>CM074183.1:10574821-16257216 GCA_037179385.1 Holothuria scabra | reverse complement strand
CAGGGCAGGCCCCTGGAGCTCCTCGGCTAACTGCTTATCAAATACCTTCAGATAGCGTCTCAGAGGACTTTTCAGTATGATTGTACTATGTTGTGAACGACCACAGAAGGCATGCACATGTACTTTAATTCACTGCTTTCTAAATACACACAATAGATCCAAGGACAATAGCTACCTTGTAAATATCACATCTTGTGAACTTTCAAGGCTGATCATAAAGTGGGGCTAACTGCACTTCCCTTGACACTACAATTTTTTTGCTTGTTTTTTTTATTTTGCTTGATGAACTGTTAATTTTCTTTTTTCTTCCATTAATGTTTGTGGTTGGTATTTTTCCTTTCTGTCTTTGAGTAATAGCTTTTACTTTTGGCTTTTGTTGGCCACTAATGCTTGTAACTGTCTTGTTATGCAGCAGTATCCTAGCTTTTGATTTTTCTGGCCAAATCATGCACAGTTGGCTTTGCCAACCTCTTCTTTTAGGTGCACTTTTAAGCTCATAATCTGCTTCTGCTTTTCGTTTTGCTGCTGTATGTAATTCTGCCTTGCGTCTGTGTCTGCTGTAGGCAGTTCTCATATGAAAGCACACTGGCTCATCCGCAGAGCGATTTCAACTTATCTTGCCTTCCATATCGCTGAAGTGATGTTTCATTTGAGACCAATAAATCAAACTTCACAGTTTGCATGGCACTCAATGTTTCAATTAGGATTCTGTTTGAAGTCTTATTCACCACATTATTCATGATACTAAAACTTTGTTCTATTCTTTTTTGGTCCAGAAAATATAAAGAGTGCAAGTGCAATAATATGAAAGAGGGCTGGATATGTTTTAAACACTTCTGGCCCCACCACTTGTCCACACGATTAACACCATCATACATGTGGCAAGTTGTGAAATCCAGCTGTAGTTTTGAAATTTGTAAATAGTACTCATCGTGATCTGTGATGCTGTTAAATGGTTGCACTTCATTTCAGTCATGAGTTTCTTTTTGATTCACCATCGAAGCAGGCCAAGGCGTCCCAAAACCAACTCGGCCCAAGGCCAAGTCAGCCCTTAAGACAACTCGGCCGCAGAGCCAAGAAGGTCCCAAACCGGAGCCCTTCCCCATGCCAAGGCGGTCCCAAGACAAGTCTGCTCCAATATTTATGTAGAAAAATGGTTGTAATTCTCTATTCAAAAGTGCGACTTGCGAGATATTACAGTATCTCTTACCAAGGTTCCTACAACAGGTGTAGGCTTATTAACGTTGGTATATCAAGAAAGTGACTTGGGTGGTTTTATCTCACACAGGTTCTAAAACAAGTGTAGGCCTTATAATACCTTGATATCTCAAAGAGATGTTAAAATCGGTGGTAATATTGTAGGTAGGACCCAGGTCCGGCTCAGGAACCTACTGTGTGTAGGTAACCAAAGGACCGGACTGCAGTGCTTTTATAATTAACCCCTTCCCCAAGGAAATTTCTATGTAAAAAAAAAATTGAAATTAAAACTAAACCTTTGCAAGTATGGTTTTTTTGTTGTGCTATTATAGCTGCTCTAATTGTTTTAAAAAATGAAATAAACATCTGGCCATTGAAAAGAATTGATTTTACCACCCCCTCCCCAACTGGAAAATTTAAAAGTGCCATTCTGGCAAAATTTTCTCTGCATGTACGATACCGGTCATTGGGGCGGTCAACCAACAGGGCCTAGTCAGTCAGTGTCATTTACTTAGCTTCCCCAACACTCTCAGCCCTTTTCCCCAGCCTCAGTCCCCTACCCCAAGCAGGGGCGCCGCAGCACAGGATTTTCTTGTGGGGGGGGGGCAAAGGAAATCGACTCATCGTCCCCAATCTTGACCGACGGGACTATCTAAGCGGAGCGCCACCATCGGTTGGCGCGGAGCGCGCTGCAAAGAAAAAGTTTTGGTTTTTAGAAACCCCTCCAGATGGCAGGAAACGGCCCTTCCCGAGTGTTTTATGTCTGCATGGTTCCCAGTCTAGAAATATGGATCTCATTTCTGATATTTCTCAATGCAAAAAAAAAAAAAAAATCAATCTATGAAAAATGTTAATACATGTGTTTCTAAGCGGAGCTCTAACATCGATTGGCGCGGAGCGTACAAGAAAATTTTTGGTTTTACAAACCCCTCAGATGGCCGGAAACGGCACTTCCCGAAGTGTTTTAAGCAAGAATACGTTCAGCCCAACTTCGAAATTCTCCCCGCTTCTTAATTGGAGCACTTGACAAAATATTGTGGGACTGAACATACTTTTAGCCCAAACTTTTTCATTTTCCATCGCCGCCACTGGGGTGTGGCAGTTTCTTGAGGGAGCAGAAGCGCCCCAAGTGAGGAGCCGAGCGACCGAACGGGGAGAAGGTGTGGTTCTCCCCTCTCTGCCTCAAGGAGATTTTACATCAAGAATTGAGCGATCTGGTGAACACCTAAGTTGGAATTTTTGGACATTTTCAATCTTGTATCAATGTTTTCCCTTTATTCCCTCGAGAGTTAGCAGGGTTAGTGTGCTTGACTGTAAGAAAGGTTACTCGGTACGAGTCAATGGGAGCCCTAGGGAATTGTGTCGCACTGGAACAAAACAGCTACTCATAAGGCTTACATTTATTTTACGGCTTATTTGGCTAAATTGACATTTTTGCCCTGAAAAACGACAAAATCTCCATTTAAATAAAAAAAAAAATTAAAAATAAGAAAAAATTAGGTATGGGCGGGACTAGGAGTGCGAACCCCCTGAACCCCCTGACCACTGGCCCCTGTCTCCCTGGGTGTCACCTTCCCCTTTTGGAATGTTTTGCTGTCTCCGAAGAGCTTAAATGCAATATGGTGCTATATTTTGTTCTTTTTATACTAGATTCCAGTGTTCTCCATAGGGAGTTTTCTAGAGGAGCCGACATCGCCCTCCTAGTGAAATTGACAGCCCCTCCAAAATAGTTGCCGCTCTCCAAAAAATGCAGCTTCCATTTCTAGTTCATTGCTTCATTACACATGCCATACAAGTCATAACTGGAAAAATGTGCCTTCCCTCGGAAGGCTTGGCGCCAGGATTTGCCCGACGAAGGGCCACTCTCCGAACGGGGGAGGGGCAGGGTGGGTAGCGACCCAAGCCCCGACAGCCAGGATGCAGTCGATGAGTTGATGAGGGAGGTTTGAAGAAAACCTGTGAACTATACCTGTCATTGCGAGCCATATATGACATCAAATTTGTATATGCTAGAGGAAGATATTTCCGCACTGATTTAACCGTGGAAAAGGGGGCAAAAATTTGGGGGTTAGCCTACACTAGAAAGAATCTGTACTTATTTAAATCTTATATAGGTCAATAAATTGTCCCGGCATTTGGGCCCTATCGGACACAAATTATATTGTAATTTCTTCTTCGAGTCCGTACCGCACGACTGACATAAGAGATAATTAACTAAGTTTAGCGAAATGAGATGAAATTCCCGACATGAACATTAATCCATTCATTCTACTTATTAATTTACATGAAAAGATGGGAAGGGTTTGTACTTTATTAGCTCTAGGTAACGGAACTGAGGAAGAGTGTGCAAAGCGTACCGAACATTTTGGGGTTTATCGCAGAAATAACTCTTGTGAAAGCCAAAGTAACTAAACCGACCATGAGAAGGCGACAGGTTATCCCCGACAGGGGGCGGGCCATGCGAGCGACCACAAGTTCCACAGCCCCTATGTCGAGAGGGTGGTATGAAGGAGACTAACTATCCCATATCATTGCAGCCTTGGGCACACTTTCCACAATGTTCCTTAATATTTTAAAAGCCGAGTTAGTGTTCTTTTGAATCTAAATCGTGAAATTGCAAAGCGCGCGAAACTTTTGGGTGGGCTCACAAAAATAACATAGCCTATGTAATCATTAAGAACAAAAAGAAAAAAAATAAAAACTGTAGGGGTTGTAGACCGTATCGGGGATAACATACATTGTGTCGAAACCACCTGGAATACCCGATAAAATAGCCAAACTATGCTCCGTGAGTGGCTCACCATCTGACCTATCACATGACACACACAAGAGAACAGCAACTAGGCTTTGTGATATGGGATAAAATTTACGACCTCTGCATAACCTGTGCACTCTGCTTGCCAGTTACTTGGTAAGAGGACTTACAATTTCTAGACATGTGGAATGGAAGTACTGAAAAAACTGGAGTGAATCTGCAGCGCGCGTAGCGCGCCGAAAATTTGGGGTTCTTATTAGGGAAATTGTCCCTTGAGAGCAAAAAGGTTAACCAGCGGGGAGCCTACTCGCCGTCGGGGACTGCATACTTTATCGTAACGACAAAGAGCAACCCCCCCCCCCCCGAAAAACTGTAAAAAAAAATCCCCCGATCCCCTCCCTCCTCTTGCCGTTTATCTTTTTTTTTTATTTTTTGGCTCTCCTTCATTATTTCAACATCACCCATCGCGTCCCCAAAATTTCTGTGGGCAGAGGGGGCACTCTGCCCCCCCCCCCCGCTGGCTACGCTACTGACCCCAAGTAAAAGTTTCTGATCATGCCACTGCAACCTTCCTCGATATTACTTTCAGGGCCAACGAAGGTGTGTCAGTTTTTTGGGAGTGAGGGGCATGATAATATTTGCCCCTGTGGGAAATTTTAAATTGAAGGGATAGGGTACCCTCTCCCCCTCCTCTTGGGAAAATTTTTAAATGGTGCAGTGACCTTGGATGCGATCTGATGCACTGTATTTTATTCTTGCTTTTAATTCTTCAAATTATTCACGAATTATATTTTGTGGCAATTTGCATTTGTAGTTAGTAAATGTAGACATAATGTAATATGCCCCCCCCCCCTTCCCCACATCGTTGAACCCTGATGCGCCTGTGACATCACTGCCATACCAATGATGAAAAAATAAAAACTAGAGCGTATATTTAAACAAAAGGCAACAGATTAGCCCACAATCCGAGTCATATCCAAAAAGAACCGAGAGTTAGGCTACCACTCTGACACTTGGGAGTTTTATTTTGTTTTATTTTCATAATACCCCTCCCCGTTTGCAAGTGATAACTCTAGCACCAGATGTCGATTTATGTCACGTTCCTGATGAGCCCTGAATTTTTTTTTTTTACTGTGTGCAAAAAATCTCAAGAAAGCAACAATGAAAGTCACTATTTTCCACTAATTTTTCATATTGGGGCCGACTTGGCGTGGGGACGAGTTGACTTGGGAACAAGTTGGCTTGGGGCCGAGTTGGTTGGGGGCGAGCCTGTTTGGGGACGACTTTGCCCAAAACATTAGGCTAACTTGCCCGATACTCCAAATACCCAGATTTCAAGGCTCTTTCAGAGTAACTGCAGATAGGGTGCCAGAAGACCTCTGTATGAAAATAGAGCCTATGACTACTACATAAGGGATCTTTCTTCTGTTATCTCAGTATATTCAGTCAACAAGCAGCGTGGTCACTGGTCAGTGGGATATGAGAGCATTATTTAAACTATTGCTCTATGGAGAGCATCCGGCTTGATTTCGTCATGGCATCTCAATCACAATGTTCAATACTTGCTAATTGACCGACTTATAGTACTTGACACACAGATACAATGTTTCCTTCTTATTGCTCAGGGCCAAGGCCCTAGACTAGAGCAGGCTCGCACACAAACCAAACGTTCAGCGAAGGACTTGCCTGAACGGGACTAAGATCTGTTGTACGAAATCCTCATACATGCATCGCTGGCTTTGTGTAGTACCAAGACTGGTTGACTCCAGATTTAGGATAGGCATACAATTCGGTAGTACATGTTAGCTCCATTTCGTTTGGCACTTTCATCATACCCCACTGCAAAGTTCAAACGTTATTGCCAATTCTTTCTCGTACCCATAACAAGGACATAATATGTCAGACTTTCATTTAACCGTCATTTATGTGTTTACTGCAACGTTCCATTGCGAAGTCCAATCACCAAACGCCGATGGCAAGGCGACCATAGTACGCCAATACCCATCTTCCTTATCGTAGTTTTCCTTGTCGGATTGGGACCGGAATCCACTGTCATGTTTTATTCTAGCAGCTGCTGCGACTTGTAAAACACCATTTCAATATAGCATTTATGTACACCGACGACATTGCTTATGAATGATACAGCAGTGATAGCTTCGTACGATACATAATTTTCATAATTTACATAATTTTATGTCCATAGTTTTGTAAATATCTGTATATATAGCTTATTACTGTAATGAACATCATTTTCTGTTTGATTTAGCAGTCTGTAAATAGTTTTGCGTTTATGTTTTTGCCCGATCCGGTTTCAGTTATTGTTTTTGTTTTGTATGTGCCGTTTCAATGCACTTAAAAAGCCAGCTTCGTACGGTACATGCAGTGTAGTGTACAGACTGTCAGTATAATAATCATGTACACAAATTCAACTGGCACTAACGAAAACAACACAACAGTGTAAACAGTGCAGTGAACGTGCAGTTGGTAGATACAACGAAGTGTATACAGTACATGTGAAAACTGACATCGCGCACGCGTCTACCATGACCAATCACAGTGTCATTCGTCATTTAAGCGGGAATTTTGAACATGCCCCTTTCGACGTCATAAAAATATTTCACCAATCCCGACTTTTGATCTACGTGCACGAAAAGTATGGTTAGGGTTATGAATCTATCCCTTTAAGAAGGTTGTCTGCAGTTTCATCTTTGGAAGGGAATCGTATTATTGCTTCCACGAATGGCTTCAAGCTCTTTGTCTTATATTACACATTCGTGTTGGTGCGTGTAGTTAAACCCCATCTAACTAACTTACTAACCCTACAATCGCCGCCAAAAGTAAATGAAACAAACCCCTTTCCCCGCTGCAATGTTGTTTTACTCAGGACTGGTCAGTTTTTCCTAACCAACATTGAAGTGGGAGGAAATGGGGAGGGCGGCACCATGTGAAATGGCTGACAGGCAATGTAATTTCTGTTTATGTGGGATTTGTTTCATTTGTTTTGGCGGCGATCGAAGAAATATATATGGGTATCGTTACGTGTGAATGGGATACGCATGAAAAAGACAAAATGCTCATAAGTAGGCTTACACGAAATAATGTTTATTTCGGTGAAGCGCCGGGTTTAGGGTAGTAGAACTTGGCTAAGGCAGCTGAAATGAAAATTTTAAATAAAATGCACGGTGTGACATAGAAACCTTGAAGTACAGCATTATTGTTTCAAAGATGTATCGTGACCAAAGACCTGCACTTTAGAAATATTCTAGTTTTCTCCGAGCGACGGCGGGGGGGGGGGGGGGGAGGGGCGGAAAAAAGGAAATTTAAGTTCGCCATTTATCTTCAGGAATGTTTTTGGTATTCATTTACCTCTAAACCATTTTAAAAGCTTATACCATTTCCTTCAGGGTAGTGGTGCTATTTTACATCCTTTCGATATTGGTTTACCGATAATGGTTTACCATACCAAACTTTCGGTTTAAAAGCCAAATTTTAACTGGTTGCTGCAAAAATATAATGATGAACTTTAGAGACTGGTAGAACAGTGTTATATGTGGACTATTCACAGTTAACATGCAATATTTTCCCCTTTGACACGGTAAAGCAACTTTAACAGGTGGAAAAGACTAATACTGATTTCTAACCTTTTCTCTGCATAAAGATGGTTTAACGTATATGCGAATCACGTGCTATTGATAGGGTTCAGGTAAACAATAAAAGTAACCGCCCTTGCTTGTTATATCATGAAATAGGCTAATATAGTGACACAACCTTAATAATCGTAAGTAATAAATCGTTACGTATCTATGGGATACGCATGAAAAGGACAAAATGCTCATCAGTAGGCTTACACGAAATAATGTTTATTTCGGTAAAGCGCCGGGTTGAGGGTAGTAGAACATGGATAAGGCAGCTGGAATGAAAATTTTGAGTAAAAGTCACGGTGTGACATAGAAACATTCAAGTACAGCATTATTTTCTTAAAGACGCATTGTGACCAAAGACTCTTGCCTTTGCAATCTTTTTCGTGACCTTCGTTTTATGTTTTAAGGTAACTTTCGTCAACCTTTACTTTTTCTTTCCTTGTTGACACTATATAGGTCTAAGAGATTCGTGTTGGCACGTCGTGAAATCTCATTCTAACTGTGTAATAACTTCAAGTTACAAGCTGGGCCAAAAAGCTTGAACGTGAGTGAAAAAAATTACATTCACATAATGAAGTTCACCCGCTGATTGGGCCCTTCACATATTTTTCAAGGTAACTTAACTTCTACATATAACCTTTACAAGCGTTTAATTGGAAACTTGCAATACACATTCTCAAAATTTTGTAATTGTATGGTACTGTGCAATTATAACACAAGGTGAAATGACACCGCCGGTACATACTGTGGTAATAAGAATGGATCAAAAATTCAGCGTCACTAGCGAACAATTACCACACCATCCAATAAATAAACTAAATTATGGAAAATACGATGATATATGAGGTTTAACAAGTACATGTAACATCGATAAAACACTGCTGAACTGAACCATAATAAAATGATAGTAACCTCATGGCATATTTACCATAGTATATGTATTATTTTTGCATAATATATGTTTCATTGTTAAATGGTGGTACACTTATGGTTCATTTACCACGGTAAAGTACCACGTATTTACCTTGCCTTTTTCGTAGTTACCAAGTTTTCACCATGGTAAAAACGTATGCAAGGTATGCGGTGTTGCTCGTTTTTTAACGAAATTACGGGTTACATTCACTTGAATACGTGAAAGATCACGGGAGAGAGGTAGTCAAAGGAAAACCTGTGCATTGTGTGTGCACCGAGACCCACCTGATATACATTTGTCCAAAACTTTTGCATTCGGAAGACGGTACCGCCGATGTTTGTGAGCTGCAGAACTACGTACGTACGTATATTCAATAAACGGTGTATATGCGCAGCCGGCGTGGCGTTCAGATGTTTTGTTACCAGTTGGCCAAAACAGTAAGGAAGCGCATGCGCATAAAAAACCGTCGACTGGTTGGCCACATGCCAGGTTACAATGACGTAACGAATTCTTGTTGAGAGAGATGATTACATTCACAAGATTGTCCTGACACGAAGATCCATTTATTTCTTGAATATTTTAATGAAAGCATTGGATTTTGTTCATATACCCTTTTCACCGATGATAAGTGAGTATGAAACATTTAAGGAATATTTTCACTATTCGTTAAACGCCTAATAATCCATGCAAGTTGTAGCTACATGTTAGGACTTAAAGTGAAGGCTAACGCATAGGATTCTGTGAGTTCACAACCCTCGGTCTTCTTGGAAAAGAGTTTATCAAATAATTCGTTTTGCCTTTTTGTGAATATGCTTCGCCATTGATTGATTTCACCTGAAACGAAGAAAACGTAATTAGATCTCGTAATTCCTGAAATAAGAGTGGACATATATTATATTGAAGCAAAACCGCGTTCGGTTACATTAACATTTTGTCCTGTAGAGTACCCACGCGAGGTCCAAAAGTGTAACAAGTTGAGACAGTTTCCTGAGAGCAAATTCCCAGAGAATCCATTTTGCTAAAAAAAGTATTTGCATTATATATACATTAATCTCGGGGGCTTCTTGGGGAAATCCCCCCCCCCCAAAAAAAAAATAACAAACCGAACTACATCAAACGTCCCAAACTATCAAAAAGCGAATGAAAAAGTTGTTTCCTTACACGTGCTCAAGCCGACATGGCAAGACTAGCTTCACAAATAACATATAGCCATCAACCTTACACCATGAATACCCTTGCAAACGAAATAAAACTGTTCCCGAACAGTTGGGGACACCCGAACAGAGAGACAACACCAGACCAAACCACCATCAACAACGAAAACTGCTCCGAGGGACCTCAACCCCAAAAGTACGTGGGGCCTAGGCCCAATTCTCATATTAACTGTAGCTATTGGTACAGTATGTACACTCAACCAAAACCAAAGAGCCCGAACTGCAGTATGTCCGCTAACTTCGGAGATCTGAACTGAAAACCAGGAAAATAGTAAAGCTTTACGATTAGCGTGAAAAATGAACATTTTCAAATGAGTAGCTGCTATCATTTTGAGTGGTCATCTGAATTCACTAGAGATCGGATACGAAATCAATGTAGCCCCAAATTCTTTGTTAAGGACGATCTAAACTCGAAAAATTAAGATGGAGAGTGATTACTAAGCTCCTGAAATTTTTACCGTCTCCTAGACACCACGGTCGATATTCATAAAACCCCTCTAAGCCGAGACAGAAACGATTTAAAACCTAAGCTGCCTTAGCTGATATCACATGTTATTCATAAAATGGTGTTAGGGTGAGTTGACTCCTATGTTGTATGCTAATTGAGAGGTGGTCTTTGGAACTCTTAAGCCACTAGTAAACAAAAAAATCCAAGAAGGCTATGTTTTACTCTGACGTGGAAGTATGGCTGGACGCAGAATGGGGTGCACTATTTTGCGTGATCGCCGGCCTGGAGCAGTGGTCGAAAGGGAGGCCCCTCCATTTTTAAGTAACCGATCCCTATTGTTTTGGTAGAGATCAAAGGTCATTTGGGGTCATGAGAGGGCAAAAGGTCACAACCTTTCAAACACGATATTTCAACGACGGCAAGGGTGACTACTCTCATATTCAGGTTTTAGGTAAGCCATATTGAGTAGCTTATCCTTCTCAATTTTGTGATTTGAGGTTAGCAGATGTCAAATGCTAAATACCTTGGGATTTGGGGGGATTTTTTAAAACAATCTTGGGAAATATTTGCAACATTCCCGAAGATTTTCTGTTTAGATTCATAGCAAACAAATGCACTGTGTGCTTCCTTTTTGTGTTTTCAACAGTAACGTACATCTACAGCCGAGTGCATTCACCGTTATGTGAAATCCATATGCCATTTATGGGTTTCGATGAAAAGAGAAAGCTATGCATTCATGATGGCGTTCGTTTGTATATGTGTGTATGTGTGTCTGTGTTTATGACACTTTGTTTGTTTACACGACATCTTGAGAAGGGAAGATCTGACAGTTCTCAAACTTGGTACACAGACACCCAATACTGGGGAAAGAATCCTATTTATTTTGGTTGAGGTCAAAGGTCACCTGGGGTCACAGGGGGTCAAACCCCGAAATCCTTGTTTACACGATATCTCATGGTAGGAAACTTGGGATTAATTTCAAACTTGATATGTTGATGCAATTTGATGTAAGGAAGAACCCTATTGATTTTGGTAGAGGTCAAAGGTCATTTGGGGTCAAACCCCGGAATCATAAAACATAACACATGGTAGGAAACTTGGATTAATTTCGAACTTGATATGTTGATGCGTTATGATGTGAGAAAGAACCCAATTTATTTTCGTGGAGGTCAAAGGTCATTTCGAGTTACATGGGGTCAAACCCCGAAATCCTTCTTTACACTATATCTCAAGGTTGGAAACTTGGACTCATTTCGAACTTGAAATGTTGATGCGTTATGATGTTAGGAAGGACCCAATTAATTTTGGCGGGGGCAAAAGGTCATTTGGAGTTACATAGGATCAAACCCCGAAATCCTTCTTTACACTTTATCTCAAGGTTGGAAACTTGGACTCATTTCGAACTTGATATGTTGATGCGTTATGATGTAAGAAAGGACCCAATTGGTGGAAGTCAAAGGTCATTTGGTGTCAAAGCCCGAAACTTTGTTTACATGATACATCATGGTAGGGAATTTGGATTAATTTCAAACTTGATATGTTGATGCGTTATGATGTAAACAAGAGAACCCTATTTATTTTGGTGGAGGTCAAAGGTCATTTGTGGGTCAGAAAGGGACAAACCCTGAAAACCTTTTCAACAATATCCCAAGGTAGGAAGCTTGGATTAATTTTAAACTTGATATATTGATGCAATATGATGTAAGGAAGAACCCTTTTGAATTTGGTAGAGGTCAAAGGTCATTTGGGGTCACGTAGGTCAAACCCCGGAATCCTTTTTTACCTATCCCCTGGTAAGAGACTTGGATTAATTTCGAACTTGATGTGTTGATGCGTTTTGATGTAAGGAAGAACCCTATTGATTTTGGTGAAGGTGAAGGGTCATTTGGAGTTACATGGGGTCAAACCCCGAAATCCTTCTTTACACTATATCTCAAGGTTGAAAACTTGGATTCATTTCGAACTTGATATGTTGATGCGTTATGATGTAAGGAAGGACCCAATTATTTTCGTGGAGGTCAAAGGTCATTTTGGGTGACATGGGGTCAAACCCCGAAATCCTTCTTTACACTTTATCTCAAGGTTGGAAACTTTGATTCATTTCGAACTTGATATGTTGATTCGTTATGATGTAAGGAAGGACCCAATTGATTTTGGTGGAAGTCAAAGGTCGTTTGGGGTCACATGGGGTCAAACCCCCAAATCTTTGTTTACATAAAACATCATGGTAAGAAATTTGGATTAATTTCAAACTTGATATGTTGATGCGTTATAATGTAAAGAAGAACCCTTATTATTTTGGTAGAGGTCAAATGTCATTGGTGGGTCAGAAGGGGACAAACCTTGAAAACCTTTTCAACAATATCCCAAGGTAGGAAGCTTGGATCAATTTCAAACTTGATATATTGATGCATTATGATGTAAGGGAGAATCCTTTTGAATTTTGTAGAGGTGGGTCATTTGGAGTCATAGGGGTCAAACTCAGAAGATCTTGTTTATGATAGCTCGAAACGTGGATGGATTTCATAATTAGTATGTGGATGACTTATGGTAAGAAGATGGTCTGTTTAAGGTTTTTTGTTTCTATGAAAACAGAAAACGTATGCATTAATGATGGCGTGCGTGTGTATGTATGTGTGTATGCGCGTGTGTGTGTGTGTGTGTTTGTGACAGTTTTCAGGATTACACGATATCTCGAAAAAGGAAGATTTGACAATCCTCAATCTTGGTACACAGATACCCCATACTGAGAGGAAAAACCCTATTGATTTTGGTGGAGGCCAAAGGTTATCTGGGGTCACAGGAAGTCAAACCCCGAAATCCTTGTTTACACGATATCTCAAGATAGGAGACTTGGATTGATTTCAAACTTAACACGTTGATGTGTTTTGATGTAGGGAAGAACCCTATCAATTTTGTTGGCGGTCAGAGGTCATTTGGGGTCACATGAAGTCAAACCCTGAAATCCTTCTTTACACAATATCTCATAGCAGGAAACCTGGATTCAGTTCAAACCTGATATGTTGATGTGTTATGAGGTGAGGAAGAACCCTATTTTGGTGAAGGTCAAAGGTCATTTGTGGTCACATGCACTCTAAAAAATGTTGGGTAAAAATTTCTACACAACACATGTGTAACTGCCAATTTGCACAACGTTGAGTCAATTTTACACACCTCTGTGTGGTTTTAAGTTCAAGGAAGTGATCACTGCAAAGTTATAAAAAAGTAAAACAATTGATACGTATAACAAAAAATTTTAAAAGAGATTTTTTAAGTTTATAAAATATTTTAAACAGTAATATATAATTTTTTAAAACATTTAAAATTATAATTCAAAATTAAAAGATCATTTTTATGGTTACATTTTTTTTCACAGCATTTCAATTTCAAATTCTAACAGTAACGGTACTGCACACAGGCAACACAATCCCAGTGTACATAGTCTTCGCGCGCGTCTATGTTATCCGTATACGTACGTTGAACCAGCGCAGCACCGTGACTGCTGAAATCATCCTACACAATACACTTAACTTTCTTTTTAAAATATGGATACAACCGACAAGCAGAAGGTGGAGGCAGTGGAACTTTCTTCCCTGCAAATGGTCTTGAAGATTGGGTGAGAAGTTAGACTTTTCAGTTATTTTGTTCGTTGAGGATCAAGCAAAGTCATGCTGGAAGCCGTAGCGGCACACAATAGGCCTAACGTTAGGCTAGGCTATGGCATAAGTACTGTAGCCTAAATTACCACTGTGTATAGCCTACACTAAATAATAGTAATACAGTGCTGTTGTTGATTCCTTGCCGTAGGCAGGCAAGGAATCTCTGCGATGGTGATGCCGTGTGTGTGTATGTGTGTGTGTTTGTGACACTTGCTTGTAAACACGATTTCTCGAGTTAGGAATGTCCGACATTTTTCATATTTGGTATATAGGTTTATCATGTTGAGAGGAAGAACCCTATTGTTTTTGGTAGAGGTCAAAGGTCATTTGAGGTCACCAGCAGTAAAATTGTGAAAACTTCGAAAATGGCTTGTAAACATGAGATCTTCAGAAAGGAGTGACCGATACTCTTCATATTTAGTATATAGATTTGTTATGTTGAGAGAAAGAAGCCTATTGCTTTTGGTAGAAGTCGAAGGTCATTTTAGGTCACCAGCGGTAAAATTGTGGAAACTTCGAAAATGGCTTTTAAACCTGATTTCTTCCGATAGGAGTGACCGACACTTCTCACACGTGGTATATAGGTTTGTCATGATGAGAGGAAGTACCCTATTATTTTTGGTTGAGGTCAAAGGTCATTTGAGGTCACCAGCGGTAAAAATACAAATACACCGAAAATGGCTTGTAAACATATCTTCAGGTAGGAGTGATATATACTCTTCATAGTTGGTATATAGATTTGTCATGTTGAGAGAAAGAAGCCTATTGTGTTTGGTAGAGGTGAAAGATCATTTGAGGTCAACAGCAGGTAAAATTGCGAAAACGCCCTAAATGTCTTGTAAACACGATATCTTCAGATACGATTGCCCGACACTTTTCATACTTGGTATATAGATTTGTCATGTTGAGAGGAAGAACCCTATTGGTTTTGGTAGATGTCAAAGGTCATGTGAGGTCACCAGCGGTAAAATTGCGGAAACGCCGAAAATGGTTTGTAAACATGATATCTTCTGATAGGAATGGCCAGCACTCTTCATATGTGGTTTATAGATTTTTCATGTTGAGAGAAAGAAGCCTATTGTTTTTGGTAGAGGTAAAGGTCATTTGAGATCACTAGCAGTAAAATTGCGAAAACTTCGAAAATGGCTTGTAAACACGGTATCTTCAGATAGGAGTGACTGAAACTTCTCATACTTGGTATACAGGTTTTTCATGTTGAGAGGAAGAACCCTATTGTTTTTGGTTGAGGTCAAAGGTCATTTGAGGTCACCAGCGGTAAAAATACTAAAGCACCGAAAATGGCTAGTAAACATGATATCTTCAGGTAGGTGTGACATATACTCTTCATATTTGGTATAAAGATTTGTCATGTTGAGAGAAAGAAGCCTTTTGTTTTTGGTAGAGGTCAAAGGTCGTTTGAGGTCACCAGCTGTAAAATTGCGAAAATTCTGTGCCTAAAATGTAAAGAAAAATCTATCAAACACTGTCAAGTTGAAAGCAGGTAAGGTATTTGATGGCAAGGAATCTCTAAGCCTTTTGGCTTTCCGGTTACAACTTAGGCCTACAGGTGTAAGTTTATACTGTACAATAATATAGGCCTAAACAATATCTCCTTGGGAAGCAGTTTCAAGTTTGGTTTCGCCGAACGGTCCTTTGCCAGAGGGTCGGAAGGACTGGAAAAAGTAAACAAATTAGCAAAAGTGTACATACAAGCCGACATACAGTAATTAAACTTATTTTTGATTGGGCCGAGTTGCTCAGTTTTCTAGATTGTAACTGACTGGAGAATTTTAATTTTACACGTAAATTGTCACCATTATATGGCAAATACCTGTGTTTAAAATATATCGGCGATAAAAAGGGCATTCATTGACATGGTTTTGAAGACTAATGAAGGCTCCAGGTATACTATTGAAGAATATTTTTTCCATGGGTGATGTGAGGTGAATAATGTTGTGCTATATCATGGAGATTAGTCAATTCTGACAAAATGGAGCCCAATAAAGGTAAGTTAAGCAGTAGTTGACCCCAGCTGTTGTTTAAGGCCACATGTACACCAGTTATTTTATTTAGCTGTAACATACTAAGGCTTAATTGTTATATTAGGGGCCTGCGTCAATTGTAGAAATTACTGTGGTAATTGTATAGTAATGAAGCTTTGGTGTGGAACATTTTGGTCTGCCGCATGCTGTCCGACATTTTGATTGGTAAGCCTCGGGATTGTAAAAACATTAATGAGTCATTTCCTATTCTTTGACTACAGTAGTGTGCACAAAATTCACTTTGAACAGTAGTTTGAAGCAAGTGATAGTTTGAAATCACAGTGTCATGCCCCAAATCATAAACTATTGAGAGAAGCAGAACTCGAATTTTGAAGCTTTCCACCACCGATTAGTACCAGTAATTCAGTGGCATGAGTGATGGACGTTAAATTTTGAGGCATGAAAGAGCTATAGTAACACACGACCACTCAACTCAAATCACTGTGAGGAGTGTGATTATTGGCACACATCGACAAAGGGTTAAAACTCAGATCAATCAGAACTTGTACAAAAAAGTTTGCTCCAACTTTATGTACAGTTGTAATTTTCTGGTAACACTAGCAGTTCATTGCGTTTTTCCTTTTTTTTTTTTTTGTTTTTGGTTTTTGGTTTCTATAATAAGAGAAACCAATGCATTCATGATGACTATTCAGATGAAGGTGGATCAGCACCGTCAGCTGGCTTTTGAGTCATGTATATGTTTGTTTGTTCCCATAGAAAATCAAATTTTTAGGCAGTGGGCATGCCTTTTATTTGCTGTATCATGGAAGAAATTCAGAAAACTTAAAAGTGAGTGAAACCAGGAGCCTGTTCAAAGCCTACCCTGGACAAGGTGCACACATAAATTGGTAAGCATTAAGTGTCTTATTATTGGGGCTGCAAAAGAGTCAGTACTTGTAAATGTAACATCATAGAGTAGCTAAGTGGTCTGCAGAGCTCTAGATTCTAGTCAAGAGGACTCGAGTTAGAACTTGAAAATTAGAAACTCTTCTGTTCAGCCACAGCCACCCTAAAACAATTTTGGGTTGGATTTGGAATCATATTTACACAGGTTGGTAAACTAAAGATTCTTTCTGGCCACAAAATTAGAGACAGTTTCGATTAAAACATGCAGACTTGCATAATTATGTGATGGCGGCTTTATGCTTTTAGCCTATGAGGCCAAATTCGCAACCCAGAACCCTGGGAAGATTTGATTTGGGCCACGGATCTAGATTATAAAAGTCCTGCAGACTTAAGTTGCACCAGTCATAAAAGGAAGAGGAAGTCTGTGGTCACTTCCAGCCTTCCGGCTGTCTCGAAATGAACTTCATAAAAAGATCTGGGCTCATGATTTGAAAGGGCGGGAGGGTGGTGGAGCTGAGAATTGTAGGAAGGCTACCTAGATGAAGTGCAATTCTGTGAGAAGGCATTGATTTTTTAGGCATGCGAGTGTGATTGCACACCATCACTTACTTCAAATCACTGTTAGGAGTGTGATTTTGTGCTCACCTTAATGGAAAGTGTTTAATTTATTGAAGTTAATTAAACAGGATACCTACCACACTCAGGAGTCTTAATTCCCTGAGGAGTGTGATTTGCAGCACTCCTGGAAATTCTTAAACTCAAGGCCTCAGGAGTGAGTATGATATGTGAGATTGCACATTTTACTGCATCATGGCGGTGATGATAGAAAAATTGCACAGTGTAATAATTCTCCTGGTGTGCACTATGTGCATTTTTATTAGTTTTAATGTTTCAAATGTGTTTGAACTGTTAGGTTTGTGTACTGCATGTTATGCCAATTGCTCTGGACCGAATGCCAAACTTTAAACGTGGTAACTCTTTCATGCGTGCTGACAGATTGCTGGGGCTGTGCAAATTTGGTGAAAAAAGCATCCTCGGAATGCTTAAATGTTCCCCCAACCCTCTACCAAAGTCTGATGCAGTGCACATATTGGCAACTGTTCGAGTTTCCTCGTTGTCAATTTTATTATTATTCCCTGTAAATTACACTATTGGCATGGCACATATTTGAAGCAATCACTCTTTTGCTGAAAAGTTTTATGTTTTTGCACGTTTGTGAATTCCGTCTAACATTTATCTATTTTTCCCTACCTATAGGTCATAACAAACTTGTATAAGTGTCTTGGTAAACTAGAGCATGAGCGGAGACGTGAATTTCCCATGAAGAATCGGAAAGTTCGGAAATTTACTGACTCAGTTCAAAGCCTGAATTCCTCAACTTCATTCAAGTAACACATTTTTGCATTCCTCTACTCTACAGATATGACCTATCTGTTCAAGTGATTGTTCTTTGAAAATGTGACTCCACATTTACTCCAGGATTGGTGCTGACAAAAAGCGTAGCACTTTGGTAGTTCTAATATAGTATGGACCATATTTTGCTCCAAATGGATATTTATTTGGACATGTATCAGTTCAAAGCTAGTTCATTACCTATTTTGTAGGAACTTGTGAAAGACCAGATTTTGAGAAAATATAAACAGTTTCACAGAAAGGTAGCTTTCCACCTCAAATAAAGACAAGCTGGTTGCAGTGTCCCATGCACTGGTTTCAGATTCTTTCAAAGTTTCAATAATACTTCAATGTAAATTTGTTTCAAAGGAAATCCATAGAGTCTTTGTTATTTTACTGTGGCAATCCAAACAGATTTTTCTTTTACATTTTTTTTAACTTAATTCTGCACCGCAATTGTACAATAACTTTACACTACTGTAACCAAAAATTTCTTTATTGGTTACGGTATAGTTGAGGCTGTATAGTCCTGCATCTGTGTGGAATTCTTTGTAACTGACTAATATTCAAAAGCTTTCATTCTACACAAAATTAAGGTATCTTATAACCTGAAAGACCTCTTAAATGAACTGTATTCTGGTGAACAATTACTTCAGAAGGGAAAATGAGCTGCTGGGGCAAAAGGTTAATATATTCTGCCAAACTACAGTCTTCTTTAATTTATTTAATGTGCTTTGCTGAAAAAATTGCATTTTCTCTAGACCAGAAAACTGTTGCAATGAAGTAAATACTGTCAGACTTGTATCTGTTGAGATACCAATGAATGTGAAAAGAGGAAGGTTTATGATGAGAAAAGTATCTAAGTCAAAATATAAATGATGATACAGGGTATATTATGATGTGGAAATTGTCAAAATATATTTAATGATACACTACATTTTGAAATAGATACTTTTCTCATGATAAACCCTTCTCTTGTCACCTGGTTTAAATACTGTTCTTTCCTGTGATATTTTGAGATTTTTTTTCTTTTCTGATGTGTGCTAATTAGCTGGATTGCTGTCTCGACTGCCTTTAAAAAAGTAACAAATACTGGAAGTCAATCCGCTAGAGGTGTAAGTAATAATATACTGCACCGAATACAAAGTATGTATTTTACCTTAATATGGGTATGGAGTGTAAATAAATGGTTCATCCATCCAGAATTTTAACATCTTTCCTTTTGGGTTTTGTGAGTTATACTTGTGAAATTTCTTAAACGACTGGTAACATCAAGCTGCATACCTTATAATTCAATATATCATTTTCATTGTTTGACAAAATATCAACTGGCAGTAGGCAGTAGCAACTGTTGTGTATTTACTTAACATGATGCTATGTCAGCCTATTGAGGTTTTTTGCAACTAAGTGTAGTTTTGACAAGACTATAATGTAGATTTGTTGACACAACATTGTATTATTAGATATTTAGCAGAATATTGTTACACCAGGAGTACATAAAAATACCAATTTGATGGCGATGAATATCGTATACATGGAGAATGTTGAATTTTATAAACAATTCACACGAGGTTTGAGACGGATGATAATTAGCTATAAGACGAAGAGCTTTCTTCAGAAGAACTAAGAGAGGGTAAATCCTGGAACAATACGTGCCACCCCATAGTAGAGCACAATAGGATAATTGTGGATGAACCAGACTATTATACAGAGTAAGCAGGATTTTACGAGGAAGATAATGGCGTAGCCGAGCTATAATTCCAACGTTCTTTGAGATGGTTTTAGAAATGGCTGAATGTGATCACTTCAAGTGAGGTGACTGTCAATTAAGACACCGAGAAACTTAGCCGAATTACAAAGGGGGACCTCAGTGCCACAGAAATCAATGCTACGGATGGAAGGGTCTGGCAGCCTATTAGGAGTACTGAAAAGAATCGATGCAGTTTTGTTTACATTCAGTAACAACTTATTTGCATAGAACCATGTACGTACTTTTAATAATTCATTGCTCACAATATCCATTAAAGTCTTAGAATCTTCATGCGAACAGAATATATTAGTATCATCGGCGTACAATAAAAAATGTAACTTGTCACTGGACTTACATAGATCATTAATGTAGATAATAAAGAGAAGAGGCCCAAGAATGGAGCCCTGGGGGACACCGCAATTAATAGGTAGGTAATTTGAATGTACATTCTTCTGCAATGTTTCCGTACTACGTCATTGCAAACGAAAACAGTGATGCACGTGGCCTCGTGCAGCAAACTTCTTGGCCTACGCATGCATTAGACCTACGTGCGTGTCCGTTTTTACCGCCAAACAAGGGGTGTCTACAAAGCGAAGACAGAAGACCGAAAACCAGAAAACAAAGTTATGACAACGGCAGATTTAGAAGCCTTGGCGTGTGGATTGGGGTGAAACTTACATATGAATAATGTCACAAACGTAGAAATGATGACAATAACACAATGGATTTTAGGTGGCCAAGATGTGTTTTTATTTCTCTAAATGGCAAGGCAGATGACTTACAAAGATAAACATTAGATGGAGAATAATTTACTGTCAGGCTGTACAGAAAATAAGAGCTCTCAAAGCTTTGCATCATCTCCTATCAAAATACGGTGCCACAGAGCCGCCGACACAATTTGTTGCTGTAGTCTTCGTTTTGTGAATTTTAACCTCATTAATTGCTGTTTTCTTTTATATTTTCATTCGATATTGCAGAAGCTCATGTCGAATACCTTAGTCAGCATAGCTTAAACCAATTTAATCACACGAAAAATTTTTATCTGTGTCTCTTCATTAGGAAAAAGGGCTGAAAATCCAAGTCTTCGTTTTGTATATCAGCAATCATGTTTTCACCTTAAAAGATTTCGTACCATGAGTATAATTCTATTAGTTCTTACACATCCAATATCTGTTAGTTTGATTTGAAATTAATGGGAAGGCCTCTAAAACGAATGTTTGATATTTCAAAGTCGGCCGTATGCGGTTTCTGTCGCGCGGGGCTGGGGTAACGGAAGGGGTTCGGCAAGGCAGGGAAAGTCCCCAACACCGCAAGGAAATAGGAAAACAGGAGAAAGTAACCCGGAGAAAACAGAAAATAAGAGATCTCAATGCTTTGCATCATCGCCTATCAAAATACGGTGCCACAGCGCCGCCGACACAAGTTGTTCCTGTAGTCTTCGTTTTGTGAATTTTAATCTCTGTAATTGCTGTTTTCTTTTATGTTTTCCTTCAATACTGCAGAGTATCATGTTGAAATCAATTCGAATACCTTTAGTATGCAGTACTAAAACCAATATTAATCACACGAAAAAAATTATCTTCGTTTTTTAATAAGGAAAGGGCTGAAAATTCGAGTCTTCGTTTTGTATATCAGCAATTATGTTTTCACATTTGAAACATTTCGTACCATGTGTGTCATTCTATTAGTTCTAACACATCCAGTATCTGTTAATTTTGTTTGAAATTAATGGGAAGGTCTCTAAAATGATTGTTTGATATTTCAAAGTCGGCCGTATGAAGTAATTGTTGAGCGGGGCATGGGCGTCCGCAGAAATTTTTACAAGGGGGGGGGGGGGAAAGGTCATTCATGGATGATTGAATTGTGTACACTACCTAAGCGGAGCGCCACCATCAGTTGGCGCGGAGCGTACAAGAAAATTTTGGGTCTTACAAACCCTCCAGATGGCCGGAAACGACACTTGGCGAGTGTTATAAGCTGCATGTACCCAGCCCTGAAACAGGAATTTCATGTCTGTAATTTTTAGAATTTTAGAATTTTCAATCTAAAAAAATTGTTGAAGGTAAATCTGCCTCTCGGTCACGGCCTAGCACGCCTGAGCACGATAAAACTTACAACTGTCAAACAGCCTATATAGGCCTATATCCGTTACCCAATTATGAATCACCCCCCCCCCCCCACCTTGAATATCCCAGTTACATCCGCGCGTCGCCACTTGAGATCAGCACGGGACCAAACCAATGCCAATGCATTCATCAATAGTCGGATGTCGTATGCACACTACATACTTGACAACTAGTACAATTTTGGCATAGTTTTTACAATTACAAATTTCCAATAGATATCACGAATGATGGCCCCCAAATTACGATTTCACTATTCAGCATACCATCTTCTCTTTTGCTATTCGTGGTCAAATGTCCGCATATTTCAGTAGAAACTGACGCTGTGAGTTAAGATATTTTGATGATCTATTTTTATTTTTTTTTTATTTTAATTTTTAATTTTTTCACAAGTTTGATTTTCCGGGGGGGGGGCAGGTTGGGAGGGTACAGGGTTCGACAAGGTAGAAAAAGTCCCCAATGTCTCAAGGAAAAAAGACAACAGGAGAAATTAACCCGGAGAAAACAGAAAATAAGAGTTCTCAATGCTTTGCATCATCGCCTTTCAAAATACGGTGCCACAGCGCCGCCGACACAAATTGTAGCTGTAGTCTTCGTTTTGTGAATTTTAATCTCTTTAATTGCTGTTTTCTTTTATGTTTTCCTTCAATACTGCAGAGTATCATGTTAAAATCAATTCGAATACCTTAGTATACATAACTAAAACCGATATTAATCACACGAAAAAAAATTATCTTCGTTTCTTAATTAGGAAAGAGCTGAAAATCCAAGTCTTCGTTTTGTATATCAGCAATTATGTTTTCACCTTTGAAAGATTTCGTAGAATGTGTTAATTCTATTAGTTCTAACTCATCCAATATCTGTTAATGTGGTTTGAAATTAATGGGTATGTCTCTAAAATAAATTTTTGATAATTCAATGGGTGCCGTATGCGGTTACTGTCCCGCGGGGGGTGGGTTTGGGAAGGTAGGGGAAGTCCCCAACATCGCAAGGATATAGGAAAACAGAGGAAATTAACCCGGAGAAAACAGAAAATAAGAGATCTCAATGCTTTGCATCATCGTCTATCAAAATACGGTGCCACACCGCCACCGACACGAGTTGTTGCTGTACTCTTCGTTTTGTGAATTTTTGCCGGTGTTCCAATAGAATAATCAGCCTATTTGAGGCATGTAGGAAGTCTTCTTTTCGAAGGACGATAAGTCGATACCCAATTCTATTGACTTTCTTTTTATACTTGAATTGATCCTTCATAAAATACAGACTTGAACGCCGCTACGCAGACGAACGGTTGTACTTGCTCCAAAATCACACCATCGAAAATCCTCGCTTGTTTAACACGCTCGTCAACCGCTTAGTCCGTTGGCACGTCTCGGCTTAATCTGCGCATGTGCAAATGCCGAATCTGCGGTAGAGACATCCTACAGGCCATCTGTTGCCTGCGTGAAAGGTTCGTTCCTGACACAGTGGTTAAAGTTGTGTTGGCGTCGGAACATTTTTCTCTGAGAATGTGAGCATGGTAGGCCGTTCGCTCATTTTTGTACAGCACTTAATATTTACTCGACTGAGGCTTGGAATCGAGTGGTGTAATATTGGGCTTTTTCGTTTCGTTTCAGACCATTTTCAGTGGCTTCGATCAGTACTTGATGCAAGTATAAACCGTCTAGTTAATTATTTATTGTTGCACAAATTGAACATGCAGAGGGTAACATTACCTTTTACAAAATGACATACCAACACATTGTTTCCCCCGAAGTAACACCTTTAAAACCTTGTATTTATTTTTATGGCAGCTCACTGGTCAACTTCCAACGTACATATTACTGCTTAAAGATGAAATAGTTAGCGATCCAATTCAGTTTTCAAATATTGGTGACCCAACACTTTTCTTCAAATTGCACACAAAACCGTTACAATTCATAAAAACATAAAAATTCAGCGTTGTAACTTTTATAATATATTATAAGACTAACCTGCATAATGCCTATTTTTCACGAGATTGTTCGACGGTTTCAAGTCGCGATGTGCAATGTCCTTTGAATGAAGATACTTCGTGGCCGATAGAATAACTTTAGATATTTTAGTTAGAAAAGTAGCAAGTTCCTTGACAAGGTTCAATTTTTCTAGATGGCTGAGGAATTCTCGAACGATGCTAACTCGTTCGTCTTTTTCACTGAACGGTGGGAAAGAGAAATATTCGTACTCCATCAGAATGGAAAATGGCGACTCACAAAACGCAATTACCTTAGCCACATTTTCAGGAGCTGCGGCTCTAGTAAGCCTTGCCTTCTTGATGAAGTTCTTGATGTGGTCGCCATCTTGTTGGAACATTCGTTTTATCACCACTTCACCGTAGACATTGTGTTTTCCTATCAAAATGGATCCAAACGAGCCGCGATCTACTTCCATCCTGTCGTGGACATCATTGTAATCAAATTTCGGAAAATCAGCAATTTCAACTCTTCTGAGTGTAGGAATTTTAGGTATTTTGAATACCATATTGCTGAACTTAATATCGAGCAGAACTGCTCTTGAATCCAGCCAAGCTGAAGTTCACGTACCAAGTGTCTTGGCTTGTGAGAGAACATCTTGATAAAACCAAACTTTATCTCATCAATACTACTTGATTTGAAACTGACGATTCTTATCATATAATCTGGCCGTTTGCATTATCGATTAGTTGTTTACATACTTAGCACCAGGGCGTAGCCAGTTTTTTTTTTTTTTTTTTTTTTTTTTTTTTTTTTTTGAGGGAGCAAAATCGACTTATCGTCCCTACATTTGACCGCCGTCCTAGGGTTTCCCCTTCCCCTTTTGGAATTTATTTTTGCTGCTTCCAAGGCCTCAGATACAAAATGGTGCTATATTTTGCTTCTTTTTTATACTAGATCAGTATGTACTGAAAATGTCATGATTCCATTCAATTTTTGCCTTAAAGTACCGAAAGCACTAAAGACCTAGGCCATACAATCACTTCCTGACACTCACTTTTCGATGACCTGTGTGCAGTCCATTGTACACCATATATAACATTGAAATAATAACAAATATGGATTAGTATGTCAATCATAACAGCATCGATAGGAAACATTTCTAATGAATAACAGCAAGGTACATGAAAGTGTGCAAGAAGATTTCTCAGAACTTAAAAAATATGTTTCCTGTCTTTCATACTGCTTTTTGAATACAGGGATTTAACTGACTTCATCGAAAATACTCATTCATGTATATTTTAATTTCAATCAAACACAAAAGAATGACTGTCGCTTTTAGAATGAACTGAATGGTATTGATGTGGAATAAAAATTAGTGAGGGAAGCCAATTTTTACATATAGGTTGCAGCAGGTCACTGAGCTCTTTTCAAAGCCCCCTCAGAAGACATTTTTTGAAGATTTGGCAAGTTTTCACGGGAAATCACCAATGACTCTAAAATGAAATAGGCTCTTGAGGCATCTATTCAATCTGTTACTGTACAATGATCCGGATTTCTACTATTGTATACACCTTGAATACAGGTAAATTGAATGGAACTATGAATGGCATAGATTAGCACAGGGGCGTCGATTTGGTTTTCAAAGTGGGGGGGGGGGGGTATCTGGCCTACTTTGTTTGTAAACAAAACGTGTACGGCGGCGTTGCTAGACATTTTTTCGGGAAGGGGGGGTCGGGAATGCATCCAGATTTTACGATTTTATGGGTGTGAACACCATTGTGCTAGAGCCGTAATTTGCGGCCCCCGGAGCGCGCTGTTTCCTGTAAGAAAATTATTTGAAAAGTGGGGAAATTACTGAAGAATTTGCATTTCCTGTTGGCAAATCTGAGAATGAACGGCGACCAAAGATCGTTGTTGCTATTTAATGTTATCCAACCCAGTCAAGAGCTTAATATAATGAAAAAAAAAACCCATAAAAATAGCACTGCAGTTACTTATGTCACTTGATGAACTGGTGTCACATATAGCAAATTTCTGTTTTTTCACTTACAAAGTCCACGGAAAGTTTTACTCAAGGTATGAGGGAACACTTCTGCTTAGGAATCGCAATTTGTGGAGCGCGAAACGCGGGGAAGATTTTGCTCCTTTGAAACAAATAAAGGCGAATGGGAAGCTTTTGATGGGGAGATTTCGGAATTTCATGAGTTGTCAAAACCACACAGAAGACTGGTTTCACAAATAGCAAATTTCCGTTTTTTGCCTAAGATTGTTGATACAAAAACATTAATATGATTTTTCGAGCGACACTTCATCATAAATTATCTGCAGACAGAGGATGGAGGTGTAGGAGTAATTCCTGATTGAAGTCTTTTATATAGCAAACGTCAGAGTGAAGTTACTTCTCTGATAATGTTCTACATATGAAATGGTCGAATCGCTATACAAAAGCATGATGTAAGCGTGTCGAGATTTTGCATTAGAAATCATACATTTTTCTAAAAAAGCTGCATGCAGACTGTACACCTAGACATTTTCAGCTTCCTTAAAATGTGTTTGCCAATATCAGCCTGCCAGGCTGGCACACGAACAATTGACATGCAATTGATATGCAAGTTAAGAAAAGATCTTCAATGACACTGCGAGCGCGCGAAAATTTTGGGGATTTGCAAAGTTAACATATGAAATTATTGATACAGAAGAGAGGACACCTCTCACAACCTACATGTAGGCTATAGTCTTTTTGGTAGCGCCTAATTTTTAAGTTTCACGTCACAAGAAGTTGGGGGCGGGGAACCTTTACGTTAGTGTTTCCTACACTCCAAAAAGTGGGGGAGGAATCTCCCCCCCACCCCCTCAATTGACGCCCCTGTATTTGCTCATGAAATGAAGAATTGAAAGTAAAACGAAACAATATCGTTAATGAATATTTCTAAAGAATATCAGTATGGGAGTGTAAGTGTACAAATGATGATGATGGCCTATCACGAAATAGAAACTGATTTTCGTTCCTTCCATACGGCTTTTTAAATACAAGTATACAATTCACAAAAAATCATCAAAATACTGTTTCCTGAATATTTTAAACCTCGCATATCCCAATCAGCATACGGCTGAGGACAGAAGCAGAGGGTGCAGCGTTTTGAATTGTATCGGACTTGGAAAACTTTGTGATGAAAACCCATTTGTACAAAAAGGTTGCATCAGCACACTAAGTGTTTTGCAAAGCCGCTATTTAATTGAATTGAACAAATAGAATGCAGTAGATAAGAACATGAGAAGAAAACATCAATATGAAACGTATTAATTTTCAATATCATAAAAGGATCACACTTATGAAGCCATTTTTCCCTGTTACGACCCCCACTCCACCCCCCATCCCCAACCCTGCCAACTTATCAAACCTCCCTCCTCTCGTCGTTTTTTCTCTCTCTTTTTTTTTTTTTTTTTTGCTCTCTATTTTTTCAACACCATCAAACACGTCCCCAAAATTTCTCTGTGGGGGGGGGGGGGGGTGGTGATTCTGCCCCCTGCCTCCTCCAGTTGGCTACGCCACTGCTAAGTACGCTCATTGCTAAGGCTAGTGAAGACCCGAGTACGAGTTAGTTTACTAACACCTTCTCGGTTGTGTAATCTGATGTTTGTAATGATTTGCGCTGGGAAATCTTCTTAAAACCCTGAGAAAGTCCCGCGAGAAGACGTTGACTCTAAATATGTGAGAAAGAACCATTACTGCTTTTCACTTTCATATTGTATTAGCATTCACTTTTATTTTCTGCTGGAAGAGTATATCGGTATGACAGTATACGAAAGTCTGCCGATGTTGTCAGTGAATAGGCCTGTGTGCATGTAATTGGAAACCATTGTATCGATAAAAATTTGTTTGGCTGATTAGCGAGGCTTTTCTTTTATTCTTTAATTCTGTTTTTCAATATTCATTATCCTACATACATTAGCAATTCTGTTTGCTGTATTTTTTCTGATATTTTAAGAGAAATATTTGAAATCAGAAACAATGCCCAAGGATATGTAATCATTAAATGAAAGTGTTCATGCTGTAGTTTTGAACAAAGTCCTTTAAGAGCATACGTATTGCCTGATTTTTATTTCCTGTTTATGTACATATTGCACACGGTCTCTCTAAAAAAATAGGTAAAATTTGTCAACAGACCGCTTATTATCTGTTTTTAAGATTTTCATCCAAATCTTCATGTTGTGTCCTTAGAGGAACAGCCTAATACATTAAAATCATTTAGAATTTTTTGCATTGGATTGTGCATGATGAACCGAAGTATATTTATCCCGAGACTTATTTTTCCCCTATAAAGATATGCTAAAACCTCGGAGCTTCCGGGGATTCCCCAGTGGACTCCCACCGGGGCTTTGCCCCTGGACCCCACCAGAGGCCATAAGGCCGGCCCATGGACCCCACCCGTTACAGCTCGCGCTGCGCGCGAAAACATTTGCCTCCCAGCATTTTCGTTTGCCCTCCATCCCCCCCCCCCCATTTTTTATCCTATTGCCGCCACTGGCTGAGGAAGGTATTGGAAATTATGTTGACATGATACTCTGCTCTATCGGACGAAAACATAAATGTAAGGGGCAATTAACGTGGTCTTAATTCCCCAAAGGAAGACTCCCACAACAACTACTTTCGGTAGCTCAATGGATTCCTTGCAAATATAAGGGACGACCCCCTGCCTAGTCTCCACCCATGCCGCCACCCTGTGCAACAAAAACTGCATGCAGCACCTACGGAAGTATCAAACATCCACTTCAGGGACATTCCCATTAATAACAATAATTAAGACAACAGCAACAACTTGTGTCGGCGGCGTTGTGGCACCGAATTTTAAAAGGCCTTTAAGCAAAGCATCGGGAGTTCTTATTTTATTTTTTGTCCGGCTTGTTTTCTGTTTTCACATTTGCTTGCGATATTAGGAACTATCCCTACCTTGCCGAACCCTTCCGTCACCAACCCCAACACCCCCCCCCCCCCCTTACCGAGACAATAACCGCATACGACTCTCATTGAAATATCGAACATTCATTTAAGAGATGTTCCCATTAATTTAAAACCAAATCAACAGATATTGGATGTGTTAGAACTAATAGAATTAAACACATGGTACGAAATGTTTCACAGGTGAAAACGCGATTCTTGATATACAAAACGAAGACTTGGATTTTCAGCCATTTCCTAATTAAGAAACACAGATAAAATTTTCTCGCGTAACTTTGGCTTTAGCTATGCTACCTAAGGTATTCCAAATGATTTCGACATGAGACTCTGCAGAATTGAAGGAAAACATAAAAGAAAACAGCAATTAATGAGATTAAAATTCACAAAACGAAGACTACAGCAACAATTTGTGTCGGCGTCGCTGTGGCACCGTATTTTAAAAGGCGATGATGCAAAGCATTGAGAGCTCTTATTTTCTGTTTTCTCTAGGATCTTGTTCTTCTGTTTTCACATTTCCCTGCTATATAAGGTACATTCCCTGGCTTCCAAACCCCTTCCGTCTACCCCACCCCCAATCGGGCGACAATAACCGCATACGGCACCAAATAAAATATCAAATACTCATTTTAGAGACATTCCCATTAATTTCAAACCAAATTATTAGATATTAGAAGTGTTGGAACTAATAGAATGAAGCACATGGTACGAAATGTTTCAAAGGTGAAAACATAATTGCTGAAATACAAAACGGAGACTTGGATTTTCAGCCCTTTCCTAATTAAGAAACAAAGATAATCTTTTTCGTGTGATTAATATTGGTTTAAGTTATGCATACGAAGGTATTCGAATTGATTTCGACATGATACTCTGCAGGATTGAAGGAAAGCATAAAAGAAAACAGCAATTAAAGAGATTAAAATTCACAAAACAAAGACTACAGCAACAACCTGTGTCGGCGGCGCTGTGGCACCGTATTTTGAAAGGCGATGATGCAAAGCATTGAGAACTCTTTATTTTCTGTTTTCTCCGGGTTAATTTCTCCTGTTGTCTTTTTTCCTTGAGACATTGGGGACTTTTTCTACCTTGCCGAACCCTGTACCCTCCCACCCCAGCCCCCCCCGCCGCCCCCGCTCAACAATAACTTCATACGGCCGACTTTGAAATATCAAACATTCATTTTAGAGACCTTCCCATTAATTTCAAACAAAATTAACAGATATTGGAAGTGTTGGAACTAATGGAATGAAGCACATGGTACGAAATGTTTCAAAGGTGAAAACATAATTGCTGATATACAAAACGGAGACTTGGATTTTCAGCCCTTTCGTAATTAAGAAACAAAGATAATCTTTTTCGTGTGATTAATACTGGTTTAAGTTATGCATACGAAGGTATTCGAATTGATTTCGACATGATACTCTGCAGGATTGAAGGAAAGCATAAAAGAAAACAGCAATTAAAGAGATTAAAATTCACAAAACAAAGACTACAGTAACAACCAGTGTCGGCGGCGCTGTGGCACCGTATTTTGAAAGGCGATGATGCAAAGCATTGAGAACTCTTATTTTCTGTTTTCTCCGGGTTAATTTCTCCTGTTGTCTTTTTTCCTTGAGACATTGGGGACTTTTTCTACCTTGCCGAACCCTGTACCCTCCCACCCCAGCCCCCTCCCCCCCCCCCCCGCTCAACAATAACTTCATACGGCCGACTTTGAAATATCAAACATTCATTTTAGAGACCTTCCCATTAATTTCAAACCAAATTAACAGATATTGGAAGTGTTGGAACTAATGGAATGAAGCACATGGTACGAAATGTTTCAAAGGTGAAAACATAATTGCTGATATTCAAAACGAATACTCGAATTTTCAGCCCTTTCCTAATTCAGAAACGAAGATAATTTTTTTCGTGTGTTTAATATTCCTTTTAGTAATGCATACTAAGGTATTCGAATTGATTTCAACATGATACTCTGCAGTATTGGAGGAAAACATAAAAGAAAACAGCAATTATAAAGACTAAAATTCACAAAACGAAGACTACAGCAACAACTTGTGTCGGTGGCGCTGTGGCACCGTATTTTGATAGGCGATGATGCAAAGCATTGAGATCTCTTATTTTCTGTTTTCTCCGGGTTACTTTCTCCTGTTTTCCTATTTCCTTGCGGTGTTGGGGACTTTCCCTGCCTTGCCAAACCCCTTCCGTTACCCCAGTCCCGCGCGACAGAAACCTCATACGGCCGACTTTGAAATATCAAACATTCATTTTAGAGGCCTTCCCATTAATTTCAAATCAAACTAACAGATACTGGAAGAACTAATAGAATTATACTCATTTTACGAAATCTTTCAAAGGTGAAAACATGATTGCTGATATACAAAACGAAGACTTGGATTTTCAGCCCTTTCCTAATGAAGAGACCCAGATGAAAAAATTTCGTGTGATTAAATTGGTTTAAGCTATGCTGACTAAGGAATTCGAATTGATGTCGACATGAGCTTCTGCAATATCGAATGAAAATATAAAAGAAAACAGCAATTAATGAGGTTAAAATTCACAAATCGAAGACTACAGCAGCAAATTGTGTCGGCGGCTCTGTGGCACCGTATTTTGATAGGAGATGATGCAAAGCATGGAGAGCTCTTATTTTCTGTACAGCCTGACAGTAAATTATTCTCCATCTAATGTTTATCTTTTTAAGTCATCTGCCTTGCCATTTAGAGAAATAAAACACATCTTGGCCACCTAAAATCCATTGTGTTGTTGTCATCATTTCTACGTTTGTGACATTATTCATATGTAAGTTTCACCCCAATCTAAACGCCAAGGCTTCTAAATCTGCAGTTGCCATAACTTTTTCTGGTCTTCGGTCTTCTGTCTTCTGTCTTCGCTTTGTAGACACCCGCCAAACAAGGCACCATGTTTTGCTGGGTGATATATGCATACGATCCACTGCAAAATTTAAATTGGCCCCTGTATCGTGGTTGGTTCAATTGCGTTGATTCTGGCCAGCCATTCACAACTCGCGCCTTCGCCTATGTGATTTAATGTGTGAAAATACTCGGTCTTGAGACAAGTTTTCCCATTGAGTTTGTGTTATGACGATCGCACTTGCCATGCTTGTATAGGCGACTTGCAAAGCCGGGCGAGCCCCGTGCTAAATTCAACTTGGAACGGCATCACAAATCACCGCACATGGATTTTTCGGGGATCTGACTTAAGATTCTTTTTCCTTTCTGATTCTTTTTAAACAAGACGTAAGTTTTGGACAAGAACTGCTAAAAATATACGGGTGTTTATAATCCGAAAGGAGCCATAAGATACGTTGATCGGGTGCAACTGATTTGCTGCACAGAACTGCAGAGATTAGGCCTATCATGATTGTTGTACATGCGGTTCGTTAAAGCGGGAGAGTAGCTACAGTACATTAACGCAGTTACAACACAGTACAGTAAAAGAATGCAAATGTTCCGACATGATTGGGGGATTAAAACCAGATTGAACATGATGTTGGCCTTAGAAATAAATTATCATAGGGCATGTAACATCGCCTGCAAACAATTCTACTGTGATAACGGTTGATTTGTGTTTCTCCTTTTGAAGTGAAAATATTACGCCTACAAAAAGACATCCCGTTCGTGAAACGAACAAAACTACTCCCACCCCCCCCCCACCCCCCCCCCCCCCGAGCTGGTTATTGTAATATACGATATAAACGAAGCAAGAGACGCGTACTAAAGAGACAAACATGTGACTTCCCCTTTCTAAAAATCGGTAATCTACGGAAGCGTAGAAGGGCCACTCAAAAGAAAAAAGAACTGCCTCGGCAAAGTGACAATTTTCGTAAAATTGACATTTTGACGACTTAATGGACTCCTTAAAAAGGCAAAATTCGGAAAACTGTTATTTTGACAAGATAAAACATCTCGTCAAAATGGCAAAATTCGGAAAATTTATATTTTGCCGACCAAACAACATCTCGTCAAAATGACAAAGTTCCCAAAATTGTTATTTTGCCGAGAAAGAACATGCTGTCAAAATGGCGAAATTCCGAAAATTGTCCTTTTGCCGAAATAGAACAGCTCGTCAGAATGGCAAAATTCAGAAAATTGTCATTTTGCCGAGTCAGAACATATTGTCAAAATGGCAAGATTTGAAAAATTGCCATTTTGCCGATTTAGAACATCTCGTAAACGTGGCAAAATTTGGAATTTTGTCATTTTGCCGAGTTAGAACATCTCGTCGAAATGGCAAAATTCGGAAAATATGACATTTTGCCCAGAAAAAACATCTTGTCAAAACGGCAAAATCTGGAAGATTGCCATTTCGCCTAGTTAGAACCTTCAGGGCGCAATTGTATGGAAACATTAAGGTGCCATCAAATTACGAACTTAGTCATCGCATTATCTTAACATTTTGCAACAAAATAATGAAATGAGTCTTATTATCTTAATATTTTGCATGCAAATGATAATATGCAAACGTACAATATTTCAACAGTTCAACATTTTTGCACTGAATTACTCACATATTGCAAGTGATAAATTTAGCACATTGTCATTTTGCAGAAAAATGACGAATTACGGATCTGCTTTAGATTCCTATTTCCACATTTTAAAGGAGTAGAATAAAGCGCGCCGTCATTAAAACTAATACACATGTTTTCATAACGAAACATTTGTTTATCTGTTTGGGGCAATCTGACCTCTTGAGGCAGGAGGCGGGGATAAAACTTCCAGACTTCAGAGAGCCCCTCAAATTCGAATTTGGGGTCGGGGCAATCTCTTTTTTTCATTTTACTGTCTCAACAATTTTACCTTTTGCTTTTTTCCGGGGGCACTTTGCCTCTTCCCCCCTTCCCCTCTTGCTATGCTTCTAGTGTGATATGTGTACAAGGTGTAGCAGCATATCAGACCCTACAATTAAATCACTTCCTTTCTATTCACTGCTACCTTCTCAAAAGGACCCCTATAATAGCTTTTTTCGTTGTTATTGGGAAGTTAATATCAGCAAAGTCTAAACGCCCTTAAAAATGGACACAACAGCTAAGTTTGTCATAATTTCTACCTGAATGCTATACAAGTCCGGGCTTGGTTTAAGACAAAAGCAACAACTGGGATTTAATTACCCTTATAGAAGCAGGGTATCTGAACCAGTGTTTTAGTCGAGACCAGCATATCCAAGACCGAGCCCAAAACGTGTCGAGACCGAGACCAGGGCAGAATTCGGCACCGAGACCGACAAAGTCCAAGACCGAGACTGAGACCGAATGTACATATTGCATTGAAAAATGAACTGTCCAAAATTTTGGATACTTTTTAGCATAATTTTATTACCTAATGATTCCACGGTTTACATATTTCTTCTTCTTGTTCGTAAAGCGCCTTCACTTATGATCGATATTAACTCACCAAATTGGGGAAAGAACATAACTATGATACAAAAATTTGGGTATACATGAGTAGTTCATTATTTTTCTGCAAAACGAGGAATAAATAACATTCGTTAAATGCGTAATTCATCAATTTTCTGAGAAATTTTGAATCGTTGATATATTGTAAGTTTGCATTTCATCATTTTCTGCAAAATGCTAGGAAAATAAGTAAACATTTCATCATTTTGTGACTAAGTTCTTAATTTGATGGCACCTTAATGCTTCCATAGAATTTTGCCGTTTAAACAAGATGATCTAACTCGACAAGATGGCAACTTTCTGAATTTTGCCAATTTGACAAAAAGTTCTTACCCGGCAAAATGACATTTCCCTGAATATTGCTGTTTTGACGAGATGATCTAACTCGGCAAGATGACAATTTTTCGAATTTTGCCATTTTGACGAGAAGTTGTCATTCTCCAATATGACATTTTTCTTAATTTTGCCATTTTGACGAGATGTTCAAACTCGCCAAAATGACATTCTTCTTAATTTTGGCATTTAGACGAGATGATCTATTTCGGCAAAATGACAATTTTCTGAATTTTGCTATTTTGACGAGATGTTCTAACTCAGCAAAGTGGCAACTTTCTGAATTTTGTCATTTTGTCGAGATTTTTAAGTCGGCAAAATGACAACTTTCGGAATTTTAACGTTTTGACAAGTTAATTAAAACGCCAAATTACGGATTTTCGTCATTTTGAAGATATAATTTCAGTCCTCAAAATGTCAATTCTACGGAATTGCTAGGAGAGCTTTTTTTCTTTCGCATGTCCCTTCTACGCTTCCGTAGTAATCGGCATCAGGCCGATTGTTAAATTAGGCAATCGGGAATTACCGATTATAGCATGATCTTTCGTCCAAGGTCAAACTTTGAAAACCAAATTTTACTTAAGTCAGTATGTGGATATGTTATGGTAGGAAGATGGCATCTGCAGTCCTTGGTGAAGTGTGACGGTCATTTGGGGTCTTCAAGGTCAAACTTTGAAAACCTTTTCAAAGGGATATCTCACGGTCGGTGTTCGGATGTTTTATGGTGAGTTGAAAGTCTGTACCTGTTGTTTTTGGTGAAGGTCAATGGTCATCTGGTATCACTTGGCATTAAACTCTGAAAACATTGCTTGCAGAATATTTTAAGGCACAGTATGAAATTTGGTTTCCTGAATATAGAAGTGTTTTGGTTAAAAGAAAAACCAGTTACTTACAGGTGGAGTCAAAGGTCACTTTAGGTCACCACTTGTTACAAGAAATGTAGCATTTTATTGAAAAGGGCATGTATGTATCATCGAAACCTCAATGCAGTTTTGCATTCTGGCTAATTGCATTGTGTTTACATTACAACTTTGTTACTGTTCGTCTTTACGATTTCGAATCGGGCGGCAAACTTCAATGGAGATTTCCTGTGTGAATTAAGCGTTTTACGTGCGCAGAAACGGGCACAGACAAACAAACATTACGCCACTTGCAGTAACAGTTACTCAATGGGTATTTCCAAAAGTCCGTGTACAACAGAGCAGCTACCCCGCGGAGCAGACTCGGTTTGTTCACACTCTCCTTTAAGGCTTCATAAACCACCGTCCGCCAAAACGAAGACGCCTGCGTCCAATTTTAGATGCAAACTTCATTACCATGATATGACCTTTTCATGTCCTGTCTCATTTTTCATGCTGCTGTTTTGAGCGAGGGTGTGTATTTTATTCTTGTTGTAAACTGAAGGACTAGACTGAAACCGTATCGGATCATTTCTGCGTTGCATAACCAACTGTCCTGTGGGTACTACCGGGAAGTATGCCGCACGACGTGGGTGGCATGGGCTACTGCAATGATTTAAACGGGACAAGATGTGGCCTTTAGACAGTGGGCCATAGGTCAAATATATGCTTCTAAATTGGGTTCCGTGACCCACCTCAGAGGGTGGGCATGAAAAGGGTGAATTCTCATGTCAAATGATGTTACAAATGACATATATTTGTTCACAGTCACAAATGTTGCACATTACCGAGAAATTGGGCATTAAAGTTAGAAGCACGTGAAGGGCGCCCTCTAATTTAATTAACTAGCAATAACTCCAATTGTGTTACTCCCATTGACATGAATTTTGGCAGGATTGTTCAGAATGTTCATAGCTATGCGCTCAAATAAAAAACGTAGACTGCTAAACAGCGCCCTCTGTTAAAATGTTCATTCATATGTTTGGGAATATAAGCTCTTGAGTGTAGTTGTTGGTTAATTTTGTGGGTTAACAAATTGTGTTTCAAAGGACTTACAGGGCTCAAAATATTATACATAAGTACAGTCAAAAGTACATTTCCCAGGGAGCAAACAACAAAGGTCAGTTTGAAGAGTGCCCTCTATCCAATACATCTTCCTATCTCCCTATGAGCTGGGGGTTGTTGAATATACCCATGGTATTTCCCGCCTGTCGTAGGAGGCGACTGAAGGGACACCAAATTTGGCTTTAACCATACATGAAAATAAATTTAAACTTTGAACTGTTCATTGAGCTGACTGACACTATGTGACACATTTGTGTTGGTGTGTCGTTAAATCTCATCTTACTAACTACTTGTGTAACATGCTTGCTCTTTTTAGAAATTGCCCTGCACATTTGGGGTGGATGGGTTTCTTGATTGGATGTTGCCATTGTATTGTATCAATTGTGTTCTTTATAAGGGTTAGGGATCAGGTCAGGCATTAGAGCTATCATTAGCCCGTTAGGAAATTTCTTGTTAAACAGTCCGCACCTCCCCGCCATTTTTGTTATGAGGACTATTTAAGAGAAGATAAAGATTTTTTTCGACCCACTAAAACAGGAGTGTATCTAAGTTGTAACACCTTAACAGTTGGAAAACTCCTCTTTTTCAGCTTTTACTGCTCTCCTGCTTCTGACAACACTGGTTCAGGTCGACCTTGAACCCAGTGGTTTCTTTCCATTTCAAATAAAATAATTGGAAATAGACAATAGAAACTTGTTTGACCTTTTTCAATGGGCATTGTCCGGTCTACATTGTGGGCTACTGGCCTGAACATGTACGCTCCAGGGCTGAATCGGGTATCAAAAAATCGGAACCCAGTACCCGTTTTCATTAACCGATTAGGTAGCAGGTACTAGACTCATGAAGGGGAAGTTTAAGCAGAAATTTAATTTACATAAGTGAAAGGAGAACCAAATCTGCACAATATGATGCAATTTCTATTCAAAGTACAGACATTTATTCCTTGAAATATCGGTAAAAGAAGTCGCTAGATTTGAGTTCCAAAGTAGGCTTCAGGGCAGAAGAGGTTTTATCACGTCCTCACTCAGGAATGATTTCTTCCTCTTTGTTTTTCAAAGCAAATTTCACTGTAATGTTGAAAATAAGTATTAAATTAACCTTTCAAAACTTGATGTGATCTTCTTTTTAGAATTAATGGGCAAAAGCAGTCACCTCAACTTGAAGTAATGTAGTAGACTGTGCTGTTTTACAATTGGAGTCATGTGACAACATTATTTCCCTTCAATGTGTGATTTACTGCTTGATTTACCCTGAATATACAATACTGAAGTCTGAAAATATGATGAAAGATACTTCTAAGAGAAATTAGAAGGAAACTGTCATGTTTAGGTGTTGTTTCAAATTATGTTTCGGGGAGCTGCTCTTTAACCTCTGAAGTTTTTAGCTTTCACAGCCAACAAGCACATTTATATGGTTAACTGAATATGAACACAATTTACACGATAAACAAATTTTTATTAATCGGCCGGGTACCCATCTCAGCCCCTGCACAAACTATTCTACACAGGTGTTATGTCATGTGAACTACAACAGGTTGTTCACCCAAATTTACCAACCAGCTACAAGTAACAAGTATTGTAACGTCCGTAAGGCATATTTACTGAAATATGGCTATGGACCTATGAACAGGGAGAGCAGCTGCCGCAGAGAAGTTAGTGTGCATATTTCAAAAGTCTCTGCATATTTTAAACTTTGACTAATCTGTCAATGTGGAAGCCCAATGCCTCCTGCGTTTGTGGTCCTCATGCAGTCTATACTGCCCTTGCATGTTTCCTAGAGTGAATGGAGCAATATCATTTCTTTAAACTTAACCTCATTCCTGAACTGAGCATCTCTTTTCACTAAGTTTAAGATTTCAACAGAAATTACTGAAAATGTATACGTAGTCCTATTTGTCCCGGAAAAGAATTTCCCACACAGTCCTGCAGTACTGTACTTATTTTGTTTACTGGGTAAAAAAGTTTTAAAGTGTACCTCAAGTCAAAAAATAAAAAATATATTAGTAAAGGGCATGGAAAATGAATTCTAACTGTCCAACTCCCATCTTCATAGAACATTCCTGTGCTGGGATATAAAATGTTGACATATATCCACTTAGAACAAATCGGTTCATTGCACAATAATTTGTGACTCACTCTGTTGTACAACTCATTACCTGCTTTGTTTCCCTTTAAAATTAACAATGTTTTAAAAATTTGAACACTGCCTGTTTTATTACATCACCTCATAAGAGTAACAAGTTCTATGACACCTTGGTACAAGGTGCAGTAAGTTCTAGAAAAAAAAACAAAGAAATACAAAGACTGTAATTTGAGCAGTAGAACAATGACATCACAAATTATTGAGCAATGTACCATTTTAAATTGAGTGAATAAACTTCAACATTTTATATCTCAGTTCAGGAATGTCCTATGAAGATGGAAGTTGGACAATTAGAATTCATTTTTAATGGGTCTTAAATATTTATTTTTGAATGTGAGACTTTCAATGGAGATAATTTACTAAAAGAGAGCAATAGCAGATTCTGAAAGTTCCTAGGGACAATTTTGGTAACATATTTTTTTGCCCTCTGGAATTTTTTCAAGGGTTGATTTTAGTTAGTTTGTACGGTGAATCACCAATGACCAGTGTTTTTTGAGTGCTAGTCTACGGTGTCTCTGCAATAACTGTGTCTGTTGTACATGAGTTGGTTTTTTAATTAGCAACTCCACAGGAAATGTTAAAAAGGAGAGCTGCCAATTAAGTTTATGGTATTCAGGCATCTCCAGTTATACTGAAGATGCTGAAATCATTGTTGGGGAAAGTGGTGGCCTGAACGCAGACAACAATCACTGGTTCTAAAACAAAGAGATTATAAAAACAACTACAGTAATTGCCACTTGTGCCACTGAAGTTCTTGTCACTTAATCACTCAGAGAGAAAATGGGAAGAATTATAGTTCTTTCAACATGCCATACCTATTCTACACTAGCCTACAGATAGGTTTATTTTTAAATTAAACACCACAGAAACGCTTTTTAAATCACTTTCCCATGCACTAATTGAGACACAAGTCTGATGCCATTATGAATTTTCTCAAAGACATCTCAGGTATTGCCACAGTTTAAGTTAATGGTGGAAATCACTGGTCACAAAATTTGTCACAAATTATGTAAAAGGAATAGCAAATCTGGTACTGAGTTGAAAAAATACTCCTTTCTTCACATAATTCAAATCAGATTTTGATAATAAAATCTTTCAACTTATTTTCAGAAAATTCCTATATAAGCCTACTATTTGCAACATCAAAATCATTACTGCAAGGCATTCACCTAGTAGAGTTATACATTTCAGTTTTTTTCTGAATATGACTCAGCCTATTTGTTCATATTTTGAACACGTTTGGATTTATTGTAGCCTAGCCAACAGTAAGTTTGAAATTTCTAAATTTCTACCTCAATTGGTGACAGATAAATGTAATGTTGCACTTGCAGTCACAAATCCTCTGTGGGACTGGAGGCACATCAGTCCACCTTCTGCTGGCTGAGCATCATGGAAAGATACTACGTACATACAGTATACCTCAGCAATATTGCTATGGGCTTAAAATTACAAAATTAAGTTATGCACCTCATAAATTTTGACTGCTCTGATGCATGCTAATGTGTATTTCATTCTAGATACGCAACTAATATGCAAAGATTATAAACATATCGCTAGGAATGTGTACTTATAGTGTTCATAATTTTTTATTTGCACAAGCTAAGCTATTTTTGTTTTTTGTTTTTTAGATGATTTTTCAAACTGCCTTAATCTTGTTATTAAGATTTTCACACTGATGTATGCTAAAAAACACACATTGTTGTTCAATTGTGACATCAACCAAAGCTGTATGGTTACTTCATACACACAACACATTGGCACAATAGCAAAAACCATTCTGCAGCAGCACACAAAGTTGTTCTGTGGCTCACTGGTTTATTTTTCCTACTCCATTACTTATGCTGAGCACCAAGCTTAATGGCAGTAGGTTCCATTTTTAAAGTCGTCTTCGATATAACCAAGTCAGGATTCTAACCCCAGAGCTTCCGGCTGCAAGTCATGATCACATGTTCTTATGACTAGGCCATGCAGTTGTTTGGTCTTCCCATTTCTCAGTCACTACTCTAATCTAAAGTTAGGCCTAAATCAGAATGACATTAGATATAGGATGTTAAACAGAGAAAAGACACTGAAAGGGCCATTTCTGCTATCTGAGAAGTATGTTTTTGCCAAATTGTTGTATATGCCTCAAGCCAGAAGAGCTGACTAGGCCTGACTAGGCCTAGGCCTAGAGACTAGATGTAAGCCTGGGGGTCTAAGCTAGGTCTGGGCCAAGGTATTTTCAAGATTTATGCCCCACACTCACATCTTTCTACCTACATCCCTGATCACCAACGTCAGTCTCTGTGCTGTCCAACATTTTCCCTATTTTTCAGGATGTTGTCAGTAAACCTTGAGTAGCGGGTCCCTGTAGAATCCACAACTAATGGGTGTAACGTTAGCGTTTACTAGCCTAACGTTATTTAACGTTAGCGCAATCCTGTTGTTGACCGGGAATTTTCTTTCTATTACAGCATGTTCACCCTCTAAATCTTTCCATTTTTCCACACATTCAAAGAACGTCGACCGCGTTGTCCCTGAAAATAGTTTCACTGCATTTGCTTTAGGGGAAACACAATAAAACATCGGAGGTCTGATTTGTTCGTCGGTATTTTCATCTGTTGTGGAGGCGGCCATTTTGAAAGTAGAAGTGTTCTCCGAAATGGTCTACGTTGCCACGTATAAAAATACTGGGTCTTCTAATAAACTTCTAATTTTTTAAATGACCTAATTATTCTTTGAATGCCTCCTAAAGTGAAACATAGGCACAATTTTAGACTACTATTGCATTAAAACAGATAAATTATCTTTAAAAGGGTCAGTCACATTTCTTTCACCGGAAAAGAATTTTCAATATTGCTTGAGAGTGGAAAACGTGAACTGCCCCGCCAATAGAATGGACGAGGTTACCTATTCAACCATCGATGATATTTTCATAATTAGCTTACAATCAAATGTGCAAGAGTTAATCTTGTGAAAAGATACCAAAATTCTTTTAATTTTTTGTGAAAATTTTCCGACTCTTTTCATCCCCACCCTCGTTACTGGGTCACGGAATGAAACGATAAAGGCACACAGATTGCAGTCTACTTGTGAATATTCACAAACATTCATCCTGTCTCGAGGCCACATATTTCTATGAATATCCAAAGAATTTGTTTGGTGTTCACTTTGGCAGGTGGGGATATGACTGAACAAGGAATTTGCCCTACAGTCTGCTACGTAGGCAACAGAGAAGCATGCAGACGCGAACGTTTGATTGAGGGAGCCAAGAGCAATGACTTAGACAAACTGAAGACCTACAGTCTGACCTAGGATCTTGTGGAATATCGTACCTGTTGAACAATTAGCGCTTTGTATGACAGTTATGACCTTATCATTGTCTATTCCTCACGCAATTTGAGGGCAAGGTATTTTGATTCTCATTCAGCAGTTTCTATCGCTCAGAATCTACGAAGGTTAGGTACCTTCCACAGGGTGTCATTTGAGGTCACCAACGGTAAAATTGCCAAAACGCCGAAAATGGCTTGTAAACACGATATCTTCAGATAGGATGGACAGACAATTTTCATACTTGGTTTATAGATTTGTCATGTTGAGAGGAAGAACCCTATTGTTTTTGGTAGAGGTCAAAGGTCATCAGCAGTAAAATTGCGAAAATGCCGAAAATGGCTTGTAAACACGATATCTTCAGAAAGGAGCGACAGACACCCTTCATATTTGGTATATAGATTTGTGATGTTGAGAGAAAGAAGCCTATTGTCTTTGGTAGAATTTGGGTAGTTTGGTAGAGGGCAAGGTATTTTGATTCTCATTAGCAGTTTCTATCACTCAGAATCTACGAAGGTTAGGTACCTTCCAGAGGATGTCATTTGAGGTCACCAGCGGTAAAATTGCGAATACTTCGAAATCGGCTTTTAAACACGATTTCTTCAGATAGGAGTGACCGACACTTCTCATACTTGTATATAGGTTTGTCATGTTGAGAGGAAGAACCCTATTGTTTTGGGGTGAGGTCAAAGGTCATTTGAAGTCACCAGCGGTAAAAATGCGAAAACACCGAAAATGGCTTGTAAACATGGTATTCTTCAGGAGTGACCGATACTCTTTATATATGGTAGATGTGTCACGTTGAGAGAAAAAAGCCTATTGTTTTTGGTAGAGGTCAAATGTTATTTGAGGTCACCAGCGTATTATTTCACGAAGAGTGCTTCCTACAAGGGGGACTTAACTGGCGTTCATTGCGACCCAGAATTTAACTTGAATGGAGTTAACATCACAGTTTTTAACTTCAAAGCCCACATTTACCAACTCAGCCGGACGTGTCACGGAGCTTTTAAGCTCTAAAAGGTTGCCTCAAAATGGACTGGGACGCTGGTTGTCCCGTGTTGCCCAGACTTTGACTCGATTTTGGCAGAGTCCCTTACAGCGCTGCTCAAAATACTCCTCCCCATTCATAACCAAAGTATAAGGGTCTGTCTGTGAGCTTACCGTACCTCCCCAATGCAGAGTCTCTACACCCACCCCTCCATTGAAGACAGAAGAAGCTGTCAATCCAGTTTGCCCTTAAACTGAGGAGTGATATTAACGTCCCGAACTTTGAGACAACCTTCAACCATACGTTCAGTGACGTATATGTGAGGAAACCGCTATCCTTCCTTATGTTGGGGAAGATTTGCCACAAGTATGCCGCAACTCGGTGGCACCGTTTTAGTTGCCAGCTTGGCAGTTAAGCAAACAAGTTCTTGACCTTAAGTTAAGGGAATACACAAAGAATTCAACAAATGGACTTGTGTTTCGTGCTAGGTTTAATGGGTTTAGCCAAAAACATAACCAATATCAGGCAATGTTATATTGACGGCTCCAAAGTCACAAACAGGGTTGCGGCTGCGGCACTAAGTTGTGACACATCCTCTCAGGTCACGCTATCAACTGATGCATCAATATGTACTGCCGAACTTCAAGCACTGAAGATGGCATGCGGTCTGTTCACAATCGTGTTCACAGATTCACTTTCATGCCTTTAGCACTACAAGCCAATGAGCTCAAACACCCTTTGGTAATTGAACTCAATGAAGCTTACTTGGTTCAACTACGGAAATCAGTTGTGCTTGCATGGGTCCCTAGTCACGGGGTAAATGAAAGGGTAGATGTACTTGCGAAAGAGACCCTTCAGATGAATGCCACCAACTCTATACTTAGCATGTGCATTGCCCGTATTGAGTAGCTGAATCCTATCATATTTAGTCGGGACCAAAGGTCACTTGGGGTCCAAGGAGGTCATAACAATGAACCCTTTTAAACATGATATCTCAAGAAGTAGGTTCCGTTTTTAAAGTATTTGGTATGACCCGGCCAGGGTTCGGACTACCGACCTCCCCGCTGCAAGCTTCAGGCTCAAACCACTTGACCATGCCCATACTGAGAAGGTGAACCCGATTGTTTTTTGTAATTTATGAAACACTTTCAATTTGAGAAATATATGCGGCAAGGAATCACTAAGCCTCTTGGCTTTCTCTTCGTTTTTTTTTTTGTTTGTTTGTTTTTTTTTTTTTTTTTTTCATTAGGTGTCTTTACCTGAAATTCGGTACTACGTGCGGTATTTTTACAAGTTAATTTTTTTCTAAATAATGTATAAGTAGGAATCGAAATAACAGCTTACCAGGGGTCAAAAGTCGAGATGTTTACACAGTATTTGGTGTTGGAGTCTTGAATAGTGTTAAATTCACACAGAGAGTAAGTGGATGTGATAAAGTGAGCCGGAACCTAGTTTTAGTGGTGAAAGGTGATCTGGCATCCTCCAATCTCTGAACCTGATTTCCGTCATAACTCAATGTTAGAGGCTGGGGTGCAAATCTTACATATAATGTGAATGCCTTGTGCAATACTATTTGGGATGGAAAACAGACTTGCAATTTCAACGGCAAGGAATAACACCCTGCGAACACTACGTGCTAGATGAAAAACTTTTTATTCCAACAGTTAACGATGAAGAACTGATCCCGACATGAGTTCCTCAGTATCTTGGTGATTTGCCATCTATAATAGGGCATATACTGTCTGCACATGGCCGAGACTAGGTCTTTGTTTCGGGGACTCTCTGCAAGGCTTGATCGCCAGCATGGTGTCTAAGCAGCTGACGAAAGGAAGTTACCCTCATAACCGACTATATCCCTCCACGGATGTGCCATTGTGGGCGTGGTGTAGAATATGCCCAAGGTGTTTCCCGCCTGTCGTAAAAAAACGACTAAGAGAAAAACTTTAACCGTTTAATCTAGGTAACAGATTCGTGTTGGTGTGCTGTCAATCTCATCTAAAATAATGCAACATATCCCGAAAGTCCTAAAACGTCCACTTCAAATGTAAAATGGATAAGCGTTAAGATCTACCAACCTCCAAATATCGATTCTTGGAAGCTTCAAACCGTTACGCTCAATAGAAAAAGTGGAAGCCATGACTATAATATTCCTCAAGATTACAACCCCAGGATATTTTGATGGAGTTCGACCGTATCTGTTACCCATAGTTTTTTACTCTGACACACACCGTACTGCTATTACTGTAAAATTAAAGACAGCGGGATGCGCGTAGGGCTTTGTTCAATTGCCGTAATTTCCTTGAGGTGCAGTCTTTACAGTGTGTAACATTCAAAGAAGAGAATTGGAGGTCCATCGTTTTTCTGCAATGACAATGCAAATATTGTTAAATTGTAAAGGGTGGTGGAGGTTGGTCCATGGGTGGTGTGCATCTATGTAGTTGGTTTGTGTGCAGGGTGGGTTTGTACTGCTAAAGAATTGTTTTGTTTGATGGCGCAGTGCAGTCTCGGTTTTGGGTTCGTCCGTTGGTTTCTCAGTGCCTGTTTCGATGTACTTTAAAGAAAACTACACTTCAAATCCCCGAAAGGAGGGCACAGTCTGTGTCATTTCCACCTACCAGATCCACATGAAATGAACTTTAAAGTCAGTGGTGGAACCGGGATTTGGACTAGATGTGGAGCTGACATTTGTGGGAAGACTATTTAAACAGACAGTCACCATCGATTAGAGCGCTCTGGAAATATTTTGGCCGAATCATCTCCACAGATCCCGGAAAATGTCATTTCAAAGCCAGTTTGAATTGAACTGTTTCTGATTGTTAACGCATCATCACCCTCTCTATATGCACGTTTTCAAGTAAAAAAGTATATTTTTCGGTCAAAACACGACGAAAGCAAGCTCCCCCACTTCTGACTGAACATTGATTTATGTAGATGCGCTCATAGGTTGTGAATACAAAGCAGCCTATTAAAAGACAAAAACACGTCATCCCCATGGAAAATGATGTAATGTGTTACTTGAGATTGTCAAGCTAACGACCAGCTCCTAGTTAACAACTAGTTAGCTCTTTCCGTAGCAGGATTTTATGAAAAAAGTAGCACTAACTTTGGAACAGGCAATAGCCACTTGTTGAGACTTTTGTGGCTGATAGTGTTGTAGGCTTTTATGGAAATCGACCCAGAATTTTAGATAGTGGTAACACCCTATCTTGAGATGAAAAGCTATGAAAGGGAAAAGCTATGAAAGTATCATGCTTTATATATCGATGTATGGTCAAAGGAAAAGATCAATATTTTAAGGTTGGACCAAACGTCATTTGAGGTCACCAGGGTTCAAACTCAAAAACATTGTTAACACCATATTTTGAGACAGGAAGCTTGGATGAATGTTACAGAACTAACAGCGCGATGACTATTGAAAATTAAACATATCCTCTAAACTGAATTTTGTCTTACATAAAGAAAGAATTTGACCAGTAACTGAAAAATAAGAGACGGCTAAGATGGCATTATATAGATTCATCAAATACTCAATGCATTTTGGCTTTCTGGTTGTTTATGCAGAAGCAGGGCGAAAGAAGTTATCAAAATGGATTTAAGGCAATGCAACCAGTGTTTGTGAAAAGATTTTCTCTGCAAGTTGCAGCCTCTAAAAGAAGTTTTTCGCATGTTTTTAACTGAACCGCCCCCTAAAAACCTTCCATGTGAATGGAAAATAACATAAATGCTAGCCTTTAGGGTAATGTCATGATATTAAAGGTACTTGGCGCTCAATTAACACCTTATTATATGGTCAGAGTACCGAATCTACACCCGAAAAAATTAGGCATAATGGTGATTATATATCTGATCCTTTTGAAGTTAGTAACACTTTCAATGATTTTTTTACTGACGTTGGGTCTGCCACTCATCAAAAGATACCACAGGTCAATGTCCACTTCCAGTCCTATTTACATAATCCTGTCACTGATTCTTTTTTTGTAAATCCTGCAACAAGAGAAGAGGTTCTCAAAATAATTTTATCTCCTAATCCTCCGCTGCTGGTTATGACGGAATCACCGCTAGTATTATGAAGCTTGTTGCCCATTCTTTGTCTATTCCTCTCGCCTATCTTTTTAATTTTTCTGTTGAGAAAGGTCATGTTCCCAATTCCTTAAAAATTGCACGTGTTGTTCCGGTCTTTAAATCCGGTGATAAAGATTGTGTTAATCAGTATAGACCTATTTCTGTCCTCCCATGCTTCTCAAAAGTAATTGAAAAACTTATGTTCTCAAGATTATATTCTTATCTTGAGAAACGTAAATTAATTTACGACTATCAATTTGGTTTTCGTCCTGGCCATTCCACTGTACATGCTATTTTACACTTTACCAATAAAGTAATGGAAGCCTTCGAAAAGAATCATTTTGCTTCTGGCATATTTCTTGATCTTTCGAAAGCATTTGATACTCTTGACCATAATATTTTACTTAATAAGCTTGAGTACTACGGCGTCCGTGGTAATGTCCTGGACTGGTTTAGAAGCTACCTGATTGATCGTTGTCAGTTTGTGGTTATTAATAACATTAAATCGGTCCCTAAGTCAATTACATATGGTGTCCCTCAAGGATCTATATTAGGGCCATTGCTTTTTATTATTTATGTCAACGACCTTCATACAGCCAGTGATACTTTCAGTATAACCTCATACGCTGATGATACAAGCCTCTTTCATTCTAGCTATGACATTAAAGATCTGATGCGTAATATTCAAAATGATTTTGTCTATATACAAAACTGGTTTTATGCAAACAAATTATTACTCAATGTAAAGAAGACTACTGCTATTGTATTCCGTTCACCATCCAAATATCTCAGTGCAGACATAGACTGTGTCCACCTTTGTGGTGTTAAAGTTATTTTTTGTGATGCTACCAAATTTCTCGGAGTTTATATTGATAAGAATCTTACATGGAAAAATCACATCCAGCATGTATGTATGAAAGTCTCACGAGGTGTTGGAGTTTTAAATAGGCTTCGAGGACTGTTACCTCGCAGAATCATGGTTACCTTGTATAATACCCTTACCCTTCCGTACTTTACTTATTGTAATGTCATTTGGGGTAGCACATATACTTCTAGAATTCAACCTCTTTTCGTTCTTCAAAAGCGAGCTCTGCGCCACATTTGTAATGAATTCCATCTGCAATATACAAAACCTCTCTGCCAATCTCAATATCCTTAATATTTATGATATTAATCGTTATTATACTGGTATTTTCATATTCAACTGGTTAAGTGATTCACTCCCGTCAACATTTAAAACTTACTTTGAATTGCGTACTGGCACATATTCCTACCCCTGTCGACATCGAAACCACATAGCAATACCTTTTTTTAGACTTAGATCCTCCCAGTTTGGAATTCGGTTTAATGGTCCCAAATTATGGAACTCGTTTCCCAATGATATTCAAGAGTGTAAACTTTTAAGTACATTTAAGAAGCAATTAAAAGATCATTTTATCACCAACTACCTCTGAATAATTTTAATTCTTTGCTATCTGTTCCATTTATTTGTGTTTTTGTGTTTCTTTTTCTGTATTATATATGTGTTTTGTAGTAATTGTTTTCTGTTAATTTAAGTCTCTGTAAAGGGGTGTCAACGTACATAAGCTCCCTGGAGCTTCTTGTTGTCACTCCTCAGTCTCTTCAGTACCCTGTACATACAAATAATTCATAACATATTTCTTTACATGAAAGACTGAAATAAAGTTCTATGAAATTGAAAAATTGAATTGAATGTTGTATGCCCTACATAGTTTGACCCGTTTAACAAAATTCTAGTGGGTACTTCTACCTTTGTTGATGAAGGCATTCCGATCCATTACGTCTTCCCCGTGGTCGATGAGTTGCATTTGGTCCTTCTGGAATGATCGACGCATGCTTTCAAGGGAGGCATTATCGACTACTCGTCTTATGACTTCATCATCTAATGGATAGCCAAGAAAGTCGCTGAGGTTCTTTACAACGGTTTTGAGATCCTTTATCCAAAAGAAAATTCAGAAGTAGCTTTAATTCAATAGTCCACATTAATAAAGGGAATATGCCTATAATTTTTCATTTTATCTTCTAGAAGTAGGAAAAGACAGCTTAGCAGAATGAATGGTAGGTTATCTACTTCTGTTTCCAACTATGGTTGAAGCAGTTGCGCAGCTAGCGGGGGGGGGGGGCGAGGGACTTGAGGGAGGGCTGGAGCCCCACTGAATCGCCCCCCCCCCACTGGCGACCTGGGCAAAAGATTATATTCACGCTGGCCGATGGTAATAGTCAATCCGGGCTACCTGGCTATTATGACGTAGATACACTTGCGATAGATCCCCTGGCACGCAGTTGCAGGGTATTCTGCAATTGGAGCCCACTCTGAATTTAGCAACATATTCAGGTAGACTGTGACAAGCTTCCCATCTTCGGAATCTCTTCACTTTTTACTCGTCGGGTTTCTGGATGGATAATTTTCTAGCAGATTTGAAGTGGCTGAAATTTGCTTCCTTGGTGTGGATTAAATTGTGCTCCTAGCATTTTTCCTGTTTCTATCTCCTGTAGGGTTTTTTTTTAATTCCTGTGAATGCTCAAATTTGTTTCAAAATCATACTTGGTGTGGTGGGTTGAATATTTGAATCAAATATTGTTGGAAGGAATTTGCCCTTTGCACGGCTATTGCTGGCAGTCATTGGCCAGTGCAACAACCAAACCAATGTTGGGCCAATGCAGTCTCAAGAGTTGCGACCTTACCACTATTACCTCACAGGACCTCACTTCGCTCTTGGGTGGAGTGGACATAGCCATGCAGTGGTGTATGATTTTGGCAAAATCTAAATTTGGAAAAAAATCGGACAGGCCTTTAATTTTGAAGAATGAGATGGTTTTTCCAGAAATTCCTAAATAAAGATATGACCGAAAAAAGGAAAGAAACGTCATAAAGTCGTTATAAAATTTTCACGAAAAACCAAGTCAAGATTGCAAAAATCGCTTCACCTTCGGGCAGCACAAAAAGCTATTATTCTTGACTTTTTCTTCATAGATAATCACAACTTCTTTCAAGCATTTTCCCAAAAATGGAAAAGTAATGTAAGCATGGGCGTCCGCAGGTATGGGCAAGGGGGGCACTCCCCCCCCCCCCTTGGAAAATCAAAAATTTGAAAAAACGTGTAAAAATCAAAGCAAAAACCCGAATAAAACGTGTTTTCCAAGTTTTTATGCGAAAAATAGGCTTTAGAAATGCCATTTCTGGCGATCTGGGAGGCATTTTGGGCTGAAATTTTTGCATGCTTTGTGTAAATTCATGGTGACTTGGAGGTTTTGCCCCTCCCTAGAAATTTTGCCCCCCCCCCCTGACTTTTTTTCTGCGGACGCCCATGAATGTAAGGGAAACATAGTTACGAAAAACTAGTAACAAATAAAAAAATCGTTACACACTTGGGAAGCCTGTGGCTTGAAAGAAACAAATCATTTTTAAGCATGTCTTTAAAATTGTGTGTAGCACAATACCCGAAATGGCCAATTACATTAAAAACCTCAAATCTTTGTCAAAAAACAGAAAACGCTATATTTTAAGTAAAATTTTCATGGAAAATAACAAAGATCTGCAACACATTTGGGTAGAATGTCAAAAAAGGGTTTTGATTGTCCCCAGTTGATACTGTACTCTTTCAAAAATTGTCCAAAATGGTCAAATATTCGGGCAAAGGTTAAAACAATACTGGTACATTTTAAATTGCCAAAATAATTCAACGGACCGATAGACTGTTGTTCAGGTGCCCAAAAGTTTGCCTTCTGTCCTGCTCTAGAGGCTAATACGGACAATGGATATGAAAATCGGGTAGTTTGTTTTTTCGATACTTTAATGATTCAATGTGAGAATGTCTTCCCATAAGTCTGCTTAAAAATTCGTTTGAACACACCTTGTAATGTTACATTTTTTCAAAAGTAAAATCATATAGAGTTTGAAGTTCGGGCAGCCACACAATTTTATCAATATATGTTGAATTTAGCCAAGACTCGCAAAAGAGTGAAATTCATTAGTATGTTTTCAATTCCGTTTTGTAATTTTCCCCCGAAAATATGCGGGACTATTTCATCGATTGGTAGTGATACATTTTATCAGGTAATTTTCTAATCAAATAGCGACTGCTTCAATCTCCCCATAAGCCTGGGGAATGTCATTTTCGACTGTTTCAGGGGTCTAAATTTTCCATAATTTTCTTTTCACTCCGCGGCAACCAGTAGTGGCGCTTCGCATAGACAGTTTTTCTAGCAGAATTCTAGTTTCAAGTGAACATTCTTTGTAAACGTAACCTTGAAAAAGCGACTGCTTAGACCCCCTATAACCATAGGAAATGACATTTTTGACTGTCTGAAGGGTCATGGTTTTCAAAATTTCCTGTACGTTTCGCCCCAACTTATGGTGCTCCACTTAGACCGCTGCATAGCAGAATTTAAGTTTCACGTGAGCTAACGGAAACTCAAAATAGCAACTGCTTGGATTCCCTATTAGCCTGGGGAATGCCATTTTGAACTGTCTGAGAGGTACGGGTTTTTAAATTTGCCGGACGCTCCGCGCCAACCAGTGCTGGCACTCCGCTTTGACTATTTTACGGGCAGAATAACATTTTTCGGGCAAAACTCTTTTGCCCCAAACTGAAATGCTCCCTGCTCCTATGGAAATACCTTACGAGTGCACTGGAACAACTGCTTTCAACATACAGCAGGATTCCGAATTTGCAATCCGAGGATACATAGTCCAGTGGAGTAATGAACTTAGCTAATCAGTATCTCAAAAATGTGTTTGAATCTGAGAAATATAAAAAAAAATTCTCACCGACCAGACTTAAAGACAATTAATGGAGTCCCCAGTAAACGGAGGGATGATTTAGTCCTGACTAGGGCCCACATCGGGCACACTTACCTTACCCATGCCTATTTGCTTCACGAGGATGACGTACCATACTGTATACCCTGTTACTGTGCTGTCACCGTGAGCCACATTCTCGTTGACTTCTATGAATACTCTCATATTCGTCAGATATACTACACTGTGCCCGACCTAAAAACCCTGTTTGAACAAACAGGTTCTTCCCTTATTCTTGGCTTCCTCAAGGAAAGTAAACTTTATAGAAATTCTGGCATGACTCTCGTCTTGCTTTTTAGGAGAATTTGAGCCCCCTGTTTGATTTTTTTACTTTTACTTTTTCCCTTTTTTGGGTAGTTTTGCCTCACCAATGAAACCTTGTCCAACTCGGTGACACTCTATAACACATACGTGTTGGTGTGTCGAAAAACTCCATCTGACTAAAGACAATTAAACCTGGCAAATGCCATTTCCAGCCATCTGGGAGGTGTACGCTCCGCGCAAACTGATGGTGGCGCTACGCTGAGATAGTAAACTCAAGTCCCCTACAAAAGTATCCAGCTACCCAATAGCCCCCCCCCCCCCGAAAAAAATCTTTGCTATGCCACTGGGTGGACGTAACCACTGGAAATAATTTAATTAGATGTTTCGTGTGACATATTATCTCAGGGATCGTTAATAGAAGACATTTACATCTTATTCCAAAAGTCATAAACACAAGAAAGTGATACAAATATATTGTTTAGTCATGCTGTTGGTCGTAGCGTGGATTGGAGCTTGTTAAAATAAATTAATAAAAAACATTGAATTATTTTAAAACGTTGAAATTGGGCTTTGCAAAGAACAAATACTAGGTAGGAAGAAAATAGACGCTACTCACTTTCTTCATCTCTTCATAGGACACGTAAAAGCAAGTAATATCATCTTTGTGACCCCAGTATTCCTTTACATGATCAAAACAACAACCGTATCCATCTGTGGAAGGGAAGATATGTAAAATGGTAAATGTGCAGCATAAAGGGTCATACACAGATTATTATATCGTAGTTCAATCTTCAATAATACACTCAATAGAGGGAAGTTCCTACACTGCTATTGGTTAATGGGATTTTACGACACACTAACATAGCAGTGTAGTGAATGTGCATATTGTGCCTACTGCATAGGTACAATGTTAACACAAAATTACCTGAAAAGAGTAATAATGGGTCAATTTCTATTAAAATGTCTATGCAAATGTGGAAGTCACGTCACAAATTTCTAGTTTGCAAGGTTAGAATAAGTGAAGCGTCTGTCTGTTCAAATTTTCATATCGGGCACGGCGTCGTAGTTTCGACGAATATGGGAGTATTCATAACAGTCGACGAGATTCATGTGACCGAGGATGACAGCACAGTTACAGGGTATGCCACATGGTCTTCTATCTCCGTGAAGTACAGGAAATTTTGACAAGACTCCCGCGTTTTTTTTTTGTTTTTTTTGTGTGTACATATTCTACGACTTTGCCCAGGCTGAAGGTTATTTTATGTCACCCGAACACCTACACAATGACATGTAAATACGATAGGAATATCAATTGCGGAGACATGTCGCGTTTGATGCATTGGCCATTTTGAGAGCCGGAACCCCTTTTGCTTTTGGTCAATAGTCATTTTAGGACACCGGAGCAAAAAGTGCGAGCGACTTTAAAGATTTCTCGATTACACGATATCTCAGGGTACCAATGGTGGACATATTTCGTATATAGCCTATAGCTTTGTCATGTTGAGCAGGAACACACTTTAAATGGTTCATTTAGAGTGAGTTATAAAGTGTACCTCAAGTCAAAAAATTCAAAAATTTGTATTAAAGACCATGAAAAATACATTTTTACAGTCCAACTCCCATCTTCATTGGACACTCCGGAGCTGAGATGTAAAATGTTGAAGTTTATTCGCTCAAATTAAAATGGTGCATTGCGCAATAATTTGTGATGTCATTCTTGTACTACTCAAATTACAATCTTTGTAATTCTCTGTTGTTTTTTTTTTTTTTTAAAGTTGCTGCACCTTGTACCAAGGTGTGATGGCACTCTAACTCTTAGGAGGTGATGTAATTAATTACGCCCTCCTTGTGCAACACGCTGTGCAAGCAAGCAGGAAGTGTTCAAGGTCATAAAAACATTTTTAATTTTTGAAGGGAAACAAAGCATGTTATGTGAGTTGTACAACAAGAAAGTCACAAATTATTGCGCAATCGACCAATTTGTTTTAAGTGAATAAACTTCAACATTTTATATCTTAGCTAAGAAATGTCTTATGAAGATGGGAATTGGACTGCCAGAATTCATTTTTCATGCTCTTCAATATATATTTTTGAACTATTTGACTTGAGGTACACTTTAAGGTTACAAGAGGTGACAAATGTCTTTCAAATATCATTAAGGGTACATGCATTCTGTCTTCAAACACCACACCCTTCCAAAACACTGCCAATTGGCCCCTTGAAGAGGTTGGGACATTGACTCCCAACCCTCTCCGCTGTTTCAATTGTAAACGTTCTGTCCATTTAAATACCAGCTGTAGCAGGTCGGCAACCTTCGCAAACTGTGGCCAGGAGGGACATTACGGTGACACATGTGACGGATCACACCGATATGCTAACTTACAGAGCAAAACTTGTAAAAATTTGGTTCTGGAAAAACAGACACAGAAATTTAAAAGCTTCCGGCAATATCATGTAATGGGGGTACTAAGCCATGGATCTAAGGGCGGTAATCGATGTGAGGCAAGAACTGTGGGATTCCTTTCCTGAAAACAATTGGAACCGAGTTCTGGGGAAAATTGAGCCGTAGTAAATGAAAGGATGATTTAGTCTTGACAAAAGGCTCCCATCAGACATACTTCACCAATGGCTACACAAGGACGAAAGACCACGTTGTATGCCCTTCTATCACCGCCAGTCTCGTTGACTGTTATGAATAGTACCATATTCGTCTAAAATACTACGCCGAGCCCGACATTACAACTTTGTTTCAACAGTTTTGCCATTCGCAGACCGATTCATTTCTTATTCTGTTCTTTCTGAACGAAAACAAGTTTTACAGAAATGTTTTACACGACTACCGCCTTTTCTTAGAATTTCGTTAGAAATTGACCCCACTTTTTATTCTTTTTGGGTACTTTTACCCTCAGTCTTGTCATTCTTTATTTTTTGGTGACACCGCATCACAATTTGTGTTCGTTTTTTCGTAAGATTCAATTTGACTAACTTACTGACCTAAAAACTGTATTTGAAAAGACACAGGTTTTTTTCTAGGCTTTTTAATTAAAAGTTACCATATGGAAATTTTGCGTAGAAATTTTAGTGGATGTGACACCCCTACTACGCAAAATTTTCCTCATGGTCCGTAAGGTGTGACTTCAGGTTGTAGATCAGTTTTTCGATTCGCATGGGTTCCCAACCGTTTTCGTTTTCGTTGACTGTCATGAATACTCCCATATTTGCAAGAAATACTACGTTGTGCCCGACCTAAAAACTTTATTTGAACAGACGGATTCCTCCCTTATCCTGGGATTTCTCAGGGAAAGTGGACTCTTCAGGAATTTTTGACATGACTCCCGCTTTCCCCTTGACATTTTAGGGAAAATTGTCCCCATTTTGTACTGTCTTTAGTTTCCTTTACTTTTCCCTTTTTATCTAGCTGGCACTATAAAACACAATCGTGTGTCGTTGAATCCCATCTTTTTAACTAAGGGATGATGACGTCTATAAGAATTGATCATGTGTGATGGGGCTGTAATGGTCCACCGCTCCGTACGTTGTTTTAAATGTTATCCAGTACTGTATGTTGCATTTGCTGTCTTGATTCCCCGGCTGTACTTGGGTTTAGATATAGCTAGCTAACTTCAACCATCTTAGAGACGGGGTTGCAGAGAGAAATGTTTTCGTAAAGCCGTAAGAAATGTGAGAAATTATAGTGGATCCAGTCTCAGAAGGGAACCATAAGGTAACTGAAAGTTATAAAAAAGGAAGTTTCTAAACAGATTTAGTAATTATGAGGTGCTCAAATGATTATCACTCATAAGATTTGTGCAGTAAGTTAAGCGCTGGGGCTACCATGCTTGGTTGTTACTGTGCATAGCTTAGCCTAACACTCAAAAATATGAACATTCCAATGTTTAAGGCTGTTGTTATTGCATAATAGGCCCAGTAACGAGTACTGTACAGTAGGTGTGTGCACTGTCTAGACCTTAGGCGTTGCATACAGTGGGTTCATGTGGGAAATTGAGTGTTTGTATGTGTATGACATTAATTCAAATAATTCAAGTCCCTGTTGTTGTTTACATTTGTTTAGATCTCAGACACTCATGTCAGTTAATATTTTGCAGAAGTTAAGAATGATTCCTTTGATTTTCAGGAGTACGCCAGTAGTTGTACAGTAGGTTAGAGTATTATTAATGAAGTTGCATGTTGTATTTACAGTTTTGACGGTCGAGTTGAGGTCAAGTCAAGGTCAAGATGATCACATCCTCTGCAGTCATGATTTAACTAAGTCAAGATTATTCTGTTGTTGATGGAAACTGATCAAAGAGAGACCGAAATAAACTGACCCGTATTGAAACTATGGAATTGTTTGTTTTTTCGACTGGGGTCCGCTACAGTCAAAACTTATGAGTAAAACTCTGGTTCAAGAAGTCAACCCGTATGCTTCGAGAAGTGTAAACTTGGACCTTGAGAACTCAGAAGTGAAGGATGTAGGCTTTCGGCAGTCAACATGTATTAACCTTATTAGGCTTACGAGAGAGGAGAGATGAATAGCCAACCCATAAATATCAGTCCTGATAAGTTTTGATGGACATTACTGATTAACCTTACTCCAGTGTAAACTGAAGTCACATGTCCAATCAAGTGAAGTTGAACTCTGTAAACTGGTACAGTATTGTAAACCTGACAATGTGGTTGTAATCAAATTATGTGTAAGCAGAGGGTACAATGATCCAAAGTGAGCCCTTCTACATATATGTTTTGTTGCTAGTTTGATTCTGTAAATAATTAATTTTAGGACTCAGTGCAGGCTCTATTAAGTCAGGATAGTGTGGTATTCACTATGTCTACAACTGGGAAGATAGTAGAGTCAGAGGGGGAGGCTGGGGTTCAAGAAAGTCAATCCCAATTTGCAAATCAGGACCTAGGCCCTAGTACTGACCCAAACCTTCATAAAATCCCAGAAGACACACCTGCCCAGACAAACATGGAGGGGGTAGAAGATGGCCAGCGAAAGAGTTCAAGAGAGAGAAAACTGACATACAAGGCACAACAACATCAAGAGGAAGAAAGTTTAATCACGTCAGAAGAATTAATGCCGCGTACGAACAATGGCGAAAGCATGCCTCAAAGATCAGAAAGGACCTTAAAGTATTTCAAAGCCTTGACCAACTAGATGAATTTCAGCTGAACATTGAGAAACACCGTAAGGCAGTCATAGGTGCTTATGACAAACTCAAAGAAACTAACCAACCTGATAGAGAAGTTGTTAGTAAGCTTGACAACTGCTGCTCGATAAGTGAAGCCCTGCTGGACATTCTAATGCAGAAAAGACTAGAATCGTCTGAAGAATTTGATGTCAGTCGAACCAAGGACCTAAGATGTCAACATCCATCAGTCTTTAGTGAATCAGTCAGTGACCATTTATCAATTTCATCTCGTCATAGCATGAAATCTTCAGTGTCTTCCTTGAGGGCAAAGGCAGAGTTAGAAAAGGCTGAAAAATTGGCAGCAGCAAAAGCTCTACAGGAAGAACAGCTTCAAAGGTCAAAAATCCTTAAAATACAGGTACAAATGGAAGAAGAGAAAATGAAACTAGAGGCAATTCAAGCAGGCGCTTCAGTGAAAATTGCTGAGGCAAAGTGTGATGCTTTATCAGATGTAGAAGAAGAAAATGAAGAACCCAACATGCCTGTGAAGCTGAATCCAGTAACCCCTGCCTTCAAGCCTCGAGGTCAACCTGAGAATGAACACCTTCAGATGCCTGGTGGTAATCATTTAAGAAATGGTGAATTTCCTGGCTTGCAAGGAGATGGTGACCACCCAGCTGCCTTTCATGCCCGTGACGCAGCTGGGGAAACATCACTAGCCAAGGCTCTGGCGAGTACTATGGATAGAAACCGACTACCTGTACCCACTCCAAAGGTTTTTTCAGGAAATCCTATGGAATTTGTCAGCTTCAAAAGGAGTTTTGTCACGCTCATCGAAAACAAGGGAATTTCCGCTGAGGAAAAAATTTATTACCTTCAACAGTATGTGTCTGGAGAGGCAAAAGAGTCCATAGCTGGCTATTTCTATGGAAGATGTGAAAGTGACTACCAAAGAGCATGGGAAATCTTGGACAGAAGGTATGGACATCCGTTTAAAATCGGAGAGGCATTTAGAGACAAGTTGGACAAGTGGCCTCCAATTGGTCAGAGAGATAGTGCTGCTCTACAGAAGTACTCGGACTTCCTGAGGAGCTGCCTTGATGCCATGCCCCATATCAAGAGCCTCACTGTTTTGAATGATTGCAAGGAAAATCAGAAGATGATGGCAAAACTTCCAGACTGGGGAATTAACCGTTGGACCCGTATAGTGACAGACACTCTGGACAACAAATATGAATACCCCACTTTTGCAAAATCGTGGCATTTGTAGAGAAGGAAGGGAGAATTGCTTGTCAACCAGTGGCATCTTTGTCTGCTGTTCGAGGAACAGAGTTATCCCATGATACAAAGCCACAGCGAGAGGAAAGGAAGAAGTCTGCACGTTCTTTAAGCACAGGCACAGGAACATTTTCAGGCCAAAACTGCTTCGGAACAGATAGTGGGCAGAACTCGACCAACCAAGGGCAATCCAGTTCCAGTGAGGCTAAACCTGAGAAACCAAAGTCATGCCCATTCTGTAAAGGGGACCATTACCTGTCATCCTGTTCAGTGTTTGCAAGCAAACCCATAGACGAAAGGAACCTGTATATAAAGGAACAAAGGAGATGTTTTGGATATCTACGTACTGGTCACTACTCCAAGCAGTGCAAGTCTCGTCACATCTGTCAAAGGTGTAAGGGGCGCCATCCTACTGTTCTGCATGACAATGACAAAGCTAAGAAAGCTCCCCAGAGTTCTACCACACAGTCCAGTACAGAAGAAGCTGCTGTGTCTCTTAAAACCAATGTTGGTCATTCTTGCACCACCAATGTTTTACCATTGTGGATATCAAGTGTTAGCAGACCTGAAAGAGAGAAACTGGTGTATGCACTCATTGACACACAAAGTGATAGTACATTCATTGATGAGAAAACTTGTGAAGAGTTGTGTGTGCCCACAGATGTCATTAAACTCAAGCTTACCACCATCCTAGGCAAAGATGCAGCAGTCATGTGTCAAAGAGTGAAGGGCCTGAGAGTTCGTGGTTACTCATCAAGCCAGTTTATTGAACTACCAGTCACATATACCCGAGACCTCATTCCCCTAGACAGAAGTCACATTCCTACTTGTGAGACAGCAAGCAGCTGGGATCACCTATCAGCAATAGCATCAGAAATGCCCCCGTTGTTGGATTGTGAGGTAGGATTATTGATTGGTTTTAACTGTTCTACAGCTCTTACTCCTCGACAGGTCATCCCAGGAGAAGGAGACCAACCATTTGCCGTAAGGACAGACCTAGGATGGAGTGTAGTGGGGAAACTTGGTCCAACGGACACGGCAGACGTCACAGGGTTCTGTCGTCGCATTAGTGTGAAGGAAGCCCCTCCAGTTACACCCCGAGATGTCTTAAACATATTAGAGAGAGATTTTGCTGACTCAAAGCATGGAGATGTTAATGTGTCACAGGAAGACATTCAGTTTCTCAGCTTCATGGAGAGTAGCATTACCGTGAATTCGAAGGTCACTTAGAGATGCCCCTACCTTTCAAATCACGGCCCAAGGTTGCAAATAACAAGAAGTTAGCAGCTGTGAGACTGTCCCATCTCAAGAAGAGGCTTGATCAGGATCCTGTGTACAAACAACATTACTGTCAGTTTGTGAGTGAAATGCTGAAGGATGGTGATGCGGAACTGGCAACAGAGAAACCAAAACCTGGTGAGGTATGGTACATTCCACATCATGGGGTCTTTCATCCCAAGAAACCATCCAAGTTGAGAGTCGTGTTTGATTGTTCAGCGAAGTATGGAGGCTCGTCCTTAAATGATCACCTATTGTCTGGACCTGACCTTACCAATAGTCTCTTTGGAGTGCTGTGCAGGTTTCGCAGGGAAAATGTTGCTGTGATGTGTGATGTACAGAAGATGTTTCACAGATTCCATGTCCATCCTAAAGACAGAGATTACTTGAGATTTTTGTGGTACCATGAAGGCGACACCAATGCAGATCCCATGGAATACAGAATGAATGTGCATTTATTTGGAGCCAAGTCATCGCCCGGCTGTGCGAATTTTGGTCTCAGGTATCTTTCAAGGATGTATGAAAAGGACTACCCCCTAGCTGCACCGTTCTTGAGTCAAGACTTCTATGTAGATGATGGGGTCACTAGTGTGGACAGTGTTGAGAAAGCCAAAGGACTGATAGAAGAAGCTCGTGAATTGTGTTGGCTAGGGAACCTTCGGCTACACAAGTTTATATCCAATAACCGTTCCGTGCTTGAGAGCGTACCAATTAGTGAACGTGCTTCAGATGTCCAGGAAGTTGACCTAAACAAAGAAATACTTCCGATTGAAAGAACACTGGGGGTGTGCTGGAACATCGAAGTAGATGCATTCACATTCCAATTAAATGTTCAGGAACGCCCCAGTACACGCCGTGGAATTCTGTGATTGGTCGCTAGCATGTATGACCCATTAGGATTCATCTCTCCATTTGTTCTGAGAGGTAAAGCTGTTTGCAAGAGATGTGCAGACGTGGTACTCGTTGGGATGATGTTATCTGTGAAGACTTAAGGCCAAGGTGGGAGCAGTGGAAGAAAGATATTCCAAACTTAAAGGACGTCCATCTTCCAAGATGTTACAAACCACCAGACTTTGGCCCCATTTCAAGAGTAGAGCTTCACCACTTCTCAGATGCAAGCACCACTGGATATGGGGTGTGTACTTACCTAAGATTCGTTGCAGGGAACCGTGTCCACTGCACCCTGGTTGTCGGAAAGTCCAGAGTTTCACCCACAAAGGTTGTCACAGTTCCTCGCTTGGAGCTTACAGCTGCCGTTGTTGCTGTTAAATTGAGTACTAAGGTGAAACAAGAACTGCAGATGCATATTGACAGTGAACATTTTTGGTGTGATTCCCAAGTGGTGTTAGCCTACATCAACAATGATGCAAAGAAGTACCATGTATTTGTATCAAACAGAGTACAGCTCATCAGAGAACATACAGATGTCAAACAGTGGCATTATGTTTCCACGAAGGAAAATCCTGCGGATCATGCTTCACGAGGTCTGTGTGTAGGTGAACTGCTTTCAACCAATTGGTTAACTGGCCCAGAATTTCTTTGGAAGGCTAGTTCTATTGAGAGTCACAACGTAGAACCTGAGCTAATGGTGGGAGATCCAGAGGTTAGAGCAGGGGCTCTTAGTTTGCAAACAACATCTGCAACAGATTTGCTGGAGAGGTTGTCCAGGTATTCCAGTTGGAGTAAACTTACCAAAATTGTAGCCAGAATTCAATGCCTTGCAAGAAGGTAAGCTGGAAACAAGGTCTTGATGGTTGAAGAAATTAATCAGGCTGGCATTTCTGTGATCAAGCTTGTTCAGAAGGAAACCTTCAAAGAAGAAATGCAAGAGCTCGAGAAACAAAGAGACGTTTCTTCAACCAGTAAACTCTTCAGCCTTAACCCCTTCATTGAGGATGGGGTAATCAGAGTAGGAGGGCGTTTAAGGAAGTCTTCTATGTCACTGAATGAGAAGCATCCTATGGTGTTACCCAAAAGTGGACACATTACTCAACTGATACTTGCTCACTGCCACACCCAGGTCAAACATCAGGGTAGAGGTCAAACTCTCAATGAAATAAGAAACAAGGGCTACTGGATCCTTGGTGGGAGCAAATTGGTTACTGAATTTATCAGGAAAGTGTGTCATTTGTAGAAAGCTAAGGCGTCCAGTGGAAGAGCAAAAGATGGCTGACCTGCCTGAAGATAGAGTCGAGCCATCACCACCCTTCACTTTCTGTGGGATGGACTGTTTTGGTCCCTTTCTTACAAGGCATGGGCGCAAGGAATACAAGCGTTATGGATTGTTATTCACATGTTTGTGTTCCAGGGCTGTGCACATAGAAGTAGTAGAAGACTTGACTACAGATGCCTTTATCATTGCACTCAGATGTTTCATTGCTATCAGAGGCGCAGTAAGACAAATACGATCTGACCAAGGAAGTAATTTTGTTGGGGCTGACAATGAGTTGCAGGCAGCTATGAGGGAGTTAGATATTGACCGAGTCACAGCATACCTGACGGAGAAACAATGTACCTTTATATTCAATGCACCTCACTCAAGTCATGCTGGAGGCATTTGGGAACGCCAGATCAGATCTGTGAGGAATGTACTAGAAGCCACAATGGCCTTATGTCCTGGACGTTTGGATGACGCATCCCTAAGATGTTTTATGTACGAGGCGATGTCCATTGTCAATAGTCGGCCTCTTTCACCTGTAAATATGTTTGATCCAGCTGTCGAGGCACCCCTTACACCAAACCACCTGGTGACCATGAAGTCAACTTCTCCTTTACCACCTCCTGGAAATTTTGTAAGGGAGGACCTGTATGCAAGAAAAAGATGGCGAAGGGTGCAATTTCTTTCAGAACAGTTTTGGTCTCGATGGAAGGGAGAGTACCTCCAGAATTTGCAGCAACGGGAGAAATGGAACGTCCGCAGGAGGAACTTGAGGGTCGGTGATATTGTTATGGTCAAAGATCTCGAGACGTCACGAATGGAATGGCCCCTTGCAGTAGTTAAGACGGCAGATGCTGATGATGACGGCTTAGTTAGGAGAGTTTGGGTTAGGATGGGGTCTAAGATCCTAGGGGGTGGACTCAAGAAGCTAGAGTTGGAACGGCCAATCTAAAAACTTGTTCTCCTAGTGGAGAATGTTGACAGCTCCTCCTCTGACCCTCAGGGCAACAAGTAAGGTTTAGGCTGCTGAAGTAAAAGTTAAGCATTTTTGTATTTCATCATTTATCATTGTTTTGTTCGCTGGTAAAGATTGAGCGGTGCAGATGGAAATTTCTTCCTGTTATTACAGTATGTTGTTTGTTACTATTTGTATTTGAGGTTAAGTAATTTGGTGGGAGGGTAATGGTCCACCGCTCCGTACGCTGTTTTTAATGTTATCCAGTACTGTATGTTGCATATGCTGTCTTGATTCCCCGGCTGTACTTGGGTTTAGATATAGCTAGCTAACTTCAACCATCTAGGAGACGGGGTTGCAGAGAGAAATGTTTTCGAAAAGCCGTAAGAAATGTGGGAAATTATAGTGGATCCAGTCTCAGAAGGGAACCATAAGGTAACTGAAAGTTATAAAAAAGGAAGTTTCTAAACAGATTTAGTAATTATGAGGTGCTCAAATGATTATCACTCATAAGATTTGTGCAGTAAGTTTAGCGCTGGGGCTACCATGCTTGGTTGTTACTGTGCATAGCTTAGCCTAACACTCAAAAATATGAACATTCCAATGTTTAGGGCTGTTGTTATTGCATAATAGGCCCAGTAACGAGTACTGTACAGTAGGTGTGTGCACTGTCTAGACCTTAGGCGTTGCATACAGTGGGTTCATGTGGGACATTGAGTGTTTGTATGTGTATGACATTAATTCAAATAATTCAAGTCCCTGTTGCTGTTTACATTTGTTTAGATCTCAGACACTCATGTCAGTTAATATTTTGCAGAAGTTAAGAATGATTCGGTGTTTGGTTTGTTGATTTTCAGGAGTACGCTAGTAGTTGTACAGTAGGTTAGAGTATTATTAATGAAGTTGCATGTTGTATTTACAGTTTTGACGGTCGAGTTGAGGTCAAGTCAAGGTCAAGATGATCACATCCTCTGCAGTCATGATTTAACTAAGTCAAGATTATTCTGTTGTTGATGGAAACTGATCAAAGAGAGACCGAAATAAACTGACCCGTATTGAAACTATGGAATTGTTTGTTTTTTTCGACTGGGGTCCGCTACAGGGGCTTAATGTTCTTTAAAATTCTACAAAGTGCACCCAAATTGCTCAACATATCAAGATGAGCAAGGACGCAATTCCCCTCCGTCTTGTTTTTTTTTTTTTTTTTTTTTTTTTTTTTTTTAATACCCACTTGCCAGTTAATAAATTGTAGAAAAATGTTGGTACTCACAGTTGCCGGACAATACCAGATCGAAAAACGAAGAAAATAGTTTTGGGGACGATTGCACTGGTCTGCCTAACTGCATTTCAGCTAATTTTAGGTTGAAATTGTACCGAGAAAGCAGCACGTCCTTAGGATTACGATAAACGTAGATCATCTGGTGTAAAAAGAGGAAACCAATTTTACATCTCTATGTGAGAAGAAGTTGTAACATCAGGAGTTAAAGCTATGCAGAAATAGTATCTCATGGATCTCAGTTTCAACAACCTTCCGCCTGGCTAAAGGACCGTTGCAAAAGAGTAACTGAACTTTACCGCGGATACCTCTCAGGACTAAATCAGCATCCTGAACACAAAATGCACTTTGTATTGCTCTCGAAAGAAACAATGCCACCGTTTCCGTCACTGATGAAGTTCACTGCCAATGCTCCAGATAAAGACTACAACCAGTCTGCCAGTTTCTGGAATACCTTCCAGAAAACTCGTTACAGGTACTTTTAGGTTTTGAACGGTAAATGGGAAAATGGAAATTTTTCTTATGGTTTGGCTGAGAGCCATCTTTACCGTTGTTAAGGCAGGTAAGACACATCAAATGCTACAAACTCTCACCCTATCTCGCTCACCACTCACCAGCTATCTGTACACAACGTTTGGACGAATGACTAATGCCTTTCTAGCTAGTGCCTCGAAACCAACGGTCTGATAACTTGTGACCAAAGTTGCTATTGACGGGACCACAGCACGACTGATCTGAATAGCGAACCTCTTTTTCGATTATGAAAAACGAACCCTTTTTTCGATTATGAATAACGAACCTTTTTTTTTTATTATGAATAATGAGCCTTTTTTTGTTATGAATAACGAACCTTTTTTTCGATTATGAATAACGAACCTTTTTTCGATTATATGAATAACGAACCCTTTTTTCGATTATGAATAACGAACCTTTTTTCCATTATTAATAACGAACCTTTTTTACGATGATGAATAACGAACCTTATGAATAATGAACCTTTTTTCTCGTTATGAATAACGGATCTTTTTTTTTGTTCGTAAACTCCACGACGTTTCGGGTATAAACCAGTGGCGTAGCTACTGGGGGGGCAGGGGGGGCAAGTTGCCCCCCTCCGGAAAAATTTTGGGGGAAATTTGATGAAAATGGGGAAATTTGATGAATCTTCTTATTATTACAAAAATTTCACAAACGTTTCTCAAAATTTTTGTTAGAATAAGAAATTGTGAGACATTTCTCATACATAATTCGTATTTTCATGCAACAAATTAACTCAGATTTCGTCAGTGTCGCATGAACCGGCCCAATTCGCGTTCCACAGAAATGTCCTCGTCGAGTAGCAGATTGAGTGTTCTTTTGTGCTTGTATACGCACTGGGGTTATGATCAGTGCATTTCAGTGCGCAGGAAGCTCTTATTCAGGTGATACTTTGGGAATTCATCAGTAAAAGGATGTGAGAACTGACAAGTCACTACCGTAGACCCCCGAGGTTGTTATGTTCTTCTACAAGCTAGCAGTAGCTGTACGATTTTACTGTGTGTACATAACGATGGATCGGGCTGAAACGATCCATGGCCAACGATAAACTTAAAGTTAATTATTGTAGTGCGCCGCACTACAATATTGGCATTTACTGGCCGACTGACAATTTCTTTTGTGAAGCCTGTTATGGCCCACAACTCATTTCCCTGAGCGTACCGTAACTTAGTTCGTACAAATATCCATGCTCTACCCTTTAACAATAGCAGTAAGTGCAATCTGTGGCCGTCTTTAAACAAAAATCAACTTCAGAAAAGCAAATACTACACTTACAAGGCTGATTTAAGGAGTTAGCTTCATGAAAGAGCATTGCGGATAAATTTCCAGAAGACGCGATGTAATGTGGTTCGGCCTTTTCACACTGAAGTGATAAGCCTGGAGAATCAATCGCTGCTTCCAAATTGGTATACGTAACACGGCGCCATTGCGTCCACTGTCGTTGAACAGTATCAAGACGTTATTGTACAGTATCTTCATCTAGCTACTACGGAGCAGGGTATTGCCAATTCCCTGTACGGAACGAATTGGCTTTACTGCATTGGATTAAGCGACTTGTGCTGTAGTTCTATTATCATGCTTTATTTCAGTGGTAAAAGCAGAAGCTATTTTGACAGCAGTCTGACCGAAACGTTTTGACAGCATGCATGTAGCATGCATTGCGAATTAACGAAACACGGATGTTAAAACACACAGCGTCAACAGTTATTCGGCCTTCCACGAGACAGTTGTCATATGCATGCAGCGGTGCAGTCAGAGAGCTTGAGAGGGCGTCATTATTTAACATAAAGAACGGTGAAAGAGGAGTCGAGAACCGATAAAACCATTTCAGGCAGGAGTAAACAACACAACAGAGCATAAAGTATGGCTAAGTAGGCTACTCAGCACGAGTCCTTGAACGGGACTATGCTTCGTCCACTTCATTTTACTCCACACTAGACTGTATACGGAGTAGGTCCTACCGTTAAGCGCAGTACACGGTCTTGTTCAAGGACTACTCAGCACTTGCTTCATTGTTGGCAAATATGCTTCAAAATAAAGCTAGTGACTGACTATTAGCATAGAAGGTCCGGATTTACTCCATCATTGGTTACTCTTCTATGATTTCTTTATGCGTCCAGCCAAGGAGCTGGGAGACAAGTGGTCCATCTTTGTACTATCAAGAAATAGGGTTGAGAGGAGTGGCCAAAAAGAAACAACAGCCCCTCTTCCCGCCATGAACAAATCCTAAAGTTCAAATAAAAACTGGGCTACTGTACTAACTGAAAAGACATCTCTAACACGCACTACAATTCTGCGTATTTGCAAGCAAATGCAGTTCTAGTCTAGAAATTAGAATTAACGGGATCCGTTGGCACACTTAGATTTTGTTACTTAGCCTAATCCTCGGAGACTTACAAGCTAGTTCGGGAAAATAGCTTTCTGCTCACTTTGAGTGTAACAATAAATGGACAATGAGTACCTTGTAGCCTTCTACACATAACAGACTGCTTTTCTCACAGGATATCCTGTGTGATCGAGCCACTATTAGGCCTCCTTAGTGGCGTGCGAAGGGGAGACCATTGGGCCATGCCCCCCCCCCCCCTCACAGATGCCATTTTTTCTTTGTTCTTAAAAATACGTAGTCTAACTTTATTAACACAGATTTTACTTCAAAAGATAGCATATGTGGCACCAGATTGCTTATAAGGACACCCAATTTTTCAAAATTTTTCAAAGGGGAAGGATTGTCCCTGCAAGGTCTTTCAGTGAAGCCAATTTTTTTATTCCTACAAATAGACCTAGGCAAATTCTGTCAAATTCCAATTTTTACTTAAAAAGGTAGACTCAGTTTCCCACTGGTGGCATCGATAAAAAAGACTACATGTTTAGATTCTCTTTACAAGCATAAATACGCTATTTTGACCATCTGAGGGGTCTGATTTTTCGAAATTTTCTTTTCGCTCCGCGCCAACCAATGGTGGCGCTTCGCTCGGTCTTTTGGACAAAATTACATATTTGGAGTAAAATTAGCTCTTAACTCCCTGATCACTTTGCAGTTTGCGAACATATTTTGAAGTGAGCATTTTATTGCAAACGACAAAAGAAGAAAGCGACTGGCTAGATTCTTCGTATTTGCCTGGAAAATGCTATTTCCGGCCATTAAAGGGGTCTGATTTTTCCAAATTTTCTCTACGCTCCGCGCCAACCAATGGTGGCGCTCCGCGTAGATATTCATTATGACAAAATAACATTTTGTGGCCAAGGAAAACCACAAATAACCGTCAATGCTCTTTTATTTGGACTTCTAAAAGTGTGCAAATTTAATGACAAGTTTTTACTTCGTAAGGTAGCATAAATGGCATAAGAGTGCATGTTAAAGACACAAAAGTTTCAGTTTTATCCTCATGAACCACCACGATTAAACTTTTAACACTGTTCCCGTCACAGTCGAAAATCTTGCACCATTTTGCATGTAGGCTCCTTGAAAACTTCAAAAAATTTCCGGACAACCTCTACTTAGACCATACTGCATACCCCTCTCCCTTCAGAGAAATCCTGCGTACGCCACTGCTTTAGTACATACAAATAAACCAGATACTGTTTACCAAAATAATATACTTTGTTATTACCGATTGCTCTCTGTTATACTTTAAGATTAGAATGCAGGTAATGTTACAAAATGACATGGTAATGCTGTTATACTTGTAAGTTTGCATGTTTTATATGAAATACATACACATTGACCGGGAAAAGTTTTGGGGAAATTTCATACCTTTCCCCCCCCCCCCCCCACCCCTGGAAAAAATCCTAGCTACGCCACTGGTATAAACCCTTTATCAGGTGGCAAAAACCAAACTGAACAACCAACAGTAACAATTGGACACGATAAACATCAAATCCCGCGAAGCGATCGCTGTAAAAACAGAACCGGACGAAAGTGACTGTTAGAAAACATGAGTGCGAAGGATTAAACACAAATTAAAAAAAAGAAAAAGAGCGTCCTGGATGAAAAAGTGCACGTACAAATCGAACATGGTCGGGAAAAAGTAGACAAAAACTAGGTACGGAAAAAAAGGTAAAATTAAAATAATTAGGCCCACACAGTAAAAAATGAGCACGACCGGGTAAGTGTAAAAGGGGTTAAAACTTGCTCAAAAAAAGGGGGGGGGGGGTAATATTACAAAAGGTCAATTCCGTGTGGAGCGAGAGTACCTAGCCTCATGATCAGTCGGTTTTCAGCACTAATGCGGTCACGATCGGAGCCTCGGCACATTACAGCTGTCGTAATGGTTAAATGCTGTATACAACAAGGTGAAGGGGTATTCAAATATGCAGCCACCGGGTATCCATCGAGATTCTGTTTGATGGACCTAAGGTGCTCGGTGACTCGATCCGCGTGGCGGCGCTTGGTCTCTCCCACATACACCGAGTTACATCTCCCACAAGCTAAAATATAAACTACAGTAGAGGAAATGCAGAATCTTTGTTTGACAATAAAGCTACTGTATTGCCGTTGGGGCCTGAAATCTTGACGAGGTCGTATTTGCCAACAACTGGGCATGCATTACACCTCCGACGGTTACATGGAAAGATACCCAGCCCAACCGCAGCTGTGCAGTTAATGAGGTCACGTGACCACTTCTCTAGCATTCCCGCCTTCTGGAAAGTCTCGACGAATGAGATTTCGCGGAACTGTGACTGACAAGTTGTGCCAAACTATTCTTTGAATAATTCAAATATAGGCGTCCTTTTCCCAACGATGGCGTGGTAAGTGAAGACTTTGATCTTCCAATCGCTTGGAAAATACAATTTTTTTAAGTTTTATGCACGGTTTTTTGTGGAAAAACGCTATCAGACCGGTGCAGTTTTTTACAAAGTTTTGAAATATGTCCTCAAACTTTGCGAGTACCTGACTCATTTAGTGATTCAAATGGATATTTTTCTCATGTTTGTATAGTACAGCTTAGGCTTTCCATTGATACCAAAATTACGTAGTTTAATTTACATACTGTCATAATCAACATTTTACTACGAGGCGATTTTCCTGTGCATTTTGTGTGTAAATGTATATGGCCTAGCCTGTGTACAGAACGCTAACTGTTTAGCCTATATTCCAGCCATACACACAGCGTGCGTTATGTCAGTCGTGGAACACTGTGGAATAGAACAAACGCAAAACCTATAGAAATGAAAAATAAGGCCTATTAAAACAAAAAACATCTTATGTGGCATGCTATTTTTATAAACCTTGTCCAGTTGAAATTTACGGGAAATCTCAGGCTGGCAAAATCAAGGTAACATATAACTTGGTTAAAATATGACTAAGCCATTGCCTACGCCTCAATTAAAAGCCAATATAACTTAATACTGTATAAGTTAGGCCTAAGGCAGGTCCTGTTTAATGAAGGTTCACTGTTTTATTTTGGACTGGCAGTAGGCCTAAGTTTTTATTATTCCTTTTGGTACAATTGTATACCCTGTCTCAAATTCCAATTCACCAAGACTCCTGGAGTGGCAGTCGCAGTCAGCATGAACTGCAACTCAGCCAGAAATGTAGTCGCCACAGTGACTGTAGGCATAGGTCAGAAAGGAGGTGCAGTGAACTTGGAAAAATTTATGCAAAGGTGTACAAACAAAACAATTATTTGAAAAACTGCTGCTGAAACTATGACTGCCACTCCACCAGGCTTCAACAAATTTTGTCTTTCGTACTTGTCCAACGGGCTAGCTGTTTTCTGACCTGCCCGCATATCTACCTGTCCTAAAGTACAAATGCCATTTTGCACAACTCAAAAATTTAAGGCTGGGGGAACTTGCCTGGCGGGCTACAAAATTGAGCATGGTAGTTGCCCTAGTGATTTTTTACTTGTCTCGGGCTGTCGGGCGGGGCATCTGTCGAATCTTGGACTCCACTTCAAAATATTATCTAAAGAAAACGTAATATATCCTAGCCTAGGGCAGTCATACTCATACTAGCCACAGTTATTCCAAAAAGTATTTTACTTATAAATATTTAAGAAAATATTATCAAAAGAATGATAAATGAATATTTAAGATTCTAAGGGGCATTTAAATTCTATAGTAGTGTTCAAAATTTGGCACTACCATGTACTTTGAAAGTGCCCAGGTGGCATACCCACATGGGGCCCATATGGGACCCATATTAAATAAGATAAGGGTCTCATATGGGGTGTCCCATATGGGCCCCATTAACTTTTGCACCCAAGAACCATATGGGTTAGCCCATATACCCAAATGGGATAAATATGGGACCCATGTGGGCCCTACATGGGTCAACTTGTGTGGGCATCATGCGGGCTTGCCCATATGGGCTCTAAGTGGGTATCACATGGGTCCAACATGGGACTTCAGTATGTGGGCTTCTAATGGGCCAGCCGATATGGGCAATATATGGGCTTCACATGGGGCCAGTGTGGGTCAGATATTCATGGGCTAGCCCATATGGGTTTTTACAGGGGCCCATGTGGGTTATAAGTGTGTGGGCTTTATATGGGCTAGCCCATATGGGTTATATAAAGGAATCACATGTGGCCCATATGGGTCATCAGTATAATTACGAGCATCACAATGGGCTGGCCCATATGTGGGATTCATCTGGGGCCTATGTGTAAAACAAGTATGTGGGTTTCATATATGTCATCCCAAATAGGCAATATTTGATATGATAGGATGTGTATAATTAATCTAAAAGTTTGCCACGATATGATACAAACTGTACACTTGAATACCTTAAGGATAAAACCATTTTACTTTTTTTAAATCCTTCTGGCCCAATTAAATTAGAGGTTTTGGTCTAAATTAATGGGATCAATGATACGCCTACTTAAACATTTCCAAATGGATAATCTCTACTGAGAAGAGGAACTGGTGAAAAAATATATATGAATTAAGACAGATATGAAAGAAATGACCATGCATTTAAGTATATGCATGCAAGCCATCCAACATAAATTAGCTAATATATATTCTTTGAAGTGTGGGCATAATAGTACAAAAAAGTTACATAACCGTACATGAGAAATGGCCCTAGAGAGCATCATACACTGCAGAAGGAACCAATCTCCTGAGGCCAGTTTCTGCAAAGTTGCCTCAGAAAGGGTTGCAGATTATACCTGTAAGGTTAAGTTCATTACAGCAAACTTACCATAACTACTGATTTCATCGATTTTGGCTCCTTTCCTGCTAAATAAATCATGGTAAAATTTTTATATCAAATAATAAACGTAAATATATAGCCTACATATAGGCCTAGGCCTACCCTAGGACCTAGCTAGGCCTGGGCTAAAGTCTTCATTAATTACAACTCCAAAGCGGCAAAAAGACAGTTCCTGACTGCCTGAGTATATGCAGTTAAGTCGAAAGAAGCCAACACGAAAAATAACAAAACAAAATGTCCTGCTTCTGCATGGGTTAGCCCACAGGCGGCCCTAGCGTTACACAGTAGGTGCCTACGTTAGCAATACTACTTATAGTATAGGCCTAACGTTAGGCCTAACGTTAGCGTTGGCCGAACGCTAGGCTAGGCGTATATTATAAGACGGAAAGGTGACGTATGCTTATCGGCCTTTCCCCGCCGAGTTGTTTTAGGCCTATATGAACCACGATTTTTTTACCTTAAACCTATAGAGTAATATAACTCTTTTTAATTCACTCGAATGTTCCACTCGATCGCTTGTATCAGTCGTCATTGATAATAACGCATGCTCTGATCCCGCTTGCTGTAGCCCTGCTGATCGAGTGTGAACGTCTGCAGTACGTACGTACGTTCAACGATTACGCGGCGGTACTATAGCGCGCGCTGCATTCATATCATATGCACTAATATACGGCACCGTACGCACGTTCGATCGTACAAATGTAATATCGAAATTGGCGGGAAAGGATATATTTGCATACCAATTTCTTTCCAGTTAGGGTGGATAAAATAGATCACCAAACACTACACACGCAAGCGAAGCGCGCGAAAATTTTCACACATTTTTGAGCATTCGATCAAAACTTCGGGAACAAATTTTCGGGCAATAAACTGCATCATATGCATCTTGTTTGCATTGGCCCATCCTATATAGGACGTACCTATATAGGTAATACATATGGATAAGTACGTATATGTCCGGCCCGTGTACATACATGAGGGAAAGTCCAGGAAATTCCCATATTAAGCCTACATATGGGGCAGCCCATTTAAAACCCACAGTGGAATAAGTTACCCATATTTTCCTCATGTGATACCTACATGGGGCCCATAAAATACCGATATGGTCAAGCTCAGGTGCCCCCCATCTGTTACCCATACGGGTTAGCCCATACAATACCCATATGGGCAACCCAACAAGTCTCCCATATGTTTCCTGTATGGGTAAGCCCACATAATACCCATATGGGTTAACCCAGGTGCTCCTTATATGTAACCCATATGGGTTAGCCCATATATTTCCCATAAGGGCAACCCCAGGAGTCTCCCATGTATGACCCATATGGGTCGGCCCATATAATTCCCATATGGGTAAGCCCATGTGCTCTCAATATGTAACCCATATGGGCCGGCCCATATAATTCCCATATGGGTAAGCCCAGGTGCTCTCCATATGTCACCCATATGGGTAAGCCCATATAATTCCCATATGGGTAAGCCCAGGTGCCCACCACATGTTACCCATATGGGTCTGCCCATATCATATCCATATTGGTAGACCCAGATGTTCCCCATATGTAGCCCACATGGATTAGCCCATTTCGATTCCCATATGGGTTAACCCATATGGATCCCACATGTGCAACATATGGGTTAGCCCATTCCCAGATGTCCCACGTAAAACCCACGTGGGTCCCACGTGGGTATGCTACCTGGGTGCATGGTCTATTCTGCAGTTACTCCTTACTTTTATTACACATTGTTTGTTTGCTTATTTTTAACCTAAATTGCCCATATGAAAAACGTGACCTAGGCCCTAGGTCAATAATATATTTATAATATTTACATTTAGGCCTATAGGCCCTATTGCTTTGGCACAGACATGGCAAATTAGTGCATGGTTATTGAACTGAGCAGGGTTGTGAGGGTATCATGAGGTACCTCATTACAGGTATAGATGTATACATAGGTCTTGTACATTACTTGCAAATTAATATAGGGATTCAATTTAGGCTTAGACCAACAATTTATAGCAATTACAAATATTGTCACCTTTTACTGTAGTTTTTTACCGAGAAGAGCTGCGTAAGGAAAAGATGACAGCTAGGTTAAGTTTTCTCCATAATGTGGCTGTCGCTTCCAGGGAAATGTGGTGCAGGATCAATCCGTACAACATTTATATAGGCCTAAATTAATTAAGGCAATATATTACAGGTATATGGAGTTTCCAGATTCCCATTCTAATTTGTTGTATTTTATTCCTGTCAAAGTGATGGGTTGAATGCTGTCAAGAAAAAAGTTATCATATTTGGAGATTCACTCACAAAGCATCTTCAAACAGATCTCGTTCACAGTAACATTGATTTCCATGTTGTATGTCAAAGAGGGGCCCACATAAACAACATTTTGACCTCCATTGAAAGAACAACATTTCAAGAAGTGGATGCCATTGTTTTACATGTTGGTACAAATGATCTTGATTCTTACACCTCTGCACTTCTACATTTCAAGTCATATCACAGACTTATTAGGACTGTTAAGGCTAAATTTCCAAACACTACCATCTTTTTGAATGCTATACTTCCAAGGCTTGACTATGATGACCTGAACAGGCAACGAATTTATTACAACACACAGCTTCCCCTCATTGCCAGACAACATCAAAACACACATTTCATTGATTTCACACAGCACTTTGAAGGTGAACGTTACTCTCTGTTTGGTGGTGACTACCTCCACCTTAGTAGGTATGGCTATCAATTATTTGCCAGCTACCTCTGTTAAGTCTCTTGCTAGAAGGCTGTTCCCACAATCCAGTCCCACAGTGGAACAGCAGTTGGTAACAAGGATGCTACAAATGAAAGATGCAAGCAAACAAATACCCCCCATCAAAAGGCAGACTGGTAACATATCCATTGTTAAAGGGTCTCCTCCAACCACCACTTATACTGCCAGCAAAGCAAATTTTCTGCCAGTTAATTCTACCAGTGGTGTTGTTTGTGACGAAAATATTCAGATAAGGGACAATCCCCCGATGGCCAACGCAAAACATTCAAGCTCACCAAAGCACCGTCCTTCTATAAAGGTGAGTCATAGTCCCACTGGCACTTCAAGGACCAGCAAAATCCAGTCGAAGCTTCACAGACCAGTGGGACAGTGACTTCACCATGATGGGTAGGCATGTCAAAACATTGCCTACTTGTGCTTTCAAGGAGTTGGACACCTTCCATGCCAAACACAACAATTCCATTACTTACATCTCATTGGCAGAACATACACGTAGCACACCCATCACTACGTCTTCCACAGATATAGGTGCTGTTCCACTTCCAGTCCAGAACTCACCATATATTCAGCATCTCATGGCAAGGAAGAGGCAGAAGAGGAGGACTGAGAAGTTTAAGAAGAAGAGGAGGAGAAGAAGAGCAAAGCAACGGTATGTATTTTCTATTCTTTCATTTCCAGGACATAGAGCAGTACAGGGGTGAAAGACGTGCAGGGCAACATCAAGCCCTGCGGTAAAAGAGTTTGTGGACCCTGTTCAGCATGCAACCGACATTCAAATAGCTTTTACCATACATGTTCTTTAAAAAATGATCAGCTAGTTTCTTGGATACATGAAAACACAAATTTATCACATACAGACTGTTTTTGTGCTGCATGTAGGGTTAAATTTTTGAGAAAAATTCAAAATTCGAAATATACACCAGAAAAGTCCAGGAGTAAAGAACAAGCACATACAGAAATTGTACAGTGTTGTGTAGCTAGTCAGAAAAACTGCAAAGGTAATGTAATCAAAGAAGTTTCTCAGTTCTCCCCAGAGACACTGATGAATTGTTTTAAAGGCATTTCAGAGATACCTAAATTGAACACTGCTTCAGTGCAGAGTTTCTCATTTTGCCAATTTTATTATAACACACTGAACAGGTATTCTTCTCTGTGTATTCTTTGCAAAAGACAGTTTTTAAAACCACACATTTTACTCATTTCCTCCCAATTGGTTTCAAAATGTAGCGAAAATATGTCTTTTGACATGATTCAAGGTGATTTCATATGTAAGAACTGTTATACACTGTGCAAAAAGAGTGATGAAGACCTAGATCTTGCTTCTCTTCAATTGGAACTGGAGAAAAACATTCCACAAGGTACAGAGAATTTTGTTGAAAAAGAGGCACTGAGATTGACCCACCTACATCTTTGTAAAATATTTATTGCAGGTGATAGTATTTTGCTAACAGATCTGCATCACCACTGTAATCTATCAGTGCAAATTTTGCAAAAGGGCTGTCCCTCTGAAGTGTTCTACCATCGCTCAGAGTGGTTATTAATGGCTACGCAGCACAAATTCAGAAATTTATTGTGTACATCATCCTTGTCCAACAGAAAACATGGAGTTTCACTTACATACTCAACAACAGATCTATTGAAAAGCCTTCATAGAGCATATTTGAAAATTAAGTCACTTGAAGAAACATTAAATTCCACAAACATGGAAACAGAGAATACTTCAGATACAACAGAACGTACATCACATATTGGAACACACTCCATACTACAGGCTGCTGGAACAATTCTTGGTGATTCACTCCATGAACAGTGTGAAAAAGTACAAAGTCATTTTGCTTCCAATCCAGTTTCCCTCAAGTCCTTCAGTTTTGACAATTTGCATAAGCTTACCCATCCATATGTGTGGAATTTTATTTCCTCTTTAACACAAAAAAGGGGTTCCAAAATGCATTGCGACAACTGGGAAAAACATAGTTCATTTGATAACATAGCTTCATTGAATGGACAAAGGCATTTTCAAAGGAAATTGATGTGTGTAATGATCATTCAATTTTTGATCAATGGTGAGAACAACTACCCCCTTCATATTTTATTGGCGGAATCTATCAAACGATTGTCTAATTCATCCCAATTGTTGAAACTTGCTAATCACCTTGGATTGTGTGTATCAGAAGACACATTGACACGTTACATCAATACATTGTCAAAAAGTGAACATTGTTATGACAAGGTCGCACAAAGCAGTGCAATTACTGTGGTGTCTGTTGACAATATTGATGTTTTGACACCGTATGCATTGGTGCGCTCAACTGATACTGGCAGGAGCTGGCATGGAACATCAGTCATGTCACAGACTCCAAAACCCATAACAGAACCATTCCTCCAGCATGAAATATTTGGGGTTAACATTTGCAGAACAATTTCAGTGCAGCAGGATAGCATGAATTTTTACAGGGCAGTTGTTGGTTGTATGACAGATGAACTGCTAAATTGTCAGAGACAGCAAAATGGTGTTCCGGTTAATGCCAAGTTGCAAGAAATTGAATCAAAAATGGCTATGTTACTGCAGCAAGAAGTTTCTGCTGCTCTTCTGGAAAATATTTCTAATCTGAAGAATTTAGATCCTGATTATCTTTCTTCGTTAATTGAAGAATGCGGCCCCTTTGATTCTGTTGAAGATTTGGTCTCTCACACAGGGGATTCTGTTATCTTCGGTGTGCTTCTAATTGTAGCAGCGGCTCATGTTTTGCAAACACAAATCAGTTTCTATTCTGTGCAAGACCAGTTCCAAATGTCAGTACCTTCCACACATCTCCTTCCATTTGCTCCCCCCATTTGTGTTACTAGAGAGGAAGTGAATGGGCAGAACCATTTTAATGGATTATGGGTTAACAGGAGCTCACCTCAACATCTTTTCAATACATCTAGCCTCCACAGTGCCCTTTGTAAACTTGGTTCAACATGGCAAAATCTTCAACAAATTCAAACACCCTCAGTGTCACTCAATGATATTCTGTTAACCTCACAAGCACCAGATACTTCTCTCAATGATCACATGTACACACCTCAGATTAGTCATGATCATGTAACAGAGCATTCATATGCACATGGTGACCACCCCTCACAGCCTATGATGAAGAAACAGAAAATTTCAAAAAAAGTTCCTTCCAAGGAAGTTGGATATATTTATGCCAGCATCACCTCCTGTTAATCCTGAAACTGCATTTGAAGAACCATCCTATAATACTAAAATTACATTTCAACTCAAGTTTGAAGATTTTATTGAAACAAAAGAAGAAAAAGGAGCAAAACCGAACTTCTTGGAAAAAACATTTCTATACATGGCAGAAAGGAATGTCAACTTCAGTAGCAATCAAAACATTTTACTTCCTGGCTTGAAATGTAAATTTTTTGTTGAAAATATTCCTTCTTGTGAAAAGTCAGAATTTGTTTATTTAGATATCCATAATGAGCCTGCAGATTCAAAACACACACTCATAAAAGTTTTAGGAAAGTTGTATGAACAGTTTCAGGTTTCCATTAGACTGAACCATCTTATTGTTGTAGGTGACTTAAAAACATTTGATTTGATAGTAAAGCTCAAAAGAGAATATGGTAAAGCTTTAGATTGGGTGGTTCCATACCCAGGAGATTGGCATATATTGAAAAATTTGCAGGAGGTTATTATCAAGATTTATTGGGATGCTGGTTTGAAAGATATTGCCAAAGTTGTTCACAGTGGGCAAACACTTAACTCATTGCAATCTTGTTCAAATTTCAAAAGAAATCACCGATTTTTCCTTCAGGTGTTTGAAGCATTTTATCATTACTTTATAGATGTTTTTCAGGCAAGTTGTCAAACAACAGATTTTAAACAACTGGAAAAAGTGGTGTCTGCTTACAATCCTAGTTCAAATATTGCCTTTCTGGAATTGCAAAGCCAATTTGAAAAAAATCATTTAGAGCAAATACTGAAATCATTCAATGAATTTATTGACAAAAAATGTGAGGGTTCCAAGACTCAGGTTTTGGGTAAATTTTGTGAGGGAGGAACTTGCTTGCTATTTGCAGCTATGGATTTCTATAAGATCTGGAAATTGGAATTTACGTATGGCTGCAGTGAAAAGTATCAGTGAATTATTCAATGCGTATGATAGGTACAAGTATTCCAAGCTGTTACCTGTTCATTTTGCAACTATGGCCCTACTTCCAAAATCAGTCCTGGATCATTTCAAAAGAGGGGCATTTGTATCTAGTATTAAAGGGACCAATTTTTCATCTGTTGCCTTTGATGAAGCCCATGAGATGTTAATTAACAAGGAATGTAAGAGTGTGATTGTCAGGTCTCCTCCAAAAACAATTGGCAATAGAGCTCATACATTGCAACATGAAACCACTCTCATTAAGAATTTGATGGATCAATGCTCATGTGATCATAGTGATGTATTGCAGAGAGATTTAGCCGAGTGGATTATCGCAGATGAAATGGCTAATGTGAAAGCATATAAAGCAAAAATTAAAGTTGATGGCAAAGGTATACTGCAGCCTAACCTTGTGCATCTCTTTTCTTGTGAGCAGGTTGCTAGGGATCAGGAAAATGACCTGTCGTATCGTTCAATTGGAAAATCTTCATATGAAACATTTATAAAAACTCAGATATTGGGAGAGGGTAGCACAAATTTGTGCAAGCTAAAAGTGCATAAACTGAAAACATTTTCAAAACCAAAAGTAACCAAGAGAAAGGTAAGCTATATTGAAAAGGAAAAGCGCATGAACACACAGTGTTATAAACGTTTAATTCTCCTTGAGAGTGATGAAAGAGAGGCAATGTTGGGTTCATATCAGTTTTTGGTTTCGATGATAAGAGAAACCAATGCAATCATGATGGCGTGTGTGTGTATGTGTGTATGTATGTGTGTGTGCGTGTGTATGTGTGTGTGTTTGTGACACTTTGCTTCTTAACACGATATCTCAAGATAGGAATGTCTGACAGTTTTCAAACTTGGTACATAGATGCGCCATATTAAGAGGAAGAACCCTATTGTTTTTGGTGGAGGTCAAAGGTCATCTGGGGTCACCAGGGGTCAAAGTCTAAAAACCTTGTTAACACGATATCTCAAGGTTGCAAACTTGGATAGATTTCATATGTGGTATGTGGATGCGTAATAGTCAGTAGATGGTCCCTATTGTTTTTGGCGGAGGTCAAAGGTCATCTGGGGTCACCAGGGGTCAAAGTCTGAAAATCTTGTTAACACGATATCTCATAGTTGGAAGCTTGGATAGATTTCATATTTGGTATTTGGGCTGTCAGCGATTAGCTATTAATCGCCAGCCAAGTAATCGTTTAGTAAAATGGTACATGCGATTAATCGCATCTCATGCCCTTGGACTCTCACTTGCGTTAAGTAAACAAGGTATAGTCCTTCTTCCCAAGTTTAGCTGCCTTGACAAAGCAATCGATGTCTACAGTATGACCAACAAGCTCAAAAATTGCGCAGAGCTATGACATTCACCTTTTATCCACCCAACCCCCTGTAGTTTACATGTGATTGTGTGCAGTGTCATGGGGGACGTTTTAATCCGTGAACCCCAAACATGGAACCTGTTGTGACAGGCTTTACTTCAACACCACCAATACATTTGTAATGAACATAATTTACAATGAAATTTGAAAGCACTAAACGTATGCATACATCACAGTGTCTTTTAAGTGCCCTGTGCGCCATTGTGCACTTCACCGTAATAGTTCAATTTCAACAGCCACTTGTCAATTCGCTACTAGCGTACGTTACCCAAAATTTCAACTTGAAATCGACAAATTTCAAAAAATTACAAGTTCAGCTTTCTAACCATGTTATTCCTGTCCTTGTATCACGTAGGAGTGTTTGTAAGTCATGAACTGAAAAAAGTTTCAAAAATGTTTCCATCGCTGTTTATCAAGACCTACAGCGTACATAGCAGCAGTTGCACACGTTAGCAGCCGGCTGAAAATCGTTTATATGCCGCTGCTTCGTGCTATACATCGAACGAACTTCTGTTGCGAAGAATCGTACTCACTGATTGGCTGCTTGCGTTTAATGAATGAAGCGGCTTCTTTAAAAGTTTGGGGATTCCCCGCTTCGAACGTAATTATTGAGGGAGGGTGTCATGTTATTGCCAATTGAAGTACACCCATTCTCTGAGCGCTTTTAAAGATACACGCCGAGTGAGCCGATCAGCCAGCTGAAGGCGTGTATGTATATTACACTGTGCTCGTAGCTAGCAGCTAGCAGGTCTTATGTGCTGCGAACGTACGTAGGACTATTTACACAGTACATGTGGCCGTTACTTAAACATAAAATGACCGGTGAAAACTACGATGTCTAGGTTTGATCGCAGCCTATTATTGTTAGCTCTAACGTTACATTTTGTTCTGTAAACTTAGGTGGCTAGGCCCTAGGCCTAGTTTTTGTTGTGGCTTCAAGCCACACTACTTTTGGGAGGAAATTAGAAATGAAACAAATGGGATAGATTGGGCAAGTGTCAAAATTAAATAGGCCTATACCTTAGTGGGACCTGCAGCTGTCTACATAGGGCTTGTCGGCTACTTTCGCCGTGGATACTGTATTATGGCCTAGCCTATACTTTGTGAACGATCGTTGCTTTGAAATACTGAAACTTCATCTAGCTACTGGTGTGTGGTGTAACGATATATATCAACCTTCAATGGAAGCAATTCTCTAAAAATTGCTTGATTGATGGGTCAGGAGATGGTCTGTAATGTTTTTGGTGGAGGTCGAAGGTCTCCTGGGGGCACATGGGGTCAAAGTCTGAAAATCTCGTTATCATGATATCTCAAGGTAGAAAGCTTGGATTAATTTCATATTTGGTATGTGCATGCGTTATGGTCAGGAAGTAATTGCTTTTGTTTGTGGCAGAGGTCAAAGGTCATACGGGGTCACCAGGGGTCAAAGTCTGAAAATCTTTTTAACACGATATCTCAAGGTAGAAAGCTTGGATAGATTTCATATTTAGGCCTAGCCTAGTATGTGGGTGCGTTTTAGTCAGTAGATGTTCCCTATTGTTTTTGGCGGAGGTCAAAGTTCATCTGGGGTCACCTGGGGTCAAAGTCTGAAAATCTCGTTAACATGATATCTCAAGATAGGAAATTTCATTGTTTGGTATGTGGATTAGGTATGGTCAGGAAGTGGTTGCTTTTGTTTGTGGCAGAGGTTAAAGGTCATCTGAGGTCACCGGGGGTCAAAGTTTGACATTTTAATGCAATATCTCAAGGTAAGAAACTTGAATAGAATTCGTATATGGTAATGGTATGTGGATGGGTTTTGGTCAGGAAATGGTCTAGGCCTATGTTGTCTTTGGCGGAGGGCAAAGGCAGAGATGCCAAGTATCTCAATTTAGGCGGAATAATTGCGATTTTCCACGCTCGATTCATCCCCATTGTTTTCGGTAGAAACGAAAGGTCATCTGGGGTCTCCAGGGGTCAAAGTCAAGGAACCTTTTTAAGTAGCCTACGATCTTTCAAGATAGTTGTTTGTCCATCTGTCTGTCTGTTGTTTGCCTGTCTAGCTATGTATGGCTTTTATTGAGGTCAAAAGGTTATCTGGAATGACAAAATTATTTTTTGAACATGCTAGTATGTAGTAGTTTGTTAGTTAGTACTTTGAATGAGAAGGTAATGGTGCATGATGGTACTCTTTAAAACATTTATGTACCATCGAAACCTCAATGCATTTTTGCATTCTGGTTAGAGACACCAAGGGCTATTTGCAACCCTGATGGTTTACCATTCAAAGGGGCAAAGTCAGTTATTTATGACTACTGGTTCATGAAAAGGTACAATGAGCAATACAATCCTATCCTACCAGCAATACCAAGAAACCTTGTATCTTCCTCAAGAGCTTTCATAGCAGAAGGGATGAACATCATATACTCTAGCCCATTGAAAGTACACGAAACATTTAACCAACATGCACATTACATTACAAATGGGGTTACAGTGAAGTTAGAATTGTTTTTGATCAAGTTGATACACAGGGCAAAACTCCAAAATTGTTAGAAAGATCTCGTAGAGATAAGCCAAGTGCAAATACATCATCAGTTGAAGTACTGCAAGACATCAACGGTACAACTGCACTTCCAAATTTTGGAAGTTGGCAGGAATTTCTTAAAATACGAGAAAACAAGAGACTTCTTTGTCAATACCTGCCCCATGCCTTTCCAGAAATTATCAAAGACCTGTTAATTGAGTCCCAAGTTTTTATTACAGCAGGGGGGTTCTCAGATTGTTCATCACGAGTAGTCACCAAGGGTAAAGTAAGCAATTATCATATGAAAAGCAATCATGAGGAAACAGACACACACATCTGGTTGCATGTGAGGGACACCCACTGCACGGTAGTCCATCTTTACTCTCTTGACCGTGATGTTGATATGATAGGCCTACCATTGTCTTTTCCTGGAAATGAACTTTTCCTACAGTATAGAATGGGTGCTGGAAATGACAGATATTTACATCTTAATGCCTTAAAAAGAGCATTGCATAATGATCCAGAACTTAATTGCATTATTGAAAGGAATCTACCTCTTGAAAGTATTATTCAGTCTTTATTTATTATGTCAGGTCGTGATTTTGTCTCTTTTTTTGCAAAGAAAGGAAAAACTACCTTCTTTAATAACTTTTTTCAGTATTGTGAGTTTATTTGCAGCAACGATGATGTGCAACCTGGCTACCTGGCATCACCGATGGAAGTAACTTCTGCTTCAACTGTACAGTCACCTGGTTTTCTTTCATTCTGTCGATTAGTAGGTTGTGTTTTCTTTTCAGCAAACATGGCTAGCCTGAGTAAATTTGATTCACCTGTCTTTTTATTCAAGAGCATCAAAGTGTCTGATAGATACCAGTGTCACAACCAGTTTTTGTGTAAAATAAGACATGCAAGTTGGAAGAACTCATGAGGATGAACTTCTTCCATCAAATGAAGCATTGAAATTTCATTGGCTAAGGGCTTCCTGGGTAAAAAGTGTTTGGAGTAATGCTTTAATAGAAAATTTCCACTATCCAAATATTGAGTGGTATGGCTGGAAAGTATTAGGTTCTGGTGAAATAAATGTCATATGGGACTCTCAAGCTAATGTTCTTGATATTCAAAAGAGAGTGAAACATCTCACTAGGGGCTGTGGTTGCAAGAAAAATAAATGCATCACTCGTCAATGTAAATGTTTCAAAGGAGGAGACAAATGCGGCCCAGGTTGTACATGCCTGATGTGCCAAAACGTATCTAGCAATAATCCAATGTTGAAACGAATTGATTTTCTTGAATCTAGTGACAGTGAATCAGAATGTGAAGTTGATTCAGAAACTGAGTCGGTATCAACCGAAGAACTGTCACCACTGGCAAGGTATGACAGCAGCTCGTCTGATGAGGGTTAGGGTCACAAGAGATACATTACTGTTTTCTCCACACTCTCATGTATATAGTGAAAATAAAATTTATAACATCAAAAAATCAACTGATTGAAGTAGTGGGCCTTGGTGCTTTCAAAGCTTTGTATTTAAAACTAGAGAGATTTCAGAATCTACCTCACCACCTTAAGTTTTTCCATTTCAACCTTAGATATAGTTAGTATATCAAACATACCTTTATCCCAAGCTTTTTGTATAATAACCACATATACAGGGTTCATGGTTTTCAGTAGTTCTCATGTTCCTGCCCAGCACCCTACCAAACATTTAATTAGATTCACTTTGTAAACCTCAGTTTACCTCAGATTCAACAGTATGTCTTTCAAAGCCTGTAGAGCTTTCCGAAGAACTTGCTTTGAAATTTTCTAGAACTGACTGTTGGGCTTGAACAAGTCCATGATGTTAGGTTTGAAATATTTATACATAGGTACCATTTCAAGTCTTTCTACATGCCAAAGTTAACTTGCCTTCCATCTGCCTATGCAATATTTTAAATATTCTTGCCAGCTTTTTTATTAAACTGTATTCAAGTTACTCCCTCATTGACTTCTTCTCAGTCAGCTTATATGTTTAAGTACATTCAAACTTGCCAGCACTTTTTGTGCATTTGCATTATTTTGTTTTCATGTATACAGCAAAGAAATAAAGGTAATAAAACAAGAACTGTGTTGTCTTATCTTGAAGGAAGCTTACTGCACTGAAGTGAACAAAATGCAATTCAAACTGTGATAACATACAGTTTCTTTTATTTGTGAGATGTAAAACTTGGCTGTAAACTGCATCTAACTATGTAACAATTTATTTGTCAGCAACTGCATCATTTTGTCCTTTAATCTTTTACACTGGTTTGCATTCAAAGTCGCTGTGCATACAAATGAGTTCACAATTCCTTGCATTTTGCTTCTTCACATTAACTCTGGCTTCAAAGTCCCAAAAGCTGACCTCAACGTGGTGCCTGGGTGGCAACTACTGACTATCAGGAAGTGGCTATTAATTCAGTGGTTGTCGTTATGACCCAGCCTCATTGTGTGTTCTTTAGTCTCATTTTTAAATCTTCATGAAAAAAATTTGTGTAATAAACACATTTTTTTCTTAAATTTATCCTCAATGAAGATGAATCTTTCTGATGATCAGTAGGCTAACAAGCTTATTGGGCAGTATTTTTGAAGTTGGTTGGTATTTAAATGTGAACAGAAATAATAAAGAGAGCAATAAATAAGAGAAATGCCTCACTTTACATTGGAACTTCATGTGATTTTTTTTCTCCATATGTAACAGTAAGTAGGCTACAGTAATTATGAGGCAAGTTTGTTTATTTGACGATTGGACCATACTAGATTGATCATTGGTTGAAACATATAGTGTGTATACATATGACTTTGGAGATTTCATTCAATGAAAACACTCAGTCATTAAGTTAATATTATTGCACTTTCTGTCCAGTATATTTTTTAAGCTTCCTAACTGTGTGTTCCCTACTCATGAACATCAAGCTTGAAACTGAAGTGGCCATATAGGCCCTGCAAAATCAGAATATAATTTAGGAAGGGGAAAGTAAACACATGTTCTCCCATAGACTCAAAAAAGTACTTGGGGAAAAATTATGTAGGCCTATAGTCTAATTGCAAGGATTTCTATCAACCCAGCATAAGCTGCTGTGCTGTTTCATTAACCTGCTTATAAAGTGTGCATGGCACTGTAGACTAATTTGACCTATTTGGTCTACTTGCATGTGGATAATAAATTAGCATGTTGGAGGTGACAGTGCAATTACACCATAGCAGAATGTACCTCCTAGGTTGAAATGAACCCCATACAAGAAGAAAACTGAAGGCAATACAACTCCTTTCATATCCCTGTATGCATCCATGGCATATACTACAGCAACCACCACCCTTGCAATGATCATAATACCATGGCCGGCCATGCTCAATTACAATTGAACATGTTGTGAATTCTAATCAAAGTATTGCACAGGTAAAACAGCCTGGGAGCTGGTTGCATAACTTCCCACTAATATACGGTTCCACACAAATATTCCCCCTCCCAGTTTTTGATCCACTTAAAAAAAATTACAAGGCCAAACAATTGAACACATAAACATCCCACACTAAAGTAAATGGGTCATGAAAATCCAAACTTCATCTAACCTAACCAAATCCCACAACCAAATCGGGCTTTATACCTGGACACAACAAGCTAGAAGACTTACATGTTTATTACTATGATTATAAATTTCTGCATGATGAAACTGGCTTTGATGTGTATGTTAAATGCATGCAGCTCAAGCAGTGCATGATTGCAATGCTAATGATGATGCATGCATAATGGTTGATTTTGACTTGTGAGTTAACTATATTATTCATGCCTGTATATTGAAAGACTAATAATAATAGTAATACGTTTTTACAAAGCGCCTTACACAAAGAGTTTCAAAGCGCTGAAGACTGCCAAACAGGGAGTCAAGTGATTATGACAAATGAGCTTTCAAATTAGTTTTGAATTGTTCGATAGAAGAAGAGTTCTTGACAAAAGATGGAAGATCATTCCACAATTTGGCAAAAAAATAATAACAAAAGCTTGATCACCATTATTGCATGGTTGATGCAACCCCACCCCATCCCTGATAAACAGTGCGTACATCTCTCAAACTCGGTACTAGTAGCTGCAGTACTAGCTGCAGCTTGCTGGCTGCCAATGATGACCGATGCTAACTAGCTCAGGGGTTTTTGACAGAGGGAGTGAGAATGGTCAGGAGTTTTAAGCAGGCCTGTGAAAAAAAAACTATACTGTATGTGATCACTCCCATCCTGCCCACCTACTTACAAGGACTCAGCATTACTTTTCACTGTTGTATACATATGCTCATCACATGCCATTGTTCTTGCAATTCAAACTTTGCACACAAATCTACGTGTGCCTTAAATTGATTGTATGCTTTTACTACTTATTTAATTCAAATGGTTGAATCAAGTTCACACTCCTCTAACATTTTTGTAACCTAATAGAACCAAGTGTACACTTCCTAATTTAATTGCTCTAGTCAAATTTGTAAATAAACATTATACACTACACACTATGATTGAAATGAGTGGACCCCTGCCCTGTATACAATATGTATGTGACCACTTCATGGTGTGTACTTTGAGTATGACTATGAGAAATCCAGACCAGTTTCGTATATATTTGGCTGAATTACTGGTAGATTTGAAAATTACATGTGCAAATATTTACCAATCTTTTCCTACCCTTTCAACCAGATCAAATAATAGACGAAAATATCTCAATTTTGCCTACCGGGTAGCTATTGCAAGCTAGCGATACGGTCATTAGTGATCACTGCTAACCAACGTTTTTCATTTCGCGTAAGTAGACCCAACATATATTGGTTATGAACGTAGGCCCCCGAAGGGTTTGGCTTGCATTTGCCGAGTACCTGACTCATTTACGATATTTTATGGTACAAATCTGGTACCAATGGATAGAAAAAGAAATTTTCCATCAATTCAAGAAGAAATTCAGTGGTTTTACAACGTCCTGATTTAATACGGAACAATCATACCGAGTGTTTTAAACATATTTACGGCCCTATCGTAAAAAGAGTCAAATTCCCACTTTTTCGCAACTTTGTTCTCCAAATTGGTTATAAGCATTGTTTTTCATGTCTTATTAACTAGTTTTTGTGGTTTAAATGTTACAGTAGCTTCAAAATATTGAGATATTAGGCTTCGAAATTCACGTCTTTTAGCTAGTATTCCAAACCCGATGACGTCATGAAACGTCATGCATAAAATGTAAGAGAAAGAAGCTCTTTTTGAACAGCTGCGGTTGGACTGTACCAGCCGAGTCGTTGAAAGAAGTTTGTGGGTGGGAAGCCCGAACCAGGGTTGCCAGATGCAAAATCCCAATGGTTGCCAAATTATAGTCGCATAGTTACCAAATTGCCCCATTCTGATGCCAAATTTACCAAAACGGTTCAAAAGTTGAGATAAAACAGAAAGCGAAGCAAAATTTAGAGAATTATGTCAACTTTTGATCGACATTTATTTTGATTTACCCAACGGTGTTTATTTTAGAAAGTTAACATGGTTTAGGGGAAATGAACTTTGAGTAATTAAAAAAGTAAGTATTTATTCATCAAAAAAGCTTTGATGAAATTAAACTATTTTAGAGTGAAAAGAACTGAAAACAGCCAAAGAAGAGAAGCTCATACTGCGTTCAAAAATAATACCATTACCCTTGACTCTGAACTTTTAATACAGGTGATGACAGTGGCGTAGCCAGGATGGAATTTTTTAGGGGGACCTAGGTAACAAGTGGGGGCCTGGTACCTCCGAAGGTCAGGCGCGGCAAGACTGTCTAAGCGGAGCGCTACCATCAGTTGGTGCGAAGCAAGGAAGAAAATTTTGGGCTTTACAAACCCTCCAGATGGCCGGGAACGGCACTTCCCACGTGTTTTAAGCTGCATGTACCCAGCCTTGAAACACGAATCTCACGTCTGCCACTTCTCAAATAATGAGAATGAAAAATCAATCTATGAAAAAAATGGTAACACATACTCTTTTTAAGGACCCCACTGAATTGGGCATTTCGGATTCGTGGCCTGGGGGATCAGACTAAAGGGAACCAGTATGTTCCTTTCCCTTGTAACCTCCCTTGGAAACTACGTACATAGGCCCTCCAAATACAACTGTTGCCACATACTCGGCAGTACTTAGCTTGACTTGCTATGTAGTAGACTATGGGCCAGTGTAGACCTACACAAGTGAAACTCCCGTAACCGTACCGTGCGCCTCGTGTGTGACATAGCCTTTTTCAAGCAGTAGAGTAGAAGCTACAGTAGCCTACATGGGCCACCACCACTCTGTGATACAAACTAGTGCTTGGTAACGTGCTTCCGCCCGGTTGAATGAACTAAAAGATTGTAATAAGGGATTAACTTTTCAAAATACTGCTAAAATCTTGGTTAAGCCTTCGAGATTCCAAATTTTTCATCCTTGGATGCCAAAATTTGAATTTGTTGCCAAACATTAATTTTAGGTGCCAAGGCAGTCCCTTGGATGCCAAATTTGGTCAAATTTGGCAACCAGGGATGCAAGTTGGTGACCCTGGCCCGAACTGAATGGTTGGCTAAATTTTTCTCAACTCTAAAAGCAGTGATGGGGGGTTCAGGGAGAACATCACGGGTTGAGGGGTCTTGTCGGAGCAACTCTACATTTTTGTAGATAGCGCGTAAAATAGGATGGACCGAAAGGTGATATGAAATAACTAAAGAAATACGTATTCTGCCCTACGCAGAATTCAAGGAACCAGCAGAGAGGAAGCCATGGGGAAAAAGAACAAATCTAGTACCAATCTACGTATCACGTTCAGTTTGGTTTTTGCCACCTGATGAAGGGTTTATACCCGAAACGTCGTTGAGTTTTCCGCAAACTTTTAAGCACTTTTACTACCTCTTTTCGACCGATATATATATATATATGTTTATACATGTTTATATATATATATATATATATATATATATATATATATATATATATATATATATATGTTTATACATGTTTATATATATATATATATATATATATATATATATATATAAACACGAAGGGATGGCTGGCCATTGAAATAACGTTGTTTATATTTTTAGACGTTAGGGCGAATACTTTTTCTTATGTATTTCATTGTTATTTTTTCGCCCTATGAACGCGCAGATATAACAATTTCCCCCTAAGGTGGGAATATATATATATATATTTATATATAACGCTAATTCCCACCTTAGGGGGAAATTGTTATATCTGCGCGTTCATAGGGCGAAAAAATAACAATGAAATACATAAGAAAAAGTATTCGCCCTAACGTCTAAAAATATAGACAACGTTATTTCAATGGCCAGCCATCCTTTCGTGTTAATAGCTAGGTGTCCGTAAATTTGACAACTTTGAAGTAATTATATCTACTTTGTAAATCTAGGAGGGCGTCCTTGTCCGTTTTTTCCCATAGAAAAAATGTGTAGAAACGTTATGGCTAAACTTATATTTCGCACCAAAAAAATTTTCCCCTTGAGGTCTACTTTTCAACAACTTCACCCCTAAGTGCCGAATTAGTGAAATAAATGTATATATATTAGTGAGTTCCACGTATGCTCCATATCGACGAGAAAACCAAAAAATGATAAAAACGACGGTATTCAGAGCACAATAGTCTGTATTTGAAACGTATATTCGGACACTCCTGTGCCCTTCAATATATATATATATATATATATATATATATATATATATATATATATATATATATATATATATATATATATATATATATATATATATATATATATATATATATATATATACCCTGTCAACATGCCCAGCTGGGCCTCAACTGGTTATAACTTTATCACCTTTATGCAAAATAATCTAACAATATTTTGTAGTACAGCGCAGCATTCATTGTGATCGGGAAATACATAACGACTGTGTAGTGGCTGAATTTTTACCTGCATATGTAGACTATGCTAGTGGTTAGAGCATTCAACTTCCAACCGGGTCTTCAGGAGTTGGGTTCTTGGCCGAAGAGTTTAAAACTGGAACCTAATGCTTTTGTTTTGGCCGTTCAGCATAAAAGCAAAGGAGAAGGGGAAACAAGAAACATATGGAAAAGGGGCCGTGGCCGTAAACCGAGTTAAACCATTTGGTTAGCTGAAGACCTTTCACATCAAACTTTATATGGTATTTAGGTCAAAGACGAAAGACCCCTTAACTGTTCCCTTCTACATTATGTAGGACTTTGATGAAGACGGTCTACCTTTGGTTTATTCTGATAATTTGAATGGACTTACTTCGACTTTCGCCGTATCCTTTTCTAAGCACGGTCGTGGGAAGCAAGTGTCAGAGGGCAAAGAATGAAATCTATATTACTTATCTGAGTGGTGAGTAGCCTACCTTTGTGTGTTTTTCATGAAGTTGTCGGGGGAACAATTCATACGGACAATGGGTAGTAACTACCCTTGGAGATGGCTCATCCTTCAGCGCTTTTACAACTGAACCAGCAGCGGCCTTGAGTTGTGGCAAAGGAGCTTTGACATCCGCCATTTCTGCGACACACCGTCGATGCTTTGCACCTAGTCTCTCTAGTTGATCATCATGAAGAATTAATTGCACGATCTCTTGCATCCAGTGGGTTCCTTAACATATATAAATGTAACACATGATTAAGTTCCTTCTGAGATCAAATTTACTGGTAATTATGAATGGATCTAAGGTGAGCATGAATGATCCAGTCAGGCCGCTAAACTGGTCACCGAGGGGACCGGACTAAAACATCGGCCGGATGTATCATTTGAAAAGATGGAAAGATAGATGAAGTTCAACAACACATCAACTAGAGCTTTTATTTTTTTTTCAAGTTTTAATTTGTTTCAAGTTCTCGCCTTTAGCAGTTTAGTAGCTTCTTACACGAGACTGGAGATACCATGTTGACATTCTGCAAACTCAAGTTCACAAAGGCGAATCCACATGGGTCGAGAGGCGACCACTCCTCCTTTAATCGAACAAGAGAAATTTTATTTAACCAGTTGAAATATTATGAAATATCAAAGACGGACTACTTATCTTGTAGGACATTTGCCTTAATTATGCCTATATCTGTTTTTTAATGAAGTGCGTATACTCTGATCTCAGTTTGATAAAACTGTATCTTCTCTGGCGTACTAAATTAAACTTAACTCAACTTTCATCCAATTTTACAATTTTGTGTCAAAGTAATGCCTATCATACCTTCAGTCAAACTTAAAAAGGCTGTTAAAAATGGTGAGCTAGCCTCCTTATCATTTACACAATCGGGAACGAAAGAAACCTATTCCTTAAGTTCCGCTTTCGGGCCAATAAGAACGGGTGGGACTTTAAAAGGCCCCGGAAATGACAATCAATTACACTTTCGAGAACATCAATTACATTAAAAACACTGAGAGTACCAAACCAGATATAAAACTTATGAAACCTAGAAATGGGCCTTTCACCACTTAAGAAGAGCTTAAGGTAGGGCTCAAGTAGGGTCTCAATTACACTTTTGAGAACAAAAAGGACACTCGGTACCGCTTTGTCTCCTCTCATCACCAGTGGCAGAGCTAGCGATTTCGGTCAGAGGGGGCGAAAATGGCTAACAGGAGCGGGCTGTTATATTGAATATAGATACCGAGTGAGTCTCCAACCTATAGGCTAACATTATCATAAGCCAACTTTCTAGATGATCAAAAAATATCTCGCAATACAGAGCCTGTAAAGTTGCAGACAAAGAATCGAATAATTTAAAATTTAGTGATTCAGCTCAGTTTTAGGTGTTGTGTGATGAGTCGCATGTATAAAACGCTAAAACTGCCATCGCATGTGACGATATACTTCCATTTGGTGGCGTTATTTTACATGACCATGTTAGTTCAAATGGCCATCTATCCAGGAATGATGACGTTCTTCCGTTTTTCGACGTTACCAACTCAAACGACATTCGATCACATATAACGATGTATTTCCATTTGGTGGCGTTATTTTACATGACGATGTTAGTTCAAATGGCCATCTATCCCAGGAATAATGGCGTTCTTTCGTTTTTCGATGTTACCATCTTAAACGGCGTTCGATCAAACGGCGATGTGTATCCAAGCGTGTATCTAAGGCGTGTATCCAATGGGAGTTCCTGTTCTCAAATGTACATATTCAGCAAAGTAAAATCCAACCAATCAAAACGTTTGTCATATAAAGAGATCTAGGCCTAGGGCTCGCGCACGTGCGCGCGGTCTTACACTGTACTCAATATACTGTACTAGGCTAAGTTAGTTACAAATATGGCCACATGTCCATGCATCCCTTTTTCTCTCTATCGTTCTCTTACTGCCGTTCAATATTTCTGCCATTTGCCGGTTTGTAAATCCCATTTGGACCATCTCTTCCACGCTGGCATTCAGTTCGCAAGCCATGATGCCGTCCGTGTAACGTAAGCGAAACTAGGACTGCTATTCCATCTCAAATACAATCCTCTTATTTGGGTTTTGGCGCATTTTGGCAAGTTTTATAAAACACGTTCTGTGATTGGCTGCATCTTTTACAAAGCCATCCTTTAGGTATGAATACTCATAATTGGTAACTCTTCTTGGATACACGCCTTAAGAAGAAGAACGCCCGGGTGTTAAGGGGCAATGCCGTTAGAGGCTGAGGCGGTCTCTTCAGACAAGTATAGTTCCTAGCGAGAAGTTTCTCTGTAAGGGAGTTCCCCTTATCTAGGAAATCAATTTCTGTGTTGCATATAGTTTCGCGTATATACGCAAAGCCCTTTTTATGAAGCCTTCGAATGTAGCATGTGGGTATGCAGAGTCCATTATATAAGTGTAATCAGTGTGCTTTTGTGCATGTTAAACACTGTCAGATACCTTTCACCTTTTGACTTTGATGATAATCAACTATCATTCTTCAGCAATCAGGAAGGTTGATTTCTCCCCAAAATATACTTGGGACAAAAAAAACAGTTTACCTGATTTCTGGGAATAATCCACTTCCAGTGCCCTGAGGCTTATCTGTGATACACAATATGTTATACACAATATGGCGTTGTCTCCTAATAAAGAATCTTCCACTGATAAAGAATCTTTCAAACAGCGACAAAATAAGAGCTTTTGTCGATTTAACGTGTTTCTGTAGAATAATCCCCACTCGGACTTCTGAAAGATTTTTTGTGAAACTATTTTTTATCTGAAACACACATTAAACAGTTTTAAACAAAAAATTTATCTGTAGAGCGCGACAATTTCGTAAATAAAGAGCAAGATGCCCCAGAAGTCAAGTTGAAGACTAAATGTAACATCAACCTTAAATATCTAATAAAAGGAATCGACTTCACATTTTTTCTTCATGCCTCAAATATTTGTGGGTCATTTTATATGTTGTGCCCTCTAAAAATTATTGTGGGACATGTAGCCATTAATCGACGCCGATGTTGTCATAAGTGTAAAGGTAGAGCGGGCACACCCTCTCAGGCTTGAAAAGCTGCCAAATCATGTGAGAAATACATAAAATCCGGACATTCTTGGCAATTTTTTATCTCGATACATTGCATGTATTGAGATATAGTCACACTAGCTGGTCAGTGACTGTAGCTGAAATTGCCTAAAACTTCGTCATTTTGTTGCAATTTATAACCTTATCTTAACAGCAAGTACTGTCGATAAAGGGAAAACAAATGTAGTGTATAGGATGCGGACATGTTGATTTTGTTGGGATATTTTGGCTAATTTAGTGGGCAGATACCATTGAAAACCGTTTGTTTTCTCATTTCCCGTAATTCCTTGCGTACGCTTGGTCTACTACGAAATTGTGTTCGAGCAGCACCGTGACGCATGGTTGTCTGCGATATACTATGAAGCTGTACACCTATACCCAAGGCTGCATTACCGTACGCGTTCCTTTGCTGCCAGTACCAGTAGGCCTACAGTATCGCCATTCAGTTTTGTATTCTGCTGTGAGAGATATGTGCAGTCAGGTTTACTTTGCCGAGGTTACCGTTCGGTATTTGAACTTTTCTTGTATCTGTCAAAAGGTAGGTACAAAGGCAATTTGTAAACAAGTTTCTACTCGTCAGGGTGACCCTGAGTCTATACGTTGTTTTAAACGTCTATGAGGCATTTGTTCTGTTGCCACGTGGGCGGTTTTTTAATGCCCGGGCGGGCTTTTTTACAGGTTGCGGTTTGGGGCGGTTTTTGGCTTTTTAGGCGGGATTTTGGGCTTGTTTGGCTTTCTGGACTATTTTACATATACGGTTTGATTGATGTTGTAGCAATTTCACTTGTGCGAGAAACACCTTGTAAAGTTCATTAAAGGGAAGGTTTAAGCAAAAATTTAATTTTCATATGTGAAAGAGGAACCCAAACTACACAGGGTGGTGAGAGTTTCATTCAAATCTGACATGTAGTTCTCGAGATATCAGTAAATGAAGTCAATAGATTTTTGTTCCAAAGTGAGTTTGAGGGCAGCAGAGCTTATATCACTTCCTCATGTTTACAATGAATGCTTTGTTTCCCTTTGTTTCATAAGACTTTTGTGGTGACCTTGGAGTTTATTGGAATAGGATCTCCCTGTAAGGGATGCAAAGTTTGTAAAAATTTCATGCCACTTAGGCAATCACATTTTAATAATGTAGGGTTTTTTGAGAAGAAAATCAACTCTAACGTTTAAAGAAAAACAAAAGACTGTGCACTAATGTGGGGAAATGATGTCATACGTTCTTGCTTCAATTTCACTTTTTGTTGAAAATGTGAAAACTTTACATGCTCATATCTTGAGAACTACACATTGGATTTCAATGCAAATTTCACCAAAATGCTTAGAATAAGTACCCTTCTGACATACTAAATCCTGTAATGACCTTAAAGTTAAACCCTTCTTTAAAGTATTGTGAGGCGCGCAGTCAGAAGTGCGTGATCTAAGTATATAAAGCTGAAATGTTCGCTAACTTCGTGTCAAACACTTGTTAAGCTTGACTCTGTAACCGAACCACAGTAGGCTAGCTAAACGTATCGAGTTCAATCAAAGCATACGTAACGGCCTAACGTAGAGTCTTTTAAAGTCTGCAGGTGATGACCGAAGGCATCCATTTGAAGAAAACATGCCAAAATACACTGAAAAGTACAGCAGTAATTGGGACAAGGATGAGAACCTTAAGAATTGGGTTCTACGCGTTCCGGGTAATGATACAAAAGCCGCTTGCAGGTTTTGTAAATGTGTTATTCGTGTACACTACAACGATCTGTGTAACAATGCAGCCACAAACAAACACAAGAGAAACGCTATCCCTGGATCGGGCATGAGAACGCTCTTTGATGTTGGCGTGGTTAATCAAACGGAGGATAACGCTGTCAAGATGGCAGAACTCCGTTCTTGTGCCCATATTGCATGACACTGAAGCATTGTGACAATTGATCATCTGGGGGACTAATCAAAAACATATCACAACAAGATATTTCAGTGCATAGAACAAAGTGTTCTGCAATTATTAAGAATGTCTTATGTCCATCAATGAAAGAAGCTTTGATCAATGACTTGAAAGGAGAGAAGTATTCACTGGTCATCGATGAAAGCACTGACGTTGGATCTGTTGGATTAGTACACTCAGGGAGTTCCTTACGATGAATCAGCTTCAGATCCAAAACTGCATTGGACTCGCTACAGACGGCTCTTCCGTTATGTATGGGCAACACAATTCCGTGATTCAGAAATTTCGAGAAATTTGTCCAAATATTATTCACATACGGTGCATATGTCATTCCATCCAACTGTGTTCGTCATATGCAATGAAAATGCACCCCAGAAATGTTAAGTTCATGGTAGCCGAGACTTATAACTGGTTTTGCCACAGGACTATGCGACAGAAAAAGTACAAACAGCTGTATGAGGCAATCAATGTTGTGAAGAACCACGTAAGATACTCAAATTGTCTGATACAAGATTGCTCTCCATTGCTCCATGCGATCAACTCATCCTCAAGCAATACCATGAACTCAAGCTACATTTTCGGGTTACCAAGGACGAGGAGAGAAATTTCACTGGTGGCCTGCTCTATCAGATGTACTCTGAACCGCAAGTTGTTTTTGCTTTTCCTACAGCAACACTTAACCTAAATAGAGTGAACAAACTCTTTCAACTAGACAGATGTTCGCCGGCTAAAGTGATGGAGGAGATGGTACACTTATACCTCTCCAGTTTACAGATCGTTAAGCGCCCTTCAACATTCCCTCCATGGGCTTCGATTATAAACTTTGACTTCGACCATCAGGGAAATTATCTACCGCTGACTGCCATGAATTTGGAACAGAATTTCACCTGTTTGCGGAACAAGTAGGTATTGAAGTTGCTAAACTTAACAGCATCAAAGACAGGTGTTTCAACTATCTCTTGGAGATGCTAAAGCAAATGAAGGCAAGATTGCCGGAAACATTCAGCAGCTTGAGTCCCCTCTCTGACCTATGTCCATCTGTTGTTCTTGGCAAGAATAAAAGAAAACTTCACCAGCTGTCCTTCAACAATGGAACCGCACTAATACTTTGGAAAACCTCTACCGAGATGACAGGGACACAGAGGAATTCTGGGTGAAGGGTTTCCAACCACGTAGATGCAACAGGGCAAATTTATATCTGGCTTGATATGGCCATAAAAAACTTTCTTTTGCATATCTGGTATAAGGCATTTCATCAATTTATACCTGTCTTGATATGGCCATATAAACCTTTATTTGCAAATCTGGAATTGCATTTCATCAAGTTATAACTGGCTTGATATGGCCATATAAAACTTTACATCCGTATCTGAGAAGGCATTTCATCAATTTATATCTGGTTTGATATGGCCATATAAAACTTGATATATAATATCAAGGCATCTAAATCTGGCTGTATATCTGGCTTGATATGGCCATATAAAGGCTGTATTAAACCAGATATTAATCCGTATATGGATTTGGAGTAAGGGTGCAAAGAGATTTGGGTATTAGAAGGCGTACTTAAAAGAGAGTAGCAAATGCTGCACTAACTCATATTAGGGTCTTGACCAAACCTAAGGTTTCACTTAACATCGATACTTAATGTTTTTTATTGCTCACCACTCTTTGGGTAAGAAATTATGAATATATCTTCTTCCCGAACTTCCATTTTCTCAAACTCCTCCATAAACTCCGGAGAAGACTCATTTGGTATGGGGTATTGTCCCTTATACCTGAATACCGAATTTATGATTGCGTCGTAAAGGTCATCGTCCATCTTTCATATAAAAGATTCCTCGGATTGCAAAGATATGGCGCTGTTTTAAAGGCAAGGGAGAAAAATTTATTCCTCATTATCGGAATGATCAATTAAAGCCAATTTTTTAGGCAGTACGTACCAGTCGCGTGACAGTAAAAATTAAAGTATTCAGTACATGTGAAATCAACGAATATCAATTTAACTTGACACATAACATATTATATCGGCACATAGCAATTTATTTCGACACATACCCTTTTGAATTGACATATTCTAATTTTAATTGAAATACACCAATTTAAATTGAAATATACCAGCGTAAATAGACACCTACCGATTTGCCGCAGAGATTGCGAAAGCGGGATATCAAATATGTTAATAAGGTAAATCGATAGGTGTCGATTTTTAGTGGTATGTGTCAATTTAAATCGGTATATGTCAATTTAAGGAGGTGTGCCTCAATTTTAATTGTTATATGTCGAATTAAATTGGTATGTGTCGATTCACTGTGATGTGGTACCGATATGGTACCGATTGCTCGACACACTGGATATGACTATTTATTTTCTTTTCTTTTTTTTCTTTTCATTTCACTCCTCGATAACATGTGGTGGATGTCTCTGCTATCTCAATCCCATGTTGAACGTCCAAAACTCATGATTTGTAATTTACACTTTTAAACAAAAGGACTTGAAGTCATGATATTTATATGGAGCGCCAAATTGACATTGATCGAACTGAACAATAAGTCATCATATGACAAAGAATGATTGTGACATAGGGACGTAATTCCGAATATGTTCTTATTTGACATACAAAGGTGATCATGTAGCGAACTTTCTTTTCAATGAATGAAAACTTTATATCTAAATCTATATGTTTCGTACCAAATAGGCCTAATAACTGAGAAGGGGTAATAGCGTGTTCTCTTTGCCGAAAACGACATGTCCTCTTTGTGGTTATTAAGAGAGTAATAACTAAAATAACGTCGTTACATGGCTCATCCATGCCATGCCACAACGGCGTAGGGTTAAGGTCGTTGTGTGGCACTAAGTGTCAAGTAATGAGTTGTGTATGATTAATATCGGAAATAGTGATTATTAGCTCATATCAGCAATGCTGGTGAGAGCTAGTGTGATCACAGAGCGTCTATCCACCAGTTAGTCTGTTAACAATTGTTCAAAATACCTCTCCTCCTACATACTTTTATAGATATAGATACCATGTTCCTTGGGTAATGGGGGCTCAGGGTACTGAGAAATGTGTAGTCCGAGGACCCGTATAGGGTGTTCAGGAATTTTGGATTGACCGTCTAAGACAGATTTTGTGAAATATAACAAAATACCTAACCATGTTTGACTGTATTCATAATGCTTGATTAGTAATCTAACTAATTTCTGATATGAACTTAATCATTTCCGTAAAAAATACGAGCTCAAAATGCAATTTTCAGATGTCATGAGAGGGACATGTTATCCTTTGTTTTTCCAATCTTCATTCCAAAGACAGTTGTAACATCACGTCCTCGGGGTTTTTATTGAAGAAGTTTAAATTGTGGCCTTGAAAGTCATTAGTATCATTCACCAAACCATAAGCGCTTCCGCTTAGATAGATCTTGGTCAAGATAACACTTTTCGAGGAAAAGATTTTCTGCCCCCCAAAAATGTTTCCGTACGCTTATGGGTTGAAAACCTTAACAGAAAGCATGAAGTAGGTGGACTGTGATGGCCACCAGTCTCCCAGAATGTCGGGAAAGGCTTGACAGGCCCTTGTCTGGAAAAAAAATTATCTTCAGTACCGTTCTCGGGTCTTCTTTAGTTTGCTTACAAGAAGTCAAGATCTTCAATCTGGCAATTACATCTTAAAATCTCCCAACTCCCAAACGTTTTGCAATCAAAGATCCAGGTGTTTATATTTGTATGAAAAGAAAGCTAAAACAACATTCTTCTAAATATCAGTAAAAACTTCAATACGTATGATAACATAATGTACGCCCTAACCCCAACTTCCGTTGACCTTACGATCGACTTGGATTTATTCATAAAAGGGCATAAGTTTCAATAAGGGTCAAAAATTTTTACAACTGTATTTAAAAAAATGTCCAGAATATTTGAAAGTTTCAGCCATAAATTTATCTTTCTTGAATATGAAGATACAGATTTTGAAAAATATATTGGAAATGGGCAATTGTAGGACGTTTCCAATTTTGTCGCTTAGCCTTAATCTGTTAATCCATACCATAGTCAAAATAAGTCCTAGTTCTATAAAAGACAAAATGTATTCAGAAAACTGGTTCCATTTCGTCGGAGAGTCTTTATCCAGGAATGACCAGTGGGGGCATGTCAGTTGTGGCGAAAATGATAAAAGGGGGTTTGAACGACAGCAAAACTATCTAAAGAACCACCATCAGTCCGGGAGATTCTCCGTTATCGGAGAACTTCACTTTCTCCAAAACTGGAGAATTTCTATGCAAAGTGTTGTATAAATATTTAGAGCCTTATTCTCGTAACAGCCGTTGCTTCTCAGACAAACACACATGATGCATCCTGTAACAGTATACCACTAACGAAGCGAACGCACACTGTGATGTTTCGTAGGACCGTTTTTACACAGTAAGGTGTGAAAAGATAACTAGAACGGGTAACAAGAACTCATCCTCAGTGATTCATTCTTATTGTTGTAAGTTTATCTCGTGTTTCATTCAAATGCCGCACAGCTGCAGTTTAGAGTAACGTGAACTGGGAACAGTAGTCTGAACTGTTTAGTGTGTAGGATTAGTACTGTTTACACTCGTCAACGTGCCACATTCTAGGGTTGAATTCCTTACACCTAAAATTATCCATGAAGACTGAGGAAATTAGCAGTACTCAAACTGAAAGTTTAAAGCATATGGAAACTCTTTCCAAGTTCGTGTAATATACTGAGCTCTCAAACAAAGGGTTATGAAGGAACGCGTTCTCTTTGTGCGGACACCAATTAACGATCATACAATAACGACATGTGCAACGGCAGCGACGACTGTACTGCGTCTGTTAATGAGGGTCATCGGAAAGTGTCATTACTTTAATCGGTATTTTCTCAAAATTGGCACGGTGGACTTCCATTTAGTGCACGGAAAAGTTGTAGATAACAATTTCAGCGACACGAATATTCAGGTTTTGACCTTTCCTAGGCAGGTACTAATTTTCCAGAATGGTTTCAAAGATCGAACCTTATGTTTTTTATCAGGGCTGTAGTCGAGTCCAACAAGCTCGAGTCCAAGTCCGAGTCCAAGTCCAAAAGCTCGAGTCCAAGTCCAAGGGGCTCGAGTCCAAGTCCGAGTCCAGTGCTCTCGAGTCCAAGTCCGAGTCCAAGTCCAAAAGTAGTAAAACAACAATAGTATTTTCTGGTAAAGATCTAGGCCTATGGTTGCTATAGCTGTATGAACAGGGACAAACTTGGACTCAATTCCTGATTCAAGCTAGGTTTTCCTGTACTTGTAATTGGCCTGGAATGGTCCTGAAATTGGAACTGTCCCGGAATGGGTTTCAACTGGACCTGAAATCAAAGCGGAGCCCATGCACTGCAGCTGAGTCCACTTATCTGGCTAAATGAAAATTGTGCCTCTCTTACATACTAAGTAAACAGTAGCTTATATTTTTCCCTTAAAATCAGCCAATTGTCTGGGAGAAATGCCCCAACCTGGGGATGTTTACAGCAGTGCATGGGGTCCTGATGGGAATGCTCAAATATACTCAGGAATTTTGTAAGTAGACAAAGTCTTTTTGTTGGGATAATGGATTTTTTAAGTTGTCCTGGGACTACAGTCTAGCTAGAGAAACACTGTGAAAATACAATCTGGTCTTAAATTTGTAACCCAAAGGACAAGCTGTTTGAGAATATAGTACAGTATAAAGGCTATTGGTGATTATGCAGGAATTGCATGAAGGGTTCCCAACAGTGGGAATGCACTCAGTGCTGTAAGCAACCTGAAACCAATTTTGGGAGGGCACATCAAATATTTTTAAATAACAGAGGCATCAGCAGGGCTTTAATTATACGGCCTGTCTATAGTTAGTTTGTTAGTCAGACAGAGTTTTACGGCCCAGTTTCCAACCTATTGGTTCAAGTCAAGCCTGTCTAAAGCTATACTGCAGACATCTGGTTGTATGGACAATCCCTTAGTAGCTGCTCTACTAGCATAAAGCCCACAAAGCTATCTCTGGACAATTCCATATATGCATGCAAAACCAGCTGCCATATTGCCCATTTGTCTTCATGAATATCATGTAGTACAGCACACATATATATACAGAGGCTAATGAAAGTTGCACATATGTTTCTTGTTAGGACCAACAACAAAACAACATTGTCATACATTATACTGTTCAAAGCATTGTATGTATACAGTATTGACATACAACCTGTAAATGATCGGACTCGCAGATGGCCTGACAAGTTATTTAGGTAACTTTACCGGCCACCATATTAGCTTTACTTGCTAGTTTTTTACCTGGCTGTGTCTAGTCCATGGGAAGCATGAGGTGGAGCAATTGTTCCAGCAAGGTGGAGGAGGTATGATTATGAAAACCATACAACTTGTCAACAGGCTAGGCAGAAATTCGAATAGGCCTATGTACGTAATGACGTAGTAATTTAGATAATGAAATAACATAGTAGGCCTATGCCTAGGCCTATGTACAACTGCGTTGGTTTGGCAGCCGGTTCAATAGTGTTAGTGGCTCTAGAAGGTATGATGGTCTCATTAGAACTTAACCAAAAAACAGACAATGAACAAAGCCACAAAGGCAACTTGGCTTTAGTCGAATATGCATAACTTCCAGGTCAATTATAAGGTATGTTAAAAATATAGTGTAAATTGTTCGGAAGCCTTGTCAATAGATCGCTCACACAATTTTCTCGCGGAACTAGTGCCACCTGTACAAACTCTCTGGGGCATAACTGTAATTGCTATACCTACCACAGTAATTAATTTTTTTTGGTTGTGCCCCCTATACTGTGACCTGCATCTAAGTAGCACTGTAACTGTGTGATGCAAAAGGCCTAGGAAGGTTACCATTACTAATTCAGATCATGCAGGTTTAACATTTGTTTGAAATGGGTTAGATGTATGTGAAGAATGTCTGTGAAGTTTGATGGTTTATTTTGTGACATTGACAATTACCTTCCTGTAGGCCTAGGCCTTTAGCTACAAACTCTCCGTGTTGATCCCCACATGATGCAAAAGCCCAAAGTTGCCTAGTTAACTGGTCCACCCAAAGGTGCTTCAGTCCAGTGCGCAACTAACTTTGTGCAGCTGGGCAACTGATTTTAGTAGCAAGCCTGTTAATTTCCAAGTACTAGGAGGCGGAAAGCCGGACTACCATAGATATACCCACATACATTGATCAGGAGGTCTCCATGTAAATATGCACATGTATGCATGTACAACACAGTATGGTACACAGCAGCTCTGGAACAGCTAGACCACCTGACCACTCTGCCACTCCATGACCCCATATAATGCATCACCCCATGATTATAAACCCTCATCAAACTGTTACGGTAAACAATGTTCCAGAAATAAAGGGCAAGCGCAGTTGCCGCAAATATTATTTTGAAGCAACAGCTTAAATGTCACAATAATCACTTATTTCTTTTCAAAGCATCTTTTATAACATTTTAGGACCCGCTCCATATTGCATACTCAAGGTAAACTAAGCAGTTACTCTTACTAAATTTCACATTTGAGTACAAAAAATACTGTAACATATAATAACATATAATTCCAAAGAGTCATCTCATGAAACAGGACAGTATACACTACTTCAAGTCGGGGTGACTGCTTTTGCCTTATATGTTGTAAAATTTAAACTCTATTGTTGTGGATGTACCTGACTTACATATTGTTAGTATTGCAAACTTCATATGAAGATTCAGCAGAAGCCAATTGACAGGTTATTTAAAGACCTATGTTACAGTATCCCAAAATAATTAACAAAGGCAATAATTTCCTTTGTAGAAGTAGCAAAATGAGCAGCTGTGAAACCCATGCAAACTTTTTGTAAAATTTGTATGAAAAAAAAGGAACAGGATGCAAAAAGTATACAGGCCCATCTTTGTAATCCATAACAACAAAGAAAAGGATTTCAGAAGATTTACTGACAATGCTGCAAGGCACAAGGCACAGCCAGACCATGTTCATTGTTGCTAATTTAACTATTTTTAGGAGTCTAATATGCCTTCCCTAGCATTTTTATGGCATTTGTCTAATTTTTGTGGGACAAGGAAAATTGTAGGGTTGTTCCCCAGAGCATGGCGCTGAAAGAAGAGTACCATGTTGTAGCTGTTTTATGTTAAACACTGTTTACATAATATTATGCAAGAAACAAACTTCATGCGAATCATGTTAACTACTGGCATGTGACACTTGAAAATTATCAAGTTACATAAAGATATGCAGGCCAATATAGTCCTGTATACTACATTAAGGATAATAAAGCCCAAGTATATGTTGAGTGCTGGGGTTTTTGGTGGATCGATCATGAAATTATAAAGAAATTTAAAGAATCAGAGAAAATGGCTGCCGGACTTGAAGGACTCGACTTCGAGTCCAAGCCAAAGTCCAAGTCCAGAGAGCCCGAGTCCAAGTCCAAGTCCAAGTCCAGAGACCCCGAGTCCAAGTCCAAGTCCGAGTCCAAAAAAAGTGGACTTAAGTCCGGACTCGACCTCGAGTCCGGACTCGAGTCCTACAGCCCTGTTGTTTATTGTGTAAATAGTGAAGCATTGTGGGTAAATTTCAAAATGGCGCTTAAATATTCTCCGAAAACGGAGAATTTGAAGTTCTCCGTTTTCGGAGAATCTCCCGGACTGACCATTGGCTGGCCCGGACCGTTCAAGAAAATTGTTCACTTTTCTTCAAACCCGATCCAGATAGCCGGAAACGACACTTCCCGAATGAGAAATTATGTAAAATGGTGCAAATATCTCTCAAATGGTATGACTATACACAAATCTAAATAGAAATGTCACATTTTGAGACTAGCAGTTACACCTGTCACTCAGAGTAAAAGTGTAACTGATGTTCAAAATAAACTTACAGGTCTCAGGTATTGAAAGCTATATTCACAATGTCGCCGTATGAGGGTAAACACATGCGCAAGGCTACGGACGGGAACTTTTTGAGGGGTACAGGCGATTCTCTGCCCGAAAAAAAAAACAATAGTGTCCAAAAGATTAAAAAAGCAGAGCGCCACCATCAGTTCGCGCGAAGCGATGAAAATTTAAAAAATGGCAACCTCTCGGACAGTAAGTTATGTCAATCCTCACATTTGTTAGCAGAACTGAAGAGGTCATTATTTTCGTAATTCTGGACGAAGGAACATCCAACTGAAGGACTACCATCAGTTTGAGAGAATACACAGAAAATCTGAAACAATCGCAACCCCTCAAACAGCCAAAAAAGGCGTTGCCTAAAGTACAAGCGTTAGGAAGCATTCAGGTTTTTGGACATTACATTTTTCGCCCGAAAATATAGTTCCACCGGAAAAAACTGTCTAAGTGGAGTTTCTACATAGCTTGCTGCGGAGCGTACAGACAATTTTGGAAAATCGTAGCCATGATCAATCAGTCGAAAATTACATTTTCCAGGCACAGAAGGAGGATATATTTTGAGTTTTCGTATGTAGAAAAACTTTAAACTAAATTCCAGCCAGAAGGATTGTCTAAGCGGAGCACCACAATCGGTTGGCGCGTTGCGCACAAAAAGTTTGAAAAATCGGTCTCCACAGACAGTCGAAAATGGCATTTTCCAGGCTTACCAGGGGGATCTGTTCAATTGCTATGTCGAGTTTGCGTTTGCAAGGAATGTTCTCTTGAAACTAAAAATTCTGCTATGATGACAATCTTACCGGAGAGCCACCATTAGTTGGGGCGTAGCGTACAGACAATTTTGAAAAACCAGAACCCTCGGACAGCCGGGAGGGCAATTTCCAGGCTTAGAAGGAGGATCTAGGCAGTTGCTATTTTGGTCAGAAATTGCCAGATAAAATGTACCACTACTATTCGATGAAATGGTCTTGTTTCTTTTCGGGGTAAAACTATATGGAATCGAAAACATGGTAACGTATTTTATTCCCCTGCGGCTCTTGGCTAAATTCAATATGTACTGAATTGATAAAATTGCATATGACTGTTCGCAATGAACTCCCCGCAATAAATGAATTTACTTGTATAAGTACCACCTTTTGAAGAAATGTCTCATTTCGAGATGGATTTAAATGAATTTTCAGGAAGACCTGTGGGAAGGCATTCCTACACCATGTCGTTATGTTGTTGAAAAGCAACCTATGGACACAATTTTCATTACCGTTTCAGCTGTATAGGTAGGTGTGATGGAACAACAACAGACATTGCAATTGAACCCTTCCGTCTGTCAGTATCATTTATTTGGCAGTTGAAAACATTACAGAACTTTTTCAACCTTAATGAAAAATAAAATAAAACAAGGGTACAGTAGGTGGTACCACCATCTGACATCAAGTGACAGCCGTCGATCTCCTTTTTTACAAAAAGCCTAAGTTATACGTGTGACTCATCCGAAAGAAAATTAGACTTTATGATTTTTGCCGGGATTGTAAGACATTATTGTTTCACAATGTTTTAGCTGGTGGATGAAAAGGTGCTTATGATAAGCGGGGTGTGAAATTGGTTTGATTCGTATGACAGTAACATCAACCGAGACCGGTTTCTGCTTCACGGAGATGAAAAACCATAATGTATACCTTGTGACTGTGCCCTCACCATCAGTCTTATTTTCGTTGACTACTTTGGATACTCCCATATTCGCCAGAAATACTACACGGTGCCCGACCTGAAAACCTTGTTTGGACAAATGGATCCTCCCCTTGTTCTTGGCTTTCTCAAGGAAAGTAAACTTTATAGAAATTTCTGACATGACTTCCGCTCTGTAATCATTTTAGTTGAAATTGACCTCATTTTTTACCTATTTACTGTCACTTTTCTCTTTTCTGGGTATTTTTACCCCACTTGTAACTTAGTCTAACTTAGTGACACTATTTAACACATTCGTGTTGGTGTGTCGTTAAGCTCCATCTAACTTCTGCTCTAATGCGTTGTACAACGGAGATTCGACAGTAGCGGACTATGGAGTATTCAAAATGTTTATTTTTTTTCTTTTTGATTACTCCAGTTATAGTGCATGGAAGAAAGTACCATTTAAAGCTTTATCTTCAGAATTTGAGTCGTGCTCAAAGCGTGTCCTCACTAGACGGTCTTTCCATTTTTGCTCGTTGCTAGGCAATTATGGGGTGCTTCGGAAATAGCTTTTTAAACTGCTCATGTAAGGAAATGATGTGCCAGTGTTTGATTAGGGCATTTTTGGAAGCGCCGTCCCAAAATGTGGGGTGTACGTCAGTTAAAAAAACAGTGGTATGGTTATTGTTTTAGATTTCGTGGTTAATAGATACACCCCATTTTTCTTTTCAAATTTCTTTACAAAAACCAGAGATTTCTTTAAAGGATGTTATAGTGTCCTCCAATTAGCTCTAAATTGTCAAGTTTAGTTTAAACAGAGGTTAAAAATTCCGGCGCGTTTCGTCCGCCACCACTTGTGTCTCTCCGGTCCTTTGAGCAACTCATTGCATTTTTTCGAGCTTACTTTTGCTGCTACATACCCCGACGGGGAGCCTGCCTCCTCTGTGGGGAAAATCTTGGCTCTACCCCTAACGATAACCGAATGTCCAGGAATAAATGGCCCCAAGTTTGGAATCGTCCCGGGTGAAGAGTCCAAGGGTCGGAATGTCTACCTAGACCTCTCGCTCGAATATTACCAACTAACATCTCAGTTTCGGCCTTAACACTTAACAATCGTCTCAATTCCTATGGCATGAACGTTCCATCAATAAAGCCCTGACCCTTAAAGCTGGGTTGTTCTCATAGTTAGGCCTACCACTAACGAAACTTTTATTCCGCCATCTGACCATGTCCAGCTAAGAACAACCACGATCTCACAATACGTACACCGTTCCTGAATCACATCAATTTTTGTCACGGACACCACGTCAAAATTTTAAGTGAAATTTATCCTTAATATCTTGCACACTCTAGTTGGTGCTTACATGTCTAGTACATAATGTCTTCAAGTTTTCTCATGTTTAAGATATGTACTTGCCAGGAAGCATAGAAATTTTTTGATAGTACACAATACTTAGACAACAGTGGCGTAACCAGCGGGGGGGGGCTGCCCCCAGTGAAATGCCTTGCCCCCCGCTCCCCCCCCCCCCAATGAAATTCTTAGGTCGAAAAAGAATAATGAAAATGGGTAGGCGGTGGCATTACCTGATCGTGGGGTAGGGTGGGAGTAGAAGTTTTATAAATGAGTGAAGATATTGTACAGCAGTTACTGATATCTTCTTCCTTTCATGCCTACTAATACATTTTTCTTAAAACAGAAAGAAATAGCCCTAGCTTAATTTATATTGAAGAAAAGTAAAGACAAAAAATAAGAAGGTAAAAGCAAACAATGATTTTAAAAGCAAGCAAATTGTTAAGGTCCCCATACAATAGCATTTTTGATAGCAAGAGTGGCAAATCGTGATTCTGATTAGGCATAAATCAAACTTTATAAAAAATAAAACACATGAGTCGTTTAATTGAGAAATTTTGCATGTGCTTTTTTGGAAATATGTATGATTTATTAAATATAGTTCATGTGCAGTTTCAGGTTTTCACAGTTTACATTAAGGCATGGTATGACTATTTCACAGGTACAAAGCAGTAAAATGGTCAACTTGTGCAATAAACGGAGGAACAAGCGATGCATTGACACAGTAGAGAACCTTTTCTGCCAACCCTTTTAAGACTCTAGCAGGTCCCACGCTGGCAGAAAGCAAACATTCATAGCGGAAGTATAAATTTCGAAACCTGGGTTTTAAAAAAGTAGGGATATTTAGCTGAAATTCACAGGGCCAAAGACACTGGAAAGTGCCATTTCCGACAATCTGAGAGGCACTTTTAGCCAAAATTTTCTCTGTACGCTACGCGCCAACCAATGGTGGCGCTCCGCTTAGATAGTGTCTTTTTGTGCTAGCCCCCAATATCAACTTTTGCCCCCCTCAGCCCCCCCCCCCCAAATGAAAAAGTCAAGTTACACCACTGTTAGACAACGACTGTCCATGGGAGTTGGGGGTTAGCCCAACATGAAGGATCCTAATTGTTTTATATTTATTGACAAGTGGTACCGCCGCAACACACAGCAAGACGTTCTTAACACAAGCAAATACTTGTTAGTCTCTCATCTAAGGTGAGACAAGGGTTTTTTTTTTAAATAACTTAAAATGTTCTTTCAGTGTGCACTTGGTTCTAGCCCAAAGTTCATAAAATGCATCATCGTCGTTTTGTTATGTTCAACGATAGCAAATTTAACAAATGTTTAAACGATAATTACGATAGAAATGGCCTTGAATGCAACATTACTGATAAACATCTTACAATAACGGCAGATACACTGGTTGGCAAAAAAAAAGTTCACGTTTAAACAATCCTTACTCATGCCAAGCCATACAATTGATTTTAACTTAATACTTGTCTGCTGTATCCCAGCAGAATGAATATTTTTCGAAAACATGCTGGTAATTGGAACTGTAGACTACCTGTTCCATGTGCGTACCATTTAACATCCTGCTTGTGATTTTAGTGTGATCTTGAACACCAAACAAGTCACGGGCGCCGATCCTGAGGGGGGGGGTGGGAGATACATCCCCCATGAAATTAAATGAGCCCCCCCCCCCCCTCCATGAAAAGAAACCTTCAGATTCGGAAACTGGAAAAGTTATATATATATATATATTTTGAAAACTTCTTCTTGTACGGAAAACCAAATGATTATAAAAATCCACGCAAGTATAACAGGAGCGTTCACAAGATTTCTCTGAAAGCGGGGGCATGCAGGGAAGGGTGTCTGGAAATTTTTTGACGTTTTGAAGGAGCCAGACGCAAAATGGTGCAAGATTTTCGACTTTTACAGGAACAGAGTTAAAAGTTGAATCGTGGTGGTTCATGAGGGTAAAAATGAAACTTTTGTGTCTTTACATACATTCTTATGCCATTTATGCTACCTTACAAAGTAAAACTTGTCATTAAATTTGCACACTTTTAGGAGTCAAAATAAGAGAGCATTGATCGGTTTAAGATTTGTGGTTTTCTTGGCCACAAAACGTTATCAAAAAGATTATCTAACATTGGTTGGCGCGGAGCGTTATGAAAGTTTCGAAAAATCAGACCTCTCAGAAGGTCAAAAATAGCGTATTCATGCTTCTAAAGAGAAGTTTAAAAATGTAGTCTTTATTTTTATCGATGCCACCAGTGGGATACAGGGTCTACCTTTTTAAGCGAAAATTGGAATAAGAAAGAATTTACCTATTTGTGGAAATTAAAAAATAGTATCACTGAGGGACTTTGCAGAGACAATCCTTCCCCTTTGAAAATTTTTGAAAAATTGGGTGTCGTTATATCGTGCAATCTGGTACTACATGTGCTATCTTTTGAAGTAAAATCTGTGTTACTAAAGTTCGACTACGTATTTTTAAGAACAAAGAAAAAATGGCATCTGTGAGGGGGGCATGGCCCAATGGTCCCCCACCTTCGTACGCCACTAAAAGGAGACCTAATAGTGGCTCCATCACACAGGATGACCTGTTAGAAGAGTTGTCTGTTAAGTGTAAAAGGTACTCATAGACCCGTTTATTGTTATACACCAAGTTAGCAGAAAGCTATTTTCCCGAACTAGCCTGTAAGCCTCCAAGGATAAGGCTAAGTAACAAAATCTAAGTGGGGCCAATGCACCCCGTTCATTCTAATTTCTAGACTAAATTTATCGTTGGCCATGGATTGTTTCAGCCCCATCCATCGTTATGTACACAGAGTTAAATCGGTACATAGCTACTACTAGCTTGTATGACAATATTTTAGTGGGACAGATAAGTGAAAACATCTTTCACTTCTGGAAAGAAACGCCAAATTTGAACAAATTGCACCTCTTGGGTCACTCTTTTGCGAAAAACCGTTAGTCATGCGAATTTCAAAATGGTTGCCATTTTCCAAGGTGGACGCCATTTTAACCATATTTTTGGTATAGCATCTCCATTTCTTGGGCGATTTGGATGATTCAGAGGTCAAATTATATGTTTTCGATCACAAAAGTCTAATTTTACACATTAGAAAGCTTTTTAACATGCTTTTGTATCATTAATAGGGGATAAATGTTCCATATTTGTGACAGATATGTATAGATATGCATTCATGTAAACTGCAGCATTTAGTCTAAGGCGTGCATAGTTTTTTTTATTTAATTCAAGAATAATCGAAATGAGTGTAGATGGAAATTACTACATCCTATCAAGTAACTCAAGGGCCAATGAAATATGATCAACCCATCTTCCTCCCTCACCCCCCCCCCCCCTTCTCTCTCTCTCTCTCTCTCTCTCTTTTGTGTGCCAGTCTAATTTTCACATTTGCAGCTGCACAGTGTTGGGCATTCTAGTCCCACCCGGAAACATTTGCATGGGCCGCTGCTTTGCATTGGCCTTTAGTCTGTTGCTGGCAGTTTCCTGCAATACGGAGAAGCTCAGTTCACAAGATTTGCCACGAATCATCTTTCTTGATGCACGCCCAGTCAGCTGGTCTCTGTCCATTAGGTTTACGAAGAAATGATTGACACCATATGCAACTGGCCTGGTACGCTGCACGCTTTATATGCTGAAAGAGCGCCGTCTCGGGTAGGAGTGATGGCTTAATACCGACAGCCTGTGCTTTAGAGCAAACATCTCCAGCCTTGCATCATTAACATTTTTACTTGCTCTCCGCCTGCCATACACCATAATATTTTTCTTACGTTCTCATGTATGTGTCATCTGTTGTTGGTATATATTGGCTGAGCTTGCTAAAAACAGCAGTGGCGTCTTTACAGACTGTCCAGGTTTGCCATGATGTCTTCTTGCCTTTACCACGAAAGGAGCCTGATACAGCATCACAGCCCGTCAACAGTCGAAGAATATGGTCCCTTTGCTTTTCTAACCCAATTGATAAATCAAAACCACAGTTATGTCCGTTTCTCGAAAGGATACTGTTAGAGATCACCGTTGGTCCTTGAGGAATGATAGTGCACCGCAAGTTATGACCAAAATGTCCATGCATCTGAGTGCGGCATTACCAGGTTCAATATTGGATAGCTTGGCAATTTAAACATCCCCACGAAAAGCAATGCAATGAAGAAAATCTCCTTAAGGGTAGTATCTCAACGGCACTTGACAACTTAAGATACTGCGAGTGTTTATCTTCTCCACGAAACCATTCCAGTATGTAATGAATAGGCTATGGTATTCACCTGTGGCAATAACTGAGAATATTATAGGCCTACTAGCAAATTCTCTTAGAGAGTCAATACAAAGAGTTCTCTCCAGAAAATAAAAACATGTATGTTAGCAGATCCGTAGTCATGCAAGGGGTCGCCAAAGAGGGCTAAGCCCCCATAATTTTCCCCAGATAGGCCTAATTTGATTATTTTCATTGACTTATTACTTGCAGTAGCCCACACACTGCCCTATATTCCGACAGCCCTATATGTTCCGACACCCATGTGCTCATCTACGATCAAATGTTGGAACAAAAGGGGATCGGAATAAGAGGGTGTAGAGTATAGGGCTGTAACCGCATATTACTGGAGGTATATAAAAATATCAAACCAATTCTGAACGGCCCCTACCAAGATTCTTGCAAAGGCACTCTTTAGGTTACTTTACTAAGTACAAGTAATTAGCATAGGCCTACTGAAAATATAGACCTACAAAGAAGGAAGCCTATGAATTGGAGTCTAGACAACTCCCTCATCGTCAAGTAGCAAGTGGCCTTGGTCAGCCATTAAGCTTGGAAGCATAAGCCGGAAAACTGCTTGGTGTTCAGCATAAGCCGGAAAACATGTCAGTGAGCCACAACTGAAATACAGCCTTGGCCAGCCTGATTTAACCAACAACTTAAGCCATGAAAACCTCATCTAACCTGACCTTAACTTATACGAACCAAACTCAAACTAATTGTGGTCGTTCTCTACAAGCAACATCAAGCTACCTCTACCAATGGTTATTACAGGTTTAAAACTAAGTTTTTTGAAGTCTTCTTACAAACAAGACCAGCTACTACGGAACCTCCGCTAATTCGATCGCCTCTAAGCAGCAGCAACATTAATTACACAAGGAAGAATAAAGTCTGAAAACATCTCTGAAACAGAATAAACGATTTCAAATCCACAAACTGCAAACACAGCTTTACACAGGCCACACGATACTTCATGACACTGACACACTCACAATACTCTACAGCTCGTCTATCGCAAAGAATCGACTGGTCTCTTGTTTTATACACAGAATGTACTGTAAATCCTCATTGAGTTAACTGTATGTGGAGAAAGTTTACACAGTAAAACTCCATTGCGATTGTCGCCAGATGAGAAGCATTTCGACTTGCTTGTAGTCGTAGTGCGTTACAGATATGTAAAATACGGAGTACAAAGCGGATGGGTTGCGCATTGCTATATCATTAGCGGCTGTATATGTGTACATTGTTTTAGTCTGATCCAAGACAAAAACGAGTGTTGCTTATAATCGCAGGCTTAGAGGATTTTCTTCAAGAATGCAGTAAACTTCAAAGTTATTTACGACTTTTTAAATTATTAACTACTTGATGACCCCAAACATTTTTAGTAAGAAAAAAGTCTTTGACTTTTGTTTTGTAGAAACACTGTGTCCAGCAATATTGAAAAAGCTTGCGGTATAAGTAACCGTCGTCGCTCATTTGTATGGATGACTTGTAATAGTCAATACCGACTTTGCAATCCGCGGTCCCCCGCAAGGTTTTGCCTCGGTGAACTTGAAGAGCGGCTCCATAGTTTTCCCTTTCGGGAAACCAAAAAGCTCATGAACTGTGACCCCTCATTGGTTCTGCTCTTGACCAAAGGCCAATCAAAGTTGCTGAAGACCAGTCTCTTGAAAAGAAGGCATTACATTGACTGCTATGACAAGAATATCATTAACTTTGGCAATCATATGTTTGGGCCTTCCTCGACTGTTTGCCTAGCTTGCATAAATATCCATGTATATGCTTCCCCGTGACTGCAAGGAGCATTTCATCCGTCAACACTGATTGGGCGACTGTTGACATAACCGTCTTTTTGTAACAATTATAATAATTTTGGGCGGCATCTTTAAAAGTTGAGTTTTATTTCCAGGTCGAAGGGTTTTTTAGTACGTCTCGCTCTTTGACGTTGTTTTAATGTTTAGACCAGGCACCTCCTTGCTCAGACTAAATGGGTACGGTGGTGTACGTCCAAATCAATGTATTCTTGTATTTGGTAGCATATGCAGGTATTGACAAACCGTCCAATGCTGATTAATCTTTGAAAGCTTTTGACATTCTTGAAGGCAGACTCTTTACCAATGTTGAACCATCTATGATGATGCAATCTGCCCATGCTCCTTGTCCGGAGTCGTTACGGGGGATTTAGCAGCCGGCTGAGATTTCTGTCATGAGTAAAGCTTTCTTCATGACTCAAGGCGGCAGGAAATGGATGGTTTTTATGATGGAAGAATTCTTTGAAATCGCAGTCTCTGTTTTGGCAAGAGATGAATAGCCTAGAGAACAGTTGGCATTCTTTTTATGACCTTTTTCAAAAGAAATTGGTTACTGTTAAAACAGTCTCTTCAATTTTTCTTTATTGGCTCGTAGACGATGCATAAGTCTCCTCCCCGACCCAGTCCCTTCATGAAGTCTTGAAATGTAGCTCTACCACTTTCATGTCTGGAGATCAGATGCGGGCATGTGTCATATCCTTTGTATCTAGCTTCATCGGGTCTCTGCTGTCCTCATGGAGAGGATGATCTTGATCTTTTATGACATTAAAAAGTTTTCTCCTCTATCATAGAACTCTAGTCTCCTGAGCCCTTCGATTCTATTCATAGTGGCTGCTTGCTTCACCAGTCTCTCGTAAATCTGGGTCAACATCCCAATTCGATCCTAGTGCTGATGGATCTTCTGTGTTGCTGATTACACCCCTATTGACCTTGATAACTGCATTGACTGGCTCATGCGCATGGTCAATAGCCATTCTTAAGTTTTTTTCTTTGTGCATGACAAATTAACCGTTATTGAACTCTTGAGATATATGGGGTGCATAGTATTTGTTGTTATGGGCAAAGAAATATGGCATCGTTTCTGTCAGGGAATGGCATTGTAGCTTCAAAATGGTTTCTCTCAAATATCTGATTAAGTGTAGGATTGCTGGCCCCATTGACAATATCAAACGCCAGATTCATAATTGCGGACTCTCCTCGTTGTGTTTATTACTGAAGTTTTGAAGCTGATTATTATATCTAGGGAGCCACCTGGCGCTTCATTGCAATAAACCACTGTACACTTTCATGAAAAGCTTGAGTAAACTGCAAGGTGTAAATTGGTATGTCTGATGAATCTTCGTAATGCTTGACGCCCAAAGGAAAGAATCTGCTGACCAAGATATTGTATTCCCGTCTCCACAAAAATTGCAGTCCAACCACTATTTTGTAGAGGCCTCTCAATTGACTTCAGTGTGGCCATTTCAGTAGTCTAGGCCTCCTAACATGGCAACGGAAGTCTTTATCCATATTTTTCATGCCCGGCCCACTAAATTTATTTTTGCTACTGTATAAAGTGACTGATCAGCAGCCATAATAGGTATCTGACCAGGGATCATGAGATTTACCATGTGCTTGACCTGCAGCTGGTTAATTACATGTCTTAATGTGAAAACTGAGTGTACCTGATCTCAAAGGAGAGGTAACAGAAATGTTATGTTCACTTCAAAGTAAATATTTCGTTTCAATGAAGCAAGAGACATGTACTTACCAATCTAGGTCCTTAAGAATTTGCTTTTGCAACTTTCTCAATTCATTCATACTCTTGTTCCTGCTGTCTCTTTAGAAATGTGGTATCTATTCTTATTGCACAGCCCTATGAGAGAAGTTTTCTTTCTCGCGACCCCCTTTTGGGGGAAGGGGAGGGGGAAGGGTTATGACAAAGAAGTATCGATGGTTCTATTGGAATTTGGTAACTATACAGTGGTCCGCTCTTCTACGTTATTTTCTTTGGTTGGATGTTGGAAAACTGGAATACTGGTACCATAGTAAGAAGAAAGATGTTAATGATATATCCATCCCATTTGCGCTGTAGTGAACAACCTACGCAAAACCAGTGGACACACAACACTATCTTCATTGCATTGATTCCTCCTTCTGCCTTCACTGTAGGCTGAAGCTTGTGATAATACCTACATCTTACTGGAAAACAAGAAGAACATCTTTGCCCTGTTTGTATGATTGGAGGTAAGGCAATATTGTGTCAGAAATTTTTCCTTCAGTTGAATCTGGACGTTGCTTAAGTTTAATCAGTTTTCCGAATCGAAAGACGGTAGGGTTTTCTGAGCTAAACCAATTCACTACAATGCATATGACTAACTCTGATAATCCTGGAAGGGTATGCAAGGGCGGGCAGTAGGCTATGTACCGTATGTAATTATTCAATTCAGCACTTATTATGCAGTATTTGAACAAATGACACATTCTACGTACCAACTCTCATGTTTCCAGGCATCCTGATCTGCATTGTCCGTTGTTTTTCTCCTTGGGATTAGTGAAGTTCAGTGAGGACGATTAGAAAGCTTATGACATCAGTAGCATACATGCATATAGGAACGTCAAGACTTTATTATACTAGGCACACAGAGTATTATGCAAGCTTACTGGTGCGACGTACATTTATTGCACATGTAAATGGGCTTTGTGATTACCCATTTGACCTTACCATTACCTCAGGTGGAATAAGAAAGCTTCTGTGACCCTTGGAGATGGAAAACTTGGTTTCTTCCTGTTGGAAGACATATTATTTGATACATAGATCATAAACATGTGGCAAGTTCTCACAAAATTGTACCTACAACAAAGTAAATATATATCGGAAATGGCGGCCATCTTGAAAAATGGCGCAAAAATAATGGCCCAACGCTAAAATATATAGACATAATGTGGAATTTGTCCTAGTAAAAGCGTACTCACAGTGAATGAGTGAGTGCTGCCGACTTAATTTTACATGTACGGTGCCGAAGGCAGGAATAGTGTATGCAAGCCACTACATCAAAAGCCCTCCACCCCTTGCCCGCCGCTGGTGCCGCCACTGTTGCTGGCACTTTATACTACATTTGTGATTTACCCCAGCATGGCGCCTTGTTTCTTTTCTAGATGACATTATATGATACTTTTATGTAGGTATGTCGTAAAGTCTCATTTAACTAGCAGACCGCGTCACTTGGTCTAACGGTAAGAGCATCAGCCTCCCACCCGGAAAGACCGGGTTCGATTTGCAGGTCGAGTCATACCAAAGACTTTAAAAATGGTACTTACTGCCGACGTGCGTGATGCTCCGCATAAGCAATGGAGTAAGGAAAACAAGCCAGTGAGCCACAACTGGAAAAAGCGTGGCTATAGCTCGACTTAAACCAATAGGTTGGAAACTGAGCCGTAAAACTCCATTTAACCAACTAACCAACTAAATAACTATCTAACTAACTAACTAACTAATCTAGCTAATTGTATTCTACTACTTTACCTTTTATGTTATTAACGAACGGAACTCTTTCTCGTCTTCTATCTTTCTGGTCTAACAACCAGCTGAAAATACTGATCTCATAGTTTACACAGAAACTTTAAATGAGTTAGGTCTAATCGTTTTGTAACTCAAAACGGGAATATATTATCCCTATATGTACCATATACCAGTTAAAGCTTGGCAGTTCAGGTGACTAAGCTTCAATAGTTCATTGAATGTTGATTTCGATGATTAATAACATAGGGTTTTGCTGAAATAATTAGCAAACTGCCTGCATTTCATAAAAGGTCTATTCGAATTTGAGGGAATCTAATAAAAGGGCTATGAATTGGAACCTAATCTTTTAGACGGGAATATGTTTGTTTCAGAAATGATTATCATAGGTTCTGTTTATCAACGGGATCTGCTCTTATTTTTGACATTTCTATTCAGTGCCACTCCAGGGATCAATTTGTTCGGGTTCGCATCACAGTTTGCAATGCAAAAAAGAGGAAAGTTTAATAATTGCGATACATCATTTGACCTTGTGTTATGTAGTATGGTGCACTCTCCATGACCTTTAGCAGACGCCATCTTGTTGTTTAGGAGCAACTCTCCCTTCCTTTTGCTCTAGATTCCCAGCGCCCTTCCCAGGTAGCATTCCCATATGGGCCCCATATACGTCAAACCATATGGGTCCCATATTATTTTGCTCCCAAGACCCATATGGGGCCCATATGGGCCAGCCCGGTATGCCCTTATGCCTATATGGTATAGTACTGTGACCCATATGGGGCAATTGCTCAAATGGGTCCCAGAAGTATCCCATACGCATCATATTGGTTATCTGGGCTGGCCCATATGGATCTTGGGTGCAAAAGGTATATGGGCCCCATATGTTTGTCGATATGGGGCCCATATGGAAATGCTACCAGGGTTCCTGTTTCCCGTCACGTGTTACCGGTAGAAGTGACATATTACATCGCCCTAGTTCCACGTTCCATATTGTCGTTCGTTATTCCGAAGGTTCGTTATTCCGAATGTTCGTTATTCCGAATAGAGAATAAGGGTCGTTATTCCGAGGGGTAATTATCCCGAAGGTTTGTTTTTCCGAAGGTTCGTTATTCCGAGTAGAGAATAAGGGTCGTTTTTACGAAGGTTCGTTGTTCAGAATAGAGAATAAGGGATTTATTCCGAAGGTTCGTTATTCCGAAGGTTCGTTATTCCTAATGGATTATAAGGGTCGTTGTTCCGAAGGTTCGTTATTCCGAATAGAGAATAAGGGTCATTATTCCGAAGGGTCGTTATTCCGAATAGATAATAAGGACCGTTATTCCGAAGGGTCGTTATTCCGAATAGAGAATAAGGGTCGTTATTCCGAAGAGTCGTTATTCCGAATGGACGATGTGGACTCTTATCCCTTCAAATATACAAGAACACAGCTTCTGCGTTAGGTACGGTACTGCCCAAACTACTTAGTCTGACCAACCTTCCTTTCCATAAATTCCATAGATCGATGCAAAGACATCCCCACTCAATGACCACCACGCCGTTAAGACAAACCTACAGTAAGCAAGTTGTTGAAATTTTAACATTAACCACTAATTTATTTTTACATCGCTCAACGTTCTTTATATTTCAACTGATACAACCCAAAAGCTTTGTATTAACCACCCTGGATAAAAACTAACTATACCTTGTTTAAATTGTTAAACAGCTACATACTAACTCCGGAGTAACGACCCTTATTTTTATTCGGAATAACGAACCTTCGGAATGACGACCCTTATGTTTCATTCGGAATAACGAACCTTCGGAATAACGACCCTTATTCTTTATTCGGAATAACGAACCTTCGGAAAAACGACCCTTATTCTTCATTCGGAATAACGAACCTTCGGTTTAACGACCCTTATGTTTCATTCGGAATAACGAACCTTCGGAATAACGACCCTTCGGAATAATGATCAGACCCCGAATGCGATAAAGTGAATGCATTTTAGGCATTTTAAGATAGGGTACAAACCAAACCACTGAGGGAATTACGTTGCTATTGATGAATTGCCATAGACCAGGCATATAGACAATTCATATTCGTGGCTTTATTTGGTCATTGAATTGACAAACAATCATATTCAAATGAAAGGTAGCAATTCAAAACATTCAGAAAAATACTGAGGAGATCCCATAAAATGCCGTCGATAGCATTTTTTGTTGTAGAACTTACCAGTTTTGAATAATGAGTAGCAAAACTGCTAATCAAAATTTCAAAAACAAATTGCTATCTGCAATCTGGCAAAATATGAGCATTTCTATATCAATTGCCACGTAAAACCACCATCCCTGCGCTATGCTCCCATTGACCACATATGCGTCGGGCTCATTGGGACCGGGGTCACCCCACCCCCAGTTTTTTCAAGGATAAAATGTCTGAAAATGTATTTTAAAGCCTTCAACACATCACCGAAGTTAATTTTTATTGAAAAAATAAAGCTTAATGCCGGGAAGTATTTTAAACCTATAGCAGCTGGGAAAGACTATCCTAATGGATGTTAATTCTCACGCATTTATTTTGAGAGTCGCGCATTCCGGCGTAAACTCAAGCTCTTACGACGAAATGTCTACATCTACTGAAAAACGTCCACTTGTCACGCAAACGATTTATCATACATATGTGCATTTCTTGCTTATGAACAAGTTTCAATTCCAACCTCTGTATATTCCTGTTAAATTACACTAAATCATTTCTTGGACATAAGTTCAACACCAATCTGATGATGAGTGAGCGATAAAGCTCACATGCATGCATTTAATAATTCACGCAATACAGTCTGTCCGTCTTGGTCATGTTGCTGAGTGGAATTTTAAAGGTCAAGAGCAGTCAGCCCAAAATGAAGTAGTGTAGTAGACTGTCCTGTTTCCTGATTGGATGTTGAGAATCATGTGACATTATTTTCTCCTCAAATGTTCTCGAGCATAAGTTGTATTAATGCACTATTGGAATATGGTAACTTGTTAATAAATTATCAACAAAACTGTATGTCGAAGGAAAGAATATTTCGGTCCCTCAATTACATTTCTGTTAGTAATCATTACACCTCCATTATCAGGACATAATATGTTCAATTTTAGGCGGTCAGCAATACATGGCGGCCGGTAAGCCTTGGAATGTTTCCTTGAAGGTCCAGGATAATGAAACATCTGAAGATGGCAATTCTGGGTAATTAGGCTCTATAGAAGTGCCATTTCCAGCAGTCTATAGACATTTAAAAAATCCTCCAGGTGGGACGCTTGGCGTGAACCAACGATCGCGCTCCGCGTCAGTGGTCTAGCAGCGGACATCATTCTTTAAAGAAAAGCTCGTTCTTGATGTTAATTTACGATACTGCCCCATATAAAATCTTATTTTCCAATGATTAGCTCAGTTTCGATACTCTACCCGACTTTTCATCCAATTGTAACGGTACAGTTTATCTGGTACACCTAATTTCCTGTGAAATTTGTCCATTTTTATTGGTTCCTTGCGGTAGCAAAGGAACCTATGTAGTCAGGTTGGCGTGTGTGTGTGTGTATGTGTGTGTGTGTGTGTGTGACACTTGCTTCGGTACGCTCTAACTCAGCAAGGGAAGGTTGGATGGAACTTGGATTTAGTACATAGATTCGTCATAGGGAGAAGGTGTGCCCTATCGTTTTTGGTGGAGGTCAAAGGTCATTTGGGGTCACCAGAGGTCAAAAACGAAAAACCTTCTCAACAGGATATTTCTAGTTAGGAAACTTGGATAGATGTCATACGTGGTGTGTGGATGTGTTATGGTGTAAGGATGAAATTGGATATGTTCGGTGAAGGTCAAGGGGTCATCTGAGGTCACCAGGGGTCAAACACTGAAAAACGTTTTAACACAGTATTTGAAGGTAGAAAGGACAGATTTCAAATCAATCTGTGTTTGGTTAAGGTCAAAGGTCATCAAGGTCACCGGAGGTCAACTGCTGGAAATGTTATTTAGAAAATCTTGTAAGCTAGATAAAGATAGTTTCAATAGATTTTTTATCTCACCTGGTTTTGCATGCTTACGCACCCAAACACCTTAGAAATTTGTCCTTTATGTTCGTTCAGTAATGGTTCCTTCGGGGTGTACACATATTTTGGATTATTCAAAGTTTTAAGAGGGCAATAAATGAAATCTGTAGATTTCACTGAGTACAGGTCACTCTGCATTAAACTGGTCTCTCTGCCAGTGGAAGCAATGCATGGATTCTACAATAGGTCTCTTTAATACTGCTGAGCTCTGTGGGGTAACCTTATCCTCATTCTATCATCACACTTCATTAATCACTTGCTTTCTGCTTGACTGCTGAATAAACCCTGTTTTCTGTGTAGCGGTAGCAAGCAGGACAAGTGGTAGGATTGTTTTAAAGCAACAGCAAGTTTTATTTGAGAGCAGGTAAAAATAACTTGTGAAAGAAATACAAGGGGTGTTTTTCTCTCTCGGACCACATTGTGTATCTTTTATTGGTGATAATATCAAGTTTGATTACAAGCATAAATACATATGGAAATGAGGTAGTGTTTTTGAAGGATCACCAAGCATTACAAAAGTTGAATGTCAGTAAGGCCACAGAGATTTAATCTTTGATTTCATGTAAAATTAGTACTAAAATACCCCTTGTGAAGATGTTAAAAACATTGAGTATGAACTTTTGCTTAGCTCTATTTCACAGACTGGATGTACAGTTCTTACTGTATAATATCCAGCAAGGAACCACAGTGCCCATTGGGCTCTTGTTACAGTTAAAACTTAATTGCATACGAAAGCTCAAAATAACGAACGCTTCAAACTTACAAGCCTAGAAATGCCGGTTTTCTAGGGGTAACGATTTTCCAAACTCCTCTGTGCCCTCCGCGACAACCGATGGTGACGCCTCGTCTTCTGGGCAACCACTTCCCACCCTCCACCCCCCAGATCTAAATAAAAAAATCATTTTTGCACGACGCCCCTGATTGACCGTACATACCTACGTGTCTAGTGTTATGAAGTAGTATGTAGTGCACTCTCCATGACCTTTAGCAGCCGCCATCTTGTTGTGTACGAGCAACTCTTCCTTCCTTTGTTATAGATTCCCAGGGCCCTTCCTGTTTCTCCGTCACGTGTTACCGGTAGACGTGACATATCACATTGCTGTAGTTCCACGTGCACACTGTAACCTATATTTTCAAGGTGTGGCCAGTTTCACCCTTTGCAGCCTCCTCATTGGTCATCTATATCATTACACTCATTTACATTGGTGCGTCATAACTTTTGACCAATCGGGGGACTGCAGGTTTTCGGATCTCGCATGAGGTTTCCAAGACAGAGCCCGCTAGCTGGTCACTCGTGCAATAGACCTAATTAATCAAACTTGATCCTTTTTTGGAACTCAAATCATCGAATAAAATCATTTCAAATCAGCTGGAACTCTCTGTTCATTTTTGTCTGGAGCTGCACCTTAAGATCCCGTACAATTAACTAACACTAGCAGATGCAGCAGACTCAACAGCTAAATACGTAGCTAAATTAGACGGGAAGTTGTCGTTATGGTGATTCGCCAGGAAGACCTTGGCATAGGCCTGTCTGGTAAGCCTCTGCCTACTAGATCTTCTAGCGGCTTGTATTTGGGTCTGTTCACTAGGGAACATGTAGGTACGTCTATAGCCTTAATAAGCGTTCAAAAGCTTGACACTTGCCTTTACAAACCCTCAAATCGACATAACTTCTTTCTAATATCACTCAGTTTTTAATGGGCCAAATGTGACATCTGACAAGCTGACAGGCAACCTTCAGGGAAACAGAAATAACGTGGTTTCATCATTTTTAAGGGATTTTCCACCAAATTCGTACAGTGAGCTGAAACCAACAAAAGAGATCACGATTGCAAAAAAATAGTTGTAATATTTTTTTTTTCAAAATCTGAAATGTATCATTATTCAATGAATCACATATGAATAAAGTAAACTTTTACTGTGTGATATAGCAAAGAAATAAGGATTCCTAAAGAATAAACGAAACGTGAACGAAAGCACGTGAACAGCTGATTACTTCCTACCCATAGAAACCTGACAGCAATGATAAAACTTTAGCTAGAGCCTCCATCAAGCCTTTCCGGCGTTTGTTATCCCCCACCCACACTTATTTCGATTTGAAAGTAGCCTCCAACTTTCTGCACGATTGAAGCTAGGTGTCGTATCACAGAACCAATGGATCACCATCCGTAAGCATCAAAGGCGAAGCGATTTCCAACTGGAGTGTAATACATGGAACACAGCTAGTGTTTCCAAAGTTAAGAGAAAGCCATCACTATTTTAAGACAATACAAGGTGATGTACAAACGAGAGGCAAAATCATAGGTGTAAGGGGGTTATTTTCAATGAGTGGGCAAAAGCATTTTATGCCTGAATTTCACAGTTTATCATGTTTTGCCCAAACAGACCAAGTGCTTTTTCCCGAATTGGGAGAGCGAGTGCCCCTGCACCCGCCTCGTACGCAAATGGGCAAACATGACCAATCTATGAAAGTATAAAAAAAGCTTGGGAATTTTTTACTGGGGGAGGAGATGCAAGCCGAGTGCAAACCCCTATAGATCTACTCATGGGTTTGGTTGGGCTGGTGTGGTTGCATGGGTTGGGTTGGTTTGATGGATCGATGTAATGGATGGATTTTGATTTTACTCTTAAGGAAATGTGATATGTCAGGCCCACTAATAAATAAGTACAATTAGCCCAAACTCGTCTGGAATGCGTTTATTTCAGCTTAAGTAAAAATTAGTGACACTTATTTTCATGGGCGTCCGCAGAAATTTTTATAAGGGGGGGGGGGGCAAGATCATTCATGAATGATTGAATTGTGTACACTATCTAAGCGGAGCGCCATCATCGGTTGGCGCGGAGCGTACAAGAAAATTTTGGGCCTTACTAACCCTCCAGATGGCCGGAAAAGACACTTGGCGAGTGTTCTAAGCTGCATGTACCCAGCCCTGAAACAGGAATTTCATGTCTGTAATTTTTAGATTTTTAGAATTTTCAATTCAAAAAAATTGTTGAAGGGAAAATCATGGATGATTGAATTGTGTACACTATCTAAGCGGAGCGCCATCATCGGTTGGCGCGGAGCGTACAAGATAATTTTGGGCCTTACTAACCCTCCAGATGGCCGGAAAAGACACTTAGCGAGTGTTCTAAGCTGCATGTACCCAGCCCTGAAACAGGAATTTCATGTCTGTAATTTTTAGATTTTTCAATTCAAAAAAATTGTTGAAGGGAAAATCATGGATGATTGAATTGTGTACACTATCTAAGCGGAGCGCCATCATCGGTTGGCGCGGAGCGTACAAGAAAATTTTGGGCCTTACAAACCCTCCAGATGGCCGGAAACGACATTTGGCGAGTGTTATAAGCTGCATGTACCCAGCCCTGAAACAGGAATTTCATGTCTGTAATTTTTAGATTTTTAGAATTTTCAATTCAAAAAAATTGTTGAAGGGAAAATCATGGATGATTGAATTGTGTACACTATCTAAGCGGAGCGCCATCATCGCTTGGCGTGGAGCGTACAAGAAAATTTTGGGCCTTACAAACCCTCCAGATGGCCGGGAACGACATTTGGCGAGTGTTATAAGCTGCATGTACCCAGCCCTGAAACAGGAATTTCATGTCTGTAATTTTTAGATTTTTAGAATTTTCAATTCAAAAAAATTGTTGAAGGGAAATCTGCCTCTCGGTAACGGCCTCGCACGCCTATGCACGATAAAACTTACAACTGTCAAACAGCCTATAGGCCTATGTCCGTTACCTAATTATGAACCATGCATACACCCCCACCCCCGTATTCACCTTGTATATCCAAGTTACACCCGCGCGTCACCACTTGTGATCAGCACGGGACCAAACCAAGACCAACGCATTCATCAATTGTCGGATGCCATATGCACACTACATACCTGACAACTAGGCTAGCCTAATACATAGTTTTTACAATTACAAATTTCCAATAGATATCACGAATGATGGTCCCCAAATTACGATTTCACTATTCAGCATACTGCACCATCTTCTCTTTTGCGATTCCTGGTCAAATGTCCGCATATTTCACGAGTAAAAACTGACGCTGTGAGTAAAGGTATTTTGATGATTTATTTTTAATTTTTTTTATTTTAATTTTTAATTATTTTTTCACAAGTTTGATTTTCCAGACGCCCATGCTTATTTTGTATTTCGTCTGTTTAAAATAGGCATACACTATAACATATAAATACAAATATCTGAAAATTGTGCAACCTGGCTGTATTTTTGCAAATACAGTATCGTTGAATATAGCTGATCAAGCTAAGAAGGGCTGTTGCAACATGAAAGGAAGATTGCTTTGAAAAATATATCCTACGCATAGTATCATTTCAATATGAGTGCCAAGGAAAGAATTTTGCCATGTCTACAAGAAAATACTAATAACACATTTTATGAATACACTTAAAGTTAATATATATATTATATATATATATAAACATAAAACTCTGTCGCAAACGAAATGATAAACTTATTTATGACGACTCAGTCAGATCGTTTTTTTATAAGGTCAGGTTAGATGCTATTCATTTTCAACACCATTCTGCTTCCTCCTTGAATTCTTAAAAAAAAGTTGGTATTGTGTTTATGCTCAGCCTTAAAACTCCTGAGTGACGTACAAATTAGATGTGTAACATACGTGAAGTAAGTCCGTGAGTTAGGTAAAATTCACAATTCAAATGTAACACAGCTAGTGTTTCCAAAGTTAAGAGAGAGCCATCACTATTTTAAGACAATACAAGGTGATGTACAAACGAGAGGCAAAATCATAGGTGTAAGGGGGTTATTTTCAATGAGGGGGCAAGAGCATTTTATGCCCGAATAATGTCACAGTTTATCATGTTTTGCCCGAACAGACCAAGTGCTTTTGCCCGAATTGGGAGGGTGAGTGCCCCTGCACCCCGCCTCGTACACATACGGGCAAACATGACCCATCTATGAAAGTATAAAGAAAGCTTGGGAATTTTTTTTTTTTTTTGGGGGGGGGAGGGGTTGCAAGCCGAGTGCAAACCCCTATAGATCTACTCATGGGTTTGGTTGGGCTGGTGTGGTCGCATGGGTTGGGTCTGTTAGATGGATCGATGTAATGGATGGATTCTGATTTTACACTAACGGAAATGTGATATGTCAGGCCCACCAATAAATAAGCACAATTAGCCAAAACTCGTATCGTATGCGTTTATTTGGGCTTAAGTAAAAATTAGTGACACTTATTTCGTATTTCGTTTGTTTAAAATAGACATACACTATAACATTTAAATACAAATATCTGAAAATTGTGCAACCTGGCTGTATTTTTGCAAATACGGTATCGTTGAATATAGCTTATCAAGCTAAGAAGGGCTGTTGCAACATGAAAGGAAGATTGTTTTGAAAAATATATCCTACGCATAGTATCATTTGAAAATGAGTGCCAAGGAAAGAATTTTGCCATGTCTGCAAGAAAATACTAATAACACATTTTTTATGAATAAACTTAAAGTTGATATATATATTATATATATTTTTACATAAAACTCTGTCGCAAACGAAATGATAAACTTATTTATGATGACTCAGTCAGATCGTTTTTGTTATAAGGTCAGGTTAGATGCTATTCATTTTCAACACCATTCTGCTTCCTCCTTGAATTCTTAAAAAAAGTTGATATTGTATTTAAGCTCAGCCTTAAAACTCATGAGTGACGTACAAATTAGATGTGTAACATACGTAAAGTAAGTCCATGAGTTAGGTAAAATTCACACTTGAACTGTAAAGAGCAGTCCCCAAACTTATTTTGAAGAAAAAGCTAAATAACACAATTCTTATCTATTTCTCTTCAAAGTATCTTTTATTACATTTTATGAATTTACTATTGCATATTCAAGGTACACCAAGCACTTATTTCTAGTAAATTTCACATTCGAAGAGAAAAATGTTTTCACATGACTCTTTACAGCCAATCATGAAATGGACAGTCTACTACACTTCTTCAATTTGGGGTGACTGCTCATGCACTTTAATTGATAGTGTCAGGGACTCGACTTGTGATAGGAAGGAGATTCAGTATATATATTAAATCTTTTGAGACATGTTCTTTTCCAGTGCTAATCTTGCTATTTTTCTCACATTTCCTCTGTCACTGTCTTAATCAACTATAGAGTAAGTGACACGTTGTCAACATACCAATGGGAAGACACATCCCTTATGTGAATTAGTTGACTTTTTAATGCCAGTTGTAATGCAAAAATGTGAAGTTTTGATCTTTAGTAGTTTTTCGTCATATCATGTAATATCAAGTTCAAGTCAGCAGAGAATTTCTATAAGTCTTCTTTTTAACGATATTCGTTAATGATGCTGAGAAGAAAAAGTATACACTTAAAGGGTCTTCTACTTAAGCCTGGCCAGGAGGCAATCTTCCCTTCCCCCAAATTTTGTCTGTAAATGTCTTTTTAAACCCTTAACCTCCTTAACATGTCTTAAAATGTAGAACTTAAAATCTCCATTTACTATAATAACTTTCCTATTCCAAATCTTTCACAACTATTGCAACCATTTTTTTGACTTGGAGGCCCGGAAAAGGTCCAAACAATTTGGAGTAAAATCATTAACTTCGCAACTTCCGAAAGTTAATTGTCGCAAAGGAAATATTTGTTTACAATACAACACCTTACCTGCCTTCAGCAAGGAACAAAAACTCCCAGAAAAGTGTTGAAAGACATCCATTAATCTCTTATAAGACTCCTCGCATCGCCAGTCCCACCATGCCCTCACCCCCCACCACTGCATGAACAGAATTAAAATATTCCTCTCACTTTGTATTTGACTGCCCTGACATGAAAATAACATAGCTTGATTTCCCTTGTAATGACCATAAAATGCAAACTGTGACAAATGAGTAACAGACAAGCCAACATGTTGCTTTGAAAATAATGTAAGAGCATCGCCCATAATGAACTTTGAATAGGCCTACTTTGTAAATGGGGGTCAAGGCCTATGGACTCCAGTCTAAAATTCCCCAACCCTGGTCCACAATCAAAGTTATCAAATGGTGTTATCCACTTTCATTTCTTTCCTCTGAAGAATGATTCATGTAATATACCGATTATCCTGGGAACAAATACCACTGTATTTATGAAAATCATGCCCGTATAAGGCACTATAGTTCTGTTAAGAAATTTAAGTTGCAGCTTCCTGGCTGGGGTCAATGGGGCAGGAGATATCTGCTGGACTGTAATGGTACATAGCATCTTCATATCTCCATAACTCAAGATCTACCAAGACTTACAATCCTAGACAAAATTATTGGGATACTTCCAGACCTGCCACATATTTTTCCCCTTTACCCCTTATTCAATATTTGCAAATAAAGAAGGGTGTGCTTGTTTCTAAAGAAAAGCATGCAACTTTTATCCACCCTCTGTTACCTTTGCTTTACATTCATCACTAGTTCAAAGCCACTGTATACTGCAAAACATCCCTAACTTCTGACAATTCATGAATTACAAAGCATCTTTCACTTTCACACCAATTACTCCCTCATAGTTTCTTAGCATGTCAATGACATCTTCTCAGGTTGGGAATGGCCTATGTCCCACACCTTATAAATAATCAATATTTACAATTTGATGCTGGTGTTGTATTTAAAAGAAATATGTAAATCCAAGTACTAATGGATTAAATGAGTTTGTAAATTTGGCACATAGTTCAAACTAAGCTGGACGGACACAAAGAAAGACATAAGGCAAATATGTAATCAGGATGTACAAGTACGGGATGGATCCTTCTCAGACAATCTCCATTCAAATAAATTAGGTCATTCCATTCCTGGTTCAGTTAACCTTCATGATTCTGAAAAAAAACAGCAATTACAAAACTAAAATAAAAATTCAGTCAAAGCATACACCTTGCTTCACTTAAGATTTGTATCCAATATAACATCTGCCTTGTAACTATAACCTCTTTGTTTTGGTCAGTTTTGCTTTTCTTATCTTATTCTCAAAATTTACAAAAAAAAAAAAAATTGTCACCAAAATTTTCATGCTAAGTTCAATCTCTGTTATCCATACAAAAAATAACTTGATTTATATTCAATACTGCATTAAAGACTACACTGATCACTTATAAATACTTAAACTGATCCCCTACTGTACAATCAAGTTTTTCAACATGTTCATAGGTAAAGATCAATTTCAAAATATCAGATTAACAAAACTGTCTGGCTTTAGGCAGTGCTTAAATTCACTTCAGGTTACACTAAAAATGTGGGCCTAATCGATTCTCCCAAAATGCAGAGCCATTTATTTACCACTTTAATATACAGTAACCTGTCCACAACTAGTGGCATGAGCTGGCAATGACAACATTTCCAGAAAAATACCCGATGCTCTATCTTGTCAAGAACTGTTCTCAGTACCAAGTGCCCATTTAAGTATTTGAAACTGACCATGAAGGTTGACATTTGATAGCAGTTTATCTCAGAGTAACTTGAAAGGGGATTTATGCAATATATGTGATTTGATCCCTTTTTTGCCATCACTTATTTCAGAATTTGTTTTAAGTTGTTTTTTGAACCACAAATTTGTTGGGCTTACATTTTACTGGAATGGTAATCAAAACTTCTGCTCATTGAAACAGCTAATTGGAGTCATCAACCAGGGATCAGGTACTATAATTGGAAACTTCAGTTTTTCCCTTAAAACTGTGGTAGCCATGATGGATCTCCTTAAAGGCTAATATTCTGTAATGAAGGTTTCATTATGTTCACAGGAGGAATTTCTTACCCTATTAGATATTTCACCCGAGTCCCCACCAAAAGGAGGTTTGGTGGGGTAATCAAATTTTTAACCAACCTCCTCCTAACTTACTCAAGTGCACTCCAAGAAACCACAAGCTTGATAAGAGGCAGCTAGGGAAAGATGTGAACAAAGGCTGAATAATACCAGCCAGATGTGCCACTGTTTGCGAGGTGTGAAAAGCAAGCAGCAGAGCAATTTCTTACCTGTTTTTCTTTTTACCTTCGTTGACTGAAGCAGAAAGGTGTGGACAGGGTTTTCATAGGCAGGGAAATTCAACATGCAGCAGCCACTTGATATTTTACCAATTTTACCAGTGAATACACCAACCTATGTGGCATATGCAGCAAAGCAGATACATTAAATGCTGATTGATTTGAAATAAGGTGTCACATAATGTTACAATACCTGTTCCTGCTTCTGTTTGGTAATCTTTTCCTTTAGTGCCTTGATTTCTTTTTTCAGGTTTTCAACTTCAAGAGCAGATCTCTCTTCCATCTTCTTCATTTTCTCAGATTCCTGAAAAATTAAACAATGCAACTGTTGCATTATGTATGTTATGATGTTGCAACTTAATCTTTGATCTTTCCTGAGACTGGCAATTATTTTCTCTGTGGTTGGATGCAAGAGGAGCTACCCTGCAAGGATCAGGCTCAAGAAGGAGCAACAACTTGCAGTACACTACCTCTATAACTGAGCTATAACAGTATACTACCTATGGACTTTGTGCACTGATGACATACTGACGTAATCCTTTGAGCAGAACAATGCAACGCATGGCCACAAGCATAAGAATTCACCCTGCATGTGAAGTAAGCAATGTGCATATTCAACTGGTCGACAAATCGCTGTCTGCCCTTGTCTGTCTTGGTTTGTTTTGCCCCCAAAGGAGGACATACAGTATTTCTGCTCTGTGACATCATATGCACAAGGTCTATCTATATCCTTGCATTTAAGCCTTGCTTCCAAATACTTTTCCAACAAACAATTGTAAAAAGAACTAAAAATAATTGACTTTTAAACTTTTAAACCAGTCACATCAGTGAAAATCAGACAGTGGAATCACATACCAAATTGAACTTAAACCAAACATAAAGACAGTTGCCTTCAGCTAAGGCAAAAAAAATTTAGCCTTAGCCTTTTACATCTTTCAACAGAACACATTTCACAATGTTTTTCTGAAAGTAAAAAGCAGGACTACAAAATCCTAGTCAAATTGCTACTTCTGTATGTTTGATATTCTCTGTTCTTATAAAATGCAAACACTTATCTATCCTTATTCAATGCTATAACAAATGTGCAATATTCAGGGGAACTTAAAATGAATGTTTTCAATATGGCTTTGCTTTAAATCAATTTTTATATTGGATACAAATAAAATTCTCTTTGCATCTAATTCACTTCAAGACATTTTTATGACTTTTATGGGATTTTGGCTCCTTTTGTACATTTTTTTTTTATTTTTTCATTATGTAAATGTGGAAACTTAATTGTTTAAAGCAGCAGTTAGACACGGAATGTTTCCCAACCAATGCACTCATGATTCCAACTCAAAACGCACCTCTTCCAGCAACTTTTGCAGCCTTTGAGTTTCAGCTTCTGAATAGTCTGAAGAATCCTTGTTCCATGGTGTAGGATCTTGAAATAAAAAAAAAGGCCATAATGCATAATTGACACTTTTAGATTTTTTACATCCTTCATTGTTCTATGTTGACCAAGACAGCGCAAATCCTCTTTTCTACTGATATTCTAGTAGAATGTAACTTTTGGTATTCAAATTGTCAAAAATTGTGACCAAATTTCAGAAACTTATTCAAAAGATGATTCTTTTGCAAGGTTTTAGGGATTCCTTTCAAGAAGGTTACTTAACTACCCTAAGATGCAGTTTGTTTAAATTTTGTTTCAATAATATGAATGGTAATAACCAGACAACGCCCAAAAAACTTGACATGTTAAATGAACTTGAAACTATTCTCTTAAAGGCCTAATTCTCTCACCCAACAGTATCATTTCCTTTAACCTTCTTCCTTCAGCACCTCTAACAGTTGTCCAAAATTTATCCCCACCCAGACACAATCTTAAGTTTATTGGTTCAGCGTGAGTATAGAAAAGTCTAATGGCTAAGACAACTTTGCAATTCACCCTGATTAAAGAACAGTTAGAAGGGGAATGTAACTGTCTGGGATGGCAGGCTTTGCCCATTAAGCCAAGTAGGCTAAGAAAGAGGAGGGGATGAAAGTACGACTCCTGACACAATTTTCCATTTCCAATTGGTGATCATATGATGAAACCTGGTCAATGAAGTCAACTCCAGGGTTTTCCCCGGGTTTAGAATTGAACGTCGCGCATCTGATGCGTCCATAGGTGGATTGACGGCCTGGGGGAGGGGTATAAGGGGAGGTGGTGTCCCCCTCCCCTTTTGGAAATTTTGTAACTTATGCAAGTCTCTAGACGCAAAATGGTGACACTTTTGAGGCAAATTCGTCAACACCATTTCTGTAGGTTGACGCAAAAATTTAGCACCGAAACTCACATTCGTACAAATTTTGATCTAGTGATAGCGGTCACACTGGCTTTATATCACCGCAATTTCTGCTTCAAAAGTTTTGGATCATCGGCATGGCTTTTATTGAGCGCTGGCAGCGGACGATTTTTTTTTTCACTGGCTGGAATCAACGAAATTGAACCAATCACGATGCAGGGACCAATTTAAATTTTGAAATGGATCGTATGCATATGATGTCATCAAGCAAAACATGACGTCTTGTTTGGCGGAATAAATGGACACGCACGTAAGTCTACTGCATGTGTGGGCCGAGAAGTTTGCAGCATGGGACCACGTGCATCACTGTTTTGTTTGCAATGACATCGAATGACAACATTGCAAAAGTCCTACTGTAAATAACATTACGGAAGGAATGCTAGAAATGACTTAATTTATGCAAGATAATAAGCACCGAACTTCACAAGATTCTAGGAGCAGCGTGTACAAAACGTGCACAGACATGTATGCTAAGCTTGGGGATTTGAAAAAAGGTGAAACACTGCAGCTCGATAGTCTGTACAATTTGTTTTGTGCAGAACAGTTTCTACAGCAACTTACGCGGCGCTTTCTGTGAGAAAGCAAAGAAAATACATTGAGTGCAAATCTAAATCCAACCTAAATCCAATTCCATGTAATACTACAGGGTTACAGCAGAAAATATCAAACGATCACTTCCATGGCAGGGGTAAAATTTTACGTTTGTGCTTATCAATGCATCCCGTTTTGGCTTGAAGTTGAAGGATTAAGTTTATGGGAATTTTACAAAACTAAGGGCAAGTTTCAAGAATATTTTAGCCCCCTTTTCAGTTTGCAAATAGCCTAATCGGTGGTAATGATCGATTGAATGCCAGAGTTTATAAAAGCAATGGAGCACAATGCTGCAAGCATTTATCACAGATTGTGTGCGTACCAATCTTTTATGAAAACATGTTGGGAAAACATGTTGGGAAAACAAGGGTTCTATGATATCATACACATAAGTTCCATTGCACTTATTTTAAGTTACCTCTACGTAAGAAACATCGCAATCAGCCAATCATACTCGCGACATCGTCAATGCAGTTTTACCGTGTAGGAATAACGTGTAGAAACCAATCGTCTTCGTATAGAATTCCAATACTCCCATTCCATTACATTTGTGCTACGATCAAATTTCCCAAACTTTGGTTGTAGTCTGGCCAAACAGTTCAGAGATGAAGTATTTACTGAGGGGAGGGGATAGGGGGTTAGACTGCAGTGTACGTTCACACAACTTTATTTTCCGATTTTCTGAATTTCGGCGTAAGTTTTAAGAACGAAGTAACAGTAAATATGTGGGATTTCATCATAAAGATACAATGACATGGCTCGTTCATTTGATTGATAATTTCCCAAATCTGAGACATTAGCCCCGCCTCTAACCTGCAAAACGGGCGTTTGTGTTTTGGTCGTGCAAGTCCTGTTGTGCAACATAGCTACTGCGCTCCGGAGTGAGCACAACAGTTTCCTGATAGGAGCCTACGAGGGAAAGTGCAGGCTAGTAATACTGTGGTGTTACTTGTTCAGTAGTAGGCCCAATGGGATACACATACAGAGCTTGCAGTAGTATGTGAATGGAAGTTAAAAAAAGTTAGTTCCAGTTTTACAAATAAGTCAATGATTTTGTCGTTTATTGTATTAACAACAAAAGCAATCGTTGACAGAAAGAAGAAAAATTATGGAGGCTAGCCGGCAGCACTTTTGAACATCGCGGCCGTTTTTTGAACGTCGCGGCCTCTTTGATTTTGAAGCTTGAATGTCGCGGGCGCGACTTTCAAAAGGCCCAGGGAAAACCCTGCACTCAAATGAGGTAGTAAGATCAGCTGATTGATTAATACCTTGGATGTTTGTATTTGAGAGCTTTGAAGAACTACCCCACCCCCACTCTTGGTTGATGGTGACACCACAGAGTCCTTCCAACAACTGGATTTCAGGAGGGCCATTAAAAATGCTTCACTATCCCTGATTTATGGTGGCAATAAGTCCCATTAATTTAAGCCCATTTAACTTTTTTAAAGTGTGGTGTGGGTAACCCATTTTTGTCAAAAGACAAGGCTTGATACCAGTATGACAGATTTGATATTCACATCAAATTATTGATATTTAACTCACAATGGTCAGAATCCATTTTACTAGCATTTCCTTGGAGTGATGCTTTCAGATATCTATAGAAACATCTATTGATCTAGAGATAAAATAGAAATGGGAGAATAAAGCATTAATATCACATTCTTGTCAGTGACATAGCAACTCCTGTCAATTAAAGTGGCTTACTGAGTTGGTTCATGAAAATCAACAAATTTTTCCAAACCTGTTGCGTTTTCTTCACATACCAATGACAAATGGTCAATGTTTGACAATCCCCATACTCTACACACAAATAACTGTTTTATGAGTGGGTGCTTAATGGTTGAAGTCGGTTTTCAAAAACTTGTAGCCGAACACTTCTTCAAATTATGTACAAAACCATTACAAGTCAGGACACTAGGAAATTCAAAATTTTAGCATTTTCTGTGACTTTTGAACTTGAAACTTGACTTGTTATGCTATCTATAAGCATTGTCATGTGATAGTGACCCTTTGAGGCTCACATTACATTATCAATATCAACACAATGAGCCTCTTTAAAAAACCTTACTTCTCCCTGAGTAAAACATGAAAGATTTGATTCAAATTTACTTATTACTTTAATAGATCATTCACCACAGCCTAAGACTCAAACATACATATTAATCCAGACTTTGTACCAAGACTGGATGACATTATTCCCCTCTATAATATTCTTTACAGTGATCTGATTAGTGTAGTGATTACCTCACACCAACAAAGAACCAAACCAATGAAGAGTTTCCCTTCAGTATCTTTTGAGTTATTCCTAAAATTGACTTTTCACTAAATGTTTTAAACTATGCTGTGAGACTAAATACACCCATGTTGAAACAACATGCATTATCATCAGATGCAAAATGAGTAAGAAATCATTATCCACACAAAAAATTTCAATCCCAAACATGCAGAAACTTGAATCTGCTCCTTAAAGCCCTGTCCCCACTATGCGACTCGATGTGAGGAATGTCATGCAACAAGATTGTTCAGACGCCTTGCAATGCTTTGCAACTAGTTGCAAGCAGACTGGCAACCCAGTTTAAAGGGGCCGAACATGTTCGGTCAGTTGTTTGGATTCCGCATTGGGAGCTACTTAATCACAGTTTGTAAAGTTTCAAAAGACTTATCCATTTTATGACACTTCATGATTTAATATTACCTCATACATGAAGTGCTCCTTCTTCAATTTAATGCCATTTGTTCGCAGGCATTGGATAACTTCCTTTGCCTGTTGAGATAAGAAGAACTGGGCTGTAACAGATTGAAGACATGTATTACACTTACATAAAAAGACCCTATGCATCAAGATGGGAAGGGGACAGCAATAGTTAATTGTAGAATTCAACGGCTACTATTTTATTTCATACATGCATGTTTGCACTGCAATAATATATGGGGGTTTTACACAAAAATGTAGTATTGAGGAAGAGATAAAAGATAACAAGAGCCCAATGGGCACTGTGGTTCCTTGCTGGATGTTATAAGAACTAGTGTATAACCAGTCTTCGAAATAGAGCGAAGCGAACGCTCATACTCAATGTTTGTAACGTCTTCACAAGGGATATTTTAGTACTTATATTACATGATATCAATGATTAAATTTTTGTGGCCCAACTTACATTTAACTTGTATAATGCTTGGTGATCCTTCAAAAACATTTCCTCATTTCCATATGTATTTATGCTGTAATCAAACTTGATATTATCACCTATAAACAATACACAATGTGGTTAGAGAGAGAAAAACACCCCTTGTACTTCTCTCATAAGCTATTTTTACCTGCTCTCAAATAAAACTTGTTATTACTTTAAAACAATCTACCATTTGTCCTGTTCGCTATCTCTACACAGAAAACAGGGTTTATTCAGCAATTAAGCAGAAAGCAAGTGATTAATGGGGTGTGATAATAGAATGAGGATTAGGTTACCCCACAGAGCACAGCAGTATTAAAGAGACATACTGTATAACCCATGCATTGCTGCCACTGGCAGAGAGACCAGTTAAATGCAGCGTGACCTGAAATCTACAGATTTCAGTTATTGCCCTCTTACAACTTAGAATGATCCAAAATCTGTGTACAACCCAAAGTAATCAATACTGAACGAATGTAAAGGCCAAATTGCTAAGGTGTTTGGGTGTGTAAGCATGCAAAACCAGGTGACATAGAAAATCTATTGAACCTATCTTTATCTAGCTTACAACATTTTCTAAATAACATTTCCAGTGGTTGACCTCCGGTGACCTTGATGACCTTTGACCTTAACCAAACACAGATTGATTTGAAATCTGTCCTTTTTACCTTAAAATACTGTGTTAAAACGTTTTTCAGTGTTTGACCCCTGATAACCCCAGATGACCCCTTGACCTTCACCAAACATGTCAGATTTCATCCTTACACAATAACACACCCACACACCAAGTATGACATCTATCCAAGTTTCCTACCTTGAAATATCATGTTAAGAAGGTTTTTAGTTTTTGACCTCTGGTGACCCCAAATGACCTTTGATCTCCACCAAAAACGATAGGGCACACCTTCAAACTATGGCACTTCTATATACCAAGTTTCAATTTAGTCCAACTTTCCCTTGTTGAGTTACAGCGTACCCAAGCTAGCGTCACAGACACACACGCATACATGTTTTGACCGTCAATCGGGGGCACATTTTTTTTAACCATGAAAATGTGGATATCCCCACTTTGGGTGTACCCACACTTGACTAGGGGAAAAAACGCTCATGTCCCCAATTTACTGGTACTAGACAGATATACACACACACCCATGCACCAGCCCATGGTTTGTCACCTAATGTTAGGTCCATCACATGGAAATTGCGGAAAACTCCAAAATGCTTCAAACTTAACGGGGCACATCCTTGAAACGTGAGAAATTCAATTTCATGGCTAATTTTGCATTTGGCAAGTGGGGACATCCCCACTTGCAGGTGTATCCACACTTGCCCAGAGAAAAAAAGGCTTATGTCCCCGTTTTACACCAAAAACATACGCATACACACACACACACACACACGTCAACCTGACTACATAGGGTCCTTTTGCTAACGCAAGGAACCAAAAATGGCTCTAAAAATAATCTACTATGACATGGCCAAAATGAATGTGACAGTAAGCTAAACAACTCGGGGGAATTTTTCAAAAAAAGTTGAATTAATATCTGGATTTAATTGCCAAACTACTCTGAATTCTCATTAGCTTGTACCTCCCTCTTCTATGGCCCAACAGGTAATTCAACCACTTGCAATACCAGTACAACAAAATTGGTTACACTTGAGTATCATAATTTAATGTCATAACCAAGATGCTAGGGTTTACACTTTAACCTATCCTGTTCTGACTATAGTTTAAAGTTAATCCTTCCTGAATCCAGCTCTTCATTTCTGAAACGGCTAACTATATGTCTCAATGTGTAGCATGATTTTGCCATCCACCTATGCCCTCTTTCAATCAACACACAATATTCTGTAAACATAGTTAAATTGAGGTCTATAGCAATTTACAGGTGCACTGCTATGTGGCTCTTTTCTACACCACAATGGCTACTGTTTGACTAGTAAAACTTGACTGAAAGAGGGCGAAAGTGGGGAAAGGAGTTTTTCCCCATTCCAAATTCACTTAGCACAAAAAATGCCAGCTGCCTCTATTAAGATGACGGAAGTTAGTAGTAGAAATTAGTATTTGAAGAGGATATTGCAGCAAAGATATTGGGATGTTGTACAGAACATACAGTTGAAAATGCATAGGAATGTCAGCGCCTAGACCCAACATTATGGTAGGCTTTATGATTATACTGGTAAATTTATTGTAACCAACAAGGTACACTTTTGCCAGTCACAAATTCCAAAATGAGACATTCATTTTCTTAATACTTTGACCAGATGTTTTCCATCACCGAAGTTAAGGCTTTACTACGTAGGCATAAATGCAACCAACCTTTCTCAAATTTTACTACAGCTCATTATTATGCAAAGATAGATTCCACCAAAAATAAAATTCACCATCTTACTATATCTGGGTCAGGGGACTTTACATCAAACCGACAGGAATGTATTATAGTGTCACCTACTAGAAAACAAAGTGGTGCAATGTTGGGGTAAAATTAATAACCAGAAAGGCAAAAGGCTTAGTGATTCCTTGCTGCTGAAATGTAAGGCCTTTTTTCACATTGACATTGCTTTGCAATGTTTTTCAATTAACAGGGCTCCATAATGTGCCCACAAAGTACACATGCAAGGCATCGGATCTTCCTACATTGAGATCCCCGTTGCCCGTCTTGAACCCAAATGACATTTGACCTCCACCAAAAACTTCTGGGACCATGTATTCACTATGTGTCATCTACATGACAAGTTACAGGACCCTACAAGTGACCTTTCTTGAAAGACTGTGAAGGAAAGCTTGTCAGGCTTTGAACATGCTGACTCCAAATGAACTTTGACCTTTGGGAAAATCAATAGGGATCATCTGCTAAATATGACCAATCCACACAATAAATGTGAGATTAGTCACAATTACCCTTCTTGAGATACTGTGTTTACAAGCAATTTCTAAGGAATTTACCTTTTGACCTCTCGTGAACCCAAATGACCTTTGACCTCCACGAAAATCGATATGGATCATTTACTCAATATGACCAACCCACACACCAAATATGAGCATAGTCACATGTACCGTTCTCATGTTATTGTGTTTATGAAGTTTTCACCTTTTGACCACTCATGACCCCAAATGACCTTTGACCTCCACGAAAATCGATACAGATCATCTACTCAATATAACCAACCCACACACCAAATATGAGCATGGTCACATGTACCATTCTTGAGTTATCGTGTTTACGAAGTTTTCACCTTTTGACCTCTGGTGACCCCAAATGACCTTTGATCTCCACCAAAAAAAATTGGGATCATCGACTCAATATGGCCAATGCACACACCAAATATGAGATAAGTCACACTTACCCTTCTTGAGATACCGTGTTTACAAGCAATTTCTAAGGAATTTACCTATTGACCTCTGGTGACCCCAAATGACCTTTGACCTCCACCAAAATCGATACGGATCATCTACTCAATATGACCAACCCACACACCAAATATAAGAGTAGTCACATGTGCCGTTCTCGAGTTATCGTGTTTACAAAGTTTTCACCTTTTGACCTCTGGTGACCCCAAATGACCTTTGATCTCCACCAAAAACAATAGGGATCATTTACTCAATATGGCCAATGCACACACCAAATATGAGATTAGTCACACTTACCCTTCTTGACATACCGTGTTTACAAGCAATTTCTAAGGAATTTACCTATTGACCTCTGGTGACCCCAAATGACCTTTGACCTCCACGAAAATCGATAGGGATCATCTACTCAATATGAGCAATCCACACACCAAATATGAGCATAGTCACATGTACCGTTCTCGAGATATCGTGTTTACAAAGTTTTCACCTTTTGACCTCTCGTGACCCCAAATGACCTTTGATCTCCACCAAAAACAATAGGGATCATCTACTCAATATAACCAACCTACACACCAAATACGAGGTTAGTCACACTTACCCTTCTTGAGATATCGTGTTTACAAGCCAAAGCTTCACATACACACACACACACACACACATACACACACACGCACACACACACACACATACACACGACATCACCATTGCATAGATTCCTTGCCTGCCTTCGGCAAGGAATCAAAAACAAGTAAAAGATGGGTCATATTCCACTAAAATGTCCAGGAAAGTAAGTGAGTCATGTTAAAATCTCTATTAAGTTTACTTTCTTTGCGGATGCCTAAAATAAACGAAAGAATCTGTGTGTCAAATAAACTCTTCAGATCAGGCACAGTGTAGTATCTCTGAAGAAAGTGTGTGCTGGAGAGAATTCACAACAACGTTTTTGAGGGTCACAGAACAGTCACACATCCCTATGGATTGTATAAGGGGAAGGGATATGGGAAAGGGAAGTATGGCCAATTATGGAACTAGTCAAGACAATATCATCTCTCTGCTTACTGGGGCTCTATTGGTTTTTGCAGTTGAGCCAGATTTGATTAAATTTCACATAGGCTGTGTTTTATCTCATGGCCTTCCATGCTAAAAGGCTTTGATAGAGAGTCTGTGAACACAATAAACTGGTGATTGTGTGAGGTTTCAATCACATGATGCGAGAAGCAAATAGCAAGTTTAAGCCATCTAAAGCTTGCAACTAAATAATCCAGCATCTATCAGAGAACTTCCTGTTCAGGTATCTTGAGATCAAGTGAAAGGCATTTGCCCCCTTCAAAGACTATTTGCTCAATAGAGCACAAAGGTTGGTTTAAACCAGGTCAACTGCCGCAATCACAGAGACAAGTTTCACACGAGAAAAAGCCTTTTTCTCAGGTAACATTAGCTAAAAGTTCCTATTCAATTCTAGTAGCATGATGTTGAAACCTGAGTCAATGAGATATAAATCACCCTTTTCCTTTCCATACATCACCAAAGTATCCATACTTTACCACTTATAACTGTTTTTCTTTTTGAATTGAGCATCTTTTAAATTTTAAAGCATATGAATACATGATAGATTGACACTAACATACTTACATTTTGACACTGGAGGATTTGTTGCCTAAGCAGGGAAATCATGATGGCTGTGATGAAAGGGATGATATCATAGCTTGGTGCATCCAGCCCAATCACATACTGATCCCACACAAACATCACTGTGTCCAGAGACAAAAATCCTGCGGGGTATTAAGTGTGGGACAAACTTTGAGAAACAGCAGGAATCAATGTAAATGTAATTGTAAAACAGTCGCTGCAACACGTACATTAAAGACAGTTTGACATTAAATCTGTCCCAAAGTATATAATGTGATAATCATGCAGACTCATCCAAACATTGCATACCTGGCCTTGTCTGTTGTGAACAATAATTTTAAATAATCAGTGTATATAATCAGAGGAATCATCATGACAATGGGTCTGTTAGCATACACCTGATACATGTATACTCTTAAGCAGATATAATGGTTGTACATCAAAGGAGAACTACTGTATCATCATTTTGTTGACATGAAGTGGAGTGCATCAGCACTCTTGACAAAATGCCATTTACTGAAGCCCCAAAAAAGGGACACCACACTAACTTCAATCCAGGGTTGAGAGATTTTATAAATCATGTTGATTAAAATTATGATTGAAATAATGATTTTACAGAGGTTGCATTTTGAGGAATGCAAGTGCAATCTCACACCATTATTCATTTGTAGTACACCTTGAAACTCTAAAACTTGAGGCCTGATTTTAATTGAAAGAAACAATGGCTTTCATCAGTATATATTTGATTAAAATTGATTTAAAACATAATTTTTTAAGGAAATAAAAATTAACAACCAAGCTATAATCAGTTCACAGGAGTTGGAACTGTTAGGCTACCCTGCAGGTATCTGCTCAAGGTTGTAATTGCACCCCTGTAAATTGAATTGTGAACCAAATTATAGGTGAAGTATTAATATATTAGCTTTAATATTTACTCACCTACAAATAAGCAGCGTACAATTGGTCTTGCCAAAGTTTTCATTCCTTCAACAAGCTTATCATCAGAAGAGGCAGAAGGATCTATACAATAAGATTTCATGGAGAAGAAAAATTTTAATGGACAGGATGCTTCCATGCTTTTGAACTTAAGAACACAAGCCCAGGTGCACCTAGTAGATAATTTAAAACATACCACACACATAAAATTCAATATATTAAACTTAACAACTTTTACCAGACCAAAATATCTATTTTCAAAGTCAAAGGAAAACAAAATATCCCTGATAGGTTTTTATTGCTTAGAATAAGTTTCTCAATCACCTATAGTGTGTTTTTACCGACATAAAAAGCCCCATCCCCTTCTTTTTTTTACAGAAGGACAAAGATTGTAGTACAGTGTGTATAGTAAGCTAAGACACATGAGAAACAACTGATTAACGACATGAAAACTGTTGAATTTTTGCCCTGCAGTGAGTGTGGCTAACGCTATTGTGATGTCATGTGAAAACACTACATACCAGGAGTGTACTTTCTATCCTATTGAAACACTGACAGCAGCTAAGGCTATAATAAGGAACTGCATTTTAAAAGAGTATTTTATTTCTCCATAAGTTTGTTTTGTGTATTTATTTACAGATTCAAACACATACTGAACATACATATAGAACCAAAAAAAAACTTAGAGACTGATATCTTCGTGTTTATAAATTCATATTTTGCAGGTAAACAACCCAGAACAATCACAAAAGGACTCCCCATTTTTTGAGGTTTTCCTATTGTTCCATAATCTATGGGAACCCTGATTAAATAAAATAGGTATGAAGTGCTAACTATACTTACCTTTAGTAAGAACATCTTGTAGATAAGTGTGTAAGTCATTGTCAATATATAACAGCTTTGAAAGCAGTTGTCTGTTAAACTCTGACCATGATGCATCAAATTCCTGGAAGGAAATTAAGAGAAATGTAATAAATGCACAGTTGTACCTCACGTACTACAACTTTAAGTGGAAGCACTGCTGCATCTGTTCTGAAACAACTTTCAGAAGCTGCTTCATTAAACAAAGCAGAGGCTATAGCTCTGTTATCAATAAGATGAGTCCACTTGAAATGAATGAGGCAAAAACCAACAAGCCTTTTAACTCTGTGAATTCTCTTCAATCTACATGATGTGCAATTTGAGGCAGTCAGTATAAAAATGGCCATTGCAATATGCATGCTTGAAGAAAAATTAATAATGAAATAATGATACACACAGTATGCAGTTGCAAGCAACACTTTGTTAAAGACAGACTCTAAGACATGGAAAGTGTGTCCTTGGTATAAACATGTGACACAAAGAGTAATTTCAAAACCTGGGATCTGATACTGTTTGATTTAAAGCTTTTGTACAGCATTTAAGTAATAACATCAGTGAAACAAAAAAAAACCTGCCATGATAGAAGACTGTCCTAAGCCCAAAACCAAAAATTTAAAGTACCCAATCAGAAAAAAAGATAAATCCTGACAGCCATTGCTGCTTTTGTGTGCTCAATTTCATAGAAGAGCACAATCACATTGCCTCTATTGCACAGTCAATGGACAGTTTTCTGAGTAGCTTCATGGATGAATGCACACACACAATACTCCATTAAACTTGATTTAATCCAAGGTTCCTGCCATGTGCCTGCTATGACAGGTACCAAATTTACAAAGTAGCTATAAAGGGAGCTTTTCCCAGCTTGGTGGTCTATTTTTCTCCCAGGACTGTTTTCAACAGTACAGCAATGCTGGAAAATTAATGTCTTTGTGGAATTTCTCACACTTTTTGATTCAAGATTCTCTTGTGTTGAAAACTTTGTTGTTTTTGTTATTTATTAGAAAGGGTTTGGTTGTACCTTTATGGGTAACTACATAGGAAGTCCCTTCTTTTGAGTTTTTAAAACAGTTTTTAAAATGTTTTGCATATGAATATAGACAGCAAAAAGGGAAATAGACAAGCACCATCTTCATGGTCATACAAAACCTTTTTCCCCGGGAATTGCTTAGATTTTTTATCCAACTCCATACCTCACACCCTGGGCATTTAACTGTCCAAATTTCTGCCCAATTGAGATATAGCATCAGTCCAAAAAGACAGGTTTCTGACACTGGAGTCTGAGGATCTGAATCTTAACTGGCTGATTCTAACAATCATGACCAATTTTGTGCCTTTTAAAGGAATTAGTGACCACATATGGGTAGTGGCTAATTTGGTGTTGAAGGTATTTACTCCATTAGCTATATTGACCTATTGGTTATAATTTACAAATGTTAGGTAGCAAAAATCAGGCAAAGTGCTAAACCTCATTACTAAGTTAGCACAACCCAATAAACTTAACTCTGAGCACCTAACTTGAACAAGCATATATTCAAATCGCAGCCCTGTAAATTGTGCTGAACCCAAACAAACTTACTCTTCCAGGGCAGAAATATGCACCTATTCAATTTGTAATATGGTACTCCCTTTCATATACTGTAGAGGTGTCATTTCCACTCCATATTTTTTAGAAAAAAGGTATTGGGTAACAACCTCCACCCAAAAGACTTGGATTGTCTTGTTAGATATTACTGAGAGCATGGTGGTTTTAAATTACCAAAATTTGAAAAGAAGCACTATGTTGCATGAAATGACTTATAACACTTACAGAATTAAAAGATTCTTTCATATATCCAAATCTGGTTTCCATAAAAGACAAGAATTGTTCTGTAGCGGAGACTGTATCTACTTCACGTAATAGGGTGGTAGGGTTGTTTGACAGTGTGTTGTATACAAAGGGTACTGCCAACATGTAGTCTGTGTCTATTAAACTGATACTTTTTTGTCTGCTCAGATGGTAGAAAGATAGAACCGACTTCATTAAATGGAGGCTTTCTGAAAATGAAACAAATATTTAGTGAGGTGAGTAGCTAATACTCAGATGGATGGTTCATGCCACTATTTTTGATTGAAACTCACATTTTGTTTTTAACTGCACCAAGCATTATGCAACAAATATGAGACATCTTGATAATTGCAAGGAAATTCCACCCAACAAAGAAGGCTTACCACAAGGTTTCTCCACCATCAGTAAAGTGACTAGAGCCTCCAAGAAAATTCAATCAAGGGCAATCAGAGTTTGACATACATGTTGAATTTCCCTGCCTATAAAAATTCTGTCCACAGCCTTTTGCTTCAGTAAACAAAGGTCAACAGAAACCAGATAAGAAGTTGCCCTACTGCTTGCCTTTCACACTTTGCAAACAGTGGCACATCTGGCCAGTTTTATTCCACCTTTGTTTTCATCTTCTGCTAGATCTCTCTTATCAAGTTTGTGGTTTCTTGGAGCGTGCTTGAATGAGTTAAGCAGGAAGTCTGGTAAAATTTGATTACCCCACCAAACCTTGCTTTTGGTGGGGACTTGGGTGAAATATCTCATATGGTAGGAAATTCCTCATGTAGACAAATTAACCTTTAATTCCTTCCAGTGCCTCAATTCTTCCTTTCTAAACTTGTTCATACCACAATATCAAGACATTCAAGTGGTCTTCCAAGAAAGAAGAAAAGTTAATTATTGTGTCAACTATTGGTAAGTAACATTTCCTAATCTATTTCAAGTAAGACCAATTTCAATGGGGCAAAAGAAGTGGCCTCCTCTACATAGTCCCAAATAAACTATAGGAGATTGCCTTTCTGGGAACTTTGTAAGTAGAGCAAATTTATCTTTGAGGAGAAAAATCTACAGCTCACACTGCTTTTCCAAAAAATGACAAGCCTGCAGCTGAATATTGGTTGTCACAATGAAAAGAAGAATCAATTATTACATTCTTTACACCAGATACACTGCTGTGGAAAATGCATATTACCATATTAAAAAATTAATTACTTGGATTTACCTCAACATTTAAACAAAGCAAACTTACTAGGTATGGCTTTTAGAGGCTGAAATGTTTGTTCAGTCTGCAGCAGGTGTTCACATTTCTTTGTTATTTCAAGATCTTGTATGGACATCACATCCTCTGGATTGTGCCGAGACTTTTCGAAATATTCAGCTCTCACTGTGAGGAAAATGATAGACAAAATGCACAGTTTCAGCCACCAAATCTGAACATATGAAAACACTGAAAGAAACTGCCTATTCTATTCATATCCAAACAAAAATTATGATGTAGGGCAGGTTCAAGCTATTTGCACTGTGACATACGGGACATTTCAGAGATGTAAATGTGTCTGAAAGTTATGAAGAAGTTGGCATTTAAGAAACTTTTAGGCATACACAATTGTTGCAACTAACACTTGAATTAAAAAGGAATAAAAACTTTTCACACCTCGTTAATTAGGTAAGATCTTAATTAAAAGTCAGTGTGACGTACGGGACCAGAGAATTTTGTGTTTTGGTGCTGAAATACTATACCTTAAAATGCTCTGAAAGTAAAGGTGCAGCAATCAAGCTAATATCATAAATGTGAAGCCTAACCTTTTAGGTAATATACTGCACATTACTATAAAAGAATAAAAAGTAGTTTTGTTACTGGGGTGACACAAACAAAAAAATTCTTGTGACTTACAGGACATGTGACGTACGGGACAATTTGACCCTGTACAAAATGTATTGGAAAAGCCTGATTTGGATTAAATTATGATTTATTATGAAAATGCTGTACAGAAAATGCAAATTATTGGAAGAGTTGGAGCCCCTGTATTTACTCTAATGCAAGATAAATATCATACACATTTAAACGGTCATCCCTTTTATTTTATTACTGAAAATGTGGTCACTTACGAAATTTAAAGTTGGACTGAATACACGACTTGAATTTTTCTACTTGCAGTACTGTAACATATACACTCTCTTTACACTATTTGTTGTATTTCAGTAAATATTTATAAACATGAGTTGTATGTAGAACTCTGTAAAGTATAGCCTACAGTATGTTCTAGGAGTTTGCAAAATGGTGAATGACACAGTGTGTGGGGTGACTGAGTAGTTGGGGGCCAGGATCACCATTTTCCAGTACAAGATGCTTGTTGGATGATTCAATGCAATATTGGAATTTTGATAAACCTAATTTTGCAAACTGTTATTCTCTTTAAATGAACTGTCCTCTTACATTTATACCCCTTGTCCTAACAGTCTTTTCCATTGATCGAGGTATTTCATAACCCCCTTCCCCATAAAATTTCTACATAAATGGATTTCATAGACGACAGCTGGTACAGGGCTGTTTTCTACAATTTTGTCACTTGTCAAAATAATAGTAAACTATGCTGTATGCTTCTATTGTTGCTTTAGTTTAAAGACCTCTTGTCATGGAAGAGTTAAATGTGAAACCTGATCAAATTTCAGTTCAACTACGTAAATCATATACAGTACACATGTATGCAGATTCATTTACAGTGCCACTATGTTAATACCAAGCATATGGTAAAATACTGTTTTGTAGCTCCCCTAGTATTGTACGCTTTGATACTGTAAGTACTGTAAATAACCAGATCTCCTTGTATTGAGCTGTGATCAATCAGAAATCTCTAGCAACTCCCTAGTTCAGCTAAATTAAATGTCCAGTACCATGCAACAGGAACTGCAATACTCTTTAAAATCATTATGCCCTAATCTGAGAAAATTTCGGAAATTTTTACAAAAATCAACTAAAATATGTCAGGTTTGGAGTTGAATCGCAAAAATGCTAAGAGTAATGATTATGGGCCATTCTTTCGTTTCAAAAATGGCATCTGATAAACATCAAAAGGGTACACTGCTTAGTATTAGGGTAGAGAACAAATTCAACGAGGTGAGAGAAGTTCAGTGTACAAACTCAATACAGTTGTCCCGTACATCACATTTTGTCCCGTACGTCACATTTTTTAATTTGATTATTGAGCATGCATAAATTATGTTAAGAAATATCTTGTTTAATATATTTTTGTAGACTCCCACAAATCAGAACTTTACAAAATATTTTTTGAAAATATTGTTTACTCTTTCATAAAACTAAAAAAATTAGGCAAAAATTGTGACGTACGGGACATACACTTTTGGAATCTGCCTAATTAGCATAATTAATGAGGTGAGCAAAGTGAAGTATTTTCTAAAATTTTTGGAAGGGTGGATGCACTATGTCTCAGATAATAGTTACTCAAATAAATCATGTAGCTGGTTTCTGGACCAAATTTTTAATGTCCCGTAGGTCACGCTCGTTTTAATAATTATGCAAATTCGCACCCTTCCATTCATTGTGTGTATTATTTTTTCCAAAAATTATATTAAATTTGAAAACTTCAATCCTTAAGCTTTACATTGATGCTAAATATGCCTTATTTCAATGAAATTTTAAAAATTGACTTCATGGGATAGAATAGCTTGGACCTGCCCTGTACCAACATATACACCTCAACTAAGTTGCGATTCTGACGAACAATATATGGAAAACAATACACTTTACGTACTGTCAATTTAAGCTTAAACTCAAACTTAATTTTATAGCATTGCTTCCCCATCAAAAGTGACTTGTGCCCCTACTTCTCCTACCCGCTCCACTTACACACTCCCTCATGAGGACCCTCCACCTACACATTTCCTCATGAGGAAACTTTGCAGAGGAGAAAAGAGAAATTCAGGGTTTTAAAAATGGTGGCTGGAAGGACAAAAGAAAAATTTAGGGGTGGCAAAAATTGCTGTCCTTTGTGCAAAACAGAGTGTGAAGCTTTTCTAATTTGGGTAGGATGCAAGGGCTAAGCCCTCCCTAGGGCATGGGGCAAAAACCTAGAAAGCTCTAAGATTTAGCATAACTCTTTGTTAAAACAAGTCTCATGATAGGTATATCTTGCTTTAGCAAAATCAGTCCAGAGAACTGTTGAATTCCATGGAGAAATGCTAATAAGTGGTGGTGCATTGAGACAAAGCCCCTGGAAGCTATTAAGATTCATCACATCTGTAACTGAAAACTTAAGTCCCATGTTTGGGACTGTTTTTTTTTTGCTATAGCAGATGGTGTCCAGGGCCTGTCGTATAGTCCCTGTTTGATTCAAGCTGCTCCCATAAATGATTGAATCTCAGTCATTGCACATGAAATCAATAATCTTAGAGTAAACTATTGACCCAAGACAGTAATAAATACTTCAGAAATTTACCTTGCGGATTTTTAAGGTAAAGAGCCCAAGCAACCTTCCTGACCACTGGAGTGAGTTCTGTGTTTAAACATGAATGAAACTTATACTTCATTTCAGGCCACTTCTTCATAAGATGGATAATTCCCTCTTCTGCCTCCTGCTGAAAATTTGGCCATCCATTTGCGGCATGGGACCTGGCAGAGGCAACTTTACAGTTAGCACTCTTCAAGATTTGCGACTCAAGGGAGTTTGAAATGGATGAACAAAGACGATTATATCCATCACCTGCAAAGATCAAATGAAAAAATAAGACACTCTTGCCCATACCCTCACTTCTCTTGAACATAAATCACACTGGTGATGGAAACAGAGTTGCATTTCACTTTATGAAAAGCTTTTAAACTTAAATTTCACTTTCAAATTTCCAAAATTTTGGAAAATCAATTCCAAGGGTGTTTCATTGATACATATTCATATGCTGGAAATGCAAATAAATTGTTGGAGGAGATTCCATTACAGACTAACTTCTTTCACATTTTGATCAATTAAGTTCTATTTTCATTCCAGGGTTTAAAACATTTCCAATAATATCCTTTCTTTTTTCGTTATAGTAAAACAATTTCCTCAGTTTTCAGGGATTCCTATTGTGGCTGGCAACCCAAATGAATTCAGCAAGTGTGACATGATTTTGAGTCTTAACATGGATACAGAATAAATTAATCATGGTAGACAATCCTTTCATCACAACACATTCTTACTGTATAGTCTTGCCAACAAGCAGTTCTAAATGCAGGATGATGTTTGGTTAAAATGACAAACCATTATTCAGTTAAAATGATCCAAGCATTACATTTTGTTAACTGAGTGTAGAGCTACCAATAATTTCATACTGAACCCTACCATCTTGCAGAGTGTCCACAGCACGCTGCACTGTAGCTTGTTTCTCTTCTACTGAAAGGTCTGTAAAATGACTGATGTGGCCCTCAATCAATTGGTTGTCCACAGCTGCTTCTAGTCCATCTTGAAAGATTTGCCACTCCTGTTAATAAAATGAAATAACTACAGTACTGTACTGTCCTTAAAAAGGATGTGCAACCACTGATTTTACAAACTGAAAAGCTAGGAGACCATTGTGCTTGCAAATCCTACTGTAATGTTCAGGACTGCAACAGTGCACGAATTATGAAAAAAGATGGTGCAGCTGCAGAGAGTGTGTGTATATGGAGAGAAAAAAAGGGGATGGGCCTGTCTGACCATCACCTCTGAATCCACTTCTCTCATTGGCTGGTTTTGCATCCCAACATTACAAATCAGTGACTAGTGAATGAAGTGGAAGGATGCATGTACTGGGCTTTTCCTGAGAATTTTTTTTAGCCTTTTTCATAAAGCTAAGATACAGAATTACAGGGAATAATGTAGAGTATTTCTGGGCCCCTCTAATTACAAACTCAGTACAATCCCATTTATCTTATGTACAAAATCTGCTATGCAATTTTGTATTTTGAGAAGCAATCTTTCCATTTTATGCAGCAAAATGCTACTCTTTTATCTAATCATATATATTTTTATACAGTCATGTTTAGTGTGTAACACAAGAATTGCAGACCTACTGTAAGCAGGCTATGCTTTTAAGCCCTAAGAAGCTTATCTTACAGTAACTCAGGCTACAACTCAACCCAAATTACTGTAGGAAATCAAAGCTACAGGTATGTTATGGCAACACTGTAATGTACATGTAACCATACATGTCTATCCCTGTAGTTACACTACAGCAATTTACCACTTTCTGTTGTGCCCTACAGACTGCAGAAGTTTACTGTATCATTAAAAGCCCCCTCCCATATACAGGGCTGGAAAAAGTGTTTATTTCCAAGGAAGAGAATAAAATTATTTTTCAGGAAGGGACTCAATAAAATTTTCTACAATTCTAAATTTTAATTTTTCAAATTTTCTTTCAGTAGAAATTGAAAGAAAGGAATTTGGGTGGAGAACTTGGGATGAAGGAAGGTTTCAGGCAAGGGATAGTTTTTTTGAGAAAGAGTGTAGAGGCCTTACTGTATGTGCTACTCGGCACAAAGAGGATAGGTAGGGTAAGGTAAATTTTCACAATTCTCTTCATAAAAACATAGAAAAGGAAATGTCCCTCCAATTGTCAAAATTTTCCTTCCAGGAGTCCCTGTTTATTTGGAAGTAGTTTCTCAGCTTCCAAACTGTTTTCACCCATGTTAACATATATGCCACCTTAATTTTTTCAGCTCATTGCATGCACTGAATTTAATGGGCAAGAGCATTCACCCCAACTTGAAGAAGTGTAGAAGACTGTCCAGTTTCATGATTGTTACGAGTCATGTGACAACATTTTTTCTCTTCAAATGTGAAATTTACTAGAAGTAACTGCTTGGTTTACCTTGCACATGCAATATTGAAATTATAAAATATTTTGCAAGTTTCTTTGAGTGAATTAGGAAGAAAATTGTTATATTTAGCTGTCGCTTCAAAGTAAGTTTGGGGGGGAGGGGGCGACTACTCTTGATCTTAAGGATTTCTGAGAACTCATTGTCACATACTTTTATCATTAGTTGCTTTTTACTCTATCTAAAGCAATGTCTTACGCATTTTTTAGTGCTTACAGGTTCAAGTGATATTGAAAAGCTTCGTTGCATTACCTGGGGTATTGTTTGCCAATTTGCTTTTCAATTTGCTTTTACTCTCAAAATGATATTCCATTAAATTTCATCTTAATGAATGGTTCATTAAGATGAGTGGGTGAATAACTTCATATGATTATTCTTCAAGTTTTTTGTAACTGCAGCTAAACATTTGTAACATCTATAGGCCTACTGTAGGCCTAAACGTCATCCACGCAAGGGCTGCGTTGTGAGAGGAATGAGCCTAGGTCATGTAACACACAGCCCTGATCAACGGCTATTCATGACTGACAGGGCTATTCATGACTGAGAAAATTTCGATTCATATCAAGGTATCTTTTACATTTCAAATTTCTGGGTAGGGTTAGAGAGTTAGAGTGATAAGAGTTTAACGGCCCAGTTTCCAACCTATTGGTTCAAGTCGAGCCAGCCAGGGCCTTTTTTCCAGTTGTGGCTCACTGGATTGTTTTCCCTACTCCATTGCTTATGCAGAGCATCACGCACAAAGGCAGTAGGTTCCTTTTATAGAGTCTTTGGTATGACCTGACCTGGGGGGCAAACCCGGGCCTTCCACATGAGAGGCGGATGCTCTTACAGTTAGACCAAACACGCGGTCTGGGTAGGAATCATAGGATTAGGAGTAAGGGAACTGTAGGTAGAAATATAGGCCTATACCCCCTTGTTACTACATGTTTGGAAATGGCAAACAGGAAAGGGTTTGGATTTATTTCATTCTGTATATCAACTTTGCAAAAATTACGAGCGCCATCCATAGTTTCACCACTATAGGCCTAGTAGTAGTAGTATGGCCCCACACCGGAAAGTACATTTGCCATACGCCAAAGAACCACGCCAAGGTGGAGGTGTTTGGAATTAAACGCCATACCAATTGTTATAATTGTATGCCAACTGTTGTAATTTTCCCTGTAGCAGCCGGGTACGCCGTAAGGTAAATTTGTTTCTGTATGCCAAAGATCTTTCTGTGAAAGGCCCTACTTTCCAATATGGGTATGGCCTACTATATCGCTTAGTAGGTCTAACCTACTGCAGGCCTAGGCAAGATTGAACTCAAGTCTTGAATTTTGAGGCGTGCAAGTGCAATTGCACACCATTACTCTCCTCAAATCACTGTGAGGAGTAGGGTTAGGCGGTATACCAGTACTAGTTAAAGGTAAAGGGTAGTCCCCCAAACTTTTGTAGAAAAAGGCTAAATAGCACAATTTTCGTCATATTCCTCTTCAAAGTATCTTTAATTACATTTTATGACTTTACTATTGCATATTCAAGGTAAACCAAGCAGTTATTTCTAGTAAATTTCATATTTGAAGAGAAAAAAACATTGTCACGCAGGGCTTTCATTAATTTTTTACCCCAAAGAGTATTTGACTGCTAGTGAAAATCTGAAAGGGTATTTGACTGCCAATCAAAATTTTGAAAGGGTATTTGACTGCCAGTCAAAATTTTGAAAGGGTATTTGACAGCGTGCTAGAATTTTTCTGTCATGTCTTTCGCTATAAAATAAAAAAAATCACTGTGTAAACTATAATACTGTTCTATAGTGCACAACCTAGTGCAGGTGAGAAACTCTCCTGTAAAGGACGTTAACTATAAAACATCTTAAAATGTTGGGAAAGGAGGGGGCCAAAACCAAACTTTTCTGGGGGTTATCCATGATCTTCCTCCTTCCCTCCATGGCTTAGGAAATTTATATGAATGACATTTGGTGTTGGGTTCCAGCAATTCCATTCAGTATGGACTGACTTGGAGTCGTCATTTTGTTTACCTTCTCGTAAAAGTATTATATAGCCTATGGTCAAAATTTATCAAAATACCAGTGTATTAAGTTTTGACAAGCACAGATGACATGTAGGCTGTTGATAAATCAGATCGACTTTCTATGCGCGCCGTGTGAGTTCAGAAATAAAACAACCTGTTTACATTTTGGAACAAACTTATCACGGAGAAAATATAAGCCCCTGCACTCATGAAGCTTTACTACAGTAAGGGGATTACATGATGAACTACCCATCTGGAGCCTGGAAGATAGGTTCTTGGTGTAGCCTAGCCTACATATGTATTGTATGTTAGGCAATGGTCAAAGTGACAAGCCACAAAAAAATTGCCTATGTGAAATGACCTTCGAACTAATGCTTGCAAATTTATTTGGAGTTGTTATCTAAAGGTCTTTTGCACATGTCAAGCAAATATTTCTGGCACCTTTGACCAACTGGTTCATTTGCAACACTTTTGACGATCGATCTTGCTTCCCAAAATTAGAGTACTGTCTGTAGTACAAAGTGTGCGCAGAGAGTAGTAACTCATATTAGAGATCGACCAATGTATTTCCGGACTAATAGCTCTTCTTTTTGCAAGTCAAAAACTTTGCGAATGAAATCACCAATGCCAAACACTATCACTGTAAGAGTAACAATGGTGCATATAATTTTCCAAAGTCATTTTAAGTTGATACTGTTAAGGTTTTGATGCGAGATCTGTGGCGATCCATCAAGCCCATACTAAAACTGTAAAAGTTGATGCTCAGCTCAAGGATTGCCTGCATTTACCCAATGATGCTATCGTGTACGTTTGGTGGGTTCATTAATTACATAAACACAGAACACTGTACGTTGGACGGCACAATATACGCCTATGTAACGTTGTACGAACATGTGGTCTACTGCGAAGTTAAGTACATGTAACTCCCTAATGTGTACGTCAGTTAGATTATGAACAGATTTGCACTGTTCAAATAGCATCCTAATTTGTCGTAAATTTACTGGCTTACACTTTTCTACAAACTGAAAGAAGTGGATACAAAAACGCACAGGAGATTTATGCGATGCGTATATGACCTCAACACTGAAACTGAAAGAGTATGCATACTCTTTTCATTCATATTTGAATGCGTATTTGACTCTTTACATTACTGTTTTGATGCGTATTTGACCATGTAAATACGCACAATACGCAAATACGCACACTAATGAAAGCCCTGGACTCACGTGACTCCCAATAGCCAATCATGATGGGGTGACCCGCAGAGTGCGCGGACCCGTCGAGTGCGCATTAACATAACGTGTAAAAATCTTGAAATTACAGAGCTCTTAGGTGCGCACTCGACGGTACACTGAGTATACACTACTTAAATTTGGGATGACTGCTCCTGCCCTTTAACGTCAATACTAGTACTAGAGATACAGGTCTTGAAAATATTGAAGGTATTTGGTGTGTTACTAATACTGGTACTTTAAAAAAAATACACATTACAGTGCTTGCCTTTTGACGGGCGCGATCGCGCTCGCCCTCCATAGCGCCCGTAAATTCCAACCATGGAGCTCAACTGATTGCGCTCCTCCATTTCCTGCCAGGCTGCCAATAGTCAGGTTCACTATGTATTTTCGTTGGCAATCATGGTAGATTAGGTAACCTAAACATTTTTGGAATCTTTATTACATGGAGAATCTGAAAATCAATGTTTACATTTGCGCTGTTACCGGTATGGCCGCCATTTTGGATTTTCAAAATGGCCGCCATAAAAAGACATATTTTGCTCTATTTCTTGCTCTACATACCCTCAAAACCTTGTAAAATATACCAAGTCTATGATTTCAGGTACAAGGAATCCATACTCTGCATAATCAGATTTCTGACTGTTACAATTCTTTCTTTTTGAGGAGGGTGATGGGCCCGTATAGTCCCCCCCCCCCGGGGGGAGGGGAATTCGGGCAAACCAACCAAAAAAAATTTCTGCTCCACCAAATGAAAATTGAAACTACTACACTGGGCATTAGGAGAAAGTTCTATGGCCTATGCCTCAAGCCCAACACTTGCCCCCATCACAACGGACTACGGGCATAGGCGTACGAGGCGGGGGGCAGGCGGGAAGACTGCTCCCCAAATTTTCTCAAGACCTAAAATTCGGGCAGGGATCTGGAAAAATTTGGGCAGCCGTTTGAGTCTTAAAACCTGGTTTGTTTCTACTTACACAGAAAACTCCTAGGCATGCCCGAATTCCTTCAAACACTTGGCTGAAAAAATAATAAAAAAGCATCATAGTCACGGTACAATTTTCATGAAAACTCTAACAGATACCAAAATTTGCGACACATTCGGGCAGCTTATGAAAAAAACAGTTTTTCGTCAGCCTCACTTCATATTCTTGCGCAAACCTTTGCCTGAAATGACACAATTTTCAGGCAAAAGTTGCAAAAAAGTTCTGGGATATTTTTAATTGCCAGATTACAAGGGGAGAGAGGATGTAAAAAGTCCCCAAAATTTTGCCCGAACAAATCAATCAAAAGCTATGTCATGCAACTAAACTATCCCATTATGAATAAAACGTAAAGGTATCGTGAAGATTTCATTTCGTTTTTAATTTTGTATTCCCTTGCCTCAGGCAAAAGGAGTCTATGCGACTATGCCGATGATTTGGCCATGTTTGTTTTTATTTAATGGGTACGGTTTGTGGGGATCAAGTGTGCCAAAACCGTTGATATGGACTTAGGTGGTTTGCTCACTAGGAAATGATTTGCGATCTTGTTTGTTTAAATGCATATAAACAGGCTGCTACCTTGCTTGGTAATCGCGCAAAAATTGAGTTAATCAGTTTTTAAGGGCCAATTCGTTGCATGGCATCCCCACTCCGGTAATTCGGGCCTCTGAATCTGAGCTAAACAGGCTGCTAAAACACACGGGATCCTTGTGAAGTTCGACGAAACTTGTATTTAATAGGCAGCCGGAATGCGATGCAATGCCATCCTCCCTCGAAGTTGCGAAGCCTTGGGTTTTTCGAGGGTTTCTGAAGTTTTTCAATTTTCAAAATTATATTGATGATAATCTCATGCTACATGACGTAAAATAGTTTGTAGAACGCGCACACAAACTCATCTTCCAATGATTATAGCTTAATGTAGTCATCCAATGGTAGTGGTACATTTAATCTGGGAGTTTTCTGACCTTTTTGTAGATTTGCTCATTTTTGATGAAAATTTTATTGCAAACAAGAGTTCAAAATATTGATGGCTTTGATTCTGCTTATAAGCCTGGGAAAGGCCATTTCCGGCTGTCTGAGGGGTTTTGATTTTTCAAAATTCCGTATGCTCCGCGCCAAAAGATGGTGGCCCTCCGCTTAGATAGTCTTTCGAGCAGAATTACATTTTTCGGGCAGGAAATCCTCTCCCCCCCCCCCCAAACTGAAATGCTCCCATACGCCAATGGCTACGGGCCCAGGGTGGGGTAAAATGCAACAATAAATTTTTAAAAAGTAGCAAAATGACGGCCAAAAATTTAAAATTTCCAATCCAAAACTGAAAGCATATCCCCGTCCGCTGGCTCTTTTCTTATACAATTTTAAGTTGTTTTTGAAAAAAAGTGTTTTGTTAATAGAATAGCATCACCACAGGCCTGTTTAGCAACGTTCTACTGGTACCGGACACATGAACTGATTTCACTCAGATGTTTCAAATGTTTTCGCCATATTACCTGTAGTACAGTGTCTTGAATTCAAACTTTTAAAGGACTAGAAAGGATCGCAGGCTCACGTTTTGGACACCATTCTAAGGGTTAAAGAAGCGTAAAAACTTTCTTAATTTCATAAGGTTTAAGCAATTAAGTTCAAGTTGCTGATCACCTCTGTTTGGTAGCTGTATAATGTTAAAGGGGGCAAATGACTTGGAACATTTTGGGTGGATCTTGGTCATACTGTGAACTAAATGCACGAGATTAACTTTAGAATTCTTCACTTTTACAGCTGCTTCAGTTGGTTGTACAGTGTAGGAGTCGGAACTTTGTTCCGTAAATTAATGGGTTATTCAAAGTCAAGATGTCATTTCAAGGGGTTGGTCTTATTTGGGATGTGGAAAATGGGCTACAGGTCTTCAATTAGTTAGGCCTACACAAATTGTGAGGTTGGGTAGGGGTATTCATTAATTCCAGTTAGAAAAGAAGTTGTATGCTCGTCCCTCCCCAGACAATTTAACTGTTTCTGTTCTGGTTGAAATCCCAAATTGGTGACTTTATGTAAATGTGAGTCTATTCAAATCATAGTATTATACAGTAGCTGTATGCTGTTACATTTTTTATAACTTTTTATAACCTCTTGTGATGTGCTAATTAAATAAATAATTGAGCTAATTAACTAATTTGCAAACAAACTTAACCCATAATCATTAAATGCATTTGAAAGAGTAAGTTTCATTCTCCGTTGGAAATAAAACTGTTTGTTACAAATATCAATCTAAACCAGAAATATCGCGAAGAAAGCAATTGGCCTTTGGGCATGTCTAAGGAGTCTGTAGAGCAGAAACTATGCATCATTTGCCCTGAGAAAAACATTAACAAAAGGTCACTTGTTTTAAACCCTTGGACAGAATCCTAAAAGAGGTTATAAATGGTTATAAATTCTGTAATATTCTCTATGATGTAAGTATATTACCTTATCAAATTTGAAAATCCCAAAATGGCTGCCATAAAGGGATCTCTCCAGATTTAAACATTGATTTTTAGTTTTCCAATACCATTACCTTTCCAAAAATGTATAAGTGCGTAAAGCTATCATGGTTTTGAAAGTAATGTAAGTTAAATAAAGTGGTTAGGGTAATAAGCGGTGGCAAAAGTAGTACAAAATATTTCTTTTACAGTGGCAATTTTGAAAATCCAAAATGGCCGCCATAAAAGCTTTTCTCCACTTAAACATTGACTTTCAGTTTTCTTATGCTATAACCTTTCTAAAATGTATAAATTTGCAAAGCTACTATGATTTAGGGCTGCCACGATAACCATTTTTCATTTATCGATATCGTCAGTATTTCCGCGACGATATCGCGATATCGCGCATTAAGTCTTAACATTTTCCATCAGCGCCAAGGAATTAGCAAAAAAGTTGTTTATTTCATGCAGCCACTACTGACATACCAAAAGTGAGGGGAGATTGATTATGCGTGCATGTAGCAATATTGATTGTGCAGAAGAACTCTTCACAAGTCTGGAACGTATGTGAGCTGTTACAATATTCATTGTATGCATTTTGAAACAGCTTCCGATTTTATATCATGTTTTCTTGTGGTGGGTTAAGTGCAGTTTTTCATTTTTTGTGACATCGTAAATTATGATCATTTCAGGTTACTGACTTAAGACAATAAAAAAAGGGGGGATTTCACAGTGGTTTAGTCATTTATTTGATTTGTTGCAATATCACATCTTGACAAAACGTTGGTCGATATCGTCGGGGCAAAACTGTTCTTCTTCTTCAATAAAGGTGACACATCCAAAGGACATTCTTTCACCACGCATGCGTCGAGAGGCTAAATATGCCCAGTAATATAGGTGATAGGGTCCTTATGGACAGAGGCAACCCTCATTACATTCAGGGGGAGATGATTCCAATCCTTAATGGTTCGAGGCAAGAAGCTAAATTTATAACAGTTAGTACTAGTATGTGGGAGACAGACATGAAGGTCATGCATTAAATGGGTTCTACGAGTAGGCCGCTGGAGACAATCAACAGGTAACTGAGCCAGGCCAAACATACCTTTGGAAAATAGGATCAATCTACTTTTCCTCCGTCTTTCAGTTAAGGGCAGAAGGTTTAGTTCCTTAAGGAGCCTGGTCATTGAGCCTGGCTCCCTTGAATAGTCAGAGGCAATAAATCTAGCAGACCGTTTTTGTACATGAGGAATTTCTTACCCTATTAGATATTTCACCCGAGTCCCCACCAAAAGCAAGGTTTGGTGGGGTAATTAAAATTTACCCGACTTCCTGCTTAACTCATTCAAACACTATCCAAGAAACCACAAGTTTGATAAGAGACAGCTAGCAGAAGATGAAAACAAAGGTGGAATAATACTGGCCAGATGTGCCACTGTTTGCGAGGTGTAAAAGGCAAGCAGGAGGACAACTTCCTATCTAGTTTCTGTTGACCATTGTTCACTGAAGCAAAAAGGTGTGGACAGAATTTTTATAGGCAGGGAAATTCAACATGTATACTCTCAAGCTTGTCGCGCAGGTAAACCTGGTGGGGGTCCCAAACACTACCGGCGTATTCCAGCACAGGCCGAAGGATTCCTTTATAAGCCATTAACTTGACATTACCAGGGCAGGAAGAAAGATTTCTATACAAAATACCAAGAATCTTATTTCCCTTGTTACAGGTGTTTTGAATATGCTTCTCCCAGTTCAGATCTTTAGTGATGGTAATTCCAAGATACTTAATACTATCTACTCTCGGGAGCTCAATCCTATTTAGAACATATCTAAAAAGTATGGGACTTTTTTTCCGAGCAAAAGTAATAACGCTACACTTAGTGGGCTGAAATCTCATTCCCCACGTGGAAGCCCACAGCCCCAACTGCTTGATATCATTCTGAAGTTTATGACAATCCTCATCGGACTCAATAATACGGTAACAGACACAATCATCTGCAAAAGGCGAACCTTGGAAGAAACACCATCGACGATATCATTGATATGCACCAAGAAGAGAATCGGTCCAAGGACAGACCCCTGGGGAACTCCAGACAGAACTTGCATCGGGGGAGACCGGGTTCCATTGACAACAACAGATTGTTTACGATCAACAAGAAAGTCATCAACCCAACGAAGAATCTGATTTGAAACACCAAGTGTATACAGCTTGGTCTTCAGCAGTTCATGAGGAACAGTATCGAAGGCCTTCTCAAAATCCAAGATAAACACATCGATTTGTTTATGGGCATGAAGGAAGGAAGCCCAGTCCTCAATTATCGACACAAGTTGTGTTTCGCAACTATGAGACTTACGAAAGGCGTGCTGGGTGGGAGAGAGTAAGTTGTGTATTTCAAAATGATTCATAAGGTTTGAGGCAATAATATGTTCTAATAATTTACAGCAGACACATGTAAGAGAAACAGGCCTGTAATTACAAGGTAGGGAACTGTCACCTTTTTTGAAAATAGGGCAAACATTTGCAGTCTTCCAATCCTCTGGAATGCATCCTTTTGTAAGGGATTGCTGAAAGAGATGGCTTAGAACAGGTGCAAAATCAGTGGCAATCTCTCTCAGGACCCAAGGATGGATGCCATCTGGTCCCATGGCCTTATTGATTTTAAGACCATGCAGAAGCTTTTCAACGCCAAAGGTGGATATAGTTATATCACTCATTCTCTTACACGTGGGTCTGATGAGGGGAACAGTATGAAACACTGTTTTAGTAAATACACTACAGAACTGGTTATTGAGAGCACGAACTTTGTCCAAGACAGTGACAGCTAGCTTATCATCGTTCTTAAGAGGGGGGAGATTATGCCTATCTTTCTTCTGACCATTAATATATCTCCAGAAGGGTTTGGCATCAGCTTTGATATCGCCGATCATTCCATTGATGTACTTTTTATGGGAGGTGTGAATCTCTCTTTTGATTTTAGTTCGCAGATGAGTATCGACGATATCGCGATATCGCAATATCGTGGCAGCCCTACTATGATTTAGAACCAAATACATAAGGTTTAGAAAAGTGTTTAAGGTAATTAAGGTCAGAAACAGAAGAAAATATTCATTTTACAGTCGCCATTTTGAAAAACCCAAAATGGCCGCCATACAAACATCGGTTCAAATGTAAACATTAATTTTTAGTTTCCTGATGCTATAAGCTTTCCAAAAATATATAGGTTTCATAATCTACCATGATTGCCAACGAAACATAATTTATTGACATAGTGAACCTGACTACAAAGTATTAATGATAACACACACTGACAGTCCAGCTCTGTGAAACAAATTAGAACGAAAAGCTTTGTTGTTTTGCCATGTTTTTCAATTGACGAATGTATCGCCGAGTCCATTTCTGTGCCTAATATTGCCCCTTTGTTAGTGTATGTAGTAGTAGAATAAAGTAAACATCGAAAAAATGAAGTAATTATCACTAAAAAATATGTTAGCTTCCTTGTAAATGAATCAACATTTGGATTTCCCAAACGATGCAATTATTTAACACCAACTGTGATTGGCTGAAACTGCAGACTTTCTGTTCTGCGTATGCAATATGGCTTTGGTTAAGCCCCCAGGTTCTGCACGAAAAATGTTGGCCGTATGAATTCAAGATGGGTAAAAAATAGAAAATAAACTGATGACATTCTAAAGGGACAATTCTTAGCATAAGGAAAAATCACACAAAGTTCCTACCTTCCCATTGGAAAAAATTTTAGCCCCAGTGCATGGTTCGATTGAACAAGGGTTAATGCTATCTGCACACATGTTTGTACTAGTAACAGTACATTCTTTCCACAAAGCAGATCAAGCACAGAAAATTGCCGACGATACCCCAACGTGGTCAAGAAGATCAAAAATATTTGCAAGGCATGTGTAAAAAGACTCTCATACAACAATCTGCTTTACATCTGTGAGCTTCTGGTGTAAAGATTTTCTGTACGATGTAATTTTCTTTAGCATGTCTTGGCCCTTTTGTCATTGCCTAACATATGGCACTTATGTGTTAACTGAGAACCTAGCCTACACACGATGCAATCTCCTCACTTGAAGAGCAATGCATTGGTCAATGTTTTCTAATTATTTTTGTTCTGAAGTGCTCACCAATATTTTACTTGTTCTCTAACATGGTCTAAAAAATGTGGCAGGTTATTTTATTGACAGGATGGCATCTGCTGCAGGTCAAAACTTTAAAAAAATATTTACAAATCCTCCCATATATATATCACTGTTACGAGAGGCTGCACTACAAAATATCATAATGAAATGCAATGGGGTTAATTGGAACCTTACAGTTACACTGCTTTCAGTCAAACCTGAGTGCATGGCCAAGGGGTAGGGGATGGTGTTTGTTCATTCCCTCTTCAACCATGACTACACACCTCACTGCCCCACCCCCACTCTCTATGGTCCCCTTGCAAGGTGCGCAGAAAGGAATTTAAAGGTATACCACACACTCAACCAGCCCCTATGCCCTGATAAAGTTTTAAGAGATGGAATGACAACACCATGACTTTGTACTGTTTTTTTTTTTTTTTATATTGTATGGGATCTCTGGAAAATTAACAAGGGACCTGGCCCTCGATTCTGCCATGCACAAGCTTCCCATATGTTTCTTGTTTAAGCGGCATTGTTTGTGGTATAATAATTCATCATCCCAAGTTGAAAGCTTTATATCAGTTTGAATGTTTTACACTCAGAGAGTATTTTAACCTGTAAACATATAATTATGGAAAATACCAAAATTTGGGATGGACATAGAAATCTTTATGGATCACTATGGTGATCACGACTGTACTATAGACCACTGCTTATTATACAGTATATATGGCTGAATAGATCATGCAGTGTTAAGTTTAAATATGTCCTATATATATATATGCATGTATCATTGAAAATGGTCACTGTCTCCTGATAAACACAAAAGTGCATCCTGGTTGAATTAGACCAAGAACAAGGGAACCATGGGACACTTTTTTGACCAAAGGTGGCCCTTGGTTTAGCTAGTTACTCTACCCCAGTTTCACCCTTGGCACAGGTACAGTTCACAATGATAACTTATGGCAAGCCTCCTAACCTCCTAACTTACTGTTAGGATGTGTGGATGATTAAAATATTCAGTCTAGGCCTATACACAAACATTCAGAGAAGAGGTTCCTGCACGGGAATTATAACCCAATCAAACACCCAGATGCATTAATGTGCAGGAAAACATAAGGGCCATGCATGGCTTACTAGGTTCCTTCCCACCCGACTTCCCTACCCCAGAGTTGAGAATCGGTATAGTGGTTGGTTCTAAGTTTGAACAGGTTCTTAATTCGAACAACTCATTTAAATGGAATAATTATTCACTGATCGATGCAAAATAATTTTCAGTTTTACCTAGCCCTTGAACAGGACCCAGCATTACGTTCCTATGCTATACACTTCATTTCTGGGCCCTTGCCCGGTATACACAAAAACACAGCTCACTTGCCTACTCACGCGTGAGCAGGCATCCCTCACGTCCCCAAAAAGATACCTTTTCTCACCAAACTTTCCACAGATGATCTTTGTCATCACATTCACCTTCCACACAAGTCTGTTAACGAAGTAAGACCTTTAAGAGGGAAATTTTGGCTGGATAATTCTGCGAGTAACGTTAAGCCTGTGCAGATTATTTTTTCAGTTGAAGAAGTCAGTGTTTGTCATGTGATCTCATTTAAAACGGAGAAACCTACGCATTGACTGTACAATTTCGTAATGTACAGAGAGCTTACTATATGAAGTACAAGTATTGACTAGCCGCGCTTACTAATTGGTCTTTGACAGCTTGTCTAGCGGAAGTCCTTCCCATCATGCAACACAGTAGCACTGTAGCAGACGATCAAGATGTCGATGTTACTGCGAAGGATGGCACCACATTTTTCCTGCCTTTTGCTATGAATTTACTGGTATTAAACATTCCAGAAGGTATAAGTGGTATTTAAGAATGCTCAAAATCATTATATTAACTCAAATCTGTTCTATGAACCATTCCATCGTAATTAGAGCTCGGTTTGTTGTTTTGGCTTAAAACATTGTTACGTTTGTACATGTAGGCCAGTGACCGTAGTAAGGAGTGACTACAAGGAGTGGATTATACGGTCACGTTCAGTGACTAGTTTTACCACACCATATGGAGCCATAATTATTTCTTAAAGTTGTTTTAAGTAATTGAAGAAAATACTGTCTTATGACTGATAAATGATGAATTTTAATTAGGTGTTTGAATTTAGGCCTAGAACCTGTTCGAACTTTGAACCAACCATTATACTGCCTCAACACCGGTAGTATGGTACTGTGTTTGAATACTGGTACCAATATTTTCACTGTAGCCTGCCTAACCATGTCATGAGTGTTTTTTTGCAGGCCTAGCTAGAGAGCTAACGTTAGATGAAAATTGAAGCCGATATAAATCTATTAATGTTTAATAAAACGGCTCACCTACCACACTCCTTAATCTCTCAACTAGACTCAAGCAGAGTGCGATTTGTGGCACACCTGGAAAATCTAAAACTGGAGGCCTGGAATTGGAGTTTTTTAATTATACTCTAGATAACGATACCCTGGAGTCTACCGATTGCCACACTTATCTGGGAGTTGACATCTCTAATACCCTTACCTGGAATAGACATATTAATCGTATCACTTCGTCAGCAAATAGGTCTTTGGCTTTTATTAAAAGAAATTTATACTCCTGCCCCAGGAGTGTTAAAGCTAATGCCTATCTCACACTTGTCAGGCCTTTATTGGAGTATTCATCTTCTGTTTGGGATCCCTACACCATTTCCCTATCCAATAAGGTTGAGCAAATTCAACGTAGGGCTGCTAGGTTTGTTTATAATGACTATTCCCCCCATAGTAGTGTGACTGAAATGTTAAATGACCTAGGGTGGGATAGTCTCAAAAACAGGCATACTGCCAGCAGGCTAGCAATTCTTCACAAAGCCAGATTGGGCCTCCTAGCCTTGCCAATCAACAACCTGCAACCAGTCCGGCGGCCCTCCAGGCATCACCATTCTAATAGCTTTACAAATATACCAACCAATAAGGACTGCTACAAATACAGTTTCTTTCCTCGGACTGTCAGAGACTGGAACCTACTCCTCCAGAACATTATTTACAGATCTCGAGGACCCCTAGCAGTTCAAGAGCGCAGCCTTGAGGATCCTCAGACGGGACAACTAACTACATGCGCACACTCAACCCTGCACGTTTGACTCCACCAGGAGTGTTGTGCAGTATTCTTCCAGATCCAGATTCTGCTGACTTCGTTTCCGTGGTTACATGAAGCAGAAGTAGCCTAACGTTAGGTCCTATACTAGGCCTACGTTCGTACGTACAGTGCTGTCAAGGATATATGTTACACCGCATCGGCGTGTGAACTCCGCATCGAGGTTTTAATGCTATTCTTTGAAACCTCAATTAGCGCGTACTAATCCTCTCAAAGGCTGCCGCCCATGCTACAACAATGGCCACCGAACCGGAGGCTCCTTTTGACAGTGACAAAAGTAACACAAAACCCCTTCCTGTTGAAAGAAGTCCTGCGCTAATCCCTCCTCTCAAATCGATATTCGGTATTCCCTTCCTGTTGTATGGAAGAACACCGGTAGGCCTACACGATAACGTAACGTAGGAATGCATCTGTCGCTAAATCAAATGTGGACAGAACGCTTTGGTGATGTGCGCTTGGGAGCTCCTTGGAGCTCTTTTGTGATTCGCAACCACCTTTCTCAAACACTAGTAAATTTGCGATGTTTTTGAAAACGTGAGATTGTTTTGTCATGCTTAGCTTTCCACACATTAATTTTAACTAGTGTAGCTGTTATTGTTTAATTAAATTTGAATTGTCAAAGGTTTTCCAAAGTTTTCAATCGGCGCGGTACATGTCAGACAGGCATGCAGTGCATGCCGTACACCGCGGGGACGGATATTATTATCAGCCTTGCCTTCCCCTATTAGGTCGTGTAGTCATTAATTGTTACGCCCGCAAATATTGTGTTAATTATATACTTAGCGCAGCAAGGATTATACTCGTACGTAACTTCTGACGATTTCTCCGTATTTTTTTTTTTTTTTTTTTTAGTGGTGTGATTCAGGACTTTCAAATGGTTATATATTCATGGCCAACTTTTAATAAAATCCCACTCTCACTGCACACGCAACATGTCATTACCCTAATTTCCCGGGAAAGAAATTATTTGCAAAGCTGGTCGTCGCGATGATTGCACTGCTTTCTTCCGGGTATAGGTCAACACTGAATTTGCGAAGAGAAAATATAGCCTAACACAGTGCGTACGCCATTCTGGGCATGCTTTTTCGAAAAAAAATACTGAGCCATGATTTTGTTGCGAAAACATGCACTTTTTTAAAAAGTACATTCATTACCATGTGTAGTATGTTTAAAAATAATCTTTCGCGCACAACGACTTGGAAAATATTAACAGCCTCTTAACTTTTAAAGCAATTTAAATCCATCAAAATGGCGTCCGCCTTCTCCGCCAGTTTTGTGTTGTCAATGACGTATCAAACCTGCGAACCTGCGTGGCAGGCTTAACACGTACACGCGGGTATATTCGGGTGCTACATTAGGTTTGAAATAAACGATAGAAAGAAAATGGAGATAGTTTCGCGGATTGTAACAGATCTTATGCAGTATACCAACAAGTTTGAGCATGGAAGTACTAGGCTACCTCGGAGGTTTGAGCACCAGCGAAAGGTTAAACGATATCACGGAAGCCCAAACGGAATGAGCTGGAAAATGCCGTAAAAACAAAGAATCATCCTTGTAAAAGACGGCGGGCAATGTTCAGACATAAACAGGAGAAAGCAGTTTACTTGAAAATCTGCTTACCTTAAAAAAGATTATACTTCCTATGATTTCTCTCACTTTCTAGGTAGTAGTAAAAACAAATCGAATGTTGATTGTGATGTTGCCAAACTAGTTGTAGGCCTAGGCCTACAATGACTGATAGAAGCCATTCCTGAATTATTATAAGGAACTAATTTGTGGGAACCGGGGCACTGCTGTCACAGGCTCTTGGTTGTATTTTGTTATGCTAAACAGGAATGTTCTTCAGTGGTAAAGAAAATCAGCCTACATTTTGCGACACGCCGAGTCCGGTAACGCTCATAACGTGATGACATAGGTCTATTGGCCGACAGCTATAATCACATTATTCACGTCTTGTTGTCTAGAACATAAGGGGGTCTCCTTAATGTTCCCAGGGTCCGAAGTTTCCAAGGTTCAAAGTTCACCGTTTCCGTAGGCTACATCTCGATGACGGCGATTACTAGAAGGTTGGTTATTCCTGGGGTCAATGTTCTCTGAATTGTGGATGCACCCAAGATTCTGGGGAACTGAAGCGCGGGAAGAGTGAACCTGGGAATTGGGAACATTGACATAGCCTCGCATTTGGTCCTGTCCATTGCAGTTGGGGAAGGTCTCCCTGCCCTTTATTCCGAAACCACTTTGTTCGGACCACAAGACTTCCTATACATGGACAGAACATACTGCGCGGTACATTGTCGCTACCGTTCATGTGAGAAAAGACGTAGCTTCATATGGTTGTCAATGGCATTTTGTGAAGGTTTGGACTTGCTGAAGTAAATCAAGAGATTTTGTAAGAAAGTTGATTTATTTTTATGACACAATGGAACGTAAGGTCAAAATCACTACCCGTATTGCAGAAATATGATAGGGCCTATTATTTCCCATTCAAGTTTCATTTTTAAAATGTTACAGAGTCGGTCGTCAAATCAGACAATTTATAGCTTCACGGCGGCCATCCTGGTGCACCTTTTTCCCCAGACGGTAGCGATAATCTACTGTTTGAAAGTGCACGTTACTGCTCTGTCCATGTATAGGAAGTCCGTGGTTCCGACACTCCTATGTCCTGACGCTTTTACATTTAGCCAATTCCGGGCAGCCGAGTCTCTTAAGTATGTACGGTGACTGCCTTACATACTGTACCATTGCATACATAACACCACAAACTTCGTCATGAATTGTGTTTGAAAATAAAAAATTTGTCGGTTTTGAACGAAAGAATAAAACATAGCAAAACAGTCAATTTTTCAGACTAGGATGTATATGCGAGGTTTCAATTTTAACAGTATTTCGGTGAAACTTGTGAGGCATGTGAAGGCCCATTTCTAACGATCCACGACATACGAACAGACATCCTTTCATAACCTTTCTCCACTTGTTATTTTGGTCTTCAAATATAGTGAAATACCATCTTTACGATAGGGATGTCGAAAATCCAGGGACGTCGAAAAAAGGGAGGGGGTTGTGGTGTTGAAGCAAAGGCGTCAAACATTAAGTTTTGGAAAGTAAGTAACAGATTTGTAGAAACACAAGGGTGTCGGAACATAGTAGTGTCGGAACAAATGCGTTTGGGACGATAATGAATTTCTCGGAATATAGGGCTGTAACCGAGGTGATTCACGTAATCGTGAAAGTTGGAGGGTATGAAAGTGGGGCACCAAGAGAGTAGTGCGAAGCTATTGCTCCTTTGCGAAGCACGAATTGCCTCCAGTAGACAAAATGTGTGCAAACAGAGACCAAAACACTGTTTAGCATCTTGAAAGGGTATACAGTGTAGCTATTGTGCATAGTTGTCTTCATATCGATTTACAAGAGTGAGAGCAAAGTCCTACTCAATATGAGTCAACCACTTCTTTTATATCCCTTTCAACTTGGCCTTGGTCCATCTTTTGTCTTGCTACAGTTCACAGGGGCTATGCAAAGCTGTCCTGGACTGCTATTTTCGAAAATTGGGATAAGCAGCCTTAAGCTTTTTAAGTGGCCCCGATACACATTGTTGTGAACAACTGGAACCCATGAAACAGAGCTTAGTACGGATTAACATATCAATAACTTCCGAATTTCGGACACATTTGTTCAGGTAGGCCTATCACTTTGATCATCAATAACCTGGCGCGTGTCGAAGGGGGGAAGGGAGTCGAGTCTGTCCCCTCACGTGTTGACCTTAAGGTTTTTCAACTGGTTAATTTCTTTTTTTACAAAATCCTTCCTTGTTTATCCAACAACCATTTACCTTGGTTCAACGGCCAATGAAATAACGAAGATTACAAGTTTGATCTGTCTTGACACACGTACAGTTGGGAAAGGGGTGTGATGCGATATTTTTCACAAAGGTTAAGTTTGTCTATTTGATTTTATTAGTAGAGTATACGAAAAATGTGACACAAATTTCGAACATCGGTTGTTTGCATATTTTTTTCGAGCCCTCTCGAACATCCTTTGCAACCCCTCCTGCAGAGTACTGGCCTAGAAATTCTCCTATTCCTTAAGACAGTTCTTACAAGCCAAACACCCTTCCCGCTCCCTGCTGAAAATCCTGTGCATGCCTGATAACTCCTTGCCAAGGGCCAGGGGCATCGATCCTGAGGGATCCCATCAATAATCCTGACAGATTTTAAAGAACCAGCAGAATATTTGAAATGTAATATTGTGATGATGGCTTTAAGGCTCGAGAAAACGTCAATTTCAGTAGCAAAATACGAGTCCCGTCACTGAAAAAATCTTATGTTCTAGTCATTTGAAATTTTCTCCTCGCCATTTCCTCACCCTGCCCCGCAAACCTGATCTATGACCCCTGAGTCCTTGCTGATTCGAAGTGGTGAACTAAGAATTCATAATTGTCCCTTTGTAAAGTTAACCCAGTTGCGGCAACAAAGATTTCCAATTAATGAAGTTTTTCAGTGATTACTTGACGTTTCATGTAGAGATTCTTTTAAATACTTCAAGACATGAGTTTGAGAAGTTTCCAACCTTAACAATAAGTTTCATTTTGTTAAGGAATCATGGAAGAGATCTATCTGTCTATGTGTGTTTGTCAAATAAATTGGATGTATGAAAATGTTTTTCCGCTATACTTTCAAATTGGTTGGAAACTGGGCCGTAACCAGTGTTTCCTCAAAGAAATTAACCATTGGGTCAAAATGAGCAGTTTGGAAAATTTTTGACTCAGTAGAATTGCTAGAGGCATGGCGCTGTCCTCACGAAGCGCGAGTCCCGACGGGTGGGGTCCAGTGGCAAAGTCCCTGTGGGTGTCCAGGGGGAGAAGCCCCCGTAAGTTCCTGAATTTTAGGGGTTTAGGGGTGAAATTTCTTTTATAATGCTCCTGTATTTTTGTATGTTTATGTGCTAGGTGATGATAAAAAGTAGTGTTCGACCGATTATGCTATAATCGGTGATGACCGATAATTTAATTTAACAATCCGACCCGATGCCGATTATTAGAAAGAGGGAAGGGATTGTACCGATTTTTAGAACGAGGGAAGTCATATGTTTTTCTCTATAGTAGGCGCCCCTTGCTTCGTTCATATCGTATTACCAAAACCAGTTGGATGGAAAATATTGGGAATCGTTCCGTTCGTTTCACGAACGGGATATCATTTTTAGGGTGAATTCTGTTACTTCAAAGTGGAGATACGAATCAACCATAAATACAGTAGAATTGTTTGCAGTCGATGTCACATGCCCTTTGATAATTTAATTCTTAGGCCAACCTCATGTTCTGTTTATTTTTCATCCCCCAACCATGTCAGAATATTTGCATTCCTTTACTCTACTGCGTTGTAGTTTCGTTAATCTGTTAATGATCTGTAGCTACTATCCCGCTTTTAATAACGAACCCCATGTACAGCAAACATGATAATCTTAGCAGTTCGGGGCAGCAAAACAATAACCCAATTAACGTATACTGTGGTTCCTTTTGGATATAAATATCCCCGTATATTTTTAGCAGTTCTTGTCCAAAACTTACGTCTTGTTCAAAAAGAATCGGAAACTGAAATTCACGTAAGTAAGATCCCCGAAAGAATCCATGCATGCAGAGATTTGTGCCGCTGATTCTTGGTGAATTCTAGCACGGGGCTCGCCCGGCTGCGCTAGCCGGTAATCTGAGCATGGGAAGTGCTATCGTCGTAACACAAACCCAATGGGAAAAGCCGTCTCGAGATCGAGTATTTTTCACACACTAAATCACATAGGCGAAGGCGCGAGTTGTGATTGGCTGGTTAGAATCAACGCAATTGAGCCAATCACGATGCAGGGTTCAATTTAAATTTTGAAATGGATCGTATGCTTATGATGTCACCCAGCAAAATACGATGCCTTGTTTGGCGGTAAAAACGGACACGCACGCAAATCTACTGCATTCGTGGGCCAAGAAGTGTGCCGCATGAGACCACGTGCGCCACTGTTTTCCTTTGCAATGACGTCATATGACAACATCGCATAAGTCCTACTGTAAATAAAAGTACGGAAGGAATGCTGGGAATGGCTTAATTTATGCAAGATAATAACCACCGAACTTCACAAGATTCTAGGTGCTACGTGTACAAAACATGCAGAGATATGGGAGATGAAAAAACGGCTGTACACTGCAGCTCCGTAGTCTGCACAATGTGTTTTTGTGCAGAACAGTTTGTACAGCAACTTACCCAACGCTTTCTGCGAGACTGCAAGGCAATAAACCTTGATTGCAACTTTAAATTTAATTCCAGGTTATAATACAGGGTTATAGCGGTAAATATCAAACGATCATTCCCATGGCAGGGGTAAAATTTATACATTTGTGATTATCAATTCATCCCGTTTTGGCGGGAAGATGAAGGATCGAGTATTTACGGGAAATAATGACACCAAGAGCAACTGTTCACTACATACAGTACAATGAATGTTACGTGGCCAGCTTCTGCATGGCGCGAAAGAAAATTACTCAGACCGGTCGTTTGGAAAGAGAAGAAATATGGAATAAACTTGGAGGAAGAAACAACACAAGTAGTGACATACTGGAAACTTTATTTCGTTCAAAAGTCGAAACATGTTGAATCTTAAAACCCCCAGTAATTCATGCACAAACAAATCAAAGTACGTAGGTTTTGTGCACTACTTTAAAATGCATGCTTGAATTTCATTACGTCGGGACTCGATCACTGGATCAAATTCCCTTATACGCTTATCGGCGGCTATCGCATTCAGTCTGTTTCCCTCCAAGCCTGAGAGACTTCTTTCAAAAATATTTTGCAGACACTGACTTCAACATTCCTTTATAGTTATAAGTGCAAATTACTTGTTTTGGCAAGATATTCGAACACATTCATGATCTTGAAATACACCTTCCATACTAAGCCCACATACGGTACGCACTATCGTATTCTCCGCACCGTCGTGCACTAGTGTTGCAAATATCGATTGATACCCAAGTCGGAGAGTATGAATAGCAACTTTCTGGCCTGAATTTTCGCCATTGTGTGGGAGCAAACCGTTAGACAGATTATCACAGCGGCAATGCTTTGTTATACGCGGTGCACTTTTGTGTATTTTTTAATCGCCTGTTGCCAGTGGACACTATTCATATACCCTGCGAGCTGCTATTGTTCGCCATTCATAAACTACTCGGTTTGAACGGCGGCCAAGTTGCAAGTGATTACCTGATTCATGCGCGGTTGCGGTGTAACATATATCCTAGACAGCACTGTAGGCCCCCTAGATTAAGCACGTTAGTATTAAGTTACAGACTACTGACGGATACCGGATGTAGGCCTAACGTTAGACCAAACAGATTTCATGAACTACCTTAAACCTCCCTGTTCTTCAAATCTATGCAATATACCTCGGACTTCAGAATATTCACTTTACTCCGGATCAACCATTCAGGGGCTGCCCCTTGATCCATACGATTCTATTCTGGGATAAAAGATCGATGAAGTCACCATTCACATCACATCAGTTGTCAGTCGACAGGTTTAATCGATGGAAACAGATTCAGCGTGGAACGCCATTCGTATAAAACAGATTGTTCAACATTGGGCCTAATGGTAGCGGACCACTAACTCCAATACTAATGTCCGGGAAAATGTTTACTGACAGACAAAGCGCCATAAAAAAATTATAGGCTGTTGTTTCTGACTGTGTTACTTGCAAAATATCATGATTTTTGCATTTGGATTTTGTAGACAATGAGTTGAAATACATACTGTGCAAAATTCAAGGCAATGTGACCAATTTTAGTGCCATTTTTTTTTATCGCATTACTCCCGCTCTGTGAAATGCCGTTTTTGAGTAGCTATTATGGCGGGAAACACATCCCTATCATTCAAGGCCCTTTAGCTCAAAATTTCAATGGTCATGGTAGGGAAATCTGAAAGTACCATGAAAGCCGAGATTGTGGGCTTCGATCAGAGAGGTAGCATGTCCTGGTTGAAAACTTCTACTGGGAGCTATGGGGCACGGAAGTAGCCCAATTTAGTGTGTATAGTCAATGGGACTTATAATTAGTGGCCCGCTATCTAATTTGAAAGTGAAATATTGCGTTTGTTTAGTTTGCAAGAAAGTTCATCCTTTTAAAACTAATATTTATTGACACAGGTTGATAGATTACCAAAAATAAGGCAGTATGGCAGAACCCTTTTCAAGAAATAAGTTTCACACAGACAGCAATTCAGTTGTTTGTTCCTCAAGAATAATTTGTTCACCCAAACTTTCAATATTTCAAATGATGCAACATCAACGGCTCTTCTTTCTTCTTGCGTGTGGTTTTTTGAAGAAATGTAGTTATTGCTGGAGTTTATGTTTAAGATGAATTATTAGATAGTGTGTGAGTCATTTTCTTTGCACTCTTTGTTGGAACATTTAAAACACAATATTTCTCTTTAATATATACCTCACTCTGAAGTTCCAGTTCTCCCAACCTACGTTAAATGTCAAGAGCACCCCCCCCCTTTAAAAAAAAAAAAAGAACTTGCTTTGGAGCAACATCTTAATCTCACAGTTTTCTTTTTATATGTCTTTAAAGTAACTTCCGTCATATTTTTTTATGACTTCAATATTGCATGTGGAAGGTGAACCAAGTGCTGTTAGTAAATTTCACATTTGAGGAGAAAGCAGGTTGTCGTATGACTCTCAGCAGCCAATTATGAAACAGGAAAGTTTACTTAAAGGGCAAGTTTACGCAAAAATTTAATTTTCATATGTGAAAGAGGAACAAAATCTACATTGTGTGGTAAAAGTTCCATTCAAATCGGACATGTATTTCTTGAGATATCAGTAAATGAAGTCAGTAGATTTGTGTTCAAAAGTGAATTTGAGGACAGCAGAGCTTATATCACTTCCTCACATTGACAAGGAATGTTTTGTTTTCCTTTGTTTTATCATATTGTTGTGTTGACCTTGCAGTTAATAGGAGTTTGACCTTCCCGTGGGGGATGCAAAGTTTTTGAAATTCTCATGCCACTTATGCAATCACATTTTAGTAACATGGGATTGTTGAGGAGAAAATCCAGTATAAATTTTAAAGGAAAAGAAAAGACTACCCATTAATGTGGGGATGTGATGTCATATGTGCTTGCTTCAAGTTTACTCTTTGTTGAAAATGTGAAAACTTTACGTGCTCATATCTTGGGAAACACACATCGGATTTCAATGCAAATTACACCGAAATGCATAGAATAAGTAATCCTCTAATATACCAAATCCTGTTGTGACGTTAAGCTTAAACCCTTCTTTTAACTACTTTAAGTTTGGGTGGCTGCTCTTACCCTTTTAAGGCCAAAGCTTCTCACCCTAAACTGTTCCAATTCTTTTCACCTACTTACTTAGGGGGAAGGGGAAGTTTAAGCAAAAATTTAAATTCCATATGTGAAAGAGGAACAAAATCTACACTGTGAGATGAAAGTTCCTTTCAAATCGGACATGTATTTCTTAAGATATCAGTAAATGAGGTGGGTAGATTTGTGTTCAAAAGGACAGCAGAGCTTATATATATATATCACTTCTTCACATTGTTTCCTTTTGTCTTATCAAGCTGTTGTGCTGACCTTGAAGTTAATAGGAATAGGATCTCCCTGTGGGAGATGTAAAGTTTGTAAAATTTTCAAACCCCCTAAGCAATCACATTCTAATAATATGGGGTTGTTGAGGAAAAAATCCAGTATAAAGTTTAAAGAAAAACAAGACTGCCCATTAATGTGTGGACGTGATGTCAAAGATATGCTTGCTTCAAGTTCACTTTTTGTTGAAAATGTGAAAATTTACGTGTTAACATCTTGAGAACCACACATTGGACTTAAATGCAAATTTCACCAAATGCTCAGAATAAGTACCCCTCTAACATACCAAATCCTGTTGTGACCGTAAACATCTTTTAAGCCCCTCCCACAACTGGCCAAAACTCGTCCTCATCCAGTCACTAGATTAGTGACTCGAGTCACCAGTTTTCAAACTTTTAAGTGACCCGAGTCGAGGCACTTACAGGACTCTAGTCACTGTACTATTTCAATGGGGGAGTTACTCCTAAATTCTGTCGAGTCACTATCATTTTGAGAAGGAGTGCATGACTCGAGTCCTGACTTTTTACAACACTGCACCCAGCACAATCTCAATTTGTGTAATCAGAACACTCGATCTTGGTACGTTTTGTGTAATGTGAGCTATCAATGTGTTTGCAATTTTTTGAATTAGCTGTCAAACATAGCTCTTCCCATTGCGGATTGCTGTAGACCACAAAATTGTAGTTTGCATGGTGTGAAATTTTCAGTGCGACGATCTGTGAACTCAGATACAGGGTAACAACGAATGGTTGTATGGATAGTCATTGGAGACACCAAAGGGATAAACACCAGACGGTCACCGACATAGATAGTCTAGCGGTGTAGTTGCATCTCGTGCTGTGCCCGAAGCGTGCGAAAATTTTTCTCTTCTTGTGAGAAGTCTACCTAGCTCAAATCCTCCTTTTGCAATACAGCATGGAGCTCGTGAGCAGGATATTGGATGGCAGAGTCAGTCTTCAATGCAAATGGTTATTATGGCGTTTTACTTTTGAACGATTTTCCATAATAAAGAGAAAAGTGGTTGTACGAGCACAATATCGAGTATCCCAATCACAACTTTAGGCGTGTTAACGTTAGTCTTAGTCAAGAATGCATAAGCGGCGATGCACGGAAAGTAACTTGGGCGTTTTCCCAGCTGGCCGGAACTTCAAAAGTTTCCAAGCACCCAAATTCTCCGATTTTTTTTAAAGCTTGAAGACCTCTGTAGAAGGGACATATTTTGCGGCGCGAAGAGCGCAGAAACTTTTGCACTTTTACACAAATATTTGAAAGTATGGGGCTTGTAATGCAGATAATTTTGGATCCTTGATTTCCCGTAATGAAAGTTGAAAAGTTGGGGATTACTAAAAATCTGCATTTTTCTGTTGGCTAACCTGAGATTGCAAGGCCGCGACCATATATCGTTGTTGATGCATTATGTTATCCATAGGCGTAGGAAGCGGGGGGGGGGGGGGCTGCGAGGGCAACAGTCCCCAGTGCAAACTTAGGAGGGCGGAAGCATGCTTCCGCTTCCCACTTCCCACTTCCCGGGTGAAAAACTTTTTTCTCATTTTTCCTAATCTCAAAATGAGCGAATTTTTTCAGGCGCCCCTCGCGCGCCACAAAATACAATACATAATGCATAGAATGCATTAATTCTCGGTTTTAAATCAGTCTGGTTAACTTTTTAGAGCTCTGGAAATGACAAAACCGGATCTTTGCCATATGTGACACCACATCACCAAGAGACACCGGCAGCTGCTATTTTTGTACACTGTCTTTCATGGAATTCCAAATTTTCTTCAATGAAAACTCTTGATTTTAAAACATTTTATCTAAAAAGGACAACAAAATTTGGGAAACTTCTGAAGTGTCATGGGAGAGTGTCAGCTCGTAGGCCTTATAGATAACATTGTGTAGCAACAACGATTCAGTCGTCGTGAAATCATCTGATCAGATATACCACCAGTATATGAAGGAAGTACAGATTTTCAGTAATTCCCTATGAACTTTTTTACAGGAAACCCAGAGTCCACAGCTGCTGCAATAAAAACTCATATATGTATATATATGTATATATTTTTTAAAGGTCCAAAAATTTGGGTGCACTTCGCGCGCCGCAATACGTCCCCGATACAGTGGTATTCACACTTAAAAGAAAAATCAGAAAACTTAGTTACTACTTACAAGCCCGAGACATGCCATTTCCGGCTGTCTGAGGGGTCGGGATTTCTCATAATTTTCAGTACGATCTGCGCCAACTAGAGATAGTCTTTCGAGCAAGATTTCATATTCCAGACAGGGAACCATTGGCCTACTCAAATGCTCATACACACCTATCATGGGATACCTTTCAGCACTATCAGTTGAGTAGTCTCTGTAGTTGGATTCTTTATTGAAGTGTCAATTAAATTGTTTTCAATGTTCAATGTTGTAGAGCAGTGACGTAGCTACAGGAGGCTCGGCGATTGCCCCCTGGCTCGAAAAAGTGAAAAATTCGGAAATTTGCCATTTGAGACATTTGATATGAAGTTCTCCCTCAAAAAATATCGGGGGACATGTCCCGCCCGTCCCCCATGATCGCCAACCGTGTCCATTTAAATTCTTCCTACAACCGGTTAAAATTTACTCCTCATCCAGACACAATCTCAGTTTATTGCTTCAGGATTTTTCATTTCCTTCCCATAAATTGGATGAAAAGTTGAAGATGGACAGGGCAAACAGATGTTTTTAAGAACATCAAAAAAGTGATAGTTTCATGTATTCCTAGTTCTCGTCAGTTAATTTCACAATTGAGTGAAACACATTTTCAAATATTTCTTTAGAGCAATTAGTGTACAAACATGGAAACATGTGGAATGACCATGACAGACAATAGACATATCCCCTCTAATATTTGTAGCTGGGGACATCACTTATGCAAATTCCCCACCCCAATATTTTCATCCAAAAAGTATGAAGTCTAATCATTTTTTGTCATAATTGGAAGCGTTCTTTTACATTTACCCCTTCGAAATTTTCACGCTCTACGCGCTCTTTCATCTTCAGGTTCCTTTGCTTAAAGGTCTGGTCCTCACCCCAAACAATTCCAATCCTTGATCGTAATCTACTCAATTAATTAAACCCCTCCCACACCACTAGTCTGTCTAAAATTCATCCTCATCCAGAAACAATTTCAATTTGTTGCTCCAGGGCGTGTATACAAGACCCCAATGTGTAATGAAAACTCAATACCAACGGTAACATGCTGTGTAATTCGAGCTTCAGTAATCTGCATTGTTTGAACAAGCTGTTAACAGTGGCGTCACCAGACTTTTCAGGCTAGGGAGAACTGGGGGGACAACAGTTTTGTCGGGGGACTGCTAGACTCCACTCATGGCGCCTTAGCCGCCATGAAGCTCGAAGAACGAGGTTCAACGGGTGGGGTGCAGCTGGCCTGCCAGTTGGGGTCTAGGGAAAAAGCCTAGCTCGGGATCCGGGGGAGGAAGTTCCCGGAAGCCCCTGAGTTCTAGCGTGTATGTGAGGTTCTTAAATAGTACTTCTATTGGCTTAACACTTACCACTAACACTTAACACTAAATCTACCTCCAGGGTCTTACTTTTGTCTTTACCCTGGTCTAAAAGTTACTTCCAGGGCAACTTCAAGTAAGACTCGGGTAACGACAGCAAAACCGGTTAAACTACTACCAAGAGCGGACCCGGCTAAAATTTGAAAAGAGGGAACTGAACTAGAGAGAGAAAGAAGGTTCTATACGGGAGTATGTCAGTTTGCAAGGGTATCACATCTAACAACTGTGATATCCTTGCAAACTGACATACTCCCGTATAACTATGTCTATTTTTCAGGGCGAAAGTGCACATGCAGAAATTAAAATAGACAAAATTCTAAACATGACTTTGACGCAGTGAGACACTAATGTTACACTTGGGTGACATTTTTAAGCGAAGTGACAATTGTGAGATAGTGCTGGTCTCAAAATTTACGTGGCAGTGACTTTTGTATTCAGTCATTATTGCAAGTGTACAAAATAGTATTTTTCATTTGAGAAGTGCTGATTGCGGCGATCTGAGGGGTTTGAAAAGCCATGAAAAAGGTTTCCTCACGCTCTGCGTCAACAAATTAAAATTGCGCTTCACTAGTCGGCACCGGGATCAAAAAAGTGTGGGGGCAAATGGAGGGCAAAAGAAAATGCCGGGGCAAAATAAAATCGCGCGAATCGCAAAATCGAGCGCGAAGCGCTAGCTGTAATGAGTTGGGTCCAGGGGCTCGCCTTAGGGCCTCTGGTGAGGTCCAGGGGAAAAGGCCCGGTTGCGGTCCCCGGAAGCTCTGAGGTTTTAGCATATCGTTATGACGAAAAAATGTCTCGGGGAAAATACACTTTAGTTCATCATGCACAATCAAATGCAAAAATTCCAAATTATTTTAATGTATTAGACTATTCCTCTAAGAACACATTATGAAAATTTGGACAAAACTCTTAAAAACAGATAATGAGCAGTCTGTTGACACTTTTACCTTTTTTTTTAAATAGAAAGTGTGCGATTTGTACATAAACAGGAATATCTTTTACACATTTTATAAAGAAGGCAATTTTGATAAAATCAGGCAATACCTACAGTATTAAAGGAATTTGTTCAAAACTACAGCATGAACACTTTCATTTAATGATTCAATATCCTTGGGCATTGTTTCTGATTTCAAATATTTCTCTTAAAATATCAGAAAAAATACAGAACACTGAACATGGCCCCTTCTAGCAAAACCCGGGATCCGCCACTGCTGAGAGGAATATTAATATATACCACTCATACGGTTAGGCGAAATGTGAAACCTACGTGCTGTGCATGATTCTTTAGCATGATGTCCTTCAAATTGACATGCAGTATAACTTATCGTGGTGACTACATGTTCATTTCAGAAAAATGCTACACCTTTGAAATTTAAGACCTGACATCCCTCCACAAAAGTCATGGTACCATAGTAGAAGGTACAAGGGCCAATATCTGTTATCTAGCTGTTTCCTTACAAAAAACCCTGATTTACATAGGTCTACATGACATGCGACATGTACAAGTGGTGTTATCCAACTCTCAGCTGTAAAAATGTTATAGATTACTAGATGTGGTTAAGATACGAATTTTCGCTTTAAAGGGTTACGTACGCATAGAATTAGGATTAAGTACGCATTAAGTAAGTAGTTTAAGTTACTGGTTTACAGTTAGAGGTTAGGCCTGGTTACATGCATGTGCATGCGTATATGCCACTTCCGGGTACGGAAACCCAGTTCAAAGCGAATTTTTAATAGATCTAGTCATGTGGAAAAGTTCTTGCCTATCACTCAGGTTTCGCTACTAACGTCACTTATTTGTTATGCTATTGTTTCGAGCGAGTGTGACGTGTGTATTCTTGTTGTTGTAAACTGGAGGACTACATTGAAACCTCGGATCACCTCTCGGATCACTGCTGCGTTGCATAACTAGTGGCGTACCCGGACCTGACTGTCCGGTCGGGGGGGGGGGCAGTAGCATAGAGGTCACCCGATTTTGTACTAGTTGTGGGTGTCTTAGGGCCTAAAGAGAAGTGCTGGGGGGGGGGGGGAATTTGAGATCATGCAAGTCATCCTACCCCATTGACGAAAAGGTACATTTTTATGATTAATTTATTTGCTTTTTCTACGAGCAAGAAAAACTTTTTTTTTAAATAAATCTGATTTTTTTTCTTGCGTGTGAACACTACTATATAAGGTACGTGCCGAAAATTTGGATCCTTTTACACATTGGTAAATATGGAGCCTGTATTGCAGAAAATAGGTTAGATTTAGGGTTTCCTGTAAAGAAATTTGCTTATTTGGGGGACAATCGAAGAATCTGCATGCGTTTCCTAGTAGCATATATCTGAGATAACATGTCGACCGAAGATCGTGTTTTCTAAGGAGTTGGGACTAAGGCTTCTCGGCGACATTAAAAAACTCTCGAAACTTTGTTCCCTTTTTAGACAAAAAGGAAAGGCTTAATTGCAGAAAAGCTTAGGGAAACGGCACTGTAGCGGCTAGGGCAAATTATCCACTGACTGCTTTATGGGTGATCACTTACAGCTTGAAGGCTTGCAATTAAGGCGTGCGACGGCGCTCGAAAAATTTTGCGTTTTAAAACTAATAATTTCAAATAGGCCTATGGAACTTTTAATGGGAAGAATTCGGAATTTTATGACGGAAAACTTGAGAAAACCGCATTGCATTTTACTGGTGCCTCAACTGGTAAATTTTCTAATTTTTCACTTTTCGGAGAAAGGGTGCAATCGCCCCTGCCTCCTGTAGCTACGCCACTGCCCTGCATCATTGTGCATTGATAACATTTTTTCACTTCAATAACTAAAGAATCTACAAAGACTACACAACTGACAGGGTTGAAAGGTATGTGATGACAGGTGTGTATGAGAGCATTTGAGTACGGTAGGCCAACTTAGTTCCCCTGCCTAGAATATGAAGTCTTGCTAGAAAGGCTATCTTCAATTGGCACTGAGCGTACAGAAAATTTTGAAAAATCGCGACCCCTCAAACAGCCGGAAATGGCATGTCTCGGGCTTGTAAGTAGCAGCTGTTTTCCGATTTTCCTTGCAAATGTGAACACCACTGTACGAGGGATGTATTCATTTTTGAAACAATAAATTGTTGATATGGAGCTTCAAGATTTGGGGGATTTCTGAAAAATCTGCACTTCCTTCAAATATTGGTGGCAAATATGAGAATGATTGCTTTTCTAAAGTCCTCCCTACTGACTGGCAAAAATCAAGAGAGGAAAGTCTTTCCTCTGATTAAAGGCATATTTTCATCATCCCAAACAGTTCCAATTCTCCCAACCTACTTACTTCTAGCCCCTCCCACATTTATCTAAAACTCATCCTTATCCAGACACAATCCTAGTTTATTGCTTCATGGCTTGTCCCAGTAGCCATACAAGTCCATAATGTGTAATCAAGACACTCTCAGTGCCCATGCTGTGTAATTTAGCTATGATGCATTGTTTGAATGTGATGCCAATCAAAGAGCTGTACCAATTGAGAGTTTTGATGTATGCATACTGAAACTGTAGTTTAGGGTGACGAATGACTGCCTTTAAGTGGACCTCAGATATTATTTTGATAACTTAAGACGACTAAATGAATGTTCGTATATTGACCAAAACAGTGTTCCATGAATGCAGATCAATCTCGCGTTTGATGTTATAATTGGCCCACTTTCTTTCTTTTCTCATTTTTTATCCTTTCCCCTTTCTTTCCTTTCCCTTCTTTTCCGTTTTCCTTTTTCTTCTCCCTTTCTTTCCTTTCCTTCCCCTCCTTTTGCTCTTTTTTCCTTTTCTCTTCTTCCCTCTAGTCTTTTTCTCTTTTTCCTTTCTTTCTTTCCCCTCCTTCCCTTCCCGTTTTTTGTGTCGGGAGGGGGAGGTTTTCGCCCCTGTCCCCTGCTGGTTACGCCACGTACTGTGCATAACCAACTGTCCCCATGAGTGGGTATTACCGAGAAGTGTACATGCTTTACGATGTCATATCAACTCTGTGGCCAGACAAAATCTATGTTTACTGCCTTAGGGTGGGATAGAAAAGCTCATTGTGTATAATCAAAACACTCTCAGAACAGTTCATGCTGTGTAGTATAAGGTTTGGTACTCTGCATTGTTTGAAATATATAGCAGTCAATCAAAAAGCTGAGCCAATTGAGAGTTTCTGTTACCCTATACTAGAAGTGTAGTTTGGGGTGAGAGGATTGGCCCTTTAAAGACTTAAAGTCAACATAAAAATATTACCACGCGTGGCTTAGGAAGTCTGAATGTGAGGCTGAATCCTGTGCCTGTTTCAGATAGGAAGTTTTTCGTTCAACGCATCATTTCGACAAACTTGGTGATCCAACAAACAAGTGGCAATGACTAATAGCCTACCCCAAACCACGACACGCTACGCAGGCAACCAAAGTCACTTATTCACTTCCCCGCAGGTAGGCAGCTCACTGTGTAGAGTCGGTGAATGTGATGCTTGGAACCACCTGGTATCTCATTTAGTATTTACTCATGGCGTCACATCTGAATGGCGGCGGCAGGGTCAACATTGCTTTGTGGCGGAACAAAGCACGTTCAGATCTCTTAAAATGCCTCCGTGAATGCCCTGGCAGCAAGGTGTGTAAGTTTAGTAATAGGCCTAGACCTAGTAATAGGCTAGTAGTAGCCTAACGTTAGCCATAGGCCTAGGCATATAGGCTAGGTAGGCTAACAATAAGGTTAGGCTAGGCCCACATAGCCCTAGAACAGGACCCAGCATTACGTTCCTATACTATACACTTCGTAGTAAGGGGTGACTAGAAGGAGCGGATTATACGGTCACGTTCAGTGACTAGGCCCACAGGTCGTCCCAGCAATAGGCTAGCTTTAATTAGTAGCTAAAGGACTACGTTGTGGCTATTGACCCGGACGCGCCCGGCTCCATTACCAAATAAAATTGAGGCTCGAATTTAGAATCCGTGCCCCCAAACAATAGACTCACCGTTCATTCAGTAGCTCACGGTTGACTGGACACAGTTGAATAGACTGCGGCAGGACTTCGGTCTACACTGAATGCACCGTACCAAGGAGATATCAAGAAGAGGAGACGAAGTTGAGCTGGCTGGATATCCGGAATCAAAGAGGATGTTACGCCGAGGAGACGAAGTTGGGCTGACTTGTTGTGAATCAAAAAGGCCGGGAATGAAAGTAGATGTCTCCAAAAAAAGACGAACTCAAGCACAGTAACCGAGATGAACGTACAAATGAAATAGAGAACGGAGAACGGAGTCGCTGTAAGAGACAAAATAGCAATGACAATTTTATTAAGAATATAAGAGGATCACAATAACGGTCAATGGTCAACTTTGGAACTACAGGGTTAGGGGATAGGATTAGGGTTAGGGGATAGGGTTAGGGGATAGAGTTAGGGGATAGAGTTAGGGGGTAGAGTTAGGGGTAGAGTTAGGGGGTAGGTTTAGGGGATGGGGTTAGGGTAAAGGGATAGGTGTAGGGTGTAAGGTTAGGGGATAGTGATGGGATAAGGTTTAGGGTTTAGCGCTGAAAATAGATATGTCAGTTCTTACCATTATGCAGACAAATTCAGTGGAGGGTTGTGGACATCAAATACTTCCGAGGCCGCATGTAAGAATTCAAGAAATGGATCCTTATGTTGTATCTTCACTTTGGTCCTCCAAAGATGCTCGGCGAGGTAGCCTGGTATATGCTTGTGCCTGGCTCCATATGCTGGAAGTCCCTTTTTGGCATGCAACCACTCATTTTCAATGTGGTTGGTACAAGCACCTGAAATAACAAAATACAAAGAGGGTGCTAGTTACACTGCAGAAGAAACCTGTTTGTAGTTGAGAAAATATTGTATTATATTATATTTTATTTTAATAGATATGTGCTAAATGTTTGCAACACTACATTACGTACCTGTGTCGGGGTTTGTGAATTCCACTGAGTGGTTGACCGTTAAGTGCTGGTACCCCATCTCTTCTAGCTTAGAGTACGACTTCCAGCAGTCACTGTGAATGATGGAGCCAGGAAGGATCCATTTCCTGATGAGGGGCAGGAGTGTTTGTTCGTCCCTTGTGGCGACTGGTACCATGAAGATTTTTTGACGGTCATGTTTTTCACGACCGCCAAACACCCACTGTCCCTCTTGCATGCGACCTCTGTGATATTTGCGTCTACCGAATTTCGCTTCGTCTATTTCGACGACAATCCCCGGACCTCCGATGGGCTGACTTTGTTTGGTAAGTACTTCCTCCCAGACTTCTCTAGCAAAGTTACACCAGTCCACGCAGGTGGCTGACGATAAACTGACCTCATGTTTGATTAAATCTTGTGGAACATTTCTGCTCCACAAGTATGCGAAGTGGAGGATCTGAGCTAACGACAAGTTACTGTTGTCGAACCATGAGTATTTTCTTATACTCTGCGTGGACTGGTGGGGGTTGTCTCCCCGGTTTCTACACCTCCATCTGTAAATTGATTGAGACAGTTTCTTTTGAATGAAATGTATGTTTTAAAAATGTAAATAAATGCCACGTTATAAAGTATTTTGCCAAAGAAAATGAAGTGGAGCTGTGTTATTCTGAGATTTTCCCCCATGGCAGTGAACTTTTAGTCATGAATTTTTTTAATGACGAATGATATGTCGTTCTGAAAATAACCGTTGGGGAATATTTGCGTCCTAAAATTGGTGGGTGTTTTTCCCATCGTAGAAAAAGGCCTTTGTCCATGGATTTGCCCAACCATTGCTGATATTAGGAACGGAAACTAAGCTTAAATATTATTGCAAGACTTAAACTAACCTGTAACCATCTTTGGGTGCCTTTTTTCCACTGATGGTTTGAAATTTCATGTTTTGTCCACATTTTGTACAAATCGGGGCTTCATGGATAAGTCTGTGGTTTTGGAGCCATTTGATTGTTGTAAGTTTATCTTTTAAAACTTCTTGTTGTAGAGCGGAGAAATTCATTGCCTTTCTAGTTTTCCCTTGAGAGTAATTACTGCTCTGTCTTGACGTGGAAGCCATGGTGACTGTTCTGTTAGTACGGCTACGTTGTATTAACTTGGAACTGTTGTTTAGATTCCTTGGGACAAAGCTTTATTTTGTAACAGGATTTGAATATTTATAGTAGTGCTTGTGAATATTTACATTTTATAAAAGTCTTTGTTGGAGTTTTTTTAATCAGAATGAGTGGGAGGTGTTTAAAACCGTAACATAAAGGGCCACAATAGTGCCTTCATATTAATATTGATGATATTTAAATTGGGATGTGCTTTGGTTTGTATTTGATTTATTTTACTGTCCCTGCCACCAAATGCGCTCGTAGCGCAGCGGGTAGGCATTAGGCTTATGGTTTGTATCTTAATAACGTCTCCGGTTCAAATCCACATCTAACCATTCATGTTTTCTCTTTCCTCCACAGGTTTCATTCTTCTCTACAGGAAAACTTTCCACACAAAAAAAAAAAGAAAAAAAAAAAAAAAAAAAAAACTGCAATGGGGCGCACAGGGTCCTTGACAGAAAGAGGGCAGTCTTCTACAACACATATTATTGCACCCAACTCTTTTAGTTCCCCCAAAATATCCAAGCCCCATTTATACGCCTCCCCCATCAAAAAGAGCGCCCTCTTTTAGTTTGTCCGATATCCTTGTTGACGTCATTTCACTTCGGGGCACGGATTCTAAATTAGCACCCTAAAATTGATAATTGTCCCGGACATAGACTTTAGCTGTGCGTAAGATGTATACATATGCTATGTACTGTAGTGTGTACTACAGTAACTCTAACGTTACAGTTACTTGCAGGAAGCTTGCACAGAACACAGTGTAGCTGAAGTGGTCCAAGTGGAGGAACCATGATGCAAATGCTGCAAATGAAAGACTGAAAAAGTGCCTTAAAATTACACTTATCTAGTCACACACATTACGTCCGGTTTGTGTTGGAATTAATGTTTAAGTACAGGGTCAAAGTGGTGGCGCTCGTCCAAAATGTGAAGTTACGTCCGGGTCAATAAGACATAATCTCTCACAATAGAGCCGGACCTCCGGGTCAATAGGCCCCACCAAAGGACTAGCCTATGTACTGTCGCGTAATTGCTCCCAACACATAGGCTAGGCCTACTGTAGTCCTTAGGCCTAACGTACTCCTGTGATTAATTCGGCGGTTGCTGGTCTTCGACTGTACTAGGCTATGTCCAGTCGAAATTAGGCCCACTTTTTTTCTTATAGCAATGGCAGGACCTAAGATGTTAATATGCTTTCATAAGTTACCTTTTCCAAATCCTGATCAACTATTGCAACTTTTTGATGACTTGAAACCTCTAAAAGGCTCAAAAAATTTGGAATAAAATCATCAACTTTGCAACTTCCGAAAATTTACTGAAGCGTTGGAACTATATGTTTAGGCCTACATTGGAAACCCTCATGACGTCATTAAGAATGTTAGATGTTTACCCTTAAGCATAAGTCCCAATGGTAAGTCCACTGTGCAAGTTGCCCACATTGACGCAACAGTTACACTCATTAGCATATTGTTGTAAACAAAGTTCGGAAGTCACATAGTGAAAAAAGGAAATTCTACCACGCAAAAAAGTTGGTGATTTCATTCCAAAGTTTTCAGGCTCTAATTTAGTTTCCATACCCGGAACTTGCGACATTGCTGTAGTTAGTTAGTTAGGCCTGGATAGAGTTTTACGGCCCAGTTTCCAACCTATTGGTTCGAGTTAAGCCAGCCACAGCCTACTCCATTGCTTATGAGGAGCATCACGCACAACGGTAGAAGGTTCCTTTTTTAGAGTCTTTGGTATGATTCGACCTAGGAACTAACATTGCTGTAGGGATAGGTTACATAGTGATAGGGTTAGGTAGGCTACTCATAGTATTAGGGAAAGGGTTACGTACGCATAGTAATAGGGTTAGGGTTATGCACGCATAGTAATACTAATAGGGTTAGGGTTATGTACGCATAGGTATAGGGTTAGGGTGGGCCATATGCAGGTGTATGCATGCATAGGAACTGTATACGTAGGGGTATTAACCTATAGGTATACGTATCCACACTGTACGTATGTACACTCTCAAGCACATAAATACTTAGCTTTATGTATATGTATATATGTATACCTATAGCTATATATAATAGATAGTATTATTAGACAGTACTTTTTATTCTTAACCCATTCACCGGCAACGGAGCTTGTAGCGCAGTAGGCAAGCGTGCTGGTCTTCCTGCTATAATCGCTATACCGCTAGGGTCGAGGGTTCAGGTCCCGGTACTAACAATGCTTTCCTTTCTTCCACAGCACTAACTGTGCACTTCGTTCCACAGTACATACTTATAATGCTGTTGCCCGAGTGAGGAAAAAAGAAAAGGGTTTTTTACTTAAAAAGGGAAAAACAAAAAAAATTTCAAAGTTTCAGCGTCCTCCTTTAAAGCGGCTCATTGAGTTGGTTCATGAAATTCCACAAATATTTCCAAACCTGCTTGGTTTTCTTAACATACCAATGACAAATTTATGGTCAATCTCAGACAATCTCCATATCCTTCAAACTAATAACTGTTTAATAAGTGAGTACTTAATGGTTCAATTTGGTTTTCAAAAATTTGTGACCAGACACTTTTTCAAATTGTGCACAAAACTGTTACAAGTTAGGAAATTACAAAATTCAAAATTTTTCATTTTTCCATAACTATTGAACATGAAACTTGACTTATTATGCTATCTATAAGCATTGTCATGTGGTTGTGACCCTTTAACACTCTCATTAAGTTATGGATATCAACTCAGTGAGCCCCTTTAAAGTTGTGAAGTCAGTAAAATTGTGTCTACTTCTGGGTACGGAAGCTCAATTAGTACCAGTTTTGACTTTTTCCGGAAGATTCCAGTGATCAAAAAGGTTTTTTTGTGCGTGTAAGACTTGTAGAAGAATAGTTATGACATTAAATGGGTGTTTCAGGTAAAAAATTTGCTGTCAGAACAAAGTAAATTTCAACGTTTTAAACTTTCACAGATCGTTCCGCATGTTAAAAGAATCAGAGTAAGGACTGTGTATAGTGAGTAAAGGGAATGACCACAGTCTTTTACTGACAACTAACATAGTACTTAACTTCATACCTTCCAAACGACCTGCATTTCACAGGTTTGACCCACATTTGAACACCCAAACCTGCTGATCCCCCCAGCCCTCTGAAAAATCTGCATTCCAAATATCCGAAGTATTCTTAGTTACAGAACCTTACAAGTTTTAGCAAATAGGCTAAATCAGCTTACTGATAACTACAAATTCAATATCTCACAACACATTCAACTGCTCGCACTGCTTTACAATGCTATATTTGCTGTGGCAACATTGTTATCGGCTAACCTTCTCAGTGCTGTCACAACATCATTATTGGCTAACCTTCGCAGCAGGTACGGGTTATATTCGGGTTACTGTGTACATACTGTAATAATGTCGTGCAATGCCTCCTTCAATGGGGGAAATAAATGCCTTCTTCCCTAGTTAGAGGCGGGGCTTGTCTCAGAGTTTCCCATCAAGCGAACATTCTTAACTGTCTTCACAGTTCTTGACCTTGTTGACTGTATGTTTTCGTGGCTAGAACACCATGGGAGATGTATGAAGATATATATTGGAAATCAGTTACGTTTGCAAACTGTACCGGTACCGCACCAAAATTTCTTGTAGAAATAAGGATTGAATATAGTGGTAATGAGAGGTTTTAGTCATCGTGCATTTGTGATTATCTGAAAAATATTATTTTGGCAAATCTCTCTTTACAATATTTTTCTGGGTTACTGTAAAAAAATTAGTACTGTTTTGACCTATTTGGCAGCAACTTAGCGATATTGTGTTGACTGATTTGTCAAAAAAGTGCCAACATCTTGCATAAAGACACTTCTAAAATCCAAGGGGAAGGGCTTGGATGGCAACACCCCCTCCCCCAGGCCAGGGATCCACCAATGGACAGATCAGTTGGACCGGCATCTAGCCTCTCTTGGGAACTACAGTATGTATCTTAAGCTAGGGATTGGACAAGTTATCGTGTTTTTTGCTGCACAATCACGGTTTTTTGGTTCCTTGTGGTAGCAAAGGAACCTATGTAGTCAGGTTGGCGTGTGTGTGTGTGTATGTGTGTGTGTGTGTGTGACACTTGCTTCGGTACGCTCTTACTCAAGAAGGGAAGGTCGGATGGAACTTGGATTTGGTACATAGATTCGTCATAGGGAGAAGGTGTGCCCTATTGTTTTTGGTGGAGGTCAGAGGTCATTTGGGGTCACCAGAGGTCAAAAACTAAAAACCTTCTCAACACGATATTTCAAGGTAGGGAACTTGGATAGATGTCATACTTCGTGTGTGGATGTGTTATGGTGTAAGGATGAAATTGGATATGTTTGGTGAAAGTCAAGGGGTCATCTGGGGTCACCAGGGGTCAAAAACTGAAAAACATTTAAACACGGTATTTTAAGGTAGAAAGGGCAGATTTCAAATCGACTTGTGTTTGGTTAAGGTCAAAGGTCATCAAGGTCACTGGAGGTCAACCGCTGGATCTGTTATTTAGAAAATCTTGTAAGCTAGATAAAGATAGGTAATAGATTTTTTATCTCACCTGGTTTTGCATGCTTATACACCCAAACACCTTAGAAATTTGGCCTTTGCGTTTGTTCAGTAATGATTCCTTGGGGTTGTACACATATTTTGGATCATTCAAAGTTTTAAGAGGGCAATAACTGAAATCTGTAGATTTCACTAAACACAGATCACTCTGCATTAAACTGGTCTCTCTGCCAGTGGAAGCAATGCATGGATTATACAGTATGTCTCTTTAATACTGCTGTGCTCTGTGGGGGTAACCTAATCCTCATTCTATTATCACACCCCATTAATCACTTGCTTTCTGCTTAACTGCTGAATAAACCCTGTTTTCTGTGTAGAGATAGCAAACAGGACAAATGGTAGATTGTTTTGAAGTAATAGCAAGTTTTATTTGAGAGCAGGTAAAAATAACTTGTGAGAGAAATACAAGGGGTGTTTTTCTCTCTCTGACCACATTGTGTATTGTGTATTGATGATAGTATCAAGTTTGATTACAAGCATAAATACATATGGAAATGAGGAAATATTTTTGAAGGATCACCAAGCATTATAAAAGTTGAAGGTTAGTAAGGCCACAAAGATTTGATCTTTGATATCATGTAATATAAGTAATAAAATATCCCTTGTGAAGATGTTACAAACATTGAGTATGAGCTTTTGCTTAGCTCTATTTCAGAGACTGGCTGTACATTCTTATAATATCCAGCAAGGAACCACAGTGCCCATTGGGCTCTTGTTGAAATTTAAGTATCTCAGCCCAAGTTATAGAAAATCCAACCAAACTACAACTCCGTGTGTCTTTAAGAAATTTATACGTAAACATCTTGCTTGTAGGCTATATGCATCACTGTCACATGTACACATATGCCATGTATATGCTGACTTATCGATTTTTATCAGTTATCCCAAAGCCTATCATTATCAGTTTACATATCCCAGTAGCGCACCTAGGCTAGCGCTAGTAACAACTGTAGTTAGGGAGCTGCCAAGGTACAGCAGAAGCAATGTCGATTGCAGTGTGTGTTACAACCCAGGGTTGTCACCACGCCAGTCGGCGCCGGTCGGGACTAACCAGCAATGGACATTGCCGACTAGTACAACACCTAAAATGCAAGGCATCCGACAGGCACAAAAATGTTCTTTTATACTGAAAAATAATGAAATTGACATTAGTCTATAGCTGAAAAATGCAATGGGTCAAAAATGAGGTGGATTCCATGGGGGTAGGGTGAGGTACAAATATTGAGTCAGATGTTTAGCCAGCACTCAAATTGGGCTGGTGACAACCGTTTTACAACCAATGAAATATATCGAGTTTTTTACGATCCAGTTTCTATGTTACCCACGTATTTGCTTTGTAAATTTAGAAAGATAACTGCTTCTGTTCATTTTGAAATGATTTTCCTAAGGTTAAGTAATGAAATATGTACCAACAGGCTAATCTTGTGAAAGTTGTTTCAGCCAACTTAGTCTACACAGTTAACCCTTTTTCCCACACTTAGATGACCTAACCGCTATCTATCCTAACAAGACCCTATGACACAAGAAACCTAATTCCATTCAATTTCTTTCAATTACACGCCCCCCCTACCGTCACAATTTTTTTGCTATCATGACGTTCCAAAGCCCTACCAATGATAAAAAACTCACCCACATCACTCTTTAATCCTTATTTGTTATCCCTGAGTGGTTTTTGGTTTAATGATAAGAGAAACCTATGCAATCTTGATGGCGTGTATGTGCGTGTGTGTGTATGTGTGCATGTGTATGTGTGTGTGTGTTTGTGACACTTTGCTCGTTAACACAACATCTCAAGATAGGAATGTCTGACAGTTTTCAAACTTGGTTCATAGAAGCGCCATATTGAGAGGAAGAACCCTATCGTTTTTGGTAGAGGTCTAAGGTCATCTGGGGTCACTGGGGGTCAAAGTCTGAAAATTTCATTAAGGCGATATCTCAAGATAGGAAGCTTGGGTAGATTTCATATTTGGTATGTTGATGTGTTATAGTCAGGAGATGGTCCCTATTGTTTTTCCAGAGGTCAAAGGTCATCTGGGTCACTGGGGTCAAAGTCTGAAAATATTGTCAGCACAATATCTCAAGATCAGAAACTTGGGTAGATTTCATGTTTAGTGTGTTGATGAGTTATGGCCAGGAGATGGTCCTTACTATTTTTCGCAAAGGTCAAAAGTCATCTGGGGTCACCGGGGGTCAAAGTCTGAAAATATTCTTAACACACTGTTTCAATATAGGAAACTTTGATAGATTTCATATTTCGAATGTAGAAGCGTTGTTGTCAGGAAATGGTCCCTATTGTTTTTTTGAAGAGGTCAAAGGTCATCTGGGGTCACCAGGGGTCAATTTATGAAAATCTGGTTAACGTGATATCTCAAGATAGGAAACTGGAATAGATTTTACATTTTGTGTGTGGATGGGTTGTAGTTAGGAGATAGTCCCTTTTGTTTTTGATGGAGGTCAAGGGTCATCTGGGGTCACTGGGGTCAAAGTCTGAAAAATTTTTTAAACATGATATCTCAAGATGGGAAACTTGGATAGATTTCTTATTTGGTATGTGGATGGGTTATGGTCAGGAGATGGTCTCTGTTGTCCTTGGTGGAGGTCAAAGGTCCTCTGGGGTTACAAGCGGTCAAAGTCTTGAAATATCGTAAGCACAATATCTCAAGATAGGAAATTTGGATAGATTTCATATTTGGTATGTGGATGGGTGATGGTCAGGAGATGGTCTCTGTAGTCTTTGGCGGAGGTCAAAGGTCATCTGGGGCCACCAGGTCAAAGTCTGAAAATATTGTCAACATGATATCTCAAGATCAGAAACTTGGATAGACTTCATATTTGGTATGTAGATCTACGTTATGGTCAGGAGGTGGTCCCTGTCGTTTTTGGTGGAGGTCAAAGGTCATCTGGGGTCACTGGGGGTCAAAGTCTGAAAATCTTGTGAAAGGGATATCTCAAGATGTCTGTCTGTCTGTCTCTTTATCTATCTATCTTTCTATCTGTCTGTCTGTCTGTCTGTCTGTCTGTCTAATCTGTCTAATCTGTGTAATATGTCTAATCTGTCTAATCTGTCTAATCTGTCAAATCTGTCTGATCTATCTAATCTATCTAATCTAATCTATTGAATTATCTCATGAGTGAGAAGATAATGGTGCATGAAGGCAAATTTCAAACAGTACATTTGTGTATCATCGGAACCTTAATGCATTTTTGCATTCTGGTTATCACTTGAATCCATCTAATAGCTGACATTTGACCTTGAAAACGAATGTCGAATGAACGTTCTTTGTGTGCTCGCTGTGGGCAGGCTTCGTACACACTATATGTATGGAGAACTACAACAACAGTGATCTTGACAATAACAACAGTGTAACTGGTAATAGATGGCGCTATATCACTATAGGGCACCAATATGTGATTAGATTTGTGTAAAGAAATTTACAAGGAACATTTTGGTTTTTGAATGAGGAAAATCGGTTGAAGGGTTAGAGATTTATGAATTTTTGAAAGGAGGGCTTGTTTTGGGTCGTTTTTGACAATATTTCTCCAATTTTTCAACTTTATGGAGCTATTTCTCCAAAACCCTGCATCCCTCTGAGTTGAAATTGTCTGAGAATGATGTACAGTATGTGAAGGTAGTTCCAAAACAAGTAAAGACATGTGGCCTGCTTGATAGGTTCCTGAAACAATTTTTTTACCGAAATTCATAAATTTTGACTTTTTTTCCATTTTTTTTTAATGTGAGCAACAACTTCAACCGTGATTAGTTCAAAAATTGTCCATGATAACCCCCCCCCCCAAAAGTAGTTCATGATAAAGAGCACCTTTTGAGCTATAATTTGGTGGTTGAATAAAGGCTGAGGAGTGTATAGTGACAAAGTTAGGGATTTTCGAAAAATGTCTAAATTCTTGGGTGATATGTACACCCAGATGCGCGGAAAAGCGTTTAAGTCAATGGGACTTCTCCATTGAGTTTTTCTGTATATAGCTGCACTGGGTTGATTGTGCCCCTTTATTCATATGTGTGAATGCAATGAGCTGCTGGTGAATACAAACACACAGTACAGTATGCTACGTAGATGCTGCATAATTATAAAGGAGGGTGTGAGGCTATTGCTGGGAGGGTGTGAGACTATTGCTGGGAGGGCCCTATGAATTGGGTGCTGCAACTTGATCTTTGCAAAACTTTCAGCCTGCCACACAGACAGTACACAGTTAGGGAAGTGCAGGCATGCAAGGCTATGTATGTGGTTCAAGGCCCAACTTCTGTTATTATTTGCTTTTTCCATATTATGGTAAACTTATGCATTTTCAAAGCAACTAAATAGGCAAGCTCCATAGAGTTTGATGTGCAGATGTACCGCAGCTATAATCACATCTTTTGACAGATGAGTATTAAGGAATACTTCTTTTTTAATTGGGTGTGAAAGCATTCCACAAATAAATTCGAATGGGACTTTTGTACAGGCATTGAAACTATGAATAAACTAGTACTGTTACTTACAGTAAGCAAATAACGGGTTCAGCGGCAACATTTTGTGAAGTTGGCAATAACAGTTGTGCTTGCTTGCATTTTTTGGTCTGCATTTGTTCAAACCCTAGGTACAGAACAGCACAGTGTAACATAATATTACTTCCAGGATGCATAAATAATCCAAGAGGGAGAAAAAGAAGTGTCAAATTGCTACTGTAACAGTAGGCATTTGTGTTGCAGTTGCATATACAGTATACTACAGTATAGGACTTTAACCCTTTACCGTTGTTTGGGTCCTTTTGGACCCATACGGAGAGCGCGGCTGTCACCCATCTTCACTGTTTCACACGGAGCTTGAAACTGTGAGTAGCTACCCAAAAATTCGGCCACAACAATGAGAGGGACAGTAGTTTAAGGTCACGGGGTCAACAACCTACGGAAGCTGACGTGGGGCATGCTAGGTCTGCTTTTCCGCCCACTCCCGAGGCAACCAAATATGCCCCGATTGGAGCACAACGGTAAAGGGTTAATCTAAAGTATCTGCAGCACGGGTCTGTGCACACACGCAGAGACAGCGGCATCAGCTTTGCAGTAAATACACTCCACAGGCTTATTTTAATAGCCTCCTACTGTATTTCTGGGTGTGTGCAATATTTACAGTTATTGAGTATACTTACTGTGGCTCTAGTAAAAATATGATAACCATTGGCTGCGGCCACTTCGATGTTGGGTCATTTAACCACGTTGGGACACAGTGCATATTTTGCCACTGCATTCATAAAATTTCAATATTCTTGGAAATTGCGAAGAAAGTTTCCTGTTCATACTGTTGCATTGTCTAAAGCACAGAGAGACCTTTATTCTGATACTGCACAGTGCTTAATGGGATTTGTCTTCAGATTTGGGGGATATTTCATAAAACTTATCTTAGAGGAGGCCTTTTTAGATGTACAGTAACATGGTTGACAAATAATATGCAATAATATGCAGTAGGCATGCAATGTTACAACTTACTGTATTTAACATCCATAAAATGGAATAAAAGATCATGAAAAATGCTCATGGTACAGTACAGGAATTAAAATCTAGAATTCCTGGAATTTATAGCCCCTCAACAAAAGATCCATTTGGTTGCTGTAAGTCAAGTCTGAAGTTGAACTGACTTGAATTTCTCATATCTGACTTGCTTTCTAAGAAAATAATTCAAAGAGATGGAAGACAACTAAATTTTGTCCAGTATGAATCGAAAGAGGGCCTTTTGCTGAACAGTGTCTACCTGTAGCACTTTACATATCAGTACAATTTTGGAACAATTTGTTCCCTACTGTAACTGTTAGACAGGCTGCATGTGGTACATTGTACTGTACCTATAACAAATATAAAAAGGACACAACAGTCACACAAATACTTACACACTAGACTTAAATTTCTTTCATGTATTTTTTTGCCATTTTAGATTTTGGGTGTCCAGGCTACAGTATGTCAGAACAGTGGTTTAGTTGGATAAATGTTACAATTGAACACAATTTCAAATAAAAACCTGCCTGTTTCAATTGAAATAGAGCACAATGACATTGTGGATACAAAGTATGAAAAGATTTGTGTTTTTTAAATATTAAGGGTAACTGTTATGGGTGATTGTAAAATTGGACAGTGTCCATGTTAATTGGTCCAATATGCTCAATCATTGTGCCCATAATTTATTCCTGCAATCATTCTTCCCTCATTGTGTCCAAATGGCATGGCATGGCATGGTGCATTTTAGTGTAAACAGGCCAAGAGCTACAATTTACAAAACCAAACCATGATGGTTTCACAGGTTAGGGGGGCTTGCTCATTGAGAAGTTTCAATCCAACTTACAGTACAAGAAATGCAAATGTTTGAGCCTACCTTTCATAATTGATAATTTGGTGCTCAGTCTTTTTCATAAATGCAGAACCTTACATTCCTAACCACCAACTTTCCCTATCTGTCCCAAAATTCCACTCGCTGCATACAGTGTTGGCTTTATAGTGTACAGTACATCTCATGGTTCTTTAATGATGAATGCATTCTTGTTAAAGACGCTTATTCCAGAAAAGTGCTGCTACTGTATAATGAAAAACCATCTCATGAACCCACTCCCCTTGGTACTGTACATCAGGGAGTCACGACAACATGGTTAAGTGGGACACGTCCTGTACAGTAGTGCTGTGTTTTAGTGGGGTGTTTCTACAAACTTGTACATGAGGGGATTAACCTTACAAAAATAAAAAAAGAAATATTTTTCTGTCAGTTTTTCATGTTTCAATGTTTAGTTTTAACTGTTGTAGTGCGTGTGTGGTGGATCAAAAATTAAGGTAACAAAAACCACTATTTAGAGAATCAAAAATTTTTTTTAGTTTGTGAGCATTATCACAACTTGAAGAAATTGTAGTGACCGAATTTCACTGCATCAAGGCACACGTTTCTACAATTCTATATACAGTAGCAATATTGCAGAGGTCATGTACCTTTATCACAGCTTTGTGTATCTTTCTAAATGCCATCCAGGCATCCATTGTACGACAGTTCTTACTGCCGGGCTGATTTGTGTGTGTATCGGTAACACACGTATTGCCCATGATCAGTTCCATCCAGTATGCCATGTTGAAACACACTGTCACATGCATGACCTGTGTACTATATACTAATATATATACTAAGTCGGTTCTGTATTACCTGCTAGGTGAAGGTGAAGTATTGTAGCTTTCTCTATTTTACAGAAGTTCAGTTATAGTAGGTTATTGTGATTAATCAGTAGTAAACAGTTCTTTACTATTTATGCCAGAGATGCTTTTACATAGAATCTTATTTCTTGTGTTCATCTCCTTTCTTTAATAGGCCCTTGTTTGGGATAGTCATCTCACTGGACCAGTAGGACTAATTGCTGAGTACTCCCTTCTAAAGGTACAGTAAAAAATAACATTTGAAACCATGGACAGACCATTCATTTGTACTTTTGAAATGAGAAAGATTGAGGGCAATATGACTGTTCTGGGAAATGAATATTTCTCCCTTCCCATGGTACATTGCTGTATAGGGTGACAAGTACGTACAGTATTCTGTAATTTTCAGAGTGTAATGTGTTCTGACTAGGGTTGTAAGCCAGAAAGATTTGTGTGTGGGATGCAAGTTACATTGGAGACCATATAAGTGTAGCACTTTAATCACTTGGCACCATATATACAAATACAAATTTTTGCACTCCCTGTGTCTTTTCTTTCCATTGTTTTTTTTTTTCTCAGTTTATTATTAAAGCAGTAATATTACTACTGTAAGTGTTGCTCTGTGTGGAGTAGGGAAAACAGTCCAGTGCCCCGCAATTGAAAAAAAAGAAATTCTTTAGGTGGTGCATTGTATTTATGTAATTAGTTAGATGCAGTTTTAAGACTCAGTTTCTAACCAATCGGTTTAAGTCGGGCAAGCCACACATTTTTTCCATTCGTGACTCACTGGCTTGTTTTCCCTACTCCATTGCTCATGATGAGCACCAAGCACAATGGCAGTAGGTTACATTTTTTTCAGTCTTCAGTATAATCTGACCAGGAGTTGAACTCCAACCTCCTGTCTGCTACTTGTAGATGACACCAGAAGGTTATTTAGTTGAAAACTCTGCATAATTACGTATTTAAAGTGTACCTCAAGTCAAAAAAATTAAAAATATATATTGAGGCAAATGAAAAATTAATTAAAACAGTCCAGCTTCCATCTTCATAGAACATTCCTGAGCAGAGATATAAAATGTTGAAATTTATTCATTCAACTTACAATGGCATATTGCACAATAGTATGTGATGTCATTGTTGTACCACTCAAATTGCAACCTTTGTATTTCTTTGCTTATCTGAAAGTTACTGCACCTTGTACCAAGTTGTGATAGCACTCTTACCCTTAGGGGGTGATGTAATTTATTAAGCCTTCTATGTGCTGCATGCTGTGCAAGCAAAGAGGAAGTGCTTGAGGAAATAATAAAAACATTTTTCATTTTTAAGGGAAAAAGCAGGTTATAAGAGTTTTACAACAAGAAAGTCACAAATTATTGTGCTATGGACCAGTTTATTTTAAATGAATAAACTTCAACATTTCATATCTCAGCTTAGGAATGTACCATGAAGATGGGAGTTGGACTGTTAGAATTCATTTTTCAAGTTCCTTAATATATATTTTTAAATTTTCTGACTTGAGGTACACTTTACCTGTTCACTCCGCAATATTGTACATCACCATCAGTTGTCTTTTCATTTCCAGGAAAATGAAGTGGACCGAATGTTTCCCTTGAGCCCTGGTCGCCTGCCCTTGGCAGCAGGACCTGGAGCCAGTGCCATTCAGAGTGTTATATTTCTTGTGAGGCCCAAGCTGGAACTTATGAGTGACATAGCGGACTGTATCCGTAAGACAGAGGAAGTTGGCAGTAGATTTCAGAAAGACTATCATATATACTTTGTGCCTATGAAGAGCACCCTATGTTGTCAGAAGTTGAAGGTGGGTGATTTTGTAACCAAATAAATTCATATGATACAGCATGCCAAGTGCTGGTATTCTATTTTTAGTCAAACAAATTCTCAGAATTGTTTTTGTCAGAAAGAATTTTTTTTGCAGGAAATAGAGACTTGTGGGAAAACCTGTGTTAATGTCTTGGGTTTAAATAGTGTGGCAAATGGTTTCTTTTCAGTGTACAATGGAACAGTAATCAAAGATAATTTTTCAGTTCAAGTTATAGTATGTCTCATTAAAAGTTTTATAAACTTAGTATCATGCAGCAACTGCTGTACAGTATTGTGTTTCTCCCCAAAACCAGACCTTGAATTTTGAGGCATGTGAGTGCAATTGCATGCCATCACTCTCCTTAAATCACTGTAAGGTGTGTGATTTCCTGCACACCTAGGAGATGATGGGACTCATAAAAACTAATAAAATTAAATAAAGCAACATACCTACCACACTCCTTAATTTCCTGAAGAGTGCAGTTTGTAGCTCAACTGGCAAATTTAAAACTCAGGGCCTGCAAAAATTGTTACAGTAATATATTTATTGTGTTTCTCCACTGTAGCCCCTTTCAACTGTGGATGGTAGAACAATGTACTGTACCATTGGAAGGTCTGAGGTTTGATTCTGCCAGGGTCTTAACAAGGACTTATAAGTTTATGCAGAAAATTAATTTTCACATGTGAAAGAAGAACAAAATCTACTCAGTTTGGTGACATTTCCATTCAAATCAGACATGAATTCCTTAGGATATCAGCCATAGAAGTTACTAAATGTGTGTTTCAAAGTGAGATTCAGGGCATCAGAGGTTATATCACTTCCTCACATTGACAAGAAATACTTTGTTTCCCTTTGTTTTTTCGGAGTGTTGTGTTGACCTTGACGTTAGAAGGAATAGGACCTCCACATTGGGATTGCAAAGTCTGAAAACTTCTCATGCCACTTGAGCGTTGAAGAGAAAATAGGCTGTTAAATTTTAAGAAAATCAAAAGACTATCCATTAATGTGGGGATATGATGTCATATTTGCTTGCTTCAAGTTCTCTAATTGTTGAAAATGTGACAACTGCACTTGCCCCTATCTTGAGAAACACACATCGCATTTCAATGCAAATTTCACCAAAATGCTTAGAATAAGTACCACAAACCATAAGTATCAAAATTCCATATGACCTTACATTAAACCCTTCTTTTAAAGATGGAACACACTTCACTGCCATTGTGCTTGGTGCTCAGCATAAGCAATAGGGTAGGGAAAACATGCCAGTGAACCACAACTGGAAAATGGCTGTGAGCTGCAAGATTTAAACTAATTGGTTAGAAACTGAGAGCTCTGTAAAACTTAATTAAATTAATAAACCAAACCCTTTCAATTGCCGTGGTGTTTTTAGTGTGTTTTTTTCTTGTTTCAGAGTCTGCAAGTCTATGGTTTCCTCAAAAATGTCAGTGAATATTGTTTGGAACTGTTACCCATGGATAGTGACCTTCTTTCTATGGAAAGTTCAGTGTCTTTCAAGGTATGTTCTGACAACATCAACTTTAGGAAAGAATTAACACATGGTATTTATCTTTCCATGTTTGTAGAAGAAATGCTTGTGACTTTTTTTAAAATAAGTTAATTTATGTTGTATTGAAGAAGCTTGTACAATGAGAAAAATTCACGGTGCTTGTATTAATGCAAAATAACTTGCTCTTCATGTGTTTTTGTGTACTTGAGTTTGGTAGATCAGATTTAACGACATGTCAACATGAATGTGTTATATAGTGTCAACAAGATAAAAAGTAAAGGTTAACTACAGTTTTAATTACTGTGCAAGTTGATTTTCAAATACAGTTCAAAAACAGAGCAACTTCTTCCCTTCAGTTGCCTCTTATGAAAGGTGGGAAAATACAATATTTTACAACATCCAGCCAACAGAGGGATTGTGTACTTGAGAATCATTTAAGTTTGCATTCCTGAGGATGTCCTCTTCTTGAGAAACAAATTTTATTAATAGTCAAGCTACAAGGAAATATAGTAAACACAGTAAACAGTGGGACTATGCTTTGTGGCTGGGTATGATGAGGTGTGTATCAGTACTTCCCCCCTGCCTCAGGAATACTGTAAGTGGGGCAATGCCACTTTTCTCAGGAGATAGGGACAATACTGTCAATTTTTGTCGTTGGTCCAAAGATATTTGCAAAAGAATTAAAAAGATGACCCAGCTTGGCCAAGAAGATTTGTCCAGTCTATGTATGATGTACATATACAGTGAGTATTGTGGTTACCTACCTATACTGTACTTACCCCTTGCCCCTCCCCCACTCAGAACAGCACACTCAACTAAGTAACTGTACACCACAATACTTGATGTAATACACTGTACCTGCATTTACCATCTCATCATACTATTTACACATCATAATATAATCGTACTGATAATGCTTCCCTTCAGGAGTGCTATCTATTGAACGATTTTACAACGATGCATTTCGTAGCGAGAGCTCTAATGAAGATGCAAGCCATGTATGGAATTATTCCCAAAGTGTACGGCAAAGGAAAATGTGCAAAGGTTTGTGAGGTTAAACATTTATGAAATTTAAAAATGGATATTTTATCAACCGTGTAGATTTACACAATGGCATGATATAATTTCATTTATGGGGCATTTTGTGAATTGCAAAAAAAATGCATATATAAATGGGGCATTGAATTGTAATATGAATTTTGAAGTGAATTTATATAATGTAAAAAAGTGGCCATAATGTAATTGTAAAAAATGGTTGATTGATATCCCTGCATTGCACCTACTGTACAACTTTTGCATTGCACAAATATTGCTGTCAATGTAGAAATTTGTATAGCTAAGTTGACTTTTTTTGTATTTAATGTATTATAAATACAGATTTGTTCAGTTTCAGCAAAAGATTTGTTAAATGTTTTAAATTGTGATTTGGAGCATTAAGACTTAAACAAATCTTTTGTTTCAAACAGATGGTATCTGACATGATAACCAGGATGAGGCTTGAGATTGGAGACAAGGAATTTAAAAGTGAACCTTGTTTTGACAGCATGCTTCTTCTGGACAGGTCATGTGACCTCTTGACCCCACTCCCTACACAACTTACCTATGAAGGGCTGATGGATGAATACTTTGACATACAGAATGGTGAGAGAATTATGGGTGTTAATGTATTGTGGAAAGACATTCACAGCACTAAGTAGAGTGTGGAAGATAAGTATTGTATGAACTTGGAAATAGGCCAAAGATTTAGATGCTATGGAGAATGAATTTCCTGTCTACAATCATCCAGGGCCATTGGCAAAACTCACATTGCAACACTAGCAGGGTTTCCCCTGGCATTGTTTTTGTGACTGCATCACAAATTTTGGTTACCACCTCAGAGAAACTTATTGTTATGCTGTAATTGTCACATGCCCTATACTGCAGTAGAAGCTGTTGAAAAGGTAGTTTTCCCTTCCTATAAGTGTCAAATCTGGCACTGTTTTACCCCATGGCCTAGCAGTCCTCTCACAACCTCTCAAACCTAGGGAAACCACACCTTTGCAGATCCCTGATCTAATTCATACATAACATGCAATACAAAGATAATAAACTTGGCATAGTATTAAAGCATAATCTTTGGTTTTTATGTGTCTGTGGTGCTTTGCTTGTTATCACAATATCTCAATATCTCAAATACAACATCTCAAGATAAGAATGTCAAACGTTTTTCAAACCTGATAATCCAGCTACAATTATGAACTTTTTTCAATTCTTCATTTGGAAGGAACTGGAAAATTTCCTCCTGAAAAATTTGCCAAAAGTAACGAATCAGACCAACAAAAAGATCTTTCAACTGACAAGAAATCAGACTTCAAGAAAATTCCTCTAAACTCTGCGGATGAGCTTTTTGCTGTCTTAAGAGACAAAAATTTTAATGCTGTTGGCCCTGAGCTAAGTAAAAAGGCCAAGACATTGTCTGCAATTTATGATGTGAGTATTTGTTTTATCATTTATTTTTTATTTATTTATTTTGTTTTTTTTTAATAATGTTTGCAACTGTTTTAAGAGTTTTACATGTTTCCATCTTTTATCAAGATTTTGACATAAAATGTTTTACAGCAAACTTGAGTTAACACACTTTCCCTTTTCCCAACCTAGCATAGATAACTGTGCTTTAATTAAAGGAAGGGATGATGGGAATTATGACTTTATTCCTGTTTGGCTCAGAACAGTATGTCTCAGAATTAAACTGTTAGGCAGCCTGCTGTCAAGTTATCAATGTTTAGAGAATATTTCAGTGATAAGAGAATATTTCATGTGGTTTGTTGTATCCAATTTCCCTTCTTCCATTGCATTTTGCATGCAATGCTGATGCTGCACATAAAATTGCTATTTATATGCAAACTGTTTGACATTGTTGGGTGTTTAAAAGCTTACCAAACTGAGCTATAAATTATTCCATACTTTTCTGTTAGTAGCCTTATGTATACTCGAAACAAGGGACAGGGGGAATGGAAAGTTGAGGGGCAGTGGGAGCCCATGACCAATATATCACCCCCCAAAAAATGAAAAATGCCCCCTCCTTGTGTCCTTATGAACACTTAGGATTTGCACTTGGATAAAACAACACATTTTAATGGTCGCTTTCTTTGTGTTTGAGTTATAATGTACAGTGCACTACCAATCTCATGGTTTTCTTTTTCTTTGCAAACAATTTTTTTTTACAGGAGAGGAAAGATGCCAAAACAGTCAGAGCTATGAAACAATTTGTGTCCAAGCTTCCTCACATTCAGTTGGAGAAATCTCAACTAGCAACTCGTAAGTACAATCCATTGTAGAGCATCCATATCACAAAATTAAATTGTCATGATCCCGTTACTGAGTTGGACAAAAAGACTGATAATATTGTTATGTGTAACACTTTACACCAATGAGTTTCCATTTTTAAACTCTCAATTTTTTCTATTTTGGTCACTAAAAATGAAGGCAAGTAAATTGTAAACACTGAATCCAACACGTTCTGAAATTCTGTGTCCTTTGTAATTTCAGATACGTCAATAGCGGAACTGGTGAAAGAAAAGACTGATACAGATAGTTTTATGGACTCATTGCAGATACAGCAAGGTACCAGTTATTCTTCCAAATGTATACTTATATTTTAAAAAACTTGTGTGTACTCACATTTTTGAGAATGTATTTGTACTTGTGCTCTCATTATTACTGTATATTTTGCTATGGATATCAGTCAGTTTGACCTCCAGGAATTCATACCTTATTATTCCTCTTATTCATATTATTTCTTTATGTTTGTATGGATAGAACTATGATCAATTTAAAAAAAAAAGTTCCCCTTTGAGGAATAAGTCTCTCACTGAAAGAATATCACTGCTTTGTACAGTAACTCACAAATATCCTCCCACCTGAACTGTTTGTTTTTCCCATGATGCAGCAATGGTAACCCTTGCAGTGTGCTTGGAATTGTTGCTGCCTCAGACAAAACATATATTGGGGTTGTTGATTGTCTGTCTTCAAATGGAAAGATGTGTTTTCTCAAGTGTGTTGTCCAAATAACAGTTTGAGTGTGGCTAGTGGTGGGTAGGGTACCCCTAAGACTGACTGACTGCATGGTCAAGTGGTTAGAGCATCTGACTTGCAGTCTGGAGGTCAGAGTTCCATTCCTGGCAGGGTCATGCCAAAAACTGTAAAAATGCTTGGTGTGCAGCACAAGAAATGGAGTAGGGAAAACAAGCCACTGGACCACAACTGGAAAAAAAAAGTCTGTGGCAGATTCAACTTAAACCAATTGGTTTGAAACTGGGCTGTGAAATTCAATCTAACCTAAGGGTGGGGTTGATAGCAGACCAGAGAAAGCATAGATTCAGACATGAGATCACAGTATAGATACTGTATAACAATGCAAATTGAAGACTTGGTATAATTTGTTTTGTTAGACTGAACAGTAGTTATCTAAATGAGGTTTTACAACCCAGTTTCTAACCAATTGGTTTCAGGAGTCGGGCCGACCATGGCCCTTTGTCTATTTGTGACTTGCTGGCTTGTTTGCCCTACTTCATTGCTTTTGCTGAGCACCAAGCACAATCATGGCAGTAGGTTCTATTTTAAAAGTCTTCGGTATGACCTGGCCAGTATTCAAACTACACTCCTCCCGCTTTTGGTCAAGTGCTCTATTACCACTTGACCATGAGGGCGGTTGGACTGTAATATAAAATCAGAATGGTAAATATTAATATTAATTGAATGATGAGTAATTGTTGTCTGTCTTTTCCCCTTTGTTAGAATTTATGAATGGCCTGGACACAGACAAAATTAGCTCATATATAGAGGACCTTATAGCTAAAAAGGAATCTCTAGTTAAGGTAATATTATGTAAATCGTGTTTTAATTGAACAGATATGGGTCATCTAAGATGCTTTTAACTTAATACACAAAAGTGGGTTCAAAAAATGAATTAAAGAGATGTGTTGTGGTTGGGAGGACTAGTAGGGATGGGGTAGAGGTGAGGTTGGGGAAGGGGTTGTGGAGTTAGGGTGGGGTTAGGGAATGCATTGGCTTTAGATTGATGTAAGATGTTCAGACTGACACTTATTTGCATCTGCCTTTCAAATTTTTACATCATATCCTGCCATTAGTTGTGCTATGATTATTCCTAAATATTGTAACATTTTCATGGTACCTAAGCACATATTCTTCAACAGTACTGTCATACTGTTAGTAGAATGGCTAAATTTGGTGGATTTGGAACTTGCTGTTTTTCTGTCTGTTGTATTAATCTCATTACTGCCATGCAAGGCATTAGCTGAATATACAAAAAAGGCTTCAAAAAATGAAAAAAAGAAAGACAGGGTTGGGATAGGGGAAAGGGGTATTGGGGCATTTGGCGAGGATAGAGAATACACAAGCTTCGGGTTGATTTCATTTCATTTCATTTATTTGTTTTTCACATCATCATACAAGTATATAAACGTAACATAAATATTATTATATTTCAATAAGTAAAGCATAACTTTGTCCATAATGATGTGAAGGAAGTAAAACGAGAAAGATTTGAGGCTTGGACTGTCAATAATAGACTTGGGTAGAGTATTCTTAAGATTTATACCCCGATGCCATAGGCTTGATTTAGAGTGGGATGTGCTACTCACAAAATGTAGAAGAAGCTGAGGATTATGTGTATTATAACTGTAAATATGGGCACTAGTTGTAAAAAAGTGGGAACAAGAGTGGGGTAAAATATTGTAAATGGAGCGATATGTAAGCGGGTCTGTTCCAAAATTCATTATTATTGTTGATTATTATTGATTTATTTGGGGTGGTAGTATGGTGTGGTGGGATTAGAGAATACACTGCCCTCAGTTTGGTTTATGGAGTAAATGAAACCTTCAGACATACTTATTCCTGGTCTGTTTTTCAAATTTTTCATATCATTGTGTGCCATCAGCTGTGCCATAACATTTGTACACAAGCACATCTATCAGTAGTGTAGATGGCTGTTAAAACTTGGTGGAATTCAAAAGATTTTTTGGGGGGGAATTGTTAGACTGTAAGTTTATTTCTGCAAGGCATTTATTATTTGTTTGTCTCTTTCTTGCTGCTACAGGTTCTGAGATTAATATGTTTACAATCAGTCACCAATGATGGATTTAAACCAAAAGTTCTTGACTTTTATAAACGGGAAATATTACAGGTTTGTTAGAATACCTTAAAGTGGATCTAATGTGTACCCATAAGAATTATGAATAAAATGATACGAGCAATGAAAAAATAATGCCGAGACCCTTGTGCTCAGATGGCTTGTAACTATTGTACTGTTTTGTAAGTTTTCTGACCACTTAAGCATATTCAAGAGGACATGCAATCTTTAATTCATGACAAATAAAAAAAAATCAAAACTTTATTGTGAAACATTTCCCAAAAGGATAATTTAAGGCTTATTTCAGTGACAAAATTCATTAACTTCAAGATATGCAGAAAAAATTTCTTTTTAGGAGACAAAAAATTCATCTCAATAGCATATAGCATTTGGAAGAAACAAATTTATAAAGTACTTTAATGCAATTTTTCCTTTTGATTTGGTGTATAATTTTAAGCTGTGTTGTCATCGCAGCTCTTTAATTATGTTTATGGAAGCCAAGCTTCATAAACATATTGCTATTACCCAGGTTCACGTCACGTGACAGTTTCTTTGGCCCGGGTTTTTGGAGAAAGTTCTTCAGTATTATGCATGTGGTTTGCATCATACATTTTTTACAAATTGTAGATCAGAACAAAGCAAGGACAGTTGGAAGGTTTTTTCACTAAATAACGAGCAAATATAGAATATTTGATTATAAAAATGTCTGAATGAATTAGGCCAAGTAATCTGCGCAAGTTAAGGCATCCTAACATGTCAGTCAGCAGGTGTGGCAGATACAAACTTTCGAAATTAAAATAAAATCCTCAAAAACTTATCTTTTTAAAGCTAGCTCTGTGTGTAATACTTTTTGTCAGTGAAAAGGCGGTTAATTGGTCTGCATGGTGTGATGTGGCATTTATTTTATCACCTTTTCATAGGATATGTTAGCTTGACATGAAAAACACGATATCTAGGGATTTCCCCTTCATTGCGCAAGCAGTGGTTCCTTCGTAGGCCAACTACACAGTACAGAGTTCTGTTGTATCACAGTTTCTTTGTCACAGGTTTTTGGGGGAAGTTCTTCAGTATTAGGCGTGTCGTTTGCATCATACATTTGTTACAAATTGTAGATCAGAAGGAAGCAAGGACAGTCGGAATAAAGAATTTATCACTAAATAACGAGCAAATGTAGAATATTTCATTATAACAAACGCATGAATGTCGTAGGTTAAGAAGTGATTCATTCGTACAGGGAGTTGTTATAGGCTCACATGCACAACACAAGAGTTCTGTGTATGTGTATCACATTCACGTACATGCACAGCAGTGTTTATCAAAAACGACAGCGTTGTAAATTGCAACTGCAAGCTCTCTGTTGTTCATACTGGCGAAACACAGCCATAGAGCAGTATATCCTGCTCTTTGATTACAGCCACGTAAATATTTTGAACACAATTTGTTCGCCACTTGAGCGGCACTGTTAATGTTTTCAGCCCCTACACACAACTGACACAGCCTCCTTATGAGTAGACAAATTAGGCCTAATTAATGGGACTTAGCCTTCTTCAGTCAAATGGGATACCGTGCACTTTGTGTAGGCCTTACTCTGGTATACTCTGGTATATCTCGTTGTATACAGACTGTCAGTGTGTTAGTAAATTTGTCTTCTGAATCTTTGAGACAAGACAGTTCTGTTATTTAAGTGATCTGTTGTGAAGTGATTTTTTTCAGTTCTATAATGAACACCATTCAGTGAAGTAAAAATTTTCACATAGTAGCCTACCAATCGCTTCCATAAACAGTGGTTACGGTTTTGGTAACCACATTTCTAGTTTGACATTATCTTCAATTTATTAATATTTTTGATGCTGCTGCAGGAAATATTAACCAACAGTGGTGGTTGTACTCTACGGAGGGTGAAGGGTAATGCTTGATCTTCAGGCAAAGATATTTAAACATTCCCACAGGTTAGAAACATGTATAAAATTTCAAGGACAAAAGGACTTTAACTAGTTCAGAAAACAAAAGGAATCAGGACAATGTGCCCACTTTATACAGCTTTTGTGGCTTTTTTGAAAAGCAGCGGTATTTTTAACAAAAATATCCAATATTTAAAATGAGATATCTTGAGTCAGGAAAGGAATGCGACAGGGTTTGAAGGATACGGTGTGGACTTTTTTTTTTAATAACAAAACCCTTGTGAAAAGCCACCAGAAGGTCTCCCTTTAAATAAATGCTGAGGGAATGATTCCCTCCCCCAAAGTGCTAACGCATATGCCTTTCTTCTGTAAGATTTCTCTTGGCTTCCATATGTTCTAAATCTTATTTGAAACTCGGTAGATATCTATTATGTAACTCAATGCCCAATGAAGGTTAGAAACATTTTAAAGGAGGTTAAAATATTTCTCTTGTCAAAAGTTGCTGTTCCTCAAAGTTTGAGCTATGAAGTAAAATCTGTTGTCATAAAATGTGTAAAACGAATCAAACAGAACAAAAAGTGTTCAGGTTTTTTCCAATTGCAAACAGTACTAGTTTTGTAGAAACAGAGCACACAGTTGCCAACCTTAGAAATGGTCTCTTATGGCTTAGTCATCAAAACCAATTTTCCATAAAGCTGGTCACTGGCTTCAGACAGTGAACAATTATGTAATCATGTTGTACTTGTGCACCAATGTTAAGAATGTCAATGAGCCATAGTATAGGCCAACAGTAAAATGCACGATCATACACATGTTTTGCAAAAGTCTTGTCTGCATGAGTCCATAGTTTTTCCCTTTCGGGAAACCAACAAGGCTTTGTAAAATTCTGAAGCTTCCTTTCCTTCTTATGGAAATATCAATAACTCCTCCCATTGCATTTTTAGTTGAAGACATTTAAAATGTTACTCATTTAGGCAAGATCATCTTAAGGGTTTTGAAACAGACTTCATTCCAAGTTCATTATGAATCTTCATGTACATTTCTGATATGCATGTTATTGATCAATTCATTCAAGAAGTGTGATATATTTTCTTCCTTTTTCAGACATATGGTTTTGAACACATCCTGACCCTTAGCAATTTAGAACATGCTGGGCTTCTAAAATTCCAGGGACCAAGAGGGTTTCCTACCCTCCGGAAGACCCTTAATTTAGTTGTTGGTGAAGTGAATGAGTTGAACCCCTTGGATATCTCCTATGTGTTTAGTGGATATGCTCCTCTCTCTGTCAGGTTAATACAGACTCTTATGGGTCCAGGCTGGAGGTCCATCCAGGAGGTCATGAGATTTCTACCAGGGCAGTCATTTGAAATTGATCAAAAGCTTCCAGTTGGTGTGGAAAAAAGAAGTAATTATTGCAATTGCTTGTTTTTGTTGAAAATATGATTCTGAAGAACCATAGACAGTGGACTTAGGGTTCAGTTTTACCCAGATTCACATTGCACAGGTTCATGTACTGTACTAGTTTTCTTGTGCAGGTTATTTTCAGTGCTGACATGTATTTTGTGGGAATTGCTAAAAGACATTTCCTAGGCCTAAATTAATAGTCAAATCCTACTTCACTAACATATAAATGCAAAAACTACTTCCCTTAAAAACTTATTGATTTCTGTAAGTTTCCATTTCAAACAAAACCAAATTCCAGGACTGTCTGTTTTGATTACATGTTGTTAACCATGTATGTGCAACTTATCCAAGCACATTATTGCACAGGCAGAGTTGAGCTTACACTTAAGTTTACTGCTTTTTTACTGCTTTCTCGTATCTTAATTTTGATACCTTTTGATAATTTTATAGATCAATACTGTTATTACAGATTGTTATGGTAGTCATCTTCCTAGTGTAATTTACATTGCTAACATTTGAACATTGTTAAGGACCCAACCTAGTTAACTACAGATGAGCCAGTTGCAATAATATGTAAACATGTACTCTGAGTTAAGTTTGAAAAGTGGTGTTCTTAATAAAGTCCTTTATGGTATTCCTGATTTTCAGATTGTTTGGTGCAAGTAGATATTTTGCATGTAGATTTGTTGACTTGCATGCATGCCCCCCCCCCTTCCCAAAAAAAAAACATCAAACACTGGGTAGGCGGTAGTAGACGCTTGAAGTCCCTGTCTTATATTTTAAGGGCATCAACCCCTTCCTTATTTTGGTTGTCAGTTGTTCATATAGTAAATGTTATGGTGTTTGTTCATTTTTTCACCAGAACCTCTTTCACAGGGCAACCAAGAGGATAATACCAGGGTCTGTTTGGTGTTTTTCCTTGGAGGTGTCACTTTTGCAGAGATTGCTGCCTTAAGGTTTCTGTCCCAGCAAGAAAACAGTTCACATGGTGAGAGAGGGAGTCATCTTTTAAAACATATTTTGAAACTTTGCAGTCACCTTTGCTGTTTTGTATTGCAGGTTTTCAGACTGGGGATTAAGATTTGTTAAATATTATGACAGATGTCTACCTAAAAAATATTAAGTTGTACCTTAAGCCTAAAATTTCAAAAATTTGTATAACAAATAATGAAAAATGAATACAGTCAGTCTAACTTTCATTGTCTTAGGACATTCCTGAACTCTTATATAAAATGTGAAACTTTATTCACTTAAGTTATTAAAACTAAATTGTGAAATGTTTCCGAAAGGAATTATGAAATACCTACTAGACCCACTGCATGCTCAAGTAGTTATTTCATTCGACTTGCAGCCAGAACGACTGCCATAGTTTCAGAATTCAACTCCTGGCGGGGTCTTACCAAAGACTTTATAAATGGAACCTCCTGCCATTGTGCTTGATGATCAGCATAAGCAATGGAGAAGGGAGAACAAGTCAGTGAGACACAACTGGAAAAAGGGTGTTTCAACTTTTTAATTGGTTAGATATGGAGCTCTAAAAACTTATCTAACCGACTTCCCCAAATGGCTAATACATAGACCTTTCTTTAGTAATTAAGCCTTTTCTTGGCTTCCGTACATTCTTTATCTCCTTTGAAACTTGTTAGATATGTAAGATACGTTTCAAAGGAGGTAAAAATATTTTTTCCATCAAAAGTCACCTTTCCTCACAGTGTCAAGTAAACAGTAACAATTTAGTTTGTGAAACAAATAATAAAAATACTTTGCCTTCCTTTAAAGGCATATTCTGGTGGCTTTTCACCTAAGTGTTGTAAAAAAGGCAAAAATATTCTCTACCATGTCCTTCAAACCCTGTCTCAATACCCTTTTCCTAACTCAAAATATCTCACTTTAAAGATGGGATATTTTTGTTATAAAATATCTGTGGTTTTCAACTAAGCATCTGGAAGTTATGTAATGTGGGCACATTGCCTCAAATTCCTTTTGTTTTTCTTTATAATTGAATGTCCTGTTTGTCCTTGAAATTTGATACTGCTGGAATGTTTGAATATCTTTTCCTGCAAATCTAGCATTACCCTTCACCATACATAGAGTACAACCAACAATGTTGCTTACTATTGCCTGCAGCAGAATCAATATAATAAATAAACTGAATGCAATGTCAAATGAATCTGCCACGATGACATCACAGATTACCCATGATGCACCAAATCTCAAGAAAAAATTGCATTACTTTAAAAATCTGTATCTTCTGAATGCTGCATGCTATTGAGATGCAGTTTTCACTTCCTGAAAGAGAAAATTTTTGTGCACATTTTAAAGCCAATGAATTTTGTGTCCAGAATATGCCTTTAATTCCAAACAATACTATTTTTTGTGGAAGTAAAAGACACAGTTGTCTGTGTTAAGAATGACAGTACCTTGCATGGTTTGAGTCCTCCAAACCAACTGAGTAGGTGCGCACTGTTTAAGAAGGTGTTTCTTGATTGGCTGTGGCCATTGTATAGATTGTATTCTTTGTTCAAGTTAGGGATTAGTTTAAGGATTAGGGTTACATTAGCCAGTTAGGAAATTTCTTGTTAAACAGTGCGCATCACCCCAACCAATTTAAATGAAATGTGGTTATAGCATCAGACAGTGAATTAGAGTTCAGTGTAGTTCTTCATTAAGTGTGAAAAACCAATGCCAATGCTAAGGAAGTTAACAGACCATGCAGAATCCTACACTACTTTTTATACGTGACTAGATATTTCCTTTTGGGAAACCAAAAAGGGTAGATTGCACAGCAGTTTGTGATGGTATTTTTGTATACTCAAATAAAGGTTTTGTTTTTCATTGTTTTTTGTTAACTTACTACACCTTTGGCCAGTATGTGTTACCAATAATTTACTTCACTAAACAATCCCTCCCTGTAAACTATACTATGCACTGGAAGCATTTAAGGTCTTTTGAACATACTTTAATAACAGAGAAGATCAAAGCAGGTAATGTGGGTTGTACAACAAGAAAGTCACAAATCATGTTACTATTTGACCCATCATCTGTTAAGTAATCGGCATCTGGCCGATTATTCCATTATCGGTAAATAATCGGCATCGGTAAAATTCTGCCATTCAACCGATCACTACCACCGATTATTTGCAAACTGGAAAAAGGGGCTAAATATACTTGAAACTTGTTCTCAATTCCTTTAGAATTCCCGTAATACTCAATCCTTTATATTCCTGCCAAAACGGGATGCATTGATAATCACAAACGTATACATTTTACCCCTGCCATGGGAATGATCGTTTGATGTTTTCCACTATAACCCGGTAGTATTACTTGGAATTCGATTTAGAAGTGCATTCAAGGTGTATTCCTTGCTGTCTCGCAGAAAGTGCCACGTAAGTGCTGTACAAACTGTTCTGCACAAAACACATAGTACAGACTATCTAGCTGCAGTGTTTCGCTGTTTTTTCAAATCAAAGCTTTGCATACATATCTGTGTATGTTTTGTACACTTAGCACCTGGAATCTTGTGAAGTTCGGTGGTTATTACCTTGCATAAATTAAGGCATTCCCAGCATTCCTTCCATACTGTTATTTACGGTAGGACTTAAGCAATGTTGTCATACGATGCCATTGCAAACGAAAACAGTGATGCACCTAGTCTCTTGCAGTAAACTTCTTGGCCCATGCATGCACTAGACTTACAAGCGTGTCTGTTTTTACCACCAAACAAGGCATAATATTTTGTGAAATCATATGCAAAAGATCCATTGCAAAATTTAATCCCCCTGCTTCGTGATTGGTTCAATTGCGTTGATTCTAGGCAGCCAATCACAACTCGCGCCTTTGCCTATGTGATTTAGTGTGTGAAAATACTCGGTCTTGAGACAAATTTTCACATTGAGTTTGTGTTGCAACGATCACACTTGTTATGCCAGCTAGCGGAGCCGGGCGAGCCCCGTGCTAAATTCACCTAGAAACTGCATCGCAAATCCCAGCGTACATGGATTTTTCGGGGATTGGACTTAGGTGCATTTCAGTTGCAGATTCTTTTTAAACAAGAAGAAATTTTTTGACAAGAACTGCTATAAATATACGGGGATATTTGTATTGGAAAGGAACCATAAGATATGTTCCACGGGTGCCAAGAACTGCTAAGATTATCATGATTGCTTTACATGGGGTTCGTTGTTAAAAGCGGGAGAGTAGCTACAGTACATTAATGCAACTACAACAGAGTACAGTAAAAGAATGCCATGTTCCGACATGATTGGGGGATGAAAAATAGACGGAGCATGATGTTGGCCTTAGAACTAAATTATCAAAGGGCATGTAACATCTACTCAAACAATTGTACAGTATTAAGGGTTGATTTGTATCTCCACTTTTGAAGTGAAAATATTTTGCCTACAAAAATGATATCCCGTTTGTGAAACGAACAGAACTATTCCCAATATTTCCATCCTGAACTGGTTATGGTAATACGATACGCACGAAGCAAGGGGCACGTACTAAAGTGACAAACATGTGACTTCCCTCTTTCTAATATTGGTGATAGGTAATCGGCATCGAGCCGATTGTTAAATTAAATAATCGGTAATCGGGTAGTACCGATTAAAGCATAATCGGTCGAACACTAACAATGGACTTAAGGATTTTTGTGAATTAATTTCAAGATTTAATTTCTCAGCAATGGAAGAAGTTATGTCAATGGAAGCTGGATGAATTGGTTCTATGTTCAACCTCTAGAATACACATTTTTAAAGTTTAGTCACCCTTTATTGAAGTGATTCTTTGTGTTTAATGAAAGGAAAAAAAAATGAGGTTTTTTGCTTTTCATTGATAAAATCTTCAATAACTCGATTAACCATGACAACAAGAGTTCTTAAATTAGCTAGAAAGACCTCAAAATACTGAAAAATTTGCAAGCTCTTATGAAAAATGCTTTCCCATTATGAGCTGCTTAAACCACGCATATTTTAGTACCGAAGTATATCCAATGTGTCACACGAGCTAGCTGTGTTTGGAGATTCTGAAGTGCAGTATACTACAGGTTTGTAGAAGCACATGGATGATGGAATTTAAAGTACCTACCTAGCCAGCTAGTCATTATTTTTAAGAAAATTGAGTAAACTTTGGCAGAATTTTTGCAATGGGGATTATTTTTTGGTCCTCATTGTTCCAATGGACTGTTTAAATGTTTTGTGCAAAGTTTGTTTAGAATATTTTGATGTATTTCCCTTTTGGCAAACATTAAGTATCGTTTTAAACCTATATAGCTGGGTTAGGTTAGGTTGGTGGAGCTGGGAAGTAATTAGCTTGTGGTTTTGTATAATTTGTGTAGGGTTTACATCTGCGGTAATTGTTTTTTTTTTATTTAATATTGTTCCAGAATGGTAAAATTTTGGGTTCATCTCGAAAACAATGATACATAAGGAGTTATCCCATTGGATCATTGTTTAAATTTTGTTGAAGTTTTCCCCCCTGCTTATAACCATCTGGTTAATCTAGGGGAGCCTGTGGGGCCTTCTCCAGTTGTGGGTCATTGAATTGTTCTCTGACTCTATTGCTAATGTGGAGCACCATGCAAAATGGCTTAAGTTCAAACCGAAATATGAAGATAACCTGTACATCTTTATTAGCTTCATTGTTACCAGGGATGTAGCTACAATCCTCGACAAAAATGATGGGACAAAACAAGCAAAACAAGCAATGAACAGAACACCATCCCCCCACTCCCCCATTCAATGTTGCGGCAGCCCAAGGCATCCTGAAACTTCAACACTGATACGGGGAGCGGGGTTGTCCCATGTATTTTTGTCGAGGATTGTAGCCAAATTTGGGTGCCTGGTAATTGTCTGATCTGAGCAATAGCACCTCACCCCATCCCAGGGCATCTGCCATGTTTTTCAGCCATTAATTTTTCACTTTTTACCTCATTTTACTGTAGGGAGTGAATTTGGGGCTACTTTTAGGTCTAATTAGGAAAATTTGTGTTGGGTGAGGAGAGGTGTATTTGCCTGGAATGCTGGGTGGGAATATGGAGTGCTGGGTGTCACTGCCCTCCACTGTAGCTACATGCATGATTGTTACCCTTCCTTTTTATCTAGGTCCAATAGAGTTTATCATCGCAACAACGAAGCTCATAAATGGATCCAACTGGATTGAATCTCTGATGGAGGACCCTGTTCCCAGTGAGGAAGAGAACACATCATTCCGACCTCAGCAGAGCAGGCTCAGGTGATGAAGACATTAAATGGGAGGATTGCAAGGATGGAAAAAGTTTCAGGAATGGATGATACAACTCAAAATGTCCGATTCAGTGAATGTTGTGAAAGGGTTAAATTTATTGGCACAGAATGATGAGGCATAGTCTACATATCTTGCAGCTCAATGGACAAAACAATATTTATATATTTAGAATTTCACTTAGCATACAATAAGGAGACTTCATTTGTCAACATTGTAAGATGACTGGTACAATGTTTCTATAAGACTACTAATGCTGATGCCTTATGTACCTGTGGATCAGGTCATACTGTTTGTTTGCTGTCCAAGTGTTGGTATGGAGCTAAGTGCCAGGTGACTCTTTATCGCAAGTTATTGATATTAATTGTTTACATTTGATCAGGTGACTTGAATACCCCATGCTGTCCATATATTAAGGAAACAATGGCTCTCTGATACCACAACTGTTGCTTTCAGATTTTCCAATGCTGATCTGTTTGTCAGGTGAAACTGGCAACCAACCAGTTGACCATGTGATGCATTGTCAAATGACTTCATATTTGTGCAGTATCAGGACTTAGGGGAGAATCGTTTTTTCTTTTTCACCTTTTCCATTTGCCTACAGTATTTTTGGGCTTTTTAGAAATTCAGGAACAAGTTTCATATTACTTGAAATTTGAAGTTTCTTCAATACCAATTTATATTGAGCAACAGATACAGTACTACTTAATGCTGTTTTGCACCAGCTATAATGTGTAAAAACTAAAGGTAAAACAGTTGCATCCAATGTTATTTTCTAGTGGCCTTAGCAGTTTGTGCTGTTGCATGACTCAAGTATAGGAACTGTCATATGACCCATTCAGTTTTAGAGTCATGTGAGTCATGCAGTTGTACAATCAAGGTGATGCAGTTGTACAAATAGGTGACTCTTGCAATTACAGTCAGTCATGGCCATACAGGATTGGGGCTGTCCCCCCAATTGGCCAAAACTTGCTGAATCGGGCAGACTTGGGTGCCTTGTCTGTCAGAGATTATGCCCTGGGTGGAAGATGTGGCAATAAGCCAAACGTCACTGCACCCTGAGAGAAAGAGCTCTGTAGGGCCAGTTCATGTGCCCATACAATTGTACAGACAGATGACTTGTGCATTGAAGTCAAGTGACTCATGCAACTGCATAGTTAGGTGAATTGTTTAATTTGTTCCATCACTAAGACTTGATATATTGAGTATGTTTGCTTCAATAACAAACTCCTGCCATGGCTCAATGATAACAATATCTCAATCATAACTTAATTCTATAATGGGACTAAGATGAACTATTTGTCACTGTAAATTTTGAAGTCAGAGATGAACTGAAATAGTGGTAGTGCTGTTTAGAAGGGCATTGGCTGACATCATTCACATCACCAACATCATATCAAGTATTTGTAAGTATAACCTATTTAATATATGCCTGAATTGATTTGAATTTCGCATGCAATATGATCCAGTGTTTCACTGTCATTGGTCTCAGCTATTGTAGCTGCTGTGCAAGTAAGCTGATATAAGATATTTCCTCCTCTTGAGTGTTTAGGCACATGTTTATCACCATGTACACCTAATTAGACAAGATTCTGTACTGAAAAAGCTTGAACAAATAGAGGAGGGAGGGGGATTTGGGGGTGGAAGGGAGGAAGTATTTTGGGGAGGGGAGGCAGTTTGACATAAATGCATTAAGCCAATGCTTAATTTTTAATACTGTAGGCAGAAGTCACAGCTAATTTTTACAGACAAGTCCCCCACACTACACCCAAGGCTACAGCTTTGCTGTGTAGATTGGAACAGTTGCATTTTGCAAACCTGTGTGCCAAAGCACACTAGAAATTGTGTATGCTGAGCCATTGGTTTTAAGATGTGATCCTCTTTCCCTAATCAGTTCCCAATATCCTGACCTAGCCCCTCCCACAACTGTCTAAAATTCATCCTCATATAGAGACAATCTCAGTTAATTGCTTCTGGGTGAGTATTCAAGACCCCAGTGTGTAACCAAAACACTCTCCACACAGTACTTGCTGTGTGGTATGAGCTTTGCTACTATGAAAGCTGTAGTTTGGGGTGAGAGGATTGGTCTTTAATACTATATTGCTGATTTTATCTGATGAGTAGGCTAATAATTTTCATGGACTGTCACACCTTTTCTATTAAAAGACAAATGCATTCTTTCCTCCCAGATTTTGATCCCATTTGCACAAATGTTCAGTATAGTTTTTACTTCTAGAAAATCCATTGGTGAATTTTTTGTCTCTTGAAAATCCATTGGTGAAAGTTACATGGGAAACTTCAGTTGAATTTGTAATACCTCTCTGGATGGGTATTGCTACTTATATTGATAATTTCGTGATTAAGATAAGTTGCAAACTTGCCATATCACAGATTATATATTCACCAGTACAATCTTATATGGGAGGTGACAACTGTAAATACAAATGTATTATTAAAGCTACTTGTATCTAGTTTTTATTGTGCAGTTTAAACAGACTTTGGATAATGATAAAGTCCTGCCATGTGTTTCTCTTGTCATCAAATGTTACAAAACTCCACTAGGGAATTGGGACAGCCCTCTCTGGATTTCATGTAGGTTGTGCTGGGGAGCTTACCTTGGCTCATCTCTGCTTCCTTTGGTACATACTATGTAGCAATTGTTTGCTTGGTTGGCATGCCCATGTTCCTTTTTCATATACCAAATAGAAGAAAATAATAGCGTGTTCAATTTGCTTCCCTTGACTTACTCGAGCCTCAAGCTAGGGCTACAATGGTCATGCGCAGTTGGGTGAAATAAACGAACGTTTTACGGTAATTATTGGAGAAGTTGGTTCACAATAGCCAATGACAGAGCCAGTAGCTGGATGGCAGAGGGAACTCTGGTACGTACGTATTACATGCGGTTCGCTTGTACGATGAACGAAGACTCGAAACGATGCTCATTTGGAAAAGTCTCGAAATAACACTTGAGTGACTTCACTAATTCCGACATCAACCACTTTTCACAAGTCAGAAGTTTCATGTTTACCCCACTGTATTTACATGCTCAGAAATTGTTCACGAATGCATGTTGTTCGTTTAGCTGCCATGTTTTGCCAAAGCACGATGGGATATTTACCTAAGTAACAGACTCGAAGGGTTGCTCACTTGGGCCTGGTGGAGTAAGCGCGAACACTGACGTCATTAGCTAATCGAACATAGTCGTGCCAGACACGAGTTAACTCGGGCGAGTAATCGAACACGCTATAACAGTACTTTTGGTCACTTGTTCTGCAAATTTGGTGATTGACAGAAGTTGGGTTTTCAAATTCTAACAGAGATGCTCACCTTACATGATCCAAAGTTTCATCTGCTATTCCTTTAATGTCTGGCATTGCAAAAACTATCCAAAGTACAAAGCCCCTCAACTAAGGTTTAATGTGGCTTTAAATAACCTCATTTTATCAGTTTCTTAAAGGGGTGACTTTTCTCTAATTCAAGAATCTAATAATTTGGAGCAAAATTAGAGGAAAATTACTAGAAAAGAAAATTGTGAAAGAATTAGAAAAGTATGGAAGTTTCTCTCACTCTTTTAATTTCCTTTATATTTCCACCTGAAAATACACACAATGTTGATCTAAAAGTATTTCTTATATGATATCACACCATTTGGTACAAATTATGACCCACTGGAACCTGTGAAGCAGCATCTATTCAAAGAATTTTTAACTGACAATTCTTGAGAAATATTTTAAAAGAGTACTCTACAATAAAGTCCTTTCCTAATCCAGAACTTTTAAAACTAACTTCAGATTTTTATAAATATATAAATTCTATAATTTATTAAGAACCCATTAATTGTATTTTGTGACACCTTGTTTTAAATTGCTAATGTTATCATTAAATATTTAAGTTAATATTTACTTCTCATGTTACCAGCAGTAGGTCTGAAAGGTGTAAAAGTCAGGTTATTTGTTTATTTTTCACTCCCATTTCCTCCAATTAATATTGTTTAAAAATGATTTGCATCCTACTTTTAGGTCAATTTTCATCTTTTTATTGCTGAAAAGTGGAAAACATTTGATATCCTGAAATTTTATTTTCTCAAAGGTATAAACTTGAAGTCATCATCCTGAGTTTCTACACCAAATACTCAGTGATAAAAGTCAAAGCAATCACTTCTTGACCTTGAAGAATGTTGCATTCGTACTGTGTTCTTAAAGAAGAAGAAAAAAAAAAAGAACCAAAGCACAACTGTTTCTCCTACTGTAACTGCATGCCCTATGATTTCAGGCTAAATGTGGTTGCTTTCCTCAGGTTTTGTTATAAAGGAGGCAGTTATTAGGGAACCTTCACCCAATCACAACAAGCAACTCTTAAATTCAACCGACTGCATGGTCAAGTGGTTAGTGATCAGACTAGCAGTGGGGAGGTTGGGAGTTCGAGTCCTGGCTGAGTCATTCGCTGAAGTCTAAAAACAGAACCTGCTGCCATTGTGCTTGGTACTCAGCATGAGCAGTGGGGTAGGGAAAACGAGCCAGTAAGCCAAAACTGGAAAAATGCCACAACCGGCTCGACTTGAACCAATTGCTTGGAAACTGGGCCATAAAACTCCATCTAATCAACTAACTTAAAGAATTGGATGTTTAAAATTCCCATATAGAGGACAAAATTAAAATATTATACCTCTTGTTGTAGCTAGGCCTACACTATATGACAACAAGCTTTTAGTTTTATTTCTTATTTAATGGCATGTTAGTGTAAAACATATTCTTATATAAAAGTTTCATTATTCTAATAATCCTTTTCAGACAGTGTACTAGGCCAAAAACTTTTTAACTTACAGCTGTGGTTGCATAAACCAACTCAAGCGCTTAACATCAGTCTCATGGAAAAGCATTTAATAATACTTGATGTGAATGTAAACCAATTGCAGACAGCATCCAGCCAGCCACTGTAGGTAGCAACATGTCTGAAACTATTTAACATTAAAATATTTATTTCCTGCAAAGGACAGGGATTGACAACCTGAGGAAAAAATCTAAAGGGAGGGGGTATCCCCTTGAAAAATTTTGCAGTTTTAAAGATTGCCAACATGCAAAATGGTGGAATATGCAAAAAATCTGGAAAAGCCTGTCAAATTATGTCAAGGAAATGCATCAAATCTCAACATTCTGGACAATTTTAAAAATCTGTCAGATGCCAAAAAAGGGAGGACATGCTTGGGTAAATCAGGACATCTGGTAACCCTAGTTCAACCAAAATAAATGAAGCTTCCTTCAATCTCAGCTGACAGCTGGTTAAGTCAACCAGTCTAGCAACTGGGAACATCAGAACAACACTTCTCTAAACTGCAAATGTTTATAGTCAATGACTTGATTGTGTAGGGGTAACTTTTTGATAATGTTGATATGTTCCATCTCTAACAAATGGGACAAAATCTAAAGAAAACTGAAATTCACAGTTATATTAAATGAATCAGAATCAATATGACACCCACAGCCCTTTGAAGAAAAAAATAATGTGCACAACTTAGAACTTGATGTGGGATAAAAAGTCTTAAATGCAATGAAATACTCTTTATAAATTTTCCTGGAATGATTTGGACAAGAACACTCTGATGAATACAAGCTTCTTTTTGGAGGATAATTTAATCTATTCCTGATGGACCTTGAAGGTCCTGGAAAAAAATTTCCTATAACATAAAGCAAAAAAAGAAAACTTTCCAGAAAAAGTTAACTTTCCAGAGTTACCTTTAGATACAGGTCCTGACACTTTACATGATAAAATGGAAAAAGACACAACAACCAACATTACCTTTACTGTACTTAACAACCTAAACCAAGATGAAAAATCTTTCATTCTCATGCATTAGGAATAGCTGGCCCAATTTACATTCTTTATGCAGAGAAGCACCTTGTGGGAGTAATAGCAATGAAAAAATGAAACTTAACAGGAAAGGAAAAATATGATAAAAGGCAAAACAGGAGAAAAAGTTAACTTTTCCAACAACATTCCCAATAAAATACAATTTTATTTAGGTGCAGGAAGGGTTTTCCTCTTAATAGTGATCAGTTAGGTTAGTAAAACCCACCAGCAATCCAGGGAGGAAGTAGAAGGCAAAACTGAGACTGAAAGCTGAATGATGCTTGGAATCAATACTAACTGACCACTGAATGTCAACTAAAAGAATTTACCGCACCTTTATTTGGGAAGATGCATCCACAAAAAATTTAAACAACAGTAACAAAGTGCCATTTCCCGCAAACTCAAGTTTCCTGGGTGCTTGCACTCATAACTGCCTTAAAGGCAAAGAACAGTCCCCCCAGACTTTTTTGAAGAAAAAGCTGAATAACATAATTTTTGTCTTTTTTCCCTTCAAAGTATCTTTCATTACATTTTATGACTTTACTATTGCATATTCAAGGTAAACCAAGCAGTTATTTCTAGTAAATTTCACATTTGAAGAGGAAAAAATGTCACATGACTTCCAACAGCCACTGGACAGTCTACTACACTACTTCAATTTGGGATGACTGCTCTTGCCCTTTAAATGATTGTGATTATCCTACCACCCCTTTAAGCATTCCTTGATTGGCCCATGTAACCAATTCTAGGTGTATGAAGATGAAAATATAACCTCTTACCTCCCCATGTCCCTTCTACCCATATTTCTTTTCTAAACCAGAAAGCCAAAAGGCTTAGCGATTCCTTGCCACTGAAATTTGAGCCTACCTTTTTTTTTCAAATTGACAGTGCTTTGACATGTTTTTCAAATCGACAGCTAGTGCTCCGTAATGTTTTTCAAATTGACAGTGCTCCGTAATGTACCCACAAAGAATACATGCAAGGCATCCAAGCTTCCTACTTTGAGATTCCGGGTGACCTTTGACCACCTACAGTAGAACTACGGTTCAGCTCACGATATCACATCCACATACTGTGTGTGAAATTTTGCAGTAAGCAAGACTCCAACCATGGGAAATTGTGTAAATATGATATTGAGACTTTGACCACTTGTGAACCAAAGTGACATTTGACCTCCACCAAAAACTATAGGGATCATTTATTCACTATACATTATCTACATGCCAAGTATGAGGACCCTACAAAAATTACCTTTCTTGTAATACAATGCAAACAAGCTTTTCAGACTTTGATGCTGCTGACCCCAAATGACCTTTGACCCTCACAAAAATCAATTGGGATCATCATTTAAATACAGCCAACCCACACACTAAAGGTGAGCTTAGTTACATGTATTTTTGAGAGGGTATTGACCTTTTGACCTGTCATGACCCCAAATGACCTTTGACCTCCCCAAAAATCGATAGGGATCATCTACTTCACACAACCAACCCACGCGCCATATATGTGCATAGTCACATGCAATGTTCTTCAGATATCATGTTTTCAAGGTTTTGACCTTTTGACATCTTTTGACCTCAAATGACCTTTGACCTCAACGAAAATCGATAGGGCTCATCTACTCAATTCAACCGACCCACATACCAAATATGAGCAAAGTCACATGTAACGTTCTTGAGATATCGTGTTTACAAGGTTTTGACCTTTTGACCTCTCCTGACCCCAAATGACCTTTGACCTCCACCAAAAACAATAGGGATCATCTACTCAATATGGCCAACCCACACACCAAATATGAGATTAGTCACACTTACCCTTCTTGAGATACCGTGTTTACAAGCAATTTCTAAGAATTTACCATTTGACCTCTCCTGACCGCAAATGACCTTTGACGTCCACGAAAATCGATAGGGATCATCTAATCAATATGAACAACTCACACACTAAATATGAGCATAGTCACATGTTACGTTCTTGAGATATCGTGTTTACAAGGTTTTGACCTTTTGACCTCTCCTGACCCCAAATGACCTTTGACCTCCACCAAAAACAATAGGGATCATCTACTCAATATGGCCAACCCACACACCAAGTATGAGATCAGTCAAGCTTACTCTGCTTGAGATATCGTGTTTACAAGGTTTTCACAGTTTGACCTCTAGTGACCTCAAATGACCTTTGACCTCCACGAAAAACAATAGGGATCATCTACTCAATATGGCCAACCCACACACCAAGTATGAGACCCATCACAGTTACCTATCTTGAGATATCGTGTTTACAAGCAAAGCGTCACATACACACACACATACACACACACCTACACACACGACATCACCATCGCATAGATTCCTTTTGCCTACCGCAAGGAATCAAAAACCAAGTTGAAAGATGTATGTTAACCCTTGTACCATCCCCTCCCTCGACATTACTGTACCATCTCCTTTGAAATATCTTATAAAGTATATTGTGACTGATGTTGTATGAACACTGGCATTTCAAGTTGACACAGAATAAGTTCCAGTAAGCACAAGAGTAATCCTGAATATCCCCCCAAGCCCCTCATCCCCCTTGCAAAATATCAATTGAAATTTTCCAGTTGTGAATTTGCCTAATACAAAACAGTGTTTCACTTGATCATTGAGATGCCAAGATGTCACACTGACACCAGCAGTCAAACATTGAACCAAACTACAATTTTACCCAGGAGTCTTAGGAAATCCTTAATTGGCACAGATCTTTGATTTACATCACACTGAAAAAATTCAGAGCAGCCCATATTACACAGCATGCACTGAGAGTGTTCTGATTTATACATTAGGACCTTTTGTGTTCTTTCAGATATGCCCTGAACTCATGTATTTTGCCAGGGAGACAGCAGCAGTTGGGAGAGCAGATCCTTATAGACATGCCCACAAAATTAAATATTGCATTTGTGGTTTTAATATACCCTTCCCTCCTCCCAGGGTGTTTAAATGCACACAATATTGCTATCAATCTACCAGTCCTTCCTCCAACTTGCAACTCTTTGTCATCAAGCCATGGATGAATGCCCTATCACCTGTCCTTCACGTTGGGGAGCATAGCCTTTTCTACTCCTCAGCAGTCAGCAGATTACTACTCTACCCATTGTACTCCTACTATTCTGAACAGCTTAGTCAGTGACAACAAGCAGTCCACTGATCAAGTTAATGAGGCAGCCATGGGTAGAGACTACAAGCACGATACAACAGCCATTTCTTCCAGCACAGCCGTAGAGATCATTTCACACTCTGCGTGAATAGTTACAAATGGCTATTTTTGCCTTCTCTGCCAACTGCCAGGTACTAGAAAAAGATATGCTCCCTTAAACCTCTTTTTTATATACAGTTGAACCATGTATTGCTTGTGCTGGAATCATTGAAGTGTGGAAACACAAAGAACCTAAACTGGTAAATTCTTACCACCAAAAATTGCAGAAAGCTGCAGGCATCATGAAAACATTTTCTCATCTAAAATCTGTTCTAATTGAATATTTCTTCCCTGGATCCCTGTATGTTTTCAAGCCTTTCAATACAGAATTTTTTCTGCAGTTTTGTTACTGCAAGTGCATATTAAGTACCAGTGGCGGTGCCAAGTGTCAAAGTTAGGGGGCAAACTAGGGGGCAAAGAATAACGTTGGGTGACCGAAAAAGCTTTAGGGCACAGCAGGAACTGAGCCCAACATGCCCATTCCTGGGGGTCGAGCACCAGGAGGGCAAAGCTCCTGGAAACTCTGAGGTTTATTAGAATGAGAAATAAAGTCGGGGGGGGGGGGCTACTTTTTTTGTTTTTTTCAGCTAAACCAACTCCCAGCTGACTTAATTGGGTGGTGGAAGGACAAAATCGGGGATGGGGACCAATTCCTCTTCTTTCACACTTCCCCTGCAGTGCCACCACTGCTAAGTACAAGTCAGTCATCTTGTACTTAGATAAGCTAAAGAAATGAAACAAAGTACACATGCCAGCAGGCACGATAAAGATGATATAATTGGGCTAATACAAGATAATTATTTAATAAGTCAGGAAATGCTCACAAGCAATGCATCCTGAGAATGAGTCAAATGTTAAGCTATACCTCTACTGTTGCAGCCGTTGTCTACTTTTGCACCGTTTTGAATTTTTACAGTGTTATTACCAGTTTGGCTGATGTAACCTTAGTGAAGTTGTAAAGCACTTGGCCTACTGTAGTGGACAAGTGAGACTATTCCCATGGACACACAGGCAAAGAGGTTGTCCAGGTGAATTTGACCTTGTGAGCAAGCCAGAAGTGGGAAAACTCCTGACTTGTCTACTTAAAGTTTAAGGAGAGGAAGGTATCGAATTTTAAACATCTTTTTTCTGTTTTTCTCTTTATTAAAAACATAACACCAATCATCAACAGTTTTTACTTTGCTTTGATCTTAAAGCTTGGCTGGCAGGTTGGCAAGGGCACCCATAGGGTCCCAAGCTGGAAGCACCACAGGCTCTTGGTTCTGCACCTCTAACACTTCTTGAGAGAGATATTTCTTGTCTACCACCACTTCGTAAACAAATTCTGAGAACCAATCATCGGACATAATGAGGTAACCTTGAAAATGAGAAAGTAAGATAAGAGAAAAATTACTCTAGCGGTAATTCACCTTAATTACCATCTAGCTAGGATAACCACACGTCCGGATTTTTCCAGACAGGTCTGAATTTAACTAGTTCACTGAGGCATCTAGGCAGATTTTTAAAATTGTCCATGAGGCGTGCGGCTTGGTTACTTGCTGTTTGGTCTGCCCCTGGAAAATAAAACGATATTCCGGGTGTCACGTGATCAACGAAGACACAAAATCTGCCTTCGCTATCTCTGAAAACACAGTGTTTTTGGAGATAGCCATGACCATTCATTAACATTGTTAAACTGGACTCTTTCAAATCACTCAGAGTTTTCACTGATAGACATTGTCAAATTATCATGAAGTGTCATGCATCAAATAGATAGTTTTCATATGATGCCATATGAACTTTCCATGTGGTGTGCAGTATTTAGGCCATGTTTGAGGGCAACCCCTACATGTGCATACAGGCTTGCCCTGAGACATGTCAGTTGCTAACTACCTATACAGATAAAGGTGGTGATCTGCACCTTCCTTCCCATAAGAAATTATGACACTGTATTAAACAATACCTTTCACAAGGGAGCACTCACCTTTATCACCACTCTCTTCACCCCATGAATTTTCCACTCTCCATTTTAATGTTCTGTTACCATTTTGTGTCTCCCCATCTTTATTCTGTTGAAAAAAGTAAACAAATCTTTTTAAAAGAAACAAATTTTCTAAAGAAATTTCCGAGATTGATGACATATAAATGACTCTACTGATCCAACCTCCAAATATTGATCTGCCATTTTTGACATTTTTCTGCTTTAGCAGACTATGGGTTCAAAGTTCAGATCATGCTGTGACCTCAAGGCTCAAAGGCAAATCAATTTACTTTAAGTGATCCTATGCATTTGACAAAAAAAAAAAAACTTAAAATTATTCTTTCCAAACATTTCCCAGAACATTCAAACAGTCCACTGCAACAATGAGGACGGCTACAAAATCCTCCATGTGAAAATTCTGCAAAATTTTGTTCAACTTCCGTAAAAATGACAAAAAAAAAAATATAAAATTCAAAAATGATAGGTCGCAAACTTTATTTCATTTCATTCCAACCCTGAATGACTCAGCCAATAAGAATGCATGGAGGGATTAATATTCAACACACCAAAACAACACAAACATACAGTTGAACGAGAACTGTACAAGTATTGCAATATACCACCATACCTGTTCCCTTGTTAACCAAATGACAAAGTTTGATTCCACTGGAACTTCATTGGCTTTTGTGCAATATTATAATAAAGGAAACTCAGAGTGGAAACAACATTTTTCACATCTTCTTCTAAAAGTCAATAGGATGGCCAGTCCTTATAACATCCAAGTGCTACCTGATCATGAATATTCTCAAGGTTATAGTAACACAAAAGCCTTAGTATCAGTGAGAGTGATACAAATTCTCCACAAAGGAAATGGTATCAAATTGGTGTGTGAAATGTGTGTGTGGTAATGTGAACTGTGTTACATTCCCCAAGAGCATGCGCAGTAGGGCTAAGACATGTCCAGTTCTCTCTCTGCCTGCCACCTGCCTCCCAGGAAGCCGAGCCTGGCACCGCTACATTCCTCACATTCCAAGACTGACCCCTTGGTGTAGAAATCCTTGCACAGTATGGTAAAGTAGTGCATGATTTTAGACTTAATTTCCTTGGTTTGCTCACGTATTAGGCAAGTCACAACTTGCTCAGTGGCTGGGAATTCAATTTAGTTGCTGAATTTGGGTTTTTGCAGCAGTAACTTTAACATTAGGCAGTACAAGTTGGGTCTCCCCAGGTATTATTAAGCCAGTTATCAGTCTAACTGAGAGCACATGCCCGTTTCCATTGTTCCCTCACTCCTCCGTAAGACCTGTTAAGAGGAATTCACGTTATGGGTGCGAGGCGAGAGTGGTAGATTTCAACCACAGTTTTGGCAGAGAGAAGGCTGGTAAGTTATTAAATTGTTGTTTATGTACATGGGAATGACAGTATGCTTCAAGTTGGTGGTGAATTTTATCTAAATATTCAGGTTTACAGTAGTCAATCCAGACTACCGACTTAGTGAGGTCTATCGTAGCGAGGCCGTAGTGTAACGGCGTGGGGCTGGTTGTGGTCAAGTCATCAGCAAGCTGTATATGCACTGGTGTGAGTGTTTTCGTGATTACACTTTGTGATGTATTCGTAAATAATTTGTTGCATTTTATGAGCTAGGGAGAGGAAATTGTGTCACATACATTGGCATTGGAAATTGATTGAGTCCGGGATTCAAGCTTTTATTTGCTGGCATAGAGGTTCATGTCTTGTTGAGTGTACTTAAGAGGGAGGGTAGTGGTGTTGTTCACGTAGACTATGTCACTCTAACGTAAGTATTATTGAGTTGCTTTGTCGCGTTAGATCATGCATACAGAGCTAGAGACTGGTTGGGGATTACGAGTGAAAACATTGATTTCTTTCGTTAAGGTGTAACAAGGCAGTGTAATGTGTATTGTATGCCAAGTAATTGTATGCTAATGGTTTCCATGTCTTTTTGTGAATTTTGATGTTCACTGAATTGTTTCACTGTTAAGAGGTTAAGAGTGAGTAAATGCATACAGCGCTAGAGACTGGTTAAGGATGACTTGAAATGACATAGCATAGGCCCATCGTTACGTACAGTAAGATTGTATGTGAAGGCAGGTGCAATTATTTGATAATAGGGGGTGCTCTTTGGGTTTGTGCATTGTTCTGGAAGTTGTCATGAAGTGAAGAAGAATGAGGGCGCTAGTGCAAATTTGGGTCTTGCAAAGGTGTAGCTGCTTATTGAGTTGTTATTATTATTATTCTCATGTATGTGTTTTTGCTTTTTCTCTGTTTGCCCAGTAAACATATCATGTATTCTTGTAAAAATGCTGGTTGTTAGAGTTGACTGTTATTGGGTGAACTTAAGTTGTGGATATGGGGGCACATTCTTGCCAAGGTGAGTTCAGGGGATCAGCCGGTGTTGAGGCCTGTGTAGCTCAAGCACTGTTTATCCAAGCTTTTTATTATGTGTTGCCATGTTATACCCCTAGGTCCGTCCTGGCCGCATGCCCCAAGGTCCAAGGACAGACGTGGAATGTTCTGGTGATTGACATTGCCTCAGAGTAGTGGTCCGAGGCTGCTTTCTAACTGCTTTCTACAGTAGCTGCTTTCTAGCTGTTTTCTTGTGTTTCCTGCTGAGTTTACCTGTATGCTTGCCACATATCTTATTAACTGGGACGAAATAAAGTTGGCAGAACTGAAGAACCGTTTAGTGTCTGTCATCTTTCAACGGGCATGTATCCCATCCGAAGGTTGCCCCTTCTAAACTAGGCCACTATACAACATGTGACTTGGACTGTTGTTTCAACATTCAAAGTTTTGTTTCATTGCAGGCTTTACAGTATCTCATAATCCCATTATCTATATACAATTGTTCAGAAAAGTATTGTGGCAACTGTCTGGATGGGAAAAGTACGTTTAAATAGTCTATGTCAACATGGAATTGACAAGTAAGAAAAATCATTATCCATCAAGTGCCTTACACAAAAGAGTAATTCACAAAAGATTGTGTGACACATTGAATGTTCATTTGTAATCAGATATTTGTGGTTTAAACAGCTTAAAACCAAATAGCATGGTTTTCAAGAGTTTGTGACCAGACACTTTTGCAAGTTATGCACAAAACCATTACATGTCAGCTGGACACAACAAATTTCAAAATTTTAACCTTTCCTATGAAATATTGGGTAAGAAAGTTGACTTATCAAATTACATGCATATTCATGTGGTGGTACCCTTAAACACTTTCATTAAGTTATTGATATCAACTAAATATGAGGCAAATATTTTCATAGTAAACAGTCATCAAAATTACATTATTTTTTTGGTGACATCACCACTCATTAAATTACTCTAAAGGAGATCACTAATTAAACCCCTCCCCATTTGTCATGTGCCATGAGGCTAAACATTTCTAGGTAAATATTAACAGTTGAGGCATAAATATATTGCACAAACCAATAAAGACACATACACCCCAGATGGGAAAAGCATACACACAAATGACTTTGGCACATGACTGCCAGGTTCAAAGGCCATTAAAGGGAAGGTTTAAGCAAAAATTTAATTTTCATATGTGAAAGAGGAACCAAAACTACACAGGGTGGTTAGAGTTCCATTCAAATCTGACATGTAGTTCTCGAGATATCAGTAAATGAAGTCAGTAGATTTTTGTTTCAAAGTGACTTTGAGGGCAGCAGAGCTTATATCACTTCCTCACATTTACAAGGAATGCTTTGTTTCCCTTTGTTTTATTAGACTGTTGTGTTGACCTTGGAGTTAACTGGAATAGAATCTCCCTGTGGGGAATGCAAAGTTTGTAAAGTTCTCAGGCCACTTAGGCAATCATATTTTAATAATGTGGGGTTTTTTGAGAAGAAAATCAACTCTAAAATTTAAAGAAAAACAAAAGACTGTGCACTAATGTGGGGATATGATGTCATATGTGCTTGCTTCAAGTTCACTTTTTGTTGAAAATGTGAAAACTTTACGTGCTCATATTTTGAGAACTACACATCAGATTACAATGCAAATTTCACCAAAATGCTCACAATAAGTACACCTCTGACATACCAAATCCTGTAATGACCTTACACCCTTCTTTTAAGTTCAATGTCTAGACTACTAACCTCCAATGAGACTCCTGTAAAGACCATAGCATGGGTCATCAAAGATTCCCCAAAAATGAGCCTCTTGGCTTTGTCAATATTTATTGTTGATAGTCCAAACAACAGTTCGTAGTTCCTCCTACACAGAAACAAAACAGTATTTGAATAAAAATCAAAAGGTATTTACACCACAAAGGAAAAAGTAGTAACTAGTATATTTGCAAAATCATTCTCTCCTTGATGGAGTTCTTCCAAGTTGATATTTCTTCTTTACAAACACAATTGTTTCCTACTTTTTAAAAACTGACTGAATTTTGTTTGGCTGATTCTTCCTTTTTTTGTTTTGGTTGCTGAATGAAAGTTTCACCTGTATAGAATGATGACTTCACTTACACTGCATAAAACCAATTTGAGAGTTTTTCAGTTCACATGAATGGAATACAAAAGTCTTGTTTCTACATTACAGTACGCTTCCACAAAATGCTGTATTTATTACAGACATATCATCCCATATGTAACTTTGAAATGATTAACAACCAATAAGGATGGTTGATAGAACAATGTTTTGTAACATCATTTCATCACTAACACAGAGGAAGGGCAAGGAATGTGTTAAGTCTGCTGGGGCTTTTATGACAACTCTCCTTCTTTTTTGTTTCCTACTTTGCCCATTGTAAAGAATCTTATTTGTTTTTTTCTTGTACTGAAGAGATAATCATATCTTCTGAGCATCTTTGCTGTGCAAGGGGAAGACCATAAACAGCCATGGGCTTTCAGAAACTGAACAAGTATAGTTGACTTTAATTATTGTCTACTCACACAGTCAGGTCAAGTATTCCAGTCTTGCCACTGTAATGTTTCCCAACATCACATCCAAACCAGACAGGCTGTGAATGAGACAGATAAAATCAAAATTAGATAAGGACGTTATTGTCTAAATTCTTTAAGTTTTAAAAAATTCTCCCCAACTTGAAACTTCAAACAGCTATAACTGTAACACTCACAAAATCTCTCCAAAGTGCCAAACTGGCCAGGCAAACAATGAAAAATTGCCAACCAATTGTTATCACCCAACTTTTTAACAGCTACATCAGCAAGAGTAAGGCACGATATTTTTTCTTGTTTGATAAAATTGTTCTCACAAGTTTACTTTTCACAAAATACTGTCTCAGGTAAATAAAAAGTTCCGTCTTTATACCATCCTTTGAATCCAAACGATCATAAACTGTCGCTCCATACTTTTGAATACAATCATACTTTTTACAAAGGAAATAAATGCTCCAATAGTAGGCTAAACATACATAAATTTACTTCTGTAAAGAAAAAACATCCCTTGCAGAATAACACAATTCAATATTTTATCAAAGTCTATACTGAACAAAATAGTTCTACCATTTAGTTCAAAAATCAAGCACGTTTTAGATCTAAAAGTTTCTCTTATTTCCTCCGAAAATTTAAAGACAAGAGCAATTACACTGGATTATCATCTCAATTGGACCAGACAAGGAAATACCTTCCACCCCAATGTGTGGGTATGTTCCTTCCTAAGAATCTCACATTTCATTAGTTTATCCTCCTTGGGTATCTTTGATTCTCAAATTTTCTGGCTATGTTTTAATTGTTTTAAAGTTTTTATTGTCTTCTCCTATTAGTGAACCTTGTACTAGTTTACTACAATACTGGACCCCTACTTGTCTGTACAACCATTGCTGCCATTATTACTTTTCTAATCTTACAGTTTTTAAAATTGATGGTAAAATCAAAATCAATGTACAAATTAGGAGTAAGAGCCAGCAAGCAAAACAATTGGATAACTATAAAATAACGCAACCACTCTTACATATGACCTTCTGAAATACAATCAAATTTGTTTTCAAAAGCAGATGTCAATGCACAAAAAAAAAAAACAAAGACAAATGAAATTAATGAGTATGAAAATATCCAATATTGTTGAAGTCTTAGTAACCACTTTATTTAGCAAAACAGGTTATGACCAAAAAGCCACAAAACCTTTATTAAAGGCCAAATACTGACTAGTATTGAATGGCAGGCTTCAGTTTCAGAAAAATTTATGGTTGTCCTTCCGGCAACCATTTCAGTATTAATTGTCTGAAAGAAAATTTGGTTGACGAAACATTTGGAGCACAATTACAGTACAAAACAGGAATTGTTGTAATGTATTACTGGTCTTAAATTCTGAAATTGTATAATGGAAAAAGTTGAAAGAATTGATCAGTCAGCAGTATATACTTCTTCAACCAAATGAAAGCAAGCTGCTTGAATATATTTCATAGTGAGAGAAAAATGTTGCCCATCAGACCACCAACTTTCAACTTTTGGTATTTTAGTTGTCCTAGGCAATTGGACAACCACAAAAATTGAGCCCTGAATGCCATCTCTGAACAACTTATGACTCATCTGAGTGACATCACCACTGACAAGTCAAACCAGAAAGCCAGACGGCTTAGTGATTCCTTGCCACTGAAATTTAAGCCAATCTTTATCTTTCAAATTGACATGCTCCGTAATATTTTTCAAAGTGACAGTGCTCTGTAATATATCCAAAAAGTATACATGCAAGGCACCAAAGCTTCCTACAAGAACTGGGGTTCTGCTCATGATATCACATCCACATAATTTGTGTGAAATTTTGCAGTATCCAAGACTCCAACCATGGAAATTTGTGTAAATATGATATTGAGACTCTGACCCTTTGTGAACCAAAGTGACATTTGACGTCCACCAAAAACTATAGGAATTATTTATTCACCATGCATCATCTACATGTCAAATATGAGGACCCTACAAGTTACCTTTTTTGTAATACTATACAAGCAAGTTTGTCAGACTTTGACACTGCTGACTCCAAATGACCTTCGACCTTCACGAAAATCATCAGGGTTTACCATCTCAATACGGCCAACCCACACACTAAAGGTGGGCTTAGTCAAATGCATTTTTCTTGGATACTGTGATTACTAGGTTTTGATGTCTTGACCTCTCATGACCCAGAATGACCTTTGACCTCCATGAAAATCGATACAGAACAGCTAATTAATACAACCAACCCACACACCCAAAAATTAGCAAAGTCGCTTGCAACTTTCTTGAAAAATCCTGTGTAAAAGGTTTTGACCTTTTGACCTCTCATGAACCAAAATGACCTTTGACCTCCACCAAAAACAATAGGGATCATCTACTCAATATGGCCACCCCACACATCAAGTATGTGAGTACTTACTTTTCTTGAGATACCATGTTTACAAGCAATTTCTAATGAATTTACCATTTGACCTCTCCTGGCCCCAAATTACCTTTGACCTCCACCAAAAACAATAGGGATCATCTACTCAATATGGCCAACCCACACACCCAAACATGAGATTAGTCATACTTACCTTTCTTGAGATACTGTGTTTACAAGCAATTCCTAAGGAATTTACCATTTGACCTCTCGTGACCTCAAATGACCTTTGACCTCCACCAAAACAATAGGGATCATCTACTCAATATGAACAACCCACAAACCAAATATGAGAACAGTCACATGTACCGTTCTTGAGATATCGTGTTTACAAGGTTTTGACCTTCAAAACAAATTAGTGTACAACCATCCATGATAGAGGAAATTGAAAGATTTAAAGGTGACAGACCCCAGTTATGGCTGACTGAAATCAGACCATCATTTGCTGTCCGGATTCATGTATAACTGCAGCTAACAGTTTTTCTTTTTTTACTGAATTTTTGAAGTTGAACAAGAAAAGGATGTAAAAACTCACTTCACCATCAATTAAAGTTGCTGCTGCAGCTGCTTTCAAAATATCAATGGACTGGTTGTTATAGAATGTCCTCTGTCCTCCGATGACATTGCCAAGGTATTCAACAGTGTATCCCTTACCAAAAGAATTGGACGGTCTCGGATCATTCACTAAACATACCTGTATAGATAACAGCAAGCCAATTGCAGACTACCAGGTCAGGCATTGAATGGCAGTTGCTGTTTAACAACCATAAGGGACTACAAATACTGTAGGATGAGTATATCTGGCTGTTAAAATACAACTTAACATTAGGTGGCTAACCTACAGTATTTAACAATTTCAAAATATCAATATTATCAATATAAAGTAAAGGTAACAGTTGTCTCAAGGTATAGACAAGTACAGTACTGTAACCTCATCCCTAACATTTGTGACATTAATGTACTGATAAACCATCACATTAAGTGAGAATGGGGCTCTGCCCAAGACTGCTGGAGTGAGGGCAACTCGGTAATTTCCTACTGTAGGTGTGTAACAAGGTCTTAACATAAGCTATGAAGAAAGGTTGTTCTATCAAACAAATAGATTTAGGAAAATCATAACTTCCCTCCAAAATAAGGAAATCTCTTTGAAATAAAGATAACAAAATACACCAGACTTCTACAGTATGTGAGCTTTTTCTGCTCTTTAACATAACAAGTTGATAACTCATGTTATTGTGTAATTGAGGCAAAACTTTATGCAAATTGAGTAAGAAAAGATTCACAAACTGTTGAGTGAGAAACCGTAATTTTTAGTTTCTGAAGTCAGTGTCTGTCTACACTTTTTGAGCTTAATTTTAGTGGTAATACCAACTTAAAATAGAAATACTGTTACGGATATGCAAGCAATGAAATCTGAAATACTACTTTGTACATGCTGAATTCACATCACATAAAGGTATAATTGCATAAAGCAAATGCCAATTTTGTAAGACAGGTCTAAGGAAACCCTAAACAATCTAGTTAGTTACCTTGTCTTTCATATTAAAGTAAGGTTTAACATATTGTGTGTAGAATTCCTGAGGTGTAATGGGACCAACTGCCTTGTAGTTCCTTGTCTTGTCATAATACTCCCAGGTGAACTCTGTCGGTGGTGTGCCAAGGAGGATGGAACAAACCCTGAAAGCTTCTCCAACCATCCTCTTGATCTCTCCCTGAATTTCATCATCTGTTGCTTGCCTGTTTACCATCTCATAGAGAATATGAGAATACTCACGAATCTGCAACAGGATTGAAGAAATAAAAGAAAGACATCTACATTGTACCTTTGGTAGTGAATCTAAGCATTTTTCTTGAGTTGGTTAGTTGCTTGTTGGAGTTTGCACCTCACCTTTAACATTTTGGTTCAACCTAGCCATGCCCCACTACCTCCTTGCAAGCTGTGGGGCACATTTGCAGTATCTTCAGAATCAAATGAAATTCTGAATATATATTGTTGAGGAATATTTAAGGGATGTGATCCAGATGAAATTAGGTGCTATTTTTGGCTAAACTCTAAACTGACTACATTACATGTGCAAAAACTCAACTTGTACTGTAAGGCATGTACTTTCCAGAGTAAGAACTAACAAGCATCCCCCCCCCCCCCCCCCACCTTGCCTGGTTGGTGAAAAATTTTGGAATGTTTTTTACTGTACATGATGCTATACCGAGGTGAAAGTATGCTAAAACAAAATCATTTTTCAAATAACATTACAGAAATTCTCATTTGTAAAACATATCTATTATTTTCAAAATCTCTGGGTACAGTACTCACAAATTTGGAGTACATACTGTTACTATACCAGTATATGCTCAGGAAAGACAGAAAAGAAATGAACAATGCAAATTTAAGATATTTTTGTCATCAGCAATATTGGGCAAATTTGGCTACTTTGATAAAAAATTGGACCAGATTAGAAGGCAATGAAGTTCTTGGCCATATTATTTAAGCTGTTAAGGGGTTTTCAGACTGTGCATTCGGGACATCAATTTGAATATCAAACTCCTAAAGTTAAGAGAGTTTGTTGATTTCTCTACTTTTAGCCCTTTGACAATATGTTGCATTTTGGCAATCAAACATATTCATCCTGAACAAAACATTGCATTTTTATTAAATGCTTGCAATCTATATGGAGAAGCTTTCACCAAAACTACTGCACTAATCATAATGATCTCCTTAAAATACAGTATGCACACATGCTGAAAGACAGAGCACTGAAAAGTACCTTTGTGTTCAGCAGTGAGTTTAGTCTTCGAGATGCGTTTGAGCTGTGAGATTCTGGAAAGCACTTCTTTGGCATGACCCCATATTTGTCTATGAGGTTGACTAGCATGTCCCACTGACCCCCATCATTGACTGGGTTGGACAACAGGTAGCTGACAAGTCTGCCTTCCACTGGTAAACCCTTCTTGAAAACACTGACAAAGCTCTGGAGGAAATAGTTGGTGCGTTCAATCTGTTTTTGAAAACAAAGATAAATTGAGATATTCTGTATCAATTAATGGCTTTTTCACATTGAAACTTGGTTTGAAATGCAAAGGAGATTCATCCATTTCTCCAGGTGAGAATGTAATCAATGAATGAGATTATGAGAAGATATCAAACCAGAAAGCCAAAAGGCTTCGTGATTCCTTGACAAAAAGGTATGAAAGGTATCAAAAATAATACTGCTCATCTCTTGACTACAGTATATAGAGTAATGTATCCGCTAGCAAGTACAGTATGAAAACTTCTCACGCTTTCAAGCTTGAGATACTGTATGGTTTCTACTAGTAATTTGGATTTTGCAGTTAAACCTCTGATGACCTCTAATAACCTTTGACCTAAACCAAAACAGGTCCTTCCTAATGACACAACAAATTCCTACACCAAATATGGAAAGTCCTTCATTGGTACATTAAGATATATATCCTGTTTACAAGTTATATGTCACAGACACACACACACACATGAACACACACATACAACATTGCCATCACAAAAATTCCTCACCTGCTTTTGGCAAGGAGTCAATGGTGAGAAGCAAAACCTTGATTGAAATTTTTTACATTTTTAAGCAGCACCATACCATTTGTATGTCTGACTGAAATGATTAAGAAACCTCTGAACAGCATTATCTTCATATGATGTATATATTCTTCCTTTCTTGCACACCTACCTTGTCCCAGAAAAATATGTAGCTCTGACTGAATTCAAAATCATCTATGTTCATTTCCTTCATAAATGGAAGCCTCATCACATTTAAACATGCAAATATCCAGCATCTTCCTGAACTCCTCTGGTTTGTGACTGGCTTGACCTCAGCAACCTTACAGTGGAGAAAAAATTGTAATTCATACTTTCTCAGTAGAGCAATTGTGAGAGATATCATTTACATCAATAGTTTGTTTGGTCCTCCATGTGAAACATTCCTGTAAGTTTGGTAACTTCCCCTGCCTCTTATGCAATTACATTTCAATAACAATGGAAATTTTAGGAAGAAATAAGTTGTGTAGCATGCTAATTAATGCCACAATAACAACATACAGTATGTGCTTACTTCAAGTTCATATTGTGTTGAAAATGTAATACTGTTCACTGCTGGTATATTTATAGTAAAGTATGTTAAGAAAAAAACTGATGACTTCAATGGAAATTTCACCAGATTAAGAACCATACATTAAAATTTAATTTGATATTCATCCTTCTTTTCACACTTTCACAACAGGTTGCTTTTCATCCATTGCACGTTTAATAACATCACATAATACAGAGCTTACTTTTTATAAAACGGAAGTTACCAAAAAGCAAACACACCGTTTTTTATGTGACTGCAACAGCCATTCTTAGGAGAGAGTAATTTATAAATCTAACCAGCCATTATGGATAGTTGGGCACAGGGAGAGTGGAAGCGACTTGGAAATAATGACCGGTAATGACCCTAATGACCAGGTTTAAGTACTGTATTTTGCAAGAACACAGGATTTTACAATACTGTACCTTGTGCTGAAAACAATGGTGGCTGCTGTTGAGAACTTCTCTGTTTAAAGAAACTTCTAGTGGGTCAAACTTCACAGCTACATTTTGAGCCAAAAGGTTTTTAGGATCAGACTTAAAGTCAGCTCTGTACTCTTCAATCTGAGAGTTTGTTAATTCTAGATAAAGAAAAAAAAAGAGATGTTTTGATGAAGGTTTCACTGGATGTACAAATCTTCAGTCTTCAGTTACAGGTACAGCTTTAAAGGGCCACAAAGCCCTCACAGAGTGAACAGTTACAGTATCAGTTAAGAAACCAACACGGGAGACACAACCAAAACAAAAAGTGCTGCTGGTGCTAAATTGATAAACAAAACCAAAACAACAAACAAACAACTCAAAGTAAAACCAAACAACAGGGTTTCTAAAGAGTTGACCAAGTAAGGACCCATGTGTTTGTAGATCTGCAGAGATGCCAACATCTCCAGAAATTAGTAAGGTTTCACACAAGAATCAGGGAGGTTTTTTTAGAATTATATGTGGGAAAATCTTCTTGAACCAGGAGGTTTTCATATTTGCTACCTTGAATGGACAAAAATCCTTGGATTTTCAGAGGGGGAGGATTGGCACCTCTGGATTTGTCTCTGGTCCAACTATGGGGGGGGGGGCAATCAGAGGCACAGAAGCAGCATGGAAGGATGATAAAAAGGGTTTCCTGTAGTTTTAATTGGTTGGAAATTGTATCCCAAAGGCAAACACTTCTAAAAAAGAATTGGTATTTGAATGTCTCAGTGTGCAGAGCCTGCATATGATTATGAGGAATCTGTTATATTGTTAAAAGAAGGGTTTAAGGTCACAACAGGATTTGATACTGTATGTTACAGGGGTGCTTATTCCAAGCATTTTGGTGAAATTTGCATTGAAATCTGATGTGTGGTTCTCAAGAAATGAGCATGTAAAATTTTCACATTTTCAACAAAAAGTGAACTTGAAGCAAGCACATGTGACATCATATCCCCACATTAGAGTGCAGTCTTTTGTTTTTCTTTAAACTTTAGGGTCGATTTTCTCCTCAACAACCCCATATTATTAAAATGTGATTCCATAATCTAATCACCAAACTACAAAGAGTCCAAAATGCAGCAGCCAGACTTGTAACTCTCACCCCGAAGTTTTGTCACATTTCACCTATTTTACAAGATCTCCATTGGCTTCCGGTTTTATATAGAATTCGTTTTAAGGTTATTCTTTTGGTTTATAAAGCTCTTAACGATTTGGCTCCTTACTATTTGTCTGGCTTATTGTCAAAGAGAGTGGGATTAAATTATCACCTGCACGCGGGTTCTTGTATTCATTTAATTGTCCCACGATTTAATACCTCTTTTGGTGAACGTGCTTTTACAGTGGCTGGTCCTCGCCTTTGGAATTCTCTTCCACATGAACTTAGACTGTGTCCCTCCATTGGCATTTTTAAATCAAAAATTAAGACCTACCTTTTTAGACAAGCTTTTAATGTGTAATTTACTTTTATTTTCATCGTGTTCTTAGTATTTTGTTTGTTTTTTATTGTACAGCGCAACAGATTATTTTTTTATAGTTGTGGCGCTTTATAAATTTTTATAATAATAATAATAATAATAGGTGGCATGAGAACTTTAGAAGCTTTGCATCCCAATGGAGATGTCCTATGTATTCCTATTAACTTAAAGGTCAACACAACAGTCTAATAAAACAATGGGAAACAAAGCATTCCTTGTCAATGTGAGGTAGTGATATAAGCTCTGCTGCCCTCAAACTCACTTTGAAATACAAATCTATTCACTTCGTTCACTGATATCTCGAGAAATACATGTCCAATTTGAATGGGACTTTCACCACACTGGGCAAATTTGGTTCCTCTTCACATATGGAAATTAAATTTTTGCTTGACCTTCCCCTTTAATGGACTAGCAATTGGGTAAAAAAATTTTTAAACTAAATTCAGTCACTATAGTTGTACTGTAATAGCAGTTTAGACACAAATTGCTGATTGTATATTGTAAAGTATTGTAGCAAACTGAAGTAAATAAGACCAGGTACTGTAGTGAGTGGTTGGGGGGGGGGGGAGGGGGGCTGGTGATTGAAACATTATTTGCAATGTTCAGAAGAGGCAGTTTTTGAGAAAATTTTGATTGAACAGTCCATGGGTCCCTGCACAGCCTAAGGTAGAGGCATACCATGCTAATAATATGGCAATGGAGAGGCAGGGCCTGAATGAGGATGTAATGTAAATTATAGTTTATAGTAGTAAACTTAGTACAGTTTGTCTTCCACTAATGGCCTTTTTGATCTTAATTGTCCCTGATCCTGCTGGTTGGCATTTAGAGTAGTACAAGAGTTTTTCCATTTTGCCTTATGAAACAACTTAATGTTTATGAGGTTTTGTAAGGATACAGTAGAAGGACATTCATTCTCAAAATAATTTTAACATTTAATAACTTTAAAAAACATAATAAAAGAAACTCATGGTAAGGATATTTTGAGAATAACACAACATTTCCTAGGCCTATACATGAATCCAGAGAGCAAGTACAGTAATGGTCTGATTTCAGTTGGCCATAACTGGGGTCCATCCCCTTTTAATCTGTCAATTTCTTTGCCTACCTGTATCATGGATGGTTGTACACTAATTTGTTTCTGCAATTAATCAATTTCACTGGATATGACGCTACTAATGGCCACCCACAGTCACTGACCACAAGCGCTAATCTGATTTGTCTAGGCCTATTGCCTTGAGGATAGGCTGATTAAGGTTAAAATTTATTCTGCCTACATTACGCAATGGTCATGGTAAAAACTAAAAATATATGCTTCCTTTCCTTCCTTGCCCAATTACACAGTTTGATGATTGACTGACAGTACTACTCCATGCAAAGACATTTATCCCAAGTCAAGAAACCCTAGCCACAGTATGCAGAGCATGCAGCGGGATTTTGATTACAATCCTGCCCAAACACTGTGTAATTTTTGCAACCTTAGTGGACTAGAAGCTTGGTGAAGTGATAATAATAGCCCTGCAGCAGTGGGTTTGGAAACTTGATACCTCACTTGGCCAACAATAGATTACTGAGGTTAGAAAATCAAATTTTTTACCGCAATTGAAACAGCATGTAAAATCAACTTGCCCAGGCCTAACGTTTGTCCTAGTCAGTAGCTAGCCTCAGCCTGGGCCTGCTGTTCTCAGTTCTTATTCTCATCAAGCTAATAGATTGTTTCAAACCATATGTTAGGACTATTGTAATATGTGTAGCCTAGGCTGTAGGTATTTTGAAACAAAGTTTGTGGAGTCGAAGTCTGCGTTGCCACAGTGTAAAGTTTGCAACATTATATGGCTAGGCCTAGGCCTAGGCCTAGGCCTACGTGATTATCAGTTATTGTTACTAGCCTAGCCTACAGTCAGGCTGCACTGAAAATCCAAAAACGGATTCCCAAGCTGACTTTACGACCAGCTACGTTTCACACACCTGTCATCATCAACCCCCGAAAATGGACACTTTTAGAGAAACAAATCAACTTTGAAATGAAGCCTCAGAATGGAATTTTGTCAGCAGCGTCAGACGCAAAAGAAAGAATCGCTCGTACGCAAATCTTCACCTCAGGCGAACACCATTACTCGATACGGATAGTACTGGTTCCGCGAATGCTTTACCTGGAAAACTAGAAAGTCGAGTCATCTGAGAAGATGGCGTGCTTCCAAAACATGACCTGCCTAAAGCCACGATCATTGGCTTTAGTATAAATATTAATCTGTTAATTACCAGGAATATTCCGGTCTGATTTTTTTAATTAAATTTTTCATTAAAAACTTCCCAGTAAACTTCCCAGACACCTTTGCCCGAATATTTGACCATTTCGGGCAACTTTTGTAAGACTGTCGCAGATCTTTGTTATTTTCCATGAAAATTTTACTTTAGCGTTTTCTGCTTTTCGGCAAAGATTTGAGGCTATTAAAATAATCTCATATTTCGGGTATTGTGTTACACAATATTTTAAAACAGGCTCAAGAACGATTGTTTCTTTTAAGCCAAAGGCTTCCCAAATGTGTGGCGGTTTTTTAATCTGTTTCATTTTCCGTAACTTTGTTACCCTTACTATGATACTTTCATGATTTTCGGGCAATATACTTGGAGGAATTTGTATAAGTATTTGACAATTTCGGGCATTGTGTTGTGATTATCTGTGAAGTAAAGGTTACGAATAACGTTTTGCGCTGCCCAAAAGTGCAGCGAATTTTTAGAACCTTGGTTCTTCATGAACTTGAAATTTTATTGCGATTATATGACGTTTCTTTCCTTTTTTCGGGCTTATCTTTTTTTCGGGCCAGATGCTAGGAGCGGACTTTAAACCACACCAAGGTAGGCAATTTCAGCCACTCTAAATCAGCTAGAAAATTATCCATCCAGAAACCCGACGAGTTAAGGTCCAGAGATTACGAAAAAATGAAGCTTGTCACAGTCTACCAGGCTGAAATTCAGAGTGCGACACAATTGCTGAATACCCTGCAACTGCTTTGATATATCGAAAGTGTATCTATGTCATAGTAGCCGGGTAACCCGGATTGAATATTATCATCGGCCAGCATAAATATAATTTTTTCCCAGGTCGCAAGTAGGGGCTGCTGGGGGGGAGGGGGGTGGAGAGGACTCCAGCCCCCTTACTCCAAATCCAGATATGGATTGATATCTGGATAAATCTGGTTAAATACAGCCTTTATATGGCCATATAAAGCCAATATACAGCCAGGTTTATATGCCTTGATATAGTATATCAAATTTTCTATGGTCGGTATCAAGCCAGATATGATTCAAGGAAAGCCCAGATATGCAAATACAGTTTTATATGGCCCTTTCAAGCCATATATAAATTGATAAAATACCTTCCCAGATATGCAAATAAAGGTTAATAAATAAAGCCATATAAAGCCAGATATGAATTGATGAAAGACCTTCCCAGATATACAAATAAAGTTCGATATGGCCATATCGAGCCAGATGTAAATTGATGAAATGCCTTCCCAGATGTGCAAATAAAGTTTGATATGGCCATATCAAGCCAGATGTAAATTGATGAAATGCCTTCCCAGATATGCAAATAAAGTCAGATATGGTCATATCCAGCCAGATATAACTGATTAAAATACCCTGCCGGAATTACATATAAACGTTTATATAGCCATATTAATACTTCTTGGTTTAATTTGTGTCCCAGTTCTACATAAAGGCGTTCTCTGGAAGCTGAAAAAATATCAGCAAACCAAAATCTTAACATCCAAACTATATTTAGCTATATTATATTAACATATGAAAATGACTTGCCAATGTGGGCGTGGGCAGGAATTTAGGGCCCTGATTTTCTTTTTGTGTGATTGAGGAAGTAAAATGTGAAAAATCATGACACCTTCAACATAATTTCTGTTGGAATATTGCCCATACGATAATTTAAACCAGCAATGCAATGTAAAAATTTAAAAGTAGGAATTTCAAAGCAGGTTTTTCTTCACTATTTAGTTATTAAACAACTTCAAATACTCAAGTCAATGTTATACAATGGACATTAAACTCAGTTAGAGATGTTCAGATAGCCCTTAACATTGTGCTGGCTCAGTTTGCCCTTTAGAGGGCGTACTTGTCCATTTGGGACGTTTAGCTCCTTAAGGGAGCAGAACTCCTCCGGGAGTAAATGTTTGGTTTTCGCCGCTTGACTCTTCGCCAGAGAGCCGAGGGGACTTTTAGCAAAAAAAAAAGGAAGCTGGCTCAGAAGGCTTCTAATTAATGCACTAATTAATTTTGGTCCAGTCATATATGGTCCAGATATGGGACATATATGCACCATACTTTGTATGGGATCAATGAAGTAAGTCTTTATATAAACCAGATATGGCACTGCTTTATATGGGAGCAGTATGGAATAGCTTTATATAAACCATATATGGTATTGCATTATATGGTCCATATCTGTTCCAGATAAAGACCTGATCCAGATAAAATTTTATCTGGCCCATATATGAATTAGATCTGGTTCTGGTACGGATCAAGGTTATATCTGCCCAATGTTTATCTGGCTCTGATATAAATCCCATATCTGCAGCAGATATGGGCCAGATATGAAATCCATATCTGGCCCATGATGGAATTTCATATTTGGCCAATATCTGGATTTGGAGTAAGGGCCCCACCCCCCCCCCCCCCCCACGGAGCTACGCCACTGAGACCGAAGGTCCTTACGTTAAATTAATGGACTAGAATACTTCTGTACACTTGAACATATAGGCCTGTCAACTTGAAGAAATTGTTGAAACCAAGCCCGAAGTATGCAAGCGCGCTCATGTGCCATTCGTCGGGGTCCAGGGGCGAAGTCCTGGATGAAAAATGGAGTCCAAAGCATATTAGGCATATTTTTAGTATTAGTATTAGTATTATTATTTTTATAACTCACGGGCAGACAAGTGCGTCGACACTGACGTTAGTTCCTCATGACTACTTCAGCAATCAAATTAATTAACTGAATTAAAAATCCTGATGAACTGTTGCTGTGCTACGGGGACTCTTATATTCCATTAAAACCATTAATGACTAACGAACATATGAGTAATGTAGCTTCATCATGAATTCCCGATTTGTAGCCACGGCATGCATATCATGCAGATGGAGCTTTACTTGTTTAGGACAACCCTACCCAATCCACCCGGCCATGCTGGGAAAGGCCCCTTAGCTACTTTTCAAATTTAGTACCCGCCATAGCAGGAAAGATGGATTAAGTCAATTTCAATGGAGTATTGTGTGTGCGCATTGATCAGTCCATGAAGCTGCCCGGGAAATGTCCAATGACCACAACAGAAGCAATGTGATTGTGTTCTTCTGCGACACTGAACACAAAGCAGTGATGACTCTCATGATTCACCTTTCTGCTTGGGTATTTAAAACTTTCAAATGAGCTTATCCTCTCCGATGGGCGTAATTGATTGTAACGGTAGTAGAAGTAGACACTTGAAATCAGTGAGATAGCGAGACTTTTCCGTTTGGGAACAGATCTAGAGGGAGGATGGCCGTGCGGGGCTCTTTCTCTTAGGGACGGTGAATTTGTGCACGATTCCAGATCCCTCCCCAATGAATAATCTCTGACCGACTTAAACCAACTTAAAGGTAAAGAGCAGTCCCCCAATCTCATTTTGAAGAAAAGGCTAAATAAGTCAATTTTCATCTTACTTCTCTTCGAAGTATTTTTAATTACATTTTATGACTTTACTATTGCATATTCAAGGTTAACCAAGCAGTTATTGCTGGTTAATTTCACATTTTAAGAGAAAAAACATTGTCACATGACTCTTAACAGCCAATCATGAAACTGGACAGTCATTTGGGATGACTGCTCTTGCCCTTTAAGTCTGCCCGATTCGGAAAGGTTTTGGTAAATTGGGGGCTACATGCTTACCGCCCCTCCGTTCCCATTCAGCCATTTGGGGTGTAAAGCACTCAAATGCTAGGACGAGCAGGAACAACACAAGAGAGGTCACCATTGGTTGATTTGCAACTTTATCTTGCTTGTTTGAAAACTTTATTAGATGGAGACTTAAACAATAATAGGTTCAATTTTCATTTCTATTGTTTGTTAAGTTATACCCTCTAATTTTATTTTAAGCTTTTCCATTTTCAGTGGCCTTCATGTAATCCATGAAAATACTTAAACCGATTCTTGAAAGAGGTACTTGAGAAATTTTTTCTTCTTAAACACATTTCCCCACAAAATCTTACCATCGAATTTCAATTGGGGTGGACAAGGCATTTTATTGGGGGAGGGGTTCTTTCCCCTGGACATAGTGACGCATATGCTTGATATTGAGATATTATTACATCTCTGGCAGAGGGGTCGGAAATTTGATCGGTATAACACCACCGTTACACAATAGAAAAGTAAAGTCTGAAAATCAAAAGAAGCTACAATCCAACATGAGTGCATTTGCCGAAATAAGAAATTAAGTTGCATGAATAAATTTAATGAAATAGGCCTATATGAACTACAATAAGAAGCATTTACAAGTTCATTAATTAACTTGAATCACACTCATTTTAACGCTGTTAAACAATATATACGACTAATATATACATACCATGATCGACAACAATAATTTTATCAAAACATTGAAGCTTGTGATTATATACATATATTTCTACATACATTGTGCATATCAATGAATAAAACATTCAACTTTATTTTCATTCTAAACTTTGATTTACACACAGAACAAAGGATGAAATAAAAAACATTTAATTCTGTGGGATATATTTTTGAAGGAAAACTTTATTTCTGCCTTCAAGTGCACATACCAAATAGATATTTACAAAGTGTACAAATAAATAGGATATTTACAATGGTAATTGGAAAAAAAGAAGAATTTACATGTCAAACGTAATAATTGTTACGATATACCACTCAATAACCATCTGTACAGGCTATATTAATTGAGCACGTTTCCTCAAATTCTCACCCAACAAGGAAGATAAATCTATTTAAGAAGCGTACTCTAATCAAATTCACTACAGGCTATATCAGGACTTGGGGAAGTTAAGGAATAGTTCACCTTGACTAATGAAGACAGGAATCCAGTGGCGTAGCTACTGGGGGCAGGGGGCAAGTGCCCCCCTCCCCGAAATTAATTTGGGAAAATTTGACGAATTTTCTTATTCTAACTACAGAATACAAGTAGGCTTAGTAGCTATACCAGTTTTACTCTGTGTACTGTACATTACGATGGATGGGCTGAAACAATCCATGGCTAACGATAAACTTAAAGTTAGTCTATAAATAAGAATGAACGGGATCCGTTGGCATACTTAGAATTTGTTTCTAAGCCTAATCCTCGGAGGCTTAGGCATACAGGCTTATTCGGGAAAATAGTAGCTTTCTGCTCACTTGGGGTGTAACAATAAACGGGTCCATGAGTACCTTGTAGCCTTCTACACTTAACAGACTGCTGTTCTAACAGGATATTCTGTTTGATCGAGCCACTATTAGGCCCACTTTTAGTGGCGTACGAAGGGGGGAACATTGGGCCTTGCCCCCTCACAGATGCCATTTTTTCTTTGTTCTTAAAAATACGTAGTCAAACTTTAGCAACATAGATTTTACTTCAAAAGAAAGCATATGTGGCACCAGATTGCATATAAGAACACCAAATTTTTCAAAAATTTTCAAAGGGGAAGGATTGTCTCTGCAAGGTCCTTCAGTGATGCCAATTTTTAATTCCTACAAATAGGCAAATTCTGTCAAATTCCAATTTTTACTTAAAAAGGTAGACTCTGTATCCCACTGGTGGCATCGATAGGAATAAAGACTACATGTTGAGCTTCTCTTTAAAAGAATGAATACGCTATTTTTGACCATCTGAGGGGTCTGATTTTTCAAAATTTTCTTTACGCTCCACGCCAACCAACTGTGGCTCTTCGCTCAGTCTTTTGGGCAAAATTAAATTTTTGAGGTCAAATCAGCTCTTAACTCTCTGATCACTTTGCAGTTTCGAACATATTTTGAAGGGAGCATTTTATTGCAAAAGACAAAAGAAGATAGCGACTGTTTAGATTCTTCGTATAAGTCTGGAAAATGCTATTTCCGGCCATCTGAGGGTCTGATTTTTCGAACTTTTCTTTACGCTCCGCGCCAACCAATGGTGACGCTCCACTTAGATAATCTTTATGACAAAGTAACGTTTTTTGGTCAAGAAAAACCACAATTCCTTAACCGATCAATGCTCTTTTATTTTGACTCCTAAAACAGTGCAAATTTGATGACAAGTTTTACTTCGTATAAGGTAGCATAATTATGGCATAAGAATGCATGTAAAGACCACAAACGTTTCAGTTTTATCCTCATGAACCACCACGATTCAACATTTAGCACTGTTCCTGTCAAATTGGAAAATCTTGCACCATTTTGCATCTAGGCTCCCTGAAAACGTCAAAAAATTTCCGAACAACCCTCTCCTTAGACTATACTGCATTCCCCCTTCAGAGAAATCCTGCATACGCCACTGCGTTAGTACATACAAATAAACCAGATATTGTTGACCAAAATAATGTACTAAGAGTTGTTATTTCCAATCAATTGCTCTCAGGCTATGTTATACTTTAAGATTAAAATTCAGGTAATATTACATAATGACATGGTAATGTTGTTATACTTGTAAATTTGCATATTTTATATGAAATACATACACATTGACCAGGAAAAGTTTTGGGGAAATTTCATACCTTTGCCTCCTCTGGAAAAAAATCCTAGCTACACCACTGCAGGAATCCCTATGCAGCCATACCTGCTTAAACTTGTCATAGCTATACCTAACTTTACCAGCTTTAATACGGTCTTTGGTTTGGTTTTGAAGGTAGCAAAATATAGCAGTTGGTTGTAATTAAGACTGGTAATGATGCATGCATTTTGACTTCCACAGAATAAATTTTCTTATATACACAGAACACAAACCAGATTCGATCGAAAACAGTTTTGGTAGTATTAATATCAACATCCAAACGGGAAAAGATTTTTGTCCAACAAAAGTTACTGCTTAGGATTAAATGAAAATAAAAAAAAAACGTTTCATCCAAGACATAACTGCTGGGTTGTATCTTTGGACCCTCCCAAAATATGTGATTAACGAATTCTACGCAATAGCAACCAGGCATTGGACAACGTCCACCCCCCCCCCCCCCATCCCCCAAACTTTTATTTTGCTGCCAGTGTAGAGAAGATCATGAGCTTAAACGTAATGAAAATCTCTTAACTTGTTGTCTAGCAGGCGCGTAGCCAGCCAGGATTGTGTCATGGAGGGGGGGGGGGTGACGTCATGGGGGGGGGGGTTAGGGCCCGACATGAGGGAAAAGTCCAAGGACATAGAGAGAAAACCCCGCTATTTTAAGCGTTTTTTGCATTGCAAGGTTTGGTGATAGGGGGTTCTAGCCCCCAACCCGCCAACTGGAACCCCGTAGCTACGCCACTGTTGTCTAATAAGACATTAAACACTAACTTGCAGGTTATTAACCATGGATGAGTAGGATTACGCCTGACACAACTAATACTGACGTCAGATGCCCGTAAAAGCTTAACCATATCCGTTGTGGAGGTAGTAGGAGAAGAAGTGAAAGAAAAACCAAACGTGTGTAGTTCTTCAATAATCTGACAAACATAGCTTAGATTGTCCGTACAAACATCAGATTTAGGCTTAGAATTAGACCAAATGTTTGGGAACCATACGCAGTGATTTCGCAGTTATATCTGGACAGAGAAGGATTTCAGGGAGTAAGCAGTCTTTATCTGATAATTGTTTTAACTAAGGGGTATACATCCATCCTTAAGGCTATATCTATAGGCCCAAACCACCCTCCACTCTAGGTAAAACAATGACTTTCCTAGACACCAAGTCCGGTTTCTTATCTCCCCAAATAAAAGGGAATACAATTTTGTCAACTTCTTTTATGACCGACTGTGGGATAGGGAAAACAGGACTCAGAAGCAATATAATAGAATAAAGAATAAAGACAAAATGTAATTAAATACAACAACTTTGTAAATGAGAGACAAGTTTTTCTTGTCATTCTCCCGCATGCATTAACCCGAGAAACTTTTTGTTAAATTTTCCATTTAGCTCAAAACTGCTATCAACAGGGGACGATTCCTGGGTCAAATGTGTGGGGTATTTAAAGAGAAAGGAATAATATCTGGAAAGCATGGATTAATGTTTTTTTTTCCTTCATAGAAGGAACAACTCTATTGGCAACAAAACAAATATACATAGAGAAGATAAAGAAAAAAAATAAATAAATAATTTACAATATTTACAAAAGATTAATTAGAACCGCACACAATATAAACAGAACAAATTTATCTTACACAAAAAAGTAAGTATTTTAGCCTTTGACACTCTACTTTGACGTTACTGAAAACAATAACACTTTTCATAGTCAACAGCATAGCACAGTAAATTTAAATTGATGAGAGAAGCAAAACAACAACAAATTGAAGAAAGATATGAGATAAACACTGTTAGATAAATCTGTGAGCAAGTATACGCCACAAGTAACAGTCGTACCTACTGTAATCAGCTAATTGTTATTCGAACCTTTTGGGTAATATAATTTGAATACCAGATTCCCATATTATTTAAAGTTACAAAGGAATTCCCCACCAACCAAAGTTTCTGAAAACGTTCACTACTAAACCTCTTCCAACCAACTTGAACACGATTTTCAATACTGTTATTTTTTTTTTTTTTGTGTAGGAAGAACTTTCAATACTGTTAATAATTGAAGTAATAATTGAATAATAATTGAAGCATGGACTCATGTTATGTCATTCGCCTGACAATAGAAAAAAATAGCCATTTATGACCCCGACGTGATTTGAACACGCAATCTTCTGAACTGGAGTCAGACGCGATACCATTACGCCACGGAATCATACATACTTCATGAAGAATTACAATCAACAATTATTCTTGGTAGTTGTCTATTACAACATGTAGGATGTCCATTTTAATCTCACTTCCCGGCGGTACTAGCAGGAATCTAGCATGCTGCAGATGCCAATCTTTGCCACTTTATAGAAATAGGAGAAAATTTTTATTGTAAAATAGAACTGTCTGTGGGATAATCACTCATCCGCCCCCCCCCCCGCCGCCACTTCAAATAATAGTTTGAATAAGATTTTAACATTGGAAGGGGCAGCTCTCTGGGAGGAACATATAGGCCTTTACATAATAATATAACCAGCTTCAATGTCCGTCACTAGGCCTATTTACAATGCACAGCGCTCGAAAAAAAAGAAAAATACATCTGCAATGCCTCTTGAGTAGCATGAAAGCAACGCGGTCGTTTTGGCATTTATTATGTAATTTATCTAGGTAATATAACAACTTCGAAGCATATATTGCCTTGTCAGTTCTTCAAGATCCATTCATGCGAAGTCTTAGGACAGTAATAATGCAACACTTGGAAAGTATTGCAATAGTCGGCTGAGCTGTACCGGCTCGCTAATTTTTTTATTAGGCCTACAGATAAGGCCATATCCGTTTTTGTCAATTTAATTTAGACATAACAGAGTTGCATTGATTTCGGGATATTTGATATCTTCTGACATAATTTGGTTGTAGACTTACAGAAAAGGGTAAAAAATCTGCCATTCTTGATGCAGGAATTAGGAGTGTGGCCAATTTCTAAAAAGCCGATTCATCCAGTTGGATAATGTTATTATATGGCCTTTGTAAGCCTAGAAAAAATATACAGGCTCTGACACAATGAATGAGTCAGACTTACTATCGACTGTGTCAGAGCCGAATGAGTTAAAGACGTACGCCCTCACTTATTTCAAACAAAGATAGTTAAACGCAGAAGGCTCAAGATAGACCTCGACCAAGAAAGAGAATGCTTCGGGGAAGCTCAGCCATAACCTAAAAATGCACTTTGGCCAAAAGGTGAACTTCTGGCCATTGTCCCTCAATTAAGATTGGTTTGCATAGGTCAGGAGCGGCACCAAAATGTCAAAAGTGGAGAAAAACTAAGTGCAAAGGATAATGATGGGGCAAAAATATTCTGACGCAGCACGAAACAGAGCCTAACATACCCGTTCCATATGGGGTGGAAGTCCAAGTTTTAGCACACCTCTGGATGGAAACTTTATTCTCCAGAAAGGTATGTCATTTATTTTTTATTTTTTTTTTTGGGGGGGGGGGGAGGCGGTTGACCCACTCCTAGCTGACCTAACAGGGGGCTCCCTACCCCCCCCCCCCCTTACCGCCGACACTGGAATGGGTTATTTTTCAATGTGTTAAAAGAAAACAATTACTTGTTTGTTCGGCAGTGGTTGACTGGAGATAATACTGTAACTAAATGATTGAAATTGGTTAAACTTGAGCTGACTGAGAGGCTTTGGAATGTCGGCGAATGTAGTGGGGGAGGATGTGCACGTGTAGCAGACTATGCGCGCATGAGTCGACTCGTTGACAAATCAACTGGTTTGTGTTGTCCCACAGGAGAGCGTATTTTTCGCTCCGTGACATCATGTGCATAAGCAGGGGCGTAATCTCTGTTTAAGAGTAGGGGGCGAAAATGCTTATGATGTGCCCATGAGTATTAAACTGTGTACAAGTGACAGGCACCGCGAGCGTGAAGCCCCAAAGGGCCCCTGGTGGGATCCAGGGACAAAGCCCCTGTGGGGGGTCCAGGGGGGAAAGCCCCCGGAAGCTCTTGTGTTCTAGCATTTTCGAAGCTTCAGAAAAACTGTTTCGAATGAAAAAACCCGAAAAAAGGGGACCGTATTTTTAGGTCTACTCAAATTTTGGGGGCCAAATTACGATTTGGCCCCCACTTTTTCACTTGAGGGGGAGAAGGCCCCCTTGCCCCCGGGATTTGCGCCCCTGTGCATAAGGTCTATTCTTTATTTCTTGTTTTTGAAAACAAAACAATTCGTTAATTAATGAACCCTTGGTGTGGCATCTTTAAATTCACGTCAAATGGTTCAAAATAGCTAAATTTTACAGAATGAAAAATAAAGCGAAACATAAAGATTGCAGGAATGTTCTGGGGAAAAATTTTCCAAAACATTTTTGTAATCTTTATTTGTCTCTTTATTTTGTTGTTTTGTAAATCTACTGTATTTTTTTTACAGTGAAGGTTACAGAAAGGTTACCAACCTTTTCACCGGCAAATATCAGAGAAAAGAATATATTCCATTTCTACGGTAATGAACTGCTTACATTCACAGTACACTTTAGCATGTAGGCCTTACAGATCCTGATACTAAAAGGACAGAAAAACTAGAAGGGAAGAAGGGAGGACCAGAATCACATGTAGCGGAAAAGTTTAGAACAGTCGGTAGCAGTGGCGGTGCTTCGAAGAAGAGGGGACATTTGCCCCCTCAGAGTTTGTCTTTGCCTTCCACTTGTTCACCCCAAGTTGAAGAAAAAATGCAAAATGTACCTCTTATGAGGCTTAATTCTCCATCCAGAAATGTGCTCAAACCTCAGAGCTTCCCCGGGAGGGGGAGCTTTGGACCTAACATTTTCCTTTGCCCTTAGTTTTTCCCAAAGTTTGAAATTCTGGCGACGCTACTGCTCCGTAGACAGGCAGAGAGAAAACAGTGGGAGGTGCTGAATAGCTGGACTGCAATATGTGCACACATTAATCATTTACTTAAAAGAAAACAAAATAATATTCCTGACAACTAGATAGATCAAATGAAGATGTTATCCTGTACAGGATCTAATAACTGAATTTGGAAACAAACTTTTTGAGAAAATAACAGTTATGATCCAGCTGTATTCTATCATATTGCATTCAGAGGGTGCGTCTTGAAATACAACTTGTCAAGGTAAAAATGTCGACCTGACATGTTTCACAATCCTTGGTAACCTTACATACCCCAAACTGAAGCATATTTACTCCTCGCTGAATGTAAAGCTGGAAACAAAAAAGCTCTTATTATGGAACCCCTTCCCCCGCGATATGAATTAGATTCGACATGCTGCATAACAGTTCAACGGCTGAAAGCATACAAAATGGGCAGGGTATTTGTACCAGCGATCTTCTACCCCTCAGGGATCAGAGAGCAGGAGAGTAGAGGCCAAAATATTCTTCCAAGCTGCCTCGCTTCATTTTAAGGCCGGAAAAACCTCTAGGCCTAATTGTTCCCTTTTTGATGAAGTTATATCAGAATTTTCAACACTTAAACTTTGCTATAGAAAATGTACTTTTAAAAACTAAGAAAATGAAGCAAGACACTCACATGTAAAAAAAATAATAACCCTCTACCCCATGACCCCATCTCCCTTTCCCCTTCTCATCGACCCCCTCCTCTTCGATATCCCGGCCCACCAGGCACCCTCCCAACTCCCACCATGTGATATATCCATACATAGGTACCCTTTGCAATGACAAACAGCCTAATTGTAAAAAATGGTACACGAGTAACGTACGTACTGAGCGTTTCCAGCACGTGTTTCTGTGTGAATGGTTTATTTTGCGCCATCGACGCTTAACCATTTTTGGCTCTGAGCATAGAGAATGATAGTTAGAAGGTTATTTTACATCCTAGCACTCTTCCACAAGTGAAACGTTTCCAAAGATGGAACATCCCTCATGTCAGTTAGGAACGTAGTGTCTGGTCTTTTCCTCACAATTCCTGCTCACGCCGCTTCCTTTTCAGCGAGGGGCCTATAGTATAAACAAGTCGTGATGAACTTGTCTTGAAAGAAAATTGTTATATGCATTTTTGGCTTTTATTTGCTTCAACGTATTAGACCGCTCCGATGTTTAGTCCCTCCAACAAGCTCGTTGGTCCCCGTCTACAAAGTCCTCGGGCTGCATGACCCCGGGGAGTCGTGTTCAGGTCATTGCTAAAGGGCGAAAGTCTACACGGGGTACGGCAGAACCGCAGGGACGTTACGCAGTCTAATTTGAGCGGGTTTATGATAACCTGTTTATAAGAAGAGTGTAGTAAATTGGTTTTAACCTTTCATTTTTCATGTAGAACCTGTACTCAGGATGCATGTTTGACGCACAAATTGTTACGGTTTCATCCATACATAAAGTTTCCTGAGCATATACGCACTTTTCAGTACCATCGAAGGATAATGGTAATATCTTTGACACCGAAAACAATTTTGCTAATATTGAGAAATACGGAAAATGGTTCTAATGTCCTAGAATAAAAATTGCGACAATTTTTATCAAATCAGTACCGTTATTTAAAAGAACATTTTATGAGAAAATCTGTCCGCTTGAAGAACGGCGGAACGAACTGGCCGACCAGAGAACCAGCTGGCCGATTTTTTGACGTCATTTAACCACAAGAGATTCTTTGCTTAGTCGGCGCAAATATTTACCCTGCACAAATGCCAAGAACTGACCATTTTTCTGTTGCAGTTTTCGTGCTAAAAATTGTATATAATTCCACCAAACCTGGACCGATTTTTCTGGTTTAAAATTCATTTTTATGTCGACTTATCCATGAAGCTCAGTTTTAGCGAATAATTTTTTATAACTGGGAAAATTACGTCATTATGCTTCGAGCCATTTGATGTCCACTGCAAGTGAGTAAACCGCAAAATGGGACATCTGGAGATATAATTCCTAAAGCAGGCGAAGGCAATTTTGTCGCTCCTTCAAGGGGACGAAATCTCTAATGTCAAGCTTGTCCGACCCCAGTTCGATACAGAACAACGAACGTCCTTAGCGGTTTTACACAGTTGGTAATTAATGCATTATTCCTAGTCTGCGGTGGGCTTTACCTTTTTGTTTTAACATGGACTGACTATATACAGCACCTTTTTCTAGAATGCTTCTCAAATTACAAACGTTTCTGTGGTCTCCGTTTTCCAGTTTACTTTAATTATCTTCTTGAATCTGTCATTTAATTTTCACATAAGCTCAATGATCGCATTTACATTTTAAACGGGATTTACAGTTGTAACGGAAAATTTTGCTCGCAATTTTTACGGTTGTGCACTTCCTTAAAAGCTTCAAATATTTTGCCATCTAGTGTAACAATTCTACCAAAAATTCACCAAAATCCTTTGGTGATAATGATTTCTAAAAAAAAGCAATTTAAATCATAAACCGGCAAAATTTTGCCAAGTACAGTTACTGTACAGTAATTGTATGTGCTACCGGGAGATACAGTATGTCACACATGCACAGGCAAGTTAAAACAGGAAATTTGAGAGCTGAGGAGTCAGTTACCCTACAGTTGTGATAATTTCTGCGTGGCTTAGTGTTTATTCCTGTGTAAATATGTTATTTCACCGTGAGATCTGAAAATTTGACGGCAAGATGAAGTCTGAAACCGTGAGACTCACGGTGGAACCGTGAGAATTGGCAGATATGGTGCCATGGGTTCGGATTCTACCCCCCCCCCCCCCCGCCCATCTTCCGATCCCCCAGGCATTTTGGTTATATTTATAAGTTGGTTAGGTGACATGTGTTTTTGACCTTGTCATAAGTTAGTGTTTTCAAACTAAGCCTACTAAGGGGCCGCTCCAGACCTTCAAGTTGTACCTCAATGGTGACCTCATTATGAGAACCCTCTGATGCAACTCCAGAACTTGAAACACACTCAGAATAGGTTGAAACAGCTACGAATCATCGGGTAAAATATTGGCCTTTCCAGTGTGAATGGCAAGTGGATGATGTTGCAAACCTAAAACAGTGCCAGCGCAGATTCTGAATACCAGCATGACATAAAAATGATTTGTATATTGCAAAATTTCAGCGAACTTTGCGTGCACTTATCGCGGTGTGCACCCTCTCTCTTTACTATAAACCTTTATCCATTACATTGCCTGAATTAAAGAAATGAACATTAAACTTTCTATAAAAAGTCACAACATCATCATGTTACAGTCAACATCTTTCATTTAAAGAGGAAATTTATCAACCCTAATTTTAAGTAGTGTTGTAGACTGTCCCGTTTCATGATTGGCTCTTGGGAGAGTCATTTGACAATATTTTTTCTCCTCAGATAAGAAATTCTAGGGATAACTGATTGGTTACATTAAACATCGATACAGTTCTAAAATATTATGAAAAATACTTCGGAGAGAAAAAAAGAAGAAAATTTCCAGATGAAGCTATTGCTTCAAAATAAGAACAAACATTTAAACAATACACTTCAGTCTGCTGTGCTCCTAAGATTTAACTTCATCAATGGATGGAGGTATTGTTTAAGTCTACATAAATTTCCCTCAAATTTAAACTACCTTTTCATTTTAACAAACAAAACTGTTACATTTTCTCGTAGAGACATTGTTTTTGGCTTTACATGGAATATTACATCTTATCTAGCAAAACGTCAAGGTTTTTTGGTGTCCCACTTACATTGTGATATTTTCTTACAACAGTTTTTTATGGAGATTTCCATTTCATAACCCAGTTCTTTCACCCCAAATAGTAGCAATTCTTCTAAACTTTTTACTTAAGCCCCTCCCACAATTGTCTGAAATTCGTCTTCATCCGGACACAATCTCAGTTCATTGCTTCAGAGTGAATATAGAAAAGCTCAAAAGGTATAATCGAAACACTCTCAGTACAGTTCATGCTGAATATAGGCTTTGGAAGTTTGCATTGCTTGAACTAACTGCCAATCAAAGAGCTGAGCCAATAGAGAATTTTGGTAACCCCATTTGGAAACTGTAGTTTGGGGTGAAAGGATTAGCTCTTTAAGAAACATCCATCTTTCGGCACCTTTCAAACAATAAACAACAAAAAAGAGTCTCTTTTGAATTTGGATTTTATGTTACAACATACTGGCATGTTTCATGTGTAAACGGGACTGAAGAGCTTTGCCATAAAAAATGGCCTGTTTTGTTAGCTTTGTTTTGTTTTTAAGTGTATGGAAAGCTTTAACATGCTTGATTAAATCTTTTGTATTACTACATTGCAGGTACTTTATATCAATTTCTCCGACCCGTAATGAGTTTGCCCGTTAAAACGCTTTTTTGAACAAGTACATATTGGAGCAGACAAATCGGTGTCTCACTTCATCGTTTACACGTGAATTACGTTGTGTGCTTATGGCAAACTGGAAAAACTGTGCGACAAACAATTATTCTGTGTTGCTACATGTTACCTTGTCATTACCCATTTTGTGTCTGGATTTGGAAAAAAACTGGAAAGTCTTGACAGGCCTGGAAAAATGAAAGTTTCCCTGCAAGCAAATCAAATTTCCCCAAAAGCAAATCGAAATTTCCCACAGATTTCACATGTTTACATACAAAAGTAGTCAAATTTCCCTCCAAATACCAAAATTTCCCTGCAATGAGCTTCCCAAATTGTTGTTTTTTCCAGCCATGGTCTAGTGTAAGTATTTTACCCGGGACACCAAGATGATATCCGATTATACGGTATCCCATTCTAGGCCTACACAAGACCATGAAAATTGCAATAACCAAAATGCCGATAATTTTTGTAATTGATTTAAGTGTGCCAATGGTAATAAACAAAACAGAAGGACATGTATCCCATAAACTGTGTGATATAAGGCATACAATTCTAAAACTTGGCTTTGGTGTCCCGTTTCCATGTGAAACACAAAATTCCATTTTAATCCAATATTTTCACATTTGTAACCCAATAAGGCTTTAGCAGCAGTAATTTTACTGAGGAACGATATTATCTCTCAGTTGGCATATAACTTCTTTTTCTTTCCAGTTTTAAGTAATGTCCAATCTTTACCCAAAATGTCATGAATTGGACCCTTTATTTATGGACTAAGTAGCCTGAAATGACAAAAGCTCTGTGCGGTAATTTTGCATCAAGGCAACGAAAAGTTAACACGTAAGGTGTAAGGAATGTTTCTTTGTTGGAATTTCGAAATTGCGTCACCGATCTTGGCTGATCAAAATATTGAAATTAGAATCTAGGGGATAAAAGCAAGACCACCATCGGAAACGATCATCGTCTAAAAGAGACTATTTATAACGTTGTATGATGAACGCGTAAATTCGCACTGGTTAAAAAGGTGTTTCTTGGTTGTCTGTTGGCTATTATTATCTTCTATCGATTGCATTCTTGTTAGGGTTATGGATTAGTTTAGAGATAAGGTCTATCGTAAGCCAGTTAGGAAATTCCTTGTTAAGCAGTGCGCATCAGGGGTGGTGCCAGCGAAAGGGGGGGGGGGCTAGGGCCCCCGTCGGGGAACACCCCCCCCCCCTTCCCGTCGGAAAGGTCGAGGGTTTCGTCGGGGAGACCTTAAAATGATAAAAAAAATATAGAAAACCGTACAAGGACAGAAGTTACTGGATGAGTGATCTTGAACATATCTTTTGTACTGTAATGCTGTTTTAATACATATCGGAATCGATTTTAAATCACCTCTTAGCTCTGTTATACCTCATTTCATGTACCTTTTTCTGTCTCCTTGCCCCGTCGGGGAAGGATGGCAATTTAATAAAAAATTAAAATAAAAAAACGTAAAGGACCGAAGTTACTGGATGGATGATCATGGCCTATTTTTTCTTTTGTAACGCCTTTTAATGCATAGCTCTGCTATCTCTCATCTCATCTTCAATCCGTGCTTGCAAGGTCATGTCCCCGTGGGGGAAGGCTTCTCTCTCCCTGTTGTTCAGAAAATCCAATTTCGTCGGGGAAAAGTCATCTACAGGCCCACGATAAAAGATGTCACCCAGACGATCTTCTTGATTTTGCTTACTAGAAGATCATATTCTTCAAGGAACCTCACAATCCCGAATTTTCCTTTCAAAAAACAGACGAGAGGTTTTTCATGTGCATAAAGTGGCCAATACCATCAAGTCTTCCCCGACATCCAAATTCTAGTAATGAAAATCGGCCAGGCCGTTTTCAGCAACACGTAATGATAAACACTAGTGTGAGAATGCCTCCCCATTACGTCTGACTGAAAATTCATTTATAGCCACCTGTAACGTGACATATATTCAAATACGTTGGAAGGGGAATCATTAAAAGTCTAGACTTCGGGCAGTCTGGTAGAAAATTTCATCTATTTAGTGGACCTTGCCATTGATTACAAAGAAGATTCCTGTAGAATCAAAAACATGAGTATACGTTTCAATTCCATTGCATAGTTTTACCCCGAAAAGAGACAAGACCATTTCATCTAATTGCACCTTTTTATGGTAATTTTCTGATCACTTAGCAAGTTGGGTTTTTGCTATTGAAGTGAAACTTTCATTTCAAAGGATAGCTCAAAATAACGACCGCTTCATTTCTAGTTACAAGTCTGGGAAAAACCATTTCCGGCTGTCCGGGGGGTTAAATTTTTTAAACAATTTTCTGTACGCTCCGCGCCAATTGATGTCGGCGCTCCGCTTGGATAGTGTTTTGGTCGAATAGATTACTTAACAGAACAATGCATGCTTGCAAATTATTCTTCGTTTGGGGGCAATGTTATGAGTTGAAACTTTTATTTCGAAAGAAGCTCTAAAAATATAAGTTTCTAGTGACGAGCCCGGAAAATGCCGTATCCTGCTGTTTGGGGGTTCTCAATTTTTGCAAAAATTCTGTGCGCTCTACTTAGTATTTCGAGCAGGATTCCTTTTTTCGGACAAAAAAAAAACCACTTTTGCTACCTCCCAAAATCGAAACGCTCTCGTGCGCCTATGTCGATATATAAAATATAAAACTTCAAGTATATGGGACGCAAAACTTTTTCGGCGGGAAAATTTTCCAACATGGTCCGAGGGTCTTAATCTGCATGATGATATTCAGTAACTGCAACAAAACTAAAAATCACCCCCTACTTGATTTTTCTTACAAGATGGCCAGGTTCTTCCATAAAAAACCCAAAATCTGTTATAAACTTACTATTTTTCTCCAATATAAGCTTCAGATTGTTAAAAGTGGCAACATTTTCCAATTGATACTCCGTAAAATAAAAAGCCAAAGCCAACTCTGTTAATCAACCCGACATTTTACCTAATTTTGCTCTTGAAAGGCATATCACTTAATGAAAACCTTAATTTTTCATTATACCATTACCAAAAGCCAAATTTTTTCATTAAATTTCAAAATTTCTCCAGTATAACACGCTCTCAATTTTCAAATCTTCTTTCAAAAAGGGAGCAACTTTTTTCCACCATATAAAGGACAGATTCTTCAATAAAGAGTCAAAATTTTTAAAGGCCCTTTTTTCAAAAAACACTCCAGATTTTTAAGTATTTGTTTAAAAGAAATCCAAAAATTTCGGCTCACTACGCGCGCCTCAAGTTCTGCCAAGTCAGTCACGTCCCACCGGGACTAACTCATCGCCTTTGTCGGGGCCTTGAAATGCTGGGCCCCTGTCAGGGAGCTTGCCCCCCTGTCCTGGCGTCACTCCTGGTGCGCATCGCTTCATCGTTGTTTCTTCTTCTTTATCAACTCCCTGCATGGATCTTAGACTTTGGTCGAAAGCACGTCTCGCCTTCCACTTCATGTGTAAAACTTTTTGCAGGAACATTGGCAGCAAACTGATTCAAGGGGAATGTGTCCTTTTGCTATGATTAAAGTGTGAGGTTTGATAGGATTTAACACCTCCAAGTTACAACCTTCTGGTTCATTTTAGCGGCGCCTACGGCTTTATTAAATCAAAATGGCAAAAACTTTGTGATTCCTTTCTGGAAAACAAATTGTATGGAGTAAAACCTACGGTAGGAACAGGGGAAAACGGAGTCCCCAGTAAACGGCGGGATGATTTGGTCCTGACTAGGGCTCGCATTGGTCACACCTACCTTACCCATACCTATTTACTTCACGGGGATGGGAGACAGACCGTACTGTATACCTTGTGACTGTGCTGTCACCGTGTCACCAACAGTCACATTCTCGTTGACTGTTATGAATACTCCCATGTTCGCCAGAAATACTACACCGCGCCTTACTGCATTGGTTATTATATTCGTTTTTGGTGGCTATGCACATGCGCACATCGTCCAAATCGTCGGGATAAACAATCCCCGCACCTACAACACGTATTCCAAAATTTGAGCTTACACGGACCTTTGGTGAAATCCTTCATTCTTAATCCATCCAAAAATAAGGAGGGATCTCTGGTGTGCTTTTGTTCGGTAGATAGTGTCTAAATTCTTTTTGGTGTCAAAATTTGAATTTGAATGTCGTGAAGTAGCACCGACAGCCCTATAAACGACAATAAACTGGTTTAAACCAGAACTTATTTTACGTGAACAGAAACAAATTCTGTGAGGGTATCATTTTTTTTTTATTTTATCAGGAAGAAGTTAAGGAGTAAAACTTCTTCCCAAGCAGTCATTGCTCAACTTTCAAACTCTCTTTATCAACATTGCAAATGTTCATTCCTAAGTTAATAAGTACATACTTTATATGCTTCAAGGTGAACGTCCTTTGAGTATACCCTAAATTTATTGCCTCAATTATGCCTCATTTTATTACATTTTGGTGTACAGTCATCAAGCATCGACTTTGGCCTTTCATGGTATGGGACACTAGATTCTTTCCGAGTTTTAACGAGTCATGACTCGAGTCACAAATTTCCAAAAGGGAAATGACTCGAGGACTTGTATCATGATTTACCTCATAGAAAGAGTACAGTGACTCGAGTCATTGACTCGAATCGAGTCACACTAAAAGTAGCGAATGACTAGACTTGACCACAAAATTGGGTGACTCATTACAACTCTGGATTCTTTAATCTACACCATTGCTTAAGCTGACCATAATGAACAACAGCTGTAGGGTCCATTTTTGAAGTTTTGGTAAAACTCAATGTGGGAATCAAACTCTGGATCTCCCAAAAGTGGGTCAGATGCTCTACAACTAGGCCAAATGCCCATTTAACGCTGGCTGAAGTGTACCACAAAGTTTACAGAATGCAAAAAAAAGCAAACAAATGTCTACAAATCAAGTTCAATTTTATTTGGTTAAAACTTTGCATGTGTGAAGACATTACCCTGATCTACAGGTTCCATAAATCCCTTTAATGTTAATGAAAATAATCCATAAAGATGAAAAGCCATCATTTCTACCAAACATCACTCTTGCTGAGATTCTACTTGTGAAGGCAAATCTCTCAATCTGCTTGCCATAACTAAATGTAAGTTCTAACAAGAGTTTAAAATGAGAGGTAAAATTGATGGTGCTTACTGACAAACCACAGACATACACATGTCCAGACAAGAGATTTTGTGTGGATTTCACAATTCAATCAAGCTACCCTCAGCCTTGTCATGAGGCAATGTTGGGTGGGTTGCAGATTTTTCTAGCACAATTTAGGCTCCCTTTTCATAATGTCTATGTTAATGATGGTAAGATGAAATACAGTTTGGAATATTAAAGTACTGAAACCTGAGGTTGTGGCTCTGGGAAATGATAAAAGATTACGACACCACGAGAAAAAGGTTAGATAGTTTGGAAGCATGGTAAACATGTACATAGATAAAAGCTTCTGCAAAAAATAATGAAAATTATGGCTACTTTTGTGGGAGATTGACAATTGTTTGGACAGTGTAAAACATGTTGTTGTGGGGTAACAAGATACACTTAAAAAATTCCTTGTTGCAAAATTTATATGAAAAAGTTGATAATTTGCTGGGTTTTGGTGAGATTTAAATCTGCTGTAAAAGGAAAATAACTATTAAATAAGGCACGGCTACAGTTTACCTACCTTGCTTTACTGCATGATAAACATGGGGTTCAGTTGTTAGATTATTTACTGAGAAAGTTTTTCTTGCCACTCTATGCCTTTACAGAAACTTTCTAACTTAAAAAATACTTGATGCCAGAATTCTCCATAAGTGCATCTGTTACTTGTTAGGCAACAAAAATGTAATAATGGATATTTGTTCCTTGCCTTTTTATCACTCCAAATACTGTATGTGTTTTACGGTTGAGTTATAGGAGGTTTTACTGATCAATATCACACCGTCTGGGTTTATCGAGCCAGTCACTGTCCTTTTCCAGTTGTGACTGACTGCTTGGTTTTCCTTACTCCAATGCTTATGCTAGTTTGAATCCATTCTGCAGGCAAAACTGATATAATGCAAAAATATTCTTTGCTTCAGTCCAAACTTCATTTCTTCAGGAAGAGGTAAGGGGGGGGTTCCTACCAAAGTTTTAACACATTGTCTTGTAATTACAACACAATAGGACTGATCTTCTCCTGGACAATTAATATTGTTTTTGCTTCTTGCATGTTTTCCTTGCCATTTCCAGTTGCACACATCATCAGGTTTACTGAACAAAATGGCATAATCATCAACTCCAATATATACCTCCCTCTTCCCTTCTTGTCTGTAAATTGTAAATCTTGCTATGCTTGGAGGTACCCTCTGCAAAGAAAACAAAATAATTACTTTTACTTAAAATATATGTTTGCAGCCCTACTTGCATAAAATAATATCTGAGCAAACACAACTAATTTACATACTTTTCAACAAGGGCTGGAGTAAACTTTGGCGTGGGAGAAGAGGAGGGGGTGAGCACCACTGCCTGTGTTTCCCCTTCAACTATAATTTTCAAAGACTTCGCTGCATGAGTAATGCGAGGGTGTCAAACGTTGTTTTTCACTTTTGCCCCTCCCCCCCAGCCGGCCCCCTTTAACCTAAATAAACTACAAAGATGTTCTTCTCGTAAACATGCAGCCAAAACAATAAAACAAGGGACAGATGATTTAAAAGATTCAAAAATAATTTTAATGTCTGGGTTCTGTCGGTGTTCTATGGTGACTACCTCTTATTTCAGCAAGGGATACTCTTACCAAAGCATACAATAAAGGTAATTCTGTGCTCCCATGCTTAAATTGGGCCCTGTTACCATCTAAAGCTAAACCTACTAACATATCCATTTATATTCCCTTCAAATATATTTCATGATATTGTACTTCAGAAAATGGACGTTGCATATAAACCAATGGGTGTTGTGCATGAATTTTGCAATTCACCTAGAAATTTTCAGTGCATCAAGTGTAATGTCCATGCATTTAGGAATGAGTGTGAAGGCAACCACCTTTTCATGCCCTCATTTTAACTTAAGTTCAGTTGTAATCACCTATAATTTCTCTCTCAGTTTACTGTGTGACTTCTCAAAAAAATCTGGCATATCTGAAAAATCAGCTGGACTACCAAAGTACCTATTGGACAACCAGTTTTCTGGAAAATGTTTGTCCTTAGGACAACTGCAGTATAATATTTCATTTTTCTTAAAAGTATACACAACAAAGGGCATAAATTACTGTTCTAGTGCTATGCCAGTTGGCTCTGGTCAAGAGCAACCAGACATTTCACTCCTCAATTGGAAATTTAAATTCTGTTACAGGTACAGTAGCTGTCTACCACAGGGATGGATACTATACAGTAGTCTCCCAATATTGATACACACTCTACAGTATGTATTCCTTTTCTTGGAAATGAATAATCTTGAAAGGATGGGGTTTCCTTTAGGCTTAACCATGAAATTGTAAAAGGCTAACAAGGGGTTTTAAAAGGACTATTTCATGTGTTCCAGGGTTGCATGATGGCTCATGCCCAAAACATCTCATTCAATACTTTAACAATATTGGGTTACAGATTTCTCCATTCAATTGAAAAACATACTGTAACTACCCACAGTGTGAAGTTTTTTAGAATGTAGATACTCAACCCATCCTACCCTGTCCACTTACCCACCTCTCCTCTTCTTGCAGCTACTGTACATTTGAAGTGAGTGCTAGTACTTACGGCAGTTTCATTCTCATGAACATCCTACACATAAAAAAGGAGAGAAGAATGCAGGCAAAGCCAACCATAAGTAGCAGAAGACGGTTTAATTTGGCCATATATGGTGCATTTGTTTTATCCAGAATCACAAAACCAAGACCACCAATAGTAAACAGGAAACTGGATGCTAGTCCTTCCATGATGTATTGTCCATTGACTCTGTATGGCATGAAGGCCACCTATAATACAGGTATAAAGAAATATAAAAATTAACAGGACCAATCATTCAGTAAATCAGGGAGTGCTATCAGCTATTCACATCATCAAATTGTCTGTATAACCACCTTTACAAAATACTGTACATTAGGCCTGCCCATTTTCTTCAGATCAAACATTAAGTTTTCAAACAGAAGCAATTGCAAGTCCAAAATAAGCCATGTCCTTCATAGTATGCCTGGCAGTTATTACATGTGCATGTATGATGATTTGTTGGTACATACATCATCACATAGTCTGAGACTATTTCTACTGTCAGACTTTCAAGTACAGTACATAACTATATATTCAAAATGGGAAATAAAGCAATCAACAATTATGTATGAAAATGGAAAATCCAGTACTCAACATTGCATTGATTGTGCACTGAAGACTGAACAAAGGTAAAACTAAATTACTTAACACTTTGCAACTATGAAAACACAACTTACAAGGAGTGAGCAACAGTATGAGCCAGGCTTGGGGTAATTGCAATCAGTAATCGTAATCGATTGCAATCGATTACACATTTTGAAGTAGTTGTAATCGCAATTGATAACTTTTGTGAAAATTGCAAAGTAATTGCAATCGTAATCAATTACAATGGCAAAGTTATCGCAATCGTGGTTTCATTTCTGATTACATTGAAGTTGAATTGAACAAAGAAGTAAAGTTACTAAACAATTTTTTCAGTGCTTGGTTCTTTTGTTGGAATGACAAAATTTAATTGTCCCTCTTTCTTGGATGTTCCAGCTTAAAATGAGTGAAAAGTACATGGGTTCAATAATCTCTACTTTGGGAGGACATGGTTCTGTCCTGACTTATCTAGAGCAATGTCCATGGCCTTTTTTCCAGTTGTGGGCACTGGATTGTTTTGCCTACTACATTGTTTATGTGGAAAGAAAATGTAATCACCATTGCAATCATGATTACATTGCAATGCAATCGCAATCGTAATCAATTACTTTCAATTTTAGCTGTAATCGTAATCATAATCGCAATCATAAAATATGAAGTAATCGCAATCGTAATCGATTACATTGAGATGTAATCGCCCCAAGCCTGGTATGAGTCATTTTCCATAATTTCTTTTTACTTTGAAGTTTTGAATTATCAAGTTTTCTGGAGGAAGGAAAATTGTATCCCCACTTCCTTGGTAACCTTCAGTGATTGATAAACCTACAATGAAATCTACAATAACACTTGACATCTAGCTCTTTATTTCATCTTTTTTAACTTTTAGGGAGTTTCAACTCACAGGTTTTTGGTTTCCATTCTCGTCTGTTGTTTGTCCGACACTTGGGGGTTCTACAATGACATCATAAATAAGTCCTGGAAAGATTAAAGAGAAGAGTTTGCACATCAGCTACTAACTCTACATGTCTTGGAAGTATTTATAAACTTGTGATTTACTCATGGTACAGTACTGTACCTCCTGTTCAGTACAGTTTATTTGGGGCTAACTCTCATCAGAACTGTACTGACTTTGGGGCAAACTTTTAGTGGTATCCATACATTATGCCAGATGCTAGAAATGATTAGGTGAATAAGCATTGCAAAATGGCCAACAGACTATACTAATGCTGTAAGATATTCAACATGTAAGCATCATTACTGTAAAATTTGTTTCACCTTGCTACAATAAAGACTTACTGTAGTTAGAAAATTGAAAATGTAAAAATGTGAACAATAATTGAACTTGAAGTGTGTAAAGTTGTAGCCTTGGCTTTGCACCAGCCACTCTTTATCCCTGCCAGGGCTCGATTTTCACGGTTGTCCGATTGTCCGGGGCAACTAAAATTCTATCAGGAAAACCAAAATTTTAAGGTTGTCCCATGGACAACTGTTTTTCTCTCGAATTGAAGAAGTATATATACTGCTGACTGATCAACTATTTCAACTTTTTCCACCATACAATATTTCAGACTTCAGGTGTTCCTGTCTCTCAAACATCACACCTTTTTATTCTTCAAGACCATGAGGCACAGCCTAATAAATTAACATTCTTTTACTATTTTGTAACTGTGCAAAAAAGTTTCGGACAACCATCAATATTTCTGAAAATTGAGGCTTGCCCACTGCATATACTGTACACTACAGTACAATAGAGAAAACATTGTGTCCATAACAAAACTGTATGTCATCACCAGCAATATATTACAGAGATCAAGGAAACAGGGCTATGTGTTAGGTTAAATTAGATGGAGTTTAAAGGCCCAGTTCTATCACCCCAAACAGTGCCAATTCTCCTAACCTTCTCACTGAAGCCCCTCCCACAATTGTCTGAAATTCACCCTTACCAAGCTACAATCTCAGTTTATTGTTTCAATGTGAGTGTAGAAAAACTCAATTTATATAATCAAAACACTCTCAGTACCGTTAATGCTGTGTAATATAAGCTTACGTACTCTGCATTGTTTGAATTAGTTGCCAATCAAAGAGCTGAGCCAATTGAGAATTTAGGTACCCCTTAACCAAAATTGTAGTTTGGGGTGAGAGGTTTGGCCCTTTAACTGGGGTTTAACTGCGAGTGCCTCACTACTGCACTAAATGTGACTGACGTGATATCCGACTTAGTCGTGCTGGAAATCAAGTCAGTCACGTTTAGTGCAGTGGTACGGCACTCACCCGGAGAGCCAGCCATCCCGAGTTCAAATTCCCCCTTTGCTGAATTTTCCTTCTGGTCTTTTTCTATATTTCTTCCCTTGTTCCAAAGGCAATGCCAGTACTTGGGTTGAATTAAATTTCATGACCAAAGCAGTTACCAATTATTCGACCTACATTTACAGTCGATCTTACCACGGTCAACCTATATCTATATATATACCTATACATATGTATATATATATATATGCCTTTTTATAGTATGTGGTACTGTTAGACAGTACTTATATTATTTGAAAACCCTCCACCGGCAACAGTGCTCATAGCACAGTCGGCAAGCCCACTGGTCTATATGTTATACTGTGTATACTGGTATGTCAGGGGTTTGAATCCATGAATAACCATTGCTTTTCAGGCCTCGATTTTCAGAAAAATTTATGGTGGTCCTTCGGGCAACCAGTTCAGTATTTTTAGTTGTCCTCAAGAAAATTTGGTTGTCCGAAACATTTAGCACACAATTACAGTACAAAACATTAATTGTGTTTACGTATAATTGGTCTTGAAGAATTAAATGATTTGATCTTTGCAAGACATAAACACATTAAGTCTGAAACTGTATGATGGAAAATGTTGTAGAGTTGATCAGTCAGCATATATAGGCTTGCTACTTCTTCAATCTGATAAAAGTAAGCTTGAATATAATTAATTGTGAGGAAAAAATGGTTGTCCATTGGACAACCAACTTCCAACTTTTGGTTGTCCGTATGGAATTTTAGTTGTCCCGGACAATCGGACAACCACAAAAATCGAGCCCTGCTTTTCCTTCTTCCACAGCACTAACCATTACTTCTTTCCGCAGAAAATACATCATACTGCTCTTTTCAAGTGGAGAAAAAAAAAGAAATGCATTTTACTATGGGGAAAATATAAAAAAAATTGTTTTCTCTGAAAAAAAATATATAGTTCAAGCGCCCTCTTTTAAGTTGAGAGTTGTTTAAAATGATGTCATTTCCGGGCACTGATTCTAAATTAGTACCAACTGATGTAATTCACTGCTGAAACAGTGACTGGATTAAGGCCTAGCCTACTCAATGTACCAGCAAATGCTCACCTAGCCTAAATTAAATGGTGGGAGGTCTACCATTTCAAGATGTTTACAATTTACACGTAATGCAAATGCAGGCACACACTTAGCTGTCCTGCATAGTCAATAGTCACCCCATTTTACTGGCCTAAGTTTAAGAATGAAGTCTTACTCTTACTAGGCTACTGTGTAATGCCATACCAATTACCATGTTCACAAAGTCGTCCTTGCTGTGATAATGCACTGTATTAGTTACTATAGGCCTAGGCTAGGCCTACAGTACTTGGCTGCTGTATATACTTAACCTCCACCTAGGCCTGCGCAATCCCATCACATCACTTGTTATTAAGGTATTTGGCTTTGCATTATACAGTAACGACACCAGTGGCAGTAACAACACTAACGTTAGCCTTAATTAACACAGGCAGCACTTAAACTAGAGTTGCTCAGTAAATTAGGCCTTAGGGTTAGGCTTGCCTAATGTTAGTCCAAGCCTAACGTTATGCTACGTGTACTTACCACCTGTAACGAGAAAGTATGAAACTAATACAATACGATAAACTGTCATTGCTGAAGGTTGTTGTATCCATGATGGTTTTTTCAATTTCAGATTTGGGCACTGTAGTACCGAAAATGGTATGGCACACAGGCTTTCCATTTTGGGTGAATTCTTGAAAGTTTGAAGCTCGTTGGTTGAAGACTTTCGCCCGTCTCTGTGAGTACAACCCAGATTCGCGAAAAAGGGAAAGAAGTTTACCACGTCCCCGGTAAAACCAATTTACTACGTTAGTGAAAAAAATACTTGTAAAGTCTTATTTATTTTCAAAAAAGGGATAAAAATAAATTAGTATTAACTTTAGAATATTTTAATGTGTTCAATCATAAATTCTTTCATATTTTAAAATTAAATAATTGTACTCATTAATTTTTTTTTTAAGATTTTGGAGAGGAAGCTGGAAACTACAGAGGCGTAAACACGCCATATATCTTCCGACTTTGCGATAATATATAGTGGTGAGGACAAGATGAATTCAGTAAAATTCGGACTTCACACCCACGTCCGACCGGTTGACAACGTGATATAATTCACAAGATCACAAGATCTAGTCCTGGGCATGACGTTAAACTGCATCCAGGTTGTGGCATCTGTTCTATTCAGCCAGTCTAGAGCAGGACCACTCAGTGTTTGGACTTTGGAGGGCGTACTTGTCCATTTGGGACGTTAAGCTCCTTAAGGGAGCAGAACTCCTCCGGGAGTAATCGTTTGGTTTTCGCCCCTTGGCACTTCGCCAGAGAGTCGTGGGGACTTTTAGAAAAAAGTAATTCACAAGATCAGTTCAAAAGCGTACGTCCATATCGGATGCTAACAATTGTTAGCTTAGCCTACAAGAGTAAACGGATTGTAGTGCGAGTAGCTACCGGGAATGTAAATGGATTGTGACTTTTTGGGACGCGTGCAACGGTCCATGCACCCAGGAGAAACTTCCTGTTGAGACGGGCTGTTAAAAACCTGTTCAAAGGGTTTCAACTGGAATTTTCTCCTGGGTAATTATGAGTGGGAGCTAAACGATCTCAGATCGAGATACATGGCAACTATTTTTCCGCCACAACAAGTCTAGCACATTATATTGAAAAATACTTGGTATTTATCAAAGCTTATAGATTGAATACCGCCAATTAAAACCTATGATTTTTATGTGGTTTTCGCACGCGGGGGGGGGGGGGTTGAGGACTGGGCGTGCCCCCTCCAGAAACCGTTTCTTTTTAAATCCTTAAAATTTTAAGTAACAGAAATTTCACTTCAAAAGGTATTATAAGTGTGGCACCATGATTGCATGACACCCACTCAATTTCTCAAAAAAAAAATTCAAAGGGAATGGAGATGATAGGCCTACTCTCCAAGGCCCTTCCAGTGATGCCCTTTTTTAAAATCCTAAAAATACCTACTACAGTTACACAAATTTCATTTCGAAAGGTCAAAAGGTAGCATAAGTGTGGCACTAGATTGCATGACACCCAATTTCTCAAAAATTTTCAAAGGGGAGGGATTGTTTCTGCAGGCCCCCTCAGTGGTGCCATTGTTTTTATTTCCTAAACTTAATAAGCAAATTTTGTCTAATTCCAAATTTTACTATCAAAAGATTGCATCTGTGGCACCAGATTAGGTAAGAAACCCGACACCATAAAACTTCTCAAAGCTAGAGAGGGGCCCATGCACTAGCTGGCATACGCAGGGGGTCATCGGGTCATGCCCCCTCACGGAAACCATTTTTGTAAATCCTTAAACTGGGCACTTAAGAAAAACAAGCCTTACTTCCAGATTGTATTTGAGAACACCCATATGCTAAAAAAAATTCTAAAGGGGAGGGATTATGTCTTCCCAGGGCCCCTCAGTGATGCCATTTTTTAACTCCTTAAAATAAGAAAATTTGTCAAATTCCAAATTTTACTTCAACAAGATAGCATATATGTGGCACGATATTCCATGTAAAGACACTAATTTAAAAAAAAAAAATTAACTGGGAGAGGGACCATCCCTACGACTAGTTCCCCGGCCGGTATGAACGTACGAGACGGAGGCCAGGTGCGGTAACCAATCTAACATGCAAAGGATGTTAGGAGTAAAAGCATTAACAGTCATTTAGACAATTTCATCAAAACAGATCGGATCTTTGGTGAATTTATCCAGAGTCACATTTACAGAGGAACCTTAGCATATTTTCGATTCCGTTATATAGTTTCCCCCGAAAAAAATTCAAGACAATTTCATGTAATGGTAATTGTACATATAATGTGGTAATTTTCTTATCACTTAGCAAGGTGCTGGTATTTTTTATTATTGCAATTAGGAAAGCTAAAAAAAGGGTATATTTAGATATCTTATCACAAGTATGAAAACGCAATCTCCATCCATCTGAGGGGTTGCGATTTTCGAAATTTTCTGTACGCTCTGCGCCAACTAATGGTGGTTCTCAGATGGATGGCCCTTCGGCCAAAATTACATTTTCGGGTCAAAAGAATTTTGCAATAACTTTCTGATCACATTGCAGTTTGTGAACCTATTTTGAAGTGAGTATTTTATTGCAAACTACAAAAAAGATAGCGACTGCTTAGATTCTACGTATTAAGTCTGGGAAATGCTATATTCGGCCATCTGAGGGGTTCCCATATTTCGAAATTCCATTACGCCCGTGCTAAATGATGGTGGCACTCCTCTAAGATAGTCTTAATGGCGAAATTACGTTTTTTCGGGTAAAAAAATTGAAATGCTCCAGTTTGCCTATGCCGATCACTAACGATCAATTACTTCGACTCCTAAAAAGGACGTAGATTTTGAAACAAAATTTTACTTCAAAAAGATAGTACCCATGGCAAGAAATTGCATATGAAGACAAAAAAAATCGTCACCATTAACCGCTACAATTCAACTTTCAAGACTATGCCTGTCAGAGTCAAAATCTTGCACCATTTTGCATTTATGTTCCTTAAAAAAGGCAAAAAAAGAAAAAATTCAAAGGGGAGGCCCCTACCCTAAAGCCCTTCCCCCAGGCCAACGAACACTCAATATACTGCAGTGCCCCCCTCCCCCCTTCAGAGAAAATCTGCTTACGCCACAATGCCCATGCATACCTTAGAATTTTTTCTCCAGTCGGCAGATACGTACGCGACGGGGACAGGGGAGCGGAGGTTGTTCAGGTGATGTGAGTTATAGCTTGCCTTCTATCATGAAAAAAGGTTAGGGGTAAAATCATTTACAATTGGGAATTCGGGAGTCATATAGACAATTTCATCAATTCAGCGGATCTTGAATTTAGCCAAGAGTCACAATAGAGAAGCATTTGCATATATTTTAATTACCTTGTATGGCTTCCCCTCAAAAAGGTTCCAGAATGTTAAATTTAATGGTAATGGTACGTTTAATATGGTAATTCTCTGATCACTTAGCAAGTTGCTTATTGTTTTCAATATTGCCAATACGAAAGCTTAAATCAGCGCCGTTCAATTATTACTGCAGGGTGAAGGGCGGTTGCCCCTTGCTCTGAAAAATGAACAATTAGGAAACATACCAGTTGTGACACCAGACAACTACATTGTGGTTTTTCCAACTCTTCGTAATGAAATTCAGAATTCTCCCCAATGAAAGCTCCATATTTGTAAATATTTGTTTAAAACAGCAAAATTTTTCGTCCGCTTCGCGCTCAGCAAATTGCAATTTCTAATACAATATTGCTCGCTCATAAATCAGTAATCTTTTTCTACTCGTGGGAATGACAAAATCGGAATTTGCCATACGTGACATCAGACCATCAAGTGGACCGGCAACTACAGCACTATTTTCATAAAAGTTTCATTTCCCTTTTCCAATATAAGCTCAGGGCTTTTAATCTAAAATATATCTGCACCACTCGGTCGGCTGTGCACACGCGCAGAGACAGTGGCATATATCAGCTTTGCAGTAAACACACTCCACGGGCTTATTTTAAAGTGAAGTTTGAGAGCCTCAATTTGTAGGCCTTAGAAAAGATTACGTAGCAACAACGATGTTTGATAGGCGTGCAATCTCAGATTTGCCAAAGCAGGTTATTCAGAAATAACTACACTTTTCAAATGTCATTGCAGGAAAACCAGAATCCAAACATTCTGCAATACAACCTCCATATTTTCAAAAAAATGTTTAAAAAAGGGCAAAAATTTCTGCGCGCTATGCACTCCGCAAATTACTTTCCTATAGTACAGCAGTGTTTACACTTTAAAAAAATCGGAAAATTAAGGTGCTTGCCCCCCCCCCCCCCCCCCCGTCCGCGCGGCCCTCCGGAAAAAAGTCTAGCTACGCTACTGGCTAAAATGAGACTGCCTCAATTCTCTCTCTACAAGTCTGAAACGCAATTTTCGGCCATCCGCAGGAACGCGATTTTTCGAAAATCTTACGCTAATACCCCTCCAAGATACATTGGAATTCAATAGAATAATGTTTTGGCTATTTTTTGATGGTAAAATGAAGTTTTTAAGATGTTCCATGATGGAGTAATGACTTTTTAAAAATGTCAAGTGCGTTTGCACGATGCCATCATGCAATTAGCGGAAAAGGGTTAATTAAGGTCATGCTGCCTGAAAAGCAATTAACACAAACTTGACTGGCCTGTTAGCTAATCCCAAATGTTACGTAACTGTTTCGGGTACTGTCAATCAATTAATCAGATGTAAAATGTGAAGCTAAAAGAGCTAAGCAGGCAGAAAAGAAGGATGCAACAAAACGTAAGAAGGAACGTTTCATCATAAGTATGGGTTATTCCCTTTTATACATATATATTTTTTCCACTTCATTTTAAAGCTAAATGTGCTCAAATCCAGCCTGGGGCAAATGGTCATCTCATACAAACGGAAACCGAATCAAGAGTTTTTTTCATCTACACACACACCTGGAATCTAAGTTTTCAGCGTTCCTTTTTAAACTTAGCAGGGCTCAAAAGACCATTTTTTCAGGGTCATTTTCTTTTAAATGTGGGCGATATAACTACGTAATGTAACAACAATTTTTTGGAACCTAAAAAGACCGTGGTAGGACCACATATTACGTTTTTTTAATTTTGAAAAATAAGTCATCTGCAAATTTGTTTGAGAAAACTACAGTTTTAATGCTTTGCAGCTCAATAAATATTCCACAAAATGCATTAGGAAAATAGTATAGAATTTTCTCAAAAGACGGGGCCCTCCCCTTAGACCCAGGGACGACAAATCGTAAATTGTGGAAGGTCACCCAACACATAACTGCTAAAGTGGATCCATGAGAAGTTGATCCCACAGAACACTTCAGTCGTACAGCGTGTTCTTGACAAACTACATGGCCTATGCAGGCTATAGGCCAAGTATTTTGTTTTAAATCTAATTCAACAGGGTCACAGTCATTGTGATCTTTTACCACTTTTTCGTCCAAGTTAAATGCTAATTAAACTTGATCATGATAAAATTAGCGTGAAGAAAGGTGTAAACTTTCCATATAGTCTAAATGTATTGATGAAATAATTGCTGTTTGCATTCATTTCAAGAAAATTCCTGTATGAAAATCACGGACTTCCTATACATGGACAGAGCATACTGCACGGTACATTGTCGCTACTGTAGCGTGAGAAAAGCGCACCAAGATGGCCGTCTGCCATGGTTTTATGGGGGCGCACCACCATTACCTAAAATTGCACTTTGGGCAAAAGGTGAACCCTCTAGCCGTAGTCCCTAAAAGTTTTGTTTGGGTTAATTTTTCAACGTGTTTAAAGAAAGCTGTGAATGGTTTGTTGCATGTTTTTGGTAGTGGTTGAGTTGGGGATTATTTTGTGAGAAAATGGTTGAAATTGGTTACACCTGAGCTGACTGAGAGGCTTCGGAATGTCAGCGGACCTATCTCATATGCTGACAAGGGGGGGGGGGAGGGGGGCGAATCACTACTTTTTTATTCATACGCCTGTAGCTCAAAAAGTCAATGGTCATGCTGTGGGAATTCTTATGTGCCATTAATAAACAACTCGTCAGCTTCGCTTTGATTGTACACTCACTGGCATTGAAAACTTTGACAAGGAATTAGAGGCAGAATAACCAAGCATGTTTAGTGTGTAAGTCAATGGCAACAATTAATGGTGGTGCGCCATCTTGTGTGAAATTTTGGACTTGCTCAAGTATATTCCCATATTTTGCAAGAAAGTTGAAATATTTTTGAAATATGGCAAGGTAAGGTCAAAATCATTTCACGTATTGCAGGAATATGATATTGTTTCCCCATTCAAGTTTAACTTTTGCTTAAAATATTACAGAGTCGTCGTCAAATCAGACGATTTATAGGTTCACGGCGGCCATCTTGGTGTGCCTTTTTTGTCCCAGTCGGTGGCGACCATTTACGGATAGGACGTTTACGTTACATGCTCTGTCCATGTATATAAGTCCGTGATGAAAATGTATCCATCACAGACAATCTTTGCAAGTCCATTAAATAAAGTGGCAGTGAAGGAAAAATCTCCGAATTCATTACCACACTTTTCCAATTCGTTGCCAACTGTGGTGACTCTCGGTTTATTAATTTATTTATCTCGGCATGTCCACGCCTTTGGTTGTTTGTAGAGTTACCGAACCGTCAGTGTCCATTGAGCCAAAAGCTGGTTACACCTGTGCACCCTGGCTGAAAATATAACGAAATACATTCCAGACTATACAACATGCAACTGTATTATGAATAGTATGTTTGTATGCATGAACTAGACCCAGTTAACCAAACCCCTCCGGCCCTTGCTGGACTCGAGCCATATGGTTGAATCATATAGACTCCTAGACTTCAACTAATAAGTTTTTTTAAAGGAAGGGGATTGAAAGATGGACCTATAAGCCTATAAGGCCATCATTAAATTAATTGGCTCCAAACGTATTCTAGAAAAGTTGCACACATATATCAGTCACAGACGCAGCCTGGATATTATGTCATCACCTTAGTAACGGGTGAACTCAATACGTTTAAATAGCGATATTACCGGTACCATGTGCAATATGGCATGGGATGCATGCTTAAGGACCCAGCTAGTTAGGATTAAGGGAGCACATCGCCGTGATCAACAAAACAAAGCCAGGATGACACTAGCAGAGCTTGGACACTGCTCTTGCCCTCTTAAGGGCTTTTCCGGCCATCAAGGACAGTTTTGCCTCCAGAGCTGCTTATTGTTTTATCCAATCGCTGTTTTTACATACCGTCCATATCAAACTTTTTTAAATTTACTCCAAACTCGCAAATTAGAATTTTTGTAAAAAAATTATCAATAATTCAAAAATTTTTGAGCAATGGCAAAAATATCCAAAGTCGTCCTTCTCGCGATATGGAATTGTTGGCGTGACTTCAAGTTGCTGGTCTCATCTGTAGGAGAGCTTGACACCGTCGGCAAATTCTTGCGTTAACCCTTGGTTAGTGAACCGCCTGAAAATCCATGGGTTGTTAGAAAGATCTAGGCGCAACATAACAATCAATTTGTGCTGTACAAATAATATTCGAATTGGACATTAAACGAACTACAAAACCACAGTTGTTCTTATAAATAGCTTCACCCATCCTTAAAACGCGCTATTTTCGAGTTATTATTAGATGTCGTGAAAAAGAGGTCAGGGATCAAAGGAGGACGATGAAAAGGACGATTAGAATTGTATATAGGCCTAGACTATAAAATTAAGACAACTAAAGTCTGAAGGACCGCACTTATTGTTGTCTTCACTGGCTGTTCAGATTCGTCTGTAAGATGCTCGAGAAATAACACGAATTCGAGCAGCTAGTGAAGACGGCCCGGCAGTAGAGGGGTCTTCCAGCCTTGAAATATTTTTAATTAATTGTCTACGTACATGCACCGTTAAACTCTAATATTCAGTGAAATTGAGGGAATCAAGAGGTGGTTTAGTGTACAATCATCCATGATACTTAACCGCATGAAAAAAATTGGAAAGATGCTGACGGCCCCAGTTATGACCGACTTAATCAGACCATCATTTGACTCTTCGGATTCCTCAGATCGGTGGGAATAACAATATCCACGTGACTGCACCGCTGAACATTGTGTAGTATAATGTATAAACGAATTCGGACAGCAGGCGATGGTCTGTAGTCTGCTAAAACTGGGATATGTCACCTTTCAATCTTTAAATTTCTTTGCTTACTAGGACCATGAATGATGGTAAACTGCTGAATTGTATCTTGATTCCCTCAATTTCACTAAATATGAGGGTTTGAAATTCATGTAGACAACAATGAAGACGAATTAAGGCTGATGGACCCCACTCCTGGCTGCCTACAGTCACTAAAAACAAGCGCTGATCGAATGCGTGTTTACATTTGTGGTAATCACGTGGTTAAGTTCGCTTTACATGTGCACAAACATAAAAGCATATCCGATTGGTTGACCAATCAGCTGTATGTATGCATTGTGGCATCATCCAAAGATCGCCGGTCCTACTTTTGGCATTGTGATATCATATGCATAAGGTGTGTTTCTGTCCAAGGAATGATTTCATCAGGAAGATTGGAATGAATTCTCCCTATGAAATAAAGAGTTTAGAATATTCCTAAAGTTAGGAACAATTCACGACTTGGGGATGATAGTCGTTACAAAGTCCAAGATAGGAATATTCCTAAGTTTTATCAAATAGAGCCCATGCGGCCAAGCAATAGACGCACGGAATTCTTTCTCTCTAGAGGAGGTGGTGGTGACATTTTGGCCTACTCCAGATCCCCAACCAGGGCATAATCTCTGCAAGAATTAGGCAAGGAAGACCGCGTGATTCAGCAAGGATTTGGCTAATAGACCAGCTCGAAGTTTTAAGGAGTAGTATTGCGCATTAGGTCAATGGTCAACTTTCATGTGTGTTTACAGCTGATGGCGGGATGTGAACACACGTAAAACAATATTCTATTTGCGACTTCCGCTGCGTGGAGATCTTTTGTTACCAATTGATATGAACAGAACGGTCACTAAAGCATGCGCAGATCCGCTCGCCTGGGGTGAAGGGGACTGCAGCTTCGACCCCCGGCCCGTACGGCCATGGCCCATTGTACAACAATTTTTAACAAAAGGGCAATCCATGGAGTTGCATATCTCATCGCTAACATGTCCGCAAGTTAAATAGAACTGTAAAAAGTATTGGATACAGGAAAGCCCAGATCCTTCAGTAAGTTTGTAAGTTAGAAGTTAACATGATCGGAAGGGATGGCTCACTAAACTGATATGGATATATGGACGCAACGATTATAAAAGTAAGACACTTTCGGGGACGCTTTAGACAAGTGCGTAATTGTTATTTTTCACGCACTAGCTTGGCACATTCTCCATTTTGACGCGACGGTAAACTTCATGTATGTCGAGCAGGGGTGGCGCCAGGATTTGCCCGACAAGGCCCCGACAAAGGCAATGAGTCGGTCCGGGTGGGAACGACTTGGCAGAATTTGAGGCGAGCTTTCATTTTAACAGATACTTAAAAATCTCGAGCTTATTTTGAGGAAAAAAAACAATGAAAGAAATTTGTCTTTTGTAAAGACCTATAAAAAGTAGAGGGGGGGGGGGGGGTTATTGAATCTGTCCTTCATATGGAAAAAACAAAAATGTTTTATACGCGACAGCTGAAATTCGGTTGGGGTCATATTTGATCGCTCTAGCCCTACGTACCAAGGTCTCAAGACGAGACTACAAGTTTGCCCGAAGCGTTTTTCCCTTGTTTTGAACGAAGATTTTAAAATTAAGAGCTTATCATATTGCAGAAATTTTGGAATTTAAAATAAGAATTGTTTTGGTGAGGTCATGGAGCTGAAAAACAGCTCCCTGGTAAGGTGGTGAAAAATTTGGGTTCTTTATTCAGTGATATGCCTTTTAAGAGTAAAATTAGGTAAAATCTCGGGATGATTAATAGAGCTGGCTTTGGTAATTTGTTGAACTGAATATGCATCGAAACTGGAAAATTTTACCACTAGTTTAACAATCTGAAGCTTATATTGGGGAAAATTGTAATTTTATGACAGATTTTGGGGTTTTTATGGAGGAATCTGACCTTCTTATAAGAAAAAATGAAGTAGGGGGTGATCTGGTAGTGTTGTTGGGGGTTACTGAATATCATCAGGCAGATTAAGGCCCTAGCTCGGACCATATTGGAAAAAGTTGGGCTTCTCATATTCTTACCAGATTAAAGGTACTGCTACAATAAATGCAATGGTCTTGTATCTTTTCGGGTGAAAACTATGCAACGGAATTGAAAATATACTAATGTATTTGACTCTATTAGAAATCTTCGTTGTATTCGATTGCAAGATCCACTAAATAGATGAAACTTTCTACCTGACTGTCCGAACTCCACACTGTAAATGATTTATATTCCAACGTATTTGAAAACATGTCACGTTACAAGGTGGCTTCAAATGAATTTTCAGTCAAACTTATGGGGAGACATTCTCACGCTACTGTTTATCATTATGTGTAGCTCACAACGGCTGGCCAATGTTCATTACCATTGCAAGAATTCGGCTGTCGAGGTAGGCCAGATGGCAGACCATCGGGCACTGCATGCACATGAACAACTCCTCCCCCTGTGGCCCGTTTTTTGTAAGGAAAATTCGGATGTGAGTTTCCTGGAAACTATAGTCTTCTAGAAAACAAAATCAAGAAGATCGTCCGAGTGACTGAGTTATCAGGCCTATATATTTTTATCGTAAATCGGATTTTCTCAACAACAGGGGGGGGGGGGTTAGTCTTTCCCGACGGGGCATGACCTTGCGCGCATGGATTGAAGATGGGGTGAGGGTAGTAAGAGTGATTAAAACCGATTCAGATATATTTAAATAGCTTTGCAAAAGAAAAAAAAATCATAAAAAACAGTTCATGATCATCAATCCAGTAACTTCAGTTCTTTACGTTTTCACAATTTTCAAACCTCCCCGAAAAAATGTCATCCTTCCCCCGACAGGGGTTGAGATAGGACAAGGTACATGGAATGAGGTATAACAGAGCTAAGAAGACGGTGTTTGAAAATCGATGCATTTAAATAGCATTGAAAAGCAAAAAATATGTTCAAAATCAGCCACTCAGTAACTTTAGTCCTTGTAGGGTTTTTTTTATTTTTTTATTTTTATTTTTTAGGCCTCCCCGACGAAATCGCCGACTTTCCCCGACGGAGGGGGGGGGGCATTGCCCCCACCCGCTGGCGCCACTACTGATGTCGAGCTGATACGCACATCAAGTGCGTCTCATTTAAGAAACTGGGCGTGTGCGCCATGTTGAATTCGTGGCGTTAGAGGATTTCCGGCCGACGTACAAACCCTTTCTGCGTGCTGGCCTGTGGCGAATCCTAGCCCATGGCAAAGAAATTGTCACGTACGTTTTTTGGCGATGCTTCAGAATCGCCAAGTTTCAAGGGCACTAATATGTTATATGGGTAGGCCCTATGCCTAACCTAATGTTAGTCACCCACAGTTTCATATCTTGGGTTATAACTCAAGCCTATGAAAGGCGTAGGTCTAGCCATGCTTAAGCCCCAGACCTAGTCTACATACCGTTAACCAGCTCCAGATTTCAAGTCTAGCCCTAGGTAAGACTTTAACTTTCTTACTACTAGGCCTAACAGTTACAGCAACTTTGGAGTGAAAAAACAGTCTGCATAGACCATACGGGAACACTCTAGATATAAGGGCTATCAAAGTGAAGTGCGAGCAGGAACTTAAAATCTCACTGCAGCATACAAGCTAGTGAAATAAGAATTTGAGTTGTGAAGACGAGACTGTTAATACGAAGTACTAGACCAGGCCTGAGACTCAGTCTAGCTTATTTTTATTAATTGATGAAAAACAGGCTAATTACAAAACATTAACCTTTGACCATCTGTAACGTGAACTATGTCCTTGGTTGCCATGACAACCACACATATCGGTACAACTTGTTATGCCTAGACTATTTCACTTTAACTTTCAGATTTGTGGGATGCTTCCGTTAAGAGTTCTAGTAAATGCAAAAAAAAGTATTTGACCCCCTGTCACATGGCATTTGACCTTGGTTGCCATGGAAACTGCATATTTTGGTAGAACTCTTCTACCCTATAATACTTGTGAAGTTTCAAGTAGAATGAATGTTTTCTTTTTAAGTTTTAGTACAAAATAGTAAAAACAGTGGTCTTTTGCAAAATGTGACCTTTGACCTCTGACCTTTGACCTTTACTTCCGAGGGTCTGCGGGACATAAGTTCCCACCCTGGGGTACCCACCTACCAATTTTGAAAAGAATCGGTCAAGCCCACTAGGAGGAGTTTAAAAGAAAAAAAAAGGTTGTTTTACGAACCAATTATCACTTGAAAATTTTTTGTTCCACTCTACCACTTGACCTTTGACCTCTGTTGCTATGGCAGCCACATATTTTGGTAGGTCTAGATGCAATCATTATATGTGTGAAGTTTTGTGTCAGGGGACGTTTCGTTTTGGAAATATAGCAGAAAAGGTGATTTCACTAAATTTGATCTTTGGCCTGTAACCTTTGACCTTTACTTCCGGTTGTGTATTAAAGGGCCAAACCTCTCACCCCAAACTATAATTTTGGCACCCGGGCACCAAAATTCTCAGTTGGCTCAGCTCTTTGATTGACAGCTAATTCAAATAATGCAGAGTACTAAAGCCTATATAATACAGCATGAACGACAGTGCTGAAAGTGTTTTGATTATATAATTGAGTTTTTCTATATTCTTACCCTGAAGCAATAAACTGAGATTGTGTCCGGATGAGCCTGAATTTCAGACAATTGTGGGAGGGGCTTCAGTAAGAAGGTTAGGAGAATTGGTACTGTTTTGGATGACAGAACTGGGGCTTTAAAGTGCAATTGTTCCACCTAAGGTACCATCCTAGCAAGTTTGAAGAAAATCAGCCCAGCCGTTTACAAGATATTAGGATAACAAAATTGGACACACACACTCACCCACCAACACACACACATACACGGACAGGTTTTGACCCCTCTCTCATCCCTGGCCCTTCAGTCACTCCGGGGTACCTCACCATGGGTTAGACCTTGAGACTTGTAAATTGGGAAGATATGCCGTTACCATGGTAACCATTGCGATTTAAGCTGGTATTGCAATATATATAGCCCCTTAGCCAAAGTGACTACAATATCTCATCCTCCTCACGGAGCGATGAGATAATAAGGTGATGTCATGTCAGTAACACAGCTACTAAGCATGATCAGTTACGTCAAGTATGCCAAACTGAAACGTGATAGCGTCTCGTATCCTACAGGATCTCTAGTACCTTATGCATTGACACGCTGACTTCATGAAATCCTAAGCTTTCAATGCTGTAGACTCACTCAGTGTTAACAAACAAATGCCGTCACGGCTGGGAGTCAAGACAGTTGCAAAGACGCGCTTTAACGGTCGTCGCAGTTAGAGGTAGGTTCCAAATGGTCTACTTTCTGTGTGTGCAGTCGCGCAGCGCAAGCGTTAACACGCGCAACACTCAATAACACACATGTCTTCTTGCGCATGCTATATACAAGCCAATGCCAACCACTGTCGTTGCGCGTCTATCTACTTGGCCACCCAGGCGTCCATTGTACAGCAATTCTTCCTAACGTGCTGTCGTGCGCGTATCGGTAACAAAAATACTGCGACATGATCAGTATCGTCTTGTATGCGAGACTGAAACGCGCTGACGTAGTGCATGAACTTTGTAGACCTAACAGAGAAATCCTAAGTTTAGGATTTCTGTGAGTACTTATGCATTGACGGCATACCGGCTTCATTCTTGGGGAAAAACCAATGGAACACGTGGCCGCACGCGTAAGAATTCTTCCTGCCCGTGTTGTGCGTCTTGCTATTTTACCATCCAGGCGTCCATTGTAAGGTGCAATAGTGCGCGCATTTTGGTACACACACGTACTGCGCATGATCAGTTCCATCCAGTATGTCAAATTGAAACGCGCTGACGTCACGTGCATAATCTATGTGAAAGGTTCGATACATTTGTTTTCACTCCAATACATTGTTGTCACATGAGGAAGTGAAGTTTCACACGCCGACACCATAATACGTCGCGCTAGTTCTGATTGCACGCTGTCACAGATTCGCCATATCGCGTATTTTGCCAGTTATGCAAGAAAGCGGAGCAATACATTATCAAGACGCACTGTAAAGACTGTGACGTCACAGAACATATTGAAATTATGTAATATGTTGTTGTGAAACCAAATCATTCAATCTTCCAACCTCAACGAACAAAGTGTTATATATTCTAATCATGTTCTTTACCTTTTCACTAGCAACATATTATACATTATCGTGTCTTTTCCGGCATCGCCATAAACTCCTGGGTGATGGACAAGGTAGATATTTTACTCCTTTTACCTCTCTGAAATATGTTAACGTCTTGTTGTTACCCGACCCTCCGCCGGGTGTTAGTGATAATTAAGTTTTAAGTAAATGAAAAATATGTCTAGGCCTTATGAACCATGCTTTAAAGTTTCGAAAATACAAAGCTTTTCGGAAAAATACTAGTCACCGCGACAAATGTGCAGCTTGTATCATGGAAGTACTAACTCGGAGGTAGTGCTTCCATGGTATAAGTGCTATCCTTAAACGGCAATTTTCATTTTGTTGCCATAAGTCAATTAAAATGTATTACGTTGTACACGTAACTATATCCGTTTTGTGTATATTGACTAGTGGCAGACGCCAGATACACCCGCTAAGAAATAAACTGTATGTGTAAATAGTTTCACAAGATGTTTCTTTCCGCATTTCTGTAATATTTTTTCAAGTAGCAAATATCAATATATCAATATATCTGGTTAACGATGAATGGTAAGCTGCAAACGACGTGGCCCCTGCTTTTATTTTGGGCAACTTTCAAGCCTGAATGAGAAATGTCACTTCCAGCTACATGAGGGGTGGCGATTTTCCAAAATTTTCTGTGTGCTCCGCTTGTATAGTCTTTCTTGCAGAATAAAATATTTACTCCCTAAATGTGTGAGAGGGAAATTAGTCACTCTTTAGTAGAAATGAAACTGAATTCATTCCATTTCAGTGTAAATTTCATTGAAAGGGAAAATTTTTTGCTACAGACTGACAGAGCGACGTTTTACTCTTAATCGAGTGCCGACAGTGACCACTCTAAAAAAAGAGTGAACAAAAATAAACAACATACTGTATAAGACCAAATAGGGCAAACCAGAACTAAACTACTTTTGTAAGGCAAACTAAATTCATAAACACCTTCACCTTCCCAATGAATATCTATACACTGGTCAGTGACTTTTGGTCATGACTTCATTTTAATAGATTACAAATGTTCAATTTTTCCTTATATCTTGAATTTCCTCAGGAGAGCCTATCAACGATGATACAATCATCAAGCAATATACACCAGTCATCATCACTGCCTCTGGTAGTAGCCACACAGGCACTTCTAGATTTCAGTCACTTAGAAATGTTTTTGCCTTTGAAGATGAGAGTGATGTCTTTCGTCGATTGCTACCCCTTTTACATTTTGAAGAAATCATCTTAAGGGGCACTTTGTTGGTCCAAAGAACAGCGACCAACACTTGCGCTACTCCGATGATGCCTGTTACTATCTGCAGCCAGAGTGTTACACTAGTTGCCGCACAACTTCCATGGGTACATCAGCCTTCGGGTGGAAAAACAGTAGTGGCTCCCCCGAGCAAAGCTGACGTTGATCAACCCAACCGACAAACAGATGCTAATGGGAGTCAAGATTTCACAGATCAAAATGGATATGCGAGCAAAGTGGATGCATACGTTTTTCCTGTGAACAACATTGTTACGAATACAGTTGCAATTTCCAGTGATCAATTTGGATGGCATCTTACAACACCTTTAGCTTTCTGTCAGCTATCTGGCGGTGACACCAAGAAACAATCTCGCCCGTTTGACATGCACGGACCTGGTCCAAAGGCTACAACGCGGGACCGAAAGCGGAAAACATACAACCTTTGCTATCAAAGAAGAAAGGTTTGTTTTACTACCGTAGCTTTTATAGAAATTCAAGTAGTAAAGACACCACATCACACGAATTTCTTCTCGACAATCTCACTCTAATATACTAAGGAATTCGGTCATATCTTTAACACAGCCATAACGAGAGAGAAGAAGAATAGAGTTTAAATTCTCCATCAAAAAATGTTGGGGTAAATGTCAGTGGCGGAGCTGCCATATGGTCAGGGCGGACGGTCGCCCCCCTGACGGACCAAAATCGTCTGTCGGCGCCCTTTTGAGGTTTTTAACATACTTTACTCTTGCACCATTATTGGCAAAAGACATAATTTCATAGCGTTGTTTTAAGGTCCAGATAGCAAAGTGCTCAAACAGCCACCAGTAGTGTACTATCCGTACTTCATTCTGATGAAAAGGGTCATCTTTTGTGATATAGGGATAGGTTTTGCCGAAACGTATCTTCATGCTTTATACGCACTAATAAATGCTGTCGCTGCGCTAAGTTAATTGCTTCCACACCAAGCGTGATTATAAGCTTACAAAATACACAGATTGTCTTTAAATTCACCCTTCCGGCCAATAAAAGATGTTGCAAAGGGCGCAACAATAATTGTAGAGCAAATAACCCTCTTGTTGTCGGGGATAAAAATGTCAACATAGACAATAAAAAGAGTTTATAAAGATACCAAAATGGCTTCCACAACATTTTTCAAAATCATTTGAAGAGAACGTTCAGCTTAAAATAAAATAAAACTGTTATTATACTGGTAATGGTTTAACAGTTTTAATGAGCAGTTTCCATTTTGCTTTTCTTCAAGTGACCATTCTCGTGATAAATGGCTATTTCTGACACTGCACGATATTCCCATGAAAATGCTTATTTCTGTACTTTCGTGGCCTAAAAAGCCAGGAAATTGCATATAATAAGCCAAGGTTTAGGCTACTTTTATTTGGTATGAACTCGGTATCTAGAGAGCCAAGCAGACCTTTGATCTTGGATACGGTACTTCTGTCAATGTACTTACTTAATAGCTATTTCAGAGTGGTCACATGATGTAAATTACGTTAGTTAATGTTTCTTCGTGTACTTATCTTGATTTCCTGATGCCAAAAATGTACATCTAACGGTGATTAGTTTCCATAACTTTTCCCCCCTGCAAGATTGCTTGCTATTTACTAGGAATGTGAAAGAGAGGAAGAAACATGGGCGTCCGCAGGTAGGGGCAAGGGGGGAACTTGCCCTCAATTGGAAAATAAAAAAAAACTGAAAAAACGAAGAAAACATAAAGAAAAAGACGAAGAAAAATTAACATCAACATTCCTTAACAGTTCACTCAGTGTTTTCCCCTATTTATATGCGGTAAATAGGCTTTAGAAATGTCATTTCGAGCGATCTGAGAGGCATTTTGGGCCAAAATCTTCTTGCGCTCCGCGCCACCTTGCGTTGGCGCGGAGCTTCCCCCCCCCCCTTTAAAGAATTTTGCCCCCCCCCCCCGAATTTTCTTCTGCAGAGGCCCAGGAATAGAAAATTTAAACATGTTATAGTAGAAAACTTGATGAGGAGAAATGGCAAAGTAGTCTTCTACCAGGTGCGGAAAATCAAATGGAAAGTCTGAAAACCTGGCTTCGATGGTGCTGAGGCTCAGGGTATTTACTTCTTCGAAGCGCCCCTGCAGACCATTTTCGCCCCCTCTGACCGAAATCCCTAGCTCCGCCACTGCTAAATGTATCATCCGCCCCCCTCCCCGGCTTTCAAAGTAAGGCACCATCTGTATAGTCACCTATCCCTGAAATCTTTCAAAGTGCTCATTTCAATTTATTTCTACAGAAATCCAGTTGCAACATCGAACTGAGAACACCGCAGTTAGCACCTTCCGGTGGACCAGGGTTCCCGCCGTATGCTCGATCTTCTTCCGTGATCTTAAAGTCATTGATGAAAGTCATTGTGAAACTGTTGGTCCGATAATGGGAAAAATGAGATTGTTTCTCAATCTTTGTAAATTTCGTCTTTCCAATCACTAATAAATGATCACAGTAAACATGTACATGACTTAAATGTGATCCTACTGCTTGTCAATTTCTTTAGCACTGGTGTTGTGGTCGAAGCATTAAAAACGGTGGCATATGAAGCGATGAAGCTTAGCAACCGGGCGGTCCGCACTTCAACTTCTTGCCGGGTCAAAGTAAGGGAGTTTTCCAACTGAGGTGGCCTTTCAAAAATTTCTAAATTTGATCTAAATTGTTGAGTTGATTGCCACCCGAGGTGAAGTTGCAATTCATGAGCTATAGCCTTCCCCCCACATTCGTGTGCCGTAAAGAACTGGTCTAATGAAAGGGCCTGCTTTTTATTTGATCAGGAGTCACTTAGATTTGGAAGCCCCTTAACTTTGACTCAGGATGACTCCTAATTCCTCCACAGAATATATGTATGCAGGGCCGTCACCACCTTTTTTCAAAGGGGGTGCGTTTTGAAACTCGAGCATGTGGGTGAGGAAATTGTTGTGGACGAGGCTACAAAGTAGCAGAAAGGGGTGGGCATGGGAGGGGGCCCCTCCCATATGGTTGGAGCTTTGCAATTTTCAACTTAAAATGGCACAATCTGGTGCATACTAAGAGAGGAAATTCAGGCGTAGGATCAACTGTTTCTGGGAGGGTGATTGATAATTGTAATCATTATATTCTCCTTAAAACACATATGAATGATTAACTCACAAATAAATTTGACCCCTAATACAATTGCAACTGTATTAAGTATGAAACACTCACAGTTCAAAATTTTAAATACTGGTACCTGGGCTAAACTATAACTAGGCCACAGTGTTGTACTGCTAAATTTGCGAAGGATTCGGTAGCTTTTTAGTTAGTTAGATAGAGTTTAACGGCCCAGTTCCAACCTATTGGTTCAAGTCGAGCCGGCCACGGCCTTTTTCCAGTTGTGGCCCCCTGGATTGTTTCCCCTACTCCATTGCTTATGCTGAGCATCACGAACAACGGCAGTAGGTTCCTTTTTTAGAGTCTTTGGTATGACTCGCAGTGGCGTAGCCCAGGATGGAATTTCCGCGCGGGGGAGGGGGGGGGGGCTAGGTAATAAGTGGGGGGCTGCATGGTACCTCCAAGGGTTAGGCGCGGCAAGTTCTACGCTCCGCGCCACCAGCGGTTGGCGCGGAGCGTGCAAGAAAATTTGGGGTTTTACAAACCCTCCAAATGGCTGGAAACGGCACTTCCCACGTGTTTTAAGCCGGTTGCGCCCAGCCTTGAAATACGAATCTCATGTCTGCCACTTCTAAAATAGTGTGAATGAAAAATCAACCTATGAAAAATTATAATGCATACACTTTTTGGGGACCCAATTTTGGGCATTTCTGATCTGTGTCATGGCCTGGAGGATGAGACTGAAGAGGACCGGTATCCCTTTCTCTTGGGAAAAATTTTGAAATTAAGGAGAACGTAGATCGCAAATGCGGCAATATTTGAACACATTTCAGCTTCAAACGGGAAACCAAAATTAGTTGTGTCCCCCTCTGATAAACTTTTTTTGCGTTATATTTGCCCCATGCAAAATGGTGCTATGTTTCGCAAAACTTTGAACTGATTATGGCCTACGTTTTTGAATTTCCTATTTGGGGAACATGAAAATTTTCAAAATACTCATTTTTGTTCTTTGTAGAGATTTTACACGTGACATACATACTACCAAAGAAACAATGTTTTCCGGTTTTCAGTGGTGTTGAAATGGAAAATGGTGCAGTGTTTGTTCAGTCATCGGTACATTACCTAGTCATAATTAAAATATCTCAAAATTAAAATCGCTCAAAAAATTTAAACCGCAAATCCGAAGTATGGATCATGCGGGAAACACATGAAATGCCGACCTTGTGGACATTTTACAAATCCTCCCGGACCCCAGTGCCAACTAGTAAAAAGAGGACTTCTTGAAGAAATAGTTCTACAGCGGCACTTGTCATGGGAAGGAGTGAGGCACGACATAGGCCTACTTATTAGTGATGGATGGGAAGAATTATTCGAAGGCACCCTTACCCTTAAAGGGCCAATCCTCTCACCTCAAACCACAATTTTGGTAGGGTGTACTGAAATTCTCCATTGGCTCAGCTCCTTGATTGACAGCTAATTCAAACAATGCAGAGTACCAAAGCTTTTATTACACAGCATGAACTGTACTGAGAGTGTTTTGTTTATAAACATTGAGCTTTTCTATACTCGACTCGAAGCAATCAACTGTTATTGTCTCTGGATGAGGATGAATTTCAGACAATTGTGGGAGGAGCTTAAGTAAGAAGGTTAGGAGAATTGGTACTGTTTGGGGTGAGAGAACAGGGCCTTGAAGACATATTTTGTGTAGGATAAAGTATAGGAATGGTAATGTAAGAATAGTGTCCAGTGTATGATTGCCTTGTCTTCAGTAAATCAACCAGCCATAGAAAGACAGAAAGGGTCTTAACAAAGTCAAATTAGAGTTTGCCGCCGAAACGTTCGTTTTATCTTCTAGGTGTAATGCAATAAACGACAGTGAAGATTATATAAGGTATCTAACTTAGTGAAAGTAATCATTTAAAGTTATGACTTGATTTCATACGTGCACAAATAATGTGTTTTACACACATTCATGCGTATTTTATTAATTGCTGCACATTTTATTTATTTACTTTTTTTTGAAGGAAATACAGTGTTTTCCGTTCAAACACTTTATTTTTTCTCAATTATTATATCAGGTGGCAAAAAAATCTTGGGGACCTGAAGAAAATCGGGGAAGGTGGGGGGGGGGGGGGCTAGCCCACGCCACTGATTGCTCGACCTGGGAAGCGAACCCGGGATTTCCGTGTGAGAGGCGGATGCTCTTGCCGTTAGACCAAGCACGCGGTCAGAAGGATTCGGTAGCGTAAAACGCCAACCCGTACTGCTACGAACTGACCATAACTGAGGCGAACTAAAACTGTGCTATGGCCTGCGATACTTCGAACTCGAAGCCTAGGCTGGGAGGAAGGTTGAGCGGAAATGACTAATGGAAATGCAGCCCTGGATTCACAGACGTGAAGAGTGATAGATCTCTGGTCGAAGATACTTGTGAGATCGACGACGAGCTCAAACTTTGCCACGTGATAGTCTAGAAGTATTGAAAACGTAGGAAAGATTGCCGTTTGGTCGTTCCATGCACAATTCCGACCGCATTTAAAAAAAAAATCTCCACACCCGGCGGCGACGCCCCTCCCCCTTTTTTTTTGCCCCATTTTTGGGGGGGGGCAGGTCTGAAGGGGGTGCGGGTGACGGCCCTGGTATGTATGTAATGTATGTATGTATATATTTCATGAAGAGTCTCACCGCGTATTTAAAAATGTACACAATTATCGAGCATCACACGAAGTATATGTAGCATGATTTTGCTCATTGGACAAAGGGCGAATTCTTCAATAAAGACCCAAATTTTTCATCTTACCTACAGTTAGTTTGTTAGTTAGACGGGGTTTAGCGACACACCAACACGAATGTGTTATACAGTGTCACCAAAACAGAAAAAGTTATACTGTTGAGGTAAAACTACCTAAAAGTACGACTGGGGTCAACTTCCACAAAAAAGAAAGCAAGGAGGGAGTCAAGTCAGAAATATCTCACTTACAGAGAACAAATTTTCCGTCAGATATCTTGATCTAAAACTTTGCATTTCTATAGTGTAAGCTCCAGTGTTTCAGACATGTGTTAAAAAGTAAGCAAGAAATCTGTCGCTTAAGTTTCAAATGTCGTCAGAGAGTCTTAATCCCAGTGGCATAGGAAGCAATATGAAAGTGGAGGCGAAGCAATTTTAGACTATGCATGCACCTCACCCTACCCCATTGACCAAAAGGTACATTTTGTATGCTTATTTCTTTGGTTTTTACTTCGAGAGAGAACGCATTTTTTAAAAGAATGTTAAAGGTCATAACTCATTTTTATTCAAATCAATCTGGGCACTGAAAAAGGTTCAAATATTCGTTTTATGCCAGCCATGCTACACTAGACAAAAATTCCAGTATAGACCTGTTTATGCCCTTTAAATACATTGAACATTGATGAAATTTTAACACTTCAATAACCAAGAAATCCATCCACACAGCTAGACTACTCAACTGACAGTGTTGAAAGGTGTTTGATGATAGGTGTATAAGAGAGCATTTGAGTACGGTAAGCCAAAGATTCCTGCCTGAAATATGAAATCTTGCTCGAAAGACTATCTACGAGGAGCGCCACCTTCACGTGCAGTTGGCAAGGAGCGTACAGAAAATTTTGAAAAATCGCGAACACTCAGACAGCTGGAAACGGCAGCTCTCGGGCTTGTACGTAGGAGCTAAGCAGCAGTGTGTGTGTGTGTGGGGGGGTGAACAGACTTTTTCAGGGGAAAAGGGCATGAAGCACCCAAATCAAGTTTCCGAATTTTTCTTTCAAATGTGAACACCACTTTTTTGGGGACGAAATTTGCGGCCAAGGCCCACAGAAATTTCCTTTACCTTTTATGCAAATATATGTAGATATGGAGCTTGTATTAGAAAGTTTAGGATTCTGGGTTTCCTGTAAGGAAATTTAAAAAGTTGGGTGGTTACTGAAGAATCTGCACTTCCTATATTGTTGGCAAATCTAAGAAAAATTGCTTGACGATTGTTCAATCGTCATTCAATGTAGCTGCCGGTGTCTCTGGATGATGTGTCGTCACATATGGAAAATTTACGATTTTGTCAACTCCGGAGGGCGGAAAAGTTTACCAAACTGATATATAAGCGAGCACTACTGTTTTTCACATTGTGCCTTTTCTGCGCGAAGCGCGCCTAAAATTTTGCTCTTTTTGAGATTTGGAGAAATGTAAAAAGGGGTTTCTGAACCAGAAAGTGGGGGACGTAAGGGTGCTTCCTCCCCCTCATTTTTCACTGGGGGCTATCGCCCTCAGCACTCCGCCTTCTCCACGCCTAGGCTTAATCCATTATAAAATACGTGACCCCAAAGGACCTTTTCCCTCCAAACAAGTTACCAAGTTTCCGCTGCCCTCACTTAATCTCCATTTTTCTTTCCATTTTTCTTCAAAAAATTCCAAATCTTCTCCAAAGTGATCTCGAGGTTTTCAAATATTTCATAAAAAAGGACAAAATAATCGGAACACTTCGTGCTTCGCAATTTGTTCTTCCCCTTCCCATCTGCAATCTGTGCAGTGACTTTGTCGAATTTCGAGTCGACGTCTCCCCCTCCCCCTCTACGTTGGAGTGTTTGGCCACCTTGTCGAGCCACCATGTCGAGACACCCTGGTCTTTGGCATTTGATATGTCTTTGGCAAACTGTCCTAATCAATGTCAGTAGCCATGCAGACAAGATTCTGGACACGGACCAAAATTATTCCTGGGGCCAAAATGTATCCACAGGGGGCAAACTACAAGCTCTTTATGAGCGATTTTTTTTTCAAAGGGGCCTTCCTCCATATCCCCCTCCCTTGGCTAAGGATCTGACTAGACAAATTGTTACCTCCATCCCTCCACACTGAAAAAGCTATCTACGGGCCTAAACTTATTGTCTACCTGCACCGCTTAAAGGCCCAGTTCTCTCATCCCAAACAGTACCAATTCTCCTAACCTTCCTACTTAGGTCCCTCCCACAATTGTCTGAAATTCATCCTCATCCAGATACAATCTCAGTTTATTGCCCCAAGGTGAGTGTAGAATAACTCAATGTATATAATCAAAACACTCTCAGTACAGGCCATGCAGTGTAATGTAAGCTTTGGTATTCTGCATTGTTTGAATTAGCTGTCAATCAAAGAGCTGAGCCAATTGAGAATGTCGGTGCACCCATTACCAAAATTGTAGTTCGGGGTTAGAGGATTGGCCCTTTAACCCGTATATTTAGTGAAATTGAGGGAATCAAGTGGTGTTTTAGTGTACAATCATCTATGATACATTAAAGCATGCAAACAAGTTGGGAAGATGCTGACGGCTCCAGTATGGCCGACTTAATCAGACCATCATTTGACTCTCCAGATTCGTCTATGGATCAGTGGAAATAACAATGTCCACGTGACTGCACCACTGAACATTGTGTAGGATAAGGTGGCGCACAACCATTAATTGTTGCCATTGACTTACACACTAAACATGTTTGGTTATTCTGCCTATAATTCCTTGTCAAAGTTTTCAATGCCAGTGAGTGTACCATCAAAGCGAAGCTGACGAGTTGTTTACTAATGGCACATAAGAATTCCCATAGCATGACCATTGACTTTTTGAGCTACAGGCGTATGAATAAAAAAGTAATGATTCGCCCCCCCCCCCCGTCACTACCCAGCATATGAGATAGGTCCGCTGACATTCCAAAGCCTCTCAGTCAGCTCAGGTGTAACCAATTTCAACCATTTTCTCACAAAATAATCTCCAACTCAACCACTACCAAAAACATGCAACAAATCATTCACAGCTTTCTTTAAACACATTGAAAAATTAACCCAAACAAAATTTTTAGGGACTACGGCCAGAGGGTTCACCTTTTGCCCAAAGTGCAATTTTAGGTAATGGTGGTGCGCCCCCTTAACGTATTAACGAATTCGAAAGCAAGCGATGATCTCATTAGTCGGCTATAACTGTTGCCTGTCACCTTTTAATCTTTAAATTTCTTTGCTCACTGGTACCATGGATGATTGTAAACTGAATTGTAACTTGATTCCCTCAATTTCATTAAATATTAGGGTTTGAAATTCATGTAAGACAACAAAAGACGATTTAAGGCTGATGGACCCCACTGATGACTTCCTACAGTCACTAACTAACAAACCCTAACTCCCTAACTTAATTTACAAAATAGAGTTCAGAATATTCCTTTAGTTAGGAACAATCTTCGACTTGAGAATGATAGTCGTATCAAAGTCCAAGATAGGAATATTTCTAAGTTTTAACAAACAGAGCCCATGCGGCCATGCAATAGACGCACGTGACTCTTTCTCTCTGGGGTGAGGAGACGGTGACTTTTTGCAGGACTCCAGATTCCCAACCAGGGCGTAATCTCTGCCCGATTTGGGTACCGAAGACTGCCGATTCAGCAAGGATTTGGCCAGTAGACGCTCGAAATTTCTTTAAGGAGCAGCATAGAGGCTTTTCACATGACGTCATAATACTCTGTAATTTCAACCAACAAAGTGCAAACAAGAGGTAGTAGCGCTATTCCAGTTAACGCAAATACAATTAACGACGATGTAAACGGTAGTAACCATGTAAACTTAAATGGCGCTTGTAGTCAATGGCGCCGTTTAGATAGAAAGCTGCTGGGCGGGGGCGTGGCAAAGTGTTTGCCACAAAGATATTATAAACATAGATACCAAACTTAAAATGGCGCGGTGACTCCTCACGGAGGCCGAATCGGAGGGGCGGAAGTGCTGATCACTGATCAGTCGTTTTGAAAGCTAACAGTTAGGCTAATCGATATTGTATCTTCCGGTAGTATAATAACGTAACATTTTAAAACATTGGAATTCTTTCAATCACCGTTCTTCAATAAATTTCACTTACATGAAACAGTTTTAGGCTTTTTTGCCAGCTTTCTTCTGAAAAACATTTGAACATTAACGCACAACGACTGGTTTGAGATCATTGGCTAACTGATTGGTCAGTTTCTATGGTATCTTCACAAGCGCACATCCATACACCCGTTTACATTCTCGCGCGCTTACAACACAAAATCAACTACTGCGTTCTTTTCCAAGCACGCGGAAGTACGCTTCAATTATTCCGGACTTCACACGGAGAAATGCATTATGCGCTTACAGAACTCGCGCTTACAGAACTCGCTTTGAAAATGCACGCACGCCGACATCTTGTACTAATGGAACTTCTGTTACGCATACGTCATCGTGCCGAACCGAATGGAACTGTGCGCATGTCAAATCAACACTTCCGCCAGTCCGATTGAGCTTCCTCGAGGATTCAGCGCGTCCCATAGTGTAGGGATAGGAGTTTGATATCTACGTTTATAATATCTTTGGTTTGCCACGCCCCACCCAGCAGCTGTCTAACACCACGACTACCTTCTTACGCATGCTTAATGCCAACCAATGCATACCAGTGAAGTTGCGCGTCTATCTACATGGCATTCCAGGCGTCCATTGAAAAACAATTGTTGCTAAGGTGCTGCAGTGCCCTGATATTGGTATACACACGTACTAAGCACGATCAGTTCCATCCAGTATGCCAAATCGAAACGCGCTGATGTCACGTGCATAATATCTATGATATGTGCAAGGTTCGCGCAGTACGTTTGTTTACACTTCAACACATTGTTGTCATAGGGAAGTGAAGTTTCACACGCCGACACCATAGCACATTGCGCTAGGTCTGTTTGCACGCTGGCACAGATTAGCCATCGCGTGTTCTGCTATAGTTCTGAAATAAAGCGGAGCAACACATTATCAAGACGCACTGCAAAGACTATGACCTCACAGAAAATATTGAAATTATTTGATATGTTGATTATGAAACCATATCATTCAATCTTTCAACCTCAACGAACGAAGTGGTATATATTCTAATCATGTTCTTTACCTTTTCACTAGCAACATATTACACATTATCGTGTCTTTTCAAGCATCGCCATAAACTCATGGCTGATGGACAAGGTAGATATTTTACTCTTTGACTTCTTTGAAATGTGTTTATGTCTTGTTTTGACCCGACCCTTCGGCGGAAGTAAGTGATAATGAAGTTTTAATTAAATGGAAAGAATTGATGATCGATACTTAAAAGTTTCGAAACTACAAAACTTTTCGGAAAAATACTATTCACCGAGGCAAATATGCAGTTTGTATAAGCATGCATGGGAGTACTACATAGGAGGTAGTATTTCCATGGTATGAGTGCTACCCTTAAACGGTATTTATTATTTTGTTATCATAAGTCAATTAAGAAGTATTACGTTGTTCAAGGAACTGTATCCGTTTTGTGTGTAATGACCATTGGCCGACTCAAGATACACTCGCTATGAAATAAACTGTGTTTTTAAACAGTTTCACAAGGTGTTTGCATCCACATTTCTGTAATTTTTTCAAGCCAATATCAATGCATCAATCAATGTTTCTGGTTAATGCTTAACGGTAAGCTACAAAAGAAACAGGGGTGGCGTCAGGATTTGCCCGACAGGGGGGCCAGCATTTCGAGTCCCCGACAAAGGCAATGAGTTAGTTTCAGTGGGACGTGACTTGGTAGATTTCAAAATCTTGAGTTTGTTTAGAAGAAAAAGTTTTTAAACAAAATTTGGCTTTTGTAAGGACCATTAAAAAGCTGGGGTGTTTATTGAAGAATCTGTCCTTCATATGGGCAAAATAAAAAAAGTTACATAGGCGACAGCTTGAATTCCTTTTAGGTTAATCATTTCATCGTAGAAGGCCTAGGTACTAAGGCTTTCAGACGAAAGTGGAAATTTTCCCGAAACTTTTTCCCCTTTTTTGAACGAAGATTTGAAAATTAACAGCTTATCATATTGGAGAAGTTTTAGAATATTATAAAAAAAATGTTTTGGGGGTAAGGTTACAATGAAAAATTTGGACTTTCTATTCATTGATAAGCGTGTCAAGTACAATTGTCGGAGTGATTAAGAGCGTTCGCTTGGGTGTTTAATTGTCCGGAGTATCCATCAAAAACGAAAAAGTTTGCCATTTTTAAACAAATATTAGAGAATCTGAAGGTTATGTTGGTAGAACTGTAGTTGTATGACATATTTTGAGGCTTTATGGAAGAGTCTGACCCTCTCATGAGAAAAGTCAAGTGGGAGGTGATCTGTAGTTTTGTTGGGGTTTTTGAATAACATCATGGAGACTAAGGCCTCGGAATTTTCCTTGCGGAAAGAGTTTGGCTTCCCACATATTTCAAGTTTTGTATTTTGTATATTGACATATGAGTACGGGAGCGTTCAATTTGGTAGGAGACAGAATAGTCTATTTTGTCTGAAACATGTAATCCTGCCCGAGAACTAACTAGAAATGCACAGAAATTTTTGAAAAATTGAAAACCCCAGACAGCCGGAAATGGCATTCCCCATGCTCGTAACCAGAAACAAAGCAGTCTTAATTTTAAGCTTTTTTTCGCTATAAAAATTTCACTTCATATTGCCCTCAAACGAAGAATAATTTGCAAGCATGCATTGTTCTGTTGAGTAATCTGTTCGACCAAAACACTATCAAAGCGGAGCGCCATCATAAGCTGGCGCGGAGCGTAGAAAAAATTTAAAAAAATCTAACCCCCAGACAGCCGGAAATTGCATTGCCCGGACTTGTAACTAGAAATGAACCAGTCGTTATTTATGAAAGTTTTACTTCAATAGCAAAAAAAAAAACCCCGCAACTTGCTATGTGGTCACAAAATAACCAGATGAAAGGTAACGCTAGTTTTGTCTTTTTCTCGGGCAAAAGCTGTGCAACCAAATTGAAAACATATCAATTTTTGGACTCTATTGAGACTCCTCGCTGTAGTCAATTGCGAGGACCACTAAATTTATGAAACTTTCTATGTGACTATCCGAAATCCTGACAATTAATGATTTTACTTCCGACGTCTTTGAAAATATGTCACGTTACAACAAGGTGGCTTCAAATGAGTTTTCAGTCAGACTTATCAGGACAGGACACATTCCCACACTTCTGTTACTGTTAATTATTATGCATAACTAAAAAACGGCCTGGCCAATTATCATTACTGTTGCTCGAATTCGGCTGTCAGGACAGGACAGATGGCAAACCATTGTTCCCCGCAAGCACCTGAACAATTTCTCGTCCGTTTGTAAGGAAAACTAGTAAAGCAAAATCAAGAAGATCGTCCGGGGACTAATGTTAATCGGGCTTACATCGTTTATCGTGGGCCTATGGATGAAGGCTCCCGACGAAACGGGATCTTTTCAACGACAGGGGAAGGGCAGCCTTCCCCGACGGGAGTATGCCCCTGGTTCCCCGCGGATGCCACCCTTGGTTACATCTGCACGTGGAATTTCCAGTTCCCTGGTCCGCAACACAAGTCTTGGTTATTGGTGACATTGCGCGCACGGATTTAAGATGAGACAAGGTACATGAAATGCATTTTAACAGAGCTATGGACTATGAGCAATGAGAAGTAATTGAAAACCGATTCCGATAGGTATTAAAATAGTGTTATAAAAGAAAAAATGATGTTCAAGATCACCCATCCAGTAAATTCAGTCGGTGCGGATTTTTGGGGGTAATTTTTATTTATGTTTTTAGGCCTCCCCGACGAAACCACCGACCTTCCCCGACGGGGGGGGGGGGGGGCAGTGTTCCCCAACGGCCCCCTCCCTCCGCTGGCGCCACCCCTGAAACGAAATGACCCCTGCTTTTATTTTAGGCTACTTTAATTTGAGCATGCACGAGAAAAGTTATTTCCAGCTACTTGAGGGGTATCGATTTTCCGAAATTTTCTGTTCGCTCCGCTTTGCATAGTCTTTCTTGTAAAATAACATATTTATTCCCTAAAGAATAAAATTAGTTACTCTTTAGTAGAAATGAAACTGAATTCATTCTACTAAAGTGTAAGTTCACTTCACGAATTGAAATTCATTCCAAGAAGAGTGAAGTTAACTCCAGAGCGACGTTTTACTCTTAATCGAGTGCCGACAGTGACCACTCTATAAAAAGAGTGAACAAAAATAACCAATAAATGGTATCAGACCAAATAGGGAAAAACTAGAACTAAACTGCTTGTGTAAGGCAAACTAAATTCATAAACACCTTCACCTGCCCAATGAATATGTATACACTGGTCAATGACTTTTTGTCATGAATCTATTTTAAATAGATTACAAATGTTTAATTTTTCCTTTTATCTTGACTTTCCTCAGGAGAACTTATCAACGATGATACAACCATCAAGCAATATACACCAGTCATCATCACTGCCTCTGGTAGTAGCCACACAAACACTTCTAGATTTCAGTCACTTAGAAATGGTTTTGCCTTTGAGGGTGAGAGTGATGTCTTACGGCGATTGCTACCCCTTTTACATTTTGTAGAAAACATCTTAAGGGGCACTTTGTTGGTCCAAAGAACAGCGACCATTACCAACATTTGCCCTACTCCGATGATGCCAGATGACTCGGTAATTCATCACTATTACAGAATGCACAACATAAAGGCAGCAACTCTTGCTACTTCAATCAACACTACGCAATGCAATTGGGGACATATCATCCCAGCAACCCGGATGAGACAGGACGCCATCAACAGCGAATTAGTTAAAAATCAATCTGTTCCTATCTGCAGCCAGAGTGTTACACTTGTTGCCTCACAACTTCCATGGGTACATCAGCCTTCGGGTGGAAAAGCAGTAGTGGCTCCCCGAGCAAAGCTGACGTTGATCAACCCAACCGACAAACAGATGCTAATGGGAGTCAAGATTTCACAGAACAAAATGGATATGCTAACAAAGTGGATGCATACGTTGTTCCTGTGAACAATGTTGTTACGGTCAATACAGTTGCAATTTCCAGTGATCAATTTGGATGGCATCTTACAATACCTTTAGCTTTCTGCCAGCTATCTGGCGGTGACACCAAGAAACAATCTCGCCCGTTTGACATGAACGGACCTGGTCCAAAGGCTACAGCGCTGGGCAGAAAGCGGAAAACATACAACCTTTGCTATCAAAGAAGAAAGGTTTGTGTTATCGTAGTTATTATAAAAATTCAAGTAGTAAAGACACCACATCACGAGAATTTCTTCTCTACAATCTCACTCAAATTAACTAAGGAATCATATACAAGCATAATAAGGGAGAAGGAGAAGAGGTAGAGTTTAAACTTCTCCATCAAAAATGGCGAAGTGAAAGTATGATCCCCCCCCTTCCCACCGTCACCGACACAATCCGTGGACGAACCCCCTATGATTTAATTTTTCTTTGTAAAACGTATCAATCATCAACATTTAATGACCATAAAATTTGAGTCATCTTTTGCACAAAATTGCGTTTAATGGCAATGAAATATTCAAACATATTCTAAAGGACCCCATACCTCTTACCACGAAATGAGCCACATATGAGGTGGTTTAGGTTTTGCTCGTTAAAAAGGAAGAGACTGCAGTAAAATTTCACAGTAAAACATCAGTCAAAAATCTCCACAAACGACTCAATTTTTGCCGTCCGTCACACCCCGAAATTAAACGTCTGTTATTATGCTGTCTCGCTGAAATTCAGAGCCAGCTATGTAGTTGACCAGTTTGGTAGCACGTCTAAGTATGAATGTAACTGTAATGTTTCGTACTTCGCGCTGGTCGTGACCAACGAAAAAACACCCCCCCCCCCCCCGCCAAAAAGAAAGATTGACTTTCAAGAAAGGCACCATTTCTAAAGTCAACTGTCCCTGGAATATTTCAAAATGCTCATTTCACTTTACTTTTACAGAGCTCAAGTTGCAATTTCGAACTGAGAACACCGCAGTTAGCACCTTCCAGTGGACCATGGTTCCCGCCGTGTGCCCCATCTTCTTCCGGTATTTTAAAGTCATTGATGAAAGTCATGTTGAAACTGTTGGTCCGATAATGGGGAAAACGAGATTGTTTCTCAATCTTTGTAAATTTCGTCTTTCCGATCACTAATAAATGATCACAGTAAACATGCACATGACTTAAATGTGATCTTACTGCTTTTCGATTTATTTAACACCGGTGCTGTGGTCGAGTGATTAAAACGATGGCATATAAAGCGATGAAGTTTAGAAACCGGGAGGTCCGCAGCTCGATTCCTTGCAGGGTCAAAGTAAGAGAGTTTTCAAACTGAAGTGGCCTTTCAGAAATTTGCAAATTCGATTTCAATTGTTGAGTTGGTTGCCCACGTCATGTAGTTGTAAATCATGAGCTATAGGCTTCTCCCACATTTGTGTGCCGTAAAACAACTTTTCTAAAGGCCTGATTTTTATTTGATCAGAAGTCACTTTGATTCGGAAGCCTCTAAATTTTGACTCAGGATGACTCCTGACCTCTACAAAATATGTTGCTTGCTATTCTTACATGAAGAGTCTAAAAGCGCAATTAAAATGTTCACAAGTATGTAGTATCACGGGTAGTATATGTAACTTGATTTTGCTCATAGGACAATGGGCGAATAAAAAAAAAAAGACCAAATTTTTTCATCTCACTTATAGAGAACACATTTTCCGTCAGATTTATTGCTCTAATATTCCACACTTATCTGATGTAAGCTCCAGATTCTCCGACATTTGTTAAAAAGGAAGCCAGAAATCTGTCGCTAAAGTTTCCAATGTTGTCAGACAGTCTTAATCCCAGTGGTGAAGGAAGCAATGTGACAATGGGGGCAAAGCAATTTTGGACTATGCACCTCACTCTACCCCACTGACCAAAAAGTACATTTTTAATGCTAAATTTTTCGTTTTTTTTCCTGTGAGGAAGAAGGATTTTTTAATAAAAATATTAAACGTCATTTCAAGTCTAACTTTTTAACTGAAACTGCGCACTGAAAAAGGTGGGAATAGTCGTCTTATGCCAGCTGTGATACATTAGAAAACAATTCCATTATTGGCCTATTTATGACCTCTGCAAACATCGAACATTGAAAAAATTTTAACACTTTAATAACCAAGGAATCCATGAACACATACCACTCAACTGACATTGTTAAAAGGTGCGGTACCTGATGATAGGTGTATCTGAAAGCATTTGAGTGCGGTAGGCTAATGGTTCCCTGCCTGAAGTATGAAGTCTTGCTCGAAAGGTTATTTGAGCGGAGCGCCAACTTCAGTTGGCAAGGAGCATACAGAAAACTTGAAAAATCCGGAACCCTCATACAGCTGCAAATGGTATTTCTTGGGTTTGAAAGTGGTAGCTAAACAGCGGGGAGGAGGGGGGGGGGGGGTAAACGGAATTTTTCAGGGGAAAAGGGTTAGCACCCAAATCAAGTTTCCGAATTTTTCTTTTTAATGTGAACACCACTCAATAAGGGACGAAATTTGAGGTCCGCCGGCCGAAATTTCTGCCCCTTTTAAGCAAATATTTGTATTTTTGGAGCTTGTATTGCAGAGAATTTTGGATTCTGGGTTCTCTGTGAGGAGATTTTAAAAGCTAAGGGATTACTGAAGAATCTGCCCTTCCTATATCGTTGGCAAATCTGAGAATAACTGCACGACGATTGAACATAGCTGCTGCTGCATCATGCTGCATCAAGACCTACGAACTGACACTTTCCGATGACTTTTTCAAATGTTTCCGAAGCTTGGCTGTCCTTTTTAGACAAAATAAAAAAAAAGAAATAAAAAATCAAGAGCTGACATTGGAGAAAATATGGAATTCTATGAAAGAAAATTATATAAAAATAGCAACATAGCTGCTGGTTTCTCTTGATGATGTGTCATCACATATGGTAAATATTCGATTTTGTCATTTCGAGAACGTAGAAAAGTTCACAAAACTGATTTATGAGCCAGCACCACTGCATTTCAAATCGTACCTTTTCGGCGCGCCGAAAAATTTGCTTATTTTGAGATTTGGAAAAACGTTTAAAGGAATTTCATGAACCAGCATGTGGGGACGGAAACATGCTTCCATCCCCTCATTTTCCCGGCGTAGGAAGTCCTCCCCACCCCCTTCCTACGCCAATGCTAAATACATCATATAACACGTGATCTCAAAAAAAAAAAAAAAAAAAACAAGTTACCAAGTGTCCGCTGCACTAACCCTCACTTTTAAACTCCATTTTCTTTCCATTTTTCTTCAAAAATTCCAAATCTTCTCCGAAATGATCTCGAAATGTCCAAATATCTCATTAAAGTGGACAAAATATTAGGCGCACTTCGTGGTTTGCAATTTCTGCTTCCCCTTCCTATCGGCCACCCGTGCAGTGCTTTAGTCCGTGTTTTTAGTTGATGTCATACCCTCCCCCTTTCCGTTGGTATGTTTGGCCATCCTGTCGAGCAAACCACCCTGGTCTTTGGCATTCAATGTGTTGACAAACTGTCCTCATCAATGTCAGTAGACAGACAAGATTCTAGAAAGGGAGTAAACTTTTTCCTGGGGACAAAATGTTACCATAGGGGCAAACTTCAAGCTCCTTGTGAGAGAAACTTTTTCAAAGGGGCCTGCCCTCCTTCCCTTGGCTAAGAATCCGAGTAGATAAATTGCTACCTCCATCCCTCCCCACTGAAAAAGCTACCTACGGGCCCAAATGTACATTGTATTTTTAGGCGAGATTATTAAACAATTAGAACAGATCGTGAACGTCGCTAAATTTAATCATAAATCAAACAAACTAAATAGCTAATCTGAAAGAGATACTATAGATCCATCAGGTGAGACATCCTACCTTTAAAAGGGACTTGAACGATAACATTTGAGGTGAATGGTTTCTACTTAATATACTGCCAGAAATTGTCAAGGAGTTACATTGTTTTGGTGTGTCATGAATATTTACGCCGGTGACTATATGCATTATATTCTTCCGGCATATTTTTTAAGAATGAAATGGCAGTACAATTTTTTTTATACCTTTTGCTCGAAATTCAGATCATGTGGAAATCGGAAGACAGCTTGTCCGCTCTTCCCGTCCGAGATGTATAAAGGAGAAACGTTTCCATCTCCTTGGAAAATGTTTGAAAAATAATGATGTCCTTATGTCCAATCTGGTGCCATACAATGCTACCTTTGAAAAAGTTTGAGTTGAAATATTTTCTTCTGTTAGGAACTAAGAAACAAATTGCAACTATGATGGGGAACGCTTGGTCCGTACATAGAGATGGTAGTGGTGTCATTTCTTTCATATTCACTGAATTCGTCAAGAAAGACTTATGACATATAGGGATACACGTAAGTGTTTTTTGTTGCGAGGGTTTCGAATGGGTTGAGGAGACAGTCAGCGTGCTGCGTTTGCCAAAAGTACCCCTCATTGAGAAAATTTTGTAAAGTTTAGGTGGTCTACATGCGAAATGGAAGTATCCTTGGAAAAAAAACTTTTGAACTGTTCTATCGGTAACTTAATTCTCATGACCAATAGATGGAATGATTAGTCGATAGATGAGCAAATGCGCTTTATATGTAATATCGTGTCCGACAAAACTTTCTGTCAAGATCTGCATCAAGAAAGTTTCAATCCCTAATATCGCAACATATACCCTCTGTGAATAAGTCACAACCAGTGACCTACTCATAGTATACAGATTACATAGGCTACACTGCAGTAATGAGACGTTCACGGCCTCTAGCAAAGTCTGTACTACAATTTCTTTCAAAAATAGAAAAAATAGACTTAGATGTGAGCTAACGAATTCAATGAAAAAACAAAAAGAAGGCTAAATCGATCAATATTGGGTGATGCTGGTGGGAATGTATTTTGTAAATCTCGTTTTCAAAAACATAAAAATATGTATCAGATGTAGACTCTACCCCACCCTTGGTCTTTTCCTCTTTTTCTTTTCGTCTTCTCTTTCTCCTACCTTCTTTCTTTGCTTTCGTTTTCTCGTTTTTTTGCTATTCCCTTTTCATCCTCTTTTTCTTTTTCCCTATCTCTGCAAAGTTAGCGGTCGGTGGCCGCTTTTCCTCCTATTTAGGTGGATATACATACAATTTTGATGACCAAATGGTACGAGCTTGAACAAAGGTGTCAAAGACAAATATCTCTAAATGACATGTCCATTGTTTGAACAGTGACATATCTTAAAATGTCCCTAATTCGCCGATCATCCATACCCCAAAAGAAAATTTCTCCCGCTAGAGTTCGAAGTAATGATCTAGCAGACGTTTACGCCAACCATTTAAAATTGATAAGGATATTTGGCCTTGATTGAATGTAAAATGTCCCATTCAATGCATTTTAAAGGCATTTTAGTGAGGGGTAGCGAGGTTTAATTAACAAAATGAACCATCGACGTTGACAGTGGCACGTATTTTAAGAAGTAAAATTTCGGAAAAAAACCTGACCAAATTGATGGGACTTTCCACAATTTAAAAGTAGTTTCGTTTTATTACATTTTTCCAGTTATTAGTGAAGTAGCTTTAAAGTACACTTGCCATGCCGGTATCAAAAGAGACAGTGCACCAACGCACTCATGACTTTAGACACTGTGGGCTGGTGCAGTGCCAATCTAAAGGTGGTCTCCACCTCGTGAAATGATACAATAATATCTGAAATTCTGTCCATAAAATGGCAGACTTAATGCAAGCAAGGCATTACGGTAACTGGGAGTACCAAAACTGAGCTGCTGCCATGGTTTTGTTTTCGTTTTCCCAAGAATTTGTCAACTTATCAACTACAATAACAAAACAAAGCCCAACTCTCACCAAGTTTTTAATTTCAAGAGCAAAGTAATTTCTCCACCCAGATTAATACACAGTCACAAAATGACAGTGTTGATAAAAATTTCTGGCTAAAACTATTGATCGAGTCTGATGAACTAGTACGGAAGGCTCATACAATTGCAGCCAAAATGTCAATGTAATAATAAATTTTGGCTAAGGCTATAGTTATCTACTGGTAGGAAAATATCTAAGTACATTCTATGTATTGAGATAAAATATTGTTGTCCGTCCTTGGGAAGGTTCGAGTCGCTTGAATGCACCACTGACTTCACCACTTAAAGCAAAACGTCCAGAACAAAGGCCATAGTGGAGTATGAGGGCGGTAAAGAAGCTCATTGAGGACGTGTAGGGAAATGAAGTCATTACCCACACAGTTTTTTATATGAAAAAAAAAAAAACTCCTTGTGACGACAAACATATTTTTATAATATGGTTCCTGAAATGTTTTAGAAATATAAATGTTGAGTTGCAAAAACATCCTGAAAATATTTTTCCGGAGTATTAACATTTTCATAACGGTTTGAAAAATATTTTCAATTCTAAAAATATTAGAAATACACTTTGAAAACATGTTTAAGACGTAACAAAATATACTTTCAACATATTTCAGATTGTTTTTAAAGTACTTGAAAATATTTCGTGTGTGTTGGGATGGTCCTAATCAAAACAAAACAGCCACTACGAAATGCCGCTTATATCAGCGTACAGAATACATGCAAAGGTCTTCTTGAATTTTTCGTTCCCTGATATTGATCTTGTTGTCTAATCCATGGAATCTAAACATTTAAGGGATTTGGAAGCATTGGTCGTTCTGAGAAGGGTCACTTCTTGCAATCTCGGACATAAATTTTCCAAACATTTCTTTTGCGCGCTGCACACAAACAAAGTGGTCGTGTTTCGCTTTGAGTAACAGGGAAGAGATATGCGTCTCCACAATTCTGAGATGGATATGTGTTCATGGATTCCACCAGCGTAATCCTATGTATATCTCTCTAGATTGCAGTCCTGATACCGCACTCACGGACTTTGTTGCTTGCTTCCAAACATATTCCATTTGAAATGTAAAACAGAACAGTAAATGTACGTTACATTGAAAGCTAAATTCACTATGTTTTTTTCTGTATGAAATACTTTCTCTTAGTTGAGATACATTAAAAACAACATGAAGGGTTACTCTTCAAGAGGTATTTTCTGGAAAAAGATTGCACTTTGAAGGAGCATCAAATGGAACTAAGATGTGGAATCGTGCTATCATATTATGCAATTCAGCCTGCGCATATTCATTAAGTGTGTATCTCAACAGAGGTCACGAGGGAAGCGGTTGGCTCTTTTGATGCCCATGGTGGAGTACAGACTTTCCAGACCTTAAATACACTGTAAAAATCACTCAAAACCTTTGTATATTTACAAAACCAAACCTGAAGAGAAAAATAAAGATTAGGAAAAAAATTCTGATAATAAGTTTCCAGAACTTTATGTGATCCTTATTAATCTCTTTATTTTGCTTGTTTTACAGAGTACCGGCATGAAAACGGGAGAAATTGAACACTAACATGCTTCTCCAGGTTTCATGGGGCCTTAAATAATCACAAATAGGCCAGGAAATGTAAAGATTTTAGAATTGTTTCTGCTTCAGTGCATATCAAAATTTGTTTTCGGCTAGGACCGAAGGGAGAGGATATACCAAATTATTTCAGGGCGGCTGTAAGAATTGTGTGTCAGTAGTAGAATCTTGATATTAAGGTCGAACCAACCCTGTAATATGCCCCGTCCCCAGACAACATGCCCAGCTGGGCCCCAACTGGGTTTCAGCTGGGCTACTTGCTGGGCCCCAGCTGGGGCCCATCCGTGTTTGTCAGGTGTTCCCACGTGGGGCCCAACTGGGCTAGCCTTTCCCAGCTGAAGCCCAGCTGTACCCCGCTTCAATAACTGAAGCCTAACTGGGCTTTAGCTGGGCTTCAGCTGGGAAAGGCTAGCCCAGTTGGGCCCCACGTGGGAACACCTGACAAACACGGATAGGCCCCAGCTGGGGCCCAGCAAGTAGCCCAGCTGAAACCCAGTTGGGGCCCAGCTGGGCATGTTGGCTGGGTCAGTACCCTAAATGTGAAACCCCACTGGTTCTACCCCTATCATGAAGTTTTACATCAAGCAGGCCCATGAATTGAAAGGTATAATATTTTATGATTACTTTAGTATGCAGTGCGGTACTGCAGTATTTTAGTAGTTTCACTAAAAATCTTATGCATATCGTGTCACACAGCAACAGCACGCCCTCTTTTGGGGACACAAAAAACCAACCGTTCCCACGATTAATGCAGACAGCTGATTTGACAACCAGTCGAATAAGCGAATAGTCTGCTACATGTGCAGGGCGGAATTCTTATGCGTGCGGCAAGTTTCCATTGTTTTACCCAAGGATCACGTCAATGTGTAGTCTACCGTTTGTTATGCATAAAGTTATGTATTGTTTTGCATAAAGTCTACTGTTTCTTATGATTTTGGCATGATACAGCATATCACATACAAGTCACTTAGTGCACATGGAGGTCATGGTGAAAATTTTGAAGCGAGGAATCAATTTTATTATGCTCACAAACTTTTTGAGCATCATGAACTTTGTGAAGCATCATGAAATTTAAATTTGTTAGTAGTTTTCCGTTGTGAGACAACGGCAGCAAAATGCGGTAGTTTAATATTAAACAGCTATCACGTAACTGAAGTCTCAATAGACGAATCCGATTAGCGTTTGTTTTTACTGAGTGTAGGCCGCCATTAGTGGAGTCCCTCAGCCTAAAATCGTCTTTATTTATTGTTTTCATGAATTTCAAACCCTCATATTTGGTGAAATTTGAGAATTTAATATACTAATTCGTGTACATCCTTCCATGATAGAGGTAAACAAGGAAATCGAAAGATTTAAAGGTGACGGACCGCAGTTATGGCAGACTGAAATCAGACCATCACTTGCTGTCCGGATTCGTGTATAGCCTCTGCGTGTTACTTTCATGTAAGTTACATGCTACCTTGCTTCAGGTTCAATAGTTCACATATGGCCTAGTTCCGCCAAAGTGTATCACGGCATGGTGCATGTTGTGCTATTCAGTGTATAGTGACAGTACGTAAACCGTCGCCGCAAAGCCGCATGATGTGTTGGGCTGTGCAACGTCTTGATCATAAAATCATGTAGGTTAATTTTCATAGTTTCTTTGACGTCAGGCTAGGACGAATAGCAATTCGTGTGCACGTATAATGACAACTTAGTTAGCTAGGCCTTAATCCCAAACCGCAATATAAGCCTAGCTACTCCTTAGGCTATAGCTAGGCCACAGGTCGTTCTAGCGATACAGCCTACTGCAGGCCTAGGCTAGCCTATACTAACGTTAGGCCAACGCATACCGGTAAGCCATACAAAAAGACTTTTTATTTATACGTACTTAGACCTAGCTAGGCCATAGACTAACTTATGTATACAGTTTAACGCTAGTACTACTATAGCCTAGGCTGGCGGATACTATATAGCCTACATATAAAAAATATGGAAAGGGCCTCTAGGCCTAGGCCCTAGGCCTAATTGGGTTTCCATACCCAGTTATCCATACTGGAAAGTAGGGCCTTTTACAGAAAGATCTTCGGCGTATGGAATTGGAAATGTACAGTACGACATACCCAGCTGCTACGATTACAACAGTTGGCATACAAATGCAACAACTGGTGTAGTGTATAATTCCAAACACCACCATCCTCGCGTTATTCTTTGGCGTATGGCAAATGTACTTTCTGGTGTGGCCAGTTATAAGGTTACGTACGCATAGTAATAGGTTAGGGTTACGTACACATAGTTAGTAAATAGGGTTAGGGTTATGTATGCACAGTAGTACAGGGTTGGTGTTTGGGATAGGGATATATAAATGCATGTGCATACCTATGACTATGTATTAGGGCTGTGCATTTTCGGTTAATTCACTATCCGTTTAACCGATTTTATTAACCGGCGGTTAACCGTTTAACCGAAAATGACGTAATGTTCACACAACAACAAAAAGTCAACACTTCCAAAGAGCGCCATCACTTTTGTACGGGAAAGTGCAAGTCTAAAATGGCGCCGTAAGTCATGTTCGCCCATGTAAGTATGTGGCAAAAATTTTGTTTTTTGCGCTGAGTTTATGTCATCTTTTCACAGTAAAAACCCATCCCGCATTTACTGAAGCTTTCTTCAGACCACGTGCACTTTTTAACATTCCACCAACTGTTGCATTCCCGCCTGACCCTATGTTATATTGTCAGTTATTTCATGAAACACTCCCTCACCGCTGTTTTGATGCAGCTTGCTTGCGATGCAGTGTTCAGTACATGTACAGCGCTCACATGTTTGTCATAGTAGCGATCTGTACAATTGCACTCTAAACGGCCCACCAGCCGCAAACAGCACAACCAAGCCCTATTTTCCTGCATAAATTAAGGAATTCCCAGCATTCCTACCATTAAGTTATTTACAATAGGACTTATGGAATGTTATCATATGACGTCGTTACGAACGTAAACAATCACGCACGTGGTCCCATGCATGCAGTAGACTTGTGTGCGTATCCGTTTTTACCACGTAACAAGAGACCATGTTTTGCTCGATGACATCATATGCACACAATCTATTGCAAAATTTTGAATTGCCTCTGCATTGTGATTGGTTCAAATACGGTGATTCTGAGCCAGCCAATCACAACTCGCGCCATCGCCTATGGGATTTAGTGTGTGAAAATAGCAGACCTCCGAACGAATTTCCCCATTGAGTTTGCATTATGACGATCGCACTTCCCAGGCTTACATAGCCCGCCTGCGCAGCCGGCCAAGCCCCGTGCTAAATTCAACAACAAACGGCAGCACAAATCTCTGCGTACTTGGATTTTTCGGGGGTCTGACTTAAGTGCATTTCATTTGTTGATTATTTTTAAACAAGACGGTAAGGTTTGACCAAGAAGTGGCAAAATTTCGGGGATATTTATATCGGAAAGAAACCATAAGATAACGTTAATCGAGTCCATTTTTTGCTGTCCAAGACCGCTAAAAATTAGATCGCTATTTTTACGTGCATCCAACTCCCTGGTGCATCTTAGGGTTGACTTCTACAGAACAGTACATTGTCGCAACTACAACCCAGTCGGTTCAACAATCTGCGTATGCTTATTCATAAAAGTCAACATGGAATGTTCCATTTTATTTGATATTGGGCAAACAACAAAATGGCGGGAATTATCTGGTGCTTACGATCGTATTTTTACAGGTTACAATTTTTTCCAAATACAATGAAAAATAATGAAATTTACTGAGGTGTAGCATGATAAAATATTTCGATTAGCTACAGTGGGAAGACTAATTCAAATATACTTTTGTGCCCTAATCATGGTCTCGCGGAGGTTTTATTGCCATAGAAATACAGGGCTTGGTAACTTTTGTTACAGCTCCCTGCTTGTCTTGTGGCTTTCTTTTCGCTTGGTAATCTCTCAAACATGCCGCTAATTTCTAAAGTTGTGCTTGGGTGTTGCTATTGAAGGGATTAGGAGACGAGCACACGAAGTTCTGCCAACGAAAGTAACAATAGTTGCGCCACTTGTCACTAATCATAATGTACTTAATTCGGGGAGCTGCCGCGGAATTAATCCGTTTAATCGAACGGCCGATTTTAAAACTCTTTTTACAGTTATTGTTCGAGCGATAATTTGTGAGAAACTGACACTGTTTGTTGCGCGATGTTTGTGTAACAGTTTACCAACAAAGCCACCCCGCGGCGACTGAGATATTGGCAATACAAAAACGGTTAATCTATGAAGAGGAATGACGCACGAGTAACCGACGAGTCGGTCGGTTAACCGGTTAACCGATTAACCGTCACAGCCCTACTATGTATGGGTATGCCACTTCAGGGTACGGAAACTCAATTAGTACCCAGAAAGATACATAGGACAGTTATCTGGGCTTCGACCAATTTTCCAGCTTTAGCAGTCTAGTTCTTCACAATATTTACCTGAAAAACGTTTGCAATAACATCTAGCTTGTTTGCAGGAAAGTACTGGTTCATGTCATAAGCTTCCACTTGCTGTCACAGATTTTGAGGCAATTTTCACCAGTTAGGGGCCCTTGCCTTCTAGTTCTTTTCAGAAAGCCTAACCACAATGCAGTGTTTCAAACACAGTAACTACAGCTATCATACAGTCAAGGGTAGATTCCTGAAATGACAGTTAAATTTCCCTGCTTGCTTTTTAGCGCATATTTTTCTTAATCAAAATTCAATATTTTGTATTGCATTGATGTACAAAGGTATCATTTTTTCATTCATACTGTCTAAATTCAAATAATATCAATTTTAGTGAAAAGTATGTAGTTTGTAAATGGTAATGATTACAAGAATTACTTTCTACAAAGTGGAATGATGGTGACAGCTTTCCTTATTACTGGGCTAAAGATTTACTCCTCATTCCACTTTCCAAACTACTCTGTTTGTACCATCACTGCGATACATGAAACCTACCATCATTTCTAAAATTTCTGAAATGGAAATGCTGTGCTTTGGGTGGCAAATCAGTTGCTGTGATATTTTTAGAAGGACTCACACTATTTTGGAATTATTGAGTTAAAAATTTACTTTTTATAAATCTTAGTTTCAAGAAATATATGTGGCAGGTGGATGTGATGCCTGAGACTAGTATCACTGCTAAAAGTAAAGATCAATAACTTTGTCAGCTATCCCCGTCATGTACAGTACTGTACTGTAACCCAGATGTTTTTGTGCTTGCTCACTGATGTTTGCCCTGCATTAGTAAGCAACACTAGTTTAAATGGCAGCTAGGGTTAGTCAGAGTGATAGGCTATATGCCTAGTATTTAGGATAAATGATTAATGGACTCCACTGTCTAATTAATGTCACTAATGAAAGTGAGCTTGCAATAGATTTCAACAGGCTCTGAGTGACAAGAGGCCCCTTCAATTAGGCTTCCAGGGATTGGGGGGTGGGGGGTGAAAATTAGTAGTGCAAAACATATGCATGCATACAGTATTACAAGTTCTGGTAAAAGTGATATGAGTTCAGTGTTAAGTGTACTGTGGGTCCACAAAGTGAACAAAAACAAATGCCTATGGTTAAAGTGCTGAGACCAAGACCTTTCAATACATCATTCTGTGATTTCTGTAGTGGAGAAAATTTTCCAAAATTCAGAGTTTTGTATTTTTATGTACCTGACATGTGCAAAAGGTAATGTCAAAACTTTCTCCAAATGCCCAAATTTTCTTGGAGGGAGTCTTAACTTTGATCATTCATGTCACCCACTGGCTACTGGCTACAGTATGAACATACTGTAGCAGACCTCCTTAAGTTGTACAGTACAGTAGGCCTACTGTACTTCTCCAGTTTATCAATGAGAGAAGTCAGACTTAGATCCAAAATGGAATAGGTGTAGTCCAGTAAAGTCCTTTAGAACCGGTCAATCCTTTATCAGCAGCTAATTTGAAACTTTCAAGGAGCAAACAGAAAGATATCTTTATAATTGTTCCAACAGGGTTTGCATAGCCTATTGTGTCATCTGCTATACAGTAGGTTCCCTGTCTCACTGGTCTCCCAACTCATTGAGGTTAGGGTTATGGGTTGAGTAGGGAGTATAGGTTAGGGTTATGGGTTAATGGTAATGGGTTGAAAGGGTTGAAAGTCCTGATAGGGTTATAAATTTGGTTGAATCATCACCTGGAAAACTGGTAGAGTATGTGGAAGGGGAACTGACATGAAGAATATGGGAGACTATGACACAGGAATAATGAAATGAGGGACTAATGAACCAGTGAGCCTAATTAGATGGGGAACTACACAGGGTTCGATTTATAATTTTTTTTTCTACATGCACTGGTGCATGTAGGTCAAAAAATCTACATGCACAGCAAAATTTCTACATGCACCAAATAACCTGAAAATTTTAAGAAAACCTACGAGAAAAACACCTTTGCTATAGGCCTCGGAAGAGTCTAATTTAAGTACAATTTGCTTCTTTTTCTATTTTGAGTAAAATCAAATGTGCAAATTTTTATTGCAACCTTTTCTTATGTGGCATGTTCCACCAGCCTGTTCCATCAGCAAAACTGATGCTCACACGCCGTGAGCAATGTCAATGGGCCTTAAGTGTATGTTTTTGTCCGCTTCAAGGGAAAAATTTCCCTATTACCTCACTGTGTGAAAGGATCGTAGGAGCCAGGATTGGGGCCAGCTCAAAAATTTCAGGGGAGTATTCCCCCCTTGGTTTAAAATTTTGAATCTTGGGGTGGGGGGGGGGCTAGAGAGACTTGAGCAAATGACACATGCACTCCTTGGCATAAACCAAAAGTGCTGTAACCCATGCATACCCCTACTCCTCCCCACTTCTTCCTACTGAATGTACAATTCCAAGTTGGCCAGTTTTACCTTTTCACCATTTACTAGTAATCGTCACAAGTTCACAACCAGACCTTGTCTATCAGCACTGATTCTGAAGGAAAGCTCATGTTTTCTGCATAGACAACTGAACGTATATTTAGCAGAGCTAAGCTTGAAGATACTGTACATTGGGCCGACACAAGGCAGCAAGTGACCTTACCCAGATAAGCCCAGGCTTTATACTGTACTTGAGGTCCCAAGCCTAGAGTTTGCATCAACTATAGCCAAATAATCCATAAGCTACAGCTAAAATTTTACACAATCTTCAGGTTATTCAACTATTTTTTAAGGTTGATTATAAGGTTTCGCCAGTTTAACATGCAACTAAAATTCTGACATTATGGTTTAAAAGGTTCAAGTCTCTGATCATCCAAGTCCTTTCAAATTTCAATGCCACTGTGGTTCACACTAAATGTGAAAGGCTGCAGTCTTAGAAGCAAACCACATCGTGAAAATTACAGGATGCCAAAATTATGTTGTTGGCATTTACAGTATTTCTCAAAACATGTGTGAGGCATGTGTAAAATACTTTAAATTTGCCTTTACCAACATTTTCAAAACTTTTACTACGCTACTTTTAAAGTACCATACTTTTTTCTTTAGAGCTGCTGGCACCAGCTCACACGCCACCCTAACGTATTGTCTATATGAATACTTGGAAAGCCTAGCCTGTAACGTTAAAAGTCACCTAGAAGTTGAAAGCAGCCACATGCAAACTGTGCACGGAGTTAACGTTGTACCACCAGTGTCAAGCTCTCTCAGCACAACATAACTACTTTTTAAACTAACTAGACAGTGCATGCAAGAAGCGTTCTTGGGATTTACGTACGGAACGTACATCCATTTAAGGAATAAATTACATAAGGCTGCCTTTTATTGGTGAATAAACCGTCGAGACCCCAAATTTGGAAAAATAACGGACGAGGCGCAGCCGAGTCCGTTATTTTGTCAAATTTTGGGTCGAGACAGTTTATTCACCAATAAAAGGCAGCCTTATGTAATTTATTCCTATTCTACAACCCCAAAACTAATAAAAAGTACGAAAAATGAAAGCAATTCTGATAAATTGAGTCTAAAAAAGCGATTTGCAGCAAGTACAATAACAGGCAGTGATGACAACCAATGAGCAATTACTATTTCTGACGGTTTCTATTACCACCATTCTTGTAATTTTTGCCTTTTGATGTTTCCTGGCGAACAACAAAATGGTGACCTTGACCGCCTTTATAGTAATAGACTGTGTACAGTACAGTATATGTGTCACGTACGTATATGGCTACTATTATGTATAAGCTAATTTCTTTACAATAAATTTGACAACGGCAAAATAAACATTTTATAGATACTTCAAAGTTGATTAATAGTAGAACACTTACTTCCTAATTAGATTTATCCTGAACTTGAAAAAGAATTTGTTTACTGAACTTGAAATTGCGCAGTTGTCAAAGGTCAAAGTTAAAGGTTGACCAAAGTGCAGAATACACTTACTGAAAGCATACTTCAACGATTATAAACAATGTAACCTGTGAAAACTGGTGAAGTGAAATAAGGTGAAATGTTTGATAAATCGACTGACTCTTGAGAAGAAAAGATATGAATGTTCACGAAGACTTATTAACAGTCACATTTACTGGTGCACGAAAGTTGCAGCCCTGAAATATTGAGGATAAAGCTATGCTTTGTTCTTCGAACGACGTTGACAGGTTGGTGTTACGGTTACTAGTGCTAGGCCTAACGTTAGGCTCCGCATCGAGGTACTCTAATGACGTTACGTTGATCCGTAGTGTTTTCGCAACTATGTAACACTAGGCTGTTGCCGGTTTGAGTGTACTCGCTAGAACTTACACACTGGGCGCTTAAATTATCTGATAATTGCCTCTTTTGCCCACTGCTCAAGCGGTTTACGTAGGAGCAAACACTACTTTCGCTTTTGTGTCCAGTCACTGCCATGATTTCATGGGTCTTGTGGCCCACTTTGTCAAGGACTGTGCACGTTGTTAGCTAGGGGTTGTAGAATTAAGGAATAAATTACATAAGGCTGCCTTTTATTGGTGAAAAAATCGTCGAGACCCCAAATTTGTCCACATCACATGGCTCAAATATGAGATCAAAGCAGGGAACATCCATTGTTACTGAAGGAGCTGTGGACCTTTGCATGTATACAGCTAGCTGTTGTACTGTACACTGTGGTATGGTCCAGTGGTTCCAAACCACCACAATTCTGTTGCATAGCAACAGCAGACAGTCTTGATACCCTCCAAATAAGTAGTGTTACTATTGACTTATGCATGTTAATGAGGCTAACTGCCTGTTATTGCAAAAATAACGGATTGTTTTTAATGGTCACATGATACTGAATTAGCCAATAGGAGCTAAGAAAGTGAATAACGGATAGCTAGGGGTTGTAGAATAATAAGTACAGTGCATTACTGCACGGACTTAGTGCGTGCATTTGGTGAGCTTGACTATTCAGAATATTCTTTGTGCGCGATTCCGCAATCCCGCTAATGCAAACTCTGGTAGGAGGCTAGGACCAACATTACTTGGAGATGTACATGTGCAGAGTGATGATGATTGACACTGATTTTGCGGTACCAAAGGAGACACGCTCAAAATTTTTTGGTGAAATGTCTACTTGTCTAACTGACAGTGTGCAAGAAATAAAGATGCAAGGGACAATTGGGACAGCTATATTAGGATTACTTTGTGCTGCAACTTGACTTGTAACATGTATTTGACGGTGAAGTTTGTAGGCTAGGTCTGAAGTCTACATGCACGAAGTGCATGTAAGCCTTCACAGTTACATGCACGTAGGAAATTCTACATGCACCCGTGCATGCGTGCACCCGGGTAAATCGAACCCTGGAACTACAGTAGTTATCAGAGGACCATCAAACAGTGCCTAGTGAACTTTTCAGGAATGCCAAGGGCATTCAATTGTGTGTGGGCACCAAATTTATCTCTAGTTTATTGTTCTCAGTTGATGCATGCCTTTGGTTTTACACTCTTCAAATGTACGAATTTAAGCCAAGTACCAACTCTCTCTTTGTACATGTAGTTGTTCAAGGTGTATAATTTACTTTCCTTTAATTTAGCAGTATCAGGGGTTCTGCTTATAAATGTGAGGTGGAAGTGCTGTGAAGTTTACAAACAGTGATTAATCCAACATGGTCCCCTGTAATCCTCTGCTTTCTCCCATCAGCGAGCAGGAATATTGTTTGCTTCAACAAGCAGAACAATTGATTTCCTTAACTTTGCTTATGCTTGGGTGACTTTAAACTGCATTTGGGTATTGGAACCAATCCAGGGCCCCCATCCAAATGCCTGTTTCCCTGGGTATGTAGAAACACAGTTCTAAAGCAACTGTCTTAGTAATGAATTTCAAAATATCTTTGGCCTTACTTTATTACAAACTGTTATCAAAACCAAATACATGCCAATTCTAGCATATCAAAAAATGTCCTGAAGGTTGATGTTTGATAGCAGTTTATCTCATTTTAACTGAGTCTGATAAATCTGTATTTTTTATTGTTTTTTGGTTAAATGTTCTATAGAGAACAAGTAGCCCATTTTCTCTCTTTGCTGTGGAAAAAGTAAAAAACTAATAACTTTTCATCCTAAAATAAAAGGCATGCTGACGACGGTGAGGGACTCAAGTCTTTTGAGCTCCTCCTGGGTGCGGCACTTTGCAATTTGATTTCATGCAAAAGTATTTAGAGGATTTATTTTCAAAATACATTCCATAATACATAATTAGGCAGCAGCCACAAAGGATTATCCCTCCCATAACATCATGGGGTACAAATCCCTCTTTGCTGAAGCACTGACTCAGCTGCAGCAGTTGTATTACACTGTTCAGTTCCCCAGTTACAATAGATTGCATGTTAAGTGCTTGGAGCATCAGCCTTGCAGTTTGGAGGTTGGGTGTTTGAGTCCTGGTGGGTCATACCGAAGACTTTAAAAACAGAACCTACCACCATTGTGCCTGGTTCTCAGCATAAGCAATGGAGCAAGGAAAACAAGCCAGTGAGCATCAACTGGAAAAAAGGCTGTGACCAGCTTGACTTAAAACAATTGGTTAGAAACATGGCCATAGAACTCCATCTAACCTAACCTAACCCAGTTTTGCAGTAGTAAAAGGTTTGTTTTGGACTTGTTTTCAAGTATTTAGGCTATAAGTTGTGTCTTTGAATTTTTCTTTACAGTTCAGCAGTACGGGGTACAGTTGGTGACAGCCAAGATGATTAATCTGGGGAGGAGACTTTTGCAGCCTGGTGCTTTCAATGTTTTGATTTACAAGTATACAATAGGGTATGCCAGAGTGCATTCTTTACCACAAAACTGCCGGTGCATGAGCAAGAAAGTGATCATAAGATGGCCAAAGGCATTTCCAAGTCCGGACGAAACTCAAACCTCAAAAAAAATGTTCAACAGTGCTAAAAGACACAAGGACAAACATTTTCATAAATCATTTTCTGTGGTAGACAGTGCAGAGAGTAGCCCAAGGACAAATGAACTATTAGATGAATTCCCTGTAGATAATGGAAATGATGATTTTGAAGGTGCACTGATGTCCAAGAAAATTGATGACGTGGCAGATTTGGATGAGTCTGAAAGTTCTGGTCCAGCTGTTCACCAGCATTTCAGTGAGACTGATGTAGGAATGAGTGGAACATTCATTGTCAAAGGAAGAAATACTGACAGGGTTGTGGAAGATTTGAAAACATCTCATGTTGTTGATTATGAATCTAGTAAAGAAAATGGTGATGTTGAAGTGAATGCTGGTGAGGTATATTTTAATGAGAGGTTGCAGGGTGAAATGATTAACAGAGGTGCTAGTTCATCTTTGGAAGGTAGCTGGAATGCACTGACAAATGGAGAAAATGAAATGGCTGAAAGATTTTCTTGGAGAACGTTGTCTAAAGTTGATGATTTTAATGAAGGCACAAGAAAGAGTCATCAAGGAGGCACCACTGGTATTTCATCTGATTTAGAGGAATCACCTACTGATGAGTCCACTAAGTCTGATGAAACAGAAGTAACCTTTATGAATCATTTGGAGAAGAGCAAGTCTTGGAAGGAGAAACAATTACTGAAGAGGCAAAACCAGTCCAAGCAGCAGCAAAGGTGAGTGTGTTCAATGTACAGTACATGCATTGAAGTGTATGTTGTGGATACTTGGGGCAAAGGAATGTGTGATTTGAGGGTTATGTTTTAACATTGTATTGCATGCTGACCCTAATACAGTATTCCCATAGCACTTGTGTACTTTTGCAGTTTCAATTGTCAATTCCTATCATCGTATTATGAAATCTTAAGCATAGGTTGGGTTCCATGACTCTGGGCTCTAAATAACCAGCAGCACTGATTGCCATGGCCTTGGTGCCCCTCTAAAATATCCTATTGAACTAGGCCTACTGTAACATAGACCGATAGCCATTTTGTTCATTTTGGCTATGTCCTTTTTGAATCTTATTTTCAAGCCTGAATGTGGATGCTTTCGCAAGTCACAGTACATTTGGATTTTTTACGACGTTTTGCCAGGAACTGCCGCATAAACCTGACCTGAGTAAAGTTCTTTCTTTGCAAAATTTGATAGTTTCTGAAGAACTCCTTTCCTAAAGTAAATGTAACAATGATCATTGAATCATTCTAGTATTTTCAGTCCACTCTACAAACATGTGTCTCATTTTTACTGGAAATTGGTTTCCAATTTAATGAGTGATATTAATACATTTCAAGGAGGAATTTTTATATTGACATTTAATACTGTTCCAATTTTATGAAGTTCCTGCAGGTATGTGTAGCTCATAATTAATCATAAGAAAAGTAATTTATCCTTTACTTCATCTTGCCAAGAACTGTTTTATCAACACCGATTAGATGCCCATTCAAGCATTTGACAATAGCCCTAAAGGTTGTCACTTGATAGCAGTTTATCTCAAATGAAACTGAAAAGGGATCTAACCCTTCAATGCACCATGAGTAATTTGATCCCATTTTTGCCAGCACTTACTTTGGCCAGCACTTATTTGACCCCCTAACTGTTGGACTTCTATTGGACAAGAATGGTAATCAAAGCTGTTGTGCATTGATACAGCTTGTTGGTGTAATGAACCAGTGGTCAGCTTCTGTAATTGGGAACTGCAGTGTTCCCCCCAAAATTGCTGTAGTCATGAAGGATATCCTTAAAGGCTAATATTTTGCCATTGAGCAGTTTTTCCCAACCAACAATGAAGTACAGTAGGGGAAAGGGGGGGGGGAGAAGAACAGCTAGCATGTGAGATGGATAAAAGGCAATGTAACATCTGGTTTCGAGTGACTTTTTTCATTTGTTTTCGTGGCGATTGTGGTTGTACAGTATTCTGTTTCTAACTTTCTTTGTAGCAATCATGCAATTATCAAAATCATGTACAGTATTTTTATATGTCCTCTGTACTGTTATATGACCAGCATGCTACAGACCCTAGTTTTGAGTTTTTGTGGGCTGAAATTATTTTTTTGTTTGTATGATATTTGTTCATTTTGCAGAAGAAAGAAGTCTATTATCAATCCAAAGAATGAAGTTTTGTTTGGTGTTTCACCTTGTCTTCTTGCTTTACTGCAAAACAGAAGACAGATTACCAATGCATTTGTTTTAGAAGCTTTTGAAATTTCAGCAAGACCTGAAGCACAAGAGATCATGAAGATGTTGAACAGCAGAGGTGTGACAATACATGTAAGGAGTCGAGGAGAGCTGAACAGATTATCCCAAGATAGACCTCACCAGGTAAGGAATAATCATTACAAAAAGTTTTCAAACAGATTTGGTGAACCTAAGTCATGCAAAGATGCTGGGTTTAAGCTAATGGAAATTGATCTTTGCTGAGTGGTTAACCCTTTATCGTTGTGCTCCAATTGGGGCATATTTGCACGCCTCAGGAGTGGGCAGAAAAGCGGACGTAGCACACCCCGCATCAGCTTCCGTAGACTATTGACCCTGTGACCTAAAACTATTGTCCCTCTCGTTGTTGTGGCTGAATTTTCGGGTAGCTACTCGCAGTTTCAAGCTCCGCGTGAAACAGTAAAGATGGGTGACAGCGGCGCTCTCCGTATGGGTCCAAAAGGACCCAAACAACGATAAAGGGTTAAAATTAAGCCCGTGGAGTGTGTTTACTGCAAAGCTGATGCCGGTCTCTCTGCGTGTGTGCACAGACCCGTGCTGCAGGTACTTTAGATTAACCCTTAACCTTTGGGCTCCAATCGGGGCATATTTGCACACTTCGGGAGTGGGCGGAAAAGCAGACGTAGCACGCCCAGCATCAGCTTCCGTAGGTTATTGACCCTGTGACCGTAAACTATTGTCCCTCTCGTTGTTGTGGATGAATTTTCCGGTAGCTACAGTACTCGCAGTTTTGAGCTCCGCGAGAAACGGTAAAGGTGGGTGACAGCGGCCCTCTCTGTATGGGTCCAAAAGGACCCAAACAACGGTAAAGAGTTAATCTGGAGAGTTATATGCATCACTTGAGAGCAATGTACTGCATGCAACCAAAGTTAAGTTTGGAACGTGCAGCACATACATGTGCTGTATGTTACAACACTTCCTTAACACTGTTAGTTGGTAATTAGTTAGATAAAGTTTTACGGCCCAGTTTTCAACCTATTGGTTGAAGTCAAGCAGGCCATTTTTTCCAGTTGTGGCTCACTGGCTTGTTTTCCCCGCTCCATTGCTTGTGCGAAACATGACGCACAATGGCAGTGGGTCCCATTTTTAGAGTCTTTGGTATGACTCGACCTGGGAATAGAACCCAGTCTTTCCACATGAGACGCGGATGCTCTAACTGTTAGACCAAACACAGTGTACTATAATGCTGTAGTTCAGCTCAGTGCATGCTGCAATTCATGCTGATATGTTGAAATGTAAGGTTGGAATTCACATTGGAAATTGGAAACAACTCTCACCCTCCCAATCTTTTACAAATTTAATAAAGGTGTACTGTACACACAGTTGTGTTATTTAAGTAATTTGAGTTGTAATCCATAGATGTATCTCATGCTACTGAAACATGTTAGACTTGATATGTCTGAGAGAAACAATTTTCACTTAACATTTTTGCTAGCAAAAGAATGCATTGAATCTGACAACTTGTTAATGGCTGGTTACTGTTAATTTTAATAAATATGTTGTTAACTGGAACATCTCAGTATCAATGCATCCTTCAGACACAAGTCACATTCACAAATACAGTAGTTGGATGAAATTTAGCTGCACATGAACAAGAATGTGCTATAAACTGTATTGCCAACTAGACATATAAAAAAATACTGTTAAAGATACTGCTCAAAAACAGTGCAAATCCATCCTTGTAGTTGCATGTTATGACATGCAGGGAATACTGTGGGCATATTCTGCAACCACCAGCCCACAGGCCCTGGGCACATTCACAAACAGCAAAACTATTTCCACTAGGAGAAACTTCATTCTTCTGTTCAAACTTCTGTCTTGTCTTTTTACATTGCAGGGAGTATGTTTAGAAGTAAGCCGTCTTCATTTTGAGAATTTGGCAGAGATATCTGGAGAGTTGATTAATGCTGATTCTGATAGCAGAATATGCCTTCTTGCCTTGGATAAAATCATGGTAGGATTGTACACTGATTACTTTCATATACTAAACAGATAGCAGCAAATGCAGTGAGGACTGTCCATTACATGGGCTCCTAGACTGAGCTCAGTCATACCATGGTCCTTATACTTCTTGGGTGCTATTGTTTTTGTGTTTTGTGGAGGTCAATGGTCAGCTGGTGTCATGGGGAGTCAAGCTCTGGGAACTTTGTTAACACAATATCCTGAGGTTGTAAGCTTGGATAGATTTCATTCTTTGTATGTGGATTGCATAAAGACAGGGAGATAATACACCTTTGGGTTAAGAGGGAGGTCAAAGGTTATCTGGGGGATGGGGTTAGAAAGGGGTAGTATGAAAACTTTGTTAGCACAATGTGTTAAGGTAGGAAGCTCAGATAGATTTTATGATTTTATACTTTGTGTATCCATTATGGTTAGAATATAAGGTTATAGATTTTGGCTAAGGATAAATGGCATCTGGGGTCTGTAGGAGTGAAAAAGCACAGTTTTTCAGGAATTCCCATTGTTAGAAAAGGTTAAAAACTCACAACTTTCTGAGAAGCTTCAACACCAAATATGAACACACCACTTGTTTTTTAAAATGTTAAACTTGCTGTAGGCCAAGTACAGTAGGGTGTGTGGAAATTCATGGTTTTATTTGGAATAGATTTTATATTTTATCATTGAAACCTTAAAGCATTTTTGCATTGTTTTCATAAGCTTTGCAATGTTCATAGTGATTTGTAGTAGAGTTGGTCTTATGCCCTCCTTTTATTGAAAGTAATAAGTTTATAGACATCCTTTTTGCATGATGATCAGGGTTACTCCATTGGTACAAGGATTTAGTGACTGGTAGAGAAAAGTTGAAATAATTGACATAAATTTCTGCTAAAGGGGAAAGATGTTCTCTTCAAATTTTGAATATTTCTGTGCCACTTCCTACAGGATCCAATGAATCTTGGTGCGTTAATGAGATCAGCTTATTTTCTTGGAGTGGATACAGTGGTTGCTAACAAACAAAACTGGTGAGACTATCCATATATCCTAACTCAAGTAGGGATTCATCATTTTTCTGGCATATTCTTTTATTCACAAATGATCTGTAACATACCAAAGAAGGGGTCATAAGCTTCTGTAAGCAAGTAAAACAAAAATAAATAAAATGGAAGAATAAAAGTGTTAAATTTATAACAGCAAAATGTATGAATATTTATAGGACAAGTTTATATCATAGGTGTAGTTGTTTTGGATAGTAGGCCTACAGTACTTGTTGTGGATAAAAGAAAATTTTAGGAAAATTATCGTCTTTATCAAATCATCATGAATTTTTTCTATTTGACTATTGTGAGGGTAAAAATTGAATGTGCCCAATATTATTACAGACTGGTCTTTGCTACAGAGAATGGGTCACTAATGTGTGAGTTGGTTTGAAAATGTTTACTTACTACAAAACATATTTTAAATATATATGTATTTGTTTCAGCTGTCCTTTAACCCCAATTGTGAGCAAAGCTAGTAGTGGAATTTGTGAGGTTATGCCAATTTACTCTGCCATGGATATGGCCAAGTTCATACAGGTGAGTATGAAGGGTATGGACAATGTTGCTATTTTGATGCTTTGTTAGGAATTGTTAAGATCCAAATTTTTCCATATGTTTACTTGGTATTTTTTGTATGAATGACTTTGCTTTGGTTTCGTGATTGGAACGTTTGATGTTGGTTATGCAAAATGGCTAATACAAGATACAATAGTGACTTGGTACTGCGTAGGGTAATATGTTTATATTTAAGGTCTGTCTTGCTTCCAAAATTTGGTCTGCGTGTGATATCTTAAGAAGGGAAGAGCAGACAGTTTTCAAACTTGATACACAGATGTCCCATACTGAGAGGAAGAACCCTATTGTATTCAGTGGAGGTCAAAGGCCATCTGGGGTCACAGGGGGTCAAACTCTGAAAAATTTATTTACACGATATCTCCAGGTAGGAAGCTCGGATTAATTTCAAACTTGATGTGTTGATACATTATGATGTGAAAAAGAAACCTATCGGTTTTATTTAAATAGAGGTCAAAGGTCATCTGGGGTCACAGGGGGTCAAAATCCAAAAACCTAATTTACACAATATCTCAAGGTAGGAAGCTTGGATTAATGTTAAACTTGACATGTTGATGCATTATGATGTGAGGAAGAACCCTATTGATTTTGGTGGAGTTCAAAAGCCATCTGGGGTCACAGGGGTCAAAGTCTTGAAACACTCTTCTCTTGGTTTGTTACATGTGTAAACTGTTTGTATATTGCCATTTACAGTACATCAGTTTTTGGTTTCGATGATAAGAGAAACCTATGCAATCATGATGGCGTGTGTATGTATGCGTGTATGTGTGTGTGTTTGTGACTCTTTGCTTGTTAGCACGATATCTCAAGATAGGAATGTCTGACAGTTTTCAAACTTGGTACATGGATGTGCCATATTGAGAGGAAGAACCCTATTGTTTTTGGTGGAGGTCAAAGATCATCTGGGGTCACCGGGGGTCAATTTCTGAAAAATTTGTTAGCACGATATCTCAAGTTAGGAAACTTGGATAGATTTCATATTAGGTATGTGGATGTGTTATGGTCAGAAGATGGTCCCTACTGTTTTTGATGGAGGTCAAAGGTCATCTGGGGTCACCAAGGGTCAAAGGCTGAAAATATTTTTAGCATGATTTCTCAAGATAGGAAACTTGGATAGATTTCATATTTGGTATGTCGATGCATTATTGTCAGAAGATGGTTCCTATTGTATTTGATGGAGGTCAAAGGTCATCTGGGGTCACCGGGGATCAAAGGCTGAAAATCTTATTAGCAGGATATCTCAAGATAGGAAACTTGGATAGACTACATATTTGGTATGTGGACGCGTTGTTGTCAGAAGATGGTCCCTATTTTTTTGAAGAGGTCAAAGGTCATCTGTTGATGGGATTATTTGAAATGGAACATTTGTGTATCATCGAAACCTCAATGCAGTTTTGCATTCTGGTTTATTTAGTTTCAATGATAAGAGAAAATGATACGTTCATTCATACCATCTCGATCCAAGACAACCCTCTCCCATACATTCCCAATTGTACTAAAGAAAACTTGACCCCATACATACCAAATAACCCCAAGACAGGTGGCCCCCATACGTACCCAATAGGACAACTCACCCCCATACGTACCCAGTTGCACTAAGACAACTTTCCCCCATATGTACCCAATTGCACTAAGACAACTCCCCCCCTCCCCCCGACAAACCATTAAGCCTCAAGACAATTTCACCCCCGTACATATCCAGCTGCACAAAGACAAGTGGCCCCACACACGAAATAGCCCCAAGACAACTCACCCCCATACTAGCAAAAAGCCCAAAGGCAACTTGCCCCAGACATACCCAATTGCACTAATACAAGTCGCACCTATATATACTTACCAAATAGCCCAAGACAACTCGCCGCCATACCTATTGCACTAAGACAACTTTCCCCCATCCATACCAAATAGCCCCATGCAAGACAACCCTCCCTCATACCATATGTGGGGTCACTCAAGGTCAAACACTGGAAACCTTGTGTATACCATTTTTTCAAAGTAGGGCAGTTGTATGTATAGGTTTTTATTTTGGTTTTGCAATGCATTATGATTAAAAGATGGTCCTGATCATGTTCAGGGGAGGTAAAAGGTCATGTAAGGTCACCTGAGGTCAAACCTTAAAGACCAATGTGAAGATAATTTCTCAAAGTATGAATCTTGGATGGATTTCGTATTTGGTATATGAACATGGTGGGAAGATGGCACTATTGTTGTTGGTGGAGGTCAAAGTTCAACTGGGGTAAAACAAAATTATTTTTCAAACATACTAGCATAACATTTGACTGTGAAGATATGGAACATCATGGCATTATTTGGAATAGAACATGATTGAAACCCCAATGCATTTTTGCATTCTTGTTTAATAATCATTTGGTTTCCAAAACCACAGATTGCTTAAAACAATCCAAAACACCTTAATTTATAGAATAAGTTGGGGTTTTAAATTGGATACAACTGTTCATGATACATATTAAAAAATGAGAAGATGGACCTCACAAATAGCTAGCAAAGCTCAGGATCACTTTGGTGTAAACCCGATTTGTGTATATGTGTTCACATAACATCCTTCATATTGTACTGATAAATTTAAATATTGTACAGAACAGAGAGCCAGTCCAAGAGAAAAAGGGGGTTATATTAGGAGAGTTTCACAAAGGTGACAGAGATAGATGAATCTTCCTGAGGGCCTTTCCTTCACATACCCCAGACCTTTGATTGTTTTGTTGGAAAATAATTGTTGGGGACCAACTGCATGGTCAAGTGGGTAGAGTACAGTCGGGAGGTCTGGAGTTCGAGTCCTGGAAGGTCAAAGCGAAGACTTTAAAAATGGAAACTACTTGCAATGTGCTTGATGCTCAGCATAAACAATGGAGTAAGGAAAACAAGCCAGTGAGCCACAACTGGAAAAAATGCTGTGGCTTGGTCAACTAGAACCAATTGATGAGAAACTGGGCCATAAAACTCCTTCTAATGAACTAATTGAGAATAATTGTGATTTTTACCTGTTTTTTCAGGATCTTGGGGACCATGGCTGGCATGTAATGGGAGCAACCAATGAATTGGACACCAGTGAAGGTGACTCTGAAAAACCAATATTGTCATGTAGAGAAGTCAAAGTTATGAAACCAACAGTATTGGTTATTGGTAGGTATTAACATTTTGCATGTGACAGGACCCATTGGCAAAATGCAGCACCTATGTCACTCTATCCACTTATCCCCAGAGTTATTATCTCTACTTGATCTATTGAGCAAATAAGCTCCAAATTAGTCCCCATTGACTACAACTTCCTTATCAACAAGTTGCTAGAACCACTCGATGCTAGTGAGTCTATTAGATGTGCACCACTTTACAACCTCTCAGACTAAACATCCCAGATATACTTAGTAAAAAAACTTGCCGAAACAGCCACGCGACTGAGATTTTGAGTTTCCAGAAGGTGCTGCATTTCAGTAATGGGCATTGTAGCAGCATAAACTCTGTCTTTCTTACCAATTCTTTTAAAGTGCAGAGTCATTTATCTAACTGGCAGATATTGCCAAGTCATTTACATGTTTCCTGCACCCACTTGATAAATGACTCTCCCCAAATGTATCATAATTATGACGGTTTGTAGAATATGGAAAGTGTCCTCTTGTACAGTGCAAGCATATAAGATGTAGGAAGGCAAGAGATAGGGACACTATCTTATTTAGGTATTGTGAGATGTGTATTACAGATATCACTTTACATGTTTTATTTTGTAAGTGGAATTTTAAGAAAAATATTGTTGGTCATAGACTAACAAGGTAAGAGCTGGAGGGATGCTTTGCCCTCTGTTGGCACCAAAACAAAAATTTCCAATTTGGCAAAATGGATGGTCTTGTGGGACATATAAGTACTTTGCATTTTGGTGAAAGTTTGCAATCCTGCAATTCAGTGTAAGGCCCTACATGCAAAGTATGTTGTGTGCATTCCAAACTCAGTTGAAAAATCAAAGTGGTATGAAACACAGAGAACTACAACTTACCTCACAGCTAAAAGTCAAAATATCCAAATGTTCTTAACTGTTAAACTTTCACAAATTCATTATCAGTATGTCCTTTTCAAATACTTGCTGAGAAAATCCTTTATGTATTACGTACAGTAGCCAGATTCCACAAAGCTACTGCAAACCTGATTTGAAAATCTAAGTTTGCGACCTGTTTAATAAAATAGTAATTGTGAATGTGCTTGGATGTGTTGGTCTCTTTAAATCACTTGTCAAGCCACACTACAACTTCGAATGAGATTCCAATCCGTTTTTGTAAGTTTTATTCAAATCTCCTAAATGTCTGGTTGGAAAGACCCAAAAATTAGTCAAAAGTGTAAATATATGATGTCTTTAACCAAAAATCTTATATGAATCTTTCAAGATATCACAAAGACAGACAGCTTTCATAGGACACGAGAAGTGAGATTGAAACTGTCTTTCTACATGACATCACAAATAATTTGTATAAATTTGATTTTTGTAGTTCCTGGATCCAATTCCAAATCATATGTTTGCTCAAGTTGGCAAATTTTTGGTTCCTTCTTACAAGAGATGGAGAAGATTTTGATAAATACTTATGAAAATTGGATAGGCCTGTATTTCCACGCCTAAATGTAACTGATGAGAGAAACATTGTGGCTATTGGATGACAGCTAAGCCAAGGCCTTGAATTTTGAGGCATGTGAGTGCAATTGCGCTCCATCACTCTCCTCATATCACTTTAAGCAGGAGGACATGCTGCTAGAATTGAATAGGATGTTTTAGCCAATGTTACCGAAGAAAAGGGCCTTTTCTTGGGTGAAGCTTGTCGCTGTAATTGCGGCAGTTAACCCCGTCTAAGCCAACCTTGTTGCTCTATTGAGCAAATAGTCTTTGAAGGGGGCAAAAGCCTTTAACTTCATTGATCTCAGGATCCCTGAACAGGAAGTTCTCAGATAGATTCTGGATTATTAGTTGCCAGCTTGAGATGGCTAAAACTTGCTATTTGCTTCTAATGTCATGATTTTTTGCACACCTAGACAAAGATGGGAGGTCTTTATCAATTAAAGTTTAATAAAACAGCACACCGACATTACTCCTTAATTCTCTGAGGAATGTGATTTGTTGCACAGCTGGAAAATCTAAAACTGAGGGCCTGTACAGTAAGACCCATTCCAAGTCTTTCAAATCTTCAAAATCCTATTCCTGTATGTATGGTGACCAATGTAGTGCTAAACTTTATTAATATATGACTTTTGTAGCTGCAGGACAGCATATTGCACCATGATCAGTGTGACAATGTGCCATAACTTGAAAGGGCTGTGGGACTTCATTCCTACAATAGGTTGCATTGTTCCCAGTGTTACTGAAAGTGGTAAGCATTTTGAATATAGCCCTAAGCCTAACATTGCACCCTAGGAACAATGCCCCTGAGAACATTGCCCTCCTGGGAACATTAAACCTTGAGAACACTGGCATTTCTGGAAACATCAAACCCTGGCCTGGGAGAAATGAACCTTATTTTCATCGCCAACCATTGAAATAATTGGAAAATAGGGAACATTGAACACTGGGAACTGTCATCCCTGCTAACATGGTGAAGAACTCATTCTAAGACTACATCATTACTAACTTCCAAAAAGTTTTTTGAAGCATCCGTCATTTATAAATTTTTAAAACAAAATGGCAATTCCAGAAGCCACTGTGATTACAACATATTCGTTTGCAGAATAGTATTAATTTTGTTACAGTTTGATTAATTGGAATTGCCAGCAAGACAACCATGGTCCCTTCTTCTGAAAAAGTGAAGTGAAATAAGAGTGTTTTATCTGTTTTTACTTTATTATTCAGGTAGTGAAGGCTTTGGGCTGAGAAAGAGTATACAAAATCTCTGCCATGCTTTTGTTAGAGTGCCACCTGGAAGAACACTTCACCTTGGAATAGATTCTCTCAATGTATCCGTGGCAACAGGTATAACAGATTTATGACATTTCACACCATCTCTTTTTTTTAAGCAAGTATCTTCAGGACAGGATTCTGTCTCATCTCTGTGTTTATCATTTTAAAAACATAAATTTTGAAGGTTTAGATAATATCTTCATATTTCACACACATATGGTCATGTTAAAACACTTAAAGCCAAAGCAGTCTTACTGTCATAATGGTTAATGTAATTATATAGTATTGATATATTAAAAGGCATATTCTGGAAACAAAATTCATTGACTTCAAAACATGGAGAAAATTTTCTCTTTGAGCAGGTGAAAACAGCATTTCAATAGCATTTAGAATTCCAGAAATTCTAAGTTTTTAAAGAAATGCAATTTTTACTTGAGATTTGGTGCACTTTGGGAAATCTGTGATATCACATAAATTTGACTTTGCATTCAATGTGTTTGTAATTTTGATGCAGTGAATATTATGCAGCATTGTTTGCCGTACCCTACATATAGTGTAATGTAATGCTAGATCTACAGAAAAAGATAAATTTCCCTTCAAGGACAAATGGGACATTCAAATTTAAAGAAAAACCAAAGGAATCTGAGGCAATGTGCCCACTGTTTGTGGCTCTGTTGAGATGTAGAGGTATTTATCAACAAAATGAACCATTCCTTACAGTGAGATATTTTGAGTTAGGAGAGAGGTATGAGGACAATGGTTTGGAGGTTAGTCTGAAATATTCTTGTCTTTTTCATAACATCCTAATGAATAGCCAAATGATTATGCCTTCAACTCAAACATTTTCTCTTTATTAAAGACAGGCACTCATCACACAGTATTTTTCATTAAGAATTCATCTGCTTAGAGATCCAAACTCTGGTTTTAGAATCATAAACTGGACATCTGTTACCAAATCCAATGAAATTTTGTGGCCGATTTATTCTCAGGGACATATAAACCCTTCTTTGGGTAATTAAAGGCATCTTGTTCATAATCTAAAGAAAAAGATTTAAATCTGCAGTCACTGGACATTTTAGTAGCTTATCTGCTGTTTTAATAGGTTATCAACCGCAATCAACCGGAAAATGTTCCTCACAGGGCAGGGGTTGAGTGCTATTCAGGAAGTGATAGTGGTTTCTTACAACAAATAAATGAACAGATAAGGAGAATTTTATTACACCTGACCTCCCCTTTGTGAGGTCTGGTCAGAGTGTCCTTATTTTTAAGCAAGTGAAGTCATAATGTTCCTATGTATGATATATGGGGGTAGGAAATTGACAATTGATGACTGCTCTTTGATTCAAAGGCATATTTTCATCATCCCAAACACCCAAACAGTTCCAATTCTCCCAACCTACTTACTTCTAGCCCCTCCCACATTTATCTAAAACTCATCTTTATCCAGACGCAATATCCTTGTTTATTGCTTCATGGCTTGCCCCAGTGGCCATACAAGTCCATAATGTGTAATCAAGACACTCTCAGTGCCCATGTTGTGTAATTTAGCTATGATGCATTGTTTGAATGTGATGCCAATCAAAGAGCTGTACCAATTGAGAGTTTTGATATATGTATACTGAAACTGTAGTTTAGGGTGAAGAATGTTTGCCTTTAAAATAAACTCAAATATTTTCAGGGTAGTTGACATCACACAACCCTTTACCATTGTTTCGGTCCTTTTGGACCCGTGCGGAGAGCGCGGCCGTCACCCATCTTTACTGTGTCATGCAGAGCTCGAAACTGTGAGTAGCTACCCGAAAATTAGGCCACAACAACGAGAGAGACAATAGTTTAAGGTCACGGGGTCAATAGTCTACGGAAGCTGATGCGGGGCGTGCTACGTCCGCTTTTCTGCCCACTCCCGAGGCAAGCAAATATGCTCCGATTGGAGCACAACGGTAAAGGGTTAAGTGTACTAATTCACATTGGAGTCCTGTATGCTCCACAGGAATTAAGCCCTTACAGGGCAAAATCAGTTACCCCCAAACTTTTGAAACAATAGGGAGATCGCACAGATTTCTTATTACACTTCCATGTTTATTTCATGATATTTAAGGACTAAACACTACATATTTAAATGCCAAATCCTCTCATCCCAAAGTACAATTTTTGTAGTAGTATACAGAAATTCTCAGTTGGCACAGATCTTATCTTTGATTGACGGCAAGTTCAAAAAATAAAGAGTAATGTAGCTATGCAGCATGTATTGTGCCAAGTGTGTTTTGATTACAGGTTGGGGTCCTGTATGTCCACCCTGAAGCAATATACTTAGATTGTGTCTGGATGAGCATTCATTTTAGAAAGTTGCATGTGAGAAGAGCTTAAGCAGGTATGTTAGGAGAATTGGAACTGTTTTGGGTGAGAGGATTGGGCCTTTAAGGTAAATCAATGAACTCCACAATATTCCAGAGTTTGATAAGGCTGATATTGCCAAATGACTCTCAAAAGCCAATCAATTAGTTACGTTTGGAAAATCGGAAATGTCTGCCCTTAAAAAAATCCCACACAATTCCATAATTCCAATCAGCATGTGGGATTTATGTGGGTTTTTGGGCATGTGGAAAACAAAATCTGGCATGTGGGGAAAATTCCCACATGCTGGTCATCCCTTTCCATACCTGATTCTACCATTTTCTTGAAGGGAGATTTTTCAATGTACTCAGCTAGGTCTTCATTATTATTTTCAGTTCATCATCCTCTCCAGGCACACTACTGTATAGATGTGCAGCATACACAGTATAATGTTCCTATGAATTAAAGTGTGTCCAAAAGAGTATTATGGCTGTTGTTAAATGTAACATTCACCTAAAGTTCTTGCAAAACTGGATATACAATTATTTCTTCTTCAAAATATTTTGTGACTAAGGCATGTGCAAAATAAAAGTCCGCTAGATGCAACTGGTTTCAAACTTAATCGATATGTTTGAAATTTGTCCAAGTTTGTTTGCAACACAATAACTGATTCCTTTTAAAGTACATCCCATTGCCTGCATGTGTTCTGATGCTGTCTCTTCTTCAAAATATTTTGTGACAAAGGCATGTGCAAAATCCTGATGAATGTCCATAAGAAAAGTCCACTAGATGTAACTTGTGTAGGAATGATATGTTTGAAATTCATCCAAGTTTGTATGCAACACAATAACTGATTCCTTTTATGCCAGAGTTGCCCTTTAACATTACCAACTCATCTGCTTAGAGATCCAAACTCTGGTTTTGGAATCATAAACTGGGTATCTGTTACCAAATCCAATTAAATTTGATTTCTGTGAACATGGCTGATTTATTCTCAGTGACATATGAACCCTTCTTTGCGTAATTAAAGGCTTCCTGTTCATAATCTAAACAAAAGGTTAACTCTGCAATCACTGCAGTTGAGTGACTTATCTGATCTGTTAATAGGTTGTGTAATCAACTGGAAAAGTTCCTCACAGCACAGGGGTTATATGCTATTCTAGAAGTGATAGTGGTTTGTTACAACAAATAAATGAACAGATAAGAAGGATTTTATTACACCCGACCTCCCCTTTGTGAGGTCTGGTCAGAAAGTCCTTATTTTTAAGCAAGTGTAGTCATAATGAAGGAGTCAATTTTGTGACTGAATTTTCTAATGGCTTTGCAATAATTTTGAAATAGCATCCAACAAGTCCATATTTTATTCATGTAAATAACCATATAGAATACATATATCCTGCTTTATATTTGTCAGGTATTTTACTCTATTCACTCTTGATGAACAGATGAAAAGAAAGGAATTCAGTCATAGGTGAGCTTCAAGATAAAAGTTTTGAATTAACCAAAATAGTCGAAGTTTGTGTAAAATGACAATAAGTGCAGATATCTACTTTGTTTCATATGGTTTGAATTTCTGTGTACTTGGAATTTGGAAAGATTGTTGTGGTATTAACTTCCCAACTTCAAGATAGACACAGTTTGAATTGGCAATGTTTTGAAGACATTCAAAGTGGGCAATCGCTAATGAGAACGGTCAATTTCAGTTTTGGGGCTTTGCATATGTGCATGCATATCCTCCAAATCTTTGTCAGAAACAAAAGGCACATGCATCAAAATTTGAGTTTACTTCTAACTTATGTGGCTTCATTCTTTCTTAATCCATTCTTTATATAAGGAGGGGTCTTATGTGTGGTACTGCTTGCAGTTGACTGTATCTAAATTGCCTATGTTGGTGTAAAAATTTGAATTTCAGTCTGCTTTTAACTGTTGGGTAGGACTGAAACCTTTTACTTTTGCACACTTAGACTAAACTCAAAGATTTTGTTATGCTTCGGAATTACGTATGGAGAGATGTTTTACATGAAAGCAATTAAGGGAGCACAATACAGCATGTCAAGTGCTAGGTTTGTGTAGTCCACCTTGTGCCTATGCAACAATGAAACACCAAACTTTGCAGAATGTTGTTTATACCATCAGTGTATCAGATGATGAGAGTATACTATAATCAGGGTTGTAGCTAGAATGATCTAAGTGTGCGATGATTTCCAGATGGCAGGAAAAGCTGTGTCTTGTGTCTTTCTCCCAGTTTATTATGCACAAGGTAATATTTTGTTTTGGTAATTTTCTTGAGCAGATTGAGGATTGCTAGAAGAGATTTGGTGGTAAATTCCTGGCTGATTTATTTTATGCTAGTAGTGGTGGGGGTTGGAAGGGCTTCATCAGAGCATGAGTAAGGTTCAGCAAAAACCAGTGTTTGATATTTCCATCCCTCACCAACCCTTGTAGCAACTACCCTGACTATAAGATCTTCATTCCAAAGGAATAGCAATAAACAGAAGAAAAAATAAACAAAGCAAATTTTTCAGTTTTGAAATTGATACTTCATTTATAAGATCATTCATAATTCATCTCTTACAGATACCATTCAGGTCATTTACAATATTTATTTTCAGGCAATTAATATATTTTATGGCAACCACAGCAGAAGTGAGTTTCTGAAAGCTGCAACACTTGCATGAGACATCATCCAACTATTTATGTGACTGAAGTTTAAAGGGACTCCTCTGCAAAAGGTTCAGTTGACAGAAAGAGATGACAACAGCCTAGAATGATGCAAAAAACCTTGATGAACATCTAAGCCTAATATTCCACTCAACCTTCATCTGCAACATCCGTGGGAACAATTCAAAAGAGTTTTGGAGGGGGATGGTATATTTGAACTCTTTCAGATTCATCTCTATTCTGATGGCTATGTTCCTTATGTATGGAAACTTGCAACACACAAATTTATGGTAGCTGTTGTATTCTCAATTCAGTGCAATGATAACACCAACCTTAAGTGCAAGTTTTCCTGTTCTGGAGAATCACTACAAAGTTTTAGATGAGGTTTTATGTATGGCTTGGTTTCTGACCAACAGACTTAAGTCAGACTGGTCAAAGCCTTCTATCCAGTAGTGTTTCACTGGCTTAATTTCCCTACTACGTTTCTTATGCCAAGCATCAAGCACAACACAGTTGAAGTAGGTTCCATTTTAAGAGTCTTTGGTATGATGTATGACCCACCCAAGAGTATAGAGACCTCTTGGAAGCTCATCTACAATAGTGCAGAACTTTAAGGGATAACATGATGTGATGACTATTTACTAAAAGCTTTAAATGAAGGTCCTGCTTCAGACTGGATTCCAAAAATTCCTTTAAAAGGACAAACCCCTGCCCTTTTGCAATCTTGTCCCCACTCGTAGCTCTGGGAATACTGTGATGATCCAGGGCTTGATTTTTGTGGTTGCCCTGTTGTCCAGGACAACCAAAATTTCATATGGACAACCAAAAGTTAAAAGTTGGTTGTCCAATGGACAACTACTTCTTCTTGCAGCTTGCTTTTATCTGATTGACATATGCAGTACCCTTCTGTTGACTGATCAACTCTTTCAACTTTCTGAGTCTGCATACAATATTTCAGATTTGGGTATTTTGTCTTTCAAACGTCACAAATTTCTACTATTTAATCCAATAACACAGGAACACACACATTGTTGTGTAGTTGTGCAAAAATTCTTTTGGACAACCAAATTTCCTTGCGGACAACTAACAATAGTGAAATGGTTGCCCTAAAGACAACCCCAAATTTTTTTGAAAATCGAGGCCTGTGATCCAAACTGTTGGTCTTCTTGTCGTGCAGGCAAATTTCAGCAGCTGGAAAGACAGCTTTGTTTTGCGTTATGCAAAACCAGAGATAAATTGCACTGCTCAGAGGGAAGGGGTGGCAATATGTAAACTGAGCCAAACCAGATTCTGTAATAATGTAACTTTTTGTCCATATTTTGACCTAATTCTAAGATGGATGACATCACCATGTGAACATGACCCCCAGATAGCTGTTGTTATACCGGATTGATTTAAATAAAGGCATATGAAGTGCCTCTATATAAATACTGTTGTAGTGGCATCAGGGTCAAATCTGCAATATTTGTTAAAATACTTGGAACTCCATCAAGTCTCCACAATGTCCTTGTACAATATGAATTAAATTTTAGTTCACACTTCACTATCAATGTAGTTATTACCAAATATATTCTGTTTAAGAGAGAATCACAGTATTATAAACATTGAGTTATCTCTCATTTTCACATTCTGGAGATCTGTGCAATATCTTCCTATATTTGCATATTCTACCTACCACAAGCTTAAGGGTTAAATTATTTTATGACACCTGTCTAAGAAAAAGTCAATATTAAAGTATGACTGAATGCAGACACAAGCTTCTGTGCTTTGTTTAACCCTTATCATGCTGAATTAAGTTCAGGGCACTTTACAATTTTCCATTAGCAATGCTCTGTAGTTTTAGCCCCTTCCCAATAAAGCACATTAATTTATATGGGCAAAATAATTACACAGTCCACACTAACCATTTTCATTAAGTATGTCTTTTGGCAACTGATTTTTAAACCCTCAGTATTTCATGCAAATTTCTTAGGGTTAGGGATAGGTTAGGGATTAGCACTGTCTTAGCTTATTGGGAAATTTCTTGTTAAACAGTTTGCATTGCCCCCCAATTTTACAACATTTAACTTTATATGCCCAGGTCCTCTCAAAAGAAGAATGGCAATCTCCTCAAGAGAATCATATAATTCAGCGATCTGTTCTTGAGAGTTCTTGAGATATTATTTATCTGATACAATTGTCAAAAATTTAGAGGAAAGAGAAGGTAAGACACAATAAGAGCAATCAAAATCTTATTGTAAACATTAAAATTGGGCCTAGCATTAAAGTTAGTGTAGTGTTAGACAGTAACTTTGTTTTACTGTATCACAGCATACTGACCTTAGTTCATAATATTGTTTGCATTGTAGAAATACCCCCAGCAACCAGCATGCACATGCATGTTGCAACATTAGCTGTGAAAAGCTCAAGTTAGTTCTCCCCTACTGGAAAAAAAACTAACATTCTAGGCAGCAAATGCAATCTACAATGTGACCTATGGAAGCTTGCAAAGGACACTCTTCAAGTACAAGATGCCACTTCAAATATTTATATTTTAACCACCCTAACAGAGATAGATTTGCTGCTAGCATGATAAGGGTTAAAGTCTAGAACATGGCCTTAAAAGGTCATTAGTTTTTCATGTAGTAGACATAAATCAATTAAAACAGAGGTAATGTTGGTCAGAATAACAGAACAACAACCAGCTAACATTCTGCAAGACACAGATAGCATTTTAGCTACATCTCTAGCCTCCTTTCAACTAACCCTTCAAATAACAATGAATAAAAATCTGGTTATGCACTACCCAAGGTACAATTTTCCTCACACCCTGATAAAGAGTCTAGCAGTGACACAATTGGTTGTGGAAGCTTCAACAAAGAAGTGTACTTGTATCAATTACAACTATCATGATAGGTTAACAACCTACAAATAGCCCCAAAAATAATATCATATACTTTAACTGAACACAAACTGCTTTCATGATACTCTTTGGAGGACATTCTCCGGAAGAACTACAAATGAGGTTTATTTTGATTTGACATTTTCACAGCATACACTACAGTGTGTGCACTTTTAAAGTTTATTTGAATTGACCCCTTGCAATCATATACAAGCAACTTAGTATTTCAGTTTAATGTGTACGGTCTACTCAACAACTAATTTTGATAGCATGTTTATGGAAAGTGGAGATGGAAGCACAAGTGCCTAAAGAAACCCCCCATTTATTGAAGACATATGATGTGAAACCGAATTTTAGCATGGTCAGTCAAACATGGGCTACTGACCAAAAACAGTGTGATGCATGGGCAGCGATCCCAGGAGGGACTGGGGAATGTTCAGCTACAATATGTGAGAAATCACCCACTGACTATTAATTTCATTTTAAGAGGAGGTAATGTTCTCCCCAATATTGAGAAGAAATCACAAACCTTGGCATGACACACACATCCACTAGAATTATTGGACTGTGAGTCACAATACCTAAATAAGGGATCCACTGGAGACAAATCACTATCCTATGGCAACAAAGGGTTAGAGTGAAAACAACTTTGTGTGCGTTTTGCATGTGAGATTGTTCTCAACATTCAGAGATTGTGCTCACTCCAGCAGTGTAGGGTTCCCATATGGTCATGGTCAGCTGTTGTTTTCACTCCAGCCTTGCTAGGTTAACAAAAAGACTCAAATAACATACCATCTTCATTGTTAGCCACTACTGCGGGGGGGGGGGGGATCCTGGTGGGTCAATTGTAACACATTGAACAAAGATACTGTACTAATTACCATCACTGTTCTTATTTGTAAGTCAATTGACTCAAGTTTAAACCATCAGTTGAAAAGAAACTCAGGTGGTACTGTACATAGCATAGTGGCGGTTTCTCATGGATGCTGAAGAACGTTCTTCAGCACCACTGCCAAAGGCCACCCAATGTCAGAGTTGTAACCAAGTACCGTAACTCCTTTTGTGGAAAGTCTCTTGCACTCAATTGATGGACTCCCTTCCAGTCATGACTTTAGACAGCGTTAATTAAATGAAGAGAAAATCAGTTAGAAATTTTCAAGTCGTGCAATTTTGCAGATTGTGACTTGAGTCTGGCAACTAAAGCTCCAACAATGCTAACATACCAGTGTCCAATTGCTGACAACACACTTGTCCAGAATTAAAAACCTTCAATGATCATTTGGACACAAAGTGAAGCAAAGACACTTACAGTAACACATTTTTGCAACAGGAAAAAAAACTACTCAAGAAGAGGTCGGCCAGAAAAAAACTTCTCAAGAAGAGGTCAGCCAGAAAAATTGTGCATTTCTTGGCAAGCAAATCAAATTCCCCACTACTTTAACATGAATGATTTTTGTATAAAACTACTGGTCACAATTTCCCTGGCAATTTCTCTCCAAGTGACATTCCAGCATGGGGCTTCCCAAAATGTTGACATCCCCCAATGGTTGGGATGAAGACATTAAGATTAGCTTTTGCTGGAAACACATACAATAGTAACACAGAGGTATTGAGAGCAAAAATGAAACACTAGAAATTTTTAAAGGAAATCTACTCTTAACCATAAAGAAATTTGTAATAGAAACTTTATAATTTGTCCTGTCTTGTGTGTGAAGAACTACATGAATACCAATAGTTTTGCATAGAAAGAATAAGAATCAAAAGGTGCCTTATCTACGTATGCCTCCTCTGTGAAGATTTCTTGATAAGCACTTCACGAGGCCATGGAAGTTTCCCCCAAAAACATTGTATCTCATTCTTTTGCTGACGAATCAGTGTTTGAAATTATTTTAGACTAGGGGTCCTAAAATCCTTTACTTTTGTACCTGCTCTTCTCAGTGTTTGTCACTCCTCAACTATTCAACAATAAATATCATGCTTATGACACAAGGGTGCACATGACTGGAATTATGAGGTGCAGACAATTTTACAAATGTAGACTTTTTGGTTGTGATAGCTTTAACACAAACACAAGTGAGAAGTTTGAGACAAATGAAAATGTAGACTTTTGCTTCCCTAAATGAAGCAAAATAAAAAATACATACATAGTTTACTGTAACTGCCAAACAGAAATCCTCAACCAGTTGAGGTCTCTTTTAATTAGATTACGTGAAAAATCAGATATCAAGTTTGGAAAAGTTTAATCAATAATAAAGCATTTTTACAAGTCTGTATAAAACATAAAAAACACTAAGAAATAAATACACCTCCTTCTTCATATCCTTTAATTTTTCATCTTTAAAAATATTATGAACAATATGTTCAGCAATGCAAAAGGTGTGCACATGAAAAGTGGGCCTTCAGAGGGTGCACTCGAATATTTACAGTAGCAGCACTTGTCAGTTGTTTAACTGATTACACGTCCTGAGTTTGAACCAACCTGTTACTGGCTTGTAAGGCAACCACACTGATGTGGCATCATTTTAAAATCTATCATCATTCAAATATTTCTGTTAAATATTTCAATCTTCTCAATAGAAAATATTGTCCAACAACCTCTGACAATCTTATACACAATCAAGTATATGTTTCCTCTATTAAACTTTTTTCTGTCTGTCAAGAAACCTTGATGTAATTCTTAAACCTGTGTTCAATTCCTAACCTGTGTTCACTTACCAGCCTCTCTTACATGACAAGCATTCCATCCCAACACAGGGCTGGATATTTCCTGACATGAAAACATCACATCTTCCTTCATAATTGCAACCAGTCCATCTTTCCTTCCATTTTTGCATCATAACCATGCAACCTTTGACAAAACTTTGTCCTCCAATGTCCTGCATCAGTTTTCTTCAGTGTCACTACTATTTTCAGCCTGGTTTGGTTTTGGGATCCCTTTGTCTGTCCGATGCATTTCCATGTACTTTTTTACTTTCTCAAGCATAAAATTAGGAAGAGGAAATGCTTTAAGGTCATCTATCTGTAAATTTCCACTTTGCCTGATGGGAGACAATAATAGGGAGAACTAAAATACAGTGTAACAAGGCAGGGCTGAAGCTATGTTGGGCAGTGCTGGTAGTGCATGCACCCAAAACTACAAGTTTCCCAACCAATACAACTGTTAATTATAAATAATTGACTGACACTATAGTTCTCTGAAAATAAGTTGCACATCTCCTTTAAAGTACTACTGACATGCTTTATTTTTATTTTCACAATGAAATCATTACATACAAAACTAAGAGTAACAGAATTTCATATGAAGAATTGCAAATGCAGTACCCTTGATTGCAAGAGCTATGGAGAACTTCCCTTCCCAATTCCCACCATGGCATTTTCCCTAACCCTGAATCCCCAGCATGTCATCCCCACCACAGTATTGCCTCAGACCATGAATCCCTAGCATATCATCCAAACCACAGTATTGCCTCTGTTCCTGAATTCCTAGCATATCCTCCCCACCACAGTATTGCCTCTGATTCTGAATCCCCAGCATATCATCCCTACCACAATACCTCGGACCCTGAATCCTTCAGCATATCATCCCCACCAGTGTTGCTTCAGACCTTGAATCCCCAGCATATCATCCCCACCACAGTATTGCCTCAGACCCTGAATCCCCCACCATATCATTCTCCCTTGAATCAACCAGTTTACTTTAAACCATTGTCATTATCTTAACTGGCACTGAATTTGTTCTAGATAAATTCTGGCAGCCTTCATTGCACTTATGTTTGGTACGAGGTACCCATCACTTAAAAACATTGCTTATAGTCACACTTGTAGATTGGAATGAGAAATGTATGTTGATGTAGTCTTCACCACATACAGAAATGTCTTCAGCAGAATATTGCAGTGGGCAATAAAATTACATGTGACCTCAAGCCATAGTCACACCACCAAGGCTGCAATAATTTGCATATATCGTAAACATATCATAAACATTCAACATTCAACAAACTACATCCAACTCCCACTGAGCATGGTCGATCAGGCTGATGGCTTATGTCATCATGCACAAAACTCTGCTCTGTGGAACCATTCATACTGTCGGCCGACATGATATTTTTTTGTTTGGTGCCATGAAATACCAATAGTTAATTAAGGACTTTCCACCACAATTTCTTCATTATCATCTGATATTATTAACTCATGTATGACTGCTTTCCTTCTATGTCAAAAGTATGAAAACTAATACTTTGTACACTTGACCATGTGGTCAGTACACCATGTGACAGCAGCAATGTCAGTGGAGACCACATCAAAAAATAGTATAACCTTGTTTTGATAGTAGCAAGGACACAGTAACTGGATTGAGAGAAATGGTGCAATAGTGTAATTAAAGGCAGAAGAACTTCCATATGAATTATGATTTAATGATTTGAGGGCGGTTACATGTAACACTGGGCTACCTTTAGATGAAAACACCTTTCCACTACCACAGTAAGGCAAGTAAACCGCGTTAGGGCTTGGGTTAGGTGGTACTGTAGGTTAGGTCAGGTATACAGGGTATTATGCCTCGATTTAAGATAGGGCTTGGGTTAGACCTGTGGTACTGTAGGTTAGGTCAGGTATACAGGGTATTAACCCTCAAATTAGGTTAGGGCTTGGGTTAGGTGGTACTGTAAGTAAGGTCAGGTATACAGGGTATTACCCCTCAAATTAGGTTAGGGCTTGGGTTAGGTGGTACTGTAGGTTACATCAGGTATACAGGGTATTACCCCTCAAATAAGGTTAGGGCTTGGGTTAGGTGGTACTGTATGTTACATCAGGTGTACAGGGTATTACCCCTCAAATAAGGTTAGGGCTTGGGTTAGATGGTACTGTTGGTTACGTCAGGTATACAGGGTATTACCCCTCAAATAAGGTTAGGGTTTGGGTTAGGTGGTACTGTATGTTACGTCAGGTATACAGGGTATTACCCCTCAAATTAGGTTAGGGCTTGGGTTGGGTGGTTCTGTAGATTAGGTCAGGTATACAGGGTATTTCTCCTCAAATTAGGTTAGGGCTTGGGTTAGGTGGAACTGTAGGTTAGCTCAGGTATACAGGGTATTACCCCTTCAAATTAGGATAGGGCGTGGGTTAGGTAGTACTGTAGGTTAGGGGTCTTTTCAAAACTCGCCGCAGCAGTGTGCTGCGGTAGAGCACGGCAGGTGTGCACTCATGCGTGTCTCATTATCAGAGAAGAGACCAAGTGCTCGTTCACGAGCCCTTCCGAATATTCCACCACAGACTTCAGCTTGAACTTAATCCGATTTAGAGTAACAATGGACAAGTTTACTAGTAGCAAAAACGATCAATAGAGCGTTGTGGCAATCACTTAGTATGTTAGAACTGGATTCGGCCTAAAGTAGCAGCAATTTACCAGTGACTAAAATAAAACTTAAAAATTTTAACTGCAGAAAAGTCCTACTCAAGCTTGACCGTTCCTGCTTCACGTAAACTTCCATGTTGAATGTTACCTAAACTAAGTTACACAATAAGAATAACAAATAAAACTTGCACCATTCGGATGCAAAACCCGACGCCTTTTGCGCTTCGACAAGAAGGAATTCATCGGCTTGGCATGTAGTAATGTAATGTATCTATGCAGATGAGTACTGCATACATGTTGTATGCAGTTTGCTACAGTGTGGTCTGAACGTGTATTCGTTGATTGCAGGTTGGTTCGAGCAGGTTCAAGGAATTTGTGGCTTCGGCCTTTAGTACAGTGACACTGTGAATATTCTACACACAGGCGCCACCCCTGCTGTATTTCTAGCTGGTTAAATTACATTTCGGACTGTCAGGCAATGGTTTAGAGCATTTTTATTGCAGCTGCTTTTTACTTGAACGAAACTGAAAATCATTTACATTGATCACGTTAATCCATATTTGAAAAGAAATTCATTAAAATACAAAAGGTGGAATACGATAATCGGCAATGGGCTCACCAATACAGATTCGAGATTAGCCATGTCTTGATTAATAGCACGCAGATCGGCCGGCTGTTTTGACCGACGGTGCTAGCATATCTGAACTTACGAGAGTGCGATCGTCGTAACACAAACTCAATGGGAAATTCGTTTCGGGGCCTGGGATTTTCACACTAAATCGCATAGGCGATGGCGCGAGTTGTGATTGGCTGATAAGCATCAACCCAATTGAACCAATCACGATGCAGGGGCAATTTAAATTTAGCATTGGATCTTATCCACATGATGTCACTCAGCAAAACACGCATCCCTTTTTGGCGGTAAAACACGGATACTCACGTAAGTCTACTACGTGCGTGTGCGAAAAAGTTCACTGTACGAGATCACATGCTTCACTGTTTTCGTTTGCAATGACGTCACATGACAACATTGCAAAAGACCTACCGTAAATAACGAAAGGGATGCAGAGAAGAGAATGCATGGCTTAATTTATGCCGGATAATGATCACCGAATTTTCTTTGTGTCTGGTGGCTATGTTCAAAGCGTGCACAGATATATGTTTTGTAAGCTTGCAGACTAAAAATACGATCAAACTGGACTGCTCGGCAGTCAGTACTGCTGCTGTTGTTTGTGAAGAACAGTTTTAGACAGGTGGTCAAACCTTAAAATTGTGCAGTTTCGTGACCGCCAAAACGGGAAGGCTCAATCTTTGTAGGATTTACGTAAAAGAATTACACAGAACAACCAGTATCTTTTCACACTCTCAAATCTGGTACGTTAATTAACACCAATGATTTTAGAAACTTAATTTCTAATGCCGAACCATACTTTAGGCTCACCTATTTGCCTTCGTGGCAGACTATATGAAAGGTTCATTACACAGTCACTACACGTAATGACGAGCGATGATTAAACTACAGACTAAGCACATTGACTGCGCTAAGTCGGGCATGAAGAGAACCTGCAGATACGACATGTTAGAAGCCTTCAAGGCTGCAAATGCCTTAACCAATACAGTGGGCACTTTTCTGAGTTGTATTACAGAGTGAAAGTATTTGGAGGGTGAACATTGAGTGAAACGGCGGAAACACTATCGGTAGCATTGCACATAACACTGAGCGGTACATGTAACTCAATGAAGGCCTTCATCGCAGGTCCTTGTTAATGCTAATCACTGCGTTTATAACCCCTGAGAGTCAGCTATTACAGTGTAATGCATCCTATCCCCCCACCCCATCATGTGTGATTTTCATGGAAGCTTGCATTCTCTAGCTGTATAATATTACTTGTTCACAAAATATTTTGCGAGGCCCGGCGATAGCAAATTGCTATTACCGATATGTTTTTAGTGCGAGAGTTTTGTCTCACTGTGGTTCTGTGTTACACCAAGGTACCGTTTCTTTTTTCCTGTATAGTTATTATTTTCCCGCAACAGTACGCGGTATCAACCTGTAATATTCAAATAAACATAGCCAACATACGATACCCGTAAATAAATATTAAACAATAAAAATGAAGTGTAAATAACTACATAGGTCGACCAACATAAATTTATTTGAGCGTTAGTTAATTAGTTTGTTCAGCGATACATATCAGCAGGGCTTAGTGTGGTATTTCCAGGGACGGTTCTAGAGACAAGATTTTTCTTTTGGGTGGGGGTGGGCTTAATCCGGATAAGGGAACTTAATGGGCATTTTAGGGACAAAGAGGGCCCCAGTTGCTATATGACAAAGATTTTTGTATCACTTCGTGATTAAGCGTTTGCAAAGTGTTTCATAGTTTCATAGGCATGCATCCCTCCCTGAACGGTGATCACGAAAATCTATTTTTAAGTTGAATTTGATCCAGTGGCCCACGGTCTCTTTGTACCGCCGAGAGTTGCAGCAAATCAGTTGAACACTACAAAAATACTGTATTTACGCGGCGCTTCTCCGCGAATGCGGGCAAATAATAATTGCAAATAATAATACAGGTGTGTAGGACAGCAGGAGAAAGTAACCAACGAATTACTTCTGTTTCACCCCAGTGGTACGAGTGAAATTATATTTGTGCTTATCAATGGATGCCTTTTTGGCGGGAACCCTAAAGGACTGTATATCTACGAGAATTATAACGAAATTAACAGCCAGTTTCAAGCAAATTTGAACCACTTTTAAAGTTTGCAAATAATGTGGTATGATCGGTTGAATGGCAGAATTTTACCAATGCCGAAAACTTATACCGATCATGGAATTATCGGCCCGCCGCCGATTATGTAACAGACGATCGGTCGAACTGAAATATTTGATCAAGCAATAAGCTATTTCTCAAATATTTTGACATGATTCTAGTGTTCTCCACCAGCTAAATCTGAAGAGCTAAAGTAGCGCCAGCTCTTAAATTTATACCCGCCCGCACAAAAACATCGGCCGCCCGGGCAAAAATTCAATGCAACTTCAGGATGTACAGCTACCTCGAGGATCTCACAAATTTCGACAATGGAACCTCGTAATAAAAGTTTTCCATATGAATTGATATGGGTGAAAAATTAAATAAATCATTGACGATATTCTGACAATTCTTGACATTAGGAAAAATTAAAAACTCAAAGGGTCTAGCTCCCTAACACTGAGAAATTTAAGCCGAAAGGGTATGGTTCGTTTGAGGAAGTGTGCTAGTACTTTCTGCATACGTTTGTGCTAGTCAACAGTACATTCCTTTCACATTGCAGCGTCGTGTAGGCCTAATGAGGGGGGTCAAGAAAAATCCACTAGGCCAAGAACATCAAAAATATTTACAAGGCATGTGTAAAAGAACCTCATACGACAATCTGCAATACTTTTGTGAGCTTTAGGTGCAAAGCTTATCTCTACGATGTAATTTTCTTCAGCATGTCTAGACACTTTTGCCATTGCCTAACGTGTAGCACATATGTACATTGTAAACCTATCCTACACATACTGGTATATTTCTCTGTAATATCCTTACTGGGAAATTTAGCTGTGCGGCGGTGAATGTTTTCTTTCTTACTGCTATTCTTAAGCTCCTACCAATATTTTATTGTTCTAGAACATGACATAAAACATGCAGTAGCATCTTTTACTGGCGGGCCGGTATCTGCAGCAGGTGAAAACTTACAAAATTCTCTCATATATATTAGTGTTAGATGGTGCCATTGCAACATATTGTCATGACTTTACAGTCTTTAGGGGGTTGGTTCGGGGCTATGTCAATGTTCCCAAGGTTTGCCATTACCGAGGTTCAGTGTTTCTGAATCTTGGGAAAATCGTAACTTTTGGGAACATTGAACCCTGGGAATAACGAACCTAGTAAACAACATCAAATCAGACAGAGGTATACGAAAATGGGGAACACCGAACCTTGGGAACATAACGAACATTTAGCCCCGGGAACTTTGGGTAGACCCCAGCTGGTTCAAACTTCTGCATATATAGACCTAATCTAACGCTCAACAAAGTCTCAAATTATTACTAAACCTTCCAGCTGGGAAGGACGAAGATATGAAATGAAAGAAGGAATTCAAAGGGCCGTATCCCTCCAAAACAGAGTTAAAATCAACCCAACTATATTCCAACTTCCATGTTGTGCATCCTTCGGCTATACAGAAGACACAGCCTAGTACAGATAACAAGATGCGATAACAATACATCAGACCTTGGTCCCGGTCATACTGCAATCGAACCCCCCCCCCCCCGAAAAAGAAATGAAAATATTGTTAGAAAGGGGTAATCCACATTCCCACCAAATCCAATTCTTCCGTCGTTACAAATATTGCATGAGCAATACTGACATTTCTAGGGGTCAGAGGCCTGTAGTATCACTCACAAGTGTGTCAAACATTTTCAACAACCCCAAAGTTTTTTTTTTTTCTATTCCATGCGAGATAGGTTCGAGATGTATCGAAAAGGGTATGCTGAAACACGTTGATGTCCAGCAATAATACCCTGCTCCACGGCAGAAATGGCAGTATTCAATGCTATGTTCAGTATTTATTTGAAGAAACTCATGCCTTTAAGCCAAAGCTAAAATCGCAGCCAGTATTATCTTGCTCCAAATTCTGTTTCTGTGCTTCGCAAGGCAAACAAGCTGAGACATGTTTTACATAGAGAAGAACATGATAGGCTCAAAGAAGGTTGCAGCAGGACAGTGGCAGCGCTTGTATACTGCTAGGCCTTGTCATAACGTACCAGGGCACATTTAGATATCTGTCGGGCCCATGCATCTAAGTCTCATGTTCGATAATTGCGTACTAGCGCCTGGACATATTTCAAACTGCATATCTTTTTTCGGGGGTAATAAACTGCATAGCGATGACAGTACAATACAAACTGAACAAGGACGTGAAACAAGTGAGTCAAAACGTGAAATTACAATGATTTATTCCCTTCGTATAAAAAGGAAATACACCTGAACTTCAGCGGGCTTAATTGCATAGCAAAACCGGAATAAGTCTTTCTGAACACAATAGGCGTAAGTTGAGAGGACTTATTCATTGCATGATAAGCCGTTCTATTCAGTGCAGACGTTCTTTTGTGCAAGTGGACAAAAGCCCCTCAGTTGGCTGCTACTTAATTTTCGGGATACTTCGGAGCTTGCACAGTTGTGTCATTTAGAATATTCATGACATCGGCGGCAACTCGGTTGGCCTGTGCTCACCGCAGCGGTGAGTTTTGAAATGACCCCTTAGGTGAGGTTATATAGGGATTACCCCTCATATTAAAACCTCCTGGTTAAGCCTAGCAGCTTCCACAGCCTTTTTGCCACCTTGAAGTCACTGGATTGTTATCCATACTCCATTGCTTATGTGAAGCATCACACACAACAGCAGCATTTTCCATTTTTTAAGACTTCTGCATGACCTGGGCCTGAGAATTGAACCCTGGACCTTCAGAGTCAGATGCTCACCAAGTAGACCACATACTCAAGCCCGGGTCACACTACAGCAATAGTGGATTGGATTACTATCCAATTTTTGTGGCTTAGTTAAATCTCCTCCATGCATTGTTGGAAAAGAGCCAAATAATTTGCCATCCTGCGCAAATATACGATCCCTACAAGAGGACTATGGAAATGAAATGTAAGCTATTTACATGTATGTGGCGTCACATTGACAAATAGCTGTTATTGGACTACGCATATCTGATAAAAGCTGTCTGCAGATGTGACTTCACGAAATAATCAGTACAAATTAAATTTTTGCAGTCCTCCAAAACAAATCATATATTTACACAGGAAACCAAATTTGTGTTTCTTTGCAACCAAAGATGGAGGAGATCAAACTAACAAAGATCAGAGTGAAATTCAATCCGCTATCCCTGTAGTGTGACATGGGGTTACTTGGTCTTGTTAGGTAGTAGGTTGAGGGATACTGTTAATGTTAGGGTAAGATTAGGAATTATGGGTTAGGGTTAAACCTTAGCTTCAGTCTGAACTCTAAACCCCATGAAGTTAGTGTTTCTAATATTCTGCAAAAATGTCAGCCTCTACCAGATCAGAAGAATGGGATTTCCATTTGTGTTTGAATGGCATGGATTTTTTTTCTGTAAATTTACACCTTACCCAACCTCAAAATACAAATGAATGTGAAACACAATTTTTTTTTTCAAATAAAATTTACTTTTGTTGTCAAAATATTTTTCAGGGTATATATTTCTTCTCATGTCCTCCCCCACCACTATGGCAGTGCCTCTGGCATTAGTGCTACTCTTGTCTCTATATTACAAAAGGTGTCACTGCAGAGGTTTATTTGCATTTTTACAACACCACTGATCATCACATATGATTACTCACAATTAACTTACCACTTTGCACTTAGGACCTTCAAACATGCAAAATACTTTCCCATGGGGAAGTGTGGGGAAGGGGGAACACACCCCTCCCCTAGACTCCTCCTCAGCTGGTACAACTGCAAGGATGTGCACCACACCCCCTAATTAATTAACCCTGGAATACAGGCCTGAGTTGCACCAAATCAAACACTGACACCAAAATCTGAGGGCCTGCAAAGACATTTTGAGGATAGATCTCCTCCAAATCCCTTAGAAAATACTAGGAAAACAACATTTTATCAGGCAAAATAACACATATTTACCCTCAAACCAATTCCATGGGTCTGCAGACATTTGTTCCATACAGTTTTGTTCCAGAATTAAAGTAAACATCTATCAAAGCTCACATGGAACTGGCTATCAGTGTGACATATATTAGCCTCAACTTACCGATATTCCTCTGTTTCTGATAATTCTATAACGTCATCTAAAAGTAAAATGTAAGCCTTGCCACCAGTTGCAGGCATGAGATGATTGTCAAACAGCCACTGTTTGTCATCCTGATCACCAGAATACTAAAATCAAAAAGAGGGCAATAGTACATGAGAGAAAATGAAAGAACAGCGATGCTGTAGCATTTTGGGAAGATGAAGCATATCAAGAGAGAGGGTAGGGCACTTAATGTAGTCAACACAGCTATATTTTTTTCATTTTGATCACTAAATACTAACACACGCTGGCTGACAAAAGAACTTCGGGAAGATGTAGCATATGGGGGTGGGGGGGGGAGGGGGTTATTAGTATACTGTAAATCCATCAAAGTCGTAATCTCAGGTAGACCATTCACAGATCCTCATTGCATACAAGGAACACAAAATAAATATGGTTACCTTTTGATCCTATGGCATTTGAAGTCATTGGACTTTGTTAATTTTAGGCAAGGCAGATGGGTGGCTTTTATTCCAGAGAAATGTGTAGTCCTCCCCCATCTAGATTAACTTTCTTAATAACTGCTATCCAAATAAAAATTTCTGTGAAGATGACAAACCAGATGCCAGTCTTAAAGTGGTTAGTCTACAGATATACCCTTAAGCCCCTTGTAAAACCCTGGGGAAATGTAGCAGTATGTATACACATTTCTTTTACCTTAAACATCTCAGGATGTTTGATGTATATCCTTCCTCTTGTAGCACCAAGACCTAATGCCCTGTTGAGATAATAAAAAGAATATATACTATGAACAAATAACTCTCATGCTTCTATTTAATTTTTCTTTCCAAGCTACTGGACATTTTTTTAGTTACTGTCATGCCTATTTTTCTACATTAGAGGAAACGCCCCTTTAGACAGAATTTAGAAATATTCCAACCACAGCTGATCCTCTTAACCCTGTCACCACTGAAGGGGTCCATCGTATGTACCTGTTCCGTGAAATGCGAAGTTTTTGTATGGATGCGGCCATATTTGCACTTACTATATCCCAAGGCGATACATGTATAGAGTATCTCCTCTTCAAGCCTATTCCATGTCCAAAACACAATCACACACCATAGATTTATAATGAGGTACTCCTGGATGCAGCTGAGTGCTAAGTGATGGTAAATTATGGTTTCACAGCAACACCGTGCCTAGTGAAGGGGTTAATTCTGTGCAGTTCAACTTCCTTGCAGACATGAACCTCACCTTGACTGCTGAAAACATGCATTGTTGAAAGTCGCCCATGCATGACACACTGTAAAGCTGGGTTGGGCCAATAGGGGGTCCTCCCCCCCACACAAAGGAGTAGGAAATGGGGAATGCCTGTCACATGTGACTTAAGAGTGTTTCTTTGTCTACTGGATACTAATCTAAGAAGTACAGATGCTTATTTCCCCTTTTAACTTTCTTTGAAATTTGAAGACTTACAATTAACTCCATATTTAATTCTTGGTTACCTCAACTGAATTCTTGTCTCACTGTCAATTTCAAAAACTCTCATTTCTTCCAAGAAAGGCAAGGGACTCTTAAGACCTGTCCATGCAGCCTCTCAGAATGACCAGAATGCAAAAATGCATTGAGGTTTCGATGGTACATAAATGTAAATGTACTGTTTCAAATTTGCCATCATGCACCATTTTCTTCTCACTCAAATGTTATACTAGCATGTTCAAAAAATAATTTTGTTATTCCAGATGCCCTTTTGACCTCCACAAAAGCCATACACAGATAGATAGACATCTTGAGATATCACTGTAACAAGATTTTCAGACTTTGACCCCTGGTGACCTGAAATGACCATCTCCTGACTATAACTCATCTACATACCAAATATAAAATCTATCAGAGTTTGCGATCTTGATATATCATGTTAACACTATTTTCAGACTTTGACCCGAGTGACCCCAGATGACCTTTGACCTCCATCAAAAACAATAGGCACCATTTCCTGACCATAAGCCATCCACATACCAGGCATGAAATCTATCCAAGTTTCCTATCTTGAGATATCGTGCTAACAATATTTTCAGACTTTCACCCCAGGTGACCTTTGACCTCCACAAAAAACAATAGGGACCATATCCTGACCATAACCCATCAACATACCAAATATGAAATCTATCCAAGTTTCCTATCTTGAGATATCATGTTAACAAGATTTTCAGACTTTGACCTCTGGCGACCCCACATGACCTTTGACCTCTGTGTGTCACAAACACACACATATATACACACACACACACACGCTCATACACACATACATACACACACACCATCATGCATGCATTGGTTTCTCTTTCATCGAAACCAATAATCCCTCGCTTTTACTTGGCACTGCCCCTTTTATCCTTCATCGGTTGCTGAGAAGTGTTTTAAATGGAGAACATCTTACTAACTGTTCCTGGTCATTCATTCACAAGCCCCAACCCCAAACTCAACCCCCCCCCCCCACCCGCAAACACCATAAAACACTTACTTGTTTGCTCTAGCCCCCATGACAAAGCGAGATTCTCTGGAAATCCTCTGTGGATCCCATTTTGGGCCCTCTCGTTTAACTGACTCAACTTTGACCTTGGCTTTGAAGGTGGGTCCTATTGAGGTTGGAATGTCTGTAGTATAGTCACTATGGTGTGGTGGAGCCTTGCCTTTCCTCTGTCAGAGACAAAAATTGAAACAAAATCTTCAAAACGGTATTTCCTCTTGCTAGTCAATGCCCATAAAACACACACATAATATGTTTTCTATAGGTAACTTACTATATAATTAAATTCATCATCCTCCTATCAACAAACTAATGTTGACAAACATGCAAACAAGCTTTGAGGGTAGAAAGAACAAGCACAAATAACAACACAAAAAAGAAAAGAAACCAACTCTCACCCCCCTCTCCCAAAACAAAACACAAACAATATAAAAACTTCATCACTAAAAACCATATTAGAAAAACATCAAGGGGAAAGGACCTGAAGGACGACAATCTTTTCCCTCCCTAAACTGTTTAAGGTATTTCAGAGTCCCTAAAGGCACTATTGTTGCAATATTTTATGCAGTTATTTCAGTTCATTGAAATGAAAAATTAAATGTTTTTCAAAAAAGCAAAAATGTGGAGATCTTCTTGAAAAGAGGACTGGGATGAAGGGCCACAATTTAGCCTCCCAACCCTACATTCTACCATGGGGCAAAAAGACCCTTTCCTTTACTTCCTGTAACTATTGCTAAAGGTAAGAGTCATTTATTTATGTACATTTCCACAACCAGGACATTGTTATTCCACCAAAGAAGTCCATTTAAATCTCTGACCTCTTTCACCCTTTCACTTCTGAAGGAGGTCTAGCCTGCCTTACTGAGCTACATATTATATTACATATACACAGTACCTATGAACAGGTTCGGACAGTCCCACATTTTTGAATGGAGGCCACTATATTTGCATTCACTGTAGCCCAAATGGGTGCTCATATGTAAAAATGTCTCCTCTTCAAGGCCATTCAGTGTCCAAATCAGGATTACACACAGTAGGTTTATGCCTAACTGTTCCAGGATGCAGCAATGCAATGGTATCACAGTGAAACCATTCGCATCTTAAATCTTCAAATAGATTATTGGTCTCTTAACCAGCAATTTTTTTTTTTTGTGCAGGTCCTGCTGAGGACTACTTGGCTATCTACCATGTTGACAACTTGCATTTCATGGATGCTTGGTTTAACTTAATCCTTTAATCCTGTGAAGATGACAAGAGTGAGCTGACCATCGAAAAATGGTCTATTGTGTCAACAAAGTCTGGTAGTTTCCATTTCATTAGTCACATATGGAGTCTAGAATAGATTTTGTCTTGGCTATGTTAAATTAATCAAACAACCTAAAATTAGAAACTGGACAGTGACTTTATTCAGATGAATTAATATTATAGTACAGGGATGTAAGTGGCAACAGAAAAAAAATCCCACAACTATGAGCCGGCCCACACACATGCGCGTGCGAAGCCCTGCGCCATTCCTGCCGGGGGTCCAGGGGCCCGCTTAAGGGCCCCTGGTGGGGTCCGGGGGCAAAGGTCCGGTGGGGGTCCAGGGGGCGAAGCCCCTGGAAGCTCCAGCAATTTAGGAGGTTAAGCACCCATTTGCTCAAGTTTTAGATAACATAAAACTTGACCACATTTGAATAGGCCTAGGCTACGCCACAGTACACACACAGCCTAACAACGTAGGGCTGTATGTGTAGAGCCTAGCCTTGGCCTAATGTTAATGAATAACGTTACGTCTAATGGAGATAAAGGTGAACTTAAGCCGATCTAGGCCTATGTACTTCAGTTTTCGCTAAAATTCCACTGAGGTTATGTCCAAAGTAAGTTAGTTTCGGTGATAGTAGCAATAAAAAAAGTTAAATCCTACTTGAATACACAAAATTAACGGAATATTTTTCAATACAGCAGCCCACCTGTAAGTTGTTGTAAATGCGTTACTATCGTGTGGAACAAAGTACTATAGCGTAGCGATCGATGATGTACATGTACGCAGGACTTGGTCGCCCGGTTCATGCATCGTATCGATCGTTGCGTACAGCGAGGACCATGTACACAGACCTAGTTAGAAGTTAGCAGATAGCCTAGTTGCAAAATCCAATGCGGGAAAGAACCACAGAGTTTTAACAAGAGGAGTGCGCTGTGTAGCGTGTTGCGACAAACCTACATAGGCGAATTATCTAGGGCGTAAATTACTCATAAGCAACGCAGTATGCTGCATTTGGTGCAAAATCCCGGACTTCTTCTTACTTTTATTTCTATGGTGAGCTCCGCTCTCCAGCCGTTAAACATAAAGCAGGGCTTCGGCTTTGATACTATAAGTTCCCATCGTGAAAACTAACACTGCTTACAGTGTGGCATCATACGTAAAATCCCGGGGAGAAATTTCCCCAAATATTAAAAAATCCGGATTTCCGGATTTATCCGGAAGTCTTACATCCCTGATAGTATATAGCAATGAATGGAAAACTATAATTTTGCAGTGAAACCATGTGTAGTGAAGGGGTTTAAAGGATCATGACAGATTACTTAAAGGCATGTTCTGGAGACAAAATTCGTTAACTTCAAAATAAACAGAAAAATTTTCTCTTTCAAAAGATGAAAACTGCATTTTAATAGCTTATAGCATTTGGAAGATACAAATTTTTAAAATGTTGCAAATTCTTCTTGGGATTTGATGCATTATGGGAAATCTGTGATGTCATTGTGGCACATTAATTTGACGTTGCATTCAATTTATTTATAATTATGATGCCGCTGCAGACAATATCAAGGAACATTGTTGGTTGCGCTCTACATATGTTGAAGGGTAATGCTAGATCTACAGGAAAAGATATTCAAACATTCCAACAGTATCAAATTTCAAGGACAAATAGGCTGTTCAATTATAAAGAAAAACAAAAGGAATTTGAAGCAATGTGCCCACATTACATAACGCCCACATTACATAACTTTCTGTGGCTTTGTTGAAGAGCAGAGGTATTTTTTTAACAGAAATAACCAATCTTTAAAGTGAGATATCTTGAGTTAGGAAAATGGTATTGTGATAGGGTTTGAAGGACATGGTGTGGAATATTTTTGTTTTTCTTACAAGACAAAGGCAAAAAGCCACCAGAACATGCCTTTAACTCTACCCTTCATACTTAGATGGGGTAATAGATATGTGGTGTTTTAAAAAAAAAAACAAATAAATAAATAAACAAATAAATAAATAAAAACAAAATACAATGGAAGCATACCTTTCTAGTTTGAATTGTTGGTGCTGGTCTCATTGAAAAAACAGAACTCTCATTATCATTGTCATTATCTACCTTCTGCCTCTGTAACAAATTGAAATATCACAATAAATCAAATACAAAGTCAAAATTAATATTGATGAAACAATTGTAAACATCAAGAAGTGAACATGTCACAACAGGACCCATTATTCAAATGCAACTCTATCCACCTATCCTCAGAGTTTGGAAGATACTTCATGTAAGACTACCTCAAACAGAGGTGAATAGACGTGTGAACGGGGCTAGGGCTAGGGCAAACTCGAGGCAAGTTTGCCCCACGAAGGGAGGTGGGTTGAGATGAGCTTGCTTGAGGCAAACCTTTCAGAGTAAATAAACATTTGGCCTCAGGAGGTCAGGTGTTGACTGATTGATAAGTTCCTTACATATCAGTCTAGTGCAATGTACACCGTCATTGGCGTTGTCTAATCTACAAGCTATGCGTGTTCTAGTGTGTCCAAAGTAGCACTGACTTTATTCTAGTCGTGTTCATAACACTTTTCAAAGATTGGCCATAGGTTGGAGAAAGATTGGAGCTATACATGGAAGAAGCAAACATTGAAAGGAATGTTCGGGAGGGGAGAAAAGTACTTTTGGAGCGAGAATGCATCCCTCATGAAAATGGACTATGCTAGAAACTCTCTTATATACTCGAAGATGGCAGAGAGAATACCGCGAATCAAATCTAATATAAAATGAACATTTTAAAAAAGGAGTACCCTAAGTACGAAGAACGTATTTCCTTGAGCGCTGGTAATTGTAAGATTGCTATCACTGGTCTGTTGGTAAGCAACATGTGAGTCAAGTTGTTTTTCTATGGACCACTGCTAGAAGATGCATGTCATTAGACCGTACCAATTAACTTCTTGAAAAAGGTTAAAATGTACCACACCATAATTACAAAAAGATACCTCTTCTGACTTAAGTTGTACTTCAGTCACCTGAGTAAGGAAGAACAGACCAAACATTCCTAGTTTAAAAAATCTCAACCCGAATTCTAACCCTTAGTAACCGTGATTTTAAAACAAATTTAAAAAATTTGACAAACTTGGGTTTTCCATTTCCGTCATACGCATAGAGTAGATCAGTATCCTAACAAACACTAGAATGGGGACTCAGAATACCAGGGAGGATATACGATTTCTTGTGGGCGCCGATCAGTGCCACAGGATCAGCATGTGTTTAGGAGTATATAGCCAAAGGAGGACCCAGCCTCTAGCTCATGTACAGCATAGTTTGAAAAGGGGCTTTTTGGAAGGGCAGAAAATCTTTTATTCCGTCCGAAAGACTATCTCAGCGGAGTGCCACCATACGTTGGCACGGAAATTACAGAAAATTTTGAAAATCGCAACCCTCAGACAGCCGGAAATTGCATTTCCCAATCTTGAAAGTAGAATAAAATCAATCATAAGTTTCAGCTTTTGTTTGCAATATGTTCACTTCAGTAAAACATGAGCAGAAACTGTTTTACCGAAAAACCTAATTAAAAACATGAATGAGATTGGACTGAACTTGCGTGCGATGTGGAGTAACTGAAAAGCCAATGAAATTGTCCTCCCCCCCCCGGAATGACCTCACAGATGAAAAATATGACATTAAAATACAAAAAGAAATAAAATTATGAAATGTAATATATATGACGTCATTAACTAAATTTATATTCTTATTGTCAGGGGTGGCACCAGGATTTGCCCGACAGGGGGGCCAAGCTCCCCGACAGGTGGGGCCAGCATTTCACTAGCCCCGACAAAGTTGATGAGTTACTCCCGGTGGGACGTGATTTGGCAGAATTTGAGGGGAATTTGGGGCTTTCTTTTTAACAAATACTTTAAAACCTGGAGTTTATTTTGAAGAAAAAATCTTACATTTTTGAAATAAATTTGGCTTTTGTAAAGACCATTAAAATTGGCATTTTTATTGAAGAATCTGTCCTTCATATGGGCAAAGTCAAAAACGTCTTATACGCGACAGAATTCTGTTGGGGTTATATATTTAACCGTTCTAGGCCTACGTTCTTAGGTCTGAAGACGTGACTAGAAGTTTGCCCGAAATGTGTGTCCCTTTTTTGAATGAAGATTTGAAAATTAAGAGCTTATTACATTGCAAAAATTTTGGACTTTAATATTAGAAAATATTGGGTTTTTTGGTAAGGTTAGAATGACAAATTTGGGTCTTTATTGAGTGATATGCCTTTCAAGAGCAAACTTAGGTAGAATGTCGGGGTGATTAACTGAGTTGGCTTTGGTTATTTGTTGTACTGAGTATCCATCGAAATCAGACAATCGTGTACCACTTTTAACAATCTGAAGCTTATATTGAAGAAAAATTGTGATTTTGTGAAAGATTTTGGAGTTTTTTTTAGAAGAATCTGACCTTCTTATGAGAAAAATCAAGTAAGGGGTGATCTGTAGTTTTGTTGGGTTACTGAATATCATCAGGCAGATTAAGGCCCTTGGACCACACTGGAAAATTTTCATGAGGAAAAAGTTTGGCTTCCCATATATTTGAAGTTTTATATTTTATATATTGAAATAGGCGTGTGGGAGCGTTCCAGTTTGGGAGGGGCAGAATTTTTTTCTTTTTTTGTCTGAAACAAGTACTTCTGACCGAAAGACTATCTAAGTGAAACACACAGATATTTTTGAAAAATTGAGAACCATAGACAGCAGAAAAGGGCATTTCCTGAGCCGGTAACTAAAAAGCAAAGTAGCCATTATTTTGAGCTTTCTTTCGGAATAACATTTTCACTTTATTATATTGCCCAAAATCGAAGAATAATTTGCAAGAATGCATTGTTCTGTTAAGTAATCTGTTCGACCAAAACCCTATCTAAGCGGAGCGCCACCATCATTGGCGCGGAACATACAAAAATTTTTTTAAAAAATCTAACCCCTCAGACAGCCGGAAATGGCATTTCCCAGACTTGTAACTAGAAATGAAGCAGTCCCTATTTTGAGTTTTACTTCAATAGAAAAAAATAACCTAGTAAGTGATCAGAAAATTACCAGATAAAAGGTAATGCTACGTTTAGATGTAATGGTCTTGTCTCTTTTCGGGCTGTCGAGGGAAACTATGCAACGGAATGGAAAACATACAAATATTTTTGACTTTACCAGGAATCTTCGTTGTATTTAATTGCAAGATCCACTAAATGGATGAATTTTTTTACGTGACTGCCCGAACTCTAGACTGTAAATGATTTTACTTCCAACGTATGTGAAAATATGTCACGTTACAAAGTGGTTCAAATAAATTTCCAATCATACTCATTGAGAGACATTCTCACACTGCTGTATATCATATTATTTGTGGCTCGAAACGGCATCATGGCCTATTTTCATTACCGTTGCTAGAATTTGGCTGTCGGGGCAGGTCAGATGGCAGACCATTGGGCACTATATGCACATGAACAACCACTCGTCCGTTCATGTAAGGAAAATTCGGAATTGTGAGTTTTCATGAAGAATATGGTCTTCGAGTAAGCAAAATCAAGAAGATCGTCAGGGCAGGGAGCTGTACAACTCCCTGGTCCGGGTGAGTGAAGTTATCAGGCCCATATCTTTTATCGTGGCCCTGTAGATAAAGAAGTCCCGACGAAATTGAATTTTCTCAACAATAGAGGGGGAGGTCAGTCTTTCCCTGACGGGGCTTGACCTTGCGCGCACGGATTGAAAATGGGATGAGGGATAGCAGAGCTAGTAAGAGGTGATGAAAAACCGATTCAGACATGCATTAAAATAGCGTTACAAAAGAACAAAAGAATTAAAAGAGTTCATAAAGGAAAAAACAGTTCATGATCGTCCATCCAGTAACTTCAGTGCTTTACGTTTGTCATTTTTAGGCCTCCCCGAAAAAAAATGTCGTCCTTCCCCGACGGGGGATGAGATAGGACAAGGTACATGGAATGAGGTTTAATAGAGTTAAGAAGAAGTGATTGAAAATCGATTCCGATATGTATTAAAATAGCATTACAAAGCAAAAATATGTTGAAGAACACTCACCCAGTAACTTCTGTCCGTGTAGGTTTATTATTTTTTTATTTTTAGGGCTGCCCGACGAAACCGCCGACCTTCCCCGAAGGGGGGTGGCAGTGTTCCCCGACGGGGGGTGGCGCCACCCCTGCTTATTGTACTATTGCAGACACATCGTCCGATAGCCTGGACTTGTATTAAATGAAGAACTTTTTAAGGATCAGGACTGTAGTTGATTCCGGACTCGGAAACGTGATTTTACACTGCCATGGACTCGGACAGAGCTTGATTTTTTTCCTATTGAGAAAAACAAGGACTCGAGTCCAAGCCGGAACTAGAGTTCTTGAAAGTTGAAAATTGCCGGACTCTTGACTCGGACTCTCCCGAATCGACTACAGCACTGGTAAGTAAACCAGTGCTGATACTTTGGAAGGTAAATTTTAGGATTTGTGTTACAAATCTGGTAAAAAGGTGCTACCATTTTGGGAGAAAACCCTTCTATGATTGAAAAAATGAAATTTAAAAAAAAAAAAGAAGAGGTGTAAGCCTATCACTAAATCACACGTTTTAAAATTTTTGTTTACATCGAAAGCTATTCGAGAATGTCTCAACTGCGACAAATCTTTGTTATCGTTTTCATTTTTTGTGAAAATTTTACTTTGAACATAACGTTTCCTGTTTTCTGGCAAGATTGACAAGATTTGAAAGTATCAGAATACTGAGCCATTTTTTCCATTGTGCACAAGTGCACAAGATTTAAAACATGCAGAAGACTAATTGTTTTTTTAAAGAGTCAGCCTTCCAAAATGTGTTTTTATCTCTTTCATTAGTTTCGTAAATGTGTTACCCTGACCATGATACTTTTCCATTTTGTGGCAAATACTTGAAAAAAAATTTGGATATTCGACAATTTCGGGCATTGTGTTGTCAAAAAACCAGAAAGCCAAAAGGCTTTGTGATTCCTTGCCACTGAAATGTAAGGCCTTTTTTCACATTGACATTGCTTTGCAATGTTTTTCAATTAACAGGGCTCCATAATGTGCCCACAAAGTACACATGCAAGGCATCCAATCTTCCTACATAGAGATCCCTCTTGCCCGTTGTGAACCCAAATAACATTTGACCTCCACCAAACACTTCTGGGACCACGTATTCACTATGTGCTATCTACATGAAAAGTTACAGGACCCTACAAGTGACCTTTCTTGAAAGACTGTGCAGGAAAGCTTGTCAGGCTTTGAACTTGCTGACAAATGAAATTTGACCTTTGGGAAAATCAATAGGGATCATCTACTCAATATGACCAATCCACACTCTAAATATGAGCACAGTCACCTGTACCGTTCTTGAGATATTGGGTTTACGAAGTTTTGACCTTTTGACCTCTCGTGACCCCAAATGACCTTTGACCTCCACGAAAATTGATAGGGATCATCTACTCAATAAAACCAACCCACACACCCCAAATATGAGCATAGTCACATGTACCGTTCTCGAGATATCATGTTTAATAAGTTTTGACCTATTGACCTCTCGTGACCCCAAATGACCTTTAACCACCACCAAAAACAGTAGGGATCATCTACTCAATATGGCCAATGCACACACCAAATATGAGCATAGTCACACTTACTCTTCTTGAGATACCGTGTTTATAGTGTTGAGCCAATAACAGAGATATCGGAACTTGCCGATAACAGATAACTCAAAGTTAATATCGGCCCGATACCGATACCCCCCCCAAAAAAAATCTTCCGTAATCACACGTTTTGTTATCATTGAAAAATTATAATTTCATCACTACTGCACCTTAAACTTATTTTGAACTAAGTCTTCATGTTTCTGTTACTTTCTCTCCCTCAAAAATTTTCCGTTTTTCTGACGAAGTGTTTTAAGCAATCAATCACGATGTATTTGGTGTAAAACACGCGCCAGCCAAGAAACCCCGTTCCTAACAAACACATTTCGTCACCTACAGCCAGACTGTAAAGTTTTTTTTTTGTGCGCCTAAACATATATGCCGTGACGCAAGTACAGTATGCCACATTTATAGGTATGTGTATGGACTGTACAGTGTAATTCCCCAAGCTTTACTACGAAAAAAAAACTTGCGAGCGGCATACGTATCTACATTATACCACAGGTGTTCTCAGCATATACATACACACTACAGTATAGAGAATGTGTTTGTACATGGATACTGCTGATAATGATAAGACTCCCTTACACAGCGCTGATCGTTCGCTGGTTACAACAGTTCATAGTTTATGTCTTCATCCGGTCTGGTATGGGTTTTTTCATTTGTTTGTCTGTGCCCGTTTCTACGCGCGTAAAAAGCGGTTACGATACTTCATGAGATCGTACATTTTGTCTCAGGCATTGGTCTCTTGAGTTAGCTCTTTCAATCGAACGTTCGCGATCGTGAACATTGAGCATGCCGCTCTGCTGTACACAGTGGTGGAAATCCCCATTGAGTTACTGTTACTGCACGTGGCGAAATTTACACAGTGAAACTCCATTGAGATTTGTCGCGGGATTCGGAAGAATTTGACTTGCGTAAACGGACAACAGATTTGTATAGGGAATTGGCTATAGATTGCACATTACGGTGCGTGCACTCTGCTATGGGTGTGTATGTTAATTGTTGAAAGAACACAACAAGCAAGCATTGTTTGTTACGAACTGCTTCCAAAATGAAAAACATCGGGATTGCCATGGGCGTCCGCAGGTAAGGGCAAGGGGGCTTTTGCCCCTGAAAAATCAAAAATTTGAAAAAAACATATAAAAATCAAAGCAAACACCCGAACAAAACGTTTGTTCCAAGTTTCTATGCCAAAAATAGGCTTTGGAAATGCGATTTCCGGCGATCTGGGAGGCATTTTGGGCTGAAATTTTCGCACATTTCATGTCAATTCATGATGACTGGGAGGTTTTGCCCCCCCTGACTTTTTTTCTGCAGACGCCCATGGGGATTGCACTAAATATTCTATAGACTACGAACTGCGGGCTTGTGGCGTAGTTGATCTAGTTTGTGTACGTTCACTGCAATGAATTTGTTGAATATTTTATGTTCAACAAAATGATCTGTATTTTATTTAAGTGCATATCGAGAACTTTTACCTCTTAACTGTTGAAATGATGAAATACTTGTTATCAGTTGCCATTATCGGAGACAGCCTTCATTTGTGCCGATACCGATATCTTATCCATAACGCCATTATTGGCCGATACCGATAATACCTATCGGTTATCGGCTCAACACTACATGTTTACAAGCAATTTGTAAGGAATTTACCTATTGACCTCTCGTGACCCCAAATGACCTTTGACCTCCACCAAAAAACAATAGGGATCATCTACTCAATATGACCAACCCACACACCACATATGAGCATAATCACATGTACCATTCTCGAGATATCGTTTTTACAAGGTTTTGACCTTTTGAACTCTCGTGACCCCAAATGACCTTTGACCTCCACCAAAAAACAATAGGGATCATCTATTCAATATTACCGACCCACACACCACATATGAGCATAATCACATGTACCATTCTCGAGATATCGTGTTTACAAGGTTTTGACCTTTTGACCTCTCGTGACCCCAAATGACCTTTGATCTCCACCAAAAACAATAGGGATCATCTACTCAATATGGCTAATGCACACACCCAAATATGAGATTAGTCACACTTACTCTTCTTGAGATACCCTGTTTACAAGCAATTTGTAAGGAATTTACCTATTGACCTCTCGTGACCCCAAATGACCGTTGACCACCACCAAAGAACAATAGGGATCATCTACTTAATATGACCAACGCACACACCACATGAGCATAATCACATGTACCATTCTCGAGATATCGTGTTTACAAGGTTTTGACCTTTTGACCTCTCGTGACCCCAAATGACCTTTGATCTCCACCAAATAAAATAGGGATCATCTACTCAATATGGCCAATGCACACATCAAATATGAGGATAGTCACACTTGCTCTTCTTGAGATACCGTGTTTACAAGCAATTTTCTAAGGAATTTACCTATTGACCTCTCGTGACCCCAAATGACCTTTGACCTTAAAGGAAATTGATAGGGATCATCTACTTAATATGACCAACCCACACACAAAATATGAGCATAGTCACATGTACCGTTCTCAAGATATCGTGTTTACAAGGTTTTGACCTTTTGACCTCTCGTGACCCCAAATGACCTTTGATCTCCACCAAAAAAATAGGGATTATCTACTTAATATGACCATCCCACACATCAAATATGAGGTTAGTCACACTTACCCTTCTTGAGATATCGTGTTTACAAGCCAAAGCGTCACATACATACACACACACATACACACACACACACACACATACACACACACGACATCACCATCGCATAGATTCCTTGGCCTACGGCAAGGAATCAAAAACTGAAGTAAAGCTCACAAAAATAGCTTTTTTGCGCTGCTCGAATGTAAAGCGAATTTTTGGATTCTTGTTGATTTTTCATGATACTTATGTAAACACAAAAATGGAATATCTTGGTTGCTTTTATCTGTGAATTGTTGGTGAGATGTTAGTTCTTTTCTTGGAATAAGTTATCTATGATTTTGTTACTATGCAGGCTTTCTTTTATGTTTAGAGTTCTATTTCTTTGTAGCGTAATTTAAGCCCCTAAATAGAAAACACTTTAGGTATGCAGTAAGGTTTTGTTAAACAAAGTATGATTTAAGTAGGAGGCATGATGGGAGAGCGGGATGAAAGGAGAATAGAGATAGGACATAAGGCGTGTCAGTTTTTGGATTGAGGATCGAGGAAAGGGATGTGCTAGTGGAACTGAGTCCGTGGAAGAAAATGAAAACCAGAATGCAAAAATGCATTGAGGTTTCGATGATATATAAATGTTCCGTTTCAAAGAGTGCCATCATGCGCCATTATCTTCTCATTCAAATGTTATACTAGCATGTTCAAAAAATAATTTTGTCATTCCAGATTACATTTTGACCTCCATAAAAGCCATACAGAGCTAGAATGACAAACAAAAGACAGACAAATGGACAAACAGCTATCTTGAGAGATCACATTTAAAAAGGTTTCCAGGCTTTGACTCCTGGGGAACCCAGATGACCTTTCACCTCTGCCAAAAACTATGGGGACCATCTTCTGACCACAATGCATCCACATACCTAAATATGAAATCTATCCAAGTTTCCTATCTTGAGATATAGCATAAGCAGGATTTTCAGACTTGGACCAGCAGTGACCCCAGATGACCTTTGACCTCCATCAAAAACATTACGTACCATTTCCTGACCATAACGCATCCACATATCAAATATGAAATCTAAGCTACTTAACTTGAGATATCACATAAACAAGGTTTTCAGACTTTGACCCCTGGTGACCCCAGATGACCTTTGACCTCCGCCAAAAACAAAAGGGATCATTTACTGACTATAATGCATTCACATACCACATATGAAATCTATCCAAGCTTCTTACCTTGAGATATCATGTTGACAAGGTTTTCATACTTTGACCCCTGGTGACCTCAGATGACCTTTGACCTCCACCAAAAACAATAGGGACCACCTCCTGACAATAACACATCCACACACTACATATGAAATGTATTCAAGCTTTCTACCATGAGATATCGTGTTAACGAGATTTTCAGACGTTGACACCTGGTGACCCCAGATGACCTTAGACCTACCCCAAAAACAAAAGGGACCATCTACTGACTATAAAGCATCCACATACCAAATATGAAATCCATCCAAGCTTTCTTTCTTGAGATATTGTGTTAACAAGGTTTTCAGATTTTGACCCCTGGTGACCCCACATGACCTTTGACCTTCGCCAAAAAACAATAGGGACCATTTACTGACTATAAAGCATCCACATACCAAATATGAAATCCATCCAAGCTTCCTTTCTTGAGTTATTGTGTTAACAAGGTTTTCAGATTTTGACCCCTGGTGACCCCACATGACCTTTGACCTCTGCCAAAAAACAATAGGGACCATTTACTGACTATAAAGCATCCACATACCAAATATGAAATCCATCCAAGCTTCCTTTCTTGAAATATTGTGTTAACAAGGTTTTCAGACTTTGACCCCTGGTGACCCCAGATGACCTTTGACCTCCACCAAAAACAATAGGGACCATCTCCTGGCCATAACACATCCACATACTAAATATGAAATCTATTCAAGCTTTCTACCTTGAGATATCGTGTTAACAAGATTATCAGACTTTGACCCCTGGTGACCCCCGAAGACCTTTGACCTAGCCCAAAAACAATAGGGACCATCTACTGACTATAAGGCATCCACATACCAAATATGAAATCTATCCAAGCTTCCTATCTTGTGATATTGTGTTAACAAGGTTTTCAGACTTTGACCCCTGGTGACCCCAGGCGACCTTTGACCTCCACCAAAAACAATAGGGTTCTTCCTCTCAATATGGCGCATCTATGTACCAAGTTTGAAAACTGTCAGACATTCCTATCTTGAGATATCGTGTTAACAAGCAAAGTGTCACAAACACACACACATACACACACACACACATACATACATACATACACACGCACGCCATCATGATTGCATTGGTTTCTCTTATCATCGAAACCAAAAAGGAGAACTGTTAATTTGCAGACTTTTTAACTTTTGCGTTATTGCACTTTTTTGTTTGGATACGTGGACGAAGGGACCCTTGTACTTATTTTACCAAGGCTAGGACGGGTGTTTCCCTTTCGGGCATGTCTTTTTTAAGATTCCGGGCACGCTTAGGAATTTTCTCAAAACCGTGCGATTTTTTTAAATCCCTAGTGGCTGTCCGAATTTTTCAAAATTCCTGCCCGAATTTTAGATTTTGCGGCAATTAGCGGGGGGGGGGGAGACTACCCTTGTGCCACAGTCTGACCCCTATGCCAATGAGTTTGCTAGTTTCGATATTCGTAATCACCAATGAAACAAGGGTTTCATCATTATTCTAGGTCAAAAGTTTCCCTGTCAAATTTAAGGACGGGTTCCCTTGCCACGAGATACCGTACTAGCCCGCGGCGCGAACGAAGTCTTTTCGTTCAGCTCATCTCTACGCAAAAATTTCTGAGGGGCGGAAGCCTAAGGGGGCTGCAACCACAGAGGAACTACGCAGGCTACGAGATACAGATAACCTTTAAAGCTTATAAATGCCCTTTGGCCCCTTTCAGCCCGTTGTTATGACTCATTTTTCCTGTCATGAGTATGTAACCCCTTTTCTAATCATCAGTAACAAATCGTTCTCTCTACTCTATGTATGGGACCTTTATTTCCAATTATGAATACTGAACTTTTGCTATTATGACTAACGAATCTGCTTTCCCGATTATGAATAGAGGACCTTAGGAGCAGGTACCGGTAACAAGTTGAAACACGAAATTTGTGTCACAATATCATGTATGAATATACAGGTAAGTCTCGAGGCTCTAACCCTAACCTTTCCTCACTGTTTCTAACGCTAACCTAACGTCATCAGGTTTATCAGGTATGATACACCACATATCTCGAGAGACGAATGCAAAACCGTACAAAACAGAACGTGAGGATTTGGCGTCAAAAACGAATCCAATGAATAATGAACCTTATATGACTAAAGAACCTTGTTATTACCATTGACCCTTGTAAATAAAAAAAAAAAACTTATGAATATCGAGTAGACTCCCAAAAAATTATGCTCGTATGAGTTACAATGATATTGCTTTGTAGTCTGTTTTGCTTTCTCTCTGCCCAATGGAGCTATGTTCATGGGTACGGTATAAACCACATGTTCGTAATGTAGGAAATACCCCACAAGTTTTCAACACAAATTTTTTATAGCACAGCACTCAACGGGCATGCTTGCTTGCATTTTATTGGTGCACAGCTTATGCTTGCTTTTATTTCATTGGTGGTTTACTTCATCGCTTGCGCTCAGCATAGCTATGCCGCTCTGGGTTAACCGTGGTCCAACTCGTAGGGACACGGATCAAAAACACCGAGCTTATTTGCCGTTGAATCGTTAACTCAAGGACGATGCAACACCGGGCATCGGTGGGTTCGTGGGAACGCCGTATTAGTGTCTATTCACTTCAGTTTGAGGCTGGCTAACATGAAGTATATACCCCTTAGATGACCATTGACCTTTATTAAAAACAAAAAACACTGTTTGTTTTCCTGTAACACTTCCACATTCCAAATACAGTCTATCCTAGCTTCCTACCTTGAGATATAGTTTTTACTTGTTTTTTTCACAATTAACCTCTGATGACCCCAAATGACTTTTGACCCCCACCAAAAACAAAACAATTCCTATTTTCGCCATTATGTTCCTACATGCTTTAGTCAATGTAAGCTTAATAACTTCAGATATCATTTAAACAAAGTTTCCAATGTTTGATCCATGGTGGCCCCAAATGAACTTTGATTTCCAACAAACATACCAGGCTTCAACATTGTACATACAAAGCACAGAATTTATCCATGCCTTCTACCTAGATATATAACTCGCTTACAAGGCTTTCAGTGTTTGGCCTCTGTTGACCCCAAATGACCTTTGACAGCCACCAAAAATGAGATCTCTCTTTGCACCTTAACCTATCCTAAACTAAATCCATTTAAACTTCTTGCATTCAGAGACTGTCTTTGAAACCATTTTAATATTTGCTCTTTGGGGATTCCAAATGACCTTGGACCTTAAATGTAAATTATGGCAATTTTATAAACCAAGTTTATTTAGTCCAAATTTCCCTTGGTGAGTTACAGCAAACCCAAGCTACAGTAGCATCACAGACATACACAGACACAAACACACACCTGACTACATAGGTTCCTTTTGCTCACACAAGGAACCAATAAAATATAAATGTGAAATATATGCTCCAAATTTTTTACTTCCCTCTACAGCCATCTTCACTTGGTTCTTTATAAAAATGACACCCATGCCCCTCCCTTTTTCAGACAATATTGCTTTAATTACTACCCTTTCACTAAATGGTGGGCGCCATGAGGGTTGGACAGACCTACAAGCTACCCCCTTTCCCTTTTCCCTCCCAAATGCTGCCACTTATTACATTTTAACTTCTTTTAAAAAGATTTTCTAATTAGGCCCACCTTTATATTACTGTTTCTTTGACATGGTACCTTTACAGGAAACAAGAACAATTCACTCAAATAGCCTTCCCTTCTTTCCTAATCCCCGAAGCAAGGATCACCACATAATAAGCAATATCAATGTGTGATCCTTGGAAAAGTATATAAGAGCTGCTCACATCTATCTCAGTTTAATGCTACAATGGATAAAAAGATGTTACCTTTTCAGCAGGTTCTTCACTGTCCTGCCATTCCCACCCCTTCTCTGGTGCATGATGACTTTCTGGGAACTTCATTGGATGGAATTTCTCGTGACTGTGTTTGCCGTGAGGGTTTCTTGTTCTCCTTGGCTGTGAGGTAAAAATCTCTTTGGCCTGAAACAATGACAATTAAAAAGTCAACAATACATTATGTAATAATTCTTTTAAGAGAGCATAGATCAATCTGAACAGTTAAGTACTGGTCTGATCTCACCAGCCATAAGTGGGGTCCATCAGTGTTTACCTTTCAAATTCTTTGCTAACCTTTTTCATGAATGCTTGTTTACCAAGATATCCTCTTTTCCCTCATTTTCAAGAAACACAAGAGCTTATAATTGCATGTAGACCATAAAATAAAGACAATTTCAGGCATGATGAACCCCATTAATGGCAGACTCCCCTAGCTGCCCACATTCATCTTCAACAGTGGCATTTTGTGTGCCCCCCCCCCCCCCATGGAGATTTGAGATTTTCAAAAAACAATATGCCTTCTTTAGTTAGAGTGTGATACATACATGCTCTTTTCAATAAAATGCTACATTTCTTGTAACAACTGGTGACCCAAAATAGCCTTTGTCTCCACCTGTAAGTGACTGGTTTTTCTTTCATACTGTGCCTTAAGATATTCTGCAAACAAGGTTTTCAGAGTTTGATGCCAGGTGATACCAGATGACCATTGACCTCCACCAAAAACAACAGGTACAGTACTTTCAACTCACCATAACACATCCACGTACTAATTGGGAAATCCATCCAAGTTTCCTACCTTGAGATATCCCATTTTGACAAGTTTTTCAAAGTTTGACTGATCATGACCCCAGATGTCCTTTCACCGCCACAAAAAATAACCTTATACAGACCATCTTCTCACCATAATTCATTTACATACTAATTTTGAAATCCATCCACCTTTCATACCTTGAGCTATCCTAAACAAGTTTTTCTTAAGAGGATCACATCTAACTGCCCATAAACTGCTTTCTCTTTCAAGTTCAGCTCTCCTTCTTCAAAATGTCAGCCAGATCTTGTTTGAAATCAATCCAAGCTTCCTACCTTGAGATATAGCGTAAACAAGAAGTTAGGAGTTTGACCCCATGTGACCCCAAATGACCTTTGACCTCCACCAAAATTTATTGGGTTATTTCTCACATCATAACGCATCAACATATCAAGTTTGGAATGAATCAAAGTTTCCTTCCTTGAGATATAGTGTAAACCAGGATTTCGGGGTGTGACCCCATGTGACCCCAAATGACCTTTGACCTCCACGAAAATAAATAGGGTCCTTTCTTACATCATAACGCATCAGCCTATCAAGATTGAAATGAATCCAAGTTTCCTACCATAATGTATCATGTAAACAAGGATTTCAGGTTTTGACCCCATGTGACCCCAAATGACCTTTGACCTTCACGAAAATAAATTGGGTTCTTTCTTAAATCATAACGCATCAGCCTATCAAGATTGAAATGAATCCAAGTTTCCTACCATAATGTATCATGTAAACAAGGATTTCAGGTTTTGACCCCATGTGACCCCAAATGACCTTTGACCTCCACCAAAATCAATAGGGTTCTTCCTGACATCCTAACGCACCAACATATCAAGTTTGAAATTAATCAAAGTTTTCTACCATGAGATATTGTGTAAACAAGGATTTCGGGGTTTGACCCCCTGTGACCCCAAATGACCTTTGACCTCCACTAAAATCAATAGGGTTCTTCCTTACATCATAACGCATCAACATATCAAGTTTGAAATTAATCCAAGTTTCCTGTCTTGAGATATTGTGTAAACAAGGATTTTGGTAGAAGAACACTTAAATACAAACTTTAATACCTCACAAACATGCTAAAACCCAGGAGCTTCCAAGGGTTTCACCCCCTGCACCCCCAACAGGGCTCTGCCCCTGAACCTCACCATAGGCCCTTGGGCGGGCCCCTTGACTCCACCTGCTGAGCCTAGCGCTACAGCACCATGAGCTGAGTCTAGCAGTGCCCCATGCAAAATTGTTCTGCCCCCCCAGTTCCCCCCTAGAATGAAAAGTCTGGTGACGCCACTGATCTTCAATGTTAAGGTGATGTCACTGATTAAGCCAACATGTAATTGTGTAACAAATGTCACACGAACACACACACAAAAAAGAAAAACTTCTGCCAAAGTGTTTATGGAGAGAAATGACACTGATTGAATTTTGCAAGAATCAGTCTTTAAAAGTTGTTATCACCTCATCTTGAGACTCAGTTTGGGTTATATATTGCACCATTGCCATAAAGGTACCCATCTAGCTGAAAATTCACTGACATCTATGTATACACTGCCATTCAGAATGTACCACAACTGGAAAACCAGAATGCAAAAATGCATTGAGGTTTCGATGATACATAAATGTTCCATTTCAAAGAGTGCCATCATGCACCATTATCTATTATTCAAATGTTATACCAACATGTTCAAAAAATAATTTTGTCATTCCAGATGACCTTTTGACCTCAATAAAAGCCATACATAGCTAGAACGACAAACAACAGACAGACAAATGGAAAAACAGCTAGCTATCTGGAGAGATCACATTTAAAAAGGTTTCCAGGCTTTGACCCCTGGAGACCCCAGATGACCTTTCATCTCTGCCAAAAACTATGGGGACCATCTTCTGACCACAATGCATCCACATACCCAAATATGAAAACTATCCAAGTTTCCTATCTTGAGATATTGCATAAGCAGGATTTTCAGACTTGGACCAGCAGTGACCCTAGATGACCTTTGACCTCAATCAAAAACATTATGTACCATTTCCTGACCATAACACATCCACATACCAAATATGAAATCTATCAAAGATTCTTAACTTGAGATATCACATAAACAAGGTTTACATACTTTGACCCCTGGTGACCCCAAATGACCTTTGACCTCCACCAAAAATAATTGGGACCATCTCCTGACCATAACACATCCACATACTAGATATGAATTCTACTCAAGCTTTCTACCTTGAGATATTGTGTTAATGAGATTTTTAGATGTTGACCCCTGGTGACCCCAGATGACCTTTGACCTACCCCAAAAACAATAGGGATCATCTACTAACTATAATGCATCCACATACCGCATATGAAATCCATCCAAGCTTCCTATCTTGAGATATTGTGTTACCAATGTTTTAAGACTTTGACCCCTGGTGACCCCAGGTGACCTTTGACCTCCACCAAAAACAATAGGGTTTTTTCCTCTCAATATGGCGCATCTATGTACCAAGTATGAAAACTGCCTGACATTCCTTTCTTGAGATATCGTGTTAACAAGCAAAGTGTCACAAACACACACACACACATACACATACATACATACACACGCACACCATCATGATTGCATTGGTTTCTCTTATCATCGAAACCAAAAAGGGCTCCACTTGAACCAATAGGTTGGAAACTGGGGGGTAAAACTCTAACTGACAAACTAACTTTTTTCACTTAATGTTTTGTGTAGCAGATGCTCTTTAATGTTAATTATGTTTTCTATTTTCATCATATACCTTTCATGATCATAACATTCTCCCTGAGTAAAAGTTGAATAATACTGTAAAAAATTGACATAACCATTGCTTATTTATTCATTATGTGCAAAATTTATGAAATTTATCTAAGTGATCAGTTTTTTATCAAAATTATGGCTTCTACCCTGCCTTCAATATTTGTAACACCACACAGGCAAATGTGACATTTTCCCACCTTTCTATTGCATGCTGATACACATGCAGCTCTGTCAGCAAAATTTATGCTGACACCAGAGCTGCCAACCTTGTCAAACCAAAAAAGGAACTCAAACGGCAAAAAACAGAATTTTCAGCAAAAAGAAGAATCTTACAAAACAAGGCTTACAATCTTGCACAATTACTCCACAGCATAATATTTTTTGACAAGTTGTGCAATCTGTGCCAAGGTCACAATAATGGGGTCTGGGGAAACTGAGTTCACTCCACTTGTAAAGGAATGCAAGTACTGTGGGTGATATCTGGTATCTGCAGTGAAGTACGCATATCATATGTGCAGGACATGTATGGCTTATTATGCAGAACTTAGAAAGTGCAAACTGCACTCTTATCAATGCATATCACTATTTATGGTAAATGAGCCTATAATTCAGAAGTTTGAAGAAAAAAAACAAAATATGACAAGAAAAAACAGAATGCCATGTTTTTCTCCAATAGACAGAATTATTCTGGCAAAAACAGAATGGTTGGCAGCTCTGTGACACCATTCCTACAATAAAATGGGAATTGGATTACTTCCTGCACTTAACCTTACACGTCCTGAAGTAAACATACAATACAAGCAAGCAACCATTTTCACCCAAATTTCCTTCAGAAGCCCCCAAATCTCAATTTCAGTTCCTCTTCTCTCTTTACAGTTTCCACATAACTTGTCCAAATGGAATTGATGCCAAACTTCCTATTTCATTATTAAAAATTGGCATAAATCTGCTTTAGCTTGGAACCTTCAATACTTACCCACTGTGACAAACCCTAACACATTAATTGCTACTGTGTGCAGCAGTTTTGGTAATAGAAAGGGTTCTAGCCAGACGTTCCTCAAAGATGGCTGTAGTGCTTTGTCAGTTAATTTGCCAAAACAACAGATTGTGGGTCGTTGCTGTCCCTTGCAACCCAATTACAGCTGCCATGGGTCATTTAGAAAGTTTTGCAGGTTCTTTTTTTTTTTATTGCACAATTACATACTTCCTGGAATTTAAAGATATACCATAGGATTTTCATTTAATTTTGTGCCAGTCAGTTCTGGTGACTGGGCCTTAATGCCAGTCAGCAAGCGTCAGCTGTCAGTTAGAGTCAGATAGTAGTACTAACCACCTTGGTCAGAACTCTGGTAATAGGTCTTAGAATTAATATTAGAAACTAACATTTATGTCAATATGCAAACCAATCTTTTCCTTATACTGCTGTATGCATGCTAACTCTTTCACACCAACTGGGTGTTCAAGTACAAGATTTTGCCAGGAGCAAGAGATAAAACAGAATGAGTAAATTGATAAGAAGATTAGATTGTTATTCAAAATCTTAATTTCCTTGGGATAACTTAATCTTGGTTAGCAGATCTTCTCAAAATCAGCTTTCAGTTTGAATGCATAGTGACATCCAACTACTTTTTAGTTCCCTTGAAAACTGAAATAGTCACTAACAAAAGAGAGAGAATTAAGAATAATGATATTTTTTTTCCAATGAGAGCACATTACAGAGCTGCCAACACTGAGGTCTTGAAATCAGGAAGATTCACCTCATAAATCAGGAAGATTTCAGGTATTTGTGTGTTTTTCAATGGCTGAAATTCTGTTCTCAATCAGGAAGATTTTATATTTTTGCATGTTTGGAGGTGAAATTTTCAGGAAGTCTTCTGCAGAATCAGGAAGACTTGGCAGCTCTGACATTAACACTTATTCATGCAGTACAGTAATGCCAAAAAATCAGCATATTTTCACCTCATAAACATGAGTTCGACCTTAGTTGACCCACAAGCGTTGATCAACTAACTAGTGTTTCCATTGTGAACTTCAATAAAACCATGGTGACAAGTCATTCATGTCAATCCAAGATGGCTTCTAATCCTCAACTAGTTGACAAACTTGACCCATTCATCACGCCCCTGATCCTCTTTGTGACCTCCTAAGGAATTTCTTTTTTAGTATTAATGATCAAGTAGTTTTTTGAATGTACATCCAAAAACATAAATTACAGTAGTAGGCTACCCAGGATTACACTTGAATTGAAGGATCTGGGTTAACAGTTAAAAATTCAGGTTAGGTTCAGGGTCTCCTACAGTATTACTCCTTAGAATTTAGGAATGAATTGGGGTTTGGTCTATGGTTACGATAAAAGCTAGAGTTACCTACAGTAGGCCTATGTTTTTGGGTCTAGCACAATCAATCTAGTGAGCCCTATCCGTCCATTGAAACATGTGTTAGTGCAACATTAGAACTTGAACAGGGCTGTGCATTACGTCACATGCCCTAACAAATTACACTTCAAATCACTGTCTCATCCAGGCCAGCCTGGGACTGAGATAAATTATAACCAAGTCTAGGCCAATCCAGTCCTGGATGGATATATTTATTATGAAGGTATAAGGCCAAGACTTACCTTTTTACTAGCAGTAGCAGTAGTGTTAAACTAGGTTAGCCTGCCAATATGAAGCCTGTAGGCCTTACGCCCAACATTCACGTTTCGTAGGCTCCAAGTGGGTGATGGTATACAGATACTGTCAGCCCCATGGAAGAAAAACGTGGTACTAAACCCCCTCTATATAGCATGGCAATAAATCTTCAAGCACAGACATAACCCCCCTGATCCCCACCCTAGCTTTTGTAGCTCAGGTATTTTTCATTGAAAGTTGGTACCAGCATACAGTTGGTTCATTCCTTAAGAAGGCCTACACTAGCCTAGCTAGCAGCGAAGGACTGCCAGTCTTGGTTCATACTTCCACACCAACAGACAAATTCTTCGAGTTTTTGCGCATTGAAAAACTTTAACTCGGACAGAGTTTTTGGAAAAATTTATGAGTGAAACTTGTTTTGGGTAATACTGAAAGTTTTGCCCATTAAGAGATGTGGTTTTTCAAAGCCACTTTTGGTTCAAATCTGTTTTGCTTATTAAAGGCATATGTAAAGGTAACAAGGGTACGCACAGGAGAGGTCCCGCAATTAGCGTTGCTATGTGTTGCTATACCGGATGACCTTAGACCTGGAAGGCCACTTTGCAATCATGAAAGGGCTTATTGACCTTATTTTTGCTTATGCTTGGGTGACTTCCAGTTGCATTTTGTAATTGAAACTAATTCAGTGTTCCTTCCCAAATGCCTTATTTGCCAGGATATGTTAACAGATTATAAAGCAACTGTCTCCTTAAAGATCACCCCAACCTTACACAAATCTCCAAAAAACATTGACTAATGCTTTCAAATTAAGTCACAGTTTAGTAATACCTTCTAAAAGACTTGCTTCGTTAAAGTGTGAATCAAATACATCAAGGATAATGCAAATGCAAAAAGACCTTTTCCCAAATAGCCAATACAAATTGTGAGAAAGACTTTTCTTATGCACCTATTTTTGCAACTATATCCTCTCTATGGAGCAAAAAAGGAACAAACACCAAATGTCTATCCCACAATCCTTTGTAACTGACATATAAAAAAATGTCTAAGACAGAAAATTTGCCCGAAAAGTAGCTGACTTCAAACCAGAACTGAAAGTATACTTTTTCGGAACTAATCTCCTTGTACTCACAGCTTCGAGACTATTTCGAAACACCATCAACAGGTGATCTTCTGTGACAGCATTTGGTCCAAAAGAATCTCTCATGTTGTCAACAGCCATCTGAAAAAACTGTAATTTACATCAAAGAAATATTACACAACATCAAAATTCTTTCCACATTATGCTGGTATAATATCAAAGCCATGTTTTCTCCTTCTCATAGTCAATTCAAATTTCCCGAGGAATTTTGCTTACTAACTGCAGGTTAAGCCCCTCTCACACTATTCTGGGCAAGCGCTGTATGCAACTTGCAGGTGACAATTTCTGCTGCCCACACAATACGGACCTAAGAGCATCTCACCTGCATTTTACCCGTACTTGCTTGCAGGAGTGCACAGAAGTGGAAGTTGCCCGCAGCCAAGTTTTGAACATGCTCAAAACCTGCTCCGAGTGAACTGGGGGAGTTTGCCCACTGAGGTTCCCTCAGAATACCAGCAGGAGGCCTGTAGTAACCGCAAGTCGTCAGCAGTAAACTTGCTTGAAGCACGTAGGTGGGTTATGGGCCATGTGGAGGTTTCGTATGAGCCTGTGTCTGATGGGGACATGGAGCATGCATTTTGTGGACAAGGAACGGTGTTGGTGCTGCCAACTTGCCTCCCGAGTGTCAATTCTCTGGGTATGGAGAGAGGAAAGTAAGGGTTTGCTGCAGGCAAGTTACTGTATCCCTGCTGGTAATCCCAGGGCTTGCTGTGGGCAAGTTACTGTATCCCTGCTGGTAATCCCAGGGCTTGCTGTGGGCAAGTTACTGTATCTATATGCTCGTAATTCAAGGGTTTGCTGTGGGCAGGTTACTGTATCCCTGCTGGTAATCCCAGGGCTTGCTGTGGGCAAGTTACTGTATCCCTGCTGGTAATCCCAGGGCTTGCTGTGGGCAAGTTACTGTATCTACATGCTCGTAATTCAAGGGTTTGCTGCAAGCAAGTTACTGTATCCCTGCTGGTTATCCCAGGGCTTGCTGTGGGCAAGTTACTGTATCCCTGCTGGTAATCCCAGGGCTTGCTGTGGGCAAGTTACTGTATCCCTGCTGGTAATCCCAGGGCTTGCTGTGGGCAAGTTACTGTATCCCTGCTGGTAATCCGAGGGCTTTCTGCAGGCAAGTTACTGTATCCCTGCTGGTTATCCCGGGGCTTGCTGCTGGCAAGTTGTTGGTGTTCTAAGACTACCTCTGTCATAGAAATATGCCCAAAATCAGCACCTGTAAACCTCAAACATTGCAGGCAATTCCCACGCAGGTGGCATGTAACTAGCATGAGTGCCTGTAAGTGCTCCTGAACTAACACGGAACTTTCCCGCCTGTGGCACGCATGTCACATGGAGAACACGCAAAACCCACAGAAGCATCATGCACCAAAGATGCAAGTTCCATGTGAAACTCTCCAAAACCTTGACCTGCCCCCAGATATTTTCCTGTGTGCAACAAAATCTTTGCCTGCAAAAAGCCTGCCCCGAACATTGTGGCACGGGCTTTAGTTTTTGTAAGTGTGAAAACCATATTAACAGGTTAAAGTGGTTGCACAAGACTTATTTCAAAATGTCAGCTAAATCTCACAAAGTTCTTCCTACAGCATTTGTCTTCTAAGTATCTTTCATGATATTTCAGGATATAAATTATTATGCACATTCCAGCCACATTATCACATGGAGGCAACCTGTAGAGAAGGAAAGATGGGAAGCTGGATGGAGGACCTGGAATGAGATGCTAGCCATGGCAGCCAACAGGGAGGGGTGGAAACACTCTGTGAAGGCCTTATGCGATAACAGTCGCAAAGAAGATAGGTAACAGGTAAAGGATAGTCTGCAACACTAATCCAAATTGGCGTGATTGCATTCTCCCTTTAAGTGCTGACATATGCAGACATCATTCTAGTTAATGAATGTATTACACTGTATTATTGTAAAGGTTGTATGTACACACTGTATCATAAAATATGCAGTACACTACTACAAGCCAAATACAATCATGACATACATGAAAGGAAATAGTAGCCTGGTGCAGATAAAACTTATACAGCTGCAATTAATCAAATGTACAGTACTACCATTATCTACTTGCCAAATCTAAGTAAAAGTCTTAGGAACCTCCCAATAAGTGTCATTCATAGCTTGTGTAGTTATATGCAAAAGTTATAAAATATAAAAGCAGAGTTAATGACTGGTAATCAAAAAAGAATGAACTCCAAATTAATTAGAACATCAATTGACCCTAGCACTATATAATATTTGGATGATCAGGTACCCAATCCATCATGTTTAATCTTCCTCATCATTTTTTCCAATCATCTATGTCATGCCCCTACTACACTCAGCAAACAGTCACTTTTAACTTATCTCACTGAAGTTAGACCTTTTAACCAAATACTTTTCAGCCTACAGGTAATACAATGGAAAAGTCATAAAAATCCGTAAGAATTTGGAAATTGCCTTCTGCTCTGTGACGGACACTAACCTATCTGAGGTATAATACCTCATAGATGCCATAATGTCTCATTCTTATGCCATAATGTCTCATTCTCATATCAGTAGTTTCAACATAGTCTTGACCAGTCCATCCTCATAGCAGGCCTCAAATTTAACAGCAGTTACTGCAGCTAATGCCATTATTACTTCAGTGCTGTACCCACTACTTTAAGTACACAACATAAAATTTTGTTTGCTAATTTTCTCATGCATTTTTTTCATATGGCCTTGGTGCCCTAAAAAACTCAAACTGAACCAAGGCCAAATGGCCTTGCCCCTTGAAAGCTGAGGAGTGGGGCCTGTGGCAGTGTTTACAGTGTATCGGGGCCCACCTCATGACATTTTCTCTCAAGGGCACCGAGTTTGCACCTTCCGCTTGTCTTCACTAAACCATCTAATCAAGCATCTGCTTTCAGTTAGATGATCCTATTTAATTAGCCCACAGTTCACCTGGCAATGAGTAAGCAGCTTTGCTGCCTCATTCTGTCACAGTACAGTCCCATTGTCTTGTTGATTTAATCTTATACGAGAACTTCCTCCGTGGACACCAGCCAGTTTAAAAGTTCATTCACACTTCACACCTTTTGTAAATGGAGATGAGCTGGTGTGACCAGACAGGCAGGATCAAAGAGCTGTTATCTAGTACTGTGGTATCTGACTCAGTATTGTTTACTTCAAAAGACCATTGGTCGGCGGTATTTGCTAATATGTATAATATGTGATGTTTGATGCTCCCTGTTTTTGCAATTTTTTAATGGTTGACAATGACAACAAGGTTCTGTATTCCTAAAGTTCAATGTTCCCAGCCAGGTGTCCAATGTTCCCAGCCAGGTGTTCAATGTTCCCTGCCATGTGTTCAATGTCCCCTGCCATGTGTCCAATGTTCCCAGCCTGGGAATATTGAATTCTCAGGACAATGAACCATGAAAATATTGGCATGGATCTATTTGTACCTGTTGCATGCCTTTTCTTTGCTGCTAAGCTAAAACCTGCTTAAGCAAAGGCTTTTAGAACCCACCTGAGCATAGTACTGGAATACTTTCTGAATATCTTTGTTGATCCTTCTTTGCAGGGTACATCTTAGAATCTCAAGCGCTGGAAGGGGGTTGAAGGAAGGGGTGCCATTTCTTGAAGAAAAAAAGAAGAAATATATTTAATAATGTTACAGTAATATTTTATAGAAAGATGACCTTCTTTAATACAAGAAAACACAGTATTTTACCCTTGGGTAGCCAGTTAAAACATTACATGAGGAAATCCTTCCCCTATTAGATATTTCACCCGGGTCCCCACCAAAAGGGAGGTTTGGTGGGGTAATCAGATTTTACCCGACTTCCTTCTTAACTCATTCAAGCACACTCCAAGAAACCACAAGTTTGATAAGAGGCAGCTAGAGGAAGATGTGAACAAAGGCTGAATAATACCAGCCAGATGTGCCACTGTTTGCAAGGTGTGAAAGGCAAGCAGTTGGGCAATTTCTTATCTGGTTTTTGTTGACCTTCGTTCACTGAAGCAAAAAGGTGTGGACAGGGTTTTTATAGGCAAGGAAATTCAACATGTATTTCTATCCTATTAGTGAACATTATTCACCTAGGTGACACATTTTTCATAAAATTTTATTTTTGGCAGAATATTTATACTACATCTGCCATACTCTCCTCCATGCATCAAAACACATTCAAAACCACTTCATGCATGTATTATGCAAACCATACAGTAATCAGCTCCCGCCAAAATGAAGAAAAATAGAGAGGGAGGGGTAGGGTTGGGTGATGTACAGGTATTGATATGAATACCTGTACTACAGGTACAGGTATTGATATGAATACCTGTACTACAGGTACAGGTATTGATATGCATACCTGTACTACAGGTACAGGTAGTAAAAATACTCAAGACATTTGGTGTGTTTCTAATACCGGTTCTTGAAACCAGAATGCAAAAATGCATTGAGGTTTCGATGATGCATACAGAACATGTTCTTTTCAAAAAATGCTGCATTTATTGTAACACATGGTGACCCAAAGTGACCTTTGACTCCACCAGTAAGTAGCTGGTTTTTCTTTTAACCAAAACACTTCTACAATGAAAACCCAAATTTCATGCTGTGACTTATTAACAAAGTTTTCATAGTTTGATCTCTGGTGACCCCAATTGACCTTCAACCTCCACCAAGGACAACAGAAGCCATCTTCCAACCATCACACATCCACATTCTAACTTTGAACCCTCTCTCATTTTCCCACCTTGAAATACAAAGTAGGAGTTTTCAAGGTTTGACCTTGGATAACCCCAGGTGAACTTTGACCTTTACCAAAATTAATAGGGTCCACCCTCTCGTCATAATTCATTAACAAACCAAGTTTGAAAAAATCCAAGCTTCCTACCATTAGATATCATGCAAACAAGGTTTTCGGGGTTTGAGCCTCCTGTGACCTTGGATGACCTTTGATCTCTAACAAAATCAATAGGGTTCTCCCTCACATTATGATGCATCAACATACCAAGTTTGAGATTAATCCAAGTTTCCTACCTTGAGATATCATGCAAACAAGGTTTTCGGAGTTTGACCCCCTGCAACCCCAGATGACCTTTGACCCCTACCAAAATCAGTAGGATTTTTCCATACATCAAAACGCATCAACATATCAAGTTTGAAATCAATCTAAGCTTCCTTGCTTGAGATATCATGTAAACAAGGTTTTCAGGGTTTGGCCCCCTGTGACCCCACATGACCTTTGACCTCTACCAAAATCAATAGGGTTCTTCCTTACATTATGATGCACCAACATCTCAAGGTTGAAATCAATCCAAGCTTCCTTCCTTGACATAATGTGTAAACAAGGTTTTCAGGGTTCCGCCCCCTTTAACCCGAAATGACCTTTGACCTGTACCAAAATCAATAGGATTCTTCCTCAACATAACACGTTTGAGATTAATCCAAGTTTCCTACCTTGAGATATCCTGTAAACAAGGTTTTCCAAGTTTGACCCCCTGTGACCCCAGATGACCTTTGACCCCTACCAAAATCAGTAGGGTTTTTTACATACATCATAATGCATCAAAATATCAAGTTTGAAATTAGTCCAAGTTTCCTACCTTGAGATATCATGTAAACAAGGTTTTTGGGGATTGACCCCCTGTGACCCCAAATAACCTTTGACCTCTACCCAAAATCAATAAGGTTCTTCTTCCCATCATATTGCATCAACAAATCAAGATTCAAATCAATCCAAGCTTCCTACCTTCAGATATCGAGTAAACAAGATTTTCTGGGTTTGACCCTCTGTGACCCCAAATGACCTTTGACCTCTACCAAAATCTAAAGGGTTCTTGCTTACATCATAACACATCAACATCTTGAGTTTGAATTTAATCCAAGTTTCCCAACTTGAGATATCATGTAAAAAACGTTTTGGGGTTTGACCCCTGTGACCCCAAATGACCTTTGACCTCTACCAAAATTTGTAGGGTTCATCTACCCATCATACTGCATCAACATATAAAGTTTGAAATCAATCCAAGCTTCCTACCTTAAGATATTGTGTAAACATGGTTTTCCGGGTTGGACCCCTGTGACCCCAAATGACCTTTGAACTTGACCAAAACCCATACCATTCTTCCTCTTGATATGGGACATCTATGTACGAAGTTTGAAAACTTCCAGACATTTCTACCTTCAGATACTGTGCTAATGAGTGAAATGTAAAGTGTTTCAAGTCCTATGAACATTTCTACATTGAGATACTCTGTTAGTTAGTTAAATGTAAAGTGTTTCGAGTCCTTCGACACCTGTCACACCAAATAACCTTTAAACTCGTTGAAAACTGATATTGTTCTTTTTCTTGATATAGGACATCTATGAACCAAGTTTGAATACTTTCAAACATTCATACCTTCAGATACTGTGTTAATGAGTTAAATGTAAAGTGTTTCAAGTCCTATGGCATTTCTACATTGAAATACTGTGTTAATGAGTTAAATGTAAAGTATTTCGAGTCCTTTGACACCTGTGACCCCAAATAACCTTCAAACTCGATGAAAACTTATGTTGTTCTTTTTCTTGATATGGGACATCTATGTACCAAATTTGAATACTTTCAAACATTCCTACTGTGCCATATCCTATTGTAAAGTGTTTCGAGTCCTTTGACCCCTGTGACCCCAGATGACCTTTGAACTCCACCAAAAACGATAGGGTTCTTCCTCTTCATATGGGGCATCTAAGTACCAAGTCTGAAAACTGTCAGATATTCCTATCTTGAGATATCGTGTTAACGAGTTAGTTGTGTTAAATGTAAAGTGTTTCGAGTTTTTGACCCCTGTGACCTCAAATGACCTTCAAACTCGACCAAAATCGATAGGGTTCTTCCTCTTAATATAGGGCATCTATGTACTAAGTTTGAAAACTCAGCGACATTCCTATCTTGAGATATCGTGTTAACAAGCAAAGTGTCACAAACACACACACACACACACACACACATACACACACACATACATACATACATACACACATACGCCATCATGAATGCATAGGTTTCTCTTATCATCGAAACCAAAAACACCCTGGAGAGGTCGAGATAGGAAACAGGAGTATTAATTACAATTGTGCATGACTGTAAAGAAATGTGGTAAACAAAGTCAAAGCAGAGGTTTCTGCCCCATTATAATGCAATCATATGCCCAGCTGCATCAAAGTACAGGATAAAAGGGTTGCGGTGCACAGTTTAGGTTCCTTACCACCTGACTTTCCTACCCGAGATTTGAGAACAGGTACTGCCTCAATACCAATTCTGTGAGCTACACAGCACTGGTACTAATATTTTCATGGTACTACCCAGCCCTGTGGGGACCTCTGTTGCAACCCATGGTTGTTCTCTTGGTTTGTGATCATAACTGTAACAGGGGAATGCACAGGGAAAAAATACATCATGTCTTATTCAGCTTATATTTTACATCACCATGTCAGCTGACATAATGTGGTTGCAAGGAAAATAATGTGAAGGAATAATCTCCAAAACTTATTACAGAAAACTTAAACTTAGCAAGAAATGGAGATTATCCCTCTAATTCATTAGGGGGAAGGGGCAAAATCCCCTTTGTTCCCCTTTCTTGGCAGAAACCCTGGTAATACAACAGGTGTATTTAAATGTAGTAGAAGTCTCCCCAAACTTACTTTGAAACAGCAGAAATTTCTTGTTACACTGTATCTCAACATATTTTTCATATTTTCAGTACCTACAGATTGCAAGACTCGACCTGGGAATAGAACTCAGGCCTTCTGCGTGAGAGGAGGATGCTCTTATCATTAGACCATACACATGGTATTAAATAAGTGAATCATCCACCTAGACAGAACTTGTATGGGACATAGTATTGCTTCACTCCTCTTGGGTGTAATGTGATTGGTCAAATCTCTCCTCTCTTATATATTTCAACCTTGCACACTGTATTGGGTCAATTCCTGGATGTACAGTACAACCCAGGCCTATGGTCAGACAGGGGGTGGGAGGTGGAGGATAGGGAGTGGTGAGTAAGAAAGCTTTCCAGGGGACGGGCTAAATTTTTGAGAGGGTCCAAATGTATATGGCTACTTGAAAAATTTCAAGGGTCAGGGGAATAATTGGAAAGGTGTCACCCTTCACAATCAATCCATCAGGACTAGGGGACAGTTCTATGCCATACAATTCCCACCTATGAACATTCAGACCACTTTTCAACCAAAAAATGGAGATTTCCCTGGTGGAAATTGATCCATGGGCAATAGTCCATGGGAGAGTTACAGCACCTGTACTGCTCTAATAAACGCCCCCTGGCTTTTTTCGTCACATTAAATGTGGTGAAATTGTGAATTCCTGAGAAAAGTGTAAATGGAATAACCCTACCTTACTGCCACAAAATCACATCAAGTCCCATATAATGTTGCAAAAAATGTTTCTGCAATTTTTTTGTTAATGTCAATCAACCTGAAACATACCCCTATTATTCACCTCTTAACTGACATGCTTGGAGTGGTAAATTTGACTCTAATAGACACCCCTTCACGAAAATTTCACGCCCCTGGGGTGTTTATTAGAGTAAATACGGTAAGCAGAAAGCAAAAAGGCTTAGTGATTCCTTGCCGCTGAAATGTAAGGCCTTTCTCACATTGACAGTGCTACGTAATGTTTTTCAATTGACAGGGATCCATAATGTACCCACAAAGTACACATGCAAGGCATTCAGGCTTCCTACATTGAGATCCCTCTTGCCTCTTGTGAACCCAAATGACATTTGACCTCCACCAAAAACTGGTGGGATCATTTATTCACTATGAATGAACCCTCTATATGGCAAGTATCAGAACCCTACAAGTTACCGTTTTTGTAAAATTATGCAAGCAAAATTGTCAGGCTTTGACCCTGATGACCCCAAATGACCTTTGACTTTCACAAAATCAAATGGGATCATCTCAATGACATCAACCTACACACCACATCAGCTTGGTCACATGTACCGTTCTTGAGATATCGTGCTTGCAAGGTTTGACCTTTCGACCTCTCATAACCCCAAAAGACCTTTGACCTCCACCCAAAAACAATAGGGATCGTCTACTCAACATGGCCAACCCAAAAACCTAAATATGAGATTAGTCACAGTTACTTTTCTTAAGATATTGTGTTTTCACGCAATTTGGCCCCAAATGACCTTTGACCTCCAAAAAAATTGATAGAGATCATCTACTCAATATGGCCATCCCACACACTAAATATGAGATTATTCACATGTATTAATCTTGTGACCTCAAACTACCTTGAATTTCCACCAAAACCAATAGGGATCGTCTACTCAATGCAACCAACCTAGGGTAAAGGGTGCTAATTTCGACCTGTTGTGTATTTCGACCACTTAATTAATTATTATTGTGCACCCTGCACAGGCGGCGAAAAGCTATATAAGCTCCGAATGATAGGGTCGACTACCTTCGCTGTACTACAAGTATAACAACTTACAAGCCTAACGTTAAGAAAAACCGAGGAATTCAAGTCCAATTTTCTCACGGTACGTACCCATTTTCGTTATTCACCTCAAATAATTGAAATCGGTAACTGCAAAACACCACTCTGTAAGCTTCTAGACCCTGCTCCCTCAACCAGAAAGGGTTGAAATTTGATAGCTTCGTGGAGTGGCGTCTCCCGCGTTCACGTTCAAAGCCGCTCCAGTCAATAATGAACACCGCCACCAATATTGGGGTGGTCGAAGTTACCGTACCAGGTCTTGATGTGTGTAGTTAATTACGACCAGCTGAGTTTCAGGTGGTCGAAGTTACCAACAATGTTGAAAATGTGTATGTTTTTTTCGACCATCATAATTTAACTGAAATAATCCCCTACAAATGTGATTTGTTCTGTGATTATCTTAAATAAAATGTCAAATGGCCAAGTAGGTAACTCCATGGTTATCACATTTCCTGTTTTGGCCTGGTGTCAGGCCTGGTGAAGACTCCTGGAGCCTTAACCAAAGGTCTGGAGTTCACATGGATTAAAGGGAGAGTGTCGTAGTATGAGTAACCTTGACATTGAGCCAAATTTTGAGTTTTTATCACGCATATGAACCGTGACAGTCTGACAGATGACCCCCACATGCCACCTGTATCATTGTTGCATGGGACTCGGGTATGGTGGAAATGGAGGGGGGGTGGGGGTTCTGACCAATTAAAACCTGTCACTTTTCAAGGTTGCCTAAAATAGCCTAACCAAGACAATTTGAGACCCGCTCGATTTGTAACTATTTTTTTGTACTGTAGTGGGGTCTTGGAGGAGGGGGTGGGTGAGGCGAGCAGGGGTGGGCATGGGGTGCATTGAGGGGGTGCGTGTGGTCCTGGTAGCATGGGTGGATGGAGGCCCCATAACTGCCATAAGACTCATGGTCAAAATCTCATTTTAATGTTTTTCATCTCATTCACAGATGTATCGAGGACCGTATCGTCAGAGATACGATCAGGCTTGCTTAGAGAGGGCTCTCCACCAGATAAAACGAGGTGCTATAAGCATCAGAAAGGCGTCAAAGGACTACAACATCCCCAAAACAACCTGATAGACAGGACCCAGGGAAGGATTCCTGTTCGGGCGAAGCCTGGCGCCCACACCGTCCTCACCGAAGCCGAGGAGGCACCCATCGTGGACTGGCTAAAACAGATGGCCAGGATCGGATACGGTCAATCGCGAAGCCAGCTGCAGTCGACCATCAAGAAGATTCTGGACGATGACGGCAGGAAACGCCTTTCGTGGACAATAGGCCTGGTCGAGACTGGTTCCGGCGGTTCAGCAAACGCCACCCGAGATCAGTGAGCGAATTGCTGAACCGCTGGGCAAGGAACGAGCCATTCTTACCCCAGCGAAGCTCGACCACTGGTTTGAAGACCTGCGCCAGTATCTGGAGGGTGAAGGATGCGCAGACATTCTGGAGGATGGTCATCGTATTTACAACTGCGATGAGGAGCGGGTTTCCACTTAGTGGAAGTACAATCAAGGTCATCGCCGAGAGAGGGAGCCGTGCGTGTACCAAATCACAAACTCGGACAAGAGACAGATTACCGTACTCGCATGTATGGCGGCATGTGGCACCTACATACCTCCCATGCTTATCTTCCCGGGAAAAAGGTTCAAGTACAACCCTCTTGGAAAAGCGCCAACAGACTGGATGATTGGGAAAAGCGATAATGGTTGGATCGATCAGGCCGTCTTTTATGAGTGGCTGGGGAACCACTTCCTGGAAGCAGTGAAGGCCACCAAATGCAAGTTGCCGGTCCTATTACTTCTGGATGGGCATAGAAGCCATGTCAGCTTGGAGACTGCCAAGCTTTGTGCTGAGAATGGGGTGGTACTCTACTGCTTTCCTGCCCATGCGTCCCACATTATCCAGCCCTGCGACTTGACTTTGTTTGGCAGCCTCAAGTCAGCGTGGAAGATCCGCCGCAGGGAATGGCAGCAGCAGCATCCTGGTGAGAATGTCACTAAGCAGAACTTTGCGGAGGTTTTGCGGACGCATGGGCGGACAGTGCTCGGCTGGAAATTGCCGTCAACGGGTTTCGTGCTGCCGGAATCTTCCCATTCACCAAGCGTTACGACGCAAGTAAACTCGAACCCGCCCGAGTGTTCACAGAGTCAGCAGGGGCATCAGCACCTCTGGAAGCAGACCCAGCTGCCCCTTCAGGCCAAGCACATCTTCCAGTGAACCAACCGGCCCCAACTCAACAAGATCTTCCAGGCCCTTCCACCACATCTCCCGGAACCACAAGCTTCGACGCCCTGTGAGTGTCTCGGACAATCTCGCCGCCCTGCGTGTCCTCGAGGAACAATGCCTGAGGAAAAGAGATGGTTGTACAGGAAACGCCTGGCTGAGGGATTCGACGTCACCACGGACGCCCTCTACAACGCCTGGAAGAAGATCAAATTATCCAGTTCCCAACCACAAACCAACTCCTCTACAACAACCGCCGGAAACACCACACAGCCCCCTCAACAACCAGCCGAAGCAAGCACAACAACAGCCGCTCCCTCAACTCCAAGCACATCTACATCCTACGTAAGTCCCCACTTGAAGACGCACCTCACATTCCCCACAGCACCAAAGCCGGCAGCAAGTCAACAACGGCGGCGTGCAGAACAGCTCCCGAAAGCAATTTCGGGAGCCTAGTTCATCGCAATGATGGAGAAGAAGAGGAAGGAGAAAGAAGAAGAGGAGGAAAGGAAAGCAAAAAATCGGAGAGATAGGGAAGAGAAGAAGCAACAAAAGCAGCAGGAGAAGAAGGCTAAAGCGAAACAGACGAAGACGCCAACGAGGGAGGAACCAGATGAGGTGACTGATTCGTCGTCGGAGGAGGAGGGGGAGATCGATGAGAATCGCTGCTCAAAATGCCAGAAACGCTTCTGTGTGGGGAACGAGCGGGACTGGATAGGTTGCGAGCACTGTCCACGATGGTACCATAAATGGTGTACTGACATCATGGACGTTCACAACCTTTCACGTGCTGAACTGGCGGATATCGATTGGATCTGTGATCGATGTTTGTAGAGAGGGTAGGGTTTTCTTTTGACGTGATGTATGTTAATTTTATCATTGGAAATTGAGATGATATTTCTTAATCCATCCATAGCTCGATAGCCTTGATTTATAACACCAATGCACTTCATCCAATGATTCATATACCTAATGCAACTATTTTTTTATTTTACTGAAATATTGCTTTTGCTTGGACACTTATCTGTTTATACACTAATTGAGATAGACTGCCAATTTATGTATTCGATATAAAAATGTCCATATAATGCTGTCATATTTTCATTCACGTCCATAGATTTCTCAAATGAATTATTTTCAATCCTAGATTATTTTCAATTTTTGAAGCACTATCATTGTTTTAGATTTTAGATTTACTTCTCCGTCCGATCAATGTTTTGTTTTCGTGCAATATTTTGTTTCAAGTTCCAAAGCAATGATAGTCCATATAACATTTATTTTTCTGGTCTGTTCACATACCATTGTTTTTCGTGCAATAATATGTTAAATCCATACAGCCACATCTTGGCGTTAGAATTGATAATATCACGGGTACAGATATGGATATTTATTTGACTTTCTATTGACCGCTCACATTCCTTTTCATCATATTCCCATATTGTTTTTTGTTTATAGGCTTATGCTTTCAGCTTGCCGTTGTATAATCTACAATTTAGATTTTTCTTTCTCAATACCATGTTTCCCCAGATATTTCAAAAATTGTTGCATTCTGGTGAAGGGTTTACATTAAGATAAAACTGCAATTGAAAGATCAAACTGTAATTTTTCAGAATTGTTGAGATTGAAAGAGTTCATTATTAGAATACTGTTTTCAAGTACTCAGTACTTTTAGACTGTTGAAATTTGAGTGTTGAATAAAACAGACTGAAGCAAAAGTGAAATGATCTATGCAATTGTCCTTTATTACAATCCTATAAATTTTCATTTGCCAGTCAGCATTTTCCTCGTTTATGAAATGTCTGCAAGTAGCGAGTATTTCTATACCAATTGATTTTTTAGCAGGAATTTATGCCGAGAGTGACAACTTGACTCGTGCAGGGTCGGCAGGAGTTCAAAGGTCAACAGAGGTCAAAAATTGACAGACATGTGAACATTTCATTGATGGAACCTGTTTCTCAAGATCATCGCTAGAACTTGTTCCCCAATCTGGAAAAAAGAAGAAATGAAACATCGATAAACTGTTGCTCACGATGAGAAATTCTAAATAGGCCTACATGTTTCAATGCCCTTTTGGGGTGCCATGGTAGTCGGAATTACGTTGAGAACTGGAAGGTCGAAGTTAGCATTCGCGCGGTCGAATTCCAGCAACAGGCGGTCGAAATTGGCATCATTATTCGACAAGATTCGGACTTGGTCAGTCCTTTATAGGGGATACCTTGACCACTTTAGCAATAAATGACGTCGTTCACAAAGTACCTGTCTCTCTTCACCAGGTCAGTTAGGTTTATTACCTCAACAGTTTTGAAGATATGAATGGAAATGTCTTAAGCGGTCGAAATTCCCCCCGCTTACCCTACATCACAAAATATGACAGGGATGAGCCTGGTCTAATAAAAAAATCACTGAACATTGCTGGGCATACATGACTGACGCCGAAGGCGTCAGTCAGAGCGCGAAGCGCGCCGCTTTAACGGGTGGGGTCCAGGGGCCCGCCTTAGGGCCCCTGGTGAGATCAGGGCTAAGCCCGGTGGGGGTCAGAGGCGAAGCCCCGTATAACTCTGAGAAAATAGAGTATTCAAGACATCATTTGGAGGCCTATTTTTATCAGTACATTGGTAAAATAAAACACTCCAAGAAAAGTTTTCAGTCAAAATAGGCCTAGGCATAGGCTAGGCCTAGCCTAAGCTATGCCTAACGTTAGGCTAGACCCTGCGTAGGCCCAGCCTACACTGAAGCATGTCAAGTTGAACAGTTCTTCAATCGCTGTAAAACTTGTCTCAGTGGTGAAGATGTCCATCAATCCCGATTAGAAAACCTTGGGATAGCTGTAACGTTAAGTTGTAACAACTAACGTTACGATGTTGTATTACGTTAGGCCTAACGTTAGACCTAGAGCTAACGTTAGGCCTATGCTATTTCAAAGTTGCTCATCTTGCGAATGAAATTGCCGGAATGGCTCACAATGGTGCACCACATTAATTCACTTCAGACTATCACTTTTCGATATCTGAAGAAGTTCTTTCTCTATCCAAGACCAATATTCCATTTATTTTAAAAACTGTTACATCAACTTTATAAGCGGCCGACTCATTTTCCGATCGATCACAGCACAGGTTACTGCATCATGCATGATGCTGCTACAGTCAACTGCTGATGATCGTGACAACTTACACATGCACAGATTTACGTACTGAACTTACGTACGTGCGCATGGTGCATGATAAACGTGATTCACTTTGACTGGGAGTATTACAACTCCCTGCAGGCAGGATAAGCAATGATGGAGCTTGCAGCGGTAACGCCAGTAATAGTCCGGGGAGTTACAGTACAAGAGCGACGACCCACTGAAAAATAATGCTGTCAGAAAACCACGGAAATTGGGAAAGGTAAATCACGGAGGCAGGAAAAAAATCACGGAAATCCGCGAATTCACGGAAAAAGCTCATCCCTGAATATGAGCATAGTCACATGTACTGTTCTTGAGATATCATGTTTACAAGGTTTTGACCTATTGAACTCTCACGACCTAAAATGACTTTTGACCTCCACCAAAACCAATCGGGACCATCTGCTAAATATGGCCAACCCACACACCCAAATATGAGAATAGTCACACTTACTTTCTGGAGGTACCATGGTTACTAGCAATTTCAAAGGAAGTTCAATTTCAAGTTCAACTTTATTAAAGGCCTGTATACACGAGCAACATTTGTAAAACATTCTCAAAACACTTCACCTGCAACAAACCCAAAACATGCTTGTTTTCGGTTTGTTGCACAGTGTAGACAGGGTAAAAACAATTTGGAAACATTTTGAAAATGTTTTGAGAAGAATTGACAGGACATTTCTTTTGCGACATTTCCAAAACATTTTCAAAACATGCTGTATACCCTGTCTAAACTGTGCAACAAACCGAAAACAAGCATGTTTTGGATTTGTTGCAGGTGGATGTTTTGCAAATGTTGCTCGTGTATACAGGCCTCAAGTCCCAAAGGGGAAATTTGATGCTCGCAATAACACATAAAAGTATCAAAAACATCAAAAGGTTAGCAGATGTAACTAGTCACAGATTCAAACATAAAAACTCTTAAACAAATAAAATTGTTAAAAGATGTTAAGACTTATAAATGATATAAAACAATAGATGAAAAGATAATAACATAAATAATACAATATATAATAAAATAAAAAAATGTAGCGATTAAAACGAACTTGTGAACAAGGAACTTACCATTTGACCTCTCATGACCACAAATTACCTTTGACCACCATGAAAATTAAAAGCAATCACCTATGCAATATGGCCAACCCACCCACCAAATATGAGCATAATCACATGTACTGTTTTTGAGATATTGTGTTTACAAAGTTTTGACCTCTCGTAACCTCAAATGACCTCTGACTTTCACCACAAAACCTATAGGGATCATCTTCTCCAAATGGATAACCCACACACCCAAAATATGAGATTGGTCACACCTAACCCTTTACACACACCTACACACATTACCATCACCCTATTCCTTGCCTGCCTTGGGCAAAGAATCAAAAATGTTAAAATGATCTTTAACATGTCTTGTTTGCTTGCACAGCATGTTGCACAATGGTTTAATTAATTACATTACCCCATAAGAGCAATATTTCTATCACACCCTCGTACAAGGTGCAGTAACTTTCAGAAAAAAAAGAAACACAAAGATTGAAATTTGAGTAGTGCAACAATGACATCACAAATTATTGCATGATGTATCATTTTACTTTGAGGGGGAATAAAAATTCAACATTTTGTATCTCGGCTCAAGAATGTCCTACAAAGATGGGAGTTGGACTGTTCCAATTTATCTGTGCATGCTGTTAAATAGATATTTTAGAACTTTTTGAATTAAGGTACTTGAAGTACTTACTTCCCTTTGAAACTCAGGCCTTGCTGTTTTGTTATCCGACTATGTTTGTTTGGAGGGAAAGTTTTCATTGTCATGCAAAATGGATTTGGCTGAAAGACAAAAAAGTTAAGAGACATTTCTGTTAAATTTTTTGAGTGACAAATATGCTTACCAGGTAAGTCTTTTAAATGGGCTGTAATGCTCTAAAAACTAATATCCATCTTGAAAGTGTATGTCGAAAGTAGCTTAACCCTTTACTGTTGTGCTCCGATCGGGGCATATTTGCGCGCCTCAGGAGTGGGCGGAAAAGCGGCTGTAGCCCGCCCCGCATTGGCTTCCGTAGACCATTGACCCCGTGACCTTAAACTATTGTCTCTCTCATTGTTGTGGCCGAATTTTCCGGGTAGCTACTCGCAGTTTCGAGCTCCGCGTGAAACAGTAAAGATGGGTGACAGCCGAGCTCTCCGCATGGGTCCAGAAGGACCGAAACAATGGTAAAGGGTTAAAATAAGTCTGTGGAGTGTGTTTACTGCAAAGCTGGTGCAACTGTCTGTGCGTGTGTGCATGTAACCCTTTAGCCGAGTGGTGCAGATATTTTAGATTAACCCTTTACTGTTGTGCTTCGATCGGGGCATATTTGCGCGCCTCGGGAGTGGGCGGAAAAGCGGCCATAGCCCGCCAAGCATCGGCTTCCGTAGGCCATTGACCCTGTGACCTTAAACTATTGTCTCTCTCGTTGTTGTGGCTGAATTTTCGGGTAGCTACTCGCAGTTTCGAGCTCCGTGTGAAACAGTAAAGATGGGTGACAGCCGAGCTCTCCGCATGGGTCCAAAAGGACCCAAACAACGGTAAAGGGTTAAAGTAACTATGCCCTTAGAAATCCAAAGGGGGGTCACTGTACAGTACAGTGCTTAGAAAAACACCTTTACCTGCATTTCATGATTTGATAATGGTACATTGTGTGGTTAGTTTGTTAGTTGAGGTTTCATGGTTAAGTTTCCAACCAACTGGTTTAAGTTGGGACAGCCACAGCTAACTAGCAGCTCACTAGCTTGTTTTCCTTACTCCAAATGCTGGACACAGAGCACAATGGAGTAGCTTTCATTTTATTGTCTTTGGTATAACTTGGCCAGGAATCAAACTCTATATACTCCCAGATGCAAGCTGGAGGTTCTAACCAATTGATCATGCATTCATGCCCTGTAACATTGTCAATTTGACTTCATGAGCTTTAAAATTAATGTCCCATATATTGGACTTTATTGAAATGCATGTACAGTACCTATCGTACAGCACCAAGAGTGAAATGTAGGTTAGCTGAAGAAGGACCCACTTTCAATCAAAAAGTATGACAGTTCCTTTAATTTTGGTATCCTTGTATTGACCACCAGACAAAGACTGTTTGTATGCAGGCTTCAACAAATTTTTCCTTTCCTACTTGTCCGACGGGCTAGCTGTTTTCTCAATCTACTTGCCCGCATAAATATCTACTTGTCCAATTTAAATCTGTTGAGTACATATAATTTTTAAAGTCTGAAACTACAAATGCAATTTTGCACAACTCAAAAATTTAAGGCTGGGTCACAGTCTTATAAACATGGATAATCCATGTAACGTGTACGTCCTATCCGTAGATGGTTGCCACCGACTGGGACAAAAAATGCACACCAAAACCGCCAACGTGAAGTTAAAATTTGTATGATTTGACGATGAGTCTTATATTTTAAACAAATGTTTGACTAGAGTGGGAAAGCATATCTTGCCCGGCGGGCTGCAACATTGAGTATAGTAGTTGCCCGAGTGATTTTTTACTTGTCACGGGCTGTCGGGCGGGGGATTTGTCGAAGCCTGTTGTATGGAAGTCATGTCCAAGAATGACAGCCAATACTTTTGGTAAAGAAAAGGGCCCCCTGGTAACATTTGGGGGGTCAAACAAGTTGTGCTTGGCCAACTGTCCCCTGTTTATTTCATGCATGCATACATACATATATACATACATACAAACATACATGGAAATTGAAAGAAAGCAAATTCTACCAATGTAACAGTGACAATGACATGAAGGTCCAGAAGATATTACCATGCTGTTCTGTAAAATGCTCTGTTTTCTGGCAAATCTGTCGTTGGTCCATGGGGGAGTTGAACTGCCAAAGTCTGCCATTGTATGAACTCAAAGCTGCTGTATAACTGCAATTTCAGGAAAAATACTTTATGTAAATACAACACGAAAGAGGAAACCCAGTCTACAGACTTGCATTAGAGAAACTCAAACTACCACTTCCTCCTGCTGTAGCAAATAAACACCACTAGTGCGCAGTGTCACAATTTACAAGGTGTTTCTTGATTGGCTGTTGCCCACCGTTTCACACAGTGTTTCTTGGTTGGCTGTTGCCTTTCTTCTTTGTAAGGGTTAGAAATTAGGTTCGGAATTCGGGTGTTAGCCAGTTAGGAAAGTACTTGTTTAAGAGCTCACATTGAAACAATAAACATGTGCAGTCCATCATGAATCTCATCTTGACTCATTGCCAGCTAGTAATGTTCCAGGTCAGTCATGTGGGGCACTTTCAAAGCAATCGCTTAGCAGGAATGGAAGGGACTTCTCAACTACCATACTGTACAGTACATGAAGTGAAAAAAATTTGAAAGGAAAAAACAAAAGAAAAAAGATACCCTGTACCAAAACTGAAGAAATACAAAGTTGAATGGCACTGTAAGACTTGAGAAAATTTGAGATGCGAACAGAGGAAAAGGAACTACTTGAATAACATTTCCTCTCCACTCCCCCCAACACATGTCACTTTTGTTATGACACCCAGGGGTGATGCCAGCGGGGGTCTATCCCCCACCCCCCATCGGGGAACACTGCCCCCCTCCCCCTTGTCGGGGAAGGTCGGCGGTTTCGTCGTCGAGGCCTAAAAAATAAAAAAAAATATAAAAAAACGCAATAACTGAATTTACTAAATGGGTGATTTTGAACATCATTTTTTTTGTTATAAAACTATTTTAATACACATCAGCATCAATTTTCAGTTACTTCTCATGGCTCATAGTTCATAGCTCTGTTAAAATTCATTACATGTACCTTGTCCCGTGCATGCAATGTAACCCATAACCAAGACTTCTGTTGCAGACCAGGAAGCGGGAAATTTGATGTGCAGACGTAACCAAGGGTGGCACCAGTGGGGAACCAGGGGCCATACCCCCGTCGGGGAAGGCTGCCCTTCCCCTGTCGTTGAGAAGATCCAGTTTTGTCGGGGAGTCTTTGTCTACAGGCCCATGAAAAAGATTTAAGCCGGACGATCTCCGGACCATCTTCTTGATTTTTCTACTATTTTTCCTTACAAACGGACGAGAAGTTGTTCACGTGCATGCAGTGCACAATGGTTTGACATCTGTCCTGTCCTGACAGCCGAATTCAAGCAACAGTAATGACAATCGACCAGGCTGTTCTCAGTCATATATACATAATGATTAACAAAAGTGTGGGAATGCATCCTGTCCTGATAAGTCTGACTGAAAACTCATTTGAAACCACCTTGTTGTAACGTGACATATTTTCAAAGACGTCGGAAATAAAATCATTTATTGTTGTGAGTTACAGTTGGATAGTCACATAGAAAATTTCATAAATTTAGTGGTCCTCGCAGTTGAATACAGCAAGGAGTCTCAATAGAGTCAAAAAATTGGTATGTTTTCAATTGAGTTTCACAGTTTTTCCACGGGAAAAAGACAAGACCATTTCATTATATTGTAGCTTGTAGCGTTACCTTTTATATGGTTATTTTCTGATCACATAGCAAGTTGTTTTTTTTTTTCTATTAAAGTGAAACTTTCATAAAAAACAAAAGCTTCATTTCTAGTAAAAAGTCTGGGAAATGCAATTTCCAGCTGTCTGAGGGTTAGATTTTTTTAAAAATTTTCTCTGCGATCAGCGCCAACTTATGATGGGACTCCACTTTGACTGTTTTGGTCGAACAGATTACTCAACAGAACAATGCATTCTTGCAAACTATTCTTTGTTTGAGGGCAATATGAAGTGAAAATTTTATAGCGAAAAAAGCTTTAAAATGAAGACTGCTTTGCTTCTGGTTACGAGTCTGGGAAATGCCATTTCTGGCTGTCTGGGGTTTTCAATTTTTAAAAAATTTCTGTGCATTTCTAGGTAGTTTTCGGGCAGGATTATATTTTTCACACAAAATAGACTATTCTGCCTCCTACCAAGTTAAAACTCTCCCGTCCACACGTGTCAATATACAAAATATAAAACTTGAAATATATGGGAAGCTAAACTTTTCCGCTAGGAAAAGTCCAAGGGCCTTAGGCTGCGTTCACATAGAAGTATACTATTTGGGTGCACGGTGCACGTTTTCGAGGGCACGCGAACAGCTTAAATCGAACAATAGGATTTCCTCACACCGGGGCACATAAGAGGGCAAACTTTTCTGCTAGGAAAAATCCAAGGGCCTTAGGCTGCGTTCACATAGGGGTATACCATTTGGGTGCACGGTGCATGTTTTCGAGGGCACGCGAATAGCTTTAATCGAACAATAGGATTTCCTCACACCGGGTCACATAAGAGGGCACTAGTCGAAATGCTGTACAGCCGTGTATAGTATAGTTTAGTTGGAATCATGCTTGTTCGATTTTCTTGCAGCCTATACCATCCTTCTCCCACACTTGTCCGTATATCGTATTGCGAATAGCATATACCGAATACAGAATACTCCTATGTGACCGATGTGACCGTAGCCTTAGTCTCCCTGATGTCATTCAGAAACCCCAACCAAACTTAAAAACACATCCTACTTGATTTTTCTAATAGGAGGGTCAGATTCTTCTTCAAACCCCCCAAATCTGTCATAAAATTACAGTTCTGCCAATATAACCTTTAGATTCTCTAATATTTGTTAAAAATGGCAAACTTTTTTTCATTTTCGATGGATACTCTGTACAATAAAACACCCAAGCAAACGCTCTTAATCACTGTGACAATTGCTCTTGACACGCATATCAATGAATATAAATCCCAACTTTTCACTGTAACCTTACCCCAAAAAACAATTTTCACAAAATTCTAAAACTTATCCAATTTGCTGTTAATTTTCAAATCTTCTCCAATAAGCTGTTCATTTTCAAATCTTGATTCAAAAAAGGGAAAAATTTTTCAGGAAAATTTCCAGTTTCGTCTGAAAGCCTTAGTACCTAGGCCTACTGTAGTATGATGAAATGCGTAACCCCAAAAGAATTCAATCTGTGGCCTATGTAATGTTTTTGATTTTGCCCATATGAAGGACAGATTCTTCAATAAACACCCCAACTTTTTAATGGTCCTTACAAAAGGCCAAATTTTGATGAAAAACTTTCTCTTCTTAACAAACTCTAGATTTTAAAATATTTGTTGAAATAAAAGCCAAAAATTTCTACCAAATCACGTCCCACTTGAACTACAGTAACTAAATGCCTATGTCGGGCCTTGAAATGCTGGCCCCTGTCAGAGGAAATCCTGGTGCCACCCCTGATGACACCATATTACTCTGGCTGAAAAAAGGGGACTCTAAAATGGCATCTGAATAACTGTGTCCCATGTTTAGTTGTGTACACCCTGCCCCGGTTCCCACCCATCCCCAATGCAGACAGAAGTATCTTGCTTTCCCATCCACGCATTATGGCAATTTGAAGTAAATTCTTTACATTTTTTTAATCAATTTTAAGTTTTCCCTGTGGCTACATGAAGTGCAGCTCTACTCTAATCTTATCAGATTCAGTATGTGTTGTGTGGAAAAAAGGGGAAATGGAAATTTACTTTAAAGTTTTCTGCAGATTTACTTTACGTTACTTATGTTTCAAAATCTCTGAAACCAAAAACTAACACAAATATCTGAAACAATGATTTTCAAATTTTCTAGGAGAATTTGTTTTCCATTCTTCAACTGCATTCCAAATGCACAAAAAGAGTATATACAGACTGCCTTACAAAAAAACCCCATGAGATTGCCAGGGAATGCAGCACTTCCCATGGGAATCCCAAGGGAATTAAAGTTCCCTGTACAGGAAGCAAACATTCTCCATGGGAAGTCTGAAGTTTATCATGGGAAATGCATCACTTTCTGCAGATTCCGATGGGTAATATTAATTCCAATGGGAAGCTACAAATCCCCATGGGATTTCATTTGCTTTACATGGTACAGTAAGTAACCATATCTGACACAGAAAGTAGAATTCATGCTAATTTTCCACGGTGTTTTCAGTTTCTCACTGGGAAATGATCATTCCCCTCGGCATTTACTAGTTTTTTCTTGAAAAGTAACAAGTCCCAATATGCAACAGGCTTGGGGTAATCTTAATCAATTATCGTAATCGATTGCAATTGATTACACATTTTGAAGTGCTTGTAATCGCAATCGATTACTTTTGTGAAAATCGCAAAGTAATTGCAATCGTAATCAATTACAATGGCAAAGTAATCGCAATTGTGGTTTCATTTCTGATTACCTTGGAGTTGAATTGAACAAAGAAGTAAAGTTACTAAACAATTTTTTCAGTGCTTGGTTCTTCTGTTAAATTGACAAAATTTAATTGTCCCTCTTTCTTGGATGTTCCAGCTTAAAATGAGTGAGAAGTGCATGGGTTCAATAATCTTTAATTTGGGAGGACTTGGTTCTGTCCAGGCTTATCTAGAGCAATGTCCATGGCCTTTTTTCCAGTTGTGGGCACTGGATTGTTTTGCCTACTACATTGTTTATGTGGAAAGAAAATGTAATCACGATTGCAATCATGATTGCATTGCAATGTAATCGCAATCGTAATCAATTACTTTCAATTTTAGCTGTAATCGTAATCATAATCGCAATCATAAAATATGAAGTAATCGCAATCGTAATCGATTACAATGAAATGTAATCGCCCCAAGCCTGATATGCAATAATTGGCAAAAGAAAATTATGTGACTTTTTAAGTTTTATGCAGATTAACTTTAAGTAACGTACAAACCTATACATACTAAAACTTAACATAAACATCTGAAATAATGACTGATGACAGTGTTCAGTTTGCAGGCTGTCAGCTGATGTACTCGACAACTGTACTAAGTTGAATATTATACATGTACACTCTATAAAGGCATCAGCATGATGATGCAGTCACAGGACTGAGTGCAAAATTTAAAATACACTTGCAGAGAAACAATGCAAATGTGATACAAAATGTAATACCTAACTGTAAATTTTCAAAATTTGGAGGAAAATTTGTGTCCAATTAAAGGAAGTTTTCACCTCAGCAGGGTGGAAAATGACTTCAAAATCTTTACAAGAACATGTGACAAAATTTAAGGAAATCCTGAAATTTGTCTCAGGAGAGAAGTCCTCAAAGTGCCTGAACGTCTAATCCTTGAACAGGCCGTGGTTCATACACTTACCCATAGGACCTACTCCGTACACCGTCCTTTGCCATATACCTCACAAAATCATCACAATGTGTGGGATGAGAATACAGGCACGCAACTCCTCACAGCTTTAATAATTCACCTTTATGATTGCCATTCTTGCTATACGTAAATGATCTCTGTCACAATGGGACATTGTCCGTGCATCTTACTGCACCATGTAGAGAATAAAGGTCTTCACATAGAATTCTAATGCTCCCACTGTACAGTATTTGTGTTCTGATAAAATTTCTTATAAACCTTGCATTGTGGCTGGGAAAAACAGTTTGGTGATGGAGTATTTACTGAAGGTTTAGATTACAGTGTAGGCATGTGCAAATTTATTTTCCTGGAGCAAGGTGTAAGTTTTAGGAGTGAATTAACAAGAAAAATGGGTTTTTACACCTTAAAGCCTAAAGTAACAATGAGGTGGTTCTTTCCTTTGATTGATAATTTATAAAATAAAAATCTGAGACATTAGCCCTGCCTCTAACCTGCAAAATGCCGTTTGAGTTTTGGTCATGCAAACTGCGTTTTACAGAAGAGCAACTATACTTTGAAGTGGGCCAACAGTTTTCTGATACGGGGACTAGTGTAGGCTAGTAATATTGTAGGTGTCCGTAGTGTTTGATGTGATATGCAATAGGTCTTCATACCGAACTCCAACTAACATGCAATGGTAAATACTTGGAAGTTGTAACAGTTACAGAACTTAGAAAGTTTCACCAACAGGCCTAAGATAATGATTTGTTGTTTATTGTATTAACAACAAAAGCAATTGTTGACAAGAAGAAAAAAGGAAAGCTAGCTGGAAACATTTTGAACATCTCAGCTGTTTTTTGAATGTCACCACCTCCTTAATTTTGAAGTTTGAACTTCGCTGACTGCGACACTCAAAACGCCCAGGTAAAACCCTGGTTACTGAAAGGTCATGACCTCTTCTGCACTGTGGCCAAGGACTTCCAACTTTCAAGTGCTACTGCAAGGAACACAAGGTGAACATACAGTAGAACAAGGCTGCATTTGGTGCACTCCAAAAGGAAGAACTTCGCCATGTGCACCAACTCCTTCACAGTGTAGCGGGGGGCGGGGGCAAGCTATACTTTCGGCGTACCAGTAAATTTGCTGCCGTATGATAAAAGTTCAGTATACAGTGCTTGCATTGCCAATGAATGGTGTATGCATTACATACATGTTTATGTAAGTAGTAGGCCTAAGAAGCCTACAATCATATACGGATTGCTACCTAACGTGTTTTTACCAAATACTTGTTAATAGGCCTACATTGTAAACATACAGTGACCATGTATGCATCACGTACAGACATACTGTATGTATGTATGCACCCCTGCAGATTGTTTATTGTTTATGTAGCTAGCACTGGATGCATGTGCACAGAAAATCTCGGTGTAAGATCATGAAAACCTTGCCTTGGTATTGCTTTGGCACTTGCTTTACATGGAACGCACCCTGGCAGTAGCATACAGGCTAAACATTGGCGGACAGTATTCTACCTGTAATTCTGTAACTTACTAAGTTTTTCTAACGTTACCGAGTGCCACTACTAATAGGAAATAAGGCCTAGCCTAGCTTTTCACTGCGAGCTAACGCTCGCATGCATGCTTGTTCTAACGTTAGGGCTAGGCTCAGTATACAGTACTGAGTTAGGCTTAACGTTAGTTACAGGTCAATAACACGCTATGTAAATCTAATGCAATGGTACACCGGTGTCACTTCCTCTCCTAAGAACATTCAAATTTTTCGAGCCAAATAACTCCCTTTGGAAAACCAATGCATCCTTAAAACTGACACTTGCTGTATCTTAACCTCGTTTTATTAGATGCTCTGCTTGTCAACTGCACTTTAGAGGACGAACTTCTCAGAACGAGCTACGAAAATTCACTTCAGTCTTGGTCTTGCAGTGTTTTAATATCCTCCAGGGTGGGCCGATGATATGTCTTCGAAATATCATAACGGTACGTTTCACATGTTGTGTTTATTGCACTGCATTTTGTACAGCTGTCTACAACGCACGAAGTTGTGCAGGGCATTGCGCAGTGGGAATCAAGATTTCCACATTGACATTTTCCTGGATCATTTCTCTTGACAGTTTTCTTTACGTATGAAAATTCTAAGATCAGATCTTTTGTACTCAGGAAAAAATCAAAATGATAATATCTTCAAAACAGCTGATGGGTTGTTAAGGTGGGTCGCAATTTCAATTGTAATGGAATGCTTTCAAATTTTCTTTCTGTATTTGATGGGTGATTTGCCCTAAAGTAGAAGCATTGACCTATAGTGAATTGTACGTTTAGTTGACGCAGTTCGGCTTTCAAAGGAATTCCAGAACAGCGCCGCACTCCTGCCCTGGTTGTGGTTGCCTGGGAATTCCCTGGGTACAACAACATGACAGCAAAGGTTTAGTTCATATTTAAAGAAAAAGGGTGGTTTGAATGACCAGTATACAACTATCAAGTCTCTTCTAGGGCAAAAGGATGAACATATCCACTGTTTCTAACTTTAGTCTACCTTCTTGTTATTTACAGCGTTCCAACGTCGCAGCATATCATCGGACATAAGTGAAAGAACTCTTCTCAGCTCTCAGGGGCTGAAATTTTTTCGATCTAGCCGCCAATCGGAAGGAGGGGCGGAAGATTAAGTGGCGTATTTTCAAATACTTGAAGGACCTTAGATGCAACTTCGAGAGTTAATTTCGATGCAGCGTTTGATTCCTCATTTATTTTAAAAAATGTCAAAATTGAAATTTGATGTTTTTCAACATGCCTAGTGGGAAAGGCCCTTACTTTTCACGTTTGGTACCCATCAAAGAAGGCACATGGCAGGAAACTTGGATTAAGTCAAGTTCAATGGAGCATTGTGTGTGCATTGATCCATGAAAACTAGTTAGGAAACGTCCAGTGACCAGCACAATAGAGGCATTGTGATTGAATTGTTCCATGGCACAGTGGATACAAAATCACCGGAATGATTGCAACAATTCATCCCTTTTCTGCTTGGGTACAGTTCAAATTTTTCAAATGAGCCAAGGGTAGTTTCCTCTTATGAAGTTTGCAATCCCATTATAACTGAATTGCACATCCTCCATGTGTAGGCCTATACACACGGAGGATATGCCTGTATGGCCTGTTTATCTCAACTACTCACCAATTGTTACCAAAAGGTTTTCACGGGTGTCATCTTTAAAAAAGATCTCGTCAAGTCTTTTCTGGTGTCCCTGCCCAATGTACTGTCCTTTGTTTTATTCCTCATCTATATGAACGACTTGCCGTAAAACTTAAATGGCATTGAAAATTTTTGTCAATAGGTACGTATCGACTTGGCAAATCAAGGGCGTCACCAAGGGGGGGGGGTCGGGGTGTCGGGGTGCGAACGACCCCCCTTTGAGTTTTTTTTACCGAAACATTTAAAGGATGTACCAAAAGTCGAAAAAAGATTTCTTCTGCCATTGCAAAGTATATATTTCTTTTAATATGTTGAATGCGTTATCTCACTGCAATCAGGCCTACAGATTGAGTCCCCTAAATTACTATTTCACTCTTTACTTTTTATAAAGCTGGTAAGTCCTATTGGCTACATTTATCTACACCTTTCCATAGTACTATAATCATATATCTAATAGCAATTATTTGAAATACCTTTAAATGATATCTTTCCTTAACGGAACAAACATTTTTATTGAAACTGTATATGAGAACGATATGTTCATCTCTTGAATTCTGTACATTTTCGGTGGGTAAACTGCTTCATATCAGTAGGCTCAGTATACCTTAATACTAAAACGGAAGTGCGCCTCCGGATATTCAAATTGACTTAAAATCTCGACGAAGAAATAGTTCCAAGGATGATAATATTTTTGCAACAGTCGAATGTTCTGAGGGATTTAACATTACGACACACAGAAAAACATGTCAAGTAGGATGCCCTCTCTAGATTTCGACTACTTACTCACTGAATGCATATACCGTGTGCTTGTCTGTGATTAATATCCACCTGTGACTAAAAGGTGCCATATGTCAGTATGTAAGTAATAAGTTGTTTTTACTTGATCGGATAGTACTTTGAAGAGGTAGTTATCCCACCAAAATAGGACGAGTCAAAGGCCATTTAAGTCAAGGGAATGATGGTACCGATGTTTAAGGGATAAATCGCATTTGGCTGACTATTATGGCAAAATAACGGACAAGGCGAAGTAGAGTCCGTTATATGTTGCTAATTTGGAGTCGAGACGGTTATGAGACAGTAATGGTCAAACAAATGTGTTTTATTCCTATTCTAACACCGAAAATGTGTGAAAAACTTCATCTTTATGATTGCATTGACGTTTATTGACCGTGTGTAGCAAAATTACAGGTCAGTGTTTAACCAAATTCAGAATGCAGGTTTCTCATCAACGGATGGTAGAGGTGTTAGAATTGAAAATGAAATTCCCTTTATCAATTCATACGTATCAAACTGAGAAATGGGTCAATCATTTTTCTAAATATCAATTAACTTGTTCTGTTCTTCCTCCAATTTTTGCTCGGAGGTTTTCAATTTTTACCTTTCCGTTACCTTCTTTTAATGGAACAAATTACACTATTTTGTAGGTCTTGAGGAAGAAAGCTTGAAAGTAAAAAAAAGTACATTGGTAAATTACATTCTGCACAAGTTACTGTTCTGTTCTATAGAGCCAGATGCCATAAGTAGTGTGATATACGCTGTTCATTGCAGATTTGAATGATTTTCTTAATTTTCTTTGCATTGCAGAGTTCAATTCGCTAAAAATTTCTTCATGATTTGTTATTTGAGGTTCGCTATTTTTAACTTCTTAATTTTGAATTATTGGTTATGTTCCAAGAGCTTCAAAGAGTTTTTGTCCTGGGAATCCTTTGACGCTGAATGCTATCACTCCAGTTGGTTCCCTTTACCGAGCCCATGGATCCCACGACAGCAACCCAACTGTAAAAGAAAAATGTTCTGGTACCATTGTCATTTTAAGATTTTAAAGCTTTCTCTTTGGTCCCCACCCATGGGTTCATGAACGTTCAAGAAATCATAATTTTGGCATTAACAAACTAGTAATCTTGACGATATTTTACCAGGCATTTGACTCCTCAGAGCTTCCAATGCTTTGCCCCTGGACCCCACCAGGGTACCTTCAGCGCGCCCATGAACCTCACGACGTAGTGCTTGCGCTTGCCGCTAATGCGGCAATAATTTGCTTCTTCGTTCAAATTACGACCCCTGATAAAAATGTCTGGTGACGCCGCATGCAAATGGGGTTTAATAATGTCATGTAGTATGGTGCACTCTCTATGGCCTTTAGCAGACGCCATCTTGTTGTTTACGAGCAACTCTCCCTTCCTTTTTTCCTAGATTCCCAGGGCCCTCCCTGTTTCCCGTCACGTGTTACCAGTGGACGTGACAAATTACCTATCTTAGTTCAATGTGCACGCTGTAACCCATATTTTCAAGGTGTGGCCAATTTCACCCTTTGCAGCCTCCTCATTGGTCTTTCAGATCAGCACACTCATTTACATTAATGCGTCATAACTTTTGATCAATCAGGGGACTGCATGTGTTCGGATCTCGCACGAGGTTTCCAAGACCTAGCCTGCGAGCTGGACACTTGTGCAGCAGACCCTGAAGGACAAACCTATAACGTTAGTCACTTTGTACATAACTGATTTAAGTAATCTTTTTTTGGCCAGCCGTTGATTGTAGTTGAACTGAATAAAAATCACTAATCATGCTAAAATAGAACTGAAATCTTTACTCTTCCTGTCTGTGCGTCTGTCTCATCTCGTATCGCCATACTCAGCAAGTTCCCCTACCAAGCCTTGGTTATAGGATTGGCCCTTTATTTAACAATAAATCTAAATGTTTTAAAATGAGCGGGGTCACCCATAGGATTAATTCAAAACTGCATTCTTATGTGATGGGGAACTACACTTTGGAACAAGTAAATCGTGACCCACCGGTGTAGAACTCCCTTCAAATATGAGCTGGCAAAGCCATTTTAATGAAATAGCAATTAAAACAATCGGGCTTTGGGCATATTGAGAAGAAATCTTGCCTATTGCAACAAGTCAACCTTAGAAACCGCCTGTTTTTCTGTTGCCCGGTCCATTTTAAATCATTGTAGCAGTGGCGGAGCTAGGTATTTCTGTCAGATGGGGCGAAAATGGTTTGCAGGGGCGCTTCGAAGGAGTAAACACCCTGAACCTCAGTGCGATCGAAGCAACGGCTTTTCAGACTTCCCAGTTGATTTTTCGCACCTTGTAAAATACTACTTTGACATTTCTCCTCAGCAAGTTTTTCTATTAAAACATGTTTAAATTTCCTATCCATGGCCTCCGCGGAAGAAAATTCGGGGGGGGGGGGGCTAAATTCTTTTAAGGGGAAAAGCTCCGCCCCACAATGAGTAAGCGCGGAGCGCAAGAAAATTTCGGCGCAAAATCCTTCTCAGATCGCTTGAAATGACATTTCTAAAGCCTATTTACCGCATATAAATAGGGAAAACACTGCGTGAACTGTTAAGAAATATTGATGTAAATTTTTCTTCATCTTTTTCTAAATGTTTTCTTCGTTTTTCAGGTTTCTTATTTTCCAGGGGAGGGTAAGTTACCCCCTTGCCCCCTACCTGCGGCCGTCCATGTTTATATCCCTCTCCTGCACATTCTGGTGTGAAGGCAGTCATTATATTTTTTGTTATTGTCAAGTCTCGATTTAAGATTGAAATTTAATAATGGGCTACTTTGTGAAGATAAAGATTAAACCTCCCAGAGATAAATAACAAGCAATCTTAAAGAGGGAAAAAGTTATGGAAATTAATCACCGTTAGGTGTACATTTTTGGCATCTGGAAATCAAGATAAGTACACGAAGAAACATTAATTGACGAAATTAACATCATATGACCGCTCTGAAATAGCCATTAATTAAGTACATTTAAAGAAATAGCCAATACGAGAGGTCTCCTTGGCTCACTAGATACCGAATTCATAATAAATAAAAGGAGCCTAAACTTGAGCTTATTTAATGCAATTTTCTGGCTTTTGAGACCACGGAAGTACAGATACAAGCATTTTCATGGGATTATCGTGCAGTGTTAGAAATAGCCATTTATCATGAGAATGGTCGCTTGAAGAAAAGTATAATGGAAACTGCTTATGAAAACTCTTAAACCATTACCACTATGGTTACAGTTTTTATTTCATTTAAACCTGAATTTTCTCTTCAAATGATTTTGAAAAATGTTGTGGAAGATATTTTGGTATCTTTATAATAAACTTTTTTTATTGTCTATGTTGACAGTTATTCCCTACAACAAGAGGGTTACTTGCTCCAAAGTTATTGTTGCGCCCTTTGCAACTTCTTTTATTGGCCGGGAGGGTTAATTTAATGCCATTCTGTGTATTTTGTAAGTTTATAACCACGCTGAGTGCGGAAGCAATGAACTTAGCACAGCGACAACTTTCATTAGTGTGCATAAAGCTTAAAGATAGGCTTCGACAAAACCTATCCCTACAGTATTACAGAAGATGACCCTTTTCATCAGAATAAAGTGCAGATAGTACAATAACTGGTGGCTGTTTTAGCATTTTGTTATCTGGGCCTTAAAACAACCCTTTCTAATTATGTCTTTTGCCAAAACGGTGCAAGAGTAAGGTTTGTTAAGAACCTAAAAAGGGCGCCGACAGACGACCCTTACATTCAAACCGATATGAAAATTATTGAAAGGGTCTAGAGGAAAGCTGTCCAGATATATTTTAACAACTATATACAGTCGTCATCCTAGTTCAGTGTTTCAGACACGATTAAACAACTTAAATGGGATAGTCTTGAAACTCGACGACTGCAGGGCCGGGGCCCCCTACTATAATCATCCATTAAGAAACATACAGTTTGCTACCAAATATAGTGGCTAAATTCCTGATTGACTCTCCTAGCCTGCCCGCCTGCTAACTCGTCGCAATAGTGTTAAGTACTTGTGCCAACATGCTCTTTCATCAAATAAATTTTGTTACCAAAAACACTTTACCCACGTAATATACCCAGGAATTTGCTATACCTGCAAGTACGCTATGCCCCATGTCTGTAGATTCTTTTTAGCGTCATCTCTTGTTCCTAACATTCAAAATATTGTTAGTATTGTTTGCATCATTGGACTCCGAACATTATGTAACAGGACGGGATAGCTTAGGAGAAGATTCCAGACCGTTTCTTAAGGGAGAAGAGAAGAGAAGAGAAGCCTTGAGAAGAGAAGCCTTGAGAAGAGAAGCCTTGAGAAAAGAAGTCTTGAGAAGAGAAGCCTTGAGAAGAGAAGCCTTGAGAAGAGAAGCCTTGAGAAAAGAAGTCTTGAGAAGAGAAGCCTTGAGAAGAGAAGCCTTGAGAAACCTTGAGAAGAGAAGCCTTGAGAAGCCTTGAGAAGCCTTGAGAAGAGAAGAGAAGAGAAGAGAAGAGAAGAGAAGAGAAGAGAAGCCTTGAGAAGAGAAGCCTTGAGAAGAGAAGCCTTGAGAAGAGAAGCCTTGAGAAGAGAAGCCTTGAGAAGAGAAGCCTTGAGAAAAGAAGTCTTGAGAAGAGAAGCCTTGAGAAGAGAAGCCTTGAGAAACCTTGAGAAGAGAAGCCTTGAGAAGCCTTGAGAAGCCTTGAGAAGCCTTGAGAAGAGAAGAGAAGAGAAGAGAAGAGAAGAGAAGAGAAGAGAAGAGAAGAGAAGAGAAGAGAAGAGAAGAGAAGAGAAGAGAAGAGAAGAGAAGAGAAGAGAAGAGAAGAGAAGAGAAGAGAAGAGAAGAGAAGAGAAGAGAAGAGAAGAGAAGAGAAGAGAAGAGAAACACTAATTAATGGCCGTTATTTGTAAGGATGGACCACATACCCAGTGGATCTCCAACTGGACCATCCGACCGGAAAATGAAAAAAAATATCCGATTCCAGCTCTGAGGAACCTCGATTCCTTGAAGAGATTCGGTGGAATGCCGGAATTCCAGCGACCAGAACCTCACCTTTGTCATTAGTTAAGGTATTTTATGAACTATTTGGTAGGAATAAGAATCGAAGTCACAAATACTGCTGGCAAATAATTTATCATTCTACAAGTGGCAGCACAGGATCACATAAGAACTTCAACCGAGTTTAACAGTAAAAGGTGTTATATAGGCCTTAGTACCAGATCTGATAATAGTGTGCCTGGTATGGCAGAATGGTAGAGCTATAATTTGTCCCCTTATGGTACTGAAGGGTCGAGTTGGTAAGTATGCTGTCAGCAATTCGTTGTGTTCGCGCAGAGCGCTGAGAAAACTGTGATCCAGAATGGCTCTCATGATGGCTGGAATCGGCATTTCTTAGGCCAATTTACCTAATGAAAACGATCAAGGAAAACAGTAGTAATTTTTCAAAAAAGACATAAAATGCTACACTTTTGCTCAAGGGAGTGGGGGTACACGGTTATTGTCTCTTTCTCCCAGTGGCGTAGCTAGGATTTTTTCCAGGGGGGGGGGGCAAAGGTATGAAATTTCCCCAAAACTTTTCCCGGTCAATGTGTATGTATTTCACATAAAACATGCAAACTTACAAGTATAACAACATTACCATGTCATTTTGTAATATTACCTGCATTTTAATCTTAAAGTGAAACATAGAGCAATCGGAAATAATAAAGTATATTATTTTGGTAAACAATATCTGGTTTATTTGTATGTACTAACGCAGTGGTGTACGCAGGATTTCTCTGAATGGGGAGGGGCATGCAGTATGGTCTAAGGGGAGGGGTGTCCGGAATTTTTTTGACGTTTTCAAGGAGCCTAGATGGAAAATGGTGCGAGATTTTCGACTTTGACAGGAACAGTGTTAAAAGTTGAATCGTGGTGGTTCATGAGGATGAAACTGAAACTTTTGTGTCTTGACATGCATTTCCTTATGCCATTTATGCTACTTTGCGAAGAAAAACTTGTCATTAAATTTGCACACTTTTATTAGTCAAAATAAGAGAGCATTGATCGGTATTTGTGGTTTTTCTTGGCCAAAAAATGTTTTTTCGTCATGAAGATTATCTAAGCGGAGCTCCACCATTGGTTGGCGCGGAGCGTAGAGAAAATTTGGAAAAATCAGACCCCTTAGATGGCCGGAAATAGCATTTTCCAGGCTAATACGAAGAATCTAGCCAGTCGCTTTCTTCTTTTGTCGTTTGAAATAAAATGCTCACTTCAATACATGTTCGCAAACTGCAAAGTGATCAGAGAGTTAAGAGCTAATATTACCCCAAAAATGTAATTTTGCCCAAAAGCTCGAGCGAAGCGCCACCCTTGGTTGGCGCGGAGCGTTAAGAAAATTTCAAAAAATCAGACCCTCAGATAGTCAAAATAGCGTACTTATGCTTGTAAAGAGAATCTAAACATGTAGTCTTTATTATCGATGCCACCAGTGGGAAACAGTCTACCCTTTTAAGTAAAAATTGGAATTTGACAGAAGTTGCCTAGGTCTATTTGTAGGAATTAAAAAAAAGTTGGCATCACTGAAAGACCTTGCAGGGACAATCCTCCCCCTTGGAAAATTTCTGAAAATTGGGTGTCCTTATAAGCAATCTGGTGCCACATATGCTATCTTTTGAAGTAAAATCTGTGTTAATAAAGTTAGACTACGTATTTTTAAGAACAAAGAAAAAAATGGCATCTGTGAGGGGGGGGGAGGCCCAATGGTCTCCCCTTCGCACGCCACTAAGGAGGCCTAATAGTGGCTCGATCACACAGGATATCCTGCTAGAAAAGCAGTCTGTTAAGTGTAGTAGGCTACAAGGTACTCATTGTCCATTTATTGTTACACTCAAAGTGAGCAGAAAGCTATTTTCCCGAACTAGCTTGTAAGCCTCCAAGGATTAGGCTAAGTAACAAAATCTAAGTGTGCCAACGGATCCCGCTTATTCTAATTTCTAGTTTATCGTTGGCCATGGAATGTTTCAGCCCCATCCATCGTTATGTACACAGAGTTAAATCGTACAGCTACTGCTAGCTTGTAGAAGAACATAACAACCTCGGGGTCTACGGTAGCGACTTGTCAGTTTTCACATCCTTTTGTTGAATTCCCAAAGTATCACCTGAATAACAGCTCCCCTGTGCACTGAAATGCACTGATCATAACCCCCGTGCGTATACAAGCACAAGAGAACATTCAATCTGCTACGCGAAGAGGACTTTTCTGTGGAACGCAAATTGGGCCGGTTCATGCGACACTGACGAAATCTGAGTTAATTTGTTGCATGAAAATACGAATTATGTATGAGAAATGTCTCACAATTTCTTATTCTAACAAAAATTTTGAGAAATTTTTGTAATAATAAGAAGATTCATCAAATTTCCCCATTTTCATCAAATTTCCCCAAAAATTTTTCCAGGGGGGCAACTTCCCCCCCTGCCCCCCCCCCAGTAGCTACGCCACTGCTTTCTCCCTTTGTTTATGTGCCAGCAGAAGTCAAATTGTCATCTTATAGCTTTAGGCCTACATCAAAAGTGCTGACAAACGCGCACGGGAACGCACACTTTCAAACTTCATAAAACTTACGAATATTCAACAGTTGGTTTCAAAATTATACTTAACATATATCCATCGATCATTTTTCAATTATTTTTGACGATATCTTCCCAAATCTGAGCCACATAGTCAAAGAACCATTTTAATTCAAATGTTCCTTTGCTCCCCCCCCCCCCCCCCCATCCTGAAGAAAATCATTGTGGAGACAATTTCAAAGTTCGTACGATACCACATGCAGTTATCAGCTTCCTAGTACAATGGCTGATGTAACTGAAAGCAAAGGCAATTTCTTCGATAAAGAACGACGATATACTTAAAAGACTCTAATTTTTCAGTTTCAAATTCATGGTATGGTATCCGTCGAGGAGTAAGGCCCCTGTTGGACAAATCAAAGATGGCCCCAAACCGCGGAAATTCCAGTAACGCGCCCAAGATTTCGAAGAACCGAGTATATTTGTAATCATCTTGTTCGACATGATGAAATAGTGATGTACGGAAGTATGACGGTCATTCTTCCGTTCTTTCATTCTGTTCGTGTTTCAATACAACTTAAAAAACCGAAGAAAAAGTAATAACTGACAGTGTAAGGAAAGACAATTTATGGAAGAACTTGCAAGCATATGAGTAAAAATGTGTTTGGGTTATCATGATTAGATCATTATTAACATTAGCAACTGTGCCTATAGTCGCGTAACAAGCACAAATGCAAGAATAAAGCTCCCAGTTGGGTACCGTTTTTACGAAACTTTCTGAGGTATGCAAAACATTCATTTCGACATTTCCTGAGATGTCATTATTTAGTCTCTAATGGACGTGTCTATATCACAACGGCGAGTGTGTAACTGTATGCACGTGGGCGTGTACGTATAGGTAACGAGTTTTGAAAGGTTTGCAACACGATACCACAATATTACAATGATTTCATTTACTTTCTTTTTTCACAAACAGCAAAATGCACATATATGTACAATTTGGGTAAGGTACAACTGTTAAACAATCAAACAACCGTGAAAAGAAGCGCTTTAACAGTTTGAAAAGAGGAGTTAGTTAGAATTGAGATTCAAAGACACATTATGCAGCATAGGCATACGGGGATAATTTTTGTAGAAAGGGCGAGCGCAAATTGTGCCCGAATAATGGCTCCCTTTATCATGTTTTGCCAGAATGGACCAACTTTTTTACCCGCATTGGGAGAGCGAGTTCCCCCTGCACCCCTCTCTCGTACGCCTATGCACATCAGCACAAAAGTGTTTTAAAGTGTAAGCGAGTTGTTATTAGAATTTAATTCAAATGCGGTTTACCCTTTTGAAAAGCTAACTGGCTAATGTTTGGCCTCAACGGTACAAATTCTTTCCAAGTCGACCCCTTTGATCGCCTAAAAATAGCGTGGGCATTGTTACAACCCAGCGCATCACTGCACAGCTGCAAGCTAGGGGCTCTGAAAAGGCAAAAACGTAGCAAAGTAGAACACTTCCTCTTAATCACTGAGGCTAAAAGGCCAAAAAATAAAACAGAAAAAACTATCAGTATATAAATGCTGAAGTAATCAGGATATTCCTAGGTAATTGCAGAGTACAAAAAGAGAAATGCAATATATGTACAAATAATATGTTGATGGATCAATTTTCTCAAAAAGTATCGCCTACTCTAAAAAATGGGTTTAGTAATTAAACACAGATATCTTTTTCCTCACTTAGGACATCTGAGATTAAGAGTGTAGAGGTGGGATACATACCGCAACTATTGAAAATGGAGTTCGAGGGAATTCCAGATATTGACATCCCATTTTTTCCCAGGCGATAATTGATAATTCTCCCATTTTGAACAATGGAATTATCATATTTAGAGGAAGATTTCCAGTTAGGTCAACAAAGGTCAAAGACAAAAATCTTGCGAACACCGTCACTCTTGGTAGGAAGCGTGAATGGTTTTAATAATTTGCATGTACATTCCTTTCAATTAAAAGAGGTTTTGGAAAATGTTAAACGGTATCCAAACTCACCGAAGATTAAAAGTTCATACTGTTTGTGAACACGGCAGATATCTCAAAATGGTCAGGATGGGAACTTTCCATACTTCTTATATATCTTTATACTAAATCCAGCTAAGTTATACGATGCTTATGATAGACACCCAAACCGTCTGCACGCAATTCAAAACAAAGCGACTAAAACGATATTTTCTGCCTCTATAGATTCGATAGTCCTATATTTTTGATGAAAAAGCCTCACTGGCCTCTTATATATAAAAAAAACATATCATAAAAACATATTACATTTAGTTGGATAAGATTTAACGACATACCAACACGAATGTGTTATACAGTGTCATACTGTTCAAATTCTGTTCAAATCCTCCCGTTTAGTTGCCTCTTACGACAGGCCGGGAATACCCGTGGGCACTGATATTCTATAATCCCTAGTCCAGAGGGGGACAAACAACTATGGGGACTTGTTCGGTTTTTGTGGTGCCGACAACCCGCCAACCGTGAGATGAATAATGGCGGTCTTATGTGCGCATTTTATAGGCGATAGTCGGGGACAAACTTCTCGCCACACACGACCTCCTCAGCCCACCTGGATGCAGTTTTACGTCATACCCAGGACCCGTATCAAATTTAAAATTTATTTCCATGTTTAAACATGTATTACTAACTGTGGAATAATGATCTTACGAGCACTTTAACACAGAAATCACTACTATCTATTAGTCCCATTAAAAGATCTGCTAAGTAGTTCTCTCTAAGAAGAAACATATCGTTGACAAATCTTTCTCAGTAGCTGGCCCTAAGCTCTCGGAACACACTCTCGCGAAATATCAAGGAAGATCACACTTATGGTCTCACTACTCCATTAGAGTAGTGTTATAGAGCGTCAAGTGCGCACCCTCAAAGAAGTAGTCCTTTTAGCTCTGGTTTTGACCAAATTTTGTCAAGATAACCTGCCAGCTGGGTGATGAAAGTCCATGAATATGAAAGAGTACTTGCCAGAGTGTGGATATTGAAAATTTGGGTAAGACTGATGGTGATTTTGACTGTTTAAAAAAATTGCTGTCAAATGGCGGAGATTTTCCGTTTTTGTGAAGAGGCTAGGGGTGGGTGTACCTCACAAAAATTTAAGTCCTTCTAGCTCAAAATCTAAACGGTCATGGTTTGGAAATTTTGTAGTGCCATGATGGGCAAACTTGTCAGCTATCAATTGATGGGTGTCTTGAAATAGCTGTGAACTTTGACAAGGCTCCAGCGGCCTCGAAAGGGAGCTAATTAAGTGTGTAAGTCAATGGGGAAATTATTGGGGGTGTGAGACCTTATTATTTTCAAAAAGCTCCCCACCTGTTTTGCAATAGCTATGCCTTTCTTTCTTTATCCGTTTTCTTTTCAGCGTTTTGATCTTTTTAGAGTTAGCACTCTTTGAATATTTGTTTGTTTTAAGCAAGGAGGTTGTGGAACCTCCTTTTTTTAGTATGTGTGTATGTGTGTGTGTTTGTTTTATGTATGTGTGCATAGGTGTATATGTATGTAGTGTGTTGAACGAAAGAGTCTTACAATTTTTAGTGGAGATCTGAGGTCAATCGAGGTCATCATGTAGAAGCCGAAACCCTTGAAAACACGATAATTATAAAGTCATGAAAGATGGCTCTATTTTATGCGTGGTAAATATATGTAACTTTAACTTGGATGATATGCACTGAGTCACTTCAAATGAAGTAGGGTAGCAGAATGTCCTGTTTAATGAATGGCTATTGAGAGTCATGTGACAATATTTTCTCCTCAAATGTAATAATTTACTATAAGTAACTGCATGTTTTGTTCTGTATTGAATATACAAGTTTATGAGTTCTGTAATATTATGAAAGATCATACTTTGAAGAGAAATAAGAAGAAAAACTCGAAGTTTAGTTGTTGCTTCAAAATAAGTTTAGGGCGACTGCTCTTGCCCTTTAATTAAGGGAAAGGAAATTCTAAGGGTTTGCTGGATACCGAAGGTTATCTGAAGTAATCAGATTCAAAACAAAGAAAATTTCGTAATTAAATAAACGAGAGGCGGTACCTCCAAATTGTGTCTGACGTATTGTGACCAACAGAAGGGCAGGCCTGGGGTGATTTTTCTGTCGTACCAAAGAAAAATTGTACAGAACATCAACTGGGCTCGGTTTTTCACACAGAACACGTTTTTTTATCAATCTTGTTTTTCAATATTTATGGGGCTGAAAGATCATATGAAATTTACAAAATTGAGGGGTATAATCTTGAGGGATGGTTTGTTTCCATTTGTCAGTTGAGCTTTACAACTCAACTTATAGCACCTGCACTCACTTCCCCTTTTCAGTTGGGGGTCACTGTCTTGATTTTCTCTTACTGAATGAGTGATTACGCGGACCACCGCATGCTACTTGAGTGATCATGGACGACTTCAATGGCAAAAACCTCACTTTCGGCAAAATAACGCTGAGCCTCAGCTGGGCTTTTGGTTTTAAAACAAATAATTGCAGAGTTGAAGTAGGGGTTGCTAACGCTTAACCGATTTAGTGATTACAAATGTTTGAACAGGTGGTGATTGGATATGCCACATACTTATGAAATTTGGGTGTACTTCATATCGTCGTTCCAAAGTATTTTCTTACATTTTCCTTAAGTTTGCCCCTAAACGAATCCCGTAGTGAGGACAGTGACGTACGCGTCCGGAAATATGCACATGAGATGGGGAACCGCGCTTTGAATTCCACGACTGACAAGGAGAGGGATCCAAGCGGAAAGGAAACTAGAGAGTTTCGCAATCGAAACTGCCTAAACACAAAATGGTGTATACAAATAATCAAAATGAAGGTATAGTCATCTTTGCAAATAGATGACCATGATGAATGGTTCCTTTTTACTTTTTGTTCCTTTTCTCTGCCTTTTTGCATCTTATCGCCTCATAGAGGATATGAATTTAGCTCCCTACATACATAGTTGATGCAGCCAGTTTTCACATCTGTTTAGTTGCTTCACAGTACAAGATAAACCAAAATACACAAAAATTTAACATTTGGGGTTAGCTATGACAATCAAGTATGTGTTCATTATTTTGTGTGAAGGCACACGTCACGCATACATGTATGCAGCAAAGTCTGATACCAGTTATACTTCACAACGCTTTTGATCTGATGCAGTGTCTTTGGTCTTAAAAATGTGTTATCTCAGTAGGCTACACGGAGTATAGCCCACTGGGATTTCAAGAAATGCGGTACTATCTCTTTGATGGTTAGTTAAAAGGGTAAGTTTGGTATGAGTGCTGGCGTGTGTGTGTATGTGTGTGTGTGTGTGTAGGTGTGTTGCGCGCGCGCGGGCGCGTGTGTGTTCATTAATGTATAATTTTGTTTTTATTACTTGTGTCGTACTGTTTTTCTGTTATTTTAAGCAATATTCTTTATAATATGTTGTTGGCATTGGCTCTAATATCCCCTACGAGGTATGAGAGTAACTGAACTAAGAGTGCATGAATGATAACTTTCTCCGAATCCGTCGGCGATTGCTACGTGGACGGCAACCCTTTCCAAGGCTGTCAGGATAATTTCCGCTGGCGTCGAACTGATGAACTGTGTAGTGGGGGGCAAAGTTTGATTTGTTAGGTGTTTTGTGGGAGGGGTCTAAGAAGTTGGCAGACTTCCTCTAAAAATTTCTTTTGGTGTGAATATTGTGAAGTTAAGTGGTGCTAATTAAGGCCAAAGGGGACTCCTGTGACGCCTCGTCTGGATCTGTAATTGCAACCGAGAAGTATCACTCGGTCAGACTGCTTTCAAGTGATTGCCCCCGACTACCAGTTGAGAACAACACAGTGTGAATAACACAGTTGACTGAATGGAATAACAATCACAATGATGGCATTAAAGGTAGCGTGACATGAAAATGACAAAATTGGGTTTTGGATGTAAAAAGCATTAAAAACCATGAAAAAAGTCACAATTTCCATCAAAATCTATCAAAAATTGAACATTTTACCGAACAATTTCTGATTTTCACTTAATCAGTAATAAATATGAGCTCAATATGCAAATCCTGTGATGTCATGGAACGGACATGCCATATGGCTAATTCTATCCTTTGTTTTTACAATCTTCCTGTCAAGGACAGTTTTAACATTTGTTTGCCCAGAGGGTTTTATGTTGGAAGTTTAATTTGTGTCCTTGAAAATCATCAGCATCAATTACCAAACCACAAACTATCTGATGAGTAAATAAGAGATAATTTATATAGGGTTAACAAAAGATATGTCAACACTGTGCAACACTGCACATCATTATTTTTGCATAAGCAGCAAGTGTCTTCAGAAATATTCGAACTTTGAAGAGGTAAATCTGGAGAACCGTAAACTGTTTAGAACGTCCTATCATAGCGACGAACATGCATCCATATTCATTTGAAGCCTCAGCCAGCTTATTGAATAGCGCCACTAGCTCATAAAAATGCGAAGAGAATACATCGTACTGACTACACACTAGGAATATCATAACCTTGTAAGAAGTTTGGGAAATTTACGAAAGTGTTCTATATATTGCAATGAAGAATTTGCTTACCTTTAAATTTCATAAGAAGTACACTACACATGTAGAAGCGGAGTGAAAAAATATGTTGGCAATTTTTAAAACGCAGGGTCACAGTTGGAATGTTGCCCATCACCCGGCTATCCTTGTTTCTGCTACGGAGGAGGAGCATCCCACGGGGTCTCACCCAGAAGAAAATGTGAAAAGACGGGTTTCAAACAAAACCACGTGGAAAAGCACTTTTACAGTGAGCAAAGCACACATCTAAGCTATGAGAAATATAAGTCAGGAAAAGTTTGGGGCTGATGGTTGCTTGTGGGCTTAAAATGCGGGAATGTCCATGCACGATCTGCTCTCAGTTGTATATTATCATCCGCCGCATATCAACACGCGTCAGGGGCCATGTGGGATATGTACGTGTCCAGTGAAATCCACACCTGGAAATTTCTGGCCTATGACCGTAGACTTGGAGAACCCAGATCCAGTGAAAAAAATGAAGTATTTTTTATAGGTTTTATCACCTATAATTACTTAACACACAAATGATTCTGAGAAACAACTGAAGTCTGTAAATCAACTTAAGGGTGAGTACAACTTTTCCCAAGGCCGATCATTCCCTACACACTGCACATGTATGAAGCATATAGGAAACATGCCGCATTTAGGCCTGCCTAAAACCAGGTCTGGAACGCCCAGGCCTATACAAAAAGAAGAAAAAAAAAGGTAGGGTCCAAGTTTTCCACATCTAAAAAACCCAGCCCTGAGTTCTTTTGAGTTATGAGAAATGCTGATATGAGAAGTATTTTAGCGGATAATTAGGCCGGCCGATATGGCCAATTGTATATATGTATTCCTTAATTTTATTCACAGTGATAGGGAAGCAGAGATTAATGGTTGCTAGGCATGCATGCATTACGTATTCCTATATACTGCATATGTGTGCAGTGTGCCGCTGGTGGGTCTGGGGGAGTTCTCATCCTGGTCAGAAGACCAGTTATTTCTTAGATTCAGCTTGTGTGAATCGTAATTGCTGGTTAAAAATCTTATTTTTCCAGATATGGTGTTCCCAACCGTCCTGTATATATTGATCTGGATATGAGGATAAGTTGTTGAAGGGGCTAGCTAGGAACTTAAACAGACTGAAAGAATTGGAACTTCTTGGGTAATAAATAACTAACGAATAGTCACATAGGCAAACAGGTTTCAAACAGCCCGGTGCAATTTGAGCTAATTCACATCTTTTGACTTTAATGTCAATCAAAAGAACAGAAGCGATTGAGAATTTCTCTCCCACCTAACCAAAAATGTAGTTTAGAGCGAGTGTCCCGTGTTAACTCTTAAAAGGCCCTAGTTTGGGTGCATATGATACACTTCAGTTGACCGCGTCGTTTAAAGGCTTCCGTAGTTGACCTGATTTGCTTTTTTTTCCTTCCACCCTAACACATACTAGACAGACAAAGGTTACCAGCACTCTGTTATTGCAAGCTTCTTTACTGTGAACGTGGACAGTTAAGTACCATTTTAATATGCATCATAATCATAGGATAGGCTTTCCTGTGAAGTCTGCTCGGACTAACATCGTTGGGGAACCGGAACACAGTTGATGTTGGACACTGCCTCTTCACATTCTGTGACCAGAGCTGTGATCGGATAGGGTATTCGGACATCTTACTCGCTTTGAATTGTGAGATAATTGGGTGGTTTTCAACAGCAACTATTCCTTAGCTACTACAGAGCGCATGCTGGGGAGTAATCTGACAGTCTCCCATCGGATCGATCAGCAGTTGCCAGTCAATTGGTAAGAAAATAAGACGTACAGTGCTTGACCGTACCGTATGTCCATATTACTATACTAAGTAACATAAGATGGGTGCCTATTGGGGAACTGCATAAGGTAGCTAATAAGGGTCACAGACGAGTTCATCACAAAAGCTGTGTTACCAACAAAAACTTGGCCGTGGCAAAAGACTGCGAGGCTGATTTCGAGCCTGTTTCGAGCAACAGTTCAAACCTGTCCTTTAAGAAGGCTCCAAATTAAAGTACAGAACGATTCTTGCATGCGCTTTATTATTCTTTTATTATTATATATTTCTTTTTTTTGGGGGGGGGGGGGCGGAGGTATGGCCCATTGGCCTCGTGAGAAGTATAACTGAAAAATGAAAACAAAGTATCTGTCACATAAACTTAAGATTTTAGACCTATCTTAATGCACATGACTCTAAAAACAGTTGGGTAAAACAGTAAAGTGGAAGTGCTCCCAGCTCACTGGGTAAAAATAAGGCTAGTCACCAACAGTTGGTGCACCATTTTACCTAGTTGTTTTTAGAAGAAGAACATGTGAAAAGGACTTCACCCGATCGAAGAGAAATAACGTTCTATTCCATGGGCGTCCGCAGAAAAAAAAGTCATGGGGGGGGGCAAAATTTCTAGGGGGAGGCAAAACCCTCAAGTCACCATGAATTGACACAAAGCATGCAAAAAGTTCAGCCCAAAATGCCTCCCAGATCACCGGAAATGGCATTTCTAAAGCATATTTTTCGCATAGAAACTTGGAAAACACGTTTTGTTTGGGTTTTTGCTTTGATTTTTATACGTTTTTTCAAATTTTTGATTTTCCGGGGGGGGGGGCAAGTGCCCCCCTCCCCCCTTGCCCATCCTTGCGGACGCCCATGTTCTATTCATTTCACTTCGATTAAGGGAAAAGCATGTTTCCAATTCATCTAGCTCTTCTCATTACCCTCTGGCCTAAAAGTACATATCAGCCGACATCATATTCCTTTGCCGAGAGCAGCGATGCGCAGAACCCTGTGACGGCAGGTACGGACTTACGCATAGGTAGGGGGGGGGGCTTTGGGGATTTGGGGATTTGGGTCCACACCCCCAAAACGGCTCGGCAAGTCCCCTTCCCCCAAAAAGAAATTTCCGAGGTTGCGCACAACCCCATACCACTGTATTTGCGTATATTGAAGGAAAAAAAACTGCAAAGATCCACATACACTGATAATTGCGCCTTCCACCAAGCGAGAGCTCATTGTTTTATGGAAAATAGCATCTGTTTAGAATCAATATCTCGTTCCTTGTATACAACGTCACTGCAGTGACGCTATGGACATGCTACATCTTGTGTTGACTGCATGTAGTACGTCGGCCATCGCTATACTCCCGTTACCGTACATGCAAATAGTAGTAAAAACACGACAAGATCTTTGCCCCCAGATCATTAAGTAACACTATAGTGCTGTTTTCCAACTTTTCTATCACGAAATTCCGACTTCTGTCCAATACAAGCCCCATATTTTCAAATATTTTTGAAGCTTTAAGACCTTGGGTGAGGCATAAGCCTATTGCAACCACTTGACGAACTTAAATTCAATGCGCGGAATAGGACCTGTCAGTTGCCTCGGAAATGAAGCCGACAGGAGCGTCACAATGACGTAGCTGGTTAGTTGGGGGTCCCCCCCCCCCCCCCGTTGTTTATTCATCTGTTCATTCCATTTCAATTTCTTCAATTATACCTACATTTCCTCTATCCTAGTTGCAACATTGGGATTCAAATACATTAAAATAACGATCTTTCCGTTATACATGGGGTATCAGTAGTCTATACCTAAATTACATGTAGGGATATAATCAGTCAATCAGGAAATCTGTTAAAGTGGTATGTGCTGTTTTACTGTCAATATGAAATCCAACCAATGTAGTAGGTCTAAATTTTAATATGTTATCAAAGCCTATAGAGTGTTTTACTGGCGTCACAAGCTGACAAGCTCCGCCCCAGTAACTTGAAAAGCAAAACCTTCTGTGATAACGCATTTAGTGTAGCCAGCGGCGAAGCAGCTGACGACCCCAGGTGCATATTGCACGAAAACACTGGCCGAAGCGTGCCGAAATTTCGCTTTTCTGATTAGAGTATTTAGCCTAAAGTGAAAGTCCCCGTATATTCGAGGAATGGGAACAATAGCATTTCATCAGGACTATGAATTACAGCTAGAATCCAGGTAGTAAATACAGTATTTTCACTTTGAAAGGAATTTGATAATGACAAAGATGAGGTGGATAAGCCCCGCCCAGTGCCATGGACTTAAAGTAGAGACAACGTACTATTTCATTTGATATATGATGTTGCATTTGTGTAGTTAATCTTCAACAAAGTAACAACAAGAGGACAAAGCGCTATATCGATTGCTAATAATGTTCCTTTTAAATCACGCCCATGCAAAAGAACATTACCCTTATTTGTGAAACTTTATCTTCATTCAACCACATAGATCTGAAACTGGTGTAAATATAATCAATGCCAAATTGAAGATGAATGAGCGCAAAGCGCGCGATATTTTGTATTTTATCTTTTAATTTTAGTTTAAGAGCATAAAATAATCGTTATACCTGTCCGAACAGGCCCCAAGTGGGGGCCTGTTACCTTCGAGGGTCAGGCGTGGCAAGACTATCTAAGCCACTATCGGTTGGCGCGGAGCGTAAAAGTAAATTTTCAGCTTTGCAAACCCTCCAGATGGCCGGAAACGGAACTTCCCAAGGGTTATAAGCTGCATGCACCCGGCCTTGAAATACGAATCTCATATCTGCCACTTCTCCAAAAATGTGAATGGAAAATCAATCTATGAAAAATGGTAATACATACATTTTTAGTGACCCCAAAACTGGGCATTTCTGATCTGTGGCCTGGGGGATGAGACTAAAGGGATTCGTTATTTCCCTTTCCCTTGGGAAAAATTGTTAACTTCAGGAGGAAATAGATCACAAATATTTGAATGAATTTCAGCTTTAATTGGAAAACCAAAAGTAGTTGTGTCCCTCTCTGAGAAATTTTCTTTGCGCTAGATTTCCTAGCTGCAAAATGTTGCCATGTTTCGCCAAACTTTGAACTGATTATAGGCCTGCGTTCTAGGTTTTTCCTTTTTGGAGAGCATGAAAAATTTCAAAATACTCATTTTTTAGTTTCGATAAAAAGAGAAACCTATGCAATCATGATGGCGTGTGTTTGTGTATGTATGTGTGTATGTGCGTGTGTATGCCTGTGTGTGTGTGGATGTGTGTGTGTGTTTGTGACACTTTGCTTGTTTACACGGTATCTTGAGAAGGGAAGATGTGACAGTTCTCAAAATTGGTACACACATACCCCATACTAAGAGAAAGAACACTTTTTATTTTGGTTTAGGTCAGAGGTCATCTGGGGTCACAGGGGTCAAAAACATGAAATCCTTGTTTACACAATATCTTAAGATAGGAAACTTGGATTAATTTTAAACTTGGTATGTTGATGCGTTACGATGTAAGAAAGAATCTGACTTGTTTTCGTGGAGGTCAAAGGTCATTTGGGGTCACATGGGGTCAAACCCTGAAAACCTTGTTTACACGATATCTCATGATAGAAAACTTGGATTAATTTCAAACTTGATATGTTGATGCGTTATGATGTAAGGAAGAACCCTATTGATTTCGGTGGAGGGCAAAGGTCATTTGGGGTCATGTGGGGTCAAACCCCGAAGTCCTTGTTTACAAGATATCTCATGGTAGGAAACTTGGATTAATTTCAAACTTGATATGTTGATGCATTATGATGTAAGAAAGAACCCGATTTGTTTTCATGAAGGTCAAAGGTCATTTGGGGTCACATGGGGTCAAACCCTGAAAACCATTTTTACACGATATCTCATGATAGAAAACTTGGATTAATTTCAAATTTGATATGTTGATGCGTTATGATGTAAAGAAAAATCCTATATATTTTGGTGGAGGTCAAAGGTCATTTGGGATCAGAAGGGGACAAATGCTGAAACCTTCTTAACACAATATCTCAAGGTAGGAAGCTTGGATTGATTTCAAACTTGATATGTTGATGCGTTATGATGTAAGGAAAAACCCAATAAATTTTGATGGAGGTCAAAGGGCATTTGGGGTCACATGGGGTCAGATCCTGAAATCCTTGTTTACATGATACATCATGGTACGAAACTTTGATTCATTTCAAACTTGATGTGTTGATGCATTATGATGTAAAGAAGAATCCTATATATTTTGGTGAAGGTCAAAAGTCATTTGGGGTCAGAAGGGGACAAATCCTGAAAACCTTTTTAACACAATATCTCTAGGTAGGAAGCTTGGATTGATTTCAAACTTGATATGTTGATGCCTTATGATGTAAAGTAGAATCCTATTGATTTTGGTAGAGGTCAAAGGTCATTTGGGGTCATAAGGGGTCAAATTCAGAAAAACTTGTCAGGATAGCTCAAGGTACGAAACGTAGATGGATTTCATAATTAGTATGTGGAGGAATTATGGTGAGAGAATGGTTTGTATAAGGTTTCTTTTGTGTGGAGGTGAAAGGACATCTGGGGTCATGATCTGTCAAACTTTGAAAAACTTGTCAAAATGGGATATCTCAAGGTAGGAAACTTGGATGGATTTCCTAATTAGTATGTGGATGTGTTCTGGTGAGTTTAAAAGTACTGCACCTGTTGTTTTTGGTGGAGGTCAATGGTCATCTGGTATCACCTGGCATCAAACTCTGAAAACCTTGTTTGCAGAATATCTTAAGGCACAGTATGAAATTTGGCTTTTTTGACTATAGAAATGTTTTGGTTAAAAGAAAAACCAGTTACTTACAGGTGAAGTCAAATGTCACTTTGGGTCACCAGTTGTTACAAGAAATGTAGCATTTTATTGAAAAGAGCATGTATGTTTCATCGAAACCTCAATGCATTTTTGCATTCTAGTTGTATTTGTGGAGATTTTACAGGTAACATACATACTACCAAAAATCAATGTTTTCTGGTTTTCAGCGGTGTCTAGATGCAATATGGTGCAGTATTTGTTCAATCATCGGTACATTACGTAGTCAAAATTAAAATACTACGAGTTAATCTCTCAAAATATTAAACCGCAAAGCAGAAGTAGGGATCATGTGGGAAACTTATGAAGTCCGGACCTTATGGACATTTTACAAATCCGCCCTGACGCTAGTGCCAACTATTTAAAAGAGGGCTTGTCGAAAAAATCTTTCTACGGTGGCACTTGTCATAGGCAGGAATGAGGCACGATAGGCCTACTTGTAAATAGGCCATACACTGTAGACCTACTTGTTAAGTATGAAAGGGAAGAATTATTAGAAGGCAGCTAGTACCTTACTCTTATGGCATATTTTGTGTATGATAAAGTATATAGGAATGGTCGTGTAAGAATGGTGTCCAGTGTATGATGATTGCCTTGTTTTCAGTAAATCAACCAGCCATCCGAAAGGCAGAGAGGGTCTTAACCTTACAAAGTCACATTCGAGTTTGTCGTCGAGACTTTTGTTTCATCTTCAAAGTGAAATGCAGTAAACGACAGTGCAGCTCATAAACTTTATCTAATTTAGCAAAAGTAGCCATTATGAAGTTATTACTTGATTTCATACGTGCGCACAAAATGTGTTTTACATACATTCATGCATGTTTTCTTAATTGTTACACATTTTATTTATTTAATGTTTTTGAAAGAAATGCTTCAAAGTTTATTTCCGCTCAAACATTTTACTTTTTCTCAATTACTTTATCAGGACACAAAAAATCGGGGGGGGGGGCTGGAGAAAATCTGGGGCCTAGGCCCTCTAGGCCCCAGGCCCCCGTGGCTACGCCACTGGGGGGGGGGGTCTGCCTCCCGTACTTAACGCTTGTGACTTTCAAAATGTTCACGAACGTTAGTAATGATATCAGGTACTTTCGTATTAATACCGTACCTAATATTTTCTACCCTTTCTTAAGCTTCGTTCGTCCATAAATTGAATCAGAACATTTGTATTTTACAAGTAAAATATTCATTACGTGACATTTGTCTGACAAAACTAGTGTATACACCCGCGTCCAATCGTCGCATTGCATAAGCGTATTATGCGGAGACCAGGGGGACGGGGGAAGTACGCTATCTAGTCCTGATTTAGGACAAGCCCATTAGCTTAAGTTTGTTTTAACCAGTCGTTTAGAGTGGGATAGGTCTGTTTTAATTTGGTGACGGTGTTAACCTACCTGTCAAAGCATTGCTTTGAGTAAGACAGTTGTGGTATAGGATTAGGTGTGAATGATGTTCCTTTATCACATTGATATCAAATGGCTCTGAATAAAAGGACGGAACCCTCGCAGCCGAGGCCTATCGATTATCCCTTTGTGATTGAGTTGGGCTCAACAGCTCCCTGGTCAGCTGGTTTCAGTGTGTTAGCATAATGAAAACTTTCCATTCAACCTCCTTTCAAATAAGAGCTCCCTGTTATAATAGCCTTGTCCTGCACTAAGGAAGTGAGGCAAACGGTTGCATAGTAAGCCATGTTCAAGTTAAGTCTATAAATCAAAAGAATCCACGTTTGGCGATTAACAGGAATTGGTTGACTTTCAAGATATAACCGAGTGGTTCACCTTATGTCACTCTGCATATAGTGCATACCTCTACTTAAAATTGATAAATTCCCTCTATGGCATACGTTGAAGAAACACCCTGGCGAAGACCATTCAGGTGAAGCTCTGGCTAATGAGGGTTTTACAAGCCTTACAATAAAAAGACGGAAAATTATTTCAATCTTATTGTTTTGTTCAGTTGGCTGGGTTCTTAAAAAAAAGGGGGGGGGGGACCCTACGGTCATACCATCCTATTGGTCTAAAAACGCTGCATCATAGAAATTTCTCCTAAGTAATATTTCTTACGAAGCTCTATTTAGTATTTAGCGCATGGTAAATATAATATTACGTACGTAATAATTTTTTTTACCATGTCCAAAGTAGAGCTTCGTAGTTTCTCATTGTTTTTTAGTATTGGGAACCTTAGTTCTTTAATTCTCATAGCGAGCCCTTCTGTCCCACTTTCAAACGACCGTCTACAATCCTGAAAAAGGGGGAACTGCCTTTATTCGATCGCGGAGTAAATTGTAGGCTGGTTCCTCAACCGTATGTATGGGCGACTACTGATTTGCTGGACATACAGTATCAGTTGTACGTATTATACGGTGTCATATGCGTGTTGTTCTCCACTCGAAAGCGAAAAGTGAAATTAGTCGTTTGTAAAACTCATAACTATTTCACATAAGATATTTTGTTCCATTGTTCAGATGAAACATCATTATTTGCCGGGGTCTGACTGAGTTATCAGTACCGAGAAATGTACGACTGCATTGTAATTGGAGCAGGTGTTGTTGGTTCTGCCGCTGCCCACCATTTGTCGAGGACGGGTAAAAATACCCTCCTCTTGGAACAGGTGAGAATATCAATCTGAATTAGAAGAGGTAAACCATGGCAGTACTTTATAATTATTGTAGGAGTTTCTCCGATTGGAATATAATTGAGTCGTATAATATACTAGCTAGAAAAACATTCGTCCTAGAACGATGACTTTCCCGAACTTCTGATATTTCTTTTGTTGGCAAAATGTGTAAATCGTTATTCGTTAATATACCTCTTACACCTTAGTAAAACTAAGAAGGAAATTCATTAACTGCGCGATTACGATTCAAAGCAGGGACATTTTAAGCACGCGCTGGCCTTGTGGAGTGCTCATCTTCCTTCTAAAACTCGCCAAACTGTATTGAATCGAGAATCTGAATAGCGTAGAACAGTGCCTGCTACTTAACATTCTTTGGGACTCAGCAAAGGTCTGGTGAAATGAAAATGGCAAAATTGGGTATTCTGTTTAAAAAGCATTAAAAGCTAAGAAAAATATGCAATGCCCATCGAAATCCACCAAAAATTGACCATTTAACAGGTTAATTTAATTCTAATTTGCACTTTATCATGAATAAACATGAGCTCATATGCAAATCTTGTCATGTCGAAGGAGAGACATGTCAGCCATATATGGCTTATGTTATCCTTATTTTTGCGGTCTTTTTCCGAGTCAAGTATTGTAACGTAAGTATAGGCCTATTTCCTGAAGTTTCTAGTTTTGAAGTTCAAATTGTGTCCTTGAAAAATCATCAGTGTCACTCACCAAACCATAACTAATAATGATTAATTTAGAGATAATTAACATAGGTTTAACAAAAGAAATGTAAAACACTTAACATCATTATTTTTGGATATGCAGCAACTTGCGTCAGAAGCATTCAAACTTTTAAGAGGTATATCTTTAGAGCCATTAAAGACACTGGCATAATTTCAACGAATTTCACTGTGGGAGAATTTACTCCTTAAAGCGTACCTCAAGTCAAAACATTCAAAAATATATATTAAAGAACATGAAAAATGAATTGTAACAGTCCAACTCTAATTTTCACAGGACATTCCTGAGCTGAGATATAAAATTAATGTCTCAGCTCAGGAATGTCCTATGAAGATAGGAGTTGGACTGTTAGAATTTATTTTTCATGCTCTTAATTATATATTTTTGAATTTTTTGACTTGAGGTACACTTTAACTGGCAAGTGAGGTCGGGACCTTTTGCCGACATGTCACACTACCTTTAAATGTCACCCCTAATTCAGAAGATTTTTTCCGAAGGGTCAAACCCAAAGGGTCGTTTTTTCCGAATAGAGAACATGGGTGGTCATTCCAAAGGGTCGTTTTTTCTGAATAGAAGGTAAACATAAGGTTCATAATTTCGAAGGGATCGTTATTCCGAACTATTGTTTTTCGAAAAGAAACGACGGGTCATTTTTTCGAATAGAGGATAATGGTCGTTACTGGCGATATGCCAACTGGGGCTTCTAATTTCGGAATAACGATCCTTACTCTTGGTTAACAGAACAACGAATAGTGACTCTTTGAAACAACAATCTTTCGGAATAAGGATCAGACCACCCTTCATAAATAGACAGGCCTACTCTTTTCCATTTGTGGATTGTCCACTTCATTCTGTTAGAGGAAGGCAGATAACATTTGCTACATTAACATGTTCCCATATATTCACTTATCGCTATGCAATCATTTAGAAGAGTTCACAATATCGACGTGTTTGGAAGCTTCATGTTAGAGTAATGGTGTTGGTTCAGGTTAGAAAAAACTCGTAAATCGGTATAGATATGTTAACTAGTTTGCGCATCATGCTATGAAATTTCACCCTCAGATTAATGATACCCTTCAAAGACCATTCAGACACAAAGATTCAGAGTAACTGTGGATAGATTTTAACTGATGTGCATCCGTGATTTGTTCCTATTGTCTGTTTTGACAGTTTTCTCTTCCTCACACCCGAGGGAGCTCCCACGGTCCAATTAGGACAATCAGATGTTGCAACGAGAACCCGCTTTATGTCGAGATGGCAATTGAAGCCCTCAAGAGATGGAAACAATTGGAAAAGGACACCGGGGTAAACTTATTTAAGTAAGATAATGCATTTCTACATCTATAGCCTATGTAAATAGTAAAGCAGTTGACTTCAAAATGCACTTCAATTAGTAAAGCAGACGCAAATAACCACGTAAGAGATTAACTCCAGAATTACGATACCAGAATTTTAAATTTTAAATTTTCAGATCTTCTTGGGGATAGTCGAATGAATGAATATAAGTGGGTGAAGTGATTGATGTCAGAGCATAGCAAATCGACGTAGTCCACTATTGTAGGGAGGAATGCAGCAGTGATTACAAATTTATGTCATATGTAACAGGTTATTCTGGTGAAAGTTAAATCTGTTCTGTTGAAGGTATTAATGTCTTTATTGACTCCAATGGTGTGTGAATTAAATGTAAGAATTCAATTCATTTCTATTCGTTTTGCGTTGCCCCATTCGAGTGTCGGTTCCTAGAAGTGAAGCATGTTTCAGGTTTTGAATAGAATGTTGCAGGTGATTAAAGTGCTCGGCGACAGGGAAACCAGCTCCTCACTAGAAGCGAACTACGTGGCTATATATGTCTGGATTAAATCAAAGCCTGTAGAGTGACCTGTATGGACAAAGGGCAGCTGGAACTCTTTGGCTTAAAACTCACCCTGAATTTTAGCTTCCACACACCACCACGCATCCCTCTGTAACATGCCTGGGTGTTAATTGTACCATAATTAACAGTCAACAAAACCTACTCGCTCACCTACCCACTCTCATGCTCACTGCAGACGTTACCGAACATAACCATGCGGGGATGGTGAAATGCCAGAAGAAATCAGCTTTATGGCGACAAATGCTCTTGTCACACTTAATAAGAGTATGAAAAAACGACTACATCCGCTCAGAAAAAATCATGCCAAAACATCATCCTTTCGCGGCCACCCAAACACTTTACTAAAAAGATTCCTAGAAGGACCATAGACCAGCCGTGGTGGGTTTGCGCCTCTGGAGTTCTCAATATTGGCTGTCAGGTCCCCCCCCCCCCTTTTGATATGGGTCCCTCATCTTCTTCTCCTCTTGGCCTGCTTATAATTCTTGAAAAAACCTAAAGGTTTAGACCGTGACGTATTTTTTTTATGATAAGGCGCAGATGAAGAAAAGAACGAAGTACCGAGCCAACCAACCGAAGGCTGCAGTAATATGGTTTGCTCGTCCTTCCGTTCGCCCCCTTCCCAACATTCCATCTATCTTGTTCTCATTTTTGTTAATTCTCAACCTGAAATCTTGCTTTTCGTACCAAGTAAATCTTTCTTAATGGTTTATGTTCTCTGTTAAATTTAGTCAAATATAACTGAATGTATCTACATAAAGGCATATCATTAACACAACCATTTTAAGTTGTTCTGGTAGTCAGAATTGACGTTCCAAAGTACATTACGAGGACAGGTGAACTGTCAAGGCGTCGTACGAGAACGTGATGAGACTATTTGTTTATCATGTATTTTATTGAGATTGCCTTAAAGATTTGAGGTGAGGGTAATGTTAATAACATAAAAAGTCTTCATGGTTTCTCTTTCAATCATAGGCAGACAGGTCTGTTGACAATAGATAAGCCTCCATTCCACTACTTGACAAAAACAATACATGCTGCCAATGTCTGTGGTATACCCGTGACTGAAATGAGCAGAGAAGAAGTACACGAGAGATACCCTGGTTTGGTTAATTTACCGAAGGAATGCAAAGCGTTTCTGGAAGAGGGAGCTGGAACCATTAAAGCGGATAAGGCATTGGAAAGTTTGCGGGTAGGCTGGCTTATACTGGATTTCTACGTGACGTCAAATCGTCTCGTTAATAATAATGCTAGTGATGAGCAATGCACAGTGGAGGTGTTATAAACATCAGGGCACTACGCCATCTAATAGTAGCAATTGGCGTCTAAGCGTTAAAATAGAGAAACAGTCCCACGCACTGGCGGAGAGAGACCTCAATACTTATGGTGCTACATTCGGGAGAAAGCTACTATATTATTATAACAATAATAATAATAATAATATATATATATATATACATACATACATACATACATACATACATATATATATATATATATTATTATTATTATATATACATATACATATACATATATATATATATATATATATATATATATATATATATATATATATATATTTATATATATATATTATTTTTTTTTTCTTCCATCTTTATTTCCTATTTCAATCTGTTTTTACAGCAATATTTCAATCAACAGAATAATAACATGACACAGCATTTCTCATAATTTCAAACTTTGATAAGAAAAGAAGGAAAATTTCGTTGCGAAAATCAATGAATTAAGAATCAATTGGGTCAAATAGACCCTCACAAACCGAAAAGGCGTCTTTTAAATTTAAATAATTAACTTTACCTTTTGATTTTTGTTTCCTCTTAAAAGATATATATTCCTCAGTTTGGATAGCAAACTTAAACTTGTAATAAAAACTATTTACATTTGGTTTTATTGATTGAAGTTTACATGAAAACAAATAATACTTTAAATGCAAAATCAAAAAATTGTATGGATGACAAATACTATACTGGTACCCAAAGAAAATATCATTCTTAGAAAACACAAACTGATTACCAAGAAACCTCGATTCAACGTCAAGAATAAAATTAGAACTGATTGTACAAGCCCAAAAAAGGTGCTCAATAGATTCCATCTCTCTTTGACAGAATTTGCAGAGTTGGGAGTCTGTTTCCCCCATTAAATAAAGAAGCCTGTTTGTGGGTAAGATTCTATGTAAGAATTTGAACTGAAAAAACACAATCTTGGTTTCTCTTGTAGTAGCCCAAGGGCTCCTAAAAATATGCTCCCAGGCATCGATAGAAATACCTGGAAAGTCTTTAACCCATTTTTCCATAGCTGTAGGGGGACTTACTACCTTTACAATGAGACGACGATAAACCAATTGAGCCACTGAAAGAGAATGCGTGACTTTATGGTAAAACAGCTGGTTCGAGTTTTGGGTATTTGCATGTCTGCTTGAAAGAATATCTGTTCGCCAAGCATTTGGAATACTAGAAAACAATCCACAATAAAAAAAACGAAGGTAATACGTGGGGGTGGGAAAGTATTTCGGAAAGTTTCCCAAACCAGCGGCCTCCCATTTTGATCAAAAATATCCCTTAAATACACCAAACCAAAATTAAGTAGTTGATCGTTAAATACAACTTTACTATTTATTTTAATGTAAGAGTTATTCCACAGTATTTGATTGCTAAAATTACTTTGGGGTTCCACAAAGGAGGCATCACACCAAGCATGAACAACATTTTTAATGAGAGCGTTTGAAATAGACACATCACATCACATCAGACAACTCACATTATTATTGTTATTGTCATTGTCATTGTCATTGCCATTGCCATTGGCACTGGCACTGGCACTGGCACTGTCACTGTCACTATCACTATCATTATCATTATTATATATATATATATATATATATATATATATATATATATATATATATATATATATATATATATATATATATATATATATATATATATATATATATATATATATATATATATATATATATATATATATATAATTAAGAAAAACCTTCTAAAAACTAGCTACACAAAGGAGTTAAGAAGATTAAAGAGATAAGAAGCTTAGGATAACAAATATAAGTCCAAACTTAAAAAAGATTAAAATTTTAGCATAAGGGTCCAAGATAAAAAAAAGTAGTAAAATAATTAAGAAACTATGGGAGCCAAGAAAGGCCTAGAACCAGGATAGGCGAACAGTTTTTCAACACAAAATATCCAAAATGTAAAAATTTAAATGACCCATGACCTTTAGCGTAAGTAACTTACTCTTTTGTATAAATTAAATTCTTTCCTTTTGTTTAGCTCTAAGGGATGTAAAGTATTGAGCTGGTTTTTGTTGGAGGGTGAAGGTACGCATGTGTCATGGTTGAGAGGCTATGTCAAATGTTATTAGTTGAGTTCAAAAGTAAAGTGGGGTGCACGGGTGATCGAACCGTGTGAAAACCTTACTTCCAAATAAAAAACTTAAAACATTTTATACTTGGTGACATGTAAATGCATAAGATTAGAAGATCGAAGGTCGCGTTGGATTACAAGGGTTGAAACCCTGAACAGTTATTGAACAGCATCTTAAGAGTAGAAAGTTTACATATTTTTCACACTCAGTGTTTAGATGCATTGTGATAATAAGATAATTCTTATTATTTATGGCCCGAGTTCAAAGGTCAGTTAGACTCACCACAGGGGTGAATCACTGAAAACCTTTCTCAATTTGCAGTGGAAAAATGCATCAAAGACCGCTGGAAATGACATTTCCCGTGCCTATTTACGACATGTAGAGTGAAAAGACACCCGCATTATCATAAAATAAATACAATACTAAAAGTACAAGCTGTAGGAGGTGGTGGCGCCCCTCTCGCCACGTCCTTTTGTTATCATTTATATAATTCGTATGCAATACCGCATCAACGGCGTAACCAGGGGTCGATTGAGCGGTCACCCTAGTCCCCTCCCCCTTCCCTTGGTAAAAGACGAAAGGAAAAAAGAAAAGGATCAAAAAGAAAAAGGTAGAAAAAGAGGGAAGGGGAAAGTTAATGTTAGAGTTATTTTCAGTTCAATCAAGCGTAACACCATTTTGTATAGCTCACCTCCTGTTAGCCAAAACTTTCCAAAGGGAAGGTCGGGGCCACTCCCTGTCGTCTAGGTTGGTGATCCGTCATCTTAACATCCGTCCTCCTCAAATGAAAACTGGCAACGTCTTTGTGTTTGAATCAGTCAATTCTGACGGCAATTTGATCGACACATAATAGGTCCACTCTATTCACTTGCTGTAATACAGGTACAGATCAAGAACTATGGAGGATGCATACGTGATGAAGAAAAAGTTGAAAGAATTATTCCAGGTCGAACTGTGACTGTCAAAACAAACAAAGGAGAGTACAAAGCTAAAGGCCTTGTTATTACTCCAGGGCCGTGGGCGTGTCAACTCCTAAAGCCCTTGGGGTTTAATCCTCCTATTCGTGTAAGTATTTGAGTTTTGAGTCTGTGGTCGTATCAATAATAATTTTACAAATGTAATTCTACGTTTAAACATGGATCGCGCGGCACACTTTTAAAAGGTCCGAAGGCCGTGTGGTTGATCACGTATTGTCCTTTAGTGGACGTAATAGCCTTTTCGGGAAGCAGTGACAGTTTTTGTTTCGCTGAACGGCCCTTTTCCAGAGGGTCGGGAGGACTTTAAAAAAAGTGTATTCTAAAAGGGTCCGCTTCAAATTGAACCGGAAAAGGATGAAATTGACACTGAACCTTAAAAGGTTCAAATATTTGACTAGCTTCGGTTCAAAATTAACCTTTTTGTTTCAAAATGAACCAAATCTAGTGAAATATTTCATCGCCTCTTTGGTTCAGTGCCCAAATGATCCTTTTTCTGTAAGCCAATGCGCTGTTATATCACAAACACAAGGCAGCAGGCAGAAGAGGACAAACCCCTTTTGAACCCCCCTTGTGGAGAGTTCAAAGTTTTACATTTGCTTAATACAATATAGCAAATTTCCCCCTCCCCGGAAAAAAATGTTCTCCCCTTACAGAACCTTGTCTAGCTACAGGCCGGCAAGGAAAACGTTCAACAAGTCTATGCAGCTCCCTGGTCCATGGACGGTAGTGTTATTCCAATACAAAAATGCACGAACCTACCCTTGTTTTGACAGGTCAGCGCCTATTCCGCGAATACTACGAAAATGGGCTTAGATGTTACAACTATTAAACACATTAAGTTAAAATGCAATAATTTGTAATATTTCAGAAATCAAGAGTTATACGTTTATATAGAAATCAAGAGCGAATGAAAGGAATTGGTGTTGTTAGCATGAACTCGGGCTGAAAAAAAGGAAACGGGGAAACCCGAAAAGGAAAAAGGTAAGAGGGATAAGTAAGAAAAGTGTAAAGCAGCTAGAAGATTTCCAGGAAACTTGCAAACGTCTACGGATCTACGGGCAATTAAGTGATGTCTAATGGTTACCCCATGAAGTTCATGCAAATCTTGGGAGAGATGCACTAGTAATACCGGTAGTTAGTCAATTCTTTTCGAAAACGTTAAGTGGACAATGGTGTAAAAACCCATATAACGGTATGGGGAAGGGAAAGGTCTAATTCTCAATGGTTGGTTTGTGTATCTCAGTTACTTATTTTCTGTGTAAAAAAAAAAGCTAGTACGGTTTCAGTCGTCTCCGCCTTACAAATTGGATTGCGGAGGAAGAAAAAGCTACCAGTACGAATCGTCCGTTCTATTTCCTTTAAATACCAAGAAATGTTCTATTTAAACTTTGCTAATGAGGTCATGTTTCAACCTCTGTAACTTGAAGGTGATACCGTACAGCTGCAGCCTACATATGACTGTAAACTATCAAAATGTGATTTGGCTAAGCTTTCATCTCCGAGATACTTGTTTTACTTTTCAGGTTAAGAGAGCAACTGTTTGTTACTGGAAGGATAAGATTCCAGGGACATCGAAAGATTACCCCGTCTTTATTGACTATGGTTTTCACCATCCCAGTGATTTTACAGTCCCATGTTTCGCTTATGGCTTTCCAAGTGACGAATATCCGGGGCTCAAAAAGGTAAATTGTGTCACAGACACTGTTACGAATGTCATACAACATAGATCAACATGTAACCGTCAAAATTTCACAAATCAACTTTCATCAGAAACGTTGGTTAACAATCTTAGTATTTATTTTCTACAACACAGATTGGTATACATCAAGGTACAGAGACAGTACCAGATGATCGAGATGGATGTCCAAGTGAAAAGAAAGTCATGGGTTTTTTGTTTAGCTACATGAAAACACACTTTCCGGAGCTCGCTGGAGAAAAACCAAGTATCGTCGAGTGGTGCATGTATTCGGTACGGTCATATTACAAAATCCTTGTCTAGTGTAATCTAGCCTGTAATTAGACTGAATTATTGGTAATTAATCGTAATGCAAATGTTGAGGTACGAACGCAACGAAGAAGTCAGAGACTGAATGAGCTTGTCCACCATTTTTTTTTCAAAAAGTAGAGTTTTCACCTTCCCAAGCCTGTATACTTTGTGGATATACTATGTACACTGTCGCTGACTCACATTCCAGCGGCATGGAATCAATCACTAAGCTCTTCGGCTTTCTAGTTTTTATCAGTTTTTAGCAGCTGACTAAATGTTTTCAAGTTGCCTCTTTAACGGAATGGTACACTGCGCGCTTATATGGTCATTCACCCGTCATACCATGTCATAACTTTGTTTTTGCAAATAAACGTCTGTGTACGTGAAAGGCTTCTTCGGTTCAAGTTATACTTGAAACCCCATCACATACTTGGAAACATTTATTTGAAATATTCTTAACTTTATTGCTGACATGTCAAAGTTCTCGTCTGAGAGAAAGCATCACTTTTTTTATACATCCATTGCTAGGTATGGTTGGGGTGGTTTACATTTGACACCTGTGCGGCATAAAACTATGTTACGAAATTCCTTTCACTTTTGCTTTTTCAGCTCACACCGGATGAAGAACTGATACTCGACAATTTGCCTCATCATCCAAACGTTGCGATCGGATGCGGATTTTCAGGTGAGACATAGACTATGATACATATAGAGCCAGTTCGTAGGGCGAACTAATCGTAAAGGGTTACCGTCATGCTGTGACGTTGTAGAAAGCAACTTAGACACCCTAGTTACCTAGTAGATCAAAGAGTGTGGGGCTGTAACAGGTATCTGAGTTTGTTACGTGATCAGTGTCGTGTCCTCAAATGAGCTATGCTTTTTGTGTTCACACTGGGTGAAAAGTAAGTAACACATGCTTGACTGGCCTGTTAGCTAACCCCAAATGTTTCGTAACCTTTTGTGTGTTTTAGTATATCTGTTACTGAAAATCAGATGTGAAACGTTGCTTTATCAAGTGTGCGCGTAGTGAGCTTCATTTCCTGTCTGAATCGATAAGAGATTATCAGGCAGAGAACGAGAATGTAACAAAAAAGAAGGAATGTTTTATCATGGTGGCGAAAGTTGGTTGACCGGCAATTACCAGCCAAGAGGAAAGATATCTCTCCCTGAAACACCAAAGCTGTCCTTAAACGACGAACCTTGCTGTAAAAGGCTGTTCACATCGCCACGACCAGCTCAGTCCGCCTTTTTTTTTTTTTTTTAAAAAAACACTATGCTTCATTGAAGTTGTTCAGGCCAAATCTTGCATGGGCTTTTGCAAAACGGTCTAGTCAGAATACTTCCGTTTGAGTATCTATATTATGCCGGAGTCCCAGTTCCTTTGATGGAATACTTTCATGTGTTTGTGTGCATGCAATCATGGAAATATTACTAGCCGTTTTGTGAACAATAGCTGCCACCTACCACTGACTTCTCGAGACATTTTCAAGTTCCAACTTCGTTTTGTTTATTCGCTCGTTATCCATTCCAGGGATTCCCTAACCAAAATATACTCTCGAAGCTTTACTTTGAAAATCATTCAATGACAGCTTTCAACTGAGACTTGAATCCACATCATGTTCCAGTATTTAATTTGGTATGGGCCACATCAGTACGTATATGATAGGCAGCCGTAGTGTATTTAAAATCTTGATAGTATCATCAATTTGATGGTCACGACTTGATCCCAAAAAGTTCGTCACATGGGAGGTTATGACATGTAAACCAGCGAGTTCCTATAGAAGGAGATACAACGAACAAGTTTTTTTCAGACTTTATGTACGGCACTTGAATGTTGACACGATTATATCTTTTGAGTTGCAACTATTTTGTTGACTTGTCCCTTTGTTTCTATTGTTAAATCCCTTTTGACTAAGTCCTTTTAATGACGATCTCTTCCATTCTTTTCCAAGTAACCCCTAAAAAGAGCATTGTCTGTACATCCTCCGTCTGAGTTGGAGGTTTGCTTCCACCAATTTGGAGGCATTTAATAAGAATTTTGGTAAAATCATTGGAAACAAACGTTTAGACTATATGCTTTAATTTTTCCCGTTCGTCATTTCAAATTCGGTTAGTTTAACAATTTTGCCTTCATATAGAAACAAAGTTATTTGTGGAGTAATTTGTCCTGTCAAATGAAATAATATGTCGGGTCTCGGATACAGCCGATTAAAATAAATTTCACAATTTTGCATTACAGCTTGCAACGAAATGATAAATAGTCGAGTGTTAAGAAAGTGTCTCTATTGGAATTTCGATAATGTGACACTAATACTTGTTAATCGAAGCTTTAGATATGAATTTGGTGGATAGAAGCAAAATTAACGTCGAAAACGACCATTGTCTCAAAGAGACCATAGAATGTTGTTTCTACTTCTGTAGCAACTCCTCGTTAAACTGCTGCACATTTGCTGGATAAATTCGCAAAATAAATTAATTGAAAATGCTTTGCTGATATTTATATCTCTTATTTTTCAGGTATGGGATTTAAATTAGCGCCGGTGATTGGGCAGATTCTATCGGAAATGGCTCTAGGAGATAAACTATCCTATGACATTTTGCAACTCAGACTTTCAAGATTTTCTAACGCGTCAGTTTCGTCAAAGTACTAAGACTTAGAAGTGTACTGTTCCTGTCGACCCTAATATATTAATCATTACGTTCGACAGTTTCACTGAATTTCAGTTTACTAATTTAAGCATAACTCCTTGCATGCGTAATTGTCCTATTATGCGATAGTAGTCAAAATAATTTAAATAGCCATGTGAGGCAACATTGTGACTAAATTTTGTCAAAATCATGGCTCGCTTAAATCCTAAAATCATGATTTTTTTATTTTTCAGGATGCATGATAAAATCTAAACTTCAGTAAACTTTAATCTAACTTGCTTTTTCCAGGGGTCGGGGGGGGGGGGTATTAATATGTTAAAACAACTGAAGTATGTTTTCATATTTTTGTTTATATTGCTATTTTCTCTATAGCATTCTCCATTTAATGCTAAACGCCAGCCAATATTTCTATTCAATGCAATCATGAATTCCATTTTATGTCAGCATAAAATTATTAATTTAGGTTTTTACTGTATTCAACGCAGACAGTAATTACATTAATTGTCAGCATTAAATGACTAATACAGGCTATAAACTCTATTTCATGCAGCTGGTAATTCGAATTAGTGTTAGTATTAAATGATTAATGCAAGCCATTTATTCTATTTCATGCAAATATTAATCATATTTACTGTCAGCATTATTCGTCCCTCCTATTTTAGGTATTTATTTATTTTATTATTAAATGTGTACATTAAGCGTTTCTTTTTTGTAACTTTCTAATTTCAGCGAGAAATTAAACGTATGATAAAAATATTCCACTAATTCCTTTTTTTTCTCTCACAGCAATAAGTAAAATATTTCAAAAACAATAACCCTTTTTCTAAAGTCCTCCCGACCCTCTGGCATGGGCCGTTCGGCGAAACCTAACTTTAAACTGCTTCCCGAAGAAGCTATATCTCCTGTGAGGAACAACACTTGACCAACCTCACGGCCCTCAGACCATTACATCATTGGCCTGTCTTATATGGCTTCTAGACTGGATTAAAAGAACAAATGCTATACACATATTACTAGCCAAAAGGCAAGTAATATGCAAATTGCGAAGCCATATGCAAAATGCTATAAGCGATAAGCGAAATGCAATATTCTCTTTTGAAAGGAAAAAGCTATTTGTCAAAGAACCTTTATTTCCACATCTAATATGAAGTTCAAAACAAAAGTACAATCCCCAAATATATGGTCAGTAGTTTTTTCATTGGCAGTACAAAAGGAGCAAGATATTGACAAATAAAGATACATGTAACGACTTTTTTGTTTAACAATTTTGTGTAGGAATTGAAACTGAAAATATTGTAGCTTGGGCTCGGAAATACTTTTAAACCCTCCATATTAAAAATACTTGCCAATCTGTTATCATCGTAGGCATAGTCATTGTTCCACTCCTTTGACTACCTGGAAGAAGTGAACAATGACTATGCTTACGATGATAACAGACGGGCAAGTATTCTTAATATGGTAATGGCAGCAGAAAAACATTATTTAAGATAATAGCGAAAACAAGACGGGACACAGACACTCAATTCATTAATTTCTGAAGAAAAGAAGCATTTGCCCGAGGATGGTCTGCATAACTAGTTGAACTTTTTCTCGAATGACTAGGAGTACCTTTTATTAGTCCTTATCAAGGAATGAATGAAAAACCTAGGAGATTTTAAGTTTGAATGAACTTGGCTAAGTCATATGGATCATTGGTCTGTTATTTTTCAGACACACTGTTAGAAAGGTGTTTTATAATACATAACAGTTTCATTGACCTTATTAAGTGAATTTTTCCAGCTTATTTGATTTCCAAGGTTTTCCGTAGGAAATGTACACGAACTTTGCACCGAGCTTCAGCTCCTCAGCATCCGCTTCCAAAACTACATAACTGAGCCAAGTAATATGCCCAACAGCCTGCTACGCCGGTAACTTTGATTTGGGAAACGAAGTTATGCTTAGGAAACTAATATCTCCTTTGTTGCCGCGTTTCATTGAAAAAAAGTTAATCCACAGCCATACGGTTTAAGGGTATCAGAACAAAATTTTTTCCAAGGGCTTCCATTATCAATAACATAACGGCGAACCTACGAACATTTTAAAGACTGAATAAACTCTACAGTTGTTCTACTTACAAGACTTCCTATATACATGGACAGAGAATGAAAAGCGTACGTCCTGTTCGTAGATGGTCGCCACCGACTGGAACAAAAAAGGTGCATCAAGATGGCTGCCGTGAAGCTACAATTTATTTGATTTGACGACGACTCTGTTACAAAGTTAAAAGTTAAATTTGAATGGGAAAGAATATCATATTCCTGCAATACGTAACGCGATTTTGACCCTACCTTGCCATATTCCAAAAATATTAAATGTATAAAACTTTCTTGCAAAATCTGAGAATTGACTTGAGCAAGTCCAAGCTTTTACACAAAATCATAGCAGACAGCTATCTTGGTGCTTTTTCTCACACGTACTGTAGCGAAAATGTACCTTACGGTATGCTCTCTCCATGTATAAGACGTCCGTGGTTCTATCCTAAGGCCACCGTCACAATAATTATGAACCAATGTATTTTGTTTGATTTTTTCTGTACGGCCATACCAAATACAATCTTAAATAGCATTTCTACAACTTTAATAAAAGTGGTTGGTGGACAGATTTGAAAAAAAAATAAAAAGAAGAGTCGTTTAGAGACCAAAAAATTTGTAATGATGATGAGGGCGATGAGGATCATATCTCTCATCGACCAAGAACGAAGACAGTTTTTAGCCTAGATAAGTTGGACGATAGTTAAGATCAAATAGGTTCCTCCTATTACTCGCCAAAAGAACACATAAATAACTGATGAGTCCGTTGCTCCCAGGGGTACATTCCATTTGAAACCATTCGCGAATGGTCTGAATGGTTCCGAATGGTATTTTTTACACTGTATTTTTGGACAGTTCTGAATGGTCCTGAATGGTTCCATTTGTAAATGGTCTGAGAAGGGTCTGGTACGCAAATGGTTTTTAACTGGTCCCAAATGGAGTTGAATGGTACCATTTGCGAATGGTCTTCAAATGATCTTTAAATGGAATAACTGGAACCATCCACAAATGGTTTGTGAATGGTTCATCATGTTATGCACCTCAACAGTTTCAAATAATTTAAACAGGAAACCACCCACAAATGGTCTGCCAATGGTTTCTATGTGCAAGTTCGAGATGAAAAATACTGTACAGTTGCTGCAAAACCAAAATTAATCAAAATAATATAAGAATATAACAGTATAGTAGCAATAGAGTGTACGTTTATTATCCCCTGATGGCATTCTGTTAAGCTTACAGAACAGTAATAATGGATAGCACATCATGCAGCTGGCAACCCAGTTGAAGGATATTACATGTAGTGGTTGGGATCTGATACTTAGAAGGTAAATGAAGAACAACATAAATGGTCCATATGAGTACAACTTCACTCAAATTCAAAAGTCAATTGATACTTGGCAAGTTTGTTACAAACTTAAAAGCATGCAAAAACAGTTCATGGTGTCCAAAATCATGTAATACGCACTCTATGCAAATACAATATGACAAAAAAATATAGCTTGTCGTAATTCAAATGTAGGGTACACCTTTCAGTAAACTGAAGGAATGAAAAATCACACTGTAGGTTTTCTTTCCAAGGAAGCAAAAGTAGAAAAGTTATCGAAGAGAATGTTTTGTCCATTGTAAAAAAAGATTAACTTCCGACTTTCAAATTAAAATCAAAGTTAGGTCAAAATATTAAAATGGTCTACCAAGTAATTTCTACTGTAACTTTAAGCACCAGTTAATTCACATTTGCAGTTAAAATAATGGGGATTTCCATGGTAAAATGCATTTCATGAAAAATCACAGAGTAGGCTTCAGTCTTCTCACATTTCCCAAAAAAAACAAAGTTTGGTAACTGTTTGGTCCATGAAAAATATTCTCATGGTTATCCAAGTTGAAAAAGTAAGATGTTTAAACACAATTAAATGCCTTTAGAGGTTGCACACAGGGCACATGAAAGGTCCACGAAGGGGAAAATTTATTTTGTTTCCAAATCCGATGGCTATATTCTTCGTCCGATCCTACCATTGACTCCTGGGTAGAGGAAATATTCCACACCAAGGATTCAACACTTCTTAATTACATCATCCTGACAGTTTAAACAAGACCGTTCAATTTATAAGATTACAATAAATGAGGCACAAAAACTAGGACACCAGCATTTCCTTTGTAAATTGGTGCTGGTCCATAGCCATCTGTAGCAAATTTCTTTTTGAGTGTTGTGGTCAATTCAACGATGCCTCTCATAAGTTGTCCTGTAACTGCTTTACAGTATCTACTTCAACACTGTGCTGTAGTTCTCCAGCCTCAGGACTCACTATGATGTCATTCTGTTTGGGAAATGAAAACTAAAATTTTTAGTATAGTATAGTATATAAAAAGTTGTACAACTAACTTGGTTTTAAAGGGTTAAATGTTCTTGACAAAAAGAAAACTTAAGCTTTTAAGGTCAAGAACAGTCCCCCAAATTCATTTAAAAGCAACAGCTAAGCATCAAAATTTTGTTCTTATCTCTCTTCAAAGTATCTTACATCATATTTTTAGACTTCAATATTGCATATTCTGGGTAAACCATAAGCAGTAAATTTCATATTTGAAGAGAAAAAATGTTGTCACATAACTCTAAACAGCCAATCATGGAACAGGACAGTCTACTACACTACTTCAAGTTGGGGTGACTGCTTCTGTTTTATTGGTTTCGATGAAAAGAGAAACCTATGCATTCATGATGGCGTGCGTGTGTATGTATGTGTGTATGTATGTATGTATGTTTGTATGTATGCATGTATGAATGTATGTATGTATGTATGTACGTACGTACGTATGTATGTATGTATGTACTTACGTATGTACGTATGAATGTATGTATGTATGCATGCATGCATGTATGTGTGTCTGTAAGTTTGTGACACCTTGCTTGTTAACACGATATCTCAAGGAAGAAATCTCGCTGAGTTTTTAAACTTAGTACCCTTACAAAAGAGGTGATGCAATTGGTTCCAAATTCGAAAGTTTTGACGTGTTTTTTCCAGGGGTTATCACAGGTTTTTGCATGAAAAGCTGCGTTTTCCCTTGACATTGACGCAGGTTGATCATTTCCTACAGGATCGACACAGGTTTGACACATGTTTTATGTACAAAACGTGTGGTGTTGAAAACTGGGGTAAACAAAGAATTCTTCAACAATATTTATGGCTTGATATTAAAGGTAAGGAAAGGTGGGGCAAACCTGCGTCAAACTTGTTTGTAGAAGGTTCCGAAAACGCAGCTTTTCCACCCAAGAACACGCGTGATTTCCTTTGTTTTTCCACGCGTGATCATACATGGTGCAGACACAGGTTGACGCACCTTTTTTGTAAGGGTACAAAGGTGCCCCATATAAAGAGGAAGAACCCTATCGTTTTCGGTCGAGTTCAAAGGTCACCTGGGGTCACAGGGGTGAAAAATTCGAAACACTTTACATTTAACACAACTAAATCGTTAACATGATATCTCAAGAAAGGAATGTCTGAAAGTTTTCAGACTTGTTACATAATTGAGTTCAAAGGTCATCTGGGGTCAAAGGGATTAAAGCACTCGAAACACTGTACATTTAAGTCTTTAACAGAGTATCTCATGGTGCAAATGTCAAAGGACTTGAAACACTTTACATTTTACTCATTTACACAGTATCTGAAGGTAGAAATGTCTAGAAAATTTCAAACTTGGTACATGGATGTAAAATATCAAGAGAGACAGAACGGTATCAGTTTTGGACGAGTTTAATAGTCATTTGTGGTCACATGTGTCAAAGGACTCTAGACACTTTACATTTAACTCATTAACACAGTATCCGAAGGTAGATATGTCTGGAAGTTTTCAAACTTGGTACATAGATGCTCCATATCAAGAGGAAGAATCGTATGGGTTTTACTCAAGTTCAAAGGTCATTTGTGGTCATGGGGTTCAAACCCCGAAAACCTTCTTTGCACGATATCTCAAGGTAGGAAGCTTGGATTGATTTCAAACATGATACGTTGATGCCTTATGATGTAAACAAGGAAACCTATTGCTTTTGGTAGAGGTCAAAGGTCATATGGGCTCACAGAGGGTCAAATCCCGAAAACATTGTCTACACGATACCTTAAGGTAGGAAGCTTGGACTGATTTCAGTCTTGATATATTGAGGTAAAATGGTGTGTGGAATAATCTATCGATTTTGTTAGAGGTCAAAGGTCATTTCGGGTCACAGGGGTCCCCGATAACCTTGTTTTCACGATGTCTCATGGTAGGAAGCTTGGATTGATTTCAAACTTGATATGTTGATGCAGTATGATGTGAGGAATAACCTATCGATTTTCTTAAAGGTCAAAGATCATTTCGGGTCACAGGGGGTTAAACTCCGAAAACTTTGTTCGCATGATATCTCAAGGTAAAAACTTGAGATTAACCTCAAACTTGGGATGTCGATGCATTATAATGTGAGAGAACCCTAGTAATTGTGGTAGAGAACAAATTTCGTCTGAGGTTACAGGTTGTCAAAATCCAAAAACCTTGTTTGCATATATCTAATTTTAGGAAGCTTGGATTGTTTTCAAACAATGGGGTTATCCAAGGTCAAACTTTGAAAACCTTCTCTACGTTTTTCAACGTTAGCATGTGGATGTGTGATGGCAGGAAGATGGCAGCTATAGTCTTTGGTGGAGGTTGAAGGTCATTTGGGGTCACCAGAGGTCAAACTATGGAAACTTTGTTAATAGGGATGTTCAGGGTGCGAAAATTTGATGGATTTCATAATTAGTATGTGGATGCGTTATGATGAGAAGATGGTCAGTATTTTTTGTGGAAGTGAAAGGTCATCTGGGGTAGCCAAAGGTCAAATTTTGAAAACTTTGGCAATGGGATATCTCGTGATAGTAAACTTCGATGGATTTCATAATAAGTATGTGGATACGCTATGGTGAGTTGAAAGTCCTTTTTGTTTTTCAACAAACTCTTAAAACCTTGTTTGCAGAATGTCTTAAGGTCCAGCATGAAAATTGGCTTTTTGAAGGAAGAAGCGTTATGGTTAAAAGAAAAAAAAAAAAACAGTTACTGGTGAAGTCAAGGTCAACAGGTGTTTCAATGAATGCAGATTTTTTTCTTGAAAAGAACACGTACTGTATGTATCATCGAAACCCCAATGCATTTTTGCATTCTGGTTTTCTATACGACAATTGCTCAAAGTAATTTCGTCCAAATTTTTTACTGCTATTCTACCGCTAGCACTAAACCTAAATGTTGGGTACTTCAAAATTTGCCCAACACCTTTCAGCAACAACTGGATTTCACCCAACCTTAATTTATTCAACAAACAGGCTATGGGTAGATTGTTTACCTACTTGTTGGGCAATAACTTGCCCATGTTGAGCACCTTGGAATTTGAGGTCCAACGCTTTTTACCCAGCTGATTTTATAGTGTTAGCCCTTTACCGTTGTTTGGGTCCTTTTGGACCCAGACGGAGAGCGTGACTGTCACCCATCTTTATTGTTTCACGCGAAGGTCGAAACTGCGAGTAGCTACCCGAAAATTCGGCCACAACAACGAGAGAGACAATAGTTTAAGGTCACGGAGTCAATAGTCTACCGAAGCTGATGCGGGGCGTGCTATGTCCGCTTTTGCGCCCACTCCCGAGGCGCGCAAATATGCCCCGATTGGAGCACTACGGTAAAGGGTTAAACAAAAGCAGTGTCATCGGCACGTTGCCAAATTTTATACATATATGCATTGATGCAGTTATAACGTATCAATTTAAAATAGATATATAAGGGCTTAAAGGGCAGCCTTGTCGGAATAACCTGCTAATCTGAAAAAAAGAAAACATGTTGCGCGACTATTGTTGATTACACAAGCATTACTTTTACTATGAAGGATGGACTGAGACCCATATGCGACAAAATCATCATAAAATACCATTCGCGGCGATCCGTCTTTGAACGTGGGGGGGGGGTATAGTCGGTGTCACTGTCTAGGCGGAGGGCCACCATCAGTTAGCGCGGATCATACAAAGATAATTTCGGACAATAATACGCCCAAAATCACCACAAAAAGACCCTTTCCGGGTTATCTTATGTGATACCATAGCAACTGCTAGAAGTGTATTTCATAAAAAAAAAAAAAAGGTAGAAAGGCGCATCTTAAAAAGTAGAGAAGAGTAGAAGTCCGTTTGCCTTACAAGAAGGATAAAGTTGGTCTATCGAGTGAAAAGAAAATCATCGAGCAGAAGGGGAGGACAAGCACCCAAATTTTTCAATTTTTTCTTTTATGCGTAAACAAATTTCTTTGGAGACGTGATCTGAGGAGCGCAAAGCGCGTCGAAATTTCTCATGCCCCTTTTCAGCATAGTTTTGAAAATGTAGAGCTTGTATTGAAGGAAATTTTGGATTCTGGGTTCCCTTTGTAAGGAAATGTGAAATGTTCGGAATAACTGAACATTCTTTACTTTTACTTGCAAGTCTGTGATTACGCAACTATCAAAGATCATTGGTACGACAGTATATAAGACCCACAAATTGAGGCTTTAAACGACGACATTTTAAGATTCAAGAGCTTATATTGGGGAAATTTGGAATTCAATAATAGAAAATTCATACAAATAGCATTGCAGTTGACGATATCACTTGATGATCTGATGATTTTGTCATTTTCATTGTTCGTAAAATTTAACTTAGTTTAGGGACACCTCTGCTATTAATAACTGCAAATTTCAGAAACACGTGCTGAGAATTTTGCATGTTTGAAACAAATAATTATAAAAATGGAGCTTTTATTGAGAGAATTCGGAATTTCAAGGAAGGAGAGCAGGGGAAATCACACTGTAGTTGACCGACGTCACGAATTTCCCTAGTTGTATAATAAATCAATTTATTTATTTCTGTGTACACTGTTTATAATCACGCTTCTTTTAGTATTCTAAATGAAAGCCTAATTATGAATTTATTGTTTATAATCATCAATCATTTCCTGAATTTAAGTATTCTTAATGATGCCCTAAATATTCAGTAATCGTGTATGGTCATTATTCATTTTCTGAACTAATAATTCCAATATTTTTTTAAATGGGACTGGCAAAATCGATATAATTGAACCGGAAAACAAAAATAACAAGAGGGCAATCCACGGAGTTGCATATCTCATCGCTAACATGTGCGCAAGTTGGTTACCGGACTTGAACTATTTATGCACTAGAAGTTCTATCTGTGCTTTTTTATGCTAGAGTAGAATGTCATTGACAAAAAAATACTAAAACTCCAAGCAACAATCCTTTGAAATTCCTATTTGAAGTTCAGGGGAAACGACTTTTTTCGTTCCAAGGGATGGAAGTTTTTTCGTAAGATAGCGAGAGGAAAGAATATGGCACAGACCAATCAAGTTCTTGGAACAGGCGCACCCTTTACTTCAAAAACATTATTTCCATATTTAAATTCTGGCACCGGATTATATAAGAACTGGAGAAATAGGCTACCCAATCTTTGTAACGCTTGCCCGTTTAATCCAGTAGGCCTATCTAGGATTTTGGAACAAATTTATTTTTTAAGATGCTGTTATCCCCTTGCAACACTATGAAAAAAAAAAAACAACGAACTTGGCTGTAACTTACACTAAACTGATACGGATATGGACGCGACGATTATAAAAGACGCTTTCGGGGACGCTTTAGAAAAGTGTGCAATTGTTATTATTCAGGCGGTAGCTGGGCGTACTCTTCATTTTGACGCGACGGCGACCTTCATGTGTGTCGAGCTGATATGCACTTCAAGTGCGTCTCAATAAAAAAAACTGGGCGTGTGCGCGATATTGAACGTGTGGAGTTAGAAGATTTCCGGGCGACGCACAAACCTTTTCTGCGTACTGTACTGGCCTGTGGCCAATCCTAGTCCGTGGCAAGGAAATTGTCACGTAAGTTTTTTTTTTGGCTATGCTTCTTCAGAACCACCAAGTTTTAAGGCCAGTAATATGTAAGATAGGTAGGCACTTTGCCTAACCTAATGTTAGTCACCCACAGTTTAATATCTTGGGTTATAGCTCAAGCCTATGAATGGCGTAGGTCCAGCCCCAGACCTAGCCTACGTACCGTTAACCAGCTTCAGATTTCAAGTCTAGCCCTAGGTTTGACTTTAACTATCATACTACTAGGCCTAACAGTTACAGCAACTTTGGAGTGAAAACAACTGTCTGCATAGACCATATGAGAACACTCTAGATAAAAGGGCCATCAAAGTGAAGTACTGCAGCATACAAGCTAGTGAAAAAAGGATTTGAGTTGTGAAGACGAGACTGCTACTAAGAAGTACTAATATAGGAGTCTAGCTTATTTATATTAATTGACGAAAAATAGGCTAGTTACAAAACATTAAATTGAGGATGACACGGCCAAAGTCAGTTCCTCGGTAACTGTTCTTTGGGTACACCTTGAAATAAAGTGAATGATTTCCCTCCTAAATTATGTTCATAAATACCGAAATACGACGTTTTGAATTCCCAATTACAGGCCAGGCTCAGCCCATTTGAAATTTGAAAGCGAAAAACGTATGTGAACGCGTCTCAAAATGGTGACGTAATTAGAGGCACGGTTAGCAATGCTGTACCAGAGAGCTCACAATCATCGAATCATGTGCATGGTAACGCGTGTTAGCGCATACATAATTGCAAACACCGGTGCTACGATAGCAGTGAGCGTGGCCACTGACTATATTGTGAATTGTGCATTGCACGGTTACTGCTTAGTATTCTCAATAGTATCTTCACCAAATAGCTCATACAGTAAAGACGCGCTCGTAGTGGGGACGCGCTTGTTGTGGTCTGTCCATACATATTCATAGCTGTTCTTTATAGCGACCGAACTGCGTCTTTCTTGAACAAAAACAGACCATTTTTACCCGCGCGCATATACAAGCGAACATATTGGCCAATGATTTGCTCCGAATCCCCACCATGGTCCGCGCCTTTCGCTCTGTACGTTGGACTCTGTATTGTGATACAATCGTTTTCATGAGGTTGCTAAGATAAGATAACTTTACCGAGCGTTACATTAGTCCACATCTAGATGCGCGCCGTAGGGCGGGGTTTGTGCCGCCAACTGCGTCATAAAATTCAGGTGAGCTGTTGCGACATTTTTCGGAATTGGATTTTGAGAACGCAGTTTTCCTTCGAATATCATTTATGCCGAATTGTACGGGTTTTTTAACGGGGTGTGAGCTGATATTTTAAAAAAGCTGTATCTAATCTTGCAATACACAAAAGTTTTTGTGGCCGTGTCATACTTTAACCTTTGACAATCTGTAACGTGCACTATGTCCTTGGTTGCCATGACAACCACACATATCGGTACAACTTATCATTCCATGGCTTTTACACTTAAACTTTCAGATTTGTGGGATGCTTCTGTTAAGAGTCAAAGTGAATACAAAAAAGTGTTTGACCCCTATCACGTGACCTTTGACCTTGGTTGGCATGGAAACTACATATTTTGGTAGCACTAGTGTACCATATTATACTTGTGAAGTTCCATGTAAAATGAAGGTTTTCTTTTGAAGTTTTAGTACAAAATAGTAAAAAACGTACTCTTTTGCAAAATGTGACCATTGACCTCTGATCTTTCACCTTTATTTCCAAGGGTCTGGGAGACATAAGTTCCCACCCTGGGGTACCCACTTACCAATTTTGAAAAGAATCGGTCCAGCACACTAGGGGGAGTTTGAAGGACAAAAACGTTTTTGTCTTTCAAACTCCCCCTACCCGGAAAATCATGCCTTATTTCGTTCCCTTCGCGATTCCTATAAAAACCATGTCGAATCGTCGAAAAAAGCCTTCATTCGACGGGCGTTTGAGTCAAGTGGCAATGATAGTCGGCAACTTTTTGATAATGTTGCCAAGATTACTGGTACAAAGAAGTCTAACCCTTTACCAGAAGGTGTGGCAGATGACCAACTAGCCAACGATTTCGCTAACTACTTTTATAACAAGGTAGATGTTCTAAGAAGAGACCTTGAGCAACATCCTTTATTTATTCCACCTGAGGTCGACGTCCCTGCTCTAGATTCATTCTCTAATTTGGATGTTACAACAGTTTTAAAACTTATTCAAAATGCCTAGCCAACCACTTGCACCCTCGATCCTCTACCGTCGTCTTTAGTTAAAACTCATAGCGATATATTCGCACCGATATTCTGCAAAATCATTAATACATCTCTTGAAACTGGCGAATTTCATTCTAACTGGAAACAGGCTATAGTCAAACCTCTTCTAAAAAAAGTAATATCGATCACATAAAAAAGAATTATCGTCCGGTGAGCAATCTCTCTTTCCTGTCTAAACTGGTTGAAAAGGTTTCTCTAATTAGTTTTACAAAACACATGGATAGTTATGGCCTCCTTCCTTCGTACCAAAGCGCATATAGGGCTAACCACAGCACGGAGACTTTGTTGGTAAAATTACAAAACGACATTTTGTGCAACATGGAGAAAAGTTTAGTAACTCCATTGGCTGCAATGGATCTAAGTGCAGCGTTTGACACAGTCAATCACCAACTGTTACTGAATATTCTTGAAAGATGTTTTGGTGTTTGTGATGTTGCAAAAGATTGGATATCATCTTATTTGTCGGATAGGCAGTTCAAAGTTTGTATAAATAATTCGTTTTCTGCGCCACTAAATCTTGACTTCTCGGTACCTCAAGGCAGTATTAACGGCCCAGTGTATTTCACTTGTTACTCTAGTACGATGAATACTTGTGTCACTGATGACCAATCCCTCATTGGTTATGCTGATGACCACAGCATTTACACTAGTTTCAGAGCAGGAGGGGTTTCTTCTGAAGTGGATTCCATTAAAAAACTCTCTTCGTCGCTAGGAAAAGTTAAAGACTGGATGCAGTGTAACCGTCTTGAAATGAATGACGAAAAGTCTGAATTTATCATTTTTGGAAGTAAGGCCCAATTGACAAAATGTATAGCAAATGTTATTTCTATTGGTGACATACCCATTCGTAGGTCTGAGAAAATTAAATTACTTGGTGTGTTTCTGGATGAATCCCTTAATCTTAAGTATCACATATCTATGAAAGCAAGGGCATCCGCCCTCGCTATGTATAATTTGAAGAAGATCCGTAATTATCTAGACAGAGCAAGTTGTCTTAAGTATGCTAATGCTCTGATTTTTTCACATATGGATTATTGTAATAGCCTGTTCATTAACCTTCCGGACTCTACCTTACATCCACTTCAAAGAATTCAAAACCTTACTGCTAATTTAATCCTCGGTAGATCCAAACTTGACAGTGCCTCTGCCGCTTTGAAAAGCTACACATTCTGCCCATCAAAGCTCGTATTGAGTATAAGATTCTTCTCCTTGTGTTTAAATGTCTCCACGATTTAGCACCAACTTATTTATCAGGGTTGATTGAACTCAAAGCGTCCTATTATGCTACAAGATCTTCAAAACGTTTACTTCTTAAGGTTCCTTTCATCACTCGCAGTTCTTTTGCGGATCGTTCTTTTATGGTCGCTGGCCCGAAGCTTTGGAATGCCCTCCCGATTCATATTCGGCAGGCGTCTTTTATTAATTCTTTTAAGGATGCTTTGAAAACTTATCTTTTTAGGAAATCTTTTTCTTGATTTTTGTACTTTGTAAAGCGCCATTGAGTGTGTTTCATCACAGTAATGTGCGCTATTTCAAGTTTTGCAACCTTAACCTTAACCTTTGTTTTACGAACAACTTATCACTTGAAAATTTTTTGTTCCACGCTATCACTTGACCTTTGACCTTTGTTGCTATGGCAACCACATATTTTTGCAGGTCTAGATGTAATCATCATATGTGTGAAGTTTCGTGTATGGAGAACGTTTTGTGGAAATATAGCAGAAAATGTGATTTCACTAAATTTGACCTTTGACCTGTAACCTTTGACCTTCACTTCCGGTGGTGTATAAAAATGCAATTGTTCCACCTAAGGTACCATCCCACCAAGTTTGAAGAAAATCGGCCCAGCCGTTTACAAGATATTAGGAAAACAAAATTGGACACACACACAACACACACAGGACATACCCGTATTCAATGTCTTACGGGGTAAACAGAACTGTGCCCCGTAAGGAAATGGTCGGAATTCCCCTTTATCCGTTTTTGTCACGCGACACGTGAATGCCGCGAGCGAGGGCAGGCTTTTGCATATCACGTGACAGGGCTCATTGCAGTGTCCGAATGTTCCGGTAGCTGCGCCAGTTACGAGCTCCGCGTGAGCGAGGAAAGACGTGCGAGGCTACAGCCCTCGTGAACGGCCTGTACCCGGCAAGGCATCGTTTACAAGCTCACACACACACACACCAACACACACACACGGACAGGTTTTGAACCCTCTCTCAGCCCTGGACCTTCAATCACCCCGGTGTACCTCACCATGGGTTAGACCTCGAGACTAGTAACCTGGGAAAATTTACCGTTACCATTCTAACCATTGCGTTTTAAGCTGGCATTGCCATATATAGCCCCAGAGGCAAAGTGACTACAATTTCTCATCCTCACGGAGCGATGAGATAACAATGATTTACAAAGTAAAACTCATTGTAAGAACCCCGTGGAGCTTAAACTGCGGTATAATAAAAATCATGTGGAGAAGCAGAAACCCGAGTTGTAACAGGATTAACGCCGTGGTCCATTATACTTGAGTCACTTAATTGTAGGGGTGGGACTTGAACTCGGCCAACATGAGCTATGCCCCCTCTGTTCTGCAACATGATTATACCAGACTATATCTTTTTGATATTGACTTTATTCTCAGTAAAGAAGTTACTATAAAGGGACTATTTGGCAATACGAACTACCGAACTACAGTGGTTAATTAATTCCTATATTTTTTTGTACCTAAGAGAATTATGTTCAGTGGGGCTTCTTTTGTACGCACAATAAATGATGTTCTTCTTTCGAACAGACTGAAGAATGCCTCAAGTAATCCAACGTTATTTCTCTCTATATGTCTAGACTAATAGTTCTCTTGACGGACAATTAAATTTATAACTAAATTTACTGTAAAATGTTCTAAAGGAAGACGTTTTTATCCAACAACACATCAACCTAGTCACATAAACTGAGCTCCGTTCTCTTGCTTAAGTAATGCAATTGCGCGTATCATGTGTTAACTGATCACCTTTGTGTGAGTACCTTCTTGGGGGAGTTGCGCACTGTCATAGGCGGGATAACGGGGGGGGGGGGCAAGGGGGGCAGTTTCCCCCCACTTTTTTCCCAGAAATTAGTTTCTTTTACGTCTTAGTCTGGTTGTTTTTGCTACAAAAATACAAACTGGAACTGACAGAGCTACGCGAGTGATACTTAATTAAGTTGTATAATGTTTAAACAGGTCATATACTGCATTAAAAACTAAATAAAACGCCCCTCCTTTTCGACACGCTTCGCATGCACCCGTTTTAAATATTTCAGGATTCGGGGTTACTTCTTGTAGAACATTTCTTCCATTGTCACTGAACTTTTCACCAGTGCCCGGGCCGTACACAGCTGAAGTTCTACAGTAACTAGTGAGAGGGGAGGGAGAGAGGCGGTCATCTTCTGGTCCCCTTCTCTGACCAAGTAACCCAAAGCTTTCTGAAAGAACAATGATCTCATTTTACTCTAATCTGGAGCTCCACCCTTTTTCGGCTAAAGTGAAAAGGGGCCAAAACTTTCTCCAGTTTCCATTATTTCTTTTGAGATGTCTCAAAACTAGTCCTTTTTGGCGTGTTCTGCGCGTCCCATCACAAATAAGAACTCTATAAAAATCTCACGAAAAGGACTTTACAGGAAACCAACGGTACGTTTTTGCTCAGTAGAAATATCCTCAAGGATCACCCTTATTCAGCTGTAGTGAAAAGGCACCACTCTTTGCCTTATTTTATTTCAATTTCACTATTGAGATGAAGAAAAAGTTCATTTTTTTCGGCGCGTTTTGCGTGCCCCTTCCCAGGAAACGGCTCTGTGCAATTCACCTGAAAAAAGATTATATAGGTAACCACAGTATGTTTGTTCTTCAGTAAATATGTCTTTAGGGGGGCATCGTTATTCAGCTAAGGTTAAAAGTGGCCCATCCTCTCTCTAACTTTCATCCAGTTACATTATTGAGATGTCTTAAAAGTTAAATTATTCGGCGCGCTTCGCGCGTCCCATCATAGACGAGGGCTGAATTCACATCATATGAAAAGCCCCCTAGCTTTCTGAAAAGAAGATCTGGGGCACCAAGGAGGGAGCCCACGAAGAAACTCAATTTCAATTAATCCATTTTCTTTCCCCGCACCCTCTGCATTATCGATTCCGGCCGACTTTAATCATATGGAGAAGGATATAATTGAAGAAAGTCAAATTGTGATATTTGTGTTCTGTTAAGTGCCCATCTTATATGTAATCTAAAGTTGAAGATAAAATGCATCATCTGAACGCCTACAATTTCGTAAATACCCAGTAGCTTCCGGGGGGCTTCACTCCCTGGATCCCCATCGGGGCTTTGCCCCTGGACCCCACCAGGGGCTCTAAGGTGGGCCCCTGGGCCCCACGCCGTTAGGGGTAGTCTGCCCAAATTTGCCCCCCCCCCCCCACTTTAAGACATCAAATCCCGCCCCTGCGCACTCTTTAAAAAAAAATTCTAACTAGCTAACTATAAACCTTCTCACTAACCTAATCCCTTACCTTACAAAGAATACAATCGATAAAATACAATAAAAATATTCAATTAAGAAAAACCTTGTTAAACAGTGCGCATCTACCCGCTTCTTGGAGGTTTAGATCATCAAATTATCGCAAATAATAGCGATAGAATAATGGTCAGATATACCAGTTTTTACAACAGAGGACCTAGTCTTGAGATCAATATCGTAAAAAAGTATCAATTAGGGTTGAAGACGTAATGGTTACTGTAGTTGGTCTATCAAACACAGGTTAAAAGGAAAAATTGATTAAAGTATTCACAAATATATGAGCAGTGTGTTCGTAAAAATGGTTTATATTAAAGTCACCCACAAGAAAACCCACATCACGTTGTGTATTTAATTTATTACATTCATCGACTACGCCAGCTAAGAACCCGCCAACGACTTCACCTGGTGGACGGTATGTAACTACAACAATTGTGTTTTGTGTATCAACATTATTGATTTTCAAAAAACAAAGACTCAAAATGCATAGAATTTAGCGAAATGTTCATGACAGTAAATTGCAGCTCACCCTTGGTAGATATAATGCTACCTATCCCCATCCATGTCTGAACGCCCCCTACACACTAAAGAGTAACCAGGAAGATTATAGAGTGCAGTATTATCATTGTCATAAAGCCACGTCTCCGTGAATTAATGAAACGAATTGTCATCAACACAGCTAATTAACTTTATATCCTCTTTCGGTTTTAGATTGTAAGTAGGACATAGAAAAACATCAAACTCTATATTTAATTAATGAAATCCCCAACCAGACCCTTTATTGTCAATTTCTACCTTGTTAAGGTCATTTTCCGTAATGGTCTTTATGATCAGAAACATGAACACAGTTATCTAGCTAATAATTATTTAATTTTCAAAAGCCTGGAACCCTTTTCCTAGATTGCAAAGAAATGGTTAAAACACAAAACGAATAGACAAAATGGATGCCAGTTCAGGAGCGAAAAAAATATTGGTGGGGGGGGGGGGGGGGGGGTGAGTGCCAGCAGGATTATCTAAGCGGAGCGCCACCATCAGTTGGCGCGGAGCGTAGAAGAAAATATTTTACTTTACAGACCCCACAGGTGGCCGGAAACGGCACTTCCCGCGTGTTATATGTTACATGTATCCAGCCTTAAAATATGAGTCTCATGTTTGCAATTTCTCAACTAAAAAGAAAAAATTCAGCCTATGCAAAATGGTAATACATATCACATAAATTGAATTGATACAAGAGCAATAGTTAATTATGCATCCTCTTTCATTTATTCTGTTTGACGTGTTATTCACTTTCTGCACCCCGTGTTACATTTGTCAGCCCATACATCCCCCCAACCGGTGATTCCTCCCAAGGCTACCACCAACGTAATCTCTATCTCAAACCCCAAACGTACTATAGACTTGTGTACTAATTGTAGTAGCCTACGCTGTTCAACCTCTTGAAAAACGATCCGTAAAACTTAACGAAATTACGCAATAACAGACCATACTGCTTCCACTTTTCGAGGACCTCGGAGATGGGGTTGGGGGATTATAAAGAGGCTTTAGCGTGTCCAGTATCTTTTTCATCGACAACGTTCCCCTAAAATTATAAGTAGGCCTATATTGTGCATTAGACTGATGAAGAATATGTTCACCACCCACTTCAATATTTTCCCCGCCGTCGCCGTCACCACTTCTTGAAGCGCACCTTACAAATATTGGGGGGTGGGGGGAAGGGGTGGGGCTAAACATGTCTTTATCCCCTCCACTTTTTTCATGGGGGGCTAAACCCCCAAAGACCCCCGTTTCCGCCGCCACTGTGCCAGTTGAAGGAAAAATAGATGTTACAGATAAATTTGATATATGAAAAAACTAAGTCTGCAGTGTAAATTTTGAGTTATGTTTGAGCTCCATGTATAGCTTTTGAAAAAAGGGATTTCTCCTTTCAAATATCGGATAAACATCAAATTTAAACATCAATCCCTTGCTTTATTACTTTTTGTAGCTTGACCACCTTATATCCAATTGCAAGTCGAAATTAAAATTAAAATCGACTACCATTACGACTGTATCTCTCTGAAAATTGGAATTATTTTGGCAAATTTCAGTGTGGAATGGAGGAGTATCCAAATTACAAGACGTTTTAATTCGAGGCTTTCCCACTTATCGTTGCACGTGACCTTGAATGACCTTTGACTTCCACCAAAATTCAATAGGATCCATTCCCTCAAAGAACCCTATTGAATTTTGGGGTGGCTGTCAAATATTATTTGAAGTCAGAAGAGGTCAAGAATTAAAAAAGTTCTAAATACGGTTTCTCAAGCTAGGTAGCAATGACCGACACTTTTCATGTTTGGTATTATATTTATGGAGCTCAAAACCTGGCCGTCCATATACCGGAGACTTTAAAAATTGAACCGTCTGTCATTGTGCTGGGCGCTCAGCATAACGAATTGAGTCGGGAAAACAAGCCATAGAGCCACAACTGGAAAAAGGCCGTGGTCGGCCCGACTTAAACCAATTACTTAGAAACGGAGCGATGAAACCGCATCTAAAATTGAACGTAAATCTTTTCCTTTATTAGTATATGTGAAGAGTGTCGGTCATTCTTATGATGAAATATCGTATTTACAAGCAAAATGTCTCAGACACACACGCACACATACACACCAACACATGCCACCAACACTGCACAAATTTCTTGCCTGTCTTCGGTGAGGAATAGAAATGATCACGGAGGGATCTGATCTGCTTGCAATCCAAAGTCAGTGCATTTCATATGTGAAAGTAAGCGAACCTAGTAATATAAGCTGAGAGCAATCTCGCACTTAGGGTTAAGAGGCCAAGCTCCATGTAAGGATACCATTCTTTGACTTCAACCATTCGAAAAGTGAATGAAGCATCTGAAAATATGAACGTGTAGGAACCGTGCGTGTTTTTCACATGTCAATATCGTAAATGCTTGTTTTCTCATTTACGTATGCTGAATACTGTAGGCACAATTTGAGAGGGAAAACTATCCGGTGTAGTTGTAAAATATTTCTTTACTCTTCATTTGTCAATTCCAGTTCATTGTGAAAGCCTCTGGTTGGTTAAAAACTATGTTCAACTTTGAGGTGTCAAGCTAAAATTACCCAACTTTTTGGAATGTAAAATTCATGCATAATGTTAACTTAATATCGTGATATAATTTATTCTTGCATTCCTTTCCTACTGCAGGCCAGGCAAGATGTCGAAAACAGTAAAAATTATAGTCAAGTGTGTAATTTAGTACAATATACACTAATTTTATGCAAATATCATCTGTAACAAATATCTTTAACCCATGTCTATCTAAAATTTACCATCCTGGAAATTTATTATGCATAATGACTTGTTATGGACAGTTTATTCCTCATATCTAGGTAAAAACTCCCGGGTAGATGCGCAAAATGGCCACCAGCACAATACATAATAAACATTTCAACTTGAACTTAGTTTATACTTTCAACTGAATATCAACAAAGCGCCATTCTATACCTTTTTTTGACAAATAAAGATAAACAAGATGGTGAAAATGACGAAGTGGAGGAAAATTGTTCAATGTGCAAAAATGACTTTATAAAAAGATAACCTGTAGCAAATAATTTTACCATGTTCTAACCTAAATTTTCATCATTATATAAACTTAATATCGGCGGACCATTGCTCTGGACACTTCTGCCCTAATAAAGGTCAAGAATACAACAAAAAATAGAAAATAACTGTCATTTTGAAGTGTAATAAGTGTTATAATGCAAGGCATTTTTGTAGTAGGTAGAGACATCTTAAACACATTTTACCCTTTCATCTATTCATTATGTAAATTTGAAATTTGCATAGTATTATTTGGACAATTCTTTCTAAATAAAGGTGGAAAATGACAGCCTTTTGAAAGTTCAAAAGTACAAGATGCAATGAAAAATATGAAAAAAAAAATATCTTATCTTTACAGCATATTTTTAATGATAAAGATTTTTTATTATAATTTAACTTTAATAAGCACTAACAATTATTCCGAATAGTTCTTATCTTATCCAGGTCTTAGCAAAACTTAGCAACATACCAGGAATAAAAATGACCACATATTGCATTACAACTTCATGCAAGTTTTTCTCTGTATCCGCCATCTTGGTCAATCTGGTGGAGAGAATTATCGATGGTGAGTATTTTTACTGCTAATTTATGACCTTAAGCTGGCTTTGTTTAATTCATGAATTAAAACCTCTCCTTAAAACGTATTTATTACCTTCCGCATATGCCAATTTTATTAACCCATTTGCTGAGTGTCATTTACATGTATTAAAACTTAGTTTTAATATATGTATAATATATATCTCTGTGTTCATATATGCGTAAATTTTCATCCGGTTATATTTGTTATACAAAGAGGGACTTCTTGTTTATATATGACGGAAGGTTCAGTTTTTGAGCTCAAAAAATGCTTTATCGGTAACTCTGATCTTCTGAAGCAGTGTTTTGCAACCCATTCAAGTAGGTGGTTCTTCATTTGGATTTCCATTTCTTTATTATTGTGAATCTAACGCCAGGAGTAGATCTCCTTAGATCTCAAATAGAAAACGATAATTTTCCCTCGCTCAGCGGTTCACTTCCTGTTAATTTCTTGCATGGTTTAAATTTGCCGAGAAATAATTTTAAATGCATTTAAAGCTAGTACCGTACAAAAATAAGAAAGTTCTCACTGTCGTTCTCACAACATTATGTTGTCTTGATTAAACGGCTGATTATTCTTCACGTTAATTCCAGTGGCGGCCTCTACCAAAAAATTAAACTATCAAGGAAAGGCTACCGTAGAAAAATTTATATTCAGACTAGTCTCTAATTGCTTGATCTGGACATTTTCAAATGAACTGTGATTAATGTTTCATGGTACCATGCTTTTGAAAACAGCAAGCGTATTCTTAATTTATATTTTTATGCATACAAAATATACAGTTCTGTCATTCTGTGCAGAAAATTTCAACGTTTACGACCGATGCCAATATCCATTCCCATCATGATGTTGTTCTTTCTACTCTGCTTTTACATGTAATGGAGTAAATCTAACCAACGCTAGTCAGCTTGGCGATGAGATTCCAAAGTCGGTGGAGAGTGTTCTCATAGCAAACTCAAATAATTCTTTCATTCAAACTGGGAACTGGATTTTTCTGTTAAATCTGAAAAACTTGAAGAACCTTGCATTTGTCAATAACGGAATAACGAACATATCGGAAATGCACCCCGTTTACTTGGGAAATGTTAATTACTTGGTTACCCTTTCAATTCTGAGAAACAGCCTTTCTCTTTTTCCAGTGGAGAAATTTGTGAATCTGAAAACGTTAAAGAATCTTGATTTACATTGTAATCAGTTAAAAGCCTTAGGTGAAGCTCCGTGGAATCTGCCGTTACGAGAAACTCTGGCTCTAAACAAGAACCAAATAACAAGTGTACAAACAGGACAACTGAAAGGGTTAAATAATTTTACTGGTCTGTATCTATCAAACAACAAAATATCGTATTTTTCTGTTAAAGTTCTGGATTCAGTACCAATGTTAAAAATACTGCATCTCTCGTTCAACCGACTCGTTCAGCTAAACGAATATAGTGTTCTACACGAAAAGTTGGAGAGTATATTGTTGAACAATAACCTTTTCGAAGGTCTAGAGCCTGTGGCTTTTACTGGACTCAGCGTAGTAAAATATGTACTTTTCCAGAGCAACCAACTAAAAGACCCACCAAACGTCAAATACGACGTCGAGACGCCAGTCACAGCTCTGTCAGTAAAGCTTAATAAATTTGAAAAACTGTCACCGCTATTTTTTGACAGTTTTCAATAACTATATCTAAATAATGATACACTATATCTATGAAAATACATTTCGAAGCACGAATAACTTAACAACTCTCTATATGGAACACAACGAGATCCATACTATCCCAAGAAACCTATTTCTGAATCTTCATAACCTTTCTTTCATTGACCTCCGTTTTAACAAGATTTACGCATTACCTCCTAATTTTTTTAGAGGTCTTTCAAAATTTACGACGATTTTGCTCCTCAACAACCAACTGCAGCGTTGTTTCTTTAGTGGAGTGGTTAAAAGGTTCAACAATGGAGTCCCAACATTATCCCATTTGCCGGTTTCCCGAGTCCCTACGAAACAAGAAGGTTCATCTGGTGGAGCTACCAAGCAATTGCTCTGATTCAGTTCCAAGACCTGTCTCTGATAGTACTATAACCATTTCATCAACATTCGCTTATGAAGACGATACATTTCACACAAACTTAGAGATGTCTTTGGCTGCGCTGGGAGTCATTTTGGCGTTTACTTTTTTGGTCTCTTTAAAGGGGGTGATTAATAAATACTTATCCCGCATACAGTAGACCTGTGCAACCCTTTATTGTAGTCCTTTGCTGAGCTTCGGTCCGTCAGTACGGTTTACGTCGATGAACTATGTAGTAAAATGCATCCATTTTAATGGCAAGTGAAAGCGTATACAAGGCAAAGAATACCCTTCATAATTATCTTACAAGCGAAGAGATAATCTTATTCAACCTTTCAAACGAACAACGTTTGCCCACTCTCAAGTAAGAGGCCATGGTATACACCTCTGGAATTCCCATGACACTAAATTACGAAATTCCCCTAATATTAATTTTGTTAATTAAAAGAAGTACTTCACAAAAACATCCGTTTTCCTTGTATCTTTCCTAATCTGCTTCTTCTTTATATTATTATTATTACTATAATCCTTAAACTCCTTATATGTATTATTAATGCACTTCTATATCCGTATATAGTTGCATGATTTGTTGTTTTACTATTTTGAAACAAAAAACTCTGGATTGGACCAGACTTGAAAAGCGTTTAGATTCATCTGGTTCCGTTTTTTCCTTTTGATACGCCATTATTTATTTATCTGCAATTCTTTTTATGTAAATAACCTTATGCATTCCAACTGAAAAATAAACGAAACCAAAAGCATCATACAAATTAAATCCATTCACATGCTGGCCAAAAAAAGACGACCCCATCATCAAACAGTCAAAGCATGGTCAATGATGTAGTTTAAACCGTACATATTTTCCTAAGTTCTGGTCTCCCGAATCCCTAAAATTTGCCAGATTCATCTATGAGAGTCATCTCTGATGTAAAAAACAACTCTTCAATAGGGTTTTTCCTTCCTTCATATGTCAGTATCGGTTCATACCTTTCAAAAAAGAATAGTTATAGTTATTTGCAATGCCCTATCTTATGCTTATTCTGCATCCGTGTTTTTCATTTGCATGTTTCAACTGTGTTTGGTATTTGTAAACTTGTATCAAATGGCAGCTTTACTTAGGCTTGTGTCACTGGTTTGCTGTCCTCTATTTAAAGTAATAATTTCTTTGAGGATTATAGGTATAATTACCATACCAGGCTAGGTAAATAGTTAGATGAGATTTAACGACACACCAACACGAGTGTGACAGAGGAGAATCCTTAGAGCTGGAAGGGAACATCTCAAGAGACTTGGGGCAGGTTTAACAACAATCAAAAGTATACCTTTCCTTAACTGTTTTGAAAGAAACTCAAAGCGTTTGTTCATCGTCCAACATACCTCCTAATTTCAGTATGCGTTAACTTTGTTACCTTGTGCTCTCATATTCATGTTATTTGTTATGATAATCGTTATGCGTTATTTTGCTTGGGGACCGTATACAAGCTTTTCAGAGCTTCTATTTCAGTCGTCGGTTCCCCTATCCTCAATATATATGGTGATCTTTATCTAAAGTTATTTTACTTATTTTAACATTACCACATTATGCATTATCCAAATTCGGTTGAAGTAAAGTGCGAATAATTGAATTGAACAATTTTATTGAATCGAGCTTATGCATGTACAGGGTACAGCATTTTAAATTTTATTAATGGCCTACTTTGAGGAGTACTCTGTGAAAAAGTGGTGGATACACGGGAGATCAACTGGTCAGCCATTATCATCATACCACCCCTTGTAGTCTGAAGCGGGCCTGCTTTAAGTTATGCATGTTACCAGCACGAAGCTTGATTAAAGGTCCTAGGATCTGACCTCATGTAGTTGAACATGACCATGCAAGTCCTACGTGAGTTATAATTTGTACGCTAATTCAGTTATCGATCTGAACAATGTTTCTGTAGACGGTCAAGGCTATAAATTGTACATCTGGTACCAGTTTAGCTACAATGAATTCTAGTGAACGTCATTATTTGCAGGGCCGTGTTTAGAAAGAAAGTTCCATATCAGGTCCGTATAGCTTCAAATGTTGGACGCGTGTTGTGCAATCATTTCTGCTATTCAACAGATCACACGGGGTCCTTCACAACAATAACACTTCGCTCAATAAAATTAATGCTAATTTTAAAGTCCTAATACTCTCATCCCAAACAATATTAATTCTCCTAACCTACTTACTTAAGCACCTCCCACAACTCTTTATCCTCATCCAGACACGACCCAGTTTATTGCCTCAAGGTGAGTATTCAAGACTCCAATGTGTAATCAAAGACACTCTCAGTACAGTGCAGGCTGTGTAATATGAGCTATGGTACTTCACATTGTTAAAACTAGCTGTCAGTCAAACAGCTCAGTCGGTTGAGAATTACCGTTAAACTCTACAAAATAGTAGTTTAAGGTGAGAGGATTGGCCCTTTAAGGCCTTATTAATGGTAAAGTCGATCACCATTTAGAGTTCATTAAATTGTTACAAATTGTTTGTTTTGCCTCGCCACCCCTTACCAGTACAGTTTGCCCGAAAGTGGAACTCTTGTTCACCCCATGCACAAACTGTCGTGTATCTTGTCCGTAAAAGAGATATATTTATTGATGAGATGGCTAAATGGCCTCGCCACCCCTTACCAGTACAGTTTGCCCGAAAGTAGAACTCTTGTTCACCCCATGCACAAACTGTCATGTATCTTTTCCGTAACAGAGATATATTTATTGATAAGATGGCTAAAGTTAGCAAGTCGATCATGGTGTTAAAGACTCACTATCATTTACCAGCTACTTATCTTTTTCCTTAAGTTAATTTTTATCTATTGTTGAAGTCATCTGACTGAATTATGGAGCTAATACTATGACAAGGTATTAGCTCCATGGAATAAAAGAGGGTTTATTCTCTTTTGTCATTCTCTTTTAACTGTTGAGCAAGATGTTTTGGGGGAATAACGATTTTCATCTTCTTTTTTTTATTTTATACTTAATATGCGTCAAATTCAGCCATCCTTCCATGAGCCTAACACTGTTTTCGGACTCTGGCATGGTCTCTGCTTTTGTGTCTTGTTTTAAACCTTGCTGCAGTTTGGGTGTGTTGAACACGAAAATGTCTTAAACGAAGATGGAAGACCCGACTTAGATATTCATTCTTCGTTGCCCGTTTAACTTATATCACTAGTGATCAAAGCGGACTATCGGAAAGAGTTTTGTTGTTAGCGAACGAAAAGAGCTAGTGCTTCGGCAAGGGATGAACTCTGTAAATAAAATCTGGGAGAATATTATGACAATCAACCAGAGTAGATCAACATTGACAGTAACTGGAGATTTTTAATTACGTTATTTTGGGATGATAATGGTGAGGGACTGCAGGATGAAGTGAATTGAAAGATAAGTATTCCATGACAGACAAACGTAGTCATGGACGTTGAATTTATTTCATTAACAAAGGGCCACTTTGTTTCATCATCTGGATAACAAAGGCAGGAGTCCCATACTCTGCCATTGTCGGAACGAGCTGCATGGTGACAACAGCGTGAGAAACGAAAGAGAACTCTACAGGTCGATTAGCAAGCTTGTCGGGAGAAGGGGGAAAGAAACATGCAGAAAGAAACCGAAAGTTGAGTTGATCACAATGAAGAATTTAGATTGAGTATTTAAGTTCACCGATGCATAATTAGGTAGGCTAAGCTCTAATATAAATTTACATATATATTTTGTAAATTGAAGTTATTTGATCATCCATCAAAGGGAGAGATAAAGAGACGAAAATAATCGAAATGCATTGCTGAGAATCACAATTATTTCTCACATGAATTTTTGACCACATTTAGTTGTGTTAATTTGCTTCCAACCTCGCTATCAGGGAGAAACGACCTGTGGTCAACTTGAAGATAGAAGAGTGAAGATTGGCTCAGTTTTGACAAATAAATTTGGACGTGCATCCCGAATAGGTCAAGATAAATTCGGAAAGTACATCGGTTCGTTCGTATTTTGACTGAGTTTTTAATGTAATTTTAGTTTGTGTTTAAGTGAATGATCGATTTGTGCATTTGGAAAATTTCATGCGCTTGTGATAAGAACATGAAATATTTAACAATGAATGTATTTTTTTTTATTTCTCCTCTACATCTGTATTATACCTTACACTGATCTTGAAATACAATACATTTATTTGCTTGGGTATTTACATCGTTGAGATTAACAATACAACGGAAAAATTTAAATACAGTGCAAAGTCACGAATGTTTCACTTTCACATCATTTGACATTTGACGTGACATACTTACAAGTGATATGACAGAACTACAGAAGAGCAGCGATGGGTTAACAATATAATGTGTAATTGAAAGGACACCTGTCGAATTAAAATAAATTACACAATGGAGAGAAATACAAGGAGAGAGGAAATGGAAGGACATAAAAACAATAACAATAAATGGTAAGGAGTTAAAATAGTTATAAGCTGACATGGGTTTAAGCAAAGATTTGTAGACTATGTGAACGTACAAGCAATTTTGAAGAAAAGAAAAGTGAAAAATATCAGCTTCACAAAATTATCCAAGAAAAAGAGTTTGAACTCGCTGTACTTTAAAGGGAAAACAATTAAGAGTAACACTTGAAAGAGAAACAGAATTTCTCGAATTAAAGGGCTGATCTCCTCACCCTAAACTACAATTTTTGTAGTAGTCTACAGAAATTCTCAATCAGCACAGTTCTTTGATTGACAGCCTGTTCAAAAAACGCGCTGCACCAAAGCTCTAATTTCACAACATGTACTGTACTGAGAGTGATTTGATTACACGTTGGGGTCTGGTATTCTCATCCTGAAGTAATAAACTGAGATTGTGTCTGGATTAGGATAAAATTTAATTAGTTGGGGAGGGGCTTAAAGTTGGTAGGTTGGAGCTGTTTGGCTGAAAAGAGGACCAGGCCTTTAAGTAATTGAATGGGCGGGGGGGGAAGAGGATATAAACTCCTTCAGTAGTTCAAGCCGTAGTAGCAGCAATCTTTAGGAAATGCCTGCACCCAAAAGGCAACACTCCGATGCTGGTGACTTTGATAGATGTATACGTTTTAAGATTTGAATGGTTTGCTCAGGTAAAGGATTGGCCTCGAGATCAGTGGGCATTGAATTGAACCTGAGTTTATTTTTGAAGGGAGAAAGTCTCCTGATTTGTTCAAAAGCTTAAGTCAAATAACTCCGAAGACGATGACAGTACAATAAGGTAAAAGCTGAAAGATTATTTCGGTTTAAGAGGGGTTTCACCTAAAATTTAGAAACGAAACCACGAAGAAAGGTGAAACGGTAACATAAAAAGATCTCTATAATATAATTATCTTCTAAATACTAAGTCTATCTGTGAATTCTGTTAATGATTTCTTTGACAACTTGCAATCATGTTTACGTAGAAAAAGTGTCAATTCTTTGTTTACATTCAGAAAATGTATCCTAAACATGAGATCAGTTACATCTTTAGGCTCTTCAAAAATTTTTTTAGCGTAGCTATGTTTAATGTATATTTTTACGGCAAGAGAAGACAAACTGCTTAAAGGGATGACAACTTGAGTCAAAATAGGTCTAAAAAAACTCAATCAAATGATCAGAATATAATCGGCTCAAAATGCCTTGTTTGTGGGAAAATAGGTCACTGGGTAAACGACTGTGGACAAAAATTTTCGACGGATAAAACGCCAGTCTGCTACCACAAGTGAAAAGATGTCTGGTGTGACGCAAGTTCCGAAAAAATGAAACAAAACCACCATCAGCCTGGTCAACCTACATGTCCTATGAAACAAATAGAAGAGAGTGCCAGTAAAAGAAAAATAATTTGGCAAGTGAGCACGATATCCCTGTCCTTACTGCAGCATGCAAGACACCTTTGCGAACTTGCAAATGTTTGAAAATGTTAGCTTGTAGTAGAGGGATACATTGGAAGTTCCTTGTTCCGGAGTCATTCATAGGAAAGTCTTTTCTCTGATGACAAGCTAACCGGGGTAGTCAGTCAGTCAGTCAGTCAGTCAGTCAGTCAGTCAGTCAGTCAGTCAGTCAGTCAGTCAGTAAGGAACTGTAACCATGGGCGTCCGGAAGGGTCCCCCTGGAAATTACTCGTGAAATATGCGGACATTTGCCCAGGAATAGCAAAAGAGAAGATGTTGCAGTATGCTGAATAGTGAAGTCGTAATTTGGGGACCATCAGTCGTGATATCTTTTGGAAATTTGTAATTGTAAACACTATGCCAAAATTATACTAGTCTAGTTGTCAGGTATGTAGTGTGAATATGGCATCCGACCATTGATGAATGCGTTGGTCTCGGTTCGGTCCCGTGCTGATCTCAAGTGGTGACGCGCGGGTGTAACTTGGATAAACAAGGTGAATATGGGGGGGGGGGGGGGTTGTATGCATGGTTCATTATTAGGTAACGGACATAGGCCTATATTGGCTGTGTGACAGTTGTAAGTTTCTCCGTACGTAGGCGTGCGAGGCCGTGACCGAGAGGCAGATTCCCTTCAACAATTATTACATTGAAAATCCTAAAAATCTAAAAATTACAGACAATAAATTCCTGTTTCAGGAAGCTGTACATGCAGCTTAGAACACTTGCCAAGTGTCGTTTCCGGCCATCTGGAGGGCTAGTAAGGCCCAAATTTTTCTTGTACACTCCGCGCCAACTGATGGTGGCGCTCCAGTTAGATAGTGTACACAATTCAATCATTCATGATTTTCCCTTCGACAATTTTTTATATTGAAAATTCTAAAAATCTTAAAATTACAGACATGAAATTCCTGTTTCAGGGCTGGGTACATGCAGCTTAGAACACTCGCCAAGTGTCGTTCACGGCCATCTGGAGGGTTTGTAAGGCCCAAAATTTTCTTGTACGCTCCGGGCCAACTGATGGTGGCGCTCCGCTTAGATAGTTTACACAATTCAATCATCCGAATGATCTTGCCCCGCCTGTAAAAATTTCTGCGGACGCCCATGGTTGTAACAGTTCCATGGTTAGAGGAAGTTTACCGCCCAGTTTCCAACTAATTGGTTCAAGTCACTGCCTTTTTTCGAGTTGTGGCTCACTGGCTTGTTTTTCTTATAAGTGTGTAATTGCTTATGCTGGGCACCATGTCAACCAGTGTAGATACTCTGAATGGTGATTTGTGGCACGGTGAGAAAGATCCGGAAGTACATCTTGATGTTTCGCACAGGAGCCCCTAAGGCACTAAGTATGAATGTTGTGTACGATTTAAAAATTGAAAATTTTGAAGAGGTTAGGTGACACGATGACCCAGATCTTAGGTGGGAGAAAAGGAACACTAAAATCCAAAATCTGGAACCAAATAACGTCCACAGACGTAACAAAAATAATTTAAATACAAGCGAAGAATTACTGTAAAAAAGTCAACGTAAATTTACTGTCACAGTAAAAGAAATAACTACCGTGTAAAACAAGCCTGAGGACTGGAAGATAAAGCCACATATGTAAGATGGAAACTAGAACACAGAAACAGAGAAAAAAGTGAAAAAATTAGCCCACTTCTAACAAAGAGTGTACCTTTTGAAATTCTTATGCACCTGAGGGTTTGAAAAAAGCTCTAAATGGGGATTGGACCCTTAAAGCCTGTTTGAGTCAAGTAGGCTTTCAAATATCTCTCAAAGAAATCAATGTACAGTACTGCAGTTTTTTTTTCTCTTAAAGAAAGAGGTTTTGTACAGGAGATGTCCAAAAAACGGAAAGCTACAGAGACCAGCTAGCAGTGCAAAATGCAGACAGCCTGCAGGTTATGAGATTTCGTCACGACTCCATGATTTCGGGTCAATCAGGTGTTTCTAAGACGTCAGATAAGGTTTATTTCAATTTTATTTGCCTGGGTTAATTGTTATGGTAGAGTTAAATATACGATGTGTGTCAAAGTACTGACAACAAAGAAAGGGTACGTTCCCAGTCACGGTGGAACATATGCCTTTCAAAATGGTGGCCGTCACTGTTGATAGTTTGCCAGTGGGATTTATTTCTCCAGTTTCTAGGAACGGGGATAGGTTTATGTTGACGTTAGTGGATCATGATGCAACCAGATTTCCCGAGGCCGTCCTCCTACCCGGTTGCCAGCCTAGGTATTGAAACGGAACGAATCGCTGAAGCCTTGACGGTAGATATATTTTCCCGTGTCTGGTTCCATCCATCTGGCTGTCAAACATGTCAAAGTTTTTATTACAAGCGAATGCGAAGTATAGCAGTCGCTTTATGGACTTGTTACAGTGTTTTCAATCGGTGCCTTGTTGGTTTTGTTACCTTGTAAGTGATTGTAAATTAAAAGGCGTTAACCATGCAAGCAGATAATTTTTTAAGGACGTCTCTGGTTTCATTCCACGTTGAGACATATTACTTGAGGGATATTTCAATCACATGGTTCTTGGGACGACCGTGAGGTTCTCAGAAGCCCTTTCTATAGTTTTTGTCAACTGCCGTTCTTTATGACATGGTCGTTACCCTTCTTCTCTTACGGTTTGAAACATCTGAGCAACCTGTTGAATAAAAAGTTATTTCTTTTCATAATGAAGCAACTTTTAACTGTAACAAGAGCGATAAACTAAAGTTGTATTTTATTTTGTTCAGAACTGAAGACCGTCACAGAGGGTTAGGAATAGAGAAGGGATAAGAAAACGTAGTCTCCCGGATGCGAAAACTGAGCAATATTAAATGCGTAGTTTTCTTCTGACCTAGACGTTTCAACTAAAACATGAATCGCCCACACGAGTAGGCGCTTGCTTTGCCGGTGACCACATGATCAGCCAAGGGAATTGCTACCGTGGCTTGAAAAAGCCATTTCGAGATTTTGATGTGTTTCAGTTGAAAGTCAAATGTGCCATGCGCAGGACCTATACACCTGTATGCTTAGCCGCATCTAAATAAACTTAGTTAACATCAACCCAAGGTTTTTGTTCTGCATGTGGTACATATCCTCACATTAGATTTTTTCATTGATGGCTGTACTTGACGGCATGGTATAATTAGATTTAGCAATCTTGTAAAACAAATTTAAAACGGTTCCTTTGAGCAACCGTACTGTAAGGGAAAAGACCACAAGCTGCGCACTTATCCAACCAAAGAAAGAGCAGGGAGGTCTAGTTACACCTCCCTGGAAAGAGGAGGTCGGTGAGAAATTCTATACTGTTTTTTGTTGTTGACAATTACAGTAGGAATGGGAAGAAAGGCGTAGCAAAATAAAAGACTGCGTAGTAATCTCTCTCCACCCTTAAACCTCATTAGCCAAGACGATAGCTAAGTTACATCTTTTCTGATCTGGAAGCTTGCTTTGTTGGTGATCATGCGATGCATTCACAGGTGATCCGGTTGAACTGCCGAACCGTAATAAGCACTGCCATCTAACAATACTGAGAATTACACTAAGGAAGTAAAAAAAATACTTAAATTGCCATTCGTTAGGAACTTTTGATATTTTGAACTTCCAATAATATGCGTGAAATTCTAAGTTTTGGCTACGGCCAGAAATTACTAATAAAATAATTCCTCTGCAATCTTAACACTTCTATTTTCTAGATCTAGTAGATAATTAGCCCGGTGGCGGACGATTTTTTCGTCCAGCTCATCGCTACGAAAAAATCATCTGAGGGGCGGCAGCCTAAGGGGGGCTAAAGCCACAGAGGCGCTACGCAGGCTAGTAGATATAATATCATCCACTGCTTATTCTATTCAGTCAAGTTCAACATCATTATAAACGTATCACTCACATATACTTTCCTAAAACTCGAGCTTGTATCATAAACACTTCTTTTTCCCTCACCTCCCATCACTAATGTTTCACCTTTATAATTTTTCAACACTGATATATCTTTCTGAAATGCGCAAACCTCCTCATTATAAAAAAATTCACGTGTTTGGTCTAACGGTATAACATCCCCCTATAACACGTGGAAGGCCTGGGTTCGATTCCCAGGTCGAGTCATACAAATGGAACCTACTGCCGTCTGGAAGTTGCTAAGTTAAGCAACTTTTTATTAATATCACTAGAACCGGTAAAGACCGCCTCCATTCGCGAGTATGAATGCCTTGCATTCTGGTTATATTTCCTTACAGGAAATGCAGAACCTAAGTTTATCCAATACCAGCTCCATATTTTCAAAGGTTCGTTTGAAAAAGGCAAACATTTAAGTGCCCGTGATTCGTGCGCTGCAGATTTCGTTCCGAATACAGTTATTGATTGGTACATCCTTAAAAACAAAAAAGTCGGAGGGTTTGGATGCTCGACTCCTTTGCACGGGAAGATCTATCTACGTCACTCTGAGGAAAATGGTGATATGCTCATCAGTGCACGTTAGGTTGTGCCAGGTTTGTCAGCATAAGAGTAATTTTACTCTTGAAAAGGGAAATTTTATCGAAAACAAGTTTCCAATAGGCCTATCGGAATTTTATAAACGCATCTTTGAAGATCCGGTGAGTGTCATTTCCTGTGAAAAAGGGAGATATTTCTGCACATTTCTGCACATTCAGATAGCTTTGACGAAATATTTTTTGCATTCGGACAGCTTATGCGAAGCAATTTTTCTTCATCAGTTTCTCTTCAGTCCTTCACAACACTTTTCCCGAAAGGGAAAAATATTCATTTCCGGCAAAACTTGCCAAAAGTTTTGGGATGTTTTCAATAGCCAGACAATACGTTCAGACAGAAGGATTTACAGGAGTATCAGGGGTGGCGCCAGCGGGGAGGGGGAAGCTGGGACCATGTCCCTCGTCGGGGAACACTCAGCCCCCCCCCCCCCCGTCTGGGGAGGTCGGCGGTTTTGTCGGGGAGGCCTAAAAATATATATAAAAAAAACCCGCAAGAACTGAAATTTGCTGGATGGGTGATCTTTAAAATATTTTTCTCTATTGTAACACTATTTTAATACATATCGGAATCGATTTTCAATTACTTCATAGCTCATGGTTCATAGATCTGTTGAAAGTAATTACATGCACCTTGTCCCATCTTAAATCTGTGCGCGCAAGGTCACCCATAACCACGACTTGTATTGTAGACCAGGGAGATAAAAATTCCAAGTGCAGACGTAACCAAGGTGCCACCAACGGGGAACCAGGGGCCATGCCCCGTCGGGGAAGGATGCCCTTCCCCTGTCGTTGAGAAGATCCAGTTTCGTCGGGGAGCATTCATCTATAGGCCCACGATGAAAGATGTAAGCCCGATAAACGTTAGTCCCTAGACGATCTTCTTGATTTTGCTTTACTATTTTCCTTACAAAACTGACGAGAAGTTGTTCAGGTGTATGCAGTGCTCAATGGTTTGGCATCTGTCCTGCCGAGACAGCCGAATTCGAGCAACTGTAATGACAATCGGCCAGGCGGTTTCCAGTTATACCTAATGATGAACGGAAGTGTGAGAATGTCTCCTGATAAGTATGACTGAAAATTCATTTGAAGCCACCTTCTGGTAACGTGACATATTTTCAAAGACGTCGGAAGTAATATCGTTTATTGCCTGGTGTTCGGATAGTCACATAGAAAATTTCATAAATTTAGTGGACCTCGTAGTTAAATATAGCGAGGAGTCTCAGTAGAGTAAAAAATGGTATGTTTTCAATTCGGTTGCACTGGTTTGAGTTCCTCTCCCTTTGTTTCACAGTGCCCGTTTTGATGTACTTAAAAAGCAGCAGTTTCCCCCTGAGAAAAAGACAAGACCATTTCATTTAATTGTAGCGGTACCTTTTATCTGGTTATTTTCTGATCACATAGCAAGTTGTTTTTTTCTATTGAAAAGAAACTTTCGTAAATAACGACTGCTCCAGTTCTAGATACAGGTATGGGAAATGCCATTTCCGGCTGTCTGAGGATTTGGTTTTTTTTAATTGTCTATGCGCTCCGCGCCGCTTTGATAGTGTTTTGGTCCAACAGATTACTCAACAGAACAATGCATTCTTGCAAATTATTCTTCGTTTGAGGGTCATATGAAGTGAAAATTTTACAGCGAAAAAAGCTTAAAATAAAGGCTGCTTTGTTTCTGGTTACGAGCCTAGGAAATGCCATTTCCGACTGTTTCGGGTTTTCAATTTTTCAAAAACTTGTGTGCACTTCTAGTTTGTTAGTCTACCAAATTGAAAAGCTCCCGTACGCATTCGTCATTATACAAAATATAAAACGTAAAATATATGGGAAGACAAACTTTTTCCGAGAGGAAAATTCCGAGGGCCTTAGTCTCCATGATGTTGTTCAGAAACCCCAACAAAACTACAAATCATCCCCTGCTTGATTTTTCTCATAAGGAGTGGGGATTGACAGTAAAATAACCGAGTAATAGTTGTAGTTCCGTCTCACTACTCCCACATCTTAGTAGTACTCCTTCATCTTAATAGTACTCCCCCATCGTAGTAGTCCCCCATCTTAGTAATCCCGTATCATAATTTCCCCACTCCCGTTATTTCGTCTCATTCGTTCCGTCTGGTCTCACAATTCACTGGGATTAAGTGCAGGGATTACGGGATAGGTTACGAAGATCATACGAACAACCGGAGACCGATCTCTTCAGGGGGGGGGGGGGCTTATGAGAAGAGGGGCTATACAGACATTTTTATTCGCCTACCCTCATTTTAGGACACTGTTTCCAGACTGCATTTGTGTTGTAAATTTATATACTCATGTATCAGGTAGTTAATTAATTTTTAATAGTCCCTTGTTTAATTATTCCCCTGTCTCATAAGTTCACGTTCCCTTTCGTCTCATTGGTCACCAAACTCACTGGGATTAGAGTAAGGGAATAGGTTTAGAGGAGTCATGATCACCTTAAAACTTGAAGACCAATGGGACAAGGGACGAGATGAGGATCCATTAGACGGGGACCAATAAGACAGGGGACTAGTGAGACGGGGACTGTTTACATTATTTCTCTCCTCTAAAGGGCACTCTTCTCAGACTGCATTGGTCTTGTACACAAGTATGCATGTATCAGATAGATAATTGGCCAAGTCGGCTTGTCTCTGTCCCATGCCTGCTGTACAATACCTTACCAAATTGCTGATATACTCGGGACTCGTTTCCTTGGATGACTAGAAGATAACTTGAACTCGAGATATTCTTGACTCAGCTTAGACTCTGGCTTTTTGGAATCGGAATCAGCCTAGGACTCGGGGCAGGTGAACAATTCGTTTCTATATAATGACCAATGTGAAAGGTAAATTACGTCCTGGCAATTTAAGAAACTGCTTTGTGCTCGGTGTTTGCAAAAACAAAAATGTCAGAGTGGCATTTAAAGCGATGAAGCTTAGCAACCGGGAGGTCTGGAGTTCGATTCCTGGCAGGGTCAAATAAGGTGGTTTTTTCATCCAAGAGCAATCTACGGGTTTCCCATCTGAATTGATTTTCCAAAAATACCAAATTTGATCCAAATTGTTAAATTGATTGCCACCCGACATGAGGTTGTCATTCATAAGCCAATGGCTTCTCACACATTCGTGGTCGCTTAGCGTCGTAAAACAACTGCCCTCCAAGGCTTAATTATGAGAGTAAAAAGTTTCAACAGAGTGTTAATAGGATTTGAGTATTCATTGTCCTGGGAGGAGCCAAGGAAAATACTTGCGTTTTTAGGTGGTATGAGAGTGACATGAAAAGGGTTGTTGCGTACGCTAATGTGAATCAATTTTCCGTAATGTTCTTGCATTAGAGGTTTTGACAATTACCTCAATTTTCGGTTCTTTTTATAAATATTTACATGTCATAGGGGCCCGCACCCCTTGCGCTTCCTGGTAAGGAAAGTCAGTGACCCACAGCTGAAGGTCAGAGATTGAAACCAAAAAAAAAAACTGAAAAAGGGCCGTGGTCGGCTCAACTTGAACCAATTGGCTGGAACCTGGGCTATAAAAGTCCACCTAATCTAACCTTAAATACGCCTATACTCACATATACGGAAACGACAATCTAACGTTCAGTATGCTCTGTCCATGTATAGGGTGTCCCTGAGTCTACACAACTGCGCAATTTTACTCTAACGTTTTCATCGGCCACGAACTTTAGCTCTGTTTACGCAGTTGAAATTTTTAGAGCATGCTCATCTAAAGTGTCCGACGGAATTTGCCAAACGAACAATTGTCCATCCCTTTATGTATACTAATATTGTCAAAGGTCGACAAGCAAAGGTAGACCTGTAATGAGAGGCCAATGATTAAGTAGCAAAAACTCGAGATACAGCCTATTTTCGGCTATACAGAGATCATTTACTCCAATAACTGAAACAGAAAAAAACTACATTGAAGTCTCTTCAATCGAAGTCCCATTTCATGGGGGCTCATATAACCAAGATTTTATATTCGTGGTGTGGGGTGCCACTGGATACGAAACTCTCTTGATGGCACATCATTTGTAGGTTACTTTTCACACAAATATGGAAGACGTACTTTAATAACACGTCTTCTAGCTGTGACTCTAGTTTCGTGATAGACCTGTTTAGAATAAAGTCAACTGCCCCCAAATCCTGCTACGGGTGATTAGAGGTTCCACGTCTACCAACGTTCTTGCCATCAGTTCATGTATGTCTGATATGACTCTAACACAGGTAAATGTTCCGGCATTTTTCCGTACTTCTCTGTAACTGAGAATTAATTCATTCGCTACAGCTGAAGAATAAATGAAACTTCACTCTACTCTCATTGCACAATTATCCGTCACAGGTATCGCTCGTGTCTTGCACCATGGAATACATGCAACTTAGACTCTTATCACTTTTTTGTCTTCTTCAAAATGCAGCTGTCCAAGGATTGGTGAGTTAGTTTTATAATTCAATTGTTCCATCCTTCACAATCTTGATTTTCAACCTAATTGTTCTGAAGAAGGGTGACAAAAAGATGAACAGAAGAGTGCTTTGGAACTGTCAAAAGTTCCGTAAATCTTCTATTTTGAAATTAGAGGAATTACTATGCGACTCTATTTTACAGGTTTGCCATAATTCTTAGAGTCATTCTATTCATCATGGATTAGCTCATAAAATGAAGGCCTTTTCAAGATATTGACCTGCTATTTTGTCAAAAGTTTGATTCCTCGACTTTTAGATGCGTTTGACACATAAACATAAAGTAAGACGATCGTTTAAAATTGATGGAATATTAAACCAAACCTACAGTATCGTATATACTACCTTTAAAGATGACCACATATTAAAAACAACTAATACTTACTTGCATTCGTGTTGTAATATTCATTAGAGACTGTTTAAAACAGAGTCTAATTAACCTAGAAATTATCATAAACTCATTAAGCTGTTTAAACATAATAACTTCTTTGCACGTTCCTCCAAAAGGAATATTTTGGTCATTTGTCGCGGAATATCCGTCAAACAATCTACTGTACGCAGCTAGATGAGAGTGTTTCAACAGTGGAAAGGCCCTAATTGCAACCGATGTTAAAGGAAGAAGTCGCTTTCACCACATTTTGTTCTAAGTCCCTAGGAAACGGCTTATTTTTTAAAAGTTTCCTAATTTCAAAACAAACAGTTACAATTTCTTTCAAATGATGAACACTTGGAAAAATGCCACATTTTATTGTTAGCCTTCAAATAGATTTATTTCCTTAATCCTGCAATTAGATACTATCGAAATATTTGCTAGCAAGTTGTTCCATCTTGTTTAAACCCCTCCACTGGAAACGTTGAAGGATAAGCAGATATCCATCCACCTGTCCACAACTTTCATCATAAAAAGAAGCACATGACTTAGTTTGCATGTATGCAAATGCCTCTAACTGTTTTCCATGAGACTATGTCATTCTAAAAGGGAATATAATACTAGTGTTATCCTTCAGAGTAAAGGTAATATTTAGTTTAAAGTGACCAAACATGATATGCTCTAAACACGCCTGGTAAAATATCAACAGTCACCCACACAATCGTGGCTATTCATTTTACCAAGAAATAGTAGTCATGTTAACCATTCAACTAGTGAATTTAACCAATTTCCCCATTATTGTCTTAGTTTCGTAAGAATTTCTGCGTTTATTTTAATACGCATTCCTGGTTAAAATAAACTAAATTGTGTGGATTGCATGCATGGTGCCGCGGGATATGGTGAAAATTCGTCAGATAGTTTATGTCCTTGTATTCATTAAACCATTCAGCTTCAGTTACAGCCCTTTTTAAAACATATGCTTTTGCGGCTGTCTATCTTGTTTATTACGTGTTTATTACATTTAGAGCAATATTTTTCACAGTTGCCAACAGATATAATTTCACAACATTGTACATTTCAAGGTTGTGGAGAAACAAATAAATAAAATCGCGTACAAAGACTTCCAACTTCTTTCGAATTTTTATGTTATTTTTTGTCAATCACGATAACGACGTGACTGGTGCAGTACAAAGACTTCATTGGACACAAAACATTCTACGATTGTCTAGAGTTATCCGTCATTTCGCGGGTGGCGATACATGGTAAGTTCCACGACGACACTGAGCGGCAATCCGCCGACACAGGAAATTGCTGGTACTACGTCGCGTAAACGTTGGGTTTCAAATAAAATTCGTAGTGCTTATCAAGAAAGAACTCGCCGTTAAAAATCCCGGTTGTTTTGGAGGATGATTGAAAATTGCGGAAATTTATTGAATTATTTGTTGTATTTACGAGCATAAATAAGTTAGTCGAGTGACGTTGAGCATTACGAAGTATTTTCACTTTTTTCATTTAACTTAAACAACGAAAAAGCCAGCCTTTACGACGGCTTTTAATTCTTAACTCTGTTTGGAGGCTCCTCTGTTTATTGACAGAACTTACTTTATAACAATGTCAAACAGAATAACGAATAAAGTGATTATAGTTAACAAGTGTCATTAGAAGGGATATTGTGAGTCTCACAAACTAACGTACAGTATTTTAACAAATATTACTTTGCTTTCTTCCAGACTTTAGACGGAAATTCCAGGGATCCAGGTGAGAACTGCTTGTTTACAACAGGGAGTTCCTAGAGCAACTCCCTGTTTATAAGTTGCTAGCAACTACCTGTTTACAAGTAACTTATCGTTTTATTACGTCAGGCACAAAAGTATTTCTGACAACAGTGGGTGGATGTGTGTGTTTCGTTCAGTACCCTAATTATTGTTTATATTTCACATTGTTGGTGTATCATTGTGTTTTATATTCTTTAAATGACAGGAAAGGTATTGGCACCTCACATGCTGTTTTATTCAGTGAATTTTGGATTGCTACTTTATTGCCAAAAACTCATTTCCACTTTATTAACTTTACTAGCTAAAATTTAGAACGGTTGACAACATTTGATAAAATATGTAGCAATATAAATTTTTCCTAATCGTACCAAAATAACTGGTCAAGTTCAAAACCATACTGGTAAGGCTATAGTTATGGTAGTATAATTTCTTGTCAAGCAAATGTTATCTCCTATCTGTACTGAGTAAGGCTTACTGGTAAGGCTATAGTTATGGTAGTATAATTTCTTGTCAAGCAAATGTTATCTCCTATCTGTACTGAGATGTCCTGATTTTGTTCACCCAATAGTTAAAAACATTCTCTAGTCTGCCAAGGCGACTATGAAAACGACAATTCCAAACTTAAAATATAACATACGCTTTGTACTAATTTTTCCAGCCTGAAAGTTTAAAACTTTTTCTTTCAATCAAAGACTCGTCCTACTTTTTCTATCAACAACCTGGCTACCCAAAGGATTGTAATGAAGTACGTCAGCAGTGTTCTATTAACAATGTAACCGGTGTTCATCTGATTCAACCAGAAGGTTATCTTGAACCGTTTCCTGTTTACTGCGATGAAGATAGCAATGGAAACACTTGGACGGTATGATAAAAATCGTAACTATATTACGTCATTTGATTAAGGCAGAAGATAACCACTTTTGGAAAAATCTATTTCCCCATGCACGATTTGGGGAATACCATGCCATGGGTGGTGGCATTTTCAAATATCTACCATGCATTACGATCCTACCGCTCGAGTTCAACTGAGACTAACGTTTCAGAAAACCTTTTTTACCCTTTTTTGGAAAGAAAAAATTCGGGCACATATAAAATCTGTTGCAAAGGGGAAAATGCTTCAGTCGACATCTTTGATTATTCATCCCGCCGTCTTTCAGATATTGAGCAATGTTGCTTCGTTCTTTATCTTAAGCTTACTTTTTGGACACAGCCACAAGTTTTGTGCACTAGTTTTATCATAACTGTAGGTAAGAGAATCGGGCCAGTACTTCATTGTGTTTGTAAATACGTTGCTGACGGTCCCTTGTGGTTTCGCTCTTTGTATCTAGGCTTCTATTTCATATTTGAATACACACAAATTTATGAAACAAATCGACAACTTTGAAGAGATATATAAACACTGAGTGTTCATAAAAGTTCACACCGTGCAGACAGGTAATTTTCAGCCGATCTGGGGAATACACTTTTCCATCGAAAGCGATTATCGCTCGCCCTGTTGATTTGCTGTAGTGAAACGAGTCGTAAGACTTGTTAACGCTCTTTACCAAGAGTTTGTTTAAAGGTAGAGAACAGTCCCTCAAACCTATTTTGAAGAAAAAGCTAAATAACTCAATTTTCATCTTATTTCTCCTCAAAGTATTTTTAGTAACATTGTATGACTTTACTATTGCATATTCAAGGTAAACCAAGTAGTTATTTCTGGTAAATTTCACATTTGAAGAGAAAAAAAAACATTGTCACACGACTCCTAGCAGCCAATCATGAAACTGGACAGTCTACTACACTCCTTCAATTTGGGATGACTGCTCCTGCCCTTTAAAATTCGGTGTCCAAAGAGACAAATCTCATCAATAATAGGATTGTAGCCACAGTGCAAGTGGAGCGAGACTGCCCCTTAGACTTTTAATGATTGTAAACACACCACTTGTCAAATGGTGGTGGTGTTCGAACTCCTCCTTAACGCTTTAGAACAGCTTACGATAGCAGTCACAACTTTTGTCAGTTTGTAGCTAAGTTAATTCAAGTCGCTTACAAAACTGTCTTGCGCTAATCCGTATTCAGACCCAAATCTAGCCTACTGTTCACGGTTGAACGGCCATGAACTACATATCTTTCAGCCTGCAAGTTGTGAAATGAGATCCTTTCAACTTTTGGTATTTTAAAGGCGATTTCAGTCAAAGAGCAGTTAACATGTACATGAATATCATATTCATATAAATTTATATCTGAAACTCTCACCACAAAAGTTATTTACTTTATATATTTCTTTTATATGATTTCCAAAAATTTGAAATTTTCGTAACTCGACATTATTCGGTGTCTCTGATCTTACAGGGAAAAACCAGTGAGTCACCACTGGAAAGAAAAGCTGTGGTGTCCCGATTTCAAACAATTTGTAACAAACTTGGCCGTTTAGCTTATCTAACTAACTGATCTCCATGTCTTTTTTGCCAGGTTATTCAACGTCGTATTGACGGAGGCATTTATTTCGATCGTTCGTGGTCAGAATTCAAAGATGGATTTGGTTTTCATACGACAGAGTTTTGGTTAGGAAACGAGAAGTTAGCATTTTTAACAAATCAAAACACGTATCAACTTCGAATCGACATGACAAACTCTGCTGGAGCAAAGTTCAACGTTGTCTACGACGATTTTCGCGTCGGCGACGAAGTCAGTGGATTTAACCTAGTCAGTCTTGGTCAGTACAGTGGAACTGCAGGTTAGTATTTACAAGATAAGTAAACGCCCCAGCTGATGCGCACTGTTTAACAAGGAATTTCTTGATTGGCTGTTATCATTGTATTATATCGATTGTATTCTTTGTTAGGGTTAGGGATAAGCGCTATCAATAGCCAGTTATGAAATTTCTGCTGAAACAGAGAGCATCGGCCCAAACTAGCAAGCACAGATAGTCATATTAGACCTGTAGGTCTATGTAAAATTGGTGAAATCATATTTTAATGCAAATTGGTGTTTTATTTAATTCCTTTCCTTAACTGTTTAAGGAATAGGTCAAGCAGAAGTCATATTCTGCTCACGTGATACCAATTTGGTTTCGCATTTCGATCATAATGGAATGTTTGGAAAAGCACGTGACTTTTAAATGTTAACCGCTTCCGTTGAGCGGTACATTTCATTAAGTTGGCTTATGTATTTAAAATGACCGATACAGCTAAAAGGGTTATGGTTTTCTAAAACCTTTCTCTGTTTAACTCGGTTTGTTCAAATGATATTTTTGTAGGCTCCATATTATATTAGGATACATAAATTGTTTGAATTCAGATTGTAATGGAAAAAGTTTTCCGACAATAGCCACACGCAGCTCGATGTGCAAGAACTGTTATACGTTAAGATAAATATGGTTCTTTACGCGAAGAAGTGCGATATTGTTATGAAGATTTCGAATAAGAGAACAAGATTAGTTTAAACGATAATTCCCTACATCACCTTTGGACCATGAAAATTTTAACAGTAAGTGAATAAAGTAGTTTTAAGCATGTACTGGTTTACGATTCGCTTTGTTACAGACTCCTTCATCAGTGGGTGTCCAGGGAATGTAGAATACACTCCAAATACTTTTATAGGAGAAGACCAGACTTGTACTGTATTACCAACTGATTGTAATGAGATATTTAACAGCGGAATTACTGAAAATGGTGTCTATGACATACTACCAAACAACTGGACGGGATCACCATTCAAAGTATATTGTAACATGGAAAATGGGGGAGGATGGACGGTAAGTGACGTTTGAATCATGTTCTTATACAAGTAAAACCTCAGATTTATTGCAAAGCAAAGATCAAATTTTGTAAATTTGTTGACACACTTCATACATTCAACTTAAATATTTGCGTTGAAAAGGGCCAATGTTTACCTAAACTGTTGTCACTGGGAGAAGCAATGTTTAGATTACCCTTTACCGTTGTTTGGGTCCTTTTGGACCCATGAGGTGAGCGCGGCTGTCACCCATCTTTACTGTTTACGCAGAGCTCGAAACTGCCAGTAGCTACCCGAAAATTCGGCCACAACAACGAGAGGGACAATTCAATAACCTACGGAAGCTGGTGCGGGGCGTGCTACGTCCGCTTTTCCGCCCACTCGCGAGGCGCGCAAATATGCCCCGATTGGAGCACAACGGTAAAGGGTTAATGTGGTGAGATGTGCAGAAGTGCATGAAGGAAGGGTTTGGTAGTCTCCTTCCAATGTTATCTGATTACCAAGATAACTGATTCTCACGACTTTGTAAAAGATATTTTCAAAAGACTGCACCAATGCTTCTGTCAATTTGACCACAACGCCAACAGTTGACTTATCCAAGAAATAACAAGTACGTAAAATATTTCAGTTTGAAAATTTTTCCCAACCATTTAAAAATTCAAATTGAACAACAAATTAACCGCTAAGGCACTGGGTTATTGATTAGGGTGACACCAGCACTTGAGAATCATAGAACCAGTGAGAACTTTTCAGTGTGAATATATTTAAAAAAAAAAAACAAGTCGAACAATTAATTAAGCTAAGGCACTGGATTATTGATAATGGTGACACCAGCACTTGAGAATTATAGAACCAGTGAACTACGTTTTAATAATTGTTCGTTTGCAGGTGTTTCAGAGGCGGGTTAATGGTTCCGTTAACTTTTACCTCGACTGGGATGATTATAAGCAAGGCTTCGGCTTTCTTAATCATGAATTTTGGCTCGGGAATGACAAAATATCCAGTTTGACAAACCAAAGAGATTATCAACTTCGTATTGATCTGGAAAACAGCCTTGGTACGCCTTACTTTGCAACGTACACCTACTTCCGTGTCAATAGCGAAGATGACAACTACAGGCTAATCCTCGGAAGTTTTGGCGGGGATACAGGTATGTATGTAAAACGTTACTGCAGTCAGGGGCGCAAATCTCTGTTTGAGAGTGCGGGGGGGGGCGAAAATGCTTATGATGAGCCCATGAGTATTAAACTGAGCATGCGTGGCGGGCACCGCGAGCGCGAAGCCCCAAGGGGCCCCTGTGGGAGTCCAGGAGGCGAAGCTAGCGGAAGCTCTTGTGTTCTAGCATTTCCGAGGCTTCAGAAAAACTGTTTCGAACGAACAAAAACCCCGAAAAAAGGTGACCGTATTTTTAGGTGTACTCATTTTTGGGGGGGAGGGGGCAAAATACGATTTGGCCCCCACTTTTTCACTTGAGGGGCAAAGGCCCCCCTTGCCCCCTCCCGGGATTTGCGCCCCTGACTGCAGTTTATAATTTTCTTCTCAGCTTAAATTAAAATGGCGGTGTACCTAGTAAGGTAGCATGTCCCCAATTCCTCCTTTGACTTGCACACTAAATCTAAAAAGTAAACTGGCCTCTGAACGCTTGTCGAAGTTTTCTCCAGGTTCAAGGTACTACTCATATGAAAGCTGACAAGTTGGGCTTTCATGGCATAGTTAATTTGCCATATCATAACTTTGAAGGGTTTTTGCTAATTGGCCGCTCAAGATTCAGTCACGCTTTTCCAAGCCCTTCTTTGCACTTAAAAACTTGGTACGCTTCCGTCAGCTTCCATCTACCCAATAATCCGAAAACTTTTGCTTTAATGGAGCCCATTTTTTACCAGTGGTACTTCTTTCAATTTACTTTCATAAACTGTATAGTTACAAAACTCCTCATCCTATTCCATATCATATTAAAAAAGTACTCCTTTTAGGGACTCTGTCTGAAGTCGAACAAATTGGACGCATTAATTCACGTCGTAATTGGAATATGCTACCGTAGGATGTTGGTGGGCTGGCCAGTTGTATGATGGGGTGTACAAAGACTGATTTCGCTATCCTTGAAATATTATGTTTATTATTTTACGTAACAAACTTCTTACGAAAACTTACCAGCCACACAGAAAGTGTTTCGTTGTCTTGGTCTATAAAAAACTTGTTATTAAGTACCTGCCTACATTTTCTAACTTCGAAGTCAACATAAAGCATATACTCCATACGGAATAAACATTTTATTTCGTGGTGTTTTCAATAATGGTATGATTCTCTTGCAAAAATAAGAGGAGGTAGCTTTTTTGCCAGCTGGTGACAAATATTTTATATCCTCTAAGTGAAATATTACTTCAACATAATTAGCGACCATAATATGGGAGATGAAATGAAGAATTGGAAAATTTCACGCACCCTATCAGCATATCTAGTTCACATGGAGAACTGTTTTGAGGTCAGGACTCTTGGGCTCTATATGGAGTGGCGGCTGTTGGAACACTTCCCTGGTTTTATCTTATAACTTCCATGTTTGAAGGTGGTGTTACCTACGTCCATATGTTCAGTATAAACTGCAAACCGTACATACAATATTGCCATGCCGGATTGAACTGGGTTTTTGAAATCCTCTATATTGGTATTGTTATCATATAATACCGTACAATATGTTGTTGCTCATACTCCACTCCTGTCGCAGTGCAAGGAAATATTTTAAAATAATATTCATCCTGTTATTTTGAGAATTGTGTGTGAGATGAACTGTATACATTCAAAATGCTTAAAAGAAGGTCCAAGGTCGAATTAAGTTTCGGGTACCGTACTTATTCTGACCACTCCGATGAAATTTGATTTAATTTCCTATCTGTGTTTCTCGAGATATGAGCAAGTTAATTTGTCACATTTTAACAAAAAGTCAACTTGAAGCAAGCAAATTTGACACAATATATTCTTACATCAATGAATAAAGTCATGTCTTTCTTCGAATTTTAACGACCGGCAATCTTATGTAATTAGAATGCGATTTCAGAGTGGCATGAAAAATTACCAACTTTGAATTCCTCACTGGGGGTCATATTTCTATTATTATCAAGTTCAACACAACGAACTGAAAAACCCCCAAAAGAAACAAAGCATTCCTTTTCAATGAAAGGAGGAGACATGTAACATCTGGCTGATATCTAGAGATATACATGCCCGACCTGAATGGAAGTTGTATCCGATTGCAGATTTAGTTATTCTTTTATTCATAAAAATTATTTTTTGTTTGAAATTCCCATTTAGATGGTTGGGTGCAGACGATCAGATTTTTCCGGGACCCTCAAATACATTTGGAGAAATGCCTAACAAACTTTTCACGGCATGAGACTTGGAATATTTGACAGCTGCATTTTAACTGTCTTCACTGATTTCGTTCTTCTTACAGGTTTTGATGCCTTGGATTATCATAGAGGATTCGCCTTCTCCACTCGTGACCGAGACAATGATGTTAATAGTTATGATTGTGCACAGTATTATCATGGCGCCTGGTGGTACAGGAGTTGCCATCATTCTAATCTAAACGGCGGCTATTTTGAAGACAGTTACCGAAGTATTTGGTGGAATGATCTTCCAGGGAACGAGTATAACATTCGGTACACTGAGATGAAAATCCGTCAAATATAAAAAGCACACTAGTACTTTCAACAAAAAAACAAAGTTAATGGGAGGACTCCTGGGATTCTTTCAAGTGTTCACTGAATAAGAATGTAAACTTGCCAGATTCATGAACTGTTTCATATAGATGTAAATTTTAGTCAGATATATTTGAATAACACCGGAAAGGAACAGTAAAAAAACCTCTAAAATACAACAAAATATGCATAAAACCGACCTCAACTTTGCAGTTATTTTTTTGGTTAATAATACATAGGGCAGTGATTCGAACAGACATAATGGTTCGAGCTGGGATGAAAAATGTCCTTAAATATATGCTTGACGAAGTTGAAGAGTGGCTAAAAAAATTGCACTTTACCCCTTTTGAAGGTCAACTGGCGTACGCAGGATTTCTCTGAAGGGGGGGGGGGGAGACATGCAGTATATTAAGTGATCGCCGGCCTGTGGGAGGGATCTAAGGGGGTCCTATTCCCTTTGAAAATTTTTGGCCTTTTCAAGAAGCCCAGATGCAAAATGTTGCAAGGTTTTCGAGTTTGACAGGAATGGTGTTTAGAGTAGAATTGCAGTGGTAAATGGGGATAAACTTAAAAATTTTGTGTCTTTTTATGCAATCTAATGCCATTTACGCTACCTTTCGAATTAAAATTTGTTTTTAAATTAAATAGAGCACCGATCAGCAAAGGCGAAGAAGAAAATTTTAGTTGGGTTTTTTCTTTACCACAAAACGTAATTCTGCTTTAAGACCATCTAAGGAATGCGCGACCATTGGCTGGCGAGGAGCGTGCAGAAAATTTCGAAAATCAGACCCCTCAGATTGCTGGAAATAGAACTTTCCGGACTTAGCCTGTAATACGAAAAATCTCAGCAGTAGCTTTCTTCGTTTGTCGTTTGCCATAAAATTCTAACCCCAAAATGAGTTCGCAAACTGCACAATGATCAGAAAGTAATTAAAAAATACTTTGACCCCAAAAATGTAATTTGCCCGAACGATTATTTAAACTGAGCGCCACCCTTAGTTGTCGCGGAACGTGGAGAAAACTTTGAAATATTGAGACCCCTAGAATAACCGGAAATTGTGTTTTCATGCGTGCAAAGAGAATCTAAGCAGTCTGTTTATTTTTTATTTGCATTAACAAAAATATCAGCAACATGCTAAGTGGTCGGAAAATTACCCAAGAAAATGACCACTGTTACATTTAAAGATAGCCCAGCGTCAAACGTACTTTTGATATGTTGAAGAGGAACATATTAAGCAATCTGGTGAAATTTTTGTTCATTTCCCATGTTCATGTTGTAACTGAATGTCGCAAATTTTCTGCATAGGACGAACTTGAAGCCAGCAGGCTTACTGTCATGGATTCACATCGTTGTCCGATGTTTTTTATATACACTTTCTATTTCGTGCAACTAAGTTCTAATATATTGATACCAAGTCCGTCGCGAACGAGGTGGGGGATAGTGGGGGGTAGGGGTCCCCACGCACACACCAAATATCGTCAGAGAACATCTGACATTCCAGTTGGAATTTTCTCATCTTCGCTCTAGCACGCTTTTACCAAATGGGCCCATATCGACTTCTCCAAGTTGATCAAATGCCGTTGACTTTTCTAACTTTTATTAGCACCATTTATCCCTATTTTTTAAAATTCTTTATAAACTGCCAAAATTTTCGCGCGCTCCGCACGCTTCAGTTTCATCGATTTTGTAATTTTTAGTAGCATCTCAATCAAATTTAAATTATGCATCAATCCCAATATGGTTGATTTTTCGGCTGGATATGACTCCGGCTCCCTCGATTTCCAGTTTTCCACAAGGGGCATTTAAGCTATACTTTTGCAGAGATAGGGTGAGATGGGATTTTTCGACCAAAAATCACTTTTGAAAATGCTCTCTCACAAATGGTTATCAAACTAACGAAATGTCCACTCGTTCTCAGAGCTTCAGATGCCTAGAGGAAGTTTAAAAGCACTATTTCTAACCAATTAATTTAAGTCGGGCCGCCCACGGAGTCTTAGCGTGCTTCAGACCTTACCCGATGTTGTCATATATATATACATATATATCAGTATTCCTTCTGATATAAAAACTCATGCACACGCATAGCAGCAAAAGTTGATAGCAATTTTCGTGTTTGGAAGACGAATTGCTCTATCACCTAGTGATTTGTAGACTAGGTTCTGTTGTGGAATCCAACTGTACATGAAGATTCTGAAACTGGCAACTTTCTGTTATGGGTTCACGAGCCTAGATTGGTGGTCATGCGTGTTAAAATATGCTGTCAAATGTAGGACATTTTGCATTGCATCCCTTTTTATAAAGCCAAAATGGGGGAGTTTGTCCAGGGAGGGTGTCCCCCTTGACCTCCCCCCATGACAGTGATCTGTCAGTCATTGCGTCCCTCTGTTGAAACTTCATGTATACACACGCGACAGGGATGAGTGAGGTGGGGGGGGGGGGGGATACACACATGACCCCTGTGTTGGTCGTCTGACAGATTTAAAGTCTGTTAAGTAAGTCTGTCTGGGTGTCTAGATACATGGGGTACACGTTCTCAAGAACTAGCGTAGCCGGAGCAAGGCACTGCTCTGCCATCCCACCCCTCAAAGACATTTCTAGTTACTTTCAATGTGCTAAATTTGTAACACAAATTTTAATTAAAAGGTTGCTTATGGTGCAAATCTTTTATAAAAGCAGACAAAAAATCAATAGGGAGGGTTTTAATCCCTTCCTTTAAACCCTAGGCCCATTGAGCAGAAAGAAGATGGCCTCCCAAATTTTCGCTAGATCTTAACTTCGGGCAGAGGTCTAAAAATCTGGCAGCCATTTAGAGTGTACCTCAAGTAAAAATATTCAAAAAATTATATTAAAGAGCCTAAAGAACGAGTTCCAACAGTTCAACTCCCATCTTCATAGGACATTCCTGAGCTTAGATATAAAATGCTGAAGTTTATTTACTCCACTAAAAATGTTATATTGCACAATAATTTGTGATGTCATTGTTGTACTACTCAAAACACAATCTTAGTATTTCTCTGTTTTTCTGAAAGTTACTGCAACCTTGTACCAAGGCGTGAGAACTCTCTCACTTTCGTGGGGTGAATGTAATTTATTAAGACCTCTCTGTGCAAAATGCTTTGGAAGCAAACAGGAAGTATTCAAGGTCATACAAACAGGTTTAATTTTAAAGGGAAACAAAGCAAGTTATGTGAGTTTTACAACAAGAAAGTCACAAATTATTGCGCAATGGACCAATTTGTCTTAAGTGAATAAACTTCAATATTTTATATCTCAACTCAGGAACGTCCCTGTAGATGGGAGTTGGACTGGTTTAGTTCATTTTTCATGCTCTTATTTATTATTTTTTTTTAAATTTTTGGACTTGAGGTACACTTTAAGTCCTGTCATACTTTTATTCACTAAAAACTGTTAATGGTGCCTAAATTCTTACTAGAATTTGTCCGAGAAGTGAAAAAGCATCATAGTCACTATAAAATTTACATGAAATATTCCCCCCACCCCCCTCAAAAAATGGAACTTGGCCACATATTCTGGGACTCTACACAAAAGAGTTATTAATAACTTCAGTTTTAATTCAGAGTTAGGACATGATTTCGCCTTATATGGTAGACTATTGTTCGGGCGAAAGCTGCAAAACGTTTTGGGATGATTCTAACCAGCCTACATAGGAGTTGCTTCAACTGCCATATTAAACATGCATACAGGAGAGTACCCAGGTGTACGAAAGCCCAACGGTTTGGTCGGAAAATGAAATGATACATTTTATCTGGTTATTTTCGGATTGATTGAATTTGTTCATATTCTTAGCTACCGGTGAAAGTTTCATTCATTTCCCGTGTTTGGTTCTTATAAGATGTTAGCTGTTCAAGTGGACACATTTTCTATTAAAAGTGAACTTTAAGCAAACAGGTGTTACGTCATGGATTCACATTGTTAGCCAATGCTTTGTTTTTCTTCGTCTTTCATCTTATTATTTGATAACGAATGCTACCTTGAATCCAAGTCATATCAAATTTTTAAACTTCCATCGCCCAAAGGGGACGTTTTAGCAAAAAATAATGTTCAGGAGGAAAGGGTAAGCAAACCTACACTGTATGGTGAAATTTCCATTCAAATCGGACAAATATTTCTTGAAATATCAGTAAATGAAGTAACTAGATTTGTGTTGAAAAGTGACTTGAGGATATCAGAAGTTATATCACCTCCTCACATTGAAAGGGAGTGCTTTGTTTCCCTTTGCTTTTTCACACTGTTGTGTTGTACGTAAGACTTATGCGGCCATGGTAAAAAAAAATGAGCGGGTCAGCCGTTTTCTCTGTTTTTTTTTACTCTAAAAACGAATTTTTACGATTTTTTTTCTCTAAAAACAAAGTTCTTTTACTTTAAAAACAAGGTTTTTCTAAGTACTTTAGAAACAGTTTTTTTCTCTAAAATCAAAATTTTGTTTTTCTTTAAAACACAATTTTTTACTCTAAAAACAACAAAAAAGTTCTCTAAAAACAATTCTTAACGGAACACGAAAACTACGGAGTACAGGAAGTGACATGAGTGTACCTCATTACATTTAAATACAGTCGTTTTCTTGGATGATCGAAACACACAGCGCTTTTGATTTGTTAGTTAGAGTTTTACGTCCCTCCACCACAAACAACAGGGACTTCATCCTCATTATGAAATCTATTCAAGTTTTGTACCTTGAGTTATATCCCATTAACAAGGTTTCCAGAGTTTGACCTCTGATGTCCCCAGGCAGATGCCATCTTCCTACCATCACACAGCCACCAAGTTTTCACTCTGTCCCGGTTTCCTACCTTGAAATACAAAGTTGAAATGGTTTTGGAAGTTTGACCTTGGAATTGGATGACCCCAAATGACCTTTGACCTCTAACAAAATCGGTAGGTGACTTTGTCAAATCATAATGCACCAACATACCAAGTTTGAAATCAATCCAGGCTGCCCGCCTTGTACGCTATGGTTGAAAGACTATCTGAGCGAAGCGCCACCATCAGTCGGCTTGAAGCGTTCGAAAAATCCTTACCCCTTGGACAGTCGGAATAAGCATTCCTATGACATTGTGATTTTAAGCTGTCATTATTTTGAACATTCATTGCGCAATGAAATATGTAAAAACAATCAAAAAAGGATAAAGTGCAAAATGATCAGGCATTTTGCCGAAAAAATGCAGGGGTTATTTGATGTGAAGAAGGGGAAAAGTCGTGGGATATAACGGGATCATTAAGCAAAACTGACACACAACATAGGCCGATTTTAGTTAGAAAAGGGCCTTATTTTTGCTTTGTGGAGTAAAAGAAACTTTGTTGGAAGTTAGTAGGAATAGGATTCCCTTACGGGAATGCAAAGTTCATAAGTTTCTCATTCCATTTATGCAATCAAGTTCTAATAATATGGGATTGCTGAGGAGAAATTAAGCTTTAAAGGCCCAATTTTCTCATCCCAAACAGTATCAATAATCCCAACCTTCTTAATTAAGCCCCTCCCACAATTGTCTAAAATTCACACGCATCCAGACACAATCTTATTTATATTGCTTCAGGGAGAATATAGAAAGCTCAATGTGTAAAATCAAAACACTATCAGAACGGTTCGTGCTTTCCAAATTAGTTTGGTACTATGCATTGTTTAAATTAGCAGTCAAAAGCTGAGCCAATTGAGAGTTTCTGTTACCCTATACTAGAAGTGTAGTTTGGGATGAGAGGTTTCGTCGGGGAGGCCTTAAAATAAAAATAAAAAAAAATAAAAAATCTAAAGGACTGAAGTTGCTGGACGGGTGATCTTGAACATATTTTTTGTTTTGAAATTTTAATTTAATACATGTGGGAAACGATTTCCAGTGATCTCTTCTTATCTACGTTTTACCTCATTCCATGTACCTTGTCCTGTCTCATTCCCGGTCGGGGAAGAATGGTAAATTCCTTCGGGGAGACCTAAAAGATGAACGTAAAGGACTTAAAGGCCCAGTTCTTTCACCCCAAACAGTACCAATTCTCCTTAACTTCTTGGTTAAGCCCCTCCCATAATTGTCTGAAATTCATCCTTATCCAGTCACAATCTCAGTTTATTGCTTCAGAGTGAGTATAGAAAAACTCTATGTGTATAACTAAAACACTCTCAGTACAGTTCATGCTGTGTAATAGAAGCTTTGGTTATCTGCATTGTTTGAATTAACAGTCAATCAAAAATCTGGACCAATGGAGAGTTTCTGTACCCCCTACAAGAAGTGTATTTTGGGGTGAGAGAATTGGCCCTTTAAGTTACTGGATTGATGATCATGAACTGTTTTTGTTTCTTTATGAACTACTTTTTCTTTTGTAACGCCATTTTAATGAATATCTGAATATGTTTTAATCACTTCTTACTAGCTCTGATATCCCTCATACCATCTTCAATCCGCAAGGTCATGCTCCGTGGGGGAAAGCTGCCCCCCTCCTGTTGCTAAGAAAATCCAATTTCCTCAACAACAGGGGGAACCTTCATCTCACATGCCCACGATAAACTGATAAAAATGCGGGTCTGATAAACTTCAGTCACCCGGACGATCTTCCTGATTTTGCTTACTTGGAGACCATACTTTTCGAGGAAACTCACCGTTCCAAATTTTTCTTACAAAAACGGGCGAGTGCATGCAGTGCCCAAAGTTCTGCCATCTGGTTTCCCCCGACAGTCGAATTCTAGAACGGTAAAGAAAATCGACCAGGCCGTTTCAGCTACACAAAATGATAAACAGTAATGTGAGAGTGTCCCCCAATAAGCATGGGCGTCCGCAGAAAAAAAGTCAGGGGGGCCAAATTTCTAGGGAGGGGCAAAACCTCCAAGTCACCATGAATTGACACAAAGCATGCGAAAATTTCAGCCCCAAATGCCTCCCAGATCGCCGGAAATGGCATTTCTAAAGCCTATATGTTTCGCAGAGAAACTTGGAAAACACTTTTTGTTCGGGTTTTTTCTTTGATTTTTATACGTTTTTTCAAATTTTTGATTTTCCAAGGGGGGGGGGCAATGCCGATACCTGCGGACGCCCATGCCAATAAGCCTGACTGGCAATTCATTTGAATCCACCTTGTAACGTGACATATTTTCAAATACGTTGGAAGTAAATCATGTTCAATCTGGAGTTCGGGATTCAATTGAATACAACGAAGATTGCTAAGAGAGTCGTAGCAGTGCCTTTTATCTGCTAATTTTCTTATTACTTAGCAAGTTGGTCTTTTGCTTTTAAAAGTGAAATATTCATTCTAAAGGAAAGCTTAAAACAACGACTGCTTCATTTCTAGTTGCAAGTCTGGGAAATGCCTTTTCCGTCTGTCTGAGGGGTTAGGTTTTTTAACAATTTTCTGATCGTTCCGTTTCCAACTGATGGTGGAGCCCAGCTTAGGAAGTGTCTTGGTCGAACAAGTTACTCAACAGAACAATGCAAGCTTGCAAGTTGTTCTTCGTTTTGGGGCAATATTATGAAGTGAAAATTTTATTGCAAAAGAAAGCTTAAAATAATGCTTGCTTTGTCTTTAGTTACGAGTCCGAGAAATGCTATTTCCTTCTGCCTGGGGATCTCAATTTTTCAACAATATCTGTGCTGTGCACTTTGATAGTTTTTCGGCAGTTCGGTCGGAATTATATTTTTCGGACAAAAAAAAATTCTGCCTCTCCCAAACTAAAACGCTCCCTTGCGTCTATGTCAATATGGTAAATATAAAACTTCATATGTATGGGAAGTCAACCCTTTTCCTTGAGAAAATTTTCCAATATGGTCCAAGGGCCTTAATCTACATGAAGCATATTCAGTACCCCCAACAAAACTACAGATCACCCCATTTGATTTTTCTTACAAGAAGGTTAAATTCTTCCGTAAAACCTCCAAATCTGTCATAAAATTACAATTTTTCCCCAATATAAGTTTTACATTGTTAAAAGTGGCCAAATTTCCAATTTCGATGGATACTCGGTACAACAAATAACCAAAGTCAACAAGTCTGTTAATTACCCCGACATTGTATGTAATATTGCTCTTGAAAGGCACATCACTAAATAAAAAACCCAAGTTTTTTATTATAGCCGTACCAAAAAAAAATTTTGCTTCCATTAAATTCCAGAATTTCTCCAACAAAATAAGCACTTAATAACATAATAATAATAATATAATTTTTAATTCTTCGTTCAAAAAAGGAAAAACTTGTCGGGCAAACTTCTAGATTCGTATTGAAGGCTTAGTACGTAGACCTAGTAGGATTTTATGCATAACCCCAAAAGATATTTAGATGTCGCCTACATAACCTTTTTTTTATTTTGCCCATATGAAGAACAGCTTTTTTCAATAAAAACACCAACTTTTAAAGGGTCCAAACAAAAGCCAATTTTTTGCAAAAATGTTAAATTTTGTCTTCAAAATGAACTCCAGGTTTTTAAGTATTTGTTGAAAAGAATGCCAAAAGAATTCTCTGGCTACGCGCGCCTTACTCAAAGTCTACGTCGGCGCCTTGAAATGCTGGCCCCCTCCCCCCTGTTGGGGAGCTTGCCCCCCCCCCTGTAGGGCAAATCCTGGCGCCACCCCTGTTCACACCTGTGGGTTGGCGGTTATAGGATAGGCCCATGGTATTCACCGTCTGTCGTAAGAGGCGACTAAAGGGAAACAAAAACTGAATTCGAACCTATAGTACTGGAAAATAAATCAAAACTTTGAACTTGTTACCAAGTTGACTGGCATTATATTAGACATTCGTGTTGGTGTGTCATTAAATCACAGATCTAACGAACTAACATACGTGTTTTCAACTAAAGTACATTTACGTTCGCTTATTGGGTGCTGGGAATGAAGAAAAGTATCAGTGCTTTGAACCCGGAACTGAAACAAGTATGGGTATCTTAAACTAGCTATTTATTGGCGTCGCACATGCCTAGTTTTTTCCAATACGGATTTTTTCAATGACTCCTCCTCCTTGGCCAAGGGAGGACGTTTAATGAGACAAATCGAGAATAAACTTCCAAATGAGTGTAACGGTATGGGGATGGGAAAACCCACGTTTTAACTTTCAGGCCCTTGCTGTAACTGTTGAGAGAAGGAGTCCAATTCCAGGGGTTTCCACTCATGTCTCATCTTTCAGAATGAACACTACTTAATAAGTTATTTTGTAGCATTTTCGATCTGCCGTGTTCCCAAACATTTATACGATGCGACTGAAAATCAGGTGTTCAAGGTTTTCAGGGCACTGATTTGAAAAATATAATCTCCGAGCTGAAAAGGTCCCCCTTATTTCCTTATACTGGAGAGCAATGGGGTTAAAGGGTAGTGAAAAACGGTTTCGGAATATGCAATATGATACTTCCACATTATGTTTTGGGGTTGCTGGGCACGATGAGTCCATAAGCAACACGCGTATTTGATACGATGCACGTTCATCACATAACATATACTGTGGGTTTTTCGTGGGGGCATGGGGATACTTTTGTGGGAGGCTGGAGTTTACTACCAAAGCGTAGTGCTACAATCGGTTGGTGCGGATCTTACAATGAAAATTTTGGATTTTAGCACCTCCCAGATGGCTGGAAATGGCATTTGCCAGGTATAATTGTCTTTAATTCTGATGAGCAAAATTTTTTATTTTTCTCAAATTCAAACATTTTTGAAACACTGATTACCTCAGTTCATCCCACTGGACTATGGATCCTAGGATTTGCAAATCATCCGAAATCATGTTGTATGTTGCAAGAAGATGTTTCAGTACACGGTTGAGTAAGTTATTTCCGTAGGCGTTGGGGAACACTTTAGTTTTGGGGAAGAAAATATTTTTGCCCAAAAAATTTAATACAGTCCGAAAGACAATCTAAGCAGAGCGACACCACTGGTTGGCGCGGATCGAGCGTCCTGAAAATTTGAAAAACTCCTACACCTGAGGCAGTAAAAAAATGGCATTTCCTACGCTTGGGATATTATCAGTCGCCATTTTGAGGAACCTTTTAATAAGAAAAAATCACTAAAAACTAAAATTTTGCTAGGAAAGAAATTTTGAAAAATCGGAGCCATAAGACTATCGAAAATGACATTTCCCAAGTTTATAAGGGGATGTAAGCAGTCGCTATTTGATCAGAAAATTGCCAGATGAAATGTATCACTACCAATGGATGAAATGGTCTTGCATATTTTCGTGGGAAAACTATAAACGGAATTGAAAACATGCTTTAAAACATGCTAATAAATTTTGCGCTACTGCGACTCTTGGCTAAGTTCAATAAATGAAAAATATAAAAATATTGATGAAATTGTGTGCCTGACATAACTTTTGACTAGTATATACATGATTTTACTTTTGAAAAAAAGTAACATTACAAGATATGTTTGAATGAACTTTCCAGCAGACTTATGGAAAGACATTCTCACTCTGCATCATTAAAGTATCGAAAGGAAATTACCCGACTTTCACAACCGTTGCTCGTATTTGGCTCTAGGGCAAGACAGAAGACGACCGTTGGGCAGTGCACCTGAACACCCTTATGTCTGTGCATTGAATTAATTTGGCAATTGATAACGTCCCACTATGTATTGAACCTCCTCTCAAATATTTCACCATTTCGGGCAATTTTAAAAAAATTAAAGAACTGTCCTAATATTCTCCAAATTCTTGTCCGAATTTTTCCCACATTCCTGCCCGACTTTAGATTTTGCAGCAATTTGGGGCCAGTCGTCCCCCTGCACCCGTCTCGTACTCCACTGGGTATGTCCATTCCACCCAAGAGGTAAGTGAGGCCATTCGAGTTAATAGTGGTAACGTTGCGACCCTTGGGACAGCATTGACCCAACATGGGGTTGGTTGTTGCACTCGCCAATGGTTGGCACAAAGTGCAAATTTCTTCAAACCACTCAAATATTCTACCTTCACACCAAATTTGATTTTGGAACAAATTTGTGCATTCTCACGAATTGAAAAATACCTATAGGAGATATAGAAACAGGCCAGATGGTATGAGCCGGGTAGCCCGGATTGAATATTATCACCGGCCAGCACGAATATAATTTTTGGACCAAGTCTCTAGTGGGTGGGGTGGGGGCTGCTAGGGGAAAGGCAATTTAGTAAGGGGCAACAACAACCGTTCGTACGAAATATATATGTATAGGCTATGCCATTTGAAATGCAGTCTTTTGTTTCCTTCTCATCGTATAGCAGTTCAATGAATGAATGAATGAATTAAACCGTTTAAATTGAAGGCAGCCTGTCGCTCAGATTTAGGTCCGTGATACCAAACAATATTTCGCTAATTTTCGAAAGAAGCTACATGCATGGATGATAATTTTTAGAGTAGCTGGTAACTTGAACATATCTTACTTCGTACGAAATAATATTAATTCGTTGTCGCTTTAAGCCTGGGCAGAAAAAATGTCGTATCTTACTGGATCCAAGTGCTGACGAAACCAATCGAGTAAAAAGCTATTCCACAAGTTGTAACCTCATTTCTTGTGACTTTGTCTTGAAAGCAACTTTACTTAAAATTAAGAGAATGATCGCTCAGTTATTCAATGTACTTGGCCATAACATTTCCGTACAAAGCTGTTTAAATGCAAATTAATAATTTCAGCACTTTGTAAACATACACTACACTACTAGTACATCGAAACATAAACTTAAATTTTCCGCCTTAAGCAAGAATCGACGAAACATAAAAGCTTATTTAACTGCAACTTTTTGTTTCTTTTGCATGACATAATCATGATGAATAAACGAGTAAATGAAATAAACAGTTATTTACAGTAACGTCGGTATTACTTTCAAACGAAGAATTCAGTAACTAGGATGTATACAGAATCACCCAACATTGAACATAGTTCCGTGAAAAGAGAAAAAAACTACATGTAGTACACCTACATTGTTATTTCGTAAACGGGACGTGATATTCAAATTTAAAAAAAAAACACATGATAATATTACCTGTCTTTCCAACACAATCCCCACACAGCTTCGACTACATATTCATACCACGCTGCGATTCGCGCCAGTCACCGATGCTCGCAATCCATTATGATTTAACTTTTCCTTTAATTCAGAACATTAGAGGCTTCCGTAGACATCCATCACACTGAATTTTTCGTTCTTATGACACACTGATCATTGCACAAATCTACTTAAGATTGGTACAGTCACAGCTGTCATCGTCATGGCGTGAACGAGACCTGACATGCAACTTCCCTTCAGTTGTGTAGTGAATGCCTTTAATTATTTTTTATTTGGCTCTCAGAAACCGAAGGCGTCTCTTACGGCTGTCCCTTTGAAATGCTTTTACTTTAAGTAGGCACATATGCATATTACAGTAAGCTAGCCGAAAGCATGCGGACGGGAGGGCGATCGCATTATTTTGTAAAACTACCACAGAGATATACTATCATAGAACGCATTTGCCCGGCTAACCTACTGAGTGCAAGGGTCGCAGTGTAAACTCGCCGCCCTGATTTACTCAACCGGCGAGACTAATCTGTTACACCGGACACGGCATATCCCAGGCTAATATAAGCAAGGCCTACACAGGTATTTTCAGCAGAGGTGGAACACATTAAAGTGAAGATTTGGTCTTTGGGGTATAAATCTTTGAAGACGAGAAAAACGACTATCAAAGCGGAGCGTCACCATTAGTTGGCACGGAGGGTCCAGATAATTTTCAAAAATTGCCACACTTCAAGTCGCCGGAAATGACATTTCCAAGGCTGGTATTAGGAAGGCCTACACAGGCATTTTTAGCAGGGGTGTAACAAATTCAGGTGAAACGTTACAGACCTGAAGTATGGTGAGAGAAGTCTTAGAGGACGTGGCTGACGACTATCTAAGAGGAACGCAACCATCAATTGGTGAGGAGAGTACAGAAAAGTCACGACCCCTCAGATAGCTGGAAACGGCATTTCCCAGGCTGACATAACTCCTTCATCCCGTGTGAAAACTTCTGAGGCCTACCGCTTGTGGTGAAATATCGATGTCAGCTTGAAATAAAGACGAAAAGTAGGATGACGAACGAAAATATAACGAGGAACGCCTTTTAGCCATTTTTTTTTTCATTTTATAGCTGCTAATTTTATAATTACACCAATAAACATGAACAGATCCTTTACATTTTTCAAGGAATGGGATATAATGAACGATTGGATCTTTCGAAAAAAGATACCTGTAGGTGCACTGGTCAAAAAAAAAAAATTGCTTATAATGATAATTTTAGGCTATAGCATTTTCATGGCCACAAGGTTGAGAACATCAGCAGTGAGCTACGCTTTAGGTTATGAGAACAGCATTCTCTGCCAAAAATATGCAGTCATTCCATTGTATATCTAAGCCGAGTGCCACGATAGTTGGCGCAGAACATACAAAAAATGAAAAATCGCGACTTCTCAGAATTCCCGAAATAGCGTTTTTTTTTCAGATTTGTAAGTAACTCCTGGGACCGGGTGTTAACTCTAAGTAGTCGTTACTTTGAACTTACGTTTGCAATAAAATTTTCACTCCTATATCAGAAATGAACACCAATTGCAATCGATCAGAAAATTACCAGATAAAATGTACCATTTCAGTTTTTCGACAAAACCTTTGGGCTATTTATTCACCTCTCTTGTCTGTAGTAGCGGTTCTTTTGATTACACCATGCATCATGCATTCCGGATTGCCCCATGATTATCATGGGGCTTCCCTATCGGTTTTGAACAGGTTGTTAGTTTTGCCGACATTCCGAGCATTACATCTTTTTAAAATGGCTACTTCCAGAACAAAACAATACCAGCCTGAATGATGAGGGTAAAGGCCCTAGGTAAAACTGTGGTAGGGAGAAATTATATTCTGGTCCACAACATAATGAAAGACAAAAGATCCTTTGTTGTTCTCATTGTAAAAACTTTGAACAATGCAGATTTTTTTTCAAATATGTGCACCAATATAGCTTCCACCAATTTTTTTCGATTCGCATCTGGCATACCCAGAGGTCGACGAAGTGGAGGGCGTGACGAGTTCTACCGCTCAAATGTATTGCCCTCTACATTAAATTCGAGTTGACAAATATTGAGTAAAATATTTTTAGTTAAAAACTTCACAAAGGCTCTTTGAAGCTACACTGTTAAAATTTTTTGCAAATTTAAAGACTTTTTTTAACTTAAACTTTTTGTATTTTACTTTTAATAGAGATTTTCTGTATCTTTACAGACACTTTGTATTGCTACAATGAAAAAAGGTTGTTTAACATGTATTTTCTGTTTATTTGAAAAAACATTTTTGTCTGCTTTTTTAACCGAATTTTACTGCTTTGTAAAACTTTTTCTGTAAATTTACAGAAATTTTAACAGTATTTTGTATTTTCCTGATTTTACATAAATATACTGTCATTTAACAAACATTCATTTTGTTTTTAAGCTGAAAAAGAAACAAAAATAAGCCCAAACAAACAAATAAGAAGTAGCCAGAAAATTTTCAATATATAACATGCATCGTTCTGCAAAGTTTCAGTTTAAAAAACATTTTTGGCAAATTTATGGACCTATTTGAAAATTAATTTACATTTATTATAAAAGCATACTTAGTTATTACGTTATTACTTAGTTATGAATACCATACAACTGGTGTTTTGTCACACATTTTTAAGTGAAAAGAAATTGTAAGGCCCTTATTTCCGGAGCACTGACAATTGGTATACTGATGTCAACTGATCGCCACAGGCGCTCATGCACTTGATCGGAGCAAATTAAAAACGTTTCACAAATTTTCTTGAAAGAGTCTGTAAATTTACCACTTTATGACGTAAATCTCATTTTGCATAAATAGGTGGAGCTTATTTTGTAGGCATTTTCCTAACAAAAGGATTGCTGTTGCTTTGAATAATATCTTCTTTGGCGTTTTTTAATCAGGAAGTGATAAACTTATTGTTTACCTTGTCTGAAAATGTTTGAAACCAATGTATTTGCATTCTTTGTCATATTTATTTTAAAAACAATTATTATATTGTACAAAAAGGGACTTTCCAATTGCAAAGTTTTTAGAGATAGCGGTCTACTTGACAACAATATGACAACAAAGCATCCTCAATGTTTTTTGATAGAAAAAAAACTTCGTTTGGTTGTAGCCCCTTGGCTCTTCGCCAGAGAGTCTTGGGAACTTTTAGGAAAAAAAATATTGAAAACAACTTCCTAACGACACATTACGTTGATAAGCAAATACCTGATCTACGTTATGGTGAAGTGTATGATACGTAATAACAAATGAAAGGTAAAAAAGCGATATTATAATAAATATTAAAACGTCGGATATGAAAACAGCAGGCTGTAAATTCACATAAAATTAAGGTAAACAAAACAGAACAATTCTGTAATTGTTCTGTTTTTTTTTTTTGTTCTTTTTTAAACTAATTTACATGCAAAAACTGTAAAGAAAAAACAAACCCTTAATGTTTTTTCATGATTACAGTTTGGCTGTAAAAAAAAAAAATTATTTGGTTGGAAAAAAAAATTGCCATAAAAATAATGTAAATTTACAGAGAAATTTTTTAACAGTGTACGGACCTTGCTAATGTGCAAAGCGGGGGCCTATACTTACGGAAGAAAGACCATGTTTTGGAATTTTTTACTTATACTGCTTCCAAGAATTCCGACTGGAAACGTTAGCCGTCAGTTTTACTGCAAAGTCAGGGAGTTGTCCATGGCAACTATCTGCACATAGCTCTCAGTACTTTAAAAGGACATCTTTTTCATGTATGAAGAATGTTCGTGAAGTCAGAGGAACCGTGAAGTCTCATTTGAAGAAATATGAGAAATATTTTTCAGTAAAACGTTTCTTCCTACGACATCAGCCAACATGTCGCTTTTCTCCTATTAGACAGTATAATTGCTGTCTTCCTCCACTTAACCCCCTTTGTATTGCATCCCCACCTCCTGGTGAAAGTGTGATAACGCCACTAGACATAGACGACAAACAGTAACCGAACATTCTGCACCTTGAACTAACATGAACCCTCACCCTTCGGAAAGAAACACCGAATCCAAGTTAAAACAAGTTTCTTCCTACGACAGACACTTAACACTGCGATGGAATCATGTTTAAATTCATTTTCAGGGGTGTTTCCATAAGGTGCTGTGTAAAGAAAAATACAGATTACATCCTCCCGGTGGTGTGGTCAGGAATTTTTTAGCAAGAGCACTGAGGAGTCACGAATGGGGGAGACACAACTTGGCCTATTGAGTTGATCTCACTGTATACAATTTTTCTTGCAAAGTTCTCCACCGAAACACCTGGGTGGCACGGCTTTGCCGTATGGGATGCCCCCCTTGTACCTCCCCTTCGCTAAGGGGAGGCACAAGGGGGGCAACCCCCACGTGCCCCCACCGTGCTCACAAGTACTTCGTCCTGACAGTGTACTTCTGCTGACTCAGTATAACATTTTGCAAATAATCACAAGTGTGCCTATTTGCTTTCATCATTCCGTGAATCGCAACGGGTTAAATAACCACAGATGACAACGCAAATAGGTACGACACGGAAAACTGTTAGGCCATGATATCTGCAATTCAAATAATGCCTCAATGATCTCCATTCATCTTGACTGGCACATGGAAACGTCCTGACAAGTAACCGAGGTTGGAGTGGCTAATTTGGTACACTTCTCAAGGGCGGATTTCCCCCGAATCCCCCCTTAAAAAAATTGATTTTTTTTACTTCATAAAACAAAAATAAAGCCCTACTCCAAATAAATCGGCATGTGTGATGTGCCATATTTGCTTAATGACACCCCTCCCCTAATATCCCTCGGCATTTTCCCTGCCTCACACAAAATAATCCCTGCAATTAATTAGGCAGATTCCTAATCATTTTGCACTCTTTCATTCTTTTTGTTGATTTAGAAGTTCCATTACAAAAAGAAAGCTCAAAATAAATAACGCGTATTCAAAATCTGCTTACAAGTCCTGGGAATTGCATTTCCGACTGTCTGAGGTGTTGGGATTTCCAAAGTTTTCTGAACTCTCCGCGCCGACTGATTTTGACGCTCTTTTCAGATAGTCTTTCAGCTGTTCAGTCATATGCGTACAAGCCGAAGAGGCAGTGAGCAGACTGACCCCCAATCTCCGCAAAACCTAAAATTCGGATAGAAATTTGGGAAAAATCCGTACAGGAAGCTGGAAAATATTCGGACAGCCACTTGAATTTCAAAATATCGTGACAATGTCTGGTCTGAGGTGAGAATGTCTTAGCATAAGTCTCCCTGAAAATTCACTTCAACCCATTTTTTCAAATGGTGTTACTGTACTACAGTACTAAGAGAATTAAAATCGTTTACAGTCGGGAGGCCAATATACATTGCATTTAGCCAAGAGTCGCAAGGGAGTAAAATTCGTTAGCATGTTTTTTTAATTCCACTTTACAGCATTCTCCAGAAAGGTACAAGACCATTTCATTCAATGGTACATTTTATCTGATAATTTTTGATCAACAAAACAATTAGATCCCCCTTGTAAGCCCGGAAAATGCCATCATTTTCGGCTTTCTGGGGGTTCTGATTTTCAAAATTTTCTGTAAGCTCTACGTCAACCAATGGTTGCACTCCGCCTAGATAGCCTTCCCAGCAGAATTTTAGTTTCAAGTGAAAATTTTTGCTAACGAAAACACAAAATATCGACTTCTAAGATCCTCCTTGTGCCTGGAAAATACCATTTTCGACTGTCTGTGGGATTCGATTTTCTAAATTTTCTGTACGTTCCGCGCCAACCGGTGTGGGGGAAAGCTAAGGTATTTTTCGGGCAGAACTACATTTTTCGGGCAAAAAATATTCTGCCCCCAAAATGAAATGCTTCCTTACGACCATGGTTTCAGGTAACACCATCTCTGGATCTATGAGGGGTTTCGAGTTATTAAAATTCTCTGTACATCCGCTCAAAACCGATGGTAGTGCTCCATTTGGATGTTCCTTCCTCTTAAATTACAAAATAACCACTGCTAAGGTTCTGCTTATACTAACGCGAGGAATGGCATTTTCGGTAGCGATTTTTTGATATTTTCAAGGCTCTGCGACAACCGATTGTTGCCAGTGGCGGATCTAGGAATTTGCGGGGGGGGGGGGGGGTCTGCATGTGGATGGGACATCAAATGTACATTGAGCAAAGCGCCACCATAAATGGCTGTTGTTTAGTCTTTGATGCCTATTAGAATTCAGGAAATGAAAAATGGCGGTGGTAGTCAGGCATCCAAATTTTCCCTTATTTTTAAGTGTGATTACCACTCTGCTGGGGGCGTATTTTCGCCCTTTCCAAATATTTGAAAATATGGACCCTGTAATGCAAAAAAGTTTGTATGCTGGGTTTCCTGCAAGGAAATTTTAACAGTTGGGGGATTACTGAAGAATTTGCATTTTCTATCTGCAAATTCGACGTTGGGAGGCGACCAAAGATCTTTGTTGCTACAAAATGTTATCCAACGCCTACGTAATGAGGCTCTCCGACGAAATTTTTTGAGCTTATATTGGAGAAAGCATGGAACTTTATAAAGGAAATTTATGAAAATAGCACTGTATATAGTTAACGGTGTCACTTGGTGATCTGGTATTACAAGTGTAGCAAATTTCCGATGTTGTCACTTCCAGAGTTCGGAAAAGTTTACCAAATTGAAGGTATGAGCGAGCACTTCTGCTAAGGAATTGCAATTTGCGGCTCGTTAATCGCGCGGAAAATTTTGCTTTCTTGAATCAAATTAAGACGAATATGGAGCTGTTATTAGAGAAAATTGATTGGGAATTTCGTACTTTCATGAGTCGTTAAAACCACACAGTAGACTAGTCTCACAATTGACAAATTTCCGAATTCTTCATTTTCAGAACCCCCTGCCCCTCCTGGGTGTCTGAGAAAAGGGGGCCGAGATGCAACATGGTGCTAAATGTTTCAATATTTTGAGCCACTATGGAACTGACAAGCTTTCAAAACATGGTCTTGAAAGTATGGGTAATCATTACTTCAACGGACTAACGGCTCATAAAGCAGTCAGTGGTAAACTTTTCCTATCCGCTACAGTGCCGTTTCTTTAAAAATCCTTAAGTTCACCCCCCCCCGCGACCTTTTTAAACGTGTGGATCCGCGCCTGCTCTAACGCCATCTTGTTGTTTAAGTACAACTCTCCCTTCCTTTTGTCCTACCCTTCCCAGGGCCATTCCTGTTTCCCGTCATGCACTTGTTACCGGTGAACGTGACAAACTACCTCGCCCTAGTTCCACTTTATGCTGTATCCCATATTTTCAAGTTGTGGCCAATTTCACCCTCTACAACCTCTTCATTGGTCATTTTTTAGATCAGCACATTCCTTAATATTTTTTTAATTCGGTGCGTCACAACTTTTAACCAATCAGGGACTGCATGTGTCCCGATCTCCCCAGACATGAAAGCCCCGAGTATGCAAGTTTTGGTCACACTCACACACTGGTGCAGCACACCTCAGACGACGAGCACCTGAGGCAATCTGTATATAGTTAAATTTTAATAATTCTTTTTTCGGCTGTTAGTCGAACGGAATAAAACCGCCAGGCATCTTAAATCAGAACTAAATCTTCTTCTCATCTATTTATTCATATCTCAACTGAGTCTCGTATCGCCTACACACTCTGCAACCAGGGAGGTGTTCTAGTAACACCTCCCTGCTGCAACATCCACGTACAAGCCTTCTTATCAACGTTTGGCCCATTATCCGACAGTACTCGTAGCCACACGTATTAACATAGACACACATGCGATGTCACAAACAGCGTTACCAAGGGCTGTTGGCGAAAACGCTAGATTTAGTATTCGTCATTGCACAATGTCTAAACAAAAAGGGAGTTTATCAAATAATACGGAAGGAAGGTACATTATAATTTACATTTTTCATTTCATTAAAGAATTTGACACAAAAATACGGTAATCAGATAATTTAACAGCTATCACTGTATTTTTAAAAGTAATAAGGCCTAGACTACAATTAGCCTGGCTATCTATACAATTTTTACCATGGGGGGGGGGGGGGGGGATGTATGCATACCCTCATTTCCCCTCTGGATCCGCCAATGATGGTGGCGCTCCGCTTAGATAGTGTTTCGGACACTATTGCGTTTTCGTGTAGGGAATCTTCTGCACCCCTCCACGGGCCAACTGAAATGCTCCCGTCCTTACACCCATGCCTGTGTTTACCCTCCTGTGGAGACATTCTGAACATAACTTTCAATAAATGAGAAGTATAAATACTGTATATATTGAACATAAGGAACATTTTTAATTTTGCACTAAGTCACAATTGTAAGTGATGGTCTCAAAATGTGAAATTTCTGATTAGTTTTATGTAGTCATAAAACAAATTTGCACCATTTTTCATGTTATTCTCATTCGGAGAGTGTCGTTTTCGGTCATTAGGAGGGTTTATAAGGCAAAAATTTCCTTGCACGTTCCGCGCCAATTAATGGTGGCGTTCCGCTTAAATAGTCATGCTGGCGTCCAACTCCCCCCATATTTATACTTTCCGCCACAACTGAAATGGAACTTGGTCCCCTTTGGTAAATCTTGGATCCGCCAATGCTCTCTGTGAGAAAAAAATGACTAAAAAATATGTCAAAAATCGACACTGAATAAGTGGCACATTCATACAATGCCACTGAACCTCATTGACATACATCATGCTCTCTGTCAAGGGGTTAAAAGAGGACTGACTTGTCCCCTAGTCCCATTTTCCGGAAGAAGGGAGGTAAAATACTCCTCACTTCAACAACAACAACAACAAAAAAAAAAAAAACAGTTTCTTTTTTAAAAAAGGAACACCTTTGCAGCAATGCTGGCGTCCTCATGCAACTTTGGCCAATGACAGAATCAATTTAGACTTGGGATTTGACTACAGTAAACTCCCCTTTTTAGTTTCTTGCGTGAAAGACCCTATAAGCATATTTCAGTAGTAAAGCATGATGAAAGTAACCAATTTAAACCAGTTTTTTCAAAAGGGGTGGGAGGAGATTACAAGGGGTTCTCTATCAAAGTTGAGATAGTGGAATTCTGTATAATATGCGATCAATGAGCAAAAGCTAAAGGTTTAGACATTATCCTCATAAAATGGCATGCCAGACCAGAAAAATTTTGGTTCCACCAATGTTTCATGTAAACCTACTTTATTATGTCTTGATAAAATACTCCAGCTTAACCAGATGTCATGTTGTTTAACAGAGCTATTGAAGGTTCATGAAGATAAGAGATTAAATCATGTCTATCTTTGCCCACCGTTCTGTGTATTAGCTTCAATACAAGCTTTATAATAATATGCCAAACATTATTTTGAAGGTAAATTTCACTTTATACGATTGTGTTTGGATACTGAATTGTACTGACACCAGGTGGGCAGCGTTTAGATCAAGGTAGTAGATATACTAATACCCTTAGATACCACAATTACACTCTAACAAGTGATTACCCAACATGGGCATAAAACTACCCAACCGTTGGTTCCGTATGCCACCTAACCGGAATTGGGTGAAAAACTGAAAAACTTAGTTGGTTAAGTGTTTTACTCATTAGATGGTGAAATTACCCAATTATTTCACCCAACTAATTTTGCCCAACAAATTATTAAAATTTGTACCCAACACATTCACCCAACAGCTGTACTGTTGGGTGCTTGATATATAATTATATGGTTTGGACGAGAAGGAGATTAAACAAAGTACCCTAGAACTTACAACGTTTGCCCCCCAGGAGTGGTTGGGGGGAACCAGTGACAATACTTTTTCTATAAAGTCCTTCCGACCCTTTGGCAAAGGGTCGTTTGGCGAAACCAAACTTTAGCTACTTCCCGAAGACGCTGTTAGGTCATTTCGTCCACTGAAGGACAATAGACCAACCTCACGGCCCTCACACCATTTACATTATTGGTCTGTCATGTATGGCTCCATTCTAGACTGGATGAAAAGAACAGAAACTAAACCAGTGCATTTCCTAAAGTTCTCCCGACCCTCTGGCAAAGGGCCGTTCAGCGAAACCAAAACATTCACTGCTTCCCGAAGAAGCTATTACGTCCACTGAAGGACAATACGTGACCAACCTCACGGGCCTCAGATCAGACCATTTACATTATTGGTCTGTCATGTAATACTCCATTCTAAACTGGATGAATAGAACAGAAAATAGCCATAACCTTAGCCAAAACGCGCTTTTCAAGTGCATCGAAACGGCCAAAAGGCCGCGATGCCCTTGGTTAGTGAAGAGTGAGATGTGTAGTTTGAAGTTATGGTCCCAGCCGTGCACTAGGTATTTCTTGTCCCATTAATTACGTAGTAGTGAAAGCATTTTTTTGTATACGACCATTGCTCTTTAATTAATTTCGTCTAGATTTTTACTGCTATTCTACCACTAGCTTTTCATTTACCAAAATCCAACCTTATTTAACCATGATACCTTAACTAACCACTTTTTTAAATTACTTTCTGTAAACCTTAACTGATCTTTTACTAATCAACTGATTGGTCAATTACATTTTACCCAAATGTTGGGTACTCTAAAGGTCCAGTTCTCTCACCCCAAACAGTACCAAGTCTCCTGACCTTCTTACTTAAAGATAAAGAGCAGTCCCCCCAAACTTATTTTGAAGGAAAAGCTAAATAATGCAAATTTCATCTTATTTCTCTTCAAAGTATCTTTCATTACATTTTATGACTTTACTATTGCATATTAAAGGTAAACCAAGCAGTTATTTCTGCTAAATTTCACATTTGAAGAGAAAAAATCATTGTCACTTGACTCCCAACAGCCAATTATGAAACTGGACAGTCTACTACACTTCTTCAATTTGGGATGACTGCTCCTGCCCTTCAAGCTACTCCCACAATTGTCTGAAATTCATGCTCATCCAGATAAAATCTCAGTTTATTGCTTCAAGGTGAGTAAAGAAAAACTCAACCTATGTAATCAAAGCACTCTCAGTACCGTTCATGCTGTTTGATATAAGCTTTGGTACTGTGCATTGTTTGAATTAGCTGTCAATCAAAGAGCTGAGCCAATTAAGAATTTTGGTTCCCCTTGTACCAAAATTGTAATTTAGGGTGATAGGTTTGGCCCTTTAAAACTTGCCCAACAACTTTTACCAACACTTGGATTTCACCCTTAATTTACCTAAAATATGGGTAGATTAATATTTACCTATTTGTTGGGCAATATTTTCCCATGTTGAGGCACTTTGGATTTTGCCCACCGCTTTTTACCCAACTATATTTCAAGTGTGTAGCCCTTATACAAGGCTCAACAAGGTAGCACCTCTCCCAAACATTATTGGCAGATTTAGGACTAGCGAGTACCAATTTCCTCGGGTGAAATAAGCGCCACAAAAATGCCACAGGATACATGGTTCAAAATTCAAGTGGAATTAGTGACGCATTTGCCTTTTGTGTAGGCAGTCATATAACGGTCGAGGGGCACGAATTATGAACTTGGTTCTTACGTCAAAGAGTCACAAACTGTTCTGCCTGCACACTGGAAGTTTGGCAAAATAAGTTGACTGTGGGGCAAAAAGCACTAAGCGAACGTTGCGAAGGATCACTGAATTATCCATAAGAAAATTTTTTTTCAGATATAGATAGCTATATATCGGCATTTACAAGAAAGCAACATCAGAAAAAAAATTCAGCAGGTACTAAATTAACCGTCGCCAGACTAGTCGAAAAACACATTGCCTTCGAACGCAATATGTACATTGTTTGTACGTGCAGTGGCATGTCTGACAAAAAAAGCAAGAAAACGTTAACACTGCAAATGAAGACCCAACATATAAGACAGCTTCAATCCTCAACAAAAATAATTGGAAACTTTTGCCCGAATGTAGCAACAGGTATACACAGATTCGCTGGTCTTGCAAATCCCCTCCCCTCAGGTCAATACTGTCTTAGACATAATACAATCCGAATTTTAAAGGCATATTTTCATCATTCCAAACAGTTCCAATTCTCCCAACCTACTTACCTCTAGCCCCTCCCACATTTATCTAAAACTCATCTTTATCCAGACACAATCCTAGTTTATTGATTGATGGCTTATCCCAGTGGCCATACAAGTCCATAATTTGTAATCAAGACACTCTCAGTGCCCATGTTGTGTAATTTAGCTATGATGCATTGTTTGAATGTGATGCCAATCAAAGAGCTGTACCAATTGAGAGTTTTGATATATGCATACTGAAACTGTAGTTTGGGTTGACAAATGACTGCCTTTAAGAATGTATTTTTGTCCAGGACTAAATGTTGCTTCATTGGCACTGATAGAAAGCAAAACGTTGATGGCGTGTACAGGGTTCTGCGTGTACATATGCAGTAAACATTCACATATTGTCATCATATTTTGTCACTGTAAAACATGGAACTTAATAGAAAACTTTGCTAGGGACATCCACTTTTCGGCTGGACTTCCACATAAAAGAGTAGGACTTATAGGAACGAAAACCCTGAGAGTGTGAACACGTGAAATTTGCCCCACTGCACAAAAGGCGAGAGTCTGTTTAGGCTTTATAATTTTAGTGTGCCAAGGAAATGAGCAATTCGTCCATCCCCATAGCCATGTAGGAAAAAAAGTTTAAATTTATTGTATTAAGTACTGGTGACTCTTTGGGTCCAGCTGGTCGAGCCCCTTTACATCCCCCTTATTTGGTTTCCAAATTTGAAAATGAAGTTCCCCCCAAATGAACCATACTGGAGGGTCACTTAAATGAACGTAATTAAAAATGAGATCTACCTCGTCCGTAAGTATCTATATGGTAAAAAAGACCCCGTTGGAACGTGTAGTTTAGCGGGACAGTGATTTGCGATAAACATTGCAAAAATCCGATCAGTTCGAATTTTATCTGGCCGGCTAGTTTTTCCTGTCCAGTAAAACCCGTGTCCGATCGAATCCCAAACTTCCATGTCCTGTACATCCTTACATTCAATGCTATTTTGAAGATATCAAATGCTGCATTTTCAATTACAAAATAAATACGGTGTTGACAATTAAACCAATTAATCGTTTTTCTGAACACTTTTGCCCCATTTTGGAAACTTGTTAAAGATGCTTTTTACAGTTGTATCGGCCAAACATTTTCAGTACACTCAAGTCCCTGGGGTTCTACCCATATATGTCACGGGTTGTTTTAAAGAACCTTAGGATAGATACCGGTAGCTGCAGTTTCGGAAACAAAACACTGAAAGACTGGTTTCTCTGTTTTAAGCTTTTTAATCTTCTTTTTCGTCGGGGTCTTGCGACGATGTTATAACAAATATACATATATACAAACTAGCACAACGTAGTCGGTGATCGTTCAAACCCCTCAATACACTGTTAAAAATTTCTGTAAATTTACAGACTTTTTTTACTTTTAATAGAGATTTTCTGTATCTTTACAGACACTTTGTATTGCTACAATAAAAAAAGGTTATTTAACATGTATTTTCTGTTTATTTGAAAAACCATTTCTGTCTGCTTTTTTAACCAAATTTTACTGCTTTGTAAAACTTTTTCTGTAAATTTACAGAAATTTTAACAGTATTTTGTATTTTTCTGATTTTACATGAATATACTGTCATTTAACAAACATTCATTTTGTTTTTAAGCTGAAAAAGAAACAAAAATAAGCCCAAACAAACAAATAAGAAATAGCCAGAAAATTTTCAATATATAACATGCATCGTTCTGCGAAGTTTCAGTTTAAAAAAAACATTTTTGGCAAATTTATGGACCTATTTGAAAATTAACTTACATTTATTATAAAAGCATACTTAGTTATTACGTTCTTAGTTATAAATATCATACAACTGGTGTTTTGTCACACATTTTTAAGTAAAAAGAAATTGTAAGGCCCTTATTTCAGAGCACTGACAATTGGTATACTGATGTCAACTGATCGCCACAGGCGCTCATGCACTTGATCGGAGCAAATTAAAAACGTTTCACAAATTTACTTGAAAGAGTCTGTAAATTTACCACTTTATGACGTAAATCTCATTTTGCATAAATGGGTGGAGCTTATTTTGTAGGCATTTTCCTAACAAAAGGATTGCTGTTGCTTTGAATAATATCTTCTATGGCGTTTTTTAATCAGGAAGTGATAAACGTATTGTTTACCTTGTCTGGAAATGTTTGCAACCAATGTATTTGCATTCTTTGTCATATTTATTTTAAAAACAATTATTATATTGTACAAAAAATGTGACTTTCCAATTACAAAGTTCCTAGAGATAGCAGTCTACTTGACAATAATATGATAACAAAGCATTCTCAATGTGTTTTGATTGAAAACAACTTCGTAACGACACATTACGTTGATAAGCAAATACCTGATCTACGTAATGGTGAAGTGTATGTTACGTAATAACATATGAAAGGTAAAAAAGCGATATTATAATAAATATTAAAACGTCGGGAATGAGAACAGTAGGCTGTAAATTCACATAAAATTAAGGTAAACAAAACAGAACAATTCTGTAATTCGATTTTACAGTAGACTTTTTTAAACTAATTTACATGCAAAAACTGTAAAGAAAAAACAAACCCTTAATGTTTTTTCATGATTACAGTCTGGCTGTAAAAAAAACATTATTTGGTTGGAAAAAAATTTGCCATAAAAATTATGTAAATTTACAGAGAAATTTTTTAACAGTGTAGTAAGGTGAGAGACAAATAGCCAGCCTCGTCCGACTACAACGTTGGAAGGCAACCCAAATTTACAAACGGTACGTCGGGCCCGGAAAATCCATTAAATGACATTGTTTAGGAACGGGCCACCAAGCACTAGTTTACAACATCAAATTTTATATAAATCCTCGAACTTTTACGATCTAACTGGGGCTTCTTAGTATAAAGTAATAATGAAATACAGGTACCCGATGGAAAAACTACGGCGCTATCCTGATGAGGGAAAATACTACAGGAATACATTCCGGATTTAACGTTTGAAATTGGCTCGGCGTGAGCCCCCTTCCCTCACCAGGATGCGTGTTTCCTCGTTGCAAGATTTTGCAAAAATATGAAAGGCATTATAGCCTATAGTGTACGTGCTAAAACAACATTCGTTAAATCCCCTATGATGATCGAATGTATCAAAACCTGTAAGAAGTGAGAAATCAATGTAGATAGTGAAATGTTACCTTTTAAATGTCCCTCGTCTCTGCCATTAAGTTCGTTAGATGTTTCACGTGGTATAAAAAAACCGCGGCAGGCTCGACTTGAACCCATTGGTTAGAAACTGTCGCTGGGCCGTAAAACTTCATCTAACCAAATTCACGTGGTTGTGTTTGAAATTCCCTATAAAATACTTGCATAAGTAGCTATCTGTCCCATGATCCGTCTAATTGTCTGTTATCAACTATCTTATGGTGTGATTGACTAAATGGGAAGTTCAAGCAAAGAATCGGACATACATTCCTCGAGATATCAACAGTAACTAGTCACTAAATTGCATACCTAATTAGCCTTAATGTTACAGCCAGAGGTTATGGCTCTTCCTCACATTGAAAAGGAATGCTATTTCCTTTTTGTTTTTCTTCAGGCGGTTGTGTTGACCTTAAAGAACAGATCCCTCCTGTGGGAAATAACTTCTCATTCAACTTTAAAAGTAGAATTCTAACAGCATGAATTGTTGAGAAGAAAATACTGTTGGTTGTTACGTTTGAAGAAAAGCAGGAGTCATTTCATTAATGTGATGATATAATGTACGTGCTCGCTCCACGTTCACTTTTTGTGGAAATGTGACAACTTACTCATATCTTGAGAATTATACACAGGATTTCAATGAAAATTTCACCCGAATGCTTAAAAAGTTCCCACAACTTCAAGTTGATTTGACCTTAGATCCCTTCTTTTAGGCTAATTGAAAGTACAATGCGTTGCACAGTACACGATCCTCAAAATGATATGATTTCTACTATGTGATTTCTTGCAAGCTGGGGTATGAGGAACAATACATCGTATAGTGTTACCGTATATCATAGCAATACTCACGTACAGGATTGCAAAAAAAAAAAAAAACAGCTAAATCCAGCATGGCAATACTGTGAGTACTGTGTGTAGTGTATACTAAAACATGGTTGTTTTTAGCTGTTTTTTGCAAAATTTCAAGTTAACATGGAAGTTATTAGGTAAATCAAACAGCTGTCACCCACCCATGTTTTATGGAGTGGGTGTCCTGGTCGGATCATACCGAACATTAAAGAAATGGAACCTACTGTCATCGTGTATTTGTGCTAAGCTTAGCAATGGAGTATGGTTAACAAGTCACTAAGCCGCAACTGGAAAGGGGGCCGTGGTTGTCCCAACTATGAGAACCCCCTGTGGGCTGGGGTTGTAGAATATGCCCACGGCTTTCCCCGCCTGTCGTAAGAGACGACTAAACAGGAGGACTTGAACAGTATTTCAACAGTATATGGCATTACATAACACATTCGTGTTGGTGGATGTTAAATATTATCTAACTATCTAACTAACTAACTAACTAACTAACTAACTAACTAACTAACTAACTAACTAACTAACTAACTAACTAACTAACTAACTAACTAACTAACTAACTAACTAACTAACTAACTAACTAACTAACTAACTAACTAACTAACTAACTAGAGATAAAGACTCTCCTATGAACAAGGAACTCCCAATGTATCCCTCTACTACAAGCTAACATTTTCAAACATTTGCAAGAACTTTCTCTGTAAGTTCGCAAAGGTGTCTTGCATGCCGCAGTAAGGAAGAAAGTTTCCTCAAACATGTCCCGAAAGTCCTGACCTCTTAAGTCAGTTCTTCATTCAAATAAGATTTGCTGATAGGATTCTTGAAATTTTCTGAATTCCTCATTTCTCCTCCCATATTCGTCGATAATTATGTTGAAGTAATGTTTTACATAAGGAGATGAAGTTGTTATAGCCAGCAGGCAAAAAAAAAAAATAAATAAATAAATAAATAAATAAATAAATAAAAAAAAACGTGCCTTCTTTTCTTTGAAAGAGAAACGTGACTAATGAAAACACGAAATGTAGGTACTAGGTACTTATGTCAATTATTTCATGGATTAGACAAAGAAACACTTTCTGTGTGGGTGGAAAGTTTTTGTGATAGATTTACAATTTGAGATAATGAACATGATATTTTCAAGACAGGAAGATTCGTCTCTCCACACCCCTCATTATACAACTGTCCAGTCTATCAACAACTTACTAGTTAGACCGCCATTTTGCTTGAAGTTCAGGTGAAAATTATGAACCGCAGTGACCTTTGATACATAACTGTATCCCCGCCAAAACTTCCGAGGATTACTAGCATGTAACTGTCATCTTCGCTATTGACACGGTGGTAGTTGTACGTTGCAAAGTAAGGCGTACCAAGGCTGTTTTCCAGATCAATACGAAGTTGATAATCTCTTTGGTTTGTCAAACTGGCTATTTTGTCATTCCCGAGCCAAAACTCATGATTAAGAAAGCCGAAGCCTTGCTTTTAATAGTCCTAGTCAAGGTAAAAGTTGACGGAACCGTTTACCCGCCTCTGTAACACCTGCAAACGCACAATTATTAATAGGTATTTCAATAGTTCTGTGATTCTCAAATGCTGGTGTCAATATAATCAATAATCCCGTGCCTTGGTTTACTTTATCTTTCAATTTTGATTAAAAATCAATGTTAGGATTCTCAAGCAACTCTCTGAATTAACACACAAATTGATGGAACATTTTTGGAAGTATCTTTCACAAAGTCGTGACAATTAGTTATCTCGGTAACCCTGTAAAATTGGAAGGTTTCCAAGCCCCAGTAGCCTAGCCATGGGGGGGGGGGCAGGTTTTGGGGGTTGAACCAGCCCCATGACCCAACCTTGAAAAAATATTTGCAAAATACACATGATCATTGCAACGTTACTGCATTTGAGGCACAAAGATTGCTTCATTTCGCATCTTGCGACCTAAAAAAGCCGTTTTAATCCCTCCCGTTTGACCTTGCCCTCATGTCGTGCTCCAAAACCCGCCTCATGACACAGACACAAACCTGTCTACGCTACTGCCAAGCCCTTTCGTCATGTTCTTCTATAACAGATCTCATCGCATTAATCAATACATTGCTTCTCCCAATGACAACAATATGGGTAAATATGGGCTCCTTTCGCAAATATTTCAAGTTGAATGTAAGTTGAATGTATGAAGTGTGCCATCAAATTTACAATAATAAATCTTTGTTTATAATAAAAACAAGTTTCACTTGTTTAAAAATATGATTCCAACGTTACTTACCGACCAACCTCCCCCATTTCCATATTACAGTAGAATTTAAATGGTGATCCCGACCAGTTATTTGATAGTATGTCATAGACACCACTGGTAGCAATTCCACTATTAAATATCTGATCACAATCAGTTGATAAGATAGTATAAGCCTGGACGTCCACTAATGAAGGAGTCATATTGAGCATAAAACCACTACATGATTAAAACTACTTTTTATTCACTTACTGTGAAAAGTTTCATGGTCCAAAGTGGATGTTGGGAATTATCGTTTAAACTAATCGTCTTCTCTGAATCAAAGGTTTCACAACAGTTTCGCGCTTCTTCGCCAAAGCAGTAACCTTTAAGTCCTTATCTACCCTAAAGTAAAACAGTACTTGTACATCAGGCTCCGTGTGGCTATTGTCAGAAAACTTTTACATAACAGTCTGAATTCAAAAAAATTTATGTTTCTCATTTTATGAAGTGGAGCTACTACAAAATATCATTTGAACAAACAGAGTTAAATAGAGAAAGGATTCAGAAACCTCAACCGTCACTCCACCCCATCGTCTAGATGAAAATTTGGAAAGTTTTTCTAACACACAAGTTAAAAATTTGTAAGAGTTTCACCGATTCATCACTTAGCTGTATCCGTCATTTTAAATGTATACTTAATGAAATCTACCTTTCAACGAAAATCAAGAAAATCCTTGTTAAACAGTGCGCATCAGCTGGGGCGTTTACTTATCTTGTAAATACTTACCTACAGTTCCACTGCACTGACCAAGACTGACTGGATTAAATTCACTGACTTCGTCACCGATGCGAAAATGTCTTAGACAACATCAAACTTTGTTCCAGCAGATTTTATCATGTCGATTCGAAGTTGATGCGTGTTTTGATTTGTTAAAAATGCTATCTTCTCGTTTCCTAACCAAAATTCTGTCATACGAAAACCGAATCCATCTTTGAATTCTGATCACGATCGATCGAAATAGATGCCTCCGTCGATACGAATTTGAATAACCCTGCAAAAAAAAAGATCTTGGAGAACAGTTAGTTAGATGAGCTACATGGTTGAGTTGTTTGAAATCGGACAAACCAAAGTTTTTTTTTTTTTTTTTTTTTTTTTTTTTTTTTTTTTGTGGCTCACTAGTTTTTCTCTTGAGATCAGAGACACCGAATGATGTTGAATTACGAAAATTTCAAATTTTAGGTAATCATATAAAAGAAATATATAAAGTAAATAACTTTTGTGGTGAGAGCTTCCGATATGGATTTATATGAATATAATATTCATGTACATTTCAACTGCTCTTTGACTGAAATTGCCTTTAAAATCAAAAAGTGAAAAAAATCTCATTTCACAACTTGCAAACTGAAAGATATGTAGTTCATGGCTGTTCAACAGTGAACGCTACGCGAGATATGGGTCTAAATACTGACTAGTTTTTAGAGAGTTTTATAAGGGGCTAGAATTAATTTAGCTACGAAATTTGTAACTGCCATCAGGATCGTATATAAGCTGTTCAAAAGCCCTAAGGGGAGTTCAAACACGTATGTCGAAAGCGACCACCACTTGGCAAGTGGTGTATTTACGATTATTGAAAGGGGCAGTACCCCTTAACTCCCAGGCAACAATCCTGTCTATTGATAAGATTTGTCTCTTTAGAGACGGAATTTTTAATTAACTCTATGTAAAGAGCGTTAATAAACCAAACGTCTGGTTTAATTACAGCAAATCAACAGCGCGCGAGATAATCGCTTTCGAGGAAAAAGAGTATTCCCCAGATCGGCTGAAAATTACCCGTCTGCACGGTGTGAACTTTTATTAGCACTCAGTGTTCATATATCTCTTCAAAGTTGTCGATTTGTTCCATAAATTTGTGTGTATTCAAATATGAGATAGAAGTTTAGATACAAAGAGCGAAACCACAAGGGACCGTCAACAACGTATTTTCAAACACAATGAAGTACCGTACCGGTCCGATTCCCTTACCTAACTTTATCATAAAACTAGTGCACAAACCTTGAGGCCGTGTCCATAAAGTAAGCTTCGAAAAAAGAACGGAGCAAAAGTTTTCAATATTTGAAAATCGGCGATGTGAACAATCAAAGATGACGAAGCTTTTTTGTTCCCATGCAAAAAAAAGATGTATGTGCCCGAACATCGAAAAAGAGTAAAATGGTTGTCTTAGCATACATGTTATTCTCCATTGAAGTCACGCCTTAGGATCGCAATGCATTGGAGATATTTGAAAATGCCACCACCCATGGCATGGTATTCCCCAAATCGTGGGAAAATAGATTTTACCAAAAGTGGTTATCTTTTGAACTGATCAAATGACTTTTAAGGCAGTTACGATTTGGATCATACCGTCCAAGTGTTTCCATTGCTATCTTCATCGCAGTTTATATGAAACGGTCCAGTTTAACCTTCTCGATGGATTAGATGAACACCGGTAACATGTTAATAGAACACTGCTGACGTACTTCATTACAATCCTTTGGGTGGCCAGGTTGTTGATAGAAAAAGTAGGAGGAGTCTCTGATTGGAAAATAAATTGTTGATAACTTTCAGTCCGGAAAAACAGAACAAAACTGATGTCATGGGATTATCGTTTTTACGAGCGAATGCGAAGTAAAGCAGTCGCTTTATGGACTTCTTAAAGTGTTTTCAATCCTTACCTTATTGGTTTTGTTTTGTGAGTCTTTGTAAATTAAAAGGTGTTAACCATGACAACAGATAACATATTTAAAGATGTCTCTGGTTTCACTACACGTTGAGGCGTATTACTTGAGGGATATTTCAATCACATGGTTTTTGGAACGACTGTAGGGTTCTCAGAAGCCCTTTCTATAGATTTTGTCAACAGCCGTTCTTTATGACATGGTCGTTACCCTTCTTTTCTTACAGTTTGAAACATCCGAACAACCTGTTGACATAAAAGTTTAGGCGTTGATTTAAGGAAACATTGAACGGGGGATTTCTTTGATAAAGAAGCAACTTAAAACTGTAACAAGAGCGACAAATTTAAGTTATATTTTATTTTGTTCAGAACTGAAGACCGTCGCAGAGGGTTAGGAATAGAGAACGGATAAGAAAACGTAGTCTCCCGGATGCGAAAATTGCGCAATATTAACTGCGTATTTTTTTCTCACCTACACGTTTCAACTGAAACATGAATCTCCCTTACGAATAGGCGCTTGCTTTGCCGGTGACCACATGATCAGCCAAGGGAATTGCTACCGTGGCTTGATAAAGCCATTTCGAGATTTTGATGTGTTTCAGTTGAAAGTCAAATGTTCCATGCGCAGGACCTAGATACCTGTAACTTAACCGCATCTAAATAACTTAGTTAACATCAACCCAAGTTGTTTTGTTCTGCATTTTGTAAATATTTCACATTAGATTTTTTTCATTGGTGGCTGTACTTGAAGGCATGGTATAATTAGATTTTTCAATCTTGTAAGACAAGTTTAAAACGGTTCCTTTAAGTAACCGTACAGTAAGGGAAAAGACCACAAGCTGCGCCCTTATCCAACCAAAGAAAGAGGAGGCCGGTGAGAAATTCTATACTGAATTTTGTTGTTGACAATAATAGCAATAATGGGAAGAGAGATTTCTGATTAAAAAAAATTAAAAGACTTCGTAGTTATCTCTCTCTACCCTTCAACCTTATTAGCCAAGACGATAGCTAAGTTACATCTCTTCTGATCTGGAAGCATATGCTTGCTTTGTTGGTGATCATGTGGTGTATTCACAGGTGATCCGGTTGAACTGCCGAACCGTTATAAGCACTGCCATCGAACAATACTGAGAACACTAAGGAAGTTAAAAATACTGAAATTGTCATTCGTAAGGAGATTTTGATATTTTTAACTTTCAATAATATGCGTGAAATTCTGACAGTTTTGGCTACGGCCGGAAATTAATAAGGATAATTCTTCTGCAATCTAAACACGTCTATTTTCTAGATCTAGTAGATAATATCATTCCTTTTTCCTTAACCCCCGTCACTAATTTTTACATGTTTAAATTTTCAACACTGATATATTTTCCTGAAATGAGCAAACCTTCTCATTATAAAAAAAAATCACGTGTTTGGTCTAACGGTAGAGCAACCTCCTAACACGCGGGAGGCCTGAGTTTGATCCCATGTCGAGTCATACCAAAGAATCTAAAAATGGAACCTACTGTCGTCTGGGAGTTGCTAAGTTACGCAACTTTTTGTTAATTTCCGGTAAAGACCGCCTCCATTCGCGAGTATGAATGCCTTGCATTCTGGTTAGTATGATCACCTGGTCAGAGTAGAGAATGTTTTTCAACTACTGGGTGTCAAATCAGGACATCTCACTACAGATTAGAAGATATATTTTGCTTGACAAGAAATTACACTACCATAACTGTAGCCTTGCCAATATGGTTTTGGACTTGACCAGTGATTTTGGTACAATTAGAAAGAATTTGCATGGCAACATATTTTATCAATGTTGTTAAACATTTTAAATTTTAGCTAATAAAAATAATAAAGTGGAAATGAGTTTTTGGCAATAAAGTAGCAATCCAAAAGACACTGAATAAAACAGCATGTGAGGTGCCAATACCTTTCCTGTCACTTATAGACAATCGCAAAACACAATGATACGCCAACAATTTGAGATATCAACAGTAATAAGGGTACTTAACGAAACATATATATCCACTCACTGTTGCCAAATACCTTTGTAACTGATTATAAACAAGCAATTCCCACCGGGGTCTCTGGAATTTCCGTCTAAAGTCTGGAAGAAAGCAAAGTAATATAGGTTAAAAATATCAGTTTATGCGACTCACAATTTCCTTTTAATTACGCTTGTTAACTATAGCCACTTTATTCGTTAACTGTTGGACATTTTTATAAATTAGGTTCTGTCAATAAAACATAGGAGCCACCAGCAGATGCCGTCGTGAAGGCTGGCTTTCTCATTGTTTAAGATAAACGAAAAAGTTAAAATACTTCGTAATTCTCAACGTCACTTGACTAACTTATTCTGCTCGTAAGTACAGCAAATAATTCAATGAAATTCCCGAATTTTTAATTATTAAAACAACCTTTATATGAAACCCAATGTTTACGTGACCCAGCACCAGCAATTTTCTGTATCGGTGGGTTGCCGCTCAGTCTCTGATCATCGTCGTGGAATTTATCATCTATCTCCACCCGCGAAATGAAGGATAACTCTAGACAATCTTAAAATGTTTTGTTGCCAATGCAATCTTTGTACTGCATCAGTGATGTCGTACTCCTGATTCAAAAAAAAAAAAAAAAACATAATAATTTGAAAGAAGTTAGAAGTCTTTGTATGCTATTTTATTTATTCGTTTCCCAACAGCAGTAAAATGTACAATGTTGTGAAAATACATCTATTGGCAGCTGTGAAAGGAATTCCTCTAAATTTAATAAACAGGTAAAGACAGACAACCGCAAAAGTATATGTTTCAAAAAGGGCTGTGGCTGAAACTGAATGGTTTAATGAATACCAGGAAACTCCTTAAACAATCTGGTGAATTTTCACGACATTCCGCTGCATCATGCATGCCACCCACACAATTTTATTTATTCTAACCAGGAATGCGTATTAAAATAAACGAAGAAATGGTTAAAAATTTAGACAATAATCGGGAAATTGGTTAAGTTCACTATTTTTTATGGTGAACAGTATGGTAGAATAGGAAGGTAAAAAGAATAGCCACGATTGTGTGGGTGACTGTTGATATTTTACCAGACGTATTTAGAGCATAACATGTTTGGTCATTTTAAACTAAATATTACATTCACTCTGAAGGAGAACACTAGTATTATATTCCGTTTTAGAATGATAGTCTTATGGACAACAGTTAGTGGCATTTGCCTCTATGCAAATTAAGGCTATCCTTAAAAACACACGTGCTTTGATTTATGATGTAAGCTGTGGATGAATATCTGTCTATCCTTCAACTTTTGCAGTTGAAGGGTTTAGATAAGATGGAACAACTTGCTAACAAATATTTTAACAAATATGTTAACAGTATTTTATTGTACGATTAAGAAAAAAATACAAAAAAAAAAAATAAATAAATAAAAAAAAACTGTTTCTAAGGGACTTGGAACCAAATAAAGTGAAAGCGGTGTTTCTATTTAGGGTTGCTAGAAAAAATGTCTTTGAAACACTCTCATCTAGCTGCGTAGATATCCTGCGATAAACGACCAAAAATATTCCATTCCGAAAAAGGTGCAAAGAACCGTTATGTTAAAGCAGTTTGATGAACAGAGTCTAATTTCTAGGTTAATTAGACTCTGTTTTAAACAATCTGTAATAAAAATTACAACATGAATGCAAGGAAGTGTTAGTTGCTTATCATATGGTATGGAATACGGGGTGTGGCACTAAATTGGTTTGAAAGTTACCTCACAAATAGACAACAATATGTCCGTTACAGAGGTAAAGATTCTGATGTTAAGGGAATTACTGTCGGTGTCCCACAAGGATCTATACTGGGACCTTTACTCTTTATATTATATATTAATGATATGTATAAATCTTCAAGATTACTTAAGTTTGTACTATTTGCTGATGACACAACCGTCTATTTTTATAGCTCAAATGTCGATGAAGCTCTTGAAATTGCATCTTTAGAAGTAAATCGTGTGGCCGATTGGATAGCCGCAAACAAGTTATCGTTAAATATTGACAAAACAAAGTTGTTGGTTTTGATAATAGTAGAGGTGATAGTCCCCAATACACCTTAAACTTGAAAGGTATCGTTATAAAAAATAGTAATTTTACTAAATTTTTAGGGATTACAATTGACAGCAAACTTTCTTGGAAGAATCACATAGATAGAGTCGCCAAGTCCGTTTCTAGAATGGTTGGTGTTTTGAACAGGTTAAAATATTATCTTCCTAATAAACTCCTATTAACCATTTATAATTCTCTTATTGTCCCTCAGCTTACTTGTAGTATTTTGCTATGGGGTAATTCCCCTCAAACTTACATCGACAAACTTCTTGTTCTTCAAAAGCGGGCTGTTCGTATAATCTCAAATGTCCCACCTTACACCCATGCACTTCCGTATTTTTATAACCTTAACATGCTAACTTTAAAAGATCACTACAAATACAAGTTAGGCATTTTCCTATATAGACACCATAATGATCAACTCCCCTATGATTTGAAATCGTTTTTTCACCCAAATAGCACCCATTACAATTATCCTACTAGGGGAAGAGATAATTTCATACAACCCTTAACACGGACAATATTTGCTCATTCCCACGTATGAAGTTATGGGGTGCATTTCTGGGATTCCCTTGATACTAAATTACGAAGCTCTCCTAATATAAACTTATTTAAGAAGTACTTTAAGAAATTTCTTCTTTCTGAATATGTGGTCATTTTAGTTGTAGCTTCGGTTTAATATTTCCCTTAATTTTAAACGATCGTCTTACTTTTTTATTATATGAACCAAACTCATCTAAAAGTCGAAACAACCTAACGTTTTCAAAAAAAAATTAGTTTATTATCTTGAAAAAACCTTTATTTTTTGTGCTAATCAATGATGAAAAGAATGGCTCTAAGAATTATGACAAACTTGTAATATAGACTCGCGTAGTAATTCCTCTAAAGTTTTTTTCAAAATGGAAGATAAGCAGAACTTTTAAAAGTTAAAAACACTAGCCTGTTCATAATTCTGCCAGCCTTCTTCAGGACAAATAGGTTGAAAATGAAGATTGTGAAGAATGGAACAATTGAATTATGAACTAACTCACCGATCCTCGGACAGCTGCATTTTGGTTTGACAAAAGAATACAAAAGTCATAAATATCTGAGTTGCAGATATTCCATGGTGCGAGACACGTGATGTATCTGTGACGGACAATTGTGCAATTAGAGTGGAGTGAAGTTTCATTTATTCTTCAGCTGTAGTGAATAAATTAATTCTTAATTGCAGAGACGTACGGAAAACATAGGGGAACATTTACATGTAAACATGGCAAGAACGTTGGTAGATGTGAAACCTCTAATCACCCGTAGCAGGATTTGGGGGCAGTCTACTTAATTCTAAAGAGTTATACCACGAAATAGTGTCGCCGTTAGAAGACGTGTTATTGTAGTAAGTCTTCCATTCAAATATTTGTGTGAAAAGATCAGACTTTTATAAATCATTATTTTGAAACAGAGCAAACTTCCTTCGGATTAGTGGGGAAGGGGGCTGATTGTTGAGTTTGCGTTGCACACGGCTATATCCCTCACACTCAGATGCGCCGTGCCCTCTAGGTCTTCTCCCCCGCCCCCCCCCAAAAAAAAAACAAAAATCAAAGTGGCATAAAGTTTTGTCCGAAAGGACATTTTGAAAACCCTTAACATGTAGAGGTACAATTGGAAATTAGTTGTTTCAAAAAAAAATAAATAAATAAATAAAGCTCAGTGGAAGTACGTGGACCCTACTAGCATCGTCAGTTATTTCCATTTGCTGTGGGATGCTGTTCCCAAGACTGTCAATTCTCAAGCAACCAGCTTGATAGTCACGTAATGTAATAAAACTTACTTGCATGCCTGCAATTTATCTGGTGGAAATATTTCTTATTTTCTTACGATTTTGCAATTTTTCCCCTTTTTATTGCAGTGAAAATTTTATTTCATTGAAAAGGTCAAAATATCGAACGCAATCAGTTTTACTCACAAGCACGAAAATGCCGTTCCCGGCTCCCTGGGAGTCGCATTTAATTGCATATAAAGACACAAAATTTTCAGTTTTATCTCTTTTAATCACCACATATCAACTTTCAACACTTTTCTGGTCAAAGTCGAAAATCTTGCACCATTTTCTTTCTAGCTTCCTTGGAAAGGCCTGAACAATCAGTCTTATTGGTCCCCCGTCTCATTGGTCTCCAAGTTTTTCATGTAATCATGATTCCTATGAATCTATCCCATTACCATAATCTCAGTAAGTTTTGTTACCAATGTGACCGGGTTAATGGGATTGTTGCATAATGAAATGTATCAACTATGTGGTACATGCATGCACTTTCAACGCAAATTAATGCAGTTTGAGGATAGTGTAATAAAATGAATAGGCGGATATGATTCTCTAAAGCCCCCTGTATCAATTTGATCTCCCATCTTTCAGGTGATTTTCCTAACTTATCTTCTAACCCCTTAATCCCAGTGAACTGGGATTAGAAAGCGGGACTAATGAGATGGTGGACAAATGGGACGGAATAATGGGGGGGGTTATGGGACGGGACTAACAAGATGGGGGAGTAGTGAGACGGGACTACAATTATTACTCGATTATGTTATCTTTGAATCTTCACTCCTTAAGAGAAGAAAAAAATGAGCGTTATTCCTTTAATGGAACGGGAATAGGGGTGGGGTAGTGACGTGTTTTTACTATGATGGGGACTAACGAAGGACTGCATATTTTTGTGATGTGCTATTACTTACACGATCGGTTCACTATTTATCCTGAGCGCCATCATTAATTCATTAAATGGCAGGGAACCTAGAGAAAATTTTGCAAAATCACTACCGCCTCCGAGTCACACAGTCGGGGATGTCATTTTCCATGTGAGTAGAATATAAACATTTGTCAACCGTTATTTTGAGCTTTTCTTTGTAATTCAACTTTACTTCAATAAGAAAGCAAATCATAACAAATTGCCAGATTTAATGTGCCAACTACAGAATTTTTTAAACTTTGTATTCCTATACATCCTCCTGTCTGCCGGTATTATCCGGTAAATGAAATCATCCCAGAACTTTTTGCAACTTTTTCTGGAACTGCTTCCATTTCGTCAAAGTGTCGTGAAGAGCTGAAGAGAAACTGATTACGAAATGTTGTTACGTATAAGCTGTGTGAATTTGCCGCTAATTTTTGTAACATTTTGTTTTTTCATGAAAATTTTCCAGTCTGAGAACTTTCTGCAGCAATATATTTGTATATTACAAGAAAAAACACTTCCCGGATCTTCAAAGCTTCATTTATAACATGTTCACATTGAAACCTTTATTTTGCAAAAGTTTCCCTTTTTAAAAGTAAAATTAGCCTTAGTCTCTTAGAGTGACAAACCTGGCACAACCTAACGTGGATTGATGAGCATATCATCACATTCATCACAGTGACATACCTAGATTTTTTCTGTGGCAAGGGGACAGGCATCTAAAATATCCGACTGCAAAGGTGTGAACAATAATGTATTCGGAACACCATCTGCGGCGCACGAAGCGAGGGCCGGAATTTTCGCCTTTCCAAACAATATTTTTTTGAAAATTTATGGAGGTGGTAAGGTATTGCATAAAATCAGCTTTCACCAGTGATCTATACAACGGTCAAGTTTTCATCAGAGACCCTGACTTAATGAATGACTCCCGAACAACAACTGTCTCTAAAGACTGAAACCTTTTGAAGGTTGTTGTCTTTTTCCTTCTAACTGCAAGAAAGCGTTCTAAAACATTTTCAAGAACCGTGTGTCAGTTTTAAAGGCTCGCTGCAGAAAGGACAGGAATTTCCTGCTTACATGCCAAATTATGTTTATAACTCTCCCATATTTGCTTCATAAGACATGTAGGTTGATCAGTTTGATTATAGTTTGTTTTCACTTCTTTGGGGGAATTTAGCGACACATCAGACATCTTTTCACTTTTGACAGTACAGTACTGGGCAGGGGTGGCGCCAGGATTTGCCCGACAGGGGGGCCATAATATCAAGGCCCCGACAAAGGCGATGTTGTGTCCCGGTGGAGAGTGACTTGGCAAAACTTTAGGCGCTCGGAGCGCGCCGAAATTTTTGACTTTTTTAAACAATTACTTAAAAACCTGGAGTTTATTTAAAGTAAAAATTCAAAATTTTGAAAGAAATTTGGCTATAGTTGGCACTAGAAAAAATTGGGTGTTTATTGAAGAATCTGTTCTTCATAAGGGAAAATCAAAAAACGTTATATGGGCGACATCTGCAATTCTTTTGGGGTTACGGTGAATCGTACAAGACCTACGAACTAAGGCTTCGAGACGAGACTAGAATTTGCTCAGAAAGTTTCTTCCTTTTCTGAAAGAATCTTTGAAAATTAAGAGCTTATTATAATGGAAAAAGTTTGAAATTTCATGGAAGCATTTTTTTGGTGAGTTTAAAATGAAAAATTTGGTTTCTTCTATTAAGTGATATGACTTTCAGGAGCAAAATTAGGCCATGCCGGGTGACTAACATAGTTGGCTTTTGGTATTTAGTTTACTGATCATCCATTGAAATTAGAAAATTTTGCCACTTTTAACAATCTAAAACTAATATTGGAGAAAAATTGCAATCTTATAACAGTTTTTTGGTTTTATGGAGGAATCTGAGGTTCTCATGAGGAAAATCAAGTAGGCGGTGATCTGTAGTTTTTTGTGGTTACTATATATCATCTTGCAGATTAAGGTCCTCGGGAGCATTCTCCCGAGGAAAAAATTAGTTTCTCATATATTTGAAGTTTTATATTTTATTCATTGTCATAGGTGTACTGGAGCGTGTCAGTTTGGGAGGGGTATGGAAACGTTAAGGTGCCGTCAAATTGCAAACATAGTCCCTATATTATCTTAGTATTTTGCAACAAAATGATGAAATGTTCACTTATTATCTTAACAATTTGGAGATAAATGATGAACTACAAGCTTACCATTTTTCAACATTTCAACATTTTGCAGAAAATTGATGAATTAACTACTTATCACAAGTAATCAATTCAACATTTTGCAGAAAAATGATGAGTCACAGACTTAACGGATTTCGACAATTCGCCATTTTGCAGATAAGTGTTTAATTGCACATTTATCGGATCTCAACAATTAACCAATTTGCAGAAAAATCACGAATTCCACACTTACCAGATGTTAGCAAATCAACATTTTGCAGAAAACTGATGAATTACTCAGTTATTGGACCTAAGCAATTCAACATTTTGCAGAAAAATATTAAATTACACATATTGAAGATCTCACCAATTCTACATTTTGCAGAAAATTGATGAATTACACAGTTAATGGATCTTAACAATTCTAAATTTCGCAGAAAATTGATGAATTATAGACCTAACGGATTTCGACAATTCACCATTATGCAGATAAATGTTTAATTACACATTTATCGGATCTCAACAATTAACCAATTTGCAGAAAAATCACGATTCCCACACTTACCAGATGTTAGCAAATCAACATTTTGCAGAATACTGATGAATTACTCAGTTATTGAATCTAAGCAATTCAACATTTTGCAGAAAAATATTAAATTACACATTTAAAATATCTCACCAATTCTACATTTTGCAGAAAGTTGATGAATTATCGTATATTAACAATTTAACAATTCGCAGAAAAATGACGAATTACGAACCTGCTTAAGATTCTATTTCCACATTTTAAAGAGGTAGAATAAAGTGTGCTGTCATTGAAACTTATCAATTACACATTTTCATACCAAAACATTTTTGTGTATCTGTGTGTTTGGGGCAATCCGACCTCTTGAGGCGGGGGGGGGGGGGCGTAAAACTTGCAAAGAGCCCATTTGGGGTTGTGGCAATCCCCTCTTGTAATGCTACTGGTTTGATATGTGTAAAAGGTGTAGTAGCATACCAGACTCTACAATTAAATCACTTTTTTTAAATTCTCTGCTATCTTCTCAAAAGGACTCCTATAATTACTTGTTTTCGTTGTTATTGGGACGTTAATGTCAGAAAGGTCTAAACACCCTAAAAATTCAACACAACAGCTACAAATCTAAAGTTTGTTATAGTTTTCACTTAGGGACTGTACTAATCCGGGCTTGGTTTAAGACAAAAACAACAACTGGCATTTAATTATCCTTTTTGAAGCAGGATTCCTGAACCTACTTGTACCCCATTAATTCTTTAAGGCCGAACCATCGAGCAAAATTTCGTTTACAAAGTGCAGTCAACGATTATCACCTCATTTAATTCGGACTAGTTTAAAGGAATAACTGAAAGATAACAACCTTTAAACACGTAAAGCGTACAGGTATGAAGCTGTTTTCGACAGAAGGGTGGAGAGGGAAGTTGAAAGGTTTTCTTCGGACAACATTTATTGCCACGGGTCTAAAGAAAGAGGGGCGTCGATTTGATCCTCAAAGGTGGGGGAGGGGGGAATCTGGCCTACATTTTTCTCCTTCCCTGGTAAGGTATCAACATGTTCGTAGCTAGACATTTTTACGAAAAGGGGGATGGGTAAACATCCAAGTTTTACGATTTTTTAAGTGTGAACACGACTGTAATAGGGACGTACTTTGTGACGCGCGAAGCGCGCTGAAATTTTTACCCTTTTTCCAATATATAAAATTGGAGCTTGCGCTGCAGAAAAGTTCATTGGAGAGCCTCATTTCGTAGGCTTTGGATAACATTATGTAGCAACAACGATCTTTGGTCGCCCCTCAATCTCAGATTTGCCAACAGGAAATACAAATTCTTCAGTAATACCCCAAATTAATTTTTCATGTCAAGGGCTTATATTGGGGAAAATTTGGAATTCTATGGAAGAAAATTTATGAAAAGCACTGTAGTTACCTTTGTTAGTTGATGATCTGGTGTCACATATAGCAAATTTCCGGTTTTTTCACTTCAAGAGCTCGGAAAATTTGACCAAACTGAAGGTATGAGTGAGCCATTCTGCTTAGGAATTGCGATTTGCGGCATGCGAAGTGCCTGGAAAATTTTGCCTTTTGAAACAAATGATAACGAATAAGGAGCTTTTATTGGAGAGAATTTGGAGTTTCGTAATTTCATGAGTTGTCAAACCACGCAGTGGACTGGTTTCACAAATAGCAAGTTTCCGAATTCTTCATTTTTCAGAGCCACATGCCTCCTGTAGCTATACGCCACTGGGTATCAAATGCAAAATGGTTGTAAATGTTTCAATATTTTCAGTTACTGGGAAACTCCAAGCAGGCAGCACGACTATCTAAGAGGAGCGCCACCATTAGTTGGCGCGCAGGGTACAAGAAAATTTTTGACTTCACAAATCCTTCAGATGGTCGGAAACGGCACCTCTCGAGTGAGAATAATATGAAAAATAGTGCAAATATGAAATGACTACATGCATCTAAATGGAAATGTCACATTTTGAAACTAGCACTTACAATTTTTACTTAGAGTAAAAGTGATCATTCACTGTAAAATCCGGGACGTCATATGACATTATTTACTGTAAAATTTATATTTTTAAATTATTGTTAATCGAAATGTTGTGGCGGAAGTATGCTTTCGCACTATTTAAGATTGAATACCCGTTAATATTTCCTTTTTGAAAAAATGTAAAAATAAATTATTGTAATTTCCTTATAAATATTGCCTAATAATATATTTCACTACATTACATTTGGGGACAATCAAATATTATTAATTTTTTCAAAAAAGAAACCGGATACTCCCTCTCGCTACCATGGGCGTCGATTTGTGGGGAACAGGAGGACATGTCCCCCCACTTTTTTGAGTGGAGGGGACACTAACGTTAAAGTCCCCCTCCCCCGCTTCTTTTGTGACCTGGAACTTAAAAGTTAGATACAACCCAAAAATATATACATGTAGGTTATGAAAGGTGTGCTCTGCCGATTACGATCGATTTTCTGTATCAATAATTCCACATGTTTACTTTACAAATCCCCAAAATTTTCGGGCGCTTGCAGTCTCATTGATGTTCCTTTTTCACTTGCATATCAAACATACATTATTCATCGATCTCAATGAATATGTCGATTGATTGTGTGCATAAGGCAGCAGATGTGGTTATGAAGGAGCACGACATTTAGGAATTTGAAGAAGAGGAATCGTCCACTTCTATGTTTTAATGAAATCTGTAATCTTTAGTGAATAACCAGCCTGGCAGGCTGAAATTGGCAAACACATTTTAGGGAAACTGAAAATGCCTCGGTGCACAGTCTGCATGCAACTTTTTCAAAAAATAAATGATTTCTAATGCAAATTAATTTCGACACGTGCACATCAAACATTCGTATAACGATTCGACCATTTCGTATTTAGATCATTATCAGAGAAGAAAAATCACACTGATGTTTGCTGTATTAGAGAAGTCAATCTGGAATTAGAGGTACACCTCCATCCTCTGTCTGTAGATAGTGTATGATGAGGTGTCGTTCGAAAGGACATATTTTAATTTTTTTTGTATCAGCAATCTTACACCGGTAGGCCTATGCAACGGTGTCTCAGTAGCACCAGTGGGTACCACCCCCTCCCCCATCGATCTGTGATTTTCCGGCAGTAGATTGAAGTGTGCTTTTCATCAGTTCATGGATTTATCTAACCTTCTTTTAAAAGTTTTTCTTTACTATTAAACTTTTGCAAAAATCCTTCGCAAACTATCACAATTTTCGTTGTGATTCTATTCACTTGTAGTACATCCGGTAAATTCACATCGACTGTATAGTCCGTTGAAGTAATTACCCACACCATCAAGATCATGTTTTTAAGACTTTGGAGTTTCCTAGTAACTCAAAATAATGAAATATTTAGCACCATTTTGCATTTGGACCCCTTCTCTCAGGCACCCAGTGGCGTAGCCAGCGGCGGCGCCAGAATGTCAAATTGAGGGGGGGGGGGATGAGGGCAAAGGAAAATGCCGGGGAGCAAAGATTTTCGCGCCCAGGGCGAAACCGAGCGCAAAGCGCGAGGTCTTGCGGGTGGGGTCCAGGGGCCCGCCTTAGGGCCCATGGTAGGGTCCAGTGGCAATGTCCCGGTGGGGCCCAGGGGGCAAAGCCCCCGGAAGCTCTGGGGTTCAAAAAATCGCTACACCTTCGGGCAGTACAAATAGCTTTTATTAGTGACTTTTACTTCACTTATAATCACAACACAATGCCCGAAATTGTCGAATACCCAAATTCTTTCAAGCAAATTCGCGAAAATGGAAAAGTACCATAAGTAAGGATAACATAGTTACGAAAACTCAAACATATCAAAAAATCATGGCGCATTTGGGAAGCCTGTGGCGTAAAGGAAACAATCGTTCTTGAGCATGTTTTTAAATGTTGTGCAACACAATACGGTACTCGAAATGGCCGATTATTTTAATAGCTTCAAATCTTTACCGCAAAACAAAAAAGCTATTTTTAAAGTGACATTTTCATGGAAATTAACAAAGATCTGCGACACATTTGGGTAGAATGTGAAAAAAAGTTTTCACCATCCCCACTTCTTACTGTAGTCTTGCAAAAATTACCCGAAAGGGTCAAATATTTGGGCACAGGTTAAAAAAGATGCTGAGACGTTTTCAAATGCCAAATTAATTCAACGAACGGACAGAAGGGTGTTTAGGTGCAGTGCCCAAAAGTTTGCCATCTATCCTGCTCTAGAGTCGAATACGGGCAATAGTTATGAAAATCGGGTAATTTGTTTTTCGATACTTTAATGACGCAGTGTGATAATGTCTTCCCATAAGTCTGCTTGAAAATTCTTTAAACACACCTTGTAATGTTACATTTTTCAAAAGTAAAATCATATAAAGTCGGAATTTCTTGCAGTCACACAATTTTATCAATATATATTAAATTAGCCAAGAGACGTAATAGAGTAAAATTCATTAGCATGTTTCCAATTCCATTTTATGGTTTCCCCAGAAAATATGTGGGACCATTTCATCGATTGGTAGTGATACATTTTATCTGGTTATTTTCTGATCAAATAGCGACTGCTTAGATCTCCCCTTATAAGCCTGGGAAATGTCATTTTCGACTGTCTCAGGGGTACGATTTTTCAAAATTTTCTGTTCGCTCCGCGCCAACTAATGGTGGCGCTCCGGGTAGATAGTCTTCCCAGCAGAATTTTAGTTTGAAGTGGACATTATTTTCACACGTAACCTCGAAGTAGCGACTGCTTAGACCCAATATAAGTATAGGAAATGCCATTTTTGACTTTCTGAGGGGTCAGATTTTTCAAAATTTCCTGTACGTTTCGCCCTAACTTATGGTGGTGCTCCACTTAGACCGCTTCATTACAGAATTTAAGTTCCAAGTGAACATTTTTTGCAAAAGAAAACTTAAAATAACAACTGCTTAGATCCCCTATAAGCCTGGGAAATGCCATTTTCAACTGTCTGAGGGGTCGGATATTTCAAAATTTTCTGTAGGCTTCGCGCCAACCAATGGTGGCGCTCCGCTTAGTCTTTCCGGCTGAATTTTAGTTTGGAGTGAACGTTTATCTGCAATTGAAACTTACAAAAGCGACTGCTTGGATCCCCTCTATAAGCCTTGGAAACGTCATTTTCGACTGTCTGAGAGGTATGAATTTTCAAATTTTCTGGACGCTCCGCGCCAACCAGTGGTGGCACTCAGTTTTGACTGTCTTACGGGCAAAGTTACACTTTTCGGGCAAAAATCTTCTGTCCCCATACTGAAATGCTCCCCTAAGCCTATGGAAATACCTTACTCATGGGTGCACTGGAACAGCTGCTTGCAATACACAGCAGGATTTTGGATTTGCGATCCTAGGTTACATAGTCCAGTGGAGAAATGAATTGAGCTAATCAGTATCTCAAAAGTGTGTTTGAAACTGAGAAAAATCACAAATCTTTCTCACCAGAATTAAAGACATTTAAACCTGACAAATGCTATTCCCAGCCATCTGGGAGGTGTTAAAATCTAAAATTTTCTTTGTACGCTCCGCGCCAACTGATGGTGGCGCTACGCTTAGATAGTAAACTCCAGACTTCCCCCTACAAAAGTATCCCGCCTCCCCCGTAGCCTCCCCACGAAAAAATCATAGCTACGCTACTGCACCAGATCATCAACTGACAAACGGTAACTACATTGCTTTTCATAAGTTTCATAAATTTTCTTTCATTAAAATTCCAAATTTTCCCCAATTCAAGCCCTTAACATGACAAATTAATTTGGGGGATTACTGAAGAATTTGCATTTCCTATTGGAAAATCTGGGATTGAGCGGCGACCAAAGATCGTTGTTGCTACATAATGGTATCCAAAGCCTACGAAATGAGGCTCTCCGACGAACTTTTCTGCAACGCAAGCTTTTATTTTCATATATTGCAAAAAGGGCAAAAACGTCCTAGTACAGTGGTGTTCACACTTAAAAAATCGTAAAATATGGATGCTTGCCCATCCTCCTTCCAGCAAAAATGTCTAGCTACGAACATGTTGATACCTTACCAGGAAAGGAGAAAAATGTAGGCCAGATGTCCCCCCCCCCCCCACCTTGGAAATCAAATTGACGCCCCTGCTCTCTACCCCTCTTTCTTTAGACCCGTGGCAATAACGGTTGTCCGAAGAAATTCTTTCAGCTTCCCTCTCCACCCTTCAGTCGAAAACAGCTTCATACCTGTACGCTTTACGTGTTTAAAGGTTGTTATCTTTTAGTTCTTCCTTGAAACTAGTCCGAATTAAAGGTAAAGAGCAGTCCCCCCAAACTATTTTTGAAGAAAAAGCTAAATAGCACAATTTTCGTCTTATTTCTCTTCAAAGCATCTTTCATTACATTTTATGATTTAACTATTGCATATTCAAGGTAAACCAAGCAGTTATTTCCAGTAAATTTCACATTTGAAGAGGAAAAACATTGTCACGTGACCCTCAACAGCCAATCATGAAACTGGACAGTCTCATACACTACTTCATTTCGGGATGACTGCTCCTGCCCTTTAAATGAGATGATAATCGTTGACTGCACTTTGTAAACGAAATTTTGCTCGATGGTTCGGCCTTAAAGAATTAATGGGGTACAAGTAGGTTCAGGATTCCTGCTTCAAAAAGGATAATTAAATGCCAGTTGTTGTTTTTGTCTTAAACCAAGCCCAGATTAGTACAGTGCCTAAGTGAAAACTATAACAAACTTTAGATTTGTAGCTGTTGTGTTGAATTTTTAGGGTGTTTAGACCTTGCTGACATTAACGTCCCAATAACAACGAAAACAAGTAATTATAGGGGTCCTTTTGAGAAGATAGCAGAGAATTTAAAAAAAGTGATTTAATTGCAGAGTCTGATGTGCTACTACACCTTTTACACATATCAAACCAGTAGCATTACAAGAGGGGATTGCCACAACCCCAAATGGGCTCTTTGCAAGTTTTACGCCCCCCCCCCCCCCCCGCCTCAAGAGGTCGGATTGCCCCAAACACACAGATACACAAAAATGTTTGGGTATGAAAACGTGTAATTGATAAGTTTCAGTGACAGCACACTTTATTCTACCTCTTTAAAATGTGGAAATTGAATCTTTAGCAGGTTCGTAATTCGTCGTTTTTCTGCGAATTGTTAAATTGTTAAGATCGATAATTCATCAACTTTCTGCAAAATGTAGAATTGGTGAGATATTTTAAATGTGTAATTTAATATTTTTCTGCAAAATGTTGAATTGCTTAGATCCAATAACCGAGTAATTCATCAGTATTCTGCAAAATGTTGATTTGCTAACATCTGGTAAGTGTGGGATTCGTGATTTTTCTGCAAATTGGTTAATTGTTGAGATCCGATAAATGTGTAATTAAACATTTTTCTGCATAATGGTGAATTGTCGAAATCCGTTAGGTCTATAATTCATCAATTTTCTGCAAAATTTAGAATTGTTAAGATCCATTAACTGTGTAATTCATCAATTTTCTGCAAAATGTAGAATTGGTGAGATCTTTAATATGTGTAATTTAATATTTTTCTGCAAAATGTTGAATTGCTTAGATCCAATAACTGAGTAATTCATCAGTTTTCTGCAAAATGTTGATTTGCTAACATCTGGTAAGTGTGGAATTCGTGATTTTTCTGCAAATTGGTTAATTGTTGAGATCCGATAAATGTGCAATTAAACACTTATCTGCAAAATGGCGAATTGTCGAAATCCGTTAAGTCTGTGATTCATCATTTTTCTGCAAAATGTTGAATTGATTACTTGTGATAAGTAGTTAATTCATCAATTTTCTGCAAAATGTTGAAATGTTGAAAAATGGTAAGCTTGTAGTTCATCATTTATCTCCAAATTGTTAAGATAATAAGTGAATATTTCATCATTTTGTTGCAAAATACTAAGATAATATAGGGACTATGTTTGCAATTTGACGGCACCTTAACGTTTCCATAGAGGGGGTTGAATTTTTTGTCCGAAAAATGTAATACTGCCCGAAAGACAATCTAAGTCGAGTACAAAGAATTTTTTGAAAAATTGAGAACCCCCGGAAAGCAGGAAATGGCATTTCCTGGGTTCGTAACTAGAATTAAAGAAGCCCTTATTTTCAGATTTCTTTCGCAATAAAATTATTTTCACTTCATAATACTGTCCCCAAACGAAGAATAATTTACAAACGCGCATTGTTCTATTCAGTCATCTGTTCGACTAAAACACTATCTGTGCGGAGCGTATACAGAATGGCATTCCCAGACTTGAAGCTAGAAATGAAGCAGTCGTTATTTCGAGCCTTCCTTTAAAATGAAACTTTCACTTCAATAGAGAAAAAAAAACCAAACTTGCTAATGATTAGAAAAGTACCAGATAAAATGTACTGCCAAAATTAGATGTAATGGTCTTGTCTCTTTTCGGGGGGGGGGGGGACTATATGCAACGGAATTAAGTATGTTTTTTACTGCATTAAGAATTTTAGTTCAATTGCGATGCAAGGTCCACTAAATAGATGATTTTTTTTAACGTGACTGCCCGAACTCGTGACTATAAATGGTTTGAACGCCCAACGAATTTGAAAATATGGCACGTTACAAGGTGACTTCAAATAAATTCTCAGTCAGACTTATGGGGAGATTTTCTCACACCAATGTTTATCATTATGTGTAGCTGAACACGACATGGCCGGTATTCATTACCTTTGTAAGAATTCGGCTGTCCTTCCGGGCAGGCCAGATAACAGACCATTGGGTACTGCACGCACATGAACAACCTCCAGTCCGTTTTTGTAAGGAAAATTCGGAATTGTGAGTTTCCTTAAAGGATATGGTCTTCTAAAATGCAAAATCAAGAAGGTCGTCCGAGTGACTACACATCCACATCTTTAATCATGAGTCTGTAGATGAAGGCTTCCCGACGAAATTGGATTTTTTCAACAACAGGAGGTGGGTAGCCCGTCCCCGACGGAGGCATGACCTTGCGCGCACGGGCTGGAGATGGGATGAGGGATAGAAGAGCTAGTAAGAAGTGATTAAAACATGGTTCATAGAATGAGGCTGAACAGAGTTAAGAAGATATTTAAAACCGATTCCGATATGTATTAAAATGACATTTCAAAACAAAAAATATGTTCTAAATGGCCCATTCAGTAACTTCAGTCCTTGTGGGTTTTTTTTATTTTTTTTTTTTATTTTTTAGACCTCTCCGATGAAACCGCCGACCTTCCCCGACGGGGGGGGGGGGGGGGGGGGGGCATGGCCCCGCCCCCCGCTGGCGCCACCCCTGGTACTGGGCTTTTGCTCCCCCCGTTGAAAATTTGTCCACAGATGTTTGCCTTGCTGCCTATCTTCCCACAAACAAATCATTGTGGGCCGATTCTATTCTGACAATCTCACAATTTGATCGAGATCTGTTCTCAGACTTAATCTGATGCTCAAGTTGCCATCCCTTTAAACAGTTGGCCCTCTCTTCACGCTCTTGTCGTAACAATATATCTTAAAATTCTCCATATCTTGATCAATTATTCTGAATTACTTATCCGAGAATTCTGCCAATATCTCTAACCACTTGCCATCATGTCCATGTCGAAAACGTGCCATGTAATTCTGCTAACATTCAGAATTGTTCTCTAAACATCTTTATTTTTCTCCAATCTTGCCCTACTTTAGCCAACTTGTCAAATAATTTGTCTAGACTAGCCATAAATTGTGTTGTTGTTCCATTTTTTCTTCGGGTTTTCTTTCTAAAATTTAGGCGAAATCTCTCTAAAGCAAGAATTCTTTTAACTTATCATTCCGTTAAACGGTCTTCGAAGTCATTTCAATCAAGTCTTACCTAAAAAGCTTCAACCATACACTCAGGGCCTATTCCTAGTGTTCTCAAGACCAATCTTTTGCACTAACAAACCTTTCACATCTTACAATGTAGGCAAGCGTTTGCGTCCTTATCAGCAGGAATTGGCCTTTTGGGTGCATGTAAGGATTACTGTTACTGTACGACTTAAAACTACTAAAGGAGTTTAGATCCACCTCATCTCCCGTTCTCCTTCAAGTATATCCTTCACTAATTCCTTTCCTCTTCAAGTCTAGCGAGTTCAAACTCTTTGTCTTGGGCAAGCTGATATTTCTCTCTCTTTTCTTTTCTTCTTTCAAAGTTTGTTAAGCTTTAAATTTACGAAGTCTACAAATCTTCGTCATTTTAATCCATGTGCATTTCAGTATCCTACTACTTTAGCTCTTTAACATTTATTGTAAAATTTTTCATGTTTTAAGCACAATTGCATGAAATATTTCACGTACACAAAATCATTCACTAAAACACAAACTCCAATAGTGATATAAAAACACATTAAAATTCATATGAACATTTGCCTTTCGGGATACACAACTGAGCTATAATCTTCACTCTTCTGTCTTGACCACCGCTCGTTCTTCCCTGCCTGCGAGTTGGGCAAAAAATTAATACAGTTTAGATCATAAAATCCACCTGAAAAATTCTTTTGGTTTATAACAATGATTCTTGATTATTTTCTTCTCTTTCACATCGATGATCAAGTAGTTTCAATTTACAACATATATGAACCGTTTCTAAGAAGCCTCTTGCTTCAGTAATTAACTACTCAAACTAAAATTCTTTACTGTGATCAAGGCAAAGCAAATATAATTTTCGCTTTGTTTCAGTCTTTTCTCTTCTTCCGGGCCGAGACGTTTGTTAATCGAATTCTTCTTCTTCCGCCAGTCCGGCTTTGTCACCATGCAGCTAGGTCCATGGGACTCCTGCCTTTGTAACCAAGATGACGAAAACAGTATGATCCTCCTTTAAAAAATTAAATTCCATGTCTGTGACTATGTATGTCTGTCACTAAATATTTATCTCAAGTTTCAATTCACGTAATCTTGCAGTCCCTTGCCATCTTTCATCCTTCAAAACAAATTAACTAATTGGAAATCTCCAATTACTGTCAAGTTTGATCTGCTCTGGTTGATTGTAAGAAGCATCCTCACAAATTTTATTTTAAAGAGTTTATCTCTTGCTGAAACACAATCTCATTCCGTTCACAACAAAACTGTTTCGGTTCGTCCTCTTCCCAGGGGTTGCGCCAGGATTTGCCCAACATGCGGGCCAAGCTCCCCGACAGGGGGGCCAGAATTTCAAGGCCCCGACAAAGGCGATGTCATGTCCCGGTTGAACGTAACTTTGCAGAATTTGAGGCGCGCGCAGCGCGCCGAAATTTTGGGCTTTCTTTTACACAAACAATTAAAAATCTGGAATTTATTTGAAGTAAAAATTAAAACTTATGAAAGAAATTTGGCTTTTATTGGAACAATAAAAAATTTTGGGTGTTTATTGAAGAATCTGTCCTTCATGAGGAAAAAATCAAAAACGTTATATGGGTGACAGCTGAAATTTTGGGGGGGTTACGCATTGGATCGTACAAGACCTACTTTCTAACTGACAAAGGCTTTGAGACGAGACTAGAAGTTTGCCCGGAAAGTTTTTCCCTTTTTTGAACGAATCTTTCAAAATTACAAGCTTATCATGATGGAAAAATTTTTGGATTTTAATGAAAGAAATATTGGTTTTTTGGTAAGGTTATAATGAAAAATTTAGTTTCTTTTGTTAAGTGATATGCATTTCAGGAGCAAAACTAGGTAGTAATAACAGAGCTGGCTTGGGTTATTTATTGTACGGAGTATCCATCGAAATTGAAAAATTTGGCCGTTTTTAACAATGTTAAGCTAATATTGGAGCAAAATTGTAATTTTATTGCAGTTTTGAGATTTTATGGAGGAACCTAACGTTCTCATGAGGAAAATCAAGTGGGGTTGATCTGTAGTTTTGTTGAGTTACTGAATATCATCATGCAAATTTAGACGGACCATATTGGAGCATTCTCCCGAGGAAAAACTTTGACTTCGCATATATTTGTAGTTTTATATTTTATTTATTGTCATAGGCGTACGGGGGGGGGGTGTCAGTTGAGTTTGGGAGGGGCAGAATTGTTGTTTTGTCCGTAGATTATCTAAGTCGAGCGTACAGAATTTTTTGAAAAATGGAGAACCCCCGGTCAGCAGGAAATGGCATTTCATGGGCTCGTAACTAGAATTAAAGAAGTCCTTACTTTCAGATTTCTTTCGCAATCAAATTATTTTCACTTCATAATACTGCCCCAAACGAATCATAATGTACAAACAAGTATTGTTCTGTTTAGTTATCTGTTCGAATAAAAACACTATCAGTTAGCACGGACCGTACAGAAAATTGTTAAGGAATCTAACCCCTAAGATAGCCGGAATGGCATTTCCCAGACTTGTAACTAGAAATGAAGCAGTTGTTATTTTTAAAATATCAACAGAGCCTTACTAATTATCAGAAAAGTACCAGATAAAAGGTACTGTTACAATTAGATGTATTGGTCTTTTCTCTTTTCGGGGGGGGGGACTATTCAACGGAATTGAAAACATACTAAAAATTTTTTGTCTGTTTTAAGAATCTGCGTCGAATTCAATTGCAAGTTCCACCGAATAGATGAAATTTTTAACGTAACTACCTGAACTCAAAGACTATAAATGCTTTTGCTCCCAACGTATTTGAAAATATGGCACGTTACAAGGTGACTTCAAATGAATTTTTAGCCAGACTTATGAGGAGATTTTCTCACACCACTGTTTATCACTATGTGTAGCTGCAAACGATATGGCCGATATTCATTACTTTTGTGAGAATTTGGCTGTCCGGGAAGGCCACATGAACAACACCTAGTCCGTTTTTGTAAGGAGAATTCGGAATTGTGAGTTTCCTTGAAGAATGTGGTCTTCAAAAATGCAAGATCAAGAAGGTCGCCCGAGTGACTACAGACCCACATTTTTTGTCGAAGGTCTGTAGATGAAGGCTGCCCGACGAAATTGGACTTTCTCAACAACAGGGGGTGGGTGGCCCGTCCTCGACGGAGGTATGACCTTGCGCGCACGGATTGAAGATGGGATGAGGGATAGAAGAGCTAGTAAGAAGTGATTAAAACTCGATTCAGACATGCCTTAAAATAGCGTTACAAAAGGGAAAATAGTTCGAAAAGAAAAAAAATCATTGTCAGCCATCCAGTAACTTCAGTCCTTTTTTCGTTTTTCATATTTAGGCCTCCCCGAAAAATTGCCGTCCTTGCCCGACGGGGGAAGAGATAGGACAAGGTACATAGAATGGGGTGTAACAGAGTTAAGAAGTGATATAAGATCGATTCCGATATGAATTAAAATAGCATTTCAAAACGAAAAATGTTTTAGATCGCCCATCCAGTAACTTCAGTCCTTGAGGGATTTTTTATTTTTTTTTATTTTATATATTTTTTTATTTTTGGGGGCCTCCCCGACGAAACCGCCGACCTTCCCCGACGGGGGGGGGGGGGGGGATGGCCTATTTTAGTGGTGAATTAAAAACCAAAAGATCCCAAAAGGAAGACCGAATATTTAATTCGGGGTCTTCCATCTTCGTTTAAGACATCTTCGTTTTTACACACCCTCACAGCAAGGTTAAAACGAAGACAAAAAATGAAGGCCCATTCCCGAAAGTTCGAAAACAGTGTGAGGTTTGTAAAAGTGATGGCTGAATAATGACGAATAAAAAGTATTAAGTATTAAGAGTAAGTAAAAAAGAAGAAAAACGCAATTCCGAAAAAAAAATCATATTAAAAGATAATCAAAAAGAGAACAAACCCACGTTTGAAATTACTATGCGGCATATTCAGTCAAGCGACTTCAACAATTAACAACATTTAACTTGAAGGTCAAGAGCAGTCCCCCAAAACTTATTTTGAAGCAACAGCTAAATATCACAATTCTCCTCTCATTCCGTTCAAAAAACTTTCATAATATTTTATTACTTCAATATAACATATGAAAGGTAAACCAAGAAGTTACTTCCAGTAAATTTCACATTTGAGGAGTTAAAATGTTGTCACATGACCCTCAACAGCCGATCATAAAACTGGACAGTCTACTACACTGCTTCAAGTTGGGGTGACTGCTCCTGCCCTTTGAAGAGCAAGAGCAGTCACCCAAACTTGAATAAGTGCGGTAGACTGTCTTGTTTCATGATTGTTGAGAGTCATGTGGCAGCATTTTTTCTCTTCAAATGGGAAATTTACCAGAATTAACTGCTTGTTTTACATTGAGGGTGCTATTATTTAAGTAATAAAATATTATGCAACATACTTTTATGAGAATAATAGGAAAACTGTGATATTTAAGCTGTTGCTTCAAAATAGATCTGGCGGGAACTGCTCTTGACCTTTAAAGAAAAAGGAGTAAAATAGGTTGTTGGTAGTAACTCTATTACATCATCATCAACTTGATCAAATCCCCTTACTTTAGGCATTTTTATCAATTAATACAACAGTGATATCTCTGTAACGGACAAAAATGGGGGTTTTGCTTAGGGCGATGAATTTTAAAGCCCAATTTTCAATTTTTCAGTCAGATATAACCTAAATTTCAATACGTTCATCTCTTTAAAATCAAGGGGGAAACAGGTAGTTGAAACCACAATGATTTCTACTTTCGGGCAAACTGTTATGGTAGAGGTTGGGGAAAAACAAAGAGTTTGTAACAAGTAAGATCAAATCTCAGCGGTGATCGATTATACCATTATAAGGTCTTAAAGGACGAATCCTCTCACCCCAAACACAATTTTTGAAGAGGCTAACCGAGATTCTGAATGGGCTCATCATTTTGATTGACAACTAGATCAAACAATGCAAAGTACCATAGCTTATATCATACAGCTTGAACTGTACTGAGAGTGTTTTGATTACACGTTAGGGTCACCCTGAAGCAATAACCTGAAGTTGTGTCTGGATGAGGATGAATTTTTAAACAGTTGTGGGAGGTGCTAAAATTTAAATAGGTTAGGAGAATAATACTGTTTGGGATAAAAGTGTCAGGACTTTAAAATGGGATTATCTTTATTGAGCGTAACTGTTGTGAAGATTCCCTGGCATTCTGTTGGTCAGAAGAGTTAACTGCTCAATATGCCTGCAACATTTGAAGCTGTACGGACCTGGTTTATATCCAGCTGTCTTTCTCAACACGTTGCTGTACAGGTACCGCCTACTTGGAAGATAATGCAAACACTGCAGCGCACACGGACACTTTAATAATATTCATTTGCACACATATTATATACAAACTATTAATTCATGCAAGACTTGGTTTTGTTCAATTTAGGTCAGATTTGAGGACAGTAATTGTAACCAAGCGTTGTGTTGGTAACAATTTTCAGCGTAGACCTGCTACTAGACTATTACAGGATGCTATAAGTACGGCCCAGTTGATTCCCATGAATCTACCCACCTCAAGACATTGTACACATCAAGTAAGTCCATTGATAAAATTTCTCACGTTGTAACCTGCACATGTCTAAGCTCAATTTAATTAAACAATTATTCAATTCAATTATTATTCAAACTTTATTCCAACCGCATTCGAATGCTCCATACAGTGGTCATTTTCAATAAAGTAAAGTAACTTTAGATAAATAAAACCATACAAAAACAAATGTAAATGAAACATTAAGGGATAGCTAAATAAACTCTGAAAAGCTTATGTATGGTGTTCTAACACCTAAAGATTTATAAAGTGCATGATAGTAGCAAATAATAGCACAATGAAAAGACAATGTATAGGCCTTTCGATACGATTGAAGGATCAAAAAAAAATACCGTTCATTACGAGATATGAAAAGCAATGAAGAATCGCTTTAAATGTCTTTTACGACAGTAAAGAGAGTGTCTGCTTCTGGTTGTTATGGATAGTCGAAAGGTTGTAGCCAGGGTGAAGGCTGGGAAGAGGGGCCTTGGCCCCAGTAGCAGTAGGGGGACTGGTCCCACGTCGAGGAGATTTACTTTTGTTGGAGAGCCTTCATCCATACAGTTAAAGGTATCAGCTCTGTACACTTCAGTTTCCCCCTTCCTTTATTAATTTTGCTTACCATTTTCTTCAAGCAAATTCTCAAACTTTCCAATTGTCCTCAAAAGGATCCAAATATTTTTCAATATGAGCTCCAGAACATTCGGTGAAAAGAAAGCCATTTTTTCCATTTACACCGTACGACTAATTATGAAACCTCGACCAACTTTAAATTTGGTTTTACAGGTACGATTTACAACAAAGATTCCAATTTTTGAAAACTTTTTTTTTTTCATTTTCTTCACCATACAATTCCTTCAATGTTTAATTTACATATTTTCAAGTATCTTGGAAGAGGAAGCCATTTGGGGGGAATTTTCCAAAAACGTCCGAATAATCTGCATGATGATATTCAGAAACCACGCAACTCAAACATACTACAAGTCACCCCGGCGACCCAGGGCGGATTTGGGGGGGGGACGGGGCACTTTCACAAAAGGTTGAAGTTTTTAACCTTATAAAACAATGATAAGGCCCTCTTTCAACCTACACTGTTAAAAATTTCTGTAAATTTACAGACTTTTTTTAACTTAAACTTTTTGTATTTTACTTCTAATAGAGATTTTCTGTATCTTTACAGACACTTTGTATTTCTACAATAAAAACAAGGTTGTTTAACATGTATTTTCTGTTTATTTGAAAAACCATTTCTGTCTGCTTTTTTAACCAAATTTTACTGCTTTGTAAAACTTTTTCTGTAAATGTACAGAAATTTTAACAGTATTTTGTATTTTTCTGATTTCACATAAATATACTGTCATTTAACAAACATTCATTTTGTTTTTACGCTGAAAAAGAAACAAAAATAAGCCCAAACAAACAAACAAACAAATAAGAAATAGCCAGAAAATTTTCAATATATAACATGCATCGTTCTGCGAAGTTTCAGTTAAAAAAGAAAACATTTTTGGCAAATTTATGGCCCTATTTGAAAATTAACTTACATTTATTATACTGACAATTGGTATACTGATGTCAACTCATCGCCACAGGCGCTCATGCACTTGATCGAATTAAAAACGTTTCACAAATTTACTTGAAAGAGTCTGTAAATTTACCACTTTATGACGTAAATCTCATTTTGCATAAATGGGTGGAGCTTATTTTGTAGGCATTTTCCTAACAAAAGGATTGCTGTTGCTTTGAATAATATCTTTTTTGGCTTTTTTTAATCAGGAAGTGATAAACTTATTGTTAACCTTGTCTGAAAATGTTTGCAACCAATGTATTTGCATTCTTTGTCATATTTATTTTAAAAACAATTATTATATTGTACCAAAAAATGTGACTTTCCAATTACAAAGTTCCTAGAGATAGCAGTCTACTGGACAACAATGTGATAACAAAGTATCCTCATTGTGTTTTGATTGAAGATAACTTCGTAACGACACATTACGTTGATAAGCAAATACCTGATCTACGTAATGGCGAAGTGTATGTTACGTAATAACATATGAAAGGAAAAAAGCGATATTATAATAAATATTTAAAACGCCGAGAATGAAAACAGTAGGCTGTAAATTCACATAAAATTAAGGTAAAAAAAAAACAGAACCATTCTGTAATTCGATTTTACAGTAGACATTTGTAAACTAATTTACATGCAAAAACTGTAAAGAAAAAACAAACACTTAATGTTTTTTCATGATTACAGTCTGGCTGTAAAAAAAACATTATTTGGTTGGAAAAAAATTTGCCATAAAAATTATGTTAATTTTACAGAGAAATTTCTAACAGTGTATACAGACCAGTGTGATTTGTCCTGCTTGCTTAATGACACCCCTTATATTCCACCTCATTTTCCTTCAAATTCTTCACACCAAATATGGCAACCCTTGCATTTTACTGGGCAAATTTCTTACCTTTTTGCACATTTTATTGTTTTATTGATTTAAAAATTTAATTGCAAAAGAATTCAAAATTATAAATCCCATTCAGTTCTGGTTACAAGCCTAGGGAATGACATTTTCGGCTGTCTGAGGATTGCAAAGTCCAAATTGCATTTTTCGGTCAGAGAATCTTCTGTTCCCCTCCCCAAACTGAAATGCTCTGGTGCGCTTTTGCGAGTCTATACCCTCTGATGGCAATGTTCCGAGAATTAAATTAAATGACATAACTATGAGCATAGATTTGATCACCAGACACAGAAATATATGTTAGAAATTAGTCAAAATTTTCTTTTAATGAATTCAACACTTTTTTTTTCAACCTTTTATTTATTTACTGCACGTGCAAAAATTAATGCACACTTTTCTTCTTTTTCTTCGAAAAGTGTCACTTCCGGTCATCTAGAGGGTTTTGGTTAAATTCAAAATTTTCTTTTACACTCTGCGCCAACCAATGGTGTTGCTGACACTTCTATTTTTTCTATTTCGCCACAAACTTACCCTCTCCCCTTCTAGCGAATCCTGGAACCGCTACTGCGATGTGATAACTCTCCCTGGTGTGAGGACTCCCCTGTTGGGGAACGTGCCTCCCCTGTCGGTTAAATCCTGTCCCCACCCCTGCAAGTTGTTCCAAATTTTTGGATGAGTACATTTGAGGAAAAGTGGACTATACTCTTCAATCTATGAAAGTACGTACAATGGAAATAGTATTCCCCAGTCTAGTCAGGTAATTACAGGTATAATTCTCAAAGAAAAGAATGAGAATAAGCGGGCAGGCTTTCTGTCAAAGCAAAAACTTCTTATACAGATTTAAATATTATATAAAGGAAAAATGTAAAAAGTAAATTAAAAATATGATCTCAAAAACAAAACGTATAATCTTGTCTCAATGCTGTAGGCACATGGCTTGATTACTGTAGCCCTACAGCATATTGCCTGATTACTCTGGCCACGAAGCTGTTATTTGGCGGTTTTAAGTAAGCTTCAAAGAAAGGGATTTTGTTGGATCTCCTTCCGAATAAAAGCTCCCTACTCTAGCATAGACCCGAATTAAATGAAGAATACAATCTGTAATTCAGATGCATACGTCGAAAACGGGACGTGATGTTTCGGCTTTTTTCATTAATTGGTGCTAAATTTTAGCATGATTGAAACTACTTTGTGCTCAAACTTGCTAATATAACTGTAACGCACAAAATGTGAGTAGTGGCATATTTGCAGTGTAATGGCTAAAATGGGCAAACCCTTCTTACTGTTCCATGTAAGTAGAACAGAAAAAGCGATTACAAATGACTGAAAGATTGTGGCATAGTTTTGGTACCAGTCGTTTTTTTGAACGTCAGCTTACTGTGGCCAAGTACGACGTTCACCAAGAATCTATGACACAACTCTTGCAATTACTATTTTTAAAAACGTTTATTGATGACATGACGAAAATCGGAAACGACACGTTATTATTGTCTACGCCTTACGATATCATTGTTAAGGTAATACCAAGATACTGTAGTCTTAAAAAATTCTTAGAAGAGTGTATTTAGCTTCCAATTCTTCATAAAAAGCACAAAACCCTTGTAATAAGGTAAGCAGGGGTTGCGTTAGGGAATGGCAAGGGGAGACCGCACCTTGTCAAGAAAACGTTAAAGAAGACGGAAATGGAGGGAAAAGGGAAGAAAACGATCACTCAAATCATAAGTTTGTCCATCTATCCAAATACGCTGGCACCGTCCCTGGAGGTAAAGACCCAATATTAGAGAAAAATATCAGAATTCAAATCCGTCTCTTAAAGGTTCAAACATACGTATTATATATTACAAGGCATACCGGGCAGTATTTTTCTGAAGCACCAAAAATATATTTTCTTTTGTAATGCTCTAGATAAATAAATTGGCTGATACCTCTTGGTGAATACAACGCCGAGGTTACAAGTTTGGAAAAATTCTAAAATGCCATAATACTTCCCGATTCCATTCTCGTCCCTTACCTCACCCAACTCCTGAATTAAGTTCATAGTTTAGAATCCTTCATTTGAATATAATTTTCGACCATTTTGAAGCATCACAAATCACTAAAATCGCTGAGCTCCCGGTGGTTTCGCCCCCTGAACCACTACCGGAGCTTTGCCCCTGGACCCCACGCCGATGGTGTTTTGCGCTCTGCAGCTTCACCATTATTTTGGCTCCTAATAAAAAAAACATCTTCCGCCGCCTATACAAACTTCACTCATCTTTAACACACAGATTGCCTAGGCGGAAGAAACAGCAGGAGACCTCCCCAGCAAGCCAACCAGCATCCCAAGAAACAGGTCAGCAAGTATTGAGCATAGAGGAGGGGATGGAGGTGCAGGAGACAGAATCATTGGAGGGGACAGGATTAGTGCAGGAATCTAGATCGGTGTCAGAGAAGGATTCAGTACAGGGGACAGGGTCAGTGTAATTAACATTTCTTCCAGCAGGAGGCTGTGGAAGTTGTGATCCATCATGGCAGGTTGCTGCCTGGCTGCTTGAAACTATCAAATGTGTTGTGCTTTATGAAGGTAGCCATTTTTTAAGCTCTACGTCTACAGAGATTTATTATCTGACTTTCCATTCTCCCTATCTAATCGCAAATTGTCGAGAGAAGTCGAAAACATTCGTAAAGATTCAAGAACTACCGTAAAGCAATCGGACTGTATCAGAATCATTCGAAAGTACTTCTAAATACGTCGATAAATGTTCGCAACGTTTCGGAGTGCATTTGTAAATATTCGTAACCTTCTCGTTAGGTACTTCGCGACTGATTCGAATCTGTTAGTTGCCGTTCTTAATCAATTCGTAATTAGTCGATATTATTCGCAATCTTTCCGTATTTATTCGTGTCTTATTCGGAACTGCTCCGTTAACTTTATTTTACAGACAACTGAACAAGAGGAGTTTACGAATAGCATCATTTCATTCGGAAATGCCGCATTCGTGATTATTCGGGCTGAAATTCGGCCAAATGGGAACGGGGTTTTTCTAATCTACTACCAAAAACGGGTGGGAAACAGTATTTTCATTTACTTGTGAAATTTATTGACGATGATTTGGAGAATCACAGATCTGTGTAAAATCAATTAGAATGGGATTCAAACAGTCAGTGTCCAGACTGCCATGGGTAGAAGAATTTCTTTTAGAATCTATGTTATATAATCACTTTATTAGGTTGAAAACAAATACATTACTTAAATGATATATAACAAAAAAGAAAAGAACACATAAAATTACTTACAAAATGCCAGTAAATTAGGAATGAGCTTTATGATTAAAAGCTCGCCTACTTACAGAATTTCGAATGTCCTCCGAATGGTGATTTTGCCATTTTGTTATTTTTATGAATGTTAGCGATTCTTTTGTGATATAAATTCATAAATTGGATTAAATACATTTACTGGGAGGAGAAGACGCGTTACTACACGGAAGTGAGGCTTTAAAACATAGAAAATAGACTCCATAGACAACGTTCTATGTAACTTTATGGGTAAATCAAGACCTTCGTTTGAGAATGTCAATGAGATGCTTGTTGAAACATCAGAAATGACTTATCAGAGCTGAATCTGAAAAATTTTAGAATTTTTGAACCGGAATTAGAAAATATGTTTGGTATAAACTACATTATTGACCCTTTAAACTCGTTTCGTTTCGTTTATTTGTTTTTCTACATCATCAAAATGTATGGATACACCAACGTAATGAATACAGTGCATACATAACACTGAAGTAGATGGAAGTAAAACTAAAAAACCCTGAGGGGCTTGTCGAGAGTTCTACCCCCCAAAACAACAAAAGCAAGTTACCTAAAGTAGTTGTGTAGCAAACGCAAATAAGCAAAAAGAAAAAGAAAAAAGGACAGAAAATTCAATAAACTAAATGAAAAGGTAATGAATAAGAATACAAGACCAGAACTAACCCTTACAAAACCCCTCATAACAACCTGGTCCCCTCTCCCGGCCCCCCTCCCACCCATGAAAGCCCTAGGCTTCCCACAAACTCGTTTTATTTTGGTGATGGGGTTGTCTTTTTGGCGAGTCTGTGGATGGATTTATTCCTATAGTGGTTGCCTGAATGATTGCACTTATATGAAGGTGAAATTTGGTTATAGTTGTATTTGTTTGCAACGGTTGCCAAACTATAACGGTTACCACTATTTTGATGATGTAATCCCATCAAGCGGCACTGCTTAAATACTAACATTCATCTGAACTAACACAGCGAGGGCAGAAATTTATATGACGATGGCGCCACTTCAATAAGTTATGATACAAATAACTTTAGATTAATAACTAATAAGCAGAATACACGACAGTGCGGAATGGGCTTACTTCCAGTAATTCAGTTTCCTCCAATTGCCTTGTACACGCTTAGACTTGCCATTAAAATTGGATGCATTTCCATACAGTTCACCAACGTAAAGGGGACTTATGAACTGTAGATCGGTAAATGACCACAACGCAGTGTTGCAAAGTGTTACTGTGTGGCGGACAAGCATTTATTGAGCATCCCTTTTAAAAATACTAAAAACGTACACACCAAAATGACGCCGAACGCAGCTAAAGACAACTCTAAATTTGTGTGAAATTTACCATCTTCATAAGCGATTGTTGATGAAATGGTTGTAGTAACATCCGAAACAGATCTTGGAACTGATAGAACTGAATCAGAGCAATTGTTTGGTAGCTTTGCCAGATGAACTGTCTTGTTTCGTAGGGACTCGGGAAACCAACATATGGGATAATCTTGGGACGGCATTGTTGAAGCTTTTAACCACTCCACTAAAGGAACAACGCTGCAGTTGCAGATAGGGTTATCGAAGAGAAAAAGTGTCGGGAACTTTGAAAGACCTTTCAAAATATCAGAAGGTATTACGTGAATTCTGTTAAAACTGAGTTCAATGACAGAAAGGTTATGAAGATTCTGAAAGAGGTTTCTTGGAATTGTCTGGATCTCGTTGTGTTCCATATTGAGAAATTTTAGGTGAGTAACGCTGCGAAACGTTTTCTCAGAGATGTAACGTATTCTATTTCGCGATACCGAAATCGAGTACAAACACGGAAAACTATCAAAGAATAGTGGTGATAATATCTCAATTATGTTGCCCTTTAACGACAGAAGAGTGACTGAAGTCACATGAAAGTCATATTTGGCGTTTGGTGGGTCTTTTATACGGTTGCTGAGGTAAATAACGTATTCTAATGCCTTAAGTCCAGTTAAAGCTAGAGGTTGCAAGCTTTCGAAAAGGTTACTTTTCAAGCCTAGCTGTTCCACGTTTGCATGGAGAACACTGTACTCGTTGAAATGAACGAGTCGGTTGATCGAGATATCGAGGACTTTTAACTTTGGTATCGAATTCAGGACTTTCATAGAAAAATATGATATTTTGTTATTACGTAGATATAGACGGGTAAGATTATTTAATCCTTTCAGTTGTCCTGCTTGTACACTTGTTATTTGGTTCTGGGATAAGAACAGAGTTTCTAGTGAAGGTAAATTCCACAGAGCTTTACCTAAAGTGTATAACTGATTACAATGTAAATCGAGGTTCTTTAACATTTTCAAATTCAAAAACATCTCCACTGGGAAAAAGTAAAGGTTGTTTCTCGAAATTGAAAGAATTTCCAAGTTGTTTTCCAAATAAACGGAATGCATTTCTGATATGTTCGTTATTCTGTTATTGACAAATGTAAGTTCCCTCAAGTTTGTCAGATTCAACAGGAAAACCCAGTTTCCAGTTTTAATGAAAGAATTATTTGAGTTGGCTATAACAACACTCTCCACCGACTTTGGAATCTCATCGCCAAGCTGACTAGCGTTGATTAGATTTAATCCATTACAGGTGAAAGCAGAGTAGAAAGAACAACATCCTGGTGGGAATGGATATTGGCATCGGTCGTAAACGTTGAAATTTTCTGCACAGAATGATAGAACTGTATATTTTTCATGCATAAAAATACACATACAGAATATCGCTGTTTTCAAAAGCATGGTGCCACAAAACTTAATCCCAATTTGTTTAAAATTTTCCACGAAGCAAGAGACTGGTTTAAGTGTAAATTTTCTATGGTAGTCTTTCCTTGCTGGATTGGTTATATTCGGTAGAAACCGTTGCTGGAATTCTTCCGGTTACGTTTAGAATTACCATTCCTTTTAATAAAGACAGCATAATTTTCTGAGAACGACGGTGAGAACTATTTTATTTTTGTATGCTACTAGCTTCAGAATGCACCTTAGATCATTTCTCTGCAAACCAAGCAAGAAACCTTGCCGCAGAAATGAAACAGAGAAAGGCAAAAGTTATTGTATTCTGTCTGAGATCTTACGAGATATACTTATGGTCTAAGATTCACAAAAGAAGGGAAAGATGTGGATACCCAATTGTTGAAACACCTTAGAGAAGAATACTTTAATGGGTTTTAGCTGACTGCTCAAGAAGATCAGAGTTACTGACCAAGCTAGCTTGAGCTAAAATAACTGAACCTTCTGCCATTTATAACAAAGGCCGTCCTTTTCGCATAACAAATGTAATCGGATAGAAATTAACACATATATTAGGTGAAAAATATATATTATACATATATTAAAACTAAGACGTCACAAATGTAAATGACCTTCAACAAATGGGTTAATGAAGCTCGGCGGATGCGGATGGATATAAAGAGATTTAAAGAAGAGGCATTTCTTTATTAAAAAGGCAGTGTCGGGTGATAAGTTATCATTAAAATATATTAAACATAGATAGTTGTTTCTTTTATTTCAGATTGACCATGAGAGCGGATACAGATTAAAAAAAATGCCTTGAAATGATAACATCAAGTTGTAAATGCAATAGGTGGCTATTTTTATTACTGGTATCTTGGTTGACAAGAATTAGATAAGAAAGATTGGGAATAATTGCTTGTTAATATTAAATTTACATAATGAAAAGATTTTATCGTAAAATACTCAATATGCAATAAAAAATATTCCGTAAGGATTTTTCTTATATTTTTTATTGTATATTGTACTTTTGAACTTTCAAAAGGCCGTAATTTTTTCGCAAACTGTATTAGGGAAGAGTTATCCAGTGTAATTCTTTGCATTTTAAAATTTACATAATGGATAGTTTTAAGCGTTAAACGGTGTTTACGGTGTCTATACTTACATCAATGTCTTAATTTTGTTTTTTGCCATTTTCCCGACCTCGGTTTGGAGAGAAGCTGCGGAACAATGGTTTGCCGATAAGAAGTTTACATAATGGTTAAAATTTAGGTTTGAACATTTTAAAAATATTTGCTACAGATTATGTTTTCATGAAATCATATTTATTGTAAATTGTACATGAACAATTTGCCCCATTTTGTTAGTTTCGCCATATTGGTTTTCCAACATTAGTCAACAAGTGTCCTGAATAACTTTTTGTAGGCATCATTTGATAGTATGACCAGTTAAGGTTGAAATGTGTTAAAATGATCTTTGCAAATCCTCTTTCCCACTTATTTATGTATTGTTCTGGCGGTCATGTTTTTGCCATATTAGTTTTCTTAGTTTACCTGGATGAGGAAGGAACTGTCCGAAACAAGTCTTTGTGGGTATTAAATTTCATAATGGATAAGGTATGAGTAGAGTTTTAAAGAAGCGGCCCGCTCTCCAAAAATTCAGTAACGTGTTCGTAGACCAATGTGCTCCTTATAAGATGATGGGTCAAACTCATGAGTTCGCTTAAAATTCTCACTTGGTGTTGGAGGATATTATGTCCAGCAAAGAATAATTTATCAACTTTTTAGGATGTATTTCAAAGGAAACCCAAAGGTTTGAGCTTTAAATGTTTTGTGACCTTGTTAGGTAACAAGCCACAGCATGATATGCTATAAGTTTGTTCGGCAATATTTTTTTGGTGGCTATGCTCATGCGCACATCATCCTAATCGTCGGGATAAATAAACCATCTCGCATATACAACATGTGTTCCAAAATTTGAGTTCACATGAAAATTTGGTGACGTCATTCTTCCTTAACTCAACCATAGTGTAAGGAGTAATCATAAGTGTAGTTCTGTGGACAATGTGTCTAATTGCTTTTTGGTGTAAAATATGCATTTTAATCTACCGTTAAGTAGTACTGAGTCCCTATTTTCGTTCGGGTTGGCTGTTCAGGTATATACTTAGTGCTGAATGCACGTGCTGAACGAAAACAAGGAAACATCACACACTATATACTGAGCTCGGTTTTTGTATCCCACGCTGTGCCCCACAATTACATACGCCAAAGAATTACCGAAATAGCCTATTGCTAGCAGTCGGGAAGATGACCTCGGGGTCACCAAAATAAATTTAGCTCTGATGACGTCACAGAAGTTTGAATTTTAACCGCTTATGGGGATGTACACTTGAAAAAAAGAATGGTTGTTCTATTCAGTATGCTTTCACAGACGAAAAAGAAAACAATGAAATTTACCAGAATAACTTCGCCCTTTCTGAACGGTTGGCGAATGGTCACAAATTTGTCTCGAAATCATCCCAGAAGCTTTCCAACACTTGTCAAATGTTATAATTTAATCAAGAAATATACTTTCCCACATACTTTCGTTAATGAATTATTCCAGTTTTCTTGAAGATGCTCAATCCCGCTTTGTTTATGCCACAAATCTGTTTGCAGTGCACATGTTAGTAATTCAGCTATCTTGAAACGCAATGCATTGTTGATACCTAGCATATTGCAGCACTGCAATACAAGATTCACCACAATGCAATGCATTGGGAGTGCACATACGTAAGTGATGCGGAAGTATGTACATAATGAATAGATGAAGCAGAACAAACACACAGATTTTTGTAGCATTTTCAGTAAAGATAAAAGGATAAGAAGAAGGTACCATTTTATTTTGGAAATATTATTTGTTCTCTATCTCAAATGAAAATGGGACAAACACCGCTCAGTGTATCAATGTTGAAGTTTCAGAACGCCTTGGGCGGCCGCAACATTGAATGTAGGAGTGGGAGGATGGTGATCCATTCATTGCTTCTTTTGCTTGTTTTTTTTCCATCATTTTTGTTAAAGATTGTAGCTTAAATATCACAATATGAATACTAGCTGGCTAGGTCAATTCAAAGTTCTCCAAAATGGATTGGACTCTTTCTGAAAGATTGTCAGCCCTTTTCGAGTTTTGTATCTAAAAAATTGCCTGTTAATACTGTAAGTATGTAACGCCTCGTCACCTTTTCTAGGCAGTTACCTACCCGGCTCATGATACACTAACTAAAGTCTCTATTTGTAGAAATATCAAAAGCCACGCGTATGTTTGGCCAAAGTGGACATGATTACCTATTTAACGCTGACATATAATTTCGATTTAATGCTAGCATTGAATCGATTTAATGTCAGCATTGATTCGATTTAATGTCAGCATTAAAGAAGTTTCATTATGAGCCAATCAGGGCACAGTTTTTGAAGCCGGCATTAAATCATTAAATGCTGGCATCATCGATTTAATGCTGGCATTAATTCGATTTTATGCTGACATTAAATCGAATTAATATTTACATTAAATCAATTTAATTTCAGCATTAAACATTTAATGCTGACATTAATTTGATTTGATGGGTAGAATATTTGAGTCAAATATTGTTGGAAGGAATTTGCACGACTAATCGGCTATTGCTGGCAGTCTTTGGACAGTGCAACAACCAAACCCATGTTGGATCAATGCAGTCTCAAGGGTCGCAACCTTACAACTGTTACCTCACAGGACCTTACTAAGCTCTTGGGTGGACTGGACATTCCCAGTTGCGTAGGATTTTGGCAAAATCTGAATTCGGACAGGAATTTGGAAAAAAATTCGGACGGGCTTTAACTTTGAAAAAATGAAAAAATGGGATGGTTTTTCAAAAAATTCTCAAATGTGGCCGAAATCTAAAAAGGATAGGCCCGAAAAAGCAAAGAGACGTCATAAAGTCGCAATAAAATTTTCATGAAAAACCAGGTCAAGATTCCAAAAAAAAAAAAAAAAAAGGTTCACCTTCGGGCAGCAGATAGTCACAACTGGATGCACGACATTGTCGAATATCCAAATTCTTTCAAGAATTTGCCCGAAAATGGAAAAGTATCATCGTAAGGGTAACATAGCTACGAAAAATCAAACAGAAAAAACTGCTTGTTTTTAAATCTTGTGTAACACATTTCCCGAAATGGTCGATTATTTTAAAAGCTTCAAACTTTTGCTGAAAAACAGAAAACGCTGTGTTTAAAGTAAAATTTTCATGGAAAATAACAAAGATCTTCAACACATTTGGCTAGAATGTCAAAAAAAGGTTTTTATTGTCCCCACTTCATACTGTAGTCTTGCAAAATATGCCCGAAATGGTCACATATTCGGGCAAAAGTAATGCATGCTGGGACGTTTTCAATTACCAAATTAATTCAACGGACAGACAGGAGGGTGTTCAGGTACCCCAAAATTTGCCTTCTATCCTGCTCTAAAGCCAAATACGGGTAATGGTTATGAAAATCGGGTAATTTGTTTTTCGATGCTTTAATAGTTCAATGTGTTTTCCCATAAGTCTGCTTGAAAATTCGTTTAAATGCACCTTGTAATGTTACATTTTTTTAAAGGTAAAATCATTTTAAGTCGGAATTTCGGGCAGTCACACAATTTTATCAATATATGTTGAACTTAGCCAAGAGTCGCAATAGAGTGAAATTCACTAGCATGCTTTCAATTCCGTTTTGTAGTTTTCCTTCAAAAATATGCGGGACCATTTCATCAATTGGTAGTTATACATTTTATCTGGTAATTTTCTAATCAAATGGAGACTGCTTAGATCCCCTGGGAAGTCTGGGAAATGTCATTTTCGATTGTCTCATGGGCGCGATTTTTCAAAATTTTCTTGTTTCCTCCGCGCCAACCGGTGGTGGCGCTCCGCGTCCATAGTTTTCCTAGCGGAATTTTAGTTTCAAGTGGACATTCTTTGCAAAAGTAACCTCGAAATACCGACTGCTTAGACCCCCTATAAGTATAGGAAATGACATTTTGACTGTCTAAAGGGTCAGTTTTTTTTTTTTTTGCAAAATTTCCTGTAACTGTAGCCCTAACATATGGTGGTGCTCCACTTAGACCCCTTCATAGCAGAATTTAAGTTTTGCGTGAGCATTTATTGCAAACAGAAACTCAAAATAGCGACTGCTAAGATCCCTCCGAGCTTGGGAGATTCCATTTTCAACTGTCTGAGGGATCCGATATTTCAAAATTTTCTGTACGCTTCGCGCCAACAAATGGCGGCGCTCCGCTTGGTCTTTCTGGTTGAATTACAGTTTGAAGTGAACGTTTATCTGCAACTGAAACTTAAAATAGAGACTGCTTGGATCCCCTTTATAAGCCTGGGAAACGCCATTTTCAACTGTCTGAGAGGTGGGAATTTTCAAATTTTCTGGACGCTCCGCTTTGACTATCTTACGTGCAGGATTACACTTTTCGGGCAAAAATCTTCTGCCCCCGAACTGAAATGCTCCCCTACGCCTATGGAAACACCTTACCCAGGCGTGCACTGGAACAGTACAAACTATAAAGTATAAACTTTACAAACACGGATACTCCTGGTTTCTTTAAGGATGTAGCTCAAAGAATACAAAATTTTGCTTGTGAAAATATAATTATGTCCGGGTATTTGAACTTTGGATTCAACTTAGAGTATAACAAGAAAAGAGGGCAGCCTAGAGCAAATTTCAGAGCCCGAAATGAATGTATAAGCCTTATGACATATTTTAATCTAGTTGATGTCTGGAGACAGAGGAACCCCATGTCAAAAAGTTTTACGTGGAGTTAAAGTCTAGGCTTTGAGAATCTGAATTAGTTACTTGACGATCATGATTTTGTTGATCGAATTACTTCAACCATTCTTGAAATTTTACAGAACGATTTCGATTTTGATATTCGTAAATCAGCATTAGCTATGTAAAGACCAACGCGAAGGAAAGACGCTTCAACAAGAAATTCTGGCATTTGATTGGCAATGTGGTAGTCCACACTTTAAATTTTGCTTATATAAATAACCTGAGCAGTCTAGAGGTATCATTACCCTTATTCTGAATCCAGGTAAAGATGATGCCCATTAGGAAAATTATCGTCCTATCACACTCCTGAATACATATTACAAAATTGCTACCAAGGCCATTGCTGCCAGATTAAAAAAGTTATTCTTCTCTTGATTGGTCCCAACCAAACTGGTTTTCTTCATGGAAGATATAAAGGGGGAAAATATCAATTTTAGATTTTAGATTTGATTGATTATGTTTCCTCAAACAAGGTTCCAGGTTTTTTCTACTTATTGATTTAGAAAAAAAAGTTGATAAATTGGAATGGAACTTTATTAATAGAACACTTTAGTTTATTAACTTTGGTAATAGCTTTAAAAACTGGGTTAGCACTTTTTATAGAAACTCCTCTGCATGTGTATACGTTATACAACGGCTTCTCAACCGGTTTTTTTAGTTTCCAGAGGTGGGTACATAAGGGTTGCCCCCTTAGTCCGTACATGTTTATTCTTTGTGTGGAAATTCTTAGCCTCTACACAAATTAAAGTAGAATTATAAAGGGTATTTCAGTCGGTGGTATTGAAACTAAGCTTTTGCATAACGCCGATAATAGTTCCTTCTTGACGAGAGTAAAGAGTCGGTTGATGGAGTCATCAGAATTCTAGAAGTTTTCAAACAAGCCTCCCGACTCACAATCAATCCAGGAAAATGTTAGCTGTTTGCTCTTGCCCTTTTGTTAATCAACAGCCTGGCTTCCTTGATGAATGCATTTTTAATGTGGCCTTCCGTCTGTAACAAAAAAATCATTTTCTAATAATGGGGACTATCTTTTTCGTCAAAATTTAAATACACGCGTATGATTGGCCACAGTAGACATAAATCCTTATTTAATGCCGACATTAAATGGAATAAAGGCCTGCATTAATTCCATTAAATGTCAGCATGTAATAAGTTTCTGCATTAGCCAATCAGGGCACAACTTTAAATGTAGGCGTTAAATCTTTTAATGCTGACATTAAATTGTTTTAATGCTGACATTCAATTGGGTAAATGCTGACATTAAGATGATTTAATGCTGACATCAATTCAAATTAACGTCTACATTAATTATTTAGTGCTAGCATTATCATTTAATGCAGACATTAAATGAATTTAATGTCCGCATTATATGAATTTAATGTCCGCATTATATGAATTTAATGTCTAGGTTAAATTGATGTAATGTCAGGATTAAATGATTTCATACTGAAATTAAATATTTAATGCCGACTCTAAATCGAATTAATGTTAGCTTTGAGTATTTAATACTGGCATTGACATATTTAATGCTCACATAAAATTGATTTAATGAAGACCTTGCTGAAAAGAAGAAATGGCGGCCCAAAGTAAACGAACTGTTTCAGGAAGGGGTAAGACTTCGCTTCTATGCGGAATGCTGGAGATCCAGAGGGGGCAAGCCCTCCGAGTTTGACGCAGCGGCTAGAGGTTAAAGAGGATCAACTTTTCTTTCGATTCATTAGTGGCTTTTCGTTGCCTTGGAAAATGTCTTGTGTTCAGTGATGCTGTTTTTATTTATTACGTTGGACCCTTCCTTTCACTATACTTGTTTTGTCAGCTCTGAGAGACCTTTCTCACTCTCCTTTAGCCTTTGAAAGTGACTATCTTCTTTTGGTTACCGATTGACCATCGAAAATCTTTTGTTTGTCTCACTGAGGATATTTCACTGGATTCTTCCAAGGAGGTAATTTTTCGCTTTTCTTAAATTGATGATCAACCCAACCGGCTATACAATCTTATGTTAGGTATAAAATTTTATGAAAACGGACTGGTGGCTATTTGCAATGGAAAGTTGACATTGCTGAACACGTTTTATATAGCCCCAAATCTTTATCATTTCAGGTCTACGGGCCATGACTTCGGACGTGTCCTTTTTTGGGACCTTAACGAGTAGTTCTACTCGTTTTCTTAGCTTCTTAAGTTTTTTTTCTAATTTTTTTTCCTATCATCCATCCTCAATTTTTCACGATAAATCATTGTTATGTAGTGTTTCTTTGTATCATGGTACTTATTCTGGTTTCCCGACTCTGTCTTGTTTCATTAGGATTGTTTCTAGTGTATTTAATCATGTATATTTTCTCTGAGTTTAAATGACGGAAGTTAAATTTTGTACATACAATGCAAGAGTATGGGCGGCCAAAAGGGCAAAAAAGACAAAGTGCAAAATATTCATTTTAATTTCAAAAATAAAGTTTAAAGGTAAAAAAATATTCTAAGTGAGAAATTTAAAAATAAAATAAGCAATGATTACATTTTAAAAAACGAGCAATATTTATTACGTCCCCAAAGCAAATTAAAAAACACTAAAAGTAGTTATAATTAATCTTAAAACTAACACATTACCGTTTTATCCAAATGAAATATCAAAGCCCCCCAATAAATAAAAACTGGAAAACAAATAAAAAGAAATAAAATAAAAACGCAAATAGAGACGCAATTTTGTGTTTTTGTTTTATCTTGTGTTTTCATTTTATTTCCAGTTATCTTTTTTTTTTAATTCATTTGGGTTCATCAATAGTTATTTGAAATCGTCTTTTTTTGCCCTTTTGGCGCACCATAGATGGCCAAAAGGGCAAAAAAGACAATTTGCGAAAAAGACAAACGGTGAAAAAGACAAACTGCGAAAAAGACGATTCGTGAAAAATAATGAGGGCGTCCTGAGATTGACGGATTCAGAGCACCTAAATATGCTTGGAAATATGCTTGGAAATCGCATTAGATATCCAAACCCGCACAACCAGTTAGAGCCAGTGCGAAGACTTGCTTGCAGCCATACACTCCCTTTGTTGAGGAGCATGTAGCAAGGCAGTACCCACATCAGTGGGCAGTCTGAGTCGATCAGGGAGGTGTTATTTGCTATTAAAACCTCCATGGAGTGATAACGTTTTCTCTCGCCCGCAAAGCAACCAGTTAAGAGGTGGGGAAGGGAATCACATGAAAGTGTGGGGGACTTTTTAACCATTTGTGGTGGAAGGGGAATCGGCGTCGTCAGAATTTTCGTCGCGGAGGGGGGGGGGTAAGTTTTGGGATCGTTGGCATAAGGGAGGGGTCTAAAGGGACGGAGATAAGTATAAGGAGTCTCCCCCTCTCTTTTGGAAATTGTTTTAAAAAGTGAATGCCCTTGAATGTCCTTGGCGGGAGGTGCGTGGGACGCCTGCTCACTTTTTTTGAAGGGGGACATCTTCAAAAAGCACCCTCACTTTTCAAAAATGATGGAACAAACAGCAATTATTGCCCAGGAAAACGAAATTTTTAGAAGGAAACTAACCTAGCAATTCTGGCTTTTTGTTCCAAATAGCATCTGAGGGCATTCAGTTTTTAAGTCTTCGCACTGGCTTTAGCTGGTTGTGCGGGTTTGGATATCTAATGCGATTTCCAAGCATATTTAGGTGCTCTGAATCCATCAATCTCAGGACGCCCTCATTATTTTTCACGAACCGTCTTTATTGCAGTTTGTCTTTTTCGCAAATTGTCTTTTTTGCCCTTTTGGCCACCTATGGTGCGCCAAAAGGGCAAAAAAGACGATTTCAAATAACTATTAAGGAACCCAAATGAATTAAAAAAAAAAGAAAACGGGAAATAAAATGAAAACACAAGATAAAACAAAAACACAAAATTGCGTCTCTATTTGCGTTTTTATTTTATTTCTTTTTATTTGTTTTCCAGTTTTTATTTATTGGGGGCTTTGATATTTCATTTGGATAAAAGGGTAATGTGTTAATTTTAAGATTAATTATAACTACTTTTAGTGTTTTTTAATTTGTTTTGGGGACGTAATAAATATTGCTCGTTTTTTAAAATGTAATCATTGCTTATTTTATTTTTAAATTTCTCACTTAGAATATTTTTTTACCTTTAAACTTTATTTTTGAAATTAAAATGAATATTTTGCACTTTGTCTTTTTTGCCCTTTTGGCCGCCCATACTAGAGGTCTTAGACAGAGTAAAAAGAGGAGACAGGTTTTTACTTATCTGCATAAGCATAATAAAGATATTCACTTTATTCAAGAGACCCACAGTGCTCAGATTGACGAACGTTACTGGAAAGCTGAATGGGGTGGGCATATTGTTTTTTGCCACGGCTCGACAATTAGTCGCGGGGTTTGCATTCTTTTTAATCCAACTCTAAATTACACAATCTGTCGAACGGTCGTCTGCGATAATGGACGTTTACTCCTCCTTCAAGTAACTATTAGGCAGAAGATGTTTACTCTTGTTTGTCTATATGGACCGAATTTAGATGACCCTGGCTTTTTTGAGTTATTATATCGTAAATTAGAGGATTTTCAATGGGACCCTTTGGTGGTAGGTGGAGATTTTAATTTTGTATTTAATCTTGATTTGGATAAAGCAGGGGGTAATCCCCGTGCTAACTTTAAGGGCAGGGATAAAGGCATGGAGATCATGTCTTCTTTAAATTTAGTTGACATTTGGAGGGAGAGAAACCCACACGAAAAGCATTTTACTTGGTCCTCAAACATCACTACAGGTATACACTGCAGGCTCGACTTTTTTCTTATAGCCCGAAATTTAAGCCATTTAGTAGTAAAAACTAGTTTTACCCCGGGATTGAATTCCGACCACTCATTGGTTCATTTAGATATTAAGACTTGTAAAGAAGACAGAGGACCAGGTCATTGGAAATTTAATAACTCTTTACTCTTTGACCCAGAGTACATTACCTTGATTTCTGATTTAATTGCGGACATAACAAATAATTATACTGCCGAGAATCCTCCCTTACAATGGGAGTATTTGAAATATTGTATCCGAAAAACATCAATTGATTATAGTAAGAAGAGAGCAAGGGAAAGGAGGAAAACTGAAACTAATTTAATTAAGGAAATTTCACATTTGGAGCAAAAGTACTATTCATCAAATTTAGCAGAAGATGCCCATAAGTTAGCTGAAGCTCAAATGAAATTGCAATGTATTTACGATCATAAAGTTCAAGGTATAATCATACGATCAAGAGCACGATGGGTCGAGAAAGGAGAGAGAAACACAAAGTACTTCCTAAATTTAGAGAGTCGTAACAAAAGCTTTAACGTAATTCGCAAACTTAAGTCCGACGATGGAACCGATATCTGTAACAGTGCAGCAATTATTCGTACTTTGGCAACTTTCTATAGATCTTTGTATACTAGTGAAGGGTACAATCCTTCTAACTATATTTGGTAATAAATGTTGTAGCAATCCTTTATCCGAAGAGGAGGCTGAGAGTTGTGAAGGTAAATTTACTCTTAAAGAATGTTGGGAAGCTCTTAACTCTTCTAGCAAAGGAAAAAGTCCAGGGAGTGATGGCCTTACAGTTGAGTTCTATAAGACTTTCTGGCATAAGATAGGGAATCATGTACTTAATTCTCTTAATTACTCTTATGACAAGATTGAACTTCCACACGAGCAGGGGCGGGGGTTGATTACCTTAATTCCGAAGCCACAGAAAGATCATACTTTAGTCAAGAACTACCGACCTATATCATTATTAAACGTAGATTACAAAATTGCCGGAAAGGCTTTAGCTACTAGACTTAAAAAAGTAATCCCGTCTATTATTAACTCAAATCAAACTGGTTTATTAAAAACAGATTCATTGGGGAAAATATTCGTTTAATACTTGATTGTCTCGATTACTGCCAGGACTTAAACGTGTCTGGTTTTTTACTATTTGTAGATTTTGAAAAAGCCTTTGATCGCCTGGAATGGGCTTTTATTTTTAAATGCCTTAGTTATTTTGGTTTTAAGGAAGGTTTTACTCAGTGGCTTCGCACACTATATTCCAATGCTTCAGCTTGCTTTTGTAATAATGGCTATTCATCCCCATATTTTCATATATCTAGAGGCGTTAGACAGGGGTGTCCTCTTAGCCCTTACATTTTTATAATATGTGCCGAAATTTTGGCTATCAGCATTAATGATTCCCCTTTGTTAACAGGATTATCTGTTATGGAAAAGGAAATTAGAATAACCCAATATGCTGATGATACCACCATTTTTATCGATGGTACCTACAATAGCTTACGTGCTGTAACCGAAATCTTTCATTTACTAGAGGAATCCTCCGGTTTAAAAGTTAACTATGAAAAAACTAGTATTTTTCCTTTAGGCCCATTAGCTGGTAATAAGCCACTTTTCCTAGACGAGTTCAATTTTGCTTGGACTCTTGGCCCTGTTACGGTTTTGGGTATTACCTTTGACAATAACAGAGATAATTTATTCCATCTGAATTACACCCCAAGCTTTCTCGCCTTAAAAATAAGTTAAATCTTTGGTCAACGAGGGATTTAACACCTATAGGTAGAATTACTATTATTAAGACTTTTGCCCTCTCACAATTAGTGTTCCTATTTCAAGTACTACCTGACCCCCCTAGAAATTTCATTAAAGAAGTGGAAACCCGTTTGTTCCGTTTTATCTGGGGTGGTAAACCAGATAAAATAAAAAGAACTACTTTGATCTGCCCAGTAGATCAAGGTGGCTTGGGTGCCACTCACATTACTTCTTTTATTTGTGCATTAAAATGCACATGGGTTAAACGATAAACTGATGATACTTCTGCTACCTGGAAACTCTTTTTTGATTTTCGCCTTCATAAATATGGGAAACAATTATTATTTCACTGTAATTACCAGGCGAAAGATTTAACAATTAATAATCATTTTATTTACGATGTTTGTGCTGCATGGTCAAACTACTCATTTCGAAATCCAGCAGAAAATTATGGTAACGAAAAAATATGGAATAATTCATCGATAAGAATTAATAATGAAATTGTATTTTACGATTTTATGTATGCAAAAGGTGTCTTAAGGGTTAATGATCTTTATGACAGTAACAAAAGACCTCTAAGCTTTGAATCCTTTAAACAAAAATATTCATTGGATGTTTTCCCTTTCACCGTTTTTATGGTATTTTATCCGCTATTCCTAGAGTTTGGATTGAAAGTCTGGATGTGTTAAATCATGAAAATTTAAATGACTTGGCAGATAATCTTCATGATATTTTGTATGTATCCCGTTATATCTATAGGCAATTAATTGAAACTGTCACTACACCTTCTGTTGCTTTTTCAAAGTGGAACGAAGTTTTTCAGTTCAACCAATCCCAATGGCAAACCATTTGTAAAATTCCTTTCACCTCATGCAAAGAAAGCAAGATTCGCTACTTTCAATACCGGTTTATTCATCGTATTCTAGGCACTAATGCCCGCCTTTATCGTATGAATATCGTAGGCAGCCCACTTTATACCTTTTGTAAAGAACAGAACGAATCTATAGAACACTTTTTTTGGGAATGTAACATCACTTCAAATTTTATTTTAGACGTTGAACAAAGCATGTTGGGCAGACAGTTTACTTTCTCCAAGGAAGACTTATTTTTTGGGTATAAGTTCTACTTAAGACATCCATATAACTTTTTGATTTTCCATCTAAAATTTTATTTGTTCAACAAGAAACTGAATTTTGAGTTACCCAACTTAAATGAGTTTTTATATAAATTCAAATTTAGTATACAAGTCGAAAAGAAAATCGGAAATTCAAGAGTAAGTCCCACAACAACATATGATAGTCTTCAGCTGGCATTTAGAAACTGTCCGCTCCTTTTTCAATAAACATTAATTTTAAGAGGGACGTTGATGAATTTTATTGGTGGGGTTCTAACGTTGGAAGTTAAATAGCCGATGTTTATTGTAAATGTATATCCTGTAAGCGAAATGCTTGATTTTTTTGGAGAGATTTCTAACTGTACGTTTATAGTATCCCTATACGTTAATATGCAGATAAATTGTAAATTGTTAATTATTGTTCTGTTAACGTGTACCATATTCGATGCAAACACTGAATAAAAGAGGGGGGCGATGCGCACTGCTTAACAAGAAATTTCCTATTCGGATAACGATGACCGTAATCCCTAACCTAATCCCTAACCCGAACAAAGAATACAATCGATACAATACAATGGCAACAACCAATCAAAAAATACTTTGTTAAACAGTGCGCATCTACCCAAAAGAGGATGGAAAAAAAAAAAAAAGATTTAATGTAGACGACATTAATCCGATTTGATGTCTGAGTTAAATCGAATTGATGGCAGCATTAAATCGAATTAATGCCAGCATTAAATTGATTAAATGCCAGCATTAAATGATTTAATGCCTGCATTTAAAATTGTGCCCTATTTGGTTCACAATGGCACTTATTTAATGCTGACATTAAATTGAAGTAATGCTGACATTTAATCGATTTAATGCTAGCATTAAATCGTTTTAATGTCAGCGTTAAGTAGGTAATTATGTCCACTGTGGCCAATCATACACGCAAGGTTACGAAAGCAAAAAACCTACCGTAGGTATCCTTCTGAAAGAGATATTCTTATGATGTTCGTGGTTTAATAAACTATTGCAATTATTTAGGCTGATGTAATTTTATCAAAACTTGATAATCGTGTTGAGATATTAAAATATTTACAAATATTGCATGCTTGTCATGAGCATTGAGCCATATAGTGCTTAACTACAGCGATACACTGTTAATGTTTGGTATCTGCGCATACCTGTGCGTGAATGTACGTTGTCAACACCGAGGGTTTTCTTTTATTTTGTAACATACCATATATATACACATATATACCCAACCTACTGCTGCCGTTAATCTCATGATCGTATACATTCTAAAAATGAAAAAGGTTCAGTTTTACTCATTAGACCGGTGAAAGTTAAATTTCACTCCAAAAGAGCGGAAATTCACTCAACGAAAAAAATCACTCCAAAAGGGCAAAGTTTCACTCTTGACGGAGTGGATCCCTGAAGGCACTGGTTGAAGAATGAATTTTCACTCTTCCTGGAGCCACAACTCGAAAAAGGCCGTGGCCGGCTCGACTTGAACCGATTGGTCGGAAACTGGGCCGTGAAACTCTATATAACTAACTAAAATAATTAACAGAAAGTAAAAATACATGCATATTCTCATTAGTAAGAAAACTTCTTATCAAAATGTTTACTTAAGAGAGTATTGACTTTTGAAGATAACCAGGCTGAATATTACTTTAAGAAAATGTTACCCTTTTGGGAAATATCATTACCACACATTTGGAATATTTACAAAATTACACCCCCTTTGATATTTCACAAGTTATCAGTGGCGAAGCTAGACTTTTTTCGGTGGGAAAAAGGAAAGCATCAAAATTTTCAGGTGTTTCAAGTGACAGGTAAACACTACTGTAATCAGGACATCATTTGCGGCACATACGATTCCCGACAACACAAATGATTAACAAAATTGCTGTGACAGGGACGAAATGATCTCACAATTCCTCAAACTAAACTTGGAACCCCCTTGTCCCCTTTCAGTGCTGCATCCTAACTGATCGTTTCAGTATTTTGGCCAAAACTGAAAGGGGATAGGGGGAAATGACTTGTTTCATCTACTTTGTCAGGGGAGTGTATTTCACTAACAATGAAAGCCACTGATATGGATGCGATTGCACTTAAGTGTTTTACATGCGATTGAAATGGGTATATTGAGTTCTTTTTCAAATTCACCAATTATTTCCAAACATGCAAAGTTTTCTTTACATAGTGACAGGTTGTCAAACGTTGAAAACCCCTTATCTTACCAAGGTTTGAGAAATATGAAAGAAGAATACCTTTTCTTTTACATTTTATTTCCGTCATTTGAAACTAAATATAAAATGTTTTATTCACCGTTTACACAAATGTTAAACTTAAAGCTATTTGCATACATCAAGTGTGAATCTGGTGAAGTGGGAGAAACAGTAGCTACTTCCCCCGAGAAATTTCAAAGAAATTCTTTATCACATTAATCTACCTGAATAAGTTTCAGAAGATGAACATGTAAATAAAACTGTAGAGTATGTGAAGAACTACTCCCGGTAATATGGAAATAATATTTGAAAAAAATCATTTCCTTTTTCAGTGACATTTATTTGAGTCATTTCATCAGTTACATTTATTAATATGTACAAATAATGAACACAAAGATTGGAAGTGACTCAGGAAATACCCAAGGAAAGCTCTTTATCTCGTAGTATGCGCTCTCCTGAACACGAAAAAGATTTCAGAAAACTTAATAACATGAAAACAAATAAATAAATCAGCTTCTTGGTCGATAAAATCATTTTGCAATGATTTCTAAAATAAGAAAAATGTATTGCAAAACTTAATTCGAGTTGGGATGAAGGAGTTCCATTAGTCTGTAAGTTACTGGGCATGTAAACCGAATAGTATGTGGGGAAGAGGTCAGCCTAAATAAGGGAATAGAAGGAAAGTTCCCGACCAGGGTAAGATTTGAGTGAGTTTCATATCAAAACTGAAATAAAGATTTGAGAATTGTAGGAGGGATATTCATTGACCAAGACAACATAAAAGTTCCAACCGGGTACCGACAAATATCAAAAAACCTTTAACCTGACAAAAAGATGCATGAATGGTTTCCAAGTGCACGAACCACCCCACAAAAGAGCACTATATAGCAAATATGTGTTAATAAGAGTATGGTACAAGGTAACAAGAGTTTTTTTTTTGGGGGGGGGGGTAAATCATGATGGGAGATGATTCCAACATTCTTAGAGACCCTTTAAATGTACACTTTCCAAGAGAGATAGTTATCTTCATGGACATTGACGAAATTTTACTGAATTTTCAAGGGGCAAGGGGTCAAGGGGTGACACTCAGTCCCACAGAAATTAACAGTTTAAACAAAAGGGTCAGACAGTCTTTTACGGGCACTAAAGAGAATTTAAGAGTTCACTTTAAACCGAAACCAGTCAAATATTTGAACCTTTAAAGGTTCAATTTGAACCGAAAGTTTATAGTGTGTTAGTCCCCCGTATTTGGCAATCCACCCAGTTTTCTGCTTCTACTTTAGGGCATAAAATCTACTGAAAGCTTTTATCAAAAAATTTCTGGGGTAATGTAAACTTTTTATTCCTCTTTGTCTTTGCTTCATCTACAAAAATTCCTTGAACATCACCAAAAAGATAAAAAAGTAAGGTCTTGGCATTTTTACACTCGGAAACAATATCTTCCACTCATATAAGAGATTTTTCAGAGGTAGATGTGCTACGGAGTCGTATACCGGCACAGTTGCATACTTAGCCAAACCATGTTCCATTATCTTTCTCCATGTACACACAGAGGGGTGTCTGTAATTATAGGATGCAGTTGCTGTCATCATATATTTTCAGAAATTTTAATGTTGAACACTGCAAATGAGTTTGCTCTATTAATCACTTTGTATAGAGCTGATAAGATTTTAAACACTGACTGTTCTATCTCCTCTTTCTTCTCAATAGATGACGTCGAAATTCATATCTGCGCATGCGTGCGTGACCTTTCTGTTCAGTTCAACTGGTGACAAAACATCTGAATGTTGGGCCGGCTGCCCTAAACTTACTGTTTTACCTGTGTTTATATCCCGCACCAAGAGTTACCCTTTGACCTTTCACCTATTGCGCTATACTGCTTAATGAAGAAACATTGAACTGGTCTGTTGTATTTAACCAGAGTATGTAATATTATTGTCTCTTTATTAAAGAGAAATATTCCTTTCACAAACGCCAAAACGCCCATCGTGGCAACGCACCCAGTTAAACCATTTACCAGTGGTTCCATAAATGTAGACACAGTTATATTCCGATCCTCCGTATGATTGTTGATCATACTCACCCCAGTTTCTGTATGGTGAGACTGTGCCGTCAATCCACTCCCACCGACCTATTAGTTTAAAAAAAAATCAATAATCAGAAATAAAAAAGGTTCAACAAAAATAAATAAGCAGAGGGCTATTGAATATGATTTTAATCAATAGTTAAAGGAACAAGGGACTTGCGATGAAGGTATTTTCTTTGTTATCTTTGTATTTATTGTTCTGTTATTATCAAATTTAAGTGTTAGGCATATCAATGAGTATAGTAGATCGATGGGTCGTAAAAATTTGTAGGCCTACGGTTTATCGCCACCATGAAGGGTCAACATACATTTCTCGTCCAAAAACATTTAGGTAAGTTTCTCTCCCTGACAAATTTTTGCCCCTATAAGTTTTTGCCTTCTTTAAGTCATACGGGTAACCGGGGGAGGGGGGTAGGGCAAACATGTTTCCTAAAAGAACCTCGTATATACCACTGTATATATAGAATTTAACCCCCTCTTAAATTCCAATGAATTCTATGTTTTTCCGCAAGAAAGTTCGTGCATGGTCTGATGGACTCAAATAATTGAATGAGGAGAACAACTGGTACTGGAGGCTTACTAAGTAGGACTCTGAGTCAAAACGTCCAGAATCAAAAGACTGACACTGCATTAGTTTGTTGCTGAACAACGCACAGTGAATTAATTCTGTAGGCTCCTTATCATCACGCTTTGCCATTAAAAAGTATCTTTAGCATTTTCTTCTCCGCAGCCGGCTGCTGCTGGTAGGGTGGGGTGGGGTGTGTGGTTTGGGAGATGGGTTCCCTCGCTGGGAAAGTTCTCTCTTTTTTGACCTCTGCTATGTTTTTGTAACCTCCCTTATATACTCCTGTGTTAGCTTTTTGTGTTTGTCTGTAGTCTGCTTGTTTTTTTTTTGTTTTTTTTTGTTTCTTAGGGAGTGCACGTTCTCAAGCCCCCGGGGTTTTTGTGTACTTCCATTCGCTTTTATATGTCCTTTGATTCTTTTGTTGTATTTACACTCTGTATTTGTATGTATATATGTTAAAGCGATAAAACAATAAACGTAACGAAACGATGTACTGAAGAGTAGTACATTCTGCGGGGACAAATCTGTGGAATTGGCCATGGCAATTCCCACGTGGAATATTGAATTCCTTCGGGACCTCAAGAGGATTTGTTGCTTCCCGTGGGAAATTTTTATTTCCCATGGAAAGTCTGCGGGAAGTGATCTATTTCCCATTCTAATTTCGGACTTCCCATGGGATTGTTTGCTTCCCGTGCGATTCCGACGGAGAGTCTTAAATTTCCTCGGGATTTCCGGAGGGGGGGTGATTTAGACACATTGTCTGATTACTATAGTCTGGACTGAAATTGCTGAACTTGTCGGTAGGCTAATTCAGATTCGGATATCGTGATCGTGACATCATCTTCGACTTTTCTATCAATTAGTATACGGTCGTTGCTACATTTTAGCACAATTGGTATGCCCATGCGCTCAGAATAGCTACTTTATATTAAACGGACGAAATTTCGTTGATGGCATATTTAAGCAGGATAATAAGCCCCATTTAGTTTTTAAATGTCGAGCTGCTACACATGCACTACGATGTTTACATGTTGTTCTGGAAACACCCGTTTGCGGCTGAAAATCTATTGTTACCCGATCGAGGAAATATCTTGCTATGGTTGGTGCCATTTTCAAATATCTCCCATGATGAATTGCGACTGCGCAAATTCAGTGGAGACAAATGATCAAAATAAATTTGCAATTTTTATCGATTTTAGGAAAGAAAAAATTTACGTCGTTGTTGCTAGGAAAACAAAGCAGCTATTATAATTATTCTTTGCCCTAAGTTCAATTCATAGACTCGACAAATAAAAAATATTTGAACACTATTTTCCACAGAGAGGTGTGTAAGGGAATCCTGCCAGCACCTTATTGTGTTTGTAAATATGTAACAAAGTACATTATGGAATATTAGCCTTTAAGTAGATCCGTCAAGGCTACCTTAGTTTTTAGGGAAAAACTGCGGTTCCCAATTACAGTACCCGACCACTGGTTCATTACTCCAATTAGCTGCTTCATGAGCAGCAGATTTGATGACCATTCTGGTACAAAAGAAGCCCAACAACTTTGGGGTTGAAATAACAACTTACAAAAAATCCTGAAATAAGTGCTGGCAAAAAGTGCTATCAAATTCTGAGATAAAGTGCTATCAAATTTTAACCTTCGTGGTCATTTAAAATGCTTAAATTGCATGTAATTAGTACTGAGAACAGTTCCTGACGAGATTGTTCTAGGGGTATTTTTCTGACATGTATGACATTGGATAGGTTATTTTTGTGAATGACTTTGATGGGCTGCTCTTCTCAATGGGACTATTGTCTATACATGTTTTCATATTTATTCTTCCTAATAGTGCCATATGAGCTAACAGACTTAGGTATTTGACTAAATTATTTGTGTGCTTAAACTTTTATAATTCACACCTAAAGGCAGTTTATTTAGGACACCAAAATGTGGCATGAGAAAGCGGGTGTTGCAGATAACTAATAAGTTGTTGCTGTTTTCTCAAGTTATCTTTTTAATTAAGAGTACAACTTCAAATGTATACACAGACCATGTAGGCGGGTTTTACCCCTCCCTCCAAAAATGTGCTCAAGTTCCCCCAACCCATTAGGTTGTGTCTACCTTAGTACTTTATTTGCGTATATTGACAAAAAAGTCCAAAAGATCTATAACACATATACATATATGCTGCTTTTCCCCCTGCATTATAAAAACATCCTTAATATGTGGAAATGTGTGGAAAAGCTAAACCAGGAAAAGTGAGGTCTTGTGTGTCAAACTGGTTCCAACCCTACATGTCACCTATCATTACAACACTTTGTCTCTTCCATGTCTTCGTATGCCCTACCACATGTGATTTCCTGTGATCACATGTGTAATGCAACACGTTTTAAAAGGATTAAGCCCTTGGGAAGTACTAACTTGTCTTTAAAATTGGAACTTACTTGTAATTCTTTATAATATGTACGGTGGTCATAAGATGACATGCGAGACGTTTAATTATCGTGCCCGAATAAGTCAAAATCACCACAATTTGCAGTATTTTTGCAACTTACGGTAACTCGACATCAGGACAAAATCAACTAGCTGATCTGATGTCGAGGAAGGTATAACTCGACATAAAAACGTGTTTTCGATTAACAGTATACCAAACTCTCGACAAGATTAAGAAAACTGTCGTAATTTCAAAATAGGTAAATTCGGCAACATGACAATTTCCATAATATTTTGGACTTGAAGTAACTCGTCATCACGAAAAAAATTTCAAAGTGGATAGGGGCACGGCCTCCGCTCATTCCCCCCCCCCCCCCCCCCCGGCCGGAGATTACACAGCCAGTGGCGTGGTACTCCGAATGGGAGCCTGCCTTTCCCCAAAAACATTTTCAAGGTAGCCATAAAATGTTGTCTTAAATGCATGTTAAACCCTTCATATGTTAAGTTCAAAGAGAAAGTTAACTGTTTTCGAAAAAAAATTGATGAATGGAGTTATGTTTAGCCCACTACCATGGTTAGTTTAATTGGCTGGTAAAGTTTCCTTTTAAATTCATGTAAAGAATCTTTGATTGGATCGGGTTGTATGTGGACAAAACTGTTGAGATGGCTGCTGGTAATTAGTCATTCCGACAAATAAAAGTAGTTTGTGTTTATCGATGATACCCCCTATCATACAAACTCATTTTCAAATGATTATCTTGCGTTTCATCCATTGCTCGTGGAACATTTTATCTCGTAATCTTCTGGTCATTTGAAAATTTAGTCATTTTTGCACTTAAGTGAAAATTTTATTTCATAATTACCACTGCTAAATTAGAGTCCAGTTACAAGCCTGGACAATTCCATTTCCGGATGTCTGAAGGGTTGCCATTGTTCAAAATTGTCTGTCTACCAGCACCAACTGATGCTGGCGCTCTGATTAGATAGATTTTCGGGTATTCACCCCTTCTCACGGACCCACATTTTTTTTTGCACGACACCCCAACATAAAAACATACTGCACCCTGAAAGAAACCCTGAATGTGTGTATGATGTACCTATTATGACCACCGCCTTTTGTTAGGAAAATGCCTGCAAAATAAGCTCCACCCATTTATGCAAAATGAGATTTACGTCATAAAGTGGCAAATTTACAGACTCTTTCAAGTAAATTTGTGAAACGTTTTTAATTTGTTCCGATCAAGTGCATGAGCGCGTGTGGCGGTGAGTTGACATCAGTATACCAATTGTCAGTGCTCTGAAATTAGGGCCTTACAATTTCTTTTAACTTAAAAATGTGTTACAAAACACCAGTTGTATGATATTTATAACTCAGAACGTAATAACTAAGTATGCTTTTATAATAAACGTGAGTTAATTTTCAAATAGGGCCATAAATTTGCCAAAAATGTTTTTCTTTTAACTGAAACTTCGCAGAACGTTGCATGTTATATATTGAAAATTTTCTGGCTATTTCTTATTTGTTTGTTTGGGCTTATTTTTGTTTCTTTTTCAACTTAAAAACAAAATGAATGTTTTTTTAAATGACAGTATATTTATGTGAAATCAGAAAAATACAAAATACTGTTAAAATTTCTGTAAATTTACAGAAAAAGTTTTACAAAGCAGTAAAATTTGGTTTAAAAAGCAGACAGAAATGGTTTTTCAAATAAACCAGAATATACATGTTAAACAAACTTTTTTTTTTTATTATAGCAATACAAAGTGTCTGAAGAGGGAGAACAGAACTCAAAGTATTTTCTAAGTTTGGAAAAACGAAATAAGCTCAATAATACGATTTACGAGTTAGAAGATAATGGCCATTATTTAACTACAAATACAGATATTCTATGTCATATATTCTCTTTCTATTCCAAACTCTATTCACCTGACTATTGTACTCCAGATGTACTGTTTGCTGACCTTCCTGAACTTCAGGAGGATGTTGATTTGAATATTTGTGAAGGTTATCTTGATTATGAGGAGGCTAAGTCGGCTCTTTTTTCAATGCCTAGTTCAAAATCACCCGGAACCGACGGGTTTTCTGCTGAATTTTACAAATTTTTCTGGCCTCTTATTGGTAACTACGTTGTTAATTCTTTGAATCATGCTTTCAATCAGCAAAAATTATCTGTTGAACAAAGCCGTAGCATTATTACCTTAATTTTGAAACCTGACAAAAATTCTCGTAATATTTCTAATTATCGCCCGATAGCTTTACTTAACGTAGATTATAAAATTGCCGCTAAAGCAATTGCAATCAGGATTAAAAAAGTTCTTCATCTACTTATTGGTGAAACCCAGTCAGGCTTTTTACAAAACCGTTTCATTGGTGAAAACATTCGCTTCGTCCTCGATCATATTGATTACACAAACACTCATGATATTCCTGGATTTTTGTTCTTTATTGACTTTGAAAAAGCGTTCGACACTCTTGATTGGAATTTTATTCATAGAACATTGCATTACTTTAAGTTTGGTGTACAGTTCAAGACCTGGATTCGTACCTTTTATTCTCATCTTAGCTCGTGTATATTTAACAATGGGCATTCAGCAGGTTATTTCAACGTTAAAAGGGGTGTTCGGCAAGGCTGCAAAAACAGTATTGAGAAATGTTACTTTTAAGGGTATACGTATTTTAGGGACGGAGATCAAATTGTTGCAATACGCTGACGACACAGTTCTTTTCACTGATGGCATTCAAGGTTCCCTTTTAGAAATGCTTGCCATACTAAGAAGGTTTCAGACAGCGTCTGGTCTGAAACTAAATCTTAGTAAATCAAGCATTTTCCCATTAGGCCCCTTTATTTCTACCCAACCTAATTATCTCCTCAATTTGAATTTTCAAGTAAATTTTGGCCCTATTAGATTCCTAGGAATTTACTTTACTCACAATGGAAATGAACTGTACCGTCTCAATTATCTGCAAAAACTATCTCGTCTGAAAAACATTTTAAAGCTTTGGTCAACAAGGGACCTCTCTCCTATCGGTAGAAACATTATTGTAAAATTATTTGCCTTATCTCAGCTTGTTTTTCTGTTTCAAGTCCTTCCAAACCCCCCCGATTCCTTTATTAATGAGGTGCAAAGATGTATTTTTAATTTTATTTGGTCCGGAAATCCGGAAAAAGTTCGACGCGCAACCATGTATAACGAAGTTCATAATGGAGGATTAAAAGTCACACATATCAAAAGTTGCACAGATGCTCTTAAAGTTGTTTGGGTTAAAAGATATTTAAATAGTGACAGAGGTATGGGGAAATTATTTTTCGATCACTATTTATCTCCTTATGGCAAGTCCTTGATATTCCAGTGTAACTTCAGATGTAGCGACATCACGAGTATATATAATTGTTTCATTAAACAAATATGCAATACATGGAGCCTGTTACATTTTAGCGATACGGTTGAAAATTACGATACTCAAGTTCTTTGGAATAATAGTTTCATTAAAATTGATGGTGGTGTTACCTATGACAGCAGATACACATGGCTGGAGTTCTTTATGTAAAGGATCTTTTCAAGGCAAACAATGTCAACCTTTCATTTAATGAATTTTGCAACAAATTTAATATTAGGAATTACCCTTTTACACGTTACTATGGGCTCTTATCAGCTACTCCAAACGTTTGGAAGCTAAATATGATCATTGACGGAGGTACGATACTCAACGAACATAGTTTCATTGTAAACATTACTTCTCGCTCAGCTTACAACTCTTTTCTGAAAAATATTGTACTCCCTCCTAGAGCCCTTGCAAAATGGAACACCTCTTTTAACTTTACTTCTGACGATTGGAAAATTATTTTCCGTATCCCTAAAATAACTTTATCTGAATAACTGTATCTGATTATGTATTTTCAGTTCAAATTCCTCCACAGAGTTTTAGCAACAAACAAACTACTGTTTTATATGAACAAGGTAGAAAATTCTTTATGTACTTTCTGTAAAAGCGAGGAGGAAACAATTGACCATTTGTTTTGGAGTTGTAATATAACTTCCAACTTTTTGCTTGACACAGAATTTCTCTTGTTTCGAACGCAATTTAACCTCTCCAAATCTGATTTCTTTTTTGGTTATAAGCTTTTACTCCGCCATCCCTACAATTTTATTTTCCTTCACTGCAAGAATTATTTGTATAATTGTAAATTGAATGATGTACTCCCTGATCCAGATAAATTCTACCGTAAACTTGTTTTTAGCCTGAAAGCTGAACACTATATCTGTTCAAAAAGCACAGTTAACCCTAAGCGTAAGGAAATGTACAACGATATTTTTCGTCCCTCTCTTATTGTAGTACTTTGCATGATATCCGCTAGAATTTTATGTAATTATTATGTTGACGAATGTCTTACAAGTTTGAAGGACAGTGATTGATGTAAACATTGTATGTAAGTGATGAAATAAATGACAATAAACTGGAGGTAAAAAAATACAAAGTGTCTGTAAAGATACAGAAAATCTCTATTTAAAGTAAAATACAAAAAGTTTAAGTTAAAAGACGTCTGTAAATTTACAGAAATTTTTAACAGTGTACCTTCTTTTCTATTTAAACCAATCCAAGCATCCCAGTGACTAAGACACAGCCGCGTTATTTTTCGCACAAATTCATTCTCCTCTTTGGTCTGTATGGTGGCAAGATGCGAGTTTTTGCTCTCACACAAGTTACGAAATGCCCCCCAGGTCTTCAAGGTGCGGATAAACGCATATTCATTTCCATTCCATTGGAACCATTCATTACAGTCTGGAAAGAAGAAAGGTAATCTTCTTGTAAACTACATTTAAGATATACCGGTAAAATAATCGCATTAATATATCGTAATAACAGACAGAAACTGCCTGCATACAACCAAATAACGTTATCACATGCCTTTTATAAGAATGCAAAACGGTAAAACGCTTTGTGATTATTAACCCTGTCAAAATGGCAGAGGTTCGAGTAAGGTGTACGTTGTAACCACTGCTCCGAAATTTTGATTTAAAGCCACTTTTGAACTTGAATTTTCTCTCTACATCATTGAAGCCTGTAAAAGAATCTTAGACGAAGCCTTCTGCGTTGAATTTTTCTTTCTGGAAGGTTTCAACTAGCAATATTTGTGGCAAAATGTCCGATTACAATCTGAGAGAGAGGTCTGAGCGACCTGTAGTAATGGGCGGCCTAAGCCTATCCGTACAACGGACGCAAGCCTACACCCAGTTGTTAATAACAGCAGGCCGGATTCCAGTATGCATGACAACAACCTAACCATTATAGACGCCAAACTGGACTTGATTACGGAACAACTAGGCAAATTGCAGTCTCTACCAGCCCAAATAACTGATATGAATGAAAGGATGGCCAAATTGGAGTCTGAAATTTCATGAATGAGAGGTGCTTTCACTGACATGGCAGAATCTGTAGACTTTTTAGATGGTGCGGTGGCAACAATTAAAGAAAATATGAAAAGCAAAGTGGACAAAAAGGAGTGTGACGACCTGTCTAACAAATTGAAAAGTTTGGAGAAATCTTCACAGATAAAACTAGAAGATCTAGAAATTAGATCAAGAAAAAACAATCTTGTTTTCCATGGCGTCGATGAGAGGAGTGAAAACGACCATACGTGTGAGTATGTCATCAAGAATGGTATTCTTATGTCATTGATGGGGATGGATGTGGGGACATATAAATTGAACGAGCTCAAAGAAGTCCTGGAGTTCCAGCACACAATTTAGCTAAACCACGGCCAATACATGTCCGCTTTTTGAGATACCGTGGCAGGGATAAAATACTACGATCCGCTACCTTACTGAAAGGGAAAACCTTTAAAGGGAAGCACATCTTTATAACAGATGACGTGACCTACTCTGTTCGCGAGTCCCGAAAGGCTCTACGCCAAAAGCTTCCTGAAATTAGAAAGGAGCAAGGAGTTAAGTATGCCTACGTGCCTTGGTCGGTTCCCGCTAGCCTGATCATTGTGAAAACGGACGGTGCCACTGAGATGATCAGCGGTTAATTTTGTTTACTTTGGATTGTTAGCTATAAATATCCTGAACTGTGTACAGTCGCTTTGCAGTGCTGATTGACGTCATATAGGGATAAAATACTACGATCCGCTACCTTACTGAAAGGGAAAACCTTAAAAGGGAAGCACATATTTATAACAGATGACGTGACCTACTCTGTTCGTGAGTCCCGAAGGGCTATACGCCAAAAGCTTCCTGAAGTTAGAAAGAAGCAAGGAGTTAAGTATGCCTACGTGCCTTGGTCGGTTCCCTCTAGCCTTTTCATTGTGAAAACGGACGGTGCCACTGAGAAGATCAGCGGTTAATTTTGTTTACTTTGGATTGTTAGCTATAAATATCCTGAACTGTGTACAGTCGCTTTGCAGTGCTGGTTGACGTCATATTTCTGTGGGAGATTAGTGGTTACCTTCTCTGCCTTTGATGAAGTATTATGTTGCATGATGATGAATACCGTTGTAGATTCCTCAATAAAGTACGATTATAGATCCGATCATTCTTTGATTAGCACAACTTTAAACTTTGGAGAGTTATATCAGGTAGAGGCTTTTGGAAATTCAATACTTCGCCTTTAAAAGATGAACGTTATGTAAGCATTATAAAAGATGTTATTGCTGAAACTATTTCTGTTTATGCTGTATCCAATACTATTTATAACGGCCTACAAGCTAGTAGAAATGACATACGGTTTAATATTAATGATCAACTTTTTTCGAAACGTTATTAAATATCCATGGGAGGCCTATCTCCTACTCGGCTCATAAGAAACGTGTACAAAATGAAAGGGAACAATTTCTCTTAAGCGAAATAGAACGTTTAGAAACTAATTTTGCAGATTGCGTCATTTTAAGAGATTATTTGGAGGTACTGAAAAATGAGCTTGAAAATCTTAGGGCAGTGAATTACCGAGGGATTTTAATTAGACCACGTGCACAATTGATTGAAGATGGGGAGAAACCATCTCATTTTTTCTTAATGTGGAAAAACGCAACTATGTAAATAAGTTAATAACTCGTATCACAAATGATAACAGTGAGGATATTTCCGACATTGAAGGTATTCAGCGTGAAGTTCATGATTTTTATAGAACACTATACAGTTCACAGGATATGTACGTCTCTGATGTTGACCTTCGTGGCATCTTTCCCCCCTTTTTAAAGCCTTTATCACGTCATCTATCTCTTTCTTTAGAGGGTCCTCTTGACTAAGAGGAAGTTTACATGAGCTTACTAGGTATGAAAGGTAATAAGTCTCCTGGGCCAGATGGGTTTACTGTGGAATTTTATCAATTTTTCTGGGATGATATTGGTCATTTCTTAGTTCGATCTCTGAACTATGGTTATAAAAATTCCTTACTGTCTAGCACACAAAGACATGGTATTATTACTCTAATACCAAAAGGTTGCAAACCTCGTAATTTTTAAAAAAAAAACTGGAGACCCATATCCCTTCTTAATGTTTCCTATACACTTGCTTCGACTTGTATTGCCAACCGCTTAAAGACCGGATTTAATATCTCTTGACCAGAATGGGTTTTTGAAAGGGCGCTACATTGGTGATTGTATTCGTACAGTTTATGATATTATGTGTACTCTCAACGATGAAAGTGAGCCCGGGCTGCTTTTTGCTATTGACTTTCAAACTGCCTTTGACTCCCTGTCCCTCTCCTGCATCAGAAAGGTCCTAAATCTTTTTAATTTTGGTCCTTGTATTATGCAGTGGGTCAAAGCTTTCTACCCTCACTTCAATAATATTTTTTGCTTACCCTTCCTTCCCCCTCAAGCGAATTTCTTACAACGGTTAGTAACTTATTTTACCGTTTTCGTTTTGTCTGGAAAGGGAAACCAGATCGTATTAGTCGTAACCAGATTATTCTAGGCTATTCTGGGGGTGGTATAAAAATGATTGACATTGTAACTCATTGTCGTGCACTCAAAGTTTCATGCTTTGCTCGTATGCTAAGCAGTGGTAATGGAGGACACGCAGGCTATTATTTACAAAATTACCGAATTGACCTTGATGATTTATATAAGTATGGAAACGATGTTATTAGACTGGCATGTCAATGTGTAAGGAATTCTTTTTGGAAAGATGTTCTGACCTCCACTTATTACTATTTAAGTTTGAAGGGTATCTCAGAGGATGAAATGGGAAAAGACATTTTTATTTTAAGTCAGCCGCTTTGGAAAAGTAATTTTATTACAGTAGGCAATCTACCCGTTGCTTACTCTCATTGGTACAAAAAGGGCATCGTTTTTATAAATGATCTCATTGATTCGAATGGTGATTTCTATAACCAAGAGGATTTAGTTCGAATGTATGACATTAAGACACATTTTCTTGAATATTACGGGCTAATAAGCTATGTTAAAACAACTTGGGGTGATTTTTTTTTAGCACTTTAGACCATAACCTTCCAAACCCTGTAAATAGTTTATGTAATATAATTATGTTACACCGTGGTCTGTTTTCATGTAAAGCTGTTTATAGTAAACTCGTAAAACTGTCGAAGTTTCGTAAGACCTCGTATAACAAATGGTGTGAATACTTAAACGTTTCTCCAGAATCCTAGAGTTTATATTGTTCCATACCTTTCAGCCGCTCTATTGACGTTCAGATTAGATGGTTTCAGTACAGTATTCTTCACCGAATTGTCCCTACGAACAAATATCTCTTTGTTATCAATGCAATTGATTCCGATAAGTGTAGCTTTTGTCACAACGAAACTGAAACAATTCAGCACTTCTTTTTTTATTGCAATTTCATATCTGTTCTTTGGAATTATTTGCATAATATTTTCACTAAAGCAAATATCAATATTAATCTCCTTGATATTAGCGTTATTTTATTTGGGGGTGATTTTGCCCGAGTCGGTAACCTTCTGATCATTTTGGTGAAGTTTCATATTTTTAAGTGCAAGCAACAAAAATCCATCCCGTCGGTGTATAGCTTGCAGAAGTTTTTAAAGTATTATTTTGACATTAACGAATATATTTTTAAGGAAAACATGAAAGGCAACATTTGGGAAAGATATTGGTTGCCATGGCATACATTGCTGGATTTAGAAGATTAAGAATATTTCTGTATTTTTTGTTAATGTTATTTTAATGGAATATTTGCTGTTTCAATGTCATTTGTATCCTTTACTTGAATTTGATGGCCAAGAGAAAATAAAGATTAAATGATAAAAAAAACCCTGTCAACTCTGGTGGTCTAAAGGTTATTCATATCAATAGTTTCATTAACAGCCTTAAGTGTACCTAGATAAAACTTTATTGCAATAATCTACATGGACCGTGAAATTTTTTTTACACATATTCGAAATATTTATATCAGAGAAGTTGTACAATCATGTCGTAGTAGTTCATGTACATACCCTAAACAGGCCCGTGGAAGTCAAATATTGTGAAATAACTCCGACATCCAGATGAACGGTAAAATTGTGTTTTATAATTCATTGTATGAAAAGAATGAACTCTGTGTTAGAGATCTTTTTGATAGACACGGTAAACTCTTATCTTTAGAGACATTTAAATGTAAATTTAATGTAACAGGTTTACCTTTAACATAGTAGGCCTATTACGAATTGATACATAATATTCCGATCAGTTGGAGGGATTCAATTATTAGTGATGATAGTAGTAATCAAAACATTCACGAATGATTTTTTTTTTTATTTTTTTTTAAATCACTAAGATGTTCCCAGTTTATTTATAACAAATACATAGAAACTATAGCCGAGAAACCAACGACCATTAAAAAATGGATCGTCAGTTTTAATAATTTGACTGACCAGGATTGGTTCAGTATTTTTTGTACTCCTTGGGTGTCTACTACAGAAGCAAACGGGACGATGTGCACTGCATGTTTTAAAAAAACCTTACTGGCTAACGATAGCTCTAAACCTAGCCTAATCCCTAACCAGAACAAAGAATACAATCGATATACAATAAAATGACAAAGGCAATTCAAGGAACACCTTGTTAAATGTGCATCAACCCAGCAAAACTGCAGTATTTTCACTTTAGATTTATTCATAGAGTCCTCCCGCTCAATGGGTAAAACTGAATCTTCTTATAGAGGCTTTGCAATTACGTCACGGAACCGCCATGCTGGAGGACATTCATGCCAAATACACGTGGTTTTGTGCCGAACGCACTGCACAGTGTTCACTGTGACATGCACGGTGTATACAAATTCAACGAGCACGCGCGTCCCGTATGGTTCACTACGTAGTTACTTGTACTCCAACATGGCCGCCGGAGAGTATTATGACGTCATGTGAAAAGCCTCTATTGTACCTTTTGCAATACTGAAGTCGAAACAATAGATCACGCTTTGTGGGACTGTACAATTCATTAAAGCAGTGGAATTCTTGCTATTCAGTAAACATTCTGTTTTCTCAAGACAAAATTTCCTTTTTTATTACAAGAAGAACAATCATCCTTAATTTTTTTTAGTCCTTCATATGAAAAATTATATATTTAATTGTAAACGAATGAAAAGTATACCTGATGCAAATGATTATTTCTATATGTTTAAATTTGTGGTCAAAGTGGAAGAATATAGAAAAGTTAAGAAAAAGAAAAATGTAAATATTGAAAATATCAGAGAGGTATTTGCCTCCTGTCCTACTTTGTTTGGGGTTTGACTAATAGTATTGAAGTGAGCGTCTTCTAGCATTGATGTTTATGTAAATATATTTCGAATATAATAGGGTTATCACAAGATTATTTTGTTTGCGATTTTGTTTAAACATCATTTTGTGAACACAGAAATTACATACTGTTCTTGCTGCAACCCTTAAGCAGTCCGTCAGACCAAATTATCCTTGATCCCCTGTTTCCACGCCTATATGTAAGCAGAATCCCGTAATCACTTCATCAGCACTAAGAATTTGCATTTTATTTTTATGTTCACTCCAAATGAAGCTAATCATTGAAAATGAGCCTGTAAGTGCGTTCTACAAATTGAATTGAATCTGGAATAAAAGGACCACAGCACATACCTGGTGTTTTCAGAACGTTTTAATGAAGCGCTCAGATTTGCCTGGAAGGGATGCAACCTTGTTTAAACTTGTATCCCCTCCAAATCGTCTTTCCGTATTCCCCTATGTTTCCACTGTAAAATTTTTTTCCAAATTTCATCCTTCGAGTTTCTACTCACACTTGAGACTTAGAGATTTTCAGCTTCACAGTCACAAAAATACAGCGGTCTCCAAGTTTAATAAAGTCTGCTTCCCTAGAGCACTGCTGGTTTAATGTATGAAACACTGCCTATCAAGTCTCCAGACTCAACTTATGTATGCTTAACTTAAAGTAAGTCTTTTAATTTTAAGGTCTATGGTTCTTACGAGAGCATTGAAAGTTCCCAATTCTCCAACCGGTCTTGTGATCATCAAACCTTTCACAGGAAGTGTTCTTTGCTGAGAGAGGAAAGTATCCACCGCCATCACACGTCAGGTTACATTTATCTCCAACAGAGAAACCAGAACAGTTGAAATGTCCATTGGTAACATTCGGAAGATCGTCTTTTAGACAAGTCGGGGCTAAACAGAAAAAACATGAACACAATCAAAAACCACAGTTTTGTAGGTTTCCCGAAAGGAAAATTGTCAAACTTGATATATCCTTTGCCCCTTTAAAAACAAAAGATCGAGAAGCTATGTGGATTTGACTACATATTCTCTAATTAAATCCCAGTCTGATTAAGGCATATAAGTTTTCAGCAGAAATGAGGAGGCCGAGGCTTCAGGCACAGGCTAGTCCTCATCGCGCAACTTATAACAGAAGGTTCTTAGAAAATAGCTCACTGCCCAAACAGTTCATCAGCCACCCGAAATGCATTAGCTTTGATTTTGCAGGCAAGTCGGTTTTGAAGAAGGAAACAGTAACAACTTTCTGTTCTCAGGAAATACATTCAACCTAGTAAAGCCCCGTACATCTGCTGAGCCAGTTACCACAAGTCCAAGAGAGTTTAATGCATGTAATAACTTTGAAGTTCTACGTGGCAATTAATCAGTTAATATGTATATACGAAACAGGTCGTACGTATCGTTTTCGTAGAGGAAAGGCATTCAGTTTCTACGTAAGTAATGTTGAAGAATATCTACGAAGTGTCATTTTTTCGAGATGGTTCCTTTAATACATTTGTTTTTCCCTTTTACGATTCTGTTCATTAGACATCTGATGACCCACAAACAATTTGTAAGATAAACGGTAATGGTTTTGTTCTTGTAAAACAGGAGCGCGGTCTTGGGGGCAGAGGGGAATCACCCCATCGATGAAAAATGGTGAGGCAAACATTTTATTTTGCGCCCAATAATTCGGGCAGATTAAAAAAACGAGCAGGATTAACGTTTGTAAAACCAGTCGATTACAGTGTGGTTTTCCAAATCTGTTTTATAAAATTCCGATTTCTCTACAATAAAATCTGGATATTTGTTGTTATTTGTCTCCAAAAAGCTAACTTTTCCGCGTCCTTTGCGCGCTGCAAAGTGCAATTTCTAATGCATTACAGCGAGCTCATAAATCAGTTTGGTAAACTCTTTCAATCTTTGGAAGGGACAAAATCAAAAAAATTGCCATATGTGACACCAGATCACCAGAAGTAACACACACTCTAAAATCAAAAGAGTGAACTTAGTCACTCTTTGATAGAGTGAAAAGTGTGAATTCACTCCATTAGAGTTATAATTCACTCCAAGAAGATTGAAATTCACCCCAGAAAGAGTGAAATTCCCTTAAAACGAGCGAAGTTTTACTCTTGATGGAGTGCCCACAGTGATCACTCTTAAAAAAAAAAGAGTGATCATTGCAAGCTCTCGTGGAAGAGTGAATTTTCCCTCTTCTTCTAGTGAATTTCACTCTTTTTGGGGCGAGTTTCACTCCTCTTGGAGTGAATTATCACTCTAATAGAGTGAATTTACACTTTTCACTCTATCAAAGAGTAACTAAGTTCACTCTTTTGATTTTAGAGTGCAGGCAACTACTGTAAAACTGTTTCCTTTCTTAAAATACCAACTTTTCTCTCATAAAAACTCTTGATTTTCAAATGTCGTCGAAGACTTTAGCCCGCGGGGCGGACGAATTTTTTCGTCCAGCTCATCCCTACGAAAAAATGAACGTCCGCCGGCGTTGGGTACCAAATCTGTGTAACTGCGTAGAAAACTTACGGAAACTTCATTTACATAACACTACGTGGATTGGCTGAAGCAAGGCTACTAATGTTTATTTAACAGGCAAACACTAGCACCATTGTACAACAGTACACGGAGTCTCTGTGGTCGATGTTATTGACACTAATATTGTGTAGTACCGAGCAAGCATAGACACACAGTACAGCGGTTAATTAAGGACAACAGATCCCATAGCCACGGGAAAATATAGTTCGATACTTTTCAACAAAAGATTACTGTTTTTAATTCCAAATTTGATGAAGGTTGTTATTGTTTGAAAGAGGTTGTCCATGGTCAAGACTTCCATCTAATTTAAAAGCTTTTAACGGACGTAATAAGCCTATGATTTTGTTTGGTTTGAACGTCTTTGTGTTCAACGCAGCATTGCCAAGATTTATTCGTTGAGCACCGCCTACCTCAGGAATAGACCAATCGTAGTGAGTGCTCATGAATATTAAGATGATCAATTTTTGGACACATTGAACAGAATTTCTTACCATCGCCGGCAGGCTCTGAGGGGCGGCAGCCTAAAGGGGGCTGTAGCCACAGAGGCGCTACGCAGGCTGTCGAAGACTGGGCCTCAGTTGGTAAGCGTCATGCATGCAACAATGAACTTTGGTCTTCGTACAATCTCAGAATTTCGAATAACCTGCAAAACCTCCAAAATATCAAATTTTCTTACAGGAAACCCATGATCCAAAATTTTCCCCGTTGCAATCTCCATATTTTCAAATATTTGACCCAAAAGGGCAAAAAATTTCGGTGCGCTTCGCTCGTCATAAATTACCTTCTTGTTATGTGGTGTTAAAGCTTTAAAAAATCGGAAAATTTAAGTGCTTCCCCGCCACCCCGGAAAATGTCTAGCTGTGCCATTGAGCGCATTTTATGTCTTAATGTCTTCTAGAAAACTTAAGTTTGAACCTATTTAAAAGCAAATTGAATGCGACATCTATCTATATGTGTATATGCGTGTCAATGTGAGAGTGTGTGTGTGTGTGTGTGTGTTTGTTTGTGTGTTCATTGGGCGTGTGTTCACGTTGGTATGCGTGGGTTGCTTATATAGACGAGTCCGGTCCCGACACGATCTGAGGTTCCGGTTGTTTGAAATTTTTGCGCGCACCCCCCCCCCCCCCCCCCCATATCCTACCGGCTCAATCCACAAATCAAATTTACGCCCCTGTAGTAAAAACAATGCCCGAAAACAATAACGTATAAAAGGTCATTCGTATTGATAGCTTGTGATAATAAACACCTCTTATAAATGACTCTTTAGTTTTCCCTTTGGGATGTGATATGCCTGCATACAGATACAATGTCATAGTCATCATAGCAAGCTCTGTGCTCACAGAGCAAAACTGCATCTTGTTTGCACTCAGAAAGTGAAAATCACCTCACTTTAAAAAAAAAAAAGTTGGGCTGACTAAAAACAGCACAAACAGAAAAAACATGAACACAATTAAAACCACTGTTTTTTAGGTTTCCCGAAAGGAAAATTGTCAAACTTGATATCCCATTTGTCCCTTTAAAAACATAAGACAGAGAAGCTATATGGAGTTCACCTACATATACTCATAAACTTCCACGTCTTATAAGTTTTCAGTAGAACTTGCGCCCAGGCTTTGGGCACAGGCTTAGTCCTTTTCGCGAAACTTATAACAGAGTGTTGTTAGAAAACAGCTCGCTGCTCACAACAACAACCGATTTGCATTAGCTTTGATTTTGCGGGCACGTCGGTCTTGAAGAAAGAAACAACGGCAACTTCCTGCTCTAAGGAAGTGCATTAAAGCTAGTATAGCTCCGCATACGTGCTGAGCCAGTTGTAATAACATACGTTTGTATGTTCAAAGAGAGTTTAATTTAGGCCTGTGGAATAACTTCAAGTTTAACCCTTTACCGTTGTTTGGGTCCTTTTGGACCCATGCGGAGAGCTCGCGGCGGCTGTCACCTATCTTTACTGTTTCACGCGGAGCTCGAAACTGCGAGTAGCTACCCGAAAATTCGGCCACAACAACGAGAGAGACAATAGTTTAAGGTCACGGGGTCAATGGCCTACGGAAGCCGATGCGGGGCGGGCTACGTCCGCTCTTCCGCCCACTCCTGAGGCGCGCGAATATGCCCCGATCGGAGCACAACGGTAAAGGGTTAACGAGGCAATTGATATGGAGATACGAAGCCGGTCCTGCTTAACAGTCTCCTAGGGTAGGAAAGGCATTTTGTTTCTACGTAAATAATGTTAAAGAACATCTAAGAATAGTATCATTTTGCCGAGATGGTTCTTTTTAAATTTAGCATATCTCTTCTACGAATCCGTACATTAGATATCTGATGGCGGTGTCCGGTCAAATCGGCCCCTGAGACAACTCGGCCCGGACAACTTGGCCACCGAGACATCTCCACCACTATTGATACGCTATATAATGTGAACTGACCAACTTGTGAGACTGCATTTTTGAGGAAATTTGCACAACCTAACCTTCATTGCCCAATGTAAACTTAATTTAAAACCATAAGTGATTTTTTTTTTTGAAAACCAACATTTCTTACTCTGTTTCTTGATTTATTACTACATTTCACACCTACAGTAATCAATTAAGGTTGTACTAAATGAATTAAGGAAAAAAAACAAAAAACACAACATAGGCCAACAATGTGAAAACATGACATCATACCTGTTTGCTTCAAGTTTACTTTTAACAGAAAACGTGTTAATTTCCAATTAATGCTGATGCGTAATTTTGAAACCTTGGTCAAGTAATTCAAATCGTCATTCAAATATGATAATGGTGGGCTACGTGCATTGATTCGATTTATATTCCATGATCCATCTGTATAATATTGTTGTGGGCACTTGGCTCCACTCCGATCTGAGTTGGACTTTTAAAATCCTGCTTCTGGTAGAGAGAGCTGAGAAGTTCTGACCCTTTTCTTTAATTAAAGAGCCCATGAAATGACTCAATGACAACGATTTGGAGTCATTCTCTGACACTATCTATCAACAAAAAAGCATTTATTTTAAAAAATTCTGCCCCAGAAAAGAGAAATGCTCAAGTGAAATGGTACCCCGTTCAGCCCAACAGTTGAAAAATGAAAAAGACTGAAAAGTGCATTGAACCAAGAATGACATCATCACAGGAACCCAATTTCACAGTGTGTGAATTATAATGCTATGTTTAAGTGACATTTTGCACACAGATTGGGAAGCATGGGACTGGTACTGGCCAAATAATTTCTCAAATATATCTGAAGAATGCCCCTGTATAAAGCCAAAAATATATCAATCAAAATTTGAAATTATCACTCCCAATTCCTCAAAAGAGGAATTTTGTCATTATTCACTCAAGCTGTCCCATTCATGTTAGGCCTATCAGTTTGAAATTTTGGTTCCAGCAACCTAGTCGATCTATGACTTAACAACAATTTTTTCAACCAGAAAAAGAAAACATTTTAACTCACATTCAATCAGATTGTTGATATCTCACCAGGATTCCTTTGAAAGACATCCCTTCCAAGTAAATTTGTCACAAAATTAAATCATACCGTGGATCTTATGCTAGCATAGACTTCAAAATGCATGAAGTTGAAATAGTAACTTCATGCCAACTTTTGATAAAAAAGGAATACTTCCTGAAATAACCAAAATATCAGCTAGTCTTTTTCCCACTATAATCACTGTTCCTTTTCTTTGAACCAAGTCAAATTGCATGGACATGCATCCAAAACAACACAGAAGTTGTTGGGAGTACTAGCCACTCTGCAGAATGGTATACAATATTGCATAAGGGCCTGTGTAATGGGAGAATCACTGCTTCCTCCCCAATAAAAATGGATGCAGTTACATCCCCCAGAGGCCTGGGGTATTTTTCTGTGTGTATACCCTCTTACCAGGGAACTTCCAAACACTTGTATGATGTATACCAAACAAGTTTCCCTGCCAGTTGTCGCAAAACTCCATCTGTTGAACAGGGGTATTCCTAGGTGTTGAAACCTCCTTTTTCAGTAGTTTTGTGAAGCAAACTTAGGATTAGGTTTTGTTATGATAATTTGTTGATTATATCAATCATTTTAGGCCATCTATACATGCAAGATCATGTAACATCAACAGAGCAGGTTATACTCCAAGTGCACTAAAGTACACACACTGTGAAGTTGGGTTCCTGTGATGATGTCATTCTTGGTTCAATGCACTTTCACATTTTTCATCTGTTGTGCTGGAAGGGATACCATTTCACTTGAGCATTTCTCTTTGTGGGGTGGTATAATTTAAAATGAATGCTATTTTGTTGATAGATAGTGTCAGAGAATGACCCTAAATCATTGTTACTTGGTCATTTCATGGGCTCTTTGTGGAAGTTTCAGTACTTGTATTTCTAATGTTAATAAGGGTAGTGCTTATTCAATGGTGGCCGAGTTGTCTCGGTGGGCGAGTTGACCGTAAACTCTGATGACCCACCAACTATTGTCAAGATAAACGGTAATGGTTTTGTTCTTGTAAACAAAGGCGCAGGTCTAGGCAACCAGTGATAAGGGCAGGGGGAACTCCTTTGCCCCACCAATGAAAATATGGTGGGGCAAACATTACTCTGCCCCCAATAATTCGCGCAGATTAAAAAGGCAGGATAAACATTTGTAACACCAGTCAATTAGAATGTGGTTTTCTCAACTCTCATAAAATTCCGAATTCTCCCCTATAAAAGTATACTGATAATTGTAGATATGTTACGCGCTACAAAGTGAATGAAAAGTCCAATACATAATGCAGTGCAGCGCACTCATATATAAGTTTGGTAAAGTTTTCTTAACTTTGGAGATAACAAAAGCGGAAATTTATCATATGTAACACCACATCATCAAGTTACACAAGCAGCTTCAGTGCTAATTCCAAAAATTTTCTTTTATAAGGAACCATTTTTTTCCAATATAGGCCTAAGCTCTTGACTGTCAAAATGTAGTCGGAGACTGGGCCTGAAATGTTAGGCCTCATGCATGCAACAATGATCTTTGGTCGCCTCACAATCTCAGATTTCCGAATAGCCTTGATATTCCCCAAAATATCATTTTTTATACAGGAACCCCAGGATCCAAAGTTTTCGGCATTGCAATCTCCACATTTTTCAAATATTTGTCCCCAAAGGGCAACAATTTCGGTGCGCTTCGATCGTCATATATTACCTTCTTGTTATGTGGTGTTGAAGCTTTTAAAAGTAGAAAAAATTGGTTGCCTGTCCCCCACCCCGGAAAATGTCTCGCTGAGCCATAAGGTGTTCAGATGACTTTAGGGCTTCTACAAAATGTGAGTCTGAGCCTATATAAAAGCAATTGCATTAATTTAATTCGGCGTCTATATGTTAATGCGTGTCAATGTGAGTGTGTGAGTGTGGTTTTTTGTGCGGGTGCTTTTTTGTGTGTGTTCAGTGGGTGTGTGCTCACGCTGGTGTGCGTGGGTTGCTTATACAGACGGTCCCGGTCCCGACAGGATATGAGGTTCCGGCTGTTTGAAATTTTTGTCCCCCCCCCCCCGCTCAATAAACAAACCAAATGTACGCCCCTATTGTAAAAACACCGCCCCAAGCAATAACGTATGAAAGGTCATTCGTTTTGATAGCTTGTAACAAATACCTAATTTGCAATCGATTATCACTCTCAAGTTTTTGCGAGGTCGAGGAGAGTGACTCCATAGTTTTTCCTTTCGGGAAACCGAATAGAAGTTATGTAATTATTCTCAAACAATTAAAAACGAATGGATCCAAGGAATTTGACAGTGACGTAGCCAGGAATTTCTGGACAGGGACAATCACGTGGAGTAAGGTTGATAATGTGTAGGCAGAGCGCCACGCTCATGCGACTGGCGGGGAGCGAAAAGAAAATTTTGAAAAACCCGCCCCCCCCCCCCCCCCCCCCCCCTCCAATCAGCCGGAAATGGCATTTCCAAGGCTTTGGGTTTAATCCGGGCAGTCGTTATTTTCTATTTGCGATTAAATGTTCACCTCAATAAAATGAGAGCAAATGGAAAGTAATCTGAAAACTACCAGATTAAGTTACTATGATATGGTCACTCCAAAGTAAGCTAATCATTGAAAATCAGCCCATGAGGACATTCTAAGTTGAATTGAATTTGTGAACAGGTGAAGAGACACGGCACAAAGAACGCGAGTGTAATGCTCATATTTACCATGTAGGGATTTTTGTGTGGGATGCAGCCCTATATTTGCGTGTATAACCTCCGAATCGTCTTTAGGTATTTCCCTATATCTCCACTGTATTTGCAGACCTCATCCTTCGAGACCCCACTCAAAAAAAAAAAAAAAAAAAAAATACAGCGGGTTCAAAGTTTTGCAAACAGTCTTACTTCCTGGAGCACTGGTGGTTTACGACTGTGTGTAGAAAGTTCCTATATCCAGTCTCCAGACTCAAGTTGTTTGTGTGTTAAACTTAAAGTTTTGTCTTTTAATTTATATTGCATATGATTCTTACGAGAGCATTGAAAGCTTCCAACTCTCCAACCGGCGTTGCGATTATGAAACTCTTCGCAAGAAGTTTTCGTTGCTGCAGCAGGGTAGTACCCGCCATCACACGTCAGGTTACATTTATCTCCAACAGAGAAACCAGAACAGTTGAAATGTCCATTGGTAACATTCGGAAGATCGTCTTTTAGTTGCATAGGCGGCGAAAGCGGGGGAGGGGGAGGGGGCCTGGCCCCCAATAATTTTTTTATAAGACTTTAGGGGGCATGGCCCCCCCCCAAAAAAAAAACCGAATGTCGCAAAATAAATTTTTATAAAGTAATTAAACAAATTTATCTTTTTTTAATTTCGGCTATTCTTTGGCTCAAATATTACTTTTCAGAGTACAAAAGTTGCAAAGCTTCCGGGGTCTTCGCCCTCTGGACCCCACATTAACGATAACCTGTAGGAGAGTTTATTTTCGCCCTTCAAACAGAGTATTCTGCGATTGTGCCCCACTCTGAACTTTGGAATAAATTTAGGTTGACTGTGACAAGCTTCATGTCTTCGGAATGTCTTGACTTTTTACTCGTCGGGTTTCTGGATGGATAATTTTCTAATAGATTTGGAGTGGCTAAAATTGGCTACCTTGGTGTGGATTAAAGTGTGCTCCTGGCATCTGACATGTTTCAACCTCCTGTAGGGATTTAAATCTTGTGTAACACAAAACCCTAAATGGCCGATTATAGCTTCAAATCTTTGCCGAAAAACAAAAGACGCTATATTTAAAGTACAATTTTCATGGACAATAAAAAGGATCTGCGACACATTTGCGTAGAATGAGAAAAAAGGGTTTTCATCATCCCACTGTAGTCTTGGAAAAATATGCCCGAAATGGTCAAATATTCGGGCAAAGGTTGAAAAAAATGCTGGGATGTTTTCAATTGCCAAATTAATTCAACGGATGGACAGGAGGGTGGTCAGGTGCCCAAAAGTTTGCCATCTATCCTGCTCTAGAGCCAAATACGGACAATAGTTAAATGAGAATCGGGTAATTTGTTTTTCGATACTTTAATGATGCAGAGTGAGAATGTCTTCCCGTAAGTCTGCTTGAAAATTCATTTCAACACACCTTGTAACGTGAAAATTCTGTCAATAAGTGTTACTAATAGAAGAAAAATCATTTACTTCATTTCATCCAATGGTAGTAGTACATTTTATCTGATTCTTCTGATCAAAAAAGCGACTGCTAAGATCCCCATAGGCCTATTTTTTTCAAAAGTAAAATCATATATATTCGGAAGTTCGGGCACACAATTCTTCAATATATATTGAATTTAGCCAAGAGTCGCAATAGACTGATAGAGTAAAATTCATAGCATGTTTGCAATTCCGGTTTGTAGTTTCCCCCGAAAATATGCGGGACCATTTCACCGATTGGTAGTGGTACATTTTACCAGGTAATTTTCCTATCAAATAGCGACTGCTTAGATCCCCCTATAAGCCTGGGAAATGTCATTTTCCACTGTCTCAGGGTCCGATTTTTCAACATTTGTGCTCGCTTCGCGCCCACCAGTGGTGCAGCTCCGCGAAGATAGTCTTCCTAGCAGCATTTTAATTTCAGGTGAACTTTTTTTGTGCAAACAGAACCTTGAATTAGCGACTTCTAAGACCCCGTATAAGCATAGGAAATGACATTTTTGACTGTCTGAAGTGGTCAGATTTTTGAAAATTTCCTGCACGTTTCGCCCCAACTTATGGTGACGCTCCACTAAGACCTCTTCATAGCAAAATTGAAGTTCCAAGTGACTTTTTTACAAAAGGAAACTCAAAATAGCGACTGCATAGATCCCCATATAAGCCCTGGAAATGCCATTTTCAACTGTCTGAGGGGTCGGATATTTAAAAATGTCTCTGAGCCAACTAATGGTGGCGCTCCACTTAGTCTTTCTGGCTGAATTTAAGTTTGGAACGAACGTACGTTTATCTGCAATTGAAACTTAAAAAAGCGACTGCTTGGATCCCCTTTGCAAGCCTGGGAAATGTCATTTTTGACTGTCTGGGAGTTACGAATTTTCAAATTTTCTGGACGCTCCGCGCCAACCAGTGGTGGCGCTCCGCTTTGACTGTCTTGTGGACAGAATTACATTTTTCGGGTTAAAATCTTCTGCCCCCAAACTGAAGTGTTCCCCTACGCCTCTGGAAATGTCTTACTCAAGCGTGCACTGAAACAGCTGTTTGCAACATTCAGCATGATTCCGGATTTGCAATCCTAGGATACATAGCCCAGTGGAGTAAAGAACTGAGCTATAATCAGTACCTCAAAAGTGTGTTTTAATCTTAGAAAAATCACACATTTTTCTCACCAGAATTAGGGACAAATGAACCTGACAAATTCCATTTCCAGCCATCTGGGAGGTTTTAAAATCCAAAATTTTCTTTGTACGCTCCGCGCCAACTGATGGTGGCGCTACGCTGAACCCCACCAGGGGCCCTTAAGCACCCCCTGGACCAAAAGCAGATGGGGAGGGGGGTTGTGCTTCGCGCAAAACCAGACGCCTTACGGCGTCACCATTATGTCGGCTGCCGAAAAAATTGTGCCCCCCCCCCCCCACAATAAAAAACATCTTCCGCCTCCTATGAGTGGTGGCTAAAATGACATTTCCGGGCGTCGAAGGAGGATTTGGATAAATGGTTTTACTTCTATCAAACAACAATTCATGCAAAAAATCATATTGCAAGGTGGATTTTCGAGCAAACTTATGGTAAGATATTCTCATACTGCTTCATTATAATATTAAAAAAGAAATTACACGATTTTCATAATCTTTGCCAGAATTTGTTTGTAGGGGCAGAACACATGGCAAACTATTGAACACTGTACCTGAACACGCTCCCGTCTGTTAGTTCAATGGATTTGGCAAGTGAGGACGTTTCAACCTTCTCCCAAAGATTTTTCCTTTTGAGCATTTTTTCAAGACTACAGTATAAAAAGGGAATTAAGAAAGCCTTTTTTTACAAGCTACTCGAACGTGTCGAAAATTTTTGATAATCATTTTTATTTTCCATGATTTTTTTTAACATATCGCTCTATGATTTCTAAGATTTGTAAGCATTAAAATAACTAGGGACGATGCGCACTGTTTAGCAAGAAATTTCCTAACTGACTAAGGATAACCCTAGTCTCCAACCTAATCCCTTACCCGAACAAAGAATACAGTCGATGCAATACAATGGCAACAGCCAATCAAAAAACACTTTGTTAAACCAGTGAGCATCTACCCTAAATTAATGGGCAATTTATAGCATTATGTAAGTTACACAAGGTTTCAAGAGAGGCTAAAGAGCTTCTATTTGGCCACTGCCTTTCCAAATGTGTCGCGATTTTTATATCTCTTTGATTTTGGTAAATATGTTACCCTGACTTTTCTATTTACGGGCAAATACTTGAAAGACTTTGGACATTCGACCATTTCGGGCATTGTGTTTTGAAAGCCTGTGTGGTAAAACTCACAGTTTTTTGCACTGCCGGAATGTGCAGCGAATTTTTGGAATCTTGTTGATTTTTTATGAAAATTTTACCAATGACGTTTCTTTCCTTTTTTCGGACGTAAGATTTCGGGCACGCTTAAGAATTTTGTAAAAAAAAAACCATGCCACTTGTAAAACGTCAGTGGCTGTCCGATTTTTTTCCATATTTTTAACTTTCAGATTTCGGGGAAATTTGGGGGCAGTGTGCCCCTGCCCCACCTCGTAGTCCATTGCATAATCTTATGTCAATATGTGTTTTTTGCCTTTGGTAACCAATTCCATGCTCCAGCTGAGTCTTACCAGAGGCTGTTATTTCGAATAACAGATCCCTGGTCTTACGGTATGTTATCAACGTGAATCCACAATCCTCTGGGGATGTTACATGCTTCAATTTCCCGCACCATGTCCCTACCAAGCTGGTAATGTTTTAACCTCAAAAGGAAAGACTGCACAACATAGAACACATGGTATTGCTCATTTATGTTCGATGAAACAGCCCTCTATACGTCACGGTCACGTTTAGTCAAAAAAGGTCTCAACTCGACCAACTGACATCTCCAGACCTGCATATATTACAAATTAGAGGAAAATTTCACTTAAGTTCTAGAATTTAGTTGTTCATTCACTCAAGAACAATGTCCATCCTAATTCTTTCATTAAGTTCACTGTTTGCTTATTCTTATATGTTGTAGTAAAATATCTGTTCCCACTTGTCATACCAAAGACTTAAAAAATGGAACCTGCCATTTCGCCTTGTGTTCAGCATACTACGCAACGGCGTATGGAAATCAAGCCATTGAAGCACAACTGCAAAAAGGCCGTATGCGACTCGAATTGAACCAATTGGTTGCACGGCCTGAATTTCGGAAAAAATTCAGGGAGACTGTGTCAATCTTCATATATTTGGAATCTCTTGACTTTTTACTCGTCGGGTTTCTGGATGGATAGTTTTCTAGCAGATTTTGAGTGGCTGAAATTGGCTACCTTGGTGTAGATTAAAGTGTGCTCCTATGCATGTGGCCTGTTTCTATCTCCTGTAGGGGGTTTTCAGTTCCTGGGGATGCACAAATTTGTCCCAAAATCATACTTGGTGAAGTGGGTAGAATATTTGAATCAAATATGGTTGGAAGGAATTTGCACTTTGCACGGTCATTCCTGCCAGGTCAGTGCAACAACCAAAACCATGTTGGGTCAATGCAGTCTAAAGGGTTGCAACTTTACCACTATTACCCCACAGGACCTCACTTATCCTTTGGGTGGAGTGGACTTTCCCAGTGCCGTCGATTTCCGCAAAATCTAAATTCTAGCAGGAATTTGGAAAAAAATCGGGAAGACCTTTAATCTTGAAAAAATGAAATGGTTTTTCAAAAAATTCCTAAATGTGACCGAAAATAAAATTTTCATGAAAAACCAAGTCAAGATTCCAAAAAATCGCTGCACCTTTGGGCAGCGCAAAATCTATTATTCGAAACTTTTACTTCACAGATAATCACACTTAATGCTGAAATTGTAGGATATCCAAATTCTTCCAAGCATTTGCCCGAAAATGGAAAAGTATCAAAAAAGGGTAACGTAGTGGCGCAAAATCAAACAGTTTAAAAAATCGCGACACATTTGGGAAGACTATGGCTTAAAAGAAACAATTCATTCTCAAGCCTGTTTTAAAATCTTGGGTAACACAATACCCGAAACGGCCGATTATTTTAAAAGCTTCAAATCTTTGCCGACAACAGAAAATACTAGATTTAAAGTAAAATTTTCATGGCAAATAGCAAAGATCTGCGACACTTTGGGGTAGAATTTAAAAAAAAAAGGTTTTCATCTTTCCCGCTTCATACTGTAGACTTGCAAAAATTGCCCGAAATAATCAAATATTCGGGAAAAGGTGTAAACAATGCTGGGACGTTTTCGACTGCCAAATTAATTCAAAGGACAGGCAGGAGGGTGTTCAGGTGCCAAAAGTTTGCCTTATGTCCTGCTCTACGGCCAAATACGGGCAACGGTTATGAAAATCGAGTAATTTGTTTTTCGATACTTAAATGATGCAGTGTGGGAATGTCTTCCTATAAGTCTACTTGAAGATTCATTTAAGCACATCTTGTAATATTACATTTTTCAAAAGTAAAATCATACTTAGTCGGAAGTTCTGGCAGTCACACAGTTTTATCACTATAAACTGAATTTACCCAAGAGTCTCAATGGAGTGAAATTCATTAGTATGTGTTCAACTCAGTTTTGTAGGTTTTCCCCGAAAATATTTGAGATCATTTCATCGATTGGTAGTGATACATTTTAACTGGTAATTTTCTGATCAAATAGCGACTGCTTAGATCCGCCCTATAAGTCTGGAAAATGTCATTTTCGACTGCCTCAGGGGTCCGGTTTTCAAAATTTTCTGTTCGCTCCGCGCCAACCGCAGAATGACATTTTTCAGGCAAAAATCTTCTGCCCTCAAACTGAAATGCTCCCCTACGCAATAACTATGACTGGATGACTCCTGCCATTCTTAATTCGTGTCGTACAAAAAACCGTTTGTATAAAAAATATCTCCGAAGTCGGTCTATCAACAATTTAAACGATTATAAACGTTTCCGTAATCGTCTAACTTCAGTTATCAGATTAGCCAAAAAATCATATTATACAAACCTGTTCAATAACAACAAAAATGATATTAAAGGTACTTGGCGCTCAATTAACACCTTGTTATATGGTCAGAGTACCGAATCTACACCCGAAAAAATTAGGCATAATGGTGATTATATATCTGATCCTTTTGAAGTTAGTAACACTTTCAATGATTTTTTTACTGACGTTGGGTCTGCCACTCATCAAAAGATACCGCAGGTCAATGTCCACTTCCAGTCCTATTTACATAATCCTGTCACTGATTCGTTTTTTGTAAATCCTGCAACAAGAGAGAGAGGTTCTCAAAATAATTTTATCTCTTAAATCCTCCGCTGCTGGTTATGACGGAATCACCGCTAGTATTATGAAACTTGTTGCCCATTCTTTGTCTATTCCTCTCGCCTATCTTTTTAATTTTTCTGTTGAGAAAGGTCATGTTCCCAATTCCTTAAAAATTGCACGTGTTGTTCCGGTCTTTAAATCCGGTGATAAAGATTGTGTTAATCAGTATAGACCTATTTCTGTCCTCCCATGCTTCTCAAAAGTAATTGAAAAACTTATGTTCTCAAGATTATATTCTTATCTTGAGAAACGTAAATTAATTTACGACTATCAATTTGGTTTTCGTCCTGGCCATTCCACTGTACATGCTATTTTACACTTTACCAATAAAGTAATGGAAGCCTTCGAAAAGAATCATTTTGCTTCTGGCATATTTCTTGATCTTTCGAAAGCATTTGATACTCTTGACCATAATATTTTACTTAATAAGCTTGAGTACTACGGCGTCCGTGGTAATGTCCTGGACTGGTTTAGAAGCTACCTGACTGATCGTCGTCAGTTTGTGGTTATTAATAACATTAAATCGGTCCCTAAGTCAATTACATATGGTGTCCCTCAAGGATCTATATTAGGGCCATTGCTTTTTATTATTTATGTCAATGACCTTCATACAGCCAGTGATACTTTCAGTATAACCTCATATGCTGATGATACAAGCCTCTTTCATTCTAGCTATGACATTAAAGATCTGATACGTAATATTCAAAATGATTTTGTCTATATACAAAACTGGTTTTATGCAAACAAATTATTACTCAATGTAAAGAAGACTACTGCTATTGTATTCCGTTCACCATCCAAGTATCTCAGTGCAGACATAGACTGTGTCCACCTTTGTGGTGTTAAAGTTATTTTTTGTGATGCTACCAAATTTCTCGGAGTTTATATTGATAAGAATCTTACATGGAAAAATCACATCCAGCATGTATGTATGAAAGTCTCACGAGGTGTTGGAGTTTTAAAATGGGCTTCGAGGACTGTTACCTCGCAGAATCATGGTTACCTTGTATAATACCCTTATCCTTCCGTACTTTACTTATTGTAATGTCATTTGGGGTAGCACATATACTTCTAGAATTCAACCTCTTTTCATTCTTCAAAAGCGAGCTCTGCGCCACATTTGTAATGAATTCCATCTGCAATATACAAAACCTCTCTTTGCCAATCTCAATATCCTTAATATTTATGATATTAATCGTTATTATACTGGTATTTTCATATTCAACTGGTTAAGTGATTCACTCCCGTCAACATTTAAAACTTACTTTGAATTGCGTACTGGCACATATTCCTACCCCTGTCGACATCGAAACCACATAGCAATACCTTTTTTTAGACTTAGATCCTCCCAGTTTGGAATTCGGTTTAATGGTCCCAAATTATGGAACTCGTTTCCCAATGATATTCAAGAGTGTAAACTATTAAGTACATTTAAGAAGCAATTAAAAGATCATTTTATCACCAACTACCTCTGAATAATTTTAATTCTTTGCTATCTGTTCCTTTATTTGTGTTTTTGTGTTTCTTTTTCTGTATTATATATGTGTTTTGTAGTAATTGTTTACTGTTAATTTAAGTCTCTGTAAAGGGGTGTCAACGTACATAAGCTCCCTGGAGCTTCTTGTTGTCACTCCTCAGTCTCTTCAGTACCCTGTACATACAAATAATTCATAACATATTTCTTTATATGAAAGACTGAAATAAAGTTCTATGAAACTGAAATAAAGTTCTATGAAACTACGCTTATGGAAATACCTTACTCAGGCGTGCACTAGAAAAGCTGCTTGCAACATATAGGAGTATTCCGGATTTGCAATCCTAGGATACATAGTCTAGTGGAATAATAAACTTAGCTAATCTGTATCTCGAAAGTGTGTCTGAATCTGAGAAAAATAGCAAATTTTTTCCACAGAATAAAAGACAATTAAAGCTAGCAAATGCCATTTCCAGCCATCTGGAAGGTGAAAAAATCCAAAATTTTCTTTCTACTCTCCCTGCCAACTGCAGGAAGCGCTCGATTAGATAGTAGTCTCCCCCCCCCCCTACAAGAGTATCCAGCTCCCCCATAGCCCCCCACGAAAAAATCCTAGCTACGCTACTGGTTAGAAACTGGGTCGTAAAACTCATTCTAGCCTACAAACCTGACCCACTTGTCTGTATTAATCAAATACTAACTACCACCTTTTTGTGAAGTCACTGTACTGTCTTCGGAACTCTGCTGACTCCATATAACTTGGGACTTCATAAGACAAAACAAGGATAATTTAATCAATATTGGCCATCAACATGCAAAGTATGTGATCCCAGAATTATAGGATTTTTTAACCTATTCCATGTTGTGATGGCTAACTGGGAAGTCTCTTTAAGTTTCTCCGTTTGTAATATCACGTTCAAAACAACGGTTAACCTTTTATTTTAACCACTCGACCCGAAATGGCCTTTGACCTCCACCAAAAGCAAGACCTTATTGATTCATATGTAAACGACAACTAAAGGATTTACTAAGTTTTTCCAGCTTGAGGTTAGATTTTTTTAATGCTTTTGACATCTTGTGACACGAAATGACTAAGATAGGAGTATTTTATCAATGTGGACAATCCACATGCTGCGTATGAGAATAATAAGTATCATTGCTTTAAATATCATGTTTCCAAAATTTTAACTTGACTTATTAACATCTGGTGACTTCAAATGACCTTTGATTTCATCAGAGAGTTGATAGAGGCTCTCTGATTTCATCAATCATAGAAATCAAGGAATTAACGGAGTACAACAGTTAAATTTCAGGAAAAGTATGAAAAATTTGACGAACCCCATTGATACAAGCTTATTCCTTTTGTACCGCAAAATAAGGAACACAATTTTAAGACTCGTCAGTAATAGTTGGTAAGTTTTTGATTGACCACGTGATTGCTCAAAAATGATTTCTATTAATTTTTAATAGGTAAATCTAAGCATCTCGGTGACAGTCAGGGGTGGCGCCAGGATTTGCCCGACAGGGGGGACAGCATTTCAAAGCCTCGACAGAGGCGATGAGTTGGTCCCGGTGGGACGTGATTTGGCAGAATATAAGGCGCGCGTAGCGCGCCGAAATTTTCGGCTTTCTTTTTAGCAAATAATACAAAATCTTAAGTTTATTTTGAAGAAAATTTAAAATTTTTGAAAGAAATTTGGCTTTTGTAAGGACTTTTAAAAATATGGGGTGTTAATTGAAGAATCTGTCCTTCATATGGTCAAAACAAAAACGTTATTTAGGCGACAGATGAAATTCTTTTTAATCGTCCAAGCCTACGTGTTAAGGCTTAAGATGAGACTGGAAGTTTGCCCGAAAAGTTTTCCTTTTTTGAGGGAAGATTTAAAAATGAAGAGCTTATTATATTGGAGAAGTTTGGGAATTTAATGAATTTAATTTCAAGGGCAAAATTAGGTAGAATGTCGGGGTGGTTAATAGAGTTGGCTGTGGTTATTTATTTTACGGGGTATCCATAGATATTGAAAAATTGTTCTACTTTTAACAATCTGAAGCTTATTTTGGAGCAAAATTTGTAAGTTTATGACAGATTTGGGGGGTTTTATGGAAAAATCTGACGTTCTTATAAGAAAAATCAAGTAAAGTAGGAGGTGATCTGTAGTTTTGTTAGAGTTACTGAATATCATCTTGCAGATTAAGGCCCTCGGACCATATTGGAAGATTTTCCTTTTGGCTTTCCATACATTTGAAATGTTGTATTTCATACATTGACATAGGCGCACGAGAGCGTTTCAGTTTGGGAGGGGTAGAATTATCTTTTTTGTCCGAAAAATGTAATCCTACCCGAAGTACTAAGGAAAGGGCACAGAATTTTTTTAAAAATTGAGAATCCACAGACAGCAGGAAATGTCATTTTCCAGGCTCTTTACTAGAAACATAGCAGTCATTATTTGGGCTTTCTTTCGGAATAAAATTTCCACTCCGTAATATTGTCCCGAAAACGAAGAATAATTTGCAAGCATGCATCGTTCTGTTAGGTAATCTGTTTGACCAAAACACTATCTAAGCGTAGGGCCACCTCAATTGGCGCGGAGCGTACAGAAGAATGTGAAAAAAAATGTGACCCTCCAGACAGCCGGAAATGGCATTTCCCAGAATTGTTACTAGAAATGAAGCATACGTTATTTGAGCTTTCCTTTTAAATGATTTTTTTTACTTCAATAGAAAAAACCGAGCTTGCTAAGTGATCAGAAAATTACCAGATAAAAGGTTCTCCTACAATTAGATGTAATGGCCTTGTCTCTTTTCGGGAAAAAGTATGCCACGGAATTTAAAACATACTCATGTTTTGACTCTACATGAATCTTTGTTCTATTCAATTGCAAAGTCCACTAAACAGATGAAATTTTCTACTTGACTGCCCAAACTCCAGACTTTAAATGATTCTACTTCCAACGTATTTGAAAATATGTCACGTTACAAGGTGGCTTCAAATGAACTTTCAGTCAGACTTATAGGGAGACATTCTCCCACTGGTGTTTATCATCACGTGTAGCATTACCGTTGCCAGAATTCGGCTGTAGGGGCAGGCCAGATGGAAGACTGTTGGGCACTACATGCACATGATCAACCTCTGGTCCGTTTTTGTAAGGAGAATTCGGAATTGTGAGTTTCCTTGAAGAAAATGGTCTTCTAGTTAGCAAAATCAAGAAGATCGACTGGGTCGCTGAAGTTTATTAGGCTGTAGATGAAGGTTCCCCGATGAAATTGGATTTTCTCAACAACGGGGGGGGGGGGGGGGGGGGGGGCCTTCTCCGACAGGGGCCATGACCTTGCACGCACGAAATGAAGATGGGATGAGGGATAAAGGAGCTTATAAGAAGTGACTAACACCCGATTGGGGTATGCATTAAAATAACGTTACAAAAAAATACTTAAAAAAAAATAGTTCAAGATCAACCACTCAGTAACTTCAGCCCTTCACGCTTTTCATGATTAGGCCTCCCCGAAAAAATGCCGTCCTTCCCCGATGGAGGGAAGGGGGAGGGATAGGACAAGGTACATAGAATGAGGTATATCAGAGCTAATAAAGAGTGATTGAAAATCGATTCTGATATGTATCAAAATAGCATTACGCAACAGAATGTTCAAAAACACCCATCCAGTAACTTCAGTCCTTGTTGTTTTTTTTTTATTTATTTATTTATTTATTTATTTATTTATTTATTTATTTATTTATTTTTTCATCATTTTTAGGCCTCCCCGACGAAACCGCCGACCTTCCGCGAAGGGGGGGGGGCGGCGCAGTGTTCCCCGACGGAGGGGGGGGGGCATGGCCCCCGGCCCCCCGCTGGCGCCACCCCTGGTGACAGTTTCATAAGTTTCACTCAACTTTCGACAATCACATAGAATTTGTATACACATATTTGTATACTGTGGCTGCCATATCTAAGTCAGTGCAAAGGATGCATTGGCAAAGTGTGTTCCTCTTTTAAGCTTCATAAATTTTACACTACCTTTCATATGACACGATATCGCGATAACTTTCTCTTTATATTGTTGCTGTGATGCACGGGGGATCCGATGAAGAACAAAACGTTTTCAATCAGAAAAAAAACGAAGAACAAAACAGTACATTACTTTGGATTAAATTCGTGATATAGGAATTATTTTTTATTCTAACTTTAAAATGACAAAACTGGTTAACAGCCTAGTGTCATCTTGTATTTATCATCTCAGAAATTTATTTCGTATTGGCCGGTGCCTTGATAAAGAGACTCGGCATTCTGTTGTCCGCGCTTTTCTTCTCTCAAGTTTTGATTACGGCAATGCCCTTTCACATGGTGCCTGTTCATATGATGCTCCATCAAAGGACCTTAATCGTCTTCAGTCCTTGCAAAATCGTTGTGCTAAATTTATTTTTTCGGCAGCTAGATTAGATAGCCCAGAACCTCTTATACGTGCCCTCCACTAGTTACCTATTCGGGAAAGCATCCAATTTAAATTTTGTATATGTTTTTTTTTTATATGTTTACAAATGATTGAATTATTTGGCTCCTTCCGATCTCTCTAATATGCTTCACAGAAAAACCTCACCTTGATCTGGTCCTGTTACTAGGTCTACAATGGAAAGGGCCCTACTTCTCTTAACTCCTTCCAAGAAGTGAGAAGGTGAGGGTGCCTTTCCATTGCAGGTCCTATTTTATGGAACCCTCTTCCTTCTCACATACGGGATTCCAAATCAATTGCACCCTTCAAAGACAGCTTCAGACTTACCTATTTAATTGGTTGTCTTTTTTTGGTTTCATTTTTCTCAGCTCAGCTCATAGATCATATGGAATTTGCGTTGTATAAAAGTTTTTACGTAATTAAACCCCGCGGAAAGGTTTTAGAAAAATGCAGATAGAAACACAATAAGTGTGGTAACAGCGTAAAACGATCGCACCACGTTCAGGATCAATTAAAAGTTAATATCACCGGCTGACGTGATTTGAAAATCAGGTTACTTTTCAACCCTTTCTACTCTGAACCAAATTTGTTATTCTGTATCCCTGATAATATACGGACTTGGGTGAAAATAATGCTTTAGTAACTTTTGGTTTGTAATTTTACCAACGGCATGGGAATGTAATATGGAATGTGTTTGAAATTAATTTCTTCTGCCAAGGTCCCCATACAGTCAAAATCCCCATAATAAGTTGGTTGTAAATAGTGGGGAAAATTGGGGGACCCCCTCAAAGCCTTTATCCCACAGATGTCAATCAATCTTGAACCAAATATGCCTCTCCTAAGACATTCTTTTTCACCCTGGACAACCACAGAGGTTTTCCCGCCAACCATGGAATCCATCAGGGTTCCTAACCAGACTATCTCTTTAAGCAAAATACCTATCCATGCACCCGCAACCGAGGCTATATGCGCCTGGGCCCCACCAGAACCGCCCCCCCCCCCCATTGACCGTATTCACAAAACTCGCGCTTCGCATTATCTTTCGAGCTACCCATTGAACTGTAGTGCCCTACAACTTCCATTGGGATAATTCAGGACAAAGATATACTGCAGGTGTATCATGAGGGTAAATGTTAACGCAACTCTCAAAGGGTTAACCAATGCAGAGACACTCTCCTCATCCCTGACTTCAGATTTGGACAAAGCCTAACGCAACCGGCACTCAACACACATAGTGCAAATAACATTATTAACTTTTTATCAGTGGGGCGTTGTCAAGTTTATCCTTTACCACAGTCACTTTCTCGCAACTAGCGTTTTCTAGGTTAAAATATACATTAAATTTAACTAAGTTTTAATGGTAGCGTTCCATGCCATCTTTGAGGTATTGCAGAATCTGAAGTGGGACTTACATTATTTTTTATCATTGTGCGTTAGAGTTACCTGTGAATCTGTTTTGGAGGAAGAGTGTCTTATTTCACTAGGTCGGGGGTAAGTTATATTTTAATCATACAGGTTCATGCGGAAAGTATACTTTCAACAGTACTCAGTTAAACAAGTAACTAGAAATTTCTTCACACCGTGACGAAATTTTCAGGCTGTCTTTCAAGGTCATATATACAAACACCTCCTGTTCAATGTGGCTCCGTTTCACAAAATTAAGGGACAATACCAAATGATTATTCTTTCAATGGAAATATCGCCAAGCTTTATATAAAAAAATAGATATTGTAAGACTGTGTGCTCCCAAATCAGTTGGCATGGACCACATAAATGAAATGACCCTCGGCCTACTTGTGTGGCAGCACATAAACCCGTAATAGATCATTAGTAAATAACTAAATTCATACATACCTTTAGAACCAACGGTGACTGCATCGTCTTCAATGTACGTACAGGGAGAATCTGAATTCAAACCAGAAGAATCCAATTTCCTTCTTTTAGAGAATGAAACCTAGCAACAGTGGTAAAATTCAATGTCACAGCAAGGTCTGTTTACATAGCCCTTTTGGAACCGATTGAAATTCGAATCCAGATGATCACGATGAGAAACACTAGTTTCCAGGGAGCAATACAGAATGCTTTCAGGTTACGTCACAATTGGTACGCCCCCCCCCCCCAAATGCCAGGCAAAAATTAACAGTGTTTCAATGCAACACGGTCACACGTGACTCTGATTCTTCTCAGCTCAAATTCAAGATGACATCAAGAAAAATCCATTTTGCACATATTCCATAAGTCAGAGGCATTCAACGGGCGATCCCTCCCCACAACAACTCTGACTCAACATTTTTTCACAGTCGTTTGGTCTCCGGGACTTGTATTTAAGTTTCAAGGTAACTAATTTGCCGGGTTCAACAAGTTCAAGATGGGTGCTGAAACCAAAATGGCCACAATTGTATTATATTTGGCACTTGTTTGTTTTGGTTTTTTTAACGGATTGCTTGACCTTGAATACATGGGTATAAACAACAGAATTATGACACTGTGTGCTCCAGGCACAGAGGTAAGCCGGAAATAGTTCGCCGATGGCAGCCATTTTGAAAATGAGGGAAATGCATAGTCTGCCCCAACATTCCTGGCTAGCATTTAAAGGCATATTCTGGACACAAAATTCGTTAACTTCATAATATGCAGGAAAATTTCCTCTTCCAGAAGGTGAAAACGGCATCTCCATAGCTTATAGTGTTCGGAAGTTACAAATTTTTAAAGTATTGCAAATTTTTCTTGGGATTTGATGCACATGGGAAATTTGTGATGTCATCGTGGCACATTAATTTTACATTGTATTCAATTTATTTATAATTATGATGCCGCTGCAGACAATATTAAGTAATATTGTTGGTTGTGCTCTATGTATGGTGAAGGGTTGTGCTAGATCTACAGGAAAAGACATTCAAACATTCCAACAGTATCAAATTTCAAGGACAAACAGGGTGTTCAATTGTAAAGAAAAACAAGAGGAATTTGAAGCAATGTGCCCACATTACATAACTTTTTGTGGCTTTGTTGAAAAGCAGAGGTAATTTTTAGCAAAAATAACCAATCTTTAAAGTGAGGTATCTTGAGTAAGGAAAATGGTATTGTGATAGGGTTTGAAGGACATGGTGTAAAACATTTTTGTTTTTCTAACAAGACAGAGGCAAAAAGCCACCAGAATATGCTTTTAAAATATCATTCAAATATTTCCGCTGAAATGGTGGCTGTGGGGTGCTTGCTGGCTAATTCTAGCACACAAACTATTGCAAATTTGATCAAAATTTCGGCCCTTTTGAAAATGCTGCCACGCCCCTCGCAAATGAAAAAATGGAGCAAAATATTTTGGGGGATTCTAATTTTTTATCTCTATATTTTGCAAGTTTTTAAAAGTTTTTTATAAAATCTAGCAGAAATTTTGCAGATTACAAGACTCGGGAGTAAAATACAACATATATATTTGAATTCTTCTTTTAAAACAAATTTTTGGCCATCACTGCTCAAATTCGTACTTTTAAAAGAAGGGTTTAAGGTCATTACAGGATTTGGTATGTCAGAGGGGTACTTATTTTAAGCATTTTGGTGAAATTTGCACTGAAATCCGATGTGTGGTTCTCAAGATATGAACACGTAAAGTTTTCACATTTTCAACATAAAGTGAACTTGAAGCAAGCACATATGACATCACATCCCCACATTAATGGGCAGTCTTTTGTTTTTCTTTAAACTTTAGAGTTGATTTTCTCCTTAAAAAACCCCACATTATTAAAATGTGATTGCCTAAGTGGCATGAAAACTTCACAAACTTTGAATCCCCACAGGGAGGTCTATTTCAGTTAACTCCAACGTCAACACAACAGTCTAATAAAACAAAGGGAAACAAAGCATTCCTTGTCAATGTGAGGAAGTGATGTAAGATCTGCTGCCCTCAAATTCACTTTGGAACACAAATCTAGTGACTTCATTTACTGATATCTCAAGAACTACACGTCAGATTTGAATGGAACTTTTACCAGCCTGTGTCGTTTTGGTTCCTCTTTCACACAGGAAAATTAAATTTTTGGTTAAACCACCCCTTCAAATTTCTAATCTGATCTATTTTTGTTATTACCTTGCAGTCCAAAAGTTTCCATTGGCTTGATAAAGTCTGAGGAGGCAGGCAAATCTACTCCCAACACATATGACACTTTGGTTCTTTTTTGCATTTACATATCACATATGAGATCCATAAACTTTATAAATGAAAGCTTCACCAGTTTCTCAACTACTATGGTGAACCTTACAGTTCAAAAAGGCTACGGCATAAATTTTCATTCAATTATAAACAGTTAGGGGAAAACCCAAAACACATACGCTCTAGCACTTTTGCATTATACTGATGTTACATTACAGTGCCTCATTTTTTAGGACATGTTCATTACAAGGCATATCCATTGGTTGGAAACTGAGCCGTTAAACTCCATCTAACCTATACCTACAATGCATAGCTATTTACAGAAATTCCCAGGCATTGAGACAAAAGGCCATGATGACCATCTTTATTTGATTTTAACTGTTCATCAAAACGTCCTTCATTTTGTAATCTTGGAAATTAACACAGATTTATCAAATATATATTTACTTTGAAAGGTTTCAAGTTTCTGGGTAAAGGCCACTCTCATGAACCAATTCATGAGATCTGGTGAATTTGACTTTTCAACAAAATCAGAAGAATTCTTCTGGAAATACAGAAAATCCAAGTAATTAGTACTCTATTCACGTTCTTTACGAGTTTGAATTCCTTTAAAATTTTTCAAATCTAGTAGCAGCAAACAGGAGCAAGAGCAACAATCATGACACCAGTGTGCATGTAGACCAGGGCGTGGTTCTAGGCCGACATGGGGGGCAAAGTTTTTCTAAATATGAGAATTGGCAATGCAATGCTGAAGACCATGACAATAAATACATTACTACACCATAGTAATTCATTCAAGGTACACATTTATTTCATGTTCACACATTTTTATTAGGAAGGTTGTAGTTACTGATACATTGCAAGCATCGCACCGTGGTCCTGATGTTCACATTCATGGGAGTGTGCACCCCGCACTGCTGTTCATCTGACTCAAAGGAATTGCCGTGTAAAACGAACTCCCTTTTAATTTCCAATAGGTGTATATGCACAGTGACACTCTCATGGATGTCATCTACTGCATCTATCCCCGAGTTCCATGAAACCAGTGGCGAATCGAGACTTTCTCCAGTCGGGATGGGGGGGGGGGGGGAAGAGGTAGGAACGCTCATAATATTCCGAAATTGTTTAATGAGTGACAATTATCTTTGCAGGAAGGTAATTGCAGTCAGAAAGGTAATTGCAGGGAAAAGCGCGCTATTTTCTTTTTAATTTTTTAAACAAAGTCTTGAAAACACTGGAGTTGTATTGCAGAGAATTTTAAACTCGGTGTTTCCGTTAGGAAAATGTTAAAGTCGTGTGACATGAAAATGACAAAATTGAGTACTTGATGTGAGAATCATTGAAAACCAAGAAAATAGCAACAGCTATCAAATTGATTTTTCACAGGGTTATATCTGATTTGCACTTAAAAACGCATTAACATGAGCTCAATATATAAATCTTGTGATGTGTAGGAAGGAATATGCCCTACATGGCTAATGTTATCCTTTGATTTTGCTATCTTCATCTTAAAGGCAATTGTAACATTAGTATGACCTGAGGGTTTTATTTGAAAGTTTAAATTGTGTTCTTGGAAATCATTAGTATCAGTAACCAAAGCTTAAACTATCTGATAAGTAATTAAGAGATAACATAGAGTTAGAAAAAGAAATGTTGACACCGTGCAACACTCCAAATCATTATTTTATTGCTTCAGAAACATTCAAATTTTGAAAAGGTATATCTTGAGCTAGAACTGTAAAAGATACTGACTTAATTGCGAATAATTTTTCCTCAGGAGAGCGCGTGTACGCCTTAACTAACAAATAAAGTCAGGACTTTTCGCTAACATGTCACACTCTCTTTAAAAGTACGGTATTATCGAAGAATCGTCACTTCCTAATAGTGAATCCGACATCGCACCGCCACTGAAAATCGTTGTTTTTACACGTTAACTAAGCAACCGGGTTGAAGCTCTCTGGCCACTTTTAAAAAAGTTTTAGAAATTTTGTTGTCTTTGTTTGGACAAATATTTCAAAATTATTAGTATCACAAAAAAAAATTTAATTTATGAAACAAATATTAAGAAAACAGCACTATGGTAGTTGTCACTTCGTGCTCTGGTGGCACACATGGCAGCCTTGCGATTTTTTTATTCCCAGGGCCTCGCATTTCAAAGCTTTGCTGCTTTTTAGACAAATATTTGAAAACCTAGAGATAATATTGGGGAGAATTTGAAATTCCATAAAGAAAAAATTAGGACAGCATGATATACAGTGCCGTTTTCCATTTTCTTTCGTGTAATTCCAAATTATATGTAGTTGCCAGGTGATTCTTAATGATCTGGTGTCACGTTGGGCATTTTTCCAAATTTGATTTTCAGAAAAGTTTCTGAAACTGATTTTTTCAAGTATGAGCAAGCACTGCTGTATTGGGTTTTGCATTTTATTTGCACCGGTAACTCGCGAAAAACTTTGCTTTTATTAAACAAGAATTAACAAATACGGGAGTGATGTTGGAGAGAATTCTGAATTTTATGAAAAAAAAGTTGGGAAACCGCCCTGGGTGCAGTCGACCGGCGTTACTGATGAGGATCTGGTGTCATATGGTACAAATTTCCAGTTTTCCATTTCCAGAGTTAAAGTTTCCGAAACTGGTTTAATTTTTAAAGTATGTGCATTGCAATAACCTACATCACTAAAGCTCGCATTTTGTCAAGCGGAACCTCTCAGGAAATTTTGCTTTTTTAAGCAAATATTGGCACTGTGGTGTTATTGGGAGACTTCTGATTTGTATGGAAAAAAATTGCAAAAACCGCTTTCAACAGGTTCGCTCTAAAACAGTTGGGTAAAAAGCGTTGGGCAAAATCCAAAGTGTCACACATGAGCAACTTATTGCCCAACAAATAGGTAAAAAATCTACCCATATTATGTGGGTTAATTACGGTTGGATAAAATCCAAGTGTTGGTAAAAGCTTCCTCATTCGAATAAAACCTTGGTGTCGTCTTTATAAGACCACATGTACTGCAACTGGAATTTTGATATACCCCTGTTCAGCAATAGAAAAGTAGGATTTGGAAATCACTGATCATAATTTCAAGCATAGGCGGCAGAAGCGGAGGGGGGAAGGGGGCCTGGCCCCCAATAATTTTTTTTTTTATGAGATTTTGGGGTGAATGCCCCCCCCCCCCCCATAAGTGAAGGTCACAAAATAAATTTTTTAAAATAATTCAACAAATTTAAGTTGCTTTTATTACATTTCGGCTATTATTTGGCTCAAATATTACTTTTCAGAGTGCAAAAGTTGCAAAGCTCCCGGGGCTTCGCCCCTCCCCCCGGACCCCCACATTAACGATAATCTTTACGAGAGTTAATTTTCGCCCTTCAAACAGTTGCAGGGTATTCTGCAATTGTGCCCCACTCTGAATTTCGGAATAAATTCAGGTAGACTGTGATAAGCTTCATATCTTTGGAATCTCTTGACTTTTAACTCGTCGGGTTTCAGTATGGATCATTTTTTAACAGATTTGGAGTGGCTAAATTTGGCTACCTTGGCGTAGATTAAAGTGTGCTCCTAGCACCTGGCATGTTTCTACCTCATGAAGGAATTTTTTTCAGTTTCTGGGGATGCACAAAACGGTTCCAAAATCATACTTGGTGTGGTGGGTAGAACATTTGGGTCTATCAGCTCAAAAAACTGTAAACGTTTTTTCAAAGATAATCACAACACAATGCCCGAAATTGTCGAATATCCAAATTCTTTCAAGTATTTGCCCGAAAATGGAAAAGTACCAAGTAAGGGTAACATAGTAACGAAAGATTAAGAGATAAAAAAATCGCGACACATTTGGGAAGCCTGTGGCTTAAAAGAAAAAATTATTCTTGAGACTGTTTTTAAATCTTGTGTAACACAATACCCGAAATGGCCGATTATCATAATATCTTTGCCCAAAAACAGAAGGCGCTATATTTAAAGTACAATTTTCATGCAAAATAAAAAAGATCTGCGACACATTTGGGTAGAACGTGAAAAAAAAAGTTTCCATTATCCTAACTTCACACTGTTGTCTTGCCAAAATTTGCCCTAAATGGTCAAATATTCGGGCAAAGATTAAAAAAAAAATGCTGGAACGTTTTCAATTCCCAAATTAATTCAATGGATGGACAGGTGGGTGTTTAAGTGCCCAAAAGTTTGCCATCTATCCTGCTCTTGAGCCAAGTACGGACAATGGTTATGAGAATCGGGTTATTTGTTTTTCGATACTTTAATGATGCAGGGTGAGAATGTCTTCCCCTAAGTCTGCTTGAAAATTCATTTCAATACACCTATGTAACGAAACAATTCTGTCAATAAGTGTTACTGATATAAAAATCATTTACTTCATTTCATCCAAAGGAAGTGGTACATTTTATCTGATTCTTCTGATCAAAATAGCGACTGAATAGATCCCCATAGGCCTAATTTTTTAAAAAAAGTAAAATCATATATAGTCGGAAGTTCGGGCACACAATTTTTTCACTATGTATCAAATTTAGCCAAGAGTCGCAATCGAGTAAAATTCATTTGCATGTTTTCAATTCCGGTTTGTAGTTTTCCCCGAAAATATGCGGGACTATTTCATCGATTGGTAGTGCTACATTTTATCCGGTAATATTCTGATCAAATAGCGACTGCTTAGATCCCCCTATAAGCCTGGCAAATGTCATTTCGACTCTCTCTGGGGTCCGGTTTTTCAAAATTTTCTGTAAGCTTCGCACCAACCAGTGGTGAAGCTCCGCGCAGATAGTCTTCCTAGCAGCATTTTAGTTTTAAGTGCAAACAGAACCCCGAATTAGCGACTTCTAAGACCCGCTATAAGCATAGGAAATGACATTTTTGACTGTCTGAAGTGGTCATATTTTTCAAACTTTCCTGTAACTTTATCCCCAACTGATCGTGGTACTCTACTTAGACCGCTTCATAGCAGAATTTAAGTTTTAAGTGATCATTTTTTACAAAAGGAAACTCAAAATAACATATAAGCCCGGAAAATGCCATTTTCAAATGCCATTTCTTTTTAAATGTTTTGTACGCTTCGCGCCAACTAATGGTGGCGCTCCGCTTAGTCTTTCTGGCTGAATTTTAGTTTGGAACTTACGTTTATCTGCAATTGAAACTTAAAAAAGCGACTGCATGGATCTCCTTTACAAGCCTGGGAAATGTCCTTTTTGACTGTCTGAGAGTTACGAATTTTCAAATTTTCTGCACGCTCCGCGCCAACTAGTGGTGGCGCTCCGCTTTGACTGGGGCTTACGGGCAAAATTTCATTCTGCCCCCAAAATGAAATGCTCCCCTACGTCTCTGGAAATACCTTACTTAGGCGTGCACTGGAACAACTGCTTGCAACATTCAGCAGGATTCCGGATTTGGGATCCTAGGATACATAATCCAGTAGAGTACTGAACTGAGCTAATTAGTATCTCAAAAATGTGTATTAATCTTAGAAAAAAAATTTTTCTCATCAGATTTAGAGACAAACGAACCTGGCAAATGCCATTTCCAGCCATCTGGGAGGTTTTAACATCCAAAATTTACTTTGTACGTTCCGCTAAGCTTAGATAGTAAAGTTCAGCCACCCCCCCCCCAACAAAACTATCCATCCCCCCATGAACCCCTACCAGGGCTTCGCCCCCTAAACCCCACCAGAGGCCCTTAGCGCCGCCCTGGACCCAACGCCGATGGGGTTTTGTGCTTGGTGCAAAGCCGGACGCTTTACGGCGTCACCATTATATCGGCTGCCGAAAACTCGTGGCCTCACAATAAAAAAACATCTTCCGTCGCCTATGTTCAAGTTTACTTCATTCAACATAGTTTTCATTTCCTACTATCGATATCAAAAGCTGTCATACAGCTGAAAGTTGAAGTAAATACTTACTTAATAAGTCCCCCATTTTCACATCTTCCTTTGAAGCAAACCGCCAGCAAATTTTATCTGTTCCATCACAGTCCACCCGCTTAACGTATCGACTCATTCCATAACCTTCATCAAGAGATGTTTCAGTGAAACAAACAGGTTCACCTGAAAGTTAATTCAGTCTCATTATTTTTCATCACTGCTGACATAGTCAAACCGTTACACGTTGTGTGAAATCACTATGAACTTCGATTATCATAAAACCAAGCAACGAGCTTTTTTAAACAATGAAATATGCAGTGTTCAACAAAAAAGTATGAATTCAACTTTTTTCTCCTTTCATGATAGACTGATTGCAAAAAACACTTTGCTGGGGCTAATGCGTGGGTGAAGCTGCTGTGGACAAAGGTCAACAAGTTGACAAATCAACCTAAGCTACTTAAACATTTTACTTGTGTAGCCTCTACAAAATGGTAATCCATAAGGGAGTTGGTTAACAAAAACACAATTTCTCCCACAATGGCGTGTTCCCTTTCGTTAGAAAATTGAGAGTCCCTCTCCCAGGGCTTTCATCGGAAAGTCTGTGGATATTATCTGGCTCAATCTGTGCCTCTCGTCACGCGTTAATATTGATCTTTTTATGACAATTGAGTATGTACTGCACACTGCAGCATGAACTTATGCAATAAGTACGCAATCTCATGCAGTTTGTGCATGAACCTGATTTTTCACTACATCCCATGTGTTTAGGTAACCAACCTTTTCCCCTCTCTGGCGAGAGAGCATTTTTCCGAGAGGCTCACACCGTATGGCATGCGGAAAGGACAATAACATGATGATTTCAAGGTTTTATGCATGTGCATAGTAACATATAACATCATGATCGTATGAAGTTAGTACATCACAGTTTTGTTTTCATACATGTTCCTGCACTTTTAGAACATATATTATTTACGTATACGTATATTTTTAAAGTGTATTCTCATATGTCCTAAACCTATTGGCGTATCATACGGTCCGGCCCAATACTATTTGCATATATGTATCACTGAAAAGTAGCATACTCATCGAAAAAGGGACTCATGACTATCATGCAAAAGAAAGTAGCTGTTCTTTTCACCCTTACTTTTTCTTAATGCTTAAACACTGAATACAATGATAAAAAAATGAGCGAAAGGAAGCAGGACCAGAAAGTTTTTAAAACACCTTATAACAACCTATCTTTAGAAAATTAAATATGTTAAAATAAAGTAAGCAATAAAGCTAGGAATAAAGATTCTCGGCCACTTTTACAGAAACTGACTAATGCGATCTGTTGAAATTCCAGCACAGTACCCTTACGCATTACACTCTATTGCACCTCTGTGAGAAAGTCTCTGAAAATAGGCCTACCAATGCTCGACATTAAATGCATCAAATGGTCGTTGCAAATAAACTTCCATGTATTATTAACTAAAATATCGAAAAACGAAGTACTTTTCATGAATATTTTATTCATTGTTTCAGTAGCCTTGCTAAACTAATGTACGTAGGAAAAGCTTAATGAAATAAGTTTCGCATTTGAGGATCTAGAAGACCATCGGCTCATCAAAAACCCTGTACTACATTTGGACAAAACATGTTGTGACATCACACTGTAATGCTGTTCACCACGGCAAAGAGCCATTCTTCTTGACGCAACATTGTGAGGGGGAAAAGGGGGCTTCATGTTAGTTAGCCTACTTTAACTGAAACTGACGAATAATATGAAAAGTGTCCCAACAGCTTTGTCCAAGACTGAAGAATGAGCCCAGATTCGTCTCCCCTTTTTGACTAGTTTCCCTATGCTATTGCGGCAGGCGCGTTCTATTATCTCTCATTTCTGCTTCCGCTACCGCCATTTAACGTTCCCTGCCTAAGGATTTGAGAGTCATTCCATGTGCCCTTAGCCGAGTTCTTAAAGACAAGGCGCGGTGCAGGTTATCTTGTTGCACCTCTCGACAGTTGAACAAAGAAAAGTGAACGAATTTCTGAATCGGACAACTTCCAGAAATGGACAATCATATTCCCATATTATAGTTTACCAGTCTGAACTCCGGCTCATTAGTGTTTACTGAAGGACAGCTACCGTAAATCACAATTTCCCAAACATTTCCGACATGAGCACTTCTCATCGTCTCTTACAGCATTAACCTTTCTCGAAATACAGATATGGGACAGGTATGAAAACCTATAAACAGGCCAGATATGGATCTCATATTTGGAGTATATCTGATAAAGATTTGAGATATGTAGCAGATAAAAAACTTTGCTCTGATCTAAATCAGGCTGTCAGAACCAGATCTGTGATCTGATGATATATATGGCCAAACACATTCCATCAAGTCTGAAACAGATCATTTTTCCTGGACCATAAATGGCCCTTGTATGGGCAGAATGTGAAGTTCATATTTCATCCATTCCTGAAATAGAAATGAAATCTTTTATATCCAAATTAAAACCGACTGGGCAGATTTAACCCAGATCTAAACCAGATTCTGATTTAAGATATGTGTGGACGGTTGCTTTTTCATGATGGGACCTTCCTTTTCCCTATTTAAAAAACATTTGCCTGATTACATTCCATCGCATCAGGGAGGAAATGAAGGACACCGCACACACACTTCATGTACTCTGTTCCACAGCCTATTAAATAATAAGACAGTACCAAACAGACGGCATGGTCTAGTGATAAGAGCAGTACTTCCCAACTGGCGGCGCGCGTGCCATTTGTGGCGCTTCCAGTTGGCATGGCGCGTGGCGCCCTGCCACGAAAAAAATTAACAGAAATAAGGACAGGCAATGAAAATAGATTTCACTTTAAAACTAGACATACTAAAATTACTTGATACATAGAGCCCTTACTTGCTTAGCTACTGCATATGGGAAATAAAATAAATTCCTGAATTCCAATTAAAACTTCATAATGCACAATATTCCTGGGCCTCATACCTCTTGCGTGGCCAAGGGCCATGAAATTGTGTATAGCTCCGTGATATACCGACGCCAGTGCAGCATCAAGTGAAAACATTTGCGACCCCCAGCTATTAAAAGCCTTTGGACTTTGGACATAGACTTTACCACTGTAACAAGGGGTATATCTGTGTATCCACAAAAATTACAATTGAACGTAGTTTGTTGTGAATGTATGAATGCGCTCGAGTGTAGTTTTCGGCTAGTGAAATTTTGAAAGAATATATTATAAGGATAGGCCGATAGGGAGTGTCATCTCGAAGTTAAAAGCAGATTGGATTTAATTATAATCGTATTAGGACTGTATACCTGTTCTCCAATGTTGCGACATCTGTTTCGGACCATGCAAATTCAGCTAACTACGAAATCACGCTGTGCTGCCCACGAACTGTATGTGCTGTGTAACAATTAATCGGCGTATTTGGTTGACATATATGCCTATCAATAGTAGTAGAAAAAGTAGATCGTTCTAGAAAGTGTCTATGTGGTCAAGTGTGGCATCATGGCATCTGGAGCCCCACCGGCGAAAAAAAGGAAAGAGGAGAATCGGGGAGGTTCCCCCTCATGGACCATCATATTTTTTGTACGCTCCGCTTCAACTTATGGTGGCGCTCCGCTTAGATAAGTTATCCTACAGTCAGTGGTGCTTGAATCCCACTTAATACAAGAAGTGTTACTACAATCAAAATAGTTGAAAAGGCCTGGATTAGAGCATCAGAATTGCAGTCGGGAGGTTGGGAGTTCGAGTATTTCCGAGTCGTACAGAAAAATTTAAAACGTAACCTGTTGTGATTCTGCTTGGTGTTCAGCATAAGCAATGGAGTAGAGGAAAACGGGAAGGTGGGCCACAACTGGAAAAAGGCCGTCCGTGGCTGGCTCGACTTTAGCCAATCGTTAAACTCCATCTGATCTAATCTGGACATACCAAATACACCGAAAAAAGGCGGAACATTTGTGGTTAGCTAGCGGACCAGTCATGTACGTAGCACTTGGCAATAATTGCTTTTCAAACATTACACCATGGGAGTATTGATGACTTGAAGGCATATATCATCATGTACCAAGTCGTTTACAGCCCACTTGGCCGTTGGTCTCATGTAACGTCTTTGTTTAGTTCTTGAGAATAATGTCGCGAACGACATGTTTTCTGGATCAACTGTTTCTATGGAGAAAATTATTTTTTCCAGACCAGATATGGTCTTTTAATAAGCTGAGTATGATTTTCATAACCTATATATGTGGACTGTATCCCCAACCCTATCAATTTTGACGGCTTCAATTTGTCACTGTTCTGGGCCAGTTTTATGTCTGGACCATATCTGCTTATCTGTCTTATCATGAAGGGTAGTGGGGACGTGTCAAACCTCATGGAGACATTATCCTCATTTTATTAAAGTCCTCCCAGCGTAGACTTGCAAAGAGCCATTCGGCAAAACAAAACGTCTAAACACCAGCAGAAAATGTGTAAAAGCAGCATTGGTTCTTATTAGTAGGTTAAATTGAACTAAGTTCAAACTGGTAACTGCCCGAGATTTCTGGAGTTCGGGAGTAAATACAGGTATTGAAGCACCATGTTGTTGAATTGCTTGAAAGGATGCACCACGATATCAAACCTGTTCGTCGCTTTGCAGTATGCATGGGGTAAAGATAACACGAGAACGACTGTATTTATGTCTCAACTCATTAAAGCTCGCACGGGATACCAGTTCATTTGTTGAGTTAAATACTTCCATAAACTAATGTCAACAATTGTCTCTTCTAAAATTCAACCACCGGACACAAATATAACATAAACAGTCCGGTGTTTTTACTTAATACAATCTGGCCAGTGAAATCTATCCTTTAGTAAGGAACCATTATGCCTTGTATACCTATATACCACGTGGAATATCTTAGTACGAATGATTTGCATAAATAAATAAATAAATAAATTAATTAATTCATAAATAAATAAATAAATAAATTAATTAATTAATTAATAAATAAATAATTTTTTTTGCTTCCATCCTTTATTGAAAACATAATTATGACCAGCAATATATACATACATACAACATACATACACACATAAATACATACATTACAAATTAAAGCAGTATGATACTCACATAGATTACAAGATGGAAGATAGAAAAAGAAAGAAAAAAACAGTCAATCCAACAAGAAAAACAGGAGTTCTTTTCTCCTTCGATAATCCTGATGGAAAAGGACCTTCTTCTGGATAGGTCAAATAGAACATTAGCCATAACACAGCTCACAGTTAGAGGCTCCCGAAAACATCAGTAAAAAAAAACAGGAGGGTTAACACAGAGACTGGGTTGATAAAGGAACTCACTCCAAGTAAAGTTGAAGTAGATTCATTCAGTTTTATGCGGCTCCAACCAATTTTAAGTAGAAAAACATCTACATAAATCCTTTGTTCCCATCCAATCCCAAAGAAAAATTCTATAAACTGACGGTTTCAGTAGGAATCCTCCTTTCGTTCCTCAATGAATATTAGTAGGATAGTTGGAAATATAACATAAGAAGACTATTTAAGAGACACGATTAAGATGACTTTGACAAAATTACTCTGTAAATTTATAAGGGCGTCCATCGCTCTGCCTCCATACCCCTCCTGAAAATCGAAGTTTGGTGCCTGCTTGTTAGAGTGCCGTCACCTTGGGTGTCCATTTTCGCTTTTCCTATAAGTCCAACTGGGTGAGGTCGTCGGTTAAGAAAAAGGGTTTGTTTCGCAACTTGGATTTAGCGTTTCTCAGCAAAAATAGCTTACCTTGGTAGAAAGATAACTTAATAAGCAAATGGCGATCTCGACCTACCACAGACCTTCCATCCCTGTGGGCTCTTTCAATTCTGCAATCTGGCAGCCCCATCTCAGAAAATACAGTTTTAGCTATCTGGACACAATCTTCGTTCTCAGAATATTTGAACCCTACTAGGCGAAGATTGTTTCGCCTAGAGAAACGCTCTTGCTTATTAAGAAGTGAATATTGTTCGATACTTTCCTTTTCCAGGTTGGCCACCTTCTGTTCCAATGATGTACAGGACGCTTTAAGTTCTAGGTTTTCTTTTTCAAGCGTTTTGATTTTACTGGCGTGGTTTTCAAGTTCTTTCTTCAGTTCACTCTTTAAATTTCTCAGATCTGTTGAGAGGGTAGAGATGGCTTTTTCAATGGCATTATCTAGCTTTTTGGATAAGTCCTGCTCCTCCTCAACACTAAGTAAGGGGGCTTCAACAAAGCTGGTTTCCTCTAGTGAAGCCCGGTCGTCACGTGACGAATTATAGGCGGGTGATGTGCGTTGCTTCTGCATTCTGGCGGCGGCTAGAGCATCACGTTTCTTTTACCATAACTGCCCTTCGGTCTTCCTCTTTTTTTGTACATACTTCAAAAACCTGGATACATAAGTCACTGCACAACTTTCGAAGACATTTTAAGTTAGAGATCTGGAGAATGAACTTGATTTGGACAAAACTTACGAGAGCCTCAAAAAGCACCTCCTAACCCGTCGCCATGTCAGGCGACGGGTTAGGAGGAGACGGGTTAGGAGGAAATAAATAAATAAATAAATAAATAAATAAATATTTTGAAGCCGAAAAAAGATTCCTCTTCATTAAAAAATTATAGACCAATAACCTTACTTAATACAGACTATAAAATTGGTGCAAAGGCAATAGCTCCGAGATTAAAATTACTATTACCTTCTTTAATAGGGCCCCAACAAACTGGGTTTTTAAGTAACAGGTTTATTGGAGAAAATATACGTTTTGTTTTAGATCTTATAGATTACTGTGCAATTGAGAATATTCCTGGCTTCATCTTTCAAGCTGATTTTGAGAAAGTCTTTGACACGCTTGAGTGGAACTTTATTCATAAATGTTTTACTTTTTTCAAACTTGATACTTCCTTTAGTAAGTGGGTGGAGGTCTTCTATACGGGATCCTCCACTTGTGTTTGTAATAATGGTTTCTCTTCAGGGTTTTTTGACGTACAACGTGGTGTGAGACTGGGCTGCCCACTCAGCCCGTATATATTTATACCAGCAGCCGAAATTTTAGCCATAAAAGTAATAAATAATAATAATTTAAAAGGCATTTCCATAGCTAATAATGAGGTTAAACTGTTACAATACGCTGACGACACTTCTTTTTTTATTGATGGTACCGAGGAGTCCCTAAAGACGATTCTCCATGTATTAAATGAATTGAAGAGGCCTTTGGCCTCACAATTAATATTTCAAAATCTAGTCTTTTTCCACTTGGCCCTTATGTTATTCGTAATCCTGCATTTGTTAGTGACCTCGATATTATTTCTACGCATGGGCCAGTAACTGTCCTAGGTATAACTTTCACTACAAATAGAGAAGACCTTCATCGTTTAAATTATGTGACGAAACTTTCAAGACTGAAAACTATTTTGAACGGTTGGTCCTTAAGAGACATTACACCCATTGGAAGAAACGTAATTGTAAAAACGTTTGCACTGTCCCAACTTGTTTTTCTATTTCTTGTATTACCCAGTCCACCAATACCCTTTATTAAAGAAATTGAGAGCGCAATCTTTAATTTCATTTGGTCTGAAAATCCAGACAAAATAAAACGTTCCGTAATTATGAATCCTGTTAAAGAAGGTGGTTTAAAAGTCACTCATATTCACAGTTTTATTAAAAGTCTTAAATGTACATGGGTCAAATGGTATTGTTCTACTTCAGAGAGCCCTTGGAAATTGTTTTGGGACATATCTCTGTCTGCTATAGGAAAGCAATTTTTTTCAGTGTAATTGTTCAAAAAATGATGTCGCTGATATTCGCAATACTTTTATAAAGGAGGTCGTCACTGTGTGGTGTAGCGTTTCATTTACTGAGCCGACTGAAAATTTCGGTAATCAGATTATTTGGAATAATAGTTTTATCCGTATTAATAATTCTGTTGTTATATATCACCAGCTTATAAGAAAAATGTGTTATATGTAAGAGACCTTTTTGATCAAGAAGGAAAACCACTAGATTTTAACAGATTCATCCACCGTTTCCAGATTGAGAGATTCCCCTTTCCCCTATATTTTGGCTTAATTCATAGTATACCACGAAGCTGGAAAATGGCTGGATTTCAGCTTGATGACCCAGAATGTAATGATAATTTGTTAGAGAGAATATTACACGCACCACGGGTTTCACAATACATATATAATTTACAAGCTAAGCGAAATGTCACTGAACCAACAGCTGTTAAAAAATGGAAGGGACAATACGTAGATATTGGAACAAAAGATTGGGAGAGTTTTTTCAACATGCCTAGAAAGGTCGTCTCTGATGTTAAGTTACAGTACTTTCAATACCGTTTTCTTCATAGGATTATCGCCACGAATAAGCTCTTGTATGCCATGGGGAAGGTGGAATGTGACCAATGCTCCTTTTGTAAAATAGAAATAGAAAGCCTTGAACACCTTTTTTGGGACTGCAGTATTACTTCAGCCTTTATTCTTGATGTTGAATTTCTTTTCTTAAGGAAACAATTCTTTTTGTCTAAATATGGTATTTTCTTTGGATTCGGGAAAGGTTCTATTCACCCATTTAATTATCTCATTTTAAACATGAAGAATTATATTTATCATTGTAAGAGACAAGGCGAGTTGCCAAATATCGATGTATTTTTTCACAAATTTAAGTTTGCAATGAGAATTGAAAGATATAATCAGCACAAAAAGTTTAGAGAGAAAAATATGGTGTCTTATGTAGAACTGAAAGAAGCTTTCAATATGTGAAATGGTTTATTTGATTTTGAAAATTAGCTTTTTCGTTTAATGATATATTATTATATAAAGTATTTGAATATAAAGTATATAAGTCCACATGTACATATGTAGGCATATAGGGGTCGATCGAAGTAGGAAGATGTATATAAATTTGTGTAATTTGTTTTTATATTTCAATAATTTGCAATGAGAATTTAAAAGAATAGTCACAAAAAGGATTAAGATAGAGCATCATGGTGTCCTACGTAGAACTGAAAGAAGTGTTTGATATGTGTAATGGTTTATTAGTATCGATAATGAGGTTTTTTGATTTATGATTTCTTAAGTATGATGTATAAAATTTAACAGGTATTAATATATGATGGAGTCGATCGTTGTAAGAAGATGCAAAATTTATGTCATCTGCGTTTGTATTATTAAGTGCGACTCGGACAGATACCTACTTGTAAATGTTTTTTTTTTCAAATTTGAATTGATGATAACGTCATTTAATAATTGGATTACATTAACAACTATGTATTACATTGAATTATTTCTTGAAAATATTGGAATAAATGGAGGACAAAAAAAATAATATAAATAAAATAAAATAAATGAATAAATGAATGAATGAATGAATGAATGAATGAATGAATGAATGAATGAATGAATGGATGGATGGATGGATGGATGGATGAATGGATGAATGAATGAACGAACGAACGAACGAACGAACGAACGAACGAATGAACGAACGAATGAATGAATAAATAAATAAATAAAGTACTGAAATGTGACTTCCCTACCAAACCCTTCATTATCGGGGAAGGTTAAGAACCTTTGCACACTAGCATAGGACAGTTCGTTAGCATAGGAAACACAAAAGCCAAAAAAATGTGACAAAACTTTGTTTCTTTTTTAAAGTGTCCTGTTGGGAGCGCTAACCAGCTAATACAGTATAGACATGATAAGCAGAACTCACCTGTCACAAACACCATCAGATAAAGTATTCCTGTAATGATAATAATAAAGTCAGAGTTGGAAATATCTTTGAACAATTTCACATCTTTTCTTTGCCTCGAAGTCATGGTTGAACCGGAAGGTAACCGTCACCGTCTACTTCCTGTGTAAAATCTTGTAAAAATGAACCCACGAGGAACTGAAGAAGTAATGAAAGCAATGCAATAGAATTTTGACTGATGTTCTGTTAAATTCAAATGTAGTGCACTTTCTTGTACTCGAAAAGAAATTTATTTTAAGAGGAGAGCCTGGTTTGTTTAGCAAGTATACCAGGAAGTGTCAGTTATGATGTCATACTATGATCAAAAGAGGGAAAGGTGAATTAGTTTGGTTTGGTTGGTTTGTTGGAGGTCCATGCCTCAACATTTCAACCTAGAGACTAACAATTAAGGGCCCCTTAAGTTAAGCTCTGTTTCGTTTCGTTTATTTTTCCATATGAAATTCAAATAAAAAAATAAGTTTGTTTTTTTTTTTAACCAGTGACGGCGCTATTGGGGGCATGAATGGGCAATTGTCCCCTCAGATTTTCCTCTGCCCAAATGTTGTTGCCCCCTAAATTATGTATTTAGGAATTGGGTCAAGCAAGGTTACACATCTTACATCTCATGAGACTTAGTTTGCATCCAGAGATTTGCTGAAACCTCAGCCATTCCGAGGGCTAATTCGAAACACAGAACCCGCCGGCGGAGAATATGAGCTTTTCGTTCCAGCGCCTTGTTTTCCCTTCTGAACTGATTGTTTACCAGAATGAAGAAACATATTGAAGAGGTCTCCTTATTTGATTTTGTGTAAATAACTGTTAAATGAAAATATATTTGTCGGGTCACAAAATTCCAAAATGCAAGGATAGACAGCCTTCACTAAACTTTAACCAATCACGACGTTAGACTAGGATCACAGATCATTTTTTTTAGTTTAAAGTCAATGTACAAATGTAATGCAGAATTAGAGTTGTGAAAAAATGCAATAAGAAACTCTGATCGCCTCTTTAAAATCGTTAACATGATATCATTATGAACCAAGGCAATCAATGTGCTCTTGCACTAAGACCGGCGAGTAACAGATGGAGACTCTTTCCCATTACATTCATTTTTATCATGTTAGTTTTTTATCCTCAGTACTTTTTCACTTTGTGTAATTTAAAGAGACATGTCAGTTTAAAATTTTTATTAGAAATAGAGAGCTTACAATGATGCAAATTCCAGTTATTAAATGATAAATGGATCAAACCCCCTAGTCACAACTGATACCAGGCTACCTTTATAGTCAAAATTTATGTGAAAACTGAATATAAATATGATTCCGAACTTGAAATTTAAGAAACAAACAAAGGAGTTCTTAAAGAGGGAGAAAAACACGAAAGTTGTTGAAGAAGGAGAAACGGTAGCCAGTAATTTCTTCCCCTTGCCAGTTGGTCCCCATCCACTTCGCCCCCCTAAATACTAGTTCGCACCAAGCGTTGACCAGTTCGCCACCATAAGACCTGCCAGTTCGCCCTCAAAAACCACCCGTTCGTCCCCTTATTTGTCCGAAGCAGTTGTCTTTTCACGAAGTGATTGTTATGGACAAAACGATGACAATAAAGTGAACTTTCTTAAAACTGTTCGTCTTATGAGATAAAATTTTCCCCGACCTGAGGAAATCAAACTTTCCCCCGAAAGCGGTTATTCCCCGAAATGTTCAACCACGGTTTCCTAGAGAAGCCTACTACCGTTTATCTTCCGCATAAAATTACGAATGATGGGGTCTTTTCTTAAAACATGTGCAAGGTTCACCAAGTACAATAACGTCAGATGGCGCACAATCTACCCAATTTACCCCATATGGTATTGTGCAATATCTTTTCGCGGTTGTTCAATTATTTTTAATTATCGCTTAAACAAACGTAAAAAACCGGGCAAATTAAAAACCTTCGATATCTTTATTTCGCGGTTCAAAGAACCAAATTATCACCAAATTGAAACCGTTACTGGCCTTTTATTATAAGATTGCTACGTCATTGTTCTAGGATGCTATCAGCATAAAAGATAAGCTGTTATTAATATTTCCTATAATGGAATTTCAGTGCTTCTTAAGAACCTGCTGTATTGAAAATATTGATATGCCCATCACGTACAAACTACATACATGCCTGAATGGGGTATTATACTCTACAATAATCTAGTGAAATCTTTTCATTTCTTCTAAATAGCGCCAACGAGATAAGTTAAAAAGATTTTGATTACTAATTTAAATTTTCAGTCACACAGTCAATTCAAAGACATATTAATAGTACGAAACCGACGTCTTTGTTGTGCACACATTGTGCTAACAGCAAGCAATTTCCTATCACGGAGCTGTTTCGAGTAAAAGCTCCCTTTTCCCGCTATATGTCAACAAAGTCTGATTCTAGAATAGTCGACTGTATATTTGATGGTCGGATGAAACTAATTGATATTTTCAATGAAAATTTTCAGACGATCTTCACCGTAAGGCCAGATCATCAAAATGTCGTCAATAACATGTAACCAAATTTGCGACTCTTTATTTTATGAAGACCTTTTCGTTCCAGATTCCCCTAAAACAAGTTAACAAACGAGGTAGTCATCTCGGTTTCCATGGCGTTTACATGAAAGTACAGGGGTACGCAAGGATTTCTCCAACAGGGAGCCAAGCTCCCCGACAGGGGGGACAGCATTTCAAGGCCCCGACTAGGGATTCGAGTTAGACCCGGTGAGACGTGACTTAACAGATGTTGACTGAGGGGGTGCAGCGCTCGAAATTCTTAACTTTCTTTCAACAAATACTTAAAAATCTGGAGTTTATTTTGAAGACAAAATTTTGAAAAAAAACTTTGGCTTTTTGTTAGGAACATTAAAAAGTTAGGATGTTTATCTGTTTATTGAAGTAAGTTAGTTAGTAAGATAGAGTTTTACGGCCCAGTTTCCAACCTATTGGTTCAAGTCGAGCCGGCCACGGCCTTTTCTCCAGTTGTGGCTCACTGGCTTATTTTCCTACCCACTTGCTTATGCGGAGCATCAAGCACAACGGCAGTAGGTTCCAATTTTAGAGTCTTTGGTGTGACTTGACCTGAGTATCGAATCCGGACCTTCCACGTGAGAGGCGGGTGCTCTCTACCGTTAGACCAAACACGCGGTCGGGGTGTTTATTGAAGAAACTGTCCTTCAATTGGGCAAAATCAAAAACGTTTTATAGGCGACAGCTGAAAATATTTTGGGGTAACCGTTACGCATTTAATCGTTCTAGGCCTACTTACAAGGGAGGTTGCCAGAAAAGATTTTTCCTTTTTTGAACGAAGATTGGAAAATTAAGCGCTTATTTTATTGGAGAAATTTTGGAGTTTAATGGAAGAAAATTTATCTTCTTTGGTACGGTTATTATGAAATATTTGGGTTTTTTATTAATTGGATATGCCTTTTAATAGCAAAATTAGGTAGAATGTTTCGGTGATTAACAGAGTCGGCTATGGTTATTTATTGTACATAGCGTCCATCGAAATTGGTACAATTTTCCCACTTGTAACAATATGAAGTTTATATTGGAGAAAACTTGTAATTTTATAACATGATCTTTTCTTCAAATAAGAAAAAAAAAATCAATTAGGGGTAGTGTTGTTGGAGTTACTGAACATCGTCATGCAGATTAAGGTTCTTGGTCCATATTGGAAAATTCTGCCGCGGAAACAGTTTGGCTCATTTACAGTACCCCACAGACACTAAGTGGGGGATTGAGTTCAACCACAGCCGTTAGGGACGGGGGCTTGCATCCCTACCCGCCCCCTCCCCACCCCCCAACTGACGAAAAGCTGACTCGGGCAGACTTTGGTGCCTTAGTCGGGTAGAGATCATAGGTGTATGAGGCGGGATGGGCTGCGAGGCAGACTGCCCCCCCCCCCCAAATTTTCGCAAAATCTAAAATTCAGACAGGAATTTGGAAAAAAAAAACAATCGAGCAGGAATTTGGGAAAAATTGGACCGTCAGAAATGCCATGATGCTTCAGGAAATTCCCAAGAGTGCCCCAATCTTTAAAATATATCATACCCCAAAGGGGGAAAAGCGTCATAGTCGTAAAATTTTTTTGTGTTAGTTATACTTCGATAGATGTGATAAAACGAAACACCAACATGAATGTGCCTATATAGTGTCAGTTAACTCGATAAAAAGTTCAAAGTTTAAATTTATTTTCAAGTAGGCCTACTGTTCAAGTGCAATTTTTGTCTCCCCTTAGTCGCCTCTTACGACAGATGGGAAATACCGTGGGCATATTCTACAATCCCAACCCACACTGAGGAAATTTTTTATGGAAAATCAACAAGATCCCAAAAATTCCCTAGACATTTGGGCAGCGCAAAAAGCTATTATTGCTGTCTTTGTGTCTATCCTGAATCCTAAACCTCACGGGTGTAGGAAAAGTCCATTTTGGACTGTGGATCTACACCCTTGCTAGCCTAACCCTTAATTAAAGTGCCAAACCTCTCACCCCAAACTACAATTTTGGTATGGGGGTACCGAAACTCTCCATTGGCTCAGCTCTTTGATTGACAACTTATTCAAACAATGCAGAGTACCAAAGCTTATATTACACAGCATGAACAGTACTGAGAGTGTTTTGATTATATAAATTGAGTTTTTTATACTCAACTTGAAGCCATAAACTGAGATTGTATATGGATGAGGATGAATTTCAGACAATTGTTGGAGGGGCTTCGGTAAGAAGGTTAGGAGAATTGGTACTGTTTGGGGTGAGAGAACTGGGCCTTTAATTTTATTCCAAAATAGAGTCGGTCCAGCCAGGATGTTGAGTAGGCTTTAGGCTATTATGTAGATCAGTACGGTACAATGTTTCGCGAGTCGGCATGGAATCCAGGCCACAGACCACGTTTTCCCCTTTCAAACAACATCCTGGTCTGGCTACACACATGCGCCTGGTGAGCGGGGTCGTGCATATGTTACAAAACCGTATTTAGGACAAGCTTTCTTACATTCATCTTTAAATCATATACATGCTAAATTGATTAGCCTAGTGGTGTTTTGACCTAAAATTTCCCGCTAAGTCACCATGTGACACTTAGGAACTTTGTTAGGTCTAATCAAGATCATGCCTAAAGTTAGGAATGATTTCAACATGAAGATAGGGATGAATTTTTCCTAACTTGTTTTATGAAATAGAAAGTTAGGAATGTACCTAAAGTTAGGAACAATTACTTACTGTAGGAATGATTATCGTTCCTAAGCACAAGATAGGAATATTCCTAAGTTTTATGAAAAAGAGCCCAGTTGCCACTGCTGTTACGGTGCCTGTCAGCCAGTGGCGGCACCAGGATCAAAAAAGTGGGGGAGGGGCAAATGGAGGGCAAAAGAAAATGCTGAATGGGGCGGGAAAACTATGTTTTCACATGGGAGTAGTGATAGCAGAGGTGTTATGGTCCTTTTTAATCCCTTAATTTCCTTTGAAGTTATCAAAAAAGATGCCGACAATGCTGGACGATATATAATATCCGATATTAGAATTAACAATCAAATTTTTACAATCGTTAACATTTATGGTCCAAACATTGATGATCCGTCGTTTTATAAAGAACTTCTTCGCAAAATGGGAGAGTCTGAATGTGATAATATTGTTTTAGGGGGTGATTTTAACTTTATTTTTAACTTTGATCTTGACAAGAGGAATGGTGTCCGTCATACAAATTTTAAGGCTCGGGAGGAATGTCTAAATTTAATGTTTCACTTTAACTTGGTTGATATTTGGCGCAACAGAAATCCTCTTTCAAAGCAGTACACCTGGAAATCAGGTTTCAACGATGATGTTTATTGTCGCCTGGATCTCTTTCTTATTTCCAATGTTCTTACGTCTAAAGCCACAAATGATGATTTAATTCAGGATTGAGGTCAGACCATTCTTTTGTTTTTATTACAATTAGTACTTCGGTTTGTAAAAGAGGACCAGGGTTTTGGAAATTTAATAACTCCTTGTTAGAAAATAAAGATTATATTAAACAGATACAGTCCTTTTTGAATGAGAATGTTATTAATACTAATAGGAAGTGGGAGAATCCGGCGTTGGAATGGGATTTTGTGAAGCATAATATCCGTAAAATTACCATAAAGTTTAGTAAGAATTTGGCTCGAAGTAGAAGAAAGCGGGAAAAGAATCTCATTAAGTATGTATATACTCTAGAAAAACAACTATTTAGCAATTGGGACGCAGATACAAATAGTCTTTTAATGGAAGCACAAAACGAAATTGTACAAATTTACAGCTTCAAGCTGAAAGGAATTCAAATAAGGTGACGAGCTAGGTGGGTCGAGGATGGAGAGAAGAACAGCAGGTACTTTCTTAATTTGGAGAAAATGCACAAAGCCCAAAACACTATTAACTATATTGTTCAAGATGACGGTACTCATATTAATTCCAATGAAGCGATTTTAAGTGAGTTACATAAATTCTATAGTAATTTATACTGGTCAAGAGATTCTAACTCCTTGAACAGTTTTGATGATTTTAACTTTAATCGTATATTATCTGATGATGAATCTGTCTCTTGTAATGGTGCGTTAACTGTAGAAGAATGTCGCAATGCTCTAGATAGTATGGCCAATGACAAATCCCCCGGTACTGATGGCCTTACTGCAAATTTTTACAAATTCTTTTGGGATTTATTAGGACCTGTGGTTGTAGATTCTTTTCATTTTGGTTTTACCAAAGGGACGTTATCCCCTGAGCAATGCCGAGGTATAATTAATGTAATTCCCAAGCCCAACAAAGATTCTTCGTTCATAAAAAACTTGAGGCCCATTACACTTCTCAATACCGATTACAAAATCGCAGCCAAGGCCATTGCTAACAGATTAAAGCTTGTTCTGCCACAAATTATTGGCCATAACCAAACAGGGTTTTTGAAAAATAGGTTCATTGGCGAGAATATAAGATTTACTTAGATTTGATTGATTACTGTAAGGATTTGGACATTTCTGGTTTCATCATGTTTGTTGATTTCGAAAAGGCGTTTGACACCCTCGAGTGGAAATTTTTACATCATTGTTTAAAGAATCTAAATTTTGGTGAAAACTTCATTGACTGGATTCATACTTTTCAGACTAATAGCTCAGCGTGTGTAACTAATAATGGATACTCGTCTAATTATATTAGGTTAATGAGAGGTGTTAGACAAGGATGTCCTCTGAGCCCGTATTTATTTATTATTGCAGTTGAATTCTTGGCTCAAAAAATTAATTCCAATAACATTATTAAAGGCCAGCAAATTTTAAATAAAGAAATTAAAATAATTCAGTATGCGGACGGCACTACTATTTATTTAAATAACAGCCCAGATTCTATCCGAAAGGTTCTTCGTGTCATGAATGATTTTGGGAATGCTTCTGGGTTAAAAATCAATTTTAATAAAACTATCCTCTCCCCCCTTGGCCCTTTTACCCACTCGAAACGGTATTTTGCAAATGAATTCCCTATCACTTGGTCAAAAGGCCCAGTAACCCTGTTGGGAATCTCATTTACTTGTAACAGGGAAGACCTCTTCCAATTGAATTTTCCCCCAAAGTTGTCTCGACTTAAACGATCATTAAATTTATGGAGCATAGAGATGTTACTCCAGTTGGTAGAAATATTTTATTCAAAACATTTGCAATTTCACAAATTATTTTTTTGTTCCAGATCCTCTCAAATCCTCCCAGTAGTTTTATTTTAGAATTGAATTCAATTTTATTCAACTTTATTTGGAATGATAAGCCTGACAAGGTAAAACGCCAGACAATTATTAGCCCTATTCATTTAGGGGGTTTAAAGGTAATTCATTTGGAGAGCTTTATACACAGTCTTAAGATTACTTGGATTAAAAGATATTTAAGCGATAATAATGGTGCATGGAAGATTTTTCTGGATTATTACTGGAGTGATTTTGGAAAAGAATTTCTTTTTCAATGTAATTTTAGTAAACACGATGTTCCTAATATCAGTAATTTGTTTGTAAAGGATATTTGTAAAGCTTGGTCAATGTTAAATTTTAAAGAACCATCAAGCAAGTTTGAAAACGAGATAATTTGGAATAACTCCAATATAAAAGTTGGGAATAACACCGTGTTTTATCAGTTTATGCACTCTAAGGAAATCGATCATGTTTATAATTTTTTAAATAATGATAATAAGCCAATGCATTATAATGAATTTTTGGAAGTCTATAATTTGGGCAATTTTCCTTTTATCATGTATAATGGGATAATTTCAGCCATTCCATCTTTGTGGAAGCAAACTTGCATAATACAGACTATTCTTTTAATCATAACGAGGATTTACTTAATAAGTTTGCTTATTCAGAAAAGTGTCTCACAATGGGCATATGGTTGTATAGTCAAAGAAATTTTAAGCCCTCCAACAGCTTTACAAGAATGGGATTATAACTTCGATGAGGGTAAATGGTCAAATATTTTTTCTAATGTCTGGTTTTCGGTGAGGGACGTTAAATTACAGTACTTTCAATTTCTTTTTTAACATAGAATTTTGGAAATCAATAGTCGCTTAAATCTAATGAATCGAACTGTAAGTCCGTTATGCTCTTTTTGTAAAGTTCACGATGAGACTTTCGAACATTTATTTTGGAGTTGTCATTTTGTTTCCTCCTTTTTGCTGGATGCTGAGAGTATGTTTCTTGGTAGATGTTTTGTTTTTTTTCGAAGGAAGATATCTTCTTTGGTTTCAACCAGTTGCTTAAGCATCCCTACAACTTCTTAATTTATAATTTGAAATATTTCATTTTTCATTGTAAGCAAAATAATAAAATGCCAACGTTATACGAATTTGAGCATAAATTTAAATTTGCTTTGGAGGTCGAAAAGCATATTTCAATGAGAAATGTCAGTAAAAGATACTTCACTTATTATGAATTAAAAGATACATTTAGTAATATCTAGACGAAACCCATGTATAAAGTATACGCTGAAAGATTTTCTTTTTATGTTTAAGGTAATGGAAGATCTTTGTTTTGTATAAAAGTTATGCTTTAAATGCACAATGAGCAAAAGTTGAAATAAATTATGGATGGAAAAATTATTATTATTATTATTATTATTATTATTATTATTATTATTATTATTATTATTATTATTATTATTATTATTATTATTATTATTATTATTATTATTATTATTATTATTATTATTATTATTATTATTATTATTATTATTATTATTATTATTATTATTATTATTATTATTATTATTATTATTATTATTATTATTATTATTATTATTATTATTATTATTATTATTATTATTATTATTATTATTATTATTATTATTATTATTATTATTATTATTATTATTATTATTATTATTATTATTATTATTATTATTATTATTATTATTATTATTATTATTTTTAATTTCTCCTTTAGTACATTTCATCTCTCAAGCGGTGAGTAAACACATTTATACAACTTGATGATAACGTTACATTAGGTACACAATAGATGAAAAACAATCAGGATTGTACAACACCAGAGAGTCGACAAAGTAATATAACAGATAATATTTACACAAATACGAAAGCTTCTCTATGATACACTTTACACTCTAAATCTTTGAATCAGGCTTTCTTTCTTAGCCGAAAGTACTTTCCTCTGTTCTTTTATGAAAGCATAAGCGAAATACGTTTAAATGATTGAAATTAATGAAAGACACTGCCTTGTAAACTGTAACTAAATATAACAATTATACACTGCAGACTCTAGGTCTTAAAATCATGCCTTACTTATTGATGAACATCTTCACCACTGTTCCATTATAATACAAAAATTGTTATCAGTAAAGCAAAAGGAATTATTAAAATTTTTAAGCTTCAAAAAGGGTAAACATAAATTCAGCTGTAAGTCTACGTAATTTGGTGACCACTTTTGCGAAATCTGTTCAGTTGCAGGTTTTACGTTATCAAACAGCAAATCGATTGTCGGTCTTTCTTCCATACCAGCGATAATCATAAATTGAAAAACTATGGGTTTTAACATTTTTCTGTATGAGTGTTAATATCTAATGTTAATATATGTACTACACAAATGTGAGAAGCCTAATGGCCACTATATATTGCTCCCTTTAAAGGTTTGGCTAAACCAGATTTGTGATTTTCATACCATTTACACATTCAGCGAATGTACACCCCTTTGGGGGACTAGAAAATCATCCATTTTTATGATTTCTAAGCGTTAACTCTGCAAATTAACATAATTTACAAGATTAACAGTAGGCAGACATGCAATCACATGAATTAACGTGTTTCTGGCGGCGGCTTTGTGTCATAGCTATCAGAAAATCCAAGCAATTAATTGTCATCAAAAGTTTGTTTTGCCTTATTTAAAATTAGAGAAGATAATCTATATACAATTTCTAAGTTTTTTTTTTTTATAATTTTCGGTCACGTCAAGTAGTTCCGTATATGCATGGTATGTGGCAGAAATTTCCATGCCATGTTAACAGCTTCAATTGAAATGTCGCGCAATTATATATATTTCACCAGGGCTTTGCTTTTTGCAGAGTCTGCAAAGAACTCCAAAGAAATTGGCCTATTTGCTTTGAACCTACTTTGCCACAATAAGACATCTGAAAGGATTTAAAAATATAGTCCTTACACTAGTGACATTGAAATACTTTCATGACGTTTCCACTTTACTATGTTGCCCCGGGTGGCTATTGAGAGGGTACGCCAGAATCTTTGTTACAACGGTACTAATATTTGGGGAAAAGTACCAGTGGCGGAGCTGCCATATGGTCAGGGGGCGGTCGCCCCCCCCCCCTGACGGACCAAAATCGTCTGTCGGCGCCCTTTTGGGGTTTTCAACATACTTTACTCTTGCACCATTTTTGGCAAAAGACAAAATTTAATAGCGTTGTTTTAAGGCCCAGATAACAAAACGCTCACACAGCCACCGATAAATGTACTAACTGCACTTCATTCTGATGAAAAGGGTAATCTTTTGTAACATAGGGTTAGGTTTTGCCGCAAACGTATCTTCATGCTTTATACGCACTAATGAATGTTGTCGCTGTGCTAAGTTCATTGCTTCCACACCAAGCGTGATTATAAGCTTACAAAATTCACAGACTGACATTAAATCAACCCTCCCGGCCGGTAAAAGATGTTGCAAAGGGCGCAGCAATAATTGTAGCGCAAATAGCCCTCTTGTTGTCGGGGGGAGGGGGCCCATTATTACATTAAAATCTTAAATCGAGACCTGACAATAACACACAAAATATAATGACTGCCTTCATACTAGAATGTGGAAGAGAAGGATAGAAACATGCGCGTCCGCAGGTAGGGGCAAGGGGAGGGGAATTCCCCCCCCCCCTTGGAAAATAAATAAAAAACCTGAAAAACGAAGAAAACATAAAGAAAAAGACGAAGAAAAATTAACATCAATATTTCTTAACAGTTCACTCAGTGTTTTCCCTATTTATATGCGGTAAATAGGCTTTAGAAATGTCATTTCCATCGATCTGAGCTGCATTTTGGGCCAAAATTTTCTTGCCAACTCATGATGGCGCGGAGCTTTCCCCCTACAAGAATTTAGTCCCCCTCCCCCGAATTTTCTTCAGCGGAAGCCCATGGATAGAAGTTTTGACATGTTTTAATAAAAAAAACTTGCTGAGGAGAAATGTCAAAGTAGTCTTCTACCAGGTGAAAATCAAAATAATGGAAAATCTGAAAAGCCGTGGCTTCGATCGTGCGGGGGATCAGGCTATTTACTCCTTCGAAGCGCCCCTGCAGACCATTTTCGCCCCCTCTGACGGAAATCCCTAGCTCCGCCACTGAAAAGTACCATTATGCAACGATCCAAAACACAATATGAAATGTTATTTCCCGGGCCATATGACACTTAAAATATGGTCCCTCTGAAACCAAATGAATAGTGTCGGTAGTGACTTACACATTTTCCATTCGGCCTATTTATTATTTTGTGATAAATGACTGCAGGATGGCAAGGACTTAAGCATATGGTAGCGCCGAATTTGTATCCAAGTGCAGACACTTTGAATCACTGGGTCGTGCAAGAAAAAAGATAAAGCTTTGAGAGATTTTACTGCAACTTTCACTTGCGTGATTATCGCACCTTACCTGGGCGTTGTGGATGACAAAACTACACCTTTTCCTGTTTCGTGTGATTCAAAAGATATTTGAGCAAACAATCGTTTCAAAACGTACAGCTGAAGTCTCTAAAGGCGTTGCCGAAAACGTCTGTGAAAGCTGCCCGGATGATCTTTCTTTGACGTGGCTATTGCTTTTTCGTTAAAGCGCTGGCAGGGAGATGTCCCTAGTCGTTCTTCAAGCAAAGTCTCAAAAGAATCAACCAGTAAGAAATTGGTTACTAACCACCGGATAAATGGTGTGGGTGAAAATTAATATTCGCGAAAGAGAGAACACCAGTGCAGGTTAATGTTAAACATTTTTTCAGGAAACGTGTTGCAACCCTTTGTGAAGGAAAATGTTCTCAAGCCTGATAGGCAGAACGTTGATAGAAATAAGGCCCCTGTACAATGATTGATGTGACTGTTCTGACATAGGCATATATATATATATATATATATATATATATATATATATATATATATATATATATATATATATATATATATATATATATATATATATATATATATATATATATATATATATATATATATATATATATATATATATATATATATATATATATATATATATATATATATATATATATATAGTCCAAAAAAGACGCATCATATCAGGCACTTCAGATAAAGTAAAACAAAACCCAACACACGAGGATTCAGTTTAATTTTCGGGCAGCACAGTACCCTTGAACACAACTCGTACAACACTAAAACAAAAAGCGAACACTACAAGCCTCAAAACGGAAGAACACACAAGTCTACGTACATACAGACAAGATTACACGCCTTAGTGAATAAGAAAACCTGAAAAGACGGGAACTCTACACTGGAAGAAAACTCGACAACAAACAATAAAAGTTTAACCAAGCGGAGAGGAGAGATCGAAAAAGAAAGCTCAGTTACGTTTTTGTCTGCTGGAACGGTTTTGAGAGTAAAAAGTGTCGTCAATGTTACAGCCATGTGGAACCAAAGTGTTCAATTTCCAAATCCATCGTCTTTCTTTTTCATCTAATAATCTATCTAATTTACGGATATCCAATTTGTCAAACCCTTCTGTTTTCAACACTTCTAAAATCTGAAATTTAAAGTATTCCCCGCCATGAGATTTAAGATGCACATAAAGTGCAGATGTTCCCGATTTAGAGGTTTCCCCGTTAACAAATTTGCGAAAGTCAGATTTATGACCATTCATTCTCAACCTTACGTTGTTGGTTTGGCCCACATACTGTTTCCCACAAACCTCACATTGGATCATATACACGGCCCACTTAGTGTTACAGTTGGTACCTTGATTACGACATGAAAATGTTCTACCATTACTGAAACTAGTTACTTTGTCCGAGGCTATAAAGGAGTGACAAAGCTGACAACGCTTTCCATTACATTGGCTGGTAAGGGTCACATCCGAGTCTTCAGCCGCGTCACGAAGCTTAGCCCGACATAAGAGCCGACCCAGACTATTAGCTTGGGAGAATGAAATTATTGGAGGACTCGTAACTAATTTGCGCATACGTTCAGATGTCTGAAGCAGAGGTAAATACTTCTCGAGAGTCCCCTTTATATCTGGTAGGCCGGGGTGAAACTGTACAGTGAAAAAGGTCTTTTGACATCACTGCTGGGACGCTGTTGTGGGTTGTGGTGAGCATCCAATGCCCGTTTTACCTGCTGTCGCGTTCGCCTTCTCCCATGTCCGCGCCGAACAAGATAATCAACCAATTCATTACACCTGGTTTGAGCCGTAGCTGAATCGCTACAGATACGAAGTATCCGGAGAGCCTGTGAATACGCGATAGATTTTTTAGTATGGTTAGGATGGCAACTGTTCACATGAAGGAACTGGTGAGTATCTGTAGGCTTACTATATAAATCGGTGGTTATACTGCCATCCTCGTTAAGGGTAACCGAAACATCAAGAAAGTTCACGGACTGGGGTGAGTAATCGTACGTAAACTGGATAGCGGGGTGAACCGTATTTATGTATGAAAGGAACTCAACAAGTTTATCCTTACCCTCTGTCTGAGGTTTGTGGGAAACAGTATGTGGGCCAAACCAACAACGTAAGGTTGAGAATGAATGGTCATAAATCTGACTTTCGCAAATTTGTTAACGGGGAAACCTCTAAATCGGGAACATCTGCACTTTATGTGCATCTTAAATCTCATGGCGGGGAATACTTTAAATTTCAGATTTTAGAAGTGTTGAAAACAGAAGGGTTTGACAAATTGGATATCCGTAAATTAGATAGATTATTAGATGAAAAAGAAAGACGATGGATTTGGAAATTGAACACTTTGGTTCCACATGGCTGTAACATTGACGACACTTTTTACTCTCAAAACCGTTCCAGCAGACAAAAACGTAACTGAGCTTTCTTTTTCGATCTCTCCTCTCCGCTTGGTTAAACTTTTATTGTTTGTTGTCGAGTTTTCTTCCAGTGTAGAGTTCCCGTCTTTTCAGGTTTTCTTATTCACTAAGGCGTGTAATCTTGTCTGTATGTACGTAGACTTGTGTGTTCTTCCGTTTTGAGGCTTGTAGTGTTCGCTTTTTGTTTTAGTGTTGTACGAGTTGTGTTCAAGGGTACTGTGCTGCCCGAAAATTAAACTGAATCCTCGTGTGTTGGGTTTTTGTTTTACTTTATATATATATATATATATATATATATACAAATACAAATAATTGCCCAAAAAACAAGACTGGACAGAGTGCTCAATTCTGCAAGCAGAAGAGCGGATATCGACCATGTATTTATGCTGTAAAAGCAAACAAAACCCTACTTAAAGTTTCTCACAAATCAATGCGATCGTCAGGGGATCTCGGTTAACAATGAACACAAGCCTTCGCCGTTCTGGGTTTTTAACCATTGCCCGCTTGAGTAACTTTCTTGCGTGTGTGGTGATGGCGGCATTGTGATAGAATCTCCGATCTTTTGTTCAAGAGGTTGGGGGAACGGTGATCGACTATAGCAAGTTTTTCAGCTTGACAAAGGTTGCAAAAGCCAGATGGAGTTCTATGTGTGTTTGACTGTGCTAATATGTGCCAACGAATTGTAAAGCCTGGCCGCTCCTCTTAAGGGACCAAACGTGTTTAGAGAGCTCGGTTTCTTTTTCATGACGTTCTAAGTTAAAAGATTTCTTGTGGTTGTTGTACCTTTCCTTGAATGGGCCGCCAGACATGCCTATGTATGAGTGTGTGGCATCGTTACTAGTGACTTCAGCCTTGTAGACTACGGCTGATGTGAGGCATTTCCCATCAAGGGGACAAGAAATTTTAACCCTGCAGTTACAGCCGCGATTTGGGGGTGTAGCAGTTTTCTTTGAAAGCACCTTAGAGTTGTGGTTGCTTATGACGGCTTTCATGTTTTTCATGCAACTATAACTGACTTTCACAGTGTTTTGTTAAATATTTTGTGCAGCTTATGCCCCGGGGGAAAGTGTTTGGCTATGAGTTTGAGGAAAGCCCTGCCAACGTTAGATTTGACTGTTTTACCGAACGGGGGGTTGAACCAAATGACCTTCCTGTGCCTTTGCTTCCTCTTTCGCCTTGGGGTTTGCGGGCTCTCAAAGGGGTACTTCAGTTTATGTTGGAAGCCACTGGAGTCTAGTGCCTTTTGGTAGGCAGGCGCTGCAGCGTCAAAAACTGCTTGATTGCAAGAGAGCTCAGCAATACGTTTGTTTACAGCCATGGGGATGTTTTTAAGTATGTTGGGTGGGTGGTTTGACTGGGTATTAATGAACAGGGGGGTGTCGTTGGGTTTCCTGTAGGGGGCATAGGTACCATCTCTCATATTAAGCGTGACATCGAGGAAATTTACGGCACAGGAAGGTCATTTGGTTCAACCCCCCGTTCAGTAAAACAGTCAAATCTAACGTTGGCAGGGCTTTCCTCAAACTCATAGCCAAACACTTTCCCCCGGGGCATAAGCTGCACAAAATATTTAACAAAAACACTGTGAAAGTCAGTTATAGTTGCATGAAAAACATGAAAGCCGTCATAAGCAACCACAACTCTAAGGTGCTTTCAAAGAAAACTGCTACACCCCCAAATCGCGGCTGTAACTGCAGGGTTAAAATTTCTTGTCCCCTTGATGGGAAATGCCTCACATCAGCCGTAGTCTACAAGGCTGAAGTCACTAGTAACGATGCCACACACTCATACATAGGCATGTCTGGCGGCCCATTCAAGGAAAGGTACAACAACCACAAGAAATCTTTTAACTTAGAACGTCATGAAAAAGAAACCGAGCTCTCTAAACACGTTTGGTCCCTTAAGAGGAGCGGCCAGGCTTTTACAATTCGTTGGCACATATTAGCACAGTCAAACACACATAGAACTCCATCTGGCTTTTGCAACCTTTGTCAAGCTGAAAAACTTGCTATAGTCGATCACCGTTCCCCCAACCTCTTGAACAAAAGATCGGAGATTCTATCACAATGCCGCCATCACCACACACGCAAGAAAGTTACTCAAGCGGGCAATGGTTAAAAACCCAGAACGGCGAAGGCTTGTGTTCATTGTTAACCGAGATCCCCTGACGATCGCATTGATTTGTGAGAAACTTTAAGTAGGGTTTTGTTTGCTTTTACAGCATAAATACATAGTCTATATATATATATATATATATATATATATATATATATATATATATATATATATATATATATATATATATATATATATATATATATATATATATATATATATATATATATATATATATATATATATATATATATATATATATATATATATATATATAAATATATATATATATATAAATATATATACATATATATATATGTATATATATATATATATATACTAAGAAAAGTATCCACGTGTGCTCCAAAAATTATAAAAACGATGAAAAATAGTGAGTTACACAAAGATGACATCATAAGAGCACAAATTTCCAATGCAGAGAACACAGTGTATATTTCAGGCACGCCTGTGCCTTTCTTCAGCACCAACAATGAAATGAAAATAATATAATGGAGACCTAGTACACTGTACTCAATGGTATACTTATTGCAAAAGCTCATAGTCACGCTTCACCACGAGTGGCAAACGGAAAATCACTTAAAACACCCAAATCCAAGTTTAAACCATTGATATGAGTTTTAAGCTTCATAATCCACTTACTCTCGGACCTTAGTCTATTGTTGAGAGTGGGGTAATTAGAGCCTAACAGGACAAACTTGAGATTGGAGAGGTTGTGATTACATTGATTGAAATGCTTGGCTACTGGATAACTGATGGCCTTATCTTTAACTGTCTTTTTGTGGTTGTTGAATCTGAACCTGAACTTTGAACCTGTTTGACCAATTTAATTACCATACACACACTTATTACAAAAAATCAAATACACGACGTTGGGGGTGTCACAGTTGAAAGGACCGGGGCGGATGCGGGCATTGGTACCGGGAGGGGTGAAACAGGGGTCAGTGATCAAAAAACTACATACTTGACATCTAGGCTTTCCGCATTTCCGGTTGCCCGTGTCGGACCTACTGGGAAGCCTAGAAGAGGTAATTATGGATTTAAGGGTTGCCTACGGGACATGAGCGGGGGGTCTTTGAACAGATCGTGAATAGAACTGTCCGATTTAAGAATTTCAAAGTCTTGACGTAGCACTTTGAGTAACTTGTCAGTTCGACTGGAATAATCCACAACTAAAGGAATACGAGAGTTAGTGGCTTTCGGTTTTTCAAGAAGAAGGTCTTCCCGACATAGAGCAGAAGCTTTTGAAATCCCCCTTTTAATAATGGAAAAGGGGTACCCGTTATGCAGGAAATGACCAACAAGATTGGAAATATGTTTATTGTACTCAGATTCGGAAGAACAGATACGTTTGATTCTGATGCACTGGGAATACACAATGGCTGTCTTAAGGCTGTATGGGTGGGAACTCTCAAAATTGAGATAGGTATGGGTATCAGTGGGCTTGCAGTAAAGCGTGGTAACAAAATTATCGTTACACAATCCAACTAGTACGTCTAGGAAGGGGATTTCAGTATCGGAGAACTCCGAGGTGAATTTGATGGTAGGGTGAACATCGTTACAGGCTGTTAAGAAATGACGGAGCGCATCTACTCCGTGAACCCAAGTGAAGAAAATGTCATCGATATATCTACAATAATTACAGGGCTTGAAAGGGCTATTAGAGAGGATTCTTTCCTCTAAGTCAGCCATGAAAATAATGGCATAACTGGGTGCCATTCTGCTGCCCATTGCCGTTCCACTCGTTTGTAAATAAAATTGCTCATTAAAAACAAAGTGATTGTGAGTGAGAACAAACTCAACAATGCAGGCAAATTCTTTAATAAACTGGGTGGAAAAACCATTTCTAGCCAGGAACTTTTTGCAGGCCAATACCCCTTCCTTGTGGGGAATATTAGAATAGAGGGCACTCACATCCATGGTAACTAAAAGGGAACCTGGGGGACAGGACCCAATGGCTTGGAGTTTCCTAAGGAAATGAGCAGTATCCTTTACATAACTGCCTAGTGAGGGCAGTAAAGGATTAAGGACACTGTCAATGTAACCAGAGAGGTGTTCCGTAAGGGTTCCTATGCAGGAGACAATGGGTCTACCTGGAGGGAAAATGTCAAGAAATTTGGCTAATTCAAACAACTTAGGGGTACTTAAATTATGTACCTGTAAATCAGATGGGATATTGGGGGGAGGGTCTAGGGAGGAAAGTCTACTTTCGACCAGTTTAGGCACTTTATGTACCTTGGGCAGCGTGTAAAACACTCCCGGCTTGTGAGTCTCAGGGATACGTGGCTTAACCTGATCTAGTACTTCAGATGTGAACGTACTTATTAAATTCTTGAGTTCCTCCTCATAACTTAAGCTGGGATCGGTTGGCAGCTTCACATAGAAGTCTGAGTTACTCAGTTGTGTCTCCGCTTCCGAGATGTAATCAGCTGTATTTAGAATGGTGATGGCGCCCCCCTTATCCGCTTGTTTGATAGTGATGGCAGGGTTTGAACTGAGATTTTTGATAGCATTACGCTGTCAAGTAGACAAGTTGTGGGTGGTTTTTAGCGCCGAGAGTTGGCTTCTAAAAATGAGTTTAGGTGAGCCTTGGCCGAACTAACGAAGGATTCGATGTAAGGATTCCTTCCCGATTTAGGCGTCCATTCAGGTTTCGTTCCTGAAATAGGCATATGCTGCACTTCGGGGGAGAAACTTTCATCTCCGAAATATTCCCTAAGTCTAACCTTTCGGGTGAAGCTATGTAGGTCATAGGCCAGATCAACGGGATCCAAATCACGCGAAGGGCAGAAAGAAAGACCCTTGTTGAGAACAGCTTTCTCGTGGGGAGTGATGACGTGGTCTGAAAGGTTGATGAATTTGTCCTTTGGTACCCCATCAGAAATCTGATAACGGGAAGGAAAACAGTCGGTAATACATCGATGGTGATTGTCCAGGGGTCGAAGGATGGGGTCCTCTTTTGTAAGACCCTTGAGTTTCCGTAATTTTCTTTGAAAACATTTGTGCTGTTGTTGTTTAAAAACGTTATCAAGTGCCCGTACTACTTGTGCCCGTACTACTCTGTTATATATATATATATATATATATATATATATATATATATATATATATATATATATATATATATATATATATATATATATATATATATATATATATATATATATATATATATATATATATATATATATATATATATATATAACAAAACCAAAAATTGAAAAAACGACGGTATTCAGAGCACAATAGTCTGTATTTGAAACGAATATTTCGGACACTCCTGTGCCCTCCAACTGCGTTATAACAAATGAAGCAAAATTAAAACAAACAAAAGCTTTAGCACAAACCGCCAAACACGCAGAGACGAATTTATGCGCACAGTACGCACTCCTTTGAGAGAAAAGTCGCGGCCCGCAAGGTAGGTGAACTGTTGCTAACGAATAACGGTTGCTAGCAAAGCTAAAACCACTGAGCACGCCCAAGTCTTTGTTAAGGCCCTGTTTGTGCGTATTACGGGCTATAATCCACTTACTCTCCGCTCGGAGTCGCTGGTTTGTTGTAGTGAACCCCTAGCAGAGGAGTACACAACGCAGATTAGAGAGATTATGCCCTAATCTGCAATAATGATTGGAAACGGGAAGGTTGACTTTGTCGATGATTGACTTTTTGTGATTGTTAAATCGCAACCTAAACTTGGGGCCCGTCTGACCAACGTAGTTACCTTCCTCGCATGCAGTACAACATAAAAGGTACACAACATTAGGAGTATCACAATCAAGGGGAGGCGGTCGGATAGAAATAGTTGATCCAGGTGGAGTAAATGATCGATCTGTTATAATGAACTGACATACTTGACATCTTGGCTTGTCGCATTTCTTATTACCGGTGCTTAAAGACTTAACTAACTTAGATGATGTCAGAAGAGTCTTTAAGTTAGGAGGCTGTCTCCTGGCTTTTAGAGGAGGATCCCGAAACAAATCAGATATAGAACTTTCGTTTCGAAGTACATCAAAAACGTGACGAATTATATTGTGTAAGTTCTGGGTTTTAAGGGAATAATCGAGAACAAGGGGGATACGAGAACTGCTGGCTTTTGATTTATACAAGAGTAGTTGGGCTCTTGAATACCTCGATGCTCTTACAATACTCTCCTTAATTAGTTTGAGCGGATAGTCATTTTCGAGGAAGAAGCCCGATAGATAACCAACATGTCTGTCGTACTCAAACTGAGAGGAACAGATACGTTTAATACGAATACATTGCGAAAATACTATGGATTTTTTCAGACTAACATGATGAGAACTATTAAAGTTGATATAAGTATGTGTATCCGTCGGTTTGCAATATAGGGTTGTGGCAATAACATTATGTCTAAGTTGAACCAGAACATCGGGAAAGGGAATTTCAACATCAGAATAACTATAGGTGAATTTGATAGACGTATGAAAGTCATTACAAGATCTCAAAAAGACTTTAAGATTATCGAGTCGTTAGCAACAGTTCACCTCCCTTGCGCGACGCGACTTTTCTCTCAAAGGAGTGCGTACTGTGCGCATAAATTCATCTCTGCGTGTTTGGCGGTTTGTGCTACAGCTTTTGTTTGTTATCTCATCGCTCCGTGAGGAGGATGAGATATTGTAGTCACTTTGCCTATGGGGCTATATATGGCAATTCCAGCTAAAATCGCAATGGTTACCATGGTAACGGTAAATTTTCCCAGGTTACTAGTCTCGAGGTCTAACCCATGGTGAGGTACCCCGGGGTAACTGAAGATCCAGGGCTGAGAGAGGGGTCAAAACCTGTCAGTGTGTGTGTGTGTGTGTTGGTGGGTGTGTGAGTGTGTGTGTGTGTGGGGTGTGTGTGTGTGTGTCCAATTTTGTTTTCCTAATATCTTGTAAACGGCTGGGCCGATTTTCTTCAAACTTAGTAGGATGGTACCTTAGGTGGAACAATTGCATTTTAATACACAACCGGAAGTGAAGGTCAAAGGTTACGGGTCAAAGGTCAAATTAAGTGAAATCGACATTTTCTGCTATATTTCCAAAAATAAAAGTCCTCCTGACACGAAACTTCACACATATGATTGCATCTAGGCCTACCAAAATATGTGGTTGCCATAGCAACAGAGGTCAAAGGTCAAGTGATAGAATGGAACAAAAAATTTTCAAGTGATAATTTGTTCGTAAAACAAAGTTTTTGTCTTTTAAACTCCTCCTAGTGGGCTGGACCGATTCTTTTCAAAATTGGTAGGTGGGTACCCCAGGGTGGGAACTTATGTCTCCCAGACCCTCGGAAGTAAAGGTCAAAGATCAGAGGTCAAAGGTCACATTTTGCAAAAAAAAAACCACTTTTCTTTACTATTTTGTACTAAAACTTCAAAAGAAAACCTTCATTTTACATGAAACTTCACAAGTATAATAGGGTAGACTAGTTCGACCAAAATATGTAGTTTCCATGGCAACCAAGGTCAAAGGTCATGTGACAGGTGGTCAAATACTTTTTTGTATTCACTTTAACTTTTAACGGAAGCATCCCACAAGTCTGAAAGTTTAAGTGTAATAGCCTCGGCATGATAAGTTGTACCAATATGTGTGGTTGTCATGGCAACCAAGGACATAGTTCACCTAACAGATTGTCAAAGGTTAAAGTGGGCATGACACGGCCATAAAAACTTTTGTGTATTGCAAGATTTGATACAGAATTGTACAAATATCATCTCACACCCCATTAAAAACCCGTACAATTGGGCATAAATGATATTCGAAGGAAAACTGCGTTCGAAATTCAATTTCGAAAAATGCCGCAACAGCTCACCTGACTTTTATGACGCAATTGGCGGCACAAACCCCGCCCTACGGCGCGCGTCTAGATGAGGAACTGATGTAACGCTCGGTAAAGTTATCTTATCACAGCAACCTCATGAAAACGATTGCATCACAATAAAGAGCCCAACATACAGAGCGAAAGGTGCGGACCATGGTGGGGATTCGCAGCAAATCATTGGCCAAAATGTTCGCGTGCATACGCGCGCGGGTAAAAATAGTTCTGTTTTTGTGCAACAAAGACGCGGTTCGGGCGCTATAAAGAACAACTATGAACATGTATGGACAGACCACAACAAGCGCATCCCCACTACGAGCGCGTCTTTACTGTATGAGCTGTTTGGTGAAGATGCTATTGCGAATACTAAGCAGTAACCGTGCAATGCACAATTCACAATGTCAGTGGCCACGCTCAGTGCTATTGTAGCACCGGTGTTTGCAATTATGTATGCGCTAACACGCGTTACCATGCACATAATTCGATGATTGTGAGCTCTCTGGTACAGTGTTACTAACCGTGCCTCCAATAACGTCACCATTTTTGAGACGCGTTCACATACGTTTTTTCGCATTAGTTCGAATTTCAAATGGGCTGAGCGTGGCCTGTAATTGGGAATTCAAAACGTCGTATGTCGGTATTTATGGACATAATTTAGTAGGGAAATCATTTACTTTATGTCAAGGTGTATGGAAAAAACAGTTACCGAGGAACTTACTTTAGAAGGTTTTCGGCCGACCTATTAATCTTTTCTGCGTACTGGCCTGTGGCGAATCCTAGCCCGTGGCAAGGAATAACCCAAGATATGAAACTGTGGGTGACTAACATTAGGTTAGGCATAGGGCCTACCTATCTTAGTGCCCTGAAAACTTGGCGGTTTTGAAGCAAAAAACGTACGTGACAATTTCCTTGCCATGGGCTAGGATTCGCCACAGGCCAGTACGCAGAAAAGATTTGTACGTCGGCCGGAAATCTTCTAACGCCACGCGTTCAACATGGCGCACACGCCCAGTTTTTTAATTGAGACGCACTTGATGCGCATATCAGCTCCGGGGCACACGTGAAGTTTGCCACCGCGTCAAAATGGAGAATACGCTCATACAGCTAGTGCCTGAATAATAACAATAACGCACTTGTCTGAAGCGTCCCCGAAAGCGTCTTACTTTTTTAATCGTTGCGTCCCTATCCGTATCAGTTAAGTGTAACAGTCAAGCTAGTTTTCTTTAGAGTGTTGCAAGGGGATACCAACATCTTAAAAATAAATTTGTTCCAAAATCTTAGATAGGCCTACTGGATTAAAAGGGCAACCGTTACAAAGATTGGGTAGCCCTTCTCCAGTTCTTTTATAATCCGAAATGTCAGAATTTAAATATCCAAATGATGTTTTTTGTTTTTGAATAAAGGGTGCGCCTATAGTTCCAAGAACTTGATTGGTCTGTGCCATATTCTTTCCCCTCGCTATCTTACGAAAAAAAAAACTTCCGTCCCTTGGAAAAATAAAAAAAATTCAAAATTTCAAAGGATTGTGGCATGCAGCTTTAGTATGGTAATTTTTGTCAATGAAATTCTACTGTAGCATAAAAACAGCACAGATAAAACTTCTAGCACATAAATAGTTCAAGTTCTGTAACCAACTTGCGCACATGTTAGCGATGAGATATGCAACTCCGTGGATTGCCCTCTTGTTTTAATTTTGCTGCATTTGTTATAACGCAGTTGAAGGGCACAGGAGTGTCCGAAATGTTCGTTTCAAATACAGACTATTGTGCTCTGAATACCGTCGTTTTTAGCATTTTTTGGTTTTCTTATCGATATGGAGTATACGTGGAACTCACTAATATATATATATATATATATATATATATATATATATATATATATATATATATATATATATATATATATATATATATATATATATATATATATATATATATATATATATATATATATATATATATATATATATATATATATATATATATATATATATATATATATATATATATATATATATATATATATATATATATATATATATATATATATATATATATATATATATATATATATATATATATATATATATATATATATATATAGGGTAGTTCATTTTGAAACAGTCGATTTTAACCACGTAGGCTCCCCAACGACGGCCCAACTTTCAGCATTGTGTTGACTATTGACAGTATCGATATTAAGAACTACGCTGACACATCACAAGATCACTTTTCATTGATTTTTTTTCTTTGGGGGGGGGGGTTAACGTTGAAGCACTCTATAATCGTTATCATCCTCCCACCTGCCCGCATGATCTGGCAATGGCAAAGATAATGGTATACCATATGTACTTGATGCTCATCATAAGCAATAGGGTAGCAAACACGAGCCAGTGAGCCATAGCTGGAAAAAAGAATGTGACTAGCCTGACTAAAACCAATTGGTTAGAAACTTAGCCGTAAGACCTTATCTAATTAAATATCCAGAAATGTTGGAAGAATTTTGTTCTGCGATGTAACGGACCTTTTCTAACCTGTTTAAAATGTGGGACTAGTGTGAAGAATGAATGATAAGTGATAAGAAAGAGAATGAGGACTTTTTATTTTGTTTCTAAACCAAAAGATTCCATCTCGATTTTGTAGGGAACACTGAAAGTAACCACTTTGGTTTATGCTCAAGAAAGTTTGGGGAACAATTTAAGAGGAAATGATTGACTTAACTGGAAAATGATGCACCAAAATAAGAATGAGTCAACTACATCATTATAATTCAGGAATAATTTGTTTTAATCACTTGAAAATAATGTTGTGACTTATTTTTCGAATTAATGCTCAATAAATATTTGATTTCTATTAATATTCAATGTTATTATATGGAAACATACTGTGCATTTTTAATACCTGTAATGAAGTCATGAGTTATTTGTAAAATCTGGAAAATTTTTAAAAATAAACTTGGCGCCCGCTTCCTTTCAGTGGTATACTTTTCCCAAATTAATGCCAAAAAGTGTATGGACGAAAGATTGCTGAAGAGTGTCAGTGCAATAATGTACATCCAAATAAAAAACCTTAATTCACCCACTGCGACAAACCAAGTCAAAATCTGTGACACGAATGAAAGTTTGCAAGAAGGAAAAAATCCATCAATGGTGGTCTTGCCTCCGATCCAAGGAAGGCGTTTAAAATAATGTTGATTTTCAAACTTTCAAACTTTTACTCGGTTGGTGGTTAAAACTTCACAATGTCACGAAGCTGACATAAGGAATGAAAAATAACTTTTGCGTGTACTCTTAGAGTCCCTTCGCCTCCGTCACCAGCTGTGTTCAAGAAAATAGATCGTAAAATGCTTATGGTGAACAGACCTCCTGCTAAAAGCTGTTTGTTGAAAGTGATGGTTTCGACCATATTCAACCGACAGAATCAAGCATAGACATGGCCGTACGGGACTCTTTCTCTCAGACTTCTTGTTCCACTCCAGATCCCACCCATTGCATAACCCCTGCCCTAGTGAAACACCGAAGTTAGCCCGATTCAGCAAAGTTTTTGGGAGGGGGACTACAGCCACCCCATGCTCTTCCGTTCCGTATGGTCATGAGCATGAGTATTCACAATCCATATTATTGTCTCGTAATGTTTTCTTAGATTCGAGTTATTCCAGGGTACAGAAGGTGGAATGTGTTAACTATACTTTGGCTGTATGTCTCTTGCTCTCATTCGTTAATCGGAAATGTTCACCTGTGGTCAGTTGTGGTTTCCGCGGATCGGGAGAAAATTTGCCTGTCTGAACGGTATGAATATTAGCATTTAGTGTCTACCTCTCCACAGTCGTCGATTAGTTTAACAAATACGTGTATATTCAAATGTGATATCAACAGAGATTTTAAATATGCTCGAATTTCTCTTTCCTGAATTGGATAAAAATTGCAAGGTTGTTTTAAACGTTATCTCCGTTGCATTTGCGCGGTAGGATCGAAAGGCATCATGGGAGATATTTGAAAATGGCGCCACCCATAGCAAAATGTTCCCCCGATCTGGTGAAAATTGATTTCCCCCGAAAGCGGTTATCTCCCGAACTGGTGGTAAGACCGGTGAATTACGCCGCCGTATTGACCTTAAATAGGAGTTTTGCCGCATGAATTAAAAATACTAGACTTTTCAGTTTCGAGATGTAGGTATAATCTAGATTTTCATCATTTTTAAAATTAGTGTGGAGATGGGTCGATTTAACCAAGGTCTGGTGAGAGTTCACCATTGCGATATGGCCTTTGAACCCCTGGAATCTCTGGAATAGTAAAAAGCTGTAATTATTCGAAAAGTTCATTTACTTTGCAGTTGTGACCATAATTTTCTTTATGGCAGTAATAGTTTTCTGAACAAGATTTATTTCCTTAGGTATGATAAAGGTTATTACAGTAGAGAACCTGCAGTACGTATGTCATTAAAACTCGCTAAAATTGATGACTGCTTTTCTAAGTAAATATCATTAAACATCAAAGTCTTATTCGTGCACAAATGATCTCCTCGAGACAGAGTTGGCAGGTGTTTTTGTGTCATTTTGCAAAACTGAGAGATGTGAGTTTCAATATTGTTTCTTCAAAGTCAAAGAAAAGGCATTTTTTATTGCTTTGCCTTCTTAAGAGACAACATCCTTCACTAAATTTTTGTTTGACTTTTAATCTATATGTTGCAAACATCAAAACCGCTCCTTTTAATGTCAGTATTATAGTCTATCCTTATCACTGTTTAAATGAAAGTAAGATATTAAAATCATCAATACCAGCTAAATGAGACGACCCAGATTGTAACATGAAAACTTGAATAAAACTAGATGATGCCATGGCAACTATTTAAAAATTATAATAATCTCGAAACGGACAACAAATTGTCTAGTTCATTTACTAGGACTATAGGTAAGATATGGTGTATTTGTCCAAACCACTGGATAAATCTGTTGAGACGTTTTTAGCGGGAGAATGAAATTGGCAAGCTTTGCTTGAGCTTTATAGTGGCAGCCAGAACTTTATGTAATTTGTATGTAATAGGTCAGGTGTTAAGTTTTGTGGGGTTTAAAAGGGACAATGATTATTATGCATGAGACACCATATACGATGTTTATCAGTATTGACGTTTCCTTCTAAGACATTAATCAAAGTGATCTTAACGGCTTAATGTATTGTTCATAGACATGAAAGAAATGAGGATGATTACTATTTCTTTGGAAACTTGTGAACGAGCTTTCAACGGTTGAAAGTAGAAAGGTGGCGTATTATAAGATGATGAGGAAGGATCGATTTTACTGATTAGCACCTCTTACTAGACGTTTATGGCATCATTTTATCTGTAAGCAGTAATCGACAAGTTCAGTTAAATGACAGTTTTTCGTATAAAATTTAAGTAAAGAAACCCGTAGACTATGTATGTAGCCGTAATAATGTGGGTATATAGGCATACATCCCGATGATAATGGGTGAGGCGGACGTAACGCAACATGTCCTTACATAAATCTCTTGGTAAAAAATACTTTCATGTTTGTATCTACCTAAACTGTGAAAAATAGCTTAAAATTGCTGTAAAATTACAAAAATAAAGAGAAACAATAGAGATTTCAGGAAAGTTCTGGTAACATTGAGGTTTCTAGAACTTTTCGGTAATCTTTATTTACCTCTTTATTTTGTCGTTCTGTAAATCTACCGTAATTGTGTGTAGTGAATAACCACTGGGCATTTACCATTGCATAAGATGTATTTCTAGCCTGCTGTTCTAAAATATACACTACAAACCCCGATTTGCTGTGGTAACTTAGCACAATTCAGGTAGCTCGCTTTCTGTAAGTTTCTGAGAACTTCGCTTAGCTAGACTTCCCCATAAAAATTGGGTAATGGTATCTTAGTTACTTTCCCAAAACCGGTGCTCCGGGAAGTGTCCCACGAAATATCGAAATCGGGAAGAAGCAAAACAACTTGAAGCTCCATAATATTAAATATTTGTTTAAAAAGGGGCATAAATTTCGGCGCGCTTAACGCGGCGCAAATTACGTCACTAGTACAGTGGTGTTCACACTTAAAAAATGCCCCCTCCGAATAGTGTCTAGTTAAGCAATTGTCTGCCCCATGGCTCTTTTTTGTAAGTATAGGCCTATATATGACGCTTCCTGAACATGCACTATTTTAAAAAAACTCCATGGTGACCTTTTTCATAGCGACCTTTTTTACATCTTTTCCAAAGCATAATTACACAACACTTCCCTTATATCCGATTTTGCGAATTGTTGCCGTTATGCATATCATACCTGTGCCACATTTCTGAGACAGCTCATTACGAATGTCAAATTTATTCAAATTTCCAGTGAGGCATGATTTATTAAGGATTTAATTTTTATAGGCACCAACGAGCAAAGCTTGTATCTTTTCTTGTACAATATCACTATTGCCAGGAATGATTAATGCACTTATTTTGCTGTGCATTGAGGTATAAATAGATGTAGAATTACCTAGGGACGTTCCTTTAAATTACCGGCTGACAAATTTGCTCTATGTTTTAAAAAAGGAAACTGAAAGCATTCACGATATCTTCATCACGATATCTTCGAATATAGGTCATACTACCATTTAGCCGTACACATGTCAAACGGGATTTTATCCACATTTAGCCAACTGCCAGTATATGAAGTGTGGACGTTCTCCTCAGAGCTGCCAACAGACAAACACAAACATGTTTTTGGTATTGAAGAGGGAAACTACGTTTTTAACAGTGAAAATGTGGATATCCCTTCTTCCAGATGTATCTACACTTGACTGGGACAAAAGACGCTTATGTCCCCGATTCACTCGTACTACACGCATACACTCACTAACTAACTTGTTAGTAAGTCAGTTAATTGGTTTGTTAATTACGTGGTTAGTTAGTTAGTCAGTCAGTCAGTCAGACAGTTAGATGGAGTTTTACGGCTCAGTTTCCAACCTATTGGTTCAAGTCGAGCCGGTCATGGCCTTTTTTCCAGTTGTGGCTCACTGGCTTCTTTTCCTACCCTATTGCTAATGCGGAGCATCACGCACAACGGCAGTAGGCTCCATTTTTAGAGTCATTGGTTTTTACAACGGAAAACACTAGCGTAAAACGCTAGCTAGTGAGAGTGAGAAGCTGACAGTGGGCCGGTAGAGTACCTATGGACAAATTTAGGAGAGAAAAAATACTTTTTCAAAAGTCTCCCAGTGGCGGAGGTAGGGATTTCGGTCAGAGGTGGCGAAAATGGTCTGCAGGGTGCTTCGAAGGAATAAATAACCTTAGCCTCAGCACGATCGAAGCCACGGCTTTTCAGACTTTCCATTTGATTTTCCCTTTTGGTAGAACACTGCTTTGACATTTCTACTCGGCATGTTTTTGTATTAAAATATGTTTAGATTTTCTATCCATGGGCCTTCGCGGAAGAAAATTCGGGTGGTTGGACTAAATTCTTTTAGGGGGAAAGCTCCGCGCCACCATTTATTATGAGATTGGTCACTTGAAGAAAAGCAAAATGAAAACTGCTCATTAAAACTCTTAAACCATTACCACTATGGTAACAGTTTTATTTTATTTTAACCTGAATGTTTTCTTCAAATGATTTTGAAAAATGTTGTGGAAGCTATTTTGGTATCCTTATCACTTCTTTTTATTGTCTATGTTGACAATTATTCCCGACAACAAGAGGGCTATATGCGCTACAATTATTGTTGAGCCCTTTGCAACATCTTTTACTGGCCGGGGGTTAATTTAATGTTAGTCTGTGTATTTTGTAAGCTTATAATCATGCTTGGTGTGGAAGCAATGAACTTAGCACAGCGACAACATTCATTAGTGCGTATAAAGCATGAAGATACGTTTCGGCAAAACCTATCCCTATATTACACAAAATGACCCTTATCATCAGAATAAAGTGCACATGGTACAGTTACTGGTGGCTGTTTGAGCACTTTGTTATCTCAGTTTTAAAACCAAACAATTAAATTATGTCTTTTGCCAAAACTAGTGCAAGAGTAAAGCTTGATAAAAACCTTAAAAGGGCGCCGACAGACGATTTTTGTCAGTCGGGGGGGGGGGACCGCCCCTGACCATATGGCAGCTCCGTCACTACTCCCGACCCTCTGGCAAAGGGCCGTTCGGCGAAACCAAACTTGAAACTGCTTCCCGAAGAAGCTGTCCATCCACTTAAGGACAACACCTGACCAACCTTAAGGCCTTCAGACCTTTTACATTATTGGTCTGTCATGCATGGCTCCATTCTAGACTGGATGAAAAGAACAGATACTACACATGATCTTAGCCAAAAGGCTTATGGTCGTTTTGTCCATTTAAGAGAGAAAAATGCCTGTTTAATTTCAGAACAATCAATTTTGCACTAAAAGAAACATTATTTTCACTTGTTAATCTAATATGTGACGAAAGATTTTTCTGTGGTAAATTATGTTTGGTGGGAAAGGCTGGATGTCCACCAGCGTTTTTACGCCGCAAAACGCCGTCCGCTGGCGGGGGCCGGGTGTACCAGATGAAGAAAATTAATTCACAAAAATACCAAAAATTACCAAAATTGTATCCTAATCTTTGTAATTGTTGCTGAGGAAAAGGGTCTATGCATTACAAATCGCGGGCGTCATTAATTTGGTGCAAGACTTATGCATATTTATATATGTTGCTGTTTGTTCGTAATTTGGCCTGTTCCTTATGAAGGAGTGTTGAAAATTTGAAAAAGGGGTTACCATTGGAAAGTTAACGTAATAACCAATCTAACGATTCATGGACATCGACGATCTGAGTCAGTTTGTACAAATTGCAGTAGGTCAAAAGTCCATTGCTATTGCTTACCATGCCAAAAAATGCCTTCGAAATCTGCCCTGGTCCCTACGTAAAAGTTAAGTATTATGGGTCTATTTTTTGCCATTTGAAAGATGAGACATAGTGCCATGTAAAACTGAATGAACATCACTGAAGTTTTTGAAAGAAACACAGCACCGACAATAGAAACTTCGTAACAATACTCTTTTACACAGAGCGCGTTTTCGTTGCATGGGGTACGCTCACACACGCTCTACGGGGTTTCAGTGCTTTATCAATATAGACGAATCCGATCAGCGCAAGGAAGTGGGATAACTTAACCTAAGCTGAATAATTTCACATTCAGGATAAAGAAGCCTAGCCTGCCCTGTGTTAGTATGGACCAGCCTAGTCTACCATGTGTAATAGTCTGAAGACACCGTCTCTGAGCTTACTTTCAGCATCAGCTTCCTCCTAACCATTTTGATTATAAGTTCGAAGTCCAAGTAGTCCTGGTCTATAAGGTATATAATGCAGTGACGTAGCCACGGGGCGGGAGGGGCCTGGGGGGCCTAGGCCCCCCAGATTTTCTTCAGGCCCCCTTAGATTTTTTGCGTCCTGATAAAGTAAATGAAAAAAATAAAATAAAATGTTTGAACGGAAATAAACTTTGAAGTTTTTCCTTCAAAACAGTAAATAAATAAAATGTGTAAAAATTAAAAAAAAAACATGGATGAATGTGTGTAAAACACATTTTGTGCGCACGTAAGACATCAAGTAATAACTTCAAAATGCCTACTTTCACTAAATTAGATACCGTTTGTGATCTGCACCGTCGTTTATTGCATTTCTCTTCGAAGATGATACGAAAGTCTCGACGACAAACTTTAACGTGACTTTGTTAGGTTAAGAACCTTTCTGCCTTTCGGATGGCTGATTGATTTACTGAAAATAAGGCAATCGTACACTGGAGACCACTCTTACACGACCATTCCTATACGTTATCATACACAAAATATGCCGTAAGCAGGTAAGGGTAAGGTACTGCCCCGGATAATTCTTCCCTTCCATCCTTAACAAGTAGGCCTTGGCCTGTATCGTGCCTCACTCCTGCCCATGACAAGTGCCACTGTAGGACGATTTTTTTCGACAAGTCCTCTTTTTACTAGTTGGCACTGGCGTCCGGGGGATTTGTAAAATGTCCACAAGGTCCTGATTTCATGTGTTTCCCACATGATCCATACTAATAAATCTGCTTTGCGGTTCAATTATTTTGAGAGATTTATTCGTAGTATTTTAATTTTGAATGTACCGATGAACAAATACTGCACCATTTTGCATATTGTTTCTTTGGTAGTATGTATGTCTCTTGTAAAATCTCTATAAAAACTAAAAATATTTTGATATTTTTCATGCTCCCCAGAAAAGGAAAATCCTAAAACTTAGGCCTATAATCAGTTCAAAGTTTTGCCAAACATAGCACCATTTTGCATCTAGGAAATCTAAGGCAAAGAAAGTTTCTCAGAAGGGGACACAACTACTTTTGGTTTTCCTGTTAAAGGGTAAGGTACTGCCTTAAGTAAGCTGAAATCCATTCAAATATTGCCGCATTTGCGGCTGGGTACATCCAGTTTAAAACACGTGGGAAGTGCCGTTTCCGGCCATCTGGAGGGTTTTAAAGCCCAAAATTTTCTTGTACGCCCCGCGCCAACGGATGGTGGCGCTCCGCTTCGATTCAAATATTGCCGCATTTGCGATCTACATCCTTCTGAAGTTTACAATTTTTCCCAAGGGAAAGGGAGATACCGGTTCCCTTTAGTCTCATCCCCCAGGCCACAGATCAGAAGTGCCCAGTTTTGGGGTCCCTAAAAATTGTATGTATTACCATTTTTCTTAGATTAATTTTTTATTTTCATTATTTGAGAAGTGGCAGACATGAGATTCGTATTTCATGGCTGGGTACTTCATGCTTAAAACACATGGGAAGTGCCGTTTCCGGCCATCTGGGGGGGGGGGGGCTTGAAAGCCAAAAATTTTCCTGTACACTCCGCGCCAACCGATGGTGGCGCTCCGCTTAGATAGTCTTGCCGTGCCTGACCCTCGGAGGTACCAGGCCCCCCCCCACTTGTTACCTAGGCCCCCCCCAAAAAAAAATTCCATCCTGGCTACGCCACTGATATAATGCTCTTTAAAGATCAACCCCAACTGTAACAATTCTCCTAACCTTCTTATTTTAGCCCCTCCTACAATAGTCTGAAAGTCATCCTCATCATCCAGACACAATTTTAGTTTATTTCTTCAAGATGAGATGAACAGCCACTATTGTATAATCAAAACACTCTCAGTACAGTTCATGCTGTGTGATAAAATCTTTTACACTCTGCATTGTTTGAATTACCTGTCAATCGAAGAACTGAGCCAATAGAAAATTTCGGTAAACCCTACCTTTAATACACAGTTTACAACATGCACCATCCATCATAGGCGTAGGAAGCGGGGGACTGGGGGCGACAGCCCCCCCCCCCGGTTGAAAATGAGAAGCGGAAGCATGCTTCCGCCCGCCCCCCCCCCCCCCTTCACGGTTCAAAAAACCCCTATTTTTCATTTTTCCAAATTTCAAAAGAGCAAAGTTTCCGGCGCGTTTTGAGCCCCGCAAAATGCACTGTACAATGCATTAGTTATTGGTCATAAATCAGTTTGGTAAACTTTTCCGAGCTCTGGAAGTGACAAAATCGGATATTTACCACATGTGACACTTCATCATCAAGAGACACCGGCAGCTATATTGCTTCTTCGGAAAACTGTCTTTCACAGAATTCCAAGTTTTCTTCCATTCGAGCTCTTGATTTTGAAATATTTTGTCTTAAAAGGTAAACAAAGTTTAGGAAACTATTGAAATATGTCATCAGAGAGTGTTAGTTCGTAGGCCTTAGATAATATTATGTAGCAACAGCGATTCAGTCGTCGTGCAATCATTCTCAGATTTGCCAACAATATATGGAGGAAGTGCAGATTCTTCAGTAATCTCCCAAATCTTTAAATTTCCTTAAAGGAAACCCAGAATCCAAAGCTTCTGCAATACAAGCTTCATATCTTCTATATTTGTTTAAAAGAGGCAAAAATTTTCGCAAAACGTCCCTGATACAGTGGTATTTACAAGTGAGAGAAAATCGAAAAACTTAGCTTCTACTTACAAGCCCGGGCCATTTTGGGCTGTCCGAGGGGTACGCCCCACGCCAACTTTCGAGCATGACTTCGAGAATGACTTCATATTCCAGGCAGGGAACCATTGTCCTGCCGTACTCAAATGATCTCATACACCCTATCAGACAGCCTACCTTTCAACCCTGTCAGTTGAGTAGTCAGTGTAGATGGATTCTGTAGTTATTGTCTGTCAAAATGTTATCAATGTTCAATGTTGCAGAGCAGGGACGTAGCTACATGAGCAGGGGGCGATTATCCCCTGGCTCGAAAAAGTGAAAAATTTGGAAATTTGCCTTTTGAGACACCAGTCAAGTACAGTGCGGTTTCCCAACTTTTCCTTCCTAAATTCCGAACTCTTCCTAATGAGAGCACAATATTTGTAACTTTTACTTTAAAAAAGGCAAACATTTTTTGCACGATTCGCGCGCGCTTTATTGCAACCCTCAATGTAGTAAGTGGTCGCTCATAAAGCAGTCGGTGGTAGCATTTTTCCGAAAAGCTGAAGTGCCTTTTCCTTACAATTTTCTTCAATACAGGCTTTTAATTTTAAATATTTTTGCTAAAAAAGCCAACAGAGTTTCGGGAGTTTTTAGAATGTCACCGAGAAGCCTCAATCCGCACTCTTATATAACATTATGTGACAACAACGATCATCGGTTGACATTTTGTCTCAGATATATGCTAACAGGAAACGCAGATTTTTCGATAGTCCCTCAAATATTCAACTTTCTTTACGGGAAACTCTGGATCTAAACTATTTTTTGTAATGCCACCTCCATATTTACAAATGTGTAAAAAGACCCAAATTTTGGGCGCGCTCCCCGCGCAGCAAACTGCGTGCCTGTTACACTAATGTTCACACTTAAGAAAAAGATCAGATTTTCTTTTTTTATTTTTAAAAAAAATTGTCAAAGCAAAATTGTTCAGAGCAAAAAAAATTAAGCATTAAAAATGTACCTTTTGGTCAATGGGGTCGGGTGAGGTGCGTTGTCCAAAATTGTTCCCCCCCCCCCCCACACTTTCATTTTGCTTCCTACGCCACTGCCATCCATTCTTTGACTTCAATCCGACGAGTCTATTGTCATTCGAAGAGCTAGCTATGACCGCGAATGAGGTGAGTCGAGTAGTTATACGAACCGCCGTGTCTACGTGCTTGCTTGCTCTTACATTGACGTATGTCGAATGAAAAAAAAAATCGATATTGAAAATTGTCCAGTATTTCGAAATATATCTTGCACCTTTAATTGGTCATCCATATTTCATTGTGAAAGCTTCCAATTGGTAAAAAACTATCAAGCATCTTTTTAGAGCTTGGTGTTGTTCTAAAATTAGGTTTGAGAAACATATTTCTTTCGCTTTTAAATGCTTCACATTCTAGAATATAATCGAATTTATCCCCTAAGTAATTACCTTTACATAAATTACATATTCGGTCATGAAATACAATCTTATGGTTTCTGCCTGAAACGACGGGAATATTGTTATTTTACAACGAAACTTGCATAGATAATTTCGATTTCGGAAGTCGAGGATCTGCAGATATTTTTCAAATTAAAGACTGGTCTTAAACATCCTATACACTTTACAATGGGAATTGCTATTTACCCCAGCGAGCCAATAACCTATCACTTAGTCTTAACTGAATTACTTTACTCAGCCAAGGGAGGGGTATAGTTAGTTAGTTAGATGGTGTTTAACGGGAGGGGTATAGTTAGTTAGTTAGATGGTGTTTAAAGGGAGGGGTATAGTTAGTTAGTTAGATGGTGTTTAACGGGAGGGGTATAGTTAGTTAGTTAGATGGTGTTTAACGGGAGGGGTATAGTTAGTTAGTTAGATGGTGTTTAACGGGAGGGGTATAGTTAGTTAGTTAGATGGTGTTTAACGGGAGGGGTATAGTTAGTTAGTTAGATGGTGTTTAACGGGAGGGGTATAGTTAGTTAGTTAGATGGTGTTTAACGGGAGGGGTATAGTTAGTTAGTTAGATGGTGTTTAACGGGAGGGGTATAGTAGCATTGTAAGAAGAGAAGGTAAAGTTTACACTGTTTGGCAAATTCCAAACAAATGACATACCAGTTTTGTAGAGGATATTTTCTATTGGACTTAACCAATGAGAATCATAGATATTTTGATCAAAGAGACCCCTTAGAAACTTATAAATTATGTTGGATAATTTTAACTCACTTCCAACACCAAAAATTAGCCATTCTTTTCCTTAATTAATTAATTAAACTTAGGACGAGCCAATTCATATATGCCATACAATTGGGTAGATGCGCACTGTTTAACAAGGTGTTTCTTGAGTGCCTGTTGCCATTGTATTGTATTAACAGACTGGCCAATTATTTAAGAACAATATACAATAAAAACATGAAAAAATATTTCAACTCATTTTTATGATCACATTTTCCATCGATTAAGTAAATTTAATATCGCTCAAGTGTTATAAGCTCTAGAGATAACCGCTTTCGGGGATAATGGTTTTTCACCAGATCGAGCGAAATAACGCCTTATTTAAATTTCTCTTGCTGTTTTGCGATCCTGGTTCGCAAATTCAAAGGAGACGAACGTCGTTCAAAATACCTAAATATTTTTATCGATCCTGGGGAAGAGAAATTTTGGCGAAATTGAAAAACTTTCTTCCAGGAGAACAAAAACAGTTAAAATGCTTGATATTTCACCCAGCACTTTTTGAGACATCGAACAATTTTGTCACGTTTTATAGACTCGACAAAGCCCAGAGCAGTGTGCTCATGTAACATTATTGCAACCCCTTTGTGACTTTGCTCGGTGGAAGTAAACAGTTACCTTATATTTGAATACGCACACATTTACGAAACAAAGCGCAGACGGTAAGAGAAAGGTACTAAGTTGCTCATAGGTATTCATGCTGAAATCCTCCCCCTCCCCCATCGGATGGATTATCATTTTCCCCTGATAGCTGTTATCTCACGAAATGATCTTTCTGGACATTTCTTACTAATTTCCCTAAACCAGGTAGAGAAAGATGGCGGAAACGAAATAGTTCCCATTTTTAATAAAATGTGCAACCTGAATATGGAAAATAAACTGTAAAGGCGATTTTACATATTTCAACCCATAACTATAACTAAATACTCTGAATTTCGGATTCAGCAATATTATTTATAGACTCAAGCCATCCACAATGGTAGATAAAAGAGTAAAGCCGCTTTCTAATTGCATTTACTAACTGATGAATGAACTTACTGCGGCATTCTTCCTGTTTCCGCTACATTGGTTTATCTGGAGGACAGTAGTACCTGTGTATCTATTAGTATAATTGAAATGATAATTGTATATATTAGCATAATTGAAATGATAATTTTGTCTGATAACGCTGTTTTTCTGCATAATTTATAAACCTCTAATGCATCTTCCGAGCTTTATTGACCGATTTGTTGAATATTAATCATATGTGTGAGAGAGATGTGTTGGTAGTTAAGTCTTTAGCATCGCATTTTGGCAAATTTTGCGAGGAGTATAAAGTCACTTCAAATCATTATTTTTTAAAAAGTGTTAAACTGACAGACTTAAAGCAATTTTCATCAATTAAAAATTTTTGTGCAGAAAGACGTCTCTGATGATCTGATGTGATAGGAAGTTCAGTTATATAAACTTAAGCAGGCTTTGTTACTCAAATCCTCTTGTGTAGGGCGTGGCAACCGACTTAAAAATACTTCTCCACAGTAACTCACATCACAGTATATCATGTAGAACAATAAGTCTTGAATGGTTGGTTGGTTGGTTGGTTGGTTGGTTGGTTGGTTGGTTGGTTGGTTGGTTGGTTGGTTGGTTGGTTGGTTGGTTGGTTGGTTGGTTGGTTGGTTGGTTGGTTGGTTGGTTGGTTGGTTGGTTGGTTGGTTGGTTGGTTGGTTGGTTCCTTGGTTCCTTGGTTCCTTGGTTCCTTGGTTCCTTGGTTCCTTGGTTCCTTGGTTCCTTGGTTCCTTGGTTCCTTGGTTCCTTGGTTCCTTGGTTCCTTGGTTCCTTGGTTCCTTGGTTCCTTGGTTCCTTGGTTCCTTGGTTCCTTGGTTACTTGGTTACTTGGTTACTTGGTTAGTGAGTAAATTAGTGAGTAAGTTAGTTAGTTAATTAGTTAGTTAATTAGTTAGTTAGTTCGTTCGTTCGTTCGTTTGTTAGTTTGTTAGTTTGTTATGGTAGGATTAAGAAATAATGACGTTACCAAAGTTTCATGAAAACCCAAGGTTTGGAGGTGCGGGATTGGTTTGTTCATCCCGACGATTTTGGAAGATGTGCCCATGTGCATAGTCAACAAAACTAATTACTAAACTCGCTTATTAATGGCCCGAAATGTAAAACTATCTTAGTAACTGTAAAATTTCCATCGAAAGTCAAAGCGGTTGTAGAACGCGCATGATTAGCCAACTTTATATTCATTTAATGGTATAGCGGTATACTCCTTATTTGGGAATTTTCAGATCCTTTTGCAACTTGCTCATTTTAACTGAAGTGAAATTTTTATCGCAAAAGAAAGCTCAAAGTAGCAACTGTTTAGCAGGAGCATAGCTGCTGAAGCGCAGGGGGATCGCTCTCCTGGCTATGGAAAATGAAAATATCTGAAATTTGTCATTTGTGACATTAGTCATTAACAGTAGGAGTGTCTTAACTCTTCCTTCATGAAATTCCGAATTCTCTCCAATACAAGCTCCATAATTGTAATAATAAATGTTTCAAGAATGCAAGATTTTTCGCCTTCCCACTCCCCAAATTGCAATTCCTAAGGCAGTAATGCTCCGTCGCTCATAAATCAGTTTGTGAAACTTCTCGGAGCTCTGGAAATGACAAAGTCGAAAATTTGCCATATGTGACACCAGATCATCAAGGGACACAGGCACTTACAGTGCTATTTTCTAAATTCTTTCATAAAATTCAAATTTAAGCCTTCCAAGAGACTAAGATTTTCATCCAGAAACATGCTAAAACCTCGGAGTTTCCAGGATTTCGGCCCTGGCCTATGACGTTTTGGATTCGGTTTCATGCGGTTTTTTTGAAAATTATTTCACGAAAATTAACCTTTACCCTAAGCCCCCCCCCCCCTCCGTGAAGTACGCAGGATATCTCTGTAGAGGGGATGCAGTTTTATGAGTGATCGCCAGCGTGGAGGAAGGATCTAAGGGGAGAGGGTTCCCCTCCCGTTTGAAACATTTTGGCCCTTTTAAGAAAACTAAATGAAAAATGGTGCAGGTTTTACACTTTGACAGAAACAGTGTTAAAAGTTGAATGGTTTTGGTTTATGGGGATAAAACAGAAAATTTTGCGTTTTTGCAAGGCATCTAATGCTATTTACGCTAATTTTCGAAGTGAAAGTTGGTTTTAAGTCTGCATACTTTTAAGAGTCGAAATAAAAGACCATCAATCGGCAAAGGCGCACGGGAGCATTTCAGGTTGCTGTTCGTTCTTGCTCACAAATGCTCACAAATAGGTGGGCGCGGAGCGTGCAAAAAATTTACAAAAATCAAACCCCTCGGATGGTCGGAAATAGCATTTTCCAGACTCATATGAAAGTCGCTGTCTTTTTGGCGTTTGCAATGCAATGCTTACTTCAGAATAAGTCTGCAAACCGCAAAAAGATCAGATTGTTACTAAGAAATACTTTCACACGAAAAATTGAATGATGCCCGAAAGACTTTCTAAGCGGAGCACCGCCATTGGTTGGCGCGGAGCGTTAATGATATTTTGAAATTCGCGACTTTCAGATGGCCGAAAATACATGCTTGTATAAAGAGAATTTAAACAGTCTTTATGTAAAGCTTTTGCTTGCAATAGCAAAATATCAGCAACATGCTGAGTGATCAGAAAATTAACGCATAAAATATACTACCACTATTATATTAAATGGTTTTGAATCTTTTCGGGGGAAATATGCAACGGCATTGGAAATATCCCAATGTTTCTGTATTGTGGCGCTTGGATAAATTCATGATCCGCTGGATTGGTGAAACTATCTGTGACTGATCGAACTTCTGACTGTAAGTGATTTTACCCTAACAAATCTTACATGAGGAATAGCAAACTATTTCTCGCCACACTTGAAAACCCTCCGTTCCCATACCCCGTCCCTTACGTCTATGTCAACCGGGAATGAGTCTAAGGGAGTCTAAGGGATAGATCCCTTCATTTTGAGAATTTTTAAAAGGGTGTCCTTAGGGGCATTCGGTTTTACCGGGGAGTTACAGAGGCCCTTTGAAGTAAAATTTGGAATTTGGCAAAATTTGCATATTTTTAGGAATTCAAAAAAATGACACCACAGTGGGGGGCCTTGCAGAAAATTCTTTCCCTTTAAAAATTTTGAGAAATAGTGTGTCCTTACATGAAATCTGGTGCCACATATGCCACCTTTGAAGTAAAATCTGTTTCACTGAAGAAGTAGGGCTTCGTCAAACGTGTCATCAGAACGATCTTAAAAAAAGAAATTGATATTCGTGAGGGAGGCCATGCCCCATTTCCTCCCCCTCCCCCGCTTGAGTCACTGTAGATGTACTGGAATTGTCGTCTAGTGCAGCATGGCTGACAAAAAGAAGATTACTACCTTTTTCGGTGCACAGTTTGATTTAAAAAATAAGTTCTGGTATACACTTTTTATTTGTTTAATCGTTCTGACGGGTAGAAAAAGGGAACAATTCAACATCAAAATGTACTTTTCGAAGAATCTTTTTTGACAACTGTTGTATTGTGTTTGTTAGCAACATTTGCAAAAGCCCTAACTATTATTGCAGCCTTTATATGTTACAAGCATGTACCACTGTGTTGGCTGAGTTTAACATCAGTCAGCATTTATCTCAATGGCTTAGGGGTATCAGGTTTTACTGATATTTAGGCTATTGACCAGTTACCTTTTACTCTTGAAGACCAGTTCAACCGTCTTTTTGAGAATCACAAGCATTAGTTTCAACGGAGATATGTCAATGCGCCCATGGTTTATTGCTCCTGGCAGGTTTCGATTATTTTTTTCTTTTCGATTTACACTGTCACTACAAAAAGAAAAAGTCGAACTAAGTCACTCTCCAATAGAGTGAAAATGTGAATTCACTACGTTACAGTGTTAATGCACTCATAGAATAGTGACAATTCCCTCATTACCTAGTCCATACAGTTTGACTATTCAGTTACGAATTAGGTAACATTAGGTACTCCATCAAGGGTGAAACTTCGCTCTTTTCGAGTGAATTACACTCAGTCTTGGGTGGAATTAACATAGCAATGGAGCCATGTCACATTTTCTTTCTCTAGTAGAGAATAATTTAGTTCAATCTTTTGTTTTGAAACCGTAAGGTCTGCCAGTACTATTTTCTTTGTTACTGGAATAGAACGAAAGAAACAACAATTGCGCAAGCAGGAAGACTGATTAGGTAACCTTACCGTCTTTATTTGTCTAACAAAAATTTCGAACTTCTCTGTAAAATTTCGGGCTTCCATGCCACTAGATCTCTCGTTCAATCGACCCATTCTTCTCAACGAATACAGTGCTCTCCTCGAGAAATTGCAAAGTATACCCCTCTTGTACAATAACCTTAATAAGTTGACCGCTATTTCGGAATTCTCATACCCACATCTCTTTGACCTCAGAGTTTAAGTAAAGTTATATGCATTATTTCCAGATATTTCGTAATTCTCACCTCTCTCACCTCTCTTTGACTTCAGAGTTAAAAAAACGATGTATTCATTTTGCACCAAGTAAGTGGAGTAAAATGTTCCCAAACTTAACAGAAAAAGACTGGCGTAGACTTCTTACAATCCCCCGTTATACCCTTTCCGATGCTAAACTTCAATCATATTTTCAGTTCAAACTCTTACACCGGATTATTCCTACTAATAAATTGTTAATGTCAATGGGGAAAAGTAACTCTGCCAATTATTTCTTTTGTAGCATTGCCACTGAAACAATTGAACACATTTTCGGGAGCGTAGTTTAACAGCTAGTTTTATTTTAGACGTCGAAACCTTTACTCTTAAAAGACAGTTCTTCTTTTCGAAGCAAGATATATTGTTTGGCTATGGTAACAAGCTTATTCATGCTTTTAATTTTCTTATTCTGCACATGAAGTATTATATCTATAATTGTAAAAGAAACTTCCATCCGCTTGTTCTGAAGGAATTAATTATAATTATCATAGGTATTTTTAAGTTTAAGTTTTCAAAAGCCGTGGAGCGCTATATTTACTCCAAAAGTCAAACTTTTAGGAAAAACAGGGTAAGCTTCAATGATTTTCAAAATGCTTTCAAACTGCCCCAGCTTTTTCACCAGTAATACTTTGTTTATATTATGTCAAGATTACATCGTGTTTCTTTTTTTTTCTTTCTTAATACACAATGTCTGTGAATATTCCTCGAATAAATTTAATGTACGAATATTACTCGATGAATTAATGTGAGCTCTACTGTGAAACTTGGCTACATTTAAAAGTCTGAATTAATGAAATTGTATATGTGACTGCCCCAACTCCTGAGTATAAATGGGTATTGTTTTTAAAACCTTTTGAAAAGTGTCACGTTTCGAGTTGGGTCTAAATAAATTTTCATGCCCACTAATGGAAAGACATTTTTACACTGTATCAATGACATTATGGAATTGAAAAACAACCTACCCGATTTTCATTACCGTTGCCCCAACCTCGACTGTAGTAGTAGGATATATGGCAAACTATTAAGCGCTGCAAGTGTTCAACAGAACACCTTCCATACCAGTCTGTCCGTGTATATTTGGCAATTGAAAACATTCCAGAACTGTCTTCATTCTTCGCTTGAATATTTTACCATTTTTGCAAGACTACAGTATGAAACGGAGCAGACGAAAACTTTTTCTCAAAGCTGCCCGAATGTGTCGCAAGTCTTTATCATTTTAATCTCCATGTAATTTTAATTTCAAAATAGAGATTTTTGTTTTTAGAGCAAAGTTTTGAAACAATTCAGCCTCGGATAATTGACATTACCGTGCTATCATTTTCCTAATTGTGTTTTGCAAGATTTAAAACCACGCTGAGGAATGATTGTTTCTTTTAAGTGATAGGCTTCCCAAATGTGTTGCGATGTATAGTTTTTACCTTTTTGTTGTTGTTTTTTTTTTCTTTTTTCGTTTATATGTTACCCCGACTATGATAGTTTTCCAGGCAAGTGTTTGAAAGAATTTGTATATTCGACCATTTCCGACATTGTGCTGTGAAAGACTGACAGACTTTAATGTAAAGCTCACGACCAATAGCTTTTTTTCGCTGCCCAAATGTGTGGCGAATTTCTTTGTAATTCTGTTGAGGCATGAAAATGTTACCGCAACTTTTATTTTTCTCTTTTTCGGGCATACCTTTTTTTAATGTTTCTTGCACTCTTGGGACCTTTCTGAGTCATTGAAACCATACCAATATTTAAAACCCAAGTGGCTGCTCGAATTTTGTCCGATTTCCTGCACGATTTGCCTCCCCCTCTCTTAATAATGAATAATTCGGAAATTTGCCATTTGTGACACCAGTTAACTACAGTAAGGCTTTCCCAACGCTTCTTTCATGAAATTCTGGATTTTCTCCAATAAAAGCTCCACATTTGTAATAATTGTTTCAAAAAGTGAAAATTTTCAGCAAGCTTGGCGCACCGCAAATTGCCCTTCTTAATGCGAGGTGTTCGCTTATAAAATCAGTTTGGTAAACTTTTTCGAGCTCTCGATTAAGAAAAAACATTCGGAAATATGCCATATGTGACACCAGACCAGCAAGTGACACCAGTAACTACAGTGCTATTTCCATAAATTTTCGTTCATAAAATTATAAATTTTCTTTGATATGATCTCTTGACTTTAAACATGTGATCGAAGAGCCTTAATTCGTAGGCCTTAGAGAACATTATGTATACAATTACGATCTTTGTTCGACATGCAATGTCAGATTTGTCAATAGGAAATGCAGATTCTCCAGTAATCCTCCAAATAAGGAAGCCCAGAGTCAAATTTTGTGCAGTACCGGCTCCATATTTTGTTTGAAAAGAGCAAAACTTTCGGAGCTATGCGTGCCGCAAAATACGTCCATAATGCAGGGGTATAAACACTTAAAAAATGAGAAAAATTCTGCACCTTGTTCCCCGACAAAATATTTGGCTAAGCCTCTGCTGTTTATTTTGTAAATTTAATATGGATGAAAATTGTTCAGAACAATTCATTTATCATTCAACCAAAATAGAAGAAATAGCCAGTTTTGTACTAGAAATCGATATGATGATATTGCGGCATTTTGTCAGTTTAGTGGTTTATGGGGTGAAAAGAAATGTTACTCTTTCGTTAGTATATTGAAAATGAAATTTTTCCTAATTTGCATACTTTGAAGCCTCTTATAATTATACACATCTGCTAAGTTTTATCGAACCATTTCTTGAATATTAGTAAAACTGACATGTGTGCCGTCTCAAGGTTAAGGTGTTACGTTTTAGCAGCTCTGTCCTAGTCAGTGAAAAAAATTAGTATTATCAACCCAAATAATCACATCTTTTAAAATGTCAAAAGAACTTTTCTGTCAAAACTGAGTGACTTATGAAACTTTTTATCCGATTAGAACTATTGTGCAAAAAGGGGGTCTTTGGTTATATTTGACAGAAGTTTGAATTATTCAAGTATATGATAGAAGGTTCATTTTTTTAGGTCTAAGCTGGCATTATCGGTAACTCTGATCTAGCGTGTTGCAACTCATTCAAGTGATCTTCTCTATGGCGTTGCTTCATTTGGATTTTCTTACTTTTTCTAACTATTGTGAATCTTACATCACGAGTAGATCTCCTTAGATCTCAAACAGAGTAATATAAATGTCTTGTTCTGTGGTTTGCTTCTTGTTAGTTTCTTGCTTGGTTTAAGTTTGCAGAGAAATCACTTTATGTGCGTTTTAAAGGAGCGGAAAGCCTTTACTAAATAATCAAACTATCAACTTGGAGAGACTTTAGAAATTTACATTAAAACCAGTCCCTTGCTTGACATGGACAATTTCAAATAAAATGTGATTAAGATTTCCTGGTACCATGTTTTTGAAAACAGAAAGCGTATTCTTTATTTCTATTTTTATGCATGAAAAATTTACAGTTTGGTCAGCCTGTGAAGAAGATTACAACGTTCCATCGTTTCCATCGGGATGTTGTTCTTTGTACCAGTGGCGTAGCTACTGGGGGGGGGGGCAGAAGGGGCAAGTTGCCCCCCCCCTAGAAAATATTTTGGGGAAATTTGTGGAATTTGGGGAAATTTCAAGTTGACGAAATAATACTTCCTTTTCCTATTTCTTTAAATTTTTCTCACTACAAGTAATCGTGAAACGTTTCTCATGCATAACTCGAATTTCCGTGCAACGTATTTCCCAGATCTCATCTGTGTCACTGCAGCATAAAGCTAGCTTGACTCGTGTTCCGCAGAAATGCCCTCTCTGCAGCAGCGTGAATGTTCTCTGGTACACATGCAGGGTATTTTGATCAGTTCAACGTATACTGCGGAACACTGACAGGCTATAGGACCGGAGCATAGGATACCATCATCGATCTATAGTTCCCTACGTATTGTTGAGCTTATGTTATGTTCATCAACTTGATGCACTATTGAATAATACGTTGCTAATAAATAGTAACATAATCATAGCCTCGTGAAATATTCCCTCATTTAATTATCACAATTTCCGTTTGTTTTCGTTCCACAACCATTATATTTATATTCGATTTAAGGCTCTCTCAGCAATACATACCGGTAGGCTTCAGAGTTTCCCATTTTCCTTTTTATATATATTGTGAACAAATTGTCTCCTTAAAATTTTTCAGGTTAAGAAAAATATGACATTCTAAGCATGCAGTAATTAGGCACAGGGAGTGTCATTTCCTGCAATCTAGGGGTGTTTTTAGCGAAATTTCCCCTGGCGGGACGCTCCGCGCGAACCGATGGTCGCGCTCCGCGTATCACTCTCACCCGTCACTTAAGTTGACAACGCCCTGGGTTAGATTAGGTTAGGCGAGGTTTAAGAGCCTAGTTTCAAACCTATTGGTTGACAGCGTCCTGGGTTAAGTTTAAGCATCAATGGCCTCTCATCCTACAAGCTAGAACCGGGCAGGTTATAGACTTATCTTACTCTGTGTTTAACCATGGATGGAGCTAAAAACAATAGCTTACCGTTGTCTAGACATAATAACCCTGCAAACCTCGAAAAACGTACGATGATTACCTTATTTTTAAAGGACTAGTTCGGAAAATTAATCTAGTTAATCACTGGGGATAGGGGTGACATTGTCTTAATCCTATGTATATAGTAGGCACCTTCAGGATCTTGTAGGCCATGTATTAACTTAGGTTACATTACATGACTTCATAAATTTACTTCTTTTGTATGTAATACATGCACCTTGACCTTGAAAATATACTGAAACTGAAAATATACTGAAACTGAAACTGAAAAATTTTAGGGAAATTTTCGAGCTTTGCCCCCCCCCCCCGGAAAATATCCTAGCTACGCCACTGCTTTGTACTCTGCTTTTAATTGTAATGGAGTAAATCTAACCAACGCTAGTCAGCTTGGCGATGAGATTCCAAAGTCTGTGAAGAGTGTTCTCATAGCAAACTCAAATAATTCTTTCATTAAAGCTGCGAACTGGATTTTTCTGTTGAATCTGACAAACTTGAAGCAGCTTGCATTTGTCAATAACAGAATAACAAATGTATCGGAACTGAATCCCCTTTATTTCAAAAATATTTACAACTTTGAAACTCTTGCAATTAGAAGAAACAACATTTACGTTTTTCCAGTGCAGAAGTTTGAAAACTTTAAAATGTTAAAGAATCTTGGTTTACATTGCAATCAATTATACACTTTAGGTAAAGCTCCATGGAATTGGCCTTTACTAGAAACTCTTGTTTTGAACAAGAACCAAATAACAAGTGCACAAGCAGGACAACTGACAGGATTAAGTAACCTTACTCGTCTGTATAAAACAAAGTAACAACTTTTTCTCTGAAAGTCCTGGATTCGCTACCAAATTTAAAAGTCCTCGATATCTCGTTTAACCGGCTCGTTCATTTCAACGAATACAGTGTTCTACATTCAAACTTGGAGGAACTACGCTTGAAAAATAACCTTTTCGAAAGCCTCCAATCTCTGGCTTTAACTGGACTTACGGCACTAGAATACGTACTTTATCACAACAACTATATAAAAGAACCACCAAACACCAAATACAAAGTATATGTTACGCAAGTCGCATTTCTTTCGTGGAATCTTAATACAATTCAAAAATTGTCACCGCTTTTCTTTGACAGTTTTCCAGGTTTGTTCTTGATTTCGGTATCCAATAATAGGATACGTTATATCTCTGAAAATACGTTTCGCAGTGTTAATCATCTAACAACTCTGAATATGGAACACAACGAGATAGAGACCATCCCAGGAAAATTATTCCAGAATCTTCATTATCTCACTTTCATTGAACTCAGTTTCAACAGAATTCACGCAATACCTTTTGATATTTTGAAATATCTTTCAAAGTTCTTGACGCTTTTTCTCTTCGACAACCCAATCGCATGCAATTGCAGCGTTGTTTCTTTAGTGGAGTGGTGTAAAGGTTCAACAATGCCGTCCCAAGATTATCCCATTTGCCAGTTTCCCGGGTCCCTGCGAAACAAGACAGTACATCTAGCGGAACTACCAAGCAATTGCTTTGATTCGTCTCTAAAACCAGTCTCCGATGGTACTTCAACCATTCCATTGACATTCGCTCATGAAGTTGATTCATTTCAGGTAAATCTAGAGTGGGCAGCTGTTGTGCTTGGAGTCATTATGGTGTGCATTGTTTTTCTCTCTTCACACTTTGTTCTTAAGAAATTCTTCTTGCTCACACAGTAACACTTTGAAATGGAGCTTTAGTCAATGGAGTGTTTAGTTCAATCCAAGTTTGTGAATGATTGTATCCAATTGTAATGGCAGCTCTAACGGTTTTATCCCATTCAAAAACCACATACACACATAGCCCATGTGCTCCAAATTTTTCTCCTTCGATCAAGGAGAGAAAATAAATAAGTTTGGTAATTCGTTGGCGCATGGAATTGTGGGACACCGCTTGGGATACACACACCGAGCTCATCACATAGTGTGGGACGTTCCCTTGGTTTCGTGCATACCCAACGCTAAGCATAAATCTGAATAACCAACCCGAAAGAAAACAGGTACTAAACTAACTTCACATCCGATTAAAATGCATATTTACACAAAAAGGAAAGTTAAACAAAAGTTCATTGCACAGAACCACAGTTATGATTCCTTCTTATGTTATGGTTGGATTAAGAAAGGATGATGTCACCAAATTTCCATTTAAACTCAAATTTTGGAATACGTGTTGTAGGTGCGGGATTGTTTGTTTTGGAGTGTGAGCACGTTTATAGTCACCAAAAACGAATTACGAAGTCACTTATTTGACCACACGAGGTACAAGTGGTCTGCTTTTTCAGGCATGGAGTTGCAACAAATGTGTTGTAACTCCCTGGTCAAAGCATCTTATAATGTGCGGAAAAGATGTGTCATATTCTACAACAAACATGGATCAAGATTTATGAAATGTTGGACCAACTGCATGATAGAAGGGTGCATCAATGTTTAAAATTCTCACCCTCCTAATGAACATGAAACAACTTTATATAGGGGTCAAAGCAATAAAAGCATCTTACACCTGATAAGTGCATGATATGACACCAGGGTCTAAGTTAAATAGTTGTACTTTATCATCAGTGGTACATAATGACAGTGCTGTCGGCTAAAAGATCGCCCAAAAGGCATGAAGAAAACTTATCTTTCATGATCCATGGACAACTCCTCTACAAATATTGGGATCATTGGGATCATCTTTTCAAAGTTGGATTCAGTGTTTCTTTTTCCCGTCCCTTTCAGTTTGTTACTTAGTTAGTCAGTTAGTCAGTTAGTCAGTTTGTCAGTTATTCAGTTAATGAGTTAGTAAGTTGGGTAGTTGGTCAGTTGGTCAATAGATCGGTTGGTCGATTGGTCTGTTGGTCGGTTGGTCATTTAGTCGGTTAGTCAGTTAGTCAGTTAGTCAGTTAATCAGTTAGATAAGATTTAACGACACACCAACCCGAATGTGGTATACAGTGTCATAATGTTGTTCAATTCCTCCCGTTCAGTCGCCTCCTTTGTGGAAAGGGTGGACAAAGATGACATAAGTGTAATTCAGTTTCAAATTTATCTTTGTTAAGAACACACACGTATCTGGTTAATCATAGACTACTTAAATATACTGGCATATCCTTAATGGGGTATAGTGTCTATAGCCCTTGCTCATTGGCCCCCATCATAATTTATCATCTCAATGGTCCAACATCTCATTGGTCCAAAAGACTTCTAATGAGATGATTATTTTTCATACAGATTTTATTTCATTTCAGGAAATGAATCACTGGGATGTTTGTATTTGAACCAGAATCTGTACTATAAACCAATGTTAGCACTAGATTTCAAACCTTTTTGGGGAATCCCGTTCATGAAATAATGAATGGGCACTGAATGATCTATACTGAAGTCACAGTAAAAATACGACTTGTAGATGGAATTTCGTCCCTCCCAGACTTTTGAGAAACTCATTGTTGACAGAGAATCCCTTATACCCCTTCCTCTTCCACCCCTTGTTACAACAACGCTGCTTTAATTTAATTATTTAACTCTTAAATATGATTTAAATGTACTTATGGAATATTACTAATGATTCACAAAAATCAGGTTCCGACCGGATTTTTAAAAAAAGGTCAAGTCGGAACCGGAACCGGATAAGGTTTCTCCGGCAGGATAATCTGGCCGGACCGGATGTCCGGTACACCCCTATTTTCATGCTTATATATGTATATATGTGTATATAGTGTATGCAATAATAACTACATGGACATCACACACAAATAAAATAATGCGTTGCGTATAATTAGCGAAATACCAGGAATTGTTTATTGCTTACACTCCAAATGCCACTTTACGAATTACATTTTACATGAACACCACACAAATATATGAACATAAGGCTTGTTGTTTAATACATATTTAGAAAGCGCGAAATGCCCGGCAGTTGTTTATTTGCTTTTATTAGAGATGCCACGGTGTAAAAGTTAATGTACATAACGTCACGGCGGTCATTGAATCGTATCGTAGGCCTACAGAAATTCAGATAAGTCAATAATTTCTCAGCATGTGAAAATTCCGATTCAGAGGTTTCCAGCAAAGTCTTGTGAAATATTTTTGCAAATTTTTTACTAGTCTCCCGGATGCAACCTGCTATGGAGAGGGAGTTTACACCGTGGAGTAGGAAACTGTTCCTCTGAGGTTACGTCAATTGAACTACATGTCACAAAACTTCGCCTGGTAAAGTGCAGAATCAGTTATAGTGATACGCCAGCCTTGCCTTTTCGCCACAGTTACAGAGTGTCATTTCTCAGTGGGAAATCTTTAACGGTTAAGGAGTAAGATTTCCCAGTGAGAACTTCGTTGAAATTAAGTCAATATCTCTTAGGTTCTTGAGGTATACTACTTCAAAGTTTAATTTTTTCCGGGGCAACTCGTAGCATATGTTTGATTTTTTTCTGAAGCAACTTCTTGAATATTCTACAACGATGATGTAGAATGTTACATAGTGTTGACATTTCTTTTGTTAAGCCTTTGTTAGTTATCAGATAGTTTACGGTGTGCTAAGTGATACTGATGACGGTTTGCCAGGGAAAGATTTTTACTTCAATCAAAAAAAAAAAAAACCTAGGGACGTACTAATGCTACGACTGTCCTTAAAATGAAGTTCTGAAAACAAAATACGGTATAAGATTTGCCATATATGGCATGTTCCTCTCTTGGCCGTTGCACGATTTGCATATTTAGCGCATATTTACATGATTAAGTTCGTATCATGAAAAATGGTCAATTTTTGTTGTATTTTAATGTTGATAATTTTCCAGATTTTCAATGCTTTTTTACATCACATGCAACTTGTCATTTCCCATATACATAGTATAACATCACCAGACGGTTAAGTAGTCATAGTGGGAGCGATCGGAGGGGTTGTAAGCCTATTTCAGTTTGTTAACTTGGATTTCCACTGTTCCATCCTACGTAAAGATTGCAAACGGAGAGAGTATACTGGGTGTCAATGTAAGACATGTTTGAGGACACCCTATGGGAATATTATTACCTACATGTCCGCGAACTAGAAAGTCGCATTCTTGGGCAAGTCTATGCATTTCCAAAAACCAGAAAGGTTCCTAGGCTATGAAACAACATAACAGAAAATGAGTTAGACTTAGATATGAGCGTAGCAGTAAATTCATGTAAGCACAACAGTGGGATGGACATTGCTGCCTCCTTTGGGAGCTGGAGTCAGCCTACTATGCCGTACCCCAGTGGCGGAGCTACCATATATCAGAGGGGACGGCCCCCCCCCCCCCTTGACGGACTCTAATTGCCTGTCAGCGCCCTTTTTACTCTTTTGATCGTTTTGAGGCATATGTATCTACCTACATAAAAGCGCCCACAGCCTATTTTTCCCCCTCTAGGCCCAAATATTCTTGCCATACAAACTTTGAAGCGCCCTACAGGCCATTCTTGCCCCTTCTGACTGAATTCCCTTCCTCCGCCACTGCCGTACCCCTTGTATTTTTGTTACACTTATGCTGCAACACGTTCGTTCTTTTATGTCATAAATCTATATAGAATATATCATAACGAGGCCTACTTGCTCACCTACCATATACTATGCATGCCAAGACCTAACTTTACCCCTGCAATAAACTATGAATGCAGATTCCCACTCTGAGTATATTTACGTGAATTCGTTCAGTGTTCTACCTCTATTGTACCTAGATGCTTATCTAATGCATGTAATAGGAAATCAAACTTTGTGAAATCGGGATTAATTCATAAACTCATCACAGTGTCTGCCCGTAGTGATTTGAAACGCTAGTCACAAAGATTTTGATGATATCCAGAAGATGGAATTCCGCATTTTACATTGATGTTTTCGAGAGGTGATCCTTGGCGGCACGTTGGTTTCCTTTTGGATAGTAATACTCATTCCTACGCTCTCAAAACACACTGGTCAGATTTAACCACCAGTACCGTATTATGGTCATCAATTTCAATACCTCTCCTAGTTGAAATGGCAAGAAGATAGTGGTTCTTCAAACCAGGATATGTACAGGGATCACTCGTTATCATACATTTCCTGGTTTATATGACCAGGATTTCGTGATCTTTTCAACCAGTAAATGTATGGATCACAGTTTATCATACATTTCTTGCTTAAAAAGAAAAGATTTTCTTAGTCATTTAAAGGAATGTATTGAAACTTAGTGACCACAATCCTAGTTAAATCTAACCAGGATTTTTAGAGTGTGCCAATGAGCGTGGAACTCTAAATTTGTCAATCAAGGGAAGCATCCATAGGAAGGACGGGTCCATTGTAGCATTCTTGAATAATGTAACATGGTGGATACTTTTGTGCAATACGACGTTACCAGGCATCAACTTTTCGTCTCTATTCTCCTATTAAATGTCCGGATTATTCCCACAGCTACAGAAAAAAATCAAACAGAATTCGACTGAGCCATCAACACAGACTTTGCAAAACAGTTTATTGAGATTTTTCACGAAAAACTGGAAAGGAACTTGATATTGCCCTACAGTGAACACATGCAACATAAAGCCGTCTAGAATTGCAACCTTGTAACTGTTCCTATATGCCAACGGTTAAGACAGAAAAAATCAGAAAATGTCTCTCATTAATTACCAAGTTGCAGATGATCTCTTAGCTGTGTCGGTTTCCTGTTTATTCTCATTTCTGTGAAAAAAAGAAGAAACGACTTCAGATTGGTATTTATCTTTAAAACGCTGCTTTTATCATTCAGTTATATGAACATTTATTTTCATGGCTTTCGATACCGTTCTTTGACACCGTCGATCGGTGTGTCGGATGCAAAGTCTCTGGCCAGTGAGGTGGCTTAACATTTTTACGGGGGACGAGAACCGAAATTTTCCAATATTTTTAAAGTGTGAGCACCACTGTTGTAGGAACGTTATTTTTGATCTATGAGCGAGAACTACATAGTGATTCCAGTTTGTGATGCGTGAAGGGCGAAGGGCACGCAAACGAACTAACTAACCAACCAACTAATTAACTAACTTAAATCTACTAGTAAAAAGTCGTCCGTTCAACTAGATTAGATAACGAATACACTAAAATAAAGGTAGTGCTTATCTACGAGAATATTCAACTGTTCAAGGGGACTATTTCATGTTCATCCTTTTCCTCACAAAACACAATCCAAATACACGAACCTCGTATGATATTCAGTACGGGTGAATAGTCTATCTACTTACTTTCCTACCGCCTTGCCTGCGCCACAACAGGGAGCTGCAACTCCCTGGCTGCAACAACAAGATTTGAATAATATGAATAGCTGCCGGCCAATATTTCATTAGGTTTTGGGCGTTACCGACTGAACTATAGGTGCGTTCGATTTAGCGGCTAGAGCCAGCTAAACTGGCTCAGTCAGTTTCTCGTCAGGACGACATGTGACGTGAAATACGTCACAAGGCTTAACTAAACCACCTCGGAGGGCTGGTAGTTTTGGCCGGCTCAAGTTGTGACGATTTAATGACGTTAAGATCACTTTTCTGAAAGATCGGACGCTGGCTGAGCCGGTTGAGCTGGCTCGAGCCGCTAAATTGAACGCACTTATTTTTCACACATTCGCACGTCTGCCCACGTGTGCAATGTAGTGGCTGTGAACGGTCGGCACGTTAGTCTTGTCTCAGTTTCGCAACGGTTATTCATTATGGTTTAGAGCAGGAAAGAAAACTTTTTGACCAAACCATACTTCTGTGACAATCTGGGTGGCATTAGTGGAGCAGATATTAGTGTATACTAGCTGGCTTCTTACCGTCAGCCCTTGCCCAAATCCTTCCCCCGTTAGAGTGACCAATGTGCCTAGACCCACATGCACACCCCTGGTATAGAGGGACGGCGATCAAAAACAATCATATCGGAGAAACACAAAACGCATCTTACAATTTTCAAGTAGGACCTATTTTAAATGTTAATTATGATGCGAAACGTAAGTATTGAAGCCTTTATAGATGTTGATGCTGACAACGGAGAATTGGGAGGTAAGTTGATTTTGATTTCTATTTCGTACCGCCCCTATGTTTTTATTTGATGCGTACGGTTTGTAGGGATCAAGTGTGCAGAATCCATTGATACGGACTGGCTGTTTGTTGGCTAGGAAATACTATGACCTATTGTTTGTGTGGGATGCGTATAATTATGTATATAGAGGCTTCTACCTTGCGCGGTAAACGCGCGACAATTAGGTCGGTTTTATAAGAGCCAGTTATTCTCATGCAATCTCCCACTCAGGTAAACTTCGGGCATGTAAGCCTGTGAGTGTGAGCTAAACAGGCTGCTCAAACACACAGGATCCTTGTAAAGTTCAATGAAACTTGTGAAGGCAATGGGTAGCCGGCATGCGATGCATTGCCACCCTTCCATGAAGTTGAGAAGGCATTTTTGCCGGTCCATGAAGTTGCTCGAATTTCAAATTTTGTACTGATCATAATCTTATGTAGCAAGGTAGTCAGATAGTTTTTAGAATGCCCATACAAGTTCATTTTCCAAAGATTACTTTCTCTTCATTACCATTTCATCCAATAAAAGAGGTACAGTTTGATCTGGTAATTTTCGGATCATTTTACAAATTAATCATTTTTTTTTTGTAAGAGCATAAATTTTATTGCAACGAAAGCTCAAAAAATGGTTGCTTAGATTCTACTTACAATTACTCTTCTAAATACAGACTATAAGATTGGTGCTAAAGCCATTGCAAATCGATTGAAAAAGGTTATACATACCCTTATTGGACCAAGTCAGACCGGTTTCCTTAAAGGTAAATTCATTGGTGAAAACGTTCGATACGTACTTGATCTAATTGACTTTACTTCAAATCACGATCCCGGGTTTCGTATTTTTTATTGATTTTGAAAAAGCCTTTGACAGCATCGAATGGGAATTTATTCTAAAAACACTATCTTTTTTCAACTTTGGGAGTAACTTTAAACATTTGATTCGTACGTTCTACAACAACTGCAATGCCTGTGTATGTAGTAATGGATACTCAACAGGTTTTTTCCCTATTCAGCGAGGGGTCAGACAAGGCTGTCCAATTAGTCCCTATTTATTTATTCTCTGTGCCGAGATACTAGCATTAAAAATTAACAGTAGTGATGTTATGAGGGGAATATCTATTGGAAATTCTGAGTTCAGATTATTACAATATGCAGACGACACTGTTTTTTCATAGATGGTAGTAGAGATTCTCTCCAAGAAACATTTACAATTCTTGAGGAATTTGGAAGTGTATCCGGATTAAAGGTGAATTTACCTAAATGTTCCATATTTCCTCTGGGCCCCTTTAGAGCCTCAAGACCAGCATTTGTAAATGACTTTGATATTGTAGTTACTTTTGGGCCGGTAAAATTTCTAGGCATTTTATTTACGCACAGGGGTGATGATTTGTTCCGTCTTAATTTCATACCTAAGCTTTCTCGGCTAAAAAATCTGCTTCGATTGTGGTCAAGCAGAGACCTTACACCTATTGGCAGAAATGTAATTGTAAAGACTTTTGGCTTGTCCCAACTTGTGTATCTTTTTTTAATCCTACCAAATCCTCCTGATAAATTTATCAAAGAACCTGAAGGCATTATTTTCAATTTTATATGGTCCGGAAATCCGGACAAAATCAAACGTACTTCGCTCAATTTTTTTTCGCTGTATTTTTCGTATTGAAAATGGTGGACTTAAGGTAATGCATATTCAAAGTTTTGTGCAAAGTTTAAAGGGGACATGGGTTCAACGTTATTGTAGTGACTCTGAAAGCCCCTGGAAGGTTTTCTTTGATCACCATCTGAAAATGTGTGGTAAACAATTTCTTTTTCTAAGTAACTGTTGTGATCGAGATGTTCTAACAATTCCAAATGTATTCATTCAACAAGTTGTTTCTGCTTGGTGTAAGAACTCGTTCTATGTTCCAAGTAAGAACTATGGTAACCAAATCCTATGGAACAATTTTAATATTCGTGTTGCCGACCGAACAGTTTTCTATTCTTATATGTATGACAAAGGAGTGAAGTATGTAAAAGATCTTTTTGACGAGAATGGCAACGCACTCTCCTTTGATAGTTTAAAAACTAAATTCCATTTAGCTGCTTTCCCTTTTACTAGGTACTTAGGTATTTTACATGCAATTCCCCTTCATTGGAGGCACGAGAATTTGTTTAATGATGATATGCCCAATGAAAATATTTTATGGTATAGAAAGGTAATGAATTCTTCCTCCATTTCCCAACTTTTTTACTCAAAATATTTACGGAAGACTGTCACGATTCCAATCTCAAGGGGAAAGTGGGAGGGTAGTTTCAGAGAAATAAGTAACGAAGACTGGACTCAGATTTACAAAGCCCCCTGGTGAAGTGTCACAGAGGCAAGGATTATTTATTTTCAATTTAAATTCATTCATCGTATTGTCCCCACCAACAGGCTTTTAAGTTTAACGGGAAAAGTAGATTCTTCCCTGTGTACATTTTGTTCCATCCATGAAGAGTCGTTAGAACATTTATTCTGGGATTGACCTTACACATCCTCATTTATTTTAGACACTGAAGCTATTAAAGCACTGAGCTATTAAACAGGCATTTTTTCTTCTCTAAAAGAGACTTTTTCTTTGGTTACATGTTACATGACATAACTCACCCATACAACTTCTTAATTTTTCATATGAAGTCTTATATTTATGAATGTAAAAGGAAAGAATGTAAGCCAAAGATTGACGAGTTCCTTCTAAAGTTTAAGTTTGCCTTATCTGTCGAAAAGTACATTTGCTCTAAGAAAGAGACCCGCAATAAGGGCAAAGTTGATTTCGCACAACTGTACGAAGCCTTTTCAATTTGTCCTGAGCTTTTCGTTGATCAAGAATTTTTAAAGTATTAATTTTGTATATTTTCGCAGAATATCTTTGTTAGTATGTGGTTGTAAAGTATTGTATTTGCAGATAGCGTTTTGTTAGCAAATCGAATGAGCATGTATATATTTAGAAAAGAAAGTCGAAGTAAAAGGAGGAACAAAAAAAAGAATCTACTTACAAGTCGGTTGGAAATGATATTTCCGGCGGCTGTCTGACAGGTCGTGATTTTTCAAAATTTTCTGTACGCTCCGCGCCAACGATGGTGGCGCTCCGTTTAGTCTTTTGATCAGAATTACATATTTTAGGCAGAGAATCACGACTAACGTCCCCATCACCCGCTTTCATTAAGTTACCCCCCCCCCCCTTTTTTTTAATGTCTGGATCAGCGCTTTTGACTGACTGTCTGAATTTGAGAAAATTCTGATATTTTGAGAACTATTTGGGTGTAGGACAACATCGAAAAAAAGACAAATACAATTCACCCATATCTTTAAAACTGTAAGGTGTGAACTTATTAGTAATAATAGCCTGGGACCATGGCGTGAGAGCGCACTCCATTACCTTCGTACCGAAGTCACTGCTGCATGGAGTTTGCTAGCAAAACGAGAATTAAAACTTGCACTAGAACTGTTGCAAATCTACGCACCGTTTAGCAATCCGAATGCAGTAGAGACGTTTTTCAAAGAAAAAAATGAACACAACCTAAGATTACAGTGCTTGGCAACCTCAAACGCTTTTTTTGTAAAGGAAACTGTAAAAACTAATACAAGACACGTTGTGTCCTGCAGGCAGTGTATGGAGATGTGATGCTGACTTTCAGGTAAATGTCTCTAACAGAAGAACTACATGTGGTTTTCACGGTTATTGTTTCATATTTATGACGATAAAGATGACGACGAGGACGACGACGACGATGACGATTATTACTTTCATAATTATTTTGTTTTATTATTTTGTGTCAATCTTTTGCTTTATAAGTCACATATGTACCCTAAATCCATCATGACAAAAGTTGCAAGCAGACTCTTCACCTTTCAGTTCTCAGATAACTTGTTTGAAAATTACCACCTGAGTCTGCTGCTTTATCATCTATTAAGGTTTTAAGTTTGTATTAAACCTGACATTTCAAACGTAGAGAAAAACAAAAGACTTCCCTTGCGTTAATTTCACATGAATAATATGATCCTCTCCATTATTGCAGCTTATGCACACAACTACATTCAGCATGACTGTGAACAATGTGAATAGACCTACATTTGAGATGCCATTGGTACGGTTAAGACGCCATTGATAAAAAAAATCGTAAATGAGACGGAGCGTTTGATACAGTTTTGAGACTCTTTGTAACAGAAAATGGATTAAAGATGTCCATCGACCGATTGAAAACACATCTCCCCTCACAATGACAGACAGCTATGTCCGTTCGATCTCATTTTAAAATTTCAGAATTTATAGGTTGATATGCCAAGTCCACTTCCCTTACTCCCCATACTCCGACATAAGCAATGGAGTAAAGGAAAACAAGTCAGTGAGCCACAACTGGGAAAAAGGCCGTGGCACGCTCGACTTGAATGGAAACTGGGCCGTAAAACTCCATCTAACTAACTAACTTACTAACTCCGACGTAGTAGCGTCAATGCATTTGATTTACCTGTCAAAGGATCGCTTTTCTAACTGATCCTCATTGGCATTGTTTTCCGGATACGGAGGCGGCCATTGAGAATGGACCACATGACCCATCAATGCTGTTGTAACAACAAAGGATACCAAAAAAAGAGTGACGACCTTCATGACTGCATGCGGTTTTGAAGAAGAACGAAATATCGTGGTTTAAAAAATTTTAGAGTATAAAGCCAGAGGTTTTCACTGAGATGTTCACTCCGTAAGCCTGTCTTGGTCAAACTTGACTGAGCTGTGTATAATTTTACTCTAAATATCCTGAAGAAAGTCATGCACTGTGCCATATAGATGGCGTGTCAAATTGTCACGGATGTTAGGTTTGAATGCATATAAAAATTATGGCAATTTGTGGCGGGTATAACCCTGACAATTTTCAGTGGAAAATACGTCTAAACAAGGACTTAAAAAATGTGGTGTAATTAATTGACCGTACATCGGCATGGTTATTACTCCTGTACCTATATTGGGTGTACTCGTAAAACCAACGACGGTATTAAGGGCAGTTTATACCAAAACCTAAATTTGGTTAATGGCCTTGTACCTATTCCTTCTAAGCTTTGTATCCATTCCGTGCACATTGAAATCGCATTGTGAACTTGCGGTAAAAAGCGGAAACGCCGCGAAAACGTGGGGTCTCTCGTATCGATTAATCTCTGGCTGATTCAAAGCGGAACAGAGCATTTTTTGTTTGAAGAACAACTACAGTTCACTATACTATAGGATACTTTGCACTCCCTTGTTGGTGTTTGGTATTTAATTTTCATCGTGTGCTGGGGCAACACACGGTGGCAGTGACGGATAATAGAAAATCTTCGATGTCCGATCTACGTTTACAATGTTTTGGGGTTCCTACCAAAGCCAGCTCTGTTTCAAAAAAAAAGTATTGTAAACACAGATTCCAAACTTCTATCCTCACGCTCTTAGGCAAGCTGACTCCACTGAGGCTTATACATACACGGAGGGGTATGATCTGCCAGTGTGCGTAACCAAGGGTGTGTAACAGAAAGTTCCATTGTGAGGAGAGGTGAGCATGAATGCATTCTAAAACAGAGTTCTGCACGCGCACAACTTACATTTCTTCGTTTACAGTCCGGAGTAAAAATGGTTGTCCGTAATTTTCGTCCCTCCGACATACAGAGGGCGCCGTCATGTGACGCCCTAACAGTATTTATTAACTCTTATAAATCAATAAATACTCTTTTAGGTCAATAAATACTCCTAGGTAAAACATAATGAGAGCGCCCCTGTTGATTTTCATACGCGCTTGACAGCCCCATTGGCTACAATCAAAGAATATTCAGTTTTCATTGAATAAATTCAGTTTTCAATGGTTGATTTAAATATACAACACCTAGTTGAGTGTCTTTCAAGATACACACTTCAGTATGGATCACTACTAAAATACAGTAACTTTTAAGTGGTATTGTCACGTTAGACCACATATTCATATTTTAAAACAATTGATTACTCATATCACTCAAGATAACCGCATGTAACGGTAAACGACGAGCATCGCTCTGGCGGTTGATGCGACTTGTGACGGCATATAATGCATTTGCTGACTCTGTGTAGGGTTTCTAGAGACACGTCGCTCACATGGCCACTCTCCAATGCATTTGTACATGGCTAGGCGTTTCGAGAAGAGTTGCTGTTAGCACATTGTTCTTCTGGCATGATCATTTTAAGTAAAACTTAGAATTTCTCTGGTTCAGATTTGTTACTATGCATCATGACGGTGCCCTGATTGACGTCAGCGCGCTTAAATTTGGCATACTGGGTGGAGCTGATCATGCACAGTCACGGTAGCCTACATGTGTTACCATTGAACGCGAGTACTACAGCACCTTAGTAACGATTGTTGAACAATCAGTTCGGAAGCAGACCTCACTTACGCTGTAATTGTAACCGTTACGGCGCATTTTTACACACTCAGAACTCGTGGTGAAATGCATTCTGCGAGCCTAAGCAAAGCGAAAACAAACGTCCGTGAAAAATGTTAAAAATTCTTATTCAATTTTACGTTATTGAGTATTTTTCATCTATGCATTAAATGTACATAATGTCGCATCACTTACGTATGTGCACGCCCGATATATGGCATTGCGTTGGATCTTGTATCGTAGTGCTAAATTATGCTAGGTACCATCATGCTTTGCGTTTCAAGATGGCTGACAGGCTAACAGGTGTACTCAAACAGATTGGTAGCATAAACAAGGCGAGATTGACCGTCTTCATGAAAATTGGAGTAATTTGTCAACGAAACTATGTGGGAAAGTATATTTCTTGAATAAATTATAACATTTGACAAGTGTTGGAAAGCTTCTGGGATGATTTCGGGACACATTTGTGACCATTCGCCAACTTTCAGAAAGGGCGACCTCAAATCTCTCGATGGTTCTCGTGCCTTTTAGCCGCCAATTTCGCCTGAAATTGGTAACAGGCCTATGATAACTTGCGCAGTTAGTCTGGTAAGTTTCATGCATGGTTTTCTTGTTCGTCATTGAAAGTATACAGAATAAAGCAGCCATTCTTTTTTCCAAGTGTACATTTCCATAAGCGGCTAAAATTCAAAATTGTGTCACGTCATCGGAGCTTAACACATTTTGGTGACCCCGAGGTCAGCTTCCCAATTGAATATACGCCTGGATGGAAAAATAACAAAAAGAGCAACGCCTGATAGTGAGAGGTAGGCCTAGGTAGAGATCGAACACGAAGGGTTACAACTTACAGTACATGGACGACTGACTCACAAGATTTTTCCGAGCTATCTGAACCGAGGGTGCATGACTGACGCTGAAACAGTTTCTCCGACAAAAACCAACGTGTTCGACTACAAGCTTCCTCTGGTAGCGGACCACTAACTCCAATACTCATGTCTGGGAAAATGTTTACTGACAGACAAAGCGCCATCAAAAATTTATGGGATGTTGTTTCTGACTGTGTTACTTACAAAATATGATCATTTTTGCATTTGGATGTTGTAGACAATGAGTTGAAATAAATTCTGTGCAAAATTTAAGGCAATCTGACCAATTTTAGTGTCATTTTTTATTGTATTTCTCCGCCCTGTGAAATGCCGTTTTTGAGTAGCTATTATGGCGAGAAACACATCCCTAACATCCAAGGCTCTCTAGCTCAAAATTTCAATGGTCATGGTATGGAAATTTGAAAGTGCCATGAAAGCCGAGATTGTGAGCTTCGATCAGAGGGGTGGCATGTCCGGGTTGAAAACTTCTTCTGGGAGCTAGGGGGCCCTGAAGTAGCCTAATTTAGTGTGTAAGTCAATGGGACTTACAATTAGTGGCCCGCTACTTGCTGTTGGTGCCGGTCATATTTCAGGTAGTGCAGGTTCGCTTGAGAGTTGATTCGGAATAACAGGATAAAAACTCAAAAACATTACAAGTGATAACTATTAAACACAGTTAATTCCGATGCTATGCTACAGAGTATCTTTGGCCCTGAATGATACCATAACCAATTTGTGAATCTGCTCCGTATGACCTTGCTAGGCTTATTATATTTAGGCTGTACCCCCTCCAGTCGTAAGAGGTGATTAAAGGGCAACATGAAACGGATCTGAACCGTACATGAAACTAAATTTGAAGATCCGTATTTAAAACCGTATTTGAACTATTTTTCATCCAGCTAACACTAGTATTGAAGTCATGTAACAATTCTTGTTGATGTGTAGTAAAAGCTCCTCTAACAAACCATAATTGAACAAATGGTTCCCACACTTGATTATGTTAAGCAAGTTCAAGTTGTGCTGTATGCGCTTACCCTGTAAATATGGGGGCGAGTATCTCCACCGCTTTTGAGCAGTGAAGGAACGGCACCACCCAAACTTTCTCATTGTCTGACATTAGTCGGTTAGACTACAATTCGGAAAGGATTCCAATTCGATTTTTGTGAGATTTTAATTACAATCTTCTCCATCTCTAAACGGAAGGAACCAAAAATTTTCAATTCTGTGTAAATACATGATTTATATCGCAGGACTACGAAAATTATTTCCTGACGTCACATCGACAGACAGCTTTTGTCGAACTATAGCTTGTCCGATAGAAGCTGATAACCCGGCATCAGATTGAGGCAAGAGCCACCTGGAATGGTCATTAATGCCACCATGGTTTTTTGATTCCCTGACATGTCTATAAACAGAAAAATTCAGGTATATGGGTATCTTCGGGTGGGTTGCGGAAATATAGAGGGGTATCTGCCAAGAGTCAGAGTGCTGAAAAATCAAAAAGTTAAGGGGTAGGGGAAAGTAAAATGGCTATTATTTTTCATCTAGAAACTCGAGAGTTGCAAACTACCCCTCAAAATACTTGCAAAGAAATTGTCTTTTAGTTGATATACAGATTTTGAAAATCACGTGACTTCTGAGGTCATTAAAAGCCAAAAAGGTACGAAATTTGACCTTTGACCTAAATCTTGACTATGCTATTTTAAAATGTAATTGTGTACAGTAAATCGATTCATTTGTCCTAGTTTGACCTGAAATGATTATATTACATGTCTTCAGACAATTTTAGGCTACTAATGTTCCAGCGTTTGTACTTAGGAAGCACCAGTGTTGAACGAAATGTTAACTAGTAAAAAATCTGTTAGAAAACAGTTTTCCAACCAGGAAATGACAATCTATCCATGGTTAATGAGAGTTACAAGCTGTTCACCAACTCGAAATCATTTTTATATCTATTTAAGCATTCCTTGTTATAGTAAATTTATTAATTGCATATCTACATGTCCATATCGATACCCCTGTCCCTTCTTAATACCTAAAAAGGTGCAAAACAATACAATGAAATATCAGTACTAATAACTCCAAATTGTGCAGGAGATCGAGGTAAGTGCCATCTGGAGTGCTCATTGTAAGGCTATAACCCACAGGCATCTCACAGGCAACCCTACAACTCTCCGTCGCAATATTTTTGGTAACGTTACGGTCCGCTGAACACTAAATCAAGTGGTATTAGTAAATATTTTGGGTCTCGCCCCTTCGAAATGGCTACCAAAAACAAAATGGTGGCAAAAATTTTGAATATTTTGTATTAAATAATAATAAAGAAAATATTTTTTTAAAAATATTTTTGAGGGATCGACTCTTTAAATTTAGTCATATTTTATGACAAGTATTCCAGAATTAATTTTTGGGACTGTTTTGGTGAGATTAAGGTTAACCAAGATGGCGGAAAAACAACAAAATGGCTGCCAAACTAAATAAAATATTTCCAAAAAATTGTGAAAAAAATGCAAATTTCTACATTCCTTAATCACAATGATGTAAAATAATGTTTTCAAATAAAGGCGGAACTTGACAATCCTAGATACAAGAGGATTTGTCATTCAATATGTCGGGAATGCACTGAAGAAGTAAAAACAATACAGTAAAAATTCCCCAGGAAAATAAGAAAATAATTAAAAAAATGCAAATAAATGTCAGAAAATAATCACTAAAAATATATTTCGACTAAAAATTTCTAACATCTTTACAGAAAATTGTACATAATTCTCAAAACATGGTTTCTGGTATTTTATGCAAGACCCCATACTAACCAAGATGGCGGAAACAACAATATGGCCACCAATAAAACGATCATAATGTACAGTATAAAAAATAATAAGAAAAATATTCATTAAAAATACTTTTGACACAGTTGCCCTTAATTTCTGGCCAGATTTTATGACAAATAATCCTAATTTACTTTTTCAAATACTTCTTTTGGAATTCTGATCAACCAAAATGGCGGAAAAGCAAAATGGCTGCCGATGCATTAATTATGTTGATATATCATGACGATAGGAAAATAACTATTAAAAGTACTTTTGGCACAGGAAAACCTAACCTGTGTCCATTTTCTGTTGTAAATATTCACAAAGTATTTTTCTGGACATTTCTTTTAGGATCCAGGTCAACCAAGATGGGAATATAGCAGAATGGTTGCTAATGTTGAAATTTCAATTATTTTTTTTTTTTTTTTTTTTCTTCCATCTTTATTTCCTTTTTGAATCTGTTTTCACAGCAATATTTTAATCAACAGAATAATAACATGACAAAGCAATTCTCATACTTTCAAAACTTTTATAAGAAAAGGAGGATAATTTCGTTGCGAAAATCAAATGAATTAAGAATCAATTGGGTCAAATAGACCCGCACAAACTGAAAAGGCGTCTTTTAAATTTAAATAATGAACTTTACCTTTTGATTTTTGTTTCCTCTTAAAAAATATATATTCCTCAGTTTGAATAGCAAACTTAAACTTGTAATAAAAACTATTTACATTTGGTTTTATCGATTGAAGTTTACATGAAAACAAATAATACTTTAAATGCAAAATCAAAAAATTGTATGGATGACAAATACTATACTGGTACCCAAAGAAAATATCATTCTTTGAAAACACAAACTGATTACCAAGAAACCTTGATTCAACGTCAAGAATAAAAGTAGAACTGATTGTAAAAGCCCAAAAAAGGTGCTCAATAGATTCAATCTCTCTTTGACAGAATGTGCAGAGTTGGGAGTCTGTTTTCCCCATTAAATAAAGTAGCCTGTTTGTGGGTAAGATTCTATGTAAGAATTTGAACTGAAAAAACACAATTTTGGTTTCTGTTGTAGTAGCCCAAGGGCTCCTAAAAATATTCTCCCAGGCATCGGTAGAAATACCTGGAAAGTCTTTAACCCATTTTTCCATAGCTGTAGGGGGACTCACTACCTTTACAATGAGACGACGATAAACCAATTGAGACACTGAAAGAGAATGCATGACTTTATGGTAAAACAACTGGTTCGAATTTTGGGTATTTGCATGTCTACTTGAAAGAATATCTGCTCGCCAAGCATTTGGAATACTAGAAAACAATCCCCAATAAAAAACGAAGGTAATACCTGGGGCTGGGAAAGTATTTCGGAAAGTGTCCCAAACCAACGGCCTCCCATTTTGATCAAAAATATCCCTTAAATACACCAAACCAAAATGAAGTAGTTGATCGTTAAATACAACTTTACTATTTATTTTAATGTAAGAGTTATTCCACAGTATTTGATCGCTAAAATTACTTTGGGGTTCCACAAAGGAGGCATCGCACCAAGCATGAACAACATTTTTAATGAAAGTGTTTGAAATAGGCACATCAGATTTTTTAGTTACAAGAAAACAAAAACTTATTGCCATACGTCTTTAAGGCTAAATCAAAGAAAAGTTTCCATGGCCTCTGCGAATCGTCGTCACAATATCTACGTACCCAAGTACATTTTAAGCTCTTGACAAAAGTTTCAACATGAACTACTTTCAATCCCCCTTTACATACGTCATCAAACATAGAAACACGTTTAACTTTGTCAGGGTTGCCAGCCCAAATGAAATCAAAAATAAGATTCTGTATCTCCTTAATAAACTTTTCAGGGGGATTGGGAAGGGTAAGAAAAAGAAACACTAATTGGGACAAAGCAAAGGATTTTACAAGAATGTTTCGTCCAATAGGGGTGAGGTCACGGGAAGACCACAGGCGAAGGCAATTTTTTAAACGAGAAAGCTTAGGCACAAAGTTTAAACGAAACAAGTCATTACCATTGTGGGTGAAGAACACCCCCAAAATACAAACAGGCCCGTAATTCAATTTAAGATTAAACTCTTTGAGGAAAGATGGGGTCGTATTGCGTGATGGTCCTAAAGGGAAAAGAGTAGACTTGTCAACATTAATGGAAAGTCCAGAAGCACGCTTAAAAGGTTTAATGTACGAAAAGCTTCCAGAAGAGAATCTTTAGTACCGTCAAGAAATAATTGAGTATCATCAGCATACTGGAGGACTTTTATCATAGAATTATGTACAGATATTCCTTTAATATTATTGTTTAAATTAACTTTTAAAGCTAGCATTTCAGCGCAAAGAATAAACAGATATGGGCTAAGAGGACATCCCTGCCTGACCCCTCTTTCAACAGGAAAGAAACCAGAGGCAAACCCATTATTACACACACACGCAGAGATATTTTTATAAAAAACTTTGACCCAATTTATGAAACTCAAACCAAAGCCAAAACGTGACAAAACCGAAATGAGAAAATTCCATTCTACTTTATCAAAGGCCTTTTCAAAGTCAAGTAGGAAAATATACCCAGGGATGTTCAGCTCAGAGGTATAATTTACAAGATCTAACACAAAGCGAATGTTTTCCCCAATAAACCTCCCCTTCAGAAACCCAGTCTGATTTGGTCCTATAATGCTATTGATAACTGACTTAAGTCTTGTAGCTATTGCTTTGGCACCAATCTTGTAGTCGCAATTAAGAAGAGTTATTGGGCGATAATTAGATAGAAAAAGAGGATCTTTATTCGGCTTAAGCAATAAAGTAATAATACCTCTGGATTGTTCTGACGAAAGCTGACCTTTATGGTAACCAGAATTAATGGAATCAACTACCAAATCCCCAATAATAGGCCAAAACTTTTTGTAAAAATTGACCGTAAGTCCATCACTGCCTGGAGATTTATTAGTAGCCATCGAAAGTAATGCATTGGAACACTCATCCAGGCTAAGTAGTCCTTCACATGAATCAGAGGTCTCCTGATTTAAAGTGACTATGGGCAGATCATCTAAGAAAATACTCGGATTACAGTAAACAGAAGTGTAAAGTTTACAATAAAAATCTTTTACCTTAGTTAGAATAGAAACGTTGTCGGTAATATCATGACCATCATTATCAGTGATTTTCCTTATTACACTGTTTTGTTTGTTACGCCTTTCCAAGTTGAGAAAATATTTTGTATTTTTTCACCCTGTTCCACCCATCTTGCCCTTGATCTTAAAATTGTACCCTGTAGCTTGTAATTGTAATAAGACAGTAATTTATTACGTAATTCGTTTAGCTGTGTTCGAATATTTGCTGAATCATTCAGAAATAACTCCTGTTCAAGTCTAGAGATATTTAATAATATTTCACTTTCCGTTTTACGGCGTTCTCTCGCTTTCTGCTTAGAGAAACGAATAGTAAAACTCCTAATTTTATACTTAATTGTTTCCCAAAGGGAAACGGAATCATTGCCTGAGTGATTTTTTTCAGAAGCGACAATATCACTGATCATAGCTACATAATTATCATCTGAAAGAAGAGAATTATTCAATTTCCAGTACCCTGGACCACGGATATCATTGTGTACGGAAAAGCTTAAGTTTACGAAAGAATGGTCTGACTGAATTCCGGGACTAAATGAACTATCTGTTACATTATTTGCAATAAAACGAGAAATAAGAAAAAAATCGAGCCGGCAATGAATGCCGGGAGTAATATTTGAGCTCCACGAAAAAATTTTTGACACCGGGTTCCTTTCCCTCCATACATCTACTAGATCAAAATTTGTCATACATTCAAACACCTTATCTCTCGCTTTAAAATTAGTTCGTGGATTTCCTCCGATCTTGTCAAAATCTAAATTGAGAACGAAGTTAAAATCTCCAGCCCATATAAGAGTTTCGGTGTTAAAACCACTAACCAGGTTATTGATTTCGGCATAGAAATTGGGGTCGTCTCTATTTGGACCATATACACAAACAAGTGTCAAAACAGTATTCATTACCTTCACGTCTAAAATGATGTACCTGCCAAGTGGATGTGGATGGAACTTAATAATGTCAAAATCCAATGAAGTTTTAGAAAGCACACACACTCCGCAGCTAGTGTTTGATCCATGGGAGAAGAATATTTTACCTCCCCACTCAGCTTTCCATCTATTTTCATCCATGTAACAGCTATGGGTCTCCTGAATAAATGAAATGTCAAAATGTTTACTGTGTAGTATAGAAAATAGTTGCCGACGTTTCTTATACTGTCGAAGACCTCGAGCATTGAAAGAGGTTAACTTAAGGACATCCATTGTTAGTGACAGACTTTGAAGAAAAATTCCCACATACCAAGCACACAATCCATAGCGTCACTTGATTTAATTCCAAAGGATGCAAATCCTCCACAAATAAGGATACTTTGTAAGCACTCTGGATTGACTTTAAAGCGATATAGTACCATGTAACACGAGATGGAAGTTGTTAAGCAAAAACAAGAAAAAGAAAAAGAGAAAAAGATCGAAGACAACTGGTGGTCTAAAATCCCGCTTCCATCCACTGGCCAATCAGTGGAGAGAAGAACAGGAAGAAACATGTCCAATTGAAAAAGCTGGAGCCTGCCAAAGGGGTGCAAATTCCAAAAAATCTGGTTGTAATTGTTGATTTGACTGATCAGTAGTTTCAGAGCAGTCTTAATGCTCCTGTGCAAAACATATGGTTATGGTTCCTTGAAATTTAGTTCAGGTAAACAGGAAGGGCTTGCCACTGCCGTCCCTCCATCTCCCTCCAGAAAACCGAAGTTTGGTACCTTGTTGGTATAATTGGTGTACTTCTTTGGCATATTTCTTTTTCTCCATAAGATCAGGATAAGTCAAATCATCCACTATGAAAAAATTTTCGTTCGCCAGTGCTGCCCTTCTATTTTTCATTATAAAAATCTTGTCCTTGTATGAAAGGCAGCGCACCAATATGTGAGGTGGTCTATCTGGGTGTCCTTTCCCATCTCTGTGGGAACGTTCTACGGAAATGGAGGTTCGAGCCTGACGCTATGGCCGGTTAACATCTCTTCTGGCCTTAGGCGGAAATTTTCCACATTTTTGAGAGATCAGTAACCAGTTGTTTCCAAACTACTCTTCAAGTTTTGTTCCTGTGCGGTATACCCTACGATTATGTCCGGTGTCAAAACAGCAAAAGGAGAGGACGTCCCCCTCTGTCACAAAATACGTCAAGAAATACTGTTCGACACGGGGCAACGCCCAGTCCATCCTATCATCGTACTGTTCACTTAGGGGACGAGTTAAGCGAAACCGATGAACCTACTAACTGGCGTGAATCAATAGATTCTTTTGAGGCAACGCTGAACAAGGCCCTTAAAGAGGTAAAAAACAGTGTACGGAAACTAGAGAAGGATTTAGGGCAGGCCATCGAACTTCAGAGTCACCGTATAGACGAGTTAGAGCAAGTTTTGCAGGTGAATGAAGGGGTATGTACCGACTTAAAGAACAGAGTTCAAGCTTTGGAGACCGCCCTAGCCTCAAAGGATTCAGAAACTAATAAATTGGAACGCATGTCAAGACGTAATAATTTTCGCATAGTTGGTATCGAGGTGTCTCCAGACGAAAATTGTGAGGAAATTTTTAAGTCAGTGGTGCTACCAAAAGTTGAAATTTCAATTAATTATAATAATAGAGATAATAATCCGCCTGTAAGCCTCCAAGGATTAGGCAAGTAACAAAATCTGAGTATGCCAATGGATCCCGTTCATTCTAATTTCTAGACTAACGTTATGTTTATCGTAAGCCATGGATTGTTTCAGCCCCATCCATGGTTGTGTACACAGAGTAAAATCGGTATAGTTTAAACCCCTCCCGCTACTAGCTTATAGGACAATGTAACCTCGGGGGGTCTACGTTATTGACTTGTCAGTTTTCACATCCTTTCACTGAATTCCCAAAGTGTACAACGCAGAGACTGTACAAGGTGATCATATTCTTAATTTCGGGTTTACAACCTTTCACTGTAATGATCAGTTGTTGTTAAGTTCCTGAATAACAGCTTCATGAGCACTGAAATGCACCGATCATAACACCCGCGCTCATACTTTCCCCCTGCCCCTCCCCCTGCCCCTGCCCCCCCCCCCCAGTAGCTACGCCACTGAGCTACCTGTGGCAATGTTGAATCTTTCGTAGCTTTTTAAACCTTAAAGTTCTCAATATTTTTGATCCCACCTGCAGTTTCTAAAATCCACCTTATGCGATCCCTCCTAAAATATATCAGAAGTGATTTCTGTCATAATTAACATCACATGCAAAGAAAACGTCTGTAGACTTCTAATTCATTGTATCTCCTTATGTAAGTGTTACAAGACCACAGTGCGTCTGATATTGCTATTCGGTATAGTTTACATTCATGAGAGTCAGACTCAAGTCGCAGTACTCGAGAGCAACAACACTTAGTGGAAAATATAAGACTGGACAGGATTGGCGATCACTAATTACCCCCTTAGAACAAAATTACCTACTGAGGTTGACCTCGCAAATTCGGAACCATTGGCTTAAGAAAGCATTAGCAAAAGGGCGCCATCTACTGTGAACAGCATGCGCAAAAAATTACTAAACTAATATGGCAAGCTAAATCTCTATACTTTAAAATTCATGGCTTAACAACCGAAAATACCATGTTAAACGACCGACAAAGCATGGATATCCGACCGAAAAATTTAGGAGTTTCAATTGAATCTTCATGTTGTGCCTACCGGCGATAAACCAGATTATCCAGGACAAACAACGTTTATCGACCGAAAATCCAAGTTTATCATCGAAACACCTGAATTAGCAAACGATAGAAATTGTTTAGCAGTGATGATTCAGGTTTGTAAGCAACAAACCATGTTCATCGTAGATTTTCGGCCAGTAAACATGCATTTTCCTTCGCTTCTCGGCCCTTCTGTTTGATCATGTGCAGTATCTGTTCTTTTCATCCAGTCTGGAATGGAGCCATACTTGACAGACCAATGATGTGAATGGTTTGAGAGCCGTGAGGTTTAAGGTTTGTCCTTCAGTGGACCCATAGCTTCTTTACACGAAGCAGCTAAAGTTTGGTTTCGCCGAACGGCCCATTGCCAGAGGGTCGGGAGGACTTTGAAAAATGGTATTTTTCTTCGATAAGCAAGGTTTATTAGTGATAACCCAGGGTCTTCGGCAATGCTTCATGTTTGTGGGAGAATAATCCGCAACTTTATTGCCGATAAACAATGTTTATGGGGTTGATAATTAAAGTTTATCGGTGACCATCTTGAATTATAGCTCGAAAAATTGAAGTTTTCCAGGGAACATGCACGGGAATTACAACCGAAAATAAAATTTCTTCGACAATCCATGTTTTTTTTTTTTCTAATATTGGTCCATTTAGACTCAGTGACGCAATTCACAAAAATACTCTGACCAAATTTATTGAAATAAGTTAAAAATTTAATTGGTCAAAAATGCTTCTGTTTTGGAGTTCATAGGCTACGTGCGTACATGTGGGGAAGGTCAGAAATAGCACATTCAAGCCCCTTTGACGTCTACCAAATTTGCCCGATTGGCGGAGGAGCATTACTTCTGTACCTACATTGGCTACCCTGGTAATAGTAGCGACTCGTTAGATTATGTGCACTAGAAGAGCAGTACACAGTGGCGAATTTTTGGAAAAAAATTTTGGAAAAATTGGCTTTCAAGTTTGTAAGAGCCATTAAAAATATTGAAGAATCTGCCCTTCATATAGGCCAAAGCATATTGGAAAAAAGTTATAAGGGTTACTAAAATTCGTTTAGCTTAAGGATTTTAATGTCGGCCTACATACTAAGGCTCCAGAAGAAGCTGGAAATTTTCCCTAAAACAATTTACCTTTCTGAACAAAGATTTGAAAATTATGAGCTTACGAGGGAGAAATTTGGGAATTTACTAAAGGAAAATTTGGGCTTTTGGTAAGGTGAAATTGAACACTTTGGGGTTTGAATTAACTTATCTGCCTTTTAAGAGCATACTTGAGTGTGGTTGGGTTGGGTTTTTTATTGTACGGATTATTCACCGTCATTGGGACATTTACGGAAATTTTTTTCCATTTTTAAAAAATATTTGCATTTCTGAAGCCTACATTGAAGGAAAAATGATTATTTTATCAGAGATTTTATGGAAGATATGCTACCAGCATTTTGACCTTTATTGGCATTGATCACTCAATAGCAAATTTTTCTTTGACATGCTTTTTTCCACACTTTGTCTGTGAAATTGTTAGAACAGCTACACACTTCTCACCAGCAGCATCACTGAATGAATAACCTCTATCACTGCACAGAAAGGGCATGGATATTTCACATCATACTCATCATTTTCTAAGCCAATTGAACAACATTGGCATCTTTACTTTGATGTTTTTGACCAGGAATGAATGTCAAATGAGGCTTTCAGAAAATCTGGTATTTATGTCACTGGACCCTATTGGGAAGGGAAGGTAAAGGGTAAGACAGGTAAACAGTCAAAAATTTGTTTCTTTAAAATCATGGATAAGTGTGATCCATATCCAACCATATAATTGGTCTGCCATTATGAAATAGAAAAACGACTTTTCCTTCCCATCATGGACTAAGAGAACAAGTCACACCGCCACAACTACTTGCAACTCTCCGTTGCAGACAAATTGCCTAATCAAAGACGTCCTGACATTCCAACGACATACACAACTGACCATGTTCAATCAGGCTAACTGCTTATAACCTGACGGAGCTCAGCCTAGCCTCTTTACCAAGACCACTTCCTACTAAGCATCTTTTCTCCTACTATCATTGGTAGTCATAGCAGTAAGGAATGGGCTTGAGATGGAACCTTGGGCACATTTTGGGAGTAATGCAAATAACATGCTAGTTAACTGCTGTGATAAACGCATCAAGAAACTTGGAAACGTATTTCAAATGTCAGGTAATTTGCATGAAATAGTTTATTGTAATATTTCTTACCAGTGTGTGCAAACTCGAAGATAAATGTAACAGAAGAGTTGGTTATTTTATTGAACCAAAATGATACAATGGTATGAATCTTAAGCTTACTCTTACAACTCTGTTCATGCTGAGTATTAAGTCCACCTTTCGTTGCAACTTCACAACATAGTATCACAATAACTTTGTTTCATTCAACTTTGATTAAAACCAGAAACTAAACATATCTCAAATACACCCCCAGGTCATTTTGTTTTCACAAAAGCTATCAAGAGCACCACAAAAAGGTTTTCATTATTTTTGCAAATTTCTCTAAAAGTTTTGAAAGGTGAGACAAATATACACTTTTGGAAATGAGTGTACCAATACTTGTCTTCATACAATACAATAATTTCCATATACTATTTCATTGGTGTGACAACACAAATCAGCCAATAGAAGACAACGCAGAGTGCTTTCACGTATGTCACAAGCCCTGCCCCTTTTGACAGGCAAAACGTAGTGTACTGCAGTACACATTTAATGTGGTTGGCTGAGAAACAGCTAACAAACCATGTGTGACTGCTGCACTAAAACACTGGTCTTTGCAGGGCATTGGGCATGTTCTACCAATTATAACATGACTTGAAAACACTGTCTAAGGTAGTGCTACCTCAAGTGCATGCTACAGTCAATTATGGTTTGGCTTTCACTGTCAACTGTCAAAATCAAGACAAAAACTATGCATTTCTCATAAAATGACAAAATTATTTAATACCATGCATTAAATATCAAACAAAGAATAACATGCATGATTTGTTATTATAAACAATATAAACTTGACATGAGAAGGTTTTTCCAGTCCATCTTAAAAGTATACCCCAAGTCAAAAATTTCAAAAATATTTATAAAACAGTATGAAAAACAAATTCTAGCAGTCCAACTCCCAGTCTCCCATCTTCACAGGACATTCTTGCGCCGAGATATAAAATGATTAAATTTATTTACTCAAATTGAAATGGTACATTGTGCAATAATTTGTGGTGTCACTGTTGTACTACTCAAATTGCAATCTTTGTATTTTTTTCTGAAATTTCTGCACCTTGTACCAAGGTGTGACAGTACTCTTACTCTTATGGGATGATGAAATCGATCAAGCCCTCTCTGTGCAACATGCTATGCGAGCAAACAGGAAGTATTCAAGATCAGAAAAACATTTTTCATTTTAAAGGGGAAAAAGCAGGTAATGTGAGTTGTACAATAAGACAGTCACAAATTATTGTGCAAAGGACTAATTTATTTTAAGCGAAAAAATGTCAACATTTTATACCTCAGCTCAAGAATGTCCCATAATGATGAGAGTTGGACTGTTAGAATTCATTTCCCTGCTGTTTAATATGCATTTTTTATTTTTATTTTTTTGACGTAAAGTACACTTGAAAAGTAAACCAAAACCTTTTTGTAAGTACAATACTATTTAAAAAAAGTTTGTCAAAGAATCTATGAAAAACACTTCATTAAAATAAACTAACCTTAAAACTTCATTTGAAATAAACCAACATACTATAACAAAACTGTGTCCAAATTATTCTGCTCTTAATTTAAAAAAAATACAACACAAAAATGGAGCTTAATGTACCTATCAAAAGGAAAAAATACAGAGTTCCACTCTACTGCCACTTTATGAAATACTTGGACAAACCGGAAGTTGGCCATAAATGGCAAAATTGTTACTGTTTACAATGAAACTAATGAAACTTTCAATTCAAAATTATGTATAAGACTTTTCTACAACTTTCAAATTTTTGTAACTTTCCATGCTTTACCACGATTTAACTTCAACATTGTCATCAAATGATAGCCTGCTAAAAAAATTTTTTATCTACATTTGAAGATTTTAACATGTGCTGACCAAAATGAACTGAAGTGGACACTAACAAGTTCAAAACTCTTTGTTATTTTCACCAATAATCATGGCTAAATACAACCATTTCTGGCTAAAATCAGATGCTGCTGCCAAAAGGAGCAATTCAAACAACTGAGCAGAATCTGATCTCTGACAACAAAAAGTAACTGCTATGTAAATTTTTCATTACACAGAATGTATACTTAAGACTAAATTTGCCCCCCACATAGACACAGAGGCAAACATTCTAATGATTTAGATTTTTAACAGACAGACACAGGCAGAGACAAAGTCACAGAAAAACAAGCCATGGATAAATAAACAAGTCATGGATAAATTGAACTGGATATATATAAACCCAAGATACAGTGTGATGCACACATATGTAAATACTGCACATATCAGATGGACATTTAAAAATACTCCTTATAGCAACAAAGACACTGATTTCCATGGCTTCCAAATAACAGCAAATGCAAATTATACTGGTCACTACCTAAAGCCTACTCCATTATTTCAAGAAAGATTCAATTCCCAAACTTAACTAGTAAATTAAAAACATGGGAATTCAAAAGGACATGCGTCAAAGTGTTTCCTGACACTTTAAGTTGTTAGACAACCCTTATACTGATGTATAACATTGCTTTTGTGATGAAATGTTTTACATTTACAGTTTTAATAAATGTACAATATATACAGTAAGATGCCAAACTGTTACAAAAGGAAAATTTTTAATTTACAATTTCACTTTTTACATCATTGATTTTTTTTTCTTTTTTTTTTATCCCTGTTACCATCTCAGAGAGTTGAAAAAGCATTGCTACTCTTCTAAGCCTTAAAAAATTCAATTCTAAATATGAAGAAGGCCTTTTCATGGGATGACAGTTGTGCTTTAAAGGACAAAAACAATCACCCAAATTGGAGTTATTGTAGTAGACTATGATCCTGTTTCATGATTGGCTCTTAAAAGTCATGCTACATTTTTCTCTTCAAATGTGAAATTAACCAGAAGTAACTACTTAGTTAACCTTGCATAGGCAATATAGAAGTGATAAAGTATGATGAAATACTTTGAAGAGAAATAAGAAGAAAAATGTGACATTTAGCTGTTGCTTCAAAATAAATTTTGGGTGACTCCTCCTGCCCTTTAACACAGACATTGCCGCTGTCTATAAAGTATCCGAAAAGCTGTGTCATCAGGGTCTTTTTAATTTCAGAATGGCAGACAAAGAGGACAGACTGAGAGGCAAAAAACTAGACTGTTGATGTTAAGAAATGATCTAAGGTCCAGTCTACAAATGAGACATTAAAGAGAATGCCATGGCCTAATTTCCCTCCTTCTTATATCATATGGTTGACATGGGCGTCCGCAGAAAAAAAGTCAGTGGGGGGCCAAAATTTCTAGGGGGGGCAAAACCTCCAAGTCACCATGAATTGACACAAAGCATGCGAAAATTTCAGCCCAAAATGCCTCCCAGATCGCCGGAAATGGCATTTCTAAAGCCTATTTTTCACATAGAAACTTGGAAAACACGTTTTGTTCGGGTTTTTGCTTTGATTTTTATACATTTTTTCAAATTTTTGATTTTCCAGGGGGGGGCAAATGCCCCCCCTTGCCCATACCTGCCAACGCCCATGATGGTTGAGCACACAAGCATCCCTCTGTTTGTGAGGCATGTGCACTGCTGACAAAAATGAACCTAATTAACAACAGTGAATATCTGTTAAGCCATTTCAGCAAATGATTCTGAGCTATGTTAAGGTAGCTGTAGCTGGGAAGAAACTTTCACAGTCTGTAAATTCTGCCAATTTTGTGCATGTGGCATTCATGAAGTTGGCACTTTGGCTGCAACTTAGCAAGTATGGCTGTTAGCAACTCACACAGCATTGCAACTTCGTTAATCAATGCATGTATCACTGTTATGAAGTCATCCTACCACACTGTTCTCTATAAAATTCAAACACTATGAATGTCAGGACATGCTACATGAGGGTGTGTTCAACTTCGAGTCCTGTTGTTCTACTGTAATAAACAGAAAAGTTGCTTTTAGTGTACAACAGGACCATAGTTACCATTTTGGTACCATGTAGACCTGGCGATTGAGAGTGATACGGATGTCATTGATATGCCTAAACACGCTCTGTACCAGCTGTTATCCTCTATAACACAGTTTGAAATTACTCTTTACATGCTTGCTTCAACCCCACCTGACTGTGAACTGAGCAGTTCAGTAAGATGAAGTTCAATGACATATCAACACCTATGTGTTATATTGTGTCAGCAAGTAAAAATCAAGTAAACTTGGGGGAAAGTCAACTGAAAAGGAAAAGCAGAAATGTCTACAATGAAGTTAATAACTGAGAAAAGGAACCTACTTCCCATATAACACATAGTGACTGTGTGGAAAGGCAGGCAGAGTCTTCTCTTTGAAATGACACAATAGACCATTTCCAAGTTTTTTCAAGAAGCAGCATTGCACAAAAGGTCAAAGGTCAATGGGTAACACTTTTACGAGTATTTAAGCTAGCGGTGGGATGTAAACACTTATAAAACAGTATGCTACGCTGACCGGAACAGTGCTAAGATGTCTTGTTACCAGTTGACCTGAACAGAAAGGTCACTAACCATGTGCAGATATAAACTTTGAACTTGTCTATTCTCAATGAGCACAAGCTAGGAGTCTTTAAAATTAAATATCACAAATCTTAAATGATGTAACTACCAATACAACCAACACAAAAAATCAATGCCACCCTTGAGGTCTCAATAGCTATGTTATTTTGACAGTCCACAATATTCCAGTTTAAATTTTTAAATGCAACTGTCTGAAGTTTGTTAGTTAGTTATGGACCATTTTCCAACCAAATGGTTCAAGTCCAGCCAGCCACAGTCTTTTTTCCAACTGTGGCTCAATGGCTTGTTTTCCCTACTCCGTTGCTTTATGCTGAGCACCAAATACAATGTGCAACTCTCTGGAATTAAATTTCACTGGGAAATAGCTTCCCAAAATTTTCTGAACAAACACTTACTTGAGTTAAACCAAACTACATTAGTTGCAAACATGACTCTCTCACACTTTGAAAGTGGCCAATTCAAAATATACATATTGTTAGTTACTTGAAGTAAGCAGCACATCTTCAACATCATCCGTTGTAAACATCACCTTCCACTAGTTATGGTAACAGAAACACAGGATAAAAATTTTCCCCAAAATACACTTTTTAAGAAATGGGAGTAAACAAAAGACACACAAAGACAAAAGAAAAGACTTTAACGTATACAGTTAACCTTAAAAAATTATGAGGTAGATTTATGTTAAAAAGATGTTCAAAATAATATTATCCCACTTACTCACTAGAATAAGATTAGATCACTGTAGTCTTAAACTTGGTTCCAAAGAAATTCTCTTTACTTATAGGCTTGTCATTGACATTTTGATAGGTATAGGAAATTTCTCAATTGGTACTTAAGTTTGTTTGAAAACAAATTTACTTAGATCCATGGAGTTTTAGAGCATTGTTTCTAACCAACTGATTTAAGTGGAGGCCACCACTGCCTTTTATCCAGTTGTGGCTCACTGGCTTGTTTTTCCTCTTCCATTGCTTACGCTGAGCACCAAGCATGATGGTAGAAGGTTCCATTTTTAAATTCTTTGGTATGACACTGCCAGGACTCAAAATTCTGACATCAAATTTAAAGGTAAATTTATTTCCTTAGAAGAAAGTGCATAACTCTTCACTCATTTGCATGGACACAAAATGTAAATTTCCTGCTAGTGCTAATTGCCAGCATTTTGCTCAAATTACCAGTCTCCAGGGAAGGAACCTCCTGCCTGCCAATTTTTTCTAACTGCAAATTTCACCAAGGGAACAAATATTAGCCAGACACCTCAAGTCCTTGACACATTATATAACCATATTTGAGCAAAAGGGTTTCCTAAGGGTCAGAGACACACACAGTGACTCCAGGAATTCACACACTAATGTTTTGTTCTTAATCTTGTGTAACTTGCTGCTATTATGTATACTGTAAGAACACTTGCCACAGCTGCTGCAGCTTGGCTGAGTTACTATATGGTTTCTAACTAACTGGTTTAAGTCCAGCTGGTCACAGCATTTTTACTACAGTAGTTGTCACTGGCTTGCTTGTTTTCCATACTCCACTGCTTATGCTGAGCACCAAGCACAATGGTTACAGGTTCCATTTTTTAAGTATTTGGTACTGTTTGACCCAGCCAGGAGTCAATCTACTCTACCTCCTGGCAGCAAGTCAGACACTCTGATCACTTGACTATGCAGTCAGCTTGGCTGAGGGAGCTAAAAACTAGTTACATGCTGCTTAAACAGCCATTTTACCATGCAACAGTGTGCAATTTGGTCTTTTACAAGAATTGTAGAATTTGACTTGCCTTTCTTAACTTAATTATCAATATTCCTCAAACTCACTGCTTTGTGTGGCACATGGTGATGAACTCTTTTCTAGACTATTGTGAACCATTCATGGTATAATACACAACCCATAGGAAACATTTACACAGCAGGAAATTTCTTCTACACACTTTTGCTAATTATGGGTGAGTCCCTCTCTCTCTAATGCCATCGTTGCTCGTTTTCAGTTGAAAAGCTTCTACAGATGAGATCAAAGGTTGTTTCCTGTCCTGGAATATATATATGCTGGCTCATATTGTAAGTTTCAGGCAGTAAGATTGTTTTCTCTTCTTGAAAATGAAGATTCTCAGCTTATTTCAGATGTTATTAATACCAGCCTCATAATCTACAAGTGGATGCTGATGTGAAACAGTTTCTGAAAACAAACTTGTCAGCTGTCATGTGGTCCAACACATTTTCATAAGACAAGTAAGCTAGTCTGTGTTCCTACACATCAATCCATCTGTTGATAAGTTAAGTATCTATTAAGGAGACATCCAGTTTTGAGTTTAAGTATTAAGTTCGTGTCAGGCACTACTTTGCGTATAGCCATTCGGCAGAGATGCTGCAGCTTTGGTATGGTGTCTATGTTGGTGTGAACATCAAAGAAGCTAACTTGTCCAGATCTTGTCCTGAGAGAAAAGTAACAGAAGTAAAATTAGGAATAAAATTGACAATGAATAATTTATATCATCACTCTTATTTAACCTTACTGTGCACCTCAGATTTAGCTCCTAATTTTCATTTAAACTATATGAGACCTGAAAACCTGTAATTTAAGCCAAAGGTACATTTCACATCCCCCACAGGGACCGTGGAGATGGGGGGGGGCTAGGGGGGCTTTAGCCCCCGCACTTTTTTGCTGTGGGCATTTTGGACCGCCTTAAATTGCATTTATTTTATTGGACATATTGGGCTGCTTCGATGATTAGCCCCCGCACTTCAAAATTGGCTCCACGGTCCCTGCCCCATGATAAAAGTAATAGTATTTGGATCACCAAGAGAACATTTTGTCTTCATTTGGACAAAAGTTACTCTCAATGTATCCTTATTTCACATGTTTATAGGTACATGTGTTACTTGGTTTGTTGTACCAAGATTCTCAAGGCCTTGAGGATAAACTATCACCATGCCTACTTAAACACAGGCATGTAGCCAAGAGTTTGTCAAGGAGAATGTGAAAAAACTATAGTGTAGTGGGACTCCATCATGAGGAACAAGTTGGTACTAAGCTGGCAAACAAATTAGTCTAAAATACTTCACAGGATGCTGAAAATGGCATTTTCCAGGTCTTGCAAGTTAAAAATTCAACTAACAGTAGGGTATGGAATGCTAGTACTACGGGTATCAGTACTATCATAAAACACATTAGTACAGTAAATTCCAAAAATATACTCAAGGAGGGGTTTTCCCCCTCAACCTCTCCTCAGCTATGTGTCTGCTTAAACATCATTTACAATTTGCACTTACAATGGTATTTGGTATAGACTGATGTATACTGAATCAGCCAAACATAAACAAGACAAATTAGTTTAAAACCGGTAGCTCGTAACTGATACAAACATTTAAGCAATAACAGCTTCACGCACATTATGAGAGAATAACGCTTTCCATCAGGAAGGTGGGAATGTGTTCAAGGCTAAAACCTGAGGGAGGGGGGCAGTTCAAACACTGCCTAATTAGAGCAACACCATCATTTGGCATGTGGTATATTTAAGATTTTGCAATCTGAAGTGGGTAGTTCTCCCTCCCCAGCAGGCTATGTGTAGTAGCCTACTGCATATCATAACTCATCAGAAATATAGCAAACCTGATACAGTAGTTTCAATACTTTACTTTGCTGGAATCTTTCACCTGTTATTAAGTAAACCATTAACTGAATTTGAAATACAATACTTGTATGTGCAATATTTCATTCCCATTGCTTTTTTGCTGTAAAGTACTTTATTTTAATCAAAGGTGGTAAAAGGGCTCTGTTTTAAACTGCTGACTTTGCTTTTGGTATGTCAAACACAGGGGTTTTTAAGATGGTTCTCAATGGTTTTTCTCCCAAAATTTAAACTAAGCAGTCTGATAAAGGTGTGTAAGCACTGAGAAAATAAACAAACCCCTTTAAAAGATGTCACTATCACAAATGCCATTTCAATGGCTTTTCATGTTCTTGGACTTGAAGACAATCCTTTTTCGACATGAACATACAGACCACTGGGATGTTTTACATTGGAAGTGAGTTCTACACAATTCCCCCTCCCCCACACACACACACTAATGGAAATATCCACAAATAAATATGAGTGAAGGTAATAACATTTTAACTCACCCAACTGCCACAACCATTCCATTTGGTGAAAAGCAGCATGAAACAGCTTCTTCTATCAAACCAATTGCTAAGGGGTCTGAATTGTCAAGCAAAGACCAGATGCGAACATACCTAAGAAGGCCAATGTAATGAAACATAGAATAAATCATAACAGAATCCGTCTGTGACACTACTTCTCTCAGGGTAGAAAAAGTGGACAGAACTGGAGATATTATAAATACTAATTTAACTCACGAATAAAGCATAAATTTGACAATCTCTCATATCTAGGTCCTAGAGAGTTTGGCTCAAAAAATAAATATTCACAGAGATCAAAAGTTGCCAATACAAATGCTGACTGTACTCAGCAGGGAGGAGGGAGGAAGAGAAAGAAAGGACAGGAGACAAGGTCTTGAAAGAGAGGAAAGGGAATAATAATAGTAAAAACTTATGTACAATAAAATGATTTTGATGCAAAGTAATGCTTTCTTTAAAAGGAAAGTTTCCTAGTTTCATTAAATCTCAGAATCCTTCCCTCAAAAACTGATCTTCTAGTGATGTCCTCATGACTACTGCAATCATGTGTCTTATGCATCATCTTTCAAGAAATACTGCATGAACAACAATACTAGAAATGAAATTTGAATTGTTCCATTTATTACAATTGTACAACACTGAGCAAAATGGCTATACTTGGTGGGCACATCCGATGCCACTTGAAAGGTTTCAATCCCTGGAGCTTTCAAGTGCTATGGAATTAACCAGCCTTCTGTGTCCCCTAGCTTCCCCTCCCAAAAAAAAGCATGCCACTGGGGAAATTCTTGAGAAATTGTCTGAGTTTTGAAATGGCCCAGGTGGGAATTGTCAGGGGGCACACTTCTCTGGCAAGTTGTTGGGGCAGGAGGGAAGGTATTGGAAGTGTGTTTGGGGGGAGTGGAAACGGTATAGGAAAACACTGCTGTGAATTTCAGTGGGGACAGGTGAATGATGTCCCAATTAATTTTGGTATTAGTCTGCCTTTCTTTAAAAGAAAGGCATCTTTTCTGCATTATGACATCATATGCATAAGGTCTTCTTTGGTTTTTATGATATACAGTATACTTTTGTTTGAAATTTGAAGTAAATTATGCATTTTCTTACAAACTGCCAATCCAGCTCAATAAAGGTCAGTTTTCTTACCCATCATCACAGATTGAAGCAAAATGTAGTCCATTCGGTGATACTGTGACACCACGGGTAAAGCTGTTGTTAGCTCCACCCGCGAATACTGGATCCATTGGAGGATAAACATGACTGTGGGCAGAAAACAAAAATTTATTGTAAAGTTTCCAAAGCAAGCTACAAAATATTGATCAACAGACTGCCTCATGCACTGCATTGTCCTCAAAAAGAAACTGGGGAGGGAGGGTAAGAGAGTGTGGGGAGAACTGGTTCCTTTACAAATGGAAAGGAGGTCACCCCTCCTTCCTTTGGAAAAAAAATAGAAAAATGCAACCCTTATATGATGCTTTGCTGTAGAGAATTCATTGATAAGGATACCTTTATGTGCAGTAACAAACACAGTAATCCTTTCCAGCAATATTCCTGTAGGTATTTTATCCCTTAAGTTATGTGTTCTACTGAATCAGGTACAGTGGGCAACAGGCATGTAGGTGGTGGGAGGGATGAATAATTTTGGCACAACCTCCTGTTTTGTATCACATTGTTCTCATTTTAAAAATTGTGCATTGTGCCACAACACACACTTGTATACTGCACAATGAATGCAGTGCCTAGTTCCAATGTAAGTTCCACTGTAAGTTAATCATTTAATTGCATATTTTTTTGATTAATGGACATTTAATCCAATTTGTGCTTCCACATTTATGTCCCCCCCACCTGCGCAATCGTTCTGTGTAATAAGAAGCAGCCTAATGCAAATACTATAGCCCACAGATTAAATCGCTAAATGCAAATTCTGAACTTATGTGGTGCGTACTAAAACTTCATTTAGAGTTATGTAGAAACAACCTTGTTTTGAAATGTTTGTTCAGAATATTATCAATATCAAACTCTGAGTTATTCTTCAGTAAAACCATCATTTTATGGTAAAACTGGAAGTAAACAATTAAGAGCTCTCCAGCTCTTTTATCCTGCACTGCATTAGCACAAGTCTATACAAACTGTAACATAATGGGCTTTGGTCAATCCACTAATTTCAATGATTGTCTACATAACTGTCTCTATATATCAGGTCCAAACAGTTTTTGGACCAATCATAACCCACAGCCTTTCCAAAAAAAATACCACAATGACGTGCTTCAATCTCCCTCTATTTCTTTCAACTCCTCTGAAAAATATCTATAATACTCTGCATCTTTGACGTAAAAAGTGTACAATCCCCGAGCCTACTCAAGTTGTTTTCTGCAACCCAGCTTACCCAGCACGTGTCCATTTACATTTAGTAATATATCAAAACAAGTTGCACACCGGCGTTTTTACGCACGCCAGTATAAAAGTACGTACTGTACAGTCGGATATATATAGTGCATAGTTGCATTGCACATCCTAACATGTGTTGTTTATGTACAGTACTGAATGGTCTTTACCGCACACATTTCTTCATCTTCAATGCACATGAATGACAATGATGCACAAGGTTTGAACATAAATCTGTAAGAGATGCTCTGCTGTGCAGAAAAAATTAAAAGGGTACATTACTGAACTTAAGATCTTTGAGACTTTCTTTTTCAATATGAAAACTGGCTTGCAACTTGGAGACACCTACTGTACCCCACTTCAATGAAGGAAAATTGAAGGCAGTGATCAATGGTGTATGATTTGTAACATTCAATTAATTGAAAGTGGCCTTTTACTACATGGTTATTTGATCCACAGTTAATTGATAATCTTTCAAAGCCCTAAATTACAGCATTATATTACCTATACAGTATACTGCACTAGTTGTATGTTCTTACTGCATGAGAATGGAAATCCCAGGATCGAGAATTACATAATGAACATACCGTAACAAACATATGGAACAAGAACTCCACCATAGCAATTTTAATACTGTACAGTACCTACAGTAAGATGTTTATTTATTGTATTTTCTAATGGACCTGATAAAATATGGTAGGGAGGGCAAAATAGGGAAATTACTTGCACTGCTGGCCAGATTATTTTCCAACCTTACTGTATGTCTTGGCCTGTTTCAGTATTCAATTTCAAGTGCAGAAGTAAAAGAGTGAGGAAGGACCTCAGTATGACAGGAAGTCTAGGAGAAGTATGGAAGACTGATGAGGAAGAAGCATCAATGAGGGTCTAGAAACAGAACTTGTACATCACAGGAAGTACAAATGAATGAGAAAAACTGACAAGGAAAGACTTTAATATCACAGACAGTCTAAAGCGGTGTGAAAGGTGATAAAGGCTTTCAATATGACAAAGTTCCAGCAGTAATATGGAACACTGGTGAGGAAGACCTCCAATATTACAGGAAGTGTAAAGAAGAATGGAAAACTTTAGAAAAGGGATTAAAGACAAATCTGATCAGTGCTTTGTTTAGTGACTGTAGGCTGTCATAAGTGGGTTCCATCAGCCTCAATTTTTCTTCATTTATTGTCTATGTGAATTTCAAACCTATATTCAGTGAAACTGAAGGAATCAAGATGATATTTAGTGTACAACACTCCATGATAGAGGTTAGCAAGGAAATTGAAAGATTAAAAGGTGATAGACCCCAGTTATGGCTGACTAAAATCAGACCATCACTTGCTCTCTGGGTTTATATATACAAACTAGCTCAATTCAGTGTAATATGGTGTTCAAATGACTGGAAGGTAACAGAGTTACAGTTCTTAAAGAACATGTCTTATCCGTTGGGTTGAGTTATATCAAGTTTTATGGCCCAGTTTTTACCCTATTAATTTAAGTCAAGTCAGCCACAGCATTTTTTCCAGTTTTGGCTCACTGGCTTGTTCTCCCTACTCCGCTGTTTATGGAGAGCACCAGGCACAATGGCAGTACAGTACTGTATGTTCTGTTTTTAAAATCTTGGGTACAACTTGGCCAGGACTCAAATTCCCAACTTCCCAACTGCAAGTCTCTAAATTAAACAGAGAGATTAACATTGGACAAATTTCATTTGTTTTCACTTGTTTACTTGAAGCTAACTATTCATTGTGAGAATTTTTAAGTCATAACATTTCTTATTTTTCTCTTATTTTTCTCATTCCCTCAAATCCAAAAACCCTAGCAGAACTTTGATACACTCTCCAAGTTCCCCCTATATAGGCCATCACTCCAAACCAGGAGTACCCCAGCCATAAAGGTTCTTGTCAACACCACAAGAGGTACCTCTTTGACAACTGTAAGAAAGAAGCGCAATAAAAAGAAGTGCTACCTAAAACTCAACTGTTGTAGCAAGGGAAACCATTTGTAGGGTAATAATGCTAGTTAAACTTGGCTACACCTCCTCCCGCTCCCCCCCCCCCCCAAAGTCATTTCCTTTAGTTATCTCTTACGACAAGTGGGGAATTCCAAGGGCAGAACAAAGTCATACCAAAAGAGTATGAAAAACCACAAGCAGAGATCAAGAAGGAAGTCATTTAAATAAAGCTTTGGTTGCTTGCCACTTTTTCAAAGAGTTTTACAAAGACAAGTGAAGGCATTCTTCCATTTTATACACTGACAGGAACTTTGTATAGAATTAAATGGCATTGTACTAAAGTATGTCACCATCGTGGGACTTTACTGTTTGTATGCAATAACACCCACACACAATCTGCTATATATAGTAATCTGTTACTTTTTACAACTTTGGTAGATATAAATAGTTTTGTCATGCTGAATTAAGCTGATGGCGCTTTCCAATTTTGCTTCAATAAGCTCCTGCAGTTACCGTACAGTTACTGTACTGTATGAACTTGTCTCCCTTCCAAAAGAAATTACTGCCATTCTAGTTGACCATACCACCACAATCTACAGTACAATATGAGCTGAGGGAGCTACAGTATTTAATGACACCCTTTTAGTATAAATACATGTATGGTTCAAACATTCACATTCTGAAGCACTTTCTCGTGGTCAGTTACAGGGGCCCCTGTTTTGGCTTTGATCTGTCTCATTTAATAAATACTCCTCTATCAACTGCAGCAGAGAGATTGTTGTTAAAATTTTGTGGATGAGTTTTTTGTGGCTTATTAGAATCAAGGCTGCAGGCATGCAATGTATCCCAAGGTTTTATAACTTTCCACTGAAAAAGCAGAATGTGTTCAACAGTTTCTTGCCACTAAGATACAATATACCTGTAATTTCATGTAAGGCTCAGATATTTGATTTTAAGTTACAGTAAAGCACCTTAGAGTCAAATTCGTGACTTTTCAGTTAGGTACAAAATGGTAAAGCTCCATGAGCATATATTGATATCATGGTAAAGCTCCATGAGCATATATTGATATCATGCTATTAAATGCACAATCATTTGCCTGATTCTTGCATTTGTTTCTGATCACGATAGGACAGGAATGACCCCAAATATGCAACCTGCTTTACAGAACAAAAGGCTTTCATACTGTAGCTTCACATACCAAGACCTAAGACAAGGTTCACACATTTTTCAAATGGTGAAATACTGGACTAAATTTTTACCAGACTCTTTTAAGATTAAAATGAATCTTTAGTCCTGAAGTATTTTGAACTTCATACAAAATGGTCTGTATGTAAATGCATTTACCTACATTTTAACATGAATGCATCCTAAACATGACCACAAAAATCATCAGTGTTAAATTTCAAATTTCAAGACCATGACAATTTTTTCAGGGATTTTGAAGACCATGATAAATTCCATACTTTTCTTATTTTCTTTACTGCCAAGGGACCCTGCTAAAATGACCTTTTACTATGCAAAAGGTACTGTACTCAATAGATAAGTGATCACATTAGGGTCACCACTTTGGAGATATAAAATCTGTGAGAATTTGAAGTATGTGGTTTGCAAATTATTTTACATGTTTTACACAACAACTTCTGTATGGTGGTCACCTGCAAATTTTCCCTTTGACCTCTACCAAATCAACAAAGATCACGAACGTAAACATTAGGTAAACTAATATACCAACTGTATTCAGTGAAACATGTATTCCCCTTGGTGACTTGTAATGATAGCTTGCAAATACAAATCAAATACTTCTTTCAATTGAAAATCATGAAGGACATCACAGTCAAGTAAAAAGCTATCCTCCCTTACTGAGTTTGTGTGTGTATACAATATACACAAACAGCTTGAATGCACAAATAGGCAGACACCCATACAGACATACATTACATACACCATTTTTTCCCACTTTTGGTGTCCTCGTAACCAATGTTAGATTTGCATAACTTCCCTGGTCAGCCAACCATTGTAAAATGAGTAGTTTATAAACATGTTAAATTTCTATTCCAACAAATTTATGAGCAATTCACGGTTACTTACATTACTATAAGCAATTCACATTGAATTACATTACTGATTAGATTTTTGGTGCATAAATATGATTTGGTGCATGTTTTGGTGTCTCTGTAACTAATGTTAACATTTTGTAGCCATCCAATACAGAATACAAAAGGAAAGACAAACATGTTTAATGTAGAAGTATAGACCAGCATAACAGCAAATCACAGCATCAAAAATGAATCATGAAATTCTGAGTCACAGTCACATTTAAGCCCAACAAAAGTAAGGAATGTTATGTTTTTATGCTGGTATTGTGTTCTTGCACATAATCTACTTGTACATACAAGAGTGATGCTGTTACCTTGAGCTCAAGTAATGTGAGAATGAAGGTTTACTTTGTGCTGCTGTTTAAATTTTGACCCATAGATCTATGATTGCAGGGTTCTGCTGGTTTAAATACAGTTTTTGTGTTTATCAAATGATAACAGGAAATTAAATGAGTTATATGACCTATCCTACTGTAAGGGCCCGCTCAGGACAAACAGTACTGTACATATACTGTAAATATATGCCGCATAGCAGTTCCCTGTATACACTGCCAGCATATATGCAACTCCATCGGTAAATATACAAAACTGGAAGATTTGATGAGAGGCTAAGACAATGAGTTATACATGTCAAACAAAGACAAGGCAACCATCCACCATATACTTCACACATTTGCACAAAATTTTTCCTTCCTACCTTGCAAAATTTCCAAAAGACAACCACAGTATTTTTCTTCTGCCAGGACTTTCTTATGCCATATATAGCAATGAAGTAAAATTACTGTCTTGAAATTTCTCTAGTTTTTCAACTTCAGATGATGTTGCCTGTATCTAATGAACATTTGTTTTTGTAGTACTACACAGATTGTCTCTTGTTACCAGGCCAGGAAAAAATGTTTAATTGAATTCCCAGCAAAGGAGTAAAATTAGTCCCCTGGAATGGAGCAAAATTTCCCCCAGTTTCGTCTATACTTCTAGAAAAGAGAAGCTTGCCTCCAAGTGCCAAACGGAACCTCCAAATGGCCAAATTTTCCAGAAAGGAGCCTCCCAGCTTTCCAAATTTTTCCATCCAAGCTTGTTACAAGAGTTTTTGAATGTTTTGCATTTGCTCTTAGAGGACATTGTGTCTTATGATTAGACAAGTAATATCTTCATGGCTGGTTGGGACTTTTCCTCAGGGACTCAGACCTGATTTTGCTTGTCTCCTGTCCTCACAGTGGGCATATGGATTTGACAATCACATTTTCCCCTCAATTGAGAAAAAGGGTCTGTCTGAGGACTTGGTCAGGTTCCCAACTTGGGATCCATCCCGCAGTTGCAAAGGCCGAAACAACTTTGGAAATGTTTGCTCTGTTGGATAGAATTTGGCTGAAAGACCACATGTAGGTGGTAATTAATTCCATGTTGGGTGCTTCATGATCATTAACATATTAATATAAACAAATTTTAAGTTCCCCCAAAATATTTCATTCCCTTACTGTGTAGCACAACAGAGTTAATTTAACTCAGGGGATGTGAGAACACACAGCAGAAAACATGATATTTAACCTGCTATCTTGCCTTTGTGTAAACACAGGGAAACACAGAGTTTCACAAGGTACATAACATCAGGTTTTCAGTAAAATTCTCCTTTTTTGTCTTCACTTCTAGCAGCTCCTCCAAGTTAAAACAGACATCTATAAAATAAAATAACTCAATCACCACCCTAACACTTAATGACACGACTGTTGATTTTTTTACTTTTTTATTTTTAAATCATGATTTTAATCAGTGATATAAATCAAATAAATCATTTACAATCAGTCAATTAAATCAAATAAATTGATTTAAATCAGATTTTTTCCATTTAAATCATTATTTTTTTAATTAAAATCTTGTTTTTAATCATGATTTTAATCAAACAACCCTGCTTAATGAAATGATTTGAAGGTCCAACATTAAGCAAGCAACACTATCATACTGTAACTCCATCAATCAAAAAGTGGTTTTCAAAAACAATGCCAAGATAACATATTTTACAGTATCTGGCCCACTCCCAGGTACTGTACTTCTACCAATCAGCAGCAGTCTGCTAGTCAAAAAACCCATGCACCTAGTGGTACAAAAAATGACAGTCCCATACTGTCACAGTGAAAAAGCCTTTGACAAACAATACTATCTATTTGACCTCTATGCAGTATTTACATATTAGCAGTCACTAGTTTGACTTAAACAGCATAAACTGCCCAGATAAGATTACTATTCCAGCTTTGAAGTAACACCGTCGCCTATGTTACTAGTTAACTGGCCCTGATTTTTGTCTTTCAATTCAGAGTGTATATCTTTTTTGTTATCAATATGAAAGATAAAGATAATGTATGTTCACAATAGATATTTAGGCGTCTTTTGCATGAAGAGTGAACTTAAAGTGTACAACAAGTCTGGAATTAAATAATCTGTACATGTATGAAAAATGAATCTTATCCATCCAACTCCCAATGTAAAATCCTGTTCCATAAATGAAATATTAAAACATTCAAATTTACTAAGCCAATCAGCCAAACATTAATACTTACAGTAATGTTTTCTTTCACAACTCAAGATACATGCTTTTGATACCCTTTGAAAGTACTGCAAAAATGATTTCAGTGAATCTGTAGGGGTTCCTTGCATAAGATAGCAGGTTTTATAGAGAGGGTACAGATATTTAAATCCCCCCATTTTAGTAAGAATTTGATCACGTTTTGGCAAAAGGTGCAGTGGCTGTTGCAATAAACAAACAAATGTAAGACTGTAATTTGAGTAGAATTAAATTCAGACATCACAAATATGTTGTAGTGCAATCTAACAATTTTGATTGAGTTGATAAACTTCAACATTTCATTGGTATCTCAGCGCATAATTTATGTGTGAAGACTGGAATGGCCATTCAGATTCACTTTCTAACTTTTTCTTTTTGACATTTTAGACTTTAGGTGCACTTCAGGTGCACTTCAGGTGCACTTCAGGTGCACTTTTGTCAGGTTTTGTTGGGACTGTTTGGTTGAGTTTGGCTGTGTTTGTTTGGTTGGGTTTTGCTTCAACTGCCCACTGGGTCTTTTCTAGGAAAATCAAATTAAAATGTGAATGGTTGTATTTGTGAACTACAGGACAGTATATGAGCATACCTTAAGACTAAAATATCTCAAATGTTATAGAGAACTTGAAAATGAATATGCTGGGCATAAACTACACACATGACACATAAACTAATCTTCACAGTATATTTCCAAGCTTGGATAATAAAAGGTTGAAATTTGTTCACTCAATTTGAAATGACTGATTGCACAATAATTTGTACTGTTCCTGTTATATTCAAAATACAGGTTTTTTTCCCCTATTTCTGAACCACACTGCACCTTGTCCCAAAATGTGATCACTTTAGGCCAGGTGACTTGACAACAATTAAATCCTGCCATTAAAACATGATATGCAAGGAAACAGGAAGCTTCTCAAGGTCATAAAATTTCAAAGGAAACAAAAACAAGGTAACCTATAATAAGTGTACAAGAACAAAATTATTGGTTTCTATGATGAGAGAAACCAATGCATTCATGATGGCGTGTGTGTGTATGTATGTGTGTATGTGTGTGTGTGTGTGAGTGTGTTGGTGACACTTTGCTCGTTAACACGATATCTCAAAATAGGAATGTCTGACAGTTTTCAAAGTTGGTACGTAGATGAGCCATTATGAGAGGAAGAACCCTATTGTTTTTGGTGGAGGTCAAAAGTCATTTGGGGTCACCAGTGGTCAAAGTCTGAAAATCTTGTTAACACAATATCTCAAGGTAGGAAACTTGGATAGATTTCATATTTAATATGTGGATGCGTTACAGTCAGTAGATGGTCCCTATTATTTTTGTCAGAGGTCAGAGGACATCTGGGGTCTTTGGGAGTTAAAGTCTGAAAACCTAGATAACATGATACCTCAAGGTAGGAAGCTTGGATGGATTTCATATTTGGGTATGTGAATGCATTATGGTCAGAGGATGGTCCCCATTGCTTTTGGCATCTATATGAAAGATCACCTGGGGTCGCCAGGGGTCAAAGCACAGGAATCTTTCTAAATATGATCTTTCAAGATAGCTGTTTGTCCATTTGTCAGTCTGTTGTTTGTTTTAGCTATGTATGGCTTTTATGAAGGTCAAAAGGTCATCTGGAATGACAAAATTATTTTTTGAACATGCTAGTATAACATTTTAATGAGAAGATAATGGTGCATGACAGCACTCTTTGAAACAGAACATTCATGTATCATCAAAACCTCAATGCACTTTTGCATTCTGGTTCTTTATCTTTTATATCTCAGTATTAGAGAGAACAAGAAATTGGTTAATGAAAATACTCCATTAGCCAATCTCTAACTTTTAAATTCTTGTCATAATAGGCTTCTAACTTTTTATTTTAATTTTATTTATTTTGTGTGTGTGTGTGGGTGTGTGTGTGTGTGTTTCACTAACTTACAGTAGTATACCTCTACAGACAATGAAAAATGAAGAAAAGTGGTGGCAATGTCTTATAATGTTTTAGTCAGCCACAATGGGGAGACTTATTTAAACAGTTTGTTGCATAATCAGGGTACGGTTGTATTATGATACCCTAGAAATACAAAGCCTTGTAACTTGTTCATGCAGTACACACTTCTCCTAACGTCAGATTGAATTAGTAAAAGCCTACTTGAAAGAAATACAGTAGGGTACTAGCACAACATTAATCCTGACTAGAAGAATCACGGCTCATTGTGCAGCGTGCGAAATTAGCGGTCGTCTGATCGTCCAAGACGACCTAAATTTCGGCCGGACCACAACAATGCACCAAAACACACTTACATGGTCTTCCTGCTGACAACCAAGTGCACAAGGTAGGCATAGTCAACAGTGCTCTCTGTGAAAATATTTGCTGCAATCCTGTGTAGAAATCCGTAGCAAACACATACACCGAATGCTTGCTTGTTGTGTCCTTTCAACAGTTATGTACATCTATAACCACAGTGCATGTACCGCAATGCCCAATGTATAGGCAATTCAGTATACAAATCCAATGTCCGTTTACATAAGTCAAATTCCTCCGAATTGCATGACAAATCTCAATGGAGTTTTACTGTGTGAATTTTGCCACATGTAGTAACAGTAACTCAATGGGGATTTCCAGCAGTCTGTGTACAACAGAGAAGCATGTACAACGTTCACCATCGCAAACGTTCTGTTGAAAGAGCAAAATCAAGAGACCCTGAAACAAAATGCATGATCTCATGAAGTATCGTAACCAGTAAACGATCACCCAGCTGTGTATGGGATAAGGGTATTATCATTTGCTTTGCCTTTAGATACGTAATTTGCTGACAAGCATTTTGATTCAAGTTATGCAGTTGATATCGCTCAGCAGCTACGAATGTTTGGTAAGTTCCTGAAGGTGTTAATGTTGTCTGTAGTGATAGCCTTAGGTAATGGGATGTGCTTCTTACGAACGCGGTTCTTAGCTGGCGCATGATTTACATCAAATACATTGTGATTGATTGCTTTACTGAACGTTTCGTCAGAAACACAGAATTTTTTTCACAGAGACAGAGTAACAGAAACATGCCGACTTAGTTCAAAATAAGTTTAAGGTGTGTTAAAACTATAATGTTGCAATGATAACAAAATCATGTTGTGCTTAGGGAAGATTTTTCTTTTTCTTGTTGGTATCGGGCCGACATTACCTTTGAGTTATCTGTTGTCGGCAAGTGCCGATATCTCCGTTATCTGCTAAACACTAAATAAAACACAAGTTGCCATTCTGAAATTATTTGCATCTCATCAAAACACTAGCAGTCCTACTCCTTAGGTCATAATTCAATTTGCTGTGCCTGCTATGTTATCATGACCACAGGCAAACCATCATAACTGCCTGAAACAATTAAAGTTCATGCACAATTTAGTGAAACACTTGTTTTGCCAATTTTTATCCTGAGTTTTGAAGGACGACTAACACTGATGGAGGACGACCATATTGTAAGGAATGTTGACAAGTAGGCGGTCCTTCAGACTACCAATGGCAACTCCCTAAATTCACACCCTGATTGTGTGAACTAATCTTTGAGTAAGACAAAGCTGCGTACAAGTAATCTCCTTACACTTGCTGTGTGAGGGGTATTGTTTAAGGTTTTAATGATCTGCTTTAAATCCTTTTACCATTTCAGTTGAAAAGATTAGCAACTCTTGTGCAATTTTCAGCCAAGAACTTTGTGTTGTTTTTGTACAATCTGATTACTTGACAAGTCAGGACTTGCAGTGACTAAACAATCAGAAATATTGGGATACAAAAACAGTTAAAGGTTATGACAACGGTGATCAGTTAACCGGGCCATCAGTCAGTTAACTGGTTAATCATATAACTGGCACAGCCCTGCTGTGTTATGGCATAAGTTTGAAGTGTTGGCTGTTGTAGTATATTTAATTTAAAATAAATTGTTTTGTATAAAGTATGCACTGTATGATATGTAAGATCCTAGCCAGGGTTTTCCCTGGGAAGCTTGAACGTCGCGCCCTGCGACGTTCAAGCTTCAAAATCAAAGAGGCCGCGACGTTCAAAAAACGGCCGCGATGTTCAAAATTGCTGCCAGCTAGCCTCCATAATTTTTCTTCTTTCTGTCAACGATTGCTTTTGTTGTTTAATAAAATAAACGACAAAATCATTGACTTATTTGTAAAACTGGAACTAACTTTTTAGTTGCGGTGCCTGCCACGCAGGCAGCCGCAACTATAGCAGTCGCCACAGGAGTCGAAAATTAGGAATTACCGCTAACTCCTCCGAGATGGGCGGTTCCATGGGTATGTGATGTTGTGTAAGTTGTGGGGAATGTTGTTTTACAATGTATATTATTTATTGAAGGTCGTTAACCTTTGGTAAGGGTGTTAAAATGGTTAATTTTGATTAAAAAATCGCGTGGGCGGTGTCTATTTTTAGAACAAGGACCACAGAGGTGTGTTATCAAGAACTGATTTGTTATTGGTTGACAATGTGTTTTGCATGGGGTTCAAGGAAGTAATCCTAACAGTAACGTTGTACGTAAATGGTAGGTAGTATACGTACGCGTTTCGTGTATTTGCGGAATTGGAGATATGACGATTTGGAGTATGTCATCAGTAGTAAGGTGCTTCTATGTAATATATGTTCTATAGTGCAAAAGGAATACAGGACTGAGTCGTATTGTGCATGTAGTAGTGTATTGTATGGGTCGAGTTATATTGTGCTGTCACTGTGCTGGAGAGAACTTGGTGCGATAGAATGTGATAACACTGGTCTAACACTGGTTATCACTGTTGGTCTAAAGAAGTGGGGCAAGGATAGGTAAGTTTTTTTGGTTAAGTATTAAAGAAAGTGGGGGGTTTTAGTTCAACGAAAATTAGTAGAGTTTTGTTTCTGATTCGGTACGGTGTGGGGTGTAAGTTTATCGTAAGGTTTAGGCCAAGCCTAACGTTAGGCTTAGTTATACCGTGCCATGTTTCGGTAAGTGTGGTAGTAGGAACAGTGATAGTATTGTTATGTAGGCTAGTACTGTTAGTAGTATTTAATAGAAACATGTCATAAGTAGGCCTAGTAAGTAATAAGTAGCGTGTTCGATTACTCGCCCGAGTTAACTCGTGTCTGGCACGACTACGTTCGATTAGCTAATGACGTCAGTGTTCGCGCTTACTCGCGCCAGGCCCAAGTGAGCGACCCTTTGAGTCGGTTACTTAGGTAAATATCCCATCGTGCTTTGGGAAACATGGCAGCTAAATGAACAACATGCATTCGTGAACAATTTCTGAGCATGTAAATACAGTGGGGTAAACATGAAACTTCTGACATGTGAAAAGTGGTTGATGTCGGAATTAGCGAAGTCACTCAAGTGTTATTTCTCGAGAATTTTCTAAATGAGCATTGTTTCGAGTCTACGTTCATCGTACAAGCGAACCGCACGTACTACGTACGTACCAGAGTTCGCTCTGCCATCCAGCTACGGGCTCTGTCATTGGCTATTGTGAACCAACTTCTCCAATAATTACCGTAAAACGTTCGTTTATTTCACCCAACTGCGCATGTCCATCGTAGCCCTAGCTTGAGGCTCGAGTAAGTCAAGGGAAGCAAATCGAACACGCTAAAGAAGAAGAAGTAGTAGTAATGAGTTATTGGAGTATATTTCCCAGGATTTACCAAGTAAAATATTGTTTTGTTTTCATGTGGAGACAGGAGTAGGCCTAGGCAAGGCTATTTAGGCCAATGTTAATAAGTTGTTAAAGGGTAGCCTAGGCCTAACGTTAGGCTAATATTAATAAAGAAATGAGTTATCATTTAGCTTTGCCTAACTTAGGCCTGGGTATAAGCTTACAAATGTTTGTAGGCTGTAGCCTGTAACTTTGTAAGTTAATGTGTCAGCTGAAACATCTTAAAGAGTTTTATGTTGTAGATACTGTAGCGTTTTAACCTTGCTACATTTTTATCCGAACGTCCCCGGCCAGGCCAAATTGCCCAAATCCCCATGGCGAAGGAATGTTTACTTGAAACGCACACAGTAAGTTACCACAAGACAGCAGTGCATCGTTGTGACTCGAACTCCCGTGTCAAAGGTTATAGGCCTAGGACAAGTAACCTCCAAAAGAATGCAAAAGAGATCAAAGTTCTCGTTTGATGATTGGTGTATTAAGCGATGATCCAAACGGCACAAATTATAGATGATATGACCTTTATAAACAGCACAGTAAGGAAGTAAAATACGGTAAGAATACGTAGGGGCCCTAAAAATAACACGCAGTATCGGTACAGTACAGTCTACAACTGTGTCAACACAACGTCTTGTACTCTCCAGCCCTCCTCGACAAGTGACCCACCCTTCAATACATAAACTACTGTAAAGCATGCAACCCTGAATTGGGCGGAAACCCGTCACAAACCCTGAATACAAGCTTAGGGGAAACCCATCAATGACCTTTGACCTCAACTTGAAGTGCACTTCATAAGTTCATACATATTCAATAACATGACATATGAGCATGACATATAAACAACAGGGTACTGAATCGTTGCCGCTACAGATACATAGGTAATTTGTAAGAAATCATTGCCGTATTAACACACACCCAGATACATCTGATACACCACGCGTGGATCGACTTTCGATGTTTCTAGATTTCATACGAGGGCTGTGAACGTTTAGCAAAAGAACTAAACGTTTAACCTCAAAAATTTGCGATCGTTTAGCGATTAATCGCGATTAGCTTATAACAGAGAAAAAAAGTAATTTCAGTACAGTATGTAGTGAGTGATACTGATTGTAATGCAGAAATAATAATATATAGTTGATATGTTACATAGTGGATTGTTACATGGTAAAATCAAATTATTCTGAAACTTTGAAGCCTACAGTACAAGGTTCAAATATGCCCAGAATGTTCCATTTAACAAAAAATAGGGATCAGCAGAGTATACAAATAGAAAAAAACTGTCAAAAACAGGTTTTGCAATTTATTAATTGCTTGTAGCTTTGTACTAAACATTTATTCCACATGCGATCGTTTAGTGATTAATAGCTACACGTTCACAGCCCTATTTCATACTTGTCAAGTTATCACTAAAATTAATGTGACATGATTTCATGATTTAAAGAGTTCTACAGTAGTTTGTAGTAATACAGTTACAGTATGTCTCAGTTAGCCTAGCCGAGGTATATAAGCTCAGGTCACAAATGTTTGTAGGCTAGTAGCAGCGTAGTGGCCGTGATCCAACTTAAACCAAAGGCCTACCAGGGGGGTTAATTTTTCAGTGGTTTAAACTTCAGAGCTACAGTATTGGTACTAACTGGTTTCCTTTCCTGGAAGTGTCATAGCTGCACATGCTTGTATGTACAGTATCCGTATCCCTAACCATAGCCCAGTATTTTATCAGCCATTTACTATGGGTATGCAGGCCCGTACTCCGTAGCCAGCCCATGTGGAGGGGTGGGTCTTTTTTCCAAGATGTGGACCTTTTTCCAAATACGGAGGCGGCTGGCACGTGCTGTAAGCATGCAGCTGATAAGGGTCTGGGGCATGCTTCCCCGGAAAAGTTTGAAATCTGCAGATCTCCTGCAATCTGGAGCATTTTAGGGGGCTTTTGAACACAACAGAAGTCCTTTTTCGCCAGGAATTCCACACAGTACACCACCTTTGAAGAAGTGAACGGAAATTGGTCCTCAATATGTCAAGAAAAAAATTTCATAGCTGACCCTTCAAACACAGGGCTGGAAAAATGGACCTCTCTCAAGTTGGGGTGGATCGTTCGAACCCTCCGACCCACCCCCCCTGGCTACAGGCCTGGTATGTGACCCTTACCTTATATATTGCTATGTGTTCGTAACCCTAACCCTATACCTGGTCATATTTTTAGAAGAAAAACATGATTATCATCTATCCTGAGTCGAACATGAGGGTATTAAGCTCTTGAAACACTGAAGACAGTCTAAAGTTGGCCAGGACTGAAGTTGCTATGACAGAAGGGACACCAGTTTTAGAATTCCAGATGGCCTTGTGTCAAGGAGAACGCTATGTAAAACCCAGCCAGTACCAAAGGCTATTCTTTGAAGAGACTAGTCTTCGACTCTTCGTAACATCAGGAGCAACTTTAACAACCTAACTCGCTTCAAGGAATGCAACTGGTTGGATAAAGAAACAGACTAGGCTACCAGTGTTTGCTTTTAGGCTATACTGCTATACAGAGAGCGTTGTTTGAGTCTGCTCTGTGTGTAGCAGAGACATTGTTAGCCCAAGTCAACATACATCACTACAAGTTATCTTGCCATTCAGTGACCATGGTTTCAGCTCAGTCTTCTTGGGCGACATACAGGTATTTCCACATGACTCGTGAATTTGTAGCATCAACATAGCTTTCATGGAAGACTGTGGCCGGTTTGACTAAACCAATTGGTTAGAAACGGGGCTGTAAAACCCCATCTAACTAACATCGTCATAGCAGACAGGCAGCTAAAGCAGGCCTGTTGTTTTTTCTTGAAGTTGCATAGCATTTTTTCTAATTATGAAAATTCTAGACCTCTCTATTCATTTGGATTAAAATTGATAGTTGCTATCAATTACCAGTACAAGTTGTGAATACACTTTGGCCTTTTGGGGAGTCCAATTACATCACTTTGTTTTTTTTTTTTTTTTGTCTGTTACTTTTGTTCATCGTTTTAGAATGTATGTTTTTACAGATTTAACGCTTTATAAATAAATGAATTTGAATTTTTTGTGGCGCTACATGGGTCCTAGAAATGTGGTGCCAGCAGACAACTGTGAGCTTCAATAACACAGACCCATGCTTACACAATGGGTTATGCAATCCAGTAATATAGATCAGTGTGTTAGCCTTTTCATTCAGATATGGCATTGGGCTTTTTTGCAAAGGATAGCATCAATTTATTTTGTTCGAAAATAAGTTACAGTTACTTTTGTAAATATACAAATATAAGATAGTAGCAAAATATACCAGTTCAAAGAGAAGTGAATCCTTGAACCTTTTTTCTTATCAATTGTTTATGAGCTTATCATTTATGACAAGTGGTTACGAGGATTTTTCAATAATCGTGTAAAGCTGCACAGAGTATCAATTGTTCATTGTCTTGTGATAGCAAGCACAGAGAAGTGACCATTGATGGACTACTATTGATCCATCCAGATCACATAGTTACAGCCCTGGGAAGCTTTGTATATTTAGCGTGTAGGCTAGTGTATATGGATAGTGTCTAGAACGCCTGTTCCAGATACAGTCACAGCTTATGAGTTTAACAGGAAAGTCTGAAATTTGGCTTTGTCTGCTATCTCCTCCAAGACAGGCGGTTTCATGGGTATGGTGTAATGCAGGTTGTAGGGAATCTTGTTTTGTATCAAATAATAATTTTTGAAGATCGTTTAGCTTTGTTATGGGTGGTAAAATGGGTATTTTTCAATAATAAGTCGCGTGGGCGGTGTCTATTTTTAGAGCAAAGGCCACAGAGTTGTATTGTCAAGAACTGGCGAGGTAGCAAATTACTCCAATATTTAAGAACTGGGATCGAAGTGTGCCTTGCAATTACAGGCCTGCCAGTTTAACCAGTATTGTGTGCAAAGTTATGGAATCTTTAATTCAGGATAGTTTACTTAATCTGTCACAGCATGGGTTCCTGCCAAGCTGATCTTGTGTTACTAACTTTCTGAGCTTTTCTTCAAGACGTCTCTTCATCTCTTGATTCCAGTCTCTTCATCTCTTGATTCCGGGTATGGCGTTGATAGGGACTGCGGAGAAGGGGGGGGGCTTTAGCCCCTGCACTTTTTTTGTTTTGGGCATTTTTGACTGCCTTAAACTGCATTTATTTTATTGGACATATTGGGCCGCTTCGATGATTAGCCCCTGCCCTTCAAAATTGACTCCGCAGCCTCTGGTTGATGTCATTTACCTTGACTTTTCAAAGGCCTTTGATAAAGTTCCATTAGGTACACTGATGGTTTAACTGCGTCGTTAGGGGTTCAGGGCAATTGTGCCGATTGGATAAATTCCTGCCTTCATGGTAGGTCTCAAAGAGTTGCTGTCAATGGTAACTTAATTTTCTCCTTAATTTTCATCAATGATATCGATAGTTATCTTACATATTGTATCTTATAAGTAAGTTTGCAGATGATAATAAGCTTTGTAGGAAGATAAGCATTTTGGAAGACGCCTTACTGCTGCAGAAAGATCTGGATAGTTTAGTTTCTTGGTCTCTATCAAACTACATTATCCGATGTTCGTACAATAACATTTAATGTTAAGATCATTGTTCTCGAACTGTTATACCCCTCTCACTGGCTACTTGACAGGCTATACTTCTCTGTAGTTGGAATGAAAAAACTTAACTACTTAAGAATAACAAGGACATGCTAGAAAAGAGTGAAAAAATCAATGAAAAAGAAACTACAATCTACATACAGTGTGCAGTGGCAGAAATTATTTTGTTTTTATAAAGTCTCTACATGCCTCCCTCCCCCCCCCCCTGTCCTGCCCTCCCACTCCCTAGGTTGAAATACGGAGACTTGCCTGTGAGCCACAACTGGAAAACCAGACGTGGTCATCTCGACTTGCGCTAGTTTGTCACCCTCCATCTAATTACCAAGTACTGTAAAACCTACTGCTCAAGAAACCGTTCACAGGACAATATTGGAGTCGTAGCAGAGCATACGCCTAACTGCCTGCGTGGCAGGCGCCGCAACTTAATATCTAGGAATAACTAAGTTGTAACTAAGACACAGCTAACCCCAAATCAACTACGACATTTTATCTAAAAATACACTCCTACAACGACGTCATCCCGATATATTTTAACACCCAATGTCATGCTTACAATCCAGCAAACAGATCACTACAATTGACACTATCTCACGGTCATTCTGCATGCCAAAATGATGATGTCGAGTTTTGTTGCGGCACCGCAACTGGTCTAGACGTACGTCTTGTTTAACTTCCATTCACATACTACTGCATGTGAGTCCGAGCTCTGTATGTGTATCCCATAGGGCCCTACTACTGAAAAAGTAACACCACAGTATTACTAGCCTGCACTTGCCCTCGTAGGCTCCTATCAGGAAACTGTTGTGCTCACTCCGGAGCGGAGTAGCTACGTGGCACAACACGACTTGCACGACCAAAACACAAACGCCCGTTTTGCAGGTTAGAGGCAGGGCTAATGTCTCAGATTTGGGATATTATCAATCAAACGAACGAGCCATGTCATTGTATCTTAACGATGAAATCCCACATATTTCCTGTTACTTTGTTCTTAAAACTTACGCCGAAATTCAAAAAATCGGAAAATAAAGTTGTGCGAACGCACACTGCAGTCTAACCCCCTCTCCCCTCCCCTCAGTAAATACTCTGTCTCTAAACTGATTTGCCGGACTACAACCAAAGTTTGGGAAATTTGATCGTAGCACAAATGCAATGGGAGTATCACAGAACCCTTGTTTTCCCAACATGTTTTCATAAAAGATCGTTACGCACACAATCTGTGATTAATGCTTGCGGCATTGGGCTCCATTGCTTTTATAAATTCTGGCATTCACCCAATCATTACCACCGATTTGGCTATTTGCAAACTGAAAAAGGGGCTAAAATATACTTGAAACTTGCCCTTAGTTTCGTAAAATTCCCGTAAACTCAATCCTTTAACTTCCCACCAAAACAGAATGCATTGATAATCACAAACGTAAAATTTTACCATGGAAGTGATCGTTTGATATTTTCCGCTGTAACCCTGTAGTACTACATGGAATTAGGTTTAGATTGGATTTAGGTTTGCATTCAATGTGTTTTCTTTGCTTTCTCACAGAAAGCGCCACGTAAGTTGCTGTACAAACCTCTGCACAAAACAAATTGTAGAGACTATCGAGCTGCAGTGTTTCACCTTTTTTCAAATCCACAAGCTTAGCAGACATGTCTGTGCGCGTTTTGTACACGTAGCTCCTCGAATCTTGTGAAGTTCGGTGCTTATTATCTTGCATAAATTCAGTCATTTCTAGCATTCCTTCAGTAATGTTATTTACAGTAGGTCTTTTGCACGGTTGTCATACGACGTCATTGCAAACAAAAACAGTGATGAACGTGGTCCCGTGCGGCAAACTACTTGGCCCGCGCATGCAGTAGACTTAAGTGCGTGTCCGTTTATTCCACCAAACAAGACGTCATGTTTTGCTTAATGACATCATATGCATACGATCCATTTCAAAATTTAAGCTGGTCCCTGCATCGTGATTGGTTCCATTTCATTGATTCTAGCCAGCCAATCACAACTCGCGCCTTCGCCTATGTGATTTAGTGTGTGAAAATACTCAGTCTCGAGACAAGTTTTCCCGTAGAGTTTGTGTTACGACGATCGCCGGCTAGCGCAGCCGAGCGAGCCCCGTGCCAAATTCACCATGAAAAGGCATCACAAATCTCTGCGTACGTGGACTTTTTCGGGGATCTGACTAAAGTGCATTTCAGTTGCAGATTCTTTTTAAACAAGACGTAAGTTTTGGACTAGAACTGCTTAAAATGTACGGGGATATTTGTATCCGAAAGGAACCACAAGATACGTTAATCGGGTGCAATTGTTTTGCTGCCCAGAACTGCTAAGATTATCATGAATGATTGCTCTACATGGGGTTCGCTAAAGCAGGAGAGAAGCTACAGAACATTAACGCAACTACAACCCAGTGCAGTGAAAGAATGCAAATGTTCTGACATGATTGGGTGATGAAAACTAGACAGAGCATGAAGTTGGCCTAAGAAATAAATTATCAAAGGGCATGTGACATCGACTACAAACAATTCTACAGTACTGTAGTTAACGGTTGATTTGTATCTCCACTTGTGAAGTGAAAATATTACGCCTACAAAAATGGTATCCCATTCGTAAAACGAACGGAAATTTCCCCAATATTTTCTATCCTGAGCTGGTAATATTGCAAGCCAGACCCGGGCCCAATCATGTCAATTTTGGTGAGCGATGTGCGGGAAATAACGGCCAACCGGGTGTAAAAATCGTCCGGTGCCAGCGCTCAATAAAAGCCATGCCGATGAACCAAAACTTTTGAAGCAGAAATTACGGTGATATAAAGCCAATGTGACCGCTATCACTAGATCAAAATTTGTACGAATGTGTCAGTTTCTGTGCTAATATTTTTGCCTCAACTTACAGAAATGGTGTTGACGAATTTGCCTCAAAAGTGTCACCATTTTGCGTCTAGGGACTTGCATAAGTCACAAAATTTCCAAAAGGGGAGGGGGAACCCCCTCCCCTTATACCCCTCCCCCAGGCCGGCGATCCACCTATGGACGCATCAGATGCGCGACGTTCAATTCTAAACCCAGGGAAAACCCTGCTAGCAGTTACCTTTTTCTCAAGATAAAATATTATAAGCTACAGTACTGATCTCATGACCTCTGGTGATCTGAAAGGATCATGGATACTGCAGATATCCACCAAAAAGGAGAGAGTTCACTTTTAGGGTCATCTACATACCAAGTATGAGATCCTTTAGGGTAAACCTTCCTTGAGATGTTGTGTTTTCAATTAAAGTGTGTCACATACAGACAAATACACACCTTCACAACATTGCCGTCTCACATTTTTCTTCTGTTTATCTTAAAAAAAAACAAGCAAATGGAAAACTATTGCCAGATTTTCAGAAGGAACTCAAACTTACTGGAATTCAGAGAGCTGCTGACCAGTTGATGGGTCCCATGCAATGACCCTTGCATCCCAAGAGGCAGTCAAAAGAACAGCCCCGTCTGGAGTATAATGGCAAGCGACTGCATCATGATAGTGGCCTGATAATTTACGAATGATTCTGAAGTTGGACATGTCCCAGACAAAGACCTACAAAAGAATAGCAAAATACAATTGCGAACACAACACAAGACTGTTGTAAAACATATAGCACTTCTACTGTATACTGTAACTTGATGTTTGCCACCTGGGTATACAGTATCAGAGAACAAAAAATATGACAGAGCAAATATTTGACACCACAGTTTTACATGAGATTGCTCCAAATTTACATACTGTAGGAAAGGAAGTATGTAGTTTGCATGAGAGTTTAAGGGTCACATGCACAAGCAGGAAAGTGTGATGTTGTGTCAAATCTTCAAAACTTGTAAATCTAATTTACAGTTGCAGGTGGAAAAACTCTGTTGCAATCTACTAACAATGCTTTAGCATTACTGTGCATCATACTAAATCAATCTCACAATTCAATTTTGTTAACAATCAAATCTGCTAGAGGCTGAAATGAAAAGTTCTAAAATATTAACAAGAGCCCAAGTGCTCTATGGTTGCTCGCATTTAAGATGATTTTGCATTTAGGGAATAGCAATGTAAGGCATTTGCACCTTCAATCCCAATGACTTTTGACCTTCACCAAAAACATAAGGGGAAATTAAATTTCAAAATCATATAAACATTTACAGTTTGAGAGAAACCGACCACTTGATTTTTTAAGTTATCACACTGCATACCTCCCACTTCCAAGTGGCAAACACATAAACTCATCACCTTTCACTATAAAGTAATTTACTTGAGTTTGGGGCAATATAGGAGGGTAGTCATTTGCCTTTTTTGGTCTATCTCAACAATTCAAATCTAGACCTTACAAAGAAGGCACAAAGGTCAAGAGGTCAAACATAGTCTAGTGAAGTCAAAGTAAGTCAACACCTGCACATTACTTAGACCAACACAACTTTCCATTATGCCATCATTTTATGTTACTTGGTTATTGAGTTATCCCACCTCCAAATTCCAATGCATATGACCACACACTATCTCACCTGTCACTTAAATGTCAATAATTCCAGTTATGAACATCATAAGAGGGTACTGTAATTGCCTTTTTGGTTCATCTGAACAAGACAAATCCAGGGGTTACAAAAAAGGTTAAAAGGTCAAATGAGATCAAGTGAGGTCAAGGTGGGTCATCACATGCACTTCACTTAGACGAACACAAATGTCCATTACACCACCCCTCTAAAATGATTCAGTGGAGAGATATCGATAACATATTACTTTCTAACCTTTTGACCCTTTCCAATTACTGTATGTTGGTTATGTACCAACATTTTCACCTCCTTGAATCTAACTTATCCTAAAATTATGTCACTGTTTGAACAATGGATACTGTGCTACAGCTACTAACAGAAATTCACTTTTTGGACTCTGCTGATTGCCAGTGACCTTTGACCTCCACCAAAAACGATAGGGCACATCTACTCAACAACATCTATACTTACCAAATTTCAGAAAAATTGGTCACTTGGTTATTGAGTTATCTCACCACATACTGTACCTCACATTCCAATCCGTCAAATCCACACACACATACATACACCAAGGTGACTGCATAGGTTTCTTTGTTACACAAGGCACCAAAAAAAGTCAATTAACACTTAATTAAGTACCGTAGCCTAAAAAGTGCGCCACAAGATGATACAGGAGAACAAGTTCATTGGAAATACAGTGATACTGATGATCACTTAAATTAGTTTTTATAGTCAACTCATTTTTAAAAATTGTGTAGACATTACTAAAATACACAACACACACATTAAAAGGCTAGCTATCTTTCCCCTTTTCTCAAACATGTCAGATTCTTGGTGTCATTTGCATACAAAATACTTACCTCTCCTCTAGTTCCCACACTGGTCATGTGAGACCCATCAGGAGAGAAGGCACAATCATTAACCCAACCTTTGTGTCCTCTCATGGTGAATACCATGTTTCCATCATCCTTTACATCCCACACTTTAAGCGTGTGATCCCTTGAAGCTGACACCAGGGTTAGGCTTCCATCTGGTGCAAAGGCAAGGCTTCGTACCACCAGTTTGTGATCAATCAGGCTGAATTTTTCTTCTGAAAAAGGAAACACAAAGAGACTAATCATTTCTGCAAATCACTTCTGAGTAAATTTTAGCAGCTTTTATTATGTCAGCCTATATGCCTGACAAACATTTTACCATAACAAATCTTTTTGACAACCTTTATAAAGTTTTTATGCCTTCCTTACTGGTGAAAATACTGTACTGTAGGAGTTGGTTACTGGGAACATACCCAGCAAATGTCAACATTGCCTTGCACCACCAAACAGTTACCAAACAGGAAAGAAGCTGGTACAATACATAATTAGTAGATTAAATACAATATGGCTGGCTACCAAGAGAAACACTGAACGAACACTTAGGGCTAGAAATACAGTAAGATATGCATTTGGAGGGATAAGGCTTTAATATTACTGAAGTGATTAGTCACATTATGTCATCTTAAATGGCACTAAGGACAAGCAGAAATTTTTGATTAACCAGGTACCATGTACAGCAAGGGTACATATACAGTATTTGGAAGCACCTTTTAACACTCTGAAAAGGCAAGAAGCTTTGCTTCCTTGAAGAGCATGCAGTATGGTGGGCACTGAGCCACTGATCTAATGACCACTAGTAGTCCCCCAGTAGCCACTAAATGGAATTTGGAAGGTCCAATAGACTGCAGATTTCCTTCAAAGAAAATGTACTGTACTTTTGAGGTGGAAGTGTAGGGCTATGATTTAGGTTTGAAACATAGCATGATTAAGGATTTGATGTATGAATATCCTATGAAAAGGATTAGAGGTGGGTTAGGATTAAGATTAGGGTGCAGATTATAGTAACTATAAGTTAAAGAAAATATCTTAGGTCTAGTAAACCTTAGATTTGGACAAGAAATGTTACAATGCTGTAGTGTCCAAAGGCCATTGCTTAAGTACAACAGTCTTACCTACTGTATGTGCCAATTGATTTACAGTACTTGTAGACAAAGGTTTTCAGTGACAGAATCAGAAATTATGATATGTTCAAAAGACAGGCCTTGAGAAGAGTAACAAAATTGATGCCATTATTTTCTTTAGATTTGTATTAGAAATATTCAGTCTAAACTGAATAAATTCTTTGATTTGAGCCAATGTACACACATCTTGCCCACCACCCCCCCTTCCACACCCACGACCACCCAACCCAACAACCAGCACCACCCCTGCCCCTTTCACCAGAAAAAGACAGCACTCACTTTTGAAGACATTAAATATCATGATAGCACCTGAATGTAGGCCTACAGCCAGCAGTAAGATGTCATCACCGTCAAGATGTTGGTAATGCCGATATCCAACCTGTCTATTTGTGAGTTTCTTATGTGGGATAGAGGACCCAAATGCCAGGGACCAAACATTACTGTTGCACACATACTCAATGACACGACCGTGCTTTAGCAGTCTGTCTTCACTGAAATCTGAGGGGCATCGATTGTTATTGTTGACAAATAGGTTCAAAGCTGATGCATCACTGTGTGAATGAAGACAGAAAAGAGATTATTGATGAGGAAAAACTAAAAATTGCAAAAAATTAGGTTAAATTGAACACAGTTCATGAAAAAACAACTGTACAGTATTGTGAAACTATCTTTTGCCAAAATTTGCAATACTGTGTGTAATCATACACTGGGTTTTTTAAAAGAATTCCATCCATCAAGTTCTCATCAACTCCAGTGGTACAATTTACAGGATGTTCCTGTGTTGAGATACAGGGTAAAATATTAAACAGCCCACTCAATAGTACCTTCAAAGTCGGGTGGTAAACTGCATTTATGATATACGTACTGTACTTTATAGGCCTGCAATACTATATGCCAAACTACTGTTAAACACTTCCTTTATATATAAAGAGCCCCATAAACTGTAACACCCAAACAAAAAATATAAAATGTGCATAAAGAATTCTTGCTGTGTAAAGTGGTTTTTTCATGTACAAAATTACTTTTAATTCCCAGGGTTTTGGTACAACTAGTGCTATGCAAATAGTGAGCACATTCATTCCCATACTTTATATAGAGGTACAATACTACACAGCAGACCTATAAATGAGACAGATTGGGCACACATCAGGCACACTGTTCAGCACAGACAACATTGGCATATCTACTGTACACACAGTAGGCCTACACAAAACACACCAGACTGGGAGGTAAATTACATGCTCATTTGTGATATGCTCGCTTTTTTAGGCTTACACATTTTACCTTTGTAACTTTTTCACTGTGACCTGGCAGACCTTTGGGAGGATAAATCAGTTGTCCAAAATCAGGTGCGTAGCCAGGGTTGTGTCATGGAAGGATGGGGGAGGTTTGATGTATTAGGGGGGATTGGGGGCACAAAATGAGGGAAAAGTCTTAAGATAGAGAGAAACAATGGCTATTTTAGGTGGTATTTGCATTGCAAGATTGGGTCATGAGGGTTCTGACCCCTACACCCTCCCCCCCCCCCTGGCTAAGCCACGATCAAAAATCAAAATGTCTGCTTCATTGAAGCCAAGGAAAGCATCATTCATGGCAACATGATGCCATGATTGACAATACAACTCTACATTTTGGTAAAGTGTACAGCCCAAAATAGCCTACTGTATGTGTGCTAGAAGCTTAAAGAACCCATGAAATGACTCAATGACAATGATTTGAAGTCATTCTCTGATACTATCTATCGACAAAAAAGCATTTATTTCAAAAAATTCTGCCCCACAAAAGAGAAATGTTCAAGTGAAATGGTACCCCTTTCAGCACAACAACTGAAAAATGTAAAAGATGTAAAAGTGCATTCAACCAAGAATGACATCATCACAGGAACCCAACTTCACAGTGTATTATAATGCTATGTTTAAGTAACATTTTGCTTACAGACTGCGTAGCATGAGACCGGTACTGGCCAAATAATTTCTGAATTATATCTCAAGAATTTCCTAGTATAAAGCCAAAAATATATCAATCAAAATTTGAAATTCTCACTCCCAATTCCTCAAAAGAGGAATTTTGTCATTATTCACTCAAGCTGTCCCATTCATGTTAGGCCTATCAGTTTGAATTTTTGGTTTCAGCAATCTAGTCGATCTATGACTAAACAGCAATTCTTTCAACCAGAAAAAGAAAATATTTCAACTCACATTCAATCAGATTGTTGAATAAGAAGATATCTCACCCAGATTCCTTTGAAAGACATCCCTTTCAAGTAAATTTGTCACAAACATGGGTGTGGAAATCATACAATGGATCTTGTACTAGCATAGACTTCAAAATGCATGAAGTTGAAATAGGAACTTCACGCCAACTTTTGATAAAAATACAGAATACTTCCTAATAACCAAAATATCAGCTAGTTTCTTTTCCCACTATAATCACTGTTCCTTTTCTTTCAACCAAGTCAAATTGCAGTATTAGCACATGCATCCAAAACAACACAGAACTCATTGGTAGTATTTAAGCCACTGTGCAGAATGGTACATGTACTATTGCATATGGCCCTGTGTAACTTTAGTTTGGCATCACTGCTTCCTCCCCAACCAGAATGCAAAAATGCATTGAGGTTTCGATGATATATAAATCTTCCATTTCAAATAATGCCATCACGCACCATTATCTTCACAGTCAAGTGTTACACTAGCATGTTCAAAAAATAATTTTGTTATTCCAGATGACTTTTGACCTCCATTAAAGACATATATAGACAGACAAACATGCCGACAGAGAGAGAGAGACAGCTATCTTGAAAGATCACATTTAAAAAGGTTTCAGACTTTGATCCCCCAGCTGACCCCAGATGACCTTTGACCTCTGCCAAAAAACAAGATGAAACCATGCTCTGACCATACGGCATCCATCCACATATACCTAATATGAAGTTTATTCAAGTTTCTTAGATTGAGATATGGTGTTAACAAGATTTTCAGACTTTGACCCTCTGTGACCCCAGATGACCTTTGACCTCCACCAAAAACAACAGGGACCATCTCCTGACTATAACGCATCCATATACCCAAATATGAAATCTATCCAAGCTTCCTATCTTGAGATATCGTGTTAACCAGATTTCCTGACTTGGACCCCCACTGACCCCAGATGACCTTTGACCTATGAGAAAAACAAAAGCAACCATCTCCTGACCATAACGCATCCACATACCAATTATGAAATCTATCCAAGTTTCCTACCTTGAGATATAGCGTTAACAATGTTTTCAGACTTTGACCCCTAGTGACACCAGATGACCTTTCACCTCCACCCAAAAACAGAAGGGTTCTTCCTCTCAATATGGTGCATCTATGTACTAAGTTCAAAAACTGTCAGACATTTCTATCTTTAGATATTGTGTTGACAAGCAACGTGTCACAAACACACACACACCCACGCATACATACATACACACGAACGCCATTATGATCCCATTGGTTTCTCTTATCATCGAAACCAAAAATAAAAAAGAAAGCATTCACCACTGCACAGCTTTCCCAGTTACTAGTTAGGATATTGCAGATAAACATCGTATGTATAGGAATAGGTTCACAATGTACATAGGCTAGCCTAGGCCTATGTGCTATAGCTACCTTAGGCAATGGCAAAAGTGCCAAGACATGCTGAAGAAAATTATATCGTAGAGAAAAACTTTAAGCCTTAAGCTCACAAAAGTATTGCACATTGTTGTATGAGGGACTATTACACACGCCTTGACAATATTTTAGATGTTCTTGGCCACATGGATTTTTATTGGCCCTTTTCTGTACTCGATCCTGCTTTGTGAAAGGAATGCAGGCTACTGCTGACTAGCACAAACGTATGCAGAAAGTACTAACGTTAGCTCACTTGCTGAATCAAACCATACATTTTGGGCTTAAATTTCTCAGTTAAGGGAGGTAGACACTTGGTGTTTTCAATTTTTCCAAAAGCCAAGAATTGACACTGTAGAATATCGTTAATTTATTTACCTTTTTCCCCTTTTATAATGGCGAACTTTTTCCGAGATTCCATTGTCGAAATTTGCGAGATCCTTTAGCTAAGCTGTACACACTGAGAAAGCAGTGAATGTGCCGCGAGTAGTTGTTGTGATTGCGCTTAAAGTATGTGATCGATCATTGGTGTATGGAACAATCACAATTTCCACAAAAATTTCCTGTTGAAGTTCACCTTGTCTTCTTGGCAGGTGTCGAATGTGCACTTCTCCTTCGTTATTAGGTAGTGCAAAATATTGAAGCAGTTGCCAAACACGTCCGCCAAGCAAGCTATATTTCAGCATGCATCTGCTCAAATCTTATGCCATCCACATGTGTTCAAACTGCTAATTTTAGCTTTAGGCTTAGTGCAAGAGAATTTTGGGCGGGGCAGCCAATGTTTTTGTTTTTGTGCCAGGGAGGGGGTGGGGAGGGGGGAACTCTTCAGATTTTATCCTGGTTGTGCACCTGTGGTCAAAAACAGCTAGTGGAGAACACTTACCTAAAAATGACATTCATTCCAAGTTTCCTATCTCAAGATGTCGTAATAGTTAGGTTTTCGGATTTGACCACTGGTGACCCCAAATGTACTTTGACCCCCACCAAAAGTTATATGGTTCGTCCCTTGACAATATTGCATCTACGTACCAAGTATGACATTCATCTAAGTTTTCTATCTCAAGAAATAGTGATAACGATGTTTTCGGATTTTGACCCCTGGCGACCCCACATGACCTTTGACCCCCACCAAAAACAGCAGGTTTATTCTCTTGATAATAATGCATCTAGATACTAAGTATGACATTCATCCAAGCTTTCTACCTCAAGATATCGCGTTTACAAGGTTTTCGGGGTCTGACCCCTGGTGACCCCATTCGACCTTTGACCCCCAACAAAAACAATAGGGTTCTTCCTCCCACTGTGGAGCATCTATGTACCAAGTATGGCATTCATCCAAGTTTCCAATCTCAAGATATCGTGTTAACGAGGTTTTCGGGGTCTGACCCCTATTGACCCCAAATGACCTTTGACCCCCACCAAAAGCAATAGGGTTCTTCCTCTGACAATAACGCACCTACATACCAAGTATGACATTCATCCAAGATTTCTACCTCAAGATATCATGTTAACAAGGTTTTCAGAGTTTGACCCCTGGTGACCCCATATGACCTTTGACCCCCACCAAAAACAATAGGGTTCTTCCTCTCACTATGGGGCATCCATGTACCAAGTTTGAAAACATTCAGACCTTCCCTTCTTGAGATATCGTGTTAACAAGCAAAGTGTCACAAACACACACACACACATACATCCACACACACACACACACACACACACGCACATACACACATACATACACACACACGCCATCGTGAATGCATAGGTTTCTCTTTCATCGAAACCAATAAAAATCATAGTTACATAACACTGGAGGTCAAATGGATGCAGTTACATCCCCCCAGGAGCCTGAGGTATTTTTTGTGTGTATAACCTCTTACCAGGAAACTTCCAAACACTTGTATGATGTATACCAAACAATTTTCCCTGCTAGTTGGCTCAAGGAATATTGAGAAGTCACAAAACTCCATCTGTTGAACAGGGATATTCCTAGTTGTTGAAATCCCCTTTTTCACTAATTTGTGAAGCAAACATAGGTTTAGGTTTTGTAATGATAATTTGTTGATTATATAAATCATTTTAGGTCATCTATACATGCAAGATTCTGTAACATCAACAGAGCAGGGTATATATGGAACGCCAAAACCGCCATCGCATATGACGATGTACTTCCATTTGGTGGCGTTATTTTACATGACGATGTTAGTTCAAATGGCCATCTATCCAGGAATGATGACGTTCTTCCGTTTTACGACGTTACCAACTCAAACGGCGTTCGATCACATATAACGATGTACTTCCATTTGGTGGCGTTATTTTACATGACGATGTTAGTTCAAATGGCCATCTATCCCAGGAATAATGGCGTTCTTCCGTTTTTCCATGTTACCATCGTAAACGGCGTTCGATCAAATGGCGGTTTTGGCGTTCCATAGGTATACTCCATGTGCACTATAGTACACACACTGTGAAGTTGGGTTCCTGTGATGATGTCATTCTTGGTTCAATGCACTTTTACATTTTTCAGCTGCTGTGCTGGAAGGGATACCATTTCACTTGAGCATTTCTCTTTTGTGGGGTGGGATTTTTTAAAATACTGTAAATGCTATTTTTGTTGATAGATAGTGTCAGAGAATGACCCCAATCATTGTTACTAAGTCATTTCATGGGCTCTTTAAAGTTTGAGAGAAAACAAGAAAAACACATTCAGCCAGCTGCTCTGACCTCTCTGACAGTTCAATTGATGAAGTACTGAAGCACTGTGCACCATAGAGAAATGCACCTGTATAGGGTTGTACTGTAGCTACAGTACATGTGAATGGGTTGGCAAGGGACAGAAACAGCCTTAACTAAGTTTTGCTCAGGACCCATACTCTAGCTAAAGATCATAAAATGAAGCCCTTCTGACCCTCACAAATTCCCTCCACTCACAGTACTACCATAAGTCAGAATTATCCACCAAATTACAACAACACAATATGTGTCTCACACACAGGTATCTTTCTGGCTATAACACTGTACACTGTACAGTAACTGTACAAGGCATACAGTAGGTACTGCAAAATTTTTGCAACCCATCCAAGCCTGAACCTAAAATATTAGAATTTAGAATGCAGAATACCAAATTTCTTAATTTGTCAAATTGAGCACTGCAGAGAGAGTTTTCCCACTTACAGAATTAAAGGCAATCATTTCCATAGCTCCCAGTTTCCAAGAAGCTAGATGCAGGTCCGACTGACATGTGAATGTGTGCAGGTGGATCACTTGCTTGGAGGAAGGGGTATACAGCAAGGAAAGTGGCATTCCCCTCCCCTTTCCACTCCCCCTCCCCTGTCGAAAAATTTTGAATTTCAGAGGTGTCTTCATGAAAATTGTGGCATTTTTTGGAAAATCAGTCAATACCATTTCCCTAGGTAACAGCCAAAAAAATTCAGTACTGAATTTTTTTGCAGTAGGCCTAACCTTGAAAAATTTTATTAAGAGATTTTACCAAAATACTCATAAATGCACAATTACTAAAACCTCTCCTAATCACAATATTCAATCATTATTGTTGACGCCACACTGGTACAGTTTGCGAACGTCAACTCAATAGGTCACCTGCGGTCAGACCATGCTGCAAGTGATTTCCAATGTATATCTTTGTACATCTCACAAGGTGTGCTATGCAGCCAAGACAACACCACAGTCAAGATTCAAGGGACGTAAAGAACTGTCAAGACAGCCCAAAACATTTGTTTGATGGGAAACTCTGAGACAAGCCCCGCCTCTAAGCCACAAAGTAGGCAACCATTTTTGCCATTGAACGTGTTTCACAACATGATTTACACTATTTACCCAGTGACAGGAGTATATTCCACACCCGCTGCCAAGGTTAATCAATAGAGATGTTGCAACAGCAAACATAGGTGCATACATACCTAGGCTATGCTTTTGCAATGTACAGCAGTGCACACAGTTGAAAGTGCTGTGAGATAAGATTTACTGAATTTGTACAGTAGTTACCTATAAGCTGAATTATTTATCAATTTGTGTGGTTCTCAAATTAAGGATGCTACAGAAATTTGAAATGTGGTTTTTCAGAGGGCTGGGCCGGTCAGCTGCTTTGGGTGTTCAAATGCAGGTCAAACTCACAAAATGTGGGTCACTTGGGAGGTACAGATTTCCCTCAGGATTCAGACTGAACAGAAAACAAATTTTACAAATTTCACCAGAACAGTAGAAAACTTTCCTCTTTGGCATTTGGGTCTGGGATATTCTTTTCACAAAGAGTGCGTGCAAATTGTTTTTACCTCTTCTTTGATTTTTCATTTTTCATACAAAGGGTTTAAATGCAAAATTAGGTTTGTGATACTACTGGTTTGGAAGATCCTTGCTACTTATTGTAAATAGGACCATACAGGACCTTGCTATATCTTCTGCATGCATCAAAGTAACAAAAGGTAAAAAACTTGTCAGGCAGATCAAGGCACTTCATGTGACTTATTCAGCTACAGTATTTCTCGGAATGTATCATTTCCAATTGGTCAAGAGCACAGCTGTTTGAAAACAAGAAATTACTAAAAAAGGTAAAGACTTTACCTTTTTTTTTTAACTCTAAAGGTTTTCTGAAAAGCATTTGCACTTACTAAGAATTCAGCTCCCTCATCCATGGTATAAGCCTGACAATACCTTTTCCACTGGACCATGCAAAGTAACTATGGTCTGGGGTGAAAGCTACTGACCATGTTTCTTTCATAGACACAGTTCCATGGTGTCCAAAGCGTGTTGTTACAGGTCTGAGCTGGCAAACTTCAGGGGCTATAGCTGTTGAAAGAATTCAAAACATATCATAGTAATAAAAGGCTGGTTCTCTAAAACAAGTAAACTCTTTACAGTGCCTGATTTCTATCAAACTGATTTTATTGCTTATAAAATGTAAGGCAAAATTTGGCCAAAATAAGTACTAATATTGTAATTTGTAGTAAGAAAATTAGCAAACAGCAACGCACTTGAGTTGTGCAAAGGGAAATTTCATCCACAGGGAAAAACTTCCAATTTCAAAAGTACTGTAGGGCAGCAGATTGCCCATCAAAATAAAAAAATACCCTCAAAGTAAAAACAATTTAGGCTACTATATTCAGGTATTTAATTTGACAAATTTGTAACACAGTACTTGGGTAGATAGACGTCACTCTTTCAAAATTTTTTCGTTCATGTTCTCTTTCAATTTTAAAGGGTAAAAAATTGCTGCACAGTGTCTTTATCTCTTTACACTCTACACTTGTAAACAAGAGAATTACAGTATTGTACCTTCTTGTTTATCTTTTTCAAGATCAAAGGCCATGGCTTCAATACTACAGTTATGCACAAAAAAGATTAAATGTCTGACAAGGGATTACAAGGGATTGTTTTACCTATTGTGCACATATTAAGTTAGTTAAATAAGATTTAACAACACACCAACATGAATGTGTTATATAGTGTCACACTGTTTAAATACTGTTCAAGTCCTCCCATTAAGTCGCCTCTTATGACAGGCAGTGAATACAGTAACATGGACATATTCTACAACCCCCAGCCTACAGGGGGGATGAACATAATCAAATCCATAATCAAATGCATGGTGTTATTCTCTATGAACTGTTTCCATTTATAGTGATAACATTTGCACTGTGCATTTTACTGCACATGAAAAAGCGTACCCTACAGTACATCTGCATTCTGAAAATTTGCCGGTAAGTACAGTACCTAGTATTCAGTAGTAAATTGTTCATCTCAGTGGAAACTTTCTCTGCATTGAATATATAACTTTGGATGCCCCTTATGATCCATTACTTGAATGTACTTTTAGCACCATTTGAAGTAAAAACTTTATGTACCATGAGTACCCTACCAGTACCCTACAAATCATGAACTACATGTACTGTAATAAAGATCACTTACAGTACTCTACTTCAGTACTTCATGTGTTCTGTAGTCTCATGTCCTTCAAAAATTTGCACCATACTGTACATACTGTATGACATGAAGTGCATACAACAGAAAGTACCCTCAACTGCCATAAAGTCAAAACTTTCCCCAAATCCCTCCATTTTTATCCGAACCAAAGTAAGGTGTTCCACCAAACTGTATAGGCCTAGTCCTTAATTAACCCTTTGCCATCGCTCCAATCCAGGGCATACTGTGTTTGCGCGCCTCAGGGGTGGGCGGAAAAGCAGACTTAGCACACCTGCATCAGTTTCCCTGGGCTATTGACCCAGTGACCTTAAACTATTCTCTCTCTCGTTGTTGTGGCCGAATTTTCGGGTAGCTTCTCACAGTTTCGAGCTCCATATGAAACAGTAAAGATGGGTGACAGCCGTGCTCTCCGTCTGGGGCCAAAAAGACCAGTAAAGGGTTAATAGTTACTTGCACTGAGTCACAGATTTGAAATACAAAGTACTGTACATGGTCTACTGGTCTAGTAAGGCTTCACCTGTCTGAGACTGACCTTAACTGGGTTTGGGTACTGTATGAAATATTCATTGTTTTGTAGACACTGAATTCATGAGACATTTAAGATTCATGAAGCTTTACTGTACATTTGATTGATTGACAATTTTTTGCTTTTTCCCTAAAGGAAAAAAGTAAAATTAAAAGTGAGTTCATTCCCTTTACTCTAAAGTGACTGAAATTCACTGTTTGTCAGTCTTGCATACTGTAACAATGATATGATTTTTTACACTGAGGTAAAAGTTAAAACATAATTGCATCATCAATGGGGTGAATCTTGTTTTTACTTAAACTTTGTCGTTTTATTTTGTTCAGTTAAATGCATCCACCATCAAGAACACATTTGATTTTACAGTAGTTGATCAGATTTTGGTGTGTTAGTTTTCAATGTACAGTGTAGCTTACTAAGCTCTGTTTCAATCATATGAAGACTATGTTTAACTGTTAAGGTGGTCATTCAGCTGTTTTTATTTCAAAGGACACTTGAGAGTAAAGTTTTACATACTGTAGCCTATGTCATAGCCTCCAGAGGACTGTAAATGTGTAAGAACACAATATTTACTGGCTTACAAAAATGGGACATTTGGGTCTAAAGCAAAAGATAAGAATGATTAATGATTTAATTGCAGCAAATTGTTGATAAATGTGCTGGAAAATGTCACCAAAATGTAAAGCAATAAAGCATCATGTTTGTTGGATGACAAAATTTTGTGTGTCACAAAAACTGGTTGTAATATTTCGTTAGTTACATTAAGACACCAAAGTAGAATTACTGTAAGTATCAAAAGTAAAGTTAAAAGACTGAAATTGGTTTAGCTATCAATTTGTTCATATTACAAGTTGCAATAACATACGATATTAATATAGCTTGACAAAAGATCCTCACATTTTGCATTCCAGACCATGTAAGCACCAAATCTAACATTAGTTACATAAGACACCATTTTGTCCCACTTTTGGTGTCCTCGTAACCAAGGTTAGATTTGCATTTAAACTTTCCTGGTCAGCCACCCATAGTAAAATGTTAGGGAAGAGTAGTTTATAAACATGGTAAATTTCTATTCCAACATATTTATAAGCAATTCACATCAAATTACATTATTGACTAAATTTTTGGTGCATAAATATGATTTGGTGCAAGTTTTGGTGTCTTCGTAACTAACGTTAACATTTTGTAGCCATCCAATACAGAATACAAAAGAAAAGACAAACATGTTTAATGTAGAAGTATGGACCTGCATATCACCAAATCACAGCATCAAAAATGAATCATGAAATTATGAGGCACAGTCACATTTAAGCCCAACAAAAGTAAGGAATGTTATGTTTTTATGCTGGTATTGTGTTCTTGCACAAATACAGTATGCTGTAACTCCATTAGTTGACACAACTTTATGATTAGGCACAGTCATGATTTTAAAAGAAATTTTCAGGTTGTCCATCAGATTTAGTAAGGTGGAGTGAAATTGAGTTTGTCCCATAAAATGTTTGGTTGTCCAAATGCAGGCCCATAGCCAAAGGGGGTTCAGGGAGCGCACACAAAGCCATCCCCCCCCCCCCGACCCCAACGTCTTTTAGGTAAATGCAGTTTGGGCGTTTTTAAGGGCCAATTGTTATTTTCACATGAAAACACATACTTACAGCTCATATATGCCTAATCACTCCTCAACCACAATGGGGGCTAATACCAAATCCTCACATTTTGTACTGTGTCACATTTGTGTCTGGAGATATTATGAGTGACATGTCAATGTTTGGTTAATTAAATGACATACTGTACGTGGTGAGATTACCTGACACCACACAGTCCCTTGTTTAAGCTTTGAATTTTTTGTATTCTTAACAACAGATACTGTATTCTGTCTTGTTATTAGACTGATAGCATCTGTGTGCTGTAGGATGGGTTTAAAGACCACAGATACTTTCATTTACTTTTACATTTAGATTGTCCTACTGGCGTTCACCCACACAGTCATCCTCTCCGCTACAACTGATCTGGGCCCCGCTTCTGGCAATTCCTGGGTTTGGCACTGTTCATGGAGGTAGAGTAAAGCTGTAGGTTAGTCAGCAGCTACTCCTCTAGCTGATATATGCAGGTATTAATGGCCATCTTTCATGTTTTTTTTTTTTAAGTTTACAGTTTTAGGGATGTTTTCTCCCGACTCTCTAAGAATCCATCGTCTATTATAGTGTTGTCCTCTATTTCAGAGAAAACTGAATCTTCCCTGAGGTCTCAGATAGTCTAAGAGACACACCTTTAATACAGGGATGTACTCCTGTGAGGAGAAACTTAGATAAGAAACCAAGGCTATTTCTTTTGAGAAAAATCTGCACAATCTGTATGTACAGAATACGTAGACACTCGGATCCCTGTGAGTCGCGACACCAGGACATGCAATCGGGGGGGGGGGGGGATTGCAGGGCAAACCAAATTCTGGGGAGCAAAATACCAAACTAATAGTGGCACTATGCTGAAGTCCTGTCCTGTTGAGCATGACGCGCCCCCCTAGGTAAAAGCTGGCCACCGTCCTGAAATGAAAGTGAAAATTAGATTTTCATTTTGTAGTTTTCCATTTCTATTTGTTTCAATGATGAAAGATAGGCAACACCATTGTCTCAGTACCACTTCTTAAGAACGATTTGACAACATTCTTCCAGGTTGCAGGTGTACAATAGTTGAAGCTAAATGTTCACAGCCCTACAGTAGTTCCCAGAAGTGCCAATGTTCCCAAGATTTTGGAACAGCGAACCTTGGGAACACTGATGTGGCCCCACAGGACATAACCATGTGAAAAACTCAAAATGAATGAAACAAAGTGTGTAGCTTTCACTAAAAAATGCAAAAGCTTAAAAACAATACAGTTTGGCACATGAGGAACATGTTTAGTATGCAGACCAAACTTTACAGTCTTGCTAAAAAGGATTTGGGGTGATAATTTGAAGGATTTATGGTTAATATTAGAATCTGGACTTACAATTATCCTGCATAATACTCTAAAGGCAGTTATCCATCACCCAAGACAATCATCCCACACCTGCCTGACATCCATACCAATCCAGAATTCTATATCTTAATAGCTACTCTATACTTTTGAATTTCATGGAAATCAAAGTCATGACCTTTGCATGCTGCCTCAGTCCACAAAGACACTACTACCATAATTATGAATGTACTCATTAGTTTTCTTTTCTAATGCATGCCCAATTTGCCACTGTCTGCCTGGATAGTGTCACCTTATAGGGCCAAACCTCTCACCCCAAACTGCAATTTTGGTACCCGGGTACCGAATCTCAATTGGCTCAGCTCTTTGATTGACAGCTAATTCAAACAATGCAGAGTACCAAAGCTTTTATTACACAGCATGAATTGTACTGAGAGTGTTTTGATTATATAAATTGAGTTTTCTATACTCACCTTGAAGCAACAAACTGAGATTGTACCTGAATGAGGATGAATTTCAGACAATTGTGGGAGGGGCTTAAGTAAGAAGGTTAGGAGAACTGGTACTGTTTGGGGTGAGAGAAATGGTCCTTTACTTAGCAAGAAAAGGAAGGAGCTTCAGGTTTCAATTGAGAATTTCTGTAGACTACTTAGGCCTACTTGAGTGATGAAAGACTGCCTTATGCATATGAAGCTTTTGCCAATGTTTTTATAACAATGGCACTGACTGTTTAAAGGGAAATCAAGACTGCTATCTTCAATAAGCAGACTGTTGTGTTTCATGATTACTGTGGAACTTCACACTCATATGACCATTGTTCTCCTAAAACTAACTGAATTTATTTGGTGGAAACTGTTTGGTACAGTAGGCCCAGCCCTAACCTATGGTACCTTGCATATATGTGTAAGGATATGATGTTGGGACACAAAAGTGGGACATTTGTGTCTAAAGCAAAAAATAAAAACAAATGATGATTAATTGCTGAAATTTGTTGATAACTGTATTGGGAAATGTCATCACAATATAAAACAACATCTTTGGCAGATGACAAAACATTTTAGGTTACAAAAACTGGTTCTAATCTTTTGTTAGTTACTGTACATAAGACACCAAAGCACCATTCAGTCTCAAAAATAAAGTTAAAAAACTGAAATTGGCTTTAATTTAACTGTAGAGTTGTTCATATTACAATGTGCAAAGACATATAATATCTCTTGACTAAGGATCCTCACATTCTGTATGCCTGACCATGTAAGTGACAAATCTTTTGTTAGTTACAGAAGACACCATTTTGTCCCGTTTTTGGTGTCCTCGTACCAACGTTAAATTTGCAAACTTTCCTGGTCAGCCACTTATTGCAAAATGTTAGGAAATAGTAGACATATTAAATTTCCTTCCCAACACATTTATAAAAAATTCACATCAAATTACATTATTGACTAGAGTTTTGGTGCATAAATATGACAGGGTGCCTGTTTTGGTGTCTTCGTAACTAACGTTAACATTTTCTACCCAACCAACACAGAATCCAAAAAGCTCGGCAAACATGTATAATGTAGCAGTATAGACCAGCATACACCCAAAACACAGCATGAAAAATGAGACATGAAATACGGGTCACACTCACATTTAAGCCCCACCAATGTTGGGACAACTATCTTTGTGCCCCAGTATCATATCCTTGCAAATATGCACTGCCATTATTGAAGTCCCAAAACATTATGAAACTGATTCTTTGAAGAGGAATAAGACTTGAGTGGCTTACTCCTAGTAAGTAAGAATTTAGAGCACAATTTTGTGAATTTTGCTGCTGCTTTTTGAAATTTAATGCAACTTCCTTTGTGTGCATTTTAAGTGCAATATTTCCACTTAAGCTGGTACTTATTAATGAAAGAAAAGATCGTAAACTAACTAGGCTGGCTCTATGGCGCAAGTGGTACAGTGGTAATGATCTGCGTCTTCCAGTCATGAGGTAGTGAGTTCAAGTCCCAGCTCCGATATTAAAATTGTCATCATGTTTTCTGGGTTGTAGTTTATCTGCTATCCCTTAATCATAGACGTTAAACTGTGGGTAGGGCTGTGAACATGTAGCAATTAATCACTAAACGATCACATGTGGAATAAACGTTTAGTACAAAGGTACAAGGGATTAATCACAAAATCTGTATTTGACAGTTTTTTATTCATTTTTATACCCTGATGACCCCTGGTTTTTGTTATATGCTGCATTCTGGGCATATTTGAATCTTATAGGCTTGGAAGTTTCAGAATAATTTGATTTTACCATACAAGGTAACAACTATTATTATTTCTGCATTACATTAAGTATCAATCACAACATACTGAAATAATTATTTTTTTGTAATCGCGATTAATGGCTAAATGATCGCAAATCTTTGATGTTAAACGTTTAGTTATTTTGCTAAATGTTCACAGTCCTAACAGTGAGTTTGTCTCACGAGACTGGCATTGCCAGCTTGGCGTTAATACCCCTTCATTGGGGCATTGCCGAGTTCCCGCAAGGGAGGATCAAATGAAAACAAACAACCTAGCCTACGTAGGCATACTTAGTATTATTAGGCTATATTACAGTAGAGTGTACTACACAGTATTGCCAACATGTATCCTACATCGTCTTTACTAAAGGCCTAGTCTTACCGATTTCCTCCGCTTCTGAAAACTGAAAACTTGTCGTCATTCCTTCGGACGACGGCATACCATCAAGAAAAGTATCCGGCCGAGCAGTACTGATACACAAGAAGATATCTGTTTTGCGAACGAATAACTAGGCTATATAGCCTTGGCTGGCAATGCTAGGCCTATGTTCCAGTTTTATAGTCCTTGTAATGGCGGTAGTGTTGTCCTTACGAAGTTTGTTATAACTCAACGTTAGAAGCTTACGAGAACAGTAGAAGATAGTCCTGGCTTGAAAACGTTGATAACTTGTTGAATTATACTGTTTCACCTCAACAATCGAAAGTATACATGAAACAAAGAGCAGTAGATAATCATTCCTATTTATTCATGATGAAAGGTCTTTCACAAATTAATTTGAACGACGGATAATGTTCTTAAAACGACCTAAAACTGGTTCTAGATTGATCTGTGCTTGACGCACGATACACACGTACGTATATCCGCATAAAGTATTGCATTACTTTATCTCAGCTAGCTTCAGCACAGTGTATACAAAGATTGAGCACTGTTGTTATTTATTCGCAACACATGCCAAGATTGGCAAGGACTATCTCATGTACAAAACAAAAATGTGACGTCATGGAGGTGTGTCGCAGACATTGATTGTGATAGGATTATTAAACCATACGGCATGACTTGTCCTCTTGCACCCTGTACCAAACACGCACATGAACAGTTACGTACGTGCAGAACATACGTGCAGCCTGATATAGCAACCTTTACATGATTCAAGAAATCGAGGCTCGGGGGGACGTGTGTTTATCACACTCACCGCTTATCGGTTTTGATCATCGGAAATACCCGGAATCTACCATGGAACTTTGACGGAATAGCTACATGACTCTGGCCAAAAGATTCCGACTGGTTGATCCTTACAGGTCCCGGTCAGGTAGCCTACTTGAGAGAGCTCTGCCCCTTGTTCGTACAGGGAAAAAAGATGCAATAGAACAACATGCGAATCTCAGTGCACCTTCTCCAATTTGAAAATAAGACCATTATGATTCACTGGTGTGGCGCAAGGATTTCTCCGACAGGGCCGACAGGGAGGGGGAAGCATTTAAAGGCTTTGAGTCAGTCCCGGTGGGCCGTGACTTAGCAGATATTAGGGAGCTTTAGATTTCACGACGCGGACCTCATGTAAAACGAAATGACGTCATTTGTACCTACGCCATTTCGAACGCAACGCGAAGTAACGCTGCACACAGTTGTTAAATGACAAGGGAAACGTAGGTTGTGACGTCATTACGTTGTAGCTGACGTCCGCGTCGTGAAATCTAAAGCTCACTATTGAGGCGCGAGTAACGCGCGATATTTTTGGCTTTCTTTTCAATAAACACTTACAAATCTGGAGTTTAGGCCTATTTTAAAGACAAAATTTAAAATTTTTGAAAGAAGTCTCAGTGGCTTTTGTAAGAACCATTAAAAAGTCGGGGTGTCGTATAAGCGACAGCGGAAAATCTGTTGGGGTTAAGCTTTTAGGCCTACGTACTTAGGCTTCAACACGAGATTAGAAGTTTGCCCGAAAAGTTTTTTCTATTTTTGAACGAAGATTTGAAAAATTCAGAGCTTATTTTATTGAAGAAATTTCGGGAATTTAATGGAAGAAAATTTGGTGTTTTGGTACGGTTACAATGAAAAATTAAAATTTCAATTAAGTGTTATACCTTTTAAGAGCAAAATTAGGCAGAATTTCAGGGTGATTAACAGGTTGGCTTTGGTTATTTATTGTACAGAGTATTCATCGAAATTGCAAATTTTTGCCACTTTAAACTATCTGGCTTATATTGGGGAAAAATTGTAACTTTAATGACAGTTTTTAGGGTTTTGTGGAAGAATCTAATCTTCTTATGAGAAAAATCAAGTGGGGGGTGATCTGTGGTTTTGTTGGGGTTACTGCATATCATGCAGATTCAGGCCCTCGGACAATATTTGGAAAAAATTCCAGCGGAAAAGATTGGCTACAACGGTTGCCAGATATGTGAAGTTTTATATTTATACATTGACATAGACGCACGGGAGCGTTTCTGTTTGGGAGGGGCAGAATTGTCTTTTTTGTCCGATAAATGAAAGACTATCAAAGTACACAGCACAGAAATTTTTGAAAAATTGAGAACCTCCAGACAGCATGGCTAGGGTGTTTCTCGGGTTCGTCCTGCTAAAAACAAGACGGTCGTTATTTTGAGTTTTCTTTCGCAGTAAAATTTTCATTTCATATTATTGCCCAAAACGAAAAATCTGTTCGACCAAAACACTATCTAAGCGGAGCGCCACCACCAGTTGGCGCGGAACGTACAGAAAATTGCTAAAAATTTAACTCCTCAGACAGCCGGAAATGGCATTTCCCAGACTTATTGTAACTATTAATGAAGCAATCGATATTTTGAGCTTTCCTTTGAAATGTACCGCAAGTTTCACTTCAATATAGAAAAAACCAATAGGTGGTTAAATTACCAGAAGGTACTGCTACAATAATGCAAATATAGTACAAAATAATGTAATGTTCTTGCCCCTTTTTCGGAGGAAAACTATGCAACGGAATTGTAAACATACTAATGTTTCTGACTCTATTAAGAATCGTCCAAGCTTTTTTCCCCGAGAATGGAAAGATAATATGATCCTCGAGAGCGACTGAAAATGAGCAAAGGTTTGCGAGACTGAAAGTAAAAACCCATTGAAAGTCTTTGTTTTCTTGACTCGTGAAATCATCGCGGTTTCTTGAACATAGAAGGCTCATTTTTCGGTCTCGCTAACCTTTTCAACTTCATGATCTGGCGAACCTTTTTCTTTTTATTTTTTCGTCTCTTGAGTGGACCCTTTCTCGTTTTATAAAAATAGTTCAAAACAAATTTTTATGTTTGAAATGTGAAAGAAGGGCCACATATTCTAAGAATTCTGGTTCCATTTTTATTCATTTTCTGTGTTCGGTTCTCGAAATATTGGCCATTGAGGCTTGCACATTTTCTATCGAAAGTAAATCTGAAGCAAGCAGGTGATGGGTGATGTGTTGTCATGGGTTCACATTGTTGGCCAATGATTTTGTCTATTTTAAATCCTATTATTCTTACCTTGGATTAATTAAGGACGCTCTCTTGGCCTAAAGCCATGTAAAGTTTTGAAAATTTGGACTCACTTATGGTATCAATATATCAGAGTTACGTTGCAAAAAACTTGGCGGTACATCATGAAAGCAAAACAAAGCATTGGCCAGCAACGCTTGCTTCAAGTTCATTGTATGTAGAAAATGCGTCACATTCAATTGCTTACATCTTGAAAACCGAATACGGTAGAATGAATAGAAATTTTATTTGATCGCTTACATTACGTCCCTCTTTAAAGCGGCTCATTGTGTTGAAATCGATAACTTAATGATTTTTTAAGGGTACTTCATTACAATGCTTATAATTAGCACGATAAGTCAAGTTTCATATCCAATAGTTACGGAAATAGTTCAAATTTTGATTTTTTAAGGTGTCCTGACCTTGAACGGTTTGTGCATAATTTGAAAAAGTGAGTTTGGTCATGAATGTTTGACAATCAAATCAAACCGTTAAGTACTAACTCATAAAACATTATTTGTATGTAGGGTGTTGGAATTGTCTAAGTTTGGACATTTGTCTTTGAAAACTTAACAGCTGGAAAAAATTTTGAATTACATAAACCCGCAACTCAATGAGCCGCTTGAACATACCCAAAACAAATTTAGTTCTGGACTATTCTTTTACTTTACCGGTCTCGCGAACCGTGTCGGGGTCTCCTGGACCTTCGGTTTCGCGGGGTATCAACATGTTTTCATGTTTAGATTGCAAAAGATCTTCATGTTTTATAAAAATTCTAGAGAAACCTTTCTTTAGACTTTTCAGGCTACTTTCCCCTGAGGCTAACCGTATTTCCCGGACTTTTTCCAGATGTGAGCCTAAAGCCCACTCCCTCTCCCCAACTGGTTGCGGTGATCCCCTTGTTATAATACCGATATGTACAAAGGTTCACTCCAGGACATTCAGTTATCCCACGATCTTCCACTTGTGACTCTCCGAAATGTACGTTCCTACGTAAGTAACGGGACCACCGCAACCAGAGCAATTGGGGGAGGAGAAGCGGGCATTAGGCACACCTCTGGAAAAAGTTGGGGAAATACGGCTAGTCAGGTGAAAGTAGCCTGACTCCGTCCATCCAAGCAACACTCTTTATTAGCCGTCATGTGTGTTTAAATATGCTTCAAAATGTTTCAAAAATAGCACCATTTAATATCTTAGCTTGCTTGAAAGTAACAACCCCTCCCCTTAAATACCCCCCCCCCCCATTAGAGCGAATAGGCCTATATACCCAAACCTTTACACTTTTAGATTCTTAAAATGTATTTTCCTATGCGATTCCTGAAATCCTTGCCCAATGGCCATTTCCTTTGTATTGACTATAGAGGAGAAATTTTCCGTATAGCCAGTTTTAATTAGGAAAAGTTCCTGTGACACAGCAGACCATGCTAGTCAGGCAGATATCACCGTTTTGTCCCCCGGCGTGGCCCACCCCATGTTGTTTGCGCTGGGGTTTGTATTTCCCGCCCGTCGTAAGAGGCGACTAAAGGGAAACAAAACATGTACTTGAACCATTCTTGGAAATAAACTTTTTATCCATTTGACTGACACTATATTACACGTTCGTGTTGGTGTGTCGTTAACTCCCATCTAACTGTAACTAACCCTCTATCGTGGACGCAGAGGCGTAACCAGGGCCGATTGTGCAAGCAGAGGGAAGGCTGGCTGCACATTTTTGTATAAGTGCTGGATTTCTGACGTGATCGTCCACCGGTCGACTATCTAAGTGGAGCGCCACGATTAACACAGGGTATACAGAAAAGAACAGAAAATGTCGACCTCAGACAGCCGGTAAAGGCAAGTCCCGTGCCCATAAAGTAGAATCTAAGCAGTCGATACTTTGAGCTTTGGTTTGCAATAAACTGTTTTCTTTTTTAATTAAAAAAAAACATGCAAATTGCAGAATGAAAAAAATTGACCAGGACTTGCCAAGTCCATATCTATTCATTCTAGCGACAGAGGTATTTGCTATCAAAGTTCAATATGATATCAAGGTATTCGTTTAGGTCAATTAATGCCAGTCTACCTACAGGTGAATAATATTGGAAAAGTAGATATGTGTTAGTTTTTCCCACCGATGGGAAAATGTTTTCATGGGTCTCAACTCCAATTTTGATTGTCAACTGAGTTTTTTTCCATCTTTTCATTGCCCGCCCTTTTGTTAATTCACTTTGGTTTGGTATCACTAATAAATTTAAGCATGTCTCGGTTGAAAATGTATGTATATACAACTCTGGTTGGTGTAGAAAAGAATAATCGTAACAAGAATGGACTTTTAGTTGACTTTGTTTTCACAACATATTGTATGGAACACACTGCGAGTTTGTTTACTGGAAAAGCCTTCCGTCGTAAACTTAGAGAATTACTATTACAATTTCTTTAAGAAAAAATCTCGTTTTTGTAAAAAGTTCAAATAAAAAAAAAATTATTTGAACTAAAATTTTCAAATAATATAAATACTGTAAGATTTCTTATGGTAAATCCGTGGGCTCTTCTCTCAAAAGAAAAAACAAAGGGTATTCGATTAGGTGATAGGTTACTGGAGTAAAACCAAAGCCGTATATTTAGAATAGTGGACGTCGATGGCATCACGGTTTTTGTTTGTTTGTTTGTTTTTCTTGATGGATGTGAAGTACCTACTCATTATGGAGTCTCTTCGTCAAACCTGACGTCAGGTTTGACCATCAATCTATATCTAAGTTCACACTCCTTCCGTTTGGTCCCTACAGTGTTCATGTTGTATCTTTTTTTCCGATTCTATATTTCACCAACACGATTGGTGTTTCCTTCACTATCTGTGGTATCATTAACCTAATTCCGCCTTTATTATCTTCCAGACTCATAATATACTTAGACTTTGGTCATGTAGAGGTTTGACACTGATTGGCCGAAATAGTATTGTTAAAACTTGTGTCCACTCGCAACTCGTCTTCCTCGTTTTAATTTTAACAAACATCACAGGAAGCTTCTCGAAGGAACTGAAAACTATTATACGTGATTTTATTTGGTCAGATAATCCATAATAAAGTAAGATGTTCGGTTATGATAAATGCAATTAAAAAGGGATGTTTGAAGGTGACACATATCTTTTCGTTTGTTAATAGCATAATAAATCGTTACACTTGTCATACGAAAGGTAGGCCTATAAGATTTTTTTTATTTTCATTTAAAGCCGTTCTGAAAGCAATCTTCAACACTATTTGTTCAGGAAAAGTTGTAAGTAGCGTCACCAATGATTTAAAAGATCCTCAAGTCTAAAATTTCAAAAATATATATTACAGAGCATGAAAGTTGAATTGAACCAGTCTAAGTCCCATCTTCATTAGACATTCCTGAGCTGAGATATTAAATGTTGAAGTTTATTCACTCGATTTAAATGGTACATTGCTCAATAAATTGTGAAGTCATTGTTGAACTACTTAAATTACAAGTCTTTGTACGCTTTTGTTTTTCTGAAAGTTACTGCATCTTGTACTGGACAGCACTCAGGGTGATGTAGATAATTAAGTCCAGTCTGCACAACATGCTATGCAAACAGGAAGTGTTCAAGGTCATAAAAACATTTTTAATTTTAAAGGAAAACAAAACAAGGAATGTGAGTTGTACATACATGGAAAGTTACAAATTATTGCCCAATGGACTGTTTTGGGTGAAGTGAATAAATTTCGACATTTAATACTTCAACAATGGAATGAGCTTTGACAATTTGAGTTGGACGGGTAAGATTCATTTTGAAACTTTTAAAATGTATATTTTTAAAATTCTAGACTTGAATTTAATTCCATATTACGGACTTAGTGTGCTATTTCTTTCCATCATCCGGTAAACAGATAATATGGAACAGTTCACACATTAGAATTTAGGATAACATTACAATGAATTATTTTCATTTTAAACAAAATGTAATGTATGTCAATGATTTCTTTTATGAGATAAATAGACCCTAGAACTTTCAACGATTTAAACAAACTTCTAATTTTCTATCATTCACATGGTATAGCCCGTATGGGGGAGGGGGTGGTGGATTAGGGGTTGTTCTTAAGGCGATTCCTGGTACGACAGAGAACTGCGTTTGCCTTAGCAATTACAGTGTTATATTTGTCTACTTTCTCAATTCTTCCAATTGCCCTGAACCAAGTGGAGTATAAGCTGTCCCATGCAAACTTAATTAACACAAAAACATTTTAATTATTATTATTATTATTATTATTATTATTATTATTATTATTATTATTATTATTATTATTATTATTATTATTATTATTATTATTATTATTATTATTATTATTATTATTATTATTATTATTATTATTATTATTATTATTATTATTATTATTATTATTATTATTATTATTATTATTATTATTATTATTATTATTATTATTATTATTATTATTATTATTATTATTATTATTATTATTATTCTCTTCCACAGCTCTTATTAGCTGGAATCACATGTGCTGGCATCGGGATCCTCCCCGGATCCTGGGAGGTCAAGCACCTTTCTGAGAATGTGGGCGCTGCCGAGGATTGCTTGCTTCATGAGTTTCCTCATGTCATGTTCTCCGGGTGCCCTGTGGAGGTGGCCTTCCAGGCTGGTACTGACTGCACCCAGTCCCCCGATCACTATTGGTATCACCTCTGCCTTCACACCCCACAGTTTCTGTAGTTCTAACTTCAAGTCTTGGTATTTTTGTACCTTCTCGGATTCTTTCCCTCGTATGTTTTTGTCAAGGGGGATCGCAACATCTATTATTTTGGCGGTCTTTTCCTGCTTGTCTACCACAATTATATCAGGTCTCCTTGCTGTTATGACCCTGTCAGTTCTGACTTCGAAGTCCCACAGTATTTTCACTCGATCTGTTTCATTGACTGTTTCTGGTCTATGCAGCCATGGTTGTTGCTCAGCAGTGGGTATACCGTAGTGTCGACATATTTCAAGGTGCAGGGCAGCTGCTACTTTATTATGCCTCTCCAGATATTCAGTGGCTGCAAGTTTCTGGCATCCAGCCACGAGGTGGCTCACGGTCTCATCTGTGTCTGTGCACATTCGGCACTTATTATCAGTTGTCACTTTCATTATGTTGGTTTGGTGGCTTTTGGTGTTAAGTGCCTGATCTTGAGGAGCTGTGATGAGTGCTTCTGTCTCTATTTTCAAGCCTGTGCAGGAGAGCCACTTGTACGCCATCTCCGTAGTTGTGACCTCTTCTACTTGCTGGGGGTATTGGCCATGTAGTGGCTTCTCTCTCCATATACTCCTGTACCTCCGTGACCATCCTGCTTTCCACTCATCCTTCTTGACCGTCTCTTGTTGTTGACTTTTGGTTTGCCATGTAGCTTGGAGTAGGGGCTCTTTGTCTTTCATTCTTTGGATGTATTCATCAAGCCCCATTATTATTATTATTATTATTATTATTATTATTATTATTATTATTATTATTATTATTATTATTATTATTATTATTATTATTATTATTATTATTATTATTATTATTATTATTATTATTATTATTATTATTATTATTATTATTATTATTATTATTATTATTATTATTATTATTATTATTATTATTATTATTATTATTATTATTATTATTATTATTATTATTATTATTATTATTATTATTATTATTATTATTATTATTATTATTATTATTATTATTATTATTATTATTATTATTATTATTATTCTGGCAACAAGATGGCGACTGAGTAAGATCTGTTCTCAGAAGGGTCCGTAAGTTTTACTAGTTTTTTGATACAACATCGAGGTTTGAACAACTTTTATATTGAGAACCCGGCATGGTCATTTTCTCGCCGACATTTTTGAGTGCTTTTTGAAGTTTTAACATAATGGAATCGAGTGTAAAGAGGAAAAAACGAGGGAGACCAAAAGGTTCCAAAAACAAGCAGCCTAGCCACACACAAAAAACCTTGAGGAACTATAACACTAGGGCGTATCAGCCTAGTCAACAATACGCTCCCTCAGAAGAGCTATCAGATGTTTTCAACGAAGCAACGGACAATGAAAGTATTTCGAGTGTGGAGAATACAATGACCGATCTGAGTAGCTCTATAGAAGTTTCTCTTCGGCGCATAACCAAGGAGCTAAAACGAATTGAGCTGAATTTTGATAAAGCGCTAGAGTTCACTAATAGTCGTGTAGCTGTCCTCGAAAAAAAGGAGAAAGAAAATGATCGGAAGCTGAAATTGATGGAACAACGTATTGCAGAGCTTGAATCTATCAACAAGCAAAGTGCTGAGGCCCTAAATAAGCAAGAACGGTTCTCGCGGAGAAACAACATTCGCATTGTGGGCTACCCAAGTTCTGCTGAAGAAAACTGTTTGGACATTGCCAGAGAAGTACTTGACAAAGTTGGACTTGCAAACGCTAAAATTGAGAGAGCCCATAGAGATGGTGCCCGAAGAGAGGGACGTAACCGTCATCTGCTTGTGCGATTATCCTTCTTTCAGGACAAGGTCACTGCTCTGAAAAATCAACGAGCTAAACTACAAGATGAAGCATATTTCATTACTGATGATCTGACCTTTGTAGACTTGACGGAGAAAAAGAAATGGAAGCAACAAGTAGCGGATCTTTACGCCAGAGGTACCTATCTACGATTTTCCGCTGGAAAATGGCGTGGACAAGACGGAAAACCGTTCCAGTTCCAATGAGTCGTTGCTCAACCACTATTTTAACGTAGTCCCTTGTGGACCGATCGCCGTTGATCCGATCTAGTTGACTGGACTGTTTGTCTTTTTTACTTTCTCTTGATGTGTCGCTGTTCCTTTGCAGAGTTTTGCTGCCATGTTGTTGGAGTCCTATTGCAGCATGCTCTGTTTTCTGGTGTTATTTTTTTTTCTTTCTGTTCTTGTGTTTTGTTTTCAGATCCCATCCATAGTTTTTATTTTTGTGTAGCCGACCTAGTGCTCACTGCATGTATCTCTTCCTTGGATTACTACTTAATTAAAATTTGTTTTATCATTTGGAATTTAAAAGTTACAAGATACAAGGTATGTACCTTTTGTTACTTTAGGGACCTCCCCTTGTACATATTTAAAGCTGCCTTCATCAGTTTTATGTCATTGGAAGTGTTCCTGGGATTATATAATACCTTGATCTGTTTCAATTATATCGAATTTATTAAAACCTCTATAGCAACATGGGTATTTTAACATTTTGTACTTACAATGCAAGAGGGTTGAGGCAAATGCCAAAAAGAAGACAATTGTTTACTTTTATTCACAACCATCAGCCTGATATCACTTTTATTCAGGAGTCGCATAGTACGCCTGATCAGGAAACCTTTTGGACAAACGAATGGGGCGGGAAAACTATGTTTTCACATGGGAGTAGTGATAGCAGAGGTGTTATGATCCTTTTTAATCCCTTACTTTCCTTTGAAGTTATCAAAAATGATGCCGACAATGCTGGACGCTATATAATATCCGATATTAGTATAAACAATCAAATTTTTACAATCGTTAACATTTATGGTCCAAACATTGATGATCCGTCGTTTTATAAAGAACTTCTTCGCAAAATGGGAGAGTTTGAATGTGATAATATTGTTCTTGGGGGCGACTTTAACTTTATTTTTAACTTTGATCTTGACAAGAAGAATGGTGTCCGTCATACAAATTTTAAGGCTCGGGAGGAATGTCTAAATTTAATGTTTCACTTTAACTTGGTTGATATTTGGCGCAACAGAAATCCTCTTTCAAAGCAGTACACCTGGAAATCAGGTGTCAACGATGATGTTTATTGTCGCCTGGATCTCTTTCTTATTTCCAATGTTCTTACGTCTAAAGTCACAAATGATGATTTAATTTCAGGATTGAGGTCAGACCATTCCTTTGTTTTTATTACAATTAGTACTTCTGTTTGTAAAAGAGGACCAGGGTTCTGGAAATTTAATAACTCCTTGTTAGAAAATAAAGATTATGTTAAACAGATACAGTCTTTTTTGAATGAGAATGTATTAAATACTAATAGGAAGTGGGAGAATCCGGCTTTGGAATGGGATTTTGTGAAGCATAATATCCGTAAAATTACCATAAAGTTTAGTAAGAATTTGGCTCGAAGTAGAAGAAAGCGGGAAAAGAATCTCATTAAGTATGTAAATACTCTAGAAAAACAACTATTTAGTAATTGGGACGCAGATACAAATAGTCTTTTAATGGAAGCACAAAACGAAATTGTACAAATTTACAGCTTCAAGCTCAAAGGAATTCAAATAAGGTCACGAGCTAGGTGGGTCGAGGATGGGGAGAAGAACAGCAGGTACTTTCTTAATTTGGAGAAAAGGCACAAAGCCCAAAACACTATTAACTATATTGTTCAAGATGATGGTACTCATATTAATTCCAATGAAGCGATTTTAAGTGAGTTACATAAATTCTACAGTTATTTATACTCGTCAAGAAATTCTAACTTATTGAACAGTTTTGATGATTTTAACTTTGATCGTATATTATCTGATGATGAATCTGTCTCTTGTAATGGTCCGTTAACTGTAGAAGAATGTCGCAATGCTCTAGATAGTATGGCCAATGACAAATCCCCCGGTACTGATGGCCTTACTGCAAATTTTTATAAATTCTTTTGGGATTTATTAGGACCTGTGGTTGTAGATTCTTTTAATTATGGTTTTACCAAAGGGACATTATCCCCTGAGCAATGCCGAGGTATAATAAATGTAATTCCCAAGCCCAACAAAGATTCTTCGTTAATAAAAAACTTGAGGCCCATTACACTTCTCAATACCGATTACAAAATCGCAGCCAAGGCCATTGCTAACAGATTAAAGCTTGTTCTGCCACAAATTATTGGCCATAACCAAACAGGGTTTTTGAAAAATAGGTTCATTGGCGAGAATATAAGATTTACTTTAGATTTAATTGATTACTGTAAGGATTTGGATATTTCTGGTTTCATCATGTTTGTTGATTTCGAAAAGGCGTTTGACACCCTTGAGTGGAAATTTTTACATCATTGTTTAAAGAATCTAAATTTTGGTGAAAACTTCACTAACTGGATTCATACTTTTCAGACTAATAGCTCAGCGTGTGTAATTAATAATGGATACTCGTCTAATTATATTAAGGTAATGAGAGGTGTAAGACAAGGATGTCCTTTGAGTCCGTATTTATTTATAATTGCAGTTGAATTCTTGGCTCAACAAATAAATTCCAATAATATTATTAAAGGCCAGCAAATTTTAAATAAAGAAATTAAAATAATTCAGTATGCGGACGACACTACTATTTATTTAAATAACAGCCCAAATTCTATCCGAGAGGTTCTTCGTGTCATGAATGATTTTGGGAATGCTTCTGGGTTAAAAATCAATTTTAATAAAACTATCCTCTTCCCCCTTGGCCCTTTTACCCACTCGAAACCATATTTTGTCAATGAATTCCCTATCACTTGGTCAAAAGGCCCAGTAACCCTGTTGGGAATCTCATTTACTTGTAACAGGGAAGATCTCTTCCAATTGAATTTTCCCCCAAAGTTGTCTCGACTTAAACGATCATTAAATTTATGGAAGCATAGAGATGTTACTCCAGTTGGTAGAAATATTTTATTCAAAACATTTGCAATTTCGCAAATTATTTTTTTGTTTCTGATCCTCCCAAATCCCCCCAGTAGTTTTATTTTAGAATTGAATTCAATTTTATTCAATTTCATTTGGAATGATAAGCCTGACAAGGTAAAACGCCAGACAATTATTAGCCCTATCCATTTGGGGGGTTTAAAGGTAATTCATTTGGAGAGCTTTATACACAGCCTTAAGATTACTTGGATTAAAAGATATTTAAGCGATAATAATGGTGCATGGAAGATTTTTCTGGATTATTTCTTGAATGATTTTGGAAAAGAATTTCTGTTTCAATGTAATTTTAGTAAACACGATGTTCCCAATATCAATAATTTGTTTGTAAAAGATATTTGTAAAGCTTGGTCAATGTTTAATTTTAAAGAACCATCTAGCAAGTTTGAAAACGAGATAATTTGGAATAACTCCAATATAAAAGTTGGTAATAACACCGTGTTTTATCAGTTTATGCACTCTAAGGGAATCGATCATGTTTATAATTTTTTAAATAATGATAATAAGCCCATAATCTTGGCAATTTTCCTTTTATCATGTATAATGGGATAATTTCAGCCATTTCATCTTTGTGGAAACAAAACTTGCATAATACAGACTATTCTTTCAATCATAACGAGGATTTACTTAATAAGTTGGTTTTTCAGAAAAGTGTCTCACAATGGGCATATGGTTGTATAGTCAAAGAAATTTTTAGCCCTCCAACAGCTTTACAGAAATGGGATTATAACTTCGATCAGGGTAAATGGTCAACTATTTTTTCTAATGTCTGGTTTTCGGTGAGGGACGTTAAATTACAGTACTTTCAATTTCGTTTTTTACATAGAATTTTGGGAATCAATAGTCGTTTAAATCTAATGAATCGAACTGTAAGTCCGTTGTGCTCTTTTTGTAAAATTCATGAGGAGACTTTCGATCATTTATTTTGGAGTTGTCATTTTGTTTCCGCCTTTTTGCTGGATGCTGAGAGTCTGTTTCTTGGCAGATGTTTTGTTTTTTCGAAGGAAGATGTCTTCTTTGGTTTCAACCAGTTGCTAAAGCATCCCTACAACTTCTTAATTTATAATTTGAAATAATTCATTTTTCATTGTAAGCAAAATAATAAACTGCCAACGTTATACGAATTTGAGCATAAATTTAAATTTGCTTTGGAGGTCGAAAAGCATATTTCAATGAGAAATTTCAGTAAAAGATACTTCACTTATTATGAATTGAAGGATACATTTTGTAATATCTAGACGAAATCCATGTAATAAGTATGTGCTGAAAGATTTTCTTTTTATGTTTAAGATAATGGAAGTTTTTGTTTTGTATAATAGTTTTTCTTTACATGCAAAGTGAGCAAAAGTTGAAATAAAAATTATTATTATTATTATTATTATTATTATTATTATTATTATTATTATTATTATTATTATTATTATTATTATTATTATTATTATTATTATTATTATTATTATTATTATTATTATTATTATTATTATTATTATTATTTTTTTCCTCCTTTTTATTTCAATACATATACATCAGCATCAGCAATTTCAAGTTTAATTTGGTAAATTTACAATTGATGTTTCCATGAGTAATTTACAGATATATACAAGTTACTTAGCAGATATAAAGTTATAGGAACACATAAGAACAGTTTCATTGGTCAATAACATAATGGTTACAACCGAGCGTCAATGAAATCGCAGAAAGTGTCATATAGATCGTGATAGTTAATTTGTCTTGTAGAACGTACTGGTCTTCTAGAAGAAATAAATTTTTCTATATTAATTGCAAACTTAAACTTGAACATAAATTCTTGAATGGAAAGTTGTGACTTCTTGCATCTATTTTGGTAAATGTAGTTTTTCATATGAAGAATAAGAAAATTGAAGGGATGTTTTTTTCCTTGACTAAAACCGAAAAAAATGTCTTGCTTGGAAAAGAAAAACTGTTTTTTCAAAAACGTATTCTCTACATTTAAAATAAAATTTGATACCATGCTACAATCCCAAAATAAATGTTCTAGTGTTTCGGTTTCAGTGTGGCAGAAGGAACATAAATCACTCTCCTCTTTCCCCATGGCAAATAACAACTTATTAGTACCAATAATTCTGTGGATAAACCTAAACTGTAAATAATGTAATTTTGTTTCATTTGTATTCAAATGTGGCATATCAAAGATATTCTGCCAATCTAATACCGTAAAATGAGCAAAATTCTTGCTCCATTTATTTAAGGCTGTTGGGGGGTCGATAATCCTTTTAATAAGATGGCTGTATGTAAACTGAGATGTAGAAGGTGAATTCATAAACTTATTGAACCAACAGCTGTCATTTTCAAGAGTATCCCTTTCCCCACCCTCTGGTCTCCAGCTGCGTGGGATTGAATTAATGATACCAAAATATAACAAAAAGGGGAAACTAACAATGTGGTAACGGTTCATAAATTCACGATAAGTCAATGGTATACCACTCTCGTCAAAAATGTCTTTTACATATAATACATTTTTTTAAATAAATCATGATACATAAAGGTTTGGTTATCTATACGTATAAAGGAATTATTCCATATAATTTCACTATGGAAATTCTCCGTCGGACAACGATATGACAATTCACACCACGCCTTAATAACTTCTTGAATAAATACGTTCTTAGTATCTGGGGTATCTTCATATATTATTATTATTATTATTATTATTATTATTATTATTATTATTATTATTATTATTATTATGATTATGATTATTATTATTATTATTATTATTATTATTATTATTATTATTATGATTATTATTATCATGATTATTATTATTATGATTATCATTATTATTATGATTATTATTATGATTATTATGATTATTATTATTATTATGATTATTACTATTATTATTATTATTTTTATTTTTTTTTTTTGACCATCTCATTTATTGAAAACATTTGATATAGAGCAGGTGTTATATACAACATTGCAATAGGATACTTACAAGTTTATACAAACTCTCAACTTACACAATTACATAAATAGCGATCGATAAACATATATACATTTAACATGCTTATTGAACATTATATACAATATACATATATACATTATATACATTCATATTCCCTGGATACGTTATGTAAATTTGAAAATATTTCATGATTTGGACAAGGCCAACTATAATAATAGCATACAATTAGGATGCATTTATAGATGTATGACGTTGACCTATATAATAAACATATTAAACGAGGAATTTACATACACGGGGTTTACCTAATAAACGTATTCTAGTTTAAAAAAGAGGTTCAATGAATATAACTTTTAATATTAATTGAATAGATGTGGGTACTCATTATAAAACTTTAATACAGCAGCAGTCCGGTTTGCGAGTGAGTGAGTGAGGATGGGGGGGGGGGTCAGTCCAAGGTTAGTTTACAGCGACCACCCATGGAACCAAGACTATTTTTTTTGCACATCAAAACAAATGTGGTGCCTTAAGAACTTTCCAGTTCATCGATACAATATGATAGACAGCGTTGAATGGCTTTAAATTTATTCCTCCTTAACTTTGCAGCATTCTTCTTAAGAGATATATATTTTTCAACTTTAATTATGAATTTCATTTTATGGAAAAAGGTGCCGCAGTCAGGCAGGGTATTGTTAAGCCTACAGTTATAAATGTAATATTTGCAATGCAAAATAAAGTAGTTAATAGGATCATATTCATCATAAATTCGACCAAAGAACATGTCCTTTCTAGAAAATAAAAATTGCCGTCCAAAAAATTTTAACTCGCAATCTAAAAGGAAACTAGAGGTTACATGACAAGACCAAAAGAGATGCTCCAGGGACTCGGTTTCAATATGACAAAAAGTACAATGATCGGTATCCGTCTTGCCCATTAAATACAACAGCTTATTAGTTCCTAAGATACGATGAATGAATCTGAATTGAAAGTATTTTACCTTCGCTTCAGATACAGTACAAAAGGGCATCTTAAAGATAGTAACCCAATCATCGGGTGAGAGGTTAAATTGATTATTCCATTTTACACAAGCTTTAGGCGGACTGGTAATCTTATCTATCAACAAAGGGTACACTATTTGAGAAGTTTTAGAATTACTATTGAGAGAGGTGATTATATGATCATTGACGTTGTGATCAGCCTGGTGAATAAGGTGAATCCAGTTACTAGGAATGGCTGATAGCAATCCAAAGTACTTAGTAAATGGATAACTCAAAATATTATATTTATTCCTAAATACATCATAAGGCATTTTGCTACCATCAGTACAGAACAAATCCTTAACAAAAGTGACACCGGCCAAATGAAGTTTTTTATCATAGACAATAGAATTATCAATTTTTATGTACGAGTTATTCCAAAGTATTTCTGTGCCATAATTATCACTAGGGGTGGTAAAAGAAGCGTCACTCCAACCTTTACAGATATCAAAAATAAAGTCATTAGCAATACAATCTACATCTTTTGCGAGAAAATTACATTTAAATAAGAATTCTTTACCAAAAGGATAAAGAAAATGATCAAAAAATAATTTCCAGTAACCAGTATTACTAGGGTCTTTGTACCTCTTAACCCAAGTGGCTTTCAATGCAAAGGCAAAACTCTGAATATGAATGACCTTTATACCCCCATTACTAATGCTATTATACATTGTGCTTCTTTTAATTTTGTCGGGGTTACCGCTCCAAATAAAGTCAAAGACAATGCTTTGTAAATCCTTGAAAAACTCTGTCGAGGGGTTAGGAAGCACTTGGAAAAGAAATACGAGTTGACTTAAACCATAAGCTTTAACAATCGTGTTCCTACCAAGTGGAGTGAGATCCCTGCCACTCCAAATTTTAAGTTGATTCTTTAGCCTAGAAAGCTTTTTCAGATAATTTAAACGAAATAAATCATCTCCATCGTGGGTAAAAAGAATTCCTAAAAATTTTATTGGGCCCTCAGTTAAAGTAATGCCAAAATCCTGACTGTAAGCTGGTCGATTATTAATAAAGGAGCCAAGCGGAAAAAGATGGGATTTACCGTAATTAATTTTAAGACCCGAGTCGGAAGCAAAATTATCAAGAACGGTAATTATACTAACAAGGGAATCACGAGTACCATTTAAAAAAAGTATAGTATCATCGGCATATTGTAAAATTTTAACTTCTTTTCCTAAGACGTTAAGACCACTAAGAGTATTATCATAAATTATTTTCCTAGCTAATATTTCGGCAACCAGAATAAAAAGGTAAGGACTAAGTGGACACCCTTGTCTAACTCCTCTCTCAATAGGGAAAAAACCAGTTGAATGGCCATTGTTCACAACACAAGCAGTACTACCATAATAAAGGGTCCTAACCCACGAACGAAAGCTATCTCTAAATTTAAAATATCTTAACGTACGGTCAATAAATCCCCAATCTACACGATCAAAAGCCTTCTCAAAATCAATAAGAAAAAGAAAACCAGGTATATTTTGTTTACTTGTATAGTTGATTACATCTAATACAAAACGAATATTCTCTCCTATAAAACGGTTCTTAATAAAACCAGTTTGATTTTCGCCAATAATGTAGGTGATAACATTTTTTAATCTATTAGCGAGAGACTTGGCGCATATTTTATAATCAGTATTGAGAAGACTTATAGGTCTGTAGTTACCCAAGAGATCATGATTTTTATCAGGTTTACGAATGAGAGTAATTATACCCCTGGTTTGCTCGGAGGATAAATAATGACGGTTGTAAGCATGATTTAAGGAATTAATAACATACCGACCAATGACAGGCCAAAAATACTTATAAAAGTCGGTAGATAACCCATCCGTACCCGGGGACTTCCCATTTGGCATGGTAGATAAGGCCTGAAAACACTCCTCCAAGGAGAGGGGTCCATTTAAAGTATCAAGATTACAGTCTGGTTCAACAAAATCTTCAAGGTCTGAAATGAAATCATAATCATGATTTAAAGAGCGACTATACAATGAACCATAGAATTTACGAATTTCCTGTAGAATGTCCTTACTCTTGTGAATACAAACATCATTATCTACTTGCAAGCGAAAAATGTTATTGTTGTTTCTGTTTATTATTATTATTATTATTATTATTATTATTATTATTATTATTATTATTATTATTATTATTATTATTATTATTATTATTATTATTATTATTATTATTATTATTATTATTATTATTATTATTATTATTATTATTATTATTATTATTATTATTATTATTATTATTATTATTATTATTATTATTATTATTATTATTATTATTATTATTATTATTATTATTATTATTATTATTATTATTATTATTATTATTATTATTATTATTATTATTATTATTATTATTATTATTATTATTATTATTATTATTATTATTATTATTATTATTATTATTATTATTATTATTATTATTATTATTATTATTATTATTATTATTATTATTATTATTATTATTATTATTATTATTATTATTATTATTATTATTATTATTATTATTATTATTATTATTATTATTATTTATTTTTTTTTTCAAGTTGATCTGATTAGTTTACTAATGGTATACCATTTCAGCCCTTAAACTCTGAAAACGACAATAAATGGATATTACAACTATCATATCTATATAAGAACACTTATAGGTGATGTACCCCAGGTCTAGAAATTTTAAAAGTCTATATTTTAGAGGTTGCAAAATTACTTATATAGACCAACTTCCAATATCATTGCTTGTTCCATGGCTGAGGCATGAAATGTCGAAAATTTTCCTCTCAAATCCAAAAAGTCCATTGTACAACCCACATGTGCACGCTTTACTGTGAAACAATTTGTGACACTCATGTTGCGCATGCATTGTACATGTTTTTTTTTTCCTTTGAAATGAAAAATGTTTGCATGAATAAATTTCAAATTTTTTTCTCAGAAAAATTATTTCCTGTATAGATGGGTCGGACCATTTGAATCTATTTTCATGCTTTGTAATATATTTTTGAAATTTCAAACATGGGGTACATTTACGTAATGGCAATATAAATTGAATTTAAACTCTTCAGAGTTATATACATTGTACTTTAACTTTTCAAAGCTATAGGCTTACAATGAACTTTCATTTTTTCATAGCTATAAACATTAAACAACCGTTTAACAAAGCTATCTGAGTTGTTTTGTTCATGGTTACAAAATAGAACTATAGTAATTTATTGTTTCATCTTGTTGATAGCATTGAAGAGTCTTCAATTCCTTAAGCACAGATGCAATAGTAAAATTGAACCAAATGTCATGTCATTGTTGATGAAAACATTGGCGTAAAGATACTAAGATGTCATGCATTCATAGTTAATATGAACATTGTTTTGAAAAGTACTCCACTTCGGTCCATAAACTTGCATGCAATCAGAAATTGAAAATTGAAAGTTGAAATGTTTGAACAAAGTTTCACAATCAGACATGTATTAGAGTACCCAAAAAAGGTAGTTAAATAGGGGAACCTATCATTCTTTAAATATATTTTTTAAAAACAAACGACGGCTTTCGTTATTTAATTTCTTAAGTATATGACATTCCACCTGTAAGTAATATTTAATTTTGTAGAAAAATGCAGTGGGATCTGGTGTCTTACCATTTAATTTGCAGCAAAAGATATAATATTTCGCATGTAAGATGAAAAAATTAATCGGATGTTTAGCATCATCAAAGAGGCCAAACTTAACATGATCATAGTTTAAATCGAAGTTGCTCTTTAGGCAAAGGTTACAACATTGTTCCCAAAATGTTTTAACAAATTCACAATCCCAAAATAAATGTCTTAACGTTTCATCATTATTATGACAGAAAGTACATAAAGAGCTATCTTTTACCTTGATCTTAGTTAAAAACATGTTTGTTCCAAGTATTCTATGTAGGAAGCGATACTGAAAATAATGAATTTTTGTATCGCGAACAGCCAAATAAGGTAGAATGAAAATCCTGTCCCAGTCATATGTTTCATTATCAATTTCTTGCCATCTCTGGATTGCCTTTGGTTTTTCTCCTTTCTTCTCAATTAAATACTTGTAAATATACTTAGATATTTTAGGTGACATGACAGCCTTTATGAGGCGTTGCTCATTACCACTGAGATTTTGATCAAGAAGAACGCTTTCTTTCCACTGTCTTGGAATAGCCGACAAAATACCAAAATAAACAGTGAAAGGAAGATAATTTAATTCGAACTTAGCACAGAAACGATTATACTCAATAGCATTTCCATTGGTATTGAAAAAGTCACGCACTCGGTAGGCATCATTTACTCTAAGGGAATCTGAATAAAAAAGCTTGTTGTCAATTTTAAGGAATGAATTATTCAGAATGTATTGATTACCACAATCATAAATATCTGGCGTTCTAAAGTTAAAATCTGACCAAGCATAACAGACATCACGTATGAAGTTATTTGAGATATTAATGTCATTTTTGCGATAGTTGCACTTAAACAAAAAAACCTTTACCGTAACTTTTAAGTCCTTCATCGAACAAAACTTTCCATAATCCTTCATTATCATCAAGGTACAGTTTGACCCATTTACACTTTAAACTTGTTGCAAATAACCTTATATCGATCATATCAAGGCCTCCCTTACATTTAGCATTAACCAAAACATTTCGTTTTACTTTATCGGGCTTTTTAGACCAAATAAAATCATATAGAAGACTTTCAACATCCTTAAAGAATTGCGTACTCGGGTTCGGTAGAACAGAGAATAAGTAAACAAGTTGTGAAATGAGAAAGGTTTTAATAAGAACAATTTTACCGATAGGAGTAAGATCTCTGGAAGACCAGAGGTTAATAATACTTTTAATTCGAGAAAGTTTTGGAACATAATTCAGCTTGAAGAAGTCCTCATGATGATGAGTAAAGGAAATACCTAAGTAACTGACAGGTTCATTGCTTATGACAAAATCTAACGTTCGGAAATAACGGGGTGGGGTCGAAAATAATGGTCCAAGCGGGAAAAGACAAGATTTGTCCAAATTTACTTTTAAACCAGAGACTTTGCAAAAAGTGTCGAGCAGTTTAATACTCTCCGAAATATCGTTCAATGAGCCATTGGTTATAATTACAGTATCATCAGCATAAGTCGAAATTTTCAGAACACAGTTCGCAATAACAATACCTTCAATATTAAAATTAGACTTAATCAAAGCACTGAAAATTTCAGAGCAAGTTATAAATAAATACGGGCTAAGAGGGCATCCTTGGCGGACACCTCTGGAAACATTAAAATAATCAGAAAGAAACCCATTGTTAATAATACAAGATGAGACATTACTATAAAGAGTTTTAATCCACCACCTGAAATCCTTGCCAAAATTAAAATAGGAAAGAGTGTTCTGGATAAAGTCCCAATCGAGGCAGTCAAACGCTTTTTCGTAATCAAGAAAGATAAGGGCACCGGGGATATCATTTTCATCGCAGTAATTAATAAGATCTAAGATTAATCTGATGTTTTCACCGATAAAACGTCCTTTAAGAAAACCAGTTTGCTCGGGACTAATAAGGTCAGAGAGAACTTTTTTCATGCGTACAGCTAAACATTTGGCAGCAATTTTGTAGTCAGTGTTAAGCAGAGCGATCGGTCTCCGTTTTTTTAAATAGCGATGATCTTTGTTTCCTTTAGGGATAAGAGTTAAACACGCTCTGCCTTGCTCATCTGAAATGAAGCCTTTTTGAAATGAATAGTTGAAAGAGTTAACAACCATCTGGCCCACGTCTTCCCAGAAAGCACGATAGAATTCAGAAGGAATTCCATCGGAGCCCGGGGACTTGCTCAGGGGCATCGAAAATAAGGCATTTGAACATTCATTAATTGAAAGAAGCCCCTCACAACTCTTTGATTGATCACCGGAGAGTTTTGTATGCACAAAACCTGGGCTATTGTAAAAAGTATTTGAAGTAACATTAAAGTCCTTTGTGTAAAGTTTTTTATAGAAATCTTGTGCTGTTTTCAAAATATCATCAGGGCTGCTTATAACATTATCATTATCTAAAACAAGTTGTTTAATACTGTTATAAGATTTATTCCTTTTCTCTAAGTTAAGAAAATATTTTGTGTTTTTCTCCCCGCTTTCAGACCACCGTGCCCTGGATCGAACAATAATACCCTTTAATTTATAGTCATATATAGAGTCTAATTTAGTTCTTGATTCCTCGAGTTGATTTTTGAGATGAGTAGACGGATTTAGTACATACTGTTGTTCAAATACAGCGATCTTTTCAATTAACTTCTTTTCATCAGATAACCGTTGTTTTGCCGCAGTTTTAGAGTAGGCAATTGACACAGATCTAATTACCAATTTACAAGCTTCCCAAAGCAACATGGGATCATAATGATGATGAGAATTTATGACCTCCTTAATAGCTTCTTTGACTGAACTAACATAATTTGGGTCTTCCAACAAAGAAACATTGAGTTTCCAAACACCTTTACCTCGAACATTACCAATCATAAGTTTCATTAATACACAGCAGTGGTCAGAACCAAAGAGAGGCAAAATGGACATATCTGTAACAGCATTTCTAAGGTGTTTTGACAGAAGGAAATAGTCTAACCTACAGTGGATAGACGTGTCTATATTAGAATGCCAAGTATACTGGTTTCTGCAAGGGTTTCTTTCACGCCAAATATCGATCAAGTCATAAGTTTCCATCATACTTAAAACTTTATTTCTTGCCTTAAAATTGGTTTGAGCAATACCTCCAACTTTGTCTAGAGTCAAATTCATTACAAAATTAAAATCCCCTCCCCAAATAATTGAATCCCATTCGTGATTCCTAATATAATTCTCCAGCTTAGTGAAGAGTGACACGTTATCTACATTGTGGCCGTAAATATTAATTAGTTCAAAAAGTGTATCATTACAGTTAACATTCAAAATAATGAAACGACCATCTGCATCAATTATTACGTTAATTGCTGTCGTAGTTATGACCGGATTGATTAAAATTGCAACACCTTTACTACAATTAGAACCGTGAGATAAATAAGCTTTCTCTCCCCATTCATTAGCCCAAACAGAATTGTCGGAAGGGATGGAATGCGTCTCTTGCAAATAGATGAAGTCATACTTGTGTGTATGAAGAAAGGAAAATAGCTTGCGCCGTTTCTTGCTATCGCGAATACCTCTCACATTAAAAGTAGCAAATGAATATAAACCCATGGCAGGAATGAAGTGGGCAATCAAGCGCAAATACTGTAACTGTTGTAAGGAATTCGACAAAAATATAATACCAACTAGTTAAAGCGATGCGTTCGACAATAGCATTACACAAAGATCCCCTAATGAGAAAAGGATAAAGATCAACAATGTACATAGTAATAGTATATGAATAACGAGACTGAAAAAGAGAAGAGAAAAGGAAAAAAATCACGTTGACCTTCAATGCCGCTAAGAGCATTGTGTATAACTGCTAGGAAGTAAATGTCCTAGGCAGTAGATAGTCAACCCCGTCCAAAGACAGAATAGGACGATTACATAGGTGCCTGGTTTTGAGGCATATGAGAAAAAATACATAACTTACAGATATAAACAAAGAGAATTCTCGACAGAGTCAGAAATGAGTAGAGAAGACTCAAAACATTCCAAAAAACTAAAAGCGTGGAAAAGAGAAATCTTACCAAAGTAAATAGTGATCAGAGGTGATTACTAAAAAGGTCCAAAAAGATTAACGGAAATCTCAGCTGAAAACATAGGGTTTTCCGGAAGCATCCCTCCACTTTCCTCCGCTGAAAGTGAGTTTAACCCCTCTTTCATACAATTCCTTCACGTTGGACGACCACTTCTTCTTCTCTGCTAGATCCAGTCTAGTTAAATCGTCCACGATGAAAAAAGATTGACCTTCTAAGGCTGATCGTCTGTACTTCATGATAAAAGACTTCGCCTTGTACGACAAACAGCGAACAAGAATATGAGGGAGACTTCCGGGTGGGGCTCTGCCATCTCTATGACATCTCTCAATGTGTAAGTCAGGTGCATCTTTGAATAATGGGAAAACCTTCTCCTTTACCAATTTTTCACAGTTTTCATGGTCTGTAACGGGTATACCAACAATTCTGAAATTGTTCCTACGTGAAAACCTCTCCAATTTGTTAGTATCCGTGGTTTTCACATCAATAGCATTTTCCAATGATTTTACTCTCTCAACGAGTTGATCACATAATTGGCCCCTTTCCTCAACAACTCTCTCCAAATCGTCAATTCTCCTACCCTGGAACTCCACAGCTTTACTAAGGTCTTTCTCTAGCTTAGCCACCGACTTCTGGAGTTCCTTCATAGAGCGTTCGACAGCTTTTTGAAAGGAGTCTATGGCGGATCTCCAGTTGTCTGTATCGTCAAACTCGCTGTCAGTTTCTTCGTGGAACTGGCTCTCGGGATCCAGTGTATAGTGCAGTAACGTGGGTGTGGTTTTCGAAGACCTCGATCTCGTTGATGTTGAATATTGGGAAAGAGGGGGTCTACCCCGTTTTCCTCTACTCGACATAATACAGGTTAGAGGTCCAAAAACAGAGTCAAAGACCTCTGACTTCCAAAGTCCGTCAATTCACCGTAAAAATCTCGCAGAAATCTCAGCCCCAGATAGGCAGTGTGTTTAGCCTAGCATGCCTTAGGCTCATTATTTATTATTATTATTATTGTTATTGTTATTATTATTGTTATTGTTATTGTTATTGTTATTGTTATTGTTATTGTTATTGTTATTGTTATTGTTATTGTTATTGTTATTGTTATTGTTATTGTTATTGTTATTGTTATTATTATTATTATTATTATTATTATTATTACCGTATAGACGAGTTAGAGCAAGTTTTGCAGGTGAATGAAGGGGTATGTACCGACTTAAAGAACAGAGTTCAAAGCTTTGGAGACCGCCCTAGCCTCAAAGGATTCAGAAACTAATAAATTGGAACGCATGTCAAGACGTAATAATTTTCGCATAGTTGGTATCGAGGTGTCTCCAGACGAAAATTGTGAGGAAATTTTTAAGTCAGTGGTGCTACCAAAATTTGATAATGCACCGGACATTTCCGTAGAACGTTCCAACAGAGATGGGAAAGGACACCCAGATAGACCACCTCACATATTGGTGCGCTGCCTTTCATACAAGGACAAGATTTTTATAATGAAAAATAGAAGGGCAGCACTGGCGAACGAAAATTTTTTCGTAGTGGATGATTTGACTTATCCTGATCTTATGGAGAAAAAGAAATATGCCAAAGAAGTACACCAATTATACCAACAAGGTACCAAACTTCGGTTTTCTGGAGGGAGATGGAGGGACGGCAGTGGCAAGCCCTTCCTGTTTACCTGAACTAAATTTCAAGGAACCATAACCATATGTTTTGCACAGGAACATTAAGACTGCTCTGAAACTACTGATCAGTCAAATCAACAATCACAACCAGATTTTTTGGAATTTGCACCCCTTTGGCAGGCTCCAGCTTTTTTCAATTGGACATGTTTCTTCCTGTTCTTCTCTCCACTGATTGGCCAGTGGATGGAAGCGGGATTTTAGACCACCAGTTGTCTTCGATCTTTTTCTCTTTTTCTTTTTCTTGTTTTTGCTTAACAACTTCCATCTCGTGTTACATGGTACTATATCGCTTTAAAGTCAATCCAGAGTGCTTACAAAGTATCCTTATTTGTGGAGGATTTGCATCCTTTGGAATTAAATCAAGTGACGCTATGGATTGTGTGCTTGGTATGTGGGAATTTTTCTTCAAAGTCTGTCACTAACAATGGATGTCCTTAAGTTAACCTCTTTCAATGCTCGAGGTCTTCGACAGTATAAGAAACGTCGGCAACTATTTTCTATACTACACAGTAAACATTTTGACATTTCATTTATTCAGGAGACCCATAGCTGTTACATGGATGAAAATAGATGGAAAGCTGAGTGGGGAGGTAAAATATTCTTCTCCCATGGATCAAACACAAGCTGCGGAGTGTGTGTGCTTTTTAAAACTTCATTGGATTTTGACATTATTAAGTTGCATCCACATCCACTTGGCAGGTACATCATTTTAGACGTGAAGGTAATGAATACTGTTTTGACACTTGTTTGTGTATATGGTCCAAATAGAGACGACCCCAATTTCTATGCCGAAATCAATAACCTGGTAAGTGGTTTTAACACCGAAACTCTTATATGGGCTGGAGATTTTAACTTCGTTCTCAATTTAGATTTTGACAAGATCGGAGGAAATCCACGAACTAATTTTAAAGCGAGAGATAAAGTGTTTGAATGTATGACAAATTTTGATCTAGTAGATGTATGGAGGGAAAGGAACCCGGTGTCAAAAAATTTTTCATGGAGCTCAAATATTACTCCCGGCATTCATTGCCGGCTCGATTTTTTCTTATTTCTCGTTTTATTGCAAATAATGTAACAGATAGTTCATTTAGTCCCGGAATTCAGTCAGACCATTCTTTCGTAAACTTAAGCTTTTCCGTACACAATGATATCCGTGGTCCAGGGTACTGGAAATTGAATAATTCTCTTCTTTCAGATGATAATTATGTAGCTATGATCAGTGATATTGTCGCTTCTGAAAAAAATCACTCAGGCAATGATTCCGTTGCCCTTTGGGAAACAATTAAGTACAAAATTAGGAGTTTTACTATTCGTTTCTCTAAGCAGAAAGCTAGAGAACGCCGTAAAACGGAAAGTGAAATATTATTAAATATCTCTAGACTTGAACAGGAGTTATTTCTGAATGATTCAGCAAATATTCGAACACAGCTAAACGAATTACGTAATAAATTACTGTCTTATTACAATTACAAGCTACAGGGTACAATTTTAAGATCAAGGGCAAGATGGGTGGAACAGGGTGAAAAAATACAAAATATTTTCTCAACTTGGAAAGGCGTAACAAACAAAACAGTGTAATAAGGAAAATCACTGATAATGATGGTCATGATATTACCGACAACGTTTCTATTCTAACTAAGGTAAAAGATTTTTATTGTAAACTTTACACTTCTGTTTACTGTAATCCGAGTATTTTCTTAGATGATCTGCCCATAGTCACTTTAAATCAGGAGACCTCTGATTCATGTGAAGGACTACTTAGCCTGGATGAGTGTTCCAATGCATTACTTTCGATGGCTACTAATAAATCTCCAGGCAGTGATGGACTTACGGTCAATTTTTACAAAAAGTTTTGGCCTATTATTGGGGATTTGGTAGTTGATTCCATTAATTCTGGTTACCATAAAGGTCAGCTTTCGTCAGAACAATCCAGAGGTATTATTACTTTATTGCTTAAGCCGAATAAAGATCCTCTTTTTCTATCTAATTATCGCCCAATAACTCTTCTTAATTGCGACTACAAGATTGGTGCCAAAGCAATAGCTACAAGACTTAAGTCAGTTATCAATAGCATTATAGGACCAAATCAGACTGGGTTTCTGAAGGGGAGGTTTATTGGGGAAAACATTCGCTTTGTGTTAGATCTTGTAAATTATACCTCTGAGCTGAACATCCCTGGGTATATTTTCCTACTTGACTTTGAAAAGGCCTTTGATAAAGTAGAATGGAATTTTCTCATTTCGGTTTTGTCACGTTTTGGCTTTGGTTTGAGTTTCATAAATTGGGTCAAAGTTTTTTATAAAAATATCTCTGCGTGTGTGTGTAATAATGGGTTTGCCTCTGGTTTCTTTCCTGTTGAAAGAGGGGTCAGGCAGGGATGTCCTCTTAGCCCATATCTGTTTATTCTTTGCGCTGAAATGCTAGCTTTAAAAGTTAATTTAAACAATAATATTAAAGGAATATCTGTACATAATTCTATGATAAAAGTCCTCCAGTATGCTGATGATACTCAATTATTTCTTGACGGTACTAAAGATTCTCTTCTGGAAGCTTTTCGTACATTAAACCTTTTTAAGCGTGCTTCTGGACTTTCCATTAATGTTGACAAGTCTACTCTTTTCCCTTTAGGACCATCACGCAATACGACCCCATCTTTCCTCAAAGAGTTTAATCTTAAATTGAATTACGGGCCTGTTTGTATTTTGGGGGTGTTCTTCACCCACAATGGTAATGACTTGTTTCGTTTAAACTTTGTGCCTAAGCTTTCTCGTTTAAAAAATTGCCTTCGCCTGTGGTCTTCCCGTGACCTCACCCCTATTGGACGAAACATTCTTGTAAAATCCTTTGCTTTGTCCCAATTAGTGTTTCTTTTTCTTACCCTTCCCAATCCCCTGAAAAGTTTATTAAGGAGATACAGAATCTTATTTTTGATTTCATTTGGGCTGGCAACCCTGACAAAGTTAAACGTGTTTCTATGTTTGATGACGTATGTAAAGGGGGATTGAAAGTAGTTCATGTTGAAACTTTTGTCAAGAGCTTAAAATGTACTTGGGTACGTAGATATTGTGACGACGATTCGCAGAGGCCATGGAAACTTTTCTTTGATTTAGCCTTAAAGACGTATGGCAATAAGTTTTTGTTTTCTTGTAACTGTAAAAAATCTGATGTGCCTATTTCAAACACTTTCATTAAAAATGTTGTTCATGCTTGGTGCGATGCCTCCTTTGTGGAACCCCAAAGTAATTTTAGCGATCAAATACTGTGGAATAACTCTTACATTAAAATAAATAGTAAAGTTGTATTTAACGATCAACTACTTCATTTTGGTTTGGTGTATTTAAGGGATATTTTTGATCAAAATGGGAGGCCGTTGGTTTGGGACACTTTCCGAAATACTTTCCCAGCCCCAGGTATTACCTTCGTTTTTTATTGGGGATTGTTTTCTAGTATTCCAAATGCTTGGCGAGCAGATATTCTTTCAAGTAGACATGCAAATACCCAAAACTCGAACCAGTTGTTTTACCATAAAGTCATGCATTCTCTTTCAGTGTCTCAATTGGTTTATCGTCGTCTCATTGTAAAGGTAGTGAGTCCCCCTACAGCTATGGAAAAATGGGTTAAAGACTTTCCAGGTATTTCTACCGATGCCTGGGAGAATATTTTTAGGAGCCCTTGGGCTACTACAACAGAAACCAAAATTGTCTTTTTTCAGTTCAAATTCTTACATAGAATCTTACCCACAAACAGGCTACTTTATTTAATGGGGAAAACAGACTCCCAACTCTGCACATTCTGTCAAAGAGAGATTGAATCTATTGAGCACCTTTTTTGGGCTTGTACAATCAGTTCTACTTTTATTCTTGACGTTGAATCAAGGTTTCTTGGTAATCAGTTTGTGTTTTCTAAGAATGATATTTTCTTTGGGTACCAGTATAGTATTTGTCATCCATACAATTTTTTGATTTTGCATTTAAAGTATTATTTGTTTTCATGTAAACTTCAATCGATAAAACCACATGTAAATAGTTTTTATTACAAGTTTAAGTTTGCTATTCAAACTGAGGAATATATATTTTTTAAGAGGAAACAAAAATCAAAAGGTAAAGTTCATTATTTAAATTTAAAAGACGCCTTTTCAGTTTGTGCGGGTCTATTTGACCCAATTGATTCTTAATTCATTTGATTTTCGCAACGAAATTATCCTCCTTTTCTTATAAAAGTTTTGAAAGTATGAGAATTGCTTTGTCATGTTATTATTCTGTTGATTAAAATATTGCTGTGAAAACAGATTCAAAAAGGAAATAAAGATGGAAGAAAAAAATATTATTATTATTATTATTATTATTATTATTATTATTATTATTATTATTATTATTATTATTATTATTATTATTATTATTATTATTATTATTATTATTATTATTATTATTATTATTATTATTATGATTATTATTATTATTATTATGATTATGATTATGATTATGATTATGATTATGATTATGATTATGATTATGATTATCATTATCATTATCATTATCATTATCATTATCATTATCATTATCATTATCATCATCATTTTTTTTTTTTTCTTCCATCTTGTAGTCGCAATTAAGAAGAGTTATTGGGCGATAATTAGATAGAAAAAGAGGATCTTTATTCGGCTTAAGCAATAAAGTAACAATACCTCTAGATTGTTCTGACGAAAGCTGACCTTTATGGTAACCAGAATTAATGGAATCAACTACCAAATCCCCAATAATAGGCCAAAACTTTTTGTAAAAATTGACCGTAAGTCCATCACTGCCTGGAGATTTATTAGTAGCCATCGAAAGTAATGCATTGGAACACTCATCCAGGCTAAGTAGTCCTTCACATGAATCAGAGGTCTCCTGATTTAAAGTGACTATGGGCAGATCATCTAAGAAAATATTCGGATTACAGTAAACAGAAGTGTAAAGTTTACAATAAAAATCTTTTACCTTAGTTAGAATAGAAACGTTGTCGGTAATATCATGACCATCATTATCAGTGATTTTCCTTATTACACTGTTTTGTTTGTTACGTCTTTCCAAGTTGAGAAAATATTTTGTATTTTTTCACCCTGTTCCACCCATCTTGCCCTTGATCTTAAAATTGTACCCTGTAGCTTGTAATTGTAATAAGACAGTAATTTATTACGTAATTCGTTTAGCTGTGTTCGAATATTTGCTGAATCATTCAGAAATAACTCCTGTTCAAGTCTAGAGATATTTAATAATATTTCACTTTCCGTTTTACGGCGTTCTCTCGCTTTCTGCTTAGAGAAACGAATAGTAAAACTCCTAATTTTATACTTAATTGTTTCCCAAAGGGAAACGGAATCATTGCCTGAGTGATTTTTTTCAGAAGCGACAATATCACTGATCATAGCTACATAATTATCATCTGAAAGAAGAGAATTATTCAATTTCCAGTACCCTGGACCACGGATATCATTGTGTACGGAAAAGCTTAAGTTTACGAAAGAATGGTCTGACTGAATTCCGGGACTAAATGAACTATCTGTTACATTATTTGCAATAAAACGAGAAATAAGAAAAAAATCGAGCCGGCAATGAATGCCGGGAGTAATATTTGAGCTCCATGAAAAATTTTTTGACACCGGGTTCCTTTCCCTCCATACATCTACTAGATCAAAATTTGTCATACATTCAAACACCTTATCTCTCGCTTTAAAATTAGTTCGTGGATTTCCTCCGATCTTGTCAAAATCTAAATTAAGAACGAAGTTAAAATCTCCAGCCCATATAAGAGTTTCGGTGTTAAAACCACTAACCAGGTTATTGATTTCGGCATAGAAATTGGGGTCGTCTCTATTTGGACCATATACACAAACAAGTGTCAAAACAGTATTCATTACCTTCACGTCTAAAATGATGTACCTGCCAAGTGGATGTGGATGGAACTTAATAATGTCAAAATCCAATGAAGTTTTAAAAAGCACACACACTCCGCAGCTAGTGTTTGATCCATGGGAGAAGAATATTTTACCTCCCCACTCAGCTTTCCATCTATTTTCATCCATGTAACAGCTATGGGTCTCCTGAATAAATGAAATGTCAAAATGTTTACTGTGTAGTATAGAAAATAGTTGCCGACGTTTCTTATACTGTCGAAGACCTCGAGCATTGAAAGAGGTTAACTTAAGGACATCCATTGTTAGTGACAGACTTTGAAGAAAAATTCCCACATACCAAGCACACAATCCATAGCGTCACTTGATTTAATTCCAAAGGATGCAAATCCTCCACAAATAAGGATACTTTGTAAGCACTCTGGATTGACTTTAAAGCGATATAGTACCATGTAACACGAGATGGAAGTTGTTAAGCAAAAACAAGAAAAAGAAAAAGAGAAAAAGATCGAAGACAACTGGTGGTCTAAAATCCCGCTTCCATCCACTGGCCAATCAGTGGAGAGAAGAACAGGAAGAAACATGTCCAATTGAAAAAAGCTGGAGCCTGCCAAAGGGGTGCAAATTCCAAAAAATCTGGTTGTAATTGTTGATTTGACTGATCAGTAGTTTCAGAGCAGTCTTAATGCTCCTGTGCAAAACATATGGTTATGGTTCCTTGAAATTTAGTTCAGGTAAACAGGAAGGGCTTGCCACTGCCGTCCCTCCATCTCCCTCCAGAAAACCGAAGTTTGGTACCTTGTTGGTATAATTGGTGTACTTCTTTGGCATATTTCTTTTTCTCCATAAGATCAGGATAAGTCAAATCATCCACTATGAAAAAATTTTCGTTCGCCAGTGCTGCCCTTCTATTTTTCATTATAAAAATCTTGTCCTTGTATGAAAGGCAGCGCACCAATATGTGAGGTGGTCTATCTGGGTGTCCTTTCCCATCTCTGTGGGAACGTTCTACGGAAATGTCCGGTGCATTATCAAATTTTGGTAGCACCACTGACTTAAAAATTTCCTCACAATTTTCGTCTGGAGACACCTCGATACCAACTATGCGAAAATTATTACGTCTTGACATGCGTTCCAATTTATTAGTTTCTGAATCCTTTGAGGCTAGGGCGGTCTCCAAAGCTTGAACTCTGTTCTTTAAGTCGGTACATACCCCTTCATTCACCTGCAAAACTTGCTCTAACTCGTCTATACGGTGACTCTGAAATTCGATGGCCTGCCCTAAATCCTTCTCTAGTTTCCGTACACTGTTTTTTACCTCTTTAAGGGCCTTGTTCAGCGTTGCCTCAAAAGAATCTATTGATTCACGCCAGTTAGTAGGTTCATCGGTTTCGCTTAACTCGTCCCCTAAGTGAACAGTACGATGATAGGATGGACTGGGCGTTGCCCCGTGTCGAACAGTATTTCTTGACGTATTTTGTGACAGAGGGGGACGTCCTCTCCTTTTGACACCGGACATAATCGTAGGGTATACCGCACAGGAACAAAACTTGAAGAGTAGTTTGGAAACAACTGGTTACTGATCTCTCAAAAATGTGGAAAATTTCCGCCTAAGGCCAGAAGAGATGTTAACCGGCCATAGCGTCAGGCTCGAACCATTATTATTATTATTATTATTATTATTATTATTATTATTATTATTATTATTATTATTATTATTATTATTATTATTATTATTATTATTATTATTATTATTATTATTATTATTATTATTATTATTATTATTATTATTATTATTATTATTATTATTATTATTATTATTATTATTATTATTATTATTATTATTATTATTATTATTATTATTATTATTATTATTATTATTATTATTATTATTATTATTATTATTATTATTATTATTATTATTATTATTATTATTATTATTATTATTATTATTATTATTATTATTATTATTATTATTATTATTATTATTATTGCAGCATGCTCTGTTTTCTGTTGCTATTTTTTTTTCTTTCTGTTCTTGTGTTTTGTTTTCAGATCCCATCCATAGTTTTTATTTTTGTGTAGCCGACCTAGTGCTCACTGGATGTATCTCTTCCTTGGATTACTACTTAATTAAAATTTGTTTTATCATTTGGAATTTAAAAGTTACAAGATACAAGGTATGTACCTTTTGTTACGTTAGGGACCTCCCTTGTACATATTTAAAGCTGCCTTCATCAGTTTTATGTCATTGGAGTGTTCCTGGTATTATATAATACCTTGATCTGTTTCAATTATATCGAATTTATTAAAACCTCTATAGCAACATGGGTACTTAAACATTTTGTACTTACAATGCAAGAGGGTTGAGGCAAATGCCAAAAAGAAGACAATTGTTTACTTTTATTCACAACCATCAGCCTGATATCACTTTTATTCAGGAGTCGCATAGTACGCCTGATCAGGAAACCTTTTGGACAAACGAATGGGGCGGGAAAACTATGTTTTCACATGGGAGTAGTGATAGCAGAGGTGTTATGATCCTTTTTAATCCCTTACTTTCCTTTGAAGTTATCAAAAATGATGCCGACAATGCTGGACGCTATATAATATCCGATATTAGTATAAACAATCAAATTTTTACAATTGTTAACATTTATGGTCCAAACATTGATGATCCGTCGTTTTATAAAGAACTTCTTCGCAAAATGGGAGAGTTTGAATGTGATAATATTGTTCTTGGGGGCGACTTTAACTTTATTTTTAACTTTGATCTTGACAAGAAGAATGGTGTCCGTCATACAAATTTTAAGGCTCGGGAGGAATGTCTAAATTTAATGTTTCACTTTAACCTGGTTGATATTTGGCGCAACAGAAATCCTCTTTCAAAGCAGTACACCTGGAAATCAGGTGTCAACGATGATGTTTATTGTCGCCTGGATCTCTTTTTTATTTCCTATGTCCTTACGTCTAAAGTCACAAATGATGATTTAATTTCAGGATTGAGGTCAGACCATTCCTTTGTTTTTATTACAATTAGTACTTCGGTTTGTAAAAGAGGACCAGGGTTCTGGAAATTTAATAACTCCTTGTTAGAAAATAAAGATTATGTTAAACATATACAGTCTTTTTTGAATGAGAATGTATTAAATACTAATAGGAAGTGGGAGAATCCGGCTTTGGAATGGGATTTTGTGAAGCATAATATCCGTAAAATTACCATAAAGTTTAGTAAGAATTTGGCTCGAAGTAGAAGAAAGCGGGAAAAGAATCTCATTAAGTATGTAAATATTCTAGAAAAACAACTATTTAGTAATTGGGACGCAGATACAAATAGTCTTTTAATGGAAGCACAAAACGAAATTGTACAAATTTACAGCTTCAAGCTGAAAGGAATTCAAATAAGGTCACGAACTAGGTGGGTCGAGGATGGGGAGAAGAACAGTAGGTACTTTCTGAATTTGGAGAAAAGGCACAAAGCCCAAAACACTATTAACTATATTGTTCAAGATGATGGTACTCATATTAATTCCAATGAAGCGATTTTAAGTGAGTTACATAAATTCTACAGTTATTTATACTCGTCAAGAAATTCTAACTTATTGAACAGTTTTGATGATTTTAACTTTGATCGTATATTATCTGATGATGAATCTGTCTCTTGTAATGGTCCGTTAACTGTAGAAGAATGTCGCAATGCTCTAGATAGTATGGCCAATGACAAATCCCCCGGTACTGATGGCCTTACTGCAAATTTTTATAAATTCTTTTGGGATTTATTAGGACCTGTGGTTGTAGATTCTTTTAATTATGGTTTTACCAAAGGGACATTATCCCCTGAGCAATGCCGAGGTATAATTAATGTAATTCCCAAGCCCAACAAAGATTCTTCGTTAATAAAAAACTTGAGGCCCATTACACTTCTGAATACCGATTACAAAATCGCAGCCAAGGCCATTGCTAACAGATTAAAGCTTGTTCTGCCACAAATTATTGGCCATAACCAAACGGGGTTTTTGAAAAATAGGTTCATTGGCGAGAATATAAGATTTACTTTAGATTTGATTGATTACTGTAAGGATTTGGATATTTCTGGTTTCATCATGTTTGTTGATTTCGAAAAGGCGTTTGACACCCTTGAGTGGAAATTTTTACATCATTGTTTAAAGAATCTAAATTTTGGTGAAAACTTCATTAACTGGATTCATACTTTTCAGACTAATAGCTCAGCGTGTGTAATTAATAATGGATACTCGTCAAATTATATTAAGTTAATGAGAGGTGTAAGACAAGGATGTCCTTTGAGTCCGTATTTATTTATAATTGCAGTTGAATTCTTGGCTCAACAAATTAATTCCAATAATATTATTAAAGGCCAGCAAATTTTAAATAAAGAAATTAAAATAATTCAGTATGCGGACGACACTACTATTTATTTAAATAACAGCCCAAATTCTATCCGAGAGGTTCTTCGTGTCATGAATGATTTTGGGAATGCTTCTGGGTTAAAAATCAATTTTAATAAAACTATCCTCTTCCCCCTTGGCCCTTTTACCCACTCGAAACCATATTTTGTCAATGAATTCCCTATCACTTGGTCAAAAGGCCCAGTAACCCTGTTGGGAATCTCATTTACTTGTAACAGGGAAGATCTCTTCCAATTGAATTTTCCCCCAAAGTTGTCTCGACTTAAACGATCATTAAATTTATGGAAGCATAGAGATGTTACTCCAGTTGATAGAAATATTTTATTCAAAACATTTGCAATTTCGCAAATTATTTTTTTGTTCCTGATCCTCCCAAATCCTCCCAGTAGTTTTATTTTAGAATTGAATTCAATTTTATTCAATTTCATTTGGAATGATAAGCCTGACAAGGTAAAACGCCAGACAATTATTAGCCCTATCCATTTAGGGGGTTTAAAGGTAATTCATTTGGAGAGCTTTATACACAGCCTTAAGATTACTTGGATTAGAAGATATTTAAGCGATAATAATGGTGCATGGAAGATTTTTCTGGATTATTACTTGAATGATTTTGGAAAAGAATTTCTGTTTCAATGTAATTTTAGTAAACACGATGTTCCCAATATCAATAATTTGTTTGTAAAAGATATTTGTAAAGCTTGGTCAATGTTTAATTTTAAAGAACCATCTAGCAAGTTTGAAAACGAGATAATTTGGAATAACTCCAATATAAAAGTTGGTAATAACACCGTGTTTTATCAGTTTATGCACTCTAAGGGAATCGATCATGTTTATAATTTTTTAAATAATGATAATAAGCCAATGCATTATAATGAATTTGTGGAAGTCCATAATCTGGGCAATTTTCCTTTTATCATGTATAATGGGATAATTTCAGCCATTCCATCTTTGTGGAAACAAAACTTGCATAATACAGACTATTCTTTTAATCATAACGAGGATTTACTTAATAAGTTGGTTTTTCAGAAAAGTGTCTCACAATGGGCATATGGTTGTATAGTCAAAGAAATCTTTAGCCCTCCAACAGCTTTACAGAAATGGGATTATAACTTCGATCAGGGTAAATGGTCAACTATTTTTTCTAATGTCTGGTTTTCGGTTAGGGACGTTAAATTACAGTACTTTCAATTTCGTTTTTTACATAGAATTTTGGGAATCAATAGTCGTTTAAATCTAATGAATCGAACTGTAAGTCCGTTGTGCTCTTTTTGTAAAATTCATGAGGAGACTTTCGATCATTTATTTTGGAGTTGTCATTTTGTTTCCGCCTTTTTGCTGGATGCTGAGAGTCTGTTTCTTGGCAGATGTTTTGTTTTTTCGAAGGAAGATGTCTTCTTTGGTTTCAACCAGTTGCTAAAGCATCCCTACAACTTCTTAATTTATAATTTGAAGTATTTCATTTTTCATTGTAAGCAAAATAATAAACTGCCAACGTTATACGAATTTGAGCATAAATTTAAATTTGCTTTGGAGGTCGAAAAGCATATTTCAATGAGAAATTTCAGTAAAAGATACTTCACTTATTATGAATTAAAGGATACATTTTGTAATATCTAGACAAAATCCATGTATTAAGTATGTGCTGAAAGATTTTCTTTTTATGTTTAAGATAATGGAAGTTTTTGTTTTGTATAATAGTTTTTCTTTACATGCAAAATGAGCAAAAGTTGAAATAAATTATGGATGGAAAAAAAAAAAATTATTATTATTATTATTATTATTATTATTATTATTATTATTATTATTATTATTATTATTATTATTATTATTATTATTATTATTATTATTATTATTATTATTATTATTATTATTATTATTATTATTATTATTATTATTATTATTATTATTATTATTATTATTATTATTATTATTATTATTATTATTATTATTATTATTATTATTATTATTATTATTATTATTATTATTATTATTATTATTATTATTATTATTATTATTATTATTATTATTATTATTATTATTATTATTATTATTATTATTATTATTATTATTATTATTATTATTATTATTATTATTATTATTATTATTATTATTATTATTATTATTATTATTATTATTATTATTATTATTATTATTATTATTATTATTATTATTACAATCCCATGGTATACCGTCGTCGATGCTAAGCTGCTTTATTTTCAGTTAAAACAAACGGATTATTCCTTCTTGTAAATTGTTAATGTCTATGGGGAAAAGAAACTCAGTTAACTGTTTCTTTTGCAGCATTGCCACGGAAACAATTAACCATATTTTTTGGAGTGTAGTTTAACAGCTACTTTTATTTTAGACGTCGAAACCTTTATTTTTAAAAGACAGTTCTTCCTTTCGAAGCAAAATATATCGTTTGGCTATGATAACAAGCTTATTGAAGCTTTTAATTTTCCTACTCTGCACATGAAGTATTATATCTATAATTGTAACAGAAACTCTCATCCCCCTATACTGAGGGAATATAAGTTTAAGTTTTCAATAGCGCTATATTTACCCCAAGAGTCAACCTTTTAGGAAAAACAGGGTGAGCTAAAACGATTTACAGAAAGCTTCTCCAGTCTGTCCCCAGCGTTTTCAACAGTAATACTTTGAATATATTATGTAAAGATCATATTGTGTTCTTTGGGTTTTTTTTTCTTAAACACACTATGTCTGTAAATATTTCTACAGCAAACTTAATGTACGAACATTACTCATTGATTGATGTTCAAAATAAATGGAGGAAAAATTTGTTTTCTCTATATGGGGGAGGGAATGTAATTCAGTCAACTGTTCCTTTTCAGCATTGCCACGGAAATCAGTGTACATATTTAGGGGAAGTGGTTGTTTTCGAAACTTGTATTGGTTCTATTTCTCGAAGCAAGATATAACTATTAGTTAAAGTAACAACATAATTTAAGCTTATAGTTTTTTAAAAAAATCTGCGCATGTATGATTACATCTACAATTGCAAAACAAATACAAATCCACCTCCACTGAATTTATTTATTTCGATAGCAGTGGAGCGTGATATCTTCTCAACAATTCAACCTGCAAGGAAAAACAAGTAAGCCAAGCCGGTTTACAAAAAGCTTTCGCAGATTGCTGTAGCCTATTTTACAGGTTATGCTTTGGATATACTATGTAAATATTACATTTTGTTTTTGGCTCTCATAGGAGATACACATACAAATACTCCCAAAGAACTTATTGAAATATATACAAAATGAATGGATAAAAATACCAACTTAAAAGTACCACCACCACCATTTTCCTAGCAAATGTATGAAAATGTTTGGATTCTGGGTTTTCTGTATTTCCTGTATATTGTTTGAAGTCATAAAATATTATGAAAGATATACATTGAACAGAAATAAAATGAAAATTGTGTTTTATATTTTCCCATAGTTTATTTACATCAAAGTAATTGAAACATCTTGCTATATACATGCAAATCATGGTGCAAATGTTTTGAATTACGAACTAAACACTGATTTATTTCCCAACGTAAAGTTGCAGATTTCGTTTCATCATCTATTTACCAGTTCGGGAAATAACCGCTTTCGGGAGGAAATGAGTATTACTCCGATTGGGGGAAAATTTACCTGTCTCAAAGGTATGAATATTTATGAGTATTTAGTGTCCACCTCTTCACAGTCGTCGAATTGTTTAATAAATGTGTGCAAATTCAAGTGTGAGGTAATAGTTTAGACGTAAAAAACGAAATTACCATGGACCTTCAACTACGTATTTACGAACGTGTGTTAGTACGACCCCCTTGCAAACCTTGAAGTGAAGAATGGTGTACAAAACTTGCGGCTGCGTGGAGTCTTTAAATTAAGCTTAGGACAAAGAACGTAGCAAAATTACTCGATTTCTCAAAATCGGCGTGGTGAACAATCAAACATGACGAAGCTTTTTTTATTCCCCTATCAACAGAGTTTTTTAAAATGCCGGAATTTCTCTTTTCTTAAAATCGATAAAAATTACAAGGCTGTTTTGAACGTTTTTTCCGTTGAATTTGCGCGGTAGGATCGCAATGCATCGTGGGAGATATTTGAAAATGGCTCCACCCATGGCAAAGTAATCCCCTGATCGGGTGAAAATTGATTTCCCCCGAAAGAGGTTATCTCCCGAACTGTTTACGCATTTTCTAGCTGCATCATCTTTGGAACAAACATATTCTTCTATATACTGTCAAAATAAGTTTCACTCTTTCATAAAACTCAGACACGTTGGGCTTGTGATTGTCAAGCCTGCTACTTAAAGATAAAATATTTACGATGAAAACTAGTGAATTTATCGGATGATCAGTTAGTATGTTTTAACTAAAATAGTAGTTTTTTTGAAAGGATAAATTGTCTTCCAAATTGAAATTGCTATGTTGTTAAAAAAGAACGATGTGGTAAATGGACAGCTCCAGAATAAATGATCAAAAGTTTCTATTTCCGTTTCAAAAAAAGCACAAATAGGGTTATTTACTTATATAAGATAAAAAAAAAACTTATTTGTTTCAATGATTCTGTGAAGACAGCGAAACTTACACTCTAAAAAATATTTAAACGATTTTGTTTAAAAATTAGGATACTCACGAAAATGAGTATTTTTACTCCAAAAAGGTGAGTACTTCAACTCAATTTGTGTAAAATTTTGCACATATTCAGCAATTTGTGTAAAGTTTTGCACACATTCAGTTGAAGTACTCACTTTTTTTGAGTAGAAATACTCATTTTCCTGAGTATCCTAATTTTTAAACAAAATCGTTTAAATATTTTTTAGAGTGTAAAGAAAATAAAATTTGTTTTCTGACTTTGTAAAACAAAGGATTTTCCAGTCTTCATCTGTAAAGTTAAGTTCTTAATTCCATTTGGTTAAAGACCGTTGAGGTAAGGAAAACGAGTTTTGTGTGTGCTAGTTTGGAAGTAAAATTTTCACAACGCCTTTCATCATCAGAATTTTCTCCACCTTTTAGAAATCCAATTATTCTTCCAATTTCAAGGGATTGCAGATACTCACCTGAAGTATCCAGTAAATGGGAAACTTCTTACATGGTATTATCGCAAAAATTTTGAAACATAAGTGGGGTTCGTTATTGCTCACAAACATGTTTCTAATGTAAATCCCACTTCCCCTAAACATATTATCATATCTTAATTCTGTCAGTTTCTGTAAGTAGTTAAATCTAAAAATTATCACCGTTGTGTTTAATACTAATCCTAAGGAATTTGATTGGTCCAAAGAAAGTGGTTAAATTAAAATCACTCAGATTAGCAGGTGGATTCGAAATGACGGGACCCAAAAGACAAAAATGAGATTATCCGTATTAAGCTTAAGTCCAGAGACATATTGGAATTCATTTACCAATAGTTAATACACATTTCTGTTCTGGGGTAAAGTGATAACTCTCTCCATTAAAAAAGCAGTATCATCTGCATACTGAAGGATGTTTTTATGCATCTAAACTCGTCATTAATGAAGATTCGTCTAGCTAATGTTTTAGCACATTAAACAAATAAGTGAGGATTTAAGGAGCACCCTTGTCGAACCCACCTTCTAATAGAGAACATCCTGTAGAAAAAACATTATTACAAATACATGCTGTGCTATCATTATAAAAGATTCGAATACAATTCTTAAAAATGTCACTAAAGTTAAATACTCCGTTTTGTGAATAAAATGCCAGCCTATGGAATCGAACGCTTTTCCCAAAATCAATAAAAAAAATATAAATCCTTGGATATTATTTGTATTAGTAAAATCGACCAGTCTGCCAGGTCTAAAACATAACGAATATTTCCACCAAATAAACGATTCTAAAGCAAGTCCGCGTCTGATTGCTGCTTATTTAAAATACCTTTATGGAGAGTAGCACTAAGTAATTTAGCTGCGATCTTATAATCGGTATTTCAAAGTGAAATTGTGTGATTTTAGCTGTTGCTTTGAAAAAGGTTTAGGGTGTCTGGTCGTTCCCTTTAAGTACGATTTCGGCTAAAGCAAATGATAGAAAAAATCAAAATATCTTGTGACGGTCACGAAGTACTAATCTGAACTACGGAGAAATTCTTCATTTAACTGAAATCTATAGGATAATAAGACAATGTCTCTGCAGTAACACAAAAAGATTATTACTTTGTTTACCGATGTCGTATTTTCATTTTATATTTTATATTTTTAATTTTATTTTTCCAAACGTCATCCTTTTTCCCGTATTGCCAGCGGGCTGCTGTAGGAGGGGGTTGCTGGAAAATTTTATCGAGGATGGAGTCCCCAAGCTTCACTTTAGTCAGGCCACTGCGACTCCATGCTTCGTTTATTGCGCGCTCCACTGGTCGCGATTTATTCCATAAACTGTTAGGGCGACACACATGCGGGATTGGGAAGGGGTGGTGCTCTCTATAAGAGGGAAGCAATTGGAGATTCCAACAGAGGTTGAGATTAACGAAAGGATACAAAAGAAAACCATTTGTTTTGGGAAGTATGACCAAAAAACATTGCAGTTTTTGTATAAATGAATATTGATAAATTTGGGTTTTCACTGAAAACATGCGAGATTAGCCATCCTCGACGAGAGACTGGAAGCTTTCATCGTCGTCTTTTGGTGTGTTATTCTCTATTCCACTCTTGTATTATGAATATACATACTATGAAGAATGCAAATTCTTAAGTCCGTAAAATGATGATCATACGGTGAATGAACTTTCAACCATTTATGTCTAGATTTTGTTTTCCAAGAACTTCCCTTATTCCAAGCCTGACTGAGTGACTGAGTGAAAATTATTTTCTTGAAAATCGCTACGGTCGCTGCAAAACCTGTAAAATTTTTATCGTACCCTGGGGTAACCGTAAAAGTGAAACACCTGACCCCCTCTCACAAGAGAATTTCACATGGCCGATAACACATCAAAGGCTAATGATGATGACGCTCAAGGTAGGCAGTGTTTAGCTAGCGCCATCGCAATGGCAACTGTCCAAATTGGTATTCTGCCAAGCTTCTCCAAGCTTACAGATACAGTATTACTTGTGTTGGAAGTGAAAATCTTATTTTCTTAAGTCTTTTTCCGTATCTTTCTGGGGGGTTTTGAGGCGTGGTCAGCTGGAGTACCGCAAGAAACTATCTTAAAAGTTAGGGACCGCTGAGACGGGAAGCTGAGGGGTTTTAGCCCCTTACTTTTTCAGCTGTAGGCATTTTTGGGCCGCCTTACGTTGCTATTATGTTATTGAACATATTGGGTCGCTTTGGTGATTAGCACACCCACCCACACCCCCACTTCAAAATTCGCTCCGCGGCCACTGAGAGAACTCAACTTACTTGGAGCTTTCACGAGACGGCAAAGGCGTGGATCCCTCCCCAGAAGCAAGGGGGCTGCCTCACCACTTCAGCATTTGTGATGGGGCGAAGGGACCTATAGCACGAGCCCGCATGTGCGCAAGGGAAAGGGCGTGGAAGGGGACTCCCTCTGCCATGGTGTTGTCCTTTTTAGCTTGAAAATATGTAATTTCGTGCAAACTTTATATAATATTTTGCATGCTTAAACAAACATATTCTTATGTATTTTATGAAATATTCTATTTGATATATTGACTTCATAGAAATCGCGTGTTTGATCTAGTGGTCGAAAATCCACCTCTCACGCGGAAGGGCCGGGTTCTGTTCCCAGATCGAGTCATACCGAAGACTCTTACTAGCGTTGTGCGTGATGCTCCGCACAAGCAATGGAGTAAGGAAAACAAGCCAGTGAGCCACAAACTAAAACCTTGCTTATGGAAGAACTGCTTTAATAAACCATGTTTTCGATCAAATTATCATTGGTCTTGAAATTGCCTTAAACCCGTGGCCCTTTGCCATTGTAACTACATTTTAGGATAATTACCGTTTTCGGCTCCAGAGCGATATCAGCAGCTACCACGGGAAGCGCACTGGGGGTTAAGTCCTGCCTCTGTTCACGAAGGCTATGTAATTAAGAAAACAAAATTTTGGAAGTTTTGTTCTTTCGTCCCCATTGTTCGGAAGGCCTGTGAAAAGTTAGGTCACAATAATTTAATATACTTTCCTTCTGTCATACACATCTTCAATCCAAAACTATCTTTGGATCTTTAGTCCAACGATACGAATGGAACCGGTTTGTGCAGTAAACCTTGCTACTGGACGTGACGGTAAACAAAGAAGCAGGCGGAGTAAACCTGATAAACACATGATTAACACACTATCTTCTTCGTGACAAGGCCACAGAGATAATTAGAGGATCTGTGAAACAAATCAGTTTGCTTCGTATTCTTTAGATAGTAGGCTGTGACTGATTTATCAAGACCGTATGGAATACCGTTTTAACATTTATTCAGGAATTTCAGATATCTGCAATTAATTTCAGGTATCTATAATTATGCACTGTTTTAGATATCTGAAATAGAATTAAAGATATCTAAAATTGAATTAGAGATATCTGAAATAGAATTAGAGATATCTGGAATAGAATAAGATATATCTGAAATTAGATTAGAGATATCTGAAATGGAATTAGAGATATCTTACATAGAATAAGAGATATCTGAAATTGAATTAGAGATATCTGGAATAGAATTAGAGATATCTGGAATAGAATTAGAGATATCTGAAATAGAATTAGAGATATCTGAAATAGAATTAGACTAGATATCTGAAATTGAATTAGAGATATCTGAAATTGAATTAGAGATATCTGAAATAGAATTAGAGATATCTGAAATTAAATTAGAGATATCTGAAATTGAATTAGAGATATCTGAAATAGAATTAGAGATATCTTACATAGAATTAGAGATATCTGTAATATCTGTAATTGAATTAGAGATATATGGAATAGAATTAGAGATATCTGAAATTGAATAAGAGATATCTGAAATTGAATTAGAGATATCTAAAATTATTTAAAGATATTTGTAAATCATATGAAGATATCTGCAATTATTTGAAGATATCTGCAATTATTTAGAGATTTCTGAAATTGAATTAGAGATATCTGAAATTAATTGTAGATATCTGAAATTCCTGAAAAATGTTAAAACGGTATTCCATAAGACCGTGATCCAAGGAGCATGTACGATCCTTGCATGTAGGTTATGTTCTATAACTGAGTTTGAACGAAACAGGGAGCTTGCTTAGGAAACTGAAACCTACAGTACCTGACCGACGTAATCGTGGATGATGTGCAGTTTAACTCCACTTTGCAGTGACGGATTTTTTAGGCTTATATATTCATTTCGGAAGTGTTTATTCGTTATAGAAATTATATTTCGATTTAAAAAGACAGAAAGAAATGAAATGTCGTTTGAAAATAACAAAATTAAAACAGCACAACCCGAAGTAGCCAAAATTGCGTAAATCCTCTACCGTTAACTCGAGATAGCATATTGCTCACGTGACCGTAACGAAGCAATACAAGCTGCTTGTTATTACTCAGCATGGGTGAAGGGAAGGGGAGGGTATTATCCTATGGCTGAAACGTCTTTCAGTTTCATTAGCTCTGCATGCACTAGACCGTTTTGGGGTGTGTCTGTGTAAGTCTGTGTGTTTCGTTACTGCTTGTTTGGTTGATGGTAGTCTAGCTGTGCTGATTTGGGGTAAACTGTTGGAATCACTTAGATCAGGTTTAACATACAACTGCAACACAAATATAAGTGTCAGCTAGATGAAAAAGCAATATAGTTTGGGGTAAAAATGAAGCTGAAATGCAAAGAAGATGGGGTACAATGCTACCAAAATGGACAAAAGGGTTGTCAAAAATGTTATGTCGGGCAGGAAGGTGGATGGGTGGGTGGGTGGGTAGGTGGTTAGGTGGGTTGGTGGGTAGGTACAACTCACAGACTACCGGATTGACTGATTGAGTCACGTGGTCGGATGGGGGTTGAACAGGTCAACTACTGACATTTTCGAAGGTAATTTTTTGACAAGTTGGGTTGACAATTTTAACAATGTGGCTTTCGCACAGGTCATGCCACGGTGTTATCATGTCGTTGGCAGATTCAAGGGGGTTGGGTGTCTCACCCCAGTCCCCCTCCCCTCTTCAACTCGCAAAGCTGTTACTCTGAAATAGTAAAATGTATATGGCAAAACTGCAGATCAGAAAGTAAGAAAGGAAATGTTGGGAAAATTACTATCGTTCATTTGTGATCTGTTTGAAATTGTTGCTGAAAGATTTCTTCCACTTATAAATGCCATTCACTGTAGGCCACATGATGATGTATAGTGAGAAATGGAATGAAATAAGTGAAATAAAATAAAGCCTGAAACATGGACACAACTGAGACTTTAGGATGAGGGACTCATGAGATCTGTGGTAGATATACGTCATTATTTTTTATGTAACCTTCATTCGATGGACATGGACAACTCTTCTGTTGATATGCTCCCAGGAACTTAGAAAAGTAGTTGTGACCACTTCTTTGTTTTTCAGCCACTGCATCCCCACCTGAGGTACACTATGAAGACAAACGAGTGAGAGTAGTCACTCTCTAACAGAATGGAAATCACTCCATCAGAGTTTTATTCACCCCAGAATAGTAAAATCCACTCACAACAGAATGAAATTCACCCCAAGAAGAGTAAGACTCAATCCCATTCGAGTGCCTGCCGGCAGGGATCACTCTTTTTTAAGAGTGGTTTCTGTGTGCACTCTATCAAGAGTGAAATATCGCTCTTTTGGAGTGAATTTTACTCTTTTTAGAGTGAATTTCCGCTCTTTTTGGGTGGACTTCACCTTCACTCTTCTAACGAATGCAATTTTACTCTTTTCATCTTAGAGGGTTAAGCTTTCTTAAAGAACAAATCTGTTTATCCCAGACAGTTCCATTTCTCCCGAATTAGTCACTTTTGACTGATCACATGTGTCTAACTCGTACAGATTAGATAGAGTTTTACGGCCCAGTTTACACCTTTTAGTGCAAGTCGAGCCGGCCACGGCCTTTTGTCCAGTTGTGGCTTACTGGCTTGTTTTCCCTATTCCATTGCCTATGTGGAGCATCACGCACAACGGAAGTTTTTTAAAGTCTTTGGCATGACTCGACCTGGGAATAGAACCCAGGCCTTTCGTGTGAGAGGCGGATGCTCTTACTGTTAGACAAAACACGCAGTCTAACTCGTGCAGACACAAAGTGTTTGTTGTTAAAGTAATATCGTTATGAACATACAATGCCCTAACATTTAAATCGAACATTATGTCTGTTTATGTATTCTGATAAGAGCTTCTAGTAACAAGAGCTTTGAACACTGAATTTGATGTCGCAAACTCATTATTTTTCTCTCACATGATTGCATGAATACATCGGGTGATGAATGTCATAAGCCTGATAACATTCGTCATAAATGTCTTCACATTTCATGAGTTTCATGAATAAGTATGTGTTATTTCATTTCTTTGATCGCTTAATGCTTTCGAATAATTAAAAAGTTAAAATATTTCATCAAAATCGCTTTACATAGGCCGTATTCTGGTTGAACACGCCAATACGGTGGCACACCTCGTTGTAGATAATATCTTTCACACTTTATTTATATCACAAATTATTTGGAACTCTATTCCTTGGGCATTCTTCTCATGGCGGATCACGTAATTTTTAAGATTTTTAACATAAAAAGAAGTAGGATTGACAGTGTTTCTAAAGCTTTTGGCGCCGTTTTGGGTCTTTTGTATTTAGCCTTCTTCATAACATGTACAAAAACCTAACCAATCTCTCAGCCCTTGTACGGTACATGTCAAACTGATATTGCAGTTTATATGATGTCGTTTAAAAAAAAAAAAACTTTTGCAAAGATGAAATGAAAATGAAGTATGAAAAATAAAAAGAATGCGTAATATAAAACAGTAGGTCATCTCTATCATACCACCGGACCACCAGTGAATAGCATCTTAATACTGCAGGTAATAACAATGTACCTGGCTAGTCGAAAATCAAATGATTTTATTTAACCCAAACCAAACAAAAATGCACCAGCTTTGACCGGATTAGCATCATACGAATTTTAAGTCAGCCTGAGAGCAGCCTGAGTGAACACATTAAAGAATGAACCCTTCGTCACAAATTCGTTTGGCTTTACAAATTTTACGGATTTCATGCAATTGTTAACATGAATTCCCGGAATTCAGGATATTCATGATCTTAAGTCCACACATTTCCTGACCCTATGCAATGCATGATAGCAGCAACACATTATAATTAAAAGTAGATCTGTATTAAACTGTACGGTGGGTTAGATTAAGCCCAGTTTCTGACCAATTTGTGGGTCGAGCCGTCCACGGCCTTCTTTCCAGTTGTGGCTCACTGACTTGTTTTCGTATACCCCTTTGCCAATGCCGAGCATCAAGAACAATGGTAGCTGGTTCCGTTTTTAAAGTCTTCTCTATGATCCGGCCAGGACTCGAACCATCGACCTGTTGAATGCAAGTCCTATGCTCTAACCACTGACTATATAGTGAGCTACCATGTAAATATGGAAGTTTGCGCAAAGCCGTAGTCCGAGCAAACACCCCAGGGGAGCAGTTGAACACTGGCCACGTACAATTCCACATCATGATACACGTGTAATTAATATACATGTGATATTTGTTTCGCTGCCCCAATCGAAAGCCCTCCCCCCTTCATCGAAAGATACAATCGCTCTCACCCCCTCCCCTCCCACCCCCCCCCCCCCCCGCTTGTACGCTAAAGCCCCAGTTTCCGCAATGTATGGTCTTGATCACAAAACTCCCTCTTAGAAAGTGAAAGTAATTTTAGGCCATGATATATTGTTTTTCTCCTAGATGTTTTATGTTAAGCACACATCTCCAAAACTTAGATTACAACGAACATCACAAATCACCGCTCGGCTTGGATATAATGTATTTTGTTGCAAATCGCATTTTGTAGCGCAACGAATCTTTTGTATGTGATATTGCATGACTTTGGAACTGAGTGCACTGTAATTATTTCCTTTGTTTGTGTGTCACTTCCAGTGTGTGTGGTATACCTGTTATAAATGCAATCGGAGGTTATAGGTCAGTCATTCTGGGGGAACCCCCTAAGGTTCCCATAGAACGTCTGTTTGGCCTTTAAGTTCACTTTTTTTTGAGAAATGTAGGACCTGTGTTGGTTTCTACCTATAAAATAATAGACGAAAGCCCTTACGAATATGACTTTGTAGAACAAAGGTGAAGCTCATTGAAACAATACCATCCAATACAGGCAGTTGCTTTGGTAGCAACTCGAGCGTGCCAAATCTATGTTACTTTAACCCATAATAGTAGACATTCTAGCGCCATTCAAAACCTAACACCAAATTCAACTACGTTTGATATTGTGTTTAATCTGGTGGACGTCTGGCAACCCGATGCTTTGTCAAAAAATCATATTCCATCGTGGAAGTAAGCATCCGTAGGGTTTGGTATGTGAAGTTGATTTTTTATCAAAGAGGTATGTATTTGTGCAGTAACTTTCTTATTGCAGGGAGGTGTAACTAAAACACCTTCCTGCTTAAAGAAAACTTTGTCGTTTGAGAAAGTTTGAGAAGTGGCGGCCATTGTAGTGACACCAGCGGTTATAGAGAACTTAAATTTAAAACTACCTGCTCGTTAATTTCATTCGTTAGCTTGTTCATTGTGATTTATTCCATTGAATGTGATTCGCCGTTGAATATGTTGATATTTGAGGGGGGTTATAATTTTCAGGAGAAATCTTCCAGGGATTGGGGAAAGAGTCATCTATAGTGTATACGACATAACTGACAATGGTGAAGAGGGCGATATAAATCAAAGTTAGTCTTAAAGTTTTGGTGGCATGACAACGACTTATGGGTATATGTAGATAGGTAGTTTCGGCTCAGTTTCTAACCAATTGGTTTAAGTCGGGTCGACTAAGGCCCTTTTTCCAGTTGTGGCTTACTGGTTTGTTTTCCCTACACCATTGCTTATGCTGAGTGTTATCTGCCAAGGTAAGTTATTTCATTCTTGTGTGATCCGTTACGTAATTATTTGGCCGGGATTCAGTTTTCCTTTGTTCTACAATCCTCGACAAAAGTACATGGGACAAACCCCGCTCCCCGTATCAATGTTGAAGTTTTAGGACGCCTTGGGCTGCCGCAACATTGAATGGGGGAGTGGGGGGATGGTGTTCCGTACATTGCTTGTTTTGCTTGTTTTGTCCCATCATTTTTGTCGAGGATTGTAGCGTGAAAAGAATGAACGCGCTGAGTTATTTTAGTTGAGCGTGGTCTGGCGAAGCTCGCATGGGCTAGTCACTTCTGTTCCTGTTTTCGCCATGCTACAATCTTGGACAAAACTGTTATTATGACAAAACGTCATTATGTTGTTTATGGTGCCGAGTGCTATTTGCACTACCTCTAAGTCTATCCTCCTTTGAAATGTTGTGTCCTACAGAAAATAGCGATTTACGAAACCCCCGTCCTGTAGTACAGTGTTGGGTCCCAAAGAAAATGGTGAGTCCCGAATTGCCTTACTATCTCCAACATTGCACGGAGGAGTGGGGGTATTCCATCTAGTTTTGTCCAAGATTATAGCCTCGCATCCTTCTGCCAACCGTTTCGTGTATATTTTGTGTTTTTCATTTATTTTATTCTTATGTCATGTGATATTTTAGGCAAACGAAAGCTGTTTTTGAACCCTGCAGTGGGGTAATTCATGCAAGCCAATTCCTTCTACGTATAGTGCATGACTACAGCATTCGGAGTGCTTCAAATTTAGCTGTTCTCTGTCATTTATACTGTTCCCATAATTTCTTTCCTGACATTTCAACCTCCAAAACCGCTGTAACCCCAGTATAATGTCTTGGCAACCCCAGTTAACGCAGAAAGCTCTGTTTAGACACTGTGTGTGTTCTACCCCGAAACGATTTGTAAGGGAGGGTTTTTTTAGTGTTCTGTCACGGCTCGTATTATGTCACCTTTTAGGGTCTCGTTAAATCCCACGAAACTTGAGTGTGTGTATGTCTGTCAGTATGCGCTAGTGTGCGTGTGTATGTGACTGTGTGTCTGTATTAAAGGTTCAATGTCTCGTTTCATCTTGCATGTTTTCTTTCCAGGCCTAAATGTTGTAATGTTTTCCATAATGTATTTCTCATTATTGATTATATTTTATTTATTTTTCCAAGCAGTTTTACCGTGTTTTGTGGCACGTGTACAAATAAAGGGGAAAAACTCCTACGATGCCTCATCTCGTCATTTTGTTGCACGCACAGTGACATTGAGCATCAAGCAAAATGGTAGTATGTTCCTTTTTTTTAGAGTCTTAATTCGGCACAACTCTGGCCAGGATGCCAAATCCATGTAACTCACTGGAGCGGTTGCAACTCGGATCCAATAAAATCCTATTAGACGGGTCCATTTAGAGTCTAACCCCCCCCCCCCCAAAAAAAAAAAAAATGCAACAAAAGGTCTTTCAACGGTTTTCTATGCTATTGGATGTAGTGAATAAGAGGGAAAAAATCTATCAAATTCGGAGCACGGAAAAGGTGGTTTTAATAGAAAATTCAAAATGGCCGTTGGCCGCCATTTTGAAAATGAGAAAATGTTAAATAACTGTCGCCAGATGAACTGGAGTGATGCCGAAACTGTTGATTCCAACTATTTGTAACATCATGATGATAAATGTACTGGAGTTAACCTGATGTTCCTATGGCATAATTTCAACACCTTAATCTAAGATGGCGGCTTCCCGCCATCTTGAAAATGATAAAATGTGATGTAACTGGCACCAGATGAGTTAGAGTGGTGAAAGAAGTGCCGATTCTGACTATTTCTTGCATGACAAATTCATTGGAATAAGCCTGATGTAGCTTTGGTATCATTTCAACCCCTTAATCCAGGATACATGCAACTGACCGCCATTTTGAAAATGATAAAATGTTATTTACCTGGCACCAGATGAGTTAGAGTGATGAAAAAAGTACCGATTCTGACTATTTTTACATGAAAAATTCATTGGAGTGAGCCTCATGTAGCTTTGGTATCATTTCAACCCCTTAATCCAAGATACATGCAACTGACCGCCATTTTGAAAATGATAAAATGTTATATAACTGGCACCAGATGAACTGGAGTGATGAGAAAATGTCGATTCCAAGTATATATAACATGATAAATGCACTGGACGAAACTAAGTTGATGTACCTTTGGTTTCATTCCAACACCTAGATCCAAGATGGCGGCTGTCGGCCGTTTTGAAAATGATAAAATGTTATGTAACTGGCACTTGATGAGTTGGAGTGATGAATAAAGTGTCGATTTTGACTACATCTAATATGGCAAATTCACTGGAGTAAACCTGATGTAGCTTTGGTATCGATCATTTAACTCCGAAATCCAAGAGAGCAGCTGTCCACCATTTTGGAAAAAAAATAAAGTGTAGTATCTTTATAGCTACAGCGTGCTGGTTAAAGTCCACACTTAACAGTGTCAAATTTCTACTAGGTCCCCGATGACCAATTTGCTCGAGTGAGTTTCAAGAAGAATCAGCCCTCCTCATCTGCATCGATTACTATAAACCGTGTCAGTTAAGACGCTGTCGGTTTAAAGACATCAGCAAATTGGATACAATTAGCCAGATGCTCTGATATAGCCTCTTTAAGCAAAATCTTGTTAAACCAACTTTGATTTGTTATTTTCAGGCCATAGCAAATGATAAATAGGCTCATTGACCATTGTATACCTTTACTACGCACTTCAGATACAGTATATTGGACAATATTTGATCAGCAAGACTGATACAGTAGCACTAGGTGACATCATGTCAACAACTGAAAGGCTTAATTCACATCTTGAAACTTACTAACCTGTCACTTTTCAATTAGAAAAACTTATTCATTCTTCTTTACTGTCATTAGGTTCATTATAGTCCAAGGGGAGATGATTGTCACTATATGTCAGTTGGCATGGGCCAACCGCCGAGGTGCAGGGAAGCCGGTTTAAAACATGCGAGGCAATGCTTCTACGAAATACCAAATAACTTTCACTAAATGCATCCCTCGGCAACCTCTTTATACTTATCCTAACAAGAAATTGATTTATAACGGTGAATTTTATATACAAAATTGGATGAGCCATGGGGGAGGCAAGCCTTGCCGGAAATATGAGACATTTTCAGGTACTACTTGAAAAACAAAGTACTGACTGATCCTAGAAACATTCGTTGGTTTCGCTATTTAGACGACATTCTTTCATTTTTTATTATCTCGGAACTCTCTGCACTAGTCTAGTAAATAAAATTAATAATATTCATGCCTCAATTTAATCTACATGGAGGTGTCCTACAAATTGGCTACATATATTTAGACCTCACTATATTGATATTCAAATTCAAGAGCTTTGAAACCCAAGGGCTGCTGAACACCAAATTCTACACAAAGCCAACAGAAACCTATCAAATTGAAAATGGATAGGACTTCCGCTCACCCACTCGCCACATTTAAAGGCATTTATATGGTGTTGGCGCTCCTTTTAAATAGTCTTCAGCCTCGTCCTATAGAGTGATTTCACCTAAGTCACAAGCCCCGCCCCCTTTGACGGGCATACGCTTTTAGTTTAGCTAGCTGAGAAGCAGCTGACGACCCACTGTGAGACTGTTGCACTAAGACAGTATTGATTTTTGCCCGTCGGTGGGCGTGGTTTCCCAGTTGTGACGTAACGTGAGAGCACTCTATAGGACTTATCCCACCACGCATTCATGCTTCATGTATTCATGCTGTCCGAAACTGGCCTGGTGGCCCCTCAGTTCAGTTGTAAAAACATCCAGTCAGTCGCAATTTCGGACCATCGCGCTCCCTAAATATGAGACCCTATAGAGACGGCTGCCTGTCTACTGAAAAGCACTGGGAAACATTGATATTCATATTAATATGCAAATTAGATAGGGTTGAAGGTCAAATCGTGTATCCGATTCTTAAAAATATAGGCCGCAGTTAAAAATAGTACTTCTCAAAAAGTTCCTGATTTATAGAGAGACCTGGGATTTTAAGATATATAATATCCCTGTCATTCAGGACAACCGAATGGGGCTTAGTAAAGAAAAACAATTTTGTGTTGCTATGGCAACTACGGCACATGAAGACAAAAATAAAAGTCACCAATGTCAATATTCTTCATCGAGGATTTGGTGTTAATTAGGCAGGTTTAGTTTGATGTAATTACCCCTGACTCAAATCCTCGGCTTATTCTTCTGCTAACACTATAATCTGTCTTTTGACCCTATCTAATTTGCATATTAATATGAATATTAATATTTCCCATTATTTTTCAGTAGACATCCCTTTATGGCGTAAAAGGGCCATATCTCACATCAGTCAATGCCTGATGTGAGATTTGGCGTAAATATATGGAGAAAACAAGATTTTTAACAATTATAGGGCGCCCTTCGAGGTTTAAACGACAAAATGGTGCAGAAAAACCCGGATATGGCCAGAATACTCTTCATTTTCAGAATCAGACCCAAAATTGACCAAATCCACTTGGTCTCATAAATTTTGCTTTCGGGTGACGGCACCTTCCCCCTTCTCCACATGGTCTATGGCGGCCATTTTGGATTTGACCAGTTTAACACCTTTTCCGAGGTCATATTTTGATAGATTTTTCCTCTTATAAAGTACACCCCAAAGAACTAAAAAACAGTGGAAAACCTTTTGTTGCAATTTTTTTGAGGTTCGGGCCATTTGGGGCATAAATTGACCCGTCTATATCGCCCAGATTGAGTGCCGATTTTCCATGCCACAAAATTTTCTCATGTTAAAACTGCGTCCGTTAAAAAAAAAATCAGTATCACCCTTCAAACAATATACTATATCTGATGTCTCATTCAAGAATAATTAATGTAGGTTTAACGATAGTAATGTCAACAACATGCGACACTCCACATCATTCAAATTTTGAAGATATACCGGTAATACACAAGTTCAGGACGCTAAAAGACAGTGAAATATTTTCATCGGATCTTGACTTTGGAAAATCTTATTCTTTAACTATCAAGTAACTTTTCAGGCCGTTTTGCTGGTGAGTTCATGCATCTCTGAAGACGGAAACAATTACGATGGACGTATTAATTTAACTCAAAACAATTTGCTTTCTTGCCTAAACTAGTCGGGTTACAATCCCAATAACAACTGCCAGCTGAATAGTTCGAGAGTGCATATTACACGCACATCGACTCCCTCCCTAGATAGCACCGGTTTTCGTTATAGTTCGTATGCACTGACGTCACACTTACGTCACATTTGAAAAAAAAATGATCCAGTGGCCTCAGACAGTAAAAACTGCCAGTGTTGTAGTGTGAGTACGGGACCATGAGTACGAGTACGGGTACGGGTACCAGGTCATGGGTACGGGTATGGGTACAAGGTCATGAGTACGGGTACGGGTACCTGGTCATGAGTACGGGTACGGGTACGAGTCCCAAGAAAAATTAATCATGAGTACGGGTACGGGTACAGGTACCAAGCTATGAGTACGGGTACGGGTACCAGGCTATGAGTACGGGTACGGGTACAAGGTCATGAGTACGAGTACGGGTACGGGTACCAGTTCCAGCTATGGTAGTCCAACTGACCGTAAATGTGTTTTGAGTAAGCTACAGGTATGAATTCATCAATATGAGTATGACATTTGTAACTGGTCTTGACATTCATGCCATTGCAGACCTACTGTATGAATATGGGCACTATCAAGCCAGGCCATAGCCTATAAACATAGGGCCTACATGTGGTACTCGATTACTGGTACGCATGCGCAACTTGATGGCAATGTGATGGAAATCAGGCCTTTCTTGCTAACTGTGTAAATCAGAATGGCTGCAGATTCTGGCCTCAAATCAGGCCACATTACAGTGCTACCAAATAAGCAATTGTATGGTCTTTGTTACAACAATGTGCACCCAGCATCACATTGGGACATGTTTGTAAGTGGTAACCACGGACTTGTATGGGCTGACTTGCATAGGAAGCCTGTGGTGGTAACGTTATAGTATGAAACTACAGTGACATTTGAGTTTATCAAGAATCAAGAATCCATGCCAGTCATATGGCATATACCAGGTCATGAGTACGAGTACGGGTACGGGTACCAGGTCATGAGTATGGGTACGGGTACGGGTCCGAAGAAAAATAAACCATGAGTACGGGTACGGGTACGGGTACCAGGCCATGAGTACGGGTACGGGTACGGGTACCAGGCCATGAGTACGGGTACGGGTACGAGTACGGAATCTTGTACTCGAGTACGGGTACGAGTACGGGTACGGGTACGGGTACTACAACACTGAAAACTGCATGTGTGTAAAACCATACGCGCTTATTTGATTGACAGATCAGCTGTCTCCATTTGTTGATGTAACATGAAATGACAACATGTCCCTCCAAAGGAGGGCACACTTTTGGCTTTGTGACATCATATTCATAAGGCCTACGAGCCAATACATTCTCTGAGATTTGATTTGATGACTGGAAGCCAGGCGAGATGAATTTTAAAAAGATTTTTTTTTTACTATATTTTTCAAGCTTTGAGGAATGATTATTTTGAGAAGAGAAATGTGATTGCTTCCATTAACGAAAATTTACCTAATTTGTGTCGAGAAACGAGTTACGTTACAGGTGTCTAACGATTTTCGAAGATTTAGAACGGACTGGAGCCGAGAAAAAGCTTACAGAAGAAGGCGTACGTCTGAACCTTTGACGAAAAAGTAAGAAATGAAAAGAATAATACGAAAATGGGAGGAAGAAGAGGAAAGAGGTGGGTAGTGGTAGCCCCAGTAGATAGCATCAAGTTTAGCACTTTTTTGAATTTATCTCAACCTCCGAAGGTCAAAATTTTTCAGAGGGAGGGAGGCACTTAGTTTCTTCTACAGAATTTTGTTTATCCTAATGTGATAGCTTCTTTTCTACCTGTCCACCATAGTGACTGATATACTTTGAAGAAAGCCTTGTACAATCCAGTAAGGTAATTGCAAAACATGGCGTAGCAAGAGGGGGGCTGGGGGCCTAGCCGCTCCCGTCATCGCAATATCCGAAAAAGTCGGATATGAAAGGTAAATGTCATCCTAGGTAAAGGAAAACATTTTTAAAACGTGTCATGTTGTGTTTTATAACACCACGTGATACTTTTTAAAAACGTTTTGTGTACCTGGGATAGTACACTCGTATCAAAATCAAAGAATAATGAAGACGACATCATCCAGTCTTATTTTGTACCACTTTGGGGAAAAGATGCCTGGGATGAAGATTGGGGACCTAGATGTATCCAAATGCTTGTCGGCGAAGGATGGTCATAGAAAACACCCCTCCAGGCTCTCCACCAAGGAGTTGGGTAATTTGTTTCTGATAAAATATTTCTTACTATACAAAATCCCAGACTGAACAAGAAATGTCAATTTAGGGATTGTTTCAATAAGATCAAATGGCCCGGACTCGGAGATACTATCTCCTCTAACACCCGGGAGCCTTTTAGGGAAAAAAATTCGGTACGCTCCGCTCCAACCTATGGTGGCACCCCGCTTAAATGGTAAAAAACAAGCCCCTCACCTCCTTTCCAAAAATCTTGATCACACCACTGCTGAAAAACAGTTAAACTGTTCAAAAGAAATGGAAGACAATTTTCACAATATTTGTAAAATATTACATGCATTTTAAGGATTATTTCTTTTCCGTCAAATTTGTTAACTTGGATCCCGCCGGACAAGGTTGCCAAATTACGTTCGGAGTATTCACCATAAATTATGAGCAATATTTAGAGAATCTGGGGAAAAAGGGCACACAGTTTATTTTCATAATCATTATATATGATACATATATATCATTTGGAAAAATATCCAATGGCCAACCCTGTTAATACCGTTATAAATATCAATTACACGCTTATTCAAGCATTTGAAAAAGCCCTGAATGTTGACATTCCTTCTTTTTCTACAGTCCTCCCGACCCTCTGGCTAAAAACTGCGGTAGCTATGCCTCTTCTTCTAAAAGTGTACGTCAATTCGAAAATTTCAAAAATATATATATTAAATACAGGGCCGGATTAACCCCATGGCAGAACCGGAATATGTCGGGGCAAGGTGCTTTTGGGCCTATTGTGGAAAATTGAGTTTTCCCAATTAATAAAAGATTTTGCTTGTCAGAAATCAGGTCACAAAATGTGTTATATAATACGAATAGTTAATGTTTATGAAAATGTGTTTAGGAACTGAGACCCACATTATTTTGATTTACTGGTTGTCGGGCTCACGTTTTCATGTGTGTACATTTTTGTCATGCCTTAACACTATCTGGCATATAATGTATAATAACAGGAACAACTGTCATGTATTACTGTATAACACGGGCGTTGATTTGGGGGGCAGGGGGACATGTCCCCCTCCACTTTTTTTGAGTGGGGGGGGGACACTAACGTAAAAGTCCCCCCCCCCAACTTTTTCAGAAAAATAAATGATTTCTTATGCAAAATTGCGACAAGCGCACATAAGACATTCGTATAACGATAAGACCATTTCGTATTTAGACCATTATCAGAGGAGTGAAATCCCACGTTGGGCAGTTTGGTCAATGTGGAATTAGCTAGAGGTAAGCATCCATCCTCTGTCTGCAGATAGTGTATGATGAGATGTCGTTTGAATGGACAGATTTCAATGTTCATTTGTATCAACAATTTTACACCGGTATGCCTATGCAACGGTGTCTCAGTAACACCAGTGCGTAACCCCCCCCCCGAGCTGTACAAAATTATTTCGAAGTAAATTGAAGTGTGCTTTTGATCAACCCATGGGTCTATCTTACAAATTGTTTCCAACTGTTGGAACCTTTGCATAAATCCTTCGCCAACTATCAAAATTTTCGTTGTGATTCTAATTAATTGTAGAGTAAACCCGGCATCTAAATTCACATTGACCGTAGGCCGTTGAAGTAATTACCCCCACTTTAAAGACCATGTTTTAAAAACTTGGAACCTTGTAACTCAAAATATTGAAACATTTAGTACCATTTTGCATCTAGGCCTGTAGCTACAAGGACAGACGGCTCTGAAAAATGAAGAGTTCGGAAATTTGCCATTTGTGAAACCAGTCTACTGTGTGCTTTTGACAATTCATGAAATTCTGAATTCTCCCCAATAAAGCTCCATTTTTGTCATTATTTTATTTCGAAGAAGCAAAATTTTCCGCGCGCTTCTCAAGTTCATAAGCAGAAGTGCTCGCTCGTACCTTCAGTTTGGTTAACTTTTTCGAGCTCTGGAAGTGACGAAAACCGGAAATTTGCTATATGCGACATCAGATCATCAAATGACACCGGTAACGACAGTGCAATTTTCACAAATTTTCTTTGATAAAATTCCAGATTTTCTCCAATATGAGCTCTTGACTAAAAAAATTCATCGGCAAGCCTCATTTTTGTAGGCGTTGGATAACATTATATAGGAACAACTTGGACGATGTTTGGTCGCCATTAAATCTCAGGTTTGCCAATAGGAAATGCAAATTCTTCATTAATCCCGCAACCTTCACATATCTTTGCAGGAAACCCAGACAAACTTTTTTGAAATACATGCTCCATATTTTCAAATATTTGCTGCAAAAGGGCAAAAATTACAGCGGAAATTATGTCCCTAGTCTAGTGGTGTTCACACTTCAAAAACCGTAAAATTTGGATGCTTCGCCACCCTCCCCCCTTTCCGCAAAAATGTCTAGCTACGCCGCTGTAGACACCTTACCAGGACTAGAGAAAAAATTAGGCCAGATGTACCCCCACTTTGAAAATCAAATCTAACCCTGTTGTATAATGCGTAAAAGAAATTATTAGTTATTAGCCGTTAAAATCTAAAATTTAATCCGTTGAGTGTTATTGATTTTGTGTAAGCGAATGGGCGAGGGGGGGGGGTTAGACTTGTAAAAGGGTTCCCGCTATAGAAATTGACGGGGGGCCCACACAACGCTAATCCGGCCCTGATTAAACAGCACGAAGAATGAATTCAAGCAATTCAAATCCCATTTTGATAGGATATTCTTGAGCTAAGATGTAAAATGGTGAACTTTACTCTCTCAATTTGTAGTGTCATTGTTGTAGTAATCAAATAACAGTCTTCATATTTCTTTTTCTTTTTTTTTTTTGAAAGTTTACTGCCCCTTGTACCAGAGTGTGATAGCGCTCTTACTCTTATGGGGTGATGTAATCACGCCCTCTCTTGCAACATGCTGCAAAAAACAGGAAACGTGCAAGGTCATAAAAAATTTACTCTCAAAGGGAAACAAAGCAGGTAGTGTGAGTCTTACAACAAGAAAGCCACAAATTATTGCGCAATGGAGTAAATTGTTTGAAGTGAATAACTTTCAATATTTAATATCTCAACAATAGAACGAGCTATGACAATGGGAGTTCTGAATAATAGATTCATCTTGCCGCTTCTAAAAATATGTTTTTAAAATTATACACTTGAGTACGCTTTAAAGGCAAATATTTCGTCATATTTTCAATTTTTGTAGCCATTTCGTTATGTGGCAGTCATTAGGAATGAGTATAAAACGGAACAAATATAGCTAGTAAAACAATTGATTTCGTGTTTAGTGGAACATAATCTTTACCGCTTATTGAAACTTTATCTAAACTTCTCCTCAAGAATGCTCCCTTCCCTCTACCCTCACAATTAGGTCCGATACCTTAGTAGAGAGTTTCAGAGATTATAATATAACAATTACCTTTACCTGCTTTTATCTATTGTTGAAATAAATTTAATTTGTCACACAAGAAGTATATTAGCCCTTAGCTTACACATTATTTCAAGGGGCGATACGCACTGTTTAACAGGAAATTTCCTACATGGCTAACGATAACCCTTATCCCTAACCTAATCTCTAACCCGAACAAAAAATTCAATCGATACAATACAAAGGCAACAGTCAATCAAGAGGCACCTTGTTAGACAGTGCGCATCTACCCTATTTCAAGATTAAACATATATGGGCCGTGAATTAACACAGGATTATGCGGTAGACCCATGCAAGTGATATACGGGGCCCAGCCCGAGTTCCGATTGCATTAACCACTCAGTGGGTATTATCCTTACTCTGTATGACCGACACTCTAAAACTGAGTATAAAAGCAACATTTTTATTATTAATCATAGGCCTATATAAAAAGATGAAATATTACAATCTTTGCTAACATATCGGTCCATTAGGTCATATACTACGCAACTTTTTTCTCTCTTCTGTAGTGAAGCCGTACAGAAAGATCAATTTGAAATCGCATCGGGGAACTTGGGGAAGGAACGGCTCACAACTGTATGATACCTACCACGTACTAAAAATGAAGGTACGTTCTCTTCTTGTGGCACTCAGGCAAAATTAGCTAAGTTCCATGAACGTATATCACAGGATTGAAATAAAATGGAAAAACAGAACGGAAGTAAATAGTGGCATAAAAGCTGTTGATTAGAGGAGTATAAATCAACGGATTAATTCAAAATTTTCAGTTCTCCGTGAAACCTTTGTGACTTTGTCGATGGAGTCATAACGCGAAGTAAATAACTTAATCAAAACTACATCATGAAACAAACAAACTGTTGAAAGTTGACAAAACAGAAATAGCAGTAGTAAAGTGTTGATGAAATTTGTACTTGGTAAAGAAGATCAAGTTCTTTGCTGAGTGCGATGTGCTTAAAGTTTAATTATCCAGTTCCGTATCATCGATCATAGTATCAATTCTTCTGTGTTCTTTTCCGTAAACGAATCAGAATTACATCTATTCAGTTTCATTTCTATATGTTGCACGTAAAGTAACACTGGTAGAAACTACCTCAGATCTTGCATAAGATAGTCATCTGGCATGATGAATATTCATAGCGGATGTCGCACACATGAACATCCGCAGGTAGGGGAAGGGCCAGAATATCAAAAACGTTAGAAAATAGTCAAGAAGAAACAATATACTTAAGCGCCAAACTATAATGGCGTAATAACAGTTTGACAACATGTTCCTACACCTCCCTTCACAATTACTACTTCATGGAACACGCCGGGGAGGCCGTTCCCTCCCCGCCATCGTGAAAATTTGATTTAGCTCACAGCAGGGAACCAAAGGTTTCAGGTTTTCTTCCAGGAAAATCCGATCCCTTCCTAATTGCTTTACCGTTAAGACTTTCAAATTATTAGTTTTTAATAATTCAAGTAAAAAAATCGACGTGCTTTGCTTGAGGAGAATCCTTCCCTACTTTACCTTTATTTTCACTCCTTCTCGTTGTCGGCAGGCGCGGATCCAAGGAAGGGGACTTTTTCGGACTTAGCACTCCCTTTCTCGCCACATCAGCAATAAAACAGAAGGGAAATTAGCAGTGCAACTCCTTCAAACCCCTGCTTTCTCTTAGTTCAGCACCGTCAGCTCCCCCCCCCCCTTTTTTTTTGAATTTTTGGTTCCGTGCCTGGTCGAGGTTCCGTTTATTGCAAATCCTGGCGCCATCGTTGTTCAGTTTTTTCTGAAATTAAATATTTTTTCTTTTTTATCAATCAAAAATTGTCCCCCAGCCCGAACTGTTTTCTTCGAACGCCCATGCTCGTATATTAATTTGACTATTGCATATTCATTTTGTATTGACGTAGTTTGACAAGAATCGAAGCACTTAAATGAAACGAAAATATTAAGGAGAAATGCCATTTTCAAGGACGCATTCATGATAAAGCCACATATAATGATCTCCGTCAACCGGAAAAATGTCTCCAGCTCCTGAAAAGCAAAGATTAAAATCCAGAGTTACAACAGTCGTATCGGAAGACTTAAAATTTTATTTAGCACTTAAGTTACACTTTAAGCCCAGGTCACACCCTCGCGACTTTCCACGAAACAACGGGGACTACCCACCGCGTCGGCTGGGGTCTTTGCGTTGTGAACATTTCCACCACTACGATTTCGTCGGGTCGTAAGGATTCGGTCCGATGGAACATGTTCAGTCGCAATCGGATGCAGCCGGTGTGTCAATAAGGTTTGGATACACCGCCAAGACTACCATGGTAGGGGCGTCGGTCTGGTTTGTGGATTGGGGGAGCAAAAATTTCCCAACAGTCGGAACTGTGGATCGTACTCTGGACCGGACTTCTTCTGTAAGCAATCCATCCACAATTATACACACACAAACAAAAACACACTCTGCAACACACATTGATACGCACATACTAAAACATAGGTAGGTGGCGCATTATAATTGCAGTATTACTATATTATTGTTATTACTTCAAAACACCCAAATTGATGTTTTCTCAAAGCCCTCCAGTCCTGTATACCATAATGTTTTAATTTGTTTGTTTGGTTTCGCTTAACGACTCTTTGCCAGAGGGTCAGGAGGACTTAAGAAAATGTACACTTTGTTTATCTGTCTGTTGTTTTTTAATGTGCATGAAATTAATGGGAGGAAAACAATGCGTTGGCCCCCAATATTTGCACTGGTGGGACAATCCCCCCTTTCCCCCAGGATCGACTCACTTTACCAAAGAAGTATCTACGATTTATGCAAATTGTGTACGACGGATCGTCTATTATAGTCGTGGCGGTGTGACCCTGGCTTTGTATCAATGTAATTATGGACGTCACGTCTCCACAGTCGCTCATTTGATGAACGACATTTCTGCCATAACCAGTATCGTCATTATCAAGGGATCACTTTGTGTCCGTTCGGGCTGCGTATCTCCTTTGTGTGGCATGAGTTTAACGGAAACAAATGTTTGGTTTCGGTTAAAAGCAAGAGGGAGGGAGACTTTGAAAAACATAGTATCTTTATCACATCGTCAAAAATGTGTTTATAAAAAACAAAACAAGTTTTTTCGGTGTAGAGTGTGTCATCCTCCTCTTTTAGAAAATTCTTTGCCTTTTTAAGGACACTAAATGCACTATGGTCGAAATTTTCTACAAGTTGACAATGTAAGTCTTGAAGGTTAGCTGTGCTAGATTCTCTGCAAAATTCACTTTCATCCTTACTAGGTGGCTAAATTTGCCTAATTTTATGACGTTGTATAGTGCTGCATTTTCAGGGGTTGCATTAAGATTTGTCTAACAGGGGGACAATTTACCCAACGGGGACAGCAACTCCATTTCCGAAAAGTGAAAAGGCAATGAGTTGCCAAAAGTAAATTTACAAGTTTTAAGACTATGTTGTCCTACTCACGATGAAGTAAAACTGTGTAGGTAAAGTACCGGTTACTAGTACATGAAGGATCTGTTAGTATGACGCTTTAAATACAAACCTTTGTCAACACATAATCTCTGTTGATTGACAATATGTTCAACGATCCAGTTTTCAACGCCATACTCGTCGTTGCTGATCCCATTGATGCTAGTGATAAATGGACCCCACTCTGTGGTCTTAGTTTCAAATCTACAAGAGAATAAGGAAATATTTTAAAAAAAGATTCCGTTATTAAATGGTCTAACACACGTCCTGGTGACTTTTCGGACCCGTGGGCGTAGATTTGGGGAAGGCAGGAAAGACATGTTCCCTGTTTTTTGAAAAGTCACAAATTGACTTTAGATTTTAACGCAGTAAATTTTTGACGGAAGTGGGCATCCCCCCACTTTTGGGTAAAGATCAACGTCTATGGTCGGGCGTAAGCAAATCAAAATATTAGCAAATTTCGACTCCAGTAGGATATGGCTCAATCCATAAACTAGTGTGACATGAGGTCAAAATTTAAAAATCATTTTATCTGATTGAAATTTACACTCATGATAGAGTATTAACAGCAGTTATAAAAAAATACAAATATTTTTGCATTGAGCATTATGTATGCACGAGGAAACTCATTCAACACCAAAAAAATCAAATGTTCATTAGGAATGAATACAAGATTCTCAAACGACGAGATTAACTTTTCTGGTAATACTCTGGGACCTTCTATTCATGTACCTTTGTTCACCCCAAAATTAATTAGTTTGTGCGATTGGTGAAACATATAAGTTTACCAACATAACTCACTAAGGGGGACACTAAAATTCTGCCCAGAAAGATATATCATAAGATAGCCTTGTTGGTAAATTTTACCTAGGAAATCCTTTATTTTGATTTTTTTCCAAATGAGCTACTACCTAAAAGAGTTTGACCTAATTTTGGATCAAGAAAACTATGGCCACCTGAGAATGATCATATTTGTAGAAATGATGGAACATACATTAAAAAACCAACATAACTAGGGGGACACCAAAAAGTTATGTCCGCCAGGTTGTTTCCAGTAGTATCATTTGGAAAATTGGGTGGAGAGCTAATGCTCATATTTTTAGAAATGTTGACTTTTGGTGATACCCTTACCTGACACATGAGCAAAGTAATTTAGTCTGTGATAAGTATGTTTTTCTGATTATTCAAATTTGTATATTTGTATGTCACAGCCATTACTCCAAAATGAGGGGCCCGGGCACCAAAGCAAAGAAGTCTATTTTCTAAAAATACTTTAACTTTGGATATTCAGAGTATATATCACAAGATAGCCTAGTTGGTAAAGGATAATAAAATACCTGAGGCACTGGTTTGATGTATTCCCTGTATTTGAAATATAGCATTATATTGGCAAAGTCAGTAAAAACCCCATTGGACCCCTAGTTTATGGATTGAGCCACATCCCAGAAGTGATTCTATGGAAGGGGAAGGGGTTATTGGATTTAGCCCCCACCATTTTTACGAAGTTCCCCTTCCTCAAATAGATCAAATAGCTCAAAATTGGTGTGAACAAGTATCGTTGGGAAGGAAAGCATATGCTAAGAAAATACTCTTTATCCGGTTTGACCCTAACAAATTTATACCACAAACCCTTGCCTGGAATATACCAACCCGTGGCTACATGCTAGCTAGGCAATTGTTTAATCTTTAATACATGTGTCTTGCAGTATTTTGCCACTGTTTAATTCAAAAAGTGGATCAAATTATTCACACTCCTTAGTTGTGATGCCACTGGTGTCAACAGAAAATAAGGCAGTCATAAGGATTTTGGTAGAAGAGGATACTACCCCGAAAAAGCATAGGGAGCCATAGCAACCGGGATAGAGAGTAATGGCATTTCTCACACCTGTTAATAGAATAGAGGCAGATTTTTTTTATTTATTTTGAGTTATCCCGCTTTGTTGGAAAAACTGCACCCTCCCAGACAAATTCGACCGGGTACTTGTTCCTCTTCCCCCACATCGACCGGTATACGTCTACGATGAGTGCTATTTTGTATTCGTTGTTCATTTGTCCAATATAGGCCTCAAAGGTTGTTGTTCTCACCGCAGACCATAGCCTTTAAGTTTTATTTCTCTGCTCCCTCCAGTTTCTCCATTCTCCGTTTGAACTTTCCCTATCTGATCCATTCGTTCACTCGAAAGTAGCAAATGTTTCGGATGCTGCCCTTCACATACGAGATGGCACATGAGGCCATCTTAAAAAGCAAATGTCTGCAAAGATTATCTTACCTAAGCTATGCGATGTGTTAAAAGCAAGTGATGCTAAGTTAAAGACGAACATGTGTCATCAATATTATTACATCAAAAAATGCTGAAGAATCTTGGACTCTGGATTAAGTTCAAAATTCCTGAACACCCTATAGGGACTTCTAACAGATATCATCGTGAATATATCGTTAACGTAGTGCAAGAGAATCTGTAGGGGTAAACATTTTGCAGAATTCAATAAAATGGGTCAAAAGGTTAATATGGGACCTTGGACCAAATCTTCCAGAAATCCCATATGACTCACTACTCAAGAGACGTGGACCAAGTTTTAAACGAATCCATGAAAGCAAGTTTGGGACAAAAAAGGCAGAGAAAAACAGACAGAAAGACTTACAGACATACATACAAGCAGAAACACAGACAGGCAGGAAGATATAGAGTGAGCAGAATGGTCACGATAGCTCACATCACCATGTTGATATGATGTAAAATTTTTAAAAAGACGATCAAATTACACGGAATCGTGAGGGACTGACTGCATTAAAGGTATATTGCAAACGGATGAAGGGATGCTCCGAAGTTGCCTTATGTCACAAGAGCCACAGATAATAAAAAACACGTTAAATGTTATATAAAACTTACGAGAAGTCGTTCGACAAATTCTGTTGACGATACATAAAGTCTAATAGTGATTCACCCGGTATACCGTAGACTTGATTGAATTGTGATAGATGTGAACCACGAGTGACCTGAATTATGACCATCATAGTAACATTTTCACTGTGTTCTATTGGCGGTAAAACTGGTTCTTGATCCTCGAGAAAGTCTATGGTCAGAAAAGAGTTTTTTTCGAAAATTAATTGGTACGTGGTCAAGTGACTTCAGACACACCAGATTCGTATCGTACCCACAATTTTCTTTCATTAAGGATACCTCACAATTTCAAGCTGCGACTCTGAAATTATGAGATAAGCAATTCTGTGGAATTTTATTACCATATCAAATGAAAAGAAAGTCATAAGTAGCCTGATGAAGAAGACTTGAATCGAAATCGTTTACTACGATGGGTATCCTTGTGGGCTGCACTGTATAGCCGACTTTGACAATCTTCACGATTTTTACAAACAACCGACTGTTCGATGTTTGCTTCTTTACTGGTTACATTTTACTTAAAACGGTGTCTTCCTTGTTTTCACAAGTATGTCCATCTAAAAAAGTGACCCTCCTTAAACAATTACAACATGCATATCTAACTCTCGGAAGTGGTGAAGCTTTCTTAGCAAATCCTTTCATTAGGAGTCAAATAGTCTCCACAGAGTCTGGTACAGTAATAACGAGTCACACGGCAACAGAGGGCCAACTCTAGGTTTGTCTGAGTCAAGACGTTCCTACAGTAAACCCTTCACAACTCAGACTTTATAAGATAAGAAGACTTGTCAATTAGACTGTTTGAAAGCTATATTTACCCTTGCCCACTCTGATAATCAGTAATAGAAAGATATAAGAAGTAGGGCACACTTTATTGTACGAGTTTTAGAATGGAATATTGAAAGATGACCGTCGTTTTGACGCAAGACTAAGTCCAGTCAGGGAGCTGGAAGCTCCCTGGTCCAGATGAGTGTTTACATTTCAGGTCCAGCCGACTTATCTCTAACTTAGTATTCTTATCAGACTGGGGTAGCTTCAAGTCTCTGAGTAGTAAGGTGTAGTTAGAAGTAGTTAGGTGTAGTTAGGTAAAGTCACTCCGTATCACATGCAAGTAGAGTCACATGCACAGTCAGTTTTCGGCAACGCACAAGGTTATTTAAATTGTAGTGCATCTGGTTTGTAAGTGAGTTTCGTCAGTTCAAGCCTTTTAATTAGATATTGTATACTTGGAAGTTAAAATTAATATGAAAGTTTCTTGTTGAGCTAACACTGATTTACTTGGGTCTTTGGGTATCGGGTATCGGGTAGAGACATAAATCTAGTAAATTGAAGCACGAATACCATAAATAAACATCATAGTTAAGTCAAATTTTGATTCGGCCAAAGAGAAGTTTTTAGGCTTCTTACTTCTTAGATACTTAAGCAAGTATATTTCGCAAGTTGTGACTTAATATTAGCCATCCTGCTAATTTATGACTTGAGTCAGACCATAGAATGTATGAAATTGACATTTGAGCCTGACTGAGTCATCACACTACTAAAGAAGTCAAACAATGCATCTTTAACCGTCATAACATTAAAATGTCAAAATTATTCTCACCTTCAGGGCACTCAAATTGTAATTCCTTGATATGTCTGTGGTGGCGTCCTGCCAATAGAGGCATGATGTGTATCGTAGCTGCTAAGCCACCAAAGTGACCGTCTTCATGTTGGCCATTCAGGACTGACGTCATAGCTGAGTGACAGTCCCATTGTGAATGGTCAAAACCTGTGGCAAGCAAAGCCTTTTAAAGAAAATCAAAAATATTAAAAGATATTTTTTTCTAAAAGCTCTGGTTTCATACAATACACATTCTTGGTTTTTAAATATCTCAACGTATTAGGCCTACTCCATAGAAGCCTATACTGTGCATGGGATGAAACTGAAAACTTAAACAGATTTAAGTGTTACATAAAGCTGTTTTGGAAGAAATTCCCAGCAAATCGAAATGAGATGTAATGAAAACTTCCACACTGCGAGCCTCTCTAATGGATATCGCAGGCCGATAATGGCCTGAGGGTCGTCACGGTTGAGACCTAGGGGTGCATTTACACTTGATCCGGATCTGATCGCCAGCGCGGGGTCTGATCCACTGCTCGAGATCAAATTTGTAGTGTAAATGCAGATCAGATCCGGATCTGATCCCCCGATTTTGATCCTAGTAAGGGGGAGGTCCAGACCCCGCGCAGGCGATCAAATCTGTAGTGTAAATGCTCGCCGGATCAACGGTGAGGTAAGGTACGGTGTGCATGGTACATGTACAGGGTTTATTTTTGTTTACACTTTGGTGCGCACGCGTGTGTGCCTGTATTTCTTAATTCATTTGGAACGACTTCCGCTTTTAGCACAGAGAAGGATCAGAGTACGAGACAAGTGTAAATGCACCAGGATCAAGCCATACACGTAATTCGATATGCTGATAACATTGGGCGATCAGATCCGGATCAAGTGTAAAAGCACCTAGTATTTATTAACTAGAGACCAAGGTCTAATACATGCCCTGTACAAAACTTCGGCCAATTTGAAAGCAAGAGCAAGGTACAAAATGGTTTAGTCTCCGACGGTCAGCGATTGCACTGTGGCGACAACATTTTGGCGTTTTTCGAAACCTCAGAAGAGGTGTATTTTTCCTCGCAATTATCGAAGAGTAAAGGGACAGCAATTAAAGGTGATGGACCCCAGTAATGGCCGACTAAAATCAGACCATCACAATCTGTCCGGATTCCTCTATACGGAATCTAAGAGAATGTTCCTATGCTGAAGCACTGAGGCTCTAGCCTACACATATACTTTATGTGGACTTATGGACAAGCCTGTTCATTATAAACATGTGAATGTGATCAACCACCTGTACTGCCATTGCGTTGTTGACTGCGTTGCCGAAGCTACCATCTTGACTAGTTTTGCTGACGAGACAGTTGGCTGCCTTAGAGATACTAGTGTCCAACTTATCAAGATTATGGGAAAGAGTTGTATCCTTTACGCAGGTCAGAGCAGAAAGAACCATTGATGATATATCTGAAAGAAAACAACGAAAGGATGTCAATCTTCCCATCCCGTCTCAAAGTTTTAGCAGAGATAAGGTACCTTTTTCACAGACAAAATGTCTTTGGAGAGTATAAGATAAAAAGCTTTATCGCCTTATTGGTGTTTAATAATAATAATGATACAATGAACTTATATAGTACCAAATCAGGAACAAAAGTGTAGCTGCTCTAGGCACTTGACAAAAAAAAATAAAATCAAACAAATTCATTTCAACCAAAGCAAGCAAGCAAACAAATGAGTCTTGAGGTTACGCTTAAATGTAGAAAAATTAGCACATAACCGAATATAGTCGGGTAACTGGTTCCACAAGTAGGGGGCAGCATATGCAAAACATCTGTAACCATATGAATGCATTTGTTGATTAGGAAGAGCAAGGAAAGCCTTCCCAGAGGAACGAAGAACACGAGCAGGAGTATAAGGAGACAGAAGCTGAGAGATATTAACAGGGTGTCTTAAATGCTGAGCGCGAAAAGTAAACAGCAGTATTTTAAATTTGATCTCACTGAGAGGAAGCCATTGAAGTTCCTTCAAAAGTGGGGTTGTATGACACCGTCTACTTTTCCTTTTAGCAATACGTGCTGCGCATGGGCGTCCGCAGAAATTTTTACGGGGGGAGGGGGGCAAGGTCATTCATGGGTGATTGAATTGTGTACACTGTCTAAGCGGAGCGCCACCATAAGTTGGCGCCGAGCGTACAAGAAAATTTTGGGCCTTACAAATCCTCCAGATGGCCGGAAACGACACTTGGCGAGTGTTATAAGCTGCATGTACCCAGCCCTGAAACAGGAATTTCATGTCTGTAATTTTTAGATTTTTAGAATTTTTAATGTAAAAAATTGTTGAAGGGAAATCTGCCTCTCTGTCACGGCCTCGAACGCATATTTACGATTAAAATTACGCTGTCAAACAGCCTGTATAGGCCTATATCCGTTACCCAATTATAAATCACACCCCCCTCCCCCATATTCACCTTGTATATCCCATTTACATCCGCGCGTCGCCACTTGAGATCAGCATGGGACCAAACCAAGACCAACGCATTCATCAATAGTCGGATGCTATATGTACACTGCATACCTGAAAACCAGTACAATTTTGGCATAGTTTTTAAATTACAAATTTCCAATAGATGTCACGAATGATGGTCCCCAAATTACGATTTCACTAATCAGCATACCATCTTCTCTTTTGCTATTCCTGGTCAAATGTCGGCATATTTCACGAGTAGAAAATGACGCTGTGAGTGAAGATATTTTGATGTTTATTTTTAATTTTTTTTATTTCAATTTTTCATTAATTTTTTTCACAAGTTTGATTTTCCAGGGGGGGGAGTGCCCCCTTCCCCCCCCCCTTCCAGACGCCCATGGTGCTGCGCAGTTTTGAATTTTTTGAAGTTTCTTTATGAAAACATCTGGCAGACCATAAAGCAAAGAACTGTGAAAGTCAATCCTGGAAGTAAGAAATGCATGAACAAAAATTTAAGAAAAGAATAAAGTTTTATCATTAAGGTGCTTTCGCAGAAGGCTAACGTTTCTCAACTGCCAATTGGCCGATCGACAGAAAGTACCAACATGTTTTCCATATTCAGGTTTTGATAGAAATACGCACCCAAGTTTTTTCACAATTTTTGAAGCAAAGATAAGGTCATCACCCACTGAAAGAGGAGGAAAATCAGGGTTTTGAACCAAAAATTTTGAACGAAAGCCAATGCACTCACTTTTATCACAATTAAGTTTCACCTGGTGAATTGTGACCCATTTGTTCACATCCTGTGGGCTTCCATTGCCTGAAAGGCGGCTTGTTTGTTGTTTTTGTCAAAGGAAATATATAATTGAGTATCATCAGCATAGTGGTGAAAATTAATACCATGATGATGTATAACATCACTTAGGGCTTCCGAATACATTGAAAACAGAACAGGACCAATAACTGAGCCCTGTGGCACTCCAGTATCTAAAGGCTTTGCATCGGAAAGAACATTTCCAATTTTTACTTGCTGCTGCTTGCCTGTGAGATAAGATTTAAACCAATCGTGAACAGTGCCCCCTATATGTACCTCGACGGCATTGTGTTCAATAGAATATCATGACTGACAGTGTCAAATGCCGAGGACAAATCTAGAAGAACAATCAATACATATCTTCCCTCATCCAGCTGAGATGCAATAAAACTGTGTATAGAAAGTTGGGCAGTCTCAGTACTGTGTTCAGGCTTGTACGCAGACGGATAAGGTTCAAGTAGATTGTCGCTCAATAGATGGTCCATTAACTGAGACAAAATAACCTTTTCAATAACTTTTGCAATGAAACTCAAATTTGAAACAGGACGGTAATTCTGGAGGTTGTCCTTTTGCAGAGTACTCTTCTTTAAAATTGGAGTATCATGGGCAATCTTACAAGTGCCAGGAACAATTTAACAATTTTTGTAATAATTGGAACTATACTAGCTCTGGTACACAAGCCTTGACCAACCATGTTGGTAATGGCTTTAACTTACAAGATTTTGGTGGGCAGTTAATCTTAAAGATGTCATCATTAGAGATCATAGAAAAAGAATTCATTGTAGCACCAAAAGATAGTGTTGAATAATTAGGTAAAGATAAGTGTAGGCATTGAGCATCAAGTTTGATTGTGCCAAATTCAGTGGACGGATGCTGGGGACAAAAGGGCCAGAGGAGGCGTTTCCCCCTTCCCCCACCCTGCCACCCCCCACCCACCCACCCCTTCCAGATTTAATCCTTGCCCCGGCTCACTTGCCCCCAAGTTAGGTCTGTTAGGAGTTGGGTTAACCGTAAAAAAATAAATAATATACCTCTCCTGATATTCAATTTTACGTTCAGAGATATGCTAAAGCTGCCGGGGACTTCTCACTCTGGATTCCCACCCCGAAGAAAGGGCGCTTTGTGCTGGGTTTCGCCCTCCACACAAACGGCCTGACAACAATGAGAACGAGATAAGCAATGTGCATACATAATCTTTCTTTCTGTAATGTTTAGTCTCGGTTTTTGCCTTACCAATCCTTTCATTTTCACAGGTGCCTGGACATGGCTTATGGAAGCACCCATCTGGTCGTTGACCGTTCAACAAGTCTTCAATAAACCGCCACTTCACTGGTTGTCCTGTGCTACATAACGCTTGAATACTTAGGGCATGCTGGAAATAATCATTCAAACCGTCTTTTCTAAACCTTCGCATGTGATTCGTCAATGTATTGCTAAGATCAACACCGTGGTAGCTGGAGATGTTGTGGCAAGTGGAGTGGAGAGCCATTATGTAGTACGGTAACCGGCTGAGCAATAATCGATGGTGTTTATTCAAATGAGTAACGTTGGGTATTTTAGATCTGAAAGGAAATCGAAATCAAAAGGAATCAAAATTTTAGGAAAGAATCACCTTGTTACATGTGTTTTTAACGGTTTCACTAAACTTACAATGCATAGGCTGGGTACTTAAACATGATTATGACCTTTTCGCGCAGTCTGACTAAATTGGATTCAACGCGGCGGTATATCAGGGGCCAAGCTAACCGACTGGGGCCAAATGACATGGATGGAATCTCTTTGGCAGGCAAATGTGCTGATGAATGATTATTTTGGCTTATCTGTAGGTCTCTTATGAGTAAAATAGGGCATATTTTCTTTATGTCGAGGAGCTGTTGTGATTACATACGTTATTCTATGGATAAGGGTTCCTTAATAATTGGAAAAATTCACCCCAACCGGAGGGACAACTTCCACCCTTGAACGACTATGCCCCCTCCCATTGCACCACCCCTATTTTATATAGGGATTCAATGATCACCAAAGATGGCGCTCCCTCCACCATAGTCAGATAGTGGAAATTGAATACTTGGAAGTGCTCTCACCTCTCTGACTTAGTGAGAAGTGAAAGAATTTCAAGATGTAGTTGTTTCGATGTTAATTGCATCTCAAGTGACTGGCCAGCTATCCAGGATTCGTTGAGTAGTTGAAGTGACGTCACGGCCGAAGCGGTGTTACCTAGCAACCATCCAAAATGGGGCGCTCTATTATTGGAGAGCCACTGGAGAGCCCGGTCACTTGCATTGTGCAGCCTCTCGACCAAAATATTACTTGTTTGTAGGCCTGCAATATATATATATGAAAGCAAAACGTATTACAAAAATACCAATAGGCTATTTTATTGTCAAATTTTGTTTTTTTGCAAACTTACCTGATCCCGCGAAAACCTTTTGAAAAATATGAGAAACATGCTTAATCCGTTTGCCCGGAATGGACAGGCCGTGTAACCCATCCAACAACCCTTATACAAAATGACCTATTTTTGGATGGGTCAAATTCAAGGAAATTCACTTGGTTGACTTGGATGGAATACTGAAATCCATTTCTCGGTTCTTCCAACTATGCTCTTTTTCTTATGCACCACTTCTTACAAAGCTACAGGTTAATAGTTTAGAGGCGGACTTCTGCGACAATCAACACATACTGGAATAATGGGTAAAGAGTGAAAATCTACAAAAGGCGCTCTCACATCGGTTGCGCAAAACACAGGCGCAGTTGAGATGTTTATATCGCTTACTATTTTCTTCTAGGCCTAAGGGAAAGCCGTGTTATTTGGACCGGTGTGTAAATTGAACCACCGGCATTATTCCAACACAGAAGGAGAGGGTATGTTACTTTTATGTGTCATTGATACCCAACTTAGAACACTCACGTTTGACTTCGCAATCGATGAGATTAAGGTGATTTCCACAATTTTTATGGTTTTTATTAAAAACTGGTGAACTGATCTTATTTTCGAGTTGACCCTTTGTTGGGTTTTTACTCGGAAATGATTTGTTCACCCCAAGGCAAAAGGATTATGACAAAATATAATAATTCCTATTGAGTGCTGGGCTGTTACATTTCGGTAAAACTACACTTGGCTAGGCTATAGAGGAGTTAAATTAGAGGAGTAAAATTAGTAACATCGTGTAATTTGAAACACCTATGGTGTGTAATATGTACAGCTCGTCCACATTAAACGATATGATGTGTAAAATGGAACGGTCCAAATTACAAACACGTGGGCCCGGGTGCTTCAACTAATTATACACATGGAAATGAATAGACAGTAGGAGTACCCTACATATAAGAATTTGCTCACCCTTTCATTCCCTTCGCAGTTTGTATTAGTAATAAGCTTGGGCATATGCGTAATTCCCATGCCATGAGCCAATTACACTGTTAAAAATTTCTGTAAATTTACAGACTTTTTTAACTTAAACTTTTTGTATTTTACTTTTAATAGAGATTTTCTGTATCTTTACAGACACTTTGTATTTCTACAATAAAAAAAAGGTTGTTTAACATGTATTTTCTGTTTATTTGGAAAACCATTTCTGTCTGCTTTTTTAACCAAATTTTACTGCTTTGTAAAACTTTTTCTGTAAATGTACAGAAATTTTAACAGTATTTTGTATTTTTCTGATTTCACATAAATATACTGTCATTTAACAAACATTCATTTTGTTTTTACGCTGAAAAAGAAACAAAAATAAGCCCAAACAAACAAACAAATAAGAAATAGCCAGAAAATTTTCAATATATAACATGCATCGTTCTGCGAAGTTTCAGTTAAAAAAGAAAACATTTTTGGCAAATTTATGGCCCTATTTGAAAATTAACTTACATTTATTATAATGACAATTGGTATACTGATGTCAACTCATCGCCACAGGCGCTCATGCACTTGATCGAATTAAAAACGTTTCACAAATTTACTTGAAAGAGTCTGTAAATTTACCACTTTATGACGTAAATCTCATTTTGCATAAATGGGTGGAGCTTATTTTGTAGGAATTTTCCTAACAAAAGGATTGCTGTTGCTTTGAATAATCTTTTTTGGCTTTTTTTAATCAGGAAGTGATAAACTTATTGTTTACCTTGTCTGGAAATGTTTGCAACCAATGTATTTGCATTCTTTGTCATATTTATTTTAAAAACAATTATTATATTGTACCAAAAATGTGACTTTCCAATTACAAAGTTCCTAGAGATACCAGTCTACTGGACAACAATGTGATAACAAAGTATCCTCATTGTGTTTTGATTGAAAATAACTTCGTAACGACACATTACGTTGATTAGCAAATACCTGATCTACGTAATGGTGAAGTGTATGTTACGTAATAGCAATATGAAAGGAAAAAAGCGATATTATAATAAATATTAAAACGCCGAGAATGAGAACAGTAGGCTGTAAATTCACATAAAATTAAGGTAAAAAAAAAACAGAACAATTCTGAAATTCGATTTTACAGTAGACATTTGTAAACTAATTTACATGCAAAAACTGTAAAGAAAAAACAAACACTTAATGTTTTTTCATGATTACAGTCTGGCTGTAAAAAAAACATTATTTGGTTGGAAAAAAATTTGCCATAAAAATTATGTAAATTTTACAGAGAAATTTCTAACAGTGTACTAAACTTGGTCTGTGCCTACTTGGTACGTTGCGACGCCTGACTTTGGGATGGGGAAGGCAAGCATAGGGCAAGCTATTTTAAGGGGAAATAACATCAGTTAGGCCTAAAATATAACACTAAAAGACAGGGAGGGTGTGAGACAGTGACGTAGCTACTGGGGGGGGGGCAGGGGGCAAGTTGCCCCCTGGAAAATAATTTGGGGAAGTTTGATAAAATTGGGGAAATTTGATGAATTTTCTTACTCTAACCAAATTTTGAGAAATTTCTGTTAGAATAAAAATTCTGAGACATTCCTCATACATAATTCGTATTTTCATGCAACAAATTAACCCAGATTTGAGATTTCGTCAGTGTTGCATGAACCTGCGCTACTCGCGTTCCACAGAAATGTCCTCGCCGCGTAGCAGATTGAATGTTCTCTTGTATACGCGCGGTTTTTATGATCAGTGCATTTCAGTGCACATAAAGCTGTTTTTCAGGAATTTAACAACAGCTGATACAGTTCAACTTACACTGAAGGCTGTAAACCCGAACTTATCCCCTTGCACACAGTCTCTGTGTTGTACATCTTTAAGAATTCAGTGAAAGGATGTGAAAACTGACAAGTCACTAACGTAGAACCTCCCCCCCCCCCCAGGTCATTATATTGTCCCGCAAAATAGTAGTAGCTATACCGATTAGACTCTGTGTACACAACGATGGATGGGACTGAAACAATCCATGGCCAACGATAAACTCAAAGTTAGTCTAGAAATTAGAATGAACGGGATCCATTGGCACACTTAGATTTTGTTACTTAGCCTAATCCTTGGAGGCTTACAGGTAAGTTCGGGAAAAAAACTTTCTGCTCACTTGGGGTGTAACCATAAACGGGTCCATGAGTACCTTGTAGCCTTCTACACTTAACAGACTGCTGTTCTAAGGGAATATCCTGAGTGATTGAGCCACTATTAGGCCTCCTTTTAGTGGCGTACGAAGGGGCGGGGGACCAATGGGCCATGCCCCCTCACAGATGCCTTTTTTTCTTTGTTCTTAAAAATAGGTAGTTAAACTTTAGTAACACAGATTTAACTTCAAAAGATAGCACATGTGGTACAAGGTTGCATATAAGGACACCCAATTTTTCAAAAATTTTCAAAGGAGAAGGATTGTCCCTGCAAGCACGTCCCTCAGTGATGCCAATATTTTAATTCCTATAAATAGGCAAATTCTGTCAAATTCCAATTTTTACTTTAAAAGGTAGACTCTGTTCCCCACTGGTGGCATCGATAAAAATACTAGACTACATGTCTAGGATCTCTTTACAAGCATGAATACGCTATTTTTGACCATCTGAAGGGTCTGATTTTTCGAAATCTTTTTAACCCTCCGCCCCAACTAATGGTGGCGTTTCGCTCAGTCTTTTGGGCAAAATTACATTTTTGGGTCAAATTACCCCTTAATTCTCTGATCACTTTGCAGTTTGCGAACATATTTTGAAGGAAGGATTTTGTTTGCAAACGACAAAAGAAGGTAGTGACCGGGTATATTCTTCGTATAAGTCTGGAAAATGCTATTTCCGGCCATCTGAGGAGCCAGTATTTATTATTAGTTGACCGCGCTCAATCACATAGGCCTCAATGGCAATATATATATATATATATATATATACACCACTTGTAGTTGTATTGTTTTGCGCGATCTACTGCTTCAGTCTAATTGCCATCGAAGCAGTCTTTTGTTATTATAAATTAACGTCACTTTAATTGAGTTCAGGAAAGACGGCTGATATTGCGACAACATATGTTTATTTCTTATATTAGTCATGTCATTCCTGTCTTCCGTAGTATTTGTTTACGGCTGTATACTTTAGTTATAGCTACAGGTGCATTTTGCACTTGTAACTTGTCGAGCAGTTTAAAAGGCAAACAGATCTCACCTATGCATGGCAAGTCATTTTAACATTTACCTCGCAATTCCACTTACATTTCAAGTGGAATTGAATTCCACTTACGAGAAATGAAATCCATTTAAGTGCAGGGGTGCTCCCCCCCCCCCCCCGTCGGGGAGACCAAAAAATAAAGAATTACAAAAAAAAAAATCCGCAAGGACTGAAACTACTGGATGGGTGACCTTGAACAATTTTTCCGTTTATAACACTATTTTAAAACATATCGGAATCGATTGTAACTACTTCTCATAGCTCATAGTTGATGGCTCTGTTTAAACTCATTACATCTACCTTGCCCCATCTTTAATCCGTGCGCGCAAGGTCACTCATAACCAAGACTTGTGTAAGGAACCTGGAAATTTCACGTGCAGGCGTAACCAAGGGTGGCACCAGCGAGGAACCATGGGTTATATCCCCGTAAGGGAAGGCTGCCCTCTCCATGTCGTTGAGAAAATCCAGTTTCGTCGGGAGCCTTCATCAATAGGCCTACGATAAAAAATGTAAGCCCGATAAACGTTAGTCCCAGGTCGATCTTCTTGATTTTGCTTTACTAGTTTTCCTTACAAAACGAAAACGGACGAGAACTTGTTCAGGTGAATGCAGTGCTCAAATGGTTTGTCATCTGTCCTGTCCCGACAATCGAACTCGAGCAACAGTAATGACAATCGGCGAGGCCGTTTTCAGTTATATGTAATGATGAACAGAAGTGTGAGAATGTTTCCTGATAAGTCTGACTGAAAATTCATTTGAAGCCACCTCGTCGTTACGTGACATGTTTTCAAAGACATCGCGGAAGTAAAATCATTTATTGCTTGGACTTCGGGAAGTCAAATAGAAAATAACATTAATTTAGTGGAGCTCACAATTGAATACAACGAGGGGTCTCAAAGAGTAAACAAATTGTGTGTTTTTAATTCGGTTACATAGTTTACCCCCGAGAAAAACACAAGACCATTTCGTTTAATCGTAGCGGTATATCTGGTTATTTTCTGATCATATAGAAAGTTGGTTTTTTCTATTGAAGTGAAAGTTATAAATAACGACTGCTTCATTTCTAGTTACAAGTCTGGAAAATTCCATTTCCGGCTGTCTAAGGGTAATTTTTTTCTTGAAAAATTTCCTCTACGCTCCTCGCCAAGTTATGGTGGAGCTCCGCTTTGATAGTGTTTTGGTCGAACAGATTATTCAGCAGAACAATGCATGCTTGCAAATTATTCTTCGTTTGAGGGATAAAGGAGGTGAAATTTTTAAAGTGGAAAAAGCTGAAAATAAAGATTGCTTTGCTTCTGATTACGAGCTTGGGAAATGCCATTTCCGTCTGTCTGGGGTTTTCAATCTTTCAAAAATTTCTGTGCACTTCTAGTTCGTTTTTCGGGCAGGATTACATTTTTCGGACAAAATAGACTATTCTGCCTCCTACCAAATTGAAACACTCCCGTAGGCATATGTCAATATACAAAATATAAAACTTGCAATATATGGGAAGCTTTTTCCGCGAGGAAAATTCCGACGGCCTTAGTCTTCATGATGTAATTCAGAAAACCCAACAAAACTACAAATCACCCCTTCCTGATTTTTCTCATAAGAGGGTCAGATTCTTACATAAACCCCTAAATCTGTCATAAAATTACAGTTCAACCAATAAAACCTTCAGATTCTCTAATACTTGTTAAAAACGATAATTTTTTTTTTCATTTTCCATCACTCTTCATCACTCCGACAGTTGCTCTTGACAGGCATATCAGTGAATAAAAAGCCCAAAATTTTCATTGTAACCTTACCAAAAAAGCACATTCTTTCATAAAATTCTAAATTTTCTCCAATATGATACCGGTAAGCTGTTTATTTTCCAATCTTCGTTCAAAAAGGGAAAATTTTTTCGGGCATATTTTCCAGTTTCGTCTGAAAGCCTTAGTACCTAGGCCCAATTGTACGATAAAATGCGTACCCCAAAAGAGTTATTAATTTTTATGAAGGACAGATTCTAAGCCAAACTTTGTTTAAAAACCTTTCCTTCTAAACAAACTCAAGATTTTTGAATATTTGTTGAAAAAAAAATCAAAAATTTCGGCGCGCGTCAGATTCTACCAAGTCACGGCCCACTGGGACTTACTCATCACACTTACTCATCACCTTTGTCGGGGACTCGAAATGCTGGCTCCCCTGTGGGGAGCTTGGCCCCCCTGTCGGGCAAATCCTGGCGCCACCCGTTTAAGTGGAATGCATTTCACTTAAGTGGAATTGCGAGGTAAATGCTAAAAAGGCTTGTCATACTCACCCAGACTACATTTTTAGTAGTCAACAGAAATTTTCGATTGGCACAGCTCTTTGATTGACAGTAAGTTGAAAAATAAGGAGTACTATAGCCCATATAACACAGCATGTACTGTACAGAGAGTGTTACGGTGCACAATGAGATCTTGTATCTGTATACTCACCTTCAAGCAATTTAATTACGTAGCCTCCCAGGCTACGTGTACAGAATCGAATTTACGATTTACAATCGCCATTAATGATGTTTCATCAAGATTACACAGCTTCTAAATGTTGCAGTGCAAACAGAATAAAGTTTCAAAATATTTTAGAAATCTGAAGAAATATAGCAAAGAAACCTGAAAATCTTTGTGAAGTTTCCACTGCCACATAGATAGTCTACATAAATAATCACAATTAGACGTTGAAATTGGCTTTTGAGGAGAAAAGAGTCATGATTTGGGCCACATGCCCTGGCGAACTGGAATTAGGAAATGACCGCGTTCTAAGACACGGTGGTGGTCTTGTATTTTTATTGGTCTATCTTTATATCACGTTCTGTGTAACACCTCACTGACATGTGTAATTGAGTAGATGCGTCAAGCAGGTCAAGCAAACGTCTCGTTCATGACTTGTAGACCAATCTGAGGTCTTGATGAAGGTATTCCTTGCACATCTAGACTTGGCGAAGTCTCTCGTGAGTGTTCCGCGGGGAGTTGACAACTTTCTCTTCAAAATCCCCCTACTGCAGCATAGTACAGAATATCGTATTTCCCTTTTATCCAATACGCCCTCTATCGGGTCAATTAATTCTATCGTTTCTCGTTGAGAAGCGATACCTTTACAGACCGATAGAGGGCGTATTAAAACAAGAGCCCAAGGGCACTATGGTTCCTTGCATTAAAGATGATATTGTATTAAGGTAGTCCCAAGGTAAGGCATAATTTGCACCTTTAACCCCAATGACTTTTGGCCATCACCCAAAAACATAGGGGCACATTAAATTTCAAAATCATAAAAGCACTTGCCGTTTGAGAGAAATGGAACACTAAACTTTTCAAATTATCACACTGCACACTGCCCACTTCCATGCGACAAATACATTCATCACCTTTCACTAAAATGTCATTTACTTGAGTTTGGGGTAGTATAGGAGGTTAGTTAATTGCCTTTTTGGTCAATCTCAACAATTCAAATCCAGACCTTAAAAAGAAGTCACAAAGGTCAAATACAGTCAAAGTAGATCAAAACTGATTTTAAATAAACACAGTCTCTTCTGCACCAAAGAAATTTAACAGTCATCTGGTCATTCCTGACCACCAAAATTTATGATGGATGACTAGAAATTATGTCATGGTTGTCCTTAAGACTACCCAATGTGTTTGCCTGAAAAGCAAAAATAAGGAAAAGCCCACAATTCTGCTACTAAAGGCAGCCCGATAGTGATTTATTACCACCAATTTCTTCTTCACAATTTGGCTAGAAGACCAAGAAACAAACATAGCTCTGTAGAATCTAATAAATGACTTTCAACTTGACCTTTTAACCTAAAGAGGGTGTTAGAAACAGCATTGTAGTCCCTAGGGTAAAAGCAGAGGTAAAGAAGAGAAACTGCTTTCATATTTTACTATTGAAATTGAAATCTTAGCTTGCACTGTGAATAATTTATTCAATACTGTATGTGAGGAAAAGGTTGTTTTTAATAATAATTGCATTACTGTCCTGATTGTTAACTAAACTGCTTTTAGACTGAGAGGGGGTTATAATTCTTCTTTTCTTTTATACATTGCATTTGTCTAAAGGCATTAAACTTCAGCTGGACTTTTAAACCAATTGAACAAAGACCCAAAGAGTCTTCACGTGCACTTTACTTAGACGAACACAACTTTCCATTATTTCCACTATGTTACTTGGTTATTGAGTAATTGCACCGTATACCTGCAATAGGCCTACATATGACCTACATGTACACACTAGCCTGTCATTTAAATGTCAGTAACTCAAGTAACGAACATTGTAGGAGGGTAGTGTAATAGCCTTTTTGGTTCGTCTGATCAAGACAGATCTTGATGTCACAAAAAAGTCACAAAGGTCAAAAGGTCAAATGAGGTCAAGTGAGGTCAAGGGGGGTCATCACGTGCATTTCACTTAGACGGACACAAATCTCCATTACACCACCCCTCTAAAATGTTTCAGTGGCAAGATATCAATAAAACATTACTTTTTGACCTTTTGACCCTTTCCAATTATTTTGGTTAATGTACCAACATTTTCACCTCCTACCAATCTAACTTATCCTAAAATGATGCCACTGCTTGAACAACGGATACTGAGTTACAGCTACTAACAGAAATTCAGTTTTTGGCCTCTGGTGATCACCAGTGACCCGTGACCTCCACCAAAAACGATAGGGCACATCTACTCCACAACATCTACATACATACCAAGTTTGAAAAAAATTGATCACTCGGTTATTGAGTTATCGCACCACATACCTTGCATTCCAATCCGTCACATACACACACACATACACACACACACACACACATACATACGCCAAGGTGACTGCATAGGTTCCTTTGTTACACAAGGAACCAAAAAGGCAAATACGGTATGCTGTACTGGCATGTGCTGAAGTAGTGGATTTGTGTAGAGTTGGTGTTGTCAGCTCCCCGGGGAACACTCACGAGAGACTTGGCCAAGTCTATTGCACATCCGAAATCAGGAATAAGTTAACCGTACAGCCTACTACAAATTTCGAGGATATTAGGTGAGTGGTGCATGTTTGGCATTGTGTTTGTGATCCGTCAGGGTGCTTCTTTGGGTTTGGGGTTCTTTAATTTCTTAATGCTTTCTTCAGCGTAATTAAAAAAGTTTGCTTGATCAGTGGCAATTCACACTCAGAAAAAAACAAGAGCATGTTGTTTATGAACTTTGTGTGTTCATGAACATGTTATAAAAGCATCAAAGAACTTTCATTGACATAGCTGCATGAGAGACTGGATGTCAACGTCGGGAGTTTGGTCAGTTCAGTTTTGTAAATTGTGAGCTTTCGGCCGGGGTTATGGGTTGTAGCGCTCATTTCAGGGGGCAAAACCCCTTCGGGAGTAAACGATTTGAAGTGCTGCAACGTTGTACTTGCGTGCAAATCTTCAGTTCTAGTTTAATTTAACGTTTTGAGGGTCAGGAAACAATTAGCTCATCGAGGACCCTTTGCCAGAGTGAGTGCTAGAGTGGGTGGGGTGGAGGTTACTTGCTCTGCACTTCTCAACAGCTGAACCGAGCAAACGGACAAATTTCTGAATTGGAAAACTTCCTAGCTTAAACGGAAAACTTCCTGAAACGGACAACCAAATACCCAATTTTGTAATTCACAAATTTTTTAAACCCCCTCAGCATCAATGTGAACAGTTATGTTGAACAAACTAGTTTTTAGACTCCGGAAAATTTCCAAGTGATTCCACCAGAACTTGATCCGGGGACCTTCAGTATGCAAGGCTCAAACCACCGAGCCAAATTGAGTCTGGATGAGGTTGAGTTTTACACAGTTGTGGGAGGTTCTTTTCGTGCATGCACATATTGACATGATGCCTACCTTTCCCGAAAAATACAGCAATTCACCGACTATAGGTAACGTTAGATAGTGAACCACCCCCTCCTTCTCTTCACTTCATTTAGCTAAGAATAAGATTTGTAGTAATATAACCAAGAATATGCTATACTGCGTAAAAGCTCGAGTTTTAGATTTTACAAAGTAAGGGTTGTTGTCAACTTAGCGGTAACTTGCCAAATATTCAATTTATTTCTAACAATCGAACACATATATGACGACTTGGAAGGTGCCGTGTCAATCTGATGTCAAACTGCCGTATTCGTTCAACTTTGTTCCAGTTTTGTATGTTGCCTACTACAATCGCGCGGACGAGGTATTTTACGACAGTTTAGGGCTTGAGGAAGTGCAGTCACAGGGGCGCTACGCAGGTTGACTATAAGCAGTGAAGTTTCTTGTGCACTATAGTTTCAGTTGAATACGTACCAAGTTTACGAAAATCTATAGCATAGTACCATGTTGTTGTATGAAGAGACAATTGGCTTACCACATATTGAATCCACATCCACAGACTCTCCCAAGCAGACCAATGTTAACAAAACACTAGCGGTTAAAAGGTGTTTCATGTTGTCTCGTTTCACTGTTCATGTAGTCGTCTGTTGTACAAACTGGAGATAGTTTATTATCTTGCGATGTGCCTCTCTGTTCCAACTGATCAAAAGTACGTTCTCGTAGAACTTACAGCATCCCTGTGAGGTACGTGAGGTCAGTTATAAATACAAGGGTCAGTGATAAATACGTGCTGAGCTGATTTTTTGGCTCGTACCTCAAAAGATAGATCCCAACGTTAGCCAAGCCTGCATGTGCTCAGGTGCCAAGAAGATGATATTGAATAGTTTCCCAATCTGTCCCTCTTATCCTTCGTAACAGATACTTCAGCCTCGCCATCTATTGGTTGAGGTCAGGATATCATGTATGAAAACAATGAAGTTCAAAGAGCATGTTTATAAAAGATTGGTTTGTATAGGTGCCTTTAAAAGCCGAAGACTGAGAAAAATGTCGTGTCGAATAGTTAAATGGGTAATTGTCGGGTCTGAATGGCCCACGCCGCGATACGCGATCCTTGATAATGGTACGAGGCATTTTGGGTCCTTTCCCATTTCTAACAAAGGAGTTTTTTACGAGATTGTAGTATTTCATTTTTCCTTTTTAGTCGAGCCGGACTCGGACACGTGATTTCAGGATTTGAAGGACTCGGCCAGAAGCCGTGGATTTTTCCCCGGGCCATTCAGAAAGTACAGGGACTTGAGTCCGAGTCCGGAATCGAATCCTTGGAGCGATGGCAGTGGGCGGCAATTCTCCCGAGGTGTGTAGAAGACTTACGGGGGTATGCCATTACTTGACCAATCGGCGATAAGCATTTGTTCATATTTGTTTGGTGTTCCTCCAAACGGGGATTCTGCCATGGTGACATATGCAAGAGCTTTGCACGACGCCCTCGATTCGACCGTCGTGTCGCCACAACAGTCGCTTAATGAGCGAAAGGGTTGTCCTGGTAGTTCTTCAATAAAACCCCAACGTACTTTTCAAATTGTATTCATTAAACTCAAAATTGTCTCAGCAAGTATTCCAATCGGTCAAATTTTCGTCAAGGAGCCCAGATTTTCATTTTCTAGAAATGCAAAAATACTTTCGCCGTCATCATTCTGGTACCAGTTCTCTCACCCCAAACAGTACCAATTCTCCTAACCTTCATACTAGACCCTCCCACTATTGTCTAAAATTCATCCTCATCCAGAGATAATCTCAGTTTATTGCTTAAGGGTGAGTATAGAAAAACTCAATTTAATCAAAACACTCTCGGTACAGATCATGCTGTGTAATATAAGCTTTGGCAATCTGCATTTTTTGAATTAGCTGTCAATCAAAAAGCTTAACCAATTGAGAATTTCGGTTCCCGGGTACCAAAAATTGTAGTTTGGGGTGAGAGCTTTGGCCCTTTAAGTCACCACTCACCCCGGGGCGTTACCAGAGCATTACCGTGAAAATTGCGATAAAAGAATTGAACTTGCCTTTACTTACAGGCCTAATTCTCTTACCCCAAACAGTTGCAATTCTCCTAACCTACTTTAGCCTCTCCCAGAACTAACTCCTATCCTCCAGTGTGTAATCAAAGGTCTCTCAGTACAGCACATGTGTCATATGAGCTACATCACGGCTATCAATCAAAGAGATGGGCCAATCGAGGATTTCTGTAAACTGCAAACATTAATGAAGTCAGTTACTATACATTCCCAACCGTCGCTTTCAGTGGTTGACTTATTCATGCACAATGATAAAGAATTCAGAAGAAGAAGAAAAAAACTTGCCGGTTTGTATAAGTTCCCGTATTTGAGGTTTCTCCAAAGTTTTCCGCTGCTCATTTGTACGGTAGTTGTGGATGACCATGGTAAATTTATTTTACGTGCATATTCACATCAGAGCATAGTCTTACTGCAGAAGATTACAGAACGACGGTCCTATGGTTGCACACTACCCCTGCAGAAACTGAGCAGTGACATACCAGGGACATCCCTAGTAGCCACTGCTAGATTCGTAAGATATCTCACGGGGAGAAAACGACTGACAGGATAAGGTAAGGGGATTGGGATAGGGGTAGAAACAGCCTGCGGGAATGCAAACTGACCTTATTGGATCTACAATCTCGGACAAAACTGTTGGGACACTTTGCCATAATATTCTTGAATTTCAGTTCAAAGGCTTGCATGAATTCCGCCCCCCTTCCAATGTTGCGCTGAAAGAGTGACTGTATACCGTGAATAGGCTAACTGTGACCAACATTGCGAAGGGGAGCGGGGTGTCTCAACGAGTTTTGTCCAAGATTGTCTGAGCTCCAAGAGATTTTTTTACGAGAACAATTTCAATAGAAAATAGTTAATTTTCAGAGCCGACTTTTTCAGAAAAAAAAAATGTTTCGGAGGCTTTTGGTCTGGGGATTTTAGCGTAATGAAAGTAGTATTTAGAGTTGTTTTAATGTGTTGTTTGATTCATTTGTTTACATTTATTTCGGGTCGGGACGATCATAAAGAAAAGACTGTTGCAGGTATTTGTGGAGAATTTGCAGCTTGTAATGCCATCGGAAGAGGTACCGACAGACCGCCTACCAATTCCACCTCGTAATCCAAAAGTAAGGAAAACATGTTTTAACTTGTAGGAGACAATTTTAGAGCCAATGAATTAATATTCGAAATACGGAAGGAGACTTTTGAACTTTTTTCAGGCCCGGGTAATCGCCAGGATACGTTCTAATCCGATAGATAATATTTTTTTTATATATATAACCAAAACAATTTCTTCCATGGATAGAAAAGTCGGACTCCAATTGCAAACTGGTGGTAACGAGACGAGATATTAACTGAAAGAGCGCCACGATCTTCCATGAAATGTTCAAAGTTACAACTGCAAGCCAAGTATTTAATTATAACGATGGTAGATCGTTAGTTAAAGTTGGTTTTTGGCACATTTTGAAGCAAATTGCACCCCTATAACTCCAGTTTTCACGTTACATGAAACTGGTTACGCATGCTTTCTTCCCTCTTTGAACAGAAGTAATTACACTGCGTTTTGCTTTCAAATTTGCTTTTAAAATAAATGGTAGACCGTTTGGATAACTTATCCTTCACTGCCGGTCTCGTCAAGTTCAGTGCCTCTATTCTCCAAAATGCACTTATCAGGTAACACGCCACTGTTTTGAATAAATTTAAATACATAAACACGAAAATCTATTCCATGTTCTTTTTACTTTTACCTGCAAAGACAGTGTAAACCAAAAAAGGGTCTCTGTTGAAAACAGCTGCCTACACTATCGGGCGTTTTAAACTTATTCCCTTTTGCAAATCAACCCATCAAGACAAAGTGACACTTTCTACTGTGTGACGCAAGTAGTTCTAACTTCGCGAAATTCTCAGACAATCTTGGACAAAACTGTTGGGACACTATGCCATAATATTCTTGAATTTCAGTTCAAAGGCTTACATGAATCCCGCCCCCCCCCCTTCAAATGTTGCGCTGAAAGAGTGACTGTATGCCGTGAATAGGCTAACTGTGACCAACATTGCGAAGGGGAGCGGGGTGTCCCAACGAGTTTTGTCCAAGATTGTAGTTTCAGATCCGCTATCACGTCGCAACACCAAATAAGCACTACAGGCGCTAGGAAAAAAATTGGCAAACCGAATTTCAAACTACCCAACCCCAGGACTCTAAAGGATGTGTATTGGAAAACGAACCGGTGTGTACCCAAGGATGCGTCACTCGAGTGGGATGAGTACAAATATTAGCTAGTAAAGTATGGCAACTCTTATTTGCAAAATGTGTGATTCCCAGGCACCCTTTCCTACCCTGACATAAGTGTCTCTTAATCCAGATTTAAGCTTTCAGATTTGTACTTATTTATTAATCAAAAGAAACAGAAGCAGAAAAACGATTTCAATTTTAATAAGTTTCTTTGTATAATATCATATGACTTTTTCATGTACTAAGGCAAATCTTTTAACAATGTAGTCCAGTACCAAAATGAAAACGTGTATGAAGGCGACAGATCAAATGGCATAGCAGCAGTTTTAAGTAGCGCCCTTACTCTCCATTTCCAAACGTAAGTATAGCAAGTCCGACTATGACCTTTATCATAGGCCCTTGAAAGTGTTTTGACATTACTTCAAAGAATGACAACAGTTTAAAACATCATTCCATACCAAAATCCTCATTACGTAATCATCGAAAAACTTTAATTCATGCAAAAGTGTATTAAATCATCAAATTCAAAATGATTTATGCTTTTAACCATTGGAGAGAATAGATTAGGTCTTAGCAAAAGCTCTGTGGGGTATCTGTCATACAATCAATGACAAAGCCAGAATGTCAAAATTGGGGGTGGGGTAAACTGAAAGTTTTAATGTTTAAGCATATCTCAGGATGAAAAACAAAGCCTCTAGAGAGGTATATTATTTATATTTTTCAGTTAGCTCCTAACTGATCCAACTTGGGGAGGGGAAAGTACACCTCCTGCAACTCTGGCCCCTTGAAGTGCCACCACTGTCTACAATGGTGCAGGTTAAAAACTTAAACAGGCCCTTACTTTGGCCATAAACCCAAGGAGGTGGTTCAAATACTGCTATGTAGCGAGCCACCATGATGCATATGGTATACTGTTGATTTGGAAAACTATGAGGGGCTCCCCACAGGCTATGGCTCTGCTAAAAAGTATTTCAAACCTGTAGTGAAGAGAAGTTGGTCTAAACATGGAAAATGAGTTCATTACCCCCTTCTGTTAGCTGTCATGTTGTAACCTTGTATCTCCCTCTGTACCATAATTCATCATGTGACCAGATATTGACAATTACAACTGTTCACTTACTTAAAGGGGGAATATCATCTTTTACATAACAAGGGGGGTTGACAAGTATGCACACATTTGATTAGGCATATAGTGCAATGTTCTTGCAAAAGAGGATAATGTACATTGACTTTCAACACACAGCTGTTGTCTAAGCTGTATGTACTAGTTCTGCATAAAAATATTAGCCTGTTAACATGACAATCAGTTAATGATCTTAATGTGATTTCACAACAAACACCTATAAAGACTTCATTTTGACACAAATATCATATCCATAAACCTCTCTTAAATCTCTTAAAGATGCAAGTACAAGTTGCCACAAGCTCTGCTGGGTACACTTCTATTTATTGTAACTGAATTTTGTCAAAATTTTGAACATAAAAAAAAATGACCAGTGCTCCACCACAGGCTGTGTGAGAACAAAATCCAGAAATTAACTTACTGGGACAAAAGTAGCCTATCAATGATGGTGTATGTGGGGTAGGGGGGGGGGGGACTTGAGCACATTTTTTGTATTTTATCCACCTTTCATTATGATGCTGCTAGCATTTCCCCAATTTTTATGTGGTGAGTTTACAAGTTTCCATGGATTCACCCAAATCTACCTGGGAGGTGCCATTCCAAGCATTTTAGGGAGTATTTTCAGTCAAAATTTTCTTGTATGCTTTGTACCAACAACATAGTGTTACACTTTGATAGTTTAGTGAAAGGTTTTACCCCCCCCCAACCCCTCTCACAAATTTCTGGCTACGCACCTGTATCCATGAGCAAGGTGAGGTTTCAAGACTCAGTTTCTAACCAACTGGTTTTAAATTGAACCTTTTTTCCAGTTGTGGCTCACTGGCTTGTTTTTTCAACTCCATTGCTCCTGCTGAGCACCAACCACAATAACAGTAGTTTCCGTTTGAAATCAGTATGACCTGGCCAGGACTCATGTTCCCGACCGCCTGAATGCAAGTCCGATGCTCTAACCAGTTGACCATGCTTTTGTTCTGCCCTGACGAGACCTTTAAAGAACTTCCAAAATAGTATACAAGCAGATCACAAACATGAGGCCTCATTACATCACACCACCAACTCTATTAAGGATCCCCGAAAGAAAGTGTTAGTAACAAGTTGGAAGACTCTGAGACCAGACCCTTATATCATTCACAAAACCATTCCCACAGTGAATACAATTCCTTTTAATGTACAAATCTGGCTCTTCTTTAAATGATTCTAGTATTACAAATGTTAAATTTTTTACCACTTCTTTAATTAAAAGAGCACAAACACTCTTTAGTTAAATGTAATCATAGCAAGTCTTTCACTCATAAGACTTTTATCCAAAAAAAAACCTCTTGAAATAATCAAAAAGTACTTCAAATTAGGAAGTAAGTTAGGGTTTCACACCTCAACTTATAACTTTCTGGTTTAATCTACTAGCAAAAGACTTTTTTCTCCAGTTGTGTGGCACTGGATTTTTTTTCCTGCAATGCATACCTTTTTGACAGAGCTAACCTGTAACAGGGTCCGAGCCTTCTTACTATGACCAGGCAGGTCCTTAAGTTTTAAAATTAAAATGCTGCCTGCTGCTGCTGGGTTTTACAACAACTGATGAAAGTTTGTTTATTATTTTAAGACAAAGATGGTAGCTCCAATGAATATTCATAAATTTTCAAAAAGCATTGTCCATCACAGGTTTTCTTCATATATTGCCCACAATTAAGTACACTTAATTCCACATGTAGTTCAAAGCTTAAAACTTTACCTTAACTAATTATGTGTGGTATAAACAAATGAGGAACCAACTTTGCAGACATCTTCAAAAAAAATACTCTCATTGATTTCACTTAACATAAATGATTGAAAGACTATTCCTTTTCCTTCAAATGTTTTCACATTTCCTTTAGATAATACATTTAATCAAGACCCTGGCGATACGTTACTGCACCTCTGCCTCTACCCTCAGGGGCATCTCAGTGGCTTAACCATGCAGTGCCCACCTCTTATCTGGGATCTTTGTGCATATTGAGGTTCCGCAGAACATGATGGTGAAAAATGGCTTAAATTTTGGGGTAGCTACTCACAGTTTCAAACTCCGCATGACAGTGTTAAGAATGGTAGGTCTTGCGCTATCGACATGTAGCAGAAGAGGGCACACACTGGGCAGCAGAGGGTTGACCAACATTAAATCAATACTTACTTAATTCCATTTATGCACCTCAACATCAACATAACTCTCATTCACTTTTAAAATTAACTATTTTTCCCTTCTCAATCTGTTTTAATGCTTTAGATAAAGATGATGCAATAATCTCAGTTCAATCTGATATCTGCATTTTCTCAAATGCCATTACAACTCTACAGACCCATAACATAAGCATCAAATTGTTCTGCCCCATCTTTTCGCCAACAGTTTTCCACCTTCAAATAAATAACACACACTGAATGCTTTTGTCAGCCCTTCAACTTTATCTTCTTCATACATTCTCATTACATTTCAAAATATCTTCACTTGAACCCCCCTCCCATTCTGCCTATGTTCCCCTCCTCTCTTATTCACATTGTTTCCTCTCTTTATCCTTCCTTTTTGGTTATTCTTCCTCAATTTTGAATATTTTAAGGATTCTTCAGTTAAAGATAACCCTTACAATAGCACCCATACCCTCAACTGCTTCTTCTATGTTACAATGCAAGCCAACTCTTACTAGTTATCTGAAATAAAACTTTCTTTCTTCTAATTCTTCCTTCTCTCTCTTATAAAATTCTAACAAAACCTGAAACAGAAACTGTCCTCCTAAAGAAATACAAACTTTCTCTTAAAATAAAAGTAGAATCACATTTCCTTATTTTGATAATGACAACTGGTTGAAATAACATTATAAATGAGATGAATTACTTATCATTATTACAACCCTTCACTTAAAAATGCAAACAGAGAGCTTGTGCTGGCTAGGGAAGTGTTCCAGTTTGTCACCAAAACAACTGTCAGTAAGAAACCAAAGGTATCCTACTTACAGAAAAAACGAAATTTAATTGCCCCTTGTAAAATGCCGCATCCATTATTTCCTTGGCTTTGAGAGTGCCCTTGCAACAATTTGAAATAAGCATAATTAGAGACCAAATGTTTCACAAAGGGTTACAATTGATCTTAATATTGACCTGCCATACAATGTTACCATTAAAGTCAAATGTTAGACTGCTCTTAAACTTTACACTACGTCATAAAGTTACAAAATGTAGGAGGGATATGTTACAAACTTGTCAAATCTCTAGGGAGAAGAGGAACATGCAGTTTACCCAGTGAAATGAGATGTTTTTGGTGTAGGCTAATGATTAAACAGATTATTAAATTCATGACAGACTGCTGGAAATTCTAAAAACTTGCAGAAAATTAATACAATTAACTCTTGGGTCAAAGCAAACCAGGGAGTAACCAGACATTCATGATGATAGGAGCTGCAAGTATTATATTGCTACAAGATGAGCAAAGGATACAAGTTTGGTTTGATTTGTTTGAGTTTAACAGCTCAAATTTCTAAACTTGGTTCAAACTTTTAAGTCATAGGGTACAGAGGGGGTGGGGTGGACCAAAACAGTATTTCTGCAATGTAGGGCTGGAATAGTTTACATCTGCTCACAATTACATGGCAAAGTTTAAAACTTGGGAGAGAAATAGCATATATTCTATGGGAATACTACAGTCTCAGCCTTGCATCTCTTTTTCACCAGACTGGGTTTAAAAGTCATCAATGAATGTACAGGAATCACATGTAGCGACCGTATCCATCTTTTAATCTTTCCATAAAGTTCTAAGCACAGGATAGATTCATTAACCTTTCTACCCCATCCCCTTAGTACTCCCTGCCTATATCCACCATTCTCTACATGTCTGCCTCAAATTTGCCTATTACTTGATTCACCACAGTATGATGAGGTGTTTGTTCAGGTGGGGGAGCACCTGGTGAACATCCCCCCCCCCCCACCTTCGATGACCAAAGATGTTATGACCGATTTTAAGCAAATAAGCATATAGATAGGAAACCAGAATGCAAAAATGCATTGAGGTTTCAATGATACATACATGCTCTTTTCAATAAAATGCTACATTTCTTGTAACAACTGGTGACCCAAAATAGCCTTTGTCTCCACCTGTAAGTGACTGGCTTTTCTTTCATACTGTGCCTTAAGATATTCTGCAAACAAGGTTTTCAGAGTTTGATGCCAGGTGATACCAGATGACCATTGACCTCCACCAAAAACAACAGGTACAGTACTTTCAACTCACCATAACACATCCACGTACTAATTGGAAAATCCATCCAAGTTTCCTACCTTGAGATATCCCATTTTGACAAGTTTTTCAAAGTTTGACTGATCATGACCCCAGATGTCCTTTCACCTCCACAAAAAATAACCTTATACAGACCATCTTCTCACCATAAATCATTTACATACTAATTTTGAAATCCATCCACCTTTCATACCTTGAGCTATCCTAAACAAGTTTTACTGAGTTTGACCCCTATGACCCCAAATGACCTCTACCAAAATCAATAGGGTTCTTCCTCCCATCATAACGCATCAACATATCAAGTTTGAAATCAATCCAAGCTTCCTACCATGAGATATAGTGTAAACAAAAAGTTCGGAGTTTGACCTCATGCGACCCCAAATGACCTTTGACCTCCACCAAAATTTATTGGGTTATTTCTTACATCATAACGCATCAACATATCAAGTTTGAAATGAATCAAAGTTTCCTACCTTGAGATATAGTGTAAACCAGGATTTCAGGGTGTGACCCCATGTGACCCCAAATGACCTTTGACCTCCAAGAAAATAAATAGGGTTCTTTCTTACATCATAACGCATCGGCCTATCAAGATTGAAATGAATCCAAGTTTCCTACCATAATGTATCATGTAAACAAGGATTTCAGGTTTTGACCCCATGTGACCCCAAATGACCTTTGACCTCCACGAAAATACATCGGGTTCTATCTTACATCATAACGCATCAACATTTCAAGTATGAAATTGATCCAAGTTTTCTACCATGAGATATCATGTAAACAAGGATTTCAGGGTTTGACCCCATGTGACCCCAAATGACCTTTGACCTCCACCAAAATCAATAGGGTTCTTCCCTACATCACAACGCATCAACATATCAAGTTTGAAATTAATCCAAGTTTTCTACCATGAGATATCGTGTAAACAAGGATTTCAGGGTTTGACCCCATGTGACCCCAAATGACCTTTGACCTCCACCAAAATCAATAGGGTTCTTCCTGACATCATAACGCATCAACATATAAAGATTGAAATTAATCCAAGTTTTCTACCATGAGATATCGTGTAAACAAGGAATTCAGGGTTTGACCCCTCGTGACCCCAAATGACCTTTGACCTCCACCAAAATCAATAGGGTTCTTCCTTACATCATAACGCATCAACATATCAAGTTTGAAATTAATCCAAGTTTCCTGTCTTGAGATATTGTGTAAATAAGGATTTTGGTTTTTGACCCCCTGTGACCCCAGATGACCTTTGACCTCAACCAAAATAAATGGGGTTCTTCCTCTCAGTATGGGGTATCTGTGTATCAAGTTTGACAACTGTCAGATCTTCCCTTCTCAAGATATCGTGTAAACAAGCAAAGTGTCACAAACACACACACACATACACACACACACACACGCACATACACACATACATACACACACACGCCATCATGAATGCATAGGTTTCTCTTTTCATCGAAACCAAAAATCCTTCCCAGATGCTGGGAAAATGTATCTAAGTGCATCTAGAATTCAACTTCTCTTAGTGGAGGACAAGCAACCTCCATGCCATGGCCATGTGCTTCGCTCATTGGCTTTCAGTTGACAGTGTGTGTCCCCTCTTTCTCAAAATATTGAATCCTTGTCTGATGTCCTACTAATTATAACAAATTTGTTGAATGATTTCAAGCACATGATGATCAATGTCTACCAAAACAATTCCTACCAAAATGATACTTGTCTTTAATGGATTTTTTCCAAATTATATATGACCCTTTGCAATCCATCATATTTTCTGGAACCAATTGTGTTGTTTTTAAGTTTACTGCTTAAGTATTAAACAACATGTGCATTTGGAGTGTATAGCACTAGTTTCAATGAAAGTTATGCAAACCATGCCCCAACCATGGTACTGGGATAATATTTGCACAAAAGTGTTTGCAAAAAGCATAATATTCCCAGAGTAAATAGATTTTTTTTCCACAAATGTGGTGCTGAAGCCCCCATCCCTTCATACATTCACCCCCCCCCCCCTATCAGTTCATATATTACCCTTAGAAGCCAACACAGTTCTTTGATTCAGATGATTTGACGTTTCACCTGTACAGCTCTGTACCCCTACATTTACTGACTTACAAGTAAACAGTTTACTGACAAATCTCAAACCTTAAATTTGAGGTGAGAGCTGGGAGGGAATAAGGGGTACATGTTAACAGAACACCCCTACCTCGACAAACACACACTTAAACATTCAGCCATACCCCAACAATAGGCACAAGCTGTTTCCTTCCATCTGTTTCGTCAAATCCTTCTTCTGGCAAGTTCATCAAAATACAACAGTTTCATCAAGACACCGACCCATCATTGTAAGTTTCTGAGTAAAAAGTTGCTCCAACTGAGAGGTTTTGTTTCAGGGAAGCAACACAGTTTTTAGGTATCAGAATACCTGCCAGAGATGAAAGAAAGAAAAGTTAGTTAGAAAGTTTTATGGCCCAGTTTCCAACCTATTGGTTCAAAAAAGAGAAAAAGATAAAATAAATGTTGATACTTGCTTGTGCATCAAGTGTAAGGATGAGAGAGAAAGGTGAAAGGAATTGGCAGCTGTGCTGGTAAGAATTAAAAGTCTCAACTTTCCCACTACAATCAGAAATTTATATTGTTATTTTTCTTTACTATCTAAATATACTTTACTACTTTTTCATTTACTTGAGCATATTATAGTATTGTTCAGTGAATTAAGGGTTATACCATGGCTTGAACTCTTCCAGAACCATACAGATTGGGTTTATCAAGAAATGTAAACTTGGGCTCAGTAAGGAACCTACAGCTCGGCTCATCACGGCCCCTGCAGATTGGATTTATGGAGGACCCTACAGCTTGAGCTCTTTAAGGACCCTACAGCTTGAATTTATCAAGGACTAAAAACTTGTCTCATTAAGGACCCTACAGCTTAAGCTCAAGGATCCTACATTTAGGGCTATTGAAGGACCTTTCAGCTTGAGCTCATCCAGGACTCTTAGGTTAGAGCGCACTGAGGACCATTTAGTTTGTTCCATTAAGCATATTAAAACTTGCGCTCATTGAGAACTTATAACATGGGTTCCTGCAGGTAATTTATGGATGAACACCAGCAGACAACTTTTTCATTTTATTCTTCAAATGGTTGAGGGTGTGATAACTGCTCATAATTCTACTCCAAAATCCCATCAACTACATCGAATTAACACTTCTCTCCCAATTGCTTATATTGTGTCAAGATTTCTGTAATGTACACTCAGCCTAATGACTAGTGCAAGCAAATAAAAGACAAAACCTGAAATGAACAAACATATGTCCAACAACAAGAGACTGAATTTAATTTTGCAGTGTTGAACACTCTTCACTCGAATCAGGGTTCCCACACTTTTGAAGTACTGAAATTCAAGACTTTTTTCAGACTTTTTAAAGACTGAAATGAAAATATTTTGTATTGAAAAATAAAGAATATTGTAAAGCATGGTCTTTGTTTTGAAGTGTTTACCCAGCATGGACACATACAAAACATGATCAAAACTATCCTACCTGTAAGTTCTTCAAATTCCAAGACAATGGTAATTTTTCCAGACCAATACTCCCTAAATTAAAGGATTTTCAACACCATAATAAAACATCCCAGATATTTTCAGACTTTTCCCATTTTCCCTGCAGCATGGAAACCCTGTTTAGTCTGAAGAGAATTACAGCCAACATTAAACTTCCACATGCTCTTAACAGGACATGACCTGCAGTACACCAAACAGGTCTTACCCATAAAGAGGGCACTGTTCAAACTTACCAACAAGCTTTGAGTGATCTGCTGTTCTCACTCTAATCAACTGCATCTTAGCCTCTCCACCTCCTTTCATTGACATCAGAATTCTCTCCACTCTGCTCCAGACACTCAAGACAGACCCACTCAGGATGTAAAAGGTCCTGCTTCTCAGCCCGGTATCACATGGAATGCCCACGTCATTGTATTTACATCGATTTTTTCTGCAAGATAGGGAAAACAAAGTGGAGGTGCATCACAACCTATTTGCCCCAAAACTACAAAATTGTAGGTACCTGCTCTCCACCACAAAAAAAAGAAAAAGAGGCAATTCCCACTTTCCTTCTGGACAACAACCCCAATTTGGTAGCTAAGGGTTTAAATTATTGTTCAAATTTTAGGCCTGCACATACTAATTCCACAGAATTACATGACCTGCTATCTAAACTGCAGTCATTGATTCAGATGTATGTACAGCAAGCAAGTATTAATGCAAACATTAAATTACTGCATCAATCATTGGTGGAGAGGTCTCAAGTTTTCAAAGTCAACTGCACTCAAAGTGAACTGTTTCAAATTCAGCTTAAGGCACTTTATTTCAAATGGAAATTCTTCTTATCTTTCGAAAAATGGATACAATGACATTAATATTCCTTAGTTGAGTGCCAACTGTAAACATGTTTACCTATGAATACCAAGCTTTTTGCTGTACAGAAGTACCGGCACTAATTTAATGGCTTCATTGTTTCAGGGCACAGCAATAAACTGTAGTCAGTGTCTTCTTTGCTATGTCTTTGTCATATCATGCTACCACCTACATATCCCACATCCTCCACTTCGCTAGATCCCAATCCAGCTCCCAAATCTCCTCGTTTCATCTTCAAAGGCCCAATTCACTCACTCCAAACAGTACCAATTCTCCTAACCTTCTTACTTATGCCCCTCCCACAATTGTATGAAATACTGAAATTCATCCTCATCCAGACAAAATCTCAGTTTATTGCTTAAGGGTGAGTACGAAAAAGCTCAATGTGTATAATCGAAACACTCTCACCACAGTTCATGCTGTGTCATATAAGCTTTGGTACTTTGCATTGTTTGAATTAGCAGTCAATCAAAGAGCTGAGCCAATTGAGAGTTCCTGTTACCCCATACACAAAGTGTAGTTTGGGGTGAGAGGACTGGCCCTTTGAGTGGCTAAAGAAATTACTTACAAGTACTTATGAGAACACATTGTTGCTGATGATGTAAACTGAGCCTCCCAATGTTCCTTTGCATCGTCTGGTATCACCTTTTTGTATTTTTTCTTCAATTCTGATAAAGTCTCTGTTTTCATCTGTTGGCCGAGGTTTGGTCGATAAATGTTGACAGTTCCCTTTTTTGCTGCAGCAGAGCTTGATGTGAATTTGACAAGCGCAGCAAGTCTCTTACCATTACGGCACTGGAAAAATGATTGCACCAAAACATTTCATATAGAAGATGTTCCCTTCTCTTTGTTAATTGTTAGGAATGATAGAATATTAATGTGAGAAAATGTAAGGATAACTTTCATAAAAGCTGTTCATCTTTGACTAGACCATACTCTTTTCGGAACCCATACATCATGCCCTGCCAGTATTAAATGGGAAAAATCTGAGCTTGACACAGGTACCTCACCAAGTACTGATGATAAAATTTTTACTAACACCTGAAATACGGAGCTCCTAAAGTGCCAGTCTGCATGTTACGATGGTGAGATAATTTATCTGACCAAGTTGTCATCTTTTCCTTAAGAAGTCGACATGGTTAAATAATTTATCTTACCATGTCGACATCCTTTGCTTAGGAAGTCGACATATTGAGATAATTTATCTTGCCATGTCTACATCCTGTGCTTAGGAAGATGGCATGGTGAGATAATTTATGTTACCATGTCAACATCCCAATTTAAGAAGTCGACATGGTAAGATAATTTATGTAGTACCATATCAACATCCTAATTTAGGAAGTCGATATGGTGAGATTATTTATGACACCATGTCGACATCTTTTTGCTTTGGAAGTCGACATAGTGAGATAATTTATGTCACCATGTTGACATCCTTTGCTTATGAAGTCGACATGGTGAGATAATTTTAACTTTATTTGTCAATGTATAGCCAGTGACATAGGCCCCAGGCGCAGATCTAGACATTCCAAAAAGGGGGGGATGACTTAAAGAGAAAGCATCGGGGGAGTTGCACTGCTTATTTCCCGCGTTTTATTGTTGATCTGGCGAAAAAGGGAGGGCTGAGGCCTACAAGCTCCCCTCCCCCCCTCCCCCGCCTGGATCCGTGCCTGGGCCGCCTACATGCCAGAGTGCATTTAGTGCACCATATATATTAACATATGCGTGCATTGCCAAAGTATGGTGTTCGGGTATGTATCACACTCATGTATACTGTACGTATGTACGCACACCTACGGGATGCTATGCATTGTATATGCACACTTATAGAACATCCCGGCGTACGATAACGAAAACCTCGACGCACCTCCCGCAAAAGCTTTACAAGGAATGCACCATGGCCCACATGAAACATGCAGCAACACTGAGTGCATATACATAGATGTACTTAGTTGAAATTATTGCATCATGTTGACATCCTAAGCACAGGATGTTGACATGGTAAGATAAATTATTTAACCATGTTGACTTCTTGAGGAAAATATGACAACTTGGTCAGATAAACTATCTCACCATCATGACATGCAGATTGGCACTTTAAGAGCTCCGTACTGAAATATACTACACAGTATAAACAATATCTTTGAGCTAATCACCTAACAGTCTACAAAACACCTTCATTAAAGTGTACCTCAAGTCAAAAAATTCAAAAATGAATATTTAAGAAAATGAAAAACCAATTCTAACAGTCTAACTCCCATCTTCATAGGACATTCCTGAGCTGAGATATAAAATGTTGAAGTTTATTCCCTTAAAACAAATTGGTCACTTGTGCAATAATTTGTGACTTTCTTGCTGTACAACTCACATAAAATGCTTTGTTTTCCTTTAAAATTAAAAATGTTTTTATGACCTTGAACACTTCCTGTTTGCTTGCATAGCATGTTGCACAAGGAGGGCTGAATTAATTACACCACCTAATAAGAGTAAGAGTGCTATCACACCTTGGTACAAGGTGCAGTAACGTTCGGAAAAACAAAGAAATACAAAGATTTTAATTTGAGTAGTACAAGAATGACATCACAAATTATTGCACAATGTACCATTTTAATTTGAGTGAATTAACTTCAACATTTAATATCTCAGCTCAGGAATATCCTATGAAGATAGAAGTTGGACTGTTAGAATTTATTTTTCATTGTCTCTAATATATATTTTTGAATTTTTTGACTGTAGGTACACTTTAAATCTAGTACATTACATCACAAATCAACTGTGTTGAACTTTAGTCCCATCTAATCTACTATGAATCTCATATATAATATCAAATCTGATCTAATATAAATCTAATAAATAATATCACAAATCAACTGTGTTGAAGTTCACTTCCATCTAATCTAGTATGAATCTCATATATAATATCAAATCTGATCTAATATAAATCTTATATATAATATCACAAATCAACTGTGTTGAAGTTCACTTCCATCTAATCTATTATGAATCTCATATATAATATCAAATCTGATCTAATATAAATCTTATATATAATATCACAAATCAACTGTGTTGAACTTTACTTCCATCTAATCTATTATAAATCTCACATATAATATCAAATCTGATCTTATATAAATCTTATATATAACATCATACATCAAACAGTATTTGATTTTACCTTCAGTGAAACATAGAAACCTTCATCTGGTGACATGAGAGAACTCCAAAGATCTACAGCTAACTTCCACTTAAGACCACGCTCAGCACTGACCTAAATGAAAAGGTCAAAAATGGTCAAAAATGATAACTAATAACACAAAAATTTATGATCATGAAATAATGATGGCAATGACTGCAGCAACGTCAAACGTTTACTCCTGCAAGAGTTGTGCTACCTCAAAGCAACTGAATTCAAAGAGTACACAAAATTTATTGATGCAATGTTCTTGAATGTCACTTTAATAATATACCGTACACAGTACGCAAACCTTGGGCCAGGACATATCTAACTGACATGTGCTATAATCCTATGACCTGCAGGAAATGCATGAAATTGACCAGATACATGTATGAACTAGCCAATGGTTACTGCAATTGATATGTATAACTTGGTTTTGTTTTGTGTTTTTTTTTTGTAGTCAACTCTCCAATAATAAATTCCCCCAAAATACATTATTTTCCCCCCCTGCAAAAGAAAGCAAAGAAAGAAAACTACAAAGATGGGGGATTTTGATGTATAGGACAAATACTCATTTCAGTCCCTAAAACAAAATCATCTTATTTTCATTCAGTTTTGACAAATTAACTATTGAACAAAAATCTGTATCATTAATTTACTTCATATTTCAAAGTGCTAGCCTCCCCTTATATCACTACAAGAAGACACCAATTTTACAAATAATTTCAATGAGTCTCAAAGGCATCTTTGAAACCACCCCAAACAATTCTCCCGACCTACTTACTTCAAGCTCCACCCACAACTGTCATTAAATCACCATCATCCAAGCACAATCCTAGTGTATTGCTTCTGGGAATACCATAGTGAGTATACAAGGCCATTAGAAGTAATCAAAACACTCACATCACATAATGTGTAATATGAGCTACTCTGCAATTTTTTAATTTGATGTCAATCAAAGATGTGTGCCGCTAAGTAAGACTCTTCATAGACTACCTGTAAAATTGTAGTTGAGGTGATGCATAATTGCCTTAAAAGTGTATTTTTTTAACAATATCATACTTTATGAAGCTGTGTTGTAGCAGTTCCAGTTGAAAAACTTCCTATGAAGCTGTGTGTTTCTAATTTTTTCACAATCTGCCCTTCTGAAATGATATCTAAGAAAAGGAAGAGATGAGAAATGTAAGTTTTAACAAAATAAAACATATTGAAACCTGCAGAAAAAAAAGGTGATTTAAATATGTTAAGGTTTTTGCTTTTTCACATCAACAATGTTGTATTTTAAAACACAATTTTTTATTAATCATTTTCTAATGCAGAAATTTGAGACCATTTACAACCAATGTAAAGAAGATACATAAGTTTATGGTTATTATTCTGTTGCAAGAGAGAAATTTTATTATTTGTTGCTCAAGAATAACGTTTTTAATCCCAAACTTTCCAACTTTTAAATAATGCAACATCTGTACTCTTGTGAGGCATAATTTTTGCCAAAAGAACACAACTGTTGGGGTCAAGTGGCATGACTGAACCATTAAACTAGAGCACCATCAGCGCTGAAGCTCAAACCTGTTGAATTACTGCACAGTGATGAGTGATGACTTACACAATGCCAAAAAAAATCACTACAGGGGCTGTACTTGTCACACATGGCTGTTATTTCTTGACCAGATGTATGCAAAATTTTCATTCCTCTCAGGTAAAATGATAACCCTCTACTGCCTTGCTTACAATTTTTACAGAAGATAGTATTAAGAAAAAGCTTCCTCCCAGAAAACAAAAGAAATTTGACATTCTTCATCCCTTCCACAAGCAAGGCTACTTCAGAAACAGTGTCTTGGGACTTGGTGCTAGTGCTGTAATTTGTCCTATACATAAAGTGCATACTGTACATGCACACACAATGGAAATACCCATCAAACTATCCCCATACATCCCATTAAACTAACATAAACAACCCCACAGGAATGACCTCTTGTACACAAACAGTTTTTAAGGGAGTGCAGTCCAATCGGGAACATGTAGCAAGCTGAATTTGTAAGACCAGTATAAATATAAGGCTGGCACAGAATTGGTCAGAAAGGTATCAAAATTATTGCTCATCCAAAATTGGAGAAGAAATTTGTAATTCGCACATGCCAGTCATCCTTCTGAGCAATGCAGAGGACAATTTGCAATGCATCTAGGAGAAAATAGCATTTCAAAATATTTACGAAGCAGGGCTGTTGGATGACCTCTGACATATATTTTTCAACCACCTAGAAGCCCTTCGAAAGCCAATTAAACATGGCATGATTTGAACTATTGGACTCACAGGTGCAAAGAAATAGCATCACAACACAAATAGTCCAACCTTTTGATCTTGTATGACCTCATATGACCTTGAATAAGAAAATCAATGTTCAACACTCAAGAACCACTACATTAGGAATATTATGGCCAACTTTCAAGGACATTGGCCACCATTTGTGGGAGAAGATAAACTTTAAAGACATTTACAAAACAGCCATTAATGACTCCTACATGATCTTTAATCTCAACTTTCTGAACACAAAATGTAGCCCTATGTTCCATGACCAATGTGTCCAGGTTTAGTTAGAATCCATTGACAAATGTGGTCCTGAGAGATAAATGTAAACAGACATGACAGATAGAGGGATAGAGAGAGTGACAGTGGCAGACAGCAATAGCTCAAACAACTCTTTGAGCTGGTTTGAGCTAAAAATGGTCATTTCTGAAATTTTCCCTCTTTGCCACGTTGATGCAAATTAAATGTAATATGTCCTTTTCAAACATTACATAAATCTAACAAATGCATTCTCACTTTCCTCCCTTACATACATGATAACACTAACAAAGAGTGTTTCTTACATAAGCAGTGTATGCTTTTGGAGCAGGGTGAATGTGACCATACCTACCCTTTAAAAAAACTCTCTGATGAAATTTCAAGCATTTACTAGGATAAATATCCTTTAAGGACTGGCCTTTGAAAAGACAAACTGACATAATGTTGTTTTATATGATAAACTGGCATAAATCAAAATCCAGTATTCCTGAGTTCAAGACAACCAGTTTGCTTTCTTTCATCAATGCAAAATCTAAGCAAGGGTGAAATTAGTCTGGTGCCAATTCTGATTGGCACCTGATTCCTCCTAAACAGCACTTGTTAGATAAAAAAAAAAATGTTACCATGGCTTTTTACCCAAAGTAGCACGAACCACTAGTCATTCTTGGTCTTTCCACCTGTATACACACATAACTGAAAAATAGTCACAGTCACCTGATCTACACAAAGTTTCCTCAAATACAGAGGAACCAGGAGAAACTTTTGACAGAAAAAGGAGGAGCAACTTCCTGAAAGTTTATCTCAATCTGAGGTGAATAGATAACTGAAGGGAAATATACAGGCTGCTCTGAACAGCCTCAAGTGAATATGTGAACTGGTGTCTATTCACTTCAGTTTGAGGTTGACTAAAATGAGGACATGACGCATTGTACTGAGTTTGCACTTTCCGCTTGTCTTGACAAAACTGTCTAATCAAGCATATGCTATCAGTTATATGATTCTATTTAATTAGCCCACAGTTCACTTGGAAATTAGTAAGTATCTATGCTGCATCAGTTTGCCAAAGAACAGCCCTTTGTCTTGGTGAGAACAACATCTGATAAGAGATGAGCTGATGTGACCAGGCAGACTTGATCAAAGCGCCATTATCCGGTACTGCAGTGTTCAACTCAGTATTGTTTACATCAAAAGACGGTCGTTCGGCAGATTTTACTAGAGAATTCCGCATCGTGCATAACACCACATGAGAAAAAGGCTCTAACTAGATTTTAGGTAGCCTGAATATCAAACTTGTTTCAAAGTTGATTTTCAGTTGCTTTAAAAATTGACAGACTTACCTAATATCCCCATGTCCCAAACACCTTCCTTCTTTGCTCTGGCTATTATTTCTGCCAGAGTATCACTGAAGTAGGCAAATAGTTCATTCTGGAGATCAACTTCAATTCCCAACAGACGGTTTAAGAATTTTGGCAAGCTATTGTAATCTGTATGGTTAAAAAAGAGAAAAGTTAAAATAAAATGCACAATGGCATGCACAATACAGGCAACATAAAACAATTGTCACTTTGCTCTTTATGGTGCCACTCCAAATGACCAATGCTAAAGGCTACAAGAAGCTAGGCTAATGGTTTTCCTTTATGATTCCCCTGCCCACACAGTTTTTTCTTGATTACCCAGCACTTTTTTCCCTTTTTGCTATAAAAAATACCTGTCAATAAGAGGCAAGAGGAAAAATTTTATCCATGACTCTCCTCAAATTTGCAAGTCAACATATTTTTACAAATTTGAGTTTAACCAGATTTTCCAGAGTGATCACAAGTACACCTGACCTCCCTCCAAGCTTCACCATAGCAACCACTGCTGAGCAAATAATTTACACCTTACATTCCCAAGGATTACTACTTTGCGTACTTACTCCAAGCTTATCATAATATCTTTCTGCACCTTCTTTTAACGATACATACCAATAACAACGTACCCCAAACACCAATTTTCAATTATACACCTGAGTATTCCTCTATCTAAGCTACAAAAACAAAGCTACAAGCTCATATTTTTGGTATGGGTCCACTGCAATAACAGCATTCTGTTGAGGGCATGCTAATAACACAACATGTAGTCTGGCCATGGTCCAAAATAGCCTCACCATAACATTGTCTGATTTGTCCTTAAAATATCCTCATTAAAGTACTTCTATACAATGCTTTCACATGATTTCTCATGACATAACAATTTATTGGTAAGCCACGCCCACTGCCAGGCAAAAATCAACAGTGTTTAAGTGCAACAATCACATGTAATCGTCAGCTGCTTTTTAGCTAGATATGTTAGTACTACACTAGATTTTGCCTGTCAAAAGGGTGGGGCTTGTGACCTAAGTAAAAGCACTCTATACTGTTTCTCAACTCTCCGACCTACCTCTTGTCTTAGTTCCTGCATGAATACTTAGGTGTTTACTAGAGACCCATGCAAACTATGAGACTATCTCGCCCTTTTGTACTCACCTTTATCTAAGGTAGCATACCCATATTCATCATTGAGGCAAACCATACCTACTCCAACTAAAGCTTTCTTGCAATCTGTGGAATGATGCAAAGAGTCTAGAGTCACAACCTTTATTTACAGGGTTCCATCAAATACAGCTCTTTTTGAATTGACTTTACACGAATAATTTACAGACTTAACATAACCAACTAAGAAACACCTTTATACGAGTGGAAATGAAACCAAAACTGATGTGTGACAAAATCAGCTAATTCCCCCCTCTCCCTGAAAAATTGGCAAAATCCCCCCCCCCCCCTAAAAAAATGGAACAAGAGCATCAATGATGCTGAAGCTCAACTGCGATTGAGTCTCCAACACATTTATTGTTAAGCAGTTTCAATAGAGACCAAAACTGAGAGCAAAGAGTTATGATAGTGTCTGGAATATTGTGCATGTTTTGAGCTACAGAATGAGAGTAAGAGACTGCAAAGCTTGAAATTTTTGTTTATATTTGTAGGCTCAATTCTATAGGTTAGTTAGTTAGTTAGATGAGGTTTAATGGCCCAGTTTCCAATCAATTAGTTCAATTCAAGACAACCACAGCTTTTGAATTTCCCTGAAAGTGACTCCTTATATGCCATACTCAAAAGTTCATATGATGTATCTACAAAACTGCACCAAATTTTTTTTGCAAAGAGGGACCATGAGGATGGATGCCATGACATCTTAACAACAGCCTAGTCTCAGACAGAATCAGTGTAAGGGCGTAGAGTGCATTACTATTTAGTGTTTGTTGGTTACAGCAGGTGAGCTGTGCATTGGTGTAGCCTAGAGTGAAGGCCATCCTAGTGTTATGCCATGATGATATTGTCTTTGTGCTTCATGTCACTACAGCAAAGTTAATCAAATGTTACAATTACGCCATATGCTGTAAAGTCAGGTACGGAGTTTGATACACCACAAATCTGCATGAAAACTGTTCAAGTTTGTACTATGGCTCGTACCACTATAATTTGTTTAGTAATACCATTGTACCACCATTGCTACTATATGTAGTATAAGCCTAGGCTAGGCTAAGGAATTTTAGTATGTACTGATTGGACTAGGCTAGGCCTAGTTGTCAGTAAAGGTGTGTAGTTGGTTGCAGATAGCTCCCTATAGGCCTGCACGCTTCTTTTTTATTCGTAGAAGGTCTAACGTTAGGGAACAATTGATTTTTCAAAAATCTTTAAATTTGTTCCAAAATCGAGGTTAGGCCTAGGCTTAAAAAAATGGTTTAGTATAGGTAAAATGCACAATTTAAGTGTAGCCTGGATCTGACCTGTTCTTTTAGAATCTGGTGTCAGATTAACAAAAAAAAAAAGGAGTCAGAAAGCTGTTACTTTGAGGTTGGGGGTGTGGCTAATTTTCAAGAAACTGAATGGTCCATTGGCATGAAAGTTCTCTAGCCTAATGTTCAGCCTTCCCCAAAAATTTTTGGTCTGCAATCCTTACTACAACTTGGCTAGGCATACTTGCAAGCATTCTAGGCTATAGTGAGGTGACAAATTATTAATGTCGTCTAGCTCATCAGCATACTTATGTACCCCTTAACAAAGTTCTTTAGTCCCACAGTAAATAGGTGAGGCCTAATGTTAGTATTGGGCACAATGGCAATTCAAACAATAAAGGCAATTAGTCTGATGGGTATAGGAGAAAACCCACAAAATTCATGATGTTTACTAAGTCAATAAATAAAATTTGTTCAACTTTGAAAGGAGGATCAACTTCGCCTTTTACCAGTTGTATCTTATTACACAGCATAGGCTTGATTTAGCCTAGCCTAGGCCTAATATGTTAAAGAAATAAATGACTGTTACAAGGCTAAGTTGCTTGACAGTGCTTTCCAAGTAAGACACATGAAAGGGAAAAAAGCGATCAGAAATCATCTTATTTTCAGTCCAGGTATATATTATGTTAAATATTGTGCTTTTTTGGAGTAATCTTGACAGTTTTTGACTAGCAAGGTTTCTGCCAAGGTGGGGAAAGGGAGGAATGAGATTAAGGGGGATAATCCCCTCCCCTTCATTTTGCAAAGCTTGAGTTTTCTAAGGTACATTTTGGAGATCATCTTGCAAATAAGTTCCTTAGATATCATATTGGAACAAAACATAGGTGAGTTATCAAAACTTAAAATGGAATATTGCAGAATTACAACCTGGCATAGGCCCCTTGACACCACATGGGTTACGTGACGATCACTTCACAATCGCGGATGTTGCTTCGGCAACATGCGGTCCTCCCCCCCCCCCTTATTTGCAATCCTGGCAGAAACCCTGACTAGGAAGTACATATCAGCAGGATTTTCCATATGATCCCGATTTGAAATAAATATCTAGGCCTAGGCTAATAAACTTTGTGCTTTTTCTCCTATAACCGTAACACTAACTGCCCTGCTTTGAATTGCCAGTGGCGCATCCATGTTGCACTGTAAGGGGGGTTTTAACAATGACTTTTGAAAGAGTAATCGCCATCCTGGTAGCAAAGTATGCAAATAGGGGCCTAGGCCTAGCCTATAGGCTTCGTTAAAACTCAAGGGAGGGGATTGAACCCCTAAACCCCCCTTGGATCCGCCACTGATTACGGTTGTGCCCTGTTAAGGGCTGGTGACACTACAGCGATTTTCCGATCTGATTTTTTTCTTAATCTGACCGGCAGTATTTATTCAGATTCTGTTCTATGGCTGCTAGGCCTTTAACGATAACTGATTTTAGTTTGCGTCACAGTAAAGTGTTCTGCTACCACTGTAGCCTAGGCTTAGGCCTAGGCTATAACTTACATCGCTAAACAGAACCTTATTTGGTCGAAAAACAGTCTGACTTTAGTATGCACCTCCGATAAAAGATGTGATGTCACGAAATATTTAAGTTAGCCTAGGATAGGCCGCTAGCCTAGTTTACATTTCATTTTCATACTCCTTTTATACAAATCATACATTTACACAAGTTGGCAAATTTTTGGCTTTTTCTGACCAGGGATGGAGATGTGACTTAGGCCTAGGCCTATAGTAAAGGCAAAAACACATAAAAATCGGACCGTAATCCGATCTGAAATCACTGTAGTGTCACCTGCCCTTAACGGCACGAAAAGTTGCTCATTTCATCCCAAGTTTGTACTAGCACTTTCCAAGTTGTCTAAATCAACAAAAACAACTGAAATAGCCTAGGCCTAGCCTAGGCTAAGCCTGCCTAGCCCTACATCAAGTTGTAGGCATAAGATCTAACAATTTGCATAGCCTACAAATGAACGGTTATCATAGAAAATTAACATTTTATGTTGTTAACAAGAAGGCAGTCAATTTTGCCAATGTGCGGATGGCAGATCCCTGATTATTTTGATACGTCATAGTAAGTAGCCGTAGGCTACTAATACTATGTATTGCCACTTCTTGGCGAACGACACAGTCCTTTACCACTGCAACGTTAGACTAACGTTACTTAGTGCTAGCTGTACAAACTCCCAAGTTATACTAGGCCTAACTTTAGGCCTAGCCTAGGCCTAGGCCTACAGAACGCTGTGCTGTGTACCAACATTAAGCACTCCCCGAGTTTTTAATTTTCTCTGCTTTGACAGAGTCAAGTATGTGAAAAAGGAAACAGTTAAATCATGTCCAGTCTATTGTCACTTTATGTAATCGGAGCCTAGGTATGTCCTCTCGGTTGTAATTTCGCACTGCACACTTGATCGACACATGCATCGCCGCGGCACATATATTACAATTACATACTATATATCGCGTCGAATCAGTCATCGTTGCTCGCATCAACAACGAGTAGTTTTCTACGTACACCTATATGTTGCGTATTACAGAATGTTTGGGAAGCGTAGCATGCGTGAATACTGTACGTAGCTTTACTACAGTGAAGCCTTACCACCCTAATGTCAAAGATCTATACTGTCGGTGGATGGGAGACTAATTAACAGCAAAGCCTCCAAACGATTGCGAATGTTGCTTCCCCAAAAAAACACCTCGATTGACGGAATTCTCATTAAATTTTACATTTTTTCTCTATATTTATTTGTAAAGAAATGAGCACTTGTGTTCCTTTATGCTCCGGAGTATATGCAGCTTAAAAAGTAACCAAAGCTTATATGCTTGGTAACAGGAGCTATTATCCTGCTCTATGGCGGAGCCATAACACAAAGTTCCATGTGTACGTCACCAGCCACTTACTCTCGTGATCTAGCAACTATATAGATGTCAATGGGAACAGTCGCTCGGTCAGATCGGAAGAGTGGCCTGGTCAATTTTGTGGGCCTGATTGGGACCTTTTCAATGTTTTAGGTCATTCAGATCACCCACATGGCAACTCTTTGCAATCCAACTTGACATGCCCATAAATTTATACTTTGTTCAATCAAATGGAAAGTCACAAATTCACAGAAGTCTCTAATCAAAAACTTTCACCACAGTTTCACAATTTGACCTCTTGTGACCCCGTCTTACTTTCAACATCACCGAAAAACACAACTTTGATGAACAATCATCTACTGAACACTTCTGTCAAATTTGAAAACATTCCAACAAAACCACAAGGAGTTGAAGGCTTTTTCGTGATTTCACTCTTTGACCTCTCACGACCCCAAATGACCTTTGACCTACTTGCTGTTACCATATATATCAAGCCCTTGACAAGTGCTTTAAGCCTACCAACTTTGACAGGGAACGGTCAAAGAATCTGTAGACAGCAGCCTTTTTTCCAATGTTGACAGACAGACAGACGGACAGACAGACAGACAGACAGACAGACAGACAGACAGACGCATTGCCATGACAATAGCTCAACTTGTTGAGCTAAAAATAGAATGACCATTTTGTCTTCACCTGACCCCAACCAGGAGTTGAGAACAGACATACCCTAAGCTTCTTGATAGCTAGTGACTTAAGTTCACATACACAACTGGGATGAGTAAAACAGTATTTATCTTACCAGAAAAGAATGTTGTCCTGGGAGGTTCTACCAGAGGTACAACTAATCCAATAATCGATTTCATCACCGTTTCCAATGCAAGTCGACCATACTGTAGAAAAAGATAGAGCAAAGATCTATTGAATTCAGCAGGATGGAAAAAAAAAAAAGAAAAAGGCATTTAGGCTGACAAATGTTATGGAGGGAAAACCACCTGAATTTCAGCTACAATCTCACTTGGAAGTAACCAACATTGATGGTGATTGTAAAATCCTGGAGTTTTAACTCAAGTTTGTTGTCACTTAAAATGAAGCCATTGTTCAAATTAAAATACGAAATAGTTATTCAGTTAAAGTGGCCCATTGAGTTAGATCTTGAAATTCAACTAATTTTTCCAAACCTGTTAAGTTTTCTTCTCTTACCAATTACCAATGGTCAAACTTGGACAATCCCCACACAAGCAACTGTTTTATGAGTGAGTACTTAACAGCTCAATTTGGTTTTCAAAAATTTGTGACCAGACACTTCTTTTCAAATTATGCACAAAACCTTTTCAAGTCAGGCACCATGAAATTCAGTGTTAACTTGTTCTTGGATATAAAGCTTGACTAATTATTAACATTTGCATGTGGTAGTACCCTTAAACACTCTTATTAAGTTACTGATATCAACTCAATGAGCCTCTCTAAGTAAACAAATGGCATCAAAGTAGAATTAGTAATATCAAAAATATGGATACTTGCTTGATTTAAAGACTGAGTACAAGTGTTTAAGTCCAGCTGTAACATACTGTAGCAGTGTTTTTAAATATTTCAAACTTTCACAAGCTTTGAGACTGTTCATAGGGCTCAACCTAAAGGACAGAAGAAGTCACCTCACACTTATGTTGAAACAAAATCTGAATCTCACAAGTTTCTTCTAATTTTCTTCATAGCACAGTTCATAATATTTCAGGACTGAAATATTTTATATTCAAGGTAAACTAAGCAGTTACTTTTAGTAAATTTCACAATTGAAGAGGAAAACAATTGTCACATGATTCTCAAGAGCCATTCTGAAATCAGGAGAGTCTACTATAGTAATTTAAGTAGGGGCAACTGCACTTTCTTTCTCATGCTTTAACTCATTCTAAACAGCAGGGAGTCATAACAAAGTGAGTAATATGATGTGATGTATGCAAAGGTTAATAACAACAGAGGGTGAGGTTAGGTTAGACAGGGTTATATGCCTCAACTTATAAACTTCTGGGGTTAATCCAGCAGTGCCCATAGCCTTCTTTCCAGTAAGAGGACACTGGATTGTTGCACCTACTCCATTACTTTTGCAGAGCATACCACAATGCAGCAGGTTCCCATTTTAATATCTTTGGTAAGACCTGGTCTGAGGTTTGAACCCCCAAACCTTAAAGTGTGTGTCCAATGAGACAACAGAGGGACCTTCCCCATTCTCCAAGGAAATGGCTCCCTACAACCCACTTCATTCTCCAAGATACTATCTATAAGAAATAAAGTTAATTTCCTGGAATTTTAATTTCAGCTGTCCTGCTACTGTCCCTGTGAAGTTAAAAATTACTCTGATCACGTTGTTGCTCTAATGCTTACAGACCAATACTTCTGTTTTTCCCATTAAGGAAATCATCCATTTTGCTTGGTTCGGCTATTAGACACAACCAATGCAAGATTAACCTGAGATATCTGCTGAACTTCATTATCTACAATACCTTGTTATCAATGTTGAACTGGCTGAGATCCCGACTCTCAGTAGCTCTTCGGTCACCATGAGTGAGTGCTCCCTGAGAACATGTAAGAAAAGGGGATAAACCTTAAAATTTGAGGCCAACAGTGCTCTAGTAATTCTGAAATAGAGTTATTTGATTAAGAATCTGGAGATGAATGCATGTTTTCCTTTAATATCTTCTTGTTGTCCAATACCAAAAGGAGATTCTTTGATAGCATATGGTTTTAACCAATCATTAACATCGTATGAAAAGATTCTTAAAACATGCTGTGACAAATATAACTCTGCAATTGTAGCATGTCACTCCCAGTCCATCAGTGATTCATAACTTGGCCATAATACTTCAATACACAGCACTTGTCCAAACACATTTATTTACCATAGCTTTGAATTTCTTTATGATACTGGCACTGCTTGACTAAAGGACTGTTAGATATATTTCTTTGCTCCACCTTACATATGGAGTACTTTTATAATATATAAACACTGTAATATTTTAAAACAGTATCTATTTCCAAGAAAAAACAGGAGATCAAATCATTCAAAAATACAAAAGGAGTCTGATATAGTGTGACCATATTCCATAACAATCTGTGACGTTGATGAAAACTGGTATATTTTCACGAAGTAACTTACTTATAAATTTTATTTAAGTTCTAAAGAATGGGGTTAAGGATCACCTACCCAACATAGGTAACCCACATGCTTCTAAGAGATCCCTAGGCATAACTCCTTGAGGTATGATGTTTACAAGGATTTCATCCTTTGACGTCTGGTGGCCCCAAATGACCTTCACAAAAAACAATAGGGATCATCTGTTCATTATGACCAATCATCCTCCCAGGATTTTGTACCTACAAGCAATTATAATGGTATTTACTACTTGCCCTCTGGTAACCTCAAAGGTCTTTTGAACTCTACTAAACACAATAGGATCACCTTCTCAATGTGGGTGATCTACATGAAAAATATGAGATAACTTGAAGTTACCTACCTTGAAATATTGTGCTGACAAGGTTTTGTTCTTTGACCTCTGATGACCCCAAATGACCTTTGACTTTACCAAAAACAATAGGGATCTTATTCTTTCATATTCTCAATATGACCAACCCAAATATGAGTTTAAGTCACACTGACCCCTTCTTGGGAAATCATGTCTACAAGCAAACGGGTCACACCCACACAAGATCAGCATTGCATAGATTTCTTGAATTCCTTCAACAAAATGAAAATTTTCCAACTTTTATCTAGAACACACTCACCAAACATTCCAGTCTTTTGGCAACAATAGAAGCAAACCTCCGTTCTCCGGCAAGCTCTGATATAAGAAAGACATACTCAGGGGCACTGATTTGGTTAGATCTGTGTGTGCGACCTGAATATATAAAGTAAGAGTAAAAAAATCCTTTGGATACACATGATTGAATCAGGAATAATTTCAAGAACTGCATGGAGAAACACATGCATTCACATTTGGCCATGTCTCTATGGTGCATACTTAGTCACAAAAAAAGGTTCATGAGTATTACAAAACCAACAGTAATGGATATGTATGAACTATGAATATGTATGAACTAACTAATGAATATGAACCCTGCAGGACATACCAAACTGTTGTACAGCTCGATCTGCACTCCAGGGAATCTCTAGAGTTATGTGGACCCGTCTTTTTTGATTTGATACCCGCCGATCAGCTTGAAGAGATATACCTGAGCTGGCTGCTTCTGATATTATTGCAATATACTGCAAAGAGATAGTGAGAACATAAATATTGGTGAAGTCACAGAATTGTCAAAGTTGGAGAGGCATGAGGCAATGAAGTTCATTTATCTGTTAGCAGTTAATGGTTGTCATATCTAATATGAGCTAGATCTGAAGTGTCACATCTGAACCACAATGATGCATTGCAAGCTCCCAATATGAGAACATAATCTATGCACCAAGATGGAGCATACCAATGTGCCCACAAAAGAATCATAATTCAAATAATTTAAAAACTTCTCAAAGATGTATCTCTATTAAATAAGCAATTCAATTTTTTGTACAATAACGAAACCACTTACTTTTTCCCCATCCATAAACCGTTTCTTTTCTGTCAGGTTGAGGATTTCTAAGGGTACGTCCATCTCACAGCGAGATTCATATTGCACATTGCCGTCATCATTACTCACCACTCTGCCTTTCCTACCTGTCATCTGGTGAGAGAAACAAGATGACATACTACAACATCCTCTTGCGATGTACCTACTACCATAACAACTGCAAACAATGACAAATTTATATGCTTTGCTACATTCATGGGACAAATTTGGAGATCTATCATAGCTATTGACTGGTTCCAATTTATGAATATGAATATTACACAACAAAGCTATTACACACTCAACCAATGAGACGTTTTTAGAGAGTCAGTTTGAAGTGGGAAAAATAACAGGCTTAATTCCCATTGATTTTGGTTGTAATAACTTTATTGAACTCAGATTTGCTTTATTCAATTTTCCATTGCATATTAATGTATCTACTGTGATTGTATATACGAAAAGTTAAAAATGTATGGTTTCTACACACTTCATAAAGAATTCTTCCAAACGTTTCAAATTGTTGTTATTATGAAGAGAGTAGCCAGTGTAGCAGTTAATACACGTCAGTTTGTGTTACAGCATAACTAGAAATATTACCAGGATATAATATCATCAAGAAGTGGTAATATGTATGGGACCTCATTTGACAAAGATTCAATTCATAGATATCAAGGATAGGGTTCAATATATTGCGAAGGAAGAAGTGGGAGCGATGGCAACTTGTGTCTTCATATTTTAATCCAATCACATGGTGTCTAATTGTTTGAATGACATACACTGTCTGCTTTGTTTAGTAACAGGTGCAAAGCAACATAGAACTTGGATTCCTCAGTGCAGATCGCTTTTGCCAGTATTGACCCTGGCATTTTACGGCTACTCTGAAGCTTGCATTAAGCTATGCAAAATATTTACAAACTTTTACCTCCATAAATACCACCTTAGAGAGGCATGTTGCAAAAGTCAGACTTACACAAGCATTTGTTTGTATGTAACCTTTGGGAATCTGGCCTTGGCACCTTTGAAATTATGCAAAGATTAGTGTTTCTTGTGATTGCTGAAGGTGAAGACACGTTTGATGTTTTATTGTTCATGGCAGCTATTTATGTTACCTACCTCTGCTACATTGTCAGGTCCTCCTAGCTCCTCTATCAACTCATCTAAGGTATTGGGAGGCAGGATGGGACTAAGTTCTTCCAACATATCCATCAGTTCTTGCTTCATCAGTGAGACTCTTTCATAGGCATCCATCCCGGGAAGACTAGTCTTGCTGGTAGCTGGATATGACAGGGGCATGATAAACAAATTCTTATATATCAATAGGAATATGAAAGAGTGGACAAAAATGTACTTTGGATAAGTTTATCACCTTTTATAAATGCTCCATGATACCATTAAACTTCACACTTGTCTCTCATACAATGACAGCAAAATCAATACCATGGAGTGATGAGGTCACAAACCCCACCCCTTTTAGCTGACAAAAGCTAGTGTGGGGAGCAGATGAGCACCTGACAACCAATGTGTGACTGCTGCACTAAAGCATTGTTGATTTTTGACTGGGAGTGTGATGGCAGATGACAACACTCTATATATAGGCTAATGATTTTAACACCAAAACTGAAATAGGATGGCTTCATTGAGATTATGCAGCAATATGTATTCCCCCAGTCATCACTAGGACACTCACAGGCAGAGTTTATACATCCCCTTTTCATTCCCCTTCTCCAAACTCTGAATAAGGCCTTACTGTATTAACATACACCCATACACATCTTCAACCCCAAAGTATTGAAAACTGACATACTTTTTTAAAATGAGCTAAAATACCAAGCAACCCTTCCCAAACTCTAAATATGGGAGTGATTATATTTAAATACATCCATTCATGTCTTTGAACCACACTTTTGAAAACTGACAGACTTGTACCTATGAGATAAGTTAATTTATGGGGAACAAATTGAACTGCCACTATACAACATGTTTTGATTAAAGCTTCTATCACCTCCCTACCATACTTCACTATGAAGGGTTTTCCTCCATCTTTTAAAAGAATCAACAAAAAGGCTCTTTTTATCTCAATCTATAAAATTCCTTGAAGAGTGGATGGAGACTGAATATCTCCAACTTTTGAAGCATTCCTTATTAGTTGAAACAAATATGTAGATTACCTGTAGGAAAAGCTGGCAAAGATGAAGAGAGGCGGTCATCCCCTATCTGAGATGTAGATTTACTGAAGGAGGACTTTGGTGTGATTCCCAGAGCTCTCAGTGCACTGTCTGCCATACTCTGCATCTGTGCTTCTTCCTTATCTTTTCCCTTTGTTTTTGTCTGTTTTTTCTTCTTCTTGTTTTTCCCTTCTTTGTTTGCTTTCTTTTTTATTCCTTTCTTTAGCCAGGGATCTATCCAATTTAAACAAGAAATGAATTAAAAAACAATACAAGAGAAGAAATCATTTCAACAAACACTGAAAATAAAATAGCTCAAAATAACCAGTATGTATACTAGGGTTTAGTAAAAAATATATTCCTAAGCAACTTCTGAGAAATATTGATTTTGAACATTCTTATCACAATTTAATGCCTTTCAATGCCACTGTCCCTTCAGTTCAGGACTGCAATGCCATCACCCAGTAAACTTGTAGAATATTATAAGACAGAAAAGTGTGTTGATATGTAAAATCATCATGACTGGAAAACAAAATAAATAGAGGAAAAAAAACTTGCAGGATATTATCAAGTTTCCCTGATCTGTTCACCCTAATGTACATTACTGTACTTGGAAAGTCTCACTATATTGACCAAAAGTAGGGAACTTTTAGAGGGAAAAATGACCCAGGACCTCTTAAAGTACCTAATAATTACAAATGCACTTCAAGGGATTTGTACAATCTTAAACATCACAGGTTCTTCAAGCATAATTGATCTTTCCCAATACAATTATTTGACAAATATATTTACACCAACAACCTAGCATCAAAATTTGACTCTTCACAAACACCAAGTCTCCTTTAGGTACAATGTCAAACAACTTGGCTACATCAGCTACCTCAACTAGGCCGCAGCTGCCTCAGCTAGGCTGCAACTACATCAGTTAGGCTGCAACTACATCAGTTAGGCTGCAACTACATCAGTTAGGCTGCAGCTACCTCACATAGGCTGCAGATGCCTCAACTAGGCCACAGCTACCTCAGCTAGGCTGCAACTAACCAGTTAGGCTGCAGCTACCTCAGATAGGCTGCACATGCCTCAACTAGGCCACAGCTGCCTCAGCTAGGCTGCAACTACATCAGTTAGGCTGCAACTACATCAGTTAGGCTGCAGCTACCTCAGCTAGGGCACAGATGCCTCAACCAGGCTGCAGCTGCCTCAGTTAGGATGCAGCTACCTCAGGTTGCCTGCAGCAGCTGGGCAATATTTTGTTTGATACTCTTTTTTCCTCCATTTATTCAAATAGTTCAAAAAATAATTCATTGCAGTACACAGTATTCTGTAAATCAATTACACATACAGCAACTTTTCCAACAGTAATACAGTTACAGTAACTAAAAAATACAAATAAGTAACTGTGTTCTAGTTCCACTACACAATATAAGCAAAGTCACTTTTTAGTTCTCAGGAAGAAATTTCTTACAAAATCTTACAATAATTGACATCATTATACAGACAGGTTGGTTAATTTGAAGTTCCTAGCATTAAAGGGTTAGTAATCGAAATTAAAAAGACCTATCACATTTATTAAAAGCCTCTTCCAGGTCTACATAGGACACCACATTTTTTTTCTTGTTTGATTTTGTTGAGCATACTTTTCAATTCCCATTGCAAATTTAAATTCGTGAAAAAAAATCATCTACAAAAAAAATTTGTTTGATACTCATTTCAATAAGCAGGTAAACATTGCATGAGCTTGTCATTTGTGTAGGAACAAATGTTTTGACATTATGCTATAACAATTGCTAGCAGGTCTTCAGCACTAGATTTTTGAGGTGCGGGGGTTGAAGGTGGCTTGTAAGTATGCTGTTTTATTAAGCTTCAACAGATTTATTTAAGTCCCATTCTTTATCCAGGTCTCTCACAGTCATTTCAGTTGAGTGGTGGTGTGCAATCGCACTGGTACGCCTAGTACATTGAACATACACATTCATCATTTTGTAAGACATACCATCATCTGAATCTGAGCTTCCGAAAGGATTAAAGTCATCATCCTCCTCCTCTTCATCATCATCCTCATCATCTCCCTCGGATGATGAAAGTCCAGAGGATGATGACAGTTTCTCAGTATTGACATCAGAAAAATCTGATGAGTCATCACTACTGTCACTCATGATATCATCATCACTGCCACTGTTTCGCTGTCTCTTCTTACTCTTGTGATTACTGTTTGCACCTGCAAATGAAGAAGAAGCACCTTACTGCCACCTGTCTAATTGCTCATATGCTAACATAATTCCCTGCGATGCAAATTAGGTAATGACTTTGCCTACAACCCTTAGCTATAGGGCTGTGAATGTTTAGAGAAATCACTAAAAGTTTAATTGCATAATTTTGTGATCCTTTAGTTGTTAACTACGATTAGTCAACTACAGCTGTTTTTCATAGAGTAATGTTGAGAATTGTCGTTAGGATAACAAAACTGTATGTGTTCTTGTGTATTTCTTACATTGTTAAGGTTTCCTGACAGTGGCAGCACTTGCCCACATAGAGCCAATTGTAAAAAGTAATAACCTACCTACTACCACTGTTAATTGTTTGTATGTACTGTAGTTAAAATGCATGTGTCCCACTATGACAACATATATCAGTAATCCCCATACATATACCACAAATCGGAACAAAGTGGTGTTGCAATAGAACATGCACACTACTTCATAGGGGCAAATAATATGCATGCTGTATGATACATTTTGTACAAACTGAGTACAAATGCACATGGTTGTCAGAGCATGAACTGGATCAAACCAGTCAATGTTGCCTGTGACAACTTGCACAAACAAGCATGACTATTGTACTCATGGTCTGTATATGAAGCGCTGTAACCAACTGGCTATGTAGACCATGCATGTTATGCTTTAGCTTTAGTGAAAAACAATTTGTAGTGCACTTCTATGTGTAGCACACAGTTGGTGCAAACTTGGTTCATTGTTCAGTCCACTTCAGTATAACTTTGCTGTAAAATTTCATTTTGCAGCTGTTCCTTATGTTTTGAATATGAGTGGGAAAGAATGACAAGACAGACAGTGTTTCAAGCACTGTCAAATAAACAAAGAAAATTGTTTGGATAGTCGGAAAATCTACATTAGAGAGAGAAATGTGTATGGATTCAGATAGGTAAAAAACGGTGTTTGTGGTTAATAGCAAGTAGCTTTTATAAAATGTTTAATCCCCTTGCGATCATTTAGCAATTAATCACTACAGTCAAAGCCCTACTTTGTAAACATGACAATATGTGAAAATGATCACTTAGTTGCTATATTCCACAGACATATACCAACCTCTTTTTCGTTTATTCTGAGTTTTGGTCACTTTTGAACCTTTTGTAGAATTTTCATGAAAGTCCAAACCAAACAGACCAGCTGTCTTTGCCCTGTTGGGGGCTGGAAAGTGCTTCTCCATCAGAGAACTGAATACCCCCCTGCAGAGAGAGAGAAAGAATATCAAACAAATGTATATTGCCATAACTGTTATAAAATGTCACCATTGTAAGAAATTACCAAAACTAATGGTAGCAAGCACTATTATCTGTATTCTAAGCTAGTCTCAATGACAACAAATACTACAAAAGCATGCTTCCTTACTCACATGCACACTTGAATATGATCATTCCCCAACAATTTTGTTTTAAGTTCTGGTCCCCATGCCAAATCTAGCCTGCCATTACTATGCTCTCTCTTACCCTTTCCCCTGTTTCATCTGCAGCCCCCTCCTAGAAACACTGCCTCAAATTTCTCCTCTTATAACTCTTTCATTAATTAGCTTGAAAGCATTTTCAATTTTATTTACCAGGAGAAGATTGCCTTGAACAAAATGTTAAATTAGCATAGATAGCATGAGTAAATTTATATCTGGCAAATTGCAATGTAATGTATGAGATACCCTGACTCTGAATATCAATGACACTGGGCTGTGGCAAAGCCTCAGTAAATGCAAGTGACTAAACAAATGAAACTCCATCCTACAATCATTTGTTTAACTATTTTGTAATGAATATATTGTTTTGTAATGAATCTATTGTTTTGCAATAAATCTATTGTTTTGTAATGAATCTATTGTTTTGTATTCAAGAACAAAGTTGACTTACTTTGCTGTTGACACAAAATCAGTAAGTTCCCCACCGGCTTCTTCTAAAGCATCCAGTGTTCTGGCTTCACCGGTGGACTGAAGGCCGATAACTACGCACTAGGGAGAACAATAAATCATAACCTGATGTATAAAGCAACTGCTGGTAGTCTGAAAAGGAGTTCCGACAACTTGAATGGACAAGCACACCAATGGTCAAACGTGGTGGTTCTTGTGCAGAAGTCATGAGTGACAACTTTCTGAAGCTCGACTCATTATGATTAGTACCTATGATCTTTCTACTCATTCATGATCATTTTCAAATATTCAAAAGTGAACCTCTGCCAAGCTAGAGCAAGATTGAATCTGATTTCAGTACTACAAAAGCCTGCTAAAGGTGGTGGGTTACTGAGCTTACTAAAAGATAATACTGCTGAACAGAAGCTGGTGTTCATGAATATGTTGTACAGTACATACTAAGGGCCACACAGTAAGTGAGACACAAAGCATTTCACATTACTAGCTGCAGCTGATACTGATAACATTATAGTCACTGCCAAATTGTCAAAAATTTTACAAACGGAACCTTGAACAGAACTACAGTAGGAAATTTCAGCCCCAAACCTCACTTTTGTTGAAAAAGTATTGTCACAGCAGGTAGACCTGAATTGGGTTTATCAGATCTGCCTTAATAGTAGCTACCACTGTCCAACATTATGCTAACAAAGAGGATTCAGCAGGACCATACATACACTTACTTCCAATAACCTTGAAATTGTAGCATTGGTCAGATCTGACAAATAGCCAGAGACTGTTTATTTAGTGCACACTAAGTGTATACAACCAGAGTTGCATCATTACGCCAAGACAATTAGCTTCTTTCTTGACACGATCCTACTGGCACTAAAGCATGATACACAAACTAGGTCAAACACGTTGTTGAGGTTGCAAAGAGGAACCTTACCCCTAATATAAGATATTAAATGAATGAACCATGTATTAGAATTTTCCAAGTTTTTTACAACAAAGGTTTTACACTATTGGAGCATTTCTCTTAAGGTATACTCTCTAACATTAGCATCCCAGAAAATGGAACATGTAACAGGTGGTTTACAATACTAAGCTTACAACATTCAGCATTCTGCATTTCTAGTGTTACTTTATTGGTTATACTAAAAGCTGGAAAAATGGAACATTATGGTTTTTATGGGTTCCATGCTCGAACAATCAAGGATGCCACGCTCCAACAAGCTCTCAGCAGAAACTATACCAACATGTTTGCTTGGAGAAAGTGTTCTGTGTTCTGCCCAGAAATTACCCAAAGAGGTCATGAAAGAAAAGGATGCACTGGTATTAAATGCTACCCTTGAGTGATGCAATGACCACTGGAAATCTGAGAGGCCCTTCATGAAGGAGAAGCTATGTGACGACTACCGTTAAGTTAACAACGTACTGAAATCCCCAACAGTGAAGAAACTGAGAGAACACCCTGAACTCATGGAAGAACTGAAGTTCATTTCAGACCATACTTTTTCATCTAAACACTATCATCCTATCTACTGAGACAATGAAGTACAGTACTGCAGGAAGACACCAATTTTACAGCTTTAAATTAATGCAAGTATATGAGTAGTGTATTGCTAATATATACTGAAGTGGGTAAAACTAAAGCAAAAGTGCAACAAGGGCAACAAGGCCAGTTGAAAAAATGCATCAGAAAATAAGCAAACAGAACAAACCTATATGTCGTGTACTTTAAACAGTAAGGCATGGAAGCCATACACTGAAGGCAACAACAGCAACTCTGGCCCAGACTTTAAGTCATTTTAACAGGGCATTGTGGCAAAATGGGAATGTCCGACAGCAATGACCACCGAAGCTTCCATTATACAGTGAAACAGTTTAAGCTCAACTTTGGGGCAGGAAGCAATGTTTGCAAAACCTTGAATTAAAAAATTTGAAGTGTATACCAAGTCTGCCTCTCAGTCTTGACTTGGGCCTTGCAAAAACACTTAGTGAAGACAGTTAAATTTCAGTCATATTCATCCTAACCACAGAAAACATGGTGATAATTATTTTGCAGTTTGCAAATAATTGGATTCACAAAACTTATTTTCTTTTTGTCTTTCTCAAGCCAAAGGTTCTCATCACTTTTCTCTTAATGAATTGTTCAAGGAAGACTATTTAATAAATAAAATTCACCTTGCCCATCTTGACTGCTTCTTTAGCACACTTCACAGCTTCCTTCACTTTTGCTGCAATACAGAGATACTTAAAGAATCGTTGATGAGCAGACCAAAATTGACCCCACATGGAGTTGGAGAAACTCGGATCACCACTCATTAAGGATGCCGCCTTATGAAATCGTTCTCTTGCAGCACACCACTGGAAGTAAATATTCGAGAAGACTTAATTCTCTTTGACATAAACAGAAACATTTTTGTTTTACCCTTTTCATGCTTAAAAAATTTAGAACACACTCAATGTATGAAATGTATACTACATCATTTAAATTTTTTTATAAATGATCTAACTTTAAAGACAAAAATATATTCCAGAGAATGACGCTTATCTCCCACCATTACTAAGCCTCGTCCCCATATAGCTTCTGAAGCTTCTCTTGTTATCAAACTTCTTGAGAAGACAACACAAAGTGCAACGGTGAATAATCCCCCTGCCCCCTTCCTGTACCACTGGTTCCCAATATTTTGTATTTCCTGTACTACTCCTACAACCAGAATGCAAAAATGCATTGAGGTTTCGATGATGCATACAGAACATGTTCTTTTCAAAAAATGCTGCATTTATTGTAACACAAGGTGACCCAAAGTGACCTTTGACTCCACCAGTAAGTAGCTGGTTTTTCTTTTAACCAAAACACTTCTACAATGAAAAGCCAAATTTCATGCTGTGCCTTAAGATAATCTATCCTATTAACAAAGTTTTCATAGTTTGATCTCTGGTGACCCCAATTGACCTTCAACCTCCACCAAGGACAACAGAAGCCATCTTCCAACCAGCACACATCCACATTCTAACTTTGAACCCTCTCTCATTTTCCCACCTTGAAATACAAAGTAGGAGTTTTCAAGGTTTGACCTTGGATAACCCCAGGTGAACTTTGACCTTTACCAAAATTAATAGGGTCCACCCTCTCGTCATAATTCATTAACAAACCAAGTTTGAAAAAAATCCAAGCTTCCTACCATTAGATATCATGCAAACAAGGTTTTCGGGGTTTGAGCCTCCTGTGACCTTGGATGACCTTTGATCTCTAACAAAATCAATAGGGTTCTCCCTCACATTATGATGCATCAACATACCAAGTTTGAGATTAATCCAAGTTTCCTAGCTTGAGATATCATGCAAACAAGGTTTTCGGAGTTTGACCCCCTGCAACCCCAGATGACCTTTGACCCCTACCAAAATCAGTAGGATTTTTCCATACATCAAAACGCATCAACATATCAAGTTTGAAATCAATCTAAGCTTCCTTGCTTGAGATATCATGTAAACAAGGTTTTCAGGGTTTGGCCCCCTGTGACCCCACATGACCTTTGACCTCTACCAAAATCAATAGGGTTCTTCCTTACATTATGATGCATCAACATCTCAAGGTTGAAATCAATCCAAGCTTCCTTCCTTGACATACTGTGTAAACAAGGTTTTCAGGGTTCGGCCCCCTTTAACCCGAAATGACCTTTGACCTGTACCAAAATCAATAGGATTCTTCCTTACATCATAATGCATCAACATAACACGTTTGAGATTAATCCAAGTTTCCTACCTTGAGATATCCTGTAAACAAGGTTTTCCAAGTTTGACCCCCCTGTGACCCCAGATGACCTTTGACCCCTACCAAAATCAGTAGGGTTTTTACATACATCATAATGCATCAAAATATCAAGTTTGAAATTAATCCAAGTTTCCTACCTTGAGATATCATGTAAACAAGGTTTTTGGGGATTGACCCCCGTGACCCCAAAATAACCTTTGACCTCTACCCAAAATCAATAAGGTTCTTCTTCCCATCATATTGCATCAACAAATCAAGATTCAAATCAATCCAAGCTTCCTACCTTCAGATATCGAGTAAACAAGATTTTCTGGGTTTGACCCTTCAGACCCCAAATGACCTTTTGACCTCTACCAAAATCTAAAGGGTTCTTGCTTACATCATAACACATCAACATCTTGAGTTTGAATTTAATCCAAGTTTCCCAACTTGAGATATCATGTAAAAAACGTTTTGGGGTTTGACCCCCTGTGACCCCAAATGACCTTTGACCTCTACCAAAATTTGTAGGGTTCATCTACCCATCATACTGCATCAACATATAAAGTTTGAAATCAATCCAAGCTTCCTACCTTAAGATATTGTGTAAACATGGTTTTCCGGGTTGGACCCCCTGTGACCCCAAATGACCTTTGAACTTGACCAAAACCCATACCATTCTTCCTCTTGATATGGGACATCTATGTACGAAGTTTGAAAACTTCCAGACATTTCTACCTTCAGATACTGTGCTAATGAGTGAAATGTAAAGTGTTTCAAGTCCTATGAACATTTCTACATTGAGATACTCTGTTAGTTACTTAAATGTAAAGTGTTTCGAGTCCTTCGACACCCGTCACACCAAATAACCTTTAAACTCGTTGAAAACTGATATTGTTCTTTTTCTTGATATAGGACATCTATGAACCAAGTTTGAATACTTTCAAACATTCATACCTTCAGATACTGTGTTAATGAGTTAAATGTAAAGTGTTTCAAGTCCTATGGCATTTCTACATTGAAATACTGTGTTAATGAGTTAAATGTAAAGTATTTCGAGTCCTTTGACACCTGTGACCCCAAATAACCTTCAAACTCGATGAAAACTTATGCTGTTCTTTTTCTTGATATGGGACATCTATGTACCAAATTTGAATACTTTCAAACATTCCTACTGTGCCATATCCTATTGTAAAGTGTTTCGAGTCCTTTGACCCCTGTGACCCCAGATGACCTTTGAACTCCACCAAAAACGATAGGGTTCTTCCTCTTCATATGGGGCATCTAAGTACCAAGTCTGAAAACTGTCAGATATTCCTATCTTGAGATATCGTGTTAACGAGTTAGTTGTGTTAAATGTAAAGTGTTTCGAGTTTTTGACCCCTGTGACCTCAAATGACCTTCAAACTCGACCAAAATCGATAGGGTTCTTCCTCTTAATATAGGGCATCTATGTACTAAGTTTGAAAACTCAGCGACATTCCTATCTTGAGATATCGTGTTAACAAGCAAAGTGTCACAAACACACACACACACACATACACACGCACACACACACACATACATACATACATACACACATACGCCATCATGAATGCATAGGTTTCTCTTATCATCGAAACCAAAAAAGCATCAACACTAGGACAAAACTTACCAATTTCACAGATCTGTTATACATTTCCTTAAAACTATCCTTCAATGGAATTTCTTTGATACTGAAGCCAACACCATGGAAACTGAGTTGCCGAGCCATGTACATCCCCCTGAGTTTCATATCCATGGCAACTATCTCCATGGCACCAACACCCCTAGAGAAAAAACCAGATACTTTAAATACTCTGTCAAAATCAATTAGCCAGGGTAATGGTATTGCTGAGTAAACATGCTGATGACAAAAAGCTTGGCAATAGAAAGAGGTTTGTACATATATAAGGACAAAAGACACAATTCATTCTAACTTTTTAAAATGTGTTTTCAATATTTAATGGGCCAAATAACTTGCCTCTAACTGAATTTTAGATAGTCAAGTATGATAAGTGGTGTCTGGTCTCATGTGTGATACAAACACTGTTCACCTAATCACATTTAACTATGGTTACCTTAATATATCAGGGGGTAGGGATAGCAAGATAGTTACTTAACAAGGAAGTTCTAAATTGACATTTTTACCACATGACCTGTGTAAATTTCCCAGATTTTACAAGATTCAAGATTGTCTTAAAATTTTGCATGCCATTTTTAAAAAGTCAAACACAGCTAAAACAAAGCATGATTCACAAGCATACCAGAATTTTCTCTCAAGCATTATATTATAATATTCACATGATGGAGTGTCCTTCAATGTCCATGCCAGTAATGTTTCACTTATAAAAAGCCAACCTTACCTTTTCTCTACAGCTTGAATGAATGACTGAAAATCATTAAATGGTGTACCTGGTCCCCATATACCTAGCCTTGACATGTAGGCCATGTTTCGAGGCTCAGAGGCACCTGAAGGTAAGGGAAATAGAAAGTGAATTTACGATTTAGGACAAAATGGTTTATGTGGCACAACTTTTGAATACTCGTCAAATTTGAACAATTTGAGTTAAGATAGATTGAATGAAATTTCAGTTTACACTATAACATTTCAACCAATAATAAAAACAATTAAATATATATTATCCCCCTTTGGCTGTAAATAACTGCTAATATTTGCAAGAAGGAAAGAAAAAATCTATCAAAAGTTATGGTAGCATCACCTGGGGTATTACAAGTGTTTGTCATTGGATTTTATATCATTCAAACTCACCTGTAGCACTGCAGTATATTATTCTTGCCTTGGGAAGCTGTTTCTGTAGTTCTAACACAGTTACACCTGTCTTGGTGGGCTTTGATGATCCACTAGGTACAAGGTTTTTGGCTTTGTGGCATTCATCCAGGACAATCTGTTTAAAACAAATAGAAGTTAAGAGTTATCAGTTTAAAAAAATGTTTCAAACTAAAGACAACTCTTACACAATAAAGCACTGCACACATGTCATACAACAACAATTATACAAAGATACTGTTGTTCAACAAAATTTCTTATGCAATACATTAGGTAACAATAGCATGTTCCACACATTTGAAAGCAAAGCTGTGTTAAACACATGCAATGTTTTTGATTTCCTGTCTGGTAACTGAAAAATGAAAACTGCTATCGATAGGTATTAAACTGACTTTACGTATTTAAACTGAAAGATAAGCAGTCTACATGTAATACAAACACACTATACTTAAGTTAGGGAGATTATACTTTAGTGAGAGGATCTGAGTGTCCCAATCTCCCTTCAAAAATATAATCCTTCATCATTATCACCCTCCCTGCCATATATACATAATTAACAATATGCAAGAATGGAATAGATGAGAATAGAATTGAGAGCTACTGTGCTAAGATATTTTGCCTTGATTACAACTTACCTGAAAGTCAGGTTGACCTTGCTGTCAGAAAGGAATTTTTCAGACTTATCAAGAGTATTTATAACCCCAAGGATCATCTTTTGCATTTGGAGTTGACTTTGTGGTGCAATAACACAAATCACAATTTAAGAAATACTGCAGTAAATCTCACTGTCAGGATCATACTTTTTAACATTTCTCTCATTTACAGAGTTGCAGTTTTATTCAGAACTGACTTTGCATTCAGAGCTGCCCTTCTTACTCAAAAGAAAGGTTTAGATTCTGACTTATGACCTACACCATGTATTTTAAGTTTCTTTTTTTTTTTTTGGAAATTTTTGTTTGTTATTTTATTTTGTGTTAATCCTTGAAATTCCTTTGTTTATTAAGTTCTGTAATTTCAAGTGTTCACTTTTAATCCTCTTTACAAATTTTACATAATATCTATTAGAATAAAAGAAATAAAACAATGAGGATCAGACTGAATACCTAAACTATCATGATATACTACCTCCAACTGAGTAAACCACATCATCATTTACCCCTCCCACCTCCCCAGTCATTCTTGATTTAGGGAGTGGGGAGAGGTCAAGCCAAACCGTTAGTGCAGGAAACAGGTGGTTTGGGGGGAGGGGTCTAAGGGGATGCCCCCTTTTGTTTCAAAACATTCTACATCTTTGAGGAGCTTACATTCAAAATGATGACCAAAGTATTGTTCTTACAATAACATTCAGTGAATTCTGCAGGAAATCTCAATTTTGCAGGACAGCCCATTTGACTGTGAGTGCAATATGCAAAAAAAGATTACTGGGTAGGGTCTGGAGCCACTCACCATACCTAGAACATGATGTGAGAAGGTGATACAAAAGAATTAAAGCACTTTAAGTACCATGCTAGACTCACTCTTACCTTTTAACCTTCATCACCCTAACCATCCTTAGCCCTCCCCCCAAGCACTTTAAGAACCATGTTAGACTCCCTCTTACCTTGTAACCTACATCACCCTAACAATCCTAAGCCCTCCCAACACCCCAACTGCCCCTTTCTATCAATTTCAAATTATGGAGACTCACCACACCATCAAAGTCTTTCCCACACCAGTGCAATATCTGTTTCAGTCTTGTCCTATACTTGCTTTTGTTTTGGCTCTCACCAATGAGGGCAGAGTAAGTGGCAAAGATGACACCCTTTCTAACATACCCATTCTCCTTGGAGTTTATCTTCACATATCGGAACTGGGTAAACAAGAACAAAACAAAATTCAAAGCTGCAGCAGCTGAAACAAACAAAACACTTTTGAAACCTATAGCAGAGCCTTAACATTATAAGTGGCGGTGGAGTTGGCACAGTAGTTGATTGCACTGTCTCTAACCCGACACATTCCTGGATCAAATCCTAATGGAACCACTTGGGAATTTTAAGTGAGTTAAAGTTCACCACAACTTTAAATAGCTGTTTAGTGATGATAAGGGGGTTCAAAATGGTAAAATACAAGTGTGGGAATCTGATTGTCCATTTCAAGAAGTTATCCACCTCAAGAAATTGTGAAATTCAGGAAGTTGTTAGTCAAGCAGAACATGGTACCCTCCACCCCTCCCAGCCTTTGAGGAAAATGTCCAAAGTCTGTCAAATGGAGATATTAAATGGTGGTCCTGGGAGCAGGTTTGAGAGGAATTAGCACACATTTACCTTGTTAAGGTCCAGACACTTGTCAATATAGAAGGGGTATTTTGCGGTTGTCCATCCATGCTCGCTCTGGTACAAGGTCCTTGATGAACCAATAGGCTTTCTTACACTACAATCATCTACAGTATGTCAAATCACAAAGCAATGTTCGTGCTGTCTTTTAAGTTGTGTTTCCATGTTTTGTTTTTTTCTTAAATCAAGGAATGTATCCCAGACTTTTAAGCTATAGAGAAGCTTTGAACAGCAGAAGGATCATAAAATAGTTGATAGGATATGTGAGAGACAGGTTTTGTATCAAACAGTCAAAATTTTATTACTTTGTTTGAGAATGGGAGCAGATTGACACGAGCGGAATTGTTCACTTGGAATTAGCCTGGCTTAGAGCATGGAGTGCCCAGTGCCGTACCACTGAGTGTTGTAGCCTCTCTATGTGTTGAGGGAGCACAGTGCTATTCCCTGAGGGCAAAGTACCTATTGGGCATAATGACAGGAATTCAAAGTTTACTTACAACATTTATTTAACCAGACTAGCCTGTAAGTACCCAAGTATTTGGGTTCTTGGCCACAGTTTCCTCTAAGAAATTATACACCTGGTCAGTATTCCTGAGAAAATTTGACATGTCGGAAATTCCAGTTGTGTGGAACTGTACTCACATCAGACATGGGAAAAAAGTCCCCAATTTTTCCTTTTTTCCTGCCCCCTATGGGCTAGAGGTTGTAGAATATACCCACAGTATTTCCCCCTTGTTGTAAGAGGTGACTAGAGGGAAACCAAACTGGAATTTAACCCTACTGGAAAATTAATTTAAACTTTGAACCTTTCATTGTGTTGACAGACACATATAACACATAATTTGTGCTGGTGTGTTGTTAACCCTTTACCATTGTTTGGGTCCTTTTGGACCCATGCGGAGAGCTCGGCTGTCACCCATCTTTACTGTTTCAAGCTCGAAACTGCGAGTAGCTACCCGAAAATTCGGCAACAACAACGAGAGAGACAATAGTTTAAGGTCACGGGGTAAATGGCCTACGGAAGCCGATGCGGGGCAGGCTACGTCCCCTTTTCCGCCCACTCCCGAGGTGCCCAAATATGCCCCGATCGGAGCACAACGGTAAAGGGTTAATCTAAAATATCTGCACCACTCTGCTAAAGGGTTACATGCACACACGCAGAGACAGTGGCATCAGCTTTGCAGTAAACACACTCCACAGGCTTATTTTAACCCTTTACCATTGTTTGGGTCCTTTTGGACCCATGCGGAGAGCTCGGCTGTCACCCATCTTTACTGTTTCACGCGGAGCTCGAAACTGCGAGCAGCTACCCGAAAATTCGACCACAACAACGAGAGAGACAATAGTTTTAGGTCACAGGGTCAACGGCCTACGGAAGCCGATGCGGGGCGGGCTACGTCCGCTTTTCCACCCACTCCCGAGGCGCGCAAATATGCCCAGATCGGAGCACAACGGTAAAGGGTTAAATCATTCTTATCTACTACACTAACTAACTTCATTTTTTTCCCCACAAACATCAGTGCATCAAATTGACAAGCCACTGTGCCAAAATCATGCCATAGCAGCTTAGCATAAACACTGTTCCTAACTTAGCAATAGGTGTCTGTTAGACAAGGTGTGACATAATAACTTTCTCATTCTACTTAATATTCATTCATTCATTCATTTATTTGGTTTATCACAGCACAGAAATTACAAGTACCATTAGCAGCATAATAACAAAGGTGTGATAGGGATTGCTCTTAGAAACCCGTTTACAGATACCTTGAAACCTCTTTTCTGAGTCAAGAAATCATTTCATGGCAACAGATTATTTCAACATAATGAGGCAAACAGATGAATTACCTTATTTAAGGAATGTACAGGAATATTCCCAGCACCAATATCTTTAAGATCTCTCTGTGCATCAAACTTCAAATCATTGGAAACACTAAACCTGGTTGAGTTAGAGAAAAATCAAAGAACATAGAATGAAGAAAAAAAACAAGAAATAAATACATCTATTCTGAGAGAGGATACATGAAGTGAACACTTTAAAGAGACTCACTGAATTGATATTGATATTTTAAAGAGAGTGTTAAAGGGTACTACCACTTTGCAATGCTCATAATTAGCATCAGTAGTCAAGTTTCACATCCATATGGAAAAATTAAAAATTTTGAATTTTTTGAAGCAATGACTTGTAACTGTGTTGTACATTCATTTGAAAAAGTGTCTGGTCATGAATCTTTGAAAACCCAATTGTGCTGTTAAGTACTCACTTTTAAATCAGTTATGTTTATGCTAGATAAATGGGGATTGTCTAAGTTTAACCATTTGTCATTGTTATGTGAAAAAAACTCAACAGGATTGGAAAAATTTGTTCAATTTCATGAGCAAACCCAATGAATGCTTTAATGCATACTTTTTTTCTGACAGTTTAAAAATTTGTGTTAAAAAATTTAAAATATGACTTTAAGGGATCCAATTTCCACCTTCAAAGGACATTTCTAAGCTGAAAAAAAGTTGACATCATTCAAAAAAGGCAGATAGTGCAATAACCTGTGATGTCCATCTTGTACTCCTCAAATAAGTCTGTTTTTCTGAATGTTTCTTTACCTTGTGCTAAAATGTCATAACTTTCTTAGTGGGGAATAGACTGTATGGACAGTCACCCAAGACTTGACTCACACTACAAGCCATCTGGGAACAATATGCTATTCAAGAAAACACAGATGTTTGCAAGGTCAGTAACATCTTAATGTTAAAAAAAACCATTTAATAACAATGTCAATATTCCATATCACAGTGGTGGAACAAGTTATGACTATGAGACTACAATTTGATGAATTTGATTCATTTTTTAAAATCTGTTTGGAAAACCTGCAAGGCATTGCTTACCATAAATACAAGGAGTCACTTTATTTTGTAGCCAAGTTGACTTGCTTGCAGCTTTTAATATAACAAGCGACTCAGTGCCTCACAGTACTATTTCATTGAGAAAAATCATGACATAATACCACACATGATTCCATTTTGAAGAACAGTGACTCACGTCATGACTAATTACAACTCTGGCTGGCTTGACTTGAATCAATTGGAAATTGGGCCGTAAAACTCCATCTAACTAATTACAACTCTGTTGCTCACCATAATGATCTCTTTCTCCCGAGTAAATAATTTTCAAAGATAACCCCTGCAACAGTTCTTCCCTTCCCCACACCAGCACCATCTCCTACAAAAATACAGAAAGTAGAAAACAATCTCATTGAAACACACCATTAACAAGAAGGACAGAATACAAAGAAAGCAATGATTAGGAAAACAATGCACTTGATATGAAATCAAGAAGATCAGTCTTAAGTTACAGTTTTAACTTACCAACAGCCATATGAACATGAGTTACTATGAATACTTTACCCTAGTACCACAGTGGTGCCCATCCCACCACAATGAGCTATACACTACATTACATATACACAGTACGTTGTACCAGTTCTGTGAATATTAAGTTTCTTGGGGGGGGGGGGGGCGTCATATTTGCTTTCATGATAGCTCCAGAGGGTGCACATATTAAAATATTTCCTCTTCAAGCCTATTTCATGTCCACAATATGAAACCAGAATGCAAAAATGCATTGAGGTTTTGATGATGCATACAGAACATGTTCTTTTCAAAAAAGGTGCATTTATTGTAACACATGGTGACCCAAAGTGACCATTGACTCGACCAGTAAGTAACTGGTTTTTCTTTTAACCAAAACACTTCTACAATGAAAAGCCAAATTTCATGCTGTGCCTTAAGATATTCTATCCTATTAACAAAATTTTCATAGTTTGATCTCTGGTGACCCCAATTGACCTTCAACCTCCACCAAGGACGACAGAAGCCATCTTCCAACCATCACACATCCACATTCTAACTTTGAACTCTCTCTCATTTTCCCACCTTGAAATACAAAGTAGGAGTTTTCAAGGTTTGACCTTGGATAACCCTTGGTGAACTTTGACCTTTACCAAAATTAACAGGGTCCACCCTCTCGTCATAATTCATTAACAAACCAAGTCTGAAAAAATCCAAGATTCCTACCATTAGATATCATACAAACAAGGTTTTCGGTTTTTGTGACCCTGGATGACCTTTGTTCTCTAACAAAATCAATAGGGTTCTCCCTCACATTATGATGCATCAACATACCAAGTCTGAGATTAATCCAAGTTTCCTACCTTGAGATATCATGCAAACAAGGTTTTCAGAGTTTGACCCCCTGCAACCCCAGATGCTCTTTGACCCCTACCAAAATCAGTAGGATTTTTCCATACATCAAAACGCATCAAAATATCAAGTTTGAAATCAATGTAAGCTTCCTTGCTTGAGATATCATGTAAACAAGGTTTTCAGGGTTTGGCCTCCTGTGACCCCAAATGACCTTTGACCTCTACAAAAATCAATAGGGTTCTTCCTTACATTATGATGCATCAACATTTCAAGGTTGAAATCAATCCAAGCTTCCTTCCTTGACATAACGTGTAAACAAGGTTTTCAGGGTTCAGCCCCCCTCTAACCTGAAATGACCTTTGACCTGTACCAAAATTAATAGGATTCTTCCTTACATCATAATGCATCAACATACCACGTTTGAGTTTCCTACCTTGAGATATCCTGTAAACAAGGTTTTCCAATTTTGGCCCCCTGTGACCCCAGATGACCTTTGACCCCTACCAAAATCAGTAGGATTTTTACATACATCATAATGCATCAACATATCAAGTTTGAAATTAATCCAAGTTTCCTATCTTGAGATATCATGTAAACAAGGTTTTAGGGGATTGACCCCCTGTGACCCCAAATAACCTTTGACCTCTACCCAAAATCAATAAGGTTCTTCTTCCCATCATATTGCATCAACAAATCAAGATTCAAATCAATCCAAGCTTCCTACCTTCAGATATCATGTAAACAAGATTTTCGGGGTTTGACCCTCTGTGACCCCAAATGACCTTTGACCTCCACCAAAATCTAAAGGGTTCTTGCTTACATCATAATGCATCAACATCTTGAGTTTGAATTTAATCCAAGTTTCCCAACTTGAGATATCATGTAAAAAATGTTTCGAGTCCTTTGACCCCTGTGACCCCAAATGACCTTTGACCTCTACCAAAATTAGTAGGGTTCATCCACCCATCATACTACATTCAACATATTAAGTTTGAAATCAATCCAAGCTTCCTACCTTAAGATATTGTGTAAACATGGTTTTCCGGGTTGGACCCCCTGTGACCCCAAATGACCTTTGAACTTGACCAAAACCCATACCATTCTTCCTCTTGATATGGGGCATCTATGTACGAAGTTTGAAAACTTCCAGACATTTCTACCTTCAGATACTGTGCTAATGAGTGAAAAGAAAAGTGTTTCAAGTCCTATGAACATTTCTACATTGAGATACTCTGTTAATTAGTTAAATGTAAAGTGTTTCAAGTCCTTTGACACCTGTGACACCAAACAACCTTAAAACTCGTTGAAAACTGATATTGTTCTTTTTCTTGACATAGGACATCTATGTACCAAGTTTGAATACTTTCAAACATTCATATCTTCAGATACTGTGTTAATGAGTTAAATGTAAAGTGTTTCAAGTCCTATGGCATTTCTACATTGAGATACTGTGTTAATGAGTTAAATGTAAAGTGTTTTGAGTCCTTTGACCCCTGTGACCCCAGATGATCTTTGAACTCCACCAAAAACGATAGGGTTCTTCCTCTTCATATGGGGCATCTAAGTACCAAGTCTGAAACTGTCAGATATTCCTATCTTAAGATAGCGTGTTAACGAGTTAGTTGTGTTAAATGTTAAGTGTTTCAAGTTTTTGACCCCTGTGACCTCAAATGACCTTCAAACTTGACCAAAATCTATAGGGTTTTTCCTCTTAATAGGGCATCTATGTACTAAGTTTGAAAACTCAGCGACATTCCTATCTTGAGATATCGTGTTAACAAGCAAAGTGTCACAAACACACACACATACATACATACATACACACGCACGTCATCATGATTGCATTGGTTTTTTTCTTACCATCGAAACCAAACACACCACGGGTTTAAAAGGAGATATTCCAGTGCGTAGCATGGCAATGGTTTCTCAGCATGACCACGCATAGGAAAGTGTTTAAATTCTTACTGACACATTTTAACTTTTAAAAGAATTTATCCTGGTCTGAACTCTGAACTACATGTACACACATACACCTGTAACTATACACTATTTTAAAATCAATTAGCTTCATTTGGTAAATCATTTGGCATTACAATTAATAATGAACCAGCCACCAAATTTGGGACATTGCCATCATATCCTCTGTGCTGTCTTATTTTTGGCTGATATAGTTACAACAAAATTCTCACTTAGTCACCTTACAGTTTGTTTAATTTAAAAGAATAGTCCGAAAGCTTATGAAAACTATTTCAGGATGTTGAAAATATTGTGAAACAACATCCTGGCAGCAGCATTAGGTTCAAAAATTCTTGACCCTGGAGAAAACTAAAAGAAAACTTTAAATTTTTTCTGAGTTGTTCCATGAGGCCATTATGTCTTGGATTCACTTTCTCTAAAAGATCTGTTCAAGTGTTACGAGACGACATCAACCAGACTGAATCCACGGACGAGCGAGATATTCCACGGACGAGCGAGAAAGTGCTAGCATCGGTGTTGTCTCTCGAGCATATTCAACGGGTAACCCCAGAGAACATTCGCACAGTTACGAGAATGTATGATCACCTACTGAACTACTGTATGATGTAATGGCCTAATAATAGCCAACTTGTGGTTATGGGTTACTGAGCCCAGAACGTTCGCTGTTCGTTTTGTATGAGATCAAACGAGACGTTTCCATAAGAGTAAGTTCCAGGCTTTTCTGGAAGAACTACCAGGCATATAAAAGGTCATGCAAGAAGTGTGACAGGGAGAGAAGAGAACAGAAGATACGCAGATAATACAGAGACCAGACGCCTGCTTCGCCGCTTAACGCTGTAATTGTGTCGCCATTTACCGATCACTATAGTCTTCATCCTGCCTTCGCGGAACCGAGTCCTACGCTGTGCTGCTGTACAATCGACGCTAACAACACAACCCCTTGGACAAAGAGTGATACCTTAAGCTGTAAAAGATTGTAAGTAGATTTAAGATTAATTGTTGTAAATTTAAGGAAGTAAGAGGTGAATAATAATTAAGTTGTTAATTTTAATCTCGCCCTTCTGTGGTCTTTCGCTGTTATTAGTTTGTATTGCGACCAAGCCGTAACCCAAGCCAGACTGGCAATTACTCATACGGCAGACTGTGAGTGTGCATATGAAACACAAGGCTAGGCTAGGCCTCAGCTAAAAAATAATGTCAGCCTTTGCGCAATGTTGCTGTCATTACAAATGAAGGGAGATGTAGCATATTTTTTATGTTTCCTTCACACTTTCATGAGCCGCATACCTCACAGCACATACTACATACATTAGATTGTGATAGCAGTGCACTTTCATAAACGAAGATAGTTGGAACAGCATGCCATAACTTTGAAGCTTTTAGTTTTAGTACCTTCTTACTAGTGTATATACCGTAGGCCTAACTTAGGCCTACTGGACCCCTACACACTGTACAGTCACGTTCGAAGCAACTCACCAAAGTGATCCCCACAAACAACATGGATATTGCTGTAATTTTTCTGTGGTGAAAAAATTATGCCATGCCCTGTATCTTGCTGGTTCCTTATGAGGATGTGGCACTGTAAAGAACTCCTTTCAGGCAATTTTAAAGGGATGATTGAATAGCCGTAACTCAGAACTTTGTAAGCAGTAAGCTTGGCAGATATGACTTGCAGGGAGAGAATGCCACCTCACTTCATTTTCTATTCCGGGCACATTGTGTACCGTAAAGCGCGATTGAGGTGCATACACAGAGTCACTTTCCCATAACAGCGAATGGTTTCCAAATGAATCTACACTTGCCCAGCTGAACTCAAATAAGGATATGACATAAGGTGACGACCTCTCAGTAGCCTCCTGTGGTACCTAGGCATGTTTCCAATGCTAATGCAGCACACGCCCAGACGCACAGAACATAGTTTACAAACCAAAGTGAATCCATGACACAAGAGAAAAAACTCACAAATATTAACAAGATTAATATTAATGAGGCAGACTCGTTCGTTTTGAAGTAGAAAATTGGAGAAGTTTTTGCCTTTCTTCAAGTCTGTAAGGCTGATTTTCCTTCAGCAAAAAATTGGAGCTTAATGCATGAGTTCTTTCAAACATGCTGTGACCCTGCCAAGCTGCTTTGGACTATTCTTTTAAGGTTTGGGATGGGCAGTCATCCCAAAATTTTATTTCGCATCATGATTAACAACTGAATTCAACAATTTCTTATTACTTTTCTTAGCATTCATATTATAAAAAATAACAGTGCAAACCAAACGGTATTAAAACAAGAACTTAATACTCTTTCATAAAATTCAATTAATTGAAAAAAAAAGCCATTCATCATATAGGGTGGAATACTATGTCAATCTAAATTAAGGGTAACCACAGCCTTTAAGTCTATAATTCAAGTCTCATGGAATTTTCCTGACACCATTAGAAACTATTAATTCGGGAGTTCATTGAGTGAAAACAAGGCCTCTGTTCAAATGTTCCAGCATGTATTAAAGTGCTCCTAAGCCTCAAAGGATTACAGAACCCTGCAGACTTTAATGGCCAATGAGCATCATTCATAGCATACCATCTCATCAGGAAAGTTTCCAGCATAACATCATGAAATAAAGCTTACCTATGAGAAATCCTGCTCTTTCTCTGTTGTGTAGAAATGTTTCATGTTGTTGACAAGCATATGTAACAGCTTCTAACTGTAAAGCAGAGAGACTTCCCATATCCATGGTTTTTTCAGGAATACAAACACGATACATTATGTCTGGGGGCTCCACACTTGCCAAAGAACTTGTCTCTACCACTGAATCTGGGTGAGGTTGTCCAATTTTTACTGCAGGATGATAAAAGATTTATTTATAATGCCATTAAATTATTTCTGTAGCAGGACTCAAAATAAGATTCAAAAGGTGAGCAAAAATGAGCGAAACGGCTATCAATCTATGTTGTTTCATGGGACACTTTTGAGGGGCACCACAGCCATCACAAAGCGTCCAATAGCCATGGCTATTAGTGCCATCAGTTATTTCAAGCCCTGCTGTAGGACATTCTGCTGCCCTATTGGGTCAAACCACTATGAAAATGCGACACTGCTGTGAGTTTGCCTTTTTTAGGGGAAGGCAATATACATACTGTACAAATAACAACTACAAAGCAAAATTTGAAACTACCAAAGCTATAACAAGAAATTTTCTTCCAATTTAAGAACATTTTGTTAATGTTAATTTGATAACAAAATCATGTGTACCTACTTTACAGCACAATACTCAATTTAATCAGTATACTCATATCAGTAAACCCTGCCACCCCCACCCCACATACACACACACACACACACACACACACAAACCTACCAAAAGCCCCTCTGTCCAACCACAAATTTATAAAGTAGTTTAACATTTTTTTATATGCAATGGATATTGAAAAATTTGCTGCTTCCTTTTCCTGTTTTATCAAGAGAATTTTTCTTCCACCCCAATTTGCATACTGTAAGGGTGATGACGCCCAATATCCCTCAAAAGTACCTCGTTTACATTTCCTGGAATCAAAATTTGATTCACCAATTAAGTCCCTTCAAAAAAAAAAATTTCTCCACCATGAAGTTCCCCTGACAAACCCTCAGAGAACCATTGCAAACTTTTGTAAGGCAGGTTGTTTGAGCTGTTATTTAGACTTACAGGAATTGTCTCAGCAGATATATGAATTGGTAAGACGTCCCACCTATCCTGTTTCTGTCTCTCTTCCCCTGACCACTCTCCACTTCAGTGAAATACTTACATTTGCTAGGTACATAATTTGCATATGTGTCTTTATGACCTAACTCCTCTTCTGCTTCTTCCTCATCATCATCTTCATCCATCACAGCATTAGCTTTCTAAAAGAACAAACAAGAGGGAAATCCACGGAGTTGCATATCTCATCGCTAACATGTGCCCAAGTTGGTTATAGAACTGTAAAAAGTATGGGATACAGGAAAGCACAGATCCTTCAGTAAGTTTGTAAGTTAGAAGTTAACATGATCGAAAAGGACGGCTCACTAAAATGATATGGATATGGACGCAACCATTGTAAAAGTAAGACATTTTCGGGGAAGCTTTAAACAAGTGTGTAATTGTTATTATTCACGCACTAGCTCCATGTTGATGCAACAACAAACTTCATGTGTTTCGAGTTGATATGCACATCAAGTGTGTCTCAATTAAGAAACTGGACATGTGTGCCATGTTGAACGCGTAGCGTTAGAAGATTTCCAGCCAACACAAAAACCTTTTCTGCTTGCTGGCCTGTGGCAAATTCTAGCCCATGGCAAGGAAATTGACACGTAAGTTTTTTTGGCGATGCTTCACAACCGCCAAGTTTTAAGGGCACTAATATGTAAAATAGGTAGGCCCTATGCCTAACCTAATGTTAGTCTCCCACAGTTTCATATCTTGGGTTATAACTCAAGCCCAAGAATGGCATAGGTCTAGCCATGCCTAAGCCCCAGACCTAGTCTACATACTGTTAACCAGCTTCAGATTTCAAGTCTAGCCCTAGGTTAGACTTTAACTTTCATACTACTAGGCCTAACAGTTACAGTAACTTTGGAGTGAATAAAACTGTCTGCATAGACCATATGGGAACACTATAGATATAAGGGCTATCAGAGTGAAGCGCGAGCAGGAACTTAAAAGTTGTCACTGCAGCATACAAGCTAGTGAAATAAGAATTTGAGTTGTGAAGAAGAGACTGCTACTACCAAGTACTAGACTAGGCCTGAGGCTCAGTCTAGCTTATTTATATTAATTGATGAAAAATAGGCTAGTTACAAAACATTAACCTTTGACCATCTGTAATGTGAACTTTGTCCTTGGTTGCCATGACAACCACACATATGGGTACAACTTGTCATGCCTAGGCTATTGCACTTAAACTTTCAGATTTGTGGGATGCTTCCATTAAGAGTTATAGTAGATACAATAAAAGAATTTGACTCAAGGTCACATGACCTTTGACCTTGGTTGCCATGGAAACTACATATTTTGGCAGAACTAGTCTACCCTATTATACTTTTGAAGTTTTAGTACAAAATAGTAAAAAAAGTGGTCTTTTGCAAAATGTGACCTCTGACCTTTGACATTTACTTGGGAGGGTCTGGGGGACATAAGTTCCTACCCTGGGATACCCACCTACCAATTTTGAAAAGAATCGGTCCAGCCCACTAGGAGGAGTTTAAAAGACAAAAAGGTTGTTTTACGAACAAATTATCACGTCAAAAATTTTTCTTCTACTCTACCACTTGACCTTTGACCTCTGTTGCTATGACAACCACATATTTTGGTAGGTTTAGATGCAATCATCATATGTGTGAAGTTTCATGTCAGGAGGACTTTTCGTTCTGGAAATATAGCAGAAAAGGTGATTTCACTAAATTTGACCTTTGACCTGTAAGCTTTGACCTTCACTTCTGGCTGTGTTTTAAAATGCAATTGTTCCACCTAAGTTCCTACCACATTTGAAAAAATTTGGCCCAGCAATTCATAAGATATTAGGAAAACAAAATTGGACACACACACACTCACCCACCAACACAAACACACACACACTGACAGGTTTTGACCCCCCTCTCATCCCTGGACCTTCAGTCACCCCAGGGTACCTCACCATGGGTTAGACCTTGAGACTAGTAAATTGGGAAAATTTACTGTTACCATGGCAACCACTGCGATTCAGGCTGGCATTGTCATAATAGCCCCATAGGCAAAGGCAAAGTGACTACAATATCTCATCCCTCTCACAGAGGGAAGAGATAAAAAATTAGAGTTAGAGAAATTGCAAAGGAGTATCTGGACTCCGGACAAAAATATATATCATGCTCTTGAAAGGGAATCTGACCCTACTAAAGACTTTTAGTTTAAGTAAAACATTTTTTTTCTTTTAGCTTAAAGGTTGTGTGACATGAAAATGACAAAATTGGATATTCGATGTAAAAAGCATTGAAAACTTAAGAAAATAGCTGCAATTCCCATCAAAATCCATCACAAACTGACCATTTAACAGGGCAGTTTCTAATTTGCCCTTCATCTTTGATAAATATGTGATAAATATGTGCTGAATATGCAAATTTTGTAATGTCATGAGCGGGATCTACCATGTATGGCTAATGTTGTTCTTCATACAATCTTCATTTCAAGGACAGTTGTAATATTTATCCAAAGAGTTTTATTTTGAAAGTTAAAAGTTGCATCCTTGAAAGTTGTCAGCACTAACAACCAAACCATTGACTACCCAATGAATAATTAAGAGATAATGTATGGTTAACAAAAGAAATGTCATCACTATGCAACATTCCACATCATTACTTTTGTACAAGTTGTTTCAGAAACCTTCAAACTTTGAAGAAGTATATCTTGAGATCTATAAAATATATTGACATATTTCTAACATATATTTACTCAGTGAAGTTCACCCCGTAACAGCCAAGTGAAGTCAGGGGATTCTGCTGAATACCTTTAAGAACAAATTCTATAGAATTTAATTATAAAATTTTTTCTTTTTGAAAGTTCAATACAAACAAGATGCCCTGATTCAGTCTAACTATTTATTCAATCACTCCTTTTTCCTGCAATACTGTATTGGTTGGCTTCAATTGTGTGGCATTTACAACACCACTACAATACTACTTCCATTGTGGTTCAATCTGTAACTGGAATAAGCATGTGATTGTACACACAATATTGGAATTTTAACTTCCATTTTACAATATTACCAAAATGCAAAAATATGCAAAAATGCATTGAGGTTTCAATAATGTGCATACTGTATATGTTATATTCAAAATGATGACATACCTGTAATGTCTCCTTATCTTCTAAGTCAAATGTTAAAACTAGCATGTGCAAAAAATAATTTTGTGTTACCACCTAAGACAATTTTTCACCTCATCCAACAATGACAGGGACCATCTTCCCACCACCGCATATCTACGTATCAGATGTGAAATCTATTAAAGTTTCTAACTTTGAGCTATTGTGTTAACAAGATTTTAAGACTTTGAACCCGGTGACCCCAAATGACCTTTGACAGATACCAAAAATGACAGAGACCAACTATCCCACCATAATGCATACCAAATATGAAATCTATTCAAGTTTCCTACCTTGATATATTGTGTTCAGTGTTTGACCCCTGGTGAGCAAAGATGATCTTTGACCTCCTCCCAAAACAATAGTGACTATCTCTTGACCATAGTGCATCCATATGCTATACATGAAATCAATCCAAGTTTGCCATCTAGAGAGCTGAGATACTGTGTTTTCCAAGATGATCTTTGACAAGGACAAGTTTTTCAAACTTGATCACTGGATCCCCAGATCATGATTTTTAACCTGTGCCAAATCAATAGGGATTTTTCTCAAATCATAATGCACTAACATGCCAAATTTCAAAAAGATCCAAGTTTCATATCTTGAAATATCGTATAAACAAGGTTTTCAGTTTGACCCCTGTAACCGCAGATGACTTTTGACCTCTACCACAATCAACAGTTGTCTTCCCCTCAGTATGGGACATCTATGTACAGTACCAAGTTTGAGAACTATCACCTTCCCCTCTTTTTAATATATATCATGCAAACAAGGAAAGTGTAACTTGTCACAAACAGACACACACACACATACACACACTCATGCCATCATATGTTTCTCTTTTTATCAAAACCGAATTAATTTTAATATCCCATTTTCTACATGACTCTCTATATCTTCTTTGCATTCTCCTCTTTCCTTTTTATTATCTATTGTTCACAAAAAACATTGAAATGCCAACAAATTGGGCTATCTAAAACATTTCGCCAACTTTGAAGAGCAGTAACTTTTTTAAGCATTAAATCTTTCTGTGTGTTTTATAAATATCCCGATAATGTTCACAATACACTAAACTGCAATACTAACAAAGAAAAACCCCAAATGACTGTTTCAAACTTGCAGACAATGTGATTTCTGATTTCACATAAATTTACAAATTAAAATCAGTTAGCCATTCCTTATACTGTAACATACTTTACTCAACATGAACAATCTTAATTGAAAGGGTACACCCCACTGACAATGTTTTTAACAAAGTTTTCCCCATTTTACATAATACAGTAAAAATAAAATTAGCACCCTCAGATTTTCATTGAAAGAGCCACTTTTCCTGAGGAATAGCAATAGCACAGGAAAAAATAGTTTCAACTCTTCCGGTCTTCCCAAGCTTTGACAAATCCCCATTAGTCTGGGGTAAGCAAGAGTTCACTAAAATGCATTGTTTCATAACATCAGCCAGGGGCAAGAACATGAGCAAAGTCTCATTCACATCTGATTTGAACAGCTACTATTACTTTAGGAAACTAAGAAATAGGCAATATATAACAAGGAAAAGTACAGTAGTTAGAAAACAACTGACCTTGTGTATGAAAAATGATAAATGCAAAATAAATTCACTACAGCCTTTCTGACTCTGGCTCATAAGTCATTCCAATGACAGACTAACTGCATAGTGTGTGTGAATTTATGACTAAGACTGACAGTTAAATTACCAGTTTTAATTCAAGTCAGTCAGCAAAAAAGTGGCAGTCAAAGTTATTAACACATACACACTACACAACTGTTGGAGATTGGACAATCAGGTTGAGTTGCAGTTTGCAGAATCCTATAGTGTGGGGTTACCTTAGCGTGACAAAATTGAAACACCTTAATGTACTTACAGCAAACCTCTTTTCTGAATTTAAACGACCAACTGAATTTGTGTACACAGGTGAAAAGCCATCTCTTTGTCCAGGTGACGTCATTTTAGGAAAGTTTGAGTAGACACGTCCAGCCATATACCCTGTATGTTTCGCTGATGTACTCTTTGAACTGGGTGTAAGATTTTTCACAAACGTTGATGTCTTTGTGATTGACCCTTTGCCTGAATGGCCCACATGAACAGATTTTGCACTGTGATTTGATCCTAAGGATGGTTGGCCTTTTTTCACTGTAGCATTATTAGCCAATGATATTGGTTGTATAACAAACTTCTCTGAAGAACTGCTTTTCTTTTTCTCATCACCTGAGCTACTGGAATCAGTAAGGTCAATGACCTTTGAACAGGCCTTCTCTTGAGCTTTAAGTAATTCACTTTTGATAACAGTGTCAGATTTCTGAGATAATATCGTTTTTCCATCTTTGTCAACCTTAACAGTAATCACTGCACCACTATGAAAGTTAATACTGGATGGTCTGGCAAGACTTTGGGCAGCAGTACTTGACTTTGAAGCATTAAGTACTGTGGGCACATTTCTAGAAGAAGAAACCTGTTGTATAAACTTAATGGGTAATTTACCACCCCTGCTTAGAGCCTGTGCTGTAATCCCTGGTGGAAGATTCTTTATCACTATTGTCTTCTTGTTACCCGATTGTGCACTGGTCGAGGAAGAAGCAGTTGATTTAAAGTCATTACCATTAGAAATAGGTAAGGATGATGGTGTTGATGTTGACACCCAATTATCAAGCTGAGCAGAAGGCTAATGAAGAGAATAAACAGAGACAATGTACTAACTTTTAGCACTGTAAATCAATGAAGAACTTTTCTGAATAGTTTGCTTTGGAGTACCAAAATGGTGATGTTCCACACCTGCATATGTTAATAATGTACAGCTATTCAGGTCACTTAAAATGTACTGAAAGTACAGCATGAAACCATCTTAAAATGTGGAACCATTGTTTGCAGTATAAACACCTGACAGGGTCAGTATTTAGGTTTCCCATCTCACCCTACCCTCCTCCCCCACCCAGTAATCAGATGGAAAGACTACAGTTAGTTAGATGGGGTTTAACAACACACCAACACGAATGTGTTATACATAGTGTCACCAAGTTGGACAGTTATATTGTTGGGTGAAAAGACTACAGTATATTTCTACAATATGCTCAGTTTTGAACAGTTTTGCACTTTTTTCTCTTTGGCCAAGTGACACTATCAGCAAACAATTTCTCACATTTACAGGACCAAAATGACTCTTGGTAACTGGATGCATTAGCATTTACTGACCCCAATTTATCAGCCTAATCAGATAAACTCCCCCTGTACTGTCACCCTGATAGTTCTCATCCAGACCATTCTCTCAGACAAATTTCCACTCATGACAATTTTAGATTTTCTACTGAAAATTGCCTAAGAAGATACCTTGTAGGTGAGAAGCATCAGATTATGCACTTATAACTTGTAAGATGTTCCCTCTGACCCATGGGCAGCCTTTGGTGAAATGAGCTTCATGTTCTTACAATCTGTGATGCAGGGCAGTGTCTCTACCAGAGTAGGGAAGGGGGAATTGTGTTGCCCCCTCTCCAGAAGAAGGTGGGAAACCTTGGACAACATCAGTTTGGGGTCTAGCAGAAATAAATCTCCCTCTCTTTTTGTGTCTATGTCAGAATCCCTACAGGGGTGTGTCAAGAGTTCTGCAAATGTCAAAGCAACCTTAAGATGCGGCACAGGTGTGTCACATTCTACAGGAAGCGTGTACCCCAGTCTATGAAATGTTGGGTCAATTGCATGACAAAGGACTGCCTGCATAAATGCACAAGTTACACTCCAAATGAACATTGACTGACCTTGCATGGGTGTAAGAGGGTGCTTCTTTCTGTGCAATTAGTTAAAGCATTACAGTATACAGAACAGTCAGAAAAGTAGCCCTGAATGGTGGAAATTTCCCTAAAGGAGTTTGCCAAGATAAAATTATGGTACAATAGCAGGAATCATATTGCAAGAGGAGGGAAGTGGGAAGGAACCATACTATGTTTGATCACAATCTCAAAAATTTTATTGTCTTTTATTTTGACATCATTACAACAAAATCCATTTTATATTTCACTATTTACTATATTTAGAAAATTCTAACCTCACTGTGCAATTTTTCTTCTGTTTCAAAGTTTACATTTGATGCCACTGAGTCAAAGCTGATTGATTCATCAAATGAAAGGTCCAGACCACTTTCTGACAGAGCAGCTGAGAGAAGATCTTCCATCTGAATATAAGAAACACATTGAAAGTTGGATGAACAAAGTAATTTCAAATTCTTTAAAGGCATAAACTGCAGTTTAGTTACTGAGTAGCTACTACAAGCTTCCGAGGAAATGGGGGCAGATGGATGGTCAGACTGCTACCACACTCCCTGCCCCCCAGCCCCCCCACGCAGAAAAAAAAAACTGAAGCAAAATCTCAAATGCAATCAGGAGTTTGGGAAAATTTCTCGGGGCAGGAATGTGAGAGAAAAATTCAGACAGTCAGTTGAGTAAGAAAATTCATATAAAGCAAGCCTGAAATCTTAAAAAGATATGCCTGAACAAAAGGAAAGAAATGTCATAGTCACGGTTCCAAAAAGTTACTACACAATCAGGCAGTGCAAAAATCTATTATTCATGAGTTTTACTTCACACAATACAATGCCTGAGAATAAAAATGATAACAAAGATTTGCCACACATTTGGGATTTTGGGTAGCTTGTGAAAAAAGGTTTTCCTAAGCCCCACTTCATACAAAACTTCCAAGAAGGTTGAAAAAAAGGGCATGTTTTCAATTAATTTGCCATCTAGCTTGAACTTTGACCCAAATTTGGGGGCAATGGTTGTAAAAATCTGGAAAATTTTTTTACAACACTATAATGGTACAGAATGAGAATGTCTTCCCATACTATCATAAGTCTGTAAGAAAATTCATCTAAACCCGCCTCCTATTAACATGACATTTTTTCAAAAGGTCATACTGTAGCAAATTTATTTATATAGTTAGGAGTTCGAGCAGTCACAAAGAGAACTTCATCAATTCAATACATACTGAATTTAGCGCAGAGTCACAATAGAGTAAAATACATCAGCATATTTTCAATTCTGTTTTTTAATTTCCCCCTAAAAGATACAAGACCATTTCATCTAATGGAAGTGGTACATTTAATCTTTCCTTCTAAGCCTGGAAAATGCCATTTCTGACCGTCTGAGGTCTGATTTTTTTAAAATCTTCTGTACGATTCATACCAACCACTAGTGGTGCTCCCCTTTAGGCAGGAATACATTTTTCAGGCAGAAATTTTTCTTCTCCCCCCCACCCAAAAGTGAATTGCTCCTGTACACCTATGGTACAGTAGCTATACAGTAATTTGCTTTCTATGAACAAAACATACTGTATCAATATAATCATTGTATCAAAGAATAAGATCATAATATCTAGGGCCATTGTTTTTCTGCAATCGCGGAAAAACGCAGAAAAATAAGGAAATTAACACTTTTTAGAGAATTTCACAGAATTTGCCATTTTGGGCAACCTTTTAAAATTTTATTCGAAATTCATAATTTTGTGCAAAATTTACAGTAAATGACACCTCCCAAATATAAGCAAGCTGGTCCCCCCATGCCGATCAGCCTAGCTGTATAACTTCACGTGACCTACAACATTCAATATTGCAAAGTAGCGATCGTTCACGAAGTAGAGGCTAGGCCACAGTACACTACAGTATCCATGGCGAAAGTAGCCGCTGCACCCCCTATACAGACAGCTGCCAGACCGACTGAGATATATTTAATTTTGAAACTCGCCTGATCCATCCATTTGTTTCATTTCTAACTGCTCCCCAAATGGTATGGCTTGAAGCCAATACAAAAACTAGGCCTAGGGCCTACATGTAGCCACATAAATTTACAGTACAAAATGTAACGTTAGAGCTATCAATAATTTAGGCGATGATTAAATCTAGATATCGTAGTTTTCACCTATCGTAGTTTGCATAAGATAAAGCCTGTGTAAATAGATGTATGTACCAGGTCTGGGAGTTGCCTGTATAGCAGGATGTACCTACACAGCACATACCGTAACCAGGACCCGCTGCTACATGCACAGTATGATATATACGCTGACTTCAGCTGGCTGCTCCACTTGTATCATTAGAAGAACGCTCAGAGGATGGGGGAATTTCAATTGGCAATTAAATGACACCTTCCCTCAGTAATTACGTTAAGTAAGGAATCCCCAAACTTTTAAAGAAGTGGCTTCATTAATAAGTGCAAGTAGCCAATCAGTGAGCACGATTCTTTGTAACAGAGGATCGTTCTATGTTCAGCATGAAGCAGCTGCGTTATTACTTTCAGCTGACTGTTACGGTGTACAGCTGCTGCCATGTGCGTTGTTGGTCTTGGTTAATAGTGATCGGAACTTTTTGTAAGTTTTTTCAGTTCATGACTTGCAATGACTCATACGTGACACAAGGACATGAATAATATGGTTTGGAAGCTGAACTTGTTATTTCTTGAAAAATGTTACTTTTAAATTGAAATTTTTGGAGACATGCGACAGTAGTGAATTGACAAGTGGCTAATTAATTGCCAATCACCGAAAGCACTATTATATACCCTTCTGTACTGAAACAGAATTTCACTGAATGTTGAGAAAATTGAAATGGAAAAAAACAGAATTCAGAATATGAAAACAGAATTTTCTTTTCAAGGGGAAAATCATTGGCCCTAAATATCATACATACCTCTTTATTCAGATATATCTTGCACATTGCCAGCTTCAAGCTCTATGCTGTATTTTATGATTGTGAGCACAAAAGAAAGTATCAAGAGGCAGGCTAATTCTAACTTAACCTTTATATCTAACATTAGCCTCAATGGCGATTTTGGCTTTTTGGGAATATAAATACAGCACAGCCATTAAAGTAGGCCTAACTTAGGCCAATGGTATTATCAAATGATTACTGTAAGTTTCCGGACCTGTTACTGTTAGTAACTTAGTTTCCTCCCCTGTAAAACGTCAGTTTCCTTCCCTAAAAACGTTGGTTTCCTCCCCTACTCTTTCCAATGGGGAATGATGTGATATGCTTTTGATAGGCTTTCCTATAATTCTTTGAGAACAGCATCCTCAATTTAATAATTTAAACCTTTTCTTTCATATTTTGTAGAAAGTTTGTCAATGTACACTACAGTTTTTATATAACATTAGAGGTCTAACACTAACAGTAGCATATGCAATGATGTGGCCTAGGCTATCATGTCTAACATTAGACCAAGGCTTTAGACCATTAATTTGTCATTTGAGGCATATACAAATCGCAACTTCCTTAGTCCTTAGGCCTAAGTCTTACTGAGTGACTTGGGTAGCTTGTGTCTATTTTGCATTGCAATTAAAACAGTAAATTTCTTTACATTCAACAATTAATTTTTCTCACTTGAAATTTAATTTATGTAGGGGAGGAGGCTAACTTTTAATTTTAGGAGAGGGAGGAAAAGAACTTTTAGGGGAGGAAACTAACAAGTCCAGAAACTAATGGACCCCTTATCGAATAGGCTAACATTAGGCCTACTAGTCTACTGACTTGGGCTACTAGGCTATTAGCTAGTAGGCTAGAAGTTGTAGAACACCAATGATACTAGGCCTAACGTTAGGCTAGGCTATTTCTAGTTTGATGTACTTGTTGGCAGCGAACGAATGAACTGACCTACGAAACCCAAAGATACACGACTCTTTTGTAGGCCAGTAATACTGATAGTTAAGTCTGGCCCAGGGCTTGGTCTAACTTAGGACTTCAGTTGAAGCCTGTTGGTAATCGTACAGTACACAATAACAATGTAGCCCTAACTTAAGGCTAGGCTCATTCTACGGTAAGCTACGTTAGTGAGATGCATTACTTCCCGCGTTAGGCTAACACTGGCGAAACATACCCCGAACCTGGTCCACTACGGCAAGTGGGGAATGCTCCCCAACGGGTAGACGATGGGTATACTTCTACTTGTCGCCTGGTTCGTGTAGGAGTATAAATTTGCGAAGGGAACAACTTTCAATTAGGCTTATTCCGCCAAAACTTGCCAAAAAGTTTTAGACTACACCTATTAGCATTAGGTTAAGTCACACTGTCGCGATGTTTCATGCTCGGATCGTGTATTACTGTACTGAGGCTGTGCGTACCGTACGTCTAAACTTATATCGCATCTAGCCCACATGAAGAACCACATGTTCATAACACACTCGTCATGTACACATAATATGTACCGTAGCAGTTGCCACGGATATTGTACATGTGCACTTTATATAGTGTGAGATACGCTCAAAACGTAAATCATTACGTAGGCTAATTTTGTACTTGCCGCACAGCTCATCTCAAAAGGGGAAAGCTCTTCTAGGTTGCCTCGAGATGCCAGCATTTGCTTTTCCCTCCCACATGAAATTTGTGAGAATCAGATTGCTAACAAGGAATACTGGAATAGGCACGGAAAAAAAGTTCTGAAACTAGTAGACAATTAGGCTGGTGTCTTTCTTTGGCGTGGGCTTGTTGAAGTGCCTGTATACTGAATCCCGGCCACTCAGGGGAGTGGGGAGTACCGTATCCCCAACATTTGACCTAGGAGATTACACCGTGTATTAACCCCAAAGTTACTGACAGAAGGCAGTTTAAGTTTTTACATATGCTTACAGTATCTCTTGAAAGCCAGCAATTAATCTTGTCTCATTAATTCCTTCGCTTCACGTAATCACTTTTATTTACTCTGAAAAGTCAACCAGCGGATTAGGATTTGTTGCCCGAGAGCATTTAGCTATAGAGGCTTTGCAATTGCCATGCTGGAGGACATTCATGCCAAATACACGTGGCTTTGTGCCGAAAGCACTGCACAGTGTGCACTGTGATGTGCACGGTGTGTACAAATTCAACGAGCAAGCGCGTCCCGTATGGTTTACTACGTAGTTACATGTACTCCAACATGGCCGCCGGAGAGTATTATGACGTCATGTGAAAGGCCTCTATACCGGGTTTTGTTACGGGCTACCTGAACCAGTGAGGTACGCAGCTAGGTTTTCTCTTGAGGGGGGGAGAGTTATGCAGTATGTTCAGTGATCGCCGACCTGGGGATCAGAAGGGGTGTCCTCCTCCCTTTTAAAATTTTTTAACCTGTACAAGGAGCTTCGCCTACTTATAAAAAATGTTGCAGCTTGGTTTTCGACTTTGACATGAAAAGTCTTGAAAGTTGAATTGTGGAGAATGCGATCCGACAGATGGTTAATGGGGATCAAACTGAAAGTTTTGTGTTGTTATACATATAACTTAATGCCATTTACGCCTACTCTACTTCTCGAAGTACACTTGGTTTTAACGGCCATCTAAAAGCCATCTTTTAAAGGGCAGGAGCAGTCACCTCAACTTGAAGCAGTGTAGTAAACTGTCCACTTTCATCAGGCTGTTGAGAGTCATGTGACAACATTTTTACTCCTCAAATGTGAAATTTACTGGAAGTTACTGCTTGGTTTACCTTTAATATGTTATATTGAAGTATAAAACATTATGAAAGATTCTTTGAACAGAGATGAGACGAGATTTGTAATATTTAACTGTTGGTTCGAAATAAAGTTGGGGGACTGCTCTTGACCTTTAACCTTGGAGATGACACCTTTTATTAACCCCCACCCCAAATGTCAGGCTACTGACAGGAAGTAGTGCAAGTTTTTACCTGTTGGAGCATTGTGCTTACAGTATCTCTCTAAAGCTCATGTAATCAATCTTGTCCCATTAATTCCAAGGCTTCGCTTCACGTCTATTCACAAAAAGAGCCATCTTTATCAGTGGCCGATTTAGACGGGGGCGCACCCGGCGCGCCCCCTAAAATTTTCCAATGCTTATTTTTGTGTCTAGAAGAAGCCTGTAGTAGAATATTATGACGTAGGTCTAGACAGCTAGCTATACGACTAAGTGGTGCTCTTGAATGTACTGGTTTAAAGAGATGATTTACGTTGTGTACTGTATTGCGCGTTCAGGCCAGGCGGCCACTTATATACTGCTGTACGGCGCGCGCTCGCCTGCAATTGTATTTGACGCTTAGTTGGCGAGCTGTCTGCGTCTATGACGTAACAGTTAAGTCGGGAATTCCTTGATGATTAATCCAAAGTGTGCGCGTGGAATACGTTGTTTTTCTGCGCCGTGTAAAAAATTATTTTTTGAAACAGAATGTTAAAAGAATTGAAAGGAAAAGGACGGAACAGGAGCGAGAAGAAACAAAAAGTCGTGTCCTGTCGTTTCTTTATTTTAGTTGTTCAAAAACGCAACACCAATTTTTTACTTTCATTAAATAGATCATTTAGCCTATTTGTTTCTACAAAATGTTGTATTATCTTATAATTTTCAAACTATGTAATTATAATTGATAGAAAATAATATCAATTTAGAGCACACAGTTTCAAGTTTTCCGAAAAAATGTCAGTAGAGTGATATCGAAGGTTTCAACCCTATTTCGGACCACGCTTTATGTAGAACACTAAACTTTTGCTTACAATCCATCTGCTATTTGGGTTCATCAGATGTTGAATTTTTTAATCAACGGAAATCCTCGTTAATGTTATCATACACTCGTCATGGAAAAACAAAAGAACCGTTCCGTGAAAATGCCCATAGGCTACGCACCGTCGATAATGGAAGTTCAAACTATCAGTTGCAATCCCATTCCTTTCCAGGTAATTACGAGGAATTCGGGAAAATTGGTGAATTTCGGGAAATGTAGAATAGTGACAAAATTAATTATTTTTTAATGAGAGAGTCAACTGAGTGAATTAATTAGAATGATTTCTGCAATAAATGTAATTTTACTTGTATTTTTCCTTTTACATTGTATGATGGAAAAATTCTGCTATGCCGAGGGAGTGGAGACTGAATCTACATGCTACTAATGAAATCAATGATAACGAAAAGCGTTTAACAATGTTTACCTCTCATGCACATGACAATAAAGTGGTATATTTCATCAAGCAAAAGATTTTAAAAGCTGCTGCGATCTATAATATATGAATCTTAGGGCCACTGGCGTAGACAGGGGGTGGCACAAAGGGGCCATGGTCCCCTGTTCATGCCCGCCAAACAAAAAAAAATGAATGAAAAATAGATAAATAAATTACAACAGTAAAAATTAAGTTCGTCGCCTTGGCCTAGGCTGGCCTTTGCACTACAAGGGTCATACTGTACAATAAGTTAACATATTCCAGGGTTCGTTCCGCATTTATCTTGATGTCCGACCGTGCTCGCACGCTGAACGCAAGCACTATTTTAATAGACTCATTCAGTGTTTACAAACAAATGCCATCACGGCTGGGCGTCAAAAGAGTTGGTAAGGCACGCCCACTGATTTATATGCTATAGACGAATCCGAACATCAAGTGATGGTCTGATTTCAGTCGGCCATAAGTAGAGTCTATCACCTTTAAATCTTTCGATTTCCCTGCTTAGCTCTATCATGGATGGTTGTACACTAATATGTATCTGAAATTCTCTAAGTTCATTAAATATGAGGGGTTTGAAATTCATGTAAACAATAAATGAAGACGGTTTTAGGCTGATGGACCTCACTATTGCCGTCTACAGTCACTAAAAACAAGCGCTAATCGGATTCGTCTATGTATACCTAAGTGGGCGGCTTACACTGTCGTCACAATGGAAGGTAGGTTCCAATTTGTCTACTCTCTGTGTGCAATCGCGCAAGCGTCAACACGCACAACACCAAACATACACGCATGTGTTCTTGCGCATGCTCTATGCCAACAATCCCAAACAGTGACTTAAACTTGAACACTATAATAGTCTATAGCACTACAATCACCGAAAATCCATAGTTGATCTATCGCTCGCCGAAATTAATCAACCAAATGTCACGTACGCCCACAGTATATTGATGTATCGTACCTGTAAGCGGGCGGTCTGTAGGCGGTCATTTGACCGACGGAGAGCCATCGGAGGTCCGCTGGTTTGACACCATGAAATGTGCATGATGGGTAGAAGGTTTTTACCAATCATCATCACGCTCGTCAGCGAACCGTAAGCAAACCTCTTGGTTTGAAATGTCTACATTTCTCCGAAGATGGGCCAACAATGGGCCGTCAAAGAACCCACCAAATTTTCCTGGCTATCTGGGATAATTAGTTAGGCTACATGCAATGTTCAAAATACAATTACCGTTAAGCAGTGGAGAAGTGATTAAGAAACGGAAATTTGATGTTAAAAGAATCAAGTGAAATTTCTTTGTTTCAGAAAAATATCTAGGATAATAGGGGAAAATTCCACTACAAATAGTAAAAGAGGGGATCTTTCACTGATCAATGTCCAGGGAGTGTGAGATTTTTGAAATACCACAGTCATTCAGCATTTGCTAAAGTTGCCGTTGAGGGAAATTCTACTTTCTTCTTTTCTAAACAGCGATTACATACAGTTTGTTGCCTTCTAGCACTAAATAGGTAATGAAAAATTGTAAATAGTGAAATGCACCGCCAACTATAGACACTGAATATAGTCTTGAGGGGACATGATGAAAGAGGTGAGTCATTGAACAAGGGTCTTTCCCTGAAGATCCTTGAAAATTTAGGGAGAAATGATGACACCATAAAGAAACATCTCGAGCATTCTGCAAGAAATACAAGATATGCCTCACCAGATATCCAGAATGACATCCTGAGTTTAATTTCAACTGAAAATTTTTTACAAAAGGAAAATCACAAAGAGACTTCTTAGATCCCCTTATAAGCCTGGGAAATGTCATTTTCCACCGTCTGAGGGGTTCCATATTTCAAAATTTTCTGTACGATTCACGCTAGCCAATGGTGGTGCCCAGCTTGGTCTTTCTGACTGAATTTTAGTTTGAAGTGAACGTTTATCTGAAATTGAAAACTTAAAATAACGACTGCTTAGATCTTCTTTATAAGCCTAGGAAATGACATTTTCGACTATCTGAGAGGTACAAATCTTCAAATTTTCTGGACGCTCCACGACAACTCAGTGGTGGCGCTCCGCTTAGCTTATCTTTCGGGCAGAATGACATTTTTCGAGCAAAATATCTTCTGCCCCAAACTGAAATGCTACCCTACGCTTATGGAAACACCAATTACTCTGGCGTGCACTGAAACAGCTGCCCGCAACTTAGAGCAGGATTTTGAATTTGCAATCCCAAGAAGCATAGTCCAGTTGAGTGATGAACAAAGTTGATCAGTATCTCAAAAGCGTGTTTGAATCTGAGAAAAATCAAAAAATTTTCTCACCAGAATGAAGGACAATTAAACCCTGGTAAATGCCATCTCCAGCCATCTGGGAGGTGTTAAAATCCAAAATTTTCTTTTTACGCTCCGCGCCAACAAAGATGGGGATTATTGAATCTAAGCTCCGCTCCGCTCTGACACAACGTGGGTCATATCCCTCATTCTTCTTTCTGTTGAACGGGCGGTGGTACACCCCATGGATACTGACGAGGTTCTGAAACTTTTTTGTGAAAAAACGCATAGACGTGTCGTCTTTGGATTTTGAAATCAGCCCAATGGATACTTACTCAGCAAAGACTTATAGTGGACAGTGTACATTTTGTGGGTTAACATCGATTGTAAATATGTTTATACTTTTTCTCAAGAAACAGTCATGATTGAGATTGCTTCACGTTTCTCAATTTGATCCAACTGCGCGAGTAGAAAATGTTCCTTTTGATAAATCTTTATCAGCAGTTATTCATCATCCCCACTAATCGGCCTAAATTTATCAAATTTACCCACATACAAACCCTCTTCACCTTATTCCCCAGCCATTAAGACGGCGGTTAAGAAAGGAGACGATTTGTCGACTTTGTCCCATCCCCATGCACACCAAGAACCTTGTTACGTTTCTGTAGTTTATTTGGAAACTTTCTGATCTTTCTGCAATAAACTCATTTTTAATGAAGTGAAACTTAAATTGAAAACGATATCTCAAATAAACGACTGTTTAAACTATACTTTCAAGCCTGGGAAATGCCATTCCGACTATCTGAGGGGTCGCGATATTTCAAAATTTTCTGTGCGCTTCGCGCCAACTGATGGTGGCGCTCCGCTTAGATAGTCTTTGGGTATGTTTGGCCCCCTGTTAAATAATCCTGGCTACGCAGTGCATCGTATTCTTGGTCAGATATTTTTCACCATCGTCTTTAAAGCTGTTGGAGACCTCAAAATTCAATTCTCTCAGTCCTTTACGTTCATAGAATTATAGGTTGTAAGTTACAAATATTTATTCAAAATTAAAAAGGAAAGATTCTCCTCTCTGTACCTTGTGTGAGGATCCCCTTATCTTTAGACCACTTTTTCCGGACCTATAACACTATAACATATTTTTGGAAGGATATTTCTATATATGTGAGAGTGATCTCAGCTTACATCAAGATCAAGTAAATTTTAGTTTAAATCATGAAGCAAGTTTTTGCAATTTTCTCACTTTTAATTGAAGGGAATTTTTTTTTTTTTTTTGCAAACAAAAGCTCAAATTAACGACTACTTAGGTTCTGCTAACAAGCCTGGGAAATGCCATTTCCGGCTATCTGGGGGTCCCGATTTTTCGAAATTTTCTGTACGCTCCGCGCCAACTGATGGAAGCGCTCCGTTTAGATATTCGTTGGGGCAGATGATCGACCGTCAGCCCCCCCCTTACGATAAATCCTAAATCCCCCCCCCTGTTTATCTCTAGTACTTTTAGTAGTTAAAATAAATGAGCATCACTGGTCGCCATACACTCTAAAACCAAAAGATTAAACTTAGTCACTCTTTGATAGAGTGAAAAGTGTGAATTCACTCCATTAGAGTGATAATTCACTCCAAGAAGATTGAAATTCACTCCAAAAAAATGAAATTCCCTTAAAAGGAGCGAAGTTTCGCTCTTGATGGAGGGCCTACAGTGATCGTTCTTTAAAAAGAGTCATTGCAGGCACTAGTGGAAGAGTGAATTTTCCCTCTTCCTGTAGTGAATTTCACTCTTTTTGGAGTGAGTTTCACTCCTCTCGGAGTGAATTATCACTCTAATAGAGTGAATTTACACTTTTCACTCTATAAAAGAGTGAAAAGGTTCATCACTCTATCAAAGAGTGAAAAAGTTCACTCTTTAACTTTTAGAGTGTACGCGTACAAGGGCAGTTCAGTTTCGGATTTTTCTTGCCCCAAAACAAGTAATTCTGTAATAAAGACTGTCTCAGCGGATCGCCACCATCGGTCAGCGCGGAGCGCCGTACTAAAAATCAGCTCTTTAGATGACCGGAAATAAGTTTCCCAGATTAGTAGGCCCAGGTAGAATCGCTACCTTCTTTGTCGTTTGCAATGATGCTTACTTCAAAGTGAGTTCTCAAAGAAAAAATACATTGACCCGTAAAATGTTATTTTACCCGAAAGACCCGGCACTCTAAACGGAGCGCTACCATTAGTTGGAGCGGAGCGTACAGAAAATTTCGAAAAATCTCGACCCTCAGACGGGCCTAAAACCGCGTTAACCGAGCTTATACAGAGAATCTTCATAGACTGTGTTCTTAGCTTTCCTTTTACAAATTAGCAACTTACTAATTCATCAGAAATTTACCACATAAGTGTACCAACATTAGACAAAATGGCCTTGAACTTTTTGGGGGAAACTATATACAACAGAATTGAAAACATACTAATTTTACTCTATAGTGACTTTTGGCTTAAAATCAACTGAACTGGTGATATTGTCTATGATGTGACTGCCCAAAGTCCTGACTATAAATGATTTTACTCCTTCTTTTGCATGATAAATACCAACTACTGCTAACCGCACCTGAACATCTCCCACTCCCCTGCTCCCATATCGTACGTGTATGCTGGCCGAGTCTAAGGATGGCCCTTCCCAGTGGCGTAATCACGGGGGGGGGGGGGTGGTTTGGGGGTCAGAACCCTCCCCCATGACACAACCTTGCAATGTAAGAAACACCTAAAATAGCGGTTTTTCTCGAATCCCAACCCCCGTGACACCAATCCCCCATGACACAACCCTGGCAACGCGCCTCTCCCTTCCCCTTTGAAAATTTTTGAAAAATTGGATGTCCTTACATGCAATCAGGAGCCACAGATGCTACCTTTCGAAGCAAAATTTCGAATTTGAAAAAACTTGCGTATTTTTAAGGCGTTATAAAAAAGGCTTCTCTGAGGGGGCCTCGGGGAGACAATCCCTTCCATTTGAAAATTTTTGAGAAATTAGGTGTACTTACATGCATTCTAGTACATATATGCTCCCTTTCGAAGTGAAATTTCACGTTACTTAAGTACGTATTCTTAGGATTTAAAAAAGTGACATCCGTGAGGGGGCCCATGACCAAATGCCCCCCCCCCCCCTTAGTGTACGCCCCTGAATGGAACACAGCATTCCACACTGCAACTGCAAGATGATTATTTTGCCTTCTTCGTTTTCAAGGGTATCTTAAATAAAAATTAAAAGCTTTATCGTATGTCCAAGTAGCATATTCTTGTAAAATGTCTCGGCGCTGAATCTGTCATGGAAAAAATGATTTATAATATAAAAATTTCGGCACACATGATTCCATTTGTTACGGTCTGCATTTTGCCTCGGTCCGAGAATTACGAAGTACAATATTTCAGTTTGGGGGCAGAAGATTCAAGACTCCTTGATGTAATTCTGCCCGAAGGTCTATCGAAGCGGAGCTCTACAATCAGGAGCGCAGGGAAAATTTTGAATAAATGGGATCATTAAGACAGCTTTTAATGGCATAAACTTGAAGTAACTAGATCTAACCAGCCGCAATTGTTCTTTTTCAGCTTGGAAAAAAGATGCCATCTATGGCAAGCTATAAATGATCAATGCTCAATGCTAAATGCTCGACCGAAAATCCAAGTTTATCACCGATAATCCAAGATTGAGGCGAAAAACTAATTGGTTTTTCGGTCGATAAACATGGTTTTTTGGCGATAAACATGATTTTTCGATTGACAATCCATGTTTTTCGAATTATTGAGCATTTAGCTTGCCATAGACAGCAGTATTCACTTTTTTCAAATCTTCTTGTTGTGGCCACTGATGAACGTGAATACCTGGGTGTAAGGCGTGTACGTAACTGCGTATTGACAAATTGAAGCAACCGGAAGTCGCACTGTAGCCATTCTGCAGGTGGCAAAAACACTCAGCCGCGGCACAAACTTCACTGATTCGTATAGTCGTATGTGCACTGAGTGACAACTGACACACCATTAAACCAGCTATATTTCTTGATTTTCTGACTGAAACATGTAGATTGAATGCAACCTTAATTGAAGACAACAGAAATGCCAAGATTAGACCGTGTGCTACTTTTAGTTTCAATTATGCCAGCAACAGTTTCCTAGTATGTGAAGTTAGAAACATTAACGCCTGTGCTGGTTTCATGACGGTACTGCGTACCGTTATCATGGGAGAAGGCTATTTCACGAAGTTCATGTTTTTACTGACAAGGCACCCCAGCAAAGCCTCCCACAATTGAAGTCTCCCCTACACAATCTCCCTAGTAACAAACTGAGACACTCAGTTACAAAGTCACTCCTGCTAACAAAGTCTGACCAGTGAAAAAACTCCTCTGCCGGACAAGCCAGATTTCCACGAGGCTAATTCCGTCGCCTCCGACAACATTGTACTGTTCTATGCCTCCCCAAAACTCACCCCGCCACAAAAATAACCATTTTTCTGGCAACATTCTCATAAGGGAATCTTACGGGACCAAATTCATGGCCCCTAAGGGTTCATATGGTATTGTAGCCGGGATTATATGATAACAGACCCACATGGGCAGCCCCTTACATTAACCCAACTTAATGGACGCAAACTCTCTTAAAGTTATAGTCAGATAAGAATTGATGACACACCAACACGAATGTGTTATAAATATATGGTGTCATATAGGTCAAATGCGGTACAAATCTTGCAGTTTAGTCGCCTCTCACGTCGGGCAGGCGGGGGTTAATACCGTGGGCATATTCTAAAACCCCCAGCCCACCCTATAGGTTTACTACCTATGTTTGATAGCACGTTTTTACCACTTTTCTTTAGGGACCTTGGACTTCATCAGGACTGAGGTAATTTTGTTATGGACCACTTTGTTTGTGGAATTGAGTGACTGCATTGCCCACACTGTGCCATATAAAGGTACGGATTCAGATATTCCAAAGAGGGGGGGGGGTGCCTTAAGAGAAAGCAGGGGCCAGTGTGACGGAGTTGCACTGTATAGTGCTAATTTTCCATATCTTTTTACTGGGTTGATGTGGCGAAAAAGGGAGGTTGAGACCGTAAAAGCTACCCCCTTCCCCTTGGATCCGCGCCTGATACACTGTTTATTGACCACAATGAAGCAACGGCATTCGGTTTGTACTATTGAATAACTGCAGGCCCGGCTCTCTTCACTTGGACAGTGCTATATTTAACAGTATTTCTGGGAAAGAGTTGATTACATGGGGTGGTTTATTGACTTCAACCTATGGAGTGAAGCTTAATTCAGTTAGTTACAACCCTATATTCCACACCCCTATATTCCTAGGGGTGTCGGAGCATGAGGACAGTGGCATCTCATTCACTTTTAAAGTTCATTAAAGAATCTGAAGTCACAGGGCCGGTATGAGCTGAGAGTGGAGTTGTCAGGGGAGACCCTGATAGGGGGATTTTTGGGGACGAACATGTGGGCTCGAATTTATAGGGTGAGACTCGACACTCCCTTACACCTTTAATTGAACTTGCACTTTTATAGTTGTCACTGTGAAACTGGACTGACACAGACGGCCTAGCCACTCATTCAAGTTGATCTTCAATCCACCACGAACTGCACTAAGTGAAAGTTTTGCCCTCAATATAACATGATCTTGTTCAGTTTTTAATGTAATGACATTTTCTGTTGAAAATGAGCACATTCCATAACATATTTGGCCTTATTTCAAGCCAAAACGTCAAATTAGCAAGATATCATTTCAAATTGCCTATCCAACTGTGTGGAGAATGGCGCTGACATTGCACGACGCTTTTGCCAAACACAATATTGCGGCGCTGTTGCTTCAATTTTTCGGCACCACCTTTTATCCAGGTATGTAGATCAGTGGTTGTGGCCAGGGAGTTGCAGCTCCCCGTTTTGAGGAAGGCAAGGCCGCTGGAAAGTAATAAGTAGATAGCCTATTTACCCAGGCCTAACGCTTTATATCATACGAGGTTCGTTTATTCGGATTTGTGTTGACGGGAAAGGGCGAGCCTGAAATAGCACCCTTGAATATTCTCGTAGAAAAACATTTTGCTTACTTTAGTGTATTAGTTATTGTTGATGTGACGAAAGGGGGCTGAGGCCGTAAAAGCCCCCCCCCCCTCCCCCCGATTCGCGTCTGACTCCATACCATCAAGTGAGACCGGTCAACTGTCAGACTGTAGCATTTGGAATTTCATGAAGGAAAATTGAGGGAAATAGCCCTGACGGTGTTTTCTTTTTTCTTCACTTGAAATCGTAAAATTGGGGTGCTACTCAACTGGGTTAAACTTCAGAATTTCCCAAAGGTTGAATGCATCTGAGTATAACTTCTAGAGGGTTGGTAAGTGTTCATGTCAGTTGATCAGCACAGACCATGAAGGTGTACGTGTTAGGGGAAACAACACGTGTCAGGTACCTAGAATCAACGGTTCAAAATTGTCACATTCTGTCACAATTGTCCCAATTGTGCAGGATAACTGTCTCAGTCACTTTCAATGACTGTATACTGGACAAAGTCGACTCATCTTCCTAATATTTGACGGAAGGTTTGGGAGAGGGGTAAGGGGAGTGGTAGTCGGTGCCTCTTTTCCTCTTTTTTTTTTTTTTTTTTTTTGCTGTCTCGAAGGATTTTTATGCAAATGTTCTTATACACTGCTATTGTATACCGAACTAATGATCCCTTTCAGAAAATGTACTTATTTCTGTTCTACCAATTGATAATAATTCCTAATTTAATTTTCACGAAAATTGAAAGATGATTTGCACGTCTATGTGGTTTATAATATATATACTCAGTCAAATTAATCAATTAGAGAGACACATCCAGCAAAAGTTTAAACGGCCTTGGAGAGGGGACTAAGGAAAAGGGTGTGTGTCTTCTTCCCCTGTGAAAAAAACTTTGCCTTTGTAAGGATCCTAGACCTTAAATGGTGAGATTTTCCTTACGGTGACAAGCATAATTGTAAAGGTTGTAAAGGAGATGTCTTGGGGATTATTTTAAAGAAAATTTTGGAATTGGTAGAGGAAATTTAAATTTAATTTGATTTCAATAAGGAATCTGTCCTTCCTACTTGTTCGCAAAATCTAGGATTGAAGGGGACTAAATATTACAGAGTTAAGTCATGGTACTCAGGATCTCCGACGAAATTTAAAAATTGTCCAAAATGTATTTTCTGCGTTAGACAAATATTTAAAAAACATTATCTCATATTGGAGACAATTTTAAATACATGAAAGAAAATTTGAGTTAAATAAGATAAATTGGAAATGTCCCGTAATTTTTCGAAGGACTAACGGAAGGACTAGCAGACATTTAAGGAATGTGTGTTTCTTTGCTATTATATAGAGCATTTATGTTATTGTGTATTTATAGAAGAGTCTATCATTCCTACTCTCTTAAACCTTCTCTCGGGGCTAAATTTAACCAGGATCGGTGTTCCGTTAACCCCCAACGGAATTTTTTAATCTTCCATCTGTCCATAAATTCATGGTCCAAATCCAAATTCTGTTTATGAACTAGGATTTTAGTTATTTTAACACGGAAACGTAACCAGGATGTCGATGGAGTAAGTAGAACACCGATCCTGGTAAAATTTAAACCCCATGTTTTAAGAGAGTGTTAGTTTTAGCAAAATCAAGCAGATCTTTGCGACTACCAAACTTGTTTGTCGAGATTACATTTTTTCAAACGAAATTGAAAACATTTCTCTCTTTTCATAGGAAAATCTTGAAAATTTTTGGATTTATGTTAAGAAAATTTGAGATTTTTAGGATCTTTTTAAAGAACATGCCCTCCCTGAGAGTAAACTTCAGAAGATTGCGGTGGGGGTGGGGGACATAAGATTATTTACCCTAATGGAGTCTATGAGCTTCCTTTCCTCCAATTGCGATGGCACAATCAGTATTTTTACTGCATAAAAGCAACTGGCAGGGGTATGCATGGTCAACAGAAAGCTCTAAATTTTGTAACTAATTCACAGCAGCTCATCATATACAGAAATTTGTAAAGTTCTTATAATATTCGAACTCGGGCATTTTTCTAAGTCGGTTGAACAGGTCTGCAAAAGTGATACATGCTCTAGTATCGCCAATTAAAATATTGGCCAGGACTTTTCCGGCACAGTTAAGGACCAGACTGTAGTTGCAGTATACCCCCAGGGAGTCGATTTGATTTTCAAAGTGGGGGACATCTAGTCTATTTTTTTTTCTCCTGTCCTGGTAAGGTGTCTGCAGTGGCGTAGTTAGACATTTTTGTGGGAAGGGGGAGGGCAAGCAATTCAAATTTGGGGATTTTTTAAGTTTGGACACCACTGTACTAGGGGTACTAATTTGCGGCGCACGAAGCGCGATGAAATTTTTGCCCTTTTCAAATATTTAAAAAATGTACAGCTTGTATTGCAGAAACGTGTACACTGTTAAAAAATTTCTCTGTAAATTTACGTAATTTTTATGGCAAATTTTTTTCCAACCAAATAATGTTTTTTTTTTTTACAGCCAGACTATAATCATGAAAAAACATTAAGGGTTTGTTTTTTCTTTACAGTTTTTGCATGTAAATTAGTTTACAAAAGTCTACTGTAAAATCGAATAACAGAATTGTTCTATTTTGTTTACCTTAATTTAATGTGAATTTACAGCCTGCTGTTTTCATTCCCGACGTTTTAATATTTATTATAATATCGCTTTTTTACCTTTCATATGTTATTTCGTAACATACACTTCACCATTACGTAGATTATGTTGGAATATTACGACGTCCACTTTTGTCGGACTGTATATACGTTTTTGAACTTACCGTAGTATTTGTATTCTTAGTTCTGTGAACCCTCTTATATACCTTGAATAGTAGTTATGTTTTCATCTGTGAACACTTGATAGATTGCGTCTTTCGATCGAATCGTATAGTTGCACGTTAAAACGTGGTATAGCCTGCATCCCGATTTATGTCTGTAATTCCGAGAAAATAAAGTTCTGTTTCAAGTAAAGAGAAACTCCGTTTGTCAGAGTTGTCTCTTACCAGTTGAACTGCAACAACCGCTGCTCTCCAGTATGGAACGCGAAATCTGCAAGTATCATGTGACTACATCGGAGGGGAAGGTAATAACATGATGCGACTACGTAAAAACATGGTGTGACTACACGAACACAGGATGTGACTTCGTATACACATGGTGTGATAATGTAAAAACATGGTGTGACTACATAAAAGCATGGTGTGACTACATAGCATGGTGTGACTTCATAGCATGGTGTGACTACGTAGCATGGTGTGACTACATTGCATGGTGAGACCACGCAGCATGGTGGGACTACGTAGCATGGTGTGATCACATTGCATGGTGTGACTACATAAAACACGGTGCGACCATTTGAAATTGCATTGTGAGGCAGGCGATGTCAACTGTACGTAGACTGGGGGTGTGATGAGAAATCTGTACGTGACTGTATAAAATGATGGTGTGATGAGGAGTCGGCCAGTGACTGCCTAAGGTGAGGGTGTGATGATCTGATATAGTGCATTGAACTTTTCCTGGTGTACTCAAATGTGAAATAAACTAGAAGTAACGGCCTGGTTTAAATTGAAAATGCAATAAAGACTTCCAAAATATTATTTGAAGGATACTTTGAAGAGAAATAAAAAGGAAAATTGTGAGATTTAGCAGTTACCTCAAAATAGGTTTTGGATGACTGCTCTTGACCTTTAAATAGGGCTAGTTTGGATAAGGTTTACATGTGCTTCGAAGCCGGGTTGTGGAAGGGGGCTACATTCATCCCAATAATTTGCAGTTTGAGCTTTTCGTGTTTTTCTTCAAATATTATAATTAACTAAATGCTTGAGAACGGTCAAAAATACCTTTAAGAATGCAACTTGAAAAAAAAAGCCTGTATCCGAGACTTGGAGAACAGGGCCGGGGTTGGGGGCCAATTAGCAGGTAGACTGACCAGGTATGGTATTGCATATGGACCTAGCAACACCTTCAGAACAGTGGTACCAAGCCAAGGAGGAGGGGCCTGATCCCTTATGCCACCGCCAACGTTCCCTACGAGGTTGCGTGCCCCGGACCCCTGTTTACACTGTATCTGCTTTTATCCTCAGTGAATGGTGCCACTTATTAATTGAGGACCACATAATGGAAATTTAGTCTTATTACCTTGCAAAGTAGTTTTTTTTCTTTTGTTAATCTAGTAGGCTAAGAAGTTTTACTTGAGTACGTCCGGGCCAGTTTCTAAACATCTTTGTCCGAAGTGGTCGATCAACAACTATTTCTATGTGGGGAACGAAGAATGGGGAGGCTAAGCTGCCATATATCGATCGCGCGTAGCCCCAGAGGAGTTTGTGGGCAGGTGATCCGGCTTGCAGCAGGGAGTTCTGGAGTGCGATTCCTGGCCAAGTCATGAAGACTTTAAAAAACCTGCTGCCATTGTGATTGATGTTCAGCATAAGCAGGGAAAACAAGCAGTGGCGGCGCTACCGCTACCTTCCCCCCAAGTTTATCCTTGCTCCCATATGCCCCCCTGTTAGGTCAGTCAGGTGTTGAGTTAACCGAAAAACTAAAAAGTATACCCTTTCAGATACTTAATTTTTCATCCAGAGATATGCTAAAACCTCAGACCTTTTAAGGCTTAGCGATCTGGACGCCATCCTGAAGGAACAAGGGTGCTTTTGGCTCGGTGTCGCGCTGCGCCCGAAAACTTCCCCCCAACATTATCCTTTGCCCATAGTTTGCCCCCCCCCCCCACACACACACACGCATACTTTTGATATTCTGGATCCGCCACTGGAAACAAGCCGGTGGACGACAACTGGAGAAATGGCGTGGCCTGCCAGATTTAAGCCAATCGGTTAGAAAATGAGCCTTAACGTTCCACCAAACTAGTTTACCCAGAGGTGTGTGGGAGCTAGTTCTACCCCTCGTCCTGGCGGGTTTTTTTTTAATAAAATTACATGGCACAAACAGCGCGCCAAAGCCTAGCAAGGGCACAATCGCTCTAGTGATACTCCCTCGGTTGTTATTCAGTAAAAATTCTTCCAACAATTCTTCCAATTCAGCATTGCGGTGCACGTGTTATTAATAATTATGTTGAGTAGACTAGCTACACGAGGAAAAGTTCAATGCCCTGTATCAGCTCCATGCATGCCCCAGTCAGCAAAATCCAGCGGTCCGTCGGCGGCCATTGTCGGCTTTTGATCGGCCATGAATTGGCGTTTGGCCACTGAAGGACCGCCGGAGGGCCATCGGAGGTCCGCTGGCTACATCCGGGTCGTTTACAAAATTGTATGCTGGGTAAAATTTTTCAGCCAATCAGCTTCTTTGCCGTCGGAGGTCCGCCGGCGAGCCACCGGACATTTCTCCGGCGGACCGCCGATGTGGTCTACGGCGGTCCGTTGCCGAGCCGACCAAATTTTGCTGACAGGGCACCCTCACTTTAGGCAGTCACTGGCCAACTTCTCCTCACAGAGCCATTGTATACAGTCACGTACAGATTTCTTATCACAACCACAGTCATTACATGCACAGTTGACATCACCAGTATTGCCACTCACAATACAATTTTAAGTGGTCACACTGTGTTTTATGTTGTCACACCATGCTATGTAGTCACGCCATGCTTTTATGTAGTCACACCATGCTATGTAGTCGCACCATGTTATGTAGCCACACCATGCTATGAAGTCACACCATGCTATGTAGTCACACCATGCTATGCAGTCACATCATGCTATGAAGTCACACCATGCTATGTAGTCACACCATGCTATGAAGTCACACCATGCTATATGCAGCCACACCCATGCTTTAATGTAGTCACACCATGTTTTTACATTATCACACCATGTTTTTACATTATCACACCATGTGTTTACGTAGTCACACCATGTGTTCATGTAGTAACACCATGTTTTACATAGTCATATCATGTTATTACCTTCCCCTACGACGTAGTCACACATGGTCACATGATGCTTGCAGATTTCGCGTTCCATACTCCAGAGCCTCGCCAACAGGTTATGGGCCCAGGATTACGTGTGTGTGCAGAAGTCTTGTGTGCTTGAACTGCAACAGGGGCGGTAACGTTATTTTCGCTGAACTGATATTTTAGCATTGTTCAGTACAACTACTGTACAATGGCAACAGAACTGAAGAGTTATATGGTGATATCCCTGAATGGGAAAAATTATGCGACATGGAAAGTGCAGTGCCGAATGGCTCTCATGAAAGATGGACTATGGAGCATAGTTAATGGCTCAGAAACCCCACCACCTCAGGCCGAGGGTCAAAGTTACAATAAGTTTGTTGCTAGAAGAGACAAAGCTCTAGCTATCATTGTATTATCCATAGAACCGTCACTTTTGTACTTGATAGGAGACCCGAATGACCCAGTCGTTGTGTGGAAAAAGTTGGCAGACCAATTTCAAAAGAAATCATGGGCCAACAAATTAGAATTGAGGCGTAAGCTCTATTCACAGCGTTTAAAGGACGGTGACTCAGTACAAAAGCATATTAAGCAAATGGTGGAAATTTTTGATGGACTCGCAGTTATTGGCGATCCGATAAGTGAAGAAGATCGTGTAGTTCACCTGCTTGCCAGTCTGCCAGATTCATACAATATGTTAGTTACGGCTCTAGAGGCAAACCCGGAAGTTCCAAAAATGGAAACAGTGACTGAAAGATTGTTACACGAAGAGAGAAACTGATGAAAGACCGGGTTAGCGGCAGTGTGAATGGTGAACAAGCCATGGTAACGTCGAAGCAGCAAACCAAGAGAAAAGGCCCGAAATGTTACAATTGTGGAAAATTTGGCCATATCAAACGAAATTGTACGCTACCTGCACAAGCTGAGAAAAGGTATGACTCAGGCCATAGAAGTAAGAAACAGTCTAGTCAAAGGGCTAACAATGTAAAGGCCAAACATAGGGACAGTAGCTCTGATAATGAAAGTTGTTGGGCTGATAGTACGTCATGCGCTGTCGGCTAATGCTAATGGTCCATTAAACAGCTGGATCGTGGACTCTGGGGCAACCTGTCACATGTGTAATGACAATGAGCTGTTTGTTGAATTTAGTAGCCCTGAAAAGCCTGTAGAAATCACATTGGGTGAAGGACACACATTGCAAGCAACAGGTCAAGGGGTTGTTGCATTGGAAATGAACTTGCCAAACGGCAAACGAAAGAAATGCAAACTATATAATGTGTTGTATGTGCCCAATCTGTCCTACAATCTGCTCAGTGTGTCGAAAGCAACTGAATCTGGGAAAATGACCAGATTTACTGAACAAGGCTGTAAAATATTGGATGCAAACCACAAGGTGATTGCTGAGGCAACTAGAATTGGTAGCTTGTACTACTTGGATTGCCAAACCAATAATCAAAGGGCAAATACAGCTACAGGTGAAGGTCAGGTGAAAAAGGAAACTATCTGGCATCGACGTTTCTGTCACCTTGGGGCAAAAAGTTTGCAAAGGTTGGCTAAAGACAAGTTAGTTGACTGTTTTGATTATGATGTATCAATAAACATTGATTTCTTTGAACCATGTGCAGAAGGGAAACATCATCGTACCCAGTTTCCAACTAGCACTAACAAGCAGTCCAGAAAGCCATTGGAGTTAGTGCATAGTGATGTTTGTGGGAAAATGAACACAAAGTCTCTTGGGGGTGCTGAGTATTTTCTGACTTTCATTGATGACAGCACAAGATATGTATGGGTGTACCTGCTGAAACGCAAAGACGAGGTGTTTAAGTGTTTCTTAGAGTGGAAAGCTCTGGTGGAAAAAGCAACAGGCCATAAATTAAAAGCTTTGCGCACTGACAATGGTGGTGAATTCACATCGGCTGAATTTGAAAATTTCTTCAAAACAGAAGGAGTAAGACATGAGCTAACTGTGCCAAAGACCCCTGAACAGAATGGTGTTGCTGAGAGGATGAATCGTACTCTCGTTGAAACAGTACGATCAATGCTGGCTGACTCAAAACTACCACAAAAGTTTTGGGCCGAAGCCTTGTCAACAGCTGTTTATTTGAGAAATCAAAGCCCGACTAAAGCTGTTGAAGGAATGACACCATTTGAAGCATGGACAGGTCAAAAACCAAAGGCTGATCACCTGCAAATATTCGGGTGTATGGCATATGCCCATGTTGCCAAAGATGAGAGACAGAAACTGGACTCAAAGGCAAAGAAATGTATTTTCTTGGGCTATGGAAAGAATACAAAGGGGTATCGGTTGTATGATCCTCAACGTGCCAGAGTCTTCTTCAGTCGAGATGTTTTGTTTAATGAATTAAGCTGTGGTCTTGAGAAGGAGCATGATGAGTCAGAGCAAAACCGATTCATAACAATTGATGTTTCTAATGACAAAGAAACAGTTTCTGATGACACAGACTCACAATTGCGACGATCAGAAAGGGAAAGGAGACAACCCAGTCGTTATGGAGAATGGGTTACCCTTGCAAATGATGAAGTAAGTGAGCCAATAACTGTGAGAGAAGCACTAGATAGCCCAAATGCTTCTAAGTGGCAGAGTGCCATGGAGAAGGAGATGAAATCTCTGCATGACAATGATGTCTGGGAATTGGTGGAACAGCCAGTCAATCGAAAGGCAGTTGGAAGCAAGTGGGTATTTAAAGTCAAAGATGGTGCTGATGGCTCAGTCGAAAGGTACAAAGCTCGGCTCGTCGCACAAGGTTATTCACAAAAGTTTGGAGTGGACTATGACGAAACTTTTAGTCCAGTCATCAGGTTTGAATCAGTCCGCACTGTGATAGCCCTAGCAGTGGAGAATGGACTAAACCCAGTACGCATGATGCTAGCGGTCCGCTGGCGGTATATGGCGGAAAAACGCTGGCGTTTTAACGCTGACGGCCCGCTAGCGCACCGACGGGCGCTTTTGTCGGTGCAGATGTGTCTTGGCGGAAAACCGCCAGCGGACCAATAGTGGAACGCTAGTGAAATTTTTTGTACAAAGTACAGTACATGTTTCTGTTCTTAGGAAATCTATCAAACTACCCACTTAAGAAGACTTTTAATAAAAGAGAAGTTTTAGGCCTGCTTCTGGTAGGAGCTGCTCCACATAAACAGGTCAGCTTGCCTACATCCTTAGCTGTACTTCATGCACTGAGCTCATGCATTAACAATAATATCCAGGAAGTCCATTGTGATTGGTCAGTGAAATTGTGTGCACAACACAAAGGGAATTTCAAATGCAAGCTCATTATAGTGTGAAGCCTCTGATGAAGTGTGTTGGTCTGTATAGGCTATTCACATAACAAAGGCAGTGTATGGAATTACCTTTTGCTGGCAGTCAGTGTAAAGGTATAGCAACTTCTGCAGAGAGTTGTTGAATGGAGTCAGTGCAAAGAACACTACCTTTGTCAAGCGATATTTTCGCATCCGTCACCGTGGAGTGTTGATGGTAGGCCTTATACTGTTCTTGGAATTTTAATACCTCATATGGGAACGATCAGTGGATTCTCTACTGCTAGCCAGACAAGTTCTTAGAGACACTAGGAAATGGCCATTAAACGGCCTAACCTTTGCTGACGGAAGGCCTAGCCACTGCTGAAGAATTACATTTTTTTGCATGGAAAACAGAACATGCAGGATTTACACATTTTTCTACTTGTGGACATTTGGAATACTTTTTAGAGCTGTAACTTGATCAGAGTCTTATCCCAGGCTATAACTAAGTTCTGTTGGACTGAATTAACTTTTGGACTGTAAAGCTGACCAGTTTGAACTGAACGCCATTTTGCATGATTATTTCCTGGCAGTCAAAGTTTGAAGGCATTTTAATTCTTTACTGGCACAGACACCTTATTGTTTGAAAAGGTCATTATCTCCTTTGGGGCCATTGAAACAAGCAATCTGTGTTAAGCTAACTCGCTTGCAATATGGACGATAAAGGAAATGAATGAAATATCATGATGAATGAAAAATCACCCTCTGTAAAATAATGGAATAACCCTATACTACAAGCCTGTAACAGCTGGCGGTCCGCTAGTGGACCACTGGAGTTCTCTAGCGTTTTTCCACCGGAGGACCACCGTAGAAAAGCTGGCCTTTTCGGCGGCGCTCCGCTGGCGTTTTACGCTAGCGGCGCGCCAGAGTCACTGCTGGCGGACCGCTGGTGGACCGCTAGCATGTTGCTAACTGGGAAGTTAGAACAAATGGATGTGACAACAGCCTTCTTAAATGGCAACCTTGATGAGGAGGTGTACATGAAACAGCCAGGAGGCTTTGAAGTCGAAGGCAAGGAACACCTCGTTTGTAAACTGAAACGAAGTATTTATGGTTTGAAACAATCACCCCGCTGTTGGAATTCTGCACTTCATAACAAACTGATCAAAATGGGTTTCGTGCAGACTGAAAGTGACCCTTGCCTCTATGTATCTCACGAAGGAGAGATGTTCATCATTGCGGTGTATGTAGATGATATTCTCCTGGCAGGAAAAAGTAATGACAAAATTGAACAAGTCAAGTCATGTCTTGCTAGTCAGTTTGAGATGAAAGATATGGGAGAACTTCACTATTTTCTGGGGGTGAACGTGAGTCAGGACCAAGAGAAAGGGCAAATCTGGATTGGCCAACCAGCATATACTGAAAAGGTCCTGCACAAATTTGGCATGGAAAATGCTAGATCAGTTGCCACGCCAGTTGACGCCAATACAAAGCTGGCTAAAGCAACAGATGGTTGTGATCGTGTTGATCAAGAACTGTACAGGTCTGCAGTGGGTAGTTTGCTGTACCTATCAACTATGACAAGACCAGATATTACATATGCAGTCAGTATAGTGTGGCAAGGTTCAGTGCCGACCCAACCCAGCAGCACTGGACGGCAATCAAACGAATTATGCGCTATCTGAAAGGTACCACAAAATTTGGTCTTAAGTACAGCAAAGATGGCTCTAAAGACCTCATTGGCTACTCTGATGCTGACCGGGCAGGAGATATCAATGACCGAAAATCAACCTCCGGTTATTTGTTCCAGGTGAATGGTGTCGCAGAAAGTTGGAGAAGCAAAAAGCGGACAAGTGGTGCACTCTCTACGGTAGAAGCAGAGTACATGGCTCTATCGAGTGCTGCACAAGAAGCAGTATGGTTGCGGAGACTGTACACTGATTTGAAGAGTGATCCTACCTCTCCCACAGTTATCCTTGAGGATAATCAGTCTTCCATTCACATGGCCAAAAATCCCCAATTTCATGGAAGATCCAAACACATATACATTAAATATCACTTTATCCGCCAACAAGTCCAGAGCGGAAACGTGAAGCTTGAGTATTGCAGAACCGAGGAGATGGTAGCTGACATGCTGACCAAAGGATTGCATGGAGACAAATTTCAGCAACTCAGAAAGATGGCAGGTGTCGTGGAACTAGAGTAGATGACCAGTCCGCCTGCAAGTGAGAAGGAGTGTTGGAATATTACGACGTCCACTTTTGTCGGACTGTATATACGTTATTGAACTTACCGTAGTATTTGTATTCTTAGTTCTGTGAACCCTCTTATATACCTTGAATAGTAGTTATGTTTTCATCTGTGAACACTTGATAGATTGCGTCTTTCGATCGAATCGTATAGTTGCACGTTAAAACGTGGTATAGCCTGCATCCCGATTTATGTCTGTAATTCCGAGAAAATAAAGTTCTGTTTCAAGTAAAGAGAAACTCCGTTTGTCAGAGTTGTCTCTTACCAGTTGAACTGCAACAACCGCTGCTCTCCAGAGCCTCGCCAACAGATCAGGTATTTGCTTATCAACGTAATGTGTCATTACGAAGTTGTTTTCAATCAAAACTTTTTTTCTAAAAGTCCCCTCGACTCTCTGGCGAAGAGCCAAGGGGCGAAAACTAAACATTTACTCCCGGAGGAGTTCTGCTCCCTGAAGGAGCTAAACGTCCCAAATGGACAAGTACGCCCTCTAACGGGCAAAATTTTCGGGATAGCTGTGCTCATCAAAACACATTGAGGATGCTTTCTTGTCATATTGTTGTCAAGTACTAGGAACTTTGTAATTGGAAAGTCACATTTTTTGTACAATATAATAATTGTTTTTAAACTAAATATGACAAAGAATGCAAATATATTGGTTGCAAACATATCCAGACAAGGTAAACAATAAGTTTATCACTTCCTGATTAAAAAACGCAAAAGAGGATATTATTCAAAGCAACAGCAATCCTTTTGTTAGGAAAATACCTACAAAATAAGCTCCACTCATTTATGCAAAATGAGATTTACGTCTTAAAGTCGTAAATTTACAGACTCTTTCAAGTAAATTTGTGAAACGTTTTTAATTTGCTCCGATCAAGTGCATGAGCGCCTGTGGCGATGAGTTGACATCAGTATACCAATTGTCAGTGCTCTGAAATTAGGGCCTTACAATTTCTTTTTACTTAAAAATGTGTGACAAAACACCAGTTGTATGATATTTATAACTAAGAACGTAATAACTAAGTATGCTTTTATAATAAATGTAAGTTTATTTTCAAATAGGGCCATAAATTTGCCAAAAATGTTTTTTTTTTAAACTGAAACTTCGCAGAACGATGCATGTTATATATTGAAAATTTTCTGGCTATTTCTTATTTGTTTGTTTGGGCTTATTTTTGTTTCTTTTTCAGCTTAAAAACAAAATGAATGTTTGTTAAATGACAGTATATTTATGTGAAATCAGAAAAATACAAAATACTGTTAAAATTTCTATAAATTTACAGAAAAAGTTTTACAAAACAGTAAAATTTGGTTAAACCAGAAAGCCAAAAGGCTTAGTGATTCCTTGCCGCTAAAATGTAAGGCCTTTTTTCACATTGGCATTGCTTTGCAATGTTTTTCAATTAACAGGGGGCTCCATACTGTGCCCACAAAGTACACATGCAATCTTCCTACATTGAGATCCCCCTTGCGCGTTGTGAACCCAAATGACATTTGACCTCCACCAAAAACTTCTAAGACCATGCATTCACCACGTGCCATCTAAATGACAAGTTACAGGACCCTACTCATCTAGTCAATATGACCAATGCACACACTAAATATGAGTACAGTCACATGTACCGTTCTTGAGATATCGTGTTTTCGAAGTTTTGACCTTTTGACCCCTCATGACCCCAAATGACCTTTGACCTCCACCAAAAACAATAGGGATCATCTGCTCAATATGGCCAACACACTCGCCAAATATGAGCATAGTCACATGTACCGTTTTTGAGATATCATGTTTACGAAGTTTTGAACTTTTGACCTCTCGTGACCCCAAATGACATTTGATCTCCACCAAAAACAATAGGGATCATCTACTCAATATGGCCAATGCACACACCAAATATGAGATTAGTCACACTTACTCTTCTTGAGATACCGTGTTTACAAGCAATTTCTAAGGAATTTACCTATTGACCTCTCGTGACCCCAAATGACCTTTGACCTCCACAAAAATCAATAGGGATTATCTAATCAATATGACCAACCCACACACCTAAATATGAGCACAGTCACGTGTACCGTTTTTGAGATATCTGGTTTACAAAGTTTTGACGTTCTGACCTTTTGACCTCTCATGACCCCAAATAACCTTTGACCTCCACCAAAAACAATAGGGATCATCTACTCAATATGGCCAGCACACCCACCAAATATGAGCGTAGTCACATGTACCGTTCTTGAGATATCGTGTTCACGAAGGTTTGACCTTTTGACCTCTCGTGACCCCAAATGATCTTTGACCTACACGAAAATCAATAGAGATCATCTACTCAATATGGCCAACCCACACACTAAATATGAGCATAGTCACATGGACCGTTCTTGAGATATCGTGTTTAGGAAGTTTTGACCTTTTGACCTCTCGTGACCCCAAATGACCTTTGATCTCCACCAAAATATAGGGATCATCTACTCAATATGGCCAATGCACACATCAAATATGAGATTAGTCACACTTACTCTTCTTGAGATACCGTGTTTACAAGCAATTTCTAAGGAATTTACCTATTGACCTCTCGTGACCCCAAATGACCTTTGACCTCCACGAAAATCGATAGGGATCATTTACTAAATATAACCAACCAACACACCAAATATGAGCATAGTCACATGTACCGTTCTTGAGATATCGTGTTTACGAAGTTTTGACCTTTTGACCTCTCGTGACCCCAAATGACCTTTGATCTCCACCAAAAACAATAGGGATCATCTACTTAATATGACCAACCCACACACCAAATATGAGGTTTTTCACACTTACCCTTCTTGAGATATCGTGTTTACAAGCCAAAGCGTCACATACACACACACCTATACTCACACACACATACACACACACACACACACACATACACACGACATCACCATCGCATACATTCCTTGCCTGCCTTCGGCAAGGAATCATAAAGCAGACAGAAATGGTTTTTCAAATAAACAGAAAATACATGTTAAACAACCTTTCTTTATTGTAGCAATACAAAGTGTCTGCAAAGATACAGAAAATCTCTATTAAAAGTAAAATACAACAAGTTTAAGTTAAAAACAGTCTGTAAATTTACCTAAATTTTTAACAGTGTAGATTGTGAGTTTCCTGTAAGGAAATTTGAAAATAAAATTGGGGGATTACTGAAGAATTTGCATTTCTTATTGGCAAATCTGAGATTGAACGACGACCAAAGATCGTTGTTGCTAAACTTGATAACATATATCCAACGCCTACGAAATGAGGCTATCCGACGAAATTTACGAAATGTTTTGAGTCAAGAGATTATGTAGGAGAAAATTTGGAATTTTATGAAAGAAATTTATGGAAATAGCACTGTAGTAACCGGTGTCGCTTGATGATCTAGTGTCACTTGCAGAGCTCGGAAAAGTTTACCAAACTGAAGGTATGACTGTATGAGCGAGCACTTTTGCTTAGGAATTTCAATTTGCGTTGAGCGTAGCGTGTGGAAAATTTTGCTTCTTTGAAACAAATAATGACGAATATGAAGCTTTTACTAGAGAGAATTGGGAATATCGGAATTTCAAGAGTTGTGAAAACCACACAGTTACTGGTTAGCATATATAAAAGAGGAACTGAACTTTCACAATTTGATGCAACTTTTATCTTAAACGGACACGTACTTCTCGATATATCCGTAAGTGAAGTTTCTAGGTTTGTGTTCTAAATAAAGTCATCTTTAGGGCAACAGAGGTTATACCATTTCCTCATATTGACAAGAAATGATTTATTTCCCTGAATTTTTTTTTCAGAATGTTGTGTTCACCTTGAAATTTAAAGGGATATGACCTCCCTGTAGTGAATGCAAAATTAAATGGTAAAGTTCCCATGCTACTTATGCAATCACATTCTGATAACATGTGATTGTTGAGTACAAAATTGGTTGCAAAGTTTAAAAGGAAACTAAAAACTGCCCATTAATGTGAGGACATGATGTCATATATGCTTGCTACAAGCATGGGCGTCGATTTGGTTGGACACTTTTGGACCGCTTTTTTTTTTGAGTGGAGGGAACACTAAATTAAACGCCCCCCCCCCCCCAAAAAAAAAAAAGTTTTCGATGTTGTGTACCCTTTATGCTGTATTTGCGTATGTTGAAAAAAAAGTGACAAAAAGGTCTATTATATCTATTATATACGTGTTTTGCATATCTCCTTCTCACCTCCAGCTCAATTTTCCCGCTGTTTCGTAGCTAGGGGAACAAGGGGCAAGTTTACCCGGGCACCACCTCTTTGTGTGCGCCAAATCAAGATCAATTAAAAAATGTTGGACCTACCATTTGCCAGAGAAATGGGGAGCGCCACCCGAGCAGGGGCACCCCCCCCCCTCCGGTGATAAGATCCCGTTTCGTCGTGGAGCCTTCATCCAAACGATAAAAAGTAAAAGTCCGATAAACTCCAGCCTCCTCGACCCTGATGATCTTCTTGATTCAGTGCTTTCAAGAAGATTTCCTTCAAGGAAACTCAGAATTCCGAATTTGCGTTATAAAAAACCCAAAATGTTTAAATGTAAGGTCCAGGGTTTCAAATATTATTAAAAGGAAGTAAAACAATCTTCAATTTTCACCGCACGACAAAGTATGAAACCTCAACCAACTACAGCCTTGAATTTGCCCAGATGGACTTTGGCAGATCGATCTTCAATAAAGACCTCAATCTTTAAGTTTTCCTATGCAAGGTAAAACCATTTTTTTCAAATTTTCTGCAAAGAAATTTCCTCAAAATGTAAGCTCCAGATTTTCAAATTTATGTTTAATGGTAAAAAGGGGGAAGCCAACGTTTTCGGGAAATTTCCCAATAAAGTCAGAGGGCATAGGGGGCAGAGGGACGACAGCCCCACCCCGTGAAAAATGAGGGGGTCAGGAAATCCCTTTTTTTTTTAATTTTTCCAAATCTCAGAAAAGGCAAAATTTTCGTGGCGCTTCGCGTGCCTCAAGAAGTAATAGAAGATGCGTTGTTTCTCGCTTATAAAAAAGTTTGGCAAACTTTTCCGAGCTCTGTAAATGACAAAATTGGATATTTACCATATTTGACACCACATCATCAAGAGACGTCGGCAGCTATACAGCTGTCTTTCACAGAATTTCAAATTTTCTTCAATGAAAGCTCTTGATTTTGAAATATTTTGTCTTAAAAGGACAACAAAGTTTTATTTGGGAAACTTTTAAAATGTCATCGTAGAGTGTCAGTTCGAGATAAAATTAAGATAATATTATCTTCAAGATAATATTATGTAGCAACAACGATTCAGTCGTGATTCTTCGAGAAGCAGTTTTTAGTTTGGTTTCGCCGAACGGCACTTTGTCAGAGAGTCGGGAGGACTTTAGAAAAAGCAATCATTCTCAGATTTGCCACCAATATATGAAGTACGTAAGGATTCTTCAGTGTTCCCCCTCCTCTCCAAATTTCCTCACAGGAAACCCATAATCCAAAGCTTCTGCAATACAAGTTCCATATCTACATATTTTTTAAAAAGGGCAACAATTTCGGCGTGCTTCGCGCGGCGCAATACGTCCCTGATACAGTGGTGTTCATACTTGGAAGAAAATTTGGAAAACTTAGCTACTACTTACAACCTGAGACATGCCATTTCCGGTTGTCTGAGGGGTCGCGATTTTTCAAAATTTACTGTACGCTCCGCGCCAACTGAAGATAGTCTTCCGAGCAAGACTTCTTATTCCAGGCAGGGAACCATTTGCCTACCGTATCAAATGCTCTCATACGTACACACCTATCATCAGATACCTTTTAAACGTGTCAGTTGAGTAGTCTGTAGACGGATTCTTTAGTTATTGAAGTGTCAAAATGATATCAATGATCAATGTTGCAGAGCACTGACGTAACTAAAGGAGGTAGGGGACGATTGCCCCCTTGCTCGAAAAAGTGAAAAAATCGAAAATTTGCCATTTGTGACACCATTCCAGTACAGAGCGTTTTTTCCAGCTTTTTCTTCATAAAATTCCGAATTCTTCCTTCATACTTGTAATTACTAGTTCTAAAAAAGGCAACATTTTACGCGCACTGCGCGCGCCCTAACCTGCAACCCTTAACGCCAGGTCACACTATAGCGATATCGGATCGGATTTCGCTCCGATTTTTGTGAATTTTAATGAATATTAGCTCCATCTTTGATCGAAAAGAAACAAAAATATTACCGACCTGTGTAGACATATGAATTGCATCGCAGTACTACCAAATTCTAAGTTATATCAATTATTCCGGGACGTCACATCCGCAGACAGCTTTTAACGGATACGCGCAATCCGATAAAAGCTATTTACCAATGTGACGTCACGAAATAAATAGTTTATAATTCTTTTCCTTGGTCCTCTCGAACAAATCATTCATTGACACATAGATCGCAAATTTTTTGTTCTTTCCGACAACGGATGGCGGAAATTTTAATTAAAACTCAAAAATCGGACAGCAATCCGATCCGATATCGCTGTAGTGTGACCTGGGCTTTAACGCAGTAAGTGGTTGCTCATTAAGCAGTCAGTGGTAAACTTTTCCGAGCCGCTACAGTGCCGTTTCCCTAAAATTTTCGTCAAAATAGTCTTTTAATTTTGAAATATTTTGTCTAAAAAGGCAACAAAGTTACGGGAGCTTATGAATGTCACCGAGAAGCCTCCATCCGTTCCTGATGCAGTTCGGTAGTGTTCACACTTAATAAAAAAATCGAATTCTTTTATTTAAAAAAATTGTTTTTGCTCGAAGAAGAAGCGAAGAAATCAGCATAAAAATGTACTTTTTGGTCAATGGGGTAGGGTGAGGTGTACGGTCCAAAATTGTTTTTACGTTCAAACAAATCGAATTCTGAGAAACTTTCCCACCGGATTATGGAAATGATCAAATCGGAAGTAGGCGTATGACATAATTATGTAACAAAGCCCATTATCCAGTGGCATCGGTCAACTACAGCGCTATTTTCCTAAATATTTTTCAAAATTCCAAATTTCCTCTTATATGAACTCTTGATTTTCAAGTATTTCTCTACAAAATAACATAGTTTCGAAAACATATTAAGTATTGTGCATTCTCAATCCCTATAGGACTAAGATAACATTACGTGACAAAAACGATTCTTATTATAGTCACCGTACAATCTCAGAGTTGCTAATGAGGAGGGCAAAGTTTGCAATAATTCCAAAACGTTTCGACTTACCGTATCTCACAGACACCCAGGATCTGAAATTTTGTGCTCCATTTTCTACCCCTTACTTTCAAATATTTGTTTGAGAAAGGTAAAGGTTTCAGCAAATCGCATCCCTACAGTAACTCTTTTAACGCCTGACTACCATCTGATATTGTTAAATGTTAAAGTCATGATGTGTTCTTGCTGTAGTAGAAGAAACCCAGAGCCTCAAATTTTCTGCAATACAAACTTTATGTTTTGACTGAATTGTTTAAAAAAAGTAAAAATTCGGTGCGCTCGACGCACCTCAAAGTTGCATGCCTTCAAAACACATAAATGTTCATCAGTTTACAACGACAAAAGGAATATGGGTGCTTGTTTCCTCTAATATACCTACATCCCTGAAGACAATCTTTAGTGTTCAAACGGTCGTTATTTACTTCTGCATGACTTAGGGAAAGCGTTGTGTAAGCCTCCAAATTTCCATTGCGCCAAATGAAACTTGAGGACAGATGCCGTAAGTGGCATACATGATAGAAGAGTTAATAAGCGTTAATAAAATCGAGTTGACGGTTTAAACATACTGGTAGATTAAAACGATTTTTATTGGCAGTTCCTCTAGTAGGATGTACACCAGTGCAGGCGTTTCTCCTATGACTTTCTGTGACCAGGACCGGTTGATCTCTCAGTAACGTTTAGTTACATAATTTTGTTCTTATAAAAATGCCCTTACATAACATTAATATAGGCCTTTATGCTCAACGTATTATGTATAGTGTGGTATATGTATTTATTATTATGGTCTGATCAGCAGTGTCGACTCTCATTGGTAGAAAAATTATCTCCTGCCGTTTCAAACCCCTCTAAGCCCCCCGCAACATAACAGACTCTAGAACCGCGCCTGAAAGAGACTGTTCTGATAATATACAAACTGGGTCCTGTTTACCGTCACCCTGTAGCAATTAACAAGCGGGTAGATGCACACTGTTTAACAATGTGTTTCTTGATTGGTTGTTGCCATATATTGCATCGATTGTATTCTTTGTTTGGGTTAGGGATTTGGTTAGGGATTAGCGCTGTCCTTATAGCCAGTTAGGAAATTTCTTGTTAAACAGTGCGAATCACACCTAACAGACTGATTTTATGCCAGGGGTGGCGCCAGGATTTGCCCGACAAGGGGGCCAAGCTCCCCGACAAGGGGGCCAGAATTTCAAGGCCCCGACAGAGGTGATGTTATGTCCCGGTGGAACGTGACTTGGCGGATTATGAGGCGCGCGTCACGCACCGAAATTTTGGGCTTTCTTTTTAACAAATACTTAAAGATCTGGAGTTTTTTTTTTTTTGGAAGAAATTTGGCTTTTGTTAGTACCATGAAAAATTTTGGGTCTCTTTTGAAGAATCTGTCCTTCATATGGCAAAAATAAAAACTTTATATAGGCGACCGCTGAAATTCTTTTGAGGTTACGCGTTAAATCGTGACGAGACTACAAGTTTGCCAGGAAGGTTTTCTCCCTTTTTGAACGAAGATTTGAAAACTGAGGGCTTAATAAATTGGAGAAATTTTGGAATTTACTGAAAGAAAACTTGGTTTTTTGGTAAGGTTATAACGAATATTTGGCCTTTTTAAGTTGTATGTCTTTTAAGAGCAAAATTAGGTAGTATGCCGGGTGATTAAAACAGTTGGCTTTGGTTATTTATTGTATGGTGTATCCATCGGAATTGGCAAAATTTGCCACTTTTAACAATATGAAGCTTATATTGGAGAAAAAATTGTAAACTTTATGACAGTCTGGGCGTTTTCTGGAAGAATGTTACCTTCTCATGAGAAAACGTCAAGTAGGGGCTGATCTGTAGTTTTGTTGGGGTTGCTGAATATCATCCTGCAGATTCAGACCCTCAGACCATATTTGGAACATTCTCCCGAGGAAAAAGTTTGGCTTCACATATATTCAAAGTTTCATATTTTATTTTATTTTATTGTCATAGGCGTACGGGAGCGCTTCAGTTTGGGAGGGAGCAGAATTGTTTTTGTCCGAAAAGTGTAATTCTCCCCGAAAGACCATCTAAGTCGAGCGCACAGAACTTTTTGAAAAAATGAGAACTCCAGACAGCAGGAAATAGCATTATCCGTGTTTGAAACTAGAATTTAAGATGTCAGCTTTCGATCCTTCTTTCGCAATAAAATTGTCACGTCATAATACTGCCCAAAACGAAGAATAATTTACAAGCATGTTTTGTTCTATTAAGTAATCTGTTCGACCAAAATACTATCTGTGCGGAGTGCCACCATCAGTTGGTGCGGAGCGTACAGAAAATTGTTAAAAGTTTAACCCCTCAGATAGCCGGAATGGCATTTCCAAGACTTGTAACTAATGAAATGAAGTAGTTGTTATTTTGAGCTTTTCTTTGAAATGAAAGTTTCACTTCAACAGAAAAAATACCAAATTGCTAAATGATCAGAAAAGTACCAGATAAAAGGTACTGCTACAAGTAAATGTAATGGTCTTATCTCTTGTCGGGGGGAGGGGGACTATGCAACGGAATTACTATAATTGCAAGGTTCGCTAAATAAATGAAATTTTTTACGTGACTGCCCAAACTTCAGACTATAAATGGTTTTAAGTTCCAACGCATTTGAAAATATGTCACGTTACAAGGTACCTTCAAATAATTTTTTTAGTCAGACTTTTGGGGAGACATTCTCACACTACTGTCTATCAGTAGGAGTAACTGAAAACGGGCTGGTCGATTTTCATTACCGTTGCTAGAATTCGGCTGTTGGGGCAGGCCAGATGGCAGACCATCGGGCACTGCATGCACAGGACAACCTCTCGTTAGTTTTGTCAAGAAAATTCGGAATTGTGAGTTTCCTTGAAGAATATGGTATTCTAGTGAGCACAATCAAGAAGAACTTCCGGATGACTGAAGTTTATCAGACTCACACCTTTTATCAGTTTATCGTGGGCATGAAGATGAAGGTTCCCCGAAGAAATTGGTTTTTCTCAACAACAAGGGAAAGGCCGGCAGCCTTCCCCGACCTCGCGGATTGAAGATGGGATGAGGGATGGCAGAGCTCGTAAGAATTGATTAAAACAGATTCAGATAGGCATTAAAATACCGTTACAAAAGAATAGAATAATGCAAAAAGAAAAAAGAAGTTCATGATCATCCATCCAGTAACTTTAAGTCCTTTACGTTCATTTTTAGGCCTCCCAGAGGGGAATTGCAGTCCTTCCCCAACGGGGGAGGGATAGGATACGCGTACATGGAATGTGATGTAACGGAGCAAAGAAGAGGTGATTGAAAATTGATTCCGATATGTATTAAAATATCATTTCAAAACAAAAAAATATGTTCACCCATCCAGTAACTTCAGTTCTGGTACGATTTTTTTCTTTATTATTATTATTTTTTTTATATTAGACCTCCCCGACGAAACCGACGACCTTCCCCGACGGGGGGGGGGGCGGTGTTCCCCGACGGGGGAGGGGCAAAGCACCACCGCTGGCGCCACCCTTGTTTTATGCCTGGATGAGGATAAGTTTAAAACAGTCTTGTCAGGGGTTCAAGCTTGGTAAGAGAAGATTTAATATTTACATTATTGTTAAATGATTATTATTGTTAAATGAAACACTATTTTCCTTTCATTTATCTCGATTTTTTGTCTATCATACAAAATATATATATGCGGATTGACAGAATCGTGTTTTGCAAATAAAAAATAAGCTTTACATTTTGATCCTGACACAGATATTACGGAAAAGTATGCAAAATTATTCATGCAAACTTAGTCGATGACCAAATTTCAGCACAAGTTAAGAAAACTTGGTAGAGTTCTGCAATACAAATTTTCCTTTTGCTGCAAGTCTCTTTTCTTGGGTAAATATACTTCTCAACGGATAGGGCAAACTTTATTTTTAAAACGAAATCATCAACCATTGATTTACAATCTTTCCTTTTACAATTATAAATATAAGACTTCATGTGAATAATTCAACAGTTACATGGACAGGGGCGTAGATCTGGTTTGTGAATAGAGTGGCAAAATTTTTCCAAGAGCCGGAATTCATACCCCTTCCTTGAAGGCCGGACTTGCCTTTATTCAATCCACCCAAAACAACGCGACCACGCACACACCCGCCACACACACACGCACGCACACATGCGCATTGACACGCATACTTGCACAAAACACAGATAAATGACACGTCAAGTATTGTTAACTTAAAATGGGTTCAACTTGACATTTTCTAGAAACCCTAAAGTCATCTGCACACCAAAATCTTACATTTTTGTTTGTTCGGCTTGTTGGTTTTTAAATCTGCCCGAATTATTGAGAGCAAACGATTTTTCCCCAATACTTTCATCGGTGGGGCGATTGCCCAACAGTCCCCCAGGATAGATGCCCTTGTATATTGATAATTAATGTCCCGTGTGTAACCAAAGAAAAAATTTCTGGGAAAAAGGAACTGCATGCGCATCCACCAAGTTTAGCTTTCCTTCGGTACATTAAATTAATGAGGATTCGTAGGGACAATCACAGAATAAATGATTTAACGTTTCTTCATGAGTTCGACAAAACGTCCAGAAGGAAGAATCTAGCCTACTATCCCCATTGAATTTAAATGCATGTTGGTGCATTTGGATAGTTAGAGTTTTACGGCCCAGTTTCCAACCTATTGATTCAAGTCCAGCCGACCACGGTCTTTTTTGTTTTCCCGAAAGGAAAAACCTAAGGACTCATGCAGACAAAACTTTTGCAAAACATGTGTAGGATCATGTATTTTAGTGTTGGCGTATACTATGCCTCATGGACTTTCTTAACATTGGTGCACAAGTACGTATGCAACTACATAATTGTTCACTGTCTGAAGCCAATGACCGGCTTTATCGATATAGGTTTTGATGGCTCAGCCAGACGAGACCATTTATAACGTGGGCAATTATGTGCACTGTTTCTACAAAAATAGCATTGTTTTCAATTGAAGAAAAAACCCGAACACTTTTTATTCTGTTTGATTCGTTTTATACATTTTATAATAACAGATTTTTACTTCATAATCCAAACTTTGAAGAACAGCGACTTTTGACGAGAGAAAATGTTTCTAACCTTCTTTGGGCATTGAGTTACGTAATAGGTATCTATAGGTCTCACATCCCCAATAATTTCCCCATTGACTTACACACTAAATTAGCTCCCTTTCGAGGCCGTACACCCACCCCTAGCCTCTTCACAAAAACGGAAAATCTCCGCAATTTGAAAGCAATTTTTTAAACAGTCAAAATCACCATCAATCTTACCCAAATTTTCAACATCCACACTCTGGCAAGTACCCTTTCATATTCATGGACTTTTATCACCCAGCTGGCAGGTTATCTTGACAAAATTTGGTCAAAACCAGAACTAAAAGGACTACTTCTTTCAGGTGTGCACTTGACGCTCTAGAACACTACTCTAATGGAGTAGTGAGACCTATACACGAATCCGGATAGCAAGTGATGGTCGGGTTTCAGTCGGCCATAACTGGGGTTCATTACCTTTAAATCTCTCGATTCCCTTGCTTACCTCTATCATGGATGGTTGTGCACTAATTTGTATCTTAAATTCTCCAATTGAAATTCAAGTAAACAATAAAGAAAGAGGATTTTTGGCCGATGGACCTCACTAATGGCGGCCTACAGTCACTAAAAATAAACTTTAATCGGATTTGTCTATATGGAGATTCAAATAAGATTTAGAACGTATAGAAGCCGAGAGAAAGCTTACAGAAGAAAGGCATATGCGTTAGCAATTTGGGGGAAGGCATCATTCCCTCAGCAGTTATTTAAACGGCGGCGTTCTGGTGACTTCTCCCTTTTCACGGGATTTTGTTAAAAAAAAACGTCAACACCGTGTCTTTCAAACCCTGTCGCAATTCCTTGTCCTAACTCAAGATATCTCATTTTAAAGATTAGATATTTTTGTTAAAAAATACCGCTGCTTTTCAACAAAGCCACAAATGTTATGTAACGTGGGCATATTGTCTCTGATTCCTTCTGTTTTTCTTAATAAGTCAAAGTCCTTTTGTCCTTGAAATTTTATACATGTTTCCTGCCTGTAGATCAAGCATTACCATTCACCCTCTGTAGAGTACAACCATCACTGTTGGTTAATATATTTTCTGCAGCGGCATCAAAACTATAAATAAATTGAATATAATGTAAAATTAATGAGCCGCAATGACCTCACAGATTTACATGATGCACCAAATCAAAAGAAAACAGTTGCATTACTAAATAAATTTGTATCTTCCGAATGCTATACGCTATTGAGATGATTTTTTCGACTCCTAAAAAAGAAGCATTTTCTGCACATCTTGATGTTAATGAATTTTGTCTCCGGAATATGCCTTTAATTATCCTTTCGGGAAACGTTTCACAGTTCAGTTTTGATTTCAGTTGTGGCTCATTGGCTTGTTTTCCCTACTCCATTGCTTATGCGGATCATCACGCACAACGGTATTAGGGCAATTTAGTGAAGGAACGCTTTCCTCATTGACTATATATACTACGGAGCTAGGCCTGTTTCCAATCTTCATTACAAATTTGAATAGCACCAAAGATACCCTCCCACTTCGTATAGAAGTTGAATCCTCAACAATCTTCTGCAAATAATTCGAGTATAACAAGTGGGAAACGGGGAGGAAGGCATAACCTTTCTGTACCATAAAATATTTTTGTTTGGGTCGTCACCATTATCAAGGGCACCGTTTTGTTTTGAATATTGGTGGGGACGTGACTATCTAAGCGGAGCGCGACCATGGGTTCGCGCGGAGCGTACCAGAAATTTTTTTGACAGATGTACCCCCCTCCAGATTGCCTGAAATTGCATTTCCCAGACACAATCATGATCAAAAATGGGTCATTCGTTTTAATATTTCACGGTTTTAAATGTTTCATGAAAAATAGTAATTAAATAATACAAGAATAAGAGTTACTGATGATGTATTTATCAAATGCAAACATCATAATTAGCCGATATAAAACAAGAAATTAGTCCATCTTCACCTTCCTTCACCGCCCTTTGGGTACCGCAGTTGGGCTTGGGGTCCCATTAATACGTGCTGGGAGCTACTCGCAAGTTGACGCAACAACAACAACAACAATGGAATACACAAACAAGACTGAACAGAGAGTTCTGCATACCCTCCTGGTTCGACCGCTGGGTTCTGCATTAGCTCCCACCCAAATACATAACAACAAATAAACAAAGCAGATGAAATAGAATATTGTGCTGGAGAAAGATGAACAGGGTCAACTACAGGTATGATGAGCAGCATCGGTCGTTGGAGTGAAATTCACTCAAAAGATGGTGGGGACATGGTATACCATGTCCCCACCTCTGAAATTTTTGGTGGGGATACGTCCCCGTGTCCCTGCGGGAAACGGCGCCCATGAATTCATTATGCACATTCCCGTGCCTCCAGTCTGCTAGTGGTGGGGAATCCCGGTAAAAGCCGAAGTACCTAGTAGGAGGGAAAGGTGCAAAATGAAATTTAGTGTTAAAGCCTTCAAAGGAGAGCACATTACCATACTCGTCAAAAGATCTCTTACATACTTTACTCCTCTGTTGTAAAGATTGGGATACAAGACTCAACACTGTACGATCGGAAACACGAACGCGAGAAGTGTTCCAAAGTATTCGGAATGACAAAAAGAAGGAAGAGCTTACACCAGGCAGAAACAACTTGTAAAATAAAAGTATTTGGAACTGTTAAGACATCACGTTCAGTAACATAATAAAAGAACTTCATTTTGCCATATGTGTAAAGGTAGTGGGGAAAGAAAACTTTCCACTTGGACTTACAAGGTCACTACAAATAACCAAACCCATTTCCTTTCTAGACCACGGACAAAACTTTGCAAATACATAACCTTAAGTCCACCGTCTTCTATATACGATCGACGAGCGAAGAACGTTTAATTTTGCATGGATTTCCAGACCATATGAAATTGGAAATGATCCCTTCAACTCCCTTAATAAACAGATAAACGTATCCGGAGGATTCGGCAGGATAAGAAAAAGATGCACAAGTTGCGATACCAAACGTTTTTTTACAATTACATGTTTACCTGTAGGTGTGAGGTCTTTACTATAGACCACGTCTGAAGCAGATGATTCAGCCGACGAAGTTTTGGTATAAAGTCAAGAGGAAGCAAGTCATCATCCCGGTGTGTATGAAGAGAATACCTAAAATTTTTACAAGGCCGAAGAACATTGAAGTCGTTTGCCGAATGCTGGTCTTGAGGTTTTGAAAGGGCTGCATGCCTTTTTTCCTTTCATATGTTATTACGTAACATACACTTCACCATTACGTAGATCAGGTATTTGCTTATCAACGTAATGTGTCGTTACGAAGTTGTTTTTTCTAAAAGTCTCCACGACTCTCTGGCGAAGAGCCAAGGGTCGAAAACCAAACGATTACTCCCGGAGGAGTTCTGCTCCCTTAAGGAGCTTAACGTCCCAAATGGACAAGTACGCCCTCAAAAGGGCAAACACTGAGTGGTCCTGTTCGAGACTGGCTGTATAGAACAGAAGCTACAACCATGGGATATCATGATCTGAAGTATAATCAGCAGGACGAGCATCGTGAGGCAACCAAAGAACATTTTCTCAAACAAATTTGCCTTCTGGAAAGCCGGTTTGACTTGGCCCTATGAGAGTATGTGTAACTTGTTTCAATCGGTTTGCAATGGCTTTGCCCAAACCTTGTAGTATGTATCTAAAGAGTAATTGGTCTGTAATTTGCAAGAATGGGGTCAAGCGGAATCTACCAAAGGTATTTTTAAGTAACAGCTAAATCTCAAAATTTTCATCAATTTTTATTAGTATCTTTTATTATCCTTAAGGACTTTATTGTTGTTCAAAGTAAACCCAGCGGTTACTCCTAAGATCTTGTAAATTTCACATTTGGGGAGAAAAATGTTGTCACATGGCTCTGGAGAGCCAATCATAAAATAGACCGGACAGTCACAGACTCAGTGGCGTAGCTACATGGGGGGCACTGGGGACAACAGACTAGGATTGAAATTACGTGTTTTGTTTGTGGACGGCCCAACGTAAAGTGAAAAAAAAAAACAGATTCTAGAAATCTTGAGTGTCTTGGGTTATCATGGTTGCATTCGGTGAATTTAACACGGCATCTAATAGAAGGAATTTAAAATTTCCGCGATTCCTTGATACCTTGATGGTACAATGTGGTAAAAATCGTGACTTTATCTCATAAATGGTTTGTGAATGCAACGCATTGACTTGATTCAGAAACATTAACACTTTCAGACTTGCATAGTTCCAGACAAAATTTTGGTCTGTATAAAGAAAACAAATTAATAGAAACATTGTTGGATTTTTGTATTCTCAGACTGGCAAATCAAGTATAACCCCACGACTCAATTCCCTTTTTTAACTTGAATCCGAAATAATAAAATGTGAAATAAATAAATCATTTCACACCCGCTTCCATTCAAATGAATTACATATAACAGAACCAGCATGGACCTATTTTTCGGTTTTCCTATTGAAAACATTTGCTCTAAGTAGAATTAGTCGGCAAAGAGACTCAAAGAAACATTCTCCAAGCAATGCAGTAATCCCGAATGATACGTACATAAGAGGATCAGTATGTTGCGTCTGCCACATCCGGCCTCCGTGCGATCCGTGTGGAATTTAATAGCTGCAAGTAGGCTCATATAGTAGAAACTAAGGGTTTGTGATGTAATCGATCATGAAGTAACACCAAAGAGGCGTCGCGTGCAAAGAATATACATGGTTGCTCAGGTTGGCAACCGGATTTACCTAAAGAATGAGTCGCGTCGTCCATCGTTACTAGGCTGTCGTGGAAGAAATGCCACGACAATTATGAATAACTTTTTGGAGAGCATCTGTTATTATCAGAGATTCACTCTTGCCAATGATGAAGTTAGTGTCGACATCACTGGCGGGAGTGAGGGTTAGGTAGATAGTGATAGAGGTCGTTTATATACATTTAAATGAAAAGTGGTAAGAGGATGAAATAATATCGAACAATGATCAGAAATTTGTCTCATCATTATTGAAACGCAAGGGTAGCCGACAAAAGGAAAGAGTTGTCTGAGCAAATGAAATACATAAAGGATCTTCTTAAGTTGGTGACTTTTTCTTTACGTTTCCAAATCTAGCTGCAAGTTCCAGTTAATTATAGATTGCTTCAAGTTCAGGAAACATTTTAAAAATGTTCACGTTTATTTAGTGAGCTAGCTATGTCTAAATCCTAAGTAATGTTGAAAGTAAGGCTGCAGGGTGGATACAAGGGGGGGGGGGGGTTACAGCCTCAGCCCTCCCTTGTCGCCAGATCAGCAATAAAACATACGGGAAATTAGCAGTGCAACTCCATCACTTCCCTGTCCTCGCCCCCTTTGGAATGTCTGGATCCGCGCGTGTTCTGGGCCGCTGTTCAAATTTTCTTGAGAATGAGACTAACCTAGGGTATGTTTAAAAACTGGAATGGTAGTTTATACTTAATATAGTCATATATGTCTCGTTGGCCGATTTATCCGGGCAGAGTTGTCTAGAGGCCGAGTTGACCGGACACCAAAAGTATTTATTTTTATACCAAACTGAGAGAGGAAGAGAGCTCCATGATATTTTTGTTACATTTTCTTGTGTACTGTGCTGTGCTTTTGCGTTAAACTTCTGCTTTATGTTTAGGGACCACAGGGGAAATAAGTCTGCTCGTCAGACTTCTCTGTAGCCGTGTTCCCATTTGATCCAGGGAGGTGGATCTTGATCTACCGAGGTGGATCAACATCAGTTACCTTGATCGAGATCCGCGTTCCCATTTGAGTGAGCGCGGTAGATCAAACGTGTTTTATGAACACATTGCGCGAGCGCGAAAAGGTCACCAATGTTTACAAGTCGGCTTGCCATGCATTTCGTGTCGATGTATCACAAAAACATACATGAGTGTAACCGGAGATCCAGGGTCACTTGATCTACCGATGTGTTCCCATTACAAACTTTGATCCAGCGCGGTGGATCTGATCTACCCCGAACGGCCGATCAAAATCGGTGGATCTTGATCTTGAGTGAGTGTTGTTGATCTGCGTTCCCATTAGTGTTTGATCCACCTCGGTAGATCAAGATCCTGCACGTTTGACTCCACCAGGAGTGTTGCGCAGTATTTTTCCAGATCCAGAAGATCCACCTCCCTGGATCAAATGGGAACACGGCTTTAGTCATCCCTGCACATGTCCATGTCTAATGTTGTTATTTTTTACGTTCTTTTTGTCACATCTTGTAATGATTAGTTGAACAAATAAATTCAAATAAAATCAAATCAAATTTATGAAGATGGCACTAATAGGCTCTCGTAGATACCTTTCATATTTACGCGTTGTTATCCTGCTGTATTTACAGAGATTATTTTTTTTTTCCTAGAGATTTACAAACTTTGTCTCTTTTTCCATTTATTTTGGAGAAAAGCTACTAAAATTAATGTAAATTATCTAAATTGTTTAATTTTAATACTATTAATAATTCTTTTAAAAATTTGAGGGGAAAGGGATACAAGTTCGAGGAAATTTGGTTACATACTTTTACAATATATTTTTCCAAGTTATGGAAACACAGTCACAGAGACATACATGTACGTACGCGACGTGTCCAAAACAATTCAGAACTCGTCGAAAAATGGAGTCGCGTCACATAACCGTAGGTATTTTGTTGCTTGCTATTACTGCGTCAGTAGATGGTTACCTTGTAAAAGTAGATGCCCACGCAGAGGAATGCTTCCACGAAAAAATATCAAGCGGCACAACTTTTTCAATTATATTTGAGGTAGCAGAAGGGGGCTTTTTAGACATTGACTTGAAGGTAGGTATTGATACGTGATACTGATAGCCTAACGTTAATATTGTTTGACAATAACGTTAGGCCTAAGTTATTGTTACTGTTAAGCCTCAGTATTCTAACTTAGCAATAACATTAACAGTCAGTTAGGTATTGTCAGCACATAGTTGTATTCAAGACAGCATTAATTCCATTAATATCAATCTATTATTTTAAGACTGCCTCCCCCGGTCCACACAATTGATGGTCAGTGGAAACCCCTTTAAAGAGCCAAACCTCTCACCCTAAACTGCAATTTTGGAACCTGGGTACCGAAATTCTCAGTTGGCTCAGCTCTTTGATTGACGCTTTCGGGCCAAGTTGTCCCCAAACCAACTCGTCCCCAACCAACTCGTCCCCAGGCCAACTCGTCCCCAAGCCAACTCGTCCCCAAGCCAAGTCGTCCCCAAACCAACTCGTCCCCAAGCCAACTCGTCCCCAAGCCAACTCGGCCCCAAGCCAAGTCGGCCCCAATATGAGAAATTTGTGAAAAATTGGTGGAAAATAAAAATATCTCTGTTCAAGAGACCAGCTAACACCGACTTTGCATTTGTTTTTGGTTTGTTAATTCAATATTTTTTCCTCCCTTTTGCTAGTTAAAAGGGAGATTTCGTGACACATTAATTTTTTTAATTTTTGAAGCCGTGATTTATGCATATATAGAGAATGACAAGTGGTTTAAAATAGAGCATGATAACTTTATTGTCGCAATTTGTCTACCCATCATAACCAATAACATATATATTTTTGGAGTTTGATAACATATATTTAAACTGACACAACTGATGGGGACATACATTTAGTTTGGAAAATATAATTAGTCTTGCAAATAAATGCTTTGGCAAAAGTAATGTCTCTTGCAGATACATTTATATTGCAAACTTCTTTTAGTTCTTGAAAATATATTTCTGGTTGGAAGAATATTTTTGTTGCAAATATAATTTTGTGGCAAACATGGTAACTTTTTCAAGAAAGATATATTTTCTTGCAAATATATTTTGGTGTAAACATAATTTTTCTTTAGGCCTACTAATATATTTCAAGTGTTGGAAATAAATATTCTTCTAAATATATATTTTAGAGCAAACATATATTTTTGTTGGGAATATATTTAATTGCAAATATATACCTTGTTAAGAACATACTCTTTCTACAATTGTATTTTTATTGCAAATTTGTTTTACAAATATAGGCCTAATGTTTGAAGCTACTAAATAAATATCGTGTTTTGTCACATAAATATTTCAGTTTTGATTATGTTTGGTTCGTAATATTCCCCTTTCTCGCGCCATAAAAATCACAACATTTTTCATATTGGGGACGAGTTGGTTTGGGGACAACTTGGCTTGGGGACGAGTTGGTTTGGGGACGAGTTGGCTTGGGGACGACTTGGCTTGGGGACGAGTTGGCTTGGGAACGACTTGGCTTGGGGACGAGTTGGCTTGGGGACGACTTGGCTTGGGGACGAGTTGGTTTGGGGACGAGTTGGTTTGGGGACGACTTGGCCTGCTTCGTGATTGACAGGTAATTCAAACAATGCAGAGTACCAAAGCTTGTATTACAAAGCAAGAATGGTACTGAGAGTGTTTTTATTGTATAAATTGAGTTTTTCTATACTCACCTAGAAGCAATTAACTGAGATTGTATCTGGATGAGGATGAATTTCAGACAATTATTTAGGGGGCTTAAGTAAGAAGGTTAGGAGAATTGGTACTGTTTGGGGCGAGAGAACTGGTCCTTTAAGGCCCAGTTCGCTCACCCCAAACAGTACCAGTTCTCTTGTAACCTTCTTACTTAGGCCTTAGCCCCTCCACAATTGTCTGAAATTCATCCTCATCCCGATACAATCTTAGTTTATTGCCTCAAGGTGAGTATAGAAAAACTCAATGTATATAATCAAAACACTCTCAGTACAGTTCATGCTGTTTAATAGCTTTTGTGCTCTGCATTGTTTGAATTTGCTGTCAGTCAAAGAGCTGAGCCAACTGAGAATTTCGGTACACCCACACCAAAATTATAGTTTGGGGAATGGTCTAAAATCTGTGACGTGACGAACTTGATGAAAAGAGAAGTTTTCGTGACCATGAATATGGATTAGCTGGCTGGGGCCAAATTTCTGTGCGTCCAAGCTTACTTCTCGGGACGCGCAGGAAGAAGCCTTATTTATACTTGCGTCTATGACGCACAGGCGCACCAAGAAGCGAACCCTGGTTTACATACATATGGTATGTACAATAGTGCACAAAATGCACTCTGGCTAGATGACATACTGTACAATTCAATGACACTGATTGCATCGCTTGGTTTGCTGTGAGAAAATCACAGAACCCAAACATTGGTTACCACCAATAAGTTACCACCCAATGCACCCAAAGGTGGGCCCCTGTGGTTATTTAACATGGTGAAAAATAGCAGAACCCACAAATGGGTTTCCTTGATTTTTAAAATTCTATGGCTTGTTTTTGTAAGTTTGTAACTATGGGAATGTAGTCTAATATAAACTAGTGAACCCACCCAGTGCATGTGCATGTGAAAAACACAGCTTAAAGTTGTTACCTTTTGTCCCTCTTCATAGGTTGTTGGTCCAGACAATAAAGAACTTTATCTTGGTGACAGAGAGTCAAATGGGAAGTACACATTTGCAGCTCACATTGATGGAAACTACAAGTTTTGCTTCAGCAATAAAATGTCAACCATGACCCCCAAGATTATTATGTTTTCACTGGACATTGGAGACACACCTAAAGAAAATGTAGACGACACTCAAGGTATGTAGAAGTCGAAACATTTCATTAAATTCTCTGTCCACATACTGTATGTGCAATCAGTAAAATAAACCTGTTGTTTGGAGAAAAAACTGTACCTCGACAGCATCCCTGTCTTGTCCCATACATACTTAACATTCAGTATTGGATTTTGCTCATGAGGGGGGTAAAGAACATGGGTGTTGGTTTGAGGTGGTAAAGTTAGGATGATGGGTTGTCTGGGTAGTCACCAAAGGTATTTTCTTGCTCCTGGTGTTAACTTGTGTTCTGTCCTTTTATACTTTACTTACATACTGTAAGTAGTGCAGTATATGTGTTTCCTTTGTATGGTATCTTTTTGTATTGCATATTTTGTTTTAGACTTTCATCTCTTAGCTAGCTGGGGTTTTGTTGTTTATTTCCTTCTTTTCTTCTGTTCTTGTATGACTTTGTATGCTACATTGTTGTTATGGAGAAACAAATAAAATTACTGTACATGTATGTAGAGCACTAAACTATTCCAATGTGCTATGTACTTTGAAATAGAACATAGCTCACATAGAACTCCATTCTTAACCATAGAGTGCCTTGAATGTCTTGGTCTTGTTCATGGTGACATACAGTACAGTAGCCAACATTACTGCACATACAGTGCACAGTTTGTAAGGATCCAATATTTTTTGAGTCTGGTTCCCTTTGCTTGAATGGTCATGACTCTTAACCTTAGTCATGACTCTTACTTGATACAGTATTTGTGTCACTGAAATCACAATTGCCATCTACTGATGTAACATTATATTTTGAACAGGAATTATTGCATCTAGACAATGAAAGGCTTCAAATTGTGTGGATGGGTTGCATTAGAATTGAGATTCCTGCTTTTAGCTCAAACTGCTCAAACAGCTGTTCAAGCTATTGCAATCTGTCACTGTAACTCTCTCCTTCTATCCATCTCTCTATCATGTCTGTTCACACTTGCCTTAAGTGCTCTCAGGGGGACCTTTGTCAATGAATTGTGACATAACTTGGATGCATTGGTCATGGAGCATTGCACTACATGTTGTGTTCAAAAAGTTGAGGTCAAAGGTCATCTAGGGGTCATTACTTGCTGTTTTGTGAATATCTCTAAAGTGTCTCATCTCCCACAAATAGTGCTTTACTGTATGTTCTTGAAAGGTGTTCTTAATATTTCTCTTATAGTGGTTCTTAAGACTTGTTTGTTGAATTTTTTTTTTATCTAAGGTCATATGAGGTCAAAAGGTGGGACTGTCTTTCGTGTGGTATTGCTTTGCACAGGTCTGCAAGTCCAATAGTTACCAGACGTGTTATATTTAATGGACTTTTGAAGTGCTTCTAGCTGGTTATAAAATATAGGTCAGAGGTCATCCAAGGGTCATTTGACATCATTGGAGTAAATATTTTGAAATGCTATTTTCTCTGAAATGCATGGCAAAATTGTCTGCCAAATTGCTCAGATGGATTGCCTTGCTAATTACTAACTAAACTTACTTTTTCTGTAACAAAAAAGTATTTAGCAAGGCAGCCAGGGCTTAAAGTACATACAGCTCTTTTTGAGAGAGAAATTATAACATTCCAAATTTTGGGTACATCTTTTCAAGAAATAGGCATAACAGCCATTTCTGACAGGAACAGTCCCTGGATTGATTGAAATATCCACTGCATGGGGAATGATTTTCTTGGCATCATAAATCATCACTGTGTATATTAGTTGTAATTGACAATTCCTCTTTCCAGCATACTACCAGTACTAATGTAACTCTACATATGTAAGTTTCTTGTGGCAGCACTGTGAATTTCATATTTTTGAGGCTATAGCATTGCATAAAAGCCATATTAAACTATTGCACCCAGAAATTATGTTGAATTCACAACTTTAAAATAAAACCTTTGGTACTGTTAACCTGAATCATGGAACAATTTAAAAAGAATCTTGGTTTGCAAGGCATCACAAACCTTTTTGGCTTTCTGGTTCATTCAACCAGTCTTTTATTCTTTACACTTTAGAAACTCCTAATTTGTGGAAGGTCTCAAAAATTGTGAGTCTGCTGTTTTCTAGGTTCCAAGTTTGCTGGAAGTTCATGCCATATGTATTGTACAACTTTAGATTTATTAACTTCCTAGAATGAAAAATGTGTTGCAAGAAGAAATTCAGTATGTTTGAGCTTCAGCACCAATGGCGCTCTAGTCTTAGTTTTGAAATGTAGGCAAGCCCTTATCAGGAAACAGGAATGTCCTACTAGATTTGTTTAACCCATTCAAAATTCCAAACATATGGTAGTAGAATACTGTACATACTGTAGGCATACAGAATTATAGATAGTTACTACAGTAAATTCCATTCCATTGACTGCAAGGAAAGTGGAGTCAACAGCATCTCCGGGCCAAGAGTTGCAAGTATGAAGACAGTAGAGTCAATAACCACACCCCTTCCTTCAGATTATTCAGTCAAAAATGTTGTTCATGAAAATGATGCACACCGCTGCAAAAAGCTGGACGCAAAGACGCATTGCGAACATCATATCACAGCTAGAAATTTTCAATCCTAGTCCCAAATTAAATACACCAGCTATAAACTCCATTCTTTATTGTCAAATCACGAAAATTTCTGTTGCTAGCCAATCTTCAAATATTGGATGTTTTTTCAGTGTACAAACAGACTCGTGTGTGTTTGTTAACTCAGTTTTTGACATTCGCGCAAAAATCACGCAGTTAGTTTCTAAGCCGACTCATTCCATACCAAAGGAATGTTATCTGTACTGTATGCATTGTTTGCATTGAACGCCCGCCCAGCTGTTCTGTACAGACTGCACTGTCCATATCATATACTATAATACATCTTGCCAGTCGGTGCCGGTGTCGCAAGTTAACATTCATGGCTAGCTGCCGACGATCCAATTGTGAAGGGAAAAAATAAAATCTTGAAAATTTCCAAAAATTTGCTTTATAATTATTACCAGTTTTAAAGAAGGTGTACATGCTTGTCACCTGTAATTATTTCCTTTCCAAGTACAGTACAAGTATCGGAAAGCTCCAGCCTCCCGATATGATAAATTTTCAAGCAACCCATCCTTGTTCGACCGATTATTGGAAAGAGGGAAGTCACATGTTTGTCACTTTGGTATGTGTCCCTTGTTTCGTGCATATTGTATTACCATAACCAGTTCAGGCTGGAAAATATTGGGAATAGTCCCGTTCGTTTCATGAACGGGATATCATATTTGTAGGCAAAATATTTTCACTTCAAAAGTGGAGATACAAATCCACCCTTAATACTGTACAATTGCTTGCAGTCGATGTCACATGCCCTTTGATAATTTAGTTCTAAGGCCAACATCATGCCCTGCCTAGTTTTCATCCCCCAATCATGTTGGAACATTGCATTCTTTACATTCTTTACTGTACTGGGTTGTAGTTGCGTTAATGTACTGTAGCTCCTTTCCTTTAACGAACCCCATGCAAAGCAATCATGATAATCTTAGCAGTCCTGGGCACCTGTATAAAGTGTCTTGTGGTTCCTTTCCGATATAAATATCCCCGTATAATTTTTAGCAGTTCTCGTCCAAACTTACGTCTTGTTTAAAAAGAATCTGCAACTGAAATGCACGTAAGTTCGATCCCCGAAAAAAAAAACACGTACGCAGAGATTTGTGATGCCGTTTCTAGGTGAATTTAGCACGGAGCTCGCGCGGCCGTTTCTAGGTGAATTTAGCACGGGACTCGCCCGGTTTCGCTAGCCGGCATTACAAGCGCGTTCGTAATACAAACTCAACGGGAAAAACTTGTCTCGAGACCGAGTATTTTCACACACAAAATCACATAGGCGAAGGCGCGAGTTGTGATTGGCTGGCTATAATCAACGTAATGGAACCAATCACGATGCAGGGGCCATTTTAAATTTTGCAATGGATCATATGCATATTATGTCACCGAGCAAAACATGATGCCTTGCTTGGCGGTAAAAACGCACACGCACATAAGTCTAGTGCTTGCATGGGCCAAGAAGTTTGCTGCACGAGATCACGTGCATCATTGTTTTTGTTTGCAATGACGTCGTATGACAGCATTGCATAAGTCCTACTGTGAATAATATTACTGAAGGAATGCTGGGAATGACTTATTTTATGCAAGATAATAACCACCGAACTTATCAGGATTCTAGGCGCTAAGTGTACAAAACGTGCATATACGTATACAAAGCTTGGGGATTTAAAAAAACGGCGAAACACTGCAGCTAGATAGTCTGTACAATGAATTTGTGCAGAACAGTTTGTACAGCAACTTACGCCCAACTTTCTGCGAGACAGCAAGGAATACACCTTGAATGCACCTCTAAATCTAATTCCAGGTAGTAGGCTACTACCGGGTTATAGCGGAAAACATCAAACGAACATTCCCGTGGCAGGGGTAAAATTTATATGTTTGTGATTATCAGTGCATCCCGTTTTGGGGGAAAGTTAAAGGATTGAGTATTTACGGGAATTTTAATGAAATTAAGAGCAAGTTTCAAGTATACTTAGCCCCTTTTTCCAGTTTGCGAGTAATCAGTGGTAGTGATCGGTTGAATGGCAGAATTTTACCGATACCGATTATTTACCAGTAACGGAATAATCGGCCAGATGCCGATTACTTATCAGATGATCGGTCGAACACTACAGTACCGTTACAGGTTTTCCTAGGATTGGTGAAAGGGGTGGGGTAGAGGGATTTATTTACGCCTAAAAGCCTTTCAAATGCCATTCACGGACAGGTTAATGTGTACAAAACCTCTGGACTATCAAGCTAGAAAATGTGGGTCCTGAAAGTATGTGCGCCCTTGAAATTTTGCAAGTTTTGCAGCTGTGATGATGCAAATGTTATTTCCTTTCAGAACATCATAACAACCTGGAACAAATGATTAACCAATTATCAACAGGACTGACAGGAATAAAACATGAACAGGAATACATGGAGGTCCGAGAAAGAGTTCATAGAGCAAGTAAGTATACTATATGTATAAATGCTAACCATCCAGTGTACTTTTAATCCCATCATGCTTACAGTAACTTCCTACTCTAGAGGAAGAATGGATCATTTTTTCTCCATTAATGACTCATGTGAGTAGTAAGTGGACAGGTTGACTTACTGTAACTGCACAAGCATACTGCCATTGAACTTGCTGCTCAGCAATGTTATGAGCAATAGAATAGGGAAACAAACCAGTGAGCCACAAATAGAAAAAACTGTGGCCAGCCCAACTTAAACAGATTGGTTGGAAACTGACTGTTCTTGCTTACTAACTCTCCTCGCTAACCAAACTGCACAAGCATCATTTCAATTTTTTCTGTACGTTTCCACTGAAATGAAAATATTCCAGCAAGAAAACCATAAATGTTTGCAAATCTCTTGTAGTGACAGTGGTAATGATAAGCATTGAGATCACTGCAATTACATTTTCTAATAGTTTTCCTATAAAAGAACTTACAAATGTTTAGTTCTGAAGTTCTCAAAGAAAGCTGGCAAAGTGTTGTAATTGTACATAAATGATTGAAAACTTATGTTAGGTTTAAGACTAAAAAGAATTGCCCTATGAAACAAAGGTTTCTCTTTTAAGTTGGAAGTATTGTGAATCAAAAATTTTCAGGCAGCAGTTTCATTCAGATCCCGATTGCAAAAAGTGTTTTAAAAGCAGAAGTTATCCTCACATGTGTGTATCTTGCAGTAAATGGGAGTGTCACCATGGCTTGATGAGTAAAAAGTTTGCAATGTTTTCCATTCTATGGAAAAATTGGGAATAACTGGTTCTGTATATTATTGCCCTGGCACTCATGTCTCATTATAAAAGAAGTAGATTGTAGAGTGCAAAGAGTTCATGCTTTATGGTCACCATGCTTGGATCTGAAAAAGTTGCAGTCACAGCATTGGACGTGCAGTCAGGAGGACTGGAGTTAAAGCTTGGGCCAGGTCATAACCAAGACTCAAAAAAAAAAAAAAACTGGATCCTACTGCCATTGTGCATTATGCTTGGCATAAGCAATGGAGTAGGGAAAACAAACCAGTGAGTAACAACTGAGAAAAAATAGTCTGTGGCCAGCTCTAACTCAGAAAATTGCTTTATTTCCAGAGAAGAATGTCAAAGTTTACAATTTTCCCAATCTGTTACATACAAAAATGTATATTTCCCTCCAACTACTTAAATTTCCCTCTGCAAATCCAAATTTTCTAAGGAGGAGCCTTCAACTTCAGATTTTTCCAACAATGACCCATTTTTTAAATGCATCAACATGTACACATTTGTCTACTGTAGTTCTGACATTTTTAGAAGTCCTGACTTCTATAAATAGTTTTCAGTGACATAACAATTAGGCATTATCAGCCACTATATTTGAGGGCAAGCCTGTACAGGTATGTGCTTATAGGCATTGCCCTCAAACATGGCTGTGATCTACGCCATGTGAAAGGCTACTATGACATCATGTGAGAACTATCTATTGGTCATTTCATGTCAACTTTTTTTTTACTGCTCCTCCTGCGAACTCACTCTGTGTACATCAGATACAATTCCTTAAACATTCAAGTTCTTCTCCTTCCAATGAATGCTTTAAAAAAAAATTGCAAAACTATATTACAGATTAAGTAGTGAAAAGACTTTTATTGGACATGACAGTCAAATATTTCTCATTTCTTCTCCACAGTCAATGATAGCACCAACTCCCGTGTGGTTCTCTGGTCTTTCTTCGAGAGTTTAGTATTAGTTGCAATGACTCTAGGTCAAGTTTACTATTTAAAGAGGTTCTTTGAAGTTAGAAGAGTTGTTTAGTCATGGAGTCTAACTGTGTTTCATACTGTGTTTTACTTCCTGGGAAAATTTGCAGAGTAGTTTTGGTGGAATGACTGGAAGGAAGCAAGACACCAGCTTAATTACATCCCCAAAAGACTTTTTAGCAAAAAGAAATGTTTGTGAAGGCTTGTGAGAGATATGCTCTAGTTTTTGGCATGGATGTTGGTGTTAACTGACTACATGGTGTTTTACCAAAGAAAGTATTCACCTTCAACACCAGATAAGCAACTTCAACACCTCTGAATAGCCTTTTTCTCATTAAACATCATGTTATTGTACAGGATGTATCATTGACTGGAATGCAGAGTACTGTAGATTATGTATCCCTGGGTGCATGATTAATTGAGATGCCATGAACTATATAAAGAGCATTAGAAATCAACCCAGACTAGGTTGGAAACATCTATATCTGTCAAGAATTTTCTTAATCTCCTTCGATCTGCACACTGTATGTTGTTGAAATGTTGACTAAAAACTTAGTTAACAATAGAACTGTAATAATTTAGCAGTTAATTTGCTGAACGATCACATGAGGGAATAAGCATTTCATAAATTGCTACTTGCAGTGTGTGTTTCTTGCAAACTCCACCCCTTCTAGAACTAGCCACCATCCCTGCTGTCCTGTTTTCTACTTCAGAAATATTGCATAGCTATTGTTTACTGATACTGTTTGGAGAAAAATTCTCACTCATGGTAGTTGCCATTCAATACAATTCAGTCACAAAGAAACTATTATGTGAAAGTTAAGAACCATTCCCAAAGAAGCATTGGAAGTATTTATACAGTTTAGATGTATTTGTCCTGGAATTGTGAATCTTGAAAAGGTGACTGGGGTGCTGTAGTTTGTAAATTGATGTTGCACTGAAATGGACATTATTTCTAAAGGTAGGTATAAATATTTGTTTTAAGTTGGAGAAGTGATGGGCAAAGCCTAAAGAAAGGTTGTGAACTCCTAATAAACATTTACTCTGATAAAAAACTGAGGCTTAAGCAGGTTCTTTTTGTAAAGTAATTTAATTTATGGGTGTCATTTTGGCATCCATGGGCATTTATTACTCCAAAGTGTCCAGTATATGCAATGTATTTATTTGGAAGTACAGTAAAAGTACACATCCCTACCCCCTTCTCCCTCTTCTTTGGCCGTAAGTACTTCCATATTAAAGCAAACTGCTGCACTAGTGCTTCTGTCTCCAGCTAATCCTGGCTTTAAAAATTTCGTTTCATTAAAAGTCTCTTTTATAAAAAACAAATGTTGATGTAGAGGATGGAGGCATAATTTTATGAAGAGAAATTTTAACAAAAATACTGGCACTAGTTACATGATCTCAGATCCATCTTACAAATTCAAATTCAGAGGTATATTTGGTATATTTTCTTACCATCTATTACTTAAAAGTTTTATAGTGACACTTTCCCCTAAAAATGCATTTCTTTGTGCGGTATCCTCTGTCTAGTTCTAAATTTCTTTTGGAGCTTTGTGGATTATTAGTTAGACATTGTGACCATTATCTCAGTGTTTCTTAACTTTCTGATCAAGTTTGTCTCCTAGTTTCATTTTGATCTCAAGAGTTGTAATTTGTGCTGTTGTGTTTAGTTCATGAATCACAGAAATGTTGGGAATGGATTTTCTATGTTATTAAATATTTGTTCTCAAAGTGTCCTTATAACTGACTACCTGTTTTTGAATTTGAGAAGGAATTTATTTTCTTCAAGGTGGAGTTTTTAAAACTACATGTATTCCTTCATGGGAAACTTGAGAAAATATTTTAAGGTTTAAAAATATTGCACAGCATTGTGAATGCTCTACAAATTTGTTAGAACACATATAATGTAATATGTAAGAATTGCTGTGTATTATATTGCAGTTCGGCACACATCCAACAGTGGTTGCATAATTGCTTATAATGCATGTCATGTGTACATACTTCCCAGTTTACAATAATTCAGAGCTGTGGATTGCAATGTATATGGTACAATAAAGTGCAATTATTTTCAATATGACATCACACATTATTGTCCCTTCAACACATTGTTGGGCTACTCAAGACTCCATGGTTTATTACTGACTGTAAATAATTATACAAGATTGAAGAGAATATTGTGGTGACAATTTTAGAGATTTCCAAATGAAGAGGATAAGTTTTAGTGATGTTCCCATCAACCACACCTGTGTTGTTCACAGTTCATGATAATACTACTTATAGAGAGGCTATTATTCTTTTGTTGTTTAAAGTTGAATTGCTTCATACGAGCTTTTAAGTTGCCATCTGGTAAAACATGGAATAAAATCTATTTTAGAATGAGGTCAAAACATGTTGTCAAACTAAACTTGAAGGTACAGTGAATTCTAGAAAGTCTTTGCTTTCTTCACTTCAAAGTAAAAAACAAGTTCAATTATTTGCCTCTATTACAACAAGTTTTCCAAAATGCCAAACACTGATGTGAATTTATAATTTCTTTAAAAATTAATCACTTCTAAACATCTTATTCAGATGATATCTACTGCAATACAGAGAGATTCTGTCCCCGAGTTCGAAACTCATATTTTGCCACTGGAATATCCTCTAAGTTTAACATAATAGAACTACTGTTGTATTTGTAAACATTGTGGAGTATATGTGGGAAATAAAGGAATGGGTTTTTATGTGATTCCCTGTATCTTGAATTCATTTTACTTAGAGTGTTGTGTGAAAGGAATGTTGATACTTTTTGATTCCTTGCCAAAGGCAGGCAAGGAATCTATGCGATGGTGATATATGGTGTACTGTATGTGTGTGTATGCTTGTGTGTATGTTAGTGTGTGTTTGATACACTTTCGTTTCATTTGTTTTTTTTTCTCTTTCTCATGAGAAATACAAAATAGAACAAATAGGATTCTTACAATGAACAAAAGAGAAAGGAAGTAGTCTAAAGAGCCTTAAAGGCTTAACAAGAAGATCCACTCCCTCAAAAAGCAGAAAACAATAATTAAGAAAACAAAAAAATTTCATGAATAGAATGCAAATAAATAGCAAAAAAAAAAAAAAAAAAACATTGTGCAACCATTTAAATATACTTAAGTACCTTTGACAATACCTCTTTAAACAATTGTTTCAAATATTGTGTTTGAATAAAAGCAGTGAAGGATGATATTTTAAATTATTTGACAGAGAATTCCAAACTGTATTAGGTTGATAATGTAGACACTGTTTGAAAATATTTTTACGTGGTCGAGATTAATACACATCACAGGCTTGCCTAGTATTGTAACTGTAAACAACCTTCTTGGGTGTAAAATGATAAAAAAACAGGAGGGTTGTAACTATCAACAGAACAGTATGCAAACATAGCAATATGAACATGAATTAAATCAGGGAATTTAGAATATTGAGAGAAGCAAAAAGCTTGGTGGTGTGATCATGAAAAGAAGCAAAACTGATGTGTCGGACTGCTTTCTTTTGATGAGTAAAAGTTTCTTTACATTAGAATATGAGGTACTTGTCCATACAGTCACACAATATGTTAAATGCGGATGAATGAGAGTAAAGTATGAAGAACGCAGAACTTGGTTATTACGAATAGCATATTCTGCTTGTAAACACAATATACTTAATAGGGATGACTGACACTTTTCAAATTGTCATGTTGAGCTAAAAAACGGTATTATTTTCTGTGGAAGTCAAAGGTTATTTGAGGTCACCAGAGCCTGCAAATCCTAAAAATTTCAAGGGACATATTGTATTTAAAATGCACTAACATCGCATACAAAGAAAATCATTTTGATCACTAATTAACCGACACACAGCAATACCCTTTACAAGGATAAACAATTAAAAAATTAGAAGAGTTTCAGAAGTTGCATACTTTGAAATTTTGAAAGTTTGGGTGAAGAAATCGTTCTTTAGCAACAAACGATTGAATTTATGTCTGTGAGAAACTTATTTCTGGAAAACAGGTAAGTCACCTCATTTTAAATAAGCTATCATCATTCTGGATCCATAGATATCGACTTTATAACTGTTTTTTTTTTTTTTGTAAAAACAAACGCAAATATTCCTTATTGAGATTGATCGACACTTTTCATATTTTTTGATATGTAGCTTTGTTGTGTTGAGAAAATGAACCAGGGGTGGCTCCAGTGGGGGGGGGGGGCATTCCCCCGTCGGGGAGCACTGCCCCCCCTCCCCCATCGGGGAAGGTCGGTGGTTTCGTCGGGGAGGCCTAAAAGTTAAAAAAAATATATATTACAAAAAATCCGTAAGGGCGGAAATTACTGGATGGGTGACCTTGAACATATTTCTCCTTTAATAACACTATTTTAATGCATGTAGTAAAAGATTTTCAATTACTTCTTATAGCTCATAGTTCATATAGCTCTGTTAAAACTCATTACATGCACCTTTCCCCCATCTTAAATCCGTGCGTGCAAGGTCACCCATAACCAAGACTTGTGTTAGGGACCTGAAATTTCAAGTGCAGACGTAACCAAGGGTGGCACCAGCGGGGAACAAGGGGCCATGCCCCGTCGGGCAAGGCTTCCCTTCCCCTGTCGTTGAGAAGATCCAGTTTCTTCTGGGAGCCTCCATCTATAGGCCCACGATAAAAGATGTAAGCCCGGTAAATATTAGTCCCAGAACGATCTTCTTGATTTTGCTTTACTAGTTTTCCTTACAAACGGACAAGAAGTTGTTCAGGTGCATGCAGTGCCCAAATGGTTTGCCATCTGTCCTGCCCCGACAGCCGAATTCGAGCAACGGTAATGACAATCGGCCAGGCCGTTTTCAGTTATATATAATGATGAACAGAAGTGTGAGAATGTCTCCTGATAAGTCTGACTGAAAATTCATTTGAAGCCACCTCCTTGTTACGTCGGTGGAAAGTAAAATCATTTATTGTCGAGAGTTCGGATAGTCACATAGAAAATAACATAAATTTAGTGGACCTCGCAATTGAACACCACGAGGAGTCTCAAAAGAGTAAAAAAGTGGTATGTTTTTAATTCGGTTACATAGTTTTCCCCCGAGAAGAAGACAAGACTATTTCATTTTATTGTAGCGGTACCTTTTATCTGGTTATTTTTTGATCACATAGCAAGTTGGGTTTTTTTCTATTGAAGTGAAACATTTACAGTTTTTAGTTACAAGTCTGGAAAATGACATTTTCGGCTGTCTGAGGGTAAGATTTTTTTAAATTATCTCTACGCTCCGCGCCAAGTTATGGTGGCGCTCCGCTTTGATAGTGTTTTGGTCGAACAGATTACTCAGCAGAACAATGCATGCTTGCAAATTATTCTTCGCAGGGGGGAAATATGAAGTGAAAATTTTAAACCAGATAAAGCTGAAAATAAAGACTGCTTTGTTTCTGGTTACGAGCCTGGGAAATCTCATTTCCAGCTGTCTGTGGTTTTCAATTTTCAAAAATTTCTGTTCACTTTTCAGTTAGTTTTTCGGGCAGGATCACATTTTTTCAGCCTCCTACCAAATTGAAACACCCCGTACGCATATGCCAATATACAAAATATAAAACTTGAAATATATGGAAAGCCAAACTTTTTCCGCGAGGAAAATTCCGAAGGCCTGAGTCTCCATGATGTAATTCAGAAACCCCAACAAAATTACAAATCACCCCTTCTTGATTTTGCTCATGAGAGGGTCAGATTCTTCTATAAACCCCCCAAATCTGTCATAAAATTACAGTTCCACCAACAAAACCTTCAGTTTCTTTAATATTTGTTAAAAATGATAAACTTTTTCATTTTCGATGGATACTCCGTACAATAAAACATCCAATTAACGCTCTTAATCACTCCGACAATTGCTCTTGACAGGCATATCATTGCATAAAAAACCCAAACGTTTCATTGTAACCTTACCCAAAAAGCAACTTGTTTCATGACATTCAAAAATTTCTGTTAATTTCCAAATCTTCGTTCAAAAAGGGGAAAAATTTTCCGGGCACGTTTCCAGTTTCGTCTGATAGTAGATAGGCCTTGTACGATGAAATGCGTAACCCCAAAAGAGTTCTAGCTGTAGCCTGTGTAAGATTTATTATTTTTATGAAGGACAGATTCTTAATTAAACACCCTAACTTTTTAATGGTCTCTACAAAAGCCAATTTTTTTATAAAAATAAATTTTCTTCTAAACAAACTCCAGATTTTTAAACATTTGTTGAAAAAAGTCAAAAATTTCGGCGCGCTACGCGCCCCTCATGTACTACCAAGTCACGTCCCACTGGGACTTAATCATCGCCTTTGTCGGGGACTCGAAATGCTGCCCCCCCCCCCTGTCGGGGAGCTTGGCCGCCCTGTCGGGCAAATCCTGGCGCCATCCCTGGAATGAACCCCAACTGTTTTGGTTTAGATCGAAGGTCGTTTGAAGTCTGACTAGAGTTAATAGAAAACTGCAAAAACCGCCATAGCATCTCGTAAACACGCCATTTCAAGATATAGATCTAGCATGGGAAAGAACTCTTGTTTTTGATGAGGTTACATGGCCATTTGAGTTTACCCGAGATAATACCTAGAAAATCTTAAAAATGGCATATAAGTACAACATGTCAAGATAGCAATGATTGGACAACACCTTTTCGTATTCGGTTTAGAGATACTTCTTAAGGAGAAACCTAGTTTTTGGACTGAAGTCAAAATTTATTTGAGATCGTCGGAGTTAAAACTAAAAACCACGGGAATAATCGGAAATACAGCAGGAGAAAACCCTGGTTGTTTTTAGTGAAGATCAGAGGTTGTGTCAGGTCACAGGAGGTCAACGGTCATCTGAAGTCACCACTGGAAAAAAAATTGTCAACAAGATACCCTCATGCATAGGCGCGCGAGGCCGGGGCAGACTGTCCCCCCTCCTCCCCCCCCCAAAAAAAAAAATCTCAAGACCTAAAATTCGGGCAGGGATCTGGAAAAATTCGGGCAGCCGTTTGAGTCTTAAAACCTGGTTTGTTTCTACTTACACAGAAAACTCCTAGGCGCGCCCGAATTCCTTCAAACACTAGGCCGAAAAAATAATAGAAAAGCATCATAATCACGGTACAATTTTCATGAAAACTCTAAAAGATACCAAAATTAGCGACACATTCGGGCAGCTTATGAAAAAACAATTTATCGTCAGTCTCACTTCATATTCTTGCGCAAACCTTTGCCCGAAATGACACAATATTTGGGAAAAAGTTGCAAAAAAGTTCTGGGATATTTTTAATTGCCAGATTACAAGGGGATAGAGGATGTATTCAGTCCCCCAAATTTTGCCCGAACAAATCAATCAAAAGCTATCTTGTGACGCACCATATTACTAAATGACAATCACCAATAGTCACCAGAAGGCTGAAACGTTGGTCGAGAGGTATTTGGGCAGCATATGAATGAGATGACGATTTTGCACTTTTCAAAATGATCCTCTTAAAATTGTGCGAAACTTTTTAACCTGCAGTGCTGTTGAACCGAAACTCGGGCAATGGTAAATAAATCAGCGTAGCTTGTTTGCTCACTCATACGAATTTCGTGTGAACAAATCTGCAAGTAAGTCTGCCCAAAAATTCATGTAAAACTTCTAGCAACGCGACAAGCCGAGTTTTTCTCAAACGGCGTTAGTAGAAAAATCATTTATATATAGTCGGGAGTTCGGGCCGAGTCATATAAACAGTCGTATCAATTCAGTGGAACTGGAATTCGGGCAAGAGTCACAACAGAGTCACAGACATACGGTACTCATGCACAGGCGGGATTACGGGTGGGGGGCACGGGGGGACTTGCCCCCCCCCCCCCCCCGCCTTTTTCCAGAACTTAGTTTTTTTTACGTCTTTGGTTGCTTTTGCTACAAAAATACAAACTGGAACTGACAGAGCTACGCGAGTGACACTTAATTAAGTTGTATAATGTTTGAACATGTCATTTATTGCATTGAAAACTAAACAAAAACAATATCCTTTCAATAAATGTCGCAACGCTCCTTTTTTCGACACGCTTCGTGTGCCGGGTGTACACGAAGCGTGTCGAAAAAAGGAGCGTTTTAAATATTTCAGGATTGAAAGTTCTAGAACAACTCTTCCATTGTCACTGAGACTTATCACCAGTGCCCGGGCCGTAGCTGAAGCTCTACCGTAACTAGTGAAAAGGGGGAGCAGGAGGCGGTTATCTTCTGGTCCCTTATCTGACCAAGTACCCCCAAGCTTTCTGAAAGGACGATGATCTTATTTGACCCTAATCTGGAGCTCCATCCTTTTTCGGCTGAGGTAAAAAGGGGCCCACCCTTTCTCTAATTTCCACTAATTTCTCTTTTGAGATGTTTCAGAACTAGTCCTTTTTTGGCGTGTTCTGCGCGTCCCATCACAGATAAGGACTCTATAAAAATCTAACGAAAAGGACTCTATAGGAAACCAACGGTACGTTTTTGCTTAGTACAAATATCATCAGGGGACACCCTTATTCAGCTGTAGTGAAAAGGGACCACTCTTTGTCTAATTCTTTTTCAATTTCACTATTGAGATGAAGTAAAAATTCAATTTTTCGGCGCGCTCCGCCCGCCCCTTTACAGGTAACGGCTTTGTGAAAGTCACCTGAAAAGACTATATAGGAAACTAGATTATGATCTGTGCTTCAGTAAGAATGTGTTAGGAAGGCACCGTTATTCAGCTAAGGTTAGAAGTGGCCCATCCTTTCTCTAATTTTTAATTTTCATTCAGTTTCATTATTGAGATGTCTTAAGCGGTAAATTTTTCGGCGCGCTTCGCGCGCCCTATCATAGACAACGGCTGAATTCACATCACATGAAAAGCCCCCTAACTTTCTGAAAAGAAGATCTGGGGCACCAAGGAGGGAACCCCAGAAAAACCTCAATTTTAATTAATCCATTCTCCCTCCCCGCACCCTCTACATTGTCGATTCCGGTCGACTTTAATCATACGGAGTAAGGATATAATTGAAGAAAGTCAAATTGTGATATTTGTGTTCTTGTTAAGTGCCCATCTTATGTATTTTAAAGTTGAAGATAACATGCATCATTTTAATGCCTGCAATTTCGTAATTACCCAGGAGCTTCCGGGGTCTTTGCCCCCTGGACCCCACCAGGGGCCCTGAGGCGGGCCCCTGGATCCCACGCCGTTGCTGGGAGCGCTCCACGCTCCCGCGGCGCCTTCGATACAAGACCAGGTAATGTTTTATACATTCCCAGGTGCGGTATATCATTATATTATTTTTTTTCACATTTCAAATGTTTTTCAGGACGAACCTCGGTGACCGATTGCTGGATCGGGGAAGAATATATGATAGTGCCTTGTCAACGCCCTTTCCCCTTGATTTTTATACGTAGGTTGGCTTATGTGGTATATTTGAATTGTTATTCTGTTATACGAAGTCAATTCGCCCAAGTGTAAAAATAAATGGTAAGAGAATGATAACAAAACTCCCTAATTACGCAATATACCGCTCTGATGGTGTTCGTATAGCCTAACATACGGCTAGTCCTCCCTAGTAGTAACGTTAGGTCAAAGTAAACTGTTCTTTACTAAGCACTAATTACTTATTATAGCTTAATGTAGTCATCCAATGGTAGTGGTACATTTTATCTGGGAGTTTTCTGACCTTTTGTAGATTTGCTCATTTTTGGTGAAAATTTTATTGCAAACGAAAGTTCAAAATATCGACGGCTTTGATTCTGCTTATAAGCCTGAGAAAGGTCATTTCCGGCTGTCTGAGGGGTTGCGATTTTTCAAAATTTTCTGTACGCTCCGCGCCAACTGATGGTGGCGCTCCGCTTAGATAGTCTTTCGGGCAGAATTACATTTTCGGGCAGAGAATCCTCTGCCCCCCCCCCCAAACTGAAATGCTCCCGTACGCCTATTCCCTCATGTAATTGATAACCTGTATAAAGTTCATATTTCAGTGTATTAATGCATTATCGTTTAAAATGGCATCCTTTTGTTTGGGATGTAGGTGAAAGGTCATCTAGTGCCAACAATCGTCAAAAAGAAGAATTACCCAAGAACTGCCAAGATCATTAGCTGGGGTAAAAATAAAAATTCCCTTGGGAGCATAATGTTACTATTTTTCTCGCTGACACCGAATTTGCATCAGAAAAGGAACTTTGCGGGATCAGTTACCATTAGCGCACGGGAATATTTCAGTTTGGGGGCTGGCCGGAGGATTTTGCCTGAAAATGTACTTCTGTCCGAAAGACTATCATCACCATTGGTTGGTGCAGAGCGTTAAAGGCATATTTTCATCATCCCAAACAGGTCCAATTCTCCCAACCTACTTACTTCTAGCCCCTCCCACATTTATCTAAAACTTATCTTTATCCAGACACAATCCTTGTTTATTGCTTCATGGCTTGTACCAGTGGCCATACAAGTCCATAATGTGTAATCAAGACACTCTCAGTGCCCATGCTGTGTAATTTAGCTATGATGCATTGTTTGAATGTGATGCCAATCAAAGAGCTGTACCAATTGGGAGTTTTGATATATGTATACTGAAACTGTAGTTTAGGGTGACGAATGACTGCCTTTAAGGAAACTTTGAAACATCTCAGATAACCGGCAATTGTATTTCTCAGGATTCACGTCGTAGACCTATCTTAGCATTCGCTATTTTGGGCTTTCGATTGCATAAAATGTTCACTTCAGATAAATAAGCCAAAAAAAAGGGGGGGGGGGAGAAAACGCTTGAACGCCGCCATTCTTAGGTGAGGAAACGCAAAGTAGACCGATCGTCCTCTTCATGACCACCAGGTCGTGCATTTTTCATGCTATCCGTTCAGAAATCTGTTCGACCGGAACACTTCTACTAGGAGCCTTGTAATTACCAAAGACGAAGCAGTGGTTATTTTGAGCTTTTGCTTGCAATAAATTTTTCAGTCCTAAAGAGAAATCAACAACGTGCTAAGTGATCAGAAAAGTTGTCATATAAAATGTACTATTACCATTGGATGCAGTGGCGGCGCCGCCAGAACGTAAAAACTGGGGTTCTCAAACTAGGGGCAAAGGCAAATGTCCGGGGCAAAAATTTCGCGCGCAGACCGACGTCTGAATTGCACGCTCCAGGGGCGAGGTCCCCTGGAGATCTGAATCTTTAGCATATCTCTGGGTAGACTTGGCCAAGTCTCTCGTGAGTGTTCCACGGGGAGTTGACAACTTTCTCTTCAAAATCTCCCTACTGCAGCATAGCACAGAATATCGTATTTCCCTTTTATCTAATACGCCTTCTATCGGTCAATTAATTCTATCGTTTCTCGTTGAGAAGCGATACCTTTACAGACCGATAGAGGGCGTATTAGAAAAAAGGCAAATACGGTATGCTGTACTGTGCTGAAGCACTGGATTTGTGTAGAGTTGGTGTTGTCAGCTCCCCGGGGAACACTCAGAAGAGACTTGGCCAAGTCTAATCTCTGGGTAAAAAATGAAGTCCCAGGAAGAGGTATATTATTCCTTTTTGTGGTTAACGCCGCTACGATTTAGATTATTTTGTATTTTTCGGGGAAAATTACACGACAATATTGAAAATGTAATAATGTTTTTGCCTCTATTGTGACTCTTGGTTAAAATCAAGATCTAGTGAATTTTGGTAAAGTTGTCTTTGAGACTGTCCGAACTCCCGAATATGAATGATTTTACTTCAAACAACTTTTGAAAAAAAAAATGTTTCACTACGAGGTGGGATTAAATCAGTCTTCAGGCAGAATTATGGCAGGATACAGGATTAATGGTAAATTACCGGGTACTGCATGTGACCACTTGCCCGCCTGTCCGCATAGTGTGGTATTTGAATGCAACATGACGCACACTGGCGCAAAAATAAGGACGTCGATTTGATTATCAAAGTGAAGGGGACATCTGGCCTATATTTTTTCTCGTCCTCGTATAAAGCGTCTAAGAGGAGGGAACCCAGATGCAAAATGGTACTAAATGCTGACAGTTTTAGAATCATTTGCAATTAACATGGGTAAAACAAATCCATGAACTGATCAAAGCGTACTTTGATGTAATGGGGAAAACACGAATCGAAGCGGTGTAGGGGAGAGTGGTAGTCACTGATGCCACCGAGATACCTTTTCATACCGGTGTAGGATTGTTGATACAAAAAATCAAAATACATCCGTTATCCGTTCAAACGACACCTCATCATACACTATCTGCAGACAGAAGATGGAGGTGTACCTCTAATTCCAGATTGCAGTCTCTTATCTAGCAAACGTCCGTGTGATTTTACTTCTCTGATAAACAGTGGTTTATATCTATAGATTTTTTTCTCGGGTGCAAAGCACTCAAATGTACCAATATTTATTTATTTATTTATTCATTCATCTATCCATCCGTTCTTCCGTCCATCCATTTATTTATTTATTTATTTGCGGGGCGAGAAGCGCGCCAAAAATTTGGGTTCTGAAAAAATATTTCGTAATAACTTAATATGGAGCTTGTGTCGCAGAAAGGTTAAGATTCTATGTTTCCTGTAATGAAGTTTGAAAATTTTGGGGCTTATTGAAGAATCTACCTTTCCTATTTGCTTACATGCCTATGTGAGATTGCAAGACGACTGGAAATCGTTGTTGTTTTATGATGTTATCTGAAGATTGAAGCTTTCCGGCGATTTTAAAAGGTTTCCGAAACTTTGTTTCCTTTCCTTTCATAGACATATTTCTCTCAAAATTGGGAGCTCGTCTTGATGAAATTTTGGGAAAACGGCACTGTAACGGTTCTGGGAAAGTTTACAAGACTGATTAATGAGCGATCACTTACTGCAGTAAAGATCGCAATTCGAGGCGCACTAAGCGCATGGAAAATACAGCTTTAAAAAAAGATTACAAATATGGAGCTTTTATTGGAAAGTATTCGGAAAGTTATGAGGCAAAAGTTGGGAAAACTGCACTGTATTTAAATGGTGTGTGATTTTCACTTTTTAGAGCCAGGAAGACAAATTACCCCTCCCCCTCCCCAGAATGTGTGATGCCACACGTGTCGAAATTTGAAATAAGAAATCGATTATTTTTCTGAAAAAGTTGCAGCCAGACTGTGCACTGAGATATTTTCAGTTCCCTTCAAATGAGTTCGCCAATTTCAGTCTGCTGCTTGGTCATTCACTAAAGATTAGGCCTACATCAGGGGTGGGCAACCTACGGCCCGCCAGTGATTTCCTTTGTGACCCGCGAGAGTTCTCAAGAAAAAGAAAAAAATCAGTCTATTTTACATCACAACAAGCAAGCTATATAGACTTGCTTTCAATTTCGCTTACGACGTTCCCCATTATGCGTATCATCACTATCCACTGATCAGTTACAATCCGATTTTGCGCATTGGTGCATGGAGTTACCACCATGATTGGTGTGACCTTCTTTTACGCAAAGCAACTGCACAGCTTCAAATTTGATTTGACGTCAACACTTAAAGCCTGAACACGGTTAGTTCAGCTAGTACAGTTCGTCAGTGAGTCTAACCATGGAACGAGCGGTCTAATTTCCTCCTTTTGCTATACCCATAGTGACAAGCTTTACGTCTGACAATATTAACCTGGGGTGATGATATTCCCCTTATTTTTGGTGGTGATAGAAATTATTACCATGGTACCAGGGTTGCTGTGAAATGAATCGACATGATTTGTGTTTTTGATGGGTCTCTACTATTAACTAAAACACAAATTTGACTGTAAAATTCCGAATTTCCCCGTGAATTTACTTGAACTTAGCAGTAGAGCCTGGTTGCAAACTGGGATCATAGGTGTACGAGGCAAGGTAGAGGAAGACTCCCCTCAAAATTTCTGAGGTTGAAAATTCGGGTAGGAGACAGCAAAAAAAAAAAAAATCGGGCTTAAAATAGGTGTTTCCCGAATTGCCCGAATTTGCTACCGAGTTTCAAAACTTTTTTATCAAATTCTCGAAAAATGTGCAAAACTTTCCGCTTCGGGCCCATCAGTGGTTTGGTGGCCTATTTTATGCACCTGAACTGCAAAGAAGTTTGGGCGAAAATGTTCTGTTTCCAAACTGGAAGAGTTCTTTACGCCTACTGTATGATTGATATTCCTAATTAAGAGGCCTACTATAGCAGTAACTTTTAAATGCGGCTTCGATAATGAGGTGCTAACATTGAACACTACAACTTAGGTAAGCAATCTTTGTTGATCTTGAAATGAAAGCAATCTTTGTTGATCTTGAAATGAAAACATCTTAATCCAAGATAAGCATTATATATGTATTACTTACAACATTACTGTATTGAAACTTTATTTTTGTGACTAAAGATTTGTGTTGCTTCAAAGTCCTTTGAAGTAAAGGTTTGAAATCAACAGAATGTCGTTGGTTAAGTGTGGCCCTGTCAATTTTCCATTCCTCAAATCTAGCCCGTTCAATCAAAAAGGTTGCCCACCCCTGGCCTACACTGGTTTCATTAAACATAGTCGGGAAAGGTTCCTCCTTAAAGGTAAAGAGCAGTCCCCCAAACTTTGTTTGAAGCAACAGCTAAATATCACAATTCTCATCTCATTTCAAAGAATCTTCCAAAATATTTTATTACTTCAGTATAACATATGAAAGGTAAATCAAGCAGTAACTTCCAGTAAATTTCACTTTTGAGGAGTAAAAATGTTGTCACATGACCTTCAACAGTTTATCATGAAACTGGACAGTCAACTACGATGCTTCAAGTCGGGGTGACTGCTCCTGCCCTTTAAACTTTTGAATGTTGTGCTCCATAACCACTCCTGCTGGCTTATGCACAACAATCGACCTAATTAATACCCAGCCAACATGCCCAGCTGGGCCCCAGCTGGGTTTCAGCTGGGCTACTTGCTGGGCCCCAGCTGGGGCCCATCCGTGTTTGTCAGGTGTTCCCACGTGGGGCCCAACTGGGCTAGCCTTTCCCAGCTAAAGCCCAGCTGAAGCCCAGCTGTGCCCCGCTTCAATAACTGAAGCCTAGTTGGGCTTCAGCTGGGCTTCAGCTGGGCTTCAGCTGGGAAAGGCTACCCCAGTTGGGCCCCACGTGGGAACACCTGACAAACACGGATGGGTCCCAGCTGTGGCCCAGCAAGTAGCCCAGCTGAAACCCAGTCGGGGCCCAGCTGGGCATGTTGGCCGGGTAGAGACCAATGAATAATGAATTATGTTTGAGATGCAACTGAAAAGAAGAACATCGATGCGACTGCAAGCGCGTCAGTGTGGCGCGCGAAATTTGTGGTGATTTGCAAATTAAACATGCTGAAAGGAATATCAAGCACAATCATCGGGCGGCGCCATTTTACTCGAAATAAATCGTAACTGGTAGAAGACAAATTACATAACCGCTACAGGTATGACATGGTGTCTCAAGTTGCAGGTCAGTGTGGGGACTTTCCTCCACTCCTCCACTCAAAAAGTGGAAACAAGTTCCCAGTCCCCTCACGCCAAATCGATGCCCATGCACAGAATCATCACATACCATCGCTCTAATACTTCACGATTTCTGGCAAAGATTTTGAAAATCGTTGCAATCATTTTAAGTTTCACTAATTTTTTTTTCCTGGAATGCAGCGTTTTTTTCTTTTTGATTTTTTTTTCAGGCAATGTAAACCTGTGAATTTATTCGGATATCCAACAATTTCGGGCATTGTGTTGCGAAATACTGTTAAGTAAAGCTCACGGGTTAGGCTAATAGCTTTTTGTGCTTCCGAATATGTAGCCACGGAGGTATTGTAATAGTGTTGATTTTTTTCGTGTAAATTTTACTGCTTCTACGTTATTTTTCACCCCCAGGCTTTTACCCGGGAGATATCCTTTTAAGATTTTTTAAGTTTTCTGAGTAATTAAAATCATGTCACTCTTGATAAAACTTCAAACGGCTGCCCAATTTTTTTTTATTTATTTATTTTTTTTCAAATTCCTGCTCGAGTAAGATCTTGAATTTCGGGAACAGCTTTAAAAATGACAGAACTGTAGCAAATCTTTCTTCTCATTTCTTTTGTCAAGTGACCCAAATTGCTCTGCGCAGTAATAGCCTAAATAAACACAATATGCCGACGCAAATACCGTTAGTGGAGTTCCTGCCGCTACCCGGCCTACTTCGCCTACAGTGGGCGCAGGTACTATTTTATATCGTATAACATGTTGTGCTTCGGCCCCAAAATACCTATTTGGGATGGATCAGTTATATTAGAACAAGGCAGTGACGTACCCAGAATTTTGGACTGAAACCCTTGGGCCAAAAACTGTTATAGAACTACCTAAGCTGAGCTGCACCATCACTTAGGCCTATAGAGAACATTACGACAAACCTTTTTAAATAATAGCCCACAATCGAGGGAAATTGCCGTTCCCATGTCTGCAAGTAAGTTCCTTGAAATGATAATCTGAGTGTTTTCTTCATCAGAATACCATTTCCATTGCCTATGGAGACTTCTCTTAGCCTTACGACTTTTGCTACAGTCTGACAGCCTGGCTAGCCGGCAGTGTGTTTTGATTGTTATATGATAACGTTCTTATATAAAAACATTTCGTATTTTCCCACTTACCAAAGTTACCACTGATAAAATTTATTACAGCTTAGGCCTATGTTTATTTTCGTATGACAAAAACAACACTGACAACTTACCGGGGACCGGAGGGGGGGGGGGGGGAGAGAGAGCTCGAGCCCCATGTGCCCAGGTGCCCAACTGAAACAGGGAGATACAATTAACTGACAGCTCCCTTACTGATAGTCGCCAACGTACGTATGAGTATAGGCCTAGTAAGATGGCAGTCTGCTATGGTTTTGCATGTGGAAGTTTGGACTTGCTCTTCAGTACTTCAAATCAAAAAAGTTGCAAGAAAGTTGAAATATTTCGAAATAATGCAAAGTAAGGCAAAAATCACTCCACGTGTTGCAGGAATATGATTCAAGTTAAAATGATTAAGGTCGTCTTTATATCATACAAATAATAGCTTCACGACTGCCATCTTGATGGGCTTTTGGCCGCAGGTGGTGGCGACGATCGAGAGTCCAACTTTTTTCTTTCGAAGAAGTGCGTCGTTTTAAAGCTACCGTCATAGTGTCCGCATAGGACACGTACACACTAGCGCACATGTGTAACACAGCTGTGTGTTTGAAATTTAGGATAGCCGCGATATAATTAGCAATTTAGCACACGTTCTGACGAAAACATCTGGATGAAAATGGAACTGTCGAAAAATTTTATTAAAATGTTACGGGTGGTTTTACTTTTGTGGCTTTTCTTCATTTCAACGGTCGTTGATGGATATCTCATAAAAGTAGACGCTCACGATGAAGAATGTTTTCATGAATGGATTGCAATGGGAACAACATTCTCACTAACGTTCGAAGTTGCCGAAGGCGGCTTTCTGGACATTGACGTAAAGGTGGGCTATTTTGATGCTAAGATTTCTATTTCTTCGCTATTTTGAAAGATTTGCTCTTCAGGAAATCCATTAATTTGTAGGAAAAGATATTTGTTTTTTACCTCTTTCATTCAATCTTTAATTTTTAAGAAAATAAGTTAATGAATAAGCTAAATGTTTGCATTATTCGCAGAACTAGCTCCTACAATTTGTATCATTAAAATAAGCGTGTGGAGCCTGTACAAAGCTGATGCCGCTGTCTCTGCGTGTGTGCAGGTACAGTGGCGGGCCACTAATTATAAGTCCTATTGACTTACACACTAAATTAGGCTACTTCCGTGCCCCCTAGCTCCCAGTAGAAGTTTTCAACCAGGACATGCTACCCCTCTGATCGAAGCCCACAATCTCGACTTCCATGGCACTTTCAAATTTCCATACCATGACCATTGAAATTTTGAGCTAGGGAGCCTTGAATGATAGGGATGTGTTTCCCGCCATAATAGCTACTCAAAAACGGCATTTCACAGAGCGGAGTAATACAATAAAAAAAATGGCACTAAAATTGGTCAGATTGCCTTGAATTTTGCACAGTATGTATTTCAACTCATTGTCTACAAAATCCAAATGCAAAAATGATCATATTTTGTAAGTAACACAGTCACAGACAACATCCCATAAATATTTTATGGCGCTTTGTCTGTCAGTAAACATTTTCCTGGACATGAGTATTGGAGTTAGTGGCCCGCTACCTGCACAGCCTCCCGTGGTGCAGATACTTAAGATTAACCCTTTACCGTTGTGCTCTAATCGGGGCATATTTGCACGCCTCGGCAGTGGGCGGAAAAGCGGACTTAGCACGCCCCGCATCAGCTTCGGGTACAGTAGGCCTAGCTACACCCAGTTTTGAGCTCCTCATGAAGCAGTAAAGATGGGTGACAGCTCCCCTCTCCATGTGGGTCCAAAAGGACCCAAACAACAGTAAAGGGTTAAGATTAAGGTTAACAGTGTTCAGGCTCCCACAGCCCCCAGGTCAAGATGGATGGTCAAGCACCTAGCTCATGGAGCTGTACATTCGTGTTGGTGTGTCGTTAAACCCCATCTAACTAACTAACTAACCCATGCAGCTGTAACAAATAAAATTATCAAAACAGAAAAGTGGGCGTTATTGGCATGGATCGGTGCCAATAAGAATTTATTTCGTACAATTGGCATGGATCGGTGCCAATAGGAATTTATTTCATACAATTGGCATGGATCTGTGCCAATAAGAATTTATTTTGTACAGTTGGCACGGATAAATTTCATCTCTCAACATTCATTCAAGTTCTCATCGTTCTCACGGCACCGATTAGGATTCCTCCTTTTTTTCCGGGATATCACCAAAAGAGAAGGGATGTCACGTCCCTTTTCCCCCAAATGAGATTTTGGACATAAATATTCATGAACTTGCGCAACTTTGAGGACCATGGCTGCAAGGGGACAGTCTTTCCCACTGGCAGGGAAGGGGGTGATTTTTTTGCCATCTCCACATTCCAGTAGGATTTCAAAAGTGGGGAAGGGGTGATTAAGGGCAAAAGGAAATATTGGGGGCAAAAAAATTTCGCACAGGCTGTTGCGTGGAGGGTCCAGGTGCCACTGCCCACCTTAGGGTCCTGGTGGGGTTCATATGCAAAGCCCTGGGGATCCATGGACCATACAAGGGTGACCTCTGGATGCTTTGATGGTTTAGCATATATGTGGGTGAAAAATTAAATTTCATGATAGGTAGCCTTTATTTTAGGCCAAAGGGTGTGAACATGTAGTTGAAATTTGATACTGTAGTTGAAATAAGTATTAGAGACATGCGTGGCTAGGCCTTCTCGCCAGTATTGCACATTGTGCTTTTTGTACTTTTTGACTTCTCTTCCTGGGCCAGATTCTTGACACCGGCAGGCCCTAGGTTGCCGACCCCTAGCCTAGACAGATTCCAGGGAATGGCAATTCTGAGGAACCCATTAGAGAATCCGCTCCCTTGAACTTTGGACAAACGTATCCCATCCTTAAAGTCCTTGCTTGTTAAACAATGTTCTGACAAAAAGCCACATTGTTGCATGTTACATGGTCCAGTAACCACCTATTGTTGTTTGTGGTTTTCTATTGCTGTAAAATCGGCCAAGTCATGACGCTGATGCCCACTTTCAAGGGGCAGTATCCAGTATTCTCTAATGGCCTAGTTGGTTCCATGGAGCAAAACCCTGGGGGTCCAGGGGGTGAAGCCCATGGAAGCTATGAAGCTTTTGCATATACAGTAGGCAATCTCTTTAGTGAAAAATTAAATCTCTTGCATATTTTGATTTAGTTGATGGCTGGGTTTCAGGGACCGCCCAGACTATGAGTGGATTCCATGAGACAATTTAAGTTAAGGCCATGGTGCGGGCGGGTCCAGGGGCCGGCGAAGCCCCAGGAAGCTTTGAGATTTAAGCATGCCTCTTGGTGAAAAGTTAAGTTTCAGGAGGGGTATTTTTTATGTTAGCTGATGCCTCCTTGGTGCTGCCACTGCGACCTTTTTACTGCCCAATTCCCAATTTTATGCTGGAATGCGTCTGAGACAAAATTACGTGCTCTGCCTGATTTTGTCAGGCTTTTGACATTTGGTAGGGGGGGTGGCCACACTTGTTGTACGTCCACATGTTGGCCGAGCTGTACGCGCCAGGCACTGTAAGTATCAGCAGCATCAATATTTGTTTTCGCCGCAAAAGTTTTCAGGGATGACAAAGAAGTTTCAGTATCTATGATCAGGGAATTATTTAGTGTACAAAATTTGCTTAGCAACTCTGAGTTTTTTGTCAGGTTTTATGGTAAAATGGTTGGAAACCCTATGTTTTTATGCACAAAATCTGCTGCACAAAATTGAAATTGTGTAGCAATTCCACAATTTTTTGTAGCAAATTGCGATGCGATACTGGGTAAATTATTCCCTGTATGATTGGTCAATAATATCTGTGCCAATTGTAGGAAATAATTCCTTATAGGCACGGATCTGTGCAAAAAACGATGTCGAAACGGAAAATCTAGAAATGTGTATTGTGGCTAGGAAGACATATGCCTACTGCCATTGTGCTTGGTGCTCAGCAAGGGCAGTTGAGTAGTCCACAAGCCATTGAGCCACAACTGGGGAAAATGTTGTAGCCAGCTTGACTTGAACCAGTTGGTCGGAAACTGGGCCGTAAAATGCCTTCTAGATAACTAACTATATTTAAGTTCTGAGTGTTGAAAGGGAACTTTTATGATTTGTAAGGTACTAATTTTGGTCCTGATTGCCTTTTGATTTAGGCCTAACTGTCATACATTGTAATAAAGTTACATGCAACATGAATTGGTGCATGTGTGAATACATTATTTTGAACCCAGCTCTTTTGACAGAGAATGTTGCTCTGACAATGACATACCTCCCAAGTGACCTGCATTTCACAGGTTTGACCTGCATTTGAACACCCAAATTTGCTGTCCCATCCAGCCCTCTGAAAATCACGCATTTCAAATCTCTGAAGAATTCTTAGTTCTAAGAGAAACACAAAAATTAACAAATACTTAAGCTTACAGATAAAGTTAAAATTCAGTAAATTGTATCTCACAGCACATTTAACTGCCTGCACTGCTATACAATGCATCTACGTACATACCAATGTTTGCTGTGGCAACATACAGTAGCTGCTGGCTAACCTTTGCAGCAGGTATATAATATACTCCTGTCACAGGGTAAATAGTGTAATATTAACAATCTTGCGCACAATAGCAAAAATGAATGCCCACTTTGCATATTAGAGCAGGGCTTGTCTCAGAGTTTCCCATCAAATATTATTGACTGCCTTGACAGTTCTTGATGTTTTTGGCTGTGTGACTTCATGGCTAGAATGCCATGCAAAATGTACGAAGACATATTTTGGAAATCACTTGCAGCATGGTACGACCGACGGTGACATACTGTACCGAGTTGATGTTTGCAAACTGTACCGGTACTGTACCAAACTTTGCATCAACAATAACAGTTGAATATTGTGTGATTAGGAGAGGTTTTAGTAATTGCAAGTTTGTGAGCATCTGTTTAATATTAATTTGGCAAATTTCTCAATGCAATATTTTTCTAGGTTAGCGCAAAAAATTCAGTACTGTACTGAACTATTTTGGGGGTAACCTAGTGAAATTGTGTTGACTGATTTGCCAAAGAAGTGCCACCATTTTGCATGTAAACACTTGAAAAATTCTCAAAAAGGGGAGTGGGACACCCCTTCCACTTATACCCCTCCCCCAGGCTGGTGATCCACTGATGGACAGATCAGTTCCACTTGCATCTAGTCTTTCGGAACTTGGGAGCTACAGTATGCAATGACAAGTTCTAATGTTACTAGGTTAGGCTTAGATTGGGACTTAGAAGTATAGAGGTTCTGTCTGGGATCCCAACTGGATGTTCAATCAGTGCTGTTGAGGGGTTCCTCACTGTTTGGGGACATGTCACATGTTAGGGTTAAATTCATATAGCCCTCAGAAAGGGGTGAGCTTTTTTTGCCTGCTGTAGTAAAAGTCTTTGCCTATAGCAACAATCATCTGCTGTAAATAAGTTGTAACTTAACAAGTGACTAACTTGTTGGTAAGGCAAACTGTAGGTGAATGGCGCAAACCTGTAGCCTATGGCCTATTCAAGTACCTTTTTGTATCCAGTTTCAATTACACAGGGATACCACCCAAAAATGGCTACCTGCCCCAGTGTTTAAGATCCCATTGCTGATGGGAATCAGTTAGTTACTCAGTGAGTTACAAGACTCCAATGTGTAATCAAACACTCTCAGTACTACATTACAGGCTGTGTAGTATGGGCTAGGGTTCTTTGGATTGTTTGAAATAGCTGTCAATCAAAGAGCTGAAACAAATGAGAATTTCTGTAAACCACTTCAAAAATTGTAGTTTGGGGTGAGAGGATTGGCCCTTTAAAGTTGTGTAGCTCCTGGCTCCCCACAGGCTCACCTTGCAGGTGTGATGTTTTATCATCTCTTTTTGGATCTTTTATTTCACAGGTGCAGTAGCCAATTGTATACTAGTACTGTAAATGACCCATCATATTTTATCTGATAATTTATTGCCCTCCTTACCTGGCTTTGCTGTAAGGCAGTCATACTAACATTTCCACATACCCTTTGAAAGATACTGTACAGTAGTAATGTGTTATATCTGTTTTATCTAGTCATTCTGTTGCACTGTTTTGTTTTATTTTCTGACAGATAATTGGTCCTGGTAATGAGATGATATACAATGGTGACAGAGAGTCAAATGGAAAATACACATTTGCTGCTCGTGTTGATGGAGTCCACAAGTTCTGCTTCAGCAATCAAATGTCAACAATGACCCCCAAAATAATCATGTTTTCAATGGACATTGGTGAAAAACCTAAGGAAGGAATAGCTGACACTGAAGGTACAGCACTGTTTAGCACATATTTTATACAGACACATAAACAAGTTACTAAATCAGGATGAAAAAGTGCCTCCTGGGCAAAATGCTTTTCAAGGGCTAAATTGTACCAAAAGCAATGGTTTGAAGAGTACAGTAACTTAAAATTTTGTATGAGCAGTGAAAAAAATTTTAGGTGGACCAGGACCTTGGATATGGGCCTAGTTGTTCAAATGTTAAATGTAGTCAAGATCACAGTAAATACTGTAATTTGTACATTGATACCTTACATACCTTGATGATATTATTATTTTTATTGGTTTGGATGATAAGAGAAACCAATGCATTCATTACGGCGTGCATGTGTATATGTGTATGGGTGTGTGTGTGTGTGTGTGTGTGTGACACTTAGCTTGTTTACACAATATCTCAAGATAGCAATGTCCGACAGTTTTCAAACTTGGTACATAGATGTGCCATATTGATAGGAAGAATCCTGTAGTTTTTGGTGGAGGTCAAAGGTTATCTGGGGTCACCAGGGGTCAAAGTCTAGAAACCTTGTTAACGTGATATCTCAAGGTAGGAAACTTGGATAGATTTCATATGTGGTACAGGCCTCGATTTTCAGAAAAATTTATGGTGGTCCTTCAGGCAACCAGTTCAGCATTTTTAGTTGTCCTCAAGAAAATTTGGTTGTCCGAAACATTTTGCACACAATTACAGTACAAAACAGTAATTATGTTTACATATAATTGGTCTTGAAGAATAAAAAGATTGATCTTTGCAAGACAAAAACACATTAAGTCTGAAACTGTATGATGGAAAATGTTGTAGAGTTGATCAGTCAGCATATATAGGCTTGCTACTTCTTCAATCAGATAAAAGTAAGCTTGAATATAATTCATTGTGAGGAAAAAATGGTTGTCCATCGGACAACCAACTTCCAACTTTTGGTTGTCCGTATGGAATTTTAGTTGTCCCGGACAATCGGACAACCACAGAAATCGAGCCCTGTGGTATGTGGATGCGTTATAGTCAGTAGATGGCCCCTAGTGTTTTTGGCAGAGGTCAGAGGTCATCTTGGGTCACCGGGGGTCAAAGTCTGAAAATCTCGTTAACATGATATCTCAAGGTAGGAAGCTCGAATAGATTTCATTTTCGGTATGTTAATGTGTTATGGTCAGGAGATGGTCCCTTTTGTTTTTGGTGGAGGTCAAAGGTCACCAGGAGTCAAAGTCTGAAAACATTGTTAACACGATATCTCAAGGTAGGAAACTTGGACAGATTTCATATTTGGTATGCATTATGGTCAGAAGATGATCCCATTTGTTTTTTGTGGAGGTTAAAGGTCATCTGGGGTCACCAGGGGTCAAAGTCTTAAAATCTCATAAACAAGGTATCTCAACGTAGGAAACTTGGATAGATTTCATATTTGGTATGTAGATGCGTTATGGTCAGGAGATGGTCTGTAATCTTTTTGGTGGAGGTCAAATGTCATCTGGGGTCAGCAGGAGTCAAAGTCTGAAAACCTTGTTAACGTGATATCTCAAGGTAGGAAACTTTGGATAGAATTCATATTTTGTATGTGGATGCGTTTTAGTCAATAGATGGTCGCATTTAATTTTGGAGGAGATCGAAGGTCTCCTGGGGTCACCAGTGGTCAAAGTCTGAAAATCTCGTTAACATGATATCTCAAGATAGGAAGCTTGGATAGATTTCATATATGGTATGTGGATGCGTTATGGTCAAGAAGTGGTTCCCTTTGTTCGTGGCAGAGGTCAAAGGTCATGTGGGGTCACCAGGGGTAAAGGCTGAAAATTTTGCTAATGCATTTCAAGGTAGGGAACTTACATAGATTTTGTATTTGGGTATGTGGATGTGTTGTGGTCAGGAAATGGTACTTAATGTTTTTGGTAGAGGTCAACGGTCATCTGGGGACACCTGGGTCCAAAGTGTGAAAATCTAGTTATCATGAAATCTTAAGATGGGAAGCACGGATAGATTTCATATTTAATATGTAGATACATTACGGTCAGGAGATGCTCCTGTTATTTGTGGCAGAGGTCAAAGGTTATCTGGGGTCACCAGGGGTCAAAGTTTGAAATTTTTTTTATGCGGTATCTCAAGGTAGGAAACTTGAATAGAATTCATATTTGGTACAGTATGTGGAGGGGTTATGGTCAGAAAATGGTCCATGTTGTTTTTGGTGGAGTCAAAGGCAGATATGCCAAGTATCCCTATTTAGGCAGAATAATTGTGATTTTCTACCCTCGATTTAGCCCCATTGTTTTTGGCAGAAATGAAAGGTCATCTGGGGTCTCCAGGGGTCAAAGTCTAGGAACCTTTTTAAATATGATCTTTCAAGATTGTTGTTTGTCCGTCTGTCTGTTGTTTGCCTGTCTAGGTATGTATGGCTTTTATTGAGGTCAAAAGGTCATCAGGAATGACAAAATTATTTTTTGAACATGCTAGTATAACATTTGAATGAGAAGATAATGGTGCATGATGGCACTCTTTGAAACGGAACATTTAGGTATCATCGAAACTAGTGTTCGAACGATTATGCTATAATCGGTAATACCCGATTACCGATTATTTAATTTAACAATCGGCCCGATGCCGATTACCGATCACCGATTATTAGAATGAGGGAAGTCACATGTTTGTCACTTTAGTACGTGCCCCTTGCTTCGTGCATATCGTATAACCATAACCAGTTCAGGATGTAAAATTTTGGGAATAGTTCTGTACGTTTCACGAACGGGACATCATTTTTGTAGGCGAAATATTTTCACTTCAAAAGTGGAGATGTCAACCCTTAATTCTGTACAATTGTTTGCAGTCGATGTCACATGCCCTTTGATAATTTAGTTCAAAGGCCAACATCATGCTCTGTCTCGTTTTCATCCCCCAATCATGTTGGAACGTTAATTCCTTTACTTTACTGGGTTGTAGTTGCGTTAATGTACTGTACCTACTCTCCAGCTTTAACGAACCCCATGTAAAGCAATCATCATAATCTTAGCAGTTCTGGGCACCTGTATAACGTATCTTATGGTTCCTTTCCGATATAAATATCCCCGTATATTTTTAGCAGTTCTCGTCCAAAACTTCCGTCGTTTTAAAAGAATCTGCAACTGAAATGCACGTAAGTCCGATCCCCGAAAAATCCACGTACGCAGAGATTTATTATGCCGTCTCTAGGTGAATTTAGCACGGGGCTCGCCCGGCTTCGCTAGCCGGCATTACAAGCGCGATGGTCGTAACACAAACTCAATGGGAAAATTTGTCTCGAGAGCGAGTATTTTCACACACTAAATCACATAGGCGAAGGCGCGTGTTTTGATTGGCTGCCTAGAATCAACGCAATTGCACCAATCACGAAGCAGGGGCCAATTTGAATTTTGCAATGGATCTTTGGCATATGATGTCACCGAGCAAAATATGATACTTTGTTTGGCGGTAAAAACGGACACGCACGCAAGTCTAGTGCATGCGTGGGCCAAGAAGTTTGCTGCAAGAGACCACGTGCATTACTGTTTTTGCTTGCATTGACGTCGTATGACAACATTGCTGAAGTCCTACCGTAAATAACATTACGGAAGGAATGCCGGGAATGACTTAATTTATGCAAGGTAATAGGTGCGTTCGATTTGGCGGCTCGAGCCGGCTCAACTAGTTTCTCAATTGGCTGAAATCTGACGTAAAATACGTCATCGGCTCAACTAGACCACCTCGGAGGGCTGGTCGTTTTGGCCGACTCAAGTTGTGACGTTTTGATGACGTTAAGATCACTTTTCAGAAAGATCTATCGTTGGCTGAGCCATTTGAGCCGGCTCGAGCCGCTAAATCGAACGCACCTAATAACCACCGAACTTCACAAGATTCTAAGTGCTACGTGTACAAAACGTGCACAGATATGTATGCAAAGCTTGGGGATTTGAAAAAACGGCGAAACACTGCAGTTAGATAGTCTGTACTATGTGTTTTGTGCAGAACAGTTTGTACAGCAACTTACGCAGCGCTTTCTGCGAGACAGCAAGAATACACCTTGAATGCACTTCTAAATCGAATTCCAAGTAATACTACCGGGTTATAGCGGAAAACATCAAACGATCATTCCCATGGCAGGGGTAAAATGTATACGTTTGTGATTATCAATGCATCCCGTTTTGGCGGGAAGTTAAAGGATTGAGTATTTAGGGGAATTTTAACGAAATTAAGAGCAAGTTTCAAGTAAATTTAGCCCCTTTTTTCAGTTTGCAAATAATCGGTGGTAGTGATCGGTTGGATGGCAGGATTTTACCGATGCCGATTATTTACCGATAACGCAATAATCGGCCCGATGCCGATTACCTAACAGATGATCGGTCGAACACTAATCGAAACCTCAATGCAATTTTTGCATTGTTTTTTTTTTTGGGGGGGGGGGATGGGGGGTGTGGGCTTAGTACATGTAACATGCATTTGAAAGAACAGTCCAGAGCTATTATTTTGATATGTTAAAGGGAAACATACTCAAAGCATTCAAGTTTGGTGAAATTTTTATTCATTTCTCATATGCAGTTCTTGAGATATAAGCAATTGAATGTGGCAAATTTTTACATAGAATGACCTTGAGCAAACAGGCGTTATACCATGAGTTCACATTGTTGGTCACTTTTTTGTAATTATATGTGATATATTGATAGCAAAGATTCTTTCTGAGCAATAGAATTTTAAAATTTTTATATGCCTTAGGGACAAGATGCCATCCCTTATCAATTTCTAGGTCAAATTAATGGGTAAAAAAAATAAAAAAACACATTGGCCAACATTTTGAATCCATGACATCACACCTGCTTTCTTCAAGTTCCCTTTTTTGGTTTCGATGAAAAGAGAAACCTATGCATTCATGAGGCGTGTGTGTGTATGTATGTGTGTATGTGCGTGTGTGTGTGTGTGTGTGGATGTGTGTATGTGTGTGTGTTTGTGACACTTTGCTTGTTTACACAATATCTTGAGAAGGGAAGATCTGACAGTTCCCAAACTTGGTACACAGATACCCCATACTGAGAGGAAGAACCCTATTTATTTTGGTTGAGGTCAAAGGTCATCAGGGGTCACAGGGGGTCAAAAACCAAAATCCTTGTTTACACAATATCTCAAGACAGGAAACTTGGATTTATTTCAAACTTGATATGTTGATGCGTTATGATGTAAGGAAGAACCCTATTGATTTTGGTGGAGGTCAAAGGTCAGTTGGGGTCACGTGGGGTCAAACCCCAAAATCCTTGTTTACACGATATCTCATGGTAGAAAACTTGGATTAGTTTCAAACTTGATATGTTGATGTGTTATGATGGAAGGAATAACCCTTCTGATTTTGGTGGAGGTCAAAGGTCATTTGGGGTCACGTGGGGTCAAACCCCAAAATCCTTGTTTACACGATATCTCATGGTAGAAAACTTGAATCAATTTCATACCTGATATGTTGATGCGTTATGATGTATGATAGAACCCGATGTATTTTCGTGGAGGCCAAAGGTCATTTGGGGTCACATGGGGTCAAAACCTGAAATCCTTGTTTATGTGATACATTATGGTAGGAAACATGGATTCATTTCAATCTTGATAGACTGATGCGTTATGATGTAAGAAAGAACCCAATTAATTTTCGTGAAGGTCAAAGGTCATTTGGGGTCACATGGGGTCAAAACCTGAAATCCTTGTTTACATGATACATTATGGTAGGAAACTTGGATTCATTTCAATCTTGATAGGCTGATGCATTATGATGTTAGAAAGAATCTGATTTATTTTCGTGGAGGTCAAAGGTTATTTGGGGTCACACCCCGAAATCCTGGTTTACACTATATCTCAAGGTAGGAAACTTTGATTCATTTCAAACTTGATATGTTGATGCGTTATGATGTAAGAAATAACCCAATAAATTTTGGTGGAGGTCAAAGGTCATTTGGGGTCACATGGGGTCAAACTCCGAACTTCTTGTTTACACTATATCTCAAGGTAGGAATCTTGGATTGATTTCAAACTTGATATGTTGATGCGTTATGATGGGAGGAAGAACCCTATTGATTTTGGTAGAGGTCAAAGGTCATTTGGGGTCATAGGGGTCAAACTCAGAAAACCTTGTTTAGGATAGCTCAAGGTATGAAAGGTGGATGGATTTCAAAATTAGTATGTAAATGAATTATGGTGAGAAGATGGTCTGTATAAGGTTATTTTTTGTGGAGGTGAAAGGACATCTGCGGTCATGATCGGTCAAACTTTGAAAAACTTGTCAAAATGGGATATCTCAAGGTAGGAAACTTGGATGGATTTCCCAATTAGTATGTGGATGTGTTATGGTGAGTTGAAAGTACTGTACCTGTTGATTTTGGTGGAGGTCAATGGTCATCTGGTATCACCTGGCATCAAACTCTGAAAACCTTGTTTGCAGAATATCTTAAGGCACAGTATGAAAGAAAAACCAGTCACTTACAGGTGGAGACAAAGGCTATTTTGGGTCACCGGTTGTTACAAGAAATGTAGCATTTTATTGAAAAGAGCATGTATGTATCATCCAAACCTCAATGCATTTTTGCATTCTGGTTCAGAAAATGTGTCACTGCCAATTAAGAACTAAACATGGAAAATGAATGAAACTTTTACCAGAATGCTTAGAATATGTTCCTTTTTAACATATATCAAACATAAATCATTTGGTTCTGGACTTTTCTTTAAATAAGTCTGAGCCAGAGAGCAGTCCAGGAGTCTGTTATGTAGCAGTTTACATCAAGTTAAAATGATGTTTTTTGTGTCACAAATTGCTCTTTCGATCTTCCCTGTATTCATTGGTTAGTTTACTCTTCAGTTGGTCTCTGTGATTCAGTTGCTGAAAGTTTAGAATACAGTAGTCTCTGAGGTTATTTTTTGACAGTTTTGACAAGTTAGTCCGCAGGCCTGTACTTAACTCCAAAAATTGTGGATTAAAGACTTCTGTACTCTAAAACACCATGTATGCCAGGCACAAGTACAGTATGCCAGGCACAACTGAGTACAGTATGAAGCAATGTTAAAAGAAGTATTAATCTCAATCCCATCTAATTTGTTGCTGTGTTCCATAAAATTTGTTCATGTTAACCATTTATAGGCCTAATGATTACAGGTTTTTGACACTTAGAAACAGCAATCAATTTTCTTTCTGTTTGTTTACTTTCAGAGGATCATAATAATTTACAAGAAATGATTAAAAAATTAGGTGCTGGCCTGAAAGGTATCAAACATGAACAAGACTATATGGGTGTCAGGGAAAGAGTTCACAGAGCGAGTAAGTCTTTTCTATAATTTTTCTTGTAACTGTATCATAATATACATCTGAAAGTTATCAGTACATTCTTGTGTCTCTTTATGTTGTACGTATATATCACAAATTCAACCAAATATCTATGTAGTAGTTTACACAGAAGAGCAGTCCAAATCTTTGGGGGGGGAGGCAGAGGTAGGGAGTTTCTAAGTGGGAACATAACACAACAGGGGTGGGGGATACCTAGGTGTGGTCATAACACAACTTGATTTTCGTGTAATTTTAATACTGTACTAATGTTTATTCCACCCTTGAAGATCACATGACCTCAAATGTGGTTTTAATATGATAATTTCGTGTCAGATAGTTGTATTTTAGCGACTGAAATCAAATGTCAAATTTGGCAGACATCTTTGCTTAAAAGATCAGTTTTTATGGGATAACTGTAGAATTGTATGGCTTTTCCTGCTAAAAGTGGGGCACCATGTCTCCTAACCTGACTTCCTGTTTCACCTCTTTGGGGACTTTGTCTTGCCAATAAACAAGACAAATAAACATTGATTAACAACAGTAAGAAAGGAAGAATGGTAGAAATTACATAGGTGCAGCTGCAAGTCACATGCAGTTAGGGCAGGTAGGCTAAACAAAAGCTACAAAATAGATTGAGCTCAAGGCAAGATGTTTGCATTGGTTGTGCTGTTTATAGGGCTTGACTTGGACCACACCATGTAGGCTTTGTTCTCATGCTTTAATGTAGACTCCCTTATCAGCGGTACTGCACCTTGGATATTTGTACACAGTCATTTTAAGTCAGTATTCACTACATTATAGTTCACATACTACATACTGTATTTACAATAATACTTCTCTTTTTCTACTTTCACAGTCAATGATAGCACCAACTCCCGTGTGGTTCTCTGGTCTTTCTTCGAGAGTTTAGTATTAGTTGCAATGACTCTAGGTCAAGTTTACTATTTAAAGAGGTTCTTTGAAGTTAGAAGAGTTGTTTAACCAAGTGACTTTTGGAAACCATTTGGAAACGTTCAACTTCTTTAAAAATTCATTTAAAAAAGTTGTTTTGAGAGAATTACTTTTTGATACAAAGTAAAGTAGTCCTCACAATAATTTAAAGTGTGCCTAAAGTCTGAAGTTTCAAACATACTGTATGTATCACAAGACATGAAAAATAAATGCAATGGTGTGGCTGCCATTTTAACAGGACATTCCTTAGCTGAGATATCAAACATTCAAGTTTATTCACAAAATTTTAAATGGAATTTCTTGATGTCATTTTTGTACTACTCAAGTTACAATCTTTGTGTTTCTTTGAATGCTGCTACACCTTGTACCATCATGTGATTGCATTTATACTTCTATGGGGTGAATTAGACCTCTCTGGTCAAGGTTATAAATAATTTTTTTTTCAAAGAAAATGTGAGTTTTACAAAAAGAATGTATTTAATTGTGTAATTATTGCACAATGGACTATTTTGACTAAGGTGGACAAACTTCAACTTTAATTTTCTTAGCAGTGAAACAAGCTATGACAATGGGAGTTAAGTGATTTAGGCTCATTTGAAACCTGTAAAATATACATCTTAAAATCTCGACTTAAGGTACACTTTAGGGGTGATTGCTAAAAGTATGAAAGATTTCATTGAACCAGAGAATGAATGATATTCCTCCCCCTACCAGGTCTCCACAGTACATTTCATCATCTCCTCTTCATCTGATAGAATATCAATTTCAGGCCTTGAATTTTAAGGCAGGCTAAAATTCAAGGCATTGCAATTTAGGGCATTGCTGTGAGGCGTGTGATTTTTTGCACACCTTGATGAAGAATGGGAGTTCATATAAATCTATTTCAGTTTAATAAAACAGAACAACTACCACACTCCTTAATTTTTCTGAGGAGTGTGTGACTTGTGGTGCTCTTGGGGAGTGTCTAAAACTCAAGGCCTGTAATTTGGCACCATGGGTATCATAATGTTTTGGAAAGGATTAATGTATGAAGAGTAATAATTTGTTACAACTGGGGAAAGGAGACAAGGTTGTTCTTATCATTCTGTATAAACAAAGAATTCATTACATTTTCTACCCACCTACTGCTAGGCATCTTGAAGTTGACTTCGTTTTTTATTTACAAGTTATCTCTCTGCATTTAGAACTATAAAAGGTACAGGTATGCCTTTCAATTAAATTTAGCAAATATTTCCATAAAATGCAAATTTTATTTGTAATTATAACTTGAGAAGGATATTTAACCAGCTGCCTTTACCATCCTCAGTATTGACACTTATTACATCAGTAATATGCAATGTCCCTATCCATGTCCCAGTCAGGTGACTTATTCAGATTACATTAGTTATATGCAATGACCATGACCATGTCCTAGTCAGGTGACATAGTCATGTGTTGGTTACTATGAAGCTATCAGTTATTACTGCAAGACTATCTTATTCCAACTTTATTTTCTTTGAAATAGACATGAGATAAATGTGGCTGTTAAGTAAACATATGACATGCAATAAAAAGAAAACAACACAAGTTTTGTTGGACTTAAATATTAAGTAGGTACTAGGGTTCAAGATATCAGAGATCCAGGTTAAAATTTTTACAAAATAGTAAGTTAATGGTACTCAGTTTGCATTTCCAGGAATAAACATGAGATTATGATTAAAATGTGAATATGTTTATTTTCCTTTTGGCAAAATTAGTTGAACAGTAAGGAATATTTTGTACATAATATTGTACGCTAGGTTCATCTGCATTTAGAGAGGGATATGGTCACCTTGTTTGCAAGGCAGTATCTCATTTTAACCTGTAGTGCTCATACTCTTTTGTGATGCCCATGTAAGATTTAATTTGCAGACACCTTGCAGCCTTACTTCATTGTTTTACAGGGGTGGTCTACCAAGCCCCTTTTTAATTGCATCCTGTCTCCTTTGAAGATGGTCCTCCTGCACTTCCCCCCACCACCCCCCCCCCCACCCCCATTCTGCCCTCTGTCATTTCCAACTTCCAAATATCATTTTCTAGTTGCGTTTGCACCATATAGTGATCCTATTGTACAGTGGCAAACACTCATTTAAAGATGTAGACTCTTTAAATTCCAAATACAGTCCTTTGTATGTGAAATGTCAACATGTTGGTACAGATAAAAGCCACAGTAAAATCTAGGAGTTTCAGGGGCTTCCTCTTGCTGGCTAATGATGCACATCACTTTTTACACACACTGTAAACCCTTCTCATGTTTCCTGGAGCCCCTGTTTCACTGAAGCTAGATGGTCTGTCATGGGATGTGCATTCCATTCTACAGCTGGTTTTGTAATCAATTTATGTTAGTTAGCAATAACATTTAAAGATGGTTACTTGTATTGATCATTATTCATTTTATGCCTTGATTTTTTATTTGCTGCTGTTATGATTTTACAATGTTAAGTATTTAAAGGTTCTACATATCACCCTGAAGTATGTCATGTAAAAGGCGGTTTGTAAACGGCTCAGTCCATCACTGAAGTATGAACTCATGTATGATTTGTATCATCTTCTGTGTGTTTAATTCACAGTCCAGTGTTCAAATTCTACCTTCCACTAATATTTTCTTCAGTATATGTGATCAATAATTTCAAACATGCTATAAAAAAAGAAAAATTCCTTCTTCTTGATCTACCATTGAAGGCCTGTGCCTGATGATTAAAGAGATTGTAGTTATGCTGACCACTCTTAGCTCATGAAGTGTTTTGTCAGCCAGCACTGATTTCAGATAACAGAGATTACAAACTATCTCCTTATTGCTTCAAAGAATAGGTACCTTCCTCCAGCACTGCATTTTTCAATCTATGTGAACTTCCATAAGATAGTGATCATCTTGTTTTGATATATGTTCACAATAGTAACCAAGAATGGACATATTTCTGTCAACATAGGAAATCTTTTGAAATTTGATGCCTACCAAAGAGTAAATACCAATTGAAAATTTGGGTACCCTTATCCAAAAATTTCATTGGGGGTAGTGAGTGGCTCTCTTGAAATACTACCTTCATAGCAAACTTATTTGCTGTTTCCAGAATTTTATTCATCCTCTAACTCATTGTCATTTTCAGGATCTTATGGTTTGTTTATTCTCTTAAGCATCATTTCAATTTATAACTACTGCCCTCAAATTTTATAGTTAGGTTGGAGAAGTATATTTTAGGGTTGGAATCTATACACTTCTCAGTCTTGTGCTAAAGTGCTAAATTTATTTATTTTTTTTTTTGATCAAGATGTGCAATAATTTTTCAATGTTGTAACTGTGATAAATGCATGGGGGTGTGGTGGGTGATTAGCTTTTCAAAGTAATTTATTTTTCTGTTATTGGTGTAAAAATTCCTTTTTTTGCTTGTGAGGGGAAACGTGAGGATTTCTATGAAATATGTTGATGAATGAATATTTTCATATGATCTTTGGTCACAACCATTGGCCTGAAAGGAAGTATTGCTTAACATTTTTTATATCTTTGAAGCCAGATAGGTAAAGAATGATAGATTATTCATATCAAGGCAGCGTGGTATCTTTCCTTTCAAGAAATTAGGTTCTTACAAATAAAAATTCAGGTAGTGAATGCCCCCAAATAAAAAGTTGGCCCAAACTTGCATGCCTGACTCATGTGTGCTCTATATAGATTATTTTGAAGACATATAGCCATTTGTGGGGTTACTTGGTGGGAGTAAATGATTTAGGAATGGTAGATATGTCATATATGTGTATTTTAAATGCAATGTTTCCTTTGACATGATGATTCCTTTTGTGTAAACCAATAGTATCCATCATAAAGGGAACTGCACTTGGAAGTAGGGGGAAGCATAAGCTACCACATGTTGAGATGAATGCACAACCTCAGGAGGATGCAAATCTTAGTTGAGGCTCAATGACAATTGCAAGGCAATTTATAATCCAGGCAATACTCTTTATTTAAAAAGAGTTAGGAATACTGGCATTACAACAGGCATTTAGCCAAGAGAATATTTTGCTGGTATCCTTCCCCTCCTCCCCAAGTAGCCCAAGTTTCAAAACAAAATGATATGAAAAACCAAACTTGTTTGATGTAAAAACATTGCACCATTCTGAATCTGATGACCTAAAAGCCATTTTCCTCCAGTTTAGATTTAAAAGGATATTAAGACCCCTCTCCTCAGCAGACCTCTTCATATGTCGTTCTCCTGCAACCACCCCAGTGATACAATCCTGGCTGCACCGTGGGTGACATTTTCCCTGTTCCTCTTCAACCCCTCTCTGGGTTGAGACATGGTTTAATGACATCAATTATTTTTTGTTGAGATTGTGTTGTCATTGGACTACAATGATTGTCATAATTTGGGGCTATGGATCGTCATGGACTGTACATCGATTTGAAGAAGTACTTGCACAATTGTGTGCTGTGTAGCCTCATAGTTAGTAGCAAGTACGAATCGCTGGGTTTGAGGGCATGATCACTCTTTGTAGAAAGCTTGCAGTACACCGCGAGTTAACATTAGGTTGTGCAGAACACTTGGATTCTCGGTGGGGGCGGCTCCCACTTCTTGCTCCAGTGACATTTTTAGTTCATCGGAAATGGTATCAATTACTGTCACTTTCAATAGTTTATCATTCCATTTCTTTTATTTGTCAAAACCTCCTGAATTAGTCCCAGATTATTCGCTGTGGACATTTACAAGGTATGGTGCTCGCAACATGCATGACAAGCATAACTTTCAAAATATATATAACTTTTAACTAATTTGGTTCTTTCCTTGTTTCTTTTATTTTTGTCCATGATGGTGTTGCCACATGTGTATTATGTGTATTACATGCTCTTGCAACAACACATGTGCATTAGGTGTTCACTGTTCCCGAGTGGTGGCATGACTCATTAACATGATGGGAAGTGCAAAGATGGCAACGGTGTTCTACTTATTCAGTTATAACAAAGATTATCATCAGGCTCGCAGCCAGGATTGTTGTTTGGGTTTTTTTTTTTTTTTTACAAAAAGATAAGTAAATGGACACAATTGGGAAGAGGCGATCCCTTAAGAGAAGCAATCATTCTTCATCCCTCTGCACTGAAAATAAAATACCTATGGTGAGTTCTGGGGACAATTGATTCAGTTAGTGCCTCACTTTTTGTGTTTATCTTGCAGAACACAACACAATACTGTAAGGGCTGATTTTCTGAATTCTTTCAAACCGTTGACCAAAAAACAAGAATAATAAAAAAAATGCTATTTTCAAAGTAAAATTCACATAAAGAAAAATCAAAATGAAAACAAAGGCTTGCGAGACATTCTGGCAGCTTGTGGGAAAAGCTTCCCTTGGCCCCACTTTATACTGCAGTCTTGCGAAAACTTTACCTGAAATGGTAAAATATCCGGGCGAATGTTGAAATGATGAAATATGCAAGATCATTTCATCAGTTGGTGTAGTGGCAAATTTTATGTGATAATTGTCTAATCAAAATAGCGACTGCTTAGATCCCCCTGTAAACCTGGGAATGTCATTTTCAACTGTCTGAGGTGTCCAATATTTCAGTTTTTTGTACACTTCGCGCCAACTAGTGGTGCTCCCTTTAGATAGTCTTCCTAGCAGAATTTTAGTTCCAAGTGAACATTTTTTGCAAACGAAACCTCAACATAGCAAATCCCCCCTAAAAATTTCCAAAACTGAAATACTCTCCCAAGCTTATGGAAATACCTTGCTTGACTTGGGCTGGAACCACTCCTTGCAACATATAGCAGAATTTCCTAGGATTCATAGTCCAGTGGAATGATGAACTGAGCTAATCAGTATCTCAAAAATGTGTTTGAATCTGAGAAAAATCACAAATTTTTCTCACTAGAACTAAAGACAATTAAACCTGGCAAATGCCATTTCCAGCCATCTGGAAAGTGTTACAGTCAGAAATTTTCTTTGCACACTCCGCGCCAACGGATGGTGGCGCTACGCTTAGATAGTAAACTCCAGTCCCCTACAAAAGTATTCCCCCATGCCCCCCCCCCCCCCACGGAAAAATTCCTAGCTACGCCACTGAATAAGTTCATGATTTTCATTATCTTTGCCCAAATTGGAGCTGTAGGGGTAGGTTAGTTAGATAGGTGGAGTGTTACGGCCCAGTTTGCAACCTATTGGTTCAAGCCGAGCCGGCAACGGCCCTTTTTCCAGCTGTGGCTCACTGGTTTCTTTTCCCTACTCCATTGCTTATGCGGGGCATGACGCACAACAACAGTAGGTTCCATTTTTGGTTTCCCGAAAGGGAACACCCATGGACGGGTGTCTATAAAACAAAGACCGAAGACCTAAGACCTATAAAACGAAGACCCAACTAGCTATAAAACGAAGACTTATAAAACGAAGACCCAACTAGCTATAAAACGAAGACCTATAAAACGAAGACCCAACTAGCTATAAAACGAAGACCTATAAAACGAAGACCCAACTAGCTATAAAACAAAGACCGAAGACCTAGGTGGGACAACTTTGATTGTAAGAATTGCTTGCAACGAGTGCCGACATTTTGAAGAAAATTTATTTGTCATGGTAAAAAATGCAAGGGGACTCAGCAAGAGGTCGTGAACGGATATGCCGGAGAGGAACAACTACGGTAGCTCCCGTTAATGGATACAACGACCCGAATCACTGCCAGAAGCGAATGTTTGCCGAAAGGATGCCGAACAAAAGTTTCGACGAGCGCCGGAAAATTCGTGGTTTCGTTGAACAAAATTTGGAAATCTTTTGTTCTTTAATATTGAGGAATAGGACATTTGGTTTTGTGGAAGACCATTCAACTCCTCATTCCAGACAGTTTCAATTTTCTCAACAAAGTTACCCCTATAGCCCAACCACCGAAAAACTCAACTTCATTATTCTCAGGCCAGTAGCCAGGCCATGTGGAGGGGTGGGTCTTTTTTCCAAGATGTGGACCTTTTTCCAAATACGGAGGCAACTGGCGCGTGCCGTAAGCATGCAGTTGCTAGGGGTCCGGGATGCTTCCCCGGAAAAGTTTGAAATCGGCAGATTTCCTGCAATCTGGAGCATTTTAGAGGACTTTTGAGCACAACAGAAGTCCTTTTTCCCCAGGAATTCCACACAGTACACCACTTTATAACAAGTGAACGGAAATTCGTCCTTAATATGTCAAGATAAAAAATATTTCATAGCTGACCCTCCAAACACGCATTGACCCCCCCCCCCCCCGGCTACGGGCCTGAATAAGATATGTCTAGCAGGGGCAAACAAGGCCTCAATATTTAACTAAAACAATTTCTGTGTATGTATAGTTTTGAACTACTCTGCACCTTTTGATTTTGATGTCAATGGAAGATCATTCAGCAAATGAGAATTTGGCTTTCTATGAACCAAAATGTTCTTGGGTGATGAGTTTCTGTCATTAAGAGCAAAACAGAGACACTGGGTAACTGGTCGCGGGTTTAAATCATTCCCACTACCCTGCATGGACTCAGCATTGAAACGCTTAGGAACAGTTATTTTTCTTTATTTTGATGTTGCGCCTGAGTAAAGAATCTTCCAAACAGTAACAAGAGAGAACAGAATTACTTCATATCGATTCAGTATTGTGTTTCTTAAGAATTAGTCACACACAGAAGAACAACAGCTTTCATTGTTATAGCCCTACTCCAATAAATCTTAAATGGGTGTTTTACAGTTTACTGAAAATTAACTAAAGCGCGCGTTCCGAAAGAGACAAAATATATACATTACTACTGGGTTCACAGTTTACATGATGTGATTTTTTTATTTTTTTTTAATTGACTTTCCGCATGGGTGGGTGGGGAGGGGGGGTACAGCCAGTGACAAAGGAAGGGAATAAAGTCAGAGGGAGCAGGACTGGCCTGAAGGGGCGCTTCAAAGTTTGTAGGGCAAAAATATTTGGTTAGAGGGGGTAAGATATAGGATGAGGGGGCACTTTTGTGTTGGTAGATACATATGTCTCAATACGGTAAAAAGAGTAAAAAGGTCGCTGACAGGCAATTTGAATCCGTCAAGGGGGCGACCGCCCCCTCTGACTGTGTGGAGCCTCCGCCACATAGCCACAACGGCCCGCACGGGTGGGGTCACGGTCCCGTTCCCCCGCATGGCTACCGGCCTGCCATGGCTGTTCTCTAAAACAAAGTTCATCCCCCATTCTCGAACATCTGAGGGTACGCTAATGGGAACGGGTCACACGAAGCACACCGTCCCTTTGTCGATACCTAATTAGTTACCTCCTAAACCGACGTTTACGCACCGATTGCGTAACTGTCTTTGACCACGTGTCAGATCATAACACAGTCGATACATTCACTCATGCAGCATTATCAACCGATTGTTTTTTGCTTGTCTAATAATAAAGCATATATACTTCCTTTCCGAATAGCGATACATACAAACATTAGTTTGTTGCCCAATTACAATTTCATTATGTTAATAAACGTAGATGTTAATCATATGCACCGTTTGTGTGTTTAGTTACATATTTTTATCTTCTTTTCTGACATTTAAGCTTCATGAATTCAGTTTTGAAAGTTTTCATATGCAGTCCGTTAAAAGGGCAGCGAAAATCATTTCATCGTTTTGTTTGTTTTTTGAGTTTTTAAGTTCTCGTCTGCCAAGTGAATAGATGAGCCTTTTAAGTGCACAAAACTCTGTTTTTTTAATCTCCTGGTGCTCCTTACATTTTGTCTTCACCAACAAAGCAGTTCATTTCTTTGGCTAGCGAAAAATGGTGGCTATAACAAAAGAAGTATCACATAGATGTAAGATGTAGCCAAACTTTTTTGTTCACCAATGATACTTTTGGTAGGGCAGAATACATTCATGAATAAGAATATAAGATTGATCAATAAATTGCTCTAACTTAGAAGGGGATGGTGGAGGAGTTAGCCGTTGTGTAGCAATAAACTGTATTGAACACACATTTTATAATTTCTTTATTTACTTAAGCCCCTGGTGCCAGAGGGGGGGGGGGAGCTTTGGCCCCGACCCGGTCAAACTGTGGACTGGCGAAAGTATGCTTCTGCCCCCATCCAAGAATAAAAACTTATTTGTTACTTCGGCGTGTAGTATCTTTAAACTTTCCAATAATATTTCGTACTATTTTTTGCATCAAATTGCATACACCTTCATTTTTCTCAAGATTTTTAAAAAAGAGAGTTGGGACATCGCCTCCACTTAAACCCCCAGGGCGTCACACACTAGAACAACGTCCCCCCCCCCCCCACAACGAACAGCTTCCTACGACTATAGTTTTGTCCTATTTTAGAATGCACTCTTGTCCGTACGTACGATAGTCCGTCAGTGGTAGTTACAGTAATAGTTATTCTCTATTGATCTTGGTAGCCAACGACTTTTCAGAGTCTACGGCACCAGAAAAAGCTAGTAATCAGTATTAAAATTGCGGCCTCCTGACGGAAAAGGTTTCTTGCAAGGTTTCAGCGCTAGGCTTCTGTCAAATGCCAAGTTTTTATATAATCATATGTATTGGTCATATGAATTAATCCTATAGAGAAATTTAGTAATTGTGTCCCCTCCCAGGAAAGTTTTTTGACCATCGATACCTCCTCCCCTGCTCAAAAATCCTGGCTATGCCACTGATCTGTACGGACGTTTCTTTAACCATGTCGCCTCTCTTTTCGTGTATGCGTTCAAATTCATTGCAAATAATTTGTAAAGGTGTACGGTAAGACAAAAGAATACCTGACTTAACGGCTCACCAACACGAATGCGTTACATAGGCGTAGGAAGCGGGGGCTGGGGTGCTAAACCCCCAGTAAAAATGTGGGGGCTGAAGTATGCTTCCGCTCTCCAAGATCCAACACCCAAAACCCGTTTTTGTATCTCCTTCAAAAAATGTCAAAAATTTGCACTGATTTTCCTTACAATTTCTCCAAAATATTGCATTAAATTGCATCTGAAGTCTCTAAAATTCCCCCAAAAATGCCAAATGAGAGGGGTACACGCCTCCCCTTAGACCCCTCCCCCAGGACGGCAATCCGAAACGAGGTACAGCATCCCCAGTCTGGAAAAGCTTCCTACGCCTATGATGTGTTATATCGTGTCAACTATACAGAGACGAAAGTTTTCAGACACGGTTACAGTTCGGCTTTGTCTGGTCCGTGACGAGTTTTACCATTTGAAGGGGGAGGGAAGTGTGTGAATGGAGGGGCAAGAACTGTGATTGCAGGGGCACAAAATTTTCTCTTAACATCCTGTGTACAATTTCAATTTTCATCTGGCGGGGCAGTAATATTTTTGGTGCAGCATTATCCGTAAAGCCCCTTCCCCTTGTGGCTACGTACCTGGTTTGGTCTTCAACACATCCAGCTCGAATACGGCGCAAGTAATTTCCTTAAGTCGCCTCTAGTAAATTATGACAGGCGGTAAATACCGCGTGTTAGTCTCCTACACACGTAAGCGAATTCTGCTGTGCGTGCGGTACACTGTTTTATCCCAGGCCTACACAAAAATCAGTGGTCCGTCTGTATGTTGCTATTCCTCCAAACCTGATAGTGTGTCGTCAATGCATAAGGTCTCATCTAGAAATCCCAAAGGTTAGGATTTCTTTGTAAGGTCTATGACGCGATTACGCGCAATACAATTTTTCATGTCTCCATGAATTGACGTTTCTTCATCCGATCCGGTCTCTTTCTTTGCGTAACCATAGCTGAATTCGCAAGCGCATTATTTTCTTGTATATGTAGAAGCAACAATTACTACAGTAACGATAATGTTCAACGTTGGTAAAGTTGTTAGAAAAATGTACAGTGATAGCCTCTGGATAGTTCAGGGAACAAAGTTTACGTAAGAAAAAATACTTCCGGGTCTTCGTTTTATAGCTAGTTGGGTCTTCGTTTTATAGGTCTTCGTTTTATAGCTAGTTAGGTCTTCGTTTTATAGGTGTTAGGTCTTCGGTCTTTGTTTTATAGACACCCCCTATGGACTCATGCAGACAAGACTTTTGCAAAACAGGTGAAGGATCGTGCATTTTAGCGCTGGCGTATACTATGGCTCTTCGACTTTCTTAAAGGCATATTTTCATCATCCCAAACAGTTCCAATTCTCCCAACCTACTTACTTCTAGCCCGTCCCACATTTATCTAAAACTCTTTATCCAGACACAATCCTAGTTTATTTCTTCATGGCTTGTCCCAGTGGCCATACAAGTTCATAATGTATAGTCAAGACACTCTCAGTACCCATGCTGTGTAATTTAGCTATGATGCATTGTTTGAATGTGATGCCAATCAAAGAGCTGTACCAATTGAGAGTTTTGATATATGCATACTGAAATTGAGGTTTAGGGTGACGAATGCCTGCCTTTAACATCGGTGCACAAGTACTACTCGACTACATAATTGTTCACTGTCTGAAGCCAATGACCGGTGTAACAGAGCAGTATCGCCTCCTGAGTAGTCTCGCCGAGCGGCGGTTTCACCCCGTAGTGACACAACCGCCCGGTTAGAGTAATGCCGTAGTGATAAGACCGGCCGGCGAAGTCACCCCGGTAATTGATAGTCTGCACGGCAGTCATAAAGTTCTACGAGGAGTGTGGCATGCTATAGGAGAAAGGGGAATCCAATACTCGCCGCGACGAAAAGCGATAGAAGTAAAGCGAAGAGAATGAATGTATCTGAGAGAGTGAAAATGAGGTCGCTATGACAATATGACATTCGAGGTTTATGCAGTCAGACTGTTGGATGAAAAGTATATATACAGTACTACCGTCAAAGTCAGCACAATTTTCAGGATGTAAATACCAGATGTTTGCAACACAGCACTTGCATGGAACTATATTAAAGGGGAAGTTAAAGCAAAAATTCAATTTTCATATGTTAAAGAGGAACCAAATGTAGACAGTGTTATAAACTTTTCATTCCAAAGTGAGCTTAGGGTAGCAGAGATCATATCACTTCCTCACATTGGCAAGGAATGATTTGCTTCCCTTTGTTTTTCAGACTGTTGGGTTGACATTGAAGATAATGGGAACATGACCTCCCTGTGGGGTATCAAACTTTGTGAAATTCTCATGTCACTTATGCAATTACATTTTGAAAAAAAAAATATTGTTGAGTAGAACATATGGCTGCAAAGTTTAAAGAAAAACAATGTTGAGGAGAAAATATGGCTGTAAAATTAAAAGAAAAACAAGAGACCGATAGAAGATATGCTTGCTTCAAGTTCACTCTTTGTTGATAATGTGATAAGTTTACTTGCTCATATCTTTAGAACCACACATCAGCTTTCCATGCGAATTTCACCAGGATGCAAGTACATCTCCAACATAACGAAACTTTATATGACCTTAAATCCTTCCTTTAACCCAAATTTTGTAACGTTGGTTCCCTGTTTGGCTCGTACCGTCAGGCAGGTTAAGCATGGCTCGCTCCATGCATGAGGGTAGAACTTCCATTTAATTGTACAAGAATCACTAAGTTTTAACATTTCGTCATACATGTTTTCACACCCAGGCTTGCGCCGGCAGGGGAGGGGGCATGGCCTTTATGTCGGGGAGCGCCTAAAAGGCCTAAAAGTAATGATAAAAAAATAAAAAGTCTACAAGGACTGAAGTTGCTGGACGTGTGATCTTGAACATATTTTTTTGTTTTGAAATGTTCGATTTTCAGTGACCTCTTCTTATATACGTTTTACCTCATTCCATGTACCTTGTCCTGTCGGGGAAGAATGGTAATTTCCTTCGGGGAGACCTAAAAGATGAACGTAAAGACTTATAGGCCCAGTTCTCTCACCCCAAACAGTACCAATTCTCCTTACCTTCTTAGTAAAGCCCCTCTCATAATTGTCTGAAATTCACCCTTATCCAGTCACAATCTCAGTTTATTGCTTCAGGGTGAGTATAAAAATACTCTATGTGTATAACCAAAACACTCTCAGTACAGTTCATGCTGTGTAATAGAAGCTTTGGTTATCTGCATTGTTTGAATTAACAGTCAATCAAAAGTCTGGGCCAATGGAGAGTTTCTGTACCCCCCCCCCCCCGCCCCTGCAAGAAGTGTAGTTTGGGGTGAGAGAATTGGCCCTTTAAGTTACTGGATTGATGATCATGAACTGTTTTTGTTTATTTATGAACTACTTTTTCTTTTGTAACGCTATTTCAATGAATATCTGAATCTGTTTTAATCACTTCTTACTAGCTCTGCAATCCCTCATCCCATCTTCAATCCGCAAGGTCATGTCCGGTTGGGGAAAGCTGCCCTCCCCCTGTTGTTGAGAAAATCCAATTTCCTCAACAACAGCGGGAGCCTTCATCTCACATGCCCACGATAAACTGATAAAAATGCGGGTCTGATAAACTTCAGTCACCCGGACGATCTTCTTGATTTTGCTTACTTGGAGACCACATTTTTCGAGGAAACTCACGTTCTAAATTTTTCTTACAAAAACGGGCGAGTAGTTGTTCATGTGCATGCAGTGTCCAAAGTTCTGCCATCTGGTCTGCCCCGACAGCCGACTTCTAGCAACGGTAAAGAAAATTGGCCATGCCGTTTCAGCTACACATAATGATAAACAATAATGTGAGAGTGTCCCCCAATAAGCCTGACTGGAAATTCAATTGAATCCACCTTGTAACGTGACATATTTTCAAATACGCTGGAAGTATATCATATGTAGTCTGGAGTTCGGGCAGTCACGTAGAAAATCTCATCTATAGCGGACCTTTCAATTGAATACAACGAAGATTCTTAAGAGAGTCAATTGTAGCAGTACCTTTTATCTGCTAATCTTCTTATTACTTAGCAAGTTGGTCTTTTGCTTTTGAAAGTGAAATATTCATTCCAAAGGAAAGCTTAAAACAACGACTGCTTCATTTCTAGTTGCAAGTCTGGGAAATGCCTTTTCCGACGGTCTGAGGGGTTAGGTTTTAAAAATTTTTCTTTACGCTCCGCGCCAACTGATGGTGGAGCTCAACTTAGGAAGTGTCTTGGTCGAACAAGTTACTCAACAGAACAATGCATGCTTGCAAGTTGTTCTTCGTTTTGGGGCAATATTATGAAGTGAAAATTTTATTGCGAAAGAAAGCTTAAATTAATGATTGCTTTGTCTTTAGTAACGAGCCCGAGAAATGCTATTTCCTGCTGCCTGGGGTTCTCAATTTTTCAACAATATATGTGCTCTGCACTTTTATAGTTTTTCGGTCAGAATTATATTTTTCGGACAAAAAAAAACCCCAATTCTGCCTCTCCCAAACTAAAACGCTTCCTTGCGTCTATGTCAATATGTAAAATATAAAACTTCAAATGTATGGGAAGCCAACCCTTTTCCGTGAGAAAATTTTCCAATAGGGTCCGAGGGCCTTAATCTGCATGAAGCATATTCAGTAACCCCAACAAACTACAGATCACCCCATTTGATTTTTCTTACAAGAAGATTAAATTCTTCCGTAAAACCTCCAAATCTGTCATAAAATTGCAATTTTTCTCCAATATAAGTTTCATATTGTTAAAAGTGGCAAAGTTTCCAATTTCGATGGATACTCGGTACAATAAATAACCAAAGTCAACATGTCTGTTAATAACCCCGACATTTTATCTAATATTGCTCTTGAAAGGCACATCACTAAATGAAAAAAAACAAGTTTTTCATTATAGCCGTACCAAAAATCAAATTTTCTTCCATTAAATTCCAAAATTTCTCCAATAAAATAAGCACTTACTAATTTTTAATTCTTCGTTCCAAAAAGGAAAAATTTGTCGGGCAAACTTCTAGATTCGTATTGAAGGATTAGTACGTAGACCTAGTAGGATTTTATGCGTAACCCCAAAAGATATTTAGATGTCGCCTACATAACGTTTTTTATTTTGCCCATATGAAGCACAGCTTTTTTTTTCAATAAAAACTCCAACTTTTAAATGGTCCTTACAAAAGCCAATTTTTTGCAAAAATGTTAAATTTTGTCTTCAAAATGAACTCCAAATTTGTATTTGTTGAAAGGAATGTCAAAAGAATATTTTCTCTGGCTACGCGCGCCTTACTGAAAGTCTATGTCGGCGCCTTGAAATGCTGCCCCCCCCCCCGTTGGGGAACTTGGCCCCCCTGTCGGGGAAATCCTGGTGCAACCCCTGTTCACTTTGGGTTGGCGGTTATAGGATAGGCCCATGGTATTTCCCGTCTGTCGTAAGAGGCGACTAAAGGGAAACAAAAATTGAATTTGAACCTACAGTACTGGGAAATAAATTAAAACTTTGAACTTGTTACCAAGTTGACTGGCATTATATAAAACATTCGTGTTGGTGTGTCATTAAATCACAGATCTAACGAACTAACATACGTGTTTTCAACTAAAGTACATTTACGTTCGCTTATTGGGTGTTGGGAATGAAGAAAAGCATCAGTGCTCTGAACCCGGAACTGAAACAAGTTTGTGTGTGTCTTAAACTAGCTTTTTATTGGCGTCGCACATGCCTCGTTTTTCCAATACGGATTTTTTCAATGACCCCTCCTCCTTGGCCAAGGGAGGCCGTTTAATGAGACAAATCGAGAATAAACTTCCAAATGAATGAAACGGTATGGGGATGGGAAAACCCACGTTTTAACTTTCGGGCCCTTGCTGTAACTGCAGAGAGGGGGAGTCCAATTCCAGGGGTATCCACGCATGTCTGATCTTTCAGATGAATACTACCTAATAAGTTATTTTGTAGCATTTTCGATCTGCATGCCGTGTTCCCAAACATTTATACGATGCGACTGAAAATCAGGTGCTCAAGGTTTTCAGGGCACTGATTTGAAAAATATAACTGCCGAGCTGAAAAGTTTCCCCTACTTCCTTATAATGGAGAGCAATGGGGTTAAAGGGGTGGTGAAAAACGGTTTCGGAATATGCAATATGACACATCCACATTATGTTTTGGGGTTGCTGGGCACGATGAGTCCATAAATTTCACCCGGATTTGATACGATGCACGTTCATCACATAACAAATACTGTGGGGGTTTTTTTCGTGGGGGCATGGGGGGATACTTTTGCGGGAGGCTGGAGTTTACTACCAAAGCGTAGAGCTACAATCGGTTCGTGCGGATCGTACAAAGAAAATTTTGGATTTTAACACCTCCCGGATGGCTGGAAATGGCATTTGCCAGGTACAGTTGTCTTTAATTCTGACGAGAAAAATTTATGATCTTTCTCAAATTCAAACACTTTTTTGAAATACTGATTACCTCAGTTTATCCCACTGGACTATGGATCCTAGGATTTGAAAATCATCCGAAATCATGCTGTATGTTGCAAGAAGATGTTTCAGTACACGGTTGAGTAAGTTATTTCCGTAGGCGTTGGGGAACACTTTAGTTTTGGGGCAGAAGATATTTTTGCCCGAAAAATTTAATACAGTCCGAAAGACAATCTAAGCAGAGCGACACCACTGGTTGGCGGGGAGCGTCCAGAAAATTTGAAAAACTCGTACACCTGAGGCAGTAAAAAATGGCAATTCCTACACTTGGAATATTATCAGTCGCCATTTTCAGGATCCTTTTAATAAAAAAAAGTCACTTAAAACTTTAAGTTTGCTAGGAAAGAAATTTTGAAAAACCGGAGCCCTAAGACTGTCGAAAATGACATTTCCCAAGCTTATAAGGGGATGTAAGCAGTCGCTATTTGATCAGAAAATTACCAGAAATGTATCACTACCAATGGATGAAATGGTCTTGCATATTTTCGTGGGAAAACTTTAAATGGAATTGAAAACATGCTTGAAAAATGCAAATAAATGTTACGCTATTGCGACTCTTGGCTAAGTTCAATAAATATTGATGAAATTGTGTGCATGAAATAACTTTTGACTAGTATATACACACTCTAAAAAATATTTAAACGATTTTGTTTAAAAATTAGGATACTCACGAAAATGAGTATTTCTACTCGAAATAAGTGAGTACTTCAACTCAATTTGTGTAAAATTTTGCACAAATTCAGCAATTTGTGTAAAATTTTGCACAAATTCAGTTGAAGTACTCACTTATTTCGAGTAGAAATACTCATTTTCGTGAGTATCCTAATTTTTAAACAAAATCGTTTAAATATTTTTTAGAGTGCATGATTTTACTTTTGAAAAAAAGTAACATTACAAGATATGTTTGAATGAATTTTCCAGCAGACGTATGGAAAGACATTATCACTCTGCATCATTAAAGTATCGAAAAAGAAATTACCCGACTTTCACAACCGTTGCCAGTATTTGGCTCTAGGGCAGGATAGATGACGACCGTTGGGCAGTGCACCTGAACACCCTTCTGTCTGTCCGTTGAATTAATTTGGAAATTGAAAACGTCCCACTATTTATTAAACCTTCTCTCAAATATTTCACCATTTCAGGCAATTTTAAAAAATTAAAGAACTGTCCTAATATTCTCCAAATTCTTGTCCCAATTTTTCCCACATTCCTGCCCGACTTTAGATTTTGCAGCAACTTGGGGCCAGTCTTCCCCTGCACCCGTCTCGTACTCCACTGGGTATGTCTATTCCACCCAAGAGATAGGTGAGGTCATGTGAGGTTATAGTGGTAACGTTGCGACCCTTGGGACAGCATTGACCCAACATGGTTTTTTTCCAAACCCAACATCAGGTTGTTTGTTGCACTGACCAATGGTTGGCAGCACTGGCCGCGAAAGTGCAAATTTCTTCAAACCACTCAAAAATTCTACCTTCGCACCAAGTTTGATTTTGGAACAAATTTGTGCATTCCCACGAACTGAAAAAATACCTATAGGAGATAGAAACAGGCCAGATGGTATGAGCCGGGTAGCCGGGATTGAATATTATCACCGGCCAGCACGAATATAATTTTTGGACCAAGTCTCTAGTGGGTGGGGTGGGGGCTGCTAGGGGAAGGCAATTTAGTAAGGGGCAACAACAACTTCGTACGAAATATATATGTATAGGCTATGCCAATTGAAATGCAGCCTTTTGTTTCCTTCTCATCGTATAGCAATTCAATGAAAGAATGAATGAAATAAACCGTTTTTGCGCTAAAGTGTCCAAAATAATAAGTTTTTTCTTTGCGTAATCTCGCATAAGAATAAAGTCAGTCTATCGTTCAATTTTGAGAACACTGTACTACATCACAATCAATACCCCAGTATTTACGACTGCTAGTGTTACATTTTGAAAAATAAAGCGTATCGTAACACTTAATCAAAACTTAAACGTGTTAATACAAATTTCTGTACAGTGCAGTGAAGATAAAGGGCTTGTTAATTCATTAACGCGTTATCGGTGAGGCATGTAAGGTCTATATATTAAGCAATATTTCGTACAGTTCCACACAAACCTGCGTGCAAAGATGATAATAATAAGTTGAGTAGCTCGTAAACAAACTTAAGTTCAACTTAGTACGAACCAAAATTAAGTTGTTGTCGCCTTAAAACATGGACTGCAGACGAAACGCTTTATCTTAGAAAATCTACTTGTTGACGAAACTAATTTGTTGAAAAGCTACCACTCACGTTGAAATGCCATTTCTTTTGCCTGACTCATGTGAATAACCCCATAAGGGGAAAATTGAAGGCAGCCTGTCGCTCAGATTTAGGTCCGTATTACCAAACAATATTTCGCTAATTTTCGTAAGAAGCTACATGCATGGATGTTAATTTTTAGAGTAGCTGGTAACTTGAACATATCTTTGTTTCACTTCGTACGAAATAATATTACTTCGTTGTCGCTTTAAGCCTGGACAGAAAAATATCGTATCTTACTGGATCCATTTGCTGACGAAACCAATCGAGTAAGAAACTATTCCGCAAGTTGTAATCTCATTTCTTTTTACTCTGTCTTGAAAGCAACTTTACTTAAAATTAAGAAAATGATCGCTCAGTTATTCAATGTATATCGTAAGCAATGTACTTGGCCATAACATTTCCGTACAAAGCTGTTTAAATGCATACTAATAATTTCAGCACTTTGTAAACATACACTACACTACTAGTACTTCGTACGAAACAGTAAACTTAAATTTTTCCGCCTTAAGCAGGAATCGACATAGTGCATTTATCTCACTAGATATATTTCTACAACAGACAAATCAAGTGAAAAGCTATAAATTGGAATGTCTAGTATAAGGGAGCACACCACCACTAATTTCTCCATTGACTTACACACTATTTTGCCTTCATTAAATGCCCCCTGCAGCCCAGTCAAAGTTCACACCCCACTAAAGCTACCCCTCACATGAAAGCCAGTGAGTTGGCCAATCATGGCATCACAAATTCACCATAGCATTGGCGTTTAGATTTTGAGATACAAGGGGATGAAGTTTTGTGTCTGTTCACCCTACCCTATTAATCCGCCAGGTGACGGAAATAACGTCTTTTTCACACTAAATTTTTAAACAGTCTAAATCACCTTCAATTTTTCCCAATTTGGCAACACTCACACATTATCACGTCCTCTTTTATATCCAAAACAAAACAACCACATCTGATTGGCTTAATTTGAGCAATTCAAACTTAAAGAGGACCTAAAATTGACGGTTGGAACTACTTTTCCGGCAAGGCCATTCTGCTAATGGTGGTGTGCTCCCATAACGTCGACTTTCTCCCGGGTGCATCATCATTACACAAATTAAAGGGGACTTCAATCGCTCAAATTTATATCTACATCACCAAACAATATTTCGTACATTTTGTAGGAAGCTGTATTCATGCGTAAGAGTAATTTGAGTAGCTCGTAAACATGTTTTTGTTAGATCTACTTTGTACGAAATAATAGGCCTATTACACTGTTGTCGCCTTTAAGCCGGAACAGACAAGGTGCTTTAATCTCATTGGATCCATGTTGACCAAGCAGATCGAGTGAAAAGCTACCCCGCACGTTGAAATGTCATTTCTGTGGCTTTCTCGTAAGCAACTTTACTTTAAAAACGAAGGAGCTTCCCTGGCACTTTTTAGATATATATTTCGTAAACAATATACTCCGAACGTTTTCGTACGAAACTGTATGAATTCGTAATTACTATTTAAGTACTTCATAGAATATATTAGTGCTTCTTTGTGCGAAACATAAAGTTCACTTTAATTTTCCGCCTTCAGCCGGGACCTATATAGCCTAGTGCGTTGGTCATACTAGGTCATATTTGTCCTCAGCTTCAGGTCTTAATTCTTGTTTGTTCGCTAAAAGAAAACCATGGACTAACCCTACTAACCCTACTGCTCCTCTAATTAAAGAACCATCGAGGCCGAAAGGGAAAGGACCTGGGAAAAGTGTTGCCATTTTCTTGCTAGAGAATACTGGCGCGAATACCCCCAAATGGATGTTGGGATATTAATCCATCCCCCACAAGTTGCAGAAGAGCCCAAAAGTTTTAAGGTGCATTTTCCCCATAGGCCTATGCCGTAACAAAGGTTACCGTGGCCCTTTGGAGGGAAATAAGGCAAAAGTTGGTCAAGTTCCCGCTTGAGGGGATACTCTACGTACGCTGATACTCCCCCAAATATATTTTGAGTAAATGATTTAAACAGTTTATATTTAACAAGATATAGATTCATAATTGTAATAAGCTTTTTTACGAAAAAAATTTAAATCGTTGTTGGACGCGATATGCATTGTCTTTGATCTAGTGGGTAACCAGCTGTTTTCGAGCGCGACCCCTCCCAGCAAGTTGAAGTGTCCAATAGCATTTTGTAAGTTTGATGTTTTCGTGTGTTATTCCACCTAAAAATAAAGGCAACTTACTGTTTAATTTGATATCAATACATCACAATCAATACTTTGTGCGGTTCCGTACGAAGTTGCATCCACGTCTAATAATAATATCGGTGGTTTATAACATATTGTAGTTACTATTTCGTACGAAATGAAACTCTATTGAAATGTTTGTTCCCCATAATACCCCTTTTTGGTATATTATTTCTTTGTCGAGGGCGAAGCAAACCACATGTTACAGTCAGCCTTTAATTTTTTTAGTTTGCTTCGTGTGCTGTCTCACTCATTACAGCAAGCTATCACTTAATTTTTAGATTTAGACATCACATACAATATGTAAGTACATTTTCGTACGAAGCAGTTTGAACTTAATTGAGTGTTGGTTAAACCACTCTTGTGATATGTGTTAGCCTGACGACTCGTACGAAACATAAAAGCTTATTGAACTGCAACTTTTTGTTTCTTTTGCATAACATAATCATGATGAATATACGAGTAAATGAAATAAACAGTTATTTACAGTAACGTCGGTATTACGTACATTCAAACAAAGAATTCAGTAACTAGGATGTCTACCTTGCCCAACATTGAACATAGTTCGTTCATGAAAAGAGAAAAAACTACATGTAGTACACGTACATTGTTATTTCGTAAACGGGACGTGATATTCACATTTAAAAAAAAAAACACATGATAATATTAGCTGTCACGTCTCTTCAACACAATCCCTCACAGTTTCAACTACATATTAATACCACGCTGCAATTGGCGCCAGTCACATGCTCGCAATCCATTATGATTTAACTTTTCGATTAATTCAGAACATTAGAGGCTTCCGTAGACATCCATCACACTGAATTTTTCATTCTTCATGACACACCGATCATTGCACATACCTGTTATAGAGTGGTACAGGCACAGAGGTTATCGTCATGGCGTGAACAAGACCTGACCCGCAACTTCCCTTCAGTTGTATAAAGAATGCCTGTAATTATTTTATATTTGGCGCTCAGAAACCGAAGACGTCTCTTACGGCTGTCACTTTGAAATGCTTTAACTTTAAGTAGGTACATATGTATATTACAGTTAGCTAGCGGAAAGCATGCGGACGGGCGGGCGATCGCATTATTTTGTAAAACTACCACAGAGATATACTATCATAGAAGGCATTTGCCCGGTTATCCTACTCAGCGCAAGAGTCGCAGTGTGACTTCGCCGCCATGATTTACTCAACAGGCGAGACTAATCTGTTACACCGGCTTTATCGAAAATTGGTTTTGATGACTCGGCCAGACGAGACCGTTTATAACGTGGGCGATTGTGTGCTCTGATTCTCCAAAAATAGTATTGTTTGCAATTGAATTAAAAAACCCGAACACTTTTTGGTTTCGATGAAAAGAGAAACCTATGCATTCATGATGGCGTGTGTGTGTATGTATGTGTGTATGTGTGTGTGTTTGTAACACTTTGCTTGTTTACACGATATCTTGAGAAAGGAAAATCTGACAGTTCTCAAACTTGGTACACAGATACCCCTTACTGAGAGGAAGAAACCTGTTTATTTTGGTTGAGGTCAAAGGTCATTTGGGGTCACATGGGGTCAAAAACCAAAATCTTTGTTTACACAATATCTCAAAATAGAAAACTTGGATTAATTTCAAACTTGATATGTTATGATGTAAGGTAGAACCCTATTGATTTTGGTGGAGGTCAAAGGTCATTTGAGGTCACGTGGGGGCAAACCCCGAAATCCTTGTTTACACGATATCTCATGGTAGGAAACTTGGATTAATTTCAAACTTGATATGTTGATGCGTTATGATGTAAGGAAGAGCCCTATTGATTTTGGTTGAGGTCAAAGGTCATTTGAGGTCACGTGGGGGCAAACCCCGAAATCCTGGTTTACACGATATCTCATGGTAGGAAACTTGGATTAATTTCAAACTTGATATGTTGATGCGTTATGATGTAAGGAAGAGCCCTATTGATTTTGGTGGAGGTCAAAAGTCATTTGGGGTCACATGGGGTCAAACCCCGAAATCCTTGTTTTCACGATATCTCATGGTCGGATTCATTTCAAACTTGATATGTTGATGCGTTAAGATGTAGGAAAGAATGGGATATAGTTTCGTGGATGTCAAAGGTCATTTGGGGTCACATGGGGTCAAACCCCGAAATGCTTGTTTACACGATATCTCATGGTAGGAAACTTGGATTAATTTCAAACTTGATATGTTGATGCGTTATGATGTAATGAAGAACCCTATTGATTTTGGTGGAGGTCAACGGTCATTTGGGGTCACATGGGGTCAAACCCCGAAATCCTTGTTTACACGATACATCATGGTTGGAAACTTGGATTAATTTCAAACTTGACAGTTTGATGCGTTATGATGTAAGAAAAAAACTAGATTTATTTTCGTGGAGGTCAAAGGTCATTTGGGGTCACATATGGTAAAACCCCGAACTCCTTGTTTACAGTATATCTCAAGAAACTTTGATTCATTTCAAACTTGATATGTTGATGCGTTATGATGTAAGGAAGAACTCAATCAATTTTGTTGGAGGTCAAAGGTCATTTGGGAACACATGGGGTCAAACCCAGAAATCCTTATTTACATGATACATCATGGTAGGGAAGTTGGATTCATTTCAATCTTGGTAGGCTGATGCGTTATGATGTAAGAAAAAAAACTAGATTTATTTTCGTGGAGGTCAAAGGTCATTTGGGGTCACATATGGTCAAACCCCGAAATCCTTGTTTACAGTATATCTCAAGGTAGGAAACTTTGACTCATTTCAAACTTGATATGTTGATGCGTTATGATGTAAGGAAGAACTCAATCAATTTTGGTGGAGGTCAAAGGTCATTTGGGGTCACATGGGGTCAAACCCCGGAAATCCTTGTTTACATGATACTTCATGGTAGGAAAGTTGGATTCATTTCAATCTTGGTAGGTTGATGCGTTATGATGTAAGAAAAAAAACTAGATTTATTTTCGTGGAGGTCAAAGGTCATTTGGGGTCACATATGGTCAAACCCCGAAATCCTTGTTTACAGTTTATCTCAAGGTAGGAAACTTTGACTCATTTCAAACTTGATATGTTGATGCGTTATGATGTAAGGAAGAACTCAATCAATTTTCGTGGAGGTCAAAGGTCATTTGGGGTCACATGGGGTCAAACCCTGAAATCCTTTTTACACTATATCTCAAGGTTGGAAATTTTGGATTCATATCAAACTTGATATGTTGATGCGATACGATGTAAAGAAGGATCCTATTTATTTTGGTGGAGGTGAAAGGTCATTTGGGGTCACATGGGGTCAAACCATAAAATCCTTGTTTACATGATACATCATGGTAGGAAAGTTGGATTAATTTCAAACTTGATAGGTTGATGCGTTATGATGTAAGAAAAAGCCAGATTTATTTTCGTGGAGGTCAAAGGTCATTTGGGGTCACATGGGGTCAAACCCTGAAATCTTTTTTACACTATATCTCAATTTAGGAAACTGATTCATTTCAAACTTGATATGTTGATGCGTTATGATGTAAGGAAGAACTCAATCAATTTTGGTGGAGGTCAAAGGTCATTTGGGGTCACATGGGGTCAAACCCAGAAATCCTTATTTACATGATACATCATGGTAGGAAAGTTGGATTCATTTCAATCTTGGTAGGTTGATGCGTTATGATGTAAGAAAAAGCCAGATTTATTTTGGTGGAGGTCAAAGGTCATTTGGGGTCACATGGGGTCCAAACCCTGAAATCCTTGTTTACATAATGCATCATTGTAGGAAAGTTGGATTCATTTCAGATTTAATATGTTGATGTATTATGATGTAAAGAAGAATCCTGTTTATTTTGGTGGAGATTAAAGGTCATTTCGGGTCAGAAGGGGACAAATCCTGAAAAACTTTTTAACACAATATCGTAAGGTAGGAAGCTTGGATTGATTTCAAACTTGATATGTTGATGCGTTATGATGTAAGGGAGAACCCTTTTGATTTTGGTAAAGGTCAAATGTAATTTGGGGTCATAGGGGGTCAAACTCAGAAAACCTTGTTTACACTATATCTCAAGGTAGGAAACTTGGATTCATTTCAAACTTGATATGTTGATGTGTATGATGTAAACAGCTTGTTCGCGGAATATCTTAAGGCACACTATGAAATTTGCAGAAATGTTTTGGTTAAAAGAAAAACCAGTTACTAACATGTGGAGTCAAAGGTCACTTCGGGTAACCTGTTGTTACAAGAAATGTAGCATTTCATTGAAAAACGCATGTATGTATCATCGAATGCATTTTATGCATTCTGGTTATTGTTTGATTCGTTTTATACATTTTATGAATAGCAGATTTTTACTTCATAGACTTTTACTTCAAACTTTGAGGAACAGCAACTTTTTAAGAGAGAAATATTTTTACTTCCTTTAAAATGTTATAGCCTTCCTTGGGCATTGCGTTAGGTAACAGGTATCTATCGAGTTTCAAATAAGATTTAGAATGTATGGAAGCCCTGGGAAAGCTTACAGGAGAAAAGGCATATTCGTTAGCACTTTGGGGGAAGGCATCATTCCTTCAGCAGTTCTTTCAAGGGCAGCTTTCTGGAGTGGTGGCTATTCACAGGGGTTTTGATAAAAAAAAAAGTCCATACCGTGACCTTCAAACCGTGTCGCAATTCCTTTTCCTAACTCAAGACATCTCATTTTAAAGATTGGATATTTTGTTAAAAAAACGCTGCTTTTCAACAAAGCCACAAAAGCTATGTAATGCGAGCATATGTTCTGTGATTCATTTTGTTTTTATTAATAAGTTAAAATCCTTTTGTCCTCGAAATTTTGTGTTTCTCTTTGCCTGTAGATCAAGCATTTCACCCTCCGTAGAGTAATTGTTGCTTAATATTTCCTGCAGCGGCATCAAAATTATAAATAATGAGCAATTGGAGCATATTTGCATGATGCACCAAATCAAAAGAAAGTTGCATTACTTTATAAATTTGTATCTTCCGAACGCTGTATGCTATTGAGATGATTTTTCGCCTCCTAAAATCAAAAAGTTTCTGCATATCTTGAAGTTAACGAATTTTGTCTCCGGAATATGTTTATTATCCTTTCGGCAAACGTTTCACAATTCAGCTTTTGATAAGAGTCTTTGGTATGACTCGACCTGGGAAACGAACCCGGGCCTTCCGCGTGAGAGGCGGATGCTCTACTTAATGCTCTACCGCTAAGCCAAACACGCGGTACTGGGCAATTGAACACATCCCAGATATTTTCAAGATTTCAACATCCGCCCGGATATTTTACCATTCCGGGTAAAGTTTTCGCAAGACTGGAGCCGAGGAAAACTTTTCCACGAGCTGCCAGAATGTCTCGCAAGCCTTTGTTATCATTTTGATTTTTTTCTTTATGTAAATTTTACTTTGAAAAAAAAACTTTTGTTGTTTTTTTGGTCAACGGTTTGAAAGAATTCAGAAAATCAGCCCTTACAGTATTGTGTTGTGTTACGCAAGATAAACACAAAAAGTGAGGCACTAACTGAATCAATTGTCCCCAGAACTCACCATAGGTATTTTATTTTCTGTGCAGAGGGATGAAGAATGATTGTTTCTCTTAAGGGATCACCTCTTCCCAATTGTGTCGATTTACTTATCTTTTTGATTTCTTGTACGGTAAATCGTTACCCTGGTTATGACACTTTTCTGTTTTTCGGGAACTGGACACTTGAAAGAATCTGGATATTCGACCATTTCGGGCATTGTGTCGCAAAAGATTTTGAAGTATCGCTCACGAAAAACAGCTTTTTACACATGCGCAAAAGTATACCGAATTTTGAAATCTTGCTGGTTTATCTTGAAAATGTTGCCGCGAATATGATGCTTTTCCCTTTTTCGGGCATCTCCTTACTCTAAAAACAGCTGGGTAAAAAACAGTGGGCAAAATTTATAAATTTAAAGTGCTGAACGTGGGCAAATTACTGGGCAACAAATGTGTAAACCATCTACCTAAATTTGAAGTTGGGTAAATTAAGGTTGGGTAAATCCAAGTACAGTGTTGGTAAAAGGTGTTGGGCAAGTTTTAACCAGCATTTGGGTAAAATGTATGTGACACTGACCAATCAGATGATTAGAATAAGATAATCGTTTTAATAAAAATGGTTAAATAAGATCTCGTGGTTGAATAAGATTGGATTTGATAAATAAAAAGAAAAAAATTAGGATGACATTACTTAAACTTAGCAATGGTCGTATAAAAGTGTTTTCAAAACTACTTAAAGGGACAAGAAATACGAAGTCCACAAATGGGATCGCTTCTCGGCCTTTTGGCTAAGATCATGTGTAGCATTTGTTCTTTTCAGCCACTAAAATGGAGCCATACATGACAGACCGCAATGTACCTGTATAAGGTCTGAGGGCTGTGAGGTTGGTTAATGTTGTCCTTTAGTGGACGTCACGCTTCTTTGGAAAGCAGTTTAAATTTTTGATTCGCCGAACGGCTCTTTGCCAGCTAGGGGATTGGGAAAACTTTAGGAAAAGCACAGCTAGGCTGGTTCTCCCAGCTGCTCTTGGAGAGCAAACGGTGCAAGTTCTAAATTACTTTGTTAACTAAATATCCTATTTCCCAAATCGTATGATTATATTTCTGATTACTGTATTATATGGAAATCCAAACAAGTTCTCAACAGTGACAGCTGTTAATGTATTGGGTACAAATTCATAACCATTTGTTTGGCAAAATTAGTTGGTTGAAATTGTTCGGTAATTTTAGAGTGTTTATTGTAAGATTTCGGGCATGCTGCCGAACTAAATTGCGAGAGTTTCTAAGTACGGTAGCCAACTTGAATTAAAGGCATGTCACTTTTTGAAACTCATTTGGGCTGCGTAAAGTTTTCTCAAGTGTATGCCCTAATTATCTTGTGAAACTTGACTACGTGGGCGGTCTGTCCCCCTGCCGCCTCGACTTATATATACGTCCAAGGGCGGATATAAGGAAATTTGTTTGGGGGGGGGGGCAAACTCAACTTGAGACCAAAATGTCTCAAAAAGCATCAGGGGATGTCTTGCAAAAATACTTTTTTGGGGGGGCAGGAGAGGTGGTGACTGACTGTCGGAAAGACTATCTAAGCGGAGCGCCACCATCAGTTGGTGGGAGCGTACAGAAAACTTTGAAAAATCGCGACCTCTCAGATAGCCGGAAATTGCATTATACCAGGCTTGTAAGTAGAATTTAAGCAGTCGTCATTTTGAGCTTTCCTTTGCAATTAAATCTTCATTTTAATAAAAAGAAAATCAAATTGCAGAATGATCAGAAAATTTCCAGATAAAATGTACTGGCTCCTTTACAGGAAGATGTGACATTTTATCATTTTCTTTGTCGCAAAGTAAAATCTTCATTAAAAAGAATAGACCTTAACAAAATTTTTGTTTAATATGTTAAAGACGAACATATTCTAAGCACTCTGGTGAAGTTTTCATTCATTTCTCATGTTCGGTTCTCGAGATATTAGCAACTGAAGTTGACACACTTTCTACAAAAGGTAAACTGGAACCAAGGAGGTGCTATGTCATGTATTCATATTGATGGTCAATGTTTTGCTTTGTTTTTGTTTATTTTTTATCCTACTGTTTGATCTTGAATTGATTAGGGATGCTATCTTGCCCTTAAAGGGCCAAACCTCTCACCCCAAACTACAATTTTGGTACCCGGGTACCAAAATTTTCAAGTGGCTCAACACTTGATTGACAGCTAATTCAAACAATGCAGAGTGCTAAAGCTTATATTGCACAGCATGAACGGTACTGAGGGTGTTTTGATTGTATAAATTGAGTTTTTCTATACTCGTCCGGATAAAGGCCCAGTTCTCTCACCCCAAACAGTACCAATTCTCCTAACCTTCTTACTGAAGCCCCTCCCACAATTGTCTGAAATTCATCATCCTCATCAAGACACAATCTCAGTTTATTGCTTCAGGGTGATGAAAAACTCAAAACCACTCTCAGTACTGTTCATGCTGTGTTCTATAAGCTTTGGCACTCTGCACTTTTTGAATTAGCTGTCAGTCAAAGAGCTGAGCCAATTGAGAGTTTCGGCACCCGGGTACCAAATTTGTAGTTTGGGGTGAGAGGTTTGGCCCCTTAAGGCAAATTAAGTTTTTAAACTTCCATTGCTCGGGATGCACTTATGGTTACAACATATCACAGTTAAAATATATAAATATGGTGTTAAATTTTAGAGAAAAACAACTAAACATTATTTCCATCAATGTGAATACATGACATCACGTCTACTTGTTGCAAGTTAACTCTTTGTAGAAAATATAACTTCAATTCTAATATCTCAAGAACCAAACAATATGGGAAATGAGTAAAACTTTCCCCAGTAAGCTATGCATAGAATATGTTCCTCTTCAAAATATCAAACATAAATTTGTTCTGGACTTTTTCGTTTCAAGGAGTACACCATTGGAAATAAATTGAAAATCAAAACTTTTCGAATCTAGCTCATCATAGTGGTCGAATGAGCCTGTAAACCTGAACCGGCCACAAAGAAGCATCAGTACCAAATGCAGTACTGATCAGTACTGCTATTGGTGCTGGTAGCGCTATCAACCCTTCTGGGCGGCCGGTACTGGGCTTAAATTTGGATTCAATTACGAACTACATCCTTGACAATTACGCATTAGTTTATACTTTATAAATACTATATGACATTTGTATGAGAGAGAAGGCTGGGATACTTTGCCCAGATTAAGAGAAAGGCTACTTTTTATTCATATCGAATAACGTTATTTTTGGAAAATTGAAGACCATGCTTTGGAAATGTTTGGGGGGCAACGGGCAAGTGCCCCCCTCCCCCTCCCGTGCCCCTATGGCGAGCCACTAACGTATACGTCTATGGTGGGAATACTCTAGAATTCCAACTGACCCACATTGTACGTTTCATACTATGAGTATGGCTCTAAATGTTACGCAATGACTTCGTGGTATGTACAATAAAAGGTGATTACTAATAATACTTCATCCTATGTCAGGTGATCATGCATTGTTATGTTAGTAAGTTGTGTGTACTAGGCCGGATTTGTCATAGAGCAGGCGAGTGGTACGTCCTTCAGACTAGTCACTGAACGTGACCGTATAATTCGCTCCTTGTAGTCCCTCATTACTACGAAGTGTATAGCATAGGAACGTAATGCTGGGACCTGTTCAAGGGCTATTCAGAACTAAACCTTAGAACCGGAAACCACCTGCGTTAGAAACGAGCATCAAAACTCAAAAGGTCGAAACGCGCGATTTGGATCGAAATTTGGTAAGATGATGAAAAGGGTGATATTTGAGTCGTATCTGAAGAAAGGTAGTGGTCATTTGGCACGATTGTTTTCTAATTACAGTTGTACTGTTGTCACCGTATCCAGTAACATTAACACAGTAACAGTTAACAGTTACATGTATGGTTTCAAGCCTGGTATTTTGCTATGATAACTGCAGTGTTGTCAACGGCTTAGTGTGTTGACCACATACAATCGGAGATCCGGACGGAAATGAACAAGTGCATTAGTGATTATGCTTTGCTTTGTAGGCTTTCTCAGTCTAGACTGGAACTATGGTAGACTAAGCCAGTAATAAAATAGTTAAACTGAAGTTAATTGGTAGGCCAACCTTCAAGTCAGAACAAAATGATCATGACCATCTGTGAAGGCTAGCTACACTAATGCATAGGCCATGCCCAGTTCACACTTTTCATGGTTGGGCTTTCATACTGAACGTGACCGTATAATCCGCTCCTTCTTGTCACACCTTACTATGGTCACTGGCCTACATGTACAAAGGTAACGATGTTTTAAGCCAAAACAACAAACTGAGCTCTAATTACGATGGTATGGTTCATAGAACAGATTTGAGTTAACATAATGATTTTGAGCATTCTTAAATTATACCACTTACACCTTCAGGAATGTTTAATACCAGCGAATGCATAGCAAAAGGCAAGAAAAATGTGGTGCCATCCTTCGCAGTAACATCGACATCTTGATCGTCTGCTACTGTGTTGCATGATGGGGAGGACTTCCGCTTGACAAGCTATCGAAGACCAATTAGTAAGCGCAGCTAGTCAATACTTGTACTTCATATAGTTAGCTCTCTGTACATTATGAAATTGTACAGTCACTGCGTAGGCTTCCCCGTTTTTTATGAGATCACATGACAAACACTGACTTCTTCGACTGAAAAATTACTTTGGGCAGGCTTAACGTTACTCGCAGAATTATCCTGCCAAAATTTCCCTTTTAAAGGTCTTATTTCGTTAACAGACTTGTGTGGAAGGTGAATGTGATGACAAAGATCATCTGTGGAAAGTTTGGTGAGAAAAGGTATCTTTTTGGGGACGTGAGGGATGCCTACTCACGCGTGAGTAGGCAAATGAGCTGTGTTTTTGTGTATACCGGGCAAGGGCCCAGAAATGAAGTGTATAGCATAGGAACGTAATGCTGGGTCCTGTTCAAGTGCTAGGTTGGGCTCAGCCTTAATTGAGCTAGTCCAGCCTGCTAGGGAGTAGATGAGGGTTGGGCACCTGGGGGTAGCCTACCACAAAATATTGGCACTGCAGAGTACGCAGAACCTGTTAAGTGGACTGGTTCTCAACTCAGGGAGGGAAGTCACTCAGGAAGGTGCCAAGACAGCATGCACAACCATGTAATCCAACACATTAAAGGAACTGGGTTTAATTAATGATCACGTTCATCACTGTGCAGAAGCCTCAGCTTTGTCTTTTATTTACCACAGTTAACATGCACATTCTACATCTTAATTTTACAGCAACGAAACATATCCAGACTGTAGGTTTTTTGTTTTTTGTGGGAAGCAAATCCCTTTCAAAATTCCCCTGAAGGTTCCCTATTGGGTCCATTTCACCGTCTTCAATTTAATTGGGGCATCCATTTCTACTTTGATTGATTCCATCATTTTTAACACAGCCTTGACCTAAACTATTGAAAATGTGTTATTTGCTTCAAGTCTAGGCCCCAATAACTTCCCAGAAACACATTAATGCATTGGCTCGTAAAATATGTACAGCATTCAAGGTAGATATTATGATCTTGGGAAACTTATGGTCTCTTTCATGCACCAGATTAAATAGAAATTCATGCACAAGTTGCTTTTGAAGTGGTGATTTTTGTATGACTTCTAAAATGGGAACCTGTAAATTTATGATTATATGTGGCATAAACAGTCACAGAGAGATTTTATATAGAATTTGGGAAGAAACCATAGACATAGTACGACACTATCCCTGAAATTAGAAGTTGTCTCATTTCCCTGGGGATAAAGAATTTGCAATCATGGTGGCCTGTATGTGCACTGTTGAACAGTGCATAATGTTCATTGGCACACATACAGTGATATTGCTAAAGATAGAAGGGGTATCAATTTCATTTCAGTTTCTGCCTGGAAGTTGATCAATGTATGTGTTAAATGTTTTAATTATTATAGGTACATGTCCTAACACAAAACTTAAATTTTCATTGGGGATTAAAATGAGTGTCACTGGTAATTTTCAGTAATTTTTTCAAGAACCCGTGTTAGTAATTCACCCTATATCTTCAGTGTTTTAACTACTCTGTGTGCCATAGGTTCCAGTATTTGTGTGAATACTGTAAATACTGCCCAGCCCTAGAGTAGGTAGTGGTGGGCATCCTGTGACATGATGATGGGTGGGGACACAGTGTAAGGCCTTCAGGCAGTTGTGATTTCCTGCATTAAATGGACAAACAGAGTTTGTTTTTACAAGGTTTTCCACAACTTAATTCAATTCTGCACTGTCAAAAACATACTGTACACTGAGTGAAAACTAACATTAAATGTGATGGTCCGAGTTAGGATGATTGGTTACTGTATGGAAGAGGCTATCTAGTCTGGAGGATAGACTAAAACCTGTAACGACGTCAGAACCGTGATGCATGGAATTTACCATCATGTCTCGTCCTGAATTAGGCCCTGCTGTACATTTTCAAAGTTGTGCATATAAGTAGCATTAGAGTCAGAGGAGGGATCAGTCACTGTAAGTTACTTTTCTTTTCCATAGAAGCACTACCTGCATACCTGTGGTTACTTGGCATACTCATTAGCAGGGCTGGAAAAAATGTAAATTTCCCTGCAAGCAAATCAAATTTCCCAGCCAGCAAATAAAAATTTCCCAAACACTTCACATGTTTACATACAAAAGAAGTCAAATTTCCCTCCAAATACTAAAATTTCCCTGCAATGACATTCCCGAATTGCTGGTTTTTTCCAGCCATGCTCATTAGCACAAGTTAAATTTACTGATGATAACATTATTTGCTAGTTTGCTCCTTAAATTTTGCCATCTTTGGCTCCACCAAAACAATAACTTACCAGCATGTCACAGAAGATTGAACATTGTACCTACATGTAAAGATTTAAAATGTAGATTCCAGATTCCTATCCCCCTCTCTGTTAGACGTGCTGAGTCAGCACATACATTTTTAAAAGGTGTTCTTTACCTAACCAATAAATTCCTCTGTGTATAGACCGGGATATTGATGCATACTTTTACATGCTTGAAAACAAAAGCACTAAGTTCATTTTTCGTTGCAAGTGTATAAAAATGGAAACATACATGTGCAAGAGTTGCAATGATTTTAAATCAGTTAAAATGTTGAGCATTGACAGGATTGCTACAAGTCAATCTTGTTATGTCAAACTTCAAAGTTGTGGTACGGTCCAGGATTGCGTTCCTGGTCATGGATTTTCACCTTTGTCACGTACATCACATCAAGAAGTCATTGTCACTAATATGTGAACTGGGAACTTGGATCCGTTTTTTTTTCCTGTAAAGTACAAGAGTACAGTATATAACATTAAAAATCTACAAAAAGATGTTTCTTCTTTTTTCTTTTCTTTTTTTTCTTTTTTTTTAATCAACCAAAAATAAAGTGGTAATCTTGGAGTAATAATAGACTGGAGACAGTGGGCAGGGCTTGACGCCATATTGGAACACCCAAAACATTGGCACGCTTCACGTAGTACTCAACAGTTGCAGTCACATAAAACTTTGGGTTTGTAGTGTGTCTAGTGGCAAATTTACTACACCAGAAAAGGATGTTACATGATTATTTTGTCAATTTGCTTGTAAAAATCTTCCAAGTGGTGTAAGGTTTACTCTTGATAGGCATTTCTTCAGGTTTGCTGTATGGGCTCACAATTGCAAGAATTGTTGGTACCCTGGAAACCAGTGAAGTGCTTGCCAAAGTGGGATTTTGTTTAAAAATTGTCCACAAAGAGTAGATCTTTCTTGACAATGAGGTTGGTTGATTTTGCCCTTCTTGAAAGTGACCAGCTACTGGGATACTTCATGCAATTTTTAAGACCCTAGTTGTGTGTAGCTGGTAGGGGACATTTGGAGACGTTGCACTTGCTCATTGACATGACCTCCTACTAGATCATACATAGAGCCCTGTAATGGTATCAATTATTCCAATTTCTCCAAGTTGTGATCCTCCCAGGTCTCACTTTGCTTCTGCCACTCCTGGTCTGGGGGTTGCAAAATATGCCCACAGCATTCCCTGCCTGTCTTAAGACGTGGCTAAATAGGAGGACTTGCACCATATTTGAACTGTATGACACTATATACAGTAACACAATTGTGTCAGTGTGTCTTAAAATCTTATCTTACTAACCCACTCTGCTCCCTGCTGTTCATGTTTGGCTTCACTTAATGCACCTACCCCCTCTCTCCATCCCAAACAAAAAAACTACTGCACCTTACACAAAAATCATGGATCTGCCCAAAAACATGGGGGAGCCTGGGGTTATTTGTCTCTTTCTTCTTGTAAGTTTTTGCTGTCATAACCAGCGCCTGCCTTTAGGAAAACGGGTGCTAATTTAGAATCCGTGCCCGGAAGTAGACATAATTTTACTCACTTCACAACTTCCAAAAGAGGGCGCTGAAACTTTAAAGTTTTTTTTTTTTTAAGTAAAAAACCCTTTTTCTTTTTTTCCTCACTCGAGGAACAGCGCTATAAGTGTGTGCTGTGGAAAGAAGTGAATGGTTAGTGCTGTGGAAGAAAGAAAAGCATTGTTAGTACCGGGACCTGAACCCTCGACCCTAGCGGTATAGCGATTCTAGCATGAAGACCAGCGCTCTTGCCTACTGCGCTACGAGCGCCGTTGCCGGTGGATGGGTTAGAAATAATATAAGTACTGTCTAATAATACTATCTATTACATATAGCTGTAGGTATACGTATTTACGTATACCTAAAGCTAACTGTATGTACTTGAGAGTGTATATATATGTAGAGTATGAGATACGTATACGTAAATGTTTATATACCCCTACATATACAGTTCCTATGCATGCGTACACCTGCATATGGCCCACCCTAACCCTATACCTATGCCTACGTAACCATTATACTATGCGTACGTAACCCTAACCTTATTACTATGCGTACGTAACCCTAACCTATTACTATGCATACGTAACCCCTAACCGTACAGCTATGACGCAGTTCCGGGCACGGATTCTAAATTAGAGCCGGAAAACGAAATACAGAAGTTGTCCACAGGACAACCTTTAGTAAAACCAGTAGTCCTGCATGAAATATTTGATTTTTTCCGAAAATGCTACTGTAACTTATTTCAGAAGTTGCCTCAAGTCACACACTCAATGAAGAAGAAAAGAGTTGTGTGGTGACTACAAGTGTTATTCATAGAAAACTAGGAAGTTACAAGTTGACTTTCTTCATTCGTGAATGCATTTCATTATTTCAAATTACCTACTACTCAAGTGAAGTCCTTCATAAATTCTGGTCTGGAACACCACTACATCTCTAAAAATCCTTAACTGGTAAGGGACTACATTAACTGTCAAGACTCCTGGTAGGTGTTACCAGTTAAAAAAAAAACAAGACAAATAAGCATGTTCACAGAAAGAAGTTGCCATTCTTTTTGAGCAGTGGTAGCCCTGAAAAGAGTGGCTTGGTTTCAACTTTTAACAGTTTAAACATTGCATTCCTTATTTTTGGTAGGGATGGTTCCTTCTAGGACAGCATTTTCATGGTGGTGCTAAATTTGACCCTTGTTGTTGCTCCCTGGCATTATGTTTGCCTCTGCCACCAGGTCGGGTCCAACTGCTTACCAGTCTTATGGAGTTAGATGAGACAGTCCAATTTCTAACAATTGGTTTTTATGTGACCTGGCAGTGGATTTCTTTCCAGTTGTGGCTCACTGGCTGTTTTCCCTTCCACAAAAGTTGCTTATTACTGAGCACCACATGCAGGAGGAATAGGTTCCATTTTCAGTCTTTGGTATGATCTGGCCACAATTTGAACATTTAACCACTTAGCCAAAAGCTGGATGCTTCAACCACTAGTTAATTTGTGATGTCAGTGTTGTACTACTCACATTGCAATCTTTGTATTTCTTTGTTTTCTGAAAATTACTGCACCTTGTACCAAAGTGTGATAGCACTCTTGAAACTCTTATATGGTGATGTAATTAATTATGGCCTCACTGTGCAACATGCAATGCAAGCAAACAGGAAGTGTTCAAGGTCACAAAAACATTTTTAATGTTAAAAGGAAACAAAGGAAAAATGTGAGTTGTACAACAAGGAAGTCAAAAATTATTGCGCAATGGACTAATTTGTTCTAAGTGAACAAATTTCAAGATTTAATATCTCAACAATGGAACAAGCTGTGACAGTGGGAGTTGGATGAATAAGATTCATTTTAAAACCTCTTAAATATATATTTTTTAAAATTCTAGACTTGGGGTGCACTTTATTGCTGATACTGTGAGTCCAAGTCTTCCACTTTGGTTCTAAGAATTCCAGGCCTGCAATGATTATACTGTTACAGTGGCCCCCCCGCAATGGGTTCCCAACCAAAAACCACAATAAAAAAAAGGAGAGAAGGCTTCCTTAAAGTTTTGCAAATATAATTCAGAAATTAAAACCTGTACTTTCAGGTAACAAAATAACAGAGAAACAGGAATTCAAGAAGGGTAAAATTAACTTAAACAACTTACTCGCTTAACTCTTCCTTCTAGAAAATAATCAAAGTCCAAGAGAACAAAATCCAAACAAATATCACAACTGAGACCAGACCCTCACACCTTGGCAGCCAGGACAGCTCTAATCACACCCATAAAATCAAGAGCCCATCCCCTGAACCAACACAAAAAGATACATTGCTGCCCTAGCCAGCCAGGTGTAGAAACAATAGGTCTCTAATAACTAACCTACTTAGGCAGAGAAGTGCAGTGAAATGAAAGGATGGAATGACTTGGAATGGCTTGTTAGTCAATGAGATGAGAATGCAAGGGTTAGTGTTGGGCCCTGGATGAAAAGGTGGAGATGGGTGAGAATGTATGACAGGTGAGATGGGATGTTAGTAACAATACCATGAATTTTGAATAATGTGACTTTCAAGAAAGATCTGGGAGTAGTTATTATGGGAAATTTAAAGCCATCTAGGCAGTGTGCAGCTACTGCTGGAAGGACTAATAGGGTGCCTGGGTTAATCAGGAGGAATTATAATAGTTTTAATATTAAAGAAATTGTGCTAAAATTGTGTAAGCAGGTGATTAGACCCCATCTGTATGCTGCACCTCCCTCGAGTCCATTCTATGAAAAGGATAAATTGCTTTTAGAGCAAGTTCATAGGAGAATCACTCAACTCATACCTGAGGTTTATCCCCATAGACTTAAGCATCTTGGGCTAACCATGCACCTTGGAGCTGAGAAGGATTAGGGGGAGTGGGATAAACATGGTCCAAGTATAAAAATTTCTTCCTGAAGGGAATCCTTTGTTAAAGTAGCCCATGGCTTCAAGGCCACTGTAAAATACTGGATTATCGTTTTGCAAGACTTGACATTAGGAAGTTCAGTTTCTCTCATAGGGTACCGTAGTTAATGAGTGGAATAGGGTGCCTTAGTGGGTCGGTAACTCTACATCAGTGCACTGCATTAAGGTAAGCATTCACAAGTTCATCTGAGACTGTGGTAGAGAATCCTTGAAATTTTCAATTTGCTTGGTCTCAGTCTACAGCAATGCTAGGTGCAACAGGTGTTCCTGCAGACAATCAGCCTACAGCATTGCTAACAATGCCATAGTAAGCCATTTGCTGCTGAATGCACAATGCCACAGAGAAGAAAGATGACTATATATCTTTTCTCTGTGTGGTTGAGATGAACACTGATGCTGAATAGTAAATTGGACAATCTCATGGGATGCCGACATTTGTGTGATGGGGAGGTATAATCTAATCTTCACTGCATGGGCTCATTGTGTGTTGGTAGTTTGCATTTTGTTTTGGGGAATCTGGATAACAGGTACAGTATCTTATGGGGCCTTTATAGCCTTCCTTTAGCATTTAAACTGTTATATTACTTCTTTAGTGTCTTCTGATTCTGTGGAAAAAGAGTAAATGAAGTACTGGAACAAAAGCCATACTTGCTGTCAAACTATAACTGCCCCTTTAAAGTTGGTTGGGGTTTAGGAGTGAATTCACATAGCCCTATCTGTAAAGCACACTTACGGTCCTACTCTGCCTTAAAGTACCAATACCACGTATGTATCCTATACTTGAATAAAGTAGTGTTATGGAAGAAACTGTTCTTTCTTTGCAAGACCAGTACACTAAGTCAGTTACTAGAAATAACTGTCATCTGCAAATTGTACTTGAAATAAGTATTTCCTTGACACCTGTCATTTACTGTCAGTAGCAGTGCTCAAAAGACACGCTTGTCAAGACATTCATCACTATAAACCTTTTTGGAGCACTTGGAGCATAGTCAAGGTCACTGCAAAATGTCCAGTGCAAAGTAGAGCAGAAGCTTGAGAAGGCAAGTCCATTTTGCAGCCAGTGGAGTACCTACAATACTTGTTAAAAATTCATGGCTGTAAACTTTTACAGGCTGGTGACATTTGATAGGAGACTACTTGCAGAGTTGGACCATCAGTTTGCATGGAGAGCCCCTCCAGGGGGGAATTTTTGGCCCAAAGTACTTAGATTGCAGGAAATGGCACCTGGTTCTTGCATGCCCAGAATTGCTTATCTTCTGCAGATGTTTCATGCCCCTGGAGCTTTTAAGGAGACAATGTAAGGCTTACTGGTATCAGCTAGCTATTATTGATTACAACCTAAAATTTGAGTATAAATATATCCTGATAACGAAGGTGGGATGGTTAATAAATATGGGAATAATTCCTTCCTAGATCTGGGACCATGGCAGTATTAACTGGAGGTGTAGAACTTCCATGCCAATCAGACTGTGCTATGGTGATGTGTTACTTATTAGCAATGTGTATACCATTCAGTGGTGCATTGATGAACTTATGCTTTGTAACATTCATAGTGACTTGTAAATATGGGCATGTGATAATGCCATTGAACTTTATAAATAAGCTATGACCACATATGAAAGCTTTGCAGGAACTGGTAGATTGCATTTCTCGAATTAATTTTATTTAAAGGCATGCATGCGAGTTTATAACCAAGTTGGTGATTCAAATTATGTCCAAGCCATGATTGGGAATGAAACTGTTTATCAGTTCAGTGGAATTGTCTCTTGTTTGTAAATCAAGAAATTGACTAGGATACAATTGTCTCAAGAAAAAGAGATTGAGAGAATTAGCATTTCATCTCCTCATCTTCTTCTGAACCTGTCACCTTTATTGAGCTGTGAAATGTACAGTTAATACCCATCTGAAATCCATATAAATACAGTATGTATAGCTAATCTCCTGCCCATATTATGTTTCCACAAAATAACGTGTTGTGGGTATATTCTTCCTCTTTCACTTTCTTAATGCAACATTATGATATTTTCTTTCAGTTAGAGGAACAACTCAAAGTAACTAGAACTATTGACTTGAGAGGTTACATGCTAGAAGTGAACTGTATAAAATGTGAAGGCTAAGTACAGAAATACGCAAGCAGAAATGAGTTTCCAGAACTGAAAGTTTCCTTGCAAGTGAAGGCAGTCATGTGATTCTTTTGGAAAATATGAGTTTCATGACAACAGATCATACCCAGATGACACTTGAAATGTCCAAAGACTCTCTAAACAATAATGTCTCCATGGTGAATGTTTACCAAATTGCAACAGACATTGGCAAGGACTTGGAGACTTTAATCGAACGATTTGGTAGTGAAGATTTTCGTGACCTTATGCCCAAGATCATTAGGGCCCTGGAATATCTAGAGGAGGCTGTGAAGAAAGTTGACGTGAAAGATGGAAATATCCGAAACCTTGAGGACAAGGTGGCAAAGACAGAGCAAGACTTAGAAATGAAAGCAAAGCAAATTGACCAACTGCTACTAGTAAGTGAGGAAGAATGCATGGGTATGTAATTAAAGGGGGGGATGGAGGAATAAAGAGATTGAAAAGGAGGGTGTCAAAGCTTGGAGATGATGTATATGATGTAAATTGTATTACCTCTGTTTATTGCCCCAAGGATTATCATGCAGCCTTGTTTTCATTCTTCTGAAACCATGTGGATTTGCATAAATTATTTGGGAACATAAAACTATCTCAGAGAGGGTAGCAAAGACACTGACTTCAAGACTGAACACAGTTTCATCAGGTTAAGTACAATACTGAATTGTCTGTTTTACATTTACAGTAGTACAGATGTATTTTTTCATCAGTGGCTTTACTTTGATTCAGCTATGGTTTTGATTGGAATGTTATTTATTTACATACTTAGATGAGGTTTTACAGCTCAGCTACCATCCAATTGGTTTAAGCATGGAAGTACTTCCATGGTTTAAGTTGGGCTGACCACACTGCCTCTTCTTTTCCAGTTGTGACTCATTGGCTTGTTTTGTCTACTCCATTATCTATTCGGAGCACCAAGCACAATGACAATATAGGTCACATTAGAATGACTTATACTAGGGTTGTGTACGGTGCAGCCAAATTTGGTTTTGAAGCCAGGTACTGTAGGGCCAAAAATAATTCTGTGAGTGTACAGTTGGGTAAGCTTTCCCCTTTTCATTTTCATTCCTACAGTATCCTATCATATTTGTGAAAGCAGAATGCCATCATGTTAAAAATGTATGCAGACTGGTGTGTTCCTTATACTGAGCCTTGATGCACTTTGGGGTTTTCTTTTCCCAAATCTCCCCCCCCCCCCCCTGCTCTCGTAGCACATGTAGTACACGTTTCTGAGACAATAGTAAGAAGATCCAGTGTTTTGCATGTACCATTGAAAACTTTTGAGTTTTTATCACTTATATACTTGCACTCATATGCATTCAAGTTAGGCCTAAGTAGAGATATTTCCCATATGTTGTGAAACTTCTTGCAGCCACAATTCTGGGTTGATAGGCACAACTTCTGAGGAGAGGATTAGCTAAGCTTGCCTGACTATTTTGATAGTTTTGTTGTTTCCTTACTGCTTTAGCTCATACATGAGAGCCTGCCATGCATGATAGATTTTCAACAATAGGCAGTTTTACGTCATGCCTTTTAATTAAAAAAGGGTGAAAAATATCAATGAGACAAATATGCTTTATATTGTACTGTACTGCAGTTATACTGTTGAACTCCTGGGTCAATTATGCTGAACAGAGCTAATAACACAGGTGTTACAAAAGAATTTTGCTGGTATACCTATTGCTGATGTCACACATTTTGTATGTGCATACATGTACTGTAGCAGAGCAAGTTCATTTTACTGTAACTAATTTTATCTACTTTTAATCATTAATACTTGACAGGAGCAAACACTTTCACTTTTTGGGAGAAGACTGTTTCCAGTTTGTCTTGCCAAAGGAGTGTGTTTATGTGGAAAAGTTTTAATGAGATCCATGCTTACTGTTGTAGCAGTTCAGATTGTTATGCATAATGTTAAAATTATATACAGCAGCTCTCTCAGCCAAGCTAGATCTCTCACAGCCATGCATGCTTTGTTTCAACACCCATCACAATTGCAAGATTAAGTTGGGCTCTGTTTTTGTGATGTGGAGTTTGTGGCTGCATCTACTGTAGCTTAGTTGAAGGAGCCACAGCTTGGATATTTTGACTTGACCGAGACCTTTGTAGACTGCACACATTTCAGGACACATGTGTTGCAACATGTTGCCAACACAACTGGACACAAATGTTTTGTGTCCCTGTGTACACTGCACAAATTTTGCAGGCACATGTTGTGACACATGTTGCTGCTTGTGCCTGCTCTGTACACACTGGCAACATTTTCAGACACGAGGTGTTTGGGCAAGGCTGTAGTGAGAAGAGCATCAACGGTACTACCATTGATCAAGTACAATTGTGCATGGGTATGATCTTTAGTACTGCTATTGTAGTGTTTAGTTTTTAACTGTAGAGCATCCGCCTCTCACATGAAAGACCCGGACTCAATTCCCAGGTCGAGTCATACCAAAGATGCTAAAAATGGAACCTTCTGCCATCTTGCGTGGTGCTCTGCATAAGCAGTGGAGTAGGGAAAACAAACCAGTGAGTCACAACTGGAAAAAAATCCGTTGCTGGCTTGAATTGAACCAATAGGGTTGGAAACTGAGCTGTAAAACTCCATCTAACTTACTAACTCTATGTACAGTAGCAACATCAATTTATCCCCAGAGTGACCTAGGTATATGCTACTAAATAGGTTATATGTGTAACACTGATTTGCAGTGGTCATTTTTGTGTACAGTAACTACAGTACAAAAGACAATTTTTGTATTGTGCAAATGCTTAATCTCCTCCATACAAAGAAATGGTAAATGTTGGCAAATCACTTCTCAGTATGTGTGTGTGATAAGGTAGGACCCTATCTGGAAAGTATAGTATTTTTCATTTTTCCTCAGGGAATTAAGGAGCTTTTTTCTAAAAGTCCCCTCGGCTCTTTGGCGAAGAGCCAAGGGGCGAAAAGCAAACATTTACTCTTCTGGGAATCAAGGATAGTCACCCAAACTCCTCAACCTGTCAGTGTGAATTTGAATAGATTTTCACATCACAGACATATATATCCCTTGCTTCTTATGAAAGCACATGCACAGCACAGCATGCTATTGGGAGTATTGTCATCTGAACACTGCACCTAGTATGTCAACTGTTTTGGCTAGCAGCTTGTCCTGATTATACTTTTGCTGCAAAGATATTTGTCAAAAATACCATGTTCTATTGTCAAAACTCATCTTCTTTGTTCTCTGTGCTGCCAATTTTGAACTTTAAATCCTGCAAATGTTCTTTTTTAGGATGCAGAGGAAGCAGCTGAAAAGAAGAAAGAGGATGACATCTTTTGGATGAAGCAATTATCAGAGTTACAGAAGGAGAATGCCATCCTTAAAGATGAGGTTTCTGAGAAGGAAGGCATTGCAGTGAAAGAGAAAGGTGAGGGTCATTGTTGACAGTCCAGATTTTTGTGATTTTTTGTACCTTTGTACCTTGACTGCCATTGGTAGCAAGTCATTTCTTTCAAGTCTAAATGAGGGAGCAAGTCATTTTTGGTAAGTCTTAGTCAGTACCAAGTTCTATTGCAAGAACTGCGACTTGAGTCTGACTGGAGTCAGAGTTGTAAGTTGCAAGAGTCTACCTTTCTAGTGACAGCTGATGGAGACTCAACCATGTTTGTATTAGATTGGACCAGTTTAAACTGATTGAGTTGATATCACATTTGCTGTCACTTTTGGTGCCCTCCTGCTCTACATAATGAATGTTATACTTCAGAAGGGGACTGAATGTCCAAGACATTTCATGGAGTATTGTATCAAGAATGAAGGAGTTAATTTGATCATTAGCAATCTTTTTGAAAGGTTGATTATGATAGCAATAGCACTCAGTGATTTAGAAGACATTAGATCAGGCCAGCTCTGAAGAGATGAAGGTTACTTGCTTTGCTCTTCTTTTGTTCTTGGTGCTTAGCTGTCTTTATTAAGCCTGCATTATCTGATTCCTGAAATTCCTCTAAACTATTAGAGATTATACCGTAGGGACAATGGTTCTGGTCATCTGCTAAAGCTGAGAGAGATCAGAGGATTATTTCCCTCCTTAGCATTACATTGCCAGCCGTCAAAGAGAGCAAAATTATTTCGAAATGGTACACTAGGTTTAATGTTTTAAAAGGGAGCAGTGTGTTTCTTTATTACTTCTTAAGCGTATATATACCCTTGTCCCTGTTTCAGGAACAAATCAGAATTGTTTGAAATATCAACCCAAGTGTTTCGACTGCTGTAGGATTTTAAACAGGTATATTTCTTTCCTCAATGAATAAATTAGAATAAAAATGGAGTTGTGCAACTTTAAAAGTGGTTGAACAGTTGTTTCTATAAAACATTGCAAACATTTTACATGTGTCTGATAAGCACATAAAGATCAAAGCAGTATTCTCAGCTTGACAATGGTCTTTTTTACAGACTGACTTGAAAGAAGGAAATAGTCATTAAGGAGTATAGTTAACAAAAGTCAAACAATAGAAACAAAGTGACCTGTCAATCAATTTCGTTCCTTGAATAGGATTACGTTACTTTCAAGTACCTATTGTCTGATAGACTCGAGGGAGCAATCTTCACCTCTTCCAGCTCTTCCGGAATTTAAACTTAAATTATTGTTTATATGTACAGTAATGCTTGAGGGGTACAGGATGGAACTAACAAGCGTTTCAGTCAGTAAGTTGTTCTGTACACTGTTATTAAATTGTTCTGCACAATGTCAGTTGTTCTGTATACTGTCAGTTGTTTTTTCTACATCAGAAGAAATCAAGTTTTCAATACAAAAATCTAATGTTAGCTTGGGTTACATCATATCCTTGCCTTTATTTTTGGTATTACATACCTGTTGCCCCCACAATATTTAAATGCGTATTACAAAGTAAATACATTATTGAGATATAGGGAAGTTTGGTAAACATTACACTCACCTTTGAAAAAACATCCCATCCTATTACAAAGTCAATGGTCACATCAGTAGTCTGTGCTGCCTTATGCACTGTTCTTGTTTTCATGTGGTACTTATCACTACATTGGGTGATTAGTCACATTGGTCACACACAGTACAGAAGACTAGGTGAACTTCGACAGAAAATCTCTTTTAAAACCTTGTGATTGGTTCCATGCACCAATGATTACCTACTTTCAGCCAATCACACCTTGGGACACATTCAGTTTTAGTGTGTATTGCTTGCTAGAGGATCCCCAAATTTCCACAAGGGAACATCGTAAAAAAGTTCACCATATGATTCGTATATGGGTGGAAAAGTAAAGAAATTGACGATATTGTACGGTGACAATTCTTGACATTGGGAAGAATTGAAAACTCAATGTGTCTAGCTCCCTAAACTGGGAAGTTTGTGTTGTGTTAACACATCTTAATTATTTTTTGAACATGTTAGAATAACCTTTGAATGGGAAGATAATGGTACAGGATGGGATTATTTGAAATGGAACATTTGTGTACCATCGAAACCTCAATGCAGTTTTGCATTCTGGTTTATAATGAAGCTAAGCATAACACACCATGCATGGTTTGCCTCTAGCATACAAGAAAATGTTGCCAAAAATGCCTCCCAGATTACTCTCAAAGGCACTATCCAGGCCTTATTACCACATACAGATGAAGTATGTGGGATATTGGAACAAAATACATAGCAAATACCAAATATATGCAAGGAGAATAAAGTTCCTGCCAAGCTTCCCCTTGGCTAAAATGCCTCCTTCAGGACTTGACATTTTTGAAAATTTTTTACCCCCATTGGCATTTACTGAAGGTACTATTATATTCCACTAGCCTTAACTACTCTAGAAATTTTGAATGAACAAAATGTGTAGAGCACAGTACAGCTGCAATGATACTGTACACTTTGTTGTTCTGGCCCATTATTCAATCCATAGTGAACCTTAACTAGGAAAGTGGCTGTGTCTGACCCAATTACTTGGGTAGAAACTGAACCATAAAACTTCATCTAAATTACTAACTTCATAGTGGACTGACACTAACTTGAAGATTTTTATAGTTTCTTTGTACAAGTGCGAGAAAGGTTTTCAATGACTCTGTAAGCCGTTAAAGCTATGAAAGAGTTTCTTTTATACTTCAAATTATGAAATAAAGGGACAAAAAGTGGTTTGCTTTAAATTAATTTGTCTTTGCTTTAAAAAATAATGAAAATTTTCATCCATCAGTTTATAAATGCTGTTGTATTTTTCAGTTCAAGAAAAAGAAGCTGTGAAGGTGTTAATGGTCATGAAACAAACAGTTGATAAACAAAGAAATCAATTGAGGGCACAAGAAAAGGAAGTCCTTCAAAAGACAGCTGATATTGATGCTGTAAGTATATGTATGGTTATCTCATCTCAGTCCCATTCTACCGACTTTATGGTCAAGTTGTTGGAACATCTTACTTGCAGCATGAAGGGCTAGAGTTTTACTCTAGGCTGGATCATACCCAAGCCTTTCAAAGTGAAACCTACTGCCATTATACTTGGTGCTCAGCAATAAACAATAAAGTAGCTGAAGTGGGTGGCCACTATCATCCAAAATGTGGTCAACTTTGGTTGTTAAGAGGTATTGGTAGATGGAATCTACCATACCAAGGTTTTCCCCTATCAAAGCAGGCAGATGCTGACTAACCCTGTCAATATGGCCCCAGATTTCAAGAAACCAGTCTTAAATGCAATTTGAGACAGGTCTCAAATGGTTTAGGCCAATCGGAATGCAGGAAATGAAAAGAGGTGTTTATGAATTTGATTTTGAAGCCTCTGGCATTAAAGAGTCGGCAAACTTGATTCAATCATGAAAAGTCAACTTAATGCATGCAGCAACAGCAAAGGAAATAGGTAAACTTTTGTCTTAGGTACTGCACACTTGAGAAAGGTAGTATTGTAATATGTACGGTATATTGTACCTGAACAGACAGGGTGTTGTAATGAACAGCAATGGCAAGGCCAGGTTTTTTCAGTACCAATAAAAAAGAAGGGCACATTTGCACCCTTCTCCTATGTTTGTGTTATTTCTTTCTAAATATTGGTAAGTTTGGTTTTAATTGCTCAAAAGTTACTTGGTTGCATTATAACTATAACTAGTGCAGTAGACAAGTTAAATTTGCCACAATGTAGCTCATTTCTTACTGTAAGTGTTTGCACTGGTTACCCGGTTACCCACCTGCCATCATATTACCTGGTTCCAAATCTGCAGTGCTACCTGAATCTTAAAAAACATTTCCTGCAAAAAGGATCACCCCATTTATGTCATTGCCCATGGTAATGGACTTAAGTATTTTGCCAATTTGGTAAACATTCTCCGAGACTGAGAATGAAGAAGAGCCCCTAGAAATTATGTGTAAGTTTGAAAGTTGTCTGTGTTTCGTTTCCAAAGTTGAAATTTTTATCAGTGTGCAGCCTGATCGTGCTTTCGTCACGTAGTGAATTACTTCTCATACATCACATGTATATTACTTATAATCTTGCATGCAAGCAAGCCATCTGAAGGCCGATTCAATTTCCATCATAGTGTTTCACAGAGACATAGCAGACATATCACCCCCACCCAGTTTGCAAAGACATTGCCTGTAACGTTCAGCATGCTAGGTACATAAACTGAGCCTTGCATGTATATGATCTTATAATTAATACGGGATGCCACTTTGAGTTAAATCCTGGAATATTTCATAATGGTTAAACCTGTCAGTTTTACGCAAATCAACACTTTGCCCCCATCTGTAAAATAAAACAACATCAAAGAAATAACACCGTAAACATTTGCGAAAAAAGTTTTTGAAACAGGCCATTACATATTACGTTATTTTGCCCCAAAATGGCACTTGCACAGACTACAAAGTTTATGTGTGTATGCTATGTTACCATGCCTGGATGTCAACATGAGGCTATCTACGTAAGAACGTACATACCCCTTTAATGATAATCCCAACACACATCGTACAGTAGTGTGAGGGAAGTTCACAAACATGACGTTGTTTGTTTACAATCGGTAATTTTGGACGTGCAAGAGAATACCATAGTACAGGGCTCTGATTGGTTAATATTTTTAAATCAGTGTTTTAAAAGGAGAAGCTTCAAGCTCTTAGTGTGCTTGCTTTTTGAGGAGGAAAGCGTCCCAAAATTCAACATCAAAGTGAAATTGATATGGGCCTAGGGAAGTACTAGTTTTCTTAATTGACTTTTTCTGTTATGTTTCTTTTACTTGTCATTTTGATTTAAAACAAAACAAGACGATGAAACCTCCTGACAAATCAAATGTTTTTGATCTTGGGAATGTGATCGCTATACTTCTCCTATACAGCTGTAAATATTACCAGCATGTCTTATGGAGTATGCCTTACAAAATGCTCATATCTTTTAATCACCGTAACACCAGGTAACCTGGGTACCTGACGGGTATTGCGATCGGGTACCCAGGTCCTATTTTTTAGTACCTGTGCAAACACTACTTACTGTACATACTGATGTATGTACATACCCTCTTGATTCATACACAGTTGGGTGTGTACATTCACTGTCATCTGTTGACATGTCTGTACATAGATTCTTCTTATAGTAGTAAATTATTTTGGGTGTGACTTTCATGAATGAATGATGATACTGGTTGGTACATGTACCACAAAGGGTAGTAAATCAAATAGCATAGTTCATGTAAGGTTAGGTTACAACAAGTTGCAATCGCTCTTTGTAACTTGTGCTGTTTTTGCACCTTATGCATGCTCTATGCCAAGTGTGAAAGAAATTTATGATAGTCGTGCTCAGATAGCATGATGCATCAAACTGGCTGGAGCAATGTTGAGAAAATAAATATTGACTTCAGTATGAAAACTAGCATGGAAAATTTTGAGTGACTTGAAGGGAAAACTAGATTTTTTTTTTTTTTTGGAGGGGGGGGGTCCAGCCAATTGGTTCAAGTCAAGCTGGCCATAGCCTTCCTTCCAATTGTGGCTCACTGGCTTGTTTTCCCTACTCCAATGCTCATGTTGCAAGCACAATGGCAGAAGATTCTGTTTGTAAAGCCTTCTTTATGACCCGGCCAGGACTCTAACTCCCAACTTCCTGACTGAAAATCTGATGCTCTAACCACTGGATCATGTAGTCTTTCTCAAATTTGGTAGATAATGATCCAGATGGGAAAATTATAGGTTGCTCTTGGGTGGCAAACCCACTCTACTTTGAACTGTCATGTGAACAGTTCTCATAGTGCAGTCACTAAGCTTTCTCAGAGCTGTAACAAAGTCACCCCTTTTTGTGGCAAGTGAATTCAAGTACTAGTTGTGCACTTTAATTTGTATCTCAATATGTCACATGTATTGAGATATTGTCAAACTAGCCAGTGGATGAAATTTCTTCAGAGCAAGGGAATATGACTTGATCAGTGGTATGTCTTTGAGAATTTGAGAGCGTGCTCTTTGGCCGGGAGGCAGAAGACATTGCATTGTTCACATTAAAAAAGTGATGGTTGCTAAGTTATTTTTGCAAATTTTATGGTTAAACTCTTCAGTTGTCATGGAAACTTCAATTTTCTATGTACACAGCACTTTGGTTGCTAGGCACAGATACCCACTGACTGAGAATGTTTACATTTTGTAGTTAAGCTTTGAGATGTTAGATGCTTGGTGTCACACCTCTGCTGAATCAAGCATGAAGTTATTGTAAGATAATCTTGCTTAGTCTGACAATAAACAAAGGCTCTGGAAGCAGATATTTCCCAAGAAGTTATCTTGAGAGGAATAAGCTCCAAGAGTTGGGTACAAGCAACAGAAAAGTTTTGTAGTATTTATTTTGTCTTGGTGCTACAAGCTTATTTACAATTTATGGAGTTTCATTGTAGTGCACAAAATGTGTCTAGGACATGGTCAAAGTGTCTCTAAGTTGTGATGAAAAAATTAATCTCTCAAGAGCTGATTGAAGTGCATTCAGGATCTGTAACATACTGTATTGAATGGGTGTTTTTTCTACACACTTGTCATACAGTGTAACAATGCAAACACTCAAGATATCAGCAGAGAAATAGCTCTCACTCCTTCAGATGTTGTGAAATACCAAAACTTTTGAATGAAACTGTGAAAATAGCATTAGGGAGAGTGATTTGTGAGAAAATAGTGTGAAATGCAGAAGGAAAACAGTTGTTGGATTTATTAGAAGATATGTCACTGATCTGCATATATCTGGTTCATTTTTTCTGCTTTATTGAGTTTTGATCAGTATGGTGCACAAAATTGTGTACCTCAATAGTGTTACAGTATTATTGTAAAAATTGTTCTCTATGAATTTTATCATTTTTGAGCATGAAATGCATCAGGGGCCCGTTCCACAAAGAGTTACGCACAATCTTAAGTTTGATTCACCATACTTAAGCCAACAGTAAATCAAAGTTAAGATCGTGCGTAACTCTTTGTGGAACAGGCCCCAGGATATTAACAATAGATGGATAATCTTTTTATGCAAAACGCCAAAGGAGGACTGCATTTACATCAAATATCATCAGCATCAATATGGAAACTTTGTCTCCTTAACATCCACAAACTATTGAGATTCTGCAGCATTGCTGCTCTAGTTTTATCAATTTGACTCAGGTCTTGACTTGAGTCAAGCCATCTGCATGTCAAGTATGAGGACCCCATAAGTTTATAAAAATGTACATTTGAAATATAGTGAAGGAAGGGGAGTGCAATCATGACTGTAAGGGACAGGGTTGCTGCAGCCCCTGCCCCCATTGGTTACAACCATGTTGAATCAGGCAGACTTCAGTGCCTCAGTTGTCAGTCCTGCAGAGATTATATCCTAGTTGGGGATCTGGAGTCGGGTACAAGGCCTGCACCACCCCTCTGAGAGAAAGGGTTCCTTAGAGTCATGAGTGCAGTAATAGAATTAATGCCCAGTTTCAGGGTACTACTTTTCTAATCAAGCATGGAAGTCATCTTGACTCTTTGATGAATCGACTTAAATTTGTCATTTTTGTTGCTTGTTTCTCGTTTTAATACCTGAACGTTAAGAAAGGGAAAGAGGACCCAAGAACATACATAATAGGGGACTTGACAAGTTGACAGTGATATTTTTTTTTTTTCATTTTGATTTGCAAAAAATTGTACCATTCATTTCAAAACAAACCAATGTCAGGATACAACAACCTAGCTCTGCCACTGCCTGCTATGGGTGATGTCAGTAATGATGGAGTCAGAATGTTACTAAGTCCATGATTAAAAGAAGTTAAACAACATGTATGAACCTAGCATTTATGCCCATTGTGTTGAAATTGAAGGTCACATACAATACTGAACATATTAAGGAATTACAAGGTAGTTTTGGATTGCAGTTTTGTTAACTTGTTAGTGCATGAATTTATGACAGAGTTGGGTGTTTTATGTGAAAAGCATTAGAAAATAAAAGAATTGTCTTTATTCAGAATTCACATCAAAATCGATCAAAAATTGACCATTTTACAGTGTAATGTTTGATTTGCACACAATCATGCATACACATGAGCTCAGTACACTGTACTGTAATGTCTAGAGAGGGACATGCCATATGGCTAATGTTATCATTTGTTTTTGCAACCTTTTTTCAAGGACAATCATAACATTAGTGTGTCCTGTAGGTTTTATTTTGAAAGTTGAAATTGGGTCCTTTAAAATCTTCAGTGTATCAATTACCAAATATGAAAGTATTGAATTGAATTGAAATTGCATTACGGTAATCAAGGGATAATTAATGTAGGGTTGATAAATGTTAACATTGTGCAACACTCCACATCATTATTTTAGCATTTACAAGTTGCTTCAAACTCATTCAAGCTTTGAAGCGATGGATCCGTCAAAGATACGTACATAATTCAAACTGATTTTTCTTTAGAAAAGCTAACTGCATAAACTGCCAAGTAGAGTCAGGGGTTTTTGTTGACATTTCAGGCTACTTTTAAGCTTTAACTTTTTCATTTACATTGAGAGAAGGAAGTACTGTATTGATATTACTCTTCACATGTTTGACATTATATAAATATCGCATGTTCACTTTTGACGTAACATACATGTAGAAGAATAAAGTTGTGTTCCTCTGGATGCAATATTAAAGTTAAAGACCTCAGTTCACACAAAGAAGTATGAAAATTGCAAATATATCAGTTAAAGTACCAGCTGGACTCTGAAACAGCATTCACAACGACTCTTTCTGAAAACTATTCATTAATTTGAATGAAACTTCATAGCAAGACTGATTTACAGTTAAAAAAGCTCATACCTGTACATTAAGAGGAAGCAGTTGCATCTTATCCCTCAACTTTAAAGATACGGCAATAATATCTTACTCTGGGGCTTAGCTGGTCAAGAGTTCTCTCAGTAAACAAGCCAAAAACTGTGTGGAGTGCAACCTCAAATTGAATTTCTTTTACTGCTGTCAAATGTAGAACTACATATTTAATAGTTTTAACTGTTGGTTAAACAATAAAAGGAAGTGGAAAGAAAACTCTCAGATCTTTTGTCATTTGCCTTTTCATTATTTAAATCAAAGTCTGAAAGTATGTGACTTGAAGCAAGTATAAAGTTCTGGTTGGATCAATTTCAAAGTACCTGGCCGGAACTGGAACTTAGCAAAATCTGATCCTAGTTCTGGTGCAGCCCTAGTTTGAAAGCCAAATCTATTAATACTGAAGTCTTAAATATGATGAATACAGTCAAAATGGTCAGTCACAAGAGCAGTATAGTATTGAATCAAAAAGGAAGTCTTACTAAAATAAAAAATATATGTTCGTAGGACAACCAACTTCTAATTTTTTCGCGTATGGAATTTTAGTCATCCTAAACAACCAGTCAACCATGAAAATCAAGCTGTGCGGTTAACATTGTATTTATATTTTCTTGTTTTCAATCCATAGTTGCAGGAGCAGTTAGAAAGATTGGCAAAACTGAATCAAGACCTTCACCAAAAGAATGAGCTCATTCAGTTACATGCACAGTCTCTTATCAGAGAGAAATCTCAACTTATTACTGACATAAAGGTTATGGAACAAGACCGTACCCTCCAAGCATCAGATCAGGAGGTAGAACAGGGAACAGAGACACAAGTAACACAAGTATGTTTTTAAATAATGCTGTTGCTAATGCACTCCCTGCCTTGTATGTAATTAAAGTGAGTTTTTCAAGCAGAGATGTTTGCTTAGTAGCTGATATGGATTCAACATAAGGGTCTTGCTAAAGGAGGCTATTGATAAGGGGGGGGGGACATATATAGTAAAATGATAATGGAGGAATAAAGGAACACCCTTATAACTTTATCTTACATGCCATTGTTGCTGCACTTGTGTCATTTGACCTTATTATATCTCAATTCTAGAAATTGGTCTTGGGTAGTTTGTAGCACCCCCCCCCCCCCCTCCAAGTGGATTGCTTTCTTGAACTTACATTTTTACTAAAGTAGGGCATTAAAAAATATAATTAAGATTCATTAAAAGGAAATCTGAAAGCCATGTCTGTCATAGCATAACTTACACTATTTGTTTTGTTTCTTGCTGTTTTTTATTTTCACAGAATTAAATAACCCAGTTACACTTGTATCAAGTTTTCTTGTTGATTGTCACTATTTCAATATTTGTTTTACAGAGTGTTATGCAAACTCAAGATGGCTATATTTTAATTGATCCAAAAGATCCTAATAGACCAAGGTTTACTCTCCAGGAACTTTATGCTGTCCTTCTGGAAAGGGATGAACTTAAACTGAAACTATTTCTCTTAGAAGATGAAATAGAAAGTAAAAAGTGAGTATTATTATAAACTATTTACTGTACTACATATTCAATAGATCAAGTTTCTTGTTCAGTATAGACGAATCGGGATAGCAAGTGATGGTCTGATTTAAGTCGGCAATAACTGGGGTCTATCACCTTTTAATCCTTCAATTACCTTGTTTACCTGTATCATGGATGGTTGTACACTACATTGTATCTTGAAACCCGCAATTTTACTAAATATGAGGGTTTGAAATTCATGTAGACAATAAATGATGACGATTTAAGGGTAATGGACTCCACTAATGGCTGCATACAGTCACTTTAATGGCTGTCTACAGTCACTAATGGCTGCATACAGTCACTGAGGATTCATCTGTACTGTATGTTGAGCTTTAACAGGAAGCTCTCATTGGTAAAGGATTGCTGTCAAGGTAAATATTCCACAGCACAGAAGGCCAAACTGTGTATAGACCAATGCAGATGCATCGTCTGGTTGATATGATTGACAATACTAAAACCCTACCATTTTATTAGCTCAAACCAGCTCAAAGAGCTGTTTGAGCTATTGTGACCTTCCAACATCACTCTGTCTATCCATCTATCTATCATGTCTGTTCACAATTGCCTTTAATGCTTTGAGGGGCAGATTTGTTGACGAATTGAAACGAAACTTGGACACATCAGTCAATGGACATAGGGCTACATGTTGTGTTCGAAAAGTTAAGGTCAGAGGTCATCTAGGGGTCATTAGTGGCTGTTTTGTGAATATTTTTTGAAGTGTCACTTCTCCTGCAAATAGTGCTGAATTTCCTTGAAAGTTGGCCATAACATTTCTCTGATAGTGGTTGTTAAATCTTGTACTTAAATTGTACATCTGCAGTCATTAAAGGTCATTGAGGTCATAGGTGTAAATATTTTGAAATGCTATTTTCTCCTAGATGCATTGCAAACTTGTTCTCAAAATTGTTCAGATGGGAGGCTGGCATGAGCTGATTACAAATTTTTTGTCTGTTTTTGGATAAATAATAATTTTGACACTTTTCTGACCAATTTTGTGCCACCCCTCTATTTTTCCAAGTCTCACAAATTGAACTCCCTTAAAAACTGTCTGGATGCAAGATTTTCAATCATGTGAGGTGGATTAGGTTAGTTTTAAACAGATCTTGTTTGCTGAGAACAGTAGTTATATTGTGGTTGCATGCAGGGGCTTTGAAGACATACTCAACTTCAGGAGGATGAATTAAGAGTAGAGTCACCTCACACTCTCTCAAAACTAGACTTGCTTGAAGTAAGGATGAAGAGGGTCAATTTTTATCTCATCGCTCCGTGAGGAGGATGAGATATTGTAGTCACTTTGCCTATAGGGCTATATATGCCAATGCCAGCTTAAATCGCAATGGTTACCATGGTAACGGTAAATTTTCCCAGGTTACTAGTCTCGAGGTCTAACCCATGGTGAGGTACCCCGGGGTGACTGAAGGTCCATGGCTGAGAGAGGGGTCAAAACGTGTCCATGTGTGTGTGTGTGTGTTGGTGGGTGAGTGCGTGTGTGTGGGTGTGTGTGTGTGTGTGTCCAATTTTGTTTTCCTAATATCTTGAAAACGGCTGGGCCGATTTTCTTCAAACTTGGTAAGATGGTACCTCAGGTGGAACATTTGCATTTTTAATACACAACCGGAAGTGAAGGTCAAAGGTTACAGGTCAAAGGTCAAATTTATTGAAATCACATTTTCTGCTATATTTCCAAAACGAAACATTCTCCTGACACGAAACTTTACACATATGATGATTGCATCTAGACCTACCAAAATATGTGGTTGCCATAGCAACAGAGGTCAAAGGTCAAGTGGTAGAGTGGAACAAAAAAGTTCCAAGTGATAATTTGTTCGTAAAACAATGTTTTTGTCCCTCAAACTCCTCCTAGTGGGCTGGACCGATTCTTTTCAAAATTGGTAGGTGGGTACCCCAGGGTGGGAACTTGGGTCTCCCAGACCCTCGGAAGAAAAGGTCAAAGGTCAGAGGTCAAAGGTCACATTTTGCAGAAAAACACTTTTTTTTCCTATTTTGTACTAAAACTTCAAAAGAAAACCTTCATTTTACATGAAACTTCACAAGTATAATAGGGTAGACTAGTTCTACCAAAATATGTAGTTTCCATGACAACCAAGGTCAAAGGTCACGTGACAGGGGGTCAAATACTTTTTTTTTGTATTCACTTTAACTCTTAACGGACTCATCCCACAAACCTGAAAGTTTCAGTGTAATAGCCTGGGCATGATACTGTAAGTTGTACCAATATGTGTGGTTGTCATGGCAACCAAGGACATAGTTCACTTACAGATTGTCAAAGGTTAAAGTGGGCAAATACACGGCCACAAAAACTTTTGTGTATTGCAAGATTAGATACAGTATTTTACAAATATCATCTCACATCCCATTAAAAACCCGTACAATTCGGCATAAATGATAATCGAAGGAAAACTACGTTCGAAATCCAATTTCGAAAAATGCCGCAACAGCTCACCTGACTTTTATGACGCAATTTGCGGCACAAACCCCGCCCTACGGCGTGCATCTAGATGTGGAACTAATGTAATGCTCGGTAAAGTTATCTTATCTTAGCAACCTCATAAAAACGATTACATCACAATACAGAGTCCAACATACAGAGCGAAAGGCGCGGACCATGGTGGGGATTCGGAGCAAATCATTGGCCAATGTGTTCGCGTGTGAATGCGCGTGGGTAAAAATAGTTCTGTTTTTGTGCAAGGCAGACTCAGTTCGGTTGCTATAAAGAACAGCTGTGAATATGTATGGACCACACTTAAGCGCGTCCCTACCACGAGCGCGTCTTTACTGTATGAGCTGTTTGATGAAGATGCTATTGCGAATACTAAGCAGTCACCGCGCAATGCACAATTCACAATGTATGCTCACTGCTATTGGGGCACCAGTGTTTGCAATTATGTTTGCGCTAACACGCGTTACCACGCACATGATTCGATGATTTTGAGCTCTCTGGTACAGTGTTGCTAACCGTGCCTCCAATGACGTCACCATTTTGAGACGCGTTCACATACGTTTTTTCGCTTTCGAATTTCAAATGGTCTGAGTCTGGCCTGTAATTGGGAATTCAAAACGTCGTATTTTGGTATTTAGGGACATAATTTAGTAGGGAAATCATTCACTTTATGTCAAGGTGTACCCAAAGAACAGTTACCGAGGAACTTACTTTGGCCGTGTCTTCCCCTTTCTAATGTTTTGTAACTAGCCTATTTTTCATCAATTAATATAAATAAGCTAGACTCCTAGGTTAGTACTTCATAGTAACAGTCTCAAATTACTAGCTTGTATGCTACAGTGAGATGTTTAAGTTCCTGCTCGCACTTCACTTTGATGGCCCTTATATCTAGAGTGTTCTCATATGGTGTATGCAGACAGTTGTTTTCACTCCAAAGTTGCTGTAACTGTTAGGCCTAGTAGTATGAAAGTTGAAGTCAAACCTAGGGCTAGACTTGAAATCTCAAGCTGGTTAACAATATGTAGGCTAGGTCTGGGGCTAAACCTATGCCATTCATACGCTTGAGTTATAACACAAGATATGAAACTGTGGGTGACTAACATTAGGTTAGGCATAGGGCCTCTATCTATATTGGTGCCCTTAAAACTTGGTGGTTCTGGAGCATCGCCAAAAAAAACGTATGTGACAATTTCCTTGCCACGGGCTAGGATTGGCCACAGGCCAGTACGCAGAAAAGGTTCGTGCATAGCCTGGAAATCTTCTAACGCCACACGTTTAACATCGCGCACACGCCCAGTTTTTTAATTGAGACTCACTTGATGTGCATATCAGCTCAACACACATGAAGTTTGCCTTCGCGTCAAAATGGAGAATACGCCCAGCTAGCGCCTGAATAATAACAATTACGCACTTGTCTAAAGCGTCCCCAAAAGCGTCTTACTTTTATTATCGTTGCGTCCATATCTAATCGTATCAGTTTAGTGTAACAGCCAAGCTCGTTGTTTTTTTTTTCATAGTGTTGCAAGGGGATAACAGCATCTTAAAAAATAAATTTGTTCCAAAACCTTAGATAGGCCTACTGGATTAAAAGGGCAAGGGTTACAAAGATTGGGTATCCTATCTCTCCATTTCTTATGTAATTTAGTGTCAGAATTTAAACATCCAAATGATGTTTTTTTGAATAAGGTGCGCCTGTTCAAGAACTTGATTTGTCTGTGCCATATTCTTTCCCCTCGCTATCTTACGAAAAAAACTTCCGTCCCCTGGAACGAAAAAAAATCGCTTCCCTTGGACTTCAAGATTGTGGCATGGAGTTTTAGTAGGTAATTTTTGTCAATGACATTCTACTGTAGCATAAAATTCAGCACAGATAAAACTTCTAGCTCATACATAGTTCAAGTTCTGTAACCAATTTGCGCACATATGTTAGCGATGAGATATGCAACTCCGTGGATTGCCCTCTTGTTTTTCTTGTGCTCAGAGAGGAAGCTCTTGCTTACTAATTGTGTGATCATAGCTCACTAAAATTGCTTTCTTCCTTGCTAACTAGACTTTCTGATTTCTGTAAAAATAGAAAGCAAGGCAACAGAGGCTTCTCATTTTAAGGCTACACCTAGGAGAAAGGTATAAATTCTAAAAAGTTCCTTGTCATTTTACCTGAGAGAAATTAAAACATTCTAAATTGTGGTTACATCTGTTCAAGAAATGATAGCCATGTATGACAAGTACAGTCCATGTACCCATTGCATGGGGAGTGATTTTCTTGGCACTGGAAGTCATCACTCTGCATTAATTCAACAGGTTTGAGGCATCAGCACCGATTGTGCTCTAGTTGTTTGGTGTCACAGTCTGTTTACCTCGTAATGTAGTAGTTCACTGGAAGAAAATGTGTTTATGCCAAAATTTTGGTACAAGATCCCTGGAAAATTATTTGGTATCATGTAATAGTCAGCTTAAATGAGACTTCTATCATATTTCTGTAGCAAACACATTTGAGACAAGACAGAGTCTTTACTAGTTCTGGGACCATTTGGTGAAGTTTGGAAAGGAATATTGTCAAAGTACACTGTAACCAATCACAATGTTAGACTGTGGTCACAGATCCTGTTTTGTTAGTTTTAAATCAGTGCAGAAATGTGGTACAGAATTAAAGTTGTGAAAATATTGCTAGAAACAAACTCTTTTGTGTCTTTCTGGTGTCCTTTTACTGACTGTATGCATGTGGTACTTGTGGAAATTTAGGTTGTCCAGTAAATATGATATTGATATCTTTGTGCTTAATGTTTCTCTTTTAAACAGCAAACAGAAACCAGATGAAGCTAATACAGGATTGCAGGAGGAGAAGAAGACAGAGTCTTCAATATCTAAGTTGTGAGTAGCAACAATGACATCATGAACGGAATTAGTGTTGGAAATTTGGTTTTACATTTTGAGGCATATTTATGATAACAGTCAGTTTTGTCAAAGATTATAACTAAATACAGTATTTCAAATCTGAGATTAATTATTATAATTTAAGATTAATAGAGCCTGCAATTGACAAATTGTTAAATTTTGACATGCAATGCATTGTGGGGAAGGTCAAATGTGAAGTGTCCCACTAGCCTGCACTGTAGTTGTCCTGAGAATGGACTTTGACTCCAGACAAGCCCTTTAATTAAGTGGAAAACAAACTGCCAAAAATAGCTCCTGGTTGTATAATGTTTGGAGATAACCAGGAGCTTTTTTTCCTGAATTGGGAGCTGTCATTAAAAGTGAAGTAATTGCATATTTTTATGATTTTGCATCATCACTTAGAGTTTATATGAACCACAAATGTACAAAAATGCAGTGGGAGCATAGTCCTAAAACTGATAACCTTTTTTTAAAACTCACTCCTTGTGAATCTGGCAACCGTGGATATGTAGCAAAAACTTTCTGAAGACTAAGAAAAACTGCCTATTGAGAGTTCAAAAAATCCTATGCGGTGGGAGGGCCTTATTTTACTTCAATGTTTGCAGCCTCTTTCCAAAACTCATGGCAGCTGAAATGCCCACCGTGCTATTACTATGTACTGGTACTCTTTTGCTGAGGGAGTTGCCATGTATTACATTTTAATAATAAAGACATCCTGCTGGGCAAGCTCTATGCATAAACTAACTTTCAGTCTCCGATACTGATTAAGAACCATGTGTGCAACAGTGTACTCCTTTAGAGAAAATGCTGTTTTGCATTTATAGTGCACCTATTCTAGAAAGTGCAGCTTAAACATGTGTGTGATAAGTGTATTGACTTTGTCTGCCTGTATATTCTTAACTTCTTAACCTTCAGTACAAAGTCAATGGGAAGAAAACTCCTACTGTTTGAATTTGTAAGACAGTAGAGATCTTTATATGCCACTGCCCCCTGTCAGAGTAAATAAGAGATGCTCAGATCAGTTCAATCTTAAACTCCTGTCACCTTGTTTGGCAGGGAAACATTTCTTTTAACGTAGTTAATGTAAATTGCATTGCTAATGTGTCAGAATCAGTGATCTTTAAAGCAATGTTCATGTCTGATAGTCTGAGCCTGCTAGTATGCTGTGATTCTTTGTCAGTTGCATACAACTTATTTCTCAATTGTACCATGCTATGTTTTATTGTATGAGAAAGTAAATTAGGAATGAACAATGTAAAAGCATGTGTTGACAATCAGTAACAAACCATTGTTCCAAGATTATGCAAAATTTTGAAAGAAAGCAAGTGGACTAGTACTAGTACTAGTTCTACAAAATCAACATGAAACAGCTATTTTTGAAAGTCCTAGGAGAAAGTGCTTGGATGGAATGATGCAAAACAGTTATCAATAGGTTATTGAATGATGTTTTATACACAAGACTGTTATCAAATGTTATGAAGTCTATGTTTTGGCAAAATTTCATTCAATTGCAGTACTTTTGAAAGAAGTTGTTTGCAGCTAGTACAGTTGGTACAGTTCTGTGAGATACTTTGTTTTGAACGGTCGGCAGCAAACTGCTGACAAGGTGTGTCTTGTGACTCAACTGGAAATGCAGACTTTCCCAACTATTGTACAAATTTATGAAGCCGTGTGGTCACAAATGTGAAGGAAGTGTCAATCAGAAGCTTGTGCAATGGGGAACCAGGTGGCCATGGCCACCCCAAGTGTAGGAGTAGTTGTGGATAATCATTTGGAAATATAGTTTGACAGGATCTCAATTACTGGATCCTTAACTGCACAATACAGAATTTTAGCGTCTGTCCAATACCATACAAATTGAGACAAAAGAACAAAATACTTTGGTTTTCTTCTGATATTTATTGATATCATGTCAAATAGCTTGTCACATGGAGGAGATGTCTGTGCTATGTATGAACTTCAAGATTACTTGGCATCTGTGTAATCCTACCTTGGTACATTGATAAGACATTGTGTTATCTGGTGGAGTTAATTAACAGAATATTGACTGGGACATTGGAAACTCTAATGCATGTTTAGTGTGACCATGTTTTTAATTACAATTATTTTTCATTTCTTGCCTAGTTTTTCAAGTATTTTTCGAACATCAAAGAAGAAGACTACACCCCAAAAAGACAGGGATTCTTCGTCATCTGAAAGTAACTGGGAATTTTTGGAAAAGGATGATGCATCACCTGATAAAATGAACTATGATACAGGGGAGACTGATCCAGAGGTTATGCCGACAAAACTTTTCGAAAAATTAAAAAACTCAAAAGAGGAATTGGAGATGAGTGAGATGGTTGCTGACCATTTTACAGCAGTTGATGGTAAAAGGCTGCCGGATAAAAGAGAACATGATTCAGATGATGTTGTTGAGGATGTTGCCATAGAAACAGATGGATTGTTAGAAGAAGGAAGAGACAAAGAAGATGAAGGAACGGATGTTGATAGGAGAGATCTTAATCATAATATGAATAATAATCAAATTGAAGACAGCCAAAGTAGAGAAGAACAACATGCTAAGTGTGAACTTGGTGAAATTGCTCCATCTCATGATGGTGATAAGGATGACACTATTCCTGCTCCTGTGGAATCTCAGGAAGAGATTTCACAAGTTGTTGAAGATCAGGAGAAGAATTCATCAGGGTTAGAAAGTTCAGGTGATGTTGTGGAGCTTTAAATTTATGAACATTTTTTTTCTAAATCTTCCATAACTACAGGTAATGATGTAGTGGTTAATCTGAAATTTGAAGTCTTTTAACACTGTTTGGCTGCAAAAATTACACAGGTTTGGGTAAGACTTAGAGTTTGCATCAGCTTGTGATGCTTAAAAATAGAAAGTAGATTTACTTTCTGGTAACTAGTACATGTTTTTAATGATATTTCTTCAGCAGTCAGCTTTTTAATTGCAATTCTTTAGCCCAAACTTGCCCTAAATTGAATATGGTACCATCCATAGCTTTGAAAGGAAGATATCAGCTTATCAAAATTTTGATGTGGTATTAGTTGGATACTGAATCATATCTTTCTGGTGAAAATGGCATTGGAATTCTGATATAAAACTCTTGGGTAATTAACAGATGGAGCTATCATATTTCTAAGCTGAAAAGGATTTGAAGCACAGATGACACCATAGCCTTACATTTAACTTTGTTCTTCTGAAGCATTCGCAACTAATAGTTTACTCTGTACCCTCAACTTGGAAAAGGTCTTGAGTTCTGATAGATTGAAACAATAAGTTAAGAAGTTGGGACTTATAAATAAAAATTGCAACTAACTAACCAAACCAATCCACTCCCTGATGCTCTACTAATCCTGTAATGTATGGGAGACAGGGGGGATCACAATGTTTACATTCTGTATGGAGAAGCTTTTATCCTATTCTTACATCAAAAGGATAGAAAACAAAGAAAACAAAACATTGATCATTGTTAGGAGATGCCTCTTAGTCAGGCGAAACCAAACAAAACTCTGGAAGTAGTAATATGCGGGAAGAAACTACATCCCAAAGGATGCAATACTAATAAACTGACCAACCTCAAACTTTCACACCAATTTATACATCATAGGTCTGTTATTCATGACTCTATTCTGGTCTCAGTCTGATTGTCTGAAAAGAAATACTGCTTGTGATTTTAGCCAGAAGAAATAATATTACCCCTTCTTGCCTTAAGTTCACATTTGTAAACAAATGTTGTAAGATCATGTCTGGTTTTCACATATACTGTTTGAGTAACTCTTTCACCAGAAGACTCTAAGATCCCCATTGGCCCATTCACATATCCACTTAAATATTTGTTGAAACCTCTATTTTCCTGGTGGTTTAAATCTGCTCAAATACAACTTATTCTTATGAATAATCATGAGATTTTTAAGGTAGCAGGCCACTAATTTAAAGTCCCACTGACTTGCACACTACATTCGACTACTTTCATGCCCCTAGCTCCCAGTAGAAGTTTTCAACAAGGACATGCAACCCCCTCTGATCAAAGAGCACAAACCCCGCTTTTATGACACTTTCAAGTTTCCAAACCATGGCCATGGAAATGTTGAGCTAGAGGACCTTAAGCGATAGGTATGGGTTTCCCGCCATAAAAGCTACTCAAAAACCGAATTTCACAGAGTGGAGTATTGCAGTCAAAAAATGGCACTGAAGTTGGTCAAGTTGCCTTGAATTTTGCACAGTGTGTATCTAAACTCATTGTCTACAAAATTCAAACACAAAAATGATTTTGCAAGTAAGACACTCAGAAACAGCATCCTGTAAATTTTTTAAGGCACTTTGTCTGTCTGTGTACATTTTGCCAGACATAAGTATTGGAGTTAGTGGTCAGCTACCTTAAGGCAGTGGCCGAGTTGGATTTCCCCCTCAAAAATTTGCACAGGTAATCCCAGGAGTATCTTCACAAAGAATATAAACCCATCATTTCATTTGACAGTCTTCTCTGACCAGTAAGTCCTAGCAAAACTGGCCTGATAGGGCAAAATTTGCCAGCAACCTGAAATGCACTTAACCCTTTACTGTTGTTTGGGTCCTTTTGGACCCGTACGGAGAGCACGGCTGGCTCCCATCTTTACTGTTTCACACGGAGCTCGAAACTGCAAGTAGCTACCCGAAAATTCAGCCACAACAACGAGAGGGACAATAGTTTAAGGTCACAGGGTCAATAACCTACGGAAGCTGATGCAGGGCGTGCTGCGTCCGCTTTTCGCCCACTCCGGAGGCGCGCAACAGAGGGTTAATCCAAAGTATCTGCAGCATGGGTCTGTGCGCAACAATGCCCCGATTGAAGCACAACGGTAAAGAGTTAATATCTTAATATACATTTTAACCCTCTTCTCAGTTGCTTACTCATCATTTCTGATCTGCATGCACCAAGGCCTTATTGTAATCTCAGCATCTCTGCATGCATATGAGGGCCTCTAAACTTCACTTTTTGGTACTTCTCACACTTTTACAGACTTGTCTCTGTATGCTGATGTAGCTGTACATGCTTGCACCATCAGCTCTGTGGATAAGAAAATATTGGATTCAGTAGCTTAGTAATTTTCACACTTTCACTACATTGTCACTAATATCTGCTTTCTTTAACAACAAGCCATGTGGTTTCTCATAAATTCTGATGAAATTTAGGTTAAGGGCAACATTTTAATCAATTAAACAAGCACATGGGAACAGGTGGCACAGAACACCTCAGTACAAAAACACAAAATTTCTAAGCTACAGGAAAGCATGGTTGCTACATATGACTACAGTGAAAGGAGTTTCTATGGAGCCATCATGATTTCAAAAGCCAGCTAAGAATATCTCTACTTCCTCCTGCATTTAAACAAAATGGGGAACAGGGATCAATGGAGTAGAGTGTACTACATGTGGGTTTAAGAGTCAGCAGTTTGCCATGCTTACCTTGGCAACCTCCTCCACCCCTGGTGTGAAGGTACCGATATCACACTTCAAATCATCTCTCTTCCAGCAAGCCTTTCTTCTGCTGGACCATGCATGCCCCTCTGTTGTCTGACTGTTGCCCACCCTGCCTCCACTGTGATCTAGACTGCATTCATGTCTGCAGTACCAACGCCTGTGGCAGTTAAGGCCTAAAATGGAAGAGCAAAATAAAGAGACATGGCATTAAAAAGGAAAGAAGTTAGGAGAGTTCCTAAATTTGAGGGTATAGGGTTTACAACTCACTCTGATCAGTGCCAAATTTGACAAGCAAAACATCTCCTCCACCCCCCTTCCTCCAATGGCCATAGGGCCTAAAGTGCTTGTGTAACCTACTCAGGCACACATTTTTAGCTCCCTAGTCCTACCTCCTGCAAACATCTTTTTTATTCTTGAAGTTATCAAGTTTTGCCTGGCACAGGATCCTAGTAAAAATGTCAATTGCTTGGCAAAAGAATTAAATGATAATTTACTCACTTTCTTAAATTTATGGCATATCTACACTGTATACTGCTGTAACGCAACACTCCTGGATACTTCGCTCAACAGGTGCACACGTTTTAGCTGCTTTGGGTTCAGCCCTTTCACACCCCAGAATGTGTTTTACACACAGAACCAACATACCAAGTCCACTGTACACAAACTGCCTTTGACTGGCTGTTTCCTAGGCACATGCCAAATGTACTGAGGCAAGCTATGGAGCCCACAGGATGACATAAATACTTCAGTTGTATCATGCTAATATCTACCCAGAGGATCATGAGCTTGCTAAACTTTCTATTTTGATGGAATTGTAATTAATTCCAGTAAATATATCAACTTTCAAAATAAAACTGATAATTTTGGATGGAATTTTGCACAGTCTGTACTTCAACTAATTGTCTACAAAATTCAAATGCAAAAATGATCATATTTTGTAAGTAACACAGTCAGAAACAACATCCCATAAAATTTTTAAGGCAATTTGTCTGTCAGCAAACATTTTCACAGGCACGAGTATTGGAGTTAGTGGTTCGCCACCATAAGGTGACAAAATAAAGGTAGCAAAAATGGCAATGTGATATATAAAATATTTTATGTGCCAAATTAAAAGTACTAAAAGTAGTAATAGGCTTATTAAAGGGTAAAATAATTAAATGGCAGGTACTGGTAGATTTACTTGTCTTATACAGGATGTATAATTAAAGAATAAACCATATTTTCCCTTTGTACTTTACACTCATTGTAGACAATATGAATGTCTACTTATACTGGTCTCCAAAAGTTGGGATTCCTCGTCCCAGTCATTCTGATTTTGCGTCTACCAGTGGTTTTGTAAACTTAAATGTGTGATTTATTATCTGTGAAATATCAAAAGTATTTTTTTCAGAGTTGTGACATTGTCATATTATCCTGGTTATGCAAATTGGTTTGTTTCAGTTGCAGGAGTAAGGAAGACAATCCAGTGACCCACAACTGGAAAAAAATGCTGTGTAACAGGGTTGTAGCTACAGTGTGCAGCACCAGGCAGCCGTGTCAAGCACTCAATATTCCCCCCCGGCACTCCAGGCAAACACACATCTCCTCGCCCACTACCAATCTGCCTACCGAGGCCTGAACCTAGCACCTGGCAAATTTACTCCCTAAAGTAAAATGCGGGGAAAATGAAATATTAATGGCTGAAAAATGGGGTAGATGCCACAGGGGTAGGGTGAGGTGCTTTTGCCTGATCACACAATTACCCGGCACTCAAATTTGGCCAGTTACATCCCTGCTGTGCACACCACTAGATTAAACCAGGCTGTAAGTTGAGGTGTAGAAACCTATGTTGTACTTGCAAGCAAGTATAGTATAGATCAAACCCACTAGAGAGTGTATGAAAAGAAGGGGAAAGCTGAAAAGTAGAAAATGCTAGTGCTGGCTAGAATTAATAGTTTCAATATTGTATTAAAAGCAAATGGCATGCCAGGCTCATTCTTAAGGCAAAAATGTTCTGCTGCCAACTCAACTTAATGCATTGTGTAAGAAAGGTGTCTATCAAGCAGGCACAGGCAGCTGTTAGCCTTTTCTGCAGCAGATTCAGCCTGGCTTTTACACATGAGCACCTTAAGCTAAATCATGACACTGGATTTTAGCGGCTGACCAGCATGTTAAACAAGTTGAGATTTTTTATGGTGTGGTCGTGAATTGCTGATGGAAATTTTATAAGCAGCTTCTTAGTTTACAAGGGTTGCAGTAAAACCACTTAACATTATCAAGTTTCCAACCATTGTAGGATCTAGATAAAATGTACTTTTGGTAGTCATTCAGAGTTAGAAAGATTAAAAGCTTGTGTCAACAATGTTTTTGATGATTATAATAAATCACTGGATCAGTGTCAAAGTACAAAATCTGTTTTATATCTTCAGAGAGATAGTTAGATTTAATCTCCTTTTTAGCATGTGTATCTGTTCACTATACCAAACTGTGCCTGTTCATTATGTGTGCTTGGGAATTTATATCAAGCCATACAAGCAGGTGGAAATGCCCTAATCCTCTCTCTTATGCCAGAGACTGGTGTTTTGTATGCCAATATGTTAATGTTGGACAAATAGGCATGAGAATGTTTACTGAGCCATATAAGGAGTCAAAAAGCATGACAGTGAGAGCTATCCATACAGTGGAAGCTGTGGGCTTGGATTAACTAACTACAACTAGAGAAGTGACAAATTCACAGTTTCTTCTGATAAGCAAAAACTTTAGTTCTATTCTTTGAGTCTTTAAATAAATCTTTTTACATATTTATACATTTTTCAGTTATTTGTAAACTTTACCCACTTAACATGTGTCATGCTTGGTTAGGAGTCAAGGTCACAAGACATTTGACAAATTTGACTATTGTGATCATCTGTTATTGGTACTACTTTACAAAAACTACCCCAATCGTCTTATCTATTCTTGAATTAAATTCTGAGAAAACATTAGAGACATGCTTAAATATTGCTTTTGAGTTAATAATGGTTGCCAAAGTAATTTAGAAAAGTTGTGAATATTCATTAAGTGACAAATTAAGTGTATTTGTAAATATGAAATGTAAATTTTCACACTATTTCTATAATCTATGGTGTACTTTGCACATTATCATTCTGAAAGCTTGATGAGCTCTACTGAAACTTCTTTAAATTTTGAAAATGCATCTCTGGAGATTTTTTGTATAAATTCCAATAAAACCAGTGTGCTTACAATTGAATTTTATAAAAGTATAAAAAATTGAACCATTATTCACTGTGTAACATTTGTAACTGAATACTCTGTTACCTTTAAGGCTGTTTTATATTTTTACTGTTTTACCAACTATTTATCTTCAAAAGAAAATTGTAAACTGTGGTCTACAGGGGAACTTTTTCTTTTTTTACCTGGAAGAGGTCAGAACAAAATGTAGTACTAATAACCCATCCATTTTATTCATCATTTTCATCAGAGTATAAAACACACCCCTTTACACTCAATCTCCCCTTCCCCCTTGCAGGGCACTCTGAAAAATGTGAATATCATTGTTGTGACTGAAATGATTGTCATATTACATTTTGAACAAGTCCACATGTGTTATTTGCAACTGTGAAGATGATGACAAGAATGGATGATTTCTAAATTAAAAATGCAATAAGTTGTCAAACTATTTATTTTGGTATTTGGTTTCAAAGAAGCCCTGTAAATGAACAAGAAATTTGCAGCATTTGAAAAAATCATTTTCTAAGGGTTTAAGTGAATTATTACATTATGAAGTAAATGTGTAAATATTTTTGGTTTCGATGAAAAGAGAAACCTATGCATTCATGATGCCGTGTGTGTGTATGTATGTGTGTATGTGCGTGTGGTTTTGTAAAGGGCGTGTATTGGGGACACACACAAGACAAATAAGCTTGTAACTGGGGATACACCGCGAATTGGGGATATCCCCGTTTCTAGAATGTTCATAATAATGCAAAGTGGGGTGGTATATAAGTGTATACAACTTTATAGATTTATCTGAGGGAATTCCCCAATTCCATGTTTGAAGTCCTCATTCTGTGCATAGACATTTGGGGATCCCCTATGCTACGGTGTGTAAACCTGTAATTCTCCCCGATTGACTAGGAGGAGGAGCATGTCCCCACTTAGTTCATATTTGGGCATGTCCCCAGTTGGCGCCGCAAACAAGTATAGGTGTATGTGTGTGTGTGTATAGGTGTGTGTATGTGTGTGTGTTTGTGACACTTTGCTTGTTTACACGATATCTTGAGAAGGGAAAGTCCGACAGTTCTCAAACTTGGTACACAGATACCCCCTACTGAGAGGAAGAACCCTATTTATTTTGGTGGAGGTCAAAGGTCATTTGGGGTCACAGGGGGTCAAAAACCAAAATCTTTGTTTACACAATATCTCAAGATAGAAAACTTGGATTAATTTCAAACTTGATATGTAGATGCGTTATGATGTAAGGAAGAACCCTATTGATTTTGGTGGAGGTCAAAGGTCATTTGGGGTCACGTGGGGTCAAACCCCAAAATCCTTGTTTACACGATATCTCATGGTAGAAAACTTGGATTAATTTGAAACTTGATATGTTGATGCGTTATGATGTAAGGAAGAACCCTATTGATTTTGGTGGAGGTCAAAGGTCATTTGGGGTCACAGGGGGTCAATAACCAAAATCTTTGTTTACACAATATCTCAAGATAGAAAACTTGGATTAATTTCAAACTTGATATGTAGATGCGTTATGATGTTAGGAAGAACCCTATTGATTTTGGTGGAGGTCAAAGGTCATTTGTAGTCACGTGGGGTCAAACCCCAAAATCCTTGTTAACACGATATCTCATGGTAGAAAACTTGGATCAATTTCAAACTTGATATGTAGATGCGTTATGATGTAAGGAAGAACCCTATTGATTTTGGTGGAGGTCAAAGGTCATTTGGGGTCACAGGGGGTCAATAACCAAAATCTTTGTTTACACAATATCTCAAGATAGAAAACTTGGATTAATTTCAAACTTGATATGTAGATGCGTTATGATGTTAGGAAGAACCCTATTGATTTTGGTGGAGGTCAAAGGTCATTTGGGGTCACAGGGGGTCAAACCCCGAAATCCTTATTTACATGATATCTCATGGTAGGAAACTTGGATTTATTTCAAACTTGATATGTTGATGCGTAATGGTGTAGGAAAGAACGGGATATATTTTGGTGGAGGTCAAAGGTCATTTGGGGTCACAGGGGGTCAAAAACCAAAATCTTTGTTTACACAATATCTCAAGATAGAAAACTTGGATTAATTTCAAACTTGATATGTAGATGCGTTATGATGTAAGGAAGAACCCTATTGATTTTGGTGGAGGTCAAAGGTCATTTGGGGTCATGTGGGGTCAAACCCCGAAATCCTTATTTACACGATATCTCATGGTAGGAAACTTGGATTAATTTGAAACTTGATATGTTGATGCATTAAGATGTAGGAAAGAACAGGATATATTTTGGTGGAGGTCAAAGGTCATTTGGGGTCACAGGGGTCAATAACCAAAATCTTTGTTTACACAATATCTCAAGATAGAAAACTTGGATTCATTTCAAACTTGATATGTTGATGCGTTATAATGTGAGAAAGAACTGGATATATTTTGGTGGAGGTCAAAGGTCATTTTGGGTCACGTGGGGTCAAACCCGGGAAATCCTGGTTTACACTATACCTCAAGGTAGGAAACTTTGATCCATTTCAAACTTGATATGTTGATGCGTAATGATGTAAGGAAAAACCCAAGAATTTTGGTGGAGGTCATAGGTCATTTGGGGTCACACGGGGTTCAAACACTGAAATCCTTGTTTACATGATACATCATGATAGGAAAGTTGGATTCATTTCAGACTTGATATGTAGATGTATTATGATGTAAAGAAGAATCCTTTTTATTTTGGTAGAGGTCAAAGGTCATTTGGGGTCAGGAGGGGACAAATCCTGAAAAACTCTTTAACACAATATCTTAAGGTAGGAAACTTGGGATTCATTTCAAACTTGATATGTTGATGTGTATGATGTAAGCTGATTGTATGCGAAATATCTTAAGGCACAGTGTGAAATTTGTAGAATTGTTTGGGTTAAAAGAAAAAACCAGTTACTAACATGTGGAGTCAAAGGTCACTTCGGGTCACCAGTTCTTACAAGAAATGTAGCATTTCATTGAAAAGAGCATGTATGTATCATCGAAACCTCAATGCATTTTTGCATTCTGGTTAATTTAATAAGTATTGAAAGTACATAGTTGGAAAGATGAGTGCAGTAAATTACCAATTAACCTCTATGCCTTACAAATTTGCCGTAAAGTTTGATGCAAGTAAATATCTTGGTCAGGAAGTTTAATTACAAAGACTGAACATTTACAGGAATATTAGTGGGGAAACTTTGAGGTTATACTGTAGATTCCTTTCAATTTGGACAGAATATTTGCTGTATTATGTTGAACATAGGTACTGTTCTCTGGGCAAAATTGTAGGTTTGATTTGAAATTGAAATCCCCCACCATGACCACCACCTCCATTATGAATTTACTTTAAAAGAACTATAACTTGTACAGGGATGATTGTAATCAGTTTGGGTGAAACATTTTAGCTGTCAAGCACAGTTGAGTTTCAAAAAATATGCAACTTGCCTCTGTTCAAAGTACAACTTTATGCAAAACTTTTCTCCTTGATAAATTGTAACAAATTATGTGCTAGTTGATTTCACAAAAATGGTGGTGAATCTATGCAGAAATTTGGAAAATTTTTATGTGAGGAAAAAAGTGGGAAAATGATCTAACATGGAAAGAACTAACTGATGTGGACTATATCATCTTCTTATCTACCTCCACAGTCAGGAGGGATCTCATTCAACATGGGTTTTTGTGGAAAACTGGGAAAGTTATGAAAAGTATTTTCAAGGCCAGGGAAGTTCTTGAAATTCACTGAAATTGTGTAAAGTCATGAAAATTTTTACATTGTGGCATTGTTCCGTTATCACCTGTAAGATTAAAGTGTGTTTTTACTTGTAATATCAAAATTTATTCCTCTTTTCAACTTCAATGTTATGTAATTTCATTTTATATGGCAAATGGAAGGTCTTGGGAATTTTTGTTTCACCCTTGAAAAGTTGAAAATTGATTGCAATGAGTTGTGTTAGTATTTATTGTGCAGATACAACCTTATTTCAATACTGAGTCTGCTAGAACTGTTCAAATAATAGGTATATAAATGCTTTTTTGGTTTCGATGAAAAGAGAAACCTATGCATTCATGATGGCGTGTGTGTGTGTGTGCGTGTGTATGTGTGTATATGTGTGTGTTTGTGACACTTTGCTTGTTTACACGATATCTTGAGAAGGGAAAATATGACAGTTCTCAAACTTGGTACACAGATACCCCATACTGAGAGGAAGAACCCTATTTATTTTGGTGGAGGTCAAAGGTCATCTGGGGTCACAGGGGGTCAAAAACCAAAATCCTTGTTTACACAATATCTCAAGACAGGAAACTTGGATTAATTTCAAACTTGACATATTGATGCGTTATGATGTAAGGAAGAACCTTATCGAATTTGGTGGAGGTCAAAGGTCATTTGGGGTCACGTGGGGTCAAACCCTGAAATCCTTGTTTACACGATATCTCATGATAGAAAACTTGGATTAATTTCAAACTTGATATGTTGATGCATTATGATGTAAGGAAGGACCCTATTGATTTTGGTGGAGGTCAAAGGTCATTTGGGGTCACGTGGGGTCAAACCCTGAAATCCTTGTTTACACGATATCTCATGGTAGAAAACTTGGATTAATTTCAAACTTGATATGTTGATGGGTTATGATGTAAGGAAGAACCCTATTGATTTTGGTGGAGGTCAAAGGTCATTTGGGGTCACATGGGGTCAAACCCCGAAATCTTTGTTTACACGATGTCTCATGATAGAAAACTTGAATTAATTTCAAACATGATATGTCAATGCGTTATGATATAAGGAAGAACCCTATTGATTTTGGTGGAGGTCATAGGTCATTTGGGGTCACATGGGGTCAAAACCTGAAATCTTTGTTTACATATCTCATGGTAGGAAACTTGGATCAATTTCATACTTGATATGTTGATGCCTTATGATGTAAGGAAGAACCCTATTGATTTTGGTGGAGGTCAAAGGTCATTTGGGGTCACATGGGGTCAAATCCTGAAATCCTTGTTTACACGATATCTCATGGTAGAAAACTTGGATTAATTTCAAACTTGATATGTTGATGGGTTATGATGTAAGGAAGAACCCTATTGATTTTGGTGGAGGTCAAAGGTCATTTGGGGTCACATGGGGTCAAACCCCGAAATCTTTGTTTACACGATGTCTCATGATAGAAAACTTGAATTAATTTCAAACATGATATGTCAATGCGTTATGATGTAAGGAAGAACCCTATTGATTTTGGTGGAGGTCATAGGTCATTTGGGGTCACATGGGGTCAAAACCTGAAATCTTTGTTTACATATCTCATGGTAGGAAACTTGGATCAATTTCATACTTGATATGTTGATGCCTTATGATGTAAGGAAGAACCCTATTGATTTTGGTGGAGGTCAAAGGTCATTTGGGGTCACATGGGGTCAAATCCTGAAATCCTTGTTTACATGATACATAATGGTAAGAAACTTGGATTCATGTTAATCTTGATAGGCTGATGCGTCATGGTGTAAGAAAGAACCCGATTAATTTTCGTGGAGGTCAAAGGTCATTTGGGGTCACATGGGGTCACACCCCAAAATCCTGGTTTACACTATATCTCAAGGTAAGAAACTTTGATTCATTTCAAACTTGATATGTTGATGCATTATGATGTAAGAAATAACCCAATAAATTTTGGTGGAGGTCAAAGGTCATTTGGGGTCACATGGGGTCAAACCTTGACATCCTTGTTTACACAATATCTCATGGTAGAAAACTTGGATTAATTTCAAACTTGATATGTTGATGCGTTATGATGTAAGGAAGAACCCAGATTGATTTTGGTGGAGGTCAAAGGTCATTTGGGGTCACATGGGGTCAAATCCTGAAATCCTTGTTTACATGATACATAATGGTAAGAAACTTGGATTCATGTTAATCTTGATAGGCTGATGCGTCATGATGTAAGAAAGAACCCGATTAATTTTCGTGGAGGTCAAAGGTCATTTGGGGTCACATGGGGTCACACCCCAAAATCCTGGTTTACACTATATCTCAAGGTAGGAAACTTTAATTCATTTCAAACTTGATATGTTGATGCATTATGATGTAAGAAATAACCCAATAAATTTTGGTGGAGGTCAAAGGTCATTTGGGGTCACATGGGGTCAAACCTTGACATCCTTGTTTTACACAATATCTCATGGTAGAAAACTTGGATTAATTTCAAACTTGATATGTTGATGGGTTATGATGTAAGGAAGAACCCTTTTGATTTTGGTGGAGGTCAAAGGTCACTTGGGGTCACATGAGGTCAAACCCCGAAATCCTTGTTTACACGATATCTCATGGTAGAAAACTTGGATTAAGTTCAAACGTGATATGTTGATGCGTTATGATGTAAGGAAGAACCCTATTGATTTTGGTGGAGGTCAAAGGTCATTTGCGGTCACATGGGGTCAAACCCTGAAATCCTTGTTTACACGATATCTCATGGTAGAAAGCTAAGATTAATTTCAAACTTGATATATTGATGCGTTATGATGTAAGGAAGAACCCTATTGATTTTGGTGGAGGTCAAAGATCATTTGGAGTCACATGGGGTCAAACCCTGAAATCCTTGTTTACATGATAGCTCATGGTAGGAAACTTGGATTAATTTCAAACTTGATATATTGATGCGTTATGATGTAAGAAAGAACCTGATTTATTTTCGTGGAGGTCAAAGGTCATTTGGGGTCACATGGGGTCAAACCCTGAAATCCTTGTTTACATGATACATTATGGTAGGAAACTTGTATTCATTTTAATCTTGATAGGCTGATGCGTTATGATGTAAGAAAGAACCTGATTTATTTTCATGGAGGTCAAAGGTCATTTGGGGTCACATGGGGTCACACCCCAAATTCCTGGTTTACACTTTATCTGATATGTTGATGTATTATGATGTAAGAAATAACCCAATAAATTTTGGTGGAGGTCAAAGGTCATTTGGGGTCACATGGGGTCAAACTCCGAACTTCTTGTTCACACTATATCTCAAGATAGGAAGCTTGGATTGATTTCAAACTTGATATGTTGATGCGTTATGATGGGAGGAAGAACCCTATTGATTTTGGTAGAGGTCAAAGGTCATTTGGGGTCATAGGGATCAAACTCAGAAAAACTTGTTTAGGATAGCTCAAGGTATGAAAGGTGGATGGATTTCAAAATTAGTATGTAAATGAATTATGGTGAGAAGATGGTCTGTATAAGGTTTTTTTTTGTGGAGGTGAAAGGACATCTGGGGTCATGATCGGTCAAACTTTGAAAAACTTGTCAAAATGGGATATCTCAAGGTAGGAAACTTGGATGGATTTCCTAATTAGTATGTGGATGTGTTATGGTGAGTTGTACTGTACCTGTTGTTTTTGGTGGAGGTCAATGGTCATCTGGTATCACCTGGCATCAAACTCTGAAAACCTTGTTTGCAGAATATCTTAAGGCACAGTATGAAATTTGACTTTTTGAATAGAGAAATGTTTTGGTTAAAAGAAAAACCAGTCACTTACAGGTGGAGACAAAGGTTATTTTGGGTCACCAGTTGTTACAAGAAATGTAGCATTTTATTGAAAAGAGCATGTATGTATCATCAAAACCTCAATGCATTTTTGCATTCTGGTTAGAGACTTTTGCACTTAAGGAACACAACTGTGCAACCATACTCTGGAATGGTTTAGTGCAGGACTTCGGTTAGCTTGGTGGCTTTTGCAAGAGAATTGTTTGGTGAAACATAATATTTGTTAGGTTGGCATGATCTTTTTTAGCTTTGACACTCCTTGTTTAGGGACACAGTTGTGCTTGGTGAGGTAAAATCTGAATGTTGGGATTTTTTTTATGGATCCATCGTTAAACAAGAGTACATTTTATTTAAATGGTGGATTTAAAAACAAAGTAGTGGTGGGCAAATTAGAAATGGAAGAGTGGTATGCCTACCCTCAGAACTATTTCCATATCCCCAGGCAAGTGTAATAGTGTACCGCTGTTTGGTACGTACAGTATAGTCCCTTCAGGTAAGAAAAAATGGGTAGTGTCTTTTGGACATATTCAAATTATTAAAGATGGTTTTTAGGATTCTTGCATTGACCAAATAATTTGTATTTAGTGTGACAAGTATTCATTTATTTTTTTATTTATTGGTATAGATTTTGTGTAGAACAATGAACAAAACTGATCATTTCATGTAATTTAGTGATAAGGTGATAGCTTTTCAGCCTCTTTTTAAACAAAATTTGTATTTTGCATTAAAAAATTTGAAATTTGAAAAACATGGAATTTGTAAAACTGGATATAAATCTTTGCTTTATCCTGAAACTGCTTGTTCCCTGATGTTAATTACTTTCTAAAACAGTCCTCCTATATATGATAATTGTGGTTAATGTAAAAGAAAAGGCCTTCTATATGAAGGGTTAGACATATGCAGCATAAATGGAGAAGGTTCATGGTGACTCACCATGTCTGCACCATGTCTGCCATGTGTCGCACCTCATGCTTATCTGACAGGTGGTAGTTCCCCTGCAACTACTTTAAATATCAAGCCATTTTGTCCCTCTCACTGGTTTTTGTGATTGTAAAATAAAGGTGTCTAGGTAAAATTTATCAGAGAATCAACTCACCAGTTAGACTATATACTTTTACGTAATTCTGTTGACAGGCTAGTGGGGGGTGGGGAGGAAGGGAGGGTAAATGAGGTGTGACAAGTGAACCCAACAGTAATCAAAACAGTACTTGTGAACTTATGATCTACTTTTTCAGCAGTGGTTTCAGCATCAGTATGGTTTGAACCCACAGTAAGTGCCTTGTTTCCATTTAAGTATGGAATTATAGTGACCACATCAATTTTGTTGTTCGACATTTTTACAGTTACAATATTCCAAAAGTAGTAGGAAATTTGGAAATTAGGGTGTCATAGATGCCTACAAGTAGTACTAGTTTAGCGAATGAAACACTTGTAATTGATTTTTTTAAAGTATGTATCAGTTGATTTTAAAATTCGTATTTGTTGAAATTGTAACAATTATTGGTGACAAACTTACACATGACACATTTGGTTTGAAAATGGTATGGGACCATAGACAGTCAAGAAGCTGAAGGGGTGCAAGATATGGTGGTAGGGGAAGAAAAGTGGCATTGCTTGTGGGGCAGATCTTAAAAAAATACAACATTGAGGAAATGGTAGTATTTTATTTCAGAGGATCAGAAAGGGTGTTTGTAGGGGGCACTGCCTCCTGGCCCTCCTTGGATAAGGACCTAGCAAGTTACGGATGTGGGTACATGCATTACTGCAACGAACCACTAATTATACTAAATAAGGGTTGCAATGTCGCTCAGTTCAAAATCATGAAAATGGTTGCTGCCAAGCACTTTGGTAATTTTAAGTTTATATCATTATCTTGCTCAAGAAATATTTATTCCTTTGCACTAACGAAACAGTAGCACTGATATAAATTAACTTTTATTGCTTACTACACAGCACAGTGAACCTACATCCTAGTTGCCATCAAGAATGTCTTTTTTGCTGAAATAAGGATCGTCAATTCATACAACCCTTTTACCATGGTTTTCAAAGCGTTACCATTAAATTCCAAAAACATTTGTCATGTGGAAGTACACTAAGGCAGGTAGTGGGGAAGTTGAAGAGCTGCTGCCATGCCCAATGGATTGTATTTGCTTTTTTCGAGAAAAGATATATGCTACTGCAATGGTAAATGTATCTTTTTAATGTTATAGACAAAGTCTACTATCCCGGCTAGTACTTCTCACAAATTAAGCCCCATACTGTTGTAACAAGTTGAGATATTCGTTTGAGGGGAAGAATGACCCGCATAAGTCTTCATTAGAAAAGAACAAAGTAATTGCGTAAAGTTGTCGTATGATCTAAGGTGGTTCGCCGAATCCAAATAATTACATGACATTTGAAAAACAAGAGTTTACGCGAAGTCAATCGCTTTTTTCCGTGTCATTATTTATTCTAAGGATTGGAAGTATATTGAGGTCGGGATCCTTGAATTATTTCGACTCATTTCAAGATGTTGCAAGACCCACGTCGATGTTCAGTTCTGTCACATCGACATCAGACGTGGCTCTTTTTGGTTTCGATGATAAGAGAAACCTATGCATTCATGATGGCGTATGTGTGTATGTATGTATGTATGTGTGTGTGTATGTGTGTGTGGGTGTGTGTGTGTGTGTGTGTGTTTGTGACACTTTGTTGTTAACACGATATCTCAAGATAGGAATGTCGCTGAGTTTTCAAACTTAGTACATAGATGCCCTATATTAAGAGGAAGAACCCTATCGATTTTGGTCGAGTTTGAAGGTCATTTGAGGTCACAGAGGTCAAAAACTCGAAACACTTTACATTTAACACAACTAACTCGTTAACACGATATCTCAAGATAGGAATATCTGACAGTTTTCAGACTTGGTACTTAGATGCCCCATATGAAGAGGAAGAACCCTATCGTTTTTGGTGGAGTTCAAAGGTCATCTGGGGTCACAGGGGTCAAAGGACTCGAAACACTTTACAATAGGATATGGCACAGTAGGAATGTTTGAAAGTATTCAAATTTGGTACATAGATGTCCCATATCAAGAAAAAGAACAGCATAAGTTTTCATCGAGTTTGAAGGTTATTTGGGGTCACAGGTGTCAAAGGACTCGAAATACTTTACATTTAACTCATTAACACAGTATTTCAATGTAGAAATGCCATAGGACTTGAAACACTTTACATTTAACTCATTAACACAGTATCTGAAGGTATGAATGTTTGAAAGTATTCAAACTTGGTTCATAGATGTCCTATATCAAGAAAAAGAACAATATCAGTTTTCAACGAGTTTAAAGGTTATTTGGTGTGACAGGTGTCAAAGGACTCGAAACACTTCACATTTAACTAACTAACAGAGTATCTCAATGTAGAAATGTTCATAGGACTTGAAACACTTTACATTTCACTCATTAGCACAGTATCTGAAGGTAGAAATGTCTGGAAGTTTTCAAACTTCGTACATAGATGTCCCATATCAAGAGGAAGAATGGTATGGGTTTTGGTCAAGTTCAAAGGTCATTTGGGGTCACAGGGGTCCAACCCGGAAAACCATGTTTACACAATATCTTAAGGTAGGAAGCTTGGATTGATTTCAAACTTTATATGTTGATGCAGTATGATGGGTAGATGAACCCTACAAATTTTGGTAGAGGTCAAAGGTCATTTGGGGTCACAGGGGTCAAACCCCAAAACGTTTTTTACATGATATCTCAAGTTGGGAAACTTGGATTAAATCCAAACTCAAGATGTTGATGTGTTATGATGTAAGCAAGAACCCTTTAGATTTTGGTAGAGGTCAAAGGTCATTTGGGGTCACAGAGAGGTCAAACCCAGAAAATCTTGTTTACACGATATCTGAAGGTAGGAAGCTTGGATTGATTTGAATCTTGATTTGTTGATGCAATATGATGGGAAGAAGAACCTTATTGATTTTGGGTAGAGGTCAAAGGTTATTTGGGGTCACAGGGGTCAATCCCCAAAAACCTTGTTTACATGATATCTCAAGGTAGGAAACTTGGATTAATTTCAAACTTGATATTTTGATGCATTATGATGTATGTAAAAAACCCTACTGATTTTGGTAGGGGTCAAAGGTCATCTGGGGTCACAGGGGGTCAAACTTGGAAAACCTTGTTTACAGGATATCTCAAGGTAGGAAACTTGGATTAATCTCAAACGTGTTATGTTGATGCATTATGATGTAAGGAAGAATCCTATTGATTTTGGTACAGGTCAAAGGTCATTTCGGGTTAAAGGGGGCCGAACCCTGAAAACCTTGTTTACACATTATGTCAAGGAAGGAAGCTTGGATTGATTTCAACCTTGAGATGTTGATGCATCATAATGTAAGGAAGAACCCTATTGATTTTGGTAGAGGTCAAAGGTCATGTGGGGTCACAGGGGGCCAAACCCTGAAAACCTTGTTAACATGATATCTCAAGCAAGGAAGCTTAGATTGATTTCAAACTTGATATGTTGATGCGTTTTGATGTATGGAAAAATCCTACTGATTTTGGTAGGGGTCAAAGGTCATCTGGGATTGCAGGGGGTCAAACTCCGAAAACCTTGTTTGCATGATATCTCAAGGTAGGAAACTTGGATTAATCTCAAACTTGGTATGTTGATGCATCATAATGTGAGGGAGAACCCTATTGATTTTGTTAGAGATCAAAGGTCATCCAAGGTCACAGGAGGCTCAAACCCCGAAAACCTTGTATGCATGATATCTAATGGTAGGACGCTTGGATTTTTTCAAACTTGGTTTGTTAATGAATTATGACCAGAGGGTGGACCCTATTAATTTTGGTAAAGGTCAAAGTTCACCTGGGGTTATCCAAGGTCAGACCTTGAAAACTCCTACTTTGTATTTCAAGGTGGGAAAATGAGAGAGGGTTCAAAGTTAGAATGTGGATGTGTGATGGTTGGAAGATGGCTTCTGTTGTCCTTGGTGGAGGTTGAAGGTCAATTGGGGTCACCAGAGATCAAACTATGAAAACTTTGTTAATAGGATAGATTATCTTAAGGCACAGCATGAAATTTGTGTTTTCATTGTAGAAGTGTTTTGGTTAAAAGAAAAACCAGCTACTTACTGGTGGAGTCAAAGGTCACTTTGGGTCACCATGTGTTACAATAAATGCAGCATTTTTTGAAAAGAACATGTTCTGTATGCATCATCGAAACCTCAATGCATTTTTGCATTCTGGTTTGATTCCTTGCCGAAGGCAGGCAAGGAATCTATACGATGGTGATGTCGGGTGTATGTGTGTGTGTGTATGTGACGCTTTGGCTTGTAAACACAATATCTCAAGAAGGGTAAGTGTGACTAACCTCATATTTAGTGTGTGGGTTGGTCATATTGATTAGATGATCCCTATTGTTTTTGGTGGAGATCAAAGGTCATTTGGGGTCACGAGAGGTCAAAAGGTCAAAACCTTGTAAACACGATATCTCGAGAACGGTACATGTGACTATGCTCATATTTAATGTGTGGGTTGGACATATTGGGTAGATGATCTCTATCGATTTTCGTGGAGGTCAAAGGTCATTTGGGGTCACGAGAGGTCAATAGGTAAATTCCTTAGAAATTGCTTGTAAACACGGTATCTCAAGAAGGGTAAGTGTGATTAATCTCATATTTGGTATGTGCATTGGCCATATTGAGTAGATGATCCCTAATGTTTTTGGTCGAGATCAAAGGTCATTTGGGGTCACGAGAGGTCAAAAGGTCAAAACCTTGTAAACACGATATCTTGAGAACAGTACATGTGACTATGCTCATATTGGGTGTGTGGGTTGGTCATATTGAGTAGATGATGCTTATCAATTTTCGTGGAGGTCAAAGGTCATTTGGGGTTACGAGAGGTCAAAATGTCAAAACTTCCTAAACACGATATCTCAAGAACGGTACATGTGACTGTGCTCTTATTTGGCGAGTGTGTTGGCCATATTGAGTAGATGTTCCCTATTGTTTTTGGTGGAGGTCAAAGGTCATTTGGGGTCATGAGAGGTCAAAAGGTCAAAACTTCGTAAACACGGTATCTCAAGAACGGTACATGTGACTGCTCATATTTAGTGTGTGGATTGGTCATATTTAGTAGATGATCCCTATTGATTTTCCCCAAAGGTCAAAGTTCATTTGGAGTCAACATGTTCAAAGCCTGACAAGCTTTCCTGCACAGTCTTTCAACAAAGGTCACTTGTAGGGTCCTGTAACTTGTCATGTAGATGGCACATAGTGAATACATGGTCCCAGAAGTTTTTGGTGGAGGTCAAATGTCATTTGGGTTCACGACGGGAAAGGGGGATCTCAGTGTAGGAAGATTAGATGCCTTGCATGTGTACTTTGTGAGCACCTTATGGAGCCCTGTTAATTGGAAAACATTGCAAAGCAATGTCAATGTAAAAAAGGCCTTACGTTTCAGCAGCAAGGAATCACTAAGCCTTTTGGCTTTCTGATTTAGTTTTAGCTTTTCTTTGCTATAAAATGTTTACTGAAATAGAAATTTCGGTTCAAATTTCGGTTCCGGTTCAAACTGTTACTAATTACCAAATCCATTACCAAATTTTCCTGGCAAAATTTTGGGCAATTTATATGGCTGCACATCGCACCGCCTGTCCGTGCTATCTAGCGATTGGAAACATCCTAAGACATTCTATAACTTTTGCCCGAAGTAAATGTTATACCATTTCCGGCAGTTTGCGGTCCACTGTCTGAGCGAAGTACCACCATAGATTGTCGCGGAGCGTATAGAAAATTTTGGAAAACTGCGAGCCCTAAAATAGGCAGGAATGGCATTTCTCAGATGTGTAAGTGGAATCTTCCCAGTGATTTTAAAATTTCGTTTGCAATAAAATCTCCACCTCAATAAAAAAAATGGCAATGTGCAAAATGATCGATTAATGCATTACATTTTTGTAAGGATGGCGCATTGTGTTTTGTAGAGTGTTAATCCATGGAACGTGTCGCGCATCTGCTTACGTATTGCACTACAGACGGTTTTGAGTTTCGATTTTGACGTTTCTGCATAGACGGCGGAAGCGGGGGGCGGCCCCCAATAACTTTTTATGAGATTTGGGGGGGCATGCCCCCACCCCCAATAACTGAATGCCGCAAAATAAATTTTTCAAAAGTAATTAAACAAATTCAAGTTGCTTTTATTACATTTCGGCTATTCTTTGGCTCAAATATTACTTTACAGAGTGCAAAAAGCGCAAAGCTTCCGTGGGCTTCGCCCCCTGGACCCCACATTAACGATAACCTGTAAGAGAGTTTATTTTCGCCCTTCAAACAGTTGCAGGGTATTCTGCAATTGTACCCCACTCTGAATTTCGGAGTAAATTCAGGTAGACTGTGAAAAGCTTCATATCTTCGGAATCTCTCGACTTTATACTCGTCGGGTTTCAGGATGGATAATTTTCTAACAGATTTTGAGTAGGTAAAATTGGCTACCTTGGTGTGGATTAAAGTGTGCTCCTAGCATCTGGCATGTTTCTACCTCCCGTAGGATTTTTTTTCAGTTCCTGGGGATGCACAAAATCGTTCCAAAATCATACTTGGTGTGGTGGGTAGAATATTTGGGTCTATTTGCTCAAAAAGCTATGACCGTTACTTCACAGATAATCACAATACAATGCCCGAAAATGTCGAATATCCAAATTCTTTCAAGCATTTGCCCGAAAATGGAAAAGTATCATAGTAAGGGTCATAGTTACGAAAGGTTAAGAGATAGAAAAATTGCGACACATTTGGGAAGCCTGTGGCTTAAAAGAAACAATTATTCTTGAGACTGATTTTAAATCTTGTGTAACACAATACAAAAAATGGCCGACTCTTTTAATAGCTTCAAATCTTAGCCGAAAAACAGAAAACGCTATATTTGAAGTAAAATTTTCATTGAAAATAAAAAAGATCCGCAACACATTTGGGTAGAATGTGAAAAAAAAGTTTTCATCATCCCAACTTCACACTGTAGTCTTGCAAAAATTTGCCCGAAATGGTCAAATATTCGGGCAAAGGTTAAAAAAATGCTGCCAAATTAGCTCAACGGATAGACAGGAGGGTGTTCAGGTGCCAACGGCGTAACCAGACCTGACTGTCCTTGAAGGAGGGGGAGGGGGGATAGCATTATAGAGGTTTCCCGATTTTGTACTTGTTGAGCTGTGTTAGTTTGTGGGTGTCTTAGGGCCTTAAGGAAAGTGTTGGGGGAGGGGAGCAACAGTTTTGGACCATGCAATTCGCCCTACCCCATTGACCAAAAGGTACATTTTTATGCTAAATTTTTTCGCTTTTTCTACGAGCAAGAACAAATTTTTTCAAATAAATCTCATTTTTTTTCTTAAGTGCAAACACTATTGTATAAGATACGTACCGAAAATTTGGGTCCTTTTACACATTTGTGAATGCGGAGCTTGTATTGCATAAAATAGATTAAGGGTTTCCTGTAAGAAAATTTGCATTTGGGGGGGGGGGGGGAGACTATCGAAGAATCTGCGTTTCCTATTAGCATGAATCTGAGATAGCATGTCGCCTGAAGATCGTGTTATCTGAGGAGAGCGGATTAAGGCTTCTCGACGACATTAAGAAAACTCTCGCAACTTTGTTGCCTTTTTTGGACAAAAATGAAAGCCTATATTGTAGAAAATTTTAAGGAAACGGAGCTGTAGTGGCGAGGACAAATTATCCACTGACTGCTTTAAAAGCGATCACTTACAGCTTTAAGGGTTGCAATTTAAGGCGCGGAAAATTTTGCCTTTTTTAAAAATAATTATTTTGAATATGGAACTTTTATTAGGAAGAATTCGGAATTTTATGAAGATAAACTTGGGAAAACCGCACTGTATTTGACGGGTGTCTCAAATGGTAAATTTTCGAATTTTTCACTTTTACGAGCAAGGGCACAATCGCCCTGCCTCCTGTAGCTACGCCACTGCTCTGCAACATTGAACATTGATAAAATTTTGACACTTCAATAACTAAAGAATTCATCTACAAAGACTAAACAAGTGACAGGGTTGAAAGGTATCTGATGACAGGTGTGTATGAGAGCATCTGAGTACGGTAGGCCAATGGTTCCCCTGCCTAGAACATGAAGTCTTGTTAGAAAGACTATCTTCAGTTGGCGCGGAGCGAACAGAAAATTTTGAAAAATCGCGACCCCTCAGCCAGCGAGAAATGGCATGTCTCGGGCTTGTAAGTAGTAGCTAAGTTTTTCGATTTTTCTTGCAAAGTGAACACCACTACATTAGTGATGTATTGAGTCGCGCGAAGCACGCCGAAATTTCTGCCCTTTTGAAACAAAAATTTGTTGATACGGAGCTTATATTGCAGAAAGCTTTGGATTCCGGGTTTCGTGTGAGGAAGTTTAAATAGTTGGGGGGATTACTGAAGAATCTGCACTTTCTTCAAATATTGGTGGCAAATCTGAGAATGATTGCTTTTCTAAAGTCCTCCCGACTGTCTGGCAAAGAGCAAGAGAGAAAAGTCTTCCCTGCGATAAAGTGGACCTCAGATATTATTTTGTTAACTTTAGGCGACTAAGTGAATGTTGATATATTTTTCTGAATGAATGTTCATATATTGACCAAAACAGTGTTCCATGAATGCAGATTAATCTTGCTTTTGAAGTTATAGTTGGCCCACTTTCTTTCTTTTCTCATTGTTCTCTTTTTTCCTTTCCCATTTCTTTCCTGTCCCCTTCTTTTCCGTTTTTCTTCTACCTTTCTTTCCTTTCCTTCCCCCTCCTTTTTCTCTTTTCCTTTTCTCTTCTCCCCCTTTTCCTCTTTTTCCTTTCTTTCCTTCCCTTTCTTTCATTCCGTTTTTTCTTCCCTTCCTATTTTTTTTTTGCGTCCGGGGGGGAGGCTGTTTGCCCCCTGCCCCCCGCTGGTTACGCTACTGTCAGGTGCCCAAAATTTTGCCATCTATCCTGCTCTAGAGCCAAATACGGGCATTGGTTATGAAAATCGGGTAATTTGTTTTCGATACTTTAATGAAGCAGGGTGAGAATGTCTTCCCGTAAGCAGGTAAGTCTGCTTGAAAATTCATTTCAACACACCTTGTAACGTGACAAATCTGTCAATAAGTGTTACTACTAGAAGAAAATCATCTATTTTTTCATTTGATGGTAGTTGTACATTTTATCTGATTCTTCTCATCAAAAAACGACTGCTAAGATCCCCATAGGCCTAATTTTTTCAAAAACAAAATCATATATAGTCGGAAGTTTGGGCACACAATTTTTTCAATATATATTGAATTTGGCCAAGAGTCGCAATAAAGTAAAATTCATTAGCATGTTTTCAAGTCCAGTTCTTTGTAGTTTCCCCCGAAAATACCATTTCATCGATTGGAGTGATACATTTTATCTGGTAATTTTCTGATCAAATAGCGACTGCTTAGATCCCCTATAAGCCTGGGAAATATCATTTTCGACTGTCTCAGGGGTCCGATTTTTCAAAATTGTGTGCTCGCTTCGCGCCAACCAGAGGTGAAGCTCCGCGCAGATAGTCGTCCTTGCAGCATTTTAGTTTCAAGTGAACATTTTTTGTGCAAACAGAACCTCGAATTGACTTCTAAGACCCCCTATAAGCATAGGAAATGACATTTTGACTGTCTGAAGCGGGCAGATTTTTCAAAATTTCCTGTACGTTTCGCCCCAACTTATGGTGGTGTTCCACTTAGACCGCTTCATAGCAGAATTTAAGTGATCATTTTTTTACAAAAGGTAACTGCGTAGATCCCCATATAAGCCCGGGAAATGCCATTTTCAACTGTCTGAGGGGTCGGATATTTTAAATGTTTGTACGCTTCGCGCCAACTAATGGTGGCGCTCCGCTTAGTCTTTCTGGCTGAATTTTTAGTTTTGAACGAACGTACGTTTATGTGCAATTGAAACTTAAAGAAGCGACTGCTTGGATTCCCTTTACAAGCCTGGGAAATGTCATTTTTGACTGTCTGAGAGGTACGAATTCTCAAACTTTCTGGACGCTCCACGCCAACCAGTTGTGGCGCTCGACTTTGACTGTCTTACGAGCAGAATTACATTTTCGGGTTAAAATCTTCTGCCCTAAAACTGAAATGCTCCCTATACCTCTGGAAATACCTTACTGAGGCGTGCACTGGGAACAGCTGCTTGCAACATTCAGCAGGATTCCGGATTTGTGATCCTAGGATACATAGTCCAGTGGAGTAATAAACTGAGCTAACCAGTACCCCAAAAGTGTGTTTTAATCTTAGACATATCACAAATTTTTCTCACCAGAATTAGAGACAAATGGCAAATGCCATTTCCAGCCATCTGGGAGATTTTAAAATCCAAAATTTTCTCTGTACGCTCCGCGCCAACTGATGGTAGCGCTACGCTTAAATAGTAAACTCCAGCCAACCCCTACAAAAGTATCCAGCCCCCATGGACCCCTACCAGGGCTTTGCCCCCTGAACCCCACCAGGGGTCCTTAAGCGGCCTTCTGGAGCCCAAGCCGATGAGGTTTGGTGCTTCGTGCAAAGCCGGACGCCTTACGGCGTCACCATTATGTCGGCTGCCGAAAACTTGTGGCCCCAATAAAAAAACATCTTCCGCCGCCTATGCGTTCCTGTACACATTCAAGTTAAGTATAACAACTAGACATTTCGTTCGTTAAATTTAAATTAGTTTGGGGGCACATGAACATGTCCATTCTGCTAAAATTTAGCATCGACCATACCAATTTATAGAAAACAATCGAAAGACTATGTGACGCTCACGAAGTCCTAATCTAACTTACGGAGACGTTCCTCATTTCATTTAGATCTAGGCTAGAGTAATGCGTACATCATTGCAAACAAGATTATAAATTTAGTTTTTAGGTGTTACATTTTTATTCTTATTTTTCTTTCATTTCTATTTTTATTTTTTAATTTTATACGCTTTTTAATCTTTGATTGTCAGTGGGAGAGGGCGGCTGGGGGCTGGACAAATTTCACCAGCCCCAATCATCCCTCGATACTAGTTACGCCACTGTTGTAAATCCTTACTTTCGTGGTGATTCGTGGCATTCTTTCCTTCTCCTAGCCTCATCGTGGTAAAATGCACACAACATGCACGCTAGTCCTGGCTAAGTACTTCGGGGATAGTGATTTCTTCATTTGAACCCAACTCGGTGCAACTCGGTGTGGACTAAATAACTGGTTTCTTAAATTGCGTGCGCAATCTGCAACCACATTCTTCTGCAACACTGGTGTGCAAACGTTAATTTAATGTTAAGCATGCCAGATTGTAACAGACTACACCGGCTAGAGGCAGGTCCGTGACCATAGTTGGAGAGCATGTGACCCAAACCAAGCTTGGGCAATTGGTTTCCGCTCAGGCGTACGGGATCACTTCAGTTGGGGGTCGATGAATCTTCCACGAAAAAATGTTAATTCAACCCGATAGACTATCAACATCAAATTTTGCAACACCCAAAACCAAAATTGCAACCCCTCAATTGAGCAAATAGCCAGAAATGGCATTTCCAAGGCTTGTCAGTCGCTGTTTGTGCTTTCGTTTGCAATAAAATTTTCACTTCAAATAAATTAGCAAACTCAGTGGCGGATCCAAGGGGGTGGGGGATTTTTCGGCCTCAGCTCTCCCTTTTTCGCCACATCAACGATAAAAACATACGGGAAATCAGCAGTTCAACTCCCCCACATCCCTGCTTTCTCTTAAGTCACCCTGGAATGTCTGGATCCGCTCCTAAGACTGCACTAAAGTAATCAGCGACTTTAATAGAGACTACGCAGTTGCGAAACCATTTTTTGGTTTTGGGAGGGGCGAAGCCTCTGAATCATACCTATTCCTGAGCACCACCCGGGGGGAGAAGTATATAAAAAAAACGTTTTGCTAGCTCTAAGAGCTTAGACGTAAAATGATTACTGTTTTTTCGCCTTTCTCTAAATGATCCATGTTCTGAAAATGTGATTTCCATGCTATCGATGAATAATAATTCCAAATATTGACACGCAACGAAATATGTTGTGCAGACCTACAATGATCTGATCCAGTATTTAATGCGACCAAAACACTATCTAAGCTGAGCGCAACCTTCAATTAGCGCAGAGCGAGAAACTTTTGAAAAATCGGACCCTTTCAGCCTTTACAAAGCCGAAAATAGCATTTCCCATGCTTGTAACTAGAAACGAAGTTATCATTTTTTGAGCTTTTGTGTGCAATGAAATTTTCACTCCAATAGGAAAAATCAGCAACTTGCTAAGTGATCGGAAAATTGCAAGAATGTACCACTTTCACTGGGTGACATGATATCTTTTCGGGGAAACTATAAAAGGGGATTTAAAACATGCTAGTGTCTTTACTTATATCTACTGAGCTGATGACATTGTTTATGTGACTTCCAGTGGCGTAGCGAGGATATTTTCCAGGGGGGCAAAGCTCGTAGGCCTAAATTTCCCCAAAACTTTTCAGTTTTCAGTTTCAGTTTTTTTCAGTTTCAGTATATTTTCAAAATCAAGGTGCATGTATTACATACAAAATACGTAAATTTATGGCGTCATGTAATGTAACCTAAGTTAATACATGGCCTACAAGATCCTGAAGCTGCCTACTATATACATAGGATTAAGACAATGTCATCATGGGCCCGTTGTTACCCCTATCCCCAGTGATTAACTAGATTAATTTTCCGAACAGATTAAATAGATTAATTTTCCGAACCAGTCCTTTAAAAATAAGGTAAACATCGTACGTTTTTCGAGGTTTACAGGGTTATTATGTTTAGACAACGGTAAGCTATTGTTTTAGCTCCATCCATGGTTAAACACAGAGTAAGATCAGTCTATAACTTGCCCGGTTCTAGCTTGTAGGATGAGAGGCCATTAATGCTTAAACTTAACCCAGGGCGCTGTCAACCAATAGGTTTGAAACTGGGCTGTTAAACCTCGCCTAACCTAACCCAGGGCGTTGTCAACTTAAGTGACGGGTGAGAGTGATACGCGGAGCGCGACCATCGGTTCGCGCGGAGCGTCCCGCCAGGAAAAACTTCGCTACAAACACCCTTAGATTGCAGGAAATGACACTCCCTGTGCCCAATTACTGCATGCTTAGAATGTCATCTTTTTCTTGTCCTGAAAAATTTTAATGAGACAATTTGTTCGCAATATATATAAAAAGGTAAAATTGGAAACTCTAAAGCCTACCGGTTTGTATTGCTGACAGCCTTAAATCGAATATAAATATACCGGTTGTGGAACGGAAACAAACGGAAATTGTGATAATTATATGAGGGAAAATTTCTTTCACGAGGCTATGATTATGTAACTATTTATTAGCAACGTATTATCCAATAGAGCATCAAGATGATGAACATAACATAAGCCCAACAATACGTAGGGAACTAGCTCGATGATGGTATCCTATTCTCCGGTCTTATAGCCTGTCAGTATTGCGCAGTGTACGCTGAACTGATCAAAATACCCTGCATGTGTACCAGAGAACATTCAAGCTGCTGCAGAGAGGGCATTTCTGCGGAATGCGAGTCAAGCGCGCTTCATGCGGCAGTGACACAGATGATATCTGGGGAAATACGTTGCATGGAAATTCGAGTTATGCATGAGAAATGTTTCACGATTACTTATAGTGAGAAAAATTTAAAGAAATAGGAAAAGGAAGTATTATTTCCTCAACTTGAAATTCCCCAAATTCCACAAATTTTCCCAAAATACTTTCCAGGAGGGGGGCAACTTGCCCCCCCCCCAGTAGCTACGCCACTGGTGTCTTCCCGACCCCGAATATAAATTGTTTTACTTCTAATGCCTTCTGAAAAAATCACATTAAGATGTAGGTTTAAATTTTCAGGCAGACTTACTGAAAGAAATGGCGCAGTGTATTATGTAATTGAAAAACAACCTACCCGATTTTCACTACAGTTGCCCGAATCTCACTTTAGGATGGATGGCAAATTGTTGGAAACTGCACCGTGTAACTGTCTGTGTAATTTGGCAAATGAAATCATGTCAGAACTGTTTTTTCAACCCTCTTCCAAACATTTTACCATTTCCCCAAACTTTTTGCAAGACTACAAGGTGAAGTGTGGGGCTGTTTTTTAATGAACATGGAAATTTTACTTTGAATGGAGCGTGTTTTGCTCTTTTCGTGCAAAGTTTTGAAAAAAAAGGTTTAGATAACCGGCCATTTTGGAAATTTTGTTGCTAACACAACGGGCTGAGCTGAAGAATGATTGTTTTGAGCGATAGGATTCTCAAATGTGCCGTGATGTGTTTTATATTTTTCAGCCATATTTGATTCCTGTTATTTGGTGACTAGATGTTGTCTGGTGTGTGTGTGTGTGCTCTTGTTTTGAATTCAGACCGAGGATCTAAACAAAGGATTTCAGGTTCTCTGATGAAAATTCATAAAATTTCTTGAGTCCTCTAAGGTTTGATGTTCGGTAGTCTTTTGTTAAGGTTAGGGTTAAGGAAGAAAATACCAAAGAAAACACGATGAAATACCTCAGATTGTATGTTCGTGTGTGTATGTGTGACACTTTGCTTTTTATCACGCTATCTCAAGATAGCAATGACCAGCACTTCATATTTGTAATAGATTTGTCATATTTAGAGGAAGAACCCTGTTGTTTTAAAGAGGTCAAAGATCATTTGGGGTCACCAAATATCAAAAACAGAAAACCTTGTAAACAGATATTTTAAGATAGCAATTACCGTGCACAATTCATATTTGGTATAGATTTGCCATGTTGAGAGAAAGGAACGTATCGATTTTAGTGAAGGTCAAAGTTCATGTAAGGCCACAGGCGCTGAAACTGCGGGCACCTCGAACACGGCTTGTAAACACGACATCTCAAGACAACAATGACAATGACCAATAATTTTCATATTTGGTATATAAATTTGTCATGCAAAATGGAAGAACCCTACTGTTTTTAGGGGAGGAGTCAAAGGTAATTCACCGGAGCTAAACCTGCGAAAGCCTCGTAAATTGCCTGTAAACACAATATCATCCTGTGTGGGCTGGGGGTTGTAGAATATGCCCACGATATTTCCCGCCTGTCGTAAAAAGCGACTAAAGAGGAGACAAACTTGGACTTGAACCATACTTGAAACTATATTTAAACTCTGAACTTTTTATCGAGATGACTGACACTATATAACACATTCTTGTTGGGTGTGTCGTTAAATCTCACCTAACTGTAAACACAATATCTTAAGATAGCAATGATGAACACTTTCCATAATTAGTATGTTGGGGTGGATTTAGGGGGCGGGCCCCCTTCCAAAAAATGATGAAATTCTTCCGTCAGAAAAAAAGAAGAAAAAAAAACCAAAACAGTGACAAGGCCTATTTCATTTAAATATGAGTAATGTGACGTATTAGAGTCGGTGAATATATTTCAACATTTTTTATCTTAGCGACGAAGTAAATAAACTTGTAATTCTAGACTCTAGGTCCGCTTTATGTTATGGTGACATGGAGCTAGTAGAGCTGTTTTTACTTGGCAGTTAAAGAATAAAATACCCCCAAAAGATCAGCAGGAATTGTTTTAATATCTTTTACCATTCTCTAGATACCTCTCCAAACTTTTACGGTTTCTGAAATATTTCATCGCCTATGAAAAAAATGATATGGAGTGTTGCACAGTCTTAAGATTTATTTGCAAACCCTAAAAATTTCTCTCTTAAGTATTTGTCAACGTTAGGCATAAGATGCAGGGACAGACTGCAGCCCTCTAAAATGTTTCTGCGAAAATTCGGGGAAATATGTAGATAGTTTTTCAAGCACTGGAATAATTTTAATTATGTTCTATCACAAATGGTTCTGAAACTACCAAAATTTTAGCATGCCTGACGTACTTTAGATGTTTCCTCATTTTTTTCCTTAAAACTTTTACTTTCTGATAACAACCACTGGAGAAACAGCATCAAAAGTTCAAACTTTTGTAGGAATAATTAGGTAGAAAGACTGGCCTGGTAATTTGGAAATCGGTTGTGATGGGGAATTGAAACTGTCTCGATGCAGATCCAGAATGCAAGTTTTGTCATGGAAATGTCGCATGTAATGCAAAATTTCAGCGCCCTTCGGGCGCAATGCTTACGCTTGGTATTGTTTCTTGACCACTTAATAAGTCACAGTATACAGTACTTCAAAAATTTTCCAAAGAGAACAATCTTATCTAGGTTATCTTCACTTATCTTCCTCCAGACCCCTAACAAAGCAAAAGTCTGTGAAATATACTAGGAGAGGCTCGGTCTTCTTCATTTAGGGTTACCAGACATCCGGCTCTACGCTGGTACCTGGAGGAATTCATGAAATTTTTCACTGGATCTGAAGGTTTTTCCCTAAATTTGCTGGCTGACTAAATATTTTGAAAAATTTTCTGGTCGAAGTATTGGCCTGACCAGCTGACCAGGTAATATGCTGCTTATGTAAATAGTGGATAATGATAACAGTTTATGCTACCTAGTATTACTTCACAAATGCAAGGAATATGGATGCCCTCGTACCCTCATTTGTACTTCAGTACTTCAAGTGTAGTGACGGCCAAGTGCATATCTCGCGGGCTACCTACAATTGCACAATGAGTACGGCACGGCACGGTATAGCGGCTCGGAAAAGTTTATCATGAGCGACCACTTACTGCATGAAAGGTTGCAATTTAGGGAAAATTTGCCTTTTTAACTTATCTTTACAAATATGGAGCTTTTAGTAGGAAGAATTCGTAATTTTATGAAAAAAGGTTGAGAAAACAGCACTTTATTTGACTGGTGCCTCAAATGGCAAATTTCCGAATTTTTCACTTTTTCGATCCAGGGGCAATCGCCCCTGCTGCCTTTAGCTACGCCATTGCTCTGTAACGTTGATCATTGATAACATTTTGACACTTCAATAACTACAGAATCCATCTACATAGACAACTCAGTTGATAGGGTGGGAAAGGTATCTGTTGATAGGTGTGTATGAGAGCATTTGAGTAGGGTAGGCCAGTGGTTCGCTACCTGGAATAGCCTATAAAGTCTTGTTGGCTCGGAGCGTACAGAAAATTTTCAAAAATCACCACTCAGACAGTCGCCGGAAACGGCATTTCCCACCGACTTGTAAGTAGAATCCAAGCAATCATTATTTTGAGCTTTCGTTTGTACTTCAATAAAAAATGAGTAAACTGTAAAATGATAAAAAAAATACCAGATAAAATGAGCCACTACCATTGGATGAAATGGTAATGTGAAGAAATTTATCTTTGGAACATGAGCTGGTATGGACATTCTACAAACTATTTGACTACCTTGCGACATAAGATTATGATTAGTAGGCCTATAAATTCGAGCAACTTCATTGACCGCCGAATATCCCTTCTGAACTTCAAGGGAGGATGCCAATGCGTCACATACCTGCTACCTAGCCTTTAAAAGTTTCATCGAACTTTACAAGGATCCCATGTATTTGAACAGCCTGATAAACTCAGACTCAGAGGTTTACATGCCCGAAGTTTACCCGAGTGGGAAATTGTAAGAGAATAATTGGCTCTTACAAATCCGACCTAACTTTCGAGCGTTTACCGCGCAACGGTAGAAGCCTGTATATACATGATTAATTATATGCATCCCAAACAAAAGGGCAAATTCTAGCCAACAAACAACCAGTCCATATCAACGGTTTATGCACACTTGTTCCCTACTAACCCTACGCATCAAATAAAAACATACCGGTGCGCGACGAAATAGAAATCAAAATCAACGTATAATAGCCCAATCCTCCGTTGTCAGCAACAACAACTGCACGAGGGCTTCAATTCTTACGTGTCGCATTATAATAACACTTAAAACATACTTGAAAATAGTAAGATGCGTTTTGTGTTTCTCCGATATGATTGTTTTTGATCGTTGTCCCTCTATACACGAGGTGTACATGTGGGTCTTGGCACATGAGAAGGATGGGGGCAAGGGGTGACGGTAAGACGCCACCTAATATATACCTATCTATGCTCCACTGGGGCCACCCAGATGGCCACTACAACATGATTTAGTCCAAAAGTTTGCACACCCCTGCTTTATACCATAATGAACCACCGTTGGAAACTAACATGCCGGCCGTTCATGGCCACTACAGTTCATTGCACACATGAGCCGTGTTCCCATTTGATCCAGGGAGGTGGATCTTGATCTAGCGAGGTGGATCAAACACTAATGGGAACGCAGATCAACACCACTCACTCAAGATCAAGATCCACCGATTTTGATCGACCGTTCGGGGTAGATCAGATCCACCGCGCTGGATCAAAGTTTGTAATGGGAACACATCGGTAGATCAAGTGACCCTGGATCTCCGGTTACACTCATGTATGTTTTTGTGATACATCGATACGAAATGCACGGCAGGCCGACTTGTAAACATTGGTGACCTTGTCGCGCCTCCGCAATGTGTTCATAAAACACGTTTGATCTACCGCGCTCACTCAAATGGGAACGCGGATCTCGATCAAGGTAACTGATGTTGATCCACCTCGGTAGATCAAGATCCACCTACCTGGATCAAATGGGAACACGGCTATGGGCTGACGTGCGAGAGTGTGGAGAAAGTTCAATCGGTAAGGCTCATAACGTGATGACATAGGCCTATTGGCCGACAGCTATATAAATTATTCATATCTTGCTGTTATGGCCAGGGAGTTGCAGCTCCTTGTTGTGGCAAAGGCAAGGCGACAGGAAAGTAATCACCCGGGCTTAATATCATTCGTGTATTTGGATTTGTGTTGCGAGGGAAAGGATGAGTCTGAAATAGCCTCCCTTGAATATTCTCGTAGATAAACATTATGCTTATTTTATCGTACTTGTTATTGTTGATGTGACGAAAAGGGGGGGGGGGCTGAAGCCGTAAAAGCCCCCCCCCCCCCTTGGATCCGGGCCTTGAAACTAGTTTAGATTTAGGGTTTCCTGTAAGGAAATTTGAATATTTGGGGCTTCTCTGCGACTTTCAAAAAGCTCCCTAAACTCTGTTGCCTTTTTAGTCAAAATAAGTTTAAAAATTAAAAGCCTATATTGAGAGAATTTAGTAGGGAAACCGCGCTTTAGCCGCTTTGAAAAGTTTACCACTGACTGCTGTATAAGCGATCACTTACTGCAGTAAGGGTTGCAATTAAGGGCGGGCAAAGCGCGCGGAAAATGTTTCCCCTTTAAAACTAATAATTTCAGATATGGAACTTTCATTATGAAAAATTCGGAATTTTATGGAGAAAAAGTTGGGAAAACAGCACTGTACCGTATTTGACAGGTGTCTCAAATGTCAAATTTTCGAATTTTTCACTTTTTCGAGCCAGGGGACCATCGCCCCTTGCCTCCTGTAGCTACGTCACTGCTCTGCAATATTGAATATTGATAACATTTTGGCACTTCAATAACTAAAGAATCCATCTACACAGACTACTTAACTGACAGGGTTGAAAGGTATCCGATGATATGTGTGTATGTGAGCATTTGAGTACTAGGCCAATGTTTCCCTGCCTGGAATATGAAATCTTGCACAAAAGACAATCTTCAGTTGGCGCGGAGCGCAAAAAAAAATGTGAAAAATTGCCACCCCTCAGACATCCAGAAATGGCGTGTCTCTGGTTTATCAGTAGTAGCTAAGTTTTCCGATTTTTCTTTCAAGTTCGATCACCATTGTATCAGGGACCTATTGCGGCGCGTGAAGCGCGCCGAAATATTTGTCCCTTTCAAAAAGATATATGTAGATAGGGAGCTTGTATTACAGAAAGCTTTGGATTTGGGTTTTCCTATAAGGAAATTTAAAGAGTTGGGGGATTACTGAAGAATTTCCGCTTCCTAATACGGTCAATGTGACTTTTAATACCTGATGAACTCTGTAAGTAATCAGAATCACTGCGAAAATTGTGATAGTTTGCGAAGGATTTGTGCAAATGTTGTAATAGTTGGGAACTACTTGTAATGAAAATGGTTAAAAAATCCATGAATGTATCAAAAGCACACTTCAATAAACTGTCCGGGAAAATCACAGATCGCGAGGGGTACCTACTGGTGCTACTGGGACACTGATGCATACCGGTGTAAGATTGTTGATGCAAAAACATTAAAATATGTCCTTTCGAATGACACCTTATCATTTGCCGACAGTGGTTGGAGATGAACCTTTAATTCCAGATTGAATTCTCTTATCTAGCAAACGTCCGTGTGATTGTGTACTTCTCTGATAATGGTCTACTGTTCATACGGAATGGTCAAATCGTCATATGAATGTGTGATGTGCGCGTATTGAAATTTGCTTTGGAAACCATTCATTTTTCTGAAAAAGTTGCATGCAGACTGTGCACCGAGACATTTTCAATTTCCTTAAAATGTGTTTGCCAATTTCAGCCTTCCAAGCTGGTCATTCACTAAAGATTACAGATTTCATTAAACATAGTAGGGGAAGATTCCTCTTCTTCAAATTCCTAAAAGTTGTGCTCCTTCATAACCACACCTGCTGGCCCATGTACACGAAAAATCGACATAGAGAGACTGATGAATAATGTAAGTATGTTTGATATACAACTGATAAAAAGAACATCAATTTTCGCGCGCTCTAGGAGAGCGCGAAAATTTTGGTGATTTGCAAAGTGAACATGTGGAATAGTTGATACAGAAGTCGAGGGTAATCGGTAGAAGACAACTTTCACAACCTACACGTACAGTTTTTTTTTTGTTTTTTTGTTAGTACCTAACTTTTAAGTTTTAGCGCCACAAAAAGTGGGACTTTTACGTTAATGTCCCCTCCACTAAAAAAAGTAGGGGATTGTCCCTACCAAATTGATGTCCATGGGTCCATGACAATGTTGTCAATTCCCACGATAAACATGCTTGACAAGACTCTCGGCCTTTTGGCTAAAATCATGTGTATTATCTGTTCTTTCCAGCCAGTCTAGAATGGACGGACCAATAATGTAAATGGTCTGAGGACCTAGCCCGCGGGGCTGCAGCCACAGAGGCGCTACGCAGGCTACTGCATGAGGGCCGTGAGGTGGGTTACGTATTGTCAATTCAATTCAATTTCAATTTCATAGAACTTTATTTTAGTCTTTCATATAGAGAAATATGTAATGAATTATTTGTATGTGAAGGGTACTGAAGAGACTGAGGAGTGACAACAAGAAGCTCCAGGGAGCTTATGTACCTTGACACCCCTTTACAGAGACTTAAATTAACAAAAAACAGTAACCACAATACACATATATAATACAAAAAAAAAAAGAAACACAAAAACACACATAAATGGAACAGATAGCAAAGAATTAAAATTATTCAAAGGTAGTTGGTGATAAAATGATCTTTTAATCGCCTCTTAAATGTACTTAACTGTTTACACTCTTGAATATCATTGGGAAACGAGTTCCATAATTTGGGACCATTAAACCGAATTCCAAACTGGGAGGATCTAAAAATTATTGCTATGTGGTTCCGATGTCGACAGGGGTAGGAATATGCGCCAGTACGCAATTCAAAGTAAGTTTTAAATATTGACGGGAGTGAGTCACTTAACCAGTTGAATATGAAAATACCAGTATAATAACGATTAATATCATAAATATTAAGGATATTGAGATTGGCAAAGAGAGGTTTTGTATATTGCAGATGGACTTCATTACAAATGTGGCGCAGAGCTCGCTTTTGAAGACTGAAAAGAGGTTGAATTCTAGAAGTATATGTGCTACCCCAAATTACATTACAATAAGTAAAGTACGGAAGGATAAGGGTATTATACAAGGTAACCATGATTCTGCGAGGTAACAGCCCTCGAAGCCCATTTAAAACTCCAACACCTCGTGATACTTTCATACATACATGATGGATGTGATTTTTCCATGTAAGATTCTTATCAATATAAACTCCGAGAAATTTGGTAGCATCACAAAAAATAACTTTACACCACAAAGGTGGACACAGTCTATGTCTGCACTAAGATACTTGGATGGTGAACGGAATACAATAGCAGTAGTCTTTTTTACATTGAGTAATAATTTGTTTGCATAAAACCAGTTTTGTATATAGACAAAATCATTTTGAATGTTACGTATCAGATCTTTAATGTCATAGCTAGAATGAAAGAGGCTTGTATCGTCAGCATATGAGGTTATACTGAAAGTATTACTGGCTGTATGAAGGTCGTTGACATAAATAATAAAAAGCAATGACCCTAATATAGATCCTTGAGGGACACCATATGTAATTGACTTAGAGACCGATTTAATGTTATTAATAACCACAAACTGACGACGATCGGTCAGGTAGCTTCTAAACCAGTCCAGGACATTTCCACGGACGCCGTAGTACTCAAGCTTACTTATTAAGTTAAATATTATGGTCAAGAGTATCAAATGCTTTCGAAAGATCAAGAAATATGCCAGAAGCAAAATGATTCTTTTCGAAGGCTTCCATTACTTTATTGGTGAAGTGTAAAATAGCATGTACAGTGGAATGGCCAGGACGAAAACCAAATTGATAGTCGTGAATTAATTTACGTTTCTCAAGATAAGAATATAATCTTGAGAACATAAGTTTTTCAATTACTTTTGAGAAGCATGGGAGGACAGAAATAGGTCTATACTGATTAACACAATCTTTATCACCGGATTTAAAGACCGGAACAACACGTGCAATTTTTAAGGGATTGGGAACATGACCTTTCTCAATAGCAAAATTAAAAAAGATAGGCGAGGGGAATCGACAAAGAATGGGCAACGAGTTTCATAATACTAGCGGTGATTCCGTCATAACCAGCAGCGGAGGATTTAAGAGATAAAATTATTTTGAGAACCTCTTCTCTTGTTGCAGGATTTACAAAAAAGAATCAGTGATAGGATTATGTAAATAGGACTGGAAGTGGACATTGACCTGTGGTATCTTTTGATGAGTGGCATACCCAACGTTAGTAAAAAAATCATTGAAAGTGTTACTAACTTCAAAAGGATCAGATATATAATCACCATTATGCCTAATTTTTTAGGGTGTAGATTCGGTACTCTGAACATATAACAAGGTGTTAATTGAGCGCCAAGTACCTTTAATATCATTTTTGTTGTTATTGAACAGGTTTGTATAATATGATTTTTTGGCTAATCTGATAACTGAAGTAAGACGATTACGGAAACGTTTATAATCGTTTAATTTGTTGATAGACCGACTTCGGAAATATTGTCCTTCAGTGGACGTAATAGCTTCTTCGGGAAACAGTGAAAGTTTTGGTTTCGCCGAACGGCCCTTTGCCAGAGGGTCGGGAGGACTTTAGAAAAAGAATTCTCATGGGTTCGACATGGAAGTCATATTTCTGTGTTAACTGACACCCTTATGCTATATAGCATCAATTTTTCACACATTCAATGTGGTGTTACAAATTCCACTCGTATCCGTGTTGCTCTGGATGTCGTTTAAGTACCACTATTACGATACTCTTACATCTATTCTAGGTTGACGGCAAAAACGTCACTTTACAGGTAAGACCTCAGAATTTTGCCTTGGTCTAAATTACCTATTTTAAAGGTGAATGCCGCCATATCCTTGAAAATTTCAGTGAACATAAATCATCTGAAAACTGCCAGTGAGCCACAGCTGTAAAAAGGCTTTGGGTTGAACCAGTTGGTTGGAAACCGGGCTGTAAAACTCCACCTAACCAATCCTTAACTTGGTCTTTTTGTCAATGAGGATAATGTAACACAGTACTGCATTGAACTTAGTAGTGGGAGTCCGGTATTGCACTGCATTGCGTGCTCACGATGTGTGTGTTGAACTCCCCTATATTCAGTTACGACACTACAGGGGTGGTCAAGAGGGGCCTTTTGCCGCCAGATTTTGTCCTTGCCCCCACTTGAGCCCCAAGCTAGGTCAGTAAAGAGATGGGTCAACCGAAAAAATAAAAAATATACCTCCAGAGATAATCATCCACAGATATGCTAAAACTTTAGAGCTACCGGGTATTCAACCCCCTGGAAGTCCCCTTCCCCAGGAATGGGCACTTTGGACTCGGTTTCGCGTTGTGCCCGAAAGTCCCCGCCATTATCATTTGCCCTTAGCCCCCCACCCCCAATTTTGACATTCTGGCGCCGCCACTGTCTTCATTATATGTTTTCGTTCAGTGCTATCCGTTTCTGGCTATTGTAGATTTTAATCAATCTGGCTACTAATGATGCTTAGTTACTTAATTGAAAAATAGCATGAACAAATATTCCAGTTCCATATAAAAACTTCTCAAGTAGTCCCACATTGAGCACGTCTCCCTGCAGACATGCTTTCAACACTCATGTTTCTCAAGTGTAATGAAAACATTCTGTGAGGATGTGAGAAGTCCATGTTCCTGTTTGGACTAACGGAAACCTTCACAGTCAACTACATTATGCTGTACGACTCATTATCTGTGGGTTGGACAAAGTCACTTTCATCACTTGCATCAATCGGAATCAGTGGCGCAGCCACGGGGGGTTGGGGGTTAGAACCCTCATGACCCAACTTTGCAATGCAAAAAACACCTAAAATAGCGATTTTTCTCTCTATCCTTAGACTTGACTTTTCCCTTACGTCGAGCCCAAGCCCAACCCCCCCCCCCACATTACACCAACCCCCCTCTCCATGACACAATCCTGGCTACGCGCCTGATTGGAATCAAATTCACAACACTAAACACCTGTATTACTGACTCAAAGCAATTGAATGAGAAGGTCCATATTAGAAAAATACTTGGATAAGGTTAAGTTTAGTGTTTAGTTTATATGATAAAATAAAACATATACAAATCAAATGACGATGTGCTCTTGGTGCCATATGTCATATTTAGACCATAAGATAATAAAGTTAGGTAGAAAGGAATTCAGAACTTGGAAAGTTTAATTTAATGCAACATGTACATTCGGCTTCGGTCTTGGTCTCGGACCTCGTCGGTCTCGGTTTCGAAGTTCTGCCCCTGGTCTTGGTCACGACACCTTCTGGTCTCGGTCTTGGTCTCGGATATGCTGGTCTCGACTACAACACTGGTAAGATGAGCTAGGAATAAGTTAGTTGGGAAAATTGGAGTCTCCTGGAAAGAACGTACTTCCATTTCCTTAATATGAGCTACACATTTTCAGCATTTCCTGGGCAAAACCCCAAATTTTTCGACGCGGAGTTCTTTCGTTCCGGATATATTTTCGAAATAGGCCTAACTGCTGGCTCGGGTTGCTGTATCCTTTACAGGGTAGAACTGCTGCAATTGTCGTGTATATCCTGTAGTGGCCCCTTGTTGAGGCTGCAAGCTAAATATTACTATATGATAAGAAATTTTTTCGCAAAAAGCTGACATTTTTCGCGTGTCGGACTCATAGTATAATAGAAGTTGCACCAACCATACACTTTACTGGCTGCTGTGCTGTGAACTTTTCAGTCTAAGCTGGGGAAACGCTCAAAATTACTTTCCGTGTATCACCACTTAGGGTTTCGTGGATTAGTTAGGTGGAGTTTTACGGCCCAGTTTCCAACCTATTAGTTCAAGTCGAGCCGGTGTAACAGAGCAGTATCGCCTCCTGAGTAGTCTCGCCGGGCGGCGGACTCACCCCGTAGTGAAACAACCGCCCGATTAGAGTAATGCCGTAGAGATAAGACCGTCCGGCGAGGTCACCCCGGTAATTGATAGTCTGCACGGCAGTCATAAAGTTCTAGGAGAAGTGTGACATGCTATAGGAGAAAGGAGAAACCCAATACTCGCCGCGACGAAAAGCGATTGAAGTAAAGCGAAGAGAATGAATGTATCGGAGAGAGTGAAAATGAGGTCGCTATGACAATATGACATTCGTGGTTTATACAGTCAGACTGTTGGATGAAAAGTATACATACAGTATTACCGTCAAAGTCAGCACAATGTTCAGGATGTAAATACTAGATGTCTGAAACACAGCACTTGCATGGAACTATGTTAAAGGGGAAGTTAAAGCAAAAATTCAATTTTCATATGTAAAAGAAGAACCGAATGTAGACAGTGTAACAAAAGTTTCATTCCAAAGTGAGCTTAGGGTAGCAGAGATTATATCACTTCCTCACATTGACAAGGAATGATTTGCTTCCCTTTGTTTTTCAGACTGTTGGGTTGACATTGAGGATAATAGAAACATGACCTCCCTCTGGAGTATCAAACTTTGTGAAATCCTCATGTCACTTATGCAATTACATTTTGAAAAAAAAAATATTGTTGAGGAGAACATATGGCTGCAAAGTTTAAAGAAAAACAATGTTGAGGAGAAAATATGACTGTAAAATTAAAAGAAAAACAAGAGACCGATAGAAGATATGCTTGCTTCAAGTTCACTCTTTGTTGATAATGTGATAAGTTTTCTTGCTCATATCTTTAGAACCACACATCAGCTTTCCATGCAAATTTCACCAGGATGCACGTACATATCCAACATAACGAAACTTTATATGACCTTCAATCCTTCCTTTAACGCAAATTTTGTAACGTTGGCTCCCTGTTTGGCTCGTACCGTTAGGCAGGTTAAGCATGGCTCGCTCCATGCATGAGGGTAGAACTTCCATTTAATTGTACAAGAATCACTAAGTTTTAACATTTCGTCATACATGTTTTCACACCCAGGGCTGGCGCCGGCAGGGGAGGGAGCATGGCGCTGTACGCTCCGCGCCAACTGATGCTCAGCTCAGCTTAGGAAGTGTCTTGGTCGAACAAGTTACTCAACAGAACAATGCATGCTTGCAAGTTGTTCTTCGTTTTGGGGCAATATGAAGTGAAAATTTTATTGCAAAAGAAAGCTTAAAATAATGACTGCTTTGTCTTTAGTTACGAGCCGGAGAAATGCTATTTCCTGCTGCCTGGGGTTCTCAATTTTTCAACAATATATGTGCTCTGCACTTTGATAGTTTTTCGGTCGGAATTATATTTTTCGGACAAAAAACCCAATTCTGCCTCTCCCAAACTAAAACGCTCCTTTGCGTTTATGTCAATATGTAAAATATAAAACTTCAAATGTATGGGAAGCCAACCCTTTTCCGTGACAAAATTTTCCAATATGGTCCGTGGGCCTTAATCTGCATGAAGCATATTCAGTAACCTCAACAAACTACAGATCACCCCGTTTGATTTTTCTTACAAGATGATTAAATTCTTCCGTAAAACCTCCAAATCTGTCATAAAATTACAATTTTTCTCCAATTGTTAAAAGTGGCATGGATACTCGGTACAATAAATAACCAAAGTGAACAAGTCTGTTAATTACCCCGACATTGTATCTAATATTGCTCTTGAAAGGCACATCACTAAATAAAAAAAACTCAAGTTTTTTTTTATTATAGCCGTACCAAAAAACAAATTTTCTTCCATTAAAGTCCAAAATTTCTCCAATAAAATAAGCACTAAATAATTTGTAATTCTTCGTTCAAAAAGGAAAAACTTGTCTGGCAAACTTCTAGGATTTTATGCGTAACCCCAAAAGATATTTAGATGTCGCCTACATAACGTTTTTTATTTTGCCCATATGAAGAACAGCTTTTTTCAATAAAAACTCCAACTTTTAAATGGTCCTTACAAAAGCCAATTTTTTGCAAAAATGTTAAATTTTGTCCTCAAAATGAGCTCCAGATTTTTAAGTATTTGTTGAAAAGAATGCCAAAAGAATTCTCTGGCCACGCGCGTCTTACTCAAAGTCTACGTCGGCGCCTTTAAATGCTGCCCCCCCCCCCCGTTGGGGAACTTGGTCCCCCTGTCGGGGAAATCCTGGCGCCACCCATGTTCACGCCTGTGGGTTCGCGGTTATAGGATAGGCCCATGGTATTTCCCGTCTATCGTAAGAGGCGACTAAAGGGAAACAAAAATTGAACTTGAACCTTTAGTACTGGGAAATAAATTAAAACTGAACTTGTCACCAAGTTGACTGGCATTATATAAAACATTCGTGTTGGTGTGTCGTTAAATCACAGATCTAACGAACTAACATACGTGTTTTCAAATAAAGTACATTTAAGTTCGCTTATTGGGTGTTGGGAATGAAGAAAAGCATCAGTGCTTTGAACCCGGAACTGAGACAAGTGTGTGTGTCTTAAACTAGCTTTTTATTGGTGTTGCACATGCCTAGTTTTTTCCAATACGGATTTTTTCAATGACCCCCTCCTCCTTGGCCAAGGGAGGTCGTTTAATGAGACAAATCGAGAATAAACTTCCAAGTGAGTGTAACTGTATGGGGATGCAAAAAGCAAAGCAAAGTCGGCTAGTTAACTGGTCCACCCGAAGGTGCTTCAGTCCGGCGCGCAACCGACTTCGTCGGCTGGGCAACCGATTTTAGTGGCAAGCCAATGCCAAATGGAAGGAAAGCCGGAGGACCCGGAGAAAAACCCACGTACATCGAGCGAGACTTGAACCCATGCACATGTGAGACACATTGGTACACAACAGCTGGAATAGACCACTCTGCCACTCGACGACCCACGTATGGGGATGGGAAAACCCACGTTTTAACTTTCGGGCCCTTGCTGTAACTGTTGAGAGGGGGAGTACAATTCCAGGGGTATCCGCGCAAGTCTCATCTTTCAGAATTAATACTACCTAATAAGTTATTTTGTAGCATTTTTGATCTGCCGTGTTCCCAAACATTTATACGATGCGACTGAAAATCAGGTGCTCAAGGTTTTCAGTGCACTGATTTGAAAAATATAACTGCCGAGGTGAAAAGTTCCCCCTACTTCCTTATAATGGAGAGCAATTGGGTTAAAGGGGTGGTGAAAAACGGTTTCGGAATATGCAATATGATACTTCCACATTATGTTTTGGGGTTGCTGGGCACGATGAGTCCATAAATGACACGCGGATTTGATACGATGCACGTTCATCACATAACAGACACTGTGGGCGTTTTTTTTTCTTGGGGGCATGGGGGATACTTTTGTGGGAGGCTGGAGTTTACTACCAAAGCGTAGTGCTACAATTGGTTGTTGCGGCGCGTACAAAGAAAATTGTGGATTTTAACACCGCCCAGATGGCTGGAAATGGCATTTGCCAGGTATAATTGTCTTTAATTCTGATGAGAAAAAATTATGATTTTTCTCAAATTCAAACACATTTTTGAAATACTGATTACCTCAGTTCATCCCACTGGACTATGGATCCTAGGATTTGCAAATCATCCGAAATCATGATGTATGTTGCAAGAAGCTGTTTCAGTACACGGTTGAGTAAGTTATTTCCGTAGGCGTTGGGGAACACTTTGGTTTTGGGGCAGAGGAATTTTTGCCCGAAAAATTTAATACAGTCCGAAAGACAATTTAAGCAGAGCGACACCACTGGTTGGCGTGGAGCGTCCAGAAAATTTGAAAAACTCGTACACCCGAGGCAGGAACGCTTGGGATATTATCAGTCGCCATTTTGAGGATCCTTTTAATAAAAAAATCACTTAAAACTAAAAGTTTGCTAGGAAAGAAATTTTAAAAAATCGGAGCCCTAGGACTGTCGAAAATGACATTTCCCAAGTTTATAAGGGGATGTAAGCAGTCGCTATTTGATCAGAAAATTACCAGATGAAATGTCACTACCAATGGATGAAATGATCTTGCATATTTTCGTGGGAAAACTATAAACGGAATTGAAAACATGCTTGAAAACATGCTAATAAATTTTACGCTATTGCGACTCTTGGCTAAGTTCAATAAATACTGATGAAATTGTTTGCCTGACATAACTTTTGACTAGTATATACATGATTTTACTTTTGAAAAAAAAAGTAACATTACAAGATATGTTTGAATGAATTTTCCAGCAGACTTATGGAAAGACATTCTCACTCTGCATCATTAAAGTATCGAAAAGGAAATTACCCGACTCTCACAACCGTTGCCCGTATTTGGCTCTAGAGCAGGATAGATGGCAAACCGTTGGGCAGTGCACCTGAACACTCTTCTGTCTGTCCGTTGAATTAATTTGGCAATTGAAAACGTCCCACTATTTATTAAACCTTCTCTCAAATATTTCACCATTTCGGGCAATTTTAAAAATTAAAGAACTGTCCTAATATTCTCCAAATTCTTGTCCGAATTTTTCCCACATTCCTGCCCGACTTAAGATTTTGCAGCAATTTGGGGCCAGTCTTCCACCTGCACCCGTCTCGTACTCCACTAGGTATGTCCATTCCACCCAAGAGGTAAGTGAGGTCATTGGTAACGTTGCGACCCTTGGGACAGCATTGACCCAACATGGGTTTTTTTCCAAACCCAACATGGGGTTGGTTGTTGCACTGGCCAATGGTTGGCAGCACTGGCCGCGAAAGTGCAAATTTCTTCAAACCACTCAAATATTCTACCTTCACACCAAGTTTGATTTTGGAACAAATTTGTGCATTCCCACGAACTGAAAAAATACCTATAGGAGATAGAAACAGGCCAGTTGGTATGAGCCGGGTAGCCCGGATTGAATATTATCACCGGCCAACACGAATATAATTTTTGGACCAAGTCTCTAGTGGGTGGGGTGGGGGCTGCTGGGGGAAAGGCAATTAAGTAAGAGGCAACAACAACTTCGTACGAAATATATATATATAGGCTATGCCAAATGAAATGCAGCCTTTTGTTCCCTTCTCATCGTATAGCAATTCAATGAAAGAATGAATGAAATAAACCGTTTATTTGCGCTAAAGTGTCCAAAATAATAAGTTTTTTCTTTGCGTAATCTCGCATAAGAATGAAGTCAGTCTATCGTTCAGTTTTGAGAACACTGTACTACATCACAATCAATACCCCAGTATTTACGACTGCTTGTGTTACATTTTGAAAAATAAAGCGTATCGTAACACTTAACCAAAACTTAAACGTGTTAATAGCAAATTTCTGTACAGTGCAGTTAAGATATATATAGGGCTTTTTAATTCATTAAGTTACGTTATCGGTGAGGCAAGTAAGGTCTATATATTAAGCAATATTTCGTACACTTTCACACAAACCTGCATGCAAAGATGATAATAATAAGTTGAGTAGCTCGTAAACAAACTTAAGTTCAACTTAGTACGAACCAAAATTAAGTTGTTGTCGCCTTAAAACATGGACTGCAGACGAAACGCTTTATCTTAAAAAATCTACTTGTTGACGAAACTAATCTGTTGAAAAGCTACCACTCACGTTGAAATGCCATTTCTTTTGCCTGACTCATGTGAATAACCCCATAAGGGGAAATTGAAGGCAGCCTGTCGCTCAGATTTAGGTCCGTATTACCAAACAATATTTCGCTAATTTTCGTAAGAAGCTACATGCATGGATGATAATTTTTAGAGTAGCTGGTAACTTGAACATATCTTTGTTTCACTTCGTACGAAATAATATTAATTCGTTGTCGCTTTAAGCCTGGACAGAAAAAATGTTGTATCTTACTGGATCCATTTGCTGACGAAACCAATCGAGTAAGAAACTATTCCACAAGTTGTAATATCATTTTTTTACTTTGTCTCGAAAGCAACTTTACTTAAAATTAAGAAAATGGTCGCTCAGTTATTCAATGTATATCGTAAGCAATGTACTTGGCCATAACATTTCCGTACAAAGCTGTTTAAATGCATACTAATAATTTCAACACTTTGTAAACATATATACTACACTACTAGTACTTCGCACGAAACATAAACTTAATTTTTCCGCCTTAAGCAGGAATCGATGTAGTGCATTTATCTCACTCGATATATTTCTACAACAGACAAATCAAGTGAAAAGCTATAAATATTGGAATGTCTGGTATAACGTTGACTTTCTCCCGGGTGCATCATCATTACACAAATTAAAGGGGACATCAATCGCTCAAATTTATATCTACATCACCAAACAATATTTCGTACATTTTGTAGGAAGCTGTATTCATGCGTAAGAGCAATTTGAGTAGCTCGTAAACATGAATTTGTTAGATCTACTTTGTACGAAATAATAGGCCTATTACACTGTTGTCGCCTTTAAGCCGGAACAAACAAGGTGCTTTAATCTCACTGGATCCATGTTGACCAAGCAGATCGAGTGAAAAGCTACCCCGCACGTTGAAATGTCATTTCTGCGACTTTCTCGTAAGCAACTTTACTTTAAAAACGAAGGAGCTTCCCTGGCACTTTTTAGATATATATTTCGTAAGCAATATACTCCGAACGTTTTCGTACGAAACTGTATGAATTCGTAACAGTGGCGTAGCTACGGGGTGGCCTGGGGGGCCTAGGCCCCCCCAGATTTCCTTCAGGCCCCCCAGATTTTTTGCGTCCTGATAAAGTAATTGAAAAAAAAATAAAATGTTTGAACGGAAATAAACTTTGAAGTATATCCTTCAAAACAGTAAATAAATAAAATGTGTAAAAATTAAAAAAAAAACATGGATGAATGTGTGTAAAACACATTTTGTGCGCACGTATGAAATCAAGTAATAACTTCAAAATGCCTACTTTCACTAAATTGGATACGATTTGTGATTTGCACTGTCGTTTATTGCATTTCACTTCGAAGATGAAACGAAAGTCTCGACGATAAACTTTAATGTGACTTTGTTAGGTTAAGACCCTTTCTGCCTTTCGGATTGCTGATTGATTTACTGAAAATAAGGCAATCGTACACTGGAGACCACTCTTACACGACCATTCCTATACTTAATCATACACAAAATATGCCGTAAGCAGGTAAGGGTACGGTACTGCCTTCGGATAATTCTTCCCTTCCATCCTTAACATGTAGGCCTACGTCGTGCCTCACTCCTGCCCATGACAAGTGCCACTGTAGGACGATTTTTTCGGACAAGTCCTCTTTTTACTAGTTGGCACTGGCGTCCGGGGGATTTGTAAAATGTCCACAAGGTCCGGATTTCATGTGTTTCCTTCTGCTTTGCGGTTCAATTATTCTGAGAGATTTATTCGTAGTATTTTAATTTTGACTATGTAATGTACCGATGAACAAATACTGCACCATTTTGCAAATTGTTTCTTTGGCAGTATGTATGTCTCTTGTAAAATCTCTACAAAAACTAAAAATATTTTGATATTTTTCATGCTTCCCAAAAAGGGAAAATCCTAAAACTTAGGCCTGTAATCAGTTGAAAGTTTTGCCAAACATAGCACCATTTTGCATCTATAAAGAAAGTTTCTCAGAGGGGGACACAACTACTTTTGGTTTTCCTGTTAAAGGGTAAGGTACTGCCTGAGGTAAGCTGAAATCCATTCAAATATTGGCGCATTTGCGGCTGGGTACATCCAGTTTAAAACACGTGGGGAGTGGCGTTTCCGGCCATCTGGAGGGGTTTTAAAGCCCAAAATTTTCTTGTACGCTGCGCGCCAACCGATGGTGGCGCTCCGCTTAGATTCAAATATTGCTGCATTTGCGATCTACGTCCTAAAATTTACAATTTTCCCAAGGGAAAGTAAGATACCGGTTCCTTTCAGTCTCATTCCCCAGGCCACAGATCAGAAGTGCCCAGTTTCGGGGGCTCTAAAAAGTGTATATATTACCATTTTTCATAGATTGATTTTTTATTCTCATTATTTGAGAAGTCGCAGACATGAGATTCGTATTTCAAGGCTGGATACATCCAGCTTAAAACACATGGGAAGTGCCGTTTCCGGCCATCTGGAGGGGTTTTAAAGTCCAAGATTTTCTTGTACGCTCCGGGCCAACCGATGGTGGCGCTCCGCTTAGATAGTCTTGCCGTGTCTGACCCTCGGAGGTACCAGGCCCCCCCACTTGTTACCTAGGCCCCCCAAAAATCGCATCCTGGCTACGCCACTGATTCGTAATTACTATTTAAGTACTTCCTAGAATATATTAGTACTTCTTTGTACGAAACATAAAGTTCACTTTAATTTTCCGCCTTCAGCCGGACATACATAGCCTAGTGCGTTGGTCTTACTAGATCATATTTGTCCTCAGCTTCAGGTCTTAATTCTTGTTTGTTGGCTAAAAGAAAACCATGGACTAACCGTACTAAACCTAAGACTCCTCTAATTAAAGAACCATCGAGGCCGAAAGGGAAAGGACCTGGGAAAAGTGTTGCCATTTTCTTGCTAGAGAATACTGGCGCGAATACCCCCAAATGGATGTTGGGATATTACTCCCTCCCCCACAAGTTGCAGAAGAGCCCAAAAGTCTTAAGGTCCTTTTTTCCCATAGGTCTATGCCGTAACAAAGGCTACCGTGGCCCTTTGGAGGGAAATAAGGCAAAAGTTGGTCAAGTTTTCGGCTGAGGGGATACTCTACGTACGCTGATACTCCCCCAAGTGTTTGTGTAATATATTCTGAGCAAATGATTTAAACAGTTTATTTTTAGCAAGATATAGATTCATAATTGTAATAATCCTTTTTTACGAAAAGAATTTAAATCGTTGTTGGACGCGATATGCATTGTCTTTGATCTAGTGGGTAACCAGCTGTTTTCAGTGAAGAGCGATCCCTCCAGCAAGTTGAAGTGTCCAATAGCATTTTGCAAGTTTGTTGTTTTCGTGAGTTATTTAACCTAAGTAAAATAAAGGCAACTTACTGTTTAATTTGATATCAATACATCACAATCAATACTTTGTGCGGTTCCGTACGAAGTTGCATGCATGTCTAATAATAATTTCGGTGGTTTGTAACATATTGTAGTTACTACTTCGTACGAAATGAAACTCTATTGAAATGTTTGTTCCACATAATACCCCTTTTTTGGTATATTATTTCTTTGTCGAGTGCAAAGCAAACCACACGTTAAAGTCAGCCTTTAATTTTAGTTTTTTTCGTGTGCTGTCTCACTCATCGTAGCAAGCTATCACATGTAGTACACGTACATTGTTATTTCGTAAACGGGACGTGATATTCACATTTAAAAAAAAAACACATGATAATATTACTTGTCTTTCCAACACAATCCCCACACAGCTTCGACTACATATTCATACCACGCTGCGATTCGCGCCAGTCACTTGCTCGCAATCCATTATGGTTTAACTTTTCCTTTAATTCAGAACATTAGAGGCTTCTCTTACGGCTGTCACTTTGAAATGCTTTAAGTAGGTACATATCATAGAGTAGGATAATAGGAACTGCTCTATGGTACATATGTATTAGCTAGCCGAAAGCATGCGGACGGGCGGGCGATCGCATTATTTTGTAAAACTGCCACAAAGATATACTATCATAGAACGCATTTGCCCGGTGACGTAGTTTTTTTTTGGAAGCTGTCCTAGGACAGAAAAATCTGGTTAAGCACTCAGGTTTTTGGTCTGATGCTAGCTGAAATGGTCCGTGACGCATACGGACACTATACACGCACGTAAGTGCAGAGAGTTCACACTCCGAACAAAGATGCACGAATACGTACCAATACAACTCACGGCAACCTACTCAGTGGACAGCGAACGATAACGCTTCGCTGTGGAGCGAACCAAATGACGGCTGTACGGAAGTTGATAAGTGCCATCTCGACGGTCGGAGGGTTTCTTCGAACTTTCAATGGTCATTTTCGAAAACATTTCGAAAATGGTTTGGGGGACAACGGGGCCGATTCATGTAGGGGTGAGTCCGTTCTATCACTATGCTTCTGCTAACCGGGGGGAAATTGGTACTGGGGCACCACAGCCCCGAAAAGGTCCGAAAATTTGCGTAGCATATATATATATATATATATATATATATATATATATATATATATACATATATATATATATATATATATATATATATATATATATATATATATATATATATATATATATATATATATATATATATATATATATAGGTTGAAAAGAGGTAGTAAAAATTGCTTAAAAGTTTGCGGAAAACTCCACGACGTTTCGGGTATAAACCCTTCATCAGGTGGCAAAAACCAAACTGAACAACCAACAGTAACAATTGAACACGACAAACATCAAATCCGAAGCGATCGCTGTAAAAACAGAACCGGACGAAAGTGACTGTCAGAAAACATGAGTGCGAAGGATGAAACACAAATCAAAAAAAGAAAAAGAGTGTCCTGGATGAAAAAATGCACGTAAAAATCGAAGATGTTCTTAAAAAAGGGGAAAACAGGAGACAAAAACTAGCTCCGGAAAAAAAATTGTGAATAAGGCCTACACAGAAAAAACGAGCACGAACGGGTAAGTGTAAAAGGAGTAAAAACTGGTACAAAAAGGGGGTGAATATTACAAAAGGTCAATTCTAACGTTAAGCCCGTGTGGAGCGAGAGTACCTAGCCTCATGATCAGTCGGTTTTCAGCACTAAGGCGGTCACGATCGGAGCCTCGGCACATTACAGCTGCCGTAACGGTTAAATGCTGTATTGAACAAGGTGAAGGGGGGTTGAAATGTGCAGCCACCGGGTATCCATGGTGATTCTGTTTGATGGACCTAAGGTGCTCGGTGACTCGATCCGCGAGGCGGCGCTTGGTCTCTCCCACATACAACGAGTTACATCTCCCACAAGCTAAAATATACACTACATTTGAGGAAATGCAGGAGAATCTTTGTTTGGCAATAAAGCTATTGCCGTTGGGGCCAGAAATGTTGACGAGGTCGTGTTTGCCGACAACTGGACATGTATTACACCTCGGACGGTTACATGGAAAGGTACCAGCCGTGTCGTCGAAAGAAGTTTGTGGGTGGGAAGCCCGAACTAAATGGTTGGCTAAATTTTTCTCAACTCTAAAGGCAGTGATGGGGGTTCCGGGAAAACATCACGGGTTGAGGGGTCTTGTCGGAGCAACTTTACATTTTTGTGGATAGCGTGTAAAATAGGACGGATCGAAGGGTGATAAGAAATAACTAAAGGAATACGTAGATTGGTACCAGATTTGCTCTTTTTCTCCAAGGCTTCCTTTCTGCTGGTTCCTTGAATTCTGCGTAGGGCATTAGAGAGGATTTTGGCAGGGTACTGGCGTTTTTCAAAAAAGGACAAAATTTCTTCAGAGGCAGTAGAGAAGTCAGAATCCTCCGAACAAATTCGTCTGGCTCGCAAGAGCTGGGAATAAGGGATAGATTTAGTGCAAGATTTGGGGTGATTGGAAGGGTACAAAAGGTAGTTATGCGAGTCGGTTGGCTTAAAGTGTAGGTTAGAGGTAATTGTACGGTTGTTGATGGACAGTTTAAGGTCGAGAAAAACAACAGATGAGTCCGAGATACAATGGGTAAATTTCAAAAAGGGGCAAAAGGAATTAACAAAGTCGATAAAAGTTTCTAAATCACGACGGGATCCAGAGGCAACTCCTACAATATCATCAATATACCTTTTGTAAAGTTTTTACTCCTTTTACACTTACCCGTTCGTGCTCGTTTTTTTCTGTGTAGGCCTTATTTACAATTTTTTTTCCGGAGCTAGTTTTTGTCTCCTGTTTTCCCTTTTTTAAGAACATGTTCGATTTTTACGTGCATTTTTTCATTCAGGACGCTCTTTTTCTTTTTTTGATTTGTGTTTCATCCTTCGCACTCATGTTTTCTGACAGTCACTTTCGTCCGGTTCTGTTTTTACAGCGATCGCTTCGGATTTGATGTTTGTCTGTTGGTTGTTCAGTTTGGTTTTTGCCACCTGATGAAGGGTTTATACCCGAAACGTCGTGGAGTTTTCCGCAAACTTTTAAGCACTTTTTACTACCTCTTTTCGACCTACACATTTCAACAGTGCTCCGCAGCATTTCGACCTATATATATATATATATATATATATATATATATATATATATATATATATATATATATATATATATATATATATATATATATATATATATATATATATATATATATATATATATATATATATATATATATATATATATATATATATATATATATATATATATATATATATATATATATATATATATATATATAGCGGTCATAACGGTCATTATGGTAAATATTTCAAAAATGTTTCGCCGGACTATGGGGATGATTCATGTAGGTGTGGGTCCATTCTATCACCATGCTACCGATGAGCCGGGGGAAAATTGTCACAGGGGCTCCAAAGCCCCGAAAAAGTCAGATAATTCATTTCTATAAGGTGGGGCTATGGTTGGGATGGCTACGTTACTTGCAAGGATGGCATTCTCGTGGGACCGGGACCCTCTATATGTTCACAACTTTATTACGATAAAGATGAAATAATGCACTTTTTCGCGTGTAAAGTTTTGAATTAATAACGAACCCACATTTTGCGCGATCTTAACAGAACAATGCCAGTCAAATTGGGCACCGCTATAACTTTTAGAGTAATTCGTTCTCACTTGTTCTCTGCTCTAGTTTTTTTCCGTGTGGTTTCATTTTTATTTCACGTTAGGGTGGTCAGGCACAATAGAGCTATTTTCTGACGTCTATGTACTTCGGTCCGGGTGCACTGTACTCATGCGGGCTAAAGGAACGACTGGTGGGAAAAAATAATGCCTCCATGGCACTGTTCGTCGTCCATATTATGTGTGTATGAGACTATGATGATTTGGGTTTTTTTTTTATTTGTTTTTGTTTTTTTTTTTTTTTGTTTTTTCCTTTTGTAAATGGGTCTACTAGCATAAGCTTTACTTTCTCAGTCCTCCTTCACCGCCTTGTTTAAATGTTGTATCATTTAGGGGATAAATGCGAGGGTGCCAGGTCTTAAATGTGATTTAAGACCGACGATGACGTCATCATAGAGGCTGAGCCGACCGATGCGATAGCCGAGGTCCGCTGCCTCTGTGACGACGGCATCGCCTGTGGGCCAAACGAGTAACGTTACTGTTGTTTCCCTGTTTAGACAGTCTTAGCGGAATTAGTAACCCCAGCACTGTCATTGTGCCAAAGCCTGTGTATATTGTCGGTAACCTTAGACACTTTAGTAGGAGTAACAATACTGTAGTTATAGGCACGTTTTATTTGACCCCCCCCCCCCCCCCCCCCCCAAATTTAGGAGTGGATTAAAACGTTAACAACAGTGCCAGTCATCGCAGCTCAGTGCATGCAGTTCTAGCCTAGGGCCTAACTTGTTAGACCTATAAAACAATGTGAGTGTGATCAAAATACCCATTTGTGGGGAGCAATGATTCCTAAGCCTAGGCTAACCTATGTCTTTATCACTGCCAGTTATTATTCTTTGGAATGGTAACTCTGAAGACTAGGGTATCAACTTCACACAGTGTACAGTGTCTCAGTGTTACTGTTTATCTTGCTAACATGGACTTGGCTTACTGTATGACATTACAGTAGGCCTACATGTGCTGTGCAAAACTATGGAGTGAATATGGCATGTTGCTATGACAACCTAGCATGGGCTTAAAATATTGTACACAGTAAGTATAGTGATCACATTCAATTCAATCTCCTTACTTCTTGAAAACCATTCGAGACCGGTCTCGAATGCGATTCGAGACCGATCTCGAATGGTTCTCAGCCAAACAGAATGCAGGAAATCAATGCAAGTATTTATGGATTTGTATTTAAACTGTGGAAATAAACTCAAACTCAACACAGAAATTATCCTGGTTTTGCCGTAAGGGCAGGCCGGTTTTGCGATGTGTGTACAGGGCACTTGCAGAGATTCCGAGCCCACAATTACCCAAAGGTGGCATACTAACGAAAATGTTAAACTGTGGAAACTCTCAGTTGTAGGCTAAGTGAAAACACCAAAGACCTGACAAATCGCTTGCATAAGATTTATTCAATTTTTTGTGTGGATATTCACTGGGTTCCTTCGTAGACAACTCTTTTATTGGTAAATGCATGGCAACGGTGGTCGAACTTCGTCATTATGCGTTCTTAACGGATATCCTGTCTTGTAGTTAGAGAGGTAGCATCTTTGTGCGAACAGGGAGGTGTGATCTAGTTGCACCTCCCTGGTAAGATGGCGTAGGATTAAAGACCGCAGATACTTTGAAGTCAGTCACGTAGCCACAGAGTGCCTAGGGCGGGGCCTACCCCCCCCCCCCCGATGTTGTTCAGACTCCCCAGACTTTTTGCGTCCTGATAAACATTGTTCCTCTGGCATTATGTATGTCATGTATGTCACTTTTGTCACTTGAAAATTCGGCCACAACAACGAGAGAGAGACAATAATTTAAGGTCACGGGGTCAATAGCCTACGGAAGCTGATAAGGGGCGTGCTACGTCCGCAAAAATGCCCCGAATGAAGCACAACGGTAACGCCTAAAATTCAAAATTGAAACAAGGGACTGCATGCGTAGTATTACATAATGCCACCGCCTAACCATTTTCATTCATTAATTTTTCTGTGCGTCTCCAAACACAAGAAATTGACAATTAACTTGTGTTAGGCTACAATCCTCGACAAAAAAATGGGAAAAACAAGCAAAACAGGCAATGAACGGATCATCATCCCCCATCACTCCACCATTCAATGTTGTGGCAGCCCAAGGCGTCCTGAAACTTCAACCTTGATACGGGATCGGGGACTTGCAACTCCCCGATCCCATGTATTTTTGTCGAGGATTGTAGCTAGCGTAGCCATAGACATCTTTCATGCATGGGTGTGCTGGGTGGAAGAAGAAGTTTTACAAATGAGTGAAGATATTGCACAGAAGTTTCTAAAATTTTCTTTGTTTTGTTCCTACTAATATATTTTTTTCTCAATACAGAAAGAAATAGCCCTGGTTTTATTTCTTTACTGTTCAAAAGTCAAGACCAAAACAAGGGAGTAAAAGCATACAGTTGATTTTAAAAGCAAGCAAATCGTTAAGGTCTCCATACAATTGCATTTTAAATGGGAACTTAGAGTGGCAAATCGTGATTTTGATTAGACATAAATCAAACTTTATACAAATAAAAACCATGAGTCATTCAATTGAGAAATTTTGCATTTGTTTTTCTTGACATGTGTGTGATTAACTAAACATAATTGAAGTGCAGGTTTTAGATTTTCGTAGTTTAAATCAAAGGACCAATCCTCTCACCCCAAACTACACTTCTTGTGTGGGGTAACAGAAACTCCGACTCAATTGGCTCGGCACTTTGATTGACTGCTAATTCAAACAGTGCAGAGCAAAACAGTGCAAGACATCAAAGCTTGTATTGCACAACATTAACTGCGCCGAGAGTGTTTTGATTACATACATACTCACCCTGAAGCAATAAACTGAGATTGTGTCTTGATGAGGATGAATTTCAGACAATTGCGGAAGGGGCTTAAGTAAGAAGGTTAGGAGCATTGGTACTGTTTGGGGTGAGAGAATTGGGCCTTAAACTGTTAAAGGCATGCATGGAAACACTATTTCCAAGTATAAAACAGTTAAATGGCCAGCTGGTGCAATAAACGGAGGAACAAACGACGCTTTGACTCAGTGGAGAACCTTTTCGACCACCCTATTTAGACTCTAGCTGTCAAACAGGTCCCTCTTTGGCATGTAGTAAACATTCACAGTGGACGTATAAATTTCCAGCCATGTGTTTCAAAAAATAAGGGATATTTAGCTGAAATTAACAGGGCCGAAGACACTGAGAAGTTCCATTTCCGCCCCCCCCCCCGCCCCCCTCAGACCCCAACTGAAAAAGTCTGGTTACGCTACTGCAAATCTGCAATGAACAGCGCACTACTTAAGATATCAGGCTCTATAAAACAGAACAGTCATTTGTGCACAATGCTATTTTACCAATGCACTTGGTTGTTATCTTCAACCATTCTCCTTCAAGACCTAGAAAATAGTGTCACTTGTTCCATTGAAAGAGGAAATGGAAAGGTAAAAAATTGATAACGCCCGGCAACAATTGGGGGAAAAACAAAAGAAGTTAGCTGAGACTTAGAAAAATGATTTAGTCATCACTCAGTTTGATACGTATGCATGGAAAAGGGAAGTTAATTTTCAATGCTCCCAGCTCTACCGTCCGTTGTTGGTAATCCTGCATTCTGACTGGTTGAGCAGAGATCTGTTGTTACACTGCTCACGGTCAATAAACGTAAAGACAGTTATAAAGGTAAAGTTTTTCACACATTTTCAGTGGTAGGAATAAATCACATTTGTCTGATCATTACTGTCTCATAAGCCGTCTTGACTCCAAATTAGCAACATAATGGACTCGACTTCGCCTCGACCCTTATTTTGCCAACTTGGAGTCTAGACGGTTCATTCACCATAATAAAGTCAGCCAAATGCGATTTATCCCTTAAATATCGGTACCGCCACTTCATTGAGATTTTAAGTCAATTTGAAATATCCCGCATGTGCACTTTCGTTTTAGTATTAATGTATAATGAGCCTATACTGACATGAAGCAGTTTACCCACCCAAAATGAACAGAATCCAAGAGATGAACATATCGCTCTAATATAGTTTCAATAAAAATGGTTCTGTTAAAAAGCATACAGGTACTCTAAAGTATGGGCGTCCGCAGAAATTTTTATAAGGGGGGGGGGGGCAAGATCATTCATGGATGATTGAATTGTGTACACTATCTAAGCGGAGCGCCACCATCGGTTGGCGCGGAGCGTACAAGAAAATTTTGGGCCTTACAAACTCTCCAGATGGCCGGAAATGACACTTGGCGAGTATTCTAAGCTGCATGTACCCAGCCCTGAAGCAGGAATTTCATGTCTGTAATTTTTAGATATTTAGAATTTTCAATGTAAAAAATTGTTGAAGGGAAAAATCATGGATGATTGAATTGTGTACACTATCTAAGCGGAGCGCCATCATCGGTTGGCGCGGAGCGTACAAGAAAATTTTGGGCCTTACTAACCCTCCAGATGGCCGGAAACGACATTTGGCGAGTGTTATAAGCTGCATGTACCCAGCCCTGAAACAGGAATTTCATGTCTGTAATTTTTAGATTTTTAGAATTTTCAAATCTGCCTCTCGGTAACGGCCTCGCACGCCTATGCACGATAAAACTTACAACTGTCAAACAGCCTATAGGCCTATGTCCGTTACCTAATAATGAACCATGCATACGCCCCCTCCCCCACCCCCGTATTCACCTTGTATATCCAAGTTACACCCGCGCGTCACCACTTGAGATCAGCACGGGACCAAACCAAGACCAACGCATTCATCAATGGTCGGATGCCATATGCACACTACATACCTGACAACTAGGCTAGCCTAGTACATAGTTTTTACAATTACAAATTTCCAACAGATATCACGAATGATGGTCCCCAAATTACGATTTCACTATTCAGCATACTGCACCATCTTCTCTTTTGCTATTCCTGGTCAAATGTCCGCATATTTCACGAGTAAAAACTGACGCTGTGAGTGAAGGTATTTTGATGATTTATTTTTAATTTTTTTTATTTTAATTTTTAATTATTTTTTCACAAGTTTGATTTTCCGGGGGGGGCAAGTGCCCCCCTTGCCCCCCCTCCTTGCGGACGCCCATGCTCTAAAGGTATTTCATGAAAAGCACTAGCCTATTAGATATATATGATCATAACACTATGGAAAGGTGCAGCTACATACGTCCAATAGGACTTGCCAGCGGACTGAGACACTTTACAAAAAGGGGTAAAATAGTCATCTGGTCAACGTTTATGTAAAAAAAGCACAGGAGGATCGTTCGCAACTTCCCCCGTCTTGGTGACGTCAATGGATCTTCCGGGTATGAAAACTTTATATATCTTAATGCGTTGCGTTCGCCTGCTTAAAAAGGACCTTTAGCCTGAGATTAATGCTATCAAATTACCGGTAGCCTATACATATGGACCTCGTATTCCAGTTTTATTTCACTGCAAAGTGATGGCAAAGAGTGAACACTTTTTCAAGTTTAGCTTTGGATGTTGAAATAGTCACTGAAACATTTTGTAGGATTGTCTACTAGCCTACGCAGGGAATTACCATACAGCCCATGCATATTATCCTTTATGCGCAAACCAAATTGTTGAAAATTCCTTTAAATATGCAACAGGTATTCACATGTATTTCGTTGTTTTTGTTAATTAATTTACTTGCACTGTCAGCAGTGAGAAAGCGGTTCCCATTCGCATGCTGAAGGAGCAGCCCTCCGCATAGACAAATATATTCTGCCTCCTCATAGAAAGCACTTTTGTTTTATATTTAGCCAGCAAATAGGAATGGCAATATGACAATGATCTATGTATGCCTACGGCACCCTTAATTCCCACACCAGGATGACACTAGACTCATTTTGAACTAAAAGAGGTGATTTAACCCTGGGTGTCAACTATCTATCAGGGGCACGCCACTTGTTCTCTCTTTTTGCATAAACTGATGTTCCCTATTTATTTTCTCAATGCCACAGCCTCATTGTAAAACAAAAGAATGTGGATAAATTTTAGTCTCCCCCCCCCCCCCCCCATTTTTACAATTATTTTGTTCGGTCAAGATTCGCCTCTATCGCGTCATTGAGGTCCTGTAATATCTTGTATTTCGTCATACAATTTGTCATTGTATTTATAGTATTTTCTCGGAAGGGAACCACCAAAAAAGAATAATGTGGATTTTTTTGTCGGCATCTTAATTGTCTCAGAATTCACCATCTCTCTCAGAAATCTCAAAATCACCATTTTTTCTTGTCCCCTCTAAGCCACCGTACAAAATCGATCAGTGAAGCTGACCGAAAAAAGCTTCTATTTCGTGGGACCAAAAAAACTAGACCCGGACCAAAACATCTAGCTTTTTTGTCCTACCCGAGACCAAAAAAACTAGCTTTTCTTGTCCTAGGACCAAAAAGACTGAGAAACTCCAGTTTTTTGGTCCCGTTGGACAGAAGACCAAAAAACTGCCACACCGGCTAACCTACTCAGTGCAAGGGTCGCAGAGCAAGAACGCCGCCATGATTTACTCAGCCGGCGAAACTAATCTGTTACACCGGCAACGGCCTTTTCCTAGTTGTGGCTCACTGCTCCATTGCTTATGCGGAGCATCACGCACAACAGCAGTAGGTTCCATTTTAAGAGTCTTTGGTACCGACCTGGGAATCGAACCCGGGCCTCCCGCACAAGAGGCGGATGCCCGCACCGTTAGACCAAACACGCGGTCCTCGGGGTTTCATGGAGCACCCATCTTGAGAACTAGACTAACACGCCTAACGTGATAACTGCTTTGTACTTAATTTTGAACTCGTACTCGTACCACAAATTTATTTTAAAATTTACCGCAAGGTTCTCTTTATCATAAAGTATCTTTAAGTACAACAATACAATAATCACCGGTGTTAAAGACTGATTCTCATATTCAATGTAATACTCAAACTGACATGCTGCAGAAGTAGGCTAGGCTATTATGGTGACGTAGCCACAGCCCACAGGGGGTGGGGCGTGGAGCCATGCCCCCAAAACTTCCATCTGGCACCCAAAATTTCCAAGGTTATGTGTTAAATGTCAGTTGCACCTTGGTTTTGGCCCCCTAAAAATGTGCTCCCTACCCTCCCCGCAGTTATGAGTTCTACAGCTGTATACGCCACTGAGCTTTGGCATACTTAAGATACCATGTGATTCTCGCACAGTTGGTTTTACATGGTGTCACTACTGACCACAAACGTAAACCTTCGCAGGTGCCCCTCCCCAAATCAGAGTTACTTGTTACCCGTCTGTCTTTCGTAAAAGTGTCCCCACCCCCAACATGTATCAAACGCAAACAATCCTGGTATTTCTAAACAAATTCCCTGTTGGACTGATGACTTTCTTGCGGATCATACACAATCAGTTGTTGGCAATGGAACGACGGTCTCCTCGGAGGAAGTTGTATCAGGTGTCCTCAAGCTCTTCTGTTTTGGGACAAATTCTCTTTTTAGTGCACGTTAATGACATCTTTGGTGTTGTCTCCTCAAAGGTACGGCTTTTTGCTGGCGACGACTCTGTCTGCAGTCGTACTGTATGATTGTCACAAACTCAAGGATGACATAAGTCAGCTAGGACTCTGAGCTGCGTGGGGTATTCGTTTCGTTTTGGATGTATTAGGTAGCTAGGCATAACCATAACAAAAGATCTGGATAAACATATATCGAATATTATGTAATAGGCAGACAGGGGGGAACATTATAGAAACTACTTTCGCTGTCTCAGTGTTTTGGGGTAAGCCTATGCCAGCACAGTCTGAGACCCTCACGAGCAGGGGTGGCGCCAGGATTTCCCCGACAGGGAGGCCAAACTCCCCGGCAAGGGGGTCAGCATTTCAAGGCCCCGACAAAGGTTTTGAGTTAGTCCCGGTGGGACGTGACTAAGCAGGTTTTGAAATTTTTGGCTTTCTTTTCAACAAATACTTAAAAATCAGGAGTTTCTTTTGAAGACAAAATTTAACATTTTTGTAAAAAGATTGACTGTTGTAAGGAACATTAAAAAGATGGGGTGTTTATTGAAGAATCTGTCTTTAATATGAGCAAAATCAAAAACGTTATAGCCTATAGGCGACAGCTGAAAATTGGGGTTAAGCATTTAATCGTACTAGGCCCACGTATAAAGGCTTCAACACGAGACTACAAGTTTGCCCGAAAAGTTTTTACCTTCTTTTGAACGAAGATTTGAAAATTAAGAGCTTGAAAATTTAGAACCCCAGACAGCAGGAAATGGCATTTCCCGGGCTCGTATACCTAAAAACAAAGCAGTCTTTATGTTGAGCTTCCTTTCGCAATAAAATTTTCACTTCATAATATTGCCTCAAAACGAAAAAAAAAGTTTGCACACATGCATTGTTCTGTTAAGTAATCTGTTCGACCAAAACACTAGCTAAGCGGAGCGCCACCATCAGTTGGCGCGGAGAGTGCAGAAAATTGTTAAAAAATCTAACCCCTCAGAGAGCCGGAAATAGCATCCCCAAGACATGTAACTGGAAATAAAGCAGTCGTTGTTTTAAGTTTTCCTTTGAAATGAAAGTTTTACTGTAAAAGAAAAAACCCAACTTGCTAAGTGATAAGAAAATTACCAGATAAAAGCTACTGCTACAAATAGAGTGTTAGAGTTAGATAGTTAGAGTTTTACGGCCCAGTTTCCAACCTATTGGTTCAAATCGAGTTGGCCACGTCCTTTTTCCAGTTGTGGCTCGCTGGCTTGTTTTCCCTACTCCATTGCTTATGCGAGGCATCACGCACAGCGGCAGTAGGTTCCTTTTTAAGAGTCTTTGGTATGACTCGACCTGGGAAGCGAACCTGGGCCTTCCGCGTGAGAGGCGTGATGCTCTTACCGTTAGACCAAACACACCGACGGTTTTGCTACAACTAGATCCAATGTTCTTATCTCTTTTGGGGGAAAACTGAACAACGGACTTGAAAACATACTAAGCGTTTCTGACTCTATTAAGAATCTTCGTTGCATTAAATTGCAAGGTCCGCTAAAAAGATGAGATTTTTTTGCGTGACTGCCCGAACTCTCAAATATATATGATGTTTACTTCCAAGGTATTTGAAAATACTTCACGTTACATCAGGGGTGGCGCCAGAGGGGGGGTCCCCCGCCCCCCGTCGGGGAAGGTCGGTAGTTTCGTCGGGGAGGCCTAAAAATTAAAAAAAATATATAAAAAAAATGCGCAAGGACGGAAATTACTGGATGGGTGACCTTGAACATATTTCTCCTTTAATAACACTATTTTAATACATATAGGAATTGATTTTCAATTACCTCTTATAGCTCATAGTTCATATAGCTCTGTTAAAACTCATTAAATGTACCTTTTCTCCATCTTAAGCCCGTGCGCGCAAGGTCACCCATAACCAAGACTTGTGTTAGGGACCAGGAAATTTTACGTGCAGACGTAAACAAGGGTGGCACCAGCGGGGAACCAGGGGCCATGCCCCGTCGGGGAAGGCTTCCCTTCCCCTGTCGTTGAGAAGATCCAGTTTCTTCTGGGAGCCTCCATCTATATAGGCCCACGATAAAAGATGTAAGCCCGGTAAACGTTAGTCCCAGGACGAGCTTCTTGATTTTGCTTTACTAGTTTTCCTTACAAACGGACGAGGAGTTGTTCAGGTGCATGCAGTGCCCAATGGTTTGCCATCTGTCCTGTCCCGACAGCCGAATTCGAGCAACAGTAATGACAATCGGCCAGGCCTTTTCAGTTATATATAATGATGAACAGAAGTGTGAGAATGTCTCCTGATAAGTCTGACTGAAGATTCATTTGAAGCCACCTCCTTGTTACGTCGGTGGAAAGTAAAATCATTTATTGTCGAGAGTTCGGATAGTCACATAGAAAATAACATAAATTTAGTGGACCTCGCAATTGAACACCACGAGGAGTCTCAAAAGAGTAAAAAAGTGGTATGTTTTTAATTCGGTTACATAGTTTTCTCCCGAGAAAAAGACAAGACCATTTCATTAATTGTAGCGGTACCTTTTATCTGGTTATTTTTTGAACACATAGCAAGTTGGGTTTTTCTATGGAAGTGAAACTTTTATAGTTTTTAGTTACAAGTCTGGAAAATGCCATTTCCGGCTGTCTGAGGGTAAGATGTCTTTTAAATTTTCTCTATGCACCGCGCCAAGTTATGGTGGCGCTCCGCTTGGATAGTGTTTCAGTCGAACAGATTACTCAGCAGAACAATGCATGCTTGCAAATTATTTTTCGTTTGAGGGAAATATGAAGTGAAAATTTTAAAGCGGATAAAGCTGAAAATAAAGACTGCTTTGTTTCTGGTTATGAGCCTGGGAAATCCCATTTCCGGCTGTCTGTGGTTTTCAATTTTTCAAAAATTTCTGTGCACTTCTAGTTAGTTTTTCGGACAGGATCACATTTTTCAGACAAAATAGGATATTCTGCCTCCTACCAAACTGAAACACTCCCGTACGCATATGTCAATATACAAAATATAAAACTTGAAATATATGGAAAGCCAAACTTTTTCCGCGAGGAAAATTCCGAGGGCCTGAGTCTCCATGATATCATTCAGAGACCCCAACAAAACTACAAATCACCCCTTTCTTGATTTTGCTCATGAGAGGGTCAGATTCTTCCATAACCCCCCCCCCCCCAAATCTGTCATAAAATTACAGTTCCACCAACAAAACCTTCAGTTTCTCTAACATTTGTTACAAGACGAACGTCTAGACGAGTTGCGGTGCCGACAAACCAAGTCGTCTTGTACTTTAAAGGTGATTTTATATTTTAGGGGGACAAAAATACCATTCCAAAATACTTGTATTGTGTTTTGCAATAGCAGCTAAGTTAAGTTCCACACTTGTTATCCAGGAACATTGTTCATTCACTTTAGAAATGTGGTTGAGGTGGAACGTGTAACACACCAAAGAAATACTCGATTGCCGGTATAATGAGGTTTGCTCATTTTGAACTCATAGTTGACAGTAAATCAGGAAAAGATGATACAGCAGTTGATTTAGAACTGTAGAAAGAGCAAAACGTCACATCAGATAACATTTCAAACGTCCTTTACAAGCTGTTGCTTGTGCATTCAATTTAAGGTATTCCTAATGTCCCGGCTCCTTAGTAACTCCTTGAACAGCATGAGGGTTTCTGATAAAATATGGTAAAGCGCCAAAGGCTCAAGACAGACCATTCGACCAAACAGATATTAGTCAAAATTGTATTTTAAGTAGTGCAGTTAATAAGGAAAAACATGCCATTTGTTTAGCTGTTTAGTGAATACAGGTGGAGTACACTGTTATGACGTAATGTTGGAAACGATAATGAGTCTGTATATACATGACAGTAACGTTGTAGTCACTTGGTTGAAGATGGATTTATGTTAATGAACAAAAGGAAAAAATTTCCAATGTTGAACATAGAGAATTTTTAAAGATTAATGGTTTTTAAAAAGTTCTGTACGCTCCGCACCAAGTTTACTCTCAGCTTTCTTAGTAAAAAATTGTTGTAAGTAACACTGATGTAATAACAAGTTAACGAGAATCAAAAGAAATGTCGATATCTCAGATTTACCATAATCTTTACAAATGATGAAATAAAATAAAAAAAAAATAAAACAGCAAAGTAAAAATTCCTTTGTCAGCGTTACTTACACCTACATTCTCTCAACATAAATGTTAATAATGATGATATTTCACTCTAGCCTTAGGCCTATTGTCACTATTACTCCAATTTATATTAATCCCGCACACATACGTCACTACTAACCCTTCGCCAGTAACTTCTTAGTTCAGTAATGTATAGACACTTGAACGACGTTGACCTCCACAAATCAGAGAACCGAATCAGTCACTTACAAATCATAAAAGATAAATTGCAACATCTATACGTCCCTTCATGAAACCCGAATACCAAAAATATCGATGTCCCTAGTTTATAACTATTAGCGGCGATTCGTCTGTCATCACATCATTAAACAGTCTCGCTTCTTCCTACACACTATATCAAGGACTTGTTGTCGCCTTTCTGACAGTGACTTCTTACTACGGAACAAAACTGTTGCCATTGCACTATATAAAATTGTTTTAATAATTTCCATGCAGTTCTCTTTCTTATAAAAATAATAATATAGCAAGTTTATGCATGGCCACGACTCGCAACTGATCAAACGATAACCTAAAATATGTAAAAGCAATAAGAAAGCCAGGTCTATGAATAAGACTGCACTGTCCAGTAAAAACTCCGTAAAAGACAAATTTCATCATTCCAACCACCCATATGCAATAGCTCAACAAATCACTTTCAAAGAAAAAACGGACTTCATGAAAAATAAACGTTTCGCTGATAACACCACAGCCAGTTACATAACAAAAAAGAGCATAACTAGCTTATAAATAAGTGTATTGCTACTTTACCATTTACGAAATGAACCACCTGGCTAAAAATTTACAATTGCGAATTTTCTTCTACCTGTTCAAAACTTCGTTGTGTAAGCTAACAATCTAAACCCTCTACAAACGGTCCAAATTTAATGTTTACGTTCGTTTAACATAAGTATAAAAAAAATGATAAGGCAATCATTTTTAATTGTTTTAGAGTGACGTAAATCCCGGAGAAGACAAGGGATGTCTTTGCTTCCTCGTGTAAAAAAAGGAAAGCCAAACTGTCATATGGCCCCCTCAAAATTTTAAATAACCATTTCAAAATTAACACATTTTTGACAAGAGATGAACTATCCATGGCCTTTAAAAAGACCAAATCAGTTGGTTTTCAAGGGCTTCTACCCCAACAGAAGACCCAAAGCAGTCCCTGAATGATTGTGCAAAACCTTCATTCATGCAGACCTCTTCCCAATATCTCAAACAGATCCCCGCCCAGCGTAATAAAAAATGGTTGCTCTCATCACATACAAATATAAAACGAGATATGAATGAACATGTTAAAACCCTACCGTGACTACTCTTTACATTAAACTATGTGTTCATGTTAACACTTCTTCATCTTATGATGTGCTCTTCTCCCTAAATGTATAAATATCCCGAAGAACATTCCCTCTGAATTTGGTTTTTTAAGCATTCTTCTTTAGTGGAGCTTCCGAGCAATGGCAACTCGTGGTGTAAATATGTGAAGGGGTACATAATGAACTTACAATGACTTGTTTTAAATAAAGATGATCATCTTCCCTGTAACCAATAATGCCAAACACCGAAAAAAAAACAATTACCACCCACAACAACGAAAAAATAAAATGTACATGTAGATCTTTCGGAACGTATAAATAATACATCACGATCGTCATGTTCCCTTCTTTCCCCATCATCACACCTCTGACTCTTTTCATATCCACTAGAGCCTTTTTTGTTTGATCCCAACTCTCACATCATCATTTTTCTCCCCTTCATAACTTTTATCTTGAAATTTACCCCCATGCTTTCTTTTACTTTGTTGCCAACCTTTCCTTTCTACAAAAAAAATCTTTGACCGGCCCTTCTTGGGCATTGTTATATTCTCCACATAATTTTAAACTTTAAAATAACAAGTTTACCATAACCAGATACCTTGATATAACACAAATATTGATACGAGCCATCTCATACAAATAATGTTTACCTACCAATAACAATGTTTCCCTCCAACATAAACTTACTTTATGAAAAAACAGTGAACAAAACTCCTCTAAACTATCAAACTTTTTACTCCACAGCAACCCCGACCATGTCACTTGAAAAGAATAAATCTCTACAAAGAAATCCTCATATAAATACTCAAAATTCACTAAACACCTCGATGAATTAAAAAACAACCAAACTGATGGCGCTGTGTTAAATTAAACAAATTATTCCCCAGAGTACACACGGACCTGGTTTTTCCACAAGATTGTTTCTAAAAATAGCACACGTTTGCAAATTTTACGTGAAAAAACCCCAATTTTACACTCTCACGAAAATCATATTTCCACCAAAACTTAAAAACACGAAAGAGAAGTACCATCCCTACAAATTGCACTAAACCGTATTTCGATACCACAAAGCATCTAGAAGGAGATAGAAATAAAGTGCCGGAAAAGTCAGAAATTGACATCGCGATAGTAACTGCATTAGTTGCGGTTGCCTGCAAGGCAGGCACCGCAACTAAAAATGATAAACTTTTTCATTTTCGATGGATACTCAGTACAATAAAACACCCAGTTAACGCTCTTAATCACTCCGACAATTGCTCTTGACAGGCATATCATTAAATAATAAAAACCCAAAATTTCATTGTAAACTTACCCAAAAAGCAAATTGTTTCATAACATTGAAAATTTCTGTTAATTTTCAAATCTTCGTTCAAAAAAGGGAAAAATTTTCCGGGTTCATTTCCAGTTTCGTCTGAAAGCCTTAGTACCTAGGCCTTGTACGACGAAATGCGTAACCCTAAAAGAGTTCCAGTTGTAGCCTATGTAAGGTTTATTATTTTTATGACAGACAGATTCTTAATTAACACCCTAACTTTTCAATGGTCCTTACAAAAGCCTTTTTTTTTTAATTTTCTTCTAAACAAACTCCAGATTTTTAAATATTTGTTGAAAAAAGCCCAAAATTACGCGCGCCTCATATTCTACCAAGTCACGTCCCACTGGGACTTAATCATCGCCTTTGTCGGGGAATCGAAATGCTGGCCCCCCTGTCGGGGAGCTTGCCCCCCCCCCCCTGTCGGGTAAATCCTGGCGCCACCCCTGCGTTACATGGTGTATTCAAATGGATTTTTAGTCAGACTTATGGGAGACATTCTCACACTACGGTTTATCATTGTAGGTAGCTAAAACGGTCTGGCCGATTTTCATTATCGTTGCCAGAATTCGGCTGTCAGGGCAGGCCAGATGGCAGACCATTTGACACTGCATCCACATGAACAACCCATCTCGTCCGTTTTTATAAGGAAAATTCGAAATTGTGAGTTTCCTTGAAGAATATGGTCTTCTAGTGAGCAAAATCAAGAAGATCGTCCAGGTGACTGAAGTTTATCAGACCCGCATATTTTATCAGTTTATCATGGGCATGTAGATGAAGGCTCCCCGACGAAATTTGATTATTTTTCTCAACAACAGGGAGAGGGCAGCCTTCCACGAGGGGACATGACCTTGCCGATTGTAGAAGGGATGAGGGATAGCAGAGCTAGTGATTTAAACAGATTCAGATAAGCATTAAAATAACGTTACAGAACAAAAAATAGTTCATAAAGAAAAAAAAACATTTCATGGTCATCAATCCAGTACCTGTAGGCTAGTCCTTTACGTTCACTTTTAGTATCCCCAAAGGAAATTGACGTTCTTCCCCGACGGGGGAGGAGATAAGAAAAGTATGGAGTATACGGAGCTAAGAAGAAGTAATTGAAAGTCGATTCCGATATGTTTCAAATATCATTTCAAAACAAAAAATATGATCATGATCACCCATCCAGTAATTTCAGTTCTTTTACGGTTTTGGATTTTTTTTATTGTGTTAGCTTCTCACGAGAGATACTTGTGCGAAAAACTGAAGGACATACAAAGGAGGTCTGCAAGGTTCATTACTTCTAACCTTCTAGAGAGCCTGGATCTGATCGGACTCCTCAATCAACTTCATTTGAAGCCAATGGCTGAACGACGTAAACGCAACAGGCTTACTTTGTTTGCCAAAGCGGCCAAACTTACATACTTATTAAGAGCCCTCAGCATCCTTCCCGTAATACCCGGTAAATTCATGGTTTGCATTTCTGCCCACTAGTTCCAACTTGTTCAAATTCAGTTTTCTTGCCCCCAAACCGTGAGGGATTGGAATATCTTCCCCCTTGCGTTATCAATGTTGCTTCTACCCATAAAGAACCCTTTCCCATCATTATGAATAGTTTTAGTTTGCCTCTCATGCGTGATGAGTTTATGTCAGCCTGGATGTGTCACTTAATTCAAAGAAGGCCAAGAAACAGATCACAGCACTAGCGATAAAAGGCTTTTGATAACTGTACAAGAAAGAAGGACAAAGTCGAAACAATCACCAAGCTACCAATTATATGCACGCCAACTTGAGAACTTTGATACATAAAGAACATGCTAATGTAATGATTGTTTCGCAACTTGGGGGAATTCCCTATCCATGACCAGAGCACGTGTACCTTTCAGTTAATGTGCAGAGCTGTTGTTATCGGGTGATAAGATCAAAGGTTATGATACGTCTACCTCAGTCTGGCTTTTCATTCAGACGATACAACAAAAACGCCCGCTTTTAGATTGAAGGAATTACTGAGTAAAAATAATGTCCCATGGAAGCAATATCAGTTTCCCACTGGATGGTTTTATTCAAATCGATTTTTCACTAGTACATGATCACAGACCAGGTTTATCGTACTGTATTTTCGTGGCATAAGTCTCTGTAAGCAGTGGCGGAGCTGCCATATGGTCAGGGGGGAGGGGGGGCGGTCGTCCCCCAAGACGGACCAAAATCGTCTGTCGGCGCCCTTTTTAGGTTTTTAAAATACTTTATTCTTGCACTATTTTGGCAAAAGACATAATTTAATCGCTTGGTTTTAAAACCGAGATAACAAAGTGCTCAAACAGCCACCAGTAACTGCACTATCTGCACTTCATTCTGATGAAAAGGGTCATTTTCTGTAGTATAGGGATAAGTTTTGCAGAAACGTATCTTCATGCTTTAAACGCACTGATGAATTTTGTCGCTGTGCTAAGTTCATTGCTTCCACACCAAGCGTGATTGTAAGCTTACGAAAACACAGACTGAAATTAAATTACCCCCCTCCCCCCCCCCGGCCAATAAGATAATTGTAGCGCATATATCTCTCTTGTTGTCGGGAATAATTGTCAACTTAGACAATTAAAAAAAAGAGTTCATAAAGATACCAAAATAGCTTCCACAACATTTTGCAAAATCATCTGAAGAGAACATTCAGGTTAAAATAAAATAAAACTATTATCATAGTGGTAATGGTTTAAGAGTTTTAATGAGCAGTTTCCATTTTGCTTTTCTTCAAGTGACCATTCTCATGATAAATGGCTATTTCTAACACTGCACGATTATCCCACGAAAATGCTTATTTCTGTACTTCCGTGGTCTCAAAAGCCATGAAAATTGCATCAAATAACTTTAAGTTTAGGCTACTTTTATTTATTATGAATTCGGTATCTAGAGAGCCAAGCAGACCTCTTGTCTTGGCTATTTCTTTAAATGTACTTAATTAATGGCTATTTCAGAGTGGTCACATAATGTAATTTACGTCAATTAATGTTCCTTTGTGTACTTCTTTTGATTCCCAGTTGCCAAAAATGTACACCTAATGGTTATTAATTTCCATAACTTTTTCCCTCTGTAAGAATGCTTGCTATTAAGCTCTAGCAGGTTTAATCTTTACCTTCACAAAGAAGCCCATTATTACATTAAAATCTTAAATCGAGAACTCACAATAGCACACAAAACCAGAATGCAAAACTGCATTGCGGTTTCGATGATACACAAACGTTCCGTTTCAAATAATCCCATCGTGTACCATTATCTTCTCATTCAAATGTTATACTAACATGTTCAAAAATAATTTTGTTTTCCCACATGACCTTTGTCCCCCCCCCCCCCCAAAAAAAAAAAATAGGGATCATCTTCTTACCATAAGCATTCACAAACCACATGTGAAATCTATTTAAGTCTCCTACTTCAAGATGTGTTGACACCTATTAAACAAGGTTGTCATTCACATTTTGACCACCAGTGACCCTACAAAACCTTTAACCTCTACACATTGCAATTTCAAAAGGCTTCCAGCCGACTTCAAGAAATGAAAAATAGGAATCATGCAAACCTTCTTTAAAAGTGGACCCCCCTCATGCTAGGGGAACCCTAAAAAACCATGGTACAATTAAGAAATGACATAATGATGGTTTTGTATAATTACCTGCAAAAAGTCTTGAGAGTTCACAACACTGTAAACTAAGGACCCTCTCCGGATCCTTTCCAGCTGAAAGGTTTAATAATACTTTTAAGACTTTGATGAGGGTTAGATTTCAGTGCAGAGGTTTGAACCAACCCCACAAATACTGCAGAGTCGAGACATTATTTTGCAATGACACTTCGTAACACTAATATATATGGGAGGACTTTTGAACAGCTTCTCATAACACAAATATATATGGGAGAATTGCGTAAGTTTTCCCCCGCTGCTGATACCACCCTGCTACCAAAATATGCTGCTGCATGCTTTATATCATGTTTGTAGAACAAATAAAATATTGGTAGGAAAGCTAAATTTCCCACTAGGCTAGCCTAAGGATATTACACAGAAACATACATGTGTAGAATAGGTTCATAATGTACATATATGCTATACATTAGGCAATGGCAAAAGTGCCAAGACATTAGACATGATGAAGAAAATTACATCGCAGGAAAAAAACTTTACACCTAAAGCTCATAAAAGTACTGCAGATTGTTGTATAAGAGTTTTTTACCAATGCCTTTTAAATATTTTTGATGTTCTTGGCCAAGTGGATTTTTGTTGATCCTCTTCAGTACTCGATTCTGCTTTGTGAAAGATATAGCATTGGCTAGGCCTAACTTAGGCCTACGTTAAGCCTAGGCAGAAAGTACTAGCCCACTTGCTCATTCGAACCATACAATTTTGGCCTAAACTTTACAGTTTAGGGAGCTAGACACTTTGAAATTTCAACACAGATCCTTAACATGTGAAAAGAGCAATTTTTGGAGGATATTCGAAATTGCGGAATCGAGGGTGAAAATGGTACAGTAATTATTCCACCTAAATCAAGATACTGGGCATCTCTGTAGGGACCATCTCCTAACTTTAACACATTCACATTCCAAATATGAAATCTATCCAAGTTCCCTTCCTTGTGATATTGTTGTCCCCCAGGTGACCCCAGATGACCTTTGACCTTTACCAAAACCAATAGGGACCATCCTCTGACTATAATGCATCCACAAACCAAATATGAAATCTATTCAAGTTTCCTCCCTTGAGATATTGTGTTGAGAAGATTTTCAGACTTTGACCCCTAGTGAGCCTAGATGACCTTTGACTGCCACCAAAAACAATATGAACCATCTTCTGACAATAACACATCCACATACCAAATATGAAATCTATCCATGCTCCCTATCTTGAAATATCGTGCTAACAAGATTTTCAGACTTTGACCCTCGGTGACCCCAGATGACCTTTGACCTTCACCAAAACCAATAAGGACCATCCTCTGACTATAATGCATCACCAAACCAAATATGAAATCTATCCACGTTTCCTCCCTTGAGATATTGTGTTGACAAGATTTTCAGACTTTGACCCCCGGTGACCCCAGATGACCTTTGACCTCCATCGAAAACAAAAGGTACCATCTTCTGACCATAACACACCCACATACCAAATCTGAAATCTATCCATGTTCCCTATCTTGAAATATCGTGCTAATAAGATTTTCCACTTTGACCCCTGGTAAACCCAGATGACCTTTGACCTCCACCAAAACCAATAGGGACCATCTTCTGACCAAAACGCATCCACAAACTAAATATGAAATCTATCCAAGTTCCCCCCCCCCCTCAGATATAGTGTTGACAAGATTTTCAGACTTTGACCCCCAGTGACCCCAGATGACCTTTGACCTCCACCGAAAACAATATGAACCATCTTCTGACCATAATACATCCACATACCAAATATGAAATCTATCCAAGTTCCCTATCTTGAAATATCGTGCTAATAATATTTTCAGACTTTGACCCCCAGTGACCCCAGATGACCTTTGACCTCCACCAAAAACAATAGGGACCATCTTCTGACCAAAACGCATCCACAAACCAAATATGAAATCTATCCAATTTTTCTCCCTTGAGATATTGTGTTGACAAGTTTTTCGGACTATGACCCCTGGTGACCCCAGATGACCTTTGACCTCCACCGAAAACAATATGAACAATCTTCTGACCATAACACATCCACACACCAAATATGAAATTTATCCAAGTTCCCTATCTTGAAATATCGTGCTAACAAGATTTTCAGACTTTGACCCCTGTTGACCCCAGATGACCTTTGACCTCCACCAAAAACAATAGGGACCATCTTCTGACCATAACGCATCCACATATCAAATATGAAATCTATGCAAGTTTCCTATCTTGAAATATTGTGCTAACAAAGTTTTCAGAAATTGACCCCTGCTGACCCCAGATGACCTTTGACCTCCGCCAAAAACAATAGGGCACTTCTTCTCAATATGGGGCATCCATGTTTCAAGTTTGAAAATTGTCAGACATTTCTGTCTTGAGATATCGTGCTAACAAGCAAAGTGTCACAAACACACACACACATACACACACACACACACACACAGTCGTGTTTTTACACACAACTGAGGACTTCATTGTTATCTCCATTGTGTCTGCTTACTTAACCCTAACCTTCACAATAGACTGTCTATTGTTAGACAACCGAGGACTTGAGAAATCTTTTGAATTTACTACCGAGGACCTGGAAGTCTATTGTTTAGGTCCTCTGTTTTACACAAAGACAAACCCACACATACACACATTTACACATACATACACACGCCATCATGATTGCATAGGTTTCTCTTATCATCGAAACCAATAAAATTACTGCCTTCATACTAGAATGTGAAAGAGAGGGATAGAAACATGCGCATCCGCAGGTAGGGGCAAGATGGGAACTTGCCCTCCCCCTGGAAAATAAAAAGCCTGAAAAACGAAGAAAACATAAAGAAAAGGACGAAGGAAAATTAAAATCAATATTTTTTAACAGTTCACACAGTGTTTTCCCTATTTATATGCGGTAAATAGGCTTTAGAAATGTCATTTCCAGCGATCTGAGAGGCATTTTAGGGCAAAATTTTCTTGCGCTCCGTACCAACTCATGGTGACGCGGGCTTTACCCCCTAATAGAATTTAGTCCAACCCCCGAATTTTCTTCTGCGGAGGCCCATGGATAGAAAATTTAAACATATTTTAATACAAAAACATGCTGAGGAGAAATGTCAAAGTAGTCTTCTACCAGGTGCGAAAAATCAAATGGAAAGTCTGAAAAGCCGTGGCTTCGATCGTGCTGAGGCTCAGGTTATTTACTCCTTCGAAGCGCCCTTGCAGGCCATTTTCGCCTCCTCTGACCGAAATCCCTAGCTCTATCACTGTCTGTTAGTTGGATTAATCGCAGTATTGGCCGGCACATTGAATAGTTAAAAGACCTGCGAAATTTTTTGGTTTGTTATGGTCCATTTCAGTGACTGCTACATTACTCAAAGCACGAAATTTACAATTATATCTGTGCATATATAGGTGAATGCTGCTAATCGGTCTTCCTTATTACTATTCACACTCCAGACCTAGGGGAGAGACCTCTCTCTCTCCGTAGGCACTCAATTCTGGTCGGTCCTACCCGATAGTTGGTTCTAGCACTCCCTCACCCAATTCATCCATTCTTTCCTCATTTCCATGTACAGTTGTTTAAAGGGCAAAGGCAGTCCCCCCAACTTGAAGAAGTGTAGTAGACTGTCCTGTTTCATGATTGGCTGTTGAGAGTCACGTGACATTTTTTCTCCTCAAAGGTGAAACTTAGTGGAAGTAACTGCTTGGTTTACCTGGCATATGCAATATTGAAATCGAAAAATATTTTAAAAGATTCTCTGAAGCTGAACAAAAAGAAAATTATGATATTTAGCTGTGGCTCCAAAATAAGTTTGGGGGACTGCTCTTGACAGGTGCTGGACAGACACGTTTACTCCTGAACCTACAGACGAATCCGATAAGCCCTTGTTTTAAGTGACTGTAGACCGCCATTAGTGGGGTCCATCAGCCTAAAACCGTCTTTATTTATTGTTTACATGAATTTCAAACCCTCATATTTAGTGAAATTGGAGAATTCAAGATACAAATTAGTGTACAACCATCCACGATAGAGGTAAGCAAGGAAATCGAAAGATTTAAAGGTGATGGACCCCAGTTATGGCCGACTGAAATCAGACCATCACGTGCTGTCCTTATTCGTGTATATTGGCTGCATCTGTAATTTATGTAGGTGACAAGATGAAGTTGGCATACATATTCAGCACCTGCTATGAAGATTAAGGCACTGCACAGTTTGCAGGGATTTATTTCTCATGTCTGCTTACCCAGCCCTCCACTTATCAGAAGCTTCCGTCTCCCCTTCTTTGTCAGTACTAGTGCCACTGATATTATGTTACCTTCAACTCTATACAGCCAATTTTATTACAATCCTTTCCCTACAGCCATTGATAATTTTTCCTTTCCTTCTTCCTCTCTTTTTTTTGTTTGTTTGTTTTTTTCCTTTTTTTAAGTTTTCCACACCCTAGTTTTCCCTGATTTTTTTCTCCTTTTTTTCCCTGGAATAGTCTCCCCGACCCTGCCCCTTCTGATTGTACATTACTGGAATTGAACACAAGGTGACAAAAAACATGTATAACTTGAATACACTCTTTATTTGCCCCTCCCTACAACAACCCTTGTGACACCACTCAATGGATAATAATCTAAATGAAAGCCCATAATTACAGGATATTGAAGTAAGTTCCACATAACTGAAACCTTGTTCAATGACAAATCATCACCTTTAGTACATTTTGGATGAGGGAAAACAAAAATTTGCACTTGGCAACTGCTCTTTGATCAACAGCAAACTCAAAATATGAAGAGAAGCACACCATATATATGGTGCCACAAGGCATTCTGATTATGGCCATGAACTTCATATCTCACCAGGATATGCTCTCAAGCAGCATACTTCACTTGTGTAGTTTAACACAGTTTTGAGAGGTTCTAGCTAGAAGAAATTTATTGGGAAAATTGCAACTGTCTAGGAAGAGATGACGTACAGGTTCAATGAAGCAATGAACATTTGACTTTTTTTCTAAATATCGTAACCTTACTGTTAAGGTTGACCAAATTCAAACAATAAGGACCACAAAGAATTTTTATGTTAATATTTCCTTCGATTAATCTCCGTTTTGTCCAGTGTTAAAAACACGATACATGTCACATTTACATTTTGACTACCACTTAACAAGAATCTAACTTACCCCCTTTCAAACTTTCCCATTTCACCTTAATGACAGTTTCCTGCTGCCAAATCCCAGTCGATTTGTACAATCAAATACAAAATAGCTTATTTGTGAGAATCTACACAAAAACAAAGTGATACACTGCAACTGGCACTTAATGTGAAAATGTGTAAAAAAAAGAACAAAAAATTGAGGCTTGATTATAAGTGATTTTACAGTCAATTTAAGATAACAGCCCTTTCCACTGTGACACACATTGTCGCTCAACACATTTGGAACACACTAAATGGTTTTTGTCCACTGCATGTATATTCCAAAACTGATTTATGAAGGCTTTTTGAAAATAAGATTGAATAGAATAAAACTCAGTCCTTTCTTAGAGCATCAAAAAAAAAAGCATTTGCACATATTTCATCACTACAAGACTTATGACACTTCCCTGCATTGTCTACTTTACACAGACAGGTAGAGAATTAAATCTACCACCTACTGTATGCATGCCTAACTGTACAAACCAAGTACAGGTATCAGTTCATCCTTCTTAAATATTACTGTATTTCCCTCCCCTTCCAGCATATCTTTCATTTACGCAAATTTGCATAAAAAATCTTCCCATGCTTGGAGGGAGTTAAAAGTGTTGATGATATTATAATAACATTTACAATATCACCTTACAGCTTGGTGAGGTTCCCATCAAAAAACTAACCTGGTTTGAACTGACATCTATTTCAATATTTTATCTTTTGGTTTGCTTCCAAAGCCATGATGGGGTTAGATTGCATAAACCTTCCAACAATTGCAAGAAATTTGACATTCTTAACAAATTTCACACCAAGCAACTTCCAGTATCCATGATAGAGCAGTAGAATAAAACAAATCTGTAACACATATAAATGCAGCAAATAACCAGACCAATGAGGGGTTGATATTGAACCATTAAACCAAGTGTCATTCTGATAGTAAGTAGTTGCATACTAGGGAGGGGTGCAAGTTTTAATTGAGGAAGTATTTGCATGCATGTATCTAACATTTATGTGACTGATAACATCAGTTTTTTTGGAGGGGGGGTGGGGACTTAGAGACTTTGAGTTTGGCCCGAGAATTCTGGCAGTCCCCACCCCCCTTCTTGGTACTTATTGATGAATTTCCAAACTTATATCTATCATAAAGATGGCTGATAAAATGTTTAAAATCCACTGTTTACTAAATCATAAAGAGTACGACAATTAGCCTGTTCTGACTCCATCACATTTCATCAAGTTGCAACTGATTTTAACTGCCAGGAAGTCCAAATAAGAACATTACTGAAAGACAGCCCTCAGTACTAAGACAGGGATTCCTATATTTAAGGTTATACAGCAGAACTGTGGAATACCATTTCTATATCAATTCATCTTTCAGCATTTCTACAAGCCACAACAATGGTCTCACTGTGCATTTAAATTGCAACACAAGACTCCTTTTCGTTCACACATGATAAACACTGATGAAATGATTTTTCATATAACTACCTTCTTACTTCAAGACTTCTCTTGTGTGTATGTTCTGTGTGTTGAACTACTTAAGGAAAGGGAACAAAATTGGGAAATAAGATGACCATGCACAGTCAGACAGACAATTTATCTAACACAATACTGAAGGTATTAATCTAACAAGAGCCTTTCACCAAAAGGAATTTGTCACTTTCAGTAGTAGTGGTAGCAGCATAGAATAGATAAAACTGAACTGGCACCCCTTCCCCTGCCCCCAAGCAAACTCAGCCCTATAACCTAGGTCATATGATTTAGTTAGGAGCCATGGTGGACACAATTCTAAGAATTTTCAAGTGATGTCTTGTGATGGACGATACTGTAGCTGATACATAAAATATTCCACAAATGGAACGGTTTAATGTATAGCAGTTTTTACTTTCACAGTAAGTTCTTTCCTTACATCAAAGTGAATTCTAGATAAATATGCTTCAAAAAAGGCTGCTACACATTTTTCAATTTGCATATTGTCAATTTTGAATGACAAAATGCAACGTGATGTCACACAAATTATTCTCCAGTTGTTATCAGCTGTATTTTGTGGTAACTTGAAAAAGTACATTGCTCCAGTAAAAAACATTAAGTAATTATTCCTCTAAATGTCTACTTTCTTTACAAAATTTTTGTATTTTTTTTGTTGTACATCACAATATTATACTAAGATTTTTCATCTCATTTTCTATGCCTATAGGGTTTCACACTGACAGCAACAAAGACATCACAAACAAAACCTGCAAACCAAAGTTCCCAGTAAGGAAATGAATAGGGGAAATTCCCCTCTTCAGTACACATATTTTGGGGTGAGACTTGAGATATTTAGACAGAACATCCTATTTTCAATTTGCTGCATGTTGGGCCTTTTGCCTCATGTTATCTGTATGATGTGGCCATTTCTTCTACATTAATACTGGCAGATACATACTGTACAAGAGCTGCCAGAAAATTGGATGAATTTCCTCTTTGTATAGTTTGGAGCTTGTTAAATAGATGGTCACTTTGTAGAGTTTATTTTTGTTATTAAGCTGGTGGTATACAATCTACATTGCCCCTCTACTTACCTCCTATTCAAAGGAAGTATTGGAGGGTCTTACATCCTCAGTCCAGGTAGTTTTGGGGAATAAGTTTGCTTTAAGTTTTGTGTGGGGCTGAGAATAAGTAAGTGGCCTATATTTAATATTTTTCCAGAAAAAGGGAAGGGGGAATCTTCCTTACATTTTTTCTTTTTAGTTTGGGGTGGGGGGGGGAGGAGTTAAGAACAGCTCTTGGAATGCCCCACTTCCAAATCTTTATGCAAACAATGCTGTTAAGTCTGACATGTTTCACCCTAATGTACCTTTTCAAATAGGAAATGTACTAACAAGGAGAGAAGGGAAAGGAAATATTTGAACCCCTAATCTGAAGATACAGAACAAACCAGCTGCATTTTCTTCTTGCATCATTATGAATCAACAAAAATCTCACTCTTCCAACTTTTTAGCTATAAAAGACAAAACATTAGGTCAAGAAGTCTACTAATCAAAGCCTTTGTTGCTATGTATACGGTACATTGTACTTCAGAAACTGGATAACACAGAAAGCAGCAAGCATATCAAACTTACAATTTGTAAATATCAGAACTTGTCACTTCAAACTCCTGGGCAATGTCAAGCATTCCCACTCTTTAGTGAAGATATGAATGCTGGACACACCCAATCCTTTGACCATGATGCAAAATTTGGCAGCTGAGAGGTATTTGTCAACTCCTTTAAAGATAGACTTTGGTTCTTCCCATTTGATTTTGGTTGTTAGGCTTAAGAGAAAATCCTCCACCCTAAGACCTTTACCTCTGGGATTTCACTAAATGGACAACAGTCCTTTGTCCCCTTCACTCAGAACCCATTCTCAGCAATCCATTATCAGCAACAAAGGTTTGTGAGATAGAGTTAACATTCTGTCACTCTGTCATTTTTTATACAAATGACATGAGATTACACCAACTAGGTCCTATCCAGTTAACCACAACGTGAGTCTTCCTAATGGGATAACTTTAACTAGGATACACTGCTGTCCCATTGAAGTGTTACCATACTAACAAACAATCAAATGTCGTAATTTTATCCACACCATCTGTTACCATCAGTACTTTTACTTATATTGATGAATGGGTGTCAGGTTTTAACTTGCAACAACTATCATTTCCCTTGTAATCAAACACCTCAACTTATTCTTTACAACCAAAAATATGTTCCTCGCATATTTCAAATCACAGCACAGAGGGTAACTCACTGATACTAACCATCCCAATTATGATGTGTGAGCATACCAGGGACGATGGAGTGCCCCCTGACCATCCCAAACATGATGTACAAGCATGCGAGGGAGGATGGAGTGCCTCCTGACCATCCCAAACATGATGCACAAGCATGCGGGGGAGGATGGAGTGCCTCCTGACCATCCTAAACATGATGTACAAGCATGCGAGGGAGGATGGAATGCTCCCTGACCATCCCAAACATGATGTACAAGCATGCGAGGGAGGATGGAGTGCCTCCTGACCATCCCAAACATGATGTACAAGCATGCGGGGGAGGATGGAGTGTCCCTGACCATCCCAAACATGATGTACAAGCATGCGGGGAAGGATGGAGTGCCCCTGACCATCCCAAACATGATGCACAAGCATGTGGGGGAGGATGGAGTGCCCCTGACCATCCCAATCATGATGTGCAACCTTGTGGGAAAGGATGGAGTGCCCCCTGACCATCCCAATCATGATGTACAAGCATGTGGGGGAGGATGGAGTGCCCCCTGACCATCCCAAACAGGATGTACAAGCATGTGGGAGAGGATGGAGTGCCTCCTGACCATCCCAATCATGATGTACAAGCATGGGGATAAGGATGGAATGCACCCTGCTTGCTTGAGTGCTGAGATCTGATAGATCACATTCATACACAAGGAATGTAATCCTTCTGTCTCCTTTCCCTCCTATATCTTGAATCCAAACAAACTTAGCATGCAGTACCCTGATGTTGTAAAAGTGTTAATTCCAACCCACTACCACCAGCCAAGTTTTTAGTTTTCCTGATAAATACTTCCAGCAGACTAACCCCCATTAAACAAAAGCAAGGAAAAAAATATATTTACAAGAAATCTGCATTACTATGACAGTCCAATAGTATGGCATTACATTGGATGTCATCTCAAGTACTTTAATTTCGTCACATACAAAAGATATGGAAAATGATTTGCACTCTTGCTAAAAAGTTTTCTGAATTCTACAATCATCCAACCATCTGATGACCTTGAAAGTGTTGCTACCAGCCAACTATTACCAAAACATAAAGGGCATTCTGTGATCATTTTACTTGTACTCCTGATTTTGCACATATTTTTGTGTTCATGTGTAAAGAAAGGATTTGTACTCTCACTCAAGTTGCAAAAACCATACCTTGATCTATACAGTATGCAAAGTTTCGCACTCTTCTTCATGGAACACATTATGCAACATTACTCCCAGCAACTTCCTCACATTGCAAACTACTAACACACCCATGACTTCTTTGAAAAGTCCTTTGGGAACATTCAGTCTAAGAAAGGTCAAACGTTGAAAATATTCTGCGGGGATCCCAATATAGTGATCATGTTTTTCGTCATGGAGAAGAAAATTAAACGATGCATGAGTCCAAGTTAATTTGGGATATGAATTTGAATCTCTCTAATGGCAGGTGGAAGGTCCACTAAGCAGCCTTTTATACTAGAGAGCAACACAAAGAGTTGATTATGATTTCTCGTCACCACCCACAACACTTCACAATCATGCTCTGTACTTGCACGCATCGCTACTCTTGAACTGATTTTACAAAATTGTGCTACTCCCACCACAAATCTGATTTATGATGAGACAAACTTTGGGATTAATTTGGAACAGTTGAATTGCAAGATGGTTCTTTTTGCTAAATAATGACTCTGATAATCCAATGACATACTGCAAGCAAATTTGCAAACCTCTGACTTGGTTAACATACATCTACAGTATCACTGTGTCAATCATGCTTTAATGGCTCTCCTTCATATGGCAGTTACTCAAAAGAATAAAAAAAGAAAAAGTTGAGTTCTACCTGGTGACACACACATCTTAGAATCCCTCAAGTTTTACATTAACAACAAAAGTATAACATTCCACACATAAGTGGTATCTACAAAACAGGCACAGAATTTAGAAGTTGAACAGTTTTGAAAACTGTGGGAAAGTATAAAGAAAAACCAAATCTGAGTAAATTTTTCATGACATGTACTGCACTTAAAAAGAGTTTTTTTTTCCAAAATCAAAGAAGTAAATTTAAAATGGGCAAATTCCGGTAATGAATACTAACTGTTGCCAACTGTACATTCTGCAGAGATAACATCTATTATCACAGAATGTATTGGTTAAAAAGTAGGGCTCAGACAAAATGGCCAACATTTTTTTAGCCAGTCTGTTGTTCAACATTTGTCATAAAATCTGTTGATGTCAATGAGACTTAATTGATAAATTCCACTTTTCGGAAGGTTGAATTTGATGCTGCACATACCACTGTATAGCCCAGTGAAAAATTTTTATTGTAATTTGAAGAGGGTGCAATAAGTGAAATTTGCAGAAAAAAGGGAGACTTCATCCAGGAAATGACTTAGTTTTGTAACAAATTTTAGCCATGCCTTAATGTTTTGATTCTGATGTACAGGTTAATTTGGCTACTTAAAATGAAATATTCTGGTGCAAAGTGAGTGGTTCTTTTCCTTTCAACACCAGTAAGCCAAATCAGTCAATACACAATTCTTTCCAATAATGGCAACATTGACCAACATTCATTGATCAGCTGAGCCCTACAAAACAGAATAGAAACTGGTTCTGAAAACCCTGAAGAGACACAATTTAATATCAATTCTACTTAAAAGATTTGAAAATAGAATTTTCCATATCTATTCCAAGTGTTCTTGATTGGTTGGCATCTGTCTATCGACACATTGTTTCTTCTTTTTGCATTATTTTTAATGTACCTATAAAGCTGGACGCTTCTCTCCATATTTCTTTGTGTACTCCTCTGCATTTTTATTAAACCTCTTCACATCTTTAATATATTCCTCCGCCAAATCTCCTCTAAGGGGGTGCTCTGGTTCCGGATTTTGTACAAGTGCTACTAGAGATTGAATGACTGTGAATGAAAAAATAAAGTAATAGCAGATAAAGAACAATTACAAAAAGTATTAGTAACATTAACATTATTTCTCTAAGTGTACAAAATGTTGTGAATTATTAGGTATTAGAATGGTATTAGAATGGATCACACTGAGATCATTTTGTGGACTGCAAGTCACAGTGCCTTAGACCAAATGGCTTGTGGGACATTTTCTGTGTGAACTGCAAATTACTGTACATATGAATTTGCACAAATGTTTGTCTCAAGTTTTAACATATGGTTGACAAATCCTTCAACACTAACAGTAATAAGTAGAAACTTTCTTTGCAAAATGTGCAAAATACCTGATCAAACTCAGGTTTGAAACAGATGCCAAGTCTCTGCTGATTGCCATGACAATAGCTAAACTTGTTGAGTTAACCAGAAAGCCAAAAGGCTGAGTGATTCCTTGCCATGAAATACCTTCCTTCTTTCAAATTGAGTGTTAGACAGATTTTTCTTTACAATTTAGGCACAGAATGTCAAGGATTCATTTAACAAAGATCCAAACACACTTATATAATGTTGATAACCTACAAATCCCAACAAGCACTGACCCCCAGTTACCCCAGATGACATCTGACCTCAACCAAAAGGGCTCTTTGATTCTCCCACTACCTCTGAATACATGACATGATCTCTGGTCTGTATCAAAAAAAAAAATAGGTTCTTATGGTGTTAACAAGCCATTTGAAAGGCTTTTGTAGTTTAACTTCTGGTGAATTCAAATGAACTTTGACCATGGCCAAAAACAATGGGGTTCTTCCTCCCAACATGACAAATTTATATCTCAAATATGAACAGTAACAGTGACTCCTATCTTGAGATATTGTTTTTACAAGCCACTTTCTATGTTTTTGCAATTTTACTGCAGGTGACCTCAAATGACCTTTAACCTCTACCAAAAACAACAGGGTTCTTCCTCACAACATGACAAATCTATATACCAAATATGCACAGTGTTGGTCACTCCTACCTGAAGATATCGGGTTTACAAGCCACTTTCGACGTTTTCGCAATTTTACCACTGGTGACCTAAAATGACATTTGACCTCTACCAAAAACAATAGGCTCCTTTCTCTCCACATGACAAATCTATATACCCAAATATGAAGAGTATCGGTCACTCCTATCTTGAGATATCCTGTTTACAAGCCATTTTCAATGTTTTCGCAATTTTACTGCTGATGACCTCAAATGACCTTTGACCTCAACCAAAAACAGTAGGGTTTGTCCTCTCAACATGACAAATCTATATACCAAATATGAAGACTATCAGTCACTCCTATCTTGAGATATCGTGTTTACAAGCTATTTTGGGTGTTTTCCTAATTTTACCACTGGTGACCACAAATAACCTTTGGCCTGTACCAAAAAAAATTTGGCTTCTTTCTCTCAACATCACCATACACCAAATATGAAGAGTATCAGTCACTCCTACCTGAAGATATCAGGTTTACAAGCCATTTTTGATGTTTTTCGCAATTTTACAGCTGATGACCTACAAAGACCGTTGACCTCTACGAAAAACAATAGGCTTCTTTCTCTCCACATGACAAATCTATATACCCAAATATGAAGAGTATTGGTCACTCCTATCTTGAAATATCGTGTTTACAAGCCATTTTTGACGTTTTTCACAATTTTACCGCTGATGACCTCAAATGACCTTTGACCTCAGCCAAAAACAATAGGGTTCTTCCTCTCAACATGACAAATCTATATGCCAAATATGAAGACTAGCAGTCACTCCTATCTTGAGATATCATGTTTACAAGCCATTTTGGGTGTTTTCCCAATTTTACCGCTGGTGACCCAAAATGACCTTTGACTTCAACCAAAAACAAAAGGGTTCTTCTTCTCAACATGAAAAATCTATACACCAAATATGAAGAGTATCGGTCACTCCTACCTGAAGATATCAGGTTTACAAGCCATTTTTGATGTTTTTCGCAATTTTACAGCTGGTGACCTACAAAGACCGTTGACCTCTACGAAAAACAATAGGCTTCTTTCTCTCCACATGACAAATCTATATACCCAAATATGAAGAGTATCGGTCACTCCTATCTTGAAATATCGTGTTTACAAGCCATTTTTGACGTTTTTCACAATTTTACCACTGGTGACCTCAAATGACCTTTGACCTCAACCAAAAACAATAGGGTTCTTCTTCTCAACATGACAAATCTATACTGTATACCAAATATGAAAAGTGTGGGACATTCCTACCTTGAGGTATTGTGTTTACAAGCAAGTGTCACAAACACACACACACACACACACATACACACACACACACAGGACATCACCATCGCACAGATTCCTTGCCTGCCTATGGCAAGGAATCAATAAACCCGGCAGGATTCAAACTAGCAATACTCAAAACTAAAATCTGGAGCAGTTGGCGTCAAGTATGTGTATATACAGGAAGAAAATGTCTCTGCTACTGAACATTGCATCTTGGCTGTTGATGCCTTAAAGGGAGCCTGAATTCATGCAACCTGCCTCTGGCTATTGCGATGTGCACTACTGTACTAATCAAGAGTTTTCTTTAGTGCTGACTGGACTCCTTACTTCTAAATCAGTTACAATGCTACTGATGCTCTGCAAAAGGTCTCGGGCCAGAGATTCCATACTGTACGACCACTTTTGTGTGAAAGCAAAAGAAAGGGTTATCTTAAATTTGCAACAATTCTACAGATATCATGCAAAACTTACCCTGGTCTGCTTTTGTTGCTGGTTTCCAGTTTTCTGGTTGGATAATTGGTAAACATACCTGACCTTTCTCATCAATGTTAGGATGGTATATTTTGGTCTTGAAAGTTATCTTTGGGGGTTTAAAGGGGTACTCAGCTGGAAAGTTCATTTCGATTTTAAAGGCCCCTTTGTTGTATGGTTCTGAATCCTGTTGATAAAGAAACACTACAATTGCTGATGACAAATAAAAAGATAGAATGACATTTTTAAAGAGTTCTTTTCTGGAAGTAGTAAAGAACTATGGGTAATAAGTACGGATAAATTTGACTGCAAAAGAAAAAGTCCTCTCATAATGTGGACTCTAACATTACTTAGAAACCCCAGAAATTGTGTTTCACATACTGATCTCTCCCAAAAGAAAAAGCCCACTTTATACAATAATACAGCACTTGCAAAATTTCACAAAGGCACTGTGCACTCATTTTAAAACTTTCATTCAATGTACTTTATGTACATCAGTGAACTACAATGATTACTGTATTCACTATTCCAACTAAAGCATATTCTATAATTTAAGGTGGCAATGCTACACTTGCAGGATGCACCATACATATTTACCCATCGGGTCTACCCATCTTGCCTTCCACAGTTTTAGTAGTTACTGGAACAATAGGCACCACACCCAAACAAACATCATCAAACATGGTTGCCACCATGCAGCGCTACACGCCTGTACTTCAAGCTCAAAATCGGTAGTGTTTCCATATTTTTAAAGCAATTCCCCTTTGGGTGAGAATTGAAGGTACCTGAACCCAGGGATGGTACAAGCCCCATATCACTGAAGCTGAGTGAAGACTGGTGTAAACATAAATTTTCAGCATTTTGGTCTAAGGATCAGTGGCCACAAAACTCCCCAGCCCTCAAAATGATTGTAAAGTTGTGGGTTATCGTATACTGCAGGAGAAGGTGCATGAGCCCCTTTACTGCATAACTTGTAATCAACTTATTGGTTATGTTCAGCAATGGTGAAAAGTGATCCCAAAGCATCTGAGGGTGCTCTTTGATGAACAATGGAGGTAAAACGCCTGAAAAGTATTTGGACATAATGGGAACAACAACTTCTGTCATTAAATAACATCTAATAAAGAAATTTGTAATTCCACTGAATGTAAAACAGAGCACCAGTCTTGCAATTTTTAAGAAAAGACTTAAAACATACCTGTTTTTGCACTCCTATGACTAATGTAATTTGTATGTTGTTTTTGTAAAGCGCTTTGAACTATGCTTTCGAGCAATTGGATTTAGTGCTATATAAGATTATTATTATTATTATTATATATTATTATTATTCCTATGTTTTTAATTTATAATTTGTCGTTGAAATAGTGAGGTGTGGGGGGTGGTACAGTATGAAGTAGAATGGCATTTCTGCTCAGAACCTGTACTTCAACTGTTCTCAGGATCCAGGAGAAGACCAGCTGCTTACAGCAAACAAAAGAGATGAAGTTAAAATGTAAAAAAAATATACAGTATCTGGAGTGCCATAAACAACTAGAACTGCATTTGCTTGCAAATACGCAGAATTGTAGTGCGTGTTAGAGATGTCTTTTCAGTTAGTACAGTAGCCCAGTTTTTATTTGAACTTTAGGATTTGTTCATGGCGGGAAGAGGGGCTGTTGTTTCTTTTTGGCCACTCCTCTCAACCCTATTTCTTGATAGTACAAAGATGGACCACTTGTCTCCCAGCTCCTTGGCTGGACGCATAAAGAAATCATAGAAGAGTAACCAATGATGGAGTAAATCCGGACCTGCTAGTGATAGTCAGTCACTAGCTTTATTTTGAAGCATATTTGCCAACAATGAAGCAAGTGCTGAGTAGTCCTTGAACAAGACCGTGTACTGCGCTTAACGGTAGGACCTACTCCGTATACAGTCTAGTGTGGAGTAAAATGAAGTGGACGAAGCATAGTGCCGTTCAAGGACTCGTGCTGAGTAGCCTACTTAGCCATACGTTATGCTCTGTTGTGTTGTTTACTCCTGCCTAAAATGGTGTTATCGGTTCTCGACTCCTCTTTCACAGTTCTTTTTGTTAAATAATGACGCCCTCTCAAGCTCTCTGACTGCACCGCTGCATGCATATGACAACTGTCTCGTGAAAGGCCGAATAACTGTACGTGTTGACGCTGTGTGTTTTAACATCCGTGTTTCGTTAATTCGCAATGCATGCTACATGCATGCTGTCAAAACGTTTCGGTCAGACTGCTGTCAAAATAGCTTCTGCTTTTACCACTGAAATAAAGCATGATAATAGAACTGCAGCACAAGTCGCTTAATCCAATGCAGTAAAGCCAATTCGTTCCGTACAGGGAACTGGCAATACTCTGCTCCGTAGTAGCTAGATGAAGATACTGTACATAACGTCTTGATACTGTTCAACGATAGTGGACGCAATGGCGCCGTGTTACGTATGCCAATTTGGAAGCAGCGATTGATTCTCCAGGCTTATCACTTCAGTGTGAAAAGGCCGAACCACATTACATCGCGTTTTCTGGAAATTTATCCGCAATGCTCTTTCATGAAGCTAACTCCTTAAATCAGCCTTGTAAGTGTGGTATTTGCTTTTCTGAAGTTGATTTTTGTTTAAAGACGGCCACAGATTGCACTTACTGCTATTGTTAAAGGGTAGAGCATGGATATTTGTACGAACTAAGTTACGGTACGCGCAGGGAAATGAGTTGTGGGCCATAACAGGCTTCACAAAAGAAATTGTCAGTCGGCCAGTAAATGCCAATATTGTAGTGCGGCGCACTACAATAATGACATAATGTAGTGAAGCCATGATCAGGGTACAACAGTCTCAGATTGACTTCTGACCATCAAGGGATTTGATCCAACAATGAACCTGGTTGGTAGAGACTTTGAACATAGAAAATGAGTCTGATTCCGGGCATGTATGTTTTTAAACATACAAGACCCTGAGCACTGTGTTCAAACTGATGCAGTCACAATGCCGCAGTACTATCTGCCAGGAATTCTTGCTGTGGGAACCAAAAAGTATAAAACAGGGCTTTCATTGATTTTTTACCCCAAAGAGTATTTGACTGCTAGTCAAAATCTGAAAGGGTATTTGACTGCCAGTCAAAATTTTGAAAGGGTATTTGACTGCCAGTCAAAATTTTGAAAGGGTATTTGACAGCCAGCCAGAATTGTCTGTCAGGTCCGTCCCTATAAAATAAAAAATATCACTGTGTAAAATATAATAATACTGTACTTTAGTGCACAACCTAATGCAGGTGAGAAACCCTCGTGTAAAGGACGTTTATTATTAAATATCTTAAAATGTTAGGAGGGGAGGGGGCCAAAACCAAATTTTTCTGGGGGTTATCCATGACTTTCCTCCCTCCCCCCATGGCTTAGGAAATTTATATGAATGACATTTGGCACTGGGTTGTAGCAATTCCATTCAGTTTGAATTGGCTTGGAGTCATCATTTTGATTACCTTCTCGTAACAGTAATATATAGCCTATGATCAAAATTTATTAAAATATCAGTGTATTAAGTTTTGACAAGCACAGATACGACATGCAGGCTGTTGATATATCAGACTGACTTTCTAGGCAAGCCAACGTGTGAGTTTAGAAATAAAACAACCTGTCTACCTTTTTGAACCAATTTATCACAGCGAAAATATAAGCCCCTGCACTCATGAAGCTTCACTACAGTAAGGGGATTACTGATGAACTGCCCATCTGGAACCTGGAGGATAGGTTCTAAGTGTTGCCTAGCCTACATATATATTGTATGTTAGGCAATGGTCAAAGTGACGAGCCACTCAAAAAAAAATGCCCATGTGAAATAACCTTGGAACTAATGCTTGCAAATTTATTTGGAGTTGTTGTCTAAAGGTCTTTTGCACATGTCAAGTAAATTTTTCTGGCATCTTTGACGAACTGGTTCATTTGCAACACTTTTGACGATCAATCTTGCTTCCCAAAATGAGAGCACTGTCTGTACAGTACAAAATGTGTGCAGAGAGTAGTAGCTCACATAAGAGATCGACCAATGTATTTCGGGATTAAAAGCTCTTCTTTTTCAAGTCAAAAACTTTGAGAATGTAATCACCAATGCCACACACTATCATAGTAAGAGTAACAATGGTGCATATAATTTTGCGAAGTCATTTTAAGTTGATAGTACTAAGGTTTTGATCCAGATCTGTGGCGATCCATCAAGCTCATACTAAAACTGTAAAAGTTGATGCTCAGCTCAAGGATTGCCTGCGTGGCATATCCATCTTACTTGTGACGACTGTGGCATGTGCTATGTGTACTGATTTACCAAATGATGCTATCGTGTACGTTTGATGGGTTCATTAATTAGATAAACACAGAACACGGTACCTTGGAAGGCGCGACATACGCCTATGTAACGTTGTATGAGCATGTGGTCTACTGCGAAGTACATGTAACTCCCTAATGTGTACGTTATGAAGATCATGAACGGATCTGCACTGTTCAAATAGCATCCTTATTTGTCGTAAATTTACTGGCTTACACTTTCCTACAAACTAAAAGAAGTGGATACAAAAATGCACAGGGGATTTATGCGATGCGTATATGACCTCAACACTAAAACTGAAAGAGTATGCATACTCTTTTCATTCATATTTGAATGCGTATTTGACTCTTTACATTACTGTTTTGATGCGTATTTGACCATGTAAATATGCACAATACGCAAATACGCACACTAATGAAAGCCCTGATAAAACCTTGGAAAACTACACCACTAGTTGTCATAAACAAATTCAAGTAGGGTACTGCAACTTACTGGTATTATTAACCCTTTCCACAGAAGAATATTTGAATCCATAATCTCTTCCATTTGAAAGCATGTCATTGCACTTTTCTTTATTTCGTTCATTTCCTGAAGATAAAACAGAAAAAACACGGTATTAAACGGTAGGTACATTAGAACAGCACATGGCAAAGAGTTCCACCGTTGTGAATGTAAAATAAATCATTGCATGTACAGTACATATGGGTAACAGTCATGTTACATCCAAAGTCAGACTGTGGCTAGAAATTTCATTGTGGTTTGGTTTTAGAATGCACAGGGAGCTCTTTGTATTCAAGTGACATCATGCAAAACCTTCATTACTGTGCAGCAAAAGAAGTTTGTTAGATGAGATCTAACTACACACTCACAAATGTATTTACTGTAGTGTTAACTAGATACAGTAAACTTTAAATACAGTTTAAGTTAAGTTCCAACACAGCACTGTGCATTAACTTCCCTTTTGTTGCCTCTTAGGGCATGCAGGAAATACAGTTACCATGTGCATATTCTTCAACCTCCTGGCTGAAATGGGGGGGGGGTAAAAAATCAAGAGATAAAGTCCAAGTATGGCACAGTATACCTGCCCCACCCCAATCCTCTCCCACAAATTTCCTCCCATTTGTGATATTCAAGTTGCTTTTGCAATCTCAATCATGACATTCAAGTTGCTTTTGCAAGCAGTTGGATTTTAAAGCAGCTTTATGCTGTTATTTTTACGTTTCCAGTGTTCATCAAATGTATGGGCTGTACTCCATACAAATGTAAAAAGCTTTAAAAACTAACGTACTTTAGTCTTTTCTCCGAAAATTCGAAAAGATTTCAACGGTTTCCAAACGCTATTCTGCCTTATTATCTTGCTCTAGCTCCGCCCAATGAATTTGATGCATATTCAGAAGGTCATTTTGAGAAGGAGTCAAGCAAAACGTAAACAAAACAGACAGTGAAATTTCATTCAATTGATACATACGTTATTCAAACGGCCTTTACGTGTCCAATTTGCACATCGCATCGAACCCGTTGCGCAATTCGTTCATTTCATTTGTGAACCCAGATTCAGTGACAAATTCCTATTCACTTGTTTCGGCTCCATCGTTCAGTTTTTAATTTTGTCGCTGATTGTGCTATTTGAATCTGTCCCAAGTTTCAAGATAATGTTCATTTTCTCTTTGATTTGATGCTGTGGCTTGGCATTCAAAAACAATCTTTGGGTTACGTACGTGTGAAACTAACTGTCATTCTGTGTTGGGTCCAAACGGTTGTGAAAGGACTCCTGTAATGCATGTACACAACATGTGTGGTATATTGGCAATACGTACATCGTGTGTCAAAGGGTAGGCATAATTTTACGTCATTCATTTCTTGCATTGCGATTGGTCAAATTGAGATAAGAGCCCGTTGTCTTTGCATAAGAGTTTAGCCGAAAAAAGTAGATGAAGTTTTTTTCTATTGTAATTAGCGCTCTAATTAATGAAATTTCACGGGAAAAAAACCTGGCGTGAAGGACTTCTATCGGGTTGGTGTCAAATGGAAGAGCAAGATTGAAGATTAACGATGAAGGTTATTTTTTTTTCATCAAACAGCATAAGCTGCTTTAAGTGAGTGATCATTCCCCCATCATATGGTCTGGTGGTGCAAAAAACAGAGAACCTGGAGCCTAAAAGCCCTACTGCTCCAGAACTAACTAAAAGAAACTTTTATAAACTTCTCAAGTTCACAATGAACTCTGCCCACCGGTAGATGTCATGCAATAAAATATTGCACAAAATGTGAAACTCTCCCAGGATACTGAGCAAGAAAACTATGATGTACTTAAGTTGTAATACTCACTACAAGATGTTTCATTTGAATTCTCCAACAACTGTTCTCAGTGAACCATTCATTCAATCTGTTTGAACTTTGCTTTATTTGTACTCATATTGTACTCGATACTACAAAAAAAACAAATTGTGTATGTTTTCACCATCAGATACAGTACCACTTGCTGGAAAAGTCCAATGACCTTTGCCAAATTTCCAAAGCACAAGTTTGCAAATTTATAAAAAAAATAGCCCTCATCCAACAAAACTTTTTACGTACTGTAAAGTCAGACATATGAAGAAACAAGTGTTCTCTGTTTTCTAAATTCTCTTTTGAAATGACATTCTGCATGTTATGTCCCACAAAGTATAGTACTATAACATCGGTAAAGTTTTTTACTTTTACAAAACCCAAACTCAATGTCTCTGGGTTTGGCAGTCAGATAACGGTCCAGAAATCTTCATCTACAGTAACTGAATAGAACTGGAATAGACTATCTTTTCCAAAAAACAATTACAAAGGATTATGGGATAGAGTTTTGGTGTGCATCATTTTTGTGTATGTCATTTTTCAAGCAAAACAATAATGTAAACCAAAGTTATGTTTCATAATCCCTTTCTAATACAGTACTATAACTATTTTGAAAAGGGACTTCAAATGAATGACTCCTCCCCACGAATTTCTTATACTGTACATGGTGCACCAAAAGTGCACCAAGATGGCTGTCTGCACCATTTTGTGTGAAAGTTTAAACTTGCTCATGTAAATCAACAGATTTTGCAAGATAGTTGGAAGTATTTTCAAAATAATACAAGGTAAGGTCAAAATTGCTACACTTATTGCAGGAATAATATATTGTAAGTCATTCAAGTTTAACTTTTGTTTAAAATATTATAGAATCATTGTTAAATCAAACAAATTATATCTTCACTGTGGAAATCTTGGCGTCCCTTTTTTGCCCCAGTTGGTGGCAACAATCTATGGACAGGACGTATGCATTATAAGCTCTGTCCATGTACAGTATATAGGAAGTCAGTGCTCCTACTGTACTTGTCTGGCTGTAATGACAGTCATACGAGCTTTTGATCAGCACCTTCTCAGCTACAATATGTACACAATACATTTTTGAGCTCACTGGTTCCAGCGAGTCAATTTAAAATGCATATTTGCTAAGGATTTGCAAATGAGTACCTAATAATTGCAATAATGGTAAACACCAAAAATCTCACGGAACTAAATGTAGCTTGATCATGATTGGGGGTACTGTGTGCCCCAACTAGCCACTGTGCAGTGCAAACAAGATGTAGTAATTGCATACTTGCATGTTGATTTTATGACATACTGTTATTGCATAAGTTGCCACATCCACTACCAATTTGTGCATATTGTGTGAGTCTTTTACAATCAAGTGGGTCTGTTCTCTATAGTCCACCATCTCATATTGGTCTCCTGGTCTCATTGACAGTCATCCTGGTACGGCTGCCACGATATCGCGATATCACTATATCGTCGATACAGTTTTGCTCTGACGATATCGACCAACGTTTTGTCAAGATGTGATATCGCAATAAATCAAATAAATGACTAAACCACTGTGAAATCCCTATTTTTATTGTCTTAAGTCAGTAATCTAAAATAATCATAATTTATGGTGTCACAAGAATTGAAATCTGCACTTAGCCCACCACAAGAAAACATGATATAAAATCGGAAGCTGTTTCAAAATGCAGTGAATACTGTAACAGCTCACATACATTCTAGACTTGTGAAGAGTTCTGCACAATCCATATTGCTACATGCACTCATAGTCAATCTCCCCTCACTTTTGGTATGAAATCAGTAGTGGCTGCATGCAATAACAGCTGTTTTGCTTCCTTGACGCTGATGGAGAATGTTTAGACTAATGCGCGATATCGTGATATCGTCGCGGAAATGCTGGCGACATCGATAAATGAAAAATGGTTATCGTGGCAGCCCTACATCCTGGCAACTCATAGGGGTGAGGAAAAGGGTTGGTGGTTAGGATAGGGGCTAGGGTTAAGTCTATGAGTTAAGGTGAGGTGTACAATCCTGAGAAAAACTAGGGTTTGACAAATGAGATCCATGGGCACCAATGAGACAAGGGGGACTTGAGATGGGACTATAGATTAAGTTACTTGCTTGAATCGGATTTTAATGCACATTTCACATTGCAAAATTCTTGGAATAATTTAGTATCCTTGAACCATTATATCAAAACTTATTCATCTAAACCCAACTGGCTCAATCAAACTAGCCATTTCCGAGTCTTCAACACAGACCGATCCCACAATTCACGGGTCAAGGGCTTAGATATGTACTTTCCTGCAACTTGCAAGTACAACCTGTCTAGTTTATGTCTCGCTTGTTCGAACACGGTCAAAATTACTGCTTCATATAATGTTCACATGACCAACCAGTTGCAAATAAACATCCTTTTCTTCATCTCTTTTCCTATTTCTAAATGGCTATTCAGATGAGGTTGTGTTTGTGCCAAAGCTCAGCTCTGGACATTCATGAGTAAGTACAGTACCGTTCCGTCCCTTTTGACAGACGAGTTTGCGACGGACGAGTGCGACATTTAACCGTCCACAGGCAACGATTTCTCGACGAGTTTGAGAACAATAGCAAAGTGGAACAGTCCAACCTGTCCTCCAAAAATTAATACTGCGACGGGAAACCGTCCTGTAACCCCCCTATTGTTTGCTGCAACGGCTGCGACGGGAAACTGTCCTAAAATCCCTCTTTTGTTAACTTACTCAGGGGAGGTCCATGTATAGGAACTGAGAGGTTTATCTCTCATATATATTTGTACATTTTCAGCGCTGCGAACCTCTCACACGTTTGCACATTTTCAGCGCCGCATCGTTACGAACTGGACACAGGTACTGTAGTACATGTAACAGACCTATCAAACGTTTAACTCCTGTTCGATTGTGCGGCGTTACCCCGGGTGTTCATGATTTCCACGCTATCAAAAACGGTACAAAAATTTGACCACAAAATTGTAATGGAAATTCAAAAAAATATTCGCACGTCTGCAGTCAGTTTTCACCGAAATCATTGAAAAACCCGCTTAAAAATATAACGGTCGTTTCATATTTCTTAAAGGAAAAAATACCGTAGTTCATTGCGTGACAGCACGCCGATATCCCACTACTGAACCAGGTAGTTGCACCTCCCCCTGCCCTCACTGAAAACAAACACGGCTTCTATGAACCTCCTGCGCGGACCAGCTCGCTTTTCGGGGGGGGGGGGAGGGAGCGGTCGGATAACATCACGGAAACGTCTGCATTGCCAATTAACATCAGCAAAAAACGGAGGATCGACCGCTGACTTGCCCAGCATTTGCTCACGGGTTTATTGGAAGAATGATCAAGTTTTAACAACAAAACTTTTTGCGTGATGCTCTGTTTATTTCTCTGTCCGTTTCTAAATTGCCGGCGAATGCGACTTTTATATGCCTAAGAAATTAAATAAAAAACACCATCATGAGATCCAACTGAAAAATATTCACACCTGGCATAAAATTATGAGATCTAAAAAAATCTGTTTGAAATCATGAATGATAATCTTGGGCCTTTCTTAAAATACTGCAGATGTACTGTGTTTGAACATAGGGCAGACAACTGGTGGGGTTGGCCTATTTTCTGTCCACTAAAAAAATAAAAAAACTTACTGCTAACGTTATGTGCCTTGAGTTCAAAGAATTGAAATACTAGTTAATCCGAATAAAATCCACAGTTACAGAAAGACCAGCAAGAGAGATTTACTCGGTATTGAGTTTACAAATCCGCCATCCCTGATAAAAATTTGGATACTTTCCTTGGCCCGCTGCACCTTTGCATACTTTTAAATAATAGCCTGGTGCATACTTTATTAGGTCCCGTATGACACCGTGGCTCTTTGACCCACACATTCTCCAGTTCCCTAAGCTATGATTTCCCTTGCTTAAACTTGATCAGTTGCATGTTTCTAAAATCGCCTGCTAATTTGATGCAAAACATGCATTTGCTTTCTTTTCAACAGTCTGGTTGGCCAATGAATACCAACAGGCCAGATTGACTGAACAGATGTTACGCAAGCAACTGCTTTAATCTGAAGACGGGTTAGTCCCAATGAAAGCCCCTACGACCAAGATCTGAAGTGCAATACAGTGAGCTAGCTAGCAGTTGCCGTTGATCACAGAACTAGCGGCATTTCTTTAGCGCGCATGGCCCGTCATAGGAATACATGTCTGAACATGTTTTGGACTGTCGTTCTTGCACAGCCTTACCTTTCACCTTCACAGTTCACTTTTGCCCCCTCCAATGACCGTGGCACAAAATGTCATGTGCTAGGTCGTGGCAACACATTCAGCAAATCAGGGGTCTCTGTTTGGCGACTTTCCGGTGACTTCATCACTCTGTTTCTTCCCGATTGGTTGCCGCTCGTAAGCGTTACGACACGTGTACAAATCCACGAGATCAGACAGTCAGACAAGAAAGTTCCATTCATTGCCGTGCAGTGAATACTGTAACCAATGCATGTTGACGTTTAACTGTTATACATTTTTGTGTGATAGATTAACGAAGTTATCGGGCTTATTTTCATTGAGAATACGATGACTAAAAATTGCAGCAAAGTCCCATTTGGAATTCGTAGCTTTTAGCAGTTAAGTGCAGAGAAATAGGCCGTGTTAATGACTTGATTTCAACTGCTGACTTTTGATATTTTTTATTCATTGTAAACTGTGTTTTTCTGGACTAAATTTTGTAATCCAATGTGGATTTAAAGTCTTCTTGCCGAGTCGGCCTTGTCGGGCGCAAGAATGAGGGGAATGTTTGATTGATTGTGGGATTCCGTGGGTAAATCGGGGGTGTACTGTAGTTCTGGTCTCTTGATGGGGGATGGAGTGGGGGATGGAGTAGGGGATGGAGTAGGGGATGGAGTAGGGGGTGGGTAGGGTGGGGGTAGTGGGGGTGGTGGTAGTTAGACAGAGTTTTACGGCCCAGTCTCCAGCCTATTGATTCAGCTCGAGTCGGCCACGGCTTTTTTTTTTCAGTTGTGGCTCACTGACTTGTTTTCCCTACTCCATTGCTTATTGGGAGCATCACGCACAATGTCAGTAAGGTCCATTTGAAGAGTCTTTGGTATGTCTCGACATGGGAATCTATTCATCAAACCCAAGCCTTCCGCGTGAGAGGAGAATGCTTACCGTTAGACCAAAGACGCGGTCTGGCGGGTGAGGGGGGGGTTGATATGTCTACGAGCCAGGACTCGCCGACCCCGACCTCCCGACTGCATGTTGAATAATCTAAGCTAACCACATGACCATGCATGATCAAGTTGGAGTGATTAAGGACAATATATTTACAAAAAATCATCTGTTAAAAACTATCATGAATAAAAATCCACCTAAAGACCACGGTCGGCTTTAAAGATCGCACCGCGCTGCAGCTTAGATGAGGGTGTGTTTGATCTATTTGCAGTGGGGAAATTTAGGTCTTGAGTGGTCTACAAGGCCGGGGTGGGAAATGCATAACGTTTCGTAGGGAGTGTCAAATATGTGCCCTCTTTTGAAGTATGTTCTCACTCGCGCAGCCAGTAGAAGGGCAGGAATAACAGTTTACGTCCGCCAAGGGGGGCAAAAAGGAGGGAGGGTTCCGGCAAGAGAAGGTTTGTGAGACCGGAAATTACAATGAGAAAGGCCCGCATGACCAACTATGAGAAAAGGATCAAAATCTGGAAGGGTTCACGGGCCGAAAAAGTGTGAAAAGGTTCGCAAGACTGAAACTGAGAAAAGGCGTGATAGACCGAAAATGTGTAAAGTTCGGCAGGTATTTACTTTCGGTCGCACAACCCTTCCCCATTTTCTGGGAACAATTCAGTTTTGGTCAGGCTAAGGTTGATGCCCTAGAAAATACAGGTCACGCTCTGGTCTAGTCACGGCACGGCGCCTCTGTGACTGTGATTCCAGACAGATTCTAGACAGTCATCACGTCGTCGAGTCTACGCGGTCAACATCAAAGGGTGCTGCGAATACGAAGCAATGAAAATATGGTCACTAACCCAGGTGAACGAAATGTTTACGAATAAGGTACGTTCTTGAACCATGGGAAATGGGGCTGCTTTTTGTTTTGAAACCATGGAATCGAGCAATACTAAAACTTGTGCAGTGCTATTAAACTAGCAGTTTGTGAGTGTTGCTTATGTTGAGTTTTCTTAACACGGTATGAAATTAAAATTTGTTTGGATTATAACATACACCGATATTGATTGGGCTTAACTGATTCAATGGATTTAATTTGGATTTATACATATTTATACATATCTGCTTGTGTGGGAATATAATCTTTGCAAAAGGTAAGACTAAGAGAATCATATCTCTTGTTTAGGAATTTGGAAAGAACTGTAGCTCTTGAACAAGGCGGTGCATTACGGGATAGAGAGAAAAAAACTGTCCCTGAAACTTAAAATTGGCCTACGAACAATTTCAGTTCAGTACCACCTACATCGTGTAATCTTTAAGCTCTATATGCTTTTCTACCGTGGCTGAGGAATTTCAAAGCTGTACTGAGGGTCCACAAAGGGGGAATTTGACCCTGCCTTCCTCAAATGTTGACTCCCCACCCCAACTTCAGTTAGGAGTTGGGATAGCCGAAAAAATACAACCCTATAGAGAGAGAACTTTTCATCCATTCATATGCTAAAACCTTTTGGGGATTTGCCTCCCTGGACCCCCACCCTCTTTGAGCTCGGTTTTGCACAGGGTCGGAGAAATAATGCCCCTCCCCCCTTATTTCCTTGCCCTTTATTTCACTACCCTTAGTTTTACTTCCCTAATATTGACATTCTGAAGGTCCAGCTACTTTCTACTTAAAAGGTAAAGCTGGAGGTAAATTCATATTGCTATTTTTGCTTGCTAGACTTACCTTTTTTGGTTTGGTCGTAGGTTAACCTGAAAAGAAGTGGGCCGTGTGAGGTAGGAATGGGATGTATACACGCAGCATGCATGTATCATTTTTCGGAAAAAGTACAGCACATGTTGTTACTTTACTAAATTTGCACAAAGCTCCATTGGCGGATGCAAGAAAAAATATTAATCGGCAAATAATCTCAACATGATTTTAGCGCTGAAAACCAACATTACGGCACTGTAACAAACAATCTGCTACATGACAACCTGAACCTCCTTATGACTGGATCTTTGGATACCGTGTGTGGTTCCCGTGCCAGAAAGGCTAACACCTACTTTCATAAAATCTCTTAACCAGATGTGGTATACAATATGTCCTGATGAGGCCAGTATCAAAGGGTTACCTCATCAAATTAATCAATACTTTAACAATAGTTAGCTGTCATTCTGCGTCAATTGAAAGATAAGTCAAAACGAGTACCATAGCCTAAAATTTGGACGCAGTTTTACTGTTAATATTGTCAGGGTGTCACTTCTTGAAACATTTGAATGAAAAAATATTTCTTACTATGTGGACCTCACGCAACACTTGCATAACGGAAAAGTCCCCCAAAACACACAGTGCAGTCAAATAATTTCCGAGTATGTTTACATTGTCGACTTGTTATTTTTTTCATGGGACTGCTCTGCAAAAGGCGTTAACTCTTCACAGTTAATTACGCAAACTTTTCATTCCTAAACTATTCATTAGTACAGCAAAACGATAGTAGTAATGTAGTTTAACTTTTAAAACAAACCGATAGGACATAGTACTTTCATTCAAACTTCATATAGACCCTCTCTGTTTGCTTTGCCACATACCCCAAAAGATGTTAGAGTGTTTAAGCTGTTACGTTTTCTGAGCGTATTTGCTTAATAACCCGGGGCTCTGGGCGGTCAGTATTGACTGCCCAACAACCGCTTACAACATGATCCCTGGACAGCGAAATGGAAAGTGGTAGCAAAGTATCAAATGACTGCAGTAACATTTTTAAACGCAGTACCGCCGCCATTAACTTAAAAATGGATAAGTTAAAAATAAGGATGAAAAGACTTGCAAAAATTGAATGATATACTGTATACGGTAACTGTTCAAAATTTCTCAGGGAATATACGATGTTATCTCAAGTAAATGCCAATGCAACATTAGAGGCGCACTGTGTGTAACTTGCTCTGCACGTACGGATTTGACATCGATTTCACTGAAGTTCAATTACAGTTACTGAACATCAAATTGTTCAGTTAATTTGGACATCAATAAATTTGTATTGTTCGTCAGGGACGGTTTTCCGTCCTCTAGGGGACGGCTATATTGTGGCTCAATTTACGTGGCTCTTATTTATACTGTGTTTGGAACAAGCAGCCACAACACAAAAGAGACCGCTATTGTTTGTTAAACCTGTTCTAAAAGAAAATCCTATTGTTGCGTGCGACGAATTCCCGTCCGCTCGTGGATGAGTTTATTGTGCACTTAATCCTTGCACAAAAGAAGGGATTTTGCGACGGGTTGGAGGGCTATTGATAGAAATTTCATGGGGGGAAATTTCGTTGCGACGGGTTTGCGACGGATGAGACAGGTATGGGACGGTTGGGACGGCTAATCCTATTGTTGCGTGTGACGAACTCCCGTCCGCTCATGGACGAGTTTATTGTGCACTTAATCCTTGCACAAAAGAAGGGATTTTGCGACGGGTTGGAGGGCTATTGATAGTAATTTCATGGGGGGAAATTTCATTGCGACGGATGAGACAGGTATGGGACGGTTGGGATGGCTATCGATTTTTTACAAGTGTCAAAACGGACGGAACGGTACTGTACCCATCCAACCATACCTGTAAGCCCTGAGCCCAGTGGTTAGGAGCTCAGGCGCCCTCTATTTTGGTTCATATACCACACACCATATAATATAACACGGAAAGGTATGTAATGCCACTCCAAGCTCAAAAAATGAACAAATGTTATGATCTATGTCTATTGACCATAATTTTGTAAATATTGAATATTTATGAATGAATCCAACCAAAATCTTGATATTTTGGGGAACTTTGGATAACATGCCCAGGACATTTACCAAAAAGTGTGGCAGTGCTGAATTGTACGTCTCAGCAGCATTATCAACTACCAAAAATGAGATGTTACACAAGTAGAAATATGCAGATTTTTCAGCAATTTGTAAAGAATTTTGGGAAAGAGTACTATCTTCAGGAACCTAATGACGGAGTTTTAATGCAGACAAATTTGTTCATAAAAGTTGGGTAATTATGTCATAAACTTCAGTTTCATTTTTTGCGCTTGGAGTGGCGTGACTTATCTTTCCGTGTTGTATTATATAGTGCGTGGTATAGGCTACTGTATATGAACCAAACGTAGAGGGCGCCTGTGGTTAGGAGCAGGTAGTTGTAAAACCTTTATGTGAACCATTAACGTGGGCAACCATGTGAGTAGTTCAGCATTGATTCTTGAGAAAGATTCTCTGCAGGTGCGAATTGCAAAATCCCTAATAACACTGAAGTGAAATAATGAATGCATGCAAGCTGACCATTGCCAACATCCACTCCAGTGTTGGTTTTGTGCGTTTGTAACCTTGCCTAAGGTTAGGATAGGTGCAATATACAGGAACTAAGTTTCAATCTGACTTCAGTCAACTGATCACCATGCACGAAACCTACAAACTACCCGGAATTCATACTGTCACTTTGTAACGTTGGCCCTGGGCTGACAAGTTGAAGGCTTAGAATAGGGGCTAGGCCTACGCATGTACGCATTGCAGTGATGTTTGAACGTTAGGAACTTGGAATTTCCCGTGTAGGCTATCACCCGCCTCGGCGCCTGTGTAACCAGTGAGAAGTACACACACTGTGACACAGTTGTGTTCGCTTATGACTTGTGTGTGAATTGTGTTAGCGCTGGCTCTTTCTTTGCGACTTTGCCGGTATTTTTCATATGAACTCAATGAATTAAAATAAATTATAGCAAAACGGAATCAACCCAAACGAAAAATTTTTTCACTAAGGATCATTAATCTCCTTTGCAGAAAAATTGCTCACCTTCGTTAGCCTTCTGGTGGCCGCCATGTTTGCTCTTGTCTTGGCTACAATAACACGGAAACAGATCGAATTGGCGTGACGTACGTACATGCGTGCGTACGTACGTTCTTTCGTTCGGCGGTACGGTTGAGGCTGTGCGACACGATCGCACCCATGCATATTGTAACAGAACTACGGGTCCGTTATACGCTACACGTTCCATGCTAGGAGCATTGAGGTATGCGTAAGTTGATACGGAGCTTGTTTGCAACCATAATAGAGTATAATCTACCCTATGTTTGCTGTAACATATACACAGCGATTTTCCCAAAGGCAAACACCTAAGTTGCACGCAATCAGGCATATTTTGCTTAAAAACAGAGATCGACGAGGTTGAGAAATAGGTGCAAAAATGTGTTCTTGCATAGGCGAACGTGGGCATTTGAGCATTTTTGTATGGGGGGGGGGGGCAGTGGCGTAGCCAGGATGCGATTTTTCGGGGGGCCTAGGTAACAAGTGGGGGGCCTGGTACCTCCGAGGGTCAGACACGGCAAGACTATCTAAGCGGAGCGCCACCATCAGTTGGCCCGGAGCGTACAAGAAAATTTTGGACTTTAAATCCCCTCCAGATGGCCGAAAACGGCACTTCCCATGTGTTTTAAGCTGGATGTATCCAGCCTTGAAATACGAATCTCATGTCTGCGACTTCTCAAATAATGAGAATAAAAAATCAATCTGTGAAAAATGGTAATACATACACTTTTTAGGGCCCCCGAAACTGGGCACTTCTGATTTGTGGCCTGGGGGATGAGACTGAAAGGAACCGGTATCTTACTTTCCCTTGGGAAAATTGTAAATTTCAGGACGTAGATCGCAAATGCGGCAATATTTGAATCTAAGCGGAGCGCCACTATCAGTTGGCGCGGAGCGTACAAGAAAATTTTGGGCTTTAAAACCCCTCCAGATGGCCGGAAACGGCACTTCCCACGTGTTTTAAACTGGATGTACCCAGCCGCAAATGCGCCAATATTTGAATGGATTTCAGCTTACCTCAGGCAGTACCTTACCCTTTAACAGGAAAACTAAAAGTAGTTGTGTCCCCCTCTGACAAACTTTCTTTATAGATGCAAAATGGTGCTATGTTTGGCAAAACTTTCAACTGATTACAGGCCTAAGTTTTAGGATTTTCCCTTTTTGGGAAGCATGAAAAATATCAAAATATTTTTAGTTTTTGTAGAGATTTTACAAGAGACATACATACTGCCAAAGAAACAATTTGCAAAATGGTGCAGTATTTGTTCATCGGTACATTACATAGTCAAAATTAAAATACTACGAATAAATCTCTCAGAATAATTGAACCGCAAAGCAGAAGGAAACACATGAAATCCGGACCTTGTGGACATTTTACAAATCCCCCGGACGCCAGTGCCAACTAGTAAAAAGAGGACTTGTCGAAAAAATCGTCCTACAGTGGCACTTGTCATGGGCAGGAGTGAGGCACGACGTAGGCCTACATGTTAAGGATGGAAGGGAAGAATTATCCGAAGGCAGTACCGTACCCTTATACCTGCTTACGGCATATTTTGTGTATGATAAAGTATAGGAATGGTCGTGTAAGAGTGGTCTCCAGTGTACGATTGCCTTATTTTCAGTAAATCAATCAGCAATCCGAAAGGCAGAAAGGGTCTTAACCTAACAAAGTCACATTAAAGTTTATCGTCGAGACTTTCGTTTCATCTTCGAAGTGAAATGCAATAAACGACAGTGCAGATCACAAACGGTATCCAATTTAGTGAAAGTAGGCATTTTGAAGTTATTACTTGATTTCATACGTGCGCACCAAATGTGCTTTACACACATTCATCCATGTTTTTTTTTTTAATTTTTACACATTTTATTTATTTACTGTTTTGAAGGATACACTTCAAAGTTTATTTCCGTTCAAACATTTTATTTTTTTTCAATTACTTTATCAGGACGCAAAAAATCTGGGGGGGCCTGAAGAAAATCTGGGGGGCCCAGGCCCCCAGGCCCCCGTGGCTACGCCACTTTTGGGGGTAATGGGGGGGTGATCCTGTCCGAAAGACTACGGTAAGCCCTATCTAAACGGAGCTGCCACCACAAGTTGGCGCGGAGCGTTAAGAAATTTAGAAAAAGCGAACTCCTCCCTAATTCCCAGCCTTGTACCTAGATTGAAGAAGGATTTTCATCTTTCTTTGGCAATAAAGTTTTCAATCGAACACAAGCTTGCTGAATCACCAGAATAACCAGATAAAATGTACTCCGTCTATTACTGGATTTTCGTGCCACTAATAAATAGGAACAGTAATATTGACAAAACGAAAAATGGTGCGCACTGAACTTGGCCTGTATTGTTCTGTAAAGTTATCCGTTCGACTCTCTTTGGGGTGGAAAATCATAAATTCATGGGATTGGTGTCTATGGGGCAAAATGCGTTTTTCATTCGAAAACATATCTACACGGCTGTGGCGTGTTTCTGTAAGCCATGAGTCATAACTGTCAGGAGGCAGTGCCACAGTGGTGTAGGAAGCAATATGAAAGTGGGGGCAGAGCGTGCCATTTTGGACTATAAACCTCACCCTACCCCCTTGACCAAAAGGTACATTTCTAATGCTTATTAAGGAGGAAATCTCCATTTTTTGCTAGCCATGCCACACTGGTACACAACATTTCCAGTATATCTATGCGCCCTCTGCAAAGGAACATTGATAACACATTTTGTGACACTTCAATAAATGAGCAATCCATTTTCACATACTACTCAAATAACATAGTTGCAAGCCTATCTGATGATATAGGTGTATATGAGAGCATTTGAGTACGATACAAGCAAATGATTCTCTGCAGGGGAATTCATAGTCTTTCCTGAAAGAATATCTTAGCGGAGCGACACTTTCAGTTGGCACGGAGCGTACACAAAGTTTTGAAAAATCGCGACCCCTAAGCCAGCCGGGAATGATATTTTTCATGTTTGTAAGTAGCAGCTAAGCAAGGAGTGCAATAGACTTTTTAGTGGAACGGGAAAAGCATATTTTTATTTTTTAAGGCCCAATTCTCTCACTCCAAACAATACCACTTCTCCTGATCTTCTTACTTAAGCCCTCCCACAATTGTCTGATATTCATCCTCATCCAGTCACAATCTGGTTTATTGCTTCAGGGTGAGTTTAAAAAGCTCAATGTGTGTAATCGAAACACTTTTATACAATTCATGCTGTGTAATGTAAGATTTGGCACTCTGCATTTTTTGAATAAGCTGTCAATCAAAGAGCTGAGCCAATTGAGAATTTTGGTAAACCTCTACAAGAATTGTAGTTTTGGGTGAGAGGATTGGGCCTTTAAGTGTGAACGTTACTGTATGATGAACGTTATTTACGGAGCGCGAAGCTCGCCGAAATTTTCGCCCTTTTTAAAAAAGTATTTGAAGATACTGGAGCTTATAGTGCAGAAAGGTTGAGATTATGTGTTTCCTGTAAGGAAATTAGTAACTTGTTTGGGGATTACTGAAAAATCTGCACTTTCCTATTGGCAAATTTAACGGTGATTACACGACGGCTGAAGATCGCTCTTGCTACAATGTTATGTACGAACTGAGGGTCTCCTATAGTGGCGGCACCATGATAAAAAAGTGGGGGCCAAATGGAGGGCAAAAAAAAAATGCTGGAGGGCAAAAAAAAATTGAGAAGCGCGAGCTGTAACGTCCAGGGGCCCGCCTTAGGGCGCTTGGTGGGGTCCAGGGGCAAAGTCCCGTTGGGGGCCGGAGCGAAGGCCCCGAAAGCTCCGAGGTTTTAGCATATCTTTATAGGGAAAAAAAGTCTCAGGGTAATAATAATAATAATAATAATGATGATGATGATGATGATGATGATGATGATGATGATGATGATGATGATGATGATGATGATGATGATGATGATGATGATGATGATGATGATGATGATGATGATGATGATGATGATGATGATGATGATGATGATGATGATGATGATGATGGTGATGGTGATGGTGGTGGTGATGGTGGTGGTGATGGTGGCGGTGATGGTGGCGGTGATGGTGGCGGTGATGGTGGCGGTGATGGTGGCGGTGATGGTGGCGGTGATGGTGGCGGTGATGGTGGCGGTGATGGTGATGGTGATGGTGGTGGTGGTGGTGGTGGTGATGGTGGTGGTGATGGTGGTGGTGGTGATGGTGGTGGTGGTGGTGGTGGTGGTGGTGGTGGTGGCGACGACGACGACGACGACGACGACGACGACGACGACTCGGAAGATGGGAGATCCCAAGAAACCTGCAGGAGAGAACCAAATCCCACCATGGAAAAGGCGTTTAGAGAGCAAAATCAGGAAGACAAGAAAGGAAGTCAGCAGACTGGCGGCAAGTCGGACTGGGCAGCATAAACTAGACCAGGCCCTGGAAAACCGCTACTGGGTCAAACAAAGAGGGGTAAAGGCAGCTCTTGAAGATGCAAAACAAAGATTAATTGGTCTGTCACATAGGTTGAAGCGATACAATGCAAAAGCCGAACAATGCAAGATCAACAGAATGTTCAAGACCCAACCTGGAAGGGTGTATAAGCATTTGAAGGCAGACAGCCCAAACCAGTCCGACGTGTCAGACGCCAACGAGTCATACGAGTTCTGGAAAAAGATATGGGGTACTCCCAAAACACATAATACAAGGGCAAGGTGGATGCAGTCGTTCAAAGAAGAACATCAGGAGTTTCCAGAGCAAACATCTACAACTATCTCCGAGAATGACGTACGCTCCAAGACAAAGAAAATGGCAAACTGGAAGGCACCTGGTCCGGACCAAGTACAAGGCTACTGGCTGAAACACCTAACGAACATCCATGGCAGGCTAGCAGAACAAATGCAAGATCTTCTCCAAGATCCAACGAGACTCCCCGCTTGGCTTACAACTGGAAGAACAGTACTCATCCAGAAGGACCCCCAGAAAGGAACGCAGCCAAGCAATTATAGGCCAATCACATGCCTACCAACCATGCATGTGGAAGATCTTCTCCGGCATCCTGGCAGATACCATTTCGAACAACGTACTACATAACGGGCTCCTAGCACACGAACAGAAAGGGGCTCGCCCTGGATGCCGCGGGACGAAGGACCAGTTGCTCATTGACAAGATCCTATGAAGAGACTCCAGACGGGGAAGGACAAATCTGGCCGTGGCCTGGATTGACTACAAGAAAGCGTACGACTCAGTCCCCAAATCATGGATACTGGAGACCATGAAGATGCACAAAGTCGACCCACTAATATACAACCTTGTCGAAAAATCAATGACAAACTGGTCGACTGCCCTCACATGCAAAGGAAACCATCTGGCTGACATCAAAATAGAGTGTGGGATATTCCAAGGGGATGCTCTGTCACCATTGCTCTTCTGTGTAGCACTCAACCCACTCAGCTGCATACTCAGGAATACCAGACAGGGTTATAAGCTGAAAAGTGACCAGAAGATCAACCACGTACTCTGCATGGACGACCTGAAGTTGTACGGGACAAACGAGAAAGAAATTGAGGCACTGATCAATACGGTACGGATCTTCAGCACAGACATCGGCATGGAGTTCGGCTTTGACAAGTGTGCCAGGCAGGTCATCCATAGAGGAAAGGTAAAGCCAACAGAAGGATTGCAAATGAACATCGGGAAGATCAACGATGCCCAACTAGGCGAGGGTTACAAATACCTCGGCATCCTCCAGAATATGGAGAACATGCAGGAGGAAGTCAAAGCCAAAGCAGCAAGCACATACAAGAAGACGCTACGCCAGGTGCTACGATCAAAGCTGAATGGCCAGTTCAAGATGCAAGCAATCAACAGCTACGCCCTTCCAGTCATAACATATACAGCTGGGATAATAGATTGGACTAGAAAAGAGCTGGACGAATTAGACCGCAGAACAAGAAAGATACTTACCATGCATGGAGCACTCCACCCACGGGCAGACGTACCATAGACTGTACCTCCCCAGAAATTGCGGGGGAAGAGGCCTACAAGAAATCCACGCAACAGTAGATCTCGAATCCGCCGGGATTACAGAATACGTATACAACAAAAAGGGAGAAGATCCCCTGATAAACGCAGTGTGGCAGCATCAGACACGGGACAAGGAGTGCGAACCGATAACTAGGAAGGCACTCAAGAAACGACTGACCCAAGAAACCCGAGAGTCCTTGTTGCAGAAACCACTGCACGGGCAGTACCCAAGAGAGATACAGGTGGTCACAAAGGAGGAGCTTGCATACAGATGGACAACATCCCACAGAGCTTAAAATTGAAACAGAAGCATTGATCACAGCAGCACAGGACCAAGCCCTTAACACGAAATACCACCAAGCAAAAGTCCTCCGTTCATCCGATGACCCGAAGTGCAGAATGTGTAAGGTGGCGGACGAAACCATCAGCCACATAACATCTGCGTGCCAGAACCTCGCTGGAACCCTGTATCTGAAGAGACACAACAACCTCGCCTCCGCAATACATAGAAAAGTCTGCCAAAGCTACGACATCCCTACGGAACAAGTGCCATGGCAACATAAACCTAACCTGGTAGAAGAAAACGACAAAGCTAAGATTCTCTGGGACTTCGAGATCAGAACAGATAGAGTCCTAACTGCTCGTAGACCAGACCTGGTGATCATCGACAAAGCTAACAAGACAGCTACGATTGTCGATGTGGCCGTCCCGTCAGACACAAACATAGAGAGAAAGGAACGGGAAAAGATCGAGAAGTACCAGGATCTGAGACTCGAAGTCCAGAGGATGTGGGACGTAAAAGCTAAAGTCATACCAGTGGTTGTCGGGGCACTAGGAGCCACTACACAACACCTGGACAAATATCTGGAGGAAATACCAGGTACACACAGAGCTCCCGACTTCCTGAAAGCTGCACTTCTAGGGACCGCTCACATACTTAGACGATTCCTCGACCTCCCAGACTCCAGGTAGGAGTCCGAGACCGGGAACGAAGGCAGAAATGCAGAAATGAGGATATGAACCAACCAAGATAGGTTGTGGGAAATAATAATAATAATAATAATAATAATAATAATAATAATAATAATAATAATAATAATAATAATAATAATAATAATAATAATAATAATAATAATAATAATAATAATAATAATAATAATAATAATAATAATAATAATAATAATAATAATAATAATAATAATAATAATAATAATAATAATAATAATAATAATAATAATAGTAATAATAATAACAAGAGGGCAATCCACGGAGTTGCATATCTCATCGCTAACATGTGCGCAACTTGGTTACAGAACTTGAACTATTTATGTGCTAGAAGTTTTATCTGTGCTGTTTTTATGCTACAGTAGAATTTCATTGACGAAAAATACCATACTAAAGCTGCATGCCACAATCCTTTGAAATTCCTATTTGAAGTCCATTTGGGAATCAATTTTTTTTCGTTGCAAGGGACGGAAGTTTTTTTTTTCATAAGATAGCGAGGGGAAAGAATATGGCACAGACCAATCAAGTTCTTGGAACTACAGGCGCACCCCTTATTCAAAAACAAAAAAACATCATTTGGATATTTAAATTCTGACACCGGATTATAAAAGAACTGGGAAGGGCTACCCAATCTTTGTAACTGTTGCCCTTTTAATCCAGTAGGCCTATCTAAGATTTTGGAACAAATTTATTTTTAAGATGTTGGTATCCCCTTGGAACACTCTAAAGAAAACTAGCTTGACTGTTACACTTAACTGATACGGATATGAACGCAACGATTAAAAAAGGAAGACGCTTTCGCGGACGCTTCAGACAAGTGCGTAATTGTTATTATTCAGGCACTAGCTGTATGAGCGTATTCTCTATCTTGACGCGACGGCAAACTTCACGTGTGCCCCGGATCGCTGATATGCGCATCATGTGCGTCTCAATTAAAAAACTGGGTGTGTGCGCCATGTTGAAAGCGTGGTGTTAGAAGATTTCCGGCCGACGCACAAACCTTTTCTGCGCACTGGCCGGTGGCGAATCCTAGCCCGTGGCAAGGAAATTGTCACGTACCTTTTTTGGCGATGCTTCAAAACCGCCAAGTTTTCAGGGCACTAATATGTAAGATAGGTAGGCCCTATGCCTAACCTAATGTTAGTCACCCACAGTTTCATATCTTGGGTTATTCCTTGCCATGGGCTAGGATTCGCCACAGGCCAGTACGCAGAAAAGATTAATGTGTCGGCCAAAAATCTTCTAAAGTAAGTTCCTCGGTAACTGTTCTTTGGGTACACCTTTACATAAAGTGAATGATTTCCCTACTAACTTATGTCCATAAATACCGACATACGACGTTTTGAATTCCCAGTTACAGGCCAGGCTCAGCCCATTTGAAATTCGAACTAATGCGAAAAAACGTATGTGAACGCGTCTCAAAAATGGGTACCAGGAAGCTCACAATCATCGAATCATGTGCATGGTAACGCGTGTTAGTGCATACATAATTGCAAACACCGGTGCTACAATAGCAGTGAGCGTGGCCACTGACTACATTGTGAATTGTGCATTGCGTGGTGACTGCTTAGTATTCGCAATAGCATCTTCATCAAACAGCTCATAGGGTAAAGACGCGCTCGTTGTGGGGACGCGCTTGTTTTGGTCTGCCCACACATATTCATTGCTGTTCTTTATAACGACCGAACCGCGTCTTTCTTGCAATAAAACAGAACTATTTTTACCCGCGCGCATAAACACACGGCCAATGATTTGCTCCGAATCCCCACCATGGTCTGCGCCTTCCACTCTGTATGTTGGACTCTGTATTGTGATGCAATCGTTTTCATGAGTTTGCTAAGATAACATAACTTTACCGAACGTATTAGTTCCACATCTAGATGCGCGCCGTAGGGCAGGGTTTGTGCCTGCACCAATTGCGTCATAAAAGTCAGGCGAGGTGTTGCGGCATTTTTCGAAATTGTATTTTGAACGCAGTTTTCCTTCGAATATCATTTATGCCGAATTGTACGGGTTTTTTAATGGGGTGTGAGATGATATTTGTAAAATACTGTATCTAATCTTGCAATAGCCTTCACAAAAGTTTTTGTGGCCGTGTCATGCCCACTTTAACCTTTGACAATCTGTAACGTGAACTATGTCCTTGGTTGCCAAGACAACCTCACATATCGGTACAACTTACATTATCATTCCTAGGCTATTACACTTAAACTTTCAGATTCGTGGGATGCTTCCGTTAAGAGTATAAGTGAATACAATAAAAAGTATGTGACCCCCTGTCACGTGACCTTTGACATTGGTTGCCATGGAAACTACATATTTTGGTATAACTAGTCTACCCTATTATACTTGTGAAGTTTCATGTAAAATGAAGGTTTTCTTTTGAAGTTTTAGTACAAAATAGGGAAAAAAGTGTTTTTTTTGCAAAATGTGACCTTTGACCTCTGACCTTTGACCTTTTCTTCCGAGGGTCTGGGAGACACAAGTTCCCACCCTGGGTACCCACCTACCAATTTTGAAAAGAATCGGTCCAGCCCACTAGGAGGAGTTTGAGGGACAAAAACGTTTTACGAACAAATTATCACTTGAAAATTTTTTGGTCCACTCTACCACTTGACCTTTGACATCTGTTGCTATGGCAACCACATCTTTTGGTAGGTCTAGATTCAATCAGCGTATGTGTGAAGTTTCGTGTCAGGGGAACGTTTCGTTTTTGAAATATAGCAGAAAATGTGATTTCAATAAATTTGACCTTTGACCTGTAACCTGTGACCTTCACTTCCGGTTGTGTATCAAAATGCAATTGTTCCACCTGAGGTACCATCCTACCAAGTTTGAAGAAAATCGGCCAAGCCGTTTACAAGATATTAAGAAAACAAAATGGACACACACACACCCACACACTCACCCACCAACACACACACACACACACGGACAGGTTTTGACCTCTCTCTCAGCCATGGACCTTCAGTCACCCCGGGGTACCTCACCATGGGTTACACCTCGAGACTAGTAACCTGGGAAAATTTACCGCTACCATGGCAACCATTGCGATTTAAGCTGGCATTGCCATATATAGCCCAATAGGCAAAGTGACTACAATATCTCATCCTCCTCACGGAGCGATGAGATAATAATAATAATAATAATAATAATAATAATAATAATAATAATAATAATAATAATAATAATAATAATAATAATAATAATAATAATAATAATAATAATAATAATAATAATAATAATAATAAGGGGTCTGAAGGAAGTCTCGGCTACAGTAAGATTCCAGTGTGCGGGACTTCAGGAGTACATCACATTAGCCAAAGACACGGACCCACTCATAGAGGCAGTCTGGAAACACAGAGCGATAACCGGGTACAAGTCAAAGAAAGAGGAAATGGCAGAATGGAGGACCGAGTACATCAACAAGTGGTCCAACAAACAGCTACATGGACAATACAAACGGCAAGTACCTGAGGTGGCATCCACTGAAAACACATACAAATGGCTGAAAGGGAGCACAGGTCTGAAGATCGAAACAGAGGCGTTAATAACAGCCGCGCAAGACCAGGCCCTGAATACAAAATGCCACAAGACAAAAGTACTTCACACAGTGAATGATCCCAAGTGTAGAATGTGCAAAGACAAAGATGAGACAGTTGCCCATATAATCACAGCCTGCCCTAAGATAGCCGGAAGCCTCTGTAAGACCAGGCACAACAATGTAGCAGCCGCAATACACTACGAAGTATGTCAGCACTACGGCATCCCAACAACAACGAACACATGGCTACACAAACCCAACCCAACAGAAGAGAACGACAAGGCTAAGATCCTCTGGGACTTCGAAATCAGGACTGATAGAGTAATAACGGCTCGCCGACCAGACTTGGTAATCATAGACAAAGAAACACAGGAAGGGCTAATAATAGATGCGGCAATACACAACGACTCACATATAGTCGAGAAGGAAAATGAAAAAGGAGACAAGTACCAAGACCTGAAACTCGAAATACAGAAACTGTGGAACATAAAAGCAAAAGTCATCCCCGTAGTAATCGGCGCACTCGGAGCAAACACCAACAACCTAGAGAGACACTTACAACACATACCTGGCAAACACAAAGTGCAACAACTTACAAAGACAGCACTACTAGGCACTGCCCACATCCTCAGAAGGATACTCGATCTCCCAGAGTCCGGGTAGGACTCCGAGATCAGAGTAAAAAGAAGACACCTTTTTTTTTTTTTTTTTTTGTTTCCTCCATTTCTGTATTTGAGTTTCATGGTCAGCATAGTTACAATATTTACAAATTTTCATTTCGCAGAAATGATAACTGAAATATATACATGCGTTATAACATAATGCTGAGTTTTACAAAAAGAAAACAGCTTAATGATGCACATTTCATGCCGGGAGTACAAAAAAATACCCACGTACGTACAAGAATTAAATTGTCGCTTTATACAAATTTCATTTCTGGTAGCGAAGAATAGTCTTCTATGCAAGTACCATGTTAAGCAACCTAACGAAATGCTACATGAGTGCTAGCCAACTTTTGATAACGTCATGATTACAAGGTAAACAGATTTACAATAAGAAATACCTAGTTTTTCCAGGTTCCTTAAAGCGCGAAAAAAAAACGAAGGCAAATTTTTGAATCTTGGAAATAAATATAAAACTATACACCCAAGACTAGAACATCCTAAAAACTTCATCGAGTTTGTTATAATTAATGCCTTTACTTCTGTAATCATTGCTTGAAAAGTAATGATTATGCCTTTCAACTTGTAAGGCGAACTTAAATTTGTAATAGAACTCTTCTATATTGGGTAGAGACTTTTGTCTTTGTTTACAAAATATATAATACTTAAAATGCAAGATAAGAAAATGAAATGGGTGAGACTTCTCATTACGGTAACCGAAGAATATATCTTCTTTGGAGAATATGAACTGGTTATTCAAGATCTGTGATTCTACATCCAGGATAAATGACGAAGTATAACTACATCCCCAGAACAAGTGACTCAATGTTTCAACCTCCGTTTTACAAAAAGAGCACAAATTAGATTCAACTTTCCCCATAAGAGAGAGCAGTCTATTGGTAGTGGGGATCCTATGTAAAAATCTAAACTGAAAATATGACAATTTGGTTTCCCGTACTGAAACCCATGGCATGCTCCAAATATTATTCCAATTCTACGAGTCAGAATCAGCTAACTCCTCAATCCACCTTTTTTGAGCTGTGGGCTTAGTAACAATTGTTTTTATATAGGAGTCATAAATGTATTGAGACAAAGAGGAGACATTTAAGGCCCTTTCCGCCCACATGATATTACTATTAGGAACTTCAGTTGAACCGCATCCTGCTTCCCTCCAGTTTCTTGGGATAGCGTTTACCAAGCCCCAGTACCGCGTAAAAGCAAAAACATTGGGATTGAACTTATTTCTAAAAACGTCAAAAGTGAGAGGATTACGTCTATCATCAAAAAGATCTGCCACATATTTCACTCCCTTATTGTACATAAAATCATAATACACAGTCTTATTATCAATACGAATATGGTGGTTATTCCAGATAATCTGGTTTCCAAAGCTATCACTGGGTGTTTGATACGACGCTAGGGACCATGCACCAAAAACCTGTCTAACAAAAGTGTTTGTTATTCCAGAGATATCATCTTCAGTATAGTTACAGTTAACAAGAACCTCCTTTCCAAAATTCCTTAAACTCTGATCACAAAATAACTTCCATACTCCCCTTGTCTCATTACAGTACCGGCGTACCCATGTACACTTAAGACTATTCACAAAGCTCTGAGTGTGTTTAACCTTGAGCCCCCCAAGCTTCATCCATAGTATTCAATAGAGAAGTCGGCTTAATTTTGTCAGGGTTACCTGACCAGATAAAATTGGCTACAGTATTTTCAACTTCGTTTATAAAACTCTTTGGAGGATTTGGTAAAACTAAAAAAAGATAGACCAACTGAGAGAGGACAAGTGTCTTGACTATAACACTACGACCTACTGGCGTAAGATCCCTTGATGACCAAATCCGTAAACAACTTTTTAGACGAGAAAGCTTAGGTATAAAATTAAGCCGAAAAAGATCATCTCCATCCTTTGTAAAGGTGATGCCTAACATGGTAACAGGTCCGAGAGTTACTTGGAATGGTGAATTGTGAACAAAAAAGAGAAGACACCTACCAACATAGAAGTTGAGAAAGAACAAGAAATAATAATAATTACAATAATAATAATAATAATAATAATTACAATAATAATAATAATAATAATGTCCACCCTAGAGCAGACGTGCACAGGCTCTACCTCCCACGACATCTAGGGGGTAGAGGGCTGAAAGAGGTGGAAGCTACGATAACTGGTGAGAAGGTTGGGCTCGATGGATACATCGAAAGAAAGAAAGAAACTGAGCCCCTACTCTAAGCCGTCTGACAGGCCAAGTGCCAACAACAAGAAGTGACTACAAGAGATGAATGGAAGGCAGGATGGTCACGAAGTTACCAAAGTAAATGGAAAGAGAAACCTGTACATGGACAATACCCCCAGCAGGTTGAGCAGGTTACCAACACAGAATTGGCGTACAAGTGGCTATTCTGCACAGGACTTAAAATAGAGACAGAGGCACTTATCACGGCCTCACAAGACCAAGCACTGTGCACTAAATATCACCAGGCCAAGATACTGAAACTGTCCGACGACAGCAAGTGCCGAATGTGCAGAGAAGTGGATGAGACAGTGAGTCACATCGTAGCAGGCTGCCAGAAATTGGCTGGGACTGAGTACATGAAAAGGCATAACAACGTGGCAGCGGCCCTACACCTAGAAATCTGTCAGCACTACCAGGTTCCCACTGTAGAACGACAACCATGGCTACACAAACCAGAGGCGGTTACAGAAACAAAACAAGTGAAAGTCCTCTGGGACTTCGAGGTCAGGACCGACAGGATCGTAACGGCGAGGAGACCTGACGTAATAGTGATAGACAAACAGGAGAAGACAGCCAAGATAATAGATGTTGCGGTCCCACTGGACAAGAATGTCAGGGATAAGGAAGTAGAGAAAGTGGAAAAATACCAAGACCTGAAGTTGGAAATACAAACACTATGGAACGTTAAAGCGGAAGTGATACCGGTAGTGGTGGGGGCACTCGGAGCGGTCAGCACAAATCTAGAAGATCACCTCCAAAGAATTCCGGGAGCCCATGATATGAGGAAACTCATTAAGCAAGGGGTTCTCGGCAGCGCCCACATACTAAGACGTGTGTTTAATCTCCCAGGGTCCGGGTAGGATCTCGAGGTCAAAGGGACAAAAAAATATGAGAGAGCCAACCAAGAAAGGTTGTGAGAGAAAATGGATGATAATGATAATGATAATAATAATAATAATAATAGACAAACAGGAGAAGACAGCCAAGATAATAGATGTTGCGGTCCCACTGGACAAGAATGTCAGGGATAAGGAAGCAGAGAAAGTGGAAAAATACCAAGACCTGAAGTTGGAAATACAAACACTATGGAACGTTAAAGCGGAAGTGATACCGGTAGTGGTGGGGGCACTCGGAGCGGTCAGCACAAATCTAGAAGATCACCTCCAAAGAATTCCGGGAGCCCATGATATGAGGAAACTCATTAAGCAAGGGGTTCTCGGCAGCGCCCACATACTAAGACGTGTGCTTAACCTCCCAGGGTCCGGGTAGGATCCCGAGGTCAAAGGGACAAAAAATATGAGAGAGCCAACCAAGAAAGGTTGTGAGAGAAAATGGATAATAATAATAATAATAGTAGTAGTAGTAATAATAATAATAGTAGTAGTAGTAATAATAATAATAATAATAATAATAATAATAATAATAATAATAATAATAATAATAATAATAATAATAATAATAATAATAATAATAATAATAATAATAATAATAATAATAATAATAATAATGATAATAATAATAATAATAATAATAATAATAATAATAATAATAATAATAATAATAATAATAATAATAATAATAATAATAATAATAATAATAATAATAATAATAATAATAATAATAATAATAATAATAATAATAATAATAATAATAATAATAATAATAATAATAATAATAATAATAATAATAATAATAATAATAATAATAATAATAATAATAATAATAATAATAATAATAATAATAATAATAATAATAATAATAATAATAATAATAATAATAATAATAATAATAATAATAATAATAATAATAATAATAATAATAATAATAATAATAATAATAATAATCCAAATTTAAGGGAGGAGGGATGGGGAGGACTCAAAATTAAAGTCAAGAAATTGGGAAAAAAAAATTCAAGGCAAGAAGTATGGCACCAAAATTTCAGAACGTTGGGGAAGGTTGGAAGAGAGCACCTTCAAAAATTCTGGCACCTCCACACCCATCTAAAAATGGAGAGTTCAAATATAGAGATAACCATGCCGGCTCAGACGTCGCCCGGATTAACAAGGTCTGCGCCAGCCGTTGCGCCGCCAGGACGCGCTGGTGGAAAGTGGGCTACTGGAGGCAAAATTACCAATAGGAGGAGATGGACACGTGACGAAGCTAGGGAAATCATGACTTGCTACTACTTGAGTGAACCGACTACAAGAGGATATAGGAAACGCATGCACGACATTTGGACCAAACGAAACCCTGACTTCAACATCACAGAACAACGACTAATGGATCAACGACGGATAATAACCAAGACTCAGATATTCACAGACTTAGAACTAGACCAACTGCAACATCAACTACACACAGAACAACATGACCAAACGAACATCACCACCCAAAGCACACAGGAACCAACCCCACACGACGACCCACATGAGACAGACACAAATACAGACCCGGACCGAGACCCTCTCCTGCAGAACATACATGACGAATGGATACAGACATTGACTGCCACCACACCTAGGGAACCCGTATGGATAAACAAACAACGCATAGCAGAGGTCAACACACTTACATCACGTGCAAACCAACTGATCAACAACATCAACAAAAACAACATCACGGAGACAAATGCACTCATATATGCCACCGCTAGGACCATCGCAAAGCTAACATCAACAAAGAAAGCAAACCAAACAAAGGAAAATTACACCCCACCTTGGAAACAACGACTTGAAAACAAAATAAGGACACTGAGGAAGGACATCAGTAGGATGGATGCAGCGAAAAGAGGGGCATACAAATTACCAGAATCACTAGACAATCGATACCACATCAAAGAAAGGGGACTCAAAACAGCTCTGGAAGACGCTAAACAACGTCTCACTGCAACATCACACAGACTCCAAAGATACATCGCCCGCAATGACCAGTACAGAATCAACAAACTGTTCAAAACACAACCAGGACGGGTATACGCACAACTTCAAACCAACAATCAGACAACAACACCCGAAACACCTGATAGCAAAGAAACATACGACTTCTGGCAGAATATATGGGGCATTCCCAAAATGCACAACACCAATGCAAATTGGACCAAAACGACACACCTCAACGCACCCACCCAAACATCGCAAGGTATCACGAAGAACGACATACAACAAAAAGTGAAAAACATGCCAAACTGGAAGACACCTGGACCAGACCAAGTACAAGGGTACTGGCTCAAACACCTCTCGAGCTTACACGACAGACTAGCAACACAACTTCAGGACATCCTCGATGACCCTCACAACATACCCACATGGCTCACAACGGGACGAACTGTCCTCATACAGAAAGACCCCCTGAAAGGAACCCAACCCCGTAACTACAGACCCATTACATGCCTACCAACAACATGGAAAATGTTCTCAGGGATACTTGCCGACCAGATTAACGAACACCTGAGCACACACCAGCTACTTGCACAAGAACAGAAAGGATCACGACCAGGGTGTAGGGGAACTAAAGACCAACTACTAATCGACAAGATTCTGACCTCAGATTCGAAGAAAAGAAGAACTAGCTTGGCAGTAGGTTGGATAGATTACAAGAAAGCGTACGACTCAGTACCACACTCCTGGATACTCCACAGCATGGCAATGCACAAGATCGACCCCAAGATAATTACACTAGTGCAAAACTCAATGAACAACTGGAATACCACCCTCACATCAGGTGGAAAAGAACTAGCCAACATAAAGATCCGACGTGGAATATTCCAAGGCGATTCACTCTCACCCCTTCTGTTCTGTGTAGCTCTCAGCCCCCTAAGCCACATTCTCCGAAACACCAAACAAGGTTACACACTGAAGACAGGACACAAAATCAACCACCTTCTGTACATGGACGACTTGAAGCTGTATGCCAAGAACGAGAACGACCTCACCGCCCTGATTGAGACTGTCAGAATATTCACCAATGACATCTGCATGGAATTCGGACTCGACAAATGCGCGAGACAAATCATACACCGCGGAAAAGTCAAAGTAACCGATGGCCTGGAGCTACCCAACATTGGCAAGATTAAGGATGCTGACCTAAGTGAGGGATACAAATACCTTGGCATACTACACAACATGCAAAACAAAGAGCAAGAAGTCAAACACAAGGCTACATCAACCTACAGAAAGAGACTGCGACAGGTACTAAAATCAAGACTCAATGGCAGAAACAAGATACAAGCAATGAACACATACGCAATACCAGTAATCACATACACCGCAGGCACAATTGACTGGAAACAGACAGAACTCGAACAACTGGACAGAATGACACGCAAGACAATGAACATGTACGGAGGACTCCACCCCAGGGCTAACATACAACGACTATACCTCCCAAGAAAGGACGGCGGAAGGGGTCTGAAGGAAGTCTCGGCCACAGTAAGATTCCAGTGTGCGGGACTTCAGGAGTACATCACATTAGCCAAAGACACGGACCCACTCATAGAGGCAGTCTGGAAACACAGAGCGATAACCGGGTACAAGTCAAAGAAAGAGGAAATGGCAGAATGGAGGACCGAGTACATCAACAAGTGGTCCAACAAACAGCTACACGGACAATACAAACGGCAAGTACCTGAGGTGGCATCCACTGAAAACACATACAAATGGCTGAAAGGGAGCACAGGTCTGAAGATTGAAACAGAGGCGTTAATAACAGCCGCGCAAGACCAGGCCCTGAATACAAAATGCCACAAGACAAAAGTACTTCACACAATGAATGATCCCAAGTGTAGAATGTGCAAGGACAAAGATGAGACAGTTGCCCATATAATCACAGCCTGCCCTAAGATAGCCGGAAGCCTCTGTAAGACCAGGCACAACAATGTAGCAGCCGCAATACACTACGAAGTATGTCAGCACTACGGCATCCCAACAACAACGAACACATGGCTACACAAACCCAACCCAACAGAAGAGAACGACAAGGCTAAGATCCTCTGGGACTTCGAAATCAGGACTGATAGAGTAATAACGGCTCGCCGACCAGACTTGGTAATCATAGACAAAGAAACACAGGAAGGACTAATAATAGATGTGGCAATACCCAACGACTCACATATAGTCGAGAAGGAAAATGAAAAAGTAGACAAGTACCAAGACCTGAAACTCGAAATACAGAAACTGTGGAACATAAAAGCAAAAGTCATCCCCGTAGTAATCGGCGCACTCGGAGCAAACACCAACAACCTAGAGAGACACTTACAACACATACCTGGCAAACACAAATTGCAACAACTTACAAAGACAGCACTACTAAGCACTGCCCACATCCTCAGAAGGATACTCGATCTCCCAGAGTCCGGGTAGGACTCCGAGATCAGAGTAAAAGGAAGACACCTACCAACATAGAAGTTGAGAAAGAACAAGAAATAATAATAATAATAATAATAATAATAATAATAATAATAATAATAATAATAATAATAATAATAATAATAATAATAATAATAATAATAATAATAATAATAATAATAATAATAATAATAATAATAATAATAATAATAATAATAATAATAATAATAATAATAATAATAATAATAATAATAATACACAGTTCTTACAAAGCGCAAAACACACTGAAGTCCCTTTGCGCTGAGAAAAGAAAAGATGAAAGTCATAGACTGGAGAAAAGTTAAGATTTATGTAAGGTCTTGAAATCTTGCTTCTTTAACTGTCACAGGGAGGTCATTCCAGAGACAGGCAGCAGAGTACTGGAGGACTGGAGTTATATGATCGTTTGGTTTAGTAAGTGTTACTAATCTAGCAGCTGAGTTCTGTATATGTTGTAATTTCTTGAGACGGGGTAGATATTCTTTGGTTCATCATGCACAATCCAATTCAAAATTTCCAAATGATTTTAATGTATTAGGCTATTCCTTTAAGAACACAACATGAAAATTTAGAAAAAACTCTTAAAAAACAGATAATGAGCAGTCTGTTGACACTTTTTACCCTTTTTTAAATACAAAGTGTGCATTATGTATAAACAGGAAAATATACATCTGTTACACTTAATTTCATAAAGAGGGCAAGTTTGGTAAAAATCAGACAATACGTACGGTATTAAAGGAATTTGTTAAAAACTACAGCATGAACACTTTCATTGAATGATTACATATCCTTGGGCATTGTTTCTGATTTCAAATATTTCTCTAAAAATATCAGAAAAACTACAGCAAAAAGCATTGTAATGTATGTAGAATAATGAAGTATTGAAAACAGAATAAAAGAAAACTAGCCTCCCTGATCAGCCAAACAAATTTTATCGATACAATCGTTTCCAATTACATGTACATAGGCCTATTCACTGACAACATCGGCAGGCTTCCGAACCGAGCAAGACACTCTCTTTAGGCCACTATCATTATTCCGGAGCTAACTGGGTGCAATTGGGGGGGAAAAGGTTCTGACTGGGGGCAATGCCCCCCGTGTCCCTCCCCCCCCCCTCCTCCGGTGCCGCCACTGACTTAGTTTGAGTCTCCGATGACATTTTAAAAGTTTCCAAAACTTTGTTTTCCTTTTTAGAAAAAAACATATTTCAAAATCAAGAGCTTATATTAGAGAACATTTGAAATTTTATTAAAGACAATTTACAAAAATAGCACTGTGGTTGCCGGTGTCATTTGATGATCTGGTGTCACATAAGACAAATTGATTTTGTCATTTCCAGAGATATGAAAAGTTTACCAAACTGATTAATGGCCGAGCACTACTACATTAATAATTGTGCTTTGCGGGGCGAAGAGCGCGGAAAATTTTGCCTTTTGGAAACAATTAATTAGAAATATGGAACTTGTAAAGAATTCGGAATTTCATGAAAGAAGAGTTTGGAAAACACACTGTAAATGAATGGGTCACAAATTGCAAATTCCCGAATTTTCCATTCCAGGGGGGCAATGACACCCTGCCCTACTGTAGCACCGCTAATGCGTTTTCCACTTTCAAATCCGTCTGATTGTTCGAATTCCGACTGAATTTCTTGATCAAGGGTGGGAAACACGAGAGGTATATTTGGACTAGTGGCAGCTCCCTGGTGCAGCACAGCAGGCAAACATCAAATATTTCCACCTTTTTCAGTGGGCAGTTTCATTTGAGAAAATGGCAGGTAATTTTTTATTTTAAAAAAATCGTTCTTTCTTATAGAAAAGAGCAAAAAGATTAGCATAAAACATTACCTTTTGGTCAACGGGGGTAGGGTGAGGTGCATAGTCCAAATTTTGCTTGGCCCCCACTTTCATATTGCTCCCTACGCCACGGCCCTTATTTGTAACGACCTCTCTTGAAATTCCATCGCCCAAAATAAGAGAATGGAGAATCAACACTTAGGTATTATTATAAATGTAATAACATAATGTTTTTGTTGTATCAAAGCAGTCGAATGACGATTGCGATCATAGGACCCTATATGCAATCATACACACTGAGGACGAAACGGCAGTTGAGCTGAAATAAAGCAGTTTATTTTTAGCAAGAAAGTCATGACCGGTAAAGATCATACATTGTAAGACAAAATGGGGAAACGAGAAAGCAGAAGTTCAATACTTACAAATTAGTCTTTAATTCAGCAATAAAGGGTGTATATGGTGTATATAAAGAAGTACACAACACAGAGTAGCAATCATATGCCTAATACTAGTCATCGGGGGTCGCGCCAGAATTTTCCCGACAGGACGACCGAGCTCCCCGACGGGGAGAGGCAGCATTTCAAGACCCCGACAAAGACTATGAGTTTAGTAACGGTGTGCCGTTACTTGACAGAATTTGAGGCACGCGTAGCGCGTCGAAATTTTTGGTTTCAACAAATTCTTAATTTTTGAAAGAAATTTGCCTTTTGTAAGGACCATTAAAAGGTTGGGGTGTTTATTGAAAATTCTGTCCCTCATATAGGCAAAATCAAAAACAACTGAAATTCTTTTGGGGTTACGCATTTCATCGTGCTGGGGCACGCACTAAGGCTCTCAGACGAAACTGGAAGTTTGCCCGAAAAATCTTACCCAATTTTGAACGAAGATTTGAAAATTAAGAGCTTATTATATTGAAAAAAAAGAATGTAATGAAAGAAGATTTAGTTTTTTAGTAAGTTTATACTGAAAAATTTGTGTTTCAATTAAGTGATATGCCTTTCCAGAGGATTAGGTAGACCCAGAATGTCGGGTGATTTACAGAGTTGGCTTTCAGGTGCGGATCCAAGGTGGGGGGGGGGGGATTTTAAGGCCTCAGCCCCCTTTTTTTCGTCACATCAACAACAACAAATACACCAAAATATACATAATGTTTATCTGCGAGAAAATTTAAGGGGCTATTTCAGGTTAATCCCTCCCCTCACAACACAAATCCAAATACACGAACCTTGTATGATATTAAGCCCGGGTAAGTAGGCTATCTGCTTACTTTCCTGCCGCCTTGCCTTCGCCACAACAGGGAGCTCCCCCTCCCCCTCCCGCCCACAACAACAAGATTTGAATAATGTGAATAGCTGTCGGCCAATAGGCCTATGTCACCACGTTGTGAGCGATACCGACTGAACTATGTTCACACAGTCGCACGACAGCCCATGTGTGCAATGTACCGTAGTGGTTGTGAACAGTCGGCACCTTAGTCTTGTCTCAGTTTCCAACGGTGGTTCCTTAAAGAGCAGTGCCTGGTGTGCAAACTTTTGGACCAAATCATGTTGATGTGGTCATCTGGGTGGCCCCAGTGGAACAGATACAGGTGTATATTAGGTGGCGTCTTTCCGTCACCCCTTGCCCACACCCGTGGTACAGAGGGACAGCGATCAACACAATCATGTCGGAGAGACAAAAAAACGCATCTTACAATTTTCAAGTATGTTGTAAGTCATCCTCCCTTGAAGTTCAGAAGGGATTTTCGCCGGTCAATGAAGTTGCTCGAATTTTAAACCCATCATAATCTTATGTCGCAAGGTAGTCAAATAGTTTGTGAAATGCCGTTACCAGCCATAGGGGTAGGGGAGCATTTCAGTTTGGGGGGGGGGATTCTCTGCCCGAAAGACTATCTAAGCGGAGCGCCACCATCAGTTGGCACGGAGCGTACAGAAAATTTTGAAAAATCGCAACCCCTCAGACAGCCGGAAATGGCCTTTCCCAGGCTTATAAGCAGAATCAAAGCCGATGATATTTTGAACTTTCGTTTGCAATAAAATTTTCACCAAAAATGAGCAAATCTACAAAAAGGTCAGAAAACTCCCAGATAAAGTGTACCACTACCATTGGATGACTATATTAAGCTATAATCATTGGAAAATGAGTTTGTTTGCGCGTTCTACAAACTATTTTACGTCATGCAGCATGAGATTATCATCAACATAATTTTGAAAATTGAAAAACTTCAGAAACCCTGGAAAATCCCAAGGCTTCTCAACTTCGAGGGAGAATGGCATTGCATCGCATTCCGGCTGCCTATTAAATATAAGTTTCGTCGAACTTTACAAGGATCCCGTGTGTTTTAGCAGCCTGTTTAGCTCAGATTCAGAGGCCCGAATTACCTGAGTGGGGACGCCATGCAACGAATTGGCCCTTAAAAACCGATTAACTCAATTTTCGCGCGATTCCCAAGCAAAGTAGCAGCCTGTTTATATGCATTTAAACAAAGAAGGGTGCAAATTATTTCCTAGTGAGCAAACGACCTAAGTCCATATCAACGGTTTTGACACACTTGATCCCCACAAACCATACCCATTAAATAAAAACAAACGTGGCCAAATCATCGGCATAGTCGCATAGACTCCTTTTGCATCAGGCAAGGGAATACAAAATTAAAAACGAAATGAAATCTTCACGATACCTTTACGTTTTATTCATAACGGGATAGTTTATTGCATGACATTTACGATGACATTTACGAAGTAAAGTAAAGTAAAGTAAAGTAAAGTAAAGTAAAGTAAAGTAAAGTAAAGTAAAGTAAAGTAAAGTAAAGTAAAGTAAAGTAAAGTAAAGTAAAGTAAAGTAAAGTAAAGTAAAGTAAAGTAAAGTAAAGTAAAGTAAAGTAAAGTAAAGTAAAGTAAAATAAAGAAAAGTAAAGTAAAGTAAAGTAAAGTAAAGTAAAGTAAAGTAAAGTAAAGTAAAGTAAAGTAAAGTAAAGTAAAGTAAAGTAAAGTAAAGTAAAGTAAAGTAAAGTAAAGTAAAGTAAAGTAAAGTAAAGTAAAGTAAAGTAAAGTAAAGTAAAGTAAAGTAAAGTAAAGTAAAGTAAAGTAAAGTAGACTATCTGTTTTGTGCTGGAGAATACCATTCCTCTAAATCTCTTTATACTGTAAGTTATGAGACAAAGCTACTGACAATTGACAAATCTGAAAGTTTTCCGGCATGCAACTTTGAAAACCATATAACCTGTAACGTACAACAGCTGGTATAAACTTACAGCTACTTTCCTTTCCGTCGGTAGTTTTTGATCTGGTTAATACATAAGCTATATATTAAAGATTGGCATTCATTACGCTTTCAACCTTCCTGTTCTCCTCAACAAGGTGGTCTATTAAAGTATTCATATTCAACGATGCCCATTAAAATACTGTAATAAAATTAAAATTCATATACTTGAACCTCTGTTTTGAAATTGGAACATGAATACAAATTAGATGACTGACGTGATTCGGCACTGTCCTGCATTTGTAAACATCCTCTCTCCCCTTGTAATCTGGCAATAAAAAATATCACAGAACTTTTTTGCAACCTTTGCCCGAATATTGTGTCATTTCGGGCAAAGGTTTGCGCAAGAATATGAAGTGAGGCTGACGAAAAATTGTTTTTTCCATAAGCTGCCCGAATGTATCGCGAATTTTGGTATCTTTTAGAGTTTTCATGAAAATTGTACTGTGACTATGATGTTTTTTTATTTTTTCGGCCAAATGTTTGAAGGAATTCGGGAGCGCCTGGGAGTTTTCTGTGTAAGTAGGACCAAACCAGGTTTTAAGACTTAAACGGCTGCCCAAATTTTTCCAGATCCCTGCCCGAATTTTAGGTCTTGAGAAAATTTGGGGGGCAGTCTGCCCCCCCCCCCGCCTCGTACGCCTATGTTACTAGCTCATTTTTCAAAGATTAATTTCTTTACACTACAATTTCATCCAATGGTAGTGGTTCATTTTATCTGGATATTTTCTGATCATTTTATAACTTACTCGTTTTTTTATTGGAGTATAAATTTTATTGCAAACGAAAGCTCAAAATCATGATTGATTAGATTCTACTTACAAGTCGGTGGGAAAAGCCATTTCCGGCGCTCTCTGAGTGATCGATTTCAAATTTTTCTGTACGCTCCGCGCCAACAGGTGGTGGCGCTGGGCTTGGTCTTTCGGGCAGAATTAGAAATTCTACAGGCTAGGAAGCAGGAGGTTGGGGGCGACAGCCCCCAGTCAAAAATGAGGGAACGGAAACAATTATATTTGTTTTATAAATAAAGAATTTAAGCCAGATGATAGAGTTTGTTAATAGCTTTCTCACTGTGATCGTTATAAAGCCCAAACAAAATCGTTAGGTCATTTAGAAAAAGCACCTTAGCATAATTTGAGAGAATTAAGCCACGCAAAGATTGCCATAGAGGGACTACGTTTTCACACTTACAAAAAAGATGTATAATAGTCTCGGGCTCTTTCCTTGCAAAAAGTACATAAATCGAAAGCTGCAATATGCATTTTATGTAGTAAACGGTTTTTCGTAGTATTCTGGTAACAATTCTATGTTGAAACCATTTGTACTTGCTCTCCAACTCAGTGAAAATAAAAAGGGAGTTTATAAATAGTTTGCCAACTATCAAAATTATAGTTTAACTCCACTTCCCATTTCTGATTAGAGGTCAAACTCACATTTTCATAATTTAAAATTGCATAGAAATCCGTGGAGCCTTTGAAATGCTTTAATAAAATATTGAAAAGTCCAGGCCTAAAAGAACCATAATTTTTGGAATAACTTCTCAATGAAAAATACTTCTTAACGGCATTGCAAACACTATCATAAGTCATTAAATCAGTTCGAATATGAAATTTCTCTTTAAAAGTGTCAAAAGTAAGTAGAAGATCATCCTCACCCACAAGATCATTAACATAAAAGATTCCATTTTTATACCAATCACGTATAAAGAACGACTTCCCATCAAAAAGAATTGTATCACTAAACCACAGAAACGAATCACAGCTTGGGCTAACGAGCTGTTTAGAGACCATTTTCTTCTTTAATCAACTCCTCCTTCATAAAGAAATTCGACGTAATCTCTCTGAAAAAATTAAGCTGGGACTTACGGTTAGACAAATAAAATCTACGGAGCCATGTAAGCTTCAAAGCATGAATAAATTCCCAAACATTAATAATTTCTACCCCACCATTCTCATCCGCCTGGCACAATTGCGTTCTTTTAATACGGTCATCTTTTAAGGAAAACATCGCAGGGATTCGGAAGGTTTAAGAAAAGTTAATTTAGTTTCGGCATCAAAAGACTCTTAACAAATGTAACTCTTCCCAAAACGGTAAGTCTTCTTCGGGACCATATAGAAATGATTTCCTGTACATCATCTAAGGCTTTACGATAATTTATTCTGACCAAGATTTAAAGAGAAAGTTATTCCAAGAAAGGAAAATATACCACTAGGATCTCATACGAGTCGATGAAAACCTTCAAATTTCTCATCAGAAAAACATTTAACAATTTTGTAAAAAATACTTTAAAGTTAGATTGACCGCCAGTTTTTAAGCAAATCTCTTTGTCTTCCCTTTTTGGGCAAGAGAACTGAAACTCCCTGCTTAAAAGATGGCGATAGTTTATTCTTATTCCAAAAAGCCAAAACAGCTCGATGAAGAAAAACACAAATACAGGGCCAAAAATACTTAACAAATTCGGCAGTGAACCCATCCAATCCTGGAGATTTACTATTCTTTAGTTTCTTAACCGCTAGTGATAGCTCCGCCATTGTAATCTGGCCTTCCAGTAAACACATTTGACTATTGTCATTTTTTGGAACTACTGAATTATTTAAAAAGTCTAAAAGTCTAAAAGTCTCCTTCGAATACCTGCCTTTTCAAAAAGGTCATGACTCGAGTAAAGTGACTTTTAGTAGCCTAATTATAACAGGTATCCATAATGCCCTTCTGATTATCTATACGATCACCATTGTCATCGACTAAACAAGAAATACATTTATCTAAAGCAGCACGCCTCTCAAGATTTAAGAAAAACGAAGCGGGCATCTCACCCCATTCGACCAAGTTTGCTTTACATCTTATAATTACTCCTTGCATCTCATTTTTTCTTAAAATCTCAAGCTCATATTTTTTATGGATGAGATCATTGAAAGAGCTTTCCTTTAAATTCCTTTCTAATTCCGAGATTTCATTTTCAAGCTCCGTCTGTTTCGACTTATTACCCCTTTTAAGTTCGGTGGAAAACTTGATCGTTTCTCCCCTTACCATCAACAACAAAGTTTCTAAAAATGAATCATCGTCAATATTAAACAAACTTTGAGCATTCACTTCAGCAGACGGGGCTAGTGAATATTGACTCAAGCAATCATCAATAATATTGTTAACAAGCTTATAATCGTGATTCTGAAGTAAAGAATTATTAAATTTCCAAAAACCTTTACGTTTGGAAAATTTACAAAAACTTATGTCCAACGTAATCATTGAATGATCAGTTCGGTACCCTGGGATTATGTCGACCTTATCATGAAAGTTTAGTAAGCTATTTGAAATCAAGAAAAAATCGAGACGTCCTTGTTTAAAAGGGTTACGACGTCTCCAAGTGAAATGTTTCAGTACAGGGTTGTACACTCTCCACGGATCAACTAAGCTCTGACCTATTTTGTAAGTCTATTCTTTTTGGGGCCTTTGGATTATTTAGATTCTTGTAGCCATGAAAATCTAAATCAAAATCTTGGATCGCATTCCAATCCCCACCATATATGGAGAAATCAGAATAAAATTTAGATGCCAATGCAAACATATTATCGTAAAAACTCGGGCTGTCATCATTCGGGCCGTAGACGTTAACGAGATTGATGCAATGGTCGCCAAAAGAGATTTTGGCAATGAAATAATTTTCAGATTGGTCAACGTCAACAAAGTTAATTTTGTACTCATGTTTTTTGTCAAAAAGTATTGCAATGCCTCTCGAATTTGAGTTGTAAAAACTGACGAGCATATCACTGCCCGCACTCTTGTACATAGTCCTTCCTGGAAGTCACAGTCCAGTGAACATCTTGAAGAAAAATGAGATTTAATTTCCTTTCCTTGAGATAATGAATCAAATCTCTTCTTTTTCTAAAATCGGCCAGACCCCTGCACTCCATTGAGCAAATTTTTAGACTAACCATTAAGTATTTGTTTGTTGTTGCTTTCTGTCACGCACCACATAAGGACCAACCTTCAAGATTTCAGCACCCCTTCTTCGATATACAATAGTTTGTCAAAGTGCAGCCAAGCGCGTAAACCACGTAGATCTTTTCTCCGAGTCCATAAACGGCAGCAGTGCTTTTCGTTTTTGCATGACAATCGCACTGTAATCGTGGCTCAAGTATAGATGTTCTTGCCATTTAGCTGTGGCTTTTGTTTGGGTCCTGCTTTAATAAACGCTTCCTTTTCTTTGAAATTCCAGAAGCAAGCAATGATAGGCCTTCGGCTATTGGGCTGGTTTTGACCGTGCACACGATGGGTCCTTTATACTCGAGGACGAGATATGAGTGTTCAGTTTTTCCTTCATGAAATGCTCAATAAACTTGTCAGTTCCCCCATAATCTTTCTCGCCACCCTCTGGAATACCCACAAATCTCACATTGTTCCTTCTCGAACGGTTCTTTAGGTTATCAACTTTTTCTTCAACTTTCGACAAATCTTCAAACTCCACACTTTTCACGACTTCTTTTTTCATTCTATCAAATGCATCATCATAAAACTCATCGTTTTTTTGAACATTGATGTCAATCCGATTGTACTTCACTTTTAAGCTTTATGTTCTCTTGGTGTAGATTTGTCATGATATCAATCATCTCTTGTAAAACTGATTTCAGATCGTTTACCGACTTAGAGGAACTGACCTTCACTGACTGCATATATTTGAAGTTTCATATTTTATATATTGACAAGGACGTACGGGAGCGTTCCAGTTGAGGAGGGGCAGAATTAGTTTTCTTTGTCCAAAAAATGTTACCTACCCAAAAGACTTTCTAAGTGGAGTGCACAGAATTTTTGGAAAAAATGAGAATCCCCAGACAGCAGGAAATGGCATTTCCTAGGTTGGTTACTAGAAACAAAGCAGTCGTTATTTTAAACTTTCTTTCACAGTAAAATTTTCACCCCATAATATTGTCCACCAAACAAAGAATAATTTGCAAGCATTCATTGTTCTGTTAAGTAATCATTTCGACCAAAACACTATCTAAGCGGAGCAACACCATCAGGTGGTGCGAAGCGCACAGAAAATAGTAAAAAAAATTTAACACTTAAGGCAGTTGGAAATGGCATTTCCCCGTCTTGTAACTTGAAATGAAGCATTCGTTATTGTGAGCTTTCTTTTGAAATGAAAACTTCACTTCAATTGAAAAAAAACACAACTTAGTGATCAGATAACTACTTGATAAAAGGTACCGCTACAACTAAATGTAATCGTCTTGTCTCTTTTTGGGAGAAAACTATGCAACGGAATTGAAAACATACTGTTTTTTACTCTATTGAGAATCTTCGTTGTATTCATGTAATAAATAAATATAAATGTAATTTCCTACGTGACTACCCGAACTCCAAATTATAAATGATTTTACTTCCAACGTCTTGGAAAATATGTCACGTTACAAGGTGGTTTCAAATGAATTTTTAGCCAAACTTATGGGGAGACATTCTGACACCATTGTTTATCATTATGTGTTACTGAAAACGACCTGGCATATTTTCATTACCATTGCTATAGAATTTGGCTGTCGGGTCAGCCCAGATGGCAGATCATTGGACACTGCATACACCTAAACAACCCCTTGTCCGTTTTTTATAAGGAAAACTCGGAACTGACTTTCCTTGAAGAATATGGTCTTCTAGTAAGCAAAATAAAGAAAATCGTCCGGGTGACTGAAGTTTATCGGGCTTACATCTTTTATTGTGGGAGCATAGATGAAAGCTCCTCGACCAAATTGGATTTCCTCAACCGACATGGGAAGGGCAGTCTTCCCCGACGGAGACATGACCCCCAGTCCCCCGCTGGTGCCACCCTTGGTAACTTCTGCACGTAAAACTTCCAGCTCCCTGATCTGCAGCACAAGTATTGGTTATGTATGACCTTGCGCGCATGGATTAAAGGCATATTCTGGAGACAAAATTTGTTAACTTCAAAATAAGCAGAAAAATTTTCTTTCTCGGAAGGTGAAAACGGCATCTCCATAGCTTATAGCGTTCGGAAGATACAAATAATATTAGATCTACAGGAAAAGACATTCAAACATTCCAACACTATCAAATTTTAAGGACAAACAGGATGTTCAATTATAAAGAAAAACAAAAGGAATCTGAAGCAATGTACCCACATTACGTAACTTTTTGTGGCTTTGTTGAAAAGCAGAGGTATTTTTAACAAAAATGACCAATCTTTAAAGTGAGATATCTTGAGTTAGGAAAATTGTATTGTGATGTGGTTTGAAGGGCATGGTGTGGAACAGTTTTGTTTTTCTTACAAGACAGAGGCAAAAATCCACCAGAACATGCCTTTAAGATGGTACAAGATGCATGGAAATGAGGGATAGCAGAGCTAGTAAAGAGTGACTAAAACCGATTCCGATATGCATTAAAGTAGCGTCACATAAGACAAAAAAAAATAATGGTTCATTATCATCCATCCAGAAACTTCATTCCTTTAGGTTTTTCATTCAGGCCTTTCCCGATAAAAAATTGCCGTCCTTCCCCAACGGGGGAAGAGAAAGGACAAGATACATGGAATGAGTGATAAAAGAGCTAAGAAAAAGTGGTTGACAATCGATTCCAAAATGTATTAAAAGAAGCTTTTCAACAGAAAAATATGTTAAAGAGGTCACCCATCCAGTAACTTCAGTCCTCAGAGTGACTAAAACCGATTCCGATATGCATTAAAGTAGCGTCACATAAGACAAAAAAAAATAATGGTTCATTATCATCCATCCAGAAACTTCATTCCTTTAGGTTTTTCATTCAGGCCTTTCCCGATAAAAAATTGCCGTCCTTCCCCAACGGGGGAAGAGAAAGGACAAGATACATGGAATGAGTGATAAAAGAGCTAAGAAAAGTGGTTGACAATCGATTCCAAAATGTATTAAAAGAAGCTTTTCAACAGAAAAATATGTTAAAGAGGTCACCCATCCAGTAACTTCAGTCCTTATAGGGTTTTTCATGGATTTTCAATTATTTTTAGGCCTCCCCAACGAAACCGCCGGCCTTTCCCGACGTGGGTGGGGGGGGGGGGTAGTGTTACCCGACTGGGGTTCATTGCCCCCGCCGGCGCCGTCCTTGCTTATCATTCACCAAAGTACTCCACAGTAGGCAACTCAAGCTAATATTAATTTATGTTTGTGGATACTTGTATGGTCATATTCAGTGGCGTACGAAGGGGGGGGGGATTGGGTCATGGTCCCCCTCACGGATGCCAATTTTTTTTTTTTACTCTTTTGTGATCCAAAAAGTTCGTAGCCCTACTTTACAAACACAAATTTACTTCAAAAGGTAGCATATGTGGCACAATATTGCATGAAAGGACACCCAATTTCTCAAAAATTTCCAAAGGGGAAGGATTGTCTCTGAAAGGCCCCTCAGTGAAGCCATTTTTTTTTTAATTCCTTAAAATAGGCAAATTTTGTTAAATTCCAAATTTTACTCGAAAATGTAGACTCTGTAACACCCTGGTGTCACCGATTGCCTCTGAGGACATCTACTTTTATAGGAATTCTTAAAAGGGAGGGGCTATCATCCCTTAGACTCCTTCCTCGGCCGGGATAGACGTAAGTGACGGGCCATGGAAGCGGAGGGTGCAGGTGCCGTGAGCAATAGTTATATCATGCAAGAGATGTCAGGGTAAATCATTAACAATTGGGAGTTCGAGCAGTCACACACAATTTCATCAATTCAGCGGATCTTGAATTTAGCTAAGAGTCACAATAAAGAAGCATTAGCATATTTTCAATTTCGTTGTAAAAGAATCAAGACCATTTATATATATAGTGGTGTAACATTTTCTGTGGTAATATTTTGATCACAGTTAGCATGTTGCTTGCAAACAAAAGCTAAACAGAAAGATTGTTTAGATTCTCTTTTGAAAAACAGCTAATGGTGGCGCTCCGCTTAGTCTTTCGGCAAAATTACATTTTTGCGGATCAAAGTATTTCTTCTATCTCTGATCACTTTGCAGTTTTTCGAAACTTATTTTGAAGTGAGCATTTAATTGCAATCAACAAAAGAAGATAGCGACTCGTTATATTCTTCGTATAAGTCTGGAAAATGCCATTTTCGGACATCTGAGGGGTCTTATTTTTCGAAATTTTCTCTACGCTCCGCACCATCTAATGGTGGCGCTCCGCTTAGATAGTCTTTAGAGCAAAATGACGTTTTGTGGCCAAGAAGAAAATAGCAAACTGAATGATCCAGTTCGCCTATGCCGATAGATGTTCTTTTATGTTGTCTCCTTAAAGTATGCAAATTAAAAAACAAATTTTACTTCGAAAGGTAGCGTAAATGGCTTTAGATTGCATGGAAAGACACAAATTTTCAGTTTTATCCTCATGAACCACCACAATTCAACTTTTAACACTGTTCCTGTCAAAGTCGAAAATCTTGCACCATTTTGCATCTAGGCCCCTTGAAAAGGCCAAAAATTTTCAAAGAGAAAGGGGCCCCCTCCCCTTAGACCCTTCTCCCAGGCCGGCGATCACTCAGCATACGGCATGCCCCCCTTCAGAGAAATCCTGCGTACGTTACTGGTCATCTTTTTGCCCAAAATAAGAAAAAGTGAATAATGACAAGTTCATCACACAGTACAGAGAGGCAATTGAATAATAATAGTATAGTTATCATACCCTAAAGCGCTCACAAGGAGGCATTTTCCACTGAACTCAATTATATTAAGTCTAACGTTTTACAACGTTAATTGAGTTAACAATTTTTGTTTGCATATTTACTAACATGGTCATATTCTTGAAAAAAATAAGAAAAAGGAATAAAGACGCGTACACCATACACATAGGCATGAAATAGAAATAGTAATCACACTCCCAATGGCACTCAGTCCAGCCTAGGCATCATCCACTGAATACAGTAAAATAATTAACCAAATTGATGCACCACATCACCTATTGTTCGTTTCGTTATTTAGTGATCGGTTCAGTTGCAATTGTGTATTGTTGTCGAAGTAAAGGCCGCCACTGGCTGTTATTCTTCAGTTAAATTACGTTGGTGCTTTAGAGACCATGGACGACTTAATATGATAGAAAGTGATTAAATACCGTATTCATTTTACAACAGAGGAGGGGTATAGGTCTAGCCTATGTTTCATCTCACAATTTTGTATGCAGAAACCGCCCTCCTTTGGTTACCATAAAAATGTTTCCCGAGGCCCGCCAAACACATTGATTGTCAGCCTAGTATAGTCCTATTATAGCACTATTTTTAAAACTTTCTAACAAGCCCTTTAGGTATTCCTGTGGTGTTCGCAGGTACCCAGTTGGAAACCTAGAATTTACACTCTCATGGTCCCATAGAAGCCCATGTACGAAGAAGAGGCGTGAGTGCCCATCAATTTGCGACTGAGTTCCCTCAGACCCAAAGGCCTTAAAGCCATATCCCTTTGTAGGTAGGTATGAGGAGTGTCTTTCACCGAGTTTAAATTTTTTTTATTGTTTAATCATGTTCTCTTACAAATTGCAAAATTTTCTCGCCCTGTGAGCGCTTCAGACCCTATCCCAACATAACGTCTGAAATTTACTCTCTAAAACCTGGGGGCTTCTAAGCCATTCAAAGCCAGGACTCTTCCAAGGGCTTTGCCTCTGGACCCACATCGTAATTATTTAGGGTCACGAGAAGTCACAAATATCAGTTCACCTTGTAAACACTTTATATCAAGAATGAATCAAAACTGAATTGAGAAACGTTTCCTCAAATGAATAATTAACGATTTGACCCACTTTATGGTCAAGTGGTTATAGCATCCGACTTTTAGCCGGACAGTGCGCGGCCATAGTTACGGAATTCGACTGCTTGGCTGGGTAATACCGAAGACCCACTGCCATTGTGCTTGGTGATCAGCAAAAGCAATGGTCACAAACAAGTGAGCCGCAGCTGAAAAGGGTTGCAGTCGTGGCCCGACTTAAGCCAATTGGTTAGAAATTGGGCCGTTAGACCTTATCTAACTTTCAATGCTCGATAAAGATTAGATACATTTCAAAGGAGGTGAAAGTATTTCTCTCGTCAAATGTTACCTTTCCTCAAAGTTTCAATTATACACTAAACATCAAGTTACGTAAAAACATTTCAAAACAAATAAAAAATATATTTTTGGCTTCTTTCATTTAAAAAAAAAAAAGACTTTTTTTTGTAGAAGTTGAAGGCACAGTTGCCCGGTCACATTAAAATAATCTCGCCTGTCGTGAGTCATCAAAACAATTTCAATGAAACACTGTATTGGCTTCAGACAGTGAACAATAGGTCTATGTAGTCCTTCAATAAATTAGGAGTACCAAATGCCAACGTTAAGAACGGCAACAACCATAGTATACGCCAAAACTTAAATCCACGATCCTGCATTACGTCTACACGACTTAATAGGTATTCCCTTTCGGGAAACCAAAAATGTGACTGCTCCAATGTGGGTTAGCCATATTAAGTATTTGTTTTGGTAAAGGTTGAATGCCAGTTGGAGTGACCAGAGGCCTAATGGTAAATACCGTAGAAATTTCTTGTCAACACAGTAGGTGAGGCCTTTATCTCCAGACTGGTAACTGTGTCGAATATCGATCATAATTATAGCACGTACATTTCCCATACTTAGTAGATGAACTCTATTGTTTTGGGTATAGGTCAAAGTTCATTCAAAGTCCACAAAGGTTAGGTTAAAGCCTATTCTGTCGGTCGAACATCCGGGCATTTGCGTGACCTGGGTCATTAAAATGCCAGATGGTGTGAAAAGAACCACAGTCTGGCAGTGTCTTTCGGTACACGTCTGCTACTGCCAAAGCCTCAGGATACTATCTGGAACCTGGATCCTAACTGGAAAAGTTTCTTGAAACCAAGGTAGAAAATAGAATCTCAAAAAATCAATTATACCAGGCCAATGCAAAACTGCTGGGTGCCTTTGCACAAAGCACTCGCTCAAGCCTATGGACGTTTACCTTCCTTCTGGTAAAGGAAACAGTAATTCCCGCCGCGACAAGTTCCACATCGCTCTCTAAAAAACCATCTCCATGAAAGCTGGACTTTTCAATAAAAATCGGCTATTATCCACAAGTTAAAAAAGACTGCACGTTGTTTACGTTGAATGTGAAGTATAGCAGCCGCTGTATGGACTTGTTACAGTGTTTTCATTCTGTGCCTTGTTTGTTTTGTTAATTTGTAAGTGTTTGTAAATTAAAAGGCGTTAACCATGAAAACAGATATATTTATTTAAGGATGTCTCTGGTTTCATTACACGTTGAGGCATATTACTTCAGGAATATTTTAATTACATGGTTCTTGGAACGATTGTATGGGGTTCTCAGAAGTCCTTTCTATAGTTTTTGTCAACTGCCGTTCTTTATGACATGGTCCTTACCCTTTTTTCCTTACAGTTTGAAACATCCGAGCAGCCTGTTGACGTAAAAGTTTAGGCGTTGTTATAAGAAAAACATTGAACGGATTTCTTTTCATAATCAAACAACTTATAACTGTAACAAGAGCGACAAGCTAAAGTTATATTTTATTTTGTTCAGAATTGAAGACCGTCCACAGAGGGTTAGGAATAGAGAACGGATAAGATAACGTAGTCTCCTGGATGCGAAAATCGCGCAATATTAACTGCGTAGCTTTCTTCTGACCTAGACGTTTCAACTCAAACTTGTATCGCCCTTGCCAATAGGCGCTTGCTTTACCGGTGACCACATGATCAGCCCAGGGAGCTGTTATTTGGAAATAACAGCTCCCTGATCAGCCGAACGATGATATGATACAGCTGATGATATCAAGTGCTACCGTGGCTTAAAAAAGCCATTTCGAGATTTTGATGTGTTTCAGTGGAAAGTCAAATATGTGCCATGCGCAGGGATATATGTGCGTAACCACATACAAATAACTCAGCCCAAGTTTTTAGTTGCGGTGCCTGCCTTGCAGGCAACCGCAACTAATGCAGTTACTATCGCGATGTCAATTTCTGACTTTTCCGGCACTTTATTTCTATCTCCTTCTAGATGCTTTGTGGTATCGAAATACGGTTTAGTGCAATTTGTAGGGATGGTACTTCTCTTTCGTGTTTTTAAGTTTTGGTGGAAATATGATTTTCGTGAGAGTGTAAAATTGGGGTTTTTATCACGTAAAATTTGCAAACGTGTTCTATTTTTAGTAACAATCTTGCGGAAAAACCAGGTCCGTGTGTACTCAGGGGAATAATATGTTGTTTAATTTAACACAGCGCCATCATTTTGGTTGTTTTTTAACTCTTCGAGGTGTTAAGTGAATTTTGAGTATTTATATGAGGATTTCTTTGTAGAGATTTATTCTTTTCAATTGACATGGTCAGGGTTGCTGTGGAGTAAAAAGTTTGATAGTCTAGAGGAATTTTGTTCACTGTTTTTTCATAAAGTAAGTTTCTGTTGGAGGGAAACATTGTTATTGGTAGGTAAATATTATTTGTATGAGATGGCTCGTATTCATATTTGTGTTATATCAAGGTGTCTGGTTATGGTAAATTTGTTATTTTAAAGTTTAAAATTATGTGGAGAATATAACAATGCCCAAGAAGGGCCGTTCAAAGATTTTTTTTGTAGAAAGGAAAGGTTGGCAACAAAGAAAAAGAAAGTATGGGGGTGAATTTCAAGATAAAAGTTATGAAGGGGAGAAAAATGATGATGTCAGAGTTGGGATCAAACAAAAAAAAAAGGCTCTAGTGGATATGAAAAAAGTTAGAGGTGTGATGATGGGGAAAGTAGGGAACATGACGATCGTGATGTATTATTTATACCTTCCGAAAGATCTACATGTACATTTTATTTTTTCGTTGTTGTGGGTGGTAATTGTTTTTTTTTTTTTTTTTTTTTTTTTTGGGGGGGGGTTTGGTGTTTGGCATTTTTGGTTACAGGGAAGATGATCATCTTTATCTAAGACAAGTCATTGTAAGTTCATTATGTACCCCTCCACACATTTACACCACGAGTTGCCATTGCTCAGAAGCTCCACTAAAGAAGAATGCTTAAAAAACCAAATTCAGAGGGAATGTTCTTGGGGATATTTATACATTTAGGGAGAAGAGCACATCATAAGATGAAGAAGTGTTAACATGAACACATAGTTTAATGTAAAGAGTAGTCACGGTAGGGTTTTAACATGTTCATTCATATCTCGTTTTATATTTGTATGTGATGAGAGCAACCATTTTTTATTACGCTGGGCGGTGATCTGTTTGAGATATTGGGAAGAGGTCTGCATGAATGAAGGTTTTGCACAATCATTCAGGGACTGTTATGGGTCTTTTGTTGGGGGAGAAGCCCTTTAAAACCAACTGATTTGGTCTTTTTAAAGGCCATGAATAGTTCATCTCTTGTCAAAAATATGTTGATTTTGAAATGGTTATTTAAAATTTTGAGGGGGCCATATGACAGTTTGGCTTTCCTTTTTTTACTTGAGGAAGCAAAGACATCCCTTGCCTTCTCCGGGATTTACGTCACTGTAAAACAATTAAAAATAATTGCCTTATCATTTTTTTTATATTTATGTTAAACGAACGTAAACATTAAATTTGGATCGTTTGTAGAGGGTTTAGATTGTTAGCTTACACAACGAAGTTTTGAACAGGTACAAGAAAATTCGCAATTGTAAATTTTTAGCCAGGTGGTTAGTTATGCTCTTTTTTGTTATGTCACTGGCTGTGGTGTTGTCAGCGAAACGTTTATTTTTCATGAAGTCCGTTTTTTCTTTGAAAGTGATTTGTTGAGCTATTGCATATGGGGAGTTGGAATGATGAAATTTGTCTTTTACGGACTTTTTACTGGACAGAGCAGTCTTATTCATAGACCTGGCTTTCTTATTGCTTTTACATATTTTAGGTTATCGTTTGATCAGTTGCGAGTCGTGGCCATACATAAACTTGCTATATTATTATTTTTATCAGAAAAAGAAATGCATGGAAATTATTAAAACAATTTTTATATAGTGCAATGGCAACAGTTTTGTTCCGTAGTAAGAAGTCACTGTCAGAAAGGCGACAACAAGTTCTTGATATAGAGTGTAGGAAGAAGCGAGACTGTTTAATGATGTGATGACAGACGAATCGCCGCTAATAGTAATAAACTAGGGACATCGATATTTTTGATATTCGGGTTTCATGAAGGGACGTATAGATGTTGCAATTTATCTTTTATGATTTGTAAGTGATTGATTCGGTTCTCTGATTTGTGGAGGTCAACGTCGTTCAAGTGTCTATACATTACTGAACTAAGAAGTTACTGGCGAAGGGTTAGTAGTGACGTATGTGTGCGGGACTAATATAAATTGGAGAAACAGTGACAATAGGCCTAAGGCCGGCTAGAGTGAAATATCATCATATTAACATTTATGCTGAGAGAATGTAGGTGTAAGTAACGCTGACAAAGGAATTTTTACTTTGCTGTTTTATATTTTTTTTTAATTTTATTTCATCATTTGTAAAGATTATGGTAAATCTAAGATATCGACATTTCTTTTGATTCTCGTTAACTTGTTATTACATGTTACTTACAACAATTTTTTATTAGGAAAGCTGAGAGTAAACTTGGTGCGGAGCGTACAGAACTTTTTAAAAACCATTAATCTTTAAAAATTCTTTATGTTCAACATTGAAAATTTTTTCCCTTTTGTTCATTAACATAAATCCATCTTCAACCAAGTGACTACAACGTTACTGTCATGTATATACAGACTCATTATCGTTTCCAACATTACGTCTTAACAGTGTACTCCACCTGTATTCACTAAACAGCTAAACAAATAGCATGTTTTTCCTTATTAACTGCACTACATAAAATACAATTTTGACTAACGTCTGTTTGGTCGAATGGTCTGTCTTGAGCCTTTGGCGCTTTACCATCTTTTATCAGAAACCCTCATGCTGTACAAGGAGTTACTAAGGAGCCGGGGCATTAGGGATACCTTATGAATGCACAAGCAACAGCTTGTAAAGGACGTTTGAAATGTTATCTGATGTGACGTTTTGCTCTTTCTACAGTTCTAAATCAACTGTTGTATCATCTTTTCCTGATTAACTCTCAACTATGAGTTCAAAATGAGCAAACCTTATTATACCGGCAATCGAGTATTTCTTTGGTGTGTTACACGTTCCACCTCAACCACATTTCTAAAGAGAATGAACAATGTTCCTGGATTACAAGTGTGGAACTTAACTTAGCTGCTATTGGGCAAAACACAATACAAGTATTTTGGAATGGTATTTTTGTCCCCCTAAAATATAAAATCACCTTTAAAGTAAAAGACGACTTGGTTTGTCGGCACCGCAACTCGTCTAGACGTTCGTCTTGTTTTGTTCTGCATTTTGTAAATATTCTCATCTTTTCTTTTCATTGGTGGTTGTATTACTTGGTGGCATGGCTTAATTAAAGTTAGCAATCTTGTATGAGAAATATTTAAAACGGATCCTTGGAGCAACCGTACTCTAAGGAAAAGACCCCCTAGCTCAGGGGTGGTCAACCTACGGCCCGCCATTAATTTTTTTGTGGCCAGTGAGATTTCTCAGGGAAAAGAAAAATATCAGTCTATTTTACATCATAACAACGAGCTATAGATTTGCTTTCAATTTCACTAATGACGTTGGCCATTATCCCCATTATCCACTTGTGACGTCGACATGGAGTAACCGTTTCGGAGTGGTTAGCTCCATGCTTATGATCAGCTATGTATAACCTTGGAACGAGTTTTACGTCTAACAATATTTTCATGGGGTGATGGTATCGCCCTTACTGTGCAAAACTCTTGGTGGTGATAGAAATTATAACCATGGTACCAGGGTTGCCGTGAAATGAATCGACATGATTTGTGTTTTTGATGGGTCTCTACTATTAACTTAAACACAAATGTGGCTGTGCAATTGCGAATTTCTCAGTGAATTTACTTGAAGTTAGCAGAAGAGCCTAGTTGCAAACTGGGCGCACGAGGTGGGGCAGGTGAAGACTCCCCAAAAAATATCTGAGGTCGAAAATTCGGGCAGAAAACGACAAAAAATCGGGCACAGAATAAGTGTTTTCCAGGCAGAAATGAAATATAGGTGAAAACGTATTTCAACATTACTTAACCACATTCTATATTGAAATTTCATTTTTTGTGACTAAACATTTATATTGCTTCAAAGTCCTTAGAATTAAAGGTTTGAAATCAACAGCGTGTCATTGGTTAAGTGCAGCCCGATCAATTTTTCATTCCTCAAATCTGGCCCATTCAATCAAAAAGGTTGCCCACCCCTGCCCTAGCTGCTCACTTATATCCCACCAAAGAAAAAGGAGGCGGGTGAGAAATTTTATGCTGTTTATTTTGTTGACAATTATAGTTGGAATGGGAAGAGATATCTCTGATGAGGGAGCAGCAAAATAAAAGACTGTTCAGTTATCTCTCTCTACCTCATTAGCCAAGATGATAGCCAATTTACATCTCTTCTAATCTGGAAGTATATGCTTGCTTTGTTGGTGATCGTGCCATCCGGTATCCGGTTGAACTGCCGAACCGTAATAAGCACTGTCATCGAACAATTTTGAGAACACTAAGGAAGTTTAAAAAACTGAAATGAAATTGTGATTTGTGATATTGTGAGGAATTTTTGATATTTTGAACTTCCAATAATATGCGTGAAATTCTGACAGTTTTGGCTACTGTCAGAAATTATTAATAAAACAATTCTTCTGCAATCTAAACACGTCTATTTTCTTGATCTAGTTTACAGTATCATCCACAACCTATTTTGTTTAGTCAATTTTTAACATCATTATATACGTATCACTCACATATACTTTTCTAAAACTCGAGCTTGTAGCATAAACATTTCTATTTTCCTCTCCTCCCATCACTAATGTTTCACCTGTATAAATTTTCAATACTGATATCCTTTTCTGAAATGCGCAAACTTCCTCATCATAACAAATTCACCATCTACTACCTGTTACTCGTATCAGGGAGTTGCTAAAATTTAGCAACTCTTTGTTAATATCACTAGAACCCGTTGGACCGCCTCCATTTGCGAGTATGAATGCCGTGCATTCTGGTTCTACACTGTTGCTGTATTGTGCGGCAACAACTGTTTCACTCCCACACGTAACGTGATTTGACTCTTCGCACAGAATGTGACGTTCTTAGGACCGACAGCATTTAACACGATAATAAGAGTAACAGTGAGGTAAGTGGACGTAAAGCTTCTTTGGGAAGCAGTTTAGTTTGTTAGTTTGGTTTCGTCGAATGGCTCTTTGCCAGAGAGTCGGGAGGAATTTAAAAAAAGATGTTACAAGAGGTCAGGAGGTTAAAACTTTGTTAACGCATCATCTAAAGAAGGGTAATTGTGAGGGATGTCATATTTAGCATGTCGTGCATTGCCCACATTTTGAAGATAAACCCTTTCATTAAATTGATTAAGGTCAAAAGTACTTGGCCGGGGTCTTCAGAGATCAGAACTCAAAAGCCTAAAAACATAAATAATAAGGATAACTGTGAAAGAGTGCATTACCCATATTGAGAAGGTGAACCACGTTGTTTTGGTTATTTATAAAACACTGCCAATTTGAAAAACATATATTTAAACAGCAAAGAATCACTAATTAGTTTATATTGGCTTTCTGGTTACATGGCTCATTTTTTGGCCCTATATACGTAGCTATCATGATGGTTGACTGATTTTAATTTTTTGATCAAGTTTAGATTCGGGAAGGAATCCGCGTACAAATATTAATTCGAGGGATAAAAGTTTTGATCTAACGCTTGCCGAAGATTTTGTAGATATATGGAGGGAGAGAAACCATGTATTATATCCTTTAATTGGACCACTACAAACATCTCAAATGATATTCATTATAGATAACCTTTTTTTCTTATCCCACGTACTTTATAACATGTAAGCATCGGTCCAACTTGCTTATATTTCTTTCAACAACTCTGAACACTCTGTTGTAAATCTCCACATAAAAACATTTAATGAGCAAACATTTCATAGAAATGTAATAATGCACGCTTGAATACTTCACATTTTTCACTTAATTTTGCTTTTTGACCTCTGGTGATCCCTAGATGATGATTTTTAGCATTATGAGGAATTTCGGACAAGGTTTTTGGCAAATGGTAACCGCTGATGACCTCAAATGACCTTTGACCTACACCAAAAGCAAAAAGGTTGCTCCACTGAATATTTCAAGTCTATGAAGGGAGCTAAATATGAAAAATGTGCATCATTGCTATCTTGAGATAAGTTTACAAGCATGATTGAGCCAGGCGAAGAACTAATGGGGACAAAACCCTGTCGAGGGGACAAATGTTTCACTGGGAGGTCAAATGAGTAAAAATGTGTAAAGTTAGTAGCAAATGTAAAACTACAAAGAAAGAATTGAAAAGTGAAGCCATTCACGACTCATTTGTTGTCCTATACCTCCCGTGACCTCAAATAGCTATTCACAAACACACACAAACACAAAGAGTCCCCCTTTACGTGTTGATCTACACACCAAAAATGGAAAGTATCAGCCATTGCTATATTGAGATATCGGGTTTGCAAGTCACTTAAAAACTTTTCAGAATTTTACTGATGATAACCCAAAATGATTTTTTGACCTGCGGCACCAAAAACAATAGGGTTCCTCCCTTAGCATGACAGTTTCTATCTTGAAATACGTGTTTACAAACAACTAAGTGTCACAAACAGACAAGCACATACACACAGTCCTACAGTTGTTCTGGTCCTCTGTTTGTATTACACTAAAAGTACATACACACAAACACACACACGACATAACCATTGCGTAAATTCCTTCCCGGTTTTCTGCAAGAAATCAAAAAACCTTTCCTGAAAGGTCGTGAGATATGCCATGACAAATATGGGTATTTGATAAGAAGCTTAAAATTGCTCCAATCCCATCAAAATTCGTTAAATGACCATTTTACAGGGTTATTTCTAATTTGCACTTAATCATGCATAAACATGAGCTCAATAGGCAAGTTTTGAGATGTCTACGGAGGCACATGCTCCATATGGCTAACGTTAATTTATCCTTTGTTTTCAGTTGCAATCTTCATTTTAAGGCGGGTTGTAACATGTCCTAAGCCAGCTTTGAAATCGCAGTGTCCTTGAAAATTACTGTCAATTGCCAAAAATAAACTATTTTCGTTTCTTCTAACCTGAATGTTTTATATTCTGTTAGTAAACAATAAGTTCATAAGGGAAACTTTCAGGTGTATTGAACAAAAGGTTAAAATTCTCTGTCAAACTCTAAATATCTCTTTAAAGATAGTACGTGACATGTCAGCAAAGAGCCATGATTTTACTTGGTCAGATAACAGTGGGGGGGGGGGGATGTATAGGTGTATACAGTGAAAAGCATGAAAAATTCCATTTCAGACATTGCCTAAATGGTCGCAAAATTTTCATTTTTCTTTATGTTTCTCCTCCAGATGATGGTGTTGCTCTTCTCAGACAAGTGCTGAGTCATGCATACCCCCCCCCCCCCCACCGTTCAATACGGATTAATGCCCTCGATTTAACTACAAATATTCATTTGTTTTCAACGTATTTAAGCGATATTTATTTGTAAGGGTGATGTGAGGTAAATTAACAGAAAATAGATTCCACATTTTAACGCATAAAATTAAAGTGATAGTTTACACTTTTTCTGAATTTGCCGGCTCATATTTTATTGAAGAAAACAATTTTTCCAAAACAAGATTTCAAACTAACGGATTTGATTTTACTTACACCCTTGGGATGCCATTTCCGCCTAGTCTGTATCCTCCAAGCCATCAGATACCGGCCGGTGGCACTCGTCTTCATGCAGCCTACGTTTTCCGCCCAGCCAAAAATGTCGCCCATTTTCAAACTGTAGACCTACATAATCGAAAGGCTGGATCGGCCATTGATCGGGCTCCTAAGGCGGTTTTCCGGAGGCAAAATTAGTCAAGATTTGAAAAAAGCAAACAGATCTGTAGATCTACAGGAAAAGATATTCAAACATTTCAACAGTATCAAATTCAAGGACACATCGGGTGGAGGTCAAATGTCCGTCATTTGATTTCACAAGAAGTAAAATTGAAGAAACCTTGTTGAATTTCATTTGCACATTCAAAGGTAACCAAACAGTTACACTCCTGTTAAATTACCGACACATTTGAGTAGAAAAATATCACAGCAAGTGACTGAGCCATTAAAGAAACACAACTTCAGGCTCGGGTAACTGTATTCTTCCAACAAACTGATTAAAACTATTTTAAACAAAAACTGGCAGTAATAACCTTTCGTAGCTTTGAGCGACACAGAGCGATTTCTCAAAGGAGCAATTTGCAAAGGACAGTGGGATAGATTTTGGCCCGCCACGATACCAAAGGCAGTTTTTTGCAGTGACCAAATAGGACGCACCAAAACTCCAGGGTTGTGGTCGAGTCCGAGTGAGTCGAGTCTACACTCGGACTCGTGATTCAGAATTTGACGCAGTGGCGTAGCCACGGGGGGCCAAGGACCATCAGATTTTCTTCAGCCTCCTATTTTTCTTTTGCGTCCTGATAAAGTGATGGAGAAAAATAAAATGTTTGAACGGAGATAAACTTTGAGGCGTTTCCTTCAAAAACAGTAAATGAATAAAATGTGTAACAATTAAGAAAACATGAAACCTTGTTGAATTTCATTTGCACATTCAAAGGTAACCAAACAGTTACACTCCTGTTAAATTACCGACACATTTGAGTAGAAAAATATCACAGCAAGTGACTGAGCCATTAAAGAAACACAACTTCAGGCTCGGGTAACTGTATTCTTCCAACAAACTGATTAAAACTATTTTAAACAAAAACTGGCAGTAATAACCTTTCGTAGCTTTGAGCGACACAGAGCGATTTCTCAAAGGAGCAATTTGCAAAGGACAGTGGGATAGATTTTGGCCCGCCACGATACCAAAGGCAGTTTTTTGCAGTGACCAAATAGGACGCACCAAAACTCCAGGGTTGTGGTCGAGTCCGAGTGAGTCGAGTCTACACTCGGACTCGTGATTCAGAATTTGACGCAGTGGCGTAGCCACGGGGGGCCTGGGGCCAAGGACCATCAGATTTTCTTCAGCCTCCTATTTTTCTTTTGCGTCCTGATAAAGTGATGGAGAAAAATAAAATGTTTGAACGGAGATAAACTTTGAGGCGTTTCCTTCAAAAACAGTAAATGAATAAAATGTGTAACAATTAAGAAAACATGCATGAATGTGTGTCAAACAAATTTTGCGCGCACGTATGAAATCAAGTAATAATTCAATATGACTACTTTCACTAAATCAGATAATCTGCGCTGTCGCTTATAACATTTCACTTCGAAGATGAAACAAACGTCTCGACGACAAACTCGAATGGGACTTTGTTAGGTTAAGACCCTTCTTGCCTTTGGCTGACGACCATCCCTATACTTTATCATACACAAAGTATATACGTATGCCGTAAGGGTAAGGTACTGCCTTCGATTAATTCTTCCCTTCCATCCTTAACAAGTAGGCCTACGTCGTGTAGCGGCCATGAAAAGTGCCTCTGTAGAACGATTTTTTCGACAAGTCCTCTTTTTACTAGTTGGCACTGGCGTCCGGGCGGAATTAATGCACAATGTCCACGGTCCACATTTCACGCGTTTCCAACATGATTGCTACTTCTGCTTTACGGTTTATATATTTTGAGATAATTACTCGTAGAATTTAAATTTTGACTACGTAATGTACCAATGACTGAACTAAAACCGCACCATTTTGCACCTAGAAACCACCGAAAACCGGAAAACTTTGTTTCTTTGGTAGTATATATGTCACTTGTTAAATCTCCACAAATTCTATAAAGTGAGTATTTTGAAATTTTTCATGCTCCCCAAAAAGGAAAATTACACGTAGGCCTATAATCAGTTCAAAGTTATGCTCAACTCAGCACCATTTTGCATTAAGGAAATCTAACGGAAAGGAAGTTTCTCAGAGGGGGACACAACTACTTTAGGTTTTCCTATTACAGCTGAAATCCATTCAAATATTGCATTTGCGATACGCGTCGTCCCGGTTTACAATTTTTCCCGATTAAAGGAAAGGGAGATACCGGTTCCCTTTCATCCCCAGGCCACAGAACAGAAGTGCCCAGTTTTGGAGTCCCTTAAAAATGTATGTATTACCATTTTTCATAGATTGATTTTTCATATCATTCTTTGAGAAGTGGCAGACATGAGATTCGTATTTCAAGGCTGGGTACATGCACCTTAAAACACGTGGGAAGTGCCGTTTCCGGCCATCTGGAGAGTTTGTAAAGCCCAAAATTGTCTTCCTCTCTCCGCGCCAACTTATGGTGGCGCTCCGCTTAAGACGTCTTGCCGCGCCTGACCCTCGGAGGTACCAGCCCCCACCCCCCCCCCCCCCCACTTGTCACCTAGGTGCCCCTCCTAAAAATGTCATCGTGGCTACGCCACTGATTTGATGGACTCAACTAGATCGAGCGGTTGATTATCGCCATTGAGAAAGTACAGGGAGGTTGAATTTTCCCATTGAAAAGAACAGGGACTCGAGTCCTTGAAAGATGAAAATTGGCAGACTCAGTGACTCGGACTCTCGGCAATCGACTAACAGCTCTGCAATTTTTTGCAAAAGTGTAACTAAGTCACACGGCTGAAGCTAGCGAACAATACCAGCAAACAACAAGACGTACCGACGAACAACAACAGCGAACATAAAGATTGTACGGAACAGTTGAAACGCCATAATAAAGAAAGTGTTAAAAAAAATTCGAGTTTTGGCTTACAAAATCAATTTGTAACTGAATAAAATGTGGTTGTGAGAATTATCTGACATACTCATCAATCACCGCATGTCAAATGACCCCGAGGGTATAATTTAATTTAACGCTTTGAGGAGGCCATTTTGCTCGTCAAAGTCCCTATGCCAGTGTGAATGTATGAATGTACACCGCCTTCGCCTTCTCTTTTCAACTAGTGGTCAGAGGTAACGAGGACCGTGTACTAATCGCTCCCGGGACCACAAATTTTCTGAAACGGACATTTTCCTGAAACGGAACTTCATCATTAGTGTAGGTTCATCACTCCCTTCATCACTGTGAACAAGCCTAATTTTTAGACCTCGGAAAATTTCCAAGTGGTTCCACCGGGATTTGAACCGCGGACCATTAGCATGTAAGAGCGTACGATCAAACCACCGAGCCAACTCCACCCACTAACAAAATAATAATTAATTAAGTATATATAATAAAGTATCATAAAGTTGCAATATATTGGGTAAATTTAAAATTACAATCCAAGTTTTGGCTAACAAAACCAATTTGAAACTGAATATAATGGGGGTGCGGGAAGTAGCTGACATTGTCACCTATCACCCCATGTTAACAAATCCCGGGAGAAATTGTTGTGGGTCGGAACGTGTCATACTTGATCAAAAACATTCACAATGTAACGATTCAAGTTAATTACACGACTCTTTATAGCTACAAAAGACAACCAAATATTTCGTAATCCAATTTAAATTTGGCTGATCGTTTTCAAAAGTGTTGTGTCATCTTGATGTAAATAATTTTAAGAGAAGTGTCGGAACCCGTGAGCTGAAAACGCTCACAGAACCTTCAACGATTATACAACGAACAAACGGTAGACAACTAGGCCTACCTATCCCTTTAAGAATTTCCAGCGAACAATAATGAAATACGGAGGAAGTGTTTAGCCTTTAGGTGTGTGATCAACAAACACAAATACATTTCAGAAATTCGCTCCAAATTTCGGCTAACAAACCCAATTTGTAACTGAATATAATTGGGGTCATGGTGCAGGAAGTAGCTGTCATATTAATTCAGCTACTTCCCGGACTCCAATAGTATTCAGTTACAAATTGGTTTTGTTAGCCAAAACTCGGATTGAAGTTTAAAAATTACCCGATATATTGCAACTTTCGCTGTTAGTGTTCGCCATTATTGTTCGCTAACTTCAGCCCGATAAATAAATCGGTCGAATTGATTAAAATAGTCCTTCCACTTTCGTTTGTGAAGGGATTTCGCCATATATTGAAGAAATTCGAAGATTTTATTTTATGCCGAAGATGTACAATGCAAAAGGAGTCAACAAAAATGAAATGAATAAATGAATCAGAAATTCATTCAAGCTTGTCAAGGAGTTCTCAAAATGCTTAACTTGGTTTGTTGTGCAATGTGCATTATTTTACTGTAACAGTTTCACCATGAGTCGGTGAGTAAAAAGTGTTGTACATTGTGTTGGGCCATGCTGTACGTTTTGTGCTGACTCAAGATACACTCACTATAGATGTTACCGTTATCAACCCTAACCTTACCCCAAACTTGCTAAAAGCAATTTTTTAAGCACTCTAGCTTCATGATAAATGTTCAATTCTCATGAAATAATGGTATGGAACCGAAAATTCAATTATAATAACGGTAATTCGAAAAATTAGTTGCTGCTATTTAGTCGTCACATTCGAGATCCATGTAACTGGCCTTCAATTTCATGAAAGTGGAAATACTTAGAAACGACTCGGGCAGCGACTTAGGGTCGCTTCTCTAGTCTAGGACAGAGAGAAAATTGACCAATTTCACACCAAGTTATGTAGCTACAGATTAAAGAAAGAAAGTGAATGAAATTTGACACGAAAATAAATAGTTTCTAGCTGTGGTATGTGTTGATACTCATCGATAGTCAGACAAACGAAGTAGCCTAGGCTAGGCTATTATAATACATGGCCGACTTTCTCAAGCTAACGTTAGGCTAGGCTAGGGTAGGCCTAACGTTAGGCAAGGATAGCGTTAACGTTAACTTCAATAAGTAGGCCTAGGCCTAGGGCTTTCGGGCCAAGTCGTCCCCAAACCAACTCGTCCCCAACCAACTCGTCCCCAAGCCAACTCGTCCCCAAGCCAAGTCGTCCCCAAGCCAACTCGTCCCCAAGCCAAGTCGTCCCCAAGCCAACTCGTCACCAAACCAACTCGTCCCCAAACCAACTCGTCCCCAAGCCAAGTCGTCCCCAATATGACAAATTAGTGAAAAATTAGTGGAAAATAAAATCTCATTTCAAGAGACCAGCTAACACCGACTTTGCATTTGTTTTTGGTTTGTTCATTACTTTTTCCTCCCTTTTGCTAGTTAAAAGGGAGATTTTGTGACCAGTGTTCTCATTAGGCTCCCAAACCCAAGAGTTCCTGAACCCTCAACTTTTTTTTTCAAGAGTCCCATCAAATTTCTGAGGGTCCCATATTTTTTGGAAGAGTCCCAAGTGAAGCATCAACAAAAATGCAGTAATCAATGACGCTCCGCACTTTCCATTCAGATTTTCTGTCGTGTACCGACTATTGCATTTAACAATCGGCCCGATGCCGATTACCCATTATTGGAAAGAGGGAAGTTACATGTTACGCGTATCGTACCATATCGTATTACCATAACCAGTTCAGGATGGAAGATACTGGGAATAGTTCCGTTCGTCTCACGAACGGGATATCGTTTATTCGTTTTTGTAGGTGTAATATTTTCGCTTCAGAAGTGGAGATACAAATCAACAGTTAATACAGTAGAATTGTTTGCAGTCTGTGTCATATGCTCTTTCACAATTTAGTTCTAAGGCCAACATCATGCTCTGTCTAGTTTTCATCCCCCAATCATATCGGAACATTTGCATTCTTCTACTCTACTGCGTTGTAGTTGCGTAATATACTGTAGCTACTCTCCCGCTTTAATGAAAGAGCAATCATGAAAATCTTAGCAGTTCTGGGCAACAAAACAATTGCACCCGATTGACGTATCATATGGTTCCTTTCGGATATAGATACCCCTGTATTTTTTAGCATTTCTTGCCCAAAACTTACGTCTTGTTTTAAAAGAATATGTAACTGAAATGCACCTAGGTCAGATCCCCGACAAATTCACGTAGGCAGAGATTTGTGATGCCGTTTCTAGGTGAATTTAGCATGGCGCTCGCCTGGCTTCGCTAGACGGCTATATTAGCATGTCAAGTGCGACCGTCGTAACACAAACTCAACGGGAAAACTTGTCTCGAGGCCGAGTATTTTCCCACACTAAATCACATAGGCGAAGGCGCGAGTTGTGATTGGCTGACTAGAATCAACGCAAATGCACCAATCGCGATGCGGGGGCCAATTTAAATTTCGCAATGGAACCTATGCATATGATGTCGCCAAGCAAAACATGATGGGTAAAAACGGACACGCACGTAAGTTTACTGCATGCATGGGCCAAGAAGTTTGCTACATGAGACCACGTGCATCACTGTTTTCGTTTGCAATAACGTCATATGACAACATTGCATAAGCCCCACTTAACAACATTACGGACGGAATGCTGGGAATGGCTTAATTTATGCAAGATAGTAACCACCGAACTTCACAAGGTTCTAGGTGCTACGTACGTGTACAAAACGTACACAGCTCTGACATGTATGCGAAGCTTGGGGATTTTGAAAAAAATGGCGAAACACTGCAGCTAGATAGTCTGTAGGCTACTATGTGTTTTGTGCAGAACAGTTTGCACAGCAATTTACGCGGCCCTTTCTGCGAGACAGCAAGGGATGCACCTTAAATGCAATTCTAAATCTAATTCCAGATAATTTTACCGGGTTATATCGGAAAATATCAAACGATCATTCCCATTGCAGGGGTACAATTTATACGTTTGTGATATCAGTGCATCCCGTTTTGGCGGGAAGTTAAAGGATTGAGTATTAACGGGAATTTTAACGAAACTAAATGTAAGTTTCAAGTACATTTAGCCAATTTTCCAGTTTTCAAATAATCGATGGTAATGATCGGCTGAATGGCAGAATTTTACCGAAGCAAATTATTTACCGACAACGGAATAATATCGGCCCGATGCCGATTAACAACAGATGATCGGTCGAACAATCGGTCTAGTCGGAGAGTTTTCCTACAAGTTTTCCTACATGGATTTTGTGAAGTAACATCGACAATGAACATTTCAAAGCAACGGGTTCGTGTGAACTTTTCAACACAAAATTTTCCAAGCCTTCTTCCCAAAATTTTACATGCGTTTAGCAAGCAAATCCCGTGCGTCCCTGGGACGCACAGGATTTTTTTTCAAGCGTCTCGAGTCGAACTCGCGCGTCAGGGACCCGGGAGCTCGGGTTAGCGAAAACCCTGGTGACACATAATTTTTTTTAATTTTTGAAGCTGTGATTTATGTATATATAGAGAATGACAACTGGTTTAAAATAGAGCATGATAACTTTATTGTCGCAATTTGTCTACCCATCATAACCAATAACATATATTTTTGGAGTTTGATAACATATATGTTTAGTTTGGAAAATATAATTAGTCTTGCAAATAAATGTTTTGGCAAAAGTAATGTCTCTTGCAGATACATTTATATTGCAAACTTATTTCTTTTTCTTGAAAATATATTTCTGGTTGGAAGAATATTTTTGTTGCAAATATAATTTTGTGGCGAACATGGTAACTTTTTCAAGAAAGATATATTTTCTTGCAAATATATTTTGGTGTAAACATAATTTTTCTTTACGAATATATTTCAAGTGTTGAAAAAAAATATTCTTCTAAATATATATTTTAGAGCAAACATATACTTTTGTTTGAATATATTTAATTGCAAATATATATCTTGTTAAGAACATACTCTTTCTAAAATTGTATTTTTATTGCAAATTTGTTTTACAAATATAGGCCTAATGTTTGAAGCTACTAAATAAATTTCGTGTTTTGTCACATAAATATTTCAGTTTTGATTATGTTTGGTTGGTAATTCTCGCGCCATAAAAATCACATTTTTCATATTGGGGACGAGTTGGTTTGGGGACGACTTGGCTTGGGGACGAGTTGGTTTGGGGACGACTTGGCTTGGGGACGACTTGGCTTGGGGACGAGTTGGTTTGGGGACGACTTGACCTGGGGACGAGTTGGTTGGGGACGAGTTGGTTTGGGGACGACTTGGCCTGCTTCGGGCCTAGGCCTTACAGTTACACTGTAAGTTACAACTTACAGTAACACTAACTACCATAGGCATAGGCCTACAGTTTGTATTAAGGCCGCTAAATTAAGTCTGTTGAGGAATCGTGGGTTATCTTTAAAGGACATCTTTTAGGCCTAGCCTAGTTGCAATTAATGTCAATATTCCTAAGGCTACTGACAAAGCATAAGTTAGAAAGAAACCTGTTTGGATGACAGGGTGGGCTATTGCTACAGTTAAAGGCAGTCATTCATCACCCCAAACTACAGTTTCAGTATGCATACATCAAAACTCTCAATTGGTACAGCTCTTTGATTGGCATCACATTCAAACAATGCATCATAGCTAAATTACACAGCATGGGCACTGGGAGTGCCTTGATTACACTTTATGGACTTGTATGGCCTCTAGGACAAGCCATGAAGCAAAAAACTAGGATTGTGTCTGGATAAAGATGAGTTTTAGATAAATGTGGTAGGGGCTAGAAGTAAGTAGGTTGGGAGAATTGGAACTGTTTGGGATGATGAAAATATGCCTTTAAAGCAAAGAGGAAAGCCTGGAGGAATTACTTAAAAATTTAAAGTATGAATGATTAGGCTATAAGATTTATGTGAAACTACGGAATCAGGCTAGGCTACATGGGAAACAAGGAGGGACAATATAGGCCTAGTGAGTTTGGGAAAAAATTTCAACTGAAGTTAAGCAAAATCCAAAGGCCCTCTGGAACTATACTAGTAGAAAAACAACAATTTGTCAGCCAGTTCAGGAGGGTAACAAAATTACAAGTGCTAGGGGCAAAGCTGATGCCTTGAACTCAATTTTTTGTAGTGTCTTCACTAAGGAGGATTTGTCTTCTATCCCTTGTTTGGACTGTTATAGAGGTGATCATCTTTTGGATAATGTGGAGATTACTGTGGATGGAGTTCTAGGTAAACTTTAAAATTTAAATGTAAATAAATCTCAACAGGGTTGGGTTTTTACCGGAAATAACCTGTTCTTACCCGAACAGTGGTAAAAACTGGTAAAAACCGGTAATTACTCCAGTAGAAACTGGTAAAAAGGGAAAAAAACCCATGGATACAAGTGCCAGGCAATGTGTACTTATAAACTAGTGTATATACAGTATTACATTGAACAAATGAAAGTGGGTTCAGATCTCTATACTGTTCTTCTTTTTAACTACTTTTAATGTTAACAGAAATTTGTAAATGTAGTATTAGGTCAGTGTCGATGCTTCCAGATTGGTATGCAAACATTGCTTCTACTGGAATATTTCCAAAATTGTGGCATTGCTTTCCATTCTACTACTACATGGGAAACTGAATATTTCAGAATAGCAACATTGTCACTGTCACAAACTGAGAATCTAAAGTATTTTTAAAACTTTAATTTAGATTTATGATCCAAATTTAAGCAACTTTTACAAATCAGAAACACAACATAAAGAGCCCATGAAGTGACTCAGTAACAAGGATTGGAGTCATTCTCTGACACTATCTATCAACACAAAAAGCATTTATTTTAAAAAATTCTGCCCCACAAAAGAGAAATGCTCAAGTAAAGTGGTACCCCTTTCAGCACAACAGCTGAAAAATGTGACAGATATAAAGGTGCATTGAACCAAAAATGACATCATCACAGGAACCCAACTTCACAGTGTGTGTATTATAATGCTATGTTTAAGTAACATTTTGCTCACAGATTGCGTAGCATGACACTGGTACTGGCCAGATAGTTTCTGAGTTATATCTGAAGAATGTCCCAGTATTTTTAGCCAAATATATATCAAACAAAATTTGAAATTCTCACTCCCAATTCCTTGAAAGAGGAATTTTGTCATTATTTACTCAAGCGCTGTCTCATTTATGTTAGGTCTATCAGTTTGAATTTTTGGTTCCAGCAATCTAGTCGATTTATGATCAGACAGCAATTCTTTCAACCAGAAAAAGAAAATATTTTAACTCACATTCAATCAGATTGTTGAATAAGAAGACTGATATCTCACCCGGATTCCTTTGAAAGGCATCCCTTCCAAGAAAATTTGTTACAAACATTAATGTGGAAATCATACAATGGATCTTGTACTAGCATAGACTTCAAAATGCATGAAGTTGAAATTGTAACTGCATGCCAATTTTTATAAAAATACAAAATACTTCCTGACCAAAAGATCAGCTAGTCTCCTTTCTCACTGTCATCACTGTTCCTTTTCTTTGAACCAAGTCAAATTTCAGCATTAGCACAGGCATCCAAAACAACACAGAACTTGTTGGTAGTATTTAAGCCACTGTGCAGAATGGTATACAGTATTGCATATGTGCCTGTGTAATGAGAGAATCACTGCTTCCTTCCCAGTAAAAATAATAGTTACATAACACTGGAGGACAAATGGATGCAGTTACATTTCCCAGGAGCCTAAGGTATTTTTCTGTGTGTATAATACCAGGGAACTTCCAAACACTTTTATGATATATACCAAACAATTTTCCCTGCTAGTTGGCTCAAGGAATATTGAGAAGTAGTGTTGAACCGATAACCAATAGGTGTTATCGGTATCGGCCGATAATGGCGTTATCGGTAAGATATCGGTATCGGCACAAATGAAGGCTGTCTCCGATAATGGCAACCGATAACAAGCATTTCATCATTTCAACAGTAAAGAGCTAAAAGTACTTGATACGCACTTAACTAAAGTACAGATTATTGTGTTGAACATAAAGCATTCAACAAATTCATTGCAGTGAATGTACACAAACTAGATCTACTACGCCGCAAGCCTGCAGTTCGTAGTCTATAAAATATTTAGCGCAATCCCGATGTTTTTCAGTTTGGAAGCAGTTCGTAACAAACAACGTACTGAGTGCTTGCTTGTTGTGTTCTTTCAACAATTAACGTACACACCCATAGCAGAGTGCATGCACTGTAGTGTGCAATCTATAGTCAATTCGCTATACAAATCCGTTGTCCGTTTACGCAAGTCAAATTCTTCCGAATCCCGCGACAAATCTCAATGGAGTTTAACTGTGTGAATTTCGCCACGTGCAGTAACAGTAACTCAATGGGGATTTCCAACACTGTGTACAGCAAAGTGGCATGCTCAATGTTCACGATCGCGAATGTTCGATTGAAAGAGCTAACTCAAGAGACCAATGCCTGAGACAAAATGTAAGATCTCATGAAGTATCGTAACCGCTTTTTACGTGCATAGAAACGGGCACAGACAAACAAACGAAAACACCCATACTAAACCAGATGAAGACATAAACTGTGAACTATCGTAACCAGTGAACGATCAGCGCTGTGTAAGGGAGTCTTATCATTATCAGCAGTATCCATGTACAAACATATTCTCTATACTGCACGGCATATATGTTTTGGTATGCTGGCTTTTCCAATCCGCGCACGTTTTCCAATTCTTTTTCATGTTTCCCGCGCAAAAAAAAAAAGTTTACAGACTGGCTGTAGGTAAAGAAATGTGCTTGTTATGAACGGGGTTTCTTGGCTGGTGCATGTTTTACATCAAATACATCGTGATTGATTGCTTTAAACACTTCGTCAGAAACACTGAAAATTTTTTCACAGAGACAAAGTAACGGAAACATGCAGACGTAGTTCAAAATAAGTTTAAGGTGCAGTAGTGATAAAATTATAATTTTTCAAAGGTAACAAAACATGGTGTGATTAGGGAAGTTTTTTTTTTTTGTTATCGGTATCGGAATCGGGCCGATATTAACTTTGAGTTATCTGTTATCGGCGAGTTCCGATATCTCTGTTATCGGCTCAACACTATTGAGAAGTCACAAAACTCCATCTGTTAAACAGGGGTATTCCTAGGTGTTGAAATCTCCTTTTTCACTAGTTTTGTGAAGCAAACATAGGTTTAGGTTTTGTATTGTTGATTATATCAATCATTTCAGGCCATTTATACATGCAAGATTCTGTAACATCATCAGAGCAGGGTATACTCCAAGTACACTATAGTACACACACTGTGGAGTTGGGTTCCTGAGATGATGTCATTCTTGGTTCAGTGCACTTTTACATTTTTCAGTTGTTGTGCTGGAAGGGATACCATTTCACTTGAGCATTTCTCTTTCATGGGTGGGATTTTTTAAAATAAATGCTATTTTTGTTGATAGATAGTGTCAGAGAATGACCCTAAATCTTTCTTACTAAGTCATTTCATGGGCTCTTTAAATGTAAGTTGAAGACCATGTTATTTAAAGACTGACTTCAAAGTTGTGAATGGTTTTGATTTCAAATCAGACTAGTAGATGTGTGAAACACGTAAGCAAGTTCAAACTTTATTTTCACACAACAGCAAAATTATATTTTCCATCAAAACGACTTGAAGTAAGTCCTCTTTGAAAAAAAACTTTGCAAAAAAAAAAAAGAACTTGTTGTAAATCTAAAGAATTACAGTATTTAAATTCCGTTTTATGTATCACAAATAGGTTTTATCCAGTTTTTCCCTCTCAGTTGGGTAAAAAACTGTTTTTTCCAGGGCGGTTTTTACCGGTAATAACCATGGGTAAAAACCGCCCATGGTAAAAACTGCCAACCCTGAATCTCAAGGGCCTGATCAGATCCATCCTAGAGTTCTTTTTGAAGCTCATAATGAAGTGGTGGCAGCCTTGGTGATTATTTTTCAGAGGGACTCTTAGTCATCACACCTTGCCTAGTGATTGGAAATCTGCTCATGTTACCCCCTAGCCCTCGGACAGGGCTGTGTGTTTGTTACATAGCCAAGGCTCATTCCTCTTTCAACACAGCCCTTGCACGGATACACTTCAGAACTGTAGTCACTAGCCAGGACGCCTGCAGAACATCACCTCCTGCATCTCCAAATAACAAAATATTCTCACCAAACTTCACACAGATGATCTCTAGCACCACATTTACCTTTCCACAAAAGATGTTTACGAAGTTTCATCAAAGAATGGCTGAATTTTTACTGCCAATTTTGGCCGTAACATTAAGTCAATACGTCATGTTTTCAAGCTCTTGACTACTGTTCTCATTAGAGGTCAATGGTCACGAGTGGCAAACTTGGCGAAACGGGAAGCTCTGCCTGCGTAGCGGTCTTCATAATACCATCTTTGATTTCAGTAAAAATACAAAGTGTATATTATTCGGAATACCGCGTAGACTCAAGAAACTGCGGTTGTGTAGTGTATCCGCGCAAGCGCTGTGTTGTGAGAGAAACGAACACATGGCCCTGTTGGAGGGCTAGTTACCCCCTTATCAAAGAAGGGAAACAGATCTCTTGCCTGCAAATTATCGACTGGTTAGCCTCACCTCTGTGGTGTGCAAAATTTGTGAGTCGCTTTTAAAAGATAGTATTATGTAGTATGTGATGAGTAATGATTTTTTGTCTGCCAATCAGTATGGATTTGTTTCAGGTAGATCTTGTGTTTCACAACTTGTGGATGTATTTGATGATTGGACCAAAGCTTGGAATGCAGGCAATGGCATTGATGTTATTTATACTGATTTCATGAAGGCTTTTGACAAGGTACCACATGAAAGGTTGTTAGTGAAATTAAAGTCTTATGGTATTAAGGGTGATGTGTTGGAATGGATAAGGCAATTTCTGAGGAATCATAGACAGAGGGTTTGTGTGGAAGGAAATTTTTCTGACTGGGCAAATATTGCAAGTGGTATCCCTCAAGGTAGTGTGCTTGGGCTAGTTTTATTTCTCGTGTACATTAAAGATTTGCCAAGTTGTGTTACAGATTGTAGAGTGAAAACTTTTGCTGACAGCACTAAACTATATAAGGAAATCCAATTGGAGAGTGATTGTAGTGCTCTTCAGAGTAATATTGAGAATATCTACGAGTGGTAAAGGAAATGGCAACTTCGCTTTCATCCTGATAAGTGTCATTTTTTTGGAATTGGTTGCTCTGATCCTGAGTTTTGTTATGGTATGTTAGATAACGAAGGCAAGCGTCATAGTCTAGAAGTTGTGACTTCCGAGAAAGATCTTGGAGTTATTGTCGATAGTGATCTTGTATTTAGGGAGCATGTCGCTCAGATTGTCACAAAAGCAGACTGTATTCTTGGTGTAATTAGAAGGTCCTTTAGGTTTTTGGATAGAACAACAATAATGCTTGTATAAAGCTCTAGTAAGACCTGTTTTGAAATATGGATTACCTGCTTGGTCACCTTTTTACACACTTGAAGTAGAGGCTATTGAATCTGTGCAACGTAGAGCAACTAATTTAGTGCCTGGATTAAGTGAGTTGCCATATGAGGAGAGACTTGGAAATTTGAATTTGTTTTTACTTACTCATAGGCATCTGAGAGGTGACATGTTTTTCATGAATAAGTACTTTAATGGACTGGTTACTACTGAGCACAGGCTGTTTGAATTAGTACCAGTATGTTTTGTTACAAGATTGTTATATCCAGGTTTAAAACTTCACTGCAGCAAAAGTTCATTACTCAGCGTTCAGTTGATCATTGGAATACCTTAACAGATGATGTAGTAACCTCTAAAACTTAGGACATATTTAAAGGTAGATTGGATACTTATTGGAAGAAATTGCCTGGATTGTTTAGTTATAAGTATTTGGCCGTAATTATAAGTAATTGGCAGCCATTTTGTTGTTTTTCCGCCATCTTGGTTAACCTGAATCTCACCAAAACAGTCCCAAAAATTAATTCTGGAATACTTGTCATAAAATATGACTAAATTTTAAAAGTAGATCCCTCAAAAAAATTTTTTGAGAATATTTTCTTTATTATTATTTAATACAAAATATTCAAAATGTTTGCTACCATTTTGTTTTTGGCAGCCATTTTGACCAGGCGAGACCCAAAATATTTACTAATACCACTTGATTTTGTGTTCAGCGGACCGTAACGATTCCAAAAAATATTGCGAAGGAGAGTTGTAGGGTTGCCTGTGAGGTGCCTGTGGGCCATATCCTATAATGACCACCCCAGATGGCACTTGCGTCAATCTCCTGCCCAATTTGAAGCTATTGTACTGATATTTCATTGTATTGTTGTGCACCATTTTAGGTATTAAGAAGGGACAGGGGTATCGATGTCGGACATGTAGATATGCAATTAATAAATTTACTATGACAAGGAATGCTTAAATAGATATAAAAATGATTTCGAGATGGTGTACAGCTTGTAATGCTCATTAACCATGAATAGATTGTCATTTCCGGGTTGGAAAACTATGTTTTTCGAACAGATTTTTTACTAGTTAACATATCGTTTGACACTGGTGCTTCTTAAGTACAAACCCTGGAACATAAAACCCTGGAACATAAAACCCTGGAACATAAGTTGCCTAAAATTGTCTGAAGACATGTAATATAATCATTTCAGGCCAACCTAGGACAAATGAATCGGTTTACTGTACACAATTACATTTTAAAATAGCATAGTCAAGATTTAGGTCAAAGGTCAAATTTCATAACTTTTTGACTTTTAATGACCTCAAAAGTCATGTGATTCTCAAAATCTGTATATCAACTAAAAGACAATTTCTTTGCAAGTATTTTGAGGGGTAGTTTGCAACTCTTGAGTTTCTAGATGAAAAATAATAGCCAATTTACTTTTCCCTACCCCTTAATTTTTTTATTTTTCAGCACCCTGACTCTTGACAGATACCCCGATAGATTTCCCCAACCCACCCGAAGATACCCATATACCTGAATTTTTCTGTTTATAGACATCTCAGGGAATCAAAAAAACATGGTGGCATTAATGACCATTCCAGGTGGCACTTGCCTCAATCTGAAGCCGGGCTGTTGCATTATTTTGAAAATATTTTAACTTTCTCGCAAAATCTGGGAGTTGACTTGAGCAAGTCCAAACTTTTACACAAAACCATAGCAGACAGCCATTTTGGTGCGCAAACGTATGGTGGTGACAATCTACTGTGCAGTGTGCTCTGACCATGTATAGGAAGTCTGTGGGCTAAGCCTAGGCCTAGCTAACTGTTAAGTCTTAGGCGCGGGGATCACATTTCCCGCACAGGCCAAACTTTACAGTCTGGGACAACCTTCACCTCTGTCTAAGCGGAGTGCCACCATGGGTAGGTGCGAAGTGTACCCCAAAATTTTTGGCCTTTACAAACCCCCCAGGTGGCCGGAAACGGCCCTTCGTGGTGTTCTAATCTACATGATTACAGTTAGGGGTGCACTGGATGTGGAATTTTAAAATCTGGCTGTAACCAGATTTGCCAGATCCATTTAAACCAAAATTCCGGCCGGATTTGCCGGATCTAGTCAAATGAAGGAACAGGAACCTCCTAATGGGTTTATACCTAAGAAGGATAGCTGAGGAGCCTCAGTGGATGCAGGTCTATTGACCTCTATATCTGAATTAGCCAGTTAGCTACCATCAGCAAATGTAGCAGTGGTCAGGAGCTGTGTTATGTCTTTTGTTTGTGCGCAGAGTTTTGGTTTTCCCTCAGAGAAACTGTTGAGTTCATGTCTGATTTGGATTTTGTGATGTAGCATGTTTCATGAATGGTTGGGCTAATTGACAAAAGGTTACTTCATACCAACCTGAATGAGATGCCCAAGGTTCAGTTCAGTGAGGAATAATATCTGGATGTATTTTGAACACTAAGCTGACACTTTTGAAGCTGGACATGCAGCATGTTAAATGTCTGTCTGTCTGTCAAATTAAGGGACTAAAGTATGAAAACATTGGCAATCAATATCCAAACTGAAAAGAAATCAATTACAATTTAAAAAGGAATGTAAAAAGGAGGTGAGTATCAGGGTTCATAGACTCTGAAACCAGGTAAGTTTTGTTGTTTGCTTCCATCTACTCCAGTTGAATTTTGGCTAAGAAAATTTGACATCTGACATCTTTTCTGATGGGTTTTGAATATATATTGCCCAGAATCAATATAAATCCAGCAACTGACTTCTGTACATCAACTTGAAAAGAGCCCAAGAGAAGATGTATCTGGATTTGATAATCTGTGGGTTGATTCATTGACACTGCTTCACAAAATATTTTAAATCACTGGGACCTTTTATGAGTAACTATACATAAAGTACTGAATGGGGGTGACTAAGTCCTTCATCATATTAGAAAGTTTGCAGCTAATGATAACACCCTATAGCTAGATCTTTAATTAATATTGTATTAGAAAACTCCCATCTTAGTCTTAAGCATTTTAGGACATTCCTGTAGTAAATTAAGTTGCTTTGTATAGCTTACCTGCAAATCCGGCCGGATTTAAGACAAAATCCGGCTCGATTTGGAAAAATCCCAAAATCCAGCCGGAATTCCGGTCAGATTTGAAACCTGGTGCATCCCCCCCCCCCCCCCCACCTAATTACAGCCATGAGAATGGGATGTAGAAAGTTCTCTAAAAATTTGTGCATCGATGAATTCCCTCTGGAGGTATTTTCAAAAGAGAGCCTCCAAGATTTTTTGCTTTCAGAGGAACTTCCAATAAGTTCAAGGAAAATTTTAAAGTCATGTCACTCACCTTAGCTAGCTGATGTGGATAGTCACTTCCAATATTTTGGTCCTTTTCTTGCCATCTTTAGTAGTTTCTTGTTTGCTGAAATATTCTCTTACATCTCTTAGCAGGTACCATAAGTGAAGTTCCTGACTGGAAAGTTTGGTCTGCTCAGTGAACGCGTTCCCCCTGCAGCCAAACTGCCTTGTTTTTCCGTCAGTGCACTTAAGCAGTTTTTAGTGAAATCTTCCCTCATCTTTTACTAATTTTAAGTTGTTCTCCACGCAAGAGGGCCATCACTAAATGCAAAAGACCTTTAATGTTAGTGGCGCCTAGGTTCTGTATTTACAGCATACCACAGCCGTCGCGTTCTCAGCAGTATCCACATACATACACATACTCTATAATGTACAGTGTATGTACCTGCTGAGAACGCCTGTAGTATGCTGTAGGTCAGGGTTGTCCAACGTACGGCCCGCGGGCCACGGTCCGGCCCGCGAAAAGGTTGCGTCCGGCCCGTCAGAAATAATCGATACTGCAAAATTATTCAATAAGCAGATTAATTGATGACAACTTTAGGTTTCGCCGTCCACTATGGCATGCTTACTTTTGAATGAAATAATTCATTTCAAATGTCTGCTACATGTAGCTACATTGGAGTGTTGTCCACAGGGTGGACTGAGAAATATAAAGGAGGAATTTGAAAAAATTTGTCTGAATATTCTACCCAACACCATCAATTTTCGTTAAAATTTATTTATTTGTTCAATCAAAAACGAAAATGAATCAGTGTTCCCTACAAGCAATGATTGCATTTTGTTTCCTTGGGCGTCGGGAAAAATTGAAAAAAAAAAGGAATATACTGTAGAATGCGGCCCCTCGTCCATCATAGCCATTACATGTGGCCCACCGCTGCGAAAGGTTGGACAACCCTGCTGTAGGTAAAGGCAGCACGTATGCTCTACGCATGTTTTTATTTCGTAGGATAGCTAGGGGGAAATCTACTATACAGTACATACACATACCTTTTACTTGTGGCATACTGTACTTGCGGCGCGGCATACAAGTTTTGGTGTGCTGGGTTTTCCGATCCGCGCATGTTTTCTATTTCTTGTTCATATTCCCTGGGTAGAAAAAAAGTTTACAGTCTGAGTTAAGTTGAAACAGATTTGAAGTTCTGCTTTGACAGAATCACCAGCAGACGGTTCCTCTCATTCGTCCATACGGATGACATAATTTAAAATCCGCATTCTGTGTGAGCGTTGCCGCACGGGATGGAGAAAACATAGGCAGCAATTTTCTTCAAGTTCTAAAAAGCTACTGCAGGCCTACAAAATAGCTTGAGATACATTTCCTCACTGTTACATGCAGCAGTACCCTCCAGCTTATGGATGACTGTCTCGGCAGTGCCATACTCATCCTACAGCTCATCCATGTCAATACGGCGGATATTGCATTCTGTGACAGCACCACAAAACTTGCCAAATGACAGTGCCCTTTTCAGGTCCAGCTTTGCAACTTTTCTGTGGAAGTTGTTCTCAGTGAAGTCGTACCTATCAGCGAGGTACTTAAGCACCCTTTCATAGAACTGAATAAAATTCATTGTACATTTCCTTGTAGTGTCAGCCGGGGTGACTTCACTAAACTTTGTCCTTACAACAAATCAAAAAAAGCTGTCTTTCAGCCTCTGCTCTAGCTTATTCTTCAAATCATTTATGAGGTTGAAAGCTTCTTATATTGTAAAGGATTTTGCTTCAAGTGTGTTAATTGTGTCCGTGAATAACTTCCAGGTGTGGCTGAGGAAATAGAAGAATATTTCTACTGTCCCCTATGTACCTCCAAAGCAGAGCCATAGCCGTTTGGGACATTCCTCCTCACCAAGAGTCTGAAAGTAACTCTTCAGAGCACCCCAGTACTTAAGTATCCAGTTGATTGCTGGCAATAGGCAGAGCCATCTTGTTATAACATGTTCCAGTAGATTATACTCATTTTCTGCATTCACAAACCCACAGAATTCTTTGATTTGTTCTGTTCTTTTAGTGGCCGTATACTTTCAGCACAATGTATTAAACGTCTATGTCCAATTTTGCTGAAGCAAATCTCATGGCATTGTGCAAAATGTGGGCCAAACAATTTGCAGGGACAGTATCTTTCTATGTAGCCCTTAACTTCTGGTACACACTGTTATCTTTCCATAGTTAACACTGGCATTGTCAGCAGTGTATGCCAACACATTACTCATGTTCAGCCATTAGTTTGTAGCTTATCATGAAGTTGTTTGGTAATGGCCTCCGCCGTCTCATAGTTATCATTGTAGAAATCAAGGAGAGCATGTTGTATGCCTTTCTCATGGTGGAAGTATCTCTACACAATCAGGAAACATTTTGACGAGCCTCTGTTACATGCATCACTTGCAATGGAGAATGGTCGGTTGTGTTCTGTAATGTAATCAACCCTTAGCTATGGACGAGTTGGCATACATTTCTTTGTCTACCTTCATGCTACACCCGACACTCCTGTAAGACTTGTGGTGTTTCACAGCATGAAAGACTTTACACTGTTCTGCAGCTGAAATTTGGTCCTCCTGAGAGGATGGATTGGTGCAAGAAAAGAGAGAATTGAGGAACTACTGTACTACTGGGGCGAATGTTTGCTCTGTGCTTGTCTGTGGAAGCAAACCTCTCCACGGCTCTTTCCCCTTACTGCCTACCTCTACATGACATCTACATAGTTTACAGAACACATAATATTCATCTTTTCTGCTGCTAGAAATAAATTCAAATTCTCTCATCCACTCTTAGTGAAATTTGGACTTCCGTTTCGGCGTTTTGAAGCTACCGTTGTGGCCTTAGCCTACTGACTGAAACTAAACTTAAAAATAAAGCTGTGCGAGTTATGCTAACCCTGAGACACGGCACAGTTAACTCTAGTTAAGTTGTGCGTGTGTACATAGGCTGCAGGCCCGATGAATTCTCCATGTATCAATCATGACTGTAGTTGGTACTGTATGTAGCACTTGTGGACTTGTTGCAGGGTAATGCCTGCTGCACACTATACAACTTTGCCCATCGCAACTCAACTAAAACGTCGTGACCTAGTTTTGAATTGTCATCATGATTTTTAGATGCATGACAGGGCCACCCACCCTATACGACTGGCTATCGCACATTGTCAGTTGAATGATTAGGGAATGCACAACCATGTTTGGCACGTGCACACTACTACTGTGCTATACATATTAAGGTGCAACAGCACAGAACAACATACAGTTGGCAACTATACTTTCAATGTGTAGCTAGTGTACTAGGCCTATGCAAGTTTACAGCTCACCAGTGATGTCAACTGCCTCGGCAATCTTTTCAATGTTTTTTTCTAAGCATGCTATAAGGAACAGCATTTGCTTCTACAGTTATAGAGTACAGGTTGTTGCTCCCACATTCCTACGAGTTTGCCTTGTCTCTACTTGCCGTACTCTGTCCATGTATCCATCTTTTCAGCTGAATATTTACACAAAAGTTATGTCAAAAATTGTCACCAGAACAAGCATCAGACAATTTTTACCGTATTTATAATATCACGTGCATATAAATTAGTAATTTTAATTGGTCAGATTTTTCAGTCACTTGGGACTGTCCTCCAACAGAGTCGGGAAGAACCAACATTTTCGTTCTTCTCAACTGAACGCGATGCGACATTTTACTGGTCCTAAAACTGCCAGTTGCAGTTGTAAACTCACGCACACTACACGACTGTTGGAGATCCAAAGATCGAGTTGAGTTGCAAGGTGCAAAATAGTGTGTGGCTAACTTAACCTGCGTAGCAGATGTGAATGCCCTTGACTGGATAGTATTACGAATGTATGAGTCTCTTACATTATTCAGCTCGTATTGCAATCCGTATTTCTATTGTTTACATGTAGCCTTGTAATGTACTATACATAACCTACTTGTTGGGCAGATGTGAAAGGCATGACTGATGCACATAATTCATTGCATGTAATCTATACTCTGGGCTGGTGCTTGCTGCATATTGTTGAGAAGTTTTACATAAGAATTTTCACAATGGAGGAATTTCAGTGTCCGGCACTGTGTGAGCCGGAAGGAAGTGTGCTCAAAAACCGGATTGTTCGGCAAAAACCTGGATGAATGGACACCCAACTTTGGAGTAACACTTAAAAGCAAGGTGACATTTTTACTAGGCTGTTTAGTTATTATTATTATTGGAGTAATTATAGAACAGCTACCCTGCACTTTTGAAGTTATAGGCCTATTTAATTTAGGATAGGCCTAGACGGTGGAGTCGCAGTGGTTGATGGAGTGGAACAACTGCAGTTCACTTACTTTCATTTGTAGGCCTAGGCTATGTAGTAAGGCCCAGGGATTTTTCAAAGTATTCTTAGAGTCCATGTAGGCCTTCACTCAGTGGTGAGTTCAGTACGGCTGCGACAGTTATCCATATCACCGGTTAACCAACCGATTGACCAGTTGCATGGTCACCATTTCTCTAAACATTTAACTGTTTTTGCATCCTCATAATTCAGATTGTTCGGTGCTGCTTTTTCCCTTGTGTTCACTTAAGCCGTTTGTACCATAAACCGCAAGGTTCTTGGCTTAAAATTGTACAACAACTGCTGATCTTTCCACCCAAAATGATTAAAAGATATGATCGTTGAAAGCTTTTAACCCTACCCAGCATTTGTATGTTTGATTGTCTTGCTTATCAATCAGCTCGCACAACAAGCTGTGATCCTTCTTGCCGAAAATCCCATTGCATGATTAGGCCTGCCGTACTTGATCTTCCAAGGAGCCTTTCAACCACCAGTTTGCCTTAAAAAGCCACAAGACCAGCAGGGAACTGTAACCAAAGTGCTTAATGCTGCTGTGAAAAAATTTCCAAGCTTTGTACTTCTAGGGCATTACAACCTTCTCGGCCAGACCATGATCAGGGCACAAAAGTATATTTGAATAAATCTCCCCACTGTAGATGGCCAAAATATTTTATCATGCTGCATCTGCATAAATTTTTTTTTTTTCTATTGTAAGTAGCAGTTTTTGGAAAAAATTTAAGCCGTAAAAGTACAATTGTAAGTGCCAGGTAATTCCCGCTATTTTGTTGTTTACCCATTATATAAAAAATGGAACATTCCATGTTGAATTTCATGAATAAGCATACACAGTTCGTTGGCTGGACGAGCTATGTACAAACTGGTTGTAATTGCAATGTGTACTGTATGGTAGAAGCCCGCCCTAACGATGCATGTAAAATTACACAACTATCTAATCTTAGCGGCTCTGGGCAGCAAAACAATTGCACTCGATTACCCTATCTTATGGTTCCTTTCTGACGTAAATATCCCCCTATTTTTTGGCACTTCTTGTCCAAACCTTAATTTTTCTTGTTTAAAAAAATCTGCAAGTAAAATGCACGAAATCAGATCCCTGGAAAGTTCACCTACGCAAAGATTTGTGATGCCGTTTCTTGGTGAATTTAGCAGGGGGCTTGGTCGGCTGCACTGGCTAGCTACAGTATGTAAGCATGGGAAGTGCGATCGTCATAACACAAACTCAATGGGGAAATTCGTTTTGAGGTCTGGTATTTTCACACACTAAATCCCATAGGCGATGGTGCGAATTGTGATTGGCTGGCTCAGAATCAACGCAATTGAACCAATCACGATGCAGGGGCAATTCAAATTTTGTAATAGATCGTATGGGTACGATATCACAGGGAAAACATGTTTCCTTGTTTGGCCGTAAAAATGGATATGCATGTAAGTCTACTGCATGCATGAGACCAAGTGCATCACTGTTTTGTTTTCTTTTGTAATGACGTCATATGACAACATTGCATAAGTCCTACTACTGTAAATAACTTTACAGTAGGAATGCTGGGAGTTCCTTAATTTATGCAGGATAATAGTGTTTGGTTCTGCTGTTCATGGCCGGCAAGCCGTTTACAGCACAGTGTAATTGTACAGATTGCTGCCGTGACAAACACGTGCATGCTGCACATGCACTGAACACTGCTTTGCAAGCAAGCTGCATCAAAACAGCGGTGTTGAAGCTGTTTCATGAATTGTCAGTCTTCATAACTGACGATATAACAAAGGATCAGGCGGGAAAATACAGCAGTTGGTGGAATGTTAAAATGTGCACATGGTCTGAAGAAAGCCTCAGTAAATGCGGGATGGGCTTTTTCTGTGAAAAAATCATACAAACTTAACGCAAAATATGAACATTTTTGCCACATGCAAACATCTGTGAACATGATTTACAACACCATTTTTAGACTTGTACTTCTTGTATAGAAGTGATGGCGCTCTTTGGAAATGTTGATTTTGTTGATGTGCTCAACGTGACGTCATTTTCGGTTAAACACTTAACCGCCGGTTAGTAAAACTGGTTAAACAGATAGTGAATTAACCGAAAATGCACAGCCCTGGTGTGCAGGATTTCAAAGGTGGGGGGGCACAGCCTATGATTCCCCAAACCAGCACGGATGTTGATGACTTCTTTTTTGCGTTTCTACACTCAATTCTTGGTGACCAACTCACACCAGAGTACTTGTGCTATTGGAATTTTCCAAGATTTTTTTTTTTTATTTTTTGCTTTGACAACCATTTTTCTGCACCTATGGGGGCTGGTGTGTGGTTAAGGTTTGAATGCTCGGTGTGTCTCTTCAAACTTGTCATCTTCCTTGAAGCCGCAAACCCCCCGACTGAGTGATTTTCCCTTGCCTGACTTTGGAGGCAGGGGGGGGCCTGCCAGCCCCCAGGCCACCCCCCCTTTAAACAGGCTACTGCCTACACTTGTGCAATAGAATACCTGCCTTCCAGATTCTTGTCTCCTTCGTCTAACTTGCATTTACATATTGACATGAATGAAGTCAGGTCACATGATCCTGGTTTTTAAAGGAAAGCCAATAAATTGGTTTTTGTAAAGTAGCTTCTAAAGTAAATTGACCTAGCCTAGGCCTAGATTATTGTGCTGAAATGGTTGTGCTTGTTTAGTTTTATTGGGTAATACTGTTGATATCTTGTTTGTGTTACAAATCTTTTTATACTTTCAGCATCACTTTTCTGTGGCATTGGTGTCAATATACTTGCAGGGATTCAGTTGAAATGGCATCAAAACGTCCTGCAAGTACTGAAGAAGAGGGGGCTGAGGAGGGGCCAAAGGCCAAGCGTTTTCATCTGGAACCATTCAGCTTAGGTCCAATTTCATCCCAGGTAATTAACTAGCCCTATTGCAAGCATTTACAATGTAATCATGTTGTGTTCTGCCCTATGAATGCTCTCAGTGCTAGTGTCATACTAAAGTAACAGCCAAAAGTACTAGTGTTCGGCTGATTATGCTATAATCGGTAATAACCAGTTACCTATTATTCAATTTAACAATTGGCCCACATCAGAACACCAATTACCGATTGTTAGAAAGAGGGAGGGTCATGTATTGTATGCCTCTTGCTTTGTTCTAGTTCTCAATCAGGCCCTACACGCTACACTCCATAGCACTTTGCTCTGTGTAGTAGGTCCGTGGGCTATACATTGACTGAAACATTTAACCGCAACCAACCTGTTGCAGGGCTCTCATGACAATAAGAATTCTTTTAATCTTACCATACTGTCACTGATGTACCTTGCCATAGACAGGAACACTATGACACCACCATTGATTGGTAAAAATGCTAAATTTTGTGCTGTGCAGCATTTTTTACAGCAGGTGTACTGTATTTGGCAATACATAATTCCCTACGTGTAGTACTATCAGTTAAATGTAATAATATTTCTCAGTGAAGTGTATGATCTGTATGTGTCTGTAAAGCATCACACATGGTAGTATTGTGGTTGGTTTATCTGATTTGCATTTGTACACTTTTTCACATGTTGGGCAGTACTGCGAATCATTGGTACCAATACTGCCAAGAACACAGAACTGGTATTTTGGACAAAACCGGTTCTCAACTCACTTAGGAAAGTCAAGCAGGAAGGAGCCTTAACAGCGAATGGCCATGTACCCGTGTAACCCTGTACATTAATGCAACTGTGTGTATGATTACTCTAATTGCTGTGCAGAGACTTCTGCTTTGACTGTATTTACCACAATTGTTTATGTACATGTATCCATGCACATTCTGCATCTTAACTTATAAATACATCCAGACTGCAGATCTTTTGTTTTTTGGGGGGGAAACAAATCCCTCTCAAAATTCCCTTGAAGGTTCTCTGCTGTGTCCATTTCATCTTCAATTTCAGTGGCATTCAATTCTACTTCAATCAATCCCATCATTTTTTAAACACGACCTTCACATAAATTATTGAATATGTGTAACTAGCTCGAACCTGTCTATTTGATCTTGCCTAGAAAGATGTTCTGTACAGTACATACAGCATTCAAAATGTTGTTTTCACGATTCTTTGAAAATTTATGGCGTCTTACAAACAGATTAAATAGTAAGTCATGCACAATGTAACATTTTGCTGTGTCAGGTCCGCAGGGATGTTTATTGTGCATGCTTTTTTGGCTTCCATGATTTGGTTTGGTACCAAAAGGAATGTCACTGCCATGAACGTTTCCTTGTACATATTACTGTGTCAATGTGTGTATTTACTAACAAAGGGCAATTCACCTCTAAAGACTAATTTTATCACGGTGTGAGTAGTCAACAAATACTGTACACACATGTTAATGTGAATGATACAGTGATTGATTGACTACTGTACAGTGCGACGGAACTGCAGAACTCCCCAAAATTGGAAAGATGCCCTGGAAGTTGTGACTTTTAGATGGTTTGAAAATGGAAACCTAGGTTTATAATTTTATGGGGCCATAGATAGTCACAGGAAGATTTCATACAAAACTCAAGAAACCATAGTTCAAAACAATCCTTTAAGTTACTGCTTTTCTGTTTTCCCCTGGCAATAAAGAATATGCTGTCTGGCCCGTGAGTGCACTGTTGAACAGTGCATACTATACATAATATTGCCTTGGCTGACATACAGTGATATTGCGGAAGACAAGGAAATTGGAATACCAATTTCGTTTCAATTTCAGCCTGCGTATTGATGTTTGTGTAAAATGTTTTATTCATCACATGTCCTAACACAGTTATGTGATGAGGATTAAAATGGGTACCAGTATTTTTTTAAGGTACTACTAATTTTGTCTAGAACCGTTATTAGTAACTCAACAAAAACTTCTGTATTTTAGATATGCCTTCCACCAGCACCAGTTTTACTGTGAATACTGGTATACTGCCCAGTCCTATTTTAACATTATATTAGAATGGGTATTGGTTTATATTTGTAAAGCATTTTAGAATATCAAGTAAACTTCTTTTAAATTCTATCCACACCTATCAGTTATTTCCTCTGAACAAGAAAGATATGTTTGTGGATTATGCATTCTTGCTTGATGGGACTGTATGCAACTTTTCTTTTATACCCTAATACCATAGGATGAGATGGACTTGGGTATTTTGCAGTTCCAGAACAAGAAATTGTCAGAAAGGCTTGTTGTGAGTAATGAAATTGAAAATGAATTGCGTAATCAGATAGAAGAACTTCGACAGAGACAGGCTACAGACGAAGCTGTGTTGGCACTGATGAACAAGCACTGGACACAATTAGAAGAAGACATTAAAATAATATTTGAGAGATTGAATGCTCTTCCTCGGCCCTCAAATACAATGAAGAAAGAACCTGAAGGTGGATCTAGTGAAACAAAGGAGCAGGGAGCTGGAGAGATCAAACAGGAGCACGGAGTAGGAGATGCAGAAATGAAAGATGATGATCATACCAGTGAAGTAAAGAAAGAAACAGTTGATGGTGAGATTGAAGCAGGAGATGGTGTTGTCAAGGAGGAACAAGGGGAGGCAGCCAAAGCAAAGGATGATAAGGGAGAAACTCTGAGTCAGGAGGAAATCAGCAATGGTAATTTTGTAATCAGCAGTGAAAAAAGTTTGGGCTTGAACCAGTTTCTGATCTGTAGGAGGGCCTTTTAGGTATTAAAGCATTGAGGTTGAGATTTGAAGCAATGAAGCTCAGGAAACAGGAAAGTCAGCTCCATTTCCTGGCTTGGTTACCTAAGATGGGTTATTTTAATACAAGAGCAGTGTACTGTTTTACATCTTAATAGGCCTTTATAAGATACCAAATTTGATCTAGATTATCAATTTGGTTACCACCTGGTGTAAAGTTTTATTGCCTTTATTTACAATATTAGCAGAAAAGTTGTTGCATTCGCAACAGAAAGTTATCTTGGAGTAAGGACATGACATAATAACCCCACATTAATATTCTATGTACAATTAGTTGCAACAACACATACAGTAGGTAAAGTGTGTAGGGAAAACTTGCAACAATCCTTGACAAACTTACTGTACATGGGACAAATCCCGCTCCCTGTATCAAAGTTTCAGGGTGTCTTGGGCTGCCATAACATTGAATGTGGGAGTGGGGGGATGGTTATCCATTCATTGCTTGTTTTGTCCCGTCATTTTTATCGAGGATTGTAGATTGGTACTACAATTATAAGTGGTGTGATTACAGCCATTGTGCTTTTTAACATACCCTAAAAGTTTACTTTTGATAAGTACCTTGAAAGTATATTTTCTCTTTCATTAATTCTAAGTAGCATCATCAGACCTTAAGCGTGAAGAGTGGACATCTTTCTTGATCAAACTGTCAAGTTGTGACCAGGAAGAAATTGAGGCAAAACTGGCAGAGCGTTTGACCTTTTCAAAAGAGGCTGTAAGCAAGTTGATTGAGATGTTTAACAAACTTAAAGAAAGTCAAGAGAAAACCCAGGAAGAATTTAAGAGTAAAGGTAAGAGGGACCATCATCAAAGATTATGAAGTTGAATGTTATTGATATAGCAAACAAGGTAGCAAGTAAAAACTCCCATCGTGTTGAGAAAAGTAATAACAAAACTCATCACCATTAAAGAAGACTTTTGATTCCTTGCGGAAGGCAGGCAAGGAATCTATGCCATGGTGATGTGGTGTATATGTGTGCATGTGACTTTTGTTTGTAAATATATTTCAAGAAGGGTAAATGTGACTTATCTCATATTTAGTGGTAAGAAGGTCTAAACCTTATAAACTGGATATCTCAAGATGGGAAATAGTGAGGATCTCATATTTTGCATGTGTGTTACCCATATTTAGTAGGTAAACCCTATCAATTATGGTGGATGTCAAAGGTCATTTGGGGTCACCAGAGGTCAAAAAGTCAAAACCTTGGGAACAAGACATCTCAAAAAGTGTAGCATTGAGGGATCTTAGCATGTGCATTGCCCATATTAAGAAGATGGAGGCTATTGTTTTTGGTAGAGATCAAAGGTCATTTGGGGTCACCAGAGATCAGAAGGTCAAAACCTAGTAAACACAATATCTCAAGAATTTTTACAGTGTGGGATCTCATAGGTAAAATTTGGATTCCCCATGTAGTAAACAAACACTGTTTTTTGATTCCTTACTGAAGGCAGGCAAGGAATCTTTGCAGTGGTGATGTGACATCACCATTTCATAAATTAATCCTGTCATTTTGGTCGGTTCTGAACTCAAAACCTTGCAAAAACAATATATCAATGAGGGAAACTGTGTTGGATCTCATACATGTTGCACAATGTGCATAACCCATAATTATAATGAATCACTATTCATTATAAAAGTGCATTAGAAGAATTTCCCTGCAAATTGGTCGATTTTTTATTCTTTGGGAGAGGCAGGCAAGGAACCCATGTAATGGTGATGTTGTGTGTGTTAGCTCAAGTCTCGCACAAGTTTCCTTGATCACATGGAGCTCGTAACTGGTGTAGCTACCCGAAAATTTGGACACTGCAAAGAGGTCTGTCACTGGATATGCAAGTGCCCCCCCCCCCCCACCTGTCGCTCACGGCATTCACGTGCTGCATGACTTAACTCCCTAAAGGGGAATCCCAATGATTTCCTTACAGGGTACTGTTCTCTGTACTCGGTAATGCTTTGAGCTTTTGGTGTGTATTGGCCAACTGATTAGTGTGTGCTGTGTTCATTTGTGTTTATGCTTGAAAACATGATATCTCAAGAAGGGTAAGTGTGACTTATCTCATACTTACTTATATTGAGTAGATAATACCTATTGTTTCTGGTAGAGGTCAAAGGTCATTTTGGATCAGGAGAGGTCAAAAGGTCAAAACATTGTAAACTTGATATCTCAACAAAGATAGGTGTGACTAATCTGATGTTGGGTGTGTTGGTTACCCATATTGAGTAGATGATCCCAGACAGTGTTTGTGAAGTTCAAATTGTCATTAGAGGGTGCCAGAGGTCAAATGGTAAATACCTTGGGAATTTTGTCAAGAATCCTGGGAATTTGTTGTTAACATTATATCTGAAGTTGGATAATTGTGAGGGATCTCATACTTAGCATGTGCATTATTCATACCAAGTAGATGAACTCAATTGATTTTGGTCCAGGTAGAAGGCCATTTGGGGTGGCCAAGGGTCAGATGGTTAAAACTTTGTGAACATGATATCTTAAGGAAGGTAACAGTGGGGGATCTTGTTATTAGCATGTGGCTCGCCCATACTAAGTAGATGCGCCATAATGTTGTTAGTGAAGGTCAAAGGTCTGTGGGGTCACCAGAGGTCAAATGGTAAATACCTTGGGCATTGCTCAAAAACATGATATCTCGAGTTGGATAACTGTGAAGCACCTCAACTTAGCTTGTGCATTGGTCTTAGTAAGTAGATGAACCCTGTTGTTTTGGGTCAAAAGTTGTAGAAATGATATCACAAGGAGGGTAATAGTGAGCAATGTCATATTGAGCATGATGTGTATTGCTCATACTAAGTAGATGGACATTATCATTGTTGGTGGAGGTCAAAGGTCATTTGAGGCCACCAGAGGTCAAATGGTAAATACCTTGGGAATTGCTTTTAAACAATTTGTCAAAACCTTGTGAACATGATATCTTTAGTTGTGTAACTGTTAGGTATCTCATATTTACAGTTGTGGTAGTTTTATGCTTTGGTCATACCAAGTATGTGAAGTGAATCAATTTTGGTGTAAGTTAAAGGTAATTTGGGGTCATCAGAGGTTAGAAGGTCAAAACCTTACAAACACGATATCTCAAGGTGTGTTATAGTGAGGGATCTTAAACTTAGCATGTGCATTGCTCATATTGAACCCTGTTGTTTTTGGTCAAGGTCACGGGTCATTTGGGGTCACCAAAGGTCAAATGTTCAAAAACTTTCAAACAAGATATCACAAGGAGGGTAACAGTGAGGGATTTTATGCTTAGCAATTAGCAGGTGCATTGCCCATACTTTATAGATGTACCCTGTCAGTTTCATGTCCAGGATAATCAAAACCTCACAAACACATGTATCGATGAGGGTATTTATCTAAGATGGACCTCAGTTGCAGCATTTGCATTGCCCATATTGAGAAGGGGATTACTTTTGTTTTTAGTCATTAAAGAAGCACTGTCAATTTGAAAAAAAAAGTTGACTTACATTTGGGCGGCAAGGAATTACTAAGCCTCTTTGCTTTCAGGTAGATGAATTTTATTGGGGATTTATGACTTTTTTCTTGGTGTTTGTGCATTTTGCATCAAACATGTAATCATTTTAAGTTTAAGACCTGGAGACCTTCAAAATGTATCTGTAATGTGCTTTGAAAGTGTATCACTTTGAAGTTACCATATTCTTTTCTTTCAGTGGCGGATGAGGTTCTAAAGACATTAAATGAGAATCTCTCCTCTGAAAACAAGAAACTGAATTGTTTAGTCAATGACCTTCAAGAACAACACAGGATTATTAACATGCAGGTAAGATGAATGATTCGTTTATTTTATTTCATATTCATCACCCAAATCTGACCAAAAAAGTTCCCATTCACTCAAAATCTAGGAAATGATTTTACATATATTATCAGTTAGGACAAACTGGTTCTATGGATTCTAAAATCAGGGACACCTCAGAAACTTGTAAGACTTTATGGGGGGATTGTTTTCACCCTGAATATGATAGAATATATTTCTTGGCATTAAGGAAACTGTAAAAGGAATATAAGGGGGAAATCTATTAAAAACAAAAGTTCCTTTGAGGAAAGGATGTCTTCTTTATGTAATACATTTTAGCCAGGAATATATTGATATGTGACGACATGAGGTCAGATGGTGTGACATAGACATTAGCAACCCCAAATTGTACTTCAATGTCAGGAAATTGGAACATCCAAATCTATTTCCCTTCTACTTACCCCCCTGTAATTGCAATTGGACAGTCCTTACTGTGAAGTAATACCTGGCAATAGAAGTTTACAGTACCTGGTCGGGATATAGTCTTCTCCTGTGTAGATTGACCCTAATATGCTCTTGCTTCATTGCCAGCAGTGTGATTTACTTGCAAATTTTAGTAAATGTACATGTGGTATATTAGAGGAGTTTTCTCCTTCATGCTGGTATGTGGACCAGCAGTGCCAGTCATGTAGATCATAACTTAAAAATCAGTACAAACTTAGATTCCCCAAATCAAATTTCTGGTCAAGTCTGCTTCTCGTGGTAGCTTTTTAGACCCACCCAAACTGTTCAACTCTTTATTTTAGCATGGCATTCTAGATTTGCCTCCATTATGCCTCAACTTGATTATTTTGGATAGGCAATCAAAATTTGTTCCTATGGTACTTGTTAGGCAGACTATGGTTCTTTGCAGTGCATTTGCTTAGGTGAGTTTTTGACTGCCTCAGACTATCTGTCAGGAGACCTTCGATTCATAGAATGGACAATTGGATTATTTGTTGGGAAGTTATCTGAGAAATAATTGTTGAAAGGCAGAAATGTTCCAGGGAGTTGTCTTAGGGAAATTGTGTGGGTGACATCTTATGTTCAAGGTTGAAACCAGCAATATACTAGGGTATTTTCAGGAGTCTATGAAAGTCTTTGTCACCATACAAAACATTGCATAATTTGACATTTATTTCTCTGTATTTCTAGGTCACTGCTCAAAGTGACAAACTAGCAGTAGTAGAGACCAAGCTAGCAGAGTCTAACACAGTTACAGACAATCTACAGTATGACTTGAAGCAAGCTCGCCAACGGACATATAAGCTAGAAGTGCTACTAGAGGAGAGCTACACCAAACTTAAGAAAGCTGCTCTTGGATTTGAAGGAGATGGATCATCAGGCTTGTCTAGTAAACAGGTACTATTGAAAATAGTTTATAGTAAGTGTCTTTCAAAGTTTATGTTTGATCTGAATTGTCCAGTGGAAAAATGGCATCAGACTTAAACGTATGCAGAGACTTTTCAAAAGGATGACAAAACTGACATCAGCTGAAACTGAAGTCAGTGTTGGATGGTCTCACCGAACACGATTGAGTGGTCTAACTGTCATAGAACCAACTTCTGTTCAGTCTCAGATGAGACAGACAAAAACTAAAAATGGACATAAATTTTTGGACAATTTGGCCCCACCAGAACCTCAATGGCTGAATGTGTGCATGTGCACAAGGTATCCTAAGAGATAATCTATGGAAAATTTGTACATGTCTTCTGTAACCTAGTTTTTGTAGGCATATTTTGGATTAAAAACCAGGCCTACCATGCTCCCAGTTGCAGGATGGTTTTAGGTATGTAATGCCCTACTGGGAAAAAAAATTTATGTCTGCACTTTAATTATGTGAAGTAAGTATTACAGTTCAACTTCATGGGACATGCCTGGAAGACAGATTGAAACATGCAAAGATCTGTTCTGAAATATGATTAACATGTAAATTTGTATGGGATGATATCTGAATGAGTAATTACATGATGAAACCATTGTACTGGAAGGGACTCTTTAAAGTGTCTTTACTTTAAATTCTTCATAAAAACTTTTTCAAATACTTGATTCATTTGCTGTGGCATTTGGGGTTTGAATCATAATTGAGCATAGCATGTGGTTTGTTAACATTGTGATCTCAAATAAATCAGCCTTTTGGCTCTCGATTATTGGTCCATTGTCATGGGCGTCCGCAGGTATAGGCAAGGGGGGGCACTTGCCCCCCCCCCGGAAAATAAAAAAAAAACGTGTTTTCCAAGTTTCTATGCGAAAAATAGGCTTTAGAAATGCCATTTCCGGCGATCTGGGAGGCATTTTGGGCTAAACTTTTCGCATGCTTTGTGTCAATTTATGGTGACTTGGAGGTTTTGCCCCCCCCCCCTGACTTTTTTTCTGCGGACGCCCATGTTCATTGTGAGGGTTTTTCCCCTTTGACTTTTGTTTTAAAGTCATTTTATCTCAAGTCAGTTCCTTAACACACACAACCTCTTTTTATTATCAAGATTTGTTGGATTAATTGGAAGTCACTTAACTATAAGATAAGTTGAAATTTCCTAGACTATTTTCTGGCTGATTGTTCTTTGATATCAAGTTTAATCCAATAGCTTAATTTTAAGTTGATCGCTAATTTGTCACTTTGGTTTGTAAATTGTGTATCTTTATGTCAGTAATAAATTAAATCCTGCTTTACTTCAGGTTTTTGAGGTATCAGATGGTCTTACTTTACGACTTCATCTTTTTGAGTGATTTTACTTTTCCAAAACTGACATCAGTTTGGGTTTGGATGGTCTGAGCAGGAAGGGTTGTTGGAATCAAGTGGTCTTGAAATGTCAGAACTAATGATTGTGTGGTCCCATCATGGAAAAGTCAGACCAAGTCGTACCTTTAGTTAAAGTGGGAAAGAACAAGTTGTCTTTTGGACAAGGTGAGGGAATGTCTGAGTTTTGGTAACTGTGATTACAGGGTGGTGGAGTCTTGAATTTGATTACTCAGAGATCTGCTAGTTCCTCACATCTAAATGCTTTGTGGTTGAAGACAGTGATATTCTATGGTCCAACAAGTTACCTTATGGGCAAACCCAAAGCAAGTGTCTTACCTGTGAAATTGTTGATTAGTTTGTACTTTAATCAATTGATATCATTAATTTAACACATTGTTTATCTTGATGTTGAAACCAGATACTTAATATCTTAAACTGTCAATTATGTTGGTAAAAAGAAGAGGGAATAAAGATACCCTCATTTCTTACATCTTTGAATGAGTATTCAAAGCTTTGTGTTACTTTTTCGTGTATTTCGGTGTCTCGGAAAGCACATGAAATACAGGCAGAAACACTCATGGGAGCCCTGGTCTTACAGTGAAGTTCAGTTTAAGATTCTTTGATTAAAAAATTGGATTTATACTGATTCTTTTTTTTTTTAAACATTGAAAGCATAAAAGTATCCTTAATGACATGGAGGAGCAGAAAAGCCTAGCAGAATCCAGGTTACTGGAGCTGGAAAAGCTTCAAGAGAAATACCAAGAGACTTTGAAAGAAGCAGAACAAATGAAGATGAATGTAAGTGAATGCTATCAATGATTTGAACTCATTGCCTTTCAAATCATCATTAAATCCATGTGAAGTAAAGTAAGGGTAGATAAAGTGCCATCTAATGTTATCTGAGTCAGTGAACCTGGCACATTTTAAGGAAAGACCAGAAATCATCGTGTAATTTCATAGGAAAGATATTAGGCTTGTCTATGTAGCCAGGGTTTGAATTTGAAAAAAGTTGGTTCTTATGACCAAGCTTTACTGGTTTCCATTATCTGGCTCATGTTGCTATAATATAGCAGCAATTTCATCAGTAGTCGTAGATGGGCATGAATGTAATTCAGAGCTAAATGGAGCCAAAGTTAAAGTATTTCAGATGTTAATGTCTTTGGGCATGTAAATTTAAATTTAAAAGCACCAGACTTTTTATGAGCTGTCAGATGACATTTATAAATTGCGTAGGCAGTGTTCGAATGTTAGCCCTCTTATGAGCATGGGTGGGTAAGAGGGGGTTTGTTAAATTTTTTTTGATTAGAGTAACAAACTGTAGTGTGCATGCATTGTCATGAGAAAATAGTTTCTAGATCATTAAGGAATTATCACTCTGCTTATCTTGTCTGTATTTTTACAGTACAGAGTGCAAACAGTTACAACATTTTCATTTAGGTTTCTCAGACTGTAGAATATTGTTACTTCATTTAACTTGAATATCCTGTTGGCTATTTACACTTCAAGAGGTTATGTGACTGTACTTGTGGGGAGGGGGGGTGAGTGCTTTTGCCTTGAAGGTTATGGGCATTTGGGTGACTCTGTGTAGTCTTCCTTCCTTGAAAGAGGCATGATAGTTGAGTTTTGAGAGTTGAGTTTAAAAGAATAGTCCATAACCAAATTTATGTTTGATATATTAAAGAGGAACATATTCCAAGCATTCCGGTAAAAGTTTCATTCATTTCCCATGTTCGGTTCTCAAGATATTAGCAATAGAAGTTGACACATTTTCTATGAAAAGGGAACTTGAAGCAAGCAGGTGTGATGTAGTGGATTCACATTGTTGGCCAATGTTTTGTTTTTCTTCCTGTTAGTTTGACCTTGACCTTGAATTGATTCGGGATGTTATCTTGCCCCTAAGGCACATGAAGTTCTTAAAATCCTAGTTCTCAGGATGCACCAATGGTATTTATATATAAAAGTTTTGTCGCATAAAATTGGTGGTAAATTAGAAATAAATACAAACGGTTGGCCGAAAATGTGAAGCCATGACATCATTGCCTGCTGGCTCCAAGTTAATTTTATGTAGAAAATTTGCCACATTCAGTCGCTAATATCTTGAGAACCAAACATGGGAAATGAATAAAACTTTCACTAGAATGCTTAGAATATGTTCCTCTTTAACTTATCAAAAATAAATAAGGCTTTGGACTATTCTTTTAAGTGAGACCATAAGGAGCCAGGTAAAGTAAGTTTTTTAAAGGGGTTTATGTTACCACTTAGAATAAAAATGACACAGACATAGCATGTTTGAAGAGAGAAAGAGCCTTTCTTTTTTGGCGATTGGTTGGCCCTGAAGAGAGCCATTTGTTTTGGACTTTTATAAGTCGGGTACCCTAGTATCGGCAATTTTCTTTCTTTTCTGCCTTCTTTTGGTGTTGTTTGAATTCGTTTTCCATTTTCTTGGCATAATTTTCCAGCAACAGCCACAAGAGTCTTACAGACTCACTGCTGTCTGTTAGCATGCTCAGCTCTACCCAGACTTGCTCTTCTTTCTCCTTGAAGTGGTCTCGTTGCTTCTTGGCCTGTTTGGATAATTCCTGCCTCCAAACCTGGCCTAGCTTCCTACCAGCCCTTTGGAGAAGGGAATTCCAGTTATCCCTTACTTCCTAAGAGCAGGAGAGGTAACCAGATAACTTGGAGAGGCTTCTGGTAATTGGGAGGTCACTCCAAACCCTTTCTTTCGCCAACTCGCTGTCCAGTGTCTGTAATTCTTTGGCCAGACTTATTACTGCAGTTTGCATTTTGACCAGACCAGACAGATGAGATTTGACTCTTTGTAAGAGTCATCCGCTAGTCCTATCTGAGTGTCTGTTTTCAAGGTCTTTGGACTTTTCTATAGAGCTGCTCTCTGTATAGGAGTTGTCTGTGTAGACTGGTGATTCTGGTTTTGCTTGTATGGAGCTCTCCATTTTGCCATTTGTGATGTTTGGGTAACAAATTGGCCTCTGTTTCATGTGTATTTGTGATATGGAAGAGAACACCTAGGTTTCTGAATCCTCATCAGTCCATTTATAAGTGCGAAAACCTTCGTTTGGACATGAAGCAACTCTCATGCCAGGTTGTGCTAGTCTTGTAGGTTCTAACAACTTTTTTGTGCTTTAAGATTTCTCCCCTTATGGTAAGAAAGGACTCAGTATCGTGTCTTTTAGATATATGACAGAAATTCCACGAAAGAACTCTCAGCAAATCTAATCTATGTCCTGATTTTTCAAAGAAAAGGGAAGCATAAGTCATGTAAAGTAAAGGTAAATGGTATGCCAACTGATGTTATCATTGTCAACAAACCTCTCACTTTTTGGAAAGGCCCAAAATCATAATGCATGATTTCATGTGAAAGATGTTAGGCTTCCCTACAATGCCAGGGTTTTGAATTAAAGAAAAGGTGGTTCTTATGACGAAGCTAGACCAGTTTCTTTTGTCTGGCTCATATTACTATAATATGGCAGCGACTTTATCAGTAGCAAATGGTCGTGTGTGGTTGAGGGTTTAATTCAAAGCTTTATGTAGCTAAAGTTAAACTACTTCAGTTGTTAACCTCCTTCAGTAAATAAATTTAAGCTTTAAGCCCCAAAATTTTTATAAGCCTGCAAATGACACTCATAAAATGTGTATGCATTGTTTCGATGTTAGTCCTCTTATGAGCACAAACTGCAGTGTGCAAATAATTAGTAGTTAGAGGCATATTAATTTTTTCCAATTTTTGTAAGGGTTTCATCAGGGTTGAAATAGCACCAGCCAGCTGAGGGGTGGCACTTTGAGGTCTCTCTTGCGAACACTTAAAGGGTTGTTCTGAGAAAAGAATTTTGTTTCCAGTTCTTGGAAATGTTGGGTAGACTGGGGACTTCTTTGAGTTTACCAGATTATAAATATTGCAGTTTCTACAATTTGTTGGTTCTGTTCCTCTATTGAGGGCATTGTTTCTTGTTGAAGCAGTAAACAATCCCTACAGCTGCATCCACATCATGAATAACGCATATCAATGCCTTGTGTAATAACTGTAGCATGATGAAATCACAGATTTCCCGTTCTGCACATCATTCCAAAAACTTGCATTGACTTGAAATTGGCATCTTCCAAGTGATACAAAAGATTGCAAATGTGACGGACATCTCCTAAAACAGAAAATTCCTTTGATGTTCATTAACCTTTACAAGGCTGATCATTACTTTTTTATGCAAAGGTCAAACCATCAGCATATCCTAACTGTAGCTTAAAAAACTGTGTTAGTTGTGTCTTTCATGTGGTACCTCATGTTTGGTCTACATGAAAGATATTCAAATACTCCAACAGTATCAATTTGCAAGGACAAACATAACCACTAATAATTGCTTGTGACTGATGTTAGGTCATTGAGTTATATTTGAAGTTATATGTGATTGATCCTAAAGGTTCTTCATATGGACATGGTGCATTATAAAGGCAGCATTATCATGGTGAAACCATATGAAAGGCTATGTGATCTGATAGTATATGTGTGAGTTAGCAGTGATGTAGTCAGGATTTCATTCAAGGGGGCAGGCAGTATTTTGTGTTATTGACCACTAGGGGGAGTTAGAAGGAGTTTTGCTGCCCAGTTTCTAACCAATTGGTTGAAGGGTCTAAGGACAATGCTTCCCCTTTACAAATTTCGGAAAATTGCACATAGGCCTACTACAGTATGTGTGATCTGGTGCTAGGTATGCTCTTTTGAAGACAAATATGTGTTAAAGTATTTTTGGTATTGTTAGGGGCCCCCCCCCCCCAAAAAAAAAAAAAAAAAAAAAAAAATTGACATGAATGAGGTGGGGTGGTATAATTTAATGTTGCACTCTTTACTACTATTCTGCCTATTGCCATTACAAGTATATTACAAGTATTTGGGTACTTCTATTTTGCAGCTTCAACTTCTACCAGAGGGCGTTGTTGTGAGGACCGCCTGCTATAAATGTCTCAAATCGCAGTTCTCCATCCTCTTTAAAGAAGCTACTGACATTAAGATGCAGCTAGAGGAGGCAAGGAACCTACTCCTTCAGGCCAAGAAAACACACATGAGGCAGATTGAGCAGATGGAGGTTAGTAAATGGTTTTAAAAATTATGCAATAATGTATGGAAGAAATATTGAAAGAAAGAACCCGGTTTATTTCACATGTATTCTAGCTTTCTTACTACCCATATTTTGTAGTGCTGTGACTCATGCAAAGATTATCATTGCAAGTATGAACAGCATAGCAGTGTGAATGGCCATAAGATTTCAGCATTACCTTGTAATTTTTATTTAACAACAACTGGGTTGCTAATAAGACATGTTTCATTCTTTCACACAAAACTTTTCTTCAGATTTTTGGTCTCGATCAGAAGAAAACCTAAGAATTCATGATGGCATGTGTGTGCGTATGGGTGTGTGTTTGTGAAACTTTGCTGTTTAACACAATATGTCAAGGAACATCTGACAGTATTCAAACTCCATTCATAGGTGCCCCATATTTAAAGGAAGAACCCTATTGTTTTTGGTGGAGGTTAAAGGTCATCTGGGGTCATCTGAGGTCACCAGGAGTCAAACGCTGAAAACCTTGTTAACACGTCATTTCAAGATAGGAAAATTGGAGGGGTTTCATATGTAGTATGTAGATATGTTAAAATGAAAGGATGGTCCATATTGTTTTTGGTTGAGGTTAAAGGTTGTCAGGGGTCACCAGGCGTCACACTGAAAAATCTTGGTAACTGATTACCTCAAAGTAGGAAATTTGGATAGATTTTGTACTTTGTTTGTGGTTGTGCCATGTTGAGAAGATTGTCCCTATTGTTTTTGGTGGAGGTCAAAGGTCATCTGGGGTCACCAGGGATCAAGTTATGGAAACCTTGTTAACACAATATTACAAGGTAGGAAACATGAACAGATTTCATATTTTGTATGTGAATGCATTATTGTCAGAAGATGGTCACTATCGTTAGCTCAAAGAGCTGTTTCAGCTACTGTGATCCATCTCTGTCACTCTGTCTGTCTATGGTTCCATATTGCTTTTTATGGAGGTCATCTGGGTTCACTGAAGGTCAAAATGTGAAAACCTTGTTAGCACACCTCAAAGTGGGAAACTTAAATAGGTATCACTTGTGGTATGTGGATGTGCATTTTGTTGCGAAGATGGTTCCTGTTTTTGATGGTTGGGGGAGTGGGGAGTCAAAGGTCATCTTGAATAACAAATTTTTTTTTTGAACATGCTACTATAACATTTGAGTGAGAAGATTTGGTACATGATGGCATTATTTGAAATAGAACAGTAGATATCATCAAAATCTTAATAGATTTTTGTATTCTGGTCAGTAAAAATAAGAGTGCTGCCATTAGTGTGTTACTTTTCCTGTTGTGTGTAAGCCTACTGGTTGTGTTATTTCATTCCATTTATTGTTATCCTCTTTTGCAATGCTTTAGAATTCCTCTCCTCCCCTTTAGTGATTATAGCTGCCATCCATTATGTATATGGAACATCTGTAGCAGCTTTCATGTATACTTTTCATTTGATTTGTTTCGTGATCAGAGCGATGAGCTAGCATGTCAGAAGAAACTACGCACTGAGATGATGCAATTGGAGGATAACTTGGCCCAAGTACAGAAAGAGTATGAAATGCTGCGGATAGAATTTGAACAAAACCTTGCAGCTAATGAACAAGCTGGTAAGACTTTTTGATTCCTTGCGGAAGGAAGGCAAGGAATCTATGTGATGGTGATGTCACGTGTGTGTGTGTGTGTGTGAAGCCTGCTTGTAGACACGATATCTCAAGAAGGGTAACTCTGAGAGATCTCAAACTTGGCATGTAGATTGCCCACATTGAGTACAAGATCCCTACTGTTTTTGGTGGAGGTCAAAGGTCATTTGGGGTCACCAGGGGTCAAATGGTAAATACCTTGGAAATTGCTTGTAAAACAAGATAACTCCAGAAGGAAAAATGTGAGTAATCTCATACTTACCATGCGGATTGCCCATATTGAGTAGATGATCCCTATTGTTTTTGGTGGAGGTCAAAGGTCATTTGTGGTCACCAGAGGTAAAAAGGTCAAAACCCTGTAAACACTGTATCTCAAGAAGCATAACTGTGAGGGCTCTTATACGTAGCATCTGGATTGTCCATGTTAAGTAGATGATCCCTATTGTTTTTGGTGGAGGTCAAAGGTCATCTGGGGTCACCAGAGGTCAAAACATCAAAACATTGTAAACAGTACATCTCAAGAAGGGTAACTGTGAGGGATCTCATACTTAGCATGTGGATTGCCCGTATTGAGTAGATGATCCCTATTGTTTTTACTGGAGGTCAAAGGTCATTTAGGGTCATCAGAGGTTAAACCTTGCACATACTATATCTCAAAAAGGGTAACTGTTCAGGTTAATTAGGGAATAAAGTCAATGGTGCCCATGTCTCTACATCAGATTCGAACAGGCTATGACGTCACGCATATGGGCTGAGAGACCCGAGGCGAAGCCGAGGGTCTCTGCCTATATGCGTGACGTCATAGCCTGTTCGAATATGATGTAGAGACATGGGCACCATGACTTTATTCCCATTCATAAATACTTTAATTTCGGGAAGTTTAGAAGGAAAAAGCTTTCTTTTTATAAATTTTCCATTGATCATCAATTATTCTCCTTAACTGACTACGTTACAATGACATTGACAATGACATTGAATAGCGTTGCGAAGAGCTGTATTACCGCAATGCACAGTACCTAGTTAGCTGTCTACACGCTACCTTCGTCGCTTGTTGCATAACTTACACAGCCATGACGTACAGCTATACGGCCTGCTTTGTGCCGTCTATTTGACAAATAAGATACATTTTGGAAGTCTTGAACGATATGTCATATTTGGAACGATTTTCTTTTGGATGTGGGGCTATAGTCGTGAATAGTTCCACTAAAATTATATACTTACTGGAAGATCTGTGGTTTAATTGGTTTCTATTGCTCGCTGTGACATTTGCCTTTGACACACTAACGTCCTGCTCAACGTTGTTGAAAACAGACTAAACAACTAACGTTAGGCTAACAACGTCAGGCCTAACATTAGCCTTTCAAATTAGCGTTACGTTGTTTTCGAAATGAGGCTGAGTCAGTAAATTAGCTTGACCTTTTTGAGCGGAACTTTATGGAACCACACATGTTTGCCTTTACTAACGGTGGCTCCCGCAATTCCTGAAGCTTTCATTGCAGAGAGAATCTATCACAATCTTGATGACGTTTGTCGATGCATTATGCAGGCTACTTGGGCCTGCGAAGGCTCTTCTTAATTATCACATCTGCGATTCCCTTGGCGATTCTGGTGCTAAATTTCCTTACATAGCTTATGGTGCACAGAATACTTGACCAAGCCTAATGTATGGAATATGCGAGATGAGCTTTTATGGTTAGTGAGTAACGTTATACTCGAGCACTTATTTCAAAATTGTTTTTTCATCGGAAAAGATAGGCTAGAGATTTTTTGAGTCTAACTGAGATAGGCCTAGGAAGTCATGTAGGACCTAGTCATATTTATATTTTTTTTTCTCATCACCAGTGTGCCATATCAATTACACAATCGGGTACTAAGCCTAGGCCCTAGGCTTCTGTGAACTTTGAAACACATTAGCCTACAAGACCTTCACTTAATATTTTCTGAATTAGGCCTAGGTCTGAAATCTGATTAGGCCTTGGACCTAATTTATTTGTTTCAATATACATGCAACATTGCCGTCAACCAAATATATGTACATTTTAAGTTGGACAGTTATGGGGGAAATTACTTGCTTAAAACGTCAGGCACCATTTAAAGTAGTTGGGCCAGTATGTGTACTACTAGGCTAGGCCTTAAACTGTTGTTATGTATGAAACCTAAAACTTAAGGCAAGCCTTCAGAACACCGTGTCAGCAAAGCTGTGTTTATAGTCATGTTGATCAAAAAGTTGCTCTCCATACACCCTATGTCTCTACACTGGATTAGAACATGGGTAACTGACCAATCACAAGCCAGTATTCTCAAAAAGTATTTATGAATATTCATTAGTGCATAAGGTTAAGAGTTTTGAATGGCATGGGTAATGTAAGATGCATAGGTAAGCTTTTGGAATCCACTTCATTATGTAAATGATCAAGTTGGGTAATTTCAAAATATGCACTGATGCAATCTCACTGTATTAAGAATGTCTAAAGTGCATACAAGTGCATTTGGTACAGTATTTATGTTGATTTTGGTTTGAAGTTTTGCCCTATAACATTTAGTGCCAGTATTAATATGCATAAGAGTAAGTGGGTAGAACAAAATCTGAAAAAGTTAAAAAGGAAAAAACTGTTCATCAGGCTGACATGTTAGTTAATTTATCTTTGTCGTAGGTATGCTGATTTTGGCCTATAGATTTTCATGAAATATATTTCCTACTCTTAAGTGGAAGTTTCTAGCAGTGTCTGGAACATGTGAGTTAAAGAAAGGCTGTATGAGGGTTATTTGGGGACATAGTCTGAACATATTGGAGAAAGCTCCCATGCCCACAAAGCAGAGGAATTGTTCAGTGGGGAACTTCATAAGTGTTAACTTTGAACAGATCAAGTGCTCTGTATGATGCCCAAAATTTCTTTTAGAGCATACCAACACTGTTTTTTCCATAACCCTAAAGAAAAAATGAAGATAACATTAAATTTAGTATCAAAGATTGTTTAAAGTTGCAGACAAACCTTGTGCCACTGTCCTCATAAGGACATGTAAGTGGGAACTATATAATTGAATACACCACGGGTAATTAGTTTTATAGAAAGAACTAAGTAACTGATCATTTGGATCAAATTCCCTTGAGCATGCTTGAACTGAGATTGTCTAATTGAGTGAATCAAATTGTATCTGACCCACCAGAGGCTGTGAAAATTGCTGGTCACTGTTATCTTACCTAATTTATCACATTTGACTGCCACAGTGTCCCGAGGGGTTTTCTCATTGAATCATACAGCTCAATGGATTTAACCATTTCCTACCTGTCTAGAGATAGTGTCTGACACTTATTTAGCCCTCTTAGTTAGGCTTGTTTTTCAGAAAGTACTGTAGTTCATGTAATCAAAACAAGCATAATAGTATCTACTGTGTATCAAACAAAGGACACTTGACTTGTACTCAGTTATGTGGTGTTCCTACAAGCAGACAATTTAAGGCAAATTACAAATCTTGTTAATTTCTGGATTAATAGGGTTCCCATTTTTTGTTAATTTTCAAGGACATCATAGTAATTTGGAAGGGCATTACACCAAAAAACAAATACAAAAGGACCACCACTAATAGCCAAGGTTACACCTTTCTTTCGAGATGTCTCTACTGTATGTTCCAATTTATGGATGACTGTTAGGATTAGGGCTTGTTCTAACACTCACCTCAATGCCGTCAACTTTTTGGATCATAGAGGCATTATTACATAGGGAGCCATTCTCAGTACCTGAAATTTTGATTTAAAGGACCATGTTTCAAAAATATCTCTTTATCAAGTTAATAGACAACATAGTTTACCAGCATCATAACTGCGTGGGAGATTTCTCTTGTTAGTGGAGATCAAAGGTTGGGGTCACAAAAAGGCAAAACCTTGTAGACATGGCATTTTTATGTGGTTATTGAACTGTGGAGGGATCTAATAGTCAGTTTGTGAATTGCTCATATTTAGCATGTTGATGGTCTTTTTAGGTAGTTGCTCCCTATTGTTAGCTCAAACCAGCTCAAAGAGCTGTTTGAGCTATTGTGATCCTGCGCCGTCACTGTCTATCAGTCTATCTATCTATCATGTCTGTTCACAATTGCCTTATGGCTCTCAGACGCACATTCTTCGACGGATTTTAACGGAACTTGGACACATAGCTCATTGAACATTGGGCTATATGTCGTCTTTGAGAAGTTGAGGTCAAAGGTCATTTAGGGGTCATTAAAGGCTGTGTTGTGAATATCTTAAAACTGTATCTCCTCCCACAAAAAGTGTTGTATGTTCTTGAAAGGTGGTCACATTATTCCTGATATAGTGGTTCTTTAGTCTTGTATACTTATTTTGTTATCTAAGGTCATACGAGGTCATATGAGGTGGGAATGTGTTCTTGATTTTTCTTGATGTGGTATTGCTTTACACTCGTGAGTGCAATAGTCACCAAACATGGTTCATTTCATCAACTGTTGAAGGACTTCCAGGATGGGTGTAAAAATGTAGGTCAAAGGTCATCCAAGGGTTATTTGAGGCCATATAAAGGTAGATGTTTTGAAATGCTATTTTCTCTTTCATGCATGGCAAAATTGTCTTCAGAATTGCTTAGAACGATGAATGGCATGTACAGATCACAAATTACTTCTCCAACTTGGGATGAAGAATAATTTTGACACCTTTTTGACCAACTTTGTGCCACTCTTTACTGTATTTCTACAAGTCTCACGAAATCAATGCAGTATATTTCTTTACACTGCACTCCCTTTAAAACTGTCTGTGTACAAGAGGTCAATCCTGTGAGGTTGTTTAGGTTAGTTTAAAGGGAGATGTTTGAATATTTTCATTGTGTGTGCATGCAGGCATTCTGTTTAAATATACTCAAGGTCAAGAGGGCAAATTCCAATACTAATATAGTAATAGCTGGCACAGTCACACTACACTGCTTTGAAACTAGCCTTGCTTGTGGAAGGGATGACTAGGAGCATCAACTTTGTTTTATTTGTGTACAAGGAGGAAGCTTGCTCTCATTTGTGTTTTCATGGCCTTTAAAATTGCCTTCTGCCTTGCTAATTACGAACCGTAAACTCACTGTTTTCTGTAACAATAGTAAACAAGGCAGCCAGGGCTTATCACTTTATCTGAGATAAATTAAAACATTCTGAATTGTGAAATAATCTGTTCAAGAACTTAACAGCCATGTATGATAAGTATGTAGTTCCTGTGTTGACTGAACTGTCCATTGCATGGGGAATAGTTTTCTTGGCATCATACAGCAAACATACACATGTAGCAGAGATAAGTACATTGTCTTCTTAGACCAGTGGTCACATATGCTTATTATGGTCACTGCCTTATTAATCATAACATCCAAGTGTTATCATGAAATTAGTACATGATCTTACATACTCCATGTTGGCACACATTAAAGCTTTATGATCTATAGGCAAATTGTCTTGTTAGACCACTGAGAGATCACATATTCTATTGTGGTCACTGACTTATAACCGCTAAGTAATATCATGAAATTAGTTCATGATGCAAAATACCTATTTCAAATTGGATGCTAGTCAGCACGTCTACTAGTATGGAATGGAGATGATTGTCCGACACTGACCTAAATGGGTTTTAAAGATGCAAGTCCACACCTCTGCTGGTGCAGATGAGTGTCACCCACATTAAATGGGTTCTAAAGATGCAAGTCCACATCTCTATGGGTGGGGATGACTGTCACCCACATGAATAGGGTTTTAAAGATCCACACCGTCCTCTACAGATGTGCAGGATTTTGCTCTCACATGTACCACTGACACTGTCCTGTTTTATAAATAATGCAAAATGCCTTCTCTGAATACAGATTGTATGATCCAATGCTGAGACTTTGTCAAACACAAATGCCATAGTGTTACCTTTGTGCTTTTCATACATTTTTCATGGTTTGAGCGATTGCACCATTGGTGCTCTAGTTTTAAGTGAGGGTGAAAGGTCATTTTGGGTCACATGAGCTCAAAAGGTTTTGACCTTACTAGTATACCTCAGTATTTGTGAGGGATCTCATGCTTGTCATGTGGTCGTCCATGTTCATTATTGCAATATATCATATGGCAAGGAATCACTAAGCCTTTTGGCTTTCTAGTTAATGACATAGTGCTACCTTTTCCATAGGAGGTTTTAGGGACAAAGTCAGTTGAAGTTAAATGTGAACATTTATGTTTGCCTTGCTTGGAAAAGTCCAGAATGGGGAATTGCCAAGTTGGTAATGTGCTATAATTTTAATGCATCATTTTCACAATCTTCACAGTGCTCTATTTATGTACAGTAATGTGTATTGTAACAACACATACTTCATTTCCATTCATGGGATGTCTATTTAAGAACACATTGTAACTTTCAAAAGAACTATTCTTATGGTAAATTTTAAGTTGATTCAAAATTGGCCCAAGCCAGATGTGTTTGTGAAATGTTATTTGTCAGAGTCCCAATTAAGAATGGCATCACATCCCAAGATATAAGTTTATGGGGCCATTTTTGTTAAATGGGTAACTTTTTAGCCCAAACTATAAAAAGATAAAAACATAATATTTGTGGGGACACCTTAAATTTTATGTCTAAATGGATTAACTGCAGCACACCAACCTCCCCCCTCCCCTCAACTCTTCTTTCTGTACATCTTTCCAAAGGTACATCATGGGCAACAGATGTGAAAGGTGTTAGTATTTTAGCAGCTTCACTTCATTCATTTGAAGTGTTAATAGAAACACATTCGATGAAATTGTTGGTAGATGATTTGAAGTTAGAAATCATGAACTTTAGTCTGCAAGTAAGTATGAGGAGTGCTATCATGGCAAAATACCACTGTGTAAAATGCCATTCTAACTTCCAAGAAGGACAATAACTTGCCTTTCCCTTGCAGTGCATAGGCTTCCCACTTCGAAACATTTTGGGGACTAATCTCATTGCACATGCCATGGACTTGGCACAACTCTTCCCTTAAGATACAGTTCATGTATCATCTAAACCTCCCCCCCCCCCCTTCCTTCTGTCAGCTTTGCTTATGAGTGAGGTTTATCAAGAAGCCTTTTTGTCACTTGCCAAGTTTGATAAATCAATCAGTTTGTGCATACTTTTCTTTTCAGTCCCAATTAACCAAGAGCTGAGACGCCTCCTAGCTACATATCAGACTCAAAACTCACAACTCAAAGGAGATGTTCAAAGGTACAGGAGGAAGTTTAAAGAAGCTCAAGTTGAAATTCAAAAGGTAAATTTCAATAATAAAAAAAGTCATGATATTTTCACTCATCCTTTTTCTACATGAAAGCTATCAGAGGTCATAAAAATATCTAGGAAGAACTGGGAAGAAATTAAAAAAGCTTGCTTAAAAGTTTTAAGAATTTCTGTGGTTATGTCAACATTTGCAAAAACATAAATCTTAGACTAAATCAGGTCAAATCATGATATATGACTTATTTTAAGAATGGGATTTACTCATTCAAGGAAAGTCAGTTATTGTACCTAATGTACATTTATTTACAATGGATTTAAGTTCGCTTAGATTGGCATCTTTATACACGAACTGCTGGTTACTGAACTTTTATGTTTACCATTTTTCTGCCTTTTTGGTTCCTTGTGTAACAAAGGAACCTATGCAGTCACCTTGGCGTATGTATGTGTGTGTGTGTATGTGTATGTGACGGATTGGAATGAGAGGTATGTGGTGCGATAACTTAATAATCGAGTGATCAATTTTTTTCAAACTTGATATGTATGTAGATGTTGTGGAGTAGATGTGCCCTATCATTTTTGGTGGAGGTCAAAGGTCACTGGTGATCACCAGAGGTCAAAAAATGAATTTGTGTTAGTAGCTGTAACTCGGTATCCGTTGTTCAAACAGTGGCATAATTTGAGGATAAGTTAGATTGGTAGGAGGTGAAAATGTTGGTACATTAACCAAAATAATTGGAAAGGGTCAAAAGTTCAAAAAGTAATGTTTCATTGATATCTTGCCACTGAAACATTTTAGAGGTGTGGTGTAATGGAGATTTGTGTTCATCTAAGTGAAATGCACGTGATGACCCCCTTGAACTCACTTGACCTCTTGTGACCTTTTGACCTGTGTGACTTTTTTGTGACGTCTAGATTCGTCTTGATCAGAAAAACTGAAAAGGCTATTACACTACCCTCCTGCGATGTTCCTTACTTGAGTTACTGACATTTAAGTGACAGGCTAGTTAGTGTGTAGGTCATATGTATTGCAATGCAAGGTATGCAGTGCAATAACTCAATGACCAAGTAACATAGAGGGATGGCATAATGGAAAGTTGTGTTCGTCTGAGTAAAGTGCCCGTGAAGACTATTTGGGTGGTATGTCTTTGTTCAATTGGTTTAAAAGTCCAGCTGAAGTTTAATGCCTTGAGACAAATGCAATGTATAAAAGAAAAGAAGAATTATAACCCCCTCTCAGTCTAAAAGCAGTTTAGCTAACAATCAGGACAGTAATGCAATTTTTATTAAAAAAAAACAAAAAACCTTTTCCTCATATACAGTATTGAATAAAAATATTTGCAATGCAAGTAGTATTGGTTCCAAATTCAATAGTAAAATATGAAAGCAGTTTCTCTTCTTTACCTCTGCTTTTACCCTAGGGACTACAATGGTGTTTCTAACATCCTTTTTAGGCTAAAAGGTCAAGTTGAAAGTCATTTATTAGATTTTACTGAGCTATGTTTGTCTCTTGGTCTTCTAGCCAAATTGTGAAGAAGAAATTGGTGGTAATAAATCACTCTCAGGCTGCCTTAAGTAGCAGACTTGTGGGCTTTTCCTTATTTTTGCTTTTGGGCAAACACATTAGGTAGTCTAAAGGACAACCATGACATAATTTCTAGTCATCCATCATAAATTTTGGTGGTCAGGAATGACCAGATGACTGTTCAAAAGGGATTTGTTTATTTAAAATCAGTTTTCACCTACTTTGACTGTATTTGACCTTTGTGACTTCTTTGTAAGGTCTGGATTTGAATTGTTGAGATTGACCAAAAAGGCAATTAACTACCCCTCCTACACTGCCCCAAACTCTAGTAAATGACTTTTTAGTGAAAGATGATTAGCGTGTGTAGTTGTCCTATGGAAGTGGGCTGTGTGCAGTGTGATAACTTGAAAAGTTAAGTGTTCCATTTCTCTCAAACTGCAAGTGCTTGTATGATTTTGAAATTTAATGTGCCCCTATGTTTTTGGGTGATGGCCAAAAGTCATTGGGGTTAAAGGTGCAAATTATGCCTTACCTTGCGACTACCTTAATACAATATAAATGCAAGGAACCATAGTGCCCTTGGGCTCTTGTTTTCTCAAGAGCCTTACAAAATTGGCTGGGATGAGGAAGTGAAACAGGCATTTCAGCATGTATGATACTCCGTTCTACATTTCCAGTAATTGTACATTTCCATTTCCACCTGTGGAAGATCTATTGTGTGACACTTTCCTTGCCCCTCCCTTTATACTCTTCTAATGGAGTTTCCATTTGCCCCCATTATGTGATGCTCTCATGCCTGTTTTCATGGTCACACGTGTGCCATTCACAATATTTGTACAGGCATTCAGACAATCCCTGAAAAAGTAAATGAAACAAAATTGCTGGTACAGTGACAGAATGCACTCACAATCTCTCAAACTCTCCTTGAAACCCCCCCCCCCCCTCTCTCTCTCTCAATGTTGTGTCATTGCTGATAGGTAAAAAATTGTAGCCAACATTGAAAGGGGGAGCAGAGAAGGTGACTTGTTTCATTTACGTTTGTCTGGGAGTGTTGTTAGTTAGTAAGATGGAGTTTTATGGCCCAGTTTCCAACCTGTTGGTTCAAGTTGAGCCCGCCATGGCCTTTTATCCAGTTGTGGCTCACTGGCTTGTTTGGGAGTGGCTGGGAGTGGAACTTATCAAGGCTAATGTGGAGTAACCTATATTCTCACTACTGTATAGTGAACTGTGAGGAACCATGGCTTTTTAAAGGTTTTTTGTAGACTTCATAGTCTGTTTAGGAATGTTTGTAAAGTAAAAATAATTTTTAGGTGAAAATAAAATTTGCTGAGTTTCATAATTTACAGCTTTATGTTTCTAGAGGTTGGCAAGTCTACATTTGTGTCAAATAACTTTGTGAAAATGTGTAGTAAGAAGGCCCAATAAATACACACATGTAAGATAAATGCAAAATATTTAGCAACCCAGTTTGGGAAAAAGTATTTTCCCTACTTCTAAATCTAAGACTGTGGAGTCAAATGAAGTTCCCTATTTAGATAAGTCTAACCCTGGTATCCCTCCTCAGGTTTTGGAATGCATACATGATCACTCCTTACTTAAGTTTTTCTTTACATCATTTAATCTGTCCATTTATAGTCAGTTTTGGCTTATGAGATCAAACACTCACACCTTCATTTGTTGCAAGTGGTACCTTTCTTGTTGACCATCAGAAATGCTAAACATTTCCATTTGCATTGTTTTGGATTATTCTGTTCTATAAGGCTTATGTTGTGACACCTATTATCTGTCATGACTAAGAAACCACAAAATTCCATTGTTATATGTTCATTTTTACATCATGTTTGGAAAGTTGCTAAAATTAGGATTTTCTGAAACCACCATGCTGCTAAGCAAAGTATTTACTTCTTCATCACTTCTCATTTTGATAATGGAAATTAACCATTTTGTAGTCTTCCACAAAACTTTGTTATCAACTTCAATGCCTACCCATAAAACACAACCATATGAATGGTTTCTTTGTCAAGGAAGTCCTTCCATATAACATCAATCCTTCTTGAATTTTGCAGGCTTCCACATTTCCATTCTAAATCATCTGCAAATTTTACTCATTATCTTCAAACCACGTAATGGGATGACCCCAGTTTAAATTTCTGGTCATTATCATTACCGTTATTATCATTTTTGGTTTTGATGATAAGAGAAACCAATGCAATCATGATGGCGTGCGTGTGTATGTATGTATGTATGTATGTTTGTGTGTGTGTGTATGGGTGTGTATGTGTGTGTGTTTGTGACACTTTGCTTGTTAATACGATATCTCAAGATAGAAATGTCGCTGAGTTTTCAAACTTAGCACATAGATGCCCTATATTAAGAGGAAGAACCCTATTGATTTTGGTCGAGTTTGAAGGTCATTTGAGGTCACAGGGGTTAAAAACTCGAAACACTTTACATTTAACACAACTAACTCATTAACACGATATCTCAAGATAGGAATATCTGACAGTTTTGAGACTTGATACTTAGATGCCCCACATGAAGAGGAAGAACCCTATCGTTTTTGGTGGAGTTTAAAGGTCATCTGGGGTCACAGGGGTCAAAGGACTCGAAACACTTTACAATATGATATGGCACGGTAGGAATGTTTGAAAGTATTCAGATTTGTTACATAGATGTTCCATATCAAGAAAAAGAACAGCATAAGTTTTTGTTGAGTTCAAAGGTTATTTGGGGTCACAGGTGTCAAAGGACTTGAAACACTTCACATTTAACTCATTAACACAGTATCTCAATGTAGAAATGTCATAGGACTTGAAACACTTTACATTTAACTTCATTAACACAGTATCTGAAGGTATGAATGTTTGAAAGTATTCAAACTTGGTACATAGATGAAGAAAAAGAACAATATCAGTTTTCAAGGAGTTTAAAGGTTATTTGGTGGCACAGGTGTGAAAGGACTCGAAACACTTTACATTTAACTAATTAAGAGAGTATCTCTATGTAATATGTTCAAAGGACTTGAAACGCTTTACATTTCACTCATTAACACAGTATCTGAAGGTAGAAATGTCTGGAAGTTTTCAAACTTCATACATAGATGCCCCATATCAAGAGGAAGAATGGTATGGGTTTTGGTCAAGTTCAAAGGTCATTTGGGGTCACAGGGGGTCCAACCCGGAAAACCTTGTTTACACAATATCTTGAGGTAGGAAGCTTGGATTGATTTCAAACTTAATATGTTGATGCATTATGATGTAAGGAAGAATCCTATTGATTTTGGTACAGGTCAAAGATCATTTTGGGTTACAGGGGGGCCAAACCCTGAAAACCTTGTTTACACATTATGTCAAGGAAGGAAGCTTGGATTGATTTCAACCTTGAGATGTTGATGCATTATAATGTAAGGAAGAACCCTATTGATTTTGGTAGAGGTCAAAGGTCATTTGGGGTCACAAGGGGGCCAAACCCTGAAAATCTTGTTTACACAATATCTGAAGGTAGGAAGCTTGGATTGATTTGAATCTTGATATGTTGATGCAATATGATGGGAAGAAGGACCTTATTGATTTTGGGTAGAGGTCAAAGGTTATTTGGGGTCACAGGGGGTCAATCCCCAAAAAACCATGTTTACATGATATCTCAAGGTAGGAAACTTGGATTAATTTCAAAACGTGATATGTTGATGCATTATGATGTAAGTAAAAATCCTACTGATTTTGGAAGGGGTCAAAGGTCATCTGGGGTCACAGGGGGTCAAACTTGGAAAACCTTGTTTACAGGATATCTCAAGGTAGGAAACTTGGATTAATCTCAAACGTGGTATGTTGATGCATTATGATGTTAGGAAGAATCCTATTGATTTTGGTACAGGTCAAAGGTCATTTTGGGTTACAGGGGGGTCAAACCCTGAAAACCTTGTTTACACGTTACGTCAAGGAAGGAAACTTGGATTGATTTCAACCTTGAGATGTTGATGCATTATAATGTAAGGAAGAACCCTATTGATTTTGGTAGAGGTCAAAGGTCATTTGGGGTCACAAGGGGGCCAAACCCTGAAAACCTTGTTTACATGATATCTCAAGGAAGGAAGCTTAGATTGATTTCAAACTTGATATGTTGATGCATTTTGATGTATGGAAAAATCCTACTGATCTTGGTAGGGGTTAAAGGTCATCTGGGGTTGCAGGAGGTCAATCTCCGAAAACCTTGTTTGCATGATATCTCAAGATAGGAAACTTGGATTAATCTCAAACTTGGTATGTTGATGCATCAAATGTGATGGAGAACCCTATTGATTTTGTTAGAGAACAAAGGTCATCCAGGGTCACAGGAGGCTCAAACCCCGAAAACCTTGTTTGCATGATATCTAATGGTAGGAAGCTTGGATCTTTTCGAACTTGGTTTGTTAATGAATTATGACGGGAGGGTGGACCCTATTTATTTTGGTAAAGGTCAAAGTTCACCTGGGGTTATCCAAGGTCAAACCTTGAAAACCTTTCCTACTTTGTATTTCAAGGTGGGGAAATGAGAGAGAGTTCAAAGTTAGAATGTGGATGTGTGATGGTTGGAAGATGGCTTCTGTCATCCTTGGTGGAGGTTGAAGGTCAATTGCGGTCACCAGAGATCAAACTATGAAAACTTTGTTAATAGGATAGAATATCTTAAGGCACAGCATGAAATTTGGCTTTTTGAATGTAGAAGTGTTTTGGTTAAAAGAAAAACTAGTTACTTACTGGTGGAGTCATAGGTAACTTTGGGTCACCATGTGTTACAATAAATGCAGCATTTTTTGAAAAGAACATGTTCTGTATCCATCATTGAAACCTCAATGCATTTTTGCATTCTGGTTTAAAACACCTGGAAGGTCATTCTTTGAAAGATGGGTTTTTTGTCACAAAATAATTTTTGTGACAAACCGTTTCTGGGTTCGTGATAAGCAAAACTAATGCAGTCATGGTGGCGTGTGTGCATTTTTGTGTGAGTGCATTTATGTATGTGAGTGTGTGTTTGTGATGCTTTGCCCTTTAATATGATATCTCAAGGTAGGAAAGTCTGATAGTGTTCAAACTTGCTACATAGATGCCCCATATTAAGAAGAAGAACCCTGGGTATAGAGGTCATGATGCCAGGTCACCATTGGTCAAACTTCATATGAAATCACCAGGAGTTAAATAAAAACTTTGTTAACAGTTACTTCCAAGTAGGAAACTAAGAAGATTTTTATATTTGGTATGTGGAGGTTGCATGGTAAAGAAGAGAACGGTAACTGGTTTTAGAGAGGTCAGAAGCCATCTGGGTCAACAGTCATCAAAATGTCGAAATTCCCAAGAATTTCGAAGATTATCATGAGAGGTCACAAAGCAAAATTTCCAAAATTTTCCTTTTGGCAAGGAATTGCTAAGCCATTGGGCTTTCTGGTTATGAAGTTTTGACGATCAGTCTTCTCTTTTGTCTGTGATATTTGTTTGGCAGCTTCCTATATTAACAAAAAGTAAATACTGAGAAGCCTGTCAGATTTACTTCATCAAATTCCATTTATAAAGAAGCCAGATTTCCCTTCCAGTGCTTGGAGCCCCCCCTCCCCATCCCTCTCCCCTAATTTCAAAATGTCAAGTGGTGAACAGTTTTTGGCAAGGAATTACTCAGCTTCTGATATGTTTCATTCGTGACATTGGTAGTGTTTATTTATTGTGTTTATTTATTGCCTAAAAGAGAAAATACAAGATCTCATTTTTCTCATAGCTTAAAGATGAACGGAATCGTATGAATGCTATACCACCTTCAGCTGTGTCACCAGGGACTTCAACAGGTGCCATGTCATCAGGGAGTAGCTGTGCTGGTAAAGAGCAACCTGTGGACCATAAGGAGCCCCTTAGTGACATCTCCACCCCAGGGAAAAAGGAGGAACACCATATCCACCCAGAAGAAAGGAAAGATAAAGAAAAAGCAAGGGAGGACAGAAGAGACAGTGGCAGCAAATCAGAGTCAGAGATGATTCGGGAGTTGAAAGCCAACCTCAAGTAAGGATGAAATTGAAACTGATGAATGAACTGTTTAGTATTTTGTTTAAAGAAAAGAGAAGAAATTTAAAATTCTTTTAAAAAATAATGAATGTGCTCCGATGTTATTTTTTGAATCCTTGGTGGTTACACCATGTAAGCTCTGTGACACTGTCACATGGTGGGGAATAAGGGGGTTGGGTGCTTCAGTTTTCTGTAAGTATGTGATATCCAAAGTCATTTGCATTTAGAGAGACATAATTGCATTGATTCAGTGTGTAGTCATTGACTTTTGAGCTCACATGGACAATGCTACATCAGCATTGGGAGAGATAGTATGGAAACAAAGTGCAGGGCAGGATAGCTTATTTAAAAATTTGTTTTGAAGAGAAATTTTTAGTGTCTCCCTTGCACTGCCCAGCATTCACACTGAATCATTTTTGTAGTTTATGGCATCTGATCGTGTGTTGTTAGTAGCTGAAAGGGTTTCATTGAAGAACCTGCATGAAGCTTAGGGATTGTCTCTTTAAATTGCTTTGCTCTAAAAAATGAGGAAGGACATGACTTCCAGTAACTGTCTTGATACTAGAGATGGTGATTCAAATGGATTTTGGAATCAAATCAAAATTACAGTAAATTTTGTCTTTCTTGGAATTTGACATAAAGCAATTGATGATGGTGATTGGATGTGATTATGCAAATAAACCCTAAAAATTAGTCAAAGTACTTTATTTTTGTGGACTATTATCAATGGGATGATTACTTGATAATTATTTAACAATGGGGCAGGTCAGCAAATTTTGGACATAGCTGCTTGCAAAATATTTGCAAACGGTTAACAAATAACTACAATGCTGGTAAACACCAGTAATATCACAGAACTAGGGGCAGAATCCTTTATTTACCAGGCAGAGTTATTGCCAAGTCACTTATTTATTTCCTGTGCCTTACTGCCCATACTGACTGGTTAGATAAATGACTCTCCCTTAAGTGTAGTTGGACCTCATATAAAGGTGGGGCTTATTTGCATATTGGCTATCAGCTGTGCAAACAAGTACAGAGATTGCTTATTCCCATATTGACTGGCAGCATTCAGTACATGGGCATATACTGTTCCGTCGCCACTGATTCATGTTCTGCTTACACACAGGTGTGCATACATAAGTGTGGTTGGGGGGTTGAGTGGATAACCAATAAATAATGGTTGTCTGTACAGCTGCTAGGTGACCTAGACCATCACCACAGCATGGGAATGTGTATCATGGAATTAGTTGAAGCTAATCAGCCACTCGAAACTTGTGACATGGTCAGTACACTTTTGTGTGTATTTTGACATGTAGTAAATCAGTGGAAGTGTTCGACATTTGCAGCAGTTAATAGCTTTGAGACACCAAGTGCAAATTTTACAATCAGTAACTTTTATGGGTCCTTATCAGGTTGTTTCTAGTGTAACTCAAAATTGATAGGTTAAGGTGATTTTGAGATGTCATATTCTTTGCCATTGTTCACTTGAACAAATTGCATAACCAGTTTTCCTCAATTGCAAATGGCTTGGAAGCATTCACTATTCAGTAAGTATTACTGAGGTTTATACTTCAGTTAACTGCTGTATTAGTTTGCTGAACTTCATCTAGTTTTGTGTTAATCTTGTGGTTGTCAATAAATAGTTCGTTTCAAAACATTTGGGAATGTCAAACCATTGGATGGATGTTGGTAGAGTTAAAAGTTAAATCAGCAGAGGATGGACCATTGTGTGCACATACAGGGTGAAAGGCAGTGGGGCTAGTCTTAGATTATGCTTAGATACAATGCAGTAGGACCCAAACCTGGTGTGTCTTTAGCATTATTGGTTGATTTTACTAAACCAATAGTTAACCTAGAAAGGTGCACATTCTGTTTCATAAGTAGATACTGGGGGAAAGCTGCAGAACATCTTGAAACATGTGTTCAAAACATTAAAAGAAATGTTCCCCCTGATAAAGTCAGTTTCTAGAAATTTCTGAAAAATTACAGTTTTCTAGGACAACTTTAACAACATAATATCAATAACAACAACACCAGAGTGATATCTGCTGGAGCTGTGATTCCAAATGAAAAAAAATGATTCCTTCCACTTTTTCCATTTGTAATTTAATAGAAGTCACAAACTGTGTTAGTCTTACATGATTGTGGAGGTTATGATAATTATGTTGCTTTTTATAGAAAATCGCAGGAGAGCCAGAAAGAAATGAAATTGCTTTTGGACACATACAAGGGTCTAGCCAAGGAGCAACGTGATAAAGTCCAGGTACAGTAGAAGTCACTTCATTTGCAACATTTGCACTTGTTGCAGTAAAATCCATACAGTTTGACTGATATTGTAGGTAAAAAATATTTGGAGTTTGAATCAGTGTGCCTTTTCAAACTGTTTTTTCTTCCAATTAGGCCTGTCAGTTTCCATTTAATTTCCTAAAGATTAAAACGGTCAAAATAAACATTTGTTTACTGTTTAAACGATGTCGAAATATAGCCGCTTTTGATTTCCCTTAGAATCAAGTGTAAACATGATAATACATACAAATACTTGCTCTGAGACTATAATTTTGGCATGCCGCCCTCTATCAGTTCACAAAACATCCGGGACATGCATTGGAAGTCATTGGGTAGAGTGCATACCGAATATCCAGTAGAGAAAATGCACAGGAAACATCGTGGTTTTGCCACTACCACAGGCAGCTAACCGCTGCAGCGCAGGCTCGTTTACTAAGCAGCTGCATACCTGGCTGAAGGGAAGTCTAGCTCGTGCAACTTTACCGATGGATATTGCGCCATCAAAATCTTAGGTTTCATGAACAGGTATATTGTTACGTAAAATTCGGCGTTGTAATTGGAGGCTCTAGAAATTAGTTTTAAAAACGATTGAAAGCAGATTCCATTTGCAGGCCTAGGCTAGGCCTACCCTAGTAATATCAACAACTTGGTAAGGCATAACATTAGGTCTAAATTTTAATTTTGCCCATATGGTTCAAACTTTGGGCTATGAAAGTGCCGTTAAAACGGCTGATCGTTCGTTTAAACATTTAAATGTGACAGGCCTAGCCTACTTCCAATTTTCCCCCAAATTTTCAAGGTTGTCATCTGGGGTTACCAGCTGTCCAAATGCAATATTTCCTAAGAATTCACAAAAGCAAGTATGAACACGGAACTGTATTTTATTTTATTTTATTTTATTTTATTGTTACCGATAGCATTTGACCAGTGATCAAAAACCTTGAAAATTGCTATTAATGTAAATACATTTCCAGAGATGCAAAGGTTGATACATTAATTTCCTCTCGGTAAAGAATCACCAAACCTTTGGGCTCTATGATTATATCCTCACTATGGCCAGTTAGGACAACTTACCATAGGGATGGGGACTTTGAAGGGCAGGTCTCCCTTCAAAATAGCTTTAAGGGTCATTGGTAACAAGGGAGTTCAATCCTTCAAGTAAATGAACCTTCTCTGTTCTACTACTAAATACAGGATACTGAACTGACCTGACTTTGACTCTCAGTTCAATACCCATGGGTGGAAACAAGGAAATTTAGAGGAAAATTTTAACAGTTTGAATGAAATTTGACTAGTTTTGAATGTTGCAGAAATTGTTGGAAATATGAATTACAGTTTACCGTCCAGGGAAGAGTTGTGCAGGATAATCTTTGGTCCCGTTTCATATCATGAGTTAAGTTTAGCCAATCAATTTGCATTTGGATGGGGAAAACTAATGTGACTGACTTTTATTTATAGCTCTCCTTGTCATATATGCAGAGTCAAATTTGCTGACTTAAGTGTGACCAAGGAGTAATCTGTTCTTTGGGCAGTTGCATAACATGTCACAAAGTCTCCTTTTACTGTTTTCATAACATTAAAGAAGTTTTTTGCAGTAGTCTAGCCCTTTCAATAAATAAAAGTTTGGTAAAAAATGTAACTGTTACTCTAAATGGTATTTATTAAATGGATAATCACCAGAAGTTTTAAGATTAGAGACCCGATTTCTTGTTTTTTTTTCTAAGTCTTGGGTGGTAAATTTTTTTACCTTTTCAAATTGTTGTCCGCTATTTCTGGAATTTATTCCCACCATTGTGTACAGATGATTGCCTGTGAGAAAAGACTCAAGGGGGAATTGGAAGAACTTCAGCAGAGACTGAAGTATCTGGAAGATAAAGAGAGAAGAGATAGTAGAAGACTTACAGATGATGATGCCATGAGAAAAATAAGAGCCCTGGAAGATGCAGTCCATCAGCTACAGAAGAAACTAGCTGAGAAAAAACAGGTGATGTCTTTAAAATATGCTTTGAGAAGGGATAATGCTGTAAAACTTTTTTTTTATTTGTATTAAATTCATTTTTTAAATTCAAATATAGTAATTCAAAGAAAATAGTATTGGTGACATATATTTCTGGAATTTTCGAAATTTGTTTCTTTTGTTTCATTTCACAAGTCTTTGAAAGATGCATTTACATTATAGTCTTTGAAACATTTGAAAATAAATAAACCAATAATTTAAAATTGTAACTGTTTTGTGTTTGGTTTTGAAGGAGGAAGAGGCATTACTAGCTGAGATGGAGGTCACAGGTCAAGCCTTTGAAGATATGCAGGAGCAGAATAGCCGACTGCTGCAACAGCTTCAAGAAAAAGATGAGGCAAACTTTAAACTAATGGCTGAGGTGAGTTATTGAACCAAAGGGTAGGGTTTTAGCATTTAATTGTTAAATGATCAGACATGCAACTAAACATTTAGTAGAATGTTCCTTGGGATTAATTCATTGCCTTTTCAAACCCCTCCTTTTACTTCCTACTTTTAACCCTTTACCGTTGTTTGGGTCCTTTTGGACCCATGCGGAGAGCTCTGCTGTCACACATATTTACTGTTTCACACGGGGCCCGAAACTGCGAGTAGCTTCCCGAAAATTTGGTCACAACAGCGAGAGAGACAATAGTTTAAGGTCACAGGGTCAATGGCCTACGGAAGCAGATGCGGGGCGGGCTACGTCCCCTTTTCCGCCCACTCCCGAGGCGTGCAAATATGCCCCGATCGGAGCACAACGGTAAAGGATTAATCTAAAATATCTGCACCACTCGGCTAAAGGTTAACGTGCACACACGCAGAGACAGTGGCATCAGCTTTGCAGTAAACACACTCCACAGGCTTATTTTAACCCTTTACCGTTGTTTGGGTCCTTTTGGACCCATGCGGAGAGCTCTCCTGTCACACATCTTTACTGTTTCACACGGTGCTCGAAACTGCGAGTAGCTACCCGAAAATTCAGCCACAACAACGAGAGAGACAATAGTTTAAGGTCACGGGGTCAAAGGCCTACGGAAGCCGATGCGGGGCGGGCTAGGTCCCCTTTTCCGCCCACTCCCGAGGCGCGCAAATATGCCCCGATCGGAGCACAACGGTAAAGGGTTAAGCAAGTCCACTATGCTTGCTACTGTTTTCTGCTCAACCCAAATTTACTCTTCATTGCACTATTGCTAATCACTTTTTCACTGCTGCACATGCATGTGTGCTTATCTCTCCAATGTCCCAACGAATCTGAAACCATGAGAGCTGTTTCATGAGGTGATTCACAAGTAAGGTGAGTGCCGTGGGTAAGCAAGTCTTTATACTATTTTGAGTTAGTTCTGCAGACATGGAATTTGTGGTTAATTGCTGAATGGTCACAAATTTTTGATTCCTTGCCGAAGGCAGGCAAGGAATCTATGCGATGGTGATGTCGTGTGTATGTGTGTGTGTGTGTGCACGTGTGTGTGTATGTATGTGTGTGTATGTATGTGACGCTTTGGCTTGTAAACACGATATCTCAAGAAGGGTAGGTGTGACTAACCTCGTATTTGGTGTGTAGGTTGGTCATATTTAGTAGATGATCCCTATTGTTTTTGGTAGAGATCAAAGGTCATTTGGGGTCACGAGAGGTCAAAAGGTCAAAACTTTGTAAACACGATATCTCAAGAACGGTACATGTGACTATGCTCATATGTGGTGTGTGGATTGGTCATATTGAGTAGATGATCCCTATCGATTTTCGTGTAGGTCAAAGGTCATTTGGGGTCACAAGAGGTCAATAGGTAAGTTCCTTAGAAATTGCTTGTAAACACGGTATCTCAAGAAGGGTAATTGTGACTAATCTCATATTTGGTGTGTTCATTGGCAATATTGAGTAGATGATCCCTATCGATTTTCATGGAGATCAAAGGTCATTTGGGGTCACGAGAGGTCAAAAGGTCAAAACTTCGTAAACACGATATCTCGAGAACGGTACATGTGACTATGCTCATATTTGGTGTGTGGGTTGGTCATATTGAGTAGATGATCCCTATTGTTTTTGGTGGAGATCAAAGGTCATTTGGGGTCACGAGAGGTCAAAAGGTCAAAACTTCGTAAACACTGTATCTCAAGAATGGTACATTTGACTGTGCTCACATTTAGTGTGTGAATTGGTCATATTTAGTAGATGATCCCTATTGATTTTCCCAAAGGTCAAAGTTCATTTGAAGTCAGCATGTTCAAAGCCTGACAGGCTTCTCAATGTAGGAAGATTGGATGCCTTGCATGTGTACTTTGTGGGCACATTATGGAGCCTTGTTAATTGAAAAACATTGCAAAGCAATGTCAATGTGAAAAAAGGCCTTACATTTCAGCAGCAAGGAATCACTAAGCCTTTTGGCTTTCTGGTTGTGATTAAACATTTGTTGATTATACTACACAATTACCACCTTAAAAAAGGAGTTAAGCTGTTTAGCAGCCTAGTGTCTTAGGTTTCACCCAATGAGAGCTAAATCCAGGTTTTGAGTAGAGAGAATAATGTAAGGCTGGGGATGTGAAATGTGGATGTTAGAATTTTCCTGAGGCAAAACTCAGTTAGTTTAAAAGTTCAGAAAACTTTTTGTTTACTAAGTGAAAATCTCACCCAAACAGCATGTGTGACAAAAATGATATTTGTATGTTTTGAATTGTGTAAGGCATTCACAAGCGTATGGAATAAAAAGTTAGTGACAGCAATTTTATGCCATTTGATGCCAATTTTTGGCCATATCTATCACCAGAGATAGCCCTTGTGTTAACAAATAGAGCCCCATGAAAGAGATGGTCAAACAAAATGCTACCTCTTCCAACAACTCTAAAAGTGGAAGCACATTAATTCAATATTACAGTGTTTGTTAGTATATTGCACAAACCTTGTAATGTTCATATCAAGTCAACATCAATTATCTTAAAGAATGTGCCATAATTTGTGTGACTCTTCACCCCTTGTGACTTTGGCGAGTTAAAACAAGAATGATGACAAGGGGCCACATGTAAAGCCAGTTTGTGGCATTTTCTCAAGTCGCTGGCCTAAGAACAAGAAAAGGGTGGGCAGTGTGAGAAAGAACACTTGATGGGGATGGCAAATAACTGAGCAGAGAAACTCTACTTCTAACATTTTGCTCACAGATTGAGATGGCACTGGTATATGCCAGAAATGCATCTGAAGAATGTGCCAGTATCAAGTCATAGAATAAAATCAAAATTTGAAATTCTTATTCCCCATTTCTCAGAAGGGGAAGAATGTAACTACTTGCTCAAACTTACAGTACATCCATTACACAATCACAACATGGCAATTACTAATCAATTTAAGTCAAATCTTTCCATCCCATTCAGGTTGCATTCAATTTCTCAAGAATTAGTATTGAAATGGAATTTTACAACTCTGAAATTCTTCATAACCATTGTAGCACAAGTTAAGGTGACAGAAACACCATTTTACCTCTTCGGTTTTAGTATTTCAGGATTATATTTTGGTTGTCCGCTTGAGTTTGGAGTTAAATGTCTTCTGCCTGTAGATTATATTCAGTAAATAGACTCATTAGCAGGTGTTATATGGCTGTGTGACATGAAGGTTCCTTTCCTTTATTTGGTCCTTAGAGGATTAAATCCAATCAGATCCACAAACTGCTTCAAGAAGAGAAGAACATGATGGCAGACCAAGTGGCTACCCTCCAGACCCAGGTTGATGCGCAGAATCAGGTGGTCAGGAAGTTGGAAGAAAAAGAGCGTATTTTACAGACCAGTATAGCTACCATGGAGAAGGATCTAGAGCTAAGACAGCAGGCAATAGACCAACATAAGAAAATAGTGAGTTCCTCCTCCTTCTCCCTTTCTCCTCATTTTCCTGACACTCTTCTAAATGGAAGGTGAAATGTTCATAACTTTTTGGAAAGCATTATGGTTTTCATTTGCAAATGTTCTTTAGTCTGAACACTGTTTAGAAGTGTCACTGAGTCATATAATGTCATTGATATGGCTTCAGTAGTACTTACCTCAATTCTGCACTTGAACCATTTCTCTCATTGAGAGGAACCAATTTTAATGCAAGAAGGCTTTGAAAAACATTGCTTGAAAGCCTGTGAGGTTTTATGTTTTTTATTTTGAAAGCTCTCGTGACAGGAAATCAGTAATGTTTTTATTTCTTAAAAAGGTGAATGTTTATGAGAAAGGCATCATGTCAAAATAGCAAAGCTGTAGCTGACTCAGGAGCCTGCATGTGCTTCAGAAATGCCTGGCTCCTGTTTACATTGCAGTAGTAGGATTAATGTGTTTTACTGCTATTTTCAAATATGTAGCAACAAACTATTGTAGCCCCTTCAGCTTGGCCAAGGCAGCTGAAATTAAAAATGATGATATGACACCTAACAAGCAAAGTTCTTTAAAAAATTATCAATTCTTTTGTGAGATTATCACCAAATACATTTTGCCTGGATACAAATGATTTTTTGTTTGGGTCTAACCTTTGTGTTGTTATTGTCAACATAAGCAGACATTCAATTTGGCAACAACTAAGGGATTAAAGATATGAACAAAATGATAGATAGGAAGAGAAATTGTTGAATACATATTTGTCAATGAAAATGTTTGGAGAAAAAAGAATATAAAGAAACTGTAATAGTTGTTTTGAGAAAAGGTATGCATTATTAAATTTTATTTCTCACACAGGCCAGTGATTGCAGTCAGGAAGCTGCAGATCTGAAATTTAAATTGGAGAAAATTGAGGAAAAGATAGAGGAAATTCAGAAGATGGCCAAGGAGAAGGCTTCAGCAGTAGAGCAGGAAAATCACAAAAATAGGAGGGTCTTGGTAAGTTTGGTGCCATGTTGACATGCATTGTGTTGAAAATTAAATGGAAGAGGGTAGGTTGGAAAGGGCAACCACAGACAGGTATTGTTTCCCACTGTCAAAGGTTTTCATTTAGTGGGTTTGTGAAGGGTTAAAGTACTTCCCTATCACATTCTCATCATATGCTCATGTAGAGCAACAGTGCATCTGTATAAAGCTCACTTCTAATTTCTAAATGGTCTGTCTGGCCTTTGCAGAAAGGAATACCAACACAATTATTTAAAATGAAAGCTCAGTGACAGGCTGAACAATAACATGACAAGTTGTGCTGTTGTGTTCCTAACTTGATTTATTTCTTTTGACAGAAACTGGAGATTAAGTCCCTCATAGAACAAACAGAAAGTAGAACGCTAAGAAGCCCACAATTTTTTCAGTGTGGTTACTTTGCTATTTTCAAAATGTCTGTCATGTGCAACTTTTCTATAAATACAGAGTATAGATTTGCACATGTTTGTTGTAAAGTGTCTGCTAGAGCAGTAATGCATCCATTGAACTAGTACAGTACCAGTACTGTGCTTCCCTTTGAGTACCAGTCTTCTTTGAGCCAGTACAGTACAAGCAGTGTGCTGCCTGCCCCTTTGAGTACCAGTCCCCATTCAGCTAGTACAGTACCAGTACCGCGCCACACTTTTTCACACATTCCAAATTTTACTTGAAAAAAAAAGATTCTTTAACACCCTAGTGGCATCGATTGCCTTGGAGGACATCTACTTTTATAAGAATTCTTAAAAGCGAGAGGCCTTCCCTGGCCAGCATAGACATGTGACCGGTCATGGGAGCGGAGGGTTCAGGTGCGGTGAGCAATAGTTTGCCATTTATCATTCAAGAGATGTTAGGGGTAGAACCATGAACAGTCGGAAGTTCAAGAAGTGACAGACAGTTTCATCAATTCAGTGGACCTTGAAATTAGCAAAGATTTACAATAGAGAAGCATTAACATATTTTCAATTCCTTTGTTTAGCTCTCCTGAAAAGAATCAAGACCATTTATGTAATAGTGGTATAACATTTTACGTGGTAATATTCTGACCACTTAGCATGTTGCTGATTTTTTTGTTATTGCAAACAAAAGCTAAACATAAAGGTTGTTTAGACTCTCTTTCCAAGCATGAAAACGCAATTTTCGGCTATCTGAAAGGTCGCAATTTTTCAAAATTTTCTTTACACAGAGAGCCAACTAATGGTGGTGCTCAGCTTAGATAGTCTTTCGAGCAAAGTAACATTTTTCGGGTCAAAGTATGTTCTAATAAGTTTCAGATCCCTGCAGTTTTTCAAAACCAATTTTGAAGTGAGCATTTCATTGCAAACGACCAAGAAGATAGCGACCCCTTAGATTCTTGGTATAAGTCTGGAAAATGCTGTTTCAGACCATCTGAAGGGTCTGATGTTTCAAAATTTCTCTCTCAGTATTTGCATACTTAATGGCCATGTAGTACCAAATGTGTGGTAAATGATTGAACTCATTTCCACTCTCTCCTCAATGGAAATGTGTGGAAAGATATGTCAAAGTACTTCCATGGATTTTATATCCATTCATTGTTGTAAACAGATGCCATAAATGAAAAAAAGAGAGAGCAAATGAGAGAAAAGAGAGCAAACAGGGAAACTAAAACAACAGCAGTGCTACTGTTACTCAACCCTCTTGATGCTAGGAACTATCCAGTTTGAAAAAAAAAAAAAAATGAACACTATGATGATCAGTATGTAGAATGTACTATACATTAATTGTATTTGGGCAGGTTTTCTGTGCTGTATCCAGGAAAATCTAAGCTAGGTTGTCCTTGTCTTCTTTTATAAAAAAGATGACTCCCTTTGTCAAATAATGTAGTCAAACACAACCTTTGTAGCTATCCCAATATGACTTCTTCAGTAATTTATGAAGAACTGCAGAAGATGAAACTTTTTGAACAATGAAACAGACATTTCTCGCTCACAGTATCACATAAGCTTTACCCACACTTGCAGGTTGAGCTTATGAGGCAGAGGCACGTTATTTTTCTGTTCTTTTTCCTTTCTATAAGGAGTGATTGTTGGTTTTACATTCTTTGTATCACATTGTCTTGCAAAAAACAGTGCACATGGCAACAAAACAATTTTGAATATTTCCCTAACCTTACATTTTGGTCTTATATGATGTTTATGCCAACGAGCATTGCAAATTATCTCTCTCAACTCTAACAGTTATTTCTCTAATCAACAGGAGGAATGTCAGAGTCTTAGACGTAAAGTAGAGAGATATAAAAGAATGGAGCTTGCTAGCAGTGCAGATGAGGTACTGGCTGAAGAAATTAGAACTTACAAGGTGAGTTGGAAGTGAATGAAGGAGTGGGTAATTTGGGCAAGGGATGTAACATCTGATGTCGCATGAACATAATTTGTGTCACTGTTGTAACCCTTTATGTTGATCATACCAGTAACTATTCTCTATTCTTGCAAACTTTAATATTGCCTTCTCCATTGAAGTCCAAACATTGAAGTACCTTTAATCAAATAAATATTCCATCATACCCTTAAACAGATTTTCCTCTTGGGATGTTTCTAGTTCAAAGGGTTTTCAAAGATTTGGATGTGTTTTCATTTGCTCCTCTCAAAAAGACTGAAGCAAAAACTTTCACTCTTCAATAGAAAGCTACTTTTCAATAGATTTGTATTTTATTTATTCAGCCTTAAAGTACATGTATTTTTTTTTTCAGGAACAACTAACATGCCCTTGTTGTAAAAAGGGAAGAAAAGATGTGGTCCTGACAAAATGTTTCCATGTATTTTGCTATGAATGCATCAAGACACGTTACGAGACGAGACAAAGGAAATGCCCAAAATGTAATGCTGGATTTGGTGCAAACGATTACCATCGTATATGGTTGGACTGAAATTGTAGAAGTGTAATGTGTGGATACAATGTATTATATGGAGACATCATGATATGTTGCTAAGATTTTTTGTTTTAATTTCTCAATCAAATTGAAAGAATGTCTAATGTGTATTGTGAAATTTTAATCTGTTCTTTGTACCTTGGGATAATGCTTCTTTTTCAGTTTTCAGTTGCTTATGAAAGATGAGCAGCACTGTTTTTTTACTGAGAAAGAAATAGGTCCCAATGGCACTGTCCCTTGAATAATGGTAGCTCTTGTTGACTCTGTATGTGTGATAGAGGGAATAGTAGCAGGTTGGCTGGTTTTATGCAGGTAATCAGGGATTTGAATGCTTGCAAGTATGTGTACAATCACAGAAAATATGTGTGCAAGAATTGCAAAGCATTCATGTGATAATTATGAAAGTAATAAGATAATTATGAATGGCAGGTCATGGGGGACATCCTCAACCCACCGTTAGTTCCATTGTCCTGGGTATGATATTGATATTAAAATTCTAAAATAGGGATTGTCCTGCAGAGTAGCTTGCATGTTTAGTTGCAACATGGAATTTTGCAATTGTGCTCTTTAGGTCCTTGTATGCTCACCAGGATATCTCTCAAGGAATAAGGAGTCATCTGTCTGTAGGAAGAGATCAGACAGTTGTGGGAGAGGTTAAGTAAGATTTCATGCCTCAACTTAAAACTTCCTGGTTTAATCAAATCCAGTTGTAGGGTGCTAGACTGGTTTTACTTATTCTAATGCTTACGCAAAGAATCATGCGCATCAGTAGGAGGTCCCATTTTTTCAAGTCTTAGGTATGACGGACCACAAAATCAAACCTGGACCTCCCATGTTAGAAACTGATGTTCTACCATTAGACTTAACATGTGGTAGGGACTGGAAGTGACTTGATGTTAAACTGTTACTGTATGGAGTGAGATTTGCACCTAAGGTATCCTAATTTCCTGGTCGATTCCTAAATACATAGTTTCTGTCTCGATAGTAATGCTGATGTTAGCGCAATTATTTAATTGCTTATAATCACCATCTAAGAATGATTGTTATTAAAAGTGTGTTACAATGCTGCAAGAGTGCAGGAATAAAATGTCATTAGAAAGACCAAGTAAAGGTAATATATTTACTTTAATATATTTTCTGTTTCTTCTCTAACAAGTATAACTCAAGACATGAAATGTGTAAAAGGAGCTCTTTTTCAGTATGGTACAGTTTGCCTTCCAACACAACTGTTTTTATGTATACCGTAAACAACAAGGGTCTTATCATGCAGGGACGAGCCTGAGACTTCTAAAAAAAAAAAAAGGAAATGAGCCTGAGACTTTTCACAAATAAAGAGGAAGTTGAGTGGCAGACACTGGGGTTTGGGAAGGCCCCCCTGATGTCATGTTATAATCAGACCTTTGATTGGATAGAACTCTGAGGGTTGTTTGTGCAAGTTAAATACAGTAGCTGAAATTGGTAAGCCATTCATTACACAACTGTTAGGTTCTTTGGGGCAAAAAAGAGGAATGATTAAAAAAATTTAGAAATATTCTAAAAAGAGGAAGTATCTCATTCCTGAATTCATGCAATAAGTTTATCTTTATGTGAGGAAATGAGGAAGATTCCTTGCAATGTGGGTTACCTTCTTAGTTAAATCATCTTTTCCATGCTCTAATACTAAAGGAATTGTTTACGGTTATCCCTAACTATTGCAGGGCAATCATGGATAGCTCAGTCCAAGAGTGCTTAACTTCTGTTGCCCTATAGCACACTACATTATACATAGTGTGCCAAGTGTGGTATACTTTAAGACTGGTTCATATTGCAGTATAGTTTTCAGTGAGTAATTCAAGCATAAAAGGCAAGATTTCCATTATGCTAGGTTGCAGTATATGTTAGAGAAACCTTTAAGGGTTTGTAAGTGATCATTTCTGGGTTAGATGGCTTGCAACTCCAACTGTCTCATGCATTTGGTGTTTTTTTTTTTTTTTTTGTGATAAGGTCAAATGGAAAATAGTAAACTGCTTTTTCCTAGCCAGAACCTTAATTAACCGACCATGTAGTCATTATTTAATGACTTCAGGTACCTCTGCTTTTATTCACATATATAGCCTATCCATACACTTTCAATGAATTTGCTTGGCAAATAATGATATCATTGTAACCATTCTTATTGTTTGTAGGTCACGTGTTCATTATTATTTTTTCAAAAAGGGATGGTTACTTTGTGAAATAGCCCTAATTATAACTGCCTACCACTAAACAGTCTAAAAGCCAACTTTTGGGCAGGTAAGTCTGGTTTTTACTTCATGTTGGCATCTACAGTTTATTGCCAGTCCAACCCTAAAATCAATGAAAAATATGATAAAACCCAGTTACCTTTGGAGTAGCTATAAACTGTGGGCATTAACATCAATTAAAAACCTGACTTACCACCAAAAAGTCAGGTTTCAGACTGTTTGGTAGTGGTAGCCAGTTTTAGTAAGGGCTATTACATGAAATGGTGGCTGTAAAAATATGGTTACACCTCATGGAAGAGAGGGCAGTGCATTGGGCCGAGATTATTTTATAAAATACAAATTTGGATGGTATGAAGAAATTTGTATACAAACTCCTTTATAGTAGGAAGGTTGGTTGCCTGACTTACAGTATTTATCCCTCTTACACATTTGAACACATTTTTGTTTCTCACTCTCAATGGGATGGGGCTCAATTTATTGTTTGTGAATAGTGTAATCTAGAATACTTGACCTGCTTGTATATGAGTTTGCATTAGCTCATGAAAATAAATGTAAAATGTAAAAAAGAACAGACCCTTCGAGTCTTGTCTTCCAGTTGCGTAGCCAGTGTGGCAGCAGAGAGCCCTCCCCCCAACTGAAATTTTTGGGGATGCAATGTATGGTGTTGAAAAAATAAAGGAGAGCACAAAAAAAGAAAAGGGACAAGAGGAGGGAGGTACAATACATTGACAGAGTTGGAACTGGGAATCATTGGCTTCACAAGTGTGATTCTATTATATTGAAAACTAAGAGGAGAAAGATTGACATAACATTAACAAAAAAGGTGTTCATAAAGGTGTGAAGCTGATTGGAGGTTTTGATTGGCCATATACATGTAACTGTTTCTTATTTCCAGTTATAAGAGTATTTGCTTAGGGGATGAAATTCTCAGCAGAATTCCATGTTCATACTAATTTGTCCATTTTCATACCCCACGGTCTTTCTTTTATCTTCCATTGAAATTAAAATATACATGCGGAATCAGTATTTTCATAAACCATCTTGCACACTTCCATGTACCCTGCTGTTATTCATTAAAGGTATTCATCATCATCTGTTGTCATGATTCACACAGTGGCAAATGAAGCAGGGGCAGAGGGGCAAAAAGCTAACATGCAGACAGAAATTTGGAGGAAAAATCAGACAGATATAAATATTTAACCCGCATGGCTTTTCAGAAAGTTCTTGGGCATGCCCAAAATCTTGAAAAGATAAGCGAGAAAAATGTAAAAACATCATTGTGGCAGTAATGTTTTCATGAAAAGATGACAAGATTCCAAACATTCACCACACACTTTGGCAGGGCTAAAAGCTGTTGTTCGTGAGTTTGACTTGAGTCTTTTACAGCACAATGCTCAAAGTGGTTGAATATCCAAATACTTTGAAGCATTTCCCCCAAAAAAGAAAAGTATCATAGCCAGGGTAACATATTTACAAAAATCAAACCAGAATGCAAAAATGCATTGAGGTTTCGATGATAATGTTCCTTTCAAAGAGTGCCATCATGCACCATTATCTTCTCATTCAAATGTTATACTAGCATGTTCAAAAAACAATTATGTCATTGCAGATGACATTTTACCTCAATAAAAAGCCATACATAGCTAGACAGGCAAATAACAGTCAGACAGACAGATGGACAAACAACTACCTTGAAAGATCGAATTTAAAAAGGTTCCTAGACTTTGACCCCTGGAGACCCCAGATGACCTTTCATTTCTTCGAAAAACAATGGGGCTAAATCGAGGGTGGAAAATCGCAATTATTCCACCTAAATAGAGATACTTGGCATATCTGCCTTTGACCTCCACCAAAAACAACATGGACCATTTCCTGACCATAATCCATCCACATACCAAATATGAATTCTATTCAAGTTTCCTACCTTGAGATATCGCATAAAAAAATTTCAAACTTTGACCCCCGGTAACCCCAGGTGACCTTTGACCTCTGCCACAAATAACAGGAGCATCCCCTGACCATATTGAATCTACTAAATCTATCCAAGTTTCCCATCTTGAGATTTCATGATAACGAGATTTTCAGACTTTGGACCCAGGTGTCCCCAGATGACCTTTGACCTCTACCAAAAACAATAAGTACCATTTCCTGACCATAACACATCCACATACCAAATATGAAATGTATGTAAGTTACCTACCTTGAAATATTGCATTGACAAAATTTTCAGACTTTGACTCCTGGTGACCCCATATGACCTTTGACCTTTGCCACAAACAAAAGGAACCACTTTCTGACCATAACCCATCCACATACCAAATATGAAATCTATCCAAGCTTCCTATCTTGAGATATGTTTACGAAATTTTCAGACTTTGACCCGTGGTGACCCCAGGAGACCTTCAACCTCCACCAAAAATAAACAGGACCATCTATTAACTAAAACACATCCACAAACCAAATATGAATTCTATTCAAAGTTTCCTACCTTGAGATATTGCGTTAACAAGGATTTCAGACTTTGACCCCTGGTGACCCCAGATGACCTTTGACCTCCACAAAACTACCAGACTACAGACCATCTCCTGACCATAATGCATCTACATACCCAATATGAAATCTCTCCAAGTTTCCTACGTTGAGATATCTTGTTAAAGAGATTTTCAGATTTTGACCCCTGGTGACCCCAGATGACCTTTGACCTCCACCAAAAACAATAGGGACCATCTTCTGACCATAACGCATATACATACTAAATTTGATATCTATCCAAGTTTCCTACCTTGAGATATCGCGTTAACAAGGTTTTTAGACTTTGACCCCTGATGACTCCAGATGACCTTTGACCTCCACCAAAAACAATAGGGTTCTTCCTCTCATTATGGCACATCTATGTACCAAGTTTGAAAACTGTCAGACATTCCTATCTTGATATATTATGTCAACAAGCAAAGTGTCACAAACACACACCCCACACACAGGCACACACACACACACATACATACACACATACACACCCACGCCATCATGAATGTATTGGTTTCTCTTATCATCGAAACCAAAAAGAGTTAAAAAATAGTGACACATTTGGGAAGCCTGTGGCTTAAAGGAAATAACCATTCTTCAGCCTGTTTTTAAATTTTATGAAACACAATGCCCAAAATGGCCAATGATTTTAATACTTTCAAATCTTTGCTCAAAAAAAAGAAAGCAATGTTCCAAATAAAATTTTCATGGCAAATAAAAATGATAACTAAGATTATGACACATTGGGATAGCTTTTGAAAAAAAAAGGTTTTACTCATGCCCATTCATACATGCAAAAAAATTTCTGAAATGGTAAAACATTCAGTTGAAATATGCTGGGACATTTTAGCCAAATTAATTTAACTGGTAGATGGGATGGTGTTCAGGTGCAGTGTCCAATACTGTAGTTATTCACCTTTAAGGACATCCGTCATGACTATCTCAGTTTTTTGGGAAAAACTGTAGTTCCAATTATAGTACCCGATCATTACACCGATTAGCTGCTTCAATGAACAACAGCTTTGATTACCATTCTTGTTCAATAGAAGTCCAACAGTTCAAATAATTGCTGGCCAAAATAAGTGCTGGCATTTAAAGGTTAGATCCCTTTTCAGTTTCATCTGTGATAAACTGCTATCAAGTGTCTGTGTCAACCTTCATGGCTATTTTCAAATGCTTGAACAGACATCTAATCGGTATTGATAACAGTCCTTGACAAGATGAAGGATAAATTTTTCGAGATGTATCCTGCCCCTAGAGTCAAATTTGGGCAATGGCTATGAAAATCGGATCATTTGTTCCTCAATACTATACTGATGCTGTGTGAGAATGTTTCCTGTAAGTCTTCATGAAAAGTCATTTTAACCCACCTTGAAACGTAACATTTTTTCAAAGGTGTAACTAATAGAAGTAAAATCAAATATAGTTGTAAGTTTAGGCTGTTATATTCTGCCCCCCCCCCCCCCCACACCGAAATGCACGCTGGATTCACATTTTAATGAATGTTATTATTCCAGTGTTAAGTGTAGTGTACAATGAACTGCACAGGCCATTAAAAGGTGAGTTTCACAAGGACTGTATGACCTAGGTCTTTTGGCACTTTCTTGCAAAAATTTGTGCAAACTTCAAAATATGACTGCATGAAATCAGGACATTTTCAACACATTGATCTAGTGTAAAGAAAGAGATAAACTATAGGACCATTTTCCATCTAAGACCCTGGAGGCAGCAAAATCCTTCCCAAAATGAGAGGGGAGAGAGGGGACATCCCCACATATACCACTCCCCAAGGGCTACAGTGGAGAATAGGGATAATGAGTCCATTTTGCTCCCCTCTCCCCGATCCAATTACCCCCCAGAAAAAGCCTGTTGTCTTTCATGGTGTTTTTTTTTCTTCTTTTGTTTAAACATAGATGTAACGAAATGAAAGGGACTTCCCTGTCAGGAAAAGCATAAGTTCTGCCAAACTATCTAGTCTCTGGCTCAATTAGAATTGTGTCACCTGGCTCCACCAACCTTTCTTGATTCATCCACATTATATGCTTCCTGAAAATGTGTTAGGTCTGAAGTGGGCAACATATTTTATGATTTATAGACCCAATTCTCTCACTCCAAACAGTACCAATTCTCCTAACCTTCTTACTTAACGCCCCCCCCCCCCCCCCCCCACAATTGTTTGAAATTCATCCTCATCCAGACAGAATCTGTTTATTGCTTCAGGGTGAGAATAAAAAAGTTAAATGTGTATAATCTAAACAACAGTTCATGCGGTGTACATAATATAAGCTTTGGTACTCAGCATTGTTTGAATTAGCTGTCGACCAAGGAGCTGAGCCGATTGAGAATTTTGGGAAACCCCTACAAGAATTGTAGTCTGGGGTGAGAGGATTGGTCCTTTAAAGCAATATGTCAAATTAATGGCCCGTAGTATGAGCAAATATTAAATGTACATGGGAGAAAATCAGAAAATACACTTGCACCATTCTTGATTTGATCTGAATAACTGTTTTTCATTTCAAATGATGGTGACTAATTCATTTCTGCAACAAGACAATACCAGCAGATTCTAATCTCACAGTATCAAAGCACCTTCCCCTTATGTCAAAACAAGTACATGTTCCACTAAACTATCAGGTCTGTACCACTGAATCTGCCACCCAAAAGGTTATGCAACATAGCTAAAACAGCCATTCTCTAAACATCCCTTCAATTTTAAATTTGTTTTTATGTTTACAAATGTCTGAATAATTTGGCTCCAGCCGGTCTCTCTAATATGCTTCAAAGAACCAGATTGCAAAAATGCATTGAGGTTTCGATGATACATACATGCTCTTTTCAATAAAATGCTACATTTCTTATAACAACTGGTGACCCAAGGTGACTTTGACTCCACCTGTAAGTAACTGTTTTTTTTTTTTAACCAGAACATTTCTATATTCAAAAAGCCAAATTTCATACTGTGCCTTAACATATTCTGCAAACAAGGTTTTCAGAGTTTGATGCCAGGTGGTACCAGATGACCATTGACCTCCACCAAAAACAACAGGTACAGTACTTTCAACTCACCATAACACATCCACATACTAATTAGGAAATCCATCCAAGTTTCCTACCTTGAGATATCCCATTTTGACAAGTTTTTCAAAGTTTGACCAATCATGACCCCAGATGTCCTTTCATACTCCACAAAAAAACCTTATACAGACCATCTTCTCACCATAACTCATCCACATACTAATTATGAAATCCATCCACGTTTTGTACCTTGAGCTATCCTAAACAAGGTTTCCTGAGTTTGACCCCCTATGACCCCAAATGACCTTTGACCTCTATTAAAATCAATAGGGTTCTTCCTTACATCATAATGCATCAACATATCAAGTTTGAAATCAATCCAAGCTTCCTACCTTGAGATATTGTGTTAAAGAGGTTTTAATTCAGGATTTGTCCCCTTCTGACCCCCAATGACCTTTGACCTCCAACAAAATAAATAGGATTCTTCTTTACATCATAACGCATCAACCTATCAAGTTTGAAATGAATCCAAGTTTCCTACCTTGAGATAAAGTGTAAATAAGGATTTCAGGGTTCCACCCCATGTGAACCCAAATGACCTTTGACCTCTACGAAAATAAATCTGTTTTTTTTCTTACATCATAACGCATCAACATATCAAAATTGAAATTAATCCAAGTTTCCTACCATGAGATATCGTGTAAACAAGGATTTCGGGGTTTGACCCCACGTGACCCCAAATGACCCTTGAACTCCACCAAAATAAATAGGGTTATTCTATAAATCATAAGGCATCAACATATCAAGTTTGAAATGAATCCAAGTTCCCTACCATGATGTATCATGTAAACAAGGATTTCAGGGTTTGACCCCATGTGACCCCAAATGACCTTTGACCTCCACCAAAATTAATTGGGTTCTTCCTCACATCATAAGCATCAACATATCAAGTTTGAAATGAATCCAAAGTTCCTACCTTGAGATATAGTGTAAACAAGTATTTCAGGGTTTGACCCCATGTGACCCCAAATGACCTTTGACCTCCACGAAAATTAATTGGGGTCTTTCTTACATCATAATGCATCAACACATCAAGTTTGAAATTAATCCCAAGTTTCCTACCATGAGATATCGTGTAAACAAGGATTTCAGGGTTTGACCCCATGTGACCCCAAATGACCTTTGACCTCCACCAAAATAAATTGGGTTCTTCCTCACATCATAACGCATCAACATATCAAGTTTGAATGAATCCAAGTTTCCTACCATGAGATATCGTGTAAACAAGGATTTCGGGGTTTGACCCCACGTGACCCCAAATGACCCTTGAACTCCACCAAAATCAATAGGGTTCTTCCTTACATCATAACGCATCAACATATCAAGTTTGAAATTAATCCAAGTTTCCTACCATGAGATATCGTGTAAACAAGGATTTCAGGGTTTGACCCCATGTGACCCCAAATGACCTTTGACCTCCACCAAAATAAATTGGGTTCTTCCTCACATCATAACACATCAACATATCAAGTTTGAAAGAATCCAAGTTTCCTACCATGAGATATCGTGTAAACATGGATTTCGGGGTTTGACCCCACGTGACCCCAAATGACCCTTGAATTCCACCAAAATCAATAGGGTTCTTCCTTACATCATAACGCATCAACATATCAAGTTTGAAATTAATCCAAGTTTCCTACCATGAGATATCGTGTAAACAAGGATTTGGGGGTTTGACCCCACGTGACCCCAAATGACCTTTGACCTCCACCAAAATCAATAGGGTTCTTCTTTACATCATAACGCATCAACATATCAAGTTTGAAATTTATCCAAGTTTCCTAACTTGAGATATTGTGTAAACAAGGATTTGGGTATTTGACCCCCTGTGACCCCAGATGACCTTTGACCTCAACCAAAATAAATAGGGTTCTTCCTCTTAATACGAAGTATCTGTGTACCAAGTTTGAGAACTGTCAGATCTTCCCTTCTCAAGATATCGTGTAAACAAGCAAAGTGTCACAAACATACACACACATACACACACACATACACACAGTCGTGTTTTTACACACAACTGAGGACTTCATTGTTATCTCCACTGTGTCTGCTTACTTAACCCTAACCTTCACAATAGACTGTCTATTGTTAGACAACCGAGGACTTGAGAAATCTATTGAATTTACTACCGAGGACCTGGAAATCTATTGTTTAGGTCCTCTGTTTTAAACAAAGACAAAGCCACACGTACATACACACATACACACACGCACATACACACATACATACACACGCACGCCATCATGAATGCATAGGTTTCTCTTTTCATCGAAACCAATGACCACACCTATATCTGGTCCTGTTACCAGGTCTTGCAATGGACAGGGCCCTACTCCTCATACCTCCTTCCAAGAAGTGAGTAGGTGAGGGGGCCTTTTCCATTGCAGGTCCTATTTTATGGAACTCATTTCCTTCTCACATACGGGATTACAAATCTATTGCACAGTTCAAAAAACAGCTTAAGACTTACTTATTTAGTTGATTGTGTTTTGTTGGTACTATTTTTCTTGGTTTCTTAGCACACTGATCATACAGAATTTGCACTATATAAAAGTTTGTATGTATGTATGTAATACCTACCACTATAAAAAACATTAGTAAGAAAGGTAATAGTTGAGGTTGGTGGTCCCAATTGCTGTACTACAAATTAAAGGATGGACACAAAGATATCCCCTGCTTTTTGAGATGCTTTTTACAGTAACTCTGCAGCATGGGGTGTAAAATTCTCCACCCCTTGTTTTTTCACATTACTCCCTTGTAATGAAGGTGGTGTATTAGGCCAAATTTACAGATACAACAGCAACATGACTCCTTAGGGAGTTTTAAAGGGGCAATTAGAGTTTGACTGCAAATGTGAACTGTTTGTTCCTGCAGTTAGTTTTTAACTGATTATATATCAAAATTGACAGACATTGGTCTCTCAAGTGAAAAGTCATCTTAATTCTGTGAAAATTACTGTTGAATGAGAATTTTGTATTTTTGTTTGGGTAACAAAATTCCACAAAGATACAAGACTATACAGCCTCCATTCATAGGGTGACCAATCACAATGTCAGACTATGATGACTGATTATTTTTATTTATTTTTGTTTGAAAATTATTAAAAGTCATGGAAAACTTGTAAAAACAAACTGATTGCCCCTTATATACATACATGCATACACACATACTTTTACAAAGCATGAATTCCATATGATCAATGTGTTCATGAAAACAAGGAAAAATATAACCAACAAAAATAAAGTCAATTAAAAAGGTATGTCTAAAGACATTTATTTTGAAAAGGTAAGTCTAAAGACAGTTATTTTGAAAAGGTAAGTCTAAAGACATTTATTTTGAAAAGGTAAGTCTAAAGACATTTATTTTGAAAAGTGCAACATATTTCGAATTTCTTTAGGTGAGAAGAGGAGATTTCCACAGCATAGGACCAGCAATACAACAGGCACCTGAACCTACTCTCTACTTGGAAGGCGGTATGCAGAGTAGGGTCCCATCCATTACAGACCTGGTAACAGGACCAGATAAAGGTATGAAGGTTTTCCTATGAAGCATGTTAGAGAGATAAGCAGGAACAAAATTATTCAAATTATTCAAAATCAAAAACTAGGATTCAGCTTTATTTTCTTCTGCCTAAGGGGTCTGGATATAAATAATGAAGTGTTCTCCATTAGCTGTTTTCTTAGGGTGATGCACACAGATAAAATTTGCAAAGGTGCATTGGCACCTGGACAAAATATGTGCAACACAAAGTTGTACCACCCAGCTGAAAGTTACCAATTTGAAAGCTTTCTACAGAGCAAACAGCAATAGTCTCAGTGTGAACTTTGGGTAATTATCATCAGCAATATTCATATTCATCAAAGAAAGCAGCTATCAATGCATTCATCATTTATTCATTTATTTTAGCTCACACTTTCCACAAAGAATCACCCACTCTCTTAAGACAGCTTGCAAAGACACAGATGACAATTAATCTTTAAGATTAGAAGCAACCAGACAAAACATCATGCAGTGGAGAACACTAATGTTTGCAATGGTTTCACATGATATTACAGCCTAGTTATAGCCAAAATGTGCTCTGGTTGGGAAACGTGAGCAACAACTAGTTTGCACTGTCATGAATTGGATTACATGGTCCCTAATATTCTGAAATAATACTTAACAGGCAAAGAAATGGGCCAAATTTCAAATAGTACTGTCTCCTGATATACAGCCACTTGAATCAACAATGGCTACCTGGGAAGATCTGAGAAGTTGTAAACGAGATGAAAATTTTGCCCCGAGAGACGAGTCATTTAGAATTCAAACATGAATAAAGCATAGTGTTGTTCAAAAAAAGTTTGTACAGTATGCTGCACAAATCAGCAGGAAAAACTTAATACTGCATTGTGGGTGGTGTACAGATATGAAGAGACTGAAGAAGACACTCATAGTTACCTTTGCTTGGACACTATAAACTGTCTGAAGCTGTCTGTAAATGTTTAAGATTGCAGTTCTTGTAGTATTACAAACTAAACTGGTTGGTGTATTAGTATATATCATCCTTACAGTACTTGGACACCTCTTCCTCTGCATTAGTATAAACAAACTAATTAGCAGCTCAAGTAAAACAAGTATCAGAAAACTGCTCTGTAACATTAACCTTAAGTGGAAAATGATTTCAGTTGTATACAGTATGTCATAGTAACTCAAAACCAGAAAGCCAAAAGGCTAAGTGGTTAATTCCTTGCTGACCTTGGGAATGATAGGGAAATTTAGCTTTTTGACCTTTGGCGACCTTAGACAATGATCTTGGGAATTCTTGGGAACTTTTGCCTTTTGACCTCTGTCCACACAAAGATTGTGATAACTAGAAAAGCTAAAAGGCTAAGTGATTCCTTGCTGCTGAAATTAAATTCTATGTCTTTTCAAATTGTCAGTGTTTCATAAATGAACAAAAACTAGACCACTTGCTGCATCGCTCAACCCATCTGATGTAATGACCTGATCCGCTTTTAATTTTTTGAACACAGTCATGGTCTACACTTTATCATACATTTACTCATATTGGGCTGACCAGCATATAACAACTTCCACTGGACAGTGTTGCACTTACGATGTGCAGTAGGTAGTGCTGTTTGGTATACTTTTAAAGAGCAAGAGTAGTCACCCAAACCTTGTTTTGAACCAACAGCTAAATCTCACAATTTTCTTATTTCTCTTGAGAGTACTATAACTGTCATAATATTTTAGGACAAAAATGTTACATGTTTGAGGTAAACCAATCAGTTGCTTTTAGTATATTTGATTTTACAATAGACTGAGAAAACTATTGTCACATGATATTTAAGGAAGGAATCCTTATGAAAAAGGAAAGTCTACTATACTAACTGCACGTCCCTTTTAAATACACATTATTTACCAGTAAATGATTCCTCAACTGACAACTTTGACAATGCAAGTGAGAATACATTTTGATCTTGCAAATGATTGTGAGTGAGAATGGAAAAATGCCACTTTGTGGAAATTTCCATGACTTGACACAATTTCCCTAAAATTCAAAACTTTTTCTAGGCCTCAATAGGATTTACCAAATTGCCATGACCTTTCCATAACCACAGGAATACCATTGATGTAAAGGGGGTATTTTCCCCATCCATTCATAGAAAGTTTGTTCATGCAAATCATCTAATAAGGGTAAGAATGTGAGACTACCTTTTGGCACAAGGTACAGTAACTTTCAGAAAAATACAGAAATGCAAAGACTGTACCTTGAGGAGAACAACAATGACATCACAAATTATACGTTTTTAAGATATGATAATGCATTCAACATTATGTATCTCAGCTCAGGAATGGCCTGTGAAAATGGGAGTTAGACAATTTGAATTACTTTTTCTAGCTATGTAATATGTTTTTGAAATTTTCATGCCAATACAAGCCCACATCAAAACTTGAATGTTACATTCTTGGACAGTGTTATATTCTAGGACTGAAACAATCACAACCAACCACAGGATGGCTTTGAGTTATCAAAATAGCCTCACACAGTCACACAGGAAATAGGCTGTTTGCCTGAAATATTCCCTGTGTTAACGCTCGCCAGCACTAGTGGCCACAAAAAAACAGTTTGACATATGAAGCACAAGTACCAAACGAAAAAGGTGACTTCAAATTGATAAGATATAGGACCAAATTCTTATTGATGTGCTTTATTAAATGAATATATATGTTAACTATAACCACAGCACACAAACAAAGAATTATGTCAGGTCAAAATGACAAAGTGAACAGTTTCAACTCTTCTGCATTTGCAGATGAGGTGCTTCAATGCATCATTACATCCAATTGCAATTGTGTGTAAAGTAGTACTCAACTCCTCCTTGTGCTTCAACTTCTCAGGCTAGACTTAACATCACTTACAAGATTACAAAATGATGTGCTTATCCCTTCTCCTGTACCCACCTTGCAAACATTACCCAGTCTCCATACTTTTGCCCACAAACTTTATCATTTACTTTGACTGTACCAGGATCTTTCTGAAAGTCATGTTAATCCTCACTCCAGTTTGGTTGGCCCTTTTTGGCAGGGAGTGATACCAACAGTCATTTGTTGGAGGGTTCATCATGAGAAGACTGCCATGTGCAAGTTCTAATTTTATGGTGTCAATTTCTCGAGTTTTATTTTTTCCTCGGGCATCTTTGTGTCTGAACATGAAGTCTCGATGTTGCCCAAGGGACAAAGATGCAATGGGATGATGAGGGTCCAAATCTTTTTCATCATCTCTGTGCTCACCCATTGAATCTTGACCATCTTTGTACCTGGAAGATAATATACACAGTCACTGTTATAACTAAGTGAAGGATAATTTCAGTCTGGTTAGAGTGAAGGTAAATGAAATCCCCCCCCCCCCTCACCTTCAGTAAAAATTTTTACAGATATAAATAATAAATTAATGATATAACAGTTCTTATATAGCACCTTACACAAGACGTCTCAAAGCGCTAAAACTATACAACAGGCGGTTAACAGATTAGTAAACAAATTAGTTTTCAAGTTAGTTTTAAAAAAGTCCAACAGTGGAAGAGTTCTTGACAAAAGATGGAAGGTCATTCCACAGTTTCGCAGATACTGTTGAAAAAGCATGATCACCATAAGAATGGGAAACAGATGACGGCGCATTTAAAAGAGGTTGAGAGCTGGAACGTAGTTCATGTAAAGGCTTGTTATTAGATATAAGATCCTTTAGATATAACGGAGCAAAACCATGGATGCATTTGTATGTAAGAAGAAGGAATTTGTAGTTGATATGATGCCGCACAGGAAGCCAGTGAAGATTACGAAGAACAGGGGTGATGTGATCACAAGATTTTTTTAATGTATTAAGTCGAGCCGCTGAGTTTTGAAATTGCTGGAGTTTTGAAATCTGATGTTTAAGTAAACCACAGAAAAGACTATTTCCATAATCCAGACGGCAGGTAACGAATGCATGAATAAGCTTTTCAGTAGTTTGGGCATCCAAATAATGTCGTAATTGACCAATTTTGTACAAAGCAAAGGAAGCAGAGGGACACACATTATTAATATGCTGAGATAAGCTAAGACCACTCTGGAAAATAAAGACCAAATTTTTTGCACTCTGGGCAGGCGTGATTAAAGATTCGCAATTGAAATACTGATGAGTGGTATAGTATCACGGAAGCGAGAAACAAGGTGTAGTACTTCAGTTTTCTCAGGATTGAGTTTAAAATTGTTGGTGGTTGACCACGAATGGATATCCTTAATACAAGTTTCAAGTTGCGGTAATACTGAATGATAGTATCTATTATCCACTATAGCATACCCTTGAGTGTCATATGCACAAATCATTTTGGACAGACCGTATGATTCTATTATGTTTTCAATAGGAGATGTGTACAAAGTGAATGCAAGAGGGCAGAGTACAGACAAATCTGAGTAGCTAGAGAAGGCAGCCTGTAAGGGGTCCTTCAGCCTCAAATTGTCTTAACTTCATTGTCTATATACAATTCTAAACCCTCATACTCATTGAAATTGAGGAAATCATGAAATATTTTAGTGTGCAATCATCCATGATACAGTGAAGCAAAGAATTTGACTAAAAGTTGATGGACCCCAGTCATGCCAGACAAAATTAGACCATCACTTGACTATTCACATTTGTCTATAGGTTCAGTTAGGGAATCAAAACTATCCCAAAATGTCTCCATTAGGCATTAAGCATATTAAAGTCTTATTTTTTGACCAGCCAGTTTGTACTAAAACCAAAAGGTGGAACAAGTGGAATGAGAAAAGGGGTCTGACGTGAGTTATGTCAGCCTCATACATTTTTCTTGAAATTATGGTTCAAATGATTAACCACTTTAACAGATGAGGGCAAGTCCCCCACCTCCACGTAGTATTTTTGCTCAATTAGCCTTACACAGAATTACAGTAGCGGTAGTGTGGTGACAAAGCAAAAGTGTTTGTACCAGCACATGGGTCACATCACACCAAAATACCAACAGAAGAGCAATCACTTTTGAAATCATGCATGCCACTATGTAAGATGACCATACACAAGAAATAATCTCTTTGCAATGACTTATTTTACCCCTCCAATCCTTCATCCACCCTTTTTGAAATTATGAAATTGTAGCTAACCATGGCCTTATTGTTTCATATATGTGCAGTATATTCAAATATTACAACTTTATAAGTCACAATCTGTTGAAAAACATGGAGGAATACTAGGATCCGTTGAAACCCTATGCCATTGGTACCACATGGCAACTGTACTGTATCAAAACTATGAAATAGCACCCAGTACATAAAGCACAGTAAGATCAAGTCTCTTAAAGTCCTGGAGACACAGCAGTCAATAAATTGTGACAAAGTGTTCAGCATGAAAACACCTCTCAAAAGGTACAAATATTCCTCCTTCTCTTAAATGCAATTCACATGTCTCATAAAATCCTTGATTTTTTTTTAATTTACCTATTGATTAGGACAAAGTTAAATTTGAAGCCAGTCTTTGTTTCTATTTTCAGCCTAACAGCAGCTAAAAATGGCAACCAGGGTCTTGCTGGAACAGTGATCCCTGAATAGGTGTATGTCAGACCATCATCTCCATAGGCAACCTGCAAAGACAACTCAATTCATTAAATACTGTTCCTATACTTTGAGCAGTGTATTATTCAGCATATACCCATTCTGTGGCTGTGGCTAAACCAGTTTCCACTTTTAAGACACAATTTACCAAGCTACACACTTCATGATGAATAAATGTGACAGTAAAATTTGACTGTAGTTACACAAATGTCATCAATTATAATAATTGTACAGATGATATCACAGAACTGATGTTTGTTAGATTTGGCAACATGTAAGGAATGGTTGGCAAGGAAGAGATTTATCCTCACCAAGCTACACTTACTTTATTTTAAAGGCTTTTCACGTTTGACTCAACTTGACTGGTTCTGAGCATTACAGCACATAACTTTAGTCTATATAGGTGGATACATTCGAAACAACTTGGCAATAATTTTATTGAAAAATTCAAATTCTAGACATTCAAAAGATCACAATATTAAATTGGCACCTGATGAACTAAATTTATGACTAGCTGATGGGTTCTACTGTATATTGTCCAGCTTTCAGACTATGTCCTCTGTGGGTTTAATTTCTCATTTCAAAAAGCTGAAAACAAGTAATACTGTAGATCACTTGAACTGGTTATACCTTGGCATGAACTTTGGTCAATTAGAATAAACATGTTTAATTTAGAGATGAAGTGACAAACCCTGACATAGAAATGGTAGCCTAGTGATGGAGCTGAGAAAGTTCTGTTCTAGAGTCAGACCTTTAGCCAGTGATACATCTCAGCATCTTTAAGGCAGCCGAATTTGGGAGGGGTTGCTTTGGAGGTGGGCAATAAAAAGGTTACAATAAAATTTCAATAGGAAAAATCCCAAGCAGGTACGTAGGCTAGCAAAGTGCTAAAAAATACATCAGCTGCATGCATAGTTGTTGCATAATTTACTTGCAACATAAGGCTTGGCTTGCAGAAGTCCTTTGCCCCTACCAGAGGCCTTGAAATCATACCTTTATGGCTCCACACCCGGTGCTGTGATGCAGAACATACATTGCCATCAGTAGCAAGAGAGATGTCCCAAATCAAAATCCTGGCTAAAGGCCCGACACAGAAAGTTGTGTGTAGCCTTCTGTTAACATTTCAAATTTTACCAGGAACAATACACTATAACATGGATAGGTTATCTCACTTTACTTCATATTTTACAAAATTTAATAAACTGACAAATAAAACTCACTTGTTTTCTGGGTATTGGGATATGTCTTCCATACAATTTCACAGAGGCCAATTCACCAGTAAAATATGTCAGGTGTTCTTCACAATCACTGAGTAATCTATCTGCTTCTGAATGCAGCATAAAGTGGCTAAAATAGTCACAATGGAAGTTTTCTCCCCTCAAAACTCGACTAGGTGTCATCAATATGGAAAGGTCAATATTCCCATCTTGACTGTCCTTTTTAAGTTTCACCCTTTTGATATTCAATGTTGACTGGCTAAACTTTTTACGTTTTTTCTGCTGATTTGGACAGGTTATGTTCACTCTGAAAATGTTCTGGTTCTGACAATTTTGGGTAGGCTCATTAAACTGTTCTTTAACTTTTATTCTTGGTGAATCAGTAAAAGTGAGCACAGGCTGTTGACCAGTTACTTGTTTTGCAATGCTGCCCTCAACTTTCGTGTCATATGCTGCTTCACCCATCTCATCAGAAAAATGTGACTTCGCACATATTTCAGTGGATTTTTTTCCTCTAGGTGTTGAATTGGTTTGAACTATATGATCCACAGATGATATTACATAGTTGTCCATTTTTCCTGGGTAGCTCTCCACTTTATGCATAGTGCACAAATTCTAAGAACATAAAAATAATACAGGGTAAGTGTATGAAGGTGAAATTTACTGTGTAATAAGAACTCTTTAAAGGTAGTGTGACATGAAAATGACAATATTGGGTATTGGATATAAAAAGCATTGCTCCCGAAGCGCTTCCCACCTATGGCGTGGGGTCCAGGGGCCCACCTTAGGCGAAGCCCGCGGAAGCTCCGCGATATTTACAAAATTGGGGTTATAGAACGAAGCATTTCTCTGCGTTCACATGGCATTTGATGAGCATTAAACTGACTGCAAACTTCACCATTATTTCATTGAATTTAGTCTTACAACTGGCTCAAGGTTCCCGTGGCTATGACAATGCATTCGTCTTTCTTTGAGATGAGCAAACATTTCAATTACACGTTGATTAAAACTTGAATATTCTCTTATGAACTTCTTTTCAATTGATAGCATAGCTAAAGGGTTTAACCTATCATCATTCGTACCTAGTGTACCAGCTGGGTGAAGACGATACAGACAGTATTTGCGGCCTATGTGGTCTTAATCGTTTGATTTCCAATTTTTCTTCAAGACTCCCCTTTGAAAATGGACAAGTTTGTAAACTTTTGAGAGTATTCATGTTGCATTCATGTCTCACATTGAGAGGGTTTTGGGAGCTAGATAAGACTTAACACACGAAGAGCCCCCAAGCACGATTGCGTGCACATGTATACCCAAGCTGCTAGAAGCATTTTGACCTGACTCACCATGATTTTGTGAGACCGCAGCATAGTTTTCCACAAAGGATACACACGTGGCTGATTAACGCATTCTTTGTTACCAGTGTATGCATAAAGTGCCACGAAGCGAGACCAGGGAGGGCAAGTGAAAGGCTGCCTGTAGTTCGAAGAAATTGGTCACTCACCTTTCATCTTTTCAGCAGATAAAATGTAAGTGTGCATGCTCACAACATGTTGAGCGGGGCAGATTGCAATGGGATGGGGGGGCACCTGGGGGTGCACAACTTTGCTGTGGGGGGGCACGAAATAGTACATTTAAATGAGAAAGGGCTCTGGCGACCGAAAGTAAGAAAAGGTTTGCCATACAAAAATGTGGAAGGGTTCACAAACAGAAAGGTTAAAGAGGTTTGGGAGACTGAAAATGACGGAAATGAGAAAACGTCAGCAAGAAAATGAGACAAGGCCCTTGAGCTTAAAAATGAATGCAGGGATTACAGGCTGGCAGTTTTTAAATGTCGGTCTCCTGGACCCTATTTTCTTTTTGGTCTTGCAAAGCTTTGGTCTGGTGAACCCCTTTTGATTATTGGTCTGGCAAATCTTCAGTCTTGTGAACCCTATTACATTTTGCAGGCTTCAATAAATTCCTTTTTTATTACTTGTCCATCGGGCTAGGGATTCCCAAAGTCTACTTGTCCGCATGAATATGCACTGAGTCCATATCTAATTATCTAGTACTAGCCATTGAATTCCTATGGGAAGAAAACTTCTTTGCTGCTTGCCTGGCGGGCTACAATATTGAGCAGTTCACTTGTCCAAGTCATTTTTTACTTGTCCCGGACTGTCGGGCGGGGGATTTGTCGAAGCATGCATTTTGGGTGTTGTGAACCTTTGGTCTCGAGGGCTGTAAAACGCTTGTTAAGGAGAAAGAAAATCAACCAAAACAAAAACATGCAACAATGTCCCATTTCTTTTAGTCACTGGTAAACTTCTATTGGGGTTGGCTTGATGTTCATGAGGTTCAATATTCCCAAGGTTTGATGTTTCCTCTTTTCCAACAATCTCAATGACAGCTACATGATTACAAGGTTCTTTATTCCCAGAGGTCGATGTTTTCAGAAATATGTACAATACAATATATTCATACCCTGGAAACCTTGAACCTCAGGAACAATGAATACAGGAACAGTGTACATATTCCATTACCTAGACATGATGGAAAACAAGGGCCTCCATTCATGCTGTTTACAAGTAACCTGAGAATTGGAAAGTTAGTTGAATAGGTCTTCATAGGTTAATGCCTAGTGATCCCAGATGCCTTTTGATCAACAAGATGCCCCCACATCTCTTAATGTAAAACGTAGAAGGAAGTTGAACAGAGTGAGGGAGACAAACAGAGTAAAATTAATGCTGATTTTGAGAAAATGGCATTGATTTTGGGCACTTCCCAGACAAAACCGAGCCTTATCTAATCTCTTAGGCTACTGTATGAAAGCTTCCTACTGTGAGAATTGATATTAAGGTTATTGTTGTTTAGGTCGGGTAACCCCAGCTGACTTTTTACCTCAAAATTAAAAGATATAACTTATTCTCACTACAACACACTAAGCATGAAATCTATCCAAGCTTTCAACCTCCAGACATTATGCGAACAAAGTTTTAAGGATGTGACCTCTTTTGATCCCAATTATGACTAGGCCTAAGTGGACTTAAATACAACAAAACTTCCTGTTATGCATCTACAGTGCTACCTACCAAGTATGAAATCTATTCAAGTTTCCTACCTCAGGATACCATGTCAAGCAAGTTTGTAGAGGTTGACTGCCATGACCTCAGACTGATGGCCTTCATCTTCCACCCAAACGAATAAATTTTTTCTCAGTTTAAAAATCCAAGTATGAAATCTACATCAGCTTCCTAGTTTTCAGATTTTGACCCCAGGTAATGTAACCCCAGAAGACCCATTGACTTCCACTGACCACAAAACAAACAAAACTTAGTGATTCCTTGCCTCTGAAATGAAAGTATACATTTTTTTAAAATTGACTCCATTTCCTAAATTACCAAAAAGCAGTAAGGGTTTATCTTCTCACTATGGGCAATGTATCTCTTACCGTTATATTTCTTGAGATTTGTGTTTTCAAACTTTACCCTTCCGACCCCTAGTGACCTCCAGTGACCTTTGAACTCCACCAAAAAGCACAGGGTCCAATCTAGCACGTGTGGGAAATTCACGTGCTAAATAAGTGTATACCTCTCACAGCTAATCTTTTGAGATACTACTACCAGTTGGGTTTACCTTTCTGATTGTGTGTCATTTGACCTCATCCTCAACTACTGTTCAGTGCATATCGATATTGAAGCACAACCATGCTGTTTCGAATGCAGTAAAAAAGTTGATTTTCTAACCCCAGTAATCTATTGTTCAAGTGAGATATATCAAGTTTCCAGACCCACTGCTGGAGATCTATTATTATCACTTCACCGAGCTTCTAGTCCACTTAGGTTGCACAAAATTACAGGTATAGTCAATGACCGTAAATATCGCGCACCCCAGAAATAGGATACCATACAAATTTCACTATATTGCAGTAGCAAGACAAAAGCCTAGCCATTTGATGGTTAAATATTAAAAGCGTGACATTTTTCATCAAAATAAATCCATTTTGAGTTCAATTTTGCTTTAAGGTCGTTCAGGATTTTGAAATATATTACCTCATTTTCTAGTACGATAGTTTTTTGAAAAGCTGTGGAAGCAGTGTCACAAATCTGTTGTTTTCTTGGTCACACGATGTTACCGCCACTTGAAACTTTGACAGTCTATTTGACAGTCGATTCATTAACTTTTGACAAAGTACCTCTAGGTAGACTCATGGTACAATTGCATAGGTTAGGCATCATAGACAAGTGCGCTCAGTGGATCAATTCGTGGCTCAATGGTAGGTCTCAGAGAGTTGTTGTCAATGGAAATTTCTCTTCCTGGAAAGAAGTCTCACGTGGTGTACCACAAGCTTGGGTTCTGTTCTTGGCCCACTTCTTTTCTTAATTTTCATAAATGATATTGATAGCTCTATCACTTCCAGTATAAGTAAGTTTGCTGATGCTGATACAAAGCTCTATATAGGAAGGTTGGAGGAAAGGACGATTCCTTATTGCTTCAGAATGATCTGGATAGGTTATTTTCATGGTCTCAGACTTGGCAAATGTCTTTTAATGCTGATAAGTGCAAAGTCCTCCACTTTGGTTCTAAGAATCCCCACTATGATAAAACTATGAATGGTACTAATTTGAACAAAGTGACTTCTGAGAAAGACCTTGGTGTAGTTATTACGGAAGATTTAAAGTTATCTAGGCAGTGTGCAGCTACTGCTGCGAGGGCAAATAGGATGCTTGGGTTGATCAGGAGGAATTTTAAGAGATTTAGTAAAGAAATTGTGCTAAATTTGTAAAAGCAGCTGGTTAGACCCCATCTCGACTGTGCTGCACAGGCCTGGAGGGCGGTTTCCCGCGAGACCGAAGGCCAACGAGACCGAAGGCCCACGAGACCGAAGGTCCACGAGACCGATGGTACCAAAGTACATTTTTCTTCGGCGCCAAAGTACATTTTTTCATCAGCACCAAAGTACATTCCTTTCATTGGCACCAAAGTACATTTTTTCATCAGCGCCAAAGTACGTTTTTTTCATCGGCGCCAAAGTACATTTTTAACGGCCTGGAGTCCCTTCTTTGAAAAGGGCAAATTGCTTTTAGAGCAATTTCAGAAGAGAGCTACCCGACTCATACCTGAGGTTAAAAATCTACCTTATTCCCAAAGGCTTAAGCTGCTTGGGCTTACCACTTTGGAGCTGAGAAGGATTAGGGGGGACATGCTCCAGGTATACAAATTTCTCTCTGAAGGGAATCCTTTGATAGCTTGCAGTTATTTCAAGGTCCAAAGTAATCTTCGGGTTAGAGGCCATTGTAAAAAGCTTGAAAAGTCTTTTGCTAGACCTGACATTAGGAAGTTCAGTTTCTCTCATAGGGTTGTTAGTGAGTGGAATAGCCTGCCTGAGTGGGTTGTTAACTCCACATCAGTGCACCGTTTTAAGGTTAACATTGACAAGTTTTTCCATGACTGTGGTAGAATCTAATCTTTCTGGGCTCTTTAGGTGTTGGTGGTTTGTTTTGTTTTTTGGGGGCCGGTTTTTGGATTACTGGGCATCTTATGGGGCCTTTACAGCCCTCCTTTGCCCTTTAACCTGTTATGTTATGTTACATTGTGCATGTTAACATGTATCAGTTTTGCAAAGCAGAGTGATGTAATGTCTTTTTGTCCCTATGAGGGCAAGGGGTCAAAAACATTTGTCTTAAAATTTGAGGTAGTGTTAACGGGTGTAATAGACATGCTCTACATTCCAATCATGTATCCTGTCCTTAGGATATCTATACTAATACTGATGTTGATAAATTATTTCTTGGGCATAAACGATGTTTAAAGCTGTTTTCACTGTTACTTGGTGCTATTTTGGGGTGTTGAATGAAGACAAATTTCACCAGGCCTTTAGTTTAAAATGAATGGAAAACAGTCGATCACCAACTTCGTCGCCAAAAACCCAGTTTTCATCAGTTTCAACTCATTTAAAGACTGAGAAACTGCCAAAACACAATTTTTGGCAACCTGTGACAAATGTAGTATCTGATTTTACTCCCATGGCACAAAGGACACCATCACTAAAACTTAGGGTGCACGAAACTTAAAGACATAAAACAACATGAAGTGGTGACAATTACTGACAAATGAGCCCCACTTCAGTCAACCATTACTTCCTCAATTTCTATCTAACTAAAGCATGTTTCATCAAAATAATGCGAACGGATGGTAGTTTGGCCTGGTTATAAGTTTTTTGAATCAAAGGGTGAGTTGACTATGATGTTTACAAAAAAGTCCTGGAATCAGGGTTGGCAGTTTTTGCCACAGGCGGTTTTTACCAGTGGTTTTTACCGGTAAAAACAGGTTTTTGCCGAAAAATGGAAAAAATGGAAAAAACCTATTCTGCTACCTCGAATAAAATGTTTTAAGCAACAACTTTTTCTTACTATTTTCCAGGTTAAAGGATGAAAATCATTATTTTACATCAAGACTGACCATTTTAGGCTATTAAATTAACCATGTAAGGGGCTGGCTAGATTATTTTTAGTGACGTGTGTCACACTTTGCCAGATTTACACTGACACCATACAGCACGTACCATAAAGTATAAATCTAGTCATGAAGACTGAAATCTTACTGTACGTCATTATTTTCTCACCTGTGAAACAAATGATCAATTTTCACATTGTATTGAGCTAAACATTAAGGCAAAGAAATTACTTTACAAAACTGCTTTGTATACTGTTCTGTACTGATACTGTATATATATGCAAGGAGAGAGCTAAGACAAACTGTGTCACTGTAAAGAAGTCTATGCCATATGTTACATTGTGCGTTTGCCCACTTTGGCTATACATAAATATGTACCAACCTTTGTTTTCCCCAAAAATGACAGCCTTCCATTCCTTTTACAATTTTAAAGAAGGCTTACCACTTTAATAAACATGAACAACTTTATTTATCCTCATGTTGTGAAACCTTGTTTGATACTCCAGTAATTTTGTAAAAAACATTAACTTTCAGTCTTTTATTGTTAGTATGCAGTTGAAGTTTTACCACTTTTAATTTTAAAGGCTTTATACCTAACATTGTAATATTGGCATTTTTGTTTTCATTCTAGCTTTGGCAAGTTTTATTGCTTAATTTTTAAGTTAAAATAGAATCTTAAAGTCATGTAAACAACTCTGTCTCATTTGAATTATACATGATGTGTGATGGGCTAGAGCAACTGGAGTTTTTTCCAGTTTCTGCCAGTTTTTACCGGTAATAACCACTTATTACCAGTTTTTACCGCTGTCCCGGAAAAAAAAGGTTTTTTCCGGCAAAAACCCAGCCCTGCCTGGAATGCTATGCTTTCATATGCTAGCCTACTTGGGCAGGATTGTATTGTAATAAAACCCTCTCTCTGCATGCTCTGCATACTGTGGCTAGGCCTAAGTTACTGAGGACTACTCACTAGGCTACTTCTCCGTAATACCTGTACGTTAGGTCCGGACGATTTACAGTATTTTTTCACATTTCAAATTGATTACTCTACCAAGAAACGCCGATTGTGGACACATTTGTCGGTTCTGATTATCTGGACTCCAGTCCACTTCTAGCCTATTTGCTAGTGTATGGCATCAACCGTTAATTGTGCGCTACACCACGGACTTCCTATACATGTACAAAGCATATTGCGCCGCAGATTGTCGCTACCCTACGTGCGAGAAAAAGCGCACCAAGTAGGCTATCTTCTACGCATTTTGTTTAGCAGTTTGGACTTGCTCAAGTCACTTCCGAGATTTTGCAAGAATGTTGAAATATTTTTGAAATACTGCCGATGCAAGGTAAGGTCAAAGTCACCGCATGCATTACAGGAATATGACATTGTTTCCCATTCAAGTTTAAATTTTAATGAAGATATTACAGATACGTCGTCAAATTATACAAATTCTAACTTCACGGCGGCCATCTTCATGCGCCTTTTTCGTCACAGGAATCCCAGGAATCTAAGGATAGGACGTAGGGTCTCTAGCCTGCGTAGCGCCTCTGTGGCTGCAGCCCCCTTGATTTTTTCGTAGCGATGAGCTGGACGAAAAAATTCGTCCGCCCCGAGGGATATAGGGTCTCACGCCCCCAATAATTTCCACTTAAAGTATACCTCAAGTCAAAAAATTCAAAAATATATATTTAAGAGCATGAAAAATGAATTCCAACAGTCCAATTCCCATCTTCATATGACATTCCTGAGCTGAGATATAAAATGATAGAGTTTATTCACTTAAAACAAGTTGGTCAATTGTGCAATAATTTGTGACTTTCTTGTTGTACAACTCACATAACATGCTCTGTTTCCCTTTAAAATTAAAAATAATTTTATGCAATGACCTTGAACACTTCCTGTTTGCTTGCATAGCATGTTGCACAAGGAAGGTTCAACTAATTACATCACCTCGTGAGAGTAAGAGTCCTATCACACCTTGGTAGAAGGTGTAGTAACGTTCGGGAAAAAAAGAAATTCAAAGACTGATTTGAGTAGTACAAGAATGACATCACAAATTATTGCGCAATGTACCATTTTAATTTGAGTGGATAAACTTTAACATTTTATATCTCAGCTCAGGAATGTCCTATGACGATGGGAGTTAGACCGTTAGAATTTATTTGTCATGATCTTTAATATATATTTCTGATTTTTTTGACTTGAGGTGCACCTTAAGTGTAATGCATTCTACTTCAGCAAAATGCATTTCACTTAAGTGGAATGTATTCCACTTAAGTGGAATTCAATTTTACTTATATAGCATTTCACTTAAAGGCACTGTTCTCTCACCCCAAGCAGTACCAATTCTCCTTACCAAGCCCCTCCCACAATTGTCTGCAATTCATCCTCGTCCAGACACAAACTCAGTTTATTGCTTCAGGGTGAGTATAGAAAAACTCTATGTACTAATCAAAACACTCTCAGTACCGTACATGCTGTGTAATATAAGCTTTGGCACTCTGCATTGTTTGAATTAGCTGTCAATCAAAGAGCTGAGCCAATTGAGAATTTCGGTACCCCGGTACCAAAACTGTAGTTTGGGGTGAGAGGTTTGGCCCTTTAAGCAGAATTGCGTTTAGCTTGAGTGAGATTGTATTTCACTTAAGTGAAATTCCGAGGTAAATGCTAAAACGGCTTGCCATCAGGGGTGGCGCCAGGATTTCCCCGACAGGGGGCCAGCATTTCAAGGCCCCGACAAAGGCTTTGAGTTAGTCCCGGTGGGACCTGATTTAACAGATTTTGAGGCGCGGGGAGCTCGTGACATTTTTGGCCTTCTTTTCAACAAATACTTAAAAATCTGGAATTTATTTTGAAGACAAAATTTAAAAATTTTAAAAGAAATTTTGCTTTTGTGAGGACCATTAAAAAGTTGGAGTGTTTATTGAAGGATCTGTTATCCATATTGGAAAAATCAAAAACGTTATATAGCCGACAGCTGTAAATATTTAGGGGTGACGCATTTAATCCTACTAGGCCTACGTACTAAGGCTTCAACATGAGACTAGGTTGCCCGACAATTTTTTCCTTTTTTGAACGAAGATTTGAAAATTTAGAGCTCATTTTATTGGAGAAATTTTGGAAATTAATGGAAGAAAATTTGGTTTGGGGGTACAGTTATTATGAAATATTTGGGTTATTTATTAAGTGATGTGACTTTCAAGAGCGAAATTAGGTAGAATTTTGGGGAGATAAACAGGGTTGGCTTTGGTTAGTTATTGTACGGAGTATCCATCGAATTGCAAAATTTTGCCAATTTTAACAATCTGAGGCTTATACTGGAGAAAACTTGTAATTTTGTGACAGAATTACCGGTTTTATGGAAGAATCTAGTCTGCTTACAAGAAAATCAAGTAGGGCGTGATTTGTAGTTTGGTTGGGGTTACTGAATATCATCATACAGAGTAAGGCCTTCGGACCATATTAGGAAAATTCTCCCGCGGAAACAGTTTGACTTCCCATACATTTGAAGTTTTATATTTTATGTATTGACATTGACGTAAGGGAGCGTTTCAGTTTGGGAGGGGCAGAATTGTCTCTTTTGTCCGAAAAATGTAATTTTGCCCGAAAGACTATCAAAGTGCAGAACACAGAAATTTTTTGAAAATTGAGTACCTCCAGACAGCAGGAAATGGCATTTCCCGGGCTCGTACCTGAAAACAAATCAGTCATTATTTTTAGTTTTCTTTCGCAATGAAATTTTCAACTTCATAATATTGTTCCAAAACGGAGAACAATTTGCAAGCTTGCAATTTTCTGTTAAGTAATCTGTTCGACCAAAACACTCTATGTAACCATCAGTTGGCGCGGAGCCTACAGAAAATTGTTAAAAATTGTAACCCCATCAGACAGCCGGAACAGGCATTTCCCAGACTTGTAACTAGTAATGTAGCAGTCGTTATTTTGAGCTATCCTGTAAAAGGAAAGTTTCACTTCAATAGAAAAAACCCAACTTGCTAAGTGATCAGAAAATTACCAGATAAAAGGGTTCTGCTGCAATTAATTAGATGTAATGTTCTTGTCTCTTTTCAGGGGAAAACTCTGCAACGGAATTGAAAACATACTAGTGTTTTTGCCTCTATTAGGAATCGTCGTTGTAGTCCATTGCATGGTCCGCTAAAAAGATGAGATTTTCTAGGTGACTTCCCGAACTCCAGACTATAAATGATTTTTCTATCATGTATTTGAATTTTTGAAAATATGTCACGTTACAAGGTGGCTTCAAATGAATTTTCAGTCAGACTTATTGGGAGACATTTTCACACCACTGTTTATCATCGGCCTATGTGCAGCTGAAACGGCCTGTCTGATTTTCATTACTGTTACTAGAATTCGGCTGTCGGGGGCAGGCCAGGTGGCAGAACATTGGTCACCGCATGCACCTGATCAACCTCTCGTCTGTTTTTGTCAGGAAACTTCGGAATTGTGAGTTTCCTTGAAGAGTATTGTCTTCTAGTGAGCAAAATCAAGACGACCGTCCGGATGACTAAAGTTTATAAGACCCGCACCTTTTATCCGTTCAGGGAGGTGTAGCTAGACTAATCACACCTCCCTGATCAGTTTAACGTGGGCATGCAGATGAAGGCTCCCCGACGAAATTGGGTTTTCTCAACAACAGGGGGAAGGAGAGGGGATGAGGGATAACAGAGCTAGTGAGAAGTGATAAAAACAGATTCAGATAGGCATTAAAATACCGTTACAAAAGAATAAAATAGTTCAAAAAGAAAAAAAAAGTTCATGATCATCCATGCAGTAACTTCAGTCCTTTACGTTCATTGTTAGGCCTCTCCGAAGGAAATTGCCGTCTTTCCACGACAGGGGAGGAGATTGAACAAGGTACATGAAATGAGGTTTAACCGAGGAAAGAAAAAGTGATTGAAAATCGATTCCTATATGTATCAAAATAGCATTTCAAAACGAAAAGTATGTTCACCCATCCGTAATTTCGGTCCTTCTATGTTTTTTTTTTCTTTGTTTCCTTTTCTTTTTTTTTATTTATTATTTTTTTTATTTAATACCTCCCCGACGAAACTGCCGACCTTCCCCGACGGGGGGTGGGGTAGGGGTGGGGGCGCAGCGCCCTCGACCCCCGCTGGCCCCACTCCTGCCGGCCATACGGACATGCCCTGCATAATGTTCCAAGCGCGGACGTGCATTACGCTTCAGGTTTCGAGAAAAGGCTACAAATTATTAAATTTAGGCCTACAGTGTTTTTGCGCCTTAATCAGAAACCACTGAAAATGCATATTAGACATCTGACAGGCAAAATGATATGTTGTACTTGTCCAAGGGTGAGGGTTGAACTACCGGCGAAATCGCTAGAAGACAGCCTCACTAGTGAAAACCAAAAAGTTGCAGCACAGAGAAAACTGAGTTGTATTGTCCCGTTATGCACAAGAAAAAAATGGCAATAACCAAAATTTCAGATAATTTTTGCAACTGAGTTAAGTTTGCCAATGGCAATGAACAAAATATCAGCTTGGAAGGACATTTATCCCATAAGCTGCATGTTATATCATTGGCGTCACCAGACATTTTTAAAGGGGGTCGTATTGTGTGCGAAGAAAGAAGTTATTTCCGCGTCAGCGACAATGCTCGCGCGATAGCGCGATCACTTCGGCGAGGGTCCAGGAGCCCACTGAAGGGCCCATGGTGGGGTCCAGACGCGAAGCCCCCGGAAGCTCTGAGGAGTTAGACATTTCAAATGCCCATTAATGCGGGAAATATTGTTACTATTGCTAGTTTGGTACTGCAAAAGTTGTTATTTCATGAAGGTTCACAGCAAAACGTGAACCCTTGGGTGGGGACAAAAAAGAAAGCTCTCAATCTTAAAATGACAAGGGCACCAGAACGTTTTTATTTTAAAGTTGGGGTGCTATTGTGGGATCCATGTGCTCTGTTAAGGGAACCAACTGGATTGGGAGCATCCAGAGGCAAAGGATTCACAGGACAAAAACCCTTTAAAGCTCGTGGAATATAAGGAAGAATTCAAGATCGAACCTCAAATAACAAATCATGAAGAGTTTTAAGCGAATTGAACTCTGCAATGCAAAGAATTTTAAGAAAAGTATTCAAATCTGCAACGAACGGCGTCTATTAAACCACTTTAGATATCAGGCTTTACAGAACAGAAGAGTAATTTGTGCACAATGTGATTTTACCAGTGTACTTTGGTTTTTTAGTTTCAAGCTTTTCTTTTCAAAACCTAGAAAATAGTGTCATTTATTCCATTAAAATGGGGAAATGGAAAGGTAAAAATTGAAAACGCCGTGCAAAAATTGGAGGAAGAACAGGAGAAGATAGTTTAGATTTAAAATAATGATTGACCCATCACTCACGTTTGATACGCATGCATAGATATGAAGTTAATTTTCCCATTCTACCACCCGTTGTTGAGTATCCTGCATTCTGGTTGATTGAAAACGGACCTGTTATTTTACTGCACAAGGTCAATAAACGTAAAAAACGGAGACGAAGATGAGGTTTTTCACACATTTTCGGTGGTAGAATAGAAATAAACTACATTTATCTGACTATTACTGTCTTATAAACCGTATCAACTCCAAATTAGCAACATAGCCATGCAGATGACGGAATTGGCTTCACCTCGTCCGTTATTTTGCCAATTTGGAGTCTCGACGGCTAACACCGTAATAGTCAGCCAAATGCGATTTATTCCTTAAATATCGGTAACATCATTTCCTAAACTTAAAGGGCCTTTGACTCGGCAGATTTTGGTGGGATAACTACCTTTTCAGTATCCGATGAAGTAAAAACATCTTATTAATGACATATATAGCACCGTTGAGTCAAAGGTGGATATTAAACACAGACAATATGGTATGCATTCAGTAAGCTAGTAGTCGAAATATAGAGCGAGAGCATCCTACTTTACAGGTTTTTCTGTTTGTAGTTATGCTAAAACAGTCGACTACTACAACAATATCATTCTTGTAACTATTTTTTCATTGAGATTTTGTAAGTCAATTTGAAATATCCCGCAAGTGCACTTACGTTTTAATATGAAGGGGTATATACTGAGCCTATTCTGACATGAAGCAGCATACCCATCCAAAATGAACCGAATTCAAGAGATGAACATATCGTTCTTATATAGTTTCAATAAAAATGATTGTTCCGTTAAAAAAGATATCATTTAAAGGTGTTTCATGAAAAATACTAGTATCATATATGATTATAATGATGGCAATGATGGAAAGGTGTAGCTACATATAGCCAATAGGACTTGCTAGCGGAAGGCACTTTACAAAAAGTAAGGGGTGAAATTTGGGGGGACTCGATCTGTAATTGTAGCGAGATTAGGCATTCAACATATTAAAAGAAATTTAAACTTTGCCATGGCAGAAGAGATTCTTTTTCGACATTTGGTAGATCCTTTAACGTTTCTATAAAAAACCCTCAAAACTCAAAGGGGAGTCGTTCGCACCCCGACGCCCCATGATGACGCCCATGTATATGGCAAAAAATTCTTAACATTGACTTTGTTGTTGTCGTCCTATTTACACGTGAAACACAAAATGCTATATATTTCGTGATGCAATTAGGCTTTACAGTGTATTTACTGAGGAGTCATCTTTCAGTTGGCATATGACTTGTGTTGCCATTCTTTTTAATGCAACATCCAGTTTTTACCCAAAATGTCATATATTGGGCACCTTATGGAATGACCAACCCATCTGAGCCTATGATAACTTATCGGAGATTTCTATATGCTGTTGAAATCTCTGTTGTTGCCGGTCTGTTGCAACTCCCTACCCTTTATGCAGCGCGCTTCTTGCCTCGGTACACAATACGGCATAGCCAGGCATGTCACTCGGCAATTCAGCATAGCATGTAATAAAACAACGGAAATATTAAAGGTAAAGGGCAGTCCCCCAAACTTATTTTGAAGCTAAATAACATAATTTTCATCTTCTCTTCCAAGTATCTTTCATTACATTTTATGACTTTACTATTGCATATTCAAGGTAAACCAAGCAGTTATTTCTGGTAAATTTCTCATTTGAAGAGAAAAAACATTGTCACATGACTCCCAACAGCCAATCATGAAACTGGTCTGTCTACTACACTTCTTCAATTTGGGATGACTGCTCCTGCCCTTTAATGTAGCCCGGCTTGCCCGTACTACCAAAATATTGGCCAGGCTATACGATGTATGTACCCACATGTAAAGGGCGTACTCACAATTGCAGTGTCAAGGATGGGGTGCCTACAAAGCGAGGACAGCAGATTTGAAAACCTTAGCTTTTAGGTTGAAGTCAAACTTATGTGTGCAACATATGTATATCTTTGGTCTCATGTGACCAGACATGTGCCTACTATTTCTGTTAGGAGCATTGGATCAGGAATGGTTTGGTGGAGGACACAATACCCTCCACTTGACACCATTCTAGATCGATCGTGAATACTCCAGGCATGCCGCAGAATATTCCTTTCCCAACGTCTTACTGCTTTTCACATAAGTACAGTCTTCTGTACATTGCCACATGCAATCCATTTAGAAATAGGTCTAAGTCATACAGTACTAGTCTGTATCACATGTATAGAAGGGATTCAGAGGAGAACAGCAGTTGACTGTATTATATTTTCTAATTTTTTTATTCCTTGTTTTTTCAAACGTTTAATGTCCATATTTACCTGAAAATACTCTTTTTGAGTACCATACTTGTGTGTTGTGTGGGTACTTTCGGGTATACAGTATGTTGATGTGTACAGTAACAGAAACCTTTTACTCAAAAGAGAGATATAGTGTACACTAGATTAAGGTCCAGAGATGTAAAATCTGTGGGGTTTCTTTTTAATATCTTTAGGTCTTTATTATCAAAAGTTATGTGGTTTTTCCGGTAAGACAAATATATAAGTTTTCGTAAAGATATACAAGTTTCTTATTATGTAAGTTTGACTTGAGCTTAAAAGCTAGGGCTCCCAACTCTGAGGTCACCGCTTTGCATCCCATCCTTGATGTTGCTACAATGGACTTTAAAGTGATACTTTGTGTTTGACAAAAGGAAAATACATTCAATTATCTTAACCAAATTTTTCACAGACCGTCTAAACAGTCCATTTGAACAATGAGGACAGGAGAACGAATAAACAACCCTTAACACAAAAATTCTACCAAATTTTGCTCAATTTCCATAAACATAACGGCAAAAAATGTAAAAATCGATAATAATGGTTGGAAACTTCATTCAGTTTCATCCCACTCCTGATTGCTCTCCAGCCACAATGCACTTATGTATGAATATTCAATGCACCAAAACACCACGAACTACAACGAACGAGCACTTTGTCACGGTGCTAATACTGTACTACCATATACCACCCGCTCTGTTACGCAAACGTTCGATCCTACTGACTTCATTGGCTCCTATATGCGACAACATAATAAAACACATTAGAATTGAAAAGCAATATTTTTCAAACTTTACTCCAAGAATCGAGGGCGGATATAAGGAAATCTGTTTGGGAGGGGGGGGGCAAACTCAACTTGAGACCAAGACGTCACAAATAGTATCAGGGGATGTAAAAATATTTTTGGGGGGCATGAGAAGTGGTGACTGATTGCCCGAAAGACTATCTAAGCGGAGCGCCGCCATCAGTTGGCGCGGAGCGTACAGGAAATTTTGAAAAATCGCGACCTCTCAGATAGCCGGAAATTGCATTTGCCAGGCTTGTAAGTAGAATTTAAGCAGTCGTTATTTTGAGCTTTCCTTTGCAATAAAATCTTCATTTTAATAATAAGAAAATCAAATTGCAAAATGATCCGAAAATTACCAGATAAAATGTACTGGCTCCTTTAGAGGACGATGAGACATTTTATCATTTTCTTTGTCGCAAAGTAAAATCTCCATTACAAAGAATAGACCAGTACCAAATTTTTGTTTAATATGTTAAAGACGAACATATTCTAAGCACTCTGGTCAAGTTTTCATTCATTTCTCACGTTCGGTTCTCGAGATATTAGCAACTGAAGTTGACACATTTTCTACAAAAGGTAAACTTGAACCAAGCAGGTGCTCTGTCATGTATTCATATCGATGGTCAACGTTTTGTTTTGTTTTTTATTTATTTTTGATCCTGCTGTTTGATCATGAATTGATTAGGGATGCTATCCTGCCCTTAAGGCAAATTAAGTTTTTAAACTTCCATTGCTCGGGATGCACTTATGGTTACAGCATATCACAGTTAAATTGTATAAATATGGTGCTAAATTTTAGAGAAAAACAACTAAACATTTCCATTAGTGTGAATACATGACATCACGCCTACTTGTTGCAAGTTCACTCTTTGTAGAAGATATGTCAACTTCAATTCTAGTACCTCGAGAACCAAACATGGGAAATGAGTAAAAATTTCCCCAGTACGCTATGCCTAGAATATGTTCCTCTTCAAAATATCAAACATAAATTTGTTCTGGACTTTTTTGTTTCAAGGAGCTGCACACCGTTGCCAGGAAATAAATTGAAATCATAACTTTTCGAATCATATTAACTCATATGACCAGTGGTCGAATGAGCCTGTAAACCTGAACCGGCCGCACAGAAGCATTGGTAGCGCTACCAGCACCAATAACAGTACTGATTCAGTACTGCTATTGGTACTGGTAGCGCTATCAACGCTTCTGGGTGGCCGGTACTGGGCTAAAATTTTGATACAATCACGAACTATATCCTTGACAATTACGCATTAGTTTATTCTTTATAAATAATATATGCCCCTATGGCGAGCCGCTAATGCCAAGAATCGACAGGACTGACAGATGCCCTATGGATCGCCATAGATCATCATACGGCGGCCCATCGTTGTAACCGTAATCCAAGCCGGCTACTTCAAAAGCAGACAATTTCATCAATTTAATATATATTGAATTTAGGCAAAAGTCGCAATAGAATAAAAAATATTAGCATGTTTTATTTCCGTTTTATTGCTTTTTCCTCGAAAGATACAAGACCATTTCATCCAATGGAAGTTGCCCATTTTGTCTGGTAATCTTTTTTTTATTAAAATAACGACTGCTTCGATCCTCCATAAAAGCCTTTTATATGTCCTTTTCAACTATCTGAGGGTTCTGATTTTTCAAATGTTCTGCACTTTCCGCGCCAAGCAATGGCGCTCCATTTGGATAGTCTTTCTTGCTAAAATTTAGTTTGAAGTGAACGGTTTTCTGTAGGGAAAGAATAGATGGGGCACAATTCATGTAGCTGAACCGGCCGTCCATGTAATTTGGCAATTGAACATCCCAGAACATGTTTTGAACCTTCACTCGAAACTCCTACATTTTCAGACAAATTTTTTGCAAGACTACGGTACAATGTGAAGTGGGGCTGGGGAAAATAAATTCCAAAAGCAGCCCGAATGCGTCGAAAATCCTTAGAATCATTTTTATTTTGCCACGAAAATTCTACTTTCAATATAACGTTTTGTCCTTTGGAAGAATTCAGATAATCGGTCATTTCGAGCATTGTGTAGCGCATTATTTCATATCAGGCTGAGGAATGATTGCGTCTTTTAAGCGAAAAGCTTCCCAAATGTGACGTGGTTTTTCTTCCCGTTTCGATTTTCTATGAGAATGTAACCCTGACTATGATCCTTTTCTATCATTCGAGCAAATGTTTGAAAGAATTCCGATGCTGGACCATTTCAAAGATTGTGTTGCAAAAGACTGCAAAGTAAATAGGCGTAGCTTTTTATTGTTCTTCTTTTTTCAAAATTTTTTACCGCGACTATGTTTTTCCCTTTTGTCGCGAGTTTCCTTTTAAGATTTCCGCACGCTTTAAGTTTTTTTGAATAATTGAGGTTACCTTGAGATTTTATAAAACTTAAATGCCTGCCCCGCAGCCTGCACCGCCTCGTACGAGTATGTTCCTATGGTGCACCACGCGAGGATCCAGTGGGTCCAAGGGTCAGGACCCCCGCTCTTGACAACCAAAAATTTTGAAAAGCCAATTTTTAATTTAAAACATGTGCCGACAAGAAGACGGTTTTTCTTACAAGTCAGTTGAGTCTTTTCATCCAACCAAATCAACTACCGTATATAGGGTGCACGTGACCTCAAAATGTCCATTTTGGGGGGGGGGGGTTCCTCGCGCCTGCTACCTTAATTAATAGCGTATCAAACAAATTCACATTAGTTACTGACCCGATAAGGTTGATTGTTTGAGTGCCAGGGGTGGCGCCATGCCCCCCCCCCCCCCCCCCCCGTCGGGGAAGGTCGGCGATTTCGTCGGGGAGGTTTAAAAAATAAAAAATTAAAAAAAAAAACCTACAAGGACTGAAGTTACTGAGTGGGTGATTTTGAACATATATTCATTGCTTTGTAATGCTATTTAAATGCATATTGGAATCGATTTTCAAACACCTTCTCCTTAGCTCTGTTATACCTCATTCCATTACCTTATCCTATCTCATCCCCGGTCGGGGAGGGATGACATTTTTTCGGGGAGGACTAAAAATTGTGAAAACGTTAATAACTGAAGTTACTGGATTGATGATCATGAACTGGTTTTTTTTTTTTTACACTTTTTTCTTTTGTAAAGCTATTTAAATACGTATCTGAATCGGTTTTAATCACTCTTACTACCACTCACCCAATCTTCAATCCGTGCGCGCAAGGTCATGCCCCCGTCGGGGAAGACTGACCTCCCTGTCTCCCCCAATTTCGTCGGGGAGCCTTCATCTACTGGCCCACGATAAAAGATATGTATATACATAATAGGTTGCGTGTGTTGGAAAAGTAAATAGATGCAATGGAAAAACGAAACAAAAAATGATACTTTCATTTCCAACTATAGGCTAACGATCAAGAATACGTACAAAATGTTTCGAGCGTGACACCACTGCTCTTCCTCAGTTGAAAACACAAAATGGTATAAAACCTTGCACAGTGCTTCGAGTAACCCTCGCTTGGTTGCTCATGAAAGAGAGGTCCCTGTTAAACCCGGTTTTATGGGTATTAAGTCGAAGGATAGACTTAACCTCTTGCTTGATCTTTTCCTCGGTATTCCTAAAAAAGCCGTCGAGTATAATGCATTTCAGGTCTGTTATCTGGTGGTTTGGAAGGTTAAAATGTTCGGCAACTGGAAACCCTGAACTGTTAGAGCGTATGGAACGAAACTATCTTGAAACTTGGTAACATTATGGGGGTAGATAATCACAATACTTGGGTTCTGATCACACTTTTTGGAGTGGATTTCAATCACTCTTGTGCGAAACGACGTTTGGTTGACTTTATATTAACTGTATATAAAAGTGTTATCTACAAAGCAAGGTAATCTGTTTTAAACGATGACTTAGTATTAGATATAAAGAAGAATTTTTTTAATTCGCTTCAGAAGAAAATTAAAATGATTTACCACCTTTTCAAGTCTAAGGGAAAATCAGGTAAATTCTGGAGCATTTTTGAGCAGGGAAGTGTAACTGTTTTCGATGAGGAGGAGTATGAAACAAATTATCGCTTCAATTTTGATACTGGCTGACACTTCCATTAAAATTGCACTTAGGATGCACTTGGGCAATGAAACCAGAAACCTTTGTAAACTTTAACTTGTTTTGCGATTATTTAAACTCTTATCTGCACCGGTATAAGTGTAATGTTAGTTAATTACTTTAATTGTAAATAATTGTAAATAATACTTTTTATTTCTGTATATATTTATGTTCAGGATGATTAGAATTTCTTCCTATTTAAAAAAATAGTTAGCCTGCATTTATGTATTGTTCCAGTTAATGTGGGGTATTACTTCCCGGCGGCAGTAATATTACAGCCACTGGGTTGGGTACCCCGCGGACTGGATATCGGTAAGTTGTAATACACCTAGTTTATTTGTATATATCCTGTATATAGTGTAAATACTGACAGTGAGGATAAATGTTCAGATAATTTGTCATGTTCCAGTATAGTACATGATTCATGTATTACTATCTTTTTGCATTACTTTTATTATTGTTAATCACACAATGTATATATCATGTATATAATGTAAATAAAGTCAATGCGGTGAACCAGTGGGTTCATCGTGTAAACAAGAAAAAAGAGCGTATGCTATGTTTATGGTTATTGAACCGTAGTGTAAACTTAGTACCTGTTTCACCGATGTACGTGGCCCTTGGACATTTGGCACAATACAAGAGATAAATTACATTGTCCGAATCGCAATTAAAACGGCCAGGCCTCAATATGATGTTTGAGGCCTGGTGGAGGTACGAAGGTGAAGGGTCAAGGTGCCTGCAAACCAGACGTCTAGGTTTATTACATGGTATATTGCCATTATTGGGTTGAGAATCTGTGGAAGGGAGGGAGGTACGAACCATAAGGGATTTGATGTTACGTGGCTGGCGATACGCGACTACTGGAGGTCCATCGAAAATATTTAATAGCTCGGGGTCAGAGGATATAATTCTCCATGAGAGTTTGACCTCACGTAAAAGTGGCGCTATAGCTGGGTGATAGTTGACTACAAGGGGTATACGGCTGGGGTCTGCCTTCTCCCGGTATGACAGAAGTGATGGTCCAATAAAGGGTAACCCCTATGGAGGAAAAATCTAAGGAGTTCGGTGACCTTACGAATGAATAAATCGTCCCCTGAGCAGATACGGCGATACCTTTACAATTGACTGTATACAATTGACTCCTTAATGTGACGAGGATGAAAACTCTTAAAGTTGAGACGGGTGTGACGATCTGTGGGTTTAGAATACACAGATGTTTCCAAATTACCAATGTCAATCATGACCAGTATATCGAGAAATGGTATTTCTTAAGATGAGTGCTCCATAGTAAACTAAATGGAATCATGAAAATTGTTAACCAGCAAGAAGAACTGATCAAGTTCTATTTCCCATGTTCCCATAACATAAAAATGTCGTCTGTATACCTGACATAAAAAGACGGCTTATACTGGGACTTCGCTAGTATATCCTGTTCAAGGAAATGCATGAATATGTTGGCGTACGAGGGTGCCATTCTTGTGCCACTTCTTGGTGTCTGGGTGTTCTCAATTTTTCAAAAATTTCTGTGCTCTGTACTTTGATAATCTTTCGGTCAGAATTACATTTTTCGGACAAAAAAGACAATTTTGTCCCTCCAAAAATGAAACGCTCCCGTACGTCTATGTCAGTACATAAAATATAAAACTTTAAAATATATATGGGAAGCCAAACCTTTTCCGCGGGAAAATTTTCAATATGGTCCGAGGGCCTTTATGCCATGATGATATTCAGTAACCCCAACAAAAGTACAGATCACCCCCTACTTGATTTTTCTTATAAGAAGATGATAAGATTCTTCCATAAAACTCCCAAATCTGTCATAAAATTACAAATTTCCCCCAATATTTCCCCCAATAAGCTTCAGATTGCTAAAAGTGGCAAAATTTTCTAATTTCGAGGGATACTTCGTGCAATTCATAACCAAAGCCAACTCTGTTAATCACCCCAACACTACCTAATTTTGCCCTTGAGAGGCATATCACCTAATAATAAACCCCAAATTTTTATCATAACCGTACCAAAAACCAGTCCTTCCATTAAATTCCAAAATTTCCCCAATAAAATAAGCTCTTAATTTTCAAATCTTCGTTCAGAAAAGGAAAAAAAACTTTTCGGACAACCTTCTAGTCTCGTGTTGAAGCCTTAGTACTTAGGCCAAGTACGATTAAATGCGTAACCCCAAAATATCTTCAACTGTCGCCTATATAACGGTTTTTTGCCCATATGAAGGACAGATTCATTGATGAACTCCCCAACTTTTCAATGGTCCTTACAAAAGCCAAATTTTTTTCAAAAATTTTAAATTTTGTCTTCAAAATGTACTACAGATTTTTAAGTATTTGTTGAAAAGAAAGCCAAAAATTTCGCGCCGCGCTCCTCAAAACCTACTTAGTCACGTCCCACCGGGACTAACTGAAAACCTTTGTCCGGGCCTTAAAGGGCAAGAGTAGTCGTCCCAAACTTATTTTGAAGCCACAGCTGATTCTCACAATTTTCTCCTCATTTCTCTTTAACCCTTTACCGTTGTGCTCCAGTCGGGGCATATTTGCGCGCCTCGGGAGTGGGCGGAAAAGCGGACGTAGCACGCCCGCATCAGCTTCCGTAGGTTATTGACCCCGTGACCTTAAACTGTTGTCCCTCTCGTTGTTGTGGCCGAATTTCCGGGTAGCTACTCGCAGTTTCGAGCTCCGCGTGAAAACAGTAAAGATGGGTGACAGCCGCGCTCTCTGTATGGGTCCAAAAGGACCCAGACAACGGTAAAGGGTTAAAGTACCTTTTATTACATTTTTGGACTTCAATATTGCATATTTAATGTAAACCAAGCAGTGAATTTAAGTAAATTTCACACTTAAGAAGAAAAATTACTGTCACATGACCCGAAGGGCCAACCATGAAACAGGATAGTGTACTACACTTCTTCAATTTGGGGAGGCTGCTCCTACCCTTTAAAATGCTGGCCCCTCTGTCGGGGAGCTTGGTCCCCCTGTCGGGGAAATCCTGGAGCCACCCATGGATCTTCGCACTAGTTAGACCCACTCATGTAGAAACTTTTTCCCTGTATGTTTCATGATTTTCTTGTTTGTTCTGTAAACGATAGAATAAACGGAGCCGATAACTTTATTCTTGTCTACAAGGTTCCGTTTTCTGGTAGCATTGAGACTCGTCCATTCATTCGTTGAGTTCTTTTCGAGTGATGTCCTTCAAATAAAGTAGAGGGTGCTATTGAACTTAAAAGTTAAAACGATTGCGCAATTTTGTATGCTATCTGAAGATAGTGAAATTCATTCCCACTTTTTCAGTTGCCCTAAGAAACCACAAGCAACGATATTTACACTTTAAATTGGTATTTAAAGAAAATATTCTTTGAAAAATTATCAACGCTAAAAATTGACTTTTCTTCTTCTTTTAAGCAGTTTTTATGTAATTCTGAAGAACTTTTAAGTATTTCTCCTTTCTGCCATGTTATGATATCTCTGCCTTTATGATTTTATAAGCATACTCTTTACAATGCCGAGTGGAATAGATAGTTTCATTATTGCACTGTAGTGTTGTACTTTGGCGAAAGAGCGTACAAGTAGATCGAGGTTTCTTTTTCGCATTTGTCTCTCGATTTTCGCAATGCATTGCCTAGAAAGGCAAACATTCTCTGTACCTTAATCGAAAACACCGAGAGTGTAAAATGGCTGGTGTTTTTCCCTTGGAAATCAATGATCGCCTGCTTCAACACCCTGAAGCGTCTGATGGTGAATGTGAAGAACTTGAGGTGAACTCAGCCTAACATTCAAATTTTCATACTTACGTAACATTAGGATGACTCAAACCGTGCGCGACTTAGTCTTATTCCAACAGTCCTTGTCAATGTCATTAGGACTAGACCTATGTGTGGTATAGGCTACCCTAGGCTAGTTGTGCTTGCAGTCACATTCACAGCCTGCATTTGATTCGAAGTGGGGTAAACATAGGGTTCGGCCTAGTACTCAGAAAAGCCTGAAGTGGTCTGACTAAACCACATGCTGACACGCGCTGGCTCTTCCTTGTGTACCACTACCAGGGCATGCGCAGAGGCGCGCTGCAGATACTCAACCATACACGGTAGAAAGCTCTCATTTCTTGGCTTATTTTATAGGAACCCTATTAAGAGGTAGAGCTATCAACAACCTCCAATAAGATGGTCACATATCAAAGAATATTTGGTATAATGGTTGGTTCAAAGTTCGAACAGGTTCTACATTCGAACACCTAATTAAAATCATTCATATATCGGTCATGAGACAGTATTTTCTTCAATTACTTAAAACACCATTAAGAAATAATTATGGCTCCATATAGTATGGTAAGACTGACAATCATTTAGCATCAAACAGTGAATAAATATTCCATTTAAATGAGGTGTTCGAATTAAGAACCTGTTCGAACTTAGAACCAACTACTATACTAATTTAGTTTCCGTAGGCCTACCCGGAAGTAGACATAATTTTACAGACTTCACATCTTCAAAAGAGGGCGCTGAAACTTAAAAGTTCTTTTTCTTTTTTTTTCCTTTTTTAAGTAAAAAACCCTTTCCTTTTTTTCCTCACTCTGCAAACAGCGCTATGTCCCTATGAGTATGTGTTGTGGAAAGAAATGAACGGTTAGTGCTGTGGAAGAAAGAAAAGCATTGTTAGTACCAGAACCCGAACCCTCGACCCTAGCTGTATAGTGATTCTAGCATGAAGACCAGCGCGCTTGCCTACTGCACTACGAGCACCGTTGCCGGTGAATGGTTTAAAAATAATATAAGTACTGTCCTATAATACTATCTATTACATATAGCTATAGGTATACGTATAAGTATGTATGTACTTGAGAGTATGTACATATGTACAGTATGGGATACTTATACATCCCTACATATACAGCTCCTATGCATGCGTACACATGCATATGGCCCACCCTAACCCTATACCCACGGCTGGAAAAAACCGGCAATACGGGAAGCTCATTGCCGGGAAATCCAACCCACTCGCGGGAAATTTGCTCAAAGGACTTTTAAAATGGGTGTCGGGCTGATCATCGTATTGTCAGAATAAGTCAATAAAAGCTCCTTGTTAGCTTTCATTCTAAAAATTTCAACACATTCTGCACTCCCCAACTTGAACTACCAGAGAATATTTAAAAGTTTTTCGTTCATTTATACAAGCAAATTCAATTGGGATATCCGCCCGAGGATAAACTACAACTTCCAAGCACTACGAAGAGAAACAGCGTGATGCTGCCATGAGTGGGTCAAGTAGTACCCTACACTGTGTATATTCTGCATGTTTTGTACACAGTCTGTGCTGATTATACAACCAATCAGAATCCGCGACATTTTCTTTGGCCGAGCTGGCTGACGAATCTACACTGAGTTATAACAGATGAATGAATGCACGTGGTTGAACGTTCGCTGTGTGTAGTACATCTGAAGTGATAATGCATGTAGCCACAGTATGAAGGAATCTCCCTGTTCTTAAGAGGCGTGTTATTCTCCTTTGTTTCAACAAATCGGTGCTCAAAAATCAGTAGTCGGGCCACATGTGTAATTGTTTTTTGATGGTGCAGGTGAATATCGTGAGCGTTTAATAGAGCTGGCTTCTGTTCTATTCAGCCAGTCTAGAGCAGGACCACTCAGTGTTTGCCCTTTGGCGTACTTGTCCATTTGGGACGTTAAGCTCCTTAAGGGAGCAGAACTCCTCCGGGAGTAATCGTTTGGTTTTCGCCCCGTGGCTCTTCGCCAGAGAGTTGTGGGGACTTTTAGAAAAAAGCGTTTAGTAGAGCGGGTAGTCATTAGCGGGAATAGCGGAGAAGTTTGGTTAAAGAATATGCCAAGTATATAGACCTAGCCTTTATGCGTACCGTAGGCCTAAATGATTTCTTGAATGATTATGTTTTGCCCCTTTGTGAAGCCTGAGTAACGGACACATTTTACACAACACAGTGACAAAGTTCGTCCCATCTTCATTGCATAGCTGTATTAAACAAACATATTGCCACTCTGTCAGGCTATTCGGGGCGACCAATGAGAGAGCTACATTTGGGCTGTTTGCTTTCATTTGTGCAGCACAGTAAAGAACGTGATAGCGACGTAGTACTGTAGTAGCAGCGGTGACTTGCTGCTGTTTGTGAAGGAGTGTTTTATGTATACACACAACAGTAGTAGTTGCTGAGCTGAACGCGACGACGCTCAATGGACAAGTTGCTTGGCTAGAAAGTTAATTAGTTTGTTTGACAGAAGAGAAGAGTAGGACAAACTTTGAAGGAAGGAGAGATTCGGTAATGGAATTCAACTTTATTTCGTGCGAAATCTACATAATTTGAAAGCTTTACATAAGCAGTTAATGCACAAACAAGTTTCATTCCCAGTGCTTGAATTCATGATTAGGTCGGACTCAACAAAATCGTGTCCAAAGCTATCAAAAAAACCCGATGGGCTACATAATTTTCCCCCCACGGTGTTCATTCATCAGGGGCTTTCAGGGCCAGGAAGGGCCGTTTCCTGCAATCTGAGAGGCTTCATTTTTCAAAAATTTTTCGGTACGCTTCGCGCGAACCCATGGTCGCGCTCCGCTTAGATAGTAAATAATTACAATCACACGGGAAATAATTCTTTCATTGCCGGGAAATTTCGGTTTTTTCCAGCCATGCCTATACCTATGCGTACGTAACCCTCTTACTATGCGTACGTAACCCTATCCTTTTTACTATGCGTACGTAACCCTAACCTTATTACTATGCGTACGTAACCCTAACCCTATTACTATGCATATGTAACCCCTAATCCTACAGCTATGACGCAAGTTCTGGGTACGGAAACTAAATTAGAGCTGAATATTTTAATGTATGCATACGAGAACACTTCCAATGTTCATTGTGTACAGTGTGAAAACAGTTTGTAATATTATAATTTTTTCTGAAGGTACAGAAGAAAAAATAATGAAATACAAAAGATCATACATAAAAATTTCTGTCAATGAATTGACAGCACTTTTTACTTCGTTTGTTTTTAACTTAATATTTTGTACTGTAAATTTACAAACAAAGCAACTTAGGACAATAATCGGGAATATACTGCCGATTTTAATTTAGACTTAATGCTGACATTATTTTCATTTAGTGTTGTCATTAATTATCTCCAATCGACATGAATTTTTATGTCTATGTAAAAGTTATTTAATGATGCGGACATTAATTCGAATTAATGCTGACATCTATTCATTGGCCTGTGCAGTATTTCAAAGGTTTGTGTTGTTATCATTACTGATTAGGAAGTAAAATGCAACGGACCTTTTTGCCTATCAGATGTTTTTTTGCATTAAAATTAATTTTTCACCTAATTTTGTCCACAAAATGTTTTTTTTCATTAGATATTAAAGTAAGGAAGGATCTCTGAGCTTTCCACTAGTTCTGTAATTAGCCCATGGAATTTGAGGCAGGGCATGTAGTAGGAGGCAGGGCATGTAATAGTAGGAGCCTCCTGAAGGACTGGCTGTTCACTAGACTTGCTGCAGTATAGGCTACACCCTCCGTACTCCAACCCTTAAATCAACACAATGCTCTACCTAGGCTAGTACCTATGGCCGTTTTAACCATTGAAATTAACTTCCTTGTTCAGTAAATTTTGGACCTAAAAATGCCAATTTAAAGGCCCAGTTCTCTCACCCCAAACAGTACCAAAGCTTACAGAAGCACCCAAACACATTTTTTTGATCATATTTGATCCCTAAATTTTCTTGGAAGGGCCAAAACTTAGGAATGGATTGGGCTACTTTTTTGGGTGGTAGAATTTACTATTTGACTATGGGACTTTGTCTACAACAGTTATGCTAATTATAGTCTTTGAACAGGACTCTATGCTATGGCCACATAGTTTTACTCCACACTAGAGTCCTGGCCACAGTGCATGAACCTTGATTGAGAGGTCCTGCCATTATGGCTTTACAGAGCTTGTGTCCACATTTTGAGGTTAACTTTCCTGGAACAAATTTCAGAATTTCCATAAATTTTGTCCCATTGTTGTGTTAACAGATATAAAAATCATTTTCTGCTTCCTTGAAAGGATAGATTCCTTCAATATTACACATTTTTTTTCCAGAGTCCAAAAATTTGCAAAGATGTGAAATTTTGTGTCACTTTTGCATGGCTACTCTCATGTGTCTTTCTTTACTTTCACCCTCGGTCATGTGACTGCATCGGCAAGCCTGTGCAGGCAGACTGCAAGCCAAAGCCCCATATTTGACTTACACAAGTTTTCACTTGTGTAAACAAGAACATTATTTTGGGCAACCTGAATTCCATTTTTGTTTCTTGATGGTGTTCTCTTTAGAAGTTCCGAATGTAAACTATGCAATATGATATGTACTGTACTAACGTACTGAGCTGTATGCATGTTGTTACATGGCCCATCAATTTGAAGGAGCCGCCAGCTAGAATGTCATGGCCGCAGAAAGTAGTACCGGCAAATCACCACGGTAATCAAAAAAACCAGGTTTTTCAAAATCATTGAAAATCTTGGTTTTTTTGATAAGAAACTTGGTTTTTCTACCGATAAACTTAGTTTTTCTAACTATAGGACGTTTTGCATTGAAAAACTTGGATTTTCAACCGATAATCTTGGTTTTTCAACCGACAACTGTTTGTCGGTTGAAAAACCAGATAGATCGAAAAACTTGGATTTTCAGCCAGACTGATAATCCACTTGAGTTATTTTGAAAATCCAAGTTTTTTGACCGGTATACCAAGATATGGAGATAGTCTTGGTTTTACGACCGATAAACTTGGTTTTTCGACTGATAATCTTGGTTTTTCGACCGATAAACTTGGTTTTTTGATTGAAAAACTTGGTTTTTCTAATTATTGGACATTCCGCTTGCCATAGGAGTTTCTATTCCTATTAACTTCAAAGTCAACACAATAATCTGAAAAAACAAAGGGAAACAAAGCATTCCTTGTAAGTGTGAGGAAGTGACATACAATACCTCAGCTGTGAGCCTGCCCTCAAGCTCACTTTTGTGGTAACTTTATTTACTGATATCTCAAGACATACAGTGTACATGTCCGATTTGAATAGAAATTTCTTTTTTTTGACAATTTTTTATCCATTTGTATACTCTGATGATCCCTGGATTTTGTTAAATATGGAACATTGTGGGCATATTTGAACCATGTAGTTTCAGAGTAATTTGATTTTACCATGCAAGATAGCAGCTATTACTATTTCTGCATTACATTTTGTATCAATCACTACATACTGAAATTATTTTTTTTTTGTGATAAGGTAATCGTGATTAATTGCTTAAGGATCGCAAATTTTTGAGGTTAAATGTTTAGTTATTTTGCTAAACATTCACAGCTCTACAAGGCCTGGATGTCTTTAATTCTGTTTTTCAGAAAATACAGTATTTTACATCCAACCATCTTTTTCTGTCCTTGTTTTTTAGGAGCAATGTCATTCTGGGAGCAGTGGATCACAAATTGAAGGGTAAGTTCAATTATTGGAACTAAATACATTTCATTTTTCTTCAGCTTTTGGTAACTGTTTCTCTCATTCATCTTTAATTGAACAGGACAGAAAAGAAGGTACACATTTTGAAGGAGGACATAGAAGACCTATTCCCTGTTCCCCAATAAATACTGTAGGTGGACCAAAATGTTTTTTAATGAGTTGTTAGTGTAACACCTACCATGCAAAATGTTCAGGCCTTTAATCTACCAGTGGGTTTTATGTTTTCAAAAATTTGCACTGAATTTGGAAAGCTGTTGAAACAGAACCATGCAGCTCATTCTTTTGTACTCATTTCTCCTTAATGTATTGTGTGACCTGCTATTTTGGCTAAGTTGGTTTCATACCTCTACTGAATCAAGTATACAGTAACTGTAATGTTCTAGGGACAAAATAGTGTGTGCAAATTGATTAACAAAGATCACTTAGTAATTCTTTAGTGAGTCATTAGTAGTACTTAGCAAGTACATCAGAAGTTGCAAAATTGGAATTAATTAGCGTCTGGCAGTTTTTTTGTAGCTAATTTTTGTGTAGCTAATTGCTGTGCAAACCCAGCTAATTTGTCTTTTGCTGTTACACGGTCTTGTCTCATCTGACCAACATTTTTGCCCAGGCATTGTGTTCATGATGGGGAAGTTGGAAGTTCATTTACCTCTGATTAAGTTTCTAAACAGGATATTAGCTCTCAACTTTCAGAAGCTGTGTTCTTTACCAACATTTGTGAAGAAGACTACAAGAGGTAAAATTACTGTAGGGATGGTGGTATTAAACAAAGAGAGTGAAAGGCAGTAGGAAAACTTTTTTGTTTTATAGCAGGAAAGTAAATTTATCATTTTGATCTTGTACTGTTTCAGAAATGGAGAAGTGGAAGAACTTTCATTGAGTGATGCTGTGGTCAATCCAAATCAAGAGAAAGTCAGCCCTCAGCACTTTCAGTTGCTGAAAGTTTTGGGCAAAGGAGGCTATGGAAAGGTTTGTCATTACATAAAAACAATTCAACGGGTGCTCAGAAATGGGAAACACTTCAGTTGGGGTGCCAAACTGTTTTACCAGGAGTACATTACAAAAATTTTGCAAAATATCTTGATTTGAGACTGAGTTTTCTGAAGAACTTGGCAGGTGCATATCACATAGCAAATCATACTTAAATTTGTATTAGTAGCAGCAGGTGTTTGTGACAAGTAGTGTGGTCATTTGTCACCAGTTGTGTCTGTACAAAGATTGTACTGTGTTGATCTAGTGAAATCATCAGCAAGTAATAAAGTGAAGTACTTACATATTACTGTATGTAAATGTTATATATACTGTACATTACAGTACTGTATGCAGCATGTGCATGTCGACATGCTTTTATCAGAGACCTACTAAATTTAATTAGGATACACCACATTGCTGACATTAAACGCCAAGCTCAAAATTTCTAATCTAGTTGGTCATTGCTGACCATTTTCAAGTGATATCAGTCTTGCTTTGCCCTCAGCAGATGGTGATTTAACATTTAGATCCTGGGCACATCCCTGCTTACCTGTCCTACACTAGACTAGCCATTAGTTCTAGAATCCTGTACTTTAAGGTTCTACTACCAACAAAATTGGGGATTCTGTGGTATGAGACCTGTTAAAGATTTTTTTTTTTTTTTGGGGGGGGGGGGAAGGGTGGGCTAGAGTGAAGTTACTTTTGAGCAATTAATTGTTATCCTCAACTTACTTTTATGGTTTTTGTGACATAGATACTGATGAATGGTATGGTTTGCAAATGTATATTCCAATGTGTTGAGGGTGATTCATTTCCATGAAGGACTGTGCAGTTTGTGTAAGGTTGAGCTACTTTGTAAGATAAAATTTTCCTTTTGGAAATGCTATAAAGACCAGAGTGTCTTCATTTGTCTGCATAGTCAATAAACTTGAAAATGTTCTCTGGTTGCAGGTGTTTCAAGTCAAGAAAATAAGTGGTACAGACAGTGGCAAAATTTTTGCCATGAAAGTACTGAAAAAAGTAAGTTGTATTATTGGCTTTCTAAAAGGTGACTAGTTTGCCATAATTGTTCCTTTCTGTGTGTGTGGGGTTTTTTTGTCTTCTTTTTTTTTGGGGGGGGGAGGAGGGGGGAAAGGATAAACCCCATTTCTTTACTTAAAATTGAAGTGCAGTATGTGTTTGTGAAAAATATTGCTGTATGTCAAAGGTGAGCTCTTCTGAGAGGAAGGGGTGAGGCTGGATGTTCTTGTAGACAACTGAATCTTTGTGGTGGTGGTTTTGCGTGTGTGCACCTGTAAACAATGCCTTGGGAGGTACATCTTTCCTAGCTCGTGTGGGGCTCCTAACTAGTGTGGCTATCTGAAAATTCGGACACTGCAATGAGGTCTGTCAAGTGATATCTGAGAGCCCGCCGTGGCTCACTTCATTCACGTGCAGATTGACGGAACTGGCCAAAGGGGAATTCCAATGATTTCCTTACGGAGAACTGTTCTCTGTACCCTGTAAGGCTTTGAGTATGCGTATGTGCTGTGGGATTGTATGTGATGCTTTTGCTTGTAAACAGGATAACTCAAGAAGGGTAAATGTGACTTATCTCATATGTAGCATGTGCATTGTTCATACCAAGCCAGATGAACGCTGTTGTTTTTTGTTGAGGTCAAAGTTTATTTGTTGTCACGAGAGGTCACATGGTCGAAACCTTGTTTACAGGATATCTCAAGGAGGGTAACAGCGAGGGATCTTATATTTGGCCGGTGCATTGTCCATACTTAGTACATAGACCCTATCATTGTTGGTGGAGGTCAAAGGTCAAAACCTTGCAACACCATATCTCAAGGTTGGTTATATGAGGGATGTGATATTTAGCACGTTAGCATGTTCATTACTCATACTAAGTAGACAGATGCTATTAATTTAAGTGGAGGTCAAAGGTCATTTGGGGTCACCAGAGGTCAGAAGTTTAAAACCTTATAAACATGATATCTCAAGATGACTAACAATGAGGATCTCACACTAAGAATGTACATTGCCTTACTTAGTAGATGGAGGAATGTGATAACATGAAACATGAAAAATGATATCTTAAGAAGGTTAGCAGTTAGTGATCTCATGCATACAGTAACATGTGCATTGCCCATATTTCATGACCCTGTCATTGTGGTGGGGTCAGAACTCAAAATCTTGCTAAACACAATATGTCAATGATGGTAACTAACAGTGTTGGATGTATACATGTTGCAGCATTTGCATTACCCATATTCAGAAGGTGATCACTATGGTTTTTTGGTCATTAACAAACACTGTCAATTTGAAAAAAAAAATAGACTTACTTCTCAGCAGCAAGGAATTTTGAAACCTTTTGGCTCTCTGGTTGTAATATCTGAACATACATCAAGAGAAATTTCCTATTCCTTTACTTTATGTATTGCATTAGTATATTCTTCATTAAGAAATCGTGGATTTTTAATTCAACAATGAACATTCATCAAGTGGTGGAAAATACTGTATTTTACCCTTATAACTTGATTTAATGCAAAACATTTTGAACATGTATTACAACTGTCTGACCTGGTTGTAATGGTTGATGTGTTTGTAAATAGCTGTTGGCACAGCAATTTAAGTATCAGGAAGGGAGTGAAAAGCTGTCATGTGGTTGATAATTGCTAGGTTGCCTTCCAAAGAAATTTGTGATCCAGGGATAACACTTAACAGCTAAGGAAGTTCTACAGTTTTTATTTCAAGTTAGATGAACATTCAGTGCTAGGTAGGATTTGCTTTACTCAAGTTACTGAGGCAGAAACTTTTTGTTTAGCTGACAACCAAGCTTATAGCAGTTTACTCTACTCACAATATATGTGTTCCTTTTCAGGCTGTCATTATTAGAAACCAGAAGGACACAGCTCATACCAAAGCAGAGAGAAATATACTGGAAGCAGTGAAGAATCCATTTATAGTAGACCTCCACTATGCATTTCAGACTGGAGGCAAACTATACCTCATCTTGGAGTATCTACCAGGTAGCCTCAATTAGGCAAAAGTTCTTTGAGCTGGAAGTACACTTAAATTGCTGTTTCTAATTTATACATTTAGCTGGTTTTAAAGAAGGCAGTATTTTGTGTTGTTTAAGGGAAACTGCCTGTGATGTTAACTTAGTGTAGTGTGCTCTAAAATTCTGCTATAGGTTTTTGACCAAATTACTCAAGTTTTCCAGAAACTTCAGTCCGTGGAATTCTGGCCAAATGAATTTCTGTTACTCTTGCAAAATTGTGTTTTCTGTAATGCATATATGTTGTATCAGATTGTAACTTGATTAACTGCTTAAGCTACTGTACATAGTGATTTTATTGGAATGTGAGAAATATGTACAGGACATGAACAGAGGAAGTTTGCCTTCTTGAAGTAATGGGAATGCTTCTAATATGTGTGTAGCTTTAATTGAAATCTCAAAAATTAGTTGATGCATTTTAGAAAGGATTTGTTTCATACAATAGCTCCTCAGCCTTGAGCTGAGTTCATGGGCAACATCCATTTTTCTTCTTAGAGGAAAAGGGGGGGGGTGCCTGGCCTCAGCCAGTTTATAAGGGAACAGTTCATGTTGTACTTATAATGAAAGTTCACAACATTCTTTGCAGTCCGTCTCTTCAGGGCACTAAAAGATATTTTGGGAATAGGCCCCTATGCTAAGTTGGTCGCCCCTTGTATCTTTGCAATTCATAAAGGGTACCTATGTGCATCTTAAGAACCACTTAATATCTATGACATAATGACATAAAACTTTGACATACAAATTGTCAGTCATTTCTCAAAAGTTTTTCCTACTTATTATTACTGAACATTCTAAGCCAGTTTAGTTACATGTTTTTGAACTTTGGAATGGCATATCTTTTCATGTGGCATTGATGAATTGTTGAGTTATTGAATTATTTCCTTTTTAACAGGTGGGGAGTTATTTGTCCATTTAGAAAGAGAAGGAATATTCATGGAAGATACTGCAGCGTAAGTTCACAAATAACTACTAGCACCAAAGGCTTGGTGGGGGAAAAGAGTGGGTTTAATTAAGTGTTTTTCTTTCCATTTATGTAGTGCCCTTGATAGAATGGGGTGAAAGGTTGAACACTTCCTGAAAATTTGTTAACTACTAAATTCAAAGCTTTTAGTAAAATTGAACCTAGGTATACTTTTGTGTGATGACTTGTTTCTCTCTTAGTGTGTTACTTCATTTCTCATTTAAAATTTCAACTTTGAATTAGAATGGAGTCCCCCTGTAAAATGGTCCTGCACTTTAATGGTAAGACCTTCCCATACACTGGTCTCTAGTTAAAGCCTAGAAATGACCCAGACTGTTTTGGGATGGGGGTGCTGATTGACTGTCATAAAGAAATAATATGACAATCTTGACATGTGTCAAAATTACTCGCACCTTGATGGTAGTTTCATTGAGAATTGTCCCTATGTGGGAATATATAATGCAGAATGGTTTGTTTCCAGGTTTACCTTTTATTCATTTGTGACTGAAAAACTTGCCTCTCAGTGAAGCTGTGCTTTATATTGGAGGATCACAAAAATGAAAATTGTTTGTTATCAGACTTGCTTAATTTCTTTAAACCTGTCTGTTGGTGTTATGTCTCAAAATAGTGAGTATAAATGATTTTTGAAGTCCTGCATAGTTATTGTAGGTTTAATTTGAGATGAAGATTTAAGCTGAAACTAACAAAAATCAGATCAGATATTGCTGTAGTGGGGCCCATGCTTAACAATTGAAGAGTGGGGGTTCCAACTTAAGAGGGTAGTAACATATTGAGAGCAATTTGGTATGTAGGCCTTGCTCTTTGTCAAGGCTGTTTTTAACTCAGATATTGAATTTTTTCAGTAGAGACAAACAGTTCAGAATAGAAATTTAAGATTGTCCAAAGTAAAAGAGAAAAAAATGTCACTTTAATTCATCATTTGGATTGGTTCTGGTTCTTAAAAATCAACCACTTTTGAGAGGATCATAGGCTTTAGTGTCCTGTTTGTCCAATTCAGCTCTTCTTGTATCTTTAGTCTTTTTGTAATATAGCTATTAAGTCTTGGTACACAACAATTCCATTGCTCTCCTAAATTAATGGAAAATTCCTCCCTTTTACAATTTAAGTTCAGGAATCAGAAATAATTTTTAATCAACGTAATCAACAGATTGTTAATACATTTTGTCCTTTGCAGGTTTTACTTGTCTGAAATTCTTCTTGCTATCGAGCATCTCCATACTGAAGGGATTATCTACAGGGATCTTAAACCTGAAAATATCATGCTGAATGCAAGAGGTATTTGTGTCTTGTGTTTCTTCAATTCAGAAATATGAGACCAGTCTCCTGTTTCATAATGGAGCAAGATTGGTGTTAAATTTGATCTGCCATGCCCTTTTGCTGTTGTAGTCAAACTTAAGATTTATCTTAACTCTTTGTGAAACAGGGCCCAACTTTGTTAGAAATGAGCAGCATTATAGACAAAGAAAAATTTGTGGAATTATCTGGTTGTAATGTGATATGCCCTATTGTTACGGCTTGGTCGCAATTCAAACTAATAACAGCGAAAGACCACAGAAGAGCGAGATTAAAATCAACAACTTAATTATTATTCACCTCTTACTTCCTTAAATTTACAACAATTAATCTTAAATCTACTTACAATCTTTTACAGCTTAAGGTATCACTCTTTGTCCAAGGGGTTGTGTTGTTAGCGTCGATTGTACAGCAGCACAGCGTAGGACTCGATTCCGCGAAGGCAGGATGAAGACTATAGACTTAGTAAATGGCGACACAATTACAGCGTTAAGCGGCGAGGCAGGCGTCTGGTCTCTGTATTATCTGTGTATCTTCTGTTCTCTTCTCCTCCTGTCACACTGCTTGCATGACCTTTTATGTATCTCGTAGTTCTTCCAGAAAAGTCTGGAACTCACTCTTATGGAAACGTCTCGTTTGATCTCGTACAAAACGAACAGCGAACGTTCTGGGCTCGGTAACCCATAACCACAAGTTGGCTACTATTAGGCCATTACATCATACAGTAGTTCCCAGTAGGTGATCATATATTCTCGTAACTGTGCGAATGTTCTCTGGGGTTACCCGTTGAATATGCTCGAGAGACAACACCGATGCTAGCACTTTCTAGAACTTTTCACTCGCTCGTCCGAGGATTCAATCTGGTTGATGTCGTCTCGTAACACTCCCCCCCTTGAAAGAGTTTTGGACGTCTAGGACAAAACTTAGGTTACAATATCTACAATATTACCTTATAGTAATAGCTATAGTACTACAGTATGCATTCCAATATCAAGTGGAAGGTGCTATCATAACATACAACTTGTCTTACAATATGATAATACATGAGTAGTAACATCATTAACACACACTGTGCTGCAGGCAACATCAAAATTTCAAAATTACAGTACGACTTTTAATCTACTCCATCAGATTAAGTTCTTGACAAAGCATCAGGCACAACATTGTCTTTCCCTTTAATGTGCCTAATATCTACATTATATGATTGTAGAAATAAACTCCATCTCATCAATCTCTGATTCTTGTTCTTCATCTTAGACAGAAACGTCAGAGGATTATGATCAGTATATACAATAACAGGGAAACTAGAAGTCCCCAAATAAACATCAAAGTGCTGAAGACCAAGTATCAAAGCTAATGTTTCTTTCTCAATTGTAGAATAATTTTTCTGATGTCTGTCAAATTTCTTTGAATAATAACACACAGGGTGATCAACACCATGCTCATCAGCTTGAAGCAAAACTGCTCCTATACCATTGTCACTGGCATCAACTGCCAGCTTAAACTGTTTTTCAAAATCTGGAGCAATCAATACTGGCGAACTCATTAGTGCTCTTTTCAATGATTCAAATGCTGCCTGACAATTTTCTGTCCAAACAAAATTCTCATCCGAGAACAAGCATACATATTCATTGATTAATGATTTCATTTCTGATCTTTCTTTGTCATCTAGATGACTTAACTTCTGATCAAGATTACTCAATACATCAGAGTTTTTTAACTTAATACACATGTTAGGAACATTATCAGCATTGATCTCATCATTATCATTGAATTCTTGATCAACACTGATGATACACACTTGATCACATGCATTATTAACATTGACATTCACATCATGTACACTTTCATCCTTAGAAATGTCACAATCCTCTCTTGCATAATATTTTTTCATCATATTAATGTGACAAACTCTCTTCGATTTACGCTTGTCAGGTGTCAAGATGACATAATCTGTGTCATTGACCTTTCTTTCAATGACATAAGGTCCTTGAAAGCGAGCTTGAAGTGGCTGACCAGACACAGGCAAAAACACCAACACCTTCTCACCAGGCTTAAACTCTCTTTCTACAGTGGTCTTATCATACCACGCCTTCATTTTCTTCTGAGAACTCCTCAGATTTTCTTGAGCCAGTTCACATGCTCTGTGAAAACGATCTTTAAAGCAGGATACATAATCAAGCAGATGTATGTTTTCACCTGGATCTGATAACCACCTCTCCTTTAATAATTTCAATGGTCCACGAACTGTGTGTCCGAAGACGAGTTCAAATGGACTGAACCCAAGTGACTCCTGTACAGACTCCCTGACAGCAAACATTACAAATGGAATGCCTTCATCCCAATCTTTCTCATTGTCATGACAATATGTCTTTAACATATTCTTCAATGTTTGGTGAAACCTTTCTAAAGCTCCTTGGCTTTGGGGATGATAAGCCGAAGACTTAATTTGGTCTATGCCTAATTCATACAACATCTGTTGGAATACAGTTGACATGAAATTAGACCCTTGATCTGATTGGATCTCCTTAGGTAACCCAAACAATGTGAAAAATTTAAGTAAAGCTTGTAAGACTGTCCGAGCCTTAATATTTCTTAGAGGTATTGCCTCTGGAAACCTTGTCGAAGCACACATTATGGTTAATACATACTGATGTCCTGCCCTACTCTTCGGTAGAGGACCTACACAATCAATAATGACTCTACTAAATGGCTCTTCAAAAGCAGGAATTGGCTTTAAGGGTGCAGCCGGAATATTCTGATTCGGCTTCCCAACCATTTGACATGAATGACAAGTCTTACAAAATTTGGCCACATCACTCTTAAGCTTAGGCCAATAAAAGTGATTTAGAATTTTGTGGTAAGTCTTATTGACCCCTAGGTGCCCTGCAAATGGCATTTCATGAGCAATACTCAGTATATTCTTTGGATACACCCTAGGTACCACAATTTGATGGTAAACGCGCCACTCTTCATCTAAGGGTGCATCAGGTGGTCGCCATTTACGCATCAAAACACCGTTCTTAAGGTAAAAACACACTGGGACGTCTTTCGACTCATCCTCAGTGAGGGCACCAGCAATTAGTGGCTGAAGCTCTTCATCATGTTGTTGTTGGACTGACAACTGGTCTTTATGGAGTGTGTCAGACATGTTTCTTTCCTGTTCTATCCCCTCACCATGTGTGGGGACTGGAGACTCACAATCCTGAAGATTGGCCATAAAAGTTTGGCTGAGATCAAACCAGGAATCTTCACTTTCATCAATATTCTTTTTAGAGTCCTCTTTGGACTCTGACTCCACTTTTGGGAGTGCTGTTCCATTTTTAGGAACTAATTCCTCAATTTTAGAGGGCAGAGGCTTAAATTTACCATCCTTCTTTTCAGAAATCATACCCTCACTTTTAGAGAGTGGATGTTCAAGATTATCATCCTTACATGATTCCCTACTTGTTTCACTTTTGGAAACTGTATCCTCACTTTTGGAGGCTGGATGTTTAAGATTATCATCCATAGCAAGCTTTTGTGACATAGCTCTCGTGACAGCACAGGCTGGGAATAAATCTGGAAATTCCTTTTCTAATTGCTCTGTGTTGTTATAGTCACATGGTTTATCTGTCAAAATTGCATTGGCAACTATCTTTCCACCAGCTAGGTCATTGCCTAGCAACAGAGATACCCCCTTTACAGGTAGAGTAGGTCTGACCCCTACTATGACCGACCCAGAAACTAAATCTGACTTCAAATTAATTTTGTGAAGAGGGACAAAAATAAATCCACACTCAACCCCCTGAATTAGTACATTTGCCCCTGTGGAAGTAGAGTCCGTTAATGGCAAAACTCCATCAAGAAGCAACGACTGAGTTGCGCCTGTGTCACGCAAAATTTTAATTTTGACGGGTGGATGAGCTGAATCCCCATCTAGGGAAATAAAACCCTCAGACACGAATGGAAGGTATTCTTCCTTAATTTGGTCATTAGAATTAGGCCGTAAAGTCACGACTACCTCTGGAGAATTTTCTGCATTGGCTAAGGCATTTGGAGCTGTTTCAGTCTCCTTTAATTTTGCCAATTGAAAGCAATTTGCCATTAAGTGGCCCTTTTTGTGACAGAAACCACAAACTATGTCTTTAAAGGCAGCTTTATTTGAGCTGACCTGGTCGTTCTTTTGACGACTAGAATCTGGTTGTTTTTTACCAGAATTTGTTGGAGAGAGGGAACCAGACTGAGATCCACTAATTTTGCCTGCTGTGTCACCACTAGTGCCATTGCCATATTTTTTATTTGGCCTATTAAACTGACTCTTGTTTTGAGTCTGACCTACTTTACCAAACTTATGGGTAAGTGCATACTGATCAGCCAAATTTGCCACTTCTTTCAATTTGTCTGCCTTTTGTTCTTCAAGGTGAGTCTTTATGTCATCACTCACACACCGTTTAAATTCCTCGACCAGCATCAGTTGTCACAAGGCTTCAAATGTGGAGACCTTTTTAGAATCACACCATCTATCGAAATGTCTTTCCTTTTGATAGGCAAACTCTACATATGTTTGTGTATCCGCCTTACGGTATTTTCTAAATTTTTGGCGATACGCCTCGGGTACTAATTCATAGGCTTGTAATATGGCCTTCTTAACTTTATCGTAATCCATGCTGTCCTCTATTGACAGAGCGGAATACACTTCCTGGGCCTTGCCAGTAAAATTACTCTGAATGAGTATTGACCATTTATCTCTGGGCCACTTTAATTGTTCACCCAGTTTTTCAAAGTGGTTGAAAAATTTCTCCACATTATCCTCCTGAAATTTGGGCACAAATTTTACGTGCTTAGAGACATCAAATCCCCCAGTATCCATGCCTATTTTAGGTTCTGGGCCCTTCATGACCCCTAATTCCAGTTGTTTCAACCTAAATTCATGCTCTCTAGCCTCTTTCTCTCTTTCCCTGTGCATTTCCAATTCTTTCAATCTAACTTCTCTTTCCTTTTCTTCCCTTTCTTTTTCCAATTCTTTCAATCTAACTTCTCTTTCCTTTTCTTCCCTTTCCTTTTCCAATTCTTTCAATCTAACTTCCTTATTCATTTCCAATTCAAGCTTTTTCAATTCAAATGCATTGTCAGTTGGCACGGTCATGATTGTCTCAAGCACTGTAATTGGCAGAACACTTTCATCTACCAGATACTCTACAATGTATCTCTTAATCTCATCCTTCCGCATTAATGGCTGAAATTCAACGCCATAATGTTTTGCGACTTTTACAATCTCAGACTTTTTTAGTGAGTTAAGCTCCTCAATTGAGGGGCTAGCCACGAATTTATCTAAATCGAATGACATTTTGAGGTTGTGTCAAGCACTCACAAACAACTAAGAAGTCTGGACAATACAGTTGCAAACTACAACGAAATTTCTCGAATTTTCTACCTGGTACAGTGGTAGTATTCTTTCCCGGATGTTAGGCCACCAATTCTGTTACGGCTTGGTCGCAATTCAAACCAATAACAGCGAAAGACCACGGAAGAGCGAGATTAAAATCAACAACTTAATTATTATTCACCTCTTACTTCCTTAAATTTACAACAATTAATCTTAAATCTACTTACAATCTTTTACAGCTTAAGGTATCACTCTTTGTCCAAGGGGTTGTGTTGTTAGCGTCGATTGTACAGCAGCACAGCGTAGGACTCGATTCCGCGAAGGCAGGATGAAGACTATAGACTTAGTAAATGGCGACACAATTACAGCGTTAAGCGGCGAGGCAGGCGTCTGGTCTCTGTATTATCTGTGTATCTTCTGTTCTCTTCTCCTCCTGTCACACTGCTTGCATGACCTTTTATGTATCTCGTAGTTCTTCCAGAAAAGTCTGGAACTCACTCTTATGGAAACGTCTCGTTTGATCTCGTACAAAACGAACAGCGAACGTTCTGGGCTCGGTAACCCATAACCACAAGTTGGCTACTATTAGGCCATTACATCATACAGTAGTTCCCAGTAGGTGATCATATATTCTCGTAACTGTGCGAATGTTCTCTGGGGTTACCCGTTGAATATGCTCGAGAGACAACACCGATGCTAGCACTTTCTAGAACTTTTCACTCGCTCGTCCGAGGATTCAGTCTGGTTGATGTCGTCTCGTAACACTATGAAGTGGATAGAAGTATGTTAGTTAGAATTTTATGGCCCAGTTTCCAACCAATTGGTTCAAGTTGAGTCAGCCATGGCCTTTTTTCCAGTTGTGGCTCACTGGGTGGAGCTTATGTGGTACTATGGGATGAAATTCCTGTCTGCCTCTCTTCAAAAGCTTTCATCATCTGCAATTGCTAGTCAATTTTTGTATAGTTTGCAGAGAAGATGCCCCATGAGGATGGCAATACATGTTGTGCTTGGCTACATGATTTGATGAAAAATGTTCATATTTGGCCATTTGGTAACTCTGTCCATTTTGTATATTCCTTTTGAAGTTTCATTTCTTGGGTTATTTGGTGATATCACACAGATAAGCTTAATAGTGATGGGCATGCCCACAGCCTCAAGTCAAAACCCTTGCATTAGACAAGTATTCAGTCAATTCATGTACCAGAGTTTCCAAAAAGCATAGAAGTTATATCTGAGACTTTCATGCTGAAAGCAAACTGAACCTCCAGCAATGCAAGTACAGTACCTGTTACATACCTCTCTTTGCTGTGTGAGAACATTGCACACAGAGGGGTCACTGTTTATCAAGGAAATGTCCTGTATTTGGCACATCATAGCTTATTTTCATGTCATTTTCATGGTGTAGCTGAAGTACAAGTCTTGAAGAATATTTTGAGGTTTGAGCTTTGCTCACTCAATGTTTAGTGTCAATTTAGGAATCAATTGTTTGGCATTACCTCTACTTAAAGGGGAAATGAATTCACCATGACTTGAAAAGATGTAGTAGTCTGTCCTGTTTAAAGACTAACCAAGGATCATGTGACTATATTTTTGTTCTCCTCACATGTGAAATTTACAAGTGACTGGTTGGTTTACCTTGAATATGCAACACTGGAATCCTAAAATATTAGGAAAGAAGATAGGTTAAATAAGAAAATTAAGAGATTTAGCTGTTGCTTTAAAATACGTTTGGAATGACTGCTCTTGCCTTTTAAGCATACACAAAGCAGCACTACCAACACCTAAGGTGCAATACTGCCCAACTGCAGAGAACTGGTTAGTCCAACAAGAGGTAAAGGTATACAAAGTGTAAACAATGATTGTGTTCAAAGTAAAAACTGAACTGGTCATTATATCAGAAGGGTTGAGTGACTGCAGCAATTACTGCTTTAATATTTTCCCATATTTTTAAATGAGCATAAAAATAAGCACATAAGGCATATAATTTTCCTATGAAAATGGAAAACCTACGTATCCTATAAATTTTATTAAAATGGCTATTTTAGTTTACTTGAATCAAAATGTGTCTAATAGAGGCAAATTTCCAGGAGTTCCTTTAAAAAAAGTGCCTTTTTTCAGAAGAACACTCCTTCCACCAAAAGAATACTGTAGCTAAGGTAGTTTAAGTGATACCATGCAAAGAGTCTACGAGAGTCCAGACTATTGCATAGCATTGAAGTCCCAAATGAGTGTCTTCTTAAAAGATGTCAGTCTGACCTCAGACTAACCACTAAACCTACCTGAATCCATCACTGGCAGGATGTTTATGGGGAACTTGCAACCATGCAGTGAGCCACAACTGCAAAAAGGCCTGACTAAAACCAATTGGTAAGAAACTGATCTGTAAAACTACATCTAACAAATTAAGTTTCAATGTATAATAACTTAATATATTCTGAGCAGATCAGAAGGCAATAAATCTTCAAAGGTTCTAACTGTTCTAATGTTTCTTTCTGAAGGTCATGTGGTGCTGACAGATTTTGGTTTATGCAAAGAATCAATCGAGGAAGGATCTATGACCCACACCTTCTGTGGAACAATAGAGTATATGTAAGTGTGCTAATTTGATTAACATGTATGCTGGAGTGGGGCAGGTTTTGGTATGTATGAACAGGGCTGAAAAATGTTTAATAACTTGCAAGCAAGTCAAATTTCCCCCAAATTTTAAACGATGTCCTATACAGAACAAACCAAATTTCCCTCCAGTTACCATGATTTCCCTGTAATGGGCCTCTGATATGTTCTTGTGTTTCATGTGTATGAGTTTATTACCTGCAGAATTGAAGTGAATGTTTTTTATTTCTGTGGTTCCACTAAATAGTATTCTCTGATAACTTCATGGAAATGGATTCCAGTACTTAATCTGTTATTTTGTTCTTATATTTCCATGCTTTCTTATGAAACTTGAAATTCGTTGCTTGACTTAACTTAGGGCCCCAGAAATCTTGCTGAGGAGTGGCCATGGTAAAGCTGTGGATTGGTGGAGTCTGGGAGCTTTGATGTATGACATGCTCACAGGAGGGGTAAGTTTTTAAGAGTTTTGTTTTGATAGCTTACACTTTGTGACGAAACAAACTGATTGGTTTCTGTGATGTTTGACATCAGGGTGATGCTGTTCTTAGCAAGATGAACCTCTTGCTGTAATGTTAATTGGTTCACCATTTTAGATTTCTGATGACCTTTTTCACACTTTTTGCAAAATACTGTGCCATTTGACTCCCAGAATTATGTTACTGAACACCCTATTTTCATCACTTTTGCAATTTTGGAAAATACTGTGCCATTTGACTCCCAGAATTATGTTACTGAACACCCTATTTTCATCACTTTTGCAATTTTGGAAAAGTTACATATTTGAGGGGAAGGGTGAGTTTGGTGGAAGGGTTCTTAAAGACAAACTGTAGTGACAAAAAATGAAAACCTCCCATTTTTGCAGTCTGTAGTTGAAGTGCTTCTCAACAACATGCCTTTTGATTTTCGTGAAAAGTCCATCACAGATGTACAAACCGAGGGAATTTAAAAGAGTTTTCAACTCACTCCATTAGCCACCACTACTTTGACCTTAAACAGGCACAGAATTCACTTACTGCATATTTGATTAATTATTCCCTTTTCAATCTATAACAAAGTGCATAAACTTCTTTAAAGACCACACAGTAAGAATGATATGTTGTAAACCAGACAAATATTAATATTTATCCATTTTGACACACCACCGTCTAGTTCTGTGGATTATGTAGGCTGGAGTCTTCTGCTCATAACTGTTCTGTGTGTTTGCACTGAAGGCCTGCTCAGATAGTCCACTTCATGATTTCAGATGATGAGCACATTCATCTTCAAATTATACCACTTGCTTTACATTCTTGACATTTTCATAATATTTCACACATCTACTCATAGTTTAAAACTGAGACTAATTTGGCATTTATGAACACCTCTTGATATCGCACAAACTTGCAAACTGTACTGGCAAGGTCTATATATACTTTGCATGTGTGTTTATTGTGAACTGTACTGGTAACTATGCACATTGAATTTATGTATTCGTACAAGTAAGTTTCGTCTATTGTCAAGTTATCATAATGATGTAACCATTCCACTTCCGATCACATGATCACTGTATCCTTTTTGATTCCTTGCTGAAAGCAGGCAAGGAATGTATGGGATGGTGATACCATGTGTGTGTATGTATGTTTGTGTGTTTGTATGTGATGTCTGCTTGTAAACACAATATCTCAAGAAGGGTAACCCTGAGGAACATCATACTTGGCATGTGGGTTGCCCATATTGAGTAGATGATCTCTGTGGTTTTTGGTGGAGGACAAAGGTCATTTGAGGTCACCAGAACTTGTGAAAATGTTAAATCCTTGTAAACACGATATCTCAAGAATGGTAACTGTGGGGGATGTCATACCTAGCATATGGATTGCCCATATCAAGTACGTGGTCCCTATTGTTTTTGGTGGAGGTCAAAGGTCATTTGGGATCACCAGAGATGAAAAGGTCAAAACATGGTAAACACTATATTTCAATAAGGGTAACTGTTAGGGATCTCAAACTTGCCATGTAGATTACCCATATTGAGAAGATGATCCCCATTGTTTTTATTGGAGGTCAAAGGTCATTTGGGGTCATCAGAGGTCAAAAAACAAAACCTTGCATATACTACATCTTAAAAAGTGTAACTGTTCGAGTTAATTTTCATGAGTGGAGAGGTCAAAGACGATTGATAGCATCAGTAATGTAAGAGGCATAGGTAAGTTTTTGGAACAGTTTATCCACTTCATTATGTAAATGATCAAGTGGGGTACTTTGAAAATGTGTACTAAAGCAAACTTAATAGTATTAAGAAGATCAAAAGTGCACATAAGTGCACATCACTTGGTATTTATGGTGATTACAGATTGCAGTTTTTTCCCTTTTAATATACTTATGCAGCCGTCAATTGTAATCTTCACGTAGCCCCCTTCAAGGTTTGTTGCAGATTTGACGTCAAAGTCAAGTCTTCAAGTCTCAAAAACTTGAAATTTGTGAAACTTGACCTACACATTTTTCATGGTTGAGTGAAACTTGATGTATTGCAAATGTTTAAAGCATCTAATCTTCAACAAAAGATTTCTGTAACTATGGTAAAAATATGTCAATCAATCATTTTGTGATGGTCCAAATTGCTTCGAACGTCTGCACATTTTCTCTTAAACATTTCACCAGAAGTTCTGTTCTGAAATGTGGAAAATTGATGGCAGGCTTTGGTCTGCCCAAGTAACCGTTACACCAAATACATGCATGTACGTACTTATCCTGCAATACTCCTGGATCATGTGTAGCGATCAAGAATATTGTCAGGTATAGTGAAGGCATCTTGAGTTGGTAAGTACCTTTTATCGGTCACTGTGTACAAAATGTATTGCCTATACACAGTGCCAGACACTCATTAATTGACCGACTGATGATATCAAAATGCTACAATACATAGAGACCATATGGCCCAACGTGAGCTATTTGCGGCACCGATTTAAGTTAGCAACATACTGTTTGTAAAAGAGCTAGCGCAAAAGAAAGGACTGTTCATGTATTCTAAAAGATAAATGTGCTAACATTTATAAAAGGAAAGAGACTGAAATTGTAAATGACCCTTTGCTATAATGAAAAGAACATGCCTCTACAAATCACCACTCAACTGGCATCACCACTGCAGCTGAAGACACTACAGGGGCTCCTTTTACTTCGTACTCATCTTGTAAAGCTTTGTAAACCAAATTCTTATTCAGTAATGAATCTTGAACTGACAATTGTTTGCAGACTGGTGATCTTTACCTAAAGAAAATAAGTCTTTGTGAATCCTCATCTAAAAGATTTATCGTGATTGGTGAACCTGCACCTTACAAATTTCAATACAGAGGTGAATCTTGAACTAATGATGTTTCCTCAAAAGGTGAAAAAAAGGTGAATGCTTAAGGAGGGTAAGGTGAAGATTACAATGGTCCACTGCATTCATGCCAGTATTAATACACATACAAGTAAGTGAGTAGAGCAAAATAAAAAAATGTTAAAAGGAACAATCTGGTCATCAGGCTGACTTGTTAACTTCATATTTGTGGCATGGGTATGCTGATTTTGCCACAAGCATATAGATTTTCATGAAGTATATTTCCTATTGTCAAATGAAAATTTCTAGCAGTGTCTGTAACATGTGATGTTAAACAAAGGCTGTATGAGGGTCATGTGGGGACATAGTCTGAAAATATTGGAGAAGGCTTCTATGCCCACAAACAGAGGATTGTTGAATTTGTTGGAGAATTTCAAAAGTGCAAACTTTGAACAGATTAAAGGTCATTTTTGGTCACATGATTTCAAAAGGTTTTCATCTTACTAGTACATCTCAAAATTGTGAGGGATCTCATGTTTGTCCTGTGGGCATTCATGTTCTTTACAATATATCACACAGCAAGGAATCACATAGCCTTTCAGCTTTTCAGTTTGTGGAATGAAATAGGACTGGTTTATCTGCATTTTCCTATCAGTTGTCATTGCCAGTTCTACTTCATATAAGAAACAGCAGACTTAGTAAACACTTGAGAGAACAATCGCAATTGTCATTATAAATCCTCATTAAATCTCTGTGTACACATTTTCAAAAGCACTTACTGGGACTGGAGTGGAAAGTCATGGTTTTATACTTTCTTTGAACGAAAGCCTCAAGGGAGGGGTAAGGGCTTGTTAGAAGAAAGGATGTTGTGTAATCTCTGTAAAATGCTGCAAGAATCAGAAGTACTCTTTGTATTACTGCACCTTAACCCTTTACCGTTGTGCTTCATGGGGGGCATATTTGCGCACCTCGGGAGTGGGCGAAAAAGCGGACGTAGCACGCCCTGCATCAGCTTCTGTAGCCTATTGACCCCGTGAACTTAAACTGTTGTCTCTCTCGTTGTTGTGGCCAAATTTTGGGGTAGCTACTCGCAGTTTTGAGCTCCGCGTGAAACAGTAAAGATGGGTGACAGCCACGCTCTCCGTCTGGGCCCAAAAGGACCCAAACAATGGTAAAGGGTTAAATGTTTTTATGATATTTATGAAGAAATACAATACTGGAATTAGGAAGGCAAACAAAATGGTATCTCATTGAACTATGGCAGAAACTACATGAAGTAAGAACACAACAAAATATATCTTTCATTTTCTCTGTTACAGCCTCCATTTACTGGTGAAAATAGAAAGAAAACTATAGATAAAGTAAGTAATATGGTGTTTTGTTGGGTTTTTAGCTCATACCAGCATGCTTGTGTGAGCTATTGTGATCATGCAGTACCACTCTCTCTGTCTGTCTGTCTGTCTGTCTGTCTGTCTGTGAGTGTCTGTCTGTCTGTCTGTCTGTCCACAATTTGTTCCAAATGCTTTTCTTCCTGCATACTTTCATGGATTTGTTTGAAACTTGGACACAATGTTTCGTGGGTTGTGGACTATCTGGTGTGTTCAGGAATTTTGGTCCCAAGGTCCCATGTGGGCCTTATGGCCCATTTTATGAAATTCCACAAAAACTATCTTTTCCTACAGATAATCTCACACACTGTTGATGGTTTGTCATAATGGTACTCTGGTAGTGGTTCTTTTGGGTGTTCATGATTTTTCGATCTTAGGTCCAGGATGGCCTCTAGGGTCCATTTTTTGAAGAATTACAAAATGCTTAAGCCTGCCTTTGAATTATTGTTAAAAGAGTTAACAGTCTGTAATAAGGATGCTTGGTTAGTAATCTCTGAATGGTATGTTGGAATTTTAGGTCTAAGGCCTGTTTGGTCCTTTTGGCCCTTTTCATGATATTATGCAAAATGTCCCACCTCATACAAGTTGTCTTGTACAACTTTGATGCTTGTTGATTCCTTGCCGTAGGCCAAGGAATCTATGCGATGGTGATGTCGTGCATGTGTGTGTGTGTGTGTGTGTGTGTGTATGTATGTGACGCTTTGGCTTGTAAACACGATATCTCAAGAAGGGTAAGTGTGACTAACCTCATATTTGGTGTGTGGGTTGGTCATATTGAGTAGATGATCCCTATTGTTTTTGGTGGATATCAAAGGTCATTTGGGGTCACGAGAGGTCAAAAGGTCAAAACCTTGTAAACACGATATCTTGAGAACGGTACATGTGACTATGCTCATATTTTGTGTGTGGGTTGGTCATATTGAGTAGATGATCCCTATCAATTTTCGTGGAGGTCAAAGGTCATTTGGGGTCACGAGAGGTCAATAGGTAAATTCCTTAGAAATTGCTTGTAAACACGGTATCTCAAGAAGAGTAAGTGTGACTAATCTCATATTTGGTGTGTGCATTGGCCATATTGAGTAGATGATCCCTATTGTTTTTGGTGGAGATCAAAGGTCATTTGGGGTCACGAGAGGTCAAAAGGTCAAAACCTTGTAAACACGATATCTTGAGAACGGTACATGTGACTATGCTCATATTTGGTGTGTGGGTTGGTCATATTGAGTAGATGATCCCTATTGTTTTTTGGTGGAGGTCAAAGGTCATTTGGGGTCAGGAGAGGTCAATAGGTAAATTCCTTAGAAATTGCTTGTAAACATGGTATCTCAAGAAGAGTAAGTGTGACTAATCTCATATTTGGTGTGTGCATTGGCCATATTGAGTAGATGATCCCTATTGTTTTTGGTGGAGGTCAAAGGTCATTTTGGGTCACGAGAGGTCAAAACCTTGTAAACACGATATCAAGAAGAGTAAGTGTGCCTAATCTCATATTTGGTGTGTGCATTGGCCATATTGAGTAGATGATCCCTATTGTTTTTGGTGGAGATCAAAGGTCATTTGGGGTCACGAGAGGTCAAAAGGTCAAAACCTTACTAATTGCTTGTAAACACGTAGTGTTGAGCCGATAACCGATAGGTATTATCGGTATCGGCCCATAATGGCGTTATCGGTAAGATATCCGTATCGGCACAATTGAAGGCTGTCTCCGATAATGGCAACCGATAACAAGTATTTCATCATTTCAACAGTAAAGAGCTAAAAGTACTTGATATGCATTTAAATAAAATACAGATCATTGTGTTGAACATAAAATATTCAACAAATTCATTGCAGTGATCGTACACGAACTAGATCAACTACGCCACAAGCCCGCAGTTCGTAGTCTATAGAATATTTAGCGCAATCCCCATGGGCGTCCGCAGAAAAAAAGTCGGGGGGGGGCAAAATTTCTAGACGGGGGCAAAACCTCTGAGTCATTACGAATTGACATGAAATGTGCGAAAATTTCAGCCAAAAATGCCTCCCAGATCGCCGGAAATGGCATTTCCAAAGCCTATTTTTGGCATAGAAACTTGGAAAAAAGGTTTGGGTTTTTGCTTTGATTTTTATACGTTTTTTCAAATTTTTGATTTTTCAGGGGCAAAAGCCCCCTTGCCCTTACCTGCGGACGCCCATGGCAATCCCGATGTTTTTCATTTTGGAAGCAGTTCGTAACAAACAACGCTTGCTTGTTGTGTTCTTTCAGCAATTAACGTACACACCCATAGCAGAGTGCACGCACCGTAATGTGCAATCTATAGCCAATTCGCTATACAAATCTGTTGTCCGTTTACGCCAGTCAAATTCTTCTGAATCCCGCGACAAATCTCAATGGAGTTTCACTGTGTGAATTTCGCCACATGCAGTAACAGTAACTCAATGGGGATTTCCACCACTGTGTACAGCAGAGCGGCATGCTCAATGTTCACGATCGCGAACGTTCGATTGAAAGAGCTAACTCAAGAGACCAATGCCTGAGACAAAATGTACGATCTCATGAAGTATCGTAACCGCTTTCTACACGCGTAGAAACGGGCACAGACAAACAAATGAAAAAACCCATACTGGACCGGATGAAGATATAAACTGTGAACTGTCGTAACCAGCGAACTTAACGATCAGAGCTGTGTAAGGGAGTCTTATCATTATCAGCAGTATCCATGTACAAACACATTCTCTATACTGTAGTTTGTATGTATGTGCTGAGAACACCTGTGGTATAATGTAGATACGTATGCCGCTCGCAAGTTTTTTTTCGTAGTAAAGCTTGGGGAATTACACTGTACAGTCCATACACATACCTATAAATGTGGCATACTGTACTTGCGGCACGGCATATATGTTTTGGTATGCTGGGTTTTCCAATCCGCGCACGTTTTCCGATTCTTTTTCACGTTCCCCGCGCACAAAAAAAAAACTTTACAGTCTGGCTGTAGGTGACGAAATGTGTTTGTTACGAACGGGGTTTCTTGGCTGGCGCGTGTTTTACACCAAATACATCGTGATTGATTGCTTAAAACACTTCGTCAGAAACACGGAAAATTTTTCACGGACACAAAGTAACGGAAACATGAAGACTTAGTTCAAAATAAGTTTAAGGTGCAGTAGTGATAAAATTATAATTTTTCAATGATAACAAAACATGGATTACGGAAGATGTTTTTTTTTGGGTATCAGTATCGGGCCGATATTAACTTTGAGTTATCTGTTATCGGCTCAACACTATAAACACGGTATCTCAAGAAGAGTAAGTGTGACTAATCTCATATTTGGTGTGTGGGTTGGCCATATTGAGTAGATGATCCCTGTTGTTTTTGGTGGAGATCAAAGGTCATTTGGGGTCACGAGAGGTCAAAAGGTCAAAACATCGTAAACACGATATCTCGAGAACAGTACATGTGACTATGCTCATTTCCGGTGTGTGGATTGGTCATATTGAGTAGATGATCCCTATCGATTTTCGTCTAGGTCAAGGTCATTTGGGGTCACAAAAGGTCAAAACCTCATAAACAGGATATCTCCAGAACAGTACATGTAACTATGCTCATATTTGGTATGTGGGTCAGTCGTATTGAGTAGATGATCCCTATTGCTTGTGGTGGAGATCAAAGGTCATTTGGGGTTGCGAGAGGTCAAAACATCAAAACCTCATAAACACGATATCGGCAGAACAGTACATGTGACTATGCTCATATTTGGTGTGTGGGTTGGTTGTATTGAGTAGATGATCCCTATTGTTTTTTGGTGGAGGTCAAAGGTCATTTGGGGTCACGAGAGATCAAAAGGTCAAAACTTCATAAACCCAATATCTCAAGAACGGTACAGGTGACTGTGCTCATATTTAGAGTGTGGATTGGTCATATTGAGTAGATGATCCCTATTGATTTTCCCAAAGGTCAAAGTTCATTTGTCAGCATGTTCAAAGCCTGACAAGCTTTCCTGCACAGTCTTTCAAGAAAGGTCACTTGTAGGGTCCTGTAACTTTTCATGTAGATAGCACATAGTGAATACATGGTCCCAGAAGTTTTTGGTGGAGGTCAAATGTTATTTGGGTTCACAACGGGCAAGAGGGATCTCAATGTAGGAAGATTGGATGCCTTGCATGTGTATTTTGTGGGCACATTATGGAGCCCTGTTAATTGAAAAACATTGCAAAGCAATGTCAATGTGAAAAAAGGCCTTACATTTCAGTGGCAAGGAATCACGAAGCCTTTTGGCTTTCTGGTTTATATTGACCTGCAGTTGTTGTTACCTTCATTATGCACAGGACAAAATTGTCTGGAGGTCCATTTCGTTAAATAAAAGAGAAACATTACAAAATATTAAAGCCTGTTTCGAACAATTATTTTTAAAAAGATTTGACAGTTTGTAATAAGGATGCTTGGTTAGTAATCTCTGAATGGTATGCTGAAATTTAAGGTTCAAGGCCCCATTTGGGCCCTTAGGCCCTTTTAATGAAATTCTGCAAAATGTTTCACCTCCTACAAGTTGTCTTGTACAACTTCGATGCTTGTCTATATTGACAGTAAGTTGATGGCACCTTCATATGCACAGAGAGTTTGATATTGATCTCTGAATGGTTTGCTGAAATTTTAGGTCCAAGGCCCCATTTGGGCCCTTTGGCCCTTTTTATGAAATTCTGCAAAAAGCCCCACCTCCTACAAGTTGTCTTGCACAATTTTGATGCTTGTGTATATTGACACCCAGTTGTTGTTACTTTTATCATGTACAGGAACTTTGGGTCCAAGGCCCAAAATGTGGCCCTGAGGTCCATTTTGTTAAATACAAGGGGAATACTACAAATGTTTAAGCTTGCCTTTTAGTTGTAGTTAAAAGAGGTGGCAGTCTGTAATAAGGATGCTTGCTTAGTGATCTGTGGATGGTATGCTGAAATTTTTAGGTCCATGGCCTCATTATGGCAAGTTGGCCCTTTTTATGAAATGGTGTAAAATGATCCACCTCCTACAAATTGTTTTGTACAACTTTGATGTCAGTTTAAATAGTGGCACTTAAGTTTTTGGTACCTCCATTGTAAACAAGAAGTTTGGGTCTAAGGATCAAAGGTCCAAGGGTCCATTTTGCTAAATAAAAAGTCTATAGCTCAAAATTCTAGATCTTTCTCCATAAGTATCTACTACACTGCTTCAATTTGTTGCCTGCCTGTGGAAGTAATGGGGGATCATAGGAAGTCATGAATATTGGTAATATTTCTACATTGGAATGCTAATCATATTTTTTATGTTAATAATTAGTTCAGGCCATTATTATCAATGATTATTAAGGTGTAATTATCTAATACTCTGTTGCCCATTGTAGTTTTAGTTCGTATTGTAACTCTGAGGGCAATGCAATAAATTTACATGGAAGATAGCATGGAACATTTTGGTGATTTTCTTTAGGTTGCCTTCAGGGTGAAAGAGTATAATTATGCTTATAAATCAGTTGAGGTCATTTAAACAATATAGACAGCCTAGGGCCTTTTTGGAGGTATGAGCTTCCGAACCATTGGTTCTCTAGTGGTAAGTTATTACCCTGAGGTGTAGGCACTATTTAATCCAATAAATAGATTGATTGTGCATCTAGGGGGTGATGGGATCGGTGGGGTAGTGACAAGCTTGTTGGTGATTTTGTCAGGTATGATAAATGAGGGATGAAACTTGTTTTTGTTTGAAATACCTGGTGAAGTGTCACCATCAAACATGATAATGGGAGAAGACATTAGCTTGTTTAGAAAATGTGAAAAGCATGATTCTTGTTTCTTGAGATTAGGAAGATTTTAATTTGTGAGTCTTATCATCAAGGCAGTTGTTTAATAGATTGTCTGCAGTAAATAGCAGTACTGCCTAGTGATATTCCTGCTTTCTAAAAATGGTGGGGAATTTGGATTATAAAATGTTGTTTAGCATCACCATAATGGTGTTCTTCTTGTATGTAAATCCATACAATGGCTTACGGATTTGAAACAGGCTAAATGGATACACAACAAATCTTTAGACAACACAAATTAAATATCTCTGAAAAATCTATGGTTGGTGTGTAAAACAGTGGAAAGGAAAGGAAATATTGTGAGTAGCTGAACAAAGAAATGAACATTCCAAATTATGATGATGGACAAGCTGTGGCCACAACAGTAGTTGAAATGAACCTGTAGCTAGACACATATTTGAGATTAAGGGGTGGATTCATGTATTGAAAGTAGATGGAACATTATATGGAAATATGATGCCATTAGGTGGGGTAGGGTAGCATGTGTTGGTTAACTACATCCAGATTATTGCTGATGATCCACTGGATGAAGCAGGACTACTTAGTCTTACTTCAGATTTTAGTGAGTTAAACGAGTTTACAAATAACGTATTCTATTTTTCTACCTCAGATTTTAAAAGGAAAATTAAATCTTCCACCTTACCTTACTACTGAGGCGAGGGATTTAATACGAAAGGTGAGTATAGTTTTCTTCTTTTTGTATTTAAGTTCTGGGTGAGTTACATACACTGTTATGTCATTGTGAAGGCCCCTCAAAATCTGAATGTTCAAACTGCCATGGTGATACCAAAAGAGCATACTCCACTTTTTTTCTTAGCTTCCTTTTTATATTGGGGTAGCAGACTGGAATAGTAGCAATCTTTTTGCAAGAAGGGGAATGCCAACTGTAACTTCAGGGCTTTGTTGAAACAAACTTATTAATTCAGGGAAATGAAGGTTAAGAACTTTTTCATATTCTCATATCATATGTTGTAATTATGTTACTTTCTTTTTTCAGCTTCTAAAGAGGCATGTAAACTCTCGGTTAGGGAGTAGCCCAGAGGATGCTGCCCCCATCAAGAGACATTTGTTCTTCCGTCACGTCAACTGGCAGGATGTCACTGCTCGCAAAGTTGAACCCCCCATAAAGCCAACATTGGTGAGTTTCACATACAAAGACTATATTAATCTCTGTCTTAAAAATACATTTTCCTTGTGTCATTTAATACTTTACCAATCAGTAGCCTACTGCACATTTTCTTCTTGATTCCTTGCTGAAGGCATGCAAAAAATTTATGTGATGGTGATGTGGTGTTTGTGTGTTTATGTTTATATTGCTGCTACAGTAATGCTAGCACAGTATCTGTCACACAGCTCTTTTTGCTGTGTGAGTACATTGCACACATATGGGTCATTGTTTTACCAGGAATTTCCTGTATTTGTCTCATAATCTCTTGTTTTCATGGTGTACTTGAAGCAAAAAATCTTGAAGAATGTTTAAGGTTGTTACTTTTGCTCAAATAAAGCCTATTATCAATTCAGCTGGAGTTAATTGCTTGAAAAATTTTGATTTGAAGGGGAAGTGCAATCTCTCCAACTGGAGTTAGTATAGAACACTGTCCTATTTCTTCATTGTCTCCTAAAAATTATGTCGTATTTCTTGAATGTGTCTTCATGATCCTGTGACAATGTTTTACTCCTCAGTTGTGAAATCAAATTAACTAGGAATAACCACTAGGTTTAACTTGAATATGCAACAGGTAAGCCCCAAAATATTATGAGAAACACTTTGAAGAGAAAGGAGAAGAAATTGTGAGATTTAGCTCTTTCTTCAAAATAAGATTTCAGTGACTGCTCTTTCCCTACGCTTGAGTGCAACACTCTTCAACTGCTAGGTGTAAAGTGTTTACCAATATGTCCCAATTCAGGTCAGAAACTGCACAATCCAATAAGTGTATATTCAGAGGTCAATTCATGTCATCAGAAGTCAAAGTTTATTTGAGGTCGCCAGGGGCCAAAAACTGCCACAGGCAGTGACATAGGGGGAGTTGGATTTTAGAACCTCCCCATGACCCAACCTTGCAATGCAAAAAACACCTGAAATAGCGATTTTTTTTCTCTCTATCCTTAGACTTTTCCCTCATTTTGTGCACCAATCCCCCCATGACACCACCCCCCCATCCCCCATGACACAACCCTGGCTATGCGCCTGGCCACAGGACATCTTCAGCTAGAAAACTTTAACATATTTGTACACTGAATTATTGCTAAGGCCGTTAACAAGTAAAGAAAACAGGTATTTGCAAATTATTCTTATCTGAATAAGGAATATCACAAAAATGATAAACACTAAATGTTTCGCAAAACTTATTGTAGCAGGGTCTCAAGTGACGGTTGGTCGAATTTGCATGTCATGTATCTGCCATGCAGTTCTGAAATGATGGGATTCCCTATTCAATTATTGACTTTATGCATACATTTGCATAAGTTGCTCTATCCATTATCAATTTGTGCATTTGTGTCCCTAAATCTGATGCATACATTGTCAGTCAATGGACCATTGGATTGATGTTTGTCTGCACAACTGCTATTCAACAAGGATCAAGTAAAATAAAAATTGTTTTGCAAATTTCCTTAGAGTACAAAGAATGTGGACCCATCATGGAAAGGAAGGAGGCCTTTATTGTTTTGGGAGGTCAGACGTCATCTGGGGGGTTAAAATTTTTCAAGAAATCCTAAGAATAGAACTATAGGTATCATTAAAAACTCAGTTGATTTTCTTCCCTCTGGTTTTGGTTTGAGGTCAAAAGTTGTATGAAGTCTGTGTAGATAGAAATGGCAAAAACCTTGAAAATCTCAAGTAATATTCCTATTAATTTCTTGAGATGGAAAGATTGATACCTAAAATTTCCTTCATTTTCTTCAATACCAGCAGTATAAACATTGGAGAGATTGCAGTTTCTCTCTGAAGAGCAGTTTCTTTATGCTTGAGCAGTATTTATTATCTTATTCACAGGCAAATGAGGAAGATGTCAGTCAGTTTGACAGTAAATTCACTAAACAGACTCCAGTGGACAGTCCAGATGACACTATGCTAAGTGAAAGTGCCAATAAGATATTTAAGGTTGGTTTAAAAAAAATCTGAGCTGCACTTAAATTTATGTAGTCAATTACATACATACCAAGACATGGACTAACAGACTTGCATGAATTGTCAATTTTCTGGAATAGCTGTATTCACTGACATTATGTTAGCTAATTTATACCATTGGACTCATTTAACATGTGGTTAAGTTTGTAAAGCGGTAGTCAAACACTACATTCCACATTTCTTATGGAAAGGGCACATTCAAAGATTCGTTTTGGTACCAAAGTCCTTCACATTTTTTTTAAATGTTGGGAAGATATGTGCTGTAAGTTAATGAATTTACATTAGAAAGAAGAAACTTGAATTTATTTAAGCTCAGTTGCATACAAAGTAGGATAGTACCTGCTAAGCTGTGGTTTTTCATATTAGTCTTCTTCATTATACATTTCATGATCACATGAGTTTGTTTAGGTAAGTTCCTGAGTGGTTCACCATAAGTCTGTGAACCAATTAAATTACGTATTTACAGTTATTATTATAATAACAACAACGACTACACATAGAAAAGCTTTAGAGGAAGTCACTTGTTATCCTAAACTGCAATTGTACCTTGGGTATACCAAAATTCTTAACTACCTTGTTTGATTATTGGGATAAGATTTCAGTTTGTGTTACAGTGCTACACATCTTGAAAATTGTGAAGCAACTTTTTAATTCACTTTTTTAAAAAACCACCAAGGAAGCCAAATAACCATCTTATGGAACATTTTGGTTAGTAGGTTGTCTCTTCACAAAGGGCCAAATTAACAATTGAAGAAAACGGAGAAGTCTTATATATTGGATTAGTAAGTCTTTATTTCTTTTTAGTTTGACTTCATAAACTAAACCAGAGTCATGCAGAAGTCACCTTTTATGATGTACATATTTATGTCAATGGTACAGACGTTCAGTGGCACAGCTTTTAGAACTGAAATATTCTGTCTACTGTTGTCTTCACAATGTTCATGGAACTCTTATTTTGTGATGAATAAATTTCTTGGAGAAACTGAATTGAAACAGTTTATTTCCAGCAAAGTACCAACTATAACAATACAGATAATACAAGTAAGAGATAAATGCCAAAGAAGGAGAAAACAGAAGTTACATACTTATAAATTGTTTCCCCTTTAACACAGAAGAACCAAAAAGGAAGTGAAATAATAAAATCACTTACATTACACAAGGAGGCAGCAAAATGACTGAATATGTAACTGTTGAAAGACAATATATGATTTTTACTATCTAGACTAGCCACCTAAAAAAAGGGTAGGCTCAATGTGACCTATGTTGACCATCCAGTTATCTTCACTGCCTTTTTATCTCTTTGTTTATTTAGGGCTTCACTTATGTTGCACCAAGTGTCTTAGAGAGTATGCAGGAACCACCAACAGCCAGTAGGGCAAGATCACCACGAAAGATTGCTGCTATGAGTCCAAGGTCTCCCTTTGGGTGAGTTAAATTTCCCCTGACTAAATTGCCTGGCATGGACTGCTCAGGATCATGTAATGCCATGTCCCTCTGGTAAAATGGAATCTTCATGTTCTGCATGACCATCAGCAAATGTCAACTAAATTCATACCTAGGATAACTGTTAATGCAGCAAAACTGTCCACCACAAACAACCATTTCCAACAAAAAAGAGCCTATCATGGTTTTGTGTCTGTCTGCCTACCTGTCTGTCTGTCAGCATTGGAAGAAAAACACTGCTGTATGCAGGCTCTTTGATTCTCACCAAAGTTGGTTAGGTTATAACATATATCAAGGGCTTGTAAGTTATGGTAACAACAAATGTGTTAAAGGTCGTGTGGGACTGTGAGTGGTCAAAAAGTAAAAATGCAGTGTAAAAATACAGCAGTCTACAAGAGCAGTGGTGCATACAGCTGAGAGCACTCACTACTAAAATGCTGAATGCTATCCATTGCATTCGTTACTGACCTACTCCTCAATCCTAAGACTTAGGAGTTTACTACTAGCAAGACGATGCATTCATTATTTGCTGAAACCAGCTCAAAGAGCTGTTTGGGCTATTGTGATCCACCACTGTCACTCTGTCTATTTATCATGTCTGTTCACAATTGCCTTTAGTGCTCTCAGGGGCACATTGTCGACAGATTTTTATGAAGCTTGGACACATTTTTCATTGAACGTAGGGGTACATGTTCTTTCAAAAAGTAGAGGTCAAAGGTCATCTAGGGGTCGTTTCTGGCTGTTTTGTGAATATCTTCAAAGAGTTTCTTCTCCCACAAATAGTGCTCAATGTCCTTGAAGTTGGTCATAATGTTCCTTATGTAGTGGTTCTTGAGTGTTGTAGGTAGATTTTTTATCCAAGGTCATACAAGGTCACACGAGGGCAAAAAATAAGACTATCTTTGGTTTTGGTATTGTTTTGCACCTGTGAGTCTGATAATTACCAGACATGGCATATTTAATCAACTTTAAATGGGGTTCTAGCTGGTTGCAAAAAAAAAGATAGGCCAAGGGTCATCCAAGGGTAATTTGAGGTCATAGATGTAAATATCTTGAAATGCTATTTTCTCCTAGATGCAAAATTGTCCTCAAAATTGCTCTGATGGATGGTTGGCATGTGCAGATTACAAATTTCTTGTCTGATTTTCAATAAATAATAAGTTTGACACCTTTCTGACCAACATTGTGCCACCCCTCTATTTTTATCAGTCTCACAAATTCAGTTAACTACATATTTCCCATTGAACTGCACTCAGTCTGTGTGCAAGAAGTTACAGTAGTTGTGTGAGGTGGTAAGGTTAGTGCAAAGGGAGATGTTTGACAGGTAATTCTACTGTGTGTGCATGTACAAAGCAAAGTTGGCTAGTTAACTGGTCCACTCAAAGGTACTTCAGCCTGAGGCCCAAACTACTTCGTTGGTTGTGCCACCGATTTAAGTGGCAAGCCTATGCCAAGTGGGAGGAAAGTCAGAGTACCTGGAGAAAAACCCATGTACATTGAGCGGATTTGAACCCATGCCCATGTTGGCACTTTATATAAATACTTAAAAGACAAGACCACAAATTACAGTGCCTAGTACCAAGTCATATGACATTGCATTTAAACTAGCCTTTCATGCGGAAGGGATGAAGAGGGTCCAATTTTTCCTATTGTGTTCATGGAGGAATCTTTTACTTAATACTAGTGTGTTATCACAGCTCATTGCTGATTACTAACTAAACTTACTGTTTTCTGTAAAAGTAGTAAACAAGGCAGCAAGGGGTTATCATTTTACCTTGAGTAATTAAAACATTCTAAATTGTGGGTACATCTGTTCAAGAAATAATAGCCATGTATGACAAGTACAATCCCTGTAGCATTAAAATATCCATTGCATTGGGGTGGATTTTCTTGGCATCAAAAGTCACCGTGCAGTAATTCAACAGGTTTGAGCTTTAGCACTGATGGTGTTCTAGTCTATTTCAAATGGAATTGAAAAGTGGAGGAAGTTTGAAGGTAGTTTGAGGTGAGATTCAAGAATAATTTTAATTGGCTGGAAACCAAATGTGCACTAGGTCAACTCTGGAGTATTCATTTCAGAATACACATTCAGTAGGGAAAATGCTTGTAATGTTAGTCTATATTTGGGTAATATATGTATACATATAGGCAATAATTGAATAGGGAATCACCACATCATGTCGGCACTGCATGGCAGCTACATGACAATGCAAATTAGACCAACTGTCACTCATGATCCTGCCACAATAAGTTTGGCAAAATATTTGATGTTTATCACTTTTGGGATATTCCTTGTTCAGATGAGAATACTTTGTGAATACCAGTTTTCTTTATTTGTTTACCAGCCCCAGCAATAATTCAATGTGCAAAATCTGTCAAAGTTTCCTAACTGAAGATGTCCTGTCGCAGTTTTTGACCCCTGGTGACCTCAAATAAACTTTGACCTGTGATGACATGGATTGACCTTTGATTTTAATTTCAAAGTTATTCATCCATAAATAAATAAATAAACACTCATTGGATTGTGTAGTTTCTGACCTGAATTTGGACATATTGCTGAAGTTGTGGTTGAGGAAACACCCATTGCAAAACTAGAGCAGCAATTGCTACAGTTGCTCAACCCTTCTGATGTACCGTAAATGACCAATTTTTTTTCATTTATGTTGAACAAAAATTGGTTGAAACTTCATGCATAGCTTTAACTCATGTTGAACTTACCATGATGTTAAACTTTGCACTTAGCAGTTGAGCCAGTGAGCCACAACTGGAAAAAAGGCTGTGACTGGCTCGACTTGAACCAATAGGTTGGAAAGTGGGCCATAAAACTGTAACTAACAAACTAACCTAGCAGTTGAAGAGTGTTGCACTTTAGATGTAGGTAGTGCTTCTTGGTGTATGGAAAGAGCAGTCACCAAAAATGTTTTTTGAAAAGAGCTAACTCTCACAATTTTCTTCTCATTTCTCTTCGAAGTATTTTTTATTATGTTATATTTTAGGACTTACATGTTGCATATTCAATTTTTACCAAGCCGTTTTTCCCAGTTAATTTGATTTCACAGCTGAGGAGTAAAACATTGTCACATAATCATTAAGAGGCAGCCAAGAAATAGGACATAATTCTTAAGAGACAATGAAGAAATAGGACAGTCTACTATACTAATTAAAGTTGGAGTGATTGCACTTCCTCTTCAAATAGAAATTTTGTGAGCAATTAATTCCAGCTGAATTGACAATAGGCTTTAAGTGAGCAAAAGTAAAAACTTTCAACGTTCTTCAAGACTTCTGCTTCAAGTACACCATGAAAACAAAAGGTGATGAGACAAATACAGGAACTTCCTGGTTAAACAATGACCCATATGTGTGCAATGTCCTCACACAGACACAGTATTCCATGCTTTTAGAAATCTCTGCTGTTATAGTACATAAATTGTAAACAAAGGATGCTGGGCAACTATCAGAAATACCTGCTTAACATTGGTTTTATGCAGGGTTTTGCCTTGAGACTGTTCATTTCATTTGGTGAGCATGCCCCTCCAGATACAGATATTTAAGCTGAAAGCAATGTAGTATAACAAACTTATCCAAGGAGTAATAGTCAGGCAGCATTTTTCATGATTTAACAGCTACTTGAGCAAATTTGCCAAGTTTCATTTTGCACCTTCATGTGTTCATAAGGAACAATTTTCAACTTGGTGTCAAATTCTCAACAATGTTTTTCAAAGTTGGGGGTGCTGTTTCTAGTTTGCTACAAAAATCAATGAAAACCAAATCTTACATATTTTGTAAGGTCAAAAGTTACACTTTTCAAAAAATTGCCATTTCAGGTAGGTTTACCCCCACACTTTTAACTGCCCTTATGTTGTAGCTCTTGAACAGCTCTTTCATTTGGTGTATATTTTGTAGGAGGTCCCCAAAAGACAATTTGAGAAAATTAGAGATGGTCCTAGGGTGGTCTTGAGATATTGTCCAAAAACCAGGACTTTTGATCATTCCAATAAAAAAATCACATCCTATCAGTTTACATCCTATCTGCTCAACTACTGTTCCAAAACAACTTGAGAAATTTGTATCATCCAGAATGACAGAACAGACAACTGGCTTCTGGGACTCACAGGAGAAAAATAACATCACCTTCTTCAACGATGTTGGATCAGTAACCAAAGTGAAGATGAAAGGTTAATTGTGATAACTGTTAAGCAAGAGAGGCGACTACTACCCAACTCTTAGTTGTAGCCAAAAGCAGGTCAGAGTTTGAAGTGCAGGATGCAATTGGCGAGTATGTTGTGAGTTGTAGCCAAAAGCAGTTCAGAGTTTGAAGTGATGGATGCAATTGCCGAGTATGAGTCCAACAATACCCTGCGGTCTAATTTTCACCCAGATCGTTCAATGATTATGCTCTCTGTTAAGTCCCAAACAGTCAGGCTAATCATGGATCTTCCTCTACCAGGCAATGTTCAGGAACCCAAGAGTGGAGACAGCACTGGATCTACAGAGCAGATCCGCGTTATAGATGCGATGTGTATCATCAACATAGTTACCAAGTCAGAAGATGAGAAATTCAGAGTTCAGACTTCATCACCAAATTTCTTGATATCACCATAAATTTGAGTAGCCCATATCATGAAGTCCGTAGACAGGTATTAGACTGAAGGCATATCTATTGAGGTATTAAGGCTACCACACCAGTATCATGGCCAACTGCAACCTGCATGCAGTTATCTCTATGCCAGTAATGCTTGATGGTCATCACACATTGAAAGTAGGAGACCAACTCGTCACAATCAATGCTTTTGATGTTTAAGAATACAACTGCTAAGTTAGACATCATTCTATGGACCAAAATGTGTTTATACTGTTAACAGAATGTTACCCGTTACATCCTCACAGAACAACACTAATGTAAAAACAAGGAGAAAGACTATCCATGTGGGAAAGCTACCAGAAACTCGGAAAGAAAGGGCTGAACCAGTTATAGTAAGGTATGCTTTTAAAGGCATGGACAACACAGGAAAATTTGCTGGCAAGGGCGTGTCAAGCCTTTTCCGAGCATTTGTGCAATTTGATGATACCACACTGGATGCATTTGCCATCTTTAGCTCGACAGAAAAAAAAAAACAGCCACACAGGATCCTCAAGGAGATGGAGAGGTATGTTTGCCTAATTTACAGCACAGCTACAGTAGTACCAAGTCCACGTCTACAAAGGAACTAAGGTGGGTTTTTGTTTGCTCAAAATGGCAAAGAGGGGCGACAGCTACCCCAGACTCTTGGTACTCAGAAACCACACACATAATGATCATTCTTCATGGCTCTGGTTTGCAAAACGTCCTGCAAGCCATTTTTGCATTCCTGCCCCAAAAGAGTACTCCTGGAAATTGGTAGATGAACAATTAATACGAATTCTCTGTACTAATCATCCAGCACCAGGGGCTTTGCTTGAACTTTGTAAGTGCTCCTGCCACAGACCATGCTGAACAAATAGCTGGGCTTGCAAGGAAAACCTGATCGCATGCACTGATGCCTGTGAGTGCTCTGATTGGTGTGAAAACACAGAAGACCTCACCGTAAAAATAGAAGATGATATGAAAAACTACTGGGTTGATTATCGGGTAAATATGTGGATCAGAAATCTTACAATACTTATTAAGCAGTGTTGATTTTGGAGTCATTATATATATCAGCATACATTTAATCTGATCTGCTCTAATATACAATGGATATAGAATTCCGCCCACAAGACCGATGGCACTCGAAATCGAAGACCTGGGAGACGGACATGCTGTGATCCCCCGCACATAAGGATTCAGGCCAGCAGAAGAGATGGAAGTCTATGGGAAATCCTTGCTTAAATGAAGTTCGAAGTCCAGATCTGCTCATTATCAGGGCTCCAGTTCTTCCAATTCGACCCCTTCTTCATCTATTCTTTTGGCTCTGACTCGGAACCAGGCTCTCAGGCCCTGGCGACTGTTATTTCACTGACCAAGGGCAATCTATTTCACAGACTGGCAACTGAAACCCTATTAGACATAGAGGTATCCACTTTGCCGCACCCAGTGAGCCACTCTCACAATTAAGAGACAGTCACCGCAGAAGACAGCGGCGAGAACGTACCACTTATTCCAAACTGGCGGCGATCTCGGCAAAAATGGGTAGCAAGTCTACAGGCAATGATACTGGATCCCTCATGATGGGTTTCTAAAAGCAGCTTTGCGAGTTTCTTTCTGAGAATATGAGGAACCTGCCAGTTTCATAAGGTGCCCAGAGTCAACACCCTTCGTCAGATGCAGGTTCCCGGGTGGACGTTGACCCTGAGCCGATTCCGTCCCTGGGAGCAGCAGTACTTCAGAACCACCAAATGTAGCTACTTTCGGTCTCACGGACCTCATTTCACTTTTAGTCTCGCGAAACTTAATGAGTTACATGTACAATCACACATTAAACAAGTAACCTCTACTCCCATATGCCGCAATGCAATTTCAGTCTTGGAGGAACCCCCCCCCCCCACTCACACTTGGCCATGTGCAAATTGTATCCGAGTTTCAACTTCATCCTCATTCTTATGTGAAAACCATACATTGCTAAATAATGCTAACATTGAAATGTGATAAAAGTTTACTTTAACCATTATTACTCATTTTGTTACATATTTATATCAGTGGTTAAAATTTCAGCTCCACATTCAAGTAAAGATATGTAAGTAGACTTAAAAAACAAAGTACAAAACATGGCACATTCAAGGGATAATGGACAAAACAATGTTATGTGTGGTTACAATAATTGCTGATTGAAAGATTCTAACTGGCCTGCAAAACTTAAATTCTAGGCAGCCATGTTGTCAAACAGCACCCCAATAAATTAGATTAAACTTGTTACTCATAATTAAATATACTGTGTGACACATACAATATATTGATGAGTGTTTTGCATTCTTATATTATAATTAAATGGTGGGAAATAGGCTTTTTAATGGATTTTTACCGATTTTGGCAGCCATTTTGAAAAAGCGCCCTTACTATGTCAAGATGGTCATTAGAAATTTGACACCAAGGTGAAAGTTATTCCTTGTGATGTCATCAAACACATGAAAGTGAAAAAACAGACTAGGCAAATTTTCTGAAATAGATGACAAATTCTGCCTGACTATAAGACTCCAACAGGAACATCAAAATAACAGAAATGCCAGACATTGCCAAATGTGACCACAGCTTCTCTTATCATGTAGCCAATCTTAACATGTGTGGCTATCCTAATGTGGTCCCTTCACTGCAAATTTCACAAAAATTGACCATCTATAGCAGATGACAAAAACTTTCAGAGAGAGACATAAAATTAGGATCTTTCTCTTACCATGTCTGCAAGTTATTCACAAGGTCTAATAGTTTTACCTCTCATGATCTGAAATGAGATTTGATCTCCACCAAAATCAATAGGGTTATTCATCTCAACATGGAAATGCATATATTGTGAAAAGAATAATCTGGTAAGTTTGGATGGAAGTCAAAGGTCATCTGGGATCACCGGAGGTCAAAAACTAAAAACTGTGTAAACAAATTATATCTCAAGGTAGGAAGCTTGGATAGACATCATACTTGATACATAAATGCATTATGGTACAAAGATTAGTCCTTCTTTGTTTGGTGGAGGTCAAAGGTCACCTGGGGTCACCAGGGGTCAAACATTGAAAAACATTTTTACACAGTATTTTAAGGTAGAAAGGACAGATTTGAAATCATTTGTGTTTGGTTAAGGTCAAAGGTAGTCAAGGTCACTGGATGTCAGCCACTGAAATTGTTATGTGGAAAATTTTGTCAGCAAGATAATTGTAGGTACTAAAGATTTTTTACTTCACCTGGTTTTGCATTAAATCAGCTCATACTCCCAAATATCTTAGAAATTTGGCCCTTTTGTTCGTTAAGTATTGAATGCTTCTTTTGGGTTGTACACAAATTTTGGATCATTTGAAATATAAGAGGGCAACAACTGAAATTTGTAGAGCAGGGATCACATGCATTGATTTAAAATGGTCTCTGCCAGCGGAGGCAATGTATGGATCATATGTCTCTTACTGTGCTCAGTGAGGTAACCTAAACGCCAAATCTATTATTACATCCCATTATTAAATCATTTGTTTTCTGCTAGACTGCTGAATGAATCCTGTTTTCTGTATAGAGATAGCAAACAGGGCAAATGGTAGATTGTTTTAAAGTAATAGCAATTTTTATTTGAGAGCAGGTAAAAATAACTTATATGAGAGAAGTACAGGTGGGTGCTTTTTCTCTCTCTCTTTTTTTTTTTTTTTTTTTTGGGGGGGGGGGGAGAGGAGGGCTAGCAATAATTAGGATTGTAAGCTTAACTAATACACCATTCAACTGCCCCTGTATTTACTGGATCTTGACTCTTGGGATAGAAAAATTTAAGTTTTGGGATTGCCACATTTATATTAGCTCAAACCAGCTCAAAGAGCTGTTGGAGCTACTGTGATCTGCCAACGTCACTCTGTCTATCCGTGTCTATCTATCATGTCTGTTCACAATTGTTTTTGATGCTCTCTGGAGCACATTTGGTGATGAATTGTAACGAAACTTGGACACATCGTTCATTGGACATAGGGCTGCATGTTGTGTTCAAAAAGTTGAGGTCAAATGTCATCTACGGGTCATTAGTGGCTGATTGTGAATATTTTATAGAGTGTGTCTCCTCCAACAAATACTGTCCAATTTCCTCGGAAGTTGGCCGGTATAGGTTGTTGAATCTTGTACTTAACTTGTTGATCCAAGGTCATTGTGGTCATAGGTGTAAATATTTAATGCTATTTTCTCCTAGATGCAATGCAAACTTGTCCTCAAAATTGTTATTTTTTGTCTGTTTTTGGATATATAATAATTTTGACACCTTTCTGACCAGTTTTGTTCCACCCCTCTATTTTTACCAGTCTCACAAATTCAGTGTCTCCCAAAGAATTGAACTCCCATAAAAACTGTCTGGGTGTGAGATTGTCAATCATTTGAGGTTGATTAGGTTAGTGTAAACAGATCTTGTTTGATGAGAACAGTAGTTTTATTGTTAGTGCATACAGGGGCTTTGTAGACATACTCAACTTCAGGAGGATTAATTACAGGTAGAGTCACCTTTCACTGTGTCTAAACTAGACTTGCTTGAGGTAAGGATGAAGAGGGTCAACTTTTTTTCTTGTGCTTAACGAGGAAGCTCTTGCTTACTAATTGTGTTATCATAGCTTATTAAACTTGCTTTCTTCCTTGCTAACGAGACTTTCTGATTTCTGTAAAAATAGAAAGCAAGGCAACAGAGACTTGTCACTGTAAGGCAACACCTAAGAGAAAGATAGTCATTCTAAAAAGTATTAAGTTCCTTGTCATTTCACCTGAGAGAAATTGAAAACATTCTAAATTGTTGGTACATCTGTTCAAGAAATCATAGCCATGTGTGACAAGTACAGTCCCTGTACCCATTGCATGGGAAGTGATTTTCTAGGCACTGGAAGTCATCACTGTGCACTTATTCAACAGGTTTGAGCCATCAGCACCAATTTATGGTGCTCTAGTATTTTTAATTTACTGTACTTGTTATATTTATTAGGTCAACTAGTTGAGCTTTTGTCATGGCAGTTCATCTGTCTGTCCGTCTGACAACATTGTAAAAATGGGTGTTGTTTGCTTGTTCTTTGACCAATACTTGTCAAAGTTGGTTTATACAGCACCTTAATGGCTTCAAAATTATGGCAACAGAAAGTACAAACAGAACAGAACAAAGGTCTGAAATGGTTGTTAGAGATCAAATTGTGAATAAAACACAAAAGCCTTTACCTCCTTGTTTTATGTCCAGATCTTTTCAAATTTGACAGAAGCATTAAGCTGATAGTTGTTTGTGAAAGTTGTACTTTTGTAGTGGTTCAAAGGAATTGAGGGCTCAGAAAAGGGTAAAAAAAGCTGGTCAAATAATGAAATTACACAAAGTTCTTTAACTCCTTGGGGTTTGGTTTGAATTTTCAGATTTGGCAAGTGTGTCAAGTAGATGATGTGTTGTCGTTGCTGCATCTTTTGAAGTAGGTGGTTGTGTAGAGGTCAAATATTGACATTATATAAAGGCCTGCAACTATTTGGAGTTAAGTGATTATCTTATGAAATGGGGTTAGTGTCAAAGTGTTGGTGGGACATCAAAGTTTAACTATTGAAGAAGGTCAAAGTTCATTTGTGGTCATGTTGAGGTCAAACAGTGAAATCACTCAAAATTCTTCATCCCATAGGTGTTAAAACCAAGTGGTATTGAAGTTAGTGAGAGTGTTCAGTAGAAAATGGTCATCAAAATTTTAGTTTTGAGTCAATTTGTGTCGTGCAGAGGTCCAACAATGAAAATTATCTAAAACCTTTCATTTTCTAGGTACAGTATGTGTTATATCAAATATCTGGCTTGCAGTCAGGTGATATTAAGGGGGTCATCAAAGTTGTCTTTGGAGGAAGGCCATGTAGGTAATTTGGGGATAGAGATGTGAAGCAGTGAAATTTTTCCAAAGCCTTCATTTTATTTGGGACATATCCAGATATTATGAAAGTTGAAAGGACTGTTCAGATAATGGGTCATCATATTATTTGCATTTTGGATGGTCAAAGTTCATATGTACTATGGAATTCTATGGCTGCCAACTTCTAGAAAATGTGTCTCAGTGTTATCAAGGTATGTAGAGGTACCAATTCAGATGTTTGGTTATGAAAGTGTATTGTTGAAAAGATCAAAGGTGGTTTGAGGAATCAAACACTCTAATCAGGTGAAAACATTTAATGTTAGGGAGCTGTGTTAGAATCATATTAATGTTGGCCAGAGTGTCCAGTGGACAATCATCATAGCTGTACTACAGTACATTGACCTGATGTGAAATGTCGTATGCATGTGGGGTCACAAAGGGTCAGATGAAGACACACATAGTATTGCTTTTCCATAAGATTTTGGTTTTGTATGATATTGCCATAATTACCATTTTTGGTAAGAATGACAAAATTGGGTTTAGGTAGCACTTTATTTTTGTCCGCAGAATTACTTGCAGTATTGTAATCATTAAAGCAAGGTGTCTGCTGGCCAACTCTGATATGCATTAGTGTGATAATTTACATGCACAGTAGGTGCTGTGGGATCTTCACTTCCCACAGTTCCTTGGTTGAACTATTCCCTCAAAACAGGAATTGTGTGAAATGTAAAAAATGGTATTTGAGCTATGACATTGATGCTCTTGTGTTTAGTAGCTGGTACCTCCCAGCCCTAGCTTCAGTCTGTTGTTGTTTAAATTGTAATGTAACAGAGATATTCCTTGAAACTGTCTGCTAGTTCTAGTGGTAGAGCCTCCACCACTCAGGCAGAAGCTTGAATTACAGGTGGAGTCATACAAAGACTTTACAGAAAGAAAATAAAGTATCACTTTGTGTGATGCTCATCATAATCAATGAAGCAGGGAGAACACTCCTGTACCACACAATTGGGAAAAAGGATGCGTGTCAGTGTTAATATTAGGTGTCAAGTTTGAGGAGGGAAATTCCCTCCTTCAAAAGACATTTAGGAGGGATAGAGTGTTTTCCAATTGACTGATCTGATCAGCCAGTAAAAAATGGATCATGAATTTACCTTCTATATATTTCAACCTTGCAGGATTTCAGAAGCCAGGTGCCTGAATCAATCAATCATGCCCCTTAGCACAAATATTGATGTAGGTGCTGGTAGATTTTTGTAAAAATAAAAAAACCTTAAAAATTCACCTCCTCTGAATCCTTGCTTGTAGACTTCTGCATAATTAGGTGGACTGTTGGTGAAAGAAACAGAACGTAACACCTTTTTTGAATTCTTATGTTCATATGTTTGGAGAATCTGATTGCTTGTTTGAGCACCTCACTATGAGTAGTAGTCAGGGCTGGGGCATTGGGGCAGTTTGAAGGAGGAAGGGTGCTTCATTAGTTTTCTTTCCTTGGTTCTCGAACCATGTATCTTAGTTGAAAATTGGGGGTCACTTAAACAGTCATTTAGTAAACTCCAGCCATAGCAGTGGCAATATTGTTACTGATGCCTCTGTTTCTTTTTGTATGTACACTGACAGTCTACAAAACTTAACCATTAAAGCACAGAAAGGTGAACAAAGGTTGCTTAATTTATGACTCCTGCACACTGCAGTCATTCTTTGAGGGTTCAAAAGAGGTATTTCCTTAAATACTGCCATACTAATGAGAATATTCAGTGTAACCCATAATGTATGCATTTGTAGAGAAAACTGTGACCATTAACCTGCAAGCATACCCTACATGGTATGATTTCCAAGTTTTATTTAAGACTCTGGTAGACTTCAGTGCAAAATACCATCACCAACGTCAAGGATTTGAAGAGAACTTTTATAAGGATAGTTTCTATTGTCCCTTGTCTCACTAGTCCCCATCTCACCTCTTCTTTACCATTCCTAACCCTAATAGAAATGATTTGAGTCATCAGTGAGATGTGAACAATAGAGCAGATCTTCTTTTATGAAAGAATGATCATGTTATCTTTCGCTCTCTTATTTGTTGCATTCATCATAAACATGTTCATATTTAAAAGAGTCAAGTATAGTACCATGACAATGAGCAGACTTCGTCTTAACATAACCTGGCTTGACCAGGTCATTAGGATATATGCTTACTAGTTGTTAAGAAATATTGATTATTGATTTATGTTGATTATAAATTTCTATTTTAATTTTAGATATTTGCCAAGTAATGATTCTTGCTCATTTGTACATGTGAAAAATTTTCCCTTAAAGAACTCCAAAACTCAAGCTATGATGGCACAAGGAAGAGCTCAGTAGTTTTCTTTGTTCACAAACTGCATGAAAAAAAAAACACCCATCACTCTAAGTCTCTAACTCATGATTAATTTTTACAGACCCCAAAATAAATCACTAACTGGTCAAGAAGATAAAATTGAAATCTGTGACACTCGCAAAAATACCTTAAAATGCAATAAATAAAAATGATTCTGTCACTTGTGGAATATCTTCCCTATTGTGAATTTTAGCACAGAAGTTTGTTGGTCATTTGCAGTATCCTAACCTTTCAGCATATGTCCCAGAGAACCTTCATTATGACCATTTGAGTCCCTGTCAGTGTTGGTAGAAACAAAGTGTGTTAGGGTTATGCATGCTACTGAGTTGTCAGGTATTCCAACACAAGTACAAACTGCTAATTGTATTTCAGTAGTAATGTGTTTTTCGACTTTATATGGTGAGCATACTACTTGCTGGAACTTTTTTGCATCAGTTTCTTGTGAATACCTTTTCATTTGCATAAAGTATTATTTTTGTCTAATTTAGCAAATTAGCTTGCAACATTTGCTTGACACTTTTTAAACCCCACAGAAGCTTGGTTTGTACATTCTTTTAGTGTCAGTCAGAACATAAGTGTAAACTTTGAGCCCTTTTGGTCAATTCTAACACACAAACACTCACCCACACACAAAGCCATGCAACCCCAAAACCCACTGGGCTTCTAAATTGTGCACCCTGCATCATTTTGGCACATATTTCACCTGAGGTTTGACAACAGCTCTAGAGCATCAATGATTTTAATGTTAAGTACAGATTTAAATGGTTACACTTGTTTCATTCAGCTTACTTTTTACCCCCAGCCCTGTAAGAACGCCTTCAACTCAGTTTGCCTTTGACGATGAAGAATTCCTATCCAGACCAAATCAGCCTAACTTTGGAATGGATTTTAACAGTGGTCGTCGCCACCAAGAAGAACCCATGGACACAAGTGAACCTGTTGCTATAGAACAAAGGTGATGTGGGATTTCTCATAAAAGGATGGCATCTATATAACATTGCTACTGTATTTTAAAGTGATCATATTAAAATCAATGAAATGCAGTACAAATTCAACCAGGAATGTCTCTATTAGCAAAATGCCAACATGTAACATCTTTGTTTAAGTTGCATGGCTCTTCCTGAAATATCAGTTTATAAGCAACTTGTGATGTTTGGAAGGATTTGGGGTTGTGAATGTCATACTCTTTAGAGAGTAACTTCACATGACACAAAATCAGTAGATTGGTAGAAGGAGGGCTTCAAATGATACCTTCTGGGTTGATGAGAAATTTCCAAGGAACATGATGTATTTAAGCGAAAGGCCAGAAGTAAAGACCAAGAACTAAAAAAAGAGGAAACTAACGCATAGTGAAGTGTGATAATTCCTATTCTGCTGACTCTTCTGTCATATTTGGAAGTTGCTCTACTTTTAATAGTTTCAAAGAGAGCGAAGAATTTCTGGTTTTAAATCTTCAGTCCCTGTAACAATGGGAAACTGATATTTAAGAGGTTTAATTTATTGGTATTTTTGGCAAAGGAGGGAAGAGAAATGGACAAGGGAAGGGGTATGGGACAGAGGGAATGGAATCAGGAAAGGAATGTCAAGGACAGCTTTGAGATTGGAGGTCTCTAGGAAGGAACGACATAACATGGTGACATGAGTGGATATGTCCTAATAGATGATCAATATAATCAGCAGGCTAAATATTGCAATATTGGTGCCCCACAAAAAGATCAAATTGAATAACTGTTCTTCATCATAAAACTGAGGGTGGAAAGCATTTAGAATGTATAATTTAAGAGACTATGGATGGCACTCGAAGCCTTGTTTAAAGTAAAAACCTAAAGAGGAAGTTAACAGGTTTCAAATTTATATTGACACACTTTTACCAGATCTTCAAATATTTTGTGCAGTTTTACTCTGAATATTCAAAACTTTATATAGAAGCCTTGGCTTTCACATTTTAAAGAAAAAGAACCCAATTTGAATACAATTTAACATTAAGTGTGATGGATCATGGCTTGCAGTGTCTTACCTCTTAAAGTAAATAGGCTTGAAGATATTATCAGAGTCACTATTTAAGTTTCTTTCAAGTAGTAAGCACAAGTGCAAAGTTTCACTTCTCATGTGGGCAATTTCTTCCATCTGCTCACCATCATGGTTGTCTTAAATATTGGTTGTTTAAAGGAAAACAGGTTGATGTGGAAAATTTGCAATAACACTGCACCTCAATGTCAAACAAATAGACTGCAAGAGTACTTAAATTGAGTATGGAGTTACTACAGTATGGTTTAAATCAGAAGAGGTAAATGCTGTAGTAAATTCAATCTTGGAGGCAGCAGTTTCTTTTTTGGTTTCGATGAACAGAGAAACCAATGCAGTCATGTGTGTGCATGTATGTAAACAATACCTTAGCAGGTGCAGTCCACCCACAAGAGCCCAAGCCTCGCACATCTTTCCTTGCTCATGCCAAGCTCCTAACTGGCATAGTTACCTGATATAATTCGGACACTGCAATGAGGTCTGTCATGTAATATCTGAGAGCCCACCCTCACTCACGACATTCAAGTGCTGCATGACTTAACTGGCTAAAGAGGAATTCTGATGATTTCCTTATGGGGAACTGTTCTCCATACCCTGTAAGGCTTTGAGTATGGGTATATGCTTTGTGTGTGTGTGTGTGTGTGTGTTTGTGACACTTTGCTTGTTAACAAGATATCTGAAGGTAGGAATGTCTGACAGTTTTCAGACTTGGTTTATAGATGAGCTATGTTATGACGAAGAACCCTGTTGTTTTTGTGGAGGCCAAAGGTCATTTGGGGTCACTAGGGGTCAAAGTCTGAAAACATTGTTAACAGGATATCTCAAGATAAGAAACTTGGGTAGATTCCATTATGTGCATGCTTTTAAGTGAGAGGATGGTCTCTGATTTTTTGGTAAAGGTCAAAGGTCATGTGGCCTTACCAGGGGTCCTTTGTCTGTACTTTGTTTACCCAATATCTCAAGTTAGGAAATTTGGGTAGATTTCACACTTGGTATATGAATGGGGTAAAGTCAGAAGATGGAATTCTATTGTTTTTGGTTGGTGGAAGTCGAAGGTCATCTAGTGTCACCAGTGGTCAATATCTGAACACCTTGATAACACAATATATTAAGATAGACAACTGGTGTAGATTTTATACTTGGTATGTGGATGCATTATAGAGAGAAGATTGTCTCTGATATTTTTGGTGGAGGTCAAGGGTCATCAGAGGTCACCAGCGGTCAAACTCTGAAAACCCTTTTAAAACATCTCAACCTAGGAAACATGGATATATTTCTTAATTGCATATGTGAATGCTTTATAATGAGAAGATGGTCCTTTTGTTTTGGGGGAGATCAAAGCTCATATGGGGCCACCGGAGATTATACTCTGAAAACTTTGTCAACTGGCTATGTCAAAGTTGGAAACTTGGATGGATTTTATTATTGGGATGTGGATGCATTACAGTCAAATTATGGTCCTTATTGGTTTTTAGTGGAGGTTAGAGGTTTAATTGGGGTCGCTAGGGGTCAATGTATAAAAATCTTGTTAACATAATATCCCAAGAAATTTGGATATACATTTTTTCGTATTTGTTGTGTGGTTATATTACTTTGCCAAGATGGTCCCTTTTATTTGGGGGAGGTCAAAGGTCTTCTGGGGTAACACAAAAATATTTTTCACATGTAAGTTTAACTTTCGCTTAAGCTGGAGATATGGGACATTATGGCATTATTCGGAATAGAACATTTATTGATCATCGAAACCACAATGCATTTTTTAATTCTGATTTTACTAAGCTTTCCTGTAGCAACCATTCAAAAAAGTTGTTTATAGAATATATGTATGCAATTGCTTGTGAATGTAATTGTGCATTTCACATAGCATTGTACAAATTTCATTAAAATGTTTTTCAGGTTGATCATATAAACTTGTCCCTCCAGTGGGTAAGACCCATGAAATGGTCAGTCAAACAAAAAGATGCAATATAAGGGATCTTTGGGTAAGAATCTGGTATATTGTGTAGCCAGGTAGCCACTTCTTATCGCAACAACTCAATTTATGGTAGAAACAAGAAATGAAATTTGCATTGGATAGCAAACTGTAAACTTACAGTTTGTCTACTGTAGGGTAAGGCACAATTTGTGCAACTTTTTTTTTATTATTAAATGTTCAGAGGATAGATCCATGTTCAGGGTTATCTTATTTCTTTCAGGACACCCTGGACTGAAATGTGTGAAAAATTAAGATAGGATAATCCTTTTTTAAACTGTAGATTATTTTGAAATACCTCACATATTTGTGCACTCTTCAAATAATTTGGTCATTGGCTGAAATAAATATTTGTATGGAATAGTAGCAAGACATCTTTTTGACAGAGAAGCTGTTTTTTAAGTGATGATGATGTAAAGTGTATTCATGAAACAAGATGTTTTATCCAAAGCAAACAAAAGTTGGATTCTACTGAAAGCAGTATGTACAGTAGTTGTATTAAGTGTAAGATGTAATAAGACAACTGCAATTTAATAGAATACACTCTAGAATAAATTATTACGAAGAGTGCAACAACTGCAGTGTAATTGAATACACTCAAGAATTAATTGTCAAGAAAGAGTGCAACAACTGCAGTGTAATTGAATACACTCAGGAATGAATTATCAATAAGTTGCACTCTTTTTGAAACTGATTTAATAATTACCTCTTACCTTAAACAGCTAGTTAACATTTTGTGTCATAGCTTTGATATTTGTGGAAGGAATTGCAGTAAAAGTTTGTAGGCTGGCTGATGGGAACCTGATGGACCCATAACTTGACCATATACTTACATAGTCTAGGTGGTAATGTAACTGGAGCAAAATTCAAGTGTGTAGTGGAGTAAGTCTACTAGATGGAAGTTTTACCTGACATGCTGTATGTCACTTAACTGAATCCTAAAAGTATTGTAATCTTTAATCTGAAGTCTTGTACTGTTTATAAGTCATAATCCTTAACTTAATGCTCAAGCCTATGTTACAAATGCTCTAACCTTAAGAAGATTTTATCTTATGGATCTTAAGTCTGGTTAACCTTTTGTTTGTTGGTATGTAAAGCACATGTGAAATAATTGATAGTATTGTCTTTAAAAGAAAGGTGTTAGCAAATTGGAAAAGTGTAGCATTCATACTTATGATGTAATTTGTGTAGTACATTTTGTCATGGTGGAATTGCTGTGTGTAGTGTATGTGACAAGGGTGCCCATAGGACATGGAATGTGAAAATGGTGTCTTTCAAAGCATTGGGTAATGAAAAGGTTAGGCCTACCTGTATACAAAAGAACCATTGATTCAGTAATTCCTTTAGTGCAACTCATAATCTAATGCCTACACTGACAAAATTAAGTGATTTCTACATGTTCAAATAGTATTCAATGTGCAAGACAGTTCATTGTGGCCTGTAAATGATATTTAAAGTGATTCTACCTGTTTCACAAGAGGGAAATGCAAAAGGTATTTTGTTTTTTTTTTTAAATCGATGAAATCTTTCATAATTTGAATAAACATGATAGTAAGAGTGCTAAATTTAAAGAAAATGCTTTTCCCAAAGTTTGCAAGCTCTTTTGAAAAAAGCTTTCTTATCATAAGCTGCTTAAACCATGTCTATCTTAGAAAAAAAAGAACATTCAGTATGCCTCCCAGCTATGCACTCTGCCTTAGCCATTGTACCCATGGTGTACCCTTTGGACAAATGTGTATGATTACTGCAATTGGTATTGTTTGCCTTTTATATGATGCATGTCCTCCCCTTTATTCAGTCATCTCATGACAAACACTGTGGGCATATTCTACAACCCAGCTCTCTATAGGGAGGGGAAGCAGACGTCATAATAGTGTAATTCCAACTGCCTTTATTAACCAATAAGTGAGTTCAAGATGTCAACCTTGGGGGCTGTGTACATACTCTAGATCATCAGGATGAACAAAAAGTTCCCATTACTTGTCTTCCAAAATTCAAGAACCTTACGCAAAAATTTGGTTGAATTATTAATTATTCTATCCATTTTATGATTGGCAGATTTTAGTTTGATTTTGCCTGGTAGACCATATTAAAAATTGCATTTTGCTGTAAAAGTTTGCATCTTTATTAATATTTACTGTTAAAAGTGAGACTGAGACCCCTATTTTTGTTCGATTGTGAATATTGTGACTTCTGAATACTTAGGTTTATGCTAATTATTTAATATAACTACTGCACGAAAACAAGGGACTGCAGTACACAATTTGCTGAGCTTAGTTTGAGTACACTGTGTAAAACATGGCTCAAAATCACTTTAAATTTTCAACAAAAATAATGATTGTGGAAAGGATCTGGTAAAAAGTTTCCAGAACTTTCCTGTAATTCATATTGATCTCTTTATTTTGTTTCGGTAAATGTACTGTAATATTTTACAGTGTATCTTTGCTTTGTGCCCCACAAGTCCATGTGGCAACAAATTAACGAATTTGTTTATTGTACTGTAGTTAGCCCATAGTAAAGAGAGTGTTGGTGTCACTCAAACACTGTTGATTAAGAAAAGTTAATAGCAAAACTAACGTGTGCATCATATGATAAAACAGTGAAAGAAGAAAAGTTTTGGGGATCATAAGCTCAAAATATCATCCTGTAACATTTAGAGAGTTGCTGCATTAAGAAAGAAATCAGTTTTGTTGCTACCTGGTATCATGACATTGTTATAAAATGGGGATAATAGAAGCAGATATAACATTGCAGGAACTCTCCAAGATTGTAACATGTGTTTAAGTCAACATAAGGAAGTACTTGTAGGGGATATATATATATGTATTGAACAATCGGTTGTAAAATATTAAGTCAGAATGTGGCTATAGCATATATCTGGTTGTTACTATGAAATGTACTCTTCAATTCAACAATATCTCAGAACTGAGATAGTGATCTAAGGTTTCCCTCAACCCTTTACCGTTGTGCTCCAATCGGGGCATATTTGCGTGCCTCGGGAGTGGGCGGAAAAGGGGACGTAGCACGCCATTTGTCAGCTTCCGTAGGCTATTGACCCCTGACCTTAAACTATTGTCTCTCTCATTGTTGTGGCTGAATTTTTGGGTAGCTACTTGCAGTTTCGAGCTCCGCGTCAAACAGTAAAGATGGGTGACAGCCGCGCTCTCCGTCTGGGTCCAAAAGGACCCAAACAACGGTAAAGGGTTAAAGGGGCTCATTGAGTTGGTGCATGAAATTCAATAATTTCTTTCTGAACAGGTATGTTTTTTTGGTTCCTTGTGTTAGCTAAAGGAACCTATGTAATCAGGTTGGCGCGTGTGTGTGTGTGTATGTGTGACAGTGTGTGTCTGTGACGCTAGCTTGGGTACGCTGTAACTCAACAAGGGAAAGTTGGATTAAATTGAAACTTGGTATATAGAAGTGCCGTAGTTTGAAGGTGTGCCCTATTGTTTTTGGTGGAGGTCAAAGGTCATTTGGGGTCACCAGAGGTCAAAAACTAAAAACCTTCTCAACATGATATTTCAAGGTAGGAAACTTGGATAGATATCATACTTAGTGTGTGGGTGTGTTATTGTGTAAGGATGAAATCTGATATGTTTGGTGAAGGTCAAGGGGTCATCTGGGGTCACCAGGGGTCAAACACTGAAAAACGTTTTAACATAGTATTTTAAGGTAAAAAGGACAGATTTCAAATCAATCTGTGTTTGGTTAAGGTCAAAGGTCATCAAGGTCACTGGAGGTCAACCACTGGAAATGTTATTTAGAAAATGTTGTAAGCTAGATACAGATAGGTTCAATAGATTTTTTATCTCACCTGGTTTTGCATGCTTACACACCCAAACACCTTAGAAGTTTGGCCTTTACATTCGTTCAGTAATGATTACTTCGGGTTGTACACAGATTTTGGATCATTCAAAGTTGTAAGAGGGCAATAACTGAAATCTGTAGATTTCAATGAGCACAGGTCACACTGCATTAAACTGATCTCTCTGCCAGTGGAAGCAATGCATGGGTTATACAGTATGTCTCTTTAATACTGCTGTGCTCTGTGGGGTAACCTAATCCTCATTCTATTATCACACCCCATTAATCACTTGCTTTAGGCTTAACTGCTGAATAAACCCTGTTTTCTGTGTAGAGATAGCAAACAGGACAAATGGTAGATTGTTTTAAAGTAATAGCAAGTTTTATTTGAGAGCAGGTAAAAATAACTTATGAGAGAAGTGCAAGGGGTGTTTTTCTCTCTCTAACCACATTGTGTATTGTTTATTGGTGATAATATCAAGTTTGATTACAAGCATAAATACATATGGAAATGAGGAAATGTTTTTGAAGGATCACCAAGCATTATACAAGTTGAATGTAAGTAAGGCCACAAAAATTTAATCATTGATATCATGTAATATAAGTACTAAAATACCCCTTGTGAAGATGTTACAAACATTGAGTATGAGCTTTCGCTTCTCTCTATTTCGAAGACTGGCTGTACACTAGTTCTTATAATATCCAGCAAGGAACCACAGTGCCCATTGGGCTCTTGTTTCACATACCAATGACAAATAGTCAATTTTAGACAATAACCATTTCTTACGTTCCACTTACTGTTTTATGACAGAGTAATTAAGGGTTAAATTTGGTTTTCAAAAATTTGTGAACAGACACTTCTTCAAATTACGCAAATGGATATGAAACGTGACTCATTGTGCTAACTATAAGCATTGATATGTGGTGTTGACCCTTCAACACTCTCATTTAGCTGTTGATATCAACTCACTGAGCCCCTTTCAAGGCAAAACAACCCTGTTGCATTTGCCACTAGAATTATTCACAAATATGATAGTTATCCAACCTTCTCTTTTACATCCTTTTACATCTTTCACATCCGAGAGGAATCCTAGTGTATCTGCTTTGCTGTGCAAAAATGTTGATAATCCTTTTAAAATAAAGTAAAAAAGGTTATTTTAGTAAAATCGACATTAAATGCCTATTTGCATCTTACTCCTTTCTGTTTTTTCCTTGTCCATTTGTGCTTGAATATTTTTCCAGGTTGCCCATTTAAGAGAAACTTTCTCATAATGTTTTACATAAAATGGTTTAAAAAGGTTAGAAATTGTAATCAGGTTGCTGTTGAATGATAATAATGTAATCATCAGTCTCTTGTTCACAGTATTAGTACAATTTATATTTGGCAGCTGAAGGTTTTTTTTTACCAGAATATTTTTTACAGTTATTTCGGTGGTTAGCAATGGCTCAGTAATCTTGGACTTAAAGTCATGTAAAATTAGGTTTTAAACTTCAGATGATCATTTGGGGCAGATTTGGCCAAGCTTATGAAGGGGGGGGGTAAGCTCTGGATGCAGGGTCAGCAAGCCCAACTGCTGACAAAAAAGAATTTTTGCAGTTGCGGAAATTTAAAAAAGTTTTGAACAAATTTGAGAATTTTAGGCCCTAATGGGGAAATTTCGAACATCTTAATTGATTCCTTGCTAAAGGCAGGCAAGGAATCTATGTAATGGTGATGTCATGCGTTGACAGGTCCTGTCAATGGTGGACAGTTTTGTGAATAGGCACCTACTAATGAAAGACCCAACAAACACTAGGGACTGTCCCTGTTTTACATCGTGGTTTTAAATAGCCCGCTTGTGCTATGTGATGTCTCAATGAAGATATCTTTTGAATTAAAGGCAATACAAGATCAGTCCCCACTGAGAAAGTGCTGTTTTCCATACTTGTTTTTTTTCATGGAGGGGGGAGACTTTTTTTTTTCATGGGGGGGAGATATCCTCTCCCCACCCTCTCCTCTTCCTTGCAGATTGGTTTTATTTCTTCCTAGTCTTGATTGAAAGTGTATAATGGGCTCAATAGATAGTAATATCTGCCCCCCAATGCATTGCACTCTTACGCAATAAGGATGAGATATAAATGCATATTTTTCATGTGTATTTTACAATTGTATGCTTCATTAAATCAGTGATGGCTGTTGTGTGTGATTTATATCTTTGTGAAGGAGCAATTGGGGTGGGAGGGGGGGGCTCGAGATTTTTCCATCATTAATCTTCAATGAATCTGTTCATACAAGACATCTTTTTTCTCCATTGTTAGTATCTATTTCAATAATATTCTAGACTAATCTTAACATGAATTTCACATAAGGAATGGTCGATCACCTTTAAATGTAAATTACAATAACAAAGTAACACAGACCACAGATTTTGATCTTTGCATTCCAGTAATGGTATCCTTGGCAGATGAAGTTCTTTTTTTGTTTTTTTTTTCTGAAAAATGTCATTTGTATCATTCATTTAGCACAGTGCCTGTTGCAAGGGTGAGTTTAACATCCATTTGATTCCATGATCAGTTATGGCATTCTATGTTTCTTCAACATTGCTGCTTATTTTGTGGAATGTGTGTCGGAATCAGGCACATCTGTAGCCAGTCAAGATACTGAAGCAGCCAGAAAACTACCATGGGGGATTTTGAAAGGAGCAGATACGTGCATTAAAGCGTGGTAATTTCTGTATGGGGACTAATTCTTTTCAGGGAGGTCATGTCCATGTTATCTGTGGGTTTGAATCCTACCCCTTGGTGTTGTTGATACATACCGAAATATGTTAGTTGTTATAAATGCAGTTTCCTAGCACAGGTCTCTCATCAGGGATAAATAAATTAGAATGAATGGTGTCTGATTTGATGAAAACAATAGATTAACATATCATGTTATATGAGGCAATTAAATCAGGAATACAGATATTGATGTGATTGCAGTCATCAATAATCTTATAGATGGTTTTAAGTTCAATATTTTTTAAGTTATATTCATTTGCAAATATTTTTTGATGAGTAATAAAGTATGTCTTGAAATTTTTACTCAGCGAAATTGGTATTGCTGTCTTTTTGTCTTCCATTGTGGGAAGTTGACTTCTTTTACATTTTGCAGAGTTTCAAATGAACCTATAGTATAATTCCTATCAGTGTTGGAGTACTTGAGACCTCAGTCTTAGTCGCGTCGCCCTGTGGTCTCAGTATTTGTCTCAGTTTGGTACCCTCTGTCTTGGAAATTGTTCTGGTCTCGCTCTGAGACGGGCCAAAAATTTGTTTTTTTATTCCTTGATGCATTCAGAGGAATCTATGCAAGTTTGATGATGTGTGTTTTTATGGGTATGTGTGTGTATGTGCGTATGCAACACTTGCTTGTCAACACTTTATCAAAAGGAGGGTAACATTCAGGGATTTCATTCTTGGCATGTGTATATTCCTCCCTGAGTAAATGATCCCTATTGTTTTGGTGAAGGTCAAAGGTCATTTGAGGTCAGCAGAGGCTAGAAAGTCAAAACTGTGTGAACACAATACCTCCAGATGGATAACCTTGAGAGATCTCATACTTTGGCCAGTGAGCCACAACTGGAAAAGGGGCCGTGGTCGGCTCGACTTGAACCAAGACATTGGAAACTGGGCTGTAAAACCTCATCTTACTAACTAACTAATTCTTTGCATGTGGATCCCCTTTTTGGTTCCTTGGGTTAGCAAAAGGAACCTATGTAGTCAGGTTGGCGTGTGTGTGTGTGTATCTGTGTGTGTGACAGTGTGTGTCTGTGACGCTAGCTTGGGTACGCTGTAACTCAACAAGGGAAAGTTGGATTAAATTGAAACTTGGTATATAGAAGTGCCATAGTTTGAAGGTGTGCCCTATTGTTTTTGGTGGTGGTCAAAGGTCATTTGGGGTCACCAGAGGTCAAAAACTAAAAACCTTCTTAACATGATATTTCAAGGTAGGAAACTTGGATAGATGTTCATACTTGGTGTGTGGGTGTGTTATTATGTAAGGATGAAATCTGATATGTTTGGTGAAGGTCAAGGGGTCATCTGGGGTCATCAGGGGTCAAACACTGAAAAACGTTTTAACACAGTATTTTAAGGTAAAAAGTACATATTTCAAATCAATCTGTGTTTGGTTAAGGTCAAAGGTCATCAAGGTCACTGGAGGTCAACCACTGGAAATTTTATTTAGAAAATGTTGTAAGCTAGATAAAGGTTCAATAGATTTTTTATCTCACCTGGTTTTGCATGCTTACACACCCAAACACCTTAGAAATTTGGCCTTTACATTCGTTCAGTAATGATTACTTCGGGTTGTACACAGATTTTGGATCATTCTAAGTTGTAAGAGGGCAATAACTGAAATCTGTAGATTTCAATGAGCACAGGTGGCATTTAACTGGTCTCTCTGCCAGTGGAAGCAATGCATGGGTTATACAGTATGTCTCTTAAATACTGCTGTGCTCTGTGGGGTAACCTAATCCTCATTCTATTATCACACCCCATTAATCACATGCCTTTTGCTTAACTGCTGAAAAAACCCTGTTTTCTGTGTAGAGATAGCAAACAGGACAAATGGTAGATTGTTTTAAAGTAATAACAAGTTTTATTTGAGAGCAGGTAAAAATACATGTAGCTTGTGAGAGAAGTACAAGGGGTGTTTTTCTCTCTCTAACCACATTGTGTGTATTGTTTATAGGTGATAATATCAAGTTTGATTACAGCATAAATACATATGGAAATGAGGAAATGTTTTTGAAGGATCACCAAGCATTACACAAGTTGAATGTAAGTTGGGCCACAAAAATTTAATCATTGATATCATGTAATATAAGTACTAAAATACCCCTTGTGAAGACGTTACAAACATTGAGTATGAGCGTTCGCTTCGCTCTATTTCGAAGACTGGCTATACACTAGTTCTTATAACATCCAGCAAGGAACCACAGTGCCCATTGGGCTCTTGTTTTAGAAGATTATTCCTATCGATTTTGGTGAAGATCAATGGTCATTTGTGGTCACTAGAGGTCAAATTACCAAAACTTTGAAAATCGTTTGTAAACACTCTATCTCAATTTGGGTAACTTTAATAAAACTTGTGCTCTACATGTAGATGACTCTATCCTTTTTGGTAGTCAAGGTTAGGTTAGATAAGGCAGAGTTCTACGGCTTGGTTTCTAACCAATTGGTGGCCGGCTAAGTCAAGCCGGCCACAGCCTTTTCTACTTGTGGCTGACTGGCTTGTTTTCCCTACTCTATCGCTTGTGCTCATCACTAAGTGCAATGGTAGTAGGGCCAGATCTCAAACTCCCAACCTTTCGACTTCAAGTGTGATGCCCAACCATGCAGTCAGTCTTATTGGTGGTCAAAGGTCATACAGGGTGGTTAGTGGTTAAAGTTTGAAAACAATTGTTTACATGATTTCTAAAGGTGAGAAGCTTGGATAGATTACGTACTTGGTACGATGTGGATTCATTGTGGTGAGGAAAAACCCTATCATTTTTGATGGAGGTGAAAGGTTATGTGGGTTACCAGTTACCAGGACTTGCCGGGGATCAAAGTATGAACTTGTTTATGCGATATCTCAAGGTAGGAAGCTTGGACATATTTCATATTTGATTTATAGATGAGAAACAGAATTCTCTTTTTTTGGTGGAGGACAAAGGGTCATCTAGGGTCACTAGGGTTCAAAATATCAATACCATGTTTACACAATATCTCAGGGTTGGAGTCTTGTGTGTTTTGTAAATTTCACACATAGGACGTGTATGCGATATAGTGAGCAGAACTCTAGTTTTTGGTGGTCACAGGTCTTCTGGGGTCTTGCAGGGTCCAAAGCTCTGAACCTGATTAATACGATATGTTAATGAAGGAAGCTTATGAAATCCAGGATACATTTCATACACATCATGTGGATGCCTTATGAAAACTATCAGTTTGAAAAAAAAAAGAACAGACTAACATTTCAGCTCCAAGGAATCACTAGACCTTTTGGCTTTCTGGTTTTGAAGTGAATGAGAAAATATCATAGAAATACCAAAGAAAAAAGATAAATACCTTAGAAGTTTCTTGTGAACATGGTAACTAAAGAAGCATGGTTAAACTTCCCTTCTTAGTTTTTGAAACATTTTAAATCTCTACCTGATTACAGCTTATCTTCTAGAGAGAAAGTGAAGCATTTTACATTCTCCACATGATTTTGCCAGGTTCACATCTGATAACTGGATTGATAATAACATATGTATTAAAATACACAAAAAGTTACGTAGTATTTGGAGTTAGCTGACACGTCAGTCAAGTATGTGTCAATTGCTTTCACACAGTGTGAACACAATGAAAATATAGTAGTAGATCACCTTAGCGCACAGACCATGAACAAACTCAAATACCAGTTACACTGACGTGTCTGTTGCATTTTCTAAAAGCAGCGTAACAGCATGGGTACTTATGACTGGTCTCATATTTGGTGTGATCCCTATCATTTTTGGTTTGGATGATAGGAGAAACCAATGCATTCACGATGGAGTGCGTATGTGTTTGTGACACTTTGCTTGTTAACACGATATCTCAAGATAAGGATGTCTGACAGTTTTCAAACGTGGTACATAGATGCGCCATATTGAGAGGAAGAACCCTATTGTTTTTGGTTGAGGTCAAAGGTCATCTGGGGTCACCAGGGGTCAAAGTTTAAAAACCTTGTTAATGCAATATATCAAGGTAGGAAACTTGGATAGATTTCATATTTGGTATGTGGATGCGTTATAGTCAGCAGATGGTCCCTATTGTTTTTGGCGGAGGCCAAAGGTCATCTGGGGTCACCAGGGGTCAAAGTCTGAAAATCTTGTTAACACGATATCTAAAGGTAGGAAGCTTGGATAGATTTCATATTTGGTATGTGGATGCGTTATGGCTAGGAGATGGTCCGTATTGTTTTTGGCGGAGGTCAAAGGTCTCCTTAGGTCACCAGGGGTCAAAGTCTGAAAATCTCGTTACCATGATATCTCAAGATCGGAAGCTTGGATAAATTTCATATTTTGTATGTGGATGCTTTATGGTCAGGAAGTGGTTCCTTTTGTTTGTGGCAGAGATCAAAGGTCATATAGGGTCACTAGGGGTCAAAGTCTGAAAATCTCATTAAGGTGATATCTCAAGGTAGGAAGCTTTGATAAATTTCATATTTGGTATGTGGATGCTTTGTGGTCAGGAAGTGGTTCCTTTTGTTTGTGGCAGAGGTCAAAGGTCATCTGGGGACACCTGGGTCCAGAGTCTGAAAATCTCGTTATCATGAAATCTCAAGATGGGAAACTTGGATTGATTTTATGTTTAATATGTAGATGCATTATGGTCAGGAGATGCTTCTGTTATTTATGGCAGAGGTCAAAGGTCATCTTGGGGTCACCGGGGGTCAAAGTTTGACATTTTTTTATGCGATTTCTCAAGGTAGGAAACTTGAATAGAAATCATATTTGGTATGTGGATGGGTTATGGTCAGGAAATGGTCTGTGTTGTTTTTGGTGGAGGTCAAAGGCAGAGATGCCAAGTATCCCAATTTAGGCGGAATAATTGCGATTTTCCACCCTCGATTTAGCCCCATTGTTCTTGGCAGAAACGAAAGGTCATCTGGGGTCTCCAGGGGACCTTTCAAGATAGTTGTTTGTCCATCTGTCTGTCTTTTGTTTGCCTGTCTAGCTATGTATGGCTTTTATTGAGGTCAAAATGTCATCTTGAATGCCAAATTATTTTTTGAACATGCTATTATAACATTTGAATGAGAAGATAATGGTGCACGATGGTACTCTTTGAAACGGAACATTTATGCATCATCGAAACCTCAATGCATTTTTGCATTCTGGTTGGTGGAGGTCAAAGGCCATGTGGGTTACCAGTTACCAGGGGTAACCGGGGATCAAAATATTAAAACTCTGTTTATGCGATATTTCGTGGTAGGAAGCTTGGACAAATTTCATATTTGGTATGTGGATGAGAAGCAGAACTCTCTTATTTTTGGAGGAAAATGGTCATGTAGGGTCACTGCAGTTCAAAATATCAATACCATGTTTACACAATATCTCAGGGTTGGCCAGTCTCATTTTTGGTGGAGGTCCTATTTCATGTGGGGTCACTAGAGGATCTGAAATCTTTGTTACATGGTATCTCCAGAGAGGGAACTTATAGGGTCCACATACTTGGCATGTAGATCATGCATGGTGAATAAATTACCTGTGTAGTTTTGGTGGAGGTTAAAGGACATGTGGGGTCACCGGGAATGCAAGTCCTAAAAACTTGTTTACATGGTATGTCAAGGTATCAAGACAGATTTCATAGTTGGTTTGGGAATGCATAATTATGGCGAGGAGCAGAATGGTGGGGTCAAAGTCGAAATACCACGTTTACAAATGATTTCCCAAAGTTAGAATCTTGGTTACTGTAAATTTCACACATATTTTATTGATGCGAATTAGTGAGCAGAACCTTAGTTCTTGGTGGTCAAACCTCGTCTAGGTTCTCTGAGGATACAAATCTCTAAACACGGTTTACACAATGTCTTGATGTAGAAAGCGTGGATGCCTTTCATACGTACTATGTGAATACTTTGCGAAACACTGTCAATTAGAAGAACAAAAAAGTCACATTTCAGCGTCAAGGAACCACTAAGCTCTGTGTCTTTCTGGCTACTAATGAATTTGGCTAAATTGAAAAGCAGGATGAACGAATACACCAACATAGAATTATGTCATATCCATATCAAATTTCTCAAGTTGACGCACATCGAGCGGGGTCTGATCATTATTCCGAAGGGTCGTTACTCCGAAAGTTCGTTATTCCGAATAAAACATGAGGGTCGTTATTCCGAAGATTCGTTATTCCGAAGGTTCGTTATTCCGAATAAAGAATATGAGTCGTTATTTCGAAGGTTCGTTATTCCGAATAAAGAATAAGGGTCGTTATTCCGAATAAACTAAATAAGGGTCGTTATTCCGAAGGTTCGTTATTGCGAATGAAACATAAGGGTCGTTATTCCGAATAAAGATCAAGGGTCGTTATTCCGGAGGATCGTTGTTCCGAATAGAGAATAAGGGTCGTTATTCTGAATTCAGGATAGGGCTGCGTTATTCCGAACAGAGGATGTCGTCAACTTTTCTTGTTCCTTCACACCATTAACGACTACGTTTGTTGACGTAAATTAATGTATATGAACATATTATATGTTTGCATACATTTATGATCATGGTGTGAAATACTAATAGATGAAACGAAATTAAATATTGTAGTCGCTAGAAGGATGCGGCTCTTATGGTCAAACAATGACACCGACAGATTAACAGCCATTTTATAGGGCCAATAACCTCATCCCAATCTACAGTCCTGGTAGGGGTATACCGAAATTCTCAATTGGCTCTTTGAAGTGGCAGCTAATTCAAACAATGCAGAATACCACAGGTGATGTTACACAGTAAGAACTACTGAGAGTTTGTTTTTATTGTAAACATTGAGCTTCCCTATACTCATTCTGAAGTGAGACTGTGTCTGGATAAGGATTAATTTCAGACAATTAGGGAGGGGCTTAAATAATAAGGTTAGGAGAACTTGTACTGTTTGGAGTGAGAGAACTGGGCCTTTAAGGTAGTCTGACGCAAATGAAGACAAAAGTATATTAATAATCCACATTCTGACATTATATCCGTTGAAATGCCATGTCAATACAACCGTCCAGGATGGAATGTGAAAAACACTCTGATAGGAAAAATGCATATTTCATAATTTTCCATGGAAATTAAAAAAATAAAGAAAGAAAAAAATAATGAGATGTTCGCGTGTTCAGCGCCTGTAAAAACCACTATTGTAATACCTCTTATTTTTGTAAAAAAATCGGTCACTTTTGTAATAAATTGATGGATTTTGTCATATTTTAAGTCACTAACTATTGTAAAATTCACCAACCTGTTTTGAAATCGAAATTTTCTTACCGTCTGTCAAACACTTTTGTTATCGCCTAGTACACCAAATTATTCATTCTTTGCCGAAGGCAGGAAAGAAATCTACCTGATGTTGGCGTGTTTGTGTGTTTGCGTGTGTGTGTGTGTGTGTGGGATGGTCTCTGCTGATTTACAAGATGTCTTGTCGTCTTTATTTCAAGCTTTAAAGTTTAAACAAAGGGGTGGGATATGCCTCCCCTAGGACGCATACTCCAGACCTCATAAAATAAACGATCCGCGTTTGTCCCACTCCCGGCTAAAACTGCATGAGTGCGGCTTTTGTTAGGCAAGTCCCGAAAATGTCAAATTACATATAACACAAGATTCGTGCTACTGGAGATAATAGGCAGGGCGAGGTCATTAGATTTCGAAAAAAAAAGGAAAAAACTTGACAATAACTCACGATGCCACATATGTTCTGAGATGATTTTCGAAACACATCAAATTCAAATTTATCCGTATATGCGAGGCACAGCATTTCGATTTAAACGTGTCCATTTATAGCCTGACCCCCCAAAAATTGCAACAAAAGGTCTTTCAATGGTTTTCTATGCTATTGGCTGAAGTGAATAAGAGGAAATAAATCTATCAAATTCGGAACACGGAAAAGGTGGTTTTAATAGAAAATTCAAAATGGTGGTCGGCCGCCATTTTGAAAATGATAAAATGTTATATAACTGGCACCAGATAAACTGGAGTGATGAGCAAATGTCGATTCCAACTATATCTAACATGATAAATGCACTGGAGGAAACTTGATTTACACCTAAATCCAAGATAGCAGCTGTCCGCCATTTGGAAAAAAAAGTAAAGAGTGGTATCTTTATAGCTACAATGTGCTGGTTAAACTCCACACTTAACAGTGTCAAATTTCTACTACGTCTCAGGTGATCAATTTGCTCGAGTGAGTTTTAAGAAGAAGCAGCCCTCTTCATCTCCATCGATTACTACGTTGGTTACTATAACTGTCAGTTTAAAGACGTTCTCAGTTTAAAGACATCAACAAATTGGATGTAATTAGCCTGAACCAGATGCTCTGATGTAGCCTCTTTATGCAAAATGTTGTTAAACCAACTTTGATTTGTTATTTTAAGGCCATAGCAAATGATAAATAGGCTTATTGCATACCTTGACTAGTAAATAACGCCCTTCAGATACAGTATATTGGACAATATTTGATAAGCAAGACTGAAACCCAGCACTAGGTGACATCATGTCAACAACTGAAAGGCTTAACTCACATCTTGAAACTTACTAAGCTGTCACTGTTAAAGCAGATAAACTTAGTTCAGTATAGCCCAAAGGGAGATGATTGTCACAATATGTTAGCTGGCATGGGCCAACCGCCGAGGTGCAGGGAAGCCCGTATAGAACATGCGAGGCAACGCCTCTATGAGATACCAAATAATTTCCACCGCATGCATCCCTCGGCAACCTCTTCATACTCATCCTAACAAGAAATTGGTTTGTAACGGTAAATTTTATCAACAAAATTGGGTGCGCCATAGGGGAGGCAAGGCATCGCCGGAAATATGAGACATTTTCATGTACTAAGCCTGAGTTGAAAAACAAAATACTGACTGACCTAAATACATTCGCTGGTTTCGCTATTGAGACGACATTCTTTCGTTTATTAACATCTCGGAACTCTCTGAACTAGTCTTGTAAATAAAATTAATAAAATTCATGCCTCAATTTAATTTATATGGAGGCGTCCTACAAATCGGCTACATATTTAGACCTCACTATATTGATATTCAAATTCAAGAACTTTGAAACCTAAGGGCGGCTGAACACCAAAGTATACACAAAGCCAACAGAAACCTACCAAATTGATAGGACTTCCGCTCACCCACCCGCCACATTTAAAGGCATTTATATGATGTTGTCGCTCCTCTTAGATAGTCTTCAGCCCGGCCCCTTTTGAAGGGCATACTCATTTAGTGTAGCTAGCTGAGAAGCAGCTGACGACCCACTGTGAGAGTGTTGCACTAAGACAGTATTGATTTTTGCCCGGCAGTGGGCGTGGTTTCCCAGTTGTGACGTAACGTGAGAGCACTCTATAGGACTTATCCCACCACGCATTCATGCTTCATGTATTCATGCTGTCCGAAACTGGCCTGGTGGCCCCTCAGTTCAGTTGTAAAAACATCCAGTCAGTCGCAATTTCGGACCATCGCGCTCCCTAAATATGAGACCCTATAGAGACGGCGACCCTGTATACTCATAAGCACTGGGAAGTATTAATATTCATATTAATATGCAAATAAGATAGGGTTAAAGGTCAAATCGTGTATCCGATACTTAAAAATATAGGCCGCAGTTAAAAATGGTACTTCTCAAAAAGTTCCTGACTCATAGAGAGACCTGAAATTTTAAGATACATAATATCCTTGCCATTCAGAACAATCAAATGGGGTTTAGTAAAGAAAAACAATTGTGTTGCCATGGCAACTACGGCGCATGAAGAAAAAATATCAAAACCTAGGTATGAAGAGTTTCCCGAAAGAAGTGAGAAATATCTCTTCAGATGTGGGCAGTCCAAAATAACCTTCAAGGGATGGGTTCAGGGGAGGTGAGAAGAGATAAACTTGATAAATTACAGGCCAAAAGGGAAGTTTGCGGTCATAACTACTGAATGAATTTAAAGTGTAGATGAGCTTTGATGGCCCACTGTTTGTGGTCAGTTTTTGTGAGTGGGGCTGAACTTGATTCAAACAACAAACAGCTTTACCTAATTGCAAAGTTTTTCATCGGGTTCTAATTTTAGGCTGTGAAAATAGCGAGTGAGACTCAGTAACCTGTACTGTTTAAGTGACGCGACGAAGTGATTCAATGAAAGTCACGCTTGTATTGTCCCTGCGATAAACAATAGAAAGATCGACCGATTAAGTGACCTATTAGGAGGTCCAGTGTCTTCTACCTAATCGTAGGGAGAAAAGAGTGTATCTTGGCCAAAAAGTTCCTAAATATTTGTACCAAAGTTATCGTTGAAGTTTCCAAATGGAAGACAAAGCTCTAAAAATAATTTAAAACAAAATTTTTGTGGAAGTATTGATGTACAAATCAAAATAAATAGTAGCCTCTATGCAAGAAACACGGCAATATTTTACTTTGCTGTCTGTTGATATAAGGTCACATGCAACCACTAACTGACCCGAATGCATGCATGGTGCATGCTATTACGTAACTGCGGTCGTAAAGCCGGCACGACGTGTGACTTTTTAGACGGTACAATGGCTTCCACTTAAATAATAGGGAGTAAAGCTGAATCTTGAACTAAAAAATACCTCACAATTCTCATGAGAAAATCTCTCCCCATGAAGAAGTGCAGAACGAACTGGCCGACCAGAGCATGAAATGGCCGATTTTTTGACGTCATTTAACCACTTACTTAACCACTTACTTAGTCAGAGCAAATATTTACCCTGCACGAGAGCCTGGAACTGACCATTGTTTTGTTGCAATTTTTATGCTAAAATAATCTATAATTTCACCAAACCTAGACCAATTTTTCTGGTTAAAGATTTGTTTTAACGTCAATTTTATCCATGAAGTTCAGTTTCAGCGAAAAATTATATATTACTGAAAAAATTAGGTCATTAAGCCTTAAGCCACTCGATGTCCACTGCAAGTGAGTTAACCGCAAAAATGTGACATCTGGAGGTTTAATCCTTGAAGCCGGTGAAAGCAATTTTGCCCTTCCTTCAAGGGAACAAGTCTCTTATAAATAATGTTAGCGAGAGCATCAAAGTACCATTTACCATGGATAACGAATAGTAAAATTATAATTCTAAGCAAAAACGTTGACAAAGTCCTGATGTATAAATGTGAGTCACTTTGTAGAAACATGACAATATTTGACTATGCCCTGCCATCAAGTAATGTACAATCGCTTAGTGAAACAAAGCTTTATAAACATTGCTACATTTTACAGAAGGTACACATATTTCTGACGGCCTCATGTGGACATATTTTCGAGACGAAATCTGATGTTTATGCAATTGTGCAATCAGAAATTATAAGTATACCCGATGAAAGTCACTTTATTCTTTCAAAAAGGAACAAACAGCCACACATTGAAATATATTTTTGGTGTCCAGCAATGCCATTCACACAGCTGTCCCTCTTAACCATGATTTACCCTAGCAACAACAACCTCGATGATCCGAAATGAAGACAGGCTTTGGCTTGGTACTATTCTGCTGAAAACAAGACAAAACAAAGGAACAATTTTCAATCGTTGAGCTTACAAATCATAGCTTGAGCCAACACTAAAATGCACGATCCTACACATGTTTTGCAAAAGTGTTGTCTGCATGAGTCCAAATGATTTCCCTTTCGGGAAACCGAAAAGGAAAGTCACCGATGTCAATATTCTTCATCGAGGATCTGGTGTTTGTTAGGCAGGTTTAGTTTGATGTAATTTCCCATGATTCAAATCCTCGGCCTATTCTTTTGCTAACACTATATTTTGTCTTTTGACCCTAATTTGCATATTATATGAATATTAATATTTCCCATTATTTTTCAGAAGATATCTGACTGATGTAAGACTGGCGATTTTTGACATATGGAGGGCCCCTTCGAAATTTAAACGTCAAAATGGAGCAGAAAAGCCCGGATATGACCAGTATACTCTAAATTTTCAAAATCAGCTACCCAAAATTGACCAAGTCCACTTGGTCTCATAAATTTTGCTTTTGGGTGACGACACCTCCCCCCCCCCTTCTCCGCATGGTCTATGGCGGCCATTTTGGATTTGACCAGGTCAAATTTTGATAGATTTTGTTCCTCTTATAAAGTACACTCTAAAGAGCTAAAAAACCGTGGAAAACCTTTTGTTGCAATTTTTTTGAGATTCGGGTCATTTTGGGCATAAATTGACCCGTCTAATTTGAGTTGTGCATGTGACCAATAACGCAGTCAGTTCAGTCAGTAATTGTATGTTTAGCATATGATCTTCGCCTTACGGGACTCTTTTCTCAGGGTGACGGTAACTTTTTGCCCGATTCCAGATCACCAATCAGGGAATAATCTCAGCTTGACAGATGAGCCAATGTTAGCCTGATTCAACAAGGTTTCAGCTAATGGGGGCTACTGCCCCTACCCCGTCACGTGCGGTCATGTAAATGATAAAAAAAAACAGAACATGTAGACCTACAAATTAATGATGATGCATTTTTGGTGCTATATGTCATTTTTAGAGCATACTATAATAAAGTCAGTCAAAAAATATTCCAAATTTTGCACAAAGTTCTTTTCCTATGTTATATGTACTTTCGGCATTGGTCTCAGTCTGGGTCTCTAGCCTTGTCGGTCTCGAAATTTGCACCAGGGCTCGGTCTCGGTGTCGACAACATCAGGTGTCGGGCTTGGTCTCGACTATAACACTGCTGTTAGCTCACTGTTTAGAATTCCTCTGTTTAAAGAAAGTTAGTATGGAGCTGTTTAACAATTTAAACAATGTATAGTTAGTTTTCATCCAAGGTGGTTAATACAAAGCTTCTGGGTTGTATCAGTTGAAATATAAAGAACATTGAGCGATATAATGGTTAATAAGTGATTAATCTTAAAATTTCAATGTCTTAACGGCGTGGTGATCATTGAGTGGGGACGTCTTTACATCGATCTATGGACTTTGGGGGAAGGAAGGTAGGCAAACTTCGCGTACCGCAGTTTGGGCAGTACTGTACCTAACGCAGAAGCTGTGTTCTTGTATATTTGGAGGAATAAGAGTCAACATCGTCCATTCGGAATAACGACCCTTATTCTGTATTCGGAATAACGACCCTTCGGAATTACGGCCCTTATTCTCTATTCGGAATAACGAACCTTCGGAATAACGACCCCTACTTTCTATTCGGAATAACGAACCTTCGGAAAAAAGACCCTTATTCTCTTTTCGGAATAACAAACCTTCGGGATAACGAACCTTCGAAATAACGACCCTTATTCTCTGTTCGGAGTAACGAACCTTCGGAAAAACAAACCTTCGGGAAAACGACCCTTCGGAATAACGACGTTTATTCTCTATTCGGAATAACGAACCTTCGGAATAACGAACGACAATCCATCGAGCACGTCTCTCTGCAGCCATGCTTTCAACTTCCATGTTAAAGCCTTTATTCTCAATTCCGTGAAGCTGCGAGTAGTCCATGTTCATGTTTGGTCCAACGGAAAACTTGACAATAAATGTACAGAGTGCTGCGACTCTTTTTTGGTTTGCCGAAAGGGAAATCCTTTGAACTCATGCAGACAACACTTTTGCAAAACATGTGTAGGATCGTGCATTTTGGTGTTGGCTCAAGCTATGATTTGTTAGCTCAACGATTGAAAATTATTTCTTTGTTTTGCCTTGTTTTCAGCAGAATAGTACCAAGCCAAAGCCTGTCTTCATTTCGGATCATCGAGGTTGTTGTTGCTGGGGTAGATCATTGTTAAGAGGGACAACTGTGTGAATGGCATTGCTGGACACCAAAAATATATTTCAATGTGTGGCTGTTTGTTCCTTTTTGAAAGAATACTGTGACTTTCATCGGGTATATTTATAATTTTTGATTGCATAATTGCATAAACATCAAATTTCGTCTCGAAAATATGTCCACATTGGGCCGTCAGAAATATGTGTACCTTCCGTAAAATGTAGCAATGTTTATAAAGCTCTGTTTCGCTAAGCGGTTGTACATTACTTGATAGCAGGGCATAGTCAAATATTGTCATGTTTTTACAAAGTGACTGACATTTATATATCAGGACTTTGTCAACATTTTTGCTTAGAATTATAATTTTACTACTCGTTATCCATGGTAAATGGTACTTTGATGCTCTCGCTAAGAATTGTGAGGTATTTTTTAGTTCAAGATACAGCTTTACTCCCTATTAATTAAGTGGAAGCCATTGTACCGTCGTCGTCACACGTCGGGCCGGCTTTTCGACCGCAGTTACGTAATAACATGCACAATGCATGAATTCGGGTCAGTTAGTGGTTGTGACCTTATTTCAACAGAAAACAAAGTAAAATATTGTCGTGTTTCTTGCATAGAGGCTACTATTTATTTTGATTTGTACATCATTACTTCCACAAAAATTTTGTTTTAAATTATTTTTAAAGCTTCGTCTTCCATTTGGAAACTTCAGCGATACCTTTGGTACAAATTGTTAGGAACTTTTTGGCCAAGATACACTCTTCACTCTCTATGATTAAGTAGAAGACACTGGACCTCCTAATAGGTCACTTATCCGGTCGACCTTTCTATTCTTTATCGCAGTGACAACACAGGCGTGATTTTCATTGAATCATTTCGTCGCGTCACTTAAACCGGATCGTAGTCTACAAGTTACTGAGTCTCACTCGCTATTTTCACAGCCTAAAGTTAGACCCAAAGAAAAACTTTGCAATTAGGCTACTTTGTTTAATAAGCTGTTTGATGTTTGAATCTCCGCGTCAATGTCAAGGGAAAACAGGTTTTCATGCAAAAACCTGTGATAACCCCTGGAAAAAACATGTGAAAACCTGCAAATTTGGAACTAATTGCCTCGCCTTTTTTGTAAGGGTTACTATGAAAATTATACCATTGTATTTTATTATGATTTTCTTGCCAACCACATTTTGCAAGTATTTAAAGCCGTCCATTTTCATCGCCTTGCAAACCAGAACCTTTCCTTGTATTACTGATCTGTTTTTGCATGTCTCACAAGTTAATATGACAATATAATTAGAAATTGTAATTCATGTGTTTTTCATTTTCTGCCCCTGGTTTGTACTTCAATTTCATGTATTTCCGAAGTATTGCCACAAAATTTTATTTCAGGTTCAATAACTCTGAAGATAACAACTTCAACCAGCCCAAATATTACAGATTAATTATCTGTTCATTTGTTTCCTTTAAACAACACATCAAAGCCAAGTTCCAACTCACAAAAACTGACAACTAACAGTGGGCAATCAAAGCTCATCTACACCTTAAATTCATTCAGTAGTTATGACCGCAAACTTCGCCTTTGGCCTGTAATTTATCAAGTGTATCTCTTCTCCCCTTCCCTGAACCCATCCCTTAAAGGCTATTTTGGACTGCCCACATCTGAAGAAATTCTTCTCCCTTCTTTCGGGAAACTTTTCATAGTTAGGTTTTGATTCTGTTTGTTGGACAAACTCACTTTCATGCATCGATCAGCGTTAAATTCACAACGCTAAACATCTGTAGCACTGACTGACTCCAATGTAATGAGAAGAGTCACGTAAGAAAAATACTTGGATTAGGGCGCGTAATTAGTTCTTTGTTTGGCATATGAAAAAGTAAAACATGTACAAATGGGGTCTACTCGATGTTCCCGGGGTTTAATGTTTCAAAGGTTCGATGTTCCCTGTTTTCGTATACCTCTGTGATTTGATGATGTTTACAAGGTTCGTTGTTCGTTGGGGTTCGATGTTCCCAGAAGTGCAGATGTTCCCAAGATTAGGGAACATTGAATCTCGGGAACAGCGAACCTTGGAAACTCTTGGTGCTCTAAGTCGTTTTTGGTTTCGATGAAAGAGAAACCTATGCATTTACGATGGCGTGTGTACGTTTGTCTGTATGTACTTGTATTGTAGTACAAACATAGATGCACCATATTGAGAGGAAGAACCCTATTGTTTTTGGCAGAGGACAAAGGTCATCTGGGGTCACCGGGGATCAAAGTCTGAAAATCTCGTTAACACAATATTTCGTTTCGTTTCGTTTATTTTTTTCAATTGAAATGCATGGACATATTTACATAAAAAGAATTACAGATAAATAAATGAAAGCGTATCAAAAGAAAAAAATGGAACCAGATGAAGCTGAAAGCTTTTCCAGTCTGGTCCAAGCCAGAGCTTTTCGTTTAAAAAAAAAATAATAAAACAATACAACAAGCATCTATGTAAGCATATAGAAAGTGCATATATTAAACGTATAAGGAGTTTAAGACTCATAATAATAATACATACATACATACATACATACAAGAAGAAGATTAGGAAAGATGTAAGGAAAAAAGATATCTTTTAAAGTACTTCTTAAACAAATTAATATTAGGGGGATTTCGTAATTTAGTGTCAAGGGAATTCCAAAGGTGCACACCATGACTTCTCACTTAAGAGTGGGCAAACATTGTTCGTGTGAAAGGTTGTACCAGATTATCTCTTCCCCTTGTGGGATAATTATGATGGGTACTGTTTTGGAGGAAAACGAATTCAAATCATGGGGAAGTTGGTCATTGCGGTGTCTGTATAGGAAGATGCCTAACTGGTATTTATAGTGGTCCTTTAAAGTGAGAATATTAAGGTTATAAAAATACGGAAGGGTGTGGGTGTATGGTGGAACATTTGAGATTAAACGGACAGCCCGCTTTTGGAGAACAAAGAGTTTGTCAATGTAGCTTTGGGAAGAATCGCCCCAGAGTTTACTAAAATACTGTAAGTAAGATGAGGGACGATTAAAGAATTATAGACAGTTAACAAAATTTTACTGGGAAGAAGATATAGTAATCTATTCATAACCCCAACCATTCTGGAAACAGATTTTGCGACATTGTCTATGTGACTTTTCCAAGAAAGCTTACTGTCAATCGTAATACCTAAAAATTTTGCTAAATTACTATTCTACATAATTGTACCTTTAAAATTTAAGGAAATTTCATGATTATCCCCTTTGCTGTTGTCAAAAACAAACAGCTTTGTTTTATTAATGTTTAACGATAACTTATTAGCAGCTAACCAGTCAGCCACATAGTTTAATTCTAAAGATGCAACATGAAGGTCTTCTTTTTCATTAGAATTGTGACAATAGGCAGTAGTGTCATCAGCGAAGAGTACAAACTTAAGTAGTTTTGACGATTTATACACATCATTGATATATAGTATAAAAAGTAAAGGTCCCAAAATAGAGCCTTGTGGGACACCAACAGTAATATCCCTGATATTAAAATCTTTACCTTTGTAACGGACAAATTGTTGCCTATTTGTGAGATAACTTGTAAACCAATTAAGTGCCACACCTCTTACTCCATGCCTACATAATTTTTGGTTTCGATGAAAGGAGAAACCTATGCATTCATGATGGCGTGTATGTGTATGTATGTGTGTAGGTGCGCGTGTGTGTATGTATGTGTGTGTATGTATGTGTGTGTGTTTGTGACACTTTGCTTGTTTACACGATATCTTGAGAAGGGAAGATCTGACAGTTCTCAAACTTGGTACACAGATACCCCATACTGAGAGAAAGAACCCTATTGATTTTGGTTGGAGGTCAAAAGCCATTTGGGGTCACGTGGGGTCAAACCCTGAAATCCTTCTTCTCACTATATTTCAAGGTAGGAAACTTTGATTCATTTCAAACTTGATATGTTGATGCGTTATGATGTGAGGAACAATCCAATTAATTTTGGTGGAGTTCAAAGGTCATTTGGGGTCACATGGGGTCAAATCCTGAAATCCTTGTTTTCACTATATTTCAAGGTAGGAAACTTGGATTCATTTCAAACTTGATATGTTGATGCGTTATGATGTGAGGAACAACCGAATTAATTTTGGTTGGAGGTCAAAGGTCATTTGGGGTCACATAGGGTCAAACCATCAATCCTTATTTACACAATATCTCAAGGTAGGAAACTTGGATTAATTTCAAACTTGATATGTTGATGCGTTATTATATAGGAAAGAACCCGATATATTTTCGTGGAGGTCAAAGGTCCTTTGGGATCACATGGGGTCAATCCCTGAAATCCTCGTTTACAGTATATTTCAAGGTAGGAAACTTGGATTCATTTCAAACTTGACATGTTGATGCGTTATGATGGGAGGAACAACCCAATTAATTTTGGTGGAGGTCATGGGTCATTTGGGGTCACATGGGATCAAACCCTGAAATCCTTGTGTACACTAGTTTCAAGATAGGAAACTTGGATTCATTTCAAAATAGATATGTTGATGGGTTGTAATGTAAAGAAGAGTCCTATATATTTTGGTGGAAGTCAAGGGTCGTTTGGGGTCACGTGAGGTCAAACCCGCAAATCCTTGTTTACATGATATCCCCCATGGTAGGAAGCTTGGATTAATTTCAAACTTGCTACGTTGATGCGTTATGATGTAAGAAAATACCAGTTTCATTTTCGTAGAGGTCAAAGGTCCTTTGGGGTCACATGGGGTCAAACCCCGAAATCCTTGTTTACACTATATCTCAAGATAGGAAACTTGAATTAATTTCAAACTTGATATGTTGATGCATTATGATGTGAGGAACAACCCAATTAATTTTGGTGGGGGTCAAAGGTCATTTGGGGTCACATAGGGTCAAACCCCGAAATCCTTATTTACATTATATCTCAAGGTAGGAAACTTGGATTAATTTCAAACTTGATATGTTGATGCGTTATAATATAAGAAAGAACCCGATATATTTTCGTGGAGGTCAAAGGTCCTTTGGGGTCATAAGAGGACAAATCCTGAAAACATATTTAACACAATATCTCAAGGTAGGAGACTTCGATTGATTTCAAACTACATATGTTGATGCGTTATGATGTGAACCCTATTGAGTTTGGTAAAGGTCATTTGGGGTCATAGGGGGTCAAACTCAGAAAAACCTGTTTAGGATAGCTCAAAGTACGAAACGCGGATGGCTTTCATAATTAGTATGTGGATGAATTTTTGTGAGAAGATCGTCTGCATAAGGTTTTTTTGTGGAGGTGAAAGGATATCTGGGGTCATGATCGGTCAAACTTTGAAAAACTTGTCAAAATGGGATATCTGATGGTAGGAAACTGGGATGGATTTCGTAATTAGTATGTGGATGTGTTATGGTGAGTTGAAAGTACTGTACCTGTTGTTTTTGGTGGAGGTCAATGGTCATCTGGTATCACCTGCCATCGAACTCTAAAAATCTTGATTGCGGTATTCAGAATTCCAGTGAGTGACATTTTTACCGGTTTGGCATTTTTTTTCATCGTATATTAATAACGTTACAGCGCAATAGTGGAACATCGTAATCGTTCGAAACAAGCTATAGACGGTACATTAAGACCCGCTATACACGCTTATGGCAGTTTTGAGCCGAAATACTTGACAAGGCTTCATAACGGCGCAAAACAATCATTTTTATGATCAGTGAAAACATTTTTACCGATTTGGCAGTTTTTTCACCGTATATTAATAACGTTACAGTGCAATAGTGGAACATCGTAATCGTTCGAGACAAACCTTAAACGGCACATTAAGACCCGCTATAAACGTTTATGGCAGATTTTAGCCGAAATACTCGAGTCTTCATATCGGCGCAAAACAATATTTTTCATGATCAGTGAGTGACATTTTTACCGATTTGGCATTTTTTTCACCGTATATTAATAACGTTATAGGGCAATAGTGGAACATCGCAATCGTTCGAAACAAGCCATAAACGGTACATTAAGACCCGCTATACACGTTTATGGCAGTTTTGAGCCGAAATACTCAAGTCTTCATATCGGCGCAAAACAATATTTTCATGATCAGTGAGTGACATTTTTACCGATTTGGCATTTTTTTCACCGTATTGCAATAACGTTACAGTGCAATAGTGGAACATCGCAATCGTTCGAAACAAGCCATAAACGGTACATTAAGACCCGCTATACACGTTTATGGCAGTTTTGAGCCGAAATACTCAAGTCTTCATATCGGCGCAAAACAATCTTTTTCATGATCAGTGAGTGACATTTTTACCGATTTGGCATTTTTTTCACCGTATTGCAATAACGTTACAGTGCAATAGTGGAACTTCGCAATCGTTCGAAACAAGCCATAAACGGTACATTAAGACCCGCTATACACGTTTATGGCAGTTTTGAGCCGAAATACTCAAGTCTTCATATCGGCGCAAAACAATCTTTTTCATGATCAGTGAGTGACATTTTTACCGATTTGGCATTTTTTTCACCGTATTGCAATAACGTTACAGTGCAATAGTGGAACTTCGCAATCGTTCGAAACAAGCCATAAACGGTACATTAAGACCCGCTATACACGTTTATGGCAGTTTTGAGCCGAAATACTCAAGTCTTCATATCGGCGCAAAACAATCTTTTTCATGATCAGTGAGTGACATTTTTACCGATTTGGCATTTTTTCACCGTATTCCAATAACGTTACAGTGCAATAGTGGAACTTCGCAATCGTTCGAAACAAGCCATAAACGGTACATTAAGAGCCGCTATACACGTTTATGGCAGTTTTGAGCCGAAATACTCAAGTCTTCATATCGGCGCAAAACAATCTTTTTCATGATCAGTGAGTGACATTTTTACCGATTTGGCATTTGTTTTCACCGTATTGTAATAACGTTACAGTGCAATAGTGGAACTTCGCAATCTTTCGAAACAAGCCATAAACGGTACATTAAGACCCGCTATACACGTTTCTGGCAGTTTTGAGCCGAAATACTCAACTCTTCATGTCGGCGCAAAACAATCTTTTTCATGATCAGTGAGTGACATTTTTACCGATTTGGCATTTTTTTCACCGTATATTAATAACCTTACAGTGCAATAGTGGAACTTCGCGATCGTTCGAAACAAGCCATAAACGGTACATTTAGAGCCGCTATACACGTTTATGGCAATTTTGAGCCGAAATACTCAAGTCTTCATATCGGCGCAAAACAATCTTTTTCATGATCAGTGAGTGACATTTTTACCGATTTGGCATTTTTTCACCGTATTGTAATAACGTTACAGTGCAATAGTGGAACTTCGCAATCGTTCGAAACAAGCCATAAACGGTACATTAAGACCCGCTATACACGTTTATGGCAGTTTTGAGCCGAAATACTCAAGTCTTCATATCGGCGCAAAACAATCTTTTTCATGATCAGTGAGTGACATTTTTACCGATTTGGCATTTTTTTCACCGTATTGCAATAACGTTACAGTGCAATAGTGGAACATCGAAATCGTTCGAAACAAGCCATAAACGGTACATTAAGACCCGCTATACACGTTTATGGCAGTTTTGAGCCGAAATACTCAAGTCTTCATATCGGCGCAAAACAATCTTTTTCATGATCAGTGAGTGACATTTTTACCGATTTGGCATTTTTTCACCGTATTGCAATAACGTTACAGTGCAATAGTGGAACTTCGCAATCGTTCGAAACAAGCCATAAACGGTACATTAAGACCCGCTATACACGTTTATGGCAGTTTTGAGCCGAAATACTCAAGTCTTCATATCGGCGCAAAACAATCTTTTTCATGATCAGTGAGTGACATTTTTACCGATTTGGCATTTTTTCACCGTATATTAATAACCTTACAGTGCAATAGTGGAACTTCGCGATCGTTCGAAACAAGCCATAAACGGTACATTAAGACCCGCTATACACGTTTATGGCAGTTTTGAGCCGAAATACTCAAGTCTTCATATCGGCGCAAAACAATCTTTTTCATGATCAGTGAGTGACATTTTTACCGATTTGGCATTTTTTTCACCGTATTGCAATAACGTTACAGTGCAATAGTGGAACTTCGCAATCGTTCGAAACAAGCCATAAACGGTACATTAAGAGCCGCTATACACGTTTATGGCAGTTTTGAGCCGAAATACTCAACTCTTCATATCGGCGCAAAACAATATTTTCATGATCAGTGAGTGACATTTTTACCGATTTGGCATTTTTTTCACCGTATATTAATAACGTTATTGTGCAATAGTGGAACTTCGCAATCGTTCGAAACAAGCCATAAACGGTACATTAAGACCCGCTATACACGTTTATGGCAGTTTTGAGCCGAAATACTCAAGTCTTCATATCGGCGCAAAACAATCTTTTTCATGATCAGTGAGTGACATTTTTACCGATTTGGCATTTTTTTCACCGTATTGCAATAACGTTACAGTGCAATAGTGAAACTTCGAAATCGTTCGGAACAAGCCATAAACGGTACATTAAGAGCCGCTATACACGTTTATGGCAGTTTTGAGCCGAAATACTCAAGTCTTCATATCGGCGCAAAACAATCTTTTTCATGATCAGTGAGTGACATTTTTACCGATTTGGCATTTTTTCACCGTATTGTAATAACGTTACAGTGCAATAGTGGAACTTCGCAATCGTTCGAAACAAGCCATAAACGGTACATTAAGACCCGCTATACACGTTTATGGCAGTTTTGAGCCGAAATACTCAAGTCTTCATATCGGCGCAAAACAATCTTTTTCATGATCAGTGAGTGACATTTTTACCGATTTGGCATTTTTTTCACCGTATATCAGTAACGTTATAGTGCAATAGTGGAACATCGAAATCGTTCTAAACAAGCCATAAACGGTACATTAAGACCCGCTATACACGTTTATGGCAGTTTTGAGCCGAAATACTCAAGTCTTCATATCGGCGCAAAACAATCTTTTTCATGATCAGTGAGTGACATTTTTACCGATTTGGCATTTTTTTCACCGTATTGCAATAACGTTACAGTGCAATAGTGGAACATCGAAATCGTTCGAAACAAGCCATAAACGGTACATTAAGACCCGCTATACACGTTTATGGCAGTTTTGAGCCGAAATACTCAAGTCTTCATATCGGCGCAAAACAATCTTTTTCATGATCAGTGAGTGACATTTTTACCGATTTGGCATTTTTTTCACCGTATTGCAATAACGTTACAGTGCAATAGTGGAACATCGAAATCGTTCGAAACAAGCCATAAACGGTACATTAAGACCCGCTATACACGTTTATGGCAGTTTTGAGCCGAAATACTCAAGTCTTCATATCGGCGCAAAACAATCTTTTTCATGATCAGTGAGTGACATTTTTACCGATTTGGCATTTTTTCACCGTATTGCAATAACGTTACAGTGCAATAGTGGAACATCGAAATCGTTCGAAACAAGCCATAAACGGTACATTAAGACCCGCTATACACGTTTATGGCAGTTTTGAGCCGAAATACTCAAGTCTTCATATCGGCGCAAAACAATCTTTTTCATGATCAGTGAGTGACATTTTTACCGATTTGGCATTTTTTTCACCGTATTGCAATAACGTTACAGTGCAATAGTGGAACATCGAAATCGTTCGAAACAAGCCATAAACGGTACATTAAGACCCGCTATACACGTTTATGGCAGTTTTGAGCCGAAATACTCAAGTCTTCATATCGGCGCAAAACAATCTTTTTCATGATCAGTGAGTGACATTTTTACCGATTTGGCATTTTTTCACCGTATATTAATAACGTTACAGTGCAATAGTGGAACATCGAAATCGTTCGAAACAAGCCATAAACGGTACATTAAGACCCGCTATACACGTTTATGGCAGTTTTGAGCCGAAATACTCAAGTCTTCATATCGGCGCAAAACAATCTTTTTCATGATCAGTGAGTGACATTTTTACCGATTTGGCATTTTTTCACCGTATTGCAATAACGTTACAGTGCAATAGTGGAACATCGAAATCGTTCGAAACAAGCCATAAACGGTACATTAAGACCCGCTATACACGTTTATGGCAGTTTTGAGCCGAAATACTCAAGTCTTCATATCGGCGCAAAACAATCTTTTTCATGATCAGTGAGTGACATTTTTACCGATTTGGCATTTTTTTCACCGTATATCAGTAACGTTATAGTGCAATAGTGGAACATCGAAATCGTTCGAAACAAGCCATAAACGGTACATTAAGACCCGCTATACACGTTTATGGCAGTTTTGAGCCGAAATACTCAAGTCTTCATGTCGGCGCAAAACAATCTTTTTCATGATCAGTGAGTGACATTTTTACCAATTTGGCATTTTTTTCACCGTATATTAATAACCTTACAGTGCAATAGTGGAACTTCGCAATCGTTCGAAACAAGCCATAAACGGTACATTAAGAGCCGCTATACACGTTTATGGCAGTTTTGAGCCGAAATACTCAAGTCTTCATATCGGCGCAAAACAATCTTTTTCATGATCAGTGAGTGACATTTTTACCGATTTGGCATTTTTTTCACCGTATTGCAATAACGTTACAGTGCAATAGTGGAACTTCGCAATCGTTCGAAACAAGCCATAAACGGTACATTAAGACCCGCTATACACGTTTATGGCAGTTTTGAGCCGAAATACTCAAGTCTTCATATCGGCGCAAAACAATCTTTTTCATGATCAGTGAGTGACATTTTTACCGATTTGGCATTTTTTTCACCGTATATTAATAACGTTATAGTGCAATAGTGGAACATCGAAATCGTTCGAAACAAGCCATAAACGGTACATTAAGACCCGCTATACACGTTTATGGCAGTTTTGAGCCGAAATACTCAAGTCTTCATATCGGCGCAAAACAATCTTTTTCATGATCAGTGAGTGACATTTTTACCGATTTGGCATTTTTTTCACCGTATATTAATAACGTTATAGGGCAATAGTGGAACATCGCAATCGTTCGAAACAAGCCATAAACGGTACATTAAGACCCGCTATACACGTTTATGGCAGTTTTGAGCCGAAATACTCAAGTCTTCATATCGGCGCAAAACAATCTTTTTCATGATCAGTGAGTGACATTTTTACCGATTTGGCATTTTTTTCACCGTATATTAATAACGTTATAGTGCAATAGTGGAACATCGAAATCGTTCCAAACAAGCCATAAACGGTACATTAAGACCCGCTATACACGTTTATGGCAGTTTTGAGCCGAAATACTCAAGTCTTCATATCGGCGCAAAACAATCTTTTTCATGATCAGTGAGTGACATTTTTACCGATTTGGCATTTTTTCACCGTATATTAATAACGTTACAGTGCAATAGTGGAACATCGAAATCGTTCGAAACAAGCCATAAACGGTACATTAAGACCCGCTATACACGTTTATGGCAGTTTTGAGCCGAAATACTCAAGTCTTCATATCGGCGCAAAACAATCTTTTTCATGATCAGTGAGTGACATTTTTACCGATTTGGCATTTTTTTCACCGTATATTAATAACGTTATAGTGCAATAGTGGAACATCGAAATCGTTCGAAACAAGCCATAAACGGTACATTAAGACCCGCTATACACGTTTATGGCAGTTTTGAGCCGAAATACTCAAGTCTTCATATCGGCGCAAAACAATCTTTTTCATGATCAGTGAGTGACATTTTTACCGATTTGGCATTTTTTTCACCGTATATTAATAACGTTATAGTGCAATAGTGGAACATCGAAATCGTTCGAAACAAGCCATAAACGGTACATTAAGACCCGCTATACACGTTTATGGCAGTTTTGAGCCGAAATACTCAAGTCTTCATATCGGCGCAAAACAATCTTTTTCATGATCAGTGAGTGACATTTTTACCGATTTGGCATTTTTTCACCGTATATTAATAACGTTACAGTGCAATAGTGGAACATCGAAATCGTTCGAAACAAGCCATAAACGGTACATTAAGACCCGCTATACACGTTTATGGCAGTTTTGAGCCGAAATACTCAAGTCTTCATATCGGCGCAAAACAATCTTTTTCATGATCAGTGAGTGACATTTTTACCGATTTGGCATTTTTTCACCGTATATTACTAACGTTACAGTGCAATAGTGGAACATCGAAATCGTTCGAAACAAGCCATAAACGGTACATTAAGACCCGCTATACACGTTTATGGCAGTTTTGAGCCGAAATACTCAAGTCTTCATATCGGCGCAAAACAATCTTTTTCATGATCAGTGAGTGACATTTTTACCGATTTGGCATTTTTTTCACCGTATATTAATAACGTTATAGTGCAATAGTGGAACATCGAAATCGTTCGAAACAAGCCATAAACGGTACATTAAGACCCGCTATACACGTTTATGGCAGTTTTGAGCCGAAATACTCAAGTCTTCATATCGGCGCAAAACAATCTTTTTCATGATCAGTGAGTGACATTTTTACCGATTTGGCATTTTTTCACCGTATATTAATAACGTTACAGTGCAATAGTGGAACATCGAAATCGTTCGAAACAAGCCATAAACGGTACATTAAGACCCGCTATACACGTTTATGGCAGTTTTGAGCCGAAATACTCAAGTCTTCATATCGGCGCAAAACAATCTTTTTCATGATCAGTGAGTGACATTTTTACCGATTTGGCATTTTTTTCACCGTATATTAATAACGTTATAGTGCAATAGTGGAACATCGAAATCGTTCGAAACAAGCCATAAACGGTACATTAAGACCCGCTATACACGTTTATGGCAGTTTTGAGCCGAAATACTCAAGTCTTCATATCGGCGCAAAACAATCTTTTTCATGATCAGTGAGTGACATTTTTACCGATTTGGCATTTTTTCACCGTATATTAATAACGTTACAGTGCAATAGTGGAACATCGAAATCGTTCGAAACAAGCCATAAACGGTACATTAAGACCCGCTATACACGTTTATGGCAGTTTTGAGCCGAAATACTCAAGTCTTCATATCGGCGCAAAACAATCTTTTTCATGATCAGTGAGTGACATTTTTACCGATTTGGCATTTTTTTCACCGTATATTAATAACGTTATAGTGCAATAGTGGAACATCGAAATCGTTCGAAACAAGCCATAAACGGTACATTAAGACCCGCTATACACGTTTATGGCAGTTTTGAGCCGAAATACTCAAGTCTTCATATCGGCGCAAAACAATCTTTTTCATGATCAGTGAGTGACATTTTTACCGATTTGGCATTTTTTTCACCGTATATTAATAACGTTATAGTGCAATAGTGGAACATCGAAATCGTTCGAAACAAGCCATAAACGGTACATTAAGACCCGCTATACACGTTTATGGCAGTTTTGAGCCGAAATACTCAAGTCTTCATATCGGCGCAAAACAATCTTTTTCATGATCAGTGAGTGACATTTTTACCGATTTGGCATTTTTTCACCGTATATTAATAACGTTACAGTGCAATAGTGGAACATCGAAATCGTTCGAAACAAGCCATAAACGGTACATTAAGACCCGCTATACACGTTTATGGCAGTTTTGAGCCGAAATACTCAAGTCTTCATATCGGCGCAAAACAATCTTTTTCATGATCAGTGAGTGACATTTTTACCGATTTGGCATTTTTTTCACCGTATATTAATAACGTTATAGTGCAATAGTGGAACATCGAAATCGTTCGAAACAAGCCATAAACGGTACATTAAGACCCGCTATACACGTTTATGGCAGTTTTGAGCCGAAATACTCAAGTCTTCATATCGGCGCAAAACAATCTTTTTCATGATCAGTGAGTGACATTTTTACCGATTTGGCATTTTTTTCACCGTATATTAATAACGTTACAGTGCAATAGTGGAACTTCGCAATCGTTCGAAACAAGCCATAAACGGTACATTAAGACCCGCTATACACGTTTATGGCAGTTTTGAGCCGAAATACTCAAGTCTTCATATCGGCGCAAAACAATCTTTTTCATGATCAGTGAGTGACATTTTTACCGATTTGGCATTTTTTCACCGTATATTAATAACGTTACAGTGCAATAGTGGAACATCGAAATCGTTCGAAACAAGCCATAAACGGTACATTAAGACCCGCTATACACGTTTATGGCAGTTTTGAGCCGAAATACTCAAGTCTCTTCATATCGGCGCAAAACAATCTTTTTCATTATCAATGAGTGACATTTTTACCTATTTGGCATTTTTTCACCGTATATTACTAACGTTACAGCGCAATAGTGGAACATCGTAATCGTTCGAAACAAGCTATAGACGGTACATTAAGACCCGCTATACACGCTTATGGCAGTTTTGAGCCGAAATACTCAAGTCTTCATATCGGCGCAAAACAATCTTTTTCATGATCAGTGAGTGACATTTTTACCGATTTGGCATTTTTTCACCGTATATTAATAACGTTACAGTGCAATAGTGGAACATCGAAATCGTTCGAAACAAGCCATAAACGGTACATTAAGACCCGCTATACACGTTTATGGCAGTTTTGAGCCGAAATACTCAAGTCTTCATATCGGCGCAAAACAATCTTTTTCATGATCAGTGAGTGACATTTTTACCGATTTGGCATTTTTTCACCGTATATTAATAACGTTACAGTGCAATAGTGGAACATCGAAATCGTTCGAAACAAGCCATAAACGGTACATTAAGACCCGCTATACACGTTTATGGCAGTTTTGAGCCGAAATACTCAAGTCTTCATATCGGCGCAAAACAATCTTTTTCATGATCAGTGAGTGACATTTTTACCGATTTGGCATTTTTTTCACCGTATATTAATAACGTTATAGTGCAATAGTGGAACATCGAAATCGTTCGAAACAAGCCATAAACGGTACATTAAGACCCGCTATACACGTTTATGGCAGTTTTGAGCCGAAATACTCAAGTCTTCATATCGGCGCAAAACAATCTTTTTCATGATCAGTGAGTGACATTTTTACCGATTTGGCATTTTTTTCACCGTATATTAATAACGTTATAGTGCAATAGTGGAACATCGAAATCGTTCCAAACAAGCCATAAACGGTACATTAAGACCCGCTATACACGTTTATGGCAGTTTTGAGCCGAAATACTCAAGTCTTCATATCGGCGCAAAACAATCTTTTTCATGATCAGTGAGTGACATTTTTACCGATTTGGCATTTTTTTCACCGTATATTATTAACGTTATAGTGCAATAGTGGAACATCGAAATCGTTCGAAACAAGCCATAAACGGTACATTAAGAGCCGCTATACACGTTTATGGCAGTTTTGAGCCGAAATACTCAAGTCTTCATATCGGCGCAAAACAATCTTTTTCATGATCAGTGAGTGACATTTTTACCGATTTGGCATTTTTTTCACCGTATATTAATAACGTTATAGTGCAATAGTGGAACATCGAAATCGTTCGAAACAAGCCATAAACGGTACATTAAGACCCGCTATACACGTTTATGGCAGTTTTGAGCCGAAATACTCAAGTCTTCATATCGGCGCAAAACAATCTTTTTCATGATCAGTGAGTGACATTTTTACCGATTTGGCATTTTTTTCACCGTATATTAATAACGTTATAGTGCAATAGTGGAACATCGAAATCGTTCGAAACAAGCCATAAACGGTACATTAAGACCCGCTATACACGTTTATGGCAGTTTTGAGCCGAAATACTCAAGTCTTCATATCGGCGCAAAACAATCTTTTTCATGATCAGTGAGTGACATTTTTACCGATTTGGCATTTTTTTCACCGTATATTAATAACGTTATAGTGCAATAGTGGAACATCGAAATCGTTCGAAACAAGCCATAAACGGTACATTAAGACCCGCTATACACGTTTATGGCAGTTTTGAGCCGAAATACTCAAGTCTTCATATCGGCGCAAAACAATCTTTTTCATGATCAGTGAGTGACATTTTTACCGATTTGGCATTTTTTTCACCGTATATTAATAACGTTATAGTGCAATAGTGGAACATCGAAATCGTTCGAAACAAGCCATAAACGGTACATTAAGACCCGCTATACACGTTTATGGCAGTTTTGAGCCGAAATACTCAAGTCTTCATATCGGCGCAAAACAATCTTTTTCATGATCAGTGAGTGACATTTTTACCGATTTGGCATTTTTTCACCGTATATTAATAACGTTACAGTGCAATAGTGGAACATCGAAATCGTTCGAAACAAGCCATAAACGGTACATTAAGACCCGCTATACACGTTTATGGCAGTTTTGAGCCGAAATACTCAAGTCTTCATATCGGCGCAAAACAATCTTTTTCATGATCAGTGAGTGACATTTTTACCGATTTGGCATTTTTTTCACCGTATATTAATAACGTTATAGTGCAATAGTGGAACATCGAAATCGTTCGAAACAAGCCATAAACGGTACATTAAGACCCGCTATACACGTTTATGGCAGTTTTGAGCCGAAATACTCAAGTCTTCATATCGGCGCAAAACAATCTTTTTCATGATCAGTGAGTGACATTTTTACCGATTTGGCATTTTTTTCACCGTATATTAATAACGTTATAGTGCAATAGTGGAACATCGAAATCGTTCGAAACAAGCCATAAACGGTACATTAAGACCCGCTATACACGTTTATGGCAGTTTTGAGCCGAAATACTCAAGTCTTCATATCGGCGCAAAACAATCTTTTTCATGATCAGTGAGTGACATTTTTACCGATTTGGCATTTTTTCACCGTATATTAATAACGTTACAGTGCAATAGTGGAACATCGAAATCGTTCGAAACAAGCCATAAACGGTACATTAAGACCCGCTATACACGTTTATGGCAGTTTTGAGCCGAAATACTCAAGTCTTCATATCGGCGCAAAACAATCTTTTTCATGATCAGTGAGTGACATTTTTACCGATTTGGCATTTTTTTCACCGTATATTAATAACGTTATAGTGCAATAGTGGAACATCGAAATCGTTCGAAACAAGCCATAAACGGTACATTAAGACCCGCTATACACGTTTATGGCAGTTTTGAGCCGAAATACTCAAGTCTTCATATCGGCGCAAAACAATCTTTTTCATGATCAGTGAGTGACATTTTTACCGATTTGGCATTTTTTCACCGTATATTAATAACGTTACAGTGCAATAGTGGAACATCGAAATCGTTCGAAACAAGCCATAAACGGTACATTAAGACCCGCTATACACGTTTATGGCAGTTTTGAGCCGAAATACTCAAGTCTTCATATCGGCGCAAAACAATCTTTTTCATGATCAGTGAGTGACATTTTTACCGATTTGGCATTTTTTCACCGTATATTAATAACGTTACAGTGCAATAGTGGAACATCGAAATCGTTCGAAACAAGCCATAAACGGTACATTAAGACCCGCTATACACGTTTATGGCAGTTTTGAGCCGAAATACTCAAGTCTTCATATCGGCGCAAAACAATCTTTTTCATGATCAGTGAGTGACATTTTTACCGATTTGGCATTTTTTTCACCGTATATTAATAACGTTATAGTGCAATAGTGGAACATCGAAATCGTTCGAAACAAGCCATAAACGGTACATTAAGACCCGCTATACACGTTTATGGCAGTTTTGAGCCGAAATACTCAAGTCTTCATATCGGCGCAAAACAATCTTTTTCATGATCAGTGAGTGACATTTTTACCGATTTGGCATTTTTTTCACCGTATATTAATAACGTTATAGTGCAATAGTGGAACATCGAAATCGTTCGAAACAAGCCATAAACGGTACATTAAGACCCGCTATACACGTTTATGGCAGTTTTGAGCCGAAATACTCAAGTCTTCATATCGGCGCAAAACAATCTTTTTCATGATCAGTGAGTGACATTTTTACCGATTTGGCATTTTTTTCACCGTATATTAATAACGTTATAGTGCAATAGTGGAACATCGAAATCGTTCGAAACAAGCCATAAACGGTACATTAAGACCCGCTATACACGTTTATGGCAGTTTTGAGCCGAAATACTCAAGTCTTCATATCGGCGCAAAACAATCTTTTTCATGATCAGTGAGTGACATTTTTACCGATTTGGCATTTTTTCACCGTATATTAATAACGTTACAGTGCAATAGTGGAACATCGAAATCGTTCGAAACAAGCCATAAACGGTACATTAAGACCCGCTATACACGTTTATGGCAGTTTTGAGCCGAAATACTCAAGTCTTCATATCGGCGCAAAACAATCTTTTTCATGATCAGTGAGTGACATTTTTACCGATTTGGCATTTTTTTCACCGTATATTAATAACGTTATAGTGCAATAGTGGAACATCGAAATCGTTCCAAACAAGCCATAAACGGTACATTAAGACCCGCTATACACGTTTATGGCAGTTTTGAGCCGAAATACTCAAGTCTTCATATCGGCGCAAAACAATCTTTTTCATGATCAGTGAGTGACATTTTTACCGATTTGGCATTTTTTTCACCGTATATTAATAACGTTATAGTGCAATAGTGGAACATCGAAATCGTTCCAAACAAGCCATAAACGGTACATTAAGACCCGCTATACACGTTTATGGCAATTTTGAACCGAAATACTTAAGTCTTCATATCGGCGCAAAACAATCTTTTTCATGATCAGTGAGTGACATTTTTACCGATTTGGCATTTTTTTCACCGTATATTAATAACGTTATAGTGCAATAGTGGAACATCGAAATCGTTCCAAACAAGCCATAAACGGTACATTAAGACCCGCTATACACGTTTATGGCAGTTTTGAGCCGAAATACTCAAGTCTTCATATCGGCGCAAAACAATCTTTTTCATGATCAGTGAGTGACATTTTTACCGATTTGGCATTTTTTTCACCGTATATTAATAACGTTATAGTGCAATAGTGGAACATCGAAATCGTTCGAAACAAGCCATAAACGGTACATTAAGAGCCGCTATACACGTTTATGGCAGTTTTGAGCCGAAATACTCAAGTCTTCATATCGGCGCAAAACAATCTTTTTCATGATCAGTGAGTGACATTTTTACCGATTTGGCATTTTTTTCACCGTATATTAATAACGTTATAGTGCAATAGTGGAACATCGAAATCGTTCGAAACAAGCCATAAACGGTACATTAAGACCCGCTATACACGTTTATGGCAGTTTTGAGCCGAAATACTCAAGTCTTCATATCGGCGCAAAACAATCTTTTTCATGATCAGTGAGTGACATTTTTACCGATTTGGCATTTTTTTCACCGTATATTAATAACGTTATAGTGCAATAGTGGAACATCGAAATCGTTCGAAACAAGCCATAAACGGTACATTAAGACCCGCTATACACGTTTATGGCAGTTTTGAGCCGAAATACTCAAGTCTTCATATCGGCGCAAAACAATCTTTTTCATGATCAGTGAGTGACATTTTTACCGATTTGGCATTTTTTTCACCGTATATTAATAACGTTATAGTGCAATAGTGGAACATCGAAATCGTTCCAAACAAGCCATAAACGGTACATTAAGACCCGCTATACACGTTTATGGCAGTTTTGAGCCGAAATACTCAAGTCTTCATATCGGCGCAAAACAATCTTTTTCATGATCAGTGAGTGACATTTTTACCGATTTGGCATTTTTTTCACCGTATATTAATAACGTTATAGTGCAATAGTGGAACATCGAAATCGTTCCAAACAAGCCATAAACGGTACATTAAGACCCGCTATACACGTTTATGGCAGTTTTGAGCCGAAATACTCAAGTCTTCATATCGGCGCAAAACAATCTTTTTCATGATCAGTGAGTGACATTTTTACCGATTTGGCATTTTTTTCACCGTATATTAATAACGTTATAGTGCAATAGTGGAACATCGAAATCGTTCGAAACAAGCCATAAACGGTACATTAAGACCCGCTATACACGTTTATGGCAGTTTTGAGCCGAAATACTCAAGTCTTCATATCGGCGCAAAACAATCTTTTTCATGATCAGTGAGTGACATTTTTACCGATTTGGCATTTTTTTCACCGTATATTAATAACGTTGTAGTGCAATAGTGGAACATCGAAATCGTTCCAAACAAGCCATAAACGGTACATTAAGACCCGCTATACACGTTTATGGCAGTTTTCAGCCGAAATACTCAAGTCTTCATATCGGCGCAAAACAATCTTTTTCATGATCAGTGAGTGACATTTTTACCGATTTGGCATTTTTTTCACCGTATGTTAATAACGTTATAGTGCAATAGTGGAACATCGAAATCGTTCGAAACAAGCCATAAACGGTACATTAAGAGCCGCTATACACGTTTATGGCAGTTTTGAGCCGAAATACTCAAGTCTTCATATCGGCGCAAAACAATCTTTTTCATGATCAGTGAGTGACATTTTTACCGATTTGGCATTTTTTCACCGTATATTAATAACGTTACAGTGCAATAGTGGAACATCGAAATCGTTCGAAACAAGCCATAAACGGTACATTAAGACCCGCTATACACGTTTATGGCAGTTTTGAGCCGAAATACTCAAGTCTTCATATCGGCGCAAAACAATCTTTTTCATGATCAGTGAGTGACATTTTTACCGATTTGGCATTTTTTTCACCGTATATTAATAACGTTATAGTGCAATAGTGGAACATCGAAATCGTTCGAAACAAGCCATAAACGGTACATTAAGACCCGCTATACACGTTTATGGCAGTTTTGAGCCGAAATACTCAAGTCTTCATATCGGCGCAAAACAATCTTTTTCATGATCAGTGAGTGACATTTTTACCGATTTGGCATTTTTTTCACCGTATATTATTAACGTTATAGTGCAATAGTGGAACATCGAAATCGTTCGAAACAAGCCATAAACGGTACATTAAGAGCCGCTATACACGTTTATGGCAGTTTTGAGCCGAAATACGCAAGTCTTCATATCGGCGAAAAACAATCTTTTTCATGCTCAGCTAGTGACATTTTTACCGATTTGGCATTTTTTCACCGTATATTAATAACGTTACAGTGCAATAGTGGAACATCAAAATCGTTCGAAACAAGCCATAAACGGTACATTAAGACCCGCTATACACGTTTATGGCCGTTTTGACCCGATATACTCAAGTCTTCATATCGGCGCAAAACAATATTTTTCATGATCAGTGAGTGACATTTTTACCGATTTGGCATTTTTTCACCGGATATTACTAACGTTACGGCGCAATAGTGCAACATCGTAATCGTTCAAAACAAGCCATAAACGGTACATTAAGACCCGCTCTACACGCGGATGGCAGTTTTGAGCCGAAATACTCAAGTCTCTTCATATCGGCGCAAAACAATCTTTTTCATTATCAATGAGTGACATTTTTACCTATTTGGCATTTTTTTCACCGTATATTAATAACGTTACAGTGCAATAGTGGAACATCGTAATCGTTCGAAACAAGCCATAAACGGTACATTAAGACCCGCTATACACGTTTATGGCAGTTTTGAGCCGAAATGCTCAAGTCTTCATATCGGCGCAAAACAATCTTTTTCATGATCAGTGAGTGACATTTTTACCGATTTGGCATTTTTTTCACCGTATATTAATAACGTTACAGTGCAATAGTGGAACATCGAAATCGTTCGAAACAAGCCATAAACGGTACATTAAGACCCGCTATACACGTTTATGGCAGTTTTGAGCCGAAATACGCAAGTCTTCATATCGGCGCAAAACAATCTTTTTCATGATCAGTGAGTGACATTTTTACCGATTTGGCATTTTTTTCACCGTATATTAATAACGTTACAGTGCAATAGTGGAACATCGAAATCGTTCGAAACAAGCCATAAACGGTACATTAAGACCCGCTATACACGTTTATGGCAGTTTTGAGCCGAAATACGCAAGTCTTCATATCGGCGCAAAACAATCTTTTTCATGATCAGTGAGTGACATTTTTACCGATTTGGCAATTTTTTCACCGTATTGCAATAACGTTATAGTGCATTAGTGGAACATCGAAATCGTTCGAAACAAGCCATAAACGGTACATTAAGACCCGCTATACACGTTTATGGCAGTTTTGAGCCGAAATACTCAAGTCTTCATATCGGCGCAAAACAATCTTTTTCATGATCAGTGAGTGACATTTTTACCGATTTGGCATTTTTTTCACCGTATATTAATAACGTTATAGTGCAATAGTGGAACATCGAAATCGTTCGAAACAAGCCATAAACGGTACATTAAGACCCGCTATACACGTTTATGGCAGTTTTGAGCCGAAATACTCAAGTCTTCATATCGGCGCAAAACAATCTTTTTCATGATCAGTGAGTGACATTTTTACCGATTTGGCATTTTTTTCACCGTATATTAATAACGTTACAGTGCAATAGTGGAACATCGAAATCGTTCGAAACAAGCCATAAACGGTACATTAAGACCCGCTATACACGTTTATGGCAGTTTTGAGCCGAAATACACAAGCCTTCATATCGGCGCAAAACAATCTTTTTCATGATCAGTGAGTGACATTTTTACCGATTTGGCATTTTTTTCACCGTATATTAATAACGTTACAGTGCAATAGTGGAACATCGAAATCGTTCGAAACAAGCCATAAACGGTACATTAAGACCCGCTATACACGTTTATGGCAGTTTTGAGCCGAAATACTCAAGTCTTCATATCGGCGCAAAACAATCTTTTTCATGATCAGTGAGTGACATTTTTACCGATTTGGCAATTTTTTCACCGTATTGCAATAACGTTATAGTGCATTAGTGGAACATCGAAATCGTTCGAAACAAGCCATAAACGGTACATTAAGACCCGCTATACACGTTTATGGCAGTTTTGAGCCGAAATACTCAAGTCTTCATATCGGCGCAAAACAATCTTTTTCATGATCAGTGAGTGACATTTTTACCGATTTGGCATTTTTTTCACCGTATATTAATAACGTTACAGTGCAATAGTGGAACATCGAAATCGTTCGAAACAAGCCATAAACGGTACATTAAGACCCGCTATACACGTTTATGGCAGTTTTGAGCCGAAAGACGCAAGTCTTCATATCGGCGCAAAACAATCTTTTTCATGATCAGTGAGTGACATTTTTACCGATTTGGCAATTTTTTCACCGTATTGCAATAACGTTATAGTGCATTAGTGGAACATCGAAATCGTTCGAAACAAGCCATAAACGATACGTAAAGACCCGCTATACACGTTTATGGCAGTTTTGAGCCGAAATACTTAAGTCTTCATATCGGCGCAAAACAATCTTTTTCATGATCAGTGAGTGACATTTTTACCGATTTGGCATTTTTTCACCGTATATTAATAACGTTACATTGCAATAGTGGAACATCGAAATCGTTCGAAACAAGCCATAAACGGTACAGTAAGACCCGCTATACACGTTTATGGCAGTTTTGAGCCGAAATACACAAGAATTCGTATCGGCCCAAAACAATCTTTTTCATGATCAGTGAGTGACATTTTTACCGATTTGGCATTTTTTTCACCGTATATTAATAACGTTACAGTGCAATAGTGGAACATCGAAATCGTTCGAAACAAGCCATAAACGGTACATTAAGACCCGCTATACACGTTTATGGCAGTTTTGAGCCGAAATACACAAGTCTTCATATCGGCGCAAAACAATCTTTTTCATGCTCAGTGAGTGACATTTTTACCGATTTGGCATTTTTTTCACCGTATATTAATAACGTTACAGTGCAATAGTGGAACATCGAAATCGTTCGAAACAAGCCATAAACGGTACATTAAGACCCGCTATACACGTTTATGGCAGTTTTGAGCCGAAATACGCAAGTCTTCATATCGGCGCAAAACAATCTTTTTCATGATCAGTGAGTGACATTTTTACCGATTTGGCATTTTTTTCACCGTATATTAATAACGTTACAGTGCAATAGTGGAACATCGAAATCGTTCGAAACAAGCCATAAACGGTACATTAAGACCCGCTATACACGTTTATGGCAGTTTTGAGCCGAAATACGCAAGTCTTCATATCGGCGCAAAACAATCTTTTTCATGATCAGTGAGTGACATTTTTACCGATTTGGCATTTTTTTCACCGTATATTAATAACGTTACAGTGCAATAGTGGAACATCGAAATCGTTCGAAACAAGCCATAAACGGTACATTAAGACCCGCTATACACGTTTATGGCAGTTTTGAGCCGAAATACGCAAGTCTTCATATCGGCCCAAAACAATCTTTTTCATGATCAGTGAGTGACATTTTTACCGATTTGGCATTTTTTTCACCGTATATTAATAACGTTACAGTGCAATAGTGGAACATCGAAATCGTTCGAAACAAGCCATAAACGGTACATTAAGACCCGCTATACACGTTTATGGCAGATTTTAGCCGAAATACTCGAGTCTTCATATCGGCGCAAAACAATATTTTTCATGATTGGTGAATGACATTTTTACCGATTTTGCGTTTTTTCACAGTATATTAATAACGTTTCAGCGCAATAGTGCAACATGGTAATCGTTCGAAACAAGCCATAAACGGTACAGTAAGACCCGCTATACACGTTTATGGCCGTTTTGACCCGATATACTCAAGTCTTCATATCGGCGCAAAACAATATTTTTCATGATCAGTGAGTGACATTTTTACCGATTTGGCATTTTTTTCACCGTATATTAATAACGTTACAATGCAATAGTGGAACATCGAAATCGTTCGAAACAAGCCATAAACGGTACATTAAGACCCGCTATACACGTTTATGGCAGTTTTGAGCCGAAATACACAAGTCTTCATATCGGCGCAAAACTATCTTTTTCATGATCAGTGAGTGACATTTTTACCGATTTGGCATTTTTTCACCGTATATTAATAACGTTACAGTGCAATAGTGGAACATCGAAATCGTTCGAAACAAGCCATAAACGGTACATTAAGACCCGCTATACACGTTTATGGCAGTTTTGAGCCGAAATACGCAAGTCTTCATATCGGCCCAAAACAATCTTTTTCATGATCAGTGAGTGACATTTTTACCGATTTGGCATTTTTTTCACCGTATATTAATAACGTTACAGTGCAATAGTGGAACATCGAAATCGTTCGAAACAAGCCATAAACGGTACATTAAGACCCGCTATACACGTTTATGGCAGTTTTGAGCCGAAATACGCAAGTCTTCATATCGGCCCAAAACAATCTTTTTCATGATCAGTGAGTGACATTTTTACCGATTTGGCATTTTTTTCACCGTATATTAATAACGTTACAGTGCAATAGTGGAACATCGAAATCGTTCGAAACAAGCCATAAACGGTACATTAAGACCCGCTATACACGTTTATGGCAGTTTTGAGCCAAAATACTCGAGTCTTCATATCGGCGCAAAACTATCTTTTTCATGATCAGTGAGTGACATTTTTACCGATTTGGCATTTTTTTCACCGCATATTAATAACGTTACAGTGCAATAGTGGAACATCGAAATCGTTCGAAACAAGCCATAAACGGTACATTAAGACCCGCTATACACGTTTATGGCAGTTTTGAGCCGAAATACACAAGTCTTCATATCGGCGCAAAACAATCTTTTTCATGATCAGTGAGTGACATTTTTACCGATTTGGCATTTTTTTCACCGTATATTAATAACGTTACAGTGCAATAGTGGAACATCGAAATCGTTCGAAACAAGCCATAAACGGTACATTAAGACCCGCTATACACGTTTATGGCAGTTTTGAGCCGAAATACACAAGTCTTCATATCGGCCCAAAACAATCTTTTTCATGATCAGTGAGTGACATTTTTACCGATTTGGCATTTTTTTCACCGTATATTAATAACGTTACAGTGCAATAGTGGAACATCGAAATCGTTCGAAACAAGCCATAAACGGTACATTAAGACCCGCTATACACGTTTATGGCAGTTTTGAGCCGAAATACACAAGTCTTCATATCGGCGCAAAACTATCTTTTTCATGATCAGTGAGTGACATTTTTACCGATTTGGCATTTTTTTCACCGTATATTAATAACGTTACAGTGCAATAGTGGAACATCGAAATCGTTCGAAACAAGCCATAAACGGTACATTAAGACCCGCTATACACGTTTATGGCAGTTTTGAGCCGAAATACGCAAGTCTTCATATCGGCGCAAAACAATCTTTTTCATGATCAGCTAGTGACATTTTTACCGATTTGACATTTTTTTCACCGTATATTAATAACGTTACAGTGCAATAGTGGAACATCGAAATCGTTCGAAACAAGCCATAAACGGTACAGTAAGACCCGCTATACACGTTTATGGCAGTTTTGAGCCGAAATACACAAGTCTTCATATCGGCCCAAAACAATCTTTTTCATGATCAGTGAGTGACATTTTTACCGATTTGGCATTTTTTTCACCGTATATTAATAACGTTACAGTGCAATAGTGGAACATCGAAATCGTTCGAAACAAGCCATAAACGGTACATTAAGACCCGCTATACACGTTTATGGCAGTTTTGAGCCGAAATACGCAAGTCTTCATATCGGCCCAAAACAATCTTTTTCATGATCAGTGAGTGACATTTTTACCGATTTGGCATTTTTTTCACCGTATATTAATAACGTTACAGTGCAATAGTGGAACATCGAAATCGTTCGAAACAAGCCATAAACGGTACATTAAGACCCGCTATACACGTTTATGGCAGTTTTGAGCCGAAATACACAAGTCTTCATATCGGCCCAAAACAATCTTTTTCATGATCAGTGAGTGACATTTTTACCGATTTGGCATTTTTTCACCGTATATTAATAACGTTACAGTGCAATAGTGGAACATCGAAATCGTTCGAAACAAGCCATAAACGGTACATTAAGACCCGCTATACACGTTTATGGCAGTTTTGAGCCGAAATACACAAGTCTTCATATCGGCGCAAAACTATCTTTTTCATGATCAGTGAGTGACATTTTTACCGATTTGGCATTTTTTTCACCGTATATTAATAACGTTACAGTGCAATAGTGGAACATCGAAATCGTTCGAAACAAGCCATAAACGGTACATTAAGACCCGCTATACACGTTTATGGCAGTTTTGAGCCGAAATACACAAGTCTTCATATCGGCCCAAAACAATCTTTTTCATGATCAGTGAGTGACATTTTTACCGATTTGGCATTTTTTTCACCGTATATTAATAACGTTACAGTGCAATAGTGGAACATCGAAATCGTTCGAAACAAGCCATAAACGGTACATTAAGACCCGCTATACACGTTTATGGCAGTTTTGAGCCGAAATACGCAAGTCTTCATATCGGCCCAAAACAATCTTTTTCATGATCAGTGAGTGACATTTTTACCGATTTGGCATTTTTTTCACCGTATATTAATAACGTTACAGTGCAATAGTGGAACATCGAAATCGTTCGAAACAAGCCATAAACGGTACATTAAGACCCGCTATACACGTTTATGGCAGTTTTGAGCCGAAATACACAAGTCTTCATATCGGCGCAAAACTATCTTTTTCATGATCAGTGAGTGACATTTTTACCGATTTGGCATTTTTTTCACCGTATATTAATAACGTTACAGTGCAATAGTGGAACATCGAAATCGTTCGAAACAAGCCATAAACGGTACATTAAGACCCGCTATACACGTTTATGGCAGTTTTGAGCCGAAATACGCAAGTCTTCATATCGGCCCAAAACAATCTTTTTCATGATCAGTGAGTGACATTTTTACCGATTTGGCATTTTTTTCACCGTATATTAATAACGTTACAGTGCAATAGTGGAACATCGAAATCGTTCGAAACAAGCCATAAACGGTACATTAAGACCCGCTATACACGTTTATGGCAGTTTTGAGCCGAAATACACAAGTCTTCATATCGGCGCAAAACTATCTTTTTCATGATCAGTGAGTGACATTTTTACCGATTTGGCATTTTTTTCACCGTATATTAATGACGTTACAGTGCAATAGTGGAACATCGAAATCGTTCGAAACAAGCCATAAACGGTACATTAAGACCCGCTATACACGTTTATGGCAGTTTTGAGCCGAAATACACAAGTCTTCATATCGGCGCAAAACTATCTTTTTCATGATCAGTGAGTGACATTTTTACCGATTTGGCATTTTTTTCACCGTATATTAATAACGTTACAGTGCAATAGTGGAACATCGAAATCGTTCGAAACAAGCCATAAACGGTACATTAAGACCCGCTATACACGTTTATGGCAGTTTTGAGCCGAAATACACAAGTCTTCATATCGGCGCAAAACTATCTTTTTCATGATCAGTGAGTGCAATTTTTACCGATTTGGCATTTTTTTCACCGTATATTAATGACGTTACAGTGCAATAGTGGAACATCGAAATCGTTCGAAACAAGCCATAAACGGTACATTAAGACCCGCTATACACGTTTATGGCAGTTTTGAGCCGAAATACACAAGTCTTCATATCGGCCCAAAACAATCTTTTTCATGCTCAGTGAGTGACATTTTTACCGATTTGGCATTTTTTTCACCGTATATTAATAACGTTACAGTGCAATAGTGGAACATCAAAATCGTTCGAAACAAGCCATAAACGGTACATTAAGACCCGCTATACACGTTTATGGCAGTTTTGAGCCGAAATACGCAAGTCTTCATATCGGCCCAAAACAATCTTTTTCATGATCAGTGAGTGACATTTTTACCGATTTGGCATTTTTTTCACCGTATATTAATGACGTTACAGTGCAATAGTGGAACATCGAAATCTTTCGAAACAAGCCATAAACGGTACAGTAAGACCCGCTATACACGTTTATGGCAGTTTTGAGCCGAAATACACAAGTCTTCATATCGGCGCAAAACTATCTTTTTCATGATCAGTGAGTGCAATTTTTACCGATTTGGCATTTTTTTCACCGTATATTAATGACGTTACAGTGCAATAGTGGAACATCGAAATCGTTCGAAACAAGCCATAAACGGTACATTAAGACCCGCTATACACGTTTATGGCAGTTTTGAGCCGAAATACACAAGTCTTCATATCGGCGCAAAACTATCTTTTTCATGGTCAGTGAGTGACATTTTTACCGATTTGGCATTTTTTTCACCGTATATTAATGACGTTACAGTGCAATAGTGGAACATCAAAATCGTTCGAAACAAGCCATAAACGGTACATTAAGACCCGCTATACACGTTTATGGCAGTTTTGAGCCAAAATACGCAAGTCTTTGTATCGGCCCAAAACAATCTTTTTCATGATCAGTGAGTGACATTTTTACCGATTTGGCATTTTTTTCACCGTATATTAATGACGTTACAGTGCAATAGTGGAACATCGAAATCTTTCGAAACAAGCCATAAACGGTACAGTAAGACCCGCTATAAACGTTTATGGCAGTTTTGAGCCAAAATACGCAAGTCTTCATATCGGCCCAAAACAATCTTTTTCATGCTCAGTGAGTGACATTTTTACCGATTTGGCATTTTTTTCACCGTATATTAATAACGTTACAGTGCAATAGTGGAACATCGAAATCGTTCGAAACAAGCCATAAACGGTACATTAAGACCCGCTATACACGTTTATGGCAGTTTTGAGCCGAAAGACGCAAGTCTTCATATCGGCCCAAAACAATCTTTTTCATGATCAGTGAGTGACATTTTTACCGATTTGGCATTTTTTTTACCGTATATTAATGACGTTACAGTGCAATAGTGGAACATCGAAATCGTTCGAAACAAGCCATAAACGGTACATTAAGACCCGCTATACACGTTTATGGCAGTTTTGAGCCAAAATACGCAAGTCTTCATATCGGCCCAAAACAATCTTTTTCATGATCAGTGAGTGACATTTTTACCGATTTGGCATTTTTTTCACCGTATATTAATAACGTTACAGTGCAATAGTGGAACATCGAAATCGTTCGAAACAAGCCATAAACGGTACATTAAGACCCGCTATACACGTTTATGGCAGTTTTGAGCCGAAATACGCAAGTCTTCATATCGGCCCAAAACAATCTTTTTCATGATCAGTGAGTGACATTTTTACCGATTTGGCATTTTTTTCACCGTATATTAATAACGTTACAGTGCAATAGTGGAACATCGAAATCGTTCGAAACAAGCCATAAACGGTACATTAAGACCCGCTATACACGTTTATGGCAGTTTTGAGCCGAAATACACAAGTCTTCATATCGGCCCAAAACTATCTTTTTCATGATCAGTGAGTGCAATTTTTACCGATTTGGCATTTTTTTCACCGTATATTAATAACGTCACATTGCAATAGTGGAAAATAGAAATCGTTCGAAACAAGCCATAAACGGTACATTAAGACCCGCTATACACGTTTATGGCAGTTTTGAGCCGAAATACACAAGTCTTCATATCGGCCCAAAACTATCTTTTTCATGATCAGTGAGTGCAATTTTTACCGATTTGGCATTTTTTTCACCGTATATTAATAACGTCACATTGCAATAATGGAACATCGAAATCGTTCGAAACAAGCCATAAACGGTACAGTAAGACCCGCTATACACGTTTATGGCAATTTTCAGCCGAAATACACAAGTCTTCATATCGGCCCAAAACAATCTTTTTCATGATCAGTGAGTGACATTTTTACCGATTTGGCATTTTTTTCACCGTATATTAATAACGTTACAGTGCAATAGTGGAACATCGAAATCGTTCGAAACAAGCCATAAACGGTACATTAAGACCCGCTATACACGTTTATGGCAGTTTTGAGCCGAAATACACAAGTCTTCATATCGGCCCAAAACAATCTTTTTCATGCTCAGTGAGTGACATTTTTACCGATTTGGCATTTTTTTCACCGTATATTAATAACGTTACAGTGCAATAGTGGAACATCGAAATCGTTCGAAACAAGCCATAAACGGTACATTAAGACCCGCTATACACGTTTATGGCAGTTTTGAGCCGAAATACGCAAGTCTTCATATCGGCCCAAAACAATCTTTTTCATGATCAGTGAGTGACATTTTTACCGATTTGGCATTTTTTTCACCGTATATTAATAACGTTACAGTGCAATAGTGGAACATCGAAATCGTTCGAAACAAGCCATAAACGGTACATTAAGACCCGCTATACACGTTTATGGCAGTTTTGAGCCGAAATACACAAGTCTTCATATCGGCGCAAAACTATCTTTTTCATGATCAGTGAGTGACATTTTTACCGATTTGGCATTTTTTTCACCGTATATTAATAACGTTACAGTGCAATAGTGGAACATCGAAATCGTTCGAAACAAGCCATAAACGGTACATTAAGACCCGCTATACACGTTTATGGCAGTTTTGAGCCGAAATACACAAGTCTTCATATCGGCCCAAAACAATCTTTTTCATGATCAGTGAGTGACATTTTTACCGATTTGGCATTTTTTTCACCGTATATTAATAACGTTACAGTGCAATAGTGGAACATCGAAATCGTTCGAAACAAGCCATAAACGGTACATTAAGACCCGCTATACACGTTTATGGCAGTTTTGAGCCGAAATACACAAGTCTTCATATCGGCGCAAAACTATCTTTTTCATGATCAGTGAGTGACATTTTTACCGATTTGGCATTTTTTTCACCGTATATTAATAACGTTACAGTGCAATAGTGGAACATCGAAATCGTTCGAAACAAGCCATAAACGGTACATTAAGACCCGCTATACACGTTTATGGCAGTTTTGAGCCGAAATACTCAAGTCTTCATATCGGCGCAAAACAATCTTTTTCATGATCAGTGAGTGACATTTTTACCGATTTGGCATTTTTTCACCGTATATTAATAACGTTACAGTGCAATAGTGGAACATCGAAATCGTTCGAAACAAGCCATAAACGGTACATTAAGACCCGCTATACACGTTTATGGCAGTTTTGAGCCGAAATACACAAGTCTTCATATCGGCGCAAAACAATCTTTTTCATGATCAGTGAGTGACATTTTTACCGATTTGGCATTTTTTTCACCGTATATTAATAACGTTACAGTGCAATAGTGGAACATCGAAATCGTTCGAAACAAGCCATAAACGGTACATTAAGACCCGCTATACACGTTTATGGCAGTTTTGAGCCGAAATACGCAAGTCTTCATATCGGCCCAAAACAATCTTTTTCATGATCAGTGAGTGACATTTTTACCGATTTGGCATTTTTTCACCGTATATTAATAACGTTACAGTGCAATAGTGGAACATCGAAATCGTTCGAAACAAGCCATAAACGGTACATTAAGACCCGCTATACACGTTTATGGCAGTTTTGAGCCGAAATACACAAGTCTTCATATCGGCCCAAAACAATCTTTTTCATGCTCAGTGAGTGACATTTTTACCGATTTGGCATTTTTTTCACCGTATATTAATAACGTTACAGTGCAATAGTGGAACATCGAAATCGTTCGAAACAAGCCATAAACGGTACATTAAGACCCGCTATACACGTTTATGGCAGTTTTGAGCCGAAATACACAAGTCTTCATATCGGCGCAAAACTATCTTTTTCATGATCAGTGAGTGCAATTTTTACCGATTTGGCATTTTTTTCACCGTATATTAATAACGTTACAGTGCAATAGTGGAACATCGAAATCGTTCGAAACAAGCTATAAACGGTACATTAAGACCCGCTATACACGTTTATGGCAGTTTTGAGCCGAAATACACAAGTCTTCATATCGGCGCAAAACTATCTTTTTCATGATCAGTGAGTGACATTTTTACCGATTTGGCATTTTTTTCACCGTATATTAATAACGTTACAGTGCAATAGTGGAACATCGAAATCGTTCGAAACAAGCCATAAACGGTACATTAAGACCCGCTATACACGTTTATGGCAGTTTTGAGCCGAAATACGCAAGTCTTCATATCGGCCCAAAACAATCTTTTTCATGATCAGTGAGTGACATTTTTACCGATTTGGCATTTTTTTCACCGTATATTAATAACGTTACAGTGCAATAGTGGAACATCGAAATCGTTCGAAACAAGCCATAAACGGTACATTAAGACCCGCTATACACGTTTATGGCAGTTTTGAGCCGAAATACGCAAGTCTTCATATCGGCCCAAAACAATCTTTTTCATGATCAGTGAGTGACATTTTTACCGATTTGGCATTTTTTTCACCGTATATTAATAACGTTACAGTGCAATAGTGGAACATCGAAATCGTTCGAAACAAGCCATAAACGGTACATTAAGACCCGCTATACACGTTTATGGCAGTTTTGAGCCGAAAGACGCAAGTCTTCATATCGGCCCAAAACAATCTTTTTCATGATCAGTGAGTGACATTTTTACCGATTTGGCATTTTTTTCACCGTATATTAATAACGTTACAGTGCAATAGTGGAACATCGAAATCGTTCGAAACAAGCCATAAACGGTACATTAAGACCCGCTATACACGTTTATGGCAGTTTTGAGCCGAAATACACAAGTCTTCATATCGGCCCAAAACAATCTTTTTCATGATCAGTGAGTGACATTTTTACCGATTTGGCATTTTTTTCACCGTATATTAATAACGTTACAGTGCAATAGTGGAACATCGAAATCGTTCGAAACAAGCCATAAACGGTACATTAAGACCCGCTATACACGTTTATGGCAGTTTTGAGCCGAAATACACAAGTCTTCATATCGGCCCAAAACTATCTTTTTCATGATCAGTGAGTGCAATTTTTACCGATTTGGCATTTTTTTCACCGTATATTAATAACGTCACATTGCAATAATGGAACATCGAAATCGTTCGAAACAAGCCATAAACGGTACAGTAAGACCCGCTATACACGTTTATGGCAATTTTGAGCCGAAATACACAAGTCTTCATATCGGCCCAAAACAATCTTTTTCATGATCAGTGAGTGCAATTTTTACCGATTTGGCATTTTTTTCACCGTATATTAAAAACGTTACAGTGCAATAGTGGAACATTGAAATCGTTCGAAACAAGCCATAAACGGTACATTAAGACCCGCTATACACGTTTATGGCAGTTTTGAGCCAAAATACGCAAGTCTTCATATCGGCCCAAAACAATCTTTTTCATGCTCAGTGAGTGACATTTTTACCGATTTTGGCATTTTTTTCACCGTATATTAATAACGTTACAGTGCAATAGTGGAACATCGAAATCGTTCGAAACAAGCCATAAACGGTACATTAAGACCCGCTATACACGTTTATGGCAGTTTTGAGCCGAAATACGCAAGTCTTCATATCGGCCCAAAACAATCTTTTTCATGATCAGTGAGTGACATTTTTACCGATTTGGCATTTTTTTCACCGTATATTAATGACGTTACAGTGCAATAGTGGAACATCGAAATCGTTCGAAACAAGCCATAAACGGTACATTAAGACCCGCTATACACGTTTATGGCAGTTTTGAGCCGAAATACACAAGTCTTCATATCGGCCCAAAACTATCTTTTTCATGATCAGTGAGTGCAATTTTTACCGATTTGGCATTTTTTTCACCGTATATTAATAACGTCACATTGCAATAGTGGAACATCGAAATCGTTCGAAACAAGCCATAAACGGTACAGTAAGACCCGCTATACACGTTTATGGCAATTTTGAGCCGAAATACACAAGTCTTCATATTGGCGAAAAACTATCTTTTTCATGATTAGTGAGTGCAATTTTTACCGATTTGGCATTTTTTTCACCGTATATTAAAAACGTTACAGTGCATTAGTCGAACATCGAAATCGTTCGAAACAAGCCATAAACGGTACATTAAGACCCGCTATACACGTTTATGGCAGTTTTGAGCCGAAATACACAAGTCTTCATATCGGCCCAAAACAATCTTTTTCATGATCAGTGAGTGACATTTTTACCGATTTGGCATTTTTTTCAAAGTATATTAATGACGTTACAGTGCAATAGTGGAACATCGAAATCTTTCGAAACAAGCCATAAACGGTACATTAAGACCCGCTATACACGTTTATGGCAGTTTTGAGCCGAAATACACAAGTCTTCATATTGGCGAAAAACTATCTTTTTCATGATTAGTGAGTGCAATTTTTACCGATTTGGCATTTTTTTCACCGTATATTAATAACGTCACATTGCAATAGTGGAACATCGAAATCGTTCGAAACAAGCCATAAACGGTACATTAAGACCCGCTATACACGTTTATGGCAGTTTTGAGCCAAAATACTCGAGTCTTCATATCGGCGCAAAACTATCTTTTTCATGATCAGTGAGTGACATTTTTACCGATTTGGCATTTTTTTCACCGCATATTAATAACGTTACAGTGCAATAGTGGAACATCGAAATCGTTCGAAACAAGCCATAAACGGTACATTAAGACCCGCTATACACGTTTATGGCAGTTTTGAGCCGAAATACACAAGTCTTCATATCGGCCCAAAACAATCTTTTTCATGGTCAGTGAGTGACATTTTTACCGATTTGGCATTTTTTTCACCGTATATTAATAACGTTACAGTGCAATAGTGGAACATCGAAATCGTTCGAAACAAGCCATAAACGGTACATTAAGACCCGCTATACACGTTTATGGCAGTTTTGAGCCGAAATACGCAAGTCTTCATATCGGCCCAAAACAATCTTTTTCATGATCAGTGAGTGACATTTTTACCGATTTGGCATTTTTTTCACCGTATATTAATGACGTTACAGTGCAATAGTGGAACATCGAAATCGTTCGAAACAAGCCATAAACGGTACATTAAGACCCGCTATACACGTTTATGGCAGTTTTGAGCCGAAATACGCAAGTCTTCATATCGGCCCAAAACAATCTTTTTCATGATCAGTGAGTGACATTTTTACCGATTTGGCATTTTTTTCACCGTATATTAATAACGTTACAGTGCAATAGTGGAACATCGAAATCGTTCGAAACAAGCCATAAACGGTACATTAAGACCCGCTATACACGTTTATGGCAGTTTTGAGCCGAAATACACAAGTCTTCATATCGGCCCAAAACAATCTTTTTCATGATCAGTGAGTGACATTTTTACCGATTTGGCATTTTTTTCACCGTATATTAATAACGTTACAGTGCAATAGTGGAACATCGAAATCGTTCGAAACAAGCCATAAACGGTACATTAAGACCCGCTATACACGTTTATGGCAGTTTTGAGCCGAAATACACAAGTCTTCATATCGGCCCAAAACAATCTTTTTCATGATCAGTGAGTGACATTTTTACCGATTTGGCATTTTTTTCACCGTATATTAATAACGTCACATTGCAATAGTGGAACATCGAAATCGTTCGAAACAAGCCATAAACGGTACATTAAGACCCGCTATACACGTTTATGGCAGTTTTGAGCCAAAATACGCAAGTCTTCATATCGGCCCAAAACAATCTTTTTCATGATCAGTGAGTGACATTTTTACCGATTTGGCATTTTTTTCACCGTATATTAATAACGTTACAGTGCAATAGTGGAACATCGAAATCGTTCGAAACAAGCCATAAACGGTACATTAAGACCCGCTATACACGTTTATGGCAGTTTTGAGCCGAAATACGCAAGTCTTCATATCGGCCCAAAACAATCTTTTTCATGATCAGTGAGTGACATTTTTACCGATTTGGCATTTTTTTCACCGTATATTAATAACGTTACAGTGCAATAGTGGAACATCGAAATCGTTCGAAACAAGCCATAAACGGTACATTAAGACCCGCTATACACGTTTATGGCAGTTTTGAGCCGAAAGACGCAAGTCTTCATATCGGCCCAAAACAATCTTTTTCATGATCAGTGAGTGACATTTTTACCGATTTGGCATTTTTTTCACCGTATATTAATAACGTTACAGTGCAATAGTGGAACATCGAAATCGTTCGAAACAAGCCATAAACGGTACATTAAGACCCGCTATACACGTTTATGGCAGTTTTGAGCCGAAATACACAAGTCTTCATATCGGCCCAAAACTATCTTTTTCATGATCAGTGAGTGACATTTTTACCGATTTGGCATTTTTTTCACCGTATATTAATAACGTCACATTGCAATAGTGGAACATCGAAATCGTTCGAAACAAGCCATAAACGGTACATTAAGACCCGCTATACACGTTTATGGCAGTTTTGAGCCGAAATACACAAGTCTTCATATCGGCCCAAAACTATCTTTTTCATGATCAGTGAGTGCAATTTTTACCGATTTGGCATTTTTTTCACCGTATATTAATAACGTCACATTGCAATAGTGGAACATAGAAATCGTTCGAAACAAGCCATAAACGGTACAGTAAGACCCGCTATACACGTTTATGGCAATTTTGAGCCGAAATACACAAGTCTTCATATTAACGAAAAACTATCTTTTTCATGATTAGTGAGTGCAATTTTTACCGATTTGGCATTTTTTTCACCGTATATTAATAACGTCACATTGCAATAGTGGAACATAGAAATCGTTCGAAACAAGCCATAAACGGTACATTAAGACCCGCTATACACGTTTATGGCAGTTTTGAGCCGAAATACACAAGTCTTCATATCGGCGCAAAACTATCTTTTTCATGGTCAGTGAGTGACATTTTTACCGATTTGGCATTTTTTTCACCGTATATTAATGACGTCACATTGCAATAATGGAACATCGAAATCGTTCGAAACAAGCCATAAACGGTACATTAAGACCCGCTATACACGTTTATGGCAGTTTTGAGCCAAAATACGCAAGTCTTCATATCGGCCCAAAACAATCTTTTTCATGCTCAGTGAGTGACATTTTTACCGATTTTGGCATTTTTTTCACCGTATATTAATAACGTTACAGTGCAGTAGTGGAACATCGAAATCGTTCGAAACAAGCCATAAACGGTACATTAAGACCCGCTATATACACGTTTATGGCAGTTTTGAGCCGAAATACGCAAGTCTTCATATCGGCCCAAAACAATCTTTTTCATGATCAGTGAGTGACATTTTTACCGATTTGGCATTTTTTTCACCGTATATTAATGACGTTACAGTGCAATAGTGGAACATCGAAATCGTTCGAAACAAGCCATAAACGGTACATTAAGACCCGCTATACACGTTTTTGGCAGTTTTGAGCCGAAAGACGCAAGTCTTCATATCGGCCCAAAACAATCTTTTTCATGATCAGTGAGTGACATTTTTACCGATTTGGCATTTTTTTTACCATATATTAAGGACGTTACAGTGCAATAGTGGAAAATAGAAATCGTTCGAAACAAGCCATAAACGGTACATTAAGACCCGCTATACACGTTTATGGCAGTTTTGAGCCGAAATACACAAGTCTTCATATCGGCCCAAAACTATCTTTTTCATGATCAGTGAGTGCAATTTTTACCGATTTGGCATTTTTTTCACCGTATATTAATAACGTCACATTGCAATAATGGAACATCGAAATCGTTCGAAACAAGCCATAAACGGTACAGTAAGACCCGCTATACACGTTTATGGCAATTTTGAGCCGAAATACACAAGTCTTCATATTAACGAAAAACTATCTTTTTCATGATTAGTGAGTGCAATTTTTACCGATTTGGCATTTTTTTCACCGTATATTAAAAACGTTACAGTGCAATAGTGGAACATTGAAATCGTTCGAAACAAGCCATAAACGGTACATTAAGACCCGCTATACACGTTTATGGCAGTTTTGAGCCGAAATACACAAGTCTTCATATCGGCGCAAAACTATCTTTTTCATGATCAGTGAGTGCAATTTTTACCGATTTGGCATTTTTTTCACCGTATATTAATGACGTTACAGTGCAATAGTGGAACATCGAAATCGTTCGAAACAAGCCATAAACGGTACATTAAGACCCGCTATACACGTTTATGGCAGTTTTGAGCCGAAATACACAAGTCTTCATATCGGCCCAAAACAATCTTTTTCATGCTCAGTGAGTGACATTTTTACAGATTTGGCATTTTTTCACCGTATATTAATAACGTTACAGTGCAATAGTGGAACATCGAAATCGTTCGAAACAAGCCATAAACGGTACATTAAGACCCGCTATACACGTTTATGGCAGTTTTGAGCCGAAAGACGCAAGTCTTCATATCGGCCCAAAACAATCTTTTTCATGATCAGTGAGTGACATTTTTACCGATTTGGCATTTTTTTTACCATATATTAAGGACGTTACAGTGCAATAGTGGAAAATAGAAATCGTTCGAAACAAGCCATAAACGGTACATTAAGACCCGCTATACACGTTTATGGCAGTTTTGAGCCGAAATACACAAGTCTTCATATCGGCCCAAAACTATCTTTTTCATGATCAGTGAGTGCAATTTTTACCGATTTGGCATTTTTTTCACCGTATATTAATAACGTCACATTGCAATAATGGAACATCGAAATCGTTCGAAACAAGCCATAAACGGTACAGTAAGACCCGCTATACACGTTTATGGCAATTTTGAGCCGAAATACACAAGTCTTCATATTGGCGAAAAACTATCTTTTTCATGATTAGTGAGTGCAATTTTTACCGATTTGGCATTTTTTTCACCGTATATTAAAAACGTTACAGTGCATTAGTCGAACATCGAAATCGTTCGAAACAAGCCATAAACGGTACATTAAGACCCGCTATACACGTTTATGGCAGTTTTGAGCCGAAATACACAAGTCTTCATATCGGCCCAAAACAATCTTTTTCATGATCAGTGAGTGACATTTTTACCGATTTGGCATTTTTTTCACTGTATATTATTGACGTTACAGTGCAGTAGTGGAACATCGAAATCGTTCGAAACAAGCCATAAACGGTACATTAAGACCCGCTATACACGTTTATGGCAGTTTTGAGCCGAAATACGCAAGTCTTCATATCGGCCCAAAACAATCTTTTTCATGATCAGTGAGTGACATTTTTACCGATTTGGCATTTTTTTCACCGTATATTAATAACGTTACAGTGCAATAGTGGAACATCGAAATCGTTCGAAACAAGCCATAAACGGTACATTAAGACCCGCTATACACGTTTATGGCAGTTTTGAGCCAAAATACGCAAGTCTTCATATCGGCCCAAAACAATCTTTTTCATGATCAGTGAGTGACATTTTTACCGATTTGGCATTTTTTTCACCGTATATTAATAACGTTACAGTGCAATAGTGGAACATCGAAATCGTTCGAAACAAGCCATAAACGGTACATTAAGACCCGCTATACACGTTTATGGCAGTTTTGAGCCGAAATACGCAAGTCTTCATATCGGCCCAAAACAATCTTTTTCATGGTCAGTGAGTGACATTTTTACAGATTTGGCATTTTTTTCACCGTATATTAATAACGTCACATTGCAATAGTGGAACATCGAAATCGTTCGAAACAAGCCATAAACGGTACAGTAAGACCCGCTATACACGTTTATGGCAGTTTTGAGCCGAAATACACAAGTCTTCATATCGGCGCAAAACTATCTTTTTCATGATCAGTGAGTGACATTTTTACCGATTTGGCATTTTTTTCACCGTATATTAATGACGTTACAGTGCAATAGTGGAACATCGAAATCGTTCGAAACAAGCCATAAACGGTACATTAAGACCCGCTATACACGTTTATGGCAGTTTTGAGCCGAAATACACAAGTCTTCATATCGGCCCAAAACAATCTTTTTCATGGTCAGTGAGTTACATTTTTACAGATTTGGCATTTTTTTCACCGTATATTAATAACGTTACAGTGCAATAGTGGAACATCGAAATCGTTCGAAACAAGCCATAAACGGTACATTAAGACCCGCTATACACGTTTATGGCAGTTTTGAGCCGAAATACACAAGTCTTCATATCGGCCCAAAACAATCTTTTTCATGATCAGTGAGTGACATTTTTACCGATTTGGCATTTTTTTCACCGTATATTAATGACGTTACAGTGCAATAGTGGAACATCGAAATCTTTCGAAACAAGCCATAAACGGTACAGTAAGACCCGCTATAAACGTTTATGGCAGTTTTGAGCCAAAATACGCAAGTCTTCATATCGGCCCAAAACAATCTTTTTCATGCTCAGTGAGTGACATTTTTACCGATTTGGCATTTTTTTCACCGTATATTAATAACGTTACAGTGCAATAGTGGAACATCGAAATCGTTCGAAACAAGCCATAAACGGTACATTAAGACCCGCTATACACGTTTATGGCAGTTTTGAGCCGAAATACGCAAGTCTTCATATCGGCCCAAAACAATCTTTTTCATGATCAGTGAGTGACATTTTTACCGATTTGGCATTTTTTTCACCGTATATTAATGACGTTACAGTGCAATAGTGGAACATCGAAATCTTTCGAAACAAGCCATAAACGGTACAGTAAGACCCGCTATAAACGTTTATGGCAGTTTTGAGCCAAAATACGCAAGTCTTCATATCGGCCCAAAACAATCTTTTTCATGCTCAGTGAGTGACATTTTTACCGATTTGGCATTTTTTCACCGTATATTAATAACGTTACAGTGCAATAGTGGAACATCGAAATCGTTCGAAACAAGCCATAAACGGTACATTAAGACCCGCTATACACGTTTATGGCAGTTTTGAGCCGAAATACACAAGTCTTCATATCGGCCCAAAACAATCTTTTTCATGCTCAGTGAGTGACATTTTTACAGATTTGGCATTTTTTTCACCGTATATTAATAACGTCACATTGCAATAGTGGAACATCGAAATCGTTCGAAACAAGCCATAAACGGTACATTAAGACCCGCTATACACGTTTATGGCAGTTTTGAGCCGAAATACACAAGTCTTCATATCGGCGCAAAACTATCTTTTTCATGATCAGTGAGTGACATTTTTACCGATTTGGCATTTTTTTCACCGCATATTAATAACGTTACAGTGCAATAGTGGAACATCGAAATCGTTCGAAACAAGCCATAAACGGTACATTAAGACCCGCTATACACGTTTATGGCAGTTTTGAGCCGAAATACACAAGTCTTCATATCGGCCCAAAACAATCTTTTTCATGGTCAGTGAGTGACATTTTTACAGATTTGGCATTTTTTTCACCGTATATTAATAACGTCACATTGCAATAGTGGAACATCGAAATCGTTCGAAACAAGCCATAAACGGTACAGTAAGACCCGCTATACACGTTTATGGCAGTTTTGAGCCGAAATACACAAGTCTTCATATCGGCGCAAAACTATCTTTTTCATGATCAGTGAGTGCAATTTTTACCGATTTGGCATTTTTTTCACCGTATATTAATGACGTTACAGTGCAATAGTGGAACATCGAAATCGTTCGAAACAAGCCATAAACGGTACATTAAGACCCGCTATACACGTTTATGGCAGTTTTGAGCCGAAATACACAAGTCTTCATATCGGCCCAAAACAATCTTTTTGATGATCAGTGAGTGACATTTTTACCGATTTGGCATTTTTTTCACCGTATATTAATGACGTTACAGTGCAATAGTGGAACATCGAAATCTTTCGAAACAAGCCATAAACGGTACAGTAAGACCCGCTATAAACGTTTATGGCAGTTTTGAGCCAAAATACGCAAGTCTTCATATCGGCCCAAAACAATCTTTTTCATGCTCAGTGAGTGACATTTTTACCGATTTGGCATTTTTTCACCGTATATTAATAACGTTACAGTGCAATAGTGGAACATCGAAATCGTTCGAAACAAGCCATAAACGGTACATTAAGACCCGCTATACACGTTTATGGCAGTTTTGAGCCGAAATACGCAAGTCTTCATATCGGCCCAAAACAATCTTTTTCATGATCAGTGAGTGACATTTTTACAGATTTGGCATTTTTTTCACCGTATATTAATAACGTCACATTGCAGTAGTGGAACATCGAAATCGTTCGAAACAAGCCATAAACGGTACATTAAGACCCGCTATACACGTTTATGGCAGTTTTGAGCCGAAATACACAAGTCTTCATATCGGCGCAAAACTATCTTTTTCATGATCAGTGAGTGCAATTTTTACCGATTTGGCATTTTTTTCACCGTATATTAATGACGTTACAGTGCAATAGTGGAACATCGAAATCTTTCGAAACAAGCCATAAACGGTACAGTAAGACCCGCTATAAACGTTTATGGCAGTTTTGAGCCAAAATACGCAAGTCTTCATATCGGCCCAAAACAATCTTTTTCATGCTCAGTGAGTGACATTTTTACCGATTTGGCATTTTTTTCACCGTATATTAATAACGTTACAGTGCAATAGTGGAACATCGAAATCGTTCGAAACAAGCCATAAACGGTACATTAAGACCCGCTATACACGTTTATGGCAGTTTTGAGCCGAAATACGCAAGTCTTCATATCGGCCCAAAACAATCTTTTTCATGATCAGTGAGTGACATTTTTACCGATTTGGCATTTTTTTCACCGTATATTAATGACGTTACAGTGCAATAGTGGAACATCGAAATCGTTCGAAACAAGCCATAAACGGTACAGTAAGACCCGCTATAAACGTTTATGGCAGTTTTGAGCCAAAATACGCAAGTCTTCATATCGGCCCAAAACAATCTTTTTCATGCTCAGTGAGTGACATTTTTACCGATTTGGCATTTTTTTCACCGTATATTAATAACGTTACAGTGCAATAGTGGAACATCGAAATCGTTCGAAACAAGCCATAAACGGTACATTAAGACCCGCTATACACGTTTATGGCAGTTTTGAGCCGAAATACGCAAGTCTTCATATCGGCCCAAAACAATCTTTTTCATGATCAGTGAGTGACATTTTTACCGATTTGGCATTTTTTTCACCGTATATTAATAACGTCACATTGCAATAGTGGAACATCGAAATCGTTCGAAACAAGCCATAAACGGTACAGTAAGACCCGCTATACACGTTTATGGCAGTTTTGAGCCGAAATACACAAGTCTTCATATCGGCGCAAAACTATCTTTTTCATGATCAGTGAGTGCAATTTTTACCGATTTGGCATTTTTTTCACCGTATATTAATGACGTTACAGTGCAATAGTGGAACATCGAAATCGTTCGAAACAAGCCATAAACGGTACATTAAGACCCGCTATACACGTTTATGGCAGTTTTGAGCCGAAATACACAAGTCTTCATATCGGCCCAAAACAATCTTTTTCATGATCAGTGAGTGACATTTTTAACGATTTGGCATTTTTTTCACTGTATATTAATGACGTTACAGTGCAGTAGTGGAACATCGAAATCGTTCGAAACAAGCCATAAACGGTACATTAAGACCCGCTATACACGTTTATGGCAGTTTTGAGCCGAAATACGCAAGTCTTCATATCGGCCCAAAACAATCTTTTTCATGATCAGTGAGTGACATTTTTACCGATTTGGCATTTTTTTCACCGTATATTAATGACGTTACAGTGCAATAGTGGAACATCGAAATCTTTCGAAACAAGCCATAAACGGTACAGTAAGACCCGCTATACACGTTTATGGCAGTTTTGAGCCAAAATACGCAAGTCTTCATATCGGCCCAAAACAATCTTTTTCATGCTCAGTGAGTGACATTTTTACCGATTTGGCATTTTTTTTCACCGTATATTAATAACGTTACAGTGCAATAGTGGAACATCGAAATCGTTCGAAACAAGCCATAAACGGTACATTAAGACCCGCTATACACGTTTATGGCAGTTTTGAGCCGAAATACGCAAGTCTTCATATCGGCCCAAAACAATCTTTTTCATGGTCAGTGAGTGACATTTTTACAGATTTGGCATTTTTTTCACCGTATATTAATAATGTCACATTGCAATAGTGGAACATCGAAATCTTTCGAAACAAGCCATAAACGGTACAGTAAGACCCGCTATAAACGTTTATGGCAGTTTTGAGCCAAAATACGCAAGTCTTCATATCGGCCCAAAACAATCTTTTTCATGCTCAGTGAGTGACATTTTTACCGATTTGGCATTTTTTTCACCGTATATTAATAACGTTACAGTGCAATAGTGGAACATCGAAATCGTTCGAAACAAGCCATAAACGGTACATTAAGACCCGCTATACACGTTTATGGCAGTTTTGAGCCGAAATACGCAAGTCTTCATATCGGCCCAAAACAATCTTTTTCATGGTCAGTGAGTGACATTTTTACCGATTTGGCATTTTTTTCACCGTATATTAATGACGTTACAGTGCAATAGTGGAACATCGAAATCGTTCGAAACAAGCCATAAACGGTACATTAAGACCCGCTATACACGTTTATGGCAGTTTTGAGCCGAAATACGCAAGTCTTCATATCGGCCCAAAACAATCTTTTTCATGGTCAGTGAGTGACATTTTTACAGATTTGGCATTTTTTTCACCGTATATTAATAACGGCACATTGCAATAGTGGAACATCGAAATCGTTCGAAACAAGCCATAAACGGTACAGTAAGACCCGCTATACACGTTTATGGCAGTTTTGAGCCGAAATACTCAAGTCTTCATATCGGCGCAAAACTGTCTTTTTCATGATCAGTGAGTGACATTTTTACCGATTTGGCATTTTTTCACCGTATATTAATAACGTTACAGTGCAATAGTGGAACATCGAAATCGTTCGAAACAAGCCATAAACGGTACATTAAGACCCGCTATACACGTTTATGGCAGTTTTGAGCCGAAATACACAAGTCTTCATATCGGCGCAAAACTATCTTTTTCATGATCAGTGAGTGACATTTTTACCGATTTGGCATTTTTTTCACCGTATATTAATAACGTTACAGTGCAATAGTGGAACATCGAAATCGTTCGAAACAAGCCATAAACGGTACAGTAAGACCCGCTATACACGTTTATGGCAGTTTTGAGCCGAAATACACAAGTCTTCATATCGGCCCAAAACAATCTTTTTCATGCTCAGTGAGTGACATTTTTACCGATTTGGCATTTTTTTCACCGTATATTAATGACGTTACAGTGCAATAGTGGAACATCGAAATCGTTCGAAACAAGCCATAAACGGTACATTAAGACCCGCTATACACGTTTATGGCAGTTTTGAGCCAAAATACGCAAGTCTTCATATCGGCCCAAAACAATCTTTTTCATGATCAGTGAGTGACATTTTTACCGATTTGGCATTTTTTTCACCGTATATTAATGACGTTACAGTGCAATAGTGGAACATCGAAATCTTTCGAAACAAGCCATAAACGGTACAGTAAGACCCGCTATAAACGTTTATGGCAGTTTTGAGCCAAAATACGCAAGTCTTCATATCGGCCCAAAACAATCTTTTTCATGCTCAGTGAGTGACATTTTTACCGATTTGGCATTTTTTCACCGTATATTAATAACGTTACAGTGCAATAGTGGAACATCGAAATCGTTCGAAACAAGCCATAAACGGTACATTAAGACCCGCTATACACGTTTATGGCAGTTTTGAGCCGAAATACGCAAGTCTTCATATCGGCCCAAAACAATCTTTTTCATGATCAGTGAGTGACATTTTTACCGATTTGGCATTTTTTTCACCGTATATTAATAACGTTACAGTGCAATAGTGGAACATCGAAATCGTTCGAAACAAGCCATAAACGGTACATTAAGACCCGCTATACACGTTTATGGCAGTTTTGAGCCGAAATACACAAGTCTTCATATCGGCCCAAAACTATCTTTTTCATGATCAGTGAGTGACATTTTTACCGATTTGGCATTTTTTTCACCGTATATTAATAACGTTACAGTGCAATAGTGGAACATCGAAATCGTTCGAAACAAGCCATAAACGGTACATTAAGACCCGCTATACACGTTTATGGCAGTTTTGAGCCGAAATACACAAGTCTTCATATCGGCCCAAAACAATCTTTTTCATGATCAGTGAGTGACATTTTTACAGATTTGGCATTTTTTTCACCGTATATTAATAACGTCACATTGCAGTAGTGGAACATCGAAATCGTTCGAAACAAGCCATAAACGGTACAGTAAGACCCGCTATACACGTTTATGGCAGTTTTGAGCCGAAATACACAAGTCTTCATATCGGCGCAAAACTATCTTTTTCATGATCAGTGAGTGCAATTTTTACCGATTTGGCATTTTTTTCACCGTATATTAATGACGTTACAGTGCAATAGTGGAACATCGAAATCGTTCGAAACAAGCCATAAACGGTACATTAAGACCCGCTATACACGTTTATGGCAGTTTTGAGCCGAAATACACAAGTCTTCATATCGGCCCAAAACAATCTTTTTGATGATCAGTGAGTGACATTTTTACCGATTTGGCATTTTTTTCACCGTATATTAATGACGTTACAGTGCAATAGTGGAACATCGAAATCTTTCGAAACAAGCCATAAACGGTACAGTAAGACCCGCTATAAACGTTTATGGCAGTTTTGAGCCAAAATACGCAAGTCTTCATATCGGCCCAAAACAATCTTTTTCATGCTCAGTGAGTGACATTTTTACCGATTTGGCATTTTTTTCACCGTATATTAATAACGTTACAGTGCAATAGTGGAACATCGAAATCGTTCGAAACAAGCCATAAACGGTACATTAAGACCCGCTATACACGTTTATGGCAGTTTTGAGCCGAAATACGCAAGTCTTCATATCGGCCCAAAACAATCTTTTTCATGCTCAGTGAGTGACATTTTTACAGATTTGGCATTTTTTTCACCGTATATTAATAACGTCACATTGCAGTAGTGGAACATCGAAATCGTTCGAAACAAGCCATAAACGGTACATTAAGACCCGCTATACACGTTTATGGCAGTTTTGAGCCGAAATACACAAGTCTTCATATCGGCGCAAAACTATCTTTTTCATGATCAGTGAGTGCAATTTTTACCGATTTGGCATTTTTTTCACCGTATATTAATGACGTTACAGTGCAATAGTGGAACATCGAAATCTTTCGAAACAAGCCATAAACGGTACAGTAAGACCCGCTATAAACGTTTATGGCAGTTTTGAGCCAAAATACTCGAGTCTTCATATCGGCCCAAAACAATCTTTTTCATGCTCAGTGAGTGACATTTTTACCGATTTGGCATTTTTTCACCGTATATTAATAACGTTACAGTGCAATAGTGGAACATCGAAATCGTTCGAAACAAGCCATAAACGGTACATTAAGACCCGCTATACACGTTTATGGCAGTTTTGAGCCGAAATACACAAGTCTTCATATCGGCCCAAAACAATCTTTTTCATGCTCAGTGAGTGACATTTTTACCGATTTGGCATTTTTTTCACCGTATATTAATGACGTTACAGTGCAATAGTGGAACATCGAAATCTTTCGAAACAAGCCATAAACGGTACAGTAAGACCCGCTATAAACGTTTATGGCAGTTTTGAGCCAAAATACGCAAGTCTTCATATCGGCCCAAAACAATCTTTTTCATGCTCAGTGAGTGACATTTTTACCGATTTGGCATTTTTTTCACCGTATATTAATAACGTTACAGTGCAATAGTGGAACATCGAAATCGTTCGAAACAAGCCATAAACGGTACATTAAGACCCGCTATACACGTTTATGGCAGTTTTGAGCCGAAATACGCAAGTCTTCATATCGGCCCAAAACAATCTTTTTCATGATCAGTGAGTGACATTTTTACAGATTTGGCATTTTTTTCACCGTATATTAATAACGTCACATTGCAATAGTGGAACATCGAAATCGTTCGAAACAAGCCATAAACGGTACAGTAAGACCCGCTTATACACGTTTATGGCAGTTTTGAGCCGAAATACACAAGTCTTCATATCGGCGCAAAACTATCTTTTTCATGATCAGTGAGTGCAATTTTTACCGATTTGGCATGTTTTTCACCGTATATTAATGACGTTACAGTGCAATAGTGGAACATCGAAATCGTTCGAAACAAGCCATAAACGGTACATTAAGACCCGCTATACACGTTTATGGCAGTTTTGAGCCGAAATACACAAGTCTTCATATCGGCCCAAAACAATCTTTTTCATGGTCAGTGAGTGACATTTTTACCGATTTGGCATTTTTTTCACCGTATATTAATGACGTTACAGTGCAATAGTGGAACATCGAAATCGTTCGAAACAAGCCATAAACGGTACATTAAGACCCGCTATACACGTTTATGGCAGTTTTGAGCCGAAATACGCAAGTCTTCATATCGGCCCAAAACAATCTTTTTCATGATCAGTGAGTGACATTTTTACCGATTTGGCATTTTTTTCACCGTATATTAATGACGTTACAGTGCAATAGTGGAACATCGAAATCTTTCGAAACAAGCCATAAACGGTACAGTAAGACCCGCTATAAACGTTTATGGCAGTTTTGAGCCAAAATACGCAAGTCTTCATATCGGCCCAAAACAATCTTTTTCATGCTCAGTGAGTGACATTTTTACCGATTTGGCATTTTTTCACCGTATATTAATAACGTTACAGTGCAATAGTGGAACATCGAAATCGTTCGAAACAAGCCATAAACGGTACATTAAGACCCGCTATACACGTTTATGGCAGTTTTGAGCCGAAATACGCAAGTCTTCATATCGGCCCAAAACAATCTTTTTCATGATCAGTGAGTGACATTTTTACCGATTTGGCATTTTTTCACCGTATATTAATAACGTTACAGTGCAATAGTGGAACATCGAAATCGTTCGAAACAAGCCATAAACGGTACATTAAGACCCGCTATACACGTTTATGGCAGTTTTGAGCCGAAATACGCAAGTCTTCATATCGGCCCAAAACAATCTTTTTCATGCTCAGTGAGTGACATTTTTACCGATTTTGGCATTTTTTTCACCGTATATTAATAACGTTACAGTGCAGTAGTGGAACATCGAAATCGTTCGAAACAAGCCATAAACGGTACATTAAGACCCGCTATATACACGTTTATGGCAGTTTTGAGCCGAAATACGCAAGTCTTCATATCGGCCCAAAACAATCTTTTTCATGGTCAGTGAGTGACATTTTTACCGATTTGGCATTTTTTTCACCGTATATTAATGACGTTACAGTGCAATAGTGGAACATCAAAATCGTTCGAAACAAGCCATAAACGGTACATTAAGACCCGCTATACACGTTTATGGCAGTTTTGAGCCGAAATACGCAAGTCTTCATATCGGCCCAAAACAATCTTTTTTATGGTCAGTGAGTGACATTTTTACAGATTTGGCATTTTTTTCACCGTATATTAATAACGGCACATTGCATAAGTGGAACATCGAAATCGTTCGAAACAAGCCATAAACGGTACAGTAAGACCCGCTATACACGTTTATGGCAGTTTTGAGCCGAAATACTCAAGTCTTCATATCGGCGCAAAACTGTCTTTTTCATGATCAGTGAGTGACATTTTTACCGATTTGGCATTTTTTCACCGTATATTAATAACGTTACAGTGCAATAGTGGAACATCGAAATCGTTCGAAACAAGCCATAAACGGTACATTAAGACCCGCTATACACGTTTATGGCAGTTTTGAGCCGAAATACTCGAGTCTTCATATCGGCGCAAAACTATCTTTTTCATGATCAGTGAGTGACATTTTTACCGATTTGGCATTTTTTTCACCGTATATTAATAACGTTACAGTGCAATAGTGGAACATCGAAATCGTTCGAAACAAGCCATAAACGGTACAGTAAGACCCGCTATACACGTTTATGGCAGTTTTGAGCCGAAATACACAAGTCTTCATATCGGCCCAAAACAATCTTTTTCATGCTCAGTGAGTGACATTTTTACCGATTTGGCATTTTTTTCACCGTATATTAATGACGTTACAGTGGAATAGTGGAACATCGAAATCTTTCGAAACAAGCCATAAACGGTACAGTAAGACCCGCTATAAACGTTTATGGCAGTTTTGAGCCAAAATACGCAAGTCTTCATATCGGCCCAAAACAATCTTTTTCATGGTCAGTGAGTGACATTTTTACAGATTTGGCATTTTTTTCACCGTATATTAATAACGTCACATTGCAGTAGTGGAACATCGAAATCGTTCGAAACAAGCCATAAACGGTACAGTAAGACCCGCTATAAACGTTTATGGCAGTTTTGAGCCAAAATACGCAAGTCTTCATATCGGCACAAAACAATCTTTTTCATGCTCAGTGAGTGACATTTTTACCGATTTGGCATTTTTTTCACCGTATATTAATAACGTTACAGTGCAATAGTGGAACATCGAAATCGTTCGAAACAAGCCATAAACGGTACATTAAGACCCGCTATACACGTTTATGGCAGTTTTGAGCCGAAATACGCAAGTCTTCATATCGGCCCAAAACAATCTTTTTCATGATCAGTGAGTGACATTTTTACCGATTTGGCATTTTTTTCACCGTATATTAATAACGTTACAGTGCAATAGTGGAACATCGAAATCGTTCGAAACAAGCCATAAACGGTACATTAAGACCCGCTATACACGTTTATGGCAGTTTTGAGCCAAAATACGCAAGTCTTCATATCGGCCCAAAACAATCTTTTTCATGCTCAGTGAGTGACATTTTTACCGATTTGGCATTTTTTTCACCGTATATTAATAACGTTACAGTGCAATAGTGGAACATCGAAATCGTTCGAAACAAGCCATAAACGGTACATTAAGACCCGCTATACACGTTTATGGCAGTTTTGAGCCGAAATACACAAGTCTTCATATCGGCCCAAAACAATCTTTTTCATGCTCAGTGAGTGACATTTTTACCGATTTGGCATTTTTTTCACCGTATATTAATAACGTTACAGTGCAATAGTGGAACATCGAAATCGTTCGAAACAAGCCATAAACGGTACATTAAGACCCGCTATACACGTTTATGGCAGTTTTGAGCCGAAATACACAAGTCTTCATATCGGCCCAAAACAATCTTTTTCATGTTCAGTGAGTGACATTTTTACCGATTTGGCATTTTTTTCACCGTATATTAATAACGTTACAGTGCAATAGTGGAACATCGAAATCTTTCGAAACAAGCCATAAACGGTACAGTAAGACCCGCTATACACGTTTATGGCAGTTTTGAGCCGAAATACTCAAGTCTTCATATCGGCCCAAAACAATCTTTTCCATGATCAGTGAGTGAAATTTTTACCGATTTGGCATTTTTTTCACCGTATATTAATAACGTTACAGTGCAATAGTGGAACATCGTAATCGTTCGAAACAAACCTTAAACGGTACAATAAGACCCCCTAAACATGATTATGATAGTTTTGAGCCGAAATACACACGTCTTCTTATCGGCGCAGACAGGGGCGTAGCCAGGATTTTCTTGTGGGGGGGGGGGGCAAAGTCGACTCATTGTCCCCAATCTTGACCGACAGGACTATCTAAGCGGAGCGCCACCATCAGTTGGCGTGGAGCGTGCAAGAAAATTTTGTTTTTAGAAACCCCTCAGATGGCAGGAAACGGCACTTCTCGGATGTTTAATGCTGCATGTTCCAGGCCTGAAAATATGGATCTCATTTCTTAAATTCTCAATCAAAAAAAAAAAAAAAAAAAAAATCAGTCTATGGAAAATGTTAATACATGTTTCTAAGCGGAGCTCTACCATCGATTGGCGCGGACTGTACCAGGAAATATTTGGCTTAACAAACCCCTCAGATGCCCGGAAACGGCACTTCCCTAGTGTTCTAAGCAAGAATATGTTCAGCCCGACTTCGAATTTTTCTCCGCTTCTTAATTGGAGCACTTGTCAAATATTGAGGGGCTGAACATATCTTTAGCGCCACTTTTCCATTTTTCATACACGACATTAAATTTGTATATGCTGGAAGAAGGTATTTCCGCACTGATTTAACTGTGGAAAAGCGGGCGAATTTTTTTTTCGGTAAGCCTACACTAAAAGGAATCTGTATTTATTAAAACTTATATAGGTCAATTGTCCCGGCATTTGGGCTCTATCGGGCACAACTTATATTGTACTTCCTTTTTCGAGTCCGTACCGCACGACTGACACAAAAGATTATTAACTAAGTTTAGCGAAATGAGATGAAATTCCCGACATGTACATTAATCCATTTATTCTACTTATTAATTTACTTGAAAAGATGGGAAGGGTTTGTACTTCATTAGCTCTAGGTAACGGAACTAAGGAGGAGTGTGAAAAGCATACCGAACATTTTGGGTTTTATCGCAGAAATAACTCGTTTGAAAGCCAAAATAACTAAACCGACCATTAGAAGGCGACAGATTATTCCCGGAGCGGGCCATGCCAGCGACTAAAAGTTCCGACAGCACCTACGTCGAGGGGGTGATGAGAAGGGAATATGAAGGAGCCTAACTATCCCATGTCATTGCAGTCTGGGCACATTTTGCACAATATCACTTAATATTTTAAAAGCCGAGTTGCGCACTGATAGTGTTCTTTTGAGTCTGAATCGTGAAATTATAAAGCGCGCGAAGCGCGCGAAATTTTTTTTGTAGGCTTACAAAAATAACATAGCCTATGTTAACTTTAAGAGCAAAAAGAAAAAAAAAAAATAGAAACTATAGGGGTTGTAGACCGTATCTCGGGGATAACATACATTGTGTCGAAACCACCTGGAATACCCGTTTAAATAACCAAACTATGCTCCTTGAATCGCTCACCAACTGACCTATCGCATGACACACACAAGAGTACAGCAACTATAGGCTTTGTGATATGGGATGAAATTTACGACCTCTACATAACCTATGTACTGTGCCTACCCGTTACTTGGTAAGGTTGACAGGACTAACACTCCCTAGATATGTGGAATGGAAGTATTGGAAAAACTGGAGTGGGTCCTATAGCGCGCGTAGCGCGCCGAAAATTTGGGGTTCTTATTAAGAAAATTTTCCCTTGAGAGCAAAAAACAGGTAAACCATCGGGGAGACTAGTCGTCGTCGGGGACTGCATACTTTATCGTAACGACTAAGAGCCCCCCCCCCTACCCCGAAAAACTGTAAAAAATACCCCCGATTCCCGTCCTCCTCTTGCCGTTTATCTTTTTTTTTATTTATTTATTTTTTTGCTCTCCCTCATTTTTTCAACATCGCCCATCGCGTCCCCAAAATTTCTGTGGGGGGGGGGGCACTCTTCCCCCTTCCCCCCCCCCGCTGGCTACGCTAGTGGGCGCAGAATAATCTTTTTCATGGTCAATGAGTGACATTTATACCGATCTGGCATTTTTTGCACCCTATGTTAATAACGTTACAGCGCAATAGTGGAACATCGTAATCGATCGAAACAAGCCATAAACGGTACATTAAGACCCGCTATACACGTTAATGGCAGTTTTGAGGCGAAATGCTCAAGTCTTCATATCGGCGCAAAATAATCTTTTTCAGGATCAGTGAGTGAAATTTTTACCGATTTGGCATTTCTTTCACCGTATATTAATAACGTTACAACGCAATAGTGGAACATCATAATCGCTCGAAACAAGCCTTAAACGGTACAATAAGACCCGCTAAACATGATTATGGCAGTTTTGAACCAAAATCACACGTCTCCATATCATTTAACTTTTGATCTCATAAAACATTTTTGAATTGTATACTTTTCGAATCTTAAGTGGTTAACATGTTGTGATCAATCCAACATTTAGCAGAAAAACGGTTATTCCCTCATTTATTGAGCCTTAATAATGTATCATTTTGAAGAGATATTTTGCAGAAAATTGTTGATTTATTGTCTCTTCAACAATATAACAATTTGCACAAAACTGAAAAATTACGAACTTGTTAAGTTTTAACTTTCTGGTGTTAAAGGTATGTACGGGTATGTTAAATATGACAATAGGAGCTGTAATTTTAACCAATCATATTAACCTTTTTTAACCTCCCAAACAATGTTTCGCGGCTGTGTTAATGACAGCCATCCAAATTTTAAACAGAGGGCTACTTCGGCATGCGGATAAATACAAGGGATGGGACCTTTTCCTTTGAGAATAATTAAAAAAAAATTTCTCCGAAATGCATATTTGTTGGGATCCGATTAATGAGCAACTCTTCATCTTGTTCTGATAAATATAAAAAAGTGATCACTTGTGATAAGAATGTTATTCATCAATTTTCTACGAATTGTTGAATTGTTGAGATCCGACAAGCAGGTAATTTATCAATTTCCTGAAAAATGTTAGGATAAGAAGTGAACATTTCGTCATTTTGTTGCAAAATGTTTCGATAATATAGTGACAAACTTTGCAATTTGACCTCACTCAAACATTTCCGTAATAACACATTTTGTCGGATCTGAACAATTAAATATTGTAGAATACCGATGAACTACTCATTTATCATATGTGATCAATTCTTCATTTTGAAGAAAAATGATGAGTCACTCACCTATCGGATCTCAACAATTTTGTATTCTGAAGAAAAATGATGAATTACTCACTTACAAAATGTTAGCATTTCTACATTTTTTCAGAAAATTACTGAACTATTGCTTTTCAACAATATTACAATTTGCAGAAAACCTTGTTTCCGTACTTTATTCATCAATTTCCTGCAAAGTGTTAGGAAAGTAAGTGAACACTTCATCATTTAGTTGCAAAACGTTAAGATGAAAGACTGACTAAGAGTGTTATTTGACTGCAATTAAAAGTTTCTGTTAGATAGGGTGATGTCTCTAATTTTTTTAGAAATGATTAAATGCCAATCATGTGATTTTAACAATTTTATGAAAAATGATCCGAAAATGGCAAGATTATTTTCTACTGGGATTTTGAGAAGACTTTACGTTTTTCTTTAAACAAGACAAGATGTGTTTAAGTAGACTTTACTCAACGCTCTTTCTCCCTTTCGTTGTAACTTGTTTCCGATAATACGAGAACAAGACGGTATGGAATGGTGATTAGGGTGGACTGTGGCCAGTGAAAGTGGGGATCCGGCAATTAAGACACAGTGAGAGCACATATCCCTATAGGTTCATATGCGATGACACTGTTATTAGCAATTATTTCCTCCACAAATCCACCAAAAAGTTTTTTTTTCGACTTTTTCGACCGACTTCAAAATAGTAGCTCGGCTCATATGGCTGAATGAGCCAGTTATTAACAACCAGAATGAAAAAATGCATTGAGGTTTCGATGATACATAAATGTTCCGTTTTAAAGAGTGCCCTCATGCACCATTATCTTCTCATTCAAATGTTATACTATAACACTGATACTGATAAGTGACCTCAGATACGACGCTGTTTACATCGGCTGGTTTATTAGCGTCATCATTCAACATTCATTCCTATCATAGCTAGCGTGATGCTTTCCTTTACTATAAAAGAAAATTAATGACTTTGCTCATGGCATTTCGGATCAGAGACGGCTATGTTGAAGGGCAATTTTGTCATGAGGGGGGTTTGTCAGGGATGACTTTGTACGGGGAGATTTGTTGGTCGAGAAGACGACTTTGCAAGGGCGACTTGACTGGGATCTCACTGAAACCTGGGGTTATGATATCAGAATGCAGTTGTCCCACGGTTTTTCCAGTCACGGCTTTGAAAACTTTCTTAAAAGAAGGGTTTAAGGTCACAACAGGATTTGGTATGTTAGAGGGGTACTCATTCTAAGCATTTTGGTGAAATTTGCATTGGAATCTGATGTGTGGTTCTCAAGATATGAGCATGTAAAGTTATCACATTTTCAACAAAAAGTGAACTTGAAGCAAGCACATATGACATCACATCCCCACATTATAGCACAAACTTGAGTTTCTCCTCAACAATCACACATAATTAAAGTGTGATTGCATAAGTGGCATGACAACTTTACAAACTTTGCATCCCCCACACCCTTCTGTTTTGGGGGTGATTCCGAACGTAACTGTCCTTTTTAGACAAGTAGTTGAAACATATGCAGTAAGTATTGCAGACAATTTAGGATTCTAGGTTTCCTGTGAGGAAAAGTTGAAAAGTTGGGATATTACTGAATAATCTTGATTTCCTTTTGGAAAATCTAAAATTGAATGGCGACCAAAGATCATTGTTACTACGCAATGTTTTCTAAGGCTTGCGAATTAAGGCTTTCCGACGACCTTTTAAAAGTCAAGATCTCATATTAGGGAAACTTTGGAATTTTATGAAAGAAAATATATGAAAATAGCACGTACTGTTTTTGCTCGTGTCACTTTGCCGATATGGTGTCACATACGGCATATTTCCGGTTTTGTTATCTCCGGAGCTTGGATAAGTTTACCAAACCGACTGATTTGTGAGCAAGCACTACTGCAATGGGAAGCGCAATATGCGGCGTGGAAAGCGCTCTGAAAATTTTTGATTTTGTGGACAAATAGTTACAAATATTGAGATTTTATTGGAGAAAATTAGGAATTTCATGAAAGCAGAGTTGGGAAAACCACACTGTGTTTGACTTGTGTCACAACACAGGGAGTGGGAAATTCCCATGCCATCTAACAAAGTCTTTCCGCTATTCTGCCTAAGTTTACAGTAGGCAGATGGGTAGCAGCATGCCTGGTAGACCTCACATGGTCAAATATTGACCAATCACGAACGTTTCCAGTGGAACCTAAGTTGGCACTAAAATCGGTCAAGAAACGGCTACCATATTGTCATGTAGTACGGCACTCCCTCCGTGACCTTTAACAGGAACGCCATTTTGTTGTTAACGATCAACTCTCCCTTCCTCCTCTTTGTCCTGGATTCCGAGTGCCTCTCATGTTTCTCTTCACGTGTTACCCGTGAATGTGGAAAACATCCATACCCTAGTTCCACGTGGACACTGAATTCCATATTTTCAAGGCGTGGCCAATTTTACTTTCTACAACCTCCCTATTGGTCACTAAAATCAACACATCCAATATTTATTTAATTCGGTGCTTCACAACTTTTAACCAATCAGGCACTGCATTAAGACACGTAGTTTTCGAATCTCCACCAGACTTGCAAGTTTTAGGCACTCAGGGCTCGTGCAACAGCCCCCGAAGGATAAACATGTAGGACAAGCTAATCTGTGTATAGTTAATTTTTAATCATCTTTCGCTGATTGAAGTGAAATAAATCATCAATCGTGTTGAATTAGAACTGAAATCTTTACCCTTTCCTTTATTTTTCTGAAATCTTTACTTTTCCGTTTATTTTTATTTTTTATCTCATCTCGTACCGCCACACTCGGCAACATCCCCGTACAAGCCTTCGTGCGTACGACTGGCCCTTTATTTTACAATATTTTAATAACTCAGTAATTTAACCTTTTGAAACACCCTCCCCAAATTTAAACAAAAATCACCGACCAATGCTAAGTCCTCGATCACTGGTTCTATTTAGATTAAAATTATGAGCGGTTATACTGAAACTTCTTTTCAACTGGTCTCCCATGCACACTGTAGAAAAGGAACAATAAATAATAAGCGTTTTATATTCATGAAAATTTGCATGTTACTAGAAATTTTGTTTTCAAAATAGTGTAATACAGGCTATGCACAGAAAGAAAAGCTATAATATGTATTTCAAGTGCCCATTACTCTTGAAAATGTGCATGATAGTAAGGTGTCTTAGTACATTTAACTTTACAGTGGCAGGACTAAAGTACAGTTTTGAATATATACATAAACATACAAAAAACATGCAAACATATGATGTATGCATATAAATACGTTAATAGTCAGGAGAGCCTACCATATGGTGGAGAGGTGTTACGTAACCAATAATGGTCTGGATACGTTAGGATTTTAACATGTTCACGCGAATCTCGCTTCATAGGTATATTTGTTAAGAGCAACCTGATCTTTTATCACGCACACATAGAGAGAAAACATGCACGAATTAACGGATTTCGCAATAGGCCAGGGACCGTCCTTGGTCCCCTGTTAGAGTCGAGGAGCAACCTCCCGTCAAGCTTAGCAATTAAGTGCACTCTAGAAGACATAGACTGCTTACTTCCTGCCCCAAATTTCTTGTTCTAAAAAATTAATATTCAAAATTTGCGCGGGCTACATCACGGTTTGGCAAAACTTTCACTTGAGGGGTAGAGACCCACTAGCCCCCTGGGATTTCTGCCTCGAGGACAATATGTTTGTTTCCCTCAGATGTTGGTCAAAGCATGTTGCTCGGGCAACCAAATTCCAAGATGACTGCCAGAGTTCAAGACAGCGGCGTGAAAAAATGTTTCATACATATCCATTTCACACACATCGGTGCCTTTCACCAGTTAGGTCCATCAGACATTCCGTTCTCAAACGGCTGTCTCCGTTTGAGAACTGTCTTTTTTTTTTTTAGCTCGGGACACCCCTTAGGACTTTCTAACGAACTTTTTTAAGTGTGATCAATGATGCAAGGAATCTTACTCAAAGTTCGTAATACTAGAAATGGGAGTGTATGGCAAGCTAAATGCTCAATAATTCGAAAAACATGGATTACCGACCGAAAAACCATGTTTATCGCCCGAAAAACTTAGGTTTTCAGTTGCAAATCCATGTTTTTCTCTGAAAAGGCATGTTTTTCGGCCGATAATCCAAGATTATCAGTGATAATCTCAGATTTTTAGTCGAGAACCATGTTTATCGGCGATAAACTTGAATTTTCAATCGAAGAACATGGTTTATCAACGATTATCCAAGTTTATCAGTGATAAATCATGTTTATCCGTCGATAAACCGTGTTTTTCGGTGATAAACACGGTCTTTTGCCGATAAGCTTGGTTTATCGCCGATAAACATGGATTATCGACCACAAATTGGCTTATCTCGTAATAATGTAGTGAGTGACTCAATTATACGCACTTGACACATTGCTGGAGCGCGTTCGGCGGTGAACCGCTGGAACTAGCTCAGGATGTATGTGTAGCAAATGCGCAATGCCTGTTCGAAAAACCATGTTCTTCGACCGAAAATCAAAGTTTATCGCCGATAAACATGGTTTTTCGATCGAAAAACATGGTTTTCGACTGAAAATCTGAGATTATCGCCGATAATCTTGGATTGAATCTTCGATCTTGGAGAAAAACATGGATTTCCTACTGAAAATCTAAGTTTTTCGGTCGATAAACATGGTTTGTCGGTCGATAATATATGTTTTCGAATTATTGAGCATTGGCATAGAAGTGACTGATTACAGTGAGTCAACTCTGTAAAAGGGTTAACCGACCAGTGACATAGGAACTGAGGGGCAGGGACCAAGCTTTACCCCGCTATACTTTTTAGTGGGAACCAAATGCCATTTTACCACCCCCAATATCGCGAGAGTATACATATATACATAGGCGTCAGTCTTTACTGAAACACAGTTCACTTTTGACGGAAGTGGCCATGTTCCCCCACACTTCAGTAAAGAAATGCATTTAAATGAAAAATACATGTACTATATTTGAGGTCCTGTCGTGTGCTTATCTGATGTTATGCAATCAAAATCGTACCTGTATCATAATCCTATCAGGCGGGAAGCAGGGGGAATGTCCCCCTGTCAGGGAAGGCTGGCTCCTGTTCAGGGATTTTCACGGTTTCCAAGGGAAGCCTTACTCACATAGATAAAGTAGGCAGTTCCGCGACGACGATTGTCGTCCCGGTGGTTTACCGGTTTTTGCTCTCAAGAGGACGAGTTCTTTAATAAGTCACCCAGAATTTTCGGAGAGCGTATTCCCAGTTTCTTCAATAGTTCCTTCTTCAAGGCAAGTCCTGTCTTCCTTAACATTTAGATAGAGTACACAGTTTATGTAGAGTTGGTAAATTTTCCCCATAGACTATATCAAATTAAAAGTCTAGTTAGGGATTCCGCCAGAAACACAAAAATAAAAAAAAAGGGGGGGGGGGGCAATTACTGCTAAACCCGAAGTTTAAATTAATGCTGTCGTAGGCGAACGTTACAAAGGGGTTCTTGGGGACAAAAGATTGTTTCAAGGCCCATGTACTAAGGTGCAATTGACGTGTTTTAGAGGGAAACATTGCGTTTGTTTTACAAGAAAATTTCTTCCAATTGAAACCAATATTTATTGACACAGAGTGATAAATGGTTAAAAATAATCCAGTATGGTGGTCTTCTTTTCAAGAAATAAGTTTCCGTCAGATTGAAATTTAGTTTTTTGTTGCTCAAGATTAATTTGTTCACCCAAAATTTCGACATTTCAAATGATGCAACTTCCATAGCTCTTCTTGTTCATAATATTTTGAGGGGATGAAGCTATTGCTGGGGTGTATGGTTGATAATGAGTGGTTTGATGATGTCTTGAGCTATTTTCTTCGAACGCTATGTTAGCACATTTTAAACGCAGTATTTCCCTTTAGAGGCATTCATTTGGGTAGGTTGAAACATTGCTGAAAAAGTGTACTCTTTTTGAAAAAGAAACCAAGATATTTACCATTTTCTAATTTTTATGAAAGTGAAGGGGTGGTTACCCATCTTCTTTTGGAAACTTTTGGGAGGGGGCAAATATCCCCCTTTTCCCCTCTGCAGGAAACACTGCTAGTAATATAACTGTTCTCTCGTGTTTTTGATGCGTAGTTAGTGAGCATCTCACTGAGCAAAGTTTGGCTTCTTCTTCTTCTTCTTCTCCTTCTTCTTCTTCTTCTTCTTCTTCTTCTTCTTCTTCTTCTTCTTCTTCTTCTTCTTCTTCTTCTTCTTCTTCTTCTTCTTCTTCTTCTTCTTCTTCTTCTTCTTCTTCTTCTTCTTCTTCTTCTTCTTCTTCTTCTTCTTCTTCTTCTTCTTCTTCTTCTTCTTCTTCTTCTTCTTCTTCTTCTTCTTCTTCTTCTTCTTCTTCTTCTTCTTCTTCTTCTTCTTCTTCTTCTTCTTCTTCTTCTTCTTCTTCTTCTTCTTCTTCTTCTTCTTCTTCTTCTTCTTCTTCTTCTTCTTCTTCTTCTTCTTCTTCTTCTTCTTCTTCTTCTTCTTCTTCTTCTTCTTCTTCTTCTTCTTCTTCTTCTTCTTCTTCTTCTTCTTCTTCTTCTTCTTCTTCTTCTTCTTCTTCTTCTTCTTCTTCTTCTTCTTCTTCTTCTTCTTCTTCTTCTTCTTCTTCAAATCCTTACCTTTATTCATAATCAAAAGATTGATATTACTTTCATTCAAGAGTCACCTAGTACTCCTGATAAGGAGCGTTTTTGGTCTAACGAGTGGGGAGGGAAAGTACTGTTTTCACATGGCTCTAATGACAGCAGGGGGTAATGATTCTTTTCAATCCGTCCCTTTCTTTCGAGATTATCAAAACCAATTTTGATAATGCTGGACGCTATGTTATTTCAGACATAAGGTTTGATGATTTGGTTTTTACAATTGTAAACATTTATGGTCCCAATATTGATGACCCAGGGTTCTATAATAGACTACTACATAAGGTAGGAGACTTCGAATGTGATAAAATTATTTTTGGTGGAGACTTTAATTTTGTCTTCAATTTTAATCTTGATAAAAAGAATGGTGTGCGCTAGACCAATTTTAAGGCTCGAGAAGAGTGTTTGAATCTAATGATGCACCATAACTTAGTAGATATCTGGCGCAATAGACACCCACTTTCAACGCAATTTACATGGAAGTCGAGTATCAACGACGATTTATATTGTCGTCTTGATTGGTTTCTTATTTCAAACACGCTTATAACCAATGTAACTCATGAAGATCTCATTTCTGGTTTTAGATCTGATCATTCTTTTGTACTTGTTACAATCAAAACTGTGACTGGTACCAGAGGGCCAGGCTTCTGGAAGTTCAATAACTCATTGTTAAAAAACAACGATTATGTAAATCTTATTCAGTCTTTTTTTGATGACATTGTTCCTAATGTTAGTGAGTGCTGGGAGAATCCAGCCCTAGGGTGGGACTATATGAAGCATAATATTCGTGAAATTACAATTACATTTAGTAAGAAATTGGCTCAAAGCAGAAGACGTCGAGAAAAAATCTTTTACAGCTTATTAACTCGCTGGAGAGGCAGCTTGTTATCAGATGGGATCTCAATACAAATAGTCTTTTGAAGGAAGCTCATAACGAATTGTTACAATTGTATGATTTTAAGCTAAAAGGGATTCAGATAAAATCACGAGCTAGGTGGGTTGAGGATGGTGAAACAAATAGCAAGTACTTTCTTAATTTAGAAAAAAGGAACAAAATTCAAAACAGGATTCACAATATTACAAAACCGGATAATACTCGTATACCATCGAATGAAGAGATTTTAAATGAGCTACATCAGTTCTATAGTAATTTGTACACCTCAGCTCCAGCGGGTTCAAATCCATCATACTTTTTTGGTGATTTTTCTTTTAATCGTACATTAACTCATGACGAAGCTGACTCATGTGATGGTATTTGTAACTGTAAATGAATGTCGTGTTGCATTGGGAAGTATGTCTTCTAATAAGTTGCCTGGCTCCGATGGCCTCACTGCAGAATTTTATAAAACATTTTGGGACAAGATTGGTCCTTTGTTAGTTAAGTCTTTCAATTATGCTTTCTGTAAAAGGTCAATGTCTCCGGAGCAGTGTAGAGGTATTATTAACGTCATACCCAAGCCTTACAAAGATTCTTCAGTTGTTAAAAATTAAAGACCGATTACGCTCCTTAATACTGACTATAAGATTGCTGCCAAGGCCATTGCAAACCGTCTAAGAAATGTCTTGCAAATTATTGGTAATAACCAAACGGGTTTTATGAAGAATCGCTTTATTGGAGAAAATATGCGGTTCACTTAAGATCTAATAGATTATTGCAAAGAAAAATGTATTTCTGGCCTTATCATGTTCTTAAATTTTGAAAAAGCCTTTGATACTCTTGATTGGAAGTTTTTACATTACTGTTTAAAGGAATTTAATTTTGGGGACTCTTTTATAAATTGGATCCATTGTTTCCAGAACAATAGTTTATCGTGTCTAAGAAACAATGGCTACTCCTCTAAATATACTAAGCTAGAAAGAGGCGTTAGACAAGGTTGTCCCCTCAGCCCGTATGTGTTTATCATTTCAGTTGAAATTCTTGCCCAGAAAGTTAAATGTAGTCATATAATTAAAGGTCCATGCATCTTAAACCAGGAAATCAAAATTTCACAATATGCGGATGATACAACAATCTATTTCGACAGTAGCCAAGATTCTATCCAGGCAATGTTTGATATGTTACATGCATAGGCGGGATTACGGGGGGGGGGGGGGAGCAAAGGGGGAGGGGCAGTTTTTCCAGAACTTAGTTTTTTACGTCTTAGTATGGTTGCTTTTACTACAAAAATACAAAGTGGAACTGACAGAGCTACGCGAGTGATACTTAATCAAGTTGTATATATAATGTTTAAAGAGGTCATATACTGCATTGAAAACTAAATAAAAACAATATTCTTCCAATAAATGTCCAAACGCTGTTTTTTTTTTCGCGACACGCTTCGCGTGCAGCCGTTTTAAATATGTCAGGATTCGGGGTTACTTCTTGCAGAACACCTATTCCATTGTCACTGAAACTTATCACCAGTGCCCGGGCCGTACACAGCTGAAGGTCTACCGTAACTAGTGAAAAGGGAGGGAAGGGAGGTTTCGTCTTCCGGTCCCCTTCTCTGACCAAGTGCCCCAAGCTTTCTGAAAGGACGATGATCTTATTTGACCCTTATCTGGAGCTCCACTCCTTTTCGGCTGAAGTGAAAAGGGGCCCACACTTCCTCTAATTTCCAGTAATATCTCTATTGAGATGTATTAAAAGTCCATTTTTCGGCGTGTTCTATGCGTCCCATCACAGATAACGACTCTATGAAAATCTCATGAAAAGGACTCTATAGGAAACCAAGTGTACGTTTTTGCTTAGTACAAATATCCTCATGGGTCACCCTTATTCAGCTGTAGTGAAAAAGGACCATTCTTTGTCTTATTTTATTTCAATTTCACTATTGCGATGAAGTAAAAGTTCATTTTTTCGGTGCGCTCCGCGCGCCCCTTAACAGGTAACGGTTCTGTGAAAGTCAGGCGCGGCGGAACGGAAAAAATATTGGAGGGGGGGGGGGGGCTGAGTGCCAACAGGACTATCTAAGCGGAGAGCCACCATCAGTTGGCGCGGAGCGTACAAGAAAATATTTTGCTTTAACAGGTCAGGTGTCCGGAAACGGCACTTCTCGCGTGTTCTGTGTTGCATCCAGCCTTAAAATATGGGTCTCCTGTTTGCAATTTCTCAACTGAAAGAAAAAATTAAGCCTATGCAAAATGGTAATACATATCAGATAAATTGAGATAATACAAGGACAATCATTAATTATGCATCCTCTTTCATTCATTCTGTTTGCCGTGTTGTTCACTTTCAGCACCCCTTGTTACATTTGTCCACCCATACATGTCAATTACTCAATTATATTTTCCCCTAGATCATATCATTTGTCCCCAAAAGACCCCTCCCCGTGGTTCCTCCCAAGGATACCTTTAACCTAATCTCTACCGATCTCAGATACTAACGGTAGTAGCCTACGCTGTTCAACCTCGCGAAAAACGATCAGTAAAACTTAGCAAATTACGCGATAACAGGCCATACTGCTTCCACTTTTCGAGGACCTCGGAGATGGGGTTGGGGGATGATAAAGAGGCTTTAGCGTGTCCAGTACCTTTTTCATCAACGTTCCCCTAAAATTATTAGTAGGCCTATATTGTGCATTAGACTGATGAAGAATATGTTCACCACCCACTTCAATATTCTCCCCGCCGGCCGTCGCCGGTCACCACTTCTTGAAGCGCACCTTACACATATTGGGGGGGGGGGGGGGACTAAACATGCCTTTAGCCCCTCCACTTTTTTCATTGGGGGGCTAATCCCCCAAAGTCCCCCCCCCGTTCCGCCGCCACTGGTGAAAGTCACCTGAAAAAGACTATATAGGAAACCAGAGTATGTTTGTGCTTCAGTAAGAATGTCTTTGGGGGGGGGGGGCACCGTTATTCAGCTAAGGTTAAAAGTGGCCCGTCCTTTCTCTAATTTTCATTCAGTTTCATTACTGAGATGTCTTAAACGTTAAATTTTTTGGCGCGCTTAGCGCGCCCCATCATAGTCAAGGCCTGAATTTACATCACATGAAAAGCCCCATTCCTTTCTGAAAAGAAGATCTGGGACACCAAGGAGGGAGCCCCTGACGAACCTCAATTTTAAGTAATCCACTCTCCCTCCCCGCACCCTCTGCATTATCGATTCCGGCCGACTTTAATCATAGGGAGTAAGGACATAATTGAAGAAAGTCAAATTGTGATATTTGTGTTCTGTTAAGTGCCCATCTTATGTTATTTAAAGTTGAAGATAAAATGCATGCCTACAATTTCGTAAATACCCAGGAGCTTCCGGGGGCTTTGCCCCCTGGACCCCCACAGGGGCTTTGCCCCTGGACCCCACAAGGGGCCCTAAGTCGGGCCCTTGTACCCCACGCCATTAGGGGGAGCGCTTCGCGCTCCCGTGACGCCTCCGGCACCATCTGGCAGTCTGCCCAAATTTGCCCCCCACTTTCAGAGATCAAATCCCGCCCCTGGTTACATGATTTTGGGAACGCCGCTGGTTTAAAAATAAATTTTGATGAAACTATTCTATTTCCCCTTGGACCATTTGCTCACACAAAGCCTTATTTTGCTTACGACTACCCTTTTACTTGGTCAAAGGCGCCAGTAACTTTGCTGGGTATCACGTTCACTTGTAATAGGGAAGATCTTTTCCATCTAAATTTTCCCCCGAAATTGTCTAGGCTTAAACGGGTTTTAAATCTTTGGAAATCTAGAGATATTACACCGATTGGAAGAAATATTATTTTTAAAACCTTTGCAATTTCGCAACTTGTTTTTCTGTTTCAAACTCTTCCAAACCCTCCGACAAGTTTCATTACATATCTAAACAAAATTCTTTATGGTTTTATTTGGAATGATAAGCCAGAGAAGATCAAACAGTACACTATGATAAGTCCGACTAGTTTAGGGGTTTAAAGGTAACCCACTTAGAAAGTTTTATTAATAGCTTGAAGATTTCATGGATTAAAAGGCATCTAGATGTAGGTAAGGGTGCTTGGAAGGTCTTTTTTGATTATCATATGAGAACTGTTGGAAAAGATTTCTATTTTAAATGTAATTTAAATAAGAAGGATATTCCACATACAGACAATTTTTTATTGCTGATGTTTGTAAAGCATGGTCTACTCTCAGTTTCCAGAATCCAATATGTAAGTTTGAAAATGAGATAATCTGGAATAACCCAATTATTAAGGTGAGTGGTTACACTGTGTTTTATGGCTTTTTACATTCGAAGGGCATTGACTATGTTTACAACTTTTTTAGAGAAAGTGGGAGGCCACTCATGTACAATGCTTTCTTAACTAATTATAACTTAGAAAATTTTCCATTTACAGTTTACAATGGATTGATCTGTGCTATTCCTACCTTGTGGAAACAAGAGTTGCAAGAAGCAAGCTTATCAAAAAATCATTGTGAGGAATTACTTAACACTTTGCTTAATCAGCAGAATGCCTCAAAATGGGCATACAATATTTTAATTAAAGATATTCTCATCCCACCAATTGCATTGAATAAATGGAATTTAATATTCAACTTTGATAATGACGTCTGGTCAAACATTTTTTTAAGTCCTTGGTTTTCAGTTAGAGATGCAAAACTCCAATATTTTCAGTTTAGATTTTTACACAGAATTTTAGGTACTAATAGTAAATTGCATCTCATGAAAATAACTGAAAGCAGTTTATGCTCGTTTTGTAAAATTTATGATGAGTCAATTGAACACTTATTTTGGGATTGTTCTGTAGTATCAGGGTTTCTCCTAGACATTGAAATGAAATTCTTTGGAAAATGTTTTGTCTTTGCAAAAGAAGACATCTTTTTTTGGTTTTCAGCAATTGATTAAACATCCCTACATGTTTTTAATTTACCATTACAAATTTATATCTTTCACTGTGAGCAAGAAAACAAGGAACCAAATATTTTTGACTTTGAGTATGAATTTAAATTTGCTTTGTCAGTAGAAAAGGAAATTTCTATGCGAGGAAGTAATAAACGTTTCTTTACTCATAAGGAGTTAACTGATTATTTTCAAGGTATTTAGACGATATACTACATTAGTAATTTATTTTGTCTTGCAAATGTTTCACTTCATGATTTCTTTTGGTGTCCTTTAAACAAGTAAATGGTAAATGATTGTAAAAGAAGAAAAAAAAAAGATGTTGAATTATAAATGCATCGCTGAAAGAATGAAAAATAAATGATGGTTGGAAAAAATTATCATTATCATTATCATTAGGTCACACGTCGGGCCGGCTTTTCGACCGCAGTTACGTAATAGCATGCACAATGCATGCATTCGGGTCAGTTAGTGGTTGTGACCTTATATCAACAGAGAGCAAAGTAAAATATTGCCGTGTTTCTTGCATAGAGGCTAACATTTATTTTGATTTGTACCTCAATACTTTCACAAAAATTTTGTTTTAGTTTATTTTCAAATCTTTGTTTTCCATTTGGAAACTCCAACGATACATTTGGTACAAATTGTTAGGAACTTTTTGGCCAAGATACACTCTTTACTCCCTATGATTTAAGTAGAAGACACTGGACCTCCTAATAAGTCAATTATCCGGTCGACCTTTCTATTCGACACAACACAACCGTGACTTTCATTTAATCATTTCGTCGCGTTTCTTAAACCGGATAGTAGTGTACAGGTTACTGAGTCCCACCCGCTATTTTCACAGCCGAAGAAAAACTTTGCAACTAGGCTACTTCGTTTAATAAGCTGTTTGTTGTTTGAACCTCACATTTGACACGTGGGTGCTGCATATATACTGCTTTAACCAAGGAGGTTCTACAAGGAGAACCTAATTGCTTTAACAGTCTGCATGCGGTTGCCACATAATTACTAGATGATCCCTATCCTTTTGGGTGGACGTGAAAGTCATTTGGGGTTATGAGACGTCAAAAAGTCAAAACTTTTGAAACAAAATATCTCGAAAATGGTACATGTGACTATGTTCATACAGTATTTGTGGTTTGTACGTTGACCATATTGAGTTGATGATTCCTATCAATTTTCGTGGACGTCAAAGGTAATTTGAGGTCAGGAAAGGTCAAATGGTAAATTCCTTACAGATTGCAAGGTAAGTGTGACCAATCTCACATTTGGTTTGTGAGTTAACCATATTCAGTAGATGATCCCACTTTTGGTGGAGGTAAAAGGCAGTGGCGGAGCTAGGGGTTTCGGTCAGAGGGGGCGAAAATGGTCTGCAGGGGCGCTTCGAAGGAGTAAATACCCTGAGCCTGCGCACGATCGAAGCCACGGCTTTTCATATTTTCCATTAATTTGATTTTCACCCGGTAGAAGACTACTTTGACATTTCTCCTCAGCAAGTTTTTCTATTAAAACATGTTAAAATTTCTATCCATGGGCTTCCGCTGAAGAAAATTCGGGGGGAGGGGGGCTAAATTCTTGTAGGGGGAAAGCTCCGTGCCACCATGAGTTGGCGCGGAGCGCAAGAAAATTTTGGCCCAAAATGCAGCTCAGATCGATGGAAATGACATTTCTAAGGCCTATTTACCGCATATAAATAGGGAAAACACTGAGTGAACTGTTAAGAAATATTGATGTTAATTTTCCTTCGTCTTTTTCTTAATGTTTTCTTCGTTTTTTCAGGTTTTTTATTTATTTTCCAGGGGAGGGAAAGTCCCCCCCCTGCCCCTACCTGCGGACGCGCATGTTTCTATCCTCTCTTCCATATGCTAGTATGAAGGCAGTCATTATATTTTGTGTGTTATTGTCAGGTCTCGATTTAAGATTTTAATGTAATAATGGGCCACTCTTTGAAGGTAAAGATTAAACCTGCTAGAGCAAAATAGCAAGCAATCCTACTGAGGAAAAAGGTTATGGAAATTAATCACCGTTAGGTGTACATTTTTGGCACCTGGAAATCAAGATAAGTACACGAAGAAAAATTAAATGAGGTAATTTATATCATGCGACCACTCTGAAATAGCCATTTTTTAAGTACATCAAAAGAAATAGCCAAGACAAGAGGTCTGCTTGGCTTTCTAGATACCAAATTCATAATAAATAAAAGTCTCCTAAACTTAAGCTTTTTTGATGCAATGTTCTGGCATTTTAGACCTCGGAAGTACAGAAATAAGCATTTTCATAGAATTATTGTGCAGTGTCAGAAATAGCCATTTATTATGATAATGGTCACTTGAAGGAAAGCTAAATGAAAATTACTCATTACAACTCTTAAATCATTACCACTATTTTAACAGTTCTATTTTATTTTAACCTGAATGTTCTCTTCAAATGATCTTGAAAAACGTCTTTTTATTGTCTATGTTGACATTTATCCCCGACAACAAGAGGGCTATTTGCGCTGCAATTATTGCTGCGCCCTTTGCAACATCTTTTACCGGCCGGGAGGGTTGATTTAATGTCAGTCTGTGTATTTTGTAAGCTTAAAATCACGCTTGGTGTGGAACTTGGTGTGGAAGCAATGAACTTAGCACAGCGACAACATTCATTACTGCGTATAAAGCATGAAGATATGTTTGCGGCAAAACCTAACCCTATGTTACAGAAGATTACCCTTTTCATCAGAATGAAATGCAGTTAGTACATTTATCGGTGGCTGTTTGATCATTTTGTTATCTGGGCCTTAAAACAACCCTATTAAATTTTGTTTTTTGCCAAAAATGGTGCAAGAGTAAAGTGTGTTGAAAACCCCAAAAGGGCGCCGACAGACGATTTTGGTCCGTCAGGGGGGGGGGGGGTGGCGACCGCCCCCTGACCATATGGCAGCTCCGCCACTGGTAAAAGGTCAAAACCTCGTAAACCAATATCTCAAGAATGGTACACGTGACTATTCATATGTGTATGTCGGTTGGCCTTATTCAAATGTCATGTGGATTCACAAAGGGCGAGGGGAATCTCCATGTAGGAAGCGTGGATGCCTTGCCACTCACTCATGAGGCTAGAATTCAATAGGAGGTTTTAGCCACCAGGCGACATAAGACATCTATATATTTCACCCGAGAAAATGGCCTTTCCCGGGGAAGTTTGGCTAAACGACCCCATTGAATTCTAGCGTTATGTGTCAATGTGAAAAAGCCTTGCATTTCAGCGCCCGGGAATCACTTAGCCTTTTGGTTTTTTAATTTTAATAGGTCACACATATGTTTATGAGATTTGTTTTTTTTCTCCGTTAGAAGAAACTCTTTAAAAAGAATTACACATTTTATGACTTTTAACGTAATAACGATGACAGTTTTTACGATAACCAATCGTGACATATGGAGCACAATTCGGCTTTGATTGTGTCACCTATATTTTAACCTCTAATCCCTACTGAGACCCCAAAGGATACAAGAGAGGATATAGCTAGTCAATATGAAATATTCACGTCTCTTTTCACCATCTGAAACAAGTAACCGACATCTCTGGTTTTATGTTAAATGATGCGTGATAAGTTTCTTTGCTAGCTGCCTTAACATAGGGCAAGGAATTACTTTTGCTTTAAATATTTGTTTTTGTTAAAATTTATCCCTCACACGACCCAGGTCATAGGTCACATCACTAAACTCAGTGCATTAGCCTTGGGCATAAGCAGCCTCTCTGCTCTAATTAAAATTATTCTTGCCAAAACTCAACAAATCTGTGCACAACTGATGCTTAAAGGCCCTGTTCTCTCACCCCAAACAGTACCAATTCTCCTAACCTTCTTACTGAAGCCCCTCCCACAATTGTCTGAAATTCATCCTCAACCAGACACAATCTCAGTTTATTGCTTCAGGGTGAGTATAGAAAAACTCAATTTATATAATCAAAACACTCTCAGTACCGTACATGCTGTGTAATATAAGCTTTGGCACTCTGCATTGTTTCAATTAGCTGTCATTCAAGGAGCTGAGTCAATTGAGAATTTCGGTAACCGGGTACCAAAACTGTAGTTTGGGGTGAGAGGTTTGGCCCTTTAATGGGCAAGCATTTATCTGTGTGTGTGTGTCTGTAATTTCCAAGAAATGTATGTATGTTGCTCCCCTTAATCAATAGGTAATCCTGATTGACTTTGGTCAAGATGAAGTTTATTAACAATAGGCCTCTCAACCCTTCTTAATCCACAGGCCCCTTTAGATAAGCACAAATGTTTCAAAAGCCCAAACGCACAAGAGAATAAATACCCATGGAAATGTACATGTTTACAGAGACACTATTAAACTAGTTTACCCTTTGCAACCATTACCGAACAAAATTGACCTTCTCCTTTGAGCTACATGACTCCTGCAGTTCTCTCCATACGGTAATTACTCTATTTGCTTCTTTACTTTTCACCATCTCCACTATGCACTTTTTTCTCATTACTTCCATTGATATTATTTACTATGAAAATTATACCATTGTATTTTCTGATGATTTTCTTGCCAACCACATTTTGCAAGTATTTAAAGCCGTCCATTTTCATCGCCTTGCAAACCAGAACCTTTCTTTGTATTACTGATTGTTTTTTGCATGTCTCACAAGTTAATATGATAATATAATTAGAAATTGTAATTCATGTGTCTTTCATTTTCTGTCCCCTGGTTTGTACTAGTTCCAGAGTCAAGTATTCCCGAGGTATTACCAAAAAATCACATTTCAGGTTCAATAACTCTGAAGATAACAACTTCAACCAGCCCAAATATTACAGATTACTAAGCCTTTCATTTGTTTCCTTAACACAACACCGCAAAGATAGTTCAGCCCAACTCACAAAAACTGACTACAAATATTGGGCCATCAAAGCTCATCTACACCTTAAATTCATTCAGTAGTTATGACCGCAAACTTCCCTTTGGCCTGTAATTTATCAAGTAGGCTATATCTCTTCTCTCCTCCCCTGAACCTATCCCTTGAAGGTTGTTTTGGGCTGCCCGCATCTGAAGAGATATTTCTCCCCTCTTTCGGGAAACTTTTCATACGTAGGTTTTGATTTTTTTTACCGAAAGTCTTACTTGAAGTAAGCATGGAGGTAATTTTTAAACCAGTGTTAAGTCAATAAAATTACCATTAATAACGACTTTAATACCTCATAAACACTCAAAACCCAGGAGCTTTCGGGGCCTGACCCCACCAGGAGCCCTAAGGCGGACCCATGGACCCCACCAGTTTGGCCTCGCGCTCCGGCGCCATAAGTGGAGTCTAGCAGTGCCCCGGGCCCCTGCAAAATTATTGTGCCCTCACAGTGCCCCCTAGAATGAAAAGTCTGGTGACGCCACTGCGCGCAACAGAGGCTTCGTTGGCTGGGCAACCGATTTTAGGGACAAGCCTATGCCAGGTGGGAGGAAAGCACGAGTACCCGAAGAAAACCCCACGTACATCGAGCGGGATATGAACCCATGCAGATGTAAAACACATATTGTCCGGCCGCTGGAATAGACCTCTCTGCCACGCGATATGACCCTAAAAACCCAGTTCCTTAATGCAGTCTGGTTATATAACGGGAAGTGATAAATCGCACCCCTCTGGCAACCACTTCATATTAATGACCCAGACGACACACTAACGTCACAAGGAATTCAATGTTCATACACGAGGTAGCATAAGAGCGTTTGGAAAGTTCCCGAAGATCTTGGGAATATTTGCGCGTGTTGCACAACGTAACATGGTAGTTTGAGCTTGATCTTGCGAATTATTGGAATCTATCCTAAGGAATTTGTGAAAAACAGTATTGGACGAACTGCAAAGTTGATAAACATACTATCACGTTGTTTGCAACGTTATGTGTTCCCCTTGTAAACAACTTTGAACCCACAAAATATCTCCTTTCGAAGGCTCGAAGCAGAAGGTATTACGTATTGACCGAAAAAGGGTGTTACGTACTGCGTGCACAGCTACAACACCGTGCAAAATTGTAACCTCCTGGAAAACAAAGTTCCCGTAGAAGGGCTTATTAACTAAGTAAATCGAAAAAAAAGCAGTACACGTCGGACCGGGCGGGCACGGTCTTTAAATTTCTAACAAAAACGAGCACGTGAGAAAAGTTGATATTCAAATGAAATGCCAAGAGAAATGCAAAGACCGAGAAATGGACTCCCCTTTGGTCATCACATTATTCAAGCTTTCAAAAATCTTTACTTGCGCATAGGAAAATACCATAGTAACTTACACGGATAGTACACAAGAGAAAAATGGCTGCATCATTTTGTCATGGTGTTGTAAGTGCTTATTGTCATGTAGTATGGTGGACCTTCCCTGACCTTTATCATAGACGCCATCTTGCTGTTTACGAGTAATTCTCCCTTTTGTCCTAGATTCCCAGGGCCCTTACTGTTTCCCGTCATGTGTTACCGGTGAACGTGGGCGTCTACTTCGTTCTAGTTCAACGTGTACGCCGTACGTTTTCTCAAGGTGTGGCCAATTTCACCCTCTACAGCCTCAGGGGTGGCGCCAGGATTTCCCCGACAGGGGGGCCAAGCTCCCCGACAGGGGGGGGGGCAGCATTTCAAGGCCCCGACAAAGGCTTTGAGTTAGTCCAGGTGGGACGTGACTTAACATTTTGAGGCGCGCCGGGCGCGCGAAATTTTTGGCCTTCTTTTCAACAAATACTTAAAAATATGGAGTTTATTTTGAAGACAAAATTTAAAAATTTTTAAAGAAATTTTGCTTTTGAGAGGACCATTAAAAAGTTGGGGTGTTTATTGAAGGATCTGTCCTCCATATGGGAAAAATAAAAAACGTTATACAGGCGACAACTGTAAATATTTTGGGATTACGCATTTAATCGTACTAGGCCTATGTACTTAGGCTTCAACACGAGACTATAGGTTGCCCGAAAAGGTTTTTCCTTTTATGAACCAAGTTTTGAAAATTAAGAACTGATTTTATTGGAGAAATTTTGGAATTTAATTGAAGAAAATTTGGTTTGGGGTACAGTTATTATGAAATATTTGGGGTTTTTATTAAGTGATATGACTTTCAAGAGCAAAATTAGGTAGAATGTTGGGGTGATTAACAGAGTTGACTTTGGTTATTTATTGTACGGAGTATCCATCGAAATTGGAAAATTTTGCCACTTTTAACAATCTGAAGCTTATACTGGAGAAAACTTGTAATTTTATGACAGATTTACGGGTTTTTTTAAAAAAAAAAAAAAAATTTATCTTCTTACAAGAAAATCAAGTAGGACATGATCTGTAGTTTGGTTAGGGTTACTGAATATCATCATGCAGATAAAGGCACTCGGACCATATTGGGAAAATTCTCCCGCGGAACAGTTTGGCTTCCCATACATTTGAAGTTTTATATTTTACATATTGACATTAGACGTACGGGAGGGAGCGTTTCAGTTTCGGAGGGGCAGAATTGTCTCCTTTGTCCGAAAAATGTAATTTTGCCCGAGCACAGAAATTTTTTAAAAATTGAGAAACTCCCGACAGCAGGAAATTGCATTTCCCGGGCTCGTACCTAAAAACAAATCAGTCATTATTTTGAGCTTTCTTTCGCACTAAAATTTTCACTTCATAATATTGTCCCAAAACGAAGAACAATTTGCAAGCTTGCAATGTTCTGTTAAGTAATCTGTTCGACCAAAACACTCTATCTAAGCGGAGCCCCACCATCGGTTGGCGCGGAGCGTCTAGAAAATTTGAAAATTCGTACCTCTCATATAGTCGGAAATGACATTTCCCAGGCTTATGAAGGAGATCCAAGCTGTCAATACTTTAAAGTTTTCAATCGCAGATAAACGTTCACTTCAAACTAAATTCAGCCAGAAAGACTAAGCTGATCGCTACCATTGGTTGGCGTGAAGCGTACAGAAAATTTTGAAAAATGGGACCCCTTAGACAGTTGAAAATGGTATTTCCCAGGCTTATAGAGGGCTCTAAGAAGTCGCTTTTTGAGTTTCCGTTTGCAAAAAATTTTCACTTGAAACTTAAGTTCTGCTGAACTCAAGATGTCATTCTGGGTGTCTGGTGAGGTATATCTGGTATTTCTTACAGAATGCTTCAGATGTTTCTTTATGGTGTCATCATTTCTCCCTAAAGTTTCAAGGATCTCCATTAAAAGACCCTTGGTCAATGACTCACCTCTTCCATCATGTCCCCTCAAGATATCCTCAGTATATATTGCTCTTGATCATTACTAGTTGGCGGTGTATTTCACTATTTTCAATTTTTCATTAATAATTAAGTGACTGCTAAAAGGCAACAAACTGTGTGTTATCACTGTCTAGAAAAGAAGAAAGTAAGATTTCCCTCAACGGCAACTAAAGCAAATGTTAAATGATTGTGGTTTTTCACAAATTTTACACTCCCCGGACATTGATCAGTGAAACAGCCCCATTTTACTATTTGTAGTGGAATTTTTCCCTATTTTCCCTGAAATTAAGAAATTTAATTCGATTCTTTTAATATCATATGTCCTTTAGTAGATCACTACTCGAATGCTTAACGGTAATTGTATTTGGAACATTGTATGTAGCCTAACTAATTACCCCAGCTAGCCAGGAATATTTGATCGGTCCTTTGACGGTCCATTGTCGGCTCATCGTGGGAAAAATGTGTGGGTCTACGGTTCGTTGACGGGCGTGAGGTATTGATTGGCAAAAACTCTGTACCCATCATGCACTTTTCACAGTGTCAAGCCAGCGGACCTCCGATGGTTCTCCGTCGGTCAAATGGCCGCCGACAGACCGCCTGCTTACAGGGTATGATGCATCAATATACTATGGGCCTACGTAGCAATTTGGTTTAGTTTCGGCGATCGATCGATCAACTATCGATTTTGGGTGATTGTAGTGCTATATGCTATTACAGTGTTGACGCCTACCCAGCCAACATGCCCATCTGGGCCCCAGCTGGGTTTCAGCTGGGCTACTTGCTGGGCCCCAGCTGGGGCCCATCTGTTTTTGTCAGGTGTTCCCACGTGAGGCCCAACTGGGCTAGCCTTTCCCAGCTGAAGCCCAGCTGAAGCCCAGCTGAAGCCCAGCTGTGCCCCGCTTCAATAACTGAAGCCTAGCTGGGCTTCAGCTGGGAAAGGCTAGCCCAGTTGGGCCCCACGTGGGAACACCTGACAAACACAGATGGGCCCCAGCTGAGGCCCAGCAAGTAGCCCAGCTGAAACCCAGTTGGGGCCCAGCTGGGCATGTTGGCTGGGTACGTCACTGATTGGCATTGGTTGGCATTGTGTGTTTTGTTTTTTTTGTTTTTGTTTTGTTTCTCTTTGAGCCCTGCATGCGCCATGAGCGCTTTTTGCGGATGTGTGCGCATTATAAATTTCCATTATTATTTTTATTATTATTAATTGGTTGGCATAGAGCATGCGCAAGAACACACGGGTGTATATTTGGTGTTGCGCGTGTTAACGCTTGCGTGGTTGCACGCAGAGAGTAGACAAACTGGAACCTACCGTCCATTGTGACGACAGTGTAAGCGCGCCCACTGAGCTATATAGCAGCTCAGTGAGAGCGCCTTACCAACTCTTTTGACGCCCAGCTGTGATGGCATTTGTTGTAACACTGATTGAGTCTATTGAAAAAGTGTTCGCGTTCAGCGTGCGTGCACCGTTGGACATCAACGGCAATGCCGAACGAACCCTGGAATATGTATTCTAATTGTACAGTATGACCCTTGAAGTGCATAGGGCCAGCCGAGGCCAATGCGACGAAAGTACCTTTTACTTTCGTAATTTATTTATTTATTTTTCATTCATTCTTTTATTTTGCGGGCATGAACAGGGGGCCATGGCCCCCTTGTGCCCTCCTGTCTACGCCAGTGGTAAGACTAGGCTAGGAGAATTGATACTGTTTGGAGTAAGCCTGAGATTTTAGGCGACAGGCTTCCCAAATGTTTCCCGATTTTATATCTCTGTGATTATTGTGAAATATGTTACCCTGGCCTGATTATGATCATATACTTTTGTGCCAGTGTTTTCCGGTAAATGCTTGAAAGAATTTGGATATTCTACCATTTCGGGTATTGTGTTGTGAAAAAGTCTGAAGTAAAAACTAGTAGGCTCACTAATAATACTTTTGCGCTGTCCAGAGGTGTAGCAAATTTTTGGAATCTTTGCTTTTCATGAATTCTAGTACCGCGATTTATGGCGGGTTTTTTTTCAGATTGCGGGCACGTCAAGGAATTTTCGGAAAAAAAAAACTATGCCATTTTTTTTTTAAACTCCAGTGGTTATTTGATTTTTTGCAAATCCTTGTACTGATTTTTCCAATTTCCCGCTACATTTTAGAATGTGTGGATTTTTTGAAGGGGGGGGGGGGTGGGCGGACCGGGAGGGACAGACTTTCCCCTTTCCCCCAACCCCTAGCTCGTACGCCAATGGAGATATCCTATCTAGGGTACATGGTCGGTGACATGGAATTTTCAGTTGGGTCAAATTCTTCTCCATTCTTTTTCTAAAGTACTCCTGGCCCTCTGGCAAAGGACCGTTCGGCGAAACCAAAACTTACACTCCTTCCCGAAGAAGCTATATTACGATTATTCACGATTATCCACATGGCTGATGTGCCACTGTATAGATAGTTGTAGTTCCAGAGCAGTCACTACATAAACACTTGAATGCCTTATCTGAGTTAGCACTGTTAAAGTTTGATAATTTCTTCCAAAATCAAAGCAATTTGACAATTACCATACACCGTTTGGGTCCTGTCAAACCCAGATTCAGCCGTCCATCGCGCGCAAGAAATGTGAAACGTTATTATCATCATGAGTTACACTCCGAACTTAGTTTCTATTTACATCGCTGTGAACTGTTCACCGGTAAGACATGACATGAATATTAAAACATTGACGTTTCAACTCATTAATATGAAGTGTTGCCAGAGGGGTGCGATTTATCACTTCCCTTATATAACTCTTTCGCGTTACATGGTTACAGTCACTGTAATGCATATGGAGACTCTATTCATGGTCAACCAAAAGAGATTTCAAAGAAGCAAAAAAAACTATCAAAATTATTGTACTATAAACCACTAAAATTACAATCCTCTAAATATTTTGAAATTTTCGAAAAAAACTTTTTTTTCAAATAAAACCTTAAACAAAATTTAACTTGGTCAAGGGGGATTTTATGAATGTTTTCATATCCCTTCAGATTAGTCCATTATAAGTATTGCCGGGTGTATTTGAAAATTGTACAGGATCGGAACGCACTCCCTGCCCGTTCCTATCCTACATGCACAGTGACAGGTACAGGATATAGCAGGTTGCGTTCGTTCATACGTGTGTACGTACGTAGGTACGTACGTACGTACGTACACGTTGTGCAGGTAGGTAAGGTAGGTGGTACGGTATAGGTACGCGGTATTACTAGTTACTATACTCAAGCAGGGTATGTTTTTAAAATGTAACTGTCCGGGTGTGCCGTTAGGCGATAGGAAACAATTCGATTTCCAAGTTACCAACTGTAGTGTAATTTGACAAAAGCAAGGGAACAGAAAGGACTCAGCCTAGAACTAAGTTAGACGCCATAGTTTTCGATCTAAAATCTGCAAAAAAGAAGCTAAAGCAGGAAGAGTAGGATTTTTTTCTCGTTATCTCTCAAGCCTAACGTTAGGCCCTAGGCCAAACCAAGGCTAAATTAACTGAGTGTTACTGTTAGTTAGTGGCACTAACACAAGAGAGGCATAGCCTAGGCCTAAGTTAACGTTAGGCCTAACGTTAGACCCTAGGCCTAGGCCCTAGGTCAGGTTATAGTACTACTACTAGTAGGGTTGTCGCACGCACACAGAATTTTTCTCCAAAATTCTCGCGGAACTACTCACACACAAACACGAAGTCGCTAAAACAGTGTGTTTAAAAACTGAATTTACGACACTCAAAATTGTCGAAATTTTGCCTGCACTGTAAAATTAGTAGGCTATACTAAAGACCCTGAAGTTTGCGGGACCCCAAAGTTGGCTCACTGTCAGACGTCTCTCGCTATCACGGTAATAACGTTACTTTAACAAACCTGTTTTGAACCCATCCAGCATTTTGTTTTTCACAATAATGAATCCATTTCAGATACGTGCATACAATAATATGATCAGTCTTCAAGATTTTTCTACCTAGGCTAGGCTACTACGTTACATGTATATTTCACAATCGAAAACATACTCCACCAAAACAACGAAAATTACCTTGCTATGGTGTACACTGCCCTGAAGTACTACTCCATACAATGTAGTATGTTGCGTATAGTGTGCTGGGTGCACAACCTATGTTATTTGGTCAAGTGACTTGACCAACCTTTCCGTCTTTCTTAGTCAGGTTAGGTCAACAAGGGAAACAAGTTTTGCACTGTACTGTATGGCAGACTAAAAAACGCTGCTCCGACGGAGCAGGTTCAGTTGCTTCACTACGTCCGTAGTTCCCTATTGATAGGCGGCAAGGACTAGCTTGCTACGTAGGTATCTGTACGTAACTGTACAAAGTCAGTGAAAATAGCTGCACACTGCGCATATGGCAACCACGCCACTATTGGGGGGCTATTTATGACTGACATCAATAAAAATTTCGAGTCAAATTAAGCTTTCTCTCACTAATTTCTGGATCAGGTATAGGAACTAATGGTAGCAATATATCCATCAGTTACATCACATTTTGAAAATGGAAACAGGAAAGGATTTGGATTTACCTCATTGTGTATATTAGCTTTACAAAAATTACAGCCGCCATTCATAGGCCCACCACTATACACCAAAGACATATTTCTACTATAATATTTCCCCAAATAAGCTTTAAAACAAAAAGAAGAAAAAATATGTTACAGTTTCTAACGATCCCTTTGAAGCATCGTTGCAACGGTGACAGTCAAAAGTGTGTTTTGGTCACACCTAAAATGCCACACACAGCCATCTTTGACTTAATCGTGCATTGGGGCTGAACCTTTGACCCCTACAACCCATATATCATTAGAAAGAAGAAAAGGAACTCTACCTTATAAAGGAGGGAAGTGATCGCCAAAAATAATATTTTTTTACCATTTTTGGGCTTAAAACATTGGTGGCATGATTACAATGGGTTCCAGAAAAATCCGCAATTGCTTCCAGGTATCATTTTGTAGCGTTTTTTGTGATCTTTCCATTTCCGAAGAAAAAAAAATGATTTTTTGCTCAGCCCCGATGCACGCTCAATTTAAATGAAACAGCCCATTGATCCCCACCTACATCTTTTGTACTGAGCCGACATTGATATGTTTATGTATGAGCCCATTGTTCAACTTAGCAACAAGGGATTTCCCGCCAATATGCTTACATACAGTACTGCATTGTATATACCTGTACGTGCAATACCGAAGTACGGTTAGTAAATTACCTACTTGTGTACGTGTGCATAAGCACGTGTACGGATTGCTATAGCATAGACTGTGTGTAAGCAGGCTATGTGCGACTTGTTAATGCATGTTACGTACACAGAACGCCAGCTATCATGACACGGACGTGTGATCACTGAGTGTCTTGCCCAGTAACGTTGCATATTCACGCCAGCACATCTGGTGTACGTAACACAGTGAAGAATAATCAAAGCATGTGAGTGAGCAGTTACGATGTTGTTTTTGACCAACTTTTGCAGGCAGATCGTAACACTGAAGCATACGGCGATCTGGAGAAATGGTAAGGATTATGGAGACATAAAATCGGCTATATTTTGAAAAGTATTGGTTGGATTTTGATAAAATTTGGCATGGTTGCTTAGAAAAGGGTACCTAACAATGGGAATCAGTCAAATTCTTGAAGTTTGATATTTTTCGTGTAGTCGTATTTTTAGTGCGACAACCCTAGTTATAGACGAATCTGATAAGCCCTTGTTTTTTGTGGCTGTAGGCCGTCATTAGTGGGGTCCATCAGCCTAAAATCATCTGTATTTATTGTTTACATGAATTTTAAACCCTCATATTGGGTGAAATTAGAGAATTTAAGATACAAATTAGTGTACAACCATCCGTGATAGGCTACGCCTACGTTAGAGGTAATTAAGGAAATCAAAAGATTTGAAGGTGATGGCCACAACGGAGAGTACATTTGCCATATGCCAAAGAATCACGCCAAGATAGAGGTGTTTGGAATTATATGCCACACCAGTTGTTGCAATTATTGTATGCCAACTGTTGTAATTTTCCCTGTAGCAGCCTGGTGCACCGTACGCTAAATTTGTTGGCATACATTTCTGTAGGCCTACACCAAAGATTTTTCTGTGAAAGGCCCTACGTTCCAGTATGGGGTGATGGACCCCAGTTATGGTCGACTGAAATCAGACCATCACTTGCTGTCTGGATTTGTGTATAGCAGGCTTGGGGTAATCGTAATCAGTAATCGTAATCGATTGCAATCGATTACACATTTTGAAGTAGTTGTAATCGCAATTTATTACTTTTGAAAAAATCGCAAAGTAATTGCAATCGTAATCGATTACAATGGCAAAGAAATCGCAATAGTGGTTTCATTTCTGATTACATTTAAGTTGAATTGAACAAAGAAGTAAATATAAGTTATTAAACAATTTTTTCAGTGCTTGGTTCTTCTGTTGGAATGACAAAATTTGCAAAAGAAAATGTTAGAAACAAAACGTAGTTAGTTAGATAGGGTTTTATGCCTCAACGAGTACTCTGCAAAAGGACAACCTCCAGAATTACTGTCCTGATTCAAATTTGAGTTTCATTGCAAAGGCTATTGAAAAAGTTGTTATGTCTCAGTTAATGGACCATCTGTTGGGCGAAAATCTACTTGAACCTTTTCAGTCTGCATACAAGCCTGGACACAGTACTGAGACTGCCCTACTTTCTACACAGTTTTATTGCATCTCAGCTGGATGAGGGAAGATATGTTTTGCTTGTTCTTTTAGATTTGTCCTCGGCATTTGATACTGTGAGTCATGATATTCTATTGAACACACTGCAGTCAAAGTACAGAATAGGGGGTACTGTTCACGACTGGTTTAAAAGGCAGGCAGCAGCAAGTAAAAATTGGTAACGTTCTTTTCTCCGCAAAGCCTTTAGGTACTGGAGTGCCACAGGGCTCAGTTCTTGGTCCTGTTCTGTTTTCAATGTATTTGGCAGTGCTAAGTGATGTTATACGTCATCATGGCATTAATTTTCACCACTATGCTGATGATACTCAATTATATATTTCCTTTGACAAAAACAGCATACAAGCTGCCTTTCAGGCAATGGAAGCTTGTCTACAGGATGTAAACAAATGGGTCACAATTCACCAGTTGAAACTTAATTGTGATAAGACTGAGTGCATTGTCTTTCATTCAAAATTTTTGGTTGAAAACCGTGATTTTCCTCCTCTTGCAGTGGGTGATGACCTTATCTTTGCTTCAAAAATTGTGCAAAACTTGGGTGTGTATTTTGATCTAAACCTGAATATGGAAAACATGTTAGTACTTTCTGTTGATCGGCCAATTGGCAGTTGAGAAACATTAGCCTTCTGCAAAAGTACCTTGATAATAAAACTTGTGAAATTTTAGTTCATGCATTTGTTACTTCCAGGATTGACTCTCACAATTCTTTGTTTTATGGTCTGCTGGATGTTTCTATTAGAAAAACTTAAAAAAATTCAAAACTCTGCAGCACATATTGTTAAAAGGAAAAGTAGAAGTTGTCACACAACCCCACTCTTAAAGGAACTTCACTTGCTTCCTACTGTATTTATATTGAGAGAATCAAATTTAAAATACTGCTGCTTACTTTTCTTGCTCAGCATTTAAGACAGCCTGTGCTGTTTCCTTATACTCCTACTCTTGCTCTTCGTTCCTCTGGGAAGGCTTTCCTTCCTCTTCCTAATCCACATTTGAAATCATATGGTTACAGATGCTTTGCAAATGCTGCTCCCTACTTGTGGAACCAGTTACCTGACCATATTCGGTTATGTACTAATTTTTCTACATTTAAGCGTAACCTCAAGACTCGTTTGTTTGCTTGCTTCTTTGATTGAAATGAATTTGTTTGATTTTATTTTTTGTCAAGCGTCTAGAGCAGCTACACTTTTGTTCCTGATTTGGCGCTATATAAGTTCAATGTGTTATTATTTTTATGAATTTGTTGTAATAACAACAAATTCATTTCAATCATGCTTTTTCATCAGTATCTGCGAAACTGTGGAATGACCTTCCATCTTTTGTCAAGAACTCTTCCACTGTTGGACAATTTAAAACTAACTTGAAAACTCATTTGTTTACTTTGTCTTATTGACTGCCTGTTGTATAGTTTTAGCTTTTTGAGACTTCTTGTTTAAGGCGCTATATAAGAACTGTTATATTATTATTATTATTATGATTGTATCCTTCCGGGCTTATCTAGAGCAATGTCCATGGCCTTTTTTCCAGTTGTGGGCACTGGATTGTTTTGCCTATTACATTGTTTATGTGGAAACAAAATGTAATCACGATTGCAATCATGATTACATTGCAATGTAATCGCAATCGTAATCAATTACTTTCAATGTTAACTGTAATCGTAATCATAATCGCAATCGTAAAATATGAAGTAATCGCAATCTCAATCGCAAGCCTGGTGTATAGGCCTAGGGATAGGCCTAACTAGTGTTTGACCGATCATCTGTTAAGTAATTGGCATCGGCCAATTATTCCGTTATCGGTAAATAATCGGCATTGGTAAAATTCTGCCATTCAACCGATTATTTGCAAACTGGAAAAAGGGGCTAAATACAGGGTTCGATTTCTCATTTTTTTTCTACATGCACTGGTGCATGTAGCCTAGGTTAGAAAATCTACATGCACCAAACAATTTGAAAATTTAAAAATAAGCACGAGGCGAACAATGTCAGTGGGTCTTAAGTGTGTGTTTTCCCCATTCACTGTGTGAAAGGATCATAGGAGCAAGGGTTAGCGCTGGCTCAAAAATTTCAGGGGGAATTCCCCCCTTGGTCTAATTTTTTTTTGGGGGGGGAGGGGGATCTGAGAATCTTGGGGGGAGAACCAGACAAAGTGAAATCTTGGAAAAAAAATGACAAGTGCCTTCCAGGGAACAAACAAAAGTGTTGCATGCGGTGACGTCTCTTCTTGAGAAAGCAACATAAACACCCCAGTACATCAAAGGTGGTGTAGGGTGTAACTGATATCTGAGTTTCTCACATGATCTGTGCCCTAAAATGAGCGAAGCTTTCATTGTATTCACACTGTGTGAAAAGCAATTGAAACATGCTTCATTGACCTGTTAGCTAACCTCAAAGGTTACGTAACTTTTTGTTTATTTTAAAATTTCTGTTACTGTCAATCGATTAATCAGACATATTTGCAATTTGTGAGCTTGACTATCCTGAAAATTTTTTGTGCAGGAACTGAGCCCTGACAACCTTTTTGCGGGATTCCCACAGCTAATGCGAACCATGGTAGGAGCAGTACATGTATGGAGTGATGATTGTTGCCACTGATGTTGCGGAATGAAAGTAGATGCGATCAATTGTTTTGGTCAAATGTCTGCTTGTCTAACTGACAGTGTGCAAGAAATTATAATGCAAAGGACAATTGGGACTTCTATATTAGGATTATTTTGTATAGCAACTTGAACATGGATTTGACCATGAAGTTAGGCTAGGTCTGGAGTCTACATGCACGAAGTGCATGTAAGTGCATGTAAGCCTCCACAGTTACATGCACCCAGAAAATTCTGTGTGCACGCGTGCACCCGGGTAAATCGAACCCTGGCTAAATATACTTGAAACTTGCTCTTAATTTCGTTCAAATTCCCGTAAATACTCAATCCTTTAACTTCCTGCCAAAATGGAATGCATTGATAATCACAAACGTATAAATTTTACCCCTGCCATGGAAATGATTGTTTGATATTTTCGGCTATAACCCAGTAGTATTACCTGGAATTCAATTTAGAAGTGCATTCAAGGTGTATAACTTGCTGTCTCGCAGAAAGTGCTGCGTAAGTTGCTGTACAATTTGTCCTGCACAAAACACAGTACAAACTATCTAGCTGCAGTGTTTCACTGTTTTTTCAAATCCCCAAGCTTTGCATACATATCTGTGCACGTTTTGTACAATTAGCACCTAGAATCTTGTGAAGTTCGGTGGTTATTATCTTGCACAAATTAAACCATTCCCAGCATCCCTTCCGTAATGTCATTTACAGTAGGGCTTTAGCAATGTTGACATATGATGTCATTGCAAATGAAAACAGTAATGCACATGGTCTCTTGCAGCAAACTTCTTGGCCCATGCATGCACTAGACTACGTGCATGTCCGTTTTTACCGCCAAACAAGGCATCATGTTTTGCTCGGTGACATCATACTCATAACCTGAAACATCATACGGATCTACCCTTCAGTCTTTGATTCTATAGTATTTTACCAGCTGCTGTGAAAATACATACAACTAAGAAATTACAATATAAAAATTTGCTAATCATTTTGGGGGGATTGCTAATTCAATTTTGAATAATGAGTAGCTAAACTGCTTATCAAAATTCAAAGCAACTTTCTCCCTGCCAACTTGTCTGTTCCTGCCCAGAAACAAACACTGTACTGTTCCATGCATTTGCTTCTAACATGGAAGTCTGCCACTTACTTCCATGCTTCTGCCGCACAAAAAACGTTGCAGGTTGTTTTAACGATTCCTGGGAAACTTACGGTGTCTTTCACATGCCATAAGATTATGTACATTGTAACATGCTGCTGTGTTATGTACAGCCGGACATTTATTGTGCATGCATGTCTGCCAAAGAAAGATTTGAATCTCGCAATTCACGATTTTCACTGTGCCCAATTGTGTGTGTATGTACGTACTAAGAACAACTAGCACTCTGCACATACTGCGCATGTACATGTGAACGATACAGCCATATATTGACTGTACACAGCAGAACAACGAAGCTTCCCAAAGTTGGAAAGTTGCTTCGGAAGTTATGACTCTTGCATAATTTTCAAAACAGGAACCTTGAGTTTTGATTATGTGGGACATTAACAGTCAAAGCGAGATTTTACATAGAACTCGGGAAGAAATCACAGTAAGGAACGATCCCTTAAAGTGGACATGACATGGCCACAAAAACTTTTGTGTATTGCAAGATTCGGTACACTAATTTACAAATATCATCTCACACCCCATTGAAATCCTGTACAATTCGGCATAAATGATATTTGAGGGAAAATGTTCAAAATCCAATTTCGAAAAATGCCGCAACAGGTCACCTGACTTTTATGACGCAATTGGCGGCACAAACCCCACCCTATTTTAGAATGCCCATCTAGATGTGGAACTAATGAAAAGCTTGGTAAAGTTATCTTATCCTAGTAACTTCAGGAAAACGATTGCATCACAATACTCGTCCAGCATACAGAGCGAAAGGCGGGGACCATGTTGGGTATTCAGAACAAATCATTGGCCAATAATATGTTTGCGTGCATATGTAAAAACGGTTCTGTTTTTGTGCAAGAAAGACGCGGCTCGGGCGCTATACAGAACAGCTATGAACATGTAAGCACAATCCACAAAAAGTGTGTCCCCTTTACGTGTTAAGCCCAATGTGGAATACCACGGACCGACAGTCTTTTGAAGTAAACAATACTGAGTCAGATACCACAGCACTAGATAACGACTCTTTGATCCTGCCCACGTGGTCACACCAGCTCATCTCCATTTACAAACTTGTGAAGTGTGAATAAACCTTGAAACTGTCTAGTGCCCACAGAGAAAGTTCTCTCACCAGAGGTTGTTGTCAACAAGACAATGGACTGTTCTGTGACAGACTGAGGCAGCAAAGTTGCTTACTCATTAGTTACCATGTGATCTGTGGACTAATTAAATAGGATCATCTAACTGATGGCACATGTTTGATAAGATGGTTTAGTGAACACAAGCGGAAGGTGCAAACTCAGTGCTCTTCGGAGAGAACATGTAATGCTACTACGAGCGCGTCTTGACTGTATGAGCTGTTTGGCAAAGGTGCTATTTTGAATACTAAGCAGTCATCGCCCAATGCACAATTCACAATGTACTCAGTGGCCACACTCACTGCTATCGTAGCACCAGTGTTTGCAATGATGAACTCGCTAACACACGTTACCATGCACATGATTCAATGATTGTGAGTTCCCTGGTACAGTGTTGCTAATCGTGCCTCCAATGATGTCATCATCTTGAGATGCGCTCACGTTTTTTCACCTTCGGATTTCAAATGGGCTGAGCCTTGTCTGTAATTGGGAATTCACAACATTGTATTTCGGTATTTATGGACATAATTTAGTAGAAAAAACATTCACTTTATGTCAAGGTGTGCCCAAAGAACATACACTGAGAAACTTACTTTGGCCGTGTCAAACCCACTGTAAATGTAAGGATTGATTGCTTCTGAGGGTTGTCTGTTTTGTTTGGAGATAAAGAATTCGCCATCTTTGGTCTGTGCATGCACTGTTAAGAAGTTCATACTCTATATGGTATTGCATGGGCTGATATACGGTGATAAAGCGAGACGGAAAAGGGGATAATTTCTTTCAGTTTCTAACTGGGTATAAATGTTTTTGTAAATATTTTAATCATCCACACATCCTAACAGTTATTTTTGTGGGCAAATATAATGAGTAGCGGTAAATTTTTCCAGTTCCGGTATTTTGTTTAAAAACCGCTTTTAATAACACACCAAATATCTTTGGTATTTTCATTACCTGAACCTCTTTGCCTAGTACCGGTATTGATGTCAGTACTGGTATATGGCCCAACCCCAATCGGGACCACCTAGTCAATATAGGCCTGGGCCTATTACTTAGCCTACCCTACCTACTGTACCTACTGTACCCTGTCTGCTCCTTATTAAATGACATCATTTTAAAAAACTCCTAACTTAAAAGAGGGCACTGAAACTTTTAAGTTTTTTCAGAGAAAAACAAAGTTGCTTTTTTTAATACTTTTTTTACCAAAATTTAAAATCGTTTTTTTTTTTTTACTCCTCTCAAGAAGAGCAGTATGGAGTATTTGCTGTGGAAAGAAGTGAATGGTTAAAGCTGTGGAAGAAGGAAAAGCAATGGTTAAACCTGTATTCAAACCCCCCGACATACCAGTATAGCATCTAGACTAGCCTGCTTGCCGACTGCGCAACGAGTGTCATTGCCAGGGGAGGGGTTTCAAATAAATATTCAGGGGTGTGAAATCTCCACCTTTTAGGGGAATTTCGCTTTTCCTGATACCTTCTCCAATTTCATTTTCCTCTTTCTTGAAAATCCACATTTTGATCATTTTAAACTGTGACTGGGTTTTGGATCTAGAAGATTTTTGCAACCTTCACCCCTTACAAGTTGTGTTCAACACCTAGTTAAACCACAACGCATGTACGTGAGTTCAAAAACAGTATTAGGGAGCATGGAGTAGTACAGAATGCAGGCATACCATAGCATTTACCATCTTCACAACCAAACAAGATACAACTTTGGGACAAAGTAGCATTACACCATTTATACCCCAGAATGCACACAGAAGACACATAAATGAAATTCTTGAAGAAAAGCATCAGACATGTTTCCTTCCTTGTTGAAAGTTTCAGATCTGTGTGAAATTGCCCACATGGTCAACGACCTCTCCAAAGGAGGGCCCTTTTTTTGAAAATTTTCCCTGGGGCAAAGTTTAGACCCCTCCTAAATCTTTGTTTTAGATATCCATGTTGTAATGATTACTCTTTCTTACAGTGAAGTGACCAAATATTAATGAGGTATAACATCAAGGCCCTTCGGACCATTGGTAGTGGGCCAAGGGGTTGCCAAAAATTTGATAAAATGCTTCTGGAAGTGAAAAATTGCATTTTTTAGGGTCCACATATATCAGCAGAGTACTGCTAATCTGAAATAAGATAAGATTTATATTGCCATCAGACATCGCATTTATCAATTTTGGCCTCGTACCTCTTTCCAGTGAAAAGTCATCAGCATTCAAATTCATGTGGAAAAACTCAAAAGAAACATTTGGCATAAAAGTATGGTATTGCCCAAAACTTTTTAGAAGGCCGTAACTCCCAAACTGCTTGAGCTATGGACCCCAAAATTTCAGTGAGTTCTTTTTGTCTGTGCAGCAACATAATATATGAAAATCATCAAAATCTGAGATGGACACCTGGGGACTTTCCTGAAAATTTGTTGATTTGGCATGGAATGACCCAGCAATTGTTTGAACTTACATAATTACTGTAAATGGCCTTTTAAACCTTCAGGTTGCAAGTTATAAGGGCCTTGCATGAAGCAGGCTTTTTGCACCCCCTACCTGAATCACCCGTTACTTAAGTCAAAGGCACCATCAATTTGGACTTGGGGTCTTGCATTAATAACCTCCTCTCCTCCGCCTTTTGAGTTTCTAGCAGAATCCCTTATTCTGGCCTCTTAGTTGGGTTGTTATGACTATTGACCAAAGCTTTCACAACTTCCATCCAACTTCTACTGTCCTTGGCATGACACTAAAATGCATTCAGATAGGGTGTTCGAGGTTGTGTTTGGGAGTAGTGTGTCCCTGACTATTCCCGGCTATCCTATAAAATGCACACAAAATACCGTTATTACTCACCCTACAACTGGCGGGTTGTCGACGCCACAAAACCAAGCAAGCTCCTCCTCCATGGTTGGCCTCCCATGGGCTGGGGATTGAAGAATAAGTCCATGGTATATCCTGCATGTTACCTGTCATAGGTGACTAAGGGGAAACCAAAGTGAACTTGAACAATACTTGAACATACATTTAAACTTTGAAACTTTTTATGGAGTTGACTGACATTACATTGATGATGGTGTGTCATTGAATCTCATTTAACTAACATACAACCTCTCATTATGCAAAATGTTTTGAGTAGACGTCAAAGGTTTTGCTAGTTTGAAACTGAATGGTTTAATTACGATGAAAGCTATTTCCTTTGTATGCCACATTCATGCGTATTAACTATTTCCCTTTAGACCGCAATCTTCAGTCAAAGACAATGGATGAGGGAACCTTCAGAAGTACTCCAACTGTTCACCCAATGGAGAGAAGATCAAAATTTTACATTGCAGATGAAAACAATGTGCATAGTTGCATCCACCCAGAAGAGGAAACCATTGAATTGTTAAATTTGAAGATGAAGGGAAGGAAAAGTGAGGGTCGTTTGCCATTGAGGTCTTTAAACAGAAGTAAACGCCACATGAAAGGTGCTACAGAACGGAGGCTCAGGACAGTCAGAAAAGCATGGGGTTCTTTCAAAGCGGTAAATATAGCCCTTAAAGTGGAACTACAAGATTGGTATTTAAAGAAATACTTAAACCTCCAAATTCGTGATCGCCCAAGAGCCAGATAGCTGAAGCTGAAAACTGTTAAAGAGGTTATAACATACTTAGAAGCACAGTTTTAGCTTCTTTTGGGAGTAATCTTTGTCCCAAATGCAGTTGTTGAATTCTGCTTGCCAAATGAAATTCGAGTTCTTTCTGCAGGAATGAGCCCATCAGTCAGAAGCATGAACCAATGAAAGTATGTTTGTTTATGATTGAATGAATCAACTATAGCTGCCATGCATAGTTGCATATGTGCCCAACTGAAAGTAAAATGAGTACACTTATGTAAACAGTGCACAGCATTCGTTTGTATCCTCGACACATGGCCTATACACAAACAACCTAGGACTATATCCTACTCAGCTTAGTGCAACTTTTGGCATAGGCCTATAATTGTAGTAAGAAACATTATCCACACCATCGAAATTGTTGCACAATAACATGAAAAAGGAGGAAAATCTCACCTTAAATCATAACTGGAACGTTGCATGACACAGCAAGACAGCATAGGCTAGGGCTACAGGTATGAACATGTACAGTAAGACCCTAGCTATACATTTTGCATACAGCGAGCACATCCAAGCCTGACATTCGTTTTTGATATGTGTAATGACAATCACAATATGGTACACCATTGGGTACGTACAGTATTAGTATACACTGGCTGCATCTTGACAGCGTTGTTGATGTGATCTCGAAAGCAGCTCCTGCATGAATATTCATAAAGTGCCAATGACTGCCTACACAGAAAACAAATTGCATTATCTACAGTTGTTTGAGTAACTGTAACCATTTTTAATTGTTTTTGTTGATTCCTTGCGGAAGCCGCAGGCAGGCAAGGAATCTGTGCGAAAGTGATGTCCTGTGTATGTGTGTGTCCGCGCGCGTGTGTGTGTGTATGATGCCTTTGGCTTGTTTACACTATATCTCAAGAAGGGTAGGTGTGACTTATCTCATATTTGGTGTATAGATGATCCCTATCCATTTTCATGGAGGGCAAAAGTCATTTGGGGTCATGAGAGGTCAAATGGTAAATTCCATAGAAATAGCTTGTTTACATGATATCATAATAATTTCATATTTGGTATGTGGGTTGGCCATATTGAGAAGATGATCCCTATTGTTTTGGGTGGAGGTCAAAGATAATTTGGGGTCACGAGAGGTCAAAAGGTCAAAACGTCGTAAAGATGATATCTCAAAAACAAAACATGTGACCATGCTCATATTTAGTATGTAGGTTGGTCATTTTAAGTAGATGATCCCTATTGATTTTTGTGGAGGTCAAAGGCCATTTGGGGTCATGAGAGGTCAAACAGTAAATTCCTCAGAAATAGCTTGTTTACACAATATTTCAAGGAGGGCAAGTGTTACTTGTTTCATATTTGGTGTGTGTATTGGATATATTGAGTTGATGATCCCTATTGTTCTTGGTGGAGGTCAAAGGTCATTTTGGGTCATGAGAGGTCAAAACGTGGTAAACAGGATATGACTTCAGTTTTTTAACTTATACCAATCGCCTTAATGGGGGTTCTAGCCAATGCACAATTCAACAGCAAGATGTTCTCTTATGTTTTGCAGTCTGAATTTAAAGTCTAGCTTTAGCTTTCATAGCTTAACCACACCAGTATTGTGCTTCTAAGTATATACGTGACGTGATATACAAGCAAATTGTTGATGGAAAATATGGCCAAAATTTCAAGGTCAATTTTTAATTAAGTGTACAGAACAATACAAAAGCTACTTCACCCTGATTTTTGGAACTAACATTAGTTGGCAAGGTGTCAACATACTAATAAGTATCGAACTTTGTGAGCATTCCTGGCTGAGTCAGGGTGTTGAAGTAAAGTCACCATTTCGGATGTAACATTTTCCTTCAACATCTTTAGCTACAGACCTGAAGCTTACACAGCTTGCACAAAACAAAGAAATGGAAGTCAAGGACTATAGTAGAATGGCAGTGACTGTTAGTTTTCATAGTAAGGGCATTTGCATAATTTAAATCCAGTGCTTAAAATATTATGAAAATTTAAAAAAAAAAAACTTGTTTCGGACGTACAGTAACAGCTCCAGGTGTTGACGGAAATTCTAACAATTTATGTTTGCTGTTTCATATTCTTAAAACAAAGTGACCATTCCTTTGTTATGTAATAATGTTAGCAGGCATATTATGTGAATACATTGTAACCATCTTGGTAGGAAATGGTTTCCAAACATAAGGTGCACTTGTTTGTTCAAAATTGGGAAAGATTGCTGACATTCTGTTGTTTTGGTGTAAACATTCATATATAATATAAATGTGCCATTTGAGAGGTTGACAAAGTCACTTTTTTTTCACACACTTGAATAAGATTCTTTGCAGTTATTTAACTCTAAATGTCTTGCTTGTACCACAAATTTAGTATCATATTGTGTGCACTACTTTGTTTGTTTCAGACGTAACACAAAATGTTGACAATCGTCACTAGTGTGCTAGAATCCAAATAAATATAACTGGATGCAGGAATGATGTGGGCTTGAAATGAGAACAGTGAACATGGTGACAATTTCTATGGGTGATATTACTCAAAATGTCAATTATTTGGATTATGATGGTTCCATGAGAATAGAGATCATGAACTGAAACAATAAGGTTTTTGATGACCAGTGAAGTTGGTTACTGTACATGACAATGATGAAATACTCTTGTTCATGAATGCTGCTCCTTGCTGATAATCTGACCCTTGAATGATTTTTATGTTAGACATTTACAGAATGTAAGTGCATATGTGTTGGGAAGGGGTGAGGGGAGGATAATTGGTTGGATGGAGTTTAATGGGGTATGAGGGTCAATGAAGTACAAATGAGATCAAAGGCAAATTTATTGGTTCAAAATCAGGAAATATCTCTTTCAACATGGACTAAAGTACTTAGCATTAAGGCATGAGGTGGAGTGGGACCCTTAAATAAGTCGTACATGCCACCTCAACCATTACAGTACCTCTGTAATGAAGCTAACAGTGAGCTACTGTAGTGATGCAACTTAAAAATTCTTTGTTCAGAATTTACTTTTTTTGTGCCAGTTTTTAATACAGTAATGAGGAGGTGATGTTCTCAAAATGAGTAGTGTTATGTGACAATGTGTGTTGTACTGAAAGTACTTTATGTTACTGTAAACCAGAACAAATAAATTGTCACATGAATTGTACACATTTTTTCCTCATACAGGTATGTCAGCAGAGGGGTGTGCAACAGATGCACCTGATAAAATCAGATACAATTGAATTGCAATATGAACCATGTTCATTTGACCCTGAAAGAGTTAACCCATTACAAAGTTACATAGATGAGTATTTGTTGGTTGAAGCGTCTATCAAACAGAATCAAAGGTAGTATTAGTTTTGCCATGGTCTGGACATGAGTGGAACATCTGAAGTCTAAAAAGGATTGCTCATGAAGTAGAATAATTAAACTGTGGGATGGGTGGTGCTATCATGGATAGAGTCCAGTCTGTCGCAGTCACTGAAATTTCAACAGGATTTTCTAATGCAACCTACACCTTCATACATTAAATAGAGATACTGTAATTGCCATTTTGCCAAGAGCACTATATTCCACATTACAAACAGCTGAAATGGTTAGGATAGTCTAACCTAGTTCAAATATAACTTGCTCATTACCATTTTCTCACTTTTCAGATATTAGCAGATCACATAAATAGCAGTTACTGTGAACTTTTCTTCCAAAGATTTCTTGTTGTTTACTAAGTTATGGTAAATTTACTACTCTTTGCAAGAAAAAAGAGGAAATTTTTAATGGCTAGAGCCATGCAGGCCAGTTAGGCAACCACAAGGCCAATTTGTTACTATTGTCCAAAATGACAATAAATTGTACCCCTTGTTGTGTCTGTACCCTCTTACAGTACTATTCAGAAAGTACTTAAGCTAAAGCCTTCTTCAAGTTGGAACATCTATAAAATATTTTTAACGAATTTCTCAAGATATCATTTCAATACCTCATGTACAGTACAAGAATGATGTTCACTCTGCCCAGGGGGCTGCTGCAAGTACTGTAACACATACTGCCCACGCTGAGAAGTCCAGTTCTAATGATAATTGATACAGCAGATTTAAAGCAGGTTTTTAATCGAGAGTGACATAACTTGAAATAAAGATCTTTAAATTGGTTCTTGAATTATACTCAAAACAATAAAAAAGAAAGCACCTACCGACAAATACAAAAAAGAATGCAGAGTAAATATGAAACTGTACATGAACTTTTCTTGAATATTACATAACTTTAACTTTTTTTGACACTCTGGTGCAAGTGTGAATGAAGCAGTTTCAAGAATTGTTGAAACAAATGTTTAACAGTTACTTTGTGCATAAAACAGTTGTCAGAGTGTTGTTGTTATTTAGTGGTCAAATATATTATTTTGCTATGTCACTGCATGAGTTCATGGAAGCTGGTTTAATTAAAACATGTACCTTAGGACATAGTCACTTTGAATGAAACTAAAAAATCAGGATTTGGTCCCCTGCATTGCAAAATAAGTAACTGGGTACTGTATGATCTCTGCCCTTCAAGTACAACTGCAGCCCTACTTCACTACAGGAAGTGCAAAAAAACATTTTGCATGGTGATACAGGTATAGTTAAGTCTTGGGAGAACCATAGCCTACAGTTTCACTATAAACACTGTGTAGTTTGCTTCCCAAAAATGACAAGACTACTCTATGGGGATTTTTTCTAGAGGTAGGACAGCTAATTGAGCATACAGATCTAGAGTAATTAGAAGTAATTTTTGACAGTCTTTACCTGGACCTGTGACTCTAAAACATTCTGCACAAATTTGAAAGTCCAGGTGAACTTTGTTAATGAAAGAAATTATATTTTGCTCTTATGCAGTTTAAGGCATTTGAAAAAGATAACTGTTAACAAAGTGTTATGTCCGAAACAAGTACGATCAGACATCATAATGTGGGCTTATTAAGCTGGTAAAACTGTGTTAACAAGCTATAGTATATTCAGGATTTTAGAAGAAGTGGGCAAGATTTTTTCAATGAAATCTTTCTATGAAGACAAAGTTTTCAGAAGTATGAACAGATGTGTAATGTATCAAGAACTTACTCTAGTGTTGGAGCAGTATGGAACATTTTTAAGAGTACATTAAATTAAAATTTTGTAACTTTGTGCTTATTCTCTTAGCAAAACTGTAAGAATGTTAATTTAATTTCAACAGGAATGTTAATTCGCCTTATAGACCTGAAATATGGCAGAAGTTTTGGACTAATTCAAATTGTTGACATCTTGTTATGTCCGAAACAATTAGTGCTAAGTGAAAAATTCAAGACTTAAAAAACTACAGTATTCCAACTTTTTGTGTTCTGTTATATGGAGGACTCCTTCATTATTACAAAGTGAGGAAACAATCAGTATAAACTGATTCCTGTGGTTTTAAATTTTAATGAAAACTTTTTGATGCAGAATATCTAAAATCAAGGCAATTTAAGCTTATTTTTACTGAAAAATTTTTCTTGTCACTATTATAAGTGAAAAGGATCACTTGCATTATTTGCCAACCTGTCTACTATTACATCAGTAAATTGAAAGATGTTTCTAATTAGCTTTTAGCAAAGCAGGCTAGCCTCACTTAGTTAAGGTTTTTGCTCTAGGAATTGGTATTTAGTGGAAATCCAGTACCTATGACAGAAAAAGCAGAAATGATTTAGGCTATGAACTTTTCTTTTTCTTTTCTATGGCACGCCAAAAGGCTCACCTTATATGATGATGTACTAAAAATATACGGTCATGTACCAAAAATATACCAAGATGTACTATCTTCATATGATCATGATGTAAATTTACACCATCAAATACTAAAACCATAAGTTAATCATGTTAAATGTTACGATGTACATGTAAAATCGCACGTTGTACATCTAAAAACACATGTTGTACATGTAAAAACATAAGATCATCATGTTATTATTGTCCCTTCCACATGCCATACTGAGTGAGTCTTTCGGCGTACCAGAAGTCCGCGGAAAGGCTCACCGACATGCGATGATCATCTAAACTCGTGTGAATGTGATGTAGTAAAAGTACACGTTCATGTACTAACTGCTTACAATGATGTACAATGATTGCATATGATCATGTATTGATTTGATACGATCATGTACTGACTGCATATGATCATGTACTGATTTCGTATGTTCATGTACTGATTGCATACGTACATGTACTGAATTTATACGATCATGTACTAAATGTATATGTTCATGTACCGAAGGGGTCCATGTGGGTATCGAATGGTAATAGGCCCCTGTCAATACTAAGGGCCCAAAGAATTAATGTTGAAGCTATGACCTGTGGAACTTTTGATTCGATTGGAAATTTTGATGATACATTGCATTAAATCCACCAAAGAGAAGAAAAAGTCCTTTTTTCTAATTTCCGTGACATAAGATGGCCCATGGGCCTTACAGCAAAATCATTGGCCCTGTTGATAGAGAAACTTAGTTCAAGAACCAGAAGTATGGAATCATCATTGGGTCTATTCACTTGACATGACCAGTTGAAGTATTAAGGGTCGAAATACACTGCAGTATGTTAGTAGATCGAAACTTTTGGACCCAGGGCCCCAAAGGGCAACAAAGGCACAGAACACCAAAATAAACATTGAAGTGATACTCAATGATCACTGCATTCTTATTTCTTGTCATTATATAGATATGGTGTACCAAGTAGTATGGAAACCCCTGAACCTAATTATTTTAGGTCCCAGAAGGCCTGGACCCATGAGGAAATCATTTGGTAGCAAACCTGGGCCACTAGTCAGCTGCTTGTTGATTTTTACGGGGTTGGCCAAAATAGATACCATGTGGGAAAAGACTGGGTCACCATGTTGAACATACAAACCAGTTGCCCATATGTATCACATATCCCATAAAGGACACTGAGAGGCCCATATGGGGTCCTTATGAATATTCAGTGCAAATTCACATTCCCCATAAGGTAAATTATATGCAACCCTAAAGTATACTATATGAGAATGTAACCTATGATGAAGCAATTTCCCACCGAGAAGATTTAGGAGACTAAAGTCAGCCGATGTATTTGAAAGTGGGCCCAGGGCCGTGTATTGGGCAATTTAAAATGAAGTTATGGTTCTTGCCACTAACGTGAAAATGAACAACAGTTTCTTATCCTTTATCTTATGCTTTACACCACGCATGCAATACTTGGCATTACTGAAGGATCTGCGGGACCTGGACCCAGGGACTTAAAACATTTAGGCTATACTGGTTTTCATACCAGCTATTACATTATATCTCTGTAAGGACAAGAAATAAGAACGCAGGGGTCACCGAATGATACTTCAATGTTGCGTTTGGTGTTCTGTGCCTTTGTTGTCCACAATGGGGCCCTGGGCCCAAAATTTACAATCTACTACCATGCTGCAATGTATTTTGACCCTTAATACTTCAACTTAACATGTCAAGTGAATAGACCCAATGATGATTCAGTACTTCCGGTTTTTGAACTAAGTTTCTCTATCAACAGGGCCAATGATTTTGCTGTAAGGCCCCTGGGCCATCTCATGTCACGGAAATAAGAAAAAAAAACTTTTTGTTCTCTTTAGTGGATTTAATGCAATGTACCATTGAAATTTCCAATCAAATCAAAAGTTCCACAGGTCATAACTTCAACATTAATTCTTTGGGCCCTTAGTATTGACAGGGGCCTATTACCATTCAATACCCACATGGGCCCCTTCAGGACAAGAATGTATACATTTAGTACATGATCGTACGCAGTCAGTACATGATCATATGAATTCAGTACATGATCGTATGCAATCAGCACATGCAGGTATGCAATGAGTACATGATCTTATGCAGTAAGTACATGATTGTACAGTATGAAATCAGTACATGATCGTATGCAACCATTGTACATCATCGTAAGCAGTTAGTACATGAACGTGTACTTTTACTACATTGCATGAATTTAGATGATCATCGTATGGCAGTGAGCCTTTCAGTGGACTTCTGGTATGCCGAAAGGCTCACTCAGTATGGCATGCGGAAGGGACAATAATAACATGATGAAATTATGGTTTTAGTATATGATGGTATAAATTTACATCATGATCGTATGAAGTTAGTACATCATTGTATGTTTTTGGTACATGAACATATAAATTTAGTACATCATCATATAAGGTGAGCCTTTTGGGGTGTCATACTTTTCTAGTAAAACTGAGTGTTTCTACTTTCCAAAAACACCGCTTTTGAGGTAAAAGATGGACTTTTAAATTTTGACCCAAATCAGGAAGAATTGGTATAAGTGAAAAAAAAAACCAGTGTCATATCTCAAGAACAGTACATGTGACTATGCTCATATTTTTGGTGTGTAGGTTGGTCATCATTGAGTAGATGATACCTATGGATTTTTGTGGAGGTGAAAGATCATTTGGGTCACAAGAGGTCAAATGGTAAATACCTTAGAGATAGCTTGTTAGCATGATATTTCAAGAAGGGTAAGTGTGACTTATTTCAAAATTGGTGTGTGCATTGGTTATATTGAGTAGATGATCCCTATTGTTCTTGGTGGAGGTCAAAGGTCATTTTGGGTCACAAGAGTTCAAAGTCTCAATATCATGTTTACACAGTTTCTCATGGTTGGAGTCTTGGATACTGCAAAATTTCACACATACAGTAGTATGTGGATGTGATGCAGTGAGCAGAACCCTAGTTCTAGGTGGTCAAAGGTCATCCACTTCGGGTCTCGGTGTTGGAAGCTTGGATGCCTTCCATGTATACTTTGTGGGTACATTAAGGAGCACTGTCAATTTGAAAAACATAGCAGAGCACTGTCAATTTGATAAAAAAAATGGCAATGAATCACTAAGCCTTTTGGCTTTCTGGTTTTATACCCTATTAATAGTTCATTTCCACCAGGAAGCCTACTCCTCGTTATATTTCCATGTGAAGAACATGAAGCAAAGCTTGTTCTTTGCCATTGGGAGTTGTCAGAGATCTTGTAGTTCCACTTTAACTCTGGCCTTGAGTTCTGAAAATTGCAGGCGAGCTGAAAATAGGAATCCTCAAAAATTCAAGGTGTGTAGTGAGTGCAAGTGCTGAATATTTTGCTGCTTGACTGTGACAGATTTAGGTGTATTGGTCATAACAAAAGCTTGCATAGCAGCATGCAGTCAAAAGCATCAAAACTCATACTAGCTTAAAATAAAGGTTCTCATGTTAATTGCAGTCTTGAGATGTGGTTGTTACAACCTTTTACAAGGTTTCTACAGTATCATCTCACATGAGCTCAGATGACTTAAAAACAGTAGTAGGGCTCTCACCAGAGCTGTCGAAAATTTTTATTCCCAGTAAGGGAACAAAATTATTTCCCTCCAGATGCCCAAATTTTCCAGGATGGAACCTCCCAGCTTCCCAACTTTTTCACCCTCGGTTCTCACAAGGAACCAAAAGTCACTCAGTTTTGTGAAGTGATTTTTTCTTTTTTTTTTTGGCCACTTTTGGTCGACAATTCTTTTTAGAACAACCCCAAGTGTTCAATGAACCTGCCCAGATTGTAACCAACTGTATTTGATGTATTGTTTATTAAGGCAGCTGGTATTTTGGGGGCTCCCCACTTCTCCCTGGAGTTCAGGACCTGCCTCAGGGCCCCTGGTGGGGTCCAAGGGAAACTCCTTCATGGCATTTCAGTTTAGTCCTAGAAGTGCTTACATTTTAGAAAGTTATAGACATTCAAATGAAGCTAGTAAATGGAATTATACACTGTGGAAAAAAGATGTGTGGGTGTTTCAGCATGCCTATTTAATAATATTCAAAATTGTTAAAAGTCCACAAAACCCACATAAAGTCCCTTGCAATCCTTTCTGAAAGACTAATATTTATGTATTATTTTATTGTTTTAGCATTTGAAGTGTAAGGTTTGGATAAACCTCATGTGCATTCAGTCTGTCTTTGGGAATCACGGAGTAATGATGTTATTTTGCTATAGCATCGCATGACACTAATATATATGGGAGAATTTTGTAACGTCTTTTTCTTAATTTTTTACCATTGCAGATGACACCTTGTCATAGTGCATGTTGCTGCATGCATTAGACCATGTTCCAGAACAAATAAAATTGATAGGGACTTAGGAATAAAAATAAAAAGAAAAATCTTCACCACAGCCCAGCTTTCTCAGTAAGGAGATTGCAGAAATACACATGCATAGGTTAGGATAGGTTAGGTTAGATGGAGTTTTATGGCCCAGTTTCCAACAAATTGGTTCATGTTGAGCGAGCCACAGTCTTTTCCACAATTTTGGCTCACTGGCTTGTTTTCCCCAATTTTGCTTGTACCAAGCACCAAGTACAATGGCAGTACAGTAGGTTCTGTTTTTAAAGCCATCGGTATGACCCATTCAGGACTCAAACTCCTGACCTCCCAACTGCAAGTTTGATGCTCTGACCACTTGACCATGCAGTTGGTTCTCTACACATGTGTAGGATAGATGGTAGGATAGTTTAATAGTGTACATATATGCTACATGTTAGGTGATGGAAAAGGTGCTCACAAATGTATTCCAGTTTGTTGTGTGGGAACTTTTGCACATGGATTATTTTCGACCCTTTTCATTACTTGATCCTGCTTTGTGGAAGGAATGTACTGCTGACTAGTACAAATGTATGCAGATGGTAATACCTCCCTTGGTCAATCAAACCATACATTTTTGGCTGAAATTTCTTCAGTTAGGGAACCAGACACTTTGTTCTGAACATTTCCTAATTCCAAGAATTATCTCTTTTGGTATTGTCAGGTTAATTTACTTTTTCCACCCATATTGAGTTCATAAGGCAAACCTTTTTCACACTGATTCAGAGGGCTGAATCATAGCCATCATGTGAACACAGGACCATATATCAGTGACGTTGATATTTCAGTCAGATACAGATGGTGTTACATGATTGCACTAACTGGGAAATCTAAATGCTATTCATTCATGATGAAGATGAGGTGTTTACTATAGTGGTTAATTCACATTTTATCAATTTTTCTTTTCAAAAACCTTCATTTTGTGACAGCTTTAAAAGATCTTGTGAATTATAAATTACACATGATTATAATTTCTTCATTTAAAATTATAGAGAGATTTAAAACAGGGATTTCATGAATTTTTGGTTCATTCCCATGAGTGATTTTGGAAAGTGGACTATGACATGATTAAAGTATGAGCTGGTAGTTATATTTTTTGGCAGTCCTAAAAAGCATCAAGGCAGCCACCCCTGCTACTGAGGACCAGGGGAAATCCTGATATACTGTAATGAGGACACAAAATCCCTGTTATAAATCCAACCTGTCTGGTTTTACGCCGAGAAGTCTACAGTGGAGTTAAATACGACCCACGTCCATAAAGTGATGAAAAATAAGATTCTGAATGGGCAGTCTAACAATCTAAGATCAGTCAAAGAGGAAAAATTGGCTAAAACCAGTTAATATTGTTCAAAATATGGTAATTCAGTTGTCACTTTGACATACTGTAAAGTGGCAGTGTCAGGCAAAATGAAACTGTTCATTTAAATTTTGGTGAATTTTTTTGAATTCTGTCGAAGGGTATTCCATCTTCTACAGTAGTAACAAAGGCTCCTAAATCTCCCTCAAATTTTTTTTCAACCATTTGTGATTTTCTTCACTCTGCTCAGAGGAGGTTGAGGATTGCTTTGGAGTTTCTGCTAATGTTTATAATAACTTGAACTGTATGTGGTCTAAAAAATGCTGTAAGAAGAAAAGTTTATCCTAACAAAAGTTTATATTCTATCATGAGTATAAATTTCAGTCGGTACAGATGAATTTAATTTTGATTTTATTCATTCTCACTACCTGTACTCAAAATGTACCCCTGAAATGTATTGTTTTAAGACGAGAAAAGTGGGAATGAAGGTTGAGGTCTGGTTAATTATCAAAAATTTGAAGATTGTAGATGGACCATATAGGCTATAAGTGAGATATACTACATCCAAGTCTTAAAGTATGACTGTATGGTACCAGTCACCTTCAGGTGTAGTCATTTTTAGCCTTACACATCTTAATTACTGTAAGTTGTTCAGTAAAGAAATATTCTCTTTCATTTTTTGAGTTCCCATTGAGAAATGGAGAGCAACTTTCAGTGGGATGTGGAGTTCATTTGCTCCCTGCTAAGTGGTATTCAGTGTAATGGTATGTACATGCTGTGTAATATGACCTAGTGTACAGTATTCTACATTTTTGGTTTCGATGATAAGAGAAACCAATGTATTCATGATGGCGTGCATGTGTATGTATGTGTGTGTGTGTATGTGTGTGTTTGTGACACTTTGCTTGTTAACACGATATCTCAAGACAGGAATGTCTGACAGTTTTCAAACTTGGTACATAGATGCACCATATTGAAAGGAAGAACCCTATTGTTTTTGGTGGAGGTCAAAGGTCATTTGGGGTGACCAGGGGTCAAAGTCTGAAAACCTTGTTAACGCGATATCTCAAGTTTGGAAGCTTGGATATATTTCATATTTGGTATGTGGATGCATTATGGCCAGAAGATAATCCCTTTTGCTTTTGTCGGAGGTCAAAGGTCATCTGGGGTCACCAAGGGTCAAAGTCTGAAAATTGTGTTAACACAATATCTCAAGTTTGGAAGCTTGGATATATTTCATATGTGGTATGTGGATGCATTATGGTCAAGAGATGGTCCTTATTGTTTTGGTGGAGGTCAAAGGTCATCTGGGGTCACCAGGGGTCAAATTCTGAAAACCTTGTTAACGCAATATCTCAAGGTAGGAAACTTGGATAGATTTCGTATTTGGTATGTTAATGCGTTATAGTCAGTAGATGGTCCTTATTGTTTTTGGCAGAGGTCAAAGGTCATCTGGGGTCACCGGGGGTCAAAGTCTGAAAATTTCATTAACACAATATCTCAAGGTGGGAAACTTGGATAGATTTCATATTTGGTATGTGAATGCGTTATAGTCAGTAGATGGACCCTATTGTTTTTGGCGGAGGTCAAAGGTCATCTGGGGTCACAGTGGTTCAAAGTCTGAAAATCTTGTTAACACAATATCTCAAGTTTGGAAGCTTGGATATATTTCATTTTTAGTATGTGGATGCATTATGGTCAGGAGATAATCCCTTTTGCTTTTGTCGAAGGTCAAAGGTCATCTGAGGTCACCAAGGGTCAAAGTCTGAAAATCTTGTTAACACAATATCTCAAGTTTGGAAGCTTGGATATATTTCATATGTGGTATGTGGATGCATTATGGTCAAGAGATGGTCCTTATTGTTTTGGTGGAGGTCAAAGGTCATCTGGGGTCACCAGGGGTCAAATTCTGAAAACCTTGTTAACGCAATATCTCAAGGTAGGAAACTTGGATAGATTTCGTATTTGGTATGTTAATGCGTTATAGTCAGTAGATGGTCCTTATTGTTTTTGGCAGAGGTCAAAGGTCATCTGGGGTCACCGGGGGTCAAAGTCTGAAAATTTCATTAACACAATATCTCAAGGTGGGAAACTTGGATAGATTTCATATTTGGTATGTGAATGCGTTATAGTCAGTAGATGGACCCTATTGTTTTTGGCGGAGGTCAAAGGTCATCTGGGGTCACAGTGGTTCAAAGTCTGAAAATCTTGTTAACACAATATCTCAAGTTTGGAAGCTTGGATATATTTCATTTTTAGTATGTGGATGCATTATGGTCAGGAGATAATCCCTTTTGCTTTTGTCGAAGGTCAAAGGTCATCTGAGGTCACCAAGGGTCAAAGTCTGAAAATCTTGTTAACACAATATCTCAAGTTTGGAAGCTTGGATATATTTCATATGTGGTATGTGGATGCATTATGGTCAGGAGATGGTCCCTATTTTTTTGGTGGAGGTCAAAGGTCATCTGGGGTCACCAGGGGTCAAATTCTGAAAACCTTGTTAACGCAATATCTCAAGGTAGGAAACCTGGATAGATTTCGTATTTGGTATGTTAATGCGTTATGGTCAGGAGATGGTACCTAATGTTTTTGGTGGAGGTCAATGGCCATCTGGGGTCACTGCTGGTCAAAGTCTGAAAATCCTGCTTATGCGATATCTCAAGATAGGAAACATGGATAGATTTCGTATTTGGGTATGTGGATGTATTATGGTCAGAGGATGGTCCCCATTGTTTTTGGCAGATATGAAAGGTCATCTGGGGTCTCCAGGGGTCAAAGCCTGGAACCCTTTTTAAATATGATCTTTCAAGATAGCTGTTTGTCCATTAACTGTCTGTTGTTTGTATGTCTAACTATGGAATGACAAAATTATGTTTTGAACATGCTAGTATAACATTTGAATGACAAGATAATGGTGCATGATGGCATTCTTTGAAATGGAGCATTTATGTATCATCAAAACCTCAATGCAGTTTTGCATTCTGGTTTAATATGTCATCAGTGAAAAAGCTGTGCCAATTGAGATATGTCAAGAACTGCAAAAATGTAGTTTGGAGTGAGAGTTGACTGCCTTTAAATAGTGTCCATTTTGACAATAAACAACAAAACTTGAAGTTTTGCATGATTTTTGAAATGGACAGTAGTATGCACAAAACTTGACTATACTTTAGCTTAACTGTTGGTTTGTCTTCATTAAGAAGCTGACACACTTACTGCGAGTCAAGATGCTTCCACTTTAGGTGTCATCTAGATGATGCTTGCATCAGACATGAATGAACTGTGATGTTTAAGGATGTTTTTTATCAGGATTTATCCCTGTAACTCTCTTTTTTTTATTCAGAAAGTCAATCCTAAGTCTAAGCGGAGGCCTTCACAAGAATGGACTACATCACTGGCTACTCCAAAAACACCCTCCACAAGACAGCAGCACATCAACTCTCCCCTTCCAGTGAGACCCTTACCTCCCACAACAGACTCGTCTTCTGTGATAAGCCCTGGCTGGAGACTTTATCGCAATTTTGACAAAACCCCTTCAACCCCTAAATCACCATACAGCAAAGTCTGTAGGCGGTCAGAGAGAATTGCAGAGAGAAACAGAACCCCAGTTAGTGGGAAAGAAAACCCTGTGAGCTTCTCACCACAACAAAGAAGGTACTCTATTTATGTTTATTGGCTGGGTTTCAGAGAGAGACCATGCTTGCTACTGAAATTATATTGTGTAAATTATAGTTAACACATGTTTTTGGAATAGTGCGTGTCCAATGGCTAGGTTAAAAGGTTTACTTTAAGGGCAGTGTCTGGACTCCTGCAGCACTTAAAGTTGCAACTCTAAAACTAGTTAATTGACTCCTTCCTATTGGTTACAAAAGAGACTGGGGTCTGAAATGTGTCAATTTAGTGCAAGAACTGTATCTGTGCATTGGAGTGAAAATGGAAAACTTTACTCAGCCTCAAGCAGGATTCAAACCAGCAACTTCCTGCATACCAGGCAGACCCAAGATCTTCAGTGACTATTCAATACAGCACTGGTTCACTCATTCATATAAAGTCAAAATGTCACTCTACTTAATCAATCAATAAAACATGGGACATGTTCCTATTACTCTATGACATAATAGTGGAGAACTTTTCCCAGCAGTATTTAAACTTAGTTTGCCGTGCTCTATCCAGTGTTTCCTCTGAGAAATCAACCATTGGGTCAAAATGAACAGTTTGGAAAATTTTGACTCAATAGAATTGTTAGGGACTGTCTCCAATTCCTCCCGGGGTTTACTGACAAGCAAAACTCCAAGCCATTGTTCAGCTTGTGCACTCTTCAGTGAACACAGCCCAGTCCACACACAGCTTAATGAGCTAGCAGGAGAGCTGTGAGTTTTCACTAACAAAAGCTTTCCTTAGTAACTGCTTTGAGTGGCAGACTGGTATGAAAAGAAGTAGCTCTCCATGCATCACTGAATTCAGAGAAAGAGCTACACTGACTGAAACTGCATCCCAAATAAGGCACAGTTAATCAATAATCCATTGAAGGTTTTCTGAGCAGCTCCTTTTGTTACCATAACAAAGGGACATGACAACCATTGCTGAAAGATGAGCCTTTACTGTCCACAGAGTCACTGAAGTGTAGTCTTAAGCCACTCCCCTTTTGCATATGCTGTGGCTGTGAAGAGGAGAGCCAGCCACACACTTGATACACACTCTGAATAGACCCATTGTTGTGCTCGTCCGCCAGTACCCATCAGTAAGATAAGTCTACAACTCCTTAGCGGCATGGAACTGTGCACGCGAACGCGAAGTGCAAGCCCCCAACGGGTGGGGTCGAAGGGCAAAGTCTCGGTGGGGGTCCAGGGGGTTAAGCACCCGGAAGCTCCTGAGTTTTAGGGGTTTTGAATGCATAAAGAGACTGTTTCCAGGGGTGAAATTTTGTATTTTTATGCTAGGTGATGATAAAAAGCAAATGAAAAAGTTGGACAAAAGTGTAACCAGAGGTTAGCAGAACTTAGTTGTCATGCCCAAAACTTGGTTTTCTTGATTTAAACCTGTTGTACTTTCTGCATCGAATAATTTTCCCAGAATTTGCCAAATTTTATGAGAAAAGTTATTTTATTTTGCACTTTTCAATAACTGCATTTGTTTTAGTTCTATCAAGAATATATTTGAAAGTAACATAGAGTTGTACACTGTTCTTAGCAAGTTTTCAAACTAGAATGATGGCACTTGCAGTCTACAAGAGAAAAGTTTTAAGTTTCCTGTTATCTCAAAATAACAATAAGCAGCTATAGGCTTTCTGGGTTTCACAGATTTCGCAGCCTTCTACAGTATTAGTACAGTAATATACCATACCCAGCCCTGCGGTAATTGCCAGAGGCTAAATGTGTATCGACGTTTTTGCACTGTTGCTTGCCACAGGGGCTGGTCTGTATGATAATATCAGTGACACCGATCACATTTATTGTTAATCCTGTATTTTTCCCATTGGGGCATCCCCACTAATCATTTTTGTGCAGAGGGTGTATTGCAATTACCTTCTGGTCGTGTGCAGAGTAACAGCATGCAGACTCATGCACGGCTGTCTAGCATGTCGTTTTGTGTGAGCAATGAAGCTAACTTTTGGGGGGCAGAATGTGCAGCATTTTGCAGGTCACTTGTATTGACATCATGTCATCATTTGCCCACATTTATTTTGTCGTGTTAAGATTTCGGGTGGGAAGAAGCCTTTGAGCAGCACTGCTGTAGAATCCAGTGTGTGCATTCTGTGATGGTAATTTCCATTTTCTTTTCAAAAGGCTCACATGATTTCAAGGTGATTTTAAAAACTGTATTTTACCTAGGTCCTACTCGTTTTCAGCCCAGAGTTTAACTCAAATGTCTTCATACGATTTGAAGAGAGAGAGTCTACATAAACCGGACCTAGGCCTACTATACGTCTTCGTTTGAAAACAGTACTAAGAACATAAGTGGTTGAATATACATAGGGGTTCGACAAATGCGCGATTTTGTGGACCAAAAAACGCACTGCCATTTCAGCTAAAACGTAGAAAAGCGCGATTGGCCTACAAAAGGCGCAGTCACACAGTCTTGCTGGTGAACCCTTTATTTGCCTAAGTAACCAATACTGTTTAAAGTGTACCTCAAGTCAAAAAATTCAAAAATATTTATTTAAGAGAATGAAAAATGAATTCTAACAGTCCAACTCCCATCTTCATAGGACATTCTTGAGCTGAGATAAAAAATGTTGAAGTTTATTCACTTAAAACAAATTGGTCTATTGTGCAATAATTTGTGACTTTCTTGTGTACAACTCACATAACAGGCTTTGTTTTCCTTTAAAATTTAAAATGTTTTTATGACCTTGAACACTTCCTGTCTGCTTGCACAGCATGCTCCACAAGGAGGGTTTAATTAATTACATCACCTCATAAGAGTAAGAGTGCTATCACACCTCGGTACAAGGTGCAGAACATTCGGAAAAACAAAGAAATACAAAGATTGTAATTTGAGTAGTACAAGAATGACATCACAAATTATTGCGCACTGTACCATTTTAATTTGAGTGAATAAACTTCAACACTAAGTATCTCAGCTCAGGAATGTCCTACGAAGATGGGAGTTGGACTTTAAGAATTAAGTTTTCATGGTCTTTAATATATTTTTTTGACTTTAGGTACACTTTAAAGGGCAGGAGCAGTCATCCCAAATTGAAGAAGTGTAGTAGACTGTCCAGTTTCATGATTGGTTGTTGGGAGTCATGAGACAGTGTTTTTTCTCTTCAAATGTGAAATTTAACAGAAATAACTGCTTGGTTTACCTTGAATGTGCAAAAGCAAAGTCATAAAATGTAATGAAAGATATGAAGAGAAATGAAATGAAAATTGGGTTAGTTAGCTTTTTCTTCAAAATAAGTTTGGGGGGATTGCTCTTTACCTTTAAAATAAGTTTCAATGCCGGTACCAAAGTCTCGTTCAGATTTATTTCTCTTATGTTTTCCACGCTTTCTTCCTTGCAACTTATCTGTCAAAAGGTGAGAACATTGCCACAGAATATACCTGCAGAATGCTGTACATCTGTATGTCGTTTATAGATGATCTCCACTTTTTAAAAGCCTACCTGCTGAAAGTTTTGGAAAGATAAAGTTGCAGCACGAGATTCATCAAGCAATAGCCCTGCACCCTCCTGGCATTAGCCTACAATCTTGGACAAAACTCCTTGGGACACCCCCGCTCCCCTTCGCAATGTTGACCGCAGTAAGCCTATTCACGTCATACAGTCACTCTTTCAGCGCAACATTGAAAGGGGGAGTGGGGGTTAGGGGGAGGGGAATTCATGTAAGCCTTTGAACTGAAATTCAAGAATATTATGGCAAAGTGTCCCAACAGTTTTGTCCAAGATTGTCTGAGAATTGCGGGAAGTTAGAACTACTCGTGTCACACAGTAGAAAGTGTCATTTTGTCTTGATGGGTTGATTTGCAAAGGGGAATAATTTTAAGCGCCCGGTTGTTCATGTAGCTGTTCTCAACAGTGACTTGTTTTTGGTTTACACTGTCTTAAAATATAAAGAATATTGAAAAAATGTTCGTGTTTATGTATTTTAAATTTGTTCAAAACAGTGACGTGTTACCTGATAAGTGCATTTTGGAGAACAGAGGCACTGATGTATCCTGCCTATTACTTCATTTTAAAGTAATTTACCGTGTTTTCTCAAAAAAAAAAAATATGCTGTACATGCGAACTTGACGAGACAGGCAGTGCAAGATAAGTTTAACCCAACGGTCTACAATTTATTTTGAAAGCAAATTTGAAAACAAAACTCAATGAAATTGCTTCGGTTTAAAGAGGGAAAGAAAGCATGTGTAGCCAGTTTCATGTAACGTGAAAAATGGAGTCACAGGGGTGCAATTTGCTTCAAAATATGCCTAAAACCAGCCTTAACTAACGATCTACCATCGTTATGTTTTAAAAGCTAGAATGTCAGATGTTACTTTAACATTTCATGGTAGATCGTGGCGCTCTTCCAGTTAAAATCTCGTCTTCTTAACACCACTTTGCAAAAGGAGTCGGACTTTTCTATCCAAGAAATTGTTTTGGTTATATGTATATATATATATATATATATATAGTATCTTTCGGAAAGGAACGTATCCTGGAGATTACCCGGGCCTGAAAAATATTCAAAAGTCTCTTTCCATATTTCAATTGTTAAATTATTGGCTCTAAAATTGCCTCCTCCAAGTTTAAACATGTTTTTAATTGGTTTTGCATCTGTATTACGAGGAGGAATTGGCTTACGAGATGCAAATTTCCCAAGAATGCCTGCAACAGTCTATTCTTTATTATCGTTCCGACTGTAAATAAACGTATACAAATGAATCAAACAACACATTAAAAAAAGTCTTTATGCTACTAACTCTTTCGGCTAAAATCCTTAGACCTATAAGCCTCCGAAAAAACTTTTCTGAAAAAGGCAGGCCGAAAAATGAAGCATTATCTATTGAATTTGTTCTCACAAATAATACGCGTGGAACTCAGGCAATCTTGGACAAAACTCCTTGGGACACCCCCGCTCCCCTTCGCAATGTTGACCGCAGTAAGCCTATTCACGTCATACAGTCACTCTTTCAGCGCAACATTGAAAGGGGGAGCGGGGGAGGGGAATTCATGTAAGTCTTTGAACTGAAATTCAAGAATATTATGGCAAAGTGTCCCAACAGTTTTGTCCAAGATTGTAGCTCACACCCTCCCTCATAATTACGCAGTATCTCCGTAGCATACTGTCTGCCTGCATGTTTACACATATGAATGTACCTACAGAGTCACGATCAGTGCAGTGCTATGCTTTACTTGCAGTCTCACGTAAATCCTGGTTAGCCGTACGCACTGCATGCTGGCATTTCGTGGAAAACTGTGTGCGTGCAAATCGTTGGAACGACGTAATTTCGGGAATTCCCTTAACACAGTTAACTCAATGGATAAGTCGCATTTGACTTAACCATGTAAAAGTTGGCTGGAAAAACGTTCACAAGAACGGCCTGTTGGTAATATTTCCATTCCTTAACCTGATGAAAATCAGTTCAAGAATGAAAGGAAACGGTTATCTCCCTAACGTAACATAGAAATGGGATCGTGAAAGTCTCGATCTGTTTCGCAGTGTCGGCTCTTCATTGTCATGTTGGCTGTCAGTGTGCCTTGACAGCTCTCTACAACTAACATTAACTTGGCACTACCTGCCCTACCTAGGCTATAGCTAGTCAAATAAAATCTGCAAGCGTAAGTAAGTGATCGTTAATTTCACATAATATTAGTTGACCTTCAAGCTCAGCATATTGTTGCGTTAGTTGAAATGTGTTCGTTATATTTGGTGTATGTGGACGTACTTTTTGCTGTTTACACGGTATTGATTTGGGGAGCAAAATGAAACCCTCTTTTTTTTTTTATTTTTCACCACAAACATCAGTGCGTCAAATCATCAAGTCGTTGCATCAAAATCGCGTCATAGCGGCTTAGCGGAAACACTGGCTCTATCACATACACACCTTAATGGTTTAGTGGTCAGAGCATCTCCCTTGTATGCAAATCACTGGTTTGAATCCTGCTTGAGGCTAAGTTTTCCATTTCCTATGATGTAAACCAGGAACTTCCTGCATACAAGACAGACCTAAGATCTTCATGTGACTATTCTATACAGCACTGGTTCACTCATTCATAAAAAGTTGCAACATCACTCTTCTTACTCAGTATAACATGGGATGTGTTCCTATGATTCAAATGATGTAATAATGGATAGCTTAACGGTATTTAAAATTAGTTAGCAACGCTCAATCACATATAGGCCTCAATGGTTCTGTGGTCAGAGCATCCGCCTTGTAAGCTGGAGGTCACTGGTTTGAATCATTTTTTTTTTCCTCCTTTTATTCCAACTGTCTTGTCTAAATATATACATGCTTCATCACCATGATTGACAAAATAAGCATTTGAAAAGTACATAGAGAGATTTGCATACTGTTGCTAACACTGGTATTTTACAGAAAAATGTGCAAAATATTAAAACAAAGGATCTTAATCAACAAAAAGTTCAGGACAAATTGAAAAGACTATGTAGAGTTTTGTGAAACTAACTTTCCCTTTGTTGTGGGTCTCCTTCTTTGAGAAAATATACTTCTCGACGGATGAAGCAAACTTAAATTTTTAAGAAGAAATCATCAATCATTGGCTTGCACTCCTCCTTTTACAATCATAAATAAAATACTTTGTATTGAAAAAATTATATGGATGAGTAATGTCATGTGTGTAACCAAAGTAAAAGTCTTTTTTAGAAAAGAAGAATTTCGTGTTCAATGGTCTACTTTTAGTATTTAAAATAAGTGAAGATGTGTAAGGGCAATCCCAAAGTAAGTGCTGTAATGACTCGTCATGGATTTCACAAAACGTGCATAGAGGAGAATCTAATATTCCCATTAAGTTTAGAAGCCTATAAGTGGAGACAATATGATGAATGAATTTAAACTGAAAATAAATAATCCTCACCTCATACCTCATTAACACTACACCAAGGTGCTTTGTAGATCTGCTTCCAGTTCTTGTTACTAATTTCACTTAAACTATCCTCCCACTTTTTCCTAGAGGTTGGTACCTGAGCAGTCTTCTGTAAATAATTTGAGTAAATAACTTGAGAAATGGAAGGGGAATTCATGACTTTTCTGTACCATAAAATATTTTCATTAGGGTTTTGAATCATGCTTGAGAATAAGCTTTCCATTTTCATATTAATATCCTTTTCACTGTTTCAGTGTAAGGCTGTGCCTGTGTTAGGGAAATAATGATTAAGGTCTTCATGTGACTATTCAGTACAACACTGGTTCACTCATTCATTATAAAGTTGCTTCATTACTCTTTTTACTGTCTATATATATAAATAGATACAGATGTTGAAAATATTGTAGATGCAGGAATGTGGTAAGGTAATAAAATTTCTTTTTGCATAGTATCTACCATGTTTTGTAGCCTAAGGTTTGTTGAATGGCATAGCAACTTTGTATGGATAAGTGTATCAGTGTGTTATTAAATAGTTGCACTGAATGGTCGACCGCCTTGCCACTTTTCAATACTGATTCACTTGTATATGTTTATAATCCCACAGATGCTAAAGCAATATTAATTGCACAAAAGGGCAACTTCATCCAATAAAAACCTGTTATCTATATCCTCATTAATGAATAGAGATAACAGGAGTCAGCCCTACAATCAAACCCTTAGTAAAATGATGGCACTCATCCACACTCTCTGTGCATGCCATTTGTGAAGAACACTGGACAGTCACACACATAATGAGCAATTTAAAGTTGCTGTATGCTTCCTACCTGAATTTTTTTATTGGCTCCAACATTTGGCTATCTTTCTTTGTTTTCAAAATTTTAATTGGCAAATGATGAGAATTTGTCTCTAAATGGTAACACCCATCACATGAATGAATATGACATTGACGATATGACTCTTGCGAAATTTCTGAAGCTGGAATGTACGTGTGGCCATCAAGGCATTACTTGACAATGGTAATGCCAAGTATTGCAACTGCTGCAAGGCTTCAAAGATAGGCCTAGAAAGTGAGGCTACAGTAAAATCTCTCTCACTATTCATAGTACAAGCATAAAAAGTGTAGCAGAGTACCAGGGATTAAATATTAAGTGCACAGTACAAAATGACAGAGGTTAGGCATCTCCTAGAATGTCCCTCACAATCTCTGTTTAGAAATTCATGTAGCATTTCAGATGGCATGGTACTTTTGATCTTATGCAGGCCTGTTGAGTATTACCCATAGGTTTGAATGTGCATGAACTATAGTACTGCAGACAGTGGTGTGTTCAGGCCTATTTCAGTGATAAGGTTAAAGCCCTCAGTTGGACGTACCATAAGGGGCTTCTTTGTAAATTTTGTCTATTCAGTCTTTTCTACTCTTGTTATTTAAATAATTTTATTCATTTTATGAAGGATAAGCATTGGTGCAAGTCCTGAGGGAACTCTGAACTCAAGAAATACCAGCACAATGAGCATAGATATCTCAGCTGCTTTTCAAGAAGTCATTGACAGAATGGAGGCTCTGAATGAGGGCTTGGCCACATTTGAGAAAATGAGCACCAGCCTAAGTGAAAGCATTAAAGCACAAGACAGGTATGTACTGTATATACTGTACAGTAATGTTATCATGACACAGAAGTCCTTTCAGCCCAAAGTCTTGTAGAAGTGGACCCCAGTTTATCACTTGCACCAAAACACAATGTGATAAATCTCTAGCTATACCAGCACAGTATGCACTTAAGGGACTAGTGTAACTTCTTGCTGTGATTAATAAGTAGTTCCAGTGGATACATTACTGCTTGGCAGGATCATATATTGGAAATGAACATAATACAACTTGTTGAACTTAAACTAGGGAATGTGAATCACCATCCATTACTAATATAACTTCCCTGAGCCATGTAAGCTAGGACTACCTAGGATTGTAGGCTAATGGACAATTTCATAGCATGTTAACAAGTCATGTCACCAACTCGGATTCTAATCAACTTACATTGCATTTTGTGATGAATTGACTTGATTCAAGTCAGGAGTTCAAGTGACTCAAGTTGATTGGAGATTTGGAGTCACATGACCCAAAATGACTCCACTCAAAAATAATAGGCGTCTTCCTCAATGCGAAAAATCTATACAACAAATTATCTGAAGCAGCATTGCCATCTTGAAATTGTGTGTTAATAAATTATTCAGGCCTGTAGTGAGGGCAAGGTACTGGTTGAAGCAAACATTTATAGAAGAGGGTACTCCCCAGAGCAGAGTGTGTTTTCTCAGCTCTAAAGCATCCAAAACAACTGGTTGCCAAAATGTAGAGAGTACCAGCTGCGTCAAATTTTAGACGCAAGTTTCATTACCATAACTTATATGGCTTATGGTACTGTACTCTCTCATGAATCATTGTTTTTGAGTGAGTATATTTACTCCTAAATTTGTAAAATGGAAGTCTAGACTGAAAACCTAGGTGTCCTATCATTATTGTGTTGCATAACCACCTGTGCAGGTTTTGAGTATTGAAGTGACAAACCAACTTTGTGGGTGGCAGGGGCTGCTGAATGATTTTGAATGGGATGGGATGGGATGTTGCCTTCTTGTGAATATTCAGTAACACTCAGCCAGAATGGATACATGTTATTATGAATTTGTTTGGTGTTCACTTTGGCAGGCATTAGAGATATAACTGAACAAGGAACGTGTGCTATAGCCTGCAGGCTATGTAGGTGGTTAGGGGGAGGGTTAGAGTTAGTTTGTTAAGGGGAAGAATGTAGAAATATGTTGTATAAATTTGTCATGTTGAGAAAAAAGCCTTTTGTTTTTGGTTTCCATGAAGTAGAATCTTATGCAGTTATGCTGGCATGTGGGTGTGTGTTTGCATGTGTGTTTGTGACCTTTGGCTCACTAACACAATATCTCAAGAAGGGAAACTCTGACAGTTGTCAAACTTGGTACGTAGATGCCCCATATTGAGAGGAAGAACCCTTTTGTTTTTGGTGGAGGTCAAAGGTCATCTGGGGTCACCAGGGGACACTAGGGGTCAAGGTCTGAAAACCTTTTAAACACAATATCTTAAGGTAGGAAATTTGGATAGATTTAATGTATAGGTATAGGGATGCAATATGGTCAGAAGATGGTCCATATTCGTTTGTTGGTGGAGGTGAAAGGTCATCTAGGGTCACCAGGGGTTAAAATCTGAAAATCTCCTTAAATGTAATATCTCAAGATAGAACACATAGATACAGTTAAAATTTGGTATATGGATGTGTAATGGTCAGAACATGAGTCCCTATAGGGCATTGTTTTTGGTGGAAGTCAAAGGTCATCTGGGGTCACTGGTGGTGAAAGTCTGAAACTCTTGTAAATTTGATATCCCAAGTTGGAAAACTTGGGGATAGATTTCATATTTGGTATGTAGATGTGTTATGGTCAGAAGATGGACCCTATTGTTTTTGGTGGAAGTCAAAAGTCATGATAGGTCACAAGGAGTCAAAGTCTGAAAATCATGTTAATGCAATATCTCAAGATAGAAAACTTGGAAAGATTTCATATTTGGTGTGTGGATACGTTATGTCAGAAGGTGGTCCCTATTGTTTTGGTGGAGACCAAAGCTAGTCATGTGGGGTTATCGAGGTCAAAGCCTGAAAATCTTTTTAAGTGTGATATTTTAAGATAGCTGTCTGTCTATCTTTCTATGGCTTTTATAGAGGTCAAAGCTCATCTGGGGTCACTGGAGGTCAAAATGTAAATGAAAACCTTTTTAAACAGATGTCAAGGTTGAAACTCATGTCTACAACGTAACAGAGTTCGTAAGGCTGAGGATCGGTCCCGTTCTTTTATGAAGTAGGTGCAATTTGATAGAACTATTGGCCATACTCAGAGAATCAGAATAAACACAGTTTCTTTGATATGTAACAATGTACAATTTATTGCATACTCAGGCTCTCATTAAGTAAGACTCATTGAGTATGAATAAAACAGCAGTAACAAAGTATAAATGAACAATCAGTTCAATTAATATAAAGGATCATATCAGGCCCAACAAGTGGCAATCATATGATGTTGGTAGGAACCCTCTTCTGAACCTCTAGGCTCAGCAAGTTGATACCCTCTCTGGCATCTCTTATGAATCTTGGCACAGCAGGCGCATCACACCTAGCGTCTAGGGTTGGGACTTATCCTGTGTCTGAAAGGTGCCAATTTCTCGAGTACAACTGGCGTCTACAAACACATCAGGGCGGCAGGCTTCAATACATAATAGGTAATGTAAGTATAGAGTGACCTGAAATGGTTGGTGAAACCATACACTTTATTAGATGTTGGCACAGGCTCACTACCAGGCAAAGTCAGCGAATGAGTGCCAGTTAATTAAATTCCAATATATGACACTTCTAAAATACAGAACAATGGAATACATATCACCATGAATACTAATTACGCATTTCCCTTTTTGGTTTCAATGAAAGAGAAACCTATCCATTCATGATGGCGTGTGTGTGTATGTATACATGTGTGTGTTTGTGACACTTTTCTCATTAACATAATATCTCAAAATAGGAATATCTGACAGTTTTCAAACTTGGTACATAGATGTGCCATATTGAGAGGAAGAACCCTATTGTTTTTGGAGGAGGTCAAAGGTCATCTGGGATCAATGGGGTCAAAGTCTGAAAATCTCTTTAACATGATATCTCAAGATAGGAAACTTGGGTAGATTTCATATTTGGTATGTTGATGCCTTATGGTCAGAACATGGTCCCTATTGTTTTTGGCGGAGGTCAAAGGTCATCTGCGGTCACCAGGGGTCAAAGTCTGAAAATCTTGTTAACACGATATCTCAAGATAGGAAGCTTGGTAGATTTTGTATTTAGTATGTTGTTGTGTTATCGTCAGGATATGATCCTATTGTTTTGGGGGGAGGTCAAAGGTCATCTGGGGTTACTGGGGGTCAAAGTCGGAAAATCTCATTAACACGATATGTCAAGACAGGAAACTTGGATAGATTACGTATTTGTTATGTTGATACGTTATAGTCAGGAGATGGTGACTATTGTTTTTGGCGGAGGTCAAAGGTTATCTGGGGGTCACCGGGGGTCAAAGTCTGAAAATCTTGTTAAGGCAATATCTGGAGATGTCTGTCTATCTATCTATCAATGTATGGTTTTTGGGGAAGTCAAAAGCTCATCTGGAATAACAAAATTATTTTTGAACATGCTTATGTAACATTTGAGTGAGAAGATAATGGTGCATGATGTCAAATTTGAAACACTACAGTTATGTATCATCGAAACCTCAATTCATTTTTGCATTCTGGTTCCAGATGCAATATTGTGTCAAGCACCATAAAGTTATACTTTCAAGTCACTATACTAACCTTCTCAGGTGACAATATGTGTCATTTCTTGAATAGAGTGAGTACTAAATACAATTCACACAATAAAATTTGAACAAGCCAGTAACTGGGGCTTATAAAGACTTGTTAGCAATCTTACATTTCCAGTAAACCCTTTAATTTAAGTACAACTTCTTATAGACCAATTAATCTAGCTACATTTTTGCAAGGACTGCAGAGTGAGAATAACTGGGTGAAGGTCAAAGCTTATTTGAAGTCACGAGCTGTAAAACAGCAAATAGCTTGTGAATGACTCCACTTTTTAACCCTTTACCGTTGTTTGGGTCCTTTTGGACCCGTGCGGAGAGCTCGACTGTCACCCATCTTTACTGTTTCACGCGGAGCTCAAAACTGCGAGTAGCTACCCGAAAATTCGGCCACAACAACGAGAGAGACAATAGTTTAAGGTCACTAGGGTCAATGGCCTACGGAAGCCGATGCGGGGTGGACTACATCCGCTTTTCTGCCCACTCCTGAGGCGCGCAAATATGCCCTGATTGGAGCACAACGGTAAAGGGTTAATGTTTTCACTTTCTAGAGAGTTTGATAGTTGCTGTTAACTTCATGCATCTGGACACATTTGGCCTCCCTGTGTAGATTTGCTTCCTCTTTCACATATGCAAATTTAATTTTTGCTTAAACTTCCCCTTTGATAGCCTTGGATTTAATCACACACCAACACAAATATAATATATAAAATCAGTTAGATCAATAAATACAGTTTTAACCCTTTTCTGCTCGTCTGGGTGTACATATTACCCAAGAATTTAGATACTTTCCTAAAATCCATAACTTTTTCACTATACACCCCTCAGCCTTTATTCAACCACCAAATTATAGCCCAAAAGATGCTCTTTATTATGGACTACTTTTGGGGAGTTATCATGGACAATTTTTGAACAAATCGCAGTTGAAGTTGTTGTTTACATAAAAAAAAATGGAAAGAATGTCAAAATTTAGAAATTTTGGTAAAAAAATTGTTTCAGGTACCTATCAAGCAAGCAACATCTCGTTACTCGTTTTGGGACTACCTTCATAAATCTAAAACATTCTCAGACAGTTTCAACTCAGAGGGATGCAGGATTTTGGAAAATTAGCTCCATAAGGTTGAAAAACTGGAAAAATATTGTCGAAAACCACCCAAAACAAGCCCTCCTTTGAAAAATTCATTAATCTCTAACCCTTCAACCGATTTTCCTCATTCAAAAACCAAAATGTTCCTTATAAATATCCTTACACAAATTTAATCACAAAATTGGTGCCCTATAGTGATATAGTGCCATCTATCACCAGTTAGACTGTTGTTATTGTCAAGATCACCTTTGTTGTAGTTCTCCATACATATAGTGTGTAAAAAGCCTGCCCACGGCGAGCACACAGTAGACGTTCCTGTGACGTTCGTTTTCAAGGTCAAATGTCAGTCATTAGATGGATTCAAGTGATAAAAACCACTCAGGGATAACAAATAAGGATTAAAGACTGATGTGGGTGAGTTTTTATCATTGGTAGGGCTTTGGAATGTCATGAGAGCAAAAAAATTGTGCCGATGGTGGGGGGGGGGCGTTTAATTGAAAGTAATTGAATCTAATTAGGTTAATTGTGTCATAGGGTCTTGTTAGGATAGCGGTTAGGTCATCTAGGTGCGTGTTAAAGGGTTAAACTACAATTCAAGTTCAAGCTTGGTTTCAATTACAGTGCATGGTTTAAGTCTTCCTCTTTAGTTGCCTCTTATGGCAGGCTTTGGTAGGCAATACTGTGGGCATATTTAACAACCTTAACCAACAGGAGGAAACAGTATGACAAAGGCACTGGGGAAATGCAAAAGCCATGCATCCCTAAACCCTGCTAGGCTTCTGAGCTTTGCATCCTACAATATTTTTGCATGTATTATTGACCTGAGTTCTCAGGTGTTGACTGTGGGCGTTGGTTCGGCAGAACCTCAAATGTTTTGGCAAGGTTTGGCTTGCTGTATTGAATATCTTCTCATTTAGATTTACTGTAATGTTTTCATTCACTCCCTTACAAGTTGTAATATTTTTTTTCAGCAAAGTTGACCCACCGAAGGAACACTCATCTTCCAAATCGTTGACAAGGCATTCATCTAGTTTCCTGAGACGAAGCCTCCGGATTCAGGTTTCTTAATAGCTGATGACCTCTCATTGCCTTTCCTTACCAACTTCACTTTGGTGCTTAATTGCTTTTAGCTACTTCTACTGGTTGCTAAGTATGTATGATTTTTGGTTTGCAAAACTTTTATATCACATTGTTTTCTTCTGCATTTGGTTTATCAGTTTCAGTTAGTGGAAAGTCAGTTATCTGCCATGATGGAAGCATGAAAATTAAATCAGGAGCAAAGATTTGTTTGTACTGGAGACAGATATTCTAAATCATATAAAGACTTGATCAGTCATTACTGTCTTTGCTTAAAGTGAAAAAGTAACCAGTGCATTTCCTAACTGCTCTAACTAATCTGCATCCCTTCCCTAGAAGAAATAGACTAAAGATACTTATCTTTCAACAGGTGGTGGGTTATATGGTTGGTCACTCAGACCCTGTGGCTGGTATTGCACTGGAAGTATTAAGGAAAACAGAGATATCACAATCTCGTATATTCCCTGTCAGAAATGCTCTTTTGGATTATTTCACTCACAAGTTAATACATCAGCCAAACTGAGATTTCAATGACGTGCTTGTACTTGGTGAGAAAAAAATAACTCCAAAGGTACATTGAAATCCTCCTCTTTTTATTTCGTTTTGGGACATTGGGGACATAGCAACAGAAAGTTATTATCTCCTGATTAATTTTAAAGTTGATCAAAGGAATTCACTCTAATTCAACATGTTTTGAGCTATATTGCGATCGCCATATTGTCATTGTTAACAAGTTCATATAGAGAGAGGCTGATAAATTTGTTCATATTTTTAGATTCTTGGTCTTTGTTTTAACTTTTAAAGGTAGTATGATAAGTCAGCAAAAACTTGTGACTTTATTTGGCAGGTGAAGAGTAAGTTACCCAAGGGGAAATCTATTAATATCATGCCAGTGTCTTTTATGGTTTCGAATATATCCCTCTTCAAAGTCGAAATGTTTCTGATGCAACTTTTTGCTAATGCAAAATTAATTATGTGGAGTTTTGAACAGTGTCGGCATTTTTTTGTTAACTCTGTATAAATTATCTTATAACTACTCATCAGGTAGTTTAAGGTTTGTTAAAAGATATTAATGATATTCAAGGACACAATGTAAAACTTTCAAAATAGAATCCTCACAACATACAAATGTTACATTTGTCCTTAAAAGGAAGGTTGCAAAAGGATAACATTGGCCATCTATGGCATGTCGATCGTTTGATATCATTAGATATGTATTCTGAGATCATGTTTTTTATGATTAAATGCAAATTGGAAATTACCTTGAAAATGGTCAATTTTTTATGGATTCTGATGGGAATTGCAGCTATTTTCTCAGTTTTTAATGCTTTTTACATCAAATTCCCAAGTTTTTCATTTTCATGTCACCAGCCCTTTACACTGTATGTATGTGTACTATAACAGCTAAGAATTGTGCCATCTTTGTTGTTGTCAGTTTATCCTTTACCAAAAAGTCGTATTCACCTTCCATCATGGTATTTATTTTGTACAGTTTTTAACACTAATATGACATTTACTATTTTTCAAAGTCTACAATCTGTATATTAGGAGATGTTGAATTTTGTTAGCTGGAAAACAATGTGAAATTAAAAGGTAGTTGTAATTACCTCTCAGCTATACAAATTCGAATTCACTTAAACACAAAAATGAAGTGAAAGATGGTGGCAGTTACCTCTTAGTTTTACAATTTTGATTTAATTCAGTTCATTGAAACACAATATGAAATTAAAAGATAAATGTAGTTACTTGTCATCTGTAAAAGTTTACAAGTGGGAAAATGTTTTAGAGACAACATACAATTGACTTTTGAAAAGCAACATATTTTTCAGAGCTGTTTGTGCTCATTCAAATATGCAAGGACTGTAGCCTACTTGAATGTGGAATGTGAAATCTGGTGCAGGCAAGGATGTCAAACTTCATTGTATAGATATGCTTGATACACAGTATTAGTGCTAGGGTGCTAATGTGCTTGGGGAAAATTCCCTGGCCCCTCTTCCAAAATGGTTTTGGATTTCTAATAGTACCTAAGGTTATATACTTGACTAAAATCATGTAGTTAGGGACTCAGTCTGGGAATTTCTTGCAGGCAAATATTTTTTTGTGGAACTTGTGAATTGAGTCATCTCTCTAGTCATGGCCCTTACCATGTGAATTCATTGAATCCCTAATATTTTTGGTGGTCAAAGATCTTTTGGGGGGCCCCCAGACGTCAAGTGGTAAATCTCTCGGAAATTACTTGTAAACATGATAACTCAAGAAGGGTAAGTGTCACAAATCTCATATTTAGTGTAGATTATTCCCTACTGCTTTTGAAGGAGGTCAAAGATCATTTGGGGTCACAAGAGATCAAAATGTCAAAACCATGTAAACATGCATAGCTTGAGAAGGGTAACTGTGAGGGATCTCATACCTAGCATGTAAATTACCCATTTAAGATGTTACCCATATAAGGTGAATAATCCCTTTTGTTTTGGTGGAGTTCAAACATCATTTGAAGTCTCCAGCGGTCAAATGGTAAATACTGCAGAAATTGCTTCGTAAACATGGTATCTCAAGAAGGGTAAGTGTGACAAATCTCAAATTTGCTGCGTTTTCTGGTCATATGAGGTAGATGATCCCTATTGTTTTTGGTTGAGGTCAAGGGTCATTTGGGGTTAGCAGAGGTCTAGAGGTCAAAACCTAGAGGTAAACCCAGTATCTTAAGAAGGGTAAGTGTAAGGGCTGTCATACTCAACTAGGTAGTTTCTTGTAAACAAGAAATCTCAAGAAGGATCATGGTGACTATAAATCTCATTCTTTGCATGTGAATTGATTTCTTTGCATTTGGTGGCAGTCAAAGGTCATTTGGGGTCCCCAGAGGTCAAAGCCATAGAAACATGATATTTAAAAGAGAATACTTGTAGGAAATGCACAAAATGTGGTACAATGCAAGAAATCACTGAAAATCCACTGTGTGTTTCTCTTTCAGTTCTATGTGGTTAACCTTTTTTCCCCATGTTTTTCTTTCAGAAACACTTCTTCCCATTTAATATGAGGCAAAAGCATCATTGGTAAACCTGTTTTTGGTTTCGATTATAAGAGAAACCAATGCATTCATGATGGTGTGCCTGTGTATGTATGTATGTATGTGTGCGTGTGAGTCTGTAAACGATGCCTTGCGGGGTACAGGCCGCTCACAGGAGCTGAAGCCTCGCACGTCTTTCCTCGCTCACACGGAGCTCGTAACTTGCTTAGCTGCTCGAAAATTCAGACACTGCAATGAGCCTGTCACGTGATGTGCAAGAGCCCGCCCTTGCTCGCGGCATTCACATGCCGCGTGACTTGAACAACTAAAGGGGAATTCCGACCATTTCCTTACCATTTCCTTGAATACGGGTATGTCCTGTGTGTATGTGTGTGTGTTTGTGACACTTTGCTTGTTAACACAATATCTTAAGATAGGAATGTGTGACAGTTTTCAAACTTTGTACATAGATGTGCCATATTAAGAGGACAAACCCTATTGTTTTTTGTGGAGGTCAAAGGTCATCTGGGTCACCAGGGGTCAAAGTCTGGAAATCTTGTTAACCCAATATCTCAAGGAAGGAAACTTGGATAGATTTCATATTTGGTATGTGCATGCGTTATAGTCAGAAGAGATCCCTGTTGTTTTTGGCGGAGGTCAAAGGTCATCTCGGGTCACTGAGGGTCAAAGTCTGAAAACCTCGTTAACACAATATCTCAAGGTAGGAATGTCTCACAGTTTTCAAACTTGGTACATAGATGCACCATATGAGAGGAAGAACCTCATTGTTTTTGGTGGTCAAAGGTCATCTCCGGTCATGGGGGGATCAAAGTCTGAAAAGCTTGTTAACGCCATATCCCAAGTTAGGAAGCTTGGATACATTTTATATTTGGTATGTGGATGCGTTATAGTCAGAAGATGGTCTTCTTTGTTTTTGGCGGAGGTCAAAGGTCATCTGGGGTCACAGGGGGTCAAAGTTTGAAAATTTTGTTAATGCTTAATTTTAAGGTAGGAAACTTGAGTAGATTTCATATTTGGTATGTGGATGCGTTATGGTCAGGAAATTGTACCTATTGTTTTTGGTGGAGGTCAAAGGTCATCTGGGCTCACCAGGGCACAAAGTCTAAAAATCTCTTCACATGATATCTCAATATAGGAAGCTTGGATAGATTTTATTTGATATGTGGATGCATTATGGGCAGCAGATGCTCCGATTATTTGTGCCAAAAGTCATCTGGAGTCGGCGAGGGTAAAAGTCTGAAAATTTTTTTAAAGCAATATCACATGGTATTTTTTTTATTTTTTTTTTGTGGATGTCAAAGGCATAGATGCCAAGTCATTTTAGCGGAATAATGATGATTTTCCACCCTCGTTTCCGCCATTAAGAAAATCCTCCAAAAATTCTGCTTTTCAGCTGTTAAGGATCTTTGTCAAACACTAAACATCGTGAAAAGTCAAAACCGAAGTTTGATCGACGGACGCAACATCAGTCAAAAATTGTAAAATTTAAGGAGTATAAACTTTTGATACCAACAACACGAAAATGTATGGTTCGATTGAGCAAGTGGGCTAGTACTTTTTGCCTAGGCCTAAGGTTAGGCCTAAGGTTGGGCCTAAGGTTGAGCTAGTCAGCAGCACATTCTTTTCACAAAGCAGGATCAAGTACTGAAGGGGTCAACGGAAATCCGCATGGCCAAGAACATCAAAATGTTTACAAGGCATGTGTAAAAGACCCTTATACAACAATCTGCAAAACTTTTGTTAGCTTTAGGTGAATAGATTTCCTCTACGATGTAATTTTCTTCAGCATGTCGTGGCACTTTTGCTATTGCCTAACGTTATAGCATATACGTACATTTTGAACCTATCCTTCCATGTATGTTTCTCTGTAATATCCTTAAGTCTACTGAGAAATTTAGCTGTACAGTAGTGTATGTTTTTTTTCTTATTTTTATTCTTAAGCTTCTGCCAATATTTTATTTGTTCTAGAACATGATATAAAGCGTGCAGGAGCATATTTTTCTAGCAGAGTGGTATCTGCAGCAGGTGAAAACTTTTAAAATTCTCCCATATATATTTGTGTTACATATTAGTGCCATTGCTAAATATTGTCTCGACTCCACTGTCTTTATGGGGTTGGTTCAAACCTTTGCACTATAATCTAACTCTCTTTAACTCTGCGTTATGGTTAGAAGATGGTCCCCATTGTTTTTGGCAGAGATGAAAGGTCATCTGGGGTCTCCAGGGGCCAAAGACTGGAAGTCATTTTAAATAAGTTAGATAGATAGAGTTAGTTAGAGTTTTATGGCCCAGTTTCCAACCTATTGGTTCAAGTCGAGCCAGCCACCACCTTTTTTCCAGTTGTGGCTCACTGGCTTGTTAATAAGATCTTTCAAGATAGCTGTCTGTCCATTTGTCTGTCTGTATGTTTGTGTATCTATGTATGGGCTTTATGGAGGTCAAAAGGCCATCTGGAATGACAAAATTATTTTCTGAACATGCTAGTATAACATTTGAATGAGAAGATACTGGTGCATGGTAGCACTGTTTGGAACAGAACATTCATGTATCATCGAAACCTCAATGATTTTTGCATTCTGGTTTTATTCAGGTTTTCACATTTCTCATGGAGTTAGCTCTGGCCCAACCCCTCCTGACTCCTCAAGCTTTCCCCCTCATTACAGCATGTTGCCTTATGCAACTGCAGTGTGCAAGCATCTATGTTCCAAGGTGTACTTTTCATCAATCTCCACTCCTTCCTTAAAACTTTTACATTTATAGTCCTGGGAATTAGCAGGGGTCATTTCCCTGTTAAACTTGAGGAAGGTGAAAAGCCATTTAGACAAAGCTATTAACAGTTTGGGCAGGAGTGGGATTACCTTTGCACTATTGTCACTCGAGACATCCTGATTTTCAGCGTTTTCAGCATTGTGTAAAAGTCGTGTTAAACTATTGTGCATTAAAAGTGTACCTCAAGTCAAAAAATTAAAAAATATGTATTTAAAGAGCATGAAAAAATGAATTCTAACAGCCCAACTCACATCTTCATGGTACATTCCTGAGTTGACATATAAAATGTTGAAGTTGATTCACTTAAAAAAAGTTCGTCCATTGTGCAATAATTTGGGACTTTCTTGTTGTACAACTCACATTACATGCTTTGTTTCCTTTTAAAATTAAAAATGGTTTGATGACCTGAACGCTTCTTGTTTGCTTGCCTAACATATTGGACAGAGGGGGCTTAATTACATCACCCTGTGAGAGTAAAAGTGCTATAACACCTCAGTACACAGTGCAGTAACTTTAAGGAAAACAAAGAAATACAAAGATTGTATTTTGAATAGTACAACAATTACATCATATGACAAATTACTTCACAACATACCATTTTAAGTTGAATAAATAAACTTCAAAATTTGATAAGTCAGCTCAGAAATGTCCGGTAAAGCTGGGAATTGGACTGACAGAATTCATTTTTCATGCCTTTTAATATATATATATATTTCTGAATTTTTTGACATTAAGTACTCTGTAACAACTAAGTCACATTGGAGTCACCACATTAAATTAAAACCTCACAGCACAATTTCAAAAGAATGTAGGTCTGCTAGGAATCACAAAGCCTTTGAGCTTTCTGGTTGGGTTTATTTCCTGAAGATGAAAGCAACTGAGGGAAAATTGCCCAGTTGCACACCTTATCACCAATACTGTTGAAGGTATGCCTTTGGCTTTGGTAGTTGTATGCTGTTTTCTCTTCCAGTCTATGTAAAGAGTCAAGTAATAATGCTATTTGCTGCAGGGAACTGGGGAAGTCTAATCTTGTTTTAAATCTGTCAAAAATTTATGTTTATGCACATAATCATATTCTGGGGTTTGCATTTATGTTCTGTTACATTTACTACAAATAATTGTGACCAAACTGAGTATTTCTCTTTCATTCAAGCTCAACTTTTTGCATAAACTTTGATGGTCTTATCTAAAATTGCATGGCAGTCCAGCACCTTTCTACATTAGGGCTTATATATGAGAGGTAATTTGAACAAGCATCTAGAAATGAATAAAGGTTAATTGAGTGATTGCAGAAAGATATAATTGTATGAGTGCAAATTTAAACATTTGGAATTGTGTCAGCTATTAGAATTATACCAAGCCAGTGAGCCACAACTGGAAAAAGGGCTGTGGACTGCTCGACTTGAACCAGTAGGTTGGAAACTGGGCTGTAAAACTGTAAGTGTAAGGAGGGAGCTCATGTTTGGTTTTGCGTGGTGTACTCTATCCATACTTCCTGTTTGGTTTCAATGATAAGGGAAACCATTGCATGATGGCCTGTGTTTGTATGTATGCTGTATGTTCCTTCACAAATACTGCCTTATCAGGTACTGGCAGTGAGCAAGAGCTCAAGCTTAGCACATCTTTTCTCAGTCTGTTGACTCTGACCACAAGAGGGCGATCATACACTGTTCCAACCATCATTTTTCATAACTTATCATGAAGAAAGAAAAAGAAACTCAGTGGAATTTTAAACCTGCAGAAGTCTGTCTCAATATCAGTGTTTTCATATCTTCCCTGATAATCATGTGTTATATATATTCAAGAGTATGTTATTTCATCAGGAGTTCCCAAGCAGTGCGGCTGTGATCCATCATGCAACCTGAAGAATGGTGATAGCTGATCTGCTTGATAGGTGTACCTTAATTAGACTGTGTTTCATATTTAATCCCTTGCATATTTAATTTCTTAACTCCCATGATGCAGCTCAATTCATTTGACCTGATATTGAAATTGGTCATTCAAGCAGCACAATTTCTTGACTTGAAATGTACTACTCAGAAATTTAAAGTGAAGCTGGTAAGTAGTGTAGCTACCAGAAAATTTGAACACTGCCAATAGATCTGTCACATGATTTTGGGTGTCCGCCCTCCCTTCATACTTTCACCTGCTGCACCAGCTGAAGGGGAATTCCTGCAACTTCCTTACCGAGAACTGTTCTCACTTCCCTGTGAGGCATCCAGTGTGAGCATGTGCTGTGTGTTTGAGTGCGTTTACTCTTGTGACTCTTTACTCATTACCACAATATGTCAAGATACAAATGTCAGACAGTTTTCAAACTTTGCACATAGATGCCCCATGTAAAGAGGAATAAGTCTATTGTTTCTGGTTCAGGTCCAAGGTCATGTGGGGTCATTTGACCTCAAAACCTGCAAACCTTGTTAACAAGGTGTCTCAAGTTGGAAAACTTGAATAGGTTCCATAATTAGTGTGTGGATGTAGTCTTCGTATGCATTATGGTGAGATGTGTTGGTCCCTATATTTTTGGTGGAGATCAAAATTTTTCTAGAGTCATTCAAGGTCAAAAACTGAAAACATTGGTAATATGATACCCTGTCTCACATACTGCACAAAAACAAGGCAACAGAGTACATTATTTGCTGAGCTCAATTTGCGTACCACGCTATTTGCCCTACAGTTCCATGCAGAAATGAATTTCCAAAATTATTTATTGCTGATCACTTTTTAGGTATGTGGGAAGGGAGTCAGGGGAATGAAAGGAGAGAAGAGTGTAGTGAAATTATGAGGTACTTATTGACGTATGTACATAGGATGTGGCAGAGTAGGAAAACCCCGCTCTTTGAGGGCATAAAAGTGCATATTATTGCAAGTCACCAAAAGAAATGGAGACAGCTAATTTTTCATCTAATCAAGTAGATGTGAAAGTATTAATTACATGTGATTGGCCAATTTCTGTGTGTGCCATGAGCTTAATCTTTTCCTTCTCAAAGACTTTGGGTGACATCAATGCATACTCTGTTGGAACTTGGAAGGAGTGTTTGTTGAATTTACTTAGCTTGGTGAACCTTTGTTGCAGACATTACCTTTTATTTCTATGCTTAATGAAAATGTAAATTATATGAACCAATGAAAAGCATCAATGGTAAGTAGAGCAGAAGTGAATTATTAGTTGTGTAATGAGTCATTGCATGTGGTCAGAATGGTGGTTGGTATGCCGAAACGCTCATTTAATGAAATGTTTGGTTGGACTAGTGTGTGGTATGCCCAATACTGGACAAAGAGTTCACTAGATAAAAGGTTTGCTAGACCAGGGAGTGTCCCTTACACTGCCAAGCTGGACTGGAATTCTGCTCAAATGTCCACTTCAGGTTTAAGGTCGAACTCAGATTTGGTCGAAAATACAAAAAGGGTTTGGCAAGGACTAATCTCAGGAAAGACTTGGGTAAGGATGAATGGACTTAGGATTAAGTTTAAAGGTTGATCTTCAGTTTGAGGAACCTTTGACCCTGCCCAGACTGGTAATGCTTTCTATGTGGCATTGTGTTTCCTGTCAGTACAAATGATTTGCGGTTTTGTACTTGCACTATTTAAAAAAAAAATCTCTAACAGAATAGTTTGTGTTGTTTTAGAGAGTAAAGTATGAAGTATGATACCAAAACTAAGTATGGTATGTGTATGTGTTTAGCAATAAAAGGTATCACGTCTTTAACAATGCAGATGATAGATTAAAAGGTTTGAAGGAAGATGATACAACTAGCTATCACACAATTTGTATTTGAAAATTATTTAATCTCATTCAGGTTTCAAGCAGGCCTTCTTTGCTCCCTCAGATTAGTATGTGTTGACTGATCTGCCTCTTTCATAGTGTAAGTAATCCTGAGTGAAACAAAGGCCATGTGTTGATGTAAGGTTTGTCATTTCAGTTTAAATGACTGGCAATGACTGTTGAGGTGTGTTACTTGCCTTGGGTTACTACATGTATATTTGACAGTGTGAGCCATTGCTTAAACTTACAGCATTTGTATCGAAAATTGCATTTCGAAGGAATGCTCATTTTAAGGAAATTCTTGCATGGCTCAAATGGGAATATGATGTATTGTGACAGCTCTTATGTAACACCTTGCAATATCAGGAATTTTATTCTACCCCTAATTTTTTGAAAAGTTAAATATTCAGTGTACAGCATTATTTTATGAGTGTATAACACCTATCAAACTATTGATAAATCCTAACTGAGACCCATAGACATGCCCTAATGGTGTTGTACAAAGATTAACATTCTGAAAGATGAACTGTTTGCCCTGTTTCTTGTAGTTTGTGTTTAGTCCTGACCCCCTACTGGGAAATTTTCCTAATAACATGAGTGTACAGATTACTGTACTTTAAAGTACTTCCAGTGAAAGTTAGATGTTGGGTAGGGTGAATGGCTGCATCACTTTGCCAAAAGTTGCCAAGAAAGAGGACAAAATTGGTTCAGAAAGGCAAATTTATTGTGCAAAGGGGCTGGGATTAGAGCCTTTGGTTTGCAGCAAACTCAACTGTTTTGTGTTTCTGTCTATAACAAGGTTGGTGTTTCATCAAGTTGCACAAGATTCACTTCTGGAAAAAAACTGTGAATGATTTGAACTTCAAATAGCCTCTTAATTACTCTTTGTTCTCATAGTACCATCTAATATGTATTCTTATGGTGTTCATATGCTTTAATGTATGATAAACATAATACTTATGCGTCTCCATTTAAAGCCCCACCAAGTTTCAACTTCAGACTGGATTTAGCTGTTCTGTTACAGTAATTCCACAATATACTCTACCTAGCTATACACTACTTTGTGTTTGATCTAAAACGAGAGAGCATGTCTTAATTTTTTGCATTCCATTGTATGTAAACTGGACTGAAATGTGTTTATATATGAAATAATAGAATAATATATCTTAAAGAGGCTCATTGAGTTGATATCGATACCTTTATGAGAGTGGTTAAGAGTCACTACCACATGTCAATGCTTACAGTTAGCATAACAAGTCAATTTTCATATCCAGTAATTATGGGAAAGAGTTAAAATTTTTAGTTTTGTTGTGTCTGGACTTTTAACAGTTTTGTGCATAATTTAAGAAGTGTGTGGTCTACTGGAAGGATTGTCAAGAGAAGCACAATACCATAGAATGGTCCTCCCTAGACTCACCAGTGTAATGCTCATTCATCTGTTTCTGATCCTCTTTCTTTTTTTGGCAGCACTCTTGTGCACCTATATACTGTACCTCTACAGTTCACAGTAACTAGCTTTTCATTGTCAGTTGTATTCTGAGGATAGTCGAGGTTAGACCGAAAATTTAAAAGAATATATACTGGAGTAATGTGGAAAAGAAAAAATGAATGTCTTCATTCTTTCTGTCTTCCTTATGGTAAACTTAAGAGTAGGCATGGCTACAACTTACAAGAAATCAAAACCTGTATCAGAAAGGACTATCTGAGGTCAACCAGATTCTTTGGAATTCAAACTAATGGGAAAGCAATAACTTTTGCTGTTATTACCAGGAGTGTAGTCCCTTTGTGGCTACTGTCACCTTCAGCTGTTGCCCCTCAAATCATAGTGGTGACTGATGAATGTAAAAGCTGCGTTTGCTCTGCAGGATATCTGGAACACTGCCTTAGACCTACCATAATTACACCAATGTAGTTGGCATAGAGTAAAAACACACTGAATGTACCCATGTGGCTAGTCTGTAGATATTTCCTCTGTGAGGACAGTTTACAGTACATGCCATACCCGACTCTTGCCAACCAACTGAAGTGTCATGTTTGTTAAATAATTCAATTAATTTATGAAACAACAAAGATCAGCTTATTAAATTTATTTGTGAAAGTATACTTGGCGTTTATTGACAAAGTCATTGCAAGAAACCTTTAAGCCTAACTGCATGATTTTCTCTGCATGTCCTATGCATGTCATAAGTAGAGAAGCATAGATGGATAAGAGACATTAAGTGTAAAATGTTTGTGTAAAAGGGCAATCGCAGTTTGTTACTCTTTACAAGTTTTCCACATACAACTTTAAATTCTGCATGACAGTCATATATTGAGCTCAAACTAACAAAATGTTATCTTTCATCATGGTCTGATGTTGTGATTGGTGACAGGTAAAGCTATCTAGCCCTACAGAATTTACCTTTCTTCTCACTTGAAAGTTCTCCTCGATTCTGGAAAACAATCAGTTAAAAAAGGGAAAAGGGAAAATGAAGGGTTGTAGCAAAAGGTTAATATCTGCTGTCAAACTTTGACTGCCACTGTAACATTTGTTCTTTTATATAAATTAATGTAATGTTTCCATTAAAGCGATTGGTTATAAACTAAGCTGTAAAAGTTACACTCTGTACCAGATTTGTTGTTAGTATGCATTGTGTATTCACATACATTCAATAGAATAGCAAACTTCAAATTCGAAATGCTTGATAAAAAATTTCTATCACTTTTAGCACACATTTCTGATATTTGGCATTGTTTTAATCATGCTTAATATGTCCTTTTTTAAAGCATACTTCATTTTGGGAATAAAGGGTATCTGTCTATTTCAATATATTTGCATCATCTTAGCAGTTTTCTCGTATCAGTTTCATTCTTTTTGTTTTCAAATGAAACAATCAGATGCAAATTCTGAAAAAAAAAAAATAGTTTTACTGCAAAATTAAGGAAGTCACAAAACACCAGTAGGGATCAAAAGGCCGTTTTAAAGAAGCTGTTAGATCACAGCGTTGTTATAAAGAAACCTACTAAACAGGAGTGGAAAACGTCTGTTGCATTCAATTTGTTTCAAGTTAAATAATGGTGACTACCATGTGAGAATGGGGAGAAAAAATGACACGGCTTTCTACGATGAAAAGTTGAACAGTTCAATTTGTGTTATAAATTGATGGCATTTGCAATCTTATGGTACTGATACCAACGGCTTAGGATAATTCATGAGTACAAATCAGTGGCGGCGGAAGCATAAAAATTTAGGGGGGGGGGGGACAATCAGTGAACAAGATGGAATGGTAGGACTCGTGAAACGAACCCTATGTGCGCGAAGTCCCACTGGTGTGGGTCCAGGGCCAGCCTTAGGGCCCTGGAAGTTCTGAGATTGAAGCTCTCTCGTGCAATCTAAGCCGGTTTTGAAACATTTTATGGTGCATTCAATGAACAAAAATGTGCGAAATATTTGCGTTCACAGATAGCCTATAGGTTATTTCCTGACCGACGCAGAATTTAACGTAGCCCTACGTATAAGCTAGGCCAAATAATGTCCGGGTTCACCTAGCTTAACCCGATTGTCACAGAACGAGTTATAACGCAAACGACATAAGCCTAAACATGTGACATCAATTACGCAACATTACATTGGATGAACAAATGTAGTGGAAATAGCCTACTGTAAGTGAATGACTCACCTATGATGAGTGCATAGGCGTACAAGAGCATTTCAGTTTGGGGGCAGAGGATTCTACAAACTATTTTACATCATGTAGCATGAGATTATCAATATGATTTTGAAAATTGAAAAATTCAGAAACCCTCGAAAATCCCAAGGCTTCATAATATAATGATATACCGCACGTGGGAATGGATAAAACATTACCTGGTCTTGTATCTTTCCGTGGAAAACTGTAGAACGGAATTAAAAACATGAGTACTGTATGTCTGTGACTCTGTTGCGACTCTTGCCCGAATTCCAGTTCTATTGAATTGATACAACTGCCTATATTACTCGACCCGAACTCCCGACTAAATATAAATGATTTTTCTACTAACGCCGTTTGAGAAAACCCCGGCTTGTCACGTTGTTAGATATTTTTACATTAATTTGTGGGCAGACTTACTTGCAGATTTGTTCACACTTAATTCGTATGAGTGAGCAAACAAGCTACGCTGATTTGTTTACCATTGCCCAAAATTCGGTTCCACAGCACTGAAGGTTTAAAAGTTTCGCACAATTTTAAGAGGATCATTTTGAAAAGTGCAAAATCGTCATCTCATTCATATGCTGCCCAAATACCTCTCGACCAAGTATGTTTCATCCTTCTGGTGACTATTGGTGATTGCCATTTAGTGATATGATGCGTCAAAAGATAGCTTTTGATTGATTTGTTCGGGCAAAATTTTGGGGACTGTATACATCCTCTCTCCCCTTGTAATCTGGCAAATAAAATGTCCCAGAACTTTTGTGCAACTTTTGCCCGAATATTGTGTCATTTCGGGCAAAGGTTTGCGCAAGAATATGAAGTAAGGCTGACGAAAAATTGCTTTTTGGTTTCGATGAAAAGAGAAACCTATGCATTCATGATGGCGTGTGTGTGTATGTATGTGTGTATGTGCGTGTCTAGGTCTGTGTGTATGTGTGTGTGTGTGACACTTTGCTTGTTTACACGATATCTTGAGAAGGGAAAGTCTGACAGTTCTCAAACTTGGTACACAGATACCCCTTACTGAGAGGAAGAACCCTATTTATATTGGTGGAGGTCAAAGGTCATTTGGGGTCACAGGGGGTCAAAAACCAAAATCTTTGTTTACACAATATCTCAAGATAGAAAACTTGGATTAATTTCAAACTTGATATGTAGATGCGTTATGATGTAAGGAAGAACCCTATTGATTTTGGTGGAGGTCAAAGGTCATTCGGGGTCACGTGGGGTCAAACCCCGAAATCCTTGTTTACACGATATCTCATGGTAGGAAACTCGGATTAATTTCAAACTTGATATGTTGATGCGTTATGATGTTAGAAAGAACCCTATTGATTTTGGTTGAGGTCAAAGATCATTTGGGGTCACGTGGGGTCAAACACCGAAATCCTTATTTACAAGATATCTCATGGTAGGAAACTTGGATTAATTTCAAACTTGATATGTTGATGCGTTAAGAGGTAGGAAAGAACGGGATATGTTTTCGTGGAGGTCAAAGGTCATTTGGGGTCACATGGGGTCAAACCCTGATATCTTGTGTACACTATATCTCAATGTAGGAAACTTGGATTCATTTCAAACTTGATATGTTGATGCGTTATGATGTTAGGAAGAACTGGATATATTTTGGTGGAGGTCAAAGGTCATTTGGGGTCACATGGGGTCAAACCCTGATATCTTGTGTACACTATATCTCAATGTAGGAAACTTGGATTCATTTCAAACTTGATATGTTGATGCGTTATGATGTTAGGAAGAACTGGATATATTTTGGTGGAGGTCAAAGGTCATTTATGGTCGCGTGGGGTCAAACCCCGGAAATCCTGGTTTACACTATATCTCAAGGTAGGAAACTTTGATCCATTTCAAACGTGATATGTTGATGCGTAATGATGTAAGGAAAAACCCAAGAATTTTGGTGGAGGTCATAGGTCATTTGGGGTCACATGGGGTCCAAACCCTGAAATCCTTGTTTACATGATACATCATGATAGGAAAGTTGGATTCATTTCAGACTTGATATGTTGATATATTATGATGTAAAGAAGAATCCTATTTATTTTGGTGGAGGTCAAAGGTCATGTGGGGTCAGAAGGGGACAAATCCTGACAAACTTTTTACAACAATATCTTAAGGTAGGAAGCTTGGATTGGTTTCAAACTTGATATGTTGATGCGTTATGATATAAGGAAGAACCCTTTTGATTTTGGTAGAGGTCAAAGGTCATAGGGGGTCAAACTCAGAAAACCTTGTTTACACCATATCTCGAGGTAGGAAACTTGGGATTTATTTCAAACTTGATATGTTGATGTGTATGATGTAAGCAGATTGTTTGCGGAATATCTTAAGGCACAGTATGAAATTTGTAGAAATGTTTTGGTTAAAAGAAAAACCAGCTACTAACATGTGGAGTCAAAGGTCACTTCGGGTCACCAGTTGTTACAAGAAATGTAGCATTTCATTGAAAAGAGCATGTACGTATCATCGAAACCTCAATGCATTTTTGCATTCTGGTTTTATAAGTTGTCCGAATGTGTCGCAAATTTTGGTATCTCTTAGAGTTTTCATGAAAATTGTATCGTGACTACGATGCTTTTTTATTATTTTTTCGGCCAAGTGTTTGAAGGAATCCGTGCACGCCTAGGAGTTTTCTGTGTAAGTAGAAACAAACCAGACTTTTAGACTCAAACGGCTGCCCGAATTTTTCCAGATCCCTACCCGAATTTTAGGTCTTGAGAAAATTTGGGGGGGGGGGGCAGTCTGCCCCTGACCCCTCTCCCTCGTACGCCCATGGATGAGTGAATACTGATCAACTGTTCGTTCACGTGATGGCTATGGCAATGCTTCACTTCTCGTGGAGGGAAAATACTAGTACAGTAAAGTTTCGGTTTCACTGGACAAGTGATATACTACATACTGGTTTGCGGACCGGGCGAGGTTGCCAGATTCTTGTAATGATTTGTAGCCAAAAACTAGGTCACAGGCATAGAGCATGGTCACACGGGACCGTGACAAGAATCAGCCAAACAATGGTAGATCATAGGCTAAGTCAATTCGGCTGCTCTGTTCGGTGGTGGGTTAACTATAGTCTCAACTTTAAATTGGTTCAAGGCTCCCAAGTTTCTTTTACTTCTTCTCTAATTTTTTTTTTTTTTTTTGGGGGGGGGGGGACGTCTCCTCGCTAAGAATTTTTTTTTTTTTTTTTTTTTTTTTGGGGGGGGGCGTCCCCTCGCTAAAAAAAAATTAGAGGGGGGCGTGCCCCCCCCGCTTCCGCCGCCAGTGGTACAAATTAGGTTCATGCAAAGAGTTTGATCATGTTATTGCATGTGACAGTTGTGCAATATTCCCGTGCACACAATATGCCACATTCGCACAGACAAGGCTCCCACTCGTAGGGGAATTCTCCTCTCAAAGGAGGATTTATAGAAGGTGGCACCTATCGGGAAACGACATATTTTGGAGGAATTTGGAAAAATGGGGAAAGTCTAGAAATCTATAGACAAATCTAGTAATCTCGTCAGACAAATCGACTTCTCCATACTTCAAAAACCACTAGTTATGGATCTTTTCAATACATTTCTTCTAGTTAGTTTTAACTATCAACGTCATCAGAGCTACAATCCTCGACAAAAATGATGGGACAAAACAAGCAAAACAAGCAATGAACGGAACACCATCCCCACTCCCCCATTCAATGTTGCGGCAGCCCAAGGCGTCCTGAAACTTCAACACTGAAAGGAGGAGCGGGGTTTGTCCCATGTATTTTTGTCGAGGATTGTCGGAAGCCTGTACAAAGGTATAGGAGTTTCCAAATTTTCGTTTTAAATGCTCTGAAACGAGTAGGTTGCCTTTTTATTTTTCAAGCTACAGGAAAATAGTAAAAGTTGAATTTGTCCTACTAGTATACTGGCGTGTCAGATTAGCGATGGGCGCTCGAATAAAGATTTGTCTTCCTCAAGTAGCTCATACGAGGAAGGGGGAGGGGGCAATAGTACTCTGGGTGGTGAGAGATTTAATTTACTTTAAAAATTTCATGTACTGTAATGGGGAAAAAAACAAAGAATTTTTTCCATCTTATTTTTTGTGTTAGGTGTTGGGGGTAACATTTTTCACGATATACCCAACGGTTAACCACAAAATTCTCTCTTTTTTCGCATAAATAAACATTGAATGATGATTTAAACTACAATCTAGTTATAGACGAAATTATATGTAAGAATTAGGGGTAGTGAACGTGACAATTTACGTAAAGATTTCTCGAAATTAAAACGGTTAACCATTTTTGCACAATGAAAGTTTCCTATAAATAGAGAGATCTTCTGTTTGCACGATTAACCCTCGACAGTCATTGAAATAGTGTGGAGGTCAATGGTTAATCGTGGTGAGGTCAATGGTAAACCGTGGCGTTAATTAAATATTCTTAGTAATAGGGAGCAGTGACGAGTTCTACATCGGGATAATGAATAAATTAAGCGTTATAAAGCCCACTTTCTGTGCTTCTGTAACAGTTCGGGTTTTAATATTTAAAACGCCTCGTTTGTCCTGTAAGTCATCTGGAATATCTGTTCTCCCCCTCCCCTGAAGGTTGTTTTGATCTTCCCCCCTCCCCAAGAAATATTTCTCGCTTGAAAGTGACCCCTACCCCCTTCGGTACCCTGCGGGAACGGGTCTTCTGAATAGGTTAATGACAAAATTAACGACGTTAAACCACCCATGGGTACCTTATTTTGATCACTTCCCTGTCCTAATTAGAAAGACCGAATATGGACAGAAGTCCATAATACGTAATAAGTTACATTTCTTCCCCGTGAAATATTTAAAAGCCGCTTTTATTATCTTGTCATGCAGTAATTGCTTTTTCATAATGCTTACGTCGTGACATTTGTCATCGAATCAATCCTTTCAGACTGCACAAATCTTATTCACCAACTGCCATTACGTTGCCCGAGACCGAAAACTTGATATACATTTGTACAGGCTTCCGACAATCCTCGACAAAAATGATGGGACAAAACAAGCAAAACAGGCAATGAACGGAACACCATCCCCACTCCCCCATTCAATGTTGCGGCAGCCCAAGGCGTCCTGAAACTTCAACACTGAAAGGAGGATTGTAAACCGCTGAATATAGGTAGGGAGTGTCAATTGATAAGTCCCCGATAAGCTAAGTGTGATCAGCGGCATTTTTAAGCTTTGTTTACACTTTATTTGCCTGAAGTGTGTTGCTGCATGAAGATCCGACCAGCTACGTAGCTACAGGGGGCAGTGGAATCCCCCCCCCCCCCCGGCTGGAAAAAGTGAAAAATTCGGAAATTTGCCGTTTGAGACACTAGCCAAATTAGTGCGGTTTTCATAACTTTATATAAAATTCCGAATTCTTTCTAATGAAAAGTTCCATATTTGTAAATATTTGTTTTAAAAATTGCAATCTCTGATGGTAAAATGTCTCTCATAAATCAGTCTAGTAGTAAAATTATCCGTGCCGCCACAGTGCCGTTTCCCTAAGTTTTCTCTTGGCTTTAATTTTAAAATATTTTGTCTTAATAAGGAAACAAAGTTTCTGAAGCTTCTTTGAATTCCTTTCATAAGGCAGGAAAGGAATCTATGCGATGGTGATGTCGTGTGTGTGTATGTGACGCTTTGGCTTGTAAACACGATATCTCAAAAAGTGTAAATGTGACTTATCTCATATTTGGTGTGTGGGTTGGCCATATTGAGTAGATGATCCCTATTGTTTTTGGTGGAGGTCAAAAGGTAAAAACCTTGTAAACTCGCTAACTCACGAACGGTAAAAGTGGCTATGCTCATATTTGGTGTGTGGGTTGTTGTTGTTGTTGTTTATTTCAACTGTACTACATATTAACGTACATTCATTATCATTATTATTATGATACAATACGTAATAATATTTACAAGAAACGTGAGTATGAAGACAGTAGCAGAGCTGCCAAGTCTTCCTGATTCTGCAGAAGACTTCCTGAAAATTTCACCTCCAAACATGCAAAATACAAAATCTTCCTGATTGAGAACAGAATTTCCCCCATTGAAATACACACAAATCACTGAAATATTCCTGATTTATGAGTTAAATCTTCCTGATTTCAAGACCTCAATGTTGGCAGCTCTGCAGTAGAAAAAGGAACCAGATGAAGCTTGCACGCTTTTCTAGTCTGGCCCTAATAACTGAGATGTTCTTAATTGCTTACACAACTAGAATATATAAATACGAATGTGACTCCTATAACATTTACATGATTGTATATAAAGAATTGCTGCTAGTTTGAATCTTACTTTCAGCCAGATTTTTAATTATTTATTTATTTGATTATTTATTTATTTTTTAGCCAGGTTAGATTAATTATCCACATACAGTAATAAAAAAGATTTCTTTAAATACTTCTTGAATAGATTAATTTTAGGGACATTTCTTATGCTAATGTCAAGAGTGTTCCAGAGAGATACCCCGCTACTTCTCACGTGAGAGTGCGCAAACATTGTCCTAGTATATGGCTGGAGAAGATTATCTTTTCTTCGTGTTGGATAGTTGTGATGACATGATTGAAAAAGGAATGGAAATCAGGAGGGAGTTGACCACTGTTGTGCATATACAAAAGAACACCTAACTGGTAATTATAGTGGTCCTTTAGAGTTAGAATATTATAATGGTGAAAAATTGGAAGTGAATGATTGTATGGTGAAGCTTTTGATATAGTTGGTACAGCCCGCTTTTGAAGAATAAAAAGCTTGTCTGTATAGGTTGGCAAGGCATTACCCCATAATAAGATACTATAAGTAAGGTGTGGTAAAATAAATGCATTAAAATCAACGATAACAACTAGGAATATAATGTTTTAGTATATTCATAACACCGACGATTTTAGAAACGGATTTAGTGACGTTGTGAATGTGATCCTGCCATGTAAGTTTATTATCAATTGTAACCCCTGAAAAAAACTTAGTAGAACTTTCACTACTTATGATGGTGTTCTTAAAATTTATAGTAAAACGTGCAGTGTCACCTTTCATATTATTAAAAACCAATAATTTAGTTTTATTTATATTTAAAGATAACTTGTTTGACGCTAACCATTCAGAAACATTTTTTAACTCTGAAGATACAACTTGGAGGGCTCGATTGACATCAGGATTATGATAATAAACAGTTGTGTCATCGGCAAATAATATAAACTTCAGTAATCTTGACGACTTATACATATCATTGATATATAATATAAAAAGAAGAGGTCCCAGTATTGAACCTTGCGGAACGCCGATATTAATATTATTAAGATTAGAGTTCTTCCCTTTTAAACGGACAAACTGTTTACGATTAGAAAGATAACTTTTAAACCAATCAAATGCCACACCCCGTATTCCATATCTGTACAATTTGTTCAATGAAATTTCATGATTTGTAGTATCAAAAGCTTTAGATAAATCGATAAATAAGGCCTCGGTGCTGACTCTATTATCTAAATTACACACTATATCATCAACAAACTTTAAAGCAGCCATATATGTGGAGTGATCCTTCCGAAATCCATACTGCCCGAAATATAATAGGTTATTCTTATTTATAAAAGCTGATAATCTATTGTATGTTAGTCTTACAAAAATTTTAGAAATAGCAGGCAGAACTGAAACAGGGCGGTAATTAGATACAGTTTCAGCTCCACCAGATTAATAAATTGGAATGACCTTTGCAATTTTAAGTTCATTAGGGAAAACAACTTCAGAAAAAGATAAATTCAAAATATGAGTAAGAGGATCAATAATATGGCCATGTATCTGTTTTAAAATAGCATTGGTAATGCCATCATACCCTGGGGATTTCCCGCTTTGAAGTTTCAATATAGTACTGATCACTTCCTCATGACTCACTAGGTGTAAAATAAAGGTATCTAATATCATTGAGATAGGCCTAACAGTTGTAGTTATAGTACGTTACATCTATTTTGGAAGCTAGATTTTCGCCTACAGATGCGAAGAAATTATTAAAATCATTAGCAAAATTTTGCATGTTATTCGAATCGTCATTTTATGTAAATCATCAATTCCAGTCGCATTAGTGTTATCACCCCCTCTGTTCAGTATCCCATTAATACCAGACCAAATCTTCTTACTGTTATTTTTATTTCTACTAAAGTACTCATAGTAATACGATTTCTTGGCATTTCGAATTACCGCGGTTAATCTGTTCTTAAAATTACGATAATGCAGTAAATTCTATTCTGTGGGGCTTCGCTTATACGCACAATACAATGCAATACAATACAATACAATACAATACAATACAATACAATACAATACAATACAATACAATACAATACAATACAATACAATACAATACAATACAATACAATACAATACAATACAATACAATACAATACAATACAATACAATACAATACAATACAATACAATACAATACAATACAATACAATACAATACAATACAATACAATACAATTATATTAAGTAGATGATACCTATCGATTTTTGTGGAGGTCAAAGGTCATTTGCGGTCAAGAGAGGTCAAATTGTAAATTCTTTAGAAATTGCTTGTAAACACGGTATCTCAAGAAGGGTAAGTGTGACTAATCTCATATTTGGTGTGTTGGTTGGCCATATTGAGTAGATGATCCCTATTGATTTTTGTGGAGCTCAAATGTCATTTGGGGTCAAGAGAGGTCAAATGGTAAAAATCTTTGAAATTGCTTGTAAACACAGTATCTCAAGAAGGGTGAGTGTGACTAATCTCATATTTGGTGTGTAGGTTGGCCATATTGAGTAGATGATCCCTATCGTTAGTGGGGTCACGAGAGGTCAAGGGTCATAACGTTGTAAACATGATATTTTAAGAAGTGTATGTTTGACTATGCTCACATTTGGTTTGTAGGTTGAACATGTTGAGTAGATGATCTCTATCGATTTTCCTGGAGGTCAAAGGTCATTTAGGGTTAAGAGAGGTCAGACGGTAAATTTCCCATGGTTGGAGTCTTAGATACTGCAAAATTTCACACATAGTATGTGGATGTGATACCATGAGCAGAACCCTAGTTCTTGTAGAAAGCTTCGATTCATTGCATGTATACTTTGTGGGTACATTACGGAGCGCTGTCAAATTGAAAAACATTAAGAAACACTGTCAATTTGAAAAAGAAAGAAAGATAGGCCTAAATTTCAGTGGCAAGGAATCACTTAGCCTTTTGACTTTCTGGTTAATGTCGCGATAACATTATGAATAACAACGATCTTCAATGGACATGCTGTCTCAAATATATGTTAAGAAACGCAGGTTACTCAATAGTCCTCGAAATTTTCAATTTTCCTTACAGGAAACCAAAAAGATAGTGTCTCTCGAAACTACAGAAACTTAAAAGTGCCATCACGATCATAAAGATCTTTTACCTATAAAGTTGACATTCAAAAAAATGTGGAGATCATTAGGTAATATCTGATCAAAAAGACGAAAAATGACGAGTTTCTTACTTCTGTAACGATAATTATGTTTGCGCCCTCTATATATTTATATCACCTTTAATGTTCATGTATTATCTTTGTTTTGTCAGGAATCACGGGGTGACAGGCTGTACTGTAGTACTTGACCTCTAGCTGACCCGATCACGCAGCGCGCTACTGTTAATTCCCCTGGCGCGAGGTATTAGCCAATCACGAAAGCACTGATTTCTTCACCCGTTGATTCCTGCGTGCATTGCTTTGAACAACGTGGAAGGTTCTGGGGAGAACGCCATTGAATTCTGGTTGTGTTGAGACACGTGCGATAGAGTCGAAAAGAGAGCGAACAGCCCAGCAACAATTAACTATTGTAAGTTGTCCAAGTAGGGATGTAAAATGGCGTGTTTAAATTTAATTAATTGATAGCAGGTAATCTAGATGTTACTGGGATAATCTATTGTATTTTAAGACAATCTCTTGTTCGTGTGATTACCTTCACAGGGAGAGAAAGTAAACGACACATTTTGCTTGGTAAGGCTAACGTAATGGTTAGGCCGTTAGGCTCCTAGGCCTCGTTAGGATGCTTAGTCTGTGAATAGTCCTTACGTTACAGGTTAGGTCCTGTATTTGTAGGCAACAATCCTTGAAGACAAGCATTAGTTAATGAGTCTACTGTTACTTAGAATTCTGAATTATCTCTAACAGAAAGTTTTAGAGTGCGTTAGAATCAGGGTACGGAATTATTTTACGGGAGGTTAGGTTGATACATGCGGCCCCTTGGTTCTTGGTTCTTATACTAATTAACATGTATTAAGTGCAGTGTGTAGACATTACAAGGAAAGCCTAGGGCATGTTTAGGAGGTGTTAGACAGACGTCGTGACTTAAGGCTCCTTGTACACGAATATTGACCTTCATCCTCGCTATCTTGTGTGTGTTATTTGGATTAAGTTACTCAATTTGGTACAATAGCTTTTGGTTCATATCCAGTTACGTAGGTTACTCTTAGAATTTATTTTCTCACGAGAGAGTTTGCTCACGAGTAGGTTCACATACAGGTATAGGCCCGTGAGGAAGACTGCTCAGGAAAGGTTACTTACGAGTCAACTGCTCGGAAGACTGCTGCTCTCGGGAGGTTGCTCACGAGTCAATTACTCAGAAGACTGTTGCTCGCGGAGAGGTTGCTCACGAGTCAATTACTCAGAAGACTGTTGCTCGCGGAGAGGCTGCTCACGAGTCGACTGCGAGGGAAGAACCTGCTCACGAGAAACTACCCACAGGGCGATTACTCGGCGTAAATACCTGCTCGCGTGCTGCCTGCTCAAAGGAAGTCCCTGCTCACCTGGACCCGTTCCCGAGTCACCATCTCACGAGGACACCTTTCTAGGGGAACCATCTCACAGGCGGTCGGCTGAAGAGAAGCTGTTCGGCTGTTGGCGAGGAACTTGCTCGTGTGGGGTCCTATCCTCCTTCCTCTCAGGGGATTACTCGTGAGAAATCTTTCCGTGCACATATAATTTGAGACAGGTGGAATAATTACAGTATTTAATTTGTTTTACTTGCTCATATATTGTAAACTGTATACTTTAAGCAGTAGTAGGGTGGTCCGTTGTATACGCAATACGCACGTACGTATACTTAGGCCAATAAGAGAACCATATAGAGGTAAGAGAAGCAAAGTAAGAAATTGTTGCAAATCAGTGCTGTTCTTCGACTCACTAATCAGTCCGAATCAGATGTAATTAATTTGATCAATAAAGTGATTATTAAACAGAAGGAAACCTCTCTTCATCTTTGTGGTCAACTGTGCTGACTAATTTATCTAAGAGCGGACGAGCGCGCGGCGCTACACTTCGTTTATCTTACGATTTCAACAATTTTCTGCAAAAATGTTGAAAAGCATATTTCTTTTAAACTAAGTAATTTAACAGTTTTCAGAAAATTTCTGCAAAATGCTTAACTCCTCACATCTTTCAAGTGTGCCAAGCAACAATTTCCTGAAAAATGTTGAAATGATGGCCTATCAGATTGGGTGATTTCAACAATTTTATACCAAATGATTAAATGATAATCGTATGATTACAACCTTTTTATGCTAAATTATTGCAATGTTAGGTTACTTTTCCACGGAAGTTTTGCGAAGACGTAACATTTTTCTTCAAACAAGGTTTATTTTAGTAAAGATTATTCAACGCTCTTCTTTCTTACTTTTGTATTATTTTAACTAGTTTTGGATAATGCGAGAACAAGACTGTATTTTCATGGATTGGTTAACGGGGTGGGTGGAGCAGGGGTGGTATCCAATAGCTAATACAAGTTGAATGAGGGCTCATATCCTATACAACAAATTAATGCAATAGCCTGAAGAAAATCCAGTTTCATTGATGACAATAACCAAGCGGATTTTGAAGTGACGTGCCTATAGATTTTTGGATCACGTGGGGGCTCTTCCTTTATCACCTATGTGGAAAACTGACTTTGCGTAATAAATCCACTCGCTACCGTTCCACAAAGGAGTTAATTAGCAAATGTGATGATTTTTCATCAGAAAAAAGGTGCATGGAAGTTTTTCAGGCACCCTCCTGTAGTGCTTTTTTCTGGTCAGGACACCGACCCCGATTAGGGGCAGCGAATAAGGGGTTATGCCTGCGGTCTGTACTTAATAGCGTAGCCAAAAGGGGCAGGGGAAAAATGAACGCCGGGGGAACATCGAAATTAAATCGGGACGATGAAAAACAAGGAAAAAGAGGGAGAAGGAAAGTTGAAAGGGAGAGAGGAAAGAAAGGAGAAGACGAGAAAAAGCTAAGGAAATGAAACGGAAAAGGAAAAGTAAAGTAATAGCAATAGGAATTATCGATAGAAAGGAAAGATGGAAAGAATCAAACGGACTTGATAAGGTACAACACGGGTTCAAATATTGACTGGACGAGTATACTGAAACAGGTTGGGCGACGGACCGTGACAAAGACCGAAGAAAAAGTAAAGGACCGAGAAGTCGGAGACCGTGACGAGGGATGAAGGCCAGGCAGATGGTGCACTGGGAAGAGGGAAAGGATGAGAAAACAAGGAAAGGGAATAGAGAATGTAAGACGACTCGGATTCCGAACCATGAAGCAGAGCCGTCACAGTTACGGGATAGAAAAATAAGGAGGTAAAGCAAGGCTGTCGGTATGGGAGTTGGAGGGATGTTGCATATCGTCCTGATTTTTTGTTTTCATTGCTGTCAAAGAGATGATACTTAAAATAAATGTCCTGGTGCAGATTTTCTTTCAAGGTTACACAACAAGTGGAAAAGAGCCAGTTGTATGGCGCGCCGTTTGTGCCATGTATTATGCATTCAAATTAAATCCATCGTTTTAACTTATTATGCCATAAAATATTTTTGAAGCCCTCACTACTTATTAAGCCTATAAAATTATTTACGTTGCCAAAAGTCCTTCACGCTTGCAAAATCCATTCCGTCATCAAAACTCAATATGCCGTCAAGACTATTTCCGTTGCCAGAAGCCATTATGCCTTCAAAATTCATTACGCCGTCAAAACCCATTCCGTTGTCAAAGTCGTGACGTCAAAAGTTATTAAGCCGCTAAAACTGATTCAGTTGTCAAAAGCCCTTATTCCACTTAAAGTACTTATGCCGTGAAACTCATTTCGATGTTAAAATTCATTTAGTAGTATCATGGTTTTGAGCGTTGTCTTTTAGACCAATGACATACTCCGAATCATTTCGAAGCCAAGGAAGGCGCGAGATGATCCAATTCGCTTGCCAGATGAGGCTGTATTGCGTTCCCATAAGACTGGGCTCCTTATGTACCAAGTAGACCGGCCCGGCTTATATCATAAGGATCAGGAAAGTCTCGGAATCCAAAGAAAGTTAGTAACCAATTGTCTCAGGAGGCGTGCACGAAAATATATGGGTGAAGGGGGTTAGGGAAGATTTCTTTAACCCCCATTGACATTTTTATTTTTGCTGTCTTGAGGTGCTAAGATGCAATCTGTGATACACAATATCTTATTCTTTCCACAAGTTGTGGCTTTTGGGGGTAACATTTTTTCAATACCTCAGTGCAAATCTGTATATTGATTTTACTTCATTCCATGGTGCTAACACTCCAGTAGCTACGTGCCTGCACATACGTATTGATAAAGCACTGTATACTCCTGTCTTTTTTCATGCGTTGTGCCGGGATTGGACCAACATGGGGTCCAAGTCACCAAGGTGCAGCAACTCTAACCTCTGCTAACAGAAAAACGGCAATGAGTTCGCAAAAGAACGGGGAGACACGACTTGAGACGCCCGAAGGAGGAGGATTTTCGCCTTAAAAACAGTTATTTAAGAAAGATTGGGATTACTGAAGCATCTGATCTTCCGGTTCGCAAAAAATGAGATTGAAGAAGTGAGTAAAGTTGGGATTTCACGTTATCTACAGGTCTACGGACTGAGGCTCTCCGACGAAATTTGAACATTTTTACGACATTTATTGTTTATTTTAGACAAATGTTTGAATATTAGGAGCTAATATTGGCAAAATGTGATTATTTCATCCCAAAAAATTATTTTTAAGAAGGGGAAATTAAAAATTGATCTTTTTTGGTGAAAGAATATGCCTTTCAAAATCCAAATTCATTGAATTTTATAGACTACAAGGGAACAGTTACGGCTGTAAGAGCCTTTGGGGCAACTGAAGTTTGTTTGACTTGCATATTTTATTTTATGGATTAATTGGCTATCACCCGACGAAAGTGGTTAATTTCCCGAACTTTTTTGCTTTTTTACTAAATATTTGCAAACTTGGAACTTAAAAAGAAAAAAAAATCAGAATTCTGTGATAGAAACTTAAAACGTCTGGATTTCTTTTAAAAACTGGAGTAATTTGAGACATTTATTGAAAAGTCCGTAAGCGAACAAATACGCCCTGGACAAATACCCATCCGGAAATATACCCTTTGGACAATATCCCCCGGACAATTACCATACAGTCAATATGTATCTGGATGGGTGGTTTTGTCCTAGCGGTACAACAACGGTGTGAATGTAGAGTGGATAATTGTCCGGTTGGTAGCTGATCGAAGATATTTGTCGGTGGGTAATAATTGTCCGAAGCTCCGCCTTTTATAGCACAGATTAAGGCTTCCCGAAGAGTAGTATCATGGTTTTGAGCGTTGTCTTTTAGACCAATGACATACTCCGAATCATTTCGAAGCCAAGGAAGGCGCGAGATGATCCAATTCGCTTGCCAGATGAGGCTGTATTGCGTTCCCATAAGACTGGGCTCCTTATGTACCAAGTAGACCGGCCCGGCTTATATCATAAGGATCAGGAAAGTCTCGGAATCCAAAGAAAGTTAGTAACCAATTGTCTCAGGAGGCGTGCACGAAAATATATGGGTGAAGGGGGTTAGGGAAGATTTCTTTAACCCCCATTGACATTTTTATTTTTGCTGTCTTGAGGTGCTAAGATGCAATCTGTGATACACAATATCTTATTCTTTCCACAAGTTGTGGCTTTTGGGGGTAACATTTTTCAATACCTCAGTGCAAATCTGTATATTGATTTTACTTCATTCCATGGTGCTAACACTCCAGTAGCTACGTGCCTGCACATACGTATTGATAAAGCACTGTATACTCCTGTCTTTTTTCATGCGTTGTGCCGGGATTGGACCAACATGGGGTCCAAGTCACCAAGGTGCAGCAACTCTAACCTCTGCTAACAGAAAAACGGCAATGAGTTCGCAAAAGAACGGGGAGACACGACTTGAGACGCCCGAAGGAGGAGGATTTTCGCCTTAAAAACAGTTATTTAAGAAAGATTGGGATTACTGAAGCATCTGATCTTCCGGTTCGCAAAAAATGAGATTGAAGAAGTGAGTAAAGTTGGGATTTCACGTTATCTACAGGTCTACGGACTGAGGCTCTCCGACGAAATTTGAACATTTTTACGACATTTATTGTTTATTTTAGACAAATGTTTGAATATTAGGAGCTAATATTGGCAAAATGTGATTATTTCATCCCAAAAAATTATTTTTAAGAAGGGGAAATTAAAAATTGATCTTTTTTGGTGAAAGAATATGCCTTTCAAAATCCAAATTCATTGAATTTTATAGACTACAAGGGAACAGTTACGGCTGTAAGAGCCTTTGGGGCAACTGAAGTTTGTTTGACTTGCATATTTTATTTTATGGATTAATTGGCTATCACCCGACGAAAGTGGTTAATTTCCCGAACTTTTTTGCTTTTTTACTAAATATTTGCAAACTTGGAACTTAAAAAGAAAAAAAATCAGAATTCTGTGATAGAAACTTAAAACGTCTGGATTTCTTTTAAAAACTGGAGTAATTTGAGACATTTATTGAAAAGTCCGTAAGCGAACAAATACGCCCTGGACAAATACCCATCCGGAAATATACCCTTTGGACAATATCCCCCGGACAATTACCATACAGTCAATATGTATCTGGATGGGTGGTTTTGTCCTAGCGGTACAACAACGGTGTGAATGTAGAGTGGATAATTGTCCGGTTGGTAGCTGATCGAAGATATTTGTCGGTGGGTAATAATTGTCCGAAGCTCCGCCTTTTATAGCACAGATTAAGGCTTCCCGAAGAGTAGTATCATGGTTTTGAGCGTTGTCTTTTAGACCAATGACATACTCCGAATCATTTCGAAGCCAAGGAAGGCGCGAGATGATCCAATTCGCTTGCCAGATGAGGCTGTATTGCGTTCCCATAAGACTGGGCTCCTTATGTACCAAGTAGACCGGCCCGGCTTATATCATAAGGATCAGGAAAGTCTCGGAATCCAAAGAAAGTTAGTAACCAATTGTCTCAGGAGGCGTGCACGAAAATATATGGGTGAAGGGGGTTAGGGAAGATTTCTTTAACCCCCATTGACATTTTTATTTTTGCTGTCTTGAGGTGCTAAGATGCAATCTGTGATACACAATATCTTATTCTTTCCACAAGTTGTGGCTTTTGGGGGTAACATTTTTCAATACCTCAGTGCAAATCTGTATATTGATTTTACTTCATTCCATGGTGCTAACACTCCAGTAGCTACGTGCCTGCACATACGTATTGATAAAGCACTGTATACTCCTGTCTTTTTTCATGCGTTGTGCCGGGATTGGACCAACATGGGGTCCAAGTCACCAAGGTGCAGCAACTCTAACCTCTGCTAACAGAAAAACGGCAATGAGTTCGCAAAAGAACGGGGAGACACGACTTGAGACGCCCGAAGGAGGAGGATTTTCGCCTTAAAAACAGTTATTTAAGAAAGATTGGGATTACTGAAGCATCTGATCTTCCGGTTCGCAAAAAATGAGATTGAAGAAGTGAGTAAAGTTGGGATTTCACGTTATCTACAGGTCTACGGACTGAGGCTCTCCGACGAAATTTGAACATTTTTACGACATTTATTGTTTATTTTAGACAAATGTTTGAATATTAGGAGCTAATATTGGCAAAATGTGATTATTTCATCCCAAAAAATTATTTTTAAGAAGGGGAAATTAAAAATTGATCTTTTTTGGTGAAAGAATATGCCTTTCAAAATCCAAATTCATTGAATTTTATAGACTACAAGGGAACAGTTACGGCTGTAAGAGCCTTTGGGGCAACTGAAGTTTGTTTGACTTGCATATTTTATTTTATGGATTAATTGGCTATCACCCGACGAAAGTGGTTAATTTCCCGAACTTTTTTGCTTTTTTACTAAATATTTGCAAACTTGGAACTTAAAAAGAAAAAAAATCAGAATTCTGTGATAGAAACTTAAAACGTCTGGATTTCTTTTAAAAACTGGAGTAATTTGAGACATTTATTGAAAAGTCCGTAAGCGAACAAATACGCCCTGGACAAATACCCATCCGGAAATATACCCTTTGGACAATATCCCCCGGACAATTACCATACAGTCAATATGTATCTGGATGGGTGGTTTTGTCCTAGTGGTACAACAACGGTGTGAATGTAGAGTGGATAATTGTCCGGTTGGTAGCTGATCGAAGATATTTGTCGGTGGGTAATAATTGTCCGAAGCTCCACCTTTTATAGCACAGATTAAGGCTTCCCGAAGAGAAGTTGGATTATTTACCCGATTTACCCTGCTGGGGGCAGCCATTTCCGACTCGGGATTTCAGTTTTTAAGCAACGAGCTGTGAGTTCGACATCTGGTTTTACACTCGCTTCCAATCATGTCATTGAAATATTGATAAGGGTACAGTTTTGGACCTGTTGGCGGTTTTTGGCGGCTGTACGCTGGGAAGGCAGGAAGGTTTACTTGCCAAAACATTTTCCCGTATTTCTCAGTGGGGATAACGTCTCAAAGTTCCCTCCAGGAAAGGCTTTGATAAGTCTGGAAAGATTCCTCGATCCGAGTTTACCACTGACAATCTACCGCGGCGACAAAAGATAGATGGTTACTTCTTCCGCGTTGTGGTATTTTGATAAATTGTGAGCACAGTGACTTTAGAAAATGGCATACTGATAAATCCATTTGAATATCAAGTCGGTATTTTGTTTTCCTTTCGTAACTCTTTACTATTCCATAGCTTCCGGACTTAGTCTGTATGATAAACTGGACCCAAAGGAAACGGTGAGGGGGACTAAACTCTACAAAATACAAAGAGTTTGAAAACCATAATATCGGGAAGAAAATTTTCATTTTGCCCTGCACTGAAGAGTCTGGCTAGCGACTGTCATCAGTGACAAGTTGACAACATGTGACCAGCTTGTGGCACCACAGGAGATGATATATCAAACCTGTACATTTGTAATGTCGGTTGTAGGTGTGCATGTAAGCACGAAACGCGAAAAATCCCTCTCTTCTGAGGAGAATTTTTCCTTCTTTTGCAATGCAGAGACGTAAAAAGTCTTTAAAATTGAAGGGAACAGCTATGATCGCTATGGTATTCTCCTTCAGCTCTGCAATCGCAGGCATGCATATTACATTAGGAATCTCGGAGTCCTTCCCGAACCGTAAGGGGTTGTTGTGGTTCAGTACGATTTTGATTATGTCTTGAAACTGCTCAAATGTCCAAGGGGATAACAGAATTGGAAAAGCTGGCAAAGAGTTTTCAGCAGGACTTTGAATTTCAGTAATAGCACACCAAGCTCCTCACAGTTCATAGTTCAGATAGTAATTAAATAGTATTTTTACATTGAGCAAATTTTTTTGTAAAGAGAAAAAAATATTTTGGGAGTAAAGGTAGCTTCAGATGCAAGTATCATCACGTTACGCAGGTTGCTCAACGTGGTTGCTCATGAACTCCCTTGATGGTGCACAGCAATTAACTTTGAACCTTTTTCTTGCTTTTTCTAGAATATGTCACTGCTAATAATGTAGGTGGTTCAACTTTTATTGGGAGAATTACACAAAAAGAGTGCCAACATTTTGCAGGAAAATTATTTGCTATAGTAGAACGTGCTGGCAGACTCAGAAAGCGGTGGTGAGAGGATGCACTCAATGAAGGGGCCAAGCTCCTGTTTGGGACCGAGAAACCTGGAACCCAGCTAGAAGCGAAGGGCTTGCCGAAACAATGAAGATCGGAAAAGTTTGGACACGCGGAGCACGTCGAAAAGTTTAGGGTTCTGTTGAAAAGATGAAACTATTTGGTTCATGTTGAGGAAAGTTAGAAAATTTGGGTTCCTATGTAAGAACGTTCCCTTTCCTCATCAGAGACGCTTCAAATTTTCTCAACTCGGATATCGCTCGCTTCTTCTAAAAACTGCCATGAGCACCCCCTTTTGCAAGTGCAAACCCTATTAAAATGTTCATTATTAAGTTCATCCTGAATAGTATACAACGACATAATGTGTTATCAGAACACTCTCTGTGCATGTTACATAACGTGAGCTACTTTGCTCCTTTTGAATTTGATGTCAACCAAAGACTATTTAGCAATTAAGAATTCTGCTTTCTCCCAACTAAAACGTATTTGAGAGATAACTATCTGAGAGATAACTATCGACGACTGGTCGCTTGTGATAATCCCCTTTCACTAACCTTGAACTTAGCAGTGAGACATTTAACGTTTTTTACAAAGTGTGATGTGTCTGGATATTCAAGCTAGTTCGGTAATTCGTTTGCGAATGGAGCTGTTGTTACAATCGATAATGTAAAATTTAACCGATAATGTAAAAACGACAGATAATGTTAAAAAAATTACCCATAATGTAAAAGAAATTACCGATAACGTAAAAAAATACCGATAATGTAAAAATTCTTTAAACCGATAATGTAAAAAAAATACCGATAATGTAAAAATTCTTTAAACCGATAGTGTAAAAAAATTAACCGGTAATGTAAAAAATTCTTTGAACCGATAATGTAAAAAAAATTAGCCGGAAATGTAAAAACTGTTCTAACTAGGGTTTCATATGGTCCTACCTACAGGTGTGTCTGTGTGCGAGCTTATATAGGCCTATATAGGTCGGCAGGTAAGCTGACAGGCGGTAGATGGGCAGGGCGGGAAAGCGAACAGGTGGGTTCGTGGGTGGGCGCATGTGTGCGCGCGTATGTGAGCATGTAACTTGTGTTAATTCGTTGGTCTATATAATTGACTATGTTGTGTCTGACGAAAACTTTCATCATGGGAGTAGGGGGGGGGGGGGTGCCAACTACAGTTTACTAATTTTTGGAAAATTAAGTACCCTAAAATGTAAACTGGTGCTAACATCATTTGCATCATTAGCATCATTTGAAGCCTTTCTTTCAGAATTCGATAGGGGTTATGTTCCCTGGCCTCCCTCCAGATATGACAATGGCCTATACGTAGTTTATGAAAATTTGCACTTGTCGCTCGAGCAGCCGTGGCGCTATGAAGGGGACAAGAAAGGGACGTGACAAGAACAATTTATAACTAAATGGAAAATGCATATATTATGATACATGCAAATGATACACACACATTGACACGCACATGTAAATGACAACTGGGGCAAAGTGGTGTGATAGGTGACTTTAGTGACCTTTTGGTATGAATCTGACAGGCTAAGTGAGTGTGATTTTAAATAGCGTGTAGCCTGAGAACTCATATACTGAGCTATCTGTCCGATCAGGACACCAAGCTGCTTTCTGATCAGACATTAATTTCTTGACGTTTCTCCCGGGCTGCATTTTCTTGAGCGACTCGTGAGAATTCATAAACCACGTATAGGTCATTGGTATAACTAGAGGGAGGCCAGGGAATAGTGCACACAATCGAATTCTGGAACTTGAATATTTTGTAATGGTGCAGAAAGAATGACTTCAAACGATGCCAATGATGCGAATGATGTTAACACCAGATTACATCTTAAGGTACTTAAATATTCAATAATTCCCCCCGATGGTGAATCAGGCCCCGTAGTTGGCCACCCCCAATAAAAATTCCTTGTTACTACCGTGATTAAGGCTACATTCAGACACAACATAGTCAATTACATAGGCCGATAAATTCACACAGGTTACAGGCGCACATACGCACACACACGTACGCACGCACAAACCTATCTATTCGCTTTCCCGCCCTGCCGGCCTGCCTTCGGCCATTTGCCTGCCTACCTACATAAACTCGCACACATGCATACATATTGATAGGTCCATATAAAACCTTCGTTGGAACAGTTTTTGCATTATCGGTAATTTATTTTACATATTGGTTAATTTTTTTACATTATCGGTTCAAAGATTTTTTTCATTATCGGTAAATTCTTTTTACATCATCGGTTTTTTTACGTTATCGGTAATTTTTTTACATTATCGGTCGTTTTTACATTATCGGTTAATTTTTACATTATCGGTTGTAACAGCTGTGGGGCACAGATACACAAACCGAGCTCAGCAAACAGTATACAGGTATATGACGTTCCCTTGTTTTCGTGCAGTATGTGCATACAACACTAAGTATAAATCTGAATAACCAAAGGCTAACAAAATAGGGAATTAGCCCTACCTAACTGCAGATTAGAATGCACATTTTTACATCAAAAGGCAAATAAGGCACACTTCACTGCACAGAACCACACCAATGATTCCACCTTATGTTATTGCTGGCTTAAGAAAGAATGGTGTCACCAATTTGTTATGTTATAGATGCGGGATTGGTATATCCCGACGATTTGGAGAATGTGCGCATGTGCACATCAGCCACCAAGCAAAGGCAATGAGGAACATTTATCTTCATACAACCAACATATCTGAAATAGGTGCTACACCAGACATAAGTGAAGATAAAAGCGCGCGTGGCGCCCGAATATTTTGATAATTTTAGAAAAAAAATCTCACAGGAAACACTTTGCGTTCATTATTAAATGCACTCAAGAATAATTTTTGGTTACCTGGTCACCGTTTACAGGTTACCGTAGTATAACATTTTATTGTCCAGCCTTTTTCTGGAGCAAAGAGATCCGCACAAGGTGGGGGGGGGGGGGGGGCACACGACTACCCGTGTGTGCCTCTGGCCACGGGCCTGACAAAAGAATGCTTCACCCAATCGGTTTAAGGTACAGGGACCATCTTATGTCTCCTTGTGGGGTCCAGGGCTTCGCCCTAGAAGTCAAGCGATTTGCTGCAATTTAGAGGTAATATGGATAGAGCATTTTCTACCTTTTGTCTACTTGACATAAAAATGGAAATCAGAAAATCATCAGAAATTTCAGGCATGATTTGACAATTGTCAATTTCTTGTGATCTCTGGCCGGAGTATTCCTTTCCACGATTACCTACACACAAACCTACGATGGTTTTTGGCTCAGACAGTGGGCCTGTTAGTTAAGGCCCCCAATCTATTCCGGCTGTGTGACCGTCGAAAAGCTGAATCTTGCCCTGACTGAAGTGACCAGTTTCAATGAAGAATTGAAAGTGAGTCGACTAAACTGTATAGCTACTGTGACTGAAACTAAACATGCATTCCCACATAAACATGTGACCCTTGACAATAACTAGAGTTAACAAGGTGCTGGAAACTGGGGGAAAAGCCGCCATCAGTAAAATGTACCTCTTCCTTCAATACATGCACTAAAACCACGTCTTAATTTTTTCTGAACAGTGTGTATCAAAACTTTGCGAAGCATTTTTTTTTAATTCTTTCGTATTAGACTAGTCGAAATGTTGAGTGAGTTCAGCATCAGACGGACTTAGAAAACGACGGTGGAAAAGGAAGAGGAAGGGATGGGGAGAAATAGGGTAAACTGACCAGTAGCCTAGAAACCGGGTGGCCCCTCGACATTTTTGTGCCAAATACTATTTTAGGTATAAATGTTATACATATAATAGATATGCCACTAGGCCTTGTCTTCTGTTTATCTGATATCACTGATGAAAACAAAATCGTACCTGCGTCATCCTCGAATTAAGGATGGCTACAGTCAGAAGTTGGAAAGCATATCCCCTGTCAGGGACTTTGACCCTTTTTACAACAAAGTATTATATTTGGTCAATTTTTCAAAAAATCTGACATTTATTTTTGAATTCGAATTAAATGTACAATTTTACTTATCTGGGTATTACGGTAAGTTTAATTTCCTGCAAGTTAGTTCTCAAAAATGTTCGATTTTCTAAAAAAAAAATCCCGAATTAATGCGAATTCTAATAGCTGAAAAGTGACCGTTTTGGAGAAATTGGCTTGAAGGCTGAAACACGTTTTCTGAGATATCAGTTTTGACCTTAAAAGATGTGTTATCGATGGCTTTTTCTTGTAAATAATTAGATTATTGTATTAAAGTCAGAGGTGGCTCCAGGATTCACTCGACGGGGAGCCAGCGCGGCAATCTGAAGACATGGCGGTACCGATGACGTGTAGGGGCTGGTGAGGGGGATTTTAAGAAAACTTGTGTACTTTACCATGCCATTGAGAAGCACACACTGTAGGGGAATTTAATTCCGCGCTGATTGAATTCTGTTACAGGAATCTTAAAGCAAAATTACAAACGGCACGAAGGGTGCAATTTTTGTAAGCCTACTTTAAAACGAGCCTGTACTTATTTTCTGGCAGTTGGGCCCTGTTTGGCATATCTTGCTTTGCAGGCTTCCTGATCTTCTCCAGTCACCCTGTACAGCAAGAGAGACTCAAAAGGGTATTAAATAATGAGATGAAACTGCTGACATTTACATAAATCAATGAATTCTACTTACTAAGTACTTTAAAAGGTGTGAAGGATTTGTAACATACTAGCTATAAGTAACGGAAGTGAGGAAGAGTAGGAATGCGTATCTCAGAAATGACCCTTTTGGAAGCCAAAATAAAAAGTCTAACTATTCCATGTCATTTCAAGTCATCTTTTGCTTAACAACACTTAACGCTTCAAAAAACCAAATTGCCCACTGATAATATTCTAGAAGAAGAAGAAGAAGAAGAAGAAGGAGGAAAAGGAAAAGGAAAAGGAAAAGGAGAAGGAGAAGGAGAAGGAGAAGGAGAAGGAGAAGGAGAAGGAGAAGGAGAAGGAGAAGGAGAAGGAGAAGGAGAAGGAGAAGGAGAAGGAGAAGGAGAAGGAGAAGGAGAAGGAGAAGGAGAAGGAGAAGGAGAAGGAGAAGGAGAAGGAGAAGGAGAAGGAGAAGGAGAAGGAGAAGGAGAAGGAGAAGGAGAAGAAGAAGAAGAATTATTTAACAATAATTTAATAAAGTGCCTTTTCCAATTAAGAAATAAAAGCTCTAAGGCGCTGTACAATAAAAGGTAAAATGATGCGCCTGGTCTTATTTTAATTTTCGCCCTCCTGATGTGTATGCCAATCAGTACATTTTAAATTACTCATATATTAAAATTGAAATCAAACTTATCTATTCTAGAGCTCTAATGATCTCCAAAACTTACAAAGTAAGTGATTTTTTAATGATAGAGGCGAAGTGCTTAATTACAATGATTTCTGCCACAAATATAACGTTACTGGTATTTTCCCTTTCACATCGTACTATGGAATTATTTCTGCCATCCCGAGGGAGTGGAGACTTAATCTACATGCTACTAATGAATCCAATGATAACACAAAGCGTTTGACAATGTTTATATCTCATGCTCGTAGCAATAAAATGGTACATAACTATCTCATCAATAAAAAGACATCCAAAGCTACTGCTATTTTAAAATGGGAATCCTACAGCAATTTATCATATTCCAGGTCAGATATTTTTATCATCCCCTTCAAAGCTGTTAGAGACCCCAAGATTCAATATTTTCCGTTAAGTTTCGTTCACAGAACTATAGGGTGTAATAATTTTTTATACAAGATTAAAAAGAAAAATTCCCCCCTCTGTACCTTTTGTAAAGATGCTCCCGAAACTTTAAGCCACTTGTTTTGGTCCTGTAACATTACTACACGTTTTTGGAACGACATTCTATTAAATTGTTTAAAAAGGGATTTTAGCTTAAATCAAGATCAGGTAAACTTTGGTTTTAGTCCATGAAGACACCCATCCTCTAAATTTCTTTATTTTGAATGACAAGTATTACATATTCAATTGTAAGCTCTCGGAAAAAATCCTGATGCTGATGTATTTCATTTTAGATTTCGCTACTTACTTGAAGTAGAATACTAAATCTTGCAAAAAGAAAATAGAGAAGCAAGAGAACTGTATTTCAGAGAATATTTCTTGTAATTAGTTTGAATTTTGTTTCCCATTTATGCATGACTTCCTTTTCTTAAGGGGTTAAAACTCACTCCTTGTTATTTAAATGTAATCACTTGATTTGTATCAACGTCACATTATATGTATGTATATATTTACGAATCGACAGTTATCTTTTCAATAAACGAGATGAAAAAAAAGCAAAACCAAGCAGTTAATAAGAACAGCAATTAAAGTTAGGAAGATCCGAACAATGGAACTAAAATAACAAATGAAAAGAACCTACAGTAGAATCAACAAACAGTGAGAAACCATAAAAACAAGAAAAAAGTAAAGACGGTACAATGGCTTCCACTTAAATAATAGGGAGTAAAGCTGTATCTTGAACTAAAAAATACCCCACAATTCTAAGCGAGAGCATCAAAGTACCATTTACCATGGACAACGTGTAGTAAAATTATAATTCTAAAACAAAATGTTGACAAAGTCCTGATGTGTTAATGTCAGTCACTTTGTAAAAACATGACAATATTTGACTATGCCCTACTATCAAGTAATGTACAACTACTTAGTGAAACAAAGCTTTATAAAGATTGCTACATTTAACAGAAGGCACACATATTTCTGACGTCCCCATGTGGACATATTTTCAAGACGAAATTTGATGTTTAAGCAATTACGCAGTCAGAAATTATAAATATACCCGATGAAAGTCACAGTATTCTTTCAAAAAGGAACAAACAGCCACACATTGCAATATATTTTTGGTCAATTAAGTGTCCAGCTATATGCCATTCACACAGCTAACTCTCTTAACAATGACCTACCCTAGCAACAACAACCCCGATGATCCAAAATGAAGACAGGCTTTGGCTTGGTACTATTCTGCTGAAAACAAGGCAAAACAAAGAAATAATTCCCAACCGTTGAACTTACAAATCATAGCTTGAGCCAACACTAAAATGCACGATCCTACACATGTTTTGCAAAAGTGTTGTCTGCATGAGTCCAAAGGATTTCCCTCTCGGGAAACCAAAACAAACACTGATTCAACTACCGAGAGCGGATCCGGCTGACATTTTGAAAAAGGGGGAGATAAACTATAGAGAAAGAAGTTGATGGCAGACCAATGTGTGAGTCTTGGTGGGGTCCAGGGGGCGAAGCGCCAGGGGGCTTCCGGTGGGTTTTAGCCTGTTTGTGAGGTATTAAAGTTGTTTTCAATGGTTGTTACACTGGCCTTAAAATTACTGACGGAGAAACTTCAAGTAAGATTTTTTTATTGGTAACAATACTAGCGTTAGTGAAACTACTTCCAAGAGCGAATCCGGGTAACATTTTGAAGAAGGTGAGCTGAACTAGAAAGAGAATGCAGTTGATGCGCAATTAGATGTGATCTCTTAAGGAAAAATGTAGGCATAATCCTGTTTGAACAGTTACCTGAGCTGTGCGCCACCTTCAATTGACGTAGTCGATCGAAAGTGTGAAGAAAAATTTTGAAAAAACTCAACCCCTTAGACAGCCGAAAAAGGCATTTTCCAGGATTTTGTGATACTTTCGTTTGGGAAACACGAAAATTTACTGCCTTTTCTTGCCAACAGGGGATTGGAATTCTAAAGCCACTCTATGACTATGGAAGACATATTTTTTTTTTAAATTTCAAATCTCAGTTGGGGCGGGGGCACACGGGGAGGGGGGGGGGAACACGATTTTTCAGAGGGAACATGCCCCATGGTCCCCCCTTCGTGACGCCACTGGTTGCGCACCTGACTCAGTGGAGCACCTTCGGGTGTACCAGTTGACTAGCCGACGTGTGCATTTTTTGACTGGGTTGTCGAGGGACAGAGGGGTCTATTCCACCTGCTGTGTACAGGCCATCGGCCTGTTCTATACAGGATCTGATGGTCACGGCGGCCATCTCATGCAGAGGTTCCGACCGTGATCGTCTTACTGCCGAAAATCGACTGATAGTAAGGCTAGGAACTCTAGCTCCTAACGGGCTGAACGTCAAAGTTGAACTGTTATAGACTGTGTTTATTTTTTTACAACGGACTGTTTGCCGAACTTGAACTTAAATTGATGGTGTTCAATTTTCCTTGCAAAGTCCGTTCATAATGACATCATAATGGCCTGGCGTGTATATTACTTTTAATTTTTATCGCGTCATCACTATTAACTTATTTTGCACGGTTGCGTCGTTTAGCTGTTCTTAAAATTGCGTCGCGAAGTAGGCAAACATTTCATTATTGGCATTTCCTTTGTAAAGAGGTTGTACGCATGACGTCGGCGCGTTTTGGTTTGGCTTGGTAACTTCTAAACCACGATAGAGCAGTCCCTCTTGTACCATACAAAATAAAAAATGGTGTGGTCAATCGTATCAACAGCTTTTTATAGGTCGAGAAATAAGGCAGCAGTTGTGTTATTAGTATCGAAACCTTGAGCAATTTCGCCAGTGAGATTAAGGGCAGCCATGTACGGAGCCTGATTAGTTCGGAAACAGTTCTGATTGTTATAAAGTATAATATGTTTGGAAATAAAGTTATACAGCCTATTATAAACCAGACGTTCAACAATCTTAGAAATAGAAGGTAGTATAGAAATAGGCCTATAATTTGATAGGTTGTGCATCACCTGATTTAACATGAGGGATAATCTTCGCAATTTTATGTTCTGAAGGGAAAATGCCAGAAGCAAAAGAAAGGTTAATAATAATAATGAAAGTAATTGTTAAAATTATTTGCATATCCTCACACATAAACTAGTTATTTGAGTGGACCTTAACTTTTTTGTTAAGAATGTCATTTAGAATTTTCCATTGTTGGGTACTATTGTCCTTATTAGATTCAATGATATCATAATAATACATTTTCTTCGCCATTCGAATGATGTCAGTAAGCATATACAAAGAGTAAGCATTTTTTGTTACTATGGATAGGATTTGGAGCCATACATGACAGACCAATGATGTAAATGGCCTGAGGGCCGTGAGGTTGGTCATGTGTTGTCCTTCGATGGACGTAATAGCTTCGGGAGGCAGTTGAAAGTTTGATTTCGACGAACGGTCCTTTGCCAGAGGGTCGAGAGGACTTAAGAAAAAAAGCATCATAATCAGTGGGTGATACTTAGGTATAGAGCTGTGATGTAAAAATTGACTTGATAAAACAAGGAGTGGATGGTATTATCTATTTAGACCTTGAAAATTAGATTGAAAAAGAAATGTTTTACATAATCTCAGTGGTCAAAACTGCCAGAATTTGACGCCTTTTATTGAAAGTTCAAAATATCAAAAATTTCCTCACGAATGGCATTTTCAGTTTTTCAACTTACGTCCTAACTAGGTTCTCAGTATTGTTCGATGGTGCAATTTCATGGCGGTTAGACAGTTTAATCGAATCTCCTTTATGTAAATATATTACATGATCACCAACAAAGAAAGCATATGTGATCAGGGAGTTGTCCCTGACAACTCCTTGTTCAGATCAGAAAAGATGTAAGTGCTAGGCTATCATCTTACTGTCTTATGAAGTTTGAGATCACTACGCAGCCTTTTGGTCTGCGGCTAAGGCTCTCATCAGAAATCTCTCTTGCCTTTCCTCCTTCTATCTGTATATATTTTCAAGAAAAGAAAACATACCAGGGACGGATCTAGGATCTTTTTAAGGGACGGTCCAACATGAAAAAGGCACATACATTTTAAATTTCTGTTTCCACAAACGTCAACGATTATACAATTTATCTAGGCGTGGTAGAACGAAAAAATATTGGGGGAGCTAAGTGAAAGCAGGGATATCTAAGCGGAGCGCACAAAGAATTTTTTGGCTTTTCAAACTCTCCAGATGGCCGGAAACGGCACTTTCGAATCTTCTGAGCTGAATGTGCATTGGACCGATAAAGAATATATTCAGCACCCACTTCGAAGTTCTTCCCTAGATTAAGGGAGAGTGTCGCTAGTTGTTACAGGGGCAAGTTGTTACAGTGCCAGTTTCTCGTTGCAAGAATAGGGGGGAGCTTTAAGCTTAAGCATTTCCCCGTTTGTGACGTGTATGAATAGTCTCGTAGCAAGGAGTTGCGTCGCAGAGAGTCGCATAGTGTGTAAAGCCCGGTACACTGCCACGACAACTAAAGACATCAAGCGACGAGACGTCGCATCGGCTGTAGTCATGTCGGAGTAGTTAGTTTCACCACTAGATTTCCGCCGTAGCCGTCGGTCCGATTGAACATGTTCAATCGTAGTTGGATGCAATCGGTGCGTTTTAATTACGGGTCACACGGCCATGACTACCAAAGAATTGTTTACGATTTATGAAAATTGTCCACGACGGAGAGTCTTAGGTAGTCATGGCGGCCCGTACAGAGCTTAAGGGGCTTTAGATAACACGATGTGGCCAGGGAGACACGGCGTCTTAACGCACAGTTAACGTCGTCGAGCTAACGTCCACGTCCTGAAAATTTTGCGCAATAGATTTCCACTACAAGGAATAAAAGTCGCGTGGTAATATTCGAACTCCATTTGAGTAGCGGACGCGCAAACCGAGTTGTCGATGGTAACATTATTTAGCGGAAAGTGTAAGTCAAACTTTAGCTGCTTTCACACCAAAAGCGCTTCAAGCATTGGCATTTCGAGCGTCCAAAGCTTCAGCGTTTTGACGCTCGGTGGCTCTCATTTTACCACAACTTCCGTTTTTTTTTGTTCCACAACCATTATATTTATATTGGATTAAAGGCTGTCAGCAATACACACAAGTAGGCCTTAGAGTTTCCAATTTTTTCCTTTTTACATATATTGTGAACAAATTGTCTCCTTAAAAGTTCTCAGGATAAGAAAAATATGGCATTCTAAGCATGCAGTAATGAGGCACAGGGAGTGTCATTTCCTGTAATCTAGGGGTGTGTCTTAGCGAAATTTCCCCTGGCGGGACGCTCAGCGCGAACCGATGGTCGCTCTCCGCGTATCACTCTCACCCGTCACTAAAGTTGACTCGCCCTGGGTTAGGTTAGGTTAGACGAGGTTTAACAGCCCAGTTTCCAACCTATTGGTTGAAATCGCCTTGGGTTAAGTTTAAGCATTTAATGGCCTCTCATCCTACAAGCTAGTACATGGGAGGGTTATAGACGGATCTAACTCTGTTTTTAACCATGGATAGAGCTAAAAACAATAGCTTACCGTTGTCTAGACATAATAACCCTGCAAACCTGGAAAAACGTATGATGTTTACCTTATTTTTAAAGGACTGGTTCGGAAAATTCATCCATTCAATCTGTTCGGAAAACTAATGTTATTAATCACTTGGGATGGGGGTGACAATGCAGTGGCGGAGCTGCCATATGGTCAGGGGGCGGTCGCCCCCCCCCCCGACGGACCAAAGTCGTCTGTCGGCGCCCATTTTAGGTTTTTAACATAATTTACTCTTGCACCATTATTGGCAAAAGACATAATTTAATAGCGTTGTTTTAAGGTCCAGATAACAAAATGCTAAAACAGCCACCAGCAACTGTACTATCCACTTTAGTCTGATGAAAAGGGTCATCTTCTGTAATATAGGGATAGGTTTTGCAACGACGTATCTTCATGCTTTTTACACCTTAATTTTGTCGCTGGGCTAAGTTAATTGCTTCCACACCAAGCGTGATTATAAACATACAAAATACACAGACTGACATTAAATTCACCCTCCCGACCACTTAAAGATGTTGCAAATAGCGCAACAATAATTGTAGTGCAAATAGACCTCTTGTTGTCGGCGATAATTGTCAACATAGACAATAAAATAGCTTCCACAACATTTTTCAAAATCATTTGAAGAGAACTTTCAGGTTAAAATAAAATAAAACTGTTATCATAGTGGTAATGGTTTAAGAGTTTTAATGAACAGTTTCCATTTTGCTTTTCTTTAACCCTTTACCGTTGTTTGGGTCCTTTTTGACCCATGCGGAGAGCTCGGCTGTCACACATCTTTACTGTTTCACGCGGAGCTCGAAACTGCGAGTAGCTACACGAAAATTCGGCCACAACAGCGAGAGAGACAATTGTTTAAGGTCACGGGGTCAATGACCTACGGAAGCCGGTGCGGGGCGGGCTACGTCCGCTTTTCCGCCCACTCCCGAGGCGCGCAAAAATGCCCCGATCGGAGCACAACGTTAAAGGGTTAAGTGACCATTCTCATGATAAGTGACTATATCTGACACTGCAAGATAATCCCATGAAACTGCTTATTTCTGTACTTTCGTGGTCTCAAGAGCCAGAAAATTGCAGGCTAATAAGCCGAGGTTTAGTGTTTAGGCTACTTTTATTTATTATGAATTCGGTATCTAGAGAGCCAAACAGATCTTTTGTCTTGGCTATTTCTTACAATGTAGTTAATTAATGGCTATTTCAGAGTGGTCACAAGATGTAAATTACGTCAATTAATGTTTCTTTCTGTATTTATCACATGCTTTTTACACCTTAATTTAGTCGCTGGGCTAAGTTAATTGCTCCCACACCAAGCGTGATTATAAACATACAAAATACACAGACTGACATTAAGTTCGACCTCCCGACCACTAAAAGATGTTGCAAATAGCGCAACAATAATTGTAGTGCAAATAGACCTCTTGTTATCGGCGATAATTGTCAACATAGACGATAAAAAGAGTTTATAAAGATACCAAAATAGCTTCCACAACATTTTTCAAAATCATTTGAAGAGAACTTTCGGGTTCAAATAAAATAAAACTGTTATCATAGTGGTAATGGTTTAAGAGTTTTAATGAACAGTTTCCATTTTGCTTTTCTTTAACCCTTTACCGTTGTTTGGGTCCTTTTTGACCCATGCGGAGAGCTCGGCTGTCACACATCTTTACTGTTTCACGCGGAGCTCGAAACTGCGAGTAGCTACACGAAAATTCGGCCACAACAGCGAGAGAGACAATTGTTTAAGGTCACGGGGTCAATGACCTACGGGAGCCGATGCGGGGCGGGCTACGTCCGCTTTTCCGCCCACTCCCGAGGCGCGCAAAAATGCCCCGATCGGAGCACAACGGTAAAGGGTTATGTGACCATTCTCATGATAAGTGACTATATCTGACACTGCAAGATAATCCCATGAAACTGCTTATTTCTGTACTTTCGTGGTCTCAAGAGCCAGAAAATTGCAGGCTAATAAGCCGAGGTTTAGTGTTTAGGCTACTTTTATTTATTATGAATTCGGTATCTAGAGAGCCAAACAGATTTTTTGTCTTGGCTATTTCTTACAATGTAGTTAATTAATGGCTATTTCAGAGTGGTCACATGATGTAAATTACGTCAGTTAATGTTTCTTCCCGTATTTATCTTGGTTTCCAGACACCAAAATGTACACCTTACTGTGATTAATTTCCATAACTTTTTCCCCTGTAAGATTGCTTGCTATTTGGCTCTAGCATGTTTAATCTTTATCCTCACAAAGTAGCCCATTATTTCATCAGAAATTTAAATCGAGACCTGGGATAGAAACATGGGCGTCCGCAGGTAAGGGCAAGGGGGAACTTGCCCTTCCCTGGAAAATACAAAAAAAAAAAAAAATGAAAAACGAAGAAAACGTAAAGAAAAAGACGAAGAAAAATTAACATCAACATTTCTCAACAGTTCACTCAGTGTTTTCTCTATTTATATATGGTAAACTGGAAACTGGCCATTTCCAGCGATCTGAGTAGTATAGAGATACCCCGGACACCCCCCCTCCCAGGGGGCCGATAGGCCCCCAAAAAAGGAGCCTAAAATGGGGCCGATGCTCTTTCGGTGATGGGAGCCTATGTGGGCTACCCGATAAGGAGGGTGCCATTTGGAAATCAATTATTGCGCAATAATACGATTGTGTTGCATGAGAATACATGAATTTCAGGTTTTTTTTTTTTTTTTTACTTTTTCTTTTTATTGTTTACTAAGGCGAACAGGTCTTAACATGTTGTAATATCGTCATCTTTTCGTATAGGACTATATATAAAAAGGTTTTAATGGGTTGTATTTGACATTAGTCGATATAATCACGATGGGTGAAATTGGTAAAATCGCGCGAGAACTTGGAAGAAATTTTGTAAAGGACGAATTTAACCCTCGCCCGTCCCCATACATGAAAACCCTTAACCGTGTGGGAAATGAAATTGATGAGAGGTTCGAAACTTCGCTAAATGATATAGCAAAGCATGTTCGTCATTGGGACAAAGAAACTATCAAAGCTACATTGGACGCAATGTTTAAAGACGGAGTATACAGTTGGGGTAGAATCGTGATGGTCTACGTATTTGTTAAAAAATGCGCCCAACGATATCGCGAATAAGGAGAGGATAAACATACGATTGAAAAACTCGCACAGTCTGCTGGAGAATACGTTGAAGACCGTTGCACTCAGTGGATCGAACAACGGGGAGGTTGGGTAAATATAAGACCATTAGTCTGCATTTATGAGGGGTAAAAAAATCTAACCGGTGTTTTAATCGAGTCATGTATTGTTTGGTGTTAACAGGATAACTTTTGTGAAACATTTACGAAAAAATCACACAACAGCAGAGTAACTGCGATCAAGCTGATGGTGATAGCCTTGGTGACCCTGACTCTTACTTACAAATGGATGACCTTGCTTTGATAGACGGACAAGCATATAGGTGAGGATGTATGGTATAAGAAGGCTTAATAAAAATGAAAACAAGGACTTACTGTGCATGAGATGTTTAAAAGAAAAATGAAGCATATCCCGACAAGAAAAACCAGCAGGCTAGTTCCACAAGGATACACACACAAACAGGTGAAATATACACAAAATTGCTACGTTTCCAAAGATTTACAGAGTTGACTACATGTTACCTAGCTACACCCCATTAATTAACACGTAAAATGGAACACATCATAATGAAGTCGTGGAATCTAGATTGTTGACCAAATTGCAAACAATGCATCTTTGAAAGAATAATTCAAACTCTTATAATATGGTTCAAGCGCAAAAGCTCGTCCGATAAAGTCCTTCAGATCTGGACAGGAAAAATAAACGACTTTGGTTGAGAAGAGCCAAGCATCATCTAAAAGGAAAACAAATTGCTGGTATGGGGAGCAAACGTGGTTAATAAGGCCCTACTGGACAGAAAAAATAAGCGACTTTGGTTGAGAAGAGCCAAGATATCGTGTAAGAAGTGCGTCCCCGAAGGAAAACAAAATGGCAGTACAGAAAGCAAAAAGTGGTCGATAAGGTCTTAATTAGGACAGGAAATATACGCGGCTGTGGGTTAAAAAAAATAACAAACTTAGATATAATAAAAGCTGTGCACCCTCTAAAAGGAAAACTAAGCGCTGATATGAAGAAGCAAAAAGCTTTCGATAAAGCCCTACTGGGCAGGAAAAATAAGCGCATTTTGAGAAAAGACAAAGATATCATTAATGAGCGGCTACCCCACAATGTACGAGCATTCTGATTCAGATTCTGACAGAAAACCTTACTGTACACGTAGTGTCAATAAAATTTTACTTAGGTCTCTGTCTGCCGTGAGGAGGAAGGGTTCACAGTGTTGTACCCCATTCTTGGCGGTGTCACCAACGGAGCTAGTGAGTGTGAAGAGAAGGGGCCAGGGAAGTTGGCCGAATAACTCACGTGTACGTGAGCGTCGTGCCATAAGGACGGGTCTTGCTCACTACTGATGAGTCACTCTCAATCGATAAAACACAAAGAAACAGGGAAATTTCCCGAGTGGCCTGCAGAGGGTGCAACGCATTAAAAACCATCTCTCAAAGCCCTCATATTCGACGAGGTAAATGGGTGTATTGCTACTGAGGGCGCATTTGTATCCATGAAATTCTTCCCTCGTGGGTTCGCTTAGACTCGAGTCATTGCAGCACGGAGAGAAATGAATTACTGCTTGTTTAGCAGAGGACATGTTGAGTGGAAAATGGAGTAATGCTTTGGGTTTGGGGGATTGCACACCATTTCTCTTTCATTTAAGGTCGGCTTTGAAACGTCTCAGCCAAAAGGTGTAATTTGTTCTGGCTGTAAGAATTGAATACGGTACAGTTACTCATCTCAAGAAAAACAGTTTACACTTATTCAGGTTTTGCTGTATACGTGACGACTGGAATATAACTTTGATAAAATTGACAGATACACGATAAACATTGAGATGTTCTCAGTGTGCTCAGAGTCGTGCTGCACTTGCTCTAACTGCTCAGTATGCACCAAGTCATGCTCGTCAGTTGCACTGGCAAGGCTCTTTACTGCTCGTGGGTGCACCCCTGTTGCCCTCTCGGCTAGGAGCTACGAACATCTTGATAGGAGCAATGCTCACATTGCTCTTAAACGTGCTGCAAGAGCGCAAGGCAATGTCTGTCCATACACTTCACAGACGGTTGAGCCAATCCCATTGGTTTGTCATATGACATCATCAACATGTTCAGACGCACTCAGTGTTCCCGGACCGGTGACGGGTACGATGTTGCAAGAGTTTCTCTTTATTGTAATCGTAATATTGGAAAAGTGAACTATGACACCATGAGCTAAATAACGACACAAAAATTCGTTTGCATATATTTTCCGATTTTGCTTGGTTTATTTAACTTTCAGAACGTCAACTTTTTTTTTATTATCATTCATAGTCCTACACCAAAAATTTCCAGCGACCATTTATTCTAGGCTGTATTAAAATATGGATTTAGAATCACATCCTCTGTAAGGTGCGTTTTAAAATGTTTCCAATCGCTTTGTTTATTTCGGTCAGTGCTGCCAATGTTTCCGTGGTGCCAGGATCATAGCCACTGTAGCCACGGCCCTCATCTTCTTCAACGTCACTATCGGTCTCTTTCTCATCGGGTTCCTCTTCGCTGCTGTTGACTTCCTCAGTGTCACTGTCGGTGTTATCCGTGTCTTCTCTGTCACTCCCAGTATCCCCTTCCACGGGTTCAGAGGTACTCTCGTTAGTGTCACTCTCGGGGAGACTATCATAGTAACTCTCCTTGGAACGCCTAGCGTCGCTAGCTTCTTTACCACCGCCGTCACGAACAAAAGAGTTCTCATCTGGATTTCTTGTATGGCGGTCGTGGACCCTCTCTACATGGCGACGGAGATTAAAGCTCCGGGTAAACGTGGACGGGCAAATAGGACAGCGATGCGACATCCTGAAAGTGGTTACGTACTTTACCGTAGTTTGTTTTAAAGTGAGAAACTAGCGGGTCATGGAGCAAGTTAAATATCTTTTTATCCCGACAGCTTGGAGCATAGCATCGCTGTGGAGCACATGCTCTTGCGCGTAGGGCATGCTGAGCAAAATATGGGACCCTTTTGCTGGCTATAACGAACGTTTAGGCTGTGTAGACACCTAAAAAGAGTAACTTTCTCTCTTCGCTCTTTGCCAATACCATGCTGCATATAGTATCAAACTGCTAAAGCGTGTTTTCCCTTTAGCCCTAATGGCATGAGTTAACCGTCACCCGATGCCTCCGATTCGTACTGGTTCTGGATGGGGGCGTAAATGAACTACTGTGACAATTTTGTTTCTATGATATGTATGAGACTTATGTGTTGCATCACTATTCTGCATAAAAAGGTCGGGATGTCTCAAGAAATGTCAGAAATATCAATGCAAGTAACATGTTACAGTGATTCGCATATATTGGCAACATTTTTCATGTTTTCATAACTATTTCTTTATGTTTTCTTCTGTAATTCTACAACATGTCTGTGACATCATTCTTGTAGTGTGTGGCTGCTTTCACAAAAAGGTGCACCTTGATATGACGACGTTGTCTTTATCGAATTCTGTGTAAGCCCGCCCATATGTAGATTACCATCTCGAGAGGGAAATGAATGCTTATAATCCATTTTTTCTTGCTCAACACTTATCAAAAATACATATTATTCACATAACCCCTGCCTATGTCTTCATGTTGTTTTTGACTATACGCCCCCATCCAGAACCAGTACGAATCGGAGGCATCGGGTGACGGTTAACTCATGCCATTAGGGCTAAAGGGAAAACACCCTTTAGCAGTTTGATACTATATGCAGCATGGTATTGGCAAAGAGCGAAGAGAGAAAGTTACTCTTTTTAGGTGTCTACACAGCCTAAACGTTCGTTATAGCCAGCAAAAGGGTCCCATATTTTGCTCAGCATGCCCTACGCGCAAGAGCATGTGCTCCACAGCGATGCTATGCTCCAAGCTGTCGGGATAAAAAGATATTTAACTTGCTCCGTGACCCGCTAGTTTCTCACTTTAAAACAAAGTACGGTTAAGTACGTAACCACTTTCAGGATGTCGCATCGCTGTCCTATTTGCCCGTCCACGTTTACCCGGAGCTTTAATCTCCGTCGCCATGTAGAGAGGGTCCACGACCGCCATACAAGAAATCCAGATGAGAACTCTTTTGTTCGTGACGGCGGTGGTAAAGAAGCTAGCGACGCTAGGCGTTCCAAGGAGAGTTACTATGATAGTCTCTCCGAGAGTGACACTAACGAGAGTACCTCTGAACCCATGGAAGGGGATACTGGGAGTGACAGAGAAGACACGGATAACACCGACAGTGACACTGAGGAAGTCAACAGCAGCGAAGAGGAACCCGATGAGAAAGAGACCGATAGTGACGTTGAAGAAGATGAGGGCCGTGGCTACAGTGGCTATGATCCTGGCACCACGGAAACATTGGCAGCACTGACCGAAATAAACAAAGCGATTGGAAACATTTTAAAACGCACCTTACAGAGGATGTGATTCTAAATCCATATTTTAATACAGCCTAGAATAAATGGTCGCTGGAAATTTTTGGTGTAGGACTATGAATGATAATAAAAAAAAAGTTGACGTTCTGAAAGTTAAATAAACCAAGCAAAATCGAAAAATATATGCAAACGAATTTTTGTGTCGTTATTTAGCTCATGGTGTCATAGTTCACTTTTCCAATATTACGATTACAATAAAGAGAAACTCTTGCAACATCGTACCCGTCACCGGTCCGGGAACACTGAGTGCGTCTGAACATGTTGATGATGTCATATGACAAACCAATGGGATTGGCTCAACCGTCTGTGAAGTGTATGGACAGACATTGCCTTGCGCTCTTGCAGCACGTTTAAGAGCAATGTGAGCATTGCTCCTATCAAGATGTTCGTAGCTCCTAGCCGAGAGGGCAACAGGGGTGCACCCACGAGCAGTAAAGAGCCTTGCCAGTGCAACTGACGAGCATGACTTGGTGCATACTGAGCAGTTAGAGCAAGTGCAGCACGACTCTGAGCACACTGAGAACATCTCAATGTTTATCGTGTATCTGTCAATTTTATCAAAGTTATATTCCAGTCGTCACGTATACAGCAAAACCTGAATAAGTGTAAACTGTTTTTCTTGAGATGAGTAACTGTACCGTATTCAATTCTTACAGCCAGAACAAATTACACCTTTTGGCTGAGACGTTTCAAAGCCGACCTTAAATGAAAGAGAAATGGTGTGCAATCCCCCAAACCCAAAGCATTACTCCATTTTCCACTCAACATGTCCTCTGCTAAACAAGCAGTAATTCATTTCTCTCCGTGCTGCAATGACTCGAGTCTAAGCGAACCCACGAGGGAAGAATTTCATGGATACAAATGCGCCCTCAGTAGCAATACACCCATTTACCTCGTCGAATATGAGGGCTTTGAGAGATGGTTTTTAATGCGTTACACCCCTCTACAGGCCACTCGGGAAATTTCCCTGTTTCTTTGTGTTTTATCGATTGAGAGTGACTCATCAGTAGTGAGCAAGACCCGTCCTTATGGCACGACGCTCACGTACACGTGAGTTATTCGGCCAACTTCCCTGGCCCCTTCTCTTCACACTCACTAGCTCCGTTGGTGACACCGCCAAGAATGGGGTACAACACTGTGAACCCTTCCTCCTCACGGCAGACAGAGACCTAAGTAAAATTTTATTGACACTACGTGTACAGTAAGGTTTTCTGTCAGAATCTGAATCAGAATGCTCGTACATTGTGGGGTAGCCGCTCATTAATGATATCTTTGTCTTTTCTCAAAATGCGCTTATTTTTCCTGCCCAGTAGGGCTTTATCGAAAGCTTTTTGCTTCTTCATATCAGCGCTTAGTTTTCCTTTTAGAGGGTGCACAGCTTTTATTATATCTAAGTTTGTTATTTTTTTTAACCCACAGCCGCGTATATTTCCTGTCCTAATTAAGACCTTATCGACCACTTTTTGCTTTCTGTACTGCCATTTTGTTTTCCTTCGGGGACGCACTTCTTACACGATATCTTGGCTCTTCTCAACCAAAGTCGCTTATTTTTTCTGTCCAGTAGGGCCTTATTAACCACGTTTGCTCCCCATACCAGCAATTTGTTTTCCTTTTAGATGATGCTTGGCTCTTCTCAACCAAAGTCGTTTATTTTTCCTGTCCAGATCTGAAGGACTTTATCGGACGAGCTTTTGCGCTTGAACCATATTATAAGAGTTTGAATTATTCTTTCAAAGATGCATTGTTTGCAATTTGGTCAACAATCTAGATTCCACGACTTCATTATGATGTGTTCCATTTTACGTGTTAATTAATGGGGTGTAGCTAGGTAACATGTAGTCAACTCTGTAAATCTTTGGAAACGTAGCAATTTTGTGTATATTTCACCTGTTTGTGTGTGTATCCTTGTGGAACTAGCCTGCTGGTTTTTCTTGTCGGGATATGCTTCATGATTTTTCTTTTAAACATCTCATGCACAGTAAGTCCTTGTTTTCATTTTTATTAAGCCTTCTTATACCATACATCCTCACCTATATGCTTGTCCGTCTATCAAAGCAAGGTCATCCATTTGTAAGTAAGAGTCAGGGTCACCAAGGCTATCACCATCAGCTTGATCGCAGTTACTCTGCTGTTGTGTGATTTTTTCGTAAATGTTTCACAAAAGTTATCCTGTTAACACCAAACAATACATGACTCGATTAAAACACCGGTTAGATTTTTTTACCCCTCATAAATGCAGACTAATGGTCTTATATTTACCCAACCTCCCCGTTGTTCGATCCACTGAGTGCAACGGTCTTCAACGTATTCTCCAGCAGACTGTGCGAGTTTTTCAATCGTATGTTTATCCTCTCCTTGTTCGCGATATCGTTGGGCGCATTTTTTAACAAATACGTAGACCATCACGATTCTACCCCAACTGTATACTCCGTCTTTGAACATTGCGTCCAATGTAGCTTTGATAGTTTCTTTGTCCCAATGACGAACATGCTTTGCTATATCATTTAGCGAAGTTTCGAACCTCTCATCAATTTCATTTCCCACACGGTTAAGGGTTTTCATGTATGGGGACGGGCGAGGGTTAAATTCGTCCTTTACAAAATTTCTTCCAAGTTCTCGCGCAACCCATTAAAACCTTTTTATATATAGTCCTATACGAAAAGATGACGATATTACAACATGTTAAGACCTGTTCGCCTTAGTAAACAATAAAAAGAAAAAGTAAAAAAAAAAAAAAAAAAAAAAACCTGAAATTCATGTATTCTCATGCAACACAATCGTATTATTGCGCAATAATTGATTTCCAAATGGCACCCTCCTTATCGGGTAGCCCACATAGGCTCCCATCACCGAAAGAGCATCGGCCCCATTTTAGGCTCCTTTTTTGGGGGGCCTATCGGCCCCCTGGGGGGGTGTCCGGGGTATCTCTATACTACTGATCTGAGATGCATTTTGGCCAAAATTTTCTTGCGCTCCGCGCCAACTCATGGTGGCGTGGAGCTTTTCCCCCCTAAAAGAATTTTGCCTCCACCCCCGAATTTTCTTCTGCGGAGGCCCATGGATAGAAAATTTAATCATGTTTTAATAGAAGAACTTGCTGAGGAGAAATGGCAAAGAAGTCTTCTACCAGGTAGGGAAAATCAAATGGAAAGTCTGAAAAGCCGTGGCTTCGATCGTGATGAGGCTCAGGGTTTTTACTCCTTCGCAGCACCCCTGCAGACAATTTTCGCTCCCTCTAACCGAAATCCCTATCTCCGCCACTGTGACAACGGGCCCATTATGATATTGTCTTAATCCTGAGTATATAATAGGCAGTTTCAGGATCTTGCAGGCCATGTATTAACTTAGGTAACATTACATGACGTCACGATAATCTTGTTATTATCATAAATTTACGTATCTTGTATGTAATAAATGCACCTTGACCTTGAAAATATACTGAAACTGAAACTGAAAAGTTTTGAGGAAATTTTCGAGCTTTGCCCCCTGGAAAATATCCTAGCTACGCCAATGCTCCGCTCTGTCAAATGCCGTTTTGAGTATATTAGGGCGGAAAACACACACCTATTAGTCAAGGCCCTTTAGCTTAAAATTTCAGTGGTCATGGTATGGAACTTGCCATGAAAGCCCTTATTTTGAGATGCGATCAGATAGGTGGCATGTCTTGGTTGAAAACTTCTACTGGGAGCTAGGGGTCACGGAAGTATCCTAATTTTGTGTGTAAGTCAACGGGACATATAATTAGTGGCCCGGCCGCTACCTACCTGAACGCACTGGAATCCCTTTGGGAGCACCCCATTGGAGCTACCTCTCACATGAAAGCCAAGAAGTTGGCCAATCATAGCATCGCAAATTCACTATAGCATGACGGTTAAGATTTTGAACTACATGGGGAAGTAATTTGTGGGCTCTGTACCCACCCTTACTTTTCCGCAAAGTGACGGAAATTACCTCTTTTTCACACCCAGTACTATGAAATGGTCTAAATTACCTTCAATCGATCCCAATTATTGAATCACTTACACATTAACACCTCCTCTTTCATATCCATGAAAATAAGCAGCAACTGATTGTTTTAATAAGAGCATTTTACACTCAAAGAGGACCTAAAATTGAAGGTGTACTTTGGAACTACTTTGCGGGGAAGGCCGTTCTGCTATTGGTGGTGTGACTCTTTTTTGGAATTATAGAAATAAAATCTGAGGGCCGATAGTATTGAATTTTGTTATCCAAACACGTTTCGTTCTCTAAATTCACGTTGTATAATTTCAGGTTGTTGCTGTTGCAACTTATTTTGCCTGATTTCATTTTGTTGTCTAAATTTAAGTTGTTGTCCCAACTCAGTTTGTGGTCTGCACTCATTTTGTTGTCTAAATTTAAGTTGTTGTCTAAACTCATTTTGGGTTTTTTCGTAGCAATGAGGGATATGATAACACCACCGGCTTGAGCAAGACTATAATAGAAAAGCAACATAACCATTGAACAATATCAGAGGGCAGTAGGAAGTACGTACGTACAGAGAAGTAAAATTGCCATTAGTGAGAAATTAATTCCATCCACTCCCTATTTTCATCAAGACAGTTTCTACATCACCATGATACTTCTCTAAAACAAGTTGGTAGGCTAAAAAATCCTCCTCCCCTCATCTTTCACCACTACTGCTTTACCACTGTAAATATTCATGGTACAAAATTTATTATTACTTGTCATTCGTATCAAGGAATTAAAAATAGCAATTTAGAAAATGATAATGAAATGCAATAAAAATATAAAATAAACTAAAATTGTAAAATTTAGCAATACAATCCAATGAGATGTATCAGGTGCATGATATTTGAGAGAGCGCTTTCTACAGCTTCTTCGCAGGCAAGGACTTGCCCATGACCTACCGTTGCGGGTCACAAATAACAAAAGGGCGAAGAAAGAAGCGGAACAGAAAGGAGCCAGACACACTAAAGAAACTTTTCATGATAGTCTATTTTAAATTGCAAACAATCACATGCAACAGTAAGTGGTAAGGTGAGCAGTGGGAAACCAATGACCACAATCCTCATCTCTGGAAGTAGTCGGGGATACCAGTTAGTCGGTTAGGTTAGATGGAGTATAAGGGCCCAGTTCATAACCCAACTCGAGCCTGTTACGGGCTTTTTCCAGTTGTGGCTCACTGGCTAATTGGTTTTCGTCCTCCATTGCTTATGATGAGCACCAAGCACAATATTATGCTTTTTCTTTAAAGTCTTCGGTATGACCCGCCCAGGACTGGACCTCCCGACCTTATGAGCTAGTCAGGGAAATCATTTGGATGTATTCTGACTTAGTTTGACAGAGAAACCATGTTGGCCGTCTTCCACTGCTTAAATCCAATGCTTCAAACTGTTTCAAAGGGGCACCATTGTACATGTTCAACAAAAAAGACAAGAAAGAAAGAAAGAAAGAAAGAAAGAAAGAAAGAAAGAAAGAAAGAAAGAAAGAAAGAAAGAAAGAAAGAAAGAAAGAAAGAAAGAAAGAAAGAAAGAAAGAAAGAAAGAAAGAAAGAAAGAAAGAAAGAAAGAAAGAAAGAAAGAAAGAAAGAAAGAAAGAAAGAAAGAAAGAAAGAAAGAAAGAAAGAAAGAAAGAAAGAAAGAAAGAAAGAAAGAAAGAAAGAAAGAAAGAAAGAAAGAAAGAAAGAAAGAAAGAAAGAAAGAAAGAAAGAAAGAAAGAAAGAAAGAAAGAAAGAAAGAAAGAAAGAAAGAAAGAAAGAAAGAAAGAAAGAAAGAAAGAAAGAAAGAAAGAAAGAAAGAAAGAAAGAAAGAAAGAAAGAAAGAAAGAAAGAAAGAAAGAAAGAAAGAAAGAAAGAAAGAAAGAAAGAAAGAAAGAAAGAAAGAAAGAAAGAAAGAAAGAAAGAAAGAAAGAAAGAAAGAAAGAAAGAAAGAAAGAAAGAAAGAAAGAAAGAAAGAAAGAAAGAAAGAAAGAAAGAAAGAAAGAAAGAAAGAAAGAAAGAAAGAAAGAAAGAAAGAAAGAAAGAAAGAAAGAAAGAAAGAAAGAAAGAAAGAAAGAAAGAAAGAAAGAAAGAAAGAAAGAAAGAAAGAAAGAAAGAAAGTTTTTTCCCCTCCCTTTGAAAGCTTCATCCAGGACAGCGAATACCCAAACCGTGCCAACTCTCTTTTGAACCTTCGTGGGGTTTTCCGCATCAACTAGAACACACAAGAAACAGTTCATGACATCATCAGTACACTTGTACCTTTATATTGGTAATTACATAGGAGAAGCCAATAACCTTTAACTAAGCCAGTTTCGATCGAGCAAAATTCTCGGTGTCCCGGTAACCCATACTTGTGTTAGTGGGAGTAATCCACCTCCTCGCCTCACCATCCCTGGGTACGCCCTTCATTGAAATTTCCCTTAATTCTCTACATATAGTACCAAGTTCCAGTAACTCCCTTTTAGCAAAAAGGGCAATTTTTAGGCTGATGTATTCAAAACGAAGACGGAAGATTGCTAAATTATCCTCTAAAATGAAGACCACAAACAACTATTGGATAGTACCATCAGTACAACACGAGTTATATTTATAAAGGACATGTGGGTACACTGAATGGGTACGAGCAGTGGCGTAGCTACTGGGGGGGGGGGGCAGGAAAAATTTTTGGGGAAATTTGATGAATCTTCTTATTATTACAAAAAATTCTCAAAATTTTTGTTAGAATAAGAAATTGTGAGACATTTCTCATACATACAGTAATTCGTATTTTCATGCAACAAATTAACTCAGATTTCGTCAGTGTCGCATGAACCGGCCCAATTCGCGTTCACCGAAATGTCCTCGTCGCGTAGCAGATTGAATGTTCTCTTGTGCTTGTATGCGCACGGGGGTTATGATCAGTGCATTTCAGTGCACAGGAAGCTGTTATTCAGGTGATACTTTGGGAATTCAGTAAAAGGATGTGAATACTGACAAGTCACTACCGTAGACCCCGTGGTTATGTTCTTCTACAAGCTAGCAGTAGCTGTACGATTTTACTATGTGTATATAACGATGGATGGGGCCGAAACAATCCATGGCCAACGATAAACTTAAAGTTAATCTAGAAATTAGAATTAGCGGGATCCGTTGGCACACTTAGATTTTGTTACTTAGCCTAATCCTTGGAGGCTTACAAGCTAGTTCGGGAAAATAGCTTTCTGCTCACTTTGAGTGTAACAATAAATGGACAATGAGTACCTTGTAGCCTACTACACTTAACAGACTGCTTTTCTAACAGGATATCCTGTGTGATCGAGCCACTATTAGGCCTCCTTAGTGGCGTGAGACCATATTTTGAAGTGAGCATTTTATTTCAAACGACAAAAGAAGAAAGCGACTGGCTAGATTCTTCATATAAGCCTGGAAAATGCTATTTCCGGCCATCTAAGGGGTCTAATTTTTCCAAATTTTCTCTACGCTCCGCGCCAACCAATGGTGGCGCTCCGCTTAGATAATCTTTATGACAAAATAACATTTTGTGGCCAAGAAAAACCACAAATACCGATCAACGCTCTTTTATTTTGACTCCTAAAAGTGTGCAAATTTAATGACAAGTTTTTCTTCGTAAGGTAGCATAAATGGCATAAGGAAATGCATGTCAAGGCACAAAAGTTTCAGTTTTATCCTCATGAACCACCACGATTCAACTTTTAACACTGTTTCTGTCAAAGTCGAAAATCTTGCACCATTTTGCATCTAGGCTCCTTGAAAACGTCAAAAAATTTCCGGACATCCCTCCCCTTAGACCATACTGCATGCCCCTCCCCCTTCAGAGAAATCCTGCATACGCCACTGCGTTAGTACATACAAATAAACCAGATATTGTTTACCAAAATAATATACTTTGTTATTTCCGATTGCTCTATGTTTTACTTTAAGATTAAAATGCAGGTAATATTACAAAATGACATGGTAATGTTGTTATACTTGTAAGTTTGCATATTTTATATGAAATACATACACATTGACCGGGAAAAGTTTTGGGGAAATTTCATACGTTTGCCCCCCTGGAAAAAATCCTAGCTACGCCACTGGGTACGAGGACTGGGGACTGAAACTTTCCCTCTGTCCGATTAATTTTTAAAAGCTTGTCTATAACCAGAATGCAAAAATGCATTGAGGTTTCGATGATACATACATGCTCTTTTCAATAAAATGCTACATTTCTTGTAACAACTGGTGACCCAAAATAGCCTTTGTCTCCACCTGTAAGTGACTGGTTTTTCTTTCATACTGTGCCTTAAGATATTCTGCAAACAAGGTTTTCAGAGTTTGATGCCAGGTGATACCAGATGACCATTGACCTCCACCAAAAACAACAGGTACAGTACTTTCAACTCACCATAACACATCCACATACTAATTGGGAAATCCATCCAAGTTTCCTACCTTGAGATATCCCATTTTGACAAGTTTTTCAAAGTTTGACTGATCATGACCCCAGATGTCCTTTCACCTCCACAAAAAATAACCTTATACAGACCATCTTCTCACCATAATTCATTTACATACTAATTTTGAAATCCATCCACCTTTCGTACCTTGAGCTATCCTAAACAAGTTTTTCTGAGTTTGACCCCCATGACCCCAAATGACCTTTGACCTTTACCAAAATCAATAGGGTTCTTCCTCCCATCATAACGCATCAACATATCAAGTTTGAAATCAATCCAAGCTTCCTACCTTGAGATAAAGCGTAAACAAGAAGTTCGGAGTTTGACCCCATGTGACCCCAAATGACCTTTGACCTCCACCAAAATTTATTGGGTTATTTCTTACATCATAACGCATCAACATATCAAGTTTGAAATGAATCAAAGTTTCCTACCTTGAGATATAGTGTAAAGCAGGATTTCTGGGTGTGACCCCAAATGACCTTTGACCTCCACCAAAATAAATAGGGTTCTTTCTTACATCATAACGCATCAGCCTATCAAGATTGAAATGAATCCAAGTTCCCTACCATAATGTATCATGTAAACAAGGATTTCAGGTTTTGACCCCATGTGACCCCAAATGACCTTTGACCTTCATGAAAATAAATTTGGTTCTTTCTTACATCATAACGCATCAGCCTATCAAGATTGAAATGAATCCAAGTTTCCTACCATAATGTATCACGTAAACACGGATTTCAGGTTTTGACCCCATGTGACCCCATGACCTTTGACCTCCACGAAAACACATCGGGATCTATATTACATCATAACGCATCAACATTTCAAATATGAAATTGATCCAAGTTTTCTACCATGAGATATCATGTAAACAAGGATTTCAGGGTTTGACCCCATGTGACCCCAAATGACCTTTGACTTCCACCAAAATCAATAGGGTTCTTCCTTACATCATAACGCATCAACATGTCAAGTTTGAAATTAATCCAAGTTTTCTACCATGAGATATCGTGTAAACAAGGATTTCAGGGTTTGACCCCACGTGACCCCAAATGACCTTTGACCTCCACCAAAATCAATAGGGTTCTTCCTTACATCATAACGCATCAACATACCAAGTTTGAAATTAATCCAAGTTTCCAGTCTTGAGGTATTGTGTAAACAAGGATTTTGGTCTTTGACCCCCTGTGACCCCAGATGACCTTTGACCTCAACCAAAATAAATAGGGTTCTTCCTCTCAGTATGGGGTATCTGTGTACCAAGTTTGAGAACTGTCAGATCTTCCCTTCTCAAGATATCGTGTAAACGAGCAAAGTGTCACAAACACACACAGATACACACACACACACATACACACACATACACACGCACATACACACATACATACACACACACACGCCATCATGAATGCATAGTGTTCTCTTTTCATCGAAATAAAAAATGTTTTTATGGGAAGCTGATTCCATTTCTTACATTAAAATATGAACAGAGGGAAAAAAAAGAAGAAAATAAACTGTTTTGGTATTTATTTCTTTTTATGTGCAACGATATTTAAGTCTTCAAGTATTCAGGAACTATTCTGTCGCTTTTTCCACATTTATAAACCAGTGACGGATCTAACAGGCGGCTCTACAATAGCTCGCCATCATGCAATTATGCTCCAAATGTGTCAATCCAAGAAACATTTTGCATCTGAGTCTCCTTCCAAAAACAAAAAGTCCAAAGGGAGGGGCTCCCACCTCCCTCGAGAAAGTCAGTCCCTTTCACAAGATAATTATTAATCAACCACCCCCTCTACCGAAACTTCCTGTATTCCACGAATCAGTGGACTTTTTAGCAACATATCATGACACAATAGCTGTCCTCGAATCGATAGAATGTCTCAGACCTGATTTTGTGTGTGTGTGTGTGTGTGTGTAACATAAGTAATGTACGTTTGGCTTCACTATTAAAGCAAGGATTTCAGTCTACAATTAAAACAGAAGGATTTTGTTTTATTTAGCGGTGGCATCACAGGCGTACGGAAGCATTTCAGTTTGGGGGCAGAAGGTTTTTTGCCCCGAAAATGTAATTCTGTCCGGAAACTATTTGAGTGGAGAGCCACCCTTGGCTGCCGCGAAGCGTACGGAAATTTTTTTACCGAAATCGGACCCCTCAGACAGTCAAAAGTGGCATTTTCCATGCGCACAAAGAGGATCTAAGCAGTAGATATTTTGAGGTTTCGTTTGTTGAAAAACGTTTACTTGAAACTATAAAATCCTGCATGCTGGACAGAATATAAACGGAGCACAACCATTGATTCGCGCGTAGCGTATATGAAGAAAATCTTGGAAAGTCAGACATCTCAGAAGGTAAAACATGAAATTTCCTATGCTTTAAAGGAGGATCTAAGCAGTCGCAATTTTGATCGGAAAACTACCTGATAAAATTTACCACTTTCATTGGATGAAATGGTCTTGTGTCATTTCGAAAGGGCAGCGGGGGGGGGGGGGGGGGGGCTATAAAACGGAATTGAAAACAGGCCGCTTTAGGCCTAATTGCATTTTACTCTTTTGCGTCCCTTGAATAAATACAGTAAAATTGAATTGATGGAGTTGTCTATGTGACTGTTTCAACTACCGACTACAAATGATTATACTTTCATTAGTTACACCTTTTGAAGAAAAATGTCATTCTGAAGTGGGCTTAACTGAATTTTCAGGAAGTCATTCTTAGACTGCATATCATTATACTTATAATATTGAAAACAAAAAATTATCATAACCATTGGCCGAAATTGGCTTTGGATTAGGATAGATGGCAAACTATTAGACACTGCAAGTCTGCACCTGGACACCTTCCAGTCTGTTGAATTAATTTGGCAATTGAAAACGTCCCATCATTTCTTAAACTTCGTTCAAATGTTCTACTATTTTAGGCAAAGTTTTTCTTATACCCGAATGTATCACAAATCTATATGATCATATTTCCCATGAAAAATTTACTTTAAACATTAGCGTTTTCTATTTTCTGGCAAATGTTTGAAAGTATCATAATAATGGGACAATTTCGGGTGTTGTGTTGCACATTGCAAGCTTTAAAGGTAGTGTGACATTTCAGCAAACTACCCTATACTTTACTTTGCAGTTAGGGAGTGAACTTTCCTAAGGGAAAATCAGTTGGAATTATGTCAATATCTTTTACAGTTCTAAAAATATATCTCTTCAAATTTGATTGTTTCTGAGGCAACTCGTTCCTTATGCAAAAATAATCATGTGGAATGTTGCTGAAATTCCTTCTGTTAACCCTATATAAAATATTTCTTAATTACCGGTACTCATCCAGTACGGTAGTTTATGGTTTAGTTAGATCAGTTTGATGATTTTCAAGGACCCATTTAAACATTCCAAAATGAAGCCCTCAGGAAAAGTAATGTTGCAACTAAATGGAGATTGTAAAAAAGGGATGACATTATCCATATACGGGATGTCCCTCTCATGTCATCACAAAATTGGCATATTACGTTCATATTTATTAATGATTATAATGGCAAATCAGAAATTGCCCTGTAGAATTAAAATTTTACGGATTTCGATGGAATTTGTGGTTATTTTCTTGGCTTTTACTACTTTTTACATCGAATACCCAATTTTTTTATTTTCATGTCACACAATTTTAAAAACAGGCTGAAGAATAATTGCTTCTTTCAAGCCTAGAGGTTTCCCAAACGTGTCGCGATTTTTATCCCTTTGATTTATCGTAAATATGTTACACCTGTACACTGACTATGATACTCAGTTTCCACTTTTGGGCAAATCGGACCTTGAAAGAATTTGGATATTGGACCATTTTGGGCATTTTCGTGAAAGGCTGTGAAGTAAAATTCATAAGCTTTTTGCGCTTCTCGAATGAATAGCGAAATTTTTTTATCTTGTTGATTTTTCAAGAAAATTACCGAGATTATGGCGTTTTTCGTTCAGTTGAAGAGTATATAGGTCACCATATCGAAAAGTTTTGTACAAAAACGATCATTTGCTCATTTAACACCAAAATTTCTAAATTGTTGTAATTAAGGTAAGCTTAACCAGTTTTGCTTGGAAATGATATGTCTAGGTGAAAGCAACCCATGAAACACCAATTTTTATTTGAAATACATGACCTTTGACGATTTCAAAATTTTGTGACGTCATAATTTTGGGGAATTTCCCCAATATATGCGTCATTTCATGTCACAAAAACGCGGTTTACGACAAAATTATAGACCCAAATAAAAGCAACTCTTTTCCTTCTGCTACCTATGACATGCAGCTACCAGAAACGCGTTTAGCCATTTCGATATATTTGTGACTAGAAGTATTAATCCTTTCAATTAAGGATTATTTAAGGGCAATTTGGGGTGAAAAGCACATTTTTGCTTATAGACATCAATTCCCATAAATTAATGATTTGCGACGAAACGAAAGGGTGTGCCCAATCAAAAAAAGTATTCACTGGGTGTGTAATAGTACGAACATCACAAATCTAAATTAGCCAGACCTTAAAACACAACCTCGTGTACTGCATTAAGCAAAAAAAAAAAAAAAAAAAAAAAAAGAAAAGAAAAGAAAAGAAAAAAAAAACACAGCAATACACCATGCGCCCGCACACTGTAACGCATTTGTGAGGTTTATGATTGAAACTTCTCGATATGGCACACTAAAGAATTTTCTGAAAATCATGACGTTTTTTTTAAACTAAAGTGTCTTTCGGAATTTTTCCAAGTTCCTACCTGAATTTTAGAGTCAGTTGCGGATTTAGTTTTTTTTTTTTTTTTTGGGGGGGGGGGTCGAAGTGGGGTTGGTGTGGAAGTCTTCCCCTTCCCCAGTGCGTATGGTCCACATTGGATGTCTGGGTTTAATTATGAGTAAAAAGCAGAAATATTGATCTTTGTAAAGTGGGAGTCCTTTACTAATTGTGACAGATAAAGTGTAAAAAGTCCCGCAATATTCATTTCTTGTGCTACTAGCCACTACTTCTTGTGCCAGTTTAACCCATGTTTTTGACTCTGTTTAACGTACGTATAACGGTGTCCAAAGAAACTAGCCAATCTCTATTACCTTTCTTTGTAAAAGTGGCCTAGAATAACCATTCACTCTCCTCTTTGGTAAATGCTTTTGTGTAAAATTGAAAGTCACATCCACTATATCAACGAGGCCAAGCGAGAATCTTAATTCATAAACTTTATGAAATATTGTCAACTGTTAGTAGGACACCAGTACGCGTTATATGTGTCTGTTGTACCCCACGCGGTCATACTTCCACCTTTATCCTTCAACTACCTTTGTTCAAATTAAGACTTCGTGGAGGATATAACATGGTAGGTCAATTCAAAAGTCTGTTCCAATGATTTTCAATTTCCACCCATCCTCCGGAGTCCCCTCCCCATGCATGTCACATTTTTGTATTGCAAGTACGATATCTTTACTCATATTGGAGGATGTGGTGAATGGTGTAGACTTGCTATTAAAGGGGTCTAGCGCCAGCGAAATGATCGATATTTTAGTTGACTCGTGCTACTGTAGCTGTTTGACTTTAAATTCTCCTTGGCCTTCCACTTCAGACTCAGTTCCTCTGGTGGAAGATGGTAAGAGAAGACCGACCTGGACATTGACGCTCTTGTGTGAACTTTTTTACTCTGTTAAGTTTTAGGGGAAATATGACTTGCCCCGGCTGACGATTGTGTAATTGTAAAGAGCCTTTTGTTAGACGTCATAAAAGGACCGATTTGCTTCACTGCGTTTGCTAGCAGCACACGGCCATAATGTAAGTTATAAATGTTTATTCAGAAGTTGTTGCATTGAATCAAAGTTTAATTAGACTCGACGTGGGTACGTACGAGAAGTCATTCGACGTAAAAAGATTGAAATCCTCATAGTCATATGCATGTATCCTTCCTTTTGCAGGCGCTTTTCGGTTGATGCGTGATTTATGAAATTGTAATCCACAAAGGGTTCGAATAGCTCCAGCATGCCTTAATAGTAAATACTAAATACGGTACTTTCAAGGTCGGAATGCAAACTGGAAACGAGCTGGGTAACTGTACAGAATTATTTATGAAGGCGAAAGAGAACTGACATGTAACTTGTAAGTTTTGTCGAGTTGATACATACAGCCAAATACTTCTTTGCTCCTGCTATTTATAATATGAGCACGAGGACGGGGCTGTTTTACCAGTAGTAGGAGTGAAGACGTACGTAATTTGCGACAATTACTCTGTACCAGAGCAAGTAGGCTACAGTTTGTGTAAGACGTCTACCAGGAAGATTAAACACTTGGAAATCATTTGCAAACGTCTGGATATTGTGTTAGGTTTGTTGCTCGTCATGTGTAACGTTAGGCCTCATTATAACTTATAAGTGGAGGTCAATATGATCAAAGTTTTTCTCAGTTACGGTGCAGTTTGCAGAGGTTTTAAGTGAACCGAATCGACACGTAATTTCACTAGCCTAAGTTTCATCGTCGGTTACTCGCCAAGGTGAGGCAGTCGGTTTAGGCCTAACTTCGGGCCTTGGGAGAACGTTGCTAGGACTTAAGAAGTTCAACAAAGTAACAGTGTTTTGCGGCATAACGCTGCTTTAAACGGTTAAGCAAAGATGGGTACTAGGGCCTAATATTTGTTACTCAGTCAGACCTAACGTAGGCCTAGACCTAGGCTAGCCTAGTTAGGCCTACTATAGCATGTAGGCATGATATCTGCCACTACACACCAACACCAATGTGGTACCTAGGACCTGTTGTCAGTTAACTCGATAAAAAGTTCAGTTCCAGAATGGTTCAAGTTCAAGTTTACTTTCTCTTTGCTAGTCACCTAAGACAGGCAAATACCATGGGCATATTCTAGTTTCTACAACCCCAGGCCCATGGGGGCGACTGAACCACACTCAGCTAGGCCGACCTTGGGGTATCTTCCCACTAAGTTTGAAAAGGATCAGTCAAGCCTACTGGGAGGAGTTAGAGTTAAAAGTTTCTGCTTTTTCACTTGAAAATAGACACTTCCACTTCCATCACGTGACCTTAAATATCTGTTGCCATGGTAACCATGTGTCACCTAAGACTTTGCTCAGATAGAGGCTATATGTAAGACACTAGACACATCTTAGTATGTTGGAACTATAAACAAAAAGAAATTTATTACCTCTGTACATTTCTCAAAAGCCTTAAAGAATAAGAGTCAATAAACTTAATTACCATACATTGCTTCTACTGTTCAGATGTTAACCATTTGATATCACTTGGAAAATTAACACATGAAACTAATCCTAGAAGAGTCAGTGATTCACTGCATACTACACAAATACAAAACAGAAATTGAACCTTTGGTCATGTCAAACTTTCAGTTTCTTGTCTCTGACTTAATCCAAGTAAAATATATAACCTGAGGCGTTAGTAAAGAATTGACAGTTCACTGCATCACACAACCTTTTATACAACAGGGTGCTTCCGTAAAATTACTGTATGCTATACGAACACCGGGGGTTTGAAACCATTACAGTTCACTGAAGCTTCACCATTCAAATTGCAAGCTGGGATCCGTCAATTTATGCTCTCGCTCTGCTATCCTCCACAGTGTAAGGTTTAGATAAGAGACCATGTACGTACCTTGACTCCGGGCTATATACTACAATGATATTACCATTGACGTCAGCAAATTTCACACGTTGTGTGTAAAGCCTTAGTTCATGGTAGCCCTTCACTTTGTGGGTGGAATAACTTCTGGCTGCCATGTATACAGTAGTATATTCCAGGGTTTGGTCAAAATGATTGATAGGATCAGACCAACTATTTACCTTCAAATGTCCAGTCATTTCCCACAGGGTAAATGGCAGCTACAGGCAAAATAAGAAATACCAAATTCTTTAGTGGTCTAATAATCCACCCTTTTTAAAATAGTACCATAATACCTATATCCTATATCTTTGCAATCATTGACCATCTTTCTCCTCATATTGGCTTCTATTTTCATTGTGCTTAGATAACATATGCTCCTTTTCTTTGTGCAATATTTGATAATCTTCAACCTTGTTACAAAACTCCTTTCCAGTTCATCTTTCATTACAATAGTTTGAAAGAAGCTTCATTAGTCAAAGTTTTACACCAATACATGTTTCTCTTTATAAACACCTTTTAAGCACTACTTTCAGGTGTGAATATTCTCAATAAACATTTAACTTCCTCCTGAAATAGCAAGTATGCATTTATTCGACATATTTTACAAACTTAATTATGCTGACGGACTCTGCCATTCTCAATCTGCCCTGCAACATTCTTGCAACAAAACCAAATTCTGACACTTACGGAATAGTACTTTGACCTTGACCAGCCTGCCCATGGGCTTCTCATTTCAGGTCTAATCAAGAAATACTTTTCTTCTTTTCAACCGTTTATATATTATTCATCAAAACACATAATTTAATAATACAGAAATATTAAACTTACATTAGAATCTTGTACCTGAAATCACATGACTTGATACCGTAAGGCTTATGCTGCACACTCTATCCTCTGCTGGCTCAAGTTGCTGGAAACAAGAACTTGGACATTTCCCAAGTAACAATAAAAATATCTCCTTCCCGTCTGATATGGTTCACAGGTAGCGCACACTGCAGTTTAGTTGCTGCAGTTCCTACCCCCTGACCAAACTTCACATTTGAAGAAGTGACACACAGATAAGACAGCACTATACTTTGCCACAGCTTGTGCCCTACATTTGGCACATAGGAATACTACAGACCAGCCTCTCCCAGCAGATGTTAAACAGCTAGTCAGTTATATCAGTGTAACAGTCACTCAGTGCATCCCATAGTGTTGGCTTAAATTCCCAACCATCCAAAACAATGGGCAGTGCAACTAACCAAACAATGCACAGGAATGCTTAATCCACCCAGGGAGCTACTGTGGTGCTAGAATGAATAGCAATACACAATACAAAGACATTGCTAGACTTGAATCTGAGATTTTTGGGAGAAGGGTATGGTTGCCTTTACATACCATAATTACCCTAATTTTGTATGATTAGCCACAAACATGAAAATATTATGTACAATATACAAAATTAGCAAACAATGCAAATTATATTCCAATCTGCCGTGACGCCATGCATTGGTAGTTCTAGATATCCTCATGACATGTGCAAAGTTTCACGTCAGTGCAATGTTCCTTTACAGAAATACGGTGAAAGACCAGAAATGCAGCCAAAAAATCCCCCAAAGTGATTATTATCAAAATATGACCCCTGAACTTTGGCCTTTGACCTTCAATTTTGGAAATCTGCGAGACACAAGTTCTAACCCTGGAGTACCTTCCCACCAAGTTTGAAAAAAAAACGGTCCAGCCCACTTGAAGGAGTTAGAGTTACAAATTTCCTCTTTTTTTTTTCCCTTAAAAATAAACACTTCCCCTTCCATCATGTGACCTTTGATACCTGTTGCCATGGTAACCATATATTTTGGTAGCTCTGTATATTCTCATAACACGTGCAAAGTTTCTTGTCAGTGCGATGTTCCATTACAGAAATATCAAATTCACACACACACACACACACACATGTGCACACAGGTTTTTTTTTCCACACAACCTGAGGACCCCATTGTGTTTTCCTTTGTTCCTGCTTCCTTAACCCTAACCTTAACAATAGACTCTCTATTGTTCACACAGGAGAGGACCCCAGAAATCTATTGAATTTCCACCAGAGGACCTAAAATCCATTGTTCAGGTCCTCTGTTTGAATACGAAACAAGTACACACACACACACACACACTCACCCACACACACACACAAACACACACACACAAACACACACACACACACAGACACGTTTTGACCCCTCACACAGAATTGGAGTTTTGGTTACCTTGGGGGACCCCACCTTAGGTTAGACCCTTGGACTAGTAAACACCAACCATTACCATGGCAACATTGCCAATTTCGGCTGGCATTCCCATTTATAGCTCAACGGGCAAAGTGATTACAATATCTCATCCTCCTCACGGAGTGATGAGATAAAAACAAAGAAATACAAAGATCGTAATTTGAGCAGTACAACAGTGACATCACAATTAATTGGCAATGTCCCATTTTAAGTTGAGTGAATAAACTTCAACATTTTATATTTCAGCTCAGGAATGTCCTATGAAGTGGGAGTTGGACTGGTAGAAGTCATTTTTCATGGTCATTTTTCATATATTTTTTAATTTTTTGACTTGAGGTACACTTTACCCTACAAATAGGCCTAATATGATAAGACAATACTGAATCCAAGAACAGTTGTAAGATAGCATGTGGCATGTGGCTAGTACGCTTAGCACTTGTACCAGTTATGACACTAATCGGAACCTGTATGATCTTGTCTGTTTTCTGCGCAAATAGCGAGTGAGCTAACAGTGTCTTGGGGAAGTGCTTTTGAGAAAGATAGCAGAATAGTCCCTGTGTGGATTTTTTAACTGCCGATATTTGTTTAGTTGAGGCAAAGAAGAGAACACTGAGTGAACATAACGACAAGGTAGGCAGTTTGCAAATCTTGCCGTAGTGAAATAGCAAGCACCAGCTTCATTAGGCCTAGTGAGGTCCTAACAATCTTTTGAGATTGACAAAGCTGTCGGCAATGCTATCAAGTAGTAGTAGACATATTTTCAAGGCTAGGGTGAGTATACACAGACTTTATTGCCCCTGGGAACTTAGGGAAGGCTCAGACCCTTTTTTATACATCCCTTCAGTGTGTGGAATAGTGAATAGGGAATTGTCATAAGAGGGAGTTGCTAGTAAGTAACTTTGCTAGTAAACTGTATTTAATTTGGCAGAAATTTGTCCATACCCGAAACATTGGACAGAAATCCCATACTACTAATTAAAAAATAACTTAGTTTCTTGTTCTGTAGTATGAATTTTTGGTTGCGATGATAAGAGAAACCTATATGCATTCATGATGGTGTGTGTATGTATGTGTGTGTGTGCGTGTGTGTATGTGTGTGTGTGTTTGTGACACTTTGCTCGTTAACACGATATCTCAAGTTAGGAATGCCTGACAGTTTTCAAACTTGTTACAAAGATGAGCCATACTGAGAGAAAGACCCCTACTGTTTTTGGTGGAGGTCAAAGGTCGTTTGGGGTCACCAGGGGTCAAAGTCTGAAAACCTTGTTAATGTGATATCTCAAGGAAGGAAACTTGGATAGATTTCATACTTAGTATGTGGATGCTTTATAGTCAGAAGATGGTCCCTATTGTTTTTGGCAGAGGTCAAAGGTCATCTGGGGTCACTGGGGGTCAAAGTCTGATAATCTCGTTAACACGATATGTCAAGTTTGGAAGCTATGACAGATTTCATATTTGGGATGTGGATGCGTTATAGTCAGAAGATGGTCCGTATTGCTTTTGGCGGAGGTCAAAGGTCATCGGGAATCAGCACGGGTCAAGGTCTGAAATCTGGTTAACACAATGTCTCAAGGTAGGAAACTTGTATAGATTTCATATTTAGTATGTGGATGCATTATAGTAAGTAGATGGTCGCCATTATTTTTGGCGGAGGTCAAAGGTCATCTGGGGTCACCGGGGGTCAAAGTCTGAAATTTTTTTTTACACAATATCTCAAGTTTGGAAGCTTGGATAGATTCCATATTAAGTATGTAAATGCATTATGATCAGTAGATGGTCCCTATTGTTTTTTGTTGAGGTCAAAGGTCATCTGGGGTCACCGAGGGTCAAAGTCTGAAAACCTTGTTAACACGATATCTCAAGGTAGGAAATTTGGATAGATTTCATAGTTGGTATGGCAATGTGTTATAGTCAGTAGATGGTCTCTATTGTTTTTGGCGAAGGTCAAAGGTCATCTAGGGTCACCGGGGGTCAAAGTCTGAAAACGTTGTTAATGCGATATCTCAAGGTAGGAAACTTTGATAGATTTCATATTTGAAATGTAAATGCATCATAGTCAGTAGATGGTCTCTATTGTTTTTGGCGAAGGTCAAAGGTCATCTGGGGTCACCGGGGGTCAAAGTCTGAAAACCTTGTTAATGCGATATCTCAAGGTAGGAAACTTTGATAGATTTCATATTTGAAATGTAAATGCATCATAGTAAGTAGATAGTCCCTATTGTTTTTGGTGGAGGTCAAAGGTCATCTGGGGTCACCGGGGGTCAAAGTCTGAAAACCTTGTTAATGCGATATCTCAAGGTAGGAAACTTTGATAGATTTCATATTTGAAATGTAAATGCATCATAGTAAGTAGATAGTCCCTATTGTTTTTGGTGGAGGTCAAAGGTCATCTGGGGTCACCGGGGGTGAAAGTCTGAAAATTTTGTTAACACAATATCTCAAGGCAGGGAGCTTGGATAGATTTCATATTTAGTATGTGGATGCGTTATGATCAGGAGATGGTCTCTATCGTTTTTGGTGGAGTTCAAATGTCATCTGAGGTCACCATGGGTCAAAGCCCGTAAACCTTTTTAGATATGATCTTTCAAGATTGCTGTTTGTCCATTTGTCTGCCTGTTGTTTGTATGTCTAGCTATGTATGGCTTTTATTAAGGTCAAAAGGTCATCTGGAATGACAAAATTATGTTTTGAACATGCTAGTATAACATTTGAATGAGAAGATAATGGTGCATGATGGCACTCTTTGAAATGGAACATTTATGTATCATTGAAACCTCAAAGCATTTTTGCATTCAGGTTTATCAAACTTATTTGTAATCAGGTAAACAATTTGTCCTTGTTTGTATATATGCGTAGCGCTTTTTTACTTTAGTTCAAATTCAGGTTTAGTTGTCAAATATGGTTGCCATTATACAGTAATAACTTTTGCATTGCACAAAAAAAAGAAAACCAAAACATGGGTATTAAAGCTAGATTTCAGGTTAGAAAAGAATGTAAAAGATGAAGTGATACAGGTAGTAAAGGCCAAATCTTTTCACTCCAGACAGTTACAATTTTCCTAACCTACAGCACTAACATAAGCAGGAAAGCCCTTCCAACAACTGTCTAAAATTCATTCTCATCCAGACTCAGTTCATTGCTTGTTTACAAGACCCAGTGTGTAATCAGAATCATCAGAACACTCTCATTTTTAGTTCCTTGTGTCAACAAAGGAACCTATGTAGTCAAGTTGGCATATGTATGTGTGTGTATGTGTGTATGTGACACATTGGAATGCGAGGTATGTGACACGATAACTCTATAACCGAGTACGCAATTGTTCTCAAACTTAGTGTGTACGTGTATCATATTCAGGAGATGTGCCCTATTGTTTTTGGTGCCAATATCTTGCATATTAATGAGTGTGCAGGGCTTAATGTGTGCATTAGAATGTGAGGTATGTGACACAATAACACAATAACCGAGAGCTCAATTTTCATGAAACTTTGTTGGGACATGTATTATATTGAGTAGATGTGCCCTATTGTTTTTGGTGGTCATATCTTGCATAGTAATGAGTGGGTGGGCCTTAATTTAAAAATTCTTAAAATAACATTATCTTGGCACTGAAACATTTTAGAGGGGTCGCATAATGGAGATTTGTGTTCGTCTAAGTGAAGTAAATGTGATTACCCAGATTGACCTCACTTGACCTCATTTGACCTTGTGACCTTTGTAAATTTTTTGGGGGGACGCCTGGATTCGTCTTGATCAGACAAACCAAAAAGGCAATTACACTACCCTCCTAGGATGTTCCTAACTTGAGTTATTGACAATTATGTGACAAGAAAGTTAGTGTGTAGGTCATATATATTGCAAGGTATGGAGTGCAATAACTCATTAACCAAGTAGCATAGGGGGATGGCTTAATGGAAAGTTGTGTTCATCTGAGGAAAGTGCACGTGTTGACCTATTTTGTGACCTTGTTTGACCTTTTGACCTTTGTGACTTTTTGTGATGCCTGGATTTGTCTTGTTGAGATGAACAAAAAGGCACTTTACTACCCTACTATGATGTTGCTAACTTGAGTTATTGTCATTTCAGTGAAAAGTTAGTGGTGGGTGTGTGTGTATGTTCGTGTGTTATATACTTTGGAATGTGAGGCATAAAGTGTGATTATTCAATATCCAAATGATAAAGGGAGGTCACACAAGCAGGAATGATCCTTTAGCAAATATATCAGGTTGTCCAGAGGACAACCTGTTTTGGAAATTGGTTGTCCTTCCCAAAACTTGGTTGACCCCCACAACAAATGCAAAATACGTTTGCAAGCTGTAACAGTATTTTTTAGTAATACGAAAGAAAAATAAAAAGCTCTGCTCTAAGCTGTTGTACTACAGCAACTTAAAACTCAAGAGAAAAAGCAAAAGAGGCTGATCTGGATGCTTTCATGCCTTATGGCACACATGTCGCTTAGCCTTTTTGGGTGATATGTCTTTGTTTAATTGGTATAAAATCCAACTGACCTTTAATGCCTTTTGACAAATGCAATGTATAATAGAAAAGAAGAATTATAACCCCTACTTAGTCTTAAAGCAGATAGCAATATCTCAAGATAGGAATGTCTGTCAGTTTTCAAACTTGGTACATAGATGAGCCATATTGAGAGAAAGAACCCTATTGTTTTTGGTGGAGGTCAAAGGTCATTTGGGGTCACCAGGGGTCAAAGTCTGAAAACCTTGTTAATGCAATATCTCAAGGTAGGAAACTTGGATAGATTTCATATTTGGTGTGTGGATGCATTATAGTCAGAAGATGGTCCCTATTGTTTTTGGCGGAGGTCAAAGGTCATCTGGGGTCACTGGGGGTCAAAGTCTAAAAATCTCGTTAACACAATATCTCAAGTTTGGAAGCTTTGACAGATTTCATATTTGAGTATGTGGATGGATTATGGTCAGGAGATGGTCCCTATTGTTTTTGGTGGAGGTCAAAGGTCATCTGGGGTCACCAGGGGTCAAAGTCTGAAAATCTCATTAACACGATATCTCAAGGTAGGAAGCTTGGATAGATTTCATATTTGGTTATGTGGATGCATTATGGTCAAAGGATGGTCCCCATTGTTTTTGGCAGATGTGAAAGATCATCTGGGGTCTCCAGGGGTCAAAGCCCAGAAACCTTTTTAAATATGATCTTTGAAGATAGCTGTTTGTCCATTTGTCTGTCTGTTGTTTGTATGGCTAGCTATGTATAGCTTTTATGAAGGTCAAAAGGTCATCTTGAATGACAAAATTATTTTTTGTACATGTATGCTAGTATAACATTTGAATGAGAAGATAATGGTACATGATGGCACTCTTTGAAACAGAACATTTATGTATCATCGAAACCTCAATGCATTTTTGCATTTTGGTTTTAAAAAAACCTTTTCCTCATATTCAGTATTTAATAAAGTTATTTACAATGCAAGTTTTGACTCCAAGTTTTATAATATTGTGTATATTACAATACTAGAATATAAAAGCAGTTTCTCTTCTTTACCTCTGCTTTCACACTACCGGTACTACTTTGCCTTTTTGAACACCCTCTTCAGGTTGAAAGTTCATGTTGAAAGTCATTTATTAGATAAAATTACAAAGCTATGTTTGTTTCTTGTTCTCTGGCAAAATTGTGAAATAGAAATTGTGGCAGACTTTTGGGTCTTTACTTATTTTTCCTTTTGAGGCAACCACATAGGTAGTCCAAATGACAACCATGGCATAATTTCTAATTCTCCATCATAAGTTTTGGTTGTCAGGGATGACCAGATGACTGTTACATTTCTTCTTTGCACAACCTTGGTTCAGTTGTGTTTGTAAAATGCAGTGTTGACCTACTTTGACTATATTTGACTGTGTGACTTCTTTGTAAGGTCTGGATTTGAACTATTGAGATGGACCAAAAGGACAATGCCAATTAATTACCCTCATATACAGTACTGCCCCAAACTCAAGTAAATGACATTTTAGCAAAGGTGATGTGTGTATGTATTTGTCCCATGGAAATGGGACAAATGCAGTGTGATAACTTGAAAAATCCAAGTGTTAAATTTCTCTCAAACTGCAAGTGTTTGATTTGAAATTTAATATGCCCATATGTTTTTGGGTGAAGGCCAAAAGTCATTCAGGTCAAAAAGATGTCAGTTATGCCTTATCTTGCAACTCCCCTTAATAAAAAAAAATCATCTTAAATGCAAGGAACCATAGTGCCCTTGGGCTCTTGTTGTACATGCTATGTGATATCAGCTACAGTACCTCTTTTTGGTTCCTTGCGGTAGCAAAGGAACCTATGTAGTCAGGTTGGCGTGTGTTTGTGTGTGTGTGTGTTTGACACTTGCTTCGGTACGCTCTAACTCAACAAGGGAAGGTTGGATGGAACTTGGATTTGGTACATAGATTCGTCATAGGGAGAAGGTGTGCCCTATCATTTCTGGTGGAGGTCAAAGGTCATTTGGGGTCACCAGAGGTCAAAAACTAAAAACCTTCTCAACACGATATTTCTAGTTAGGAAACTTGGATAGATGTCATACTTGGTGTGTGGATGTGTTATGGTGTAAGGATGAAATTGGATATGTTCGGTGAAGGTCAAGGGGTCATCTGAGGTCACCAGGGGTCAAACACTGAAAAACGTTTGAACACAGTATTTTAAGGTAGAAAGGACAGATTTCAAATCAATCTGTGTTTGGTTAAGGTCAAAGGTCATCAAGGTCACTGGAGGTCAACCGCTGGAAATGTTATTTAGAAAATCTTGTAAGCTAGATAAAGATAGTTTCAATAGATTTTTTATCTCACCTGGTTTTGCATGCTTACGCACCCAAACACCTTAGAAATTTGTCCTTTATGTTCGTTCAGTAATGATTCCGCACCCAAACACCTTAGAAATTTGTCCTTTATGTTCGTTCAGTAATGATTCCTTCGGGTTGTACACATATTTTGGATCATTCAAAGTTTTAAGAGGGCAATAACTGAAATCTGTAGATTTCACTGAGCACAGGTCACTCTGCATTAAACTGGTGTCTCTGCCAGTGGAAGCAATGCATGGATTATACAGTATGTCTCTTTAATACTGCTGTGCACTGTGGGGTAACCTAATCCTCATTCTATTATCACACTTCATTAATCACTTGCTTTCTGCTTAACTGCTTAATAAACCCTGTTTTCTGTGTAGAGGTAGCAAACAGGACAAATGGTAGATTGTTTTAAAGTAATAGCAAGTTTTATTTGAAAGCAGGTAAAAATGTGTTTTTGAAGGATCACCAAGCATTACAAAAGTTGAATGTCAGTAAGGCCACAGAAATTTAATCTTTGATTTCATGTAATATTAGTACTAAAATACCCCTGGTGAAGATGTTACAAACATTGAGTATGAACTTTTGCTTAGCTCTATTTCACAGACTGGTTGTACAGTTCTTAAAATATCCAGCAAGGAACCATAGTGCCCATTGGGCTCTTGTTGAATTTGCTGCCAATCAAAGAGCATTTGCTTATTGAGAATTTCTGTAGAATACCACAAAAATTGTAGCTTGCGGTGATAATTGAGTATTAAATTGACCGCCTTAAACAAATAATGTACAACACTTGAGCTCCTGAGGGAATGTATACATACATACTAATAAGATGCATTTTGAAATACTTTTGGAACAAGTATGATACTTTTTTTTCTTTAGATGGTCAAGAAAACTTTCCTAAAGGAATTAAATTGAAACAGTAATTATTGACTTAAATTTTACTGTTTGCATTTTTATGACCAGAAACGAAAAATGTATTTTTATTGTGCGTTGTTATAGGGTATATCCAGAGCTAATGAATTCATTTATGGCAATGTGCAGCTATACTATCATCTGATGAAACCTTTACATATCTACAGTATTTTGATTCTCATTGCCTAACAAAATAACAATCCTGCAGTGCTTGCTCCCTCAAAAATTCTGAAAAGGTAGGATGAAAAACTAGTTTTCTTTTTTACTTGCCTTTAGGAAAACTTCAGTCACCATAATTGAACAATCTTATATTCTAAGTTTGGAATGGCTCTGCATTTTAATAGTGGGTCAATATTTTTGTTGGACCTAAACTAGTGTAAAACAAATCATTTCTTTGCCTGCAACCAACTTGAGTAGTTTTTATTCACAAGCATGTTGAAAGATACCAGTATAAAGAGAAGTAATGAATTGTTCAAAATGCTCTTTTCCACCATGTTGTGTGAGGAGAGCCCAAGTGAATTATCTCAGTAAACAACTTACTAGTGGATTAATGCCCAGTCTATTTTTCACTTGCTCAAATTCTGTGAAAGCAGTAAAAAGACCCTTTTAAAAATGGCAAAATTTAATTATGTGCACATACAGTGCAGTATACAGAAGTTGCAACAATTATAGAAAAAGTTTCTATGCATTGTCTTGTGTTCAGCACAAGTCAAAGAATTTTGAAAAATCAAAATTTTGTAAAAATAAAAATTAATGATGTTTACAGTAACTCTGTGTATACAATTGTTTGTAAATACTGTTTTTGTTACCAGCACATTTTCCGTTATAGGAAAAATTCATAAAGGGATAAAATTAACATGGCTTTAGCAAATAGTATTAAACTGTCGTAAAATTAAGCATAAATAGTTCAAATTCAAAGTATGAAGGATCTCATCATACTGTATGTAGTACTGCAAGTAAGTGTGGGAGGTTCATTCATACAGTACAGTAGGTGGTGTACCTGGTAATAGCTTATATTAGAAACAGTGACACATGCAGTATCTACTGACGAGGATCAATACAACACTTTGCAATGTCTGTGTTTGATTTCATACAAGAAAAAGTTCCCTTGCTGAGGTAACCTTTTTTTTATCTAGTTAGTGTAAAATAGGGATTTGTAAATTATATCATGCTTTTTTGTCACGTATCCTTCTGTAGAAATTCAGCAGTTTTTGAATGTAGGATGAATAGTAATAGTTGTCATCATTCTAACTCCTTGTGAGCATTGGAAAAAGTGGCAGGCTGGGGAAGTACTGTTGACAATGGCCATAGGCCACCATAGGGAAGTTTTAACTTCCACAAAGACCACTTGGACAATTTTGTAGAGGGCATGCACTGTTTCCATGTACAGTAGGGAGAGGGGGGTAAGGAGACATTGGCCTCTCCTTTCCAGAAGAAGGAGGTTAAATCCCCCCTTTTCATTTCCAAAGAAAAGAAAAAATGTCAGTATTCTGGTTTTGTACTTTAAAAGACATCTTTGCTGCAAAGTTTGAACGTACATAAATAAATAGCCTGTAAAATCCTTCAGATTATACCTTATAGCACATTAGGCATTTTAAAGCATGCTTTCGCCCAACCTTAACCTTCCTGTAACTTTGCCCAGTTAGTTAGTTAGATGGAGTTTTACCGCCCAGTTTCCAACCTATTGTTCAAGGGTGCCATCAGTTTGGTTTGGCAATCATTTCCCCCCTTCTTTGAGTTCCCTTCAGAATTCCTGATGTCAGAGCAAAATATTGGGATGTATGCCAAGGAGACATCCTATCTACATGCATCAGAAACCAACAGTTAACCGAATGAGATGAAACCATTGTATGAAAGGTACAGTGGAAAAGGTATTGCTTGAAACAAAAGGTCAGGCCTAACGTTGGGCTAGTGTACGCTTTATGCACATGCTCATACTGCATAGTTACCATAATGTGCAGTGAGGCTAGAGCATAACAACATCCTGCTTGAGACATTGCAAACAGCTGATTCCAACAAACATTATCTAAAAAAGATCACAAAAAAGTGATGATTGACTTTTATTTACACTATGAACAGATCACAATAAAAAGTCTTAAAGGAAAATTTAAGAAAATAGTTGTCTTCAAAATGAATGATATTGGAGACAAATTTTAATGAGTATTTTTGTCAAGTTATTCAATGGAATTTTCTGAACTGATTCTTCATTGACAATGTACCATAAGATCAAGGCAGAGGGGTAGGATGCATTTAGTGGGACCAGGTGGAGGTAAGAGGTCATGATTCCATTTCCTTGTCACAAATAATGTAACAACTCAGAAGCCAACAGAGTTGCATTCAGGCAGTGTCAGAAAATGTTTTGAAAAATTTGTGTTAAATTAGATTTGGATAGTAGTTTCAAGTGGAACCATACTATGTTTGGAAAAATTTGGTCTAAATGTGGAACCTGCTTAGAAGGCTGTACTGTTGCTCCCCTTTAAACATACTGTCTCAAGAGAGGAAACTTGGATATGTTTGTTTCTTTCATGGTATGTGGATTTTTCATGGTGAAAAGAAGGTTTTGGTGGAGGTCAAAGGTCTTCTGGGGTCACCAGGGTTCAATTCTGAAAACCTTGTTTAGGTCCAATGATTTTCCGCTTCAAAAAAAGTAAGTTCCATTTTCATATTGTAATTTCAGTTTTTTCCATTTCAATTTTCTCGAGATTCCTTGAAATTCCGTTTTAGTACAGAAGGTAATTGGGCTCTCATCAATTAGCAATTAATCACCCACTTGTCAATTCCCTACTGGCGTACGTCTCTAAAAATTTCAACTTAAAATTATCATTTTTCACAAAATAACAAGTTCAGCTTCCAAACCATATTATTCATGTCCTTGTATCACGTGTGAGTACTTGTCTGTCATGAACTGAAAAGTTTCAAAAAAGTTCTGATCACTGTTTATCAAGAGCAACAACGTACATAGCTAGCAGCAGCTGTACACAGTAGCAGTCATCTGAAAATCCTTACACAGCAGCTTCATGCTGTACATTGCAAGAACCTCTGTTACGAAGAATCGTGCTCACTGATTGGCAACTTGCTTAATTATGAATGAAGTAGCTTCTTTAAAAGTTTGGGAATTCCCCGCTCCTAATATAATTATTGAGGGAGGGTGTCATGTTATTGCCAATTGAAGTACACCCATTCTCTGAGGGTTCTTCTATTGAACGTTACTTGCGGTGCAGCGGCTGAAGGCAGTGTGCATATTACTATACAGTGCATGTAGGAGCGGCTGTCCCTGTTATGTGCTGCGTACGTACATACAGCTATATAGGGATAGGAGTTGTGTACAACAATCTGTTGCAACTCCCTGGTACATAAGTCTATATACACAGGTGGTAACCAGGGTTACCAGTTTGGCGGATTTGCTGCCAAATTCCTGAAATTTGGCACTTTTCAGATTGGTTGCCGGCCGAAAATCTGTTTGGCTCCTTGACACCTTTTGAACGTCGATGAGATGCTTTTTCTCCAGGTTGTGATGAGAGCATAAAATTCTACATTTCAACTTTATTTTGTAACCATTCAGACATTACTTCTTATTTCGCACTTACATGTTCAACAGTTATGTTGGTTCTTTACACAAATTCTGTTCGTATGACATAATGAGGTATAGATACTGTGACATTTGTTCGTGATAAACGTATGACATACCAATGTATAAAGTGAATGGCACAATTTGTGTTACTTTATGAACATTATGCAGGCACCATGCATGTTGTATGCACATTTTGAAGGGTTGAACATGGTGTCCTGTGTACATGTTTCTACATGTGAGACAAAGACATGTATATTACGTGGAATGAAAAATTTTAACCCCTTTTTTTGAAAATCACTGTTTGGCGCATTTTGGTTGGATTTGGCACTTTTTCAGACATCTTTTAGCACTTTAACACTTTTTCACCTGGCAACCCTGGCGGTAACTTATACAATCTATGCTTACGATACGTGAAACTACAATATCCTAGATTTGATTGTAGTGTAAATTATTGATAGCTCTAAGGTTACATTTTGTACTGGAAACTTAGGTGGCTAGGCCCTATAGGCCTACTTTTTGTTTTGGCTTCAAGTCACACTGTTTTGGGTGGCAATTGGAAATGAAACAAATGGGTAGATTGGGCAAGTGTCCAAATTAAATATATCGCAGTCGGTCCTGCAGCTGTCTGCATAGGGAACGCGGCAGCTACTTTCTTCGTGGAAACTGCAGTGTACTGTGGCCTAGCCGATACTTTCTTAATGATCGCTGCTTTACAATATTGAATGTTGTATGTGAAGTTATACTGCTAGGCTGATCAGCGCAGTGGGACCAGCTTGCTAATTTGGGAGTTTCATTATTGCAGGTTTTGCACAAAATGATGCATTTTGAATAAAAATTTTATAAAAGTTGTCCAAAATGGCAAATTCTGTAAAATTCTGTAAAAAAGGTTTATTTCTGTATTTTTCTGTGTTTTTCCATGATTGCAGAAAAACATTGGCCCTTCTTGTTTTAAGTTGTTTAACACAATATCTGAAGGTAGGAAACTTGAATGTGTTTAACGTTTTGGGTAAATAACCTTCATAATTAGGCAAAATATTAACAGGTCCCAAAGATCAGCTTGTTGATATTTTGCTGCCTGATAAAGGGTATTTACCCTAAACATTGGGCATATTTCTGCTAAATTTTAGCACTTTTTATCAGTTTAACTTACCTACATATTTTACAAGTGCTATGCATAAATCAACCTTATATATAATGGTAGATCCACCTGTTAGTCCAAAGGTCAAATCTGCTAATACAAAAGGGGAAAACAAAAGTTAAACACATAAGATTATATTTCCCCTTTTGCTTTTCAGATATGCATGTTATGTCAATGGATCATAAACTGTTAGCATTAGCGGATACATGCACATGTACCTACGTTGGTGTGCAGTGAAGTTATTGCATGAAATGGTACAGTAGATCGGACTTGTGTGTAGACTGTAATACTCATTTCTATTAAAACTGGCTTGATGCATTTCAGTAGCATCCTGACTCAGTGAAATAAAAGAGATTCACTTGGAGATGATTATGCCTGGAATTATAATTGCCAATATTTTAATAATTTCTGTACATTTTGAATCTGCTGATGAAGTTCCCAGGAGGAATAGAAATAGGCCTATATTTAGATAGAAATATTTGGACAAACCTTGCCTTTGAAGTGATTAACACTACCATCCATCTAGCTGACAGGAAGAATTTTACTTCTGATATTTCAGGTCACACAAACACCAACAGAACGGTTCCTCTTCCCGAGTTTATTATTTCACCAACGGGCCTCAAGAAGAGCAGCAGCAACAGCCTGAATGCGAAATGAACAGTTTAGCAAAGATCATATTTGACATAATCATATGGCTCATTAGTAAGTATACATAGCCTACTTCTTTTATGCAAAATTTTTATAGGTTTCATGATCAGCCTTATTGTAATTGATGTTCTAAGTGGACTAATCATGCAGGAAACTTTGGTTCATGGTCCCATGTGGACCTTATGGCCTATGTTATGAAATTCTACATATCTCCAACAGATTCTCTTGTACTCTATTGGTGGTTTGTTAAATGTTGATACTAAATTAGTGATTCTTTCAGGGTTTCTAAGGTTCTTTTTGTGAAATACTGAAAAATCAATTACACTTTCCATTAGTCAATGTGAGGATTTGTTGAAACTTTGACATAATGTTCTTTCGTAATGGGCGCAGCTGGAAAAAAACCAACATTTCCTGGCAATGAAAAAATTTTTTCTGTGTGATTGTAATTATTTACTATCTAAGCGGAGCGTGATCATGGGTTTGCGCAAAGCGTACAGAAAAAAATTTTTGGAAAATGAAGCCTCTCAGATTGCAAGAAACAGCCCTTCCTGGCCCTGAAAGCCCCTGATAAACGTACCCTGTGGCCGGAAAATTATGTCGCCCATCGTGTTTTTTGACAGCTTCCGACACAATTTTGTTGAGTCCGACCTAATCATGAATTCAAGCATTGGGAATGTCCCATAGACATAAGCAGCGAATCGTGCTTCACTGAACCACTGAGGGGCCTTGAAGTCTAGACCTAGATACGCTCCCTTATCTATAGCCTCTTCAAAATTTTTTCCAAATGAAAACTTTGACAAAATAGCTGCAATGTCTTTGCATGTTTCATCGATCCAGGGGCAAAGTTTGGGGGTGTCTTTGTCTGCAAGTTGGAGGTGGTGTGCATGATCCCCTGTAAAGGCAACATTCTGATTTAAAAGCAGTTTTTCTTGTAGCTTGCTTGGTACACCTGAATTGAAGTATTGACCATCGAACTCGAAGCCGGCTAATTGATCATTTTCTATTGAGTACTGTTGCAGACATTCACTATATCATCCTCTATAGCCTCCCTGTCGTGCTTCTTAACTGGTGTCAAGCCAAGTGAAACAGGGCTCATGAGGGAGTCCATGCCAGGTGTGAAGAGAATTGCTGCATGCATTTGTCGAGTCCGTCTCCTAGTGGTCATTTTGTCAGAGACAATGCCAATAGGGGGCTTGGTCCCAGTTGCAGGTAATGAATTGCTAATGTACTCCGTAATTTGTAGATCAGTGACATCTGCAAAGTAAGGTCGTAATTCTGACGGTGTGAATGATTCAAATTACCGATCTTGACATTTGCATCCGATAGGAGCTTCAGATCAGTTACATATAGTCGGAGAATGGGCGTCCTAATTTCAACAGTTTGTAAGCTTGTTTTCCTGAGGTAACACCCAAGCTTTCTTCGTGCTTGCAGAGCTTTTTTCAGATTTTCATTTTTTTCATTTTGAGCCTGTACATTATTAAGATGTGCCTGACTTCCACAATGTCTTGCGACAGATCTCTTCAAATTACCAAACGATATTGGTTGAGAGGTTTCAGTAAAATCTACTCCACATGAAAAATCATAACTGAAAATTTCAGATCCAGCACACAATTTGAAACTTCTTTCAGCGCAACAAATGTCACAGTTTACATTATTTCCATCTTGATCAGGGGTCAGCCCGTCCAGGTCACATAGTGACCAAATACTTCTACTTGCTTGTATTAAAACTTGCAATGCCTCTACTTCCTTTGTATAATCTGTACTTTCTGTGTCTTTTATAGCTGGTCCATAGCTTGTCTTCAATTCCAGTTTGGAGATTTTCAAAAGTACTTCATCCAATTTTGCAGATAGGCTTAACCCCCTGGCTTCATTAGCTTTGCATGTAGGCTTCGCGGCATTAACGAGATCAGGACAATCAGCTGCGATGCTTGTATTAGCTGCGTTTGGCTCAATGGAAGGCCTACTCCCAGCAGTTTCAGTACTAGACCTGCTCCCATCGTTATCAGTTCCAATTATTTCATTTGTTTCACCCCTTTTTTGTTGTTTGCAGGAACCCACTTGCTGATCAGATTTCCATTTTTTCCCAATTTCATTGGATTTTTGTTTTTCCTTCGGAATGTCAAGCAAACTGCAACTCTGAACCTCAATTTTCTCTAGCTTGCGTAGCGCCTCTGTGGCTGCAGCCCCTTTAGGCTGCCGCCCCTCAGAGCCGCGGGGGATGGTCAGAAATTCTGTTCAATGAGCCCAAAAGTCGATAGTGTTAATATTCATGAGCACTCACCACAATTGGTTTATTCCTGAGGTAGTCAGTGCTCAACGACTAAATCATGGCAATGCTATGTTGAACACAAAGACGGTTTAAGCCAAACAAAAACATAAGCTTATTACGTCCTTTAAAAGCTTTTAATTTAGATGGAAGTCTTGAACATGGACAGCCTCTTTCAAACAGTAACAACTTTCATCAAACGTAGAATTACGGAACTATCTTTTCCTGTGGCTTTGGGATCAGTTGTTCTTAATTAACCGCTGTACTGTGTGTGTATGCTATGCTTCCTCGGTACCACACAATACCAGTGTCGAATAACATCGACCACAGTGACTCTGTGTACTGTTGTACAATGCTGCAAGTGTTTGCCTGTTAAATAAACAACCAATCCACGTAGAGTTATGTAAATGAAGTTTCCGTAAGTTTTCTACGCAATTGAACAAAATTTGGTGTCCAACACCGGTGGACGTTGATTTTTTCGTTGCGATGAGCTGGACAAAAAATTTGTCCCCCCAGTGGGCTAACCTTTCTCTAGCTTTGAGCATCCAGGATATTGTTCCCTTGTTTGCTCCTTGAAGCAATCCCTTCTTATTTTGACACTACAAGGGCCACATTTCACTGCTTCTTTAGATCTACTGTATATGGAGGTGTGAAAGGGTTATTGGGAGGTGGCTTATGAGCAGCCATTTTATTCCTGAACCAAACTTCTCCGCTATTCCGGCTAATGACAAACCGCTCTATTAAACGCTCACGGTACTCACCTGCACCATCGAAAAACAATGACACATGTGGCCCGACTACTGATTTTTGAGCACCAGTTTGTTGAAACTTTACGGTTTCTGTCAATGGTGAATAACACGCCTCTTATTTTTAAGAACAGGGAGATTTCTTCCTACCGTGACTACATGCATTATCACTTCAGATTCCTACTACACGTAGCGAACTTTAAACCATGTGCATTCATTCATCTGTTATAACTCAGTGTAGATTCGTCAGCCTTGGTTGAAGAAAATGTCGCACATTCTGATTGGTTGTTTTTACTAGCAGTGACTGTGTACAAAACATGTGGAACATATGCAGTGTACGGTACCAATTGATCCACTCATGGCAACAGATCAGCCCGACACCCATTTAAAAAGTCCTCCGAGCAAATTTTCCGCGAGTGGGTAGGATTTCCTGGCAATGAGCTTCCCGTATTGCCGGTTTTTTCCAGCCTTGGTAATGGGCTATTGGGATGTACAGAAATTTAGTCCTAGTTCTCCTGTGGGCCTTATGGCCCATTCTATTCTCTATTACAATGTTGTTTGTTATTAAAAATTATACTCATTTAGTGGTACTGGTACCTCCTGGGTGTTCAGGAAATACATAAGGTAGAGAGAAACAATTGAGGCGAAGGATGCAACTGAACAGGATTTGAATCAGCCATGCTTGGATTGCTAATCTGATTCAAGAGATATGATGGTTATATCTATTTGCTTTTTTTGTTGGTTCCTTACTGTAGGCTAAGGGAACCATTTGCTGGTGATGTTGTGTGTATTTGTGACACTTTGCTTGTTCTCAAGATTAGAATGTCTGAAAATTTTCAAACTTAGCACATAGATGTCCCATACTGGGAAGAAGAACCTTTTTTCTTTTGTTGGAGATCAAAGGTCATCTTGTGTAATCAGGTGTCAAACTCTGAAAACTAGCATAACCCTTCACCATACATAGAGTACAACCAACAATGTTGCTTAATATTGCCCTCAGCACAATCAATATTACAAATAAATTGAATGCAATGTCAAATTAATGTGCCACAATTACATTACAGATTACCCATGATGCACCAAATCTCAACTAGAAAAATTGCATTACTTAAAAAAACTGCATCTTCTGAAAGCTATATGCTATTTAGATGCAGTTTTCACCTCCTGAAAGAGAAAATTTTTTCTGCATATTTTGAAGTTAATGAATTTTGTCTTCAGAATATGCCTTTAAACCCTTGTAGCTTTGTACTTTACATTTATTCCACATGCGTTCCTTTATCGGTTAATTGCTACATGTTCACAGCCCTACCATAAATCATCCACAAAGAGTACTAAATATGAAATGTATTCAAGTTTTCTATCTTGAGATATTGTGTTAACATGGATCTGCAGGAGAAGATATTTTAACATTCCAAAAGTATCAAATTTCAAGGACAAACAGGACGTTCAATTACAAAGAAAAAACAAAGGAATTGGAGGCAATGTGCCCACATTACATAACTTCCAGATGCTTTGTTGAAAAGCAGAGGTATTTTTTAACAAAAAAACCCAATCTTTAAAGTGAGATATCTTGAGCTAGGAAAATGGTATTGAGACAGGGTTTGAAATACATGGTGTAGAAAATTTTTGCTTTTCTTACAACATTCAGGTGAAAGCCACCAGAATATGCCTTTATTAGCAAATACTGTTTTTGACAGTTTTTTTTTTATCCAACTCTGATGATCCCTGGTTTTTGTTCAATGGAAAATTCTGGGCATATTTGAACCTTGTAGGCTTCAAAGTTTCTGAATAATTTGATTTTATAATGAAAGATAATAACTATTATTATTTCTGAATTACATTCAGTATCAATCACTACGTACTGATATTATGTTTTTTGTGATAAGGTAATTTATCGCTAGATGATGCAAATTTTTGAGGTTTAAAGTTTAGTTATTTTGCTAAATGTTCACAGCCCTAATTTATGGTGAGAAAATGGTCCCTAGCTGTTTTGGGTAAGGTCAAATGTAATCTTAGGTCACCAGGGGTGAAAGTCTGAAAGCCTTGTTAACAAATATCTCAAGGTAGGAAACATGAATAGATCTCAAATTTAGTATCTGAATGCATTATGGTCAAGATGGTCCCTATTGTTTTTAATATAGGTCAAAAGTCATCTGAAGTCATAGATGTAAGTATTGTTAAAAATTATTTAAATCCTACTTTCTTCTAGATGCATTGCAAAATTGTCTTCAAATTTTCTCAGAAGGATGACTGGCATATATGTTTAGATTTCCTACTTTCTTGTCCAATTTTGTATGAATAATAATAATTTTGCCACCTTCTTGACCTATTTTGTGCCATCCTTTCTGTTTTTCTAGGTTTGTATATTCAGTTTACAATATGTTTTTCTTTGAACTGCACTACTTAAAACTGTCTGTGTATGCTTCTAAAGTAGCCTTGCGTGTGGAAAGGATGAAGGTGGTTTATTTCTTTTATTGTGTGTAAGGAGGAAGCTCGCTCTTACTTTATATTGTGTTATCATATCCCATTTTTGCCTTGCTTGTTATTATGTTTACTTAAAGCAGCTTATGCTGTTATTTTTATGTTTCCAGTGTTCATCAAATGTATGGGCTGTACTCCATACAAATGTAAAAAGCTTTAAAAACTAACATACCTTAGTTTTTTCTCGGAAAATGAGCAAAAATTCCAAAAATTTCAACGCTTTCCAAACGCTATTCTACCTTATTATCTGGCTCTAACTCTGCCCAATGAATTTGATGCATATTCAGAAGGTCATTTTGAGAAAACATAAACAAAACAGGCAGTGAAATTTCGTTCAATTGATACATTTGTTATTCGAATGGCCTTTACGTGTACAATTTGCACATCGCATTGAACCGGCTGTGCAATTCGTTCATTTCATTTGTGAACCCAGATTCAGTGGCAAATTCCTATTCACTCATTTCTGCTCCTTCGTTCAGTTTTTAATTTTGTTGCTGATTGTGCTATTTTGATCCGTCCCAATTAGTTTCAAGATAATGTTCATTTTCTCTTTGATTTGATGCTGTGGCTTGGCATTCAAAAACAATCTTTGGGCTACATGTGTGAAACTAACTGTCATTCTGTATTGGGAACAGTTGTGAATGGATCTGTAATGCATGTACACAACATATGTGACACAGTGGCAATACGTACATGGTTGTGTCAAAGCTGGTACCTAGGCATAATTTTACGTCATTCATTTCTTGCATTGTGATTGGTCAAATTGTGATAAGAGCCTGTTGTCTTTACATAAGAGTTTAGCCGAAAAAAGTAGATGAAGTTTCTTTCTATTGTATTTCGTGCTCTAATTAGTGAAATTTCACCGGAAAAAACCCGGAGTGAACGATTTCTATCGGGTTGGTATCAAATGGAAGAGCAAGATTGAAGATTAAAGATGAAGATTATTTTTTTTCATCAAACAGCATAAGCTGTTTTAATGTTTTCTGTAAGAATGCTGAGAAAGGCAGCTCTGGCTTATCGGTCTCTGTACCGATTAAAATCCATCCCATCGGGAATGAAATTCTTAGAAAAAAAATTCATTACTGTGCATAAGTTGTATCCCTCATCCTAGCATACTTATTGTGCCTAAAGTAACTGTGCATGTACTGTATGTATTTAGTTCCTTTTGGCAGCATGAAATTCATACTTTTTGGAGGCTATAACTGTAGTTCTATAGTGACAGACTTAGCTGAGATGAAGCAAATTGCCTATTTTAGACCAGTGATTAAATATGCTTTAAGTGGTCACTGTCTTCATATAAACCATAACTTCCAAATGATACCATGAAATTAGTCACTTGATACATATTCCTGTTGGCTTAATACTCTAAAGCTCTAAGGTAGGCAAATTGTCTTGTTAGACTAGTGATCACATATTCTGTTGTGGTCACTGACTTAAAGGGCCAAACCTCTCACCCCAGACTACAATTTTGGAACCCGGGTACTGAAATTCTCAATTGGCTCAGCTCTTTGATTGACAGCTAATTCAAACAATGTAGGGTTCCAAAGCCTATATTACACAGCATGAATGGTACTGAGAGTGTTTTGATTATATAAATTGAGTTTTTCTATACTCACCCTGAAGCAATAAACTGAGATTGTGTCTGGATGAGGATGAATTTCCGACACCTGTGGGAGGGGCTTCAGTAAGAAGGTTAGGAGAATTGGTACTGTTTGGGATGAGAGAACTGGGCCTTTAACCTTATAACCTCCAAGTAATATCATGAAATTAGTTCATGATATCACCTATTTCAAATTAGATGCAATTCAACCCCATTAGAAAATTGTGGGAATGATAAGTCTCGCAATGAGTGGTGCCTTCTGGGTAATGCTCATGAATATACTAAAGATGGCATGGAACATATTGGTGTTCAAGATTCGAGAAAATTTAAGTCATACAGCCACTTGTAGCAGTTGGTAAAGACAACCTATGGCTCTCTGACCAGTGCACTCTAGTTTATCATTCTTCTGCAATGTTTTCATTGAACAGTAGAACTTCATATTTTTGTAGGCCTAGTATTTTGTGTTCATATTGGAAGCATTCCATTGGAATTGGAGTTAATGTGTCTGTATTACCACCGTACAAGCATTTTTCCAAACATTTTCATTTCATTTGTTTCATTTCTAAAGTATACTAAGGCATAGTTTAACAGTTATGTAATATGAGAGTGAAAAGAAGTGCAACTAAAAGCCAAAAGCTTGAAGAAAGTGTACTCCCTAAAATAAATGCATTTCTATGTTGGATATGTTATGGAGACATTTATGTAAGTGGATACACATTTGTATCTTACATATAAGAATAGAGCAGGTCAAAATTACATAAATGGGTGATAGTATTGTAGTACAGGATAAATTTGCATCAGTCAGTGAAGGGCAGGTCAAAGGAATATTGAGTAATTTACCTTAAAATATGATTTTAAATACAGTAAAATTGATCGTGAAAACATGCAACTTTCCCTTCAGTTGCAAAAATTTCCCTTCAAGTCTCCCAGCTTCCCAGTATTTCCTCCCATGGTCTTTAAATACCAAAGAACCAGATGAGAATTCTGTTTTTCCAAAATTAGACAGTGGCACCATTTAAAAACTTGGGGGGTGGTGGGGAACAAATGTGGACGAGGGATTCCCAGTGAGGGGGTTGGGGGATGGGATTGCACTGGGACAATGTACATTGGACTCTTTGCTTTGGTGGGTTGTAAACAGTATTTGGGGTACGTATACTTACATGCCTGAAGTTGACTATGCAAAAATACTGTGTGCACAGTACTATTTTAGTAAAACATTCACATTTTTCATGACTATTTAATAAGCCCATCGCAAAGGAGGGCCAAGTATCACACTGCTCACTTTCCATTCTTTTATTGGAGACACTAACATATCTTTCTTACCACATACAATATACTTTTGAAGCTCAGATTAGATGCTGTACCAATGATTGCAAGAATCATTGGATCATTTTACTAAGTTGGTTAAGTTGGTTAAGTTAACAAAAATACAGCTTCCCTTTGTTGGATGGGGCACTTCTTTTTATTTGACCAGTTGACAGTTGCATAAAAGTTTTGGATTGGGGTTGAGGTGGGGACATCTAGAAGTGGGGGATAAATACTTGGAAATGCGGGGGGGGGGGGGGGAGGGGGATAGTGGAAGTGTGGGATTTTTGCACAGGTACAGTACTGTAGTCTTGGTTAATGAATCTCCTTTAACTGAAGGTAATCTTTTGGGAGGGTGGTACAGGATCCTCTTACAGGTGCGGCTTAAATAATCCCCCATAAGGTTCAACCTCTATGGCTGTGATCACTGATATTAGACTTGATAGCAATACTGACTTGGAGTTAGTATTGAGTAGAAATGAAAAGTTGCACTAGCACTACAGTACCAACAGGTAACAGTATAAGGTTTCACGGTATACCGGTATTTCCGTAAGTACCGGTACGTACCGGTACCGGTACGGTACGGTACCACCAACCTAAAGGTACCGAAGTATCGTGGAGACTCGGTACTCAACTGTAAGGTGAAAATCTTTTCTCAAAATTATAGCATTTAAATTAGAATGATACTAAAATGTAACAAACGTCCATTTGATAAATGCCCCGTGTCTCTAAACATTATAATATAAACAGGGAATAGTCACTTGATAATCCATTTCAGTCACAAATCCCCCCTAAGAATTTCGGAAATTGCCGTTTAACGTTACTTTCGCAGAACTAGTACCTTCCACACTAACAAGGCCCTTGCTTTCTTTTGACATTCTGCGCAACCCCCGAACGATCGCTGCTCATCAGCAAATGCTTTCACATGGTGTATTGTGAATAGATACCATGCGTTGATTGATAAAATTCACTTTGATTACGATAGCACACAACATTATACGAGTACGAAATTCGTTGCAAGCAGACAAAGAATCATAGCATTGCAAGCTCTGACATGAACGTTGCATCGACGATTTCTGATTTTAACACAGTGATTCAGTGGGACCGCTCCATAACGTCCACTGTCTATGTCTGTGGGAGAAAAACTTTCGTACGAACGCAACGAATGTTCTTTCAGAAATTACTGTAACACGGTGAAGCAATGGGACTGAACACACAGTAAATCCCGCTTAAATCATTGGCTCGCGTGTTCAGTTCAACTGATCAACTCACTTGCTTTGTTGTATTGCTCTACGTACTGAAGAACAGTATAGTGTTATTGTACAACGGATTGCTGTGCGATGCATTTGTAAATTCAATCTTGAAGCACTTTGATTTAGTTTTGATAGCGATAACTCGGCGGGAAGAAAGCTTGATGAATCAGTCTTTTATGGAAATATTTTTGTAAAGTTCTACTTAATAACTTTTGGTTATACTTTAGGAGGGGGGTTGTTATTATTTGCAGAAATTATTTTTGCAATCTTCATTACAATCCTGAGTGCTCTTGTCATCTTGTGGGGTCTAGCTCCGGTGCGGACGTGCGGCGCTGATTTATTGTGTGTCCCGAAATTATCGGACGCTAAATTTGCAGAGAGGTTATTTCTGTTTTTGTTTACCGATTTGTTTAGTGTGGGGTGACTAAATGTTATAAAAAATACTGAAACGGGAGGCAGGGATTATCAGAAGACTTCACTTATGTCAATGCATGGTATTTTTTCGGACATTTTGCATGTGATAAAAATCCTACTTTTTTACTCTTCTGGTACCGGTACTACGGTAATACCGGTACCATTTGTGGCGGTACCGACGGTACCAATTATCAGTGGTACCGTGAAACCCTATAACAGTATTATCTGATCGTTCATATCTGTTGTCTTTATTCTAAGAAAAATGGTGAAACAGGGTATTCCACATCCCACAATTGTTTTTTCCAGTGATCAGCCTGAATGGCTCTTCAAAAGGGATGTTGTATTTCCTAGGCTGTATAAAATGAACTATAGCAAAAGTTTCTAAGAAAAACTAGCAGACACTGTTTATGTAGTGTGTACTGATGCTGTAGGTCCCAAAGAAGATAAAACTATGTACAAAAGGCAATATCTTGGCCAGTGTGGACCAGCAAAAGACTTAAATCCAGTCCTGGTATATTTCAAGTGGATATTGGAAAAATTTTCTCCCTAGTGAAACATACATGTAGCATGCTGTTCTAAAACAAAGATGTGACAAATGCTTTCATGTCAGTTTTGAAAGTTTGATATACTGTGCCATAACTTGTCACATTTAGCCAACCTTTTAGAAAACACAAGTACTGCAACTATATAACTAACCAAGTAAATAATGATGTTTTCCCATTGTATGCATTTTGCCCGCATGCCATCTTGGTCTCAGTATCTCCTGCAGTGATAACACTTTCACTGGCTATTTATTGTAGTGTGCCGCACTAAAACCTTGGCATTACTGGCCGACTGACAATTGCTTTTGTTAAGCCTTTTATGGCTCACAACTAAGTTCCTGTGAGTACCGTAACTTAGTTCATACAAATATCCATGTTCTACCTTTTAAAAATAGCAGTAAGTGCAATCTGTGACTGTCTTTAAAGGGCAGGAGCAGTCATCCCGAATTGAAAAAGTGTAGTAGACTCCAGTTTCATGATTGGCTGTTGGGAGTCATGTGACAATGTTTTTTTCTCTTCAGATGTGAAATTTACCAGAAATAACTGCTTGGTTTACCTTGAATACATGCAATAGTAAAATGGAATGAAAGATACTTTGAAGAGAAATAAGATGAAAATTGTGTTATTTAGCTTTTTCTTCAAAATAAGTTTGGGGGACTGCTCTTTACCTTTAAACAAAAATCTACTTCAGGAAAGCAAATACTACAAACACAAGAACGATTTAAGGAGTTAATTTGGTGAAAGAGCCCTGCTGATGAATTTCCAGAAAATGCCATGAAATTTGGTTCTGCCTTTTCCCACTGAGGTGATAAATCTGGAGAATCAATTGCTGCTTCCAAATTGGTATGCAACACAGCGCCATTGCATCCACTATCATTAATAAACAGTATCAAGGCGTCATTGTACAGTATCATCATTGAGCAACTACGAAGCAGGGAATTGCCCTGTATGGAGTAAATTGACTTCACTGTATTGGATTAAGCAACTTGTGGTGTAGTTCTCTGATGCTTTATTTCAGTGGTAAAAGCAGAAGATATTTTGACAGCAGTCTGACCAGAACATTTTGACAGCATGTGGCATGTTGTGAATTAACGAAACACTTAAATAGAAATATTGTGTTTAAAATGCTCCAACAAGGAGTAGGAAGAAAATTGCTCAGACAGGATCCAACAATGCAGTCTTAATTATAAACCCCACCAATGGCTACACCTGCACGTTTGACTCCACCAGGAGTGTTGTGCAGTATTTTTCCAGATCCAGATCCTCTTCAAAACACTATCTGCAAGAAGAGCCATGGATGTTTGTGTATCATTTGAAATGTTGAAAGTTTGGGTAAATATATTATTCTTTCGCAACAAACTGAAATTCTATCTGTGGGAGACTTATTTCTTGAGGAGAAGGTTAGCAAACTGCCTTATCTTTGGTAATCTATCAACCAATGTCAATAAATGTCAGTTTGAAAGGGATGCATTTTTGTTGCAAAACAAAGGCAATATTACAATACACAGCCTCAACAGTTATTCAGCCTTCTGGGAGAGAAAGTTGTTAACAGCAAAAGAGGAGCAGAGAACCGATAGATATTAGTGTAGGCAGGAGTAAACAACACGACAGAGCATATCGTATGGCTAAGTAGGCTACTCAGTACTTGCTTCAGTGTTGGCAAATGTGCTTCAAAATACAGCTAGTGACTGACTACTCTTATTCTATTAGTAGCATAAAAGGTCCAGATTTATATCATTGGACATTCTTCTATCATTTCTTTTTGCATCCAGCCAGGGAGCTGGGAGACAACTGGTCAAGCCTTGTACTATCAAGAAATAGGGTTGAGAGGAGAGGGCGAAACTAAACATTAGCCCCTCTTCCCACCATGAGCAGCTCCTGAAGTTCAAATCAACTGGCATACTGTACTAACTGCAAGGACATGTCTAACACACAATACAATTCTGCATAATTGTAAGCAAATGCAGTTCTTGTTTCAAGTTGGCCTTCAATTTGCAGGGGCACTGCACTACAACAACAACAACAACAACAAAATTAATTTAAAGAACATTTTACAATAACATTTAAATGATCATTCATTTCCTCATTTAGGGCTCTTGCATGTCCAAAATTACCCAATGTAAACAAACGATGTCATGCTTGTGAAATTTGCTCACAGGAGTACAATATGCTGTGGCATTATCACAAGAGCTATGTACTTTTAACATAATATGGCCTGTATTTAAATCTTTTTGGTGAACATTTTCGGTCTCATTATAATGATTTCTTTGTACTTTACACATAGCAGCAAAAAGTTGATTTGCATAAAAGTGACATGTTTAACCATTATGAAATATTTGAGAAGTTTTATTGTATTCTTTTAATTATACTTGAGGTTCAGAAGCATAATGTGTCAAATATAGGACTGTGTACATGCAAGACTCAGTTTATGTAGCATGCCGAACATTACAGCCACAGGGTGATTTGTCTTGGCAAGCAGGCTGCATAAAATAGTATGGTGTGATTTTGAGTCACTATCAGATACTTGTGCTTGGGAGCAAGATTATAAGTGATTGCCAACATGTGATATGTGAGAAGTAACACACTACGTGAGTATAGCATGATCGGGCCGCACATCGATGAACATTTTAACTTCAGAAAACTAAGTACAAACAATTTTCAGGCTTTAACATAATTTCTAAGGGCTCTCTTCATTCTCAGTCTTGGAGAATGTTTACTGAATTGGCAAAAAATTTTAGTTCATTACTGAGGGCAATGGTGTAAATAGAGTGATTCTTTTTGCATGCGATATTTAGTATTTAGTCTGTTGATGTGTTTTGGTTAGAAGGTGGTCCCAATTGATTGTGGTAGAGGTCAAAAGTCATTTTGGTTCCCCAGAGGTCAGGCTTTGAAAACCTTGTAAACACAATATTTCTTGAATAGAAACTTGAATAGATTTTATATTTGGTATCTGAATGCATATGGTCAGAAGATGATCTGTATTGATTTTGGCAAAGGTCAAACATTCTTTAGTAGATTTTGTATGTGGTATGTGGATGGTTTATGGTCAGGAGATGTTCCTAGGTGGTGTTGGTAAAGGTCAAAGGTCATGTGAGGACACTGGAGGCCAAACACTGAAAATCTTGTTTACACAGTATGTCAAGGTAGGTATCTTGTAGAGATTTCATACTTGATATCGAGTTCAAAAGTCATTTAGGATTACCAAAGGTCACAATTTTAAAAACCATGTTAACTTGACATTGCAAAATAGCAAACTCGAATAGATTTTGTTGGTGTATGGAGTGTTTTGTTCAGAAGTTGGTCCCTATTACTTTTGGTGGTGATCAGAGGTCATCTGGGGCCACTTGGGATCATTCTCTGAAAACCTTGTCTGCACAATATCTTCAGGTATGTTGGATGGGTAGATGCGCACTTTTTAACAAGGTGTTTCTTGGTTGGTTGGTGCCATTGTATTATATCGATTGTATTCTTTGTTAGGGTTAGGAATTAGGTTAGGGATTAGGCTATCGTTAGCCAGTAAGGAAATTTCTTGTTACACAGTGCGCATCGCCCCTGTTGGATTGAATTTGACACTTTGTACATGTAGATGTGTTAGTTTAAAAGAAGAAGAATCATTCACTTTTTGATGATTAAAAATTTTTTTTGTCATTGCACACACTGTACACTAGTGTTCGCCCGATCATCAAAGTAATAAGCCCTTTCATGATTACAAATCGGCCTCCCGGGTCAAAGGTCATTCGGTATAGCAACACATAGCAACACTAGTCGCAGGCCGTCGCCTGTGCATACCATCGTTACGTTACGTATGCATGCCTACAATAAACAACTGCACGGACATGAACCAAAAGTGGCTTTGAAAAACACATCTCTTAATGGACAAAACGTTCAGTACCGCCCGAAAGATGTTTTAAAGTATCACTCATAAATTTTCCTTAGATACTGGCTGAGTTTTAAGCTTTTGAATGTGCAAAATCTCAAAGAATTTGTCCGTTCCCGTGGAAGAACGAACTGACAGTTCAAGCCTTCTCTGCTAGGCTAAATACCGTAGGCCTACTCAAGAATAAAACAGCTGTAGGCTGGTCACAAATTTCGTGAAAAAATACCTAAGCTTAAAGGGCTAGGATGAGTATCAGGGGGTTATTTCTACGCTTGAATATCTATTACCATGCTACATGATACTAAGGCCTAACGTAGGCTTCGTTCGTAAGTTCGTAGACTTCGTAGGTTAAGTTTGTATAGGTCGCCTAACCTAGATTTAACGTTACTGCTACTGCTATAAAAAGTAAAGTCTTCGCCTTTTACCTTCATAATAAAATCTCACAGTATATCTATCCAGGACTCACTTCGTCCATGCTTACAGTAGTTGTAACTTACCTCAGCCCGAGACTGATTTGGAGTGTAACTTCATGTAATGTTCAAGTGCTGTAGTAATGTTGCACTAACAGTTATACTGTTAGCACATGGGTGTTCAATGGAGATAGTGCACCTAAGATCGATTGTAATAGACGAAAATCATAGGCCACGGTAACTCTAGATTTTTTATAACCATAGACCCAAACCAAAATTCATTCCTAAATCTTACAGAGTAACAGTAGGCCCTCTAACCTGAATTTTAATCTGTTAACCCAAATCCACAAGTCAAGTGAATCTTGTGTAGCCTACTATTGCAAAATGTACGTACACACAGTGTTACGAATGAGCGAGTGATACCGGATGACCTTTGTTCTGTCATGCGCAGTTGTAATCATGAAAGGGCTTATTGGCACTGGGCATTCCATAATCGGTAAATAATCACCGTCAGTAAAATTCTGCCATTCAGCAGATCATTACCATCAATTATTTGCAAACTGGAAAAGGGGCTCAAATATACTTGAAACTTGCTCATAATTTCATTTAAATTCTTGTCAATACTCCATCCTTTAAGTGCCCGCCAGAATGGGAATTGATAATCACAAAGGTATAAATTATACCTCTGCCATGGGCGTGATCGTTGGTTATTTTCACCTATAACACTATAGAATTACCTGGAATTTTATTTAGAATTGCATTCAGGGTGTATTCGTTGCAGTCTTGCAGAAAGTGCCCCTTAAGTTGCTCTGCAAATTGTTCTGAACAAAAGCATAAAGAGCAGACTATCGAGCTGCAGTGTTTGGCAGTATTTTCAAGCCCCTAAGCTTACCATGTATATATCTGTGCATGTTTTGTACAAGTAGCACCTAGAATCTTGTGATGTTTGGTGGATATTGTCCTGCATAAATTAAGCAATTCCTAGCATTCCATAATGTTATTTACAGTAGGACTTATGCAGTGTCGTCATGCGATGTAATTGCAAACAAAAACAGTGATGTACGTGGTCTCGAGCAGCAAACTTCATTGCCCACCTATGCAGTAGAGTTACGGGCGTGTCCGTTTTTACCACCAAACAAGGCATCATGTCTTTCTTATTGACATCATATGCATACGATCCATTGCAAAAATTTAAACTCTCTCTGCATAGTGATTGGTGCAAATGGGTTGATTCTAGCCAGTCAATCACAATTCGCACTATTGCCTATGTCATTCACGCCATTGCCAATGTGACATTCCCATTGAGTTTGTGCTAAGACAATTGCACTCCCAATGCTTATATAGCCTGCTAGCGCAGCTGAGTGGGCCCTGTGCTAAATTCACCAAGAAACGGCATCACAAATGTCTGTGTACATGAATTTTTCTTGGATCTGACTTGTGGGCATTTCAGTTGCAGATTATTTTTTTTAAACAAGATTTAAGTTTTGGACAAGACCTGCTAAAAATATATGAGGATATATATCAGAAAGTAACCCTATGATAGTTCATTGGATGCAATTGTTTTGCTGCCCAAAACTGCTCAGATTATTATGATTGCATACTTCTACATGGGCCTCTTTAAAGTGGGATTCTACAGAACATTTACCCAACTACAACCCAGTACAGTAAAATAATGCAAATGTTCTGACATGATTAGAGGATAAAAACTAGACAGAGCATGATGTTGGCATAAGAACTAAATTATCCAAAGGCATGTGACATTGACTGCAAACAATCCTACTGTAGTATATAACGGTTGATTTGTATCTCCTCATTTGAAGTGAAAATATTAGGCCTGGTACAAAAATGATACCCTGTTCATGAAACCGAACATTTTCCATTCTGAACTGGTTATGGCAATGCGATATGCACAAAGCAAGGGGCTTGTACAATAGCGACAAACATGCGACTTCCCTCTTGTTAATAATCGGTAATCAATAGTCGCCATCGGGCCGATTGTTGGGTTTCATTGAAAGAGAAACCTATGCATTCATGATGGTGTGTGTGTTTATGTATGTGTGTATGTGCGCGTTTGTATCTGGAGCCTATACGGGACACACACTGGTCCTTGAGACGTGAACTGGGGACATGATGAAAAACGGGATATCCCCGATTTTAGTATCACTTCAAATGTGCCTTTGAGAGTCAAAGTAGTATGCCTTCTGCTTATCATACAGTTTTAAGCAAGTTCCACAGTTCACCTGCTCGGCGCATGTTCGTGTGTAAAATGTGTGTATTTTTAGCTTTGATTAAATGCCATACACTCGCTTGTGAAACTATCCCCATTTTTTGTGTGTGGAAACCACGCCACTTTTTCACACACAACCATGCAATGAGCAGGTGAACGGGATATTTCAATGGATAGTACTGGAGTCATCTCTGGTTCCCTAACTTTGGCAGTGTGTGAAATATGCTCCCCATTTCCATAGCTGGCAGTCCAAGTAGATCTAGAAACATAAATTGAGTTATCTCAACACAGGATATCTACAGCTATGACATAGCCATTACAATTCCAATAATGTTTTGGCTCTAGTGCCCCCAGAAATTGTATCCCCATTTCACATCTAAAAATTCAGTATCCCCAGCAGGCGCCCTGAACGGGTATGTATGTGCGTGTGTGTTTGTGACACTTTACTCGTTAACACGATATCTCAAGATAGGAATGTCTGACAGCTTTCAAACTTGGTACATAGATGCACCATATTGAGAGGAAGAACACTATTTTTTTGGCAGAGGTCAAAGGTCATCTGTTGTCAGGGAGGGTCTAAGTCTGAAAATCTTGTTAACACAATATCTCAAGATAGGAAGCTTGGATGGATTTCATATTTGGTACGTTGATGCCTTATGGTCAGGAGATGGTGTCTGTTGTTTTTGGCTGAGGTCAAAGGTCATCTGGGGCCACCAGGGGTCAAAGTCTGAAAATCTTCTTAACACGATATCTCAAGATAGGAAACTTAGATTTCATATTTAGTATTTGGAAGTGTTATAGTCAGGAGATGGTTCCTATAGCTTTTGGCAGAGGTCAAAGGTCATCTGGGGCCACCAGGGGTCAAAGTCTGAAAATCTTCTTAACACGATATCTCAAGATAGGAAACTTAGATTTCATATTTAGTATGTGGAAGTGTTATAGTCAGGAGATGGTTCCTATAGCTTTTGGCAGAGGTCAAAGGTCATCTGGGGTCACTGGGGTCAAAGTCTGAAAATCTTGTTAACATGATATCTCAAGAAACGAAACTCCCATAGATTTCATATTTGGTATGTTTATGCATTATGGTTAGGGAATGGCCCCTATTGCTTTTGGCAGAGGGTAAAGGTCATCTGTGGTCACTGGGGATCAACGTCTGAAAATCTTGTTAATAGACATCTTAAGATAGGAAACTTGGATAGATTTCATATTTTGTATGTTGATGCGTTACGTTCAGGAGATTGTCCCTATTGCTATTGGCGGAGGTCAAAGGTCATCTGGGGTTACCGTGGGTCAAAGTCTGAAAATCTTGTTAACGCGATATCTCAAGATCGGAAACTTGGATAGATTTCATATTTGGTATGTAGATGTGTTATAGTTAGGAAATGGTCCCTTTTTTTTTTACCGAGGTCAAAGGTTATTTGGGGTCACGGGGGTCAAAGTCTGAAAATCGTGTTAACGCAATGTCTCAAGATGTCTGTCTATTTTTGTATGAATGGCTTTTGTGGAGGTCAGAAGGGCATTTGGAATAACAAATAATTTTTGAATATGCTTGTTTAACATTTGAGTGAGAAGGTAATGGTGCCTGATGGCAAAATTGCAACAGTACATTTATGTATACATCATCGAAAAAATGCATTTTTGCATTCTGGTTAAATTAAATAATGGGTGATCGGTCATTACCGATTATAGCAAAATCGGTCAAACTCTAACATACACAGTACTATACCAATACCTGTTACCAAACTTTTTCACAATGGCTGTTTTAAAGCAAGTTCACTTATTTAAAGGCCCAGTTCTCTCCCCACAAACAGTACCAATTCTTCTAAGCTTCTTACTTAAGCCCCTCCCACAATTGTCTAAAATTCATGCTCATCCAGATACAATCTCAGTTTATTGCTTCAAGGTGAATAAAGAAAAACTCAGTTTATATAACCAAAACACTCTCAGTACCATTCATGCTGTGTAATACAAGCTTCGGTACTTTGCATTGTTTGAATTAGCTGTCAGTCAAAGAGCTGAGCCAATTGAGAATTTTGGTACCCCCATACCAAAATTGTAACTTGGAGTGAAAGGTTTGGCCCTTTAAGAGAGAACCAAGGGCTTACTTAGCAGTCAGTTCAGTGCTAGAAGAGTGTTACCCAAATTAATCCAATCTAGGGCTCGATTTTTGCGGTTGTCCGCTTGTCCGGGACAACTGCAATTCCATATGGACAACCAAAAGTTAAAGGTTGGTTGTCTGATGGACAACCATTTTTCTCTCACAATGAATTATACAGCAGCTTGCTTTATCTGATTGTAAAGTTTACTGCTGGCTGAGTAGCTTTTTCTCTCATGTAGTATTTCAGATTTCCAAGTGTTTTTGTCTCTCAGAAATCATCTCTTTTTGTTTTTTCAACACCAGCTGCCATGATACAAAACAAAATTCTTTTGTACATACAAGATAAACTTTGAAGAATGAGATGGTCTGAGTTTGGTGGTGTGGTCCCACTTTGGACAGGATGGCTTTGTATTTACTAACATGTTTATGCCAACTAGTATACTTCACTGAAAAGGTGGTATGTTGGTAATGCATTATACAATTGTCTAGTGATTGGGAACAAGATAAATTGGGTCAGTCTTCATGGTTGTTTTAACAGAACAAACATGAACTTCGAACAACAAACCCGACAACAAACGACAAGGAAATTTTAATCATCTGATGCATCAGGGTTTTTGACAGTTTAAACTCCTGGATTTATGCTGTAGTAAATTTTAATACACAAATAAACTGTATAAATGTATGCATACATGTACAGTGTATACATCTACATGTATTTATACAAGTTTGAATACTCAGTGAAATTTAAGTTCCATCGAACTTAAAAGGCCTATGAAATGACCTGTTTTATGCAACATCAGGCCTTACACTTGAGGGAGGCCATTTGGCATTGGTTCAGTTTGGAATTTTAAGGGCTTCAAGGCATTAGTCAGAGCATTAAGGCCATTCTCATTTTTGAACAAGGGCACCATCAGAAAATTAACAAGCACAACAAAACTGTATGTTGTATACACAAATCCGGACAGCAAGTGATGGTCTGATTTCAGTCGGCCATAACTGGGGTCCGTCACCTTTAAATCTTTCGATTTCCTTGCTTACCTCTATCATGGATGGTTGTACACTAATTTGTATCTTAAATTCTCTTATTTCACTAAATATGAGGGTTTAAAATTCATGTAAACAATAAATAAAGACGATTAAAGGCTGATGGACCCCACTAAAGGCGGCCTACAGTCACTAAAAACAAGCGCTAATCAGATTCATCTATACTTAAAGGCAGTCATTCGTCACCCCAAACCACAGTTTCAGTATACATATATCAAAACTCTCAATTGGTACAGCTCTTTGATTGGCATCACATTCAAACAATGCATCATAGCTAAATTACAAAGCATGGGCACTGAGAGTGTCTTGATTACACGTTATGGACTTGTATATGGCCACTGGGACAAGCCATGAAGCAATAAACTAGGATTGTGTCTGGATAAAGATGAGTTTTAGATAAATGTAGGAGGGGCTAGAAGTAAGTAGGTTGGGAGAATTGGAACTGTTTGGGATGATGAAAATATGCCTTTAAAACACTAAGGCACTGAGGTTATACTGTACACTGAAGGCAATGATTACAAGTTTGGTCCCTTCTTCTAGTCATTTTATCAGGGGATTGCAACAAACAGGGAATGTATGATGACTAGTGTTTGCACGGGTAACCCAGGTACCCCCCTGCGGACTCTGCCATCGTATTACCCTGTTCCAAATCTACTATTGGAATCTCTAAAAATATCGCATGTAGAAGGAATAACCCATGGTAATGGTCTAAAATATTTTGCCAATTCGATAAACATTCTCCAAGACTGAGAATGAAGAGAGCCCCTAGAAATTATGCTTAAGCTTGAAAGTTGTTTGAACTTTATTTCCACAAGTTGAAAATTTCATTGGCATGGCTTGATCATGCTATCGTCACGTAGTGTGTTACTTCTCACATATCACGTGTACATCACTTGTAATCTTGCATGCATTGCAAGCTATCTGACAGTGATTCAGAATTACATTGTACTGTTTTACGCAGACACAAGCATATCACCCCAGCGTGCAAAGACTGTACCCATAACGTTCGGCACGCTATGTAAACGGAGCCTTGCATGTATACCGTCTTATTTAGTATGGTATGCACCTTGAGTAAATTCCTCAAATTTTTCATTATGGTTAAACATGTCACTTTTAGGCAAATCAACACTTAGCTGCTATCTGTAAAGTACAAAGATGTCACTGTAATGTCACCATAAATATTCACAAATAGGTTTTTTAAACAGGCCATTACATATTATGTTAGCCTGCCCCAAAATGGCTCTTGCCCAGACTATGAAGTAAAGCTATGTTACTGAAGCATACCCAGATGTCAACACGTGGCTAGCTACATAAGAACGTACAAAGCCCTTTAGTGATAATGCCACGGCACATTGTACATTTGGGTGAGCAAATTTTACAAGCATGATGTCATTTGTTTACATTCGGTAACTTTCGACGCACAAGAGAATGCCATAATACAGGACTCTGATGGTTGATATTTTTAAATCGTTGTTTTTCAAAGAAAAGCTTCAAGCTTTTAATATCCTTGCTTTTCAAGTAGAAAAATGTCCCAAAACCCAATATCAAATTGATATAGGCCTTGGGACAGGGTTCAAAATTAGCATTGGCTTATCACTTGTCCGTCGTGCTATCATTCCTTGTATGTCACTTGCCCGAACACGTTTTGCTAGCCTGTAATATGTGAGTCACAGTTACTGTATCAGGCTCGTAACTAGCCTAATGCAACGAACATGCAGGTGCTTCTATAATGTTCGGCCTATGCTAGTAACTAAAGGACTGTGGTTGTTCCCCATATACTCACTATACACTGTCCATACATAGTCCTTCATTAAGGGCTATAGGCCTATATGTGCAGAACTGGATGAAATGCATTGCCAGAATAAACCTTCTTTTCGTAATGCTTTGAAACTCCAAATAAATTGGATAATGCTTGGTAGAAAAAATATTTACACTTGTTTTGGCCATCATTTTTTAAAGAATAAGCAGAATCTGCACTTACCCAACAGGCTTAGCTGATTAAAATTGTACTTGCCTGCACAAATATTCAACTACCCCCGGGCTAGCGGACTTACGCTAATGTCGAACCCTTACTTGGGAAGTATTAATTTTCTTGTTTTTTGTTACGTTTCTTTTACTTGTCATATTTTATTTGGAACAAAGGGAGAAGATAAAACCTTGTGACAAATCAAATGTTTTTGAAGTTTGTGAATGTGATCGCTAAATACCTCTCCAATACAGCTGTGAATATTATCATGGATGTTGTATGGAGCATGTCTTACAGAATTTTGCCATCTTTGAGTCACTGTAACACTGGGTACCTGGGTTCCCAACAGGTATGGCGATTGGGTACCTGGTTCCTATTTTTGGTACTGGTGCAAACACTAATGGCAACAATGGCTGCAGTGGCCACCATTTAATTCAAGGCAAGCAACATCATTGTATTCTACATTGTCAAGGCTTCAAATTCATATAAAGATCAAGACCAATCCAATCCATTTCATAGATTCAGTCAACACAAAATGGTGGCACTTCTTTGGCAAATCAGTCAACACAATTTTGCTAGGTTACTGCAAAAAAATCAGTGAAGTACTGAAATTTTTTGTGGTAAGTTAACCAAGAGAAATTGTGTTAACTGCAAATTAATTCATAGATTCCCACAAATGTGCAATTATTGAAACCTCTCCAAATCAAATGTCAAAGTGATATGTCAACAACAGTGGGACCATGCCTCCCTGCACAACTGCAAACATTGCTTGATGCACTGCAAGCAACTTTACTGTACTTACTGTAACACTGGATTGGAAACTTAGGAATAAAATTGTAATGAAACAAATGCAACAGAAAAGTTAACTTCTTGCATTTTACACATACTGCAACACCTCCAAACACAAGACACAGCTATGCCATCCTAGGTAAGTCATCATATTTAATGGTATTTCAACCACTGATATTGTCCATCTCCATGTTTAGCAGGATGGGCCTTAGTTTATTTGTCCAGTTTCTCTTAAGTACAGTAGGTGTGTAAGTGATTTCCAATATATCTTTGTACCACTCACATGGCCATTCTAGCCAAGACAGTAAAGAGTATTTGTTTGTTGGGAAACTCTGAGACAAGCCTTGCCTCTAACCTGCAAAGAAGGCATTCATTTTTGCATTTTTGCTATTGTAAGTTGCATTGCACAGGGTTTTTGCACTTGGAATATTTATGCAGTAAGGAATGACTTTGATACTTGCTGCGAAGCTTCGCAAGGTCCATATGCATTGCATTTACAGTGCAAGCAGTCGAATGTGCTGTGAGATACAGTTTTACTGAATTTGTAGTTATGGGTAAGCTGAATTATTTGCAATTTGTGTGGTTCTCTAACTAAGGGCACAGAGATTTGAAATGAGGTTTTTTTTCAAAGGGCTGGGTGGGTCAGGGGGTTTGGGTGTTCAAATTTGCTGGTCTCTTGGGAGGTATGAAGATAGGTTCCTCTGTTGATTTTGTTTTTTTTTTCCTTTAAATACTGTTTTATCTGTATGCCTTTTTAATTCACTTTTTCCATTGGTAGGTTTTTTTACTTTGCTAACCACAGTTTGTGCAAATTACAAATTTTCTTTTGTGGAGGTCAAAGGTCAATTGAGATCAACAGAAGTCAAATGGTACATGCAATATATGCCTTTGTAATTGCTTGTAAACACCACATATCAACATGGATAACTGGGAGGGATCTCTCATCCTTTTTTTTTTTTTTTTCTTTTTTGTGGAGATAACAAGTTATTTGGGGTCACCAGAGATCAGATGGGCAGAACTGCAAAGTTTGACATTCTTTCTTGCTTGCTTGCAAAAGTCATAATTGACCTTTCAGAGTGTGCCATTATACTCAAATGTGTAAATAACTGATTAGATAGTATATTGCCTGTCATCCTAGGATCATACATTACCATCTTAGCAATGTCTAAATGAAGGATTAATCAGACCACAGCAGGGTTGTAACTAGCCAAATTTGAGTGCCGGGTAATTGTGTGATCAGGCAAAAGCACCTCACCCTACCCCTGTGGCATCTACCCCAATTTTTCAGATATTAATATTTCATTTTCCCCTCATTTTATTTTAGGGAGTGAATTTGGGGCTAGGTTTAGGCCTTGGTAGGAAGATTTGTAGTGGGCGGTGAGACATTTGTTTGCCTGGACTGCCAGGCAGGAATATCGAGTGCTGGGTACGGCTGCCCAGCGTAGCTACAACCCTGGACCACAGGTCCATTTCCATGTATCAATTTCATTCAGAGATTTACATACTGTATTAATTACTACAAAAATTATCAAACATTGAATGCTACTCTTCTGCAGGTGCTCTATGGTACAGTATATCCATACTGCATGCTTCCATACATGTTGTAGCTGTTTGAATTAAAGCAGTTATCATTGGAAATTGAGAACTGTCAGCTTGAATATTTAAGTTCATTGTTTTATTGACTTAACAATCACAGTGTTGTTGTTTGCAAGAGAGCTGATATAGTACTTGTATTAAATACCTCTACAAATATGGTCTTTGACTTTGGTTGTATAAGCCAAACCTCATTTGATGAGCCTGGCATATTTGTTAAATGCCTCAGGCTCTTGAGTCAATTCACCTTTATTAGCAGTAAAAAGAAATGGTGTTGACCTTACCAAGTATGTAACAGTTCAGAGCAAGTTGTCTCATTATGACACAGGGGGTAGTAAACATGTATCCTATTAAATATGTTGTGTAGCACTAAAATGACTTCCTTTACAATAGTAATCATATAGCTCTTCTGTTGTAGATTTTTGATAAATAAGTACCCTTTTCATCTCATGAGAGTGTACTTCAAGGATGCCATAACAGCAGATCCACTTGACCAAACCCCTTTGCCTGTATCAAAAGGGTATAATTGTATTTGGGGAAATGTCAGTTAGAGGGGGAATGGGTAGTGTACCTTACTGGTACACTAGAACTAGAAACGAATTTGCACAGCATAACTATAAACATTGCCCCTACTTGAGTTAGTATAGAGTTTTACAGCGCCGTTTCCAACCTATTGGTTCAAGTTGAGCTGGCCACTGCCTTTTTTCCAGTTGTGGCTCACTGGCTTGTTTTCCCTACTCCGTTACTTATGCAGAGAAAGTTTAACATTGCCCCTCCTGGATTAATTGTCCTTTTTGTTTGATTTGCAGGCACTGTGATTTTAAATCTAAATCGATCATGGATTTTGGTTTAGATGATAGAAGAAACCAAAGCAGTCATGAAGGCATGTGTGTGTGTGTATGTATGTGTATGCATTTGTATGGTTTTAGCTGGTACCCCAGCTTAACCCAAGATACAAGTTTTTACCCCCATTACTGGTTTAAAATGATCCTAAAGAGTTGTCCTGAAACTGTGGTGTTGGTATGTATGTGTGCATGTTTGTGTGTGTGTGCACGTGTGTGTGTGTTTGTGTGTTTTTGTGACACTTTTCTTATTAACATTGTATCTTAAGACATGAATGACTGACAGTTTTCAAACTTGGTACATAGATGTTCTGTATTGAGAGCCACAACCTTTTTTTTTGTGAAGGTCCAAAGTCATCTGGGCTCACAGGGGGTCACACTGAAAACCTTGTTAACACAATATTCTCAAGACAGGAAACTTAGGTAGATGTCATATGTGGTTAGTAGATAGATGAATTACAGTGAGAGGATGGTCACTTTATAGTTTTGGTGGAGGTCATCCAGGATTACCAGGGGTCAAACTCTAAAAACCTTGTAACGGTAATATTTCAAGTTAGGAAAAATTAATGTCATACTTTTAACTCCTAAAAATATGCAAATTTGTCAAATTCCAAATTTTACTTCAATTGTACATCTGTGGCACTAGATTGCATGGAAGGATGCCCTTTTCCAAAATTTTCCAAGGAGAGAGGCTCATTACTTAGACTTATTCTCTGGCTGTCATAGAGGTATGAGAAAGACATGAGCAGAGGTCAGGTACAGTGAGCAATAGTTTGCCATTTATCTCAAGTGCAAAAGCTGTTAGGAGTAAAATCATTTATAGTTGAGAGTTCGGGCAGTCATATAGACAATTTCATCAATTCAGCAGATCTTGAAATTAGTCAAGAGTCACAATAGAGAAACATTAACATATTTTCAATTCCACATATTTCTTTCAAAAAAATTCAAGACCCATTTCATTTAATGGTAGTGGAACATTTTATGTGGTCATTTTCTGATCACAGGGCTATGTCAATGTTCCTAGGGTTCGCTGTTTCCGAATCTCGGGAACACTCGCACTTCTAGGAACATCTAACCCGGGGAATGACAAACCTTCTAATCATCACCAAGTCACGGAGATAATACGAAAATAGGGAACATTAGGTTGACTCCCTGATCACTTAGCAACTTCCTGATTTTTTTTTTTATTATGGCAAAAGTAAGCTAAAAACGAAGACTGCAGTATTTAGATGCTCTTCACAAGCAATGAAAATACAGTTAATGGCCATTTTAGGGGTCAGAATTTTTCAAAGTTTTCTGTGCACCCAACCAATGGCAGTGCTCCACTTAGATGGTCTCTAAGAGTAATTATTGACTAAATTCCAAGGTCAAAATGGCAGAATTTCCATGCATGGATTCAAAAGTTAGGTCTAAATTTGCAGTGTCTCTCAACAGTTGATTCTTTCTTTTGTGTACTTTCATTGACACACATGCTTCTTGGCGGTTTGCCTGCATGATGGGCACAAATTCAGAGCCAATTCCAAGGTTCCACATGTCATGTTTCAATAGAAATGTGTGTGCTCGTGCCCGCACATACATTTCTATGTCCAGCCTGTTGACGCTCTGGGCATAACTTTCAGTGTGCGCGGGCATACCTGCGCACATACAGTACCTGTGCATCCTTCACGAAACAAAATACGTTTGTGGATGAAATCAGATGCTGTTTGCCGGTCATATCACTGCATACAACTAGCAGCAGTAGTTGTGTTAATGTTCAAATAAATGCTGTGTATGTGTTTTTGTTTTTAAGTAGTTGTTGTCTATTCTTTCAGTATATGTACATGCTACATTTACCTGTGGAATACTTGGCCTCAGACTTGTTTTTTTCAAGGAGACAAGCTAATGTAGGCTGCTGTCTATGTAAGACGACAGCAACCTTTATGCCTAATTTTCGCAAAGTTTATGGCAATGAATCCTGTTGTTAAGTTACGTTTTTTTACCCACAGGTTATTTCAACATTGTATGCATTCAGTATGTTTTGAATGCAGGCAGAACTAGGATTGCACAGTCAATGCATAAACGATGTGGCTAAGTAGGTAACTGATTATCTCTTTAAGCTTCAGGACTCTGACAGTAGAAAATAAATTTCAGAAATAGACAACATGCCACAGTATTTTGTTTAAATGCCAACCCTGACATTATAGTTATGAAGATAAAATTACATTCATTCATCCAAAGTACCGCTCTCTGTCGAGTCTTAAGGAAATATGAGAGAGAAAATGCCTCTTCTTCAGTTACTAAAAGTACCAAAATGTTGTCACCATTTTTTGCACACTTGATGCGCACAGCACAATGACTTACCCGTTGGAGACTAAACCATTTTGGGCCTAAACCATTTTGGGCCTTTTTCTTTAAAATTGGCCAAAATTTTGTACATTGTATGTACTAACCCTTGGCCTCTAGTCAATAAACACTCTTAGGGTAGTATTTCCTGGTGAAATTACATTTTTCATGTCAAAGTGTTTCTTAATAACTTTTTGATCACTTTGCAGTTATTATGAAGTAAACATTTTATGGGAAACTACTAAAAAGATAGCAACTGTTTAGATTCTACATGTAAGTCAGGGAAATGCTATTTCTAGCCATCTGACTGGCCGATTTTTCTAAATTTTCTGCAAGCTAAGCTTTCACGGTATTCCAAAAAAACATAACCGGTATAATCGGATGTCTAATAATGGTACTTCGATTATAACCGGTTTTTTTCCCGCACATGAAGTTCCTAATTTGACATATGTGCTGTAGCAAGCAAGTTACGTACATAATCATTGTATCCGTAAGCCAGCGGAACTGGATGCCTCGTTTAGAAAATACAGTTGCGGTACTTGACTGGTGATTATGCTGCAATTTATCAAAAGCAAAGAACCTTTTTTATTTATGCTCTCGGGCTGAGCTATATAAACTTCAAACAATGTTCATAAAATATGTGTCCGCAATGTATGGAAATCAGGAATGGAAACTGAAATTTTTGTTTATAATCCCCGCCCTGGCCCTCCCGCTGGCTAGCTCTTCATCAGTGCTTAACCCGCCAAGAATCCCACTGCGCTTATTGTCCGTGTTTTTCTCCTACGTGCACTGGCCTGCTCTACTACAAACTGAGCCCTAACAGTTTTCTGCTTGGCTAATAAAACAAAAAAATTGAACTTTTACTGTAGAACCTACTGTACACCGAAGTGTTATATTCCTTCATTATTTAATTTGTAGTCCTAAATTTATGCTTGCTTTCATTCAACGATCGTTCTAAAAATTTTCAATGAAAGTTACACGGGCCATCGGATGTTGCACGGGTCGCCTGATTTCAACATCAGGGATCGACAAAACTACATGTCCATAGTAACGATGGTTTAAGCCATAGTCAAATAACGCAAGTGGTGCACACCAGTTGGTGTGTTACTGTGTATCCCTTCATTATTAATTTGTAGTCCTAAAATTATGCTTGCTTTCATTCAACCATTATTCTAAAACTTTTCAATGAGAGTTACACGGACCATCGGGATTTACACGGGTCGCCCGATTCAACATCAGGGATCGACGAAGCTACGCATGTCCGTAGGGATGGTAGTTTAAGCCATACTAAAATAACGCAAGTGGTGCACACCAGTTAGCCACGAATGTAATGCAAATAAGTACATAAATTTATGTACAGCTTGCTGCCACGTGGCAACTTCCTGTATAATGTACTACCGTAAGCCACACATTAACCTTCGATCTTTTCGCGAAGCTATCGCGAGCGATTATGAGAGATGTTGTGTACATACTACGGTTTATAAATGAGGATTGCTACCGAACAGAGAATACTATTGCACTTGTGTTCTGATTGGTTAATTTCGTGTCAGTTGATGTGACGTCTTTACACTGAGCGTTCTTGTAGGCGATCGATGTAGAGATTCCCAAATCTTTGTCCTTTTCATAATTATTAGAATTTTGTTACTAAAACAGCCCAATGTGTTTCCTTAATAAATAAATGGCAGGGACTTAAAGGTAGAAAATATCAAATCAAATAGCTGTGATATGCCCGATGGTATTTGAGTTCTAACGAATTAGAAAAAGCAGTATGTATGGATAATTTCGAGAAGGCTTGTCGAAAGAAACTTCGGCTGTACCTGCGAACCAAGATGACTTTGAGCCCGAAAAAATGGAAAAATACTGTTAGATAAAGAAGCCGATAAATGCAGACAGATTTTGGGGCACCCTATCTGCACAGTACAGATCGCTTGACCGAAAACTTGGAAGCTGCGCATTACAGCTCATATTGTATAAACTGTATTAGTGTTTGCACGGGTACCAAAAAATAGTACCTGATCGCCATACCCGGTGTTATGGTGACTAAAACATGACAACATTTTGTTAGGCATGTTCCATAGTACATCCATATTATTTTCCGAGAGGTAGCGATCACATTCACAAGTTAAATAATACTTCACTTGTCACAAGGTTGTATCGTCTCGTTTTGTTTCAAATAAAAAATGACAATCTTAACAGACAAGAGTCACAAGAGCCAGGTAAGAAAAATTCTACTCTCCAGAGCCTATATCAATTTAATATTAAATTTTGAGATGTTTTCTACTGGAAAAGCAGGCTTTGTAAGTGGCTCGAAGGAAATTCGCTCACACTAGTGTACAATATGCCATGGCATTATCACTAAAGGGCTATGAACGTTCTTTCGCAGCTAGTCTCATGTTGACATCCGGGCATGCTGACATAGCATTCATTCGTAGAATTCGTAGTATGCACGAATGCCACTCTGTGTCTACCAAACGTATATGTAATGGCCTGTCTAAAAAAATGGTGAATATTTTCGGTGTCATTACAGTGATATCTTAGTACTTTATACATTGCAGCAAAGTGTTGATTTGGGTAAAAGTGACACGTTTACTCATTGTGTAATTTTCGAGTTGTGTTTTTTTTTGTCATTTTACTCGAGGTTGCATACCGAATGAAATCTAAGACCGCACACATGCAAGGCTAACTTAACGTACCGTACCGAACGTTACGGGCACTGTCTTTGCAAGCTGGGCGGGGTGATATCTGCAAGTTTCTGCGTAAAACATTACTATTAATCACTGTCAGACAGCTTGCATGCAAGAATTGATGTACATATTGCTGCGAACACATATGTGAGCAGTATTGTAGCACACTATGTGACGATAGCAAATTCGGGCCGCACGCCGATGAAAATTTCAACTTCAGAAAACGAAGTGCAAACAACTCTCCAACTTGAACATAATTTCTAAGGACTCTCTTCATTCTCAGACTAGGAGAACGCTTACCAAATTGGCCAAAAAATATTAGTCCATTACCGGTGGCAATCATGTAAATGAAGTGATTCTTTTTGCATGCGATATTTTTAAAGATGTGGGTAGTAGATTTGGGACAGGTAACATGATGGCGCGCGAGCACCCCGGTAACCCTGCAAAACACATCGCAAATGATCTACTCTCATGGAAACACAAAGAATCCCGCCGCCGATGAGTTGCACTGTCAACTAGGACGTGATAGTGCTGTAACTTACATTTTTACAATTATTTCACGATTATTCACAATTATTCACGATTATTTTCGATTCTTACGATATTACCGATTTTTTCGATTTTTCGATTATTCTTCAAGGCAATAATTGAACCAAACCGTAACTGGTTATTACTGGTATCGGTAATATAACCGGTTTACCGTGAAAGCTTACTGCAAGCTCCTCACTAACCAATGGTTGCCCTTCATGTAGATCATGGCAGAATTGCTTTTTTTCCTGGCAAGAAAAACCTAAACCTGAAATGCTCCTGTATGCCTATATGCTGATCACTGATGCTCTTTTCCTTTGACTCCTAAAAGTAGGCAAACTTAGAAAACAAATTTTACTTCAAAAAGGTAGCGTGCGTGGCATTAATTGCATGTAAAGAAACAAAAATTTTAGTTAGATCCCATTAACCACAATTCAACTTTCAAGACTATTCCTGTCAAAGTAAAAAAAATCTTACATGGTCATTTTGCATCTACTGTAGGCTCCTTGAAAAGGCTAAAAATTTTCAAAACAGATGGGGGTCACTCCTTCCCCGTTAGACCCCAGGCTGGTGAGCACTCAAAGTACTTTTTGGGCCCCATAGCTCAAGTGGTTTCAAAGTTACAGTATGGCCTTCTAGAAAGGATTGCCCAATATCATATTTTCATCCCAAATGTTGCTTTTGATGTTTTTCAGGAATACTGATAACTTTTCATAAGGAAGAGTTACCGTATAAGGCCCAAATTTGATAAATATGATGTCTGGTGGTGATATGACTATAATCTGATTTCAAATAAGCAGTACTTTGATGAATTTTGGATATGTGGTCCTTCAAAAATGCAATTTTTCACTTTCAGAAACAATTTTTCCAATTTTTGAGACCACCTCGGGTCCTCTGCCCATTACCAATGATCCAAAGGGCCTCAGCAATATTTGGTCACTTGACTATCAGCAGGGTATGTAAAACAGAGCTTAAGCAGGGGTCTTAACTTGGTCTCGAGGAAAATTTTCCAAAAAGAGCCCTCCTTCAGAGAGGTGGTTATCCTTGTGGGCAAATACAGATTTGAAACTTCCACCATGGAAAGAGACAAGTCTAATGGTAATGCTCCAAGAATTTCATTTTTGTTAGGTACCTTCTTCATGGTCATATTGCAGGATAAAGTATTGTATTTTGAGTAGTATACGTACAAAAATTACTTCACAAATTATTGCACAATGTACAGTACCATTTAATTTAAGTGAATAAACGTCTATGCTTTATATCTTGGCTCAAGAATGTCCATGACAATGGGAGTCGGACTGCTGGAATTTAGTTTTCATTCTTTTACTATATTTTTGATTTTTTTTTTACTTGAGGTACACTTTAAGTGTGACGCGGTAAATAAGACGTTTTGATGAGGTGCTCCTGAAAAGCTGTGAGGGGCTTTCTCTGTAAACTGAGTACCAGGAGAAACCCCGCAGTAGTTAAACATATTTACCGTTCAGCTAATTTGAGAGTGAAAGGAAGTACAACTAAAAGCTAAAGGCTCATTATTTTGAGAGTGCAACCCCTAAAGGCCCTGTCACACTATTCCGGGCAGGCTCCACGGGCTTGTTGCAAGCAAGAATTTTGTTTCACACAGGAAAAGGTCTGCGGGCAAGTCAAGATTTGGGTGGGTCTTCCATGGAACTTGCGTATTTATACCCATGGTACTTCCTTGGGTTTTGCTGTTCTCTGTGTGAAATGCGTGCAACAAGTGAGAGAGTTCCGTGTTAGTTTTCGCAGAATGCCAGCAACTTGCGTGCCACAAGTCCTCAGATTACCAGCAGGGAGACGGTAACTTGTCCGGAACATGCCCTCGATTTCCTTGCTCCATACCCGCAGAATTGACACTATGAAGTCAAGTTGTCAGTACCAACACTGTTCCTTGCCCCTAAAATGCACGTCCCATGCACGCATCTGACACACGCTCTGCACAAAATTGTCACAGCTTCCTGGCCAACCTACTTTCTTCAAGCGGGTTAACTGCTGATGACTTGTGGTCGCTACGGGCCTCCTGCAGGTGTTCTGCGAGAACCTCTGTGGTCAAACTCATGCAGTTTACCCGTAACAAGTTTTGAGCACGTTCAAAACTTGGCTGCGGGCAACTCGGACTTGCGTGCGCACCTGCGGGCAAGTACGGGAAAGATCCGGGCGAGATACTGTCAGATCCGTGCTAAATGCGTGGACCTGCGGGCTGCATCAATTGTCACCTGCAACTTGCATGCAGTGCTTGCCCGGAATAGTGTGACAGGGCCTTCAGAAAAGAAAAGGCAAATAAAATACAAAAAACAATCAAAGAACAAACAATTTAATAAACCATCCCATAAGCAGATAAGTCCTTCTCACAACAATTCATAGTAAACCCAAACAGCCCACTCTACCTGAATCAAAGAACAAGGGAGTACAGCATTAATAATCATGGATTATATGAATAGTATATTTACTATGGAATGAAGTGAGGGTTGGTTTGCTCTTCAGATAATTAAGAACAGTATTTCAGAGTCTGCTAGAGAGTTCTTTTTTTAAGATGAAGATGTTATGAGAATATGTATAGTAAATTACCAAACTGGCATGTGCTGTAGCCATGTTTCAGAAAATGGTTTGTGTAACAGGTTATGAGCTACTGTAGTTTGTATGTGATTGTGACAGAATTTAAATTTAGAACATAGCGTAGCTTCAGAAGATTTACGTTTTTAGAACAAATAAGTGGTGTGATTTATGTGACCTTGAAAATGTAATTTGACGAATAGCTCTTTTCTGATGAGTAGGTCTTAACCAATCTTTTAATTTGGGAAGGAACTGCATTATACCAGATTGTAGAACAATATGTACTTGAGATGTGGATATATTAGAGAAAGATAAATCACACGCAAGACAATCTGAGGAAGAATTAGTTTAAGGTGACCTTAATTGACTAGTGTGGTTTAATCAATTGCACATTACCTGTCATTAAAAGACTGATAACTAGCCCCACCATTACCTCAACCCAATCAGGTACATAGCCCCAAAATCTGTAGTAATGTTATACTAAGATTACTCATAAGATTAATATTTATTTGAATTTTTTTGTTTTACAGTTGGATGTATTGGCCTTGGTTTAGAACTGGTAGCTTCCCCATCAACCCCATTTCAGAGGGGTTTCTACTGTGAGGACACCAGCATACGCTACAATTACCGTGATGATACGATAAGCACTGCCCTGCTTATTGCTGTGGGCTTAGGAGTTCCCATCATTACAGTAGGTTTATTAATTTTATTGATTGTAACTCCCTCCCCCAACCCATGAAAAAGAATTCTATATTGCCCCTCATTACCTTTTATCTACATATGTAATCCTTACTTACCAATAGTAAGTACCTGGCAAGCCTCTGTTGTCCAAGGAACAGCTTTGTTATACAGACTGAGAATACTGTAGATTTCCTGCAATACCACAACAATTATGCACAAGGGGAAAGTTTTTTTTTTCTACAGTGCCTGCCATGGCTTGATATTTTGACTTTCAGATTTTGTGCTCTTAGTCAAGTGGCTAGAAAAAATGATTGATTAGGAAACTTTTAAGAACAAAACAAGTTATTATCCTTTCTTACCCCCCAGAACTTGTCTGGCCCTATTCTTCTTGGTGACCTCATCCTGTTTCAAGACCTTGCTTGCTAACATGGTCTCTCAACATGCTGTACGCGTTAAGACAAATCTGTAGCTCAAATTTGATTGAATACACTTGTTATAGAAGGTAGGGCAAACCAAAGTTAGACCTTAGTGCCTATACCTATAGGAAGTGAAATGGTGAAAATGATGTTTTGTGCAATACAAGGTTGAAATGTTCAGTCATGATTTCTCCTGTTTCTTAACAAGGTCTCCCAAACCCTTACCAACACATCTGCTAGTTTTCATTATATCCTACCCTGGAAAGTAAACAGTTTCCTGTTTTCTGTTTTGTAAAACAGACCTACATCTTCTGTTTGGGTTGTCAAAAAGTCATGTCAGGGATTTTTTTCAAACCAAGATGTTCCAAATTGTCCATTGTGTATGAGGAAAATCTAACACCGTGCCTTAAGGCAGAAATATGAAAAAAGAAAAAATAAATACGAAAAGTTCAAAATCTTCAGCGTATGAAAGTTAACCTTGTCTGAGCCTGTCACACAGCTGAGAGAAGTGGTAACCCCACTGTATTATTTCAGGTCAAAGATTCCAAAGTCTAGGAAGGAATTGGTCCTTTTCTTTTGGACAAAAATTTCTTTATCCTTGGAAAATTCAAGTACCAAACAAAGAGAAGATATGGTTATTAAGAGCAAATAAGTCCTGGAAACCAACTTGAGAAAAGCAGCCCATATTTTGATCAACATAATTATAGCAAATATTTGTAGGAGAAAAAGCCCTTAGGGAGAGGATTGTTTTCTTAATTTCAATGGGTATATGAGAGTGATAGGTTATATTTCAGTTAAGTCTTTTGGAGCCAACCAAAACATGTGAAACTTCAGTCACCTGGGGATGTTTTATGGGTCTTTTTGTAATTTGGTTGTGTAAAGTACAGCAGCTGGTTTCAGGTACTATTGATAGTCAAGCACCTCAAGTCACTATCTTATTGAGTTTATTGATAGGAAACTTTTATAGTGCAAAATTGGTTAACCGTTCCATTTTTCTGTCTTTAAGTTAATTGCCATGTTTACTACTCCAAATGATTACTTATAATGTTGTCTTTAACCAGATTCTATTTTCCAGCTTGAATCATCATTCAATGTTTATTTGTGCAAACAAAAGAGAAAACATTTTGTGGTTAACCCTTGGGTACATTGTGAAATATGTTAACCCACCCCCTACCATGGAAAAAAAGATGGAAACGTTTTTTTTTTTCCATTCAGTACATTCTGTTTGGAAAAAGGTAAATGTAAACTCTTACCAGCCAGAGTACTATCTCCCCCCTGCCATTTTCTTGTATGAGCTACTTAAAGGGGATGTTCTAGATAAAATTTAATTTTCATACATGAAAGAGGAACTAAATCTATATGGTGTGGTGAAACTTTCTAAATTGGATCTGTATTCCTCAAGATATCCATTAATGAAGTCACTAGATTTGTGTTTCACAGTTAGCTTGAGGGCAGCAAGATTTTATCACTTGTTTACATTTACAAGGAATGTTTTGTTTTCCTTTGTTGTTTTGGCTGTTGTGTTGACCTTGAAGCTAATAAAGATAGGATCTCCCCCTCCATGGGGATTGCAAAGTTGTTAAGTTCTCATGCTACTAATGCAATCACAGGCTGATAATATGAGATTGCTGAGGAGAATTTTGATCATTAAGTATAAAGAAAAACAAAAGAATGCCCATTTATGTGAGGATATGATGTCATAAGTGCTTGCTTCAAGTTTACTTTTTTTTAAAATGTGGCAACTTTACCTGCTCATATCTTGAGAACCACACATGGAATTTCCATGAAAATTTTTATCCAAGTGCATAGAATTAGCACCTCTCTAACATATCAAAACTTGTTGTGATCTTAAAGGCAGTCATTCGTCACCCTAATCTACAGTTTCAGTATACATATATCAAAACTCTCAATTGGTATAGCTCTTTGATTGACATCACATTCAAACAATGCATCATAGCTAAATTACACAGCATGGGCACTGAGAGTGTCTTGATTACACATTATGGACTTGTAAAGCCACTGGGACAAGCCATAAAGCAATAAACAAGGATTGTGTGTAGATAAAGATGAGTTTTAGATAAATGTGGGAGGGGTTAGAAGTAAGTAGGTTTGGAGAATTGGAACTGTTTGGGATGATGAAAATATGCCTTTAAAGGCCCAATTTTCTCACCCCAAACAGTGCCAATTCTCCTAACCTTCTTAATTAAGCCCCTCCCACAATTGTCTGAAATTCACCCTCATCCAGACACAACCCTCATCCAGACACAATCTCATTTTATTGCTATTCTGATATTCCTGAATGTTTTAATAACTACTTTTCCCAACTTGGGGAAACATTACCTAAAGGTATCCCTCCAAGTGATGATTCCTTTTCTTCATATCTCCGTCTTCCTGTTTAAATTCCCAACTCCAACTCTATTTTCATCTGTCCTACTGACAACTTTGAGGTTGATTCTGTTATGAAAAATTTAAAGGACCACACCTCTCACCACAAACTACAATTCTTGTAGGGGTTTACTGAAATTCTCAGTTGGCTCAGTTCATTGATTGACAGCTAAATCAAACAATGCAGAGTACCAAAGCTTACATTACATAGCATGAACTGTACTTAAAGTGTTTTGATTATAAACATTGAGCTTTTTATGCTTACCCTGAAGCAAGAAAAGAAATTAAGGCTGTGTCTGGATGAGGATGAATTTTAGACAATTGTGCGAGGAGCTTTACAGTATGTAAAAACGTTAGGAGAATGGGTATTGTTTGGATTTGGCCTTAAAAGAAAAGTTCTTCAGCAGGCACAGAGGACATCACTGCTAAAAGTATCCCAGCTGCTGGTACCCCTTTCTTTTACTCCACATACCTTCATCTGTAACCTCTCTTTATCTACTGGAATTGTAATCAGAAAATGAAGGAAGCTAGCCAAAGCATTGGACATGGTTAATCACAATATATTAAATATATTTCCAAGCAAACTTGCTCACTATGGGATCTGTGCAATCGCACTTGATTGGTTTTAACAGCTACCTTATGGGCAGAAAGTCAAATTGTTTGTGCTTATAAGGTTACTCCTCTCTCAAGAAATGTTACACTTCCTGTATCATTCCCCAGGGATCTATTTTCAATAGGTCCTCTCCTGTTTCACCTGTTTCTCTGTTTCTTATCCCTCATATGTTTTGATTTAGCTGTGTTTCACTCTGTTTGCTGATGACAATACATAGAAATACCCACACAGCTACAAGAGTTATCAGTGATGAGTTTAAGTAAATCTTCAACTTGTTTAGATAACACGTTTAATATCAGTAAAACCAACTATGTGATATTTAGCTCAAACCAGCTCAAAGAGCTGTTTGAGCTATTGTGATCTGCCACAGTCACTCTGTGTATGTGTCTCTCTTTCATGTGTATTCACAATTGCCTTTAATGCTCTTAGGGGCACATTTATGAATGAATTGCAACGAAACTTGGACACATTGTTCATTGGACATAGGGCTACATGTTGTGTTCAAAAAGTTGAGGTCGAAGGTCTTCTAGGGGTCATTAGTGGCTGTTTTGTGAATATTAAGGTGTAACTCCTCCCACAAATAGTGTTCAGTGTCCTTGAAAGTTGGCCATAATATTCCTCATTCTTGAGTCTTGTACATACTGTACTGTAGATTTGCTTATCCAAGGTCTTACAAGGTCACAAGGTGCCACTTTTTGATGCATTGCTTTTGCTTTGCACCTGTGAGACCAGAAGTTACCAAACATGGCATGTTTAAAGGGCAAGAGCAGTCATCCTAAATTGAAGAAGTGTATTACACTGTCCAGTTCCATGATTGGCTGTTGGCAGTCTTGTGACAACATTTTTTCTCTTCAGATGTGAAATTTACTTAGAAATGACTGTTTGGTTTACCTTGAATATGCAATAGTAAAGTCATAAAATGTAATGAAAGATACTTTGAAGATAAATAAGACAAAATTTGTGTTATTTAGCTTTTTCTTCAAAATAGGTTTTGGGGGACTGCTCTTTACCTTTAATCAAGTTTTGGAGGGCTTCTAGCTGGTTGAAAAAATATGGTCAAAGGTCATCCAAAGGCCATGTTTAAAGGCCATGCACAGAAGAAAATATTTTGAAATGCTATATTCTTGTAGATGCATTGCAAAATTGTCCTCATAATTGCTCAGAAGGATGACTGGCATGTGTAAATTTCAAATTTGGGATGAAAAATAATTGTGACACCTTTTTGACCAATTTTGTGTCACCCCTCTATTTTTACTAATCTCACAAATTCAACTTACTACATGTGTCTTGTTGAACTGGACTCCCTATAAAGCTGTCCGTGTACAAGCCTCTGAGTCATATGACACTGCTTCTAAACTAGCCTTGCCTTTGGAAAGGGTTACGAGGGTTAAAGAAACTTGTGTTCAGGGAAGAAGCTTTTACCATGGAAGTACTACCTCCGAGGTAGTACGTCCATGGTTAAACTTGTCTTAGCTGCCTTGCTGATTACTAACTAAACTTACTGTTTTTTGGTTTCCCGAAAGGGAAATCCTTTGGACTCATGCAGACTACACTTTTGCAAAACGTGTAGGAATCGTGCATTTAAGTGTTGGCTTAAGCTATGGTTTGTAAGCTCAAAGATTGAGAATTATTTCTTTGTTTTGTTTTGTTTTGAGTAGAATAGTACTAAGCAAAAGCCTGTCTTCATTTTGGATGATTGAGGTTGTTGTTTCTAGGGTAGATCATTTTTAAGCGGGACATCTGTGTGAATGGTATTGCTGGACACTTAAGTCACCAACTATATATTGCAATGTTTGCCTGTTTGTTTTTTTTTTGAAAAAATGCTGTGCTTAATTCATGGGGTGTATTTATAATTTCTGATTGTATAATTGCATGAACACCAAATTTCATCTAGAAAATATATCTACATGAGGCCGTCAGAAATATGTGTACCTTCTGTAAAATGTAGCAATCTTGAAAAAGCTGTGTTTTACTAAGAGGTTCTACATTACTTGATAGCAGGGCATAGTTAAATATTGTCATGTTTTCACAAAGTGACTGACATTTATACATTTCATTCATTTCATTTCATTTATTTGTTTCATCACATTACATATTACAATATGATGTGAAAGGATGTCATCCAGAAAACCAAAATTGGCTTAACAAAGTGAATGACTCCCTATAGCCAAGAAAAAAGATAATAGATATCATCAGGACTTTGTCAACATTTTTGCTTAGAATTATAATTTTACTACTCGTTATCCATGGTAAAAGGTACTTCCATGCTCTCGCTAAGAATTGTGAGGTTTTTTAGTTCAAGATACAGCTTTACTCCCTATTATTTAAGTGGGAGGCATTGTACTGTCTGAAAGGTCACAGCTCCGACAGGCTTTTCGACCGCAGTTACGTAATAACATCCACAATACATGCATTCAGGTCAGTTAGTGGTTGTGACCTTACAGCAACAGAGAGCAAAGTAAAATATTACAGTGTCTCTTGCATGGAGGCTAACATATATTTTGATTTATGCATCAATACTTCCACAAAATATTGCTTTAAATCATTTTTGATTCCTTGCCGAAGGCAGGCAAGGAATCTATGCGATGGTGATGTCGTGTGTATGTGCGTGTCTCGATATCTCAAGAACTGTACATGTGACTTTGCTCATATTTGGTGTGTAGGTTGGTAATATTAATTCGATAATCCCTATCGATTTTCGGGGAGGTCAAAGGTCATTTGGGGTCACGAGAAGTCAATAGGTAACTTCCTTAGAAATTGCTTGTAAACACGGTATCTCAAGAAGAGTAAGTGTGACTAATCTCATATTTGGTGTGTGTATTGGCCATATTGGGCAGTTGATCCCTATTGTTTGTGGTGGAGATCAAAGGTCATTTGGGGTCACAAGAGTTCAAAAGGTCAAAATTTCGCAAACACGATATCTTGAGAACCGTACATGTGACTTTGCTCATATTTGGTGTGTGGGTTGGTCATATTGAGTAGATGATCCCTATCAATTTTCGTGTAGGTCAAAGGTCATTTGGGGTCACGAGAGGTCAAAAGGTAAATTCCTTAGAAATTGCTAATAAACACTGTATCTCAAGAAGAGTAAGTGTGACCATATTGAGTAGAAGACCCCTTATGTTTTTTGTGGAGATCAAAGGTCATTTGGGGTCAGGAGAGGTCAAAAGGTCAAAACTTCCTAAACATGATATCTCAAGAACGGTACATGTGACTATGCTTATATTTGGTGTGTGGGTTGGTCATATTGATAAGATGATCCCTATCGATTTTCGGGGAGGTCAAAGGTCATTTGGGGTCATGAGAGGTCAAATGGTAAATTCCTTAGAAATTGCTTGTAAATACGGTATCTCAAGAAGAGTAAGTTTGACTAATCTCATATTTGGTGTGTGTATTGGCCATATTGGGTAGATGATCCCTATTGTTTTTGGTGGAGATCAGAGGTCATTTGGGGTCACGAGAGGTAAAAAGGTCAAAACTTCGTAAACACGATATCTCTAGAACGGTACATGTGACTTTGTTCATATTTAATGTGTGGGTTGGTCATATTAATTAGATGAACCCTATCGATTTTCGTGTAGGTCAAAGGTCATTTTGGGGTCACGAGAAGTCAATAGGTAAATTCCTTAGAAATTGCTTGTAAACACGGTATCTCAAGAAGAGTAAGTGTGACTAATCTCATATTTGGTGTGTGTATTGGCCATATTTCGCAGATGATCCCTATTGTTTGTGGTGGAGATCAAAGGTCATTTGGGGTCACAAGAGGTGAAAAGGTCAAAATTTCGTAAACACGATATTTTGAGAACCGTACATGTGACTTTGCTCATATTTGGTGTGTGGGTTGGTCATATTGAGTAGATGATCCCTATTGATTTTCGGGGAAGTCAAAGGTCATTTGGGGTCACGAGAGGTCAAATGGTAAATTCCTTAGAAATTGCTTGTAAACACGGTATCTCAAGAAGAGTAAGTTTGACTAATCTCATATTTGGTGTGTGTATTGGCCATATTGGGTAGATGATCCCTATTGTTTTTGGTGGAGATCAAAGGTCATTTGGGGTCACGAGAGGTAAAAAGGTCAAAACTTCATAAACACGATATCTCGAGAACGGTACATGTAACTCTGTTCATATTTAATGTGTGGGTTGGTAATATTAATTAGATGATCCCTATCGATTTTCGTGTAGGTCAAAGGTCATTTGGGGTCAGGAGAGGTCAAAAGGTCAAAACTTCGTAAACATGATATCTCAAGAACGGTACATGTGACTATGCTCATATTTGGGATGTGGGTTGGTCATTTGAGTAGATAATCCCTGTTTTGACATTCGTGGAGGTCAAAGGTCATTTGGGGTCATGAGAGGTCAATAGGTAAATTCCTTAGAAATTGCTTGCAAACACGGTATCTCAAGAAGAGTAAATGTGACTTATCTCATATTCAGTGTGTGCATTGGCCATATTGAGTAGATGATCCCTATTGTTTTTGTGGTGGTCAAAGGTCATTTGGGGTCACAAGAGGTGAAAAGGTCAAAACTTCGTAAACATGATATCTCAAGAATGGTGCATGGTTCTGTGCTATTTTTTTACGTGTGTGTTGGCCATATTGAGTAGATGATCCCTTTTGTTTTTGGTGGAGGTCAAAGATCATTTGGGGTCATGATAGGTCAAAAGGTCAAAACTTTGCAAACACGATATCTCAAGAACGGTACATGTGACTGTGCTTATATTTAGTGTGTAGACTGGTCATATTGAGTAGATGATCCCTATTGATTTTCCCAAAGGTCAAAGTTCATTTGGAGTCAGCATGTTCAAAGTCTGACAAGCTTTCCTGCACAGTCTTTCAAGAAAGGTCACTTGTAGGGTCCTGTAACTTGTCATGTAGATGGTACATAGTGAATACATGGTCATTTGGGTCCACAATGGGCAAGGGGGATCTCAATGTAGGAAGATTGGATGCCTTGCATGTGTACTTTGTGGGCACATTATGGAGCCCTGTTAATTGAAAAACATTGCAAAGCAATGTCAATATGAAGAAAGGCCTTACATTTCAGCGACAAGGAATCACTAAGCCTTTTGGTTTTCTGGTTAAAGATTTGTCTTCCATTTGCAAACTTCAAAAATACCTTTGGTTGGTAACATTGTTTGCTGGAGTACACACCCTACTCAGCTTAAGCATATTTATCTCCTCCAGAAAAAAGCAATGAGGCTTGTGACAAACTCCAACTACTGTGCCACTACTAAAAGGCTTATCTTTAATCTTAAAACTTTTAAACTTTTAATATTTTCATTGATGTTTACAGGTATCATGTACAACTATTTAAACAGTAAATTGCCCATAGTTTTTGACAATCACTTCATTTTAAATTGTGATTACTACCACTCTCACACTAGTAAGTCTGATAATTTTCATGTAAGTAGGTTTTGTACACAAGCTTTTTACCAATCTCTTTATGTCATAAATTAGAAATCCCTAGGTACAGTACATTTTTAACAAGAACATGCTTTTCGGAGATAAAATGCTTAAACCACTACTACTTTCATCTTCTTTATGTTTTGTGCTATATGTCTGTTCTTAATTTCTGTTTATATGTTACAGGGGGCTGCTAGTAAAAGCATTCTGTTTCCCCAGCTCTCCTCCACTCCCTGTCTTGTTAATTGTAAATGTCTTACATGATATTGTGGAAATGAATTGAAGTGGGAGGATCTGTCTCTATTTATGTAGGCTATCATACATTAAAGAACTACTTTACCATGGAAAATATATTTTAGAGCTTTGTGGATCCCGTTGAAAATTGCAGTACAGTATGCTGCTTCTATGAAAAGTGAATATATTGGAACACAAGATTGCTGCCATGATCATATGAGACAAGGTTAGCATGACTTTAACAGAAGGTAAAAGATGTTTGTGCTGTTGAAACCAGACCCTCAAAAAAAAAAAAGAATAACTTACAGAATAATTCTTAACAATTATTTTCTTTTCTGGAAAATTTAAGCCCTGTTTTTACCAGATGGATTTGTTTTAATGGGCAGGTAATGATGAAACTAATTATAACAACAGATTATATATAAAGGGTAAATGCAGTCATACCAACATAAATAAGTGCAGTAGACTGTTTCATGATTGACTCCTGATATTATGTGAAAATGTTTCTCCTCCCCAGGTGAGGAATTTACTAGGAGCAACTGCTTTGTTTACCTTAAATATGCAACATTTATGTTGTTAATATCATGAAAGATACTTGGGCAAGAAATTAGAACACAACTGCAAGATTTAACTGTTGTTTCAAAACAAGTTTGGGGCAACTGCTTTTGCCCTTGAACCTCTCAGATAATACCACGGACTTCCTGTACATGGACAGAGCATACTGCACGTTAGATTGTTGGCTACCATATGTGTAAGAAAAAGCTCACCAAGATGGCCGTGTGCTATTGCTTTGTTTGAAAGTTTGTACTTGCTCAAGCCAATTTCCAGAGTGTGCAAGAAAGTTTATATATTTTTGAAATATGGCAAGGTAAGGTCAAAATCACTTCACGTATTGCAGGAATATGATATTCTTTCAGATTCAAGTTTATCTTTTGTTTAAAGTATAATGGAGATGTCATCAAATCAGATGATTTACAGCTCCATGGCGGCCATCTTGGTGCGCCTTTTTGTCCCAGACAGTGGCGACCATTTACGAATAGGACGTACCCTTTACATGCTCTGTCCGTGTATATAAGTCCGTGTATAATACACACCAAGGTTATAAACTTGAAGTATGGTGTGGTCAATTTAGTTTAGAAACAGAAATGTTGGTCATGCTTTAGAATTGCCCAAGGCAAACTTGGCCAAATGTTTGTGTGTCTGTGGAAATAGCTAAATAAATGCCATTAGTAAGATACACATCTGAAAGTAATTTAGATTCATACAGTGTGCCAATTTTTCATTGATTGCTGCTTTTTCCATCATGCATGATTGATAAACCTAACTAGCAATGAAGTAACTCTGTTTTTCTTAAGTCTTTTAGAAAAAGTGAAACCAGTTTAATCTGTGAAGCATAAAATAACTCCACCCCTGAAAGGTGAAAAAAAAGTGCAGCATAACATGAAAAGACTGCACTACTGAGTTAGTTCTGTCATGCTGACAGTCATATTCTGTCATAGCTGTACATGGTACCCATGTACCTTGCTATCTCTGCCTAACAGTGGCATCACCAAGGGGATTGGATAGGTGCCAGGGGGCATGTCCCTCCTGAAAAACCCTGTGCCCCCTGTGTGTCCCCCAAATGAGATTTGGGATTTTTAAAACATGTCTTTTGTAGTGTACCACATTTTGTATAAACTGATTCTTCTGTGCACAAGAAGAAATGGCAGTCATTTCTATTTTTTTAAAATGTGGCTCTCTGAAAGGCTGCATTCATTAAAAATTTTCTGTACACTGTGCGCTGGTTGAAAGCAGGGCTTACTGTAGCTTAGTTGTTCAGGCAGGATACAATGTTTCCTTCAGAGAATCACTTTAAACTGCCAACCAACTGCTTTCTCTATAGTTCAGCTCTCCCTTTGAAAGTGTCTGTCAGATCCACTTCTGGGAGTAGTTTTTAGAGCTGTTCGTAGTCAATAGAATCAACCTGAAATGATGACTTAAGTTTAATGCCTCTTAAGTACCTTTAAACCCAGGAGCATCTGGGGGCTTTGCCCCCTGGACCCCCACATGGGCATTGCCCATGGACACTACCAGGGGTTCTGCCTGTCTTCTACCAGGGGCCCTCCACTCTTCAGGGTCTTGCACTTTGTCCTCTGTGACACCTCTGGTGTCATAAGTTTGTCTATTAGTAGCCCTCTGAAAAATCCTTGTGCCCCCCCCCCCCCAAAAGGTAAAGGGACGACACCACTGCTGTCTATTTGGTTTCCCAAAAGGGAATACTATGCTGTCATGCAGATGACCTTTGCAAAACTAACTAGTTAAAGTTCATACATTTTAGTGTTTGTGTATACTATTGTTCATTGACATCCTTAACATTGCAGTTGGTTCCCAGTACTCCAAACTTACAGTATTGAAACACCTATTGTTCACTCAACTTAACTGTCTGAAGCCAATACTATGTTTCTTTGATATGGGTTTTCATAACTCAAACCAGGTGAGATAATTTTTGATGTGGAAAACTGTGCTTTTAACTTCTACAATAAAATCATGTTGTTTGGAATTAAAGGAAACAGAAAGCATTTTTACCATTTCTTTCACAATTTACTTTATGTATTCTTGATTTTTACTGCATATTTGAAACTTTGAGAAACCGTGACTTTTGATGTGAGAAAAATGTTTTCCTACTTTGAAATGTATTTAACCTTTATCGAACATTTAATGATAGTGATAGGTATGCAACCAGTTTCAAATAATAATGTATGGAAGCCGAAGAAAGGCTTAATCATAAAAGAAAGTCATAGTTAAGTATTAGCTGTTTCGGGGAGTCAGATAAGTCTTTATGGCTCAATTTCCAACCAATTTTTAAAAGTAGGGCCCCCTCCTTTTCAGTTGTGGCTCACCGGCTTGTTTTCCGTATCCCATTGCTTTTGCTTATCACCAAGCACAATGGCAGTAGGCTCCATTTTTAAAGTCTTTGATATGATCCAGCTAGGAGACGAATTCCAGAACTATGGCATACCTTCCAGCCTCAAGTCTGATGCCCTAACCACTTGGCCATGCAGTGGGTCTAAACATCATTTAATAATCCCGCCATTTACCTTTGCCCACATATTGATATTCTGGAGTCACCACTGCTACCCATTTACACTCCTTAACTGAACTGCATCAGAAACTGTGGTAATATTAACAATGACCACAGGGCAATCTGTATCAGTGCAGGTATTTTTGGTGGAAATGAAGAAATTGTGCTGACTTAAATTTGCAAAAAAAGAACCACCTTTTTGTGTGTAGGTATACTTGTAGAACATAATAGGTCATGTTATGGGGAGGGAATCCCAAGCTGGTTGTCCATCAACTGCAGGGAGATCAGAAGTGGACCTTGTGGTCTTTTGGAACTTAGAAGCTATTTTGAAAGTAACATAAAATCCAATCCAAAGATATTCTGCAAAATCAAATTTGTAATCAAAGTTGTTGAACCATGAAATTAGACCTAACCACAGATATAGATGAAATCAGAATAAGCGCAGTGTAAGGTCATGAATATTTTGAAAGTTGATTTTAGTTTCTTCATGGTGTTGAAATAAATAAACTGACAGATGTAAGTTAGTTTGTCTTTAGAGCAATGTCATTAAGTAAAGTAGTGTTGCAGTATGCTTGACAAAAAGGAAATGTCAATTGCCACAAACCAGGAGGAAAAAGGTGTAAATGACCTTGTAGAAGAACAACAAGCTGAAAACGACTTCCTTTTGATTTGAAGCATTCTGAACTAAGTCATATCATGCCTGTTGTTGCCATACCATCCTGTTTTTGTTATCAGTTGACAAGCCATAAACTATCAGTTGACAAGTGGGTCCTTTGCGTGCAAGGGAATGATGTTTATACCTGTGCTGATAGTTATATGCTTTAGTGCACAAAACATGTGAATTGACTCTTTCTCTTTTCTAGTGAGATCTAGAGCAGCCCTCACATTGTCTGTGAAAGCAGTTGATGCCAATGAGAATGGTCTGGTCTGACCTGAGGGAAGGAGGGGATCTGTTGTAAAGGTTGAAAATGTTGAAAAGGGGAGATGGTTGCAAGTGAGTATTTTAGCATTTAGGGAAAAAACAAAATCTTAAAATACTTGGAAAGAAATGCCTTCAAATATTTAAAGTTTTTCAAATATTACAAGTATTGAGGATCATGATTTGTCTTTTGGTGCTTTCTTCATCTCCTTTTTGTTAAGTGTTTGAATTTTTTTTTTTATTAAAATTTACTCTTTCATAATTCATCAAATTCTAAAAAACTGTAAAATCAGTGGAAAGAAAAACTTTTCCTTTTTCCACTGATATAATAACTTATTAGCTCAACCCACTAACAGTGGGTAGAGGTTATGTTATACTGTAAAGGGGCAAAATGTCTGTCTCTCTCTCTTCAAAAGGTTTCAGTCTTTGTAATTGCCAGTGGAGTTTTCTAAAATTTGCTTTACAGGTGTCGTATATAGCAGGGCAACACATTTATCATTTATCAACATGATGAACCCCCTAATGTGGTATTTTTTGGCCCTTTTTATCATTTTTTGCCCCATTTTGATCATTTTTTGCCCAAAGGCAAAAGTCTCAATGGAACAAGATCCCATGGAGGAATAGTAAGCATGTAGGCCTATTTTTATGATTGCCTGTGTCCACTGTGTACACACCATGAGTTCCCATTCAGCTAATTACTTATCCTTCAGTAATTTTAGTTATCTATTGCACAAAGCTCTCCTTGCTATGTGTGTAAGGACATTTCCATGCAGTAGGGTCACTGTTCATCCATAGAACTGTTCTTTGGCTCATGGCCACAAGTTAGCTTTCTTGGAGTGTTCAAGCTGGAGTGGTGGTAAAGAGATATGGTCTCTGCTCACATCAGGCTTGCTAGAATTTAGAATAATGACAGATTTAAATGTACATAAATCAGCATTTCCTATCAAATGCATGTTTTAGTAAAGTTTCTTCCAGTACTTTATTGTTTTCAAATTTCATGGAGGAGTGCAGCTTGGGAGGGAGAGAGAGGAAAGCTGATGGAAGGGAAAGGAGAGAGGGATTGAGGAAGGGGTAAGACATCTGATTTCTACTTTCCCTAAATTGCTTATGCTACTGTCCTACACAAACTAGTCACATTTATGGTACACTATGACTTTAAAGTACATTATCTGATACCTGCCCTCATAGGCAGCTTTATATAAAGGGATAACTAGCTGTAGAGATTTATCATTGACACAATCCAACCGCTAGGTGAACCATGTTTACGTGCTGGCCAGCCCAGCTAGAATTGTCCGGGTATGTATTAGTTGTACGCCATGATCTTTTGGTTTCGATGACAAAAGAAACCAATGCATTCATGATGGTGTGCGTGTGTATGTGTGTATGTGTGTGTGTGTATGTGTGTGTGTATGTGTTTGTGACACTGCTTGTTAACACGATATCTCAAGATAGGAATGTCTGACAGTTTCAAACTTGGTACATAGATGCGCCATATTGAGAGGAGGAACTCTACTGTTTTTAGTGGAGGTCAAAGGTCATCTGGGGTCACCAGGGGTCAAAGTCTAAAAACCTTGTTAACACAATATCTCAAAGGTAGGGAACTTGGATAGATTTCATATTTAGTATATAAATGCATTATAGTCAGAAGATGGTCCCTATTGTTTTTGGTGGAGGTCAAAGGTCATCTGGGGTCACAGGGGGTCAAAGTCTGAAAATCTCGTTACCACCATATCTCAAGGTAGGAAACTTGGATAGATTTCATATTTAGTATGTAAATGGGTTATGGTCAGGAGATGGTCTGTAATGCTTTTGGGTGGAGGTCAAAGCTCATCTGGGGTCACCAGGGGTCAAAGTCTGAAAACCTTGTTAATGCGATATCTCAAGGTAGGAAACTGGAATAAATTTAATATTTAGTATGTGAATGCGTTATAGTCAGTAGATTGTCCCTACAGTTTTTGGCGGAGTTCAAAGGTCATCTAAGGTTACAGGGGGTCAAAGTCTGAAAATCTCGTTACCACCATATCTCAAGGTAGGAAGCTTGGATAGATTTCATATTTGGTATGTGAATGTTTTATAGTCAGTAGATGGTCCCTATTGTTTTTGGCAAAGGTCAAAGTTCATTTGGGGTCACCAGGGGTCAAAGTCTAAAAACCTTGTTAACATGATATCTCAAGGTAGGAAACTTGGATAGATTTCATATGTAGTATGTAGATGGGTTATGGCCAGGAGATGGTGTGTTATGTTTATGATGGGGGTCAAAGGTCATCTGGGGTCACCAGGGGTCAAAGTCTGAACACCTTGTTAATGCAATATCTCAAGGTAGAAAACTTGGATAGATTTCATATTTGGTATGTGGATGCTTTTTAGTAAATAGATGGTTCTGTTTGTTTTTTGCATAGGTCGAAGGTCTCCTGGGGTCATCAGGGGTCGAAGTCTGAAAATCTCCTTACCATGATATCTCAAGATAGGAAGCTTGGATAGATTTCATATTTGGTTTGTGGATGCTTTATGGTCAGGAAGTGGTTTCTTTTGTTTGTGGCGGAGGTCAAAGGTCATATGGGGTCACCAGGGGTCAAAGTCGCAAAATTTTGTTAGTGCAATATTTCAACTTAAATAGATTTCCTATTTGGTATGCGGATTGTTATGGTCAGGAAATGGTACTTGTTTTTTTTGGTATAGGTCAAAGGTCATCTGGGGACACCTGGGTCCAAAGTCTGAAAATCTGGTTTTCATGAAATCTCAAGATGGGAAGCTTGGATAGATTTCATATTTAATATGTATATGCGTTATGGTCAGGAGATGCTCCTGTTATTTGTGGCAGAGGTCAAAGGTCATCTGGGGTCACTGAGGGTCAAAGTTTGAATTTTTTTTTATGCGATATCTCAAGGTAGGAAACTTGAATAGAATACATATTTGGTATGTGGATGGGTTATGGTCAGGAAATGGTCCACGTTGTTTTTGGTGGAGGTCAAAGGTAGAGATGCCAAGTATCCCGATTTAGGCAGAATAATTGTGATTTCCCACCCTCGATTTAGCCCCATTGCTTTTGGCAGAAACGAAAGGTCATCTGGGGTCTCCAGGGGCCAAAGTCTGGAAACCTTTTTAAATACGATCTTTGAAGATAGTTGTTTGTCCATCTGTCTGTTGTTGTTTGCCTGTCTAGCTATGTATGGCTTTTATTGAGGTCAAAAGGTCATCTGGAATGACAAAATTATTTTTTGAACATGCTGGTATAACATTTGAATGAGAAGATAATGGTGCATGAATGGCTCTCTCTGAAATGGAACATTTATGTGCCATCGAAACCTCAATGCATTTTTGCATTCTGGTTTCAAGATAAATTAAAAGCTAGACTTGTAACATCAGAAGGGATGAGTGACAGTAGCTTTGCTGCTCTAGATAAATATTGGGAACAATTTTCAAAAAAGATTAAAAACAGGTGTTCTCGAACTCCTGGAATGCTTTGAAAATTATGGGAAAAAGGGTTAAACAAAAGTTCAGTGAGGTTCGTGTATTTGCTGTCTTTGAGGTAGGGTCCAAGTGGAGTGGACTTAGATGCAAAATGGTGCTATTTATTAAACATTTTGAATCATATAAATATGCTTGGTGACCAGTAGAGGTTGCTCGGTTGAGGTTAAGCTCAGAATACTCACAAGTGATTTTCCCACTGGCCAACTGATATGACCTGACTACTTTAATAGGGATGTGAAATCTTCGCCTTTTGGCGGAATTCCGTTTTTACCATTTCTTCTGATTTTAACTTTCGCTTTTTTGAAAATCGCCATTGATTATTTTAGACCGTGTTAACTTGATTGGGTGTCGAAACTAGAAGATTTTTGCAAGCTATCACCCCTTACTGATGGTGTACAAAGCATTGCATACAGTATGCTGCTAAACTACAGTAGTACTAAATCCTTCTCATTAACAGAATTTAATGTGAATTGGTACCATTATTTTTATTTTTTTCATTTTGATCTCAACTGCACATTGTCACAGATATGGGAACATATACATGTGTGGTGTATGTGGTACAACTCTTTGTTAAATACTATTAAGCTAGTTATGAAAGCATGTTGCTTTGCTGTACTCCAGCTAAACTAACTGTACATTGTACAATAAGGTCAATGAACATGAATTTCGTGCAGAAAAGGTGGAACAAAAAGACTGTTCTGAGTAACACCATAAACACATTCAATTTAAATTTATCCAAATTCAGGGTTGAGTTTTTACCTGAAAAAAAGTGTTTTTATCTGGACAGTGGTAAAAACTGGTAATTCCTGGTAGAAACTGGTAAAAAGGGGGAAAACCCATGGATGCAAGTGCTAGGCAACGTTTAGTGTATACTGTAGGTGTATGGCACGCCAAAAGGCTCACCAAATATGATGATGTTCTAAAAATACACATTCATGTACTAAAATTACACATTCATGTACCAAAAATATACGATGATGTACTAACTTCATATGATCATGATGTAAATTTACACCATCATGTACTAAAACGATAAGTTCATCATGTTAAATGTTACAATGTACATGTAAAATCACATGTTGTACATCTCAAAAACACACGTTGTACATGTAAAAACGTAAGATCATCATATTATTATTGTCTCTTCTGCACGCCATACAGAGTGAGCCTTTCGGCGTACCAGAAGTCTGATTTCTTACGATCATGTACTGACATTTAGTACATGATTTTATGAAATCAGTACATGTACGTAAGCAAACAGTACATGAACGTATGAAATCAGTACATGATCGTAAGCAGCTAGTACATGAACGTGCACTTTTACTTCATCGCATTCGGTGAGCCTTTTGGCGGACCGAATTTTGGTGCTACCTGCATGTAGTCAACTAGAGGTTGAAAACCACCCTTCAGGGATAAACCCAATTCAAAGGTGTGTACCATACCTACAGCCCCCAGCAGTGTTTTCACCGATTTACATTATAGTATTTAATAAGTTAGATGAGATTTAACAACACACGAACACGTATGTGTTGTAGTGTCAGCCAACTTGATAAAAAATTCAAAGTTCAAATTTACTTTCAGGTATTGTTCAGGTTTAAGTTTGGTTTCCCTTTAGTCACCTCTTACGACAGGCAGGAAATGCTGTGGGCATATTCTACAACCCCCAGCCCATAGGGGCAATTTACATTGTAAACAGGATGCAAACTCATCGTGGAAATGATGCAATCTAGAGTGTGTCCCCACTTGAAAACGACCAGGCGATCAGATCCAGTTCAGACCCCGCGCAGGCGATCAAATTGCAAGTGGGAACGCTTTCGTTCCCCGGATCAGATCCCGAGAGGTTGATCGCCCCTTCGAGGAGGATCAGACCGCGCGCAGGCGATCAAGAAAACAAGTAGGAACACAACGGGGGATCAAGGTGACCCAAGATCAATGACGTACTTCCACAGTGAAGCTCCTCACGCCACACAAACTCGTGTAAACAAACGTGACCTGCACACATAATTTCAATGAAACAACTTCCTGTTACTTGAACCGGAGGAGGGGATCAGATCTCGCACAGGCAATCAAATGGGAACACTCATGCGGTTGGTCACAAACTTTTTCAGTTGATTGAGCTTGGGGCGATCAACATGGGGGGATCAAGTGGGAACACGGCCCTAGAGCGTGGAATCATTGAAATGGATAATTTTTAGACTGTTTTTCCCCATGATAACTGCCAGAAGTGTGGGACTAGCAATTTAGAAGTGGTTTGGTCTTAGAACAGTTTGGAGGATCATCTGCTGGTCCATAGTGGGTTCATTAATGTTGATCCCCTAAAATCACACCAACTTAAACAATCACACTCTGTCACACACATGTACAGTACAATGTTTTGCAGACATTCAAGGATGTAATAAACTGTGATGTGCACCTATACTCGCTTTGGGACTAAGGATTTGGGGGTGTATTACAAGTGTTTTTTTTCCATATGATTTTCCCCAACATGAAAATTGTGCAAAACGGGCACTTTTAAATATGTAGATAAACAGAATTAGTAAGGATTAGTAAGGATTACTATAATTTGTGGAAACTAAAGCTGTGCAACATTTTGGGTAATTATCCGTCATCAGGTAGTGAAATATCAACAGCTCAGTGGTTGGAAAATGCTACAATCCTCGACAAAAGTACATGGGACAAACCCCGCTCCCGTATCAATGTTGAAGTTTCAGGACGCCTTGGGCTGCCACAACATTGAATGGGGGAGTGGGGGGATGGTGTTCGGTACATTGCTTGTTTTGCTAATTGTTTTGTCCCATCATTTTTGTCGAGGATTGTAGATTCAATCAAAGTAAACCACAAATGAGTACCTTTGCAACTTGACTGGTGAATTGATGTTTGGGGTAAGCACCCTTCAATAGGAGGCAAAATATCAACTGAACATTTCAAATGATGCACCATCCATGGCTCTTCTTGAGCATAATTGAAGAGATGTAGCTTTTGCTGGGGTAATTATGATTAAGACTGAATTGTTGCATAGTACTCTTTGTTGGAGCATTTTAAACACAATATTTCCCTTTAAGGTTTGTGTTAACAGACACATATAGTAAGTTGGTACAGTATACATTGAAGGAATTACATGTATTTAATATGGTCAATAGGTGTGTCAGAGCATTAAGGAGCAACATATTTTACTTTTGCCCTGTGGGCAAGTTTGTCATATGGTGCATTTTTTCAGAAGACATCTTGCCTTAATTCACATGCATAATGTGTTTAAGATGTATATGGTATTAAATTAAAGGAGAGAGTATAATATTTTAAATAAGTGGGATCAGTGCCTAGCTAGCTACATCTATATCTACAGTACAGTAGTCAATATAATGGAAGAATTAATGAATCACCCCAAACACTGAACTGCACCAGTTAGAGTACAGTACAAGTGTAGTTTCTTGCATCATATCATGTGCTTAATTGGTTCTGGGTGTAGCTTAGGAGATCATGTGTTATTTTGTTTGTGCTTTAGTGCTTCTTACATAAACATTCAAGATGTAGGAAGCATGCATTGCAGCCCCAGTTGAGGCAGAAATTTATTTTGTTGCCTTTGAGATGCAATGACACATGATATGGCATCCTCCTCCCTCTTTCCTCCTCCCCCTCCTTTGAAAATTGTTGAATAGGTAATTTTCATGATAGGTGACCAATATTCAAGCTACTTTAATGACAATCTGCATGCGGATGTGTGTTTTCAGATATCACATTTTACCCATGCACACACATGCACAGGTAGACAAGATTTTAATGTAATATCTAATAGGATCCTTTCAGCGTTAATTTAAACATGACTATCTAAATCATATTTACAATTAATGGACCATATTTTGCTTCAACTTAAAATTGTTTTTTTCCATTTGAAGGCTTAGTGTTATTTATTCCATTTTTTTCCGTCATTATTTAGGTTGTTCAGTTTTGTTCAGCAAGCTCTTTGTAGTAACCATTTTCGTTCAAAATTCCAATAAACCATCACCATACTCGCATAATTCTGTTCCACCCCCAAGTTATGATACAAGTTCTTAAAGGGCAGGAGCAGTCATCCCAAATTGAAGTAGTGTAGTAGACTGTCCAGTTTCATGATTGGCTGTTGGGACGTCACGTGACAATGTTTTTTTCTCTTCAAATGTGAAATTTACTAGCAGTAACTGCTTTCTTTACCTTCAATATGCAATAGTTAAATCATAAAATGTAATGAAAGATACTTTGAAGAGAAATAAGATGAAAATTGTGCTATTTAGCTTTTTCTTCAAAATAAGTTTGGGGGACTGCTCTTTACCTTTAAGTTGAACTAGATGAAATGAACAGATGTCTGATATATCCCTTGAGAGAGCAGTTTATATTATTAAAATTGTGGAGACTGTTGGCAATGGATGAGCATTACTGCAAGAGACTTAAGTGGGATATTTCATGGTTCATCAGTGTGAAGAGTCCTCCAAGCATACATGGAGCAAGTCCAAAGGGTCACGTTGAACTGTTTTTCAAATTAATGCAGTTTCTTACAAAAGAACAGGTGTAAATGCAGTCAGGACTTTCTCAATGGAAGGTCAAGACCTTTTAGGACTGGCAGAGTGGCTGCTGTTACTTTAATTTGCTGCCGTATGGTGCTTTTTTTCTTCATGACTTTAATGATTACTTCAAACAGTCTTTTGCTGATGAAAACTGACAGCCAATGCTGTAGGACAATTAACCATAACTTTATCCTGCAAGAACCATTTGGTAGAGATGTTGTCACAGAACTTTTGTCCCACATAATTGTTGTACAAGTTCCATAATAACGGTAATTCCAAACAGGAAAATTCACTTGATGTTTCTAATGAGTATTTACCCAATGTACACTTTTTGGAATCCTAAACTTACATTCCATTTTTGGTTCCTTGCCATATACTGACAAGGAATCTATGCCATGATGATGTTGTGTGGTGTGTACATGTGTGTATCTGATGCTTTTCCTTGTAAACACATATCTCAAGAACGGTAAGTGTGGCTAATCTGGTACTTCGGGTGTGCGGGTTGGCCATAATGAGTAGATGACTGTTATTGTTTCTGGTGGGGTTAAAGGTCATTGCTGGTCAGGAAAGGTCAAAAGGTCAAAGTTTTGTAAACATGATATTGCAAGAGGGATAAGTGTGACTAATTTCATATCTAGTGTGTGGGTTAACCATGTTGAGTTGATGATTCCAATTTTAAGAAACAGAACCCACTGCCATTGTACTTGGTGCTCAGCATAAACAATGCAGTTAAGGAAAACAAGCCAGTGATATAGCCACAACTGGAAAAAAGGCTCTGACCTGCTTGACTTGAACCAGTTGGTTGGAAACTAGGTGCAAAACTCTATCTTAGTAAATAAATTGATGACTCCTATCAGTTTTTTGAAGGTCAAAGGTCATTTGAGGTCATTAGAGTTCAAATGGTAAATACTTGGAATTGCTTGGAAACACTATATCTCAAGTTGGATAACCATGAGGGATCTCATATGTAACTTGTGCATTGGTGGTACAAAGCAGATTACTCTTGATGTTGGTCAAGGTCAAATGTCACTTTGGGTCAATAAAGGTCAGATGGTCAAAACCTTGTAAACATAATATCCCAAGAAGGGTAACAGTGAAGGATCTTACACTTTGCATGAGTATTGCCCAGACGAAGTACTGTAGATGGTCCCTATGGAATTTTGGTATTGGTTGAAGGTCATTTGGGGTCCCCAGAGGTCAGAAGGTCATAATTTTACAAACACGATATCTCAAGATGGTTAACAGTGAGGAATCTCTGTTTATGAGTTTTGCCCATATTAAGATGGAGAAAGGCCATATTTTTGGTGGAGATCATTGAACACAATATGAACACAATATCTTAAAAGCTAAGCAGTGAGGGATCTTATGCTTAGCATGTGCATATCTCACAGATGAACCCTGTCATTTTGTTAGGGTCATCAGAGATCAGAACTTAATACATTTCAGCAGCAAGGAGTCATAAAGGCTTTTTGATTCCTTGCCGAAGGCAGGCAATAAATCTATGGGATGGTGGTATTGTGTATGTGTGTGTGTGTGATGCCCACTTGTAAACATGATATCTCAAGAAGGGTAACTCTGAGAGATCTCAAACTTGGCATGTAGATTGCCCACATTGAGTAGCAGATCCTTATAGTTTTTGGTGGAGGTCAAAGTTCATTTGAGGTCACCAGAGGTCAAATGGTAAGTACCTTAGAAATTGTTGTGAACATGATATCTCAAGAAGGAAAAAATGTGAGTGATCTCATACTTACCATGCGGGTTGCCCATATTGAGTAGATGATCCCTATTTTTTTGCGGAGATCAAAGGTCATTTGGGGTCACCAGAGGTAAAAAGGTCAAAACCTTGTAAACACTGTATCTCAAGAAAGGTAACTGTGAGGGATCTTATACATAGCATGTGGATTGCCCATATTAAGTAGATGATCCCTATTGTTTTTGGTGGAGGTCAAAGATCATCCTTGGTCACCAGAGGTCAAAGCATCAAAATTTTGTAAACACTATATCTCAAGAAGGGTAACTGTGAGAGATCTCATACTTAGCATGTGGATTGCCCATATTGAGTAGATGATCCCTATTGTTTTGTTGGAGGTCAAAGGTCATTTAGGGTCATCAGAGGTTAAACCTTGCAAATACTAGATCTCAAAAAGGGTAACTGTTGGAGTTTATATTCATTAGTGGATAGGTTTAAGAGTTTTGAATGGCATGGGTAATGTAAGATGCATAGGTAAGCTTTTGGAAACCCTGAGGCAATAAACTGAGATTGTGTCTGGATAAGGATGAATTTCAGACAATTGTGGGAGGGGCTTCAGTAAGAAGGTTTGGAGAATTGGAACTGTTTGGGGTGAGAGAAATGGGCCTTTAAGGCAAATTACAAATCTTGTTAATTTTCAAGGACATCATAGTCATTGGGATGGGCATTACACCAAAAAGCAAACACAAAAGGGCTGCCACTAAATAGCCAAGGTTACACATTTCTGTTGAGATGTCTCTACTGTATGTCCCAATGTATGGATGACTGTTAGGATTAGGGCTTGTTCTAACACTAATCTCAATGCAGTCAACTTTTTGGATCATAGAGACATCATTATACAGAGTGCTATCCTCAATACCCGAAATTTTGATTTTATTAAACAAGTATGTTTTAAAAATACCACTTTATCAAGTTATTGGACAACATAGTTTACCAGCATCCTTACTGTGTGGGAGATTTCTTGTTTGTACTTTGTAGAGGTCAGAGGTTAGGGTCACAAAATGCAAAACCTTGTAGACATGACATTTTTGGTTTCGATGATAGAGAAAACTATGCATTCACGATGGCGTGTGTGTATGTATGTGTGTATGTATGTGTGTATGGGCGTGTGTGTGTGTTTATGTGTGTGTGTTTGTGACACTTTGCTCGTTAACACGATATCTCAAGAAAGGAATGTCTGACAGTTTTCAAACTTGGTACATAGATGCGCCATATTGAGAGGAACAACCCTATTGTTTTTGGTGGAGGTCAAAAGTCATCTGGGGTCACCTGGGGTCAAAGTCTGAAAATCTTGTTAACATGATATCTCAAGAAAGGAAACTTGGGTAGATTTCATATGTGGTATGTTGATTTGTTATGGTCAGGAGATGGTTCCTATTGTTTTTGGCAAAGGTCAAAGGTCATCTGGGGTCACCGGGGTCAAAGTCTGAAAATCTTGTTAACACGATATCTCAAGAAAGGAAGCTTGGATAGATTTCATATGTGGTATGTTGAGTTGTTATGGTCAGGAGATGGTCCCTATTCTTTTTGCCGGAGGTTAAAGGTCATCTGGGGTCACCAGAGGTCAAAGTCTGAAAATCTGGTTAACTCGATATCTCAAGATAGGAAGCTAGGGTAGATTTCATATTTGTTATGTTGATGCGTTTTGGTCAGGATATGGTCCCTATTAATTGTGAAGGTGAAAGGTCATCTGGGGTCACCAGGGGTCAAAGTCTGAAAATCTCGTTAACACGATATCTCAAGGTAGGAAGCTCGGGTAGATTTCATATTAGGTATGCAGATGTGTTATGGTCAGGAGATGGTCCCTATTGTTTTTGGCGGAGGTCAAAGGTCATCTGGGGTCAGGGGGAGTCAAAGTCTGAAAATCTTGTTAACATGAAATCTCAAGATAGGAAACTTGAATAGGTTTCATATTTGGTATGTTGATGAGTTATAGTCAGGAGATGGTCCGTATTGTTTTTAGGGGAGGTCAAAGGTTATCTGGGGTCATCGTGGGTCAAAGTCTGAAAATCTTGTTGACAGGGTTGGTAGTTTTTGCCACAGGCGGTTTTTTACCGGTAAAAACTGTCCCGGTAAAAACAGGTTTTTTCCGAAAAATGGAAAAAACGGAAAAAACCCATTCTGCTACATTGAATAAAATGTTATAAATAACAACTTTTTCTTACTTTTTAAAGTGAAAGGATGAAATTCATTATTATACATCAAGACTGACCATTTTAGGCTATTAAATTTACCATGTAAGGGCCTGGATGGATTATTTTTCATGACTTGTGTCACATTTTGCCAGATTTACACTGACCCCATACAGTACCATAAAGTATAAATCTAGTTACGAAGATTGACATCTTACTGTATGTCAGTATTTTCTCACCTGTGATGTAAATGATCAATTTTCACATTGTACTGAGCTAAACATTAAGGCAAAGAAATTTCTTTTCAAAACTGCTTTGTATACTGTTCTGTACTGATACTTGTATGCAAGGAGAGAGCTAAGACAAACTGTATCACTGTAAAGAAGTCTATGCCATATGTTGCATTGTGCATTTGCCCACTTTGGCTATACATACATAGATATATATCAACCTTTGTTTTCCCCAAAAATGACAGCTTTCCATTCCTTTTAACAATTTTAAAGAAGGCTTACCACTTTAATAAACATGAACAATTCCTTTTATCTTCATTTTGTGAAACCTTGTTTGATATTCCAGTAATTTTGTAGAAAACATTAAATTTCAGTCTTTTATTGTTAGTATGCAGTTGAAGTTTTACCACTTCCAATTTTTAAGGCTTTATACCTAACATTGTAATATTGGCATTTTTGTTTTCATTCTAGCTTTGGCAAATTTTATTGCTTAATTTTTAAGTTAAAATAGAATTTTTAAGTCATGTAAACAACTCTGTCTCATTTGAATTATTCATCATGTGTGATGGGCTAGAGCAACCCCACACTTATAATTGTCGGAGAAGTTTTTTCCAGTTTCTATCAGTTTTTACTGGTAATAACCACTTATTACCAGTTATTACCAGTTTTTACCGTTGTCCCGGAAAAAACAGGTTTTTTTCCGGCAAAAACCCAACCGTGCTTGTTGACACGATATCTCAAGATAGGAAACTTGAATAGGTTTCACGTTTGGTATGTTGATGAGTTATAGTCAGGAGATGGTCCCTATTGTTTTTGGCCGAAGTCAAAGGTTATCTGGGGTCACTAGGGGTCAAAGTCTGAAAATCTTGTTAATGCAAGACGTCTGTCTATCTATGTATGGCTTTTGTGGAGGTCAAAAGGGCATCTGGAATAACAAATAATTTTTGAACATGCTTGTTAAACATTTGAATGAAAAGATAATGGTGCATGATGTCAAATTTGAAACAGCACATTTATGTATCATTGAACCTCAATGCATTTTTGCGTTCTGGTTATGTGGATATTGAACTGTGGAGGGATCTCATACTCAGCTTGTGAATTGCTCAAATTAGCATGTTGATGGTCTCTTTAGGTAGTTGCTCCCTGTTGTTTTAAGTGAGGGTGAAAGGTCTTTTGGGGTCACACGATCTCAAAAGGTTTGATCTTTACTAGTGTATCTCAGTATTTGTGAGGGATCTCATGCTTGTCATGTGGACATCCATGTTCATTATTACAATATATCATATGGGAAGGATTCACTAAGCCTTTTGGCTTTCTAGTTGTCTTTCTGATTCCTTTTTCCCATTTCTCTTAAAATATAGATCAGAAAGGTTCCAGCACTCCATTCCACTCCTTTGTCCTACTATTCCCAGAGAATTTGTTTGTGTTTTCAAACCTGAAATTTTCATACTGTCTCACTATTTTTTTAAGATCTGCCACACATCATTTTGGCAATCCTCAAAATCTGTCATCTGGAATTGCAGTTCTAACTAGAACATCTGAGCATAAGTTTATTTTGTCATAGGTAAAGTGATACAGTTTACCCACAGGCTCCCCCAGAAAGCCATTTTAATACCTGTTTTTCTGTTACCCTGCAACACAGACATTTCACCCCTGTACATGTGATTGAAGATTACTCCTTAAGAAGATATGCAATATGCCAAGTTCCTTACTTTTCATGTGCAAACACCCACCTGTGGAATGTAGAACAATGAGTTAATGTAAACATAGCCAGGAGAACCTCCTTAATGAAAAAAGAGATGTTAGCAGGGTCAAATAGGTCATCATTCTTGGGATTAGAACTCTGTCATGTCAGCTTAAATGCAGAAAATGATTTTTGAAATAATCAGATGACACTTGCAATCTTGACAACTCCCTACAGGCAGGAATCTCTTGTGATTTTAGAGCATGGAAGTAGAGATATTCTGCAGAATCTACAAAACACAATATCAAATGATATTTTTCATGTGTAGTTGAAAGCCAATCTCTCCTGATATTGGAAAATATTTTCTTTCATGTTCCAAGATTTCCTTCTTGCTTTTATATCTCAGATTATTGTCAATTTAATTTTACTTGCATACAGCTTTATCAGCTGTTGGCAGAATGTTCAGTTATCCAGTTTAACATATACAGTATTACAGTTTGTTAGGATAAGAAATGAGATGTTCTGTACTTATTCAGTTAGCAATTAGTGTCTGTACATACAGTATATACTATAACGGTGTGGAATTATTGGATTTCAAAATTCTGAAAGTGTCTTCGTTCTAAGCATTTCTATTCTTTTTATTGTAGTGCATGTGCGCCATACAATCTTGGTGTTGTGTGACAGGCAGGAGAATTGCGTAACGGTTAAGTTCTGTATTGAACAAGGTGAAGGGGGTTGAAATGTGTGGCCAACAGCTTTTCTTGGAGATTTTGTGTGATGGGCCTGAGGTGCTCAGTTATGGCACACCAAAAGTCTCACAGCATTTGATGATGTACTAAAATTATATGTTCATGTACCAAAAATATAGGATGATGCACTAACTTCATACAATCATGATATAAATTTACACTGTCATATACTAAAACCATAAGTTCCCCATGTTGAATGTTACGATGTACATGTAAAAACACACGTTGTACATTTAAAAACACAGTACATGTTAAAACTTAGGATCATCATGTTATTATTGTCCCTTCCACATGCCATAATGAATGAGCCTTTTGGGGGCAAGAAGTCCGCTGAAAGGCTCACCGACATACCCACATGGGCCCCTTCGGTACATGGACGTATACATTTAGTACATGATTGTATGAATTCAGTACATTTACATATGCAATCAGTACATGTACGTATGAAATCAGTACATGATCGTGATCGTAAGCAGTCAGTGTATATCATCGTAAGCAGTCAGTACATGTACGTGTATTTTTACTACGTTGCATGAGTTTAAATGATGTAGGTGAGCCTTTGGGCAGAATTCTTGCACCCCGAAAGGCTCACTCATTATGGCATGGGGAAGGTACAATAATAACATGATGATCATACGTTTTTACATGTACAACATGTGTTTTTAGATGTACAACGTGTGTTTTTACATGCACGTTGTAACATTTAAAATGTTGAACTTATGGTTTTAGTACATGGTGGTGTAAATTTAAACCATATGATCGTATGAAGTTAGTACATCATCGTATATTTTTGGTACATGAACGTATAATTTTAGAACATCATCTTATGCGGTGGGCCTTTTGGGGTGCCATACTCAGTGACTTGGTTCATGAAGCCATCCTTTGTCTCTCCCACAGACAGAGGAAAACAACCCCCACAAACTTAATTACAGAATGGTGAAGTTTAATGCAGAACTATTTGTTCAGACTTCTTTTGTATGAATTTATGCAAAAGAAGTTTTCACAGCCAGATTAAAAGAATATTTAGCATTGAAATAGGTTGTCAAACCACATACAAATTCAGTGAAAAAGGTTCAAAATGTACCATGGTTTACAGCTTGGGGGATAACCCATTGGAATTGTGCATGAGATTAAAAAAGTTACCTACAACTTGCGTAAGACAAAACCATGAAAACTAGCTTGTGCTAGCAGCTGTGCGTGCCGACAAGCAGGAGTAACTGCAGGACACATTGACTGCACATGCAGAGCTAGTCATTCTGCATTGCCCCACTGGTCACAAGTCTGCACTAGTGAAGTAATATGGAGGTAAATTAATTCTGAGTTTGACACCTACGAAAGTTCAGAAAGGGCACTCAACAAATACTACTCAGAAAATAAAGTCATTTTTGTGAGGAAAGATTTGAGGATGGTAGAAACTGTGTATCTTCCAAACTTCTTCAGGTCACGATAGGAAAAATTCAAACAAGCCTAAATGTAGTTCCCAGACAATGAGTGCCAGACAAAAACAACCTTGCTCCCTTTTTTTGTAGTTTTACAATGCAAATCATCAGTCCAAGCCAGGTACTCGGAAATTGGCCATACTGCTAAATCCCAAATAGCAGCTTTTCAACACCTTCTTTTGTATTAACTCTGACACCATGTGTTATGAAGTGTATAGGTCAAATATTCTCAGTTAGTTCACATAACCCACAACCCCAGCCAAAAATGTACTAATGTAAACCATGGTTTACCATGATAAAACTGTGGTAAAACTACAATTATTCCAGTGATGTTTGCAAACTTCACCGGGACCACACCAAATTTTACTGCAACAATAACGATTGAATATTAGGAGAGGTTTTTGTAATTGTGTGTTTGTGAGTATCTGTGTAATATTATTTTGGCAAATTTATCAAAACAATATTTTTCTAGGTTACCGCAAAAAATTCAGTACTGTAATGAACTTTTTTGGTGCTAACCTATCTAAATGGTGTTGACTGATTTGCCAAAAATGTGCCACCATTTTTCGTGTAGACACTTCTAAATTTCAAAATTTTTCGAGAAGGTGAGGGGGAGACCCCGTTCCCTTATATCACTCCCCCAGGCCGGCAATCCAGTGATGGACAGATTAAATGGACCTGCATCTAGCCTCTCGAAGCTTGAGAGATATGAAGCAAACGTATTACACATGTCCACTAATGTAGTATATCCAAGCATATAAGTGTTGTGCCATGATTTTGGATGTAGTTGAAAGGAAACATTGCCTGGCTGATGGAGTTAGTGCACTTAAGATCCGTTAGGCAAAGCCTTCCTGCATGGTTATCCAGCCGCTAACCATTTCAGCCCCATGGCAATTTTCCCTGTACAGGACTTGGTGGTCATGGCAGTCATATCATGCAGAGGTTCCAACTGTGATTGCCTAGTTGACAAAAATGGGTTGATTATGAAAAAGTGGACTCTAATGGACTGAACCTTATAAACTCAAACTTTTCTGGATGGTGTTCTTTTTTGGTTCCTTGCGTTAGCAAAAGGAACCTATGTAGTCAGGTTGGTGTGTGTGTGTGTGTATATGTGTGTGTCTGTGATGCTAGCTTGGGTACACTGTAACTCAACAAGGGAAAGTTGGATTAAAAAGTTGGATTAAATTGAAACTTGGTATATAGAAGTGCCATAGTTTGAAGGTGTGCCCTATCGTTTTTGGTGGAGGTCAAAGGTCATTTGGGGTCACCAGGGGTCAAAAACTAAAAACCTTCTCAACATGATATTTCAAGGTAGGAAACTTGGATAGATTTCATACCTGGTGTGTGGGCGTGTTATTGTGTAAGGATGAAACCTGATATGTTTGGTGAAGGTCAAGGGGTCATCTGGGGTCACCAGGGGTCAAACACTGAAATACATTTTAGCACAGTATTTTAAGGTACAAAGGACAGATTTCAAATCAATCTGTGTTTGGTTAAGGTCAAAGGTCATCAAGGTCACTGGAGGTCAACCACTGGAAATGTTATTTAGAAAATGTTGTAAGCTAGATAAAGATAGGTTCAATAGATTTTTTATCTCACCTGGTTTTGCATGCTTACACACCCAAACACCTTAGAAATTTGGCCTTTACATTCGTTCAGTAATGATTACTTCGGGTTGTACACAGATTTTGGATCATTCAAAGTTTTAAGAGGGCAATAACTGAAATCTGTAGATTTCAATGAGCACAGATCCCACTGCATTAATCTGGTCTCTTTGCCAGTGGAAGCAATGCATGGATTATACAGTGTGTCTCTTTAATACTGCCGTGCTCTGTGGGGTAACCTAATCCTCATTCTATTATCACACCCCATTAATCACTTGCTTTCTGCTTAACGGCTGAATAAACCCTTTTTTCTCTGTAGAGATAGCAAACAGGACAAATGGTAGATTGTTTTTAAGTAATAGCAAGTTTTATTTGAGAGCAGGTAAAAATAACTTATGAGAGAAGTACAAGGGGTGTTTTTCTCTCTGAAACCACATTGTGTATTGTTTATTGGTGATAATATCAAGTTTGATTACAAGTATACATATTTAAATGAGGAAATGTTTTTGAAGGATCACCAAGCATTATACACGTTGAATGTAAGTAAGGCCACAAAAATTTAATCATTGATATCATGTAATATAAGTACTAAAATACCCCTTGTGAAGATGTTACAAACACTGAGTACGAGCTTTCGCTTCGCTCTATTCCGAAGACTGGCTGTACACTAGTTCTTATAATATCCAGCAAGGAACCACATTGCCCATTGGGCTCTTGTTTAGATTGCGCCCAATTTTACTTGCGAAGTCAGCTTTTCATTTTGTCATAATCGATGAGCTTGTCTTATTTTATTTCCAATTGTATCATGCTGTAATTCTCATTTTATTTTGCACAGTTTCATTATACTTACTATGCTTCACATGTGTCATTAAGTAGGCACAAACACAATTCACAATCAGTCTTGTTCGTAATATACATGCCCCAGTTGAGTCATGAAAATGCATAAATTGTTGTTTCATTTGAATAGCAATGTTTGGTTCCTTGCATTAGCAAAAGGAACCAATGCAGTCAGGTTGGCATGTGTGTGTATGTGTGTCTGTGACATTCGCTTTGGTATGCCATACTGTAACTCAACAAGGGAAAGTTGGACTAAACTGAAACCTTTAACAATGTTATCTTAATGTAGGAAGCTTAGATAGATCTCATATGTTATCTGTTGATGCATTATTTCATGAAGAATACTCCTGTAAGTTTGGGTGGTGGTCAGTGGTCCTTTAGGATGAGTGGGGATCGACTGTACCCAGACCAATGTAAGAAATCAGAAATGTACTCACCCAAAAACAAATCCGCAGTCCATGTGAATAATTGCTCTGGGTAAATCTGTAATCAAGTATTCCAGTCCGGGTCGATATCCAAATAGTATAAAATGTGAAGTGTTCCAACAAACTAAATTGACAAGTAACTTTCAACTCTCCCGTGGCGAACCACATGGCTTTGCTAAGGTAGAGATAAAAGCGAGTTCTCCTTGAAGTAGTAGAATGGGTATTCACTTGGCGATGCTAAATGTAAATTATGAACGCTGAGATGAATGTTCGAACTTCTGGAGAAGTCGAACAATTATTGGCATCAATAATTATTATAATGTAAATCTCAAATAAGATGGTTATTGTAGTATACTGTAAATCCCAAAGAAAGACTGAGGCTCGTGCCTAGTCGTTGAGAAGTCTAGGAGCAAGTGCGTACTGAATCCTTTGTTCCGTCCTGTACATGCAGTCGAAGTCTCATTGGTGATGCCGACTTAGTCATGGGTGAAACAAAGGGATTCGCTAAAATTTGGCCCATCTCTTTTCCAAGAAATTTTGCTGGAAAAGAGAGGGGGGTCTTCTAAAGTGGACTTCTTGATGAAGTTGCTACAGTCCTCTGGGGTCACTGGTGGTGAAAAATTAGAAACTTTGTAAACAAGTTATATCTCAAGGTATGAAGCTTGGATAGACGTTCTTTATTCCTAAATGCATTATAGTATAAAGATCAGTCCTGTTTTTTTTTGTGGAGGTCAAAGGTCATTTGGGGTCACCAGGGGTCAAAAACTAAAAACCTTCTCCACATGGTATTTCAAGGTAGGAAACTTGGATAGATGTCATACTTCATGCCATGATGCCTCTTCTTGAGAAAGCAACATAAACACCCCAGTACATCAAAGATGGTGTGGGGTGTAACTGATATCTGAGTTAGTTACATGATCTGTGCCCTAAAATGAGTTATGCTTTCATTGTATTCACACTGCATGAAAAGCAATTAACACATGCTTGATTGACCTGTTAGCTAATAATAATAATAATATGGTTCTTATAAAGTGCCTTACACAAAGAGTCTCAAAGCGCTGAGGACTGCCCAACAGGGAGTCAATATGAGCTAACCTCAAATGTTACGTAAATTTTGTGTTTTTCAATAGATCTGTTACTGTCAGTCGATTAATCAGACGTGAAATGTGACTATATCAAGTGTGGGTGAAGTGAACTTCATTTCCTCCCTGAGGCTATAAGAGGTAATCAGGCAGAGAAGGAGAATGTAACAAAAATTAAGAAGGAACGTTTCATCATGTTGGTGTGTGGATGTTTTATGGTGTAAGGATGAAATCTGGTATGTTTGGTGATGGTCAATGGTCATCTGGGGTCACCAGGGGTCAAACACTGGAAAACCTTTTAACACAGTATTTAAAGATAGAAAGAACAGATTTCAAATCATTTTGGTGTTTGGTTAAGGTCAAAGGTCATCAAGGTCACTGGAGGTCAACCACTGAAAATGTTATTTAGAATATCTTGTAAGCAAGAAAATGATAGGTTCTGTAGATTTTTTACTTCACCTGGTTTTGCATTACATCAGCACACACACCCAAATACCTTAAAAATTTGGCCTTTATGTTCGTTCAGTTATGCTTCCTTGAGGTTGTACACAGATTTTGGATCATTTGAACTTAGTAAGAGGGCAATAATTGAAATTCGTAGATTTCAATGAGTACATGTAACACTGCTTTAAATTGGTCTCTACCAGTGGAAGCAGTGTATGGATCATATGTCTCTTACTGGGCTTAGTGAGGTAACCTAATCATCATTCTATTATCACACCCCATTAATCACTTGCTTTCTGCTTAACTGCTGAATAAACCCCGTTTTCTGTATAGAGATCGCAAACATGGCAAATGGTACAGCTGTAGATAGTTTTTAATGTCCTGTGACATGAAAGTGGCAAAAGTGGGTATTTGATAAAAAAAAAACATCAAAAACCAAGAAAATAGCCACCATTCCCATCAAAATCCATCAAAAATTGCAAATCCTGTGATGCCAGAGAGGGACATGCCATACATGGCTAATTTTATCCTTTGTTTTCACAATCTTTTTTTCAAGAATAGTTGTAACATTAGTTTGTCATGAGGGTTTTATTTTGGAAGTTTAAATTGTGTTCTTCAAAATTGTCAGTATTACTTACCAAACCATAAACTATCTGCAGAGTAATTAAGAGATCTATAATTAATATAGGGTTAACAAAAGAAATGATAACACCTTGCAACACTCCCTGTCATTAATTTGCATATTAAAGCAACAAATTGCTTTATTAAACATTCAAACTTTGAAGATGTATATCTTGAGAACCATAAAAGATATTGAAAAAATTCCAAAGGGTTTTTCCGTAAAATAGTTCACTCTGTAACTACCAAGTGAAGTCAGGTCATTTTGCTGACTCTATGTCCCACTTCCTTTGAAGTGATAGCAAGTTTTATTTGAGAGGTAAAAATAACTTATAAGAGAAGTACAAGGGGGTGTATATTCTCTCTCTGACCACATTGTGTTTTGTTAATTGGTGATAATACCAAGTTTGATTACAAGCCTAAATGCATGTTGAAATGAGGAAATGTCTTTTCAGGATCACCAAGTACAATTTGCAAGTTGAATTTTAGTAAGGCCTGAAAAAATTTACTCTTTGATTTCATGGATTATTAGTACTAAAATACCCCTTGTAAAGATATTACAAATATGGGTATGGGCTTTTGCTAAGCTCTAGTTTGGAGGTAAATTTATCATCTTTTCTACTGGCCGTACAATCAGGGTGACCTGACGTCCTGTAAAATACGGGATTGTCCCGTATCCTACTCATTTGTCCTGCTTCCCGTATTGTACCTTTCCGAGACGCCTATTTGTCCCGTATTTCTGTATTTTCAAAGGAGGTTACTTACAGAGTAGAATTAAACCTAGATTAGACATTGAAACAACTCTGCAAGAACGGATCTACGGGACAAATGCGCAGTCAACAGCTATCCAAAGCCTGAATGCCCACGCGTATTCATGTATTGCCAGTTAATAGAAGATTACATAAGATCATGTTGTGGTTGGTCCGTAGATAGTTTTGCAGTCTAGTCCCACATGTGCAAAGCACTTGTGCAAACCTGCTTGTTCTATGCTATGGAATATGTTGCGTGCTTGCGTATTCGATCAAAATTCATTGGTTATACTTGCGGCCTATCCTTTATAAGTATACGGTGTTCATGTGCGCGAGTACAGTGCAAGGGAACAAACTTGCCAGATCGTTTGTACTTCAAGTTCATTTTCAGTCTCATCGTAATGGTAGATAACCATGACATCTTCAAGCACAGGCAAACAAAGAGGAGCAGAAAAACTTGCATTCCAGGCAATCAGTGGTGGAGTAATGGAACTATACTTTCACAGAGTGCAAAGAACTCAAGAACATGTATAAGCTTGTGTCCTTTGCTTCGAGTGTTCCGCTATCAAATGCTCAAGTAGAGAGAGTCTTCTTCTTGATGGGGTAAAGGTGGGATGACTGCAGAAATAGATGCAGTGTCTCCCTCATCAAATCAGAACTCCAAATGGGTTGTCATTTTCGGTTTCGATGAAAAGAGAAACCAATGCATTCATGATGGTGTGTGTGTGTATGTATGTGTGTATGTGCATGTGGATGTGTGTGTATGTGTGTATGTGCATATGTGTGTGTGTTTGTGACACTTTGCTTGTTTACACGATATCTTGAGAAGGGAAGATCTGACAGTTCTTAAACTTGGTACACAGATACCCCGTATTAAGAGAAAGAACCCCATTTATTTTGGTTGAGGTCAAAGATCATCTGGGGTCACAGGGGGTCAAAAACCAAAATCCTTGTTTACACAATATCTCAAGACAGGAAATATGGATAAATTTCAAACTTGATATATTGATGCGTTATGATGTAAGGAAGAACTCTATTGATTTTGGTGAAGGTCAAAGATCATTTGGGGTCACGTGGGGTCAAACCCCGAAATCCTTGTTTACACAATATCTCATGGTAGAAAACTTGGATTAATTTCCAACTTGATATGTTGATGCGTAATGATGTAAAAAAGAACCCTATTGATTTTGGTGGAGGTCAAAGGTCATTTGGGGTCACGTGGGGTCAAACCCTGAAATCCTTGTTTGCATGATATCTCATGGTAGGAAACTTGGATCAATTTCAAACTTGATATGTTGATGCGTTATGATGTAAGAAAGAACCCGATATATTTTCGTGGAGGTCAAAGGTCATTTGGGGTCAGATGGGGTCAAACCCTGAAATCCTTTTTTACATGATACATCATGGTAGGAAACGTGGATTCATTTCAATCTTGATAGGTTGATGCGTTATGATGTAAGAAAGAACCCGATTTATTTTCGTGGAGGTCAAATGTCATTTGGGGTCACATTGGGTCAAACCCTGAAACCCTGGTTTACACTATATCTCAAGTTAGGAAACTTTGATTCATTTCAAACTTGATATGTTGATGCATTATGATGTAAGGAAAAACCTAATAAATTTTGGTGGAGGTCAAACGTCATTTGGGGTCACATGGGGTCAAACCCCGAAATCCTTGTTTACACGATATCTCATGGTAGAAAACTTGGATCAATTTCAAACTTGATATATTGATGCGTTATGATGTAAAAAAGAACCCTATTGATTTTGGTGGAGGTCAAAGGTCATTTGGGGTCATAGGAGGTCAAACTCAAAAAAACTTGTTTAGGATAGCTCAAGGTACGAAAGGTGGATGGATTTCAAAATTAGTGTGTGAATGAACTATGGTGAGAAGATGGTCTGTATAAGGTTTTTTTTGTGGAGGTGAAAGGACATCTGTGGTCATGATCGGTCAAACTTTGAAAAACTTGTCAAAATGGGATATCTGAAGGTAGGAAACTTGGATGGATTTCCTGATTAGTATGTGGATGTGTTATGGTGAGTTGAAAGTACTGTACCTGTTGTTTTTGGTGGAGGTCAATGGTTATCTGGTATCACCTGGCATCAAACTCTGAAAACCTTGTTTGCAGAATATCTTAAGGCACAGTATGAAATTTGGCTTTTTGAATATAGAAATGTTTTGGTTAAAAGAAAAACCAGTTACTTACGGGTGGAGACAAAGGTTATTTTGGGTCACCAGTTGTTACAAGAAATGTAGCATTTTATTGAAAAGAGCATGTATGTATCATCGAAACCTCAATGCATTTTTGCATTCTGGTTCCATGACTTGTTACTAATGCCCAATCAGCAGAGGCCGCGGAGCCATTTTTGAAGTGCAGGGGGTAATCATCGAAGCAGCTCAATATGTCCAATAAAAAAAATGCAGTGTAAGGCTGCTCAAAAGCAATTTAAGGGGGCCCAAAATGCCCATAGCAAAAAAAGTGCAGGGGCTGAAGCCCACCTAGCTCCCCTGTCTCTGCGGTCCCTGATCAAACAAACAATTACTCAAAGCTGTGTCATCAAAAGAGAAATATCGTAATTAACACTTTACAATGCATTTTTGAACTTTTTGTCATTTATGACTTGGTCGAGTACGGTACAGTGTAATTACTGAGTTTCTAGTGCTTTGAATGTACTGAAACCTCGAAGCTTCTGGGGGCTTCGCCCCCTGAACCCCTACCAGGACTTTGCCCCTGGACCCCACCCCACCTTCAGCTAGTGTCCCGTATTTCAGTTTTCAAAATCTGGTCACCCTGCGTACACTTCTTATAATATCCAGCAAGGAACCACAGCTATAGTGCCCATTGGGCTCTTTTGTTTTGATCAGTTGGTGTCTTACTGCGTGATGAAGGATGAAGGGTACTTCCCTGAAACATTGAAGAGCTTTCTCCTGAATTTTAAGCACTCCTTATAGTTCAATTAAACATGTATATTTACATAGAAAAATTGTGCAGAAATCATGATTTCAAGGGAAGTGGATTCCTTTAAGGAGTCTCAACTTGGAAGCAGAAACACATAAGTTACCTTACTCTAGTTCCGTGCACTATAGTACGAGGTGAATGAGTTCAAAAACAAATTCTCAATAACATTCATCTCGGACTGTTTAATGATCAGCATACAATTCAACTTTAAATCGTACTGTAAGCAAAGCCACTGCTCCCACTGGGAAACCCAAAATACCAATTTGCCCATCATGTAGTTGGGAACTTTTTCTTGAGATTTGAAGGTCCTTTTTTGGTTTCGATGAAAGAGAAACCGATGCATTTACCATGGCATGTGTGTATGTATGTGCATGTGTGTGGATGCATGTGTGTGTGTTTGTGACACTTTGCTCGTTAACACGATATCTCAAGATAGGAATGTCTGACAGTTTCAAACAGGGTACATTGATGCGCCATATTTAGAGAAAGAACCCTATTGTGTTTGGCAGAGGTCAAAGGTCATTTGGGGTCACCAAGGTTGAAAATCTGAAAATCTCGTTAACACGATATCTCGAGATAGGAAGCTTGGGTAGATTTCATATACGGTATGTTGATGTGTTATGGTCAGGAGATGGTCCCAAATGTTTTTCGCGGAGGGGAAAAGTCATCTGGGGTCACCTGGGGTCAAAGTCTGAAAATCTTGTTAACACAATATCTCAAGATCAGAAACTTGGATAGATTTCATATGTAGTGTGTTGATGCGTTATGGTCAGGAGATGGTCCTTATTGTTTGTTGCCGAGTTCAAAGGTCATATCTCAGGTCACCAGAGGTCAAAGTCTGAAAATATTGATAAAACGATATCTCAAGATAGGAAACATGGATAGATTTCATATTTGGTATGTAGATGCGTTATGGTCAGGAGATGATCCCTATCGTTTTTGGTGGAGGTCAAAGGTCATCTGGGGTCCCTGGGGGTCAAAGTCTGAAAATCTTGTTGAAGGGAAATCTCAAGATGTCTGTCTATCTATCAGTCCGTCTGTCCGTCCATCCATGTATTGCTTTTGTTGAGGTCTAAAGGGCATCTGGAATAACAAAATTATCTTTTGAACATGCTAGTGTAAGATTTGAGTGAGAAGATAATGGTGCATGATGGCAAATTTGAAACAGTACATTTATGTATCATGGAAACCTCAGTGCATTTTTGCATTCTGGTTCTGTTCCTATTGTATATTTTTCAGAAAACTTTAATCACTCTCCAGTTTTATTGCCATTCCTATCTTTCATCATCAGTTTCTTTCTTTCCTCCATGGTGAAGACTATTGTTGACATAACATGGTGATACCTCTGAGGAAATCTGGTGGTAGCTACACAATCCTCAGGGAACTTGCCTCACATAGCAACCATGTTCTTTCTTCTAAGAATATTTGTTTCAATCTATCAACAGTGATTTCTTTGCAGTTATGCACACATATTTTTTCATTAAAGGTGCTGAACCAGGTATGTCATTAGAACCTTGACCTTATCTGTAAATAGATTGTTTTCCCTATCCCCTTCTCTGTACCTCATCCATAGGCGAAAGGGTGGAGACTGATACTAGGGGATTTATTTCAATCAGGTCAGAATGATTCCAGATGGCATATAATTGATGACTTGTCTCTTTTGCCCATTATTCTGTTTTGTCACAGACTCATTTGTCTTGTCCTGCAGAAGTAGTTGTCAGAAAATCTATAGTTGTAAAGGGATAAGTAGTAGGCTGTATTTCCCACTTTAGGGTCAATCACCAGACAAGTGACATACCTTAAAAAATTGATCTGTTTCTTTGAAGTGACCAGATGCTGAGTGTTCTATTCATCAGCAATTAACTGACCTCAAATTTGGTATAAGATCCACATATAGCACTAACAGAGGAAGTGATATGAACAAATATCAAAGTCAGTTTACAGCTGGTTCAACATGGCTGACTTCTGAGCAGACAATTAGCAAGATAAATGGGAAAAAAATCAATGGAGTACTGAAAGGAGTTATTGATTTTACCCTTTGATTTTGCCCTTGTTTTGTTAGGTTTAGAAGATGATAGCAGTTCTGTCCAGATGGCACCCTATAATTGAAAGCTACGACTGCATATATGTATGATGAGCTATCAGATCCCACCCAATCTTCACATTATGTAATGCAGGATAATCATATTAAAAGAAGCTGTAACACTAACCTTATGAATATACCTTAAGCTTACTTTATCATTCACATGATGGTATTCAACTGGAGAGATGGAGAACTGAGCAACTGGTCTTGAACTTCACACCTTATCTATGCTCTGGACCTTTATCAGAGGATCATAATGAAAAGTTTTAGATGGAGAATCTCCCCTTGTTAAGTTATCTCCAATAGCTGTTCCTGTTTCAAATTCTAGAAAGCCAAAGGTATTTTCAACTCTGAAATCAGCTGATGGATCAAAGTTGATTCAAGTAACTCTGGTTACTTCACAAAAGAAGGAACTGAAGTTATCCCTTCTTAATGTGGGTACAGTTCGCCACAAGTCCTCTGCAGTGGTTGACCTTGCAAATTATTTACAATTAGGTATGTTTGCTAAATGGTTGCAACAGAATGGTGATATTATTTTATTATCTGAGCTTACACCAGTGGCATTGCCAGAATTCTCTTTCTAGGGGGAAACTGGGGGCACAAATTTTGCAGGTGGAACTACTAGACTGCACTCGTGGTGCAGAAGGTGTGACCAAGTAAGAAGTGCTATAGGCCCTATCAAGTGGGGTCCATGGGTAAAGCCATGATCGGGGTTTTAAGGGCAGAGCCAAACTCCTACAAATACACAACTCAACTGAATCCTTACTTGAGAAACGTGCTCCTGTTACTCTGAAAAGGTTCTGAGGCCTAGGCAGAAGTGTGAGTCAGGGTTTGTTCCTGATATTGTGAGTGCCAGAAGAGTTGGAAGACAGTTTGGACATTGTTGGCCTAAAAGTGGTTTATAAACTGTGGAAAAGGATTTATGTATTGAACAATGCAAGATTGCTCATAACATGGTAAGTTCAAGTCGAGCCAACCATGACTTTTTTTCCAGTTGTGGTTCACTGCCATGTTCTTCCTACTCTGTTGTTTATGCTGAGCACCAAGCACAATGGCAGCATGTTCTGTTTTTTGTAGTCTTCTGTATGACCCATCCAGGACTCGAACTCCCAGCCTCCTGACTGCAAGTCTGATGCTCTAACCACTTGGCCATGCAGTTGGTCAAGTTTCATTTTAATAGTTATGGAAAAAGTAGAGCTTCAGTCAAAGTAGAGTTTCATTGCAATAGTTTTTGGAAAAGTTGTTTTGTCTCAGTAAATGGACTATGTATTGAGTGAAAACCTACTTGAACATTATTAGTCTGCATACAGGCATGGACACAGTGCTAAGACTTAGGGCCAATGATTTTTTGCTTCCAAAAAAGGCAAATTCTGTTTCCATATCTTAAATTCCATTTTTTCCGTTTCAATTTTCTGAAGATTTCGTGAAATTCCATTTCAGTACAGAAGGGTATATAATAGGGCTGTCAGCGATTAACAATTAATCAGCCATTTCACTACCTGTGTCGCCTCCAAAAATTTCAGCTAAAAATTGACATTTTTCAAGAAATAACAAGTTTAGATTTCAAACCATATTATGCATGTCCTTGTTTCACGAATGAGTGCTTGTAAGTCATGAACTGAAAAAAGTTTCAGAGAAGTTCCGATCACTGTTTATCAGGACCTACAACGTACATAGCAGCCGCTGTATATGGTAACAGTCAGCTGAAAATCATTACACAGCTGCTTCCTGTTGTACATCAAACGAACCTCATCTAGTACAAAGAATCGTGCTCACTGGTTGGCTACTTGTGTTTATGAATGAAGCGGCTTCTTTAAAAGTTTGGGGATTCCCCTCTTCTAATGTAATTATTCAGGGAGGGTGTCATGTTATTGCCAATTGAAGTACACCCATTCTCTGATCATTCTCCTAACAATACACACGGAGGAGCCAGCTGAAGGCAGTGTGTGTATCATATTACTGTGCATGTAGCAGTGGGTCCCGGGTTATGTGCTGCGAATTTACGTACATACACCGCTTTTGGGGGGCAATCAGAAATGAAACAAATGAGTAGATCGGACAAATGTCAAAATTAAATATATCGTTCCGGCAGCTGTTTGCATAGGAGGCGCAGCAGGTACTTTCGCTGTAGATACTGTACTGTGGCTAGCCTATACTTCGTGAACGATCGCTGCTTTGCAATATTGAAGGTTGCATGTTAAGTTATACAGCTAGGCTGATCGGCCCGGGGATACACAAGCCTGAGTTGTGGTGCTGGAGGTTTAATTACTGTAAATTTTGCACAAAATAATTGATTTTTAATAAAAATTTTGAAAAGTTGTCCAAAACGGCAAATTCTGTAAAATTCCGTGAAAAATGTTAATTTCCGTGTTTTTCTTCGATCGCGGAAAATCATTGGCCTCATAGACTGCTCTACTTTCTAACAATTTTAATACTTCTCAACTGGATGAAGGTAGGTTTGATTTGCTTTCTTTTAGATTTGTCCTCAGCATTTGTTACTGTCAGTCCTGACATTTTATTTGAACACACTTTGCTCAAAGTACAGAATAGGAGGTGCTGTTCACACAGATTGGCATGCTAGCAAGAAAAAAATGGTAATGTTCTTTGCCTGCAAAACCTTAGATACTGGAATGCCACAGGGCTCTGTCCTTTTGCATTCTTCTGTTTTCAAAGTATTTGGCAGGGCTAAGTGATGTTATGTGTCATCATGGTATTCATTTTTGGTTCCTTGCGTTAGCAAAAGGAACCTATATAGTCAGGTTGGTGTGTGTGTGTGTGTGTGTGTGTGTGTCTGTGAAGCTAGCTTGGGTACGCTGTAACTCAACAAGGGAAAGTTGGATTAAATTGAAACTTTGTATATAGAAGTGCCGTAGTTTGAAGTTGTGCCCTATCGTTTTTGGTAGAGGTCAAAGGTCATTTGGGGTCACCAGAGGTCAAAAACTAAAAACCTTCTCAACACGATATTTAAAGTTAGGAAACTTGGATAGATGTCATTCTTGGTGTGTGGATGTGTTATGGTGTAAGAATGAAATCTGATATGTTTGGTGAAGGTCAAGGGGTCATCTGGGGTCACCAGGGGTCAAACACTGAAAACCATTTTAACATAGTATTTTAAGGTAGAAAGGACAGATTTCAAATCAGTCTGTGTTTGGTTAAGGTCAAAGGTCATCAAGGTCACAGGAGGTCAACCACTGGAAATGTTATTTAGAAAATCTTGTAAGCTAGGTAAAGATAGGTTCAATAGAGTTTTTACCTCACCTGGTTTTGCATGCTTACACACCCTAACACCTTAGAAATTTGGCCTTTATGTTCGTTTAGTAATGATTCCTTCAAGGTTGTACACAGATTTTGGATCATTCAAAGTTTTAAGAGGGCAATAACTGAAATCTGTAGATTTCACTGAGCACAGGTCACACTGCATTAAACTGGTCTCTCTGCCAGTGAAAGCAATGCATGGATTATACAGTGTGTCTCTTTAATACTGCTGTGCTCTGTGGGGTAACCTAATCCTCATTCTATTATCACACCCCATTAATCACTTGCTTTCTGCTTAACTGCTGAATAAACCCTGTTTTCTGTGTAGAGATAACAAACAGGACAAATGGTAGATTGTTTTGAAGTAATAGCAAGTTTTATTTGAGAGCAGGTAAAAATAACTTATGAGAGCAGTACAAGGGGTGTTTTTCTCTCTCTGACCACATTGAGTTTATTGGTGATAATATCAAGTTTGATAACAAGCATAAATACATATGGAAATGAGGAAATTTTTTTGAAGGATCACCAAGCTTTGTACAAGTTGAATGTAAGTAAGGCCACAAAAATTTAATCATTGATTTCATGTAATATTAGTACCAAAATACCCCTTGTGAAGATGTTACAAACATGGAGTATGAGCTTTTGCTTAGCTCTATTTTGGAGACTGGCTGTACAGTTCTTATAATATCCAGCAAGGAACCACAGTGCCCATTGGGCTCTTGTTTTCACCACTATGCTGATGATATGCAGTTATAATTTTCCTTTGACAAAAACAACATACAAGCTGACTTTCAGGCAACATTGGAAGCTTGCATACAAGATTTGAACAAATAGGTCTCATCAGTTGAAACTTAATTCTGATTTATAAGACTTAAGTATATTGTCTTCCATTCCAAATTTTTGGTTGAAAAACATGATTTTCCAACTCTTGCAGTGGGTGATGACCTTGTCTTTGCTTCAAAAAAATGTGAAAAACTTGGGTGCCTGTTTTGATCAAAATCCAAATATGGAAAAACATTTTGATAGCTTCTGTCAATCTGCCTATTGACAGTTGAGAATTATTAGCCTTGATGAAAAAACTTGGGCAACGTTAGTTCATTCATTTATTACTTCCAGGATTGTTTTTCACAACTCTTTGCTTGATGGTTTGCCAAATTAACCGTAAAGAAACTTCAAAAAATTCAAAACTTGGCAGTATGTATTGTCAAAAGTAACAGAAGCAGTGCCCCACAAACCCACAACTTCCCTGGCTTCACACATCTTCGCTGGCTTCCTATTAGTGAGAGAATCAATTTTAAAGGGAAATATTGCATTTGTTTTACAAGGAAATTTCATCCTTTGAAAACTGACATTATTGGCAAAGAGTGGTAAATTATTACAAATAAGGCAGTATGGAAGCCATCTTTTTAAGACAGAAGTTTCCTTCAGATAGAAATTAAGTCGTTTGTTGCTCAAGAATAATTTGTTCACCCAAACTTTCAACATTTCAAAAGATGCAACTTCCATAAACCTTCTTGTGCATAACATTTTGAGGAGGTGAATGTATTGCTGGGGTATATTTTTGAGATCAAATGATTTGAAAATGACTAAAGCTGTTTACTTTTAATGCTATGTTGGAGCATTTTAAACACAAAATTTCCCTCTAAATTACTTCTGCTTACCTTTCATGCTCAGTATTTAAGGCAGCCAGTTTATATCTCTCAGCTTCTGGCTCCTTATGCTCCTACTTGTGGTCTTCGTTCCTCTGGGATGGGAAGGCTTTTCTGACTCTTCCTAATCCACGTTTGAAGTCATCTGGATGCCCATGCTTTGCATATGCTGCTCCCTACTTGTGGAACCACATACCTGTCCATGTTTGGTTCTTCACTGATCTATCTACATTCAAGCATAATTCAAGACTCATTCCTTTGATTGTTTCTTTGAATGTAATTACTTAGTTGCTTGAAATTTTCGTCAAGTGCTTAGAGCAGCTACACTTTTGTTCCTAATTTGGCACTTTATAAGTTCAATGTATTGTTATTATTGTCTCCTCTCTCACAAAGTTTCTTGGTTGGAATTTTTTCCATCCTATTGTCCCTTGACCTTGGAGTCTTACCCCGACCTTTGGAGATCCAGCATGTGTCTTAGAATATGAGTGCAGCCTTCCGAAAATCCTTTATGAGTTCCCTCATATCATGTCCTCCTAGAATTCTAATGTAACAGTTCTAGTGTACATTAGGTCCCCATTTACATAGATGGTCATTTTGGTGAGGACCTATTGTTTGAGGGCCTATGACAATTAACACTCTCCGTGTATTTTTGAGGTAAAGTAGTACCACATACAACACCTTTGTGGCATCCCATTTTAATAGTGTGTCTTTATATTGGGATTGTATTTATAATACATGTTATGTATTTGTGAGTTATGTATATTGGCATGCTTCAGGTATTTTTTCATAATTTTCCCTGATGTAATGCAGAGATATTGAGAAATGTGACTCTCCAACTATTAAAGGTCTGATTTTAGACAGTTGAATGCAGCTTGTGAACTTAAGAATGGGGCAGAAGGTTCCAACAATATGTATAAAGTCTTCTAATTCATAAGGAGAACCTGACTCTACCTTCAATGTACCATTTGTAGAGAATGGGTGCACTGCCACTAAAGTTCACCAGTGGCTGCATGCACCAGATCCTCAGACTAGTGCTCTCTGGTAACTGTGGATCTGGTAACTCGGTAGCAGAGGCTCCCAAACCAAGTCCACCAGGAAGGTGGGGGGAGTTGCTGTCTCGTGGTTAAAGGGGGGGGGGTCTTCAAAAAGTTCACAGATTGACCTGTCTGTTTGAAGAATCACAAAATCTGAATGAATCCATTTAATATGTGAATTCTCTGTTTTAGAGGAATAATCTAATGCAAGTGGAGTACATGTATTTTCAACTTAATGTTTGTAAGACAGCAGTTTGTCCTGGTTGTAACTGGAAGCCTTGCTTATTCCCACTATAATAAAGGGTTGGCAAGCGTAGGTGGCAAGGGAAGGATAGGTTTTTGATTCCTTGCTGAAGGCAAGCAAGAAATCTATGTGATGGTGATGTCATGTGTATGTGTGTGTGTGTATGTGTGTGTGTGTATGTGACACTTTGGTTTGTAAACATGATATCTCAAGAAGTGTAAGTGTGACTAATCTCATATTTGGTGTGTGGGTTGGCCATATTAAGTAGATGATCCCTATTGTTTTTGGTGGCGGTCAAAGGTCATTTGGGGTCAGGAGAGGCAGTGTTCGCGCTAAGCTGCGCGATTGCGGGATTCCCGCAACAGAATCAATAATCCCGCAAGAAAAATATTTGTCTGCGGGAAATTCCCGCATTGTTTTTCTTGCATAAGCGATAGGGTTATAATCAAAGCACATCTTATTTACTTGTCCGTTATACGAATAAAAACTCTGACAATCGATGAGTCATCGTTTGTATAAACGTTTGTGTAAAACGGAGCTCTACACAGTACACCCTTACACCCATACTGCATGGACTGGGTATGCATGTACTAGCTCTACCCATAGTCTAGGGCTGTAGGCCTAGCGTACGATCGCGCAGCAGTGGCAGCTTGCTCTGTGCAGTGTGTGTACTGAAGCTAATCGCTATGTGTGCAAACATCGGTCGTGTTTCAGACAATTGTGAAGTGTGAAATGGCCTCCAAGTCAAAGTTGGATTATTTTTCAAATCGCTACAGAGTAGCGATAATAACGTAAATAGTAATACTACTAGTACTGTAAGTTAGGCCTTATACTACTACTACAGTAGTAATACAGTACTAGTACGGGGCCTAATGTTATGCCTACGTCTGCTAACAAAAGTAGTAAAACTAAGAAGAAGAAAGCTGACAAGTTTCAGTTAAATTGGCTGAAAATTTGGCCGTGGTTATGGTACGAGAAAGGAGAAATATTCTGCGCCACATGCAAAGAAGCCAGGCCAACTGATAGGCTACATCTAACTTTGTTGAAATCATGTTTAGTCATAGGCTACTCATTGGTCTATCAGTTTTGGCAATGTTAAAATATACTATATTAATCTCTTTATTGGTAAACGCAGATTGCAGACTCAACTTAACTTCTCAGAACTTAAAGACTCCTCCCCCCCCTAAAAATGAAAATCCCCCCCTAGATTTTTCAGAAGGGGGGAATTTCCCCCCCAAATTTCAAGTCCCAGCGCTAACACTGAGGAGAGGTCAAAACTTTGTAAACTTGATAACTCAAGAACGGTACATGTGACTATGCTAATATTTGGTGTGTAGGTTGGTACTATTAACTAGATGGTCCCTACTGATTTTCATGGAGGTCGAAGGTCATTTGGGGTCAGGAGAGGTCAAATGGTAAACTCCTTAGAAAAAGCTTGTTTACATGATATCTCAAAAAGGGTAAGTGTGACTGATCTCATATTTGGTGTGTTGGTTGGCCATATTGATTAGATGATCCCTATCAATTTGTGGAGGTCAAAGGTCATTTGGGGTCTCGAGAGGTTAAATGGTAAATTCCTTAGAAATTGCTTGTAAACATGGTATCTCAAGAAGGGTAAGTGTGACTAATTTCATATGTGGTGTGTGGGTTGGCCATATTGAGTAGATGATCCCTATTGTTTTTGGGGGAAGTCAAAGGTCGTTTGGGGTCACAAGAAGTCAAAAGGTCAAAACATTTGACTATGCTCATATTTGGTGTGTATTGAGTAGATGATCCCTATTGTTTTTGGTGGAGGTTAAAGGTCATTTGGGGTTACGAGAGGTCAAAGGGTCAAAACGTTGTGAACACGTTATTTTAAGAATTGTACATTTGACTATGCTCTAATATTTGGTGTGTAGGCTGGACATGTTGAGTAGATGATCCTTATCGATCTTCCTGGAGGTCAAAGGTCATTTGGAGTCACGACTGGTCAAATGATAAATTTCCCCATGGTTGGAGTCTTATATACTGCAAAATTTCACACATAGTATGTGGATGTGATACCATGAGCAGAACTCTAGTTCTTGTAGAAAGCTTTGATTCCTTGCATGTAAACTTTGTGGGTACATTATGGAGCACAGTCAAATTGAAAAACATTTGAACCACTGTCAATTTGAAAAAAAAAGATAGGCTTAAATTTCAGTGGCAAGGAATCACTAAGCCTTTTGGCTTTCTGGTTCTAATCTTAAATTTTTTTTCTAATCTTATTAAATGCTAATTCTCTCTTCAAGGGAATGGGATTATATCCTTCGCCCTAAGGCAATAATAAAATAACAAAATACATTAGCATATATTTTACCCCATCCTCTTGACATTGAAGTATTCCCTAAAGGCCATGAAAAGATCCTCAACTATCATGTGGTTGGTAGTTCAATAAATCCAAGGATAAAGTCACACACACAGGTACATGGGACCTACAAGATGTGAAATTATAATGAACTGGGGAAATTTCCTTAAGGTTTAATGAAGCCCCTCACTATTTTGTGGGCTGGAGGGCATTTCCTGGAGGTTAAATGAAAGCTGTCATCATAATTAAGTAATAAATATAAGCTTCTAATTGTTGTTTCCAGGAGTCTGAAATTAAGAGATCAAACAATTAGGTGTTAGATTTACATGCAGTTATACAGGAAGAACATGTTTTTGCAGTTTGCACTTTTCAAGGTTACATCCTTTACATCTCTTAAATTTAAATGAACTCAATTTTTAGAAAACTGTTTGACTGAGATGTACTTTCTGTGCTTTAAGGGGGAATACAGTCACCCAAACTTGAAGTATGGCAGTATAGATTGTCCTGTTTCATGATTGGCCCTGGACAGTCATGTGACAACATATCTTCTCTTAAAATGTGAAATTTTTGTAATTGCTTGGTTTTCCTTGAATATGCTATACTGAAGTGGTGTAATATGATGACAGATAACTTTAAAGAAAAATAAGAAGAAAATTGTAAGATTTAGTTGTTGCTTTAAAATAAGTTTGGGGAGGGGGGAGGGAGGAACTGCACTTGACCTGTCCTTTAAAGGTTAGTATTAATATACAGAATAATATTAACAGTTAAGGCAATGAAAATATTAAGAGAAGGCTCTTCCTCTTAAAAGGACTAAACTTCTCACTCCTCACTATAAGTTTTATAGTCCACAGAAATTCTCAGTTGGCACAGCTCTTTAACTGACAGCTAGTACAAAATAATTTATTTAGATTATAGAAGCTCATGTTACACAGCATGTACTGTACTGAGAGTGTTTTGATTACACATTTGGTCTTGCATATCCACACTGAAGCAATAAACTTAGATTGTGCCTGAATAAGGGTAAATTTTAGACAGTTGTGGTAAGGAGAATGGAAACAGTTTGGTATGAGAGGATCAGGCCTTTGAGTTATCTTTCCACTACCAAACATATTCTCGCATCACACTTTGCTGTAATCAGGATACAGGTGATTTTTACCCAAAACTAGGTGACATCTTGGTTCCATTAACAGCATCTGTTCATAATCTTGGTGGGCTCAAATTGTTCAACCAAAATTATTAAAGGTGTATCAAATAAAGGCAAATTATGAATAATTAACTGGAGGTGTTTCAAATAGATTGACTCATTACAGGTTCTAGCAGTTTCTTTAAACCCAAATCAGTATACTTCCTTTTTTTGGATTGCAACCAATAGGTCTTGGTGCTGGTAAAACTGTGGCTCCTGGTTCCTAAAAAATCTGGAGGACCAATACCCAAAAGTGTAATTTATATGTATCCTGCCACTTTATTTCTTAATCAAATGCGTATTGTATTATCATGTGACAGTGTATAGTATTTGTTCCTGTTTAGTTGTATTTATGCAGAATACTCTGACAGTTTATCTAAGCCCTTCCTAGCCTCCTGTTCACATATGTAACCCTCACAGTTATTTTCAGCAAATGAACAATAGCCTAAGGGAAGAAGGCCCTGAAGAAGAGGACTGGCTCATTCTTTCAAGTGCTGTTAAAACCTTATGTAAAATAGTGTGTGTTGGCTTGGGAATGAATTTTACAATGCAGCATCCATTGTTGATTCTTTGCCATAGGCAGGCAATCTATACAATGGTGATATGGGTGTGTGTTTGTGACTCTTTTGGTTGTAACAAGATGTCTCACGATAGGAATGTTCGACACATTTTATGTTTGGTATGTGGATATGTCATGTTGAGAGGAAGTACCCTATATATTTTGGTAGAGTTCAGAGATCATGTGAGGTCACCAGGGGTAAAATACCAAAACCTTTTAAACACGATATCTCAAGTTAGGAACGACTGACTGTTTCAATGTATGGTATATAGATTTGTCATGCTGAGAAGAACCCAATTGATTATGGTGGAGTTCAGCGATCATGTGAGGTCACCAGGGGTAAAATACCAAAACCTTTTAGACACGATATCTCAAGTTAGGAATGACTGACTGTTTCAATGTAGGGTATATAGATTTGTAGTTTGGAGTGAGAGGTTTGGCCTGTTAATTGTCTTGTCAAATCTTTGTCCCAAAGTAGAATATATTGCCTGATTTCTTTGTTTCTTTTGGTTATGCTGAGTTGTAAAGTTTATGCATGTACCTAGCAAACCATGCATTTAAATGATCCTAAGTACATTTTGATTGTACTATCACTCAAGATTCTTAAAACCTGCAAAAGGGGGGCATTTGTAAAACATGGACAGAGCCAAACAGGGCCAAACAGAGCCAAACAGGGCCAAACAGAGTCAAACAGGGCCAAACAGAGCCAAACAGGGCCAAACATAGCCAAACAGGGCCAAACAGAGCCAAACTATGTCAAGTACGAATTCTCACATCATATTTAAACTACACCCATAACTTACATTAACTGATTGCCACTACCAAAGTTATTTAATGGAAGGTTAGATTTGGTTCTGTTTGGCTCTGTCCATGTTTTACAAATGGTTCCCTTCAAATTTGTAAAACATGGACAGAGCCAAACATAGCCAAACAGGGCCAAACAGAGCCAAACTATGTCAAGTACGAATTCTCACATCATATTTAAACTACACCCATAACTTACATTGACTGATTGCCACTACCAAAGTTATTTAATGGAATGTATAGATTTGGCTCTGTTTGGCTCTGTCCATGTTTTACAAATGGTTCCCTTCAAATTTGTAAAACATGGACAGAACCAAACAGACCCAAACAGAACAAAAGACAAACTTTAATCTGCTGTAGAAATACTGTAGTTGTTGCCATGTTGAATCAACAGTTTCTGTTTTTCATGGGTTTAGCATATATAATATGAAAATTCGTTCTGTACATTTTAGTCCAACATCAAGCAGGGATGTCAATTCTGTAGGGATGGGGATGCATCCTTATGTCTTGCTAACCTGAGGACGACATTCTGTGACATAAACAGGGTATTAAAAACATGTAATACTGCTTTATTACTGTTTTTGGTTCCTTGCGGTAGCAAAGGAACCTATGTAGTCAGGTTGGCGTGGGTGTGTGTATGTATGTGTGTGTGTGTGTGTGTGACACTTGCTTCGGTACGCTCTAAGTCAACAAGGGAAGGTTGGATGGAACTTGGATTTGGTACATAGATTCGTCATAGGGAGAAGGTGTGCCCTATCGTTTTTGGTGGAGGTCAAAGGTCATTTGGGGGTCACCAGAGGTCAAAAGCTAAAAACCTTCTCAACAGGATATTTCTAGTTAGGAAACTTGGATAGATGTCATACTTGGTGTGTGGATGTGTTATGGTGTAAGGATGAAATTGGATATGTTTGGTGAAGGTCAAAGGGTCATCTGAGGTCACCAGGGGTCAAACACTGAAAAACGTTTTAACACAGTATTTTAAGGTAGAAAGGACAGATTTCAAAACAATCTGTGTTTGGTTAAGGTCAAAGGTCATCAAGGTCACTGGAGGTCAACTGCTAGAAATGTTATTTAGAAAATCTTGTAAGCTAGGTAAAGATAGTTTCAATAGATTTTCCATCTCACCTGGTTTTGCATGCTTACGCACTCAAACACCCTAGAAATTTGTCCTTTTTGTTCGTTCAGTAATGATTCCTTTGGGTTGTACACATATTTTGGATCATTCAAAGTTTTAAGAGGGCAATAACTGAAATCTGTAGATTTCACTGAGCACAGGTCACTCTGCATTAAACTGGGTTCTCTGCCAGTGGAAGCAATGCATGGATTCTACAATATGTCTCTTTAATACTGCTGTGCTCTGTGGGGTAACCTTATCCTCATTCTATTATCACACTTCATTAATCACTTGCTTTCTGCTTGACTGCTGAATAAACCCTGTTTTCTGTGTAGAGGTAGCAAACAGGACAAGTGGTAGATTGTTTTAAAGTAACAGCAAGTTTTATTTGAGAGCAGATAGAAATAACTTGTGAGAGAAATACAAGGGGTGTTTTTCATTCTCTGACCACATTGTGTATCATTTATTGGTGATAATATCAAATTTGATTACAAGCATAAATACATATGGAAATGAGGTATTGTTTTTGAAGGATCACCAAGCATTACAAAAGTTGAATGTAAGTAAGGCCACAGAAATTTAATCTTTGATTTCATGTAAAATTAGTACCAAAATACCCCTTGTGAAGATGTTACAAACATTGAGTGGGAACTTTTGCTTAGCTCTATTTCACAGACTGGCTGTACAGTTCTCATAATATCTAGCAAGGAACCACAGTGCCCATTGGGCTCTTGTTCCTGTTTATATAGGCCATCTCTCTATATGTTTTTAGGACAAGGTGTGTGGTCTAGTTGGTAGACATTAGACTCTGACTCGGAGGTCAGAGCAGGGAGCTCCCTGGTCAGAGGACCAATTTCCAGCCTGGGCTTGGTCATACCAAAGACTTAAAAAATTGCACCTTATGCCATTATGTGTGATGTTATTTTGTAGAGACTCACAACTTGAAATAGGCTTTGGCTCTGTTTGGCCCTGTTTGGGTCTGTTTGGCTCTGTTTGGGTCTGTTTGGCCCTGTTTGGCCCTGTTTGGCCCTGTTTGGCTTTGTTTGGCCATTTTTGGCTCTGTTTGCATCTGTTCGGCTCTGTTTGGCTCTGTTTGGTCCTGTTTGGCTCTGTTTGGCCCTGTTAGGCTCTGTTTGAGTCTGTTTGACTCTGTTTGGCCCTGTTTGGCTCTGTTTGGCCCTGTTTGGCTCTGTTTGGCGCTGTCCATGTTTTACAAATGCCCGCAAAAAGGCACTATTAGGGATTCACTGATTAGACCTGGCATGTCACACAGGTGTGTTACTGAAGGTACAATCAGGTCAGTGTGTGTTATCCCTCCAGTAGCTGGCAGATACTGATGGTGAATGAAGAATAACCCACTGTTTTTTTACTCAACCCTATAGCAGGGTCTCTACTTCACCTGTTACCTGTTGACAAATCATATTAACAAACATCTTATTTTTCTTGAAGCTTTTCCAGAAATATGGACATACTTGTATCAAAGCTGTTGTAAATGCAAACCTATGAATGGCATTGCAGTGGGAATATTTGTTACAAAATAGGAACTGTATCTTATATTGCGCTCTGTATTAATATTTCACTACATTTTCCTATTCCAAAAGATGGTATGATCATATTTTCCTTCACCTGTTGATGTCAAACAAAAGTTAGTCCTCATAACATACACACACTCTTGACATCTTCTCAAATCTTTTGATTTTTTTCCTGTCAGTTTTGCCTGTATGGGCCTCCCCTTGCAATTTGTCTTAAAGGGAAATGTTGCATATTGAATCTTACCCAGTTTACATATGATTGGATACAGTTCTATTCGATAGAAAGGTAACCAGGAAAAAATTTTTACCCAAATGAGCACTAATTAACAAGTAATTTATGTTTCTGTGACAACTGACAAATTTGTTCACCCAACAATTATGCATGCAAAACAGCACCTTCTTTAGTTCTGATTCAAACCCCACCAGTCATATCATTCGTATCACGTTTGCAAGACATACATTCATGAAATATCAACAAGCTACTGAGAATTATTACCACACACTCTCAGTGCTGGCTGAACCTGGAGTTAATGTTTGACATCTTGATTGAAGTAAATGTTAGTATATGAGGGGTGCTTCTCTGAAATATTAAAATATGGAAAAAATTTGAATTGCAGTTCTTGAGCCAAGGCAGAAGCAAAACACTCCCTAAACATCCTGTATAGTTATGAAAGTGTAGAAAAAATGCTTGATGTGAAGTATGTGACTTTAAGCCAACAGGTTCTCAAATGTGTGCAACATTTGGCCTTTTTTGGGAAATTTTTGTGGTCATATAGGGCACGTACATTCTAGTATCATTTTATGGAGGTCCCAACCCCTTCTAAATGGTGGCCACAGAAACTTTTTTTTTTGGTGCAATATAAACCAGTGTTCCACAGTCTAAAAATTCAGTAAAACAAGCTCAGTGATCTGGAAGAATTCTCTGGCAAGGGATTTTCTGCTGCTCCCTTCACCAACTGACAGTGTTCCTTTGCTTTAGATCAGTAGAACCATGAAGGCCTACTATCATAGATATATGACATATGCAATCCCTAATTCACTTCACTATTGTGGAACCCCTATCCTGTGTATATAACAGTGCCTACAGCTCTGATCAAAGGGTAATGGTACATTTTAATTGGCAACTTTGAGATTATTTTGCAATGTGCCATTTTTTTTTTTATTGAAGTGTACAGTTTTTTTTGGTCAACAAAATTTCAAAACAACAGTTGAATTGAATCTATTTACAAGCCTTAGAAATGCCATTTCTAACTGTCTGAGGGTTTGTAATTTCCAAAAGTTTCTGTTCACCCCACACCAACCAATGGTGATGCTTTGCTTAGGTCGAGCATCATAAAATATTTCATTTTTTCCTCTTTCAAATTGTACATGAACAAGAGGCTGAATATCTGCCCTTGGGCAGACTAGTCATAAACACTGGGGAAAATGATTTTTTCCAAACACATGCTGGTCATTGGGCATCTGTACAACCCCCTCCCCCAAGAGATCCTAGATCTGCTCCTGTTTTGGTTAACATTCATAACAGATTTTTAGTGCATGGTACAATAACTATACCAAAATGCCAATCTACACCAATTGCTCCATCAATTATTGTGTAATATACATAGTAGTCCTGCCAGCTTTCATATGCCATCCTCTTAAATATTTATTGTCAACCAGCTATGTATAATGCATACTGTTTCTATCTTGCAAGTTTTGCAATTTCTATACTGACTTAATTACCACTAAAGGGAAGTTATATTTCACTCTTATTTTATCTCTTCTATCATGAACATTTCCTCCTATAAACACCCTGCCCCTCAAAAAAAAAAAAAAAAAAAAAAAAAACATGTACCCTGCAGGCTACACATTAAAGTCTGCTTTGCCATGTGTCGCTCACAAAGGACAAAGTCAACCGTGTAATGCTCCTACCTTTCCAAAAACCAACTCCCACAATTCTCAATCCCAGATCCACAAATAATTACAGTCAGAGAGTTTTAGCAATTATCTGCAAGTGCCTTTGGCATGAATACATGCTTTACAAAGACTGTGCTACCCTACTTTTCTTCTTAAGGGTAGAAGTACTGCATGTGATGAGAGTTAAGTGTAAAATTTTGTGTGAATCATTGTAACCAGATATTCAGTCTGTATGAGGTTGCACCTAAGTAAGGAAGGTGAAAAACAATTTTTTAATGAGTCTTGGACCCTTGGGAAATTGGAATTTGTAGTTATGTGAACTTGTAGCAACTACTGTGATGATAGTTTGATGAGTTATGACAAAACTCCACAGAGGTAGAATTGAGGGTAAAATCCAAACTCAAAGGGCAAAGGAAAAAATACACCCATCATTGAATCATAAATTATTTTAACCTTAAAGCCTAAGATTTGTCTGCTGAAAATGAGGCACTGTAAGTGAGAGTAAGTTTTTAATAATTTTGCAATATGGTGATGTAATGTAAATCTGAGTCAATCATTCCCTGGGATCATATGTGAGCAATCTTGAATATTCTTAACTTAAAAAAAAAAAAAAAAATGGCACTTTCATGAAATTTGGCTGTCAAAAATAGGATGTAAGGATCCTGACATTGTCATATGAGAGGGGGAGGAAGGGTGCTGACTTAATCATATGATGGGGAGGCAGGGTGCCAACAAAGTCATTCTAAGGGGAAGGAAGAGATCTTCCTATTTTAGATCAGAAATTTGCTGTGTCTGCAGAATGCTTTTTCTTTTAAATATGTGATTCTCTGCCCTCTTTTATCATGGAAGTAGACCCATACACATATGAATAATATATCAATTGGAAGCTGGCTGAGACTGGAATACCAAGATTGATAAGAAATGCATTCTAAAAACTGAAACTCAGATCAATGGCCCAACATTTTTTTTTTCTTAAATGATTAAACATCCATTGAGAGAGACAACAGTCACAACTTCACAATTATGTTTCTCTGACGTTTGTTATTCAGTTAAGGTAATTCCTGTGTAACAATTCTTTGCAAAAGACAAGTATTCATTATTTATCACTCTGTCTCAATGTGCATGGTCTCAAAACTGATAGGGTTACAATGGTCCTACTTCCCAAAAAGTGTCTTCAATCACTCCAAGCTCTGTTTTTCAAAGGTATTGTGATTAAGAGAGGCTGATGTGTTTATTCACATAGAGTTTCTAAAATTCTAATGTAAATCTTTTGAATTTTGAAGTGTAGTCATTTGTTTGAGGTCCTTCAAGAAACTGTCAGTTTTGAATGCCTCAGCTTTGGGTTCCTCTTAACCATTATTGTGTGTGGGGGCACCCTTTGCATGGGCTTCTGAAAAACAAGATTTTCTTTCTTCTCCTTTTCTTCTTCTACCTGTTGTTACTTAACCATAGAGCACTTAAAGACAGGTCTCTTCCTGTCATCTCCCTTCTTTAGATGCTCCCTATTGTGTGTTGTGATACTTTTATGCAGCTGGAGAGCCTAACAAACATCTTGGTTGAGTATTCTTCTCAATATTTTTCAGCATTTTGCTCCGAAAGGTTGTAAAAAACACAAAAAATTCCCTATGCCCTCTAAAAAACTTATTATTTTTTTCAATTTAAAGGGAAATACTACATTTGTTTTGCAGGAAAAATTCATCCCTTTAAAACTAATAAAATGACACAGGGTGATAGATTATCAAAAATAAGGCAGTATGGAAGCCTTCTTTTCAAGGAATAAGTTTCCCACAGAAAGAAATTCAGTTGTTTGTTGCTTACGAATAATTTGTTCACCCAAACTTTCAACATTACAAATGATGCAACATCCATGGCTGTTCTTGTGCATAGTATTTTGAAGAGATGTAGCTGTTGCTGGGGTTTATGATTTTCTGTGTAGCCTTCTCTTTGTTGGAGCTTTTAAAACACAATATTTCCCTTTAAGAAAGGTAGCTAGGTACATTATCACTGAAAACCTTTTTTCAGTAAAGCCAATGTCCTGAACATGATATAAATGTTTTAAATACATGGATGGTGTATAATTAATTGGATTGGGGTTATCTTTTTGTTTACAAAACTACTGTGGTGAAAAAAACCCTTCAAACTCTTACCAATCTCATCTAATTTGTGTACAAGTACAGTATTTCTGGAGAAGTTTTACCAAAATAAATGTTACATACAAAGGGTAAAGCAATCATCTTTGAATTTAGTAACTCATTATTCGTAAAGAATATTGTTATGTGATGAAGAAGAGGCTTTCATAAATTGGGGTCACTGCTTCTTCTGTTTCATTTTATTAAAATGTGGGGGACACTGTTTAAAAATGAAATGATTGCAAGATAAAAAAAAAGAGAAAGTAAGAGCCTTCCACATTTATGAAAAGAAAAACAAGGCAGAAGAATAATTTCAGTTGCAGAAACTACTGTTTGCAAAGAATTAAGAATGATGATTAAGCTAGTTACCCAATTTTGTTACAGTAGAAGATCCAAAATTCAGCAACAAAATTTCAGATAAGAACCTCTATGAGAGAAGATGAAATTGAGAAACTGCAGATGCTTGGGAGATGGGACAACTTGCAGAGGAACAGAAGATTCAGGTTATAACCCTTCCTCTTTTTGACAAGGGGTTTGTTAAACCTTCTAGTTTTCAGATCCACTAATAATAGCAATTAACAAAGATATAATGGACACAGTGCATGGATATCGTACAGCAAGACAAGGGCTTTGCTGGGAGTTGGACTAAAACAGAAGATGGTTAGGAATTTTTTGAGAGTCTTGTAGCTTCTACCATAATCTGTCAGTGGAAATTCCTGACTGTGAACTTCAGCATTTATCAGCTGATGTGCTAAATGAGAATGCATTTGGAGAGGTTTGTTTTGCTGTATGAGTGAACTTTGGATATTCACCTGAATATTGATGGACACTAACAGCTGGTGGAGACAACCTTCCACCCCTGACAAGAAATCTCCATAGGTGGAGGGGGAATCTTATCAGGAGATCTACTTGATAGGTTTCTCAAGAAATACATCAGATCAGATCAGATCAGGATGGAAGAAAGCAGATCTGATAGAATGGTGCCAGAATAGTCACATAGGGATGCAGAAGGGGTGGCTATTCTTTAATGTGTTCTGCAAGCATACATTAGAGTGTATCATTTTTAGTGACATTCACATCTTACCATCCTGTGAATTTTATTCTGCTTTTAAGCCTTTACACTTGGCATGAGGGGTAGATATTCAGGTAATACCCTAAGCCATGGCTTGAAACCAACTCTGAAGATTGTGGGAAAATTATAGTTTTCTTTGTGACATAATATTGTGTGGGAAAAGTATTGTTTTCTGTGTGACAAAATATTCCGTAATCATGGTGTATGAGAGATGGAGAGATACAGTCCTTTGTTAGTTCTGTTGAACTATTCGACCACTATTTTATTAACAGACATGGACCTGTTTTGCTCATTTTGAATTTGAATACCTGTGTTCTAAAAAGTCCTCCTGACCCTCTGGCAAAGTTCTGTTCAGCTAAACCAAACTTTAAACTGCTTCCCTGAAGAAGCTATTACATCCTCTGAAGGATTACACTTGACCAACCTCACAGCCATCAAGTATAATCAGTTCAATGGTCTAATTGCCCAACTCTGAAGTAAAATGTGCTTTCTTGTTGAAAGAATTGTTGTTTTTGATTCCTTGCTGAAGGCAGACAAGGAATCTATGTGTTGGTGATGTCAAGTGTGGGTGTTTGTGTGTGCACCTACAAAGATTGCCTTGGCAGGGACAGGCTGCTTGGAAGAGCTCAAGCCTCGCACATTTTTCCTTGCTCATGCATGGCTTGTGCCTGGTGTAGCTACCTGAAAATTTGGACGCTGCAATGAGATCTGTCACATGGTATCCCACAGCCCACCCATTCTCACAGCATTTGCATGCTGCATGAGGTAAAACGTCAAAGGGGAATTGCAATGACTCCTTACCAGATTCTGTTTTCTGTATGTGCTTTTGGTGTGTGGGTGTGTGTGTATGTGTATGTGAATGTGATGCTTGTGCTTGTAAACATGATATCTCAAGATGGATAAGTGTGACTAATGGCATATTTTGGGTGTGGTTTGGCCATATGAAGTAGAGGATCCCCTTTAATTTTTGGTGGAGGTCAATGGTCATTTGGGGTCACCAGAAGTCAGATGGTCAAAACCATGTATACATGGTATCTCAAGGAGTTAAATTTTTAGTGAGGGATCATATAATCAGCATGTGCAATGCCCGTAATAAGTAGATATACCCTATCATTGTTGGTGGAGTTTAAAGTTCATTTGGGGTTGTCAGAACTCAAATAGTAAATACTGTGGGGATTTCTTGGAAATTTCTCAAAAACACACTCTCAAGTTAACAATTTTGAGGGATCTCATATTTAGCATGTGCATTGGTCATACTAAGCAGATGAACCCCATTGTTTTTAGAGGTCAAAGGACATCTGGGGTCACCAGGGGTTAGATGGTCAAAACCTTCTAAACATGATATCTCAAGAAGGGTAACACTGAGGAATCTTATACTTGGCCTGTGGCTTTCCCTACTCCATTGATGGACCCTATCATTTTTGGTGGAGCTCAAAGGTCATTTGGGGTCCTTAGAGGTCAAATATTAAATACCTTGGGAATTGTTCGTTAACACAATTATCTTAAGTTGGACAATTGTGAAGAATCTCAAAACCAGCATGTGTATTGGTCATACCAAGTGGATGAGCCCTTTTGTTTTTGGTTTAGGTCAAGGTCATTTGGAGTCAGCATAGGTCAGATGGTTGAAACCTTGTAAACATGATATCTCAAGGAAGATAACAGTGAGGAATTGCATATGTGGCTTGTGAATTGCCCATATTTTAATTAGATGGGATCCTAATTTTGTTGACGGATGTCAAAAGGTAATTTTGGGTCACCAGAGTTGTTTAAACGTCATAAACATTGTAACTCACGATATGTAACAGTGTCATAGATTTCAAACTTAATTCACATGCACATTGCCCATGTTAAGTAGATGGAGAAAACAGCATTTCTGGTGGAGTTCAAAGGTCATTGGGCTCAAGAGAGATTAAAAGGTTAAAAACTTTGCAAACATGATATCTTTAGAAGGGTAGCAGGGAGTGATCCGATGAACCCTGTCATGTGATAGAGTTATAAGAGGTCAGAACTTAAAACCTTGGAAACACAATACTGTCAGTGAGGGTAACTAGCTGCATGGATCTCATAAATGTAACAGCATCTGTATTTCCCGTATTGAGAAGGTGATCACTTGTTCTTTTTGGTCACTTTGGTCAGTTAAGAAACACTCAGTTTGAAGAAACATAGATGTAAATTTTAGTGGCAAGGAATCACGAAGCCTTTTGGCTTTCTGGTTCAGGAGATATAAAGATTTCCCATTATGTATGCTTAGCCTCTTTTTGGTTTCGATGATAAGAGAAACCAATGCAATCATGATGGTGTGTGTGTGTATGTATGTATGTATGTGTGTGTGCATGTGTGTGTGTATGTGTGTGTTTGTGACACTTTGCTTGTTAACACGATATCTCAAGATAGGAATGTGTGACAGTTTTCAAACTTGGTACATAGATGCGCCATATTGAGAGGAAGAACCCTATTGTTTTTGGTGGAGGTCAAAGGTCACCTGGGGTCACCAGGGGTCAAAGTCTGAAAACCTTGTTAACACAATATCTCAAGATAGGAAGCTTAGATAGATTTCATATTTGGTATGTGGATGTATTATAGTCAGTAGATGGTCCCTATTGTTTTTGGGGTAGTTCAAAGGTCATTAGGGGTCAACGCCTGAAAATCTCGTTAACACGATATCTCAAGGTAGAAAGCTTGAATAGATTTCATGTTTAGTATTTGGGTGTGTTATGGTCAGGAGATGGTCCCTATTGTTTTTGGTGGAGGTCAAAGGTCATCTGTGGTCCCCAGGGTCAAAGTATGGAAGCCTTGTTAACAGGATATCTCAAGTAAGGAAACTTGGATAGATTTCATATTTGGTATGTGGATGCATTATAGTCAGTAGATGGTCCCTATTGTTTTTGGTGGAGGTCAAAGGTCATCTGGGGTCACCAGGGGTCAGAGTCTGAAGATCTCATTAACAAGATATCTCAAGGTAGAAAGCTTGAATAGATTTCATATTTAGGATTTTGATGTATTATGGTCAGGAGGTTGGTCCTATTGTTTTTGGTGGAGGTCAAAGGTCATCTGACGTCATCAGGGTCAAAGTATGAAAACCTTTTTAATGGGATATCTCAAGGTAGGAAACTTGGATAGATTTCATATTTGGTATGTGGATGCGTCATAGTCAGTAAATGATCCCTATTGCTCTTGGGGGAGGTCAAAGGTCATCTCGGGTCACCAGGGGTCAAAGTCTGAAAACCTTGTTTATGTGATATCTCAGTTTAAGTAGCTTTGATAGATGTCATATTTGTTATGTGGATGGGTTATGGTCAGGAAATGGTACAAAATGTTTTTGATGGAGTTCAAAGGTCATCTGGGGTCACTGCTGGCCCAAGTATGAAAATCCTGCTGATGCAATATCTCAAGATAGGAGACTTGGATAGATTTCATATTTGGGTATGTGGATGCATTGTGGTTAGAAGATGGTCCCCATAGTTTTTGGCAGAGATGAAAGGTCATCTGGGGTCTCCAGGGGTCAAAGCCTGGAAACCTTTTTAAATGTGATCTCTCAAGAAAGCTGTTTGTCCATTTGTCTGTCTGTTGTTTGTCATTCTAGCTATGTATGGCTTTTAAGGAGGTCAAAAGGTCATCTGGAATGACAAAATTATTTTTTGAACATGCTAGTATAACATTTGAATGAGAAGATAATAGTGCATGATGGCACTCTTTGAAAGGAAACATTTATGTATCATCGAAACCTCAATGCATTTTTGCATTCAGGTTTCTCTATCTGTTGTCAATCATTACAGCAAAATAGAAGAATTTTTGCACCATAGTTAAAACAGTATTAAAATTTTCTAGCAGTCATTGATTCATGCAAAAGTGGAGTTGTCACTCATCTCCATTCAGGAGTCTTAAGGTGTTGCATAATAGTGTTTGCACGGGTAACCTGGGTACCCGCCCGCCATCGTATTACTCGGTTTCAAATCTACTACCCGAATCTTAAAAACAATGCATGCAAAAAGGATCACCCCATTTACGCCATTGCCCACGGTAATGGACTAAAATATTTTGCCAATTTGGTAGACATTCTCCGAGACTGAGAATGAAGAGAGCCCCTAGAAATTATATACAAGTTTGAAAGTTGTCTGTACTTCGTTTCTGAAGTTGAAATTTTTTTCAGCGTGCGGCCCGATCGCGCTATCGTCACGTAGTGAGTTACTTCTCACACATCACATGTATATCGCTTATAAACTTACACGCAAGCAAGCTATCTGATTGCCGATTCAAAATCACATCATACTGTATCACACAGACATAGCAAGACATGGTTACCGCCCGCGAGACCAAAGGTACCAAAGTACATTTTTTCATCGGCGCCAAAGTACATTTTCGTCATCGGCGCCAAAGTACATTTTTTCATCGGCGTCAAAGTCAATTGATTCATCGGCGCCAAAGTACATTTTTTTTGCATCGACGCCAAAGTACATTTTTCATCGGCGAGAAAGTACTGTATCACCCCCGCCCAGCTTGCAAAGACAGTGCCCGTAACGTTCGGCATGCTAGGTAAACTCAGCCTTGCATGTATGTACGATCTTACTATTAATACGGTATGCCACCTCGAGGATAATCCTCGAATATTTCTAAATGGTTAAAGGTGTCAGTTTTACGCAAATCAACACTTTGCGCTATCTGTAAAGTATGTAACACTGTAAACATTCACAAAAATGTTTTTAAAACAGGCCAGTACATATTACGTTATTTTGCCCCAAAATGGCGCTCGAACAGGCTACGAAGTTTATGTTTGAAAGCTATGTTACCCTGCCCGGATGTCAACATGAGGCTAGCTACGTAAGAATGTACCTACCCAATTAGTGGTAATTCCAACGCACATTGCAAAGTAGGGTGAGGGAAGTTCACAAACATGACCTTTGTTTACAATCGCTAATTTTTGACGTGCAAGAGAATACCATAATACAAGGCTCTGATTAGTTGATATTTTTAAATCAGTGTAAAAGGAGAAGCTTTGAGCTCTTAGTATGCTGGGTTTTCGAGTAGGAAAGCGTCCCAAAATTCAATATCAAATTGATATAGGCCTTGGGAAGTATAATTTTCTTATTTGACTGTTTTTTGTTACGTTTGTTTTTACTTGTCATTTTGATCTAAAAGAAAACGAGACGATTATACCTTCTAACAAATCAAATGTTTTTGAACTTGGGAATGTGATCGCTATACCTATCCAATACAGATGTCAATGTTGCCATGCATGTCTTATGGAGTATACCTTACAAAATGCTGATATTTTTTAGTCACCGTAACACCGCGGGTAACCCGGGTACCCAACGGGTATGGCGATCGGGTACCAGGGTCCTAATTTTTAGTACCCGTGCAAACACTATTGCATAACCTACCCACTTAAACCTAATCTGAATCTGGTCTCACTTATCCCACAACTCTTGGTGTTACCCTGTGTTGAAAGATGGGGTACAATAATGCAAAACTCTGTAGGTTAACCCTATGTTTTCCAGTCTGTGTTCCCATGTGTTTGGTTTATTGTGTAGTGCTACCATAGTAACAAGGTCAAATATTTGACACACCATTACCCCAAAAGGTTGGAAAAAATGGGTCCTGAGTGCCATAAGAACCTGTGACCTTATGTGATTAAAATAGACATGATGTTTAAAACCGTAAAAAAAAAAAAAAAACCTGCCATTTGAGCTAGGTGGATTGAAATTTAAACACCAACCTGGTATGTGAGACCACAATTCTGGTCACCAAGGCTTTTTTAAATGACAAAACCTACCAAGTCTCTTCAATTCCAAGGGATTTTGGATTCTCACTGTTTTTTATTCACCCTTTGTCTTTTGCAGATAGTGTTCGTGGAGTGGTTTCTACACGACAAATTATCAAAGACCAACAAACCTCTGTACAGTCGCATTTCACTTGGAAAATACTCCATTCATCCATATGCTGTGGCGTTGTACTGCACAATAGGTCCTATGCTATTTGGATTAGTCGTAAATTTTTTGTTGACCAATTGCAGTAAATATCTTATTGGACGCCTAAGGCCACACTTTATCAGTGTCTGTGAACCAGACTGGTCTAGAATAAACTGCACAGATGAAGCTGGTTTCCCTCTCTACGTAGAAGAAGCATTTTGTACAGGAGGTAACCGAAAATTACAGACAGATGCCAGGTAACATAAATATCCTCCATTTTGTTTTTCCTTGTTCCAGGGACACAGAAAGAGTTTATGGGAAACTTAAAATGGAAAGAATTTGTTTATGATCAGCTTATTTGGAATAGGGTTAATGTTGTAAAAATACATGATTGGTCTCATGAGAATTATGATAATGTTATGAAACAGATTTTTCTTGCAAACTGACATTTCCATTGGTGACTCTTCCTTTGTCTATCTGTGTCCTGCATCAGTTTTCATAATGTTGAGTGCACCTTTGTGTTTTTGTTTTTGATTCCTTGCTGAAGGCAGGCAAGGAATCTATGCAATGGTGATGTTGTGTGTGTGTGTATGTGGGTGTGTGTATGTGATGCTTTGGCTTGTAAACAAGATATCTCAAGAAGGGTAAGTGTGACTAATCTCATATTTAGTGTGTGGGTTGGCCATATTGAGTAGATGATCCCTATTGTTTTTGGTGGCAGTCAAAGGTCATTTGGGGTCATGAAAGGTCAAAAGGTCAAAATTTTGTAAACTCTAACTCAAGAACGGTACATGTGGCTATGCTCATATTTGGTGTGTGGGTTGTTCATATTAAGTAAATGACCCCTATGGATTTTTGTGAAGGTCAAAGGTCATTAGGGGTCAAGAGAGGCCAAACTGTAAATTCCTTAGAAATTGCTTGTAAACATAGTATCTCAAGAAGGGTAAGTGTGACCAATCCCATTTTTGGTGTGTGAGTTGGCCATATTGAGTAGATGATCCCTATTGCTTTTTGGTGGAGGTCAAAGGTTATTTGACGTCACAAGAGGTTAAGGGTCAAAAAGTTGTAAATACGATATCTCAAGAACCGTACATTTGACTATGCTCATATTTGGTGTGTAGCTTGGCCAAATTGAGTAAATGATTCCTATGTATTTTTGTGGAGATCAAAGGTGATTTGGGGTCACGAGAGGTCAAATGGTAAATTCCTTAGAATTTGCTTGTAAACATGATATCTCAAGAAGGGTAAGTGTGACTAATTTCATATTTGGTGTGTGGGTTGGCCATATTGAGGAGATGATCCCTATTGTTTTTGGTGAAGGTCAAAGGTCGTTTGGGGTCACCTCACAAAAGGTCAAAAGGTCGAAACCTTGTAAACTTGATAACTCAAGAACGGTATGTGTGGCTGTGCTCATATTTGGTGTGTGGGTTGTTCATATTGAGTAGATGATCCCTCTTGTTTTTGGTGGAGGTCAAAGGTCATTTGGGGTCACGAGAGGTCAAAACCTCGTAAACTCTATAACTCTAGAACGGTACATGTGACTAAGCTCATATTTGGGTGTGTGGGCCATATTGAGTATATGATCCGTATTGTTTTTGGGTGGAGGTCAAAGATCGTTTGAGTCAAAAGGTCAAAACATTTTAAACTCGATATCTCAGGAACCGTACATTTGACTATGCTGATATTTGGTGTGTAGGTTGGAAATGTTGAGTAGATGATCCCTATCGATTTTCCTGGAGGTCAAAGGTCATTTGGGGTCATGAGAGGTGAAATGGTAAATTTCCCATGGTTGGAGTCTTTGATACTGCAAAATTTCAGACATAGCATGTGGATGTGATACTATGAGCAGAACCCTAGTTCCTATAGAAAGCTTCTTGCATGTATACTTTGTGGGTACATTACGGAGCACTGTCAAATTGAAAAACATTACAAAGCACTGTCAATTTGAAAAAAAAAGATAGGCTGAAATTTCAGTGGCAAGGAATCACTAAGCCTTCTGGCTTTCTGGTTTTCTTGTCTAACACATTGTACACAATACATTGGGGGGAGGGGTTAAGAAATGATGCAGGTGCATGGGTCTCCCTTGAGGTAGTGCTTGCCCCCCCCCCCAAATGAAATTTGAAAGTAAAAAATAAATATTGGGGAAAAGATGTCTAAATATAAATAATTTGTAAATGCCCAAGGTTGAACAAATTCAGTTTTAGTATTTGCTTGCAGTTAATTAAAGGTGACTGAATTTCACTGAAACATGGTTTAAGACCAAATACAGAGGGTAAAACAAAAAATTGAAAAGAAAATGGGACAACATAGTGAAAGTCCCTACCTGGTTAGTTTTTAAAGCAAGCAATTGCTGATTTTGTTTCTGATTCAAATCTAGGTAGGAAATGATCCATGAAATTATGAGAAAATGTATCAGCTTTTGTTGACATGTGAATCATGGATCAAACATAGATCATTTACACCCGGCAGGTAGCATCAACTTTTAAATAAAAAATTCATCCTTTATAGGGTGGGCTCAAGCTACGTTTTGATACCTTGCCGAAGGCAGGCAAGGAATCTATGAGATGGTGATGTCGTTTGTGTGTGTGTGTGTGTGTATGTGTGTGTGTGACACCTGCTTGTAAACACGATATCTCAAGAAGGGTAACTCTGAGATATCTCAAACTTGGCACGTAGATTGCGCCTATTGAGTAGAAACCGAACACCGAGATTTCCATATACCGACAAGGATAACAACTAGACCTGCCCAAGTGCTTGATTGCAAACTTAATTACAGGAGAGCCACAGGTTCTATACTCACAAACGTGACAATAAAGCGCGACTTTCTTGGTGCGTGTAAAAAATTCGCCAGGTTTGGACTAATTAATGCGAGATCTGTCAAAAACAAGGTTGATACTATTGTTGAGCATGTTTTATCCAGTAAAGTGGATTGTTGCGCTTTCACTGAAACTTGGATTCACCAAGATGATAGTGTGTCACAAGCTGCCATGTCGTCTCATGGACTCAGATTTAACTTTCATGCACGTACATCACGCCAAACTGGTGGTGGCACTGGACTGCAGTACAGGTCTCATATTCAGGTTAAGAAAGAAGATGCAGGTGAAAAACAGTCGTATGAATATTCGAGATGGAACGTTACCATCGTTAATGACACCTTCTGTGTTGTCGTAATATATCGCCCTCCATATTCTCATGAACACCCTGTTGGTTTCAGAGTATTTTTGCAGGAATTGACTGATCATCTTGAGCAAATATTGATTACCGATCAAAAGTTGCTTATCGTCGGAGATTTCAATGTTCATTTTGAGGACAAAAACTGTAGAGAAACTAGCCAACTAAACTTTTTACTGGATTCACTTGGCTTGATTCAACATGTGCGAAGCCCAACCCACATTGGCTGACACATGCTTTAACTTGTAATTTCACGTGCTTGTGACGAACTCGTCATAGATGAGCCGGTGTGTGACATTATATCGGACCACTATATGCTACAGTTCACGGTGCATGTACCTAAACCAGAAGTTCACCGGGAAACTGTCTGTTTCAGAAAGTTGAAAGATATCGACATGGTAAAATTTAAGCAAAAGATAGCACAGGAACTCAGTGTTATTGGATTACTCCCGGATGAGGCTGCTCAGCAGTATGACTCTGTACTATCTCGGATTCTTGATGATTTTGCCCCTGAAAAAACTAAGGATATCATTACTCGGCCTGTGGTACCTTGGTTTGATGATGACCTGAGGAGGAGAAAACGAGAAAAGCGCCGGAAAGACAAAGTTTTCCGTAAACATCCAAGTATCGAAAATAAACTCAGTTTGAAAACGAGTCAAACTGATTACCAACGTAGTATCCGTGAGGCAAAGGAAAGATATTATAACACAATAATGTGTGACTCTAAGGGTGACCAAAAACTTTTATTCAAGATAGTGAGTTGAGGAAAGGTAAATGTCAGATGCCACTACCTGAAGCAGAAAATGAAAAAGTTTTGGCAGATGATTTTGTTGCATTTTTCTCAGAGAAAATAGAAAAGATCGGTGTAAGTTTAGATGAGGTCCAAGAGATTAACATACCAGATATAAGTCATCCAAATATTGAAGTTAATTTGGACAAATTCCGTCCTGTTACCGAATCAGAAATTTCAAAATTAATCACTGGTTTTAGCAATGCTACTTGTCACTCTGACCCTATTCCAACCAGATTGGTGAAGGAATGCTTGGACGTACTAGTGTCACCTATTACCAGTATTGTCAATGCTTCACTTTTACACCACACTTTTCCCAAAATTTCGAAAGAAGCATTAGTAAAACCTATGCTAAAAAAGACCGGTTTAGATCCAGTTTTCAGCAACTATCGCCCCGTTAGTAATATCCCATTTTTGAGCAAAGTGATTGAGAAAGCTGCTCTTGCACAACAACTTGAGCACATTCACCAAATGGATGTTTTTCCAGATCTCCAGTCAGCGTATCGGCCCTATCATTCGACAGAGACTGCGTTGCTCAAAGTTACCTCGGACATCCTGATGTCTATGGACAAAAAGCAAGTCACACTTCTAGTTCTTCTAGATTTAAGCGCTGCCTTTGATACCATTGATCATTCAGTACTGGAGATGGTACTGGAAAAAGATTATGGCATCACTGGTGATGTACTTGCCTGGGTGAGTTCTTATCTTAGGAATCGTACTCAGCGTGTGCAACTTCAGTCAGGTGTTATGTCTGAATCGCGACCACTCCATTATGGTGTGCCCCAGGGAAGCTGCTACGGTCCCATGGCTTTTTTGTTGTATGCCAGCCAATTATTTGCTGTTATGCAGAAGCATTTACCCCAAGTTCATGTGTATGCTGATGACACCCAACTTTACTTAGCTTTTAACCCCAGTCAATACACAAACCAATGGAAAGCAGTTGCTGATATTGAAAACTGTGTGAGGGATTTGAGAGCTTGGATGTTGTCAAATAAACTTAAAATAAATGATTCAAAGACTGAATTTATGCTAATTGGCTCCAAATCCAGTTTAGCCAAAGTACATGTGAATTCAATCCGAGTAGGAGAGTGTGTGGTGCAAAAAGTCCCGTATGTGAGGAATTTAGGGGTGTGGTTAGATGAGCACCTTGACATGCAGCTACATATTACCAAGCAATGTCAAAAAGCTATGATGCATCTGCAAGCCATTCGTTCTATTAGAAAGTATCTTTCTATGGAAGCCACTCGGAGTGTATTGCATGCTCTGGTGACATCATGTCTTGACTATGGAGACAGTCTTTTAATTGGTGTTCCCAAGGTACACATAACTAAATTACAGATAGTACAAAACATGGCAGTTCATTGCTTACATAACCTTAACAAATATGATCCTGTTTCCTCCTACATTTCTTCTGAGAACTGGCTTACAGTTGATGAAAGAATAAAGTTTAAATTGATGCTAATAGTCTACAAATGCTTAAATAATCAAGGGCCAAAATATCTCAATGACATGCTGATAAAAGATTTTAATGCCACTCACAATCTCAGATCTAACAGTGACACATAACGATTGGTAGTTCCACGCACCACTTCCAAGTCGTATGGTGACCGTGCCTTTATGGTTGCAGGTCCTAGACTCTGGAATTCCCTTCCTTTCTCTCTCAGAAGTGTCTCGAATACCTCAAAATTTAAAACTGGACTAAAGACTTACCTTTTCAACCTATAGTATTATCTCTCTTTTATTACATGTAAAGTGCATGTGAATGACTAGTCACATCGTGCGCTATATTAAGTCTAATCTATATATATATAAGATCCCTATTGTTTTTGGTGGAGTTCAAAGTTCATTTGGGGTCACCAGGGGTCAAATGGTAAATACCTTGGAAATTGCTTGTAAACACGATATCTCCAGAAGGAAAAATGTGAGTGATCTCATACTTACCATGAGGATTGCCTATATTGAGTAGATGATCCCTATTGTTTTCGGTGGAGGTCAAAGGTCATTTGTGGTCACCAGAGGTAAAAAGGTCAAAACCTTGTAAACACTGTATCTTAAGAAGGGTAACTGTCAGGACTCTTATACATAGCATGTGGATTGTCCATGTTAAGTAGATGATCCCTATTGTTTTGGTGGAGGTCAAAGGTCATCTGAGGTCACCAGAGGTTAAAACATCAAAACTTTGTAAACAGAATATCTCAAGAAGGGTAACTGTGAGGATCTCATACTTAGCATGTGGATTGTCCATATTGAGTAGATGATCCCTATTGTTTTTACTGGAGGTCAAAGGTCATTTAGGGTCATCAAAGGTTAAACCTTGCACATACTATACCTCAAAAAGGGTAACTATTAAGGTTAATATTCATTAGTCCATAGGGTTGAGAGTTTTAAAAGGCAATGTAAGATGCATATAGGTAAGCTTTTGGAATCCACTTCATTATGTAAATGATCAAGTTGGGTAACTTCGAAATATGTACTAAAGCAATCTCACTGAATTAAGAATGTCTAAAGTGCATAAAAGTGCATTTGGTACAGTATTTATGTTGATTTTGGTTTGAAGTTTTGCCCAATAACATTTAGTGCCAGCATTAAACAGCATAGGAGTAAGTTGGTAGAACAAAATCTGAAAAAGTTAAAAAGGAAAAAACTGTTCATCAGGCTGACATGTTAGTTAATTTATGTTTGTCATAGGTATGCTGATTTTGCCATAAGTATCTCTGCCTATAGATTTTCATGAAATATATTTCCTACTCTGAAGTGGAAGTTTCTAGCAGTGTCTGGAACATGTGAGCTAAACAAAGGCTGTATGAGGGTTATTTGGGGACATAGTCTGAACATATTGGAGAAAGCTTCCATGCCCACAAAGCAGAGGAATTGTTCAGTGGGGAACTTCATAAGTGCTAACTTTGAACAGATCAAGTGCTCTGTATGATGCCCAAAATTTCTTTTAGAGCATACAAACATTGTTTCTTCCATAACCCTTAAGAAAAAATGAAGATAACATTAAATTTAGTATCAAAGATTGTTAAAAGTTACAGACAAACCTTGTGCCACTGTCCTCATAACGACATGTAAGTGGGAACTAAATAATTAAGTACACCACCAGTAATTAGTTTTATAAAAAGAACTAAATAACTGATCATTTGGATCAAAAGGCTTGGTCTCACATACCCCGCAATGGCTGGTGTTACCCCGTGTTTACAAAAGGACAAAACCGCAGGTTAACATCGTGTTTTCCAGTGTGCGATCTCACGTACCCCATGTTAGTTTGATTAGGTTGTGCTACCATAGTAATGAGGTCAAATATTTCGCGCGAAATTCGGCCGCTGTTGATAAAAAAGTAGCAGGAATCAGTCACTACTGAATGCCCACACATTCAACATGGAATTAAGTAGCTTAATATCCTTTGCATTTTTATGTTTTGCTTTTATTCGTTTTATGTACATTCGAAGAAATGAAATCAGCCATCGAAGGAGACTAAAAATCAGGAAATGGCAGCAAAACAGCTCCTAGTTTGGAGGCTTCTCAGTCTGCTGATAATGGTCGAATGCATTGCATCAGCTTGCACACAAAAGAAATGCTACACCATCGCTATGGATTAAGCCACGTACTACATCAGCTGTGTCTGAAACAATGTTGACAAATTTTGATAATAAGGAGTGGAAGGAAAATTTTCGGGTTGATCGGAATACCTTCACCTTCACATGTGATCGATTACGACCAGCAAAAGAGAAACAGTGCAGCTAGGCTACTGTACTAAAGAACTGTCAAAATATTTTACCACGCAATCTGTCAAGTCACTCTCTCTACTATATGATGCTTTGGAAACAATGTCCGAGGAGTTTCGAAATAAGACGGAATAATGACCGCGATAAATGGTCATATTCACTTTGATACGAAGAATGAATTCTTTACGCAACGAATACTAGGCTGTATTGGAGCGTACAGCTGGACCAACACATGCTACAATGATACACCAACGAATGTCCCTCGCATTTTACACATACTATATACTATAAGGGATATACAAAGTGCAGAACTGCTTGGCCTGTTGTTATGATGTGCATCCCTCATCCGGCAGTATGGGACACTCGTGTTGTAAAACACTTGATATCTTGATTTATTACCACAAACACGGTGTTTAAAACCGCAGAACCCTGCGTTCAGAGGTGGATCTAAATTTAAACACCGACCCCGAGTTAACCCGTGTTCCCACGTTACTCGTGTGCGAGGTAACACGGTGTTACCTCGAGCGCAGGGTACGTGAGACCACAGTATAATACCCTTGAGCATGCTTGAACTGAGATTGTCTAATTGAATGAATCAAATTGTAACTGACCCACCAGAGTCTGTGAAAATTGCTGGTCACTGTTATCTTACGTAATTTATCACATTTGACTGCCACAGTGTCCTGAGGGGTTTTCTCACTCAGTCATACAGCTCAATGAATTTAACCATTTCCTACCTGTCTAGAGATAGTGTCTGACACTTATTTAGCCCTCTCAGTAAGGCTTGTTTTTCAGAAAGTACTGGAGTTCATGTAATCCAAACAAGCATAATAGTATCTACTGTGCATCAAACAAAGGACACTTGACTTGTACTCTGTTCTGTGGTGTTCCTACAAGCAGAAAGTTTAAGGCAAATTACGAATCTTGATAATTTCTGGATTAATAGGGTTCCCATTTTTTGTTAATTTTCAAGGACATCATAGTCATTGGGAAAGGCATTACACCAAAAAACAAATACAAAAGGACCACCACTTATAGCCAAGGTTACACCTTTCTGTTGCGATGTCTCTACTGTATGTTCCAATTTATGGATGACCGTTAGGATTAGAGCTTGTTTTAACACTAACCTCAACTTTTTGGATCATAGAGACATCATTGTATAGAGAGCCATCCTCAGTACCCGAAATTTTGATGAAAAGGAGCATGTTTCAAAAATATCTCTTTATCAAGTTAACAGACAACATAGTTTACCAGCATCATAATTGCGTGGGAGATTTTTCTTGTGGAGGTCAAAGGTTGGGGTCACAAAAGGGCAAAACCTTGTAGACATACATGGCATTTTTATGTGGTTATTGAACTGTGGAGGGACCTCATACTCAGTTTGTGAATTGCTCATATTTATCATGTTGACGGTCTTTTTAGGTAGTTGCTCCCTATTGTTTTAAGTGACGGTGAAAGGTCATTTTGGGTCACATGATCTCAAATGGTTTCGACCTTACTAGTTTACCTCAGTATTTGTGAGGGATCTCATGCTTGTCAGGTGGGCATCCATGTTCATTATTACAATATATCATATGGCAAGGAATCACTAAGGCTTTTGGCTTTCTAGTTTAGTGTCATAAAGCAAGAAACTGATGAAGCTCATACCTAGCATGGATATGGCTGGTACTCAATAAATGGTCCTTATTTTTTGTTGGAGTTCAAAGTTCATTTGGGGTCATCAAAGTCAAAAGTCTAAAACTTTTTCCATAAGGTGTCTATTTTGCTCCTCCTTATCTCCTATTTACATATGGTTCAGGCTCCAAGCAGGCAGTAGCAGGAATGATCTGAAGAGATAGTGAGAAGGGCTAGGGCACCACCTGTGTTAAGTGTCTGCCAGATGGGTATTGTTAGGCAATTAGAGAAATACATAGGAGAGGTAAGTATTGTCACTCATAGATCTGATAAAGTTTTGTAGTTATGTAGAGTCTTTCACATGGAAACTTTGGTGGATCTTGTACTAGACATTTGTGTGACCCATATCAAGTTAATGATTATCCATGCTCTTTTAGGTGGAGGTCATTTGGGGCCAAATGGTCAAAAGATTACAACTTCGTATTATCTCATGCATGCATTGAAACTTGAAGGAATTTTATACTTAGCATGTTGCTGACCTGCACTGAACAAATGACCTCTGCTATATTTGCACGATAGTTCAAAAGTCATCTGAGGTGGCAGGATGTTATAAAAAGGTAAAATCTTATGAATGCGATGTTAAATTCAAGCAGGGAAACTTTGAAATGAATTCCATACTTGACATGTGGATTACTTACATGGATTGAATTATCTTTATCATTTTTGGGAGAGGTCAAAGTTTATCTGGGTTTATCAGAGTTCAGATGATGAAAACTTTGTAAATACCATATCTCAGAGCATATATGGAGACTTTGGATGGATATGTTACTGAACATGTCAATAATTAAGACACACTGTCAATTTGGGAAAAAAAAAGAATACAGACTAACATCTCAGCATAAATGATCGCATCATGAAGCCTTTCTGGTGGCTGTTTTATGATCAGGAAATTCTGTGTAAGCAGATAAAGGACTACTAAATTTTGTTCTTTGAGTTTGTAGTTTTTCAGGCATGAGCTTTTTCCTCTTTTTTGTGGATTTCCATGTTTTTTTAGTCGCTGTTCTGCGGAAAAATTACAGTTCCACATTTTTGTATATTATCAAAATTATTTGTGTCGATAAAATCAGGTAGAAAAACACACACAAAACCTGTGTATTAATAAGAAAAAGCTCATTAAAAGAAGGGTTTAAGGTCATTACAGGACTTGGTATCTCAGAGGGGTACTTATTCTGAGCATTTTGGTGAAATTTGCATTGAAATCCAATGTATAGTTCTCAAGGTATGAGCACGTAAAGTTCCACATTTTCAACAAAAAGTGAACTTGAAGCAAGCACATATGACATCATGTCCCCAAATTAGTGAACAGTCTTTTGTTTTTCTTTAAACTTTAGAGTTGATTTTTTCCTCAAAAAACCCACATTATTAAATGCGATTGCCTAAGTGGCATTAGAACTTTACAAACTTTGCATCCCCCACAGGGATGTCCTATTCCAGTCAACTCCAAGGTCCACACAACAGTCTAACAAAACAAAGGGAAACAAAGCATTCCTTGTCAATGTGAGGAAGTGATATAAGCTCTGCTGCCCTCAAACTCACTTTGGAACACAAATCTACTGACTTCATTTACTGATATCTCAAGAACTACATGTCAGATTTGAATGGAACTTTCACCACACTTTGTAGTTTTGGTTCCTCTTTCACATATGAATATTAAACTTTTGCTTAAACCTTCCCTTTAAACATGGAAGATTACGGATACTGTATAGTACTCATGCTCGTACTTGCGTATGTAAGCAATGTGTACACCTTCCCTGTCATCTTTACTTCCTAGATGGATACTATGCATGACCATTGTCAGATTCATAGAACGTACATAGCTATGCAGGCATAGATATTACAATAGCAGCTGGGAATCCTGCAAGGAATGGAAAGGGCCTTGGGATCGTCCGCTGTACAGCTTGTACCAGGGTTGCCAACTGGCATCCCTGGTTGCCAATTAATTTGACCAGATTTGGCATCCAAGGGATTGGTTTGGCAACTAAAATAAATGTTTGGCAACATGTTCAAATTTTGGCATCCAAGGATGAAAAATTGGCATCTTGAAAGCTTAACCAAGATGTTAGCAGTATTTTGAACAGTTAATTGATCTTGTCTCAGATTTTGCCGGTTTGTATACATTGGATTATTCCATAGAACATAAGCAGTGTCGGGAATTTTAACTACACTGCAATTTATGGCTTGCGGGGTGTTCAAAACATAGACGTTGGTTGGTTATGAAAATCTTGAGAGATTAAATAGAACATAACCAATGTCGGGAATTTTACAATAGTTAAAAAAATTTTCAAAAATCAAACTTCTGTTATTAGGTTATTTCAGGACATTATTGGTCAAACACTTTTATAGTCATCATTCCAGTACTTGAATAGCATTCTTTTCCAGTCAATCACCAATGGTTGATTAATAGGGAGACAGCTGGGGACATGCAGCTTAAAGCATGTGGGAAGTGCCGTTTTCGGCCATCTGGAGGGTTTGTAAAGCCCCAAATTTTCTTCCTTGCTCCATGCTAACTAATGGTGGCGCTCCTCTTTGATAGTCTTGCCCCACCTGACCCTCGGAGGTGCCAGGCCCCCCACTTGTTCCGTTTCCTAGGTCCCCCTAAAAATTCCATCCTGGCTACGCCACTGTCATCAACTGTAATAAAAGTTCAGAGTCAAAGGGTAATGGTATTATTTTTGAACGCAGTATATGCCCTTCTCTTCTCTAGCTGCTTTCAGTTCTTTTCACTCTAAAATGGATTTTTATTTCATCAACACGTTTTCGAAGAATAAATATAATTACTTTTTTAATTAATCAAAGTTCATTTTAATGAACACCATTGGGTAAAACATAATAAATGTCGATCAAAACTTGACATGATTCTCTAAAGTTTGCTTCCCTTTCTGTTTTATCTCAACGTTTGAACCATTTTGGTAAATTTTTCATTTATATTTCAATAGACACTACAGAGAATTGCAAACACTGGAACCTGGAAAAATAGTGCAGGCCAATATGGGTTTATATTTGGGGGCCAAGCATTTAGTAAGCTTCCGCTAGGGGTCGGCAAATGCATCTGCAAAACGTAAACATGTATAGCCAGCCACCCGCATGTTGCAAATTAATTGGTGTATTTTTGATGCAGTATGAAAGGACTGTGTTGGAATTTCCAACGGTGGATCACTGTTTAATCCAACGGTGAATCGAACAGTGGTTCACTGTTGAAAGTAGTGTGAAAGGGGGTTTGAGAACACTTAATGTGACATGTCAGCAAAATGCCCTGACTTCACTTGGCATTTAGTGCGTGAATTTTCGTAAGGAAATATCTGTTGGAATTATGTCAATACCTCTTAAGATTCTCAAGATACACGTTTTCAAAGTTTGATCATCATAGTTCATGGTTTGGTAATTGATACTGATGATTTTTAAGGACACAATTTAACTTCCGTAATTAAACTCTCAGGACCAACTAATGTTACAACTTTCCTATATATGACTGTTGTAAAAACAAAGGATTTATAACATACCTTGCATGCCCCTCCCATGACATATCACAAGGTTTGCATGTTGAGATCACGTTTATTCCTCATTAAGTGCAAATTAGAAATTGCCCTGTAAAATGGTCAATTTTTGATGGATTTTGATGAGAATTGTGGCTGCTTTCTTGGTTTTAAATAATTTCTATATTGAATACCCCATTTTGTCATGTTTGTGTCTCATGACTGTTAATTTGATAATGTGCTATTTCTCTTTTTGTCTCCTTCACAGGCTTTCATTTCCATCAGGACATTCTTCATGTGCATTTTATTTGTTTCTATACTGGGCGGTAAGTGAACCTATAGAAATCCAGTCTGCAAGCAGTACTTATATTAAAACACACAAACAAATGTGCATTTAAGAAGAAAACTGTCAGTGAAAGCATCCCAGTACTAAATTCATGCAGACCAAGCTGTTAACCAGCAAGGAAACCATCAAAGTACTATCTCGGAGGTATACCTCCATGTTCAGACTGTTCATTAGCAGCTCAGCAGTTTTCACAATCAAATGGACCAACTTCATGGTCAAGTTGTTGGAGCATCAGACTTGCAGTTGGAAGGTTCGGTGTTCAAGTCATGGCCATGTCATACAAAAGACTTGAAAAATGGAACCTGCTGTCATTGTCCTTGGTGCTCAGCATAAGCAGTGGAGTAGGGAAAACAAGCAAGTGAGCCACAACTGGAAAAAAAGGCCCTGGTTGGCTCAACTTGAACCAACTTTGGAAACAGGGCTCAACTTCAACCAATTGTGTGGAAACTGGGCCCCCAAATCCATCTAACTGAATAATTCACAATCAAATGATGATTACATTTAGCAGGCAGTATTCTTTTTAGTACTGCAGTTTTATCAGTGGGGAGGGGGGGGGGGGGAGAGGAGAAGGGAATAAAATTGTGCATTTAGCCAATCCCTACTTAAGTCTAAAGTTGGTCTCCTTATTAGCTCACGCATGTACACATGTGTGAGGTTATCAAATGGGGCAGATGGTGTCAACTTTTTAACAAAAGTCTTCTTCTTCCTCATTTTTGGAAGTTTAGGGCTGAAATTTTGGTGTATGATTGCTTTGGAGGAGAGCATTCATACCTATGTACTTGCATTGTAATATAGGAAATTTAAGTTGTGTTTTAAAGCTGTTTTTTTTTAGGATTGAGTTCATTTTGCCTGCTGAGCAGTTAGTTGTTTATTTATTGCACTAATAGCAGTGTACTTGCTTTTGTGTTCAGTTCTTATCTTGCACATATATATGCAGGCTATTTAACCTGGTTCTTTACATTACAGCTGGTTGAACAAAGGATTCACAGTACTGTCACTGTATGCTTGTGGAGGTGGTCTAGTAATCAGCTTTGGTCAGCTAGTGTGGAGAGAATAAGCTGTAATCAGGGAGTTACAACAGACCCTGTTGTAACTTATCTATTGTGGAGATACCTTTCATTCTGTCCTGTTCAATTTATCATGAACTCACCAAGCCAAGCAATACCAACATAACTGTTTGAGTTCAATTAGCACAGTACAGTAGGAACTTTTTGAGCCTCTGTGTTTTATTTTGACCAGTACAGAGCCATGCAGTGTTTGCTTGTGCATTTGTAGGTGCAACTGAATCTACTTTGCAATACCTGAGCAGTTTACAGATACACCATACACAAGTTATTAATTTTATCTTACTGTTAATGCCTTTAAGAATACATAGTCCAGGCTTTCATGATTTGAGAAAATACACAGTGATATTTAGATCTACCATAAAAGTATATTAGATGTTGATCTACATGCAAAATCACAAATGTTTTGTCTTCACTATTCTTTACTTCCTTGCATTTAATTTAGTAATATAAGGAGGTTTAGGAAACAGATAAAATTTGGTTGAAGTTTGAGTTCATGATGTTTTAAACAGAAAAACAGGTTGTGTGAGCTTCACAACAGGATTGCTGTTTTAGTTTCTTGCTACAAGGCAGGCAAGAAATGTACGCTATGGTGATGTTGTGTGTGTTTGTGTGTGTATGTGTGTGTTTGTGACACATTGCTTGAAAATGTGGTATCTACAGACAGGAATGACAGACACTTTTCATACTTAATATATAGCTTCATGATGACTGTAAAACTGCAGAATTATGGAATGTGAAAAGGACAAATGTGTTTGATAATGGCGGTTTAAAGATATTTTCCAGAGAAAATATTTATTAGGCTCAAAATATGCAGAAAAAATTCCCTTTCAAGAGATGAAAACTACATCTCAATAGCATATTCGTTTGGAAGAGAGCAAGTTTCAAAAAAATGCAATTTTTCTTGAGATTAAGTGCATTATGGGAAACCTGTAATGTCATCGGGACACATTTAACATTGCATCCAATTCGTTTATAATACTGATGCTGCTCTAGGGAATGTTAAACAACAGTGTTTGCTGTGCCCCACTTATGGTGTAGGATAATAAAAGATCTACAGGAAAAGGTGTGCAAACATTCCAGCAGTATCAAATTATAAGGACAAATGTGACATTCAATTATAATAAAAAAAAAAAAAACAAAGGAATTTGAAACAATGTGCCCATATTTCATAACTTTTTGTGGCTTTATTGAAAGTTGAGTATTTTTTATTCCTTGCCGAAGTCAGGCAAGGAATCTATGCAATGGTGATGTCGTGTGTGTGTGTGGGTGGGTGTGAGCTTGTAAACGATACCTTGCTGGGTACAGGTCGCTCGCGAGAGCTGAAGCCTCGCACGTTTTTCCTCGCTCACGCAGAGCTCGTAACTGGCATAGCTACCCAAAAATTCGGACACTGCAATGAGCTCTGTCACGTGATATGCAACAGCCCGCCCTCGCTCGCGGCATTCACGTGCCCCGTGACATAAACGGCTAGAGGAGAATTCCGACCATTTCCTTACAGGGAACAGTTCTGTGTACCCTGTAAGGCATTGAATACGGGTATGCCCTGTACCCGTAGTGTGTACACGCCAATTTACATGCGTGCATGAGCTTGTAAGCGATACCTTGCCAGGTACAGGTCGCTCACGAGAGCTGAAGCCTCACACTTCTTTCCTCGCTCACGCGGAGCTCGTAACTGGCGTAGCTACCCAAAAATTCGGACACTGCAATGAGCTCTGTCACGTGATATGCAACAGCCCGCCCTCGCTCGCGGCATTCACGTGCCGCGTGACATAAACGGCTAGAGGGGAATTCCGACCATTTCCTTACGGGGAACAGTTCTGTGTACCCCGTAAGGCATTGAATATGGGTATGCCCTGTGCGTGTGTGTGTGGCTTTGTCTTTGTGTAAAACAGAGGACCTAAACAATAGACTTCCAGGTCCTCGCTAGTAAATTCAATAGATTTCTCAAGTCCTCGGTTGTCTAACAATAGACAGTCCATTATGAAGGTAAGGGTTAAGTAAGCAGACACAATGGAGATAACAATGAAGTCCTCAGTTGTGTGTAAAAACACAACTGTGTGTGTGTGTGTTTGACACCTTTGGCTTGTTTACACGATATCTCAAGAATGGTTAGTGGAGGTCAAAGGTCATTTTGGGCCACGAGAGGTCAAACGGTAAAAATATTGTAAACATGACATCTCAGGAACAGTACATGTGACTATGCTCATATTTGGTGTGTAGGTTGGTCATATTGAGTAGATGATACCTATCGATTTTCATGGAGGTCAAAGGTCTTTTGGGGTCACAGGAGGTCAAACGGTAAATTCCTTAGTGATAGCTTGTTTACACGATATCTCAAGAAGGGTAAGTGTGACTAATCTCATATTTGGTGTGTGGTTTGGCCATATTGAGTAGATGATCCCTATAGCTTTTGGAGGAGGTCAAAGGTCATTTGGGGTCAAGAGAGGTCAAAAGGTCAAAATATTGTAAACATGATATCTTAGGAACGGTACATGTGACTATGCTCATATTTGGTGTGTAGGTTGCTCATATTAAGTAGATGATCCTTTTCATTTGTGGAGGTCAAAGGTCATTTGGGGTCATAGGAGGTTGAACGGTATGTTCCTAAGTGATAGCTTGTTTACACGATATCTCAAGAATGGTAAGTGTGACTTATCCCATATTTGGTGTGTGGCTTGGCCATAATGAGTAGATTTTCCCTATTGTTTTTGGTGGAGGTCAAGTGTCATTTGGGGTCACGAGATGTCAAAAGGTCAAAACGTCATAAACATGTTTTCTGAAGAACGGTACATGTGACTATGCTAATATTTGGTGTGTAGGTTGGTCCTATTGAGTAGATGGTCCCTATTGATTTTCATGGAGGTCAAAGGTCATGTGGGGTCATATGGTAAATTCCTTAGAAAAAGCTTGTTTACACGATACCTCAAAAAGGGTAAGTGTGACTGATCTCATATTTGGTGTGTGGGTTGGCCATATTAAATAGATGATCCCTATTGTTTTTGGTGGAGGTCAAAGGTCATGTGAGGTCACGGAAGGTCAAATGGTAAATTCTTTAGTGATAGCTTGTCTACAGGATATCTCAAGAAGGGTAAGTGCGACTAATCTCATTTTGTGAGTGGGTTGGCCATATTGAGTAGATGATCCCTATAGTTTTGGTGGAGGTTAAAGGTTATTTGTGGTCATGAGAGGTCAAAGTCTCAATGTCATGTTAACACACTTTCTCATGGCCGGAGTGTTGGATACTGCAAAATTTCATGCAAAGTATGTGGATGTGATATAGTGAGCAGAACCCTAGTTCTAGGTGTTCAAAGGTCATCCAGGGTCTAAATGTGGGAAGCTTGGATGCCTTCCATGTATACTTTGTGGGTGCATTATGGAACACTTCCAATTTAAAAAACATAACAGAGCACTGTCAATTTTAAAAAAAAGCTTACATTTCAGCTGCAAGGAATCACTAAGCCTTTTGGCTTTCTGGTTTGACAAAACTGAATAATCTTTAAAGTGATATATTTTGAGTTAGGGAAAGTCATATTGCAACAGGGATTGGAGGACTTGGTCTGGAATATTTTTGTTTTTCTTGCAAGACCTTAATGAAATGCCACTGGGATATGCTTTTAGGGAATAGCAATGATCACTTTTGAAGTGGCAGCCACAGGTTTCTTATTGGTGGCATCCATTTCTTTGGTAGTGGAGACTTGAAATCAATCAATGGCTATCACTTTTTATGCAAAGGGGGCAAAATTTGTTGACAATGGCAGTTCACCATTGCTTCAAGATAACCCAGGCCATGATAACACTTTAACAAAAGTATTGAGATTCTGCAGCATGACTCCTCTAGTTGCAATATTTACAATAATAATAGCATTATTCTCAGATGAGAGATTGATATTATCAACAACACTTTTTGCTCTATTTTCAGGTCTATCTGCAGCAGAGATTTGTCTTTTCCCCCACTCCACTTGTCAGACCATTCTTTCAAGTTGTGGGAATTTCACTGGCTGTCTTCTGTGCAGAGACCAGAGTCAGTGACTACAAACACCATCCCGGGGATGTTGTCGCAGGGGGGTTTCTTGGTACTGTAATTGTCATATTAACGGTAAGTGATTTTTTTTTTCACTTTCATGTACATGACACCCAAGTTGTAACCAAAGTTGTCCATTCAGTGTGTGTGAAAGCCAAAGAATGAAGTCTCTTCAGACACCAGGTATTGACTCTGCATTTCAACGTTGTGCTGTCAGACTGGTAGAACCACTAATCCTAACCCCTGTTCCAACTTCACTACTTTCAGTTAAAAAGTGAAAGAGTCTTATCATTTATGAAGAGGTATATTGTCACATTACTAAGTTTGGTTATAATTTTAGTGTAGCTGCTGTTTACAGAAAAAATGAAGAGCATATATCTATACAAGTGTTTGCCTGACAATAATCCTGAAATTAAAGTTTAGACATGGGGAATGATTTTTATGTCACTACAAGGAATAATAAGCAATCTGGAAAAAGCACCTCATGTCATCCAATGGCATCCACCCCATTTTTCAGCCATTAATTTTTCATTTTACTTTAGGAATTTGGGGCTAGTTTTATGTCTTTTTGGGAAGATTTGTGGTGGGTGGGGGGAAAGGTGTATTTTCCTGGAGTGCTGGGTGGGAATACGGAGTGCTGGGTAATGACACTCAGCACCACCCACTGTAGCTACATATGCTTTTAAAGGTGTCAAATTTATTGACACCCCCCCCCCCCTTCCTTCCCCACATCCTTGAATTGATATCTCCCACAAAATATTTTGGAAAGGTAAGGATTTTCCATTCAATTCTGAAAGCAGTGCCAACACTGCAAAGTACCATAAAAGTTCATTGACATATTTATGGGACATTTTGGTAGTTTTCATTTAGGAAGGTAGTGTGTGGTATCTGCATGTAGTGCTAGCGTAATAGTATAAATAGGGTTTGACAAATACTACTGCATTCATTTTGGTCTTTAACAAAAATGTATTCAGAGGAAATGATTGTGTAAAACTGTTTTGGATTCACTGTGAATATCTTAGAAATAGTCAATGTAGAATTACAATAGCCAAACAGTGACTAAAGGACTTGCAGTACCACCTATTGTGGCATTGTATGTTGTCACAGGAATGAATAGGACAGAAAGTAAGATGTTGACTGGCTATAATCATCATGAGTTTGAGCTGTTTCTATCTGTAAAGCTGCACTTGTTTATTACCTTCCCTGGGCATGTAAGCTGATGGCACAGGTAATGACCATACCTTCTCATTGCACAGTAGCAGTGATGTATTCTAGGTGGGAGGGGGAGGGGGAGGGGGAGTTTTTAGTCCATGCACGTGCCATTGTTTCAGTGAAGTATTCTATCTGGTAATTCTAGAAATCTGTGGAAGGAAGTGAGATCTTTAAATATAGAGCTCTCAAGGAAGTCCTCTGTCCTGACCTAACCACCCTCCCTAGGAAATGATGATTTGAGGAGCTATGAAAGGGGGGCAGGGTTGAGCAAGAAAGTATTGTTCTGGTATGCATGTATAAGGACAAATCCATATTTGATAACTCAGCGCTGAAAGGATGTTTAGGAGAAAATAGCATTTTTTTCAGGCTCTCAGCTAGTTGGGAGCGCTAAATTGCAAATCATGATAAGCTGCTCCTACTGGGGGAAATATTTTGATACAGTATAAAAATAAAGCATTATCGATGACATTTTGTTTGACTGCTTCTGTAGAATGAATTTTTAAGAGGCCTGAACGTAGGGTGATTTAATATTGTACGGGATCTAGCTTTCATGTTTGCCCCAAAAAAGAAAATTTTTCGAACTGTTTAGGCTGAAAAAACCAAGAAGAGTGAACAGTAAATTGAAAATGGTTTGATTAATGTTTTGAGTAGCAATTTTTTTTGGTCACATGGAAGACTAGTACTCTGGTCTTTCATAGCCTCGCTGGAGGTAACATGGAATTACCCCAAGCTCCAGTAACATCAGAAGGTGAATTTACTTGGTATTGGTGTTTAAATTTCCATCCACCTCCGATCTCAGTGTTTTACAGTTTTAGAAACTGAAGTTGTGATTATCAACTGATAACTATGATTTACAGAGTTAAATGACCTGTGCTTCAGGCTCAGTCAGGGTACACTTCATGCAGTACCAGAGAACTTCTATTACTAAGGCAATTGAGAGGGCAGCCTTAAATTCAACACAGCCTATTATGCACCTTCATGTTTTTCCTTATTGAAAAACTTTTGACGGAAAATTACAGTGTTCCTTTTGGTCAACATTTTTCAAACAGTAATATATATATCGGTACATAGATAGGTATGCTGGACAATTGACATCTCTGTGGAATTTCTGAAAGCTTATCAGTTGAACCTGTTATTACCTGCAGCATTAAGGAATGTGTTGCTTTTGTTGTTGTTAATTAAAAGGGTTTTGGTAGTAGCATTGTCTGCAGATAATAAATAGTTTTCAAAATGTTGCATACATTCTAAAAGGATGTTGTATCTTATAATGAGACAAGTAATAAACATCTTTGTGGCCATACAGGACTTTTTTCTGTGGGTCACATTTTGCCCAGCTCCAGACCTCCAATTTTCTGCCCAAATAAGATCTGCCCCTGGTTTCTGAGTGTGTTCTGGGGGACCAGCACCAACTGCCTGGCCAATACAGCTCCAAACATCTTTTGTGCTGTTAAGAACCACAGTTGGGTAACCTAAAGGCTCAGTTATGTACATTTAAATTTATGTAACTGTAAGATAACCAAAATTCCTGCAAAGTGTTTGATCTCATTATATTGTAGCACAACCCAATCAATGGAAATCATGTGAGAACTCACAGCAGGTGTTAACACATTGATGTTTACCCACTGGTTTTATTTATTGTGAACACATGGTAAAACTTAGTCCTTTTAAAAAAGGGCAAGAGCAGTTGACATAAACTTATTTTGAAGCAACAGCTAAATCTTGTAGCTTTTTCTTATTTTTTTCAAAGTATCTTTTATTGTAATTTAGGACTTCAGAATTGCAAATTCAAAGTAAACCAAGCAGTAACTCCAAGTAAATTTCACATTTGGGGAAAAAAAAGACTTCAGTCATGAAACAGGACAGTGTACTGCACTACCTCCTTCAAGTTGGGGTGACTGCATTTCATCATCATGTAAGGCCAACAAACCTGCAGTGTGAAAATATTTGCTATATCAGTAAACCTAACTGCATCATCCATGAAAAGATAAAATAACAGCTTCTCTCTGGACTATTGTCCCTTTTCAGTGCTGCTGTGGTATCTTCCCCTTTGCCAGATGACCTTGGTCCAAAGATGTCTTTTGGTTTTTACAGCTGGTCTCTCCCACACATCTGCTGAATGCAATCAGCTGACAGATTGGGTATCTAGGGACCTTGTTTTCTTGGTGTGATAAGAAAAGATAATTTCCCCTTCCAAAATTTTTGTTTTGTTACACTGGGGAGTTGTCCCTGGTTACACATAGTAGAGTAATTTGGCCCATCTTTGTGAGGTGCTAAAATCCAGGACTCAACTTATAGTGTTGCAGCAAATATGTTTTGAGATGTTTCCAGCTGCCAAGCTGTCTGGGAGGCAACTGTCTCATTGTAAAAGGCCACACCTATGAACACAGCATGTTTCTCACTTTCTTTGCTGGGAGAAAAGAAATGGTGAAGCATTTGTTACAGAGCCTTGCTTGATCTCCTCTATGGTGACCATCCCAGTGTGAAGTCTTTGTGATGGGGAGTTTCATATTACTGTTGTTAGGTTGCAGTTAATTTGGTAATGATGCATTTGACAGTTACATATCACTTAAAGGGCCAAACCTCTCACCTCGAACTACAATTTTGTTACGGGGGTACCAAAATTCTCAATTGGCTCAGATCTTTGTTTGACAGCTAATTCAAACAATGCAGAGTACCAAAGCTTATATTACACAGCATGAATGGTACTGAGAGTGTTTTGATTATGTAAATTGAGTTTTACTTTACTCACCTTGAGGCAATAAACTGAGATTGTGTCTGGATGAGCATGAATTTCAGGGAATTGTGAGAGGGGCTTAAGTAACAAGGTTAGGAGAATTGATACTGATTGGGGTGAGAGAAGAGGGTCTTTAAAGGGGAAAAAAACTGTGAAGAATATGATGTGTTCTGCATTGTGAGTGAAAAATAAAAACCAACAGACTTTAATGCAGGGCAGTTGTATATAACATGGAAGTGTTATTTTTCGAACTTGCTGCAACTCAGAGTTTGTAACAGATTTGGTCGCAAATGACCTAGTCCAGTCTTTCATGTACATGCAGCAGCTGCTTTAAAATTACCATCATACCAGGAACTGTCCCTAAAGTCTCTTGGATCTCACCCCAAACTGTAACAATTCTTCTTCCTAGGTGAACTTTAGATCCTCATCTAATTTAGCAATTCTCCAAAGTACATTTACTGTATCACCTCCTGTAATTTAGCAAATTCTCCTTAATATGTGAACTTAGGGACCTAGTCTAATTCAGCAATTGTCCTTACTATGTTTACTCTGCCCACCTCTAATTTAGCTATTCTCCTCTCTGTCAACTTCGGCACCTCCTCTAATTTAGTGGTTCTTTCTACTACATCGATTTTAACCCCTCCTCTAATTTGAACTAAATTATGAGAACACACCCAAGGCAGAGCCAGATTAGCATTCTCTTTCTGTGTGAGGTGGCCTAATGTTCATTCCTCACATGGTTTGTGAGCATGTAATAATTGTAATATAACTGATTCTATAACCCTGTGGGGGCATCTACCCCTACCAGGTCAGTGAAACTTCCACACTCACCCTCCCCCCAACATATTAGATGGTCTGCCTACTGCAGTGCCAAAAGTGTATGCATTGTTTGAATGAATGTCAATCAAAGTGCAGTATTCTACTTTTTCAAACTAGACTAGGACTGAACTCTGATATATTTGAACGAAGCGTTGCTATGGACCCCTTGGTTTTGGCCTATGGCATATTCCTTTAAATTGTGTACAGTAACTGAGAACAACGTAAAGCAGCAAGATTTATTGGTAGTGACTATAAGTCAAGAGAGGAAGGTTTCATGACCCACCTTCTTGAAAAATTGGAGCTCCCAACACTTCAAAACTGCAGGAAAATAGATAAACTATGTCTTCTGTATAAATAACTAACAACTACTTCCCAGCTATCCAACCCAGCAAATTCCTAACTGCACAGCCAGCTAGATGGCGGATTAAACCAACTCAAGTTCAAGTTTATTTCTACTTTCCGTACATGAAAAAATGGTGACATTGACAAAAGTATATATATATTAATATATCACAAGACATATACACAATAGCAAAAGAATCGCATAATACAACATGGAAGTAGAGGAACCAGAAATAAGTTTAAACTTTTCAGGTCTGGTTCCTTGAAACAAAAGTGCAACAATAAGGAAAAGGAGCTAAGAGGGAATAAGAAGACTACAAAATATGAGAAAAGAGGTAGAAAGGGAGAAAAAAAAAGGAAAGGAAAAGCTGCCAAGTAACCTATTCAGAAACTAACTATTCAGAAGAAAATGCTTTAACCTGCTCTTGAATATGTTTAGTGAAGGTGAACTTTTAATGTCATGGCAAGGAAATTCCAAAAAGAGACACCAGTGCTTCGTACTTGAAAAGAGTTAAGACTTGTTCTAGAGTGTGGATGGTGTAGAAATTCTTTGAAACGAGTGTTGTAGGTATGATAGTCGTCAAAAACTGAGGGAAGAAGTGAACGATAAAATTTGTAAAGGAAAATTCCCAGCTGATACTTATACAGTCCGTTCAGTGTTAGTATTTCTGATTAAGTGCATAAAGGAATGGTGGGTGACCTGTAATTTGCATGACTAATGTTGCGGATAACACATTTTTGGAGCTTGAATAAAATATTAAGTAGATATGTATGAGTATTACCCCAAACAAGAAGGAGGAAATGTAAATAGGAGGTAAGTACATCACTCATAGACTCCCAAACCAGGGAGTTTTGGGGAATTTAAATGTGGAAGCTCAAGACCATTATAGAGAGCAAGAAGTGCATCACTAGGCAGATAACCTTTTAGTCTATTGATAACACCATTTGATTTAGAAACCTTTTTACTAACCTCAGAGATATGTTCCTTCCAATTTAAATTTTCATCTATAGCGATGCTTAAGAATTTTGTATGAGGGGAAGCAGTAACAAGATGACCATCTTGCAATGCACTAATTTTACTTGAGTCATTGATCCTATTATCAAAAGTCATAAGTTTTGTTTTCCTAATATTTAGAGATAATTTGTTAGAACTGAGCCAATTGGAAATATGCAAAAATTCACAGGTAGCTTCTGCAAGAGCATTGCTCAGATTCTTTTTTTGGAGAAAAACCGTAGTGTCGTCAGCAAATAAAATGAAGTTTGACTTGACAGAAGACTTATAAATATCATTTACATAAATAATAAATAACAAGTATAAACCTTGTGGTACACCAATATTACAATAAGTGTGATTTGACGAGTAATTATTAAATTGTACATAATTGCAAAGATCGTGAAGATAACTTCTAAACCAGTTTTAGGCAATACCTCGAACACTGTCACAAAACAATTTACTTAAAAGAATTTGATGGTCAATGGTGTCAAATGCTTTTGAGAGATCAATTAAAACACCAACTGTAGTAAGTCTATTATCCAACCTTTTGCAATTTTATCAATGAGCTTAGCGCTGCCATATATGTAGAATGACAGTTGCAAAATCCATACTGGTATTTATAAAGAGTTTTATGTTTTGCAATGAAATTATAAAGTCTATCATATGCAAGATGTTCAAAAATTTTTGAAAGGGAAGGCAATATGGAGATTGGTCTGTAATTAGACACAAATTTTTGGTCACCCGACTTGAAAATTTGGACTATCTTAAGCTCCAATGGAAATACTCCATTTGAGAAAGAAAAGTTGATTACATGAGTTAGAGGATGTAGTATTATATCCACAACATGCTTAAGAATATCATTTGATATGTAATCAAAACCAGGACTCTTTCCATTTTTCAGTCTAAGGATGGAGAGTTTCACCTCTTCAGTATTTGTGGGGAAAAACATAAAGGAATCTAGAATACAAGATTTCATACAACTGAGGAGAAAAGTTGCCCACGGGAAGCTAATCAGCAAGATCTAATGCAACAGAAGGAGAGTACTTATTAAAATGATTTGCAACTTCATTCTCATTTGAAATTACATTATTTCCTGAAATGAAAGTGCTATTAGAGTCACTGCTATGCTTTGATTTGAAAGATTTGAAGACTCTGTTTTTAATAATATTATGGAAAATCAGGTTAATAACAATAGCAAAGCTTTCAAGCATAGTATCGGTAGAACCCCCCAGTGAAAGTACTCCTTTTTCCCCTCTACTATAATAAATTGGAATACACTGTCTGATGGTGAAGTAGAGGCACAAAATCTGCACACATTCTGGTGTCGTCTGGCATGTTGCTAGTTTCCTCTCAATTTTTCCTTTGCTTCTATGCCCAATGGGTTTTCTGCAAAGTATCAACCATGATGATGATGATTGCAATTATTTTACTGTAATTTTGGTTTTGAGTGATTTTCTCCACCTAAACTCATCTAAGTTTCCTTAGCTGGGTCCTAAATATCTAGTCCAAACATGTGCAAAATTCATGAAGGTTCATATTCCTTGGATCCAATACCAAAGTTCTATTTATTTTCGCTTCAAACCTCCTGTCATGTTTCCAGAAAAAATATTGTATAAAAGGTAGAGTGAGCAATTGATCTACGTAACAATACTTTGAAGTAATTGCAATGATACATTTACAACTATGGTGCTAGGGTATACTGACCTTATCTCCCTCCCCACTATTAACCTTACCCTTGTCCCTTCAACTTTTACTCTGAATGAGCTGTGTAATGTACTCTCTCTCTCTCTCTCTCTCCCACTCTGGACATGCTCAGCAGTGTAGGCTGAACTACTTGGTTTCAGTTTTTCCTCTCTGATGCCCCTGTGGGCTTGGGTAGTAGAATATGCCCATGGTATTTCCTGCTTGTCATAAGAGGCAGCTAAAGGGAAACCAGACGTGAACCTTGACAGTACTTGAACGTAAATTTGAACTTTGAACTTTTAATCAAGTTGACTGATAGTTTTTGGTGTGTCTCATCTAACTAACAAAACTGATGTCAATCAAACCGTACAGTAAGCCTTCAGCCCTAATCATAAAATGTAATTGGGGTGGTTAATATTTGCCTGAAAAGTGGGCTGAATTTCTCTTCTTGTCTATTTGCAAAGATGTGTTTACCTATGAATGTTTTTCTCATTTCATCTTTTTACTGGCAGGTGATATATATCAGTGATCTGTATTCAAAGAAGTTGACGTCAATACCGTCTTCTGAAATCCACATAAAAAATGACCAAGCCGAGACACAGAAGACTAACTATGGCACAGTGGACTACAATCGTGAAATGAGCGCAGTTAGCAATGTGACTTGCATAACTGAGGCAGCTCCTTAACCCAATCAAAAATAATCTAATGCATGTTTGAAGAGTTCCATGGAAATGAGAGGAACCAGTCGACATTGCACACCATTCTTGGACTGTTGTCTAGATACCAACTTGATTCAAGTTAAATATCTTCAACACATCAACAGAGTTTGAAGAACTAGAACAGGGCAAGGCCCAAGCATGTATGCTAAACACCAGGAGGGGGGGGGGGATCCAGATCTCATATAGACTAAATTCAAAATTGCATTTGTCCTAATGTGTTTCGTACATTTATACCATAATTACATAAGCCTTCCCCTTCCCACCACCTTGGATCCCTGAAGTTGTTTGGGCCTGACCAGGCAGTGGCTCTGAGATCAAGATTTTAAAGCTCAAAGTATGTATTGTAGAAACAACAAAAAAAGGCAGTGATACCATAACAGGGCCAACTTAATGGTGAAAAATGGACTATCCAGTAGGGCCAGTTATATCCCTATGTTTATACTCTCACTACCAATTTTTCAGTGGATTACTATAAAATCCAAGGAATGGAAGTCATAGGAAAATACATGATGAAATCCTTTTGTATGTACCTGCTGCATGTAGGTATGTAAGCTGGATCTAACCACTGCCTGGCTAATTCAGTAAGGATATACGGGTACAGTAAATACTGTATGGTGAGCAGTACTTAACTTGCATTGGAACAACTCATGGCATTCACTGTAAATGTGTGTTGTGGCACAGCCCACAATTTTTGAAAGTTTTTATCATGGAACTGGCTCTTCATGCTTTTGAATAAAAACCACATCCCCAAAATGTTTGAAACTTGATAGGAGAGGTACTAAGTTTGAAAAAACACATAATAATGCACACGAATTTTCAAATTGTTAATTTTTGAGAAGATTTCAGTTCCTTTTATAACTTTATGACAAACAAAAACATAGGCTGTTGAAGCTTCTAATTTAGCTGGAAGTCTTAATCATGGGCAGCCTCTTACAAAGAATGACAACTTTAACTTTTTATCAAAGAATTTCCAAAAAGCTGACAGATTATCTTTGGTTGAAAAATATCGAACTGTCTTTTCTCATGGCTGCGTGCTAGGTTGTTCGTAATTAGTCCCTGTACTGTTTGTATGCTTGCAAAGTACCGTACAATACCAATGTCAAATTACATTGACTGCTGTGACTCTGTGTACTGTTGTTCGATGGTAGCATTGTTTCTTTTTAAATAAACATATGTTTATAGCCTCGCTACAACTAATCCACCGTACAGCTATGTAAATGAAGTTTGCATTTGATTTCTGTGCAGTTGAAATGATTCTGGCTCCAGTGACAGCAGACGTTGGTTTTTGGTAGTGTTGAACTGAATGAAAAGACTTTGTCTGCTCTGTGGGCTAGCCATGGTGTTGCAGTTAAGTGCAGAAAACTTTGAGTGACCACCACCTTAATCAAACATTCTGGCTATTCCAGTGGCTGTCAGTAATTCCATGGGGTTGTAGTTGGAAAAAACTTCATTGAGCACCACGTCAATCAAAGATCCTACTTGGCCACTGGTTTTTAGAAATGCAGTGGGGTGGTAGCTGAAAAAACTTCATTGAGCACCATGCCAATCAGTTGGCCAGTAGCTCTGGGACTCACACAGCTCACTTTTATTGACTACAAACAACATCATCAGATCATGCAAAATGCAGTATTTTTGCAGATAAAAGTAGATAAGAAAAATGGCTTGTGCTTTGTTGTTTCTAGTTTTGTAATATAGTGGACCTCATTGGGGTAACTGAATGTTCACATAAAACAGAACAAACAAGGAAAAACAGTGAAATTATTAAATTAAAATAATATTTGAAGACATTGCAAAATTACAAAAATAATGCAAATACACAAGAATAAAAAGTAAAGGAGGTGGTAAAAGTGTAAGATAATAAACCCAACCAGGCAAGAATTGATATTTGAAAGTTTGATTATGAAATTAAATACATTGTGGTATAAATGAAGAGGGATGATAAATACTAGTAGTCTCATGCTTTCACTTATAGAAATTACTGCATTATGTAAAACCATGCTAAAGTGGATGGCCATTATCTTGCATAGTAATTTTCAATTAGAGCAATTGTTTTGACCAGAGAATGGGAAAGGAAGTAAATGGTATTTAAAAAGAGATGGAACAATTATGTCTAGAGAACTGAGTATCTACCAGTGAATTGTAATTAACCCTCTTTGATGGTCAGGAAAACTTGTAGTCCTGGGACAGATTTCCTCAACATCAATTTAAGCCATCGTTGCTAAGTCGCTCGCTAACTAGAAATTATCGCTAGTAGCAATAAGGATAGATTTTGGGTTTTACTAGACCTATCGCAAATGACACAGGTTAGTGATGAAAAATTGATTGCTAAAGTTTAGTGAAGTCATTTTGAAAAATCGGTTCCTAAAATGTGATCGATTTAAGATTTGGCGATGAATTTTGGCGTGAGCAATGATGGCTAAATGTAAGTGAAATTGACCTCAGGTTAAAGTGACCAGCATAGCTACAACTTAAAGGGCCAAACCTCTCACCCCAAACTACAATTTTGGTACCGGGGTACGAAATTCTAAATTGGCTCTTTGATTGACAGCTAGTTCAAACAGTGCAGAATGCCAAAGCTTATATTACACAGCATGAATGGTACTGAGAGTGTTTTGATTAGATAAATTGAGTTTTTCTATATTCACCCTGAAGCAGTAAACTGAGATTATGTCTGGATGAGGATGAATTTTAGACAATTGTGGGAGGGGCTTCAGTAAGAAGGTTAGGAGAATTGGTACTGTTTGGGGCGAGAGAACCGTGCCTTTAAGTATAACTCTTTGTGCCCAGTTCTCTGCAAGAGCCGTTCTGCCAAAGTAGATGTGTAATATTTTTGAGTGTTTCATGTGTCATCATGTGAGAGTTGTTATAGGGAGTAAACTTGAGCACCCTTGAGAGGTAGGAAGGTCATTGCTATTTAAATCTGTCTTCAACAATATAGAATGATGAGTGATTTGTATTCTTATAAAACTGAATCATGCTTTAAATAAAAGTTTGCCTAAGTGTTGATTTTGGTGTGTTTAATAGTATTCTTCATAAATAATTGTGAATGTTTGTTATGTGATGTTGTAAACATTTTTGTCTTTCCTTCAAAATAAAAAATTCTTGATTTCTTCTTAATCATGTAGTATCTAATTACTTCTATTGATTTGCTGTGAATAAAGCTGTATAGACTTTTAAGCATAACTACATTATGTAAAATCACACTAACCTGTTCCCATTTTTCTGAGGCAAGTCTCCCTTCAAGAAATATTACCTTTATCCAATGTTTCTTTTCATACTAGTTCATCCTTTACTTATCAAATTGTATTTTTGTATCACTTCTTTGTTATTAAAACATCTCATATTTATTCACAGGGGACATGTTATTTAATGATTTAGATTAAAACCTGTTTCTTGAATGTACAAATTAAATGTTCATTGTAGTAACCTTTTCTTCTTGCAAACATTTGGTCAGGTAACTTAAATTGTCTTCCCTTTTCATGTATTACACCATGTGTCATCTGATATACCCCTTCAACTCGAGAATGTGGTGTGGTGACCATATCATATACAGTCTTCCAAAAAAACCAGCATTTCATAGTAACTCTTTTAGAAATTGTTCATAATTGATTTAAGTACTGTCATGTTTTCGGTCAGTGATATGTCAGTGACATGTGCGAAAAGGATCCAAGGTTCTGTCAATTGGCACAAAAGGGGTGCACCCTTCAAAATGGCCACATATGAAGGCCATACACCAAAATGTGACCATAAAAGTGATGAATGTTGTAGCTTTTAAGGATGAAAAGAAATGGATATTACAGCAGTACTGTTTTCACAGGTGCTTCTACATTAGAAACATTTTGTGGCCTGAGATGCAAATTTTTTACACATTTTGTATATTCATAATCGCTTCTTCTTGGACTAAAATATTGTTAGCATTATGGCTGTTCATTTCAGACCCTGAGGGTTATCTTATCAGACTGGGAAACTGTATATTATCTTGCCACTAGTTTCTTTGGAACATGTATTCCCCAACACTTTGTATGCCATATATGCCAAATTTGTATTTGTTGTAATAAAATATCGGTAGAGTATTTTAAGGGGCCTTATTTATCTAAGCCTGCAGTGAAGGGGGTTGATGGCATAACCAGAATTTTCAGTGGGTGTGGGAACTGAGGGGGGGGGGGAGAAAGTGTTCAATTAGTGGGGCAAGAAGTAGTGGTACTAAGCAGAGGGTAAACAATCACTTGGCACTGAGCGTACAGAAAATTTTGAAAAGTTGCAACCCTCAGACAGACACAGCCAAAAATGGCATTTTCCACGTATGAAAGTAGAATCTAAGCAGTGGCTTTTTTGAGCTTTGATTTGCAAAAAAATTTTCACTTCAAAAAAAAAAGGAGCAAATTGTAAAACTAGTGTATAAAACGCAGCCCCGTCATGGATGAAATGTGACCATAATCATTGGGAAATGAGCTCATATGTGAAGTTGTGGCATTAATTAATGTTACAAGTGTTTCTTCCTCTGTTGAAAATTGCAAGTTGGGTTTTACATTTCTCTGCCATTATTGTTTCCAATCATCAGATTGCATGGTACAGAGCAAAAGATTGCAGGAAGTGGCTCTTATCAATCTTTCCTTACGCTAAAAATACATACTCTCAAGGCTTGATTTTGAAGGTTTTGTCTTCAACACACATTGGCCAATATATTTATTTACCTTAGAATTTCATTTGGGGGGGGGGGGTTCAATTGGGGGAAGGGTGTGTGAGTAGGGAATTTTGCCCCGTTCTCCTAGTCATACCACTGACGGGGGAGGTAATTCTACAGGGAAGCATGGTGTATACATTCCTGTTGGGGAATTGAGAGCCTTCTCCCTGGGATTTCATTGGAAACATTGGGGGAGGTTATCTTGGCTCAATCTGTGCCTCCACACCACATGTGATAATTAAATCCTTTGATTTGGTAGCTGACAGACAACATCTTTCTGCCTGTGAATTGAAGGACACACACTGCACTGACCTATGCTGTTATGCAATAGATTCTGCTGCTATATTGGGGTGTTGAAAAGGCTGCTAAGGAAATGAGGCAAACAATTGCCTAATGGTCCATGCCCAAGATCATACCTGTTAGTAGGGTTAAGTCTGTTGTTTAACAGGCAGAGACGATTCCCAGGTTGTACCAAAGACTCTAAAAATGGAACCTATTGCCCTTGTGCGCGATGCTCCCCATAAGCAGTGGAGTAGGGAAAACAAGCCAGTAATCCACAACTGAAAAAAAGGCCGGATCCGGCTCGACTTAAACTAATACATTGGAAACTAGGCCGTAAAACTCAGTTGCAACTAACAGGGAGAGAGTTTCGACAGACTATTGAGATGTTCATGCTATGAGGTTAAAGGGAGAGATGGAGGTGATTCTGCAGGGAAGGGGATAAAGGGAGAGGTAGGAATGGGGAATGAAGGAGTTGGTAGAATGAGTAGGGAAGGAGGTTCACAGGGGAAATGTGTAAGTATGGAAGATGAATGAATTGGGGCAAATAAGCTGCTACTAATGTGGAAAAGGAAAAGCTGGTCAAAAATTTTAAAAAGTTCAAAGTATTGTAAATTGTTTAATATTCCTCCTCTAAAAGTATTTTTAATCAAATATATGTTTCTACTGCAAGAAACTTCAGGATTTTTAATGGCTGCAGAGGTTATAAACTCCATGTGTATTACACCTCCACTTATGATATAAACAGATTTGCCTTGTGTGCCAAATTTGTAGTTGGCATTCCTTGCCAAATGGTCAAATAAGGTACTATTAAAATCTACTATCATACAGTAATAATTTTTGAGTGCAGACTTTTCTCCTGTTTCTCAGGGTTTATCTCTCTATCCTATCTTGTATATATTAATGTTTGCCAACCAATAAGTGTGAATTCAGTTTATCTCTTAAGTTTGTCAATAATTTATAGTGCATTAGAAAAGTACTCATAATTTGACACAGTTTGTAGAAATAAAATTTAAAACAGCAACTCCCTCATTTGCCTATCTGTGGAGGTATTTACTCTTCAGTGCTTGTCTTAAATCTGAGGAAGTATGCATTTGTAAAACTGGCAGAAAGGTGCCAATACTAAGTCCTGAAATGGAATCCACAGACTTTTGATCATGTGACTGAGAACAATGACCCTTCTCCTCCTTGTGGTAATTTTGAGTTAGCTTCTCAGGTTTGAGTTGTCTGATGATGTAAAGATATGCAAGCCTTAAGTAATGCCATAGACACAAGGGGTAAAACTCTTGTAAATCATAAAATGTTCATTTCATCCTCCAAATTATGTATTGATACTCAAACTCAATCTCCCTTTACCGTTGTGCTCCATATTTGCGCGCCTCGGGAGTGGGCGGAAAAGCGGATGTAGGACGCCCCTCATCAGCTTCCGTAGGCTATTGACCCCGTGACCTTAAACTATTGTCTCTCTCATTGTTGTAGCCGAATTTCCGAGTAGCTACTCACAGTTTCGAGCTCCGTGTGAAACAGTAAAGATGGGTGACAGCCGCGCTCTCCGTCTGGGTCCAAAAGGACCCAAACAACGGTAAAGGGTTAATGAAATCGGGTTGTTTTGAATAAATAGCAATGGTATAAGATGTGTTTCAAATTTAGAAACATTTATTTCCATAATGGATTAAAAAGTTAAAGTCCAAATTTCATTACAGAGGGTAAACCGGCTTAGGAGCATGGAATAAAGGTTGTCCTGATTTCATTTCAGAGGATGTACAGAAGTATATACAAGGATGCAATTTCAAACAAAATTCTACCTGTTACTAGTCAATTGTATATTTTCTTCAACTGCTTCCGTGTCAATTGTATATTTTTTTGATTCAATATATATAGATATGTCCATTTTAAAGACTGCATTTCTTTGGGTTTTTCTTTATAATTAGCTCGACCCACTAACACTTGATAGAGCTTATGGTGTACTGCAGAAGGACAAAATGTCTGTCTCTCTCTTCAAAAGGTTTCGGCCTTTGTAATTGGATGTGGATTTTCTAAAATTTACAGGTGTCATACAGGTGTCATATTATCAGGACAACACATTTAGCAACATGATGAACCCCCCAAAAGTGGTATTTTTTGGCCATTTTGATCATTTTTTGCCTCATTTTGTTTTTATTTTTGCCGCAAGGCAAAAGTCTACATGAAACAAGATCCCGGTGGAGGAATTGTTATCAAGTAGGCCTATTTTGGTGATTGCCTGTGTCCACTGTGTACACACCATAAGTTCCCATTCAGCTAATTACTTATCCTTTAGTAATTTTAGTACCCATATACACAGAGCTCTCCTTGCTGTGTGTGTAAGGACACATGCATACAGTAGGGCCACTGTTCATCCATAGAATTGCTATTTGGCTCATCACCACAAGTTTGCTTCCTTGGAATGGTCGAGCTGAAGTGATGGTGGAGAGAGATGATCTCTGCTCATGCAAGGCTTGCTAGAATTTAGAACCAGAATGCAAAACTGCATTGAGGTTTCGATGATACATAAATGTTCCATTTCAAATAATCCCATCAGTCGCGTCGCATAGGACTTTTTCCAGAGGGGGCAAAGGTATGAAATTTCCCCAAATCTTTTCCCAGTCAATGTGTATGTATTTCATATAAAATATGCAAATTTACAAGTATAACAACATTATCATGTCATTATGTAATATTACCTGCATTTTAATCTTGAAGTTTAACATAGAGCATTTGGAAATAACAACTCTTAGTATATTATTTTGGTCAACATTATAAGGTTTATTTGTATGTGCTAATTAATGCAGTGGCATTATGCAGGATTTCTCTGAAGGGGGGGGGGGGGCATGCAGTATGGTCTAAGGGGGGGGTGTCCAGAAATTTTTTGACATTTTCAAGGAGCCTAGATGCAAAATGGTGCAAGATTTTTGAATTTGACAGGAAGTTTTAAAAGTTGAATCGTGGGGGTTCATGAGGATGAAACTGAAACTTGTGTCTTGACATGTATTCTTATGCCATGTATGCTACCTTACTGAGTGAAACTTGTCATTAAATTTGCACACTTTTAGGGGTCAAAATAAAAGAGCATTGGTCAGTATAGGATTTGTGGTTTTTCTTGGCCACAAAACATTATTTGTCATAAAGATTACATAAGTGGAGGGCCACCATCGGTTGGCACGGAGCGTAGGGAAAATTTGGAAAAATCAGACCCCTTAGATGGCCGGAAATAGCATTTCCAGAATTATACAAAGAATCCAACCTGTTGCTTTCTTCTTCGTCATTTGCAATAAAATGCTCACTTCGGAAGTGATCAGAGAGTTAAGAGCTAATTTGGCCCCAAAAATGTTATTTTGCTCAAAAGACTGAGCAAGCACCACCACTGGTTGGCGCGGAGCGTAAAGAAAATTTCGAAAAATCAGACCCCTCAGGTGGTCAAAATAGCGTATTCATGCTTGTAAAGAGAACCTAAACATGTAGTCTTTTTTATGGGTGCCACCAGTGGGATACAGAGTCAACCTTTTTAAGTAAAAATTGGAATTTGACAGAATTTGCCTAGGTCTGGCTATTTGTAGGAATTAAAAAAAATTGGCATCTTGAAGTAAAATCTGTGTTACTAAAGTTAGACTACGTACTTTAAAGAACAAAGAAAAAATGGCATCTGTGAGGGGGGCATGGCCCAATGGTCTCCCCTTCCCACGCCACTAAGGAGGCCTAATAGTGGCTTGATCACACAGGATATCCTGTTAGAACAACAGTACGTTAAGTGCAGAAGGCTACAAGGTACTCATTGACCCGTTTATTGTTGTACCCCAAGTGAGCAGAAAGCTATTTTCCTGAACTAGCCTATAAGCCTTCAAGGATTAGGCTAAGTAACAAAATATAAATATATGCCAATGGATCCCGTTCATTCTAATTTCTAGACTAACCTTAAGTTTATCGTTGGCCCATGGATTGTTTCAGCCCCATCCATCATTATGTACACAGAGTGAAATTGGTACAGCTACTTTTATACTAGCTTGTAGAACAATATAATAACCTCGGGGGTCTAGGGTAGTGACTTGTTAGTTTTCACATCCTTTTACTGAATTCCCAAAGTGTACAACACAGAGACTGTGTACAAGGGGACAAAAGTTAGGGTTTACAGCCTTTCAGTGATAGTTGTACTGTATCGGCTGTTGTTAAATACCTGAATAACAGCTTTCTGGGCACTGAAATGCACTGATCATAACCCCCATGCGTATACAAGAGAACATTCAATCATTTCTGTGGAACCCGAGTATGGCCCGTTCATGCGACACTGACAAAATCTGAGTTGATTTGTTGCATGATAATACAAATCATGTATGAGAAATGTCTCACAATTCCTTATTCTAACAAAAATTTTGAGAAATTTTTGTAAGAATAAGGAAATTCATCAAATTTCCCCAAAAATTTTTCCAGGGGGGGGGGGCGACTTTCCCCCTGCCCCCCCCCCCCATCAGTGGCTACACCACTGAATCCCATCATGAACCATTACCTTCTTGTTCAAATGTTATTCTAACATGTTCAAAAAATAATTTTGTTGTCCCACATGAGTGACCTTTGACCCTCACCACCAAAAATAGGGATCACCTTCTTACCATAAGCATTCACATACCACAAGTGAAATCTATTTAAGTCTTCCACCTTAAGATGTGTTAACACCTAACAAGGTTGTCATTCACATTTTGACCACCAGTGACCCTAGATAACCTGAGATAACCTTTGATAACCTTTGGTCTCCATACAAGCCATAGATAGATAAATAAATGGAAAAACATTCATACAGACAGACAGCTATCTTGAAATTTTGCAATTTCAAAAGGCTCCCAGACTTCCAGAAATGAAAAATAGGAATCATGCAAAGCCAGAGGTCCAGGGGGGCAAAGCCCCTGGAAGCTCCTGTGTTTTAGGACTTTTTTGACCAGTTATTCAAGTCTTATTGAACGTGTCAACAGAAAATATTGACAGGTTAAAATGTCCAAAATGTTCTCAGCCAGTGGATATTGTTTGAAGTCTGAACTAAAACAGAAACATTTAATGCATGTGAACCTAAATAACTTAAGCTAAGGTCACTCAAAAAATCAAAAACTAGGATTTGGGTAACCCTAATAAACCATGGTACAATTAAGTAATGACATGATGATGGTTTTGATGGTTGATGGTTTTGTGTATATATCTGCAAAAAAAGTCTTGAGAGTTCACAACACTCTAAATTAAGACCACTCCCCCTCCTTTAATTCTAGCTGAAAGGTTTAATAATACTTTAAAATATTGTTGAGAGTTAGATTACAGTGCAGATGTTTGAACCAACCCCATAAATACTGTAGAGTAGAGACAATATTTTGCAATGGCACTATGTAACACTAATACATATATGGAAGAACTTTTGAACAGCTTCTCGTAACACTATATGGGAGAATTCTGAAAGTTTTCACTTGCTGCGAATACCACCCTGTGCTACCAAAATATGCTGCTGCATGCTTTATATCATGTTCTAGAACAAAAAAAATATTGGTTGGAACTTAAGAATAAAACTTAGAAACAAAACATTCACCACTGCACGCACAGCTAAATTTCCCTGTAGGCCTAGCCTAAAGATATTACACAGAAACATACATGTGTAGGATAGGTTCAAAATGTACATATATGCTGTACATTAGGCAATGGAAAAAGTGCCAAGACATGCTAAAGAAAATTATGTCAAAGAAAAAAATGTTTACACCTAAAGCTCACAACAGTGTTGAAGATTGTTGTGTGAGGGTTTTATACCAATGCCATGTAAATATTTTTGATGTTTATTATTGGCCATGTGGATTTTTGTTGATCCTCTGCAGTATATTCAATCCTGCTTTGTGAAAGGAATGTGCTGCTGACTACCACAAACGTAGCCTTGGTTAGGCCTAGGCTAGGCCTTGGCAGAAAGTACTAGCCCACTTGCTCAATTGAACCATTCATTTCCGGCCTAAACTTCTCAGTTTAGGGAGCTAGACACTGAGTTTTCAATTCTTCTCAATGTAAAGAATTGTCACAGTAGAATATCGTCACTTAATTTACTTTTCCACACACACACATAAATATATATATATATAGTTCATATTGCAAACTTTTTTAACATGTTCCATTGTCAAAATTTGTGGGATCCTTTACTAGCAATATACACTGAAGTTGCACGGAATGTGTGGTGAGGTGTGGTTGGCTGAAAGTATGTAATCATTGGTGCATATTGGAACCAACCACAAGGTTTTTTGAAGTGATTTTCTGTGAAGTTCACCTAGTGTTTTTACAAGGTGTTGAGTTTGCACTATCCTTTGTTATTAGGTAATGCAAAATATAGGAGCACGTTCAAGTATTGTGCAAAATTTGTCCGCCAAGCGGGCTATGTTTCAGCATGCATAGGCTGAAATCTTTTTAACTTTCCATGATGTTAAGTGTTCTACAAAGATCCTTAATCTGTGGAAAAAAAGGAAATGTTGGAGGATTTTTCATAATGGCAGAATCCAGGTTGGAAAATGATAATTATTCCACCTAAATCAGGATACTTGGCATCTCTGTAGGGACCATCTCATGCTGCTCCCACATGCTGAACATGAAATCGATCCAAGTTTCCTGTCTTGAGATATCTTGCTAACAAGATTTTCAGACTTTGACCCCTGGTGACCCCAGATGACCTTTGACCTCTACCAAAAAGGAAAGGGACCATTTTTTGACCATAATGCATCCACATACCAAATATGAAATCTATACAAGTTTCCTATCTTGAGATATCGTGCGAAGAACATTTTCAGACTTTGACCCAGATGACCTTTGACCTCTGCGAAAAACGATAGGGACCATCTTCTGACATTAACACATCCACATACCAAATATTAAAGGGTCAAACCTCTCCCCAAACTGCAATTTTGGTACGGGGGTACCTAAATTCTCAATTTGCCCAGCTCTTTGATTGACAGCTAATTCAAACAATGCAGAGTTGCTTATGTTACACAACATGAACGGTCCTGAGAGCGTTTTGATTATATAAATTGAGTATTTCTATACTCACCTTGAAGCAATAGACTGAGAATGTATCTGGATGAGGATGAATTTCAGACAATTGTGGGAGGGGCTTAAGTAAGAAGGTTAGGAGAATTGGTGCTGTATGGGGTGAGAGAACTGGGCCTTTAAATCTATCCAAGTTTCCTATCTTGAGATATCATGCTAGCAAGCTTTCCAGACTTTGACCCCTGGTGACTCCAGTTGACCTTTGACCTCCACCAAAAACAATAGGGACCATCTTCTGACCATAACGCATACCAAATATGACATCTATCAGGTTTCATACCTTGATATATCGTGCTGACAAGGTTTTCAGAAATTGACCCCTGTTGACCCCAGATGACATTTGACCTAAGCCAAAAACAATAGGGTTCTTCCTCTCAATATGGCACATACATGTACCAAGTTTGAAAACTGTCAGACATTCTTATAATGAGATATTGTGCTAACAAGCTAAGTGTCACCAACACACACACATACATACACCCACCATCATGATTGCATAGGTTTCTCTTTTCATCGAAACCAATTATGACAGTTTTAAATGTACACAAATCAGCATTTCCTATCAAATGGATGTTTTAGTTAAGTTTCTTCCAGTACTGTATTGCTTTCAAATTTCATGGAGGAGTGCAGCTTAATTGAGAGGGAGAGAGAGGAGAGCTGATGGAAGGGAAGGGAGAGAGCAGTTGAGGAAGGGTAGGAAAGACATCGGATCATACTTTTCCTAAATTGCTTAATATGCTACTGTGCTACACAAACTGGTCACATTTATGATACACTATGACTTTAAAGTACAGTATCTGATTCCTGCCCTCATGGGCAGCTTCATATAAGGGGATGAACAAGTTGATATCCCTGACACCGTCCAACTGCTCCGTGAACTATGTTTACATGCTGGCCAGCCAAAATAGAATCGTCTGGGTATGTATTAAGTGTTCACAATGATTTTTTTCAAGATAAATTAAAAGCTACACTTGTAACATCAGGAGTGTTGAGCATCGGTAGCTATGCTAGCTATTCTAGTTCCCATTGTTTTGTAAAAACCTCTTTTTAACAAGAGACCTTTATAAACCTTTTTGCAGTCACTTACATAATGTTACTTTTCCTGAAAATTTCCCTTTTGGGCAGCATAGGCACCATTACATGAAATTGCTGTGTAGTCTTTGACCTCTTGGCTGAAAAGAGGGCTGTCACCAGAATGGAAATTGGATGTGGAAAGAATAAATGCCTGATGTAATACCATAATCACTTATAATGAGGTTGACTAACAGTAAGAGTAGTCTATAGATATATGGGAGGAGGTGCATAGGTGGAGTGTCCATATGGTCAGCTAGGGAAAACCCCCTTGCAGACCAAAATTGCATGCCAGTGCTCTTTTTTTAACATCCTGCATTAACATGTTCTTGCAGGCCTTTCTAACCCCCTCCCCTACTGAACCAAAATCCATAGCTCTGCTTCTGAAGAGGTGGGAAGGTTGAACCTCTGAACTGACAACTGCTTGTGTGAAAATGTATAGCTTTTATACAAAAAGTTGTTGTACCATGGAGCAGATCTAACATGCAAGTACAGCATTTGACTGAGAAGATATGGGACATGATGGCATTCTTTGGAATAGAACATAATGCAGGTCTGGTTGGTCTTCCTGCAGCAACTCTGGGTCTCTCTCCTGACCATGATCAGTTACATAATATAACTAGTAGTGTTTAAAAAGAATATTCACTCAATCAACTTGAATTCCTTCCTGCAGGGTGAGCTTCCATTAGTAAATGGGCCATTGGTTTTCATGGGATCATAAATGGGCCACTGGGAAAGTTTTGTATGCAGGACGTTCTCTGAAGGAGGACCATGCAGTGTGCTGACTGATGTCTGGCCCGAGGGATGGGCCAAGCCTTGGGGAGTGTCCTCCTCCTCAGTGGGTGTCTGTAAAGGCAGTGTGGTGCTGCATATGCTACCTTTTGAATTAAAGTTTGAAGAACAGCAAAATTTGCATATTTTGGGGAACTAAAAAAATGAAATCAGTGAAGATATTGCTGAGGCAATCCCTCAGCAAGGCTATCTTGTGAAGTAAAATTTGTTAATATTGCATGATTCAATCTGTAAGGAAAAGAAGTAGTCCTCAAGTTTTCATCTAGGTGTATAGGGGGACATCCTTATGTTCCCACATCTCTATGTTCCGACAATAATGTACTTTGGTACCAACAAAGTGAACTTTGGCGCTGACAATAATGTACTTTGGTACTGACAAAGTGTACTTTGGCGCTGACAATAATGTACTTTGGTACCGACAATAATGTACTTAGGCTCTGACAATAATGTCGTTTGGCACCTATGAAAATGTACTTTGGCACGGACAATTAGTAATACTTTGTCGCTTTTTGGTCCGAACATAGAGATGTAACGGTGTAGGGGTTGGTATATGCTACCTGAATACTACACTAGTATTCATCTAGGTTTAACAGTTTTGCTATAGGAAAATAAACTTGGCTGGTTTCATGCACAAAGCTTTCCCTCGTTGTTTACAGCCAAATAGCTGTGGTTGGTTTGATATAGCCAAATGACTGTGGTTGGTTTGATATAGCCAAATAGCTGTGGTTGGCTTGATACAGCCAAATAACTGTGGTTGGTTTGATATAGCCAAATAGCTCTGGTTGTTTTGATACAGCCAAATAACTGTGGTTGGTTTGATATAGCCAAATAGCTGCAGTGGTTGGTTTGATACAGCCAAATCGCTGTGGTTGGCTTGATACAGCCAAATAACTGTGGTTGGTTTGATATAGCCAAATAGCTCTGGTTGTTTTGATACAGCCAAATAACTGTGGTTGGTTTGATATAGCCAAATAGCTGTGGTTGGTTTGATACAGCCAAATAGCTGTGGTTGGTTTGATACATCCAAATAACTGTGGTTGGTTTGATACAGCCAAATAGCTGTGGTTGGTTTGATACAGCCAAATAACTGTGGTTGGTTTGATATAGCCAAATAGCTGTGGTTGGTTTGATACTAGCCAAATAGCTGTGGTTGGTTTGATACAGCCAAATAACTGTGGTTGGTTTGATACTAGCCAAATAGCTGTGGTTGGTTCGATACTAGCCAAATAGCTGTGGTTGGTTTGATACAGCCAAATAACTGTGGTTGGTTTGATACTAGCCAAATAGCTGTGGTTGGTTTGATATAGCCAAATAGCTGTGGTTGGTTTGATACAGCCAAATAACTGTGGTTGGTTTGAGACTAGCCAAATAGCTGTGGTTGGTTTGATACAGCTAAATAGCTGTGGTTGGTTTCATATAGCCAAATAGCTGTGGTTGGTTTGATATAGCCAAATAGCTGTGGTTGGTTTGATACTAGCCAAATGGCTGTGGTTGGTTTGATACTAGCCAAATAGCTGTGGTTGGTTTGATACAGCTAAAAAGCTGTGGTTGGTTTGATATAGCCAAATAGCTGTGGTTGGTTTGATACAGCCAAATGGCTGTGGTTGGTTTGATACTAGCCAAATGGCTGTGGTTGGTTTGATACTAGCCAAATAGCTGTGGTTGGCTTGATATAGCCAAATAGCTGTGGTTGGTTTGATATAGCCAAATAGCTGTGGTTGGTTTGATACTAGCCAAATGGCTGTGGTTGGTTTGATACTAGCCAAATAGCTGTGGTTGGTTTGATATAGCCAAATAGCTGTGGTTGGTTTGATACTAGCCAAATGGCTGTGGTTGGTTTGATACTAGCCAAATAGCTGTGGTTGGTTTGATATAGCCAAATAGCTGTGGTTGGTTTGATACTAGCCAAATAGCTGTGGTTGGTTTGATATAGCCAAATAGCTGTGGTTGGTTTGATACTAGCCAAATGGTTGTGGTTGGTTTGATACTAGCCAAATAGCTGTGGTTGGTTTGATATAGCCAAATAGCTGTGGTTGGTTTGATACTAGCCAAATGGCTGTGGTTGGTTTGATACAGCCAAATAACTGTGGTTGGTTTGATATAGCCAAATAGCTGTGGTTGGTTTGATACAGCCAAATAGCTGTGGTTGGTTTGATATAGCCAATTAGCTGTGGTTGGTTTGATGTAGCCAAATTGCTGTGGTTGGTTTGATATAGCCAAATAGCTGTGGTTGGTTTGACACAGCCAAATAGCTGTGGTTGGTTTGATACTAGCCAAATAGCTGTGGTTGGTTTGATACTAGCCAAATAGCTGTGGTTGGTTCAATATAGCCAAATAACTGTGGTTGGTTTGATACAGCCAAATAGCTGTGGTTGGTTTGATATAGCCAAATAGCTGTGGTTGGTTTGACACAGCCAAATAGCTGTGGTTGGTTTGATACTAGCCAAATAGCTGTGGTTGGTTTGATACTAGCCAAATAGCTGTGGTTGGTTCAATATAGCCAGATAACTGTGGTTGGTTTGATACAGCCAAATAGCTGTGGTTGGTTTGATGTAGCCAAATAGCTGTGGTTGGTTTGATACAGCCAAATAGCTTTGTTTGATATGACCACATTTGGCTGTGGTTTGATATATATAGATGATATATTTGACTGCAGTTTGTAGTACATAAATCCTTGTCATTTGAACTGATAGGAAATTGTCACAACTGACCTTTTGAAGTAGCCTTGTTAGCTTGTAAAGTCAAGGTGTGATATCATGGAAGTACTATCTCCCATCTTTCTATGATGCAATTGATACTATTGTAACAGGAAGTAATAATGCTTAACTCAATGCTAACAGTTTGGGTTACAGCAGTATTGGACAAGCTTTCATGGAAAGAAAAACCAGTGCATGCAGTTGTTACTCTTTACAGCCTTGTATGTTTCATACACTCATTGTAGGGCAATGAATTGCTGTACAGCTCATTCTACAGCAGTGTAAGGGCAATGGATTTTTAAGTTGAAAATGGCTTTCTTATTAGCCTCTTGAATTGTTTTTGTCGACTGCCATTCCTTATGACATGGTTGTTACCGTTCTTTTATAGTTTGAAACATCTGAGCAATCTGTTGGCTTAAAAGTTTTGGCATTTTTATGAGAAAAATATTGTACGGATGATTTCTCTTAATAATCAAGTGATTTTTAACACAAGCAGGAGCAACAAATTGAATTTATTTTTTCCAGAATTGAAGACCCTTGCAGAGGGTTAGGAACAGAGAATGGATGAGATAATGAAGTCTCCTGGGTGGTAACATTGGTCAAAACTAACTGCATTGTTATCTTGTAACCTATAAGTTTCAACTGAAACATGAATTACCCTTGCCACTGGCTGCTTGTTTTGCCCTTGACCACATGATCCAAACAATATATGATACAGTTGAAGATATTAAAGGTAAAGAGCAGTCCCCCCAAACTTATTTTGAAGAAAAAGCTAAATAACACAATTTTCCTCTTATTTCTCTTCAAAGTATCTTTAATTACATTTTATGACTTTACTATTGCATATTCAAGGTAAACCAAACACAGTTATTTTTGGTAAATTTCACATTTGAAGAGAAAAAACATTGTCACATGACTTACAGCAGCCAATCATGAAACTGGACAATCTACTACACTTCTTCAATTTGGGATGACTGCTCCTGCCCTAGAAATACTGAGGCTTAAAAAAGGACATTTCAAGATTTTGATGTTCCACAGTGGCAGAGATTGGAGTTTTCTGTGGAAAAGTCAACTATCTGCCTATGCTATATGCATACCACATCAAAAAAAAAAACAATAACTTAATCTCAACCCAAGTATTTTGTAGATATTCTCGCAATTTTTTGTTTTTTCATCAACAGCTTTTCTTTATGAAGAGGTTGTTACTGTGCAGTATATATTTGACTAAGACAAATTTAGACCAGTGCCTTTGAGCAACCATACTGTTAGGGAATACTAGCTGAGCACTATACACCAAAAAAAGAGGAGGTGGGTGAGAAATTCAAGAATGTTTATTTTCTTCAAAAGTATTGAAGGAAATGGGAGAGATGTCTGAAGAATAAAACACTGCTTAGTTATCTCCAGACTCTGGAATCTAATTAGCCAAGATGATAGTTTTCTACAGTTTTTTCTGATCTGAAAGCATATCCTATTGTGCTTGCTTTGTTGATGATAATGTGATGATATACATATAGGAGATACATCTGAACTGCTGAACTATATGTACTACCCTTAAATAATACTGTAAACACTAAGGAAGTTCAAAACACTGACATTGTCTTTGGTGAGGGAATTTTTTTATTTTTTAACTTCCAATAAAAGGTGTTTATTAGTTCTGGCAGTTCTGGCTACTAAAATTATCAATAAAAAACAGTACTTATGTTATCTAAACATGTTCTAGGTCTAATAGACAATACCATCCACTCCTTGTTTTAATGTTGTCAATTGTTACATCACTATACATTAAAAATGGAACTTACTGCCATTGTGCATGATGCTCCTCACAAGCAATGGAGTAGGCCAAACAAGCCAGTGAGCCACAAGTGGAAAAATGGCCGTGGCCGGCTCAACTTGAACCAACAGGTTGGAAACTGGGCCATAACACTCCATCTAACTAACTATGTATATCACTGATATAAAGCTCTACAACTCGGCTTGTACTGCAAAATATTTCTATGCCTCACTGCCAATCACTAATGTTTCACTGGTATAAATTTTCAACTCTGACACTCCTTTTCTGAAATGACAAACCTTATCATAAAAAATTCACCATCTGCTGGACTGGTATCAGGGAGTTGCTAAATGGCAAAGTTAGCAACTCCCTGTTTATATCACTGAAATTATTAGCACTGCCTCCCTTTGTGAGTATAATGCCTTGCATTCTGGCAAGTTTGCATTTAGGCAGAGTGCTAATCCTACCATGGATTGAATTCCTTCACAAAATTTCTCAGAAACAAATGAAATGCACTTATCTACCAATGTCATATTTATGCCCCCACACCTCCAGATATAAGATACAGGTGAGAAAGATGTATTTACCAGCTTACATTAAAAGGCAAGAGCAGTCGGCCTAAAACTTATTTTGATGCAACAGCTAAACCTTGCAACTTTCTTCATATATCTCTTTTATCTTTTGTAATATTGCATGTAAAGGTCAGTAAAACAAGCAGTTGCTCCTAGTTAACTTTTGAGGAGAAAAAATTGTCACATCATTCTCAAGAGCTAATCAAGAAAAAAGGATAGTCTGTTACACGCTGTGTTACTGCTCTTGCCCTTTAAGGTGCAGGATTCCTGCAGCTGTTTTTTTTTTAAATCCCCCTCCACTCTCCACTCCCCACCCCCCACTCCCCACTCCCCCCCCCACTCTCCCCCCCCCCCCCAAGATGAATAAAATTGAAAAATAAAAATAAAATTTTAGGGGAAAATGGGAGCTACCTGCTTGGTGGGAAAATGTAATATAGTAATATAAGCCATTTTCTTTTCCTTAGATGGCCAATCCTCTCACCCCGAACTACACTTCTTGTAGTGGGTTACAGAAACTCAATTGGCTCAGCTTTTTGATTGACTGCTAATTCAAACAATGCAGAATACCAAAGCTTACATGTCATAGCATGAACTGCACTGAGAGTGTTTTGATTATACACATCGAGCTTTTGTATATTCCCCTGAAGCAATAAAAACTAAGATTGTGTTTGGATGATTTGAATTTCAGATAATTGTGGGAGGGGCATAAGTAAGAGAGTTAGGAGAATTGATACTGTTTGGGGTGAGAGAATTGGCCTTTAAAGTTCACACAACAATCAACTCAACCTAATCATATCCAACTAGCTGAATAAAAGCAAACTCTAGTGATATTCCATGTGATTATTTGCCAACATGGACAAAGTAAAATTCATCCTCATGTACACCTGCAAGTAATTAAGTAGGGAAGGTTGTTTAGCACCACATTATACAGACCAGAAAGCCAAAAGTCTTTGTGATTCCTTACTGCTGAAATGTATGTCTTTTTTTTCAAATTGACAGTGTTTCATAAAGTATCCAGACATGAGAGGCATACAAGATGAAAATTGGGTTCAGAATTCCAGACCCTGCAACACCTCAGATGACCTTTGACCACCTAGAACCAAGGTTCTGCTTACAATATCCAATAAACAGAGTGACAGTTACAGTACCCAAGACTCCAACCATGAGAAATTGTGTAAGCATGGCACTGAGGCTTTGACCCCTTGTAACCCCAAATAACATTTGACCTCCACCAAAAAGGAGAATTCTGCTCCATAGAGCACATACATAACATGTATGAAATCTATCCAAGCTTCCCACCATCAGAAACCATGTAAACCACAGTCTTAGAGTTTGACTGCTGTTGACCCTGAATGACATTTCTTACATAATCATGGGTTTACTGATGTTCAAGACTTTTACTACAAAAATTCAAATATTTTATTTAAAAAGTTTGTAGGTGACACCCTCTCTCTAGCCTACATTTTTTTTTTGCTCTTTTTTTTGTGGATTACTGTATCAATTTGGGCCCAGTCTACCTGAGCTACTGTACAGTGAGTCTAGCCTAGGCCTGTACCAAATTAGGCTAAGCCTTGCCCTTGAAGGGGACCCACCTTGCATTTCAATGCTATGCTCTTTATAGGAATGGTTGCTTATAGCTGTATAATGGCTATGGAAGCAGGGAAAAACATGAAAAGTTGCAAAGGCATTGCAACTGCATGGTAACAGTTGTTTTAATTGGTTTGGGAGGGCACCATAGCAGCAGTACTGAACAAATTTAGTCAGCTTTGCAGGGCAGCTGCTCACACACTTACACTCATGGGGAGTCCATCTGTCCATGTTCATGCCTCCTACACAGTTGCAATAACAACCAGTACAGATAGTACTATACAGCATTAGTCTGGAGTGTGCACATTGACCACATACTAAATGCATATACAAGTTTACTGTACTGTACTTGTATAACGTCTGGAGTTCATCTGCTGTACATTTGAAATAAATTGGAAGTCTTGTGCCATAGAATTAATTTGATAGAATGCACACATTATCAAAGTAATGTTGCAGCTTTGAGACTCATTTTTTGAGCATTTGTTACTTAGATGGAGTTTAATGGTCCAGTTTCCAACCTATTGGTTCCAGTCGAGTCAGCCACAGCCTTTTTTCCAGTTGTGACTCACTACTGTTTATGCAGAGCATCACGCACAAGTAGGTTCCTTTTTTAAAGTCTTTGGTATGACTCGACCTGGGAAGCGAACCTGGGCCTTCTGCATGAGGCTGATGCTCTACTGTTAGACCAAACACACGGTCATATTTTGAGCAAAGGATAAATCCCCACACAGTTCAAACTTTCCAATCTGTCCATAGTGGATAATGAGCTAGGGCTGTCGGCTCTGCAAATTAGGTGTATAAAATGGCCATGTAACTAATATTCCACCATGTTTTGTATGAAGGATCCTGCAGTACAGTGTGCAACTCTTTGTAACATATTACTCACACATATAGTCATAAAAAAATAAGCAGACACTGCATGCAAAAAATTTCCAGTCCTTTGGCTTTCAAGTCCCCAGAAAGCCAAAAGGCTTAGTGATTCCTTGCTGAAAAGGGGTGCTTTGTTGCCCAAACCACTGAAAATGGTGACCTCAAATGACCTTTGACCTCAACCAAAAACAACGGCGCAATGCAAAAATGCATTGAGGTTTCCATGATACATACATGCCTTTTCAATGAAATGCTACATTTCTTGTAACAACTGGTGACCCAAAGTGACCTTTGACTCCACCTGTTAGTAACTGGTTTTTCTTTCAACCAAAACGTATCTACATTCAAAAAGCCAAATTTCAAACTGTGCCTAAAGAGATTCTGCAAACAAGCTGCCTAAATCATAACGCATCCACATATCAAGTTTGAAATCAATCCAAGCTTCCTACCTTGAGATATTGTGTTAAAAAGTTTTTCAGGATTTGTCCCCTTCGGATCCCAAATGACCTTTGACCTCCATCAAAATAAAGAGGATTCTTCTTTACATCATAATGCATACACATATCAAGTTTGCAATTAATCCAAATTTCCTAACTTGAGATATCATGTAAACAACGATTTGGGGGTTTGATACCTTTTGATCCCAAATGACCTTTGACCTCCACAAAAAAATATTGGGTTCTTCCTTACATCATAACGCATCAACATATCAAGTTTGAAATTAATCCAAGTTGCCTACCATGAGATATTGTGTTAAAAAGTTTTTCACGATTTGTCCCCTTCTGACCCCAAATGACCTTTCACCTCAACCACAATATACAGGGTTCTTCCTCTCAGTATGGGGTATCTGTGTACCAAGTTTGAGAACTGTCAGATCCTCCCTTCTCAAGATATCGTGTAAACAAGCAAAGTGTCACAAACACACACACATACACACCCACATACACACAAACATACACACACCCCATCATGAATGCATAGGTTTCTCTTTTCATCAAAACCAAAAAGGGTTCTTCCTCTCCACATGGCAAATCTATATACCAAATATGAAGTGTCAGTCATTCCTATCACAACATATTGCGATTACAAGGTTTTCGGTCTTTGATCTCTGGTGACCTCAAATGACCTTTGACCTCCACCAAAAACAATAGGGTTCTTCCTCTCAACATGGCAAATCTATGTACCACATATGAAAAGTGTTGGTCATTCCTATCTCAAGATATCTTGATTACAATATTTTTGGTCTTTGATCTCTGGTAACCTCAAACGACATTTGACCTCCACCAAAAACAATAGGGTTCTTCCTCTCAACATGGCAAATCTATATACCAAATATGAAAAGTGTTGTTCATTCCTAACTCAAGATATCTTGATTACAATGTTTTCGGTCTTTGATCTCTGGTGACCTCAAATGACCTTTGACCTCCACCAAAAACAATAGGGTTCTTCCTCTCAACATGGCAAATCTATATACCAAATATGAAAAGTGTCGGTCATTCCTATCTCAAGATATTGCCATTACAAGGTTTTGGACCCTCTTTGATCTCTGGTGACCTCAAATGACCTTGGACCTCCACCAAAAACAAAAGGGGTTTTCCCCTCATCATGACAAATCTATATACCAAATATGAAAAGTGTCAGTCATTCCTATCTCAAGATATCACGATTACAAGGAGCATCCACAGCTCTCAAGTTCCGAGAGGCTAGATGTGGGTCCTACAGATCTGTCCATTTCTGGATCGCCGGCCTGGGGGAGGGGTATATGGGGAGGGTGTGTTTCCCCTTCCCTTTTTGAAAATTTTTGAATTTTAGAAGTGTCTACACGCATAATGTTGGCATTTTTTTGGCAAATCAGTCAACGCAATTTTGCTAGGTTACCGCCAAAAAGTTCAGTACAGTACTAAATTTTTTTGCGGTAACCTTAAAAAATATTGTATTGACAGATTCGCCAAAATAATATTATGCAGATATTGACAAATGTGCAATGACCAAAACCTCTCCCAATCACAATATTTAATCGTTATTTTTGAGATAAATTTTTGCAAACCTCAACTCGGTGCGTCACGGCAGTTGTATCAAGCTGCTGGTGATTTTCCAATATCTACGTACATCTCTCATGGCATTCTACTTCGAGCCATGAAAACATATAGGCCTAGCCAAGAATGTCAAGAACTGGCCGTAAGACAATTAAAACAATTTGGGAAACTCTACTAGTCCAAGACAAGCCCCGCCTATAACCTGCGAAGTGGGCATTTATTTTCTCTATTGAACCCGGAGTTGCACAACATTATTACACTATTTATGCATTGACACGAAATATATTCCATACCTACTGCGAAGGTTAGCCAATAACGACTTTACCACAGCAAACATAGTTCCACACATACCTAGAGGCCTAGGCCTATGCATTGTATAGCAGTGCGAGCAGTTGAATGTGAAGTGAGATACCATTTACTGAATTTGTAGTTATCGGTAAGCTGAATTATTTGCTAATTTCTGCGGTTCTCTAACTAAGAATACTGCAGAGATTTGAGATGCAGGTTTGGGTGTCCAAATGCAGGTCACTTGGGAGGTATGACTGCGTCACAAACACCCATACATACACACACACACAAACATACACTCGACATCACCATCACATAGATTCCTTGCCTGCCTGTGGCAAGGAATCAATAATGTGATGCCTTAACAGATCATTTGATGCTAACATATCACAAACTACATTGAAATTAGGAAATACCCCATCCCTTTATATATTAAATCTTCCCCAAAATATGAATGGGGGACTGGTAATTTCCCATAAATTAAATTCCTCACTGCAACTGGTAAGTATACATTTGAATTCTCATCCATCATAAAATGGTGAAGTCCTCACCCACACACATACACAGTCTTTCTGGTTGTGTTCCTGCTTCCCTACCCTCTAAAAATAATTACCCTGCATATATACCTATGAAGTCAATGAGGTACAAACTGACCATTTCTTCGCCAACTAGTTCCTCACATTCACAGGGAGCCTCAAATCAGTCCCCCTATCCAGATCAAGGCCATTGTTTATGTTGCAACTAGTGACTTACGGATTTGGCCACACCACTTTACCAACAGCTCATTAACCGAAAGAATGCAAGTGTCTTATAGTATGTGACAATTCATGCTGGTTATCCTATAAATCACAACAGGACACTATGTCAGTTGTCATAGCAACACAGTATCAAAAGTGACATGAGTTGGTGAATCATTTCATTCTAATTAAAAAGAAAAAAAAAATGAGAGGAATGGAACAAAAATGTCACTTCATGTAATGCATTCTCAGCAGGAAAAATGAAAGTTAAATAAATAGCTGCATTGTATACATTGAGTAATTTGCAATGGGGTGTGATAATCTGACACAGTGCAAATGCAGCGCTCTTCTGCGGACTTTCCCACTGACAACCATCACAGGATAAATTATCACCGTAATTGAATCCTTTTGAGAGGAAGCAATCTGTTACGAGACTGAAACGAACCTTACTGGTCAGTGGTTGAATAAACTGCTTCAGGACAAAGGACAGTAGTGCCAAAAGAAGGGCCACTATGTCAGAGCAATAGCAACTCTGTTGTAGAAGAATTCAACCAAATTGCAATGTAAGAATTATGTGATCATGGAAGTACTACCTCGGTTCGATAAGTTTTCCCTGCCCAGCAGAAGTGTGTTACTCCAGCATCTGTAGAGGTAGAGGATACACTCTTTAAAGGGGAAGTTAATGAAAAATTAAATATTCATATGTGAGAGAAGAACCAAATCTACACAGTGTGGTTAATCCTCTCACCAAAACTACATTTTTTGCAATAAGTCCACAGATATTCTCCATTGGCTCAGCTGTTTGATTGACTAAAGTGCAGAGTACCAAAGCTCATATTACACGTTCTGGTTACACATCTTGTATACTCCTCCTGAAGCAAAAAATTAAGATTTTGTCTGAAGACCATGAACCTTTGGCCAGATGTGGGGGGGGGGGTTTAGGTTAGGAAAACTGGAACCGTTATTGGTGAGAGGCTCAGGCCCAGGGGCATACATATATTTCCTCCGAAGGTGGCCAGGGGAGCATGCACTATGCTGAGCTACTGCTGGCCTGGGGGAGGGTAAAGAAGATTTTAAAAAAATCGGACCCCGAGATGGCCGGAAACAGCATTTTCCAGACTTATCCACAGAATCTAGGCAGTCGGTATCTTTTAAGTCATTTGCCAAAAATTGCACACTTCAAAATAAGTTCACATACTGCAAAGTGATTACATTACAAAGTAATTAAAGTGATTTTGACCTGAAGCATTTAATTTTGCCCAGAATACTATCTAACAGGAGTACAACCATTGGTTGGTGCAGAGCAAAGAGAAAACTTTGAAAAATGGCACCCCTCAGGTAGCCGAAAATTGCATTTCTATGCTCGTAAAGACAATCTACAGTTTTTATTTTTAGCTTTTCTTTGCAATAATAGAAAATCAGCAACTTTCTATGAAGATGAGAGTTGAACTGTTTCATTTTTCATGCTCCTTAATATATATTTTTGAATTTTTTGACTTGAGATACACTTTAATGTGAGAATATAATCCATATATATATGCTTGCTTAAGGTTCACTTTTGATGAAAATGTGACAGCTTTACTTGTTCATATCTTGAGAACCACATAAAGGACATGCTGTTTCGATTGGGGTAAAAAAGTTGATTTTCTAACCTCAGTAATCTATTGTTCAAGTGAGGTATATCAAGTTTCCAAACCCACTGCTGGAGGTCTATTATTACCACTTCACCGAGCTTCTAGTCCACTCAGGTTGCAAAAAATTACACGGTACTTTGGGCAGGACTCTGATCAAAACCCCCTCTGTGTGCTCTGCATACTGTGGCTAGGGTTTCTTGACTTGGATTCAATGTCTTTGCATGGAGTATTACTCTCTGTCAATCATCAAATTGTGTAATTGGGCAAGGAAGGAAATTAAGTGTATATTTTCACCGTGACCATTTCGCCATGGATTTCAATGCAAATTTCACCAAAATGCTTACCCCTCTGACATATCACAACTTAATGTGACCTTAACCCCTTCTTTTAATACTAATATTATGCAACTTTTTACAGGAGTGCTTTGTTAAAATGCACTAAAATTGTTCCATGAACTTTCCATATTTGTACTATTTTAACAGACATAAACAGAACATATCCAACCAACCAGAAAACTGAAAGACTTAGTAATCTGTATTTTTATTCCTCTTATAAGTGGTGTATCTTTCCCTGAAAAATTATACAAAGATCAGACTTACGTCAAGGTGATTGTCAACTCAATGGAACATTCCATATATCACCTATGAAATTCCTAAAACATTCAATTTTTGAAACTGCATGTTTTTAACCAGAATGCAAAACTGCATTGAGGTTTCGATGATACACAAACGTTCCGTTTCAAAAAATCCCATCATGTACCATTATCTTCTCATTCAAATGTTATACTAACATTTTCAAAAAATAATTTTGTTTTCCCACATGACCTTTGTCCCCCCCCCACCAAAAGAGGGATCATCTTCTTACCATAAGCACTCACAAACCACAAGTGAAATCTATTTAAGTCTCCCACTTTAAGATGTGTTAACACCTATTAAACAAGGTTGTCATTCACATTTTGACCACCAGTGACCCTACAAAACCTTTAACCTCTACTCTACACATTGCAATTTCAAAAGGCTTCCAGCTGACTTCAAGAAATGAAAAATAGGAATCATGCAAATCTTCTTTAAAAGTGGACCCCCCCCCCCCCTCATGCTAGGGCAACCTTAAAAAACCATGTACAATTAAGAAATGACATAATGATGGTTTTGATGGTTTTGTATAATTACCTGCAAAAAGTCTTGAGAGTTCACAACACTGTAAACTAAGGAACCTCTCCCCATCCTTTCCAGCTGAAAGGTTTAATAATACTTTTATGACTTTGATGAGGGTTAGATTTCAGTGCAGAGGTTTGAGCCAACCCCATAAATACTGCAGAGTCGAGACATTATTTTGCAATGACACTTCGTAACACTATGGGAGGACTTTTGAACAGCTTCTCATAACACTAATATATATGGGAGAATTGCGTAAGTTTTCCCCTGCAGCAGATACCACCCTGCTACCAAAATATGCTGCTGCATGCTTTATGTCATGTTCTAGAACAAATAAAATATTGGTAGGAAAGCTAAATTTCCCACTAGGCTATCCTAAGGATATAACGCAGAAACATACATGTGTAGAATAGGTTCAAAATGTACATATATGCTATACATTAGGCAATGGCAAAAGTGCCAAGACATTAGACATGATGAAGAAAATTACATCGCAGGGAAAAACTTTACACCTAAAGCTCACAAAAGTACTGCAGGTTGTTGTATAAGGGTTTTTTACCAATGCCTTTTAAATATTTTTGATGTTCTTGGCCAAGTGGATTTTTGTTGATCCTCTTCAGTACTCGATTATGCTTTGTGAAAGATGTAGCATCGGCTAGGCCTAACTTAGGCCTACGTTAAGCCTAGGCAGAAAGTACTAGCCCACTTGCTAATTCGAACCATACAATTTTGGCCTAAACTTTTCAGTTTAGGGAGCTAGACACTTTGAGATTTCAACAAAGATCCTTAACATGTGAAAAGAGCAATTTTTGGAGGATATTCGTAATTGCAGAATCAAGGGTGAAAATGGTAATTATTCCACCTAAATCAAGATACTTGGCATCTATGTAGGAACCATCTCCTAACTTTAACCCATTCACATTCCAAATATGAAATCTATCCAAGTTCCCTACCTTGTGATATTGTTGTCCCCCCGGTGACCCCAGATGACCATTGACCTTCACCAATACCAATAAGGACCATCCTCTGACTATTATGCATCACCAAACCAAATATGAAATATATCCAAGTTTCCTCCCTTGAGATATTGTGTTGACGAGATTTTCAGACTTTGACCTCCAGTGACCCCAGATGACCTTTGACCTCCACCAAAAACAAAAGGTACCATCTTCTGACCATAACACATCCACATACCAAATATGAAATCTATCCAAGTTCCCTATCTTGAAATATCGTGCTAATAAGATTTTCAGACTTTGACCCCTGGTGACCCCAGATGACCTTTGACCTCCACCAAAAACGATAGGGACCATCTTCTGACCATAACGCATCCACATACCAAATATGAAATCTATCCAAGTTTCCTATCTTGAGATATTGTGCTAACGAGATTTTCAGACTTTGACCCTCGGTGACCCCAGATGACCTTTGACCTGCGTCAAAAACAATAGGGACCAACTTCTGACCATAACGCATCCACATACCACATATGAAATCTATACAGGTTTCCTAACTTGAGATATCGTGCTAACAAAGTTTTCAGAAATTGACTCCTGCTAACCCCAGATGACCTTTGACCTCCGCCAAAAACAATAGGGTTCTTCCTCTCAATATGGGGCATCCATGTATCAAGTTTGAAAATTGTCAGACATTTCTATCTTGAGATATCATGCTAACAAGCAGAGTGTCACAAACACACACACACACACCTACACACCATACACACACACACACATACACACATACATACACACGCCATCATGATTGCATAGGTTTCTCTTATCATCGAAACCAAAAATTGAGAAATGGGAAAAGGGCATATCATATCAAATCAAAAGCAATATGCAAGGTTTTCACCATTCCTCCTCTGGTGACCCCAAATGACCTTCTCCAAAAAATACAGATCATGAACTCAATATGGGCCATCCACATGCTACGTATCAAATTCCTCAATCTTGTTTAATTTACCTTAATCATTTGTATTGTATTGAGCTTGTGTGGTAATCAAATTTCTGATATTACTTTTGTCAGTGGCTGAATAAATATACAAGAGCAACAATAATCTAGTTTTAAATGCTACTTCAACATAAAGCACTGCTTCTTCAGTATAATTTAAAACACCATAACACCCAGAGATTCCTTAACTGATATGAAAATCTCAGGTCGTCAGATTTCATGGGAGCGATTGTTCCCCATCGTGTGGTGGTCCCATGGTGATGAAATCACAGAACCCCAAAACTGGTTACCACCAATCAGTTACCACCCATGCATTTTTAACAGAACCCAAAAGTGGATTCCCATGTGTTCCCATGGTGAAAAATGACAGAACCTACAAATGGGTTCCTGTGATTTTTGAAATCCAATGGCTTGAAATCTGTGGGGAAAGAAGGGCTAGGATTGTTCAAGTGTTGGCTTCTGCAGTCCTTTACCTTCACCATTTACAGTGTTTTGTGGATATTGTCAGAACCTAAGTACCTTTTAAAATGCCCAGTTCTCGCACCCCAAACAGTATCAATTCCCCTAACCTTCTTACTTAAGCCCCTCCCACAATTGTCTGAAATTCACCCTTATCCAGTCACAAGCTCAGTTTACTGCTTCAGGGTGAATACAGAAAAGCTCTATGTGTATAACCAAAACACTCTCAGTACAGTTAATGCTGTGTAAAATAAGCTTTGGTAATCTGCATTGTTTGAATAAACAGTCAATCAAAAAGCTGGGTCAATGGAGAGTTTCTGTACCCCCTACAAGAAGTGTAGTTTGGGGTGAGAGGATTGGCCCTTTAAGGGAAGGTAGTAACTAGGTACCAGTATTTTTGGTTCCTTGTGTAACAAAGGAACCTATGCAGTCACCTTGGCATATGTATGTGTGTGTCTGTGTGTATGTGACGGATGGGAATGAGAGGTATGTGGTGGGATAACTCAATAACTGAGTGATCAATTTTTTTCAAACTTGGTTTGTACGTAGATGTTGTGGAGTTTATGTTTTTGGTGGAAGTCAAAGGTCACTGGTGATCACCAGCGGCCAAAAAGTGAATTTCTGTTAGTAGCTGTAACTCGGTATCCGTTTTCAAACAGTGGCATAATTTTAGGATAAGTTCGATTGGTAGGAGGTGAAAATGTTGGTACATTAACTAAAATAATTGGAAAGGGTCAAAAGGTCAAAAAGTAATGTTTTATTGATATCTCTGCACTGAAACATTTTAGAGGGGTGGTGTAATGGAGATTTGTGGTCGTCTAAGTTAAATGCACGTATGACCCTCCTTGACCTCATGTGACCTTTTGACCTTTGTGACTCGTCTTGATCAGACAAACAAAAAAGGCTATTACACTACCCTCCAACGATGTTCCTAACTTGAGTTACTGACATTTAAGTGACAGGCTAGTTAGTGTGTAGGTCACATGTGTTGCAATGCCAGGTATGCAGTGCAATAACTCAATAACCAAGTAACACAGGGGGTTGGCATAATGGAAAGTTGTGTTCGTCTAAGTAAAATGCACGTTGACCTACTTTGACCTCATTTGACCTTTTGACCGTTGTGACTTTTTGTGGCACCTGAATTTGTCTTGTTGAGTCGAACACAAAAGGCAATTATACTACCCTCCTATGATGTTTCTAACTTGAGTTATTGTCATTTCAGTGAAAAGTTAGTGGTGTGTGTATGTGTGCATGTTATATGCTTTGGAATGCAAGGCTCAGAGTGTGATAGTTCAATAACCAAATGATATAGAGAGGTCACACAAGCAGGGATGATTCTTTATCAAATATATCTGGTTGTCTAGAGGACATTACCTGCATTGGAAATTTGGTTGTCCTCCCCAAATCTTGGTTGTCCCCCATGGCAAATGCAAAATATGTTTGCAAGCTATACTGTACTTCTTAGTGATACGAAAGAAAAATTAACACAACTACTGTAAGATGTGGTACAGTAGCAACTTAGGACTAGTGAAAAAGCAAAAGAGGCTCATTTGGATGCTTTCATGCCTTATGACACACATGTCACTAAGACTATTTCGGTGATACAATATGACAATATGTCTTTGTTCAATTGGTTTTAAAATCCACCTCCTCTCAGTCTAAAAGCAGTTTAGTTAACAATCAGGACAGTAATGCAATTTTTATTAAAAAAAAAAAAAATTTCCCTCATACACAGTATTTAATAAAGTTATTTGCAATGCAAGCTATGGCTCCAATTTTTATAATATTGTGTATACATATCACAATAGTAAAATATGAAAGCGGTTTCTCTTCTTTACCTCTGCTTTCACCCTAGGGACTACAATGGCATTTCTAACACCCTCTTTAGGTTAAAGGTCAAGTTGAAAGTCATTTATTAGATTTTACAGAGCTATGTTTGTTTCTTGGTCTTCTAGCCAAATTGTGAAGTAGAAATTGGTGATAATACATCACTCTCAGGCTGCCTTTAGTAGCAGACTTGTGGGCTTTTCCTTATTTTTGCTTTTGAGGCAAACACATAAGGTAGTCTAAAGGACAACCATGACATAAGTTCTAGTCATCCATCATAAATTTTGGTGGTCAGGAATGACCAGATGACTGTTAAATTTCTTTGGTGCAAAAGGGACTTTGTGTTTATTTAAAATCAGTTTTGACCTACTTTGACATGTATTTGACCTTTGTGACTTCTTTGTAAGGTCTGGATTTGAATTGTTGAGATTGACCAAAAAGGCAATTAACTACCCTCCTATACTGCCCCAAACTCAAGTAAATGACATTTTAGTGGAAGGTGATGAGTGTGTGTATTTGGACCATGTGCAGTGTGATAATTTGAAGAGTTAGGTGTTCCATTTCTCTCAAACTGCAGGTGCTTGTATGGTTTTGAAATTTAATGTGCCCCTATGTTTTTGAGTGATGGCCAAAAGTCATTGGGGTTAATGGTGCAAATTATGCCTTACTTTGCAACTTCCTGAATCCATCATAAATTTTGGTGGTCAGGAATGACCAGATGACTGTTAAATTTCTTTGGTGCAAAAGGGCCTTTGTGTTTATTTAAAATCAGTTTTGACCTACTTTGACATGTATTTGACCTTTGTGACTTCTTTGTAAGGTCTGGATTTGAATTGTTGAGATTGACCAAAAAGGCAATTAACTACCCTCCTATACTGCCCCAAACTCAAGTAAATGACATTTTAGTGGAAGGTGATGAGTGTGTGTATTTGGACCATGTGCAGTGTGATAATTTGAAGAGTTAGGTGTTCCATTTCTCTCAAACTGCAGGTGCTTGTATGGTTTTGAAATTTAATGTGCCCCTATGTTTTTGAGTGATGGCCAAAAGTCATTGGGGTTAATGGTGCAAATTATGCCTTACTTTGCAACTTCCTGAATACAATATCATCAATAAATGCAAGGAACCATAGTGCCGTTAGGCTCTTGTTTTATGTTCAAATCATGTAATCCCACTTTCACACTTATTACTTCTTCCATTTCATCCCTCTAATTTTCAAATAATTTCTTCCCTCCCACCCCCCTACAAATGATTTTTACAGTTACCTGTGTGAGAAGTTCCTCCTGTTCGCACAGATCAAAGGTTTGAGGTGACAAAAGGTCAAACCTTGAAGATGTAATATTTTTAGGGGGATAACTGTGAGGGATCTCATACCATTGAGGTAGTACTTCCATGCTCATACTGTATTGTACTTAGCTTGTGAATTGCTCATGTTGATGAGCCCTATTGTTTTAAATGGGGTCTAAAGGTCATTTTGGCTCACAGTATGGGTTTTCATGCATGTTATGTTTGCATCCATGTTTGCCATATATCATATGGCAAGGAATCACTAAGCCTGTTGGCTTTCTAGTTACAGTTACCCCTCCCCTCATCTCACTTTTAAAACACAAGCAATCGCCATGTAGTACCCTACTAAGGTTCCATGACTGGGCATCTCCGGTACCTGTCATTGCCTGTTTATAACCTTTGTCCAACCACCATACTGGTGTGTGACAAAATCCTTTTGTTCCTCTGGGAAAAATAATCACCAAAGTGATGAAGAAAGTGTCTTTTACACAATAAGTATCACGTGAAAGTGTTCACTTCTTGCACCATCTGAGGTTTAAATAGTAAAGAAGACATCTGTATCTGGTACCAGATCTGCTGACCCATGAAGCCCAATGACCATGAATTCTTCCATAAATTCACCATCCACTGTCATTTCTTCCATTATGATGGTGATAAAGATGCCTGACGTTTCCTCTCATGTTTTCTTATAACATAGAGAAGTTGGAGTAAGGCCCCTGGGGTCATTCCTTGCATACGACTTGCAGCTCCAATCTAGGAGAACAAGAAAAGCAATTCATTAAAATATGTATTTAAGTGCATAAAAATGAATTCTAACAGTCTAACTACCATCTTAATAGGCCATTCTTGAACTGGGAAATAAAAAGTTGAAGTATATTCACTCAACTTAAAATGGTTTATTGTGCAATAATTTGTGATGACATGTTGTACTACTCAAATTACAATCTTTGTATTTCTTTGCTTTTTTGAAAGCTACTGCACCTTGTACCAAGGTGTGATAGCAGTTTTACTCTTATGGAGTGATGTATTAATATTAATAAAGCCATCTCTGTACAACAGCACAGTGGCATAGCTAGGATTTTTCCAGAGGGGGCAAAGGTATGAAATTTCCCCAAAACTTTTCCTGGTCAATGTGTATGTGTTTCATATAAAATATGCAAATTTACAAGTGTAACAAAATTACTGTGTCATTTTGTAATATAACCTGTATTTTAATCTTAAAGTATAACATAGAGCAACTGGAAATAACAACTCTTAGGCCTATTTATTTTTGCCAACAATATCTGTTTTACGTAGTTGTATACACCAACCCAGTACATGGTGTCTGCAGAATTTCTCTGAAGGGGAGGGTCATGCAGTATGTTGAGTGATCGCAAGCCTGGAAGAGGGGTCTAATTTTTTGTCATTTTCAAGGAGCCTAGATGCAAAATGGTGCAAAATTTTCGACTTTGACAGGAGCATTGTTAAAAGTTGAATTGTGTTGGTTCATGAGGATAAAACTGAGTCCTTTGTGCCTTCACATGCATTCTAATGCCATTTACACTACTTTATGAAGTAAAACTTGTCATTAAATTTGCAATTTTTTAGGAGTCAAAATAAAAGAGCACCGATAGGTAAAGGTGAAGGGGAGCATTTTAATTTGCGGTTTTCCTTGGCCACAAAACGTTATTCCGTCATAAAGATTATCTAAGCAGAGCACCACCATTGTTTGGCGTGAAGCGTAGAGAAAATTTCGAAAAATCAGACCCCTCAGATGGCCGGAAAAAGCATTTTCCAGACCTAAACAAAGAATCTAACAAGTCACTATCTTTTTTGTCATTTGCAATAAAATGCTAACTTTAAAATATGTTCTCAAACTGCAAAGTGATCAGAGAGTTAGAGCTACTTTGACCCCCAAAATGTAATTTTGCCCAAAAGACTGAGAGAAGCGCCACCGTTGGTTGGCCCGGAGTGTAGAGAAAATTTCGAAATGATGGCCAAAAATTGCATATTCATGCTTTTAAAGAGAATCTAAACTTGCAGTCTTTATTTCAAGCATTTGTTTGCAATACGAAAAACATCAGGAACATGCTTAGTGATTAGAATATTACCACATAAAATGTAGGCCTGCTATCACTACAAGGGCTATATGAAATGGTCTTGATTGTTTTTGGGGACACTATACAATGAATTGAAAATATGCTAATGCCTCTCTATTGTGACTCTTGGCTAAATTAGAAACTGGAAAAAGGGCAGTTGCCTGCTCCACTTGAACCAGTAGGTTGAAAACTGGGCCATGAAACTCTGTCTTAATTGAAAATCCACTGAATTGATTAAATTGCCTGTGACTGATGGAACTCCCATCTGGTAATGAGTTCTCCTAACATCTCTTGCGTGATCAATGGCAAACTATTTCTCAACGCACCTGAACACTCTCCACTCCCCTGTCCCCGTCTCGTATGTCTATGCCGACCAGGGAAGGAATCTATGGGGTGGGCCCTCCCTTTTAAAAATTCTTAAAAAGGTAGGTGCCCTTATGCAATCAGTGCCGCCAATGGGATACAGAGTCTACCTTTTTAAGTAAAAATTGGAATTTGACAGAATTTGCCTATTCACTGAGGGGCCTTGCAGAGACAATCCTTCCCCTTTGAAAATTTTTAAAAAATTGGGTGTCCTTTCATGCAATATGGTGCCACATATGCTATCTTATGAAGTAAAATCTGTGTTTCTAAAGTATGGCTACATATTTTAAAGAACAAAACCAGAATGCAAAAATGCTTTGAGGTTTCGATGATACATAAATGTTCCGTTTCAAAGAGTGCCATCATGCACCATTATCTTCTCATTCAAATGTTATATAAGCATGTTCAAAATATAATTTTGTCATTCCAGATGACCTTTTGGCCTTCATAAAAGCCATACATAGCTAGACATACAAACAACACACAGACAAATGGACAAACAGCTGTCTTGAAAGATCATGTTTAAAAAGGTTGCCTGGCTTTGACCCCTGGAGACCCCAGATGATCTTTCATACGTTCCAAAAAAAATGGGGACCATCATCTGACCATAATGCATCCACAAACCCAAATATGAAATCTATCTCAGTTTCCTTCCTTGAGATATCGTGTTAACAAGGTTTTCAGACTTTGACTCCCAGTGACCCCAGAGGACCTTTGACCTCCAACAAAAATTATAGGGACCATCTACTTAATATAACGCATCCACATACCCAAATATGAAATCCATCCAAGTTTCCTACCTTGAGATATTGCTTGAACAAGGTTTTCAGACTTTGACCCCTGGTGACCCCAGATGACATTTGACCCCCACCAAAAACAATAGAGACCGTCTCCTGATCATAACGCATCCCCATACTTAATATGAAATCTATCAAAGCTTCCTACCTTGAGATATTGTGTTACCGAGATTTTCAGACTTTGACCGCCGGTGACCCCAGATGACCTTTGACCTCCGCCAAAAACGATAGGGACCAACTTCTGACCATAACGAATCCACATATTAAATATGAAATCTATCAAAGCTTTCTAACTTGAGATATCTTGTTAGCAAGATTTTCAGACTTTGACCCCTGTGGCCCCAGCTGACCTTTGACCTATGTCAAAAACAATAGGGAACATTAACTGACTATAAGGCATCCACATACTAAATATGAAATCTATCCAAGTTTCCTACCTTTGAGATATCCCATTAACAAGATTTTCAGACTTTGACCCCTGGTGACCCCAGATGACATTTGACCCCCACCAAAAACAATAGAGACCGTCTCCTGATCATAACGCATCCCCATACTTAATATGAAATCTATCAAAGCTTCCTACCTTGAGATATTGTGTTACCGAGATTTTCAGACTTTGACCGCCGGTGACCCCAGATGACCTTTGACCTCCGCCAAAAACAATAGGGACCATCTCCTGACCATAACGAATCCACATACCAAATATGAAATCTATCCAAGCTTCCATTCTTGAGATATTGTGTTTACGAGATTTTCAGACTTTGACCCCCCCAGTGACCCCAGATGACCTTTGACCCCCGCTAAAAACAATAGGGACCATCTACTGACTATAAGGCATCCACATACTAAATATGAAACCTATCCAAGTTTCCTACCTTGAGATATCCCGTTCACAAGATTTTCAGACTTTGACCCCTGGTGACCCCAGATGACCTTTGACCTCCACCAAAAACAATAGGAAACATTTACTAACTATAATGCATCCACATACCAAATATGAAATCTATCCAAGCTTCCTACCTTGAGATATTGTGCTAAGGTTTCCATACTTTGACCCCTGGTGACCCCAGATGACCTTTGACCTCCACCAAAAACAATAGGGACCATCTCCTGACCATAACACATCCACATACTAAATATGAAATCTAATCAAGATTTCTACCTCAAGATATCGTGTTAATGAGATTTTCAGACGTTGACCCCTGGTGACCGCAGATGACCTTTGACCTACCCCAAAAACAATAGGGACCATCTACTGACTATAACGCATTGACATACTAAATATGACATCTATCCAAGCTTTCTATCTTCAGATATTGTGTTAACAAGGTTTTCAGACTTTGACCCCTGGTGACCCCAGATGACCTTTGACCTCCACCAAAAACGATAGTGTTCTTCCTCTCAATATGGCGCATCTATGTACCAAGTTTGAAAACTGTCAGAAATTCCTATCTTGAGATATCGTGTTAACAAGCAAAGTGTCACAAACACACACACAAACACACATACACACACATACATACACACGCACGCCATCATGATTGCATTGGTTTCTCTTATCATCGAAACCAAAAAATGGCATCTGTGTGGGGGGATGGCCCAATGCCCCCTTTCATATGCCACTGAAGGGAGATGAATTGGTTGCTTGATCACACAGGATATCCTGTTAGAACAGCAGTCTGTTATAAAGTGTAAAAGACTACATTCACAGAGTAAGTTCTAGCCTAGGACAAGGTATTGATGGACCCATTTATTGTTACACCCAAAGTGAGCAGAAAGGTATTTTCCCGAACTAGCCTGTAAGCCTCCAAGGATTAGGCTAATGGCCGCTAAGTAACAAAATCTAAGTATGCCCATGAATCCTGTTCTAATTTTTAGACTAATGCCATGTTCATCTTAAGCCATGGATTGTTTCAGCCCCATCCATGGTACACAGAGTAAAATGGGTATAGTTAAAACCCCTCCCACTACTAGCTTGTAGGACGATATAATCTGGGGGGGGGTCTACGTTAGTGACTTGTCAGTTTTCACATACTTTCACTGAATTCCCAAAGTGTACAACGTAGAGACTTTGTACAAGGTGATCATTTTCTTAAGTTTGGGTTTACAGCCTTTCAGTGTTAGTTGCACTGTATCAGCTGCTGTTAAATTCCTTAATAACAGTTTTCTGTGCACTGGGATTCACTAATCATAACACCTGTGCATACAGAAGAGAACATTCAATCTGCTGAGTGCAGTGAGGGCATCTCTGTGGAATGCGAGTCGGGCCGGTTTATGCGACACGGACAAAATCTGGATTAATTGTTGCATGAAAATACGAATTATGTATGAGAAATGTCTCACAATTTCTTCTTCTAAAAAAAAAAAGAAAGCAAAAATGCATTGAGGTTTCATTGATACATACATGCTCTTTTCAATAAAATGCTACATTTCTTGTAACAACTGGTGACCCAAAGTGACCTTTGACTCCACCTGTAAGTAACTGGTTTTCCTTTTAACCAAAACATTTCTATATTCAAAAAGCCAAATTTCATACTGTGCCTTAAGATATTCTGCAAACAAGGTTTTCAGAGTTTGATGCCAGGTGATACCAGATGACCATTGACCTCAACCAAAAACAACAGGTACAGTACTTTCAACTCACCATAACACATCCACATACTAACTAAGAAATCAATCCCAGTTTCCTAACATGAGATGTCCCATTTTGACAAGTTTTTCAAAGTTTGACCGATCATGACCCCAGATGTTCTTTCACTTCCACAAAAAAAACCTTATACAGACCATCTTCTCACCATAATTCATCCACATATTAATTATGAAAGCCATCCACATTTCTTACCTTGAACTATCCTAAGCAGGTTTTTCTCAGTTTGACCCCCTATGACCCCAAATGACCTTTACCAAAAATCAATAGGATTCTTCCTTACATCATAACGCATCAACATCTCAAGTTTGAAATCAATCCAAGCTTCCTACCTTGAGATATTGTGTTAAAAAGATTTTCAGAATTTGGCCCCTTCTGACCCCACATGACTTTTGGCCTCCACCAAAATATATAGGATTCTTCTTTACATCATAATGCATCAACATGTCAAGTTTGAAATGAATCCAAGTTTCCTACCATGAGATATCGTGTAAACAAGGATTTCGAGGGTTTGACCCCACGTGACCCCGAATTACCTTTGACCTCCACCAAAATCAATAGGGTTCTTCCTTACATCATAAAGCATGAACATATCAAGTTTGAAGTTAATCCAAGTTTCCTACCATGAGATATCGTGTAAACAAGGGTTCTGGGGTTTGACCCCCTGTGACCCCAGATGACCTTTCACCTCCACCAAAATAAATAGTGTTCTTCCTCTCAGTATGGGGTATCTGTGTACCAAGTTTGAGAACTGTCAGATCTTCCTTTCTCAAGATATCGTGTAAACAAGCAAGTGTCACAAACACACGTACATACACACACACACACGCACATACACACACACCATCATGAATGCACATGTTTCTCTTTTTATCGAAACCAAAAATTGAGAAATGGGAAAAGGGCATATCATTTCATAAACTTTCCCCAAATTATTTTCCAGGGGGGAGCAACTTTCCCCTTGCACCCTCCCCCCCCTCCCCAGTGGCTACACCACTGCAACAGCAGGTAATGTGAGTTGTACAACAAGAGGAGTCACAAATTATTGTGCAATTGCTCTAAAGGGAATACACTTCAACATTTTATATCTCAGCTCAGGAATTTCCTTTGAAGTTGCACTGTTAGAATTCTATTTTTCATGCTCTTTAATATATATTTTTGAATTTTTTGATTTGAGGTACACTTTACGGATGTGAACAGTGTATTCAAGGTGCCCATTAAAAGTGATATGCTCCTGTTTTCAAAATATGCACTCCAAATGGAAATGTTATCCCAGACCCACCCATCCCCTCACCAATTTGAATTTGTATTTCCCGTCATGCTAATATTATGTTTAATCCACATTAAAGTTGCCTCTTCAAATTCAAAATATATAATGGCCAATATCACAAATAAAACTTTTTAAGGAAATTAAGAGGAGTACCATCAGATATTTCCCCAATATTGACATTGCTTCCATTATTTCATTCTTAATGAAATCAAGTATAGTAAAGACATGCACTGTATGATAAAGGGATATGCAAATGCCACTTATGAACGACCATCAACCGTAACACAAACCCCTTCATTAGTGTGTCATACAGGGCTCAGCTTAATTAGGGAGTTGCTACTTCACACAGCACTGAAAACACCTAAGGTATACTACTAAGAGAGTAGCATTATCACATGCCATCAAAATTGCCCAAGAAAATCTGTTAGGAGACCAGGCAATTTTGCAGAATTAAAAGGAAGGGCCAGAGAGACCTCATAGAACCACAGAACAATTGACCTTAAGATGCATGAAAAGATCACTAAGATTGTCTATGACCTCTGGCAGGATCTTGAACCAATACTTCTAGAATTCCACAAACAAGCATCACTATGGCAGGCCATCAACTCTGTTTGACTGAGTGGGCCTTGGACTCAAACCAATAACCACTAACAGAGTATTGTTATGACAAACCATCAAGACCCTGCAAGACATTCAGGAGAAGAATTTGCAGAATTTGATAAAATGAGCTATAGGGCCCACTTGAGACTTTGGACCATAAATTCCTGGACACCCTAAATAGTTCCACCACCCAGGACACATTTGAGTCAAACATATCCATGAAAGCATGTGGGAGGAGAAACACTTTGAAAAGTTGTGGACAGATACAGAGAGAGAGATGGACAGAGAGACATATGAGGGACAGATAAAAGGCAGATGTATAAAGGAGAGACAGAAAGACAAATGGACAGGCAGATGGATAGAGAGACAGATGGTCAGAGAGGCAGACAGAAAGACAGACAGATACACAGATGATGGACAATTAGACAGATGGAAATAGGATGAAGTTGCATGGTCACAATACTAGCTCACACCAATAAATGATATGAGTTTAAGGAACCCTCCACCCCAGCCTTCTTTGTTTGAGGTTCGTAAGAACTAATTTTAATGTTTTTTTTTTATAATTATGTAGGGTCGAGAAAGTACAAGCTTCAAAACATTTCCTTTTTGTAAATAGTGCTTACATTATCCAGCAAATACTATTACAAATCAAATTTAGTAAAAAATCATCCTTCTTCATCCTCTTTCAAACACTATTTCAGAAACACATATTTTGAATTTGTATTTTTTTATATCATCAATTCTGAGCTCTTAACCCTTTACCGTTGTTTGGGTCCATTTGGACCCATGCAGAGAGCTCGGCTGTCACCCATCTTTACTGTTTCACGAGGAGCTTGAAACTGCGAGTAGCTACCCGAAAATTCAGCCACAACAACGAGAGAGACAATAGTTTAAGGTCACAGGGTCAATGGCCTACAGAAGCCGATGCGTGGCGGGCTAGTCCGCTTTTCCGCCCACTCCCGAGGCGCGCAAATATGCCCCGATCGGGGCACAACGGTAAAGGGTTAAGGGTTCAATTTCACAATCTTTGACTTAATGATACAGTAATATGTCTAATTTTCCAATATTCTTTCTTCATTGTTTTTCTTTATTTCAGAGAGTGGATTTTTAAGCCTTAAAAGGATTTTTAGACCACTTCCTTTCTCTTTTGTTCATTAATTTAGGTTTTATGAACTTCCGCTTTATCTTGTATTCTATATGGAAAAAGGGAAAAAACAAATATACGAAATGAAGCAAAACTGACACTTTCCTCATCTTTCAACCTGGTGTAATTGTTACAAAGGATAAATCCTCAATAACCCACATGCTTTCGTACCTGGCTCTCTGTTCTTTAAGTTCATATATACGATTTTTTAGAGGAAACACAGAAACCATACCCTTAAACCATTCTTCCAAATTTTATTAGTTGTGTGAAAATTCACATGAACTCTGTAGAGTAGCAGAAGATCACATTATGTAACTGTTAACTCATATAGATTTTGTCACAGTCACACAGGAGCTCAGTGCCTTTTTTCTTTTTTCTTTTCTTTTTTATTTGGAGTATGTTTTGCCTTGCAGAGAAGGGTTAGCTAAACACTTATCTTGGGAACCAGCATCCTAATAACCAAAGATGGGAACACTGACCTAAAATGAACTCAATGAAAACAATGAAACAGTTTTTATAAGACTTTGAAGCTAGGTATGAATTCTGAGTCAATCTCTGGTTCAGTAAAGTAATATTACTGATAGGAAAAGCAATACATCAGTTTATTGCTTTTATTTTTGTTTGATAACACCAAAACTTTAGTAGTCAAAGATTGATGACATTACAATGTGTGATTATATCCCAGGCAACTGAAAGGTGACTACACTAGTAGTATGGATGCAGTTCAATTGAAGTAAGTTGATGACGTCACAAAAGGTTCTTCAAGCTCTTCATAAGTGACTATTTACTTTGAATGTGATCAAATGAGTGGGGTACTTGATGTGTAAAGGGGTGGATGTATGAAAAATTCAAACTGCAAATTTTTGGGTCATTTTTTAATGGCATTAGCAGAAGTGCTAAGACTAAACCAATACATTTTTAAGAATTTGTCCTCTGGTGACTCCAGATGACTCCAGACTATTGACCTCTACCAAAAACATTAGGAATCAATCCCACACCTTCAATATATGAAATTTTCAGTTTCCAGCATGTTAACTATGTTTTCAGACTTTAATACCTGGTGAAAATAAATGGCTATTGATTTCCAACAAAAACAATGGGATCCGGGGCCAGCTCAATATTCATAAGGTTTTTTATTCATAGGGGTCATTAATCACAACATGGTGAACAGTAAAAATAAGATTCATATGCTTCATTATTCATAAAAATTTATGATCAAAAAAGCTTATAATTCTAAAGGTTTGCTTTGCATTATCGAGAAGAGGGTTCATTGTTCATAATCGCAAAAGAGGTTCAATTCTCACAATCGAAAATAAAGTTCATTAACCATAATTCGAAAAAGGTTCGGTATTCATAATGGCAGAAAAGGTTTGTTGTTCATAATTGAGATTGAGGTTCCCTATTCCTAATACCTTCACCGAAATTCTACTAGTCTCTTTGAAAGGCAAATTGCAATTTATCTAAAGAAAACACGTAAAAAGGATGTTAACACATTGTAGACAAGACATTGCCTTATCATATGAAACTTTTACTACTGAGGATGTGTCCCCCTGCCTCCACAGATAGAGGGACCTTTAAAGTTTGAAAATCCCCTTTTCCCTTATTATGAATATTGAACCCTTTTTCATATTATGAATATCGAACATCTTTTCTAATTATGAATAACAAAGCCCTTTTCCTATTATAAAAATCCAACCTTTTTTTCCAATTATGAATATTAAACCTCGTTTTCTAATATGAATATAAATGAACCTTTTGCATATTATGAGAAACGAATCCTCTTTTCTACTATAAATAACAAACCCTTTTTCAATAAAGAATAACAAACCTTATGAACAACAAACTTTTTTAATGATTGTGAACGATGAACCCTTTGAATAATGAACCTTATGACTAAAGAGCCTTATGATCACTGACCCTTATGAATAAAAAACCTTAGCATATTGGGTAGACCCCATGGGACCACCTACTGATCATAATGCATCTACACATTAGACCTTTGTGTAGAACTTCACCTCAAGGACATTTGGCACAGTTACACTATCACATTTATATATCTATATACATATATGGTGACAATAGGATAGACTAATTATTAAAATCATTTTAAATCATTACATTAGATGATGAATTATGAACCAGAATATATCTAGTGTTCTGAGGCTTATTTTTTGACTCAGAGATATGCTAAACCCTGGAGCTTCCGAGGCTTCCCCCTAGACTTCACAGGGGCTGCGTCCCATGACCTCACCAAGGAACCTAAGGCAGACCCAGAGCGCCATCAGAACAGTCTTGTGTTTTGCGCTCATTTGTTGTTTGCCATCCCAAAGATTTCTTGTGCCCTCACCCCCACTTTTGAAATCATGGTGCTGCCACTTGGTCCAAATAGAGGAAAGATGAAGTTGTCCAGGATGATAAGAAAGTCTCTTTGGCCAAGAGATTTGTATTACCCTGTGCATTTTCAAAATATTACTGCCTGTGCTACTACATGCATTTTCTTCAATCAAAAAAGGATTATTATTGAAGACAGGGAGAGTGTGTGTATTCTTTCTTTGACCGCAACCAGCTCATATAACAGTCCTTTGAAGATTCTGCTCTATCATGACCTCATTTTAACTAGTATCCCAGAATGTAGGAAAATGCCAAGAAGTTAATTCTGACAAAATAGCCTGTGTTTTTTGTATGAAAGAAACTTAGCAGTGAACAGGTGAATCACTGATATGATAGTTTGAGGGTGATGGTGGGGTGATATGATCAATAAAAGTATTTGGAAAACATATAAAACAACTCTTGTGAAACGTTCTTGATTAGCTTGGGATGCACTCTATTTTACAGGCGATTCTGTACTACTATCACAACAAAGAGGTTGCAGGAAGGCATGCCAACCGGTCATTGCTAACTTTGTTTTCAACAGGAAGTAATTCATAAATATGGACAGATCAACAATGACTTCAGGTGATACCAGGTCAAAATTCCTAGGCTTGAAGGTCAAAGACAAATTGTCATGGTCTGGTAGGTTACACTGAATTCATCTCAAACTTTTTTTCCTTCTAGTATGAAAGATACAACTTTCAAATGCAATCCAATAAGGTTGTTCTAAAGCCATTCAGTTTTCTTACTTTTGTCCAAAAATGTAAAACTGTTTGAGAATGTAACGTTCAAATCTCAATGTGTGCTCATCTTGGCAAGTATCATCTAAGTAAGCTAAGCCACCTACACCTCACAGCTGCCTCCAATATCATTCACATTAACATTTTTCTGCCCCTCAAAACTATTTCTAAACAATTTCCACATCAAATAAGAAGGGTCAAGCCAATTCAAATCTCTCATGCCTTCTTAAAAGTCAAAACTCTAGAAAACATTTTGGGGGAGGGAGAAACTTGTAGGTATCAATAAAAACTAGAGTAGCATAGCTACTGTCACACAATCCTTCTGATGTTACAAGTCTACCTTTTAATTTACCTTAAAAAAAAATCATGATGTACACCTAATACATACCCAGACGATTCTAGTTGGGCTGGCCAGCATGTAAACATGATTCACCTAGCAGTTGGACTGTGTCAGGGATAAATCTCTACAGGTAGTTCATCCCCTAATATAAAGAATCCGATACTGTACTTGAAAGTCATAGTGTATCATGTGACCAGTTTGTGTTGGACAATAGCATAAGCAATTTAGGGAAAGTAAATATCAGGGGGCCGTTCCACAAAGAGTTACACACAATCTTAAGTTTGATTCACCATACTTAAGCCAACAGTAAATCACACTTAAGATCGTGCGTAACTCTTTGTGGAACGGGCCCCAGATGTCTTTCCTATCCTTCCTCAACACTGCTGTCTACCTTCCCTTCCATCAGTTTTCCTCTCTCTCCCTACCAAGCTGCACTCCTCCATAAAATTTGAAAGCAGTAAAGCACTGGAAGAAACTTTACTAAAACATCCATTCGATAGGAAATGCCGATTTGTGTACATTTAAACTGTCATTATTTTAAATTCTAGCAAGCCTTGTGTGAGTAGAGATCATCTCTCTCCACCATCACTCCAGCTTGACCATTTCAGGGAAGCAAACTTGTGGTGATGAGCCAAATAGCAATTCTATGGATGAACAGTGACCCTACTGTATGCAAGTGTCCTTGCACACACAGCATGGAGACCTCTATGTAAAAGATACTAAAATTACTGAAGGATAAGTAATTAACTGAATGGGAACTTATGGTGTGTACACAGTAGACACAGGCAATTACAAAAATAGGCCTACATGCTAAAAATTCTGCCACTGGGATCTTGTTTAATGTAGAATTTTGCCTTGAGGCAAAAAATGATCAAAATGAAGAAAAATATAATCAAAATGGCCAAAAAATACCACTTTTGGGGGGTTCATCATGTAGCTAAATGGTACATGTGTTGCCCAGCTAATATGCAACCTGTACAGCAAATTTTAGAAAAATCCACTGGCAATTACAAAGGCTGAAACCTTTTGAAGAGAGAGACAGGTGTTTTGTCCCTCTACAGTATAACATAAACTCTACCCACTGTTAGTGGGTTGAGCTAAAAATGAATTTTTGCACAAGACAATTTATCTTCTGCCCTTTGCCAAAAATAGAAATATTGGTAATATCTTATTCATCCCTAACCAAAGTTACAGAACCTCAAAGCATATATAAAACAGCTACATTGGGGACACTATTCCATTTTGATGAGGACACTAATGAATGCCACAGTGCTCTAGCAACCTAAATCAATATTCTAGGTCCGGAAGGGGAGGATCATAATCAATGGCCCATCTGGTTTGATATTTCCTATCAGAGGAAGATACTCACAGTTGTTGGCCTGACTTTGTTCAGCAAAGCAATGATTTCTTTAGACATCGATAAACTGCAGGAAGAACAATACAACAAAATCCAAAAATTAAAATGAGATAGAATAAGTGGATTAATTTGATTAACACGGGAGGGTTAGGTACCAATAAAGCAAATCCCTTACCACTCATCGTTACCACAATTTCACTATAACATCATAGCACAAACAATATTATGCCCACTCTACCCCAGTCTCACCCTAGGGGCCACGGGAGCAATTTCCACCCGAATAAAAATATTAGGGGTAAACATACCATATACCCATGTTGCCCCCAAAATCCAAGTGGATTAAAAAAAAGAGCAACAGGCAAAATACACAAAATATAACATTGTGGTACACAGATGACATTAGGGCTTCAAAACATCAATTTGAGTATACATTCCTGTCTGTGTGAGTGTGTATGCATGTTTGTTTGTGTGTGTATATGTGTGCTCTCACATTCATATGGGTGGATTGCTCATAGATGATTCCGGTCCAGGGTTTGACTGGCTGCTAAAACAAGAGCCCAATGGGCACTGTGGTTCCTTGCTGGATATTATAAGAACTGTACAGCCAGTCTCCAAAATAGAGCTAAGCAAAAGCTTATACTCCATGTTTGTAACATCTTCACAAGGGGTATTTTGGTACTAATATTACATGAAATCAATGATTAAATTTTTGTGGCCTTACTTACATTCAACTTGTACAAAGCTTGGTGATCCTTCAAAAAAATTTCCTCATTTCCATATGTATTTATGCTTGTTATCAAACTTGACATTATCACCAATAAACTCAATGTGGTCAGAGAGAGAAAAACACCCCTTGTACTTCTCTCATAAGTTATTTTTACCTGCTCTCAAATAAAACTTGCTATTACTTCAAAACAATCTACCATTTGTCCTGTTTGTTATCTCTACACAGAAAACAGGGTTTATTCAGCAGTTAAGCAGAAAGCAAGTGATTAATGGGGTGTGATAATAGAATGAGGATTAGGTTACCCCACAGAGCACAGCAGTATTAAAGAGACACACTGTATAATCCATGCATTGCTTTCACTGGCAAAGAGACCAGTTTAATGCAGTGTGACCTGTGCTCAGTGAAATCTACAGATTTCAGTTATTGCCCTCTTAAAACTTTGAATGATCCAAAATCTGTGTACAACCTTGAAGGAATCATTACTAAACGAACATCAAGGCCAAATTTCTAAGGTGTTAGGGTGTGTAAGCATGCAAAACCAGGTGAGGTAAAAACTCTATTGAACCTATCTTTACCTAGCTTACAAGATTTTCTAAATAACATTTCCAGTGGTTGACCTCCTGTGACCTTGATGACCTTTGACCTTAACCAAACACAGACTGATTTGAAATCTGTCCTTTCTACCTTAAAATACGATGTTAAAATGGTTTTCAGTGTTTGACCCCTGGTGACCCCAGATGACCCCTTGACCTTCACCAAACATATCAGATTTCATTCTTACACCATAACACATCCACACACCAAGAATGACATCTATCCAAGTTTCCTAACTTCAAATATCGTGTTGAGAAGGTTTTTAGTTTTTGACCTCTGGTGACCCCAAATGACCTTTGACCTCTACCAAAAACAATAGGGCACAACTTAAAACTACGGCACTTCTATATACCAAGTTTCAATTTAATCCAACTTTTCCTTGTTGAGTTACAGCGTACCCAAGCTAGCTTCACAGACACACACACACACACACACACACACACACACCAACCTGACTATATAGGTTCCTTTTGCTAACGCAAGGAACCAAAAATGAATACCATGATGACACATAACATCACTTAGCCCTGCCAAATACTTTGAAAACAGAAGAAGGCAAAAGGACAGAGCCCTGTGGCATTCCAGTATCTAAGGTTTTGCAGGCAAAGAACATTACCATTTTTTTCTTGCTAGCATGCCAATCTGTGTGAACAGCACCTCCTATTCTGTACTTTGAGCAAAGTGTGTTCAAATAAAACGTCAGGACTGACAGTAACAAATGCTGAGGACAAATCTAAAAGAAAGCAAATCAAACCTACCTTCATCCAGTTGAGAAGTATTAAAATTGTTAGAAAGTAGAGCAGTCTATGAGGCCAATGATTTTCCGCGATCGAAGAAAAACACGGAAATTAACATTTTTCACAGAATTTTACAGAATTTGCCGTTTTGGACAACTTTTCAAAATTTTTATTAAAAATCAATTATTTTGTGCAAAATTTACAGTAATTAAACCTCCAGCACCACAACTCAGGCTTGTGTATCCCCGGGCCGATCAGCCTAGCTGTATAACTTAACATGCAACCTTCAATATTGCAAAGCAGCGATCGTTCACGAAGTATAGGCTAGCCACAGTACAGTATCTACAGCGAAAGTACCTGCTGCGCCTCCTATGCAAACAGCTGCCGGAACGATATATTTAATTTTGACATTTGTCCGATCTACTCATTTGTTTCATTTCTGATTGCCCCCAAAAGCGGTGTATGTACGTAAATTCGCAGCACATAACCCGGGACCCACTGCTACATGCACAGTAATATGATACACACACTGCCTTCAGCTGGCTCCTCCGTGTGTATTGTTAGGAGAATGATCAGAGAATGGGTGTACTTCAATTGGCAATAACATGACACCCTCCCTGAATAATTACATTAGAAGAGGGGAATCCCAAAACTTTTAAAGAAGCCGCTTCATTCATAAACACAAGTAGCCAACCAGTGAGCACGATTCTTTGTACTAGATGAGGTTCGTTTGATGTACAACAGGAAGCAGCTGTGTAATGATTTTCAGCTGACTGTTACCATATACAGCGGCTGCTATGTACGTTGTAGGTCCTGATAAACAGTGATCGGAACTTCTCTGAAACTTTTTTCAGTTCATGACTTACAAGCACTCATTCGTGAAACAAGGACATGCATAATATGGTTTGAAATCTAAACTTGTTATTTCTTGAAAAATGTCAATTTTTAGCTGAAATTTTTGGAGGCGACACAGGTAGTGAAATGGCTGATTAATTGTTAATCGCTGACAGCCCTATTATATACCCTTCTGTACTGAAATGGAATTTCACGAAATCTTCAGAAAATTGAAACGGAAAAAATGGAATTTAAGATATGGAAACAGAATTTGCCTTTTTGGAAGCAAAAAATCATTGGCCCTAAGTCTTAGCACTGTGTCCATGCCTGTATGCAGACTAATAATGTTCAAGTAGGTTTTCACTCAATACATAGTCCATTTACTGAGACAAAACAACTTTTCCAAAAACTATTGCAATGAAACTCTACTTTGACTGAAGCTCTACTTTTCCATAACTATTAAAATGAAACTTGACCAACTGCATGGCCAAGTGGTTAGAGCATCAGACTTGCAGTCAGGAGGCTGGGAGTTCGAGTCCTGGATGGGTCATACAGAAGACTACAAAAAACAGAACATGCTGCCATTGTGCTTGGTGCTCAGCATAAACAACAGAGTAGGAAGAACATGGCAGTGAACCACAACTGGAAAAAAAGTCATGGTTGGCTCGACTTGAACTTACCATGTTATGAGCAATCTTGCATTGTTCAATACATAAATCCTTTTCCACAGTTTATAAACCACTTTTAGGCCAACAATGTCCAAACTGTCTTCCAACTCTTCTGGCACTCACAATATCAGGAACAAACCCTGACTCACACTTCTGCCTAGGCCTCAGAACCTTTTCAGAGTAACAGGAGCACGTTTCTCAAGTAAGGATTCAGTTGAGTTGTGTATTTGTAGGGTTGGGCCTGCCCTTAAAACCCCGATCATGGCTTTACCCATGGACCCCACTTGATAGGGCCTATAGCACTTCTTACTTGGTCACACCTTCTGCACCACGAGTGCAGTCTAGTAGTTCCACCTGCAAAATTTGTGCCCCCAGTTTCCCCCTAGAAGAGAATTCTGGCAATGCCACTGGTGTAAGCTCAGATAATAAAATAATATCACCATTCTGTTGCAACCATTTAGCAAACATACCTAATTGTAAATAATTTGCAAGGTCAACCACTGCAGAGGACTTGTGGCGAACTGTACCCACATTAAGAAGGGATAACTTCAGTTCCTTCTTTTGTGAAGTAACCAGAGTTACTTGAATCAACTTTGATCCATCAGCTGATTTCAGAGTTGAAAATACCTTTGGCTTTCTAGAATTTGAAACAGGAACAGCTATTGGAGATAACTTAACAAGGGGAGATTCTCCATCTAAAACTTTTCATTATGATCCTCTGATAAAGGTCCAGAGCATAGATAAGGTGTGAAGTTCAAGACCAGTTGCTCAGTTCTCCATCTCTCCAGTTGAATACCATCATGTGAATGATAAAGTAAGCTTAAGGTATATTCATAAGGTTAGTGTTACAGCTTCTTTTAATATGATTATCCTGCATTACATAATGTGAAGATTGGGTGGGATCTGATAGCTCATCATACATATATGCAGTCGTAGCTTTCAATTATAGGGTGCCATCTGGACAGAACTGCTATCATCTTCTAAACCTAACAAAACAAGGGCAAAATCAAAGGGTAAAATCAATAACTCCTTTCAGTACTCCATTGATTTTTTTCCCATTTATCTTGCTAATTGTCTGCTCAGAAGTCAGCCATGTTGAACCAGCTGTAAACTGACTTTGATATTTGTTCATACCACTTCCTCTGTTAGTGCTATATGTGGATCTTATACCAAATTTGAGGTCAGTTAATTGCTGATAAATAGAACACTCAGCATCTGGTCACTTCAAAGAAACAGATCAATTTTTTAAGGTATGTCACTTGTCTGGTGATTGACCCTAAAGTGGGAAATACAGCCTACTACTTATCCCTTTACAACTATAGATTTTCTGGCAACTACTTCTGCAGGACAAGACAAATGAGTCTGTGACAAAACAGAACAAGAGCCCAAGGGCACTATGGTTCCTTGCATTAAAGATGATATTGTATTAAGGTAGTCCCAAGGTAAGGCATAATTTGCACCTTTAACCCCAATGACTTTTGGCCATCACCCAAAAACATAGGGGTACATTAAATTTCAAAATCATACAAGCACTTGCCATTTGAGAGAAATGGAACACTAAACTTTTCAAATTATCACACTGCACACTGCCCACTTCCATGCGACAAATACATTCATCACCTTTCACTAAAATGTCATTTACTTGAGTTTGGGGTAGTATAGGAGGTTAGTTAATTGCCTTTTTGGTCAATCTCAACAATTCAAATCCAGACCTTAAAAAAAGAAGTCACAAAGGTCAAATACAGTCAAAGTAGATCAAAACTGATTTTAAATAAACACAGTCTCTTCTGCACCAAAGAAATTTAACAGTCATCTGGTCATTCCTGACCACCAAAATGTATGATGGATGACTAGAAATTATGTCATGGTTGTCCTTTAGACTACCCAATGTGTTTGCCTGAAAAGCAAAAATAAGGAAAAGCCCACAATTCTGCTACTAAAGGCAGCCCGATAGTGATTTATTACCACCAATTTCTTCTTCACAATTTGGCTAGAAGACCAAGAAACAAACATAGCTCTGTAGAATCTAATAAATGACTTTCAACTTGACCTTTTAACCTAAAGAGGGTGTTAGAAACAGCATTGTAGTCCCTAGGGTAAAAGCAGAGGTAAAGAAGAGAAACTGCTTTCATATTTTACTATTGAAATTGGAATCTTAGCTTGCACTGTGAATAACTTTATTCAATACTGTATGTGAGGAAAAGGTTGTTTTTAATAATAATTGCATTACTGTCCTGATTGTTAACTAAACTGCTTTTAGACTGAGAGGGGGTTATAATTCTTCTTTTCTTTTATACATTGCATTTGTCTAAAGGCATTAAACTTCAGCTGGACTTTTAAACCAATTGAACAAAGACCCAAAGAGTCTTCACGTGCACTTTACTTAGAGGCAGAACACAACTTTCCATTATTTCCACTATGTTACTTGGTTATTGAGTAATTGCACCACATACCTGGCATTGCAATAGGCCTACATATGACCTACATGTACACACTAGCCTGTCATTTAAATGTCAGTAACTCAAGTAACGAACATTGTAGGAGGGTAGTGTAATAGCCTTTTTGGTTCGTCTGATCAAGACAAATCTTGACGTCACAAAAAAGTCACAAAAAAAGTCACAAAGGTCAAAGGTCAAATGAGGTCAAGTGAGGTCAAGGGGGGTCATTACGTGCATTTCACTTAGACGAACACAAATCTCCATCAAACCACCCCTCTAAAATGTTTCAGTGGCAAGATATCAATAAAACATTACTTTTTGACCTTTTGACCCTTTCCAATTATTTTGGTTAATGTACCAACATTTTCACCTCCTACCAATCTAACTTATCCTAAAATGATGCCACTGCTTGAACAACGGATACTGAGTTACAGCTACTAACAGAAATTCAGTTTTTGGCCTCTGGTGATCACCAGTGACCTTTGACCTCCACCAAAAACGATAGGGCACATCTACTCCACAACATCTACATACATACCAAGTTTGAAAAAAATTGATCACTCGGTTATTGAGTTATCGCACCACATACCTCGCATTCCAATCCGTCACATACACACACACATACACACACACACACACACATACATACGCCAAGGTGACTGCATAGGTTCCTTTGTTACACAAGGAACCAAAAACTTTTCTCCGTCCAATCCACAAACCAGAAATACCGCGATGCCCAACCTCATATCTCACTCAAACCCCTTGGTGAAGAGCACAACTTTTGAAGGTTGAGACCTACTGTACTGGCATCCTGTTTGGAAACTCAGTCAACTCTAAATAAACTTAAATACAAGACAATGGCTGGGCAAACATCTTAGTCAGACCAGACAAGATCATCTTAACAGTTACCCTATGCTTGACTTGACAGAGGCTTGAAGCCAAAGACAAAATAGCAGACTAAAGCACGCACAAGTGCCTGGTGAGAAAAAAGGAGTATAAAACAATGGGCAGAAAAGAAACTTTTCTTTTGCACACCTTTTTGACCACTTGTCAGAGAAAAAATAACTAAATTACCAATCTGTCAGATTATCAAGTTAAAATTCTGACTGCATAAGTAATTGTTCAAAAGTATGCTCTACAAGATATTATGATCAAAATGTAAACTCTACCAAACATGGCCATGCTAAATAGGATTTTAGCTTACAGCTAGCAACTGGCTAGTGGGACAATATCTCAATACATGTTATGTATTGAGATAAAAAATTCTCAGTGTGGCCTTCCTGCCCTCTTGGTATAACACATGAAGTACAATAGTAAATTTGGTACTGTTGGCATGTACGTACCATAAATGAGCCTGCAGTGGGCTGGTTATGTAAATGAGCTTGTATTTACTATAAAATATCTAATGGTGTTAATTATGTAAATCAGCCTGAATGGAGCAAGTCTCATCATTTCAAAAAGTTCTTGCTGTGCCTTTACTACATAGAAGCTCATGCAAGCATATATTAACAGTCCTTTAAGACTGAGATTTGATGAGATTATCTCATATTCAACTGAAAGAATATCTAACCCTTTAAAGGTGTGTGACATGTCAACGAAAAGCCCTAACTTTATTAGAAAGTTAAGGGTTCAGTTTTCAAAAGGCAAAATCCATTGGAATTAAGTCAGTATCTTTCACTATTCTCAAAATGTACTTCTTGAAAGTATGCTGAAGCCATTTGTGCAAAAATAATGATATAGAGTTTTGCAGTGTTGACATTCTGTTTGCTTACCACATATTTATTTTAATTACTCATAAGAAAGTTTATGGTTTGGTGATTGATAATTGTGATTTTCAACAACACAATTTAAACTTTCACAACTAAACCCTAACGACGTACTAATGTTAAACCGTCCTTGATATGACTGCACAAACAAAGGATACCATTATTTATGTTGCATGTCCCTCTCTCCACATTACAAGATTTTCTTATGGAGTTGATTATGTGAGTGCAGTCTGTATGGAGCAAGTTTCAAATGATGTTGGTTAAATGTAAATGAGCTTGTAGTATGAAACTACAGCACCAATGGTGGGGAAACTCATACCTTCAACTAATTCCCCATTGGCTGTCTTTACTAGTAACAAGGGCTATATGAGTTAAATGACATCATATCTCAAACACCCTGAAAGCAACATTCAGAATGTCACAAAATGTTTTGTGCTGTCTTTTGGTATAATTTGTGTGCACCCCGATGGAACCACTGAACTGAGTATCATTATGACAAACCATCAACATTGTCCATGAAAATTCGTAGGAGTTGAAGGCATTTTGCAGATATCATAAAATGAGCCATATGGCATGTTAGTAAATTAGTTATCCTAAGCATGTCACACGAAAAACCCGCCCTGGAAATGGGACGGGAAAAGGGAAACGAGAAGCATATACTAAACTGAACATGAACAGTGTTGACAGGCATAAAATACATAATGCCTAAGGTCTAAAAACCCCACTAAAGGGAATAAAGGAAGGCCGGCGTAGTGGAAAAGGTACCCAAAAATCACCCCAAAATGGGAAAGAATACTCATCGTTTCCACTGCAGTGTTGGAAACCATCAAAAGGATGATGGAGTAATCCAGGTATATTCTGATTTGAGCAGATGAGAAACTCCATTAGGAAGGAAAACAAGCCAAGGAACAAACTGCACTACGTCACTTTGACAGGCAAGCAAGAAGGAGGAGATGACCTCTCACAGAGGTCACCTGGAGCCACTGTTCTATTAAAGCTTGCCAGGGACTTACTTCAGGTAAGTGGGGATTGCAAAGTGTAAATAGGAGGTAAGAAGGGGTAAAATAGATTGAGCCATATGGTATGTTAGTAAGTTAGTTAGATGATACCCATATGGTAGGGTCTGTATAGTACCTTTAAACAAAGCTTCCAGAATACTTCAAACATATCTTTAACCAAGCATCATCACAACAGGCTGCCAACTTTTTGCCATTAAGTGAAGGAAAGTGTTATTTTGCAAAATTTCACAAAATAGACCTTGGTTTCAGTATTCACAACCACTTCAAAGGAGACACTAATACACTGAACCATCAACATTTTACAAGACAACTAACTGTTAAAAGGAGAACCACTTCGCAGAATTTCATACAATGAACTATTCAGCGCACATGGGACCTTTGAAGCAAACTTCCAGAACAACATACAGATCACTAACCAAGTATCAATACTTCACACTTTCAACTCTGCTAACATTTATTGAAGGAAAAGGGTTACATATTTGCAATATTTCACAAAATGAACATAGAGACCATCTTGTGACTAAACACTAAAGGTACCACTAAGTATCATTATGACAAACCGTCAACACTGTACAAGTAACAGAATAAGCATTTGGTAGAATTTAATAAAATGGGCCATAGGGCCCACAGTGCATCTTGGACAAAAATCCTACATACCCCAGATAGCCCACTACCCAAAGAAAATTAAGTCTAAGTTTCAAACAAACCCCAACAGTAATTGAAGGAAGGTGCTGCATATTTTGCAAGATTTCACAAAATGGACCATACACAGTACATCTTGGGCCTTGGATCTAACATTCCTATGCACCCTAAAGAAACCACCACCAGAGTGTCCTTATGAAAAACCACCAACTTAGTACAACAGAATCTGTAGAAGAAGCATTTTGCAGTATTTCATAAAATGGACCATAATGCCCAAATAGGACCTTGGACCAAAAATTCCCAAGTGCCCTGCATCAGCAATTACTCCAGGAGCCTTGAGTCTAAGTTTTAAACAAATTCATGACCACATGTAGGAGGAGAGGCATTTTGAAAAGACTGGTAGATGGACGGATTGGCTGGACACCCAGTGATCACAATAGCTCACACCAGCTGTGCAGTCACTAATTTGCGAGGGGAGGGGAAAAGTGCCTCCCTGACTGGTTGGACCAGGTAAATCAGCTCAATCCACTGTGTTGAAAATGAAAAATATTAAGGATACAAGAGGGCAGAAATGGAGAGAAAGGGAAAAGAAGAAGTTTGAAAAGGAACAAGATTAGTAAGCTTCAAACATGCATCCACAAATTCTTTTTTCTTTACTAGTCCATTAAGCTGGCTGTTCTTTAAGTCTGCAGGTATATTTGTGTACATGTAATATGCCTTTTTGGAGACTTTCCTGGGATACTGGCAGGATATATGACATTGAGCAATGTACTTGCACAAATTCTTGTCCCAGACTGTGGGGTGTGGGATTTGTTGAAGCCTGCTTCAGATAAGAGAGAACTGAGAAGTTCTGACCCTTTTCTTAAAACAGTGGAAGTTTCATATGAGGTTCTCCATGAATGTATGTCAGATTTAAGCATAGAAAAGACCTAAACCATTGTTTTTAGACATTTTTGAGACATAATTTTTATCTGTGACATACCGATAATACCACATGTATAGCACTGATATCATACTCCAGAGAAGCAGTAGTTTTAGCTGACCAAGTTTTCAAATGAATGGCACTAAGGTCATTTTTGCAGGACTTGAATTTTGGGAAAGAGCCTGAAAAAATTGGGCAGCCATTTTGAGTCTTAAAATATCTGGCAAGTATTTATCCCACTGAAAACTCCCACCAGTGCCCCAATCCTTTCCAAAATTTGTATGAACAAAACAACTCATGATAGTCACATTAAATTTTTATGAAAAATCAAAATAATTACAAAAATCGCAAATCATTTGTGCAGCTTACAAAAAAATTATTCCTTGGCCTGATTTCATAGTCTTGGTCCACACTTTGCCTGAAATGTTAGAAGATTCAGGATAAACTTGCAAAAGTTTTCGGAGATGATTTCAACTGCCAGATTACATGGGAAAACAGGAGAGCACAGGTGTATACATGTGCTATGAATTTTGTCCAAAAAAATGGTAGGGGTACATTTTAGGTGGTAATTTTTTGATCATTTTGAAGGCTAATTTGCCCATTTTTATTAAAGTAAGGATTTTATTGCAGACTAAATCTCAAAGTAGCAACTGCTTAGATTCTATTTCCAAGCTTGGAAATGCCATTTCCAGCCATCTGAGGAGGTCCCAATTTCAAAAATTTCTGAACACTCTGCACCAACTGATGGTGGTGCTATGCTTAGATAGTCTTTCAGATAGAATCATGTATTTTGGGCAGAAAAATTTCCTGCCCCCAAACTAAAATGCTCCTATATGCCTATGGCCTAGCTTCACATAGGTTTCTTATAAAAAAACATTAATAACCCTTGGTCTCTGAATAATATGTAAAACCTTTGTGAATGGGAGAGGGAAGGAGGAAGGGAAGTTTTCACCAGGTAAATATAATCATCCTCCCCCTTCATAACAAGTGACCCCAGATAGGCCTCTGCAGCTTTGCTGGAATAAGCTAATAAGTTGTAACCCAACCTTTCAAAATTTATCTGTCTACTCCTGTGCAAAGCCTATAAAAACTTGTATGAAAATAATGGAAGATTTTAATGTTGAATTTTTTTCAAAAGTTGATTATGGAATGCAGATTGCTTTTTCCTTGTCAAACAATACTGTCCTTCTTGTTTGTAAAATTGGACTACATAAAATTCTCCCACTCTGAAGCTGCGTATTCTGTATGAATGAATATTCATATAGAATATAGTTTCACACCTCACTATCAAACGAGAAGCATAGTTGTTTTTTACTTTTCTACCTAGCTTCAAAATTATCAAATTTCTGTACATATGTGATAAATATAAAAACCTCTTTGGTTTCAATATTTTATGAAACTAAAACATGAAAGCTTTGTGAGGCCATCTGTGATAAATCAAGGACACACAGTGAAATGGGAGATAGACAAAGAAATCAATCACAGACTCAAAATATGAGTGAGTAGCACCTGCCTTTTGAAGATAATAAATACGATAATATTTCATAAAATAATGAAAAAGTAAAGTAAAAATCAACAAAAAATTTAAATTACGCAGTACTTAGTCATCAAGTGTCAGAAAAAATGAACGAAGAACAAAAGAATTGTTAATGAGAGCAGCCCAGTCACAAGGAAGAAATGGGGTTGATGTACACCATTTAACAAGGTGTTTCTTGATTGGCTGTTGTCACTGTATTGTATGGATTGTATTCTTTGTTTAGGTTAGGGATTAGGTTAGGGATTAGGGTTATTGTTAACTAATTAACAAATTTCTTATTAAACAGTGTGCATGGACCCCAGAAATGCAGTGATAGTTTTGGTAACATGACATCTATTGCCTAACCCTACAGCATGTCATACTTGTGTGGTCTATATTCCTTATGTTCAGTATTACTTTTGTCAATAAGACCACAATAAATTACTCTATGATCTGATTTTAGTAATACAGTTGCATTCCCTTGTGCACTGCTGCTGACTTTGTGAATCAGATACAGTTTGACCTCCATGCACTTTAGGGTTACATCACGGACTTACATACATGGACATAGCATGTAACGTGTATGTCCTATCCTTAGATGATCGCCACCGACAGAGACAAAAAAGGCGCCTTGAAGCCAAAAATTGTCTGATTTGATGATGACCCTGTAATATTTTAAGCAAAAGTTTAACTTGAATGGGGGAAAGTATCATATTACTGCAATAACTGAAGGGATTTCGACCTTACCTTGCCATATTTTAAAAATTTTTCAACTTTCTTGCAAAATCTGTTGGTTTACTTGAGCAAGTCCAAACACTCACACAAAAACATAGCAGACGGCCATTTTGGTGCGCATTTTCTTACACTGCACTAGTGACAACGTACTGTACAGTATGCTCTGTCCATGTATAGGAAGTTCATGGGTTACATCTTACTGAATACTGTATTTTGTTTACTACAAACTTGGAAAAAATTTGTTGGAACATCTCCTCCACCCCTGCTCAGCTACATAACATTGAAGGTAGTAAGGTCAATTTGGCTGGCATGCACCATTTTAATTGGGCACCAGCATTGTACAAGGAGGGGAGACTGTACTTGTGAATTTAGAGTGGAACAAGGGGTTCCTAGATCATGCACATCATTATACATGATAAGATAGCAAAAGGTGTTTCAACAGTTTTGTCCATGATTGTAGTTTCAAGTAATAAAGTTGAGTCTGGAATATGATAGGCCTATTTTTGGATGAAGTTACTAGTCAAGTAGGTAGCATGATGTTACCAATACAAACATGACTGAATACTTTTGTAGGTGGGAAAGCTGTGATGGGAGGGGGGAGGTAAAATGATCCCTCTGTTAATATTTGCCACAAAAGTTGTAAGTTGCAAACTCTCAAAATATTTCTTTTTTAATTGCTCTGCTCCTTAAATTTGAAGTGGATTTGTAATGTTCTGGCTCCAGCAGGTCCAGCATCTACAGATGTACTGCAGGTGCTCTTTACATGTGAATGTCTTCTTTTTTTCACAAGTGCAGAATCATTTCTTCCTCAAGAGGGGCTAGTAATGAACACCTACAAAAAGGGGGCAAATGGAATACAAATTTGCCAACAAAATAGTCGTGCCATTAACCTGTCAACATATCAGCTTTAGAAGTTAAAGGGGAGCTTTAGAAATGGAATGTCTGTTTATATCTTGGTTGTATGAAGTTTGCAGATCGACCTATATGGTCACTACAGCAATTGGAATTCTTAAACCTTCAACTTCGGCGTGCCTCTGCTGCATCAAAATTTTCCCATCTACCCACTCTCACTCTGCAGTCAAATCAACAGTCACGAAATCTGACATAGCTAATTTCAAAGATATTACAAACATAGATACCAAACTTAAAATGGTGTGCCGACTTCTCATGGAGGCAGAAACAGAGGAGCAGAAGTGATGATAACTGAAAGTCATTTTGCAAACTCGCGCATAAATCAATATCTTCCAGTAGTGAATATGTGTGATTTCAAAACCATGCAAATCTTACAAAGACCATTTGTCAATAAATTTCATTAACATGGAACAGTTGATTTTTTTGCTTGTTTGAAGCTTTCCTCTTAAAAGCAATTGAACATGAACATATAATGACTGGTTTGAAGTTCATGGACTTACTGATTGGCCAGTTTCTATGGTATCTTCTTAAGCGCAGGACTGTGCAGGCATTCACATTCTCATGCGCTTAAAACAAAAAATCAATTAGTGCATTCATTTTCCAAGCACTCTGAACTATCGTCAATTATCCCGGACTTATACACAGGGAAATATACTGAGCACGTATAACGCTCACATTAAAAATGCACGAATGCTGACCTCTCATCACAATGGAAATTTCTGTCACCCATCTGTTTCAGCCTCTGTGAGCAGTCAGCACATCTACCAGTGTTAGGATAGGATTTTGGAATCTATGTTTATAATATCTTTGGCTAATTTAGTCTTGACCAAAGTATGCTGGCACCATTTTCCAACTCCATTTCAATCTTCCCAGGCTTACACATATGCACTTGATCACAGCTGATAGAGCCCGAAGTGAACGATATCAATAGTGGTTAGATGTCATACTGTCACATGCAATATAGGCCAAAATTATAAAATTGCACCCTCTAGTATGTAGCAAGAGCAGACAAATTGTACATGCACTTGTGTGCAATACTGTATCAGGTACTTGGCCAGATGGGGAACAGAGGAAAGGACTGCTTCCCCTTTCAATGTCAAGTTTATTCCTGATTGAATTTTTTACAATGATATTCATTAATACAGGAGAAATTCTGCTGAAAATATGATACATGATAATGACATAACTGGCAAAATAGTGCACAGGATTGCATCTAAGGTCCTTAAATTGTTCAAAGATTTCTCAAAGGGAAGGAATCATCTCTTCCATTAGACACCTCCCCATGCACCACGCAGTCACAAGGTATTACTGTTTAAACACATGAACCACCTGCAAAAATTGTTAAGAATTCCCTTTCTACCTTTTACCATTGAGTAATATCATCACATTGAGAAGATGAAGATAACATGAAGTTGAACAAAAGAGGAAGAGGACATGGTGTGGTTATGTGCCACAACAACTGATCATTTGCATAAAAGTGATTCTAAAACTATACCAGTTTCAAGCAAGCAGATTTAAAGCAGTCACCAGACCAAGTCAGTGTCCTTGCCTTCCAATTCCAAGTGGTCAGTCTGAGCCCTCAAATTGTGACTGAGTGTTTCAGCTTTCTTTTCTTCTTTGTTTTCTTGCTCGTCCAGTGCAACGCTTCTGTATATATAAGTGGTACCTTATTTAGTTCCAGTCAAGTAATTTTCTATTCTTCTTTTATTCCTTCCTTTTTATGTCTATTTGTGTAGAGAGTGTTGGAGTCACCTTGTCATTTTGGGTTCTTTACTTGAGAAATGCACTGTGTTGCTGAAAATTTGAAATAGATTCCCGAAACTGAAACTACAAGTTGTCTTGTTTTTTCACAAATGGTTTTATACTGAGTGCTTCTGGTGATGTTCCTGTTTTATATATATATATATATATATATATATATATGTCCCAATCAACACCTTACAATCGTTTCTAAGTCCCTGTAGTGCGGACACGCTGGTAACATATATATATATATATGTAATTGTGGAATGAGGGGAAATTTTTGGGCAAAATGTCAACGTCGGGGGAAATTACCGTTAGGACGAAAATTTACTTTCCCCTTTACGTTTTCACACACTGTTTTAATGGGAATACATTAGTGTATAGTAAAATACATATGGGGATACGTAATATACCTAATTACTTCAATGCTGACGAAATTATGGACACCTATCTGTTAACACGTACAACTAATGGACTATTGAATTTACGTACATGTATATGTTTTTTCTTAAAGGAGAAATATACAGTTATGTATTTTATTGTTTTTCATTTCGCCCAAACGTATCAAGATATACAAATTTCCCCCCTAATGTTCAATCTAGTGGTATATATATTCGCACTAATGTTTTACCCATGTTTTCTGACAATTGCTTTCGCGTCCAGATCTGTTTTTGCACTGACCTCTTCGGATTTGATATTTGTCGTGTCCAATTGTTACTGTTGGTTGTCCAGTTTGGTTTTTGCCACCTGATGAAGGGTTTATACCCGAAACATCATGGAGTTTTCTGCAAACTTTTAAGCACTTTTTACTACCTCTTTTCGACCTATGTATATATGTATATATGTGTGTGTATATATATTTATATATATGTATATATATTGATTGCAGCAGCTTGTACCACACACTTTTGCACATGAATCTCCCACCCTAAATTTTATATAAAGAGAGGTGATACAAATCATATAATACATTACTGAATTCTATGAGCACAATGCATGCTGTTTCAATTGCAGTAAAAAAGTTGATTTTCTAACCTCAGTAATCTATTGTTCAAGTGAGGTATATCAAGTTTCCAAACCCACTGCTGGAGGTCTTTGATTATCACTTCACCCAGTTTCTAGTCCACTTAGGTTGCAAAAAATTACACAGTACTTTGGGCAGGATTGTAATCAAAATCCCCTCTGTGTGCTCTGCCTACTGTGGCTAGGGTTTCTTGACTTGGATTTAATATCTTTCCATGAAATATTACTGTCTGTCAATCATCAAATTGTGTCATTGAGGAAAGGAAGGAAATCAAGTGTATATTTTTACCGTGTCCAATTCATCATGGGGTAATCCAAATTCAAGTTGACATTAAAAAATTTTGGTATGGTCTACTATAATTGACGAGTAATCAATTTCAGTTCCCTGTTCCTTCATATTACATTATTTTTTCATTTCGCTGAACTTTTTAGTTTTCAGACCTTTACTTGCAGAACCAGCAATATCATGTTGAACCAGCCACTTACCTGCAGTAATCAAACCTGCTTTACTATCAAAAAGGCACTTCCTCAGTGAAACATTTCCTCAACAAAATTTCTCCCACATACACTTGTTCATGGAAAGAGATTATTTATTTCAGTAATATTTATTTTCTCTTTCTATTCCGCTACCATCAATTATTTCCCATTATATACAATCAAAGACGTTGAGCTCTGATCACTTTCCGCTGAATCAGCACATTACAATGAGTCATTCCAACCTTTCTGTTTCTGTACAAGTTTAGTCTAATCAGCATTTCTAAGACTGCATCATCTCCTGTGTAGTAAATTTTTAGTTCAGTCAAGATGTCACTGAAAGAAACCATTGGTAGCATTGCAACACTTCAGCAAATCTAAATGAAATTGTCAACTTCAGTTTGGACTGTTGAAGACCCTTGTATCATTTAGACACTTATACTGTAGCAGCAGAAATCTATTTGCTAGTTTGATCAAAAGTTCCTCATTTGGGATATTATGCATGCTCTCTCACCCATATAAGAGGAGACTGCTTAACTTTTCCCACAACCCTTTTTCAAAGATAAAATCCATTATTTGTTTCCTAACCCCCATCCCTCACATATGCCATAAAATATGATATATTACCCCTTGACAGCTAACGTTGAACTGCGTGTACATGTTGGACATAAAAGCATTCAAGCAATGGTGCTTACTTACTGCAGTTGTTGGGCACTAGTGCCCAACAACTGCCTTTGACAATGCCTTTGACAATGCCTTTGTCACAAATTATTCTGAAGAAGCGCATGCATCAGAATTAACACATGCAGGCAATGTGATGTACTTTAAAAGGAATCAGTAATTGTGTTGGAAACAAACTTGGATGAATTTTAAACATATTGATTAACTCTCAAACCAGTTGCATCTAGTGGACTTTTATTTTGCACATGCATTCACAAAATATTTTGATGAAGAAACAATCGTGTATCCAGTTTGGCAAGAACTTTAAGGTGAACATTGCATTTAAAATAAGCCATAATACTCTTTTGGACACACTTTAATTCATAGGAACATTATACTGTGACTGTATACTGCACATGTATACAGTAGTGTGCCTGCAGAGGATGATGAATGGAAAATAATGATGAAGACCTGAGTACAATGAAAAATCCCCCTTCAAGAATATGGCAGAACCCAGTATGGGAAGGGATGACTAGCATGTGGGATTTATGTGGGAATTTTTCCCACATTCATGTGGGAATTAGGTGGGAATTTTTCCCACATGCCCAAATACCCACATAAATCCCACATGCTTATTCCTGTAGGAATTTTGTGGGATTTTTTTATAAGGGCTGAAGCCCATTGTTGTGGTGTAACAGCATTAATGGGCAGATTTTTAGACCTAATAACTGTATGTTTATCTTCTGTTTTCTTCAAATCCTCAACAGATGTCTGATAAATTCATCTCTTCTTCACTCTCATCTCTTCCCCCTTCATCTACACACCATAGGACTTCAGTTTTCTCTCATGCAACTCTTGTGCAACTTTTAGCTATAATAGCTTTTGCCAGCTTTCACCAGAGGGATACCTATGAATTTTTCACTCCATATCTACAAAATGATTGGCTTAAATATATACATGCTAGCAAACTGGAAATATTTAGGACTACAAGCTTGCCTTGCAAAGATTAACTTACCCCAGTTTGCTGGTTTGTGCACATATTGCGACAGGATCTATTGGCCAAATGCAGCATCTCTACAGATCTCTGCACCTGAGTTGTTATCTCTCACTACTTAGAAACAAGCTCCTAATAAGGTCCTATTTGCCACAAGACCACAACTTACCTTGTAAACAAATTGCCAGAGCCACTTACTGCTAACTGTCAATTGAGTCATACCTCTGAGAGATTAGACATATACTGTCCAACCTTTTCGAGTGAATAACAGCCCTAATAAATGAAGTCAAAAACTGGGGGGAACAGCCCCTCAATGGGATTGGAGAAGCTGCTTTTCAGTAATGGGCATTTTTGGAGGTAAGGGCTGCACAACTTGTGATTTCTCTGACTGATGAACCAAAGATCAATCATGAGCATTAAGTACAAGTCAGTTTACGCATATGGGGTCCAGGAACGATTGTAGGTTCCAGGAAGCAAAACCCCTGAAGATGCTGTAATAAAACCTACCAAGAGGCCATCTCTTTTTCATTTGCAATTTTGAAAAATAAGATGTCAATTAATGCATAATCCAGGCAATGAAAAGAAGTCAGTTAACAAACCTGACATTCATAAGGAATTTTTTTTATTCATAATATAATAATAGGCCTTTTCACATAAAGAAAACAGAAGTAATATATTTTTCATTGCTTGGCTCTAGAATCCAGACTCGCACCAACTTTAATTCCTAGAAACAGGACACTCCTTGATAAAAGACAACAATTTACCAGTTGGGTATAAAATCAAATACAGTGCATTCAAATTGATTTGATATTCCCACTCCCCTCAGTTTATCCCCTTATCCCCTAACATGAGGATAGGTGGACACATCCAGGACATGGGGACAGAGGGATGTACATTTTGAACCCACTCACACTGACTTTCCATTTCCTCATGGGCCCTTTGTCTGTCTCCTATGATTTCACACAAACTTTTTCTACTTACTCCTCTCCCACTTTCTGTCCCCTCAATTAACCAAACATACATGCCGAATCAATCAATCAATCAATCGATCTATCAACCCATAACAAACCTGTTAAAATCAAAGTCTGCAGGGACTTCCATTGCTTCCTCCGCTCTTATTTCTTCAATCTTTGTCCTCTGCTGTTGTAGGAATGGTGCATAAGTACCTGTCAAGAGATCAGGCCATGGTCTAAAGAAGGATCAGATTTTGTTCTGTTTTTATTGAAGGGAAAAATACAATAGCAATGCCATCCTGTAAACAATTTTCAGTTTCTTTGTTTATTCTATTGAGATAAAATACATTTAACTCCCTTTGTCCTCAGACAAATGCACCATGCTGTTTGTTTTACTCTTAAAAATGTATTCCAAAAGATGAAGGCAGCATTAACTGTTTTATAATTGCATCAACATTGCATAATAATGACAAAAATCAAAAGGATCAGGTACAGCCATTACCAAGAGCATTTTGCCATGGGACATGGGTATTTCATCCCTTAAATCTACCCAGCCCTCTCCTCTACTTTGCCAGACTTAAAACAGACTTGAATTGTTCTCCTAAATGGTAAAAATTACTAATGAATGTCTTATCATCAACTGGAAATTTGAAGTTTGGGAGAGCAAGTTTTTCTTATGCTTACAATAGTAAAAATTTAGAGGACCTTAAAATACCTCTCCTAAACTTATGTAAGACCAGAAGCACATTAACACGTTTAATTGGAAAAAGTACCTTTGACGAAATGGAGCAAAAACAAAGAACTCTTGATCTCTCAAGACAATACCATCATACTGTATGTATTATGTAATGCTTGTTTCATGAACTATCATTGAATTTGAGTAAGGGATACTTTCAAAAATTACACGAAGTTCAAGTTTAAATAAACACAAATAGCAGGATGAAACTGATTTTACTGAGTGTCTCTAGGGAAAATTACTGTGATACAGAAGAACAAATGTTAGGATTAAATAGGTTTTTATTGGATTTTTCCATGGAAACCTTGAGACACTCTTTGATAAAATTATGAGTGAATCTTTATTTTGGGAGATGAAGAGGAAACTAACCTTCAATTTTTAGTCTGGATGATAAACTTTTATCTTGTGTAAATCCCAGTATAGAGCTTTCCTTTGACTTTATCAGATGACATACTTCAATTTCTGGGAACTGTAATAGATCAAAAGCACTGTAGGAAATGGAAAAAGGAAAAACTTAGCAAAATTGGAGTCCAATGAAGGATTTTTATATCTCATGCTAGCACTCAGCAATACAACTGGAGACTCTTCTTAAAGTGGAACCTGGAAAAATCAAGGACCTAGAATATCAGGGGCAAAAGTTATTCTAGCTCCTAAACCATTATTAGCCCTCTTATTTCTCCCCTCCCCTTCCTTTGACTCCAGCTGACAAACAGTAGTACACAAGACCTGCTACCAAACTTGTTTCTATATACGGTACAGGTGCAATGAAGTAAAGAAAAAAACAAGGCATTATAATATGAAGCCATCATGATGTCATTTACCAACCTACAGTGTGATCTCTCTCCCTCCGATCATAGATCTGTAAAACTTATTACTCATCTCATTTCAAATATTGCAAGGAGGAATAAAGAAAACAACCCTTAAAGCAAATGTCACTGAGTTAACTGAGTTAAATTTAAGCACTTTCCCCTCCTCCCCCCAAAAATGGGAGTATACCCTCTAAGTTCTCCCCCAGGGGATTTACAACTATGATGCAGATTTGAAAGTTTGAACAACACTTGACTTAGTTCATTTTCTTACTTCAATGAATGCACCAAAGAGTCTTGTAAAAAATGTCTAATAGTTATTCAATGTGCATCACATGAAGCTTTGTCAGTGGGGTGTTTATATTGCACAAGAAAACGTGGGGAATCAATATAGAGTTTCTTGCTTTTAAATTTGGGTAGCTCTCAAATATTTGCTATCTGACTGCCAGGGTTGTGTTCTCCACTTGGCAAGAAATTAGACCTTTCACTGCCTCTTGCCATGTAGTCAAGTGGTTGAGCTGCCTTTCTGTTTGCCTGTTACATAAATAACCATACATGGTTGTCCCAGGTAGCACTTAGTCTGCACATAGCAAATGGTGTTGAGAAAAAGACTTATAGTTGAATGCATTCCTCCCAAAAGAGAAGTTTCTGAGTTCATTGTGTTTGAACAAGAATCAAAAGAGATTAAGTAACAGTGAGATATGGACTATAAGAGCTAAATTTTCCTACCTAACTGTAATGGCCTGAAACCTATCATGTCTTTCTCACTTGCGCTAACAAAATGTAGCTTACTGATCAAGGTCATATCCTGGTGAGCACTAAGCCTCTCAGGTATGTTAGAAGTACTCTCTTTGTAATCGAAGTACTCTTTTTGCGATAGAAGTACTCTCTTTGCGATAGGAGTACTCTCTTTGCGATAGGAGTACTCTCTTTGCGATAGGAGTACTCTCTTTGCGATAGGAGTACTCTCTTTGCGATAGGAGTACTCTCTTTGCGATAGGAGTACTCTCTTTGCGATAGGAGTACTCTCTTTGTGATAGGAGTACTCTCTTTGCGATAGGAGTACTCTCTTTGCAATAGGAGTACTCTCTTTGTGATAGAAAAACTCCCTTTGTGCATGTTGGGTAATTTGAACTACTCTGCAAAATGATCAAGATTTAAAAAAGAAAAACACAAAAATGCCAATATGACCACAAAATGCTGTTCATTTATTGGTTGAAGAAATTGTTCTGAACCTAAAATAATCTATGAAATGGCAAAGATTAATAGTACCTAACATTAGTTCCATAATAATTATTTGGAATTGAAGAGGTATCCTTCTCCAGTTCCTGTTATTGTTATTTTTCATTTCACTTATTTATTGTTTGATATGTAAAAACAATGGAGGGAATGTTGAGGGGGAAATAATCTTAAAGGCAACAAACCTCACGGCACAGGACCATACAGGATAGTATGCACACTGAATAGGAGCTGTGTGGGTAACTATGGAAGCCATCATTCACAGAAAAGTCACAGTGATAGTATTGTTTAAATTTATGTCAATCTAAGTTAAGTGACCAACTGCATGTATTTAGAACTACAGGGCAATTTCTAAATTTCTTCAACAGAGATGATTCATGGACTTGGGCAACAACAATACTTCCAGAAAGTTCAGACAAAATTATCTACATTGAAAATATCAAAGTACAGATGAGACTATGGCAGCAAATAAGAAAAGAGTTAGTTTACCACAAAACAGTATGTGTAAGTACATGATGATTCCATACTTCAAGCATTAATCAAAATGATGGATGGTTTCCTGAAATTAATCTGGCTATGCTTTTGTCCAAAGTACAAAATCACATGTCACATATTACCAGAAGCCCAACCCCTGATCTTACCAACACATCACAAGACCAACTTCAATCGTTTACTCAAACACTTCAACCATTTCATTGCCATCTGCATTTTACACTGGCAAAATTTTTATTCCAGAAGAGCAAAAGTTGATGACTTTATCAGATCTGTGTGACTCTTAAGTTCTTTTCACAAAAAATGGGATTCTAACAAACAAACAGATGACCAGTATAAAGTTACAGAACCAAATGTCAAGGTTTTACAGGTATTTTACGGAAATCACTAGAAATATTTGCAGTATCCTACGGTTGTGTAAAGTCTGTTTATTTTAACATACTGCAAACATTTTCCCTGAATTTTCACCTTGAGTATACTCCTGTGAAGTTATTTGTAAGACTAAAAAAACTGGAATGGTTTCTAATTTTAGTGCTTGAAGGTTGAAGTTCTATGTACATGGAATTGTCACGAATAGTGAGGCACTGCAAGGAATAGTACAGCAGGGCAACCACTAGAAAGGCTTTTAAAATATTAAAAAAATTTCACCCAGGAATAGATGTTCATATCCACATGAATGCCACAGCAAACTTCTAAAAAATTGTAATGTGTTTACACAATTACATGCCAAGCAAGTTACACAGAATAGAAAAATGCTTATATTCATATGATTTGGAAAAATCTTCAATCTATGCAGAAGAAAAGCAAATCTGTTCCTAATGGGGAAGGGTTTGGATGTAGGAAGAGCAATTGTTCATAGGGTCTGATTCACTTGAAATAATTATGTATGACATGACATGTATAAAATTGTCCCAACATACGTATCGAATATTAATTTGGTATTTCTAGCAATTTCCAGTTGTTTACATCACCCTCTGTTAACATCTCCCTCCCCTCCCAACAGACTCGAAACCTGTGTCACTCCATCTTTGAGATGGCCAAAATGTAATGTAGACAGTCAAAACTACAAGTAGGGCCTTTAAGAGAGGGACAATACAAAAAAAAAAAGACAAGAGACCAATGTTAATTACATAGGCATGTAAGATACACCAGTGACACATATTACAGTAGTTTAAAACAACACTCCCTGAACTGAGAGTTAAGCCCTTTTGAGGGTTGTCAAATTAAGTCACAGGGTCATAAAAAAGATCAGAGAAAAAGAAAAAATATTGCCAAATTTCTCATTGAAAATAAGCAATAGGAGTTATTCTGATCTAAAAACTAATGGTGACACAAAATAGCCTACTCTACCATGCATAATACAGTCAAATATAATTGCTCTCCAGATGCATAGCCAAGGGGACAAAGCAGGCAGGCACCTCAAATTTTGGGCCTATTCCTTTTTTATAATTCTTTACTTTTTACAATATTGCTGGCATTTTCCCCTACTTCTCCTTTCCTGAGAAGTGCCATTCCAGCAACCTGAGAGAAATTTTTGGTCAAAGTTTTCTGTACACTTGTGCCAATCTCGGTGGCGCTATGCTTTATAGACAGACTGTACACAGGTTTCAAATTGTTCTTGAAAAATTTTCTGGCTATGTACCTGCTGCCCTCACTGATCAATTAGGGCTACCACCATTCCCAGGTAGAAAATTGAGTCCACCAAGCCAAAATATTTGTCAGTCCCTGGTTTAAAACATGATAGTTGCATTTGCTATGCTACATAGGACTTGGTTTGGAACACTAGTATTCACAACTCCACCTCTGTACTGTGACTTAGATAAAAAGTTTGTGATCAGTAACAAATGAGATTTCCTTTATTAAAACCGTAAAATTCAAAGCCTTGCTGATTTCTTGTCAAAAGGAAAGTTTGACCTCCACCAAAAAAGAGGGTTCTTCCTCTCATTATTGCAAAGTGTAAATCATTGCTATCTTCAGACATTGCTTTAACAAGTCATTCAGGCCTGTAGCCAGGTACTAAAACTTTTCTGGGAAGAGGCAAAAGTCTTTTCAGGGTGCAAAATGAGCAAAAGTGGGCCAAAAAATTAAAAATTGAAGCCAATTTTGCAATTTTCTCTCTCTGAAGTCAAATGACCAAGATAGGAGGAGCTAAGATGAACACTATTCTGTAATGAAGAGTCAATCCAAATACCTTTTTAAATCAATGAAGATTCTTACAATTCTCTCTTTAAAAGTTATGAGTTTCGATGGACTGCAATTAAAAATGATTTTGAAGAATTTTAAATAACCACCCTGTTTAACACAAACCAAATGAAGAAGTAATCCCAGATCTGTAGCAAAACTTGTTCCAAACAGCTATGGCATATAAACCACAAAGTTATTACCAAGAATTGGCTAAATAGTGCCCTGAAAGTACATGCTACCCAATCTCATGCAAACATCAACAACAACATCCATTTAATATCCAGGACAGGGTATCTGGTTACAAACTTGGCTTAAACCTCAGAGGTAAAGTTCAAAGTACTTTCCTTGAATTTAAGATATCATACTTTCTTTTAAAAAACTGAAGTCAAGTGGCAAAAAGGAAATAACACTACTCCCCCATGTTGCTATGTCCAATGAAGAATTACTAATATTAACATGGCTGATCACCTCTAGATGTTTGCTTCTTCAATTATGTAAGAAGCTCTAGCATTGCAAGTGTTTAAATTAAGAAGTACTTAGAATAATTCAGTAAAATACTGAGGTACAGAGAGGTTTTGAAATAAATGTTATTGATTATATCATCATCACATTATATTATACAAATTATGAATTGGAACATCACATTTACTACTCTGAACACACGGGTCACACCTGCATGTAACATCTGTATGTACATTGTCTCAAACACTACATGCCCCCTGTTCGCTGGGGATTTCAGAATATGCCTACAGTACTTCTCGCCTGTCGTGAGAGGCCACTAAAGGAAAACCAAACTTGCACTTGAACCATAGCCACTTGGAAATAAATTAAACTCTGAACCTTTATTGAGTTGACTGACACTATATTGTAACACATTCGTGCTGGTGTGTCGTTAAATCTCATCTCACTATCACTAACTCAAACACTACATTGTCTCACCCATACCAGCAATCATGGACAAATATACACAGGACAGTCCAGTGCTTCTCCACCCAATGTTGAAATTCTTCAAATTTGGTTTATATTTTGTTGATGACAACATTGATATAGGGTAGTGGAGGGGATTTTGGAAGACCAGCAAATCTGTGCATATGTGTCATTTCGTTTAGGCAAAAGTATCACATCATTTTTGTATAGGAATGTCTGAACCACTGTACACACATATGGGAGCATATAGATGTACCACAGACCAGCTGACATAGGGTTGAGAAGCATTCAATATTTTGTGATTTTTTTAAAATAATGTGTATATATATGAATTGAATTGTTAAATAAAAAGGGACCATGGCAAAATTAATCGTTGATTTCAACATTTCCAACATAATAATGTATCGTCCTAGGCTAACAGAGAACATTACACTTATCTAACCAGTTGTGTATACATTTGGGTAAAGCTGTGGTATGAGCAAATGCTAAACAGCTGTAAGTGCACATGTAAATTATTACAAGGCCTATGTAAAAGATGAAAAGATTCATCACGCCATATGATGTTAAAAATAACACAGTACATTGAAAACAATGAGAAAAAAAAAACACTTTGTAGTACTAAAAATCTGTTAAAGAACAGTTATATGTAAACTTGCAACTATTTTGTTATAGGGACCCCACATACCAGGATCTACCATCAACCTGGTGGGAGTTTACTATTGACCTACACAAAACTTACATGGAACTGAGGGCAAACTGCACATTATGAAAAGGCCATTATGAAAGGATCTACTACAAAATGATAATTTCAGTAATTTTAAGGTTGAATGTGGCAAACAAGGAATGAACTACACTTGAAAGAATTAGCTAATACTGTTTACAATACAGTGAAATTGTATCATCTTCATATATTGCCCTTTTGCATGTTTATGTCATACTTGGGAAAAAAATCTATGGTAGATCATGTGGTTTAACCTAGTTTGTAGATAGCAATCATTAGAGAGAACTGAATTTTTGGTCTGTGACACACTTCCAAATTTAACCAGAGCACCATTGGTGCTGAAGCTCAAGCCTGTTGAATTACTGCACAGTGATGACTTATTGATGAAAAGAAAATTACTCCCCATGCAATGGATACTTTAATCTAGAACAGCTGTATTCACAATTTGGAATACTTTAATTTCTCTCAAGTAAAATGATAACACCCTACTGCCTTACTCACTATTTTTACAGAAAACAGTAAGTTTAGTTAGTAATCAGCATGGCCCAATGTTTAATGGGCTCTGATAACACAATAGTAATCAAAAACTTCCTCCCAACAATAAAAGATATTTGACTCTCTCCACACTCTTTAAGCCTAGTTTCAAAGCAGTGCCATAGACCTGGTGCTAGCACTGTAATTTGTCCTCTTTACTTTGAGTATTTAAACAAAGTGTCTACTTGTACATGCACACATAATGGGAATACCCATCAAACACCTCCCTTTGAACTAACTTACACAACCTCACAGGACTGATCTCTTGCACACAGACAGTTTTGAAGGGAGTTCAATTAAATGGGAAATATGTAGCAGACTGAATATGTGAGACTGGTAAAAATAGAGGGGTGGCTCAATGTTGGTCAAAAGGGTGTCAAAATTGTTATTCATCCAAAATCAGACAAGAACAATGTAATTTGCATATGCAAGCCATCCATCGGAGCGATCAATTAGGGCAATTTTGCAATTCATCTGGGAGAAGAACTCATTTCAAGATATCTACATCTATGACCTCAAATGACCCTTTCATGACCCCTGATCTTTTTTGACAACCATCTAGAAGCCCTTCAAAAGTCAATTAAATATGCCATGCAAAACAAAACCACACCCAAAGACAGTCCCATCTTTTGACTTTATATGACCTCTTTTGATCTTCCATAAAAAATCTATGTACAACACTCAAAAACCACCACACAAGGAATATTACGACCAAATTTCAAGGACATTGAACACTATTTGTGGGAGAAGAGTCACTTCAGAGATATATCACAAAACAGCCAGTAATGACTGCTAGATGACCTTGACCTCAACTTTTTGAACAAAGCATGTAGTCCTATACTCAATGACCATACGTCCACATTTTGTTAAAATCCATCGACAAAGGTGTCCCTGAAAGCATTAAAGGCAATTGTGAACAGACATGATGGATAGACAGATAGACGGATAGACAGAGTGATAGTGGTGGATCACACTAATTCAAACAGCTCTTTGAGTATATTTTGTAGATGACAACTTTGATGTGGGGGTGGGGATGTTGGTGTTGGAAGACCAGAAAATCTGTGCATAGGTGTTGATACATTTGGGTAAGAGTGTCCAATCATTTTTGTAAACAATTGTCGCTTCTATCCTAACACTGACCTTCATATGCATTTGTCAGAATATAGAAACAGTGAAAAGAAGCATATTCCCAAAATATATCAGAAGTTGAATGATGCAAACAGCCAGGTATGTGCATTATATACAACATGCCAGCATATTACAAAATACTACAAATTAGGTAATAAGAAAATTCAAAACAACAAAGATGTTTGTTAAGAAACAAAGACACATGATATAGGAAAGACATACACTTTAAACTTACGTCAATTTATTGCCCATCTTGGATAATGGAAAATCAACTGCCTGCTCAGCAAAAATTTGACTCCACTGTTGTCGAGACAGTTCATAAAATTTGAGGTATTCTTTACCTTTCCTAAGCTTTTCCCTAACATCCTTCATTTTGTGGTATCTCTCCTGACTGACACAGCCTGCTAGGTATCCTTTGTTGAAAGAAAATGACATATTTAAATTGGTCAGTGACAGCTGATTCATTACAAAGGGTTCTAAGCAATAAATGTTACAGGAAATAAAATTGAAGATAATCAATATATGCAAAATAGGATGCAAATTTTTAACATTTCTTCTGCCATCCTAGTCCAGGAAGGTCCAATCTTTTATATTAAATACAAAAAGAGTTGTTCGAGGGGATTATTTGGGGAATTACTACCACTTGGTCTCATGAACTGGCTACAACTTTATCCCATACCAAAGTTTTAGCATAAAACACATCACATTTACACATGGTGCTTCACTCAAGGGTTACCAGTATCAACTCTTCAAGGACTATCTTTCTACAAAATCACCTCTCCATAACATACTGGTAGAATCAGGTTTCATACAACTGAGCTGTTCAATAATTGTACAGTTAGAAAACATAAACTTTTAAATATTTAAGAGAAAGATAATCCAAGCATTACATTACAACCCATTTCATTCCTGCATTCATTTCCTTTTTCCAATGTCACCCACATGCTAATTTACATATTCACCTTCCATCTATTCCTCACTGGAAGAAAGAAATCAGACTAACAAAGCTGTTCTTCCAGGAAACCCAAAGATAGTTTTCTTCCATTTTACAGGTAACCATTTACACTGACTATCTGCACCTGAAATTTATCCCACCTTTTTCTGTCAATCTTAGGTCAGCATTATCTGGCCTTAACGTCATCCGGAATTCTGTTCTGCTTGTAAACATACGATATGGCTCTGCGGCACCCTGTGTAGTTAAGTCATCAATAAGGACCCCTATATAGCCTTCAGTTCGATTCACAATGAAAGGAGGTTCACTTTTGGCCTTCAGCCCTGCATTGACCCCAGCAATTAAACCCTGAAACAAACATATTTCAAAATGAATCTTGATTTTGGCAGAAAATAGCAACTTGGTGTATTTACACAAAAATCCAATCCTGCTTTCTACAGACAGAACTTTTGTGAGCATCAAACTCAGTGACATATAGTTTCAAATGGTTGAGCCTTTCTATCTCAAAATTTATCCACAAACCCTGTTTGCCTCCAAACAAAGAACACAATGTGACCAAAAATGACAAATATATTATGCATAATGCAGGCAGGGAGTGGGAAGCAGGTCACAGTTCTTACAACTGCCTTTTTGTGTGCCTTGATGGGTTTAAAATATTTGAACCGGTGTATCATATTGTGGTATCGTGATTCACGTACCTGGCTTTTTGCAAATATACAAGAATATTTCTTACTTAATTATGAGGAAAGCATTATGATGCTTTAATTTGTAACTTTGAAATAAAAATATTTGTTTGAAAAGAGAATGAAGGGTATTTATACTGGAAATGGGGCAAATGTGTACAAGACTAAAGTGCATTAGAGCAAGTTTCAAAAGGTTTGGCCAATTCTGGATCAACCTTCACTTGAAGTGTCAGAAAAAATCCATCCTATATGTAAATCATATCATTTAGTAGCAGGCTGAAGGCTGAAAACAATGCATTAAGGGTTACGAACCAACTGTCAGTGGTTGCAACAAGTCAAATTTTGCCAAACGTTACTGCCCACAGCTATCACTAAGGAAAGGAGATTCTTGCCTAGGCTACATCTTCATCTCATTAAGCTTTTCAATTGAGTTAAAAATTATCCATGGTGCAAGTAGGTGCTATCAGGCCCTATTAGTTAAGACTTCACTTTGGAAGCAAGTTGAACCCCAAATTCCTGAATGCCCTGAAGAAAATGCTAATCAAGTATCATTATAATAAACATTAACTTTGTAAAAGAGAATCTATAATATAAAATTATACATTTTTCACCCTGGTCACTACTAGTGAAAAAGCCAAATTTCTCACTTCCAACTAAATGTAAGATCAAGGAAGGCAGTACCTTAACAGTAGTTGGTATTTTTACATATTTTTCTACTTTATTCCATTAAGTCCAGGTAAACATAACATCCATGAAAAAAGGGTTCAATTTGAGACCTTAGCTAAACTCATGTTGCCTATTACTTTGGTGATTTTAAAACATTTCCCCCTTTTGATGTGAAATAACCTACTAAAATGAACCTATAACCAGACTGTGCATACATAACCACCACCTTGTCACATAATGTGCTCTGAGAAATAAAAGAATCCCTTCAGCTTCCCTCATAACTTTTTGTTACTCACCAAAAGATAAATGATAATGATAATGATTACACCTTACTGATGATTCTCAAAGGAAGACTTGCTATTTCTTTAATACAATTGACCATTTGCCTTGTTCACTGTTTTTACAGAAAATACAGTTTAGTAAGCAACTTGTCAAGCAGAAAACAAGTTCATTGGGCTGTGACAACAGAAAGAAAACCTTTTGTTTATCTCCCTGAACACAGTAAGAGACATATGATCCACACATTATTTCCACAGGCACATACCAATTTAAGTAAGTGTAGTAGGTGATTGTGAAGAACCAGAAATTTTGAGTTATTGACTTTTCATTTAATTAACAAAATTGACCCCAGGATCACATCTTGGGCCTTAAACCTAAACTTTCAATACACAATGAAAGTACCAACAACTGAGTGCTATTATGACCAACCATAAAAGTTGTACAAGACAATATGTAGGAGGAGGAGCACAATGCAGAATTTCATAGAAAGGCCCCAATAGCCAACATGGGGCCTTGGACCAAAACTTCCAGAATATTATTCACAGATCACTTACCAAGCATTATTACTATGGACTGCCAAATCTTTCAACGGAAGATTCTAGGAAATGGTTAAGCATATTTGGTAATGTTTCCAAGATGGTCCCTTGGGTCCATCTTTGGACTTAAAGCCAAAATCCCTGAACACCCCAAAAGAACCACTACTGGAGTATCACAATGAAAAATTATCACCATAGTACAACAGAATCTATAGTAGAACATTTTGCAGAATTTTATAAAATGGGTCTTAGGGTCCATGTGTGAAACTGGACCACAAATTCCTGAGCACCCTTTATTGCCCATTACGCAAGGTATACTGTGTCAAAGTTTTTAAACATGATCCATGAAAGCATGTGGAAGGAGAGGCATTTTGTTCTGGCAGATTGACAGATAGATAGATAACCTGTGATCAGCATAGCTCACACCAAATTTGCTGGTATGACCTAAAACTGGTTTAATGTTACTTTTTGATGAAAATTAAAGCAATTCTCCAAACTTCAATTCTTTTAACAAAAGAAGTCAAATACGCAATTCCCCGTCAACAGTACCTATACCCTAATATTAATGTTCAGCACTGCTAATCTATTCAAGCACAGTATTCAAAAACATAATTTGAACAGTCCATTGCATATACATGCCCTACTTCCCAGAGAGCCTTTCATCATAATGATTAGACATTTTAAAATGTCATTAGTACTGAGTAAACCCATCAAATAGTTCCACTAAGTTAATAATGCATGATGGTATATCCTAAGTATTCCATCAAAGCCTCATTAAAGCAGTTACAAACTTAAAAGGAACATACCAAAGTGTCAAAAACAGAAGGTGACTTTCACAAAAATTGTTTCATGTTTTCAAATAAATCTGTTTTTCAAATTGAGCATTTAGGAAGTAAATGATGCATACAAGCTATCCTTGGCTTAAAGATTAGGAATGAATCTGACAGAATGAGAAGGAAAAAATGTATGTAATTTCAATCATTACATCTCCAAATAGGCAAAAGTGCTATGGTCTATTAAAAACAAAATGATGCAAAAAGGACATTAGCCAGTCTGGTCATTTTGTATTATGGTTTCATGCAATATTTTGTAGTAAAAGGCAAGAGCATTCCCTTCTCCCATTTAAATTTATAGTGTAATAGTCTGACATGTTTCATGATTGGCTGCATAATATTTTTTTTCCTGAATTTGGAAATTTTCTAGTTAATTTATGGTATTAACTGTATGGTTTACCCTGAATATGCAATGATCAAATCTGGAAATATCATGAAAGATATTTGGAAGCAAAATATGAAGAAATCTGTGGGACCTGGCTGCTGTATGTAAATAAGCTTGGGGTGACTGCCCTTGCCCTTTAAACATGTTGAGGTTTCAGGGTGTGCAAGTTATTAAGATATCAAGCCATTTGACTCCTGTCTCCAGATAACCTACACTGAGACCTATACTCCATAAGCATTCACAGTTTCAAGGGGACACTACTGATCAAGCCAAACTTAAAAGGAGCCAACAGCTCTTGAGGGTGTCAAATCAGGGATCTTACAAGGCAGCCTCTTTTCTCCCAGCTAATGATTCCTTCTGAGCATGTCACACTTCTGCCTGTCTCACAGTGATAGGTGGAAGAAGGGGGAGGTCACTTCACATCCAAAGTTGGAAAAAACATTACCTCAGACTGCTGAGTGTTCAAATGGTAGATCTTACCTACAGGATTAAGTTCAAATGTGCCCCTTCCTCCAAGGAAAGCCCTATGAGTTTGACCCTCGTTTGTGCTTTTTAATCCACATCACACTATTCATGCAGACCAGGATGAAACTCTTATTTGGCTCACCTGTGCTCCATATCTTACCTGTGCTGCAGCTTCCTCATACCCTGTTGTTCCATTGATCTGACCAGCAAAGAAGAGTCCTCTAATTCTCTTTGTTTCCAGGGTTGGTTTAATCTGTCTGGGGTCCATATAGTCATACTCTACACCATAACCTGACAGGACAGGATATAAATTACCAAAAAGTTTTAAGCCCTAGTGATTCCTTGCCAATAGGAAACTTGGGAAATATTGCTTTTTGACCTCTGGTGACCCCAGACTTGGAGAATTTTCATTTTTGATGGTTGGTGACCCTACATGAACTTTGACCTCCCCCCAACCTATCCCCCCCCCCAAAAAAAAATAGGGCTCTCTCTTCAACCATCACGCATCCACAATGTACAACTGATCGAAGTTTCCTACCAGGTAAGGTATCTTATAAAGTTTTTGACCCATGATAACTTCACATGACTTTTGACCTTTAACAAAAACAAAAGGGTTTCTCCTTAGAACATTGTAAATCTAAACAAATACAAAGAGTGTCCCTCATTTTTTTCTTGAGATACCATGATTACAAGCCATTCAGTCCTGCAGCCAGTCAAAGTTCAAAAGGAGGCTAAACTTTTTCTGGAGGGCAAATGTTTTTCTGGGAGGTCAATGCATCAAATGTATGTAGGTAATAGCAAACTCCAAACTGTTTGGGGGGAGAAAAAATTGAAAATTAAAGCATCTATAAGGTTTTGGTTGTTCCATCTCCAGGGACATTAAATGATCTTTGATCTCCACCAAAAACAAAAGGGTTCCTCTGCTCTTCATGAAAAAATTGCATACTAAATATGGAAAAAAAATCAGTCACAGCTATCTTGAGATATCATCTTCACAAGTCATTTTCAAGGTTTTCACAATTTTGCCACTGGTGACATCAAATGACCTTAGACCTCCACCAAAAACAATAGGGTTCTCCCTCTCAACATGGCAAATCTATATACCAAATATGAAAAGTGTCAGTCATTCCTTTCTCAAGATATCGAGATTACAAGGTTTTCAGTCTTTGATCTCTGGTGACCTCAAAGGACCTTTGACCTCAACCCCAAAACAATAGGGTTCTTCCTCTAAACATGGCAAATCTGTATGCCAAATATGAAAAGTGTCGGTCATTCCTGTCTCAAGATATCGCGGTTACAAGGAGCATCACAAACACACATACACACACACATACACACATTCACAATACATCACCATCGCATAGATTCCTTGCCTGCCTTCGGCAAGGAATCAAAAACATATAAATTATAGTTTGTTATGAAGAAAAAACTCAAAAAAAGAATTCCCAAAAGTTTATCTCGAGAAAAGACACATTTACTCATCTCTACCTTGAAAGTATTACAATTGTAACACAGAAATTTGACATTGCAAAGGAACAAACACATGACCTGGTGCACTGAACAATGTTTAACAGTTATGAATGTGTCAATATGCTTCAATGTATGTCTAATCTTCCCAATAAATATTCAGTCACTTGAATAAAGATGCTAATGGATCAATGTCTGATTCTGCAGACAGACATCAAAAACGTTTAAAGTCAAAGAGAAGTTCTGAGGAAATACAGCCTTATTGAGAAAATTAGGATGAAACTATACATTTTTAAATATTTATGCCAAATGTTGCATTAAAGAACAAGCAAGATACCTATGGATTTAATGATTAACTTGTACTTCCAAAACACAAATTTATTGTCCAATATATCAACAGTATTGTTAAAATGACCATATTTTGAAAATTTCATGACTTGTTGTAAATATTTACCTGGGCGTGTCATCTTTGCTTTTTCTAAACCCTTCACATTATGAATACAATCTTCTTGTAAATCTGGTGGCAATGTTATGGAGAATCCCTGCATGTATACAATATTTGTACTTAGACCTGGAAGGATAGAATATGAAACAGAAAGTATGGAATGACAAAATATTTTTTAAGATGAGTTTTTAAAACCTTCTACAAAACACTAAAACAAGCAAGAAAGAATTAGTTTGTCGTTTCAGTGTTCTCCAACAAGTATATTTACGAACTTGTCATATGAAAATGCAACTGAATTTGTAGAAATTGTAATTTGTTTATTTTCTTTAATTTTTCTTTATTAGATTTATGTCATGTTGGAATTTTATTGTAACAGCTGTCTATGCATGGTATGTCTCCATAGGAGTCATTCTAATTGAAAGACTCTTTATGAATGAACGAACGAACGAAGGAACGAACGAACGAACGAATAAATGAATGAATGAATGAATGAGAAAACTCAACAAAGGGGATTAAGGTAAGTGTGTTTGGTGTAGAGGCGGGAAAATAAGGATTGAACCGGGAGTTTAGTTAGAAGCCTCAGGAAGGATTGAACAAGTCCAGATGGACTGAGATTTGCCAAAAGACTGAAACAGATTTTTAACAAGTTTTCACCTCTGGAGTTTTTGTTATGATTTTTATGTGATGTTCAACCTTTAAGTGGACAATATTTTAACTAACTAAACAAAACAATTTTTATTGCATCGCAAAATTAACAAATAATAACAAAAGCAGAAAATAAGTTGTACATTATGTACATCAGAGTTAACACCTATAAGCAAGATGTCTATTGGAAAGATAATTGAAAAGCCAAGCCAAAAAGTGTCTGGAACAAAGTAGTGGGACAATTTTTGACAAAGGCTGTGGGAGTTTTGGGAAGAGACTATTTTGAATTATCAATAGCATATATATCAGGTCGAAGAACACATTGACCACAAAAGAGAATGTCATGCTCATCTAAAACATGGAGAGTCTTTTGTGAACAATACATTCAAGAATTTTAGAAAAACAGGGCTATGCAGAAATAGGTCTAAAACTGATAAAACAGTTGGGACCACCTTTCTTATGGTTTCTGAGAGAACACTATCAAGAGAGTCTTCTCAACATGCTAACAGCAACAGGGTTAGCAAGTTCCACCTCACCTATAGCACAAAAATTAGGTTTGACTGCCTTTTTTGTTTAGCAGGTTAGTAATTTTATTTCAAGTTTACTGAGAGTCATACTGACAAATTTGTAGAATAGTTTTCTGGTAAATGCATACCATTCTGTTCAATTTATTTCTAAGTAGTTGTACTTAGATTTGATTAAATGAGATGGATTCTTGAGCATAGCTTTAATTTTTTTTTTCTTTTACTACACATGGTTATACAAGTAATGATCCAAGAATGTTTGTCTGAATGCTGACCTGTATGTTTTACATGAATATTGGGAAAATTTTTGTCACAAACTATTTCAAAAAGGCCAATGAAGACATTGTGAGCAGAATTCACATCAGACTCACAATAAACATTATCTCAATTTGTACAAGGAATATCAGACCTTTAACAATTTGTTTGTACAACTATCTTGTTTGATGCAAGGACAGATGAAGTTGTCACTACCTCAACTTAAAAGTTGTCACTACCTCAACTTAAAACTTGAATGAAGTGAATGAATAGAACTTATGAATTGATGTCAGGTGACCTCAATTTTTAGGACACAATGAAGGACACTGTAAACAAAACACCAACTTAGTATGTACACAGATCAGCTGTCTAACTTCAGTGGTATTGGTATAGGTCGCAATAATACCCACTTGCCTTCATTGAGGGCACACGTTTATGTTTTGTAACATCTATGCATGAGGTCTAAAAGCTTATTGTTTCACAAAAATAAGTAATGGCTGATACATCCTGCATCTTTTTTGCATACAGTGCATACTTGCCAATATTACCATCCAAGAAAACAGAACATTTAACTGGTGACTCCACAACAGTGAGTTCACTGCTTTTTTAGCATTAGTTTGTTTAGTTAAACTCAAAAGATGGGAAAACAGAATATTCTGATTTTCATGTGTTTCAAATCTCAGAAAATGGAACAGTTCCTCTTCCACTTAAAATGGTAGAGTTGGCAAGTATGACATTAGAGGATTGTATTTCATGATGCAAGGGTCTGCCATTGGGAGACATTTGTATAGGTACCAACATTAGAAGGCAGTTAATGATTATTCATCAGTTTGATCAAACACGGAGTCTTTAATTCCAAAGGTCAGTTTATACAGCAAAATCATAGATTGCTCCCAATGAAAAACAAATCTTACCATGACCTTACTGTAAACTGAATTTATCCCAAAATTTGATTGCTGAAACATGGGTAGATGAGAAAATCAAATGTTTACAGTACACTAAGAGTATATGTAATTTAAGATATAGTAACTGCTTGATGCCATCTAGTGTCCCATAAATCATAGACTCTGCTTTTGATCAACTACTCTCTTAGACAAAATGGAATCTCCTTGTATTTGTTCCTGCAATTCCTCTTCTCCTCCATAAATATGACACAAAACATCACCTCCCCCTCTCAATGTGCTTCAAAGATTTTAAAACCAATTAAAATACAGTTTTCAAATTAAGTTTTGAATATTCACTTTGAAAGTTCCTGAGAGCTGATAGCACACAGATGAATGTGCAAGTGATGAAACTGAGCAAAATTTAATAACATGGCATAGCATGAATGTCTTCATTACAGTAGCTTGGAAACAGACCAACTTAGTGATGAATATTTATATAACAACAGTGTCACAAGTTCAAGATACTGACATACAGTACAGGGTAAGGGGAAATTCTGTGTAATGCAATTAATGGACTTCACTGAGTTGGTTCATAAATTTTAAAAATTTTTGTTGTCAAATCTGTTGGGATTTTCCCATATCAAAAAGGTACATTTTTTCAACTTAAGGGTTCTGCACATCTTACGCACAACTGGAATAGCAAAGTAATGATTGAAATAATGCTATTTCAAATTTGTGACAAGGCACATACAGCATTTAAATAATAACTACAAGCAACACCTTTTCATATAGTCAGTAGGGCATACCTCAAAAAAGGCTTTAAAAATGGGATTCCGTGCAACACAAACGGGGATTACCTCAAAATCCGCCCAGTTGTACTTTACAACATAAATTTTCATATTTTGATTTTCCCCAGGTTTAAAAGTTGCACACTGTTAGCTTTATGGACAAAATGGCCGCCACAGTCCCATAGACTACTGTACTGAAGGAAAAATATATGTTACGAACACATTCAAGCTACAAACAAGCAGATTTTGGTCCAGAGTACCTCGCAATCTTTCCTCACTCACACATGACCTATTTATGCAAACACTGACCACTCACAGGGTCAGGGAAAAGGCATAAACATAAATCGAGGGCGCTATCCAAATTAAAGCAATACACAGAATAATGTACACAATAGCTCCAGTGTAAACTATGTTTTCATTCTGACCTTTACCTGGCAGGTCCATGGAACCACTACAGAAGGGTTTAAACGAATTCAGTAGAACTATGCATGTTGGTCAATGGTCTCCTGGGGTCAGACCCCCTCTCCTTTGCAAAATTTGTGTGTAACAAAAGAATTTTATGTGAAAACTGTGCAATATTTTGTCAAGTCTTTGTTCTGGCATTTGCACATTTATTTTCTTTTTAGATTTTAAGTTGGTTTCCTCGGGACATGCAAAACCGAAGGTGTCTAGGTCCTGTGGTCCTGTGAGAATCCCCCTCCCAACATTTGTGTATAACATACAACTAGACACCTCAAGTAAATGGGGTGCAAATATGATAATTTCATTAAAATATGTTCACTAATATGGGTAAACTTATTATTTTTTGCTACTGGTAAGGGGTGTTACTGTAAAGGGTTCAAGGGGGTTAGGGCCCAGAACCCCTCCCCGAATTTGCAAACTGACATAGAATCAGGGGTTCTCATGCAAGGCAGTGCTAATTTTACAGAATGACAACTTTGCAGAGGAAAATTGCAATATTTTTATGCTCTGATGGGTTTACAGTTACACAGGGAACTTTTCATTTTGTAATTCACCAAATATTTTTACATGAAAGGGTTGGGTTACATTCTGTTAAAACACTTTTTTCTTCTAGAAGGAAGGTTTAGATTTAAAGGTCATAGGCATGGAAAGGAACTCAACAATTACTTCTCGCTTTCTTTCAACTATCAATCAAAGAAAACAGTGCTTTTTCATCATGAGGCAATAATGGAAATTATGGGGTCTACCTGTCTGTACAATAAGTATATTTGTGAGCACGAGCCCCCCCTTCCCACAAACCATGGCTTGTTGCTAGGAAAATGGTAATGTTAGTCTCTTACTAAAACAAAAAGAACTTTAATAGAAACCACAGTTGACCAACCTTTGTTTTAACATCTTTCCCCCTCCCCCAAATCAAATGCACAATACTTACGTACTGTAATTCCTGCAGTTTTGAAGGGAAGCTCAAAACTACTAAAATTCATATTCAAACGAGATGTCTTAGTTTCAGGTTAGTGGGTCAAAGTAGAATGGAATACTAGCACTGTTGAAAACATAGGTGTATAGGGCGGAGGGGGGGGGGGCTGGGGGCTGCAGCCCTGTTCCTGCTGGGAAATTACTATTTTCAGACAAAACAGTTGTATTTTTCAGGCATGGTGATTAAAATTTTGGGTAAAAGCCTAAAAGGGCTCTACCCCCTCCAAATAAAAGTGGCCTAGTACACCTATATGGTGGAAAGTAACGGAAAGAATGTTCTTACAGGTACCAAGGAATGTGGATACATCCCATAAGTCTTTTATATATTCAAGATTTCTGCCCGCAGTCACACACTCTGACAAGATAGTTGCTGTTTAGGCTCCTGCCAAATGCACAAGATAGGCGTTAGTATATTTCCAACCCGGTTACAATTCAGCAGCTACAACAGGAAAGGGATATTAAAAAGGCATAATGACAGTGTTCTCTACTAGCTACTAGCTGTTCTCTACTATCTGCAGAGGTTTTTTTAGCCCACGGACAAAAAATGTGCCACCCGGACAAAAAGTTCAGCCACCCAGACAAAAATTATCTATTTGAAATCTCGAAACAGAGAAAACAGCAATCTCAATGTGGACATTGAGCAATGATAATCACAAATGTTCCTAGTCATCAGAGAAAAGTATAATTACAAGCATCACTGATTTTAACCAACATTTTCCAAAGAGAGATGCTCCCTCTCTTTAGACTTCTTGTCAAGACAGTGATCACTGTTTACCTTCAACCTTTGGAACACCCGGACAAAATTTCAACCTGTGGAGAACACTGAATTATCGCTCAACCCTGACAACTCCCTGGTTAGTCAGTATATCAACTTACATCACCACCACACGACTGGAATTTAGTAAAATACACAATGTAGCATATACTACACTAGTCCTCACTCGGTCCCTACACACTAACCTCCATTGTCACTTGCTCCGTGTAGTATTCGGAATGTAGTATAATGGAGCATTATCATACTAGTATAGGCACTGATTGAGAGCTAATACCACACAGATAAGACCCCTAGCTTCATTGAAAAGAGGGAGGAGATTGAATTTAAGGACACACGTTCACATGTAAAATGCTGCACTCCTATGTTTTGAAGCCCATGCACAGCAAACATGCCCGGCTTCAATTCTTTAATGACCGCATGTAACTCTGTGTGTTGGTTCAGTTCAAGTTAGCAGTCACCCAATCCATTATTCACACAGTGCACTTTTAATAATTTAGACAACCCCAGGAACCACATGAAGAATTTTAAATTCTGAGAATAAGGGCAAGGTGGGCCACCCTGTGAGGCAGTGTAGAGCACTGACTTCAAGTATTGCTGCACCATTGTGGGACTACTCGGTCGCCACACAATGCATTGATTGCACACTCTATGGCTAGGCTAGCATGTTTATTTTCATCCGGCTAGCCGATTAGTTTACAAATTAAAAATTTTATAGAGGAATAGATATACGTATCTTCGCTAGTCTGATTCTGTGATGAACGTTTCTTCCGCTCAATTTTACCTTTGTCACAAAACCGCCGATAACAATCTCGGTGGTACCCGATGTTTCGTGCAACGGGTACGTGTGAAAAAAACTGGAGGCATTCTTTGATGTTGTCGAAGTCTAAACCAAGACTCGTAGCCATACTGTCGACAATTTCGGCTTCAGGGCAGTTGAAGTGTTTCCATTGTGCCCCATAACTAACAAATGTTTCCTAAGATGCTTTTGTGAATGTTTTAAAGTTGGTTGTTGCACTGGAAACAATGTGCATGGCACAAAACTCCGGATTTTCACCGGCTTCAGCGTTTGGCATGGGGGCCGCCATTTTGTCGTCTGCTTCTTCTGTGTAACTAGAATGCTACTGCCTTGTCATTGGTCAGTCTCCTCCTCTCCTGATACGTGATTGGCTGGTGACCAAACGATCGTAGTAGATTTAAGATAAAACTTTGGCATTGTTTTTGCCTCTTTTTTCGTTGCTAAAAAGTCATTTCGTGATGAGAAAACTATAATCTTCCTTTCTGGGTTGTTCCCCAGTAATCCCCTTTTGTGTTGCACGAAACAGCAGAAAAAACAGGTACGCCCGACTGACTAATAGGGAACCAATGTGTGAAGCTTAAACCAACTTAATTGACATTCTTCAAACACCTCTTATGAATAGTTGCAGTGACCAAGACTTCAGTTGTTGTATTCAAGAGGGTCTGATCAGTCAAGATGGAAACGCAAGCTCTTAATTCCATAAAAAACAATGTCATGTTTCAGGTAACAAAATGATAACACAGGTGAATTAGAATCATTACCATGCAATGGTTTCATTTAAATTCATATAAAAATTGTGGGACTGGACCCCTTTGTTAAAGAAGCCAAAGATTTAAAAGGTGTAATCAATCAACCAAAGGACTAAAATCCACATTAACATGTTAGGACAGTCACCTTTTCCCATCCAACACCAAACTTAGTGCAGATGTCTTTGGTTCAAGGGTTGGTTATCAATCTTTGCCTACATTACCTTCTGGCTCCAACCAAATTTGATGTGGCTTGTTTCCAAATCTAATAACTTTACTCTCTATAGATGGACAATACCTGCAAGAACAAATAAATGTGAATGACATGCAATCATTGAACATATTTTATGTTTTTGGGCAAATAAGCAGCCAGGTTTGTTTATTTCCTGAACAAGTACTGTGAGAAAATAAACTTCTGTCATCTCCGCTTTTTAATTGTTCTAGTCTAAAGTTCATTTCCTTTTCCAATAGAGGGCAAATAATACAGAAGTTTAAACTTTGAGGTTGATATTAACTCATCCAGTGTTTTCTCACCTCTCTGGCTGAGACCCAAGACGAAGGTAATTAACAATTTTGAAAAAGGTCAAACGTCATTTGAGGTCCCAGGATGTCATGTGCACAGATAGACAAGTGTCCTTCAAAAATTTGAAAAAAATATCACATAGTTTCATCTCTGGACACCTCCTTTGCAATTATTTAAGATGGTGGTTGGGTAAAGTGAACCATTAAAGCACAAAATGTCCACATTTTTAGATGATTTTAGAAGTTTTATACAAAAGCCTTCAGACTGAAAATTGTTGAAGTTATTGTGCTCCCACCACTTCCCCCTTCCCACCTAAACCTGTTCCACGTGTTATGTCCAATAAAATGCAAGGATACTCTCAAAAGATGATGCACAAACAATGGCCAGATGATCAGTGACTCCAGTTTTGCCTCTGCTAATCAATCAGATGGATACAAGCAGGATTTTTCCAATCTAACTTTCTCCACCTGGAGACCTTTAGTAACTTTAACCAGAAAGTTAAAAGGTTTAGTGGTTCCTGGCCAAGAGGAAACTTGGCAAGATTTGCCTTTGACCTCTACTGACTGCAAACAATGATCTTGGAAATTCGTAGGGAACTTTGCTTCTTAATGCTTACGACCCCACATCACCTTTGACCTACCAAAAACAATAGGGGTCTTCCTCTCATTATAAAATCCACATACCAAATGTGTCAGCCATTGCTATCTTAAGATATATCTTCAAGCAAATTTCCAGGGTTTCACAGTGTTGACTATGGTGACCTCACATGACTTATCACCTCCACCAAAACAATAGGGCTCTACTCCAGATGACAAACCCATACAACTAATATGAAAAGTGTCAGTCATTGCAATCTTCAGATATCATGTTTACAATCCATTTTCAAGGTTGTTGCAGTTTTAGCGCCAGTGACCTCAAATGACCTTTGACCCCAGTCAAAACATGTTTTGCTTTCTTAACACACTTGGCACATCAATATAACAAATATGGAAAGTGTTGTTTTTTATACCTTGGGATACAGGGGCATTGATCTGGTTTGTGGACTGGGGTGGAGGTAAAAATTTTCCTACAGTTCCTTGAACACTGGATATTGTTCTGGGCCAGAATCGTTTATAAGTAATCCACCCATATGAATGGGAGTGCACACACAAACACACACAAACAAACAAACATGCATAAACACTCACATTGACATGTATGCACTCACACTGACATTCTCTCAAAGCTCTCAAGTCATTTAAATTGACAATCTCTTGAAGCCCTAAAGTTATCTGTGTATCACAATGTGATATTTTGTTATGTCTGTTATTTTTTAATCTGCCTGAATGATTAAATTATTTGGGGGGGGGAGAGAACTGATATGTTTCCACACTGTGATATTTTGTTTATGCTGTCTGTTGATTTTTTTTTTTTTTGATCTGCCTAAATTATTGAATTATTGGGGAGAATTGATGTCCCCCCAATATTTTCAATGGGCTGGCAATTGTCTAGCCCCCCCAACATTGATGCCCCTGCTTGAGAAACATGTGTACAACATTTTCAGTTCTTTAACTGGGTGACCTAAAATGAGTCTTTAAATCCGCCAAAAATAACAGGGTTCTTCATCTAAATATGAAAAATGAGGATACTAAATGTGCATACTAAATATAAAAAGTGTTGGACCTTCCTAACTCAAATTCACACCATCAAAAGGATCCCTTGACTGCCTTCCTCAAGGAATAAATGATGACATGCAGTCTTCCATATTGTGATCCAACATTTTATAGTTTCTTACTTCTTCACAAATTATCTATGAACTTTTGAATTACAAGTTCATCTTAAAGTTGTATCTTTACCTTGGACCAGTGACTTCTTCTCGTATATGGTGATTAAGATGACGATTCTGTAGAATGATGTCTCCAACTTTGGTTGATGACATAGTCAGGTGACAGACCACCTGATCTTCTGGCTGTCAACAGAATGAAGACTATTTAATTGTAACCGTAGATCAAAGGTTCAGTTATTATTGAAATAAAGGAGCATATTTACATACTTTTGCCAGACTTCTTATAAAGTGGAGAAAGGGGGATGCCATTTTTTATAACCAGAAGATTTCTTCTGGAGGGGGGAGGGGAGGGGTTGGGTTGTTGGGTGAGGACTTTCATATTGCCTTATATATTCCCACCACTTGATGGTGTGAAATGTATCAAGAACACTTGGGTGAAACATACAAATACAAAATCCTAGATCATAGGAAATGGCAATTCCGATGTCTTGTAAGTCACTTCAAAGCAGTGTACATTTTGGGATCTTAGAAATTTTCATTTACTGTGACCCAAAAAAGAGGGAGTTATTGAAGAAGCCACTTGTGATCACTGACTAAAGGTACCATATTTTATGCATTCTTACTTTGCAATATGCCAAATGCAAACACTGTTTTACAAGCTACACCTACACCTGGGAAGTAAATATTGATTTAGATTAAAGAAAATTTTTAGCACATAGGAGGAAAATGGGAAATACTGATTTTCAGGAATTTTGAACAAGTTTGAACTGCTGTATGATGTTCTTTAAGAGAACAGTGTCACATCTGAAATAGACTCGCTGCAATAGAGTAAGTAGTAGCTGCGTAGCTGTGGTGTTGTTTCAGTATTGCAAAGCATTTACCCAGCGATAAGAACCTTTCTGGTCATTAGCAACCTGGGTACTGTTTAGCATCACGTATAGGCAGCAGGTACATTAAAGCTTCCATACAACTACTGCCCTGAGACCAGCAATACTTGTATGTAGTTATCTGCGTAGATTCGCTTGAGTGCGGTGTGTCGTGTGATTTTATTGTTTTCACTCTACAGAAGCTAGGCAAATTCCATACATATTGTTAAACAAAGTATAGGCATGTGGCATACGATGTGTCATCATAGAAAACCAGTCAAGTGGGACACAGCTGTTTTTCCTGTATATAAGCAGGAGCTATAGTAGTGTGGGTAGAGACCGCTTTAAAACTTCATCAAAATCTCTACATAGATTTACCATTGCTGTTTTAAGGTACAACATGTAAAAGGCTCATAAAACCAGGTATATTTACCAGCAGAAATGTATAGTACAAGTTGAAGTAGTAGGCAAAATTCTGTCGCTGGACTGATAGAAGCCACTACTGACATGGGCAAAGGACCGACCTATCAATTGGACTAGCTATCCCATGTTGTTACTATATTTATGGTGTACCTGGTAAAGGAATTCCCGAGTACTCTCATTTAGGGTGTACCAGGTAGAAAAACTCCGGAGTACATCATCTGTGATTCCATGTGGTGTCCCTGTTGATCTACTGTCTGAGGGAAGCAGGTGAGACGGACCGCCGCCTGTGGTCCCCTGGGGGGGGGGGTGTGACGCCAAGGAAACTCTTTATTGTAAGTACTCCTTTGGATTTTTGATCTGGGAAAGGATGGTTTCTGCCAATTGGATTCTAAATAGCCACATAGTGTGAGTAGGGTTAAAGGAAACCCCAGGGTTTTGGCATGGGAATTTGCAGGACCCCATGGGAGAGTTAAGTTACGGGAAGTTAGGAATAATCCCCATTAGCTATTGTAAATTGTCGTTATTTAAATGAAGTTTAACAGTCATATGTATAAACCATTTGTAAGGTATTTAGTATTCACACAAATGTTTTGAATACATTACCAATCAGTTCAAGGTGGAGCAACAAATGATTGCATATCAACACTGTAAGTTAGTGAGGGCAAGCCAGACTCGGAGTGGGATAGGCTAATGTATTAAATTTGTTCAGGTTGACTCTATGACCTCATTATCAAAATGGTAGTACAGATCAATTGTGTTATGTTGTAATATTTTAATTTGGGGCAACAACCTTATTTAGTATTGTACATTATCAGTGCATAGTCATATAACTTGATGACGTCATTCTGGTACATTGTATATTATTGAGATACATGTCGTGTTATTGCAGCTTATTGTATTATATCAATGACATTATTGTAGTTTCAATGTGACATCCGTTGATGTGAATGGTATTTTCAAGTGTTTCGGCAAGGAAGGTATTGTTTATAAAGAACTTATTTTATTTTGTCATTAGTGACAACAGTCATAATGGTGTGCAGTGTGGTTGTGATTTAAAGTGAGGACGCTGCCATAAATATTCATTAAATGGGGAATGTACATCATCCAAATATGTTTTCAATTGCAGCTCCATTAGCAATATATTTATGCTTATATTGACGCTCATCTCTGTCACATGACAGGACAGAGGATTTCAGTCCTTGACACTGGACGCGCTTGGCTAGGACAGCTCTGAGAGGTGATCTCGGGCGCCCTGTGTCTACTCGGGTGTGTATGGAGGGTGACTGAAGGGCATGATTGACATGCATACTTATGAGAAGTCTCATCTCCAGCACGTTGGATCTGAACCGAACTGTAGACAAGAAATATCAGTGCAACAGTGTTTATGTATATTTAGTATTCATCTGGTAAACCATGGTAAAAAGGGGGAAGTTAATTGTGTAATTATGTAATTAGATCGTCACCACCAGTTTTTTGTGTTATCTTAATAATTATCCCCGAAGTCTACCAGGAGTTCAAAGAGTAACCAGTTTGTTTGGTTCCCCTCTCTGTGGATTAATTCACGTCCAGTATTTCAAAGCATTATCATAGTACCACATTAAAGAAGTGTAGCAGTTTACATAAGAATTAGATTATCTTGTTCACAAGAGTATAGGGGTTTTAGTTGGTAGCACATATTTTATTGAATTGACAGCCAGATTCCTTATCTGTTGATTCACTGTATATATGTATATATCTTTCCTTATTTGGTTAATTAAATAGCTTTCCTTCCAACCGGACTCTTGTGTAGTTTATCTGGTTTAGTCAGAGTTCTCCGCCCTAGACCAGGGTTCCTAGCCCTGCATGGATTCAAAATTCAAGGACTTTTCAAGGACTTTTTACGACCTCTAACAAACTTTTCAAGTACTATATAAAGGGACTTTCACTCGGAAATTTCACTGAGATCAATCAAGCGCATGTGCATCTAAACTCATACTTTCAAGTATCAGCTGTAATTTGCTTTAATGTTGAAACCATCAAACTGAAAATGGAAGCAAGGTCATGTACTGTATAATGCTGGGATATCTTCAAATACTGTATGCATGAAAAAATCAACATTTACTTGAAAGACAAACATATATACAAAATCCATCAACTTTGAAAAAGATAACAATGCATACAGCGTGGCCAGCAGATCACCGGTTGCATGCGAAGACCAATTTGTGACAGAGCCTAAATGTTATAATGTTCTGTTTTGTTAAAATTCCCTTTGAAATATTTTGTTTGCATTTTTCAATTAAGAGTCCCTTTGTTTTTTTTTTCTCTTCTGCTAGTATAAATAATGGAGAATTCCGATTTTATAAAATGGAAATAGCCTCAGACTGTATAGCTGGTTTTGTACCAGATGTGCCTCATCGTATGTAACCTGCATGGCAAGTTGATGCAAACACAAGCCTATGAAGTACTAGTGTGGTGTGGGAGTAACATATGCCTGCCACGCAGGGCATCTCACTAAGTGTTTGACCGATTATGCTTTAATCGGTAATACCCGATTATTTAATTTAACCATCGGCCAGATTGCCGATTACCGATCATCGATTATTGGAAAGAGGGAAGTCACATGTTTGTCACTGTAGTACGTATCCCTTGCTTTGTGCATATCGTATTACCATAACCAGTTCAGGATGGAAAATATTGGGAATAGTTCTGGATATCATTTTTGTAGGCGAAATATTTTCACTTCAAAGGTGGAGATACAAATCAACCCTTAATACTGTACAATTGTTTGCAGTCAATGTCACATGCCCTTTGATAATTTAGTTCTAAGGCCAGCATCATGCTCTTTCTAGTCTTCATCCCCCAATCATGTCAGAACATTGCATTCTCTTAGTGTACTTGGTTGCAGTTGCGTTAATGTACTGTAGCTACTCTCCCGCTTTAACCAAGCCCGTGTTAAGCAATCATGATAATCTTAGCAGTTCTGGTCACCCATATAACGTATCTTATGGTTCCTTTCCGGTATAAATATCCCCGTGTATTTTTAGCAGTTTTTGTCCAAAACTTCCGTCTTGTTTAAAAAAAATCTGCAACTGAAATGCACGTAAGTCCCATCCCCGAAAAATCCGTGTACGCAGAGATGCCATTTCTAGGTGAATTTAGCACGGGGCTCGCCCGGCTTCACTAGCCGGCATTACAAGTGCAATCGTCATAACACAAACTCAGCGGGAAAATTTGTCTCGAGACCGAGTACTTTCACACCAAATCACATAGGCGAAGACGTGAGTTGTGATTGGCTGCCAAGAATCAACGCAATTGAACCAATCACGAAGCAGGGGCCAATTTAAATTTTGCAATGGATCTTATGCATATGATGTCACTGAGCAAAATATGATGCCTTATTTGGCGGTAAACACGGACACGCACGTAAGTGTAGTGCATGCGTTGGCCAAGAATTTTGCTGCAAGAGAACACGTGCACTTCTGTTTTCGTTTGCAATGACTTCGTATGACGACATTGCTTAAGTCCTACTGTAAATAACATTACGGAAGGAATGCTGGGAATGACTTAATTAATGCAAGAAAATAACCACCGAACTTCACAAGATTCTAGGTGTTAAGTGTACAAAACGTGCACATATATGTATGCAAAGCTTGTGGATTTGAAAAATTGGCAAAACAAAGCAGCTACAATCCTCGACAAAAATGATGGGACAAAACAAGCAAAAGAAGCAATGTACGGAACACCACCCCCCACTCCCCTATTCAATGTTGCGGCAGCCCAAGACGTCCTGAAACTTCAACATTGACACGGGGAGCGGGTTTTGTCCCATGTACTTTTGTGGAGGATTGTCGGAAGCCTGTACAAAGGTAAAGGAATTTCCAAATTTTCGTTTTAAATGCTTTGAAATGAGTACAGTTGCCTTTTTACTTTTCAAGCTACAGGAAAGTAGTAACAGTGGAATTTGTCCGACCAGTATACTGGCGTGTTAGATTAGCGATGGGCACTCGAATAAAGATTTGTCTTCCTCAAGTAGCTCATACGAGAAAAGGGGAGGGGGAAATAGCACTCTGCCTGGTGAGAGATTTAATTTACTTTAAAAATTTCATGTACTGTAATGGGAAAAAAACAAAGAAGTTTTTCCATCTTATTTTTCGTGTTAGGGGTTGGGGGTAACATATTCCACGATATACCCAACGGTTAACCACAAAATTCTCTCTTTTTTCTCACAAATAAACACTGAATGATGATTCAAACTACAATCTGGTTAAAGATGAAATTATATGTAAGCATTAGGGGTAGTGAAAGTGACAATTAACGTCAAGATTTCTCGAAAATGAAACAGTTAACCATTTTTGCACAATGAAAGTTCCCTATAAATAGAACTATCTTCTATTTGCACGATTAACCCTCGACATTCATTGAAATAGTGTGTAGGTCAATGGTTAATCGTGGTGAGGTCAACGGTAAACCGTGGCACTAATTAAATATTCTTAGTAATGGGGAGCAGTGACGAGTTCTACATAGGGATAACGAATAAATTAAGCGTTATAAAGCCTACTTTCGGAGCTTTCTGTAGCAGTTCGGTTTCAAAAATTTAAAACGCTGCGTTTGTCCTGTATTTTATCTGCAATATCCGTTCCCCCCTCCTCTCAAGGTTGTTTTGATCTGCCCCCCTCCCCGAGAAATATTTCTGGCTAGAAAGCGTCCCCTTCCCCCTCCCTTCGGTACCCTGCGGCAACGGGTCTTCTGAATAGGTTAATGACAAAATAAACGACGTTAAACCAGCCATGGATACCTTATTTTGATCATTTTCCGGTCCTTATTAGAAAAACCGAATATGGACAGAAGTCCGTAATGCCTGATAAGTTACATTTCTTCCCCGTGAAATATTTAAAAGCCGCTTTTATTGTCTTGTCATGCAGCAATTGTTCTTCATAATGCTAACACCGTGACATTTATCTTCTAATCACTCCTTTCAAAGTACACAACCTTTATTAACCAACTGTCATTACGTTACCCATGACCGAAAACTTCTTCATATACATTTGTACAAGGCTTCCGACAATCCTCGACAAAAATGATGGGACAAAACAAGCAAAAGAAGCAATGTACGGAACACCACCCCCCACTCCCCTATTCAATGTTGCGACAGCCCAAGACGTCCTGAAACTTCAACATTGACACGGGGAGTGGGTTTTGTCCCATGTTCTTTTGTCGAGGATTGTAGATAGTCTGTACTATGTGTTTTGTGCAGCAGTTTGTACAGCCACTTACGCGGCGCTTTCTGCGAGACAGCAAGGAAAACACCTTGAATGCACTTCTAAATAGAATTCCAAGTAATACTACCAGGTTGTAGTGAAAAACTTAAACATCAAACGATCACTCCCATGGCGGGGGTAAAATATACACATTTGTGATTATCAATGCATCCCGTTTTGGCGGGATGTTAAAGGATGGAGTATTTACGGGAATTTTAACGAAATTAGAGCAAGTTTCAAGTATATTTAGCCCCTTTTTCCAGTTTGCAAATAATCGGTAGTGATTGGTTGAATGGCAGAATTGCCGCTTATTTACCGATAACGGAATAATCGACCCGATGCCGATTACTTAACAGATGATCGGTCGAACACTACATCTCACCGGGAAGTATGAGCCATGCTGTTTGAACCTAGTACCGTATACGTACCTTCAGCCTCAGTTTTTATTGCACAACATACTAGTCTTACAGTACCCATACCAAACGCGGCGGCTAGCACTCTTGGCCAAGCTCAACAAAGACACTGGAGGCCCAATATTCCAGTCACTGGGATATAAATGTGTTTTCTTTTCGACTAAGTTGACATGAATTAAGTTGTTTATTTTGGGATGAGTTACAGCTCATGCAGGCATTTAATTCCCCCACTGTGCAATACAATATTGCAGTACATGGATTACATTAATCTCGTAACCTTAAGGACCTAAGGTTAACATTTGCCAAATGGTTATGCACACAAAGCAGGGATTAACAATATGATAGGCTGTACTTCCTGTGGAAGAAGCTGGTTATGCCTGCCGCAATGATACCCTGCCCCAAGCAAACACGGCAAAGATTTCAGCAAACCTGATTGATCAAAATTACGGCTATTAATTACACAGAAAAATGATACACTCCAAAACTTTATTTCAAGGACATTTTCAGGACTTCATGACCTCATTTTTAAATTTAAGGACATTTCAAGGACTTTTCAAGGTTTTCAAGGACCGCTACGAACCCTGTAGATGACAACACCAAATTGTCCTACCCACGGTGACAAACAGATATTAGATTGTGGATTCTACAAACTATGGGAGTACAATCATTGGGTGTGGGGAAACACAAAAACAAAAACAGGGAACTTGATACACATGTTAGTCTGTGTTACAATCTTAACTTATGCAAAATGTTAAAAAGTATGGTGGATGACAGTACACAGAGAGAATCTCAGTTCATGAGTGTTCATAAATATACACAAACAGACATTAATAATATTATTTTAATACTGGCTAAATGCACCAAATCCTGAAATGGGTTGACTTTGTGCTGTGGTGCACAGCATAGCCTAAAGTTGTAATCAATCAGCCTGCTTACAGAATATTTTTCCACTATATATCATTTCTTATGGGCCTGACACAACCTTGCAGCATGCCACACAGTGGCTCACTGGTTATAGGTGGACAATTAGGGTGTAAAAGTATTGGGAAATGTCCTGTTGGCTCAACAAGCTTGCTTATCAGTATTTCATTGTGGCAAAGGTGCAGTTTCTAACTACTATTAATTATTATGATGTTCTTTATACTATTTCATTTTTCACTCCTATCATGCGAGGGAAAAAGTTGAAATGGTTTCCCAATTTGGAAAACAAATGCAATTTTAGATTTTAAAACATAGAAATGAAAGTTGGAGAGAATGCTGACATGAGGTATTACTTCACCTTTGACAACTTAAGTAAGAAAAAAAAACAAAAAAACATGAGGAACTCTTCAGCTCTATGGCAAAACAATGAGGATATTGGTGTCTGGTTCCACACTTATGGACGACATGCTTTCAAGTTCACACACTAGATTTGACTACAAGTAATAAAAGCATACATATGGCTCAAAAAATACTCTTTATCTGGTTATGATTAAGGGCTCGCTCATGAATATAACCCGCGAGCCTCCAAGAGTCAGTGGTTGCTACCCATTGTAAGAGCACAGCAACCAGTTTGTAATGAGCTATGCTTCAATGCACACAGGATCCTGGCCTCCCAGAGTCTGTGAACAGTTGTATGCACAGATTTAGGTGACCACAAGTTAAGCCTTTCAAACACAAAAGACGACCTAACAATGCGCTCGCTACACAAAAGAAAACCTAACAATGAACTTGCCAGAGCTGTCCAGGATGTACACAAAAGGTTTTTATAGATTTCTCTCCACAGATCAGAGGATGGTATATTAAGCAAAATGCTATGTGTACTGTACCTGGTACACAGTACATAAAGTTCATAATGTGCATATCTGTGTTCATATGAACACGTCCAGACTAAGTTTTCACGGTACCGCTGATGATTGGTACCGTCGGTACAGCTGAAGAGTATAATAGTAGGATTTTAACACATGCAAGTATCCGTTGAAACACCATGCTTTGGCACGAGGGAACTCTTCTGATAACCCCTGCCTACCACTGCACATTTATAACATTAGACTATCCCACACGAAACATATTGGTAAACGAAAAAGGTTAAACTCTCTGCAAATGAGTGTCCGATAAATACGGGACTGAGACTAAATCAGCGCCGCACGACAATTCCGCACCTAAGAGTCCCACAAGATGATAAGACTCAGCACTGTAGTGTCGTTTGCAAATATAATTTTCTAAAGGAAAATCGCCTTCCTAAATTGTAACCAAAAGTTATTATGTAGAACTTTACCTTATTTTTTCCTTAAAATATTGATTTATCAAGCTTTCTCCCCACAGAGTTATTACTATTGGAACATTTTTCAAAAGTATTTCATGTTTGAATAAACGGAATGCATCCCGCAGCAATCCGTTCTACAATATCACTAGGCCTACTTCACTGGTAGCGAGCGAGTTCATTCTATGTGACCACTTGCTGATATTGTATGCGGGATTTACCGTGTGTCAAGCCCAAATGCTTCACTTAAGTAATTTTTTGAACGAACGTTCTTTGTGTTCGTACGAAAGTTTTTCTCCCACATACAGTCAACTTTATGCAGAATTCCCAATGTGTCACTGTGTCAGAAGCAGAAATTGCCGAAGCAATGTTCATGTCAGAGCTTGCAATGTTATGATTTTTTGTCTGCTTACAATGAATTTCTCAAAAATATAATGTTGTGTGATATCGTAAGGAAAGTATTAATTCAATGAATCAATGCATGGTAAATATACTAAACACAAAGTCAAAGCCTCTGTCGATGAGCAACGATCGTTCGAGGTTGTGCAGAATGTCGAAAAAAAAAGCAAGTTCCTTGTTAGTGTGGAAGGTACTAGTTCTGCGAAATAAACGTTATACGGCAATTTCCGAAATTCTTAGGGGGAATTTGTGATTGCAATGGTGCAAAAAGAAGTGAATATTTCCTGTTTATATTGTAATGATTAAAAACACGGGCATTTATAAAATGGTTTTCCAGTTACATTTTAGTATTACTACGTTCAAATTTTATAATTTTAGGAAAAGATTTTCAGCTTATAGTTGAGTACCCGTCTCCACAATTCTTCAGTACCATGACGGTCGGTGGTACCGTACCGTACACGTACTTACAGAAATACTGGTATAAATTCCCAGAACCACATCTGAGTGAATTTATTGTTAACGATTTATTTTCGTGCTGAAACTCACTGTCAATAATGAATTTACGACGCTGGATAAAATGTTCTATCCCATAATATTTAAAAATTGTAAAGGCAAATTTGGTATAGTTTAGCAATCTTCAAATCATTGTAAATGTTAAGTACCTCACAAGCACTCTCTTTCAATCGTCGCAATTAAGCTGCAACATGTAAACTAGTGTTGGCAGAGGTTACCCCAAAACCCGTGGTACCCGCCCGCAGGCCCTCATAATTATATAGCACATCAAAAAAGTCACTTCGTATTTTTATGCCGCAAATGAAATATTTATCTGTAGTAATGCTTGTCACGCGTACCCAAAGTATATCTTTTATTGTTTCTATCCCTTTTAGTTTGAAGTGTCAACAGATCATGTTCTTGCATATTTGGTGCTCTTAATTCACTTGTTAATCACCCCATTTGAGTGGCACGAAAACGTTCCCTGAAAGTCGTCGTCATTTAAGCAGCCATCAGAAGTTGAATCAAGTAGCCTACGCCTATGTACGGGAATAATTTTTGTGGGGAGGACAAGAGGATATTTTGCCCGAGTAATGACACCCTTTCATCTCATGTTTAGCCCGAAAGGACCAACTGCTTTTTCCTTAAATTAGAAGGGCAAGTGCCCCCCCCCCCGTAACCCCGTTTCGTACGCCTATGACTAGTACGATCTACACAATATTATGTGCGGTGACTGCTGATATTTCCTTCAAGACAAAACCACCTGCTCTGCCGCTTCGACTATGTGCGATTGTGGCAAGGTTGTCATCCCCGTAATTTTAGCATTTCAGTGAAATCTTCCGTCTCATTAATGCACACAAGCAATGTGAAACCCAAACAAAACCACAATTTTCAATTGGCTAATGAATTTATATAGTCATTAGTGAGAACGTTCCGATTGGATTGCGGGTAGATATGTATTTGCAAGAAAACTGGTAAATAATAGCATCGGCAAATTCTGCCATTCAACCGATTATTTGCAAACTGGAAAAAGGGGCTCAAATATACTCGAAACTTGCTCTTAAGTTCTTTGAAATTCCCGTAAATACTCAATCCTTTAACTTCCCGCCAAAACGGGATGCATTGATAATCGCAGATGTGTAAATTTAACCCCTGCCATGGGCGTGATCGTTGCTCATTTTCCCCTGTAAAACTTAGTATTACCAGGAGTTAAATCTAGAACTCATTCAAGGACACTTTGCAGTCTTGCCGAAAGTTATCGCGTAGGTTGCCGTACAAATTGTGCCGCACAAAAACACTAAGTACAGACTATCGTGCTGCAGTGTTTGGCCGATTTTCAAGTTCCCAAGCTTACCATGTATATATCTGTGCACGTTTTGTACACGTAGCACCTAGAATCTTGCGAAGTTCAGCGGTTCTTATCCTGCATAAATTAAGCAACCCCAGCATTCCTTCCGTTACGTCATTTATAGTAGGACTTATGAAATGTTGTCATGTGACGTCATTGCAAATGAAAACAGTGATGCACGTGGTCATATATGCAGCAAAATTCTAAGCTCACGTATGCATTAGACTTACGTGCGTGTCCGTTTTTACGGCAAAACAAGGCATCATGTTTTGCTCCGTGACATCATATGCATACGACCCACTGCAAAATTTAAATTGCCCTTGCATCGTGATTGGTTCAATTGTGTTTATTCTAGCCAACCAATCACAACTCGCGCCTTCGCCTATGTGATTTAGTGTGTGAAAATACTAGGCCTCGAGACGAATTTTTCTATTGAGTTTGTGTTACGACGATCGCACTTCCATGCTTATATATAGCCTGTTAGCGAATACGTCCGAGCCCCGTGCGAAATTAACAACGAGACGATATCACAAATCTCTGCATAGGTGGAATTTTCGGGGACCCGACTTACGTGCATTTCAGTTGCAAATTCTTTTAAAATAAGACGTAAGTTTTGGACAAAAACTGCTAAAAATATTCGGGGATATTTTTTATCAGAAAGGAACCATAGGATACGGTAATCGGGTGCAATTGTTTTACAGCCCAGAACCGCTAAGATTAATATGATTGCGTACAAGTTTCTACATGTTGGTCTTGTTAACGTGGGGTTCTTCAGTACATTATAAACGCAACAACAACCCAATACAGAAAAATAATGCAAATGTTCCGACATCATTGGGCGATTAAAATTAGCGCATGCATGATGTTGGCCCAAGAACTATATTATGGGCATTTGAAATCGACTGCAAACATTCCGACTGTTTTAATGATTGATTTTTATCATCACTTTTGAGGTAAAAATATTAGGCGTACAAAAATGATATCCTGTTCCCGAAACGAACGGAACTATTCCCAATATTTTCCAACCTGAACTAACACGATATGCACAAAGCAAGGGGCGCCTACTTAAGCGAAAAACAAACTACGAACTTCTCTCTTTCTGATAATCGGTAATCGGCGTCGGGCCTATAGTTGAATTAAATAGTAATCGGTCATTACCGATTATAGCATGATCGGTCGAGCGCTACATGTATAAGTGCGAAGAGCTACGTTTCTTTTAAGTTCATGAAAACCAACAAATAAATTCATTTAAGCTATAGTGGAAAAGTGTTCGTTTGCAAAATATTGACACAATAAACCATTATATCGGCCTGTACAAGTCTCGCATTTATTTTTAGGTTTGATTTTCATTTTGGTATACTCGAAGAAGCGTCCCGTATTGTGTATTTTAGGAAATCGTTAGTGTTACTGTACGCAAGATCGGCTCGGTTTAGGCAGAGTTGTTAAAGATTCTTGCAGAATATACGGCATGCAGTACATCTTGTCTGCAAGTTTCTACATAACTTGAAAACTTGACTTGCAGTGTTGGCGCGCCCGTTGCTACGGTATGAATCACTATAGCTTGCATGCAGATTCCAAAGGTAGTGTACGTTATAGCTTACACTGATCTGAAAAGCAACACTACATCAGCATGATCGGCCCTCGCACAGGTGAAAATTTCAACTTAATTAAATAGAGTGAAACAAACATTCAAACTCGAATATAATTTCAGGTGATCAGTTCATTCACCGTCTTGATTAAAGTCATACTAATTTGCAAACTATTAGACATGTTTAAGATGTCTTTTAACAGGAGTAAATTCGCGGGCGATGTACATAAAGAGGCATTGCTTATAGTTACAACAAGGAAATCTAGACCTACTAGTAAACAGGAAAAAAAATGTGGGCCTAAACACATAGATGCGGCGAAAACATCGGGACGGATCGGATATCGGCCGATGTTGGGAATCGGCAGTGAAAAACCACATTAGTAAACTATCGAATGAAAATAACTCTATGGACCATGCAATGTTAGTGAATAAATGTTATGAAAAGGAACAGTAATCAGAAAGTATCTGTGGCACATATGCAATAGGGAAACACAACAACACATCCTTCCTCACTAAACATGTTTGGATCGATATTCTCAGCCAGTAGTGCTATTGTTATGTGAAAAACCACCGAGCAGTAAAAGCCAAGAGCAGCTATTGTTAATGAACAAAAGCAGCATCTCTCTGTTGGCAATTTGGTGCTCATTAACTTTCACAGAGGTTCCGTTGCTGTGTGCACTCAAGCGTTAGTGATATGCAGGCTGCATAATGAGCAGTGCTACACTGCTTCTTAAACCTTCGATACTCCCCGGTTGAAATCCCGCGCGATCCCTAACCCTTAATTAAAATTAATTCCCTAAAAGCATGCCTTACTGTCTAGTCAGATGTCATAATTTGTCATCTTTTGCTTTAATTCTATGGTACAAACTCAGAAAACAAACAGTATATTTTAAAAACAAAAGTGAAAGAATTCCAAACCTTAACTGACACTTGTTCATTCAAAAATGAGAATGGTACTGGTGGATCATCACCTTTGTTTGAAGTTAAGACTGTGTAATCAATAGTATCACCATCAAGACGAGGAGGTGTGCCTGAAATTAGAAAAATGTCTCATTCTTAATGTATTCTTTAAATCAAAAATCATTAAAGGAACAATGATACTCAGGTTCCACTAAATAGGCATGAGTTTCCATTGTACCCAATACACAATCTCAGCATCATTATAAAAGCATTCAACATCATCAGTGAACTATAGCATATAATTGCTGCATCATCGGAAAACTGGAAAATTTAAGTTGAAAAAAGTATACAAAGGTGCTACAAAGCAGGCACATTTTGTGGGTGGGAACCTTAAGACCCAGCACATCAAGGCACACCAAACAAAACAAAATGCAGCAAATTTTATTGACTATTATTCCACACAAATGATGAATGTTGTTCCTATATATCAAGTAAATGAAAATATTTTGTAAGATACACTACATGCAAAAACACACTTTGATATCTATGGTATAATCTAATGTCCGGCTGAATGCCCTACGCTAGAGCCAATCAAGACTCCAGTTGCCACTTCATCAGTTTCCACTTAAGTATTTGTTATTTACCATGTTCATGTCATTTGCTTCAAGTAAACAAAACCCCAAGGGCTAAGTTGCCAATCCTGACTAGGAGGCAAATCCACCTTTCCTAAAACCTTGACCTTCCTAAAATTTCAATAGTAATTAAGATATGCATTCCCAGTTCACCAATGTTTGCATTATGATTTTTTTATTGTTAAATAAAATACTGTAACAGAGTTACCTCTTTTATTCTTTCTCTATGTTCAGTTGCTACTATTTGTCACGGTCACTTTAAAACCCCATCTTTTTTCAGTGACTTTAGCATGACAGCTGTCGTCGTGTCATGCAGGCTCATTGTTTAAGGTGTTGCTGAGGAACCTGAGATGAATTGATGTGTTCCTCATATGAGGCAATTGGAACGTACTAGCTATGTGAGCTACGTAACAACGTATGCAGGGTGGGAGTAAGGTGAAAATGTTAAATATAGTCACTGGTTTGCAAGCTTCGAAGGCGACCACACCTAAATCCCAAAGTTCTGTTAGCCCAGGGCAGAATTGCCGGGAGGGGCGACTGTGTATATGACAGTACTAAGGGGATATGAGCTCCTGTGGCGTAAGTTCTCCTCGAGTGGGTTCTCAGAGACGCTGAGATGAGCTCTTCGCTCTAAGGGCAGAGTTACCAGTCAACACTTTCACTTTCACTCTGCTTTTTTAAGTTATGTTGAAGCCAGAGAGGCCATTTTTCTGTTGATGACAAGATGCATCATGTTGTGGACCCAGGGGAGTCTCCAGCAGTTAAAGCTATCTACTTCTTTGATTTGCACCTTAATTTGGACAGTGTTGTGACATATGTTAATGTTTGCCGATGTTTAAAGGGTGAGACTTACTGTGGCAGACAGGAGACCACGGGTGATGTAGACTGTTGTTTTGTCAAGACCAAGAGATTATTTTTTTTTACTCATTACAATATACTTTCGTTTACTTCTTCTTAAACGTCGATGTCGTCGTTTTTTGTGTGTGTGTGTACGAAAGAACCCAGGCGGATATTGGGATCCTTGCGATTGGCATGTCACAGTTTTCCATTCTGCCATACATTCAATTCTGTAACATCAGCAGTCAGTTAGTATAGAGAGCCCTTTATTTATGTACTGATACTCATAATACTGGACAATGAACATATGCTTAAAGTTTTCCAGAAACCTCTACATTTATGTGCAGATACTCATAATACTGAACAATTAACCTCTGCTGAAGGAAATCTTGTGCAAACTTCAAAATTTACCTGTTTTGAGCCTTCCAACAGTAAATCCTGCCTTCTCTAAGGTCTTGGCCAACCCAACAGCAGGGTCATCACCAATTCTGCCTGCAGGACGGATGTCCAGACCAAGATGAATACAGCCACGTAAAAAAGTTCCTGTTGTAATGACCACAGACCTTGCATTGATAAACCGGCCATTTTCTGTAAGAGATAAACAGCACCGTACAATCATGGCTCTAGCATAATTGTTAAGTCATTTGAAAACTATAGCATAAAAATAGTATTTGCACTCTATCCTGCCAATTGCAACCCTCTACCCAAGTTCCATGCAGGACTTTAGATGAAGCTATAAATATGCAATAAAACTACGACATTCGACATGAATTTACTGTTACCAATGTTATTTCATCAAGAGTAATTTATATGAGCTCCACCAGTTTAGATGGCATTGCTTAGCCAGCCAGCCAGCCAGCCAGCCAGGTCTTCTCCCTCTTCCTTTCAGTTGCCACAGCCTTTCATATTCTTAGATCTGGCCCTAATTTAACTGTACCCTTTAGCTCCTCCGATGGCTCTTTATCTGATTGCTAATCTATCTACACTCCACCCCTTTTCCAGTTGTAGGACACTAGACTGTTTTCCTTACTCCATTGCTTATGCAGAGCATTATGCAGAAAGGCAGTAGGTTGGCATTGTGTAGAGTAGATTTCAACTCATGCTAAAATACAGAGCACTGTTATAACTTCAACAGAAAACCAAAATGCTTGGTGCTTCCTTGCAACTGTAAAGTCTCTCCCTTTTTTTTCCTTAAATTGACAGTGTTTAATAAATTACTGTCTTTACAATCTAAAGACAAAATGCATACGATCCAAAGACTTGTGTCACTTGCATTGAATCTAGCAATCATCACAAAATCATTTGCTAACTTTGCAATATAGTAATTAATTTTTTGTTTCACTAACCACCCATAACTTTAAGCCATGTACAAAAGTGAAACTTCTTCAACCGACATGGACAAGCAATAAAATATCTGCAACCTTTGACTCAGTGACCAAATGTTCACAAACTGCAACATCATGAAGCAGATAACAGCATGCAGGCCCAACAATGTCATTTGCTTGAGCTGACTTTAACTGCACCAGTAAGGCTTCCAACAGTGGATGGTCAGACAAATGCCGGCATTGAAAACTACTTAAATTGTTTTTGTGCCCAGTTGCAACAAAAACACATGGTGCAAATACCTGCACTACTGCAGGGCAAGATCCTAGCGGAATAAGCAGTCAAAAACTTCTATTTTTGGCGAAGTATTGATTCCTTTTAGATCTGTAAGTCATTGGAAAAAGATTTTCAGAAGAACTTTTACAGCTATCTTCCCCCATTTTATATTCTTGGATCTGGCTCTACTTAAAGCTGTACCCTTTAACATGGCACCTTGTCCTCGAACAAATGCTGCGTATGACCCTCATCAAAACTTCCCTGCATGAGATATAGCATTTACAAACTTTCAAACTTTTGACCCCTGGAAACCTCAAATGACCTTTGAACTCCACAAAAAACAAAAGGGCACATCCACTCAATAATTGGTATCTACATGCCAAGTATGAGAGTTCTTTTCATGAAATATTGTGTTTAAGACCAGACATCACATACATATGTACATACACACACACATGCCACATCACAACGGCAGAGATTCTTTGTCTGTCTTTAGCAAGGAATCAATAATGGTAGTTACCAAGGATGACTCCTTTGCAGACATGATTACAAAATATACTTCTTTTTCCTGCAGGTGCAATTTCCTCTAATATCAAATCTTCCACAGGAGATGCTTTCACTGTTAAGTTTGGTGTGTTCAGAATTTCCTCTTGCATATACTTCTTGTAAAGATCTCTGTCTATCTGTGCACGCAATCCCTGCAATGATGGAAGCAACCGGAATTACATCCTTTTGAATTAAAGAAGGGTTAAACCAAAATGAGTTTCAGCATGTTAATAGATCTTATGAAGTGTTAGCATCATGTCATTTTGGATAACCAGAATGCAAAAATGCATTGAGGTTTCGATGGTACATAAATATTCAATTTCAAAGAGTGTCATCATGCACCATTATCTTATCTCATTCAAATGTTATACTAGCATGTTCAAAAAATAATTTTGTTATTCCAGATGACCTTTTAACTTCCACAAAGCCATACGTAGCTAGACAGACAAACAACAGACAGACAAATGGACAAAAAGCTATCTTGAAAGATCACATTTAAAAAGGTTTCCAGGCTTCTACCCCTGGAGACCCCAAAAGACCTTTCATATCTGCCAAAAACAATGGGGACCATCCTCTGACCATAATGCATCCACATACCCAAATATGAAATCTATCCAAGTTTCCTATCTCGAGATATTCCTTAAGCAGGATTTTCACACTTTGACCAGCAGTGACCCCACATGACCTTTGACCTCCATCAAAAACATTAGGTACCATCTCCTGACCATAACGCATCCACATCCTACATATGAAATCTATCCAAGCTTCCTACCTTGAGATATCATGTTAACGAGGTTTTCAGACTTTGACTCCCAGATGACCTTCAACCTCCAACAAAAACAACAGGGCCCATCAACTGACTATAACGCATTTACATACCAAATATGAAATCTATCCAAGTTTCCTACCTTGAGATATTGCGTTAACATGGTTTTCAGACTTTGACCCCTGGTGACCCCAGATGACCTTTTACCTCCACCAAAAACAATAGGGACCATCTCCTGACCATAATGCATCCACATACTAAATATGAAATCTATCCAAGCTTCCTACCTTGATGTATCGTGTTAACGAGATTTTCAGACTTTGACCCCGTGTGACCCCAGATGACCTTTGACCTCTGCAAAAAACACTAAGGACCATCTACTGACTATAACGCATCTACATACCCATATAGGAAATGTATCCAAGTTTATTACCTTGAGATATCGCTTTAACAAAGTTTTCAGACTTTGACCCCTGGTGACCCCAGATGACCTTTGACCTCCACCGAAAACAATAGGGTTGTTCCTCTCAATATGACACATCTATGTACCAAGTTTGAAAACTGTCAGACATTCCTATCTTGAGATATCGTGTTAACAAGCAAAGTGTCACAAACACACACACCCATACCTGTTTTTATTTCAAACTGAGGACCTGTGTATCATGGTGTTGTTTTAATATTCACCTGAGGACCTGCACTTATAACCATGAGAATGGAAAATGAGTACATACATTGATTTACTATCCACTAGAGGGAACTATGCACACCCACTGGGAAGTTACATGTGTGTCCTAAGTACACTTTATTTGCACAATACTGAAAGTCCACAATTTCTATCAAATACACCTGAGGACCACTGAAATTTTCACACACCAATTCATAACTTCCTGGTTAGTAAAGGACCCTACCTCATACTGCACCTACATGATGGAAATGCTGCTTTAAATGCAATGCAGCTATGTTTGGCAGAGGACCGCGATTTTGGTCCTCCGCTGAAAAAATCTCCTCAGGTAATAGGTGTTTATCCAGGTCAAGGTCCTCGGTTGCTATTCAATACAGTGCACATACACACATACATACATACACACATACGCCATCATGAATGCATTGGTTTCTCTTATCATCGAAACCAAAAAACACTCTAGCATAATGCACACACAACTACATGACTACATGCATATCAGACTGATACAAAAACTAAGTTGTTTACATTTGTCAGGGCCATTTGCAATGATATTCTCTTTCCTCCTTTGAAAGGTTCAGGGAATAATTTATCCAGTGTCGCATCGCAATTTGCTACTCAAAAAGGCCAAGTTGCTACACAAATGAAAAATTGTGTAGCAATTTTTTGTTCATAACCCTTGGATTTCCACAAACAATGTGTAAAAGACCTCAAAAATTTCAAAACTTCTAAGCAAAATTTAAATGCTAAATTATTCCATGAGGCTGACTTCATCTTCTGTAATGTAATGTCCACTATAATGTCTATCAATGAGGTGATATTTTCAATAAATTCCTATAACTGGGTTTCATCTTATCTCCCCTTATAAAGTTTCATGTCCCTTGCAGGAAGTGACTCCTTTGGGAAATAGTTACAAGTTTCAGTGGAAAAGAATTTGCAGGACTATCCATAAAAAATTATGGAAGATAGTCAGAGGCAAAAGTATTCTAATTTCTTGTTTACCTTCTCCCCATTTACATTCTTACTTATGCAGACCTCAGATTCCTTTTATATTTACCAGGGAATTCCTAGAGAAGGAGAAACAACACTCTATAGTTGCTTTGAGAGAATGTTTGTTTCCGACAGTAATCTTGCTTTTTAATATCTGCCAAATTCTTTTCTCTATGCTTTGATCAAAAAGGATTAGTAACGCATTGTTGAAATTCCAATGAAGAGACGCATCCCTTACACCCTACTCAATAATATTTCATTGCCAGTCATCATGCACAGTTGGGTAATTTATGCCATTCCACACTATCTGAGACACGACGCATCATTTCATCTGTAGACAGCAGCAGTTTTCCTACACATTAGTTTAAAAAATCAGTTTCCTAATGATGACATATAAATCTGAAGGAAATATATAGACTTGAACAATGCTTCCATCCTGTAAAGAACAAGGCGCGATTGAAGCATATATTTTAAACGTTTCTTTCCAGTCGTTCTATAGAAATTCTTATTGTAAGCTTCGCCATTGGCTGAAACAAACATCCAGATCAAAGGATCCACAGACAATGCCTTTGTTTAAGGATTACATACGGAAGAATGGAAGAGGTCGTCATTAAAAGGACATAGTCACAATGCATTTAACAATAGGAACAAAGGGACCCGTCAATTAAATAGTGACATCTCGAAAGATACAATCCGTTTCATGTGTATATTGTCTGAAAAAAATTTGTTTGTTGTATCTCCTTTTCTAGCAACTCCCTGTATTTACTTACTAAGGTTTCACGGTATACCGGTATTTCCGTAAGCACCGGTATGTACCTGTACCGGTACGGTACGGTACCACCATCCTAAAGGTACCGAAGTATCGTGGAAACTGGTACTCACCTGTGAGGTGAAAATCTTTTCTCAAAATTATAGCATTTAAATTAAAATGATACTAAAATGTAACAAAAATCCATGTGATAAACGCCCTGTGTCTCTAAACATTACAATATAAATAGGGAATAGTCACTTGATAATCATTTCGCACCATTTCAGTCACAAATCCCCCCTAAGAATTTCGGAAATTGCCGTTTAACATTACTTTCGCAGAACTAGTACCCTCCACACTAAAAAGGAACTTGCTTTCTATTGACATTCTGCACAATCTCAGAACGATCCCTGCCAGCGCTAGCGCTAGCCTCGCCTTCACATTGTGTATTTAGACGGACACGATTAGTCAACTTTGAGGTGAAAATCTTTTCTCAAAAATGAAGCATTTGAATTAGAATGATACTTGAATGAAACAAAAACCCATTTGATAAATGCGCTGTGTCTCTAAGCATTGCAATACAAACAGGGAACATTCACTTGATAATCGTTTTGCACTATTTCAGTCACAAATCCCCCCTAAGAATTTCGGAAAGTGCTGCTTAAGGTTACTTTCGCAGAACTAGTACCTTCCACACTAACAGGGCCCTTGCTTTCTTTCGACATTCTACACAACCCCCGAACGATCGCTGCTCAGCAAATGCTTTCACGTTGTGTATTAAGAATAGTTACAATGCGTTGATTGATAGAATTCACTTTGATTACGATAGCACACAACATTATACGAGTGAGAAATTCGTTGTAAGCTGACAAAGAATCATAGCATTGCAAGCTCTGACATGAACGTTGCATGGACGATTTCTGATTCTAACACAGTGATTCAAAGGGACTGCTCCATTAATGCTCACTGTCTATGTCTGCGGAAGAAAAACTTTCGTACAAACGCAATGAACGTTCTTTCAGAAATTAACACAGTGAAGCAATGGGACTGAACATACAGTAAATCCCGCTTTAAACATTGGCGCGCGTGTTCCGTTCACCTGATCAACTCACTTGCTTTGTTGTTTTGATAGCTACATGCTGAAGAACAGTATAGTGTTATTGTAGAACGGATTTCTGCGCGATGCATTCGTAAATTCATTCATAAAGCACTTTGACTTAGTTTTGATACTGATAACTCGGCGGGAAGAAAGCTTGACGAATCAGTCTTTTGTGGAAATATTTTTGTGAAGTTCTACTTAATAACTTTTGGCTAAACTTTAGGAGGGGGATTGTCATTATTTGCAGAAATTATTTTTGCAATCTTCATTACAATTCTTAATACTGCTTTTGTCATCTTGTAGGGTCTAGCTCCGGTGCAGACGTGTGGCGCTGATTTATTGTCTCTCCTGTATTTATCGGACGCGAAATTTGCAGAGAGGTTATTTCTTTTTTTCGTTTACCGATTTGTTGAGTGTGGGGTGACTAATGTTATAAAAAATACTGAAACGGGAGGCAGGGATTATCAGATGACTTTACTTATGTCAATGCATGGTATTTTTACGAATATTTTGTATGTGATAAAAATCCTACTTTTTTACTCCTCTGGTACCGGTACTACGGTATTACCGGTACCATTTGTGGCGGTACCGACGGTACCAATTATCAGTGGTACCGTGAAACCCTATTACTTACCCAGACAGCAGGTCCTTTTTTCCTATTCAAGACTTTGTATTGTATACCTGATTTGTCTGCAGATATAAAAAAAAAGTCAAAGTAGCAGTTTATTTGGGAGGTGACTGCCCTATCTTCTGACACTGCTATGTTCCAACACCACCACAATATGTTCCAAGACATTAAAGAATGTTCAGACAAGCTAAACTGTCAAGTATCTACAATTGAGCTGTTGGATTATAGGGGTGTCTGAACAAATGGGTGTTGGAACATAATGAATTTGTCCAAAAATAATGGTCTCAGAACAAAGGTGCATAATGAAACTATTTTGAAATAGTGCAACCTGTGGGAGAGTAGAGCTGTAATCATTTGGATTATATTTAACACAGACATTCTGAGGTTGGTCTTAGACACCATGTATTAGCAATGGGTGATTGCAACTTGATTAATAGATATTTGAAGAATAGCTTCAAATATAAATTGCTCTGACTGGTCAGTTATGACTTGAACAGAACATGAAAATGATATATTTTAAACTACATTGATGAAGTGTAGTTAAACACTGATTGCCAGCACTCTACGTCCGGTAATGTATTCATTGCAGTCTACATGGTTGTACTATGTGGGCCCAAGGTCCAAATGGAAGAAATGTAGTCTACGTTAATGTCCTGCAGATTGGGAAGAAGTGCACTGCAGACTATATTGAGGTACTGTAGCCTACAGCAAATGACCAACTGTTGATGACCAATTAAAAATAACAGTTAGCAGAAGGGGATTAATATCCAAACATCAGTGTTGTAATCGAGTCACTTAATGTCGAGTCACAAGTCATCTCGAGTCACAAGGTTTTGAGTCTCGAGTCAGGTTGAGTCTTTAGCAATTCTAGTCAAGTCGAGTCATATCATGCATGTCAAGTCTTCCCTCAGCTCAAGTCAAGTCACTTCAAGTCTTTCGAAAGCTTCGTGTCACAAAGTGTGGAGTCTCTATTCACATCCTGTCTTAAGCAATTCTACCGTATTTACTCTATTAAACGCCCCGGGGGCGTGAAATTTTCGTTAAGGGGGGCGTTTATTAGAGTCAAATTTACGTGACTTTTCTCTAGGCAAGTGCCCCACAACTTGTTTCTTATCTAAGCCCTTCTGATAAACTGCTATGGCGTATTTGTCCATTTGGTTGTCAGCTTCACAATCTGTGAGCTCCTCCCCAATGATCGGTAACCAAACTTCCCTATAAATATGGTAGCCACGAACAGCACTCTGAACTTTGCAAGTGTGATCAACTTTCGCCGACATCTTGATATGTAACGTTACACACAGAAGTGACTTTTTTACGTGCCCGCGGCATGCATGCATGCATGCTGTGCACAGTATACAGCCATGCCTCATGGTACTATACTGACCGGCCGGCTATACGCACGTACATCGGTAATTGCATAATAGTTACCGTGAGTAGCACCATGCACGTACAGTATGTATTAGCAGTACATACGCGTTCACAGCATTTCACTGTTAAACAGTTTTCCTGTGTTGAATTTGGATTTTCATGTTAGGCTGTTCGGATAGGCTAGCGAATATTTGTATACCTACGGTATGTACGGTACCACTTTCGAACCGCAAACGAAGCAGTACAGGTTCGCGGTATGTGATAGCATGATTGATATCAACAGAAATTAGTTGCAGAAACATGCCTTTTACTTCAGGATATGGGACTTTATAGGAGATTTCGTGGCTTCAAGGTAGAACTATTTCATTTTCCTTTTACCATATTGTCTTTGGAATTAACAATTTCACTTTATGCAACGTGACGAAAAAGTTGGGGGGGGGGCGTTTATTAGAGAGGGGGCTTTTAATAAAGTAAATACGGTAGTCGAGTTCAGTTATGTCGAGTCTTCCCTCAGCTCGAGTCGAGTCACTTCAAGTCTTTCAAAAGCTTCGAGTGGTCTTGTGAATTGAATCACCTCAGTCAGAATGTGGGTATCTTCTTTGAGTCCCTCCAAGTCACCTGATCTCTTACATATTGAGTTACCTCAAGTACATGGTGTGATAGGTTGATCTTTTGCAAATGCAGTCCTCTGCTAAGTGACTGCACATTTTTGTTGGAAGAGGGGGGCATATGCATAAGGGGGTAATTTCCACACTTGTATTTTCAAGTGAAATTTGACCTCACAACCCTAAATGTGATGATTGGAATACACACATTATCTATAAGTTAGTAGGCTTTACTATATTAATATTTACACGTTGAGCAGTGACATAATGAAATTCATCTAATATGTTTGTCATACAAGAACACTCTGATAATCAAGTAACTTAACTCCTACACTACATTATAAAGCCTTCACTGAGTTTCAAGCTATACATGTACAACACAAACTAGGTAATATGCCTCATCATAATAGACCTAGGATACACCCTATAAATTAATCTTGAGCAGTGCGAACCTATAAACACCAATGCTACCAGTTCCACAACACTAATGCTCCAATGTTACGTAAACAAGTGATAATTATAATAAGCCTAGGCTAAATTGTGGTCCATCAGCAGCCACAGGTGTTCTCTTGAACAAACTGATTTTGTTAATCTAAATCCTCAATACCAATAATAGATATTACCAACTGAGGAGGCCTACATGGAAATGAAAGTTTGTTCGTCACATCTTCTGCTACTTAAACTCAAAAATACCACATACTAGTATAGAGGCGAGGGAAATCAGTCATCTATCTATGGAGCATAGTATACTATGCTAGGCACTGAGTTGAGGTCTAGGAAAATCTTTATACTGGCACTGTACCAATATTAGTACTACATTCAGGGCACTTGCACTCAGCTTTGCAAAGTTTGTTGTACGAGTTATCCCATGAAATTGACTGTGCTACACGTGTACTGTAAAGCAGAGCTGTATGTTAGGATCCCCTATGTACAGATAGGAGCACATACAGAAATGGATAAAGCAGTAATGAACAGCCATTGGTTTGCATGTGATGATGAAAACAAATTTTAGTTTCTGTGTTACTACTCTCGGGTGTGACTTGAGTCATTGTGGACAAAGACTCAAGTCAAGTCGAGTCATTCACTTCTGTAACTCGAGTCATGTCGAGTCTAACAAATTTTATTTCACCGCGACTCAAGACACGTAGAGTCTTTGGCAAGTGGTGACTCAAGTTGAGTCCTGAGAGTTTGAGACTGGAGTCACACTTGCGTCACTGAAATCATGGCTCGAGTCAGACTCGAGTCACATGTCTGACTTGAGTCATTGTTACACTGCCAAACACACTAGTTTCACACCAGTGAGGAAGAAAACTTATCTTCTATTTCATTGAAGAAGCTAGTAACTACAATAAAAGAAATTGACAACATACTAATTTCAATTTGTCTAGGACAAGGAAATCAAGCATCATAAAAATGGGGAATATTAAAAAAAAATGTGTCCGTCAATTTTTGAAATCTTACCACATATTCGACCACACACTCCATCTAGAGCATCTATCTCCCTCACCAGGTGACCTTTACCGATACCACCAAAAGAAGGGTTGCATGACATCTCACCTGGGGAATGAAATGTTAAATTTTATTACAGTTCTGGCTGTAAAAAGCAGTCGTTTTTGGGGATATCAGGTCATTAGTAGAATGGAATAAGCTTAGAGAAACAGAATTAAGATACAATCCAGTTACTAAACCAATTCTAAAATGCATTTAAATTCAACCTTTAAATGAAAAGTCAGATAAATACTAAGTAGGGAAATTACATACAAAGTTCCATTTCACTTTTTAAAGCAATGATTTGCAATAAAAAGAAAAAAATTAATGATATGGCAATTATTTGGTTAGTTTTTGACAAGTTTATTTCACCAAAGTGTTAAGCTGTATGAATGGCAGTTGGATTACTTGCTTTTGCATTTCACCCTATAATTCTCTTTAATTTTAGACTAACCAAAAGAAAAAACTCTGTAGGTGTACTCAAATTTGTATTAAAGATGCATGTATGTTTACACAATTCAAAATTTGATTCTCTGTTCCAGGTCTTCAGTTTAAGATTTTACAGGTGTGCTACAAATCAAATTCCTCAGGAAATTTAGAAGTGTGGTAGGTGTCCTGTTTTATGCGACTTCAATATAAGCTCCCATATTCATCTTTATCTGCAAAAAATCACACTTCTCACAGTGATTTGGGGAGAGTGATGGTGTGCAATCACACTCATACACCTCAAAATTCAAGACATGCTATTCAATGGACCACTTCCAAAAGCTAGAAAGAGATTAATATTACAATGGGGCTCTCTTCCATTTGAACATAATGACTGTTGCTCTAAATGATGGTTGTTCCTTGAAAATGGATGGGTTGTTATTCCAACAACTATGGAACACAGGGACTGATATCATTTCAAAATAATGCCTTTCTAAAGAAATAACCTTCAAAGAAATGATCCTTTATGTATAATTTTGTGTCTACTGACCTTTTAACCAAATTCTCTGGAGAACAAACTTTCTGAATAAGTGGTTCACTTTTGAACTTAAAACAATGATCCTGAGTCTGAAATGATCACTAGCTGTATGGATATAATGAGTATACAGATGGGAAAGATACCACACTTTCAAGTTCAGGTAAGTCCTCATATAGGTTGGCAAAACACAACCACAATGATCCATTTATCTTACCACCTGTAGAGTAACTGTACTGAATACTTGAATAGGAAGAAGGTTCAAGTCACTTCCACTTTCCCATTGGCTAATAATTACTCCCTCCACTTGCTATATAATTAGTCCCCCCTAAGTACACTACCTATTGTCTGTATTTTGTGTGTTAATAGCAAGGTCCTTTCTCCAAGTCGTGCACTTGCTGTGGCTGCTTCGCATCCAGCATGGCCACCTCCAACCACTATCACATCAAAGTCACTGTCAATCTCTTGCTGACCCAGAGAAGAGGATGAATGTGAACACATTTGTCTCTGCTTCAAGTTCATCCCAATACAAGGCATCCTGTGTGGGAGCAAGTATCTCCTAGCCATACAGATGACAGTATTAACAGGAGGCCAAATATCTGCAGATTGGACAAGTCAATTATACACAGAAAAGTAAGTATAGTACAGTACTTTACATGGATAAGTAATCATTTGTATAGTGCTGTGAATGTATACACAAATCAATCCACCAGTGGAGCTAAATCTCTATGGATGTGCTTTTTATACCCCAATAGATGTATCCAAAACATACCTGTGGGCATACATTATTGGAAATACCACCACAGAGGTAATTTGTAGATCCCACAGATGTGTACTCCTGTAGGTGTATTTGTATAGTAATACCCAGAGTTGCCAACCAGTCACCCCAGAAAAATGTATTTTTTAGTTACAAAAAGCATATTTTCAGCCAGACGCAGCAAAGTGGCATTTTCCTCCCAATAACCTGCTATAAAGACTATAACTACTTATTACTATCTTGTTTCAGTGTGAAACAGGTTGTTCACCTCCAAATGGATATATACAAATTTACATACATGAATGTAGATGGAAAAACTCAATTTTACTCTTTTTATTCAGCCTGGGCCTAATAGATCTTTCTGCTTTTTTGTACTTTTCCAGGATCTTCTCTCGGAATTTAACTTTGTAACATGACAACTTTCTTGACTGATTTTGAACTTTGTTAGGTCAGGAGGTCAGGAAGTCGGAGAGAGTAGAATCCTGTGCTTAGACTTGGTTTGTATGCAGTAGGGCATAGGACAGAATTTTTAGGTCTCACCCTTGTTAGAAAAGCACAGTAGTGAAAGCAATCAACTCTGACAGAAAACGCACCACACATGAAAATTGATGAAGATGGATGATAAGCATTCGTCATCCTTGTTCCAATGCACTGAAACATCTCACTTTGTTGTGTGTGCTGGTCTTAATAATTGTTCCTTTCTTTAGCTTTGCCAAAAGTTTTCGAAGCCATTACTAAGTTACTCCATTGTATCCACAGTGAGTGATACATTGAATTGAAGTTAGCAAACATGAGTACAGTGCAGAGTGCAAGAAGTACAGTACAGTAACACAGTGTTGGAGGCAAGCTGATAGTTTGCATCATGCAATCTTCTATAATACATCCGCCCATGCAGCAAGCTGTAGATATCACTTGCAGAAGGTGATAGCACAACAATCTACATGCTCTGATCAGAGACAGCTGGATTTGCACACCCATTCTCAGAACTTTCAAAAAAACAGATTTTTGCACAGCAAAACGTACAAACGAATTTTTACCACCAAAACGTATTAATACATTAAAAACGTACTAGTTGACAGCTCTGAATACTATAGACAAACTTATACTACCATCGTGGATGTATTTTTGTCATGTACCTCTATGGATGTATTTAATCTGTGTCACTCCATTGATGTACTTCTAAAATTTTACAGATGAATGTACAATATTTAAAATCACTATTGTTTCATCCTGACATGCAACTGCATTCTGCATTCTCCCATTTATTTAGACCATAGACCTCTTCAACAACACATAAGTTTTCACCCAGTGAGCTCATTAGAGCCTTACTTTTTTTTATTTTTACCCGTGGTCTTGTTTATATTTTTATTTAACACTTTTGCAAGTTTTCGTGGTGGTTGTGTCTCCCTTGTTGGCTTCTCAAGTGCTACTGACTGGCTTTTCCCATGCTGGCTCCTTACTCACTGAAGACTTGAATTAAAACTGATATGTGCAGACCAGCAAAATGTGACATTTTGTATATAAAATTAAAGAACTACATTTTGGCAAAGGAATCAAAATTGACCAATCCCAAAATGGCATGTCCAAACACTGTCACTGTGCCTAGTTTTTATCTTGTCAAAGAACTCCTTGGCAATGGTCTTGTTGATATTCAGTCCTCACCTTGGAAAGTTGACATTCATGATTGGTTAGAATGCAAACCCCAAATGCAAACTCCCTTGTGTACAATTCAACTCTTCAGTTAGATGTAATACACATATGCATATGTACATACATGCATCGGGACGTACATATCCATGCATAGGATGAAGGTTAGGGTGGGCTCAGTGTAGGAATGCATAAGTGGGGATGTATACAAAGGTGTATATGCCGATACAACAGTACATGTAAGTATGCATATGTACAGTATGACTACCTGTTGGTATGTGTATATATGTATGTATAAATACTTGGATGTAGGTATATCAATAATGGTAGTACTGTTAGACAGAACTTATACTATTTGGATCCACTTGTCTAATGACAGCACATAGGGCAGTTGGCAAGCACACTGCTCTTGATGCTACACCAGTCGAGGATCAAGGGTTAGAATATAAGTTTTAGGATTGCTTTTCTTTCTTCCACAGCACTAACCATTCACTTATTTCCACAGCATTTGCATGTACTCCCAAGTAGAAAAAAAAGAAGAGATGCCTTTTAGTTAAAAAAAAAAAAAAACAAGAGCCCAACAAGCACTGTGGTTCCTTGCTGAATGTATTAAATAAGCCATTGCTCCACAAACAGACAAAATTTACTATTATTCTGGTGGCCCCTATGTTACCTTCAGAGTTGTGGGCACTTGATGTTGCCTATTGTACATCCATCAAGTTTCAATTCTCGAGATGATTTATATCTTGTTCACAAGGTTTTCAGTGCTTGCCCGCAAGTCACCCCTGATGAACTTTGACCTCCACCAAAAACAACACACCTCTTTTTTCTGCCACAACACATCCACATACCTGACCAAATCTGAAATTTACCAAAGTTTCCTGCCTTAAGATATTGTATTTACAAGGTTTTCAATGTTTGACCTCTGATGACCACAAATGACCTCAGACCTCCACAAAAATCAGCACGATTCCTCTCTGGCCCTGATGCTTCTACATACTAGGAAATATATCCAAGCTTCTTACCTTGAGATATCATTTTACCATGGTTTTCAGTGTTCAATCCATAGTGACCCTAAATGACCTTTGACCTCCACCAAACATACAAGGTTTAACTTTGCACCATGCAGGTCCACATACCAAGTATGAAATTTATCCATGCTTCCTACCTTGAGGTACATCTTGTTTATGGAGTTTTCTGTGTTTGACCTCAATTGACCCAAAATGACCTTTGATTGCCACTGAAAATTGTACACCACATACAAAATCCATCCAAACTCCCTTCACTGAGACAATTTATTCCAAAGCTATTCAGTCTTTGACCCCTGGTGATCCCATATGACCTTAGACATCCACCAAAAATGATAGGGCCAACCTTCTCATTATGGTAGTTCTACAAACCAAGTTTCTTTTAAGTTCTACTTTCCCTTGTTGAGTTAAAGTGTTTCCAAGCTAGTGCTTGATGCCCACACATCCCAACATGACTGCATAGGTTCCTTTTGCTAACACAAGGAACCAAATACACATCAACTGTTCAATTACATCCGAGTAATATCCATCCAACTCTCTCTACCTAGAGTTTGACCTCCAGTGATTCCATATGACTCTACCGCTACCAAAAATGACAGGATATCTCTTCTTGCCATAATGCATCCACATATAAAATATCAAATCAATCCAAGCTTCCTCCACTATCTTGAGATATCCGGTTATGGTTGCTAGACTTTGACTCCTGGTGACCCCAGATGACCACATATTAATTTCTTAGTATGCGCAAGTGCCACTTTGGGGCAAAATAACATAATATGTAATGGCCCGTTTCAAAACTTTTTTCGTGAAAGTGTACGGAGTCATTACAGTGATGTCTTTGTACTTTACAGATAGCGACAAAGTGTTGATTTTCACAAAAATGACACATTTAACCATTATGAAATATTCAAGGATTATACTCAAGGCGGCATACTGTATTAATTATAAGATCATATACATGCAAGACTCAGTTTACCTAGCATGTCGAACGTTACGGGCACTGTCTTTGCAAGCTGGGGTGAGGGTGATATTTCTGCTAGTTTCTGCGTGAAACAAGTACAGTGTGTTTTTGAATCACTGTCAGATAGCTTGATTGCCTACAAGATTATAAGCGATTTGTGAGAAGTAACTCACTACCTGACCATAGCATCATCGAGCTGCACACTGATAAAAATTTCAACTTCAGGAAATGAAGTACAAAGAACTTTCAAAATTACGCATAATTTCTAGAGGCGCTCTTCATTCTCAGTCTCAAAGAATGTTTACCACATTGGCAAAATATTTTAGTCCATTACCGAGGGCAATGCCAATGAAGTAAATGGGGTGATCCTTTTTGCATGCAAAATTTTTTAAGATTCGTGTAGTAGACTTGGACCCCAGTAATACGATGGCGCATGGGTATCCGGGTAACCCATGCAAACACTACTATACACCAAGTTTCAACTGAATCCAACTTTGCCTTGTTGAGTTACAGCATACCCAAGCTAGAGTCACAGACATACACACACACACATACCCGTACTAAAAGTCTTTTGGGGCACAGAGAACAGTTCACCTAAAGCATGACACATTTAAAAATGTTTCTGGCAGAATTACTGCTACTGGTCACTGAAATTTATGATGCACATAACCTAAAGGCCCGCTCTGCACTTTTGGGGTTTCCATACCTGGAAGTGGCATACCTATGCATGTATCCCTAACCCTAACCCTATTACTATGTGTACGTAACCCTAACCCTAATTACTATGCGTACGTAACCCTAACCCTACTACTATGCGTACGTATTCCTAACCTCATTACTATGGGTCAAAACCCAATAAGAGCACCCTGTTCCTTTCACCCCACACAGTTCCAATCCTTCTTACTTAGGCCCCTCCCACAACTGTCTAAAATTCATCCATGCAGACACAATCTCAGTTTATTGCCTCAAGGTGAGTAAACAAGACCCCAATGTGTACTTAAGAGTTTTACAGCCCAATTGGTTCAAGTCAAGCCGACCACGGCCTTTTTTCCAGTTGTGGCTCATTTGGTTGTTCTCCCCACTCCATTGCTTATGCAGAGCATCACGCACAATGGCAGAAGCTTCCATTTTTTGGGCCATTGGTATGAACCGACCTGGGAATTGGCCCCTGGGAATAGAATCACGGCCTTCCTGGTGAAAGGCGGGAGCCCGTGTCATTCCACCATAAGTACTTTCCACCATAGAAAATGTGTTCAATCTGCCATAGAAAATGTGCTATTCCCCCATGGCGGTAAAGTGCTTTCGCTATGGCGGAATGGACACATCATTTTGTGCAATGAAAGATATCACAGGATGGAAATTACCAACTTAGCAATTACAAAAACAGGAGTGAATGGAGTTTTAATAGGTTGTTGGATACATTGTTAATTCGTGCTTTACCACTTGAGTGAAACAGACTATTATCCATTGAACCATGGTCACTGGCAATGAACACTTTTCTATTGGTCATAATCCCCTAAATGTACACATTCAGTATTCACCTGCAGACATGAGAATAAGTTATTGCCTTTGATTTGTCTGAAGACTTTATCCCCACAGCTAACAATTGAATCCATCCCATAGTAAGTACATTTTGTTAAGGATATTTAGCACTTACTTAAGTCTGCTATACACTTCCATTTAATCTATTCAACAACCAAGTCTTCGTCCTCCTTGTTGTCTGAACTGGACTTCCAAAATGTTTCGTTACTTGCACAGAAAACAAAGACCTTTAGTTTGATAGGAATTTAGAAAGTGCCTCGCCGCCATAGGTTTCGCACCTTTCCACCATGGCGGAATGGTGCGAAACCTATGGTGGAATTTCTATGCAACTAAAGCTCTAACTGGGTTTCGGTACCCAATTACGTGACCAGTGATAAGGTTAGGGTTAACTACGCATAGTAAATACTGGGTAATGGTTAGGGATACACACATGCATGTGCATGCCTAAGCATAGGTATGCCACTTCCAGGTACAGATTACAGAAACCAGTCAGTACCAAAAACTTGCTTGGCAATACCTTTTTTGAGGTACTTATTCAGAATAAGTGACCAGAAATGACATAATTTTAAACAACTTTCAACTTAAAAGAGTGCGCTGACACTAATTTTTCTCAGAGAAAAACAAAAGCTATTTTGTTTTTCCTGTAGTAAATGCTTTTTTCTCCACTCAAGAAAAGCAGTATGATGTACTCGCTCTGGAAAGAAGTGAATGTTTAATGCTGTGGAAGAAGGAAAAGCAATGGTTAAACCTGTATTCAAACCCCCGACATACCAGTATAGCGTCTAGACCAGCCTGCTTGCTGACTGCGCAATGAGCGCTGTTGCTGGGGGAGGGATTTCAAATAAAATAAGTACTGTCTAACAGTAAAACTTACTACATGAAGACATATATACGTAAGTAACTGTACGCATACATATGCATATATCTAACCTTACGACGGGTATATAGGCATATATTCCCCTGTGTGCATAAACCTACATATAACCCACCCTAACCTTCTCCCTATGCATACGTAGGTGTATGCATGTACCTGCACATATATTTGTATGTGTATTATACCCTCACCCTAACTGTAACCCTAACCTCATAACCATAGGCCTTCTTCTTCTTAACCAGAATGCAAAAATGCATTGAGGTTTCGATGATACATAAATATTCCGTTTCAAAGAATGCCATCATGCACCATTTTCTTCTCATTCAAATGTTATACTAGCATGTTCAAAAAATAATTGTCATTCCTGATGACCTTTTGACCTCAATAAAAGCCATACATAGCTAGACAGGCAAACAACAGACAGACAGACAGATGAACAAACAACTATCTCGAAAAATCGTCTTTAAAAAGGTTCCTAAACTTTGACCCCTGGAGACCCCAGATGACCTTTCATTTCTGCCAAACACAATGGGGCTAAATCGAGGGTAGAAAATCGCATTTATTCCGCCTAAATAGGGATACTTGGCATATCTGCCTTTGACCTCCACCAAAAACAACATGGACCATTTCCTGACCATAACCTATCCACATACCAAATATGAATTCTATTCAAGTTTCCTACCTTGAGATATCGCGTTTACAAGGTTTTTAGACTTTCACCCCTGGTGACCCCAGATGACCTTGACCTCCACCAAATTCAAGACAGACTATCTCCTGACCATAACGCATCCACATACCAAATATGAAATATATCTAATCTTCCTTCCTTGAGATATTGTGCAGCCAGTCTGCACAGCCACCAAAAGTCGCTTCTTTTCTAATTTGAGTATGCATGACGTCACAGCCTTTGCATATATAATTAGCAAAAACTAACTATTTTCAAATCCAAATTTCGACATGAAAAACACATAACCTTACAAAATCATCATTAAAATTAATAGAGAACACATTTTCCGATAGTTTTGCAGCATTTTTGAAGTATTTTATACACAAAGCAATGAATTTGAGACGATTTTTCGAACTCGTAAAAACAGTTTTCATTCTGTTCGGAAAATTTGGTTTTTTCTCGAAAACAAGTTTTTTGGCACGGTATGCCAGAAAGAGGGTACATCAGAAATTTCCTTATACACCTAAAAAAGCTAACATTACCATGAAGTATTTCTGAATACGGTCAGGTATTCGCAAAGTTTAGAGCAGGTATTGACACTGCCTTGCACCGTATGTAAAAAGCCAAATTTCCCGTACTGAGGTGTTTGCATTAGTTGCGCGAAAATGGAACTACACCGAGCGAGAAAATATCCTCCACGTAAGTTTTAATCATGTTAACCTCGTCGAGTCTTCCTTTACGTTTGATTTACATATATATGGCAGGAAAATTACATTGAGAGTCAATTTTTGAAAACCTTGTAACGATTAAGTGGCTACCGATGCAAGGGTTATAGTGCTTGTATCTTAAGTACGTTAGTACCTTGAGTCGATCACCACAGTGTTATACAACGTACGGCAAGATGTACAGTACAACACCTATTAATTGACCGACTCATGGTAACCTTTTGACATAAGTGGCCATACACTTTGCACGTTACCACATTATACAATCAGTAAATCACAGTTATTGTACTAGACTCATAAATTATTGCAAACAATAACATGACAGAAAAATTGTGGCATTAAACTAGACAATAAAGAGGTAAAATGGAGGGATATTGGAATGTATAGTTCTCTTGTAAGGCTTGTTAGTGAACTCTGGGGTAATAAACGCTATACATGCAGTCAGTTGATTCTTATCCTTAGGTGGTGAGGTCGAAGAATTAAAATGAAGCCTCTGATCAGAAACACTTTGTTTAGTAATATAAGTTATGAACAACATGTGGAACTGGGTGGGTCTTAAGTTTTTTTAGGGAACTGGGTACTCAGTACACAACCCCCACCCCCATGCACAACTGGAGACATATCAACTGAGAGTAAGGTAACAACAGCTAGGCCATCAAGTTAATTCAAGTTAGAGACAAAAATTTTGACTGTAATATGCCATTACTATGTGATGGGGCAATTGTTACATTATTCATCTCTCCTCTGCTCAGTTAGTGGTGTAAAATGACAACATGCAGTTTATACTTCAAATGAGAAGGCAGTCTCAGAAGAACATATGAGATTTCATCCATCAGAATTAACAGCTGATGATACAGGACACAAGTGCACAACCAAAATTCTTAAGTCAGTAAATTGGCATCTTGCTTGTGTAGAGAAAAATTGTCCTCTAGGATACACTGACTCAGAATCCCATTTGTGCCATTATACAAGAAAAGGGTACATAGCAATGCAAGCTCTAATCTTAACCTCAACCCCCAAATGGGCCTAGAGCACTAGTAGGTGTAGGCTATAACTAGCAATTACATTTCAACAGGAACAGGCTGAGAACTAAGGCACAATTAATTCATTTGTGTAGAAATATGATTCAGCACAACAGTACAAAAATACAGTAAGTAAGAAAACTGAGAACAATGGCCCAGGCAAAATAATAAACAAAAAAAATCCTGAAACTGATGGAGCTGGCTCTTATAGGTGCGCATTCCATATACTCCAGGTATATTCCTCAAGTCATTTCCCTTTTGAAAATTCTTGACTTTGTCTGGTAAAACCATATGAAAGAACCGACAAGCTGGTAAAGTGTATGTGTAAATAAATGGCTATAGGGCCTATATCAATTGTTTCATGTAGCCTGCAATACCTGTAAGTGTAACACTAATTTGCTTATTTTGGTTCTTCAGCTTCATTGTTGATACTGTATTTTGCTCCCGATTCAACTCACAAGGTGCATATGACACAATAATTTTGTGCTACAGGCCTCCTAAAATTTTTTTACAAGCTTTTTTCTAAAATGAAAACTCACTCATACAGCAAGCAAGGACTAGTAAAGTAGTATCTGTATGATGATCACAGATCATCAGTACACATTCATACATTCACTATGTACCACAGTGTGCAGTCATAGCATGCATAGGCCAAGGCCTAGTATAGACTAGGCCTGTCTGTAAAATTTTAATGTTATTTGTTAGTGGTTTAAAACCTTAAAAGGGCCTGTCAGTCGTATTAAAATTCACTTTATTAGGCCTACTTGACATAAGGACTAAAATAGTATCCTAGTTAGCAGCCTAGAATCAAAACACATAACAATAGCTTACCATATGTTATAATATGTTAACCATAACGTTACCGCCTTGTGCGATGCTCTACGTGGCCAAAAAGTGCAAAATTCCAACTTGCAAAAACGTTCATTGCGACTATTTTGTTGTTTTGCTCGTAGTGTAATAGGTATCAGTAGTTAGCTTTATGTCTCAAACACTCGATTTTGGAAGTTTTACACCCCAATGATCCTGAATACGGTCAGGTATTCGCAAAATTTGAGGCCAGTCAAAAAACACCACCAAAAGTTGACCTGTTTTTGATGGAAAATTTCTCTGTGAAATTGCGAAAGAAACAATACCTCACGATATTTTTAGTAAAGAAAAGACTTTAAAATGTCAAATGACCAAGGATACAGCAACAAGGAACGCCTTTTTATGCATTATTCAGAAGCTTGAAGTTCCCCCAGCATGTTAGGTACCTATTCTGCAAAACTCATGATTTTCTCTTGTGGGCGGAGTTCCCATTTTAGAGGATGACGTCACAAGCCTCATTAACGCTTACAGCGAGGCTTGGCTGTGTGTGAATGAGATTTGCAGACTTTGACCCCCGGTGACCCAAGATGACCTTTGAACTCTGCCAAAAACAATAAGGACCTTCTCCTGACTATAACACATCCACATACCAAATATGAAATCCATCCAAGTTTCCTACCTCGAGATATCGTGTTAACAAGGTTTTTAGACTTTGACCCCTGGTGACCCCAAATGACCTTTGACCTCCACCAAAAACAACAAAGTTCTTCCTCTCAATATGGCGCATCTATGTACCAAGTTTGAAAACTGTCGGACATTCCTATCTTGAGATATTGTGTTAACGAGGTTTTTAGACTTTGACCCCTGGTGACCCCACATGACCTTTGACCTCCACCAAAAACAATAGGGTTCTTTCTCTCAATATGGTGCATCTATGTACCAAGTTTGAAAACTGTCGGACATTCCTACCTTGAGATATCGTTTTAACAAGCAAAGTGTCACACACACACACGCGCACAAACACATACACACATACACACACACACACACGCCATCATTGGTTTCTCTTATCATCGAAACCAAAAAAGGTTACACTTCCAAAGGACATCCCTTCACCACGCATGCGTCCAGTGGCTAAAAAAGGCTCTGTATATGCTCAATAATAAAAGTGACAGGGTCCTTATGGATAGAGGCAACTGCTCCAATCCTTTATGGTTCCAGGCAGAAAACTTAACTTATGACAGTTAGAACGAGTATGTTGGAGGCAGAAATGGAAGTTGTGCATTAAACAGGTTCTGTGATTAGGCACTGGAGACAATCAACAGGTATGAGAGACTGGCCAAACACACATTTAGAAAAAAGGATCAGCCTACTTTGTCTCCATCTATCAGTCGAGGCACAAGGTTTAGTTCTTTGAGGAGGCTGGTCATAGATCCTGGCTCTCTAGAATAGTCAGAGGCAATAAATCTAGCTGACGGTTTTTCTATGCCCTCAAGTTTGTCATGCAGGTAGACCTTGTGAGGGTCTCAAACAGTAGCGGTGTACTCTAGCACTGGTCAAAGAATACCTTTATAAGCCATTAACTTCACATCTCTAGGACACAACTTAGACAATTTTTTATACAAAATGCCTAGAATTTTATTTCCCTTGTTACAGATATTCTGGATTTGCTTATCCCAGTTTACATCTTTAGTAATGGTAATTCCTAGATACTTAATGCTATCAACCCTTGGGAGCTCAATCCTTTTTAAAACATGCACGTTTTCATACACAATCCTGACTTAGTTGGGGTTAATGAAAGATGGCTCCATAGTGATATTAGTAATTCTGAAATTCAGGTTCCAGGGTAATAAACTTATAGGCGCACAATAGGGTTGATACTGTTGGTGGTAGAGGTGGAGGGGTCTTGCTGTATGTTACGGACAGTATGAATTGCGTTGAAGTCACTGACAAGTTTTCTGCTGGTTTTGCTAACTGCTTGTTTTGTGAACTTAGTCTGATCAATGGGGGTACTCCTTTGGTTGTTGGCATCATTTATTGTTCACCTAACTCTGGTGCTGATAATAATCAGAATTTGCTTCAAAGTTTGAAGAAACTATCTTCTAAGAGAGTGGTTGTGTTTGGGGATTTCAACTTTCCTGATACTGACTGGCATTTATGCACTAGCGGGCCACATGGGAGGGAGTTTCTTGGGGTAGTGTCCGATTGTTTCCTCACTCAGCATGTTCTGTTTCCCACGAGGATAATTGTTTAGATTTGGTGTTAAGTACTGATGAAAACCTGGTCAGAAATGTGAGTAGTGGTGGTAAGGTTGGATGTAGTGACCGTGATCTTATTACTTTTGACATTATGTTGTTTCAGTAAACCTCCAAGTAGTAACGAAACTGTTCTTGACTTCAGTAAGCTAACTTTAGTCATGCAAAAGAGGAGCTTAGCATAGATTGGGTTGCACATTTGTCTCACTTAGGTCCTGCCCAAGCATGGAAATTTTTCAGCAGTTGTTTCTGACATTTATACAAATTTGTGTATACCACTCAAGAAGGCACTGGTGAAAAGTAGGCCTATTTGGATTTCTAGGGAGGTACTCAGAGTAGCAAGGAAGAAACGTAAGTGTTGGCGACATTATAAGGTAAGCAAGGAGTCTGATGACTTAACTGCCTACACGGGTCTAGAGATCTTAGTTAAAGATTTGGTTAAGGACACTAAAGCTAGGTTTAAAAAGAAGTTGGCCAGTGAGGTTAAGATTAACCCCAAATCTTTCCATGCCTATGTCAGATCTATGCAGCATGTTAAGGAGAGGGGTGGGCCACTTCATGATGTGAATGGTTCATAAGTTAAAGATCATCCGGATATGGCTAATTTGTTAAATGATTATTTTGTATCTGTTTTTACCAAGGCGTCTTCTCTAATGGGGATTTGTAGGGGTTCCCACAACTATTCTTCAGTAAGTGACATTGTGTTCTCTGAGGAACAGGTTCTGAAAAAATTAAAGTTTAAAGACAAGTAAAGCTCCTGGGCCAGATGGGATCCATCCTGTCATCCTTCATGAATGCTCCGAGGTTTTACAGTTCCGCTATCAATTATTTTCCAGAAATGTCTAGACTCATGTTTTGTTACTACTGACTGGCAGGTTGCTAATGTCACTTCAATATTTAACTAGAAAGCCAAAAGGCTTAGTGATTCCTTCCCATTGTAATAATGAAGATGGATGCCACATGACAAGCATGAGATCGCTCACAAATACTGAGGTAAGGTCAAAACCTTTTGAGATCATGTGACCCAAAATGACCTTTCACCCTCACTTAAAATAAAAGGGAGCAACTACCTAAAAAGACCATCAACATGCTAAATATGAGCAATTCACAAACTGAGTATGAGATCCCTCCACAGTTCAATAACCACATGAAAATGTCATGTCTACAAGGTTTTGCCCTTTTGTGATCGCAACCTTTGACCTCCACTAACAAGAGAAATCTCCCACGCAGTTACGATGCTGGTAACCTATGTTGTCTATTAACTTGATAAAGAGATATTTTTGAAACATGCTCCTTTAAATCAAAATTTCGGGTACTGAGGATGGCTCTCTATATAATGATGTCTCTATGATCCAAAAAGTTGACTGCATTGAGGTAATGTGTTAGAACAAGTCCTAATCCTAACATTAACCCATAAATTGGAACATACAGTAGAGACATCTCAACAGAAGGGTGTAATCTTGGCAATTAGTGGTGGTCCTTTTGTATTTGTTTTTTGGTGTAATGCCCTTCCCAATGACTATGATGTCCTTGAAAATAAACAAAAAATGGGAACCCTATTACTCCAGAATCTAACAAGATTTGTAATTTGCCTTAAACTGTCTGCTTGTAGGAACACCACATAACAGGGTACAAGTCAACTGTCCTTTGTTTTATACACAGTAGATACTATTATGCTTGTTTTGATTACATGAACTACAGTACTTTCTGAAAAACAAGCCTTACCTACTTAACAAGATTCGTAATTTGCCTTAAACTTTCTGCTTGAAGGAACACCACAGAACAGAGTACAAGTCAACTGTTCTTTGTTTGATGCACAGCAGATACTATTATGCTTGTTTGGATTACATGAACTCCAGTACTTTCTGAAAAACAAGCTTTACTGAGAGGGCTAAATAAGTGTCAGACACTATCTCTAGACAGGTAGGAAATGGTTAAATCCATTGAGCTGTATGATTCAATGAGAAAACCCCTCAGGACACTGTGGCAGTCAAATGTGATAAATTAAGTAAGATAACAGTGACCAGCAAATTTTCACAGCTTCTGGTGGGTCAGTTACAATTTGATTCATTTAATTAAACAATCTCAGTCCAAGCATGCTCAAGGTTATTTGATCCAAATGATCAGTTGTTTAGTTCTTTTTATAGAACTAATTACCCGTGGTATATTTAATTATCTAGTTCCCACTTACATGTCCTTATGAGGACAGAGGCACAAGGTTTGCCTGTAACTTTAAACAATCTTTGATACTAAATTTAATGTTATCTTCATTTTTTCTTTAGGGTTATGGAAGAAGCAATGTTTGTATGCTCTAAAAGAAATTTTGGGCATCATACAGAGCACTTGATCTGTTCAAAGTTAACACTTATAAAGTTCCCCACTGAACAGTTCCTCTGCTTTGTGGGCATGGAAGCTTTCTCCAATATGTTCAGACTATGTCCCCAAATAACCCTCATACAGCCTTTGTTTAACTCACATGTTCCAGACACTGCTAGAAACTTCCACTTAAGAGTAGGAAATATATTTCATGAAAATCAATAGGCCAAAATCAGCATACCTATGACAAAGATAAATTAACTAACATGTCAGCCTGATGAATGTTTTTTTCCTTTATAACTTTTTCAGATTTTGTTCTACCCACTTACTCTTATGTGTATTAATACTGACACTAAGTGTTATAGGGCAAAATTTCAAACCAAAATCAACATAAATACTGTACCAAATGCACTTTTATGCACTTAAGACATTCTTAATACAGTGAGATTGCTTCAGTACATATTTTGAAATTACCCAACTTGATCATTTACATAATCACATGGATTCCAAAAGCTTACCTATGCATCTTACATTACCCATGCCATTCAAAACTATTAACCCTACACACCAATGAATATTACCCTTAACAGTTACCCTTTTTGAGATAAAATATGTGCAAGGTTTAACCTCTGATGACCCTAAATGACCTTTGACCTCCAGTGAAAACAATAGGGATCATCTACTCAATATGGACAATCCACATGCTAAGTATAAGTTCCCTCACAGCTACCCTTCTTGAGATATGCTGTTTACAAAGTTTTGATGTTTTGACCTCTGGTGACCCCAGATGACGTTTGACCTCCACCAAAAACAATAGGGATCATCTACTTAACATGGACAATCCACATGCTATGTATAAGAGTCCTCACAGTTACCCTTCTTGAGATACAGTGTTTACAAGGTTTTGGCCTTTTTACCTCTGGTGACCCCAAATGACCTTTGACCTCCACCAAAAACAATAGGGATCATCTACTCAATATGGGCAATCCACATGGTAAGTATGAGATCACTCACATTTTTCTTTCTGGAGATATCGTGTTTACAAGCAATTCCCAAGGTATTTACCATTTGACCCCTGGTGACCCCAAATGACCTTTGACCTCCATCAAAAACAGTAGGGATCTTCTACTCAATGTGGGCATTAATCTACCTGCCAAGTTTGAGGTCTCTCAGAGTTACCCTTCTTGAGATATCGTGTTTACAAGCAGGCTTCACATACGCACACACACACATATACACATACAAGACATCACCACCACATAGATTCCTTGCCTGCCTTCAGCAAGGGATCAAAAAGGGGGATCAGAACTCACCTTGTAATTACAGGCCAGTCAGTTTAACTAGTGTTGTGTGCAAAATTATGGAATCCTTGATCAAGGACTGTTTGCTAAAGCATCTTTTAGATAATGGGTTACTCAATCTGACTCAGCATGGTTTCCTACCCAGTGGGTCTTGTGTTACAAATCTGCTTAGCTTTCTTGAAGATGTTTTCTTTGTCTCTCGATTCAGGTTCCAGTGTTGATGTTATTTATCTTGACTTCCAAAAAGCCTTTGACAAAGTACCTCTAGGTAGACTCATGGTTAAGTTGCATAGGTTAGGCATCAAAGGCAAGTGCGGCCAGTGAATCAATACGTGGCTCAATAGTAGGTCTCAGAGAGTTGTTGTCAATGGCAATTTTTCTTCGAAGTCTCAAGTGGTGTACCAAAAGGTTCTGTTCTTGTCCCACTTCTTTTCTTAATTTTCTTAAATGATATTGATAGCTCTATCACTTCCAGTATAAGTAAGTTTGCTCCATAGGAAGGTTGCTGATGAGGATGATTCCTTATTGCTTCAGAATGATCTGGATAGTTTATTTTCATGGTCTCAGACTTGGCAAATGTCTTTTAATGCTGATAAGTGCAAAGTCCTCCACTTTGGTTCTAAGAATCCCTGCTATGATTATACTATGAATGGTACAAATTTGAACAAAGTGACTTCTGAGAAAGACCTAGGTGTAGTTATTACAGGTGATTTAAAGTCATCTAGGCAGTGTGCAGCTACAGTACTGCTGCAAGAGCAAATAGGGTGCTTGGGTTGATCAGGAGGAATTTTAGGAGTTATAGTAAAGGAATTGTGCTAAATTTGTATAAGTTGCTGGTTAGACCCCATCTCAACTATGCTGCTCAGGCCTGGATTGCTTCTTTGAGAAGGACAAATTGCTTTTACCGCAAGTTCAGAAGAGAACTACTCGACTCATACCTGAGGTTAGAAATCGACAGTACCTTATTCCCAAAGGCTTAAGCTGCTTAGGCTAACCGCTTTGGAGCTGAGAAGGATTAAGGAAGACATGCTCCAGGTATACAAATATTTTTCTGAAGGGAATCCCTTGTTAGCTTGTAGTTATTTAAAGGTCCTAAGTAATCCTTGGGTTAGAGGCCGTTGTGAAAAGCTTGATAAGTCTTTTGATAGACTTGACATTAATTAGGAAGTTCAGTTTCTCTCATAGTGTTGTTAATGAGTAGAATACCCTGTCTGAGTGGGTTGTTAACTCCATATCAGTGTACTGTTTTAAAGGTAAAGAGCAGTCCCCCCAAACTTATTTTGAAGAAAAAGCTAAATAACACAATTTTCATCTTCTTTCTCTTCAAAGTATCTTTCATTACTTTTTATGACTTAACTATTGCATATTCAAGGTAAAGCAAGCAGTTATTTCTGGTAAATTTCACATTTGAAGAGAAAACACATTGTCACATGACTCCCAACAGCCAATCATGAAACTGGACAGTCTACTACACTTCTTCAATTTGGGATGACTGCTCCTGCCCTTTACGGTAAATATTAACAAATTTTTCCATGACTGTGGTAGAATCTAATATATCTAGGCTCTTTAGGTGTTGGTGGTTTGCTCTTTGTTTTTGGGGGGGTTTTGGATGACAGGGCATCTTATGGGGCCTTTCAAGCCCTCCTTTGCCCTTTGACCTGTTATGCTATGCTATGCTATGCTATGCTACGCTACGCTATGCTACGCTCTGTTACGTTATGTTATGTTATGTTATGCTATGTTATGTTTTGAGTGTACTGTCCCCTATAGTGGCAAAATTTTCAATTTGGTCAGCATCAAAATCATCAATTATATCTAGAAGTAAATTACTTGAGCAGTTGGATTAACAGCCACCACTTTCTTATGTAACCTATTGGTCCAATCAATTTTCTTGAAATGAAAATCACCCAAGACATGGATACAAGGCATCTTAGATTTTTTAAGGGTGGTCATAATTTTGGTAAGTTGGTCCTGTATCAGAGACATGTGCCTATTGATATTATTACATACACTTATATAGCGCACTACCACAGAATGTTTATTTGTGCTTTACAACACCTTAAAGTAGAATTACAATGGCATTTGCCATCAAAGAAAACAGCCCAAGTTTTCTCTCCAGTATTCCTTAAGGCTTACTTTTGAAGTGTGCCAAATATGAAGTAAAACTAATGACAGGAAATGGTATAAATTTGGGGATAAAACAGCCCATTTTTCATGATAGAAATCGAACATTTCACGAAAAGAACTGCAGTGGTCACGTGTTCCAAGTTGACCCGTGACGTCACTGTGAAGACTCATTCTTATCGTGACCTGAGCTTGTTTACATGGTGAAGTGCAGTGTATACATACACACGTGCAAAGTATATGCAAGCTAGCGTTAGTTGTGGTTGTACAGTACAGCATGCAACGTGAATCACATCAAACCAAAAAGGTTTCGCTGTTGGACTAGAACTACGAATTGACGCAAAATGCCAAGAAATTGTGTTGTTGGGGGATGCACCAGAAAAAGTGCGGATCCCTCGCTGAGCTTTTTTGATTTTCCGAGCGAGAAAACCAACGATAAGTGCAGGAAACTCTGGATACGCTTTGTGAGGAGAACGAGAAAAGATTTTGTGGCACCTGGGGGCCGTTCCACAAAGAGTTACGCACAATCTTAAGTTTGATTCACCATACTTAAGCCAACAGTAAATCATACTTAAGATCGTGCGTAACTCTTTGTGGAACGGGCCCCTGGTGTTTCTCACGGAAAGAACGCAAAGATTTGTTCTGCACATTTCACCGAAGACGATTGGGATCCACAGTATGTTTTACAGAAAAAGATGAACTTCAAAGTGAAACCTAAATTGAAGACACTGGCTACTAGAGCGCCACTATCATTGAGCATGTGGTGCATACACGATTTGGGAATTTCAGTAACGCAACACACTCTTCAACAGTTTTTCGAGGAAAAGATGTATCTTTGTTGCAGTGTCGTTGGAACCATGAAAAATAAATAAAAAAAAATTTCAAAGGCTTCAGGAAGTGGGGACCGCGGCAAGAATTTCGGAAGTGGATGTTGAACACATTCTTGATCGGTCCAATACACCTGCACTGCATCAAGTAATGGTGGTGCTCCGCTTTAGATATACTGCTCGCACTCAGCCCCCTCCCCTCTCCCCCTTTTCCATTCCGTCGCGCCGCGTTCTTAGTGTTAATTTATGTACAACCGTGCATACAGGCTCATTTCCAGTTATTACTTTCCATTTCCCCAACTTGGCAGTGGTATATCTCGTAATGTCCTCATCATTTTACAATTTACTCAGTTTTTACTAGAATGAAACTTCTATTGAAAAAAGCTCATAAGGCGACTATCGAAGGTTTAGATTCTACTAACAAGCCTAGGAAATGCCATTTCCAGCAAGGGGTCGCGATTTTCCAATATTTTCTCAACGCTCCCTGCCAACTGATGGGGTGGAAGCGCTCCGCTATAGTCTTTCAGACAGTCACCATTTCTCACGCCCTCCGCCCAAATTTACTTTTACACGAACTCCTTGAGCCTTCTCCCTTAGCCTCACCGGTGCCAATACCCATATCATAGTGGGGAAAGGTTTTGAGCTAAAATTTCTACTGTCAAATGTAGCTATGAAATGGGAAAAGAAAAGCTGCAAACAAATGGACATAACAGACCCCTTCACTAAAGGATAACGATGATAGGAAGAAATTAAACTCCTTTAGATGTCTGAAAAATGTTATCACACATTAGGGAGGTTAAGAGGAAGGGTGGGTTTGGTGAGGGGGAGGTGCATGTCGGGTGGTTAGGCGCTCCACCCTCATAAGTTTTAATACACCCCCCCCCCTTCGAAATTTTGTGTATTCTTATAGTGGTGAGGCCACATATGCTCGGAAAATACTCTTCCAATACGGTTTCAAACAATTACATCCCTAAAACCTAGCCCGGGAGGGGAGGGGGTGACTACCGTGTAGAACATTGCCGATACCGCTCTCTTACAATTTGACCAGTGAGAAGTGATTAAAAGTGATTTTAGGGGATTAAATGGGTGTCTCTTCTTCATTCCATCCACTGCGTACAGCACTTATTAAACGTTTTCGTAGCCTATACGAATTTCAAAGCGCGCCTTTCACAGAGAACAAGAAACTTTTTTGAACTTCATTCATCATACACAGACTCTTCTAAGTACCTACGTATATATTTTACTTAAAATTAAAAAAGGAGAGAGAGAGAGAGAGAGAGATAAGAAAGGAAAAACAACCAGTCTAGAACTTGGAGACGGCCCTGATTGGCAGGGTTCGCGGCAGGTTGTTCTTCTCTGGGTTGAGCTCCTTCAGCAAGGACAGGTTCAAACATTTAAGGGTTAGGGCCCATTCTGCTGGGTACATGACCTTCCGCTCCATCCTCTCCTCCCTCAAGATCAATGTCATCATATTCATCATTTTCTGATTCATCATTTTCCTCTGAAGATGATGATGAATCACTAAATGGAGAATCCACACATTCTAATTCAACATATCCCTCAGCTGGTTCTTCTTCGACCTCGGCGTCTGGTTGGTTGGAGGCCATTCTGACCGCGGAATGTCGATGGTTGGCAGACTCGAAGGTGAGTTCTATATATACGGGACTATCCAAACACTTGGTGAGCTTGTTTTGTTTCCCGTTTTAATTTTCCTTTTCAGGGTTATGACTTCAGTGAAACTTAGCACGCAGTATAATTAGCAATGTTACCGAAATATCGGGACTGTACAAGCGGGACATCACTGCAGTAAAACAGCGTAGCTTGCATTGCCTACTTGTATGCTTTTGTGTATTGGATCAACACAGTTGTTCTCTCGTAGCCTTCTCCAGGGACTATGGAAGTTTATTCACTTTGTTTAATATGGATTGAAAGGGTTTTCTATTTCGTTTCGTTTTTTGTTTTCTGGATGTTTATATGGGTTTAATACCTTTCTCGGATATGTGGTAAGTTGACTGTCACGATTTCGTTCACTGTGACTCAGGCCACTTGTGTGATTTCCGGTAGCCATTGTGTGAACGAACCAAGCAGGCAGGGCACTGTTCTCAATGTGTTCTTCTCATTCAATTGATAAATTAGGCCTAATTAGTCTATGTCGACATTTGCGAACATTCTACAGAACGTAGCTCGCATAACCCGTGAAGCTTAACTGGTTGTGAAACTGAGGTATTGGCGAACTGCCCCAGCCTATTCTATGCAGGGACTTGCATTATCTAGCTAGCGGCATTGGAACCGAAAAGGTGAAAGTGGTATTATCGTTGCCAAGAGGTAGCCTATATTTGCAGATTTTGATATGAACATGAATAACGTGATTTTCATAATCCGCCCGCAAACCGCGGGTTGCCAACTGCCTGGACATTGATTCGAAGTCACCTGCAATCTTGCACAGTGATCGTAGTAACTCAACACAGATGTGTACGATTCTTTGCACCACAGGCAGAGAGCTCGACTCTTCACAATGACGTCACGCACTGACCCGCGTGCTATTCGAGGTCATATCGGTGTTCTCAAATTGAGTGAATTCGGTTGTGTTGAGTAGGAGAAAACCCACGTTTTTATTCCCTTCGCTTGTGACTTTGTGAGGAGTTATTTACAAAAATCAAAAAGGATGTTGTTAAGTAACAATTGAACTACAATCTGTGTAAAAATGAGAGGTTTTTGTTTCTGTCATTGTAATTCTACTTTAAGAAAAAGCCAGGCTAAAAAATACATTTTCAAATGTACCTTAAATAACTTAAGAGATACAGACTCTCTGACACTAAGAGTGAGGGAATTGCATAACATAGAGCCACTAAAAGCAAATGCCCTTCCCCCCCAAACTGCTATGTCTCACAAAAGGAACAACCAGGCTTGTCTCACTATGAGAAGACTTTCCTAAGTTGAAAGAATACACATATCACAAAGAAAAGAGGGAGCCAGCCCACAACATGGTTTGTACTGAACACTAGAAGGAGAACTTTATTCTATAATTAACTGGTAGCCAGTGCAAACTTCTTAAAGAAGGGGTAATGTGTTGGTGATAATTGATATTGCTTATCATTCTTGCAGCAAAATTTTGAACTTTTGGCAATTTTTGAATTTGCTTTTTGGGCAAGCCATACAGTACAAGAGGTTGTTACAGTACTCATGCTGAGAAAACACCAACCCATGAATTACAGTAACTTTACGATGACTCTTAGTCTTTAGAGAGATACTTCAATATTTTATGTATGTTGTGGATGTTGTGATTGGCAGCTCTTATCTTTGTGTAATGTTTTTTAAAATTTCATGAACAGTCATAATAAACACCTAAATTTTTAATGTCACCAACCTTCCTAACTTCAACCCTCCAACCCTTAAACTTTAACAATCAAACTTAAATTAGTTGTTTAGCAGTACCTGAAAGAATAAATTCTGTTTTACCATCATTCATGTTCAAACCATGAGACAAAATCCACTTATTTAAATGTCAATGGTGCAGTTTTCAAGACAAGTTATAGCCTCAATTCTATTTGAATTGTAATCAGAACTTTAAATAGTTTAACAACTTCATGGTCATCTGCATATCCTGCTACAATAACAGCATGGTGATCAACAACCCTAGCCAAGGAAGAGGCATAAAGAGTGAAAAGAATAGGCCCAAGACATGACCCCTGTGGGACACCTACCTGTACTAACAAATTAGCAGGATTAGCCTAGACAGGAAATTAATACCCATCTTAACCAGCTGACACAAAATGGTGAAACTGATTTAGTGATTTGGGATATGTATGCGAATTCGTAAGTGTGTTCGGAAAGGGCCTGGGGGAGAGGCCTAGAATTGGTATTGATGTAAGCTCTGGAAATGTAAATAGTGTAAATAGACTGAAACTTTTGTATACAAATTGTGACTCTCTCCCAAACAAACTGGAAGAGTTAAAAGTTTATATTGAGGAGTTAAAGCCACATATTATTGCTTTAACTGAATGTATTCCAAAAAATGTTCAAAGAATTTCAGCAGCAAGAGATGAACTTATTTTTATGAGTTATATCATAACTGGTCAAGTGTAGGAAGAGGAGTGGCACTTTATGTGGATAATAATATTAAATCTTCAGCTGTTCAGACCTCCTTTTCTTCAGAGGCTTTGTTGGTAGAGGTGAATATGGGACAAGGTAGTCCCCTATGTGTTGGTTGTATATACAAGAGCCCCTCTAGCTCTGACGAGAATGACATTTTGTTAAATGAATCCATGAAGGAATGGACAAATAGAAGATTTAGAGATTGTTTAAAAGTGGGTGATTTTAATTTTAAAGATATTGATTGGGGCACTGAAACTGCCTCAAATATTAGGGCCAATCGTTTTCTCTCCTCGGTGAAAGACAATTTTTTATATCAACATCAGAGGAGTGAGACAAGGCATAGATACGGCCAGGTTTCATCCTTATTAGATCTTGTATTTACCCAAGATCCTGGGGCCGATTTCACTAACGTCAATTTTAGCGATCATCGCTAAGTCGATCGCTAAGTAAAATTTATCGCTAGTAGCGATGGCGATGAATTTTGGGTTTCACTAAACTAATCGCTATTAGCGATATAAAAAAAGGAAAACTTCATCGATGAACGAGGATGATCGCTTAAGTTTACTGTAACCTTTGACCTTGAGCTGCAAACAATATCAACATCTACAGCAGACGACCGAAAATATGGCAAGTACATAGAACGAGGAGAGGATAAAAAGGTACGAAATAGTACAATAGACCAATCAAAACTGTGCAAAAAGCAGGGGAATTGTAAAAATTGATTGAACTACTTCACCTCATTTGTATTTTCAATGTATATCGGTGTGAGTTTGAAAGGGAATACGCAAAATAGTCCTTAAACTGCCCTTCGCTAGCGCACCGTTCTGCGGCTGTACTATACTAGCCTAGCTTGTATAAGTAGTATTAGTAACACGCATGGAAGTAATTAGGACTAAGTTAAGCCTAACGTTAGGCCTTGCATACTTAGCCTAGTAATACTGAAAGTGATAGTATCGCTCTCCTCACCAATTAAGGATACCACACTGTGTGGCTGTGTTCAACAAAGGGCCCACTTCGGCCAGTACTGGTACGAGTGTTCGCGCTAGCCTTTGTCCCTTGGACAAAACTCAATAACAAACATTCCTATGCTATGTACCTATTAATAGGTAGACTAACCAGTAAAGACTGAGGAGCGGATTGTATAGTCGGTTCAGCTTGAGACTTAAGTGACTAAGTTAGGCCTAGGCTAGGCCCAGGTTAAGCCGTGTAGGCCTAACGTTAGTTGTGAAAGTGTAACATTGGTTAAGTATAATCCTGTTCAAAAAAATGACACCAATTTAGTTTGAAAGAACAGTCTGTAATGTTAAGCAAGGCCTACGCTTAGTGTAAGTACTATTTAGTTACTATAGCCTAACATATCCTAACGTTAGGCCTAACGTACGTTACTTAGTTACTAGCCTATAACTTAGTCTAGGTCTAACGTACGTTTCAGCTTTTTCCTAGCCTAGCAGTAGCCAGTACCCAGTGTTCTCCACAAGCCTAGCTGGTTTGTCTGTGTGTGACACCAGCACGAAGGTGTTCTAGCACCAGCTCTGAAAATGTGCCATTGCAGAAAAAGTGGAACCACCCAGACAAACGCTATCAATTTGAAAGCTTTAAACAGATCAAACAGTAAATTGCCTAGGCCAAGGCCCAATATCAATGTGCACATTGAATAATGATTATCAGAACAGTTTCTCATGGAATGAAAGCCCAGAAAGGAAGCAAACAGCCTAACTGTATTTACATTTCATCATTGAATTTAGCAAACATTTTCCCAAGAAAGACATCCTTTATCTTTGGTCCACTTTCCAAGACAGTGATTACTTAGCCCACTTCAATGTTTGGAGCACCCAAAAAATGGAATCAGCAGAGAACACTGCTATACCACAAGTTTGCCTGGCTAGACAACGTATAGGCATAGATCTCACACACTTGTTCCCTGCATTTGGCCTAAACCTACCTAGGATCTTGGCATACCTCTTGTCCTCTTGTTTCCCTTGATATTATGGCCAGAAATATTGTGGAAATACAATGTGATACTAGTTGCAGTGACTGTCTTCTTGGACCTGAAAACAATTTCAAACCTTCTGTTATGATTCAAAGTATATATTACAACCCTGTGACTGTTAATATAATAAGTTTCATTGCCTTTCTCTGTGATAGCTTAAGAGTTGATCTGAAATTTAGTGCATGGTACAGTATTGATTTGAAATGGGTGTGGAGGGGTAGAGTTAGAAAAGTGCAGTACGCTGGGCTTTTGTCTTAAAATTGTGAAAGATGAAAGAGTAACACAGCTTTGGCTAGGGCCTTTAGAATACTGGCAAGCCTAGGCCTTGGTAAAGTTTTTTAGGGATTGGTGGCTAAAGGATGTTAGCTCCATTGTTCACGTCATATTGTAATTCACCCCATGTTATAAAACTCAGTTTTATACAGTATGGTCTCATGTTATAAACAGCCTTGTTGAAGCTGCTGAGTCAGAAGCCTTTTACTTCAAGATAATCGGTTTATTGAGACTGTGTATCCCCATATAGACTGTGTCATATGCTCCTGAAAAGATTAATTCACACAGTCTATCGTCATAGGTCTATACGGTTACCCCGTTTCAAAGGAATTGTACTTAAAATTTTGATGATGTAAGTCTATCCTCATACTGTAGCTTTAAAAAACATAAGCCAAACTAGGTTAAAGGCCTTACATTACTGATTTATTGATGGGGAGTACAGTAAACTGTTGCTGATTTGACATTGCATAGAAATAGAGGGATGGTAACCAAGTGGGCATGACCCAATGCTTTGTAGACAGACTTTCCAGTACGGGCTTTAAGTTGTACCAGGTCAGATCAAAACCAGCAGGGAATAATTTATTTGTTCACTGTACATGACAAGACGGAACTGAGGGATCAGGGTAATAATTGGAACTTACTGGCAATGCCTATAGCAGAGCTGCCAAGTCTTCCTAATTCTGCAGAAGACTTCCTGAAAATTTCACCTCTAAACATGCAAAATATAAAATCTTCCTGATTGAGAACAGAATTTCCCCCATTGAAATACACACAAATCCCTGAAATCTTCCTGATTTATGAGGTAAATCTTCCTGATTTCAAGACCTCAATGTTGGCAGCTCTGCTATAGGCTGTGACATGTGGTGAACCTGCATGTCACAATTTTTATTGTGCCAGCCTGGTTTGTTTGGCATCACATTTTTTTTTATTTTCAGGCCTGATTGGTATATAAAAGGAAGTTACCATCACTAAAAAAGTCTGCAGGAATAGTCTGAGGACTCCCTCCCTCTTTGTATGAAAATACCATTTTTGGTTCCTGAAATATCCTTTTTAATTGGATGGCAATATTCATTAACATACATAATAGCAATACTCAATAAACAGCTTTTGTAAGGCTGTAGATTTGCTCTTCTCTACCTTTGCAGCAAGGAACTCTACAAGTGAATAAAGCTGATGCCCCTCCTAACCCCCCCCCCTCCATAAATAAATAAATGCTCAAATATATAAATAAATGAACGAACGAACGAACGAACGAACGAACGAACGAACGAACGAACGAACGAACGAACGAACGAACGAACGAACGAACGAACGAACGAACGAACGAACGAACGAACGAACGAACGAACGAACGAACGAACGAATGAATGATAAAAAATAAGGAGTGTGATGCTGGCTTTGTGCCCTTTTTAAAGGGCCAAGCCTCTCACCCCAAACTACAATTTTGGTATGGGGGTACCAAAATTCTCAATTCGCTCAGCTCTTTGATTGACAGCTAATTCAAACAATGCAGAGTACCAAAGCTTATATTACACAGCATGAATGGTACTGAGAGTGTTTTGATTATATAAATTGAGTTTTTCTTTACTCACCTTGAAGCAATGAATTGAGATTGTATCTGGATGAGCATGAATTTCAGACAATTGTGGGAGGGGCTTAAGTAAGAAGGTTAGGAGAATTGGTACTGCTTGTGGTGAGAGAAATGGGCCTTTAAAGTCCTACTTCGCCTAAGTGCCCCTAAGGTGTGGAAAGTTTCTTGGTTTTTCTTTGGTGCCAATAAAAGAAAGGATACATGTACATTTTCTCTGTTTTATATTTTGTGTTTAACATGGAGGCCAGTTTGCTCCAATTTTGGATCCTTGTTGTCATTAGAGGGGAACAGTGACTTCTTCTTTGTGATTCTATCTACAGATTCCAGAACAGAAGAATAGCTGCAAACCAAGCATTAGCCCTAGTAGCCTACTACAGTACTCTTATTTGTACATGATACTTGGCAGTCATGCCCCAAATTACACATCAAGCCTAGAAAGAAGAGCATGACAACTGGAGGACAGAAGAATGGACGTATGAAGGATTTCCTGGAATTTTGTAGATATTAAAGGATAGTTAGGGGTGGGTCTACAGAGGGTCGGGGGGGGGGGGGTTCACTGACTATGCTTTCAATACAAGGTAATGAACACTGACTCATGCACAAATCACACATTTAAATATTAACACAAGTGAACATTTAACTTGATCTTTTCAGTGACACTAAATTTTTGATGCAATGTTGGAAATAGGACATGTAACTGGGAGAAAATAAAGTCTAGTACTGGGTAGAGCTTGTGGTAATAGACAACATACTAGTAGGCTATAGGGAAGACTATTACATTGGCGTTAATCAGCAGATTCTCAGTTGCAGGGCTGTCTAGCAAGGTTTTAGCCATGGGGGCATGTGCCTTAAAAATGTCAACCGTAGGTCTTTATGATGAGACCAGCCATTTTGGACTAAGGAGAGAAAATGTAAAAACTCGCACCATTTTGCATCTACTGTAGAGTCCTTGAAATAGACAAAAATGTTACTTGGGAGATGGCCACCTCCCTTTAGACCCTCTCTAAGGCCAGAGAAAGTTCAACCACGTGCCTCTCATTTCTTGATTTGTTGATAGATTTCTTAACTTTGGTTTTGGAAGGAAGACCAAAAGGGAAGGCAGGAGTAAAAGTAGCATAACAATATCCCTACTTGGAACCTTCTTTGCGCCTGCTTGTAAATAGACCTTGGAACCCCAAGCCGTCGAAAGAAAGCAGATACAGTGCTTTGGGGTTCTGCGGTTGCCAGATTGTTCCATCATCAACAGGCCAAATTTGGGCCCAGAAGTTGGACAAAATGTTGAAAAATATATTATTGACGAATTAGAACCTATTATGAAAATTAATAATTTGCAAATTAAATTTATGAACACTCTGGCTTACTACCTGTACAGACGTTGTGTTGCAGCGATGCAGCCTTGCAGTATGCATGGGAGAAATCATTAGGAACACTGCTCATCAAAACCAGAGCACTATGACCCGTAGGCGACAGAAGCAAGGGATTGTGGGACAGTCCACATGACCACATCCCCTCCCTTAATTTTTCAGTGGGGAATGTACCCCCTAAAAATATTTCAAAAAATGAAAAAAGACGGATGATTGGAACAAATTTTAAATTAACAATAAACATTTATAATTATTATGATGTATTAAAATAAAGAACATTAGCAACCAAATGTTGCCTGTTGACGATTGAACTTAAGGATTTTGCTTTTTCAGCATTCCTTATATACTTGAATATCAGCAGAATCTGAACAGTGAACCAACTGGGCCAAGCTGCATTAATTTTAGTAGTTATAAAACTATTCCCACATAGTAAAGTGATATCTTTAATAGCTAGCATTACTTCCTGGGACTCAGTGGCATAGCGGGAGCAGGGGGTGAGGCAAGAAGCAAAAGAGTAGTATAAATTTCCTGGAAAACTATTTCACTACCAAAGATAGCAATTTCATACCGCATACATCAGGACCGGACGTTACATCTCTGCCTGGTCAAAGGGGGGGGCAATAGAGGCCATTGCCCACCCAAAGGTGGGCCAAAAAGCTTTTAAAACTGTTCAGTAATAATAATAAAAAAAAACACTGAAACATGAAGAGTTTTACATGGAGACTCAACAAAACTTAACTCCACAATTGTACACTTTTTATAGCACCAAATCACATCTGAAGGCATTCAGCTAAAGAAAAGTTTTCCAAAGGGGGAGAGGACACCTCTCCCTTTAGAACCCCTGCCCTTTAGTCAGGGTAACCCTTCCATCGAGGGAGATGTAGTAACCCTGACTTGGTCGTTAGGGAGCAACTAGCACTATTTTTAAATCTCAGGTATTTCGTCACACTTGTTCTAATGCATACCTGTTCTAAAGGCCAAGTCGGCTAGTTAACTGTTGTAATATTACCTGCGTAACAGGCTGTACGGCATATTCCATTTTACGTGCTAAAACGGACACGACCAGACCGGCGAAACGATCATGGGAGCTGGAATGGCCTGCCTGGTGGGGGATTCAATCTGGTTTTCTGTGCTGTGTTAGTGGTCTTGTTTTGTTCGTGCGGGTGTTGATGTTCGGTTTTTCGTTTGCTGGCCAAATGAAGTGATTGTACGGCATATGTGATATGAAGTGATTGTACGGAATATTTTTTTTTTTTGTAAAAGTCCCCTCGACACTCTGGCGAAGAGCCAAGGGGCAAAAACAAAAACTTTACTCCCGGAGGAGTTCTGCTCCCTTAAGGAGCTAAATGTCCCAAATGGACAAGTACGGCATAGGGTCTTTTTCTAAAAGTCCCCTCGACTCTCTGGCGAAGAGTCGAGGGGCGAAAACCAAACATTTACTCCCGGAGGGGTAGTTTGGCACATTTTTCTTCTTTTTTTTTTTAAAGTCACCTCGACTCTCAGGCGAAGAGCCAAGGGGCGAAAACCAAACATTTACTCCCTTAGGAGTTCTGCTCCCTTTAGGAGCTAAACGTCCCAAATGGACAAGTACGCCCTCTAAAGGGCAAACATGTGCCATCCTGCTCTAGACTGGCTGAATAGAACAGAAACCACACCTCAAGGCCAATACGTCCACAGATGGACGGCATATTCCTTTTTTCTAATTTTTTTTCTAAAAGTCCCCTCGCCTCTCTGGCGATACCAATGCCCTATGACTTGTGTTTTTCTGAACAGGTGTATCCCGTATTTTCAAAAGCAGTCCACGATAATGATAACGCAATGCATTCCAACAGCTTTGAAGGGTATGCAGTCATCATTTTATGTGCTAATTATCTCGCTTAGAATAAAATTCAACTACAAATTACGTTGTTTTGATCAAAACCAAAGTTTTATTCCATTTGTGCTCCCCATTGGCGTAGAGTTCACAACAAAATGAATATTCATATAAAATGAGCGTTCTCGTTCCTGACTGGCGAACCAACCTTTTTTGGTTCGTGAAGCCACTTTTGTCTCTATCTGGTCCCTGACGTCGAGCTGTATGAACAAAGCAGGGTCACCTCAACGGAAGGGTTACCATGACTACCCTCCCCTATATTACTACAAAATCAGTTTAGTCAAGTGCAGTCACTCCAACTTGAAGTAGTGTAGTAGACTGTCATGTTTCATGGTTCAAGCTGTTGACACTCGTGTGACAGCACTTTTTCTCTCAAATGCGAAATTTATTGCTTGGAAGTCTGAAAATATGATGATGGGTACTTTGAAGAGAAATAGGGAGAAAATTGTGATATTTAGCTGTTTTTTCGAAATAGTTTTTTTTTTTTTTTGGGGGGGGGGTGGCTGCTCTTGACCTTTAACCAAATGCCTTGGGATCCACCAATACTCTAAATACACCATCTCCAAAGAGACCCCTCCCACCAAACTTCTAACAAATACTTAATCAGATCTGGAATGAGTCATCTTCATCCCTAAATATTTTTGCTTCCGCCGCCACTGCTCTGCCCAGAACCCCAAAAGAGGAGGAAAATGAAACCACCTAATTTGCTCATTTCTATAAAATAGTGTTTTCATTGTCCCGACAATCATCACAAACAGCTGAATGATACACGAATCCGTATAAGTCTAAATTGCAAGTTCCACAAGGTTCACAATAGGCTTGTACCAACTTCACACCAATTCGCCGGTAACCGGTCAATCTTGTCAAAACTGCTACAAATCGCTCAGTCCCGCTAGTTTATGGTGCGGCACCAAGCTTGAGAGGTTACAGCCCTGTATTTCGACACCCCTATGTTCCGACAAATCCATTATGTGCCAACTAGGGATGCCGGACTATGGACAGTTAGTAGGGGGAGGGGCATCCCAGATGCTAGCTCCCACTCAGCTCCTCGACAAAATTAATATGGAAACCCCTACGGAAAAGCTCCGCAGTCGTTTTCGCCTTAAGAAAGTTCTCATCCCTCATCATTTCTCTTAACCCCTAGTCCCCCCCCCCCCACAACAGACTTTGAAAATCCGCGTACCGCCACTGCAGGCTTAAATCACTTTTTCTATTCATTTGTTTTATTCTGGCTCATTCTGGCCTTAAACTTTTTCACGGAATCGCCACTTTAAGAAAGCTATTTGGTTCTTTGTAGGCCACTTGATAAACTTCGATTAAGGGACCAACTCGATTTTTTAGGCGAATACAATTGATCTAGGTCGAATTACACAAAATGCAAAGGAAGTGTATTTGCAGTGGCGTACGAGAAGGGATCCAGATCCAGTAGCCCTACTTAACTTACACAGATTTTACTTTAAAAGGTAGCCTTTCCCTTTAGGGATACTCCCTCCCTTTAGACCCCTCCCCCAGGCCAGCAATCACTCAACATACTGCATGGCCCCCTCCCCCCTGCAGAGAAATCCTGCGTACGCCACTGTGTATTGCTAAAACTACGTGGATGATGTCATGAGGAAAATTGGCGATGGATTTCAACCTTTACGACTATTAAACAGTCATCGCTAAAACTCATCGCAAACGACACCACTTAGCGATGAAAAATTGATCGCCAAAGTTTAGTGAAACCGATTTCAAAAATCGGTCGCTAAATTGCGATCAATTTAAGATTTAGCGATGGATTTCGGCGTTAGCGATGATCGCTAAACGTTAGTGAAATGGGCCCCTGATATTGTGATGTCTGTATCTCAGTTTCCTGGACTAGGTAACAGTGATCATGATATTTTATTAGTAGAAACTTGTGGGCAGGCAGTGACTGAAATTCATCAGACTTCTAAATTCTTGTATAATAAGGGTGACTATCAGGGACTAAGGAAGTCTTTGGCTCTAAACTGGGAGTCTGAACTTAAAGACAAGTCTGTTGAGGAATCGTGGGCTATCTTTAAAAGACATCTTTTAGCTGTAATGAATGTCAATATTCCTAAGGCTACTAACAGTGATACAGGGATTAAGCATAAAAAGAAACCTGTTTGGATGACAGGGCAGGCTACTGCTAAAGTAAAAGCAAAGAAGAAAGCCTGGAGAAATTACTTAAAAACTTAAAAAGTATGAATGATTATAAAATTTATGCCAAGCTACAAAATCAGGCTAGATGGGAAACAAGGAGGGCCAATAGTGAGTTTGAGAAAAAAAATTGCAACTGAAGTTAAGCAAAATCCAAAGGCCTTCTGGAACTATACTCGTAGAAAAACAACAATTCATCAGCCAGTTCAGGACTTAGTTGTGGAGGGTTAGGTTGAGGGTAACAAAATTACAAGTGCTAAGGGCAAAGCTGCTACCTTGAACTCTTTTTTTTTGTAGTGTCTTCACTAAGGAGGATTTGTCTTGTATCCCTTGTTTGGACTGTTCTAGAGGTGATTATCTTTTGGATAATGTGGAGATTTCTGTAGATGGAGTTCTAAGTAAACTTAAAAATTTAAATGTAAATAAATCTCAAGGGCCTGATCAGATCCATCCTAGAGTTCTTTTTGAAGCTTGTGATGAAACAGTGGCAGCCTTGGTGATTATTTTTCGGAGGACTCTTAGTCATCACTCCTTGCCTAGTGATTGGAAATCTGCTCATGTTACTCCCTTATTTAAGAAGGGCAGCAGATCTCTGCCTGCAAATTATCGTCCGGTTAGCCTTACCTCTGTGGTGTGCAAAATTTGTGAGTCGCTTTTAAAAGATAGTATTATGAAGTATATGATCAGTAATGATTTACTGTCTGCCAATCAGTACGGATTTGTTTCAGGTAGATCTTGTGTTTCACAACTTGTGGATGTATTTGATGATTGGACGAAAGCTTGGGATGCAGGCAATGGCATTGAAGTTATTTATACTGATTTCATGAAGGCTTTTGACAAGGTACCACATGAAAGGTTGTTAGTGAAATTAAAGTTTTATGGTATTAAGGGTGATGTGTTGGAATGGATAAGGCAATTTCTGATGGATCGAAGACAGAGGGTTTGTGTGGAAGGAAATTTTTCTGACTGGGCAGATATTGCTACTGGTATCCCTCAAGGTAGTGTGCTTGGGCCAGTTTTATTTCTCATATATATTAATGATTTGCCAAGTTCTGTTACGGATTGTAGGGTTGAAATTTTTGCTGACGACACTAAACTATATAAGGAAATCCAATCGGAGAGTGATTGTAGTGTTCTTCAGAGTAATATTGAGAATATCTATGAGTGGTCAAGGAAATGGCAACTTAGCTTTCATCCTGATAAGTGTCATGTTTTGAGAATTGGTTGCTCTCATCCTGAGTTTTGTTATGGTATGTTAGACAACGAAGGCAAGCGTCATAGTCTAGAAGTTGTGACTTCAGAGAAAGATCTTGGAGTTATTGTCGATAGAGATCTTGTATTCAGGGAGCATGTTGCTCAGATTATCACAAAAGCAAACTGTATTCTTGGTGTAATTAGGAGGTCATTTAGGTTTTTGGATAGAGCAACAATTACGCTTTTGTATAAAGCTCTAGTAAGACCTGTTTTGGAATATGGATTACCTGCTTGGTCACCTTTTTACACACGTGAAGTAGACGCTATTGAATCTGTGCAACGTAGAGCAACTAAGTTAGTGCCTGGATTAAGTGAGTTACCATATGAGGAGAGACTTAGAAATTTGAATTTGTTTTCACTTACTCATAGGTGCCTGAGAGGTGACATGTTTTCCATGTATAAGTATTTCCATGGACTGATTACTACCGACCACAGGCTGTTTGAATTAGGGCCTAGGCCCTAGTACCAGCATGTTCTGTTACAAGAGGGCATACATATAAGATTGTTAAATCCAGGTTTAAAACTTTATTGCGGCAAAAGTTCTTTACTCAGCGTTCAATTGATCATTGGAATACTTTACCAGATGATGTAGTAACCTCTAAAACTTTAGATATATTTAAAGGTAGGCCTAGGCCTAGATTGGATACTCATTGGAAGAAATTGCCTGGATTGTTTAATTATAAGTATTAATTTCTAAGCAGTACTTATTGATTGATTTTCCTTTCTTTTGGAGCAATGAATTGGCCTTTGGCCAGCAACATCGAAGTTGATGTGATGTGAACTGTTAGTGTTACTAGCCTATGCCTAGGCCTAGCCCTATTAGTATTAGGTCTAGCCTAGTATTACTATGCATGCATACGTATCCATGTATGACATAGGCTTATAACAGGTTGCGGTCACTGATTCTTAATTAGCGCCTTTCTTGACTTAACAGCTTATTTGTCAACGTGCGGACTTACTAAAAACTGCTGGAACGCGAGAAACATTCATATAGGGGCCTAAGCTGTAATCATGCTAGCAGGCCTAGGCCCATACTGTGACACAGGTACTGGGTATGCGAAAATGTAATAAATAGCCTGAATCGCATCGGAAATTGGCCTAACAGTAGCAACAGGCTTGAAAGAATTGAAATTGTTACGACACGTCAACCAGTACATTACCTCCCATACTTGTGAACTTTATTGTTCGTTGTCGAAGGTTGAACTTACTTCTAACGGCGTGCCCTTCTTTTGCCCTTTGGTCAGTCTGTCAAGCACAGAGCTAGGATTCAGCCATAGGGCTAGGAACCTAGTTTTATCCTATGGATTCAGCCTAGCCTCACATTCAGCCTCCCGTTTTGAAGCTAGCACAGGATTCAGCCCCATATTCATCTGGCACAGGATTCAGAATCACATTCTGAAGCTAGCACAGGATTCGGCCCCAAATTCGCCTAGCACAATATTCGGCATTGGATTCACGAATAGTGAGGCTGAATTTGAGGCTGAATCCTGTGCCTGATTCAGACTGGTCTTGTTTACAAGCTCGTAGCACCTTCTGCGTAGCAGGCTGTTCAAAATTTTCTTTGTTCTTGAGCTGAGAAAAGAGAGTTCGTCCCGCAGTCCGCGTAGTCTTGGGTCAGGACGCATCCTGCTCTATGTCAGGACGTTAGTTAATTTTCCACTTCTCAGATTTTACAGAATGAGGGCGCTTTCCATCTAGACTGTACGTTTCGTTCATTATGGGTTACTAGATAATGAACAGTTAGAATCAGAAAATGAAATAAGGAATAAGGGCGGGCTGTACAATAAGTTACTGGAAGATACAACACCATCTTCTTAACACAAGACTATGCTCCGCGCGATATTCGAGGCGCCACCGCCTAACTAAGACTAGTCAGAGTCACCCTGACGTCGATGGTGTGGGTAACTCTGCTTTTCCTTAGTGCTATCTGCTCCCTGACGTCAGAACAAATCAAGGTTACCACATCACCCTACTGATCTACATACCAGGGGCGGCCGCACAGAATCTTCTATAGTAGGAGCTTGGATAGCGCTATCAATCCTCTATTAATCTTTCTACTAACAGTACAGGCCGGCCCTGGATGTATGGTGGTGTTATAGAGAGCAGGCTATAGGAACCTTATCATTCTCAATGGGTGGTGCCGAAAAATTGAAGCAGCAGAGCCGCCATATTGTGTGTGGCAAAAGCGTCGTGCAACAGGGCTACTCAGCACACAGTTGGATAGGCAATTCGATATGATGGCTTGCTGACTTGTCGTTTTGACTTGAAAAAACGCCAAATATGTTGTGGAATGTGCTCATTTTTGACAGAAATGTCAATTACTATGAAAACTGAACAAGATCATGTTAAAATGACTCCAAAACTTTCAATTAGTGCAGTTTGACTAAGTGCCGGGCTATAAGGGCGTCTCAGTCTCCTTTCACAGTGGCAACTAAGTGCAGGTTCAATAAAAGGAGGGGTTGGGGGTGTCGAGTACGTCTCACCCCATAAATTCGAGCCCACAAAGTCGCCCACACAAAATTGCCTCCTTACAAAGTCTCCCTTGACAACTCCACCCCTCAGTTCATACCGGTCCTGCGACTTCAAATATCCCTGTTATGAATAAAAAGTCACTAACTCCATAGGTAGGAGCCTGAGCGTTGAATTAAGAAGTCAATAAACCACCGACGTGACGTAATCATAGCTCTTTCTCAGACATACTGTTGAATATTTTACTCTCAAAATGAACTTGCAAGCAGTTATTTAATAGTACTAGCCGAATGCCGATGCTTAATTCATTGTAGTAAATAAACCATATATGGCACAGTGGGGCCGGCAATGCAGTCACTCAAGTCTCCCCGTACAAATTCACCCCGACAAAGTCGCCTGTTTGGCCAACAAAGCCACCCGTGCAAAGTTGTCCCTAACAGACAGGGGTGGCGCCAGGATTTGCCCGACAGGGGGGCCAGCATTTCAAGGCCCCGACAAAGGTGGTGACTTAGTCCCGGTGGGACGTGACTCGGCAGAATTTGAGACGCGCGCAGCGCGCCGAAATTTTGAACTCTCTTTTTAACAAATACTTAAAAATCTGGAGTTTATTTTGAAGAAAAAAGTCAAAATTTTTAAAACAATTTTGACTTTTGGAAGGACCATGAATCAGTTGGCGTGTTTATTGAAGAATCAATCCTTCTTATGGGCAAAATCAAAAACGTTTTGTACGCCACAGATGAAATGCTGTTGAGGTTTTGCATGTAACCGTTCTAAGTTTACGTACTAAGGTCTCAAGATTAAATATAAGAAAAAATGTTTTTTGCAAGGTTAATATGAAAAATTTGGGTTCTTTATTAAGTGATATGCCTTTTAAGAGCAAAATTGCGTAGAATGTCGGGGTGATTTAAAAAGTTGGTTTTAAATGCTGTACTGAGTATCCATCGATATAGGAAAATTTTGTCACTTTGAACAGTCTGTAGCTTATATTGGGGAAAAATTGTAAATTTATGACAGACCTTCTTATAGGAAAAATCAAGTAGGAGGTGATCTGTAGTTTTGTTGGGGTTACTGAATATCATCAGGCAGATTAAGGCCCTCGGACCATATTCGAAAATTTTCCCGCGGAAAAGTTTGGCTTCCCATATATTTGAAGTTTTATATCTTATGTATTGCCATATATAGGCGTACGGGAGCGTTTCAGTTTGGGAGCGGGCAGAATTTGTCCCGAAAAATGTAATCCTGAGCACACAGATTTTTTTGAAAAATTGAAAACCACCAGACAGCAGGAAAGGCATTTTACGGACTGGTACGGTAATTAGAAACAAAGTAGTCATTAATTTGAGCTTTTTTTTCACAATTAAAATTTCACTTTATAATACTGTCCCAAAACGAAGAATAATATGCCAGCATGCATTGTTTCGGTAAGTAATCTGTTCGGCCAAAATATCTAGACGGGGCGCCACTACCAGTTGGCGCGGAACGTACAGAAAATTGTTAAAAAAATCTAGTCCCTCAGACTGTCAAACAGCCGGAAATGGCATTTCCCAGACTTGTAACTAGAAATGAAGCCATCGTTATTTTGAGCTTTCCTTTGAAATGAGCGTTTAAATTCAACAGAAAAAGGTCCAACTTGCTATAAGTGGACCAGAAAATTCCCAGATTAAAGTTACTGCTACAATTAGATATAATGTTCTTGTCCCCTTTTTTTTGGGGGGGGGGGGACTGTGCAACGGAATTGAAATCATACTAATGTGTTTGACTCTAGTAGGAATCTTCGTTGTATTCAATTGCAAGATCCAAGTTGAAATTTTCTACGTGACTGCCCTAACGCCAGACTATAAATGATTTTACTTCCGACGTATTTGAAAACATGTCACGTTACAAGGTGGTTTTAAATGAATTTTCAGTCAGACTAATGGGGAGACATTCTCACGCTACTGTTTATCATTATGTGTAGCTCAAAACATCCTGGTCGATTCTCATTACCGTTGCTAGAATTCGGCTGTCGGGGCAGGCCAGATGGCAGATCATTGCATGGGCACTGCATGCACCTGAACAACCTCTCGTCTGTTTTTGTCAGGAAAATTCTGAATTGTGAGTTTCCTTGAAGAATATGGTCTTCTAGTGAGCAGAACCAAGAAGACCGTCCGGATTACTGAAGTTTATAAGACCCGCATCTTTTATCAGATTAAGGTGGGCATTCAGATGAAGGTTCCCCGACGAAATTGGGTTTTCTCAAGAAGGGGGGGGGGGGAGGGCAGCCTTCCCCGACCGGGGCATGACCTTGAAGATGGAAGATAGGATGAGGGATAACAGACCTTGTAAGAAGTGATTAAAACAGATTCAGATAGGCATTTAAATACCGTTACAAAAGGATCAAATAGTTCAAAAAGAAAAAAAGTTGATGATTTTCCTTCCAGTAACTTCAGTCATCTACCTTCATTTTAGGCCTCCCCGAAGGAAATCGCCGTCAGTTCCACGACGGGGAGGAGATAGGACAAGGTAAATGAAATGAGGTTTAACCGAGCAAAGAAGAAGTGATTGAAAATCGATTCTAATGTGTATTAAAATAGCATTTCAAGGCAAAAAAAGTTTACCCATTTAGTAATTTCAGTCCTTGTAGGCTTTTTTTCTTTTTCTTTTTTTTTTATTATAATTTTTTTTTTATTTTTTTAGGCCTCCCCGACGAAATGGCCGACCTTCCCCGACGGGGGGGGGGCAGTGGTCCCCGACGGGGAGGCATGCCCCCCCCCCCCGCTGGCGCCACCCCTGCTAACAAAGTCGCCTCCTGACAAAGTCGACGGTCCCTAAAAATGTTAAAAACCGTGCTATCAAAAATAGGTGGGTCCCTTATGGACCACCCTTATGGGTAAGACCCCTGTGGGCTGAGGGTTGTAGAATATGCCCACGGCATTCCCCGCCCCGAGGTAAGAGGTGACTGAAAGGGAGGACTTGTAGCGCATTTGACCTATATGACACTATACATTTAAAAACATTCCTGTTGGTGTGTCATTAAATTTTATCTAACTATGGGTAAGCCCATGCCGGTGGGGGCATTTATTGAGATTGATAACTGGGCCCACATGGGTAGTCCACAGGCACGAGGGATTGAAGTTGACCCATATTCTCCCACACACTATCAGTTAATTGTTAAAATGAGCCTCATAACTAGTTTCCCATATGGGTCATTTGGATTAACTTAAGGAGCCGCCCGTGGGTCTCTTATCATGATCCAGGGTGCAAAACCACACTATGGACTGGACCATTAAGGGTTATGAAATTGGTCCCGTAGGATTCCCTAATGAGAATGTTACCCGTAAAATGGTTATTTTTGGAGGGGGTGAGTCGTTGGGGACACAGTGTAATCTTGTCGGAGACGACAGACATAGTTAGGATCAAGGAAACCTGGCTTGTCCCGGCAGGGGATTTTTTCCAAGGTCCGATCAGACTTTTATTAGGAGGCAAATGTGTCAGGAGTGACTTTATAACTGGGTGTCTTAATTTGTTACTAGGGAGACTGTGTAGAGGAGACTTCATTTGTGGGAGACTTTGCTAGGGCGCCTTGTAAAAGCATGAACTTGAAGTACCGTACTCCCACTAGGCCTACCATGAAACCAGCACAGGCGTCAATCTGTTGCTGCATAAATTAAAACTAAAAGCAGCACGTGATCTCGGCATTTCTTTTGTCTTCAGTTAAGGTTGCATACAACGTATACGTTTCAGTAATAAAATCAAAAATATTTAGCTGGGTTAAAAGTTTGTCAGTTGCCACTCATTGCGGATACGGCTATACGCGGAATCAGTGAAGTTTGTGTCGCGGCTGAATGTTTTTGCCACCTGCAAAATGGCCAACGCAAGACTTCCGGTTGATTGAATTTGTCAATAGGCAGCTACGTGCACGCCAGGTATGTAGATCAGTGCAGTGCATCATCACCCTCTACAAAAAGTTGCCCTTGAAACTTGGTAACATTCTGAGGGTAGATAATCACAATACTTGGGTTCTGATCACACTTTTTGGAGTGGATTTCAATCACTCATGTGCGAAACGACTGCTTTTGGTTGACTTTATATTAACTGTATATAAAAGTGTTATCTACAAAGCAAGGTTATCTGTTTTAAACGATGACTTAGTATTAGATGTAAAGAAGTATTTTTTTTAATTCGCTTCAGAAGAAAATTAAAATGATTTACCACCTTTTCAAGTCCAAGGGAAAATCAGGTTAATTCTGGAGCATTTTTGAGCAGGGAAGTGTAATTGTTTTCGATGAGGAGAAGTCTGAAACAAATTATCGCTTTAATTTTGATACTGGCTGACACTTCCATTAAAATTGCACTTAGGATGCACCTGGGCAATGAAACTAGAAACCTTTGTAAACCGACAAAGCTGCCAAAGCTAAGAGAACGCTCCAAGTTATGGTTCGCATACATCACCAGTTGGTGTTTCATGTCAGTGGCAAATCCTAGAGTTGGGAAGGGTCAATTATTGTGGCAGAATGGATAATAGTGGGGCTTGAATGCCAGCAGGACCAAAGATATTATAATATCTTTGAGCAGGACTGAGCAGAGCGCCACAATTAGTTGGGGGAACTTGGGAGGAAGCGTACAAGAAATTTCAACTTTACAAACCTTCCAGATTGCCGGAAACGGCACTTTTCGAATGGGGAAAATATGAAAAATGGTACAAATTGTTTTGCTTTTACGTAAAATGACTTAATAGAACTAAATAAAAATGTCACCACATATTTTGTAAGTATAGCACTTTCAATTTTTACTTAGCTTAAAAGTAAAATGTCAATGAAGTTATATTTATATGCATCAAGCATTGAAAGTTAAATTCAGAATGTCGAGAAAAGGGGGTAAACAAAGGCATTTAGGCGTACGAACGGGAGCATTCCAGGTTGGTGACGGGCAGAAAATGTTCTGCCCGTAAAATGAAATAGTGCCCCGAAAGACTATCTGAGCGGAGCACCACCATCAGTTGGCGTGGATCTTTCATAAAATCTTGAAAATCGCAACCCTACAGCCAACTGAAATAGTACTCACCAAGCTTGTAAGCAGAACCAAAGAAAAATTAACCGGCGCCCGCACCACTGGTTGGCCGGAGCAGATGGAAAATTTTGAAAAATCGCAACCCCAAAGAGAACCGGAAATGGCGTTCCTCAGGATTTGTTAGTACTTGTTATAATCAGTCGTTATTCTGAGCTTTCTTTTTGCAATGAAATGCTTAAAATTCAATAAAATAGATAAAAAGTGCAAAATGATCAGAAATTCACAGAGCATCCTGAAGGGGTTGTTTGAAGTGAAGAAGGGAAAATGTTGAGGGATCTAAAGAGGAGGAGTGTCATTGAGCATAAATGATACATAACATAGGCAGATTTTAGTTGGCATGGGGCCTTAGTTTTGTTTATGAAGGTAAAATTCAACCTTTTTTTTGGGAAGGAGGCCCGGGCTCCGCCCTCTAAATCCGTTCCTGCATGTGGCAGACTCATTGAGTACTAGACTAATATGCTTAACATGGTGAATGCATATAATTGATTTTGAACTCGATCTCGCGTCGTACCCAAAATTTATTTCAAAATTTACTTATTCGCTTTATCATGACAAAAGTCTTTCAAAGTAAAAACACTATAATAGCCTGTAGTGAAGACTGACTCTGCCATTTAATGTCCTGTTCAAAGCTCCATGCGTATTGCAAAAGGAGATGAAAATTCTCAAGAGAAGAGAAGAAGATAAGCGAAAAATTGTCGTGCGTTTCGCGCGCATGGGCCTATAATGAGAAGCATCGAAACCGCTAAGCTACCAATGGCAAGCCTCAGATATGACATGTGATTCTCGCAAACAATAGTCACCACATGGTGTCATTACTGACCACCCCTCGCTGGTACGTCTATCCCATATTTAGCGTTCCTGGTTATTCGCCTGTAGTTCACATAGGCGGCGGAAGAGGGAAAGGGGGCAGGGGGGCTGGCCCTCAATAATTTTATGAGATTTGGGGGGGCATGCCCCCCCATAACTGAATATCGCAAAATAAATTTTACAAAAGTAATTAGACAAATTTAAGTTGTTTTTATTACATTTCGGTTATTCTTTGGCTCAAAGATTACTTTTCAGAGTCCAAAAGTTGCAAAGCTTCCGGGGCTTCGCCCCTGGACCCCCATATTAACGATAACCTGTAGGAGAGTTTATTTTCCTCCTTCATACAGTTGCAGGGTATTCTGCAATTGTGCCCCACTCTGAATTTCGGAATAACCTCAGGTAGACTGTCACAAGCTTCATATCTTCGGAATCTTTTGACTTTTTACTCTTCGGGTTTCTGAATGGATAATTTTCTAACAGATCTGAAGTGGCTAAAATTGGCTACCTTGGTGGGGATTAAAGTGTGCTCCTAGCATCTGGCATGTTTTTACCTCCTGTAGGGATTTTGTCAATTCCTGAGGATGCACAAAATCGTTCCAAAATCATACTTGTTGTGGTGGGTATAATATTTGGGTCTATTATGGTTGGAAGGAATTTGCACGGCCATTGCTGCCAGTCATTGGCCAGTGCAACCACCAAACCCATGTTGGGTCAATACAGTCTCAAGGGTCGCAACCTTACCAGTATTACCTCACAGGACCTCACTTAGCTCTTGGCTGAAGTGGACATACCTAGTGGCGTACGAGACGGTGCAGGTGGAAGACTGCCCCAAATTTCCGCAAAAAGTTCGAGCAAGAATTTGGGAAAAATTCGGGCAGGAATTTGGAAATAATTTGGACAGCCCTTTAATTTTGAAAAAATGGGATGATTTTTTTAGAAAATTCCTAAATGCGGCCAAAATCTCAAAGAGATATACCCGAAAAAAGTAAGAAACGTCTTAGTCGTAATGAAATTTTCATGAAAAACCAAGTCAAGATTCCAAAAAGTCGCTACACCTTCGGGCAGCTCAAAAAGCTATTATTCGTGACCTTTACTTCACAGATAATTACAACACACTGCCCGAAATTGTCGAATATCCAAATTCTTTCAAGCATTTGCCCGAAAATGGAAAAGTATCATAGTAAGGGTAACATAGTTACAAAAAATTAAAGAGATAAAAAAAATCACACATTTGGGAAGCCTGTGGCTTAAAAGAAACAATCATTCTTGAGCCTGCTTTTAAATCTTGTGTAACACAATACCCGAAATGGCCGATAATTTTAAAGTTCGAATCTTTGCCGAAAAACAGAAGACGCTATATTTAAAGTGCAATTCTCATGGAAAATAAAAAAGATCTGCACCACATTTGGGTAGAATGTGAAAAAAGGTTTTCATCATCCCAACTTCACACTGCAGTCTTGCAAAAATGTGCTCGAAATGGTCAAATATTCGGGCAAAGGTTAAAAAATGCTGGGACATTTTCAATTGCCAATTTAATTCAACGGATAGACAGGAGGGTGTTCAGGTGCTTAAAAGTTTGCCATCTATCCTGCTCTAGTGCCAAATACGGGCAATGGTTATGAAAATCGGGTAATTTGTTTTTCAATTCTTTAATGATTCAGGGTAAGAATGTCTTCCCATAAGTCTGCTTGAAAATTCATTTAAACAAACCTTGTAACGTGACAATTCTGTCAATAAGTGTTAACAATAGAAGAAAGTCATTTACTTCATTTCATCCAATGGTAGTGGTACATTTTATCTGATTCTTCTGGTCAAAATAGCGACTGCTAAGATCCCCCTCAGTATAAGCCTCGGAAATGTCATTTTCGACTGTCTCAGGGGTCCGATTTTCCAAAATTTTCTGTTCGCTTCGCGCCAAGGGAAGCTCTCCATAGCAGAATTTTAGTTTCAGGTGAACATTTTTGTGCAAACAGAACCTCGAATTAGCGACTTCTAAACCCCCCTACAAGCATAGGAAATCATTGGCGTAGCCAATGGGGAGGGGGAAGGGGACAGGGGGCAAGTTCCCCCGCCCGGGAAAATATTTTGGGGAAATTTGTGGAATTTGGGGAAATTTCAAGTTGACGAAATAATACTTCCTTTTCCTATTTATTTGAAGTTTTCTCAGTATAAGTAATCGTGAAACATTTCTCATGCATAACACGTATTTCCATGCAACGTATTTCCCAGATCTCATCTGTGTCACTGCAGCATGAGGCGCGCTTGACTCGCGTTCCGGAGAATCTCTGCAGCAGCGTGAATGTTCTCTGGTATACGTGTCGGGTATTTTGATCAGTTCAACGTATACTGCGCAACACTGACAGGCTATAGGACCGGAGCATAGGATACCATCATCGAGATAGTTCCCTACGTATTGTTGAGCTAATGTTATGTTCATCAACTTGATGCACTATTGGATAATACGCAGCTAATAAATAGTAACGTAATCATAGCCACGTGAAAGAAATATTCCCTCATTTAATTATCGCAATTTCCGTTTGTTTTCGTTCCACAACCATTATATTCATATTCGATTTAAGGCTGTCAGCAATACATACCGGTAGGCCTCAGGGTTTCCAGTTTTTCTTTTTTATATATATTGTTAGCAATTAATTGGCTCCTTAAAAGTTTTCAGGATAAGAAAAATATGGCACTCTAAGCATGCAGGAATGAGGCATAGAGAGTGTCATTTCCTGCAAACTTAGGGATGTTTTTAGCGAAATTTCCCTCGCGCAAACCGATGGTCGTGCTCCGCTCCGCATATCACTCTCACCAGTCACTAAAGTTAACAACGCCCTGGGTTAGGTTAGGTTAGCCGAGGTTTAACAGCCCAGTTTCGAACCTATTGGTTGACAGCTCCCTGGGTTAAAGGAACAGTTATCTCACCCCAAACAGTACCAATTCTCCTAACCTTCTTACTGAAGCCCCTCCCACAATTGTCTGAAATTCATCCTCATCCAGACACAATCTCACTTTTTTTTTGCTTCAGGGTGAGTATAGAAAAACTCAATGTATATAATCAAAACACTCTCAGTACCGTTCATGCTGTGCAATATAAGCTTTGGCACTCTGCATTTTTTGAATTAGCTGTCAATCAAAGAACTGAGCCAATTGAGAATTTCGGTACCCGGGTACCAAAATTGTAGTTTGGGGTGAGAGGTTTGGCCCTTTAAGTTTAGGTATTTAATGGCCTCTCATCCTACAAGCTACCGGGCAAGTTAGGCTATAGACTAATCTTACTCTGTTTTTAACCATGGATTGAGCTAAAAACAATAGCTTACCGTTGTCTACATAGGCGGGTTTACGGGGGGCTCGGGGTGGGGGCACTTGCTCCTCCCCCACTTTTTTCCAGAACTTAGTTTTTTACGTCTAAGTCTGGTTGCTTTTGCTACAGAAATAGAAACTGGAACTGACAGAGCTTCGCGAGTGATACTTAATTAAGTTTTATAATGCTTAAACAGGTCATATACTGCATTGAAAGCTAAATAAAAACAATATTCTCCCAATAAATGTCTCAACGCTGTTTTTTCGACACGCTTCGCGTGCACCCGCTTTAAATATTTCAGGATTCGGGGTTACTTCTTGAAGAACACCTCCTCCATTGTCACTGAAACTTATCACCAGTGCCCGGGCAATACAGAGCTGAAGCTCTAGCGTAACTAGTGAAAGGGGGATGCAGTCTTCTTCTGGTCCCCTTCTCTGACCAAGTGCCTCCAAGCTTTCTGAAAGGACGATGATCTTATTTGACCCTAATCTGGGGCTCCACTCTTTTCAGTGAAAAGGGGCCCACCCTTTCTCTAATTTCCACTAATTTCTCTATGAGATGTCTCAAAAGTCCATTTTTCGGCGTGTTCTACACGTCCCATCACAGATAAGGACTCTATAAAAAATATCATGAAAAGGACTCTATAGGAAACCAACGGTACGTTTTTGCTTAGTACAAATATCCTCAGTGGTCTCCCTTATTCAGCTGTAGTGAAAAGGGACCACTCCTTGTCTAATTTTATTTCAATTTCACTACAGAGAGGGAGTAAAAGTTCATTTTTTCGGCGCGCTCCGCGCGCCCCTTTACAGGTAACGGCTCTGTGAAAGTCACCTTAAAAAGGCTATATAAGAAACCAGAGTATGTTTGTGCTTCAGTAAGAATGTCTTCAGGGGGCAACCGTTATTCAGCTTAAGTTAAAAGTGGCCTATCCTTCCCCTAATTTTCATTCAGTTTCATTACTGAGATGTCTCAAACGTTAAATTTTCCGGCGGGTTTCGAGCGCCCCATCGTAGACAAAAGTTGAATTAACATCACAAGAAAAGCCCCCTAGCTTTAGTTGTGAAAAGACGATCTGGGACACCAAGGTGGGAGCCCTCGAAAAAACCTAAATTTTAAGCAATATATTCTCCCTCCCCGCACCCTCTGCATTATCGATTCCGGCCGACTTTAATCATGCGGACTAAGGATATAATTGCAAAAAGTCATATTGTGATATTTGTGTTCTGTTAAGTGCCCATCTTATGTAATTTAAAGTTGAAGATAAAATGCATCATTTTAATGCCTACAATTTCGTAAATACCCAGGAGCTTCCGGGGACCCCGACCCCCCGGACCCCCATCGGGGCTTTACCCCTGGACCCCACCAGGGGCCCTAAGGCGGGCCCCTGTACCCCACGCCATTAGGGGGAGCGCTTCGAGCTCTCATGACGTCTTCGGCGCCGTTTGGTAGTCTGTCCAATGTTGCCCCTCCCTATTTTCAGGGATCAGATCCCGCCCTGGTTGTCTAGACGTAATATCCCTGCAAACCTGGACAAACGTATGATGTTTACCTTCTTTTTAAAGGCCTGGTTCCTAAAAATAATTTATTTAATCTTTTCGGAAAATTAATCGAATTAATCACTGGAGATGGGGGTGAAAACGAGCCCATGATGACATTGTCTTAACCCTATGTATGTAGTAGTCATGTTCAGGATCTTGTAGGCCATGTATTAACTAAGGTAACATTACATGACGTCATGATAATCTTGTTGTGATCATAAATTTACGTATTTCGTATGCACCTTAACGATGAAAATATACTGAAACTGAAACTGAAAAATTTTGGGGGAAATTTTCCAGCTTTGCCCCCCCCCCCCCGGGAAATATCCTAGCTACGCCACTGTAGGAAATGACATTTTTGACTGTCTGAATGGTCAGATTTTTCAAAACTTCCTGTACGTTTCGCACTTACTTATGGTGGTTCTCCACTTAGACCGCTTCATAGCAGAATTTAAGTTTCAAGTGAACATTTTTTACAAAAGAAACTCAAAATAGCGACTGCTTAGATTTCCATATAAAGCCCGGGAAATGTCATTTTCAGCTGTCTGAGAGGTCGGATATTTCAAAATGTTTTGTACGCTTCGCGCCAACTAATGGTGACGCTCCGCCTAATCTTTCTGGGTCAATTTTAGTTTGGAAAGAACTTACGTTTATCTGCAATTGAAACTAAAAAAGCGAACGATTGGATCCCTTTTACAAGCCTGGGAAATGTCATTTTCGACTGTCTGAGAGGTACGAATTTTCAAATTTTCTGGACGTTCCGCGCCAACCAGTGGTAGCCCTCCGCTTTGACTGTCTTACGGGCAGAATTACATTTTTCGGGCAAAAATCTTCTGCCCCAAACTGAAACTGAACTCAGGCGTGCACTGGAACAGCTGCTTGCAACATCCAGCAGGATTTCGGATTTGCAGTCCTATGATGTCCAGTAGAGTAATGAACTGAGCTAATCAGTATCTCAAAAGTGTGTTTTAATCTTAGAAAAATCTCAAATTTTTCTGACTAGAATTAAAGACAATTTAATCTGGCAAATGCCATTTCCAGCCATCTGGGAGGTTTTAAAATCCAAAATTTTCTTTGTACGCTCCGCGCCAACTGATGGTGGCGCTGCGGTTAGAGAGTAAACTACAGTCCCCCTCACAAAAGTGTTTACCCCCCCCCCACCATAGTCCCACCACAAAAAAACCTAGCTACGCCATGGCCTGGACCCCTACCAGGGCTTTGCCCTTGAAAACCACAAGGGGCCCTTAAGCGGGCCCTGGACACCACTCCGATGGGGTTTTTTGCTCGCGCAAAACCGGACGCCTTATATCGGCTGGCGAAAACTTGTGCCCCCAATAAAAAACATCTTCCACCGCCTATGGTTCGTGAAAATGCCCCTATCTTTGTAACAGATCGCCGCCCTTGGTACACACAACTATAGGCGGCGTAACAGGCCGACCTTCACTGCGTGTGAAAGGCTACTCATAGAAATCCTAAGTTTTAGCTGGAAGGAACACGCCGACGGAAACGCGCGAGTAACAACGGACGCAACTCCGGTCGGGTTCATGTACTGATTTCATACGATCATGTACTGATTTCTTACGATCATGTACTGATTTCATACGATCATGTACTAAATGTCAGTACATGATCGTAAGAAATCAGTACATGATCGTATGAAATCAGTACATGATCGTAAGCAGTTAGTACATGTCATGAACGTGTACTTTTACTACATCACATTCGGTGAGCCTTTTGGCGGACTTCTGGTACGCCTAAAGGCTCACTCTGTATGGCGTGCGGAAGAGACAATAATAACATGATGATCTTACGTTTTTACATGTACAACGTGTGTTTTTAGATGTACAACTTGTGATTTTACATGTACATCGTAACATTTTAGTACATGATGGTGTAAATTTACATCATGATCGTATGAAGTTAGTACATCATCGTATATTTTTGTACATGAACGTGTAATTATAGTACATGAACGTGTAATTTTAGTACATGAACGTGTATTTTTAGTACATGAACGTGTATTTTTAGAACATCATCATATTTGGTGAGCCTTTTGGCGTGCCTTACATGTGCGGTGCCGCGGAAATGTAGTTTTCATAGAAATACTAAGCTTTAGCTGAAGTTTAATGGTATGAATCATATTTTCATGCACCCGAATCGAACGCAATCGTACCCGGTTCTGTTTTATAAGCTTACTGCATGGGCGGATACAGGGGAGGGGTCAAAGGGGTCCGGATCCCCTTCTCCCCTTCTTTTTTCCCAAAATAAGACGTGCAAAGGGGTCCGGATCCCCCCACCCCTTTCAGGAGTAAAAGAATATTTTCCAGAGAAAAGATAGTCGTAGTTGCTCTTCCGTTCTTTTTGCTCTTTGGTTACGCTACATATCGAGTGATTTGGAACAAAAAGACACCACAATTCGGCAGTGGCGTTTAGCCACGGGTGGGGGGGGGGTTGGGAGACCGAGGCCCCCAGATTTTCTTCAGGTCCCCAGATTATTTGCGTCCTGATAAAGTAACTGAAAAAAAAATAAAATGTTTGAACGGAAATAAACTTTGAAGTATTTCCAAAAATGTGCAATAATAAGGGAAACAGGCATGAATGTGTGTCAAACACATTTTGTGCGCACGTATGAAATCACGTAATAACTTCAAAATGCCTGCTTTCACTAAATTAGATACCTTTTACGATCTGCCCTGACGTTTATTGCATTTAACTTCGAAGATAAAACGAACGTCTCGACGACAAACTCGAATGTGACTTTGTTAGGTTAAGACCCTTTCTGCCTTTCGGATGGCTGATTGATTTACTGAAAACAAGGCAATCATACACTTGGAGACCATTCTTACATACACGACCATTCCTATACTTTATCATACGCAAAATATGCCGTAAGGGTAAGGTAATGCCTTCGAATAATTCTTCACGTCCATCCTTAAAAAGTAGGCCCATGTCGTGCCTCTTTCCTGCCCATGACAAGTGCCTCCTCAGAATTTTTTTTCGACAAGTCCTCTTTTTAATAGTTGACACTGGCATCCGGGCGGATTTTAAAATGTCTACAAGGTCCGGATTTCATGTGTTTCCCACATGATCCATACTTCTGCTTTGCGGTGTAAATATTTTGAGAGATTTACTCGTAGTATTTTAATTTTGACTCCGTAATGTACCGATGACTGAACAAATATTGCATCATTTTGCATCTGGACACCACTGAAAACCGGAAAATATTGTTTCTTTGGCAGCATGTATGTCACTTGTAAAATCTCTACAAACACTAAAAGTGAGAAATTTGAAATTTTTCATGCTCCCCAAAAAGGAAAATTCTAAAACGTAGGCGTATAATCAGTTCAAAGTTTTGCCAAACACAGCACCATTTTGCACCTATGAAATCTAATGCAAAGAAAGTTTTTCAGAGGGGGACACAACTACTTTTGGTTTCCCTATTAAAGCTGAGATCTATTCAAATATTGCCGCATTTGCGATCTTCCTCCTCGTGAAGTTTACAATTTTTCCCAAGGGAATGGGGGATACCGGTTCCCTTTAGTCTCATCCCCCAGGCCACAGATCAAAAATGCCCAGTTTTGGGGTCCCTAAAACGTGTATGAATTACCATTTTTCATAGATTGATTTTTCTTTCTCATTATTTGAACCATCTGAATATCATGAACAGGCCGGTTAACTGAACAGGCACTGCATAAACAATCTGCTTAGCGACTAAGTGGATTATACGAACAAACTTTCAAAATCTATGACCTTAGCTGATACTAAAGGCAGTTCAAATTTTATTAATGAATGTTTATCCGCAACTTGCAGAAATGAAGACCCGCGAAGTGTCATTTTCGGCGATCTACGAGGTATATTTAGACAAAAAAATTCTTGGTAAGCTACACCAACCAGTGATGGCGCTTCACGTACGATGTCAAGTTTTCAGCCTAATAACTTGGACCCCTCCTTTTGAAAAATCCACGATCCGCCTATGTACCGGTAACATTGGGTATATTGATGCAAACTTGGACGCCGGTCGAGCAGAATACACACGGTGACGGGACTAAAGTTTGGTCTTCCTCTGCACGATCTTAAAACTGCTTCTGACAACTGCATACGATACATATATGAAAAATTCAAGTATTATGTAACATGTAGATCATTGCTATGTGTTTGTGGGGATGTTGGGTTGAAATGACCTGCTGCTGTTCACAAAAGACTGCATGCTGAAGATGATTTCCCTCACTGGCCGTGAAGAGGGTGAAGGCGGTGCCAGAATGTTAGCAGCACTAAGCAACCCTAACCCTAATCTAACCATAACCTTAACCATAACCTTAACCAAACCATTACCAAACAAAATTCCTGCTTAACCCGCGTTAAGATGCAACAAGATGTCACGATACGCTTATGAAAACAGCGTTCCTTATCATTGCATTGCATTACATTCCCGCAGCACGTGGCCATTGTGCGTAATCCATTTGATTATTGTGGAACGCTTCTTCCAGCTAAAGCTTACGATTTCTCTGAGGTTACTGAGCACCGCGCAACTAGCTTCAGGTTATCCGAGTATGCCTCCCGTACGTGTTTTCACCGTCGGGAAATTCATTCGAAATTCGAATTGACAGACCGTGTTGAAAGTTGGAGACATGGAACGTAACGTCATTAAATAGGCCGAAAAGCATCATTATGCCAAGTCACTGTAAAATGTTCATGAAAAATATAAAAAAATATTGTAGAATGCGCATGGTAAGCAGTATAACTTTGTATTCATCCAATGATAGTGGTACTTGTTATTTAACAATTTTCTGATCATTTGGCAATTTGCTCATTTTTATTGAAGTGAATATTTTACTGCAAACATCAGTAGCTGAAAATAGCGCCTCCTTAAGAGTGGCATAGCTACAAGAGGACAGGGGGCGATCTCTCCATGGTTCTGAAAAAAAAAACGGATTCGCCAATTGCGACACCAGTCACGGACATTTACAGTGTAATTTCCCAACTCTTCTTTCATGACTATTCGGAATTCTCTCTTATACAAGCTCCATATTTGAGAGTAATTGTTTCAAAAACCAAAATTTTCCGCGCGTTTATGAAAATGATGAAATCGGAATTTTGCCACATGTGACACTATAGATCATCAAGTGACACGTACCAGCAACTACAGTGCTACTCTTGGTAAAAAAAAAAATCTTTCATGAAATTTCAAATTTTCTCTAACATAAGCTTTTGATTTTGAAATACTTTGTCTAAAAAGACAAAAAAGTTTCTGAAACCTTTCAAATATTATCGGAGAGCCTTAGCTCGTAGGTCTTAGACACCGTTATGTAAGAACAACGAAAGTTCAGTCGCCGGCAATCATTCTTAGACTCGCCGATAGGCAGATTCTTCATTAATCCCCAAACTTTTCAATTTCCTCACAGGAAACCGAGAAACCAAAATTTTCTGCAATGCAAACTCTTTATCTTCAAACATCATACTTAAAAAGACATAGAAATTACGTTGCGTTACGCCCGCCGCAAATTACGTCGACCCCTAATACAGTGGCGTTCACTTGGAAAAAATCGGAAAATAGAATAGAACTTTATTTGACCCAAACAAGGGAACTCAAATTGCATACAACCAGCTCAAATAAAAATTAACTCCTAAAAACAACAACAGGAAAATGCAGAAACAACAACACAGGGTGTAAGATGAATAGATGACAATAAAACCGTAAACAAAAGGACTTTAAAACTAATGAAATGTACAATAAAATGCAGCAAAATGATCAAAGGGGTCATTCCCTACTAAAACTTTGTGTGTTATAAAATTTCATTGCACATGGAACGAAGGATGGAGAGTGACGATTAGTTACGGTGAAAGGGAACTCTGAAACGGCCCGACCTAGGAATAATGCAACTAGAATCGTCCCTAGATATTAGGCCTATCATAACAGTGCCATCTGCAAACTTTAGTAAAGGGCACGACGGCTCATTAGAAACGCAATCGTGTGTGTGAAGAGTGAACACGAAGGGAGCAATTAAGAACGGTTCCTTGAGGAGCCCCGGTATCGGATGTAACTATACTTGAAGTGCTACCAGATGAGTTAATCTTGACATACTGTCAACGATTTGTCAGATACTCAAGTAATAGATTATGCGGAACTGATTGACTGTCATGGAGTTACTTAATTAATAAATGAGATTGTATGGTATTAAATGCAGACGCAAAATCAAAGGAAATAACCCTGTCACAATTGCCATTCCCAGTTTTCTCAAGCTGTGAATACAAATTTTCTAAAGCTACTAAAAGAGCTCCGTTACAACTTTTGTTTCTCTGATACGCAAATTGGAGGGGATCTAAAATGTAGGCGACCTACTGAGATAAAAACCGTTTTAAAAGATGTTCACAAACTTTCATCGCTATGGATGTCAAACCACTGGTCGTAAATAATTCATTGAATTAATAGTTCCCCCTTTCGGGACAGGTATTATGCATGAACGCTTCCACAAGTCGGGGATAACACAAAAATTGAATGATTGATTAAAAATATACGTAAAAATAGGAGTAACTTGTTCAGAGCATGGTTTTAGGAGTATAGCCGAGATATTGTCGGTGTCAGCAGCTTTTGATGCTACGAGGTTTCTAAACTCCTTATAGACATCAATCTCAGGTACTGCCATTAAAGTGTACCTCAAGTCAAAAAATTCAAAAATATATATTGAAGAAAATGAAAAATGAATTCTAACAGTCCACTTCCCATCTTCATATGACATTCCTGAGCTGAGATATAAAATGTTGAAGTTGATACACCTAAAACAAATTGTTCTATTGCGCAATAATATGTGACTTTCTTGTTGTACAACTCACATAAAATGCTTTGTTTTCTTTTAAAATAAAAAATGTTTTTATGACCTTGAACACTTCCTGTTTGCTTGCATAGCATGTTGCACAAGGAGGACTTAATTAATGTCATCACCTCAAAAGAGGAAGAGTGCTATCACACCTGGACAAGGTGCAGTAAGTAGTAAGAGGGGCCATTATAGCACACGACCAATCAGAATCGAGTATTTGGATGACGTCATCAAATAATGAATATTCATGAGATAAGTAAGGTGAGAATAGTCTTGGACCAATGAGAATGGAGAATGGGGGATGACGTCATGAAATCGTGAATATGGATGAGAGAAGAAAGAGAGGAGTGTCTTAGAATGACGTCATAATGAATATGCATGAGAGAAGAGGGTCATGAATGTTCGACCGGCCACCACCACCACCCCCCTTTTCCAAACATGCTGAGGTCGTGTGAACAAAGAAATGAGACATACGGACTCGGCTAGAGGTCTATCTCAGCGTCGTGTGAGACATTAAACGTACCGCTCCGTATTGAATATATACGTTTTCAAATCATTTATTGAACACATACACATAAATACATACATACATACATACATACATACATACATACATACATACATACATAAATACATTCAAAAAATATGAGTAATAATAATGACATTTCAGTGCAACACTACTTTAGTTATCGTTTTACCATAACGGTGAGGAGACGGTCTATGACCGTTCCGACGAAAATCATTTCGGATACTAGCACATTCGGAGCCCCAACCAACGCTCCGAAACTGTGGAAAGCAACCGACGGTGACTCTTTCCTCCATGGTATCATTATTATTAATGACATATATTTTTTTCCGACATAATGGTAACCATTTTTTGTAAGATACAAACATCGTAAACACATTTTTTTTACGTTTTCCATTTATAATTTTTTTAAATATTATTATTATTTTTTTTTTTGTAATAAGCGTTTTTAAAAATAATGTTACACGTTTTACAAACAATGACAATACGTCCAAATGCATATTTCTTAAACATTACAATAGCAACAAGTATTTTTAACGAATTAATTTTTCTTTTTACATGTTATAATGACTTTTTCAAAACGTACAATACTTTTTATAACAACAACAATAACAAAGAAAAACATTTTTCTAAAACTTTCTTTAAACAATCGTAAATTTTTTTCATTTTTTCTAATATGATAAATAATTTTAAACATTCTGCAACGACAATTCTTCGATAAACATAACAACAACATTTTAAAACATTCGAATATGTTTCTTAAACACATCATACACGCATTTCGTTACTATTTAACAAAGGACGGATCAAACGTTTTACATACTTATCGTTTCGTCACGGATTGTCGGTAAACATTTGGACGATTTGATGCATCGACTTCCCCCCGCAACGTCGTTTTAAAAAATAAATGCAATAATGTCCACAAACATCGGAATAAAGCGATTGAATTTGCTTTGTATTATGTACGAGGTTTCTATTCCTCAATGCAGCGGCTATACCCGGCACGGTCGTCGGCGGTCTTCCGTACGAATCAAAATATTCTACACTACCGTTTCCTTGCGGTACGTACACGCAAACCCAGTGCCTTCCTGGAAAAGCAACCGGATCCGTATTGATCACGTAACATTTACCTCGCTGTAAGGTACGAGGACACGTATCGGAAGCAAATACGCCTTTAAAAGAGGATTTCGTACCGATGTCATTTTCGAGCACTTTTGTCAAAGACCGGTTATTCATCGCACAAAGTCGAAAGAAACGTTTCCGTGTTGATCGATTTCGATAATGTTATCGAATTCGGCGTAGCACACCAAGATGACGGATCCCGTCGTGGGTTCTTTGAAACGTATGGACAAATCCAAACTACCCTCTTGTTTTCGGTTATAATGCGCACCGTCCGAAAGATCGGGTGTAAAGTCGAAACCGTAAAGCGTGTAACCATTTTCATATTCATTTCGACTTATACCGAAATCCTCGTTCGAGCCTTTTTTATGGAGTGCCGTGAAGAGAGAGTCGTATCCGCGCAACGTTTTGGTGGACGGTTCGTCGTCGTCTGCAAAGTCCAGTCTCATGGGATCGGAAGGATGCAGTTGTCCCGCGTACCTGAGAGTCACGCTCGATACGTTCAAATGTTGAAATGAAAAAGGATTTTTATCGTAAGCACCGTTGAAGGCGGTGGCAGCCACTATTCCAAAGATGAGTCGACGGGGTAATTGTCCCAACCAGAGGTGATCCGTGACGACGTTTGCGGTTCCCGACTGGATAGATTTCGTCTTCATTTGGACCCGCTGAATCGGATACTTGGCCGTGACTCCGGAGGCTAACATCTTGGCCTGTTGCAATAGAATGGTGGGACTGGGCGTCACTCGTCGGGCGTAGAGAGCTATCTCCGTAATTTTCATCTTATAACTGGGTGACGCGACACTCGACATCAGCACAAAGTCGTCCTGACTCGGAGTGAGCTTTACTTTCACGTTGACACCGTTCATCATGTACCGGTTCATGTGAAACACGTCGCAGTGCAGACGTCCCATCAATTCGACTTCTTCGCTTCCGTCAAAAAATTTTGATCTCGCTTTGAGTCCTTCGTTTCCATTGGCCTGGGAAGGGTTAGCAGCGTTTAATTTACCGGCCGTATCGGAGTAATACAGTGCGGAAGACAATTGACCTTTTTTGAAATCTTCTCTGTAGTTCAAGAGGGCTTCGAGATAAGCTCTGTACGGATACATCGACGACGAATCTGAAATTTCCTGACCGTTGAGAGAAACGTCGACTTGTTTGAAAAGCGAATGTAGAGTATAATTGATGGGTCCCACTTTATCCGGAGTGCTGGCAGCATCTATATCAATGGCGCCTCCGTTTGCTTTGGTGATTTTACACTTGACGTAAAGTTGCGTTTCTTCCAAATCGATGTATTGATCACCGGTTCCCGAGATTTGGAATTCGTAAGGTACGGATAGGCCTGCGATGGGGTTGATCTTTTCCCAAATTCCTCTTTCGATGACGGTCTGCGTGGGTGGGACGCTGAAAAGATCCATCTCGGATTTGCTACACTCGCAAGAGTCTCTATGTCCTGCCATTATCGTTTAATCGAAAATGTCCGAAACACGTCTTTTCCGTTTGGTGGTCCGTTTTGAAATGACCTTTCTTCTCGTACGTTTCCTCTTTATAGGTTTCCTCGAAGGCTTTCTCTTCTTCTTCTTCTTGACACAACGACGTCTTTTAGCCCCTGAACCCGTTTGGTCTATCATGTCCTGCAATCCACGCTTGACTCCTTTTCCCAACTCGTTCTGCACGTGAGATTTCATGCAGTACTCAGTTTCTTTCCGGTCATGACATCTTTTGCAATGTTGGAACCGGCCGCTAGAAAGCTTTTACCTACGCTTTTGAGCATGGGTTTTAAAAACGGCACGGCACTTCTGAATACACCGAGGGCTGCTCCCAAGCCGTGACCTCTTTGATAATAAGGACCCGTGAATACGGGGATGCCACTCATAATTTTTGTCGGAAGTGTAGTTTTACGATGACTCGTCCGTTTTGAAATGGTATTCGCTTTCCGGTCTCATCCCTTATATCGATTTCGATGTTGTTGACGAGGGATCTTGCCACGGGTTTATAATGTAACTTGGTAAAGTCCACGTCGACCGTCTCCCCAAACGTATTACCGGCGGGTACGGTCCTCAAAAGAGGTGCCGTGGTATCACCGACCAGTTGGTGTTCGATGATATCGGTGTACACGTACAGTTGATGAATGGGATGTAAATCGGCCGGTCGAGTCGCACAGAAATGGACGTACGTTTCGTCGTCGGCGTTTTCGATGATGCCCACGACCGGTGAGGTGAATCCCGTGATGGTAGCCGCGCGATCGTATGCCAACACTCGACAATACGCGGGATCGTTCGTTCGCACCCGGACCGTAAATTTAGCTTGCAAATCGCTCCACGACCAACTGACATTTTCGTGGCTTTTTGACAGTAATTCGGCCAGTTTTTCAGGACCCACGTCGGTGCGTATGTGTCCATAAGTGAATACCATTTGATCTTCGCCGCTTCCCGGAACCACGCAAAAAGAGCCACTGTCGTGATCCCAATCGTACCACGAACGAGCATAAGAAATTCCACACATGGCCACTTCCCATTTCCCTCTAAGTTCCAACAGTTTACTCAAATGAGTGAAATAATGCGCCAATGCGTTATCGGGAAAAATGTCCATAGAACTGTTACTCGGTAGAGTCACGTAAAACGAATCCATGTCGACCGTCGAGTTTTAAAGTCTAGAGTGAGGTATCGTACGACACGCATCACAGTTTAATAATACGATCGATCCACCTGTTAAACTTTGCAGGGTAGCCTTTCCACTTGACGAAATAGTGTACGTTTCCATTTTTATCCTTTCTCTGGCGTAATATCTTTTCGATTTTGAAAACGTCGGCGTCATCTTTTTCGACGCGTTGAAGTTCCGTTTCGTAAAAAGTACCTTCGACGATTTCCCCGTCCCAGTCTTTCAAGGCATACACCACCGGTTTTCTGGGAATTCTTTTGTACACGGTAAAAATTTCTTCCGTCCAGCGGGGCAAGGAACCCTTTCGAAAATGTCTCACGTTCATACTGAGTCTCACTCGATCTCCCACCTCGAAACGGTACGTCGGACGTTTCCTTCTTTTTCTTCTTCTGAGATCCGGGTAGAGGCGATTCCAAACTTCCAATTCGTTCTTCACGCTCACGTCGTTTGGTGATTTTCCTATACTGCGATGATAACCGCTGTTGTAGCTTTCGACCAATTGAGGTAACGCTTCCAAATACCGTAAGGTGTTATTCGCGGTGAGATATTTCCACATCTTCTCTTTAAACGTTCTGTTAAATCTCTCCACGACACTCGCCTTGGTTTCGTTGTGAGTGGCAAACAAATGGACGTCGTGATCGGCCAACAAACGTTTCACATCCTTCTTGAAGAATTCCGATCCTTTATCGGTCTGTAATTTACGAGGACGTCGACCGTCCAGTATAGTTTCCAAAGCTTTGACGATAGTCTTTCCTTTCTTGTCTTTGACCGGGACGACCCATGCATATTTGGAAAAGATGTCGATACAAGTCAAGAGAAATCTTATTCCTTTGTTATGACGGGAGAGAGCATTGACATCTACCAGATCTACTTGCCATTGGTCGTCGATACCGTGAACGTACACGCGATTCCTTTCGTATTTTCGCCTGACAGGTCGATGCAACGTATAAGTGTCTTCGGATTGCAACCAACGCTTCACTTCGTCGATCGTCGTATTAGGTCTTTGCTTTTTCGCATGACGTAGCAGTTCTGCGATGCCTCTGTAACCAGCCGGATGCGATGCGTCGTAATATATGTTTCGGAGGATGTCCGGTAGCGTCTCCGTCTGCTCGATCATGAGTGACGTTAATGCGGCTACCGCAGCAAGCACTGGTACACCTGATATTTTTCAAAAATTCTCTCAGTTGGACGAATGGATTATTCCAGGAGCCTGCCATGTCGTCATATGTAAGTCGGGTGTGACACCATTTAATAAGCGAGCCAAGTGGTTTTATCAGGAGACGGTGGCGGGGTACGAACGCCGTACATGTCTCCATGTTCTTCTTCTTCTTCTGCATCTACCAGCTTCTTTCCACGGCCTCGTCTTCGTCTTTTACGTCCCGTAGATTCGGTAGTCGCTCTCGGAGTTATTCTCGGTGGCAGCGATCGGTGTATAGCTTCCCAACGTTCTTCGTTTCCGACGAGTGTGTGAGGTACGTTCAAACGTTGTAATCCCGAGCTAAAATATTTCGGCCGACGGGATGCGAGGTTTTTCTTTGTCTCATTAGATCGTTTACGAGATCGGTGATGTGCGATCCTGGCACCTTTTGTCCGTCCAGATCGATCATCTCTCCTCGGTCGGTCCATGTAATGCCACTTTCTTTCAAAAAGTGAACCAGTCTTTCCGCTCTGGATCGAAACGTCTTTGGTACGGCATCCAAAATGAAATTGACGGCCAACCGATCGCTTTCTCCGTCTTTCGGTAAGGTGTCTTCGTTACGTCTTTGACGCCAAAACCTCTGCTGTTGGATCACTTGTCCGTAAGCCTTGGCCTTCTCGTCCGGAGAAAGCTTATCGTTATTCAGGATCCTCTCGATGGCCACGTCAAATTCTCTCTGTTTTCTGGTAGATTTTACTTCGAATGCACGTCTTATGTCTTTTAAAATACTGGTGACGTCTTCTCGATGTACTCCACCCGAACCGTCCACCATCGGAGCCTGAGGTGTCACCGAACCGTGCGGCACCAACATCATTTTCCGGGCGTGTTCCATTTCTTGACGACGGCGTGACACATCGGTCTAAGAATGGCACTACCACCTCTCTGTTCGAGTTTCTTCTTCTTCTCTCTGAGAGACACTTTCTTATCTGCGAGTAATCTCAACATGCGTCTGTGCCGTTTGAGCGTCTTCTTTTGGCTATCCGTCAGGGGAACGTTACCGTATAACACGTTCAGAGCACACTCGCACAAGCAAAGTATGAGATTTCTGTCAGACTTTTTCAAAATGTCCGAAATATGTCGACCTCGTGCTAAACAATGCAAAAGAGGGAAATGTTCCTTCACGAGTGCCATTGCATCCTCGACTGATGACGTTGCCGCGCCTTGTTCCTCTTTTATAACCTACTCCAGGTTTCCCAGTCGCAGTTGGGTAGTCTACAGCTTTTGAGTCGTTGCCAGGCATCGTGATAATTCGCGATGCTTATACGTCCGCAATTCACTTCCACCGTGATGAAAAACAGTAAGAAGAGCACGACGTTAGTCGGGGATCCGTCTCTTTCGATGTATCGGAATAAACTTTCCACGTCGTTTCGATGAGGTCCTTGCAAAAGCGATTTCCAGTCTTCCCGTGCTTCTACTTCCTGTGCCACATGCCAAGCTTTAAGCAGAACGAGGTCATCGACGTCTTCTCTCGTGATATCCAGTTTTCTTCGAACCAGATAGAGAAAGACTCTTTCAAAAGTGTCGTTTTTTGGGTTCGTAGACGACCATGTCGTTTCCTCCTTCTTCTTCTGGTAAAATATCCGTTCTGAATCGGACGCGTTCGTCTCCTTCGGGTTTGAAATCGAAGAACAGGTATCCGTACGGCCTCGACGTGGCATCCGCGTAGGCTTCGCGAAGAAATTTCGTACGATCCGGTACGACTTGTCGAGCAAGATGATCGACCACAGAAACATCCCGAGGGTTTTTAAACAGCACGACGTAATGGGCATTCAGACTGATTGTTCGTATTTCTTTGCCTCTCTGAAACAGGTTTTGTAAGACCAGGATCACTGATAAATTCTTGTGATGACTTCCTTTAGTAAATAATTGGGCTACACGCCGATCCGTTTCGTGCATCAAATCGTCCAAGACCACGAGATTCGGTTTACTTTTATCGATGTATTCGTCGATGTGTTCCGGTATATCTTCCACAAACTTTATTCCAGGACACGTGCGAGTGATGACGTCGTACAGTGGCTGATATTCGCCGTAAAACCACACGATGTTCGTCGGAGCAGGATCGATCAAATGATCTTTATGCTTTAATAATCTGGACAACCACACGGTTTTTCCACAGCCGGTGGGTCCTGCTATCAAACACGTGAACGGGCGTTTCAGGCGGACATCGAACGTTTCCTCTGACATGTCGATCGCAAATGATTCGTTTCCTCGATATCCCTTTTATTTATATGCCGTTTGACGTTCTTCATTTGCATATGCAAAAGCCTTTTGATGACGTGAATGATATCGGGCCCTCGTTCTTGAAGAGCGAGCCATTCGTCGATCGTCAAATTGATTCCTTTTTTACCAGCCTTGAGACTTCCGTCTACATTCTCGATCCATTCTCGAATGGCAACGTATACCTCACCTCCGCGCATTTTTACAGTGGCTCTTCTTAATCCACCGAGCAAAAACGAAGTGCATCCGTTCCTCATGACGACCTAACGACGAGTGATTTTTAATTTCAAAGCTATCGCATTAAGAGCTTTGGCGAGTTTCTTTTTCATCGTTTTATAAGAACTTGCAGGAAGACGAAAGTCGCGTGCTCCTGCCATGATAAACAAAACGTGTCTGATATCCAACAAAGGTTTTCCGATGATGTGCCCCTTCGATTTTTCTAATTGTCGGGCATGTCTGACAATTTTGTTTTGTAAGCGTTTCATCTTTTCAGAACTGATGCCCGGTTTGAGCTCTCGTGCTGCATTTCGCAGACCCACGATGTTTTTTCGGATTTCTGTAGACATGTCGGAAGACCAAACCAAAAGTAATGAACACTAACTCGCAACGACTCTTAAATAAAGACGAGACACACAGACTCGGCTAGAGGTTTATCTCAGCGTCGTGTGAGACATTAAACGTACCGCTCCGTGTTAAAATACATGCGTTTTGAAAACTTTATTGTTCGAATTCTTTCCTTAAGTCGTTACAATGTTTACAGAGCAAATGATATTTAACGAGTGAAATGTCGAACACAATCATCATTCTTAAGCAACGGGCTGTATAACGATTCATTCGATGTAAAGGCAATGAACGATATAAAGATTCATTCGATCTTAAAGCAATGAGCGATATAAAGATTATTTAAATCGATGAAATATATACATAACATTGAAATTTTATCATAAATCGATGAATGGTACAAATCGATCGATAGAGTCATTCGATGTTCACGACCGGTTCATTTTCGTCTCTTTCCCCAGAGTCCAGACAGCTTAGAAATATTGGAGCGGATGGCGTCTTCCAAGGCTTGCTTATGTTGACATAATGCTTTCCATTGTTCTGGGGTGAGCGTGATGCCTCTTTTGGTTGGTATCCAAACGCTTCGTTCGTTTTCGTAAAAGTCTCTCACGTGCACTTTGATGCGATCGTTGAATACGTTGACGGTGACAAACTTTCCATCACCCAACGGCAGTCTCTTTTCGTCGAATAAAGGCTCGGCCTCTCGTTTGCCTGGTGCTACAGCAGGTGGTCGAAATTTTGTTCTGACCGGCTTTCCCCTGGACGGTCTGTCCGACGTCACCTCGCCTGTACTGGGGCGCACGTAAATCGTTTTGCAGTCTGAGGTGACTTGTTCTTCCCATCCATCTTCCAAGACTGAATCTGCTTTGTTTTCTAAGACGCCTGCCATTTTTTTCCCGTCTGCTCGCTTTGGTGTCTCGATGAGAAATGAAGAAGAGTCCTAATAAACATCGTATTTATAACATTTTTAGACTCTCGGATCGATGGGCTTGTTTACGATTCTCTCGGCCAGGCGTAGCCTTCCCGATATGTCGTTGTATCTCTTCAAAACCCTTCGAAGATGATTCATATCTTTGAGGCGATTCATTTCTGTCTGAATGGCTTCGCACGTATTCCATTTATCGAAAGTCTCGAAATCGTCCAAGTGTTGTCTTTCATTTTTGAATGTCTCTACAACACTGTTTGGATGAAAGCTCTTGGACCACTTGCATTCTGCATCTTCCAAAGCCAGGATGCGTAATCTGTAACGGTGTGCGTTGTGGTTTAATGCTTTCTCGTGACAAGCATCGACTACGCTGGATATGCGCTCGGGAAAAACCAATTTCTGTCGGTCGATCGAATCCACACTACAGAACGTCTCGTTGTCGCACGGTTCTTCCCGCCATGACATCATGATGATTGGAAATAATCTCTCGAACGAATAACGACCACATTCTTTCAAACCCAAACGCGACAGGACCTCTCGAAACGTTCTTTGAACCATCTTCTCGTCCACGTAAGCAAGAGTTTTGTTCCAATCCCACGACCCGTACTCTGTTTCGTCCATGGTACAGGGATGGTGCTTCTGGCTCGGATGGTCTAATTCACATCCGTAACAGGTCAAGCATTCGAAGTTTTCGAATGCATCTTGGAGAAAGTTGAGTACGGTATTGTCGAGAGCCAAAAATACGTCTGCACTGTTCGAAGCCATGATGACGAATGTCGAATTCTTTTTCGATATCTCCCTTTTATAGCCTGGCAAGACATCTGGGACGGAGTACCTTACCGCCGACCATGGAGCGTCGCAACTCTGCAGCAAACGTCATGACGATTTCGAAAACGTCGTTGTGTAAAGTATACCCGGTGACGAAGAAGTGGCCATCACGACAACCTTTGCAGACGTGTTGCACCTGTGCATTTTTAGCACGCTTCAGCTTTTCCACTAAAAGGTCGAACAGGTATTTGTCTTCCTCTCTGCAATCTGACAATGGGAAGCACAGTGTGTAAAAAGAATTGTGCCTGGTGGTAGTCTTTTTGTGATCTACGGTCGTCGTACTTTCCAATGATTCCGTGAAGGATTTTCTCGCCGCTAGTTTGACGTCCATCTTCTTCGGTGTCCCCATTTCAAATGACACTTTACCGAATACCTCCAGCCTTTTATGGGAAATGATAGGTGTACCACAACCAAGATATACGATCCTTGCGAATGCTATCCGAAATGCTTCTCCAAGGTACGGCTCGACTCTTCTTTTTCTCTTTCTTAGAAGTCTCGTATTTATTCCTATATTGAAATAATGCTCGATGTCTCTTGTACCGATAATCAGCATTGGAGTTCATCCACCTCTGGTGGACATCTCGACGCTTGACGTGCCGATTTACGTGTTTCAGGTGCGGTGGATAAATGGAGAAACAGTGTCGTGGACACAGCTTTTGATCGATCGGTTTGATACAATCTGAATGATAGTGGAATGACATCTCCAGCGCAAATGATGAAACGTCTCTCGACGTCTCCCTTTTATACATGTCAGTACCCGTACGGTACGGTGGAAAAATCGGGTTTCAACACCCGTTTGTCGTACACTATCCTGTACACTTTCTGGGTCGGTTTAGTAAAAACTTGGCCCAATCGTTTTCTCACGATATCGTGTTCTTTCTTGACGAGGATGCTTTTGTTGTCTTCGCGTTTTGGATCGAATTGCTCTACGAGGGTTGTCATGCTGCTAAAATTCACCAACTGGTTGACGCGAGCTGTCAAAGTGATGCCTCGTACTTTGAAGTGCCGGCTGGTAGTGCCTTTCTTGGTAGAATATACTTCGTAGGCATAATTCTTGGGTCCACCCGAGACGAATTTGGTGATGTAACTTCCCGTACCATAATCCTTTTCCAGTTCGTCGGTCATGTCTCCCAGGTAATTTCCGATGGGCGGATCGTATTGACCGTGACGAGAGACGTATACGATGGAATCCGTATCGAAATACAACACCCGCTCGTCCAGTCGTTCGAGGTAAGAATACAATTTCAACCTGGCTTGTGCGGTGGTGTAAGCGGCGATAAAAATGTTCTTATTGCCTCCGCCGTCTACGTATTCCTCTTTGTTGGTGCAAATCAATTCCATACAGTCTTCGTCGATCCTTGTAATTTTGACCTCTTTTGTGGAATCAAATGCCAATTCCCAAAATTTCCGTAAGTCGTTGATGAGGGTTTTGTGAGGCAAATTATATCTCTGACCAAATTTTCCCCAAAACGAGTTGAGCATCAATTTTGCGAGACATCGTTTGCCTTCATTTTTCTCGATGGTTTCCAGCCGAACTCCCTCCCGCCTTTCGTAGTCGTCGACGTATGCTTTCTTGTGCGCCTCGGTGTGACACTCACTGGGCCATCCGTCCGCTTCTTGTTTCATTTTGAGAAAAGTATTGATGTATCCCGAAAATAATCCACCTCGACGGGTCTGTGGGTCGTACTGGGTGTGTTCCGCAAAGTGCCATACTTCGTAATCGCTCAACACGACGTATCCCTTCTCCACCACTTTCTTCAGTTCTAACGTCACCCAGGTACCTTCGATAGCTCTTTCGCAGTCGGTGTGTTTGCAGTCATCCAGTCGTCGTTCGTCTGCACACCTGGCACAGAGAGGAAACAGCAACTTGTTGTCCGATCTATAGGGCAGCACCGGATGATAGAGTTTTCTGGGCGGTAATACCAGACAGTAAATGAGGCCTTCATATTCTTGCCAGGGTCTAAAGTTTTCTGTCACGATCGTGGGATGTCCGATGGGATAGCGTCCGTACTTGTTCACCCAAGGGTAGAGAGAACATACTTCGATGTACTTGATGGATTCCCCCGGTTTGGCTTCGTACTTTAAGCAGGTCGCGTTGGTTCTCCCACCGAAGAAAGCATTTCTCGGATCGAGAGGTGGCTTGTAGTCGAGAGCCTGCACGAACTCGTTCATCTCTTTGTCTCGGAAAAGCATTCGATCGTATTCGCATTCCCACATTTCCACGACGTTCATACCGGATCTTCGTAAATCCCCGATTTTCCACAAGGTTTTCTGATAGACATCTTCTACGGTTAATGTAGAGCCCGGAACTAGTTTTTGGCGATCGGGGTGACACGTGGGACATCCGTGCCAGAGACAACCTTGAAACTCGTAGATCGTGTTACCGCAAGAACCGTCAACTTTGTACCCTGCCACCGTGGTCTCGCCCCCGTTGCGTGCATGTTGAATGTGAATTCCATCTCTGTGACCGAGCCATGCCAACCATTTCAAGGCTTTTAACGAATGATTGTCGTATCCGAGATGAGGGACGGCTGCGATGGTTTCTTCTTCCAGAAAACATTTTCGGAACACTTTCTGACAGGCTTGGGCTATGGTCGTGGCTTCTGCAAATGGATCCACGTCATTCATGGTTTGAAAAATGCGGCGAAATGTCAAACATCCTTTTCTCAATAGATCCACGTCTGCCACGCAATATTTTTTCATTTCCTTCTCCATATCGAAGACTTTTCCCTTTTGCTGTGCGTACCAGGCGTCGAATTCTTTCTTCTGCTTGGCATTCATGGTTTTGGGGTGATAGAAAGTCGCATCGGGCCACGGTCCCACGTAACTTTCGTGTTCTCTTGTGTTGAACAGATACGGGAAATATCCTTTCTCTTCAGAAAGTCCGTAGGTTTTGGAAAACTTGGAAAGTGCCATGGGGATGAAGTTGAAAGAATCTTTGAATACGATTTTCTCCACCTTTTTATTACGAGACGTTCTCGGCAATTCGTATTCCATGTACGTAATCTTCGAACCGTTCGTGATGATGGCAGTCGGTGTCATCCCCATCTTCGAAAAACAGGACACGACGAAATGACCGTCGTATCCCTTCAGGTTGTGTGCCATGAAAATCGAATTGGGATTCGAGTACGCCCACGTGCAAAAATCCTCGACGGTGTCGTCACCTTTGAAACAGACTTGTCTTTCGTGTTCGCACGGCCTCTCGATATCTTCTTCGTCGATGCATAATGCACACACTTTATGGGCCACGGCATAGTTGGGAATGTGTCGCCCGTTCGTCTCGTCCACTCTGGATTCGAAATCGAAAAAGATGTAATCCGGACATGACCGCAGAGAATCACTAGGGCGAATCGGTTGCATGAAACATAAATGTCCTCGTGGTCGATCTTTTTGGCACGTTTGACAATATTGCACACCACACACGTGTTTCTTCTTGCCTTCGGAGTAGGTCAAGCTGCACTGCTTACATCGGCGAACGGTTTCACAGGTCGTTGGCTTGCCGCTCTTGTGGTTTTGAAAACAGGTTTCGTTCTTAAAGACGCGACGACAATCGTCACAGTACCACCGGGCGTCTTTTTCTTCCTCACAGGACTGTCCGTTCAGTGTTCTGCAGGCATGACACTTGATCGAACATTTGTGCCATTTCGGGTCCTTGTATGCCTTGAGACATTTGGTGCAAAATGCGTGTCTGTTCAGGAATCCACTCATGCTGGTGACGGTGTCAAAATGACGGTCGTGGTAATATAAGAAGATCGGTATCCCCTTTTCATTCGAGCCTTTGTGAATGATGGCTTCCGTTCGACCTCTGGTGACGATGATGATTCTATACTCCGGTAAAACTTTCTCGAATCGAGAGACGTGTTCCAGGCCGCAAGAACCGATCGGTACATCCGCCCGTGCGTGAAGGGTTTTGGCGAGTTCTGTCTGTTCCGATCGGCCTTGTCGTATGTTATTCCAATTGACGGTCCGGTCCGTTTTCTTTCGATGATGTGCTACGGCCGTGACGATGGCTCGTGCCAGACACATGTCGTCGTCTTTGTTTTGAATGCGTACCACGCTTTTTTTTAATTTGGCCCAGCCTTGGATGACGCCATCATTTCCACCGACCATGTCTTGGATCCTGATGATGTGAAATGTCATCTGTCCATCGAAAGTAAACTCTTCGTTAGATTGCATCACGATTTCGATGATGGCCAAAATACGATTGGCATTCAATTGGTCACGACGCATGACGGGTACGTATATATATCTTCGCGTAATGCAGGATGTTGGATTTGAACCCCTACCATATCGCCGGGCGCAAAACCGTGCATGAGTTCCTCGATGATATCTTGAACGATGTCATAGACCGCAATCATAACGTTGCCTCTATGACGAATAAAATTTGCCATGGGTTCGTCCAGAAATTCTAGAATCCACTCGTCAGCATCCGCTTGAAATCTTCTGATTCTTCTCCCTCTTTCGTTTCTGACTCTCCAACAATCCCTGGGTCTAACTTCCTCCTCCTCTTCCTCCTCCTCATCATCCTCACCGTCGTCTTCACTTCCATCACCGGCAATTTCCATTTCTCCTCCTTCACCCCCTTCTTCTTCTTCTCCATCGTCATTACGCTCATCGTCGTCGTCCTCTCGTTCGTCACTACCGTCTTCTTCCTTCTTCTCGATAAGCCTCTTCTTCTTCATCATCATTTTCTTCCGGGTCATCGTCATCACCCTCTTCTTCATCCTCATTATCCTCATCATCATCGTCATCATCATCACCCCCTTCTTCATCCTCTTCTTCATCCTCTTCATCGCCTTCATTCTCCTCCTCGTTATCTTCCCCGTTTTCGTCTGGTTTGAAAGGTTGAGTATCAGGGATAATATTCTCATTTTCGGGATCGTTTATCTCGGGAATCGTTTCCGCTATGGCGCGAGCTAATGTATCTTCTCCTTCTTCCTCCTCCTCCTCCTCTTCTACAGCAGGGGTCGGTACAGCTTGTACGGACACGTTTCGCCGATCCGGTTCCGTCTGTGTACTTTGTTCTTTCACTTCACGGTTTGTCGGTGGCTGGGTCGATCCTTCCTGTCTTCTGCGTTTAGGCGGTGAAGGCTGATCCCACGCCGGTTCATTTTCAAAAGTGGGGTTTCCCCATCTTTCTAAGAGATCCAACGAATCTCGGTCTAATTCGTTGGCTCGGCGCCGTTCCGCTTCCGCTTGTCGTCTGGGAGAAAGAGGTCGTCGTACCAGCGGTATCCATTTTGATTCCCTCGTCCTCGTGTTGTAGAAAAACGGTTTGCTTTTCCTTTGACTCCAATGAATTTCCCACCCCTCCCTTATTTCCTTTTCTGTAAGCGTAGCTTTGTACATTGAATGAAGAATCGATGTTTATCTTTCGAAATCCTGGATACAAATGAGGGAAGACGATTTCAAACATCTTATTTATATACTTCCTGGACCATTACATATATACACGACTAAAATATCGTCACGAGTCTCTCGTTAACACTCGACCTGCCGACCCTAAAGTCGATGACGTTTTCCGAATCGTGTTATAGTCAAAGAATTCATCCCGAATGTCGCTTTGGACCGGTGATAAACCCGAAGACAACACGAAATGTACTCACTACAGGTGAGTGCACGTGTACGTAAACGTACAGAGACTATGATGTGACATATAATTTATATTTCGGGGGAATCTCCTTTTTTCACACATAAAACACATACTTTACGTGAACAAAAGAAAAAAAAGCGTGCCTTACCACTATCATCTCACTCTTCTTTTTCTTTAATATCTTCTTCTTTTACTATTCTGTACAAATTGTTATCTCGATGATCTCGTAAGCAAATGTAATGCCTGCAGACCCTAAGGTCATTGACGTCTGCCGTAATGTATTATAGTCGATAAGCTCACCCCGAATGTCGCTGTGGACCGGTGGCAAACTGAACGACAATGCACTACGTATAGACTACAGGGCATACACCGCGTCATGAGATATAAAGTGAGATTAACAATGTGCGTGAATGAACAAGTCCGGATGACGATGCTATATTCCAACCCGTTTACTCTCTCTCAAACTTTAGTGTACAGTACGGGCGAGTAACACGGAAAGTAATACAGGCCGTAGAAGGCGAAAAAACGGTTCAAAGACAACTACTACTATACACCTCATTTACTCTCAAGGCTCGTGCACTAAATCGTGCAACGCAATCAAAAGAGTAATACAGGCTTTCGTAGGTGACTATCGACCGATATCCTTCCACCGACTACACCTCATTTACTCCCGAGATATACTCACACTGTCAGCACACTTCCGTATAGAAAGAAGTAATACGAGCAAAACCGCCCGTGCCACGTCTTCACTCTTCGAGCTCCACACTCCGAATGCATGAACGCTCAACACGCGCTACACTGCCTTTATACTCACAACCCGCACTGACTGTACGCGCACTGCATGCAACGAACGTTGCTTCTACCATTCGACCAAAAATCTTATTTTCCTCACTACCAGCTCCACACGTTCGTCTGTGTGAACCGACGTTCTAAGCCCCGCCCCCTGTAGCGCGCGTTATGTCATACATGTCTGGAGTTCCGCACGCGCGCTCACACAAACACACACACACACGTCTGTGTGAATCGACGTTCTGAGCTCCGCCCTTCTCTGTTGCGCGTGTATTTTGTGCGGTGCCTCGAACCGGATAAAACCGGTTTGTACCGCATCCGAGCACTTTAAAAGGCCGTGCATGGATTTTTCACAATCAGAAGTCTTTGACTATCCGTCTAAACAAGATCTAATAAAGTTTCATTACGAATTACAAGAAGAAAAATTGCCGTCGCGTTCACTTTCAGACCACACAAACAGCCTGTCGTTTTACGCCCGTCATCTAAAAATGGCTGACCTGTTTTATTGTAACCAGTGCGACAATGTCCTACATCTAAGGAACTACGTGTTACATTTTCAAGTGTTTGGGGCTAGTTGCAAAACCAACACTCGACGATTGGGGTTACCAAAAGACCCACCTGCTTTTCCTTCGACCCGAAAATTACCAGAACCTCTGGACCTCCGCATGAAGAGGCCAGTTTTTACAGAACTGGAGAAAACACAGCTCCGATGGCTCATAGACCAGCCGCCGCCACCACCACCACCACCAGCACAACCACAACCATTATCATCGTCAAGAAAGCCAGAAACAGATATTTTATCGTTAGCTTTAGCAGAACTGTTGTAAAGAAAAAAAAAACAAACAAAATAGATTTGTAATTCGATTTTTAAAAAGTTTTTTCAATACATCATTCAAAACGTATATATTCAGTACGGAGCGGTACGTTTAATGTCTCACACGACGCTGAGATAGACCTCTAGCCGAGTCCGTATGTCTCGTTCCTTTGTTCTAAAAGACGATACAACACATAAATAGCATGTTTGACAGAAAAAGAATGGAGCCGTCCCCACCTAAATATATGTTGGCCCTGAAAAGAGCCTTTTGGTTTAAAGTCCTCCTCACTTTTTTTTTTCAAAAATGAGCAGGAGGGTTCTCCGAGTACGGTGGCGGAGCGTCCTCAGGTCTCTGCACGGGTGGGACATCTGGAAAAAGATCTCCTAGATCGTCCATCTCGCCCTCTGCCTCCTCCTCCTGATTCCCCTCGAGCGGTGGCAAATCGGGGTCCCAGTTTACGATTCTTTCCACTCTATGGTCCATCATCCCCGCCATGACGTCCATGGTAGCCCTAAATCGAGGTGCTAGCCTTTCGTAGATCCATTCGTCCACCTCCATCCTATACCTCTCGAAGTTCCTCTTCGCATTGGCTAGTTCGACGAGGAGGGCTTCCTTCTCTCGTTCCAACTCTACCACTCGTGCCTCCACGTCTCCTCTTCCCGTCCTATAGCCACGCAAGTAGCCGGACGTCCAATCCTTCTCCGAAGTTATCTCCTCCTTTTCCTCTTCCTCCTCCTCCTCCTCCATCAAGGCCTCCTCTCCTTCACTGCCTTCGATAAACGAACAGTCGGTATCGCTATCTTCTTCGACGTATTTACAAGCCATCTTTACACTTTGAATTCTAAACACAGAATGAGCTCTTTCCACTCGTGTGCTTCTATTTATCCACTCTCTCTCCTCATGCATATTCATTATGACGTCATTCTAAGACACTCCTCTTTCTTCTCTCATCCATATTCACAATTTTATGACGTCATCCCCCATTCTCCATTCCCATTGGTCCAAGACTATTCTCACCTTACTTATCTCATGAATATTCATTATTTGATGACGTCATTCAAATACTCGATTCTGATTGGTCGTGTGCTATAATGGCCCCTCTTACTACTGCAGTAACGTTTGGAAAAACAAAGAAATACAAAGATTGTAATTTGAGTAGTACAAGAATGACATCACAAATTATTGCACAATCTACCATTGTAATTTTAGTGAATAAACTTCAACATTAAATATCTCAGCTCAGGAATGTCCTATGAAGATGAAAGTTGGACTGTTAGAATTTATTTTTCATGCTCTTTCATGTATGTTTTTGAATTTTTTGACACAGGTACACTTTAATGCATTCCCAGTACTATCATTATTCAAGATTTCTCGAAGTTGGGTCAATTCTTTCCTTAAATCATATTTATAAAACCTGTTACAGAATACATTTAAGTCATTTGCGCATGGGCGTCCGCAGAAAAAAAAGTCAGGGGGCAAAATTTCTAGACGGGGGCAAAACCTCCGAGTCACCATGAATTGACATGAAACGTGCAAAAAATTCAGCCCAAAATGAAGCCTATTTTTGGCATAGAAACTTGGAAAACATGTTTTGTTCGGGTTTTTGCTTTGATTTTTCATTTTTTTTTTATTTTCCAGGGGGGGGGGGCAAGTGCCCCCCCCCCCCCCACTGCCCTTACCTGCCGACACCCATGCATTTGCGTATTCGGCAGAGGTATACGGTAGATCGCTCTGCTTCTTACTATTATTGGAATAGCCATTCATTCCTTCCCAAACTTGTTTAATGTCATTTTTTGCCAATTTCTCCTATAACTTGTCTTTGTATTTAGCTTTCTCCATTTTGATTACACGTTTTAACTCTTTTTGTATTACTTTCAGTCTGACCTTTTCACCCTGTCCATACAATTGCTTCTTTCTATTTATCACTGATTTGATTTCCTGGGTTATCCAGGGTTTGTTGTTCGGGAAAACTTTCACGTTTTTTGTTGGTATCGAGTTCTTTTGACAGCAACATTTGGATGCTTCCCCTCCCCCGAAAAAGTCTAGCTACGCCACTGCTGTTTAGCTGCTACTTAAACCAGAAAACCCAAAGGCTTAATGATTCCTTGCCGCTGAAATGTAAGGTCTTTTTTCACATTGCCATTGCTTTGCAATGTTTTTCAATTAACATGGCTCCATAATGTGCCCACAAAGTACACATGCAAGGCATCCAATCTTCCTACATTGAGATCCCCCTTGCCCGTTGTGAACCCAAATGACATTTGACCTCCACCAAAAACTTCTGGGACCATGTATTCACTATGTGCCATCTACAGGACAAGTAACAGGACCCTACAAGTGACATTTCTTGAAAGACTGTGCAGGAAAGCTTGTCAGGCTTTGAACATGCAGACTCAGAATGAACTTTGACCTTTGGGAAAATCAATAGGGATCATCTACTCAATATGACACATGTACCGTTCTTGAGATATCGTGTTTACGAAATTTTGACCTCTCATGACCCCAAATGACCTTTGACCTCCACAAAAAACAATAGGGATCATCTACTCAATATGGCCTACACACTCGCCAAATATGAGTACAGTCACATGTATCGTTCCTGAGATATCGTGTTTACAAAGTTTTAACCTTTTCACCTACTGTGACCCCAAAAGAACTATGACCTCCACCAAAAACAATAGGATCATCTACTCAATATGGCCAACGCACACACCAAATATGAGATTAGTCACACTTACTCTTCTTGAGATACGGTGTTTACAAGCAATTTCTAAGGAATTTACCTATTGACCTCTCGTGACCCCAAATGACCTTTGACCTCCACGAAAATCAATAGGGATTATCTTATTAATATGACCAACTCACACATCAAATATGAGCATGGTCACATGTACCATTCTTGAGGTATCGTGTTTACGAAGTTTTGACCTTTTGACCTCTCATGACCCCAAATGACCTTTGACCTCCACGAAAATCGATAGGGATCATCTACTCAACATGACCAACTCACACACTAAGTGTGAGCATAGTCACATGAACCCCTTCTAGAGATATGGTGTTTACAAAGTGACCTCTCGTGACCCCAAATGACCTTTGATCTCCACAAAAAACAATAGGGATCAACTACTCAATATGGCCAATGCACATACTAAATGTGAGATTAGTCACAGTCACTACTCTTGAGATACCGTGTTTACAAGCAATTTCTAAGGAATTTACCTTTTGACCTCTCGTGACCCCAAATGACCTTTTACCTCCACCAAAAACGATAGGGATCATCCACTCAATATGACCAACCCACACACCAAATATGAGTAAAGTCACATGTACCGTTCTCGAGATACTGTGTTTACGAAGTTTTGACCTTTTGACCTCTCGTGACCCCAAATGACCTTTGACCTCCACGAAAATCAATATGGATGATCTACTCAATATGACCAATCCACACACCCAAATATGAGAATAGTCACATGTACCGTTCTTGAGATATCGTGTTTACAAGGTTTTGACCTTTTGACCTCTCGTCACCCCAAATGACCTTTGATCTCCACCAAAAACAATAGGGATCATCTACTCAATATGACCAACCCACACACCAAACGTGAGATTAGTCACATTTACTCTTCTTGAGATACTGTGTTTACAAGCAATTTCTAAGGAATTTACCTTTTGACCTCTCGTGACCCTTAATGACCTTTAATCTCCACCAAAAACAATAGGGATCATCTACTCAATATGGCCAATGCACATACCAAATATGAGATTAGTCACTCTTACCCTTCTTGGGATACCGTGTTTACAAGCAATTTCTAAGGAATTAACCTATTGACCTCTCGTGACCTCAAATGACCTTTGACCTCCAAGAAAATCGATAGGGATCATCTACTCAATATGACAAACCCACACACCAAATATGAGAGTAGTCACATGGACCGTTCTCGAGATATCGTGTTTACAAGGTTTTGACCTTTTGACCTCTCGTGACCCCAAATGACCTTTGAAGTCTACCAAAAACAATAGGGATCATCTACTCAATACGGGCAATCCACATGCCAAGTATCAGATCCCTCGGAGTTACCCTTCTTGAGATATCGTGTCTACAAGCAAAAACGTCACATACGCACGCACACACAAGGACACACGACATCACCATCGCATAGATTCCTTGCCTGCCTACGGCAAGGAATCAAAAAGCGTGAGAAATGCCGTAAGATATTCTGGAATTGTTGGCAGCACGGCTGGCAACAAACATAAATATTGAAAAGTGTGTAACATACCTCACTTTCCTTTGAAAAAGTGAGGTATGTTACACACTTTTCAATTTCTTTAAACCTCTCTTCCTGGTAGTAAAAAGCGAAAAATTCAGCATCCCTACGCCTATGGGGTGGAGACTGAGCAGCCCGGTTCCGACATTGCAATTTTGTTCAATCAAGCATTTGTATTTCCGGTAAAGTTCTTTTAGCTACCACACTCTTATTTTTTAAGAATGTCATAAAACTTTGTTTGAGAATGCATTCTAAAACCCTAACAATGTCGCAGTAGTATGAGAAGATGATTGTTTTTGAAAAATACAGCCCAATGGAAGTAAGGTACCCCTACTGGCATTGTCATTTAATTTGCTGTTCTGAGGGTTGTCATTTTTCTCGGAGTCAGCTCGAAAATTGCAACGTATTCCGGCTAAATATCAAGCTCCCACGATGGAACTTCAGTGTCTTACTTAATGCCTCAATACTGAAACCAGAATGCAACCAGAATGCAAAACTGCATTGAGGTTTCGATGATACACAAATGTTCCGTTTCAAATAATCACATCATGTACCAATATCTTCTCATTCAAATGTTATACTAACATGTTCAAAAAATAATTTTGTTTTCCCACATGACCTTTGTCAACCCCCCCCCCCCCCCACCAAAAATAAGGATCATCTTCTTACCATAAGCATTCACAAACCACTTGTGAAATCTATTTAAGTCTCCCACTTTAAGATGTATTAACACCTATTAAACAAGGTTGTCATTCACATTTTGACCACCAGTGACCCTACAAAACCTTTAACCTCTACACATTGCAATTTCAAAAGGCTTCGAGCTGACTTCAAGAAATGAAAAATAGGAATCATGCAAACCTTCTTTAAAAGTGGACCCCCCTCATGCTAGGGCAACCCTAAAAGACCATGGTACAATTAAGAAATGACATAATGATGGTTTTGTATAATTACCTGCAAAAAGTCTTGAGAGTTCACAACACTGTAAACTAAGGACCCTCTCCCCATCCTTTCCAGCTGAAAGGTTTAATAATACTTTTAAGACTTTGATGAGGGTTAGATTTCAGTGCAGAGGTTTGAACCAACCCCATAAATACTGCAGAGTCGAGACATTATTTTGCAATGACACTTCGTAACACTAATATATATGGGAGGACTTTTGAACAGCTTCTCATAACACTAATATAAATGGGAGAATTTCGTATGTTTTCCCCCGCTGCAGATACCACCCTGCTACCAAAATATGCTGCTGCATGCTTTATATCATGTTCTAGAACAAATAAAATATTGGTAGGAAAGCTACATTTGCCACTAGGCTGGCCTAAGGATATTACACAGAAACATACATGTGTAGAATAGGTTCAAAATGTACATATATGCTATACATTAGGCAATGGCAAAAGTGCCAAGACATTAGACATGATGAAGAAAATTACATCGCAGGGAAAAACTTTACACCTAAAGCTCACAAAAGTACTGCAGATTGTTGTATAAGGGTTTTTACCAATGCCTTTTAAATATTTTTGATGTCATTGGCCAAGTGGATTTTTGTTGATCCTCTTCAGTACTCGATTCTGCTTTGTGAAAGATGTAGCATCGGCTAGGCCTAACTTAGGCCTACGTTAAGCCTAGGCAGAAAGTACTAGCCCACTTGCTCATTCAAACCATACAATTTTGGCCTAAACTTTTCAGTTAAGGGAGCTAGACACTTTGAGATTTCAACAAAGATCCTTAACATGTGAAAAGAGCAATTTTTGGAGGATATTCGTAATTGCCGAATTGAGGGTGAAAATGGTAATTATTCCACCTAAATCAAGATACTTGGCATCTCTGTAGGGACCATCTCCTAACTTTAACCCATTCACATTCCAAATATGAAATCTATCCAAGTTCCCTACCTTGTGATATTGTTGTCCCCCCGGTGACCAGAGATGACCTTTGACCTTAACCAAAACCAATAGGGACCATCTTCTGACCATAACACATCTACATACCAAATATGAAATCTATCCAACTTCCCTATCTTGAAATATCAAGCTAATAAGATTTTCAGACTTTGACCCCTGGTGACCCCAGATGACCTTTGACCTCCACCAAAAACAATAGGGACCATCTTCTGACCATAACGCATCTACATACCAAATATGAAATCTATACAAGTTTCCTATCTTGAGATATCGTGCTAATAAAGTTTTCAGACTTTGACCCCTGGTGACCCCAGATGACCTTTGACCTCCACCAAAAACAATAGGAACCATCTTCTGACCAAAAGCATCCACAAACTAAGTATGAAATCTATCCAAGTTTCCTATCTTGAGATATTGTGTTGACAGGTTTTTCGGACTATGACCCCTGGTGACCCCAGATGACCTTTGACCTCCACCGAAAACAATATGAACAATCATCTGACCATAACACATCCACATACCAAATTTGAAATCTATCAAGGTTCCCTATCTTGAAATATCGTTCTAATAAGATTTTCAGACTTTGACCCCTGGTGACCCCAGATGACCTTTGACCTCCACCAAAAACAACAGGGACCATCTTCTGACCATAACACATCTACATACCAAATATGAAATCTATCCAACTTCCCTATCTTGAAATATCAAGCTAATAAGATTTTCAGACTTTGACCCCTGGTGACCCCAGATGACCTTTGACCTCCACCAAAAACAATAGGGACCATCTTCTGACCATAACGCATCTACATATCAAATATGAAATCTATACAAGTTTCCTATCTTGAGATATCGTGCTAATAAAGTTTTCAGAAATTGACCCCTGCTGACCCCAGATGACCTTTGACCTCCGCCAAAAACAATAGGGTTCTTCCTCTTAATATGGGGCATCCATGTATCAAGTTTGAAAATTGTCAGACATTTCTATCTTGAGATATCGTGCTAACAAGCAAAGTGTCACAAACACACCCACACACACACACACACACACATACACACATACATACACACGCCATCATGATTGCATAGGTTTCTCTTATCATCGAAACCAAAAATGCATTGAGGTTTCGATGATACATAAATGGTTCGTTTCAAAAAGTGCCATCATGCACCATTATATTCTCATTCAAATGTTATACTAGCATATTTAAAATAGAATTTTGTCATTCCAGATGACCTTTTGACCTTCATAAAAACCATACATAGCTAGACATACAAACAACACACAGACAAATGGACAAACAGCTATCTTGAAAGATCATATTTAAAAATGTTTCCAGACTTTGATCGGAGACCCCAGATGATCTTTCATATCTGCCAAAAACAATGGGGACCATCCTCTGACCATACTGCATCCACAAACCCAAATATGAAATCTATCCAAGCTTCCTACCTTGAGAAATCGTGTTAACCAGGTTTTCAGACTTAAACTCCCGGTGACCCCAGATGACCTTTGACCTCCGACAAACACAATAGGGACCATCTACTTACTATAACGCATCCACATACCAAATAGGAAATCTATCCAAGTTTCCTACCTTGAGATATTGCGTTAACAAGGTTTTCAGACATTGACCCCTGGTGACCCTAGATGACTTTTGACCTTCACCAAAAACAATAGGTACCATCTCCTGACCTTAACCCATTCACATATCAAATATGAAATCTGTCACAGCTTCCAAACTTGAGATATCGTGTTAGCGAGATTTTCAGACTTTGATCCCCGGTGACCCCAGATGACCTTTGATCTCCGCCAAAAACAATAGGGACCATCTTCTGACTATAACGCATCCACATACCAAATATAAAATCCATCCAAGTTTCCTACCTTTAGATATCACGTTTACAAAGTTTTCAGACTTTGACCCCTGGTGACCCCAAATGACCTTTGATCTCCACCAAAAACAATAGGGTTCTTCCTCTTGATATGGTTCATCAATGTACCAAGTTTGAAAACTGTCACACATTCCTAACTTGAGATATCGTGTTAACGAGCAAAGTGTCACAAACACACACACACACACCAATACACACACACATACATACACACGCCATCATGAATGCATAGGTTTCTCTTATCATCGAAACCAAAAAAACGTTCACTTAAAATGCAACGGGTTGTGGTGCACATGAGGACTTCAAGTTCCTTATGAACAAGCATAATCGTATGGGAGCATTTCTGTTTGGGGCAGAAGATTTTTTGCTCGGAGAATGTTATTCTGCTCGAAAGACTATCTAAGCAGAGTGCCACCATTAGTTGGGAAGTACTGTAAAGGAACGTATAGAAATATTGACAACCGGTAATGACATTCACATGCTTAAGTTATAAGTAGAATCTAACCATTATTTTGAGCTTTCTTTTGCATAATGTTCACCTTTAAAATAATTTAGCAAACTGCAAGGGGATCAGAAAGTTAATAGAAAAAATCTGAGCGGAGAGCCACCATTGGTTACAGCATCATGGGAGGGCACAGACATTTTTGAACAAGAGCCCAAAGGGCACTGTGGTTCCTTGCTGGATATTATAAGAATGTACAGCCAGTCTCCAAAATAGAGCTAAGCAAAAGCTCATACTCAATGTTTGTAACATCTTCACAAGGGATATTTTATTGCTTATATTACATGATATCAAAGATCAAATTTTTGTGGCCTTACTTACATTCAACTTTTATAATGCTTGGTGATCCTTCAGAAACATTTCCTCATTTCCATATGTATTTATGCTTGTAATCAAACTTTATATTATCACCAATAAACAATACACAATGTGGTCAGAGAGAGAAAAACACCCCTTGTATTTCGCTCAATTTATTTTTACCTGCTCTCAAATAAAACTTGCTATCACTTTAAAGCAATCTACCATTTGTCCTGTTTGCTACCTCTACACAGAAAACAGTGTTTATTCAGCAGTTAATCAGAAAGCAAGTGATTAATGGGGTGTGATAATAGAATGAGGATTAGGGTTACCCCCACAGAGCACAGCAGTATTAAAGAGACATACTGTATAATCCATGCATTGCTTCCACTGGCAGAGAGACCAGTTTAATGTAGAGTGACCTGTGTTCAGTGAAATCTACAGATTTCAGTTATTGCCCTCTTAAAACTTTGAATGATCCAAAATATGCATACAACCCGAAGAAATCATTACTGAACAAATGTAAAGCCCCAATTTCTAAGGTGTTTGGGTGTATAAGCATGCAAAACCAGGTGAGATAAAAAATCTATTGAACCCATCTTTATCTAGCTTACAAGATTTTCTAAATAACATTTCCAGCGGTTGACCTCCTGTGACCCTGATGACCTTTGACCTTAACCAAACACAGATCGTTTTGAAATGTGTCCTTTCTACCTTAAAATACTGTGTTAAAACCATTTTCAGTGTTTGACCCCTGGTGACCCCAGATGACCCCATGACCTTCACCAAACATATCCAATTTCATCCTTACACCATAACACATCCACACACCAAGTATGACATCTATCCAAGTTTCCTACCTTGAAATATCGTGTTGAGGTTTTTAGTTTTTGACCTCTGGTGATCCCAAATGACCTTTGACCTCCACCAAAAACAATAGGGCACACCTTTTTCCTATGACGAATCTATGTACCAAATCCAAGTTCCATCCAACCTTCCCTTGTTGAGTTAGAGTGTACCGAAGCAAGTGTCACACACACACACACACACACACACACTTACACACACACACACGCCAACCTGACTACATAGGTTCCTTTGCTACCGCAAGGAACCAAAAACCACCACCCCTTAGTTAGCCAAAAATGGCTTTTTCAGGTATAAGTAGAACTTTAAGCAGTCTGTATTTTGAGGTTAAGTTAGATGGAGTTTTACGGCCCAGTTTTCAACTAACTGGTTCAATTCCAGCCGGCCACAGCCTTTTTCCAGTATTTTCAGTTGAGCTTTCTTTTGCAATAACACGTTCACTTCAAAATAAATCAGCAAATTGATTAGAAAGTGTCAAGAAAAACGCAGTGATGTAGGAATATTTTGGTGTGAGAAGGAGGCAAAATCAACTAATCATCCCCATTCTTGACCACCTTCCGGGGAAGAGAGCTGCAAAGAGCTTATGCTGTCTCAACAGCTTGGATGCAAAATGGTATTATTTTCCTTTTTATTATTATCATTTTCTTTTCCTTAATCCATGTTTTCAACATGTCACTATTTTCATGCAATCGATAAATATTAATTCAATGTTATGTTTAGCAATCTGTTTGACCGAAAAGCTAGTAAGCGGAGCGCCACCACAAATTGACGCAGAGCAGACGGCTGGAAATCGCATTTAAAGGGTTGTAAACAGAAATGAAGAAGTCGTCATTTTGAACATTCGTTTGCAATAATAGAAATAATCAGCAACTTGCTGTGTAATAAGAAAATAACCAGATAAAATGTACCACTAGATGAAATGGTCTTGTATCTTTTCGCGGGAAAACTATACAACGGAATTGAAAACATTGTTTTTTTATTTTATTGCAACTCTGGGCTAGGTTCAAGATCTACTGAACTGATAAAATTTATTCAAACATTTCATCTTTCGGGTAATATAGATACTGTTGGTGTGGCTTCAAGTTGAGAGGATTCCTTGCCCAAGCCGAGTGATCTCAAATCATTGAACCACCCGTGCTCAACAAAACTATGGGAAACAAAAGACTCCTCTGCATTCTTACATTCCTCCATGACAACACCCAGTGTGCAAAGTTGAGATGGGCTGGCCCTGATGCTACAATGAGAAAATCAATGAGACTGGTAATTTGCATAATATTTGCATAAAATGTTGATACTGTTTTGAAATATTTTGAGTTTGCAAATGCCTTAACAGGTCCTGACAGTATTACTGACATTAACAGGGATGGGACCCCAACACATTATGACCATGCACCTATGTCCCACCCATTGGTTCTGCCAGTCACCACGTCCAAAAATAATGTTTGGGATGATTGAATAACATGTACTATCACATCGTTTCAACATTAACTGAAAATAGCGGACCAAGTTTATCAGTTCCTGGGGATAAAATTATCTATATTGATCTGGCAACAGTTTGTTCAAACTTCCAAAGGATGTTATTCATTGGCTTTGGATTGAACAAACAGCTTTAAGGGCAGCTTCTAAACAGCTCTCAGTTGAGCCAAAAACTTTTGGGTCCTAGTGTGACAGATTCCTTTCTGTTGCTGCAGCACTCCCTGCCTTGGAACTATACACTTCGAAACTCCTTTGTTCTAGTCAAACTTTGCCTACTCTCAAAACTAGGATTAAAACAATGAACAGTTCAAGACAAGGGGATACTAGTTTGGGAGAACTACCACCATTTTTGAAGAAGACATTTGTCAGAAAACCAAGATATATGAATATTTTAATCATGGCTTTTAAGTTCCAGCAAACTAAGAAGACACCTTTGGCCAAAATTTTCATTAAGGCTGCTATGCACCAAAAGTGGTGGTGTTCCACTTAAATCTTCAATTTTTGAATATGGCCCTTAGAAAACATGTGGCACAGCACCCTTTTGGTTTGGGTCCTAAACTGATCTGTTTCAACTTCTCTTTGACTAAAATAGATCTACCAATGTTGGAGAATACAATATATGCATAATCTTGTTTGAATTGCTTTTTTTCAAGTCACTACCTAGTAACTCCCTACACTTTGCTTGGCAGAGTCAAAGAAAGAGCAAGTTTTACATTATCTGCAATGAAATTTGAATGGCAATGTCCTTGTGTTCTGAATGTCCCTTCTCCTTCCAAGAAAAGGACATCAGAACAACAGTCTTTTTTAAAGAAGTTTGGGACTGCAGCCGATGACCTCAGCTTTTCCTCCTTTCTGTTTAAATGCGTTTTAATAATCAATTTCAATGGTACTTGTTTGAAACATCAATGTTTCTTTTACAATTACTGGCTTTTACAACCTCCTAAGGCACAGTGCTCAGAAGTGAATATGAATATGTTGAGATTTGCTTTAAGCTACACATTACACAAAAACACAAAAATTACACCAAACAATATATCTTGTTTTCCAAAAAATTTGTCTCTCTTAGACAAATTCCAACTTATCACTACAATGCTTAATATTACAATGAATTGTAAAAACACATGCCAGGCATGGAATGGCATGTACAGATAAGAACTGTAACAGCAGCGATACCAGATAGAAGAGAAAAAAAATCTCGACAGGAAAAATAACTCCCACAGCATTAAAGATATCCAAAACTTGTTTCGCAGAGTTACAAGGAGTAATGCTTATTCAACTTATTTACAATTTGACAAGAAATTTACTGATTGATTCACTGGCTGAGAGCTGTTTATCAGATGTGAAGAGGTCACAGCTGAGATCTACAGATATATATTTACATGTAATAGTAGGCATTTCAGGGTATTACAATTCATGCAGCAAGGATATACACATCAGCCAATTTTGGTGACTTCTGGCCTGCCATGTACAAAACAAAAAGTGAGGAGAGGGCAGGTCCTCAGAAGAAATGAATAGACAACTCACCTTGATGAGTCAGAAAGGGTGACACAAAACAGTCACATCTGAAACAAGTATTTTAAATAGAACTGAATGGAAAAACTCTCGATCTCTTGCATCCCCCTAATATTTAAAATTTGATATTTTGCTATCCTTAACGGATTCTTCGTTAGTGTTCCTACAAGAATCGAGGTAGTAAATACAAATTTAGTGAGTAGGTTGCAGATTCATGGCTCAGTTTCTAACCAATTGGTATAAGTCATGCTGGCCCTGACCTCTTTTCCACTGACGGCTAACTGGCTTGTTTCTTGTACTCCACTGCTCATGCTGAGCACCATGAATGACACAGTATTAAAGGTATGACCCAGAAAGGGAGACCAACTCTAGGTCTAACCACCACTGAAGCTAAGCAAGTAATAAATGTTACAAACCATCAAAATGGCAATATTGTTTGGGATTAAGCAAAGCAAAAAAGGAAAAGTTAAGATACTGATATCACATAGAAAGAGAAGCAGTTTTTAAAACACCAAGCAACATGCCAAAACTTCATTCTTTTTGTTGTAAGAATATCCCCCTACATACAATTCACAAGACAGCTGCCATTTCATATGATTACAACAGAGAAACAGTCCATTTTGATTGTTTTAAAGGTCTTGACATCATGCCCAAAGTATTCATCCTTTTCCTTCACATTGACTCACCAAGCCATTACCAGTACCAGATAATGCCAAGAACATAATGTGTGATCCATACACATATATTTCAATGAGCAGTAAAACATAGCTCACCTAAAACATTAGTCTTCACATGCTCAGTCGTGGTTGATAAAACTTCAAACTAACTGACACTTTGCTCATGGGGGACTTCATTGACACTTTGTATCACTGTAATTTAAATACACCTCACCAAATGGTGAGATGGTAGAGACAGTTTTGTCATGGCCTGTAAGTCATAAAATCATAAAGACGTTTTTTTCGTTTTGTGTCCTGGGGCTAACATATTAAACTCATTTGTCTTTGAATCTTACTGAAACATGAACTTTCCCATGTCTTCAAGTGCCAATGTTCTTTTAATGAACTACAGTAAACTAAATAATGGGTCAACAGTTACTTTGAAGTGCTGCTTTCAATTAGTGGCTTTTGCACAGAGCCAGAAACTATAGTCTTAAGTCACCAACCCCCTGCAGGCTATACCAATGGAGGGAAACAAGAAAACACTGATACACTGTGTATTCACAATTCAAACAATACATTGCATTCACTTAGCAACATGTTGTTGCATACTTGAAACTGGCAATTTCTAGCCTAAGGACTTCATTTAACTTTGGAAAACTGCTACTTCAGCAAACACTGATGACTGATATCATGTGTTATATCACAGCTACATGCTGATGACTGATGCTTTGTGTAATATCACAGCTACACATTGATAACTAATGCTTTGTGTAATATTACAGTCACACACTGAAAACTGATTCCTTGTGTAATATCAAAGCAACACAGTGTAACTGATGTCTTGTTAACTTTTTTTTTTATAGAACCTGTTGTCGACTTACTTTAATATAGATCTGCTAAATTTGCATTAATGTGTGCAAAAAACAAAATCGTATTTCTAAGAAACTTATCTGGGCTTAGAAAAATAAAAACTGTTCAAAACACTGGGTAAGAGTGGGTGCGTAACAAACAATGCTTTCTCACCTTCCTACCAAATATTTTGTCTTTATTAATGCAACCTTAATGACAGCATTTCTACACTTGAATCTAACAAACCATGCACTGGGTACAGTTTCCAATCCAGATAAAACAATCTAACAGAAACAGATCCATGAAATGCTTTCTTTGGTATCTAAGGAAGTTCCAATACCATGAACAAAGAACAGCACTATGCATTTGTTTTTTTCCTACAATGCATCTATACTAGCCCTACTAAGACACTATGACGCTTCTAACTTCTTAATCAGTGTGAACATACCCTTTGCAGTGGGGATGCATATGTAATGATCACTGTCTTTTTAAGGCAATGTCAGCTCTTCTTCTCCTACTTTTTCCATTTTTTTTTTTCTGGGGGGGGGGAGCAGCACATCCCAAAATAGAAGAGCTAATTCTGCATTTGTGCACTAAGTCATTTAATCATGTTATTACTTCAGTCACTACGTAATGGGGATTCTTTCTGGAGGACCAAGGGTGGAATTGTTTCACTTTTGTGCGTTACCATTAGACATGATTTACTCCCCATTTTTTTTCTTTTCATGAGTATAACCAATTCAGATTACAAAGATTTTGGAGTAAGAGTTTTCAATATCTAAATATACTGACAAAAATAGGCAGAGAGAATCTGATTATATTATAACGAATGTGGACCATATTTCAAGAAAAGATAAGGAAATCACAAATACACTGTAGTTTCATAAACAAGATCCCAATTCCTCCCACACAAAAATTTATGTCCAACGCCTGCTATAGCATCCATCTCGGCTGCATGTGTATACAAAAACCATGCACTTTACTCCATCAAAAGATGAATAGGAGCATTGTCTTTTCCCTAGCACTGCTTTATGCTACTTAAAGTAACCATTTGTTACTGGTACCACTCCGGTAGGCAACTGCTTCTAAAATGTTGATAATCTGTTACCAGTTTGCAAGCCAAGCCATTTCTCTGCAATCTCAACAACACTTTTGTCAGCTAATAAGCTATGTTGACTCCTTTGATTCTGACGACTGCCTGCTCCTGCTTGGTTTTTCTTCATCACCATCAGCAGCTTCCCTTGGCTTACCAGTACCAAATATTGAACTTCTAGAGGCAGCTTCAGCTGTTTGGTTGGTGGGGACATCCACACTTCTTGGTTTCAGTTTGAGTTTGGGTCGCATTGCTGAATCCTCTAAATATTCAAAAACAAAAATATATATATATATAATAAAATATGTAAAACATATATAAAAATCATGGACTTGTATACATGGACAGAGCATGTAACATGTACTGTCTATCTGTAGGTGGTTGCCAGCAATTGGGACAAAAAAGGTGCACCAAGATGGCCGCCGTGAACCTATAAATTGTCTGATTTTTAAGCAAAAGTTTAACTTGAATGGGAAACAATATCATATTCCTTCAATACGTGAAGTGATTTTGACCTTACCTTGCCATATTTCAAAAATATTTCAATTTCCTTACAAAGTATAGAGATATACTTGAGCACGTCCAAGCTTTCCTACAAAAACATAGCAGACGGCCATCTTGGTGCGCTTTTTTCTCACATGTACTGTAGCGACAACGTACCGTGCAGTATGCTCTGTCCATGTATAGGAAGTCCGTGATACAAATATATTAGTCAAAATGCTGCAGAGCACTTTGGAAATGTGTAGGTCGAAAAGAGGTGGTAAAAAGTGCTTATACGTGTGCGGAAAACTCCACGATGTATAAACCCTTCATCAGTTGGCAAAAACCAAACTGAACAACCAACAGTAACAAATGGATACCACACACATCAAATCCTAAGCAGTCAGTGTGAAAACACAACTGAAGAAAGTGTTTATCAAAAAACATGAGTGTGATGGATGAAACAAAAAACAAAAAAGAAAAAGAGGGTTCCTGAAGATAAGGGACACACTAAAATCGAACATAGTCGTGGAAAAAAAAAAGAAAACAAAAACAGACCATCAGGATGACACCCCCTCAGAGAAAGTTCCCAACCCTACCAACCCTGTCCGTTCTTCCTGGATGCCCAAGCCAGGAGAAAACCCCACACTTGACAATGTTATAAATACCATCCACAAAGATGTTAACAATCTCCTGCCTCCTAAAATGACCTCACTGCAAAACCTTTGTCTTCATGAAAAAGATGCCATTTTATCCCTTAAAAGAAGTGAGGATATCATCATTAAACCAGCCGACAAGGGTGGAGCTGTTGTAGTTTGGCAGAAGAACCTGTATATTGCTGAGGCCAACAAACAGCTATAAGACCAAAGTGCTTATTTAGAACTTCCTGCTGACCCCACTCCTGATTGCCAAAAGTAAGTTAAGAACACATTAACCCAACTCATGGACAATAACCAACTACCCAAAAATGCTACTTCTCTCCTACACCCTTGCCTGCAGATTTCTAATTCCTACCTACTTCCCAAAATCCAAAAAGCCAGCAACCCTGTTAGACCCATCGTCTCTTTGCACATCTGTCCCCTGTACTTATATCTGAGTATGTAGATTCCAAGCTCTCCCCTTTAATTTCAGCCTTGAGGGGTTGTTCAAGACATGCCACATTTCTTGAGACTTATTTGTGACTTTTGACTTTCCTAAAAAATGCAGTGAACGTCTTTTATTCACTATGGATGTGTCCAAACTCTACACGTCCATTCCTCATGATGATGCCCTAACAGCTATCTGTTACTACCTAGACAAACAGCGTGATCCTCTAATACCGACTGACACCTTCCTACATCTGATGGAACTTGTTCTCACACAAAATTGTTTTCAGTTTAATGGGTGCTTTTTCCGACAAGTTAAAGAAATGGCTATCGGAACCAAAATGGGTCCTTCTGTGGCCTGTTTGACCATGGGTCACCTTTGAAGAACAACTATTTTCTCAATATACCAGGCCCTTACCTTAACTTTACAAAGGGTATATTGATGATATTGTAGGAGTTGCCACTGGATCCTGCCGTTATTTAGAAACTTTTATCGACTTTGTTAATTCCTTTGGCCCCTTTTTGAAATTTACCCATTGTATCTGTTGTATTTCTCGACCTTAAACTGTCCATTAACAGCAGTACAACTACCTTTAACCTACACTTTAAGCCAACCAACCCCTCATAACTACCTTTTGTACCATTCCAACCATCCCAAATCTTGCACTAAATCTATCCCTTATAGCAAGCCAGGGGAATATGTTTAGAGGATTCTGACTTCTCCACTGCCTCTGAAGAAATTTTATCTTTTTTCAAAAAGCACCAGTACCCTGCCAAAACCCCTCTCCAGTGCCCTATGCAAAATTCAAGGAACTAGCAGAGAGGAAGCCTTGGAGAAAAAGAACAAATTTGGTACCAATCTACATATTTCTTTGGTTATTTCATATCACCCTTTGGTCTGTCCTATTGTAAGAGCTAATTAAACCAGAATGCAAAAATGCATTGAGGTTTCGATGATACATAAATGTTCCGTTTCAAAGAGTGCCATCATGCACCATTATCTTCTCATTCAAATGTTATACTAGCATATTCAAAAAATAATTTTGTCATTCCAGATGGCCTTTTGACCTCCATAAAAGCAATACATAGCTAGAATGACAAACAACAGACAGACAAATGGTTAAACAGCTATCTTGAGAGATCACATTTAAAAAGGCTTCCAGGCTTTGACCCCTGGAGACCCCAGATGACTTTTCACCTCTGCCAAAAACTATGGGGACCATCTTCTGACCACAATGCATCCACATACCCAAATATGAAATCTATCCAAGTTTCCTATCTTCAGATATTGCATAAGCAGGATTTTAAGACTTGGACCAGCAGTGATCCCAGATGACCTTTGACCTCCATCAAAATCATAAGGTACCATTTCCTGACCATAACCCATCCACATAACAAATATGAAATCTATCAAAGCTACTTAACCTGAGATATCACATAAACAAGGTTTTCAAACTTTGACCCCTAGTGACCCCAGATGACCTTTGACCTCCCCCAAAAGCAATAGGGGTCATTCACTGACTATGACGCATCCACATACCAAATATGAAATCTATCCAAGTTTCCTACCTTGAGATATCGCACTAACAAAGTTTTCATACTTTGACCCCTGGTGACCCCAGGTGACCTTTGACCTACCCAAAAAACTATAGGATCCATCTACTGACTATAACACATCCACATACCAGATATGAAATCTATCCAAGCTTTCTATCTTGAGATATTGTGTTTTCAAGATTTTCAGACTTTGACCCACAGTGACCCAAGATGACCTTTGACCTCCACCAAAAACAATAGGGACCACCTCCTGACCATAACACATCCACACACTAAATATAAAATCTATTAAGCTTTCTACCTTGAGATATCGTGTTAATGAGATTTTCAGAAGTTGACCCCTGGTGACCCCAGTTGACCTTTGACCCACCCCAAAAACTATAGGAACCATCTACTGACTATAATGCATCTACATACCAAATATGAAATCTATCCAAGCTTTCTACCTTGAGATATCGTGTTAACGAGATTTTCAGACATTGACCCCTGGTGACCCCAGATGACCTTTGACCTACCCCACAAACTACAGGAACCATCAAGTGACTATAACGCATCCACATAACAGATATGAAATCTATCCATGCTTTCTACCCTGAGATATTGTGTTAACAAGATTTTTAGACTTTGGCCCCTGGTGATCTCAGATGACCTTTGACCTACCCCCAAAACAATAGGGACCATCTATTGACTATAACTGATACACACACCAAATATGGAATCTATCCAAGCTTCCTACCTTGAGATATCGTGATAACGAGGTTTTCAGACTTCGACCCCTGTTGACCCCAGATGACCTTTGACCTCCACCAAAAACAATAGGGACCATCTCCTGACCATAACACATCCACATCCCAAATATGAAATCTATCCAAGTTTCCTAACTTAAGATATACTGTTAACAAGGCTTTCATACTTTCACCCCTGGTGACCCCAGATGACCTTTGACCTCTACCAAAAAGGATAAGGACCATCTACTGACTATATTGCATCCACATACTAAATATGAAATCTATCCAAGCTTCCTACCTTGAGATATTGTGCTAACAAGGTTTTCAGACTTTGACCCCTGGTGACCCCAGGTGACCTTTGACCTCCACCAAAAACAATAGGGTTCTTCCTCTCAATATGGCGCATCTATGAACCAAGTTTGAAAACTGTCACACATTCCTATCTTGAGATATCGTATTAACAAGCAAAGTGTCACAAACACACACATACACACACACACACGCACACACGCACCCACACATACATACATACACACGCACGCCATCATGATTGCATTGGTTTCTCTTATCATCAAAACCAAAAAATGTAGTCTCTCTGACAGGACCCCTTAACCCAAAATGTTTTCCTGGAACCCCTGATTACTGCTTTTAGAGTTCAGAAAAATTTAGGAAACCATTAAGTTCGGGCTTCCCACCCACAAACTTCTTTCAACGACACCCCTGGTACTTTTCCCTGTGACCATCGGAGGTGTAATAAATGCCCAGTTGTTGGCAAACCTTGTCAACATTTCAGACCCCAACATCAATAGCTTCATTGTCAAACAAAGATTCTCCTGAATTTCCTCTAATGTAGTTTATATTTTAGCTTGTGGGAGTTGTCACTCGGACCGAGTCAAAGAGCACCTAAGGTTCATCAAACAGAATTTCCATGGATATAAGGTGGCTGCACATTTCAATCCCCCTTCACCTTGTTCTACACAGCACTTGACTGTTACGGCAGCCGTAATGTGTCGAGGCTCCGACCGTGACCGCCTGATTGATGAAAACCAACTTATCATGAGGCTAGGTACTCTAGCTCCACATGGCCTTAATGTTAGAATTGACCTTTTGTAAAATCTTCCCCCTTTTGAGACAGTTTTTAATTCCTTTTTTTTTCCCCCTAAGTGACATGTCGGCAAAGCTCAAATGTTAGGTGAATTGGTAGAGGAATTTAGAGATAAAGCCCTTGAGTCATCGTTAAGTTGTTAATGTGGATACATCTTCAATGAATTTGAGATTACATAGTTTTAATCAAACTAATTAACTTTTACCTTAACTAAGACTTGAAGTGACTCAAACTGAACTTAGGGAAGACTCCACAAGTCCAACTTGACTAGAAGTGCTAAAGACTTGACATGACTCGAGACTTGATATCTTGTGCATCAAAATGACTTAAGACCGGATATTGAGTGACTTGATTAACCCTGGTGCTTGTCCGCTGGCAGAAATATATGCAGATCGAGCAAATGCTGGTCAGACCCAGAACTAAAAGTCATCCTGGAGATCAAAAACTTACCAGCAGTTGGTTCTTTAAAATCATCATAATACCGCCCTCTACTTGAGTCAGGGGGTCCTCTCATCCTGTCTTGATTATTGTAGCTTCCCCTACCTGGAGGCCTGCCTCCTCCTCTTCTGTATTCACCACCATAGTCCCCTCTGTAACCACCTCTTCCTCCACCATCTCTGTCTCCCCTGTATCCTCCTTAAACAAAATACCACCAGAATAAAATGATTGCAATCATCATCTCATCTGTCTGCTTTTGTGCCACAATGAACATGTTTTATGCTGACTCCAAAACAATGACCTTACGGAGTGCTTTATACTGTTTACAATTCCACCTCAAAATAGTGAAAAAGGTACAAAACCAAAATGAAGTCAGGCCTTGAACTTTTAGGCACATGTGTGCAATAGCACATGACAAATCATATCAAACTACTAGGAAGATTGTGCTACAAATCACACTCGTCAGAAAATTAATGCGTGTGGTGGTTTGCTGTTTTATTGAACTTAAAACATGCATGTTAGCTCTAAATTTCCATTTAGATAGACTTCATCACACTCCTCACAGTGATTTGAAGTAAATGATGGTGTGCACTTTCACTCGCAAATTTGAGGCCTGCACCTATATAAAGAATGGCAACTCAGATATCCTGAAGTTGTATAAAACAGCACATCTACCACAGCGTAAATTTCCTCAGGAAAGTGATTGTAACAGACCTGGGAAATCTTCAAGTTAAGATCTGTGCAATAGTAGTACTCAAGATCTGGAGAGATTACTAAACATAACAGTCTTAACCATTAATAGCATACCTGTTTCTGATATAATACATATATAAAACCAGAAAGTCAAATGGCTTAGTGAAACCTTGCCACTGAAATTTAAGCCTATCTTTTTTTCAAACTGACAGTGCTCTGTAATGTTTTTCAAAGTGACAGTGCTCTGTAATGTACCCACAAAGTATACATGCAAGGCATCAACGCTTCCTACAAGAACTGGGCTTCTGCTCGGGATATCACATCCACATGTGTGAAATTTTGCAGTATCCAAGTCTCCAACCATGGGAAATTTGTGTAAATATGATATTGAGACTTTGATCCCTTGTGAACCAAAGTGACATTTGATGTCCACCAAAATCTATAGGGATCATTTATTCACCATGCATCATCTACATGTCAAGTATGAGGACCCTACAAATTACCTTTCTTGTAATACTATGTAAGCAAGTTTGTCAGACTTTGACACTGCTGACCCCAAATGACCTTTGACCTTCACGAAAATCATCATCTGTTCACCATCTCAATACGGCCAACCCACACACTAAAATGGGCTTAGTCACATGCATTTTTCTTGGATACCGTGATTACTAGGTTTTGATGTCTTGACCTCTCATGAACTCAAATGACCTTTAGTCTAAGCCAGTTACAAGCTCCGCGAGAACAAGGAAAGATGTGCAAAGCTTCAGCTCTCGTGAGTGGCATGTACCGGGCAAGGTATCGTTTACGGGCTCACACACACACACAACATCCCCATCGCATAGATTCCTTTTGCTGAAGCAAGGAATCAATAAAATCTTCCAGCTTGTGAAGTATGTGTTATTACATCCTTGCTTAAAATTGATGTGAAAAGCTGTCTTGGTGGTAACTATACCTACAGTAAACAACTTTCACAGAATCAGTTTCCAGACTGACTCCTGGTAGCCTTAATAACACCTCTAATGACACCAAATTATTTTCTTACTAGAACTATTTGCAGTGATGCCAAAGGGAAATTGGTGAGTAACTCTAAAGCATTTTTAACCCTTTACCATTGTTTGGGTCCTTTTGGACCCATGCGGAGAGCTCGGCTGTCACCCATCTTTACTGTTTCACGTGGAGCTCGAAACTGCGAGTAGCTACCCGAAAATTCGGACACAACAACGAGAGAGACAATAGTTTAAGGTCACGGGGTCAATGGCCTACGGAAGCGGATGCCGGGCGGGCTACGTCCGCTTTTCCGCCCACTCCCGAGGCACGCAAATATGCCCTGATCGGAGCACAACGGTAAAGGGTTAATCTAAAATATCTGCACCACTCGGGTAAAGGGTTACGTGCACACATGCAGAGACAGTGGCATCAGCTTTGCAGTAAACACACTCCACAGGCTTATTTTAACCCTTTACCATTGTTTGGGTGGGTCCTTTTGGACCCATGCGGAGAGCTTGGCTGTAACCCATCTTTACTGTTTCACGTGGAGCTCGAAACTGCGAGTAGCTACCCGAAAATTCGGACACAACAACGAGAGAGACAATAGCTTAAGGTCACGGGGTCAATGGCCTAAAGAAGCCGATGCGGGGCGGGCTACGTCCGCTTTTCCACCCACTCCCGAGGCGCGCAAATATTCCCAGATCGGAGCACAACAGCAAAGGTTTAAGTCAGATATTTGAATTGGTTAATACGGTTTCAGGCTATACCGGTGTTTCTGTCAGCACTGGCACCAGTACAGTAACACCAACTATAAGGTGCCGAAGTTTTGTCGAAACCAGTACTCAAACTGTAAGGTGAAAATACCATAAAAATACTGCACTGATTGAAATCATACTTAAAAGTAACTAGGAAACCATTTGATAAATGCCTTGTCTTTAAAAATTACAATATAAACAGGGACTGTCCACTTGATAATCATTTTGCACCATCCCAGTCAAAAATTTCCCCTCAGAATTTCAAAAGATGACATTTAACATTAATTTGGCAGAACTAGTACTTCCCACATTAACAAGGAGCTTGCTTTCTTTTAACATTCTGCACAACCATCCCTAATAATCAGCAAATGCTTTTACAATGTGTACTTAGAATAGTTACCACGCACTGGTTGATTAAATTCACTTTGCGTACAATAACACACGGCATGATGTGGGTGAGAACTTTGTTGTAAGCAGACAAAGAATCATAGCATTGCAAGCTCCGCCCTGAATGTTGCTTCCACAATTTCTGACACGGTGCATATTATTGGACTTCTCTATTACACTTACCGTGCGTGCATGTGAAAGACAAACTTTCAAACGAATGTTCTTTCAAAAATTTCCACAGTGAAGTCATGGGATTTAACACACTGTGAATCCTGCTTCAAACATCAGCACAAGATCATATGAAATCGACTTACTCGCTTGAGTGTATTGATAGGTTAGAGCAGTAGTGTTATTGTACAGCAGATTGCTGCACGATGCATTCCTTAATTTGAAATATGACACACTCTGAAAAGAGTTTTGATATTAATAATGCCGGTCGGAAGAATGCTTGATCAGGGAATAATTTAGTGTTCCAAATTTGCATAGCAATTTTGAGCTTTTTGGGCTTCTCTTCCACAAAGTCATTAAAATCACTAGTGCTGTGTGTACAAAATCTGTTATACAATTTTGTATTTGTGTAGCAATTTGTCCATTTTGTGTAGCAAATTGCGATGCGATACCAGACAAATTATTCCCTGCTGATGAATCAACATTTTATGGTGATAATTTAGGAGGGCAATTTTAATTATTTTTAGAATTATTTTTGCAAGTTACACTACATTTCTGGGTGTTCCTGTGGGACTTTCTGGTGTGGAATTGAAGTGTGTTCTGTGCAGCACTGATTGAGTCTCTACCTGTATTTATTGGAGCCTTATCAGACACTGATTTGCCAGGATGGCAAGGGTGTAGGGCAACTAAATGTTTTCAAAAATAGTGTAACAGGAGGCAGGGATTTTCAAAACACTACATGCATGTGTTAAAAATCCTACTTCTTTCTTTTTTTTTTCTTCTGGTACCGGTGGCAGTACTGATGATACCATGAAATACTATTGGTCTATATTCATGACCTACTTACCCTGATCATAACTCTGAGATGGTCCCCCACCGAATCTACCTCCACGGCCACCACCTGGGCCTCCTCCCCTTCCTCCTCTGAGCCCTTTAGTGGAAAACATGACATAAAGGAAAGTAGTTAGAGTTGTGAATGCCATAAAACCACAAAATATATCAATATGGAAAAAAATTAGGGAATTTTTAAAACAAATGAATACAATACCATAAATAATGGTGTAGGAAAACACAAAAGGTACCTTTAAAAGTGATACTTTGTGTTTGACAAAAGGAAAATTCATAAATTATTCTGACCAAACTTTTCGCAAAACATTTAAACAGTCCATGCTAACAATGGGACAAATAAACAACCCTCTACGTGAAAATTCTGCCAAATTTTGCTCAATTTCCATAAAAAAAACGACAAAAAGTACAAAAATCCACAATGTGAGCCAACAAACTTTATCCCACTTCATCTGTACCAGTCAGTAACCCAACCAATAAGAGTGCACTTATATATATGAATATTCAATACAACAAAACGACAAAAACACAGAACAAACAGTTAGAAACTGGGCTGCCAAACTTCATTTTACTCACCAATCCATGAGTTTCACCATCTGACCTTTTGTGACCTCAAAAGGCATTTGAAATCAGTACAAGGTGCACCTATAGTGACCAACTATCCACTGTCTACACTGGCTTACTTGACAGAGGAGTTTTGCTGAACACCCCATAGTTTGAGTTTTACTTGTTCTCATTGTTTGACCTCTCTATGACCCTTAAATGACCTTTAACCTTCCAAAGAATACCCTTGACGACCATCATCTACTAAACACTGACTGACTTTAACTAGAGCAGCAATTGTTGCAGTTGGTCTACCCTTCTAATGTACAGTGAATGACCAGTTCAGTTTTTCATTTATGTTGAACAAAGGAATGTTCTTAACTTTATGCATACCTTTAACTCATGTTGGGCTAACCATGATGTAAACCTTTGCATCTAGCAGTTGGAGAGTGTTGCACTTTAGAGCATTTAAGATGTAGGTAGTACTGCTTGGTATCGAGAAAGAGCAGTCACCAAAAACTCATTTTGAAGAACAGCTTAATTCCACAATTTGGTCTTCATTTCACTTCAATGTATCTGTCATAGTATTTTGGGACTTACACCTTGCGTATTAAAGTTAAACCAAGTGATTATTCCCAGAAAACCTGATTCCACGATGGAGGAGTAAAACATAGTCACAGGATCATTAAGAGGCAGTCAAGAAATAGAACATAATTTTTAAGAGACAATGAAGAAATACGACAGTCTTCTATACTAATTCAAGTTGAAGTGACACTGCACTTCCCTTTTAAATACAAATTTTCCGAGCAATTAATTCCAGCTGAATTGATAATAGGCTTTATGTGAGCAAAAGTAAAAATCTCCAACATTCTTCCAGATTCTGGGTTCAAGTACACCATGAAAACAAGAGATGATGAGATAAATACAGGAACTTCATGGTGAAACAATGATCCATCTGTGTGCAATGTCCTCATACAGCAAAAAGAGCTGTGTAACAGATACTGAGCTAGCACTGCTCTAGGATCACTTTGCTTCCAGCATGGAAGTCCTAGACACAGTATTCCATGCTTTTAGGAATCCTGCTATTATAGTACATAAACTGTAAACAAAGGACACTGGGCAACTATCAGAAAACCAGCTGAACACTGGTCTCATGTAGGGGTTTTGCTTTCAGTCTGTTCATTTCATTTGGTGAGCATGCCCCTCCAGATAAAGAATTCAAGCTGAAAACCATGAAATATAACCAAGTTATCCACACAAGATTTGTAAAATGAATTAGAGGTTAGTGAGATGCAACTTGTCTGTACGACTGTTTCATCTCCATTACCTGTAATGTCAAAATGGGCAGTAATAAAGCAAAAGTTGAATCCATGACAAACAATGGCACCCTGATGGACCCATTAAGAAATGTGTGGCTTTTGAAGTTTTGATATTCTTTGTTTTTGTCACTTTCATTTCAAGGTCAGTTGTAAAATCATTTTGCACCTAGGTTCCATTTTGAAAGTTCAAATTGTGTCCTCAAAAATTATTAGTATAACTTCCTAATCTTGAACTATTTCATGAGTAAATATGAGATGATTAATATAGAATTAACAAAAGAAAGTCAACACTTTACAACACTCCACATTTCTGTTTTTTGCATAGGCACCAAGTTACTCCAGAAGCATTCCAACTTTGAAGAGATGTAATAGGAGGATGGTAAAATATATTGACAAAATTACAACAGATCATTCTCCTTGTAAAATTTCACTCTTAAAACTGTTAAGTACAGACAGAGATATTTGTTGGCATATCACCATACCTTTAAAGAAATTTGGAAAATTTGCCTTTTGCTTTTTTCACCATTTGCTCACCAAATTCCCCAAAGTGATTTCAATTGTTTGAATAAACAACTACACCTTTGTTTCTAATGATACTACATGGAATTAATCAATGTGCTCTTTTCTGAATATTTAGTTTTACAACCTACTATTGAAAAAGGTCTAACTAAAGCAGCAACTACGATAGTCCGATCAGTGGTACCCGGGTATTAGGACACAAGATTAGCATAGATGAGTCAAGTCTACAAACCTCCTCTTCCACCACCTCCATCCTTTCGCCGACTTTCTGCTACATCAACTTTTAAATTTTTTGTCACAAATTCCTGTAAATGAAAAAAACAAGAGCTCAAGGGCACTATAGTTACTTGCATTTAAGATGATATTGTATTAAGGTAGTCGTAAAAGAAGGCATAATTTGCAACTTTAACCCCAATGAGTTTTGGCCATCACCCAAAAAACATAGGAGCACATTAAATTTCAAAATCATACAAACACTTGCAGTTTGAGAGAAATGGAACACTTAACTTTCCAAATTATCACACTGCATACCACCCACTTCCATGCAAAAAATACACACACTCATCACCTTTCACTAAAATGTCATTTCCTTGAGTTTGGGGCAGTATAGGAGGGTAGTTAATTGCCTTTTTGGTCAATCTCAACAATTCAAATCCAGACCTCACAAAGAAGTCACAAAGGTCAAATACAGTCAAAGTAGGTCAAAACTGATTTTAAATTAACATTACTGTCCCTTTCGCACCAAAGAAATTTAACAGTCATCTGGTCATTTCTGACCACCAAAATTTATGATGGATGACTAGAAATTATGTCATGGTTGTCCTTTAGACTACCTAATGTGTTTGCCTCAAAAGCAAAAATTAAAAAAAGCCCACAAGTCTGCTACTAAAGGCAGCCTGAGAGTGATTTATTACCACCAATTTCTACTTCACAATTTGGCAAGAAGACCAAGAAACAAGCATAGCTCTGTAAAATCTAATAAATGACTTTCAACTTGACCTTTTAACCTGAAGAGGGTGTTAGAAATGCCATTGTAGTCCCTAGGGTGAAAGCAGAGGTGAAGAAGAGAAACTGCTTTCATATTTTACTATTGTGATATGTATACACAATATTATAAACAAGAGCCCAAGGGCACTATGGTTCCTTGCATTAAAGATGATATTGTATTAAGATAGTCCCAAGGTAAGGCATAATTTGCACCTTTAACCCCAATGACTTTTGGCCATCACCCAAAAACATAGGGGCACATTAAATTTCAAAATCATACAAGCACTTGCCATTTGAGAGAAATGGAACACTTAACTTTTCAAATTATCACACTGCACACTGCCCACTTCCATGCGACAAATACATTCATCACCTTTCACTAAAATGTCATTTACTTGAGTTTGGGGTAGTATAGGAGGTTAGTTAATTGCCTTTTTGGTCAATCTCAACAATTCAAATCCAGACCTTAAAAAGAAGTCACAAAGGTCAAATACAGTCAAAGTAGATCAAAACTGACTTTAAATAAACACAGTCTCTTCTGCACCAAAGAAATTTAACAGTCATCTGGTCATTCCTGATCACCAAAATTTATGATGGATGACTAGAAATTATGTCATGGTTGTCCTTTAGACTACCCAATGTGTTTGCCTGAAAAGCAAAAATAAGGAAAAGCCCACAATTCTGCTACTAAAGGCAGCCCGATAGTGATTTATTACCACCAATTTCTTCTTCACAATTTGGCTAGAAGACCAAGAAACAAACATAGCTCTGTAGAATCTAATAAATGACTTTCAACTTGACCTTTTAACCTAAAGAGGGTGTTAGAAACAGCATTGTAGTCCCTAGGGTAAAAGCAGAGGTAAAGAAGAGAAACTGCTTTCATATTTTACTATTGAAATTGGAATCTTAGCTTGCACTGTGAATAACTTTATTCAATACTGTATGTGAGGAAAAGGTCGTTTTTAATAATAATTGCATTACTGTCCTGATTGTTAAGTAAACTGCTTTTAGACTGAGAGGGGGTTATAATTCTTCTTTTCTTTTATACATTGCATTTGTCTAAAGGCATTAAACTTCAGCTGGACTTTTAAACCAATTGAACAAAGACCCAAAGAGTCTTCACGTGCACTTTACTTAGACGAACACAACTTTCCATTATTTCCACTATGTTACTTGGTTATTGAGTAATTGCACTGCATACCTGGCATTGCAATAGGCCTACATATGACCTACATGTACACACTAGCCTGTCATTTAAATGTCAGTAACTCAAGTAACGAACATTGTAGGAGGGTAGTGTAATAGCCTTTTGGTTCGTGCCTGATCAAGACAAATCTTGATGTCACAAAAAAGTCACACAAAAGTCACAAAGGTCAAAAGGTCAAATGAGGTCAAGTGAGGTCAAGGGGGGTCATCATGTGCATTTCACTTAGACGAACACAAATCTCCATTACACCACCCCTCTAAAATGTTTCAGTGGCAAGATATCAATAAAACATTACTTTTTGACCTTTTGACCATTTCCAATTATTTTGGTTAATGTACCAACATTTTCACCTCCTACCAATCTAACTTATCCTAAAATGATGCCACTGCTTGAACAACGGATACTGAGTTACAGCTACTAACAGAAATTCAGTTTTTGGCCTCTGGTGATTACCAGTGACCTTTGACCTCCACCAAAAACGATAGGGCACATCTACTCCACAACATCTACATACATACCAAGTTTGAAAAAAATTGATCACTCGGTTATTGAGTTATCGCACCACATACCTCGCATTCCAATCCGTCACATACACACACACATACACACACACACACACACATACATACGCCAAGGTGACTGCATAGGTTCCTTTGTTACACAAGGAACCAAAAATTGGAGCCATAGCTTGCATTGCAAATAACTTATTAAATACTGTATATGACGAAAAGGTTTTTCTTTGATAAAAATTGCATTACTGTCCTGATTGTTAACTAAACTGCTTTTAGTCTGAGAGGGGGTTATCATTCTTCTCTTCTTTCACACATTGCATTTGTCAAAAGGCATTAACTTCAGCTGGATTTTTATACCGATTGAACAAAGACATACTGTATCACCCAAATAGCCTTAGTGACATATGTGTCATAAGGCATGAAAGCATCCAAATGAGCCTCTTTTGCTTTTTCTCTATAGCCTGAAGTTGCTACAGTACCACAGCTTACAGCAGTTGTTTTTATTTTTCTTTCGTATCACTAAGAAATACTGTTATAGCTTGCAAACATATTTTGCATTTGCCATGGGGGATAACCAAGTTTTGGGGAGGACAACCAAATTTCCAATGCATGTATTGTCCTCTAGACAACCAGATATATTTGATAAAGAATCATCCCTGCTTGTGTGACCTCTCTATATCATTTAGTCATTGAATTATCACACTCTAAGCCTCGCCTCCCCAAAGCATATAACATGCACACATACACACACCACTTACTTTTCACTGAAATGACAATAACTCAAGTTAGAAACATCATTGGAGGGTAGTATAATTGCCTTTTTTGTTTGTCTCAACAAGACAAATTCAGGCATCACAAAAAGTCAAAGTCAAGAGGTCAAAGTAGGTCAACACATCCACTTTACTTTATATACAAACAAAACTTTCCATTATGCCATCCCCCTATGTTACTTGGTTATTGAGTTATTGCACTGCATACCTGGCATTCCAATGCATATGACCTACACACTAACTAGCCTGTCACTTAAATATCAGTAACTCAAGTTTGGAACATCGTAGGAGGGTTGTGTAATTGCCTTTTTGATTCGTCTGATCAAGACAAATCTAGATGTCACAAAAAAGTCACAAAGGTCAAAAGATCAAATGAGGTCAAGGTGTGTCATCACATGCATTTCACTTAGACGAACAGAAATCTCGATTACACCACCCCTCAAAAATGTTTCAGTGGCGAGATACCAACAAAACATTACTTTTTGACCTTTTGACCCTTTCCAATTATTTTGGTTAATTTACCAACATTTTCACCTCCTACCAATCTAACTTATCCTAAAATTATATCACTGTTTGAACAATGGATACTGAGTTACAACTACTAACAGAAATTCACTTTCTGCCTCTGGTCATCACATGTGACCCTTGACCTCCACCAAAAACGATAGGGCACATCTACTTAACATCTATATACATCCCAAGTTTGAAAAAAATTGATCACTCCGTCATTGAGTTATCATACCACATACCTCACATTCCAATCCGTCACATCACATACACACACACACACACACATACACCAAGGTGACTGCATAGGTCCTTCGCTACACAAGGAACCAAAAGTGCAGTAAGAATGAATACTTGCACATATACAGCTTAAGTACTGATACTTATGCTCTTTATGTTGCAAGACAAAACACAACTTGACTGTATTTTTCAAGTGTTCATTTATAAGAAATGATAACAACACATAACAGAAATGCATACAAGCTTCATATTCAGATATCATTCATTTATAGCTATAAAAATATTTGAATATCCGTATAACAATGAGAAGCACAAGCTGAAACCACCATCCATCAGACTTCTCTTATTATGCAAGTTGGGAAAACAATATCATTGGTCAGAGTTTTATAGGCCCAATTTCCAACCTATTGGTTCAACTCAAGCCAGCCACAGCCTTTTTTCCAGTTGTGGCTCACTGGCTTGTTTTCCCTACTCCATTGCTTATGAGGAGCATCATGCACAATGGCAGTAGGTTCCATTTTTAGAGTCTTTGGTATGACTCGACCTGGGAATAGAACCCAGGTCTTCCGTGTGAGAGGGGGATGCTCTTAACATTAGACCAAACACGCAGTCAGAAATCTGAGGGTTGACATTAAAAGAAGGGTTTAAGGTCTTGTCAAGTTTTGATATGTTAGAGGGATACTTATTCTAAGCATTTTGGTGAAATTTGCATTGAAATCCGATGTGTGGTTCTCAAGATATGGGCAAGTAAAAGTTGTCACATTTTCCACACACAGTGAACTTGAAGCAAGCATATGAAGTCATATCCCCACATTAATGGACAGTCTTTTGGTTTTTTTAAAATTTACAGTGTATTTTCTCTTCAATGATGCCAGATTATCAAAATGTGATTGCATATTTCAAACTTTCAAACTGAATGGGAATTTCACCACACTGAGTAGATTTAGTTCTTCTTTTACATGTGAAAATTAATTTTTTGCTTATACCTCCCCTTTAAGTTGTACTTGCTCTTCAAATGCAAAGGGCAGGTGACAACCACTCTCAATTGGCAAGAATATTGCAGGAATGGTTATTTCACTGCACCTTATCACCCTCCACACACTATTCAATGATTTTGATCATTCTATAATTTGTTTAATTCTTGTCTCCAACGGATGTTATCCTACAGGATATCATTTAAGAACAAAAAAGGAGGTAATATGGAAGTGTGCAAAAGCACCAACCTTTTGTTTATGTATGCTGATGTAACAGGTCCCCTAGTCTATCACATAAATTGTTCACATGCTTTTCACATGACCAAGTAAATTTTTTTCCACATTCTTAAGCTGTGTTTTTAAAGACCTTATGATTTCTATACACAACAAAATAAATACTTACTGCTCCATTGAGATCAAGAGCCTTTATTAATGAATCTCTATCCACAAATTCTACATAACTAAAACCTGGTGGAAGAAGAGAGCAAATTATATTTAAAAGAGTGACTTCACCAATAAACATTTTTACACTAAAGTTGGGAATATGTAATTGAACAAAAGGACCTTTAATGCATATGAATCATATATGAGTACTTCAGCAAGTACTCATGAATTACAGTGTTTGCACTTTCGTCACTGGTTGCATTGAGCATGCGCAAACACACATGCATGTACGCTAGATTTTGCAGGCAGAAAGTAGACAAATTGGAACCTACCTTTCATTGTGATGACAGTGTAAGCGTGCCTTAAAAACTCTTTCGACACACAACCCTAACAGCATATTTTGTCTAGAAACATTGAATGCATCTATACACATGTATCTATTAACTGAACGTACCTGTTCTCAGAACGTATTTGCAAAAAAAAAATGCTTTGTATTTTAGAAATGATTTGGCCAATTTGTATATTAAAGCTATAATACCCATTCTGCCAAAGCAGGTTAATCTTACCTGTTACCTCACACATAATGGTTCATAAAATTCACAATATCACAAGGTACTTTGAGGTGAAGAGAAAATAAAGATCATCTAACTAGCCATGCATTAATCAGTACTGGCAAAAACCGAAAGTCACTAAAGCACACTTTTGAATATCATATCATATACAGAATAATGTCCCATACTTACTGAAAATGACTTCAGTACATCAATATACATCAAAAATGACTGAAATATATATATATATATAAGCAAGTAAATGTAGAAAATGATATATGTCATCAATGGGTCCTGGAAATGAAAGAAATTCATCAATGTGCACTAAAAATGACTTCAGTAAGTTAAACTTCTGTGCAATGAAAATGACTTAGGTACATCAATGTGCACTGAAAATGACTGAGGTATTAATTTACTACACGTTTAACCAGTTTTATTAACCAGCGGTTAACCGTTTAACCAAAAATGACGTCATGTTCAGCACATCCACAAAATCAATATTTCCAAAATGCACCATCATACAGGAAGAACAAGTCTAAAAATGGTGAGCAAAAATCATGTTCGCCAATGTTCACATTTGGCAAAAATCATCTTATTTTACATTGAGTTTATATGATCTTTTCACATTAAAAGCCCATCCCACACATTTAATGAAGCTTTCTTCAGACCATGTGCATTTTTTCACATTCCACCAACTGCTGTATTTTCCAGCCTGATCCTATGAAATATTTAGTGTTTGCACGGATACTAAAAATTAGGACCCGGGTACCCGATCGCCATACCTGTCGGGTACCCGGGTCACCCGGTGTTACGGTGACTAAAAGATATGAGCATTTTGTAAGGCAAACTCCATAAAGGCATGCATGGTAACATTAACATCTATTTGGATAGGTATAGCGATCACATTCCCAAGTTCAAAAATATTTGATTTGTTAGCAGGTTTAATCGCTCGTTTTGTTTTAGATCAAAATGACAAGTAAAAAAAACGTAACAGAAAACAGTCAAATAAGAAAATTATACTTCTCAAGGCCTGTATCAATTTCATATTGAATTTTGGGATGCTTTCCTACTCGAAAAGCCAGCATATTATGAGCTCAAAGCTTCTCCTTTTAAAACACTGATTTAAAAATATCAACTAATCAGAGCCCTTTATTAGGGTATTCTCTTGCACGGCAAAAATTACAGACTGTAAACAAACAACGTCATGTTTGTGAACTTCCCTCACACTACTTTGCAATGTGCATTGGAATTATCACTGATGGGGTATGTATGTTCTTACGTAGCTAGCCTTGTGTTAACATCCAGGCACGGCAACATAGCTTTCACACATAAACTTTGCAGTCCGTTCGAGCGCCATTTTGGGGCAAAATAACGTAATATGTACTGGCCTGTTTTAAAAAAAAAATTTCTGAATGTTAAGGGCGTTATTACGTCGATGTTGTTTTACTTTACAGATAGCGGCAGTGTTGATTTGTGTAAAACTGACACCTTTGACCATTAAGAAATATTCAAGGATTATACTTGAGGTGGCATACCATATTAATAATAAGATCTTATATATGTGCAAGGCTCAGTTAACCTAGCATACCGAAAGTTGCGGGCACTGTCTTTGCAAGCTTGGCGGGGGTGATACAGTATGTCTTGCTGTGTCTGCTTGAAACAGTCCGTGATTTTGAATCAGCTGTCAGATAGCTTGCTTGCGTGTAAGTTTATAAGTGATATACATGTGATGTGTGAAGAGTAACACACTATGTGACGATAGCGCGATCGGGCCGCACGCTGATAAAAATTTCAACTTCAGAAAGAAGTACAGACAACTTTCAAACTTACACATAATTTCTAGGGGTTTTTTTCATTCTCAGTCTTGGAGAATGTTTACCAAATTGGCAAAATATTTTAGTCCATTACCGTGGGCATTGGCGTAAATGGGGTGATCCTTTTTGCATGCAATTTTTTTAAGATTGGGGTAGTAGATTTGGAACCGGGTAATACGATGGAGGGGGGGTACCCGGGTTACCCATGCAAACACTAGAAATGTTGTCACTTACGAAGACTGACAATTCACTCTGTGACACTGTTTTGATGCAGCTTGCTTGCAATGCAGTGTTGATTACATGTACAGCATGCATGTGTTTGTCACGGTAGCAATCTGTACAATTGCACTGTAAACAGCCCAACGGCCGCAAACAGCAGAACCAAACACTATTATCCTGCATAAATTAAGGAATTCCAAGCATTCCTACCATAAAGTTATTTACAGTAGGATTTATGCAATGTTGTCATATGATGTCATTACGAACAAAAACAGTGATGCATGTGGTCCCATGTATGCAGTAGACTTATGTGCATACCCATTTTTACCACGGAACAAGGAATAATGTTTTGCTCGGTGACATAATACGCATACAATCTATTGCAAAATTTGAATTGCCCCTTAATTGTGATTGGTTCAATTGCATTGATTCTGAGCCAGCCAATCACAACTCCTGCCAACACCTATTGGATTTAGTGTGGGAGAATACCAGACCTCAAAATAAATTTCCCCATTAAATTTGGGTTATAACGATTGCACTTCCCATGCTACATAGCTGGCCAGTGCAGCCGGCCAAGCCCTGTGCTAAATTCACCATGAAAGGGGATCACACTCTGCGTACATGAACTTTTCGGGGATCTGACTTTCGTGCATTTCATTTGCATATTCTTTTTAAACAATACGTAAGTTTTGGACAAGAAGTGCCTAAAATAAAGGGATATTTACATCAGAAAGTTACCACAAGATACATTAATGGAGTGCAATTGTTTTGCTGCCCAGAACCGCTAACTTGGGGGCTAAGGTTAGATAGTTGCGCATTTTTACATGCATCATCAATTTTAACGATACGCACCGATCAGCCAGCTGAAGGCAGTGTTATACTGTGCATGTACGTAGCACGGGTCCTGATTATGTGCTGCGAATGTACGTACATCTATTTACACAGTATAGGCGGTAACTGATATAATAAATGACAGGTGAAAACTATGATGTCTAGATTTGATTGAAGCCTATTATTGTTAGATCTAACGTTACATTTTGTACTGTAAAAATAGGTTTACTAGGCCTAGTTTACAAAACTAGGCCTAGTTTTTGTTGTGGCTTCAAGCCACACTACTTTTTGGGGGAATTAAAGAAAGAAACAAACGGGTAGATTGGGCAAGTGTCAAAATTAAATATATCATAGTCGGTCCTGCAGCTGTATGCATAGGGGGGGTGGCGGCTACTTTCGCTGTAGATACTACACTGTGGCCTAGCCTATGCTTTGTGAATGATCGCTTCTTTGCAATACTGAAACTTCATCTAGCTACAGTACTGGTGTGTGGTGTAACAATCCAACTTAAACTGCAACTTCTATCTGAATCAACCTCCAATGGAAGCAACTCTATAAAAATTGCTTCTCACGAAATGTTTCGTTACGTAAGATAAAGGGGGAAAAAAGTTAAAATGGAGTCTGCTTCGAGGCGGACCTGTTCATTGTATTAATGCTAACTCAGTATTGCCAAGGGATTGCAAATTACTATACTACCGATACACACACATTTATGTACAGTGTAGGTCTAATACTACACGGGTTAGGTATAAATACACAAATGCGATCAATCACCCAGTAATCGCAAAAGGATGCGATTAAAAGTTTAGTTCACTAATCACAAATTGACAGCCCTAGAAGGCAAGTTGACTGTTGAATGGCTCCTTGGAAGATCAAGTACAGCAGGCCTATTAATGCAATGGGATTTTCAGCAAGAAGAATCACAGCTCATTGTGTAAGCTGGATGGATAAGCAAGAAAAATCTATGCAGGGTAGGATCAAAAGCTTTCAACGATCAGTTCACCATACCTTTTTACCATTTTGGGTGGCAAGATTAGCAATTGTTGTGCAATTTTAAGCCCAGAACTTTGTGGTTTATGGTACAAACAGCTTAAGTGAACACAGCGGATATTGCGGCACTGAACAATTAAATGGTTAAATGTTTAGAGAAAAGGCAAACGTGTAACTGGTCCATTGGTGGGGTTAACTGGTTAAACGGATAATCGTTGCGACCCCATTGAGGTACATCAATGTGCACTGACAAAGACTGAAATACATAAAAAGATCCTGAAAATGACTTAAGTATATCTTAACATTTACAGAGTCTACCTTTAAATCTATCTGTTTCTCTATCTCGGACAAGTCTGACACTTTGAATCTGAAAACAACGTAAAGACAGATTAATAGATTAATAATGTGGGACACAACATCAAAAAGCAAAATACTAATAATTTCAGTATTTCATTTCTTTGCCAGACAAATATTATTTTACCAACATAAATAATTTGCAGCCCAAAGAGATAATGGTCATCCCTCAAGCTGCTTGACCTATATGCATTGTTGATAACAGGATGGGAGTAGTCACCTTGGCCCCCCAAAAATAAATTGCTAGCAACCAAATAACTACAGTTGCATCGTTACTTTCATTTAACCCTTCTGATGTAACCTGTTCAGTTTTCATCATCTTGGACAAAATCATGGTCCACATTTAATACAGACTTTTTTATTCATTTTGAAGGCAACCATAGTACTAGTCCACACTTTATACAAACCCAGACTCCAGTTGGGCTAGCCAGCTGCAAACACTGTTTACCTAGCTGTTGGACTCTCTTAGGGGTAAATCTATATAGCTGCAATCTTACACAAAACTGTACAAACACTTTTTCATATTATTCGTAAATATCAGTTTATAGGCTAACATGAAACCTCTATCCCCCCCAAGTCATTTACCACATGGCGAGCTGAAAATAGGCATTTGTTAGACATACAAATCAACAACTGCATCAGGTGGAATAATTCTTTTCATGTACAGAAGGGTCATTCTCCCATTTCAAAAGTTAGAACTTAGAAGATGAAAAATCATGTTTTGCTTTAAAAATTTACTTAGAAGATGAGATATCATGTTTTGCTTTAAAATTTGCTTTCAAAACAAATGGCAGACCCTTTGGTTTACTATGCCTACACAGTCAGCCTTGTCAACTTCAAGGTGGCATGTACAGTAGGCAGGATGCATCAAAGTCTCTTTACACAAGGGCACTCTCCGAATCAATAAAAGCAAAGCAAATAGGACAATGAGTTATTAACATCCTTTTGCTCATCGAAAGGGATGTGACAAAAGAACTGAAGTACTCAGGTCCAGATTTACAGCTGCATTTAACTAGGCCCAGGCCCAGTGTCCCCTCATTTAGGTCCCTCCCAACATTTGTGCGTCCAAAAATGGAAACATAAGACAAAGCTCCTTTCTGTTATTGGTCAACAACTTTCCATTAACAAATAGGCCTATTACAATGCAAGTCTTCAACATACAAAGCCTATTAAAAGCCATTTTCAATGATCTGGGAAACACTTCTGCCACAATTCAACCTGTGGTGACGCCGGCTTTAATATCCGGCCTAATAAGGAAAGGGTCCCAAATAATCTGAAAAGAATGGCTATGTGCTGTAAACAGCATATCAGAGGTCAACACTGAAAGGAGGAGCAGGGTGTTCCAACAAGTTTTGTCCAGTAGTTCATCCCTAATATCAATGCCCATAAGAAGAGGGAACAGAAACTTTAGTTATAGTGTATTATAAATCAGACCAGTTTGTGTAGTAAAGTGGCATAACTTGTGGGGGAAGAAGACGTCAACTGTCTTTCCACCTTTCCCCTCTCTCAATTCCTCTCTCCCTTCCCTTTCCTCTCCCTCCCTCCGCAGCTCAACCCCCCCCCTTATGAAATCTGTAAGCAAAACATGAAGTACTGCCACACAGTGTCACCACCCCTGTTCCCCCAAGATATTATACATTGGGTCAATTCACTAAGTATGAGAAAATCTGACTCAATGGACATTTCAGTTAAGTTGAACTGTGTACATATCACATGTGAGAAAAATTAAACCCTCTTTTTTAATTTCGCTGCAAAAATCGGAGTGTCAAATTGACAAGCCATTGCATCAAAATCATGGCAAAGTAAACACTGGTCACCACTCTGAAACCCATGTGCAACCCATTCTCCCCCTAATGCCTCAATACAGGCTTGTGACTATGGCTTTTGGCTTGTCAGGCGTACCACTTTGCCATTCATTGATACAGGACTTGAAGTGTCGTGAGCTGAAAAAAAAAACCCATTTCTTGAAAAGAAATGTTGTTTGGTTCTTAAGCATCAGGGCAACTAAAGTATAGTGTTCGACCAATCATCTGTTAAGTAATCAGCATCGGGCTGATTATTGCGTTATCGGTAAATAATAGGCATCGGTAAAATTCTGCCATTCAACCGATCACTACCACCGATTATTTGGAAATCGGAAAAAAGGGGGCTAAATATACTTGAAACTTGCTCTTAATTTCGTTAAAATTCCCGTAAATACTCAATCCTTTAACTTCCCGCCAAAACGGGATGCATTGATAATCACAAACGTATAAATTTTACCAATGACCGTTTGATGTTTTCCGCTATAACCCGGTAGTATTAGCCTACTTGAATTTTGATTTAGAAGTGCATTCAAGGTGTATTCCTTGCTGTCTCGCAGAAAGCGCCACGTAAGTTGCTGTACAAACTGTTCTGCACAAAACACATAGTACAGACTATCTAGCTGCAGTGTTTCGCCGTTTTTTCAAATCCCCAACCTTTGCATACATTTATGTGCACGTTTTGTACACTTAGCACCTAGAATCTTGTGAAGTTCGGTGGTTATTACCTTGCAAAAATTAAGGCATTCCCAGAATTCTTTCCGTAATGTTATTTACGGTAGGACTTAAGCAATGTTGTCATACGATGTCATTGCAAACGAAAACAGTAATGCACGTGATCTCTTGCTGCAAACTTCTTGGCCCACGCTTGCACTAGACTTACGTGAGTGTCCGTTTTTACCGCCAAACAAGGCATAATATTTTGCTCGGTGACATCATATGCAAAAGATCCATTGCAAAATCTAAATTGGCCTCTGCTTCGTGATTGGTTCAATTGCGTTGATTCTAGGTAGCCAATCACAACTTGCGCCTTCGCCTATGTGATTTAGTGTGTGAAAATACTCGGTCTCGAGACAAATTTTCACGTTGAGTTTGTGTTACGACGATCGCGCTTGTAATGCCGGCTAGCGAAGAGGGGCGAGCCCCGTGCTAAATTCACCTAGAAACTGCATCGCAAATCTCAGCGTACGTGGATTTTTCGGGGATCGGACTTACGTGCATTTCAGTTGCAGATTCTTTTTAAACAAGACGGAAGTTTTGGACAAGAACTGCTAGAAATATATGGGGATATTTATATAGGAAAGGAACCATAAGATAAGTTATACGGGTGCCCAGAACTGCTAAGATTATCATGATTGCTTTACATGGGGTTCGTTATTAAAAGCGGGAGAGTAGCTACAGTATATTAACGCAACTACAACCGAGTACAGTAAAAGAATGCACTGTTCCGACATGATTGGGGGATGCAAACTAGACAGAGCATGATGTTGGCCTTAGAACTAAATTATCAAAGGGCATGTGAAACCGACTGCAAACAATTGTACAGTTTTAAGGGTTGATTTGTATCTCCACTTTTGAGGTGAAACTATTTCGCCTACAAAAATGATATCCCGTTCGTGAAACGAACACAATTATTCCCAATATTTCCATCCTGAACTGGTTATGGTAGTACGAAACGCACAAAGCAAGGGGCACGTACTAAAGTGACAAACATGTGACTTCCCTCTTTCTAATAATCGGTGATCGGTAATCGGCATCGGGCCGATTGATTAATTAAATAATCGGTAATCGGTTATTACCGATTATAGCATAATCGGTCGAACACTACTAAAGTACTCACTTCAGACAGCAGCTGCCATCTGACAGTTTGCAAATAAACAGATGTTTGTTTTTCCTTTTAAAATAGAGAAGTTTTAACTTCTATCAATAGTTTTTACAGTAGCTGACTTACCTGACACAATTGCAATTTGATACTATAATACTATATAGTTACATAATGTTGAAACTTGAAATTATAATATTTATATTAGGAAAGTAAGGTAATTTTCAATTATATTAAAATGGTTCTTGATTAGCTTCAGGTCTTATAAACAGGAATTGTGTGAAAAAATATTGAAAACCTGTACCAACACCCAAATGAAATGAAAATAAACTCCACATTTGTGATAAGCTCAATACAACGACAAACAATAGCATAAAACAACAGTGTGCTCACATTTAATCCCTTGAAAATGTGGTCTAAATCTCCTTGAACACAATCATCAGGCAAGTTACCAACAAATGCTGTAAAAGGGGGCTCTTCTGGAATTGGTTTTCTGCGGCCTCTGTCACCATAGTCTTGTCCACTAGAATTGAATGAATGAAGATAAAAAGCAAAGGTAAGATTGTGACAGCAAATATGGCAATTTAACTTTTCTTGTTTTTTTTTTCATTTTTTATATTTTTTGTTACCCTTAAGTTTTAGAGCAACTACTGCATTATCATACCTTACCATACATGTGAAGGTCTTAACAGAAACAAGCGGAAAGTTTTTTCATCCTGCCAATTACCAATGATCAGTTGAAAACTAAATGCACATCTTGTATACACTTTAAATTTCCCACAAAAAAGAGAAAATGTGTAATCTCCTTAAATATATTTATTCCAATTTCTTGCTCCTCCAAAAAACAAATCATAAAAAAAAAAGAATAAGAAGACGAAGAAGGTAAAAATGCTGACATTCAATACTGATTACTGAGTAAGCTATAGCAAACGACCACAGTCCCTTGCTTTACTGAAGACTAATAGTTAGGCCTAGGCTACTGTTAGTCCTATGTTAGGCTAGCCCTTGAACAGGACTGTGTACTACGCTTAACGGTAGGACCTACTCCTGGGATCAAGACGTCTGCGTGCAGAGCTTGGCGCGCAACTTTCCAACTGCCTCACAGCTTAAAAAATGCACATATAATTACCATACTTGCCATGAATGATCTTAACATCTCGGGAGCTGGGGAGGGGGAGGTCGTTCAAATTGGAACTGAAAATCGACTCCATCACGAAGTACGTTACATGATCTACAGAATCCCTGTAACTGTAGTGTAAATCATATGATGCAGTCCCATCACTTCATGTAGTTTATAGGGTAACCCTTCCGTTGAGGTGACCCTACCTTGTTAAACACCTTGAGACATATGAACAAGCCAGAGTCAGTCAATGGAAAGGTTACCCTGACTAAACTTTATGATGTCCAGGAAGACGTTTGTTACTACTTTATAAAAGGCCCTTATTTACAGAAAATTTTGATAAATTTATTAAATTCAGTTTATACATTTTTAAAATGCTGAAAAGTATTTTAAAACAATTTTATTAACATATCGGATAGAGTTTACATCTTTCTTTTCGGGTTTTAGAAATAAATAAAGGATCTTATGACCCAATTCTAACACGCAACAAACAAGTCTGTCAAATCTAACACACAAAACTGTTTACATGGGTCAGGCAGCAATGTGGGGTACAGCAAGTCCCAAATAGATATGTGTCCTTGTTTACACATTTTAAACTTGACTCCTGACTGATAACCAGTGTGTTAGAATTTATAACCCTTTCACTGAGCATATTCTCAGAACCATGTTACCACTTCCTTCCGTGCGTTAGCTGACCTTGACGGACATCACTTGAGGTAAAACTTTACCATGTAATGATGCATTAAACTTGAAAAGCAATGACATGGCAGTGATCAGGTTTCAACTTCACTGTATCAAATTACACAAAGTGCTACACAGCCTGTATTTTGCAAGGACTAGAAGGAGATCTTGCATGCGTTATTTTTTGACGGACAGAGGAAACAACAATACAAAATGTTTGTATCTACATATTTTCATTAATACATATAACACTTCACACAGAATACCAGTCTTTTCAAAGGTTAGACATTGCCCTTTGCCTAATAATCAATTTTCAGAATAGCTAAGATGGCCTTTTTCTGTCCAAAAAATATTTGACGGACAACCTAACGCATGCAAGGTTCAACTTTGAGCAACCATTTAAAAATATAATTAATTGTTCATCCACTTGCTAGGTAGATTTTTATTAATTCATTTTTCAGCACTTCTGGCCCACATGTATTTAGGTTCTTTGGTACTCATTTTGAGCAAACCAAGCTACTTCGAAATTTTATAACATTGTATGTTATGAAATGGTGTAATAAATGCAGTAGTTGTGACCACTTTTTTTCTCCTTTTCATAATGGGGTCTGTGCAAATCAGCCATCAATACTTTCCCCCACAGAAAATGTGCTCATTCCACCATAGGAAAAGTGCCATTCTGCCATGGCTGAAAGGCACTTTTTCTATGGTGGAATGAGCATGATTCTGTGGAAGGTAGGATAGGTTGGAACTTACCAGACTGCAGGATCAGGGCTGAATGGGGTTAAGAAATTTGTTGGAAGCATTATTGATTGGTGCTTCATGATTGAATGAAACATGCAAAATCACTTTAACCAATTAGTTACCGATTAAAATAGTGGTCAGTGTCAATGAAAACTTCCGTCTCTATTGAGTACAGTGATACTGTATAGTAGTAAGAGATTTCCCCTATACATGTACACATGTGCAGACATGTGTCTCAGTTGATATCTTTGCTATACAAGTCTAAAGACATTATTCAGTCACCATTCATACATGAAAGGATGAAACTTTATTCTCCAAAGCCGTCCATCAAATCCATCAGTAAGTACACATTGTTTTCAAAGTTCTTATTTTCTTAAACCTTCTTTGCACTTCCATCCAATCTATTCAAAAAACTGTCTCTAGGGCTATGCCTTTACTGGTTGTCTGACCTGGACTTCGGAAAATGTTTTGATAGTTGCAATGACAACAATTCCTCTTAATTCACAGATTTTTAGAAAGTTTCTTTCCGCCACAGGTTTGGCAACTTTCTGCCATGGCGGAAAGGTGTGAAACCTGTGGCAGAAAGTTATGGCAGAATGTACGGATGGGGGAATGACACTGTATTCTTTCATAATTATGACAAATGGAAATGTACTTGAATTGTGCATCATGTCCTTTTAGGGGAGAAACTTGTCCCTAAACTGGAATATGTTCCCGTTTTATAAATTCAATAGAAAATGGCAAGAATAGAAACATGGTATTACAAATAGGTCTATAACACCTTAGCATATTTTGAGTCAAATACTGTACGTTAGGCTAGAGGTCTTTCGAATAAATTGAAGGCACATTTGCACAGAGAATAACTTAAAATCAGTAAAATACAGGGAATAATTTAGTACAGAAATTTTGCATAGCATTTTTGCAATACAAGTTCCATTTTGTGTAGCAGTTTTCAAAATTTGCATAGCAATTTTCACTGTCATACTTTTCTTCTGTTATGCAGTACTCTGATTCATGCCCAGATGCTATTCCCCGCTATGATACCATGTTCAGTTATATGCTGAAACTAAACCTAAACATTGACTTAATGTGACAGCACTCTTCCACGAAAAGTCCTGTCTGCAATAATTTTTTATGGATCTGCAGAAACAAGGCACAAAATGCTGAGTTCAATTCCATATCGGATTGAATCAGCTCCTTGCTTTGCCGTAGGCCTTCAGTGTAAGGTCCTCCAGAAAGCGAGTCAAAAACATTCACTCAACAAGCTTGATGCACTGTGTGCTAGCAAACTGGAACAGGGCTAGAAGACAGTCAGTAACCTTATTGTTTTTCCTCCACCATGATAATAAGCAGTTTGCATGCTTCTTAAATCCTAGAAATTTTCCTAAATTTCGATCTTGCTATCTGTTTCCAAAAGTGTTCTCAAACTTCTCATACGTATTACATACAAGGCCTACTGCTACAGCATCATTCAGGGTAGTCAGAACGATGTCAATTTGAAAGATGTCCAATATAATCAAATTTTCACAAATTTCATAAAATAATTATGAGGCACGTGTAAAATACTCTTACTAAGCCCTTCATACTATTTTCAAAAGATTAACCCCTGTAATTTTGCCCTACGATGCTTTTTTCTTCTGAGTTGTTTGTGCTAGACCTTGCACTATCCTAACGTGTTTGCATATGGAGATGTGTAGAGCCTAGGCTGTCTCGTGTTTTATGTGGAAGAAGTTTGATCCCTATGGAGAGTCCCCGAGCTATTGTAACACTAGCACTTACAGAGTGCCTCATACTTCATACACGGCTGCAAACGTTAAAGTTGCACCATCGACAATGTAACTAGCGGCCAATAGGTGCACGTAAAAGTTGCGTGAATTACCTTGCTGTTTTGAGCACACTCAAGTGTCTGGGTTCTTTTAATCTTGCTGCTTTTTTGCAGTGTTTCGTTGCTTGACAAGTGTGCGAGTACTAATTATATATTGAACAGTTGTAGACCTTCATGCTGTATTCCCGTTGTCATTTCCATTCACAGAGTACCGGAGCTTTTGCTCGGAAATTGTATCGCAAATTTTGCTACTCATATTTTTATTTGTGTCGCAAATCTGTTACTTTGCATCGCATTTTGCGATGCGATACCGGATAAATTATTCCCTGAAATATGAGCGGGATTTCACTAAAAACTGCCAAAGTGTGCGGACAGAAAAACAAGGCCGTTTGGCTGCACAGCGAATGCATCCCCGCACAGGCCAAACTTAACAGTCTGGTTAGAGGCTAGCGATGGTAAAATTACCTGATGAATGAACTATTTATGCCATGATTAATTTTCCTCTGAAGTAATCATATTGAAACAGCAGTGTCTGCAGCGCAATGTGGCCAAGGTCTCTAGGGTAAAGCAAAACAAAGTGGATGTATCAAAGAGGACTACTGTTTGGCCTACTAACTTAGCCCTAGGCCTAGGGTAGAGGAACCAGTATTCAACCCTTTAAGGAATTTTTTGAAATTTTTCCTCCCAGGTAAAGTGGAATCATATGGCTCAAAATGTTTTTGTAAGATATTATGATGGCTAACATGTTACCATAAAAAAATATTGGACTTAGTCTTTCCTTTCAGAAATAGCTCACCATAAAAGTTTGGATTTGCCTACCCAGCATTCAACCCCCTGTCACTAGTATTCAATCTAGGGGTTCAGTATTCAACCCCCCGATCATTAAACCCCAAAAAATTATTCCATAAAGTACAATTTAGATAAAATGTTAACAGGATGGAAATATAAATTGGGTTCATTACTTTTGTTCAGTATTTGATTCTTGAACAACTTTTTGATGCAATTTAGAGGTAAATTCCACCTTGCTGTTATGTCTGTTTGCTTTTATAAGGTCAGTAGGGGCAAATAACATACATTTCAGTGCAAAATTATTGATTCTACAATATTTTCTAAAAGACCCAGAATATTTTTACAGAACTATGCTAAATAACTAAACATTAGTGACTTCTTTGAGGAATGACCAGAAAATCCTACTGGATTTCATTCACAACATCTTTGGTTCCATAAATATACCAGGGGGTTGAATACTGGGTAGCAGATAAAGATTGCGGCACCAGTATTCAACCCTATTCAATTTCCCTTCAAATTTTCAGTAATTTCACTATGGTCCTAAAATTTGTTTATTAATTGCTACAATGATGAAATATTAGCCTTGACATTTCATTATTTCTTAAACCAGTCTCTTTTTAAATGGATGACAGGAAAATACATTCCTTTGATTTTAACCATCTTGCCTTACATGACCTTTTAAGAATAGCTATTTTCAAAAAAATTCCCCAAATTCTTGCATACAAATATCTCCAAAAGATATTTAACTGCAAATCAGTTTCAAAGAAGTGGATGGCAATTAAGCAGAGAAGTTGTTTTCACCTTTGGTATAATTTTTATGTGGGATGGAGCCTTAACGTTAGTTCACTGAAAATGAAGAATTATATCTTAGGGGGTTGAATACTGGAGGGGGGTTGAATACTGGTGCCTCTACCCTAGGTCTAAGTCTAGCCCTAAGTTCCTAACGTATGTTAGCCAGCTTAGGCCTAAGTGTTACTGTTATAGAGCTAACACAGTGTCACCCACTCAGTAGCTCATAAGTGTTCCAAATATATTCACATGTGGCTAGCCTAAGTGGGGCTCTGATTCGGGAAGCATTACAGCAATAGGGGGCTTGCCCTTGCGTACAATTCAGTATCTACATTGTCTTAGCCCCAATCACGCACAAAAAGCACACAAGCCTGCTGCCACTACGCGAGTTACCATTGGAACAGCGTTAAGCCTAACGTTACATTATTCAAATAGTAATAGGCCTAGGCTAGGGCCTACGTTTACTAAAAACAATGGTTTTCTTTTTTCGGAATCAGTTTCGGGATCACAATCAAGATAAATGTATTTAATAAGTTTATTTTTTATTTTTCACCTTCTATATCCTGATCCATATCCTTGAGAATATGACATTTTCCGAATTTCACTGACCTCATCCGAGGATTTGAGACTTGTCCTGCAAATGAGGCCAGAAAGAAAGATAAGTGGGAAAGATTTACAGAGAAATGCGTATATTTTATCCAAAAAAATTATGCAACACTTTTTGTAACAATTTTTCGCTATAAATACTAAGTTTTTTATCGCTCACATATCACAAGATTTTTCATTATTTTTCCACTCATTTTTTCGACAATACTTGAAGGACACACTCGCTTACTCGAAGACTTGTTGAAGTCTTCAACCATTTGCTGTGAAGTGTTTTCACAGCCTATAGTGAGTGCTCGTCAAGCCTGCGCTCGCACCCTGTTTAGGTTCTTGGTATAGGCCTACTGCTCTGGGGATCTATTCCATCTGATGGGTCCCATTTTTTGAAATTTCTTGTGCGCCAACTTATGCTGGCGCTCCGCGTGGATAGTGTCCATGTCAGACTTACGTTTTTTGGGCAAGAAAAACCCCAAGATGAAATGCTCTCGTTCATGTTTACGGCTATGCGGCTCTTTTCAACTTGAAGTAAGTGTAGTAGACCATAGCGTAGGAAGCGGGGAAGGGGATGGGGGGGGGGGGGGAGAAACATTCCCCAGTGAAAAAATGAGGAGGCGGAAGCTCCCCCCACTTCCCGGGTCAGAGAACCCCTTTTTCCATTTTTCCAATTCCCCCTCCCCTCCAGGAGTGGCGCCAGCGGGGGAGGGGGAGTCATGTCCCTCCCCCTTCGGACCACACACCCCCTCTCCCCCGTCGGGGAAGGTCGCCGGTTTCGTCAGGGAGGCCTTGAAATAAAAAAAATAATAAAAACCCTACAAGGACTGAAGTTACTAGATGGGCGATCTTGAACACATATTGTTTTAAAGTGCTATTTCAATACATATCGGAATCGATTTTCAATCACTTCTTTGTAGCTCTGTTCTACCTTATTCCATGTACCTTGTCCTATCTCCTCCCGTCGGGGAAGGACTGAATTTTTTTCGGGCGGCCTAAGAAAGGAAAAACTAAGTTACTGAATGGATGATCTTGAACTGTTTTTTTTTTCTTCTTCTTCTTCTTTATGAACTTTTTTCTTTTGTAACGCTATTTTAATACGCATCTGAATCGGTTTTAATCACTTCTTACTAGCTCTGCTTTGAAGAACTGATAAACACCGCCTCATCCCATCTTCAATCCGTGCGCGCAATGTCATGCCTCCTCGGCGAAATCTGCCCTCCTCTGTTGATGAGAAAATCCAGTTTCGACGGAGAGCCTTCATCTACCGACACACGATAAAAGGTTTGGGCCTGATAAAAGTAGTCACTGGGGCGATCTTTTCTATTTTGCTTACTAAAAGACCAGATTTTTCAAGGAAACTCAAAATTCCAAATTTTCCTTACAAAATCGGACCAGAGGTTGTTCATGTGCATGTAGTGCCCAATGGTCTGTCATCTAGCCTGCCGTGACAGCCGAGTTCTAGCAACCTTATAGAAAATCAGCCATGTTTTCATCTACACATAATGATAAACAGTTAGTTTGAGAATGTCTCTGCACAAGTCTGACTGAAAATTAATTGGAAGCCACCTTGTAATGTGACATATTTTCAATACGTTTGAAGTTCAACCATTTTTTGTAGTTCAGGCAGCTACGTAGAAAATTTCATCTTTTCAGTTGACCTTGCATTGAATACAACGAATTAGATTCTAAACATAGTCAAAAACAGTATGTTTTCAATTCCGTTGCATAGTTCCTCCGAAAACAGACAAGACCATAATCCATTACATCTAATTGTAGCATTACCTTTTATCTGGTAATTTTCTGATCACTTAGCAAGTTGGGTTTTTTCTATTGAAGTGAAAATTTCATTTCAAGGTAAAGTTCAAAATAACGACTGCTTCATTTCTAGTTATAAGTCTGGGAAATCCCATTTTCGGCTTTCTGAGGAGTCTGAGGAGGAGATTTTTTTTAACAATTTTCTGCGCGCTCCGCGCCAACTGGTGGTGGCGCTCCGCCTGCAATTGGAAAGTGCTCTGGTCGAAGATATTGCTGAACAGAAAAATGCATGCCTGCTAATTCTTCCTCTTTTGGGGCAGTATTATGGAGTGAAAATCTTATTGAGAAAAAATCTCAAAATAATGACCGCTTTGTTTTTAGTTACGAGCCCGGGAAATGTTATTTCCTGCTGTCTCAGGGTTCTCCATTTTCAAAATTTTCTGTTCGCTCCACTTAGATAGACTTCCAAACAGGATTACATTTTTCGGACAAAAAAGACAATTCTGCCCCCTCACAAACTGAAACGTTCCCGTACGCCTATGCCAATATAAAAATGTAAAGCTATAAAAATATGGGAAGCCAAACTTTTTCCGCGGGAAAATTTTCCAGTATGGTGCCTTGATCTGCATGATGATATTCGGTAAACCTCAACAAACTACAGATCACCCCTACTTATTTTTTCTATAAGAAGGAAAGATTCTTCCATAACACCCCCAAATTTGTCATAAAATTACAATTTTCTCCAGTATAAGCTTCAGTTTGTTAAAAGTGACAAAATTTTCCAATTTCGATGGATAGTCCATACAAATAATCAAGGCCAATTCTGTTAATAACCAGGTGGCGCCAGCGGGGACCGGGGGCCATCCCTCCCCCGTCGGGGACCACTCCCCCCCCCCCGCCCCCCCGTCGGGGAAGGTCGGCCATTTCGTCGGGGAGGCCTAAAAAAAATTTAAAAAAATTATAATAAAAAAGAAAAAGAAAAAAACCTACAAGGACTGAAATTACTAAATGGGTAAACTTTTTTGCCTTGAAATGCTATTTTAATACACATTAGAATCGATTTTCAATCACTTCTTCTTTGCTCGGTTAAACCTCATTTCATGTACCTTGTCCTATCTCCTCCCCGTCGTGGAACTGGCGGCGATTTCCTTCGGGGAGGCCTAAAACGAAGGTAAAGGACTGAAGTTACTGGAAGGATAATCATCAACTTTTTTTTCTTTTTGTCGAACTATTTAATTCTTTTGTGACGGTATTTTTATGCCTCTCTGAATCTGTTTTAATCACTTCTTACAAGCTCTGTTATCCCTCATCCTATCTTCAGTCTTCAAGGTCGTGTCCCCGCCCGGGAAGGCTGCAACCCCCCCCCCCTTGTTGAAAAAAAACAATTTCGTCGGGGAACCTTCATCTGAATGCCCACCTTAAACTGATAAAAGATGCGGGTCTTATAAACTTCAGTAATCCGGACGGTCTTCTTGGTTTTGCTCACTAGAAGACCATATTCTCCAAGGAAACTCACAATTCAGAATTTTCCTGACAAAAAACAGACGAGAGGTTGTTCAGGTGCATGCAGTGCCCATGCAATGATCTGCCATCTGGCCTGCCCCGACAGCCGAATTCTAGCAACGGTAATGAGAATCGGCCAGGATGTTTTGAGCTACACATAATGATAAACAGTAGCGTGAGAATGTCTCCCATTAGTCTGACTGAAAATTCATTTAAAACCACCTTGTAACGTGACACATTTTCAAATACGTCGGAAGTAAAATCATTTATAGTCTGGGGTTAGGGCAGTCACGTAGAAAATTTCAACTTGGATCTTGCAATTGAATACAACGAAGATTCCTACTAGAGTCAAACACATTAGTATGATTTCAATTCCGTTGCACAGCCCCCCCCCCCCCCCTCCCCCCAAAAAAGGACAAGACCATTACATCTAATTGTAGCAGTACCTTTAATCTGGGAATTTTCTGGTCCACTTATAGCAAGTTGGACTTTTTTCTGTTGAATTTAAACGCTCATTTCAAAGGAAAGCTCAAAATAACGATGGCTTCATTTCTAGTTACAAGTCTGAGAAATGCCGTTTCCGGCTGTTTGACAGTCTGAGGGACTAGATTTTTTTAACAATTTTCTATACGTTCCGTGCCAACTGGTAGTGGCGCTTCGCTTAGATATTTTGGCCGAACAGATTACTTACCGAAACAATGCATGCTGGCATATTATTCTTCGTTTTGGGAAAGTATTATAAAGTGAAATTGTGAAAGAAAGCTCAAATTAATGACTACTTCTAATTACTTTCTAATTACCGTACCAGTCCGTAAAATGCCTTTCCTGCTGTCTGGTGGTTCTCAATTTTTCAAAAAAATCTGTGTGCTCTTTCGGACAGGATTACATTTTTCGGGACAAATTCTGCCCGCTCCCAAACTGAAACGCTCCCGTACGCCTATACATGGCCAGATATAAGATATAAAACTTCAAATATATGGGAAGCCAAACTTTTTCGCGGGAAAATTTTCGAATATGGTCCGAGGGCCTTAATCTGCCTGATGATATTCAGTAACCCCAACGAAACTACAGATCACTACTTGATTTTTCTTATAAGAAGGTCTGTCATAAAATTACAATTTTTCCACAACAAAAGCTTCAGATTGTTCAAAGTGACAAAATTTTCCTATATCGATGGATACTCAGTACAGCACTTAAAACCAACTTTTTAAATCACCCCGAAATTCTACCCAATTTTGCTCTTAAAAGGCATATCACTTAATAAAGAACCCAAATTTTTCATTTTAACCTTGCAAAAGACAATTTTTCTTGTATTTAATCCCAAAATGTCTGCAATGTAATAAGCTCCTAATCTTCAAATCTTCGTTAAAAAAGGGAAAACTTTTTCGGGCAAAGTGCTGGTCTCGTCTTGAGACCTTAGTACGTAAACTTAGAACGGTTACATGCAAAGCCTCAACAGCATTTCAGCTGTAGCGTACAAAACGTTTTTGATTTTGCCCATATGAAGGATTGATTCTTCCATTAACACCCCAACTTTTTTATGGTACTTCCAAAAGTCAAAATTGTTTCAAAAATTTTGATTTTTTTCTTCAAAATAAACTCCAGATTTTTAAGTATTTGTTAAACAGAGAGTTCAAAATTTCGACGCTCTGCGCGCGCCTCAAATTCTGCCGAGTCACGTCCCACCGGGACTAAGTCACCACCTTTGTCGGGGCCTTGAAATGCTGCCCCCCCCCCGTCGGGGAGCTTGGCCCCCCTGTCGGGCAAATCCTTGCGCCACCCTTGTTAATAACCCCAACATTCTACCTAATTTTGCTCTTGAAAGGCATATCACTGAATAAAAAACCCAATTTTTCATTATAATCATACCGAAAAACCAGATTTTCTTTCATTAAATTCCAAAATTTCTCCAATAAAATAAGCTCCTAATTTCAAACCTTCGTTCAAAAAAGGGAAACTTTTTGAGCGAACTAGTAGTCTCGTCTTGAAGCCTTAGTACGTAGGCCTAGTACGATTAAATATGTAACCCCAATAGAATTTCAGCTGTCGCCTATATCTTAAAGTGTTTGATTTTGTCCATATGAAGGACAGATTCTTCAATAAGCACCCAACTTTTTAATGATCTTTACAAAAGCCAAATTTCTTTCAAAAATTTTAAACTTTTTCTTCAAAATAAGCTCCACATTTTAAGCATTTCTTAAAAAAAGAAAGCCAAAAAACAGTGGCGGATCTAGGGTTTTAAAAATGGGGGTGGCTAGGAATTGGGTTTTGAATATTTCAGAAAAAAATAGTATTTCGCCAACTTTTTTAAAAACCATGTTCACCGTTTAAGACAAAGCTTATGGTAATCTTTTTTCTCATAGTTGTCCAGAATTTCCTTTGATTTATTATAGTTCGTAAATGGCGCATTCACAAAAGCGCCCAAATGTTGTTTTTCGTCTTTACTTAGAAATAAAACACATGGTAGACACCAACTCCCTATGGAATCGGGATGACTGCTGTATGCAAGCCATCTACGCTGCTCAATCCATCTCCGCTGGAATGCTACACGTTTGCCTCCCTTAAACTGTCGACTATGAAGTGTGTGTAAGGAGTCGGGTTTCCAGCAATTATTCATGATTTCCACTTTTCTTGCATCTTTTAGCGGTTCAGATGTGTGAATGACTGGAATTATTATTCGGAGATACAGCCGTTTGCACGGGGCTCTCATATTGAGCTACAGTTGCATTGACAGATGCAGCCAGTTGCGGTGCATTATGCGTTTCTGGAGGTTGAAGCGACGTTGACACTTCCTCATAAATGTTCTCTACGATCATAGGCCCAGCGCACCCTTGTTTTAGCCTTTCACTTTCGAGAGGTTCTTCTTCATTCTGCCGTACATGCTTGTTAACTACAAACCCATCCAAAGTCTGTTGCTTACAACACCTTCTTTTCTTCAGGGGATTTTCCATTGTTTCATGTATAATCCAATTAAGTTTGGCATTTCTGTATCATATGTATGCTAGGAATGAAGTATGCGATAAACATCCCCAACCTAACGAAAGGCGTAATAATGACTCGCGTGTGTGTGATCATTGCAATTTGTCTACAATGTTGGGAAGCACTAAAGTAATACGGTTGCAGGTTGCACCTTAAGCTCCATTGTACATATGTTCGTACCAGACTGCCTGAATTAAATTAGTCTTGGTGTTGCTGCATTTAACATTTTAATTAATCCACTTTTAAACATGTACTTTTAAAATTGTTGTTCGCGTTCCGAATGAAATAATAATATGAAGACGATAGCATGTGAAAACAGTGCCTCCTTTTTATTATATATTTTTTTTGGTCAAAAAAGGGGGTGGCTAGCCACCCTCGTCACTCCCCTAAATCCGCCACTGAAAAATTTCGGCGCGCTACGCTCGCCTCAAATTCGGCAAAATTACGTTTCAACGGGACTAACTCATTTCTTTTGTCGAGGCTTTGAAAAGCTGCCGTCCTATCGGGGAGCTTGTCATACAAGCTATTACTAGCTTTACCGATTTTACTCTGTGTACATAACGATGATGGGGCTGAAACAATCCGTGGCCAACGATAAACTTAAAATTAGTCTAGAAATTAGAATGAACGGGATTCATTGGCATACTTAGATTTTGGTACGTAGTCTAATCCCTGGAGGCTTACAGTCTACTTCGGGAAAATAGCTTTCTGCTCACTTGGGGTGTAACAATAAACGGGTCCATGAGTACATTGTAGCCTTCTACACTTAACAGACTGCTGCTATAACAGGATATCCTGTGTGAACGAGCCACTGTTAGGCCTCCTTTTAGTTTCGTACGAAGGACGGACCATTGGGCCATGCCCCCTCACAGATGCCATTTTTCTTTGATCTTAAAAATACGTAGTCAAACTTTAGTAACACAGATTTTACTAAAAAGATAGTATATGTGGCACCAGATTGCATGTAAGGACACCCAATTGTGAATATACCCTTGGCATCGTTCCCCGTGGCATCGATAAAATAAAGACTACATGTTTAGATTCTCTTTACAAGCATGAATACGCTATTTTTGACCATCTGAGGGTCTAATTTTTCGGAATTTTCTTTACGCTCCACGCCAACCAGTGGTGGCGCTTCGCTTAGTCTTTTGGGCAAAACTACATTACTGGGGTCAAATTAGCTCTAAACTCTCTGATCACGTTGTAGTTTGGGAACATATTTTGAAGGGAACATTTTTTCATTGCAAACGACAAAAGAAGATAGTGACTGGTAAGATTCTTTGTATAAGTCTGGAAAATGCTGTTTCCGGCCATCTGAGGGGTCTAATTTTTCGAAATTTTCTCTACCCTCCGCGCCAACCAATGGTGGCGCTCTGCTTAGATAATCTTTATGACAAATAACATATTGTGGCCAAGAAAAACCACAAATCCTATACCGGTCAATGCTCTTTTATTTTGACTCCTTAAAGTGTGCAAATTTAATGGCAAGTTTTACTTCGTACAGTAGCATAAATGGCATAAGAATGCATGTAAAGACACAAAAGTTTCAGTTTTATCCTCATGAACCACCACAATTCAACTTTTAACACTGTTCCTGTCAAAGTCGAAAATCTTGCACCATTTTGCATCTAGGCTCCTTAAAAAAAACGTCAAAACATTTCCGGACACCCCTCCCCTTAGACCATACTGCATGCCCCCCCCCCCCCTTCAGAGAAATCCTGCGTACGCCACTGGGTCAACACATACAAATAAACCAGATGTTGTTGACCAAAATAATATCCTAAGAGTTGTTATTTCCCATTACTCTATGTTATACTTTAAGATTAAAATGCAGGCAATATTACATAATGACATGGTAATGTTGTTATACTTGTAAATTTGCATATTTTACATGAAATACATATACATTAACCGGGAAAAGTTTTGGGGAAATTTCGTATCTTTGCCCCCCCCCCCCCCCCGGAAAAAATCCTAGCTACGCCACTGTAAGAGAGCTATCAATATCATTAATGAAAATTAAGAAAAGAAGTGGGAAAAGGACGGAACCCTGTGGTACTCCACTTGTGACTTCTTTCCAAGAAGAGAAGTGCATACCGTGCGCGAAAAGGGTCACAGTTAGTTTGCCGTGTGATGTATTTTGACGACAGCAACGTGATTTTGAACAGTGAAACACGTTTCTAGGATGTAGTAGCCTATTAGGCCTACTGACAAAAGTCTCCCAAAAAGAGTGAGACGGTGTTTTATCTGAATATCATACTTTCGTGACCCTTTTTGCGTTCCATAAAAGCGCTCCATCTGTATGAGCCACTGATCTCTATGTATGTGTGTCATAGAGCAGGATATAGGAACTTGTGTGTGGATCAGTGGAGCTTTCAGGTCATACTAAAAGTAGCCCGGCTCGCCCGTCCTACCTAAATGTAGCCCGTGTATGCAATGTGTGTAGTCTCTGATAGAGGGCGTACTCACAATTGTGTCTTTATTGCACTAGTAGCAACATCAATGATGGTCAAGTTGTATACCAAGCGAACTTTTGTGTATCTTTCATTTGAAAACTTGGCATATGTCTTACCGGAAAACCACATAACCTTTGAAAAAGTTGTTTGGTAGTAAATGAGAGAGTCTTTACATAAAAGATAGTCCATTCCCAGCAGATGGCTTGCTACAGTCTTCGTTTGGTAAATTAAAACAAACAAAATATGCCCCTTTGATTGATGTTTTCCTTCGGTATTCGTAGAATCCCAGATTGACATAAATTTTAATACCTTCGATCCTTAGCATAGCTTAAAAAGGGATATTAATCGCAGGAAATATTATGGGCCTACTGTGTTTCGTATCTGTGAAAGGGCTGAAAATCCAAGCCGGGCTTCGTTTTGTATATCAGGAATTGCGTTTCCCTATGGAAAGATTTCATGTGACCACGCCGTAATGTAATTTTTTGTAAGTAAGCCAACACTCCCAATGTCTGTCTGTTTTGAATGAATAGAAACATCTCTGAAATGAAAGTTTGATAGTTCAATATGCGTTTTCGCAATTAGAAAAAAGGGTGCTTACGCGGTGTTTTTGCACAGGGGGTATTGGTATGGAATGGTGGGGCTGAGGGACCGTCTCCTATATCAGCAAGACAATATAAAAACAATGGAAGGAAAAGAAGCCGGAAAAGAAGGAGAAGAAGCATTCAACTCATGCTTTGCCCCTATTTACGTATCAAAATACCATGGCACCGGGCCCCTGTTGTTGCATTTGTTTTGAGAATCAATACCCGGTCCAAATATGCCCCTCTCCTCTTTCGTTCTCTTGTGTTTCTTAATTAGAAAGGGGCTGAAAATCCAAGTCTTTGTTTTGTATATCATGAATTGCATTTTCACTTTTGTTTAAAGGCCGACACCCCCAATGTTTGTACAGGAGTTTTCAATGGAAGCGTCTCTGAATTGAATTTTTGCTAGTTTTGTAGGTGTCGCATGCGGTATTGTTGCACAGGGACGATGCGGGCAGGGTTGACTGTCCGATAAATTAGCAAGGAAATGTCAGAAGAGAAGAAAAATCAAATCATGCATCTGAGTGACATCAAACTTCAAATTCCTCTCTGAACGTGCCACTGCATCATTGCACATGTTAATAGCATCAGTAGGCTATAACAACACCACATTTTCGGCAATCGCTTGAACAAAATCAAACACCATGTTCCCCTTGGTTCAGAGATGTGTTTGTGTCTAAGACGATGCCTGTTGTAATAACCTACATACGAGGCACACACGAAGTGTGTTTGTGGAGGGTAGTGGGGGTTTAAGTCAAAATCACTTTATATGCCAACAGGGTGGGTCACACCTCCGCGATCTTCGATTTGGTCGGAATTTTTCTTAACCGGACCAATTGTTTTTTTATTCAGATTTTGTTGTAAGATGTCCATGCTATATCGATGTTCATGTCTCACGATAAACTGTTCTGCTTCCTCTGCTACCATTAAATATAACTTTTATCGTTGAACAGAGCGGTACAGTAGTTCAAAAATCAATTCGATTTTTGTAAGGGCGTGTGCCCGCCGAAAAACGCTTTCTGTAGATCTGATGACACGAAAAAGTTATTCTACTTTTCATTTTCGTAGTCCGCTCATAAAAATCATACATTTACACAGATTGGCAAAATTTGGTTTTTTTTTACTTTGGATGAAAATTTTAACCAAACCTCATAAAAAATCAGACCTTATACTGATCCTATTCGATATTAGTCCAGTGCTACCCACGTTTGACGCTATATGACCCAATTTGTTAGTTAGTTTGTTAGATGAGATTTAACGACGCACCAACACGAGCGTCAATCAACTCGATAAAAATTTCAAAGTTTAAATTTATTTTCGAGTATGGTTTAAGTTCAAATTTGGTTTCCCTTTGGTCCCCTCTTACAACAGGCGGGAAATTTCGTGGACATATTCTACACCACCCAGCCAGGGGTGGCGCCAGCGAGGGGGACATGCCCCCCCCCCCCCCCCCCGTCGGGAAAGGTCGGCGATTTCGACGGGAGGTCTAAAAATAATAATAAAAAAATTATTTCAAAAAAGTAAAAGGACTGAAGTTACTAGGTGGGTGATCCTAAACATATTTTTTTTTTTTGCAAAACTATTTTAAAGCATATTTGGAATCGATTTTCAATCACTTTTTAGCTCTGTTATACCTCATTCCATGTACCTTAATTGTCCTATCTCATCCCCCGTGGGGGAAGGACGGCATTTTTTGCGGAAGGCCTAAAAGTGAAGAACGTAGAGGACTGAAGTTACTGTTGGATGATGATCACAAACTGTTTTTTTTTTCTTTTTGATTTTTTCCCCTTTGTAACCCTTTTTTAATGCATCGGTTTTAGTCGATTTTAATCACTTCTTACCACCTCTGCTATCCCTCCTCCCATATTCAATCCGTGCGCGCAAGGTCATGCCCCCGTTGGGGAAGACTTCCCTCCCCCTGCTGTTGAGAAAATCTAATTTCATCTGGTATCTTTCATCTACAGGCCCACGATAAAAAAAAATTGTGGGCCTGCTAACTTCAGTCACCCCGACATTCTTCTTGATTTTGCTTATAGAAGACCATATTCTTCAAAGAAACCGACAATTCCAAGTTGTCCGTACAAAAACGAACGAGAGGTTGTTCATGTGCATGCAGTGCCCAAAGTCCTCCCGACCCTCTGGCGAAGGACCGTTCGGCGAAACCAAACTTGAACTTCCTCCCGAAGAAGCTACGTCCACTGAAGGACAACACTTAACGACCAACCTCACGGCCTTCCGACCATTTATTGGTCTGTCATGTATGGCTCCATTCTAGTCTGGCTGAAAAGAACAGACTTAGCATTGCCCAATGGTACTTTTTCCAAAGTCCTCCCGACCCTCTGGCAAAGGGCCGTTGGGCGAAAATAAACTTGAAACTGCTTCCCGAAGAAGCTATACGTCCACTTAAGGACAATACTCGACCAACCTGAAGGCCTTCAGACCATTTACAATATTGGTCTGTCATGCATGGCTCCATTCTAGACTGGATGAAAAGAACAGGTACTACACATGATCTTAGTCAAAAGGCCGAGAAGCATGGTCCAATGGTCTGCCATCTGGCCCGCCCCGACAGCTGAAGTCTAGCAACGGTAACGAAAATGAGCTCCACATAATGATAAACAGTGGCGTGAATATGTCTCCCCTTAAGTCTGACAGAAAATTTATTTGAAGCCACCTTGTAACATGACAGTTTTTCAAATACGTTGGAAGTAGGATGAATTATAGTCTGGAGATCGGGCAGTCACTAAAAAAAATCATCTATTTAGTGGATTTTGCAACTGAATATAACGAAGATTCCTGGTAGAGTAAACAAAACAGTATGTTTTTAATAACGCTGCATAGTCTCCCCCGATGCCCGAAAAGAGAAAAGTCCATTACATCTAATTGTAGCAGTACCATTTATCTGGTAATTTTCTGATCACTCAGCAATTTGGTTTTTTCTATGGAAGTGAAATTTCCATTTCAAAGGAAAGCTAAAAACAACGACTGCTCCATTTCTGGTTACTAGTCTCGGAAATGCCATTTTCGGGTGTCTGTGGGGTTAGCAGTTTTTTTAAACAATTTTCTATACGTTCCCCGTCAACTGATGGGTGGCGCTCCGCTTAGATAGTATTTTGGTCGAAACAAATGATTACTCAACAGAACAATGCATGCTTGCATATTATTCTTCTTTTCGGGCAGGATTACAAATTGACAATTTTATTGCGAAAAAGCTCAAAATAATGACTATCGGTACTTTGTTTCTAGTTACCAGCCCGCCGGGGAAATGCCTTTTCCTGCTATCTGGGGGGTTCTAAATTTTTCAAAAATATCTGTAGCATATCTCCACTTATAGTCTTTCGGGCAATATTACATTTTTCGGGCAAAACAAAAACAAAACAATTCTGTCCTCTCTCAAACTGAAACACTTCCGTCGGCATATTTCAGAACTTCAAATATATGGGAAGCCAAACTTTTTCCGCGGGAAAATTTTCCATTATGGTCCAAGGGCATTAATCTGCCTGATGATATTCAGTAACCCCAACAAAACTGTACAAAACTACACATCACCCCCTACTTGATTTTTCCGATGAGGAGGTCAAATTCTTCCGTAAAATCCCCCAAATCTGCCACAATATAAGCTTCAGATTGTTAAAAGTGGCAAAATTCTCCAATTTTGATGGATAATCAGGACAACAAATAACCAGACAGCTTTGTTAATCATCCCGACATTCTCCCTTATTTTGCTCTTGAAAGGCATATCACTTAAAAAAAGAACCCAAATTTTTTATTATAACCTTACCAAAAACTAAAATTTCTTATATAAAATTCCAAAATTTTTGCAATATAGTAAGCTCTTAATTTTCAAATCTTCGTTCAAAAAGGATAAAAAACTTTTCGGGCAAACTTTAGTCTCGTCTTGAGACCTTGATAGCACAAGAACGCTTCACTGCCACATCGGCTGTACCATCTACCCAGCGTTCTGGCTATAACTTTGGTTAGCACGACCTACCCTACACCTCTTCTCGCTACCACTAATCAAACACATTAAATATATTTCAATAGTTAACTTTGACACACCAGTCAGCCCCCGCAAGTAATGCGGGGATAAGGTTATACCGATAAGGACTACCACATCGTAACTCTTTTATGCCTGCAACTAATTTATATCGGCGTTCCCCGGCAATCTGAGAGATACCTTTATTCATAAATTGTATTGAATTGTACCATGAATTTCTTGTATTATTTTGGATAATTTTGTTCTATCTTTGGCGTGACATTCTTGGCAAACATTGCCTACCGTAACACTACCCTGCTTCTGATGAGCCCCGAAAATAATCTCTCTCTAGGCCAAAGGCGTCTAGCAATAGCACACCATGCTATGACTTGTTACCTAACAAGATCGCAAAAAAAACATTTAAACTCAAACCTTTGGGTTTCCTTTTGAAAAAAAAAACATCACTGAAAAGTTGCTAAATTATTCTAGTGGCGGGTTTGACAGGGAAGGGTGGATCTAGCAGGACCGGTGTTACATTATGGGGCATCTGGTTTCAATGTTAAACTTAGAAGGAAGTTGAACAGAGTGAGGGAGACAAACAGAATAACGAAAATGCCAATTTTGAGGGAAAAAAGATAAAACAAACTTTTTTTTACGGTGTATTCAATAGGGAGAGAGATTGAGTACAGGTTTCAATGTTAAACTTAGAAGGAAGTTGAACCGAGTGAGGGAGACAGACAGAATAACGAAAATGTCAATTTTGAGGGAAAAAAAGATAAGACAAACATTTTTTTACTGTATATTCAATAGGGAGAAAGACTGAGTACAGGTTTCAATGCTGAAATTGGAAGGCAGTTGAACAGAGTGAGTGAGACAAACAGGGTTACGAAAGTGCCGATTTTGAGAAAAAAAAGATTAAATCAACATTTATTTTTACTGTGTATTCAATAGGCAGAGAGATTAAACACAGATTTCAATGCTAAGCTTAGAAGGAAGTTAAACCGAATGAGGGAGACAAACAGAGTAACGTAACTGCCGATTTTGAGGGGAAAAAAATAAAACAAATATATTATTACTGTGTTTTCAATAGGGAGACGGAGAGACTGAGTACAGGTTTCAATGTACAACATAGAAGGAACCTGAATGAGTGAGGGAGACAAACAGAGTAACGTAAGTGCTGATTTTGAGAAAAACGGTATTGATTTTGTGATTTTGAGCACTTCCCTGACAAAATCGTGCCTTATCTAACCCCTAGAACCCCACCCACACAGGAAAATGGTCGCCGTTGTTTATTGGTTTTCTGGTATTTGGTTCTTATCCAACAGTACACTGTCTTTAGACATCCAATGTCTCTGAGTCTCACAATAATTTTTCTCCAAAGCTAAAAATAATATACTAATGCAATCATCAAAAAATCTCATAAGATCAGATTTGCATCACTTGTAAAGAGCAGTTATCTTACACCGAAACACTTTCGTGTTTTGACTTCTGTTAGTTACAAATGACAGCAACATCGCGGATTACCACAAGTGTGATCATTCCTCTATTCAATTTGGTAAGTACTCATCGTCAATGCCAAAGCCCCAAAAGAGCACAAAGAGACCTTTTCAATAATATTGCGGTGTTGTATCTCATCAGCAATGGCAGAAGGTGTACGTATAAATTGCATAGCCGGGCTACGTTTAGGTAGTACGGGCGACCCGGGCATACCGGGCTACATTTAGTATGACCCAGATCTTTCACACCATCTGTCGTCTGTAAAACAGCAGCAGAGAACAGTTCTAGCAGCTGTACAGGCTGACTGTTGTCATTGTACATAGAGCAGGATATAGGGGATATAGGAACTATATCCTGCTCTATGTCATTGTATGATCTACTGTCATGGATCTACACGTGCAGAAGAAAGGGACCCGGGGTCAAGAATCTTCCAAAACAATTAAAGATAATGAATTCCTAAATACCTTTTGGTCTCTAGCCGAAAATTCTGTTGAAGATCGCGTGAAGGGGGGATCGACACTCTTGAACATCTTGTCGACGAAGCAAAAACTCCATGAACTATCGGAAACTTCGGTAAGGCTTTTCGTGTAACTAGTCCCATCGTGTTCTCAGTGAAGCCCAACTTAGGCCTAAGGTAGCGGACTGCATTGACTCACAGGTCATCCTAGCGTTATATAGGCCTATATATATATATAAAAAGGAAAAGGTTGGTCACATCGCCTAACACCAATGCAGTGCTTCGCACAAAACTATTCATGATTCCTCACCTTCCACTAGATTTTACCCCTTCAAATCTCTCGAAAACATTCCTACATCTTTCTTTGATAAAACAAAACAAATGTTGAGAAAAAACTGACATCTAATGCAAGAAATCTTCTCATCTGATTCCAAAACATTTTCAAAACATGCTGTATACCCTGTCTACACTGTGCAACAAACCGAAAACAAGCATGTTTTGGGTTTGTTGCAGGTGAAGTGTTTTTAGAATGTTTCACAAATGTTGCTCGTGTATGCAGGCCTTAAGATTCCTAGAAGTAAAACTGCAAAAAACCCCAAAATAGCTCTTTAAAAATATCTGAAATGAAGTAACCCACACTTCATATTTTGTGTATACCATATTTACTCTATTAAACGCCCCGGGGGCGTGAAATTTTCGTTAAGGGGGGCGTTTATTAGAGTCAAATTTATGTGACTTCTGATAAACTGCTACATATGGCATATTTGTCCATTTGGTTGTGAGCTTCACAATCAGCTGTGAGCTCCTCCCCAATGATCGGTAACCAAACTTCCCTATAAATATGGTAGCCACGAACAGCACTCTGAACTTTGCAAGTGTGATCAACTTTAGCCGACATCTTAATATGTAACTTACGCACAGAAGTGACTTTTTTACGTGCCCGTGGCATATGCATGCATGCATGCTGTGCACAGTATACAGCCAGGCCTCACGTTACTATACTGACCGGCCGGTTATACGCAGGTACATACGGTAATTGCATAATAGTTACCGTGAGTAGTACCATTAGCAGTACATACGCGTTCATAGCATTTCACTGTTAAAGTTTTCCTGTGTTGAATTTGGATTTTTATGTTAGGCTCTTCGGATAGGCTAGCGAATATTTGTATACCTACGGTATGTACAGTACCACTTTCGAACCGCAAACGAAGCAGTATAGGTTCGCGGTATGTGATAGCGTGACGGATATCAACAGAAATTAGTTGCAGAAACATGCCTTTTACTACAGGATACAGTATGGGACTTTAGGAGATTTCGTGGCTTCAAGGCAGGACTATTTCATTTTCCTTTTACCATATTGTCTTTGGAATTAACAATTTCACTTTATGCAATGTGACGAAAAAGTTGGGGGGCGTTTATTAGAGAGGGGGTGTTTAATAGAGTAAATACGGTAGGTTTGTTATGTCCAGAAGTACTGTACACCACTGGTTTTTGTTTAGGTCAAAAGTTGAAAAACATTTTACAGAAAACAACCTAAAACAGTTCTGGAAAAGCACGCCTGTGATGAGTGGACAAACAAATAATAAAACTTCTTGTTTTTTGCCTTGTATTAATGTTGATTATGCCAATGACCTGAACAAATTTTACAACCGGTTTAGTGATCATGATTTCTCTGCCCAACATGAAAGCTTGCTTAACTTATTTTTCTGATTCTGAGCTTTACTTATAAGTTAGTGACAGCAAGGTTTAGGTTTTTAAGCATTTTTCCAACCTTAATATTTCCAAAGCAGCTGGACCTGATAAGCTCTCATGTAAAGTCTTAAAGCAATGGGCAATTCAATTGTCTTAAATTTTTACCATCATTTCAAATTTATCTTTAAGGATAAATGTTTCCCTAATTTATGGAAGCAGTCTTGTATCATACTGTACCTGTGCCTAACAAAAAGTGCAGTACAGTATCTTGCTTGAATGAACTTCGACCACAATATTTTAGACCTTTAGTGACACCTTTTTAAGATCCTCTCCAACTTGTCAATCAAAACATAGTTGTGAAGATGCTACTTTAACTATTCTCGACAGATTGTATTCGCATTTGGAATTATCAAGCAAAGGTCATAGTACACATATATTATTCTTTAATTTTTCTTCAGCTTTTAACACTATACAGCCCGACTTTTTGGTCAAGCAATTACTTAATATGAATATTCCCTCTGGCTTCATTCATTGGATTTTTAACTACCTAACCAACAGGTCACAGTTTGTAAAACTTAGCTCCAATTGTCATTCAGATTTACTGCAGTCAAACACAAGAGGCTCTCAAGGAACTGTCTTAGCACCCTTTCTTTTCGCTTTATATAAATGCGATGCTAGATCATCTGAAGATTCTTGCCCCCTTGTTAAATTTGCTGATCATACTGCTCTTATTGGTTTGATTATTGGGAGAAGACCATGACAAATTTTTAACCCAGCTCAATTCTTTTGTTAATTATTGTGCTTATAATTCTTAGTTTTGAATATTTTGATAAAGAAACTTTAAAAGTCTAGATTGTATTGTATTAGAAAACTTGCCAATTTTGATGTCCATCCTGAAGTATTGTCCATTTGTTTCATTATTGTCTTGTCTGCTGGGGAGGAAATGTTAGTCATACAGAGAAGAAACAAATTGATAGCATCATCATAAAAGCAGGACATGTGATTGGGGAGTCTCAGCCTCCCTGGATTCTATCAATGATGAGTTCTTAACCTCAAAACTGAAATTTGTCATGGATCGTCAAGGTCATCCATTGTTTTACTTTACTGAGGATAACCAAATGAAGAGTGGAAGGCTGAGACTTCCCACTCTAAAATCCAATACATACCGTGATTCATCCCTGCCATGTGTAATCAAATGTTTCAATGAAAATTTTACCAGATAATTTTCTTTTCACTTATGTATAATATTCTGATGTCTATTTATGTATGTTTGTACTTTTGTATTTTTTATATTGTTTTTTTTTTTTTTCTTTTCTTTTGTGATTACTCAAGTTTCTGTGATGGAGCAATGAAGTTTTTTTTTTTATCTTATCTTAGATCATTTTATTGTCATCAAAGTTGAAACTGCAAAACTTTGAAAGAGTCTTGAACTTTCAGTCTTTTCCGACTAGAGTTTCAAGTTTGGTTAGAACACTATTGCTCCTCCCTCCTGAAATATTATCGCTGTAAACTGTATACACCTTCCAGAAAGGTAAAAATACCTACCCAATTTGGCATAAGACATAAAATACAGATTCCCTCACTTTTAGTGGCTAGAAAACTTACCTGCATTGGGATAGAACCCTGCATTTGATCTTATATGTTTGCTGCACAATTTAGTAATACCCTGACAACAATTAACATCTTGTAAACAACAGTAAAGATTAGTATTGAAGTAAAAACTTAATTACTTCAGTTTTGAATAGGCAAGGAATCAAAGCTAACTGGCTTTAAATTTCTGATTAACTCATTATCTCAATATAGGAAATTAGGATAGATTTCATACATGTATGCACATGCGTTATAGTGAGAAGATGGTCCGTACTGTGTTTGCTGGAGGTCAAAGGTCATCTGGAGTCACCAGGAGTCAAACTTTGAAAACCTTGTTAGCACATTATCTCAAGATAAGAAACTTGGATAGATTTTGTGCTTAGTATGTGAATACATTATGGTGAGATGGTCTCTATCCTTTTTAGTGCAGGTTGAAAGTCATCTGTGTCCACCAGGGGTTGAATTCAGAAAACTTGTTAATGAGTTATCTCAAGGTAGGAAATGCGATAGATTTCATGCTTATATAAATGAGTTTTGGTGAGAATATGGTTCCTATTGTTTTGGTGCAGGTCAAAGGTTATCTTGGGTCACCAGGGATCAAATTCTGAAAACCTTTTCAACTCAATATTTCAATTTAGAAAACTTGAATAGATTTCAAATTTGGGTATGTGGATATGTTCTGGTGCCACCATGGCCCTTTTCTTTGTTTGTGTTGGTCAAAGGTCATCTTGGATAACACAAAATTATTTTCCATGATATTATTTTAGCATTTAACAGACGAAATATGGGACAACATGGCATCATATGGAATAGAACATTGATCAAAGAAACCTTAATGCATTTTTGCATTCTGGTAATCCTTTTTACTGCAGTTAAGCATTATGTCTCTGAATACAGCAACATGAAACATACATATATTTTGGAAATTTTGCAGGGAAGGCTTAGTGATGAGGTGAGTTATTCTCTGAAGAGACTCATTAGAGGTTTAGCCTCTCAAAGAAAGTGTGCCAGAATTGGATTTTCATCAACTCTGACAGAAGTAAGTAAACACAATACTTTCTTGTTCCCTTGAGGGGTGTGTGTTTCTATACTGTGGCCATTAAGTGACATTAATAGCATCTCACTGTGAACCCTTTTGCCATCGTTTCTCAGGAGGGTGTTCATTGTGTCCATTTTGGTAGACCCAGATGCACTGTAATATAAATATTTTACAAGTATGGCCTGTTGATTGTTGATGAAACTTGCAAAGCTGCGTGATTTAATCTCCATTCTGCAAACAAAATAAAAATTCAGATTTAGCTTGCATTTTCTAGTGAATCATTCACAATAGTAAAAGGTCCAAATAATGAAAAAGTTGGATGTTAAAATACAGCATTTACAAGGCACAAGAGCGCCCAAAATGGGACCAATCAAAATTGCTTTATTGACTTTACAAAAGGAGACTGCTGGCCACAGTTTTGCACACCCCTGCTGTTGAACAGGGTTACTGGGGTTACCAGAGTTTTCAGTCTGTTACAATACAAGCTTGACTGAAGCCCCTGTCACACTATTCCAGGCAGGCTACATGGGCTTTCTGAGTGCAAGAATTTTGTGGGGGCAGGCCAAGATTTGGGTGAGTTCCACATGGAACTCCCTTGTTGGATGAATAATACCTGTGTGGGTTTTGTGTGTTCACCATGTGATACCCTTGCTACATAGGGCAGCTCTATCCCATGCAGGCTTTGACAAATTTTTCCTTTCCTACTTGTCCGACGGGCTAGCTGTTTTCTCGATCTACTTGCCTGCATAAATATCTACTTGTCCAATTTAAATCTGTTGAGTACATATAATTTTTAAAGTCTAAAACTACAAATGCTATTTTGTACAACTCAAAAATTTAAGGCTGGGGCACAGTCTTATAAACATGGAAAAAAGCATGTAACCTGTACGTCCTATCCGTAGATGGTTGCCACTGACTGGGAAAAAAAGGCGTACCAAGATGGCTGCCGTGAAGTTATAATTTGTATGATTTGATGATGACTAGTCTGTTATATTTTTAACAAAAGTTTGACTAGAATGGGAAAGTTATATCATATTCCTGCAATATGTGAAATGATTTTGACCTTATCTTGACATATTTCAAAAATATTCCAACTTTTGTGCAAAATCTGGGAATTGACTTACACAAAATCAAAGCAGAGAGCCACCTTGGTGCGCTTCCTCTCACAAACATTACGTTAGCGACAATGTACCGTCCAGAATGCTCTGTCCATGTACAGGAAGTCCGTGGGCTGGGGGTACTTGCCCGGCGGGCTGCAACATTGAATATGGTAGTTACCCGAGTGATTCTTTACTTGTCCTAGGCTGTCAGACGGGGGATTTGTTGAAGCCTGAGCTCACGGACACATAAGAGCACTGCATGTTACAGTACCTGTGTGAAAGTTACCTATCACCTGCATGGGAGTTGCCTGCCTTGTGGGAGATTTACAGTCCACATGCTGATTTCAGACATACTGTATTTATCTGACAGGGATAGTTGCAAAATATCAGCAAATGTTGAGCATGTTCAAAACCTTCAAGCAACTTTCACTTCCTTGTGCACCAGCATGTTATTATGGACAAGATCCGGGTGTGATACGGTCAGGTCCATCCTTTTTGGGGGAGGCAGCAAATTTGTCACCTGTAAGTTGCATGCAGTGCTTGCCTGGAAGAGTAGGATGGAAGAGTAGTGTTATCCATTTCAAAGGAAATCAAGTTAAAATAAAATTTGTTGTACATGCTATTTCAATAACATGAATGTATGGTAGAAAGGAAGGGTGGCGGACTGTGGTATCAGGAGGGAGGTCTAAGGAGAAGTTACCTTTGAGGTTCATTACTGATAGGTGCAGCATTTTTCAAATTTTGTGTTACAATTGTTCCAAGATCAGGTTGGTGGGTGGAGGAAGGATTATCTTGAAACTCCTTATTTGGGACCTGCTATACTGAAAGCTGAGAATTCTCTGTACTCTAGCGGACACATGTGAATACTTCAGATTTTCTGTGATAAACTCCTCATTAATTCTTCAAAGGGATTTGTTGCCAGTTGTGGAGTTCATTTTTAAAATGAATTCCAGTAAAGGGTATGTTTCATTTCCCCAACTTATAGAAGAATATTGTAGCTCCAAGTCTTGAATTTTGGGGCGTGCTAGCACATTTGCACACCATAACTCACCTAGAATCACCATGAGGAGTGTGATTTTTGCACACCTGAAATGAAGATTTGGAAGCTGATATAAATCTGTGAAAGTGTATTAATAAAACAACACACCTACCACTGTCCTTAATTTTCAGAACAATGTGATTTATTTACACATATGGAGAATCTAAAACTCAAGGCCTGGAGCTTCCCTCTGCTTTGTCAGAGATTACTCAGAAAACTTGTTCAATCCTTAATCCCAATAAAGACCACACACACTGATGGCCTTAAGCAATTTGTGCAATTGTGTTGATGACCATGAACAATTTATACTTTATGCAGATAATATTGTAGCTTTGTTTTGGAGACCTGCACTAAACAATTGTTCTTTTTGAAGTTTGAAGAGTGGTTTAAATAATGTTAACATGAGGTATTTTTGATTCCTTGCTGAAGGCAGGCAAGGAATCTATGCGATGGTGATGTCGTGTGTATGTGTGTGTGTGTGTGTGTGTGTGTGTATGTGACGCTTTGGCTTGTAAACACGATATCTCAAGAAGGGTAAGTGTGACTAACTTCGTATTTGGTGTGTAGGTTGGTCATATTGAGTAGATGATCCCTATTGTTTTTGGTGGAGATCAAAGGTCATTTTGGGGTCACCAGAGGTCAAAAGGTCAAAACCTTGTAAACACGATATCTCGAGAACGGTACATGTGACTGTGCTCATATTTGGTGTGTGGATTGGCCATATTGAGTAGATGATCCGTATTGTTTTTGGCGGAGATCAAAGGTCATTTGGGGTCACGAGAGGTCAATAGGTAAATTCCTTAGAAATTGCTTGTAAACACGGTATCTCAAGAAGGATAAGTGTGACTAATCTCATGTTTGGTGTGTGCATTGGCCATATTGATTAGATGATCCCTATCGATTTTCGTGGAGATCAAAAGTCGTTTGGGGTCACCAGAGGTCAAAAGGTCAAAACTTTGTAAACACGATATCTCGAGAACGGTACATGTGACTATGCTCATATTTGGTGTGTGGGTTGGTCATATTGAGTAGATGATCCCTATCGATTTCCGTGGAGGTCAAAGTTCATTTGGGGTCACGAGAGGTCAATAGGTAAATTCCTTAGAAATTGCTTGTAAACATGGATTCTCAAGAAGAGTAAGTGTGACTTATCTTATATTCGGTGTGTGCATTGACCATATTGAGTAGATGATCCCTATTGTTTTTGGTGGAAGTCAAAGGTCATTTGGGGTCACGAGAGGTCAATAGGTAAATTCCTTAGAAATTGCTTGTAAACATGGTATCTCAAGAAGGGTAAGTGTGACTAATCTCATATTCGGTGTGTGCATTGGCCATATTGAGTAGATGATCCCTATTGTTTTTGGTGGAGATCAAAGGTCATTTGGGGTCACCAGAGGTCAAAAGGTTAAAACTTCGTAAACACGATATCTCAAGAACGGTACATGTGACTGTGCTCATATTTGGCGAGTGTGTTGGACATATTGAGTAGATTATTCCTATCGATTTTCGTGGAGGTCAAAGGTCATTTGGGATCATGAGAGGTCAAAAGGTCAAAACTTCGTAAACACCATATCTCAAGAATGGTACATGTGACTGTGCTCATATTTGGCGAGTGTGTTGGCCATATTGAGTAGATGTTCCTTATTGTTTTTGGTGGAGGTCAAAGGTCATTTGGGATCATGAGAGGTCAAAAGGTCAAAACTTCGTAAACACCATATCTCAAGAACGGTACATGTGACTGTGCTCATATTTGGCGAGTGTGTTGGGCATATTGAGTAGATGTTCCTTATTGTTTTTGGTGGAGGTCAAAGTTCATTTGGGATCATGAGAGGTCAAAAGGTCAAAACTTCTTAAACACGGTATCTCAAGAAAGGTACATGTGACTGTGCTCATATTTAGTGTGTGGATTGGTCATATTTAGTAGATGATCCCTATTGATTTTCCCAAAGGTCAAAGTTCATTTGGAGTCAGCATGTTCAAAGCCTGACAAGCTTTCCTGCACAGTCTTTCAAGAAAGGTCACTTGTAGGGTCCTGTAACTTGTCATGTAGATGGCACATAGTGAATACATGGTCCCAGAAGTTTTTGGTGGAGGTCAAATGTCATTTGGGTTCCCGACGGGCAAGGGGGATCTCAGTGTAGGAAGATTGGATGCCTTGCATGTGTACTTTGTTGGCACATTATGGAGCCCTGTTAATTGAAAAACATTGCAAGCAATGTCAATGTGAAAAAAGGCCTTACATTTCAGCAGCAAGGAATCACTAAGCCTTTTGGCTTTCTGGTTTACCCTTTGAATTGGATTTTTTTACTTTTAAGTTCTTTTTATTGCAGGTATTGGATTTGATTGATGCAATTAAGTTTGAGGATGTGTTTAAACTCATGCAAGTAGAGCTGGAGATTCGTGGCAGTGCTAGTGTGAGTTCTGTATTTGTCATTTCATTTTCCTTGAAAGACATTGCAAAAATACTGTAAGATGGGCTGCTTTTTGAGAAACTTATCATACCAATTTTAGACAGCCAAACATTTAAAATCTCAGCCTATCTAGGCTTCTACTGTATTTTCATGCCTCTCAGTAATTTAAATAATTGCCTTTTAAAGTTGAATCAAAGGGTTGCCCAGCATAAATGGCATTGTTGTGAAAAGGCATAACAGTGTAGCTACTACAGTACCTCTTAACAACAAGAGTTAAGGAGTTAGCATTTGAAGGAGTCTTCACAGTTCTGTTCATTAACCAATTTGTGAGTAGGACTATGTAATGCTATCCTTGGTATCACATGAGCTACAAGTAATATATAGTACACAGTTCATTGTGAATGCTGTGTATTAAATATAAATAAATTGACTCATTTTTGGCCATCTGGCTCATTTATGTCAACTGTATTGTTCTATTGGGCACATTGCAGGGGGTGATGGCCTGTAAAACCAAAAAGGGTCCTTGGGTTTGAAGCTGCCCAGAGACAGAATATGAGAAAAGGTCTGAGAATCTGAAAAAGGAGAAAAGGCTAACAAGACCAAAAACGAGATGTGTGTGGTAATGTGCATATTGCAAGCAGCCATGAAGGGAAATATGTACAGTAGGCCACTACATAGGGATAAAAGCTGTAATCACTGTTGTGGCAAACCCAATGAATGTTGTAGCATACAACCTTACTTCAGCTTACCTCTACACATAATCAAGAGTTTACTTAAGATAACTGAACCAGCCATTTACTCTCAAAAAGTATTCCTGGTTTCCTTTTTCTTGGTGTATCCAGAGGAGACTATATATTTACTAGGAGATGGTGACTATTTACAACTTTTTAGCTCTGTGAGAGATAGGGGATGATTTAAAAATATTTTTTTCAAATTTTGACTTGGAACTTGAGAACAAATGAAACACTAGTGCTCACCTAGAAACAGAACTAAGGAGAAAAAGGTTACCAGTCTGCACAACTCTTCCACTGAGGAAACAGTTACAGATGTGTTGCAAAATTATGTAAAAATCATCTCAAATGGGAGGGGAGAAACCTCTCAATTAAAGGTCCTCCTTTTTGATGAAATGATCTCAAAGGGAGGAGAAAATTCTCCTATTTAAGAACCTCTCCTATGATCCCTCTCCCTCATTATGTTCATAGAAAGTCTTGATCACCCTTACTGTGCACAAATGTATGGTTTTTCTCCAACGCTTTCAGCCTTGTGAGGTCTTAATTCTAGTCTGAGAAACCCTCAGTCTCTCAGACATTCCAACATTTTATTTTGGTCCCATGGACTTTAGTAGGTTTTCAGTCCTGTGGACTTTTGGTCAAAGCCACTGTTTCATTTCGGTCTTGTCTGCCCCATTTGATTTCATGAACCTGTGACTGCTGGACTGTATGTAACCTGTTGCATTTTAAATTTGTTGCCATTGTGCCAGTTTGCAACATGAAGTATAGCATGAATATGATCAAATTTGATTGGTCAAGCACTAATGTTTTTTCCCTTAAATATAAAGACTTTGTTTCATTTGGAGCTGTGTGTTGATTGTCAACATAATAGACAATTTTTTTTCCAAAGTATTGTGTCTTTCTAACATTTAATGCTTACAGCCTCTTCTGCAGGAACTTCTGCATTTATCTTCTGTTTTTTCTTTTTATTCTTAGGAAGAACGTGAACTTGTCTTTGGAAACATTTTTGCTTGCCATGCCATGATCCAGACTCAAAGAGTAGCAAGGGTGGGTCTTATTTCTATGTTTACAGGAGGCACTGTATTTATCAGCTTTGTGTTAGTATTTATGAATATATCAAAAGTTTGACATTGTGAATTATTAATAACTGTTTGAATTGAATTGTAAATGTTCTTTGTTTAACATTACCTAAGTTTTCAACAGAAGACAAAGTAGTTACTATTGGTACATCCAACATATTGAAAATTTCTTTATGTCTGTTGTTCCTAGATGGCTTGGCTAGTGGTATGTGAAACATCACTAAACTTTGACTGCATTTCAGTTGTGAGAGCATAGTATGCCTATATTCCATCAAAACGACACAGATAGACTTTTGATCATTACCTAGTCTTTCATTCTCTCAGGCTGCAAACTTTGGTGAAGGATATCAAACAAAACAGAGAAATATGAAAGTTGCATCATTTGAAATTTTGAATGTTGTTAAAGAAAATAATTCATGAGCTGATAAAGGAGTGAAGTTTTTTTGTGAGAAGTGTGACCTTAAAAATCACCCAGCTAATATACTGAAGATTTGCTAATCATTTTGTTAATAAATACCTAAATGTGTGGAAATATCTTCCAACATACTTTTGCTTGAATTCATTGACAGGTCTTCCACTTTTTATAATATGTAGAAGTTGTATTTTCTGTTTTCCACAGGAGAATGGTGATGTAGTTTCAAAGCTGGTGAAGTTGGTTCGCAAATTTGAAGGACTGAAATCTTTTCTCCATGATATCTGTTACCAGGCAATAGTTGACCTTGTGAAGAAAGTAAGATAATACAGGGTTCTAGATCTCATGTCATCATGGGATAGTTGTTGTCCTGCATGCTTATAGTAGGATATTTATGCTATTTGTTAGGTAATCCTTTTCTTGCTACCAATTCCCACTCCTGCTACCATAATTGTTTTATGCATGTTATTAATGTAGCTCAAATTATTTCATTTTCATAATATACTTGTCACCAAATTAAAATTCCTTTCCATCCTTGATAGTTCCACAATTGCCTTCATGTTGCACTTCTTAGCTTTTGTGCTAACTCAGCAGGAATCATTTCTTGACATTGTTTTTGTACAGAAGTTGTAAATGAAAGGGTGAGATACTACCTTTTATCTTGCATGCAAAATTCCACTCATGTCACCATTTTATGATTGTTACTGTGCAGTGGTGGTGCAACGGAGGGGTATGGGAGGCATTTTCCCCTTCAGATTTTTTCCTTTTCCAAATAATAGACAGTCTATTGTTAAGGTTAGGGTTAAGGACGCAGGAACAAACGAAAATGCAATGAGGTCCTCAGGTTATGTGAAAAAACAATGTGTGTGTGTGAGACGCCTTTAGCTTGCTTACACGATATTTCAAGGGTAAGTGTGACTTATCTCGTATTTGGTGTGTGGGTTGGCCATATTGAGTGGATGATCCCTATCATTTTGGGGTGGAGGTCAAAGGTCCTATGGGTCATGAGAGGTCAAAGTCTCAATATCATGTTTACATAATTTCTCATGGCTGGAGTCTTGGATACTGCCAAATTTCACACATTGTATGTGGATGTAATATAGTGAGCAGAACCCTAGTTCTAGGTGGTCACAGGTCATCCAAGGTCTCAATGTGGGAAGCTTGGATGCCTGCCATGTATACTATGTGGGTACATTACAGAGCACTGTCAATTTGAAAAACTTAACAGAGCACTATCAATTTGAAAAAAAAAAAAATCAGCGGCAAGGAATCACTAAGCCTTTTGACTTTCTGGTTCTTTTCCCCTAGTTTGTTCCCCTGACCCCTTGCCCAATTTTGACATACTGTTACAGTATTTTTTGCAGGCTAGTCATGCCTTTATCATGTCTACCATCAGGCAGTTGTACTTATCAAGAAAGTTCTCATCTATACAAATCCCACCTAGTGTTTGACCAATTATGTTATAATCGGTAGAAACGGATTACCAATTATTTAATTTTACAATGGGCTCAATGCCGATTACTGATTATAAGAAAGAGGGAAGTTACGCGTTTGTTGCCATTGTATGCACCTTTTGCTTTGTGCATATCATATTACAATAACCATGATGAGGTTGGAAAAAAATGGGAATACTTCTGTTCATTTTCACCAACGGATATCATTTTTGTAGGCCTACGATTTTCTCTTGAATAATGGAGATAAAAATCAAGTGTTAATACAGTAGAATTGTGTGCATTTGATGTCACATGTCCTTTGATGAATTAGTTTGTAGGCCAACATCATTCTCTGTCCATAGGTTTCATTCCCTGATCCTGTTGGAACATATGCATTATTTTACTGTACTGGGTTGTAGTTGCTTTAAAGGACCAATCCCCTCACCTCAAACTACAATTCTTGTAGGGATTTACCAAAATTTTCAGTTGCCTCTGCTCTTTGACTTACAGCTAATTCAAACAATCCAGAGTACCAAAGCTTATATTAGACAGCATGAATTGTACTGAGAGTGTTTTGATTATACACAATGAGTTTTTCTATACTCGCCCTGAAGCATTAAACTGAAATTGTGTCTGGATGAGGATGAATTTCCGACAATTGTGGGAGGGGCTTAAGTAATGAGGGTTAGGAGAATTGGTACTATTTGGGGTGAGAGAATAGGGCCTTTAATGTACAGTAGTAGCCTGCTCTAATGAGGCCCATGTAAAAATGTGCAAGTATATAATCTTAGTGGTTCTGGGCAGCAAAGAAATTGCACTTGATTAACATATCTTAGGGTTCCTTTCTGATATAGAAATTCCTGTATACTTTTGGCACTTCTTGTCTAAAACTTATCACTTGTTTAAAAAGAATCTGCAAATGAAATGCACATAAGTCCGATCACCCAAAAACCCAAGTATGGAGATTCTTTGATGGCGTTGTTTGGTGAATTTAGCGTGGGGCTCTGCTGGCTTGACTGGCTGGCCATGAAAGCATGGGAAGTGCGACTGTGGTAACACAAACTCAACTGAAATATTTGTTTTGAGGCCTGGTATTTTCACACACAAATCATATACGAGATTGTGTGAGTTATGATTGGCTGGGTAGGATCAACACAATTGAACCAATCACAATGAGGGGCAATTTAAATTTTGCAATAGGTTGTATGCTTATGATGTCACAGAGCAAATCATGATCCCTTGTTTGGCAGTAAAAACAGATATGAACGTAAGTCTACTGCATATGTGAGCCAAGAAGTTTGCTGCATTTGACCAGGTGCATCCCTCTTTTTGTTTGTAATGACGAACATTGCATTAATCCTACTGTTAATGGAAGGAATGCTGAGAATGGCTTAATTTATGCAGAATAATAATCAACGAACTTCCTAAGTTTGTAGTTGCTGCGTGTACAAAACATGCACAGATATATATTTGGTAAGCATAGGAACTTTAAAATAAGGCCTAACACTGCAGCTCGATAGTCTGTTCATTGTGTTTCTGTAGAACAGTTTATATGGCAACGTACGTGGCACGTGCTGTGAAACTGCACAAAATACACCTTAAATGCAATTCTAAAATCTAATTCCAGGTAATGCTACAATGCTTTAGGGAAAATAACCAACAATCACGCTGTAGCAGAGATAAAACTTATGCATTTTTGATAAACAATGCATACCGTTTTGTTGGGGTGTGAAGGGATTGAATATCTATTGGAGAAATTAACAAGTTTCAGGTATAGTTGAGGCTTTTTTCCAGTTTGCAAATAATTGGTGGTAATGATCTGTTGAATGGCAGAATTTTATTTACGCCCATTATTTACTGATTATGTAATAATTGGCCTGATGCCGATTACTTATGTTCAGATGATTGGTCAACTCTAATCCCACCCTTTTCACCACACTTTTGTTGCTACCATCTATGTTCTCAGTAATTCAATAGAAGATGTATTTTGCAATATAAAAAAAATGTTATCCTTAAATTTTATTTTAATAGCTTTTGTAATGAAACCTTAACTGACAATGCTTTCATTTGCACCATTATTATCATATTTAGCAACAAGTTTCTGTCACACATATTTTTTGGTCTCACAGGTTCCTAAAGATATTTTTGCAAATCATGTTTGGCCAGAGATACAATCAGATTTCAAACATTGGAATGACTCTAAACCCAATGTGGTTGCTCTCTTAGCAGTGTGTCACCAGACATATCCTGTGAGTAAATGTTTAAAGTTTTCCTTTTTTTTCTTTGGAAATCTTTTTTACCTTAATAGTCAATCACCCCATAAGAATGACCAAGCAGTCTAATTTGGCAGTTAATGTTCCTATTGCCTAAATGTGGTGCTTTTATTTGTTATTTAAATAGCTAGCAATGGAAAAATCAAATTTTGTATCAAGTGTTATAAGTGTGATCAATGGGTGGAATCAGAGGTATAATAAATACATGCATCACACATTCTCCATAAAACTAATACAACCTGTCCTCTCATGCATTCTGTACAACCAGCTCTCCAACTTTTGTTTTGAGTCAGTGCTATACTGGACTAGTTGTAAAAATTATGAGTAATCACTGCAAATTTGTAGCAAGTTTGATCTCTATAATTTTTCATTACAATCCTAAATGTAGCTAGTGAGCCACAACTGGAAAAAAAGGCTGTGGCCTGCTCGACTTGAACCATACGTTGGAAACTGGGCCGTAAAAGACCGTCTAATTAACTAACATCTAATTAACTACATAACTATCCTAAATTTATATTGAGTAAATATTGACTCCATCTGTGTAAATATTGACTCCATCTGTATAAATTAGCAATTTTAATTGTTGACTCTCCTGCTTCGTATGAGTGCCAAAATTCTTGAACTGAATAGCAATAACATGCTAACTGTGTGAAATTGAAGAAAATCAGGTTATAACTATGCAAATACTCACAATCAGTCTCTTAATCCATCACCACAGATACCTTACAAATTTACATGTGACACCTCAAGATAACCCTAACAAGCAAGTTCTTGTCATTTTAAGTGTTTAACTGTTATTAGAACATGCTGATTGTAAAACTTGCAGTGACCAAATTCATGGTCAAGTGGTTAGTGCGTCCTACTTGCAGTTGGAAAATCTGGAGTTTTGAGTCCTGGCTGGGTCATACCACAGACTTTAACAAGATGAACGTCTAGACGAGTTGCGGTGCCGACAAACCAAGTCGTCTTGTACTTTAAAGGTGACTATTTTAGGGGGACAAAAATACCATTCCAAAATACTTGTATTGTGTTTTGCCCAATAGCAGCTAAGTTAAGTTCCACACTTGTAACCAAGGAACATTGTTCATTCACTTTAGAAATGTGGTTGAGGTGGAACGTGTAACACACCAAAGAAATACTCGATTGCCGGTGTAATGAGGTTTGCTCATTTTGAACTCATAGTTGACAGTAAATCAGGAAAAGATGATACAACAGTTGATTTAGAACTGTAGAAAGAGCAAAACATCACATCAGATAACATTTCAAACGTCCTTTACAAGCTGTTGCTTGTACATTCATAAGGTATCCCTAATGCCCCGGCTCCTTAGTAACTCCTTGTACAGCATGAGGGTTTCTGATAAAAGATGGTAAAGCGCCAAAGGCTCAAGACAGACCATTCGACCAAACAGACGTTAGTCAAAATTGTATTTTAAGTAGTGCAGTTAATAAGGAAAAACATGCCATTTGTTTAGCTGTTTAGTGAATACAGGTGGAGTACACTGTTAAGACGTAATGTTGGACACGATAATTAGTCTGTATATACATGACAGTAACGTTGTAGTTACTTGGTTGAAGATGGAATTATGTTAATGAACCAAAGGAAAAAAATTCCAGTGTTGAACCTAAAGAATTTTTAAAGATAAATGGTTTTTAAAAAGTTCTGTACGCTCCGCACCAAGTTTACTCTCAGCTTTCCTAATAAAAAATTGTTGTGAGTAACATGTAATAACAAGTTAACGAGAATCAAAAGAAATGTCGATATCTCAGATTTACCATAATCTTTACAAATGATGAATTAAAATAAAAAAATATAAAACAGCAAAGTAAAAATTCCTTTGCCAGCGTTACTTACACCTACATTCTCTCAACATAAATGTTAATATGATAATGTTTCACTCTAGCCTTATAGGCCTATTGTCACTGTTTCTCCAATTTATATTAATCCCGCACACATACGTCACTACTAACCCTTCGCCAGGAACTTCTTAGTTCAGTAATGTATAGACACTTGAACGACATTGACCTCCACAAATCAGAGAACCGAATCAATCACTTACAAATCATAAAAGATAAATTGCAACATCTATACGTCCCTTCATGAAACCCGAATACCAAAAATATCGATGTCCCTAGTTTATAACTATTAGCGGCGATTCGTCTGTCATCACATCATTAACTTCGCTTCTTCCTACACTCTATATCAAGAACTTGTTGTCGCCTTTCTGACAGTGACTTCTTACTACGGAACAAAACTGTTGCCATTGCACTATATAAAAATTGTTTTAATAATTTCCATGCATTTCTTTTTCTAATAAAAATAATAATATAGCAAGTTTATGTATGGCCACGACTCGCAACTGATCAAACGATAACCTAAAATATGTAAAAGCAATAAGAAAGCCAGGTCTAGGAATAAGACTTCACTGTCCAGTAAAAAACTCCGTGAAAGACAAATTTCATCATTCCAACCACCCATATGCAATAGCTCAACAAATCACTTTCAAAGAAAAAACGGACTTCATGAAAAATAAACGTTTCGCTGATAACACCACAGCCAGTGACATAACAAATAAGAGCATAACTAGCTTATAAATAAGTGTCTTGCTACTTTACCATTTACGAAATGAACCACCTGGCTAAAAATTTACAATTGTGAATTTTCTTGTACCTGTTCAAAACTTCGTTGTGTAAGCTAACAATCTAAACCCTCTACAAACGATCCAAATTTAATGTTTACGTTCGTTTAACATAAATATAAAAAAAAATGATAAGGCAATCATTTTTAATTGTTTTACAGTGACGTAAATCCCGGAGAAGGCAATGGATGTCTTTGCTTCCTCAAGTAAAAAAAGGAAAGCCAAACTGTCATATGGCCCCCTCAAAATTTTAAATAACCATTTCAAAATCAACACATTTTTGACAAGAGATGAACTATCCATGGCCTTTAAAAAGACCAAAACAGTTGGTTTTAAAGGCCTTCTCCCCCAACAGAAGACCCAAAGCAGTCCCTGAATGATTGTGCAAAACCTTCATTCATGCAGACCTCTTCCCAATATCTCAAACAGATCACCGCCCAGTGTAATAAAAAATGGTTGCTCTCATCACATACAAATATAAAACGAGATGTGAATGAACATGTTAAAACCCTATCGTGACTATTCTTTACATTAAACTATGTGTTCATGTTAACACTTCTCCATCTTATAATGTGCTCTTCCCCCTAAATGTATAAATATCCCCAAGAACATTCCCTCTGAATTTGGTTTTTTAAGCATTCCTCTTTAGTGGAGCTTCTGAGCAATGGCAACTCGTGATGTAAATATGTGGAGTGGTACATAATGAACTTACAATGACTTGTCTGAAATAAAGATGATTATCTTCTACCCCTGTAACCAATAATGCCAAACACCAATAAAACAATTACCACCCACAACAACGAAAAAATAAAATTTACATGTAGATCTTTCTGAACGTATTAATGATACACCACGATCGTCATGTTCCCTACTTTCCCCATCATCACACCTTTGACTCTTTTCATATCCACTAGAGCCCTTTTTTTTTTTTTTTTTTGTTCCCAACTCTGACATCATCATTTTTCTCCCCTTCATAACTTTTATCTTGAAATTCACCCCCATACTTTCTTTTTCTTTGTTGCCAACCTTTCCTTTCTACAAAAAAAATCTTTGAACGGCCCTTCTTGGGCATTGTTATGTTCTCAACATAATTTTAAACTTTAAAATAACAAATTTACCATAACCAGACACCTTGATATAACACAAATATTAATACTCGCCAACTCATACAAATAATATTTACCTACCAATAACAATGTTTCTCTCCAACAGAAACTTACTTTATGAAAAAACAGTGAACAAAACTTCTCTAGACTATCAAACTTTTTACTCCACAACAACCCCGATCATGTCACTCGAAAAGAATAAATCTCTACAAAGAAATCCTCATATAAATACTCAAAATTCACTTAACACCTCGATGAATTAAAAAAACAACCAAAATGATGGCGCTATGTTAAATTAAACAACATATTATTCCCCAGAGTACACACGGACCTGGTTTTTCCGCAAGATTGTTACTAAAAATAGAACAAGTTTGCAAATTTTACGTGGAAAAAACCCCACTACCCACTTACACTCTCGCGAAAATCATATTTCCACCAAAACTTAAAAACACGAAAGAGAAGTACCATCCCTACAAATTGCACCAAACCATATTTCGATACCACAAAGCATCTAGAAGGAGATTGAAATAAAGTGCCGGAAAAGTCAGAAATTGACATCGCGATAGTAACTGCATTAGTTGCGGTTGCCTGCAAGGCAGGCACCGCAACTAAAAATGGAACCTACTGCCATTGTGTTTGGTGCTCAGCATAAGCAATGGAGTAGGGAAAGCAAGCCAGTGAGTCACAACTCACTAGACTGGCTCAAAATAAACCAATTGGTTATAAACTTGGCCATAAAACTCCAAACTAACTACCTGCAGTGTCCCCCCAAAATAGACTGCTGTGAGTACCAACCACAAGGCAGGATGATAAGACCTAGTGTATGATCACAAGCAGTGATCATAAACACTCAATGGAGACTTTCATTGACTTAATAACAATAACAACATATGCAAATACTCACAAAATTTGTTTTTACCTCTATGCAAGTTGTGATTGGTTGTTAGCCACAAATATGCTTTTGTTTACCTTAATGTCAGTAAATATAAAGTCACCAGTTGTTTATTGATTCCTTGCAGTAGGCAGGCAAGGAATCTATGCAATGGTGATGTTGTGTGTGTGTGTGTATGCGTATAAGCTTGTAAACGATACCTTGCGGGTACAGGCAGCTCGCAAGAGCTGAAGCCTCGCACGTCTTTCCTCGCTCACGCGGAGCTGGTAACTGGCGTAGCTACCCGAAAATTCGGACACTGCAATGAGCTCTGTCACGTGATATGCAAGAGCCCGCCCTCGCTCACGCCATTCATGTGCCGCATGGCTTAAATGGCTAAAGGGGAATTCCGACCATTTCTTAACAAGGAACAGTTCTGTGTACCCTGTAAAAAGCATTGAATACGGGTATGTCCTGTGTGTGCGTTTGTATGTGTGTGTTTGTTACACTTGCTTGTAAACATGATATCTTAAGGTAGGAATGTCCGATACTTATCATATATGGTATATAGGTTTGTCATGTTGAGAGAAAGAATGCTATTGTTTTTGGTAGAGGTCAAAGGTCATTTGAGGTCACCAGCGGTAAAATTGCAAAAGTGGCTTGTTAACACGATATCTTCAGACAGGAGTGACCGATACCCTTCATATTTGGTATATAAATTTGTCATGTTGAGAGAAAGAAGCCTATTGTTTTTGATAGAGTTCAAAGGTCATTTGAGGTCACCTGCGGTGATATTGCAAAAACATACAAAAATGGCTTGTAAACAAGATATCTCAAGATAGGAGAGACCAATACTTTTCATATTTTGCATTTAGATTGTCATGTTGAGAGGAAGAAGCCTATTGCTTTTGGTTGATGTCAAAGGTCATTTTAGGTCACTGTTGGTAAAATTGCAAAAATGTCAAAAATGGCTTGTAAACACAGTATCCCAAGATAGGAGTTCCTGATCCTTTTCATATTTAGTATATAAATATTTGATATGTTGAGAGGAAGAACCACACTGTTATTGGTACAGGTCAAAGGTCATTTTAAGGTCACTGGTGGTAAAATTGCAAAAACGTCAAAAGTGGCTTGTAAACAGAATATCTTCAGATAGGAGTGACGGACACTTTTCATATTTGGCATATAGATTTGTCATGTTGAGAGGGAGAATCTTATTGTTTTCAGTGCAGGTCAAAGGTCATTTGAGGTCACCAGAGGTTAAACTACAAAAGCCTCTCAAATGGCTTGTTAACACCATTAGAACCTTCTTGTTTTTTTATGCAGACCAGGGGTCATTTCATGTATTCAGAGGTTGTGAAAGAATCAAAGAGCCCTTTTGGTATAGGTCAAAGGTCATCTGGAGATCAGTGCTTGTTGGGATTTGTAGGTTATCAACATGATATGAGTGTGTTTTGATCCTTGACATTCTGTGCCTAAATTGTAAAGACAAATCTATCAAACACTGTCAATTTGAAAGGAAGAAGGTATTTTATGTCAAGGAATCACATAGCAATCACTTAGCCTTTTGGCTTTCTGTTTAGATAAAGGGATGTATGTTCAAATGTATGGCATGATGCAACAACTCCTTAAAAGTATTTAGTGGTTTTGTTTGGTAAGTTGGAGTTTAATCTTCTGGTTTTATCCTTGACCTTTATTCATCCATGGTCTTTTTTAAAAGTTAAAGTATGTTGTTATCATTTTGCACAATGTTGAAGAATAAAAGACATGCATGGTGAAATAAATGATGAATTTTTAAAACCATGTATTTATTTTGTAATAACAACAGGAGGTTGTAACAGACAAGTTTGTGAAGCAATGTTACGGAGCAAAAGATATCTTTGCAGAAAAGAATTTTCCTCATTTGACCAAGTTATTTGTTGTAAGTATCCCAAGAAATCTGCACATATTTATGGGGTGCCATACTTATAGATTATAATAATGTGATTATTTTTAGATGCAAGCTATTGCAAAGATGAATTGAGAGGGTTAAAGGCTGGGTCAGTTAAAGCTATGAGTCCTGTTAATGAGACAGTGACAGGGTCTGGATTTATAACAAGTTTTTTTTTCCCAAAAAAGTGTATATTTCTTCCTCTTGAATTGCTCTCTCATTTAAGAAAACAAATTTGATTTATATTGTTTAGTTGGTATGCAAGTAACTTCATATAAAGTTGTTATTTGTAATGTACAGTGTTCTCCATTAACTATTAACTTAAGAAATAGTCACTAACTAAAAATATTATACCCCAAAATGAAATCCAGACTGTTAAATTCACAAGTGGTGGTTTCAGAAACAGGGAATAAAAAAGTGTCAGTAAAAAAGACCTTGGTCCTGGTAAATGTTTAACAGGCACAAGTCATATGCAGGTAGGCTCCACAAGTGCTTCAAATAACAATAGCTCAAGGCATGAATAAGTATGCTGCAATATACAGAGGTCCTGGGCTTTGCTTCCAGGAACTCTTGGACAATCCACCTTTAGGTATGGTGATTTAGAGCACTAGTTTGTAACCAGTAGCAACATGTTTGGTTTAGTTTTGCTTATTGGAATTTTATTCTTCAACCTCTAATCCAATTAAATTAAGTAGTGGCAATTGCTTTTTGTATGTCTATATTGTTTTTTTGTATGTATATATGTGCGTGTGTGTGTTTGTGACACTTTGCTTGTTAATATGATATCTCCAGATAGGAATGCCTGACAGTTTTCAAACTTGGTATATAGATGTGCCATAATGACAGGAAGAAGCCTATTGTTTTTGGTTGAGTTCAAAGGTCATCTGGGGACACTGTATGTCAAAGTCTGAAAATCTTGTTTAATAATGTGATATCTCAAGGTAGAAAACTTGATAGATTTCATATTTGGTATGTGGATGTGTTATAGTAAGAAGATGGCCCCTATAGTTTTTGGTAGAGGTCAAATGTCCTCTTGGGTCATTGGGAGTCAAAGTCTGAAAATCTCATTAACATCATATCTCATGACAGGAAACTTCGATAGATTTCAAAATTTAGTATGTGGATGCTGTATAGTCAGGACATGGTCCCTATTGTTTTTGGCAGAGGTCAAAGGTCATCTGGGGTCACCAGGGATCAAAATCTGAAAATTTTGTTTACATGATATCTCAAGATAGGAAACTTGGATAGATTTCATATATGCTATGTGGATGTGTTATACTCAGAAGATGGTCCCTATTGTTTTTGGCAGAGGTCAAAGGTCATCTGGGGTCATGGGGGTCAAAGTCTGAAAATCTTGTCATATGGAATAAAAAAATTATTTTTGAACATGCTAGTATAATATTTGAGTGAGAAGATGACAGTGCATAATGGCAACATTAGGCCTACATTTATGTATCATCAAAACCTCAATGCATTTTTGCATTCTTGTTGTAAGTCTAGCAGTGCCCATGCCTTTTTTCCAGATTTAAGTCCCTGGATTGTTTATTCTACTCTTCCATTTCTTATACAGTGCATCATTTCTGCACAACTTGGATACCTTACATCAGAATCCTTGCTAAAGCATACCTTGAACAGTAGGGTTGGGCGGTATACCGGCACTGACGTCAGTACCGGTACTAGAGGTACAGGTAACAAAAATAGCCAATACATTTGGTGTGTTACTAATACCAGTTCTTGAAAAAATACTGGTACTTGAAAAAATTACCAGTACTCATTATATTCCCCTGCAAAAATAACTGCTAGGATGTGTGGATGGTTAAAATATTTGCACAAACATTTATTCCCAGTTACTTGTAGAAACTGAAATGAAAGTATCCCCTTTTCCGCCCGCAATATCACCGTATATCAGCCCATGCAATACCAAATACAGTATGCACTGGCCACACACACGCACGGGCCACAGACAGCAAATTCTCAAGCGCTGGGGAAAACGGACTACCCTTCTTTTAAAGGGCCAAACCTCTCACCCCAAACTACAATTTTGGTACCCGGGTACCAAGATTTTCAATTGGCTCAGCTCTTTGATTGACAGCTAATTCAAACAATGCAGAGTGCCAAAGTTTATATTACACAGCATGAATGGTACTGAGAGTGTTTTGATTATATAAATGGAGTTTTTCTATACTCACCCTGAAGCAATAAACTCAGATTGTGTCTGGACGAGGATGAATTTCAGACAATTGTGGGATGGGCTTCAGTAAGAAGGTTAGGAGAATTGGTATTGTTTGGGGTGAGAGAACTGGGCCTTTAAGTAATCATTCCCCACGTTTAAGGGAATGTTCCTCATTGTGATTTCTTCCCAAGTTCTATACATAAAAATTTTGCTGTGCCTGTTTATGTCCCATATAATCATAATTCAAGGTTCCTGTTTGAAAAATTATTCAAGAGTCACAACTTTCTAAGCAACTTTCCAACTTTGGGAAGCTTTGTAGTTTTTCTGTACAGTCCATCGTTCGCACACTGTATCATTCACATCATAGTCTGTGTTAGCTCCATGTTCACATCTACATGTACAGTATGTGCCGAGTGCTAGTTGTTCTTCGTATGGAAGTATCATGGAAGTGCTACCTCAGCTACCTCGGAGGTAGTACTTCCATGTTTTCATACGTAAATACACACAGTTGTCTGTATGCACAGTGAAAAGCGTGAATTGAGAGATTCAAATCTTTTTTTGGCAGACAGAAGTTGGGATGCTTGAAATGCATGCACAATAAACGTCTGACTGTACATAAAAGAAGAGCATGTTACAATGTACATAATGTGCTATTTAATCTGCCGTATGTAAGACACCGTAAGTTTTCCAGGAATCTTGAAGAAAACCTGCAATGTTATATGTGCAGAAGCCTGGAAGTACTAGCTCAGAGGTAGTACTTCCATGGTAGAAGCTAATGCATGGAAGTACAGTGTTTCTGGGAAGGAATAGACAGGTTGGTCTTGCTAGGTGTTAATTTTCAAAAGTTAAGGTAAAGGTTGCGTTAAAATTGTTGGAATCGATTAAAGCAGAAACGAATGGATATATTTTGGTTACTTTAAAGGTTGGGATGGATCTTGATTGATATTAATTACGAATGTGCATGACTGTAAAGAAATGTGGTAAATGAAGTCAGAGCAGAGGTTCCTGAACTGTAATTAACCCAATTAACCACCCAGCCGCATTAATGTGCAGGATGACATGGGGGCTGTGTGTGGCTTAGGTTCCTTCCCACCGGACTTCCCTACCCGAGAGTTGAGAACTGGTACTGCCTCAATACTGGTCCTGTTTATTTTATAGCACCGGTACCAATATTTTCACAGTACTGCCCAACTCTATTGAACAGACTAGTTATATAGCTACTTTTGCTTACTTTTATTATGGCTGCTCAACAATTTTTTTTTCACATTTTGTTGCTACACTATTTTCCTTAGTAATGGGTTTCCTAATGGTTCTCATTAATTCAGAGTTGGAAATATGTTGGGGGAATATTTCCAGGCTCTAAACATGTATGCAGTGAGAATTGAGTAGCTATACAGGACTGTCCTACTTTGCTCTCAAAAAAGTGAATTCATGAAAAATTATTTTAAAAAAGGAGATATCACTAAGGCTTGTGGACTTCTTTTTATAATGGTTGGCTTTGTAAATACGTTCATGTTTATTTGTTTATTTGTTGATTCTATTCCAACAGAAAGCAGCAACAGTTTACTGTACAGGTTGTGGGGTCCTTGAAGATACACTTATCTCTCACCTTTCAAAGAAACCTGAACTTTTGAGAAAGTTTTGGAAAACAGTTGTTCTTGGTAAAATTTTTATGAAGTTACTTTTCAGTAAAACATATTAAAGGGTACCTCAAGTCCAAAAAATTCAAAAATATATATTAAATGGACCAATTTGTTTTAAGTGTTCAAAATTCAACATTTTATATCTCAGCTCAGGAATGTGCTGTGAAGATTGGAGTTGGACTGTTAGAATTTATTTTTCATGCTCTTAAACATATATTGTTGAATTTTTTGACTTGAGGTTCACTTCAAGGACTACATTAGTTGCCCTTCCAAATCATTAATAATTTTTCAGTTTCCGATTTAGTACAAACTCACCGAATAGTATAAAAGACAGTTTGCTTTCTAATGTTCTTCTTTTGTATCTATTGTGATATGTATCCTAAACACTGTGTGATTAGTACAGTCATGCATTGTTCCTTTTTGAAGAGTGACTTAGTTTAGGTACACAATGTGATCAGTAAAGTGAACCTGTGGATGGTTGACTTGTTTTAGGTCCATTTTGTGGTCAGAACAGCCAACCTATAGATTGGTGACCTGGTTCGGGTGCTTCTTGTGATAGAATAGGCTCTCATACGAGTGGGTTTCTACTAACAGTAGTCATATTAGAATTTGTATTTGTTGCCTCAAATCTTGCATTGCACAGGATATGGCTCTGAACTAGGTAAGGCTTATCTTTCCCAGTAAGGTGAGACATTGCAAAATATTGAAAGAAATGTCTCAGAGAAGATCACCAATAACTCTTCATGATGTTGAGATGTGAAAACGATGACTGGAAAATACAGCAGTTAGAAACATCCCACACATTTCACTTTCCATGCTAAAGGCGTGGGCCCTTCTTGTTCATGTTGATCAGTTGATGGGAATTACCTATACCTCCAAAAACTCATGCAATAGATCTATGCCCTTGATGTTGAAGAAGCTTACCAGAAGGATATATAAAGTAAAAGGCCTCCAAAAACAAAAAGGAAACATTACTTTTAAAGGACTTAGTTTTGCCCATGCGTAAGTGTGTTTTTGATTCATTTTTCTTTCACAGAGGGTTTGTGTGAAGGGAATACGGATGCTTGCATACACATCTTCTCTCTTTTAGAGCGAGTCCTCCCACATTGCAAGGATCAAGACCTTCCAGTTATATTTTCATCCAAAGTTTCACAAACCTTGCTCTCAAGGTTAGCCAAACAAGCTCAAAAAGGGAAAGTTAAGGAAGAATTGTTTCAATTTGTAAGTATCCCTATATAAGATGACATACACCATAAATGTAAGCAGTGTTATGTCATTCAGCAAATCAATGGAAGAAAATCACTTGCATGGTTGATTATGTAGATCGTTGATTAGAAGTACTTCACACACTTACTAGGTCCATGAGAATAATAGCTTTCAGTATGGCAGAAATGTTTAACTATACATTCTCATAGACAACCTTGTTGCCATAAGAAAAGTGGGAAAATGGGAGTGATTTTATATTCACAGCCTTGAAAACTTTGAAATTGTTTGAATTTGAATGCATTATTAGTTAAATGCCTTGAATGTGCATGTATTTTGTTTCTTCATAGCATGAGAGTTTTTGAAGTTCATCTGTGGAATGTGTTCCATGATATTTTTATTCTCCTTAAGGATGTAGAAGTATTTCATGTTTATTGAAGAACTGTAAGGTGAGAATAAAACAATTATGCACCCGTCTTCAAGTAGCAAGGTCAGTGAATATAACAAGAGTTATAAGGCTGGCTGATTTCTTAAATTTCAAGTGAGGTCTTAGTTTTGATTCCTTGCCGAAGGCAGGCAAGGAATCTATGCGATGGTGATGTCGTGTGTATGTGTGTGTGTATGTGAAGCTTTGGCTTGTAAACACGATATCTTAAGAAGGGTAAGTGTGACTAAACTAATATTTGGTGTGTAAGTTGGCCATATTGAGTAGATGATCCCGATAGTTTTTCGTGGATGTCAAAGGTCATTTGGGTCATGAGAGGTCAAAAGGTCAAAACTTTGTAAACGCGATATCTTAAGAATGGTACATGTGACTGTGCTTATATTTGGGTGTGTGGGTTGGTCATATTAGATAAATGATCCCTTTTGATTTTTGTGGAGGTCAAAGGTCATTTGGGGTCAGGAGGGGTCAAATGGCAAATTCCTTAGAAATTGCTTTTAAACACTGTATCTCAAGAAGGGTAAGTGTGACTAATCTCATATTTGGTGTGTAGGTTGGCCATATTGAGTAGATGATCCTTATTGTTTTGGTGGAGGTCAAAGGTCATTTGGGGTCACGGGTCAAAAGGTCCAAACCTTGTAAATATGATATCTCAAGAAAGGTGCAAGTGATTATGTCATCTTTGAGCGTGTGGGTTGGTTGTATTAAGTAGATGATCCCTATCCATTTTTGTGGAGGTCAAAGGTCATTTTGGGTCATGAGAGGTCAAAAGGTCAAAACCTAGTGAACGTGGTATCTCAAGAAAAATGCATGTGACTAAGCTCATGTTTAGTGTGTGGGTTGGCCATATTGAGATGGTGATCCCAGTTGATTTTCATGAAGGTCAAAAGTTATTTGTGGTTAGCAGTGTCAAAGTCTGACAAACTTTCTCGCATAGTATTACTGTACAAGAAATGTAACTTGTAGGGTCCTCATACTTGACATGTGGATGGTGCATGGTGAAAAAATGATCCCTATAGTTTGTGGTAGAGATGAAATCTCACAAGGGGTCAAAGTGTCAAGGTCATATTTACACAAATATCCCACGGTTGGAGTCTTGGATACTGCAAAATTTCATACAAAGTAATGTGGATGTGATATCGTGAGCAGAACCCTAGTTCTTGTAGAAAGCTTTGATGCCTTGCATGTATACTTTGTGGGTACATTGCGGAGAACTGTCTATTTGAAAAACATTACGAAGCATTTGAAAAAAAGGTAGGCTTAAATTTCAGCGGCAAGGAATCACTAAGCCTTTTGGCTTTCTGGTTTTTCTTTCTTTCAGACGAAAAGATTACCTGATGTTGTTGCATCTTTCGAATCCCCTGATCGGCAGTTTGCCATAGTGCAATGTTTATTTTCCAGGTGGGAACTTTAAGCAGGAGTAAAGATTCTAAGATTTGAGAACGAGAGGTTCCAATCCTGAGATTCTCGGGAAGCTCCCCGAAAATTCAAGAATTTTTTTTCATTCCGACTTACAAATATGACAACCTCCCTGATTCAAGAAGATCCCCTCCCCCCAATTAAGTTGCATGTATTTTCTAAAAAAGACCTGATTCTCCTGTGAACCTCTCTTATTTCTGGATGTATATGTTGGAATCTCTGCAATCATAACTCAAATATTCTTGATTTGTTACAAAGCATTTGCATATCAGTAGACCTTATTGATTAATTATATATCAATAAGGGGAATGGATTATGCAATATTAAATGAAGAATATATTTATACAGAACAAAGCCTTATATGCTCTGTGTCTCCATTCTTTTATATGTATTCTTACATTGTTATTCCTTCATTGTCAAGTATCAACTTAATTGTAGCTGCATAGTTAAATTGTACTTATATGTTTACTCTTGTAATGCATAAATTTTTTATAGCTTAGTAACCTGTGGATCTAATGTTAAGTCCAAAATTACTTTCTTCATTTGTTTCTGACTCATATATGTCACCATTTGATACACAAGTAACTTTTTCTATTTTCTTTTGTTTTCATTCAGTTCTGGATATATTCATTTTGATGACATCACTAGGACAAAAACAGTTGCCAATATTATTAGCAGGGTGAGACGTATTCATGGTTGCTTTTGATAACAATTGGTGACCTTAAAAAATAAATAAAAATAGTAATAAAATAGCAACAAAAATACAGAGACTTGAACAAGTCATTTCTTCTTAATTATATTTTCACATTGTATGCTCTGTGAATATGATTTCCAAATGGGACAGGACTACTTGAAGAAATAAAATTATAGGAAAATTTTTTATCAAGCCTGAAGTAAAATAATATTCCTTTATTTGACAAACATACATACGTACATGTTACATTTACGATGCAGTTATTGTCAGATCTAAGCACAATACAAGTACAGAAAAAAAATAAAAGAGATGTGATGACCATATTTAGCGAACAGTAAGGTTTTTTTAAACACTTCCTTTGTAATGTGGCTTTAAAGTTTGAAGGTGTGACACTAAGTGTTTCTTGAAATGATAACACACATTTTAGATACCTATGGTTGCAGATTACTTTGTTAGTAATTAGGGTATCTGTAGTTTTTTCCTTGCAATAGCAAGTTTCTTCAAGTGCCACATGAAATCGCTGCTAGCTAAAAGGATTCCTTCTCCAGTGTAGAGTTTTCTCGGTCAAAGATTCCTTGGATCAAAGGTTTAATACTAGACTGAGGGTCTGCTTTTAAATTTAATATTCACTAAATCAAACCTTCACTAGACTTAATGTTTGCTCAATCAAAGGTTCACCAGATTGACCTTATGTTAGACCCATACAATAGTAATCTCAAAATGTTTCTGCTTTCTTTGAATCAGTTCAATTTAGCAAATTTTTGATCTTTTGAAAATTTAATTATCAAACCTTCAGCCCAGTCAACCTTTCATCTATTGAACCTTTAACCTAGAAAACCTTTGATCTAGGGAATTCTCTTTATTGTAAAAATCTCTCATCTTGTGAAGCTTTGATGTTGTCAGGCTTTGACTTTTAAATTTTCCAGGTGCGCTATGAATCACATCCCTCAGTAAACAAAGGTGTGTAGTGTTGTGATACATTTACCAGACTTCCCATTCTTCATTTAAGTGCAAAAAAGAATTCTCACAGTGATTTAAGGCAAGTGATGGTGTGCTATCACATCCCAAAATTCAAGACTTGTAGTGAGCATCTCCTCCTACCACCTGTCCACTATGAGGTACTGGGTCATTGTATTGGGTTTGAAAAAAAAAATGAGGAAAAGCATTGAAATGACTGCTTTAGAGATGTTAAAGTGGATGGTTATGATGATGATAGTTCTATTGACAAAACACTGTGTAATTTAAAACTGGTGTAGATTATAACAACCTGTTTAAAATTACATAAATATTTTAAAACTTATTCTTATTGTCAAGAAATGGTTTTTGATGTTTACCTAGTTCAATGTCGATGCTGTTAAGATCTACCTGGTGTGGCTGAAGGAGCTCTTTTTCACCCAAACAGAGAAAACTGACATTGACAGAGACAGGCGTTGGATATGTCTTCAGGTGAAGTAACCAGTCATGTATAACCTTGAGTTTGTAAGAAGTATTAAGGAGTAGAGGAATCTTATTTATTTAAAGATATTCTTGTGAATCTGTAGAGATATTCTGGATGCAACCACAACTCTTAATAATATCAAATTTCCAACTTATTATCTTACATTTTATCAAAATCTTCTCATATTTTTTAAAAAGGACATTAAAGCCTTCTTTTATTCTTTCTGGTTGCATTTTACAAACATAGAAAAATTTCAACTGATATGTACTTTCAATTTTTAATGTTTAGAAATATTTTTTTTTTTTTCATGGCATGACAGATTTTATCCTTGATGAAGGACAGCAGACTTGAAAGAAGGGAGGACTGGATGATGGATGCTGCAAAGTTTTTCTTCAAACATGGATTCTTTGATGTTATTGCTAAAGTGAGGTCATTGTTTATATCATGACTATATCTGAGGAGAATATTTTTGTCACAATTGATTTACCTAGTGATGTGTGGAAGGTCCTTTTGTATCAACATATTAATTTCAATCAGTCCTTAAATTGTACTTTTAGAAAACTTCACATTTGGTTTAAAAGTTTGAATAAATCAAAGAGGAACACCTACTCTTAGTGTTTGCTTTACCTTCAATCAGACATAGTGAAGACTAAAGACTTTCAGAATTGCAAAGCAATGTATTCCCAAGTAAATGTTGTATATTTGCATGTGTTATTTTTCTTCGAGTCACAGAATTCTTTACCAGTTGACAAGGAACTCCGAGAAGAGATGGTGAAGCATTTTAGTGCTGCTGTAGATATTCTCAGTAACAATGTTGCTTTTGAAGGTAAGTTTGAGAAGAAGAAACATCTTCAGATAAAACAGGCTCTGGAACATCAGATAGAAATCAGTGGGTAGAAAAAACATTTTGTAACTAAAATCAGGTTTACTGGAATTTAAACTTTGTTGCCTTAATCAATTCATTCTTGTGAAATTTTACTCTTTCCTTGTAATGATCATAAAGCATCAATCTCATGAAACAAAGTAGCCGAGTATCTATTGAAGTTTGCATTTGAAATTTTAAACATATCTCTGGTTACCATGCAGCAAAATGCAAAGAAAGTCATTTACAACCAAAAAATGTTGAAATCCAATCAAAAATACAAAATTTCATTAGACCTCTTATGAATATTCATAAGGTTTTGAATTTGAAGCCAATAAAAAGATATAGATGGGAAGCAAGCTTCTCTTGAAACAAAACACTAGAGCTCTTTAGGTGAAGACAGCTTTAGTCAAGTAGTCAATGAATTGAAATATGATATACCATACAGCATCCTGGATGTAATGATATACCATACAGCATCTTGGATGTAATAATATGGTCAGGATTAAACAATCTTTGACCAGTCTTGATCTTGCTGTCCCTTGTAAGATGTCAGGGTTATATTTATGGAAAACTTCTCAAGGGACAAGCAGCTGTATTGCCTCCATAAATTTAAGGTATGGAGAAAGACCAAAGAAAGACAACTCCATTGTGGCAGGGTGATCCTGACTACCCTCAAAGTTACTATAAAGTGATGTTAATTCCTTCATTTATGAGCAATATTTTTTCATTTTGTTAACGCATAAAAGGAAAAAAAAAACTGTAGGAGTTAACTAGCTTGGAATGTTAAGTTCAAAAAGTCATATTCCTTTCATACTTGAACAAATGTTAAAGCATGGGATTGTTAAGCAGAAAATTGGGGATAAGTCTCAAGACTAAATAAATTTATTTTGTCAATTAATTTTATCTGTTGATATCATCTATGTTTGCTTTAAGTTCATCTTAAGTTAAATGTGTGATCATTTCTTTTGCTAACACCTGGAAAACTACAAGGAGGAATTCAATGCCAATTTTGCTGGTATATTTTGCTTGGCTTCTATTTTTAAGTACAAAATAAGGTTTACTTTGTAATACTTAAAACTGCTTGACATGTACTGTATCCTTCAATATCCTTTTAGCATTAGCTGCTTCAGAAAATACCACAAGAAGTTCAAAAGTAGGGGTAGCAGCTGATGGTACTCTGAGACTCCTTACGTTGGTTACATATGCTCAGGTAGGTCTTATGAAAGGAAGTTGCTGAATTCAAGTTTGGGCTAAAATGTTCATCATGAATAGCATCTGACATGGGGTGTTGTTTGTTAAGTCTCTTTGGGTTCTTTCATGTACAGAATCAAGTTGGATCATACATTATTTGTTGGTTAATTTTTTCTCATGATGAGGTATAAAGTATCATGTTGTAAACATGTTCAGTAAGTGCTTAAAGGCATATTCCAGTGGCTGTTCATTATTGAGATCCAGTAAGAGAGACAAAAAGTTTTCAGACCAATTCCTCCTAACTTTCCACAATACATTTCCCTAACTCCAGGTATGTCACTTTAAAGACTGGAATTTTTTGTCATAAATACCTCTTCCTTCCAACAAAGATACAAAAAATTATATAATGTAGGCGCATTGTGTCAAATTCCTTTTGTTTTGTGTTGTCCTTGAAATTTGACACTGTTGGAATGGTCAAACATATGTTCCTATAGATCCAGTATTACCCTACACCATAGGTGGGGCATAGCAAACAATGTTGTTTAACAATACCTACAGCAACATCAATGTTATAAATACATTGGATGCAATGTTAAATTAATGTGCTGTGATGACATGATGCCCCATAATGCACTAAATCTCAAGAAAAAATTGTTCTTCTTCAAAAATTAGTATATTTTGAATGCAACATGCTATTGAGTTGCAGTTTTCAGCTCTTGAAAGAAAAACATTTTTCTGCATATTTGAAGTCAGTGAATTTTGTCTCAAAACAAATGACCGAAAACCCTGTGTTTATTGTTGTAATGATGTAAATTGCTTCATAATAAAAAATCATGCCTTGAATTTACTTATCATGGTTTAATCATGCTCTGCCTTTTTTCTGCAGTTGTGTGCCACTGGGTTATTTTTCTCATTGCTTTGATGGAGCATTGCATGCAATGGCTCATCAAGCCTCATAGAGCAGATATTTGCAAAAGAAAGGGACCACATTTGTGGAGCAATTCTCTGTTTTATAAATTTAAGCTTTATATTAGATGGCATAACAAGTTAGCAGTTTGGATCAAATTTGGCCATATGGAATAACAAATTCCCTGATAAACCATTGACTGCCGTTAGGTGAGAAACAAACCTTCTTTTGATTTGACTCTGGATGAATTCTTAACCTTCTGATTGCTAAACTTTATTGTTTTGTATGACACTGCTTTGTCCAATCAGTTACAGCACTGCATGTCTTTATTAATGTTGTTATATCACATATGTGTTATCTGATCTAGTAAAGCCATGTTAAGAAACTAATTTCTTTTTTTTTGCAGTCCCTTCTTTCTGATGATTCACTTTCTTGTGTGAATCCATTCACAGAAGAGGTATGTTTAAAAACAAAATTCAAATAAATTATTTTTCTTTCCACATCTTTCACTCAGTCAACACCTCAGGCCAATTTGTAATCTGGTTATAACATTTGGTTGCCTTTTTTACTGATTAATTCAAAACAATTCAATAAATTTGCTTGTTGTAAAAAAACAGCTCAGTGGAAACCTTTTTGTCATTTTGCCAAATTTACCATGAGAATCTGCTATTTTTCAGGCAAATGTTATGAATATCAGAGGAGATGCCAAGCCGATGTTGCTAAAATTGTTCTCAAATTTGAAAGAGACACTTCAAAAGTGTTATAGATAAATATTGCTACTCAGTGCAACACAACAACATACAACTTAATATTTGGTGTCAGTTAAACTGTACAGGAAGTTTCCATTAGAGTGTGAATGTAGATGAATAGAAAGGACATGCCCTCAAGTATTCAGATCATTTCAGGACTCGTCAGAAATAATATGCAGCACACATTCCAATCAAAAAGAGCTTCCTTTCCTTTTGATAAATAGTGACAAGTAATCCACTAGGAATGGCTGTAACAGTGTATGACAGAAAATGTAAGTTCTGTATATACATGCATATAATAGTATACACAAGCACATATTTTACAAAGGTTTTACACGAATCTAAGCAGCTAATGAGTTGGTCATTAGTGGGGTCCATCAGCCTTCAATGGTCTTATTTTTATTATCTCAATACAAAACATGTATTGAGATATTGTCACACTAGTGGGTTACTAGATGTAAGCTAAAATCCTTTTCAGCATGGTCATGTTTGGTAGAGATTACATTTTGATCATAATATCTTGTAGAGCATACTTTTTACAATTATTTATACAGTCAGAAATTTAACTTGATAGTCTGATAGGTTGATAATTTAATTATTTTTTCTCTGACAAGTGGTCAAAAAGTTGTGCAAAAGAAAAGTTTCCTTACTGCCCATTGTTTGTTTGTTACTCCTTTTTCCCCACCATGCAATTGTGTGTGTTATAGTCTGCTATTTTGTCTTTAGCTTCAAGCCTTTGTTAAGTGAAGCGTAGGGTAACTGTTAAGATGATCTTGTCTGGTCTGACTAAGATGTTTGCCCAGCCATTGTCTTGTGATGGAGAAGTTTATTTACAGTTGATTGAGTTTCCAAACAGGATGCCAGTAGCTCTCAACCTTCAAAAGTTGTGCTCCTTATCAAGAGGTTTCAGTGAGATTATAAGAGATATGAGGTTGATGTTAAGAAAACTAGGTAGGAAAGTAGGAGTAGAAAAATCTGTTTTGTTGGAACTGGTAAGAAAGTTTTTTTTTCATTAAAAGGCTGATCTCCATCTATCTGGATAATTACTTGTGCTTTGTAGTGTTAGTGTGCTTTACAAAGATCATTTTTAAGTATAAAAGTATCATTATTGATATTTTTTTGTTTTAATTGATAAACTTTCAATTTTTAGCATAAAAATGTACAGTATCAGGATATTAAAAATCTATGCTGTAAATATTTGAATGACAGTAGTGCACCACAGTAGCTTAACCAACCTGCACTATAGACTATGTGATATGGAAAATTTGTGTCATTTTTTATTTCTATGTATGATATTGTACCTGATCACCAAAAAGATGTTTGCTCTTTTCTGTTGTATCATGAAAAACTTAAACACATCATTCCACTGCTTCATGATTAACATTGATCATGCATAAAAGTATTGAAATTTTGCAGCATAGCTGGTCTAGTTGTTTACATGTGATTTAAACCTTCAGGTGAAAGGAAGTGATTCAGCGGTATTTTAGTGTACAGCCACCCATGATATAGCAAAGATATAAAAAAATTAAAGCCGATGGATGCCAAACTAAGTCAGACCATTATTTAACTCTTTGAATTCATTCATATGAAGGATTAGATTCATGGCTTAATGACTTTACAGGAAGGATTACATGGATTTGATGAGATTTATAGGAAGGATTAGAGCTAGATGGATTTGATGATATTATTGGAAGGATTGCAGGTACATGGGTAATACGTAATTATATGAAGGAATAAAGGTTAATTAATTTTATATGATTTTATCTTTCTCAAAGGTCCAGCAGTCTTGGGATGATATGATGTCATCAGTCAAGAAAATAGGAAAAAGTATCTCCAAGGGTACATCATCATCTATGGTAGGCTTTGGATTCCAGCTGCTTTTCTTGCATATTGGTCTGCACACATTCAATGAACCGGAACAATGTGCAGAAATATTACAGGTAAAAGTTAACAAAACACAATTTTTGAAGGTTTGTGTGAGGGAAAGGGTTTTAGTGGTGGATGAGAGAGGATGGAGTAACTTATGCAGAATTATTTAGGATTTAGGGGACTTGAGTCATGAGCCCTCAGTCATTGTTTATAAATAGACAGACAGAAATGGCTCACTATTAAACACATGTCATCTTGTTTGGGAGGAAAATTGTATTGCAGAATTTCAGTGAAAACCCTAAGATCTGTAGTCTCAAATTTAAGTGGGGGAGATTACGAGAAAGAATGGTTACACACTGAAAAAGGAATTTTCAGATTTACACTCTTTTTCTCATGGTAGAGAGGGGTAATTGCACTTGGAAATGTTTTTGATCTTTGTTTTCCTTTTTTTTTTTTTTTTTTTTTTTTTGCGAAAAGTAATAAATATATCATTCTATCATGAATAGCAAATGAAACAATATTTGATAACCTTGTCAACTTTATTCTCCTTTTGTTAAACTTTCAGGATTTGCAAGCTTGTTATCAAAGAGCTATGAGCAAGGAAGTGTCTGATGAAGAAAGTGATGGTGAGTATGGAAACTGGAAGTCTTGTTTGGGGGCGGGAGGGGGGGGAATAAAGTCTAGCTTTACAAAAACTAGTTTCATTATGGAGGCTGAAAAAGCCTTATTTTTTAACTAACTTTGTAAATGGAATGACATGAAACTAATTTTCCTTCTTTAAAAAATTATTGCACATACAGTTGTGTACATTACATGAACTGTTTCAACTGTTTATGTAGTATGTGATGAGGAATTGGCTTGTACAGACAAGTTTTAGAGAGACATTTATCCCATATACCTCATCCTTCTTTCCTTCTCTCCTATATCAATTCTGATGTTTTTTGTCCGTTCAAACTCAAAACATTATCTATCTCATCAACAAATCCTTTATGTTTTTCTTCAAAGAACCGCAATGGATAGATGTTATAACTGAGATTTTACTGAATCTTCTCTCCAAGTCATCTCATCCTCTCAGGACCGCTGTAGAGAAAACATTCCGAATCATCTCTTCGGAGATGACAGAAAGTTCATTGAAACTTGTTTTGGATGTGAGTTATAGAAGTTGTTTGTGTTCAGCTGCATATAGTTTCATTCATTCAGTTTGGTTTATTTAAGACTAGTTCAGTTGTGTCTTTGATGAAAGTTTAGCTTCCCTTGAATTGGTTTTAGTTTGTTTTATTCCTTTTTTATTTGGTCCTTAAAAGATCAGAAGTGTGATGAATGTGATACTATATACTTGCATAGTTTGAGCTTAGAAATTAGGGGAAATTATTTTTTTCATGGGAGGGAGAAACGTACTCTTTAAATGTGAGTTGCTATTGAGGAAAAGATGTTACTCTGTCCCTAATGTTATGACCCTCTTTGAATTATGTGAGAACAGAGTGATATGTCTAAGGTGGCAGTAAACTGGTCAATATAAGTTTTGTAGTATTTCAGAATTATTTAAAAAACAAATAAGTTAGAATGGGATTTGATTTTTAGAAGATTTGAAGTGCTAATCATGATATGAAGAAGATGCCCGCTGTATCATTTAATACATTTAATAATTACTTTAATAAATTTTCAAATCCAATTCTGAAACAGATTTTTGATCCTTCCAAGAACACCTTAAAAGCAATGTTGTCTCAAGATGATGATTCAGGTACGTAGAAGATATGATATTTATTGGACAGGGTGTAGTACAACATTTTTGTAAGTTTGATGCAAGTCAAAATAATTTATGGCGTGTTTAATTAAGAATGTCTGAAGCGATGTTCATCAGAGCAGCTCATAAAGGTATGGTAATTCCTGTGATTCAGATGTGTGTGATTGAGACTGGCTTTATTACATTTGAATCCAATTGATTTACACATTGATTGTTATTTATTTTTTAAACATCTCACATAAACCAATGCTATATATTTAAAACATTTATGCAGGGGTCAATCATAAGCTTCACCTTACCAGTCTTTCACCTCTATTCACCCTTTTCACCAAAAAAATTAATTGCAGATTCACCACTTTACTTGGAATCGCAAGGCAAAGATTCAGCAAGTATGGGATGTCGTAGTTGAAGATTAAATCTTGACCTAACAAAAAAGAAAGGGTTTATCTTCATTCTGCATATGAATGTTTTATTCAAAATTCAACATAAGTGTTAAGTCAACTATCAAGCTGAAATGGTGTTATCTAGTATCAGTTATTTTAGGTTGAAATGTGTTTAACATCTTTCAATTGTCAACATATGGTCAAACACATTTTAAATTTCTCCTGCTCATACCTGCTGTAGTTGCATTTTCAATGTGCATAGCATGTCCATTATAAAAAAAAATGTCAAGTTTGTCATTTCAGCTTCGCTAGTATACTATAACATGTCAGAGCCATGTGTTTGAATTTCTTGTCAACTGCTTTGCTATTCTTTTTTAAATTAAAATCCTAGTGTCACACACTTTTTCTTTGTGATAAATTGACAGGAGAATTCTTTTAGATGCATGATCTCATTGAAAGAGATTTCTTTTATGATGCGGTACACACTTTGCATGTATTTTTAGTGAATGGTTTGTTCTTTGCTTGGACAGCATCTGTCAAGGAAGTGCTTGTGACTTTAGAATGCTCCAATTTGCAAATAAGGGTATAGCAAAAAAATGAAGAAATTGAGGTCAATATTTTGCCCTGGCTTGAGGTATGTTTGATGTAAAACAGTTGAAAATAGTTATAGTGGCAATGAAAAATTACGAGCTACATTGATACAGGAATTATTTTGATATTAATGGGAGCAGTGGGACGGAATGTAGTTTTTTCTTCACACTTGGCACAAGTTAAAACTGGTACCCTTAATAAAAAAAAATATATAACTATGCATAAAGATGAAGTATATATTTATATTGCAAAAGCACTTATTTTGCACTGCATCAAAATCTACTCAAGCAGAGTTTCCAGCACCTCTGTGGCTGTTAACAACTAAAAACAAATGCACAAAACTGGACACTGCCTTGTAAATTTACATGAATACAACACAGGTTCGGTCATCATTTTTTCTTTGTTTGACATTTTTACAACACATTTTCAGAAATGGTCAGTTGAAGATTCAACATACTCTAGATTTTGCGAACAAGAAGGAACATACCACAAGAAAAATGTTACAGTTAAACTACACCAATTTTGAAATGTTTGGCCTTTAAAGATTCAACATTGACTCAATGTCCAATCTGAGATGAGACTTGAGGTCAGGTGATGGTTACAATTAACACCTGCATTAGTATAGTTGTTATCTGTATGGGTTGCTATGGCTTTTTGAACTCTGATAAATGCATTTGATTACAAAATAAAGCAAGGTACTTGGTTTAGTCAACCTTGCATATTTTTTTCTCTGTGAATCAACTCTCTGGAAAGGAGTGTATGATTGTTTGGAGTAATGGATTGTATTTAAAGTTTCATTATTGACCAAAGTATTAGATTAATTAATGTGTCCCAGTTACTGCTTTTCACAAGTAATCCATCAGATTTTATTAACTTTTTTAACAATCACCCCTCCAGTGAATTTTCTTTAGATTTTAAACTCACAAGGGGGTTATAACACAGAAGGTATTGAATTAGTACACTCTTATGTTCCAATTTGTGTATGGTCCTTTTATTAGTCATGTGACAGATATTTCTGTTACTTTATTGCTTTTGCCTGAAGGATAATTTCAAAATGAACCTCACTTACCCAATGTTGATGTCTCAAAAACCTGTATTTATATCTTGAAGGGGAATAAGGTGGTACAGATAAGTCTCTCTGATGTGACATTAATGGGATAGCAAACACAATGTTTGAAAGCAAGCCTGTATCTACATACCAGGGTTGCCCTCAAACATGGCTGAAATAATCCATGTGAAAAGCCACTATGACTTCATAGACCTATTTCCGAGTAGCAATTACAAAGAATTGTGGGATAGAGTTTTGGTGTTTGTCATTTTTGTCAATGGCATTTTACTATGGTGAAAATTGATGTACACCCAAAACTCTATCCCACAATTCCTTGTTTTATTTGGAAATAGGTCTATGTGAGAACCATCTATTGAAGATACAGCAGATGTTTCATAGCTGTACCATCAGTTGAATCTAAAGTTAAACATGCATCAGTATGATGTCAAATTTTGCAAAACCTGATTTTTTGGTAGAAGCAGGAGAGATTAACACTTTCAGAAAAATAAAATTTAAAACTCAACCGATATAATATTTTAATGTATACTTCCAGATGATGATGATGATGAGGGAGATGATGATGAAATGGAAACAAATAAGATTGACAAAGATGTAAAGGTAAGACTAGAGAGTCAGTCAAATTTGAGCCTGAAAGGTATATATTAAAGTTGTATGGAAATTGTAAATGTTTGGATTCTTGAGAAGGGCTTAATTCTTCATTCATACTCAGACATGGATCCAACAGGGACTTTTCCAGTCTCAGCCTCAGCCCCCACCCCTTTTCACCACATAAAAAAAGTGCAAAAGTCATCAATAAAATCACTCTAGGGGAATATTCAAGGGAGCCATTTTAGGCCCACCCTCCCTGCACTTGCAACACAAATACCAAATGCGTATACCATGTATGATTTTCAGTGTGGGAGAATAGCTACTGCACTGCCTGCTACCCCTTGCCTTCACCACAAGTACAGCAATTTAATTATGTGAATAGCTGATACTATGTCATGAACATTGTTGAACTCTGTTTGCATGGCCACAAGCTAGTCCAGGTACGTGTATAATGTACTGGCTGTGAATGGTCAGTACAGTGTAGTGTGTTGTCTTAGCTCCTGAGTTTTGCTCATTGTGAAGAACAAGGGTGTGCAGATGTGTGGAACTCACCAAATTAGACTGATATGGCCATTTGACATGATCTGAGGCTGTGGTGGAACAGAGAGGTTTATATGAGGGCAGCATCTCATTCTAACACCTTCTACCACCTTTTCTTTACTTTGGCCAATGTGTCTGAAACTGTCTATGTAGGCAGACCAACATACACTTGAATAATACATAAGCATGGTAGTAAAAATTAATTTTATTGTAATATTGCTCAAAACTCACTGCTTGGATTCCAAGCACAAGCCTTAGCATTGAAAATTTCATTTCTGGCTGAATGAATTTTTCAAAACTTCTAGCTGATGGGTTGCTTCACTGAAATAATGCCTCAGAAGTTGTGCAAACCCCTTTCAAAATTCCTGGATGCATGTCTAATCCTCCTTGTCCTGTGAGACTACCCATGCATAACTTACTTCTGTTAATTAAAATATTTTGTAAATTCAACCCTTACATGTAAATACAGAATTGTACATTTCATTTCACAGATGTGAAGTTAAGTTCAGAATAGGAATTATTGGAATGAAATATAGATCCAAATAAGAGTTGACTAGCATAGCCCTACCCTGCGGAGTGGACTCGGTTTGTTCACTTCCCTTTCAAGGCTTCACAAACCACTGTCCTCCAAAATGAAGAGGCCTGCATCCAAAACTTCATTACCATAATATGACCTATTCATGTTCTGCCTCATTTGTTATGCTATTGTTTTGAGGGAGTGTGTGTATTCTTGTCGTTGTAAACTGAAGGACAGAGTGAAACATGATCAGATCACTACTGCATTGCATAACTTGCTGTACAGTGGATACTACTGGGAAGTGTGCTTTACGATGTCATATCAACTCCGTCGGTGGCATGGGCTACTGCATGATTTAAACAGGACCAGATGTTGCCTTCTTGTGAATATTCACTAGCTTTCATTCAGCCTCGAGGCCACATATTTCTATGAATATCCAAAGAATCTGTTTGGTGTTCACTCTGGCAGACGTGGTGGGGATATGACTGAACAAGGAATATGCCCCACAGTGTGCTACACAGGCAAGCATTACCCAGGACTGAATCAAAGACATATATTAGAATGGTAGAAATGTGAAAAAGACATTCTAGCAGAAATCCCGACACCTGTTGCCACGAAGCCATGCCATTGAAGAATTCTCCCTGTCAATTTCTGGCATTAAAATATCTGACAATTTGTTGAAGCAATGCTTCTACATAAGTTTTATATAGATTCAGTGATAAAAAGGAAACATGGAGTAGGAAAATGTAGTTATATGTTAAGAAACTTCAATAGAGATTGTGGTTTGTACTTTATTAAGGAGGGAGGTGGTGATGACTCATCTTCTTCAGACGATGATGACGAGGAAGAAGAAACTGCACCAGTTGATCCAGAATTTAGGATGAAACTGATGGAAGCACTTGGTGATGCTAAACTTTCAGTAGGAGAAGGGGTAAGGGTAAATATATAGGTTAGAGATTTTACTGAAATTATTCAATTCTGTTAAGTCTTAACAATGATAAATGTCTCTATATGAGTTTGTGATATGCAGAATGGGACCAGCCCCATGGTGAAGAAATGCCCCTCTGTACTGAAGGGGAAAAGAGTTTTGTGTTGTCATCTGCATTAAACAATTTTCCTGTGTGGTATTAAATGTACATAGTTTTGCATCTTGTTCTTACTTTTGAATGAATTCAAAGGCAAGATCCTATAACTGCTTTGATGTTTAAAATGATTGAGGATTCTTGTGACAGGAGGGAAGAAGCTGTAGTTGAAGCCATTACGTCCATTGTTCTTGGCATTTTATGAATGTATCAGTAACAGAGGGTTATTGGCATTCTGGTATGGATATTTTCAGAGATCACTGTCAGCATTGGAAAAACTGGAAAGTGAATAATTGTTGTCCTATATCAGGAATGTTGAGAAATTTTATGCTATAGGGGAAGTGTTTGGGAAGATTAAGTGTTATTGAAGCTTAAGACCACAAGAGACTGCGGCGACTTATACATACATAGAGTTAAAAAACAAAATATTTGCTTCTGGGAGGATTGTGGCTGAATTTACGGTTCTTCTGCTTTCTTAACAGAAAAGATACGAAGGGAACTAGAAATAAAATGTAGGGTTGTATCTTATTCTTTAAATGTTTTTTTTTTTTTTTTTTTAAGGATGAGTCTGAGAGTGACATGAGTGATGATGCGATGCTGAAACTAGATGGTGCTATTTCCAGTTTGTTCAAGACCAGGAATAAGACTCAAAGACATGATAAAGAAAATGAAGAAGCTTTACTACACTTCAAACTCAGGTAAAGTAAATTTTGCCTTTTGGCAAAAAATTGTAATCTTTAAATTCTTGGAGTATTGGCTTCATAGTGCATGGCTTGCTGTTAAAATAGGTTAAGATGGTTGTGGGACTTTGTATTCCTGTGAGATGGATCGCTCTTTTGCAGTGTGGATGGGTCCAAAAATTGTCAGATTTCTAGCTGACTAGGATTTCATTTTAAGACTGTTGTGTATGACTGTCCAGCAATGACGAAGAGTAAGAGTCCATCACCCCTCCCTACCTTAGAGAAGATGGTTTCAGACTGGGAAATACACACAGGATTGGGCAGCTTTATAGTCCTATTGAACTTTATCAGGATAAAAACCTTTTCCCTGTTACTAGCAGAGTTCTAATTGAAAAGGCAAGGTAATACTGCACCTTTGCCCACCCTTTTATCCATTCTTTACCATAATAAAACTAGCTTATGGATTTAGATGAGAGAAGCTTTCTTGATTCTTGTTTACCCTACACAATGCTATGTATGGTAAACTAGTATTTAAGAAATGTGCATTAGAGGAAAGGTGAGTGCTATCAGTGTGGCATTCACAGACATTGTGAAGGGGTGTGTTGAAATATTATTTCTGTCCGTTTGATTTAAGAGAAATTAATAAAGAAATTTGCATAATTTGTAAAATAAGGAATCACAAATGTCCCATATCAAAAACTTAACTTCTATTTATGGTTCTCTGGTTTTGCTCTGACTTAAAAAAGTGGCACATATTTTATTAATGTTACTGGTTCTCTAAGTGCATGATGTTTGTGTCATATATTATATTTCAGAGTTTTAAAGTTGCTTGAAATTTTTATCAAGAAGCAACAAGACAACCCTCTTGTCATTGTAAGTATTACTAGTGGTAGGTAACAAATTATTTTTTACTGAAATAGGATGTTATTTAAATTCAACAGAGAAATTGTTTAACAAGAAAGTTTAAAATGGATAAGACAGTCATTATGATCATGTTCTTTGTAATTATTTCTGTAGTAATGTTGGTGTCATACAGTTGTGTTACCACCATGTTTATTAAGTCCTTTCCTTGTGGTATAACTATTAACAGCAGTAGCAGTACCTACATGTCACCTTGGCCTCATTTTGTGAACATTACTGACATCTGTCAATTTTCATTGAAGTAAAGCAGTGTTGTTAAATGAAGGTTTTCCAAAAAGCAAACTTTGAGCTGCGGTTATTGGGTTATTGCAGTAAATCTCCTTTCCCAACAAATCATGTGATACTTATTGTAAAAAGTCAGGGAAGACTAGCTGAAAAATAAAAAAAACATTTATACTCTCCAATTTGTTGCTCAATGTGACTTATGTCTCATGAAATTTAGAAATTGACATTGTACTGCTGTGGTTCTATTACCGCACACTCAGAGTTACCTAAATTTATTCAATACCTTTCTATTACTGGTGATTTCATGTGACATTTACTCAGAGCATATGTTTGCTACTCTTCATATTTTCAATTCGAGATTAATCATTAACAAACTTAAAATTTTGCATTTTTCTTACCAAAATATACTTGGGGTGTTAAATGTCTGTCTTAAAGAGAGAAAAAAAAGTAAACTATTTGAAGTTCATTTAAAATTTCTGTACAAGTGGGCAATAAATGTTTAAATTAATGAGCTTTTTAAATCCAAGAGTGACTATAGTTCATGCTAGTGGTGCTTATAGAGAGGTGGAAGAAGATTCTTATACATATATTAGATTTAAATAAAACATATATTCAGTAAGAGATAGTTACAGTTCATATACACAAACTTGATTGTTCAATAAAAACAAGTAATTATAGTGTCAAATCAAAGCTTCATATAAATTGGTTTTATCAGGTTGCAAGGACCCTGCATCATTTTCACTGATGAAAAATTCTTCAACCAATCAGGAATAAAGAATAATATATCTAACTATTACTGTGTATGCTTGTGGTTTTACTTTTTAATTATAGAAAGTTATCCATCCAATCCTTCAAGTTGCAATTGCAAAAACTGGACAGAAAGATAAAGGTACATTAGCTCAAAGAGCTGTTCAGCTATTGGATCCTAAGCTGTACAATCCTAGAAAGGTAAGTTCATATTAACACATTTGTTATAATTCAGAGACAGGGTAAGGTTCAGCAGATTATTGATTTCAGTTAAATGTGGTATGGTGTGCAAAATCTGTCCAAAAGTGTAGTCTTGTATGGAACATTGATTACAAAATTTTTAAAATTAATATAAGATGTTATTGTTTTTTTGAAATTTAGATATCCACTGAGTCAATATAGACTCAGTCGAGAGGTATACTCTACACATGGCACAACACTACTTTCTAATATCTGTGCTGTGCATGCAAATGCATGCCCTTTATCCCACCACAACTGAATTCAAATAACATGACCAAAGAACTGGAAGCAGTTGTCCTTTTGAATTCCAAACAAAACACTCTTAACAGGGTTCCTAGCTAATAACAGAAACTTTGCCTTTTTTCATGTGATGGAGTTTGCCTGGAATAAGCAGGACCTAACCTAGGAATGTTTTTTATGCTATGTTTGGTGTCATTTTCTTGCATAATTAAGAGGTATATACTAAAAGAATGTCATCCTTAAATTTTAAAATTTCTTATGAAATTCTTGAATAAAACATAAACAGTGCATTAATGTTGTGTTAGAAGTTCACCCTTTCCATAACCAAGTTGTTGTACATATTTTCTCATTGTAGTTTCCACAAAGCATCACTGAGGAACAGACTGAATACATCTATCAAACTATTGGTAAAATGTTAGAACTTGCTGGAAAAGGTAAGCATGACATTGTTTTCCCAAGAATTATTTAAAGGTTAAAACAATGAAGGACTGTGCATAGCTCAAGGAAATGCACATTTGGAGGTTATTTGTAAATGCAATGGTCCAGAGTTGTTTAACATTGTTCATTCACACACACAGCAAGATTTTCATAAAAAAGAGGCAAAACCCCGTTTCTTTATAATAGCTTATTAGAAAAGCATAGAACAGCACAACTCTATTTTAAATGGAGTAACCTCAGATGAGTGCATTAAACCATTGCTGTTTATCCGCAGATAATGCGTAATGTACCCGTAAGAGTTGAGACTTTTCACTAAGTATTAATTAAGAGCAAATATGAACATAGGTCATTTCAGCTGAAAATATGCAAATGTACTTTATAAATACAGTATTAATATTATTGACACCTGACATGTCAAGTACAACATAAGACATGCTGTATTTTTTCATTTATAAGGGACTTTCCCCAGCCACTCCTGAAGAGGTGCGTTTTCCTGATATGTAAAATAAAATCCTATGATAATTTTTCAGTTTGCTTTCCATAATATTTAATCATGCATTGATGAGAAATGATGCAACAATGAGTTGGTGTCTAATATTTGATTTCTTTATGTAATCCTTTCAGGTCAGTCAGTCAAATCTGTTACTCTAGTCTCTAACTGTTGCATGTATATGGTAAGTATTCATTATCACTGTCATCATATCACAAGCATTGCTTGAAATTTGACTACATGGAAATATAAAATTAGATCATGGACAGTCAAAAGGCATCTATTTGTTTTGCTTAAATTGCTTTAGATAAGAGTTCTATGGTTATGGTAGCCTTGTTTAAGTTTGAGACAGTTTTGTTCTTGGGATGTACACTATCAAAGGTTGTTTCTTCTCCCTAAGTACTCCATTACTGTACCACCCCCCCCCCCCTTCATCACTGAGTGCTCAAAATGAAAAATTGTACCTTGCAACTTAGTTGAAAGAAAGAGTGAAAGATCATTTATTGGAAAATATGTTTGTACCTTTGCTCAGTTGTGAGTTAATCTGAAAAAAATCTGATTTTCCATTCTTCACATGTCAAAAAGAAATGAGTACATGTGCAGGGAGCAAAATGGTCCTATATTTTCTGTATATTTGTATATTTTAAAAATTTGCCTATATTTTCTTATAAAAAGGAGAAACCTATATTCCCCTCTCCAGTCTCTTACCTTTTCTCCTGCCTTTGTGAAACCTCTTCCATTTTTTCACCTGTCAGTGAGAAATGAGTAATTTCATCATGTGTGTAATGGTGAAAGTCTGTTCTCTCTTTCTTTAGATAAGAGTGTTGAGAGGTTCACAAGAGCATTCTTCATCAGACAGGAAGGTAAAACTTCAGTTGGTGTTTCCATTGTTATTCCTGTAGGCTATCCCCTAACCAAACTTTTAAAGTCCTATAAGCAATCTCAGCTAATTATATGAAAACTCTCACAACCAGAAACAAACATCAATAGACAAACAACTTTCCCAAAAACTTCAGACAGTCAACAAAATTAAAGCTTACACAACATTTGATGATGCATTAGCAGAGGATAATGCATGTTCATCTTCAATGCAAGTGATTGCATTGAAGATCTGTTCTAATACACAGGTCCAGAGTTGTTTAAGCTTGTTCATTCATAAACAATAATATTTTGATTTAAAAGACTAAATGAAAATAAAATTGAGTTTGTAAATAACTGCATTCAAAAAGCACAGCCTTTAGTAAAATGAAGTAGTCTAAGATGACTGTGTTTATCAATTATCTGGACTTTATAGTAGGATAAACCAGGGTCACCTGACATCAAAGGACCAACAGAAGTGAGGATTGTTACTCACTATGAATGAATAATCCATCAAGTACTAAAGTACTCTCTTCAAGGTTCAAAGTTCAACCTTTCTCATTCTTATTGCTTTGTTTTATTACTGTATGAATTGTTCAACTATGATTTTTTTTTTGAAAAAGTTTGATTTAATTTACAGTTGATTTGCTTATGTGTGTATGGATTATATCTGGCGCAGTACATTCAAGTAAAAGTACCCCAACAAAATCATTGCTAATTCTCATTCACACAAATAAAACTGATAGTCTGTTAGTCTTTTACAAAGTCTTTGTGTCTTTGGTGTGTTGCTTGGTGGTGTCAATTGAACTCCTCACTCAAAACAGTAGAATGTGTAAAACTATTTTCTTGTGTAAAACAGAAAATAGTTTAGTGATTTGATAACTCAACTGCACTCTACGAGCACATTCTCATAATTGTAAGGTCAAAACATTTTACAGATATCTGCAACACATATTACAATATGTGAGTTTATAATACAAATTTAGTAAAGCAAATTTTCATTTTGATATATTGTTGGTTTGTTATTATTGTTGTTAGAAGATTTTTATGTCTGCTCTGCATACAAGCTGCCTGTTGCCTTTGGGCAATAGTGCTATTAACATGCTACAAAGTATGTGTATTTCCAGTCATATGTACCAAGCTAGCAGTGTGTTCATATTCTATGCATCCCACAATTCTTTGTGGCATTTGAATCACCTAATATGTTCTTTTAAAAACTCCTAAAGTGGCATCATGTATGTTGTCTATTTGACAGGCTGTTGCTTTTGATGCCAAAAGGATATGTGGTCTATACTCTGCTGCACTGAAGGACTTCATGACAGAAAGGTAGTACAATATTTTGCCCTTATTTTGATGAAATATCCTCATACTAGGGAAATTTATGTTATGGCAAACTTCATATCATACAGAGAAGTCCTGAAAAGGTCATAAAAAATTTTCAAAATAACCCTTAAAGGCCCAGTTCTCTCACTCCAACAGAACTAATTCTTCCAACCTTCTTACTTAAGCCCCTCCCACATATTTTTGAAATTCATCCTTATGCAGATACAATATGAGTTTATTTGTTCAGGGTGAGTATCAAAGAGCCTAATGTGTCTAATCAAAACACTCTGAGTACAGTTCATGCAGTGTAATATAAGTTTTAGTACTCTGCATTGTTTGAATTAGCTGTCAATCAAAGGGCTGAGCCAATTGACAATTTTGGTATACCTCCGTCAGAATTGTAGTTTGGGGTGAGAGGATTGGTCCTTTAAAGAAGTTTTTGATTTGGCAGGGGAAACATGTCAATGCAGCACATTTTAAGTTTATTATAATTTAAAAAGAGCATTTTTTGGTCATATCAAAAAAGATACAGACATTCTGTTAATTGTGCAACATTTTTTCTGATCTGATTTATCTTTTGGTATTTATTGTGTATAGTAGTCTAATTAGATGTACAGGAGCCTAGATTTCTATCCTAACATACTGGTAATGCATGAATTTACTACTAGTGTTTGCTCTGGTACCAAAAATTAGGAATTGGGTACTAGTGACTGAAAGATAACATTTTGTTAGACATGCCTCCTAAGACATGCATTATCTTACAGCTGTATCAGAGAGGTAGTGATCACATTCAGAAGTTAAGTCAAGAACAATTGATTTGTCACAAGGTTTTATCATCTCATTTTGTTTCAAATGAAGCAAAACAAATGAAAGTAATGCAACAGAAAATACTAGTTAGTACCTTCCTAGGCCCATATCATGTTGATTTTGAATTTTGGGACATTTTGCTTCTGGAAAAGCAGGCATACTAAGAGCTTAAAGCTGCTCCATTTGAAACACAATTTAAAAATATCAACCAATCAGCTCCCTGTATTATGGTATTTCTTGCATATCCATAATTACTGAATGTAAACAAAAGATGACATGCTTCTGAAATTTGCTCACACTCATGTAAAATATGGTGTGGCAATATCACCAAAGAGCTATGTATGTTCTTTATGTAGCTCGTCTCATGTTGACATCCGGGCATGCTAACATAGCTTTCATACATAAACTTCATAGTCCGTGGAGCACCATTTTGGGGAAACTAATGAAAAATGTAATGGCCTAATTCATTTCAAAACATTTTCGTGATATTTATAGTGTCTTTACAGTCATGTTTTAGTACTTCACACATTTCAGCATGGTGTTGATTTGAGTATTAGTGACACTTTCAGCCATAATTAAATATATTTGTGGAGTTTTCTTTTCGTTATTCTCAAGGTTTCACACCGTATTAAATATAAGACCATGTACAAACAGGGCTCAGTTTAATTAGCATGAGGAACTTTATGGGTGTAATCTTTGTAAGCTGGGTGATATGTCAGCAAGTTTCTATGTAAAACAGTACTGCATGATTTTGAAACACAGAAAGATAGCTTGCATCGAAGGTTATAAGTGCTGTACATTTTGTATTTTGTGAGGATAGCATGATTGAGCGGCATGCTGATGAAAATTTCAAGTTCAGAAACAAAGTACAAACAACTTTCCAATGTGAACATTATTTCTAGGTGCTTTTTTCATTCTCCTTCTCCAATAATATTGACCAGATTAGCAAAAATTTTTAGTCCATTATCAAGGGCAGTGGTGTAAATGGAGGAATTCCTAATGCATGCTATATTTTTAAGATTCGGGTAGTAGTTTTGGAACCAGTTAATACGTTGGTGGGCCGGTATCTGGGTAACCCTTGTAACACAAATTATTATACTACTTGAATTCAATACCACTGTTTTCTTGGTTTCAGATCAACAAGTCTGCAGCCAGATTTGTTTGATGATCTCATACGCAAGTTACCTGTAAGTAACTTCTGACATTTGTCAAATAAATTTTCTTTTCTTTGAAGAGATGCTATTCAAGGTTGTATTTTTTTAGTGCCTTGCTGAATTTCTATTGACATATTGTGTGTTAAAGTATCTACATTTGATTCCTGTGACATTTGATTCCTATGTCATTAAAATAGTCTTAGTTGATTTCCCTCCCTTGGGAGTTGCAACCTTGGAAGGTCAGAGTTCAGTTTCCAGACCTATTCATCCCAAAGTCTTTAAATTGAGATTGAGGGTAGAGAGCTGATTTTGAGATTGGAAACAAGAAAAGTAAGATTAAAAGACAAAAAGAGAGATCTAGAGAAATAAGAAAATGGAACCTACTGCCATTGTAGGTGATGCTCTGCCTTATGAGTGAATAGGAAAACATCCATTGCATCACAACTGGAAAAAGGCAGTGGGAGATTTAATTTGAAATGCAAAAGCAATTTTACTATGATGATTTTTTCAATGAAAATGTGTCAAGGACTGTGCAGATGAAAGGATCCCTTCAACAAGGAATTAAATTTTGTCTGGAATCATTTTACTCTTATTTAGTTGGATATTTATTATCCAAGGTTTTGTTGTGAAAAGATAGCTGAAAAAAGCTATTGAAGTACATTTAACCCAAGATTTTTTTTTTTTTTTTTTTTTTTTTTTTGAGGTGGGGAGGGACTTTGTTAATAGTTAAGATGATAAAATTGATAGGCAATGTGTAGTAAACATAATCCTATCAATATGCTTATTTTGCAGAGTGTGGCTTGGCTACTAGCACCTGAATTTGCCAGCTATATTAACAAAGGAAATTTACTTTTCAGACAGGTGTGTATGTTTGAATCAGTAGCTTATGTCAGGCTTGAAATCAGGTAGGGCCACATGCTTTACTTATAGATGAATCAGATCAGCAGTTGTGTTTAACAGTGACTGTAGGCTGCCATTAGTGGGGTCCATCAGCCTTAAATCATCTTCATTTATTGTCTTGATGGATTTCAAACCCTCACATTCAGTGCAAACGAAGGAATCAATATACAATTTAGTGTACAACAATCCATGATACCGGTATTAAAGCAAGAAAATTGAAAGATATAAGGTGATAGACCTCAGTTATGGCTGACTTGAATCAGACCATCATCACTTGCTGTCCGGATTTTCCTATAGAAGAATTCAAGCAGCACTAGTGTTGTGACTGTAATCTGCCATTAGTAGAATCCATAAGCCTGGAATTGTCTTAATTTTATTTTCTGCCTGCAATTTGAAATGGTCATATTCAGTGAAATTGAGAGTATCAAGAGGTATTTTGGTGAGCAACCATCCATGATACATTTACGAAAGGAATTTGAAAGATCAAAGGCAATGGACCCCAGGTATGTCAGACTAAAATCAGGCCATAGCTTAACTTTTTGGATTCCTCTATTGGAACATCAATTTCTGTTATGAAGAACAGTCAGGTTAACATTGTTATTTCTTGGCTATTCTGTCTACGCTACATTTCTCTTTGCCTTTTGATTTTGTAAAGATTTTCAAGTGTTAAGATAATCTCTCCTTTGTGCTTTTTGATTCCTTGTATGTGATGGTGATGCTGTGTGTGTGTGTGTGTGTGTGATCATACATGCATGTTAGGTGGCAATATCTCTTCCAACAGAAATGAATTTGGATATCACATTCTTACAGAAAACTGAGGCACCCAACACCCTTTATGTTCCACACCACATCACACCATACCTTGGTTTGAGTATAACTACGCAGTGACATGCCTGGCACTCCAAAAACTACGTATATCCCTGAGTGTCTGCATGTTCTAGGTAACTGTAAAACTCTCTACAAAAAGATTTCAGCAGTGGCTTTCAAAAGAGAGCATCACACTCTGAATGTTATGTAATCTCTCAAATTAGGAATTCATCCAAATTTTGCTTCTTAGATTCGGTCGTGTGCAATGCTGTCAACACTTTGTGGATTTCCATTTCAGGTATGATTGCTATTTTTTTATTTAAATTTCTGTTTAATTGACTCCATCTTTAACTGCCTTTAGGTAATTTCACCCCAACTTTCAAGTTCTTTCTTTCTTGGTGACACTTTATAACACATTTGTGTTGGTTAAACCTCATCTAACTAACACATTAAATTTCTGTTTATGAAGAAATAGTCAATAGTTGTGGTGACATACTAGCAAGAAGGCCTGACTTTCATTGACAGCTAAGCAGTAAGATTTCTCAAGGGAAGACCTGTGGAATCTCTCCAGTATCTTGTACTATTATTAAAATAAACTTCTCAAAGCTTTGAACATTTTTAAAGTAGTTTTATGCAAATATGCAAATATAGTGATGTCAAGTGGTGCACAGTGTGCAAAAAAGTAATTTTTGGGTGTATAAGAGCATTTAAATGTACAGTTTTGTGAAACTCCATTTAGCAAAACAGACAGGTATTCTTGAGATATCAGTAAATGAAGTTGCTAAATTTGTGTTCCAAAGGGAGTTTGAGGGCAGCAGAGAAGGACTAAGGAATGCTTTGTTCCTTTTTGTTTTTTCCCTCTTTGAATTTTTCAGGGACACATTTGCAAAGTTTGTAAAATCCTCATGCCACTTTAGAAAACCAAAAGACTATTTATTAATGTGAGGATATGATGTCATATGTGAAGATATGATATCATATGTGCTTCATTCAAATTCTCATTTTGTTGAAAATGTGATAACTTTTACCTGCACTTATCTTGAGAACCACACATCAGATGTCAGTAGACAATATGCATTGGCGACCCACTGAGCAGAGCAGTGGAACATGTGGCCACACGCATAAAAATTCTCCCCGCGCCTGTAGCAGACTATGCCTGTATTGGACTGGTTGACAAATCAGTAGCTGTCTGCATTTGTCTGTGTTGACTTATTTTTCTCCAAAAGGAGGGGCATACTTTCTGCTCTGCGACATCATATGCATAAGGCCTATGCAAATTTCATCAGAATACTTAAAGTAGTTATACCACTAACATATCAAAACTTGATTTGACCTTGGTACCATCTTAGTACTCATCAAGTAGTTTACCATTTGCTAAGTTTTACTGATGTTTTCAAGGATTCAATTTGAACTTTCAAAGGAAAGCCCTATGGACATTATTCACCTAGACATGAAGGTTGTAGAAGCAGAGGGTAACATTACACATATATGACCAGCTCCTCTCTAGGCATCACGTAACTTGCATATTTAGAACATGGTTTTTTTAGCAAAAGTGCACAAACCCTATAAAATATTTGGTTTTGATGGCTGTGGCTGAAAATTGTTTGTTTTCTGTTTTTCAATGTTTTTTCCATCAAATAACACTGTGTTATTTTCAAGTCAGTAAACATTAAAGGGTATCACAATGGCAGAATTTTAAAAATATTTATTTTAAAGGTTGTGAAATGAATTTTATTGATCCAAATACCATTTTCATAGCAGGGGTCTTAAGTTTCAGCTGTTCTGAGAAAAGTGATTTTTGTGCTGGAACAGAGCTTTTCAAAAGTCACTGTTCCATGAAACAGTGTTTTCCACAAAAAAACATTGCATACCTATGCATATTCTAATCTCTGATAAATTAATCATGATGTGGATTAACTGAAATTCCTGTAAATTTTGGCTTTAGTAGGAATACATTCTACAGTTTCATTCAACCAGGCATGATCAACTAACATGTGGTTTAACTTGTATTTGTCAGTTTTGCTGTGTGCAACTGACACAGAGAAAGGTTAAAGTTTGTCATCATCACCCTGGCCTGCAAGCAAAAGTTGTTTTACTCATTAATTGCCGCTTAAGCTGTGTGGTATGTTCTTAATGACCGCTTTAATACTGACCTTTTATATTCTATCCACATGTTGAAGGCTAGCAATGTTTCTTCTTAGTGCATGACTAAACACCAAAATAGATGTGACCACATGTGTGCATTTGTACTTGCACCTGTATGTATGAAGCCTGTGTACACTGAGGTACTGTGCGTCAGTACCTGTGCTTACTTGGAATGTATCTACTGATGACAGAAAGTACACAAAGTAGGATCAGTAATACCTCACCCAGAACAGTAGTTGTGGAAAAAGCACTGTCCCATGTAGCAGAGGCCAAAAATTATAAATTTTGACCCCAGCATAGCTAGTTCCATCACTGAGATATTAAATGTTGAAATTTATTCCTTTGGAACAAATAGTCCTGAGCACAATGATTTAAGACTTTCTTGTTGTACAACTCACATTACCTGCTTTGTTTCTCCTTAAAATTTAAAATAAATTATAAACTATGAAATTATGAATGCTTCCTGTTTGCTTGCATAACCATGTTAATTAATTACATGACCCCATCAGAGTAAGAGTGCTATCACATACTGGTACAAGGTGCAACAACTTTCCCAAAAACAAACAAATACAAATATTGTAATTTGAGTAGTACAACAATGACATCAAAAATTATTGTGCAATGTACCATTTTAAATATAGTGAATACACTTGTACATTTTATATCTCAGCTCAGGAATGCCCTATGAAGGTTAAAAGTTACACTTTTTTACTTCATTTTTAATGCTTTTCAATATATTTTTAAAATTTTAGTCTTGAGGTACTTTTAAATGCCTGAATGTTAAGTATCCCTATAGTGGCAAATTTTCAGTCAACCATAATGCATGTCTTGCTTCAAAAGTATTACCTTGAAAATTAAACTTTTTCTTTACTTCATTCACAGGGTAGTTCAAAAGAGCGAAAAGTTATCATAAACTCTGTAGTAGCTTCCTTCAGTGAGGTAAGTCAAGTTGGAACGTAAAAGGCCTATTCTGGTGGCTTTTTACTGTGGTCTAGTAAAAAAGACACAAATATTATTCCAGCACATTGCTTCAGATTCCTATTGTTTTTTCTTTTAACTGAACTTCCTGTTTGTACTTGAAATTTGATACTGTTGTGGTGTTTACACCTCTCTTCCTGTAGATCTAGCAATGCCCTGCACCACATATAGGGCATAGAAAGCAATATCATTTAGGATTGTCAGAACAGCATCAAAGCGATAAATCAATGGAATGCAATGTCCCATTAATAGGCTTTATGTACTATATCTCAATAAAAAATTGCATTTCTTTGAGAATGCTTTATGTGCTATTGACATACAATGTTCTCCTCTTGAAGGAGAAAGTATTTCTGCTTATTTAAAGTCAGTGAATTTTGTCTCTGGCAAATCCCATTAAAGAACTTATGAAATGACTTAATAGCAACAGTTAACTCCATCTGTTGAACAGGAGATATTCCTAGGTGTTGAAACCCCTGGTACCCCCCCTTTTCACTAGTCTTGTGAAGCAAACATAGGTTTAGGTTTTTGATTCCTTGCCATAGGCAGGCAAGGAATCTATAAGATGGTGATGTCGTGTGTGTGTGTGTTTGTGACACTTGCTTGTAAACATGATATCTCAAGGTAGGAATGTCCAACACTTTTCATACTTGAAATATAGATTTGTCATGTTAAGAGGAAGAACCCTATTGTTTTTGGCCAAGTTAAAAGGTGATTTGAGGTCACCAGAGGTTAAACTACAAAAGCTCCCAAATGGCTAGTTAACACCTTCAAAATCTTCTTGTTTTTGAATGCAGACCAGAGGTCATGTCAGGTTTTCAGAGGTCGTGAGAGAATCAAAGACCCCTTTTGGTTGAGGTCAAAGGTCATCTGGGGTAACTGGAGGTCAGGTTTGTTGGGATTTGTAGGTTCTCAACATGATATAAGTGTGTTTTGATCTTTGTTAAATGAATCCTTGACATTCTGTGCCTAAAATGTAAAGAAAAATCTATCAAACACTGTCAATTTGAAAGAAGGTAAGGTATTTGATGGCAAGGAATCACTGAGCCTTTTGGCTTTCTGGTGTAGAGGTAATTTGTTGATTATCTCAATCATTTTAGGCCATCTATACATGCAGGATTCTATAACATCAACAGTACAGTGTATACGGAAAGTGCATTATAGTTCACACACTGTGAAGTTGGGTTTCTGTGATGATGTCATTCTTGGTTCAATGCACTTTTACATTTTTAGCTCACATGTACACATGTGTGAGGTTATCAAATGTTGCAGATGGCATCAAAATCTTCTTCTAACTCATTTTTGGAAGTTTAGGGCTGAAATTTTGGTGTACGATTGGTTTGGAGGAGAGCATTCATACCTATGTACTCTCATTGTAATATAGGAAATTTAAGTTGTGTTTTAAAGCTGTTTTTTTTTTTTTTTAGGGTTGAGTTCATTTTGCCTGCTGAGCAGTTAGTTGAACTGCACTAATAGCAGTGTGCTTGGTTGTGTGTTCAGTTCTTATCTTGCACATATATGCAGGCAATTTAACCTGGTTCTTTCTGTTACAGCTGGTTGAACAAAGGAACAAAGCATTCACAGTGCTGTTCTCTCACTGTGTATAGGTTCTTATAATCAGCTGTGGTCAGCAGCAACATTACATTTCATTGTGTTCTGTTCAATTTATCATGAATTGGCCAAGCCAAGCAATACCAACATAACTGTTCGAGTTCAATTAGCACAGTACAGTAGGAACTTTTTGAGTCTCTGTGTTTTATTTTGATCAGTACAGAGCCAAGCAGTGTTAACTTGTGGATTTGTAGGTGCAACTGAATGTACTTTGCAATACCTGAGCAGTTTACAGATACACCATACACAAGTTATTAATTTTATCTTACTGTTAATGCCTTTAAGAATACATAGTCCAGGCTTTCATGATTTGAGAAAATACACAGTGATATTTACCATAAAACTACCATAAAACTATATCAGATGTAAATCTACATGCAAAATCACAAATGTTTTGTCTTCACTATTCTCAACTTTCTTGCATTTAATTTTGTAATGTAAAGAGGTTTAGGAAACAGGTAACAGATAAAATTTCCTTGAAATTCGAGTTCATATTTTTAACAGACAAAACAGGTTGTGTCGAGCTTCACAACAGCATTGGTGTTGTAGTTCAGCTGTTGTGCTGGAAGGGGTACCATATCACTTGAGCATTTCTCTTTCGTGGGGTGGAATTTTTATAAATAAAGGTTATTTTAATAGTGATATTAGTATTAAATTATATAATATTATATATTATTTTATAGTGATATTATTTAGACAGTGTCAAAAAATGACCCAAGATCATTGAGTCATTTCATGGGCTCTTTAAATAAGTAACTCTTTTGCTGTCAGTGAAAGCATTGGTGTGATTACAAAGAATAGGTTCATACAGTTTCGAAATAGAAGCTTTGTGTTACTATTCTGATGGAAGTTTCACACTCAAGTCAACAGAAATATTGATGAGTAATGGAGAGGGGATGGTGAGAGAAGAGATTCAGGGCATGTTTTACAGTTGTCAAGACAATACTACAACTAGAATTAGTCCTCGTAGAAGTATAGTTTGGATTATAGTGGATTTATGTCATAATTTTTTAAATAACTTTCTGATATGTTATCATTGTCTTTGAGTGCTTATAATATTGTATTCATTCTTTGTTTATTCTTTTCCCATTCTTAAAGGCCATCTCTGATTCCATAGAAAAGGGTGAGGAGGAAAGCAAACTCAAACTTGTGAGAGAGATTTTAGTGACTATCCAAAAATTTTCAGAGTTTGTTCATGCCAGTGAGGAGGTAATGATAATTTGTGAAATTTTTTGGTTCTTGTAGAAATTTAAGTGGTAGAGATGTGTGGAGGTGGATTAATCAACATGTTATGCCAGCAAACAGGAAGTACCCCTTCTGTGGTGAAGTGTGGTGATTATAAAGCAGGAAAAAAAATCATTTTATTACATATAAAAGTAAAACATCTCATGCTAGAATGCATGCATACCCTTACTCATGATGATCACATCATTGCTACACCCATGAGTACATAGCAGTACTCATGGTTGTGAGTTTATAAGCTATATTCATTTGAATGAGTATACAGCTGTACTTATGAGTACTTAAAGTAGGAGTTCATAGCTAAACTCATGAACTTGACCACATAGCATTACTCATGTAATGAGTACACACATGTACTTATCACCTTAATGAAGCATCTTTTTCACTCTAAAAGTTACCTCATTTTGGTCTTGGAAAATTGTATCAATTTTGAAAGCACTGACCATGTTTTCTGTTGGGCTGTCAGAGCCAGCTAACATCCCCTACTATCCACATAGTTTTCAGTTTGAAGCTTTCCTTTCAAAATTGTCATTAAGTATGCCTCCCCTCCCAAATTGTGGTAGCCCTTAATTTTATTTTATTAGTCTTGTTTTGTTTTGTAAACCTCACTAATGGGGTATAACATGACAATCTATTGATGTGTAATGTAATGCCACACCAGTGGGGTATTATAACGTGACAATCTATTGATGTGTAATGTAATGCCGCACCAGTGGGGTATTATTTCATAACAATCTATTGATGTGCAATGTAATGCCACACCAGTGGGGTATTACATGACAGCATAATATTCAGGTAATACTAAAGAACTAGCGGAGAACTATTGACATGCTTCTGTGGTGACATTATGGCAAAGCTGCTGTACAACATTAAGTTTCACAAGTGGGTGGGTTCAAATCCTCTTTAGGTAGATATGTTTTCTCCAGGTACTTCAGCCTTTCTTCCCACTGGTTAAGCTTGCCACCATCAGTTGCCGAGTACATAAAGTCAGTTGAGCACTTTACTGAAGGATCTTGAGTGGACCAATTTAACCAGTTTTCCTCATGAATAGCTCTGGCAAACATAAATTACCATGTCTCCATGTATTAGAAATATTTGTATGAATATTGTAACGGCTGTTTGTTGATGAAATGAAACTGATAGTCAGGTCCGGTAAATGACAAACAAAAACTGTGTACTTTGTAGCTCCTGTTTATGTCATGAATTGTGTTTGTAAAAGTCACATATATTTGTAAAGGAGATCAAATTTTGAGTGTCTGTACTGTATTGGCAGATCACAACCCTTTGTTTGTCATTTATGGAACCTGGGAAATTTAGGGAAAATTTTCAGCATTATTTGATAAGGGTTTCAATGTACTTTACTGTATTTGGCATATTTTTATAAACACAGTGTGATGGGGCTGGGTTCAAATCTTCTCTAGGTAGAATCTGGAGTACCTGGTTTTCTCTGAGTTCTGCAGCATTTCTTCCTATTAGAAAGAGGGAGGTTAGATGGGAGGGAAGAAGTAGTTGGTGTTTTTGAAAGGAACAGCCCATTAGAAAGAAGTAGATTTTCTTCTTGTGTGACATTTAATTGAGTTTTAGAGTATATCCCATTGTTAAATACTAAAATTTATTCTTTAATCTCTTGTCCATAAATGTATTTACAGTCTTCAGATTTATCAGAGTTGATCAAAAACCTTCAAAAGATGAAAGCTTCCTTTACGAGTGCAGGCATGGACAGTCATGTACAAGGTTCACTGAATGCTGTCCTCAATAAGTAAGTAATGGTACCTTTTTATTCCCTACTCTGAAGTCAGCTGCTAATGCAATTAGAATCATCTTTGTTTTTCTCCCTGACCCATCTATCTCTTCACTTATCTCATGTCATTTTTTTTTATTTTCAGTAGAATGAAGGGTCATACATCAATGACCCCCACCCCCTCCCCTACATGCTCCATTGGTTATATTGCAGTACATGTAAATATATCACGTCCCTCTATCAACTGAAACTAAATGTGAGGTGTTACTTTGCCCCATTTCTTCAGTCAATAAACAATGTAGAACTATATTGGGGGCAATCAGAGTTTGACAGGGTATTTTAACCTTGTATTCCTGTACCTCATTTTCCCTTCTGAACCAAATATAGAAACATTGAAGAGGTTTTTGATTCCTTGCCATTTGCAGGCAAGGAATCTATGCGATGGTGATGTCATGTGTATGTGTGTGTGTGTGTGTGTGTGAGTATGTGACGCTTTGGCTTGTAAACACCATATCTCAAGAAGGGTAAGTGTGACTAACCTCATATTTGAATGTGTGGGTTGGTCATATTGAGTAGATGATCCCTATTGTTTTTGGTGGACGTCAAAGGTCATTTGGGGTCACGAGAGGTCAAAAGGTCAAAACCTTGTAAACACGATATCTCAAGAAGGGTACATGTGACTATGCTCATGTTTGGTGTGTGGGTTGGTCATATTGAGTAGATGATCCCTATCAATTTTCGTGGAGGTCAAAGGTCATCTGGGGTCACGAGAGGTCAAAAGTTCAAAACTTCTTAAACATGATATCTCCAGAATGGTACATGTGAGTATGCTCATATTTGGTGTGTGGGCTGGTCATATTGAGTAGATGATCCCTATTCATTTTTGTGGAGGTCAAACGTAATTTGGGGTCACGAGAGGTCAATAGGTAAATTCCTTTGAAATTGCTTTTAAACATGGTATCTCAAGAAGAGTAAGTGTAACTTATCTCATATTTAGTGTGCTGGTTTGCCATATTGAGTAGATGATCCGTATAGTTTTTGGTGGAGGTCAAAGGTCATTTGGGGTCACGAGAGGTCAAAAGGTCAAAACTTGTTAAACATGATATCTCCAGAATGGTACATGTGAGTATGCTCATATTTGGTGTGTGGGTTGGTCATATTGAGTAGATGATCCCTATCCATTTTCGTGGAGGTCAAACGTCATTTGGGGTCACGAGAGGTCAATAGGTAAATTCCTTAGAAATTGCTTGTAAACACGGTATCTCAAGAAGAGTAAGTGTGACTTATCTTATATTCGGTGTGTGCATTGACCATATTGAGTAGATAATCCCTATTGTTTTTGGTGGAGGTCAAAGGTCATTTGGGGTCGTGAGAGGTCGAAAGGTCAAAACTTCTTAAACACGATATCTCAAGAACGGTACATGTGACTATGCTCATATTTAGTGTGTGGATTGTTCATATTGAGTAGATGATCCCTATTGACTTTCCCAAAGGTCAAAGTTCATTTGAAGTCAACATGTTCAAAGCCTGACAAGCTTTCCTGCACAGTCTTTCAAGAAAGGTCACTTGTAGGGTGCTGTAACTTGTCATGTAGATGGCACATAGTGAATACATGGTCCCAGAAATTTTTGGTGGAGGTCAAATGTCATTTGGGTTCACAATGGGCAAGGGGGATCTCAGTGTAGGAAGATTGGATGTCTTGCATGTGTACTTTGTGGGCACATTATGGAGCCCTGTTAATTGAAAAACGTTGTTAAGCAATGTCAATGTGAAAAAAGGCCTTACATTTCAGCGGGAAGGAATCACTAAGCTGTTTGGCTTTCTGGTTAAGGTTAGAAGAAACACTAATTTTGTGTAAGTGGATGTAAAATGAAAATTTTTAGAATATTTTTTCGGTAAAAACAATTCCACACAAATGCAAGACTAGACAGCCTTTATTACACTTTAACCAATCATGACATGGGAACATGGTCATAGATCATTTTTTTTAGCTTCAAATCAGTGTACAAATGTGATGCAGAATTGAAGTTGTGAAGAAAATCATGAAAACAATCTCTGAATGCTGCTTTAAAAGGGCTAGTAAAAATAACAATTAAGCTTTCATATGTGAAAGAAAGAGGAACTATGTCTATACAATTTGGTGAAATTTCCATCTAAATTGTTCAGATATTTCTTGAACTATTAGCAAATGAAGGTGTTATTATAAGAAATTTGTGTTCCTCTTCCTCACATTAACAAGTAATGCTTTGCTTCTTTTTTGTGTTTTAGTCTGTTATTTTGACTCTAAAGTTGATTTTGATGGGACCTCCTTATGGGGAATGAATAGTTTGTAAATTTCTCAAGCCACTCATGTAATCACATTATTATAACATGGAATTGTTGTGGAGAAAATAATTTTAAAGTTTAAAGAAAAACCAGAGACTGTTCATTTCTGTGATGATATGATATTTTATGTGCTTGCTTCAATACCTGTGTATATCTTGAGAACTTCACATCAGATTTCAAGCAAATTTCACTAGAATGCTTAGAATAAGTACCTATATCAAAACTTGATTTGACCCTAAAACCTTCTCTCATAATTGAAGAGTATGATGATCATTTCATGTCAAGTTATTTGACTTCATTATTGAAAACCATTCTGTTGCCATCAGGAGGTTTGCATGGCCTGTACAATCTTGCTAAGAATTTTGTTTCACTCAGATCATATGTGTAAAAACCAGTGAGGCTATTTCCTAGAACCACCTTTTTCATCAACCCAACCATTTAAAAAGTACAATGACCTTTCCATTTCCTACAGATGTACACGCAAGAAGAGAAAGCGGAATAAAAGACAAGAAAAACAAGGGAAAAAAAGAAAGGAGGATGCTATCTGAAATATCAGAGTAGAAGATAATTTTAGGAAGTGAAGAAGAGTGATTGTGAAGAGAAACTCTTTGCATACCCCTTCTTTCTAACATCAGATGGCTCCAGGTCATTGTGCTGATTGATGAAGTAAAAGATGTTTGAAATACAGCTTATGTGGTGTTATGCTACAACTTTCCATGTATCTGAGTAAATGGAAAAGCAGTGCAAATACAGCTATGTACCAGACTCAGCAAAGAAGATCTTTGTCACATTTAGTGAATGTTTTACTTACTACAGGGTTAAAGATGTTATGTGAAGGGGGTTGGTTAGGAAGGGGATTGGATTAGTTATTAGATGATTGTATTAACTAACTTGATGAATATTTATGAGACAAGGTTACATGAAGTTTTACAGCTCAGCTAAACAGATTGGTTTAAGTCGAGCCAGATTTGGCCTTTTTCCAGTTGTGTCTCACTGGCTTGTTTCCCTACTCCATTGCCTATGCTGAGCACCTTACTCCTGTATTGTGTGATAATACCTTCTCAATAAGATCTATACGTTTAGAGGATCGGTATTAGGCTAGAGTAAGTAGTCTCAAGATGTCATTATTCTACACGATGTCATCTGATAGTTGGATGGTGTGGAAGGCCCAAGTTCCATTCGCAGGTGGAGTCATACCCAAAGCCAAAAGTTTTAGTGATACTTGCTGACGAAGCACAAATCTATTTTACTTTATTTTCTTTTTCAGGAGGGAGGGTAGGATTATCAACTCTGAGCTCATCTCCTTAATATCGGCAAAGCACATGTCACAATATACACTTTACTCCCCTTGATATGTATTTACAATGTTTACAAGCAAAAGCATCACATTCACACACCCACGCAACACACTCACACACGATATCACTATGGCATAGATTTCATGCCTGCCTAGGGAGCTGTTATTTGGAAGGAAATGCAACAGAAATTTTAATTTATTCTATTCTAATATTTTAAGACCCACTAAAAGGAATGAAGATAAGGTGTATAATTGTCGCGAAGGTATTTCCTTCCTTTACTTGCAGTACCGCTTCAATATTATTCCTGGAACACCATCTCATTCAAGGCAACTAATCTTTAGACTAGTGGCTCAGTCAGAACAATACTTTGATAAGTAGGTTTCCACCAACAGTTTAAGAGCAGATGTAATTTAATTCAGAATGACTGTTTAACTGAAATAAATGAATTCAATTGGCTCTTCCCTCTAGAAGGCATGACATGCCAATAAGCTGTAGGGGTAAAAGTCTGATTTTTTTGACAAGATTAAACATTTCCTCATGCTTCCAGAAATAGCCAGCTATAAATTCTTGTTCAGATTTCGACATGCTACCGAGTTGATATTTTTTCATACATGTCTTCAGGTTTGAATTTTACTTTTATTTACCTCACAACTGGCAATGCTGTGGTAGTGCAAAAGACCTGCCTGCTGGTCCTACTCCAACTGTAGCAGACGACAAATGCCTTTTTGTGTCTTCTTAATAATCTTGTACAAGCATAATAGAAATGCCAAGAACGATACAAAACACAGATTAGTGAGTGGCCTTTATGGCATAAACCTCATTTCAAAGCATTCTGTCTCCATCCAAATAACAGCTCCCTGAATGGAGTATTGAAAACAATCCAGTGCCCTACAACTGGTAAAAAGACTGTAGGCTGCCAGATTGAACCAAGTTGAGGCTTAAAAACCTATCTAATTAACTAACAATGTGTTAAGGGATTTTATTGCATGCTGAATAGTGACTTAGATTGGGAATGGTGCCACCATTAATTTTTAACAGTTTAGATCTTAACTCATTTTTTTTACCCTTTAAACCAGTGAACAATTGTTGTTTCACAATTCAATATTTGTGTTTGTAAAAGATTTCCTTTTTATCACAAAACATAACATTGAGATCGTGTCACACTAGCTGGTTGCCATAGTAGGCATGTTTTACATATTCATCATGAAATTTTGTAGCTCTGTGCCCAGGGTATGATAATTTATCTCTCAGAATTTAAAATTAATAATTTTTTGATGTAGTTATTTTGGCTGCAAAATGGTTTAACAGTTGTGCAAAGCAAAACAGAGCCATTGGAACCCATTCCTTGTTCTCCTTTTTTCCATAATGTGTGTTAAGTCTGCTATTTTGCATTTGGCTTTATACCTCTCCTAAATCATGCATGTAAAGTTAGCTGCTGCATGATCTTGTTTGGTCTGACCAGGGAGCTGCGAGTGGCATACACCAACAAGTTTCAGTGAGACTAAATCAGATTAGGGAGGGTGATTTTGAATGAAGAGAGTAAAAGGCAGTAGGAAAACCAGGTTTGTTGGAAATTCTCTGCTGTGTAAGACTGATCTCAATCTAGCTGGATATTCACTTCTGCTTTAAAGTTTCAATATGCTTTACAATGGTTCTATTTATCACTTAGTAAAACAGTATAATTATTGAATTTGTTGTTCTAAGTATTTGATAAACATTTCAATTTTTGAGCATTAAATGTGCAGTACAGGATATTATAAATCTCTGCTATAAATATTTGAATGACTACACTGCAGAAGCTTTGCTAACCTATATTGGGTGAAAGAACGTAGGTCACGATATGAGGAGTTTGTAGTATATGTTTTATCAGAGGTTGTCAATGAGACTATTGAATATCATATAATGTCCTGTTTCTGTATACTGTGTTAATTAATGTCAAATATTATGAGAAAATGAGGTTAGTGAAATGATTCGCTGTCATGAGACAGACAAGTTCTTTGAAGTTTACAAACTGTGATTAATCTCTATAAAAGTCCCCTGTAATCCTCTGCTTGCTCCCATCAGCAAGCAGGAGGATTGTTTTCTTTAGCTAGTAGAACAATTGATTTCCTTATCTTTGGGTGAATTCCAGCTCATGTGGTCATTGGTACCCATCCAAATGCCTGTTCTGTCAGATACATGGTTAAGAGAGCCTTTTCCACGCACCTAGATGACCTAACCACTATCCTAAAAAGACCCTATGACACAAACTGGTGGTTGAATGAAGGCTGGGGATTGTAAAATGACAAAGTTATATTTTTTTAAAAAACGGCACTATATGGCATCAGATTTTATGTTGAAAAGTGTTAAGCAACTCCCCTCCTATTGAAACTGCTTGAATGAAGAACACAACAAGAAAAAACATTTTTGTTTCTTGCAGCCTTTAGCAAATTTTGCATAATGTGTCAGATGACATGCTTAAAGTACTCTTTAGTGTGTCTCAAGCCAGAGTGGCATTGTAAGATGTATATGGATTGTTTCATATAAAGACCATATTTGTGCTTCTTAGAGAAAATTGTTTCTTATTGTACTCATGTGTGTATGTATTCCAGTAATACAAAACTTAAGAAACTGCAGCAATTTGTGTTGCGATAATCCTAACAATTAATGTGACTAAGATTCCAAAGATAATAGGTAAAATACATGGAATTTGATAACATTCAGCCATTTTTATTATGACACTATAATTTTATGCAGCACCTGTACAAACCAGTGAAGGACAAAACTAACCACAACATAAAAAAAATTTGAATCTTGCATACTTCATCTATGGTGGGGACAATCCATCTTTTTTGCTAAATACTTGCGAATACAGTGAAAATTATTAGGTGGTGTACATAAAAATGCATCTTGCATAGACAATGAACCATAGACTATTTACATTAAGTTACAATGGAGTGACATAACATTCGTGAATACAGTGACATAACTTTCTTATATGTTTAAGAGGAATTTGTACAGCAATAAATTTGCATTCAAATTCCAGAAAGCTCACTCTAATAAAGTGCAGACAGTGTACAAAGATTCAAAAGTGACTTAAAGCTACAGGCATAATAGCATCAACCTCAGCATCAGATTATACCACTTGACAAATTCCTTTTTCTACTAGCAAACACAAATTTTCACACTGCTTGTGTAGGATGAGAGAAAATTAACTCATCTGGTCAAGAAAATAAAACTTTTCCTTTCAAAGGCAGGAAGAAATTGTTTTGGGTTATATCAATGTGCACCTAAATCCAACATGAGCTGAGCTTGGTGTTTACATGTCTGAGATGGTACACACTTAACCAAAAATTAAACATGTTGCTCACAAAAGATTCATTTTAACTTTTGAAGAAGCTCAGATTCTTGATATCCTGTAATGTCATGAATAAATATTAAGATATTTAAATTACAGCCTCACAACATCTTCACATATACCAGTAATATCTCACTTCAACCATGACTTCAAGACCATGGTTGCTATGTAATTTTGTAAGGAAACAAGCACTAGCTGATATTTCAAATAACTTCATATTTTTCCACATTTACACACACACACATAGCATACTAAACTGAAGAACAAAATAAGTTATTGGAGGGAGCAAGCAAATCTGATTTATCTTCTCACATTTCTCTTGGAAGATTTTTTTTTCAATAAACCAATGAGATTTCTTTATGAATGAAGCAGTACAATATTTAATTATCACATGATTCTAATAATTCATAAATTTGAATACTCTGGTATAGTCATTCAAATTATACTGACTGCATTGCCAGATTAATGTGCACTCCCTTAAACTGATGTTACAAAACAAATCATAATACTTTAATTATCACTTAATAATTACATTTGTTACATTAATAGTTGGAGCACCAAATAATACAAATCCTCTTGATCACTTGAGTGTACTTGGTAGAAAAGGTACAAGTTCTGACTACTTAATATACCTGTAATTGACTACCTCTTAATTTATAGTATGCTTACAAACATTTAGGACTCTGACTAAATTAACATTCCGTAGATCACAAAAGCTGGTCCTACACTGGCCAGTACAATATTAGTGAACATAACTTAATCATTGCTGGGCAGCCAAGAAACATGGTGAAATTCATTGTCTTGCCACACAACAGCTTTCAAAAAGCTACTAATACCATTATTGGCTGTTCTGGTTAACTTGAGTTGGTGCAAGCTCACAGCATAGGAGATCAGCTAATATTACATCACTTGGGCAGTACCATATGAACCATTTTTTTATTCTCTTGGAAGCACCAAATCTCAAACAAGTTTTCATGCTATATATATTTACTTGATGTATTTTACAAAATTCGATGAAAATTACTAAATTTTAAAACTAAAATTTTGTTTTTTAATAATTAATGAAGTTCCTCATAGTATGATTTATTTCTAAACTTCTGAGGAAAATGGTTTAGAAGTGAAATTCCATGTAAAAGAATATTTTGCATTTATTTGTAGTCATCCTATGAATTTCTCTAACACTCATCAGTGCTGGAAAGCATGACACTCTAATTATAACATATAATCTACTTCCTTAACTAGTTATTTGTGAAACCCAATAGCTCATGAAAAGAGCAGATCAAGTGCTTAAAGCAGCCAGGGCAAAAGTTTCTTATGAAACTTGCAGCAATTGGCCCCAGATAAAATATTTCTTTTTCTTTTGCACCTAATCCCAAACTAGCCTGAACTTCAGTGACCTCTGCAGCATTTATCAAATCATCATGGCAATCATTTGACCTGTAAGGGGTGCCCAGTTCTATCAGTCTTCCTTTTTTGCACTCTTAACATTCTTAAAACAGACAATGAACAGAATTCACAGGAAAACCAGAAGCAGGGCACTTATACTTTATACTCTAATCATCACAAGTCCATAATTCTACATGTTTATTTGGAACCATACCCTTCATAACACAAAATCAGCCTTTTACCAAAGTTTTTATTTCATGCCAGCATATTGCTACTACATATTAATTATATTCTCAAAAAGTTGAAAGCACACAGCATCTTACTGAAGCAATTTAAAAATAAGCACCAATCCAGTGATAACCATGTACAAAGTGGAAAAAATTCATAATTTTGACATAACAAAAATGGAAACTATTTCACTCAATATCCCTATCGTCCCACTATCAATTTGTTACTGTAAGCGTTCAATTATCAACTCAAATATTGGTTGTTCTCATAATATAACACATGACCATTGATCCCTCTTGGCCTCTTTTTTTGCACAAAGGTCTCTCCCATTCCATTAACTATTGTACCTTGTGACCTTTAAATTATTCTCATATAGCAGTTTCTATCATCATTCTTTGCATTAGTTTATCTACACATCTCCCAGCTCCTTGTTTTGAAAACCCCTCACCATTATACATTACACAGATTGTACAAAGCGAGACAAGTTTCAATGTTCCCCTATGATATCAAGAAACTGTAGTTAGACAAATTAAGTTTGTCAGGTGAATTTACTTCTGTTCAGTACTACCCGATTCTTATTGTTAGCTTTCTTACTGTATAGGCCTAAAATATAGGCCTAAAATATGTCCTGCATTGGCATAAAATAAATTGACATCAACTTTATCATGTTGTACCATTATTTTATGTAAAGTGCCATCAAGTTTGAAATACAGTGGAACTCGGCTTTGGTCCAGTTCAGTAAATAAAAGAAACAGTAAAATTAGACCCCAAAATTGGGCCAGGCTATGAAAGGAGCTCTATAGGAATGAAAGATCATGTATATAATGAATGTAAGAATATCTTACAGGTTACAATGGAAATTTATTTGATTTAATGAAATGAAAATGGAGAAAGCCTTGTCACAAGACACTTTTTATTTTTATGATCATTATTTAGCCTTAACATCAGCATTGTCAGTATGAATCATGCACCAATTTAATCAGACTAGTGAACAACCGATACCAAGTATAAAAAGTAAAAGACAAAATAGGGAAGAAGATATGATGGGAATGGTTTAACCATTTAAAATGGAATGCAAAACGAGGTAGAACTTAAGCCAAATTGTTCCCAAACCACTTTTAACTCCAAATTAATGCCCAATTAAACTGATAACAAACAATTTATGATACAAATACCTGTCATGTGACACATACTACAACCTAAAAGTCCCATTTCTCTCCTGTCCCCATCCCATTCCCCTTTTCAAAACACAACTGCTAATAAAATCCAGACTTAAATCATTGTCAATACACTCAAGAAATCCCGAGAACTGTGCAAATAAATAATGGGACAGCTACTGTTTATTATCTCAGTGTATAACATGTATTGAGATATTGTCACACTAGCCAGTTACTAGTAGCTAAATATCCTCAAAAGCTTCATGGTGTTATGTTTTATTTCATCATGAAATCTAGCTGTGTACCATTGTTTAATAATGCATTTTTCAGAATTTGAACTTGATGATTATTGAGGGGATATTTTGGCTGATATGTGGGCAAAAACAAGTGAAAAACATGACAAAGCTATGGAAGTCTATTGCTCATACTCCCATAATGCACTGCATCTATTTAGTCTGCTGTTTTGGCTCGTCTTGATACATTTGCTAAATCAAGCATTATCTTGTCTGGTATGACCAGAGATGTTTGCCCAGCCATTTTCTTGAGATGGAGAGGTTCAGTGTGATTGAGGTTTTAAACAGCATATTACTAGCTGAAAAATACAGTAGCCCTTTTCCTTCAAAAGTTGTCTTCTTTACCAACATATTTAAAGAAGACTATAGGAGATAACAACCTGAGATCAGTCTTCACTTATGTGCACCTAAATATGCCTAAAGAACACACCATAATGGACAGGAGTCCTTAATTAAGTTAACCTGTGATGTCTTACTTTAAAGCATCTTTAAGCCATGTCATGGAGGGCACTCAGCTATCTTCTATTAATAGTAGGTTTGAGAGGCAAAAAAGTCTGTAAATTTCACAACAATTACTGATGTTTCATTTGCCTCAATTGAAAATTTATGACAAACATGAATATCAATGGTTGATACTCCTTCTGACCTGTTTCAGGAAGAGAAATTGAACCTGCAAAGGTATTAACTATGGAAAACAGCATGACTATTTAATTCTCTTCTGTAAGTGAAGCTGAGCTGTAAACAATGAACACATATTCTGGAATAAATACACATTCATGAAAAAGGACAATTAGAAGTGTCCACAATACATAAGCACATACATAATTTTAAATAAATATATAGTTTTGGCCTTTGCAACAATACCATGTTAGGAATAACAAAAATGCTGAATAGAAAGAAAGAAAAAAAAACACCCCCTCCCCCAGCACATTGCTTATGTTCATGGAACCAAAGTTCCATGAACCACAGATAAATCTAACCCTACTGTCCTGTCTATGATACACATTATACAAAAATTTCAAGCATGCCAGTTTTTTCTTCCTGAGGGTATAAAGGTAAGTTGGACATAGGTTTTGTTTCATCGAGCTGTATCAAAGTGATAAAAAAAGAGCATCAACGCCACCAACCCCCCACCCTTAATACATACATATATTTATAGCTCACATTAATTATACCTCCCTGCTGTTCCACTGATTGGTCACAAATCAAATACTCTATCCTTCTTAACACTACATCTTACATTTCTCAATTTGTACACCTTTCAAATTTCTCTCAATATTAAAGGAAAACAAGATTGTGATGAACTCCTCAGGTAGCATTCCACAAGGGCTTAACAATCTAAAAATACATTAAAGAATATCCAAGCCTTGTTATCATGTTCCAAACTTCTTGTAAATGCTGGTAACATATGCTAATATGGACTGCCAATCAGGTCGTTCCATCTTCACCATGTCATCAATGTCCTACCAAGAAAAATAAAGATAGAATGACTACAATCTCATTGTATATGTCTTTAATATTTCCTTACACCCAAACGTATAATTTTTCATCAGGCTGTTAAAAATGGCAATCTTAAACCTGAACACAAAAAACTTTGAAAAACATCTTCTTGCTGGACCAAATATCACACAAGGAACTGGTAGACTGAAACTTCCTTAAGCCAAACAGGTTTTAAAACAAAAGAAAAGATAAGAAAAAAAAAGAAGAATGCAGAAGTGCATTGTGGTTTCATCGATATATACTATTTCCTTCTGTCACTAATGTGTCATAATGGTGTCCTAATATGCTACAAAAATACAGATTGTGTTGATAGTTAAACCTGGAGGAGTTCTTGGACAAATTTGCTTTTTGACTTCTGGTTATGACATTGACAAGTACTATTATGTGACTTCTGGTGAAATACAAGCAAAAAATGATGTAGAACAATGTTACACAGTTAGCAAGTCTGAGTTTAATGTTATGGCCAAAGAAGTATTAACATCTTGAAGAATTGACATCTCCTTCATGGTCCATTGTCAAAGTACAACCTCATGACATTGTCATACTTTTTCTCCATGCACTATTGCATGTACTATTAGCTCCCACAAGGAGTTACTCTGAATGGATTTTATTCTTTTGACTTCCCTTTGACACGAAGAAGAAAAGCAGAATGGCAAAACTCAATTTATGTCATCAATAGTGCAGTCATTATTTGGTGGATTCTGACTGACCTAAACACAATCATAATATGTGTCTGCCTTTTTTAAGCTGCTTTGTGATACTTTCGGAGTTGTCACCTTTTTTAGTTTAAATGCACGGCAAAATTTATTGGACGGGCACATTCCCTTAACTGTCCCAAAGTTGGGTAAGTACACTGACAAGCCATTAAATAAATGCACATGCATTGTGTTCTGTCCCTTCAGCCCACACTGGCACACTCATAACCTATAAAGCCTGGTTCCTGGATCTCACATCACATGAGAAAGGCCTGAACATTCCTGCAGTATCTTCGTCATTTCATACCATAAGTTCCCTCACTGTATGTTCACCAATGGTTCATGAAACATATATACTAAGTTCACCATCTTCAACCTGCAAGCTATAAATGTCTTTCTTGGTCACATGATCAATTAAACCATTAAATATCACTCATCTATGACCCTAACCCATCCATAATTCCACTCAAGGTTTCACATGTAAACTACAACTTGCTAATAGCTGTAAATAGATAACTTCCTTTTTGGGTTGTGACTGATATCTCGCAATTTCCTTTCCTAATTTAAAGAGTAGTTTTGAATCACATAATGAGTTTCAGCTCTTGGAACCAATAGCTGCATAAGCTAGTATGATTCTTTACAGTAGTTTCCAGTAAAACTAACCTCAACATGGCTGACCCCAATCAGTGTAAATGATTTGCACACAGTTCCTAGGTTAAAAATGCCAATAACGGAACCTTAACCCAATTCACTGCATAAAAAGTGTATAACTGTCGCACTTTGAAATAATATCATGACAGCATATTCTGTTCACATTCATATTACCCAAGTAGGGGCACAGCTAGGTGGGAAAGTATGAGGCAGTATTAGCAAGCTTTTGATTAAGCTTAACTAAACCATATTTTTTAATCCCAAATTTTGTCAGGATTGGTTAGATTGTGTTATCTGGTACTTTGAGGCATTAACTACTTGAAGGATAGAAACCCTCCCCTACATCCCTTTGATTCCATTGATATGACAAAGTATGCTTTCTAATCTCACTTATTAATTAAATTTACTACTTTAGCCCCCTCCAATTTAAACTGAAAACACCTGTAAAGTAGACTTCCAATACAGAGCAACAGTACACACACTGAATCAAATCTGCTTGAGGCTATATGATATATTGACAAACTATGAGTGCAGGGGCATACAACTGTTTATACAACTCATCATTGACCAATCAGGATGAAGCTATATTGTAAGGATGTCAAGTACAGTCTTTAAGTGTATTTATAACACTAGGACTGTTCCTGAATATGTTTACAAGTGAAGTAGATAATGCCACTTAAAAAAAGAGTGAATGTGTATTTAATATCAGAAGTGCATGTACTCAGTTTCTTTGTACCCTATGGGATACTCCACTGATCTGGGACTGTCCATCCCTGCATTGAACCCTAGGGGATTCTCAAATGACCCAGGACAATCCCCCTAAACCTACCTTACCTTTCCATCCATCTAAAAGAAAGGAGCTGATAGAAAGTGATGATTCATCAATGCCATTAATTTTGTATGTTTAGTTCCTCCCATATACAAAGACACTTCAAGTTTAAAGTTTAAGCTTCCTTCCTTAAACCCTCTTCCAATATTGTCTATAAATGTCTACAGTTCAGCAATGGATGTAACCCCTTTGTCTATAAAACCATTTCAATCAACTGAATGTTTGTTTTTAACAGACAGGGAAATTTCAGATACCAGAAGTTTGTAGACTGACAATAATACTGAAAGTTAAGTCTTCATGAACTACTCATTATCCATAAAATGTATCATGAGCACTCTCTCATTAGTTCTAAAATTTCTTATTGAAAGCATTATGACACCAAGCAAGGAATCAGAAAGCCCCACCCCCTCCCATAAAAAATGTAAAATGAGAAAAAGAACTAATGTTAAGAACAAATTTTGGTCATAATTGTTTGTCAATGATGAAAAGTAACAGAGCACTACTCCCTCACACAATGACTGATAGTCCTTGGTTGGAAGATTAATACTCGCAAAACATTCTTTTGTGTAAAAACTTGTACTTACTAGAATAGAAGAAATTCCGACGCTCTCTGCTGCTTTGAAGGCTAAAGTAAAATTTTTCCTCTGAAATAAAGGCAAACAGAAAACATGATAACACAGAACAACATTCTCAAAATTGCATACCACATTAAAAACAGAAATGTTCTATATTTTCACTGTCTAAGAGGAAATTCTCAGGGGGGATGGGGTTAATTGACTCAGGTCAATTTGATCTCAAAGTTAAAAGACACAAGTCTACAAGTCCTTGTGCGATATAAAAGAGGAATGTATTTAACGGTACGTTGCAATAGCTGTTACAATACATTTAACAATTTACTTGCTAGGAGCAGTCTGCTGTATTACATGACCTCTCCTAAACCTTTTCTACTTCAAAATTTTCAAGAAGTTGGCAAACTGCTTGGCTGGAAGGTAGTTAACCAGGTAAAACAAGTCAATCATGTGAAAGGGAATAATGTTTGTAGGTAATGTCCCACAACAAAACAAAATTGGTACACAGTAGTATAAAAATGATGTTTACAACCTTTTATGTACTACACACCTAGGTAGTTCAGGAGCTGCACATAAAAACAGCAGCAGGCAAAACCTAGATGCTCCCTATCCTATTAAACTTACGGCAAAATGCAACAAAAATTAACTGGTACATGTATGAAACGGGCATTTAAAGAATAAAACCACCCCCTGAAGCACATCTACTGGAATTCTTGCAACATCTTTTTGCTGCCCTTAAGTTACACCTCTTTAAAATTTGATGTCTAGATCACCTTATTGCCTGTAATATGTAGTATTTGCTATTGTCACACGCTACCAATGTTTTCACTTATGAAGAAACTATGGGTTGGTGTACTTACAAAGTCACAAGACACAATGAGACACTATAGCCAGTCAAAGTGTACTCTCACAGTTTCTGCATATAATTATTGTTCCACCCATTGCACTATAATTGGTAATAAGTTAATAACCAAATACTGATTTTTAGCAGTCGAGTTATCACAGGACATGTTTTTATCACTACTATATGCTTCCTGTTTTGTGAGTGTTACAATATTCAAGTTGGAAAATATTGGGAACAATTCTGTTTGCTTTGTGAATATGATATTCTTGTAGGCACACTATTTTCACTTGAATGTCAAATGAACTCAGATAATTTGTAGACCAACAAGAGGCTCTGTTCAGTTTCCATTCAATGATCATGTTGGGACATATGTATTTATTTACTGTTCTGGATAGACGTTGCATTAATATAGAGAAGGATCTTCAATAACTCCCATGTAAAAATATGTAACTACCTTGTGGGTTCTGGGCAGGGCTGCGACGGTTCTCCGTTTGACAGGTTAACCGGCCGATTGACCAGTTACGCACGGACGACTTTAATCTACATTTTTAACCGTTTTTGTATCCTTATAATTCAAATTGTTCAGTGCCGCAATTTCCGCTGTGCTCACTTAAGCCGTTTGTACCATAAACCACAAACTTCTGAGCTTAAAATTGCACAAAAATTGCTAATCTTGCCACCCAAAATGATAAAAAGATATGATGAACTGATCGTCAAAAGCTTTTGACCCTACACTGCATTTGTATGTAGCTTTGTTTTGCTTTAATATTAATCAGATTGCACAATGAGCTGTGATTTTTCCTGGCGAAAATCCCATTGCATTAATAGGCCTGTCGTGTTTACCTTCCAAGGAGCCTTACAACGATCAACTTGCCTTCAAAAGTCACAAGACAAGCAAAGCGTTGTACTTCTGTGATGTAAAACCTTCGCAAGACCATGCATGGTTAGGGCACAAAATATAATTTGAATATTTTATCATGCTGCACTTCAACAAATTTCATTATTTTTCATTGCCAGTAGAAGTATTTGAAACCAGAATGCAAAACTGCATTGAGGTTTCGATGATACACAAACGTTCCGTTTCAAATAATCCCATCATGTACCATTATCTTCTCATTCAAATGTTGTACTAACATGTTCAAAAAATAATTTTGTTTTCCCACATGACCTTTGTCCCCCCCACCAAAAATAGGGATCATCTTCTTACCATAAGCATTAACAAACCACACGTGAAATCTATTTAAGTCTCCCACCTTAAGATGTGTTTACACCTATTAAACAAGGTTGTCATTCACATTTTGACCACCAGTGACCCTACAAAACCCTCAACCTCTACACATTGCAATTTCAAAAAGCTTCAAGCTGACTTCAAGAAATGAAAAATAGGAATCATGCAAACCTTCTTTAAAAGTGGACCCCCCCTCATGCTAGGGCAACCCTAAAAAACCATGGTACAATTATGAAATGACATAATGATGGTTTTGTATAATTACCTGCAAAAAGTCTTGAGAGTTCACAACACTGTAAACTAAGGACCCTCTCCCCATCCTTTCCAGCTGAAAGGTTTAATAATACTTTTAAGACTTTGATGAAGGTTAGATTTCAGTGCAGAGGTTTGAACCAACCCCATAAATACTGCAGAGTCGAGACATTATTTTTCAATGACACTTCGTAACACTAATACATATGGGAGGACTTTTGAACAGCTTCTCATAACACTAATATATATGGGAGAATTCGTAAGTTTTCCCCTGCTGCAGACACCACCCTGCTACCAAAATATGCTGCCGCATGCTTTATATCATGTTCTAGAACAAATAAAATATTGGTAGGAAAGCTAAATTTCCAACTAGGCTAGCCTAAGGATATTACACAGAAACATACATGTGTAGAATAGGTTCCAAATGTACATATATGCTATACATTAGACAATGGCAAAAGTGCCAAGACATTAGTCATGATGAAGAAAATTACATCGCAGGGAAAAACTTTACACCTAAAGCTCACAAAAGTACTGCAGATTGTTGTATAAGGGTTTTTTACCAATGCCTTTTAAATATTTTTGATGTTCTTGGCCAAGTGGATTTTTGTTGATCCTCTTCAGTACTCGATTCATCTTTGTGAAAGATGTAGCATCGGCTAGGCCTAACTTATTCCTACGTTAAGCCTAGGCAGAAAGTACTAGCCCACTTGCTCATTTGAACCATACAATTTTGGCCTAAACTTTTCAGTTTAGGGAGCTAGACACTTTGAGATTTCAACAAAGATCCTTAACATGTGAAAAGAGCAATTTTTGGAGGATATTCGTAATTGCGGAATGGAGGGTGAAAATGGTAATTATTCCACCTAAATCAAGATACTTGGCATCTCTGTAGGGACCATCTCCTAACTTTAACCCATTCACATTCCAAATATAAAATCTATCCAAGTTCCCTACCTTGTGATATTGTTGTCCCCCCGGAGACCCCAGATGACCTTTGACCTTTACCAAAACCAATAGGGACCATCCTCTGACTATAATGCATCCACAAACCAAATATGAAATCTATTCAAGTTTCCTCCCTTGAGATATTGTGTTGACAAGATTTTCAGACTTTGACCCCCAGTGACCCCAGATGACCTTTGACTGCCACCAAAAACAATATGAATTATCTTCTGACAATAGCACATCCACATATCAAATATGAAATCTATCCAAGTTCCCTATCTTGAAATATCGTGCTAACAAGATTTTCACACTTTGACCCCCGGTGACCCCAGATGACCTTTGACCTTCAACAAAACCAATAAGGACCATCCTCTGACTATAATGCATCACCACACCAGATATGAAATCTATCCAAGTTTCCTCCCTTGAGATATTGTGTTGACAAGATTTTCAGACTTTGACCCCCGGTGACCCCAGATGACCTTTGACCTGCGTCAAAAACAAAAGGGACCATCTTCTGACCATAACGCATCCACATACCAAATATGAAATCTATACAAGTTTCCAATCTTGAGATATCGTGCTAACAAAGTTTTCAGAAATTGACCCCTGCTGACCCCAGATGACCTTTGACCTCTGCCAAAAACAATAGGGTTCTTCCTCTCAATATGGGGCATCCATGTATCAAGTTTGAAAATTGTCAGACATTTCTATCTTGAGATATCGTGCTAACAAGCAAAGTGTCACAAACACACACACACATACACACACACACATACACACATACATACACACGCCATCATGATTGCATAGGTTTCTCTTATCATCGAAACCAAAAATTTAACACGTAAAAATACGATCATAAGCGAAGATAACTCCCGCCATTTGTTTGCCCAATATCATATCAAAATGGAGCATTCCATGTTGATTTTTATGAATAAGCATACACAGTTGGTTGGCTGGTCGAGCTATGTACAGACTGGTTTGTAGTTGCGATAATGTACTGTACTCTAGAAGCCCACCCTAACGATGCATGTAAAAATACGCAACTATCTACTCTAAGCGGTTCTGGGCCGCAAAACAATTGCACCCGATATTAACATATATCTTATGGTTCCCTTTTGATATAAATATCCCTTTATATTTGGCACTTCTTGTCCAAACCTAAAGTATTGCTTAAAAAGAATCAACAAATGAAATGCATGTAAGTCATATCCCCCAAAAATCCACATACGCAGAGATTTGTGATGACGTTTCTTGGTGAATTTAGAACGGGGCCTGGCCAGCTGCACAGGCCAGCTATGTAAGCATGGGAAGTGCAATCGTCATAACACAAACTCAATGGGGAAATTCATTTCCAGGTCTGGTATTTTCACACACTTAATTCCATAGGTGATGGCGCGAGTTGTGATTGGCTGGCTCCAAATCCATGCAATCGAACCAATCACAATGCAGGGGAAATTCAAATTTTGCAATAGATCATACCCATATGGTATCATCCAGCAAAACACGATCCCTTGTTTGGCAGTAAAAACGGATGCGCACATAAGTCTACTGCATGCATGGGACCATGTGCTTCATTCTTTTCGTTCGTTAATGACGTCAAATGACAACATTGCATAAATCTTACGGTAAATAACTTTATGGTAGGAATGCTGGAAATTCCTTAATTTATGCAGGATAATAGGGTTTGGTTCTGCTGTTTGTGGCCAGTGGGCCGTTTACAGTGCGATTATACAGATCGCTACCGTGACAAATACACAGGGGCTGTACATGTATTAAACACTACATCGCAAGCAAGCTGCATCAAAACAGTGGTGTTGGAATGTTTCATGAATTGTTAGGCTTCTTAACTGATAATGTTTCATCAGATCAGACGGGAAAATACAGCAGTTGGTGGCATGTTAAAAAGTGCACATGGTCTGTAGAAAACTTCGGTATATGTGGGATGGGGTTTCACTGTGAGAAGATGATATCAACTCAACGCAAAATACAAACATTTTTGCCACATGCTAACATCGGCGAACATGATTTACGACACCATTTTTAGACTTGCACTTCCTGTACAAAAGTGATGTCGCTCTTTGGAAATGCTGATTTTGTTGATGTGCTAAACATGACGTCATTTTTGGTTAAACGATTAACCGCCCGTTAATAAAACCAGTTAAATGGATAGTGAATTAACCGAAAATTCCAACCCCTAGTTCTGGGCATGAAATATGATGCTCAATTAAAGAATCTCATGGTTCCTTCACAATATAAATGCCATCTGTATATTTTTTGTTACGTCTTATCTAAAAAGGATATGCAAATGGAATGTATGTAACACTAGTTCCCAAAACTTCCCTATACTCAAAGTTTTGTGTTGTCCTTCTTTGGTGAATTTCTATAGAAGCCGGCCATCAGTCAGACAATGTGAGCATCCAAAGTGTGATCATAACACAAAATCAGTGTCAAAATTTATTGCAAGGCTGAATATTTTCAAACAATATCTGAAAGATGTTGTCACAAGTTGTGATTGGCTGGCTGACATTGACCCAATCATGATGCAGTTCAAATTTTTACTTCACAGATGCAATTTAAAATTTATCATATATCCTATACATATGATGACACCATGCATTACTTGATCCCTTATTTGGATGTAAAAACTGATAGATGCATTGATCTCTAATATGCATGTGGGGCCAACAAAAGTTCACTGCATGCAAACACATGCATCACTGTTTTCCCTCAAAACAATGTAGTGTGACATTATTGCAGCGGTCCAACTATTAATAACTTTACTAAAGGGATGTTGGAAATGACTTAATTTATGCAGGATTATAAGCTCTTAGTCTTTAGTTGCTATGTACACCAAACATGTACAGATTTAAAAGCTTGGAGACTTGAAAATATAGCCATACACTACTCAGAAGTCAGCACAGTACTTTGTCATTCCGTAGAACATTATTCAGCAAGGAGTTGCAGAAACACCTTGTACCGAGATCAGAGATGTAGTTAGCCAAATTTGAGCGCCAGGTAATTGTCTGATCGGGGAAAAGCACCTCACCCCACCCCAAGGCATTTACCTCATTTTTCAACCTTTAATTTTTCATTTTTTACCTCATTTTATTTTAGGGAGTGAATTTGGAACTAGTTTTGGGTCTAAATTAGGAAGATTTGTGGTGAATGGGCACAGGTGTATTTGACTGGAGTGGTGAGTGGGAATATGGATTGCTGGGTGTCATCACTTAGCACCACACACAGTAGCTACATCCCTGACCGAGACATCCACATGGTATGTCCTGCATGAAGGACACCTTGCCTGCAAAGCTACTGCAGGTGGTACTACAGTATGTACCCTCTCGCACACCTGAATTGTACTTTATCTGAACTTAGGGGGAAAATAACCAATGGTCACACCCCTGGCAGAGCTTAAATTATATATGTTTGTGATTGGAAATGTGTAGACTTTTGGCAAGAACTTAAAAGGACTGTGTATCTATGGGAATTACTACAAAATTAGCTAGTTCCAAGTGTATTTTGAGCCAATTTCTAGTTTGCAAATAATCAGTGGTTGTGATCAGAATAACAGAATTTTATAGATGCTGATTATTGGTTTATAGAATAATGGGCTCCATGCCCATTACTAAGCGAATGATTGGTTGAACAATATATGTAATGCATTGTGGTGAGATAGAATGTCCTCACTAGGCATCAAACTGGTTACAGTTTGGTGTTAAAAAAATTTGCACATTCAACTCAAGGTGCAAGTAGAAACAACCCTGTAAAATGTTTGACATTTTTCTCCTAAACCCCCATCTCAATATGGTTTCAGGTCACAATGGAATGCCATACGTCCTAAATTGATACAGGAGACCTTTTGAATTGTGTGGAAACAAAGGAAACTAGTTCTACAAGAAATCCTTCGAAAAGATAATGTATTGATATCACCATTGACCTTTCCACTGACCTTATCCTGGCTGCTGAGATCATCATAAGGTATCTTAGATGGGAGGAAGTTATGAAGCAGAGCACAGAAGGCTAGCCCATCATTCCAGCTACTGCTAAAGTTTGTGATGTCTGTTCCCTGGAATATTGGAAGAAAAATTATATTTAACCAATGTTTATAGAAAAATTTGTATGCTAAATTGTGACATAAAGTGAAATACCACAATCTTTCCAATAAAAACAAACAGCAACTCATCACCTTTGCAAATGTCAGGATGTATGAGTTGTTAACTAGTACTGTATTTATGCATAATTATGTACATTAATATTACACCACACATTACAATGTCTGACTCATTCAACCTGTATACAAAATCAACCCTGTAGAAACATGAATTACCACAAGTTTCAAACAAAATTAAATCTACTTGTGATAGTAACCAAAATATTGTCAAAAAATTTAAACAACATCATTCAACATTTATTGATAAACCATCAGCTGGCAAACTTGCAAAGAAGAACAAACACAATGTTTGATTTTAAAGCTCTTTTCGGTTGTCAACATCAGTGGTTGACAACTTTAGAAATAAAATTCACATTCTGTGTGGACAAATGGTCACAAGTACTGGCTTCAATCTGCTGGCACAGTCACACATGCAGAATATGCATACCATTTCCCCTACCCCTTAATCCAGCCCCACTGATTCCCTCCCCCCAATCTGAACTGTCTTGTTCAATACGTTTGTGCCTATGGTACATTCACAGACTACAGTATTAGTAGCTATAGTACACATGGAGACCTCTCATACCATCTATACTATCTTTCTTCCTCAGTGCCAGAGGGCACATTGTTTGATGGCTTGCTCAACAAAATCCATACATTGCAAAGGGAAACATGATGAACAAGGCACCCTAAAATCACCCTCAAAATCACTGTACTGCACTGCAGAGGATAGATTATCACCATATTGAAAGCCACCTGTAACTACAGTAATTAAAACTAGTGTTTCAGTTAGCTAATACATTGCTCGTGTTCACACAGAATGCTCCAAGTTTAGCTACAGTGATTAACATTGCAGAAAGCAACAGAAACATTTGACCAGAATGCAAAAATGCATTGAGGTTTCGATGATACATATTACTGTTTCAAATTTGCCATCATGCACCATTATCTTCTCACTCAAATATTATTCTAGCATAATCAAAAAACAATTTTGTTATTCCAGATGCCATTTTGACCTCCACATAGATGGACAGACGGACATCTTGAGATATTGCTTTTACAAGATTTCAAGACTTTGACCCCTGGTCACCCCAAATGACCTTTGACCTCTGCCAAAAACAATAGGGTTCTTCCTCTCAATATGGCACATCTATGTGACAAGTCTGAAAACTGTCAGATATTCCTGTCTTGAGCTATCGTGTTAACGAGCAAAGTCACAACACACACACATATATACACACATGCTATGGGTTTGTCTCTGAGTAAGTCATACATCATACACCCATAGGTTGTGTCCTAGTAAGTCATAACTTGAAGCCCTATGGGTTTGTCTCCAAGTAAGTCATACCTTATAGCCCTGTGTCTTCTGCTGGCACCATTTCAGAAGTGCATTTCTCTTAGATCCTCCACCACCATACCTATTGACAAGAGCTGCAAGCGGGTCCTTTTTTATTTCAGTAGAGTCTCTGAAAAATACAAAACACTGGCTGTTTTCTGGGGGTGCAAACTTAATATATCTTCATTTTGGAATACCTAGTTCTATGGTCAACTAAATATTTTGGGATACAGTAAATTCTGTCTGTTATCAAACATATGTTGCTTCAACGAAATAGCAATAACATAAAGTATGGTACAACTGGAAAACTCTCTCTTCATACACCTCAATGTGACCATGCTCCAACTACATATCTGGCCATTCAGCTTGACATTCCCAGGGAAAATAATCTTCCTGCCATCAAATGACCAACATAAGGACCAACCTTGGGAAGCATAAATAAAGCAAAAAGTGTGCCATTCTTCAAATTCATTAGAGGGGACAATTGAAGCACTGTTCTCCCCTCCCATCCCCTCCCCATGAAATAAAAGTTTTACTGTTTAAACTGTCTTCACTAAGACCATTTTTTTAAATAAAACATTGTGTGCATGAACATGATAAATGATAGAGTCCTCCATCTTTTTCTATTTGCATCTGTATGATATTTTCCTCTCAATCACATATTATTATGACTTTTGATACACATTTGTAATGCTAACATACTTGTAATCCATACTTCCTGCTACCTACAAATGGAGGAGCTGTTCCAGTTAAGTTCATGAATGTAGATATTAAGTCTGTACCAAATGAAAATAATATAACTGGTATCAAATCTCATTTTGATACTCAAGCTTCTCAAATTGCTACACAAAAGCAGAGTTGTACAGTTCTTGTAGGTTCAGTACAGTGCTATTGGTTCTGTCAATTCTTCTGTATTATAAATCTTCAAAGCTGCTATGCAACAATTGACAACTATTAATTAGTGAACCACTCCCTGATGAGAATAGACCTTATCCATGGACCTCATTCTCAAATACTTTTTGAGGAGAACAATGAACACAAGTCTGTATGTGCAGTATGCCACCAAGGAGAGTTTGCCCAATGCATATGCATAGCAGACATATCTGATCGGACCTTTGAAAAACCACCTGTCTCCTTTTGCTGGAGAAAATGTCAATGATACAAGAGTCCTTCCAAAGATGGGTGTATTGTTTGCTGTGTGGAATCATATGAATTTGGTCTACAGTAAGGTTCTGTACAGTAGGTGAGGAGGGAGTCTCTAAAACATCTATGTAGTAGTATTGATAACCTTCAACACCCTTCCTGTCTTTACAAGTTTATACTGAAACAATATGTTCTACTGTCCAGGTTTTACAGATACATGTTGTTAGAGCTTTGACTGTCAATGAGAAATGTTAATATTAAGCTTCCATATCATACCTCCCCACTAGTCTGATCCCCCTACCATCCAGGCAACCACTAAAGTGACACAGTTTTGTTTTACAATAGCAACTACATTACATATATGGGAATTTTTTCACAAGATTTAAAATTCACTACGATGTCTTATACTTACAACGTTCTTGTCTGGCACAGATGGTTTCAATGATTAACCTGCAGACACAGGACATTTCACCCACTCATCTCAGGAAGGTAGGGTTTTTTTTGCCAGCCAAATGATTATTTTAGGATCAATGAATAACTTCCTTTTTGAATAATTACAGGACATCTTGTTAAAATCAGCTTTTGTGTACTGCATTAAATGTTCTACTGTATTGTCGAAAGAGATACTGAACCACCTTAATTTCATTTAAACAAGCTTGTAGAAATAGGGGAAAATTTGTTGTGTAAAAGAATGTGTTGTCCAGACATAACGTATGTTGAAAATGCCATGCAGACCACAGGCATAAGTTTGAAAACAAGGAAAATGATATATTGAATGGGTGAAGTAGTTACACCTAATGGGAGCATATTTCCAGACAGATGTATCAAAATTAATTTTACCCCTAGGACCAGTACTTTCACCTTAGGACAAGATCAGACCATGGCTTAGCAACTATCCCAAGAAAAGTTGTTAGTAGATTATGTTAATCAAAACACTGCCTTGACCAATTAATACACATAACCTTCCACTGGGTGATGAATGAAACTATGGAAATAAATGTGGAGGAAAGAAAATCCAGTATAGAGCAGTTTCATGGAGGTCAAATTTGATTTGTCATGCCCACAGCCAGGCAAAAATTCAATCCTACCATGGATGTCGATTGTCATTTGCTTTTCAACTAGCTAACATACTACACTAGTTTTTGCCCATCAAAAGGGGTGGGGCTTATGACATCAGAAAAAGTACTCTTTGTGGTACATACCTTCTTGAAGCTGATGTAGATGACACTGACTGGGCTGAAGACACTTTGGAAGCAGATATGGGCCCACTTTGGTCCCTTGAAGATATTGTTTGAGCCTTTCTGGTTCCAATGTCACTTCTACGAAACAATACATTACTGATGGTCTGTCTAGCATCAGATCTTGTCACTGGAGTCCTAAAGTCTGAAGGCCTTGTCCCTGAGACTGATCTCCTCGTTTCCTTTGGTGTTGGAGAGTCCTCTAAATTCCTTTGCTTCAGCTGCTTTGACAGAGGACTGGAAGATTTACGATCTGAGGGAAGAGGAAGTTGAACGGTAGCTGATCGGCGAAGTTTACTATCATGTGATCGTATTGTACTACCAGGAAGAGATTCCAAGGAAGATCTTGCACTAGAACTGGAGGAATTCCTCCGTGAGAGTGACTCTCTTGAAGGGGATGAGTAAATAGGGCTACTTGGCATTTTGGGGGTATCCCCTACTGCTTCCTTCTCAATATTTTGAATAATGTTTTGCACTGAAATGTTGACATTCCCTCCATTTTGAGTAGATTTCCGTATACTACTCATCCAAGGTTTATCTTTATCACTGCTTTTATGATAGTTTGAGTATGACTTTGAAATTTCACTTTCTGTGCTGAGGGAGGAAGACCTTGTTGTCCGTGGTATTTCTATCGAAGGTCTTCCACCTTTCTCACGCTTTATTCTATCTAGCTCTGTTGTTAAACTTTTCACTTTGTCTTGCAAATCGGCTTTCTCCTTCTCTAACCGCTTTACTTCATCCTGAGCTTCTTCCCGGTAGTCATTGGCAATCTTGACCGTCTGTTGCAGATCCTTCTGGAACTGAATCCACTCAGCAGTATCCTGGGCACTAGTTCTCTTGATATCTCCTAAATCTCTCTGCATCTCCTGTTTCTCCTTACGCAGTACCTCTATTGCTTGGTTGAGGTCAGCAATTGTCTTCAAATGTTGCTGTTTATCATAATCCAGGGTATCACATGTATCTTCCAGTTCAATGCAAGCCTCTCTTATCTGTGAATATTCATTTTCAAGTTCTTCCTTATAAGCTTCCTGATCTCTCAATATCTCATTGTAGGATGCCATCTCCTCTTCAAACCTCTGCTTGCTTACATCAAATTGGTATTCCACTCTCTCTAATTCCAACTGAAGTTTTTCAGCATGGTTATTACTCTCATTCAAAGCTTCTTCCAACTCCCTACATCTCAATTCCAAAAGCTCTTTCTCCTGTCTCCCACTTTGAAGTAGCAACTCCAGATTTAACTTACCATCTGGGTCTTGATGTTTAAATAGTTCCACCATTTTTGCCCTCTCTCCTTCCAACATGTCTCGAAGTTTTTCCAGTTCAACTTCCTTGCTTGCCAATTTTGCTCTAAGGACTGTTCCTTTTTGTTCTAAATCTTTTTTCTCCTCAAATATTTTATGCATTAATTGTTCTAACTGGTTAACTTTATCATTTCGCTTCTGTTCTTCAAGTTCCCTCCTACAACTATGTTCCCTTAAAATTGACAACAAATGAGTTCTGGATTCATCAGAATTTGCCAAATCTTTCACATTCCCTTCTTCATCAGTCTTTTCTATTGCCACATCACTGAATTCATCCAAGTTACAAGTAACTTCATTTTCCCTTAACACAGTTTTTAAATAATCACACATACCTTTCAATTGATCCATTTTATTCAATTGAAAGAGCAAAGCATCTAATATCAAACCTTTGTCCTCTGTCAATTTTTCATTCCCAGATGTTAGGTCAGTGACACTTTGCTGAAGGTCAGAGAGTTCCTTTAAAGTCGCCTGTAGCTCCTCATTTACACTATAATGATTCTCCTCCATCTGTTGTATTCTGTCTTGGAGGCAGGCAACAGACCCCTCCTCACTGCTATGAATGTCCCAATTGGGGTCTGACTGACATTGAGCATCTTCACAAAGGAATGAAGCTGAACCCTCTGATGATGATGAAGGGAATAATGGTAAAATTGGGTCCCCATTGTTGTCTACCATCACATACCCATTCTGATTTGGTGAGGATACCCTTGGTACCTCTTCCTCATCTGCTTTTTCATTTTCCTGTTCCCCCTCAGTCGTCCTACCATCCAGACCTAACATGGCTGCCTTTTCACTGTCTGTTCGAGAATCTTGCCCTATAATATCACTGGCTTTGAATTTCAGCTGCCTGTTCTCTTGTTTTAAAACTTCTAGTTGATGCCTCATGGATGTGTTTTCTTGCTGTGTCTGTTGAAGCAATTCCTGAATTTCTCCCCACCCCGAGCTATCCCCCTTGACCCCTATTTGACTCATGTTCAGTCAGAAGAACCTGCAAAAGGAGAAACAAAGAAGCATTGTAAGACACTTTCTTCAAACCAACTTGTTTCAAAGAAGAATATCATGAAACTTTAAAATGTTTGTTCAATACTGTACAAGAAAGTGCTTGAAAGAATGTGACTAAGAAAAATAAAGTACACTCAGAAAACTGAGAAAATTTGACCAATGAACAGACTGTTTTCTTGAACAAAACTTAAGCAGAGACTGCCAAACTAATACTGAATACCACTAACTGTTCAATCTTTCTGCATTTTTCGTAAGCTATGTTATTTTTTGCATACAGGTCATCTATTTTGTACCACTGATTCCAGCTCAAACCTTGCTCAATCTTCTTTATAAAAATTTAACTGCAATACAATCAAACAATCACAGATGAAACAAATATGCAATCATTCAGTCTCCAGTAATCAAAAGCAAACATATGAACTATCTTACACACTCATTACAAATAATGCATTAATATTCCCTAAAATACAAGATATTGTTGTCAGGATGATGATAAGCCTTCAAAATGTGATACTGCATATTACCATTAAACAACAAAACCAATGGAATATGTCCGTATTCCCTCAACAGGAAAGTGACACAAATATCATTCCTTCCTACAGTATTCAAACAGCTTGCCATAGTAGGCCTACTTCATGCTGGTCCTGACATTCTCAATAGCACCTCTAACCGCAAATCCTTGGAAGGAAATTATCTCAAGTCCATGTTTATCAACACTGTCATCTAAGGTGTATTACCTTTCTCAACTAATATCTTTACATGTAACTGAAACTTATAATGCTGACATGTTAAAAGAAGCTGGTGAAATCCTGGTTCACTTCCCAAGGCTATTAAACATCTCAGACTAAAGATAAAGATGGGATAAATTACTGTTAACTGTCATGGCTGGTGAAAAATCACACCTTATTTTGGCCTTCAGCAGATTTAGAATTAGACAGACAAGACTGTGTCCATAACAAAGTTATTTGATGGTAGATTCTACCTCAAATGACCTTTCTGTACTCCTAACCTTTATCACCCCCTCTGAGGATGATAGAAGTTTATGACCTTTCCTTGACTGGATGTCATAACATTGCCTTTCTGGCTTCAATGCAAGACAGTTGTTCTATTTATGGGGTATTGGGGTATTTACCTTCGTATGAGGTCAGGTAGCCTGCACAGCTGGACATTTGTATCTTCTGTCTTGGGTAAGTTAAATATTGTGGATTTTGCAGAGGCGTAGCTAAGAATTCATACCAGGGGGGCAGAGCTTACTTTGAGGGGGTCAAATCCAAGTTGCAACTAACATCTGCCTTTTTAACACATAGCTAACCTTGAAAATTTTCTTTGAGGCTCCCTAAACCCCCTTCCTGTGGCAAGGCCAACAACATTATCCTAGGGTGTCTGATTTTGGAATGCAGTAATCACTGCCTGAATAGTCATAACAATACACTATGATGCAATATGAATTCACGGAACCGGTGCCCCTAGACCTATACTGAGGGAAAACCGAGAGGACCAGACCCGCAAAGGGCGGGAAACCTAAAGAGGCTAAAAAATCACGCAACGAAAAAGATACTCATCAAAAACTCCAGAAAAAGGCATCAGCTACTAGTCGAGGTCAGAAAAATCTGTCTCCTACAAAAGTCAGAAGTTGGAAACAGCAGGAGAAAAACCCAAGGCCAAAGTTGCGTTAGAACCATCTGGTGGTAAGCAGGAAGAGGACTTGGGAGGTCGGCCTCCTCTCAGATGGTGCCTTCCCTATCTACTGTGCTATTAGTTTACCAGGGTTTAGTTGAGGGTAAGTGGGGATTACATCAATTTTAATAGGAGGTAAGAAAGGGGCGATGTAGATTGCAGTAACCACTGCCTGAATAGTCATAACTGAAGCTTTTTGTGACTCCTATTTCTGTTCTAAAGACACTTCCAATAACTTGCCTCCTATATAATTATAACAAAGTTGGAACAAAAATTTATATTGTACAGACGATGTAGGGTATCAAGCACGGGTGGGTTAAAAGGTTAGGATTGGGATTGCTCCCTTACAATCATAGTTATCAGACATAGCCTTGAGCCTTATTGGGAAATGAAATACATTTAGTTGAAGTGGATTTTCAAAGTTAAAATGTGCAATACTGTAAAGCACACATAAAAACACTCCCTAAAAAATTCAGCAGGAATTGTGAGTGCAAGGAAAGATGAGCCACACCTTGGGACCAAGGGTCACCACTCTGAAGTAAGCTTCAGATTATTTACCTATAGGGGGAAGAGAAGGATATGATATTAGCATGGCTGAAACAGACTTTATAGTTTTGCTAAACAGAAAGGGAGATCATGATGACAATCACAGAGCAAAGATGTAGCTCTTACAGTTCCTGTCAGGATGAAGAAGTCTGACAGCCCCTTCCCCTACATCACATACATACACAGAATGGTGGTTTTCTGCTACCATCTTACAGAAACAACCAGCACAAAAATCTGCCCTATATACTCCATGCTACACCCTGACCAGCCAGTACCAAGCATTACATTGTGATATACAAAGATATTATTTTTAAGGTTCTATTGGTTCTGTTTGAGCAACTTAAAACCTACCAAACCTACCAGTCACTCCAAACTTATCAGTACAACACGAAACATTTAACTGCTACACTCTTACTGTTTCACCATGGCAAATAAATTTCTTGCACAGACCAATGTAAAGTAACAGCTCAGGAGGAAATAACCAAAAACATCCCAAAATGCTATTATTTTAAGTTGTTTGATCTTCTTTCCCCCAAAATACCTACAGTGATGTACTTTGCAAATTCCAATCACCTTCGAAAACATGGGAAAGCTACCGTATATTCCCAAAACTGTACAAACTGTGCAAATTGCACAAGTTAGAGGCAGTCAGCTCTCACCCCAAACTACAATTTTTGTAGTAATCCTACAGAAACTTAATTGGCTCAGCTCTTTCATTGACAAGAAGCTCAAAATAGCAGAGTACTGTAGCTCATATTACACAGCATGCACTGTACTGAGAGTATTTTGATTACTTATTAGGGTCTTGTATACCCACCCTGAAGCAATAAACTAAGAATGAGGATGAGTCGTGGGAGGGGCTTAATGGTTAAGATTACTGGAACTGTCAGGGGTAAGATGATTAGACCCTTTAAACATTACAGTACCCAAAACAGTATCACATCATTTCTAATGGGCAATGAATATAAATTGAGGGCTTTCAATTTGAAAATGAAATTGAATTGACTAAAGCAAGCACTAAGGGAACATTTTTGGCCGGACTGATTGTATGATGGTACTGTATGTTATCAGACATTTCTTTGCAATTTGATGTTTTAACATTAACTTACTCCACAAATTCCACAATCCTAAACATTGTCAGACCAATTGCCTGGACCATCGGGTGTTATCAGGTACTGTAACTTTAAGCAAAGAGACCAAGCTATAAAATTTACTATAGCTATTGTACAAGTTGACTGTGGAGTAGCTATAAAAATGATTGCTATGTGCTATGGTTCTAAATGACCAATTGGCTCTAGAACTGATTAGTTCTAGGACCATGGGCCTGCACATCTGATACAATTAATAATGGATTGGATACCAGGGGCTGCCACTAGCAGTGACAGCTCTCTTGTTTGGGCCAGGCTGTAAAATGTAAATGTTTGTACCATGGACAACTAAAGACAAATTCAAGTTTTCCTATCAAGCATGGTTAAACACAGTATGAGTTATTTATTCAGGGAAGAGCATAACCCTAGGCTCTATGAGACTACAATTTTAAGTCAAATTGTATCTAAAAGGTTAAAGAAAGATGAAAAAGTTCTAATACTACCAAAAGACTTGAATGGACAGTATACACGATCATGGTATAACCACAGTATTCATTGAAATCATGGAAACTTTCTAATCACATAGCAACATAACATATACATGTACTACTACTATACTTCTAAATTCAATATCCAAGCAAGTTGACCTAGGGGTCAACACATAAAATTGAAACACTCTTTTACTGCATAACCCATCAAGCAATGTACTGAAGAATACTATACCATAGCACGCTGTTAATATATCAAAAGAAAACTAATTACTGTACCATTCGACTGGACCAAGCCAAACTAAAATCCTGTAGTTCTATATATATGGTGTGTACAGTATGAGTGATAGATTTGCGAAAGTAGTAAATTACACTACCGTGCTTACCTTTCCAAAGAATCACTTGAATACCAATTCTAAAGATATAGCAAAAAATTAGTTCAAAACTTCAAACCTTACCAAATTCACCTCCACACTTCTTAATTTTGATCACTGCATGCAGCCAAAACTATTTCTAATGATAAACTACTGTACATGTGTCGCTGTCACACAAGACTTTGATCACTGTAAACAGGTCTACAGGATGTAATACAAATTATCAATTGATGGTAACTGTAGCAAAACCAATTCTATGAAATATGACTGTAGGCATGTGGTTTTTGCACATGTACCAAAAGTTTAATGCCCTGTTAAAATATGTCAAGTATTAAAATGGTAATTAACATAGTGGTTACATGCACAATACAAACACTGATATGTACATAACAAACCAATAAAGCCAAAGGAAACAATCCTAACATGATTATTGTTGACTTTTAATCTACAATTGGGAGGGGCGCATCAAAGCTCAAAAGATAAAATGAACTCTTACAAAACTATGTGACCAGGTGTCATTACATCACTACTTAACTATTATTATTTGGTATAATATAAACAGATCTGTAGATTTGATATCTTTGACAGAATGCTAGCTGCCCTCCACAAAGTGATGTTTACAAATGTTAGTACCTTACTTACCCTAGCTCCCCAACCCCTTAAGATTTCTTCAGCATGGCTGGAAAACCAGCACTTCGGAAAGCTCACTGCAGGGAAATTTTGGTATTTGGAGGGAAATTTGACTACTTTATAATGTACACATGTGAATTCTTTGGGAAATTTTGATTTGCTTGCAGGGATATTTACATTTTTTCTACCCATGCTCTTCAGAGCTGCTTTCTATCTAACCAAAGAACCGTGTGTTTGGTCTAACAGTATGAGCATCCGCCTCATACCCGAAGGGCCCAAGTTCTATTCCCAGGTCAAGTCATACCAAAGACTCTCAAAATGGAACCTACTGCCATTGTGAGTGATACTCCACGTAAGCAATGGAGTTGGGAAAACAACCAGTGAGCTACAACTGGAAAAAAGGCTGTGGCTGGCTCGACTTGAACCAATAGGTTGGAAACTGCCATAAAACTCTATCTAACTAAATATCCATCTATTAACCCAAAGAACTCTTCATGGCTGCTTTCTGTCTATCTAACCACATTTCCAGTTTTATCTCACATATTTGATGGTGTTCACATAATCTGCCTGTATGATATCACAGATCTCCTACATTGGGATGTACTGGTCAAAAGCAACATATTTTCTTTAAATATCCTTTCTGTAACATGCTATTGACTAAAGAAGGAATCTGCACTAACATAGAAAATTCCATGATTTATAGCCACTTTAACATTTGGTGTTCAGATGGTTTGCACCATTCTATGAGCAACCCAATGAAAACACTTAAAGCCACACTTGCCTACTTGAAGAACTTAAACAAGCATCATAAAGGATAAGTACTTCCTGGATTATACAGTCAATTTCTCACACCTGCAAATTACAAAAGGTTTTGACATGTGCAGTATGTAGAATAGATCTGCATTCACCATAACTTTAATAGGGGTAACACGTACAAGAGCTCTTGAAAAATATTTACCCTATACTGTTTGATACATATATGTATCATTGCTGTATGTGTGTTGACTCTTTTCATTCTTAGCAAATTCAGTCAGTCAGAATTGAAAATGGCAGTACAAAGTAGGGAAAATAACTCCTCCCACCTCTTAAGGCAGTGCCAGGGACATCTGAAACATGGCAATTTTTGAAGTCCAACTTAAACCAAACCCTCTCACAAGTTATCCTACATACAGTAAGGGAAAGAGATACTGTAAGCCTTCATTAGGGCTGTAACAGTCCACAGAAGACACACACAGATGTGTACTACATCTGACAGATCTTACCTGCATACAAGTCAAGTATTACTAACAGTCACACAAATATCACAAATCCATACAACCCACTAATGGAAATGACCAATTAGTCAACATATGCACAGATTTTTTAAACCACTCAGGAAAGCCCCCATCCCTGTTCCTCCTCAATGATTGGTTTATACTTACATCTTGACTTATAAATATCCCAAAATGGGGAGGATTGTTTTGCATGGTCTACTTCAGGTTTTTGATAAGAGGTCAAAGCCTTGTCAAGATACTATTTATGTTAGCAGTACAAATGTACTGAGACAACTTTGCAATACTTGCTCTCATCCCCAATCTTCATTTTCAATGGTGCCCCCTCCCTCCCCCCAAAACCCCCCAAAAAAGGGGGGAAACATACGAATATCATACATGCACAATGCTGGTAATTGACAAAGCAAGGAAATGCTGTGCAATGCCTGTCACTGTGCAGTGCATCCTCCATACAGTCCTCACTTTCAACCATGAAATGTATGTTTTATGTTCATATTAGCAACAATAACCTGAGATTCAATTCTCAAAATTCCCAGGCAATCAAGCAAACAACTAGTAAAATAATAGTTAAGAGAAAACAAAACAAAAGCATAACTTCCTATAACAAGTTCCTCAACAAGCCTTTCACTTTCATCTCCAAAATTAGTAAACACTGTACAATACTTCCCACTGTGAGTGTTGTGTTGGTATAGTAAAAGCCTTTTGTATACTGACTCCAATGTTAAAAATTAGAGTAATGTCCATAATTAAGCAGAATTTAGAGAAAACTCCAAGCACAACTGATCCTCTTAATGTTCAGCTCAACTCCCTGGTGGTCATGAACCTCATCTTTAAACATCTGAAAACTAATGTATTGTTGAAAGTCACACATGCATGGCATGCACACTAAAAAGCTGTGCTGGGTCTATGGGAGGGGGACCTTTCCAAATTAATTTATAAGGTGGCATGATCCCTCTTCCACAAGTTGCCATTGGCTGATTGAGTAAGAGTATGTAAATTTGGGAATAACTGACATGAAAATGTTAACCTTACAATTTGATGTACTAACAGTGCTATATGATACTTGTGAATACAACCAACAGGCTAAAGCATTATTAGCTATTTTGCATAATTTAAATTAATTTTTTTTTCCAATTTACCTTCATACAACTATGTTAACAATGTTAAATATGTCAGTATGTAGTCTTTTGTATCAGCAAATAATGACAGACACCATACCATTTTGTTTTATTCATGAGATATTTGAAAAAAGTTCTCAACTGTTGGCTAGGTTCATGTTACACACCAAAACTTCTTTTGTAAGACTGTAACCTATCTATTCACTTCTACATAAGAAGTTATTGCTTGAGGGATATCACACACCACACTCCCAAAGCCATATTTACTTTGTGCATCTGAAGTGCATGGCAGTTATATTGGTGTTGTAAACTGTGCATAAACAAATACAAGTACAGAAGTAATACAGTACAACCCCTTGTGCAGCCATACAGAGTCTTCCTTTTCAGATAATCTTACAGCTCTTAATCATTCAAGCCTTCCTAATAAGCTGAAGAGCATGCCTGTACAAAAGCCTTCCTTAAATGCTATTCTTAAATTACTGTTGATCTCTCAGTGGTATTTCTTGATCCAACAATATATTTCTGTACTCCAAATCCAAACCATACAAAGGACCAATGACTCCACAGTCTGGAAAGAACTAACCCAATAGGCTTAATTTTACAGTGTAATTTTCCTTAGTCATGGTTTACTTATTTATTCTTTTCTTTAAGAGGGGAGGAGAAGTTGTAGCCTAAGTCAATCTTCAACATTACACTTTTTGAAACAAGTAAATTTTAAAGAACTTAACAACATTGGAATGAGGCAACTTGGCAAGATACATGTTGGATTGGCTGCTATTTCAGTTGTTTTGTGACTGCTTGTACATAAAAGCTGCCCACGAAGATTGATGGCTACAAATCCCAAGGATAGATTACAGCTATTGTTAAAGGGTCATCCCTTTGTTATGGGAAGGAACATCCTTGGACAAAAGCTTCTGAAGTTTAATAGAATAAGCTTGGTACTTCAGAATCTTCATCCTTGTAGAATACAAAGATCCCAAACAGCTCTGAATGATTACTTTCTTGGAAGTATAGGTAAGGATTTATCACCATTTAAAGCACCAAGTTGCATCTCTAAATCTGATAGCCAACAAGTACTATGAGTGTTGTGAATTTAAGAATACAAGAGGGATTTAAAATTTTTGACTGAACAGACTCAACAGTTTCTAACCCTGCTGATAATGGGACTTGAATTGCTACTGGCCATCAGAGCAAAACAACACAGTGAGGTTGTATTAAATAAACTACTGTAAAGGCAAGGAACTTTCAGCATTTTAAGCTGCCCAAGAAGACTGGTAGTTACTGTCCTAAAATCTTTTTGGCTTATGGAGCTTTTTCTTAGAATACTGGTAAGACAATGGCTAAAACAAACCTTGCCACTCATCAAATTCTGCATTTGGAACATAATGTGGATGTTTTACTGGCTGGACAACATGCAAATATATGTATCTACTGTGAACCTTCCAGACACAGTAGTGGAAACTTGTACATAAACTGATTTCAACAGTTTTGAAACCAGAATGCAAAAATGCATTGAGGTTTCGATGATACATAAATGTTCTGTTTCAAAGAGTGCCATCATGCACCATTGTCTTCTCATTCAAATGTTATACTAGCATGTACAAAAAATAATTTTGTCATTCAAGATGACCTTTTGACCTTCATAAAAGCCATACATAGCTAGACATACAAACAACAGAGAGACAAATGGACATACAGCTATCTTCAAAGATCATATTTATAAAGGTTTCCGGCCTTTGACCCCTGGAGACCAGATGATCTTTCACATCTGCCAAAAACAATGGGGACCATCCTCTGACCATAATGCATCCACATAACCAAATATGAAATCTATCCAAGCTTCCTACCTTGAGATATCGTGTCAACGAGATTTTAAGACTTTGACTCCCGGTGACCCCAGATGACCTTTGATCTACAACAAAAACAATAGGGACCATCTACTTACTATAACACATCCATATACCACATATAAAATCTATTCAAGTTTCCTACCTTGAGATATCGTGTTAACAAGGTTTTCTGACTTTGACCACTGGTGACCCTAGATGACTTTTGACCTCTGCCAAAAACGATAGGGACCATCTTCTGACTATGACACATTCACATACCAAATATGAAATCAATACAAGTTTCCTACCTTGACATATTGTATTGACAAAATTTTCAGACTTTGACGCCTGGTGAACCCAGATGACCTTTGACCTCCGCCAAAAACAATAGGGACCATCTCCTGACCATAACCCATCCACATACTCAAATATGAAATCTGTCAAAGCTTCCAAACTTGAGATATCGTGTTAACGAGATTTTCAGACTTTGACCCCCGATGACCTTTGACCTCCGCCAAGAACAAGAGGGACCATCTTCTGACTATAACGCATTCACATACTAAATATGAAATCAATCCAAGTTTCCTACCTTGAGATATCGCATTAACAAGGTTTTCAGACTTTGACCCCTGGTGACCACAAATGACCTTTGAACTCCACCAAAAACAATAGGGTTCTTCCTCTCAATATGGCTCATCTATGTACCAAGTTTGAAAACTGTCAGACATTCCTATCTTGAGATATCGTGTTAACGAGCAAAGTGTCACAAACACACACACATACGCACATACACACACACGCCATCATGAATGCGTTGGTTTCTCTTATCATTGAAACCAAAAAGACCTCACATGGGTAGACACACTGTTTAACAAGATGTCTCTTGATTGGCTGTTGCCATTGTATTGTATCGGTTGTATTCTTTGTTCGGGTTATGGATTAGGTGAGGGATTAGGCTTATCATTAGCCAGTTACAAAATTTCTTGTTAAACAGTGTGCATCGTCCCCCTCAGATCCAATAATCCACCAAAATCTCCAGGGGACCACATGGCTAAAAATTAAGTTAAACCAAAAAGCAAAAATCTATTGAAGTTGGGATGATGTTCCATTCCAAATAATGCTACATTTATTGTAACGCTTGATGACCCAAAATGACCTTCAACTCCACCAGGAACTAACTGGTTTTTCTTTTTACCATAACACTTCTTCAAAAAGCCAAATCAATCCAAATTTCATACTGCGCCTAAGTTACAGATTCTGCAAACAAGGTTTTCAGAGTTTGATCCAGGGTGACACCAGGTGACCATACTGACCTCCACAAAAAAACAACAGGGACTTTCAACTCACCATTACACATCCACATCGTAATTATGAAATCCATCCAAGTATCCTACATTGCATGCAATTTTAGATGCTAACTTCATTACCATAATTTGATTCATGTACTCTCCAATGCTATTCTTCATGCTATTGTTTTTGAGCAAGTATGCATAATCCTGTGGTCATAAACTGGAATTCTAGACTGAAACCTGAGATGCTCTATTATTAGCATGTTACATATTACCACTGTGCAGTAGGTACTACCAGGGTGTGCATGGGTATTGCAATGACGATACCAGATGTTGCCTTCTTGTGAATATTCATGACATTCGACCAGTCTTGATGCCACATATTTTTAAGAATATCCAAAAGGATTTGTTCGATGTTCACTTTAGCAGGTGTTAGGGGTATGACTAAACAAGGAATATGCCGTACAGCCTGCTACACAGGTACAGTGCCTGGCTAAACTCAAGTGTGTAGATAAGTACAGGTGTAAGTGATCATCCAATAGCTAACCAGGAGATAAATATTTATTGTCCATGGCCTAAATCACTTGTATGGGACAAGTGCACACCTGTTAATTTTGAGCCCTGGAATGGCATCAATAGCACATCATATTTCCTGCACATTTTTATCAGAACTTCCACAACTGCTCCAGTCTTGCATTTACTACCAAGCAACATGTAGCCCACAGCAGCTTTCTTGAAGAATACAGTTATGGTGGGTTATTTATTGAGAAATTAAAGGTGTGTTCTGGTGGGTTTTCGCCACTGTCTTGTAAGTAAAACAAAAATATTCCACACCATGTCCTTCAAACCCTATCACAATGCCATTTTCCTAACTCAAAATAACCCACTTTAAAGATTGGTTATTTTTGTAAAAAAAATACCTCTGCTTTTCAACAAAGCCACAAAAAGTCATGAAACGTGGGCACATTGCTTCAAATTCCTTTTGTTTTTCTTTATAATTGAAGGTCCTGTTTATCCATGAAATTTGTTACTGTTGGAATGTTTGAATATCTTTTCCTGTATATCTAGCATTACCCTTCACCATACATAGAGTACAACCAACAACATTGCTTAATATTGCCTGCAGCAGCATCATAATTATAAATAAATTGAATGCAATGTTAAATTAATGTGCCACGATTACATCACAGATTTCCCATGGAGCATCAAATCCCAAGAAGAATTTGCATAATTACTTTAAGAATTTGTATCTTCTGAATGCTATAAGCTATCGAGATGCTGTTTTCACCTTCTGAAAGAGAAAATTTTTCTGCTTATTTTGAAGTTAATGAATTTTGTCTCCAGAATATGCCTTAAAGTACTTTTATCCTTTAGTGAAAAACCTTTTCATTGGACTCAATTTTTTGAGGGGGTAGGTAGGATGGGAAGGGTTCACAAAGGAAAGAGAAGAGGGAGGGGAAGGTGAATAGTGAGGCAAGTGCAGAAAGAATTCCACTCAGAAACAAGTGCCCTGAATTTGCAAGCCAAATTGAAGGGAGGCACTCATCACTCCGCACTACCTTTTTGGCTGGGGGGACCACAAAATTCTTATGATTGCTCTTGTGATTGCTCACTGATTGACATCAAATTAAAACTTACCATTTTTTTTTTCACTGGGACATGTGCACAGGCAGTAAACTAGGATTTGTGTCTGCACAAGGAGATAAAGTCACTTTTATGAAGGGCTACACTATAAGTGGCTTAGGGTAATTCTAATAGTGTGGGATGAGGATTAGGCGGGAGAACACTTAAATGTTTTTTTTCAGCCTTTGGCCATATGGCCATATTACCTCTTTCCTTTGCCATTTTGGCATAATTCTCCCAGGAAGAGTGAATTTGGCTGTCCCTAATACACAGTAATTCAGCTCTGGATGACCTACCAGTCCCTGCAATTTATACATTACCCCTGTTTATTTACAATTTTTAAACATTCATAAATTTGATCTTATCAAAATCTCCATAACAACACACTTGACACTCCAAACAGACAAGTTTGACAACATGTAATATTGATATGTAGGTATGATAAACTTCTGCACAGTGACATACAGACCTCATTACTGTACTATTGGGTTTGGTAGAAGAAATCTTTATATTAACTGAGGGTAAAAGGTCACTACCTACCCCATGGGGTACAATAATCCCAAAAGAAACTGTGATGGAGAGACAGACCAGAGGTATAAATCAGGGATACATCTCACAGACCTATATTGTCACAATGAAACCTTATTCAATATTCAGGTACTCTTAAGTATAGTACTAATGGCTAATAGAGAACAGCAGAGGAATGACAGGAAAAACAGTCCTGGAAAATTTGAAAATTTGTATGACTCAATGCAAACTAGTTGTCAAGATGCATGTCAAATATGTCAAGGGGACATGAATGGCTTGCCATAAACTATAGAAATATACTCTCTTTTTCTATGAGAAAGTAAGAATAAACAATCTAGGCATGCAATCTTTTTGTAGGTTTTATGAATGCCAAAGTTATCAAGACATGTGCACTATATATGAAGGCCTCACTTAAGTGTCAAATGAAACAAGATTAGATTTAAAATATTTTGCTGAACTTCCTATTATAGGGCAGTATTACTGTATGTAAATCATCTACATGGAGGATTATAAAATGTAGACTCATAAACAACATTTAAACATGGTAGATGTTTTAAACTTTTAGTGTAAATTATATTTCACAAACTTTTTTAACCTCAAGATGAAGAAGGTGGGCAAAGGAAACTTATACACATCTACTTTATAGGGGAAAGGGTCCCAAGGGAAGATTGAAGGAAGTATTTCCCCCTAGGAAAATAATCTCTCATTTCTACATGTATCTTCCAAATGGTTCAGTAGGCCTATGGAAAAAGTTAAAAATACTGTAGGTCTATTCTGTGGGTCTAATAAAAGCAAATGTAAACAAAGGGCCCTTACATGTTACCTTTTTTTCCCATTGTTCTTTCATGGGGTCCGAGTGAGGGTTGAGAGTGAAGGGTGGAGGCAGTGAGAATGAGATCAGTGGAGTTTTAAGGCACAGTTTCTACCCAACTGGTTTAAGTGGAACCAGCCACAGCCTTTTTTCCAGTTGTGAGAGTTGGAGGAGGGATGATGAAGGAGTTCCGATTTCCAGTTTAAATATTTACTTTTTAACTTCCTGACACACTTTCAATTTAGCAGCACTTTGGTGCAAAGGAACCTTCAATCTCATTCGTATTCTTTTTATGATTTTTAATGTTAATTCTTTGTTGCATAACCAACTAGAGTACAAACCACAAATACACAACATATATGTGCAGTTTCCGGCATGATCTTTTTGACTGGAGAATACATGCAAGAGTCACAGGTATGCAATCCATGTCATTGAAATTGTATTTTTGTTCATGTAGGTATCCATATAGTCAAATCGATCCATTCCAACCATTTATTTGTCCAGGATGCATTGCATGTCTGAGTGGTGCTGATCCCACAACCCGGAATATGCATCAAAAGCTTTCTGAAGACTAAGAAACATTGCCTATTTAGGCTAAAAATATCAGGTAGATGCGCACCGTTTAACAAGGTATTTCTTGGATGTCGCCACTATCCTGTATTGATTATATTTGTTAGGGTTGGGGATTACTGTAGGTTAGGGATAAGGGCCATCGTTAGCCAGTTAGGACTGTTAAGGATTTCAGAGACTAAATAATGAACACCAACTTCTTTGATTTAACAAACAAAACAAAAATGTATTTTTCTTCTTCTATGTACAAGATTGGTTAACCTCTGGTATTTTCATCTTTACTTTGCTTCAGTTACTTTTATTCCAGACCGTAAATTCAGTTCTCTAGCTTATACTGCACAAAGAAATATAATCCTTCTACACCCTCATGAACACTCAAGCAAAATATCGATCCCTTTGATACGTGCCAAACTGTGGTTGACGGTTCATGTCTGGACTAACTCCTCTCTCTCTCACCCATGACCATCTGATTAAACAAAAAAAAAGAACCCTCAGTGCCAGAACTAGCGTGACACAAAAGTGATGCTTAACTTTTTAGTACAACACGTTCTTTCGTTTCTTAACGTGTGAATTCTTTTGACTGATTTAAAAACTCCTTGCATTTATTTTCACGGAAATATCCTCTCGATATGAAAATTGATCGGTAGACCTTACTGGCAATTTACTTGAAAAAAAAGACAATTCCCCTGTGTCGTGATACAAGAAATATATACACACTTTTGGGCCGGGACCCCACACTTTTCACCATACGCACCTCTTTCAGCAATTTACTGAAACAAACCACACCCTGTTTGTAATTCCTAACACTTATCATTTCACCTCAGAATTCTGTTTATAAACTTCGTTTCACATCCTAGAATTTCCACCTCATTCCAATATGCGTTTCTCTAACAAAACTACCGCTTCTACTGCTTAACACCTGCATATTAATAGTAATGTAAAACTCAACTTACGGTTTGATTAATCGATCACCACTAGAACACCTTGTCATCTAATCGACATCATATTTCACCTTTTAAATGGCTCAGACAGCCCTAACACAGTTGAGAAGTATACAACTTGTAAATAATTTTAGCGACTGGCTTTTCACCAAATTTCGTGGCTGGAAATCCACGACTGCATTAAAGGCGGTTGCCTAGTCCCTTCAAAAAAAAACACGTTTTACTCCCTCGGAGTCTATCTTGTTATCTGCGTCACTTTAGTGACACACCCAACTACATAAGCGTGGGCTTGCTCTCACACACAAACATCTTGATAATTCTCTAAACAATGCAAACACGCTTCATAACAATAAGCCCAACACAATGACCCTTTTCACCCTGGGCCAGCGCAGCTTTAATCTCTGCATAGCACCAGTCATTAACAGCGAACCGAATACCAAACCATGGTCATACTATACTAGCCTCCGACAATAATGATACTAAACAAACGAACAAGAAAAAAAAAAAAAAAAAAAAAAACGCATCAACTGTGACAAGGACTTCTTTGAACAGTGAGCATTGCCCAGAAAAATCATACACATTGGGAGCACTTTTCTGTATTTTAATGCATGGACTTCCAAAACTCATGGCGGCTGAAAAGCATGTTGCACTTTTACTATGTACTACTTTGATGAGGGTTAATGAGGAAGTTGTATTTTAATAACAGAACCCTGTTGAGCAGCTCTACACACTTCCTAACTTTGCTCCAGTACTAATCAAGAAATTCAAGAACAATGAGTGTGGTCATGTATCCAAAAAGAGAAAATGCCATTTTGTATTTATGGGGCATCTCTTTTGGCAAAAAAATCTAAACAGAAATGCTCGCTACACAGACCATCAATGGTTTTTGGGAGGCACAGCTTAAACTAGCTTTCTAACAAACAAACTGAGAACTTGTGTTTTTGTATTAATCAACTTTTAACTGCACATTCAATATGCTGTAGCAAATGCCAGCTGCAATCCTGAAGTCCCCACCCCCCCCCCCCCCCCCCCCCACCTTTGACTGGGAAATATTTAGGCCTATTTGAAGTCTACAAGCTCGGTCATTCTGTTGCCCTATTTTTCTCAAAACATGCTTGCTAAGTTAACATATGAAAACACATGGAGTGCCGGGTGAGTGTGCAACTGCATAGTCTGCGGTATATTTCAAACCTTTATAATTTGCACTTTCGCCATGAACAATAGTGAACATGTGGCTAACTCTCATTAAATTCCTGCCAAAAAAGCAATATAGATTTTCAAGTACCAAGATGTCTGGAAGATTAGTTAATATTTTTATTTGGGATTCATTCTCTAACAGTAAGTTTTGAAAGGATTCTTGCCAAAATATGTTTTTTATATCCTTAATGAACAATGAGATGTGCAAATGTAATGAACTGTGTCTAAGGTTTTGCCCTTTTAACGATTCGCTAACAGTCTGGCTCCCCCACTCACTCACTGCATGAATGTATACTGCAATGTATATGCCTGGGCTATGCATCTATTAATCCCTCATGGCAAAGACTACAAACAGGTATTGGCTGATGACAGAGCTGTTTAATTACTGAGGCTTTAAATGCTCAACAGGTAACAATGAAAATGGATGCAAGTTACATGTTACAAACTCTGCACTGGGAAAGTTGCTTGTTTTTGTTTGGAACGATCATATGGTGAGCATACTGCAAGTGCATACACGTGCAGTGTCACTGTGCTAGGTTACAGACTTTTACCTAGGAGCAACATGCTCATGGCCCAACTGTACATAACCAATGGTGCAGCACCAAAAGTTAATTGAAGAACATATCTAGATAAAAACTTGAAGAGAAACAACACACAAATGATGCAATAGAATTATTTTATCTCCATTTCAATCTTGGTTGAGCAAAATTGATACTGAAACATATCTGGAACAAGAAAGTTTGTGCAGGTGTTGCAATCTGAATATTGCCAGCATCCAGTCATGTCAACTTTGGTACAGACCAGGAAGGAAATACCGCAAACCAGAAACGGGGGGGTTGAAAATTGCCAGCACCCACTTAATAAAAGGCTTGCTTACAGACTTTCATTCCTTTCAAGAAACTTAGACAGGATGTTATGGTCCTCTATTCCATATTTGAGAAAAGAAAACAAAAAAAAAGACATAAAATGAAAAATCAAAATCAAAACCCCCCTTAAACCTATTTTACAACAGGCTTGACTTGATACTACTGTAGCCTACTTGAAGGCAAGTGCTGTTCGGGTACAGCAGACATCAGCTTTAACCTGCTTAGGTATTTGGAGGATGTTTTTCAAGGACCCTCTGTAAGACAGATCTATCAACTCTGACCATAAAGTGATTATACTTATGTCTCTTACATTTACCAAAATAGCTTAAGACTGCTATTTAGCAGGGCTACTTCAACAGTGATGCATGTGGCCCTTGGAATATCTAAACCATACAAGCACTGACTAAATCCTATACTTTTGTCATCACTTGGGTGACTTGAATGAATGGCCTTGGGTTAAACAACTTACTGCCACAGTGGAATAATCTTTGAAAGAATCACTAGAGGACTGAGCTATTTACCAGCAGGAAGTAACCCAACAGTATGATAAGCATGGTTCATCAGTACATGAACTGAAAATGTGCTTTAGTTTTATTTAAACTATTTTCAAGAAATGTTAATGCCAACATACTTTCCGCCTTGTTGAATCAAGTCCTCAGCCTCTAGACAAGAGCCCCTTAAAGAGGGGGAAATTATAGCCTCAGCAAAATGTCATGATATGTCCCCCTTCCCTATGCTCCTTCCTAAAGAACTATTGTTATAGAAAAAAGGGGTATGGGTTGGCCCTACAGAATAAGCTATATGGTGATGGCAACAAGCACCATACCTGCTACTGTAAATACAGCAGTTGGTAACTAGACAACCTTTATCTCGAGCAAAAGCAAAACAGGTTGGACTCCTCCATATACATTATAAATCTGGTCTCAGTACATGTCAAATAGGGAGCGCTATTTCAGTGCTTGCCCCCTGAATGCAGACCTGTAGGTGGTAGCCCTGCCCAACCTTGCACTTAATAGTTACAGTAACTGGGGTGGAGGGAAGAGGTGGTCAGTTACTTAAATGCAGGGTAACTTGCATGGAAAAATTCAGTGATATTTTAATTTAGAAAAGAAGATAACACTTGTCCTACAAAGTAGGCCCCACACCAGTATCTGAAACAAGTATAAATCCTTATCTCCATCATATTTTTGTAACTAAGAATACTATCTCTCAAATAATTTCTCATTTGTTGGTAACTGCTCCCCTTCTCTTTTGTAAGGTTCCAATTTTAGGAGATTAAGAAACTTATTTCAGACTAGAGCAGATATTGCTGTAGTTACTCAATCAGCCATGTCTCTGTGTAGCGGGTGGTGTGCATGTAATATGCAATTAAGATATAGCAAGGGGTAAGTACATATGTCAGCGATGTGAATTAACCTGTTCAGTTTTTATTTTATTTTGAACTCAATCATAGTCAGCACTGAATACCTTTAACTCATGTTGGGCTATCCATGATGTAACATTTTGCACAGGTCTAGCAGTTGGACAGTGTTGGAACTTTTATGAAGGTAGTGCTGCCTGGTATGGGGCATGATTGCACACCACAAACTTAAGCAACAGCTAAATCTCACAATTTTCTTCTCATTTTCCTTCAAAGTATCTGTCATTATAGTTTGGGACTTACTGTACATGTTGCATATTCAAGGTACTGTAAACCAAGAACAACTTGTTCCTAGCAAAATATATTTCACAACTGAGGAGAACATGCAATAGGGTGGCAACTACTGTCAAGTTGGACTGACTGCAAGTTCCCCTTTAAACAGAAACTATCACAAGCAATCAATTCCTGAATAGCCACCAGGCTATGAGTGAGCAAAGTAAAAATCTTCACCATACTTCATGGCTTCTGCCTCAATTACACCATGAAAATAAGAGATGATGAGCCAAATTTAAGAACTTCCTGGATAAACAATGACAAAGCATTGCTGTAGGATTAGTCTGCTTCAAGCAAGGGAGTCTCAATTCCCTGGTCCCAGATATAACTTTCATTTAACAACATAATGTACCTAAATAGCTCCTACACAATCATGGACAAAACTGCTGGGACACTTTGCCATAATATTCATAATCTCAGTTAGTAGGCCTGCAAGATGTAAACCTCTCCCAATGTTGCATCTACAAGAGTGGCTCTGTGCAATGAACAGCATAACAAGAGTCAACAATGGAAGGGGGAACAAGGTGTTCCAAAGAAGTTTTGTCCAAGATTGTAGTCCAAACTTAAACTGAACACTGTACATGCTCATGCAGGTTTTGCCTTGAGGCTGTTCATTTCAGTTGGTGAGCATGTCACTCCACATGAAACTAATGTAAGTACTGGTATGCAATTTTCCAAGGAGTGATCCTCCAAAAAGAATGTACCTAAATAAACAGATATTCTAACAAGAGCCCAATGGGCACTGTGGTTCCTTGCTGGATAGCATAAGAATGTACAGCCAGTCTCCAAAACAGAGCTAAGCAAAAGCTGATACTCAATGTTTGTAACATCTTCACAAGGGATATTTTATGACTTATATTACATGATATCAAAGATCAAATTTTTGTGGCCTTACTTACATTCAACTTTTATAATGCTTGGCAATACTTCAAAAACATTTCCTCATTTCCATATGTATTTATGCTTGTAATCAAACTTGACATTATCACCAATAAACAATACACAATGTGGTCAGAGAGAGAAAAACACCCCTTGTATTTCTCTCACAATTTATTTTTACCTGCTCTCAAATAAAACTTGCTATTACTTTAAAGCAATCTACCATTTGTCCTGTTTGCTACCTCTACACAGAAAACAGTGTTTATTCAACAGTTAAGCAGAAAGCAAGTGATTAACGGGGTGTGATAATAGAATGAGAGGATTAGGTTACCCCCACAGAGCACAGCAGTATTAAAGAGACATACTGTATATCCATGCATTGCTTCCACTGGCAGAGAGACCAGTTTAATGTAGAGTGACCTGTGTTCAGTGAAATCTACAGATTATTGCCCTCTTAAAACTTTGAATGATCCAAAATATGTGTACAACCCGAAGGAATCATTACTGAACAAACGTAAAGGCCAAATTTCTAAGGTGTTTGGGTGTATAAGCATGAAAAACCAGGTGAGATAAAAAATCTATTAAACCTATCTTTATCTAGCTTACAAGATTTTCTAAACATTTCCAGCGGTTGACCTCCAGTGACCTTGATGACCTTTGCCCTTAACCAAACACAGATTGAATTGAAATCTGTCCTTTCTACCTTAAAATACTGTGTTAAAATGTTTTTCAGTGTTTGACCCCTGGTGACCACAGATGACCCCTAGACCTTCACCAAACATATCCAATTTCATCCTTACACTATAACACATCCACACACCAAGTATGACATCTATCCAAGTTTCCTACCTTGAAATATCGTGTTGAGAAGGTTTTTAGTTTTTGACCTCTGGTGACCCCAAATGACCTTTGACCTCCACCAAAAACAATAGGGCACACCTTCTCCCTATGACGAATCTATGTACCAAATCCAAGTTTCATCCAACCTTTCCTTATTGAGTTAGAGCGTACCGAAGCAAGTGTCACACACACACCCACACACATACACACACACACACAGGCCAACCTGACTACATAGGTTCCTTTGCTACCACAAGGAACCAAAAATGGCCAAATGTGACCATAGTTTGTCCAATCATATGGCCAATTATAACACTGCCAATTTGCCATTCTAATTTGGCACCTTCACTGCAAATTTCACAAAAATGGACCAGCCTGCAAATGAAGATGATAAAAGCTTTTGAAGAAAGACAAGCATTTCACCCACAGAACCACATAAGCTCCACCAACCCACTTTGTGGGTTGATACAACAAAAATAATGGTCCAGTGCTTATAATATGAAATACCAGTACTCTGAAGACAATGACAAGTTATAAACCTGTTGTCCTTCCTCCATCCCCACTCCCCTCCAACCCACCCTATTACCCCCCCATGCCCCCAAATGTACACAATAGCATCCAGCCAGGGCTATTGTATCAGTGATAGTGCTTTAACTCTTTCATTAGAAAGCTGTGCTAGCTCCATGGGAATTTATAACCAGTGAGTCAATCAAGGACTTCAGAGGAGCCATGGTTTGATGTTTAACGCTTTATAGTTACATCTTTTACACTCTTAATCCTATCAATAACTTCATCATCATCCTGTAAAGTAAATATAGAATACAAAGTGTATGGTACATAAATTAATTCAGAGACCTGTAATCTACACTCCTGTAAATTCAAGAACATTCCCTCACGACGTGATTTCTAATTCTGGAAAACTGTCAGTGAAGTATAAACCACAGTATCACTGTTGAGACTGATTGGGAACTGCATGAGTCATTGGCCATATTGCACTTACAGTAGTTGTAATTAAAAATTTCTGGCTTGTGCAAGTACAGTATGTACTGTATAGGTTTTCACAGTGAGTCAATCTATTTAAGTGGCAATGTTATAAATAGATTTTAAGCATGTAGACCTGTACAGATCTTCTGGGGCAGTTGTGTTACTCTAGTGAGAGTAGTGAGATGGCAAAGTGTAAAAATTGACAATGACAACAGATTTTTGTCAAATCAGATGATCCTACAATACACCATAAGTGCTGAGGGCTACTGTACTGTATTTTCAATGTCAATATTCTGTGTTCACTGTTACTAAACAGTAATGGCAAAAAGTTTTACAACTAGCCCAAATCAACACTTATTTTTTATTTTAAAAGAGTACATAGTATCTGCAACAATGAACACAAACACTGTTTTACTTGTAGGCAGGCTATACTTTCAGTTTTGTGCTCTGTTAAAATTTTTCATAAAAGTTGCTTTTATTTTATTCACAATTTACAGTTTCATACTTAGTTCCTGTTCATAAAGAAACATAGACCATACTAGTACTATAAATGTACTGTATGCTGCAATTACTGTATGGACAAACTAGAAAATTGTTATTGCACCATATTGGTTTTGCATTCCTTGACTTCCATACTGTACATCTACTGTAAATAAACTCCCCAAGGGTTCAAAACTGTATTAAGCCACCTTTTGTTGATATCAAGTTGTCTTAAAGGGGAAATTTAAGCAAAAATTTAGTTTTCACAGGTGAAAGAAGAACCAAATCTATACAGGGTGGTGAAATTCCCATTCAAGCTGCACATGTATTTTGAGACATGTCAGATTGAGGGCAGCAAAGATTATATCACTTCCTCACCGCACATTGACAAGGAATGCTTTGTTTCCCTTTGTTTCTCATGCCACTTATGCAATCATGTTTTGATAATATGGGACTGCTGAGGAGAAAATATGCTGTAAAGTTTAAAGAAAAAACAGGACTGTCCATTAATGTGGGGATGTTATGTCATATGTGCTTGCTTCGAGCTCACTGTTTGTCAACTTTACTTGATCATATCTTGAAAACCAAACATCGCATTTCAATGCAAATTTCACCAAATGCTTAGAATAAGTACCCTCCTAACATATTATAACTTGATATGACCTTAAGCCATACATTCTGATGAATGTGTTATACAGTGTCAGTCAACTCGATAAAAAGTTCAAAGTTTAAATATATTTTCCAGTATGGTTCAAGTTCAAATTTGGTTTCCCTTCAGTCACCTCTTACAACAGGTATGAAATACCCTGGGCATATTCTACAAACCCCGGCCCAAAGGGAGCAACAAGTAATGAAAACAGAGGATTGGTTTCATTTTATTTAGAGGTCATAGATCATTTTCGGTCAGCAGAATGATGCCAGAATCACATTAGACATCCTTGCTCTGATCTTGAAGCACAGTATTTCATAATGATTACAATTTGTAACATATAATATGACCTCTTTTAAAAGTTTACATGATCAGTCATCTAACTGCATGTGGTATTAGGATAATTGTCTCAATTTTGTCAAAAAGATCATTTGAATTTAACAGGGTTGGACATGATGACAGTGGTATAACTTTGGTTCAGAAGGGTGCAGTACCAGGGGCAAGAGTGGGTTGGGTCTCCCTCACTATATGACAATGACATACAGTTTCAGCTGCCGCATGATGCAGCAGAGCAAGTTTTTTATTTCATCAGAAGGTTCGATACCTTCTCAAAATTTCCAGTTCTATGGTGAAAGGTGTCATGTAACCCTATGCCAAAAGGGGAAAGGTAGACAGGACTTTGCCCAACATTGGCAAACGACCAAATAAGGGGCTCACAACTAGAAGTCCTGACAAAATTAAGACAGTCAAAAAGTCACTGAAGGGACAGAGAATACCCAAAAATTTTGGTGTATTTCAATGTCAATTTCTGAAATTACAAAGAAGCGAAAATTAGGTGTTCTACACAACAACCTGAAAAATTGGGGGATTTGTGTATCTCATGTTCTGCCCCACAGTTCCATGCTCCAACAAATTCCATAACTTGCTCACTGAAGCTGAAAGAAAAAAATGCCCAAATTTCCCCAACAAAACCATGAATGTCAGATTTTTAAGTATTTGAACACCTAAAAGTGATCAAAATTGTGCAAAACAAATAGCTACCCAAAACGCACGGCTGGTGCAGTGTTATTACCAGTTGACCCAACAGAAATGTCACTAATGCATGAGCAGATATAAACTTTGAAGTTGTCTATATGGGCCAAACAGCACAAACACTGAGCACATTCCCGATTTATTAGAAGTATTAATACTCATCTGATTACTAATCTATCTTAGATTCATGACGTCCCATTACCTCATGGAAATTGCCCTGTATGAATCAGGTTCTCTCATTGGACAGTTGGGCACTCAATAATGACCATCCAATGGGAGAACCTGATTTGTACAGGGAAATTCCGAACATGTAATGTGACATCATGAATCTGAGACAGGTGATCATGATGGGTGTTGAGTAAGATGAGAAGATTTTTTGCATTTGATCTGAGGTTTTTCTGAAAAAAAGCAACCTTTATTTTCTTTCATCACAAAAGATTATGAGAATGTTCTTGAGAAATTTGAAGCTGTTGAATTCAACTATACCTTGTCTTATCTACATACTATGTACACTGTGTAATGCAAGAACAACTTGTGATTCCATGTCGGGCAGTAGGCCTACCTTATGTGTTACCTTAAAGCCAACAGAAATGCCTCTACATGGCACAAGGACACCTGCTATAAGTAACTGAACAATTTACAACTTAAACATTGGAAAATATTTTTTTCCTAAAATTCATTGCAAAAGCGGACTAATGTGGTCTACTTCCTTTGTGAGAAAACAATATCCATGCGAACATGTACACTTTTCTGACAGATAGAAGTATGATCTATAATGTTTAATTTCAATATTCTGCCATATTTTTTTAAGAGAAAATGTTTTGTTTTGTTTTGTTTTATACAGGAGATATTGTAAAAGTTGGTTACCAAGATTTTCAATGTTGATTACTTCTTTTTGTAAGGAAAAATCAATTAAAATATTCCTTACGATTTCTGACAGAAAGAAGTACAAGCCATTGCTTCTTTTTGTCTAAAAAGAAAGTAGTTTTCCATGTGGGTTACTTCTTTTCTTGGCTGATTATCTCAGGAAGTAGACTACATGTTAGAATATTAAATATCTGAAAATTTAAGTTTTAGTAAGAGAAAAAAGAATATGAAATAAAATCAATTTTGAAAAATGTGGATTACATCTTTTTGTCAGAAAGGGGCAGATATATCTAGACTAGAGCCAAGTTTACAATGGCTACATAAATCAATAGTCAACAAGGGTATAACATACAGCCTAGCTATTTTGTAAAATTGTAGCTTAAAGGGAAGCAATAGCACCGTACAGCATTCTAAGCAGGTTCACCTCTCAGAACAAATATTTCCAAACATTGTAACCAATTAAAACTGATATTTACTCAAACTTTCATTGAAAACGTATTTTCCAAAACATTCTCTGACTCTGCCTGAGTGCATACTCTGTGGGCTTCCATGCTGTTATTTCCCAAAATGTGATGGAATTGTAAGATCTCACCTGCACCAAGTCCTGTGAAGTGTGACTTGCGTAACATGCTATAGTCATTGCTCAAGATGTTAAAACTCTAACTGGGTTTCTGTGACTGGAACTTGCATCAGAGCTGTAGGGTTAGGGTTACCTACACATATCAATAGGGTTAAGGTTACGCATGCATAGTTAGGGTTAGGTGTACATGCATACGTATGCATGGGTATAGAGTTGGGGTGGTTACAGTTAGTTTCTGCCCTCGCTACTTTCCGCCCCTGGAAAATGGTGTTTTCCACTACTTTTATTTTTAGCAGAAAACATCTTTTTTGGAAGCAGAAAGGTATGGAATGGACTGTAACATCAGTGGTTTTTTGGTCAAATGAAGATTCCATCAACTTTCCCTTAAAGTTTCAAACTTCATCGATGTCTTCTTCTATTCAATGCAACACCCGTTACCTCCATGTTGACGTCTTTCCAAGCAACATTCTCACTGTAGACTTTAGTATACTAATGCGTACTTACGTACAGGTATGCAGTATTCAGTGCTATGAACAATTGTTCGCACATACAGCACAAGCCTACCTAAAGTCAAGCGGACTACGTATACGTACAAAAATACAAGTGCATGATGAGACTTGATGTTCAGAAAAAAGGTCGTTCCATTCACTCTTTTTGATGAGGATGCTGGCTGGCACAAATACAAAGGTCAGCTGACATTCCAAGGTTTTGCTTATGAACGAGGCTAAAACTCCTTGCTTAGTGGATAACAAACACAAGTAGGCTAGTAAGTTGTTAACACACTTCACATTGTCCACACAAAATCTTCATTTACAGCACAAAATAGGTATACATTCAGGAGCATTATCAAAAGACATTTGTTTCAATGTTGGCAAAGTAATTTAGGTTTCGCATTCCTTGCACAGGTCTGTCTAGGACTAGTGCTTCTACAAATTAAACCAAATTTCCTGAAATATTTAAGAGCCATATAAGCTACATGGACATCTCCCTCATGTTATAGTTCCCATGCTATTAATGTAGAAAATATGCTAAAGAGCTCAGTTTCAATCACAAAGAAAGATTGAAGAATTACCATGGCAGTGGAATAGTTCTTTCATAGAGTTCTTACAAGTAACAGATGAAATATGCTGTACACAAACAATAAAAGCTTTCCCTGTCTATAGGCATACCATGAACTTGGAGAATTGGAAGCATCAAGAGAAACATCAGCCTGTTGCGCTCTTTTTCACAACACATGGTCAAGAATAAATCCAAACAGGCTATGTCATAAACTATATTTTTGAACACTCAACATATTTTTAATGATTAAATGTTTGTGAATAAGATTTTTGAAAGTATTTAAAGTTGGCAGCATTTACAGGGTATCTGTCAATGCAGGCTAAAGGTTGTATGTGATCAAACAGCTGACAGTCTTCTTCATTCTAACTTAGGCCTAAGTTAGGCCTAGGCTACTTCAAAGTACGGAGATACTCATGTCTTGATGAGCAGGAGAATTGAAACTATGTTTACTGTTCAACTTTTTTACAGAAAAACAACACAGCAGTGCATCCGATGTACTCCACACATGCGAGGAGTCAAATTGCCACATTTGCTCCCTGCTAAATCAGGCCTCGAACTTCAGATCTCAAGAGGCACAGCCATTTGGCCTTCGTTTACTTTCCATTTTTGAGGGCATCAAGGCATGAAGTCAGGGCGATACAGCAGTTTTCAAATTTCAATAAGGGCTTCACAGCAAATTTCTAAACATAACAAATTTAGCAAACACCAACTCAAGAGATTTTCTAACCCAAGCTACTGGGTCTTAGACGCACGGATTGCCTCTCAGACGGTTCGCAATTGTAGAACTTACACCATGCAATCTTAGTTAGACTCAAAGGGCTTGGGTATAAGTTCCCAGAAACTCTTTTGTCCCAATGTGCTTCGATATCAATTTCAAATTGGAGGCGCACAGGTAATAAGCACATTTCGAAAGACTCAACTTCAGTTACAGACTGATTTTGTTTAAATACTATTTGCAAAATAATTTGCATCATAGGAAAAAGAACGAATTGCACTGCTTACCAAAATAATGTAAAACAGCAGTGTGTGTAGCATGTGAGCTTTTTTCGTACGTATAAACAGACCCTGAAAAACAAACGAACCCAACCGGGCCCAGACCAAAATGTAACAGAAAACCACAGTCAGTATCCATACACACAGCAAAGGAAAGGTGGAGGTGTTTGGAATTATACCCCACACCAATTGGTGCAATTGTATGGCAACTTTTGTACTTTTCCCTATAGCAGCCAGGTATGCCATACCCCAAATTTGTTGGCGTACATTTCCGTACGCCAAAGATCTTTCTGTAAAAGGCACCTACTTTCCAGTATGGACCTAGACTTGCTGTTGTATTTGGGTATGCAATGCGGAGCAGGCTATGTAGCTTCAGCTTGTATAATTCTGTGTTGCAGGGCATACAGTATGTCTCATTGTTAAAACTGAAAGAATTTAAAAAGTAGCATTTTTATGTACTATGAAGTACAGAGTTCCTATGAATGTTCACCAAACATGTACAACTTGCATTTTAGTGATTAGTTAGGCTAGAACTTCTCAAGAAGGTCTGAGGGCACAACAGCCATTGTTGGAGGGCACAAGGGCAACTTTGGCCGTGAATTTTAGCCATTTTACCAGGGCATCATGGCAAAAAGGAAATGTACGATGGCAATGGCCGTCGTAATTCAAGGCCTGTGTAACATAATAAGTTACTATTCCGGTGCTGTGTGCACTGTGCAAATACAATACTCAGTTGTTACTTACTTATGCCTAACGTTAGGCCTAGGCTACATTCCCTGACAAAACGAATGTAGGCCTAGGGCCTAGGCCTAACAAAATCGCTGGTACGGTGACAAAGTGCACTCACGATCTCTCAAACGCCTCTTGAAACCCCCCTCTCCCCCTTTCAATGTGGTGTCCTATCTGATAGTTAAAAGTTTGTAGCCAACATTGAAAGGAGGAGTGGGGAAGGTAATTTGTTTCATTTACTTTTGTCGGGGAGTGTAGGGTACGTTACACTAACTTCTAAGGGCCCAACGTTAGGCCTAGCCTAGGCCCCTAGGCCTAGGCCTCCTACAGTAGTTACAGAAGGGTCGCCTTGGTAAGTTTTTGACGTTCAACAACATTCCAATCTATACTGGAATAGACTAAATGTCCTCTACGAAGTAACTTATGGTGGCAAAAGAGGCAACTTACAGTAGTAGTCGAACTCGAACAAATTGGAAGACTAGCAACTGGAAGTTACAAGTCCCCCGGTCAGGATCGACCCTCTATCACAGTATCAGACTGCACGTTCACCGCACCTGTACCTCTCTGCATGCACCCGGTACATAGTCACAACATGAGTACGAGTCGAGTCTGGCCGGTGTGCGGCAGTATAGTAGTACCGTTGTATGCATGTGTATCATTGCAGACATACAGACAGTGTGTGTACTGTGCATATCATGTGCGTGCACCGTACCGAGCACCGAGCTTCCAACACCATTTGTTGTGTCTGTTGTGTCACACGCGTCAGGCCAAATGATACCCCTGGCATAATATCGAAGGATGTCATTGCCAAACCAGGGACTTAAGTAGACTCCTTGGGAAGAACTCCCCCCCCCCCCTCGGTCACACCCTACCGTAAAATAATTCTATCTCTTGCAAGGTACGGAAAACTCTTTCCTTGTAAGTCCAACTTTCAGGCGGACGAAATTAAAAATAACGATTCTAAAATAGCCATCTTATTTAAATTTTTACGGTTTGGAGTACAATACCAACCCAAATCCACAGAGCTTTGGACACCAAATAACTGTTGGTGGTTTGCTTTTGTTTTTTGTTTTTTGGTTTTTTTTTCTTTTTGGTTTACAGTGCATCTTATGGGGCCTTTACAGCCCACCTTTGCCCTTTAACCTGTTATGTTATGTTAGTATGTTTTGTCAAGATCTGTCATTCTGTATCAATAATTCCACATGTTTACCTTGCGTAATTGCGTATCCCCAAAATTTTTGCGCTCTCCGCGCGCTTGCAGTTTATGATTATTTCGATTTTTCGTTGCCATATGCCAGTTGATCAGGTATGGTGCGGTGGCCGATCCGCCGGGGGGGGGGGGGTCTGGATCTGGAAAAATACTGCACAACACTCCTGGTGGAGTCAAACGTGCAGGGTTGAGTGTGCGCATGTAGTTAGTCGTCCCGTCTGAGGATCCTCAAGGCTGCGCTCTTGAATTGCTTGGGGTCCTCGAGATCTGTAATGTTCTGGGGGAGTAGGTTCCAGTCTCTGACGGTCCGAGGAAAGAAACTGTATTTGTAGCAGTCCTTATTGGTTGGTATATTGGTAAAGCTATTAGAATGGTGATGTCTAGAGGGCCGCCGGACCGGTTGTAGGTTGTTGATTGGCAAGGCTAGGAGGCCCAATCTGGCTTTGTGAAGAATTGCTAGCCTGTGTCGCCGACATCCGGACCCTCTCCCCCTCAAATTTCCCAATTTGCAGTTTTTTTAATTTGGTTTTTGTTTTTTTTACAGTTCCACAGGTATTGACAGTTGTGGTATCCCGAGAAGTTTTTGGTTGCCCTCATCATCAAGCGTCGACCAATCCGCGGTAACCTCAAGCCATGTATCGCTGGTATCAGTTCTTAAGATTTTCTAAGTTAAGTGGCTGAAAAGGAATGATTTTGGAGAAAAAAAATCACCCACCTTTCTCTCAGGCTGATAATGCATATTCCGTTTATCCAACAATGTGAAAGCAGCCACACCGTTCTTCCTGACCAGGAATGGCCCCAGCGGGGTGAGAGGGAGCCGGGGGTCCACCCCCCCCCCCCCCCCCCCCCGTCGGGGAAGGTCGGCGGTCTCGTCAGGGAGGCCTAAAAATAATTTTAAAAAAAATTAAAAAAAAAAAAAACATGCAAAGACTGAAGTTACTGGATGGGTGATGTTGAACATATTTTTTGTTTTAAAATGCCATTTTAATACATATTAGACTCCGGACTTTTATTCACTTCTTCTTAGCTCCTTTGTACCTCATTCCAAGTACCTTGTCCTATCTCCTCCGCCGTCTTGGAAGAACGGAAATTTCCTTCGGGGAGGCGTAAAACTGAACGTAAAGGGCTGAAGTTTCTGAATGAATGAATGATCATGAACTGTTCTTTTTCTTTATGATCTATTTTTTCCTTTATAACGCTGTTTTAATGCATACCTGAATCTGTTTTAATCACTTTTCACTGGCTCTGCTATCCCTCACCCCCATCGTTAATCCACAAGGCCATGTCCCCCGCGGGAAGGCTGTCCTCCCTGTCCTCCCCCTGTTGTTGAGAAAATACAATTTCTTCGGGGAATTTTCATCTAGGCCTATATGCCCACGATAAGCTGATAAAAGATGCGGGTCTGATAAACTTCAGTCACCCGGACGATCTTCTTGATTTTACTTGTAGAAGACCATATTCTTCAAGGAAGCTCATGATTCCCAATTTTCCTTACAAAGACCGAGAATACTTTAGATTGTTCAAGTGCATGCAGTGCCCGATGGTCTGCCTTCTGGGATGTCTCGACTGTCGAATTTTAGCAACGGTAATGAAAATCAGTTAGGCCGTTTCAGCTACACACAATGATAAACAGTTGTGTGTGATTGTCTCCCAACAAGTCTGACGGAAAATTCATTCGGAGCCATCTTGTAATGTGACATATTTTCAAATACGTTGGAATTAAAACCATTTATAGTCTGGGGTTTGGGCAGTTACGTAGAAAATCTCAATCGGACCTTGCAATTTAATACAACGAAATTCGTAATAGAGTCAAAAACACTTAGTATGTTTTCAATTCCGTTTCATAGTTTTCCCCGAAAAAGAGACAAGAACATTGCATCTAATTGTAGCGGTACCTTTTATCTGGTGATTTTCTGATCACTTATCAAGTTGGGTTTTTTCTTTTTAAGTGAAAATTTCATTTCAAACGAAAGCTCAAAATAATGGCTACTTTGTTTTTAATTACGATCCCGGGAAATGCTGTTTCCTGCTGTCTGGGGGTTATCAATTTTCAAAAATTTCTGTGCTCTGCAATTTGATAGTCTTTCGGCCAGAATTACATTTTCGGACAAAAATACAATTCTGTCCCCTCCCAAAGTGGAACGCTCTCGCACGTCTATGTCAATATATAAAATATAAAACTTCAGATATGTGGGAAGCCAAACTTTTTCCGAGGGAAAAGTTTCCCAATATGGTCCGAGGGTTTTAATCTGTATGAAATCATGATGATATTCAGTAACCTCAATAAAACTACAGATCACACCCTCCTTGATTTTTCTTATATGAACATTAAGATTAGATTCTTCGTCCCCGATATGTCATAAAATTACAATTTTTCTCCAATTTAAGCTTCAGATTGCTAAAAGTGGAAACATTTTCCAATTCCGATAGATACGCTGTGCAATACTAACCAAAGCCAACTCTGTTAATGACCCCGACATTCTACCTAATTTTGCTCTGAAAGACATATCACTTAATAAAAAGCCCTATTTTTCTTTATATCCATACCCAAAAACCAAATTTTTCTCCATTTCATTCAAAAATTTCTCCAACAAAATTGAAGAGATAAAAACTCTTAATTTTTAAATCGTGCCCAAAAAAGGGAAAAACACTTTTCGGGCAAACTTTTAATCTCGTTTTGAATCCTTAGTATGTAGGCCTAGTACGATTAAATGCGTAACCGCCAAAGATTTTCCGCTGTCGCTTATACGTTTTGGATTTTGCCCATATGAAGGACAGAGTCTTCAATAAACACCCCAACTTTTTAATAGTCCTTACAAAAGCCAAACTTCTTTCAAAAATTTAAAATTTTGCCTTCAAAATAAACTCCAGATTTTTAAGTATTTGTTGAAAAGAAAGCCCAAAATTTCGCGCGCTACGCGCGCCTCAAAATCTGCTAAGTCATGTTCCTCCGAGACTACCTAATTCAAAGCCTTTGTCGGGGCCTTAAAAATCTGGCTCCCCAGTCGGGGAGCTTGGCCCCCGTCGGGGTAACCCTGGAGCCACCCTTGTTCCTAACTCTGTCCATGTTGATATAAGTTTTTGTGAATATTCAACCAGACGCGTTCAATTTGAAAAAGTAAAGTGAAACGCTCTATTCGTTTGCCTGTAGTAGAGCTGAGGGCCACCGAGCGTCCAAAGGCTAGAGCGTTCGACGCTCGAAATGTCAACGCTTGAAACTCTTTTGATGTGAAAGCAGCACAGGTTACATTACAGCAATATCGGATCGAATTTTTGTGATTTTTACTTAAAATCCCCTCCATCTTAAGTCAGAAAGAAACAAAAATTTGCCAACCTGTGCACTTAAGCGAGTTGTATCGCAGGACTACGAAAAACTAATTTTTATTCATTTATTCCGTGAAGTAACATCCGCAGACAGCTTTTATCGAGTACGCGTAGTCCGATAAAAGCTATTTATCAACATGAACTTAATCACGAAATAAATAGTTTACAATTCAATATCATGGTCCTCTCATACCAATCATATATTTACAAAGGATGGCAACTTTTTGGTTCTTTTCGACAATGGATGGGGGAGATTTTACCTAAAACTCACAACAATCGGATCGTAGTCCGATCTGATATCGCTGTAGCGTGACCTTACTTTCCGCTAAATACTGTTACCATCAACAACTCGGTTTGCGCTTCCGCTAATCAAATGAAGTTCGAATATTACCAAGCGACTTTTATTCCACTTAGTGGAAATCTAAAGCGCAAAAATTATAGGACGCGGACGTCAGCTCGACGACGTGAAATTTGGGTTAAGGCGCCGCGTCTCCCCGAGCACGTCGTATTATCTAAAGCCCCTTATACACTATGCGACTTTCTGCGACACGACTCCTTGCGACGAGATTATTCAGACAAGTAACAAAGAATGGAATAATCAGCCTAAAGATCCCCCTATTCTTACAACGAGACACTGGCACTTAACAACTTGCTCCCGGTGTAACAACTAGCGACGTTCTCCCCTACTCAAAGAAGTGGGGCTCTCAGGAAGAACTTCGAAGTGGGTGCTGAATATATTCTCCATCGGTCCAATGCACATTCAGCTCAGAAGATTCGAAAGTCCCCTCTCCGGCCATCTGGAGAGTTTTTGAAGCCCAAAATTTTGTTTTACGCTCCGCGCCAACTAATGGTGGCGCTCCGCCTAGATATTCCTGCTGGCCCTCAGCTTCTCCCCGCCCCTCCAATATGTTTTTTTTTTTCGTTCGACCGCGAATAAGTTAATTGTCCAATCGTTGACGTTTGTGGAAACAAAAATGTAAAATATGTGCACTTTTTGTTGGATCTTCCTCAAAAAAGATCCTAGATCCGCCCTCGTTATGAACGACAAGGGATCTTGAGTCCCTTACTATGTTTTAATGAAATCTGTAATCTCTAGTGAATGAACAGCCTGACAGGCTGAAATTGGTAAACACATTTAAAAGAAACTGAAAATGTCTCGGGGCACAGTCAGCATGCAACTTCAGAAAAATAAATGACTTCTAATGTAAAATTTCGACACGCACACGTCACCGTAATATTCGCGTGAAGATTCGATCATGTCGTATTCCTAGACCATTATCAGGGAAGTAAAATCACACTGACGTTTGCTACATAAGTTAGTTAGATGGAGTTTTACGGCGAGCAGTTTCCAACCAATTGGTTCAAGTCGAGCCGGCCACGCCTTTTTTCCAGTTGTGACTCACTGGCTTGTTTTCCCTACTCCATTGATTATGCTGAATACCAAACACAATGGCAGAAGGTTCCGTTTTTAATGTCTACGGCATGACCCGACCAGGACTCCAACTCCCAACCTTCCGACTGAAAGTCTGATGCTCTAACCGTTCGCCCATGTTTGCTATAAGAGACTTCAATCTCAGATAAGAGGTACACCTTCATCGTCTGTCTGCAGATAGTGCAGGATGAGGTGTCGTTCGAAAGGACATATTTTAATGTTTTGCACCAACAATCTACACATCGGTGGGCCTACATGCAACGGTGTCTCAGAAGAACCAGTGGGCACCACTCCCACGCCCTCCCCTTGATCTGTGGTGTTCCAGCAGTAGATGAGAGTGGGTTTTTGATCAATTAATGGATTTTTTTTACCATTTTCCTTTCAAATGGTTCCGAACTATTAGAACTTTTGTATAAATACTTCGCAAACTATCACAATTTTTATTACGATTCTAATTACTTATTTAGAGTAAACACACGGTATTTAAATTCACATTGACCGTAGTTATTGCAGGAAATAAACAACACTTTCAAGACCGGAAGACTTTGGAGTTTTCCTATAGTTACTCAAGATATTGAAATAGTTCCCTTACTCAAATTTTATATCTGGCTTATATCTGGAAATATGTGGCTGTTTTAAAGTTTTATATGTCCATATGAAGCCAGATATAACTTGAAGAAATGCCATTCCAGATATGAAAATAAAGTTTTATATGACCATATCAAGCCAGATATATTCCGTTATGTTATATCAAGTTACATCTGCCCAATTTTGGTTAAAGCCAGATAAAAATTCCATATCTGGACCAGATATGGGCCAGATATCCAGATATGGGCCAAATCATAAATTTGCATGTATGGCCCATACATGGATTTTGAGTAAGGTTTAGCACCATTTTGCATCTTGGCCTCCTTCTCTTAAACACCTAGTGGCGTAGTTACGGGGGGGCGGCTCAGAAAAATAAAGAATTTGGAAATTTTACATTTGTGAAACCAGTCTACTGTGTGGTTTTTACAACTCATAAAATTGCGAAATTCCGAAGTCTCTCGAATAAAAGCTTCATATTCGTCATTTTTTGTTCGATCAAAAAAAAAAAATCCTGCGCGCTGTGCGCGTCGCAAATTTAAATTCATAAGCAAAAGTGTTCTCCCATACCTTTAGTTTGGTAAACTTCTTCGAGCTCTGGGAGTGACAAAGTCGGAAATTTGCCATATGTGACACAAGATCATCACATGCCACCCTTAACTACAGTGCTGTTTTCATCAATTTTCTGTCTTAAAATTCCGAACACTTTTCAATATAAGCTCTTGAGTAAAAACTTTTCGTTGAAGAGCAATATTTCGTGGGCGTTGAATAACATTATGTAGCAACAACAATCTTCGGTTGCCGTTCAATCTCAGATTGCCCCCCCCCCCCTTCTTCCCGCAAAAATGTCTAGCCATGTCACTGTAGACACCGTACCAGGACAGGAGGAAAAATTAGGCCAGATGCCCCCCCCCCCCTTTTTGAAAATAGAATCGACACCCCTGATCATTTGTATCTGGTAGCTATGAAAATAACATGCCAACTGATTTTTTTCTTGACGTCACACAGACGTAGACCTACACAACACTTTTTATCTGACAGTGTAAGTCCCAGTAAAATCTGTGTATTGATTTGACGTCATGGAATAATTAGCATAAATTAAATTATCATAGTCCTGCGGTATAACCACGGACTTCCTACAGAAGTTGGCACATATTTATCTCTTTCCGACCAGTTATTGAGAAGATTTTAACGAAAACTCACAAAAATTGGATCGCGGAATCCGATCGGAATTACGGCATTGTGAACGCGGCTTTTAAACACTATTTTTTATGGCATTCTTTATGTAATCCCTAAAAAATGGGTAAATTTTATTTTTAGTGCTATTACAGTAAGCGATAACCAAACCTCGGTGAACCTACTTGCAAAAACAAGACCTGTCGGATGGGTTTGGTAGGGGTGCTGGGCATGAGCTTTTTCTTACTTCATGAAACAATGCTAGCGTGGGGCTAATTTCTGGTCATTTTGCACTTTTTCATTCTTCATTGATTTATACGTTTTATTGCAAAAGAAAACTCAAAATAAACAATGTTATATTCTGCTTACAACTGCTGGGAAACGCCAGTTCCGACTGTCTGACGGGGAAGTTATGATTTTTTTATTAAGTTTTCTATACGCTCCCCGACCCCCCCCCCCCCCCCCCGTTTTATCTTTTGGGCAGGAAGTTACAACATTTTTACTGCTTAAATTCTGCAGTACTGTACAAGCTTGGTGAACGCCATTTTCGACTCAGTGTTTAAGGAGTTGGGATTTCCAAAATAGCCGAACGCTCCGGGCAAATTAACTAAAGGTGGTGGTGCTCCTGTAGAAAATCTTTTGGGCTGGACTGCAAAATAACGGCGGGTTACATTCTGTAGGGTTGCAGGATAAGAGTAAGGACTCGGAATTTATCTTTTAAGCTTGAGGATTGGCTATCTACGGATTAAATATATTTTCAATTTTTTACGCGCCTCACCAATTGGTGGTGGCGCACCTCTGACATAATTTTTCGGGCAAGATTCAAGAATAATGACTGCTTAGATTCTGTTACAAGCATGGTGAATGACATCATATAGTCCTGGAGTTTTCATCTCATGAGTCTTTAAGGCTGCTGAAGCTTTCTATATAATACAAATTTGATTTGATTCTGTAAATAACTTTTATATCAATTTCAGTAACATCCTTCCCTTCAGTTGGAAAGTTAATAATCGTAGTCTGAGACCATGAACACTTCCTGGAAAGTATATCTCACCGTCTTGCAAAGAGACCCTGGATCATTAAATGAGTAACATTGAAGGGATCCTCCTCTCTTAAGGTACGGGTACTTTTTAAAGAAGGGTTTCAAGTTTTGGTATGTTATGAGGTACTTATTCTCTTCAACATATGAAATATAAATTTTTGCTTTAACTTACCATTTAAACTATTTTTCTGTGTTCAAATTATCTGATATTGCAAGAGCTCCAAGGGGACTTCGTCCCCGTGACCCCACCTGACCGATCCGACCCTGGACCCCGCCAAGGGCCCTAACAAGGTCCGGTGAACCCCGTGGTAATACTCGGGCTTTGGCTCGTGGTGCACCTTCAGTTCACATCCGGATCCCCCTCAGCAGCTAAAACTTGCAGGATCCTTCCTTCGTACAAACACACATAATTGAAGAAGACCTTGCATTAGTCTGAGGCTATAAAAACATGTAAACATGATACTCTGGAACTTCAAATAACGAAATATCTTAACAATTTTGTGGCTTTCTCCCCTTGTCGATTCCTTTACCTCAGTAGCGTAGTCAGGATTGTGTCATGGGGAGGGTTTTGAAGTACAACACTGAGGAAAAGGTGTAATGGGAGGGACTGGAGAAAAACGGCTATTTCAGCTCTCCAGGTTGCGAAATGGTTCAATGTTTGCGCCTCAAATGTAATAACGTTTACAGCGATCATGTTTTTTGCATTTTTTTTTTCAAGGTTGGGTCACCGGGGGTTTCAAACCCCCAATCCTCCCCGTGGGTACGCCACTGCTTCACCTTTGCCAGTTTCCGTCACACTCGGGAGTTCATTATCCTTTTACAAAGTTTACTGTTACTAAGTGTTAATTAGCCTGCGCAGCGCCTCTGTGGCTACCGCCCTTGGTTTTTCGTTGCGATGAGCTGAACGAAAAGACTTCGTCCGCTCCGCCAGCTAAGTGTGAATTGGCCATATTGAGGACTAACATTGCCAACTTGAATTTTGGCCATTTCGTGCTGTCTATCGGCATTCTTCGGGAATGACTAATTGAGTGGGTTAGTTACTTCAGGCAGTGAGTTATTTTTTTCCAACTCCCTTCTGTCCGTCTGTTATTTTTATGCACATGCCTACTTATGCGTCAATAACGCACGGTACGCAACAATATGTGCAGTGACAACCACTGCCATTACATCATGTATTCCTAGAAGACATGGTGGTAGAATGGTTTTTTACTCGACTAGGCACTACGCAAAGGAGATACTACAAAACGAATTTCATCCATTTTACAATAAAGATCAAGTACTTTTGACACGCTAAACTTTTATCATACCCGCTTCCGGTAAACGTTTCTTCAACATCACGGCATCACGGTGTATATAAGAACAGGTAGTTGTATATGTTGGAGTTTTTTCGCCGGACAGAATATACCGATTGGATCGGATTTCGGGAGGAGGTCGTTCTGGTTAGTAGGCCTACGTTGCTCGTGGTTGGGGAGGTAGCCTGCATAGCGCCTCTGTTGCTGCAGCCCCTTTTAGGCTTTGGATTTTCGTTACGATGACCTGAACGAAAAGACTTCGTCCTTTCCAAGGGCTATTGGGGAGGTGGCTTTCGAGCTTTACTCTAAATTATGAATTATTTTGGTATAGGCTATTTCAACTTCTGAGATAACTTCTTACAAATTGATGACAAGAACAAGGTTCCTTCTGATCTTTCTGACAAAAGGGTGGCAGCGGACAGAAAAAGCTTGCCGAAACTTTTTCAACAGTGTGACTTTTGTTATAGAAGGTGGTAGGGACTATCGATAACGTCGGAGATCTTTTACGAACAACTTTCACCGACTACCTCCTACCCTTACTTGGAATAATTACAGCGATTAATCAAATAAATTAATTTGCTTAAAGTGGTTGGTATTTGATTAGACAAAGTACTAATTTGATTCATCGAATTAACTAATTTAAGCAAGTTAATAATTTGTAAAAACAAAACACCCCTCTCCTTCAAACAAAACAAAACCAAAAACAAACAAACGAAAAAATTCGATCACCCTGTATTTTGTAGGCGACGTCATCGGGCAGCTATTGTCATTGGACCGACCATATGGCACCATTTCCGAGGCATTCCCTAAAGTGTACCTCAAGACAAAAACATTCGAAAATAAATATTGAGGTCAAGAGACATGAAAATGACAAACTGGCTATTTGATGGGAAAGGCCGCAATTCCCACCAAAATCCGTCAAAAAATTGACCATTTTCCAGTGTTATTTCTGATTTTCGCTTAATCATTAATAAACATGAGCTCAATATGCAATCTTGTGATGTCATGAGAGAGAGAAATGCCATATGTGGCTAATGTTAGCCTTTGTTTTTGCAATCCTCATTTCAAAGACAATTGTAACATTAGTTTGTCCTTAGTGATTTATTTTAGTAGTTTAAATTATGTACTGGGAAATCATCAATGTCAAATACCGTGCACCATCTGATGAGTAATTAGGAGATAATTAATAAAGGGTTTACAAAAGAAATGCCAACACTGTGCAACACTCCACATCATCATTTTTGCATCATACCGTAACAAGTTGCCTCAGAAACATTCGAAATTTAAAAAAGATATATCTTGAGAACTGTAAAAGATATTGGATAAATTCTAAAAGATTTCTCCTTGAAAAAGTTCACTTCGTAACTGTCAACTTGAAGCCAGGATATTTTGCTGACATGTCACACTTCCTTTAAAGAACATAAAAAATGAGGCTAACACCCACTCATGAAATAATTATTTGTAGGCCTATGTACAGATGTAGGATATGGGAATTGCCTAAGTTTGACCATTTGTCATATTGGTATGTGAAAAAAAACTTAACAAGTTTGGAAAAAATGTTGAACCAACTCAATCAGCCTCTTGAAACAGCATGAAAATGAATTCTAACAGTGCAACTGCCATCTTCATATAGTACATTCTTGAGCCGAGATATAAAATTACGAAATTTATTCACTTTTAACAAGTTACTCCAATGCGCAATAGTTTGTGACTTTCTTGTTATATTACACATTACCTGCTTTGTTTCCCTTTAAAATTTAAAATGTTTTATGACCTTGAACACTTCCTGTTTGCTTGCAGAGCATGCTGCACAAAGAGGGCTTAATTAATTACATCACCCCATAAGAGCATGGAAGTACTTCCATGATAAGATAAGAGTGCTATTCAAGGTGCAGTAACTTTCAGAAGAACAAAGATTGTAATTTGAGTTGTACAGCAATGACATCACATATTATTGCACAATGCACCATTTTAATTTGAGTGAATAAACTTCACCATCTCGGTTCGAAAATGTCTTATGAAGATGGGAGTTGAACTGTTACCGTAGAATTCACTTTTCATGCTGTTTAAAATATATTTTTGATATTTTTTCCTTGAGATACACTTTAATTTTAACGTTTGGAACAAGATAGTTTAGAACAACTGGACATAATTTTTGAACATAACAGCTCTTGATATGTCATTTCGTAGAGTGTAAAATAGATATATTATTACAATTTCCATTCAAAGAATCGCTTACTTTCTTTGGATCGCCAGACGACGAAGCAATAAACTGGAGGTGTTGAACATCAACAGGATGGCGCCAGCATTTAACTTAACAGCATAAACTTGCAGCGACGTCAAATGTTCAATATCATGAAACCTGCACGAGTCATATTTTGTGCTTCAGAATGTAGGTAGGGCAGATATAATATGTCTTGACCCGATTGCACTTCTACAATGCAGTCAGATACGGCGGTCTTGCCATGCAGAACCCGCCTTCCTAGCCTGGTTCCCTGGCTTGTCACTATGTAGCCTAAGTAAGTAATTGGCGCAACGCCGAGTGACAGGCAAGAGAACAAGTCTATAATACCTCCAACTTTATTGTGTATCTCTTTCTTTCTGAAATACCTAGAGGTAGACCATAGTAAACGAACCGCGGTAGAGTGGAAAATTTGAAAGGTTATCATTATACAAAGTCGAAGATATTTGCAGATTGAACCAGATTACCAGATATTAGATACTTGAGCAAAAACTTTGCTAGATTGGAATTTGTGTCCAATACTTTAGGGACTTTTCGATTTCACGACGGTAGACAAAGAGGACGAAACTTGCAGCAAAAAACTAACCTGCGCATGAGCAAAAAGCGAATATCACTCCTTCCTGTTGGTTTTCAGAGCTGTTGTCGGCCGATTTAACTTTTGCTCTAGAAACAGGACTGAACATTGGTTGCCATGGTAATTTTTCTCGTACCGGCGTCTTCAAATCCCGAAACATCTTAACAGCCAGGACAGGACGCCGATTGCGCCTGTGTTAAACACACCACCCTGTTGCTCTACGGTCCTGAATGGAAAAGTCGCTTTTGATAGGATTGGAAGGAGCGGCAATATCCGGCCCTGTCGCAGGGGGTGGCGCCAGAATTTCCCAGACGGGGGGGGGGGGGGGCGGGGGGGCAAGCTCCCCGACAGGGGGGCCAGCATTTCAAGGCCCCGACAAAGGCTTTGAGTTAATCCAGGTGGGACGTGACTTAAAATTTTGAGGCGCGCGTAGCGAGGGAAATTTTTAGCCTTCTTTTCAACAAATACTTAAATTACTTTAATTTTTTAATTTTAAGACAAAATTTAAAAATTTTTAAAGAAATTTTGCTTTTGAGAGGACCATTAAAAACTTGGGGTGTTTATTGAAGGATCTGTCTTCCATATGGGAAAAATCGAAAACGTTATATAGGCGACAGCTGTAAATATTTTGGGGTTACGCATTTAATCTTACTGGGCCTGGGTACTTAGGCTTCAACACGAGACTATAGGTTGCCCGAAAAGTTTTTTTTTTTTGAACCAAGTTTTGAAAATTAAGAGCTTATTTTATTGGAGAAATTTTGGAATTTAATTGAAGAAAATTTGGTTTGGGGGTACAGTTATCATGAAATATTTGGGTTTTTTTTTATAAAGTGATGTGACTTTCAAGAGCAAAATTAGGTAGAATGTTGGGGTGTTTAACAGAGTTGACTTTGGTTATTTATTGTACAGAGTATCCATCGAAATTGGAAAATTTTTAACAATCTGAAGCTTATACTGGAGAGAACTGTAATTTTGTGACAGATTTATGGGTTTTATAATAAAAAAGTCTTATCTTCTTACAAGAAAATCAAGTAGGGCATGATCTGTAGTTTGGTTGGGGTTACTGAATATCATCATGCAGATAAAGGCACTCGGACCATATTGGGAAAATTCTCCCGCGGAACAGTTTGGCTTCCCATACATTTGAAGTTTTATATTTTACATATTGACACAGACGTACGGAAGGGAGCGTTTCAGTTTTGGAGGGGCAGAATTGTCTCCTTTGTCCGAAAAATGTAATTTTGCCCGAACGACTATCAAAGTGCAGAGCACAGATTTTTTTTTTAAAAATTGAGAACCTCCAGACAGCGGAGAATTGCATTTCCCGGCTCGTACTTAAAAACAAACCAGTCATTATTTTGGGCTTTCTTTCGCAATAACATTTTCACTTCATAATATTGTCCCAAAACGAAGAACAATTCGCAAACTTGCAATGTTCTGTTAAGTGATCTGTTCGACAAAAACACTCTATCTAAGCGGAGCCCCACCATCAGTTGGCGCGGAGCGTACAGAAAAATTGTTAAAAAATCTAACCCGGCTCTCAGACAGACGGAACAGGCATTTCCAAGACTTGTAACTAGTAATGAAGCAGTCGCTATTTTGAGCTTTCCTTTAAAATGAAAGTTTCACTTCAATAGAAAAAACCCAACTTGCTAAGTGATCAGAAAATTACCAGATACAAGGGTACTGCTGCAATTAATTAGATGTAATGTTCTTGTCTCTTTTCGGGGGAAAACTCTGTAATGGAATCGTCGTTGTAGTTCATTACAAGGCCCGCTAAAAAGATGAGATTTACTACGTGACTTCCCGAACTGGAGACTATAATTGATTTTTCTTCCTATGTATTTGAATTTTTGAAAATATGTCACATTACAAGGTGGCTGAGTCAAATGAATTTTTAGTCAGACTTATTGGGAGACATTTTCACACTACTGTTTATCATCAGCCTATGTGTAGCTGAAACGGCCTGTCTGATTTTCATTACCGTTACTAGAATTCGCCTGTAGGGGTAGGCCAGGTGGCAGAACATTGGGCACTGCATGCACCTGTGCAACCCCTCGTCTGTTTTTTGTCAGGAAAATTCGGAATTGTGAGTTTCCTTGAAGAATATGGTCTTCAAGAAGACCGTCCGGATCACTGAAGTTTATAAGAACCGCATCTTTTATCAGTTTAAGGTGGGCATGCAGATGAAGGTTCCCCGACGAAATTGGGTTTTCTCAACAAGAGGGGGAAGGGCAACCTTCCCCGACGGGGCATGACCTTGAGGATTGAAGATGGGATGAGGGATAACAGAGCTAGTAAGAAGTGATTAAAACAGATTCAGATAGGCATTAAAATACCGTTACAAAAGAATTAAATAGTTCAAAAAGAAAAAAAAGTTCATGATTTTCCTTCCAGTAACTATAGTCATTTACCTCCATTTTTTGGCCTTCCCGAAGGAAATTGCCGACACTTCCACGACGGGGAGGACAGTTCCACGACGGGGAGGACAGTTCCACGACGGGGAGGAGATAGGACAAGGTACATGAAATGAGGTTTAACCGAGCAAAGAAGAAGTGATTGAAAATCGATTCTGATATGCATTAAAAAGCATTTCGAAACCCATCCAGTATTTTTAGTCCTTGCAGGCTCTTTTTCTTTTTCTTTTTTTTATTATTTTTTTTATTTTTTAGGCCTCCCCGACGAAATCGCCGACCTTCCCCGCGGGGGGGGGGGGGCAGTGGCCCCCGCCGGGGGCATGACCTCCCCGCCCCCCCCCCCCCCCCGCTATATGTAGTTTGGTCAATGACTTCATTCGTTATTCCTGGTAGAAACTTTGGTAACCAAATAATATAGAATAATAATTTACTTAAAATAAATAAATCAACTTTCTATTTTCAGTAAGCTACATAAGGCACGGCTATAATACTTTAAAGATTTGATAGACAAGGGTTCACCAATTTCGTATTTAGAGTTCCGTGACAAATTTAATGTGACTACATTCCCTTTTACGAAGTTTTTTTGAATGCTTTTGGCGATTCCATCCTAATGGAATGGCACTCAATTCAGCGTGAGATAGACCCCCCCGCGTACCCACCCTTAGTCCATTTGGCAGATAAAATTTTTAAAGATTCCTAATTTCCCAAAGGAAATTTATCCTCACTTCACTCTCGGTTTATCTGTACCGCCTCGTACAATTGGCTAAACGGAATTTATTTTTGATTTTAACGATGACGATTAGAAAACCATTTCATAATCCCCTTTTACACCCTCTGTGATACCAAATTCAAGTATCATTTCAAATTTCTTCATCGACTGCTTGCCACTAATAGGTACCTTTATTTAACGGGAAAATGTGATAGTTCTTTTTGCTCCTTTTGTAAAATAGCATCTGAGACCATTGAGCATTTGTTTTGGGAATGTCACGTTACTGCTCACTTTAGTTTAGACTCAGCAACAACTATTTTTTGGTAGGCAATTTATATTGACAAAAAAAAGACTTTTAATTTGGTTATAACTTGGACTTAGATCCCCCCCCCCCCCCCCAATGAACTATTTCGTTCTTCACTGTAATCATTTTATCTATAATTGCAAGTTAAATCAGAGTCTGCCAAAAAGTATTAAGTTCTTGTGAGATTTCTCCAAACTCTGTGTTCCTTTGAGTAGATCAAGAAAACTTGATGATCTTAATGTTTGTCTTGCTCACTGCTCGAGTCTTTTAACTTAGTACGGTACCTTTTTATTGTTATTGCTTTTATCAACCCCAACGTTTTTGCTCTTCATTGTGATTGCTTAACTAGATTATTGTAAAATTGAAGTTACATCATTTGCACTATGTATATATTTGTATAACGTATGTACGTGTAAGAATGTGTTGTTGCGTCGCCGTCCTCCAAGTCTTCCTTCCGTTGTCGAAGAATGTAGGGGGTACAGGAACTTCTGGGCAAGCCGTGGGGTAGGGGTACTAGAGTGATGGTGGGGTTGTGAAAGTTTCCTCGTTACCCCTTGCAGCTGCCAAAACTAAAACTAAACATGACACATTGTGACTCAAATAAACAGAGAACAAGTATTTTAAGGTACCACTTCTTTTATTTTAAGCTGGCGTTCAAGAATCAAAATCTTCACCATGCAGCTACTTTTTCTTCTGGATACATGATACAACATACAAATGATCTCTCGAAACCTCTTCTTGATAACAGAAATCCCAGTTAATCTAGTTCCCTTTACTCTGTTGCCTGAAATTACATCCCCAATTATACCCTCAGAGATTCAGATAAACTCATAATTATTCTGACTGCCAACACTAAAAGCTTCCCCACCAAGAGAGTAATTGGATGGATTTGGATTCCAATTTAGTCTATTCCAAAGCTAAAAGTCCCCCTTTAAAAGTGACAAAACTGAGCATTGTCCTGCTATGTCGAGTTTTGCAAATTTATCTCTAACTAAGAGCCATAAAATTAAATCTTACCAGGCCAGAGTAAGAGATGTTAGTCCCTGTCCCATATTCTCCTGGTGTACTATACTGAAAATATGCCCACCAAAAATGTTTCCTCTCTAAAATTCACCAGTCTTTCCCTCCTGAAAATAGCCCAAATCGCCAGAAGTTATTGACAGTAATTAAATACTTAGAGTCTATTTGCTTCTTCTCTCTCTTAAATCTAGATCTTGAATGAATCCTCCTAAACTTCTAACTTCTCAACTTTTCTACTTCTTTCCTCAAACCATACTTTTAGACACAGAGAAAAATACTACTCATTCATTGGTTAGAGTGATTTGAAATTTTTCTGATTGACTGGGACCTACCCAGACGGCACTCATTTTGTAAGCTAGGTTACTGAATTCAACTTCAACTGCACCTGGAGAATATTATTAAAGAGCTTCTTAGAATTTCTCCCCAATTAGAGCAAGCCCCATCTGCATCTGCACAATGATATTAAAGAGTTCCTCAGAAGTTCTCCCCCAATTAGGGCAAGTTTTGCTTCCCATCCTGTCCCATCACATGGTTTACAAATACCCCCCCCCCCCCCCCGCCTTCGATCTAGGTCAACAACAGAATTAATTTGGAAGTGACTCACCCTTATTGTTATAAAACTTTAGGAAACGCAGGATTTCTACTTCCAGATTCTCCATAAGGTAGCCTGTACATTTACCGTTGTGTATGTTTATGTGTGTATTGGGATTATGTAATGAGTTTGTTGGAATTTATTAAAAATAACTAGATGAAAATATATAAAGGCCGTCACGGTGTCTCAGACGCTTGCCATTGACTGTATCCTGACAAGGACAAGTTGTGGAAAGCGACCTTTGTTTTCACAGGGACACTCCTTCGTTAGTTAGTTTAGTTAGTTAGTTCGTTCGTTAGTAAGTTAGTTAGATGGAGTTTAAGGACCCAGTGTCCAACCTATTGGTTCAAGTCGAGCCGGCCACGGCCCTTTCTCCAGTTGTTGCGTACTGGCTTGTTTTCCCTGCTCCATTGATTATGCGGAGCATCACGCACAACAGCAGTAGGTTCCATTTTTAGAGTCTTTGGTATGACACGACCTGGGAATCGAATTGAACCCGCGCCTTCCTCGTGAGAGGGGATGCTCATACCGCTAGACCAAACACGCGAAGGACACTCCCTCGTAGCTTTGGAAAAGCTTTGGAAAATGAGACTTGTGAAATCCACTCAGAGGTTTCGAGAGAAGTCACCCTTTCCTTTAAGCAGGCTTTTGATATTGTTTAATGTTCATTTTTCCGATATTGATAGTTTATCCCCTATTTTTGGCCACTGCGCTAAATGGGGGGGGGGGGGGGGGGTGCCACTATGATTTCCAATAAACTGGGATGCTTTGTGGAACAAACTTTCCTTGCCCGCCTTGCCAACCCATTGCGATGTGGTCCTGGCCTCCCAGCTTTGTTACCTTAAATGGGTTCCCAAAACGAACATAGTTTTTTGCATTTTTTTTTTGGCAAACAACCCAAAGTATAGGGCGCTTCAGATCCTACCCCAATTTTGTCCTTTTAATTCATATCCTCCGAGTAACACCTCTAAGAGGAACATGCAGTTTATAAAAATTTACAGTCTTTGTTCAAACCAAGTTCTGTTTGATTGAAAGTAGGTTTTGTTGGTAAAGATGAAACTATCTAATTCCCGGCACTGAGTGCAAAGCCAGAATGTTCGTTGTAGATTGCCATCCTCGGCACTTCAAGCCTTTTGACCTATATTCAATTGTAAGCTCTCGGAAAAAAATCCTGATGCTGATGTATTTTCATTTTAGATTTCGCTACTTACTTGAAGTAGAATACTAAATCTTGCAAAAAGAAAATAAAGAAGCAAGAGAACTGTTTTTCAGAGAATATTTCTTGTAATTAGTTTGAATTTTGTTTCCCATTTATGCATGACTTCCTTTTCTTAAGGGGTTAAAACTCACTCCTTGTTGTTATTAAAATGTAATCACTTGATTTGTATCAACGTCACATTATATGTATGTATATATTTACGAATCCACAGTTATCTTTTCAATACTGACGAGATGGAAAAAAGGGTTTTGTTGGTAAAGATGAAACTATCTAATTCCCGGCAGTGCAAAGCCAGATTGTTCGTTGTAGATTGCCACACTCGGCACTTCAAGCCTTTTGAAGCAGCATTTTTCATTTAAACCAACTAAACGTAACAAAAGATCCCCCCCCCCCCAGCCTCTCATGTAGATGGGAAACGTGCCAAGTGCACACGCTTTTATTGAAAAAAAAACTGCAATATGATGCTTCATAGCAAATATAAGAAAACAGTATGGTTTTCACTGTCTATGTCGATAATTTAATTTATCGGCAACATTAAGATTCAGCGACAACATAACAAAACATAACACAACACAACACAGCACAGCACAGCACAGCACCTCACAGCACAGCACAGCACAGCACAGCATAACATAACATAACATAACATAACATAACATAACATAACATAACATAACATAACATAACATAACATAACATAACATAACATAACATAACATAACATAACATAACATAACATAACATAACATAACATAACATAACATAACATAACATAACATAACATAACATAACATAACATAACATAACATGTTTTAAGGGCAAAGGAGCTCGGACTAAAGCCCATAAAGTGCCCTGTAATCCAAACACTATCAACATAGTACCTAACTTACTGAAACTAGCCCTGTTCAAACAGATTCTACTATAGTCATGAAACAATTTGTCAGTATTAACCTTAAAAGCATTGCACAGATGGGGAGATTTCTCCCCACTCTTATAGACTGTTCCACTCATTTACAGTTCTATGGGAGAAACTGGAAACAGAAGTACCCCGACCCTTCATGCGAAAATTGTGGAAAATGATAACCCACGTCTTGATGACTTCAATGTAATGATCAGTACATGAAAATTTAAAGCATTTCGAGCCTGGCAGTTTTTAAGTACGTAACCCGTTGATTATTAAGAGTTTGGAAAATTTCATGGGGGAGGCATTAGTCCCCTTCCTCCGGTCCGCCCCACAGCCAGGCAGTCAGGCTATGACCCTCATATCATGATCAAGATCGACCACCCCTCAACAACATTCTGGTTATGCCATTAGTTGTCGTAAAAGTGCAGTCATGTGAATGATTTTTTTCCTAGCATGTTCGGATCCGTCCCACGTCTTCATTTTTTTAACCACTGCAAAACAATCAAAATCATGCAAGAATGAATCAAATTGACGTAAGCGGTCTATAGCAAGTCTAATGTTTACATCGCCGCTCTTGAAACACACGTCTTTTTACTAAACGACTGTAGGCAGAAGTCTACGAGATTTGCAGATAAAGACACCAGCTCGACTCAACACTGCACCGTGCACTGACACTGTGTGTTCCACCTACAACATGTACAAAAGTTGACAGTTCATCAGCCTGTCATATCAGCTGTATTCCCATGACACAAGTGATACTGCATGCTAGCCTAGGCTAACCATACCAGGCGAAACTCCCACTAACACAGTGACAGAGTAGCTACACAGTATCGTGCGAAGTCAAGTTGTTTTTTCGCTGACCATGTAAGAATTGAAGCCAAAGGTCATGCCTTTGTTTAAGAGAAAATCAGGTAACGAAAATGTTTTAAGGAGGTAGCCAAGTGTCTGTAAAAAGAAAATGAACTTTTTATCGCTTATTCTTCTGTTTTGAGTTTGGACCTGCAATTATGAAACTATCCTAGCCTAGGCTAATAGGCCTAATACTTAATAGTAATACTAGTCGACAGCCAACGTTAGGTACTTCACTGTACTGTATGGCAGGTTATGTTGTAACAGTAACAATGCCAAAAAGGATGCTGTTGCATCCTTGTAAAAGTGCAGTATGCCTTGGCTACCTTTAGTAGAAGCCTGCACTAATCCACACTGTAATTTAGAAGAGAATTGATTGGTTGTGTGACCTTTGTCCGAAAGTTGTGACGCAGACAGATCGATAGCTCCCAAGTTCCAAGAGGCTAGATGCAGCTCCAACTGATCTGTCCATTGGTGGATCGCGACCGAGGGGAGGGGTATAAGGGGAGGGGGTGCATATCTCCCAAGTGACCCGCATTTTGCGGGTTTGACCCGCATTTGGACTCCCAAACCGCTGACCCACCCAGCACCCAGCCTTCTGAAAAACCTGCATTTCAAATCTCTGAAGTATTCTTAGTAAGCCAACCACATAAATTAGCAAATAATTCAGCTTACTGATAGCTACAAATTCAGTAAATCGTATCTCACAGCACATTCAAGTGCACGCCCTGCTACACAATGCATGGGCCTAGGAACGTATGGAACTATGCTTGTGGTCGCAACATCGTTATCGGCTAACCTTCCCAGCAGGTATGGAATATATTCCTGTCACTGCGTAAATAGTGTTATAACATCATTCAACTCTGCATTCAATGGCAAAAATAAATAATCACTTCGCAGGATCTGGATCTGGAAAAATACTGCACAACACTCCTGGTGGAGTCAAACGTGCAGAGTTGAGTGTGCGCATGTAGTTAGTCGTCCTGTCTGAGGATCCTCAAGGCTTCGCTCGTGAACTGCTTGGGGTCCTGGAGATCTGTAATGTTCTGGGAGAGTAGGTTCCAGTCTCTGACGGTCCGAGGAAAGAAACTGTATTTGAAGCGGTCCTTTTGGTTGGTATATTTGTAAAGCTGTTTGAATGGTGATGCCTGGAGGGCCACCGGACTGGTTGTAGGTTGTTGATTGGCAAGGCTAGGAGGCCCAGGTTATAGGCAGGGCTTATCTCAGAGTTTCCCGAACATTCTTAACTGTCTTGCCAGTTCTTGACGTTCTTGGCTAGGCCTTTTTGTTTACATGGCTAGAATGCCATGCGCGATCACAATATTCAATCATTATTTTTGAGGTTAATTTGTTTGCTGTACCCCCACAGTTTGCAAATGTCAACTTGGTATGTCACAAAGTGGCAACAGCAAACGTAGTCCTTTAGCACCCTCTTCAGACTATAGCCCGTACGTACCAAACGTTCCCAAACGTTAGGCCTAGATGCATTGTATAGCAGTGGAATGTGCTGTGAGATATGATTTACTGAATTTGTAGTAATGGGTAAGCTGAATTACTTTCCAATTTGTGTGGTTCTCTAACTAAGAATACTTCGGAGATTTGAAATGCGGGTTTTTTCAGAGGACTGGGCGGGTCAGCAGGTTTGGGTGTCCAAATGTGGGTCACATCCGTGAAATGCGGGTCACTTGGGAGGTATGTAGATCCCTGCATTTCTTGAAGAAATCCAAATTTAAAATTTTATAATAAATGCCAAATATTTATGTTAGTTTGAACATGGCTGCAAAGGCTGCCTTCTTAAATTGGAAACCAAGACATTTTTTTGTGGAAATGAAAGGGGAAGGGGGAAGGCAGGATTTTACCCCCCTTATTCTGGGAAGCTAGGGCTTCTGGGAAGAGACCCCCTTCTGGGAAGAGGGGAGGCAGTTTCTGCCTTTCCCTGCACCATGAAAACAATGAAAATCATGAAATTTCTGAAACTGGAAATACACATAAAAGTGGATTGATGTACAAAATTTGGAAGTGACCTTAAAAAGGCTGTGTCAAGATAAGTGACTATGTACAGTGTAGGCCAACATAGTGATGGAGTGTATTGGGTCTGTCAGTACCTACTGAGTCATTCAATGCAGTTATTGAACATGATTGTACAGTCTGCTTCTTCAAGTCATCCAGTGCCTGCAAGGCAGTGACCATAGCAAAGGATGACTCATCCCTTGGTATGGTCACTGACTTGCAGACTGTACACAATCTCTACAGTACCATTTACTCAAAATGTGTTCCTGAAAGTGGAGTAGCTAATATGCAATGATATGATTCACTGAAAATTTTATGAAAACACTCCCAACCCTTCTATAATAGTTATCAGGAAATCTGAAAGCTTTATGTGACTACTGCACTGCAGGGGAAAGTAATAACATGTATGGTGTGACTGTACATGAAAACATGTTTTGACTAGTATGTACAAAAACAATGTTTAACTACAGGTATGCAACCTGCCCCAAAGGTTGGATGGATTTCATACTTTATATGTGAATGCATGATTTTGAGAAAGTGATCTTGATGGGTTTTGCTGGAGGTCAAAAATCACTTGTGGTAACCTTGTGTCAATATCTTCAAACTTTGTTCACACAATATCTCAAGTAAGGGAGCTTTGGCAGATTTGATGTTTTGTATGCATGAATACAAGTATTTACCGTATATTCTGTAATAACGCCAGTCTTGAAAAGGGGGGAATTTATTTGAGGGTATATTTTAATAAAAAATTAACTAATCAGCATCGGTAAAATTCTGCCATTTAGCCCATCATTACCACCGATTATTTGTAAACTGAAAAAGGGCACAAATATACTTGAAACATGCTCTTAATTTCGTTAAAATTCGTGTAAATACCGTACTCGATCCTTCCTGCCAAAACGGAATGCATTGATAAGCACAAACGTATAAATTATACCGCTGCCATGGGCGCCATCGTTGGTTATTTTCCCCATAACAATGTAGTATAACCTGTAATTGTATTCCTTGCAGTCTGGAAAAAAGTGCCGTGTAAGTTGCTGTACAATTTGTTCTGTACAAAAACACAAGTACAGACTGTCGAGCTGCAGTGTTTGGCTGTATTTTCAAGTTCCCAAGCTTACCATGTATATCTGTGCCTGTTTTGTACACGTAGCACTTAGAATCTTCTGAAGTTCGTTGGTTATTATCCTGCATAAATTAAGCCATTTCTCGCATTCCTTCCATAATGTTATTTACAGTAGGACTTATGAAATGTGAACGTCATTGCCAACGAAAACAGTGATGCACATGGTCACATGCAGCCAACTTTTCACCCATGCATGCAGTAGACTTACGTGCGTGTCTGTTTTTACCGCCAAACAAGGCATCATGTTTTGCTCGGTGACATCATATGCATACGATGTATTGCAAAATTTAAATTGTCCCTGCATTGTGATTGGTTCAAATGCGATGATTCTAGCCAGCCAATCACAACTCTTGCCATCGCCTATAAGATTTGGTGTGTGAAAATACTAGGCCTCGAGACAAATTTTTCTATTGAGTTTTTATGTGTTACGACAATCCCATTTCCTATGCTGATATAACCGGCTAGCGCAGAAAGGGGAGCCCCGTGCTAAACTCACCAAGAAACGACATCACAAATCTCTTCGTACGTGGATTTTTTGGGGATCTCACTTGTGTGCATTTCAATTGCAGATTATTTTCAAACACGACGTAAGTTTTGGACAAGAACTGCTAAAAATTTACGGGGATATTAATATCCGAAAAGAACCAAAGGATACGTTAATCGGGTGCAATTGTTTTGCTGCCCCAGAACCGCTAAGATTATTATGATTGTGTATTTCTACATGGATTCATTAAAGCGGGATTCTACAGTACATTAACGCAACTACAACCCAGTACAGTAAAATACTGCAAATGTTCCGACATGATTGAGGGATGAAAACTAAACAGAGCATGATGTTTGGGTAAGAACTAAATTATCAAAGGGTATATGAAATGGACTGAAAACAATCCTACTATATTAACGATTGGTTTATGTCTCCACATTTGAAAAGAAAATATTAGGCCTACAAATATGATATTCCATTCGCGAAACAAATGGAACTATTCCCAATATTTTCCAACTTGAACGATATGCACAAAGCAAGGGGGGCGTACTTTAGGCACAAACATGTGTCTTCCCTCTTTCTAAAAATCGGTAATCGGCATCGGGCCGATTGTTAAATTAAATACCGTTTATGTATAACGGGTCAAACACTAGCTTAATCTGTGGTATGGGCCTGGAGTGCGGGAGGCCTTGGCCTACGCAGTTGTTAAAAATTTGGGGGGGGGGGGCGTTTATTACAGAATATATGGTATTTTGATTTTTATTTTAAAGAATAATGGCTGCATTATGGTTAGAATAATGGCCTTTGGGTTTCGGTTGAGAGTCATCCACCAGGATCACCAAATGTCAAAAAACAAAATTTCACCCAAATTTCCAAGACTGTTTTCTACTGCTAGCAACTTTTTCAAAAAGCACAATTTTCCAAAAAAACCCTAACATCAATATTAACACAATAACTGATGTTGGAGCATGTTAAAATAGCAGTAGACCAGGGAATGAAAAATGTATGAAAGTTCATGGCATTATTTAGGATAGAACTAATTTTATGTCATCATGCAAACCCTCAATTCATTTTTGCATTCTGGTTGTTTATTGTGACAATACATTTTATTGTATTTCAGAACCACTGCTCTTACTGTTACTCTTTTAACACTTGTTTGACTGACTCAAAGTACCATTTAGAAATCAAGGCATCCATAAAAAATTTCTGGTTTGAATTTCTATGCCTTTTTGGTTTCGATGAAAAGAGAAACCTATGCATTCATGATGGCGTGTGTGTGTATGTATGTGTGTATGTGCGTGTGTATGTGTGTGTGTATGTGTGTGTTTGTGACACTTTGCTTGTTTACACGATATCTTGAGAAGAGAAGATCTGACAGTTCTCAAACTTGGTACACAGATACCCCATACTGAGAGGAAGAACCCTATTTATTTTGGTTGAGGTCAAAGGTCATCTGGGGTCACAGGGGGTCAAAAACCAAAATCCTTGTTTACACAATATCTCAAGACAGGAAACTTGGATTAATTTCAAACTTGATATGTTGATGCGTTATGATGTAAGGAAGAACCCTATTGATTTTGGTGGAGGTCAAAGGTCATTTGGGGTCACGTGGGGTCAAACCCCGAAATCCTTGTTTACACGATATCTCATGGTAGAAAACTTGGATTAATTTCAAACTTGATATGTTGATGCGTTAGGATGTCAGGAAGAACCCTATTGATTTTGGTGGAGGTCAAAGGTCATTTGGGGTCACATGGGGTCAAACCCTGAAATCCTTGTTTACACGATATCTCATGGTAGGAAACTTGGATCAATTTCATACGTGATATGTGGATGCGTTATGATGTAAGGAAGAACCCTATTGATTTTGGTGGAGGTCAAAGGTCATTTGGGGTCACATGGGGTCAAACCCCGAAATCCTTGTTTACACGATATCTCATGGTAGAAAACTTGGATTAATTTCAAACTTGATATGTTGATGCGTTAGGATGTCAGGAAGAACCCTATTGATTTTGGTGGAGGTCAAAGGTCACTTGGGGTCACATGGGGTCAAAACCCGAAATCCTTGTTTACACGATATCTCATGGTAGAAAAGTTGGATTAATTTCAAACTTGATATGTTGATGCGTTATGATGTAAGATAGAACCCGATGTATTTTCGTGGAGGTCAAAGGTCATTTGGGGTCACATGGGGTCAAACACTGAAATCCTTGTTTACACAATATCTCATGGTAGGAAACTTGGATCAATTTCATACTTGATATGTTGATGTGTTATGATGTAAGGAAGAACCCTATTGATTTTGGTGGAGGTCAAAGGTCATTTGGGGTCACGTGGGGTCAAACCCAAAATCCTTGTTTACATGATATCTCATGGTAGAAAACTTGGATCAATTTCAAACTTGATATGTTGATGCGTTAGGATGTCAGGAAGAACCCTATTGATTTTGGTGGAGGTCAAAGGTCACTTGGGGTCACATGGGGTCAAATCATGAAATCCTTGTTTACACGATATCTCATGGTAGGAAACTTGGACCAATTTCATACTTGATATGTTGATGCATTACGATAGGAGGAAGAACCCTATCGATTTTGGTGGAGGTCAAAGGTCATTTGGGGTCACATGGGGTCAAACCCTGAAATCCTTGTTTACACGATATCTCATGGTAGGAAACTTTGATTCATTTCAATCTTGATAGGCTGATGCGTTATGATGTAAGAAAGAACCCCATTTATTTTCGTGGAGGTCAAAGGTCATTTGGGGTCACATGGGGTCACACCCCGAAATCCTGGTTTACACTATATCTCAAGGTAGGAAGCTTGGATTGATTTCAAACTTGATATGTTGATGCGTTAAGATGGGAGGAAGAACCCTATTGATTTTGGTAGAGGTCAAAGGTCATTTGGGGTCATAGGGTTCAAACTCAGAAAACCTTGTTTAGGATAGCTCAAGGTATGAAAGGTGGATGGATTTCAAAATTAGTATGTAAATGAATTATGGTGAGAAGATGGTCTGTATAAGGTTATTTTTTGTGGAGGTGAAAGGACATCTGGGGTCATGATCAGTCAAACTTTGAAAAACTTGTCAAAATGGGATATCTCAAGGTAGGAAACTTGGATGGATTTCCCAATTAGTATGTGGATGTGTTATGGTGAGTTGAAAGTACTGTACCTGTTGTTTTTGGTGGAGGTCAATGGTCATCTGGTATCACCTGGCATCAAACTCTGAAAACCTTGTTTGCAGAATATCTTAAGGCACAGTATGAAAGAAAAACCAGTCACTTACAGGTGGAGACAAAGGCTATTTTGGGTCACCAGTTGTTACAAGAAATGTAGCATTTTATTGAAAAGAGCATGTATGTATCATCGAAACCTCAATGCATTTTTGCATTCTGGTTCGAAGTTCTATCACAAAGTACATGCTATCTTGGATAATCAAGAGAAAGAATGTTTTTAAAGTAGCACGTAAGTTTAACTGAGTAACCGCCTCCTGGTACCACAATGCTACATGTTTCAGAACACACAAACTAGTCATCATTCTTATCTACTCTATTGTAACATTCTTTACCTTTATATTCAGGTGGTTTATTTGTCAGTCAGAAAATCTGCAATACTGTTAATCTACATTATAACCTGTGGTGGGGAGTTCCTGTTTTGCATATAATATGCCTCATTGGTTACCCTCAAAAATGGGTCAAGCCAGTTCCCACTCAATGGTTTTGGGTTGAACATAGCTGCATTGCAACAGGGTTGCCACTATGCCAGGTGGCACTGGGAGGTGCTACCATGCTGTCAAAATCTCCACCCATTACTCACTGTCAATATCAGCATCACTGCCTTGCACAAATTCCTTTCCTTTGCTAAATTAAATTCTTAGATTTCTTTAGAATTGAGTAAAAATTCCTCCTTTTGGTAAGCACTCACCGGTCTGCAATTTTTTTTTAAAGGGGAGGTGGGACAATGACTCCCCTTAGACCCCTCTCTCAGGACCATGACCACAAATTATCCAGCTCTCAAAATAGTCTAGTGGCAATCCTGACATGCAATGTACAAATTTTTATTTCAACTTAATGTTATCCAACAGCAATTGCACTGATGTTTTCTCTTTCATATTTTCTCCTCAAGATAAACGAAACCAACAACCTACCATACAGCAAGGAGTCACCCCCCCTCCTCCTGTCAAAGCTCACCCTCAACGGGTAGGACCTGTCCAAGATGGGACAAGGCCCATGGAGGATCGTATTGGCGTGGATGATGTTCCAGATGGACCTCAGATAAGTGGAACTAGCATCACTGAACTTCAGCGAACCCTTAGTAATGAAGAAGGAAAGCTGGGTGACCTGGGAGCAGGAAAGCTTGGAGGGAGAGCTGGACAAGGTATGAATATTTATGAGGAAAAATACTCCTGAATAGTTGGTTGCAAGGGATTTGTAAAGTAGGTCTAGTATTAGCCATGGGTGGATCGGTGTCAGGCATATCAAGAATGTTGGACCTAGAAGACTTTGATCCCATATTATCATTTATTACATGATCCTTCATTTTAACTTAAGGATGTACAGGTAGCTGGTCTCTAAATCTAATGCTCAGGAAACACTGTGCAAAAAGATTGCTGTGATGACTCTTCAGCACCGTAGAGAATTTTCTATGGCTGTGTCTTACAGTTTAGCATGTATCTAAGCTAAATGCACCCTGCATCTATAAATGAACTCCGTGTGCAATGCACTCTTACGTATGGAAGAAGCTCCCAAAATGCACCTTGCAACAGCAATTCAAATCATAGATATTAATCACTCCAGATACTTTTAAAGAGTAGAGTCATTTTAACAGAATGCAGGGTTCACATTTTGTTTGACATAAAGTGGGAGGACTTAAGCCATACACATACATGTATACTTTAGGATTGGACAGTAATGTGCAATCTTACTGCAAAACTTAATTTTCCAGGATCTAAAAATTAGCTTGTTCAGCATGGCTGTTCACAGGGATGCTGAGGGGGCTTAAAATTGGTGAATCACAAAATTGGGTGTTCGGTTGCCCCTTTTAGGAAGTTGTCCAATTCAGGATTTGTTGGTTTGCTCAGTTTAGCAGTAGGGCAGTGGTGCAGAGCAGGTATCTTTCCCCCCACCCAGCCTTTGGAAAAGTGGCAGAAGACTGGGGATATGCTCACATCTGTTAGTTAGGGATGTTAAATGATGGTCCCAGGAGCAGGATTGGGATCAATTAGTACATGCCTGCCTCATAAACCTCTGGGTACTATTTAAAAAGAGAAGGCGAAGATCCTGGTGTTCATCCACGCTCACTCTGGCATAGGGTCCTCGATGAGCCAAATGGCTTCCTGACCGTCAAAACTTTAAATTAAATCAATGAAATGTAAAATCATGTAACTACTGGAGCAATTCATAACATAACAGACCCTGAGGTTATAGTATCATTTTTGACAATTGAACTAAGTAAATGAGGAACTCTGAGGTACAAACATTTGAGATGAGAAAATTTACCATTTAGGTGTTTGACTAGCTTTATTCCAGTTCTTTATTGTTGGTAAAATATCGAGCAAATGTCATGCATTGTATTAGGCACTTTAAATGTATTCCAACGTATGACATTTTCTGTGCTTGGTTTATGTAAAATTTTGGGTAGTAAGATACTCCTAGTGTTCTGTTGCTTGTTACTGGTCTGTAGGACCTGGGATCAGTATTTTTCATCATCATCTTAGGTGTGTGCATTTGTATCATACATTGGCAGGACATGCTTTTAATAATTATTCCAAACTGCCACTGGTAATGGCTTATTTTCTGGAAATGATAATGTATAATGTTTTTCTCATCTCAAATTCAGCTCAACGAGGGTAGCAGTTGGAAGGAAAAGGGGGAAGAATTAGTTTAGTGTACTTGTGAAAATGAATGTTTTCTGTATTACTCTGTGGTTTCATACAACAAGAACATCTAGAAAGGTGCTTTTGGGCAAGGAAATCCCATGATGTCGTAGCTCACAGTCCCACGATGTCGTAGTCCATCATCCTATAATGCAGTAGTCCATTGTATTGACAACAAGGAAATTCTGTTCTAAATCTGACTTGCTACTTTGTTTCACACAGATCATTCCAATTTATTTGAAGAGCAATCAAGGGTACACCGTTCCAGACTCTGTAGAACTTTGCCAGAGTTCCTAAATGACAACAGCGCCCTCCCGTACCTCATTCAGTACATGGACTCTGTCAATGCAGTACAGATGGTGCAGTGTTGGCTTGCAACAGAAAGTTTCAATAAAGCTTCTTGGTCACAGAGTCTGACTGCACCAGTGGAGAAAGAAACCAAACAGAACATTCCTGATAAATCTATAGATGATGGAATTTGTATTGAAGTAGACAGGTCTATGAATGGATCTTTGCAGGACCCTTCACTGACATCAAATGATTTGGAGGCACAGACTGTCCCAAGGATTGAAATTAATGGGGAAAAAATGGGCAGTCCAGAAAGGTTAAACAATAATAAAGATGAAGAAGCAAGGATTTCAGATTCTCCTGAGAAAGTAAATAAAGTAAAAACTCATTCCAGGGCAAGATCAGAGTCAGCTGCCGTAGATATAGCTAAAATAACAGAAAGAAATAGCAATACAAAGGGAAAGGAATTAGGCCATCGGAGAAACACATCAGATTGGAAAAATGTGGATCCCAAAACAGGTAGGGTTGTTTTGGAAAAGTCTCTGTAAGTCTCTGTATCAAACTCAATCTTTTTCTTTTCAATTTTAGTTTTCTAAGGGTTGGAACTGTCTTTAGGTAGTCTGTGGTAGAGAGAAGAAACAGTCCAGGTAGGTAGTATCCAGGGAACTACAGTAATCATCCTAGGATGAAAAAAAAGTAATACAGTGGAGGAACACTGTACTTCTTCTAACAATAATAAAAATGCACAAGTTTCTGATTTACTTTGTAAATTATAATACTGTTTTATCATTACTACATATTCTGTAATTTAAATGGTTTTGTTTTCTTCTACTCTCAATCAGCTGTGGAACGAGATGCAATCAACATTTACACCAAATTTCTATGCAAAGATGCAACTTCACCAGTAGGTATACCAGAAGAGATTAGGTTATCTGTCATTGGTAAGTAAATTAATCTTTTACATGGTTTTTGTAGAGGAGGATATAGGGGAAATGACTCCCCCCCCCCTTCAGTGATCTGCTGTTGCTGGTCGGCGCCTGTCGAGCCTGAGCGGGGGGCAGAATTGCCGACCGGCATAATGTGCCAAAATAAGTTTCCAACCAGCACAGATTCCCATTAAGAGCCCAAATAGAATTGCCTCTTTTACTAGGGATCAGCCTTAAGGAATTTACTTGTTGTCATCATTTGGAGACATAGGGAAATCCAGTTCATAACTGTTCACAGTTTCCAACACAACTTGTGAAAATACCATTATTTTGTATCCTATGGCAATAACTGTTTTCTATTTGTAAATTCTTATTGTGGCACTTTAGTTTCAACTATTAAAAGCAGCTATTAACTGAACAAATGAGCGGTTGACTGAAATATTTACGCACAAACCTTTGTACATAGCTTGTGTGAATTATACCATGGAGGTACTACTTCCATGATTATTTCTTATAGTCTTTAAAGTGTAAGTATGAGATCTCTTACAACTCCCAACAGCAAAGAAAAAACTTTGCTTCATGTTCTTCACAACAAAAAATATAACAAGGAGTAAGCTTTCTGGCAGAAAAGATCTATTATAAAAGTATAAAACAGAAACAATTAAAAACAGTTACAGTTATTCAAATGACTGTAGAATATGCAGTCAAAGGTCTTCTGGGGTCACCAGGGGTCAAAGTCTGAAAATCTCGTTAACGTGATATCTCAAGATAGGAAACTTGGATAGATTTCATATTTGGTATGTAGATGCATTAAGGTTAGATAGTGGTCCTTATTATAATTTTTTGCAGAGGTCAAAGGTCATCCAGGGTCACCAGGGGTCAAAGTCTTCAAATGTTGTTAATGCGATATCTCAAGATGGGAAACTTTGATAGGTTTTATATATGGTATGTAGATGCCTTATGGTCAGAAAATGCTTCATTTTGTATTTCTCAAAGGTCATCTGGGGTCACCAGTGATGTAATATCTCAAGATAGGAAAGTTGGATAAGTTATGGTCAGAAGATGGTCCTTAGTATTTGTGGTAGAGGTCAAAGGTCATCTGGGGTTACCAGGGGTCACAGCCTAAAAACCTTGTTCATTTGATATTGCAAGAGAAGAAACTTGGATAGATTTCATGTTTGGTATGTGGATGCTTTATGGTGAGAAAATGGTCCCTATGATTTTTAGAGGAGGTCGAAGATCATCTTGGGTCACCAGGGGTCAAAGTCTGAAAATCTCCTTAACGTGATATCTCAAGACAGAAAACTTGGATAGGTTTCATATTTGTTATGTGGATGTGTTATAGTCAGAAAATGATTCCTATTTTTTAGTGGAGGTCAAGGGTCATCTGGTATAACAAAACTATTTTTTGAACATGCTAGTACAACATTTGAGAGAGAAGATATGGTACACGGTGGTGTTATTTGAAATGGAATGTTCATGTATCGTTGGAACCTCAATGCATTTTTGCACTCTGGTTAGACTTGCACTTTCTGTGGTAGTAGTGATGGTACTCTTTTGAAGCGTTGATTTTGTTGATGTGCTGTAACATGCTGTCATTTTCTGTTAATGGGGAGTTACAGCGGGATAATAAAATTGGTTGAGACTGTGAATTAAACGAAAATGCACAGCCCTGAGCTCAACTGCCCATCTTAAAATTGTTACCTCATCCTATCTGAAATAAATTGCAAGTTTTCAAAGGTTTTTTTCAGTTAATTACAAAATTTCAGACATACCATCCCCAACTTCTAGGCTTTTTATACACAGCTTAAAACACTCATAAAGTACTGTCTCCAGCCATCTGAGGGCTTTTAAATTCAAAAAATTTTCTTGCATGCTCCGCATTAACCAGTTGTTGCGCTCCACTTAGATAGTCTCCTGCCTGCACCTAAACCATCCTGCACAGAACCCTGTCTACCTCCCTGAAATATTGAGATGTGGGATTTTGTTTTCTTGATTATATAAGTTGCTATATAGAAAGCCATATTTCCCAAGTTTAAAACTTGGAGGGAATGTTGGGACAGTACAGGAATTATTGAATACTGCAAAATGCAAACACTGCCCCCCACTCCGGCTATGATCAAAGTCAGTACCAGGAAGTACCAGCAATAAATGTGAAAAAGAGGGACATGGTAATAAGGATTTCTTTTTAAGACTGATGAATGTATGTGAAAGTGAGATATCTCAGACTTGATAAATGTTTCCTTTAACTTTTTTGGATGATATTACTCATGTGAGCCTGTAATAAAGACAAATACTACAATAGAAACACGAAATGAGGAATATGTAGAGAGTTGAATATCCATTGAGAATTGTTATTTTATTTGTCATATCAATTTCATTTTTATTTCAATGAAGTATTATTTTAATTTTTTCAGCAAAAATATGTCCACCAGATGGGGGTCAGCTAGACCCAGACTGTTTTAAAGAAGCTCAGGAACATGTGTATACTTGCTTAGAAAAACAGTAAGTCATTTGTTTTTTTGGTTTCGATGAAAAGAGAAACCTATGCATTCATGATGGCGTGTGTGTGTATGTATGTGTGTATGTGCGTGTGTATGTATGTGTGTATGCGTGTGTGCGTGTGTGTGTGTGTGTGTGTGTATGTGTGTGTGTTTGTGACACTTTGCTTGTTTACACGATATCTTGAGAAGGGAAGATCTGACAATTCTCAAACTTGGTACACAGATACCCCATACTGAGAGGAAGAACCCTATTGATTTTGGTGGAGGTCAAAGGTCATCTGGGGTCACAGGGGGTCAAACCCCGAAATCCTTGTTTACACGATATCTCAAGATAGGAAACTTGGATTAATTTCAAAGTTGATACGTTGATGCGTTATGATATAAGGAAGAACCCTATTGATTTTGGTGGAGGTCAAAGGTCATTTGGGGTCACAGGGGGTCAAACCCCGAAATCCTTGTTTACGGGATATCTCATGGTGGGAAAATTGGATTAATTTCAAACTTTGTACGTTGATGCGTTATGATGTAAGGAAGAATCCTATTGATTTTGGTGGAGGTCAAAGGTCATTTGGGGTCACAGGGGGTCAAACCCCGAAATCCTTGTTTACACGATATCTCATGGTAGGAAAATTGGATAAAATTCAAACTTGATACGTTGATGCGTTATGATGTCAGGAAGAACCCTATTGATTTTGGTGGAGGTCAAAGGTCATTTGGGGTCACATGGGGTCAAACCGTGAAATCCTTGTTTACACGATATCTCATGGTAGGAAACTTGGATTCATTTCAAACTTGATATGTTGATGCGTTAGGATGTCAGGAAGAACCCTTTTGATTTTGGTGGAGGTCAAAGGTCATTTGGGGTCACGTGGGGTCAAACCCTGAAATCCTTGTTTACACGATATCTCATGGTAGGAAACTTGGATTCATTTCAAACTTGATATGTTGATGCGTTAGGATGTCAGGAAGAACCCTATTGATTTTGGTGGAGGTCAAAGGTCATTTGGGGTCACATGGGGTCAAACCCTGAAATCCTTGTTTACACGATATCTCATGGTAGGAAACTTGGATTCATTTCATACTTGATATGTTGATGCGTTATGATGTAAGGAAGAACCCTTTTGATTTTGGTGGAGGTCAAAGGTCATTTGGGGTCACGTGGGGTCAAACCCTGAAATCCTTGTTTACACGATATCTCATGGTAGGAAACTTGGATTCATTTCAAACTTGATATGTTGATGCGTTAGGATGTCAGGAAGAACCCTATTGACTTTGGTGGAGGTCAAAGGTCATTTGGGGTCACATGGGGTCAAACCCTGAAATCCTTGTTTACACGATATCTCATGGTAGGAAACTTGGACCAATTTCATACTTGATATGTTGATGCATTACGATAGGAGGAAGAACCCTATTGATTTTGGTGGAGGTCAAAGGTCATTTGGGGTCACATGGGGTCAAACCCTGAAATCCTTGTTTACACGATATCTCATGGTAGGAAACTTGGATCAATTTCATACTTGATATGTTGATGCGTTATGATGTAAGGAAGAACCCCATTGATTTTGGTGGAGGTCAAAGGTTATTTGGGGCCACGTAGGGTCAAACCCCGAAATCCTTGTTTACACGATATCTCATGGTAGAAAACTTGGATTAATTTCAAACTTAATATGTTGATGTGTTATGATGTAAGGAAGGACCCAATTTATTTTTTTTGTGAAGGTCAAAGGTCATTTGGGGTCACATGGGGTCAAAACCTGAAATCCTTGTTTACATGATACATTATGGTAGGAAACTTTGATTTATTTCAATCTTGATAGGCTGATGCGTTATGATGTAAGAAAGAACCCCATTTATTTTCGTGGAGGTCAAAGGTCATTTGGGGTCACATGGGGTCACACCCCGAAATCCTGGTTTACACTATATCTCAAGGTAGGAAGCTTGGATTGATTTCAAACTTGATATGTTGATGCGTTATGATGGGAGGAAGAACCCTATTGATTTTGGTAGAGGTCAAAGGTCATTTGGGGTCATAGGGTTCAAACTCAGAAAACCTTGTTTAGGATAGCTCAAGGTATGAAAGGTGGATGGATTTCAAAATTAGTATGTAAATGAATTATGGTGAGAAGATGGTCTGTATAAGGTTATTTTTTGTGGATGTGAAAGGATATCTGGGGTCATGATCGGTCAAACTTTGAAAAACTTGTCAAAATGGGATATCTCCAGGTAGGAAACTTGGATGGATTTCCCAATTAGTATGTGGATGTGTTATGGTGAGTTGAAAGTACTGTACCTGTTGTTTTTGGTGGAGGTCAATGGTCATCTGGTATCACCTGGCATCAAACTCTGAAAACCTTGTTTGCAGAATATCTTAAGGCACAGTATGAAAGAAAAACCAGTCACTTACAGGTGGAGACAAAGGCTATTTTGGGTCACCAGTTGTTACAAGAAATGTAGCATTTTATTGAAAAGAGCATGTATGTATCATCGAAACCTCAATGCATTTTTGCATTCTGGTTTTTTTTTAATCTATGGGCAAATTGAATACTCTGGTATGTGTGGGGTATTACAGGGCTCCTGCAGTCATGAAAAACCTGGAAAAGTTGTGACATTTTTGAAAACTATTTGCAAGGCCTGGAAAAATTTTGTTATGTTTAGAAATTGTTTAAGGTTCTGGAAAAGTCATGAAAATTTCACATATTGTTCCAATTTGATTCATGATGTATTCTTACTTGTGTTCTCAAATTATATTAATTTCACCTCAAATTGTGTTGTTGAAAAGTTTATTTAAGATGCCAAGAGGAAGGACATGGACATTCTTTGGGCCTGGGAAAATCATGAAATAGTTCATAAAAATCATTTCCCCAGTAAGTGTAGTAACTCTGATATTATGGTGAAATGAGAAGGTTGTAGGACTTGGCATAGAAGTAGTCTACTTACTACCTATTATGTTTTGTGATTAGATTGACACATTCTCCTGATGAAACATTGTTTAAATTTTTGCGGTAATTGCCTTGTTTATTTCAAAGGAAGTCATTGCTAGTAATTGGAAAATATTTTAAACTTAATTCACCAATGTTAATTCCTCTCATGGGAAGGATACTTTATCAAAGTAATGTAAGATAAACATGTAGAATAATTAATGAAAATAGAATGGAGTGTCTGTAACATTTATTACTGATTGTAAGGATTCATAATGTATGTACTTTTAATCCATAGCTTTACAAACTTTAATAGATTTTGTACAATATCTAAACATGTGAAATGTTTTTGTGTGCAGCTCAGTGAAAAAGTAGCCAGGCTAATGTAAATAAGTTTACTTGATATGCTCATTAGGAACAATTTTTTTCAATCATGTTACAATAATTTCATTAATATGTAATGGGTAAATTCAAGCATTATAATTCCAATACTCAATATGTGGTTCAAAACTTTATAAAAAAATATATTTGTGAGGGAGATTTGGTAGTATGGTTACAAAAAAAACTTGGGCCTATTGTTAATTCTCCTTAAAGCATCACAGATTTGTTCAAAAGGCTAAGTATAAATTAATTTGACATTGAAGCAGGTGGCTTCACATTGTTCTTCCCCTAAAAGGGACCTTTACTTGAAATAAGCATAGTTTGTTAGACACTTAAACTTTGTACATTCAGGGTAGTGGCTACATATTAAAGCCAAAATACTAATGAGCTATTAATATATTTGTTCCGTAGTATTAGCAGACCATGTCTTTTTTTTAAGTTAAAAATATATACTAGTGGTGTTGCATGGTTCTTTGAAAAACAGTTTCCTGTGAGTTGTATTCCCTTGGTTTGGCTCCAGGAATATCAAAACAACTTTTTTTTTTTAGATTGTTAGTTAAACTTTTGTTCAATGGACAAAAACCAATGTTACATTATGTCAAAGAAATTAATACAAAGCTTAAGACTAAATATACCCCCTCCCTTACCCTCACTTAGGTCATTGTATTGCTGTTCCTGAAACAGAAAATTTGTGAGCATTGGTAGCTTGCATGGTTCAGATTTATGTAATCATTAAATGAATATTGAATGAATATACTTTAAAAGTATACAAAACCTTTCAGAATGTGTGTTGTTTTCACCTGTATAAGTTGTCTATTTGTGACAATTGTCTTGCCAGGTATTTCCCAGATTTTCTGAGGAGTGAATTTCACTGTAAATACCAAGTAGATATACTTACAAGTGGACGTGTTTATCTTGCCGACATTCTGCATAATGAGAGTGCTACATCCTACTTTATGGAGGTGAGTTCTATTTTTGTTTTTACTGCATGTTTAAAGCGTCTTTTGTAAGGTCTATGGTCTGTGCTGGAGTCAAACATATAGTACAGGTATCTGATACCAGTAAGGCATGCTAAAGACTTAAAAAATGGAATGTATTGCCATTGTGTGTGATGTGTGATGCATATGGAATGTGGTATGGAAAGTTAGTTAATTTGAACAATAATGTTTATGAACTTTTATAGAATTTTTGCAATTATCAGTGGAGTATGTTCTAAATTTCCAAACCATCAGCCAAGTCTTAAGTGTCATAGTGGACTGAAATGAACTTAAAGTGGTATTATTGGTTCATAAATTTCACCAAATTTGTCTAAATGTGTAAAAATTTTCTTCATGCGCAAATGACAAATGGTCAAACTTGAATAGTCTGCGTTCTATACTTACAATATAATTTTCATGTACCCTCTAAAATTCCCATTAAATGATCAATATCATCAACTCAATCTTCCTTCAGTGCTTTAAGACATATTGAGACACAAACATGCTCCAAAGCAATATGTGAAGTGACTTTTTTAGATTTCAGGATATAGATATGTATATATAATTACATTCATCTACATTTGAACAAAGGCTGAAACCATCTTGGCTTCATAGCTCAGTGGTTAGAATGTCTGCACCAGAAGGTGGCAGGAGATCCCGAGTTCAAACCCTGGTGGAGTCAACTTCGTTTTTTGCCTCGGCTATATTTTCCAGCTTTTCTGATTTTCATTTAGATATGTATAGACAAATCCGATGAGGACTTATATTTAATGAGCGTAGGCAGCCATTAGTGGGGTCCATCAGCCTTAAATCATCTTCATCTATTGTCTATATTAATTTCAAACCCTCATATTCAATCAAATTGATGGAATCAAGACAAAATTTAGTGTACAATCATCCAAGGAAGTTTATAGATTAAAAAGTGACAGACCCCAGTTATGACCGACTAAAATCAGACCATCACTTGCTATCCGAATTCCTCTATACATATTGAAATAATAAAGAGTGCTAAAATTAAGGAGAATGCTCTGGAAGGTTTCAGGTAAGTACCCTTCATCTGGGGGCAATTTTACCCCCAGAGAAAAAAACAGTTGCTGACACTGAACAGACCTTGAGTTTCAGATTTTCCAGTTGTCCTACAACTTAGGAAATTTTGGAGAATGATAGTAAATTTAGGAGTATAATAGGAAATTAAGGAGTATGATGTGTTATTTTTTTAAATTTTATTTAATCAGATTTGCCACCTAGTATAAAGCTGTGGTACTTAGTGTTATAATTTGTTGAAAATATATCCATTCAGTTTTCATCCCATAAAATATGATTTTAATCTAAATCAGACTACTGTGTCCTAAACCCTTAGCAGCTGAAATCCACAGGATATAATTTCTAGTAAGAATAATGTAAACTGCATTCAACATATTCAAAACCTTACATATGTCAGGGCACAATAACCTGTGATACATCATGAGTATACATTGAGATCAGTGTAAACAAAATATATTAGTACATATACTATGAGTAATGCATTTCAGTAGATTGAATCATAGTCACCATGTTGAAAGTTCATGTCTCATCTTGCATAGCTGAGTACATACCTGCACACAGTGCATTTGTGCAGTGTAGGAATGTTTGTAAAAAACTAAAACTTTTGAGGTGAAAATTCAACTTTCTGAGTTCATAATACCATATCATGTTTGCAGGTCTGTTTAAAACATTCATCTAAGTTCCCATTCTTTCTAGGTGTGCAAATTATCACATTCTTCACAGTGATTTGAGGTCAATGGTGGTGTTGGATGGAGTTTTACAGCCCAGTTTCCAACCTATTGATTCATGTCAAGCCAGCCATTGCCTTTTTTCCAGTTGTGGCTCACTGGCTTGTTTTCCCTACTCCATTGCTCATGCTGAGCATCAAGCACAATGGCAGTAGGTTCCTTTTTTAGAGTCTTTGGTATGACTCGACCTGGGAATAGAGTCCGGGCCTTCCGCAGGAGAGGCGGATGCTCTACCGTTAGACCAAACACGCGGTTCAAAAAAAAAAGTTGATTGAAGGGCAGCTGGAATATTGTGTTTGTGTCAAACTGGAGTGAGTTTCTTATGCTGTAATACATAAAAGCTATTCCACTCCATACATATCAGTGTTTCTGCCAGAGGGAGTATTGTCCCCCTTTTCCAGAATGAGGTGAGAAAAATCCCCCCATTTTTATTCCCATAAAAACTAGAAAATTTTCAAGATCTTGTTTTCTTACTAACAAATAAGACCCTTTTGGAGCAATAGTTTAACTTACATAAATAAATGGCCTTTAATACCCTTCAAATTGCACCCAACAGGAGCCTTTAAGCAAGTTTTTGTCCCCCTAAACCTGCTCATAACTTAGCCTAGGATGGTATCACTTTTGACTTGGTGTTTAGCAGTAATAAATCATAAATCCCCCTCCCTTTTTTTGCGTTTCTGGCATATGAAAATTGGAACCTCATTCATGGCTAGAATGGGAGGCTACATTCTTGAAGAATTAGGCTATGTTTTGCCATGGTCAAATTTTGATTGGATAATAACTTGTAATATGTGATACCCACAATGCCAAGATGTGATGCTGATAAAGACACATAACATAACTGAATGAGCATGGGCTATTCGTGATTGCACTAAGTTTGCCCCATCATTAGCCAATCACATCTACATTTTATGGAAAAACAGTGCTGTGCCATGCACACTTGTTTTGCACCTGTGCCTTGATTTTTGTAGCTATGACTCCCTCTACTGTTGACAGTCCTGGAGATTCTGTAGTAAAGTTTTGCAGAATATTCATGTTTTGTTTGAAACTTTCCTATTGTGAAAGCATACTAAGCAATGTATGTGATTGCCTAAATTTCCCTTCAAATACTCTGTTTTTCAGGAAGGAGCCTTACAGCTTCCCAACTTGGTTTCTTGATGGATATCTTTCTCTCTCTAAATTAGGAAGCTGAGATGAGGACTGATCTTGGCTAGTAGATATAACCATGATTTTAAGATTGGAAGTGAAAAAACTTGCTGAATAAATTTTGATTTCAGATCAATGTCCCACCTGTCCATCTGATTTTTTTAAAAGCAACTACAATGATAGGCATGGTTTAAAAGTGGCATGACATGAAAATGACAAAGTTTGGTGTTTTATGTTAAACCATTAAAATTCAAGAAAATTTGCTGGAAACCCCTTCAGATTGTGTAAAAAAGGAACATTTTACACAATGATTTCTGATTCACACTTAATTATGCATAAGAATGAGCTAAATATGCAAATCTTGTGATGTCTAGGGAGAAACATGCCACATATGGCTTATGTTATCTTTGTTTGTGCAATTTTCATTTCAAGGCAATAGTAATTCTGGTATGTCTTAAAGATTTTATTTTGAAAGTTAAAATTGTTTCCTTAAAAATCATCAGTATCAGTTACCAAACCATTAACAATTTGATGAGTAATTAAGATATGGTTAGCAAAAGGAATGTCAACACTGTGCAACACTTAACATGAGCGAGGAGTTGCTGCAGATTCATTCAAGCTTTAGGAAGGTATGTGCAGAGGACTGTAAAAGGTACTGACAAAATTTGTGATGATTTTTACTTTAGGAAAACTTACTCCTTAACTGCCAAGTAGAGTGGGGGCTTTTTGGTGACACATCACACTACCTTTAAAATCAGAGTTCAAATTGTAGATGTGTCAGAACCAGTACCTGTCGTATACAGTGTGGATAATATCTGTTTCAGGGTGAAAGCATAGTAGGATTGTCTAGATATCTTTAACATGTACAGTTTGTTATTTTTATGTTCTTTTGTATTAAATATTTTTCAGTACTTGGATCAAGAGGGCTCTGTTCATATGTTACATTTTTGGTTGGCAGCTAGTAACTTTCAGCAACAACTTTTGATGCAGCAGGGTCAGTATGATGCTCAGCAGGCGCAGGATGATGCTATGGTGCTATATGATAAGTAAGTATATGACATTCTTGTCAAGTTAGTACAAACTGAGGAATGTATCCACATCTGAGTATAATTCCATGTTTGAAGCACAAACCCTATGTAAATGCAAGCAAGAACAATTTCCAAATAATATGATTATGAGTACTAGTTTGAGTATAAAGCTGTGAGTATGAGATAAAGAACAGAATAAGACATAAAGTACAAGACTTAATACATATTCATATACTACAAAGTTGTTTGTAGTAAATAAGACCAAGTGTTTTGGTCAGCTGCATGTGGCACTGATATTGTGCCAACCAGTGTCCATTCTTTTTCTTGTTTGTTAAAAGCCAATGACTATTTATTGTGCATCGAAATTTAACTTTAAAGTGTCTTACATTTTTTGCCTCTAATAGAAATGAGAAAAACCCAGCATTAAAAGGTCATAAGAACTCTTTCACTGTATGTAGTCATAAGGTACATTGCACAGAAACTTATTGTAAAATCACTTTCTAATGCTTTAAACAATCTTTCTCATTTTGCAGATATTTTTCTTTACAAGCAGAACATCCTTTGGGCTTTGACTTTGCCATTAGGTGTGAGATTGAAAGCAACATATGCAGGGAGGGGGGACCCCTCCCAAACTGTTTTGCCACCGCCATGAAACAAACTTTTACAACGTTAGAATCAGTAAGTATCTCGTTCAGAGAAGACAATATAGATGTTTATTTTCTAGAATCTTTGCCATATATTGCATTTTTATGACACTATTTGTATTAATTTCTATTTCCATGTAATGTTCATGTTTCAATTAGATTGAGTTATGGTATCTGTGAGCTCTGTCGCTCCAGGACAAATTCTCACCCAGACAATTGCTCTCAGGACAATTGAACATTTTCCCTCTTGTATTTACATTAACAGGACAACAATTCCCTCCCCTCCTTGCCTTCCCCTTCTTCCACAGCCCTTGACAAGTCCTATCCAGACATTTCTCCTTGCAACACCTCCCAATTTGATAGAATATCTCCCAACATTTTCTGTTTTCAGGAGTTGCATGAGGCTGAGGGTCATTGCGGTGCAAGGAAATTGTGGAAGTGGTAAATGTACATGATGGGAATTGTCTGTAGAGAAATTTTCCATCATTAAATTGTCTAGGAACTTGTCTGCAGAGAGGCTTTTAAGAATAGTCTGTTTGAGATCCCTTTCAGTTTAGTTCTGTACTCAGCTTCATTTAACAATTGTCTCACACTTTCCACTTCATTCTTTCACAGGTACATTTTCCAGGTTTTCTTTCCAGCCAATTGTATTACAAATTTTTAACTGAACTTGTCAACTCTATCAAAAATGAAAGTAAAGTCCCTCCAACAGCAGATGAGGACTCCAAACCAAAGGAACCACCAATAGCACAACGAAATACCCTCCTGGCTGAGGGCAGTGTCAAGAAACTCATGGAAAGTGATTTATCAATAGATCCGCTCCAGTTAGATCCAGATTCTTTATGGAAGAGATCTGACCCAGGGTAAGATGAAAAACAAATGTCTGCATTTTTCTTTCTTTTTAAGTTGTACAAGGTTGGATGTTAACTTGTGTTATGACATTCCCTTTATCACTTTCTACTTTGGAAAAATTGAAGTTGAGATCTACACATTGTGCTGGATCTGGATTCTTTGACTGGAATCTTAACCTTTTCACTTTCATCTGATCCTTTTATTTGAATCTGATCTTTTGACTGAAATGTGATTCTTTTCTGGGATCTGATCCTTTGACAGCCCTGGATAGAATGGTTTGACCTATAAAATGGTGTGATCCAAGATGGTCAGTGATGAGATGAGACGGCTGAAATTGAAAGAGCATACTTCTTTACTTGAAGGCTTTTACTTGATTTGTTTTGCAGATATAGGTTGTACAATGAAACCAAAACTTGCCAGTACTGAATGATATACAATGTAAAATTAGTGGGTTGATGACTGAGAAATTGGGATCTCTCAGAAAAAAAAATGATGGCTCTATAGTACATACATGATTTGGTCACCCAAATTTTAATGCTATACCATGCTCTCCAGCTTTTGGGTCATCTGAGGGAGGGGGCTCATGGAACATGATACTGTTTCCAAGAGAAAATCCAAGAGTGATAAAGTGACATAATTCTAACGCATTCTTCCTTAGGAGACCTTGCTCCTTAACTACCAAGTAAATGCAGGGTTATTTGGTGAAATGTCACACTGCCTTTAAGCTAGATGTCATTTAGTGAAAATACGGTAGTTTGATATGAGTTTAAAAGAAGAAAGGGAATGAACTGGATTCATAGCCTCTCTCATCTCATGAAATTGTAGCAGTGGAGTAGGGAAAACATTCAAAACAAGTCAGTGAGCCACAACTGGAAAAAAGATAGTTGCAGGCTTGACTTAAACAAGTTGGTTAGATACTAGACAATAAAACTCCATCCACCCTTAGTTGAAACTACATCTACAGAAGTGTAAGGGAGTGTAGAAGAGACAAGAAGAAAAAAAATATGTTGGATCCTTGGCTGTTGATTCAGCTGTTACATGAACAAATTGCTCCTAATGAAAATGGGAAACCAATTGCTATACTTCAGATTATGAAGTGAGGGAAACAGAAGGACTGGGATGGATCAGAGGAGTGGTTATCTGACACCCTGAAAGCTAGCAAAGGGTGAATTAACTAGAGTTACCTTTACAAGATAGGAATATATGATTTTCTTGCTCTGTCTTTCAAAGCAGATGTGGTCATCCCTTTGGATTTGTAGAAAAGCAATTAGGTATCTAGTTGATTTGGTAGGAAGAGACCACTTGGCCAGCTGTACAAGCTGTTTTTTTCTTATAAATACCTATCTTATCTTTACTTTCATGAGAATCATAAGCAGTGTAAGGGGTCATGTGATGCCTCCTAATCAGTTACTCTTTCCCCCTGCAAGATTTTTGAGAATTTAGATTGCCATTGCCTATAGATCATTATATACCTCCTCAATCCCATTGCAATATATATCCAGTGACCTACAATTAAAAAAATCCATGGGGGCATCTAGATTAAATCACATGGTTAAAGGTTGAAGCATGCCATCATTCCTACAAATCAATAAAACCCATTATACATATTTCCCATGTGGAAACATTCATGCCTCTCTTGTATAGCTTATTCTAAAGGGAACTGAAAAAGCAATTGTGCTTAAATTATCTTTTAACCTGTAGACTCTGTCTTATGCTATCTGTCGTGAAAATATGTATTTATTTTGTCCTTTCCTTTCAGAAACATGACATCATTTGGAAAAGTAGATTCACTTGGTCAGTTTGTCCCTGGCTTTGAGCTTGATCCGGAGTCGGTTCAAAAGCGATCAGGTAGGAAAACTTGTCAATATGATCACACTTAATTTAATTGGAGAATGTATTGATTGTATACATTGTGGAGAGAAGATGCATTCTGGAAAATGTATAGATTTTTGAGAAAACAAGGATTTTATATATGGAAACTATGAATTAAGGTATGAAAATTGCAAGTACCCCAAGTTGTTCTGTCTAGGTTCTTGTAGAGAAAAAAATGGAAAATGATGACATTGATGAATTCCTGTAAATGAAGTGAATTATACCTAAAAGGTTGCATGAATCAGATATGGTTTAAGGGATCGCGCGGGATTACAACCGGGGAGTATCGAAGGTTTAAGAAGCAGTGTAGCACTGCTCATTATGCAGCCTGCATATCACTCACGCTTGAGTGTACACAGCAACGGAAACTCTGTGAAAGTTAATGAGCACCAAATTGCCAACAGAGAGATGCTGCTATTGTTCATTAACAATAGCTGCTCTTGGCTTTTACTGCTCTGTGGTTTTTCACATAACAATAGCACTACTGGCTGAGAATATCGGTCCAAACATGTTTAGTGAGGAAGGATGTGTTGTTGTGTTTCCCTATTGCATATGTGCCACAGATACTTTCTGATTTCTGTTCCTTTTCATAACATTTTATTCACTAACATTGCATGGTCCATAGAGTTATTTTCGTTCGATAGTTTACTAATGTGGTTTTTCACTGCCGATTCCCAACATCGGCCGATATCCCATCCGTCCCGATGTTTTCGCCGCATCTATGCGTTTAGGCCCACAATTTTTTTCCTGTTTACTAGTAGGTCTAGATTTCCTTTTTGTAACTATAAGCAATGCCTCTTTTTGTACATCGCCCGCGAATTTACTCCTGTTAAAAGTCATCTGCAAATTAGTATGAATTTAATCAAGACTGTGAATGAACTGATCACCTGAAATTATATTCGAGTTTGAATGTTTGTTTCACTCTGTTTAATTAAGTTGAAATTTTCACCGGTGCAAGGGCCGATCATGCTGATGTAGTGTTGCTTTTCAGATCAGTGTAAGCTATAACGTACACTACCTTTAGAATCTGCATGCAAGCTACAGTGATTCATACCGTAGCAACGGGCGCGCCAACACTGCAAGTCAAGTTTTCAAGTTATGTAGAAACTTGCAGACAAGATGTACTGCGTGCCGTATATTCTGCAAGAATCTTTAACAACTCTGCCTAAACCGAGCCGATCTTGCGTACAGTAATACTAACGATTTCCTAAAATACACAATACGGGACACTTCTTCGAGTATACCGAAATGAAAATCAAACCTAAAAATAAATGCGAGACTTGTACAGGCCGATATAATGGTTTATTGTGTCAATATTTTGCAAACGAACAATTTTCCTCTATAGCTTAAATGAATTTATTTGTTGGTTTTCATGAACTTAAAAGAAACGTAGCTCTTCGCACTTATACATGTAGCGCTCGACTGATCAAGCTATAATCGGTAATGACCGATTACTATTTAATTTAACTATAGGCCCGACGCCGATTACCGATTATCAGAAAGAGGGAAGTTTGTAGTTTGTTTGTCGCTTAAGTACGCGCCCCTTGCTTTGTGCATATCGTGTTAGTTCAGGTTGGAAAATATTGGGAATAGTTCCGTTCGTTTCGGGAACAGGATATCATTTTTGTACGCCTAATATTTTTACCTCAAAAGTGATGATAAAAAATCAATCATTAAAACAGCCGGAATGTTTGCAGTCGATGTCACATGCCCATAATATAGTTCTTAGGCCAACATCATGCATGCGCTAATTTTAATCGCCAATGATGTCGGAACATTTGCATTATTTTTCTGTACTGGGTTGTTGTTGCGTTAATAATGCACTGAAGAACCCCACGCTAACAAGACCAATATGTAGAAACTTGTACGCAATCATATTAATCTTAGCGGTTCTGGGCTGTAAAACAATTGCACCCTATTACCGTATCCTATGGTTCCTTTCTGAAAAAAATATCCCCGAATATTTTTAGCAGTTTTTGGCCAAAACTTACGTCTTGTTTTAAAAGAATTTGCAACTGAAATGCACGTAAGTTGGGTCCCCGAAAATTCCACCTGTGCAGAGATTTGTGATGCCGTCTCGTTGTTAATTTCGCACGGGGCTCGGACGGATTCGCTAACAGGCTATATATAAGCATGGAAGTGCGATCGTCGTAACACAAACTCAATAGAAAAATTTGTCTTGGGCCTAGTATTTTCACACACTAAATCACATAGGCGAAGGTGCAAGTTGTGATTGGTTGGCTAGAATAAACACAATTGAACCAATCACGATGCAAGGGCAATTTAAATTTTGCAGTGGGTCGTATGCATATGATGTCATGGAGCAAAACATGATGCCTTGTTTTGCCGTAAAATTGGACATGCACGTAAGTCTAATGCATACGTGAGCTTAGAATTTTGCTGCATATATGACCACGTGCATCACTGTTTTCATTCGCAATGACGTCACATGACAACATTTCATAAGTCCTACTATAAATGACGTAACGGAAGGAATGCTGGGGTTGCTTAATTTATGCAGGATAACAACCGCTGAACTTCGCAAGATTCTAGGTGCTACATGTACAAAACGTGCACAGATATATACATGGTAAGCTTGGGAACTTGAAAATGGGCCAAACACTGCAGCACGATAGTCTGTACTTTGTGTTTTTGTGCGGCACAATTTGTACGGCAACCTACGCGATAACTTTCGGCAAGACTGCAAAGTGTCCTTGAATGAGTTCTAGATTTAACTCCTGGTAATACTAAGTTTTACAGGGAAAATGAGCAACGATCACGCCCACGGCAGGGGTTAAATTTACACGTTTGCGATTATCAATGCATCCCGTTTTGGCGGGAAGTTAAAGGATTGAGTATTTACGGGAATTTCAAAGAACTTAAGAGCAAGTTTCGAGTATATTTGAGCCCCTTTTCCAGTTTGCAAATAATCGGTTGAATGGCAGAATTTGCCGATGCAATTATTTACCGATTTTCTTGCAAATACATATCTACCCGCAATCCAATCGGAACGTTCTCACTAATGACTATATAAATTCATTAGCCAATTGAAAATTGTGGTTTTGTTTGGGTTTCACATTGCTTGTGTGCATTACTGAGACGGAAGATTTTACTTACTTAAATGCTAAAATTACGGGGATGACAACCTTGCCACAATCGCACATAGTCGAAGTGGCAGAGCAGGTGGTTTTGGCTTGAAGGAAATATCAGCAGTCACCGCACATAATATTGTGTAGATCGTACTAGTCATAGGCGTACGAAACGGGGTTCCGGGGGGGGCACTCGTCCTCCTAATTCAGGGAAAAACAGTTCGTCCTTTCGGGCTAAACGTGAGATGAAAGAGTGTCATTACTCGGGCAAAATATCCTCTTGTCCTCCCCACAGAAATTATTCCCTTACATAGGCGTAGGCTACTAGATTCAACTTCTGATGGCTGCTTAAATGACGACGACTTTCAGGGAAGGTTTTCGTGCCGCTCAAATGGGGTGATTAACAAGTGAATTAAGAGCACCAAATACGCAAGAACATGATCTGTTGACACTTCAAACTAAAAGGAATAGAAACAATAAAAGATATACTTTGGGTGCGCGTGACAAGCATTACTACAGATTAATATTTCATTTGCGGCATAAAAATACGAAGTGACTTTTTTGATGTGCTATATAATTATGAGGGCCGGCGGGCGGGTACCACGGGTTTTGGGGTAACCTCTGCCAACACTAGTTTACATGTTGCAGCTTAATTGCGACGATTGAAAGAGAGTGCTTGTGAGGTACTTAACATTTACAATGATTTGAAGATTGCTAAACTATACCAAATTTGCCTTTACAATTTTTAAATATTATGGGATAGAACATTCTATCCAGCGTCGTAAATTGATTATTGACAGTGAGTTTCAGCACGAAAATAAATCGTTAACAATAAATTCACTCAGATGTGGTTCTGGGAATTTATACCAGTATTTCTGTAAGTACGTGTACGGTACGGTACCACCGACCGTCATGGTACTGAAGTATTGTGGAGACGGGTACTCAACTATAAGCTGAAAATCTTTTCCTAAAATTATAAAATCTGAACGTAGTAATACTAAGATGTAACTGGAAAACCATTTTATAAATGCCCGTGTTTTTAATCATTACAATATAAACAGGAAATATTCACTTCTTTTTGCACCATTGCAGTCACAAATTCCCCCTAAGAATTTCGGAAATTGCCGTATAACGTTAATTTCGCAGAACTAGTACCTTCCACACTAACAAGGAACTTGCTTTTTTTTCGACATTCTGCGCAACCTCGAACGATCATTGCTCATCGGCAGAGGCTTTGACTTTGTGTTTAGTATATTTACCATGCATTGATTCATTGAATATACTTTCCTTACGATATCACACATTATATTTTTGAGAAATTCATTGTAAGCAGACAAAAAATCATAACATTGCAAGCTCTGACATGAACATTGCTTCGGCGATTTTTGATTCTGACACAGTGACACATGGGGAATTCTGCATAAAGTTAACTGTATGTGGGAGAAAAACTTTCGTATGAAAACGAAGAACATTCGTTCAAAAAATTACTTAAGTGAAGCAATTGGGCTTGACACACGGTAAATCCCGCATACAATATCAGCAGCAAGTGGTCACATGGAATGAACTCGCTCGCTACCAGTGAAGTAGGCCTAGTGATATTGTACAACGGATTGCTGCGGGATGCACTCCGTTTATTCAAACATGAAACACTTTTGAAAAATGTTCCAATAGTAATAACTCGGTGGGGAGAAAGCTTGATAAATCAATATTTTAAGGAAAAAATAAGGTAAAGTTCTACATAATAACTTTTGGTTACAATTTAGGAAGGCGATTTTCCTTTAGAAATTATATTTGCAAACTACACTACAGTTCTGAGTCTTATCATCTTGTGGGACTCTTAGGTGCGGAATTGTCGTGCGGCGCTGATTTAGTCTCAGTCCCGTATTTATCGGACACTCATTTGCAGAGAGTTTAACCTTTTTCGTTTACCAATATGTTGCGTGTGGGATAGTCTAATGTTATAAATGTGCAGTGGTAGGCAGGGGTTATCAGAAGAGTTCCCTCGTGTCAAAGCATGGTGTTTTAAGGGATACTTGCATGTGTTAAAATCCTACTATTATACTCTTCAGCTGTACCGACGGTACCAATCATCAGCGGTACCGTGAAAACTTAGTCTGGACGTGTTCATATGAACACAGATATGCACATTATGAACTTAATGTACTGTGTACCAGGTACAGTACACATAGCATTTTGCTTAATATACCATCCTCTGATCTGTGGAGAGAAATCTATAAAAACCTTTTGTGTACATCCTGGACAGCTCTGGCAAGTTCATTGTTAGGTTTTCTTTTGTGTAGCGAGCACATTGTTAGGTCGTCTTTTGTGTTTGAAAGGCTTAGCTTGTGGTCACCTAAGTCTGTGCATACAACTGTTCACAGACTCTGGGAGGCCAGGATCCTGTGTGCATTGAAGCATAGCTCATTACAAACTGGTTGCTGTGCTCTTACAATGGGTAGCAACCACTGACTCTTGGAGGCTCGCAGGTTATATTCATGAGCGAGCCCTAATACAGCAGTGAGTGACTCAAAGTGTACAGTGGCCATTGCTACAACAGGACATATGTTCAATTAATGTAGTCCGTCAGCCAAGTTGCAATTCAACATTGTCAAGGAAGTAGTAAGTTAACTCACACTTTACTATGCAGTGACTGAATTTTTCAGCACAAATAAAGAAAATTAAATGCTGTATATGAATGCATAACACAGAAAAATTCATTGGGAAAAACATTTCCCATTTTCTTACAATACTTTATTATTTCCACTATGCCAACATATATAGTTGATACTGATAGCAAACAATGAACACAGATGACTCTCTGGGTTAACATCATAGAATTACGCAGCTTGTCACCCAGACTTGTCATTGCCACATCGGCTTTAAATAATCTCTAAAAGCTAGACAGTAAGTAAAGTGGTGGCAGGTACCATCAACCTTATGGTATAGAGCTTCTCTTTTATGTTCCAGAAAAAGTACATGAGGAGAACTTGTACTGTCAACATTGTGCAAACCAAGTACTTTCTCCTCAAGTTATGTCTTTCCCTTACTGGGAAGTATTGCTTGGACTTCATTCTGGGGTAAATGTAGTCATCTCAGATGGGTCTAGGTGTGATTCTCTCTGGGGCATTTGGCTAAGTGACCCTAAATATTCTCTTATGCCTGCTTGGCAAATGTAATCAGTGTGACTGGCACATGTAGTACCTTGGAACAATAGATTGTCCTTACAGTTAATTACAGCTGTAACTTTGTCAAGTTAAGTTCATCTCTAGATAAGAAGAAAAGGTGACATAAATAGCAAAAATATTGAGGTAATTATTTCTAAAAAAGTCACAAAACATGAATTCCATTTAACAAGTCATTAATAATAAACATTAAACTGGACGATGAAATCTTTTTTCTTCCATGCATCTTTCTTTTCTTTACAAGGTTCAAAATTTTCATTGAAGAAGCTGGTCAACAAGGAGGAAGATAAGGTAAGGAAAGGGGAAACTTGTAATGTGAGATTTGTATTATTGTATTACCTAGAAGCTTATAATGATAGGAATGGCGGCAGGTGGGGTGACAGGGAAGGCGATCACACCTGTAGCTGCTGTTAAACTGTTTGTTATGTTATATTTTCATGTGTTCAACTTAAAAATTTACAATAATGAATACATAACAAAAGATATGCAATAACAGAGATATGGGCGATTACACAGTAAACCAACACAAAATCATCACATATGCATATTTTGTTTTGTTAATTAGTTCCATATGTTTTATGATGTTCAGGGCTAATCCTTAGATGTATAGAGATAGCCTAAAAAATTTCAACTTGCGCCCTTAATTTTGAAAAATATTTCTGTGTAGGCCCTATGGAAAATATAACGGGCAAACATTGACATACTTCAAGAAAAATAACGGGTGTAACACATTGACATACAAAATAGAAATGGCTATTATCCGGAAAGTTCATTATGTACATACCTTGTGACATTTTCTGAGGATAATATGTAGCATTGCTTTACAACTGTCCCATTTGGGGCACTCTTTGATCAATATTAAGCTCAGGAGACAATAAATTGTAAGTGTATGTCAATGTTACACCCGTTATAGAATTGTGTTCGCCCGTTATAAAAAGTGCTGATAAACTGCAGGAATAAAAAAATATTTACCCTATGCGGTCCTTGTTTCATATACCTAGAGGTTACTATGTCTGTGATAATTGATAATGAACAAGGTAACCCCAATTAATGATGTTCTCAGGGTAATTTATAATTGTTTGACATACACATGCATCACATAAATGTATGTCAAATATTTTCAAACATGCTTCATGAGTGCAAGGTTGATCAGAATTTTGATGTTACCTTGTTTATTGTCAACCATCATCAAATCACAACATAAGTTTTTGGCAAGGTCCATGTATATGGCAAACTTTTTGAATTTCAGCATTTTTCTTACAACGGGCAAACACAATTTCATAACGGGTGTAACATTGACATACATTTATAATTTATAGTCTCCTGAGCTTCATATTGATCATAAGGTGATTCCATCTGGTTTGTTATGAAGTACTGCTACATGTCATCCTAGGAAAATACTTAAAACTATCCACATGATGTACTTTCTGAAAAATAGCATTTTGTATGTTGTATGTCAATTATGTTACACCCGTTATTGTATGTCAATGTTCGCCTGTTACATTTTCCATAGAACCTCTGTAGATTTTTTTTCCAATATTGAGGAAGCAAGCTAAAAATTTTTAGGCTATGTCTGTGCATCTAAAGATTAGCCTTGAACATAATAAAACACATGAAATTAACATAGAATGGAAATTAACCCTTATGTGATGCTACTGTGTTGGTTTACCGTGTAATTGCCCATATGAAAAATATGTCACATCTGAAGGTTAAAAGTTATAGACTGTGACAAACTAAAGCACATTGGGAAAGACAAGTTTTTTGTTCCCAGTAGAAAAGGGGAAGAGATTTCATCTATTGATTGTTCAAAGGTATAACCTTTAAGTGTTGCAATATTTTTGTTTAGGCCACAAAAGAGTAGGCTAAAGGAAGTATGTGCTAGGAGACACTGTAGTGGTTCCATGATATCTGAAGGAGAGGGGGAGGGGAGGGTATCTGAATGAGGACTTAAAGGGGAGTGCAGAAAACGCTTAATACTAATTGTAAAGTCTGTGGTCTGATAAAATTTATAAAGTGTGAGGCTGGAAGCCGGGGGGGGGCAAGCTTTCTGCCACATGTATCTACGTGCATGCTAGTTTTAAAGCTGTACTGTTAAATTATTACCTTGTTTCGGTCTCTTGCATCTCCAGGCCAAAGAGCAGATGGCACTGCAAATTGCTCAGATGATTATCAACGATGTTACAGTCCAAACAAAGACATCCAGTCAGTCCAACAATCACCCTTCTTCATGACCTTGCATGATCCTATGTAAAGTGTGGTATTGTTCTTCATGCTAATGAACTTAAACTAAATGCTTGTCAATATGAAAAAGTTCTTAACATGTGTTGAGAGTAATAAATATATGTTTTACAGAAACAATTGCAATGTTCAAGTTTTAAACTTTACAGTTCAAGCTTGCCTGACAGGCTTAAGTGTTATTTGAAAAATGGACTTCCTTAAAAGTTGAGGCAAAAGATGGGAAGCACGGAATAATTTTCACAGTGTTTCTATTAATTATATATTGGAAATGAGTTTTTAATTCTTTGAGATATTGCAGATCCAATTTGTACTTATATAGATTCTTGTAAAGATTAAGAAAATAAGCTTAATTAATTGAGTAATTAATTAACATCAGGTATAACTTTGTTGAGAATCAGTGTAAAAGAATTGTAAAAGGTTACCATTGTGATGATTTCATATGTCTAATCCCACAAGTTACATTCAAGTTGCAAAACAAGTTCATGTGCCTCACCAATGTTTTAACTAACAAATTAAGTTTCATTGTAATGTGCTTCAGATAAGCAGTCCCTTCCGTTCCCACCCTCACCCTTTAAAGAATAAATTTGTGTGCAATAAATTTACTCACATATTAAGATAATATTGAATGTAGCACTGTTGATTGCCCTCTGGTTTATAAGGAGAATTGAATGACATTATTTCTTGCTTTTCTTTGAAGCTAAGGGACTAACCATTTGTTCTAGAACCATGACAGGAAAGAATAGCTTCAGTGTACACACCCCCCTTTTACTCCCTTCCTTTCCCCTTTTTTTTCTCACCCCTGGCACCTCTCTTGTACCTCCTGTCTCTTCCCTTCAGTATCAGGTAAACCAGTCTTATTTAGAAAGACATTGGTGCCTCTGGTATAGGCTCCTGTAAAAACCTGTAACATAAGTTCAGTCATTTAACTTGCAAATAATCTTCATGGAGCTGCTTGGTTGGTGGATTACTAGTCTTGGATGTATAACTAACTGATGCACACCAAGCATTTCTTGCTTGTTATCTGTGCCATCTCACTGAGAGGTAGTGTTGCATACTTAGAATATTACAGTTTATTATCACAACCAAAATTAATAACTTATATACTCTCCTCACTCAAAAGTTGAAACTTTGTTTTGTGAGAAACCTAATTCTCATGTGCAATAGAAAAACAAGTACTTGATGGATGCTGAATGATAGAAGGTAAACATGCATTCTATGAATCAAGAAAGGGGCACCCATTGGCATAAACTTGTAATTTGAGCTTGAAATCTTCCTTGCATTTAGGAATGTATTGAACAATATACTGGTTTTAAATCTAACAAAATGTTTGGAACTGAATAAGTTCTATTTTCTCATAAGTGTGAAATCTTAAATGTGTGTTGTTTGCTCCAAATTTTAAAAGGTGAAATGGACAATCATTAAGAAAATACTTCAATAGGTGAAACCACTAGATGGATGATCATAACTTGTCCATAAAGGTAAAAGAAATATTTGTTACTCTTTAATTTGTTGTTTTGTGGTAATTACAGCCAATTAACGATGAAGAGGATTTAGAAATTATGGAAAAAACGTGTCATTTGTTTGAAAATATAAAATTGATGACATATTTTTAATTTCTGTCCAAATAAGAAGCAGTTCTGAATCCTGGATGGCTTAAGTATAAAATAGGAACCCAATCGTAGCATTCTGGTGAAATAAGAATGTACTTCTAAATAGTGTCATCTTCCCTTGCCATTCTATTGCTTTGATCTGGAAGTAAATAGATGTGAGTGGACATACAAAGGTAGTCAGGATCCAATGTCTCTGTAGTATTTATATCAGGACAGTATTATATTAGGAGGAATAAAAGTGGGTTAAAATTTTGAAGAAAACAACAGATTGTCAGAGCAAGGAACTGAAATTGTCTCTACTTGCTCCAATTTCCTTTGGGTAGAAATTGTGGCAACCTAAGCCAGCCTCTAACATTTCCATATTTTCCTACAGGAAGCCAAGTGTAAAATCTGACAGCAAGTGTGTACTTCATTTTCTTTTACATATCAAAATTTAACTCAAGATAAACCCTTGCAGAGAATATTATATATAATAAGTTAACAAAATTCTCTTGTTTTGTTGAAGTTGTTGTCAAGTGCATACATAAATGTCAAATGTACAGGGTATCTCTGGGAAGGTGTATTTACTGTTTTTTCACTTGGTTGTCTTTTCCAAGTATGTTTAAGATTGGCTTTTGAACCATCTGTCAAGAAACTTAAAAAAGCTTGCATTATTGTTACATTCAGTATTCAGTTGAATTGCCCTTGTCAATTCTCATTAAGATATGATGTGGTGGACACTTTTAATCTTAGCCACCTTATTATTTTTAAAATTTTGAATTAAATATCCCTACCTTTGGTAGTTGAGACTGTCACAAATATCACAAGTATGTATAAAACAGCAGTGGCTGTCTGTATAGTACTTTTCTACCAAAAGGTATCAGTAAATATCACCAATAAGCATGTGTGAAGTGATGATTGATTACAGAGAATACTCCCAGATCCATACACTCCCAAAGCTGTACACTCCAAGGGTTTTACATAATATGTTATCCTCAGCCCAAAACAATTTTCTATGGCACATGTGGTCATCTAAAAGGGCACCAGTGTCAGGCAAAACATTTATCTGGTTTTTGGTGGATAGGGTGCAAAGATCTGGTGAGGAGACATTTTGAAGGGCCTAAAATACATTGGCCATGGCTTTTGCTGCCTTAATGTATTGCCAGTTTTACATGAACCAACCTGGAACTTTATTTTAAAAGGTATTGGAAGATAAGAAGAAATGGGATGAAAAATTTAGTCTTCCTTAATATGGTTTTATTAGCAATAATGTGAAATCTTTGTAAATTACACTACAAATGAATTTTAAAATAGCACAACTGTACAGTAATTTAAATCATAATCCACCATTTTTATGTTTCAGATAAAAATTAGAGATATTAGTAAGTGTTTATGTAAAAAATTGTTGCAGAGATTCTTTGACTTGAAAAACTTAATTTAAGATTGATTGAATCATTTGGAATTAAATGTTAAGGCACTTAAACTGAAGATTGGAATTGAAGTAGCTTATTGTGATATAGTACCTCACAAGTGAAATAGTTTTTCAGAAGTCAAAACTAAAATTGGAAGTATAAAAGCATTTATTGTTGCGTTGGGTTTGGCAAGACTATAAATATTCATATAACTTCGAAGTATTCTACCTGTACACCCAGTGTATGCATGTTTAGCAACTAATAAATGAAGGGGGGGGTAGACACTCCTTTTTAGTTTTAGTACTGTAAAGTATGTTGTACATTTTTTTTATCTTAATCCCACTTTTGCACCATGAAAAAGCCAAGAGATCCAAACAAAAGTATCTCTTTGTATAGACAAAGGCCTACTCCAAATCTAAAAGAGGCCTGTATAACTTGTAATGATGTTGCTGGCCCTGTATGTGCAGGTATATAACATAAATAACATTCTCGTACGTATTTAGAAAACATCTCATTAAATGCTCACAGCTGGTTGGTTATTTGGTTAATCTGCTTCATGTGCTTAATTCAGTGAATCCTGTCCTTGTCTTTCACTTAAAACATCAAAAACTTAAACTTTCTGTCCAAAGTTAAGAAACCGGGTAGTAGTCAAAACCAACTTCAAGGCCTATGTACATAGGGTGCTACAACTCTACAAAATATTGACAGAGCAAGTAAATAGGGAATGAGTGCTGTGTATTCACAGTGAGAATTGTCTGCAATTAAATATTGTCTCATAATATGGACTTGGTAAAGTTTTAACTTTTCAAGATTACCAGAAGTGTTTAATAATTCTGCTGTTGCAGGGTAAAAATATGAAATAGTCATTAGTAATTTTTTAACTTTTGTTCTTTTCCAAGACACTTTTGTACTATTTCTCCTTTCATTATGGCTAGGTCACAATCTTTAAAATTGTCTTTTATGGATCAGTGTTGGGTTATAATGCTCTCAGTGGTTGTGTACTTAGCGAAATGATTAATTTGGGTAAAAGAAATGACAAACTTTCAAGTATTGACACAATGTCATTTTCTTGTATGTGTTTGGTTGAAGCGATAACTCTTAGTGTAGTATGGTCAATAGATGCATTCAACTTGTAGGCTACAGTTTTCTGTGATGTAGTATGAACTGTCACACAAAAGGCAGAACTTCTATATTAAAATTGTAAAATGCATACAGTAAATGTGGTAGCTTCTGAGTGAGTTCAGTAATAGCATTACACAGAAAAGAAAGTGAAACAGCTTCCTATATTGAAAGCCAGTGTTTAATTATCCATTCCAATATGGTGCCCTCTACTATAAATGCATCTCATCCAATTGATGAACTGAAGTTTTGATCCAAGTTGTTAGCACTTAATTTCAAGCATAGACATCTCACATATTCTGTTATCATTTCTTCGAAAACAGAGGGCACTCTTTGCATCAAGTTCAAGGTAAATAATTGCAGCTGAAATATAGGTTTATGACAATGTCAGTATGGCTTTTTATGGTAATCCTTCAGAAGGAAAGATTTCAACACATTTTTTTCTTTGTTTTCAGCCTGCATACCCACCTACAGGTATCATCTTGGATAAAATGCATTGATAAGACAAATCATCATAAGATGGTTAGGTTTTTTTCCATTTTCTCACTAAGTTTTTTGTTACAGTAAAAAATAAAAAATCATGTACATTTACTTAAATTTTGAAGAGTGTGTAGAAATACAATATTTGTACTATGAAAAGGTATCCTTTGTGTTAAACTAGTAGTCGTCAAGGTTTTAGGTAAATAGAATTTCAAAAAGATGAGATGAATATTCAGTGTTTGATTTATTGATAACATGAATGATTAGTATGAACTTGCAAGGTAGGTGAATACACAAGTTTGATTTACAGATTTCTATGGATGTGGATTATGTGAAATGATGACCTGATTTGAATAGTGTAGTTAACAAAATTATTTTGTCTTATGTCAGCTGCAATGTGTAGAGAGTTTGAATTCATCTTTTAAAACAGTCTTTCTCCAAGCATCCTCAAACATTGATTATTTGTAGCTAATAGGTATTGAAGCTGTTTTTAATAGTGAATATTTTATTGCTGCTAAACAAAACTCATTTGATGAAATTATTTGTGTCATGTACCAAGCAACCCTTTTATCTACTGCCAGTATGGGGCCATTTCTGTCAGGTTGTGTTTTGTTTGGTTCAGCCAGAAGTGCAAGTTATCAATATATGAGAGAACATGTTGTTTATCAAATTCATAGCTAATTAAATCATTCATTCCATTGTAAATCCACAAAACTTGCCTTAACATATCCCTGTGATACTGTATATCCAAAACTGATATAAGCAAAAATGAGAATTTATGAAAGTAACTTGGTAAGACTGGCAAGTAACATTCAAATTATCTACAAAAACAGCCAAATTAGTGAAAAGTTTTTGTGAGTATAGGTCTAACTTAACCTATTGAGATAAAGGACCTACATGTGTTTGGTCTTGTACAGATAAATGATTGTTTAGCAAGCATTCATAAAATTTTGTCTAGTTGGGAGTCTTTTGCATTTTTAGAACTAAAATCAAATGCATTTAAGTGAACAGATGAATGTATCCAGGCCTCCCCTCATCTGTCTTAGATTCATGCATTCATCCATATGACCAAAGAAGTTCATTCAAAATGTTTTAAAAAGATGTGATACCTACCTGTATGTATAATAAGAAGTGCCATTGACAATTTTGTACCACAAATACTGCTATCTCTTTTTCCTTAACTTTGACCTGAGTCAGTGATTTGAAAAATGAACCTGTTGTAGTATGCTTTTACTGTTTCATATGTATGTCCTTGAGACAATTTGTGACCAGTGCTGTGAGAGCAGTAGTTAGCTGAACTGTTTATTTGGCAATTTTTAAGGTATGTTGGAATATTTTCAGACAAATTTTAAACTGAAAATTCCATTAAAAATATCAACTCATGAGAATAAAATATACATGTATGAAACTGATTTTTTGTTTTGGGTGAGAGAGGATGCTGTTACCCAGTTCTTAGGTCTTATATTTTGGTTGGTCTTTGTGTGATAACTTATATGGGTTGTGCTTCTTTCATAAAACAGTTGAAACAGTAGGTCTCTGGTTACACCAGAGGTTTACCATGCTGTCAAATCAAAGCACCACTTATCTTAAAAAATTAATAAAAGCCAATCTTATGGTCAACATTCTGCCACAATATTACCTTTATTTAAACTCACCTGAAGCATTATAACATGAAAGTAAATAGTTTAAGCTAAGAATTGGAAAACTGTGTCAAGGTTGCAATGGAAAAAGTATATCTGTGAATACTTAAAGACAAACTACAGGTGTCTAGCTTTGTAGATATCTTCATTGGTGTCAGGAGTAAAAGACTGCAATACTTTGTACAGCGAATTAAAATTCAAATCATTTATGTTTGTAACCCTCGTTAAAAATTGCAAGAAAATATTTGATATCAAAACAAATATTCTCTGGTATTTTTATTTTACTCTCAAATATTGTACATTATTTCTCTTTATAATACTGTGATTATTACACATGTTTGGTATGAATGCATGGTAAAAACAATGCAGCTTTGTAGGGTATGCTCCCTTATTTTCTCATAATACACTTTGTGACAGTGTTTCCACTTTCTAGGAAAGTTCCCAGAAAATGGCTTATTTGGGAAATTGGAGTGAGTTTGGGTAATTTGGGGGGAAATTGCAGGTAATATTAGGAAATTTAAGATGCAATAATTGAATTTTATAAATATATGTGGTCTATATGATTTGATATATTTTAAAATAATTATGTTTCATCAGGAGGAAAATACAGGCCTAATAAAAGACACAACCTTAAAAGGTATACATTCAGATGACAAACTTGTGCAAATGTGAACACGACTATAGCAGTCACATTTCAAATTTGCTTTTGTAAGAATATAAAAAGATAAATAAGAAAAAAAAGATAATTCATGCACAACGTGACAGGAGAAGTTGGTTAAATCAGAATCTTTCGTAATGAGAAGGGGGTTTAGGATTAGCTTTGAAGTCAGTTGCTGGAAATGTCATCTGGATTTTGTGTACTTTGAGGGTGGCATTTGGGGAATCTATTTTCGAAGTGTGGGAGCACTGCTTTGTGGTATACACCTTCATGCTTTCTGATCAGGAAGGGGTACTTTATCATCTCCCTCCCTTGATGAATGGACAACCAAATTACAGACCTAATCTGAAGTATTGTTCCATCAAAATCCTTGTAAACTGACCAAGAGATTTTGAAGAAAAAATTACCTGCTGTGCACAAAATCAAATGGGCCTATTTGCCTATTGTCCAAGGGAGTAAAGTCAACTAGCTATAGCATGGAGCCTTGAATCTCTAGTGGTACTTTTTTCTGTAATTTGTACTTCAGAACTGCACTCATATTAAAACATACATCTTGGCAGGAAATTCCAGGTTCTGCCAGCCTTTGAAGGCTTCAGCACCTTTAGAGAAAGTTGGAGCAAAGGAGGGCTAAAACATTTCTGACACTTCATTGGCAGTCAGTGGTGTGGATTTTGTTAACTAATGTCGAGTGGGTTTTGTTTGTTAGTTACATAGCTTAATGGCCCAGTTTCCAACCTATTTGTTTAACCCTTTACCATTGTGCTCCGATTGGGGCATATTTGCGCGCCTCGGGAGTGGGCAGAAAAGCCGACGTAGCCCACCCCGCATCGGCTTCCGTATGCCATTGACCCCATGACCTTAAACTATTGTCTCTCTCGTTGTTGTGGCCGAATTTTCAGGTAGCTACTCGCAGTTTCGAGCTCCGGGTGAAACAGTAAAGATGGGTGACAGCCGAGCTCTCCGCATGGGTCCAAAAGGACCCAAACAAGTACGGTAAAGGGTTACAATAAGCCTGTGGATTGTGTGTACTGCAAAGCTGATGCCACTGTCTCTGCGTGGGTGCACGTAACCCTTTAGCCGAGTGGTGCAGATATTTTAGATTAACCCTTTACCGTTGTGCTCCGATTGGGGCATATTTGGGCGCCTCGGGAGTGGGCGGAAAAGCGGATGCATCCTGCCCCGCATAGGCTTCTGTAGGCCATTGACCCCGTGACCTTAAACTATTGTCTCTCTCGTTGTTGTGGCCGAATTTTCGGGTAGCTACTCACAGTTTCGAGGTCTGTGTGAAACAGTAAAGATGGGTGACAGCCGACCTCTCCGCATGGGTCCAAAAGGACCCAAACAACGGTAAAGGGTTAAGTTGAGCAGGCCGTGTCCTTTTTTTCCAGTTGTGGCTCACTGGCTTGTTTTCCCTTCTCCATTGCTTATGTGGAGCATCACGCACAAGGGCAGAAGGTTCCATTTTTGGTTCCTTGCGTTAGCAAAAAGAACCTTTGTAGTCAGGTTGGTGTGTGTATGTGTGTGTGTGTGTGTCTGTGACGCTAGCTTGGGTACGCTGTAACTCAACAAGGAAAAGTTGGATTAAATTGAAACTTGGTAAATAGAAGTACCATAGTTTGAAGGTGTGCCCTATCGTTTTTGGTGGAGGTCAAAGGTCATTTGGGGTCACCAGAGGTCAACAACTAAAAACCTTCTTAACATGATATTTCAAGGTAGGAAACTTGGATAGATGTCATACATGGTGTGTGGGTGTCTTATTGTGTAAGGATGAAATCTGATATGTTTGGTGAAGGTCAAGGGGTCATCTGGGGTCACCAGGGGTCAAACACTGAAAAATGTTTTAACACAGTATTTTAAGGTAAAAAGGACAGATTTCAAATCAATCTGTTTGGTTAAGGTCAAAGGTCATCAAGGTCACTGGAGGTCAAGCACTGTAAATGTTATTTAGAAAATGTTGTAAGCTAGATCTTTATCTATAGGCTCAATAGATTTTTTATCTCACCTGGTTTTGCATGCTTACACACCCAAACACCTTAGAAATTTGGCCTTTACATTCGTTCAGTAAAGATTACTTTGGGTTGTACACAGATTATGGATCATTCAAAGTTGTAAGAGGGCAATAACTGAAATCTGTAGATTTCAATGAGCACAGGTCACACTGCATTAAACTGGCCTTTCAGCCAGTGGAAGCAATGCATGGATTATACAGTATGTCTCTTTTGATACTGCTGTGCTCTGTGGGGTAACCTAATCCTCATTCTATTATCACATCCCATTAATCACTTGCTTTCTGCTTAACTGCTGAATAAACCCAGTTTTCTGTGTAGTGATAGCAAACAGGACAAATGGTAGATTGTTTTAAAGTAATAGCAAGTTTTATTTGAGAGCAGGTAAAAATAACTTATGAGAGAAGTACAAGGGGTGTTTTTCTCTCTCTAACCCCATTGTGTATTGTTCATTGGTGATAATATCAAGTTTGATTACAAGCATAAATACACATGGAAATGAGGAAATGTTTTTGAAGGATCACCAAGCATTAATACAAGTTGAATGTAAGTAAGGCCACAAAAATTTAATCATTAATATCATGTAATATAAGTACTAAAATACCCCTTGTGAAGATGTTACAAACATTGAGTATGAGCTTTCACTTCGCTCTTTTCGAAGACTGGCTGTGCACTAGTTCTTATAATATCCAGCAAGGAACCAGAGTGCCCATTGGGCTCTTGTTAGATTAGAGTCTCTGGTACAACTTCACCTGGGAATAGAACCCAGGCCTCTGGGTGAGAGGTGGATGCTCCTACTGTTAAACCAAACACAGGGTTGTGTGGAAGGGGTGATTTCATTTGCACCTCAATTTATAATCAGGTTTAATCTAGTGATTTCCACAGCTTTTTTCAAGTTTTGGACACTAGAAGGGATGATCAGCAGCCAGTCTGTTATCCAAAAGCCAGACAGGCTACTTGTTTCAAAAGAAAATTTTCGAACACTGGCTCATAATCGTGGCTAAAGTCCTTGTCCAGACAAAAATGTCAACTTCCTTGGTGTATATATAAGCTGCACTGCAAGAGCTAATTGGCCTACTTTTTCACACTGATGCTCGCATGCCTACTTGCTCAATCAAGAATAGGAATTTAATATTTGGGCTAATACTGTAGATGTTTATTCACCAAAAATTGTATGACTGGTTAAAATTTCAGTTCATTATGCGGAATGGTCCAAAAAATTAATGTTCACAACATGCTTCAGTAAGATTTATTTCTTTCTGTGAATCTAGTTCCATCTATAGCATTTAACTACTTCAACAAAAATAAATGAAACACAACTGACTTCCCAATCAATGCCTGTTGTTGATGGACTGAACAGTCAGTGTAATTACTGAATTAACAGAAGGGATTAAGATCACATGAAGTTCTGATATGTTAGAGGGGTGCTTATTTTAAGCATGTCGGTGAAATTTGCATTGAAATTTGATATGATCAAGTAAAGTTGCGATATTTTCAACAAGAAGTGAACTTGAAGCATGCACATATGACATCATATTCTTGCATTAATTGACAGTCTTTTGTTCCTCTTTTAAACTTTTCAAAAAATTTTCTCTCCAACAATCCCATACTTTCAGAATGTGATTGTAAGAGTGACATTAGAACTTAACACTTTTCATTCTCCACAGGGAGGTCCTATCCCAATTAAATTCAAGGTCAACACAACAGTCTGAAAAACAAAGGGAAACAAGGCACTTCTTGTCAATTTAATGGAAGTGATAAAACTCTGCTGCCTTCAAAATTGCTTTGGAAAACAAAGTGTGAATTTATTTTTTGATATCTTGAGGAATACTTAATTAAAGTAAAGTTTCACCTCACCATGTAGATTTGGCTCCTCTTTCACATATGAAAATAAAATTTTTGCTTAAACTTCCCCCATAAAGGCCCAGTTCTCTCATCCCAAACAGTACCAATTCTCCTTACATTCTTCATGAAGCCCCTCCTACAATTGTCTGAAATTCATCCTCATCCAGATACAATCCCAGGTTATTGCTTCAAGGTGAGTATAGAAACACTCAATTTATTTAATCAAAACACTCTCAGTACTGTTTACACTGTGTAATAGAAGCTTTGGTACTCGGCATTGTTTGAATTAGCTGTCAGTCAAAGAGCTGAGCCAATTGAGAATTTCGGTACCCCTGTACCAAAATTGTAGTTTGGGGTGAGAGGTTTGGCCCTTTTAGAAATATTTTACTTCAAACTGTGTAAAAGTTAAGACATTGAGTACTCATGTAATTTCCTTCATCGATATGCCCCCATGATGAAATTGTTACAGAAACCCTGTAAATTCATTGCCTCAGTGTCCTGTAATTACTGATCACCTGTTCTAGTTTTGCAAAACAGTCAATAAATTCCTCCTCAGCCATGCCATAGCGGGTATACCAATGCGTGTAGGCCCTCATGGCAAACATGTCCCAAGCTTTCTGGACCATATTATCCAAGGCAAGGATAGGTGTCTGATCATTGCTCAATAATACCAAGGACTTCTCATAATCTTGGAATTGTTTTTCTTGTGTGTATGCAGTTAGTCCAACTTCCCCTGGTATCCAGGACGGGTACAGCTCTGGAGCAGCAAAAGAACTAGTATTCACTTCCTTGGTGTCCTTTCCTCTCATGATTAAAAGATTTGCTAATGTCTTGTTACGAGCTGAAGATGGCTTTATATGCCAGTTCAAGCCTGAGGGTAAGGACAAAGAGAAAGTACTCTGTGAACAGCCACAAATGTTAAATGGAGGGTTGATGAAATATAACACAACTGAAAGCAATACTAAGATTGTAGAAGCTGTGCCATCCATGTTTGTAAAGTCAGAATCTAGCAGACTTCCCATGCCCCCTCCCGTCTTCTTTGACACAGAGTAAAGTACCAATTGTCTTAACTTCCAAGTTTTCCCTAGACCCACCTCTCTATCACTGAGGCTTCAAACATTCAACACCAAGATTGGTAAACATATCTCTCATGGAGTTAGCCCCATTCCCCTACCATCCTTTTCTGAAGTCAGGATCCATCCCCAAGAGTAGCTATGCTACCTGAAATGGTTGAGTTCTTGTGCCATTGACATCTGAGTAGCAACAGTTTGGTATCTGCAATAGTGGGCTCTGTAAGGCTGCGTTCACATAGGGGTATACTATTTGGGTGCACGGTGCACGTTTTTGAGGGCACGCGAATAGCTTGAATCGAACAATAGGATTTCCTCACACCGGGTCACATAAGAGGGCACTATTCGAAATGCTGTATAGCCGCGTATAGTATAGTATAGTTGGAATCGTGCTTGTTCGATTTTCGTGCAGCGTATACCATCCTTCTCCCACACTTGTCCTCGTGTTTACGGTGACCCATGACAGTTTTTGAAGTTGTGCTTTGGCAAAAATGAGGTAAATTACTCATTTTATTGGAATTTCATAGCACATGCCATTATATTTCAGTTATCCAATGTCAAATGCCCCCCCCCTTTTAATTGAAAGAACAATATGCACATTCCATGAGTGGGCTCGGCATTTTTTTCTTCCTTTTTTGATCTTGAAATGCTCGAAGACACAAGGTCAAAATGGCTCAACTAACCCGCAGTTCCATGTTGTTGTGTATAGTCAAGCCGTATTTAACTCATTACTTAATTAATGATTCTTATAATAAGTTAAATAATGTGGAAATAGAATTAAATCCCGAAAATATTGTTTCTAAAGTATTTTGACAGTGCGAAAAGAATATTAAAGTAGGTAACACATGCTACCCAATGTGACCCGCTGTGCCCGTATAGTGTATAGCGAATAGCGTATACCGTATACTTCTATGTGAACGCAGCCTAAATGTTTGTTGAGCAGCTTTGCTATCTTCATTTTGAACAGCCATTTTAAGTTTGTTCTGAAAATTTGACCCTACAGCCCTGTTAGCAAAAGTCGGCGGTCCGCTGGTGGCAAAATGGCCGACAGCGGGCCGATGGCGGTCTGCCAGCTGAATCCCAACTTCCATGACGTCATACATTTGTTTGACCAATCAGCATCGCTGCCATGGGCGGACCGCTGGCTCGCCACCGGACAATCCACCGGCGGGCAGGCGGAGCTGCCTACGGCGGACCGCCATCGGGCCGACCAAATTTTGCTATCAGGGAGGTTACTACCTACCCTTCAGGAAACCAAAAAGGATCAACCATCTGGTTATATTTTTAAACAGGGAGGTGCAGTCATTGCAACTGAAACTACTGATAGTATATTCTGGAACCTTTATTTATGAATGGCTTGGGAGCAAGTTACAACATTTCTGTCAATGAAATGTTAAATTCATGTAGAATACTTGCTACAACAAGAAAAAGAGACAAAATAAATTTAGGGTGACCCTGTAAATGTCCTTTAATGACCCAATAATCTTATCCCAGACATTAAAAATTCTTTCTACAATGTTAGCTAGTATGTCCATGTCTATTTCCAGCCCCTCCCTCACCTACAATTAAGAAAGCAGATTCTGTCTAGTTCACTGCACACCTCCCACACAAATGTCACAAAGCTCCAAAATCATACTGCACTAATTGCTCAAGGCCATATCCTGCACACAGCACTGTGTGTAATTAGCTTCAAAGGACAATTATAATTGAAGTCATCATTGATCATTCAAAGGGAAGGCTTCATTTGAATTAATGTTGTCCAGTCACCAATTGTATTTCAAGACATGATCTAACTTACTAAAAAGTTTGGGGATTTGTACATACCTTCCTCTGTGATGTCTTGTGTTATAAGCATCTGGTTGGTAGTTTTAACAAGTGATGACCAATTAAAAGTAGAAAATGGAATAGCCCCCTCAGTTACTTGTGGTACAAATCTTGTTGTCAAAAGTTTATAGTCAGGATGAGGCACTAAATGTTCTAGATAGCATCCCAACAGGTTATTACAGCCAAACTGTGAAATGGCTGGTTGGAGTGTGGAAGCTAAGTGATCTGTAACAATTTTGTTCATATCAAAGAATGTCACTTTGGAAGATGGAGACATCTTCTGTACAATCTTCTTTATACTGTCATTTTGAAATATCAGGAGGGCATCAGCACTCTCAGACAGATGAGCTAGTGATAAGATAGCATTATAATTCTGCACAATCACTTCCCCTGCACTGTGAGGCCAAATTAGCACATTTGTCAAGAATGATTGATTGTAATTCTCTTTCAGGACCTGAGTAATATGTGTCCCTAACCCAGACCCAGTACCACCTCCTATGCTCATTAGACTCAGGAAACCTCCAAAGTGGTCACATTTTTCAAGTTCCTTCTGAACCAGGTCCAAAACTTCCTGGTCACATTTTGTGCCATGGTTGTAAAACCCATCAGCCCAATTATTTCCAGCTCCTCTCCTGCCACTAAGTTGTTGTCCCTCAGGATAACACCACCTTCCAGTGTTTTCTGCCTTTCTCAACACATTACTCACAACCTTCTTCTCTGTGTCAACAGACACTGCTCTTGCTTCATAGCAGCTGTTGTCTCTTTCTGCAAAGAACCGTTGGAAGCTTTGACTGAGGTACTGTTGGGCAATTTTACCTTTGGTTTTTGAATAGTTGTCCTTGAGGACTGCATCAAAAAATGATTGACCAATTTGATTTCCACACTGTCCAAGCTGAAGCACTACCACAGACATCTTACACAGTTTAAATCAGGTTTCTGAAAAAAAAAAAAAATGCAAAACCAGCAAGTGCATTGAGATTTCGATGATACCTGCATATCTTTTATTCCAAATAATGCCATGGGGTCCCATATTTTCTCAGTCAAATGTTATACTAGCATGTTCTAAAGCTATTTGTGTTACCCCAGATGACCTTTGACCAACCACTAACAACAAAACTACTATAGAAACAATTTTCACATCATGTGTTCACATAAAAAATATGAAATCCATTCAAATTTCACAGCTTGAAATATCTTGTTAAAATTGTCTTTAGGTTTTTACCTTGGGTGACCCCAGATGATGTTTGACCTCCACCAAAAACAATAACAAACATCTTCTCATCATATAAACATATCCACACACCAAATAAGAAATTTATACAACATCTTTACTTTGAGATGTATACAGTAATTGCCTTTACAAGGATTTCAGTGTTTTACCATATGAGTAACCCCAGATAACCTTTGACCTCCACAAAAAACAATACAGATCATTTTGTACCATTAGCACCCACATATATGGAACCAATCCAAACTTCCTAAGCTGAGATACTGTGTTCACAAGATTTTCAAAGTGTGACCCCACATGACATTTCAGCTCTACCAAAACCAAAAGGGACCAGATTCTTCTCACCATAATGCACATACCACAGATATCTATCAAAATTTCTTATCTATAGGTATCATGGTTAACAAATTTTTCAGAGTTTGACCCCTGGTGACACAGATGACTTTTGACCTCCACCAAAAACAAGAGGGACCATGTCACCACACTGCATCCACATACCAGATATGAAATCTGTCCAAGTTTCCTACCTACATCTTGAGATTTAGAGTTGAAGAGCAAAGTGTGACGAACATACATACAGACCTTTTTAATACAACCTAAAAACCTAATTGTTTTTTCCTTTGTTTTTCCTTTCTTGACCCTTACCTTAGCAATTGACTTACTATTGTTTGGACAGGAGAGTATCCCACAAATCTATTGAATTTGCATCAAAGGACCTAAAATCCATCCAAACTAGAAATTGTAGGTACATACAGTATTACAGTTGGAACTGCCGTTGCTCGAACTGCTTGGTGTACAGTAAGTGATGGCCCTTCCACTTTTCTGGAAGTTTTAAAATTTTATTGGTTATTAACTTCCAAAATTTGTTCATAGTAGTGCTGATCTATTCCACAATATCTGACAAAGACTGAATTAAAAACAAGTTCTGTAATCCTAAAATTTTTGAAAACTTTGGATAAAATCACAAGAGCATTAACTTCAAAGTGTGAAAGGGCTGAACCACATTCCTGGCAGCAATTACCAACACCAGAGTGCTACAAAACGGAAATTGTGTCCTTTGCCAGCGATATGTGAAAAAATTCACAAATTCAATTAAGTTTCAACACAGACAAATTTGGTCAGAACAGTGTGTAATAATGCCAGAAATGTAAGTTAAAATTTTGTCCAAACATAAACAAGAAGATCTGTGCCCTACCTTTCCCTGTTATACCTACAGGTGTACAGTACTAGTATAGGCTGCTGGCAAACACTATACATGTATAAGACATGGGAAGTTAGGACACTTATCTGGGCTCTGACCAATTTTAGAGCTTTAGAGGTCCAATTCATCATAATTACTATTTACCTGAAAGAAGTTTACAACGGCGTCTCTCTAGTTCGAAAGTAAGTATTGGTTGTTCCTACCATTCCGTGTACTTTATATGTATACAGTTGGCTATATGTGCTGAGCACACACACATAAACACACACACACACACACATACACACACACGACATCACCATCGCATAGATTCCTTGCCTGCCTTCGGCAAGGAATCAAAAAAAGCATATTAAGAGCTCAAAGTTTCTCCTTCTAAAATACCAATTTAAAAATATCAAGCAATCAGAGCACTGTGTTAGGGTGTTCTCTTGCACATCCAACATTACCGAATGTAAACAAACAAAGTCATGCTTGTGAAATTAGCTCTTGTAAAATCAGCTCAAGTTAATGTACAATATGCCGTGGCATTATTATGAAAGGGATATGTAGTCTGGTTCTGACCTGGCTAGCCTTGTGTTCACATCGAGGCATCCTCACATAGCTTTCATACATTAACTTCACAGTGTGCACAGGCGCCATTTTGGAGCAAACTAATGTAATATGTAATGGCCTCTTCCAAAACCTTTTCGTGAATATTTACAGTGTCGTTACAGTGATATCTTAGTACATTACAGATAGCTGCAAAGTGTGGATTTGTATTAAAGTGACAAGTTTAACCATAACGAAATGTTCAAGGACTAAACTCAAGGTGTCCAATAAAATAAATGCAGTTTATGACGACCCAAAATGCAGTTTAAGGCGGCCCAATAGGCCCACAGTAGTTTCTGCGTAAACAGTTTGGGGTGATTTTAAATCACCATCAGATAGAGTAGGTCCCACCGTTAAGCATAGTATAGTAAGTTATCATGAGTCGATCACTGTCTTCTAAACGCCATAGAAGCGAGTAGGTGCGATGTGATTGCGATACTAGAAAAAATTGCACTGCAAATTCTTCAAATAACATCACAACCAATTACTTTTCATCATGTTTTAGATTTTTAAAGCAAAAATGTTAGTGATGGCCAGATTTTCAAGTTTCAGCAAAAGTATGAACCAGAAATTTGCAAAAATCAGTAAAAATGATGATGAGAATGTATCTCATGGAGTTTTAAGTAGGGATTCTGATACAAAGGAGATTTTTTTGTACCATTATGTCAAACTCTGACCATAAAAATAGTAATTTGTAGGATTTTATTTGTTTGTTTTATGAAGTGATCGACTCATGATTACTTCATAAGCATTGCTACTTGCACTGCCTCCTACATTTCAAGATTCATTTTCTACAAATTACTCAGTCCAAAGTCCAAACAACACCAAAACATAGCACAAAGAAGAAGTCGGATTACAAAATATTACATTAAAATTTTATCGATTTTGTAGATGTTTTCATATTTTTGTGGTAACGAACTTTATTAGGTGATCGACTCATGAGAATCCCAGTATACTACTAGTACACAGTCCTGTTCAAGGGCTTTCAGGCCAACTCGTCCCCAAACCAACTCGTCCCCAAGCCAAGTCGTCCTCAAGCCAAGTCGGCCCAATATGAGAAATAAGTGAAGAATTAGTGGGAAATAAAATTAACTTATTTCAAGGGACCAGCTAACACAGACTTTTTATTTGTTTTTGGTTTGTTCATTATCTTTTTCTTCCCTTTTGCTACTTAAATGGGAGATTTCGTGACACATAAATTTTTAAATTTTTGAAGCCGTGATTTATGCATATATAGAGAACGACAAGTGGTTTAAAATATAGCATGAAAACTTTATTGTCGCAATTTGTCTACCCATTTTAACCAACAACATACCCTATATATTTTTCGAGTTTGATAGCATATATTTTGGTACTAATTTAGAATCCGTGCCCGCAAGTAGACATAATTTTACTCACTTCACAACTTCCAAAAGAGGGTGCAGAAACTTTAAAGTTTTTTTTTTTTCTTCTTTTTTAAGTAAAAAACCCTTTTCTTTTTTTCCTCACTCGAGGAACAGCGCTATGAGTGTGTGCTGTGAAAAGAAGTGAATGGTTAGTGCTGTGGAAGAAAGAAAAGCATTGTTAGTACCGGGACCCGAACCCTCGACCCTAGCGGTATAGCGATTCTATTATGAAGACCAGCGCGCTTGCCTACTGCGCTACGAGCGCTGTTGCCGGTGGATGGGTTAAAAATAATATAAGTACTGTCTAATAATACTATCTATTACATATAGCTATAGGTATACGTATATACGTATACCTAAAGCTAACTGTATGTACTTGAGAGTGTACATATATGTACAGTATGAGATACGTATACGTAAAGCTTTATATACCCCTACGTATACAGTTCCTATGCATGCGTACACCTGCATATGGCCCACCCTAACCCTATACCTATGCGTACGTAACCCTTATACTATGCGTACGTAACCCTAACCTTATTACTATGCGTAAGTAACCCTAACCCTATGCATACGTAACCCCTAACCCTACAGCTATGACGCAGTTCCGGGCACGGATTCTAAATTGGAGCCTTTATTTTAAACACAACTGATGGGGACATATTTTTAGTTTGGAAAATATAATTAGTCTTGCAAATAAATGTTTTGGCAAAAACAATGTTTCTTGCAGATACATTTATATTGCAAACTTATTTCTTCTTCTTGAAAATATATTTTTGGTTGGAAGAATATTTTTGTTGCAAATATAATTTTGTGGCCAACATGGTAACTTTTTCAAGAAAGATACATTTTCTTGCAAATATTTTTTGGTGTAAACATAATATTTCTTTATGAATATATTTCGAGTGTTGGAAAAAATATTCTTCTAAATATATATTTTAGAGCAAACATATATTGTTGTTGGGAATATATTTTAATTGCAAATGTATATCTTGTTAAGAACATACTCTTTCTACAATTGTATTTTTATTGCAAATTCGTGTTACAAATATAGGCCTAATGTTTGATGCTACTACATAAATTTCGTGTTTTGTCACATAAATATTTCATTTTTGATAATATATGTTTGGTTGGTAATAATATATTCCCCTTTCTCACGCCATAAAAATCACACCATTTTTCATATTGGGGACGAGTTGGCTTGGGGACGAGTTGGTTTGGGGACGAGTTGGTTTGGGGACGACTTGGCTTGAGGACGACTTGGCTTGGGGACGAGTTGGTTTGGGGACGACTTGGCTTGGGGTCGAGTTGGTTTGGGGACGACTTGGCCTGCTTCGGTTCAAGGACTAGGGTAACCTGTGGAAACATTACCCTTTTGATCTGTGACCTTGAATAGGAATGTGCTATGCTATTACTGAGCAAGCCTACTCTGTACAAAAGTGCATAGTAAAACAAACGTATAGTGGAGGTATCATAGAGTAAATAGCAAAGCCCTGGAGCTCAATCAGAGCCTAAGCCTAGCCTTACTTTACTAATACTAACGTAGTATTACTACAACTAGCATAGGCCATCATCGGAACACAGCAACGTTAGTGCAATGGAGCAAAGTGAATCAACCAGCAAAGCATCCTGGCCATGATATAACTTCGTTATTTAGATTGCTCAAAGTGATAACGGCTAATTAACCCGAGTTTATCTTACGGGTATTGAATCTTGTTTCCAAGTTCCAACGACAAATCAACACTTAGGCCTAGCCTAGGACCAACATTGCTTCTTCTTTTGGTTTTACAGCAGTGCACTGCAGTACGTGATGCAGATGTACGTAAAATACAGCATGGTTAGGTTATTCGCGTTTTGAATTCATAATATAGTACAGCACTTCCATTATTAAAAAGAAATCCTGAATGAAGACAAAATTATTTTTTTCAGTGAACTTTCCATATAAGAATTGTTTTGCTTTATTGCAGGTATGAATGCAAGTAGGGGCATTTGTATGTAAAATTAGTGCTATAAATGCATTATTTTCACAAACAGACAAATGAGCTCTCAGGGAAAACCGAGAACTGCAAAGTTCTGCCCCAAACTTATTTTGAAGAAAAAGCTAAATAGCACAATTTTCAATTTTCGTCTTATTTCTCTTCAAAGTATCCTTCATAACAATTTATCATTTAACTATTGCATATTCAAGGTAAACCAAGCAGTTAGTTAATTTCACATTTGAATGGAAAAAACATTGTCACATGACTCCCAACAGCCAATTGTGAAACTGGACAGTCTGCCACACTACTTCAATTTGGGGTGACTGCTCTTGCCTTTAAGAGTCGAAAAAAGTGGAATGCCATAAGTGCAGCTTGGAAGTTGGTGATGTCAAACTAACAAAGGGGTTTTCCCCACGTGCCTACGTAATATGTACACTATGTATCCTCGCGGTCGGGTCGAGGTTAGATTCACTCTCACGTGAACGTCAATTCTTTATTTTATGAGCTTTCTTCTAATGCAATCCTTCAAAAGCTGTAGTAAGCACAACAAGGTCGGCTTTGCTGGACTACACAAAGACATAGAAGTTATCGACGACCTAACGGCGTGATATTTATCGTGGGCTATAAACGCTGAGGCCAACTCAAGTCTATCATTGTCTGATTGTGACATTGAGGCAAGGTAAGCAATAACTTAATAAGGCCTAACGTTAGGCGAGTTCTTCTGCATGTTCTCGGTTATTACAAATAGTTAGGCTATAATACCCTTACCTGGAATAGACATATTAATCGTATCACTTCGTCAGCAAATAGGTCTTTGGCTTTTATTAAAAGAAATTTATACTCCTGCCCCAGGAGTGTCAAAGCTAATGCCTATCTCACACTTGTTAGGCCTTTATTGGAGTATTCATCTTCTGTTTGGGATCCCTACACCACTTCCCTATCCAATAAGGTTGAGCAAATTCAGCGTAGGGCTGCTAGGTTTGTTTATAATGACTATTCCCCCCATAGTAGTGTGACTGAAATGCTAAACGACCTAGGGTGGGATAGTCTCAAAAACAGGCGTACTGCCAACAGGCTAGCAATTCTTCACAAAGCCAGATTGGGCCTCCTAGCCTTGCCAATCAACAACCTAGGACCGGCCCGGCGGCCCTCTAGGCATCACCATTCTAATAGCTTTACAAATATAGCAACCAATAAGGACTGCTACAAATACAGTTTCTTTCCTCGGACCGTCAGAGACTGGAACCTACTCCCCCAGAACATTACAGATCTCCAGGACCCCAAGCAATTCAAGAGCGCAGCCTTGAGGATCCTCAGACGGGACGACTAACTACATGCACACACTCAACCCTGCACGTTTGACTCCACCAGGAGTGTTGTGCAGTATTTTTCCAGATCCAGATCCAGATAGGCCTAGGCCTAGGCCTACAGGTAGCGGGCCACTAATTATAAGTCCCATTGACTTACACACTAAATTAGGCTACTTCCGTGCCCCCTAGCTCCCAGTAGAAGTTTTCAACCAGGACATGCTACCCCTCTGATCGAAGCCCACAATCTCGGCTTTCATGGCACTTTCAAATTTCCATACCATGACCATTGAAATTTTGAGCTAGAGAGCCTTGAATGATAGGGATGTGTTTCCCGCCATAACAGCTACTCAAAAACGGCATTTCACAGAGCGGAGTAATACAATAAAAAAATGGCACTAAAGTTGGTCAGATTGCCTTGAATTTTGCACAGTATGTATTTTAACTCATCGTCTACAAAATCCAAATGCAAAAATGATCATATTTTGTAAGTAACACGGTCAGAAACAACATCCCATAATTTTTTTATGGCGCTTTGTCTGTCAGTAAACATTTTCCCAGACATGAGTATTGGAGTTAGTGGTCCGCTATCTACAAGGCCTATTCAGAATAGGCTTTGTAATGCACTAAAGTTACGTTAGTTAGCCTACTTGTAGGCCTTAGGCTTAAGACCAAGTTATGGGCATAGCCTAGGCCTCAAATCCTTGACAAAAATGAAGGACAAAGCAAGCAAAACAAGCAGTGGACCAGACGAATTACCATCCTATCCTCCTGAAAATTCTAGTCTACCCTCTAGGCTTTCCTAGTAGTATGTTACCGGCGTGCCAGGCCTATGTTAGGTTTGGTCGGGTTTTTTAGGGGTTTTGATGGGATTTCATGAAAATTGAAGGGCTCATGAAACCTTTTTTTGCACAATAAAAGTTTCCTTTACAATTAGATTTTCTTTTTGCATGATTGACTATCAACTATCATTGAAAAGCTTTTGCATGGTCTTAAAATCAACAAGGCCATGGGACCAGATGGCATCCATCCTTGGGTCCTGAGAGAGATTGCCACTGATTTTGCACCTGTTCTAAGCCATCTCTTTCAGCAATCCCTTACAAAAGGATGCATTCCAGAGAATTGGAAGAATGCAAATGTTTGCCCTATTTTCAAAAAAGGTGACAGTTCCCTACCTTGTAATTACAGGCCTGTTTCTCTTACATGTGTCTGCTGTAAATTGTTAGAACATATTATTGCCTCAAACCTAATGAACCATTTTGAAAAAGGCCTACATAACTTACTCTCTCCCACCCAGCACACCTTTCGTAAGTCTCATAGTTGCGAAACACAACTTGTGTCGATAATTGAGGACTGGGCTTCCTCCCTTGATGCCCATAAACAAATCGATGTGTTTTTCTTGGACTTTGAGAAGGCCTTCGATACTGTTCCTCATGAACTGCTTAAGACCAAGCTGTATACACTTGGTGTTTCAAATCAGATTCTTCGTTGGGTTGATGACTTTCTTGGTGATCGTAAACAATTTGTTGTTGTCAATGGAACCCGGTCTCCCCCGATGCAAGTTCTGTCTGGAGTTCCCCAGGGGTCTGTCCTAGGACCGATTCTCTTCTTGGTTCGTATCAATGATATCATCGATGGTGTTTCTTCCAAGGTTCGTCTTTTTGCAGATGATTGTGTCTGTTACAGTATTATTGAGTCCGATGAGGATTGTCATAAACTTCATAATGATATCATGCAGTTAGGGCTGTGGGCTTCCACGTGGGGCATGAGATTTCAGCCCACTAAGTGTAGCGTTATTACTTTTGCTCGGAAAAAAAGTCCCATACTTTTTAGGTATGTTCTTAATAGGATTGAGCTCCCAAGGGTAGATAGTATTAAGTATCTTCGAATTACCATCACTAAAGATCTGAACTGGGAAAAGCATATCCAAAATATCTGTAACAAGGGAAATAAGATTCTTGGTATTTTGTATAGAAACCTATCTTCCTGCCCTGGTGATGTCAAGTTAATGGCTTATAAAGGAATCCTTCGGCCTGTGCTGGAGTATGCCAGTACTGTTTGGGACCCCCACCAGGTTTACCTGCGCGACAAGCTTGAGAGTATACAAAAACGGTCTGTTAGATTCATTGCCTCTGACTATTCTAGGGAGCCAGGATCAATGACCAGGCTCCTTAAGGAACTAAACCTTCTGCCCTTAACTGATAGGCAGAGGAAAAGTAGATTGATCCTTTTTTCCAAAGGTGTGTTTGGCCAGGCTCAATGACCTGTTGATTGTCTCCAGCAGCCTACTCGTAGAACCCGTTTAATGCATGACCTTCATGTCTGTCTCCCACATACCAGTACTAACTGTTACAAATTTAGCTTCCTGCTTCGAACCATTTAGGATTGGAATCGTCTCCCCCTGAATGTAATGAGGGTTTCCTCTGTCCATAAGGACCCTGTTACCTATATTACTGGGCATATTTAGCCTCTCAACGCATGTGTGGTGAAAGAATGTCCTTTCCATGTATCACCTTTTTTGAAGAAGAAGAAGAAGAACATACATTAAAATACAGTATTGTGGAGGTCAATGGTTAATCAAGGCAGGGTCAACAGTAAATCTAGGCGCTAATTAAATATTCTGAGAAAAGAAAGCACTTTACAAGTATAAATACATCGAGTTAATGAATAAATTTAACATTATAAAGCCCCCACCTTCAGGGCTTTCAGTTGCAGTTCAGTTTCAGAAATTTGAAAGGCCACTTTGCTTGTAACCAATCTATTATCTGTTGGCCCCTGAGTCCCCCAAAGGCTGTCTTGATTATTGGCTCACCCCCTCAAAATATTTCTTTCTTGGTAGCTATATATTCCCTCTTTGGTACTCTGCATTTCGTATTATTTACCAATTGTCATGTGTTGACCAAGATCGTAAACTTCTCATATACCTTTGTACTGTACAATCTTTCGACAATCCTCAACAAAGATGATGGGACAAAGCAAGTAAAACAAGCAGTGGATGGATCACCATCCCCTCACTCCCTCATTCAATGTCGCAGCAGCCTAAGGCATCCTGAAACTTGATGCTTGTGTGGTAATTTCAAGGATTGTATGCAGGGTTGTCATCAGCCCAATTTGAGTGCCAGCTAAACATCTGACTCAATATTTGTACCTCACCCTACCCCCATGGAATCCACCTCATTTTTGACGCTTTGAATTTTTCAGCTATAATGTCAATTTCATTATTTTGTCAGTATATAAGATCATTTTTGAGCCGGTCGGAAGCCTTGTATTTTAGGTGTTGTACCGGTCGGCAATGTTCAATGCCAATTAGTCCCGACCAGCGCTGACCGGCGTGGTGACAACCCTAATTGCCTTAAGTATGTCACAACAAAAGTAGGTCTATCAAGTCGAGCCGGCCACAGCCTTTTATCCAGGTGTGGCTCACTGGCTTGTTTTCCCTACTCCATTGCTTATGCAGAGCAATTTACACTCCATGGCAGTGGGTCTTTGGTATATGACTCAACCTGGGAATCCAACTCGGGCCATGCATGGGTAGCCTTATGAATTTTTTCTATTGCTTCAAAGTGGCAGGAATCTCTTAAAGAAAAAAGAGGCTGATTGGGTTTGGAGTACTCCCAGGAAGGGAGTACGTAGCATTATTTCCCAGGAAGGGAGTAGACACGTACAGAAAAGGAAAATTTCCCTCCAGATCGATGTCCAAATTTCCCGAGAAGGAGCTTCCCAGTTTCCAAACTTTTACCACCCATGCAAGTGAGTTTTGAAAACTTAAAGGGACAACCCTGTTATCCCAAACTACAATTTTTGCAGTGGTTTACAGAAATTCTCAATTGGCTCAGCTTTTTGATTGACAGCTACATGAGTGAACGATCCACATTGCGGAGTTGCCACCATGACTCATCAATTTTCCTGTTCCAGCCAAAACTAAAACGCAGATCTAGTCGGGTGCTTTACTCCCCAGACAGCTACAATGTTGTGGCACGCTGCACAACGAAAGAGAGCACGATAGTCTGCATGCGACTAGGTTTATTACACATTGTTCACTGAATGCATGAAAAGTGCACATGCGTACGTGCACAGTCAGACAGTGTGGAGTGAGTTTACACTAGTGCTGTGCTAGTACATAGCTAGGGTAAGATATATTTCTGGAGGGAGGAAGAACCAATAAACAGCCATTGTTGTTGTGCTATACTCGTGTCAGACGACGATACACGTCAGACGACGATATGGCAAGTTCGAATGCGGAATCGTCTTCGCATGAGTGCAAACATTTGTACATAGCTCATATAACACAGCCTATATTGTAGTGAGAGTGTTTTTATTGCAATTGGGATCTTGTATACATACTCACCCTGAAGCAATAAACTGAGGTTGTGGCTAGATGAGGATGAATTTTAAACAGTGGGAGGGGCTAAAGTACAGTACTATAAGTAGGTTAGGAGAATTATAACTGTTTGGGGTGAGGGGATCAGGCCTTTAAGTTTCTGGTTTGAAATGTTATGAGTTGTGGAATAATGTGCCATTTCTCTGAGTTCTACTGTTTGTCATTAAATTTGTTTATTTCTTTCTTCTGGTAATGAAACAGACTTCAACAGCATGGCAGCCAAGAGAACATTTGGTATTGTTATGGTAACAGCCTTTTTACAGGTATCTGTGCTCCTGCCAACATCCTCATCAGAAAGAACGAGAATTGCATCAGTTGTGTTAGAAGGCTCCAGATATATGATCAAAGAAGGTGTCCATGAGGGATGGATAGCTAAAGGAAATTTTACAGATGATATGTTGACCTTTGGGTAAATATTTTTAAAAAGTTTGTTAACATGTTAAGGCCAGAGAAGGCCTACTGTAAATGTTGCACTATAAGGAGCAAGTTAATATCTCATCCGTCATGATCATGAACAAGGGTTTGAAGGTTACTTCTGTGGTAGAAAAAAATAGGGAAAAACCATGCATGGTTTTATGCCATTGGAAGAAATACATTTATTCCACCAAAAGTGCCCAGAGGAACTTAGAAGAAACTTTATATTTGAATGAAAACAATGTTTTATTTGTAATTTCCATTTTAAATCAATTTGCAATCATGTCCAATGTAACACTGAAGCTTTCTTTGTGTTATTATAGTTAAGGAGACAAGTAGTACTGCTAATGTGTAGGTAGCTGTAGGTACATCTCGAATGACATTTAACATCATAAAGTATATTAAAATGAGCGCTGTAAAAGGGAATCACATATTAGCACAAATTATTTGTAAACATTGTCTTGCAAAAGCCCTGACTGATCAGTGAAATCACTTTCTATGTGTAAATCCAGTGAGCTTCCCGCTTCCAGTGAACTTGCATTTAAATACACAATCCCACTCTTTCACATTCCTTCATATCTTATCCTGACAATTTCTATATGTTTGCTTGGTTGACTGACTGCTGAAGTGTGTATTTTTTTAGAATTTTATGGTGAGGTTTACGTAGGTTAGGTCAGATGGAGTTTTGTTGCACAGTTTCTTACCAATTGGGTAAGGTTTACTGTAAGTACAGTACTGTAAGAATTTGATGAGAAATGACAAGGCAACTTTTTGAAAAAAATGTTAGGTGTATGTTGTATTTTCACTGTGTTTTTTACTTCTTTTCACCTACCATTGAAAACACCTATTTGAGTACCTATTCTATAGTTGTTAATGGTATATTCCACAATTTCTTGTAGTTTCTTCCAATTTTTTCCAGTTTCTTCTGGAAAAAACTGGAAGAAATGGGTTTTTTCCAGTTTCTGAACCACATTTCTGAAGAAAAAGTAGTTTGTTCTGGAAGAATCCTAATTCTGTCATTTACCAGCATGTAGTTATTTACGAATGTCACACAAATGCAGAGGTAACAACTGTTTGATAGAGCAACAGTTCTGTTTCTTACACCAAAATTTTGCTATTTTGCTTTATTCTGTTAGGTTCCAATTTGCAGTTCATGATGAAACGTTCCCTCTTATTTTTTGTAACATCCTTCATTTCTGCCTGATTAACTCTTATAGCTTCAGGGAGGAAAAGAAGCCCACTACATGCAGACTGGATGAAGTCAAGTTTCATATCTGGTTTGTTGATTGACAGTAAAAGATGTGTTTCAATACACAAAAAGTTAGGTAACATTTGGGGTTAGCTAACAGTTCAGTCAGCATGTGTTAATTGCTTCTCAGGCAGTGTGAACACAATGAAAGCATAGCTCATTTGAGGTCACAGATCATGTAACAAACTCAGATATAAGTTACACCCCATACTGCCTTTGATGTACTGGGGTGTCTATGTTCCTTTTTCATGAAGCGACATCACAGCATGTAATCTGGAATCATGATCATATACAGTATGTAAAATATTTCATTTGTTTGTTGAAAAGGTGAATTTTTCAACACTGTTAAAGTACTGTAAATTGTTGTAGTTTATGTAAACTATGTGTGCTTAATAGAGTCTGCAATCCGTTAAGGTGCTCAATGTTAAGATGGGTTAATGAAATCTGACGGGCTGTTTAGCATTGTAGTTTTTGACATGGAATTAAGCAATATTTTATGAATTCTTGCTAATGAGGACTCAAAATATTTTCTAAACATCCTGAAAGAACTCACAATTCAGCACATTGCCTATGTACTGGATCCTGCCAGGGGCCCTATTGCTAGCCCTTGGACTCAAACCTTGGAGTTTCATGCTGGCATGCATGTCTTGATGATTCATTCAATGATCTGAGTCTCAACAAATTACTAAAATCAGCAGTTCGCAAAGAAGATGAATAAAATACAGTGTTGACACAGGTTTCTGCTTGGAGGTGTCCTGCTCAAGTAAAAGTTCAAGGTTGTCACCAGACCATTCTGAGAGACAGTTAATTTGTGATTATCATCCCAGGGGAGCTGTTTAAGGGGAGGGGCACCCCTCTGCTTTTCATTTTATTCAGTTAGGGTAAGAAATTTGTGACAGGTTGATGCTGAAATTGATGGCAAGTTCCTGGTGGAGATTTTGAGAGCAGGGTAGCACTGCCTGGTGTGGTAACAACCTGGCATAGGTTGCAGCTCAGGGCCTTCTTTTGTGAACCTTGTGAGTATGGCTAAAACCAGTGCCTAACTAAGTGCAGTTCCCTGATTGGTCAATAGTTGGTACAAACCATGAATATTAATGAATGTCAAGATCGTAGTTGACCAACAAGGAGGCTGTAAACAGGAAGAAAACCAGAAGGGTGCAAGGACAAAAGAATCAAGACAAAGAAGTTTGTGTGGAACACTGGAAGTTGTAATGACCTGCTTCATTACAATGAATGGTAAATTTTGTACTCAATACTATCTGATGTCCTTAGTCCTGAAATGTCATGAAAGATACAAGGAAAAAGAGAAAAAAATGAGATGTAATGTTAGCTGAACAATGTTAAAAAGTAAGTTTAGGGCATTGTAGAACAATATGAATGTACAGTATTAGCTGATTTGCTCCAGTCTAAACAAACGTGAATCACCAATCCATTCAGGAAATACTTGCATGGTACTGTATTACTTTTGAGGAGTAAAACAGGACCTTTGTGGCATGGTTTGCAGGTGTAAAATATAAAAGAGTAAACATATATATCAGATGGAATAGGTCTATATGTAACTAACTTGAGAAAAATACACGGGCATTCACTTGTTGTGAAGGTGATGTTTAAACCTTCCAGCCTACTGTATCTGTTTAGCCACATCTTTTCAAGTTGCTTTATAAAAAAAGTTGTAGGTATGTAGGATATTGTCTACTATTGTGTACATCCTCTGCTTCCTTCAGTGAGTTTCCTTTCACTAGCTTCCATGCAGTGACCATGTGACAGAATCTGGTGATTCAATTTGGGGAATGTGAAGCATTCTGTTATTTAAAGGAAGAATATTCCATATTGAGTTGAAAGAATTTATTTTTGAATATTTTTGAAGTATTTTGAAGTTCAAATGAATGAGTGTACAGTAATTTTTTACATGCTCTTCAAACCATACTGTATACTTGGAACTACTGTAGATAATCTTTTAAAGATTTCATGTAACCTACTAGTAGCTTTAAAATTACAAAATGTTAGACCTACTCTTGAAGATGGGAGTCAGACTGTTAGAATTCATTTTTCATAGTGTTTAATGTATATTTTTGAAATTTTTGACTTGAGGTACACTTTAATTTAAAACTTGCCTCAATGGAACCATTATCATTATCAGCATAGGTGGTACAGTACTGAGTACACACACAACATGCATTATTGTGTGCAAAGAAACTGTGCACTTCTATAGCATGGAGGGACCCAGAATTTGTTCACCCCAATGTTTGAAGTCCTACAAACAGAGTTCTTAAAGACTTAGAGTGGGCATGACATGGCCAAAGTAAGTTTCTAAGCAAATGTTCTTTGGGTACACCTTGACCTAAAGTGAATGTTTTCCCTACTAAATTATGTCCATAAATACCGATATACAACGTCGTTAATTCCCAATTACAGGCCAGACTCAGCCCATTTGAAATCCGAAAGTGAAAAAACAGATGTGAGAGCCTCTCAAGATGGTGACGTCACTGGAGACACGGTTAGCAACACTGCACCAGGGAGCTCACAATCATTGAATCGTGCATGGTAACGCATGCACGTTAGCGAGTACATCATTGCGAACACCTGTGCTACGATAGCAGTGAACATGGCCCCTGACTACATTGTGAATTTGGCATTGCACGGTGACTGCTTAGTATTTACAATAGCACCTTAACCAAACAGCTCATACAGTAAAGACGTGCTTGTTGTGGACTGTCCATACAAGTTCATAGCTGTTCTGTATAGGGCCCGAACCAAGTCTTTCTTGCACAAAACAGAACTGTTTTTACATGCGGGCATATGCACACGAACATATTGGCCAATGATTTGTTCCAAATCCCCACCATGGTCCGCACCTTTTGCTCTATATGTTATCGAGTATTGCAATCGTTTTCATGAAATTGCTAAGATAACTTTACCGAGCATTACGTTATTCCACATCTAGATGCATCTTCTTAAATAGGGTGGGGTGGGGTTTGTGCCGCCAATTGCATCATAAAAGTCAGGGGACCTGTTGTGGCATTTTTTGAAATTGGATTTTGAATGTTTTCTTTCAAATATCATTTATGCCGGATTGTACAGGTTTTTAATGGGGTGTGAGATGATATTTGTGAAATACTGTATCGAATCTTGCAATACACAATTTTTTTTGTTGCAGTGTCATGCCCACTTTAAGTATTGCCCAAATTTTGTTATGACTGTGTGAATAATTGATGTAAATTTCTTCTGAAAGGAACACAACTTTGTTGCATTAATCTTACAGGAAAGGTGATGGAATTGAATTTTTTGGACAAATTCCAGTTGCCATTTAAGCAAGTAGTCCTCAGTTCATTCACTGTCATTGTGTAGCTCTTTACAGAACATCGCCTGTTAGAAAAACCACAAAACAGATTTTAGAACTTCACCTTAGCTTTTAACTTCTCATTTTCAAACAAGAAAAAGTGTCATGATTTTGCTTAGAGCTCAACAGGGCTGGAAATTATCAGCTGAGGCAATTTACTTATTGTGGCTTTAAAAGACAAGGGGGAATTTTCCCTGTCTGGCTCCTTTGAATCCAGCAAGGATTTTATCAGGTGAATTTTCAAATGTTTTAGCGTGTCTGTAGTTAGCACTAGTATTTTCATGATTCAAATACGTTGTTCTCAACAAAACTTCCTGGTACTGCTGAATTTGGGTCTCCTTAAAAATGTTCATACTGGCATACCTAAAATTGCCACTCTACAACTTGCTTCAACATTTTTCTGCACTGTGTCATATAGTGTGCATTTAACTCCAGCATGCCGTCCACATCCTACATGGAGACATATTGCAGGGAGAGCTCTGTTGCAGCAAACAAGTTGAGTAGGCTTGGGGAGGACTACAATTTTAACATCATAAACACAGAAAAACATTCTGTGTCTATTGTGGATATTTTTCAAAAGAGTCAAAGAAAGATATAGGGGGAGATTGAAACTTATCATGGTGGTATTTTTGTGCAAGGCTGTAATATATAAGAAAACTCTCTGGGCCTAGAGAGAGTTATGTAGCAATCATTGCAATTGACAGACCAATTGAACTCGTTGTATTACAGCTTGTATAGGCTTACAATAGGGCAGTGTGCCAGTAAAGGAACCAGAGAGCTCTGACTTGTTTACTTCTCGTTTTACTGTGAAACAATGGTTGTTGTGTTACTATTTTGATATTGTTAACATTGCAAAACAAGATTGTTCCAAACTATTTTACTGTAAATGAATTTTTAGTTCTGTACATGTTCTGATTAGCAGTTAGCGATTAAGTCTGTGGGCCTAGTATCTGCGTAAGGCTACTAACTGTTACACAGAATGATTGGACAGTTTTGGGGGAATTCCAGCAAAGAAACACACATTTGAAAAAATGTGACATTCTACGATTAGCTCAGATTAATCAGGAACTGACAGTCCTACTTGAAAGAAAGACAAAAAATTCTTGACCATTTTTTCCAAATGCTTTTGCACTACTCTTTTCCTAACTCAAGATATCTCAGTTTAAAGATTGGTTATATTTGTCACTCCACTTTTCAATAAATCCACAAAGAGTTATGTAATGTGGGTACATTGTGTCAGACCTCACAGATTTCCCATAATGCACTAAATCCTAAGAAAAAATACCGTCCTTTGAAAAACAATATCTTCCAAGGACTAAATGGCATTGAGATGCAGTTTTCACTTCTGAAAAATATTTTTCTGCATATTTTGAAGACAATGACTTTTGTCTGTGGAAATGCATTTAACATCCTTTGGCTTTTGTTTACTCATGGTATTTTGTTAGTATCTGATTGAAACTGATACTTAAAAAAGAACAGATAAATACAGTATACCGGACACTACTTATATGTAGCTACTGTAGGATCATGTAGAGTGCTGTATAGCTATATGTAGTATAAATTGCAAAGTTGTCTTATTCACAAATATATATCCTTTCCTTTTGAAGCCTACATATTACTTGTAGCAGACACAGTTACACAAAATTTTGTTGTATCTTTTGTCTTTTATCAATCGTATGATATTTTTGCCTTTATATTTTTGTAGAATGGGAATGCATCAGTGCATAAAAATGAATTAAGTACTGCAGTAAATCAAGCAACAGTACCTTCCCACTGTACAAAATTAATTGCATGTTGTATAATTGTACAAACAGGTACTGTACGATTGTCAACAACTCAGCCACTGCATTAAATCAAATGTTTCGAATGACAAGTTCTCCTAGAGGCTAACTTGTGTGTGTTAAACATCTGGTGACTAGAAAATGACAAAAGTTTTGTATTTGGTGTAAGAATCATTGAAAATGAAAATCTCTGCAATTATCATTCAGAATTAATCAAAAATTGACTATTTTAAGATAATTTCTGATTTGCAGTTATTCATGAATGACAATGAGCTCAATATGCAAATTTTGTGATGTCAAAAGAGGGACAAGCCATATACAGCTAGTGCTAGCTACCCTTTGTTTTTGCAATCTTCCTTTTGAGGACTGTTAAGGAGAGAGTTGCGTATCTGACTGACCAGTATGGGCAGTTGAGTACAGGAAATACATAAGTGACTTAGCAATAGTTAACTGCCAGTCAGATTAGTGACATGTCCTTAGTGATGAGATATCGAATCAACAAAAGAGATATACATCACTTTACATTATTATTTTTGTATAATCAACAAGTTGCTTCAGAAGCATTCAAACTTTGAAGAGTTGCAGTATGTCCTGAGAACTGTAAGAGACACTGGCATAATTCCACACTTCATTCTCAATGGAATTTTCCTGAGGAAGTAAAGCCAGGGCCGATTTTTTTTTTTGCTGACATATTATGCTAACTTTGGCAACGATGGTTTTGTGTTCTGCTTAGTAATATACAATATTGTACATGGCATTTGAAAGGTGAATTTGCTGAAGACTTAGTGTGGTTTGATTGGTACTTGAGAGTATGGACCGGGGTGTTCAGTTTTTGGTAACTTGGTAACACTTGGTACCACATTATAACACTGATTTGTGTCATCAGTTTTGATGGAGGTCAAAGGTCGTGGAGTCACCAGAAGTCAAAAGACTGAAACCTTATGTACATATATGATATCTCAAGAAGGGTAATTTGTAGGTGAATTCCCTGTACTTGGTATGTGGATGGCAAATATTAAGTAAATGATCCCTATTGTTTTTGGTGGAGGTCAAAGGTCGTATTGGGTCACCTAAGGTCAAATTCTAAATTTTTCACCAGGGATCAATGATTGAAAACTTTGTTTACACAATATCTCAAGAAAGGTAACCTGTAGGGTCACAAATTTCTTATTTATTAAGAAAAGCAAAATGTTTAAAAAGTCTCAATTGACCAGCCTGCCAAAACCTTTTCTAAATTCACATTAAAAAAGACAAGAATGCACCAATTATATAATGAAAGTTTGACCCTACTGACAAATTGATAAAAACATCATATTAGAAATGTCCCATGAAATGCAAAAATTTTAAAAGAGGCACAATTGTCTCTGAATGTTTAAAAATTTATAGATACTTACACAGTACTATCAAGTCACATGAGATTGGTCAATGAAAGGAGAAATTTTCAATAATTTGTTTAACATGGTACTTCTCCTTCTTTTGAGATAAATTTATTTGATGGATATTTCAGCCCATTTAGTTAATGTATCAGAAACAAAAAGGAACCCAAAGTGAAAAGTGTGATTTTGTAGTTGAAGTCTTGAACAATACTTGTATTGTTCTCTGTTACTCTGTTTATCAACTGTTTGTGAATTCTGTTGACTGCAATTAGAGTAGATACCATTCATTTTAATTTTAGTGCATGCCATCTCGACTCAAACAGTGAACAATATCAGAGTATAAAATGAATCTAATATTTCTTTATTTTTTCATAAAACAAATGTTTAACTTTAAACAAGGAGTCTTAATTAGTTCATTGACATTTAATTGATAAAAATATTGTATGTGTTTTTTTTAAGAAAAAGACTGCTCATTTTGCTCCCTTTGCAAATTTTGAAGTATTTACATTGCAGTTAAAGTTTGTTTTTTGATTAGTATGAATTGTTTCATGGGTGAGTGCTACATGGTAAATTCTCCAGGTAGACATGCAATTCTCTTTTTCAAGGTTAAAAACAATGGTCTGGAAACTGTCGATAAGTTGAGTTAAACATTTTTGGTTTCAATGAATTTATTATTTATTATTATGTCTTTTTTAAATGTGTTTTTAAGGGTCTTTGTGGATGTAAGCTTGATGGTTTATAGTCTGCTGACTTGTGAAATTACTTTTCCTGTATTACTTTGTGTATGGATATCCCATAATGATTGGTATAATCCCCATGTGGCTATAATATTCCCATTACTGAAATGCAGCACCTTCAGGAAACTTTGAAATCTAAATCTTGTAATATGCTGTTGTCTCAGCAAGTCTTTTGACTAGGTTTGTTTATAAATGTTTTTTCTGGAATGGTTGAGCAGGGGTTAATATCTGATCTTTCAGTTAGTTATCAGACAAAAGATTCAACTGATAGTCAGCAGCAAGTGACCCTGTCTACTTGCTGATAAGAAAGTTGTGGTCAATGTTGACTGATTTGGAGCTTCATTGCTCAACACTTTAAGTAGAGGTAACAATGCAGGGTAGGTGGAGAGTGCTGCAGAGGTGCTGCTTTTGGCTAATGGGTCCAGTTGCATCATGCTGTCAACTGTGATGTACTGTAGTAGGTAACCATGCTTTGACATTGCTTCTTGAAAAAGGAATTACCCCAGTACATCAAAGGCTGTGTGGGGTGTAACTAATATCTGAGTTTGTTACATGATCTGTGACCTCAAATGAGCTATGCTTTCATCGTGTTCACACTGCATGAAAAGCGATTAACACATGCTGACTGAACTGTTAGCTAACCCCAAATGTTACCTAACTTTTTGTGTATTAAAACACATCTTTTAGTGTCAATCAATAAATCAGATATGAAACTTGACTTAATCAAGTCTGAATGTAGTGGACTTTTTTTCCTCCCTGAAGCGATAACAGGATCATTCAAAGCTTGCCCTATGTTTTGTATTCATGACTCCATTGTTGTGAGTTGCATCTTTCCAGTAACCTCACAGCTTTCCTGATTCCTGTTCAACTTTCAGTTAAAAAATACTACCAAATTAGTAAAAACTACCAAAAAATGCTGAGATTGTTTGCATTAATGTTCTTTTGAAAGTTTTGTCTCATAGAAGAAAACAAATTTGTCCTGTCCTGTTGGGATGCTTAATTACTCTATAACTTGTTTCCTTCTTAATTAAGTTGGCATTTGACTACTTCCATGATCAGAGGGCATACGCATCACACCTATGGCTGCCCTGGGGCACTGTCCCCAAATATTTTTCAAGGGAGCCAGGAAACTTGTCCAAAATGCATCAGAAAATCATTTAAATGTAGAAAGCTTGGAAAACAATTTGTTCATTATTATACCTATTGGATTTTGGCCAGTCTAAGTTTTCCCACCCCAGAACTTAACTTTTGCATGATGCCTCTGGTTATATATGTACTCTACTTGTGGCTAAGGCAAATGGTATCAATGGTAAGCTGCAAAGTAGCCGAAAAATAACTGCTTAGAAGGCCTGAGTAATAGACCTACAGAACCTGGCTCCAAAAACATTAAGTTGCCTATTAAGAGCAATGAAAATATATTAATGAGCAACACAGTATGTTGTAAGTAATCTTTTGACATGCTTTTGCCAGCTTCATGATGTTTACATGTTAGTTATTTTCATATTTTAAGTCTGTTGTTTGACATTATTTGTCACCCATCATTAATTTATGATACTAATGATATGTCATGAAGGGTTTCAAATAGTGTTGAGCCATAACAGAGATATCGGAACTTGCCGATAACAGATAACTCGAAGTTAATATCGGCCCAATACTGATACTGATAACAAAAAAAATCATCTTCCCTAATCACAACGTGTTTTGTTACCATTGAAAAATTATAATTTTAACACTACTGCACCTTAAACTTATTTTGAACTAAGTCTGCATGTTTCCGTAACTTTGTCTCCGTGAAAAATTTTCCGTGTTTCTGACGAAGTGTTTAAAGCAATCAATCACGATGTATTTGATGTAAAACACCCGCCAGCCAAGAAACCCTGTTCGTAACAAGCACATTTACATTTACCTACAGCCAGACTGTAAACTTTTTTTTTTGTGCGCGGGGAGCGTGAAAAAGAAACGGAAAATGCGTGTGGATTGGAAAACCCAGCATACCAAAACATTTATGCCGTGCCACAGGTACAGTATGCCACACGTATAGGTATGTGTATGTACTGTACAGTGGAATTCCCCTAGCTGTACTACGAAAAAAAAACTTGCGTGCGGCATACGTACGGACAACAGATTTGTATAGCGAATTGACTACAGATTGCACATTATGGTGCGTGCACTCTGCTATGGATGTGTATGTTAATTGTTGAAAGAACACAACAAGCAAGCACTCAGTACGTTGTTTGTTATGAAATGCTTCCAAACCGAAAAACATCAGGATTGCGCTAAGTATTTTATAGACTACAAACTGCGGGGCTTGCGGCGTAGTAGATCTAGTTTGTTTATGTTCACTGCAATGAATTTGTTGGATGTTTTATGTTCAACACAATGATCTGTATTTTATTTAAGTGCGTATCAAGAACTTTTAGCTCTTTACTGTTGGAATGATGAAATGCTTGTTATCGGTTGCCATTATCGGTAACGGCCTTCATTTGTGCTGATACCGATATCTTACCGATAACGCCATTATCGGCCGATATCGATAATACTTATCGGTTATCTACCCAACGCTAGTTTCAGACTTTCCTTTGTGCTTAGGGTTGCACAATCCTGGAAATGCAACTCCCAGCTGTTTTTGTTGGCTTCCATTCAGAATGGTTCCTTTTTGGCCAGTTCATAAAAATCTAAAATCATTTTATAGGATCCCATTGAGAATCTCATACTTTACAGGCCTCGATTTTCAGAAAAATTTATGGTTGTCCTTCGGGCAACCATTTCACTAGTTTGGGTTGTCCACAATGAAATCTGGTTGTCCGAAACATTTTGCACACAATTACAAAACAGTAATTGTGTGCACTTTATGTTGCACTATTGGTCTTGAAGAATAAAAATGCTTGAAATGCTTGATGCTTGAAAGACAAAAGCACTTCAAGTCTGAAACATGGTAGATGAAAAAAGTTGAAAGTTAATCAGTCAGCATTATTCTTCCATCTGAGAGAAAAATGGTTGTCCATTGGACAACCAACCTTTAACTTTTGGTTGTCCCTATGAAATTTTAGTTGTCCCGGACAATCGGACAACCATGAAAATCGAGCCCTGCTTTAGGAAGATTTGATGGTGGAGGGTAATGTACATAGACAGCATAACTAGGATGTGTAAATAAAGTTACCTAGACTGGCCTATAAAAGTAAAAAAATTAAAAAAAAATATTAGCACTGTGATGTTTTTCTCCTACTTAATATTTTTCCAGATGGTCTTACTTGACTATTGATACCAGCAGTGATTATGATGATTTAGTGCAAGCCTATGCAGCTGGTTATTTAGAAGGAAATTTGACTGCCATATACATAAAGATGATGTGGAACAACGTGATGGATAACTTCTGCCAAACAAACAGTCCAAAGTGTGAAGCTATTAATCATTTCCTGACCAAAAATTCTCTCTGGTTATGGAATAAGATACACAGCTATAAAAACAATATTTATTGGCATCAGGTAGGTCGTCGTCATGTGATAGCCATGTGACTTCATTGCTCTTTTCATGCTCTATGCCTACTCTACAGTATTGAAGCAGCAATTGTTACACAGAAGTATTGCAAAGTTGCGTCACTGAGAGATTTTAGACTGTGGTACGAAGGTTGATAATGAATTTAGTTAGTTGGATGGAGTTTTAAAGACCAGATTGAGAATGAAAAACAGTTAAATTAACTTCATTTTTAAGAAACAAAGTTGTAGCATAAAAAAATAACATTTTTAATTTATTTTATTTATTTATTTTTTGATGATAATTAGCATAGTACAAAACCTAGGAGTCACTGAATTATTTCCATTAACTTATATTTCTATAATTTGCAGTTAAGTTTATGTGGTGCAATGGCTTATTTGCATACAGTAGGCAGACTGGCTGTTGGAGGTTTGTTTCTTACAAAAAGAACCAACATGTGACTGGATGCCTATGCTTATGCAGGGGTGCTTGTAAAATGTGTCCATAGCCTATGTTTACCAGTGTGAGGGCCTATTAGAGTTAGCTGCAGTTAGTCTAAGATGAAAACATGGCCATTCATCTCATCACAGAGGATAATTTGCTATTTGTGTGCCAGGAAAAAGCTTGGCTGCCCTCACAAGTTTAGTCAGTGAAGCGCCAATGTGAAGAAACCTACCCTTACCCTTCACACATTTTTTGGATTTTGACAATGCATACTGTAAGATGTAATAAAATGTAAATGACACCATGATTGGCCAGTGTATGAAGCGGTTGACCACTTGACCACTACACAGTAAGTCAGTGGGAGTTAAGGAAGTACTTTCACTTTATCATTAATTCCTTGCCGTAGGCAGGCAAGGAATCTATGCCATGGTGATGACATGTGTATGTGTGTGTGATGGGTGTGTGTGAGTGAGCTTGTAAACGATACCTTGCCGGGTACAGGCAGCTCACGAGAGCTGAGGCCTCGCACCCCTTTCCTCGCTCACGCGGAGCTCGTAACTGACGTGGCTACCCGAAAATTCGGACACTGCAATGAGCTGTGTCCTGTGACATGCAAGAGCCTGCCCTTGCTTGCAGCATTCACGTGCCACGTGACATAAACGGCTAAAGGGGAATTCCGACCATTTCCCTACGGGGAACAGTTCTGTGTACCCCGTAAGGCATTGAATACGGGTATGCCCTGTACTCGTAGGGTGTACACGCCAATTTATATGCATGCATGAGCTTGTAAACGATACCTTGCCGGGTACAGGCAGCTCACGAGAGCTGAGGCCTCGCATGCCTTTCCTCGCTCACGCGGAGCTCGTAACTGGCGTAGCTACCCGAAAATTTGGACACTGCAATGAGCTGTGTCCTGTGATATGCAAGAGCCCGCCCTCGCTCGTGGCATTCATGTGCCGTGTGACATAAACGGCTAAAGGGGAATTCCGACCATTATAGATTTGTCATGTTGAGAGAAAGAAGCTTATTGTTTTTGGTAGAGGCAAAAGGTCATTTGAGGTCACCAGCAGTAAAATTGCAAAAACTTCGAAAATGGCTTGTAAACATGATATCTTCAGATAGAAGTGACTGATAATCTTCATGTTAGGTATATAGATTTGAAATGTTGAGAAAAAGAAGCCTATTGTTTTTGATAGAGGTCAAAGGTCATTTGAGTTCACCAGCAGTAAAATTGCAAAAATTCTGTGCCTCAAATGTAAAGAAAAATCTATCAAACACTGTCAATTTGAAAGCAGGTAAGGTATTTGATGGCAAGGAATCACTTAGCCTTTTGGCTTTCTGGTTTTATATAGACAAGGTGGTTAAAGATTTTTCCATCCAGTTAAGGGTCAACTGTTGAGAATTTGTTTTCTCTGTCCAAATTTACAATGCTGCTCTTCAGGATAGTTCATAAACAATATTTCCTTTATTATTCAAAATTTTCTTACTTCCCTGATTTTGCAATGGAGGAGTTGCATTTGGATGGATAAACGATGGTCAACAGTGAAAAGGAGTCCTGGCTAGTCACAATAGTGCTGCCTGCTCTAAGGCACATCCATTGTAACCTGTTGCCTATGTCTTCTTGTGCAGCCTTCTATGTTCTTGATATTGCCTTGTAATTACTCTGTAGATGATGAAAAATTTCTGGCAAATTATTTCAGAAACAAATGCATTTAAATGTAGTGTATTGGTTCCATATCAAACTCCTCAATTTTTTGAGTAATAAATAGCCACTATCCTCTTGAATTTATCATTTCTCTTCCACTCCTTCCTGCTAATGAAGAAAGCTAGAGAATTTTCTAATATTAACACCCTCCACTCCCCTCCACACTACAAATAACAGTAAGCTTAGCTATCACATTTTTGTTTGCCATTGTGAAATTTTCAGTGCAAGTCAAAATAAGGCTAGATTCTCCTATACCTTTGAACAGGCTTTCAGACAACCCTGGACAATAATATCTGGGACAAATTCCCTGCGCCCCATCTAAATTTTGCCTTAGAGTGTGAATAAAAGTTGTGCTCTTTAGCAAAAAGCACACTCTTCTTTTTCTTAACATTGCTGAAAATATGTGATAGGTCAGAAATGTACCAATAATTTTGTCCAGAATTGAAAATTACACTATGATGAAGACAATAATAATAATCAGATGGTTCTTGACACCTTCATGCATCATAGGCATTTATAGGGTCCACATTGCTTGTGGGGATAAGACCTGAAAAATAATAACATATGCCCAAATTTCCGCAACTGGTAACATATCTATATGGACAAAAGGAGAGAAATGGGATGGCAGGATATTTATTTCAGGTAAACTTTCTTGTCAGCCTAGAGAGAGGGGTAGAGGATACTCAGCACAGAATATGTAATCCTGAAAGGAAGGCTGATAGTGTTCCACCAAAATTTTGAAAATTTTGGGTCAATCATATATCTGGAAGGTTTCCCATTTTTAGTGAAATGCAAATGGTTGGTTTTTTTTAGTTTTCTTTTGCAATAGATCCTTTCATTCTGCTTGAAAAATGGCATTGCTGCTCTCCCCAAATTAGGTGGGGAGGGGACACTTGCCCAACTCTGCCCATATGCATATGCTTTCATGATTTTTAGTCGTTTTAGTCATTAATCCTACTACAAACAGAGAAGCTTGTAGTGTTTGACTGGACAGATTGATAATTGTTAGAAGTATCTACCAGTATAATTGGGCTATCTGGTTATATCACTATTCACATGACATGCTACTGTTTATAATAACAATCTGTTTAAATGTCTAATTGGTTTTCATGTTAATTATTTTTTAATACCAGTGAAACTGATTTTAAGTTTTACTGAAGAGAGATGTGAAGTAGTTATAGTAAAGAATGAATTAAGATAGTGAGTGAATGATGGTTGCTAAGATTCATCAGGAGAGGTTCCTTGGCTACCTGCCACCCGGCAACCAACATCACTTCTTTAAACATCAAATGATGTCTGACCCTAAGCATTTTCATACTTGGTATAGATCTAGAGAGATTAGTTTTAGGTGTAAATTTGATTATACAACAAAAGTAAAAGTATATATCACATGTTATGATAACAAAAAGAAAACCCAGCCAATTACACTTAACATTCTGATTATGTAAAAGTGAAGCCCCCTCCCCCCCCCAAAAAAAAAGTAACTGAAACTTCAATTTGTTAATCTAATGAGGAAATGGAACAAAAGAAGAGAAACTGTTTGAGGAAATACAAAGCAAAAGCCAGGAACAAAGGAGGCAATATTTGAATCAGAAAAAAAATATATTTGTCAAATTTGTTGGTGAATAAACCTTTGAGTGACTGAATTTGAGAAAGTAACGCGCAAAGGGAAGCTTAGTCTGTTATTTTTCTAGGTTTGCAGTTGAGATGGCTTATTCATTAACAGTAATCCAACATGTGAATAATTCCTATTCTACCACAAAAAAAAAAAGAAGATGTTTATGGTGTGTACTTTCTTCAACATTGGTTTGTGGGATTTAGTTACCTATGTGGTGTTCATATTGCTGTATTGCATCTCATAAAGGATGGAAGTAAAGGACATTCAAATCTTTTCATGATCTGCATGCTAAATAAGCTTAAGCCTTCATGCTTCCCTTCTGCGTGTAAGCATGCGAGACATTGACACAATGTTTCAGTGTGTTGACATTAGTACCATTTATGTGACATGCCAAGACACGCATGCGTCCCTAACAAAGTAAAGTCAGTGGAACCAATAGGAAGTGCACACATACCTATCTCTTTTGACAGTCGCATAAGTACTTTGCATCTTCATGTGGAAAAATTCTCAAGCATGCATGCCTGGCAAAAATGCCTGTGTCCACCTGTGTTTGCCTTAGTTTCTGCATGCTATTATAATTGTCAGTTCCATGCGTGAGAATACTGTTATGTAACTGGTCAGTGTTTAACCAATCAAAATGCAGGATTCTAAATCCAGTATTCTGTGCTATGTGGTGGCAGAGTATAAAATGTAGAGACATCAAGGACATAAATAACCTAAACCATGAAGTATATTTTAATGTGATTTTTGTAAAATAGTGTTTACTATAAACTCTTGATAAAATAATGAAAAGAAGACAGAAATTAATATGTCAAATATAGTAAATTGATACAGTTAGTTTTGTAATTGTTCATTGTGGAACTAATGATGTTTCATCACACAACACAACTCAAATAATGAACCTTTTTCAGAAGCTTCACACCATCCTCATGTCCCTGAATAAAGATATCCATGTGGCCTACTCTGTACTCACTGGTAACCGAAACTGCCTCCAGGCTGATATCTATGTGTGCTATGTAAACAATTGTATCCGTCAATTCTGTGAGGAGTATCGATGTACTTTCATTGACAATTACAAAATAACCTTTTCTCACCTCTCATATGATGGCATCCACCTTAATAGAAGGGGTCTTGTTCAATTAGCCAGGAACTTTATATCATTTCTAAGGTCTACATATTCTACTTCATCGCCTCCTTTTTGGAAAAGCCAAAACCCAGAGGTGGAAAGGACTTAAAGTTATCTCTTTGTGCTCAACCAACACAAGAATGTACAAAAAATGTCAGTGCTGATAAAATTTCATTTGCCCTGTGGAATGTTCGTTCCATAAAAGCTAAGATCCCTATAATTTGTGACTTTATAATGTCTGACAAAATCGACATCTTGGCTATTACAGAATCCTGGCTGACAGGTGATCAACGAGATGAGCCTATTATTGCAGACCTGAATAATACACTACCTAATTATTATTTATTTCATGTGCCCAGGAGAGATCGATCTGGTGGAGGTGTTTGTATTTGTCTTCGTAAAGGTTTTAAAGTTCGTGATATGCATGCAAGGCAGTTTGAGTCATTTGAATATGGATTTGTTTTTAACTGCCAAAATGCAGCAACCTCTACGTTTAGTAGTGGTTTATAGACCTCAGCTAACTGCCAACAAAAAGTCAACTGCTTCAGTATTTATTCATGAGTTTGCATCATTTATTGAGGACATTGCATCCACTCCTGCTAACTTACTCATTACAGGTGACTTCAACTACCATGTTATAATGATTCATCAGATCATGAAGCTTCAGTTTTCTTGGATCTTAGTGACTCAGCTAATCTTGTGCAACATGTCCTTGCCCTACTCATCTCAAGGGTCACACTTTGGATCTAATTCTAACAAGGGCATCTGATGATTTTGTTTCTTGTGTTTCAACTACACACTTTCTTCCATCAGACCATGCTGCTGTAACTTGTTCTGTATCAATAAGCAAACCTCCTACTTCTAAATTGGAAGTCAAATTTAGAAGGTTTAATGGCATTGACCTTGATAAATTTCGCCAAGATATTCTTAATTCAAAATTATACACTGCTCCTTGCTCTGAGGTGAACTTACTGGTCCGACAATATGAAGCTGTCTTGAGTGAGCTTATTAATATTCATGCTCCTCTCTCTTGTCGTAAAGTTACTGCCCGTCCTCATGCACCTTGGTATAATGACAATCTTAGGAAAGAAAAACAGAAACTTTGCCATGCTGAACGCCTGTGGTTGAAAAGTAAACTTGAAGTCCACAAACAGATCTTTCGTGACCAAGCATACTTATATAAGAACATGATTCTTGATTCTAAGCGTAACCATTATCAACATTACTTTGAAGAGTGTAACTCTGGTCAACTTTTTCAAAAGGTCAACAGTCTAAGTGCTCGTGATTCTAAACATGTTCTTCCTCATGGTTTTAGTTCTCAGCCATCCCTTGCCAATAATTTTAGTAACTTCTTTGCCAATAAAGTGAAATGTATTAAGGAGGATCTTCATAATATGCCAGCTAACAATGATCCACATATTCCTTGTGAGCCTTGTACTAGTTCTTTTAGAGGATTTTCTCTTATTAGTGTGGAAAAAGTCTCTAGTATTATTCAGAACTCTCCAACAACTTCTTGTTCTATGGATCCTATACCTACTTGGCTTCTCAAGAAATGCATCAAAGAACTGGCTCCTATCATAACAAAGATTATTAATGGTTCACTACAGACTGGTATTTTTCCAGAGTCGCTAAAAGTTGCGCACATTACTCCTCTTATTAAAAATGCAAAGCTTGACTGTGAGAATCTCAAAAACTATCGTCCAGTAGCTAATCTCAAATTTCTTGCTAAGTCAATTGAACGTGCTGCTGTATTACAGATCCAAGATTACCTCTCGCATAATAACCTTCACAGCAAGTATCAGTCTGCTTACAGAAGCCACCATTCTACAGAATCTGCCCTTCTAAGGGTTTACAATGACTTGCTGCTTTCAGCTGATAAAGGAAAGGAATCTGTTCTTGTATTATTGGACTATTCTGCTGCTTTTGATACCATTGATCATACTATCCTTTTACAACGCCTTTCTAATAGATTTGGATTTTGTGAAACTGCACTCCTCTGGTTTACATCATACTTTACCAACCGATTGCAACATATTAATATCAATGGTCACCTTATCTGAGGCTCATGTACCTGAAGAGGGAGTCCCTCAAGGATCTGTTATTGGTCCTCTTGCTTTTACTTTGTACACATCTCCTATTGAAAACATAATAGAATCATATGGTCTGTCCAAAATGATTTATGCAGATGACACTCAAGTGTATGCTATAGTTGATAATAGAAACTGCCATTCAGTATTACCGCAACTGGAAACTTGTGTTAAGGACATCCTTTCGTGGTCAACCACCAACAGTTTAAAACTCAATCCTGAGAAAACTGAAGTACTACACCTTGTTTCTCGCTTTCGTGATACTATACCACTCACCAGTATTTCCATTGGAGACTCTTTAATCACGCCTGCCCAGAGTGCAAAAAATCTGGATGTTATTTTCCAGAATGATCTTAGCTTATCTCAGCATATTAATAATGTGTGTCGCTCTGCCTCCTTTGCTTTGCACAAAATTGGTCAATTACGACATTATTTGGATGCCCAAACTACTGAAAAGCTTATTCATGCATTCGTTACCTGCCGTCTGGATTATGGAAATAGTCTTTTCTATGGTTTACCTAAACACCAAATTTCAAAACTCCAGCGAATTCAAAACTCAGCGGCTCGACTTGTTGCATTAACAAAATCATGTGACCACATCACCCCTGTTCTTCGTAATCTTCACTGGCTTCCTGTGCAGCATCGTATCAACTACAAAATCCTTCTTCTTACATACAAATGCATCCATGGTTTTGCTCCATTATATCTAAAGGATCTTATATCTTATTACAAGCCTTTACGTGAACTACGTTCCAGCTCTCAATCTCTTTTAAATGTGCCGTCATCTGTTACCTATTCTTATGGTGATCGTGCTTTTTCAACAGTATCTGCAAAACTGTGGAATGACCTTCCATCTTTTGTCAAGAACTCTTCCACTGTTGGACAATTTAAAACTAACTTGAAAACTCATTTGTTTACTTTGTCTTATTGACCGCATGTTGTATAGTTTTAGCGCTTTGTGACTTCTAGTGTAAGGCACTATATAAGAACTGTTATATTATTATTATTATTAATGCAGCAATACAGGAATGAAAGAGTCAGTACAATATTTTATAAAATTGTAGGACTTGACTTGAAACTTGAAAACTACTTGAAATTGGATAAAAGGGGTCATATTGTTTAAAAACTCCACGCTCTGAAATAAACCATGAGTGATTCCATCTGTTCCTCAGGGTGGAGTATTTTGCATGAAGGGTATAGGAGTGAAGCCAAATTAAATGTTTGTTTTACTAAGTGCCATGTAATGTATGTATCAAAACAAGTTATTAAAGTGTACTGATCTGTTTCAGCAGTGAATCAAGATATTTTCAATACAAAGGACACAATGCTTGGATTGATTCCCTTTAGTTTAGAAATCTTTTGCATTTGAAACAGGGTTGAACTGCAATATGTTGCTACTCTATATTTGATGCATTTTCAAGCATACGTATTTTAAGTATGCAGAATGGCCAGTGGTGGGAGTTGTTTCACCCTTGTCAGGATCTACTCCCATATTTAAAAAAAATATGCATTAGATAGAATTACTCTTATTGTTTAAATAGATTTATAATCAGTTGTTTTAATGAATTAATTATTGAATGTCAATTAACCTCAGTGCTGTCTTGTAGTGACAGCTTTGCCAGTACTTGTTAAACAAACTCACAAATTAGAATGTTATTTTAATGTGCAGGCAAAGTACACTTCTTTTAAAGTAAAAAATAGGATATGCGTCTATACTGGCAACCTGTTACTATTTTGTAGAAATATAAGTTATTAAAATATGAGTAATTAAAAAGTAAAAGTAAAATGAATTTAATGTTGGTCTTTGGAATGACATCACATGATCTCAATGAATGAGCAATCCTAATAGTTTTTAGTCTTTAAATCATATTCCCAGGACAGTGAATTGCTTATGAGGAGCATCACACACAACGGGAAAAGTTCCCATTTTCTGCTAAGAAAATTCATTTCTCAGACATACAGTAAAAATGCTATGAATAATCTAAAGCTATTTAAAAGGAAATATAGCTTTTAAACTTCATCAACAGTACCTACAAAGACCACAGAGCTTTTTACCAACTTAAAACTTTTCTGTCTTACCAAAAATGCGCAGCAACAGTGTTCTCTCCTACAAATATTATGCATTACAATAGGTACAGAAGTGGGTGTGTCCTTTGAATCATACTTTGGCCAAAATTGTCAATTACTATTACTTGAAGAGCATAAAGTGACATTTATTTGTAGGGAGTGGGATATGGCGTAAATAATTGGACTCCAGTCAATGCAAGGTGTTTTCTTCCAAATCATTTCTGATATGTTCTTTGTTGACCTATGGCAGCACTCTGCTTAGTGTATGACCTATTATACAGTTGACACATGGTAAGATGCACCCCAGTCATTAGACCCTGGCAGTACCCTTGCTATCAAGTTGTTCTTTAATAACAAATAACTGAATTCTGTTCTGTTTGGACCTAAATGTTTAAAAGGAAAGCTTTCCTAGCCTTATTTTGTGTTACAGATATCTGTCATTCTGATGTGAAAAATGATAGTTTATAATGTAAAAATATTATGTGGGGTTATGGGGGTTCTAGGGTGTTGGATCAAATTGGGATGTCCAGACATGCCAGAAACACTTTATTTTCATGTTTTGGGGTTTTCTTTTGGCTTATACATCTAAAAGCACTTTAATTTAGCATTTTTTTTATTTTTAATTGGGGTGGGGGGAGGATGTGGGGCAGCTTTTTATCATTCACAACAATCAAACAATGCGTGCCATTTCCAGCTGCTAATGATTTGTGCAAGGAAAAGACTATAGCCAACTGGACCCAAAATCTCCCACTCTGCCTCATCTCAATTCCCCATTAGCATTGTCCTCTTTGTTCTATGATGACAAAGTTGTTTACTACATGTTAATACACAGCTGTTGAAATAATTTAAAAGTCTCACATTTATTCTTTTTATTTACAGGTTGGACTTGTTTTACAGCAGTTGGTTGGCATGGAAGCAGCTTACTATGGCAACACAAGTCATTATCAAAAACCAAAGGTTGATGTATTTGGACTTCTGTGAGTTTTATTGTTTTGTCATTATTTCCCAATGTTTCTTTATAATTTCATTAAAAGTTGAATGCTTCAAGTTTGTGAGACTCACCACAGAAACATGTTTTATATGCTAAGGAATGTGAGTTGCTTTTGATGAGTTTTTACTGTAATAAATGAAAATAGCCTGAATTTTGTAACTCAGCATGTTCAATAACAAATTTAAATTAGGTCATCCAATTATTTGAGGGCCACATTGGTGACCTGTAGGGGCTGCCATGTCAGGTGAACCAATATTTTCTACAACGAAAAAGACATTGTACAGTATAATTATGGGTATCTATTTGTTTGTGGAAGCAATGGTCAATTTCAAATTTTGTGATACATTCTTAATAGATGATGGTTGAATATTAAAATTATTCGGTATATTAAATGAAAGTTCTTATCACCAAAACATTTATTGGCAGGAAATTTTCCCAAAGGTGTGATTGCTAGTTCAAATTCAAATTATGTCTGATAGGTTTTTTTTAAAGCTTACTTGTTGCTACAAGTATACCTGGAGGAGAAACAAATGAAGGACAAAAGAAACAGAAAAATGGTTATCAAAGCTAGTGGTGAAGCCGTAGAAAGATGAGGAAGACACATCTAGTTGTACAACACATGCAAATATACATAGAACAAACAGAGAATGGCATCAGTAAAATGAAATCATAAAAGAACATGGTAAAGAACAAAGGTGGTGAAAGAAAAGTAAGGAAAAGATAAAGGGGTGTATAAACAAAAAGGTTATAATGCTTAATATTTTAATGTACAACTTGAACACTTGAAAAGATACATTGAAGGGACAATGAAATAAGAGATTGTTGTAACTGACACACACTGGTGGTAACAGTATAGAGATGTACCATGATTAGTATATCGATGTAAAAGTTTTTTTTTTCAGGATGGGAGGGGGTTGGAATGACATCTCGTGGGATATAGTGGAAACTGTAGCATCAGAATAAGTCACTTCTCCTTGACTTTAATTTTAAAACCAGATTTACAGTCTGTTGGAAAAAGGTGAAAAGAACTTGGATAATTAAAGCAGTATAATTACACCTTTTAAAAAATTTCAGTTATGGGGAAATGTAATTTATTGCTTAAAGTGTGAAGCTCTTTATATGATGTCTTTGTGATAAATATCTCATGAAATGATGCATATATTCTGAAATTGACCTTTTCAGTTTGCTGCAAATAAAGGAAGAACTTGATGACATTTCAGCCATCCTGGGTTATCCTACAAATCAGAGACATTCACCGCTGGGATCAGGATCTTGCTCTGCACTGGTTAAACTTCTCACAGATAATACAGACCTGTTAGTAGCTCACTCTACCTGGACAGCTTACAATGATATGTTACGTGTTGTCAAGAAATACAATCTTGCTTACAATCAAAGTCCAAAATGTAAGTTCTCAGCCTGTCAAAATGAGTTAAATATGCAGATGATCAGGTGTAGGTATACTAGTGTTGGGAGATATATCAAAAAGTTAATATTATTGTAATAATTTTTGCTTGAGATGATAATAAACATTAAGAATTTAAAGGTGGTGATAATTTCTTATGAAGAAAAAAAATGTAAAATGAACATACTATGTATGTTTGATTATTTACCCAAGGCAAGCAAGAAATCTATGCGATGGTGCTGCCTTTTATGTGTGTGTGCTTAATGTTTTTTTTTATAAACAGGATAATTTAAGAAGATGATCCCTGCAGTTTTTGATGAAGGTCAGAGGTCATTTGGGGTCACAAGAGGTCAAAATGTTGTAAACATGATATTTCAAGAATGGTATATGTGACTATGCAGATATTTAGTGTGTGGGTTAGCTGTATTAAGTAGATGATTCCTATTGATTTTGGTGGAGGTCATATGTCATTTAGGATAAGCAGAGGTCAAATGGTAAATACTTTGGGAATTTCTTGTAAACATGATCTCAAGGAGGGAAACAGTGAGAGATCTCATACTTGGCCTGTGCATTGCCCATACTAAGTAGATGAACCCTATTGTTTTTGGTTGAGGTGTGTGGGTTAGTGGTATTGAGTTGATAATTCCTATCAATTTTGGTGGAGGTCAATGATCATGTGGGGCCATGAGAGGTCAAATGGTAAATACCTTGGGAATTGCTTGTAAACAAGATATCTCAAGTTGAACAATTATGAGGGATCCCATACCTATTATGGGCAATGCTCATACCAAGTAGAAAAAACACATTATTGGGGGTGAGGTCAAAGGTTATTTGGGAACCTTTGGTCAGAAGGTTAAAACCTTGTAAACATATGTACTCAACATGGGTAACAGTGAGGAATCTCACACTTAGCTTGTACATTGTCCATATTAAATAGATGGAGAAAAGCTGTCTTTTTTGGTGTAGTTCAAATATCATTCGTGACTCAACAGAGGTAGGATTGTTTCAAACCTTCAAAACATGATTTCATAGGAAGGGTGGTTATAAGGGTCTTCATACTTAAAATGTACATTGCCCATATTTCATAGATGATCCCTGTCATTTTGGTGGAGTCATCAGAGGTCAGAACTCAAAACTTCACAAACACAATGTATCAATGAGGGTAACTGACTGTTATGGACCTCATACATGTTGAAGCATTTGCATTAGTCATATTGAGAAGGTGATCACAATTGTTTTTGGTCATTTAAGAAGCACTGTCAATTTCAAGCAAAAAACATAGTTACATTTCAGCAGCAAGGAATCAGTAAGCCTTTTGGCTTTCTGGTTCTTTCTTCCTTTTGTGATCTTTCTACTTTCTCATTTGTAAATTTCTGCTCCAACCTTGCCCTGATCTTACAGTTATAAAAGCAACTGCATTCTGTCTCTGTAAAAACATAATATTCATCTCTCAAGCAGTTAAAAATTCAATGAGCAACAAAATGAGACAAACAAAAGTTTCATTGATTATCTTCTACTTACATACTTCTCTCTTAGTCCACTCGCAGGAGGGGAAACTTACAAGAAACTAGTTTCAGGAAAGTTATCATCATTACCAAGTTATTGCAATATTTTTTATTTGATTATTATGAGAATAAAAAGTGAATATCACCCTACAGTAAGGTGTAAGAGTGATAATGACAGTGTATGTAGAATTGGTTCTTGTTTTGGGGCAAAGTGATTGTACATTGAAAGATGAAATCAGATTTTGACCAACTTACTTTATCATTGAGAAAACTAAGGTGAAACAAAGGAACCTGTTTAAGAACCAGCTAAGTGGTAACCAGAAAGCCTTCAGGACAAGCCCTTCTTTGACATTGTCTGTGAACAAGTTGGAGGACTAAAATTATATGGTAGTGTTACCTTTGTGCTATCATGTCTGAGAGGTGGGATTTCAAAACTGTTCTGTATTCATAAAGCATGCCTTACCAGTAAACCTTCATTTTCTTTAACTTGATTAGCAATTTTACATCTTCCCAGCTAAGTACAAGATTCCTGGCAGGGAAATAGCTTTTACCTCATACCCAGGAATCCTTCACTCTGTTGATGACTTCTACATCACCGGTACAGGGATGGTGAGTTTGCCATTCAAACTTTTTTGTGTTAAATATAATGCGTAGCTTGATAATTTGTACCATAGACCAGTGCAGGGCTTTAGCCAGGATGAAAAGAACAGCTTTCCTACTGAAATCCTTACCCTAGAATGAATTCTACATATGATGCAATCTAGTGTTCAGGAAGTCTAAAAACTCCTGGCTAAGGGCTTTAGCCAAGCTGGTAGGATTAGGGAGTTCAAATAGTTATTACCAGTTAAGTTTTTGCCTTAAAATGTACGATACATGTGAGTAAATTTAACATTCAGGGAGTTCAGCTGCACTGCTCTCTGGCTAAAGCCTTGTTCCAGTAAACTGATGCTACTACTGTATCAGTAGTCTTGCAATTTTTTGCCAAAAATGCTTAAAAGGCTGCCAAAATAAATTTTTCCAAGCCTACAAACTTGCATCTAAAAATGCTCTTCTCTTTGTCTTTTTTTGACAACGATACACTTACGTTGGTGGTATCACACCAGTTACGTTGGTGGTATCACATTTTTGTTCTTAAATTGTGTGAAGTGTTAAGTGTGTGTGTGGGGGGGGGGGGGAGTTGGTGAGTGAAGACATAAATCTGTTACAGCACAGATAGGCATAATATCTTTTTTATTATTACCAAGATGAGACAGCAACCACCTCATCACACACACCATGAGCACTCTTGGAAATTGATGGAGGTTTGACCAATTTTTATACAAGACCACTTTAGCTAATTTCAGCCAATTCCAAAATTGCATAGTGATGATAAGTTCAGCATTGCTATTATGTAAATTCTTTACTTACATATTCACAAAAGTATTTCTGTATGCTGTGTTGCAACAGAACTTGAGTGAAAAATGTTCAGTATTTATTCCTCATCAAGGCTTTAAATCTTTTCATCTGCCAGGGAATATAATAACTATTCTATAAAAGAATCATAAAGGCTGGAGCTGTCCAAATCATATAATAGGTCGGTTAAGACTTGTAACCATTGGCTCATCCTCAATTTTCAGCATCTCAAATATTGTTGAACTATTAAACAAGAAACTAACTAGAAAATGCAACTGATTGGTACACTTGAGGATTTTATTGCAGAACATGTGAAAGGAACTTAAAAAATGTTACTGTACCTCTGTAGTACTTTGAGTATATAGTATAGCCAGCACTTTTATTTAAAGGTTGCTTTTGATTTAGTTTCAACCTCTCAGAATCTTGTTCAGGCCATCTTTCTACATCTCAAATGCAACAACAAGCTTGTAAACTTCTTACAGAATTGTTGCAGCCTCAAAAATAAGGAAATTTTCAAAATATTGGAAAAAAGGGACTACTTTTGATACACCTTAACTGTACAATACAGATAATATTGCTGCATGTTGGGAAATTTGTGAAAAAAATGTTCATTTATGACTCCAGGAAGCTCCAGAAATATTTTATACATGTGTAGGCAGTGCAATGTTCCTTGTTTTTAACAGGTGGCGCATCTCCAACATTTTTGTTTTTGCCTTGTATTTTCTGTCAACAGGTTGTCATAGAAACAACCATTGGTAATTACAATCAAGACTTGTGGAAATATTCAACACCAAGTAGTCTGCAGACTTGGATTAGAGTGCTGGTTGCTAACAGAATAGCTGTAACTGGTTATGATTGGGTGGAGGTTTTCCGTCAGTATAATATGGGAACGTAAGTTTACACATACTGACTATCAATATGTCTTTATTGACATTAGGAATTTCCTGTCATATAAACTTTTTTCTAAGCATCTGAGTAAAGGTGTGAAGATATGCACCAAATGCTGTAAAGGCAGTTCAAAACAATTGAAGCATCCAATAAATATATATTTGCATCACATATGGAAAAATGATCCATCAATTTCAGTTTAATTTAAATAAAAAAATGAAAGAAGAAATGTCAAACTAGAGTGTTAGTTCTGTAAAGTATTTTTATGGGAAGTACCTAGCGTGATAATAAGCTGATTGTTTTACAACCTACTGTTCGTTTTCTCAGTTTTTCATTCTGTTGTACTTGTTTCCTTGTTTGTTCCATGAAAACCAAGACTCAGATTAAAGTTACATGAGCTGTTAGTGAAACTTAAACACCTGTTTATTGGGTCTATAAGTGATCAGAAAACAGCCAATTGTTTTGAAATTGAAAGTATGTCAATGTAAAACAAGTTTTTTTTTTCTTAAACATGAAATTGGGGCATGAATTGGACAAAAGTGAAAGACAGAATTCTTTGAACCTTGTAAATTAATACTTTTTTGATGAAGAATATGGATGTCTCCTTTTGCAAATGAATGAGCCAAAACCCTCTCAGTTGGGGATTTCAGGATGTAAAAAGAGAAACAGATTAAGTTTTAATTGTTTTTAGTTTCACATGTCATGGGTCCCTGTGTGTAAGGAATTGTAAATTGATTAGTGTAGTTGGTATGACATGCAGTGTTTTATCATTGCAAGTCGATTCACTCCAAATTTTAATAAGTATGCCTTGCAATCCTGATTAATGTATGGCTCATTTGAGTTAGGTGACCAAAGTTTAGTTAATGAATAAATTTATACAAAACGATGCTTTGGTTTACCTTTAATGTACAATTATCATGTTCTGAAATGTGAAAAATATTTTAATAGAAATTACATGAGATTTGTAAGTGTTCATCTCTGGCCAAGTCCTATCAAGGTCAATTAGTGACAAAACTATTGAAGATTATGCAAGACAATGACCATCCACTTAATGATATTTTGCAAAATGTGATTATTCCTTAAAGTGGCAGAATGAGATTACCCTGTTCTAGTACTAATCATCATTCCTTCTCATCGATACCACAAAGTTTTAAATTCCATTACATTACTTTTAAAAGCTAATAATTGCCTGGTTTGTTCCTATTGCTCAATGCTTCTACTTTCTTTTAATAACTGTTTTGTGTTGCTTGTTTGCGTCTATTGTAAAATTTTATGTTGTCTTCTAATTTGTTGTTTTTATGGAAGCATGAAGTTACCCTTTGTGAGGTTAGAGAAAGTTGTTCTTATCTTCTTAAGTAGGTTTGAGATAGAAAACTGTATTTTTTAATTGGGGTGTGGGAGCAGTTGGTACTGGTCTTTGATTGACATCAACCTCAAAAGAGGCAGAGTTGCTCATAGTCTGTTTTGCTTCTTCATAGCTACAGTTGTGTGTGTTTCCTCTGATTGGCTAACAGAAGTGATCTGGTTGGCTCTTAGAACATGGTGCCTTAGCTCTTCCAACTGTATCAGCTTTATAGAGCATGCACAGAGAGTGTTTTAATTACACATTCATAAATACTTTTTGAGAATGCTGGCTTGTGATAGGTCAGTTACCCATGTTCTAATCCAGTGTAGAGACGTAGGGTGTATGGAGAGAAACTTTTTGATCAATATAACTGTAAAAAAAGCTTTGCTGACATGGTATATGTAGGCTTGACTACATAGTTTTAGGTCACATACATAGCACACATACTAGCCCAAATACTTCAAAATGGTGACTGACGTTTTAAGCAGTTAAGGCCTACGACTGTAATTTTCCCCATAACTGTCCAACTTAAAATGTAAATATATTTGGTTGACAGCAATGTTGTGTGTACATTGAAACGAATAAATTAGGTTCTAATCAGATTTCAGACCTTTAATTCAGAGAACATTAAGGTCTTGTTAGTGTTTCATAGTCCACATATAGGGCTCAGGCCTAGGCTTAGACCCCGATCGTGTAAATATTGATATGGTACACTGTTGATGAGAAAAAGACATATAAGTAGGACTACATGACTTCCTATGCCTAGACTCGAAACCTCTAGCCTATCAGGGGCGATGAAAAAAGCAGTTTTGAAACGTATAACGTTTCTCACAAACCTTTAAAGATCATCTCGCATATTCCATACATAAGGCTTGGTCATGTATTCTGTGCACCATTAGCTATGTAAGGAAATTTAGCACCAGAATCGCAAAAGGAAATGCAGATGTGATACTGGTAATATTAAGAAGAGCCTTAGTTGGCCCAAGTAGCGTGCCTACTGCATCAACAAACCGCGTCATCAAGATTGTGATAGATTCTCTCTGCAATGAAAACTTTAGGAATTGCGACAGTCACCTTTAGTAAAGGCAAATATGTCTGGTTCAATGAAGTTCCACTCAAAAAGGTCTAACTAGTTTACTGACTCATTTCGAAAACAATGTAACACTAATTTGAAAGGCTAGGCCTAACGTTGTTAGCCTAAACTTTGTTGTTTAGTCTGTTTTCAACACTGTATAGCAGGACGTTAGTGTGTCAAAGTCAAATGTCACACTGAGCAATGTAAACCAAACCACATATCCTCAAGCTAGTATATAATTTTAGTGGAACTATTCACGACTATAGTCCCAAATCCAAGAGATAAATCGTTCCAAATATGACCTCGTTCCAGACTTCCAAAATATAACTTATTAGTCAAATAGATGGCACAAAGTAGGCCTATGACTGTATCATTGTATGACTATGAGTCATGACTGTGTGCAATAGGCGTATCGGAGAAGGTAGTGTGTAGCTAGCTAGCTACTGCATTGCAGTAATACAGCTTTTCGCTACGCTATTCAATGTCAGTGTCATGGTAACGTACACCTGTAAGATCACTTCATGAAACCTAAGTCAGTAAGGAGAATAATTGATGATCAATGGAAAATTTATAAAAAATAAAGCTTTTCCCCTTCTAAACTTCTTGAAATTAAAGTATTTATGAATGGGAATAAAGTCATTGTGCCCATGTCTCTGCATCATATTCAAACAGGCTATGACGTCACGCATATAGGCAGAGACCATATGTGTGACGTCACAGCCTGTTCGAATCTGAGGTAGAGACATGGGCACCATTGACTTTATTCCCTAATGAGGACCCTCTATGTTTACCAGAATATGCTTTTCTCAGTAAATTCAGGTTTTATCTGCTTGAGGAGAAGCTTTCAACAGACTGTTGGAGTTAATTGCTATCAACCAATAGATTGAGAGAATTAGAACTCTCAAGAGCTTAGAAGATTCTCCTTTGCCTTTTAAAAATTAAATCGTTCCTTCCATCCACCAGGTATAATAACCAATGGATGGTGATAGACTACAGCAAGTTCACTCCTGGAAAAACACCTAGAGATGGATTATTTACTGTCATAGAACAGTTACCGTAAGTTTCATGAGAACCTTTTACGAACAGTGTCGTGTGTGTGTTTGCATTTGAATGGTGTTGTGTCTGTTTGCATGCATTTGAATGGTGTTGTTTGGGACATGTTGTTGTGTCTGCTTGCTTATATATGAATGGTGTTGTTTGGGACATGGCGTTGTGTCTGTTTGCTTGCATATGAATGGTGTTGTTTGGGACATGGTATTAAGAGGGAAGGATTGCTACTTTACACTTTACTAGTAAGGAACGCATTTTTCACCATTAAAATTAAAGAGGAGACCGCAACTGAATTTTGCTTGAGACAATATTTTCTTCAGAATTTTTCTGTTGTTTTTAACTGTCACTTGAAATGTAAAAAGTGGCAAATGCTGAATATAGCATTGTCATTATTTTATGTTATTATATATAAGTTTATACATCAAACTATACTCATTGTAGTCCTGGTATGAATAATTTACGCTCAGGTGACAGAGGTTCCTCTGAACCAGAAATATACAACAACATTGGGAGACTGTGGAAGTCATTCTTATGAACATTAATCGAGGATGTCATTGTGATATCAGTGACTGACCATAGCTAATTTTATGTTTTGGCTGCATCTAGCTAGTTGTAAGATTATATTAATCACTTCTGACCATTGTACATTAAGTCCACTAACATACTCGAAGCTAATAGCATGGTCGTCTCCCAATGTTGTTGTATATTTCTTGTTAGAAAACTCTGTCACCTGTATGTAAAACATTAATGCCTGCATACACTGTAGTTTATGGAAAGTTGTGAATTTACTTGATTTAATGAAGGTTGAAAGCACTGGTTCCTCTAACTCTTCATGAATTCTATGTATGGAGAAACACTTTTAAAGTGGAAATCACCTTTGAGTCTTAAATTTCAAAAACATACATTAGAGAGGAAAAAATGAGTTCAAAAAGTGTAACCCTCACCTTCACAGGACATTCTTGAGCTGAGGTATAAAACATTGAAGTTAATTCACTCAACTTATGCCTTGTGCAATAATTTGTGATGTCTTTGTATTTCTTTGTTTTTTTTCTGAAAGCTACTGCACTTAGTGCCAAAATATTGTAATGGCAGGCTAAGAGCCCTTGTTATTTTGTTATTTAAAGTTATGCTTTTTACAAACTACTTGCAAGTTGTCACAGTCTGTATGTAAGATTTTGTTTGTCAGTATGTGCAGGCCAGTTTTACCCTGGGAGTGGATTGTTTTCATACTTAAAGTTGTTTGTCAGGGGATTAAGTTATTTTTGTACTTGGACAATTATTCTATCCCTGTCAGTCATGGTCACCTTTTATTCAACTCAAATGTACTGGCCATGTGTTAGCGTAAGCCCCAGATTAGTGCTCCTAGCATCACAAGGCTTGAATGGGCGCACTAATTGGATGTATTGTGCACTCGTCTGGGTGTCTGTGGCCTTGACGTTAAGCTGTATTGTTAAGGTTTGGCTTTTAAGGGGAAGTCGTAAATAACTTGGGAAGAAAGCCAGTTAGCCGGTGTCTAGTAAAGATGCGTTTAAGTAGAGACAAGGAGGACAGTTCTGAGTTGGACGGCAGGCTTCACGCCCTGAAGCCGCCAACTTTTATCTCCATCCGGCAGGTTTTAAGTTTCAGAGGAGTTTCTCACCGTGTTTTCTAAGGAATAGCCTTCATTATTTTTTTGTGTAATTAAGTTTTTAAGAATATACAGACCAACCGTATATCACTCTCTGGAGTCATTTTTCTGGCGTTCCTCTTTCTGGCCGATCAAAATACAACAACTCAGGCCAAGATCCCCACCCTGCTGGCCTCACGCTACCCATCCTTGAAGCAACCCCCCCGTATTCGTTACAATATGATATCAATCTTACATTATTGTGCAATGTGATTAAACAAGCCCTCACTGTACAACATGTTTTTCAAGGAAACAGGCAGTGTTCAAGGTCATAGGTCATGTAAGATTTTTAATTTCAAAGGAAAACAAAGCAGGTTTATATTTGAGTTGTACAACAAGGAAGTCACAATTTTTTTGCAAAATGGTCTATTTTGATTAGGTGAAAAAAAATACAATAAGTCTCAGCAATGAAACAAGCTATTACAATGAAGTTGACTGAGAAAGATTCATTTTACAACCTCTGAAATATTTGTTTTTAAAAAAGTCTAGACTTAAGATACACTTTGATGGTAGAACAATTCTACTTGGCAAAGGCTGAAAGTATATAATGAAAGTATTGATGGATGGCTTTAAAACTATTTAAATGTTAACATAGTAAAACCCACATCAATTGTACAAAATGGATGAAAGTGTAGGTATGTACTCTATGATACTGGATCAGTCTCTGATTGAGATGGAACAGATATTGTTGCTACGATAAAAAAAGGAATAAAAAGAAACTTTTTCTGCTTTGTTAGATGACATTAACTACAAATGGTTTGTTTCTGGTTCTGTTATGTAAACATTTTCTTTTATAAATAATCAACATTGACCTGTAAGATACAAAGGTACTTTCAAATGTCTACATATGTTAGCTAGCTTGGGTTTTATACAAACTTTATCTAACTGCAGAGTTAACGTTGCTGTGGGTACATATACCCCATGACATTTAGCTAGAGGAAAAATTGGTAACTAGTAATATCATGGGAAGTTCTTAACATTTTGCAAACAGAAAGTTTCCAGAAAAAAGAGACCCCTCAAGTAGCCTTAACATTTAGTTATCCAAGAGTTTGCTACCTTGCGTATGATGCCATAGCAACAGTGTAGTTTCATTGTTTGTGATCAGACATTAACCATTTAAGGGTCTTTTTTGTCTCACTTTGTGCTGTTGTCAAGTCTGTAATTAGATTCTTTGTACCAAAGCAAGATTTTCATGTACATGTTTGCAGTGTTGTAACAAGTCACGATTCGAGTCACTTTCTCTCAAAATGATATAGTGACCCGATAGAATTCAGTAGTAATTTCCCTATTTATATCGTACTGTGACTCGAGTCAGTGCCTTGACTCGAGTCACATAAAAGTTTGAAAACTGGTGACTCGAGTCACTAATCTAGTGACTGGATTACAACACTGCATGTATATCATGTTCAGATTTGTTCCTGCAAACTTGATGATGACAGTGAAGATCCAGATGACATAATATCCTTCGTATCTCCAATCCTGGGTGCTGCTGACTGTCGCACATCATTGCATATTTTTTTTCTCCCCATTGACTTCAAGATAAACTCTCCCCCAATGACATTTTGTATTTATGGTGTGGAACAGATATGGTTAAAATTATTTTTGAAGCTTCTGCCAGCTCCAAATCAATCCACTTAAGCATGACGGTGGGGTTGAACATACCACTATCTTATAGCAGAGAGGCACACCATGATACAGACCTATGGTAAAGATCACTCTTGTCTTTGTCTGTGTATGGGGTTCTCAGCTTTTATTAAAGTGGACTAATTTGCATGTATATTTTTATGACAAAAATTTCAGTTTCTCAGTCCAAATCTCTTTAATGCCTGTATAGATTTTGAAAGCAAGTTTGACCAGAAAAAAATGTAATAGTGCCCTCGCTCATCATGCATACATGTGTTGATACTAAGCAAGCATAAAGATGACACTAAAACGTAGTGTACATCTATTCGCTAATGCTTTATTAGCAACATATTGTTGTCAGTGGAAATCAGACAACACCATAATGAATTTTACATTTTGAAATGGATCAGTAGCAGAAGTGCCTTACTGAAAATTAATCATGTCCAGATAACTTTTTGTCAATTTTTCTGTTACCTATCATCCTGACCCAACCTTCTCACAGAATGTATGCAGAAACTCAAAGAAGAAAAATTCTACACCCAGTTTTCTAATTTACAATGGCAAAAGTAGCCATAAATTCCTAATATTTACTTTCAAATTCATCTTGAAAGATATGCTGTAGGGAAGTATTATTTCGAGCCCCAAAATAAGGTTAGGGAACCTTTCATGCCTTTGAGGTGCTGATCAGAGTAGCCTCAAGTTTTACTTAATTTTTGTTCTGGCAAGCTGCTTATATTAGCCTGTCTCTATGTGTTACAAAGGCTACTAATTTAACCAGTTGAACAGAAACTAAGCTGTACACCTTATCTAACAAACTAACTTTTGTTTACTTTCAACAGTGGTTATGTAGAGGGCAGAGATTTCACAGCGGAAATGTATCTCCAGAAGAACTCTTACTGGGCAAGTTACAATCTGCCGTAAGTGAAAACTCTTCTTTGTATACACACTTCAGTTTGAAGCAGTGTTATAGGATTTGGTACCCTAACAATAAATACAAAAGGCAGATGTGGTTTGGGCTTGATTTCATTTGATTTCTTCATTGTGGTTGGTTAGGTTCAGTGTACTATCAGCTTAAAGCTATTCAGCCAAAGTCACATCGGTATGCCCAAGTTGTCCTTCATTGTCCTTCGTCTTGACTAACATGGCTGGGCTTCATGTTATTAATGTTGAGCATGTGTGCAGTGTAGTATCACGCATAAGTTTTAACTTGTTGAATATGGTAAAAATGATGATCAAAACCAAACATTGCCTCCTCCAGCTAACTCAGTCATGGGAAACCTGTTCCTAAGAAAAAAAAATTTCTTAGTTATGTGAAATATATTTAAAAACAAAAAGTTTAAGTGTTTATACTTCTTTCTAATTTAAATCATAAAGGGCTTTGCCTGTGTATATGATTACTGTTTCTGGTGAGCATGGGTGCAGAATCCTGATGTTGGTTCCAAAGTAGATTCATTGGTTGAAAACTAGAGTTGTGTTTAAAAACCCCCATGTAAAAACTTACTGGTGAGATTCCTCCTTTATATCATATTTTGTTGCATTCTTTTCTCTTCTCAGGTAGTCATTCATTTTATCTTTATTTTTATTGCAAGCTTTCATTTCCATTGTTTGTAAGACAGACTGCATGGTCAAGTGGTTAGAGTATCCGATTTGCTGTCAGGGTGCTGGGAATTTGAGTCCTGGCTGTGTCATACTGAAGACTTAAAAAATTGAACCTACTCTGATTGTGCTTGGTACTCAGCAAAACAAGCCACAACTGGGAAAAAGACTGTGGCTCAATTTGAACCAGTTGGTTGGAAACTGGGCCATAAACTAACTCCATCTAACTAACTAACCCATTGTTTGTAATTAAAATGTAGAGATTCATCAGTATCAAAACAGATTTTGACTTGACTTTATATTGGAGTTACAGAGGAAATTTTTGGTTGGCTCTTGAGAGGATTTACTTTTACTGATACATGGCATTAGCCAAATAACTATGATAAAAATACTTCTAGGTTGTTTCAAATGTTGCTTTAATAACAACTCTTTGAGTTCAATTTCTTTTTGCTAGCTAGTTAAAGGCTTTCTCAGGGCCCCTGTACATTGTCTCTCTTTGTGTAGGCGTGCCTATGCAAAGTTTAATGTTACCAAATATACAGGCTTGAAGGCTTTTCTCTTGAAAATTGAAAATGAATATTTGTTTGCAACCGTAATAATGTATTTGTTAATAATGAATAACATCTTTTATTGCTCAACATGAAAACTTGAGATGGTTGAAAATCCACTCAAAATGTCAAGTTAAAGAGTATTGTGTGGGTTTTTTCAACTGCATACACTTAAATTAAATTCCGCTTTCTGCGTAGGAAGCAAATTTAATAGTGCTCCTTTCAATTCTGCCATACAAATTTGTCTTAATAATATGTGTGATACTGCAGTGAAATATATGTGTATGTAACATATCCTTCAAGTGAAAAATTTTGCATTATATATGTGTCCATCAATCTTTTGTAGCCCTGCCAGTTGCCTCAGTTTTCAATTATTTAGTGTAACTGATGAAACTTTCTAAGGGGGGGGAGCAAATTTCACTCTAAGTGGACAGAGGCTGAGATCAGAAAATTTGGCGTTCCTAAATACCCTAGATAGCCATTAGTGGTATTACACGTACTTGGGCTCTATGTTCAGTTCTGGGTCTGTCATCTTTGGGGTACCAGTATGAAAAGATGCCATCTTATTACCTTAATATATACTGCAAAACACTTATTTGTCTCCACAGTAATGACTCCAGTATACTTGGGGTACCTGTGTGGTGGATTAAGGTGACCAGTCACTGGCAGTTGTAGAGTGCAGTGGTAGCATTTTTACTGTGTGATATGTGAGGGTCCTAAGGCAACCCACAGCTCTATCACTCAGAACAGTTACATGTGATTGTAGTGTTATCAGTATTTTTATTTTATGAAAGGAACTTTTGTCGAAAAGCTGCACAATATATTTTATTGAGACACTGAAAATGTGAAAGAAAGACTTCAGTTATCTATGTAGCTTAAAAAAGAGATGAAACTGCAGCATATACTCATTAGCTAAGCACATTGTGATTAAAGGGATGCTACTGTAAGTACAAAATTAAACAGCCACCTAAGTTTGTAAATAGTGCCCTCTATTTTACATACACAAATGCCAGATGATGCCATTCAGTTGGATATTCTGTAGTGTAAATATGCAGTTCCATGGTGAAGTAGTAAGTTATTATGTTACATAGATTGACGTCACAATTGTTATAGAGAGAGGATGAGTTTTGAGGAAAAATGTGTTTCATGAAGAGAACAAAGATGGGGAGTGAAATTTGGAATATTCATAAGATCAGTTTCAACTGCCCTTAATGTTATAGTAGGAAGTTCAACCTTGCATCAGTGATTTTGGTAATGGTGACCAATATGTAGCAAAAATGAAGGTACTGGGCTAAAATTGGGTAATATCTGCAACAATCTGAATCCATTGAACATGTTACAAACCAGTTATATAATGGAAGGAGAAGAAGGGCAATATCCTTAGTGCTCTGTGTGTCATTCAAGTTACAGTTGTAATGTTCATATGCCTTAGCACAACTTTATTTTGAAACGTTTGTCTGTCTATGTGTCTTTGTAAAAGTTGAAAAATAATTAAGAGATAATTAACACAATTGTCTAAATTTTTGAAGAGCTGTTTCACAGAACCTCTGTCTAATAACCAGTAATCCTTTTTTTTTCTCTTCATCTTTTCACAAAAGTGCAAAATGAACCACTTCTTGGCCCTCTCGTGAAACAGTACAGAAATATGTTTTGTATTCTTGTTAGCATAAAAAAGAAGGATACATTCCTAAAGTTTGGAGAAAAGGATCCTTTTGGTCACATGCCAGTATATACTACCAGTTCCATAAAGATGAAATTTTAGTTAACTTTAATTTACATGTGAAGAAGAGGAAATAAATCTACAGAGGTTGGTTTGGGGGAATTTTTATTCCAAATGAACTTAAGGGCAGCAGAGGGTTATATCACTTCCTCACGTTGACCATACATTGACAAGGAATGCCTTGTTTCTACTTGCTTTTCAGCCTGTTGTGTTGACCTTGAAGTAAACAGGGATGGAATCCACTGGGGAAGGGGGGGGGGTAGTTAAAGTTTGTAATGTTCTTATGCCACTTATACAATTGCACTCTGATGACATGGGGAGGAGAAAATTGAGCTTAAAGAAAAACAAAAGATTGTTTATTAATGTAAGGATGTGATGTCATATGTGTGTGCTTCAAGTTCACTCTATGTTGAAAATGTTATTTTGCCTGCTCATATCTTGAGAATTACATGTGGGGTGTCAATGCCAATTTCACCATAATGCTTGGAATGAGAACCCTGCTAAGAAATCTAAAGTGGATTTGACTAGCTAAGACCCTTTTTTTATGAAACAAAAATCATCTAGAAATTGCCTAAAATGTAGCATGAGTTCCTGGGTACATTATTTTATGTGCTTAATATTTTAAAGAGTGAACTATCTGTACTAGGGAATAAAAACAGTTTTCTACCAAGACAACAAGTTTACTTTTAGCCCAGTCAAGTTCACTCTCAGAATTTTTGGTAATTGTTTTCATTTACAGTCCTCACAGGGTCGTGTCATTTTCATACACAGATATCTTTCATGAACACACTGTACTCTTTATAATTCATCAAACTGCAAGTTGCTGTCACCAATTGTTATTGTAAGGGTAGAAGTATCCATATAATTACATTATATCTGCATGATCCAAGAACCTCTCTTAGTTATCGATAGCTAGCAGAATGGGAGCAAATCATCAATGTAAGTTCATAAACCAAACTTACATTAAATATATAAATGATAGGAACTTTTTACTGCCTGTCAAGAAATAATGGACTCAATCTATCAGTCTTGAGGAACTATTGAAAGGTTTTCGTTTGGGTTCGTGTCGTCAAGGTAAATTTGCAGTTACTGCAACATCAGTAAACTTTGTATACATGTGGTCGAATACCTATTGTTGCATACTTCTGAAATCTGGGTGCCGTGCTCCTTATCCAAACAAAACTTAATCCTGGTTTGACCTGCTGAAACAAGGAAAAAAAACAGTCAAACCAGTTATCAAGGACATTGGTTTCAAATGCACAATAGTTTATAAATTCTCATAACAATAAGTTAATGCTTTCATTGATTAGGTCCTGTGATATTAAGTTATATATTGCTTTATAGTTAAGTAGCATGGCTTTATATAGTTCATGACCAATATTGCAATTGACATATGGGTCAGACAGCTATGCAGCCTAGTTCATCATATGCATATCGTCATTGTGAATTATTTATTCCTTTGTTGCAAGGAGGTTTTCAGGTGTGGAGGGCTGTACTATTTCAAATTATGATTTTTGACATTTACTATTTACATTTATTATTTATTTAAGTAATTTTGGGTAATCTAAGCTAATTTCATTGTTGTTTATTTTGCTACTTTAAATGTTTGAAACCTGCAGGCAAATCATTGTACTGAAAATGTCTGGTACCATTGGGCAATGGGGATGAAGAGAAGAGCTCTAGTTGGACATTTCTGGGCAGTTTAACAGTTATGGTTCAAACAAGTGTCCAGGTACTTCTCTTGGGTAATGAACTAACATGATATTTACACTAGCCTAAAGCCCTTTTCATAATACTTAAGATTGTCACAGTACAGTGGTGCCACAGAAGGTTAGATAACACTTAACTTATGGTGGTAAGTTAGAGTTGTTGTTAGAGCTAGAGTTCAGTTTGTGTTCCTAACATTCTGCAGCACCTTCACCCTATTAAACATGGAACCCCCAAGAATCCATTGTTAAGAAAAAACCTTGAAGATTACCTGCTACTTGAGAATAAATTAAAAAGGTGACACTCTGCTCCCCAATTTGCAATCTTCCCTTTAGAGAAATTCTGCAAAGAATTGGGGTTGGTCTAGTAGTGTTTCTGTTATCATAGGGTTATGGTGGTTTGGTAATCCCTGCCAATGGTTATCTTCTGCTGCTGTCATTGTGAGGATTAGTTTTCTCTGTTTTGAGAAATTAATATTTAAAAGCTGCCTCCTTCAATGAGTAGTACAACAATTTAGCTTATTATGAAAGATATGACCTTGAGTCCCTAATTATTTCAATTCTTCTGATGCAGTTTACTGTTGCCTGTTTAATCTAGTTAAATCAGCTTACAGCTCAAGTCAAGGTTGTCGAGATACTTTCCTGTTTTCTTTTGTCTGCTACATTTATATGATATAAATTTTTTTCAAGGGACTTGGCTGTAGACCTTGAGGAAGTATGCTGGTTTGTTTTGAGACCATCAGGCCATTTTAAACAGCTGCAGCAAACACTGAAACCAATTTGCAAAAATTTTAATTCATTTTAAGCAGGCTTGGTAAACCAGTAGCATGCAATACATGCAGGTAGCAGGTAGATTACACTTCCTGATATTTAGATGGTAGTACGGGATTAGGATCTTAATTGAAGGTCTCACAATATTTACCAAATTTAATACAATGCCAAATGGTAATATCTTAGCACATAGACATACAATTGAAACTGTTTATTTCCCCATTTGTATCATAAACCTTATGGTGATTACAAACAAAGTGATAAGTATCATAGCAAGCATCAGTTATGAGAATGTTATTTAATTACTTATTTTGAAGGAATCAAAGCTGGACTTTGAGAATTCATTGCATACACTTAATGTGAAGCTATAAACCTCAGTTTGATGAAGTCATTCAGAAAATTCTTAGATTAGGGAAGAGGTTTTGGGAGCCAAGATCCTTTACCTATTGGATTTTTATATAATGCTAGTTTTGCTAGTTTTTGCAGCTGGGCACATAAACTAAAAACGTTTAAATAAACCCATCAAACTGCAAAATTTGTTTAGGGTTTGCAGTGAATGCCAATTTTCCTCATTTTCCTGATAATAATGTGGTGATAGTTTTGCTAAGGGGAACAAGGGTAGTTAGGCATTTTATTGCTGAACCTGCATTGTCCACAGGTGAATGATCAGCACAATGTCATTACAATGAACCAATCAGAGGAGTGCTCTTTGTAATCTGAAGTGCATATACCAATTGTTATTTGATTGGTGGGGATATTGCAAAATATGCTTTGTATGTAAAGTGACAAGAAGCCGTTTATTGTCAGTGTTCTAAAACCAGATACAATGAAACAGAAATTTATGTTACAAAGCAAACAAACTTTAAAAAGTACAAAGTTCAGAAAAACACTTTTACAAGATTTTGGCCAACTTGAAAAGTCAGTTCATCCTTTGGCTTACTAGTTCAGCAGTTGTCCATAAGAAGTGATAATTTAAGGTTCACAAGTGTAAAATATCACTTAAAACAAGTGTAATTTATCCTGTTGTCACGATGGAATCGTTTTCAAGCGTGCTCAGACTACGTAGAGTAGTTGAAAGCTTTTACAGTGTGGAAGTTCAACCTACACTTTTCATACCCCTAAAGTCCGACTGGAAACATGAACCAATAAAAATTATGTTTAAATTGATTGGAAGCTAAGAACCTCCCCTTTTCAGTGGCATTTGAACCAGAAAGATAGGTGCTGGAATCTACATGAAATTGAAAAAGGTTTCAATTTTGATGACCTCACAGAGAGGTTTCAATGTGTAATTTGGACTTGGATTGGCCTTTCAAGGAGGAGAAGACCTCTTTAACCCCCCAAGTCCGATCGATCTGAAGGTTTAATCTTGTTTGAAGTTTATTTGTGAGAAAAATAAGAAAATAACAATGCTTAAGACATTTGAACCAGGTTTATTGGGCTATATTTAGAGGTTATAACTGTAAGAGAAAAATCAAGTTCAACATTGAAGTTATAGGCATCAAATGTTCAGATTTCAGTGAAGTGTCTGTGCAGCATAAGAAATTGATGTGCTCATCCAAATTGTCTGATTTGCTGGGTAGATGGTGAACAGAGCTCTAAAGCAACTGCCTTCTAAATGATGTCACATATACATACCTAGGGTTACCACTGTGATAGCTTCATCTAACATTTTCTCATGAAACAAGTACAACAAGAGACCATTACAAATTTCATCTGTACTTGGAAGAATAAAGCCTGTCTTTAAAGGGGAGATGCAGTTACCTTGATTTGAATTAGTGTAGTAGTATAACCTAATTGTTACCTTGATTTGAATTAGTGTAGTAGTGTAACCTAATTGTTACCTTGATTTGAATTAGTGTAGTAGTATAACTCTTGAGAGCCATGTGAAATTTAGGATGAGTGACTCCTAGCTTTACTTTGAATGTGGACCATTTAAGAGGTGACAATGATAGATACTGCAAAGACCAATAAGAAGAAATCTGTGGGTTGAGGATGTTGTTTTGAGCTAAGTTAGTTCGACTGTTTTAACCCTTTAACCCTTTACGTTGTGCTCCAATCGGGGCATATTTGCGCGCCTCCGGAGTGGGCGGAAAAGCGGACATGGCATGCCCCACATCAGCTTCTGTAGGTTATTGACCCCGTTACCTTAAACTATTGTCCCTCTCGTTGTTGTGGCCGAAATTTCGGGTAGCTACTCGCAGTTTTGAGCTCCGCGTGAAACAGTAGAGATGGGTGATAGCCGCGCCCTCCATATGGGTCCAAAAGGACCCAAACAACGGTAAAGGGTTAACCCTAAAAGCATCATGCCTCAAGTAAAAAAAAATCAGATATATGTACATTGTTTTTCTGAAAGTTACTGCACCTTGTACCAACAGCAGGTAGCACTCTAACTCTTATGAGGTGATGTTATTAAGCCCTCGCTGTGCATCATACTATGCAAGCAGACAAGAAGTGTTCAAGGTCATATAATTATTTTTAATTTTAAAGGGAAACATAACAGGTAATTGTGGGTTAAACAACAACAAAGTCACAAATTATTATGCATTGACAAAATTGCTTTACATAAATAAATTTCAACATTTTATATCTTGGCTCAAGAATGTCCTATGAAGATGGGAGTTGTACTGTGAGAATTCATTTTACATGCTGTTGATTATATACTTATGAATTTTTTTACATGCCAAACTGTAATCTTTAAGGCAAACTACAATAGTAGTTTCTGAGTATACCAATAGTGAACACCTGTTAAAGGACCAATCGTCTCACGCGAACTACAATTCTTGTAGGGATTTACTGAAATTCTCAATGGCTTAGCTCTTAGATTAACAGCTAATTCAAACAATGCAGATTACCAAAGCTTTTATTGCACGGCTTGAACTGTACTGAGACTGTTTTGATTGTACACATTGAGCTCTTTTATACTCACCCTGAAGCAATAAACTGAGATTGTGTCTGGATGAGGATGAATTTCAGACAATTGTTGGAAGGGCTTAAGCAAGACGATTAGGAGAACTGGTACTGTTTGGGGTGAGACAATTGGGCCTTTAAAGCTCTGCACAGCTGTAAACATATGTTTGGTATGCTTACTTTATTTTTGAAACTTGTGGTGTTTCCAGCATGAAAATATTTACTATTTTTTTTCCCTTTCTTAAATAGATATTTTACCAATGTCTATAACATGAGTGGAATTAAAGGCATGTATGAACAGTACGGTGACTTCTTTTCATACCAGAATTCTCCAAGAGCAAAAATATTTAAAAGAAACCAAACAGATGTCACGGATGTGGATAGTTTATTAAAATTGATGAGGTAAGTATCTTTGATGAGGTACATTGAATGATGAGGTAAATTGAATTGATGAGGTATGTTGAAGGATGAGGTGAGTTGAATTGATGAAGTAGAACTGCTGATGTATATTAAATGATGAGGTTTGTTGAATTCATGAGGTACATTGAACTATGAGTTAAGTTAAATTGATGGGAAACATTGAATGATGGTGCGTATTGTGTAATGCTTAACATAAGGCTGTAAAGGTTTCCCAGCTCTACTTGAGGAGTGTGTGTTACCCCTGGCCTTGAGTCCGGTGACTCTTTCCATGGATTTAGTGCAACCTCTCATTGTTTAAGAATTGTGAAAAATGTTTTGTTGTTGTTTAATATTTCCTTCTGAAGGCAGGCAAGAATTCATTGCAATGGTGTTGTTGTGAATGAGTTTGTGTGTATGTGATTATTTTACTTGTAAAAAATGATATCTCAAAGAAAGAAAATGTGATTTATCTAATATTTGGTGTGTGGGTTGGCCATATTGAGAAAGTTACCCATATTCATTTGGTGATAGTCATGCAAAGATCATTTGGGGTCACCATAGATCAAAATGTCAAACCTTGTAAACACAACATCTCAAGAATGGGGAGTGTGACCAATCTCATATTTTGTGTGTGGGTTGGCAGTTTATGAGTAGATGATTTCTATTCTCTTTGTCAGAGGTCAAAGGTCATTCCTGGTCACCAGAGGTCAAAAAGTCAAAAATTTGTGAACACAATATCTCAAGAAAGGTACACTACTATGGTAAGGTACATTACTATGCTCATATTTGGGTGTGTGGATTAGCCATATTGAGTAGATGATCCTTATCGATTTTGGTGAAGGGCAAAGGTTTTCTGGGATCAGTGGGGGTAAAAGAAGGAAGACTTTGTTTACAGGATATCTCAAGATGGTTAACTTGGAAGCTTCTCATACTTAGCATGCAGATGACCAATATTGAGCAGATGATCTCTATTGGAGGGCAACGGTCATGTGGGGTATTCAGGGTCAAAAACTTAAAACGTTGTGTACACAATATCTCGAGAAGGGTAACTTGTAGGGTCCTCACATTTGGCATGCTGATGGACCATATTGAGTAGATGATTCCTATAGTTGTTTTTAGTGTTTACATAGTATTTCAAGTGGGAGGCAGAACCCTACTCTTTGGTGGTCAAAGTTCATCTGGAGTTTTGGGGGTTTCTTATCTTTGAACCTGATTTACACGATACCTCATTACAGCTTGGGTACATCTCTTACATACAATGTGGATCCTTTATGACGCACTGCCTATTTGAGAAAAAATCAGACTTTTAATTTCAGAGTAAATAAAACACCAAGCCTTTTGCCTTTCTGGTTTTGTTATTTTTTGTCTGAGTGCTTCAGTGTCTTTCCATTTTGTAATCTTTCTCAATTTTCACAAAACTAGTGTAACATTTAGTTTATATGACCCCTGTGGTGCTTCATTTAGTTGAATTCTGTGATCTCAAAAACTTAGCCATGGAAAAGGTTGCAGTAGGCATTTTGGCTTTTTTAAGTCAAAACAGACATACATGTAGAGTCTACAGGATGCCACATTTACTGTAGACCTGCATGTGTAGTTGTCATGTCTTTGTTGAATTCACAGTCTGTAGAAAGGCAACAGTGGGGAAGAGTGACTAGCATCAGTCGTCCCAGGAGCAAAGATTTGTCACTAGGAGGCTCTGAGGATACATTGAAACAATAGTCATCAATAATTGTCAATTTTCTGTGAGCAACAATTTTTCTTCCCTCCTCCCTCCATCCCACACATTGCTAGAGGATTGTAGATAGTATCAGCTTTCAGAACTGAGAGTAAAGACTTTGAAGGCTGCTGGTTCTCCACATAAATTGGAATTGCCCTAGTATAGGCATGGTGTAAACCATAACTGTAGTGGGGGAGAGACTGAAAATATCATCAGACTGATTTCCCATGTAGGATATTTTGACAGGACAACTATTAATACAAAAGGATTTTTTTTAATGAATTCCAATAGGACACAATCTGAGAACTGATGTTTGCAAAGCATGTGCTTAATTATATGTGTTCATTTTATATGTTGGTAAGTTAGCCAAGTTTGTCTCTTCTAATCTAACGTGCAGTCATTGTGATCATTGAACCACTGAAGGGTCATGAAGCTGCAAACTGTTGGTGAACTCTAAACACAAACTACAGTATCTCATTACAGACTTTTATCTGATAAAGTATCTATGCATGGCATTGCAATCATGAAATATGTTTCAAAACTGTCAACCATGTCTGCATGAGGAACTTGGTATTGATGGTGTAATGGATTTATTGCTTTGTGATGTAATGGATTTATTGTTTGTCATGCATTATGTTCAGTTAGCTAGAGTACAGTAGAAGTGAGGCATTCTTAACAAACAGATAAATTTATGCAGAATCAGTGTAGATGAAACTTTGGAAGGTTATTCTCCTTTCCTTCAAGATCACAGTTTCCATGAATACTTACATTACTTTACCCTGATCATTATTGATACCACAGGTTGAAATCATGATGCACTAAATCACATTTACAAGTTGCATTTATATACTTCAATGGAGTATTGTATGGAATTTTGAATCCCTTTTTTTCTTTCATAATTCCTTTGTAAATGTTTCCTTGTGAAATACAAGAGATTAAAGTGTAGGCCCATGGTGTATTTTAGTGGTCCTTTGAGTTGGTTCATGAAATTTTAACAAATATTTCCAAACCTGTTTAATTTTCTCATACCACTGACAAGTGGTCAAATGTAAACAATCTCCACATCCTACATACAATTAAATTTGTATTGTGATTGAGTACTCAACAGTTCTATTTGGTTTTCAAAAATATGTTACCATATACTTTTTTTCAAATGTCTCAAAAAACCTTAATAAGACGTGTCACTACAAAATTCAAAATTAGTAATTTTTCTGTAACTATCAGTTATGAAAGTTGACTTGAACATTATGCTAATGATGCTAATTATATTGCATTGTCCTGTGGTAGTGACCTTTTAACACTCTCATAAAGTTATCAATATCAAGTCAATAAGCCTTAAAGGGCCATACCTCTCACCCCAAACTACAGTTTTAGTACAGGGATACCCAAATTCTCAATTAGCTCAGCTCTTTGATTGACAGCTAATTCAAACAATGCAAAGTACCAAAGCTTATATTACAGAGAATGAAAGGTACTGAGAATGTTTTGATTATATAAATTGAGTTTTTCTATACTCACCTTAAAGCAATAAACTGAGATTGAATCTGAATGAACACAGTCATATGTTCAACCATCTAATACTAGAAAATGCTCATCATCATGGCAACTTAACAGACTTTGACCTCAAATATATTTGCAATATAAATTTGATGACAATTGCCAGGAGAGTATGCATCTTTGATGCACATAGTGGCATTTAGGATACCTGCAGCTCAAAGCTGCTCTTCTCCTAGTTTGGATTCAAGTTGAGTCTATCCCTTAGTTGAGCAGAGCAAAGTTATAATAAAGCTTTGTTGTCATTTTAAGGGGCAATTTGACCTATACTAGGAGCAACTCCTCATATATACTTGTGGCAAGGGAAAGCATTGCCACTGACAAGCAACATGAACTTAGGAGCCTTTACATAATTTTCTTAATACCCTTTTCGTAACATTTCCATTGTTATACATCATGGTTGTTTTGTTTCAGGTCGGGATTCAGTCTATCTTTGCCTACTTAGGTCATTATCCACATGGTCAACACCTGTTTGATTAAGGGGACTTTAAACTGCAATTATACCCCTTTAATCAGTTAAGCAAATGAAAATGTTCAATAATGGTTGGAATGGTTGATAGGGTGGTTTGACCTTTTTTACTGCTTAGGCTAATCTCTTAGTAACTCAATGTTTGTTTACAAACAACTCTGGACTGAGTCATTAAAGAGACTTAGAGAACTACTCTAATATGAGCCAATTACATAAAACAGAAGTATTACTTGAATGTTATCAAAACCAACACAACATACTTAAGATTTAATCTGTTATAAAGCGTAAAATAATTTACAGAAGCCAGAACAAAAGAAAAAAGAAACAAAAATTGTGTGAAATCTGCCAAGTAAATTATCATACTGAGGAGCACCATTGGATATAGGGTGTAGCAAATGTGGTACAGATGGCACTGAGATGTATTTACTTGGAAGACATGTTTTAAAAAATATATCCATAGCTCCATCAACAAAGTTAATGATATAATTATCTTTTAAAGGTACAATGATTACAAACATGATCCACTATCAGTGTGCAACTGTACACCACCATATTCTGCAGAAAATGCTATATCTGCACGATCTGACTTAAATCCAGCAAATGGAAGTTACCATATAGAAGCACTGGGACATCGTTGCCATGGTGGTATTGATGCAAAGGTAATATGTTTTTATATTCTTTGATGTATTTTTTGTCATTATTCAAGTGTACAAAATATAAATCAGGAGTGAAGAAGATGAATAACATGACTGCTCTTGTAAAAATACTGTAAAAAATGAATAGATGTGAAAAATATTTATGAATGGATGATCCATGGTTAGTGTAAAGACAGACCTATGCTTTCTTCTTTTCATTGATTTTCTGACACAGTGGTGAGTTGGATGTTGAATAATGCATTGCACTTTATGCCTAATTCTTTCCAGAAGAAGTGTAGGGAATTAGTGGATACCTGGAAAAGTTTTCCCATAGACTGAAAATTAACCATTGCACCTCCTTCCCCTGGAAATGGCCCTCTTTTCACTGAGAACTGAAAACTGCCCCTAACCCTCACAACCTTGTTAAGCTTTAGACTTGCAATCAGGAGGTGAGGTTGGGAGTTCTAGTCCTAGCCGGGTCATACTGAAGACTTTACAAATGGAACCTACTGCCAGTGTGCTTGTGCTCAGCATAAGTAATGGAATAGGGAAAACAGCTAGTGAGCCACAACTGGAAAATAATTGTTTGTAAACTCAGCCATACAACTCCCTCCAACTAACTTCAGACTTGAGTAAATATCGATGCTGAGTAAAAGTAGCCTACATAGTACAAGGGCATCATCCCAGCCTTAATTAAAAATATGATCATAATGCTTACTTGAATACAATTATGGACTGCAGACAGAGATTCCATTGAACTGTAGTTTCACAGTAATGACCTGTACAAGTAGATGTGTTCCTAAAAGTAAGTTGACATGCAATAGTTAGATATGACTTTAATTAGTTTAAACCCAATGTAGGTTACTGTGGCTTTGGCAGAGATGGGCCTAAGGCATGTTTATTTATTTATGTTTTTTTTTGGGGGGGGGGGAGAAAGAGAGGCTCATTGTTGGAGGTTACTAGGAATAAACATTGTAGATTGAGTATGAAGTGAATTTGTTTCCCTTTAAAGTGAGTAAGCAGTCCTCCTGAACTTACTTTGAAATGATTTAATCAGTGACAGCTAAAATTTCTCAAGTTCCAGTGCAAGCATTGTGGTGCTACATTTAAATTTATGCTACATTATGCATCTACCAATTTATTATACTCTCAATATTGTCCCATTGCCAATTAAATACCTTTCTTGATTTTTCTTAACATAAATATTACATACATCAAAAGAGTTCTGTGAATTTCTTAATTCAGGGAGAATAATATTGTCACATTGCTCTCGAGAATTATCCTTTAAACAGGGCCCACTGGATATTCCTAAGGTTCACTGTTCCCATAGTTTGATGTTCAGTTTTCATATTATTTCAATTGTTGGTGATAATTACAATGTTCATTATTCCCAGGGTTGAATGTGTCCCAGAATTTTGTTCAGTTTGTTCCTAGCCTGGAAACATCAAACCCTGGCCAAACAATTAACATACTGTATCATATGAAGGATGATAACAGGGTACATTAAGCCAATGAAGGGTGATGCATTTTCCCTTTAATTTGCCTGATATGGCTTTCTAAATGTCTGTCTATAAGCCATGGAGTAGGGAAAACATGCCAGTGAGCCACAACTTTAAAGAAAGGCCTTGGCCGGCTCAACTTTAACCCAATGGGTTAGAAACTGAGCTGTAAAACCTTATCTAACTCTTGACATGTATAATGTATAAAATAACAATAGCACATATCATTGCCAGTGTCACAGACACCTGTCCTCTTTGAGAGTCTCTTTAATTGACATATACCGGCTTGTTTATGTGTCATTCAATCATATGAAAGATAAAGGGCAAAGTATTGTCTTTTTAAAGACAACACCAGGCAAAACAAATATAGACAGATTAAACAGTTTGGTTAGCAGATAAAGTAGGGAACAATTGCCTGTGGTGTTTACATAACTCTTGTGATGGGTCTTTCCACTGGAGATATGGAAAAGTTTGAAAATTGTGTTGTGGTCTTATTGTATTTTATCGCTCATTTTTTGTACAAAATAATAAGCGAAAATAAAAAAAAGTATGTGTTTGTCTTTTTTACTTTTCAATTAACTGGCTTATTTGTTATCATCTTTAAAATTACACAGAAAATAAAACATCATAACTGTAAATATGAAAATTTTCTTGCATTTTTGAAACTTTATATCTGAAGTCGTATGTACATGTTTCTCCTAATATAAATGTAAATTACCTAAAGAGAACTACTACTGGGTATTAAACAATCTTTGTACATTTGTTACACAATTCTTAGTCTTCTGGATAAAAGACCAGTATACTTGCATAACAGGATGTAGAGCTTTGCCATTTATTTGTACAAAGTCTGCACTACGACACCCTGTTTCAAGGTCGGGTCTCTACAATTTAATTGTACAAGGGTGTGCAAAGGTTTTAGACTTGCCTGTATCTGTGTATTAAAGTTTAATTCCTATGTAGGATGAATTCCTGTTGTACAAGAATAAGCTGTATAATTTTTTCAAGTTAAGTTTTTCAAATTTTAGAAATTTTAAATACACTTGGATGAACGGAACATGATATTTGATCTAATGAATGTCTTTCCTGTGCAAGGAACAAAATATGCGTGAGAGAATTAATTGACAATTTCTTATCAATGTCTGAATGCAAAACCAATCATTTTATCTTAAAAACAGCTTTTCCAGTATGATGAGAAGTTATTACAATTAAAAGCGCAACAAAAACATACACCCTGCTGGTAGGCAATGAAAAAATATTAATGCACAATTGTTGTAGTACAATTAAAACTGGCAACTGGGGTTTTAAATATGAAAAGTTGTGATGGGAAAGTTAATTAATTTTTTTTGCATGTACTGTATCTGGATGTCAGAACTTTCTTCAAACATTTTGCAAGAAATGGGTCATTTTCCAAGATGTGCACTTAATATTAAAAAAAGCCTAGAGGATAAAAAATGAACACCAAATATTTAAATTTTTCACTCAGAAAAAGTTAGGTCATCTCATGCTGCTAAAATTGAATAGGACGTTTCAGCCAATTTTACCCGAGTAAAAGGCGTTTTCTCGGGTGAAGCTTGTCTCTGTAATTGCGGCAATTACGCCTGTTTAAACCAACGTTGTTGCTCTATTGAGCAAAAAGTCTTTGAGGGGGCAAACACCTTTAATTTTATTGATCTCAAGATACCTGAATGGGAAGTTCTCTGAAAGATTCTGGATTATTAGTTGCCAGCTTGAGATGGCTAAAACTTGCTACTCGCTTCTAGCGTCATGTTTTCAAATTTCTGTGAAGGAAATTGGGATCATTATGAATAATAGTTGTAGGAGCAATAGGGTAGTATTTGAGGCTGGTATTTAAACCATACAGAACTTGTCCATTTCAAAACTAGCATGTTGGCTATTGAAAATTTGATACCTTGAAGGCAGTCAATTCCAACCCCAAAATACAGTTTTTGCAGTAGTCTACTGAAATTCTCTATTGGTACCACTTCCAGATTGACAGACAAATTAAAAAAATTCAAAGTACTTTAGCTCATGTCACACATCATGTACTGAGTGTTCTGATTACACAATGGTGTTGTAAACTCACCGTTCAGCAATAAACTGAGATTGACGTGTCTGGATGCATTTAGATAGCTGTGGGGAAGGGAGGGGGGATTAAGTAAGTGATTAAAAGGAATTGGAACTAGCTAGAAGATTTGGTTTACAAATACAGAAACTTATCCCTATCAAAAGTGCATTTGTAGGGGGACAAATTTGTGTAGGGAGAGAGCATTACATTCAATTTGTGACTGCTCTTAGTGTTTAAATCAAAAGATGCAGCAGAGGAGCTACAGTAACATTACACATCTAGAACAATTAGTGTCTTGATTACACATTAGGGCTACTGTATACATGCTCAAGGTCTTAGCTATCCTTGCTGGTGATGGCTGGCTTTAGCCACAATTACATTTGCTGACCAGCCTGAAGGGTTGCTCTCCAGACTAGCAGCCGAAACAAACCTCAATGCAAATTCATAAAGATTACTGCACTGTGAGGCAATTCACATTTTAATCTGGTCATTGGAGGCAAAGTTAAGCATTCTTCAGATTCAAACTGTACTAATAATACTGTGAACAAAACACATTGTTAGGCCCTTGTTGTTGCAACAGTGTTGTAGCTCTAAAGGTCACAGAAGATGTTATTAGGGAACATGCTGGTTTTGCCCAATAAAATGACAGAGTACTATATTAATTAAATGTGCTGATATAATCAGGGGGTTAGATCCAGATTTAGTCTAAATGCACCCTTTAATACTATGTAGAATTGGAACAGTGTTTAGGAAGGAAATAAAAACATTTTCCCAGTGCATTATTGTAACAACATTTTACTACAAAATTTACTTTAAATGACCTAAACGATTAAAAATAGCATGAAGCTTTCCATGATTTAAGTATTTTGTATTTGAAGGAAGCCAACTTCCTTTACATGGTCCCTGTAACTTCAGTGCTTGTAATTATCCTATCCTTAACTTGTAAATTGACGAGGACAAATTGATTGCTTTCTGTTTAATTTAAAAACAGATGGGGTCTGTTTGTTTTTTTGCAAGATGCAGGTACCCTCACTGCATCTTGTTTCCGAGGTAATAGCTACAGATCTGTTGCAGCTTTTTGAGGCTGTCATGTTGTATTTCAAAAAAGGGCATCCATTTGACTTTCTTGGGGAGGTCTTTTTGTGTTGCATAACTGATGGTAGCTATCTTCTGCGTGAAGGAAAATGCATTTAAAATACTTTAATAACTCTCAGTGACAATTTGTTCAATGTACGTATTTATGACTTTCCATCAGGTTTTGGTTAAAACAAGTGTGAAGTGACCTCAATTAATTGTGTTGAATAACAAAACAATGAAATACGAATTATCCCTGTTACATTTTTTTTCATGTTGATACATGAAGTTTCATCCTGATTTGTGACTACAACATGTTACGGAACTCTGGAAAATGCATTCTCTTTCTAAGAAAAATGGGCTAAGAAAAAGGCTTCATTGGAACTGACAATAGACATACAGTGTGTGCTATCATTGCTGTAATGCAAGCTGTACAGTGCCAATCAAGTGAAAAAAAAAATTGTTGATTTTATTAAAGATGAATTTCTTCCCTTTTTTATCAGATTACATCAAGTGCCTTGGTGAGTGATCTTTCTTTTGTTGCTGTCAGTGGGCCCACATCTGACCAGCAAGTGCCATTTCAGTGGAGTAAATCTGATTTTGAACAGACCTATCCTCACGAAGGAATGGCGGACAAATTTGACTTTTCACCAGTGACAGTTAATTGGGAAAAATGATTTTTCACAGATCTGCCACAGACTCTCTGGATTTAACTGTAGATGCCCATCAACTTTGACAAATGTTTGTCCCATCCAGATTTTTGTATAATATCTCAACAGCAGTGGCATTTCCAGAAGTGTGGCAATTACAAGTATTAATATTTCTAAATGTATATTACATCCAGAATATATTAGCTTTATGAGGTCAACCTTAGTGCCACAGTTTCTTTGATGAAAAAGAAAAAAAAAAAATTAAAAAAAAAAAAAAATTGAAATATACTCATTTATTTCACAAAATGAAATGTGACAATTTGAAATATTTCAATGATTTGCTATTATTATGAGCATTCAAAAGTATGAGAACTGCAGAAACTGAGGAAGGAATGGAGAATGGCAGATTATCATAAAAATGTCTTCTTCATTGTTTTCATTTATACTTGAGGTTACAAAACTTTGTGTTAAAAATCCAGCCATAATGAAGACTTATGAGTTTCTAGGTCCTGTCATGTACACCATGAACAAGTCTTGCAGCATTTTTTTAGTATTGTACAAGGATCACAATGTTCTTGAGCCATATAAAGGTTATATAACATATCTAGAAAGTAAAAATAACAATGGAAACTTGTAGGTCATGATTAATATGTACTTTTTCATACTTAATTTGGCTGAAATGATGCAGAGGCTGAATTTGAAGAATGTCATGCTTTCATTGTTTCATTCAACCTGTGATCCCAGCATTAAATCCTAAGTTGCACAGGGAGTGAGTGGTAAGAGCTGTTACTGCTAGGAAATATTGGCTGCTGATGTTAATTTATGGGACATGCATTCATTAATTTTCATTTAGTCATGAAATTCAGTTAAAAGACAGCAAGAATGGTTCATGTTAGTGTTAGTTTCTGGTTTATTAGGGTTCCTTCATCCAATTGAGTCACTTAAGCTGAGGTCAGCTTAAGCAAGATACATAAGCCTTTGTAAAGTTACTCCAATTTGAGCAGATACCAAACTGCAGACGTGGTGAGATGTATGATTTAATAATTTTAGCAAGGATATAGACCTTTTCCAAACAGCAGTTACAGAGACTTGTGGTATAGAGTTTTGGTCAGGGTCGTATTTGGCCACGGTAAAATGACATTGACAAAAGTGACACATGCAAAAAATCCAGGCTATCCCACAATCCTTTATAATTGCTATTTGAAAAAATATCTATAACCTGTGTTGTAGAAAAGCATGTATTGTATGTATCTTCAGGATAAAGTAAAAACAGCTTCTTAATTAGCTTGAAAGAGGCCTTGGCTAGTATCCAATGTCAAAAGGTAAATGGCCACTGGCCACTAAAATTAATGAAGACTTCAAAGGATGACTGGTCTTTTGACTTGCTACTGTAGCAAGTATGAGGTGGTAGTATAGGAAGACAAATCTATCTTAAAAACATTCACTTTCTTCCCTTGTATGTTATTTGCCGTCCTCATAATTGACATTAATTTGTTCAAATCCATTTTTTCACACAACTGCGGGACAGTTGAAATTGTGTAATTTTTAAGTAGCTTTTGATAAGTACTCTTTGATTGTTAAAATAAATACCAAACAGTGCAAATTTGAGTTTTGAAATGTTTAATGTGAAGCAGTATCCAAATGATAGTTCTACTTTGTTGATTGTTGTATACAGTACTCGGAATTTTGATCTATAATAACTATAGCAGTATCTATTTTTTATTTGAGAAAAGAGTTACATGTGATTAGTTTCATATTTTTTCTAGTGAATGGACTTATTTAATCGAAATTGGTTTGATATTTTTGCCCACTTTGATTTTACTTGACAGCTTCTGTGTCAAATTTTTCATGAAGTTTATTAACATTCAAGTCATTGTTAATTTAACCAGTGATAAAATTTAATGTAAGAACACGTTGAGTTGATATTGATTACTTAATAACAAGAATCTTAGATGATACTACCACATGACAATACCTATTAGTATCGTAAGTACTTAAGTTTAGATCCAAGTGTTCGACAAAAGTTTTTCTTACTGCATCCTGGCTATTAATGGCTTTGAGCATATCTAGAAATTGTGTCTTGTCACAAATATTAGAAACTGAATTGTGTACTTAATTGAAATTAATCTGCATGTTAGGGATTATCTAACTTTGACCATTTAGCATTAATATGTAAAGAAAATGTTACAATATTTTGAAAAATTTAGGGAATTTTAAGAACTGACTGAGATGTATAGCCTTAAATTATGTGGTCCATATTTTAGTCCAGCGCCCTCTGTGTGGAATCCTTTTACACTAAAAATGGGGGTGTGCTTTTTATTGGTCTCCTTTAAATAAGTGCACGTGTACACCTGAAGCATTATTGTTCAAGTAGTTTTTGGTATCCACAAAAAATATATAGAATGTCTGCACTTTTAAATGTATATTCTACAAAGCTTGACAAAGGAATATTGTTCAACTCCTATCTTTACTGGACACTTATGAGCTGATATACAAAGGAGTAGAGTGGTAGCCGGTCGTTTCGCCCCCTTGCCAGTTCGCCCCCTAAATGTCAGTTCTCCCCAAGCAATGACCAGTTCGCCCCCTAAGACGTGCCAGTTTGCCCCCCTTCGACCTACCAGTTCGCCCCCTAATCTTTCCAAAGCAGTTTTCTTTCCACAAAGCAATTTTTTTCAGAAAAACGATATCCATGAAGTAAACTTTCTTATTTAATTGTCTTTCAGGATGAGATGAGGTTTATTTTTAGAGTGAAACCAGTTGTTAATCTGTTTTATCTCATCACGTTAGGGCACGTAAAGGCTCTTTCGATGAGTTGCCGTGTTGGTGGTATGTGTGCTTTCTAACCTGTGTTTCATTCATCGTTCTTATGCTTATTGTTGTGCACAGTAATGTAAGCACATTAGTGACGTAAATGTCAAATTTTACGAGTTCAGTATATTGTTGGTTACTGACGTGAAAGAGCATACCTTGATTACTCGGGATGAGTTGTTTACATGCACTGTTCGCGTTCTAGTTTGTTTTAAAAATTGCCACAATTTTTGCCCTTTCATAGAGCAAGAAGTCGCTGCAATAAGTATGGAAAAAGCTTGAACCATACTCAATTCATTTATTAGTTTGGAACTACAAATTATTTCCCATAAAATGTGCAAAAATTAAAAATGGTTTACAAAAAAATGCAAAAAATGGCGGTATTCTAGAATCTGGCATCTTTTTTGTCACAATCTTTCCACAATACACTGTCATAACTTGTCTATTGTTATGACAACCATCACAATTCTATTTTAAGGGTGGCAGTTCATTCCATGTCAAACTCGTATTTTGGGGGCGAAATGACTTCCACTTTGGGGGCGAAACGACTTCCTTAAGGGGGCAAACTGGCAAGGGGGCGAAGCGACCGGGCTGAACTGGTTGGGGGCGAACTGGCTAGGGGGCGAAACAACCGGTAACCAGTAGAGTTATTCCCTTAAAAACGTCAAAATTACAATAACTCATGTCATTTTTGCACAAGTCATATTGAAGGCCAGCCCACCTAGTGGCAAAATATGATCAGTTTTGTAACATAACAGTACAAATTGACCTTGCAAGCTCTTTCTGGTACATGTATCAAAACAAGTTTTTTTCTATTTCAGTCTTATCCAAAAATTTAATTTAAAAAGGGGACAAAATGGCATATTTTGGTTGCTTGTATATTGATGGGATCAGAAACCGAAAAGACTTTTAAAATTTAAGGAATACATCTTTAAAATAAAATTTACATATTTCTTCCCAGCTTTTCATTTATTTCCTTACTTTCATGCTTTTTTCATTTGTTCACTAAGAGTGGTATGTTTTGTATGGTTGTCAAATCAAATTACTGCAACTGTCTACTTAAAGTGATGTATTCCACATTTTTTCCATTTTCCAAATGAATTTATCCAGTCCATTCAATGTTTTCTATTTCATGCTATCTATTTGCACTTGTCCACTCTAAGTGGTTAATCCTTTTTTTGTTCTATTTCTTTTACCATCCACATTAAAGTGATATATCATTCATCATTACATCCTTATGTACCCTTGTATAACTCTTTCATGTTACCACCAGCTGCTTTACGTAGGTGCTATGAAGAAAGTGTAATTCCACATATTTTGGAACATTTGTTTTTTAAAGGATAAATTTAGACAGATCCTTCCAAAGTCTCGCTATATGGTTTTGGATGAGGCACTACCTAAGCAGTGTTACAACCTGTGAGGTCTCTAAATAAAAGTTGGAAATATTTGTAACAGGTTGTTTGATACAGATACTTTTAGCATAAAGTGTGATTTTTTTTTTGAAAGCATCACAGCACAATATCTAAAAGGATAATAGTTTTGCAAAGATGACATCTGGCATGGTGCACAAGCCAGCAAAGAAAGCCAAGCCTTTACAATCTCACTGTTGAGTGCAAAGTAGAAAGTAGAAAAGTCAAATGTTTATGCAATTGGAAATAAATTTTATACCATGAGATTTGGGATAAAATTGTCATGTTCCTTTTTGGTTCCTTGCGTTAGCAAAAGGAACCTTTGTAGTCAGGTTGGCGTGTGTGTGTGTGTATGTGTGTGGGTGTGTGTATGTGTGTCTGCGACGCTAGCTTGGGTACGCTGTTACTCAACAACGGAAAGTTGGATTAAATTGAAACTTGGTATATAGAAGTGCCATAGTTTGAAGGTGTGCCCTTTCGTTTTTGGTGGAGGTCAAAGGTCATTTGGGGTCACCAGAGGTCAAAAACTAAAAACCTTCTCAACACGATATTTCAAGGTAGGAAACTTGGATAGATGTCATACTTGGTGTGTGGATGTGTTATGGTGTAAAAATGAAATCTGATATGTTTGGTGAAGGTCAAGGGGTCACCAGGGGTCAAACACTGAAAAACGTTTTAACATAGTATTTTAAGGTAGGAAGGACTGATTTCAAATCAATCTGTGTTTGGTTAAGGTCAAAGGTCATCAAGGTCACTGGAGGTCAACCACTGGAAATGTTATTTAGAAAATCTTGTAAGCTAGAAAAAGATAGGTTCAATGGAGTTTTTACCTCACCTGGTTTTGCATGCTTACATCCCCAAACACCTTAGAAATTTGGCCTTTATGTTCGTTTAGTAATGATATCTTCGGGTTGTACACAGATTTTCGATCATTCAAAGTTTTAAGAGGGCAATAACTGAAATCTGTAGATTTCAATGAGCACAGGTCACACTGCATTCAACTGGTCTCTCTGCCAGTGAAAGCATGGATTATACAGTATGTCTCTTTAATACTGATGTGCTCTGTGGGGTAACCTAATCCTCATTCTATTATCACATCCCATTAATCACTTGCTTTCTGCTTAACTGCTGAATAAACCCTGTTTTCTGTGTAGAGGTAGCAAACAGGACAAATGGTAGATTGTTTTAAAGTAATAGCAAGTTTTATTTGAGAGCAGGTAAAAATAACTTATGAGAGAAGTACAAGGGGGTGTTTTTCTCTCTCTGACCACATTGAGTTTATTGGTGATAATATCAAGTTTGATTACAAGCATAAATTCATACGGAAATGAGGAAATGTTTTTGAAGGATCACCAAGCTTTGTACAAGTTGAATGTAAGTAAGGCCACAAAAATTTAATCATTGATTTCATTTAATATTAGTACCAAAATGCCCCTTGTGAAGATGTTACACTGGCTGTACAGTTCTTATAATATCCAGCAAGGAACCACAGTGCCCATTGGGCTCTTGTTTTGTAAGTAATACTGCCATTGACAGGTTGTTTAATCTTGGTAAATAAAATACACAAAAGCTAGTGAAAACAGATTACTTCGTTTTTTTAGCTCATACCAGCATGCTGGTGTGAGCTATTGTGATTGTGCAGCATCACTCTGTCTGTCTGTCCGCCTGTCCACAATTTGTTCCGAATGCTTTTATTCCCACATGCTTTCATGAATTTGTTTGAAACTTGGACGAAACGTTTTGTGAGTAGTGGACTATCTGGGGTGTTCAGGAATTTTGCTCTCATGTGGGCCTTTTGGCCCATTTTATCAAATTCTACAAAAACTCTCTTCTCCTACAGATAATCTAGTACACTGTTGAAGGTTTGTCATAATGGTGCTCTGGTAGTGGTCCTTTTGGGATGTTTATGATTTTTTGATCCAAGGCCCAGGATGGCCTCTAGGGTCCATTTTGTGAAATATTGCAAAATGCTTAAGCCTGCCTTTCAATTATTGGTTTTGATGAAAGAGAAACCTATGCATTCATGCAGGCATGTATGTGTGTGTGTGTGTTTGTGACACTTTGCTTGTTAACATGGTATCTCAAGATAGGAATGTCAGACAGTTTTCAAACTTGGTACATAGATGTGCCATATTGAGAGGAAGAACCCTATTGTTTTTAGTGGAGGTCAAAGGTCATCTGGGGTCACCAGTTGTCAAAGTCTGAAAATCTTGTTTACACGGTAACTCAAGATAAGAAACTCGGATAGCTTTCATATTTGGTATGTGGATGTCTTATGGTCTCTATTGTTTTTGGCAGAGGGCAAAGGTCATCTGGGGTCGCCAGGGGCCAAAGTCTGAAAATCTTGTTATTGCCATATGTCAAGATAGGAAACTTGGATAGATTTCATGTTTTTCTTACGTGGATGCATTGTAGCCAGGAGATCCATATTGTTGTTGGCAGAGGTCAATGGTCATCTGGGGTCACCAGGGGTGAAAATCTGGTTAATGCTTTATCTCAAGATAGGAAACTTAGATAGATTTCATACTCAACACGTGGATGTGTTATCAGGAGATGGTCCCTGTTGATTTTGGTGGAGGTCAAAGGTCATTTGGGGTCACCAGGGGTCAAAGTCTGAAAATCTCATTTACACGATATCTCAAGATAGGAAACTTGGACAGATATCATGTCTGGTATGTGGATGATTAATAGTCAGGAGATGGTTCATACTGTTTTTGCAGAGGTCAATGGTCATCTGGGGTCACCAGGGGTCAAAGTCTAAAAAATCTGGTTAATGTGATTTCTCAAGATAGGAATCTTGGATAAGTTTCACATGTGGTATGTGGATGCATTATGGTCAGAAAATGGTCCGTATCAGTTTTGGTGGAGGTCAAAGGTCATGTGGGGTCAACAGGGTCATAGTCTGAAAAACCTTTTTAAATGCAGTATGTCAAGATAGCTGTCTCTGTATGTATGTTTTTTCATCTCTCCATCTATCTATGGTTATTATGAAGAATGCTTAGAATGTGTTCCCCTTTCATGCTGTGACGTCGCTTCTTGAAAAAGGGACATGAACACCCCAGTACATCAGAGGCGGTATGGGGTGTAACTAATATCTGAGTTTGTTACCTGATCTGTGACCTCAAATGAGCTATGCTTTCATCGTGTTCACACTGCGTAAAATACAATTAACACATGCTGACTGAACTGTTAGCTAACCCCAAATGTTACGTAACCTTTTGTGTATTGAAACACATCTTTAACTGTCAGTCAATAAATCAAATCTGCATGTAGTGGGCTTCTTTTCCACCCAGAGGCGATAAGAGTTAATCAGGCAGAAATGAAAGATGTAACAAAAAGTAAGAGAGAAAATTTCATCATGTTGACATATTAAAAATAAATTTGCCTTTAGGCTATTTTAAGTGTTTCTAAAGAGAGTTCTACTAGTAACAAAAGCTGCATTTCTTAAAGGCAGTTACCTCTCAACCCAGACTACAAAGTAGTCCACAGAAATTTTCAATTGAGTACTGCAGCTCTATCTCACAGCATATTATACTGCACTGAGAGTGTTTTTATTACGCATTGGGGTCTTGTACACTCAACCCTGAAGCAATAAACTGAAATTTAGTTTGGATGAGAATTGAGTTATATGCAGTTGTGGGAGGGGCTTAAATACAATTTGTTAGATCAGGAGAATTGGAAGTGTTTGTGGTGAGACGATTAGGCATTCAAAGCCAGATTTAATCTGTTTGAAATCCAAACCTTCCAACTTGCTTTAAAACTTCAAACAAATTTTTTCAGTTGCATTTCCTCTTCCCTTTCCACTAGCTAATTGGAGTTAAAGCTGGGTTTACTTCTTGTAGCCCACTGTGCATAAAGAACCCAATAGCCAAGCAAGGGAATGTACTGACAGACAATTACTTCTTGGAATATTTTTTACAAGTGTCATGAATAGAAATCATGATAGAAGTAGGGAATGGCAACAAATTAATTCCTCTGCTGCTCTGGGAAAGGGAATACCCAGCAGGTCATGTTAGAAGGCACAGAACTATGAGAAGTGGTATATTATGCTTTCATATTAACATGGAATTTTGTTACCCAAAAGAGTGATACTCACTCAACAGCAATCAAAACACTGGTTATTGTTTCTCCATACCTGATTGTTTTTAAAAGAGGAGAAAGATAGGTGCAGAACACAACAATATCACCCTTCATACTAAAGAATATCTTGGATTATTTTTGCTTAAAGGGAAATACTGTGTTTAAGATGCTCCACCAAAGAGTACAAAGGAAATGGCTCAGACACTATCCAACAATTCAGTCTTAACCATAAATCCCAGCTATAGCTACATCTACACACGCAAGAAGAGCCATGGACATTGCATCAATTGAAATGTTGAAAATTTGGGTGAACAAATTATTCTTGAGCAACTAACACAATTTCTATCTGAGGGGAACTATTTCTTGCAAAGAAGGCTACCATACTGCCTTATTTTTGATAATCTTTGTCAATAATTATGAGTTTTAAAAGGATGAATTTTTCTTGCCAAACAAATGCAATATTTCCCTTTAAGGTGAAGTTTATGAAAGAAAACAATGTATTAGCTTCAGACAAGCTGTGAACAAGCTGGACTTAAGAATAGCAGTTTCGTGCCCCAAAAACTCCCATGACACAATCCTGGCTACGCACTTGTCTCTTAATAAAGTAGGCAATGCTTTAAGTAGGAGTGTGATGATCTTTATGTCAATAAAGCTTTGAAAAGTGTTACCCTAAGATTAAGAAGCAGAATTCAAACGGCTGGTTTGTGTAAATACATTTTGTGTATATGTTTTTATGTAGGTGCATATGTTTGTGGGAATATACGTTTTCAGATGATTATTTTCATTGTTTGTTAACAGCGAGTGTAAATAGATGGGTTCTGCAGATTACACACTGACAAAGGTTACATATTTTTAAACTAGTAGAATAAGGGAAGAGCAATTTGGAGGGATTGAATCAATCCACTTAGAAACTGGGATGACTTAACAAAAGGAACTTCAAACAAATTCTGCTATTCCTGTGTTAAGCATGTCAAGGCAGTAAGGTACAAGAGTGAAAAACAATACTGTTGATGCTTCAAAAGCCAAAGAAGAGTATAGCTACTTAATTTAAGTGTTTTCTTTCAAGTTCGTCTTTCTCTCGGACCTTTGAAAAACATGCACTCTTCCTTGTGCTTGGGGTGACATCACTACTGCCACCTGCAAGTGAAAATCATGATAACAGGGACCAGATTGACATACCAAATATTTCACTTCTCCAGCTTAAAATAAAAAAGTCAAAAAGTACATGAAGTTCAATTTAAGAACAATATACATTTATTTTGGTAAACTCTCCTTCAAATAAGCTATTTTCAATTTACAAATGAATCCATCTTGGGCTCAAGCGGCTTTTCTTTTAATTCACATTGTTGAACAACAGGTAGCCTGGCCAATGATAAGCTGCTTGAATAAAATATGTAACATTCTTGCAATTTGATCAACAACACATTCAACAACACAAGAGCAAAAGAGACATATCAGTTGCCATGGAAACACTAAGCAAACCATGACATATCCAGATCATCCTGGAAATTTTTGAAAGCCAAGGTATTGTTGCTTGCCAACCACCTTGCAATTTGAAATAAAGTACTGTGTTCTTACTGTTCATGAAACACTCTTTTATGTTTTAACAAAAAGAATTGCAAGACTTTATATTTTTGTAATACTGACTATGCACTTTCAACTTAAAAAAGCACAGTCAAGTACTTCCAATGAACACTTCAGTTGGCTAGCATTAACTTCAACTTCGACAATAAAACTGAACTACCTGTAAGTTGTAGTTTCTGAACTGGCTTGCAGTGGAATAAAGTCCCTGAGTACAAAACCCAGATGAATACCTGATTTCCAATTTTCTCAGAGTAATTGGAAGACAAAGCCAATTATGATCACAGGCTTGTTCTATGTTTGTAAGCTATGCATATTTTGAAACTGGCAACCAGCATTAGATTTACAGCTGTTATACACCAGGGGCTGTTTAAGAGTAACATCTACTGAAATCATTCATTTTTTGAAGCAGTATCAGAAAGAGAATAAAGCTGGCATGCATATTTCTATCTTTTATATAAGGCTTTAACTATTCACTAAACTGCTTCAAGTTGATATCAACACATAAAGAAAGCTAGTCCCATTCACGAACTGATGTACTGCACCATCACACTGTCATCTGAGGTGCTCTCCACCAGTGGTGCTACAAGAAATAATCAATTGTCCAGTGATAACAGTGCAGGGTGCAATCAAAAAAATGTTGCCCTACTGGAAGATGCTTTGTATGAAAAAAATTTAAAGTTTCTTTTTAAATAAATAGAAAGCTTTGCAACTACTTATGAAAAAAAACTTGACAAGCAGCACAAAACTGGCATAGCAGTTGCTACATGTCTCTATTTAAGACTTGTATGTTCTGAATGCAGAATCATTGCCTTGGCAGATAATTTGTGCAATAAAGTACAACATGAATGAATGCCCTTTTTTCATGTACTAACAACAATTTAAAAGATGCAATCACTAGGCAGTAGTGAGGTGTAGTATCTACCACTTTTGGTCCCTTGAACAACCCACTCGCTCCACACATTGTAACAAAATACCCAAACCCACATGATAGCCAAGCATATAAAAAGTTGATATTAAGAGACACTGCACAAATGGCTTGTACCTGAAGAATTAATGCCATCACCAGTAATTTTTCTAGCAGTTGATAATACAAATAGCTTTGAAAGAATCAGAAAAATACATGCAGACACCTTAAGCTAGTATATCATGAAGAAAAATTTCACTTGACTAACCATCCCAAATTCATAAAATGAAATTTTTAATAACCCTGTCATTTGCAATAAAAGGAATGGCAAAATCATTACCAGCAGTTCAAAATGTTCTGTGAAGATTTTGCAAATGCAGACTGTCCTATGATAGCAAAGTGTTAGTAAGACACTTGCTAATTTGGCACAAACATTGCACATTATGGAGAATTCCTAATGAACATGTGAATTTGTCTTCATGAGATTGCAATTTAACTCACAAATACAAATCCCCATGTTTAGTTTTTCAATTATTGTGCATTCAAAATGCAAATAGCCACAAACATAATGTGCAAATTTGTTTTCGTGAGATATCAGCTTTTGGAATCAACAATACATAAAGTGAAACCAACATAAATGATACCAACAATTACCACGTCTGTTGATATTATGAAATATTATGAAATATTTCCAAGTGCTCTTTTTGAAACAACATCATTCAGTCCGAGATCAAGAGAAAAAAGTCCAGCAGCCAAGAATCCTGGGCACATATTAATCCTAACCCCCTCCACTACTAACCTCGCCTCCACAACCATGCATAATTATATTGCTGTGTGCTAGAAACATTTCAACCCATCAAAGTAAAAACACTGCTTAGTTATTCAGTATTTTCCATAAAGAGCAAGACCACTGGGCCAGAATGACATAAAACTACAGCTTTGCTTTACCCACCAGCTTCCACAACCATCACATTTAAAAACCATGAAAACAAGAAAATGAATACAAAGCAATCATGACCAGTTTATTTTTAATGTAAATTATAGCACCATTAGTCATAGATCATAAAGCTAAAGAATACTTGCAACTTTGAAACAGTGGTACCCTGATAGGACTGTGGTACAGCATACGTTTAGAGGGAAAAGGAACAAGCCTGTTTCATGGGCCCATTTTAAAATTTAATTTTCCCAACATGCAGACAAGGAAGGAAAGTGTTATCCAAATTTGGCACCACCACCTACCTTATCTGTGCCTACAAGACTATGCCCTGTGCCCCTCACTACATACTCCCAACCTCATTGCTGAACCACAAATTGAAGATACCATACTCATACAATTATTTCTTCCAACTAATTCTATAAATCCTCATTGCAAAACAAACGACAAAACAACAGAATAACTTAATACATAGAATAATTTAATGGCAGGTATGGTGAATGCATGGTCTCCTTTCCCAATTTCTCACAAATTTAAAGCATCTTTATACCAAACCAACAGGATATTTTACTATTTTCAGTCACGTTGATTGCTTTCAGCTGTAGAACTGGGAATGTATGAGCACACCTGATGTATAAAGTAGAACGGATGATAAAATGTCCAGCCAGCTTCCTAAAACAGAAGTTTTTATCAATTATTTTAATAATCCAAGGCATCTATGAGTTCTTTGAAACTTGTAACAAACCAGGGAGCTTCACGTTGTACATTTTGTCGGATTTGATTTCCTCCAAAACCTATGAAGGCATCCTGTGAGAAAGAAAACAACAAACATCTTCTGTATTATTTCAAAAAATATTATAATGAAATTGCTACTTGAAAAATTGCAGGATTTAAGCAGTAAGAAAGATTGTTATGAGAGCCTCTTCCTATGACTCAGCTTTTTGTAATATTGAAGCTTTATATATCAAGCCCAGTGACATATTTTACCAGCCTAGAAAAACCCCATATAAAAGCAGTCCAAATGTTTCCAAATTACAACCATTGAAATGTACAGAAATAACAAAGATTTAAATGTTTCTCGGTTTTCTGGCAATCATACTGCAGTATACCATGTAGCAATACTACTGTATAATTACCTACTTTTCCTACAGATCTGTGAATACACTAAAACAGCAACTACCCCATGGCATCAAAATACTGGTTCATATGACTTGGGGACAACATAAATAAAATTCCCTTCACACATGACATACAGTTTATTATTCTTACCTCTGTCATTTGTTTTGATTAGAACTTATGAATGAGATGAACAGAAATTCCTGACATTTTATCATGTCTGAAACACTGTTGCAGTGATATCATGTACATAGCAAGGGATAAGTACTGTATGTTCCCTATCTGTGATGTGTATCACTTAACCTGCAGAGCTACTATCATGAAAAAGTTTACTTAAAATATCATATATGCAGCATCAATGCCAGAGAAGGAATTAGTTTTAGTTTTTAGCTCACAAGAGCTCTTTTTGACTGACTAGCCAATATTTGCTTTCATAGTGCCCTGTCCTACAGTATATTGGGGGGGGGGGGGGGGGGGGGTAATCACCTTTAAGGCCTTGCTTAATTCCTACCCTGATCAATAGATACATTTATACAGACATGCAAGTTTTGACAAAAAAAAAATTGAAACCAGCTTTTTGACGAAAAAAACTTAAATTAGTACGACTAAGGACCCTACTGTATATTGTTCCCTTTCTGAACCTTATTATCACCCCGGAAATTTTTTCAAATGACTATTTCTAGACAAAAGTTGTTTGAAACTGATAACACATTTTTTTTCAAAACAGTTTAACTTCCTTATGCAGACTTAAAAATATAACCTTGACATGGTGTAGCAAATAAAGGAAACAGTGGCCACATTTTTTGAGATATCACAACATGGTACTTGTTATAAATTCACATCAGTTTCTGAATTTTTCTGAATTAGTTAGATACCACTCATATAAGCAACCTAATCAATAACTTGAAAATTAAATCAACAAATTATGATGCAATACTAGCAGAGAGCAAACAATGAATCAAATAGTTATACACTTACAGCAGGGGGGCAAGCTTCCATATCAGTAGCACCATCTCCAACCATAACTAGTCTTTCATAGCCAAAAGTTTGTTTTAGATGGTCCATTACCTGAGCTTTGCCACCAGAACTAGCTGTGTATTGTTTCCTATCAAACCCATGAAATTTACCTGAAAACAAAAATATGCAAATGTCAATTTGCAATAATGAAAATTATAGTACTGGCATCAGCAATTCTGAAAGGCTGAAATCTTAATCAATTGCATTTTGATAATTGAACAAGTTTTTCCTTCATGAACTTTAAGATTCACTACAACAAGTGGACACCAAGCTAAAAATGACTTGTTATACAAAAAAGTTAAAAAATTACAAAGTATTACATATATACTATATCTGGTTAGAACATAACAAAAACAATATTTCAGCTTGAAATGTAAAACACACAAAATTTCAAAAATTCATTTTTATGGCTTCTCATGTAAACTTTACACATCAGACAGGGTTCCATTGTGTACATATTAAAGGAGACTTCTATTTATTGGCTGATTTTTTTTTTAACATGCACCTGTTTGACCAGGCTTCACAAATTATCAGTCTTTAATACTTCAAATGGGAAAAAAGTGGAAAAAACAGTTCAGCTAATTCATCAAAGTTGGAATGATTCATTTCCATAAAAGTAATTCTGTGGGATTCCTATGTACCTAAATGTATACCCAAATGGTTAATTCATGACTAATTTAGGGGTAAAACTGAAACAAGCACGTAGGTTTGACATATATTCAGGGTATAATTGAGTTGGAAGAGAGGAACTGTACACTTTATAGCCATCACAGATGTCTTAAAAACTTTTATACCACATATCCTACTGCACAGAGACAGGAACCGGAAACACCTCTTCCAGGCCCCCAAAGCCACAAAATTGAAAACCAGATTTACATTAAAAACATTTCACTACATTTCCAAAGTCACCTTCTGCCAACAGACTTTCCCTCCAATTCTCCTTGTCATGACTGGCACAATAACACAAACACAGCCATTCTCATTTATAAAGGTAAATTTACATTGGCACAGAACACCATGACAGTGTGAATGACCTGTACACAGCAGTACATTACTGTGCAATGCAAGCTTTAATTCACACTGCAGACAAGAGTAGAACTGCATAGCACATGACCTTGTGAACAAGTCCCTGGATGGATTGTTTGCAAACAGTATGATGCAATCATTGCAGCACAAAAATACACAAAACAGCAAAATTTGGAAGTGCACACATATAAAAGGGTCAACTTACCATCAAAGTAAAATAGTAATCTATTTGAAAATATGTTTTCATCAGGTATATTTAACCTCTTTGATACTTCAGACACTAGACAAGCAAATCCACCAGTAACTAGATAAACTGCTGTTCCTCGTTGATGAAGTTTTTCTACCAGTGATCTAGATGAAAGAGCAAGATATGAATAATGTAAGCACATATCAAAGATATCAATCATGCAAACACATGTCAAAATGTTTGATAATGCACTGAAAGAAATATTGTGTGCCAATGGCTAAAACTGTTGAGAACTTGAGAAGATGGAGTTACTTTGATAAATCTGAGATTTACAGCTCAGTTTCTAACTGATTGGTTTAAGATGAGCTGGCCACAGCCTTTTTTCCACTTGTGGCTCGCTGGCTTGTTTTTCCAACTCTATTGCTTCTGCTAAGCACCAAACATAATGGCATGGTGCACAATGGCATTAGGTTCCATTTTATAAGTCTCTGGTATGACCTGGCCACGAGTCGAACTTCAGACCTCCCGGCTGGAAGTCAGATTGAATGAGCTCACCCAAGATTTTGATAACATTCACAAATACTGAATTTTAAATTGTGCACTTAAGGTTTTATTTTAAAAAATGTTCTCATGATACAAACTGTTCCATTGTAACAGAATGTTCTACACATAGAATATTTCCAACAAGTTATCATGTTCTGCTTTATCCTTCAACATAAAGATGTTACACAAAATGTAGATTTTATCATTCCTCGTCATAATTTACATGAGAGTTTTTTCAAGTTAGTTCTACTGCTTGAGGAAGACATAAATCTTGTTTGTGAAGAGAAGGCTCCAATATTGGTACTGTAACAGCTACTTCAAACAGATTTACATTTAAAACCAAATTTAACAAGAGAAACAATATTTACAAATCATAAAATCTTCACACATACAGTATTTAATCTTCACACATATTCATAGCATATATGCTACTATTGCTACTGTACAAAAGTAGTTACTGCTTTTGATATGAATTAGACGTGGAATGCATAACCAGCTTAAATCTTACAAACTGTACCATGCATGGTTCAATGATGCCATTTAAAAACAGCATAAGGGTATAGAAACAATGCACTCATACCATAGAACCAGGATTAAAATACCCCCAAACACTCCCCATGAATTGAACAAAATGACGCAAAACACCACAAAACAAAGCCTTCATTCATGAATTATGAATGAAAAAGAAAACTATTATGTCCAGAATTACAACCACCCAAAAGTACACATCATACTTGTAAATTTTGTTTGGACTATTTGAGAATTCACAAGACATTTTGGACATTTTCAAGTCACATTGTTCAAAAAAAAACTTGTGCAACTTTGCAACACATCATACTACTGGCATTTAATTGCACTCATTCAAAGCTTTTTCACATAATGCAAATTATGAAAGTGTCACACCAACCCATGTTACTGATACAATATTCCATGCACACTCATCTACAATGTAGCCATACCATTATTACTTCATACATATAGGTATATCAGACCCACAAAAAGCACTCAAGGCCGACTTACTCTATGCCGTCTGTAAGCCTAGGTGGATGGGATCTTTTGAATTTCTCAACGAGCTGTTTGCTTGGATTGCATAGGTCTAGCCGAGCTTGTAAGGCATCTTGATAAGACATATTGCCATCCATGGCTCTCTTGGTTCTGAATAAGGAAGAATTAAATCAAAATGTGTATTACGCCTTACATTGGTGAAATGAGTAACTTCCATCAGAAGAACTATACAAATAGCAGGGATGTGAATACTCAAAGTGAAAGATCTGGCTTGCAGCCCTTTGGCAACTGGTGACCACTGCTTCTTTCTTTCAGGCCTAATCCTCTAGTCCCACAGTTCCTTTCTTAAGCATTTATGAAGAGAGTACTGCACTGGAATGCCCAAAATATAAAGAACCTATAACAAGCACAACTAGCAAACTGTATTGTACAAGAGGGATAGAAATTCCTCTCCCACCCCACTTCTATCCCTCACTATTTAGTTCTAAGAAAACTGTCACCACTTTAAAGCGGCTCATTGAGTTAGTTCGGGAAATTCAGCAAATTTTTCCAAACCTATTAAGTTTCCTTAACAAATCAATGAAAAATGGTCAAACTAAGACAATCTCCATACCCTACATACAAATAACTGTTTTATGAGTGAGCATTTAACAGTTCAAGTCTGTTTTCAAAAATTCGTGACCAGACACTTTTTCAAATTATGTACAAAAACCGTTGCAAGTCAGGACACTAGAAAATTCACAACTTTAGGTTTTCTGTGACTTTTGGACTTGAAACTTGACTTGTTATGCTAACTTTAAGCATTGTTATGTGGTAGTGACCCTTTGAGACTCTCATTAATTTATTGATATCAACTCAATGAGCCTCTCATGGCAAGGATCATGTTAGCACTTACAATTGCTGTACTTGATGTCCAACTCCACAAAACTTTGCAAGTTCATCAATGGCTTCATCTTGGATAACCGTGCTGTCTACATCAAAACACACAGCATCAGCCATTTGAAAAATTGCCATTGTTTCCTCCATTGTGGATTAAGTTCTGCAAAATAAAAATATTAAGGAGTTACAGATAAATTCAATCAAGAAATTTTTCCTTCTTTGTCATTCACTGTATTCAGGGTTCCTGCAGTCTCATGGAAATCAATTTTTACATCATTTCCAGGACCAAGTAAAGAATTTCCATGACCTTCCTCTTTGAACAGTAGAACAGTATCTTACATGAACCTACACTGGGCAACAGCCTGTGGGGAGCCGGAACAAGTGCTCCCACTGAGACACGGTGATGGCTCTCCATCTTGGCAGTATTTGAACTGCCCCCTCTTGAGATTTTGTCCATTTTATGATTTTGTCTATGCAATGGTCCTGCAACCAGGGCTGGAAAAAATGTTTCTTTCCCAGGAAGGGAGTGAAATTATTTCCCTGGAAGGGAGTTAGATTTCCCACAATTCCCCCCCATGTTTTCATGTACAGAAATGGGAAATTTCCTTCCAATTGCCTAAATTTCCCTCCAGATCACAAAATTTCCTGGGAAAAAGCCTCCCAGCTTCCAAACTTTTTCCACCCATGCCTGTAACAGATTTTGATGTTTATGAGTGGGGATTTATCTGAACATAATGTGGGAGAATGTAAAAATGTCACTTTATGAATGTTCACAAACTTCCATGACTTTTCCTGGATGAGGATTTTACATGATTTTTCACATTTTCACAATTTTTCCATGTAGATAAGTTCTATTTTCCATAATTTAACAAGTGTGCACCAACTATGAACTGTTCTCAATAGCACAAGCTGTGTAATGGGGTACACCACAAGGCAGCAATTTTCAAGAAATGATTCAAAAGTTAATGTACATGAAGTGTTGGAGCCTCTGACTGATGAAGGACATATGTACAATTCTAAAGACCTGATAATGTTTGAAGTCATTCATAACACTAAATGTAGAGTGATTTTGCAAGAAATTTACAACCCTAATCAAGGCCTTGACTTTTCCAAATTTTCCACTTAATTTAAAATTACCCCTGGAAATAATAAAGCTCAGTAAAATTCTGTGTCACTAATTCTCTTCTCACGTCAGATCTGTAAAATCCCAAAATACCATACTACATGGTCACTGGCATGATTAAGGCTTTAATTTAATTTGCACTTGAAGGATCTAATGACAAAATTCTCAAGTATATACCAGGGTACAGTACATACTAAAGGTCACAATTAGACCCTGAAACTCACCCCAGCTTCTAGCCTTATAAAAGTGTGCAATTAGGCCTACTTTTATAGCCCCCTGACTCCTAATTAAAATATATCTTGGATGGAATACTTCTTTCCAAGAACAACCAGGGCCTTTAACAATCAGGCCAAAGAGATCACCCATAGAAAACCTGGGCCACTCTAAGGCTGAGTCTAGAATGAATCCTCCTACTACTTTGCACAGAAAGTTGAACTTAAATCCATTCCTTTACTTTAGTAGAGACAAGAGGTTTCCATTTTGTAAAATTAGAAAAAAAATCATTTCCATGTTCAAAGGGTATCATACTGTACAGTACATATGTCAAATGAATGACAAAATGGATTTCAGAAAACCAAGAATCTGGGTCTCTACTGTTGCTTGGCACTGCATTTCTTTTTCACATCCATGTCAAGTAGGATGTCATTGGAGAGAACCTTTAAGGCTAAAGGAACTGAAGCTTCCAACTTGCAAGGATGATAAATTAAAAGGTGATATAATTGAGGTTTTTAGTGCAATCAGGTGACAGAAATAATTACTGAAGATCTCAAATTAAGTACAGTTATTCATGCCCCGCTCTTTACCAAAATGTCCTCATGATATTACACATGGTATTTCACAATGTTCCTGCATAAAGAAATCAAATGTCCAATTGGAAATTGCAAGTTGTTAAAGTAAGAGGAAAATGTGAGAGATGCATTAAAAAAAGAAATATGGGTGAAAGTATGGATTTAAGTGTGACAACTGCTTAGATTAATTATATTGTAACTGAGCTGTGTTTAGAAACCAAGAATCGAGATGAATCTATTGTTATTGGATAGTTACAGTACTATAGCCTATAACGAAAATAAATAGCAACGGTTGGAAAATTGACATACCTTTTGAGAAGATTTTTTTTCTCTTATTAACAGATTTTACATACAAAAGAATAATTTCATACATAGGCTACATATAAAATAAATTTATTTTAAGAGCAGTTACATGCAGCAGGTAGGCCTAAGCTACCGATGTTTTCCATGTTATGAACATTTCACAATACATAATGTACTTCAAGCTTTTACCGAATACAAACAACTTGAATCCTTTCAGCTTGAAATAACGAACAACTCATTCCATTTCATTTCATTTTACAATCTACTATGGGGAGGTTTTGACCAGGGGGGTCGCGTTTTGACCAACAGTGGTACAGGGACGTTTTGGTCTGAGGACTTTCAACTGGTAATACGCCTTGGCAGGATCTGGAGCAAGTTCTAATATTTCCCAACCCCTCCCCCACTCCCTCCCTGAAATACATGCATATGTCTATGATCTGGAAAAATCTGAGTGTAAGACACTAAGATGTTTTGGAAGTAAGATCAGCTTAAGAAATACGTTAAGTTTGGTAGCACACTCAAAATATTTAAACCAACATATTAGGTCATTGAGGGCAAAGGCCCCATACTGAAGGAAGCACAACACCATTAGCAGAACGGCCTTGCCGGGAAAAGTAGTTCCAAAGTACACCATCATTTTAGGTCCTCTGTAAGTGTGAATTGCTCAAGGTAAGCTAATCAGATGTGGTTTTGTTTTTGATATGAAAGGGGACGTGTTAATGTGTGAGTGTTGCCAAATTGGGAGGAACTGAAGGTGATTTAGACTGTTTAAAAATTTGGTGTGAAAGAGATGTTATTTCCTTCACCTTGTGGATAATAATACGTTAGTGTGAACAGACCCTAAACTTCATCCCCTTGTGTATCTGAAAATCTGAATGGTCATGCTATGGTGAATTTGTGATGCCATGATTGGCCAATTCACTGGCTTTCATGTCAGTGGTAGAATTAGTGGGTTGTGAACTTTAACTGGGCTGTGGGGGGCATTTAATGAAGGCAAAATAGTGTGTAAGTCGATGGAGAAATTAATGGTGGCATGCTCCCTGTAATTTAGAAGCAACTTCACAACAAACTAACATGAGAGTGTTTTGCAGGCTACACTACAGATGTCCAAAAATCCGTTCAAAAAGAAAAAAAAAACCAAAACAAATGGTAAAAAAAATCAGACTGTGTCAGTTACAACTGATTAACGTTACAGTAGCCTAGCCTTAAACTTTGCAATAGGGCCTAACGTTAGGTCAGGCCCTTATTGGTAATCATAACCCAGGATCACATAATAATCTCAGGACCGATAGTGATATCTGATTCATTTGCTATTCAAAACTAGGAGAAGATCTGCCGTCCAGCCAGTGGGATACCGTTATTCCTACAAGGCATGCAATCAGGCTAGGCTTAATTAATAATAGTAACCATGCAAAATACTAAAAATTACAATCTACAAAATGATAAAATAGAGGCCAACACGACGAAAATGTTTGAGCTAATAGCTGTATGCTAGGTAATAGATTGCACTCACATTTTGTCCGAATTGGAATAATGGTGGGTGAAAAATGTGCAGTCCCTCACGGCCTCAGGTTTGGCAAACCAATGTTTCCTCGATGACTGTCAATGAAGGAAAGACCGACTTTCATCAGAAAGTTTGCCGGCTGAGCTAAGTATAGTGCACTAATGTACACAAACCCGCCTTGCCGTACGTACAATGTGTGCAGTGGAAATATCCAGTATCAGCTGTTCTGAGACAGTTCACGTGAAGAAGGCATGATGCACGGCTGATTACTCTCCAACACCGGTTCGCCGGTCAATGGAAGATCTCCATCAGTTTACAACAATTCTTCAAATCAATGAGAAGACAAAGGAGAACGATTCTCTATGTCTTAGGGATTATCTTTGTAACTTCTTGATCGTTTAAGGAGTTTCAAAAACATTTTCAAGGTTCTTTAAAGATCGACAGGGAAAGTTACAACTCAATGTTTTGGTATGTTCCGGGGCTTTCCCGTCATATCCATGTCAACAAGTCCGCGCAGGAGTGTTAACGGCACCATAGTGTGACGTCATAATAGTCTAGTGAGACCTTCGGCCAATCAGAGGAAGCTTTTTAACAGTGGAAGAACGCTGGCTCTGTTCATTTTATGTACAGACATGGACAGCTGGTCATGTTGTAACTGGGTCAAAAAGGAATAAAGCCTTGTTCACTTAAAACAGTGTTTACAAACTTTGATTGTCAGCAAGTAAGTCCCAAGGAATCGACTCCCTGGCGTTCCAATGACAATGACAAAAGGGCGTAATTTAGAGACGTAAACGAAATTTTCAGATATATTCTCTGTAATAACAGATTTCACTCAACACTATTGACTAAAGACATGCGTAAAGGGGTGGTGCTAGATGAAATAACTCGCATGGGGAACTGGGAGGCAACCGGATAATCAATATGAGTGGATAGCAACCATTGGATAGGCCTAGTACTGAAGAACCACTATCTAGGAAGTTGCTAGACTCCCAACTACCGGGTGGCATTCATGTTATGTGGGCTGCAGCAAGTTACTGGTGGAATAACACTACCACCTGACGGGCGTCAGGGTTAAAACTTGAAACACTTTTATTTGATTTAGAGGAATCGTGTAATGGAATTAAGACTTTGAACCTGAATGATGACGCGATTTAGGTTCATTCAGTTGAGTAACTGTTGACGGGAACGTGTTTCGGATGGACTGCATGATCAGCAGACAATAGGAAAGAAACGGGAAAGCTGTTGCCATCAACATGTAGTTACATTCACTATGCAACGAAGTCGGGGGAAGGGGCAGGGGATTTTGTGTAAACTGATTCTTCTTTGGACAAGAAATGGCAGTAATTTTTATTTTCAAAGTCATTTCCGGCTGTCTGAGAGATTGCGTTTTTTTTTCAACCTTTTCTGCACTCTCTGCGTCAATAGTGAGCTTTAGATTGCACGACGCGGACGTCAGCTACAACGCAATGACGTCACCTATTGCCTTGCCCCTGTAATTTCACAACTTGGTGTAGCGTTATTTCGCGTTGCGTTCGAAAACGGCATAGACACAGAAGACGTCACTTCGTTGCAGATGAAATCCGCGTCGTGAAATCTATAAAGCTCCCTATTGAAAGACGACGCCGGGCTCAGGTGGGTCGAATAGGCGCATAGTCGCTACACGCGCAGGGCGAATTCTTATGCTTCCGGCCATAGACCTATTTCCAAATAGCAATTTCAATGAATTGTGGGATAGAGTTTTGGGTGTACGTCAATTTTCACCACAGTAAAATGCCATTGACAAAAATGACAAACACCAAAACTCTATCCCACAATCCTTTGTAATTGCTATTTGGAAATAGGTCTATGTGTTCCATTGTTTTGCCCCAAGGATTACGTCAGTGTGTCGTCAATGCATAAGGTCTAAAAGAGCATTTGGTATGGTCACTATAGTGACAGGCCGGCAAAGTGTGCTGGCTATACTTGGCATTTAAAGAGTAAGGTATCCCATGCACAGATCTGTGGTTAGAAATATTCCTTTTCAAAGTTTGAATCTATTTATGAGCAACTGGTTGACATAAATGCAAAAAGTAATGACGTGAACTGTTTTCGCACAGTGTTAGCTTTCCTTTGGGTACCCTGCATTGATTATCAGGCACACTCTTAAACCAGTGATACAATCGGTAACACCGCTCACGTAAGTGGCAATATTGAAACTAGGTAAAACTTGTCCAAAATTGTTGAATTTACAAGTGAATTATGTGGTATAGATACTGCTTTCTTGGGTAACGCACCACTTGGCTGACGAATTATTGAAAACTGAAAATTACCCAATTTTAGTATTGTCACATACGTGACCAGCGGTTGGTGAACATTAATCCAACTGTTTTAAAAGTGTATTCGGTTTACAGTTGAGTTTGGTAATTCATACTGATGATTTTCACAAGCAAAATTTTAACCTATGCCATAGCCTACTTCTGTCACAGTTGCACTGGAAATGAAGGTTGTATAAGCAAAGGATATAATATTAGCCATAATGACATGCATGTCCCCCTCTCGACATCACAACATGTGCATATCAACTATACAGGTAATGTTTTTGCAAGATAAAATGTCAAGAACAGCCCCCCCCCCCCCAACTTGAAGAAGTGTAGTAGACTGTCCTGTTTCATGATCGGCTCTTGAGAGTCATGTGACAATATGTTGCGGCCTTCAAATGTAAAATTTACCAAGAGCTACTGCTTGGTTTACCTTGAATGTGCAATATTGAAGTCCTGAAATATTATAAAAGATACTTTGAAGAGGAATAAAAAGGAAATTGTGATATTCAGCTGTCGCTTCAAAGTAAGTTTGGGCGACTGCTCTTGCCCTTTTTTTTTTTTGAAGTTTAAGCAAAAATTGAATTTTCATATGTGAAAGAGGAATCAAATCTGCACAGTGTGATAAGAGTCCCATTCAAATTGGACATGTATTTCTCAAGATATCAGTGAATGAAATCAGTAGATTTGTGTTCCAAATTGAGTTTGAGGGCAGCAGAGCTTAAATCACTTTCTCACATTGACAAGGAATGCTTTGTTTCCCTTTGTTTCATCAGGCAGCTGTGTTGACCTTGAAGTTAATAGGATAGGACCTCCAAGTGGGGGATGTAAAGTTTGTACAGTTCTCATGCCAGTTATGGAATCACATTTTAATAATATGGGATTGATGAGGAGAAAATCAACTCTAAACTTTAAAGAAAAACAAAAGACTGTGCACTAATGTGGGGATATGATGTCATATGTGCTTGCTTCAAGTTCACTTTTTGTTGAAAATGGGACAACTTTATGGGCTCATATCTCGAGAACCACACATCGGATTTCAAGGCAAATTTCACCAAAATGCTTAGATTAAGTACCTCTCTAACATGCCAAATCCTATTGTGACCTTAAACCCTTCTTTTAAGTGAATGCAGTCAGAAATTATACTCAGTGTAAAATGGTTGATGTTTCATGGTTTCTTCTTCATTGGAATTGTGGCAGTTTTGTAAACCCAAGTTGAAAAAGTGGCACACATGGAGAAATAGAAGTTCTTACTACACGTGTATTTTCTATCACGAATTTGTCGAAAGCTGACCCACCTTTTCTGTAAATCTAAGTTCCTAAACTTTCAAAATTTTCAAAATTTATAATACTTGCGCTCTTCTCGCTCGAGCCTCACCTTATCAAACGAAATTTTTCAGTGGTACGATTCGTGTATCATCAAAATTTTGAGGCGATATTTTGCCGGGCGTTAGCAGATAGGCATTATGAAACACGTTAATATATCCGATATCCCTTATTGTTACATCTTTTCTCCTTCCTCGCCGACTAAGCTCTGTGGGACGACTACCCCCACTTGGGGGAAAAATTTGTAAATCGAGAAAGGACCCACCTTTATCAGAGACGTGTTCTATGGTTATAGCGACATTCATAACACGAATTTCCCAGACCTTACAGAGCTTACGAATGTGTAAAACATATTACATGCAATGAACATCACTTTTCAAGAGCAAGAGATTGCGGTCGTTAAAGGGCAGGAGCAGTCATCCCAAATTGACTAAGTGTAGTAGACTGTCCAGTTTCATGATTGGCTGTTGTGAGTCATGTGACAATGTTTTTTTCTCTTCAAATGTGAAATTTACCAGAAATACCTGCCTTGTTTACCTTGAATATGCAATAGTAAAGTCATAAAGTGTAATGAAAGATTTGAAGAGAAATAAGATGAAAATTGAGTTATTTAGCTTTTTCTTCAAAATAAGTTTGGGGGGACTGCTCTTCACCTTTAACAACATGCATGTAGTATTTGTTATGCTTACAAATGCAAACCGACGAGATAATTATTAGGTATACACCTTATATATATATATGTCGAATTCAATGAGTTACCTGAGGAGGGGCGTTTGGGCATTAACTAGAAAATTATTGGACATGGAAAATCATACTACTTTACTGTCAGAACTGAACATATGACAGGGGAACTTGTCCAGCCCCCGAGCTTGTCCCCAACCGTACAAATGACTTCGTTAAATCCACTTTGCAAGGAGCAAACAGTGAATGCTTTAGATTTCTTTATTCTTGTACAGTTGTATATACGTTTTTAAAGCTCAAAAGAAGTTGAAAAATGGTGTGTAAGGCTTCCCCTTCTCCCGATCTTTAATCACCAAAACTAACATGGGTTCTTTGTAGATTCCTCTGACGAAGGAACGCTTTCCCCATAAATCATTTGATTACACTCCAAACTGGCAAATACACATGATACAATAAAATAGTCCATTATTCATATGCTAAACTCAATGAACTTGTATAGCATATAGTAGGCCTAACGTTTAATATGAATTCAAAGTAAAATTTTCGTTGCATAAAATCTAAAATCAGAATGTTAAACAGGAGTGCGCACACTCACTCAAAAACAATCACATGATTCATGAGATTAAACTTGAATAAGCCTTAATATGGTAATGAAGTTTGCGTCTAAAATTCGACGCAGTCTGTTCTCTTTGGCGGACGGTGGTTTTGGGAGCTGAGGAGCCAAAAAAGAGGGTGCGCTCCGTGGGTTACAATTCCATTTTATACACATTCAAATATATTTTGCGCGTATAAATCTTGTTTTAAAAACTGCACACACGCTGACCCCGCCACAGTGAAATTGTCTTCTACGCATGCATGCGGGCCGATCAGCGAAGAGAACAGTACGTAGGCATGTCAAATCAACACTTCCGCCCTCCGTTTGAAGATCCAGTCAGTGCGTCTAACAGTACTCAGTGTAGGTATTCTGATATAGAGGTTATCCACCGACGTCACTGCGTTGCGCGTCTTGCTATTTTCCATCCAGGTGTCCATTGTGCAACAATTGTTACTAAGATACCATAGTGCGCGTATTGGCAACACCAGTACTGAGCATGATCAGTTCCATCCAGTGTTTTAAATTGAAACGCCCTGACATCACGTGCATAATCTCTATAGACCTTATGCATTGACGACATACTGGCGTCATCCTTTGAGCATGGAAGTACTACCTCGGAGGTAGTACTTCCATGCTTTTAGCAGAACAATGAAACACGTGGCCACACGCATAAGGATTCGCTCTGCACATGCAGCAGACTATGCGCGTTTTCGACTGATTCAAAAATCAGCTGTCTGCATTTGTCTGTATCGGTTTGTTTTGTCCCAAAGAAGGGCATACTTTCCGCTCTGTGACAAAGATATTACAAGCGTCGATACCAAACTCCTATCCCTACACTGTAAGACGCTCTGACTCCTCGCGGAGACTCAATCAGAGGGGCGGAAGTGTTTTTGACATGCGCACAGCTCTATTCAGTTATCTGCGTGCACAATTACGCATGCGCAACAGAAAATTCCATCGTGACGAGTGTCCGCGTGCGTTCATTTTCAAAGCAAGTTCTGTGCGCGCACAATGCATTTCTCCGTATGCAGTCCGGATAACTGAGGCGTACCGTACTTCGGCGTGCTTGAAAAAAGAACGCAGTAGTTGACTTTGTGTTGTAAGCGCAAAAGAATGTATACGCGTACATAGATGTGAGCTTGTGAAGATACCAAAGAAACTGACTAGTCAGTATGTCAATGAACTTCAATTTATTGAAGAACGGTGTTTGCAAGAATTGCAATGTTTTAAAACCACACGTATTTATACCACCGGAAGATATCAACTAACTGTAAACTTTCAAAACGACTGTTCAGTGATCAGCACTTCCGCTCCTCCGCTTCGGCCTCCGTGCATGAGGAGTCACCGCGCCATTTTAAGTTTGGTATTTATGCTTTTAATATCTTTGCTCTTGGTAGGAGGGTCTCTGCTCTGTTTTCGAACCCAATAGTTGAGATCGCGTCATTAATAAAACTCGCTGGGTAATTCTGCAGGTGTGCATGCAGTTAGCGAAAGGTTCGTGTACTACATGCACACTCATGTGTGTTTTTGTGATACAGTGCTATTGAGCGATACGAAATGGCAGGCCGACTTGTAAACATTGCTGACCTTTTCGCGCTTACGCAATGTGTTCATATAACATATTGATCTACGGCGCTCACTCAAATGGGAACGCGGCTCTGGGTCAAGTTATTCGACACCCTTGGTGCAACAAAACCCTGATCCACCGCGCTTACGCAAATGGGAACACGGCTCCGGAGGCAGCACCGCCCCAAAGGCAACAGCACGTAAAAAGCACAGGGCAAATAAACAGGTGCACCTTGCCCAAGGGTGCCCCGGAGGCAGTTGTGGCAAAGGGTAACCTCATTATTCCCACGTTTAAACAAACTCCACAACCGGATGCAGTTTAACGTCCTACCCAGGACCAGAGCCATATATTTAGAAATATATTATGGCTATGTCTGTGACATCATATGCACAAGGAGGTTGGAATTTACGTGTACAAATTCTTTGAGTAAGTTAGTTACTTAGTTGCTTAGATTAAGTTTTACAGCTCAGTTTCCAACCTATCGGTTAAGTCGATCCCTCCAAGGCCCTTTTCCCAGTTGCGGTTTGTCGGCTAAAATCCTTGAGGCAGTATGTTGTATTGTACTGTAGCTTAGTTTAGTTGCCAGCTCCCACAAGAACACTCACTCATAGTAGAACTAGAAGGTTCCAGTTTTATTTATAGTCTCCGGTTTAACTCGGTCTGGACACATGTTTTTTGTGAACTTAAACTTAAACGCGAAGTGATATGAGATATTACAATTTATCTAAAATAACAGCTATCTGATTGGAATAGTACCGGTATTTATTTACATAGGAAGCTTGGGGGGGGGGGGGTTGCGGGGTGACAGCCCCCCCCCCCCGTGAAAAATGAGGGGCGAAAGCATGCTTCCGCCCCTCCCACTTCCCGGGTCAGAAAACCCCTTTTTTATTTTTCTGATAATCTCAACTCTTCTTTGTCATAAAATTCCGGGTTCTCTTCCGGTTCTCTTCAATACAAGCGCCAATTTGTAATTCATTGTTTCAAAAAAGCAAAATTTTTCGCGCGCCTCAACGTGCAATTGCTCATGCATAAGTGCTGTCTCATTAATCAGTTTGATAAACCTTTTCAAGCTCTGGAAAAGTCGAAATTTTCCATTTGGGACACCAGATCTTCAAGTGACACCGGCAACTTTAGTGCTATTTTTATAAAATTTCTTTTATAAAATTCCAAATTTTCTCCAATATTAGCTCTTGACTCTGAAATAGTTTGTCTAAAATAAACAACAAAGTTTAGGAAAATTTAAAAATTTTATTGGAGAGCTTCATTTTGTATACCTTTAAGATAGCACTATGTATCAATAACGATCTTCAGTCGATCACCGTGCATCATTCTCAGATTGGCCAAAATAGGTAGTGCAGATTATTCTATCAGTAATCCCCTAACGTTTCAAATTTCCCTGCACAAGAAACCCAGTATCCAAAATAGTCTGAAGTATAAGCTATAAATAGCCACAAATATTTGTTTCAAACATCCAAAAATTTCAGCGCTCTTCGCTCGCCGCAAATTACGTCCCTAATACAGTGGTGTTAACACTTGAAAGAAAACTCGGAAAATTTGGGTGCTTATACCCATTTCCCCTGAAGAAGTCTTTATACCTCTCTGCTGCTTAGCTACTACTTACAACTAGCCTGAGAAATGCCATTTTCGATTGTCTTAGGGGTCTGATTTTTCAAAATTTCCTCTTCGCCCCACGCCAACTGACGGTGGCAATCCGCTTAAACTGTTACATAGTATTTCGGGCAAGACTTCAGGCAGGGAATCATTTGCCTACCGCTAAGTGCTCTCATATACACCTTTCATCAGTTACCTTTCAACCCTGTCAGTTAAATAGTCTGTGAGTACATGGATTCTTTAGTGACTTGAAGAATTAAAATGTTATCAATGTTCCTCAGTTTGAAGCGGCCGTAGATATACTGGAATTGTTGTCTCCTGTAGCATATATGGAAAAAAACGAAGAATTCTACCTTCTTTAGTTCGCAGTTTCATTTGAAAATATGATTTATAGCATGCGATTTTTTTTATTTAAAAAATCGTTCTTCCTGGTAGAGAGAAGCGAAAAATTTAGTATAAAAAATGTAACATTTGGTCAATGGGGTAGGGTGAGGTGCATAGTCCAAAAATTGCTCCGTCCCCCCCCCCCCCCCCCCCATTTCAAATTGCCTCATAAGCCACTGTTTATTTATTCTTAAAGTGCAAGATAATCCCGACAAAGACGATGAGTTCTCTGTGGGACGTGAATGACAGAATTTGAGGGGGAGGGGCAGACCGCAGAAATTTTGGCTTTCTTTTTAACAATTATTTTAAAGTCTGGAGATTGTTTTGAAGAAAATTTGGAATTTTTGGAAGAAATTTGACTTTCTGTAAAACCAGATTAATAAAATCGGGGGCTTATTGACGAATCTGCACTCCATATGAGCAACTCAAAAAAGTTATATGGAAAACTGAAAGCCGTTTGGGGTCTCGCATTTTAAATTAGTCCTGGGAACTAAGGCTTTCGGAGAAAACTGGAAATTTGCCCAAAAACTTTTCACCTTTTTGAACAAAGTTTTGAAATTAAGATTTTGAAAATTAAGCGCTTACATTGGAAAAATTTTGGAACTTAATAGAAAGAAAATTTGGTATTTTGGTAAGTTGACATTAAAAAATTTGGTTATTCTATTAAATATATAAACTGAGTTGCTTTTCAACAATTCAAGGGCAAAATTAAGTAGAATGTAGTGGTGATTGAATATGTCTTGGGCTTTTCATTATGTGGAGTATTCACAGAAACTGAAAAATTTTCGTAAAATCTTTTGCCATTTTCAACAATTTAAGAATATTTGGAAATCTGAAACTCACATTAGAGAAAAAAATTGCAATTTATGAAAGATTTGTTTTTTTTTTATTGAAGAATCTGACATTCTAATAGGTGAAATGAAGTAGTGGCTTGGAAGAATTGTAGTTTATTCGAATTTCTGAATATCATTATATGCAGGCTATAGTCATATTCTCGTCCCTTTTTACCTGGGCCTTACAAGAACACCAAAATATACTAAAAATGTCCTTCAAACACGGTCACAATACCATTTTCCTTACTCAAGATATCTTACTTTAAAGTTAAAAAAAAAAGTTAAAAAAAAAAAGTTGGTTAAAATACCTGTTTTCAACAAAGCCACAGAAAGTTATGTAATGTAGGCACGTTGCGTCGTATTCCTTTCTTTTCTTTATAATTGGACGTCTTGTTTGTCTTTGGAATTTGATACTACTGGAACGTTTGAATTCCTTTTCCTGTAGATCTAGCATTATCCTAAATCATATGCCAACCAACAATGTTGCTTCAATTTTGCCTGCGACGGCATCAAAATTAATGTACCGCGATGGCATCACAGATTTCCCATGATGCTCCAAAGTCAAGCAAAAATTCCAGCACTTTAAAAACTTGAATCTTCCGAACGCTATAAGATGTTGATAATTTTCAGCATATTTTATAGTTAAAGATGTTTGTCTCTGGAATATGCCTATAAGGCCCTAAAGTTATACAATATTGGGTTATTTCTCGAAAAAGTTTGGGGTACAGATATATTTAAAAAATCGCGACCCCTCAGATAGCCGGGAATGACATTTCCCAGGCTTGTAGAATCAAGTCCTACACAGGCATTTTTCAGCAGGGGTGGAACAAATGAACGTGAAGCATTCCGGGTCTGGAGGTTTGTGGGGTAACCTTTGAAGACGAGGCGAATGACTAAGTGGAGCGCCACAATTAGTTGGAGCGGAGCTTTGCATAAAATTTTGAGAAATCACAAACAAACCCTCGGATAGTCGGGAAAGGCATTTTCAGGCTCGTATAAGCCCCCCCCCCCCTTGTGGCAAAAGGGTCAAATTCATGTCCAAATTATAAAGTGAGACTGAGATACGTATGATTGATTTTTATAGGCTGTCAGAATGTGTTACCAAGTTTCATTTTGTTTTGGAATATTTCATGAAAATTTTACAGTGACTTTGATATTTTTTTTATTTTTCGAGCATAATCTGGAAAGAATTGGTATTTGCCGGGTTTTGAGTGATTAGAAGCATGCAAGATCATTCTTTACAACAGACTTAAATGACTGTTATAGATGTTCAAATCTAGTGAAAATTTGGGAGGTAGTCTTCTCCCTGCCCTATGGTCCAAAGGGTTTAAGGGGGAGGGTTTCACCCTTTCCATTGAATTTTTTGTTTCTCTATAAACTTCCATATAAGGTCCCTTTAAGTTACAATTTGTGTTAAATATTTAACACATTCTCAGGAACTAAGCAATCTGTGAGGGGTGGGATGGTATACAGAAGTGCCTCATCGGCTGCGCTGTAGTTCTTGAGAGCATTTACCCCATGTAACTAAACACCCAGACAGACTTACTTAGTTGACGAAAAGTCTTTCAGACGACAAATAAAGGGATTATGTGTGTTTTTCGTCACCTAAATCATCCCTCCTGCGTGTGCACACATGAAGTTTTATTAAAATGCTTAATGACTGATAGATCGCTGTCATGGGCAAGAGGAGGAATCATTCTCCCTAAACTCCCTTCTCATTAGAAAATTTTGTCTTTTGGAAAAGGGATGGAATGCAAAATTTCCTTCATTCGATAAAATTTTTCAACTCCCATGACCACCAGTCTAGGCTCGCGTACCAAAAGCAGAAAGTTGCCAGGTTCAGAATCTTCATGGAGATATTTACATTCAACAACAAAAACCATATGCAAATCACGGGATGACGAGGCGCTCGGTCTTCCGCCGCTAAAAATGCTGTTATGATTCAGCGTAAGTTGTTATATCAGAAGGTATATTTGAAATATTTATGACAAATTTGAGCAAGATCGAAAACACGTGGAAAAGAGGCCGTGGCTGGCCCGATTTTTACTAATTGGTTAGAAATTGCGCGCTTCAAGACCTAAGTATATGCGGAAGCGCGGGGAGCGCGCGAAAACTTTGTCAAATTCATAACCATTTGTGAGAATATGGTCAAAATTGATTCTTGGTCGAAAACCCTTCTAACCCCTTCTCACCCTATCTCTACCGGAATTTAGCTTACATGCCTTTGGTGGAAAACTGGAAATCGAGGGTGAGGGGCCTAAGAACACGAAAAATCAACCAATATCGGAATGATGCATAATTTGTAGCTATGTTTGAAATGCTTCCAATAATAACTACATAAAAAAAAACTGAAGCGCTCGGAGAGAGCAAAAATTTTATCAATTAATACAGAATTTGCGAAAATGGAGTTCTGTTGTGCTAATTAAGTGAGAAAACTGTACGGCACTTGATCTACTTGGAAAAGTCGACATAGCCTAGGCCTAGTGGGTGGACAAGTACGTAATTAGTGGGGCAAGAAGAAATGACACTCTCTAATTAGTGGAGCGACACCCATCGGTTGGCGTGGAGCAAACAGAAAATATTGAAAACTCGCCATCTAAAAGAGAGCGGGACATGACTTGTAAGCAGAATCAAAGTATTCGTTATTTTACCAGTGAGCTTTGGTTTGCAATAAACATTGGATGAAATGTAACAATCATTGGAGAAAGAGCTTTTATGCGAGGTTGTGGCACAAATTGCCAATTAAAAATGTTTCTTCTATGAAAAACTGTCAAAAATCGTTAGTTGCGTTTTACAGTTTTTCATGATAATTGTTTCTTATCGTTAGATTGTAGCGTACATTTTGCCGGCAGCAATGGTTCTATGGTTCTATGGTTCTATGGTTCTATGGTTCTATGGTTCTTCTTCTTCTTCTTCTTCTTCTTCTTCTTCTTCTTCTTCTTCTTCTTCTTCTTCTTCTTCTTCTTCTTCTTCTTCTTCTTCTTCTTCTTCTTCTTCTTCTTCTTCTTCAAGACTATCCCCCTTTATGACTATCCCCCTTTATGTTGGGTAATAATGTCAGAAATGCCGAACAGACGTTGTTAAGTCTGGCTGTTCTCCTCTAGACCATTCAATAATATCCCTATCAGACTGAATGTAAGGATCCCAGACAGCAGTACAGTAATCTAGAATGGACCGGGTAAAAGCAAAATATACGGCGGTTTCTGCATGTGGTTGATTTGTCGCAGTAAGTAAAACAGGCTTCCCAATACTTAGGCCTAAAGTCCGATTTGCTTTAGCTGCTATTTAATTAATGTGGCATTTCTTGAGTTTTGAAGAGAATCCTAAACCTAAATAAGGATGATGATGAACTTGTTCCAGATGTGATTCCCCATCTTATAGAATCCGGTTTTGAATTAGTCCTATGGGTGACCCCGTGTTTGGTCTAACAGTAAGAGCATCTTGCTCACGGGAAGACCAGGGTTCTATTCCCAGGTTGAATCATACCAAAAACTCTAAAAATGGAACCTACTGCCGTTGTGCATGATGCTCCACATAAAGCAATGGAGTAGGGAAAACAAGACAGTGAGCCACACCTGGAAAAAAGGCCGACTCGACTTGAACCATACTGGTTGGACTATGGACCGTAAAACTCCATTTAACTAACTAACCTATGGGTAACCTTCATTATGAAACATTTCGATTTATTGAGCCCCATTTGCCAAGTGGATTCCCATTGACACAAATTGTCAATGTCATGTTGTAGGACATCGCTATCATTGGGGGTTTTTATTTCACGATTCAATATATACAACCATCAGCAAACAGCCTGACACTTGACTTAAGGGTTCATTTGCCGGCAAGTCGTTTACTATAGATAAGGGATAAAAGGGGTCCAAGGACAGTACCTTGGGGACACCAGAGATGGCTTGAGCTTTTTTTAAGACACCTCATCAATTAAAACCTTTCGATAGCGATTTGTATGGAAGTTTTCAATCCAGGACAGATTATTATTACGGTTTGCCAACATGGTTTAGTTTTCTAAGAAGACGCAATGAGCTGAGGTACAGTGTCAAAAGCCTAAAGTCCATTATGATTAGATCCGCTTGGCCTCTGTTATCCAAGACCGCCTCTTTACACTAAAATCCAAACTTTCAAGTATTGATTAACCCTCGTCCAATATACTTTTTTACGTTAGCTTTCGATTTCATTTGGGAGGGGGAAAGCGGAGTGCAAGGTGCCCCCACTCCTCTGATTACGCTAGGCTACTGCTTAGGAAAATGTGAACACGAGCGTAAAAATCCGTAGAGTGCGCCATTTCAATTTACAGCTAGACAGAGTTTCGTTAGCTCATACTGCCATAGAAAGCCATCTAACTTCAAGTCAGTCCAACGCAAGCACATGTCAATGCATTGCAGTCATAGTACTGGTTCTGCTATGTGTGCTGACTAAGCGTGTTGTAGGTACTGTGCCGCTCATATATCACCCAACTTTCAAGACGATGGCTTTTTCGAGTATTTCAGCACGCGCAGGGAGAATCTTTCAACAAACGGCTGCTTTTTCAAGACCTTTGGAAGCAGTCAAAGTAGCCAGCCCTATCCTTAACCAAACAAATAGAACTTTGGTCCGATCAGTGTGGCACCTGTCAAGCAATAAAGACAGGCTAGGCGGTAACGACGCATCAACCCATAGCGTGGTAGGCAACGCAACACGAAATGTGAAATGGCCAAGCAAGACGTGCACATGTGGTTGTGCAGGATTACACACTGAAGGTGAAAGGAATATGCTAAGCTTGGTTAAGAACATTTAAAGTTTTAGTTGCTTGGTTCATTTCAAACACTTGAATCTTGGTCCACAGGGCAAATGTGCAGTTCTGCCATAGCCTAAAATAGGCCCTAACGTTAGGCCAAATATTAGGCCTAGCCTAACTAGGCTAGTTACTGTCATGCTGCATAGGCCTAGGCTAGGCCTACATGGTTACAGTTAGTTTCCGCCCTCGCTACTTTCCGCCCCTCAAAAATGGTGTTTTCCGTCCCTTTTATTTTTAGCAGAAAACGTCCTTTTGGGAGGCAGAAAGTAATGGAATGGAATGTGATTTCAGTGGTACTTTCGTTAAATGAAGATTCCATCAACTTTTTCTTAAAGTTTCAAACTTCATCGATGTCTTTTACTATTCAATTAGTGTTTGCACGGGTAACCCGGGTACCCGCCCGCCATCGTATTACCCGGTTCCAAATCTACTACCCGAATCTTAAAAAAAAAAAATGCATGCAAAAGGATCATCCCATTTACGCCATTGCCCACGGTAATGGACTAAAATATTTTGCCAATTTGGTAAACATTCTCCGAGACTGAGAATGAAGAGAGCCCCTAGAAATTATGTGTAAGTTTGATAGTTGTCTGTACTTCGTTTCTGAAGTTGAAATTTCTATCAGCGTGCGGCCCGATCGCGCTATCGTCACGTAGTGGGTTACTTCTCACACATCACATGTATATCGCTTATAAACTTACTCGCAAGGAAGCTATCTGACGGCCGATTCAAAATCACATTGTACTGTTTCACGCAGACACAGCAAGACATACTGTATCACCCCCGTCCAGCTCGCAAAGACAGTGCCTGTAACGTTCAGCATGCTAGGTAAACTGAGCCTTGCATGTATATACGATCTTATTATCAACACAGTATGCCACCTCGAGTATAATCCTCGAATATTTCTTAATGGTTAAAGGTGTCAGTTTTACGCAAATCAACACTTTGCCGCTATCTGCAAAGTAAAACGACATCAATGTAATAACACCATTTTTTTTTTTTAAAATAGGCCAGTATATATTAAGTTATTTTGCCCCAAAATGGCGCTCGAGCAGACTACGAAGTTTATGTGTGAAAGATATGTTACCGTGCCTGGATGTCGACACCAGGCTAGCTACGTAAGAACGTACGTACCCCATTAGCGATAATTCCAACGCACATTTCAAAGTAGTATGAGGGAAGTTCACAAACATGACGTCGTTTGTTTACAATCAGTAATTTTTGACGTGCAAGAGAATACCATAATACAAGGCTCTGATTAGTTTATATTTTTAAATCAGTGGTTTAAAAGGAGAAGCTTTGAGCTCTTAGTATGCTGGCTTTTCGAATAGGAAAGCGTCCCAAAATTCAATATCAAATTGATATAGGCCTTGAGAAGTATTATTTTCTTATTTGACTGTTTTCTGTTACGTTTTTTTTTTTTACTTGTCATTTTGATCTATAACAAAACGAGACGATTAAACCTTCTAACAAATCAAATGTTTTTGAACTTGGGAACTGTGATCGCTATACCTATCCAATACAGATGTTAATGTTACCATGCATGTCTTATGGAGTATGCCTTACAAAATGCTCATATCTTTTAGTCACCGTATGTAACACCGTGTAACCCGGGTACCCGACGGGTATGGAGATCGGGTACCCGGGTCCTAATTTTTAGTACCCGTGCAAACACTATATTCAATGCGACACCCGTTACTGCCATGTTGACGTCTTTCCAAGCAACAATCTTACTGTAGACTTTAGTATACTTATACGTACTTACGTACAGGTATATGGTATTCAGTGCTGTGAACAACTGTTCACACATTCAGCGTAAGTCTACCTATAGACAAGCGGACTTCTTATACGTAAAAAAATACAACTCACTGGCTAGACTTGACGTTTAAGAAAAAAGGTGGTAAAATTCATTCTTTTTGATGAGGTTACTGAAAAATTTTTAGGTCTAGCCATAAATTTCGTTGCTGCCTTGTACTTGGATTTGAAAATTGAAGTTAACAGTTATTTTTGTCACATGTTAGTTCAAACATTACTTTCCGCCCCAAGATTTTTAGGGGCGGAAAGTAACAGGCGGAAACTATCGATGGCGGAAACTAACGGACCCCGGCCTACATTACTGAGCTTTCGATTGAGTGAACATGGACTTTGTTCTAGTCAACCAGCTTGCCTTGTTGAACCCTTCCACTGCTATGGTACATCAACTGTTAAAGCCTGTTGCGATTTCTCATCACAAGGGTCGACGATTGTGCATCATATTAAAATGGCGAATTTACAGCCTAGCCTTGTGTAATTTTGCTAAATTTCTTTAATGATAAAAAAGCATGTCAACTACATTAGCGCCAGTTAAGTTGTTGGTATGTTTTTAAAAGGAACAGCATATCTCAACTTAGGCTAGAGTCTCTGCCTGTTGAGGTTGCAAGAAAATGTCCAAATTTAAAAAAGCACATTCCCCAGTGAAACATCCATCTCGTATGCATTTTAGGTAAAAAGTGACCACATTTGTATAAAACAGATTCTGAGGAGGGAAACTAGCATGTATTCTTGCCACTTAATCCATTTTCAGAAATTCTGTGACATCACACATGTGAACGTTGGTTGCAGTTTGGCACGAACCTCAAAACCGAGGTGGACATGTTCTCAATTTGAGTAGTGGACAAGGGAGATGATGTGACGTATGCGCAGAGGCTAAAATTGATGTAATCTTGTAGCAGTCGACTAGGTGAACGTGCAAATTGAAAGCTCCCTATTAAAAGGGAGGCTCTAGTATTAAGCACTGCATAAAAAACTTAATAGCCTAGTAACATTACCAGCTACAGATAGCCTTTGCTACAGAGTAATGTTACTGTTTTATCCTCTTACATTAGGCCTTGGCTAGACTTAGAGTAAGTCAAAAGTGTTCTTCAACTTTTAGGTCAGTCCCAAGTTTAACGGTAGTGTCTGCCCAGTTCTCTTGCTAATTTTTCATAACAGGATAAGCCCATGGTGCATTCCATCTAAAGCCCACCCTGAAGGTGTGCAACTTAGGTGATCATATGCAGGGATTTTCTGTGCACATACAATGCTATGTGATGATTTGTAATGTTAGGAGTGCATACATATGTAGTAGGCTATACATAGACAAGGCCTAGGCACGTGATGCATGTGCAGTCATTGTACATTGGCAATAGGTACAAGTATAGTACTCACTGTAGTACATGTCACACTTGAACTAGTAAGTGGACAGATACATGTACGTAATGCATACACTGTCCATTGGCAATACAAGTACTGTATAGCACAGTTAGGGTGTCCATTCCTTCATGACAGAAAAGGAGGTCAACCTTCACTATTATCTTAGCAAAGCTCCACCACGAGTTGGTGCCTAGCATAAGCGTACCAGTAAATTTTTGGCCTTTACAAACCCCCAGATATGGCCGGAAATGGCCCTTCCCGGTGTCCTAAGCTACATGATTACTAGTCCTCAGTAAAGGACTATGTATGGACAGTCGCGCATTTGCTTCTATATACATGTATAGGGAGCAATTACGCGACAGTCCATACATAGTCATTTACTGAGGACTATATTAATTTCAATGTCTGGCACCGCGTGAGCCTGAACGGAGGACAGGATGCTCAAAAGCCGGATAGTCTGGCGAAAAGCCGGATGAATGGACACCCGAAGCACAGTATACAGGACTTAATCACACAACGAGAATTGACAGGCTCTAGAGGGCCTAGGCAGTAATATTACTTTGTTATGCACATGATGGCACTGCATGATGCTAGAAAAGTAAACCAACTTTTACTAGCCATCCCTGTGTGACTGGTCACAATAAATCCACAATCTATGAATAAGCTTCCTGTTCATCTTTTCTGAGATCAATAGTTGAAAGATTTGATTGATTGGATATTTTGCGAAGTTCTTCATTTTTTTGACCTAACATCTCGAGATATGCAAAAAGCGTGAAACGTTCTCTACTTACTACATGTTTTGTTGCTGCACATGGACACAATTTGCAAAGGTGTTTGAGCCCCCAGACAAAGAAATGTGCTGCCCAGACAAAAGGTTGAGACTCGCCCTCCCAATTCAGGGCAAAAACAGTTGTCTATTGGGGCAAAACATGATACTGTGCCATTATTTGGGCAAAATTTGCTCTTGCCCTCCCCACAAAAATTATCCCTGTAGGCCTATGTTGAGCACTCATAAAAGCTTGGAGATTAGAACGTCAAACCAGGAGATTTGAAATTTGTCACTGTGACTGTGTGCATTTCATGCACTGGGATTAGAAGATCTGTGGGATGGAATTGACTTTTTTCTTGTTTTCTCTTGTTTTTCTCATTGTGACTTTAGCCTCAGGGCATGACATGGAAATGCATGTGGCTGTGACTGAATAATGACAAAATTATGCATGTAATAGAAATAGGGGGTGGGGGATGTGGTCAGCAAAAGGACTAACTGCACACTCTGTGTTGCCTGACCACATTTCATTTTTTTGGGAAAAATATTTTCCTCTCCAGTTTCATTCTTTTTTGCAATGATAAGATTGCAACCTCAGGCTAGAAAGGCTAAAATGGAAGTAAGGTAGTACTGTCATTTGTCTTGTGGGTAAGTGTACACATCTGTTTGTATGAAATTATTACCACTCTGAGATCCTGAAAATTTGTGAGGTAATGCTCGAAGCCATGAGACGTGGGGAAACTGTGAAATTTGGTAGGTGTGCAACATACTGCAGGTATTGCTTACAGTTGGCAGTTATTGATATAATATTTCATCATAATAGTATTTAGACTTAGGTGCACCCTAACAAGCCCTTCTTCTGAGATAAAAAAAAAAACATTTCGAAAGACATGTTAAACGTAGATTCCTGTACATTGTTTGTATGCTGCCTTGACTGACTGCTCATTCTGCCAGGCCAACAGAGAACTTCTGTGCTATAGTACAGATCAAAGAAATTTTGTTTGGTACAGAATTTAACTTGGTAATACACTGACTCACCTCCCTACAGTAGTTACATCGACTGTAAGTTAGCCTAGGCCAAGAATTTCACTATTCTCTGATACAGATCAAAATGTAATTTGGGAATCATTGCAATATATGTAATGTTGTTGAGCCTGGTGCAACAGTGAGTAAAGCCAGAAGTTGAAGAACAGCTGTACTTGAATGTACCTGCACTTTTTATGAATTGTAATGATACCAGCTAGGTTGAAAGGTCCGATTGTAAATTAAACACATCTCCATGAATTGTGAATCATGATGGTATACTGCACTCTGACTGATTTGAATTGCATGAGTAAGCTCTCTGGCTCAATAAAGAGCCCCTGTCCCCTACTCTCACCCAACAGAGCCCATGTTTTTCATTTTTAAATTTTTCATTTTGTCAATTTATTTGTCCTTACTTTTTTCATTTCTTTTATTAAAGCTGATCAACAGTTGTCCATTTTCTTGGCAAAAGAAATTGAGATTGAGAAAAACAGTCAGAAGAATCCAAAGCTTCCAGAAATACCAGGTTTTTCAGTGTCAACTGAAGGAGCTCAAGTGACCTTGACCAAAGATGGTTTAAAAGATGAAACGTAAGACTAAAAACAGAAAAATTCAATTGAATTACTATATCATATGCTATACCGTTATTCTACTACATCATAAATGTGCTGTTAAGTCTGCCTAGCATTCCTGTGTAATCCCTGTTCTTAAGAAGTAAGCTAATTTTTTGGGAAACAAGGAAGACACTGCATTTGCTCCATTGATTGGCTGGGAAAAGAAATCTTTTTTCTTAAAATAATAATGAAAGCCATAAAGTTAAATAATCAAAATTTCAACAATTTTTATTTGGGGTGATAAATATGCTGTAGTTATGGATATCCAATACGGATTTTGAAAATAAAATACTTCATTTTTTTAATTCATTTGTTTGGCACCGAATTGTTTCCAATATCCCCCCCCCGCCACACACACACACACACACTTACCCATGTGAAAGGTTTTGTGAAAGTTATTTCTTGAAAAGAAGGTAATCTGTCAACCTGTGTCAAAAAATTTTAGTTTTTAAAGGATGAATTTTTCTTGCAAAATAAATGCAGTATTTCCCTTTAATGTCATTATAGGTGTAAACACCTCCTGCAGAGCAGTGTTATTGTTATTGTTACCTAGTCAAGGTTAGCTATTCTGGGTAAAATCTTTTCAAAGGTCACATACTTAATATGAATGTATCTCCAATTAACAGTTTGTAGTCATTGGCTAATTGATTCAAGTTAAACTTTAAATTTGTCTACTTTTTGTTTATTCCTGATAGCCTACACTGGCCAGTCCCCAATTTAATGGAATTTTTAGTTATTTCTTAGAAAGATAAGTGTACATTGTTTTTCCAAATAGTCTCATCCATTTTCAAAATTCTCAGGACTCACAAATTAAAATTGTAGTTTCTTGTGCAATTGAGAGTGGCAGATTGAGTTGATATTAGTAGCTTGATGTTAATTTTTCACACATAAAATAGTTATCTGTATGTAGGACATGGGAGTTACACTTTAACCATTGTCATCTATATATGAAGGAAACTCTAAAAGACGGGAAAAAATTGGTTAATTTCATGAACCAACATAGTGTGTCACTCATACTGCAGCCCTTTAAAACATCTGAGTGGTGCACTTTCTAGTTAAAGCCACTCTTGGACATATTTGCATACTAAAACTTCTGTTTGGGGGCGAGAGGTCACTGTACAAGCCATCACTAAACAGGACAAGTTGCATTTGCTGACAAGTACATAGCAAAGCCCCCAAATCTTTAATTGTGGGCTGAGCCTGCCTTTGTTGAAGAAATGGCTAGTTTGATGGGCCAGTTTGGTTTGGGCAAAATAAGTTTTGAAATGATAAAGGGTATTTACTCAAAACATTTTGGTGAAATGCATGCATGAAATGAAATGTTATGCAAGTTTAAATATTCTTCCAAATATTTCCAAAATAGCACCATTTTGCATCTCATCCTTCAAAAAAAGCAAACATTTTCCAAAGGGGAAGGGAACCCTTCCCTTAAGACCCCTTCCCTCAGGATAGCAAATGTCAACCCATGCCAATAAAAAACCTTTTGAATAATTTCTTTTTAGTTGACAGACTAAACAACAAAAGAAGAAGTAATTTCTGACATCTCCTTACATCATCTTCCAATCATATCTGTATTAAGATACATCATTTTCCTGTAGGCTGTTTTGTTCGTTCTTATGGTTGCTTCAAAATTTCCTTTGTTTTACATATTTTTATTTTTCATTTTTACAGGGTTCAGGTTATTTTTAACGTCAACCATTCAGTAGAGTTTGAAGAAAGTATTGAATCTGATGTAGAGGAGAAAAAAGATGCTGATATGCCTGAAGGAGAGGGGCAGGTAAAATATTAACTTCCAGAGAAGGAGAGGGGCAGGTAAAATATTAACTTCCAGAGAAGGAGAGGGGCAGGTAAAATATTAACTTCCAGAGAAGGAGAGGGGCAGGTAAAATATTAACTTCCAGAGAAGGAGAGGGGCAGGTAAAATATTAACTTCCAGAAAAGGAGAGGGGCAGGTAAAATATTAACTTCCAGAGAAGGAGAGGGGCAGGTAAAATATTAACTTCCAGAGAAGGAGAGGGGCAGGTAAAATATTAACTTCCAGAGAAGGAGAGGGGCAGGTAAAATAGTAACTTCCAGAGAAGGAGAGGGGCAGGTAAAATATTAACTTCCAGAGAAGGAGAGGGGCAGGTAAAATATTAACTTCCAGAAAAGGAGAGGGGCAGGTAAAATATTAACTTCCAGAGAAGGAGAGGGGCAGGTAAAATATTAACTTCCAGAGAAGGAGAGGGGCAGGTAAAATATTAACTTCCAGAAAAGGAGAGGGGCAGGTAAAATATTAACTTCCAGAGAAGGAGAGGGGCAGGTAAAATATTAACTTCCAGAGAAGGAGAGGGGCAGGTAAAATATTAACTTCCAGAGAAGGAGAGGGGCAGGTAAAATATTAACTTCCAGAGAAGGAGAGGGGCAGGTAAAATATTAACTTCCAGAGAAGGAGAGGGGCAGGTAAAATATTAACTTCCAGAAAAGGAGAGGGGCAGGTAAAATATTAACTTCCAGAGAAGGAGAGGGGCAGGTAAAATATTAACTTCCAGAGAAGGAGAGGGGCAGGTAAAATATTAACTTCCAGAGAAGGAGAGGGGCAGGTAAAATAGTAACTTCCAGAGAAGGAGAGGGGCAGGTAAAATATTAACTTCCAGAGAAGGAGAGGGGCAGGTAAAATATTAACTTCCAGAAAAGGAGAGGGGCAGGTAAAATATTAACTTCCAGAGAAGGAGAGGGGCAGGTAAAATATTAACTTCCAGAGAAGGAGAGGGGCAGGTAAAATATTAACTTCCAGAAAAGGAGAGGGGCAGGTAAAATATTAACTTCCAGAGAAGGAGAGGGGCAGGTAAAATATTAACTTCCAGAGAAGGAGAGGGGCAGGTAAAATATTAACTTCCAGAGAAGGAGAGGGGCAGGTAAAATATTAACTTCCAGAGAAGGAGAGGGGCAGGTAAAATATTAACTTCCAGAGAAGGAGAGTTGCAGGTAAAATATTAACTTCCAGAGAAGGAGAGGGGCAGGTAAAATATTAACTTCCAGAGAAGGAGAGGGGCAGGTAAAATATTAACTTCCAGAGAAGGAGAGGGGCAGGTAAAATATTAACTTTCAGAGAAGGAGAGGGGCAGGTAAAATATTAACTTCCAGAGAAGGAGAGGGGCAGGTAAAATATTAACTTCCAGAGAAGGAGAGGGGCAGGTAAAATATTAACTTCCAGAGAAGGAGAGGGGCAGGTAAAATATTAACTTCCAGAGAAGGAGAGGGGCAGGTAAAATATTAACTTCCAGAGAAGGAGAGGGGCAGGTAAAATGCTAACTTCCAGTGGAGGGGAGAGACAGATTTTAAATATTAACTTCCTTTGAAAGGTAGTGGCATTTAAAATATTAACTTCTAGTAAAGGGGAGAAGCAGGTAAAATACTGACTTCCTGTGAAGGGGAGGGGCAAGTAAAATATTAATTCCTGTGAAAGGAGGGGGCAGGTAAAGGAGTAACTTCATTTGAAGGGAGGGACATTTAAAATATTAACTTCCTGTTGAGGGGAGGGACAGGTAAGATATTAACTTTCTCTGAAGGGGAGGGGCAGGTTAAGTAATAACTTCCCCCGAAGGGGAGAGACAGGTAAAGTATTTATTTCCTGTTAAAGGAAGGGGCATGTAAAGCAGTAACTTTATTTGAAGGGGAGGCACATTTAAAAGGGTAAGATAATAACTTTCTCTGAAGGGGAGGGACAGGTTAAATAATAGCTTCCTGTGAAGAGAAGTTACAGGTTAAGTATTTATTTCTTTGTTCTTTCACAAATAGAACTCTTTTAGCGAACAATTTATTGTATTGACTATAAACTTCATGCATCCTGCTGTTCCTCCATTAGAATGGCTTACATAGAAAGGAGGACATCTTGAAGCAGTGTTGCTGATTATGTTCAGTCCAATCCTTCTCCCACAAAATGATTCATCAAGATTACAATCCTGGAGAGATTTTTTTTTTTTTTAAATTCCCTGAGCAGTTGTTGTGCATGGGGTTTGAAATAAGAACATTATACTCAATGGTACATTTGACCATGTAGATGGCACCCCTTGGGAAAAGATCAGACAATACACAGCCCCTTCCCTGAGGTTTCTCTTCTTAAAAAATCTGGTAACCAAGGTAGGGTCTTCAAGAAGCGTAATTGGCTTCCTGATCCTAAATTTATTAAAGTAAAATTTTTCCCTGCTAATCTGATGCAATTTTTTTGTCATTATAGCAAATAGATTCTACCATTGTTCCATTTTTCCTCACAGATGAGGTCATATCCAGATTTTAGAGTTGAACTGCAGAAGTCTGGTAAACCTACTATAGCTGTACAATGCAGCTTTACCACAGATGATGATTTTAATCCAGAGGACATGCCAGAGGAAGAACCAGATGAAGACTTGTTTCTGATTGATGAAGTCTATATGTACACCTCTGAGGCTAGTGAGAAGACCTACAGGGTTGGGTCAGAGGTCATGCAAGGGGTAAGACCTTCACATTTGGGTCAGAAGTCCTGCAAGGGGCTTGTCTGGTAGTTTCATTTAGACCAATCAATTTTATTTATATAACCATTGGTATCTGTAGATAATTACAACCCTTGCAAATAAGATATTGGCTACAGCAAAAAACCAAAAAAAACAAAAAAAAAAAATAATAATGCTGAAGTAAACAGGATTGACTTGGCAAAAAATACACTTTACTTCAGCATTATTGTTATTAGGTATACCAATGCAAGGGTAGTAAAAATCATGCAGCTGTGTATATGACAAATTAAGAAAAGTTGTTTACAAACTTGTCCTGTACATAAATGTACTTTCTTTCAGAAGCTCTAAAATTCCATTCATAGAACCAACACAGCCATATTGGGAATATTTTCCACTTAACCCTTTACCGTTGTGCTCCAATTGGGGCATATTTGCTCACCGCCGGAGTGGGCAGAAAAGCGGACGTAGCACATCCCGCATCAGTTTCCGTAGGCTATTGACCCTGTGACATTAAACTATTGTCTCTCTCGTTGTTGTGGCCGAATTTTCAGGTAGCTACTCGTAGTTTCGAGCTGCGCGTGAAACAGTAAAGATGGGTGACAGCAGCGCTCTCCCTATGGGTCCAAAAGGACCCAAACAACAGTAAAGGGTTAATTATGTATCTAAATGATAAACGGCTGGTTATTAAATCAAAAGGTCACTCTCTATCATGTCACATTCATGCATGTGTGTGTAGTGATCACTTCTTGACAGCAGGTGGTGAGTTATGGATTTTCCATAAATGCTGATAGTAGTGTTTTTTTTCCATAAAGATTTTCTGTAAAAACTTGCACAATTGCAACTATGTTTTCTTTGTAAAGAAATAATACTGAATACAAATGTATTCAGTATTATTTCTTCGATTACGGAGAAAATTTTTGTTATAAAACAACTTATCTTCAAATCATTACTTGTAATCTTTGGCCTTATTTGGAGCAGTGCATTGTTCAACTTTTGTACTGTTACCTCCCTGCACAATGTCGTGCAATCTGTCACCTTGGCAATATTTTTGCTGTAGTCGAAGTTGACTGCCTTGGCATCTACCTCAGCACGGCTGAATGCTGAGGCTATTTTTGAGGGCTGTAATTATGTCTTTGTCATTTTTTTCACTTGAAGAAGGAAAATATAGTCACCCTAAATTGAACTAGGGTCACTCTCTGTTTCATGATCGACACCTGAGAACTGTGTAACAACATTTTTCCTCCTGAATTATAAAATTTTCTTCGAGTAACTGCTAGGTGTATCTTTTATATGGACCTGAAATATCATGAAAGGTGCTTGCACTGAAAATAGAAAGCAAATTGTGACATTTGAATGTTGTCTCAAACTAAGTTAGGGTCAGCTGCTTCAGCCCTTTAAAATGAGTTTGCAATGTTTTGAGATGTACTGACATAGAATGATGATACAAGTTTAGAGCATTGACTCTCTGTGTATGATGACGGAGCATGCTGCACTGATTATCAACCCTTCTGTAGATTTCATCACTGTGGGTGCACATACCAATATACTGTACCTACTTACTAGGTCATGTATGTAAAAGTTTGTCTTTGCTCAAATAGTTCAATATAAAGACATTTGAGAGACACTTATACTAAGAGATGGCAGTTGTAGGTCAAAATCAACAAACACGCAAAAGTCTTTGTGAGTTAAGTGCTTTAAAAGGTGTTATCCTCCCACGAATTATTTTCATATCCTACAATGTTTGCCATGGTTTGATGTACACAATAAGGGAATTTCTTCTGGTTGTCAAAACATCTGTTGAAATATGCAAATGCCCCTGTCTTTGACTTTGCAACAATGTGGGTAAGTAAATTAATCAGTAGTCCCAAATTCAATTATTGGCTTGTACCAAATGAAAGTACAAGTACCAGTTTTGCTAATATGATCTTAAAGGGATGTGTATCTTATCTCCATATCTATTACTTACGTATTACATTTCTATCAAAATTATATATTCCAATGTTCCAAATTTCTTTGATCTCTTTTATTAGGGCTGAGATGTAAATTTGTGTATTATTCAGGCATTGAGTTGTAGATTTTCGTGGTGGGTGTGCTCTATTTTAAAGCTTGATAGATTTATGTGGGTTCCCATACTTAAGTAAAGTGTACCAAAAATTTCATTCCTCACAGTGATTTGAGGTGAGTGGTGGTGTGTGATTGCACTCACATGCCTCAACATTCAAGGCCTGATTATTTACTTAGTATGAGTAAACAGAAAAAAGAAAAAGAAAAGAAGAATGCAAAGATGCAAGGAAAAGACTTTTCCAAAATTTTGTTATGAATAATTACACACAGCATTTAGTATGACTGTGCTTGGCATTTTCTTAATTGTTTCTCTTTTTTATGTAGGAAATGTATGACCATCTGTTGGCCTTTATGGAAAGCCGGGGGATTGACAACGAATTTGTGGAGAAATTGGCGGATTTGGCCAGCAGCTATGAACACTCATTCTTCATCAAATTCTTAGAAACACTTCAAGATGCAGTTGAAGGGTAAACACATCAACACAACTTGATATCTGGTAAATTGATTAGTGTGTTAGGGGAGGGGGAAGAGGGTCTTTTACCCTACCCCTTGCTACCTTTCGTCTGCTATGAGTGGATATGTATAAGGGATGAGTGAAGAGACTGTTTTGTTTTCAATGCCTGCATAGTTGAGATGCTGCCACATTACACCTTTGATAGTGTATAATAACTTCTACAAACTTTACATAAGTGTGATGAACAAGAAGTTGAGAAAGTAAAATCACTTTTAGTCCTTGTTCACACCAGACTACAGCAATGAATTTATAATGGAATAACTATCTCAGTTTACATGAATCTGGACAGCAAGTGATGGTCTGATTTCAGTCGGCCATAACTGGGGTCTGTCACCTTTAAATCTTTCAATATCTTTGCTTGCTTGTATCATGGATGGTTGTACACTAAAGTGTATGTTAATTTCTTCAATTTCACTGAATGTGAGGGTTTGAAATTCATGCAGACAATATATGAAGACGATTTAAGGCTGATGGACCCCACTAATGGCATCCTACAGTCACTAAACACAAGTGCTAATCATATTCGTCAGTACAGAGTACTTTCACAGATTTCGCAAGCCCTGCCCCTTTTGTCAGATTAAAACTAGTGTAGTTCATCAAGGTAGTTGAGAAGCAGCTGCTGACTGGTGTGATGCACTATAATGGGAAAAGTGACAACACGCTGTTTCTGAAACCAGTCAGTTGGGTCAGATGTAATGTTTGAAATTTTATTTACTTGTGAGGTAAACAGAACCAGCTTTAAAGGAGTTTCAAGGGGTGATGGCTCAGCAGTAAAGGTATAAACCCTGTTAACATTACAAACCTACATCTTGATGAGAGTGTCATGATGCTCCTTTTGATGAATAGTACATTATTTACAGTGACCTGAACCACTAAAACAGTATCTCAAGTACCAAATGACTTCTGCAGTGCCCTCCAATGCAATTCTATGCATGCCTCCATAACCCAATCATGGTTTTTGAACCCATGATTGTGTAAATCATGGTAATGTTTTATCTTATGTTGTTTTTTTAATTCTTGAATGTCATTGCATCTGTTCTGACTAAAGATGAAGCATTCCTTGTACAAATAGTACATTTAATCTCTATTGCTCTCTTCACATTTAGTTTCTCTGTGCCACCTGGTCTTCTGACTTTGCCTAAAATCAAATTATCATCCTTAAACCTTTGGAAGTTGCATTTAACATTTCTCAATTGAATTTATTCACTCATTCAGTCTAGCCTGTATCATGACGTATGTCTTGTGTGTTATTTCAAAGAAAAATGCAACCCATGGCTAGGAGCAGATTTAGTTATATCAGTTTTTGGGTGGTTTGTTAAACTTATCATGTACAAGCAATGGAAGAGAAATTAGTAGTTGCGTACAATATTGCCCGCCATTAATATTGTGAACTTCACTGCATGTGTATTGCAACTTCTGGTACACGGTATGTCATATTCAAAGTTTATACGTAGGAAGCTGTGTAGCAGTTGTGAAATGCAGTGTAATTTGTGGTGCTTAAAATTTAAGGCTCTGCTATCCTGGTTGAGTAGTACTTATGTAAAACTCCTTCACTCTACAAGGTGTGTGTGTATATTTCGTAAGGAAGGGATTTTGGGCCCAAGATTATGGTATATTTACCCCGATTTCAGGGGTTAAGTAAACCTCAATACCTTGATACAATATCAAGGTTTGCAAGTTTGCAAGTATTTGCAACTATGTAGCAAAAGTATGATCAATATACCTTTGGTGTACTATGATGCTGAGGGGTGGTTAACCCTTTTGATGAAGCTGTCAGAGAGGTTGCTCTGCAGAACACTTATAGACCAAATTAGACCCATTTCATCAGGTTTCTTTTCAGTTAGCGATCCAGCAGCCATACCATAATTGGGTGATTAAGCAATGATATTTTCATTTACCAATCATTGGTGGTAGGACAGTGGTTTTCCTAGTATGGTATAAAATTTTGTCCACATGCATGACTTAACCTCAAAGTTGTGGTAATGCAAAAATTAAATAGCTCATTAAGAGAGTTCTTTTTTTACATCCATGTAAACAAAGGATGATACAAAGTGATAAGGAATTATGAAAAAAGTCTCTTATCACCTGCGATCAGTGCAAAAATGTTAAGTTTTGTATTTTTTTTAAACCTGAGGAAATGTAGTCTCTATGTAACATATAGACTGCTTCATTCCTATAAAGAAAGGTCTTGAAATTATTTAAGTGACTTATAATGATTGTATCCATGGTAATGCATCAAAAATTCCCTAGCCTTTAGGAAAACAGAAAGCCATTTTCAGATGTGGAAAACATTACCATCTTATAGTGCTTTAAAAGCAAAAAAATAAAAATGAAATGGACAATGATATGTGGTTACTTGTTCCTTTTTTTTTGTGTCATTTTTCAAGTCATACACCACAATGATTTTTAGGTCTATGTTTTGTAATTATAAAAAGCAACTTTAATGCTATCTTTACCATTTTTATCACAGCTTGTTTGGAAAAAAAGTCCGTGACATTGAAACCACAATGCATTCTGGTTTCAGCAAGATATTTGTGTAAGGGCATTAGGAGAAAATGTTTAGGAATTTGATTAGGTTAGGGTAGCACCTCCCAAAGCACAGCACTCTTAATTGTGGTTCCCACACGTGCAGTTCCCTGTGCTCAAAAATCTGGTTGCATTTTTGTCCGGTAGGCTCTTCTTAGGTAGGTTGTTATCTAGGCTCCATAGCCTGCAGGCTATTGTAGTTTATTTGAAAGGTACTGCATGAAGTGATGTTGGGGGAGGATTAGGAGTTAGCTTAGTCGTCGGGAAAATTTTGGCGATCTCAGATGAGATGAACATTTAATTGCTCCCATTGCAAGCTAGATTGGAAAATAAAAAGTATGGTAGGCTATAAAAAAAATCCACATTGCTGATCAACAATACAAAACACTGTTATTCTGTACACACTGTATTAAAAAGTTGTTGACTTGTGAATATAAATTGTTTAATGTCACGCAACAGTTACTTACATATAGATGTTCAGAGGTTATAAACAACTACAGTTTATTGGATAATTCATTAAATAATAAATAAAGTTCAAAGTAACAATCGGTTTGATCAATCACTTACCTATCTGAAATCTCTACTTGGACCCACGGAAGGACTGACGAGTAGACTGCCTACCTTAAAAGAATGGTTCAGAACCAAATTTATGTTTGACATGTTAAAGAGGAACATATTCTAAGCATTCCAGTGAAAGTTTCATTTATTTTTCATGTTTTTTTCTAAAGATTTTGACAATTGAAGTTGACACATTTTCTACAGAAAGTGAACTTGAAGCAAACAGGTGTGATGTCATGAATTCACATTGTTGGCCAGTATTTTGGTTTTCCCTATTTTTCATCTGATTATTTTGACCTTGGATTTATTAATAATGTTACCTTACCCCTGAGACTTTTGTTTTTAAATTTCTATTGCTCGGGATGCACTTATGGTATCAATATATCTGAGTTTAGTAGCATTAAATTGATAGTAAATTACAAAGAAAAGCAAAACATTGGCCAACAATGTGAATCCATGACATCTTGCTTGCCTCAGCTCCTTAGGGCAAGTCCTCCCCAATACAAGCTCCATATTAGTGATTAACTTTTCAAAAACTTGCCGCAAAGTGCATCCCTAAGGCAGTGGTGTTCACACTTAAAAAAAAATGTTGGGTGAATCTCCCCCCCCCCCCCAAGAATTAATTTTGTGGAACTGCCAACTGTGAAAATTGTTTGTTAGAATACATGCTGACAGAAGGGCAGAAGAGCCGCTTTAATTAAAAGTAAAGGATGAAACTTGCACAGTTGAACAGTAAAAGAGACGATGCCCTTGTATTTCATTGTTTAAAAAGATACGTAAATTACCTAAACTGCCAACTTCAGTGCGAGTATAATATTCTCGGATCTTAGCCAATTGTGTTGCTTTCGTGCACTATGCGCGTATCTACTTAAAGGGAACTTTTCTTCAGTTAGAGTCGAGTTCAGGCAAACAAACCCTTCATACATCCATTTTAATGAGCCCTACTACGCAGCCAAGGGTTGCTGTGGTTTTAGTATATATTTAGAAACCTTCAAGATTCACAAACTCAGCAGTAACCTTTGTAATTCATGAGTAACATTGTAACTTGCTACTGTTATCAGGGTCCCTGGACAGCTCATTAATTTAAGTACTATCACAATACAGGGCACGGATCCAGACATTCCAAAGAGGGGCTGACTTAAAAAAGCAGGGATGTTAGGGAGTTGCACTGCAAATTTTCCGTGTGTTCTATTGTTGATGTGGCTAAATAGGGAGGGCTTTGGCCGTAAAAGCCCCGTTCCCCCCTTGGATCCGCGCCTGAATACAGTGGTTGACGCCGACTACAAGCAATTCATTCATTCTTCTTTTAGAAGCCAAACTTTAAATATATGCAGGTGGAAGAACCCCTGCACAATTGGAAATCCCAATTTCAGAGAAGAAAGGTAAATTTACCCCTAGATTGCATAAAAAATTTCACATAGCATCGCAGATGACCGCAAATATGATATCTTACGACATGTATATACAAACATATGCAGATCTCAGTTAGTGTCGCGTATTCGTTGACAAACTGAAGATATGAAGAAGACAGGCTGAGGGTCAAAGATGTGTGGGTCCAAGCATGGAGTTATTACGTAATAGCCCGATGGTACAAGGTCCATTGTCGGGAGGAGCCGTTTTACATGAGAATGCACCTTGATCCTCGATCTCTTGTGTCAGGTATGACAACAATCTGGAAAAATATATAAAATTAAGTAAAAGTTTATGCAATATCTCTTGGAATAAACCTTTTTGTGTTGGAGAAAATTGAAAATATGGGTTTTTGGTTTCGATGATAAGAGAAACCAATGCAATCATGATGGCGTGCGTGTGTATGTATGTATGAGTGGGTGCGTGTGTGTGTGTATGTGTGTGTGTTTGTGACACTTTGCTTGTTAACACGATATCTCAAGATAGGAATGTGTGACAGTTTTCAAACTTGGTACATAAATGCGCCATGTTGAGAGGAAGAACCCTATTGTTTTTGGTGGAGGTCAAAGGTCATCTGAGGTCACCAGGGGTCAAAGTATGAAAACCTTGTTAATGCAATATCTCAAGGTAGGAAGCTTGGATAGATTTCATATTTGGGTAAGTGGATGCGTTATAGTCAGTAGATGGTCCCTATTGTTTTTGGCGTAGGTCAAAGGTCATCTGGGGTCACCATTGGTCAACGTCTGAAAATCTCGTTAACACGATATCTCCAGGTAGAAAGCTTGAATAGATTTCATAGTTAGTATGTGGATGTGTTATGGTCAGGAGGTGGTCCCTATTGTTTTGGGTGGAGGTCAAAGGTCATCTGGGGTCACCAGGGGTTAAAGTCTGAAAACCTTGTTTATGTGATATCTCAGGTTTAGTAGCTTTGATAGGTTTCATATTTGTTATGTGGATGGGTAATGGTCAGGAAATGGTACATAATGTTTTTGATGGAGGTCAAAGGTCATCTGGGGTCACTGCTGGTCCAAGTCTGAAAATCCTGCTTATGCAATATCTCAAGATAGGAAACTTGGATAGATTTCATATTTGGGTATGTGGATGCATTGTGGTCAGAAGATGGTCCCCATAGTTTTTGGCAGAGATGAAAGGTCATCTGGGGTCAAAGCCTGGAAACCTTTTTAAATGTGATCTCTCAAGATAGCTGTTTGTCCATTTGTCTGTCTGTTGTTTGTCATTCTAGCTATGTATTGCTTTTATGGATGTCAAAAGGTCATCTGGAATGACAAAATTATTTTTTGAACATGCTAGTATAACATTTGAATGAGAAGATAATGGTGTATGATGGCACTCTTTGAAACAGAACATTTATGTATCATCGAAACCTCAATGCATTTTTGCATTCTGGTTACGGAAGGCTCTGCCCTTCCTAAGAGCAAACTCAATTACATCGTCGGGGCGACTGAAGTTTGTTGGGATAACACTTATGACCATACGGATTGCAGTCGGAAGGTTGGGAGTTCTAGCCCTGGCCGGGTCATACCGAATAAGTTGAAAACGGAACCTATTGCCATTGTGCCTGTTGCTCAGAATAAGCAATAAGAGTAGGGAAAACAAGCCAGTAAGCCACAACTGAAAAAAAACTCTGTGGCCGGCTCGGCTTTTACCAACTGGTTGGAAACTGGGCCATAAAACTCCATCAAACTATTTATCATACTGATTGAGGCTTTTCCTGGAAACTTTGCCGACAAAGGTTTCCCTCCCTTTTTCACCAAATATTTGAAGTATGGATATACCATTGGCAGACTGGAGGAAGTCTGAAAACGTGATCTTCATTACAAGTGAATTGAACATTTTGAGCCTTTTCCGCCTTTCTTATGAACAAAATGAATCAAAATGTCGGGACGGCTGAAATTTGTTGAGGTTACATTTTGTATAGTACGGATTAGAAATTTTTAAACCAGATAATTTGTGTGTGACAGGAAAGCCCCTTGAGGTTCAAGAGGCTTTCTTGTCTACCATATCTGACATTAGAAGGTCATATTGGAGAAAAATAATACTTTTTAATTTCTGTAGGGAAAATATAGAACCGCCATAGCGAGAGGGTGTGCTCTTCATTTCAAGTCGATGTTCAAGGTTATTTGGGGTTCTCAGAAGTAAAAAACTGGAAACCTTTTCAGAAAATTTCTCAATTTCGGAAGGCTGAATGGATTTCATATTTGCTATGTGAATTTTTACGGTGCGGAGATTAATTCTGTCATTTTTGGTGGCAATCAAAGGTCATTTGGGGTCAACGGAGGTCAAAAACAGAAAACCTCGTAAAGAAGATGTATTTCAAGGTGGAAATGTTGGAAAAATTTCAATACTTTTTATCTAGATGCATTATGGTGCAAAGATGAATCCTGGTGTGTTTGGTAAAGGTCAACGTCATATAGGGTCACCATAGATCAAACACTGAAAACCTTGTTGAAATGATACCTCAAGTAAAGAAGCCTGGGTAGATTTAATGTTTAGTATGTAGAAGCATTATGGCAAGAAGGGTGATCATTTTGGAGGTCCGCATTCATTTTTGAGGTCCGTAGCATTTGGGAGGTCAAATATGAAAACATTTAAAACACGATATCTCAAGGTACGACTGTCTGGATAAATTTCATGTTTAAAATATGGAAGTATTATAGCAAAAGGATGAGTGGTATTGTTTTTGCTGGAGGTCAATGGTAATCTGTGGTACACTTGGGGTCAAACACCAAAACCTTGTAAACATGATATATCTCCAGATGGTGGGCAGCATTCAGTGTCAACAACTTGGAAGGTCATAAAGGGGCCACCATAGCATCACGTAAACTTCACAGAATTCATAAACTTTGCCTGTATGCTAATGGAGTGACAGCTCAAGGAATCACAGTCTCCATGCATTGGGCTCTCGGTTTTCATTTTCAGTTTGCTGAGAAACACCCATTTAGGTGGAAGCCAGCAAGTTGTCAATTATCACCATCATACTTATAAAATTAGTCAAATTTTGACTGGAAGATTTTTAAGGGTTCTTAAACGCGATGTGTGTCATACAAAGAACAAAACGTCTCATCATTATAACCTAAATAAGTGAATGAATTTATTTGAAAAAGTCAGGTACTCTGGGTAGCAGAACTACAGAAAATCTAGAGCTCTAGAATCTTTTTAAATGTTTAAATCAGTGCCAACAGGGGTGGCGCCAGCGCGGAGCGGGGGGGGGGGGAATCCACGGCCCCCGTCGGGGAACACTCCCCCCCCCCCCCCCCGTCGGGGAAGGTCGGCGGTTTCGTCGGAGAGGCCTAAAAAATAAAGAAAATAATATAAACCCCGCAAGGACTGAAGTTACTGGACGGGAGATCTAGAACATATATTTTGTTTTGTAATGCTATTTTAATACATATCGGAATCGATTTTAAATCACTTCTTAATTCTTTAAACCTCATTCTATGTACCTTGTCCTAGCTCTTCCCCTGTCGGAGAAGGACGGCAATTTTTCGGAGAGGCCTAAACATGAAAAACGTAAAGGACTGAAGTTACTTAATGGAAGACAATGATTTCTTTTTCTTTTTGAGCTATTTTTCCTTTTGTAACGCTACTTTAATGCATATCTGAATCGTTTTTAATCACTTCTTACTAGCTCTTCTATCCATCATCCCATCTTCAATACGTGCGCGCAAGTTCATGCCTCCGTCGGGGACGGGCTACCCACCCTCTGTTGTTGAGAAAATCCAACTTCGTCGGGGAGTCTTTATCTACAGACGCACGATAAAAGATGTGGGTCTGTAGTCACTTGGACGACCTTCTTGATCTTGTTTACTGGAAGACCATATTCTTCAAGGAAACCCACAATGACGAATTCTCCTTACAAAAACGGACGAGGGGTTGTTCATGTGTGTGCAGTACCCAATGGATGCCATCTGGCCTGCCCGGACAGCCGAATTCTCACAAAGGTAATGATCGAATATCGGCCATGTCGTTTTTGGCTACACATAATGATAAACAGTGGTATGAGAAAATCTCCCGATAGGTCTGAGAATTTATTGAAGGCACATTGTAACGTGACATATTTTCAAATACGTCGGGAGTAAAACCATATATAGTGTGGAGTTCGGGCAGTCACGTTAAAATTTCATCTATTTAGTGGACCTTGCAATTGAATTGAATTCAAAGAAGGGAAAAACTTTCCGGGCAAACTTCCTAGTCTCGTCTAAAAGCCTTGGTCATTTAGTTAGTAGGTCTTGTACGATTCAATGCGTAACTCCAAAAGAATTTCAGCTGTCGCCCACATAACGTTTTTGATTTTTCCCTTATAAAGGCCAGATTCTTCAAAAAACACCCAAAAATTTTTAATAGTACCAACAAAAGCCAAATTTTTTCAAAAGTTTTAATTTTTACTGCAAATAAACTCCAGATTTTTAAGTATTTGTTAAAAAGAAAGCCTAAAATTTCGGCGCGCTCGACGCGCCTCAAATTCTGCCAAGTCACCGGAGCATAATATCGACTTGTCGGGGCCTTGAGATTCTAGCCCTCCTGTCGGGGAGTTTGGCCCCCCTGTCGGGCAAATCCTGGCACCACCCCTGGATGCCAACTTTAAGTTTTCTAATTCTGGACTACGGGTTTTTCTCATCCGCTTCTACGCCTTTGAACTTAGTCGCACATTCCAAGCTCTTTGAGCAGTTGTTTTTGCACAATTTCGTCAAAGCATTTCTGTATTGTCCATTTTATTATTTGTCATTTTTTGAAGTAATATTCTAGACTGAAGTAATTGATTGTTTCATTGCTGCATGCATAAATGAAAATTACAAAAATCTTTTCGCCTCAAAACAAAACGGACTATAAAATACTTTTAGCAAAAACTGTTTTATTTGAAACGAAGGCAAATTCTGATAACACTGTCAAATGACGTAAAAGTTTAATGGTAAAGCCTGAAATTTTATGTCACATGGTCAATCAACCATTAAAGTGATATCCTTACCTCTTCCTCATTCGTATTTCCCTGTTGTTCTTGACGTTTGTCTGATGCATATTCAGGGTGGGCGTCACTATGGGACGGACCCGCTGACGCGTCACTTATTGCTATCGTTGCTATGGTATTGTGCATAGGTACTTCTGTCGTTTCAAAATTTTCACTCGTTGGGTGAGTTTTTTTATCGCCATCTTTTTTCAAACGAGGAGGTTTCTTTTTCTCACGCTTAATACTCCCCACTTGTGTAATCATTTGTAAGTGGTCACCTCTGCGGTGGATAGGCTGCAGTTCGGCAACGATCGGCGTAGCACTCGGCGTTCTTGAAACACTAGTCTCCTCATCCTCTATAATATGCGCTTGATTTATATATCCTTCAACTGACATTCCTAAAAAGTCTTTCTTTTTTCGGTGGGTCGCCTTTACATCCGGTTCGGCTAACGATGAGGTTTTATGTTCAGTCCATTGCTGCTTAGGTCGCTGTTCGGAGACGACCTGTAACTCATTTTGTACCCAAGAGACATTACTGGCCCCAAAGTTCTTAGTGACACGAATATGAGGTGGATGTTGAAAACTCTGACACCTTTTGGATGCATTACCACTAATAGTACTACACGATACAGCTCGACCTCGTTCCGTGGCAGCCCGTCTAAGAGGAGGTAACTTTCTGCTGAGGTGGCAGGTACAATTGACCAACTCCATCGGCTGTATTGACAGAAGTAGAAAAACAAAACATTTGATCACACATATTATTTATCAGCATAACCTTCATACGTTATTAAGATTGCCAAATATATATTAGATAAGGCGCGCGGTTTAAAGTACTTAACTACATAAAGGTACACTCTAGCCTACAGCGTCAAAAGCTTGCCGACGGGTGCCCTGCGCCCAGAAGCCCCGGCACACTTGACGAGTTGTCCGACGGAACGCGAAAGTAAATTTTCTCCGCCATCCCTCTCGCGATTAATTTTGGAACTTTTATTTTAAAAAATGGAAAGAGATGGTGAGTTTTTAGGATAACTTGAAAATGTGAGACATTGACAGACAAAAATTCGGGTATTTGCCAATTTTTAAGCAAAACCGTAAACCATCGGGACGACTGTAAGACTAATCAGCGTCGGGGACTACTTTTAATACCAATCAATACTTCCCGGAAAAATTCCCGACTCGAAAGAGAAAGCTTGCTCGACCGGACCATCGACCTCCCTCTAAAAAAAAAACAAAAAACAAAAAAAAACTAGGACATCCACCGCAAAATTATAGGTTCAATATTTGATAACAAACGCAACAAAAGTCGTCTAGGTGGCAGATTTCATTTTACTAAATTTGATAAGTCTTGCTTTTCCTACAAGTCTGTGTGGTGTTCCACCCAGAGTTCCAGCAGCGTGGGCTGATTTCAAAATACCCAAGACCATGTCCTTACACTACTGTGTGTCAACTGTCTGCCATATAGCTGTATATACTGACTATACACAAATCATCTTTGACTAATCACAATGAGTTTTTTGCATTAAGGCCTAGGCACTCAAATGCAATCACCTTGATTGGCAATTTAGAGATATAGGGATAACCTTTCCCGGTTGTCTGAGGGATCGCGATTTTGTCAATGCTCAGCGCCAACTGACGGTGGCGCTCCGCTTAGACATTTAGATGGTCTTTTGTACACTATTGCATTTTTCGGGCAGGGAATATTCAGTCCACCGCCCGTTCATAAATGAAATGCTCCCGTACGTACACCTATTCCTGTGTTTACCCTCTTACGAGGACATCCTTTGCTTACTTTCAATACCTGAGACGAATAAACATATACGAAACATCGGTGATACTTTTACACAAAAGCCGTATGTACACTGGATATAATTCAAGACACGTGTTGACACAACTTGCCAAAACACCTTGTGTCTGAAAATGTTGGCAGTGTTTACAGGGCACTGAGGGCAAACGACACACGGCGGCAACATGTGTCGCAACTTGTGTTCGCGACATGTATATGTATGCAGTGTACATAGGGATAAAATTTCTGTGTCCACTTGTGATATCTGTTACGCATGTGTATTGTGTGTACATCTGTTACACATGTGTATTGAGGTGTGTCCAGTGTATACACCGTTCTTACTGTATGTGACAATTGTAAGTGCTAGTGTCAAAATGTTTACATTTCTGTTAAGTTTTATACAGTCATTCCGAGCCTAGAAAACAAGAATATTTGCACGATTTTCCGTGTTATTTTCAATCGGGAAGTGCCGTTTTCGGCCATCTAAAGGGTTTTAACAGTAAAAATCATTTTTGTATGCTCTGCGCCAAACAATGGTGTCGCTCCGCTTTTATAGTCCTGCTGGTGTTCAACCCTCATACTTATCCTTTTCACCACAATTCACCTGTCCCTTTCTGGCAAATCCTGGATCCGCCACTGTACATTGCTAAATATTTTACAGATGATGCGGCAACCATTATCATATAGCCTAACGTCAGACATCCAACTTTCATTACATTTTGAATGTAGCACTCTTGTGTGTGTGTATGCGTGTGTGTGTGTTCATCATGTCAAGTGAGGATATCCACATTTTCACTTTGAACAAAGATTGATGCCAAAAACACGTAGGTATTTTAATGTAAGTCATTAGTAATAACTCATAACAAATTAACAAATGTGAACCAAATAGAGCATTATTTAGAAACTACCATGACGTTACATTCAAACACCCTCCCCAAGCACCACCAGGACAAGGAACACAAATCACTGGTTTGAATAGTACCGGCGGGTACCTTTTCGGCGTAAAACTTCGGGATAAATTTCTTCCTACAAAGTTTTTACTCTGTAGTAAGATTCACTTTACCTCTGTTTATCGGGCGACAAGTTGCTTTTCATCTTAAAGCAAAATCCTGCTCAACACTCAGAACTTACTTGTCATAGGCGTTGGTTTACTTACTGAGGGCAAAAAGCTCTAAATCTTTTTAACATTTGTGGTGTAATCGTACTTCCGAATATTTTTAGTCTAGACACACACACATAGGATCAGTTATGCTACCTATTAGATGGATCCACAATAGCTAAGTCCTTATTTTACCAACATTTCGTTACGAAGAAGATGAATCAGTTTGTAATATTTTTAAAGTTATATAAGGGTATTTGTGTATCTGGCCCCTTTAAATGAACTTTGCTATATCTTTTCGACGCGTTTGTAATGTCCATCACGACGAATTATGATATGTAACCATAGCAACGAATAGGGTGAGTTCTTGGGCTATAGATATTTCTTTTGCATGACTGAACGTATTTTCTGCAGACCATTTTAGCAATTAAATATGTATATAACATAACTTTAACCCAGTTGTTTTATATTCATATAATTTCGCCCTTGAAGCCAAGCGCGAGGTAAGAAGGCTGTGATTGTGAGTTAATTGTGTTGCAATGGAAACGCAGAAGGCTTTGTCATGAGAATTACCTTGAGGGTAATTGTAATATCAAGAGGACAAAAATCCGGCTGGTTGCTGCAGTCTTGAAAAAACAGCTGTGTTTCTTCCTCTTGTCTTCTGCCGACTCCTCCCTCGAGATGTGCAACAATAAGCAAACTTTGCCAGCCATTCAACAATGCTGTTAAAGATATAAAATTCTTATCTGATAGTCTGGGCTTTACTCTATTACTTTCTCGCTGCCATCTAATAACCTGTACTCAATTCACACAAATTTATATGTAACATTGAGATTTTAAGACAATTATCATCGAGAGTAAAACAGTTTTCTCTCGCATGCTCCTCAAATGCAACATTGACCGGGTGCTTGTTCGTAACAAATAAACACAAGGTGTTAAAAGTTCAACCCATCTTGTGAAACATGACCTCTCGTTTTTCTTAAAGAGGCTGAGTAGCCACCAAAGTAGAACTAATTCTCCAACCGTCTGACTTCTTTACGTCACACCCAGTTATGCTTCTTGGTTTATCGATCCGATCCGATAACTATACTTATGAAAGCCACCATTGCAGTGTGTCTGGTGTAACAGTAGCTTGTCACTGTCGTTAACAGTTCTACCGTTAACCTAACTAAGACTAGCGGTAGAGCCTAGGTCTACCATGAAAAACGAACTTTTTGATCAAGAAAACAATTTTAATAACTGCAAAATCGAGAATGTTGTTCATGAACCTCCCGCAAGTAGGCGTTTGTCTTGACACTAGCATCGCACAGAGAGGTGAAACACCAATATACTACACAAGTAGCCTACGTGCGTTGGGAGTTGTGTGTACTGCCACGTTATACATGTATCGATCAGAACCGACACAAGTTTACACGATTTAAAATTGTCGGTACCAGAAGAAAAAGGAACGGGCTAGAAATTAAAAAAAAAAAAAACAAATTGTGAAATATCTCGCAAGTGTTAAATCAAATGTTACAAGAAATGATTCAGGTACGTCATTGCATACTTATTTTAAATGAGTATATAAAGCGTATTTAGACTAGGCCTATATTAGCCCGGCAGAGCCTGGGTAATTATCTCGTGTGATACGTCGTACTCTCTTTATTTTAAAAGTACGCCATTTACACAGCTTCTTGAAAGTTACAAAAATTTATGAACATCAACCAATTGGTTCCAATTTCCAAGATCTTTTGTTGGTCTCTAAAATTAACGTTCTTGTTCCGAAGCATAGATTAGCTTGCAACAGTTTAATGTAGACTGAGATTATTCCTCTACTGAGACGATATCCGTTCCCCGTAGACCCCACCCACGTAGTATTATCACTTGAAGATGACCTGCAATCTCATGAAAGTGCATTAAACACTATGCCGAATTCTGGATGACGTCACAAAATAGCCTGACCTTGTTTCATAATTCGAATGTGAACTGATTGGATGCACCGTCGAAAATGCGAACGCCCGGATACGCTGTCACTGATGTATTATTGTCGATAGTGTATCGAATCGATTTGACAATCGAAGTTACGACACTGTAATCTGTGACGTCATCCAAAATCCAGCATAGATTTTATGGCATTTTCAAGAGAAGACAGGTCATCTTTAACATGGAAATTTTCACTCTTAAAAGGATAGTCCAGAACTAATTTTGTTTTTCGACATGTTGAAGAGGAACATTTTCTTTGCATTCTGGTGAAATTTGTATTCAATTACCATTTTCGGTTCTCGGGATATATGGTAAGCAATTGAATGAAGCAAATTTCTACATAGAATGAGCTTCAAGCAAGCAGGCGTAATGCCACAGATTCACATTGTTGGTCAATATTTTGTTTTCATTTATAATTTTAAAACCAATTTAACGCAACTAAACTATGATATATTGATACCATAGGTGCACCCCGAGCAATGGAATTTTGAAAACTTCATATGCAGGGGCAAAGTAGGATCCTCAATCAATTCAAGGTCAAACTAGTAGGATGAAAAATAAAGAAAAAATATTGGCCAACAATGCGAATCCATGACATCACACCTGATTGCTTCAAGTTCATGTTGCATAGAAAATGTGCAAACTTCAATTCCTAATATCTCGAGAACCGAACACGTGAAATAAATAAAACGTTCACCAGAATGCTCATAATATGTTCCTCTTTACGATATCAAAAATAAATTTGGCTCTGGACTATTCTTTGAAGCATTTGCTTCAGGTAAATTAGCTCAAAGGGAGCTCTTTTATTCAAAATCTGTGTGACATACCTTTTTTATTTCTGCTTTTCCTTTTCCGAATGCTATCAGATGGGACAGAGTCCGGACTCAAGAGGTCGTATGTTAGTCTTCCCTTTCGTAGCGTTCTACCGTAAGTGAAGACGCTGACGTCATCAATCACCATTCCGGATTCTCTGAAATCTAACCACCAGCTTACTGAAGCATAGCTGCATCTCGTTTTCCTAGTTAAGTAAGCCTGTATGTAAAACATATCATTAGTGTTATGAATATGTTTGGTACTGCAAGACGTGCCAAGAAATTTGCAAAGCGCCATTGCGAAATTATATATGTATTCATAAATATTACACAATGCGTCTTTCATAATGACTCAAGAAGGAATCCAGTCTCAAAAACAGTGAATTTTGCAAATTGACTTCAGTAGAGACACTTATGTTGCAAATGATAGATTTGATGGAGGTTTTTAACAATTATCTGTGACAATGGAATTGAGTGAATCTGCAAAAGCCGTAGGCAAATTTTGCACACTACATATTAACAGCATTTGTTCCACCACGTCAATAGAAAAAGTACTGAATATATTGTTATTTATCGTCATGAGTCGAATTTAACCCCTGTGGGAAATCTTTATTGAAATGATGTCCAACACTTTTCCAAAAGTCCACTCGACACTCTGGAGCCAAGGGGGAAAACTAAGGAAAATCCCCCCACGGGGATTCGGCTCTTTTTGTAAAGTCCCTCGACTTTCTTAAAAAATTAGTTCTACGAAATACTCTGGAATGAATTCTACTTGGGGGGAGGGGGGGGGGGGGGTTGGGAATACGTGCTTGGAAACAGGCACGAACGGTTCAAAGTCCCCAACAAAAAAAAGAACTGACGGAAACACAGTACAGTGACAATATACAAGACACAATTCTGCTCCCGGAAGGACGTTACAACTGTCGAATTCAATTTAAATAGATTAACCATTCAAATATACTTTTGTATGATGGTAGGTTATAGAGATATGCATTTTTAGGGACATGCTCAGAACAGCACCACCAACTTATGGGCTTAAGCTAATGCATCGGTATAACTCTTACTAAAGACAATAAGACAAATATCTTGTTTTTTCTTCTTCTTCTTCTAAAACAGAACTAGGTAGACATCGAATTATCGTACCCATTCTTGGTCATGCGTTTTTGTTGCGTGACATCGTTGAATATTCATGGACCCAAACACACCGTTTTGCCAGCCCTCTATTGCCGGTCTGTATTCTTTTCCGTTGCTCGAGGATAGTCGATAGTAACAGTCGCTCCGGGTATTATACCGTAGATGGAACGTCCTCTTTTCAATTTCCTCTGCAGTTAGTTTCCAGGTGAACGTCTTCCTGCCGATCTTTGAAAATCAATTGGACAGGCTTCGTTACATTTAAACAAATCATGCAAGGTGGGTAAGGAGAGTTTGTGACAATAATAAAAGTTAAATTCGTCATGCAGTTAAATTACTGGAAGGTACATGCGTCACCAGCAAATTGTTTCCCAAGGTGATTGAGAAGAAATGCAATGTAAATGCGCTCAATTATTCAGGTACTTGAAAAGACGACTCACGAAAAGACAACTTTGATGGGTTTTTTTTTTTCATTTTTTTAAAGTGGGAAAGTAATGAACGGATCTCGCTTCATTGCCATTATCAATGGAGAGCAAATATTTCATTTTATTTTTTGCTTGCCATAGTTAATAGATACTCTGTATTACAGGCCGGTAATAATATAACCTGTCGAAGAAGAAACTTTTCAACTTCACTTTCACTGTAATGTACCGTAACACTCAGTGTGCCAGGTCGCGATGATGAATTAGTTGACTAGTTAGATGAGGGTCTACGATGGAGTCGGCTACGGTCTTTTTTCTAGTTATGGCTCACTGTCTATTTTCCCTAATCTGTTTCTTATGCTGAGCACCAAGCACAATTTCAGTAGGTTCCATTTTTAAGTGTTCGGAATGACCTGGCCAGGAGTCGTAGTTCACACCTCCAGACTGCAAGTCGGATGCTCCAACCACCGTTATCATACAGTCGCGATGACGAGAGCATGCATGGGGTGAACTTCGTGAGTCGTGATACATGCAGAATGTAGAGAAAATACACAAAAAACAGATCACCCTCTTGGTTCTTCTGAAAACAGTCACAGGCATTTAGAGATCATACTTACAAAAAGAGTTTTTTTTATGAATTCCCTTGACAAGGGAAAATCCGCCTACGTATAAACAAGTATAGCTGTTCATACTAAAGAGCTTTTGACCTCAACTTGGCCACAGGTTTACAGACAGTCACCTTTAGTCTTCCTATCAGTGACTGATTACGGTACCATCAGTTGTCCTATCAGTTGCCCATTAGTTAATTATTCCCCCAATAATTGGGACTGTGTGAAAATGAATGTAAATTTTGGACAGAGGGCTTAAAGAGTTTATGAAACTCCGCTTCCATATATTTAGGGTGCTAAGAGTCTCAATTATTATGACAAGGAGTTAGTTACAATAGTTAGACAGAGTTTTACGGCCCAGTTTCAAGTTAGTACAAGTCGAGCCAGCCACGGCCTTTTTCCAGGTGTGGTTCACTGGTTTGTTTTCCCTACTCCATTGCTAACACGGAGCATCACGTACAACGGTAGTAGGTTCCTTTTTTAGAGTCTTTGGTATGACTCGACCTGGGAAGCGAACTCGGGCCTTCCGCGTGAGAGGCGGATACTCCACCGTTAGACCAAACACGCTGTCAGTTATGACAAGGAAATCACAGAGAGGTTTCCAAATTAATCTGGCATGAGATGACTCGAAATTAACCTGGCATGAGCACATTCACTACTTATCCTCCCATGGTGCAAAAGGAGTCGCTATTATTGGTAGGCTCAAATACATTTTTCCTAGAAGTGTCCTCCGTACCCTGTACTTTAGTTTATCTAAATTTCACTTATTGCAGTACTGTGTGGTCTAGTACCAATAAGTCCTACTTAACTAGTCTTGTTCTTTTACAGAAAAAGGCTGCTCGACATATTTGTCACTGTGGTCCACGTGATCACACCGATCCTCTTTTCAAAATGTTGAACTTACTTAAACTTAACGATATTATCAATCTAGGAATAGCTTCGTTCACCTATCGTTTCACCCACAACTTGTTACCACACGCCTTCTTCAACTTTTTCACAACTAGCACTAATGTTCACAGTTACAACACACGTAATCCTCGGCTTCTTCTACATACCGTTAGTCGCGTATCTTGTTCTCAATTGAGCCTTCGGCATCGTGCCATTAATCTTTGGAATAGCCTACCCAAGACTGTAATGGATACTAGTTTTAGATCTTTTAGGTATAATCTTGGTAAACTATATCTTAGTACTTATTGATGTTCAACTGTCCGGGGCCCTGCTTTACTCTACTTTATTTTGGCAAAGCAGTCCCGTAACGTGAAGCCATGTATGAAGAATGATGGTCCTATGGGGTGGGGTTGGGGAAAAGTTAAGTATCTTATTAAGTTTTGTTGTTTCTTTTTCCTTTTTTCTGCTTTTGATTTAGGGAACTGAGCACTTCGGCAAGTCCGTGAGGGTTTTTTGTTCAAATTCCTTCACATCAAAACTAAGGAATAAGTCTAATTAATGTAAATATTGTATGTAAATGTGAATGATGTGAAAAACAAATAAATGAAATTAAACAGGAATCCTGGAAACTGCAAACACTATTACACAATAAGATTCTTTCCAATTCCTCTGCTTGAAAATGTCAATATATATAATTTGTATAATATAATATATGTTCTGTCGTGACATATATACATATATATATATATATATATATATATATATATATATATATATATATATATATATATATATATATATAACATGATAGGTGGCGTGTGTTGGAAAGTAAAGAAACCAAATAACAAAAGAACACAAAAAATAGATACATTCATTTCCAACTAAATTATAAATCCGTGAATACAAAATATTTCGGGCTTAAATTACACAGCCCTTCATCAGTTGTACAAAAACACTAGTGCAAAAAAGACTGTATATACGTACTCGTACTGCTTCCTCGCTTAGGTATCAACTGCTTGGGTGCCCATGAACGCCAAATCCCTATTCAGACCTGATTTATGGTTGTTAAGTGAGATGATGGTTTGTAACTCACGGTTGCATCTCTGCGGAGCGCTTTTAAAATTGCCGTACAGCCTTTCAATTCTGTAGCACCGTTGTTTTACAGTTTCTCCGTCATGTTTATATATATATATATATATATATACATATATATATATATATATATATATATATATATATATATATATATATATATATATATATATATATATATATATATATATATATATATATATATATATATATATATATATATATATATATATATATATATATATATATATATATATATATATATATATATATATATATATATATATATATATATATATATATATATATCTGATGAATGCCACGCGTATGCTCAGAATGAATAACCGATATTAGTTTCGTTGTCATACCGCCACATCACACTTCGTTATGAAAAATACGCTCACTCAACTAGTGAGCCTTCGGCAGGTAGCGAACATCAAGGTGATTACTATAGAGCAACAGCCATCACGTATATTGGTGGTTTGAATGAAGATTCAGTTCTCGTCTAAACAGATGACATTTGCAGCTTCCGTTTGTTCAACTGGTATTCTAATATTCTTCCGCGTCACTTAATGTAATACATTTAGATAAGTCCATTTACAGATATACCTAACATGTTGTATATTTATAGCAAGCGCTCGAGTTAGTGACACGCCCGAAGGATCGTCACAAACCTTTCCAACTATTTGTTTGTATGGTCGGAAGCGTTTTTGATCGGTTAAATGCATTTCAGATGATTGACGGATGACTCTAGAATTCTTAACGAGATCTATTTAAATCTAATTGCATAAAAACATGTTTATATGTATTGCAGTGCATCAACACTGATTACCTTAACATAACCGACTAACGCAGTTTAGGACTCGGCAGTAGCAGAGAGCCATTGTGAGTTGGTTGAGGTGGATGAATGAACTTACAAAATCACACATGAGAGGTGTATAAAATGATGACTCTTCTCTCTTTCATTTGAAGAGTTTTGTTACATTTTGTGGTTCTTCATTGCAAGTTTTAGCTAATGTCAACGACATTTTGTGCAGAATGTAAATCCATTCATTGAATTCAAAAGAAAATATTTCATAGCAACCAAGAAGTTATGTACGACTGAATTTAACAATTTAGTAAGAAATATGTTTTCTCGTGATTTAAAGACGATGTAAGATACCGTTGTGTATTAATTGAAATGAGATGACTCCATTTTACCATTATTCATTCACAAGAATCTTTTATATTGCTCCATAAATTTGTTGGTTAGTTAGTTATTTACAGAAGATGGGATTTAACAACACACCAACGCAAACTGTTATGTATTGCAAGTCAACTCAATAAAAAGTTCAAAGTTAAATTTATCTTCAAGTATGGTTTAATTTGAAATTTGGTTTCCCTTTAGCCGCCTCTTACGACAGGTGAGAAACGCCGTGGGCACATTATACATCCCCAGCCTACAGGGGGTCAATTATGGTGGGGCTAGATCGGTTCTGTGATGCCGACAATCCGCCAGTCGTAGGATGAGCAATAACGGCATTTTGTTTCCATTTTATAGGCGATAGTCGGGAACAAACTACTCGCCGCACACGACCTACTCACCCTACCTTAATGAGGTTTAATTAACGTCATACCCTGGACCCAGTTGCTCCATAACAGCTACAACACATGCATAAAACCGAAAACTAAGGAATGGCATGCGAAAATGTTTGACAAAATATCCGTAACAATTACCATTTTCAACTAAAGAAATTCGTTTGTGGCAACCTTACCTTGTGAAGTAAAGTACATAGGCCTACAACTCCTTAAGCCTTGTATTTTATTAGGCCCAAAGATAAGCTTCAAGATTTGGAGGGTGTTGTTTCCTTTTGCATTGGAGTAGAATATTCGATATGTATCTTATGAAAACTTCGGAAACATGTATTACCGATCAACTAAAGCAAAATCCGATTAATGAGAGAAATATCATGACCCTATTTTTGTTGTTTTGTTTAAGATTTCCACAAAGGTGAACTATGAACGGTTTGCAGGGTAGCAACGCCACATGTACGTCAGAAGAGAAGAAACAGTTGATCCAGAGAGACAAAAGCCATTTGATTACCAATTATTTTACTAGTCTAGTGCAGGATTTTAATCGATGAACATTTATTGTAAGATGCACTTTTCAAAAACGAACTGGAAATATGTTTCCTAACATCCAATGTTCAGAAACAATTTCAAGTTTTGTCCTCGGGATTAAGGAAACCAACTTGGTCATTTTTTTCTTATTCCAAATCCTTATCCTGACATTGATACAGAATTTTGCATTCTTGGAGAAGCATGTCCGCTTGTCTGCGGATAGATGCTGACGTCAGTAAGTGTACATGACGTAGTAATACCCCAATTTAAATATGCCGGGTCATCCAATAAGACATATCATATTTATTTGTCAATTCTTACGTATATAAACTGTTGCAAAATTTAGACGACAATGGCATTTTTGAAAATTGGACTTCAAGAGACGTATTCCTTGCATCTGTCAAAAATATGTTTTTTATTTATTTTTGATCAATCATGTCCACTCAAGGGAAAGAATTTACAGCACATTTACCCGCTTGACTTAATGACTTTATAAGTGTCCGTAGAAAACTAGCAAAATTCACCAAAAGAATAATGTATCGAAAACTTCCACATATTCTTGCTTTAAGCCCGGGAAATTAAACGAAGGATATTTGCTTTGAAAGGAGGATATTGTGGTAGCTGTATCGGATAATAGGGTTTTCTCCATTTTGATTTTACTATTGTTACGGTTCCGTGAAGTGCACAATGACGAAGGCTTTAACGGCAGGGTGTAGGTAAATTAGACAAATATCACCGCGATGTTAAATTTGTTACATCAGAGTAAGCCGTGCTGTCTCTAATGGTATTTAGTTCTTTCTAGCTCTATCTTCGGATATTTCAACGGAAATCTTTCAAAATAGCCTTTTTTAAGAGCCTCTCTCATCACATGGTCGACATTGTTTTATTTGAATAAAAAACACACACAACAAAGACAACTCTATTTTGGAACTCTGTTTTGGAAAGCACAACTTTCTAACGAAGAAGAGAAATGCCCTCACTCAGTCAGCTTGACAATTTTGCAGACTGAGGAACAAACAATTTGAAATTCTTTGAATATGAAGGATTTTAAGAAAATTACAATAAAGTTTGACATACTTATCATAAAAAGGAACTATTTAAGGGATTTCAATCGTTGAATTGCGAGAGAAGTGCGGAAAATCGCAGTATTTGTTGAGTGGCGTGGGAGCCCTTCAACGCCTCGCGTTCTCTTAACACTTATTTGTGGGCCTAAGATTGCACCACGCGGACATCAGCTACAACGCAATGATGTCACCTCCTCCTATGACCATGTCATTTCACAAATTGGTAAAGCGTTATTTCGTGTTGCGTTCGAAAACGGCATAGACACAAATGACGTCACTTCGTTGTAAATCACTTTATAGTTCAATGTTGTAAAGCGCCCTTATATCGAGCTCGACGTGGTATTCACAAGAACACTTATAGACTGACGTGTTTGTTATAAGGCACTTGTTGTTTGCATTTTGTGCGTTTCATTAGCTTTAAATTTTATTTCAGCCAAAGACATGACACTTTTTGTCCTAAGTGTATTCCGAAAGTGATGTCCAGAGTTTTAAATTAAGAAGTTAGAAGTTGGACACACATTAACAAAAATAAAAGTAATGTGTCTACGCGTGTAGTAAGTCTACTCACTGACTCGGCCTTTTCCTTGATACTGGTCGATGCCTCAGATTTACGTTTTGCTGCTAAAAAGAAGGGAAAACATACGGCAAATGAACGTTATGTGATTGTCTGCTGAAACAATTATAAATTCAAATGAACGTTATGTGACTGTCTGCCGAAATGAATTCAAGAGAACATAATGTGATTGTCTGCCGAAATCAACTTCAAATGAATATCATGTGATTTTCTGAGGAAATAATGAAAACTTGAAGTGAATATTTCATTATTGTCTGCTAAAATGATTTCAACTTTGAGAGCTCTGATTACGGAAAAACATGCAGCAAAATGTTTAATGGTTTTTCACCTGGGTCGACAGGCACAAACATGAACCATAGAAGTCACATTATGATACACTAGTTGACTTTTAAATTAATAGTCATAACCTACAGTTTTGTTCCAAAGGACACTGACTCAAAACTCTTGAAATCTCAACCTGTGTCATGTTTACGTTTGCAGGCAAATATTGCGAAGCCCCTCCCCACTTTTATCAGTAAAGGAATAGTGATTTTAAATAAATCATATCTTGTACCCTCATTGCCATCACAAGGTAGTATTTCCGCCTGGGCAACCAGATTTTTTGTGGACAAATTTCGACCGATCGTCAGCAGACTATAGATTACCCCGCTGTGCGGACTGTTTTGTCAGCTTCTCAGCTTTCAGAACAACATGTTAGGGGATATGACTGAACTGAACAGAGATATGCCGTACAGCCCGCTACGCAGGTAAAGAATAGATAGTCCTCACGCGACGTCAAAGGAGCTTTCCACGTGGAATATTTCAGCCTTCTCATAGGGCAACAACGACATACGTCACGAGTTCCACCTCTTTTGACGGACAAATATTGGTGTAGTACGCTCGCTGAGTGCAGCTATAGGTGAGAACAGCTGACGACCCACGAGCGACTGTTGCATTGAAACACTGCCGATTTTTGCCGGCAGTGGGCGTGGCTTACGATGGTGACGTAACGTGAAAGCAATCTGTACCACGGATTCCGTGTTCCATATATATTCGTACACAGGCTTGCCCTACGCCATAGGGATTTTTGAGTCCGAGCCGTGACTTCAGGAGCACAGGCAGGATCTAACGATTTGAGGGCATTTTGTCATATTTGATGGTCTTAAATGTTTTTAATGGCGTGGCGCATGATCGCCGACCTGGGTTACAGGTGTACGAAAGAGGGTCTAAGGGAAGGGGTGTCTCCTCTCCCTTTGAGACATTCTTGAGCATTTAAGTACCCTCAGGCGCAATCTGGTGCAACATATAGCATCTTCAATTTAATTGGCACGGGGACCATGGCTAAGATTGCTATATACATAATGTATTTTATTTATTACATATTCATGATCCTATACTTGGATAATGGATAAGCTAATTGGTCTGCAGAGCACCCGCCAGACTTCCAATCGTTACGCCATGAGTTGGATCTCGTTAAATCTGAAACTTTCGGTTCTGCTTTTGGACACGCAAGGACGGATCAACCAATTTGAATCCTAGGCATAAATAATGTAGGCCTATGATTGATTATCTATAAGTATTCTTAACTTCTCTTCACGACTACAGCTGCACAACTTTACAAAGAAGGACAAAGCTTGTGGACCCACCTTCAACCACCCGTCCCATTCGAAATTATGGGGAGATCTTCACCGTGCGTCCACCATCATTCGGAGAGGAACGAACCGGATTTGTTGGCCGCATTAAATCAGCTCTCAAATCACCTATAAACTATAATGGCATGATCCGAGATCTTTTGAAATGATTTCCCCACCCCTACATATAAATGTCGCTTATTCCTTTTCAATTAAAATAAGTTTCCTGTCAAAATATGATTTAGACATGTGTTCTCCTGTCCTCGTGGCTCCGCTAATAGCCGTGACGTCACTGAGAACTATCAATATTATCAGCCAGTATTCTAAATTTATGTTTTGTAAATTTCAATTTCGTTGGGATAGGCCCTAAACGTAAAAGAATTCCAGAATGACAATGCTCTGTTGCTTTCATAACAGTAAAATCAGTTGTAAGTTAATTTTAGTAGCGTAACTAATCGACAATGGACTAACGAAACTAGAGGATTACATGTTTGTTTGCGTTATTGTTGGTTTGATAAAGCCTTGGATCACAAATGAGTTGGGTGAAATCACATATTGTAATTAAAAATAAAAAGCTGACAATTTTTTGAACTCAGTACATATTTCAATTGTTTCTTCCTTTGTGTTTTCTATGATGAGGATTATTGTTCGTCTTACTCAAAACGGTTCCTCCCTTTTCTCTTGATCTCGATGCAAAATTTGCGTTGCTTTGAATATTCAAAGATCCAATTTAAAAATGTCAGATGATCGGGAGAAAACAAATATTACAAATGTTTTTAACTTGACCAGTTGATTCAGACGGAACAGAAATCGAACGATCTGTGCCACGAAGAAAACTAAAGATTTCATACTGGCCTCGTTTTTGTAAAACACCGTCGGCAGATTTAAGACGTCTAAACCTTTTGTGGTATCCAAGTTTACTTATAACTTATTTTTGGTTTTTTTCTTACTGTGCAAGATGCTCTGGTCACATTCTCACCCACTAAAATAAACCATGCGCTGGCCCTTATTTTTTGCCTTTTCTTCGCCATCATACGATCTATCCCAATCTTTACATTTCGTCCATTTTGTTCTAAGTCATTTATTACTACATTTTGATAAATGTTCCAGCTATGTTTTTAAAAATATTCCTGAGCGGATTGCCATTGAATTTCCATTATACTGCTGCTGTATTATATTATTAGTTGATAGATGGGAACCATGACAACCGGAAGTCTCTTTTATAACAAATAATGGCATTTCCAACATGCAAAGTAACTATACAACCCACTGGATTATATAGTAAGTGGTTTCTTTTCGGTACCAACCTTTTCCCGCGAGGTTTGCTTTCTTGGTTCTCGTTTGATCCTTAGACATAATTCAGCTCATACGCCTGTTTCACTCATAACTACACCAAATCTCCGTTTTCTGTGAATACAAAATAGAACGTACACAACTATAAATAGATATCATACTTGTATGTGTATTTCGGAAACAGCACTAACGACCCTCTGTATTGCACAATGCGTATCGGCGTAATCAAATTTGAGTTGATTCGTGTTTTTACACAAGCTGAATACTTGATTAAAACTCGATTATGTTCATTTTATGAATAATACATAGGCTACGTTGGTATTTTTCAGAGCTAAAGCTATATTAGACATAAAAAAGCATGTATCTAACCTTGTTTTCCACATAAGAGGTGAATTTGCAATTGGCAACTGCAGTAAATGGCTGAGTTTTAGAACAACAATTCGTCACCCCAAATTACAATTTTCCAGTAGTTTACAGAAATTATCAATGGACACAACTTTTAGATTCATGTGCGGCTCTACGGGGCTGGACGGCTTTTTTCCTCCAATTTTGTCCTCGCCCCAAATTGCCCCCCATGTTAGGTCAGTTAGGCGTTCGGTTATCCAAAAAATGAATAATATACCCTTCCTACGACTTAAAAACTCTTTATCCACAGATATTTTAAACTTCAGAGCCACCGAGGGCTTTACCCCCTGGTCCCCCACCTACAGCAGAGGGCGCTTTGGGCTCGGTTTCAAACTGCCCCCGAAAAATTTTGACCACAACATTTTCTGTTGCCTTTAGTTTACCCTCCCCTAATCTTGAAATTTTGACACTGCTATTTCTTAGATTCCAAAAATGCAGAAAGCTCATACTATTACACACTGAGAGTGTTCTAATTACGTATTAGGTCATTATATACTGACCAAGGGATGCCACGAAACAATAACGTAGGACTGTGTCGGGATGACGAAGAGTTTTAGATAGTTGTAAGAATCTGTGCTAGAGAAAAATTATTGGGAAAATTGGAACTGTCTGGGGTGAAGAATAACTACTTTTAAATAAATATACACAACATTTATTTTGTAAATCATATCTCATACTTACACGGGCTTTTGGGTTTTTTTGTCGGAGACAGTAAATATATACGATGCCAATCATGAGGGTGTGTGTTTGTGCGTGTGTATTTGTGTCAGTTGTAACTCTTAGCTTGTAAAACAATAATTTAACAGCGATTACCAATGATTATAGATACTGACTTCGCAAGCGGGTTTGCCAGTATATATCAAGGGAGTTGAGCCAAGTTCAGTGCACTCTGAAAATACCCTGAACAAGACGAGAGATGAAATTCTTTCCTATTGAGGACATAAAAGAGAGAAAAATGCAAGGATTTACAACACTGAAAATATTTGGTTTACAACAGCCTGGGAGTTTGAATAGACTAACTTATTTTAGGTTTTAAAAAATCTTAAGTAGGATGAGCTGGCATAGAATCTTATCACTTATAAATTATCAAAAAATGAAAATCGCTCTGAGGCATAAGTCTAACACTTCATGAGAATTTGTAAGCTTCGGAGACAAATGGTCATTATATGAAATCTTATCATCTACAAACCCTGTCACGACGTGCCGCAATCTTTCTAATATTTGCTTGTCACGGTTGAGAATGTGACATACATGTCACAAAATAATGTGTTTTGCGGTATGTGTATGTTTGGATCTACCGGAGTAGATTGCCATACATTTACAATGAACGTTTAACAACCGTAAATCTGGGTAGAAATCATTCATACCTATTTCACCTTAAAAGTAACAGGGTGAATTTAATTAACTTGTCTAGTGCTTCGACCTGAATTCATTCAACACAGAGTGCAACAGCAGAGATATTACATGCGTGCGCCCCAACTTTGCTGGTGAAGAAAGCAAATTGATTTTTCTTGCTTGAATACAACACCGCAACGTTTTATTCGAAAGGTTACAAGAAGTATGAAAGCTGCATAAGAAACTTGGAAGCGTTTACAAGGTAAATATACGTTGCTTCTGACATAACCTAATGGTACTCTTTTGCATGCATCAAATTAAAAGGCACTTGTTACAGGGAGCAGAATTATAACCAGATGATTGGCTAAGCTTTACGAATGGAACAATGCAATTGATTTCTATGAAGCTATATGATGGCTAGAAATAGAAATAGTTCAATTAAAAAATCGCCTGGTTGTCAGTTGATTTTGTTTGCGTTGCTAGCTTTCATTATAATAGTCAGTGAAGATGGCATTAGCTCAGCAAATATTGCCGAGGTAGGGGCAACTGAATGAATATTCACCAGTCATACTACCCAATTCGTTCGAAAGGAAATGTATTCTTTCTAGCTTAATGCCGCCCAATATGATACAAGTTTCTTCCGGTACTAATTAGCTTAAACGGAACATATTACGATCTAGAAATACATTCTTTCTAGTTTAAAAGCTCCGAAAAGTGCACCACATACGCATACACATAAAGTGGGTACCTGCGCACAACAAATCAGTAGCCAAGGGGCAGCAGGGGGTCTAATGAGTGACGCTCCTTGAAAACTGTCTCCGATCCCTAAAAAAAATTATCTCTAAAAATCTAATTGTTTTTATAGCCTCCCCTTCAGTACCTGGTGTGGTCAAGTGTCTGCTTGTCACAAGATTTTATGTGCAAAAAAATTGACGTGACATTTCAACAGTGTTATATATCAGTCGACTGCACAGTACCTGACGGATTATCTGCTCGGTAGTCAGTGAATCTATATAGGACATCTAAATAGTACGGTAGATTAGAGTAAACTTTATTACATCCGAGAAGGAAATTACATGTCTGCGGTAAAAGGAGTAAGAAGTAAAAAGTGTACAAGAACAATAAAGGCATCATGAAAAGGATAATACGTAACAAAGACAGCGTAACAACAAGTGGAAATGAACTCAGGAAAATAATCGACAAAATAGTAAAGAAAAAGAAAATAAAAGATGAAAAAGACCTAAAACGTGACTGTCAGTTTGTTGACATAAAACAAGAAGTTAAATGAATAAAAGAATCAGGCAAAAACACAACCAGCATTCTCTTAATTCAAACGACTTAAAATTAAACTAATACTTTTTAAAATAAATCTAATCGTTTGGAATAAATGACGAATCGACCGTCCGATTGAGTTAGAGAGAGTTGGTATCTTTGAATGGTGACGATGCAATGATGATAACAATTAGTATTCGATTTTGACGACCTCACTCTGTCTCTGCGTTGTATCAAAAGGCTGCTTAGTTGGCGATAAAGAGCATGATAAGAGCAAATCTGTAACGATAGCAATTTTACACCGACATGTTCCAGATAAGCTGGAATCTTCCTTAAGGAAGATTGTCTCATATAGTATTCTACCCATTCGCTTAATAGTATCATGTAGTACTTTTGCTTTGGTCATTATTACCCACCCAGCGTAAGAGGCATTAATTAATCCATACACTACATATAATGGAATTCAAAAATGTGGCAAAGAATAAAAGTTATAAAAATAACAAAGTAGAAAAAAGTCTTAAATCGACTTTGCAGATCGCAAATAATTTCGCATTGGCACTAACACCATTTGAAATTTTCTCTCTCAGCTAGAATTTTCAAGGTTTGCATGGCAATCGGTAACCGTCGTTTCAATTTTTAATGGACAGATAAGCCGTCATGCTAATGTTCTCTCACGAATTTAGATTTAGTGTTTCAAATACAGCACTTGTTATTGTTAAGAAACTAGGGCAACACTGTTAAGGAAGCTTCCATTTTTTCGAGGTCAAAACGTAGAAAACAGTTTAGAACATCATTTCAAAAAGTATGTCACACAGCACAATCGATAGTCAAAAATCAGTTTACAACTGAATTTTGTTATTCCAGGAGCAAAGAGAGACAAAGGGAGAGAGCAGAGGACGGTCATCATGAAATAAGACCTTCATCGCGAGCCTATCTGTCAACAAATAGCCTCCTCCATGTTTGTATCCAGTGGCGTAGCTAGGACATTTTACGGGGGGGCAAAGCTCGAAAATTTCCCGAAAACTTTTCAGTTTCTGTATACTTTTAGTTTCAGTTTATATTTCAAGGCTAAGCTGTATGTATTACAAACAAAATAAGTAAATTTATGATAATAACAAGATAATCATGATGTCATGTAATGTTATCTAAGTTAATACATGGCCTACAAGATCCTGAAGCTGGCTACTATATATGTAGGACAAGGACAATGTCATCATGGGCCCATTGTCACACCCATCCCCAGTAATAAATTAGATTAATTTTCCGAACAGATTTAATAGATTAATTTTCCGAACCAGTCCTTCAAAAATAAGGTAAACATCAAACGCTTGTCAAGGTTTGCAGGGTTATTATGTCTAGACAATGGTAAGCTATTGTTTTTAGCTCCGTCCATGGTTAAACACAGAGTAAGATCAGTCTATAACCTGCCCGCTACTAGCTTGTAGGATGAGAGGCCATTAAATGCTTAAACTTAACCCAGGGCTCTGTCAACCAATAGGTTTGAAACTGGGCTGTTAAACCTCATCTAACCTAACCTTACCCAGGGCATTAGTGAGCTTTAGATTTCACGACGCGGACTTCATCTGCAACGACGTGACGTCATTTGTGTTTATGCCGTTTCCGAACTCAACCCATAATGACGCTACACCAAGTTGTGAAATGGCTGAGGCAACGCAGAAGGTGACGTCATTGCGTTGTGGCTGACGTCCGCGTCGTGCAATCTAAAGCTCACTATTGTCAACTTTAGTGACGGGTGAGAGTGATACGCGAATCGCGACTATCGGTTCGCGAGGAGCGTCCCGCCAGGGGAAATTTCGCTAAAACAACCCTAGATTGCAGAAAATTACACTCCCTGTGCCTCATTACTGCATGTTTAGAATGTCAGATGTTTCATGTTCCTGGGAATTTCTAAGGAGACAATTTGTTTACAAAATATATAAAAATGAAAAACTGGAAACTCTGAGGCCTACCGGTACGTATTGCTGACAGCCTTAAATCGAATATACATATAATGATTGTGAAACGAAAACAAACGGAAATTGTAATAATTAAATGAGGGAACACGGTATTTCGTTCACGAGGCTATGATTATGTTACTATTTATTAGCAACGTATCATCCAATAGTGCATCAAGTTGATGAACATAACATTAGCTCAACAATACTTAGGAAACTACAGCCGTGTTCCCATTTGATCCAGGGAGGTGGATCTTGATCTACCGAGGTGGATCAACATCAGTTACCTTGATCGAGATCCGCGTTCCCATTTGAGTGAGCGCGGTAGATCAAACGTGTTTTATGAACACATTGCGCAAGCGCAAAAAGGTCACCAATATTTACAAGTCGGCCTGCCATGCATTTCTTATCGATGTATCACAAAAACATACATGAGTGTAACCGGAGATCCAGGGTCACTTGATCTACCGATGTGTTCCCATTACAAACTTTGATCCAGCGCGGTGGATCTGATCTTCCCCGAACGGTCGATCAAAATCGGTGGATCTTGATCTTGAGTGAGTGTTGTTGATCTGCGTTCCCATTAGTGCTTGATCCACCTCGGTAGATCAAGATCCACCTCCCTGGATCAAATGGGAACACGGCTTACAGCTCGATGATGGTATCCAATGCTCTTATAGCCTGTCAGTGTTGCATTGATCAAAACACCCTGCACGTGAACCAGAGAATTGCTGCAGAGAAGGCATTTCTGCGGAACGCGAGTCAAGCGTGCTTCATGCTGCAGTGACACACATGAGATTTGGGGAAATATGTTGCATGGAAATACGAGTTACGCTTGGGAAATGTTTCACGATTACTTATAGTGAGAAAAATTTGAAGAAATAGGAAAAGGAAGCATTATTTCGTCAACTTGAAATTTCCCCAAATTCCACAAATTTCGCCAAAATAGTTTCCAGTGAGCCTCTACTTACTTTATATTACAGGGGACGCGTTCCTATCACTCCTCTGACGTAACAATGGAGAACTTAACCCAACAGTAAATCCATGTAAAACAAAAAGTTGTGTAATACACCCGTCATGTTGACAATTTTAGAGATCATCTCCCGATTGAAACACCAAACTGACTTTTGTGGGGGCAGTTTGCTGCAAAGGGAAGGAGAGACGTGGCGGTTTGCTCTTACTTCCCTTCGATACTCGTCGAATATAGAATACGCAGTTGCTTCAAAACAGACCGATGTTGCTCAACGAGTGGATTAAATTGGTTGATGATGTACAACTGTCTGTCAGTTACTAGAGTTTTTTTTTTCGTTCAACTGATTGATACAATGACTATAGCCTTTGAGGAGTCAGTCACAGCGCAGCTTTGTGACAGTTAGAATCAATTCACGCGTTAAGATGCATGTATGTTATAGATCAAAGATGCTTAGACAACTTAGCCGGAGAAAACAATTGACGTTTTCCAAAGTACGTTAAAACACTCTTTAAAGGGGAAGAGCAGTGACAACAGTCTCACACGTATAGAGGCTTTTCACATGACGTCATAATACTCTCCGGCGGCCATGTTGGAGTACATGTAACTACGTAGTAAACCATTCGGGACGCGCTTGCTTGTTGAATTTGTACACACCGTGCACATCACAGTGCACACTTTGCAGTGCGTTCGGCGCAAAGCCACGTGTATTTGGCATGAATGTCCTCCAGCATGGCGGTTCCGTGACGCAATTGCAAAGCCTCTATTAGCAACAGCTAAATCTCACAATTTTTTTACTTCTCTTCAAAGCTTATTTCATAATAGTTAGGAATTAAATATTGCATGTTCAAGGCAACAAACAGTTACTCAGTGATTTTTGCATTTGAATAGAAATATGTCGTCACATGAGTAAAGAGCCAATCATGAAACAGGACTGCCTACTGCACTACTTCAAGTTAAAGTGACATAACAGCATGTCAACTTCAGTCAGCTTATGAAGGAAATATCCGCAAAGAGAAGCTCGTGATTCAAGATTTATATTGACTATGGCGAAAATGCAACTTCTTCGTTTGCTCCTCAGTTCGTAATTGAAAACAATGGATGTAAACGTTGAACAATATATGTTCTGCATTTGGAAAATTCCAGTCTAAGTTTTAAATTTGAACACTGCCAAGCAGGTCAACTACATCTTTCTCAAAGAAAAAAACGTGGGATTCTCCGTTTTTTTTTTTTTTTTGTTTTTTTTTGTGATCTCATTTTAATATGCGAAATCAATAGAAGGTAAATGATACTACAAATGTTTTTCTAAATTACTACAAAAATTCATCAACCTTGTCTATTGACTTATTAGTGCGTTCTGTGTTGTTTCAACCTTGCTTGAAGGTTTCATTTTTGTTTTGATAAGCCTAGTAAAATCTGTGGTTCGCAAAAATCTGCTGAGCTCTTGATTTGCCATAAAGTAAAAGAAAACAATCTTATATTTCATAACAACAGAGTTAAGGTAAAATACTCGCATGACATTAGACTACATGTAAATTTCCGATTTAATCAAATTAAAATTCAAGGATACGGTATTTTTGTTAACTGGCTAATAGGCTAGTGACCATGTAATAGGCCGGGAATACAATCAGCCAAGCTGATGTACAAGGGTTTCTAAATTTACTTTAATAAATCACGTGGCAACATTTTTTCATTACCTTATTTATATTTATGCAAAATTATACCCATATGCTTCCACGTATAAGCTTCCTTCATATTCGTCAACATTATGAAAGGATGATTAGTTAGGCCTAATTGCTACCCAGGATTTTCAACGGAGGAGGAACAGGTGAATTTTGTAAAGGAAGCACACTACATAGTCAGTAAGTTAAGTTAGTCAAGGAATATTTTTTGTATAAATTGGGGTCAAAAGAGCAGGTCTGGAGTGTTCAGTAGTGCAGATTCCACACCTGCAACGGGTGGGTCCAATTTCCACATGCATATGGCCCGTGGTGGGGTTGGGGCAAAGCTCCGGAAGATTCAGTAACTCTGTACACTGTTGGAAGCTCAGTCTTTACCCTACAATTTCATCCAATGGTAGCAGTTTATTTGATGGACATAGTTTTCTGATCATTTTGCAGTACATCCCTTTTTATTGAAGCAAACATTTTATTGCAAATGAAAGCTCAAAGTTTTCGAAAAATTCATGTACGCACGGCGGTGACTGGCCGGGTGACGCTCCGCTATAGATATTCTTTTGGGCAACCTACACTTCAGTTCAGTTTCACAAAATTTCATTTCAGACTCATTCACATTTATAGACAGACAAATGTAAAGAAATACAAAATAAAAGAATAGGAAGAGCCTGAGGAGTGATTACAAGAAGTTTGGAAAGCTTATAGAGGTAATCACTCCGACACAACACATACAAAGATAAACGAAAATACAACAAGCAGGACAAAAGAATATAGATCTTAAAAGTTATTGCTATATATGAAGGAGATGATCTTTAAGTGTCCTTTTGAAATTGTTAACATGCATACAATTTTTCATATTGCTGGGGAGAGAGTTCCATAATTTAACACCTACGTATTCTAATGCTGAGCTGAGAGGATTTAAGTCTAAACAAAGGGACAGAAATATTACTTGCAGAGCGTGTATGGTAGGCATGAGCCACGCCGCAGAAGTGAAAATACTTATTAAATATTACTGGGCAAGTACCATGAATCCAACTGTACATGAACATACCATTGCAGTAACGATTAAGGTTATAAATAGAAAGAATTTTGAGATTAGCAAATGAAGGGGTGGTATGATGCAGGCGGTGCTTACTGGAAATAATGCGCACACATCTTTTCTGAAGTATAAAGAGTGACTGGATCCTAGTTGGTAAGGCACCTCCCCCAAACAACGTTGCAATAGGATAAGTAAGGAAGGATCAGTGTATTATACAGCGTGAGGAGACTATGTCTATGTAGAAGATGACGTAAACGGCTTAGAATACCAACCCCTTAGATACTTTATTACTTATATAAAGAATATGATCATTCCATGTAAGATGTTGGTCAATAAATACTCCAAGGAACTTCCCATGCCCCCTAAAAATCTATTTTGCATGACGCTCCTGGGTCTGACAGGAACAATCTCTGAAAACTGAGTGATTCACGTAGTTGGGATATTTGTATGGGGATTTCCAGCGGACTTTTAAAGCTGAATGACTTTGTGGACCTCATCAATCTCTTATAGCAGTCATCGTATCTTTACGAATCGAGAAAAAATAGGATAGTAAGATAGCAAGACTTTATTGATTTAGAATGTGTGTTCTTTATCAATATGTTTATCAATGTCTTAAATAAGTACTCGGTTCACAACCGACATCCTGGACAAAAATTTTATAATAAAACTACCACCGACAGCTAGTTCAACTTCAGATCATAATCATCTGTTTATCTTATTGTTATTCCAAGCTTTAAATTACACCATGAAAGATGAAAGTCTCGAAATGCATTTCCTTTTGACTTGAATGTAATGAGTAGGTCATGCGCAGTATAATGCAGAACTAATTTGGAGAATATGCGCTAGAAATAGACTAATTGACACTGTTAAAAAGCACATCCAACTCACAGTAATGACATATATGTCAGCTGTTATGGTTTAATATGGGGGCTTCTCAGCTCCCTTGTTAAATTGACAATCTCCTTAAAAGAAGAGAAGAAAAAAATATGTTACCTTTGCATTTATAAATCTGTGTCCTTCATTATATATCGGGTTGTGAAAAATGTACTTTTGAACAATGATTTGAAATGAAGTTGAAAAAAAATTCCCAGATCAAGTGAAATTTTGTAAATTTTTTCGCAGTTAAAGTAAGGCACTTCCACCGAACGTTCGTAAAATAGCTATACCCTAAAATTTGGAATACTTGGAACAAAAAGTTAGGTCTTTTGAGGAACTGAACTTATAAAGTGATGGCAAAACAGTTTTACGTGAGGCAAATTAAGGTCAGTAATCGATGCAGAGTGACCCCCATCACAACATTTTGACTCCATGGTAAATTAGTAAGAACATCCGACTTTCACCTATAGTGGCGGCGCCAGTCGTCATGTCAAAACTTCGGGGCAAACTAGTGGAAAAGGATAATGTTGGGGGCAAAATTTTCCGGTGCAGCGCGAAACCAAGCCCAGAGCGTTCCTGCCTGATCCTGGGAGTGGAGGCGCAAGGGGACAAAGCCCCGGAAGCTCTGAGGTTTCAGCATATCTCTAGATATAAAATAAACCTCTGGAGAGGTACACTATTTATCTTTTCGGTTAACCCAACTCCTGACTGACCTAACTAAGGGGCATTTGGAAGAAAGTACAAAATCTGAAGTTGCGAATACGCCCTCTTGTCCCACCCTAGCGCCGCCACGGGAGTTCCACTCGTGGCAGGTTCATTCCAAAAACTTTAAAAATGGAACCTATTGCCACTGTGCTTGGTGTTCAGCATAAGCAATGGAGTACTAGGGAAGACAAACCAGAGTGTGTCACAATTGAAAAAGGGCAGTGACTTAAACCATTTTGTTAGCCGTAAAGCATCATCAATCTAACAGACTTAAAAGGTACTACAGATCTGAAATGAAAATTTGTTTTACAAAGCATGAAAACTGAACCCCAGTTGACCAACCCCCATCTTTAAGGGGCATTCCTTTGCTGAGAAATAAAATGCTGAAGTTAATTCCTTTAATTAAAGGGATGTGAGGAGGTGAAAACTGCATTTCAATAGCATATAGAGTTCAGAAGTTACTAAGTTTTCAAGGTAATGCAATTTCTTCTTGAGTTGAAGTACATCATGGGAAATGCACCATGCACGTGGCACAATAATTAAAAATTACATTCAATTTATTTGTAATTTCGATACCGCTGCATGTAATATTAAGGAAAATTGTCTGCTATATACCCTACATTTTGTGTAGGGCTATGCTAAGTAGGAAAAGGTATTGCGATTGGCTCTGAGGGACATGGTCTGGAATATTCTTTCATAAGAGACATATAAACTAATCCCAATATAGACACACCCGGACAGTCAAGTGATGGTCTGATTTTAGTCGGACATAACTGGGGTCCATTATACTTTTAGTTCGTCAATTTCCATGCTTTCCTGTATCATTGATGGTTGCACACTGAATTGAATCGTTTCTTTCGATTTCACTGCATATGAGGGCTTGGAATTTATGTAGAACATAAATGAAGGCGATCTAAGGCTAATTGACCCCACTATAGGCTGCCTACTGCAGCCACTAAAAACAAGCGCTGATCGGATTCGTCTATACCTTTAAAATTGTAGATTGAGCAATCATTTCTGATATCATTGCTGTACTGCTCTACTTGCAATCTTCGTATTTTTTGCTTTTATGAAAATTAGCACACCTTGTGCCAAAAAGCAAAATTGAGGTGACTTGACTTTAAAAGCCTTTTCAGTCTGTACAATATGTCAATCTAGAAAAGAAGCGTTCAAGTTAATTTCATTTAGTGTTCTCATTTCAAAGGAAAACAAAGCAGCAAGAATGTTACTCGATGGACTATTTAACATCTCAGCAATGGAAAAAGCTATGAACATTGGAGTTAGACCAACAAACTTCATTTCTCGGCCTATAAAATTTATACTTTTTAATTAAAGAGATGAGGTATACACTTCAAAACTTTTCGATTTAGAAAAATCTGAATCCGATTTCGGGTTGAAAATATGTGCAGTGTGCCTACCGTACGGCGTACGCAGTTAACAATTTGCATTCTGTAGACTACGTTTATGATCTTTTGGCAGAATAAGTCTCAGAATATCCGGACGAAATACTTTCCTATTTGGATTGAAAAACATTAAAATACAGACTGTGTCGACAAATCCATGAGCCTACAGGATGGGTAGGCTTTCGTTCCGTATGTAAGATCACGGAGCTATTACTCAATTAGTGTAAGGCAATAATCATGGAACTATTACGTAACATCTCCATGGTAAGCTGTAGACGTCCTTCCTGAGACAGAAAACTCATAAAATGATTTTCTCGAACCGTAGTCTTCAGAAATTATTTACAAAGCATGACATTAAAAGCTTCCTTCGAATTTCTAGCATCGATAAGAAACCATGTTTTTCATCAGTGCCACGTGATGGTCTGATTTTGGTCAGACATAACTGTGGTCCACTACCTTTAATCTTTCAGATACCTTGCTTACCTGTATCATGGATAGTTGTAAACATAAAATACCCCTAGTTCCTCGATTTCACTGAATATAAGGGTTTGAAATTGCATGCAAATAATCATCCAATGAAGAAGATTTTAGCATAATGGATCCCACTACTTATGGCTGACTACGGTCACTACAATGAGCGCTGCTTGGATTCGTCTATACGGTAAGTTGAATTCGTTCATGGCATGTTCCATATCTTTGATAGATATTGATGTCATATTCGTATTTAAACACACTATACCAAGACGGTATAGACCAGTGGTTCTGAAAGTGGTCCCTACCGCCCCCTGGGGGGGGGGGCGTTGAAAAGGTTCAGGGGGGAGCTGAGGAGTTTGCAAGCAATAGGAGGCGTTGGAATTGACTAGGGGGTCCCTGGAGGTTCTCATACATTCGTGCAATAAAGGAACCTAGGAGGTTGCAGAGTGGTTGACACAGACTGTCTTCTCCGAAAGGTTTAGCAACTACTGACACAAATTTACCCAATATAAAACTTATCTGGGTCATGTTGGTGCTGGAAATTTAAAGTCGAAAGTTCAAAGTCAAAGACTTATATAAATATGATGGCATGTTGGGTGGGAGGGGGCGTTGGATCAGTCATGGATGCCTTATGGGGGCGGTATTTTGAAAAAGTTCGAGGACCACTGGTATAGACAAATAGAACCCCACCAAACATGCTCTTTTCCCTCCCTTAATGTGTAACTAACTACAATCTTGTCCAATTAGAGAGGGTTCGCTGTACGTTACGTGCTGAGCACGGTTTCCATATCCCACTAGCTTATTGCGGAATTAGTAACACATTCACAAAAAGTGGCCTACTGAGCTGAACTGAACTGAACATAAAGAAATATGAGAATAACGTCAAATGTAATTTCGGTGAAAATGGACAGCTATACGTCGGTTATCCTTACTCAAGAAAAAACATTTATTCTTTCATGTAGGTTTTCCATTCCCCTGTTATTCGTTTTTACAAGAGGCTGAATTTTTTGTCTAAAGCGAGGAAATCTCTTTTTAAATCATCCTGACCAGTCCTTCCCATCGTTAAATTCTTTGCATTGAAGATTTTAGTACAACAATATCTACAGTTATAAACACCCCCTCGTCACTGTGTAAACATCATAATTTCATGAGCTGACGAATAATAGCTTAAATGAAAAGAAGTTTCAGTCAGATGGTTCCGATTCCCCCAACCTATTAGCTTTCCCCTAGTCCCCTGACTCCCCTCTATGCTTATTGACAAAGTTACTGACCCCACTCATAACTTGCAAAATCGCCTACCTGACAACTCTCTCCTCCGAAAATTCGTTGTGCCACGAGTAGCTAAATGAGTGTAGTTGCATGACATGCTATAGAAAATAATTGGTTTCAAATTTACCGTACATAAGGAACTATTTGATGAGCACACAATATTTTAATTTATAGTAAGAACACTCTGAGTGCATACTGTGTAATATGAGCCATTTTGTGTTTTTAACTTTGATGTCAATCAAAGAACAGAATTAATTGAGAAATATCCCCCTTCTCCTGCATATGAAAAAACTGTAGTTCGAAAATAACGGCCGGCTGTCTTAAACATGCAGCTATACTGCCACGATCAAATCGTCTAAACTAAATGAGGCAATAGCCTAGATCTCATTGGTCAAACGCAGAAAGTGAACTCACTCACCTCTTCCTTCCATATTTCCAAGGATAAAAATTAAACTGTGTAGTCCCTCGCTTTCCCAGAAAGTTCCGACTAATATATATATATATGTCACCTTCCCAGCATGCATGAATTTGTGTTTACAACTTCATAGTGAGAGTCCTTCGGTACATTTTGTTCAATACTGTTATAAGTGTGTCTTCATGTTGTATCACAAACTCAAGGTACACACATCCAAACATCTACACTTCACCAGTTCACGTTAATTGCACTTGACAACGGCATATTCAAGTTTTTTTGTATCTTGTAGAAGTATACTCTACATTTCATCATTCGGAGTAGATCCGCGATACAAGTTATAATATCGATTGCAGTATCTTGTTGGAGAGTACCGATCGATGGTAGAACGGAAACATTGAAAAACGCTTGACAAACAAACTTGTTGATGACGGTAATACAACAAATCCAATAATTTCAAAGAGGTGAACTTTATTGCATGTAGCAAAATGAGTTTCAATGTTTTAAATTCATCTGTTTCAATAGGTTTTACTCAAAGTAGGATTTTCGCTGGAAACTGTACAAACCCTTCGAGTGTGACACTTTAAGTGAAGTGCCAGCTTTATTAAAGTCCAAATTTGAACATCTCAGAAGATAAAGACCAAATTTAACTAAGGATTTAAATTGAACTTACCAAATTATGTTTAAAGCAGTGTCGGGTATCATTTGGCTAGGCCTGTAGCCAAGAGGGGATGGCGAAGGAAGCAGTAGAATAATAAATTATGTAAATATGTAAATTATGTAAATATGTGTCTTTGGACTTCGATTCGGATATCTCTACAAAAAATAAAATAAAGTACAAAATAACATGTCTCCCAATGCAATATGACAATATGCTTAGCATACAGGGCCCCGAAGCCAATGTGAAGGGAGGGGTTTATCGAGCTGTCCAGTATCTCCTTCCCCGCGATCTCTGACATAAGCCAAATGTAGTTTCTGTAGGTGAATCTAAATTCTTCCTTGAATGTGACGAAATAATTAATATGCAGATTAAAATAGCTAACTTGTCAAAAGTCTAACAATGAATAATCCTATATGAAACTGGAAAATCATTATAGTTTAACAGCATTTGTCACCGAGGGGCATTATTTGCTTCATATAGTACCGGTACAAACTTCTTTTAATTTTTTTTTACCTTTCAGAAATTTGCATCTTCGCGAGAAAATGCCATATACTCAGAAGGGTACGGATTACTTACACAACTTCTGGAACCGGGAACTTGATGAACTGAAGCACCGAGCAGGGCCGCATCCCATGGAGTAAATAATGTTATTTGAAGATGTGAGGTTTAACATTGGAATCTTGCGCGTTGGAAAATGGGAGAACCAGCCTCTATTTCCTTTGTGAAAATTAACATTTGTTTCTGTGATATCAAAATAGAGTGGTGGGTTACGGGAAGTCGACATCAGGGGCGTCAACTGGGGGAAAGGGAATCGCCCCGACCCTGAGCAAACATATCTTTCCCCCATATTTCAGGCTGATAAAAAACAGCGATATATGCGTATGCTTTCATGGCCCTAAGAAACGTCTATACGGCCCTCTTGAAAGTAGTAACACTGTATTTATAATGCACGAACTATCTATGTTTTGTGAATGTACATGTCAAAGTGGGTGTACATGCGTGTTTGTGTTTCAGTGTAGGTGTGCGCTTGTGTTCTTGGGTAGATTGGGTATAGATGGATCAGGTTCGGGACATGATCCAGGGTTCCGTCTGTTTGAAAACCTTTGCCCCTCCCCATTCCACAAACTCTTTAAACACCACTGGTGGACATATCTTCTCCCCTCTCGGTCACACATTGGGGCAACTTCCCTACACACAGCTATGTGTCATTGTTGAGACTGTGTGACTTACAGAAACAATGTTTCTGAGAGATCGACAAAAAGTCTAGGGGAGATATCTTTACGAGTTTGAGCATTTTTGGACAGTACACAGGTCGTGCTCTTGTAACAGGTTAAGTTCCTACACGATATACCCACCAATTCTGCCAATTCCCCTGGGTTTTTTCGTGTGTGTGTGGAGGGGGGGGGGGTGTCATGATATATAGACAGGCAAAAAATAGTGTGTTATTTGCCAGTTTTTATTCCTAGGTTGGCACTGGAAAGTCATATTAATTTTTTCATTACTTTTAATTTGTTTCCAAAGCAGGCTTATTGTGTGAGTGAATAGGGTTAGCGTCACATGGATTAGGAATATTTGACCTGTTATTTTATAATGTATCGTCAGAAGTGCATAAAGGTAATAAGAACAGTGATCAAGTCCAAGATTAGTGCATTGGCATGAATCTTTCATTGCCATCATACGAACAGTCCTTTCCAGACGTTATTTAACTTTTCCCACTACGAAGCAATATCGACGGCGCTCTTTAAACATGTAATGTTCAGAGGCATTTGTTTCACAAGTAGGATTCCTGAAATATAGTGAGAGGACGCTCTTACACTCTAAAAATGATTACCCAACCTGGGCATAAATTAACCAACCGTTGGTTCATTGAGTATACCACCAGACCGGAATTGAGTGAAAAAACTGCCCAACTTAGATGGTTAAGCGTTTTATTCAATAGTTGTGCAAAAGAAATTATCCAACCATATTTTTGACCAACAAATGGTTACACTTTGTACCCAACGCATTTGCCCAGTCTGTACTGTCGGGTGCTTGTTTGGGTTCCCATATGACCAAATATATGATTATATGATTTGGACAAAAAGGAGATCTAACAAAGTTCACACAGGCTAGAACTTACACCCTCCCTTGTATGCTAGTCATGCATTTTGTCAACATAAATAGGAAGCGTACCTGCTCAGGCTGACTCAAAAGGCCTTTCAATTGAAGTTAATCCATTCAGTCTAGACAGACTGGTGTTAAACGGGCTTTCGAATTCCTTTGCACTCTTTATACAGTTAATTTGATGGGTTATTTGGAACTTCATGCCATTCACCTTACTTGTTCTTCATTTAATGAAAATAATTTTCTTATGCCATAGCCTGTAACTTTGCTTCTTTTACATAATTGGGTAAATAGTTTGTTTTGGACAATTAGCTTACATGCCATCCGTTTATCAGAGCAATGAAAGGCTTTCAAGGTCATCCCATTCACTGTTGGTAAAGGAATCCTGCTTTTCTCTAAGGTAGGCTTTTAACCATGGAAGTAGTACTTCCATGATTTAACCTTTAGCAGTTTGAGCGCAGTACTAGAGTCTGCTTATTTCGGGCTGCATAAAGGCAAAGTTTATATGCCTATTGAGAAACTTTTCAAAGTTTGGTTTGGCTCTTTGCCAAAGCGTCAGTACGACTTTAAAACCAGAATGCAAGGCATTCATACTCGCGAATGGAGGCGGTCTAACGGTTCTAGTGATATCAACAGAGAGTTGCTAAATTTTAGCAACTGTCGGATACGTGTAACAGATGGTGAATTTGTTATGATGATGAGGTTTGCACATTTCAGAAAATGATATCAGGGCTGAAAGTCAGGAGAACGTAGATCGCAAATGCGGCAATATTTGAACAGATTTCAGCTTCAAACGGGAAACCAAAGTTAGTTGTGTCCCCCTCTGAGAAACTTTTTTTGCGTTATATTTGCTCCATGCAAAATGGTGCTTTGTTTCGCAAAACTTCGAACTGATTATCGCCTACGTTTTTGAATTTCCTATTTGGGGAACATGAAAATTTTCAAAAGACTCATTTTTATTCTTTGTAGAGATTTTACACGTGACATACATATTACTACCAAAGAAACAATGTTTTCCGGTTTTCAGTGGTGTTGAAATGGAAAATGGTGCAGTATTTGTTCAGTCATCGGTACATTACCTAGTCATAATTAAAATATCTCAAAATCAAAATCTCTCAAAAATTTGAACTGCAAATCCGAAGTACGGATCATGCGGGAAACACATGAAATGCAGACCTTGTGGACATTTTACAAATCCGCCCGGACGCCAGTGCCAACTACTTAAAAGAGGACTTCTTGAAGAAATCGTTCTACAGTGGATTGTTTTGCCTCCTGGCAACACTGACAGGCTACATTGGACCGGAGCATAGGATATCATCATCGAGATAGTTCCCTATGTATTGTTGAGCTTATGTTATGTTCATCAACTTGATGCACTATTGAATAATACGTTGCTAATAAATGGTAACGTAATCGTAGCCTCGTGAACGAAATATTCCCTCATTTAATTATCACAATTTATGTTTTCGTTCCATATTCGATTTAAGGCTGTCAGCAATACATACCGGTAGGACTTAGAGTTTCCAACTTTTCTTTTGTTATTTATATATTGTGAACAAATTGTCACCTTAAAAGTTTTCAGAATAAGAAAAATATGGCACTCTAAGCATGCAGGAATGAGGCACAGGGAGCGTCATTTCCTGCAATCTTAGGGGTGCTTTTAGCGACATTTCCCCCTGGCGGGACGCTCCGCGCGAGCCGATGGTCGCGCTCAGTGGCGGAGTTAGGGGTTTCGGTCAGAGGGGGCGAAAATGGTCTGCAGGGGCGCTTCGAAGGAGTAAATACCGTGAGCCTGTGCACGATCGAAGCCACGGCTTTTCATATTTTCCATTAATTTGATTTTCACCTGGTAGAAGACTACTTTAACATTTCTCTTCAGCAAGTTTTTCTATTAAAACATGTTAAAATTTCTATCCATGGGCCTCCGCTGAAGAAAATTCGGGGGGAGTGGGAGTAAATTCCTGTAGGGGGAAAGCTCCGCGCCACCATGAGTTGGCGCGGAGCGCAAGAAAATTTTGGCCTAAAATGCCGCTCAGATCGCTGGAAATGACAATGCTATAAAAGCCTATTTACCGCATATAAATAGGGAAAACATTGAGTGAACTGTTAAGAAATATTGATGTTAATTTTTCTTCGTCTTTTTCTTTATGTTTTCTTCGTTTTTTCAGTTTTTTTTTATTCATTTTCCAGGGGAGGGAAAGTCTCCCCCCCTTGCCCCTACCTGCGGACGCGCATGTTTCTATCCTTCTCTTCCACATTCTAGTATGAAGGCAGTCATTATATTTTGTGTGTTATTGTCAGGTCTCGAGTTAAGATTTTAATGTAATAATCGGCTACTTTTTGAAGGTAAAGATTAAACCTGCTAGAGCTAAATAGCAAGCAATCTTACAGAGGGAAAAAGTATGGAAAGTAATCACCGTTAGGTGTACATTTTTGGCACCTGGAAATCAAGATAAGTACAGGAGGCAACATTAAATGAGGTAATTTACATCATGCGACCTCTCTTAAATAGCCATTAATTAAGTACATTAAAAGAAATAGCCAAGACAAGAGGTCTACTTGGCTTTCTAGATACAGAATTCATAATAAATAAAAGTAGCCTAAACTTAAGCTTTTTTGGTGCAATGTTCTGGCATTTTAGACCACGGAAGTATAGAAATAAGCGTTTTCGTAGAATTATCGTGCAGTGTCAGAAATAGCCATTTATTATGATAATGATCACTTGAAGGAAAGCAAAATGAAAACTACTCATTACAACTCTTAAATCATTACCACTATGATAACAGTTCTATTTTACTATAACCTGAATGTTCTCTTCAAATGATTTTGAAAAACGTCTTTTTATTGTCTATGTTGACAATTATCCCCGACAACAAGAGGGCTATTTTCGCTACAATTATTGCTGCGCCCTTTGCAACATCTTTTACTGGCCGGGAGGGTTAATTTAGTGTCAGTCTGTGTATTTTGTAAGCTTATAATCACGCTTGGTGTGGAAGCTATGAACTTAGCACAGCGACAACATTCATTAGTGCGTATAAAGCATGAAGATACGTTTGGGGCAAAACCTATCCCTAAATTACAGAAGATGACCTTTTTCATCAGAATGAAGTGCAGTTAGTACATTTACTGGTGGCTGTTTGAGCATTTTGTTATCTGGGCCTTAAAACAACGCTATTAAATTTTGTCTTTTGCCAAAAATGGTGCAAGAGTAGAGTATGTTGGAAAACCCCAAAAGGGCGCCGACAGACGATTTTGGTCCGTCGGGGGGGGGGGGGGGCGACCGCCCCCTGACCATATAGCAGCTCCGCCACTGGTCGCGCTCCGCGTATCACTCTCACCCGTCACTAAAATTGACGACGCCCTGTGTTAGGTTAGGTTAGCCGAGGTTTAACAGCCCAGTTTCGAATCTATTGGTTGACAGCGTTTTAAGTTTTAAGCAATTAATGGCCTCTCATCCTACAAGCTACCAGGCAGGTTATAAACTTATCTTACTCTGTGTTTAACCATGGATGGAGCTAAAAACAATAGCTTACCGTTGTCTACATAAACGGGATTACGGGGGTGGGGGCTCCGGGAAATTGCCACTCCCCCCATTTTTTCCAGAACTTAGTTTTTTTACGTCTTGGTGTGGTTGCTTTTGCTACAGAAATACAAACTGGAACTGACAGAGCTTCGCAAGTGATACTTAATTAAGTTGTATAATGTTTAAACAGGTCATATACTACATTGAAAACTAAATAAAAACAATATTCTTCCATTTAGTGTCTCAACGCTGTTTTTTCGACACGCTTCCTGCACACTCGTTTTAAATATTTCAGTTTCATTACTGAGATGTTTCAAAGGTTAATTTTTTCGGCGCGCTTCGCGCGCCCCATCATAGACAACGGCTGAATTGACATCACAAGAAAAGCCATCTAGCTTTAGTTCTGAAAAGACGATCTGGGGCACCAAGGAGAGAGCCCCGGAAGAACCTCAATTTTAAGTAATCAATTTTAAGTAATCAATTCTCCCTCCCCGCACTCTCTGCATTATCGATCCCGGCCGACTTTAATCATGCGGAGTAAGAATATAATTGGAAAAAGTCAAATTGTGATATTCGTGGTCTGTTAAGTGCCCATCTTATGAAATTTAAAGTTGAAGATAAAATGCATCATTTTAATGCCTACAATTTCGTAAATACCCAGGAGCTTCCGGGGGCCTCTCCCTCTCCCTCGACCCCCACCGGGGCTTTTCCCCTGGACCCAACGCCGTTAGGGGGGACCGTTTGGTAGTCTGTCCAATGTTTCCCCCTCCCCCCACTCTCAGAGATCAAATCCCGCCCTGGTTGTCTAGACATAATAGCCATGCAAACCTGAACAAACGTATGACGTTTACCTTATATTTAAAGGCCTGTTTCGGAAAAGTAATCTATTTAATCTGTTCTGAAAATTAATCTAACAAATCACTGGTGATGGGGGTGACAACGGGCCCATGATGTCTTAATCCTATGTATATAGTAGTCATGTTCAGGATCTTGTAGGCCATGTAACTTAGGTAACATTACATGACGTCATGATAATCTTGTTGTTATCATAAATTTACGTATTTTGTATGCACCTTGACCTTGAAAATATACTGAAACTGAAAATATACTGAAACTGAAAAATTTGGGGGAAATTTTGGAGCTTTGCCCCCCTGGAAAATATCCTAGCTACGCCACTTTCTCAACGTATAATGGAAACAGAGACATCCTTAAATAAATATATTTGTTTTCATGGTTAACGCCTTTTAATTAACAAACACTTACAAAATAAGAACACCAACAAGCACAGAATGAAAACACTGTAACAAGTCCATAAAGCGGCTACTTTACTTCGCATTCGCTCACAAAAAGTATATAAATGCCTATTACCATACCTTCGTTAGTAAAGTATGACCTTTTCAAAATAGTCAAGGCGTATATTTGTAACTAATATTACGACTTATTTTCGTGCAGTACGTACATATAACATAAAGCGCAAATCTGAATAGCCAACGCGAATGAAAATAGGGACTCATCAGCTGTACTTTACAGCAGATTAAAATGCATATTTTTACACCGAAGGGCAATTTAGACAAAATCAACTACGCAGGACCACACTTATGGTTCCTTCTTATCTGCTTATGTTATAGTTGAATTAGAAAGAATGATATCAATTGATAGGCTCAACCTGTAAAACGTGTTGTAGGTTTGTTTATCCCGACAATTTAGAGGATGTGCGCAGGATATGCGCATGTGCATAGTCACCAAGACAAATTACCGAACTCGCTTATTTGCCTTGCCAGTAAAATATAGGTATTTTGGCTCTTTTTTGAAAAGGTTGAGACCTTTGTAGATTTTACTTTGAGATGCTGGAAAACTTAAATCTTTTTGTAAAAACGCACATGTGATATGAAATATTAGATATCGACTGTTATGAATATCCATGATGTTTCCGGGGAGGTGTCATATTGCGGCTGTAGTAACCTGCTCTTTAACAATGGACTCGTTTTTGTTGATTTAATCATTTTTGAACCCCTCTGAACCCCACCTTAACGCCCAAAAGCGTAAACTAGGCTTTAAAAGGGGTTTGGGTCTCCTTGAAAAGTCTGAGGAACCTTCACCCTCTTACGAAACGTTTAATCAAAAACAGGCTTTGAAAATGTGTAAATAATGCCTTATTCACTAACACCGGAGTTATTTAGAGAAAATGAATTGTGTATTGTACCCATTTATCTATGTACCAAATAAGAATATGCATCAAGTACGATTGTATATGATGAAAAATGGTAAAAATAATGCAAATAATATGTTATTATATAAACTAAGTGCTATTTAAAGTTTTTAACATGACGTACAAGCCTGTAGTATTCTGTTCAGCAATCTTTTCGACGGAAACACTTTCTACGGGCAGCGCCACCATTAGCTGGCGCGGAGAGCACAAAAATGAAAATGCGAACTCATCAGACATCCGGAATGGCATTTGCCAGGCTTGCAACTAGAAGCAAAGCAGTCGTTGTTTTGGGTTTTCTTTTGCAATAAAAATTTGTATTTCAATAGTTAAAATCAGGAACTTGCTAAGTAATCAGAAAGTTTTCAGATAACATATGCCACTGCACTACCATTGGATGAAATGGTCTTTCGGGGAAAACTAACAACGCAATGGAAAATATGCTAATGTTTTGATTCTATTGCGACTCTCGTCTAAATTCTACTGAATTGATGAGATTGTCCATAGGCGTAGGAAGTGGGGGCTGGGGGCGATAGCCCCCCCCCCCCAGTGAAAAATGAGAGGAGCGGAAGCATACTTCCGCTTCCACTTCCCGGGTCAGAAAACCCCTTTCTCAATTTTTCCAATGACCAAATAGGGCGAAATTTCCGGCGGGCTTCGTGCGCCACAAAATGCGATGTCAGATGTATTAGTTCTCGCTCATAAATCAGTTGGTAAACTTTTTGAGCTCTGGAAATGACAACATCGGATATTTACCATATTTGACAACACATCATCAAGAGACAACCGCAGCTATATTGCTATTTTTGTACACTGTCTTTCATAGAATTCCAAATTAACTTCAATGAGAGCTCTTCAATTTTAAAAAATTTGTCTAAACAGACAACAAAATTTGCGAAACTTTTGAATTGTCATCGGAGAGTGTCAGTTAGAAGGACTTAGATAACATTACGTAGCGACAACGATTCAGTCGTAGAGCAATCTAGCTTCTGCGTGAAGCAGTTTATAGTTTGGCTTCGCCGAACGGCTTTTTGGCAGAGAGTCGGGAGAAAAACAATCATTCTTAGATTTGACATCAATATATGAAGGAAGTGCAGATTCTTAAGGAATCGACTAACTCTTTAAATTTCCTTATAGGAAACCCAGAATTCAAAGCGTTTTGTAATGCAAGCTCCATATCTACACATACTTGTTTAAAAGGGGCAAAAATTTCGGCGCTCTTCGCGCGCCTCAATACGTCCCCGATACAGTAATGTTCACACTTGACAGAAAAATTTGAAAACTAAGCTACCACTTACAAGCCCGAGACATTCTATTTCCAGCTCTCTGAGGGGTCGTGATATTTCAAAACTTTCTGTACGTTCCGCGCCAACTGAAGATATATAGTCTTTCGAGCAAACTTCATATTCCTACAGAAGTCAGGGGCGATTGCTCCCTGGCTCGAAAAAGTGAAAAATTCGGGCATTTGCCGTTTGAGACACCAGTCAAATACTGTGCGGTTTTCCCAACTTTTCCTTCTTATAATTCTGAATTCTCCTTAATAAAAGCCGCTTATTTGTAATTGTTAGTTTTAAAAAGGCTTCGCGTACCCTATAAATTGCAACCATGCATTAAGTTGTCGCCAATAAAGCAGTTGGTAATAAACCTTTCCGAGCCGCTACAGTGCCATTCTGCTAAAATTTTCTTCAATATTGTCTTTTTATTTTTAAATGTTTTGTCTAAAAAACAAAACAACAAACTTGCGAGAGCTTTTTGAATGTCGACCAGAAGCCTTAATCCGCACTCATTAGATAACATTATGTAACAACAACGATCTTCAGTCGACATGCTATTTTAGATATATGCTAATAGGGAACGCAGATGCTTCGATAGTCCCCCAAAATATTCAAATTTCCTTACAGGAAACTCTGACTCTAAACTGTTTTCTGCAATACAAGCTCCTTATTTACAAATGTGTAAAAGGGACCAAATTATCGGGGCGCTCGGCTCGCTTCAAATTACGTTCCTAACACAGTACCGTAAGCAGTGTGCACGCTTGAAAAAAAATCAGATATTTTTTTAGAAAAATTGTTCTTTCTCGTAGAAAAGTAAAAAAATCTAGCATGAAAATGTACCTTTTAGTCAATGGTGTAGGCTGAGGTGCAACGGCAAAAATTTTCCCGCCCCCTCCTTCTCCTATATTACTTCCTACGCCACTGAAATTGTCTAGGTGACTGCCCTTACTTTCGACTATTAATGATTTTAACTCTACACTGTTAAAAATTTCTGTAAATTTACAGACTTTTTTTAACTTAAACTTTTTGTATTTTACTTTTAATAGAGATTTTCTGTATCTTTACAGACACTTTGTATTTCTACAATAAAAAAAGGTTGTTTAACATGTATTTTCTGTTTATTTGAAAAACCATTTCTGTCTGCTATTTTAACCAAATTTTACTGCTTTGTAAAACTTTTTCTGTAAATGTACAGAAATTTTAACAGTATTTTGTATTTTTCTGATTTCACATAAATATACTGTCATTTAACAAACATTCATTTTGTTTTTACGCTGAAAAAGAAACAAAAATAAGCCCAAACAAACAAACAAATAAGAAATAGCCAGAAAATTTTCAATATATAACATGCATCGTTCTGCGAAGTTTCAGTTAAAAAAGAAAACATTTTTGGAAAATTTATGGCCCTATTTGAAAATTAACTTACATTTATTATACTGACAATTGGTATACTGATGTCAACTCATCGCCACAGGCGCTCATGCACTTGATCGAATTAAAAACGTTTCACAAATTTACTTGAAAGAGTCTGTAAATTTACCACTTTATGAAGTAAATCTCATTTTGCATAAATGGGTGGAGCTTATTTTGTAGGCATTTTCCTAACAAAAGGATTGCTGTTGCTTTGAATAATATCTTTTTTGGCTTTTTTTAATCAGGAAGTGATAAACTTATTGTTTACCTTGTCTGGAAATGTTTGCAACCAATGTATTTGCATTCTTTGTCATATTTATTTTAAAAACAATTATTATATTGTACCAAAAATGTGACTTTCCAATTACAAAGTTCCTAGAGATAGCAGTCTACTGGACAACAATGTGATAACAAAGTATTCTCATTGTGTTTTGATTGAAAATAACTTCGTAACGGCACATTACGTTGATAAGCAAATACCTGATCTACGTAATGGTGAAGTGTATGTTACGTAATAACATATGAAAGGAAAAAAGCGATATTATAATAAATATTAAAACGCCGAGAATGAAAACAGTAGGCTGTGTAAATTCACATAAAATTAAGGTAAAAAAAAACAGAACAATTCTGTAATTCGATTTTACAGTAGACATTTGTAAACTAATTTACATGCAAAAACTGTAAAGAAAAAACAAACACTTAATGTTTTTTCATGATTACAGTCTGGCTGTAAAAAAAACATTATTTGGTTGGAAAAAAATTTGCCATAAAAATTATGTAAATTTTACAGAGAAATTTCTAACAGTGTATAACACTTTTGAAAAAAAGAAATATCACGTCACTAGGTGTGTTTAAACTGGTAAACGGCGTATCTTCACACAGAACTGTGGGAGGCCATTCTCACACTACATCATTATGTACTTGAAAAACAACCTACCTAATTTTCATTACTGTTGCCCGAATTTGGCTGTCGGGAGTGTCAGGGCAGGATGGATGGTAACGTTTCAGGCAGTGCAGTTGAAGACACTGGAGTCCTACCGTGTAATCATCCATAAAAACGTTACCTTGACTAAGATATAATTTTCTTAATGTTTGGACAGGCAAGTATTTCGACCATTTCGGACATTGTGTTGCGAAAGACTAGAGTAAAGCCGACGAATAATAGCTTTCTTGAATTGCTCGTTGAAAATTTATGTGATTATGTCACGGACTTCCCATGCCTATACATGGACAGAGCATACTGCACGGTAGATTGCCGCTACCGTACATGTGAGAAAATGCGCACCAAGATAGCCGTCTGCTATGGTTTTGTGTGAAAGTTTGGACTTGCTCAAGTATATCCCCATATTTTGCAAGAAAGTTGGATATTTTAGAAATATGGCAAGATAAGGTCAAAACCACTTCAAGTACTGAAGAAATATAATATTGTTTCCCATTCAAGTGTACTACATTTTGTTTAAAATATAACAGAGTTGTCGTCAAATCAGACGATTCATAGCTTAACGGCGGCCATCTTGGTGCGCCTTTCTTGTCCCAGTCGGTGGCGACCATCTACGGACAGGACGTACGTGTCACATGCTATGTTCATGTATATGCGTCCGTGGATCTTGTTCATATTTCTTGCAAATCTTACCGTGACTATGATATTTTTCATTTTTAGTAAGATTTCAAGCACTTTTCAATTTTTTCAATTTTTTATAAGATTTCGTCAACGCTTAGTTGATTTCTGAACAATTAAAATCATGTCAATTCTTGAAAACTCAAATGGCTGCCCGAAATTTTCAAGATTCTTGCCCAAAATTTGGATCTTGCAGAAATTTGGTGGGCAGTCTGCCGAACCTGCTCTCGTCTAGTACGCTTATAGGAGTTTGGGTTGGGTTCCTAAGAACCTGAATGCCTGAAAATGACACAAACAATCACATGTGAAACCGTACTTCATGTGCAGAATTCCGGGTTTTAAGTATTTCTTTGCTTTTACTGTAAATTTACAGGCGTTTTTAACAGTGTAGTGATGGTGATGGCACATTCTCCAAAATTGTCTTTTTTCTTTTTCATTCTTTTTCATTGGGGTTGCACAGGTAATACATCGAGTGTCAATAGGATAAATGCAATGAAGTACTATTTCACTTTATTTTTTTGCATTATATGCCTACCCTCCCTATCTCCTAACCTAAGTACCCGGCAAATAATCAACACTACATTTGCTTGAACACTGAACAAACTAAATTGTATAACCAATAGGAACTACCGGTACTAGTACACGTTCCTGAAATTTCCTGAACTGTTTCGTGCTTATAATGAGCATCAATGTTGACACAAACGACCACTTGTCCTATCCAGCCTTCTCTCGCGAAAAGTAATCATGCATCTTTGTACAAATATTCGTAAGCAAGTTTCTACCACATACCAATAGAAACCCTGACTGAGATATAACACAGTTATCAATACAAATGAATTACAGTTCAAGCCTGTCAGGTCAAACCATTAGTATCTTTTTCTTCCCAAACGAACTATAGAATTGTTACCTTTTACCTCCCTGCTTTTACCACGTCAGATGGAATTGTTGTTGACGTAATTGTTGCTTGGGGGTAAATGACCTCCTCCTGTGGCGAAGTGCAGTAGTTCAAGATTGTGCTTCTCGCTCATGTTGCGGGTAAGACACCCAATTCCCTATTTATTTTCTCCATAAATATGTCAAAAATTCTGTGTTAAAAGTTTTCCGTAAAAGTACACAATAAGGATTGTAACATATGGCCATCTATATGTTCCTTAATTTGATGTAAGACGGTTTTCAAAGTTTGGACTATTTTCTTGGCACTCGGGCCCTCAGTCAGGATCACAGTCCTGCGAAACAAAATTCATCCCCTTAACCTCCACCCGTCAAGTATAGAGGTTCAATAAAACCGTCATCTCAACTTTCAACTTCTTCAAGGAAGGTATTGCAGCCATTTCACAGTTGACCATCTTCAACACTGAAAGCCGGGAATACAGTTAACTACCTTCACAAAACAGACATGGTTCATACCATTGTATATCCGGGGTTTATTGAACACTCTTAGAATCATCGAGTTCTTATAATATCCTGCTATTTGACTGGTAGATTCTACCAACATATAACATGTATATACTAATATGTATACCTATATACATTCCATTTGATTTTACCGTACGTTTCCTACAGTTGTTCAGTGAATGCTGACGCAGCAGGCTGTTGCACTTGTGGAAATATGTTCACAGGTTTGGGCGTAAAATCCGTTTATACAAACTTGGGTGAGTTAAATCTGTTTTGTTTAGGATGTACCGACGTAGTAAGGCAATTGTCATCAAAATCTGGCGAAAGTGTTACTGGCTTTTGATAAGTGGGATAATATTTCTGTAGTTTAATGGTTCATATAGGTCTTATATAGTTATAACTGTATCATGAGTAACTTACTGGATGTCGCCTTGAACTTGGAAGGAGTTACCTTGTTGGACGAAATTAACGCTTAACTTGCCAATCCATAAAGTTGCAATAAAGATGTGTCCAAGTGATATGGGGTTGAGTTAGGCGGTTGTTTGTCACAGCCATCAGGGGGTAGTTTTGATGTTCATGCATTCTCAGGAACTTTTGAAGAAAAGTTTAAGTTCTTTTCGAATGAAGTCGAACGAAACCAGCAACAAAAGTAACAGACCGCCTGACAGATCTGTTTGTTCAATGTACGATTGACTACTCTTTCAGCTCCGCCTTTCTAGGGTGAGTTTGGATGTTCGTTCTCATGCTGGGAAAAGACTCAACCAGTCTTAGATGTAGTGTGCAATTTTTTCGAGCCTAAATTGTAAAACTCGAGAAAGATGTAGAAAAGGGATTTTCCCATTTCTGATATGATAGAGATGTGTTTCTCCGATTTCTTTATGGGCACGGAAGGAGAAGCATGACGTAGCTGTCACCCGGGAATATTGCTTTGGTCAATCCAACTCATGTGAACGTGTATTTACTTTTAAAATGCAATACGTTACATTTATTATTTTCTGAGCACTTTTTCTCATTAATGAATCTTCTTGTCAATGACCCACTGGTGCACATTCGGACGGTTTTCAAATAAATTTCCTGACGTAACTATACCGGCCATGGGATACACATCCCGGGGATGGGGGTATATCCCCCAATATTTGATTAGGCGAGGATGGTCAATGCAATCACCCCAATGTACAGTTTATAGATACGTGTATGCTGGCATTTTTGGCTGGCAAGTACATTAATTAATCATTATTTTCATGAATAAAGTTGCAAATAATCCGGTTATCTGACGCCAACTTGCAGGTCATGTAATGGTCTCCAAATTCTATTTCCAATTGCTGGGATAACCTTATGAGTTACCGGTATTTTTTAGCTTTACAATACTTTGTTGCTCTTGTTCAGTTTCAGTCCTCCGATGCAACTTGTTAAAGAGTATTGTGCTAAAAAGTCTTTCCTAAATGTATATGTTGGCAATACCCAAGAACATTACCTCTGAAATATACCCCTTAAAGCTGTCTTCCTGCAGGGGCCTGTAACGTCTTTAAATCCAGGAGCTTCAGGGGCTCTGCCTTTGCACCCCCACAGTTGTTTTGCCCCTGGACCCACCAGTGGCCCTAAGGCGGGGCCCGACCCCACCAGAGAGTGGTTTCGCGTGAAAATCTTCAAGATTACTCATAATTCAAACCCACCACCTGGTTGAAAAAAATCTACACCCATGATGCCGGCCCCCATGAGACAAAGTTATTGAACCAAATTATATGTATGTATATATATATAATATGCCTGTCTAATTTTAATGTTAGATTAAAACTGTTACAAAGATTTATAGAGGTTTTCATTGATGCATTTCACTTTAAAGACTTCAATTAGACAACAAAAGAAGACCTCTGAAAGTTTTACAGAAATTCCAACAAAATCTGTAGGTTCTTTTTTTTTGTAAATTCAATGAAAGTATAAATTCCAGATTGTTTTTATTTAAATCGGTGCAATTGTTTTGGAAGAATGAAACTTTATCTAAAATAAACCAATAGGCTTGTTTTAAACTTCTGTATACCATGTAAGACTAAGTTAATTATCCTTAGAGGGTTTCGTTTCTCATGGCAATAGCAGATTGAAATGAAATCAACTGGGTTTTCGGTCAATTCGTGATATTCGTTTTACAGACTCAATTTTCCCTCATGGAAGTCATTCACATTTAGCAAACTGAATTTGGATAAAAAACCAACCAGTATGCAAGTGTGTCTATTGTTACTAGCTCGGTCATAAAGCATTGATTTCCCCGAAAGTACCTGTAGTCAATTACTCAAGCATTAATTCTGTGTGGTATTGCATAGGAAAGTGAATCACACACTACTAAAATCTGAAATGGCCCCATGACAGCCAGTCACATGACAAATCTGCCGTTACATCTGTTTGATAACATTGGCCAAAACATAAAAGAAATCATGTTTTTCATTCACTGAGAAATCTCTTGACACAAAGAATATATGGAAAAGCATCTGCATTATCCAGTGATAAAATGATAAAGAAAATACATAGAAATTACAACTCCAGATGGTTCTCTGCTGAGCGCATTTTCCACTCTGACAGTCTGACCTAGCCCGCGGAGCGGACGATGTCTTTTCCTTCTGCTCATCGCTACGAAAAACCATCTTAGAGGCGTCTGCGTAAGGGGACTGCAGCTACAGTGGCGCTACGCAGGCTAACTCTGACCAAAGTTGAAGGTAATGATCATAGTTACTGACATACATGATACTGACATATTTTTCTATTTGAAGTACTCACTTTAATCACAAAGGAACGACGATAAACTGGGTCTTACATATTTAAGTATACACTTGTACATATGCTACTGAAATATGACAGGTAAACAATTTAGTGCCCGAATGTCAGTCCCATGACCATGATAACCCAAGATTAAATATTTCTTTGAATTGTAAAAAGTCTTCGCTCATTTTTCCATTAGATTGGTAGATTACATTTTTTGCAACAGGGTGCACAAATAGAACAAACGAAAAATTGTCTCTTTTTATTACTTACAAAAAGAGCACAGATCAGTTTTGTTAAGTCCAACTTAACAAAATGTGGTAATACATTTTGACACAAGGAATAATTGACAATTCGATTCTGAAACCATTTAAGAGTTACCGAAGTATACTATTGAAATCTAATTTATTGTATTATTTCAATACCACATCGATCATAGAAATACTGAGAATACCAATTCCATTTACTCTTAAATAAATATTTGAAATAACACATTGTTTCACTAATATATCATGTAACACCCGGCGCCCTTTATCAGACTGCAGTAACATTCTATTAATTGGAGGTCTTATAGGCATAGACAATTAGAACAAATCTGAAAATTAGGATTGATTGATAGGATAGCTCTACGAAAGTATAGGGAAACCAACGTAAATTAATAATTGATAATCTTCGGATTTATAGAACCCACGGATCCATAAAGGTCGAGGCGCTGTTTATGAATCATTCACAATCTGTTCATTCTAAAACTCCTTCTCAGACCCTGGGGACAATACAAACCTGGCAGCCATTTCGACTCTCACGGTTTTAACACTCGATATGTATTACTGCCCTGCTATCATATCATATGTTGAGCACCAGACAAGAGGGCAACAGGTCCAATTTCTAAAGTCTTTGGTTTGACTCGACCAGGATTTGAACCCCATACCCGGCTGAGAGGCGGGTGCTCTAAACGCTAGGTCAAACTTTTACGGGCTCCGCCCTTTCTTTTTCGCCATATCAACATACCAAATACGCGAAAATTAGCATTATGGTGCTCTAGGAGAGTATTCAAGGAGGCTTTTTCAGGCTCACCCTTCCTTTCCTCAAGGACAAACACCCATGAACACGAGTCCTGGGTAGGACTTTAAGCCGCATCCGTATTTGTGGAGTTTGCTAAAGCGAGGGAGTAATGAGGTTGCTCTTTGCCACAATTGTCTCCATGGCACCCTTGAGCATTTTGTATTGGGGTGGTTTGTGGTTGTTGGACTACTGTTGGCTTGGGGTTGGCTGCATAGCAGTTTCTCAGTATAGTAGCAGTAAAAAAGACTCTTTGTTTCCTGTTGTAAAGGTATGTTTAGTTTGTCATTGTGTTTGTGATCCGTCAGGGTTTTTGTTTGGGTTTGGGGTTCTCCTTTAATTTCTCAGTCCCGTTTTATACGTGCTTAAAAAAAACCTCTGAACACGAACTTCGTATGACATTCAATCCCGTAAATATCTTCGGGGCTTTCCCGCTTACCCTTGCCTCTGTCACAACAACAACAACAAGCATTTTTATACTGTGAATACCTTCCGATATGTCATGAGCGTTACCGAACTATTTTGCAAACTCGCAAAGTTAGCACACACGTGGGCCAGGTCGAAAACGCGGAAAACGAAAAATCGCGATAGTTGTCCCTAAAACTGTTCACGGTTTCCGCGTTTTTGACCTGGCCATATCGAAAACGCGAAAATTGCGGAAGAGTTCCCTCTTTAGGAATTACAGGAAATTTCTCCACGAAAGAGCAAAAAGTGGTGAGGAAATTTATCTGTTTATATGTAATAATTACTGCTTTCAAGCCAAGTGCCAAAGACCAATTTAGGTGCCTACAGGTACTCATAATTTGAGAATAAAAACTGCCACACAATTTTCATCTCAAGATCTAAAAAACGGGCCACATGGCTTTTAGGAAATGAAGTGGTAAAGGAACTTTCGCTTATACCCTTTACACTTTAACGCGATATCCACGTTTCGACCTGGCCGGCTGTATGGCCAGAAACCGTTGATATGGAGTGGATATGGACTTCTTCCAAAACCTCTGAGTATATATTTTCTTCAGGGCGGCGAGAAATTTTTGCTAGGCTAAGTATTTTGTTTAAATATCGGTCCAAATTGATGCCTGTACTGCCACAGCTTCTGCTCCAGTAATTTAATTAATTTTAAACTTGGAATCTCAAGTCAAAGGGGTTCAGATGCTGCCGGAGTGCGCGTTGGAAGTGATAGTTTCCTGCGATTAGGAAGAAGTATTTTGTAATTACTTTCCTGCTCCAGCTGATGATGGTGATCCGTGCCAAGTTCCCTTCCCCCATAGGTTCTAAATATTTATTCCCTGGGACCAGAGAACTGCCTTTTGACGGTGTATGCATCTAGAACTTGATTTTTGCCTTAATATATATCATATAGACCTTCAAATAGCCAAAAAGTTTCCAAAGTGGAGGGCACTAATTGGGTTACACCAAAGACTTCAAAACTGAGCCTATACGCCGTTGTGCGTGGTGTTTCGCAAGAGCATAAGAGTAGGGGGAAACAAACTAATTCGCAACTGGAAGAGAGGCCGTGAGCACAGCTAGTTAAAGCAGACTGTTTAAAAATTAAGGCGCCAAGTTCAAGCTGAATCCAGCGATCCCGAAAGCATCTTTTCTTAAACTTCGGTGTACGCTACGAGCCAAGTAATGGTCGCGCTCCGCTTAGATAGTGGGCCTGCTGCATGTACTGTCCTGTTCCGCTGTTCATTATTCCAAATTTCGTCACTTCGCATACACCACAGAAATTCCTTGGCACTTTTGGCCTTCGGGTGTTTCTTTTAAATATAATTTCACTTCAATGGAAATAGAGGGAGAATTGATAATAAATAACGACGTAGATGTCCTGGAGGGTATAGTGAGGGAGACGCGTATTCAGGGAGATGATGGTCGAAGGGGCAGCCCCCCATTGGCACATTTTTTATATTTTTATGTTTTTTTTACAGTATTGCTAGTGTCTTCCCCAATAACATGCGGTAAATAGGCCTGGGCGAACATTTTCCAGCGATCGGGTAGGAAGTTTGGACCAAAATTTTCTTGCGCTCCTCGCAAACCCAATTATTTGCCGGCGATAAACGCGCATGTGATTCATTGCGGTTATTCTTACAAATAGTTCATAAAATACAAAATAAAGGGTCTCCAAAAGCATGAAAAATATCGTATAAATAATGCGTCAAATCACGTATAGTCACATTAGAAAAACAAAAAGCTTCACATCGTGCGAGGGGGATTCCCCCTCCTACCCCCCCCCCCTCCTTCCTCGCGCGCAATCGCTCTCAGACCCGGTTCCTTTGCTTTCTTGCATCAGATTAGGGCCCCCTTTATAGGAAGGTCTAGACAGGCCATTGTGAGTGGTCGTAATTTTGCAAAACTTTCTATTCTCTCCGCGCCAACTGATGGTGGCGCTCCGCTTGATCTTTCGGGCAGAAATAGATATCTCAGACAGAGAATAACCATACGTCCACATTACCCGCTTCCTCTAAGTTCAGCCCCTCACCACTTTTTGAAATGTCTGGAATCTGTAGGCATCGATTGTAACAATGAGCAGTGTCATGGCAGGAAATTCAAAAGCAAAGTTATTACACGGTGTGCTGTATGGTATCACTGGCAGTGCAACCAGGGAGCTTCCTGCCTGTTGCAAATTACACAGCTAAGTAGAGTTGTTTAATAATTCTGCTTAATATCGAAACACCCTTTTGTAATATAAGTACAAAAGCTGATGGGATAGACTTTTAGTCGGCGTCGTTTTGGCAATTATACTTCAATTGTATACCGAACCTCTAACTAGAGTACTTTGTAATTGATATTTTAAAAATGTCTGTTGTTATTGTGTGCTCTCAAAGGGAAAACGCAGTCACTCCAATAAGGATTAGTGAAGCAGACTATCCTATTTCAGGGATAAATGTTGAAAATCATGTAGCAACATTCTTTTCACTCAATCATTGTAAAATTTACAAGGAACGAAAGCTTTATATTACCTTGATATGTAATATTTATGTCTTAAAATGTCATAAAAGATACTGTACTTGGAAGAGAAACAGGAGCAAATTTGTAAGACTTACATGGTGTTTTGAATAAATTATGGATGTTTGGTTTTGCCCTTTTAGAGCTTGTGAATTTGTTTGATAGTCTGGATTTCTGTGACTCACGATTGAAAAACAAAATGAAACAAAAACCAAGAAACTTGCACGACCTTGCAAATATGATTGCCAACGTAAAGTTTGGATCACGAGTTCAATCAAAAGGTTGTTAATATGAAATATTCCTGAAAATGGGGCAAATAATTTTAATAAGAAGGATATACTGGTTTATGAGTCGGGGACTAACTTCAGTTTTGTTATGAAACTGGTGTTGTGAAAGGAAATAACTTTAACGTATTTTTAATTTTCATTCTATAGTTTACTCACTGAAAAAGAAGACACGTAAATCAAACACGGAAAGGATTAAATGTCGACCGAACCGTCCAACAGGTTGACACATTGCCCAGTGCCAAAGTAAGTGAGAAGTTTTAACAAAGACCACATAGAACACAGAACGAATTATTCGTTTTTAAGCGACAACAATGTATTGACACCAGAGATACAGGCATTATCGAAATGGATTCGACAACAATAAGTGCAGTTCCTGAGAATGAATCGAATGCTCAACCAATATGTGAGGGAATGGAGACATTAGGAGACAAAAACAAAGTAATGCTCATTTGCTATACTATCTTTTTTATTTTGGGTGTCTTCGGGAATGGTATACTTGTCCTTCTATTCCTGATGAAAAAAAACTTGCGTACCATCAACAATGCTCTCATCTCTAATTTAGCTTTCTCGGATTTTTTGTTCGTGATCCTATACGTTCCTATCAAGTATTATGAACAATTTTTCTATTTGCGGCCTTTTGGACAGACATTCTGTGTTATCTCCGTCATCACAAATTACTCGTCACAAGACGTATCTACAATATCGATGACCATACTAGCTTACTTGCGTTACCGCGCCGTCATGCGCCCTCTTCAGATCAGACAAGATGATCAGAAGCAAAGAAAGTGGATCATCCCGGTATTTTGCATAGTCATGTGGTGTGTGGCAATAGTGGCCGCATGGTATCCAGCTTCGCATTGTCAAACCGAATCGGATGAATGTTGGTTTTTAGACATGCATTACGTCGATATACCAAAACCCGGAACCTTAATTTTCCAAGTGATCAGATTTTTCTTCATGTACCTCCTGCCGCTAACAACTATTGCTATTTTTTATTCTATGATGGCATGCAAACTATGCAGGGCGCCCACTTTCCTACAAAGGAACGATTCCTCTTGTGCCACGAGAGCCAGCAGATCACGAAAAAAGCTCAGCGGGATACTTTTAGCCATTGTGATAATTTTCTTTCTCTCGTGGTTACCTAATTATCTTACCTGGCTTATCGGCTTAACTCACGGCTTCATAAATATTCCGGTGTTGGTTGATTTGAGGTCTATATTCATGTTTTTCCCGGCTTCTTTAAACCCCATCCTCCTTTTTGTGACAAGCAGTGGTTACCGACAAGCACTCCTTGAATTGGGAGCAAAAATAAAACACCGCCCTCACTTAATTGCGGGTTTTCAGAAATTGACGCATAACAGGAGATGTCCGGCTAACGACCTGGACATGACCAGATTTAGAGAGCAAAACAATAGTTAAAATTGGAAAACTTAATAGTTTGTGGCAGAGGTGGAATTGCGAATGATGGCTGAATATTGGGCGACGAATAAACATCCAGCCTATACATACAGTGCGAAAATGGTCGAAAACGAGGAACTTAATTTCCTTTAAAATATCAGTGTGGATAAACCAGGTTTGTGTCGTCCAACGTGTCCGTGATGAAAAGTCATGGCGCACTTGCTGTTTTCCCAAATAGTCTTCAGGACAGGTTATGAATGTTGAATGTATAGCTCATATGAAACAACATTATCTTGATAGGTGGTTAGTTAGAAAAGATTTAACGACACATCAACAAAAATGTGTTATAAAGTGTCATACTATTCAAGTCCTCAAGTTTAGTCGCCTCTTACTACAGGCGACCAGAGAGAAGGTAATTTATTGTCTTAAGGAGGTTCATTTTTCATTGAGCTGGCGAAGAACACAACCAAGACACACGATTTACAACTTAAACCCGTATTAATAAAATGGACCCTAATGGACTGCAGCTGGTCTGCGAGTCAGAGCTATACGAGTTTGCAAGCACTTAAGACCGAAAATTACACAAATGTAAATATACTGTAGTTGTGCACCACCTACAGATCTAGTAATCAGGCACTCAAATGAATATTCTGGTGGATTTTTAAATTTCATATGTAGGTAAAAATATTCCTTTCCATTAGTGTTGTAACACAGTCACGACTCGAGTCACCTCCTCTTGAAATGATAGTGACTCGATAGAATTCAGGAGTAGTTTCCCCATTGAAATAGTACAGTGACTCGAGTCAATGACTCGGCTCGAGTCACTTAAAAGTTTGAAAACTGGTAACTCGAGTCACTAATCTAGTGTCTCGATTACAACACTGCTTACCATTCCCACCAAACTCTATAGCAATACCTTCTTCCTAACTCAAGATGTCTCATTTAAAAAGTCGGTTATTATTGTTAAAAATACCTCCACGCCTGGACAGGGTATCATACTATTATGTAAAATATGCACATTAAGATTTTTCCCTTTTTATTATTGAATGTCCTGTTTGTCCTTGAAATTTGATACTGTTGGAACATTTGACCATATTTTCCTGTAGATGTAGTAGTGTTGGGTAGTATGGCTAATCGCACCTGCAAAGGCCGAAGTAGGTATGGAATCTAGCTGGTATGAGAGTGAGAGATGGGATAGGTATAGCACTCCAAAATAATATCGGACGAAAAGGCTTCAGTTCTATTTCAACATGATTTATTCCGTTTCAACTTCAATAAGCAGCCGGAAACAAATTGTTATTAAAATCAGCTATAATCCTGTATACACAGACGATATACTTCTGCTTCGAGGTCTGCTTCACGAGTGACCGAGGTTGCAGCTCGGGGCTTGCGGGCCCCGTGGAAATCGAGAACATTAGAGATTTAATGCAGTCTCCTGATTGGTCAGCATTTGGTACACACCGAAGTGTATGAATATTAATGATTAGTCAGTTAGTTGACCAATAAAGGTGCTGTAAAGGTGAACTTGACCGCGCAGCAAAATAATGGTAAGGTTTGAGCCGTGGTCGGGTGAGCCGTTAAAGTTGTCTCGTACAACACTGACACGTTACCTGAAACAGTTCGAAAACTTGAAGACCAAAGACCAAGCAAAGGTTAGAGAAGGCTAGTCAAAGTAACCCTTCCGTTGAACGTTTGGGTAACCCTGACTTGTTCTTACCCCTCGACATCAGGGAGCAGATAGCGACAAAAGCGACTTCACGAACCAAAACATGTTGGTGCACAAATCAGGGAAGAGAACGCTCAACTTTTTGAATGTTTATAAAATTTTGAAAAAAATGTTTAAATATTATTTATAAAATAAAAAAAAATTATAAGAAACTCCGTTTCTGATCAGAACAACGTACTTTTTCGTTGAGCTTGATGCATTCTAACTTAGAAGTTACACATACAGTTACGGACATAAAATGATGACTGCATAACGTTCTTACGTGTGTGCCTGCCTCCTTTTAGCATTATCGTGGATAACTTTTGAAATAATAAGCCTTTTGGCTGAGATCACGTGTAGTGGAATGGTCTGAAGGTCGTGAGGTTGGTCACGTATTGTCCTTTAGTGGACGTAATAGCTTCTTCGGGAAGCAGCGAAAGTTGGTTTCGTCAAACGACCCTTTGCCAGAGGGTCGGGCGGACTTTAGAAAAAAAGAGAACATATTCGGGATATGAGTTGTTCAGAATAGCAAAAGGCATGAGCATACTATTCTCCGCTCTACGCTTTATAACAAGTATGTACAGCAAGTGGACTTTTGACGGAATACCTGTGATTTAAAAATAGCACTGACTATTCTTTAGTCCTCAGATGACCAATGATATCAAAGCTGTTATAAATATATATATGTTTCGGTCCGATACTCCACCTAACGTACCCAACGTAGCTTACACAGAAAATGGGGCTATTATCATTATCACACAATCCAGTATCGTCAATAAACACCGGCCATAATTTCATCTCCTCAAAATATTAGTTACCAGAAGCGTTTTGGATTTGCATCATTTAAAATTTCACTAACTTTGGTCGAACAAATTATACTCGAGCACGAATTAACTAAATTTATACCTCAGAAAAACTTATTTCTTGCACAGATGGCTACTTTGCTGCCTTATTTTGAATAATTTATTATTCAGTATCTAAAAGTAATCTTTTTAAAAGACAAACGTTTTCTGAAAAACCTTGCAATATTTTCCTTAAATTAAAATGGACCCAAATGCATGCATGCCCATGCACCATACGCAGGGTATAGACGAATCGGACCAACGTTTGTGTTTAGTGAAAGAAAGCGGTCATTAATGGGGTCCATCAGTCATAAATCGTTGGCATTTATCGTCTAAATGTAATTTCAAACCCTAGTTTGAATCAAGGGGCATTACAGTGAACAATCATCCATGGTACCGGTAAGCAAAGAAAGTGAAAGATTAAAAGGTGATAGATCCCAGTTATGGTCGACTAAAATCAGACCATCACTTACTGTCCGGATTCGTCTTTATAAATGTTGCTAATTATACCCTTCATGACCGTCAAAATCCTAAACAAATTGAATGCAATGTTAAATCTTTACATATGATATCGAAGGTTTCCAATGATGTTTTTATCTCAGGAAAATTACATTACTTTGAACATATTACCGTCTTTAAACTGTAGACTATTGAGTTTTTGAAAATTTATCTTCATGAAGTCAATGTTTTTTGTCTTGTTCAAATCCCTTTAATAGGCTAGATTATGCTTCTTCCTCTTTGAAGAAATAACTTTTTAATAAATTGAAAACGAAGGAAGAAAAATATCTGCAGGACATGCTACTTTTGGTCAGACTGAGTAGTGAGTTTTGATGACACTGGGATAAGCATAGACAAGTGATTGTATCGATTGCATGCTATGTTAGAGTAAGGGACTAGGTTGGGGATTATCTCAATCTTTAGTCATTTAGTAAATTTCTTGTTAAACAGCGGCCCAAGAAATCTGGCAAGAAGGAGTTGCAAACAGCAAACATCTCTTTCAAATTTTAGGCTTCATCATTGCCATCAAACCTGCGTACCATCGTCACTCTTTAAACCCTACGACTATGATGTACTAAGATGTATTCGGTCCGTCGGGTTGTGTATCTTAAATTTCAATAGCGGTCCGGTGTTCCTTTTGGGTGTGGGTTTAGCAATTTAAAGTGTAATGTATGGCAGTTCTTGTAAACTACGGAGTCCTTTTGTAGACTAAGTAGTTATTTTGCATGATCACATGATACAAAGAAATGTAACAAATGTGTCATGTGATCAATAATTTAAATTAAACGTATGTGGGTATTAAAACCTTCATTGGGAGTAATTATTCTTGTCCTTCTTTTTGTTTTGACAGGTTTACCACCACCATGAACTGCTTTAGGCTTGTTTGGGGCGTTTTAGAACGTCCTCTCCAGTAATCAAAATTTACAGGTATTCACAGAGCGGGTTGGTTTGGAGGGATAGTGTAAGGCGCTTAAAAACGGGTTAACGGGGTAACCCGCATAAAAGAAAAGAAAAAAAACGTGTTTACAAGGCTCTGGAGGGGGTCCTTTTAACTTACCTGGCCATTCATTATCCTACCTACGATTTCTTTAACTAGCAGACAATTTTTCGTCAGAGGATCACAATAATTCTTAAAGGCATACTTTCATCATCCCAAACAGTTCCAATTCTTCCAACCTACTTACTTTTAGCCCCTCCCACATTTATCTAAAACTCAGACACAATCCTAGTTTACTGCTTCATGGCTTGTCCCAGTGGCCATACAAGTCCATAATGTGTAATCAAGACACTCTCAGTGCCCATGCTGTGTAATTTAGCTATGATGCATTGTTTGAATGTGATGCCAATCAAAGAGCTGTACCAATTGAGAGTTTTGATATATGCATACTAACAGTAGTTTAGGGTGACGAATGACTGCCTTTAAGCTTAGGCCACACATAACAGAATTAAATAGGAAAGGATCAATTTTTAGTCACTCCTGGGTAGAGCTTCCTTAACTTCCATGTTTGGTACTCCCATAAGGCCTCTGTTGTAATCTAATTATAATGTGCTTGTAATCCTTTCTGCTTTGTGGAGAAGTCCCATATGAAGGGAAAATGCTTGCTCGTCCTCTCTAGCTGTACACAAAGCCACAGTAAATCCAGGAAACACGACATCATACGTTAGCGGTTGTAGCGTTTAAAAAGAGATTTAATTCCCATAAAATATCTCCCAAACACATTAAAGGACCAGTTCTCTCACCCCAAACAGTGCCAATTCTCCTAACCTTCTTACTTAAGTCCCTCCCAAAATTCACAATTGTTTGAAATTCATCTTCATCCAGATACAATTTCAGTTTATTGCTTCTAGGTGAGTATAGAAAAACTCAATTTATATAATCAAAACACTCTCAGTACCGTTCATGCTGTGTAATATAAGCTTTGATACTCTGCATTGTTTGAATTAGCCGTCAATCAAAGAGCTGAGCCAATTGAGAATTTTGGTACCCGGGTACCAAAACTGCAGTTTGGGGTGAGAGGTTAGGCCCTTTAAATTATGTTCGGGGGTTAAAGAATGAAAACAAAGAATGCACAGCAAAAAGTGAAATGCTGAAGTAATCAAACACACACAAGAGGCAATATGGGCAGTGTAATTTACGTTTAGATGAGAGGCTCGAACTGCTGTGGCTAAAAAACTCAAATCAGCAAAAGAACTGAGCTTAGTAGGCAGGTAAGATTAGGCATGACAACAACAAACCGGCCCACATTATACCGCCAAACCGTAATAAAAGGAGATGACGTTCCACGCGCGTATCTCTCTTCAGTTGCCTAATGATTTTCAAATAGCACGAAGAGGAGGTAATTGGACAGTCAGAAGAGGTCTACACGATCCAGTCTTTGAATTATCCAATCTTTGAATCACTTGTACTTAACTCAGCCAGGAATTTAAAAGTTGAACACATTCGTGACCAATAGGCTATATGAGCAGAATGTAAAGGGGTTGATTGCCCCCCCCCTCCCGTTGAGAATTCTTTTAACGATTGAAGGTCCTCAGGTGCAATCTGGTGCAATTTACATTATTAATAAAGCTCTTAACAGTTTCATTCTTACCATACACCATATTATCAGCAGATTTTTCCTGTTTTAAAATCAAAAAAATGCTCGGCAATATGGTATCACATGATAGTGATAAAACTGGTAAAAATTGCACCGTTTACATGTTCTTTTATCTGAGGAAAAATAATATTAACCATCTGCAGGAACAATTAGTAGAAGCAACTCATTTTTACAAAGTATATACTAGTATCAACCACGATAGAGTCGATTTCGGAGTGGACGATTATTTGATTAGCCGGATACTAGTAAGCTTGCCGACTTCCAAGTTCAAAGGGGGATGGTGTTGGGCATGATGGTTACTGATTCGAATTGTTAGATGTTTAAACTGATATTTAAAAACGTTGTCAGAATTGATGGAAAGCATACAATTGCTCATTTTTGTAGGGTAAGCCCCACTGTAAAAAATTAAATGGTGTATATGTGAATATTACTACGATTATGATTGAGTTAGCAGGTCCAAAGAGAATTTAAGATCAAAAGAGGACTCGGTATATATTACCCTGCGAAATATCAAAGTTTTAACATTGTTCGACCATTAGGGCGAGCGTCGCTCCCTTTAGTTTCACTCCCTCTGGTTAGCTCCCTAAGTTAACACCATTACTTCTATGTGCAGAACTTGGGTCTTCGTCCTTTCCTGTACTGATGTAAGACAGTATATTCATGAAGTTGTCATCACTAAGAGGTAAAAGATGACAAAGACCATTGTTTTCAGTAACAAAATCATTTCAAGCCTTAAAGATATCTCAAGAGCAAGACAATAAGCATCTTAATATCGGCAACTACGTTGGTTCAAAGGACCATTAAATGTTGGATCTCCTTTCCTTACAACTCCCTGGTATATCGATGTCCGATCTGTGACTGAAATACCATATCATTCTATTATCAGGGTACGTAGAATATATACAGATAAAACAAGCATTCATAATTTCATATACACTCGAAAATGAAGGAGCTGCTTAAGTGGAACCATTACTATTCTGAAATAAACAACTAAATTCCTATTGAGTTGCTGAATTGCTATTTCGCATCATCTTCGTACGAATTACGGGTAGTTTCGGTGAATTTGCTATAGGTTTGTGAAATTCAGAAAATGGTACAGGTCTAGTCTGCCGGTTCTAATGTTAAAACATGATGAGCGAGTTTTAGAGAAGTATGTCAGTGGCTATTGAGCAGTATAGACGCAAGAGAAATGTGCTACTTTAACCAGGGAGTTGTTACAACTCCCTGCTTTAACAATCTTACCAAAACACTTCCCCAAATTGACGCCCTTTTATTAATACTGAAAAATCATTTTACTAAATATGTCTCATTAATTGAAGTTTCATTCTTCCGTATTTTTTTTTACTGTTTCCTAGTGTTGTTCAGTCGATGGGAGAGCTTATTGCTCTGTAGTTTCAGCCGCAGGTTCCTGTTGCCTAAAGTATGCTAACTTGTGTAGGCAAACTTGACTTATAAGGGCAGGTAATTAAAGATGCAGACTTTTTAGTCTCTTATTGGAAATCTTTCGTACCATTCTCCTCTACTTTTTGTTAGAAAATAAATACTCTTAAGTTTTTCACCCTCCCTGCTTTGGTTTTGGCTAAACTAAGGGCTTTCTATATACACTACGGTTACTCTAATCTACTTGGAAGTTGGAGCCAGTGGCGGCGGAAGCGTAAAATTTAGGGAGGACAATCAGTGAACAAGATGGAATGGTTGGACTCGTGAAACGAACCCTATGTGCGCGTAGCGCACATCACGAGCGCGAAGCGCGAAGTCCCACTGGTGTGGGGCCAGGGCCCGCCTTAGGGCCCTGGAAGCTCTGAGATTCTACAAGCTCTCTCCTGCAATCTAAGCCGTTTGTGGAACATTTTACGGTGAATTCAATGAACAAAAATGTGCGAAATATTTGCGTTCACAGATAGCCTATAGGCTATTTCCTGACCGACGCAGAATTTAACGTAGGCCTACGTATAGGCTAGGCCAAATAATGTCCGAGTTCACCTATCCTAACCTGATTGTCACAGAACGAGTTACAACGCAACGACATAAGCCTAAGCATGTGACATCAATTACATTTGATAGTGGAAATAGCCTACTGTAAGTGAATGACTCACCTATGATGAGTGCATAGGCGTACGGGAGCGATTCAGTTTGGGGCGCAGAGGATTCTCTGCCCGAAAAATGTAATTCTGCCCGAAAGACTATCTAAGCGGAGCGCCACCATCAGTTGGCGCGGAGTGTCCAGAAAATTTTGAAAAATCGCAACCCCTCAGACAGCCGGAAATGGCCTTTCCCAGGCTTATAAGCAGAATCAAAGCCGTCGATGTTTTGAACTTTCGTTTGCAATAAAATTTTCACCAAAAATGAGCAAATCTACAAAAAGGTCAGAAAACTCCCAGATGAAATGTACCACTAACCATTGGATGACTACATTAAGCTATAATCATTGGAAAATGAGTTTGCTTGCGCGTTCTACAAACTACTTTACGTCATGCAGCATGAGATTATCATCAATATAATTTTGAAAATGGAAAAACTCCAGAAACCTTCGAAAATCCCAAGGCTTCATAATATAATGATATACCGCACCTGGGAATGTATAAAACAATACCTGGTCTTGTATCTTTCCGTGGAAAACTGAAGAACGGAATTAAAAACATGAGTACCGTATGTCTGTGGCTGTCACTGAATTGATACAACTGTCTATATGACTCGACCCGAACTCCCGACTATATATAAATGATTTTTCTACTAACGCCGTTTGAGAAAAACCCGGCTTGTCACGTTGCTAGATATTTTTACATGAATTTGTGGGCAGACTTACTTGCAGATTTGTTCACACTAAATTCGTATGAGTGAGCAAACAAGCTACCCTGATTTGTTTACCATTGCCCGAAATTCGGCTCCACAGCACTGCAGGTTAAAAAGTTTCGCACAATTATAAGAGGATCATTTTGAAAAGGGCAAAATCGTCATCTCATTCATATGCTTCTCAAATACCTTTCGACCAAACACGTTTCATCCTTCTGGTGACTATTGGTGATTGTCATTTAGTGATATGGTGCGTCACAAGATAGCTTTTGGTTGGTTTGTTCGGGCAAAATTTTTGGGACTGTATACATCCTCTCTCCCCTTGTAATCTGGCAATTAAAAATATCCCAGAACTTGTTTTGCAGCTTTTGCCCGAATATTGTGTCATTTCGGGCAAAGGTTTGCTCAAGAATATGAAGTGAAGCTGACGAAAAATTGTTTTTTCATAAGTTGTCCGAATGTGTGGCAAATTTTGGTATCTTTTAGAGTTTTCATGAAAATTGTACCGTGACCATGATGCTTTTTTATTATTTTTTCTGCCAAGTGTTTGAAGGAATTCGGGCACGCCTATAGTTTTCTGTGTAAGTAAAAACAAACCAGGTTTTAAGACTCAAACGGCTGCCCGAATTTTTCCAGATCCCTGCCCGAATTTTAGGTCTTGAGAAAATTTGGGGGGCAGTCTGCCCCCTGCCCCTTCCCCCGCCTCGTACGCCTATGGATGAGTGAATACTGGGCAACTGTTCGTTCACGTGATGACAGTGGCAATGCTTCACTTCTCGCGGAGGGAAAATACTAGTACAGTAAAGGTTCGGTTTCACTGGACAAGTGATATACTACATACACCTGGTTTGCGAACCGGGCGAGGTTGCCAGATTCTTGTACTGATTTGTAGCCAAAAACTAGGTCACAGGCATAGAGCATGGTCGCAGGGGACCGTGACAAGAATCAGCCAAACAATAGCACTGCGGAACATAGGCTGAGTCAATTTCGGCTGCTCTGTTTGGTGGTGGGTTAACTATAGTCTCAACTTTGAATTGGTTCAAGGCTCCCAAGTTTCTTTTACTTCTTCTCTGATTTTGGGGGGAAGTCCCCTCGCTAAGAATTTTAGGGGGGAGGAACGTCCCCTCGCTAAGAAATTTAGGGGGGACGTGTCCCCCCCCCCCCCACCCCGCTTCCGCCGCCAGTGCTTGGAGCCATTTTCATGTTGTCTTACAGCAGTGTCAGGAGGGTAATGGCCTGAATATTCTCAAAACAAAGTAGATGGTTTAACTTGCAGGCAAGTAAAAATCGAAGCCACTGAAAATGGTATGAGAAAATAAGCAGAAAAGCGTAAGTAGGCTAGCAGCCCCACTAAAATTCGAGTCTCGATCAAATAATTATTAAGTGCAGTACAAAAGGAAGAAACAGCCTGCCATGTTGCACTTCCGTAGGCAAAAATTTTGAGCTGCCAATACAATTTATGCATTGTGTAAGAACGGTATCCAAGCAAGCGTTTCTGCGGCAGGTTTTGCATTTGCATGCACATGCGCAGCAATTATACTGTATTGTACAGATGAATTTTAGAGGCTGACCAGCCTATGTAAAACAAGGGGAGATTTTTTATGGTGAAGTCTTAGAGACTGCCAGTGTAAACATATGTAGCAGTTTCTAAGTCTAAGACAATTTTACAAGTATCGAACTCAAGGGAGTATAAAAGTCAATAGACATGCGGAACCTCTTATCTTATATCGACAAGAAGACTTTTTGTTAGTCGCAATTAGTATGATTATTGATATTGGAACACGGTTAAGTTGGTGACTATCCCCACTTAATGAAATACTCAGTGTAACTGCGTGACAGACAGATGAGGAATGCTGGTATTTTCGAAAAGATAGTGTTCTCAACGAGTCTGAAGTAAAACACTGAAAAATCATATGCCTAGCAATAAAACGAGGATTAATTACGAGACAACTGAACGCCGGCATTCAATTATCAAAGCTGTAGGCTTCGTTATTTACAAAAACTTGACTTAACGTTGTCACTACTGCCGCTAAGTGTTAACATCAAGCATGGAAATCACGGAAATGTCTTTTCTGAACCACGGAGGTATTCAATATCCAACTTTCATAATTACTACATTTCGTGATTTTGGACCAATTTCTATAGTTGTTACATTTTGGGCAGAAAGTTGCAAAATTTTGTCCCAAGTTGTTTCATTTCCTTCATTTGTTAAATAATTGGTGGTATAACAGGTGTCAGAATGTTAAAAACGAGGGGGTTACGGGGAAAGGATAACTTTTTGAGGGGGGAATTTTCGAGCTCAGAGACCAAAGTGCTATAGTTCCTGGTGGTGGAAGTCCAGTGGGCGAAGCCTGTGGAAGCTACGCGGTTTTAGCATAGGCTCTGGATGGAAATTACGTCTCTGGAGATGGTATATCATCTATATTTTCGGTTAACCAAATTCCTGACTGACCTAACCTGGGTCGCAAGTAGGGGAGCAAGGAAAAATCTGGAGGCAAATTCTCCCTCTTGCACCCGTAGCGCCGTCACTGAAGAGGACGGTTTAGAACATGATACAGTCGCCTCAAGAATCATGCAATATATATCTCCCAAGGAATATACCTTCATATGTAATACAGAACGATGGAGATATTCATTTGATCCACATATGACTAACGTCTTTTTGTCTATAAACAAGTAAATAGATTAACAAAAACAACAGGCTGTACGGAATGAAGTGACTGTGACCAATCGATAAACGACTTCTATACTTTGCATTGGCTTGTTAAACCAGGGAGTTGTCCCTGACAACTCCTTGGTAAAACTGACGAGACACTAGAGAGTGTCATATTTTGGAACCATTCATACTTAGTGAAAATCTTCAACTTCTCTTCAGTGGCGTAGCCAATGGGGGGGGGGGGGCAGGGGGACAAGTTTCCCCCGGGAAAATATTTTGGGGAAATTTGTGGAATTTGGGGAAATTTCAAGTTGACGAAATAATACTTTCTTTTCCTATTTATTTAAATTTTTTCTCAGTATAAGTAATCGTGAAACATTTCTCATGCACAACTCGTATTTCCATGCAACGTATTTCCCAGATCTCGTCTGTGTCACTGCAGCATGAAGCGCGCTTGACTCGCGTTTCCCAGAAATACCCTCTCTGGTACACGTGCAGGATATTCTGATCAGTTCAACGTATACTGCGCAACACTGACAGGCTATACGACCGGAGCATATAGATACCGTCATCGAGATAGTTCCCTACGTATTGTTGAGCTAATGTTATGTTCATCAACTTGATGCTCTATTGGATAATACGTTGCTAATAAATGGTAACGTAGTCATAGCCTCGTGAACGAAATATTCCCTCATTTAATTATCACAATTTCCGTTTGCTTTCGTTCGACAATCATTATATTTATATTCGATTTAAGGCTGTCAGCAATACATATCGGTAGGCCTCAGAGTTTCCAGTTTTTCTTTTTTATATATATTGTGAACAAATTGTCTCCTTGAAAGTTTTCAGGACAAGAAAAATATGGCACTCTAAGCATGCAGGAATGAGGCACAGGGAGTGTCATTTCCTGCAATCTCAGGGGTGTTTTTAGCAAATTTCTCCTGGCGGGACCCTCCGCGCGAACCCATGGTCGCGCTCCGCGTATCACTCCCACCCGTCACTTAAGTTGACAACGCCTTCGGTTAGGTTAGTTTAGCCGAGCCCAGTTTCGAACCTATTGGTTGACAGAGCCCTAGGTTAAAATTAAGCATTTAATGGCCTCTCATCCTACAAGCTACCGGGCAGGTTATAGACTGATCTTACTCTGTGACTAACCATGGATGGAGCTAAAAATAGCTTACCGTTGTCTACATAGGCGGGATTACGGGGGGCTCGGGGGCAATTTCCCCCTCCCCCACTTTTTTCCAGGACATAGTTTTTACGCCTTAGTCTGGTTGCTTTTGCTACAGAAATACAAACTGGAACTGACAGAGCTTCGCGAATGATACTTAATTAAGTTGTATAATGTTTAAACAGGTCATATACTGCATTGAAAACTAAATAAAAACAATATTCTTCCAATAAATGTCTCAACGCTGTTTTCTTTCGACACGCTTCCCTCGCACCCTTTTTGAATATTTCAGGATTCGGGGTTACTTCTTGAAGAACACCTCTTCCATTGTCACTGTAACTTATCGCCAGTGCCCGGGCCCAGGCCACAGAGCTGAAGCTCTAGCGTAACTAGTGATAGGGGGAGGAAGGGAGGCGGTCGTCTTCTTTTCCCCTTCTCTGACCAAGTGCCTCCAAGCTCTCTGAAAGGAAGATGATCTTATTTGACCCTAATCTGGGGATCCACTCTTTTCCAGCTGAAGTGAAAAGGGGCCCACCCTTCCTCTAATTTCCATTAATTTCTTTATGAGAAGTCTCAAAAGTCTATTTTCGGCGTGTTGTACACGTCCCATCACAGATAAGGACTCTATAAAAAATCTCATAAAAAGGACTCTATAGGAAACCAACGGTACGTTTTTGCTTAGTACAAATATCCTCAGGGATCACCCTTATTCAGCTGTAGTGAAAAGAGACCACTCTTTGTCTAATTTTATTTCACTTCCACTACAGAGATGAAGTAAAAGTTCATTTTTCGGCGCGCTAGCCCCTTTACAGGTAACGGCTCTGTGAAAGTCACCTGAAAAAGGCTATATAGGAAACCAGAGTATGTTTGTGCTTCAGTAAGAATATCTTGAGGGAGCAACCGTTATTCAGCTAAACTTAAAAGTGGCCTATCCTTTCCCTAATTTTCATTCAGTTTCATTACTGAGATGTCTCAAAAATTAAATTTTTTCGCGCACCCCATCAAAGATGGGGTGCGCGAAGGGATGAATTCACATCACGAGAAAAGTCCCCTAGCTTTAGTTTTGAAAAGGCGATCTGGGGCACCAAGGAGGGAGCCCCCCGAAGAACCTCAATTTTAAGTAATCCATTCGCCCTCCCCGCACTCTCTGCATTATCGATTCCGGCAGACTTTAATCATGCGGAGTAAGGATATAATTGAAAAAAGGAAAATTTTGATATTTGTGGTCTGTTAAGTGCCCATCTTATGTAATTTAAAGTTGAAGATAAAATGCATCATTTTAATGCCTACAGTTTCGTAAATTGGGAGTCTGTCCAATGTTACCCCCCGCTTTAAAAGATCAAATCCCGCCCTGGTTGTCTAGACATAAAAACCCTGCAAACCTGGACAAACGTTTGATGTTTACCTTATTTTTAAAGGCCTGGTTCGGGAAAATTAATCTATTTAATCTGTTCGGAAAATTAATCTAATTAATCACTGGGGATGGGGGTGACAACGGGCCCATGATGACATTGTCTAAATCCTATGCATAGAGTAGTCATGTTCAAGATCTTGTAGGCCATGATTAACTTAGGTAACATTACAAGGCGTCATGATAATCTTGTTGTTATCACAAATTTGCGTATTTTGTATGCACCTTGACCTTGAAAATATACTGAAACTGAAACTGAAAAATTTGGGGGAAATTTTCGAGCTTTGCCCCCTGGAAAATATCCTAGCTACGCCACTGCTTCTGTTGTCAGGTGACGTAAAGGATAAATGAACTATCAGTCTTTGGTTGTACTCCATACAGTTGAGCGGTTTAGCTGTGGTTAAGTACAAATGAAATTTCTGTCCCTTTCCTCCTCTAAATCAAAATATTACGGAAGAACAAGGGTAAAGAGCACTGCCGTATGTTGCCCGTATTATAATACAGCTTGCTCTTGGACGATGGAATGAACGCCCTGACAGCAACATCGGACCCGACATTGTGAAGACAGAACCCTTTCTGCCCAAAATATAGCAACTTGGTCCAAAATGTAATAACTTTCTGCTCAAAATGTAATATATGCCCCTGCCCGACTTATGCGATTTTATAGGCGACTACAGACGAGCAGACTGTCATCACATAGTCGTCGGGGTGTCGTCTGCATAGTCGGGAGAAGTTTTCTCAGTCGCCAGGAGATTCGTAGCCAAAGTGTCTGCAATTTCGACCAGTTGAAGAATTTGCGACGACATTTGGTCTGACGCCAGTGAACGTATATTGTCTTCTACTGACGTAGGTGCTGTCGTCGGTTGTCGGCCCTGACTTCGAAGAATTCCATTGACAACAACATTCGTAAAACGGGAGACAAGGATGTAATGCAGACCTTCGACGACCGCTTAGGCGACTAGCTACGCAAGCTTGCGACAAGGGCACCTTCTCGAAAAACGCTCCACGTGGGCAGGCACCTATAATACAAGTGACAAGAGTGTGAAACAGCTCCCAACACCACCCACCAGGCAGATAGATCTTTACACTCTTAAAAAGTTGGGCAAATTTTTGACATGCGTTGGGCAGCTATGTGTCCAACCAATTAACTATTGGTAAAAACGTGAAATTTGTTGTTTTTTAAAAGAAACTTAATCCAATTCTAGTATAAAAGTTTTCCTCAGTTGGTCTTTTAATAGACACAACGCACTTTAGGAGACCAACTGTTGGGCACCTTTTAACCAAGATGTTGGTTGGACACATAGGTACTCAGTGTTGGTTAAGGGTTTGCCCAGCTTTTTAAGAGTGTAGGGGAGCCAGGGGGAAGCTGAGGACTGTGAGCAGACCCATGTACCCACTTCAGTCGACATTGGCCTTCAGACAAAGGTCAATATGCTACTGGTGACACAGATCCCCCAGCACCCACTGTGAACTTGAAGGCCGAGACCGAGGGGAGCCAGGAGAATTGTGAAGAGGCCCGAAGTGTCGCAGGCAGGGTCGCAGCTTATCTTAGTTTGACGCAAGAGGACGTAAATTGCCATTGATTGATGTAGGTGGCCGCCTGTGTGATGAAGCTTGTCGTAGATGTGATCTTTGGCTATTGTAAGTGTGTATTGGGCCGTCGGTTGTCCGTAGCTTACTGTAAAATGACGTCCAAAATGTAGGTTGTTGTAGCTGCTCATAGACATTGTCATAAGGAGGTCCAGTCGCCTTTTTTGTGATCTGCTACGCCCATGATGATCACCACCACTAGCTTATAAAATCGCCTAAATGGAACAGGTCCATGTTAGGATCACATCATGGCACAGCATTAGTGCATTTAGCGTCTTCATGGTAGACTCAGAGGCGTGCGCAATAGGGGGCGGGGGAACATGGCCCCACCTCTGTGGGCCTATGTAGTAGGGAAAATTTACACGGGAGCAATTCCCTTTGAATTGAACTCGATTGAAGCAATTCCAAGATCGATCTGACCTTGTTTGGCCGAGTAACGCAGGCAAAGTGAATCCGTCGGTCATTTTGATTTTTATGACGTCACCCGACGCACCCAGGTGAGTGATAAATAGCCTTTCAAGATGCTTCAGTCCACGTTGAGTTCAACGGGGCAAATTGTAGCCCTAACCTAGGTCATAACGGCCATTTGATTTTCATACTCACACAGAAGACACTCAAAATATTTTCATATTTTAGGTGTTGAGTATTTCAACTCCCAGCGTTTAAGTCTGGTTAAGTCTGTATGGCACTTCAGAAAAAAATGTCGGCCATCTTGGTTTTTCTAACACTGTCTGATGTGAATCCTCACATTGTTACCCTTTGGGTAGAAAGTTGTTTGGACCAAGTTGTTTCATTTTAGTCAGTTGTTACAAAATAGGTCGCAACACACCCCTGTCATATCATAGATATGTCAGGAACACTGTCAAATGAATAAAACACAGCTGACTCAACCAATTAAAGTGGATCCACATTTACTACTTGCACGAAGCATTCCCGCCCCACTCTTGTTAAAACTCAGCAATACCGAATTTTCAAATGAAATTCCTTCATTTGTATCCTCATCTCAGTCAAAAGCAATACACCAGTCATCAAAATAACTTAATTGCAAGTCAATTTGCAAGTAGCAAAACAGATCGATCCATATTCTACCGGATGGATGTTTTTGAGTTTTATCAGAAATGTGCAAGAAAGACCCGGATTAAGAATGTAGTTTTATTTTTAATACAAGGTCTTCTTTACCCTGATTACATCGCAGAAACTTTCCACAATTGTATCACATCCGATTGTTAAAAGAAGTTAAGGAACGTCGACCACATAATGCTGTGTTGTTAGATACAACATATTTGGGTCGTTGCTACTGTTTTTAATCATTTCCGCTACCTTTACGTGGCTCATACATGAACTTTGTCGTTGAAACGATCATAACTCAAGTAAGTGATGTTAGATGCTCTTATCACAGGCAGCGTTGGCAAACTATACAAATTTCGGACATACTGACAAAAGCATCACGTACAACGAGATAGCCTGCGTAGCGCCTCTGTGGCTGCAGCCTCCTTTAGGCTGATTGATTTTTTTTTTTTTTCGTAGCGATGAGCTGGACGAAAAAATTCGTCCGCCCCGCGGGCTAACAACGAGACGAACAAAACCGTTCGTTTTCTATGGGGCGCCATATGTTACAAAATTATACTGTAAATACATTGTTTACACATCCAAACGGAAGTATATTATGGAAATATTATAAAAGACGTCGTGCCGATTGAGGGCGGGTTACATAAAATTTTGTCTGAAAATGCATTTGAAAAAGCTTTACATGTCGAGGTATGAGAAGCTAATTGTTTTTGAAAAATAAAGTTAAATGGAAGTATGTTAATCCTAATATGATGTTTATTTCGATTTGCTGGAAAAGACAAGGAAGGCTGTTCTTATGGCTGTCAATTCTCACGCATTCAGTTTGATAGTCACTCATTTCGGAGTAATTGCAAGCTCTTACGATGGATATCTCCATCTAGTGAAAAACGTCCACGTATAACGCAAACGATTTGTCATGCAGATGTGCGTTTCTTGTTTATGAGCATGTGACGTACATTTCCGACCGCTCCCTATTCCACAGCCAATGATTTCTTGAACTTTCAACACCAATCTGATAAAACTCACATGCAAGTATTTAATAACTAACGCAATACAACCTGTCAGGGTTGCTTTCGTGATGTCCGTCATGGTCTGTTGCAGAGCTCAAAGAGAGTGCCATACCGCTTTTTATATTTAGAGCCGTGACTTTTAACCAGTATGTTCTCTAGCATAGGTTATGTTCATCGATGTATTATTGGAGGGTAACTTGCTAATAAATTGCAACAAAGATATTGTCCAAGGAATGAATTATTTCCCCATTTATTTTCCTATTGGGTTTCAATCCTTCTTCATTATCAGGATATATTCAGTGGCGTAACCGGACCTGACTGTTCGGGGCGGGGGGGGGGGGGGGCCAATAGCATAGAGGTTTCCCGATTTTGTAATAGTTGACCTGTGTTGGTTTTTGGGTGTCTTAGGGACTTAAGGGAAGTGTTGGGGGGGGGGGGGGAACACTTTTGGAACATGCAACTCGACCTACCCCATTGACCAAAATGTATATCTTTATGCTTTTTTTTTTTGCTTTTTCTACGAGCAAGAACAACTTTTTTTAAAATAAATATGAGTTTTTTTCATAAGTGTGAACACTTGTGGGAGTACTGGAAAATCTACACTTCCTTCAAATATTGGTGGCAAATCTGGGAATGATTGCTTTTCTAAAGTCCTCCCGACTGTCTGGCAAAGAGCATGAGCGGAAAGTCTTTCCTCCGATAAAGTTGACCTCAGATATTATTTTGTTAACTTTAGACGACTAAATGAATGTTCATATATTTTTCTAAATGAATGTTCATATATTGACCAAAACAGTGTTCCATGAATGCAGATCAATCTTGCTTTTGATATTATAGTTGGCCCACTTTCTTTCTTTTCTCATTTTTCTCTTCTTTCCTTTCCCCTTTCTTTCCTTTCTCCTTCTTTTCCGTTTTTTCTTCTGCCTTTCTTTCCTTTCCCTCCTTTTCTCTTTCAGTTCCTTCTCTCTCCTTCCCTCTCTTTTCTCCTTTCCCTTCCCTTCCTTCCCTTCCTGTTTTTTCTTCCTTTCCCATTTTTTGTGTCGGGGGGGGGGGGGACAATTTGCCCCTGCCCCCGCTGGTACGCCAATGGATACGTTTAGATTTAATTAAGGGCGTTCAGCAATACGTGCCGTCCAATGACTCTCTGAATGTTTCCTTGAAAGTTGAGAGCATGAAACTTCTGAAAATGGCAATTAGGCCTATGGGCTGCAATAATAATAAGGCTCTGGAAGTGTCATTTCCAGCAACCGAGAGGCATATAAAAATCGCTCCCTGCTACGATCAACCGGTCCTGCTTATACTCATGGGGCAAGGAGCTAATAAGAGTAATGGCTGCATTGTTGTACCTCTGACTAAAAGCAACTGCAAGTAAAAATTACTCTTTTTAAACTTCCAATTGATGCTTAATCCATCCCAAAACCACTCTCGTATAATCGCGCTTGGTTTTGTTGGCACATAGCGAGTATCATAGACCTTGCGGCAGATGGTTATTTTATGTATTGCCTAGGTTAGTATGACACTCGTTGAGCAGACACGATTCTACACTCTGTTATTTGAGGGATGGGGATTAGGATGGCTGAAACGGCAGGAAATAATTTTTTCTAAGTATAAGGTTCGGCTCTGATCGACAGACTGAAGAACATGATGACAAATAGAGAGCCATACATAATAGGCCTACATTAATCTTATGGGCATGTATGCATGTTATGAACAATCATTTTACTAGGAAGAATAAATTTAACGCTACTGAGAGCCTACCAGCAACCGGGTCATGTCCACAAAACGTCTACACTGATGTACATCTAACTAAAGGGATTGTTAGTAAAAAAGACTTGTTTTTAACTTCCAATAGTTGATTAATCCGTCAACTCGATTGACTTAACACTAGCATGGTGCTTTAATGATTTCCATGAAACACTTTTATCCACACTGTGGTAGGATAATCTATCAAATTATGGAGCTCTTAAAATGAGACTCAACTAGAGTTCAATATGAGATACTGTGATCAAATCGCATTGACGCCTTCTTGTAGGGCAAGCCGCCAATCCAGGCCATAGGCGTCTACATAGGTTGATCAAGAGTCTTTTTGTTAGGACTAAAACAGTGGCTGAGTTTTGCAAGCAGCGTCTTAGCCTAGGAGCATGTCTTCCCTTCCTTTATAAAATATTTTTTATAATCGTAACGTTGTCCTTAAATGAAGCGTGATGAGGTGCAACTTCGTGCACAACAGAGTGAAGTTTATTTTGTTCTGAAAAGTTTCGTATCACTGGATAGATAATTCAAGTTTATTGTTCCACCTTTGATTGTTTCCTTCGGCAAGTCAGGACACGTCAACACTTTTGAGGTAAAAATTAGGTTTATACTTTCTTTAAATCAGGCTAGAAATGTAAGTGTCACCCCTTTGACCTCTCCCATGCACCGCTAGAGACAAACAAGCTTCTCACACTCTCCTCTTTCCACTTCGACTCCATTATAAACGCTGTGCATATATCAACAAGCGGAGATCTAATCTTGCTTGCTCGAGAGACTTATCACTTCTGCAACTGGTGACGCAGCATTTTGGGCGGTCCGGTTTTTATTCACTTATCTCTGTAGCCAAGTCTTCCTCAATTAAATTTTCTGAAGCACCACATTGTTAAATGTTACTGGTATAATGCCCCACTGATCGCCGTCCTGAGGGAGGGGTATAAGGGGAGGGCCCCCTTCCTTTTTGAAAATTTTTGCGTTTCAGAAGGGGCTTAAATGCAAAATGGTGCAAAGTTTGTTCAATTTTCCCGGCCAAAATTTGTCACAAACTAAACCACTTTTGTCGATTCACAGGTAACGGTAAATCAACATAGCACTGACTCTAATGAATGTAAACAGTGACGGCGATTTTACTTTCTCGTGAGGACGAATAGGACGTTATTTTATCCTCGTCTTTATGTGAAGTCAGTTTGAGGGAAGTACTAGATTTATTTACAGTTCCTTGTTTTAAGACAGAACAATTCTTGTCAGAAAAGTTTTGAAAAGTTAAAATTTTATCCTCTTAGTAATTATTTCCGCCACTCAAAACCAGGTCGTGCGCCACTTGAGGCGCGGGCCGCTATTTGAGGAAGCCTGCTGTAGCCAGTGAAAAGCTTTTTATACCCATCTCACACCAATCCGGAAAGCCATTTCGTGGTCACTTCGAGGTGTCCGTGAGAGCAAAAGTTCAAAAATCGAAGCAACCACGACATAGAACCGGATCTCACGGGTTGCCACGCTTTAATCACGATTTGACCACGTGTCGATTCCCCCCCTGGGCCAATTCTCACGGATGCTCCACGGATCACCTCAAAAAATTTGGACATGTTGAAAAACTGAAACGTGGGCACTTCGGAAATTTATTGCCGATATGGAAACGTTTTCAATACGGCTTTGTCGAAGTACTCTCGAAGTGTTCTCGAGGTTGGGTCGAAGTAACATCGGATTTCACAGAAGTAAGAATGAGCCTCCTCGGCCTACAAAGTGTCCACGAGTTGGCTATGAGCTGCTTACGGACCATACGTAGTACTCTCGAGCTGACGCCGTGGTTACCACTGACATCGCGTAGTAGTCTTCGGATGGTGTCGAAGTTATTACGGGATTCGATCGGAAAGACCACGAGATGGCGCCGGCGTACAAATTGCGAATTCCGGGAAACTGACATGTGGATGAGGTTTGCCCCGCTTTGTTTTCGGCCTGGCTGCATGGACTATATACGAAAGGAAAATGAGTGACCACGAAATTAAAACGTGATGACATAAAAAACGGACAAAAAACGTAGACTACTGATGCTGTTGCATCACACTATGATTTTTCTAAATATCCAGCAAAAGTCGCAAAATGCAGAAGTCCGATTGATGACACAGTAAACTATCCTGAAATATATTCATCTGAATTCTGGGATGAATAAAACAATGTAGAAGTTAAAGATGATGGCGTAAACAGTTGCAAAAGATACAAGTCTCTCATGGCAAGCCACAACTTTGAACTTCAAAACAGGTTTTACAGCGCTAAATCGTGGAAGTTGCAGCAACGGACAGTGAAAAGTAATCTGGTTGTATAGCAGTACAATGCGATAGAATCACCGTGAAGAAAATGAGCAGAAATAAACTGAAAGGTGGATGGAAGGAATATGTGAAAGGCTTGGGGCAAGTCTAACGTGTTTTATGCACGTACTGCACTAAAACAAAAGAACACTATATACATTTCTTTTCCGTATTAAAACCGAAATAGCTTATTCGCTATTCGTCGAATTAGTATCTACTTTGACGAAAGTGATATGTGCGGTAACCTACAGAACACTTTGTATGAAAACATTGCATATACATAGATGAAACTTAACGACACACCAACACGAATGTGTTATATAGTATCAGAAAACCAAAAAAGGTTCAAAGTTCAAATTTTTCTTCAAGTATTGTTCATGTTCACGTTTGATTTCCCTTAAGTCGCCTCTTACGACTGGCGGGAAGTATCGTTGACATATTCTACAACTCCTTGCTAACAGGGGTTTTGTGGCGCCGACAACCCGCCAGTCGTAGGAAGAGTACTGACGGTCTCTCATGTGCATTTTATAGGCGAGAGTCGGGAACAAACTACTCACCGCACACGACCTCCTCATCCTACCTGTATGCAGTTTAACGCCATACAAAGCACGCAAAACATTGCATACAGTAACAAATATAGGCCTATAGACTTATAAGGATATATTTATATAAGTTATGAGTAGTGTAAATTATGCATAACCTATTTATATGGAGTGTGGGAGTAAATTAGATATATAGGGGTATAACTTATACGTATCTGAATGTATACTTATAGCCTATGGCGTGTAATTTTGTCACATACGGAGATTATTCACCGTAAAGGATCACCCGAATCAGTATCCACCTGGAATAGTGCCACAACAAATATCGTTGGCGTCATTCCATCTGACGATAAATTTTAGCTATTAACCAGCTGCTGGAACGCTACTTTGAAGTCACCGCGACAAATTGGTTATAACCCGCCTGTTTCAACCAATCTGAAGCTGTCACAGGATTCATCCTCGGATTCATCATCGTATTCAAACTATCCTCCGATCCATCCTTATTCATCTCCGGATTTATACTCGCTCTGACGAATCCGAGGATGAATCCGAAGATGAATCCGAGGGATAGCTTCAGCTGATCAGATTGGTGTGTTTCACGTTTGGCTCGGTGTAACATGGAGCTAACACAAGTGAAGTCAAACGTTCCACAATGGAGATAGCAAACGCCCACGGTGGAACGTTTCATAGAAGTCCCTTTTACTCTGAAAGGTTAGCGGAATGTTATTCAAATCTCAAATTAGAGTCTCGTTTAATTTCACGATTTTATTCACGGGGGTAGACCGTTGGTGACGCATTATATTGATAATGGGGCGGCATAATAATTGTATTGCGCCGCACTACAGTCTTGGCTTTACTGGCCGACTGACAATTTCTTTTGTTAGGTCTTGTATGGCTCACAACTCATTTCCTGCGCGTACCGTAACTTAGTTCGTAAAACTTATCCATGCCCTAACTTTTAACAATATCAGTAAATGCAATCTGTGGTCGTCTTTAAACAAAAATCTACTTCAGAAAAGCAAAATATTACATATTACATGTTGAGAGAAGGAAGCCTATTGTTTTTGGTAGAGGTCAAAGGTCATTTGAGGTCACTGGCGGTGAAATTGAGAAAACACCGAAAATGGCTTGCAAATAGGATATCTCCAGATAAGAGTGACCTGATACTCTTCATATTTATATTGATTTGTCATGTTGAGAGAAAAAAACCTATTGTTTTTCATAGAGGTCAAAGGTCATTTGAGTTCACCAGTGGTAAAATTGCGAAAATTCTATGCCTAAAATGTACAGAAAAATCTTTGGCTTTCTGGTATTAATCAAACTGTAAATTGTTTGGAGGATACTGAAACTGTAAACACAAAGTAAATACCTGTAGATACATATAATCTTCTAGGACTACTTCTGTAATGTTTTAACTTAAAAAATAAAAAAATAAAAAAATGAATAAGAGAAACTTTTTTTTGAAGGAACGTTTTATTTCTGCCTCAAATACATATATATACAGACAAATGTATACAAAGTTTTGTTAAATAAGAATAATATTTACAAGTATTTACAGTAATTAATTTAACGTAACACACCTAATTTCAACAGTACATTTTACATTTCAATATTGAATAAAAACAAACGCAAAATTGATTGTTAGTGTAATACAAACGAAAGGAAAGTTTACCATCGTTGATTGAAACAATGACCAGCTGTCCAGACCTTTTTAAACTTAGAATCACTGTATCTCTGTTTGTCTGCCTTAACCCGATTTTCAATGTGTGTCGTTATTGCCGAGATTAAAGCTCGGGTTGAATGAAGTTTAGACTCAAAAGCGTGAAAGCATCTAGACTTCCATATAACAAATTTTGTTACGCAAACCACAAACCATAATCTATTGAAAACAGCCTTCGGAACTTTAACCTGTGGAAAACCATACATTTTTTTTTAAAGGAAGAACTTTATTCCCATCTTGAAAATATATACATACATACAAAAATAATTTAGTATTCGTATTGAACTGACTACATGGAGAAAAGTTAAGTACTAAATTTAACCAAGAAAGACTGACACTTAATTTTTTCTCTTTTTCTTCCCTTCATTGAAGGAACAACTTTATTTTTTTTTTGTGTGTGTAGGAAGAACTTTATTTTCAGTCTCAACATATATACATACAAAACAGCAAATCAGGGGATAAAAATAATAATATATACAAGTATTTAAAGTTGAATAATTAGCTTACATCATTAGTACCATGACGCAATATGTAATAACGGTAAATTAACATTACACAATTCAATTAATTGAAGGAAGGAAAAGAAAAGCTGCTTCAAAATGAAACTGAACTTTTGATGACAAGGTTCCTCTGGTTTTCCAAAAGAATTCAATAAAATCTTATTTATGACATACCATAATGTCTAAATCATTACTTTCTCCTTTTTTTTTTTTTTTTTTTTTTTGAAGGAACGCTTTATTTCAACCTTCAAATACATATAAGCAAACAAGTATGTACAGAATTTTAAGAAATAGGTATAATATTTACAAGTATTTACAAGAATACACCTTCATTAATTAAACTTTCTCCTTTTTATATATTTTTTTTTTTTTTTTGTTGTTGTTGTTGGAAGAACTTTATTTCCATTCTCAACATATATACATACAAAACAGCAAATTAAATGATAAAAGTAATAATATATACAAGTATTTACAGCCTTTTTATATTAAACAACTTTATTGACAACAAAACAACAAAACAATTCACACTTACTCACAAATACGTATTACAAAAGGAAAAATGTTGCATGCGCCCGATATGGGACTTGAACCCATGACCCTCAGATTAAAAGTCTGATGCTCTACCGACTGAGCTAACCGGGCTACATATTCAAAAATGTGTTTACAAACTATTTGAAGTGTAAATTATGTAAGCACTATTATTGATAATTAGTGAGTATGTATTTCGTGCAATTTAACTTCTCTGACCACTTTGTAGCTAATTAATTTATTATTTTGACATGCTTTTGCACTTGACTGCGCTTCTGTTATGGGCATGTTGTCACACTCGCACAGCTACTTTCCTGTGGTTGCAGCGCCATTGCTCTTCAATTGTCCGAAGCCTGATTGTGGCAAAATGGACTTGCCTAGGCCTGCGTCAGGCGTTAGCTATAACGTTACGGGATTCCCGATTCCCAGTGATTGGTCCTCAATTCGCCTATCTTATGATTACTATTTTAAAGATCTGGCTTGCGCTTGTCCTTAAACAGATACCGAGTAGATCCTACTCCGTACTGTATTGTGGAGTAAAACCGTAGAGCAGGATAATGGGTTTCTACTCTAACGTTAGTATAGCAGGGGAAAGCAGTGTTATTTGGACCGCGGGTGTGTAAATTGAACCACCGGCATAATTCCAACACACAAATAGAGGGTATCTTACTTTTATGTGTCATTGATACCTAACTCAGAACACTCACGTTTGACTTCGTAATCTCCACAATTCTGTGTGGTTTCTGGCATGATGTAATGGTTGCGGTAAAAAATTGCAATTAATTTCCTACCTTACCCAATTACACAATTTGATGATTGACAGACATTAATACTCCATGCAAAGACATTTAATCCAAGTCAAGAAACCCTAGCCACCGTATGCGGAGCATACAGAGGGGGTTTTGATTATCAAGAACTGTGAAATTTTTTGTAAGTGGACTAGGAGCTCGGTGAAGTGGTAATAATAGACCTCCAGCAGTAGGTTTGGAAACTTGATATACCTCAGTTGAACAATAGATTACTGAGGTTAGAAAATAAACTTTTTTTTTACCGCAATAGCATGGGTGAACTGACTCTTATTTTCGACTAAGTTGACCTTTTGTTGCAAAATGATTATGACAAAATATAATAATTCCTATATTGAGTGCTGGGCTGTTACATTTCGGTAAAAACTACACTTGGCTAAGCTAGAGAAGTTTGGGTAAAATTAGTAACACCGTGTAATTTGAACCACCCCATGGTGTGTAATATGGACAGCTATAGTTCACATTAAACGATGTGATGGACCGGTCCAAATTACAAACACGTGGGCCCTGGTGGTTCAGTTAATTACACACATGGAAATGAATAGACAGGAGTACAATTTGCTCACCCTTTCATGATTCCTCTTCGCAGTTTGTTTCAGTAATAAGCTTGGGCATATGCGTAATTCCCATGCCATGAGCCAATTACTAAACTTGGTCTGTGCCTACTTGGTACGTTGCGGCGCCTGACTCCGGGGATGGGGAAGGCAAGCAAAGGGCAAGTCATTTTAAGGGGAAATAACATCAATTAGGCCTAAAATATAACACTAAAAGACAGGAAGGGTGTGAGAAGTGTTTCTGTTATCAATTCACATGATGATTTGAGAAATTTTGCAGCAAAATTTTGCCCTGACATTTTACACGGCCGTGTGGTTCATTTTACACACCTTGTTGGTTCAAATTACATGGGTGGTGTAAATTGGACCACTTTCAAAATTTTCTGTTTTTAGCGATAACTTTCCCTGGGAAAATGTAAGGAGAGTTTCTACTCTCCTACAAAAAGAATATTCCATTAATCTCCTAATAGTGCCCCTTAGAGCAGTTGGTTGTGCGGCGCTTATCTCTGATTTTGTGGGGCTTTGTAATTAGGGGGTCCAAATTACACGTACGGCTTTCCCCTATGAGTAAAACGAAGTGGACGCAGTGTAGAGCCTGTTCAAGGACTAGCATGCGCACAGGCTATAGTGACAAGTGAAAACGAAAAGGTAGCCGGGGCTCAGTTTGATGGTGCCGGAGCAGGGAGCTGGAAGACTGTCTTCCCAGGTAGCATTCCCATATCCCAGGTAGCATTCCCATATGGGCCCCATATACGTCAAACCATACGGGTCCCATATTATTTTGCACCCAAGACCCATATGGGGCCCATATGGGAATGCTACCAGGATTCCAGCTCCCTGTCCGGAGAAACTACATGATTGGGGCCCTGCGCGGTGGTTCAATTGCGCACTGACCAGGGAGTTCTCCAGCCATCCCTGCACTGACTAGCTAACTAAAAATCTTTGTTGGCCACCCTGAATGCATGAAAAGTTCCGGTGCAATATGCCGAAGAAATTAATCCCATACAAGAAACTTTTATTTTTTTTTAAATATATTACTAAAAAGATAAAACGCATGAGAATATTGGGAACTTAATCCTTAATAATCCGGCTAGGTATTGAAAACGTAGCTAACTCCATAGGCCTATTCCTACTTCGTCGTCAGAACCATAGTCAATATGCGGATGGTCTGGCAAGCTATTGTAATGTAACGTTACTCTTCTATGTTGAGGTAGTGTGTTTTCCGTGGTCACGTGGTTTTCAGGGTGCACAGCTTGTTCTGCGAAGTGCATGATAACCTCAGTGCTTGACATGTTCAGGTTGAAAGGGGATAACTAAAGTATGGGTTGTGAGAGACCAAATCAATAATTTTAAGTTTCACAAGAGTTTTTAAGTCTATATGCCGCCTCGTATCCCTTATAATTCTACTTGAGAACTGACAAAAACACCCCCTACGTAGTACCGTTCTACCGTAGCCCATGTACATAATGTAGGCTACATAGCCCATGTACATATCATAGCCCACAATGCCCGGCCTGCCTCGATCGTCCCTTCGACTATCCCTTAAGGAAGGGCAATTTTTTATGTAATTTTCTTCACTCTGAAATTGGTTGTGAAATCATGTTTATTTTTACATTTCTAGGTCTATAGCCTAAATGTAGCCTGTGTTGTTGTTAACTTTCATTCGCTCAGTGCACTATTTGCATGCATGGCATCTAAAGCTGGCTAAACAAACATGTAGGCATACTACTGCTCGTGTTTGAACTTCATCACTCAAAAAAGTGTAACAGACTTCATAAATTGTTGAGGCCTGATAAAGATCAAGAGAAATTATAATTAGAGGTATATTCCATTTGCTCATACGCCCAAAAGATTTCCACTGAAATGGTCGAGTGGTACAGAATTGTGAAAATTAACGAGATCGAAGCTGTAGTGGGAGAAACTTGTTTACTAAATTGGTTCACGTTTATAGGCGGGGTAGTGCAACTTGGACCAAGCCTTAAAGTTCCGGTTGGATTGACTTACCGTGGTCGGTCGGTGCATGATCACTGTGCAGAATGCAAGTCTACGCTGTTGAACCGCAGAAAGACTCAATCTGAATGTTCGCCAATCGTCTGTGCGTCATTTTATATAGATAAAATGCCTGTAATGGACTTAAATATTCGAAGACGGTTTGTTGTAGAGGGTCACGGTAGATATATATTTTTCACTGTGATTGTATGTTCTCAAGGGCGGATATAAGGAAATTTGTTTAATTGGGGGGGGGGGGGGGGCAAATCTCAACTTGAGACCAAAACGTCTCACTTGTATCAGGGGATGTCGTGCAAATTTTTGTTTTTTGGGGGAGAGGGTGGTTATGAGAAGTGGTTATTGACTGCCCGAAAGACTATCTAAGCAGAGCGCCACCATCAGTTGGCGCGGAGCGTACAGAAAATTTTGAAAAATCGCGACCTCTCAGATAGCCGGAAATTGCATTTGCCAGGCTTGTAAGTAGAATTTAAGCAGTCGTTATTTTGAGCTTTCCTTTGCAATAAAATCTTCATTTTAATAAAGGGAAAATCAAATTGCAAAATGATCCGAAAATTACCAGATAAAAAATGTACTGCCTTCTTTACAGGACGATGTGACATTTTATTTTTTTCTTTGTCGCAAAGTAAAATTTCCATTAAAAAGAATAGACCAGAAGCAAATTTTGGTTTGATATGTTAAAGACGAACATATTCTAAGCACTCTGGTGAAGTTTTCATTCATTTCTCATTATCGGTTCTAGAGACATTAGCAACTGAAGTTGACACATTTTCTACAAAAGGTAAACTTGAACCAAGCAGGTGCAATGTCATGTATTCATATTGATGGTAAATGTTTTTTTTTATTTATTTATTTTTGATCCTGCTGTTTGATCTTGAATTGATTGGGGATGTCGTCTTACCCGGGATGCCGTCTTGCCCTTAGGGTAAATTAAGTTTTTAAACTTCCATTGCTCGGGATGCACTTATGGTTACAAAATATCACAGTTAAATTTTATAAATATGGTGTTAAATTTTAGAGAAAAACAACTAAACATTTCCATCAATGTGAATACATGACATCACGTCCACTTGTTGCAAGTTCACTCTTTGTAGAGAATATGTCAACTTCAATTCTAATATCTCGAGAACCAAACATGGGAAATGAGGAAAAAATTCCCCAGTAAGCTGGTAAGCTATGCCTAGAATATGTTCCTCTTCAAAATATCAAGCATAAATTTGTTCTGGATTTTTTTTTTTGTTTCAAAGAGCTGCACACCGTTGGAAATAAATTGAAATCAGTAATTTTTCGAATCATATTAACTCATCAGACCAGTGGTCGAATGAGCCTGTATCTGAACCGACCACACAGAAGCATTGGTAGCGCTACCAGCACCAATAACAGTACTGATTCAGTACTGCTGTTGGTGCTGGTAGCGCTATCAACGCTTCTGGGCGGCCGGTACTAGGCTAAAATTTTAGTGATACAATTACGAACTATATCCTTGACAATAACGCATTAGTTTATACTTTATAAATGATATATGACATTTGTATGAGAGAGAAGGCTGGGATACTTTCCCCAGATTAAGATCAAAACCTAAGTATGAAAAGTTTCCCGAAAGAAGGGAGAAATATTTCTTCAGATGTGGGCAGTCCAAAATAACCTCCAAGGGATGGGTTCAGGGGAGGGGAGAAGAGATATACTTGATAAATTACAGACCAAGAGCGAAGTTTGCGGTCATGACTACTGAATGAATTTAAGGTGTAGATGAGCTTTGGTGGCCCACTGTTTGTAGTCAGTTTTTGTGAGTTGGGCTGAATGTGGGTTTGAGGTGTTGTTTAAAGGAAACAAGTGAACAGTTAATTAATCTGTAATATTTGGGCTGGTTGAAGTTGTTATCTTCAGAGTTATTAAACCTGAAATATGACTTTTGGCAATACTTCGGAAATACATGAAATTAAAGTACAAACCAGGGGCAGAAAATGAAAGACACATGAATTACAATTCCTAATTATATTGTCGTATTAACTTGTGAGACATGGAAAAAACAAACAGTAACACAAAGACCTGTGTTTTCCCTTGACATTGACGCGGAGATTCAAACAACAAACAGCTTATTAAACAAAGCAGCCTAATTGCAAAGTTTTTCTTCGGGTCTAACTTTATGCTGTGAAAACAGCGAGTGAGACTCAGTAACATGTACACTACGATCCGGTTTAAGTTACGCGACGCTATGATTCCATGAAAGTCACGCTTGTGTTGTCACTGAGATAAAGAATAGAAAGGTCGGCCGGATAAGTGACCTATTAGAAGGTCCAGTGTCTTCTACTTAATCATAGGGAGTAAAGAGTGTATCTTGGCCAAAATGTTCCTAACAATTTGTACCAAAGGTATCGTTGAAGTTTCCAAATGGAAGGCAAAGCTTTAAAAATAATTTAAAAATTTTTTTTTTGTGGAAGTATTGATGTACAAATCCAAATAAATGTTAGCCTCTCTGCAAGAAACGCGGCAATATTTTACTTTGCTCGCTGTTGATGTAAGGTTCACAACCACTAACTAACCCGAATGCATGTATTGTGCATGCTATTACGTAACTGTGGTCGTAAATAATAGGTTAATGGGTTAAATAATAGGGAGTATCTTGAACTAAAAAATACCTCACAATTCTTAGCGAGAGCATCAAAATACCATTTACCATGGATAACGAATAGTAAAATTATAATTCTAAGCAAAATGTTGACAAAGTCCTGATGTATAAATGTCAGTCACTTTGTAAAAACATATTTGACTATGCCCTGCTATCAAGTAATGTACAACCGCTTAGTGAAACAAGGCTTTATAAAGATTGCTACATTTTACAGAAGGTACACATATTTGTGGACCATTCTAATCATCTTCATCCCACTGATGTATTAAGTCTTTGATATGGGTTCTAACTGCGTTCGCCGATTTGATGCACCGGTAAGATTCTGCACCTCCCAGATAATACACTTTGCACAAACAGCATGCGGGAGCGTCAAAAATACACCAACAGTAGGCAAGTTGTGCTGGGTCATTCGTGGTGTGACCTTTAGTTTCCCATCCTTGAAATTTTATTCTGACTGGAGTGACTTTCTCCATATGTATGTTTGTTAGCCTTTCTCCGTATGTATGTTTGTTAGCTGGGGTCGGACCATTATTTTTTCGCTTTTCAAAGGATAGCCAGGATCCCATATCGTCTGCTTTAGACCCAGCTCTTTCATAGGTGCTGTAAACAGGTTAAATTGACAAGTGAATTACTCGCAAGTTGTTGCATCATTCAAAGGTAGTTCCATTCCAAGGATTATTAATTGTTCCCCATATGCTTTGCTCACTAGCAATGACTTTCAATGACTTCGTCTTAAATGATCTTGACAGATTATAACCTGAAAGCGCACTGGATGAAGGCAGGGCAGCCCATAGACTGATAGACAAGTAAGCCAGTAAAATGGGATTTAACGACACACCAACACGATTGTGTTATATAGTGTCACCAAGAAATGAAAGAGGTGCGATGCTGGAGTAAAATTAATTACAATGGAAGAAATGGGTCAGATTTCACATAAATATCCAGGCAAATGCGGGCGTTATATCAGAAATTTCTGTACTTTTATATACTTTCTATACTTTCCTCGAGAAAGACCAGAACAAGAGGAGATCCGTGTTCTTAAGTAAAGTCTTTAAGTCAGGCACACAGACAACTTTCCCGTTTTTCTGTCACCCTATGCATTTTACTATATCTCGATTTAATTAACTCCAGTATATGAAAAAGAACACTTTTCCTGGCATCTAAAATCGCTATAAATTGATCTGGCCTTAAAGCAAATCCATATCAGTTTGTGCTCGGGAGATTCTCCTCTCACTAATTCTTCTCCTTGTCAAGTTTTCCTGGCCAATTTTCTCCAAAAAACAGGCAAAGAAAGCAGTCAAGCTGGACCGATTTGTCCATTTAGGCCAGGGGTCACATTCGAGTTTGTCGCCGAGACGTTCGTTTCATCTTCGAAGTGGAATGCAATTAACGACAGTGCAGATTATATACGTTATCTTATTTAGCGAAAGTACGTAGGCATTTTGAAGTTACTACTTGACTTCATACGTGCACACAAAATGTGTTTTACATACATTCATGCATGTTTTCTTAATTGTTACACATTTTATTTATTTACTGTTTTTGAAAAAATACTTCAAAATTTATTTCCCTTCAAACATTTTATTTTTTTCTCAATAACTTTATCAGGACGCAAAAAATCTGGGGTCCTGAAGAAAATCTGGGGGGGGGGGAGGGGGCTAGGCCACCAGGCCCCTCGTGGCTACGCCACTGCTCTAAGCCCCTCCCACAATTTGTCTGGAAGCTTACTCATCCATACACAATTTATTGCTTCAGGGTGAGTTTAAAAACGCTAAATGTGTATAATCAAAACACTCTCAGTACAGTTCATGCTGGGAAACATAAGCTTTGGTGCCCTGCATTGTTTGAATTAACTGTCAATCAAAGAGCTGAGCCAATTGAGAATTTTGATAAACCACTATAAGAATTGTACTTTGGGGGTGAGGATTGGTCCTCTTATGGTAAACATTGACAAGCTTTTCCATGACTATGGTAGAATCTAATCTTTCTGGGCTCGTTAGGTGTTGGTGGTTTGCTTTTGTCTTCGGTGAGGGGGGGGGGGGGGGTTGGATTACAGCGCATTAACAGCCCTCGTTAACCCTGTTATGTTTTGTTATATAAGGTTGTCACGAAAGCACTGTACTATGTTGTAGGCATTGCTCGATCAAGCTCTTCACATCCCCTCTTTTTCATAGTCCTTTTCTTCTCTTTCGTTTTCCTTCTTCCCTCTTACTTCCTTTCATTTTCCTCCTTATTCTTCCCGATGTCTTTTTCTATGTTTTCAGTGACAGGCTTTCCACCCGAGACATTGTTGGAGTTACTGAATCATGGCTCCATAGTGAGGTAAGCAACTCTGAAATTCAGGTTCCCGGGTACAAAATTTTCAGGCAAGATAGGATTGATACTGTGGGTGGTAGGGGTGGAGGGGTTTTATTGTTTGTCAAGGATAGTTTAAATTGTGTTGAAGTCACAACCAAGTTTTCCTGTGGGTTCTCTAACTGCTTGTGGTGTGAACTTAGCTGTAGCAATGATTATGGCACCCCCTTGCTTGTCGGTATTGTTTACCGTTCACCAAATTCTTGCGCTGAGAATAATCAGAGTTTGTTCCAAATTTTTAGAAAAATTTCTTCCAAAAAGGCTGTTGTGTTTGGGGATTTTAACTTTCCAGATATCGATTGGCATTCCTGTACTAGTGGGTTACATGGGAGGGATTTTCTTGAGGTTGTGACTGATGGTTTCTTTACCCAGCATGTTCTGTTTCCCACTCGTGAGGATAATTGTCTTGATTTGGTGTTAAGTACAGATGAGAACATGGTTAGAAATGTAGCTAATGGTGGTAAGGTAGGGTCCAGTGACCATGACCTTATTTGTTTTGAGTTACATTGTTTCAGCAATCATGCTAGTAGTGACAAAAGAATTCTTGATTTCAGCAAGGCTAACTTTACTCGTGCTAAGGAGCTTTTAACCATAGATTGGGCGGCCCGTTTGTCTCACTTGGGTCCTGCTGAGGCATGGAGTGTTTTCCGGGATGTTGTTTCTGACACGACAAAGTTGTGCATCCCACTTAAGAAAGCTGTGGTTAAAAATAGGCCAATTTGGATTTCTAGAGAAGTTCTTAGAGCAACTAGGAAGAAACGTAAGTGTTGGCGTCGCTATAGGGCCAGTAAAAGTCCAGAAAACTTAGCAGCTTACAAGAAGCAGGAATTCTTAGTTAAAAATTTGGTAATTGGAACTAAAACTAGGTTTGAAAAGCAGTTGGCGAAGGAGGTTAAGATAAACCCCAAAACTTTTCATGCCTATGTGAGGTCTAAGCAGAAGCTTAAGGAGGGTGTGGGGCCTCTCAAAGGTGATGATAATTCTTTGGTTAGTAACCATCAGGACATGGCTAATTTGTTAAATGACTATTTTGTATCTGTTTTTACCGAGGAATCATCTTTGTTGGGGACGTGTAATGGTTCTGATGTCTCTACTTCAATCAGTTATGTCATTTTCTCAGAGGAACAAGTTCGTAAAAAGTTAAAGAGTTTGAAAGCTAGTAAGGCCCCTGGGCCAGATGGGGTCCACCCAGCCATTTTACGTGAATGGTCCGAGATTTTGTCAGTTCCTCTTTCCATCATTTTTCAGAAGTGTCTGGATTCGAGTTTTGTTCCTACTGACTGGCGGGTAGCAAATGTTACTCCAATTTTTAAGAAGGGGGATCGAAGTAATCCTTGCAATTACAGGCCTGTCAGTTTAACCAGTGTTGTGTGCAAAGTTATGGAATCTTTGATTAAGGATAGTTTACTTAAGTATCTTTTAGATAATGAGTTACTTAATCTGTCACAACATGGTTTCCTGCCAAGCAGATCTTGTGTTACTAACTTACTGAGCTTTCTTGAAGATGTCTCTTCATCTCTTGATTCTGGGTATGGCGTTGATGTCATTTACCTTGACTTTTCAAAGGCTTTTGATAAAGTTCCATTAGGTAGGCTAATGGTTAAGCTGCATAGGTTAGGGGTTCAGGGCAATTGTGCTGATTGGATAAATTCGTGGCTTCATGGTAGATCTCAGAGAGTTGCTGTCAATGGTAACTTCTCCTCTTGGAAAGAAGTCACAAGTGGAGTACCACAGGGTTCTGTCCTTGGCCCACTTCTTTTCTTAATTTTCATCAATGATATTGATAGTTCTCTTACATCTCGTATAAGTAAGTTTGCAGATGATACTAAGCTTTATAGGAAAATTAGCATTTTGGATGATGCCTTACTGCTGCAGAAAGATCTGGATAGGTTATTTTCTTGGTCTCAGACCTGGCAAATGTCTTTTAATGCAGATAAGTGTAAGGTCCTTCATTTTGGTCCCAAAAGTTTTAGCTATGATTATAACATGAATGGTTGTGTTTTAAGTAATGTCACCTCTGAGAAAGATCTGGGTGTTGTAATTACTGGGGACTTAAAGTCATCAAAGCAGTGTGCAGCCACTGCTGTAAAGGCTAATAGAGTGCTTGGATTGATCAAGAGGAATTTCATCAATTTTAGTAAGGATATTGTACTTAATTTGTATAAGCAGTTGGTAAGACCCCATCTTGACTATGCAGCTCAGGCTTGGAGTCCCTTCTATGAAAAGGACAAGTTTGTTTTAGAGCAGGTTCAGAGGAGAGCCACTCGCCTCATTCCTGAGGTGAGAAATTTGCCCTATCATGCTAGGCTTAAACATCTTGGGCTTACCACCTTGGAGCTGAGAAGGATTAAGGGAGACATGCTCCAGGTTTTCAAGTTCCTTTGTGAAAGAAATCCCCTGCTGACTTGTAGTTATTTAAGGGTTCAAGGTAATTCTCGGGTGCGTGGGCATTGTAAAAAGCTTGAAAAGCCTTTTGCAAGGCTTGACATTAGGAAGTTTAGTTTCTCCCATAGAGTTGTCAAAGAGTGGAATTGTCTACCAGATTGGGTAGTTAACTCCCCCTCAGTTCACTGCTTTAAGGTTAACATTGACAGGTTTTTCCATGGCTGTGGTAGAATCTGATTGTTTGGGGCTGTAGTCAAGCTTTGGTGGTTTGACTTTTGATTAGGGCTTGGTCTTCAGGGCATCTTATGGGGCCTTGGCCCTCCTTTGCCCTTCAACCTGTTATGTTATGTTATGTTATGTTATGTTATGTTATGTTATGTTATGTTATGTTATGTTATGTTATGTTATGTTATGTTATGTTATGTTATGTTATATGACTGTCCACCCCATTCCCACTGGCACTGCGCGCGCTACCTCATACCTACAATGATATACCTGCCGATAGCAACCGCACAGGAAGTTCGCTTTTGACCTTGCGCAATACAGCAACCTTGTCTTACAATCTGCGTGTTTTAGTATTACTACGACTCTAGCTTGGTTAATATTCCTCAAGACCATACACTTTACTTTCTTCATATTACATTCTGAAGATAATGTCAAGAATAAGAAGGAAATACTGTAATGACTGCATCCATTTTATCCGTAATAAAGAGGATCGTAGCCAAACGTTCACTTAACCTTGAAATTTTCAATCGGTGATTTCAGGCATTTTTTTGTTACTAAGCCAAAGATACTAAAACACTTTTCAATGTTTTCATTGTTGCATGCAATGTGCGCACACGACATTTGAGAAATCCCATACCAACATGCGCTTTAATAGTATAGATAGTGAAGTACGTACAAAGTGTAATCAAAACATATGCATACATGGAACTAAACGTTACGTATATTGTGCACCATGCATGCAGTATGTATAGCATTATAGTGCGTAGTGTAATTGATTTTGCATTGGTTTGGTTTACACACTGAAACAACACTGTACTGCGAAGATCAGTAGTCTTTGTCTGATTTTCGTCGAATTTACAGACTTATGAATTTTGGGACGTAGCCATGGTGGAGTCAAGGGCTGTTGCTAGCCTTAAGAGGCAACTGCATGGTAATTTCCTCAGTTTAAAGGAACCTGCAATATTTTTCTCCATTTCATACTTCCTACGCAGTTACATTTGAAAGATAGGCCTAGGCCTAAGTTAGGGCCTAGCCTAGGCTAGGCTAAGTTAGGCCTACATTAGGCCTAGCCTAGGCTAGGCTGTACTAACTAGGCCTAGCCTAGCTATCCTAGGCCCACATAATTTGTAAAATTATTAGTGTACTAATGTAGCCATAGCCATTGGCTCGCGCATTCAGCGTTATTCAACTAAGAAATGATGTCTTCAAAGAATTGTAGGTAAAGAGTGTGGGGCAAAACTTGCAGTGCATTGCAGATTCAGTGATTTAAAGTGAGCTGATGATCACATAGCTAGGACGAGCCTAGGCCTAAGCCTGTTAGTATTAGTTAGGCCTTGACCTACATTTAGAACATAGGCTAGGCCTAATTAAATTAGGCCTAAGTTAGCCTAACCAAACCCTAAGGCTTGAACAGCACAATGTTCCAGCTCCCAGGCATTCCAAGCATTCATAGGCTAGGCCTAATGTACTGTACAAATGCTAGGCCTAGGCGTATATACTACATTTATCCTACTTGGGTCTAATTTAGAATCAGTGGCCAAAACCACAAAACCAGCATCATACATGCTGTGGCGTCACCAAAGGGGAGGGGGTAGTTCCAAAAATTGTGTGTCCCCCAACTGAGATTTGAGATTTTCAATAAAAATGTCTTCTCTAGTTAGAGTGACTATGAAATTTTTTAAGATTCAATTCCTCTTTTGACAAGAAAATGCAGTAATTTCCATACTTTCCAACTGAAAATATTGCAAAAACACCTGGGAAATGCTATTTCCTGCTATCTCATTGGTTGCGTTTTTCCAGAATTTTCTGGACGCTTCCGACTACACCAATTGAAGGTGGCACACAGTTCAGGTAACCATTCAAGCAGAATTAGGCCTACATTTTTCTATCCCTTGAACAGGGCTGTGGGTTACGTTACATGGCCTAAGCTCATTTCACTCCACATCACAGCCCTTGCACCGATAACACACGGAATCCCATCACTAGGCTTTCACAACAAAATACGTTCTAAACTGGTAAATATTACACACATCGAACTTATATTACCACAAAATGATGTTCAAGTGACTTTCAATCGAAAAGTTACCAATAAATCGGCTTTCATGGACAGTCTGATGTCAAAATGCAGCAAAATGACGCTTCGATTCTGGTTAGAAACTCCTTCGTTTGAATGAACCCTCGTACAATAAGTGTTTCTACATGAACTTGAAAATAGTCAAAAATCATTCCTAGAACTTTGTAACCATTTCACCAAATCGATAACTTTAATCATTCCACCTAATGAATGCAAATATCATATGAAAAAGTGTTGTTTGTTCATATTTAAAGCTTCTAAATGTTTTTTAAATTGTTGAAACGTTGTAAAAATTTCTCCAAGTGTAAAAACTTTTTGAATAAGTGGAAACCCCTGGTATGACCTCTGACCCCAAAGTGAATATCACGAAGACGACGGATCCTACTGTTCCGCGCGCTGACACCCGCTGGTACGCCCTGTCTTCAGTTCCACGCGTTGCTGTACAAATTGTACGGCAGCACGTGGAACTCAGTCGTACGACAGCGCATGCCGTTTCACGCAACTAGTGGAAAACTCAGGGATCCATTCTAACATGTGTAATGAATAGCAACATTTTGCAAACAAAAGTTAAAATATTGGCACAGTGGTCTTTTGTATTTTACTTCTTATCAGTAATGATAACATGACAAATGATAGCATTTAATGAAATTAATATCAGCGTTAACTGAATTAACATCGAGCTGGTCAGCCCATGTCTGGGTACACAAGGCATAGCCAGGCGTGTCAGCGCGTGGTTTAGTAAGATCAAGGACCGATTACTAAGTCGTTTGAAAGCTTGCAAACATGGCGCATTGAGTTAGTGTTACGTTCAATTTTTCGAGGCAAAATACACCATTATAACATCGAATCTGGGTGAACAGCTTATGCAGAAAGGTGAATGCGGTGTCAGAGGTCATCTGTGTAAAGTTTGGTGAGAAAACATAGTAATTTGTGAACGTGAGAGATGAAAACCCTGGCCAGGGTCGCCTAGTGATGGGATTCCGTGTGTTATCGGTGCAAGGGCTGTGATGTGGAGTGAAATGAGCTTAGGCCATGTAACGTAACCCACAGCCCTGTTCAAGGGCTAACATTTTTCCTTAACAGGATCACATCAAACTGCACATCAACTGCTTTCTCTTTCTAGATCAGCTCCCCTTGCTTGGTAGTAGTTTCACTAGTTTTGTACCAGTTAAATCCTGCTTGAAGTTGCCCTGGAAGTAACTTTTAGACCAGTGTAAAGCAGGCTTGGGGAATCGTAATCAGTAATCGTATTCGATTGCAATCAATTACACACTTTGAAGTAGTTGTAATCGCAGTCAAAATACTTTTGTGAAAATTGCATAGAAATTGCAATCATAATTGATTGCAATGGCAAAGTAATCGCAATCATGGTTTCATTTCTGATTACATTGAAGTTGAATTGAACAAAGAAGTAAAGTTACTAAACAATTGTTTCAGTGCTTGGTTCTTCTGTTGCAATGACAAAATTTAATTGTCCCTCTTTCTTGGATGTTCCAGCTTAACATGAGTGAGAAGTGCATGGGTTCAATAATCTCTACTTGGGAGGATTTGTCTCTGTCCTGACTTATCTAGAGCAATGTCCATGGCCTTTTTTCCAGTTTTTGGCACTGGATTGTTTTGCCTACTACATTGTTTATGTGGGAAGAAAATGTAATCACGATTGCAATCTTGATTGCATTGCAATGTAATCGCAGTCATAATCAATTACTTTCAATTTAAGCTGTAATCGTAATCATAATCACAGTCATAAAATGTGAAGTTATCGCAATCGTAATCGATTACATTGAGATGTAATCACCCCAATCCTGGTGTAAAGACAATAGAATTACCCTTGAATTATGACCTTAATATCGCAAAAACCCCTTAAAAGCCAGGAGCTTCTGGGGGGCTTCACCCCCTGGACCCCCACTGGACTCGTATTGAACTGCCAATCAGCTTTTCTCCATAGTTCATCTCCCCCTTTTGCAAAATGTCAGTCACGTCCGCTCTTGGAAGTTGAATCTCTGGCTTTTTTACAAGAAGTCTTACACCAGGGTTCTCACTAACCCAAGCTCCCGGGTCCCTGAGGCGCGAGTTCGACTAGAGACGCTTGAAACAAAATCCTGTGTGTCCCAGGGACGCATAGAATTTGCTTGCTAGACACATGTAAAATTTTGGCAAGAAGGCATGGAAAGTTTTGTGTTGAAAAGTTAACACGAACCCATTGCCTTGAAAGGTTCATTGTCGATGTCACTTCACAAATCCATGTAGGAAAACTTTCTCAGGCTAGACCGATTGTTCGACCGACCATCTGTTAAGTAATCGGCATGGGGCTGATTATTCCGTTGTCGGTAAATAATTTGCATCGGTAAAATTCTGCCATTCAATCTATCATTACCATCGATTATTTGAAAACTGGAAAAATGGGCTAAATATACTTGAAACTTGCCCTAAGTTGCGTTAAAATTCCCGTTAACACTCAACCTTTTTACTTCCTGCCAAAATGGGATGCATGCACTGGTAATCACAAACGTATAAATTTTACCCCTGCCATGGGAATGATCGTTTGATATTTTCCGCTACAGTATAACCCGGTAGGATTACATGGAATTAGGTTAAGAATTGCATTCAAGGTGTATCCTTGCTGTCTTGCAGAAAGGGCCGCGTAAGTTGCTGTGCAAACTGTTCTGCACAAAAAACACATAAATACAGACTATCTAGCTGCAGTGATTCGCCATTTTTTTTCAAATCCCCAAGCTTTGCATACCTATCTGTGCATGTTTTGTACACGTATGTAGCACCTAGAACCTTGTGAAGTTCTGTGGTTATTATCTTGCATAAATTAAGCCATTCCCAGCATTCCGTCCGTAATGTTGTTTACAGTAGGACTTTTGCAATGTCATACGACATTATTGCAAACGAAAACAGTGATGTACGTGATTTCATGCAGCAAGCTTCTTAGCCACGCATGAGGTAGACTTACGTGCGTGTCTGTTTTTACCACCAAATAAGGCATCACGTTTTGCTGGGTGACATCATATGCATAGGATCCATTGCGCAATTTAAATTGGCCCCTGCATCATGAGTGCTGTAATTGCGTTGATTCTAGCAAGCCAATCGCAACTGGTGCCTTCCCCTATGTGATTTAGTGTGGGAAAATACTCGGCTTCGAGACGAATTTTCCCGTTGAGTTAGTGTTACGACGATGGCACTTGTCATGCTTATATAGCAGGCTAGCAAAGCCGGGCGAGCTCCGTGCTAAATTCCCCTAGAAATGGCATTACAAACCTCTGCCTACGTGGATTTTTCGGGGATCTGACTTAGGTGCATTTCAGTTGTATATTTTTTTTTAAACAAAATGTAAGTTTTGGGCAAGAACTCCTAAAAATATATGGGGATATTAACATCGGAAAGGAACCATAAGAAACATCAATCGGGTGCATTGTTTTGTTTCCCAGAACTGCTAAGATTTTCATGATTGCTCTACATAGGGTTCGTTAAAGCGGAAGAGTACAGTACATAACGCAACTACAACGCAGTACAGTAAGAGAATGCAAATGTTCCGACATGGTTGGGGGATGAAAACTAGACAGAGCATGATGTTGGCCTTGGAACTAAATTATCAAAGGGCATATGACATCGACTGCAAACAATTCTGCTGTATAAATGGTTGATTTGTATCTCCACTTTTGAAGTGAAAATATTACACCTACAAAAATGATATCCCGTTCGTGAAATGAACGGAACTATTCCCAGTGTTTTCCACCCTGAACTGGTTATGGTAATACGGTATGCACGAAGCAAAGGATGCATACTAAAAAGACAAAAATGTGACTTCCATCTTTCAAATAATCGGTAATCAGCATCGGGCCGATTGTTAAACTAAATAATCAGAATCGGGTATTACCGATTATAGCATAATCAGTTGAACACTAATTTAATTTATTAAATTTAAGACCGATTTTAGTAATGTCGCCCAGTTCTGCGATATCCCCGGTGCTTCGTACCTACTAGATCAACCGCGCTGTTGTCCAGCTTAGTCAGAGTAACATAACTTTCCAGTGCCAGACCAGTTTTATGCAGCAGCATGTTGCAAAATATCACAACAGATAATCTGAATGGAAATTGAGGAGCGTCACTGATTACTGCATTTTTGTTGATGCTTCACTTGAGACACTTCCAAAAAATATGGGACCCTCAGAAATCTGATGGGACTCTTGAAAAAAAAAGTTGAGGGTTCAGGGACTCTTGGGTTTGAGGGCCTACTGAGAACACTGTACAGGAAGTTACCCTGGATGTAATTTTTAGGCCAGTGGTAAGTCACTAGAAGCATTCTTTATTAGCGACATGAGTATCTCACAAACACGCTAAAATCCAGGGCTTAGCCCCCTGGACCCCCACCGGTGCTCTGCAGCTGGACCACCGAGGCCCTAGGGTGGGTCCCTGAACCCCACTTGTTGAGCCTCGCGCTTCACACTCAGTGACACCTACGGCGCCATGAGCAGGGTTCGCGATCTTGCGCATCTGCAAGTCATGAACCCCAGTCTTTCACAGCTGGACATGTGACTAAAATCCCTTGCTACTCAATCAGGTCCAACACGGAATTCTCGGATGCGTAAGGATCTCTGCTAGCACTCTATTGATTTAGCACCACAATTATTCATGACCACAGAAATAATATAATCTGCTTCGAAACAATCAATTTTTCAGGCCCTCCCGCACTTCCGCATTTGTTTTTATAGCCTCTACCCAATACTATGACGGTCGAAAATCCCCCCCACCCCCCAGCCCAGACTGGCTCACTCGTGATACACATTCAATACACACCTGTTTACTGTGACAGTGGGAAAACCCCACAGCCCAGATATGGAGGCAGGCTCGCTTGTTATACACACAATTCTCAATTTTCCTCACAGAAACACCAGAAGTACAGCACTCGATGCTGCCACTCTCTCAGTCAGTTGTATGCATTACCCAACTGGCCAATCATTGCAGGCCGTGGTAGTTTGCTGTCGTGATCTTTGGATGACAACGTGTGCAGGTGACATCACTCCCTAGCTTACTTAAAATAAAAATCGGCTTGCAATGAGCGGGGTTTCCGTTCACTCGCACATGGTACATAGTTTTTCACTCTGCTAGGTAACGATGAGATAATGTTGGCGTTGAGCTTTCCTGTCAGCTAAGTTAGCAATGGTTCCCGCCAAATGTAGGTCAAATGTTATTGTAGTTTGAAAAGCTCGTAAAGAATGGGATGACTCACGTTCGATGTCCCTCATCAACAGTAACATATTTATGAAATAAACAAATGAAAGTGATCAGGGACATTACGACAGAATCAATTTCACAGCCAACGTTGAATCAGTGTTTGAATTGTAGTTGTAACCTGTAGTCCAAGTTTAGTTGAAGTGAAGTTGGGATTGACTAGTATGTCACACATGAAAAAATGAGTGTTCAGTCCATGTACATCTTCAAGTTCTCTATTTCTATTGTTGTGGTTGGGGTGTGTGCTGTCTGTTTGCATTGTCATATCGTATATTATTCATAACGTACAATTCATGATGGACCCTTTAAAATTGGCTTTGGACCCCAATGAAAGGGTGCCAAAGCAGCGTAACGGGTCCAATGTCAATATTTTGGACCCTTTAAATTTGGAGGCAACTGCTAACCCTGGCCATGAGTGGAGTCTACCAGTGCCCCCCTGTAAAATTGTTGTGTCCCCCAGAGACCCCTAGAGTGAAAAGTGGTTAGTCACTGCATACTTGGATCCATACGTGTAGGCCTAGTAATAAGGTTTGGGTTACGTTAGGTGAGGGTTATAGTTATGGGTATATAGCCGATGCATACGTACCTGCAAATGCATATGTACATGCATAGGTACAGTAGAACTATAAGGTTCGGGTGGACTATATATGTAGGGATATGCCCACATGTCATGAAGTATTAAAATATGCATACAGCATGCAGGGTTTTCCCTGGGTTTATAATTGAATGTCGCGCATCTGATGCGTCCAAAGGTGGATTGCAGGCCTGGGGGAGGGGGTGTCCCCCTCCTCTTTTGGAAATTTTGTGACTTATGCAAGTTGCTAGATGCAAAATGGTGACACTTTTAAGGCAAATTAGTCATCGCAATATCAGTAAGTCAATGCAAAAATAATAGCACTGAAACTAACATTCGTACAAATTTTGATCTACTGATAGCGATCACATTGCCCTTTTATATCACTTAATTTCTGCTTCAAAAGTTTTGGTTCATCGGCATGGCTTCTTTTTTAGCGCTGGCACCGGATGATTTCAGTACCCCCAGTTGGTCTTTATTTCGCGCCCGTTGCTCACCAAAATTGACATAATTTGGCAGGCTTGCAATATTACAAGTTACGAACGGCCGGGATATCATTTTTGTTGGCGTAATATTTTCACTTCAAAAGTGGGGATACAAATCAACCGTTCATACAGTAGATTTGTTTGTAGTCGATGTAACATGTCCTTTAATAATTAAGTTCTTATAGGCCAGCATCATGCTCGTTCTATTATTCATCCCCCAATCATGTCGAAACATTTGCATTCTTTTACTGGGTTGTAGTTGCGTTAATGTTCTGTAGCTACCCTCCTGCTTCAACGAAGCCCATGTAGAGCACCCATTCATGATAATCTTAGCTTTTCTGGGAAGCAAAACAATTGCACCCGATTAGCGTATCTTATGGTTCCTTTCGGATATAAATATCCCCTTATATTTTAAGCAGTTCTTGTCCAAAACTTACATCTTGTTTGAAGGGAATCTGCAACTGAAATGCACGTAAGTCAGATCCCCGAAAAATCCACGTTCGCAGAGATTTGTGATGCCATTTCATGGTAAATTTGGCACGGGGCTCGCCCTGCTTCGCTAGCCGGCTATATATATGCATGGGAAGTGCGATCGTCGTAACACAAACTCAACGGGAAAACTTGTCTCGAGAGCGAGTATTTTCACACACTAAATCACATAGGCGAAGGCGCGAGTTGTGATTGGCTGGTTAGAATCAATGCAATTGAACCAATCACGATGCAGGGACCAATTTAAATTTTGAAATGGATCGTATGCATATGATGTCACCAAGCAAAACATGACGCCTTTTTTGGCGGAAAAAACGGACACGCACGAAAGTCTACTGCATGCGTGGGCCAAGAATATTGCTGCATGAGACCATGTGCATCACTGTTTTTGTTTGCAGTGACATGGCATGACAACATTGCATAAGTCCTACTGTAAATAACATTACGGAAGGAATGCTAGAAATGACCTAATTTATGCAAGATGATAACCACCGAACTTGCAAAAGATTCTAGGAGCTACGTGTACAAAATGTACACAGACATGTATGCTAAGCTTGGGGATTTGAAAAAAGGCGAAACACTGCAGCTCGATAGTCTGTACAATGTGTTTTGTGCAGAACAGTTTGTACAGCAACTTACTCGGCGCTTTCTGTGAGAAAGCAAGGAAAACACATTGAATGCAATTCTAAATCTAATTCCATGTAATACTACAGGGTTATAGCGGAAATATCAAACGATCACATCCATGGCAGGGATAAAATTTTACGTTTGCGATTATCAATGCATCCCGTTTTGGGGGGAAGTTAAAGTATGAATTTTACGAAACTATTACGGGGCAAGTTTCAAGTATATTTTAGTCCCTTTTTCAGTTTGCAAATAATCGGTGGTAATGATCGAGTGAATGCCCGAATTTATAAAAGCAATGGAGCACGTGGCTGCAAGCAATCACAGATTGTGTGCGTACCTATCTTTTTATGTAAACATGTTGGGAAAACAAGGGTTCTATGACATCATACACATAAGGTTCATTGCACTTATTTTAAGTTACCTCTAGGTAAGAAACAATGTGATTGGTACGTTATTGCTTTTAATCAGCCAATCATACTCGCGATATCGTCAATGCAGTTTTACTGTGTAGGAATAACGTGTAGAAAGCAACCGTCTTCGCATAGAGTTCTAATACTCCCATTGCATTTGTGCTACGATCAAATTTCCCAAACTTTTGTTGAAGTCGGGCAAAACAGTTCAGAGGGCAAAACAGTTCAGAGATGGAGTAACTGGGGGGTTAAGACTGCAGTGTGTGTTCGCACAACTTCATTTTCCGATTTTCTGAATTGTGGTGTAAGTTTTACGAACAAAGTAAGAGGAAATATGTGGGATTTCATCGTAAAGATACAATGACATGGTTCGTTCGTCTGATTGATAATTTCCCAAATCTGAGACATTAGCCCCGCCTCTAACCTGCAAAAACGGGCGTTTGTGTTTTGGTCGTGCAAGTCGTGTTGTGCCACGTAGCTACTGCGCTCAGGAGTGAGCACATCAGTTTCTTGATACGAGCCTACGAGGGCAAGTGCAGGCTAGTTAATAATACTGTGTTGTTACTTGTTCAGTAGTAGGCCCTATGGGCTATACATACAGAGCTCCTACTCGCACTGCAGTGGTATGTCACGGCATGGAAGTTAAAAAGTTAGTTGCAGTTTTACATATAAGTCAATCGTTTTGTCCTTTATTGTATTAACAACAAAAGCAATCGCTGACAGAAAGAAGAAAAATTATGGAGGCTAGCTGGCAGCGATTTTGAACATCGCGGCCGTTTTTTGAACGTCGCGGCCTCCTTGATTTTGGAGCTTGAACGTCGTGGGGCGGGACGTTCAAAAGGCCCAGGGAAAACCCTGTATGCGTACCATCACTTATGTAAATGTATGTATAATTACTTGACTACAGGCAGGCCTCTATTTTCAGAAAAATTTATGGTTTTCCTTCAGACAACCATTTCACTAATTTTAGCTGTCCACAAGTAAACGCACAAGTAAAATATGGTTGTCCAAAACAAAACACTAATTGTGTTCATGTACTTATAGTCTTGAAGAATAAAAAGATGTGATGTTTGAAAAACAGAAACACTTCAAGTCTGTAATATGGTACGATGCAAAAGTCAAAAGAGTTGGTCAGTTGATCAGCAGTATTCCTTTTCACTCCTAGAGAAAAATGGTTGTCCATTGGACAACTAACCATTGACTTTTGGTTGCCCATATGAAATTTTAGTTAGTCCAGACAATTAGACAACCACGAAAATGGAGCCCTGGTACGGGTATATGTATATATACAGATATCTATATCTTTATACCAGGTAGTACTCTTAGACAGTTCTTAGACTATTTGAAACCAATCCACCGGCAACGGTGCTCGTAGCCCAGTTGGCAAGGGCACTGGTCCAGATGCTATACTGGTAGGGTGGTGGGTTTAAATACAGGTCTAACCATTGCTTTTCCTTCTTCCATAGTGCTAACCATTCACTTCTTTTCACAGCAAATAAGTCATATGACTCTGTTTGAGTAAACAAAAAAAAGAAACATATTATCAGGGTTTTCCCTAGGCCTTTTGAACATCGCGGCCCAGGCCGTTCAAGCTTTAAAATCAAGGAGACTGTGACATTCAAAACAGCAGAGATGTCCATATTTTTTTTTCTCATTTATGTCAACGATTGCTTTTGTTTTTAAAACAATAATCGACGAAATCATTGGCTTATTTGTGCAATTCACTTTTTCAACTTCCGTGCACATACCACTGCATGCAAGAGTCAGAGCTCTGTATTTATATCCTCCCATCAGACATTCTACTGAACAACACAGATGAGTATTAACCAGCCAGCACTTGTGCTCGTAGGCTCTAATCAGGGAATTGTTGTGCCCACTCCAGAGTGCAGTTGTGTACACAGCTATGTCGCAGGACACAACTTGCATGACTAAAACACAAACGCCCGTTTGCAGGTTAGAGGCGGGAAAAATGTCTCAGATTTTATCAATCAAACAAACCAACCATCTCATTGTACCTTTATGATGAAACCCCAGTATAATTATATTTCTTGTTACTCCGTTCCTAAAACTTACACCATAATTCAAAAAATCGAAAAATGAAATTGTGCGCAGGTACACTGCAATCTAAAAGCCCAAGTAAATACTCCATCTCCAAACTGATTTGCCTGGCTACAATGCAAGTTTGGGAAATTTGATCGTAACACAAATGCAGTGGGAGTATTAGAATTCTGTGGGAAGACTTGCTGGTTTTTACACTTTATTTCTACACAGTAAACTGTATTGAAGATGTTGTGAGTATGACTGGCTGATTTAAAGCAATAATAAACCAATCACGATGTTTCTTACATAGAGACAACTTTAAAAGTGCAATGGACTTCATTTGTGTGATGTCATAGAACCCTTGTTTTCCCAAACATGTTTTCATAAAAAGATCGGTATGCACACAATCCAATACAAGAACAAAGGCGTGAAGCGAATTTCATTGCTCACAGCTATATGACGTCAGTGCATGAGTACACTGTTTTTGAAATTATGGCTGACAGAAAAAAAGGGAAGCAAAAAGAGGAAGAACCCTATTGTTTTTGGTGGGGGTCAAACGTCATCTGGGGTCACCAGGGGTCAAAGTCTGAAAACCTTGTTATCACGATATCTCAAGGTAGGAAACTTGGATAGATTTCATATTTGGTATGTGGATGGGTTATAGTCAGTAAATGGGTCCCTATTGTTTTTGGCAGAGGTCAAAGATCATCTTGGGTCACTGGGGGTCAAAGTCTGAAAATCTCGTTAACATGATATCTCAAGGTAGGAAACTTGGATAGATTTCATATGTGGTATGTGGATGCGTTTTAGTCAAAGGATGGTCCTGTTTGTTTTTGGCGGAGATCAAAGGTCTCCTGGGGTCACCAGGGGTCAAAGTCTGAAAATTTTGTTAATGCAATATTTCAAGGTAGGGAACTTACATAGGGCTCATATCTGGTATGTGGATGTGTTATGGTCAGGAAATGGTACTTATTGTTTTTGGTAAAGGTCAAAGATCTTCTGGGGACACCTGGGTCCAAAATGTGAAAATCTTGTTTTCATGAAATCTCAAGATGGGAAGCTTGGATAGATTTCATATTTAATATGTAGATGCATTATGGTCAGGAGATGTTCTGTTATTTGTGGCAGAGGTCAAAGGTCATCTGGGGTCACGGGGGGTTAAAGTTTGAATTTTTTTATGCGATGTCTCAAGGTAGGAAACTTGAATAGAATTCATATTTGGTAAGTGGATTGGTTATGGTCAGGAAATGGTCCATGTTGTTTTTGTTGGAGGTCAAAGGCAGAGATGCCAAGTATCCGGATTGAGGCAGAATAATTGTGATTTTCCACCCTTGATTTAGCCCCATTGTTTTTGGCAGAATTGAAAGGTCATCTGGGGTCTCCAGGGGTCAAAGTCTAGGAACCTTTTTTAATACGATCTTTCAAGATTGCTGTTTGCCCATCTGTTTTTCTGTCTAGCTATGTATGGATTTTATTGAGGTCAGAAGGTCATCTGGAATGACAAAATTATTTTTTGAACATGCTAGTATAACATTTGAATGAGAAGATAATGGTGCATGATGGCACGCTTTGAAACGGAACATTTATGTATCATCGAAACCGCAATGCATTTTTGCATTCTGGTTAACTTAAAAAGGACACAAAACATCTTACCTCAGTTCAACAACAAGAAAATCACAAATTATTGCACAATAGACCTATTCTTTTAGAGTGAATAAACTTCAACATTTTATATATCATCTCAGGAATGTCCTATGAAAATGGGAGTTGGACTGTTAGCATTCACCTTTTATGCTCTTTAATATTATTATTAGTTATTTAACTTGAGGTACACCTTAAGGTAAGAACTAGATGTAGAGATTTATCCCTTACACAATTCAACTGCTAGGTGAACAGTGTTTACTGTACATGCTGGTCAGCCTGACTGGAGTTGTCTGGGTATGTGTTAAGTGTACAGTGTACACCATGATTTTGTTCAAGATAAACTAAATACTGAACTGGTAAACATCAAAAAGGTTGAGCCACAGTATTATTATTGCCTGTTGCATTCTTTCCACATTGACTTAGCATCCACCTGGAGTTGGATGCTGAGTCACAGTCGCAGTAAGGGGGAGTTATTTATAGCCTGTTACGTAATGCTTTGCAAATTCACATAGCATCAGTCTGGAGCTGAATGCTACCCAAAAGATAGATACTCATTCAACGGCAATTAAAACACAAGTTATTGTTTCTTCATACCTGATTGTTTTTAAAGGAGGAGAAAGATAGGTGCAGAACACAACTACACAAGAATATTGCCATTCATACTATGTTTTGGATTATTTTTGCTCAACTTAATAGTTCTGCCTTGTCAGCTTTCTTGAATATCTTTTCCCTAAATATGGACAAAGTTCAGTATTTTACCTCAAAAACCTTTAACAGAGTTATTTACATAAATTTTATAATACTGTATACCTCTCTTTTTCATGTTTCAGAATTAAACAAGAATCCTGTAGATGGCTTCTCAGCAGGCCTCATTGATGAGTCTGACATTTTCAAGTGGGAGGTCTTGGTAATGGGGCCTCCAGATACCTTCTAGTAAGTTATTTTAGTTTCTTGGCTATTGAAGGAAATAGTGTGTGCCTCACTGTACAAATTGCAGAGGTTCCCTACCTTTCATATTCATGGCCCATAATGTTTTGCAAGTCATTTACCTAAATTTTTCCCTAGGCCTTTGGGATTTGATAAGATTGAAGCTTGCTTTCAAAAATAAGTAGAACAATTAGACCATAACTTTCAAAAATGACCAAATTGGGACCAGTGTTCTGAATTTTTATCTCAACATATAACGTGCATCGAGATATTGTCACGCCCGCCGTTCTAAGGTCACTATCTATAGCTAAATATCCTCTAAGTCATTTCCACTTTATGGAGGTAAGTTACATTTTTACTCTCTGATCTTGTACACCGTAGCTCAGTACCATAGAATAATGCATTGCTCAGAATCTGAACTTGGGTAATTTTATGGATTGGACATTTTGGCTGGAGTGTGGTCAAACAGTTGTGACCTGAAGGGTGGTCAAACAGTTGTGACCAGAAGGATAGTCAAACAGTTGTGACCTGAAGGGTGGTCAAACAGTTGTGGAAAAAAAAAGAACAGCTATTGTGATCTATTGCTTTTACTGCTTTTCCCTTAATGCAACTGCTTTTTCCCTTAATGCAAGTGTGTATTTAGTCTGCCATTTTGTCTTTGTCTTCATCAGGGCTGAAAGTTAACAGTCGTCTGATCGTCTGTGACGAGTAAAAAGTGTGTCGGACAACTCCTTTCTCTCTTTTGGCTTGTCCAATAGATGAGTAGATTTTGTACTAAGCTACTAGCCGTTAACACATATCCTACACATATCCAAAAATATCTCTCAAAAAAATTCTTCCAAGAAAGCGATAGTAAAACAGTGGTATCGCCAGTCATTCATCACTGAACAATTTAAGTTAAAAAGAACATGTTTTGGTACTTTCCACTCCAGGGGTGTTTGTCTTGGAAATTGGAATCTTCATTGGTGAACTAAACAATAAAGAGCTGTTCTGTTTAACTCCTGGGTTCATGTTGTATTTACACCTTCTTGCATGTTTTATGCTTATCTATCTTTTCATCATGTAAACACAACCTGATTGATTGCAATACATTAGGACACCCAAACCCCACAGACTATTTTATTGCAGGCCTAGCCTATAAACCAAGTGCTTCGTATGCCATTGAATGTATGGGAGTAGTATTGTAACGAGAATTCAAAATCAGCATTCACAAAAGGTTACAAATTTTTGTTGCTGGTTGAAACCCACTCTCCACAAGTTTTCAGAGTCTGAGAGACACATACATACACAAAACTGATGACTATAAACACTCAAACCCTTGCCAAATATGTCCTGACTCCTGAATGTTTCATTGACCATATGATACAGAAACTGTTTGTTACTGTACTTCTAGCCTGGCCTAACGTTACCTAACCTTATGAGACAACGAACCTGCTGCTCACAATTCTGAAAGAATCTTCCACATCTTGTTGAGATAGCCGATAAAAGTTGACATAAAATGTTCACCAGCACATTGCTTAAACTGAATTTTGTATCGAGTACATGATTTAATCAACCGTTAATGTTGAAACAAATCAAGTATCATGACTCCAGTTTCCTGTAAATTTCCAACACTGTGGGAAAAGTATATGTACCATTGTGATGTGCAAGCAGCCATGCAGTTAATGTTTTCCCAATGCAGACGGCCAAAGAGAGAGGTTCTCACCGCTTGCTTCATGTCTGTAGCTGAAAGCTAGCTTGCGATGTGTGTATTCTTGGCTCCAAGAAAGTTTGCTCTGTTCTGTTGACATACTGTACCTAATAAATTTTTGGCGGGAAAAACGATCAGTGGAGAAACTTCATGAATGAATGTCTTGTTTACTATGTACATAATCGCAGACAAAATTGTGCGTCTTCTCTTTGGTATCGATAATAAAACCTGGTGACGTGTGTTGTATGTGTTTGTGAGCGTGGGTGTTAGTGATGCCTTGCTTGTTAACACAGTATCACTAGATAGAAATACCTGACAGTTTTCAAACTTGGTACATAGATACCCCATATTTAGAGGAACAAGCATATTAATTTTGGTGGAGGTCAAAGGTCACAGGGCCACCAGAGGTCAAACTCTCAAAACCTTAATGTCTCAAGGTTACTTAACTTAGATTTCATAATTGATATATCCATGGATGCATTATAGTCAAGAAATGCACCCTGTCATTTTTGGTGACTGTCAAAGGTCATCATTCTAGGGTCACTTTGGATCATTCTCTGAAAGCCATATTTGCGCAATATCTTCAGGCATAAAAGTTGGATTGATTTGGTACTTTTTATGAAGATGCGTTGGTTTGAAGAAGAACCTTTCAGTGTTTGGTGGAGCTCAAAGGTCATCTTGGGACAACAGGGGTTAGATCATGTATTATTTGCATAAATTTGTCATCGAAACCTCAATGAATTTTTGCATTCTGTTTAATTGTCATTTTCAGTCGGACAACCAAAAAATATGTATTTCTTTCTGCATTCACCAGAATTACAAAAACCAAACATATTTTATTGAAATTGCAATAACCAATAGTAAAATATGAATTTGCAGCAAGATGTGTTGTCCTGGTGGTAGCTATGACGGACGTGTTTGTTCTCATTTCAGAAGTAATCAAACTAAATTTAAAAAAAAAATTTATAGGTCCTTTAATCCAGGTGAAACACTTGAATAAATTGTGGCACAAGATTTGCTCTTTTCTTAAAGATGTACTCTAATGATGCTGTATATGAAGCATCCATAGATTATCCATGTGGGCGTCTGTGTACATTTATATCACAGATGAAGTTGTTACTTATGTAACATGGGGCAGACAAAGCTCTCTTATTTTTGTTAAGGGTTGGAAGTGAGAGGAAAGCAAACAATGCAGTGACAAGTATTGCTTTCTGCAAAGGAATGAAGTCTCATCAATTTCCCTGCAAATTTGTGCCCTATAGAACTTTTTACATACGTAGCCATCAAGAACAGACACATTTCATACTGTATACCATTATGTTTTCTGCAGTCAGCATTGATTTGTTTACCCCTGTATGACTCTTATTTGTGGCACTTCATATTATGACCAAGGTTAAGTGTTACATCAAACTATAAGTTTAAATCTGGAAATCTGCTCTTATAGTTAGAATATCAACTGCTTAGATTCAATATCTGGAGGACATTAAAATATCAAAATTTTACTCCAAATTGCCAAATAAATTTTGCAGTGGTTATGTACCTAAAGATATCTATTCATCATTAAGTAGTACATTACTTTCATTAATGGAGACAATTTGCAAACACAAAGAAGGGTCTTATTCATATCATAAATTTATACCACATCATATGTGATGCCTAAAGGTAGAAAGGGAGCAAAATAGCCCCCAAAACACCTGTAAGTTGCACATTGTAAATTTTTCTTGACTATCTCTCTATAGTCCTCCCAAGCATGGTGATCTATAAAATCTTCAGACCATTCTGACTTTCAAAAGTATCATCAAAGCAAAAAGCAAATGCTTAATATTTCCTTTCAGTATGAATCAGCCCAAATTTGCAGCATAAGCTTTGTGAAGCTCATACTCAGCATGTGGATGTCCCATATTACTGTAAGTTCATGACCTCTGCGAGTTTTGGTGGTGGTCAAAGGTCATGAGAGATGAATGCTCAAGAGCAGCCCTCCAACATTTATTTTGAAGCACTGCAACAAATGAATTTCACAATTTTTTCTTAGTTTTCTTTGAAGCATCTTTGATCATATTTTAAAACTTCAGTATGGCATGTTCAGTGTAAACCAAGCAGTTACTTATGGTAATATTCAAGTAATCTAGAGGTTAGAGCATCAGTATTGCAGGCAGGGGGTTGGGAGTTCAAGTCCTGACTGGGTCACTCAAAGACTTTTAAAACAGAACTTACATACTGCTATTGTGCTTGGTGTTCAGCATAAGCAATGGATTAGAAAAAACAAGCCAGTGAGCCACAACTGGAAAAAAGTGGGGAAAAAAATGGTCAGCTCAACTTGAACCAGTTGGTTGCAAACTGGCCATGGGCAGTAAAACTCCATCTTATCTACTGTAACCAAACCTAGTAATATTTCATTTGTGGAGAAAAAATTTTGTCACATAACTCTTAGGAACCAATCATGAGAACAAGACAGTCTACAGGACAGTCTACTACTAATTCATTTTCTTAACTGAGAAAAGTGTTTTGTGTCCCTGTAAAAAGTTAAAGAGGGCTCTTCAATGGACATTTCTACTGCTGTGTTATCATTTAGTGTGTATTTTAAGTTAGCCATGCATTGTACATGTGAGACTCAAGTTCAAGAGGTCAGATTATAGTACACAGACAGTGTGAGGTGGATCTGCAATCATGCAGTGGACAGTATTTCAACAAGATGGCAATCAGGACAAATGGTAGAATGCAAGTATTAATTGAGAAACTTAAGTTTGCTCTAGCATGTAGGCCTATGTTCTGGTCTAGTGATGGATAAATTTAGAGAGGAGTACAATGGATTTTTCATCTCTTTTAGCACATTGTACAGAACAGTATGTTGATAGTTGGTGGTATAGTAATGTACTGTTTGTTTCCAACTTGAAGGGTCTTTAGTTGGCATGGGGGAGTGTAGAACCACCAATGTATTGATCAAGTTGCTGGCCAAGTACAATGTACCCAGTAGTAAGGATAGGTAGATAGGCCTTCAGCTAAAGTAGAACCAGATTCAAGAATATGAAAGGGGAGGGGGATTTAATGTAATTTCTATGGAAAATATTTTTCACAAGCTTGGAGATGAAAAATAATCATTACTTTGCCAAATATAGGGAGGTATGCCCCTTATGACTTTAGAATCCTGCCCACAAATGTTTAGATATTTGCACTCTTCACTTCTTTTTGCAGCTGAACTTTTTCTCACAGTTCATCAAATTGTTTACATTCCACCAGTGAGACCAGCATTTGTATAACCATCCAGTGTATATGCTACTGTAATTGATGCAACTACAGTTGACTCAAACTACATCAACTTGAAGAACTGTAAATGAAGCCTCAGTTAAAAAATGCAGTGCTCTCCTTCAAAAAACAGCATTCATTGCCATTTAAAGTGTATTTCATATCTACTACTTTTTGATGTTCATTTGCCTGTCCAAAATGTGGATATTTGTTGAAGTATTTGTTTTCTTTTTTTACATATTCATTTAATCTTTCTTTGTTTATTTTTACAGTGATGGAGGATGCTTTAAAGCTCACTTAGTTTTTCCTCATGATTATCCCCTTAAGCCCCCCAAAATGAAGTTCATCTCAGAAATTTGGCATCCTAACAGTAAGTGTTATTTTACAGTAATTGTGCTGATAGCTGACCCTTCTTTTACACTGAATTATTAAATGAAGTGGTTCTTTACATGATCATGGTTCATTACAAAATCATAGTGGTTATGTCTTTTACAGTTATGACATGACTTGAGTCATCTTTTATTTGGTAATCACTTTTTGTTTCAAAAAAACTTTTATAAAAAATCGTTTCAAAGACCAATTGATAAGTAAAATTTGTTGAAGAACTGAAGTGGGGCATTATTGTGAAGAATTAGTCACTGTGTTATGCAGTATTCCCACCTGACCGACTGCATGATGATATTTTGCATAGGTTGGGCTAAAACAGTTGGTTATGTGTAATGCATGGAATAGTTGACTTTTTAGTACCATTTATCTGACTTCTCAAGAGTAATCATGACTACCAGAGAGATAAATCATTTGTTCTACTTTATCAGCAGTACCAAAGGTTGTATTCTTCCATTGTAAATTGTGGTTGAGGTTAACATTTATATAGTACTTAAATTTTATTAATGAAATCATTATGAAACCTTTTGAAAATGGAAAAATTTCTTAATTGTGATAATCTTTTTTTCATATTCAGTTGATAAAAATGGTGATGTCTGCATATCAATACTGCATGAGCCTGGTGAAGATAAGTGGGGCTACGAGAGTCCTGCAGAAAGATGGGTTCCTGTCCATACCGTTGAAACAATACTTCTCAGTGTCATATCTATGCTTGCAGACCCCAATGATCAGTCCCCAGCCAATGTTGATGCCGCTGTAAGTAGTACCAGAAAAGACCATGTAAAATAGACACAGCCAGGGTCCAAATAAGATGATGCATAGGTATAAATTGCCCCTATGAATGCTCTCAATGTGCCCAGAAACACCCGTGATCAGTGTAGGGGCACTCCTTTTTCACAATAATAGTTTCTGTGAGGAATTTTGTGGTGTTTTAGGGCCTTTGATCCGCTGTTAACATTTTGTAGTATATATACTCTTTCTGGTAAAGAAATTTCAGGATTTTTGGTTTCAGTGAGAGAGAAACTTCTGCAGAGCGTGATTATGTATTGATGTGTGTATGTGTGTGTCTGTCTTTGTGACCCTTGCTCTTAAAACAACAGCTCAGAAGGGAAATTTATGACAGTTGTCAAATTTGGTATATGGTGCCCAATGTTGAAGGGAAAAACCCCATTGTTTTTGTTGGCTTTCAAGGGTTATCAGGGGCCAAATTCAGAAATTGTTGTGAGAATTATAACTCAAGGCATGTAGGAAGCTTGATTAGATTTCATACTTAATGTGCAGTGGTGAGAAGATGGTGATGTGGAGTTCAAAGGTCATCTGGAGTCAATAGGGGTCCAACTCTGATAACCCTGTTAATGTGATATCTGACGATAGTAAACAGAGACATATTTTGTATTTGGTGTGGGGATGCATTATATTAAGAGAATGCTTCTTATAGTTTTTGGTGGAGGTGAATGGTCATCTGCCGTCATGAGGGTTCAAAGTCTGAAAACCTTAGTTATGCAGTTATCTTAAGATAGTGAATTTTTGGTTTCGATGGTAAGAGAAACCAATGCAATCATGATGGCGTGCGTGTGTATGTGTGTATGTATGTGTGTGTGTGTGTGCGTGTGTGTGTGTGTATGTGTGTGTGTGTGTTTGTGACACTTTGCTTGTTAACACGATATCTCAAGATAGGAATGTCGCTGAGTTTTCAAACTTAGTACATAGATGCCCTATATTAAGAGGAAGAACCCTATCGATTTTGGTCGAGTTTGAAGGTCATTTGAGGTCACAGGGGTCAAAAACTCGAAACACTTTACATTTAACACAACTAACTCGTTAACACGATATCTCAAGATACGAATATCTGACAGTTTTCAGACTTGGTACTTAGATGCCCCATATGAAGAGGAAGAACCCTATCGTTTTTGGTGGAGTTCAAAGGTCATCTGGGGTCACAGGGGTCAAAGGACTTGAAACACTTTACAATACGATATGGCACAGTAGGAATGTTTGCAAGTATTCAAATTTGGTACATAGATGTCCCATATCAAGAAAAAGAACAGCATAAGTTTTCATTGAGTTTAAAGGTTATTTGGGGTCACAGGTGTCAAAGGACTCGAAATACTTTACATTTAACTCATTAACACAGTATTTCAATGTAGAAATGCCATAGGACTTGAAACACTTTACATTTAACTCATTAACACAGTATCTGACCGTATGAATGTTTGAAAGTATTCAAACTTGGTTCATAGATGTCCTATATCAAGAAAAAGAACAATATCAGTTTTCAACGAGTTTAAAGGTTATTTGGTGTGACAGGTGTCAAAGGACTCGAAACACTTTACATTTAACTAACTAACAAAGTATCTCAATGTAGAAATGTTCATAGGACTTGAAACACTTTACATTTCACTCATTAGCACAGTATCTGAAGGTAGAAATGTCAGGAAGTTTTCAAACTTCGTACATAGATGTCCCATATCAAGAGGAAGAATGGTATGGGTTTTGGTCAAGTTCAAAGGTCATTTGGGGTCACAGGGGGTCCAACCCGGAAAACCATGTTTACACAATATCTTAAGGTAGGAAGCTTGGATTGATTTCAAACTTTATATGTTGATGCAGTATGATGGGTAGATGAACCCTACAAATTTTGGTAGAGGTCAAAGGTCATTTGGGGTCACAGGGGGTCAAACCCCCAAAACGTTTTTTACATGATATCTCAAGTTGGGAAACTTGGATTAAATTCAAACTCAAGATGTTGATGCGTTATGATGTAAGCAAGAACCCTTGAGATTTTGGTAGAGGTCAAAGGTCATTTGGGGTCACAGAGGGTCAAACCCAGAAAATCTTGTTTACACGATATCTGAAGGTAGGAAGCTTGGATTGATTTGAATCTTGATTTGTTGATGCAATATGATGGGAAGAATAACCTTATTGATTTTGGGTAGAGGTCAAAGGTTATTTGGGGTCACAGGGGGTCAATCCCCAAAAACCTTGTTTACATGTTATCTCAAGGTAGGAAACTTGGATTAATTTCAAACTTGATATGTTGATGCATTATGATGTATGTAAAAACCCTACTGATTTTGGTAGGGGTCAAAGGTCATCTGGGGTCACAGGGGGTCAAACTTGGAAAACCTTGTTTACAGGATATCTCAAGGTAGGAAACTTGGATTAATCTCAAATGTGTTATGTTGATGCATTATGATGTAAGGAAGAATCCTATTGATTTTGGTGCAGGTCAAAGGTCATTTCGGGTTAAAGGGGGTCGAACCCTGAAAACCTTGTTTACACGTTATGTCAAGGAAGGAAGCTTGGATTGATTTCAACCTTGAGATGTTGATGCATCATAATGTAAGGAAGAACCCTATTGATTTTGGTAGAGGTCAAAGGTCATGTGGGGTCACAGGGGGCCAAACCCTGAAAACCTTGTTTACATGATATCTCAAGCAAGGAAGCTTAGATTGATTTCAAACTTGATATGTTGATGCGTTTTGATGTATGGAAAAATCCTACTGATTTTGGTAGGGGTCAAAGGTCATCAGGGGTTGCAGGGGTCAAACTCCGAAAACCATGTTTGCATGATATCTCAAGGTAGGAAACTTGGATTAATCTCAAACTTGGTATGTTGATGCATCATAATGTGAGGGAGAACCCTATTGATTTTGTTAGAGATCAAAGGTCATCCAAGGTCACAGGAGGCTCAAACCCGAAAACCTTGTTTGCATGATATCTAATGGTAGGAAGCTTGGATTTTTCAAACTTGGTTTGTTAATGAATTATGACGAGAGGGTGGACCCTATTAATTTTGGTAAAGGTCAAAGTTCACCTGGGGTTATCCAAGGTCAAACCTTGAAAACTCCTACTTTGTATTTCAAGGTGAGAAAATGAGAGAGGGTTCAAAGTTAGAATGTGGATGTGTGATGGTTGGAAGATGGCTTCTGTTGTCCTTGATGGAGGTTGAAGGTCAATTGGGGTCACCAGAGATCAAACTATGAAAACTTTGTTAATAGGATAGATTATCTTAAGGCACAGCATGAAATTTGGGTTTTCATTGTAGAAGTGTTTTGGTTAAAAGAAAAACCAGTTACTTACTGGTGGAGTCAAAGGTCACTTTGGGTCACCATGTGTTACAATAACTGCAGCATTTTTTGAAAAGAACATGTTCTGTATGCATCATCGAAACCTCAATGCATTTTTGCATTCTGGTTATATTTAGTATGGGAATGCATTATGTCTGTCACGTTTAAACGTTTAAACGATATGTGCCTAACTCTAATTTAGACCTAATGTTACGCCCAACTAAGTTGTCGATATTACTAGGCTAGGCCTATATTAAGCCTTCAGATCGAATCTGCCACATTGAATTTGCTTTCAATCTCGTTTAAAACTAATTCCTAAAGCCTCCAATTGCAACACCTAACTTTAGGTGACAATATACCTGTTCATGTAACCTATGATTTTGATGGCCTGAAGTCGATCAGTAACATTGCCTGAGCTAGACTTACCTCAGCCAGATATGCAGGCTGCTTAGTAAACAAGCCTGCACTGCAGTGGTTAGCTCCCCGTGGTAGCGGCAAAGCTACAGTGTTCCCTGTGTATTTTCTCTACTGCATATCCGGTATGCAGTTAACAAATGACTTGCAAGGCATGTCCTGGAGGATTTGTGAACTGATAGAGGGCGGTATGCCAAAATTAAAGTCTCAAAGCCAGTATTTGTATATATTATTGTGTTGATACTTGATTCTTGGGAAATCAAAGGTGGCTATATTTTGACATCATTTAAACAGCAAATGAACGTTTATTTTGACCGTTTAAAGGGTGTTCTGATTCCTTAAACTTCAACAAGTTTATCCAAGTTCTGATTCTTTATCCACTGTAGGTGTGCCAAAAAAAACATTTTTGCAATTATTTGAGGCATGAAGTGTTATGTGATTGCACTCGGACACCTCAAAGTTCGAGACCTTTCTTTGTCTTGTGCTCCCTTTAGCAGCATGTTTTTCATTTTTATTTGAGTGTAATAAAAAAGAAATGAAAAATAGAATAAAAAATAAGCTTCTCCAATATCCCAAACCCTAGAAAATAATAGACAAATACCTGTAGTCATATTGTAGTGTTGTGGCACATGAATCTAGATACTTTTTAAAATGAAAATCAAAAGTTTTGTATGTCTGTATTTATCTTCTGTCACTCTTTAATGGTTACTAAGTCATTGCTATGTTTATAGTTTAAGGTATATTTAGACTTGAAGGGTATTTTAAGTATATTTAATATACTAGAACATGTTTCAGAGGCTGAATTGGCTGTATTATTTCACAGAGGATTTTTTTTCTTGGCCCTCTGCAGAAAGATTGGCGTCTTGATTACCAAGGAGAATTCAGAAGGAAAGTTAAAAGGTGTGTCAGAAAAACAGAAGAAATGTGACACAAAAATGATGTAGATAAATATTTTGGTAAGTACCACTTAAATATGAGACATTTAGTTCATCATTATTTAAGACTCTATTCTACTATGATTGGAGTAAACATAAGTTTTTGCTTTCCTAAATGGCCAACAAACATACTCATGGCTGTACTCTGCAGGGTGTGCCATCATCCTCCCCCCCTCTTAAAATGGCTTGTCTCAGTGCTTTTCATTTCCTATGACTTTTGACTAAAACTTTTTAAGAGTAGTTCCAAGAAAGAAAGTGTGTCAGCTTATGTAAAAGTATCACCTGTATTTAGTTTACAAAGTGGAGGGCAGTGTTCACATTTAGCTGGGTGATTACATGATTCCCTCACCTGGCTTTCAAAATCCTGCAATATTCCCTTGCCAATGCATGCAGGTTATGGTCATCGGGGTCTCTCCTGGCTTTAATTTAAAAATCTCTCCCCGAATGTTTTGAAAGAGGGAATTTCTCTACTTTATTGTGAAGACTAGAACCAACACTGGCAAAAGGATATGGTATTCAGTAATTACTAAAAACAGAAAAGTAGAGCTCTGCCAGATTTGAACAGTGATTTGTATTTGAATCAGTGAGGGTTGTCAATAATGTGATCAGAAGATCAATAACAATTATGAAGCAGGTCATCACTGGAGTACAACAAGGTTTGTTATTCCATGTGGCAACAATGAAACTTGTTCCTATCAGGAGGTATCCATTACAAGAGTCCTTCCATTTCATTTATTGTGTTGAATTCTGCATCAAGAGTCATAACATTTTAATTTATTAGCCTTGATGTGCTTTTCCATCTTCATGGTAGTAGGTTGTCAGACAAGTTGCCTGGATTTGTTATGTTGCATCTAAGCTAAATCATGCATTAAATCTTACTTTTTCTTTCTCAATTAGATACGATTGGGACTCTTCATCATCGGATTTGTAACCTTTTGAATGGAAATTGCTGTTTTGAGCAAACTTTAGAGCAAAACAGAAAACCTAACTTGTAGAAATTTCTTCACAAAGTTGGAGTTGCAGTTATTCAAATGAATGTCAGTTCGTCAATTTGAAGAAAGGAAGAACATGCCATAAAGGATGTTAAATTGTATAAATATTTAAGGTGAATATTTGACTGACAATTCACCAAAGGTGTTTGAGGACAATGAATCTGGTAAATAGAAATATCCATTGTTATGTTCTTTATTTTGGCTTCTGCTTCAGAGTCTTTTGTCTTTTTCTTTGTCTTCTTCTTTTGTTAATTATTGATGTCAATTTGTGTAGATTTGGTAGGAGTTCAGGAAGCCATCAGAATACTTGTTTATGTATCCCTCCATCTTTAACTTCAAACAATAGTTCTTTCAGAGTAATACAACAATGTGTTGCACAGTCTACAGGTAATTATATTCATTTCTAACCCCACATTAAAAACCAGTAAATGGCTGGTTGAAAGTAATTCAGGTATCAATTTTTCTTTGATTACCCTCTGACTTACTTCATCATCAAATGAGGAATCTTCTTCTTAACATTTTCTTCTCTGCTGATGGTATTGGTTGCAACTCAATAGCACTGGTATTAAAAAGTTCAGTGAACATGAAGGAGTTGGTTTACACAGAGCTTTGGTGCAGCTTTCTTTTAATTGTTTAAGCAGAAATGAATGGAACTAGTCTATTGCTACCTGCTTGGACTCCATGGAAAAAATGTAAGCCTCACTGAAGAGGTTGGGAAGATTGTATGTATAACTGCATTGAATAAATCAATGTGTTGTTAATTGCTACAGAAAGTTGTAGACAATAGTTATACAGAACAAACATTTGTTAATATCCTTTGGTGTTTGCACTTGATATTAACAAAAAATAAAATGTAAATGAAAGCTTTGATCTTATCTTATGTTTCCTGCTTCACTTTTCCTTTTATTTCAACTGCAAAAGGCATTACTCAGCTTGGTGCTACCTTGGTGATACAAGCACAATCTCAAGCATTTGTAGTTTTATATTAACAACTTCAATTGTAGGGAGGTAACCCTCTTTACTTTTCCCATCTGTTTACCATTAATTAACCATCCCTCCCTTTCCAGCACACTGTTTGCTACTGTAGCAGGCCTCATACTGATGGCATTTATTCAATCACATTACTGTGTACAATTTCTTGATTTAAGCACAGGATAATGTTGTTCTTTGTCTTGAGCACATGAGTGTGTAAGGATTTCTGCAACTACACAAACTTGAATCATTACCAGATTATAAACAATTAAGAAAATATTGAAGCTGATATTAAATTATGTTTGGCCTTACCGCTAGTAAAAAGTATTGTATTTTATTTTTTGGTGAATTCTGGTGTACTATGGATAGCTCAGTGGTGGAAGAAGTGAAACTTGGGTATAGTTTTTAGTCAGGTACATAATTGCTGTTATTTAACACATTCAGCCCAAAGGGTTGGTTCAATGTACTGTTGTGAACCCAAAGGGATTCTTTTATGTTAGGGACATTAGACTGCCTCATATCAAGGGATGTGCTATTTTTATAGTAGGTTCCAAAATGTGTCAGCAAATCCTTTGTGCAATAAAAAAGAATTAATGCTTCTTATTTTGCACAATGTCACTGTTACTGAGGCCTAAATAATGTCCAGGGTTGGAAGGGTTGTGTATATATGCAACAGTGGAGAATGATTGGTTGAGGTATTTGTTTGACAGTGGGACTGAATGTGTTGAAGTTTGCTTCACTGTCAAATGTTTAAGAGTTGCATTCATGTTTTGTGAAGTCTCCCGGGTTTACTTACTTAAAAGGAAGACAGAGATGAAATTTAAATCTCAGAATCAGGAGAGAGTCAAAGATTTGATAAGTCATCCACGTAATAGTCCTACCATTTCAAACACTAGATAATGTAATGTTTAAAGCAAAATGTAATATTTTTGGTGTTTTTGTAGCTCTTGGAGTTCATTTACTCTTTGCATGTTTAAGAAACTGTAAAATCGGAAGTCTAGAATCATTACCGCAATATATATACTCCTTTGAACAATAAGTTACATTTTAAATCACTCTTTTCTCATAGACTCATAAAAATTGACAGAGAAATAATGAATAGTTAAAAGTAAAGTTTATGTTAGCAGTGAGGTATGGCAGCAGAGCCAGGTCTTTGGTTAAATGATTTTGTTTCTTTCGAATGTAGATCCACTGAAAGTATTCTTTCATGTTTATTAGGAAAACAGAGGAAATGTTTTTTTTACAGTAGTTTAATTCCCAAAAATGTATAAAGTGTAATTTGAAGTTACTAACAATTTTAAAGGTTGTGATTAAGACATTGTGGAGAGTTTTTGGGAGTTCAAACAAGTAGGTTGGTTAGTTTAAGTAGCAAGTACTCATTGGAAACTGTAGATACACAAAGTACTTTATAGGAAACATAGGTCTCCATTCTTAAGGACACAGTTTTGACTGGGGAAAAGTTTGATGTCAGTAGGACTACCTTTATTTTAATTAATCAATCTTATGTATGTGCAGTAACCCTTTATGAATGAAACAGGAACCAAATCAGACTTACTATTTGTAGGAGAGGAATGGGAAATTGTGGTTGATAAAAGGGTGTTAGGAGTTATGGTGGTATGGTTTGATGATGGAACATTAAAGGGGCATGGTAGTCAAGGAAGGGTTCAAGGTTGTTTATCAATATATTGCACAAACATATATGAATTATGTGAGTTCCAGTTTGACCTTAGAAAGTAGCATCAAGTGTCTAGAAATTTCACCTACTTTGATGTGTGCATTTTTTGTAATGAACCCCTACATCTAAAGCCCAAAGTATGTAATTAGACTGAACCTCATGTAAAGGATTTATGAGATTTCATAGGGAGATGTAGTGGTTTCAAAGATTGCTTTTTGTGGCAGTATTCTTGCTTGGAGAATAGTTCGAAAATGGAGCATACATTATTCAAAATGAATAGGGCTAGTTAACCAAAAGATTGTGGATTGTGTTGAACCTTGTGTATTGTTTTTGTTTGTCATTTCCACGTTTTTACTTCGTCTCACCATTTTGCTTTTGTGTGTTTGTCTTGAACTATCGAAAACAAAATGTAATATTTCAAATGAACATTGTTGAGTTTTGTTTTGCTGTCTGCAAATGTTACTGCAAGTATTGATTGCAATATTGGGGTGGGAGTGGGGGGGGGTACATAAGCTCAGAGTAACCTGTGTTTAAAACCTTCCAGTTTGTTGTATAGGAGAAGGTCATTCCAGTTACCTGCTGGTTCTGCCCACATTTTTGAACCACAATCAGGTATAAAATGGTGAAATATTTTGTAAAAGGTTTGCCTTATAACTATTGATTATCTCAATTTATTACATGGTAATATAAGCATAGTGGGGAGGGATTACCTTGTGATGGTTCCTGTTAATAGACCCTCAGAAGAGACAAAGACCAACACCTTTCCATAGAGGCCTACTATAGGGGATACCATTGAATGGCTATATATATCACAGCAGGCAGTGCAACTCAGCAAATTTTAGCATTTGGGCAGAGGACCCCACTGAATGCTTCCCCTCTGTTTTTTCACTAGAAAACTGAAGAAACAATAACCATTCACTTTCTTAGAGCTAAGTTTAGTACACAGGATCCCCATGAGAAATGATTTCACACACCTTACAGCTTTTTCAGTAGCTCCCAAAATTGTAAAATGATAACCTAGGTCTACCAGATAAACTGTACCACTGCAATTGGAAGAAATGGTAAGGTAAAGAAAGCTAATCACTCTCTGGTAGTAAGCTTTGTATGTGAGGTCATGTCATAAATAAACGCCAGTAACCGGTCTTTCTTTCAAGAGTGAGATTTTCTGAGGCAGGTTCAACAAAGAACTTTAGAAGAAGTAATGAGTTCACCAGATTTAATTTGTAGTTCAAAGTTAAAGCCTATTACAGCAAGTCTGAAAAATACCCTTTTTATTTTTGAAAACTGCCATACACAGAAATATCCTGAAGGTGGCAGGAAGATGGTGACTTTCAGTTCTTCTTCTTGGACACACCACTGTGTATACGTGAGCAATTACATTTCAAGCAACACTAATGATAATTCGACTTGATCAGACCATGATAGGTGACTTCCATTAGGGAATGATAGCAGTTAACTTGAGACTTGACTTGCTACTCAATGATGACTTTAGACAGTGCCAGATTTAGGAATGGGCAACATGGGTAGTTGCCAATGGGCCTCCACAACAAGGGGCATCCACATATTCCATAAAAAAAAACAAAAAACAAATGTAGACTGACATGTATCATCAATCGAAATCATGTTACTCCTGATTTACATCATCCGCTCACTCAAGTCATATTCAAGTGTTATTATATCTCTTTGTGAATGGTGGACAGAACTTTGTGGTTGTTTTCCTGCCATTGCAAAGCTCACATCAACTCTGCACCTCAACTTGAACTGAACATGTCATGATACACTTAGTCATCTGACCTTGATGTCTCAAGTATGACATTTCTGGTCTGTAAATATATGTACTGAACTAAATCACCACCATGATTGATCATAATTGACATTTGTACTGAGAAATTTGGTAGTAACCTACTAATTTGCCTACCGTAGGGAGTGATGGCAACCTGTCCATTTGTACTGAAAGAGGTGGTAGCAATCTGTTCACTTGTACTGGAAATTGGGAAGGGAAACAGGCATACAAACACCGTAAAGCAGACCTGCCAACCTCCAAATTAGCAAAGCTTGCGATTTTCATGAAGAAACATGGGGATTTGTTTAACTTTTTCCAAACCGGTGAAACTTAACAATTTGCATGCATTTATCAGGGTTGCCAAATCCAGGGACTGAGGAGTTGCCTGTTATAACAAATAATTTGCCAAATGTAATGATCTTCAACAAAATGGCTTTCACATGTTTACTAGCCAGCTAAAGGATCAGTGGCATATGCAGGGGGCATTGGGTTATGCATGCACCCCCTCCTCACAGATGTCAATTTTTTTAGATCCTACTATGTTATTTTTAACAAAATTTTTGCTTCAAAAGATGGGCATACGTAGCACCAGATTTCATGTAGGGACACCCACTTTTTTCAAAAATTTTAAAAAGGGGAGGGGACCACCTCTCCCTTCGACCCCTCCCCCAGGACAGCTATCAATCAGCATTTTTTCCACCTGTAACAGGAATTCGGCATACTCCAGTGCAATGAATATTTGGAAAATTTGGGGTTTTTAAGGAAGAATCTGCCCTCTCTATGTGAAGATCGTTGGGAAAGTAGCTACAAATTTTATCTTAAAAATCTGATAAATTGCTGTATTTTCAGACAAGGATTTCTAAATCAGAAAGCTACATTGTAGAAGATTGGAAATTTATCAAACAAATTTTGGGTTTTTGAAAGGGAATTGTTGCGTTTTATTGGAGAATCTGACATTCAATAGCAAGTGTAACTAGAATGCTGAAAAAAGTTTGTTTGGCTTCCATATTGTATCTTACCTTGAAATTGAAAAGTTTCCCCAAATTGCTTTGTCTTTTTTTTTTTATAAAAAACATTTGTACATTTGGAGATATCATATTAAAGAGCAAATGGATGGCAGGATTTTTGAAAGACACAGGTTTCTTTAAGACAAAATATATGTATGACGACTTGAAAATTTGGTGCTCATTTCGGAAAAAGAAAAATGTTTTGAAATTTTATATCAGGGAACTTGAATAACAAAATTTGAAGTTTTCATTGTAAAATCTGCCTTTTTAGTAAGACAATGGGTCCTCTATACATTGAATGTTCAATCGGGGTTGCGTCTTTTATCGAACCGGTACCGATAAACTTTCCTAGAGTGGGGAATTTCTTTTGGGAAAGCCCTGCAGGGGCACCATTCGACTGCTGTCCTCAACCGTGTCCCGTTCCTGCTGACGCCACCCAGGCTGGTGGATTCTGTTTATAAATAGGACTGAATTGAAATGACAAAATGTGGAATAGTAGCTTGACTACATCTGATTATTGTCCCTAAAAATCTGTTCTGGTCAAATTCACGATTCTTTTTACTCAACAATTGGATCACAATCACTTTTTAGTTTAAGTTGTAGCTAGGTATTGGGCTTATTATTTGCATTACGCCCGATTTTCAACGGTGGTCGAGCTATGAAGAATGGAAAGACTAAATTGACGATTTTCGAGCCGCGATATTTCACGGCATTTAGCAAACTTACCCAGCTTCAGGTATACGTGTATCTCTTGAATAGAAAACTTGCCAGCTGTTATTCCTCAAAACCTTCAGCAATGCCTCCGTTTTTCAAAGCCTTAAATATTTTGTCACCTACTGAAGTGTAACAATTCTACCTCCAATTTACAAAAATCCTTCATAGTAAGGATTTGAAAAGAGAAGCATTTTAAATTGGATATCGGCCAAAGCTTGCCGAGTTCAATTACTGTGTTAGAATATACAGTATGTATGTCGGATGCCAATGTTAAAACCAAAATGGTCAAAAGTTCAAGGAAATCCAGACTTGAGGGAAATATGTCAAGTTTCAGAACCAAAGTTTTAAAACTTTTTACCTGGTATGCTTTTTAACTAGAAAAGCGTAAATAAACCAATCCATATCTCTTTGCATTCCAGAAAGTCACTGTTTTGTTTAAATGTAAAGAAGTTTAATCCATGAAGAGACAGTGAACTTTGCGTTTCAGTACTTAAATGTAGTAATAACCCTTGGAATTTATTCTTCAGTTGGCTCGTCTTTAAATTTAAACATTGTCCAGAAGTGGAAATCGATCTTAGAGCAAAAGTAACTAATAATGTGTTCAATGATATCAAGTTTTTGAACGACAAATTTAAGTGAAAAGAACTCCGTCAACAAGAAAAGTTTATTTTTAAACAATTCATTAGCAGCAACATAACATGGAAATGACAGTCCTTCTTTTTTTCGATTCCTGAAAGAAACCACGATACCCCAATAAAACCAATTCATTTTTTAAAGGAGAACAACATGATAATGGAATCTCTTGTTCTTGAAAAAATAACACGAAACAAATTTTGTTCAGTTAGAAAGAAAAAGAAAGGTGGAAAGGGCACATGGCTTTCTCTATTGACAAAAATAAAATAAAAGTAAACATGCAGTCAAAATTGATCAGGTGAAGGGAGTTCAGTCCGTTAATTAAATGAATCTAATCCATCTGCATCTGCTGAATTGTCAAAGACCTATACAGAGTTATTAAACTTTGCTAAAATTCCCTGGGAGCCTAGTGAATCTTGAAAATGTTCGAATACGTATGACGACATCCACCGCGGACAGTAATGCGTCCAGTGACTGCGTTACAGTGACAAGACAAGTACATTTACAGGACAGGCGGGCGCGTAGCCAGGATTGTGTCATGGGGGGGGGGGGCGACATGAGGGACAGGGGTGGCGCCAGGATTTGCCCGAAGGGGGCCATCCTTTTGAGGCCCCGACAAAGGCAATGAATTAGTCCCGGCAGGCAGTGGCGGAGCTAGGGATTTTGGTCAGAGGGGTCGAAAATGGTCTGCAGGGGTGCTTCGAAAAGGAAATACCCTGAGCCTCAGCAGTCAGCACTATCGAAGCCATAGCTTTTCAGAGTTTCCATTTGATTTCCGCACCTGGTAGAAGACATCTTTGCTATTTCTCCTCAGAAAGTTTTCCTATTAAAACATGTTGAAATTTTCTTTCCATGGGCCTCCGCAGAAGAAAATTACAGACGCCCATGTTTCTATCCCTTTCTTTCACATTCTAGTATGAATCCAGTTATTATATTTTGTGTAATTATCAGGCCTCGATTTAAGATTTTAATGTAATAATGGGCTACTTTGTGAAGATAAAAATTAAATCTGATAGTGCTAAATAGCAAGCAATCTTACTGGGGAAAAAGTTGTGGAAATTAATCACCGTTCGGTGTACATTTTTGGCATCTGGAAATCAAGATAAGCACACGAAGAAATATTAATTGACGTAATATACATCATGTGACCACTCTGATGTAGCCATTAATTACGTACATTGAAAGAAACAGTCCAGACAAAAGGTCTGCTTGGCTCTCTAAATACCGAATTCATAATAAATAAAAGTAGCCTAAACCTAGGCTTATTAGATGCAATTTTCTGGCTTTTGAGATCACGAAAGTACAAATCTCAAAATAAGCATTTTCATGGGATTATCGTACAGTGTCAGAAAAAGCCATTTATTATGAGAATGGTCACTGGAAGAAAAGCAAAAAAAAAAAAAAAAAAGGATACTGATCATCAAAACCCTTAAATCATTAGGATACTACTAGGATAGCAGTTTTATTTTATTTTAACCTGAATGCTCTCTTCAAATGATTTTGAAAAGAAATTGTTGTGGAAGCTATTTTGGTATCGTTATAAAGTCTTTTTATTGTCAATGTTGACAATTGTACCCAACAACAAGAGGGCTATTTGCGCTGCAATTATTGTTGCGCCCTTTGCAACATCTTTTATTGGCTGGAAGGGTGAGTTTAATGTCAGTCGGTGTATTTTGTAAGCTTACAATCATGCACGCTTGGTGTGGAAGCAATTAACTTAGCACAGCGACAACATTCATTAGTGCGTATAAAGCATGGAGATACGTTTCGGCAAAACCTATCCCTATATTTCAAAAGACCCTTTTCATCAGAATAAAGTGCAGATAGTACAGTTACTGGTACCTTTTTGAGCATTTTGTTATCTCGGCCATAAAACAATGTTATTAATTTATTTTGGTCCGTCGGGGGGGGGGGGGACGACCCAGTGGCGGAGCTGCCGTATGGTCAGGGGGTGGTCGCCCCCCCTGAAGGACAAAAATCGTCTGTCGGCGCCCATAAGTTTTTAACATACTTTACTCTTGCACCATTATTGGCTAAAGACATAGCATTGTTTTAAGGCCCAGATAACAAAATGCTCAAACAGCTACCAGTAACTGTACTATCTGCACTTTATTCTGATGAAAAGGGTCATCTTCTGTAATATATAGATAGGTTTTGCGGAAATGTGTCTTCATACTTTTTACGCATTAATGAATGTTGTCGCTGTGCTAAGTTCATTGCTTCCACATCAAGCGTGATTATAAGCTTACAAAATACACAGATTGACATTAAATTCACCCTCCCGGCCAATAAAACATGTTGCAAAGGGCGCAACAATAATTGTAGCGCAAATAGCCGTCTTGTTGTCGGGGATAATTGTCAACAAAGACAATAAAAAAAGTTCATAAAGATACCGAAAAAGCTTCCACAACATTTTTCAAAATCATTTGAAGAGAACATTCAGGTTAAAATAAAATTAAACTGGTATCATAGTGGTAATGGTTTAAGAGTTTGAATGAGCAGTTTCCATGTTGCTTTTCTCTTCGAGTGACTATTCTCATGATAAATGACTATTTCTGACACTGCACGATAATCCCATGAAAATGATTATTTCTGTACTTCCGTGGTCTCAAAAGCCCTGGGCTTTAGAAATGTCATTTCCAGTGATCTGAGAGACATTTTCGGCCAAAATTTTCTTGCGCTCCGCGCCAAATCATGGTGGCGCGGAGCTTTTCCCCTAAAAGAATTTAGTCCCCCCCCCCCCCTCGAATTTTCTTCCGTGGAGGCCCATGGGGGAAAATTTTGTTTTTATGGAAAAACTTGCTGAGGAGAAATGGCAAAGTAGTCTTTTACCTTTTTTTCCATATATTTGAAGTTTTATATTTTACTGTTACATATTGACATGGGGCTAAGGTTTCAGTTTGGGAGGGAGCAGAATTGTCTTTCTTGTCCGAAAAATGCAATCCTGCCCGAAAGGCTAACTAGAAGCGCACAGAAATTTTTGAAAAACTGAGAACCCCCAGACACCCGGAGATGGCATTTCCCAGGCTTGTAACTAGAAACAAAGCAGTCACTATTTTCAGCTTTCTTTCGCAATATAATTCTCACTTAATAATATTGCCCCAAACGAAGAATAATTTGTAAGTATATGCGTTGTTCTGTTAAGTAATCTGTTCGACCAAAACACTTACAAAATGGGGCGCTACCTTCAGTTAGCGCGGAGCGTGCAGAAAAGTTTTGAAAAATTTAATCCATCAGACAGCCGGAAATAATTTTCATAATTTCCCAGACTTGTAACTAGAAAGGAAGCAGTCGTTACTTTGAACTTTCCTTTGAAATGAAAGCTTCACTTGAAAGGAAAAAAGTCCCAACTTGTTACTTGATCAGAAAGTGACCAGTTAGAAGGTACCACTACAAAAAGATGAAATGGTCTTGTATATTTTCGGAGAAAAACTGTGAAACCGAATTAGAAACATAACCAATGTTTTTGACGCTTTTGAAATTCTTCGTTGTTCTCAATTGCAAGGTCCACAAAATTGATAAAATTTTCTGTGTGACTCACTGACTACACGAACTCACGGCTATAAGTGATTTTAATTTCGACATCTCTGAAATTATGTCACACTACAAGATGGCTTCAAATGAACTTTTAGTCAGACTCATGGGGAGACATTATCACACTACGGTACTGTTTATCATTTGTGTAACTAAAAACAGCCTGACCCATTTTCATTACCGTTACTCAAACTTGAATTCGACTGTCGGGGCAAGACAAACTTGGCAAACTATTGAACATGCACCTGAACAACCTTTCGTCCGTTTTGTGTGGAAAATTAGAAATTGTGTGAGACTTTCCTTGAAAAACATGGTCTTCTAGCCTGAGTAAGCAAAATCAAGAACATCATCCGGAGACTTAAGTTTAACGGGTTTGTGTCTTTTATCGTGGGCCCCGAATCGACGATGAAGGCTCCCCGACGAAATTGGATCTTCTCATGGGGAGAGCAGCTTTCCCCGACGGGGGCATGGCCTCTGGTCCCCAGCTGGTGCCACCCTTTGTAACGTTTGCACGCGGAACTTCCAGCTCTCTGGTCTGCTCATGGATGACCTTACGCGCGCGGAATGAAGATGGGACAGGATACATGGAATGAGGGATAGCAGAGCTAGGAAGAAGCGATTAAAACCGATTCCGATATTTATTAAAATAGCGTTACAAAAGTGAAAACATGTTCAAGATCACCCATTCCGTAACTTCAGTTCATGTAGGTTTTTATTATTTTTTTATTATTATTTTTAGACCTCCCCGACGAAACCGCCGATCTTCCCCAACGGGGAGGGGCAGTGTTCCCCGAAAGGGGGCGCATGGCTCCCCGCCCCTCCCCCTTGGCGCCACCCCTGATGAGGGAAAAGGAAGGATAGATAGAAAAAACGTAATTTAAGGCGTTTTTTGCATTGCAAGATTGGATGATTAAGGGTTGCCGGGGTTCTGACCCCCAACTCCCCCTCCCGTGGCTACGTCACTAAGGACAAGTACCGGTCACATTTGACGAGGGTCTTATTAAGCTCAAAGAAACGTGTACCTAACTTGATCAAAGGCTTTTGTGCCACAAAGCATTGAGACAGACATATCCCAAACAGTATACGTAGAAGCTATAGGCCTACTGTATTTTTTTACATAGGCCATCATCACTCTCCGATACCACAAGTGCTTGGTAAGGTGGTGCAATGAACTCAAAGACGCTAATAAGGGATTGTTACAAATGTTATTATAATAATGATGAAATTCTCATGACGCCAAATTTTTCTTACCCGGATGCCAATTTTGGACAAATTTGGCAACTGGGGATGCCAGATGGCCAACCTGCACCCATATTGTACAATAGGCCTATAGTACCGAGGGACAGAAAGAAAGCCCGAAGTACATGTTGAGTGCTTTTGGGTAGACTATATAGTAAAAAAAAAATTTTCAAAGAAAAAGAGTGGATTTGAACTGAAGTCCAAATCAAATTCCAAGTCAAGCCTGAGGTTCAATCCAAGTTGCAAGATCCAGAGATCGGGTCTAAGTCCAACTAAGCCCAACTTAGGTCAGGTCTCAGTCCAAAAAAAAAAAAACTGAGGGTCGAGTCCAGACTCAAGTCCTCCAGCCCTGCTTCTTTCATGATGTAGGCTAGTAATTGGACTTCCTTTAGGAATACAGTTTTTCCCAGCAAGTCATTTTATTATGGAATTCTATGTTCATGACTCTCTTGTCTGAGGGAAAACGCAGAATCTATAATTAGTGGCCGGATCGAACCAGAAGGAAATTAGCTGGGGTTGAATTGAAGTATCACTAAATCACACACACCCTGGTATACTCGATGTTTTCTACTTTTGTACAAAAGCCATGTAAAAAGGAAATTGTTGACTGGAATTGAGTTGTACCAGGATGTGGCATGTTCGGACGAATTTTAGAGTGAATATGAACAAGTGTCACATGCAAGGCGAATATAAAGCACAATTTTAGGCTGAGTTCTATCTGTCTATGCACGCTAGCTTTAGGCTGATGTTCATTTCTAATTTTTTCGCAGCGATGAGCTGGACGAAAAAAGTTCGTCCGCCCCGCGGGCTAGTAAATTCACGCATACCATATTAGTATCCATATCAAAGATGCTGATCTACCAAAGTAGCGTCGATCGGTCATACTAAAAGTAGCCCGACTAGTTCACCCGTTCTACCTAACTGTAGCCCGGCTATGCAATGTGTGTAGTTTCAAGTTAAGGGCGTACTCACAATTGTGTCTTTATTGCACTAGTAGCAGCATCAATGATGGTTGTATACCAAGCGAACTTTTGTGTATCTTTCATATGAAAACTTGGCCTATGTCTTACCGGAAAAACCACATAGTCTTTCAAAAGTGTTTGTGAAAGTTAAAGAAAGAGTCTTTACATAAAAAATAGTCACTTCCCAGCAGATGGTTGGCTACAGTCTTCGTTTTGAAAATTAAAACCAACAAAATACGCCCCTTTCATTGATGTTTTCCTTCGGTCTATTCGTAGCATCTCAGATTGACATTAATTTTTATGCCTTCGATACTTAGCATAACTTAAAAAGGAATATTAATCGCAGGAAATTATGTACTGTGTTTCGTATCTGTGAGAGGGCTGAAAATCCAAGTCGGGCTTCGTTTTGTATATCAGGAATTGCGTTACCCTATTGAAAGATTTCATGAAACCACGCCGTAATGTATTTTTTGTAAGTAAGGCTAACACTCCCAATGTCTGAAAAGGTGTTTTGAAACATCTCTGAAATGAAAGTTTGATAGTTCGATATGCGTTTTCGCAATTACAATAAAAGGGTGCTTACGCGGTGGTTATGCACAGGGATATGGCATGAAATGGTGGGGTGGGGTCCTGGTATGAAATGGTGGAGGTGGGGGACCTTCTCCTATATTAGCGAGACAATATGAAAACAGAAGGAAAAGAAGCGTTCAGCTCATGCTTTGCCCCTTTTAACCTATCAAAATACCCTGGCACCGCCTCTGTTGTTGCAGTAATCTTCGTTTTGTACATCATGAATTGCATTTTCACTTTTGAAATATTTCATACAACGTAATTGTTAAAGGCCGACACCCCAATGTTTGTACAGGAGTTTTCAATGGAAGTATCTCTGAACTGAATTTTTGCTAGTTTTTTAGGTGTCGCATGCGGTATTGTTGCGTAGGGACGATGGCAGAGTGACTGTCCGATAAATCTGCAAGGAAATGTGAGAAGAGAAAAAAATGCACGCCACTCTAATGATGACCTCGGTTTAGACGGCGCTGCCCTGGTCACAAGGGCGGCAATATCAATTTTATATAATGGGGAGCCAATTAAGCCGGGAAATGATCCAAGTTATCAAAAGGAGCATCAAATCATCTCGTTAAACGGTGCGCATCGCCCCCTATTTTTCGAGCGCATCAAAAAATTGCCTCAAAAAATTGCAAATTAATTAAAGGTAGGATAGTTTATACTTTTGTTGCCTACTTAGTAGGCATCCAATTTAATTTTTAAAAACCTTTAACGTTTCACTGTGATGACTACATTTTGTGAACAGTATCCAGTGTCCCAGTATTTCTCATCTCCCTTACCTACTTCCAGTGAATTGCACCTCGTCTACCCCACTATGATACTAATACAGAACATGGTCGAATTATTATTAGTATTATATTTCATTGGTTGTCTGGTATTTAGTTCGTATCCAACAGTGGCAATGTCTTCAAAAATTCAATGTCGAGTCTTACAATAATTTTTTTCCAAAGCTTATATCAATCATCTAACGCGTGCATTAGTCAAAAACTCTCGTAAGATCTGATTTTGATGGCATTTAAATGTTAAATATTCTTTTACTTAAGGTTAAAGTCACTTTATCAGTCTATATATGTAATACATGGATATTTACTTTCTATTTCAAGCAGAAAAATAAACTGATGGATGATCACTTTCGAAGGTGAAAGGCGACTGAGGATAGTGGTGTATATGTGTTAAATGTTCATGTTTTAGTTAATCCACGGGAGGGTGTACAGAACTGTCAAGCCACATTCATACGTTCCCTTCTCTTTTTAGAGAAACGGTTTCATCAAGTGTTACATTTTAAAGCGGTTTTTTGCAATTTTTTAGTTTTTTGTTCTGTTGAAGATGTTTTCATAATGGCATACTTAATTTTTTTACATAGTTTCCGAATCTGTAAGGTTTTTTTCATGGGGGATATGTCCCAACCCCCTATTCTCTTTCTTGGCCGCTTCCATCAGGGAGTTGTCAGCTCTGACAACTCCCCGCTTCCAGTGAGTTGCCTTTTTACGACCCCACTGACACAGGAAAATGGTCGCCGTTGTTATTACTATTATGTTTCAATTGTTTTTCTGGTATTTGGTTCGAATCCAACAGTACACTGTCTTTTGAAATCCAATGTCTCCGAGTCTCACAATGAATTTTCTCCCAAGCTAAGAGCAATCAATCATATACCCATGCAATCATGTTCTGCCATCTAGTCTGCCTCGACAGCCGAATTCTAGCAACGGTAATGAAAATCACCCATGTTTTCGGCTACACATAATGTTAAACAGTAGTTTGAGAATGTCTCTGCACAAGTCTGACTGAAAATTCATTTGAAGCCACCTTGTAACGTGACATATTTTCAATACGTTTGAAGTAAAATCATTGTCTGTAGTTCAGGCAGCCACCTAGAAAATTTCATCTTTTTCAGTGGACCTTGCAATTGAATACAACGAATTAGATTCTTATCAGAGTAAAAAATGTCAGTGGTGTAGCCACAGGGGCCAGGGGGGCTAGCCCTCCCCCGATTTTCTTCACCCCCCCCCCGATTTTTTGCGTCCTGATAAAGTAATTGAGAAAAAATAAAATGTTTGAACGGAAATAACCTTGAAGTATTTCTTTCAAAAACAGAAATGAAATGTGTAACAATTAAGAAAACATGCATGAATGTATGTAAAACATATGACATCAAGTAATAACTTCAAAATGCCTTCTTTCCCTAAATTAGATAACGTATATAATCTGCACTGCCGTTTATTGCATTTCACTTCGAAGCTGAAACGAACGTCTTTACGACAAACTCGAATGTGACTTTGTTAGGTTAAGACCCTTTCTGCCTTTCGGATGGCTGGTTGATTTACTGAAAACAAGGCAATCATACACCGGAGACCATTCTTACACGACGATTCCTATACTTTATCATACACAAAATATGCCATAAGGGTAAGGTACTGCCTTCTAATAATTCTTCCCTTCCATTCTTAACAAGTAGGCCTATGCCGTGCCTCACTCTTGGCTGTGACAAGTGCCACTGTAGAACGATTTTTTCGACAAGTCCTCTTTTTACTAGTCGGCACTGGCGTCCGGGCGGATTTGTAAAATGTCCACCAGGTCCGAATTTCATATGTTCCCCACATGATCCATACTTCTGCTTTGCAGTTTAATATTTTGAGAGATTTACTCGTAGTATTTTAATTTTGACTACGTTATGTACAATTGACTGAACAAATACTGTACCATTTAACATCTAGACACCCGCTGAAATCGGCAAAATTGTTTTTTGGTAGCATATATATATGCCACTTGTAAAATCTCTACAAAGACTAAAATGAGTATTTTGAAATTTTTCTAGCTCCCCAAAAAGGAAAATCTGAAAACGCAGGCCTATAATCAGTTCATAAGTTTGCCAAACATGGCACCATTTTGCATCTACGAAATCTAACGCAAAAAACAAAATCTCAGAGGTTGACACAGCTACTTTTGGTTTTCCTATTGAAGCTTGAAATCCATTCAAATATTGCGCATTTGTGATCTACGGTACGCCCTCCTGAAGTTAACAATTTTTCCCCAGGGAAAGGGAGATACCGGTTCTCTTTAGTTTCATCCCCCAGGCCACAGATCAGGAATGCCAAGTTTTGGGGTCCCTAAAAATGTAAGTATTAACATTTTTCATAGATTGATTGTTTATTCTCATTTTTTGAGAAGTGGCAGACATGAGATTCGTATTTCAAAGCTGGTTATATGCAGTTTAAAACGCGTGGGAAGTGCCGTTTCCGGCCATCTAGAGGGTTTGCAAACCCCAACATTTTCTTGTACGCTCCGCGCCAACCGATGATAGATAGCTTAGATAGTCTTGCCACGCCTGACCCTCGGAGGTACCAGGCCCCCCACTTGTTACCTAGGCCCCCTAAAAATTTAATCCTGGCTACGCCACTGAAAAAAGTATGTTTTCAATTCCGTTGCATAGTTCCCCCGAAAAGAGGGGGCCATTACATCTAATCGTAGCAGACTCGTATCGTAATCGACGAGTACCTTTTATCTGGTAATTTTCTGATCACTAAGCAAGTTGGGTCTTTTCTATTGGAGTGAAAATTTCATTTCAAAGGAAAGCTCAAAATAACGACTGCTTCATTTTTAGTTACAAGTCTGGGAAATGCCACTTTCGGGTGTCTGAGGGGTCAGATTTTTCTAACAATTTTCTGTACGCTCCGCGCTAACTGGTGGTGGCGCTCCGCTTAGAAAGTGTTTTGGTCGAATAGATTACTGAACAGAACAATGCATGCCTGCAAACTATTCTTCATTTTGGGGCAGTATTATGAAGTGAAAATCTTATTGTGAAAAAAGCTCAAAATAAAGACTGCTTTGTTTCTAGTTACGAGCCCGGCGAATGTCATTTCCTGCTGTCTCGGGGTCCTCAATTTTCAAAATTTTCTGTGCGCTCCACTTAGATAGACTTGCGAGCAGGATAACATTTTTCGGACAAAAAAGACAATTCTGCCCTCTCCCAGACTGAAACTTTCCCGTACAGTCAGGCTTCACTGTAAGCGATAATGAGGCTTGTGACGTCATCCTCTAAAAAGCCGACTCCGCCCACCGAGGAAAAAACTGACATTTCGCAGAATGGGTGTTACGAAGAGGGGTGAACTTTAAACTCTTGAATTATGCATAATGAGCGTCCTTTCGTCACCATGCCTCGGTAAGTACAGGATTAAACGTTTTTCTTTCAAATAAAATTCATCAAATTTACTGATTTGGAAGGTTTCGTCATGAAAACCGATGGTAGATTTTGGATGTATTTTTTCATGCTTCAAAGACTGCCGTCGGATTTTGCGAATACCTGACCGTATTCAGGAGCATTTTGATGTAATTAACTGAAAACTTGGCCATTTAAATGTCAAGCTTACTTCCTATATATGTCACTGTGCGAGCAAAAGAGGAAATTTTTCAAAAAATGGTTTTGAAATGTTGCCGATTTTCTCATTATTTCTCCGAATAAACAGCAAAAATGGAGGGTGCATAAATACATACAGTACTCCCATGCTTCTGACATCGGTTATTTTCAGATTTGAAGGTAAAACGAATAATAGGCCCTCAGCTTTAGTGAAACTGGTACTGCGTACAAATTGGAATAATTGCTTACACAGCTTAGGCTATGTCCAGATTTGTTTGGGCTTCATTTTACGGTCATAAAGTTGTATCTTTATTGCACTTACTAGGCTACATGCTATATATGAGAATTAACGTTAGGATTGCATGGTTAGGCTGCTTAGCCTTGTAATTGTATTGTATGTAGGCTAGGCATATTGTTATAGCCCAGGCCTAGGCCTTAGTTACTAGTAAGTTACTTAGTGTAGCGTTAGGCCTGCTGTACTATTACTTGTAGGCCTACTTGTAGGCCTAGGCTAGTAAGGCAATGTGGACAAGTTCAACCCAATTTATATTATAATGGTTGGTTCAAAGTTCGAACAGGTTCTAAATTCGAACACCAAATTAAAATCATTCATATATCAGTCATAAGACAGTACTGTCTTCAATTACTTAAAACACCATTAAGAAATAATTATAGCTCCATATGGTATGGTAAAACTGACAATTATTTTGCATTGATCAGTGAATAAATATTACATTCAAATGAGGTGTTCGAATTAAGAACCTGTTCGCACTTAGAACCAACCACTATACTATGTGTACATATCCCTAGGCCTAACTGTATACGTACGGTTACGTACGATACACATGGGTGAATGCCTATAAGGGGCTTATTGAAGTCTTCACCAGGAACTAGGCATCAAAGTCATAACTATCAGGGAAAATATATGACATTATGAGTATGGTTTATGAGTACAGTATGCAGGCTAAGTGGCATAATAATATTTTCATGCATGTCAGCTACCCATGTTCACGGCCCTGATTATGCCTATAGTTCCTGGTGCAGACTTGAATATAGCCCCTTAAATGCATTCACCCATGTGTATCGATCACTTTCATGAAGGGCTCTAGGCCCTAAGTGGGTGTATGCATATACAGTTACAGGGTTATAGGGTTAATAACGCATATTAATGACACAGGTTAGGGTTACGTACGAGGTAATAGGGTTAGGGTCATGTACACATAGTAATACATACTGGGTTAGGGTTAGGGATCGATGCAGGCATGCATATGTATACATATGCATTGGTATGCCACTTCTAGGTACCAAAACCCAATTAGTACAGCATAAAGTTTTGTTCCTATACTTAATTACACTGTTTTTACCTTGATGAACTTTAAGAGTGCATGTTTACATTATTTAATGGACAAAACTAAATGGAAATTATCCCCCTTTGCACAAACATATACTCTCATAGCTCCCAATTAGTTCTGAGATGCTAGACGTGGGGCCAACTGATCGGTCTGTTTGTGAATTCCTGGCCTGAGGAGTGGTATAAGGGGGGGGGGGGGGAGAATGCATGCCAAGGGCAGCTGGTATAATAAGTGAGGGGGAGAATTTTTGTGATTGATTAAGTAACTATAAGGATACTATGGGGATTTGAAATGCGGGTTTTTCAGAGATCTGGGTGAGTTGTGTGTGAGTTTGTGTGTTCCAATGGGGGTCAAACCTGGGAAATGCGGGTCACTTGGGAGTTATGTAGTCTCCAAATTGATGTATGTTATGTGGATAAGTGCATATACAAGTCAATGTTATGAGGGCACAACAGTGGTTGAATAATTTTATGCTGCATAGTCAAATTGTATTGTGCAAGTAGTTAAACACAAAACTAGTAAAAAAAACATGCAATATCTGCACTGGTGATTGTATGTTTTTAGACCAGTTGTAAATGAAGATATGCTAACTGTAAATTATTTTGGTTTAAAAATCCATATTAAAAGGTTCATTCACTTCATTCACATAGGATATATAAACCATGACATGGGTAAAATGGTGAACAGGTTACTAATTAGTAATATGTTTTCAATTTGCAGAAAGAAGAACTTGTAATGTCAGTGAGAGTTTGATTGTTTATTAGCAGAGCTCTACAGTATAGAAAAGGGAATTGTAGCCAGCAACATCAATGGTCATGGTTGTAAAGGTTGTAACTTCATTATCAGTCTGCCTCTGAATTAACATTTCTATATTTTTCATTTCATTTTTACAAGTGGTGGCTTGCAAGACACAGGTAAGAAAAAAGTGCTTGTATTTGGTGACTCATTGACAAAGTACCTCCAGAAAGAATTGCACCACCCAGACATAGACTTTGAGGTCATTACTCAGAGAGGTGCCCACATTCATCAAATTTCACAACTCATTCATAATCACACAACATCAACAGAAGTAGATGCAGTACTTATTCACGTTGGAACAAATGATTTGGACTCTTACGTATCTTCAGTGCTCCACTTCAAAGCATATCACAAACTTATCAGAACTGCACAAACATACTACCCACATGCACGTATCTTTGTGAATGCAATTCTGCCCAGGCTAGACTGTAGTGACCTCAATGAGAAACGTGTTTATTATAATACGCAATTCCCTCTCATTGTAAAACAGTACCACAATGCTGAATTCATTGATTTCACTCAGCATTTTGAGGGGGAAAGGTTTAGCCTGTTTAGTGGGGACTACCTTCATTTGAGTAGAGATGGGTACCAGCTGTTTGCTAAATTGCTGGGAAAGGCTGTTGCCCGCAGACTTATCTATGAGTCTCTTCCATCTAGTGAAGATTTGCTTGTTAAAAGGATGTTGGAGATGAAACAAATGAAAATTTCGCAACACATTCCTCAGAATAAGGTCTCTCCAAACATCATCCCAAGCAACTTTCAAAAATCTAAAGAAATGATGTCTTCATGTGACTTGCATACTTCGCCATCAAAATGGCAGAGTTCTAATGAACCTGTATCCCCCCAAACGGAAAGAAAACGCAGGTCACGTGGCAGGAAAAACGCGGCAAGTATGTACAACAATGGGATAATGACTCAGTTGAAATTGGAGTTGTTGCTTCAGGGGAATCTGAAAATGCAGAAGAGCTGAACAAAGACATTGACTTACACAACATACAGATTCACATACAATCTCATGCTTTCAAATACAAACCAGTTAGCTGTCAAGGAAGTTCATACAGGTATTTTGAAGAAAATAACAAATGTCCACTCCCAGCTACACCAACACCCTATCTGCAACACAAGATTGCCATGAAATCTTCAAGAAGAAGGAAGGAAAAACACAGAAAGAAGAGGAAGAGGAGATGCGCTAAACAAGGTTGTATTCATTCTTTTTTTTCCCAGGCTAGAAGTGTTAGGGCTTCACAGGGGTGAAACCAAAGCAGGGTGATAAATCACCCTGCTCTAAAGATGTTTGTGGCCCTTGCTCTTTTTGCAAGAAAACATCACATAAATACACACATGCAGTGTCATTGAAAGACCACATTCTTATTTCATGGATAGCTGACAACACATCACTGACCAAAACTGATTGTTTCTGTTATGCTTGTAAAGCTAAGTTTTTGAAGAAAATCAAAGACTCAGCATACACACCTGAAAAAACACGCAAAAGGACAGATGATGTTGGATGTATGGCCTTTGTTGCAACAGATTGTAGGGGGGATAAATTAATAAAGAAGGAATCTCTTTCAGTTGACACATTTAATAACTGTTTTGGACTATCCTTCAGTGAAGAGGAATTTCAACTTAAACCACCCTTTCTGTGTAGAGGTCATTACAATCAAATAAGTAACTATTTGCATCGTTTAAGCAAGTGTAATCTTTGTGGAAAAAACCTACCAAAATTTTCAAAGAGAAGGTTCATAACAAGTGAAAATTTGAAATGTGTGGTTAGTCAACTGCAGCCTTTCCTGGACACTGTCAACCTTAAACTAGGGGATATTGTTTGTAAAAAATGTTACTACTTTTGCGAAATAAAAACTAAGAGCTTCCCAAACTTAGATCTCATTCAGAATGCATTAGACCTTGAAACAAATACTGGTGAAAAAAATGAAGAATTCATAGAAGATGAAGCTCTTAGGAGGACACATTTTCATCTGTGTAGGTATTTTAAAAGTGGTGAAAGCATTCTTCTTATAGATTTGCTTAATGTTTACAGAGACTTTGTGCATGAAATTGTTAAACAATATGACATAAAAGATCAGGAATTACCATTGGCTAATCCAACATGGCTATTGTCTGCAACTGCGTGTAGATTTCTGAGAGTATTGGAAATATCTAGATTGGCTAATAAAAAACAAAGTGTTCTTTTGATGTGCAAAACTGCTGACATGAAGACAGCTTTGCACAAGGCACTACTGCATATCAAATATCTAGAAGATAAATTGCAAGGAGGCAGAAAATTTGATGAAATTTGCTCAGAGGGACAGACATTTTCTGCAGACTCCCAGTTACATGAAATTCACCAGTCTCTACATTCAGCAAGTATGCATTGTAATGATGCCTTGCACAAGCAAATAACTGCAATAAATGATGCTTATGTTCCTGATCCAACAACCTTAAAAGATTTTGATTTTCCAAGGTTGCATAAACTTGTTGATCCATACATTTGGAATTTTATTAGTGTGATCACTCTTACCAAAGAAGCCAAAAAGAAATTGCAGAGTGATTTCATGTGGCAAACTCATCTGCAACTTGACAACTTAGACTCACAACATGGTCAGAAACAATTTCACAGGAAATTAATGTGCATCATGCTGTTACAATTTTTGGTCAGTGATAAGAACAATTTTCCACTACACATTCTGTTAGCTGAATCCATAAAGCGAATGTCTCAGTCGTCTAAGCTTCTTAGACTTGTGAACCATTTGGGGTTGTGTACCTCAGAAGAAACACTGATTAGATTTATTGACACCTTACATGTTTTGGAGACAGACAAGGAGAAACAAAGAGTAGAAAAAGCATTTACAGTAGTTTCAATTGACAACATAGATGCATTGACACCTTTTGCTATGGTCAGGTCTGACAACACTGGTAGAAGTTGGCATGGTACTTCAGTTATGTCACAAACACCCAAACCTGAAACTGAACCATTTCTTCAACATGAGATGTTGGGTTCTGAAGTGGTTCGCCTTATTCCAGTTATACAAGACAACCATCATTTCTATAGAGCTGTAGCTTGCAGCCTGTCAAAGGTGTTGAGTGAATGTCAAAGAAGTGTAAGTGGTTCTCCAGTTAAGTCTATTGACCAAAATTTGGAAACAAGAATTTGTGACTTGTTAAAAACAGAAGTTTGTGCAGCTCTTTCTGGCAATTTACAGAATTTTCAAAACCTTGACTCCAACCTTTTAAGCTTTTTGATAGAAGAGTGTGGCTCATTTGACTCAATTGAAAGTTTGATTGAAGGTCACATTAAAGATCAAGCAAATTTTGGTACACTACTGGTGGCAGCTACAGCATTTATTTTATGCACACCAATCAAAATTTTCTCCAGGCAGTCTGAACAAAATACTCTACTTGCAATTATTCCTTCTCAAAATTTGCTTCCAGAAATTCCAGCTGTGTCTGTGACCAAATCAGAGATGGATGGTAAATCATTTTTCTGTGGATTACTTGAAAGTAATACAGCATTTTTTCAATTTGAGTCTGCAAATTTTTTGGACGATGCAGACAACTTAGGTTTAGCCTGGCAAAGAGATCCACAGGATAACACCACATACAGAAACACTTAATGACTTACTCCTTGCAACTGAACTGCCAGATGTTGTTCTTTTCGACCATAGTTACATTTCTGCAACAAGGTCTTGTTCGTATTCTGATCACACATACAATGCAACATTGTCATCACCCCCAATTAAAAAAAGAAAAGAATGGGTAAATTTGTTCCTAGAAAACTTAGTTTGCCTTTAGAATCCTGTTCGTTAAATCCAGAGTGGGCATTTGAAGAACCATTTTTCAGCACTAGCTTACAGTTTCAACTTAAGTTTGATGGTTTTTTGCACACTACTCAAGAAAATATTGCAAATGAAGAATTTTCAAAACAAATTTTTATGTATATGCTTGAAAGGAGTGTAGTATACAAAGATGGGCTAAACAAGTTAATTCCAGGTTTAAAATGCAAATTTTTTATTGAAAGTAACCAGAAATGTGAGAAGTCCAATTTTGTCTACCTTGATGTTCATAATGAACCAGCAGATTCAAAATCAACTCTTTTGAATGTTCTGGGAAGATTGTATGATCAGTTTGAAGTTTCCAAACAATTGAACCACCTTACTGTGGTTGGGGATTTGAAAACATTCGATCTTCTCGTCAAATTAAAACGAGAGTACGGAAAATTACTTGACTGGGTCATTCCTTATCCAGGCGATTGGCACATTCTGAAAAATTTACAGGAAGTCATAATCAAAGTATTTTGGGATGCTGGTCTGAAGGATATTGCAAAAACAACTCATAGTGGGATGACATATCAATCTTTACAATCTTGTTCCAATTTTAAAAGAAATCATCACTTCTTCTTGCAGGTTTTTGAAGCCTTTTATCAGGTCTTTCTTAAAGTGTATACTAAGAAACAAGAAAATGAATCTTCAGGTGATTACAAAGAAAGTTTTGATGATCTGCATTCTCTTGTCTCTGCATATAATCCTGCTTCTAATCAGATTTTCCTTGACCTGCAAAAAGATTTCCAATCAAAACATGTTTCCAAATTGTTTTCTGCATTTACTTCATTCTTAGAAAAAAACTGCACAAACTCTAAAACTTTCAAATTTTGGGCCAATTTTGTTCAAAATGATTTGGCATGCTACATTCAGCTTTGGATTGCAGTGAGATCCGGCAATTGGGATTTGCGAATGTATGCCATAAAAAGCATTGCTCAACTATTCCATGCATTTGATAGGTACAATTACTCAAAGCTTCTCCCAGTTCATTTTGCTTCACTGTTGACTCTGCCACCTTCAGTTGTCAGTCATTTCAAGAGAGGTGCCTTTGTAAGTAACATTAAAGGTGTAAACTTTTCCTCTGTTGGATTTGATGAAGCTCATGAGATGCTCATAAATAAAGACTGCAAGCAGGTTATTCTCAGGAATCCCCCCAAATCTATTTCCAACACAGCTCAAACTTTGCAGCATGAGGCTCTTATTCTTAGAAACTTTGTAGAGCAATGTACATGTAGCAGACAAACAGTTTTTCAAAGAGATTTATCTGAATCTGTCATTCAGCACGAAATGAAAAATGTCAAAGCGTATTTTTCAAAAATTGAAATTGATGGTAAAGGTCTACAGAACAGAGATCTTGTTCACCTTTTCTCTTGTGAAACTGTAAGTAAAGATCAGGAAAAGGATATATTGTCCTATAGAGATATTGGTAAAGACTCTTACTGCACATTTATTAAAGCCATATTCTGAAAGAAGGGAGCACAAATTTGAGTAAAATCCAACTTCAAAGGCTAAAGACTTTTTCCAAACCAAAAACCTGTAAACGAAAAGTTAATCACATTGAGAAAGAAAAAAATTATTAACACAATGCTACAAAAGACTACTTCTTTTAGGGAGTGAACAAGAAGAAGAAATGCTTGATTCTTATCAGTTTCTTGAAACACCTAGAGCAATAAGTGACAGCAATGGTCTGCCAAACAAGGGTTCTAAAGCTGTCATCTATGATTGGTTTTTGAAACGATATAATGAGAAATACAACCCAATTGTTTCTTGCATTCCTCGGTCTGACCAACCATCCCAACGGGCATTTATTGCAGAAGGGATGAATATAATTTATTCCAGTCCACTTAAATCCCATAAGGTATTTCAAGATTATGCCTCATATATATTTTCTCGTTGGGTGGAATATTACATTAAGGCAGGGTACAATGAAATTCGCATAATTTTTGACCAAGTTGATTCCCAGGGAAAGTCCCCGAAACTTCTAGAAAGATGTAGAAGAGATAAACCTAGCTCAAGCAATGATCAAGTTGAAACATTGTCTGGTATAGAGTCTGACACCAAGTTACCCAAGTTTGGTCTGTGGCAGGAATTTCTTAAGGTTAGACAAAACAAAAGGTATCTTTGTCATTTCCTTGCAAAAGCTCTCATAGAAATGGCAAAAGATAGACTGACAGCATCTCAAGTTTTCATCACTGCTGGAGGGTTTCCTGATTGTTCTTCTGTAATTGTTTGTGAAAATAAAATTGGTGATTACCATTTGAAGAGTAACCATGAGGAAACTGACACACACATATGGTTACATGCTGCTGACACAAGGTGTCCTGTGGTGCATTTATATTCTCTTGATAGGGATGTAGGTATGGTTGGTTTGCCATTGTCATTACCAGGTAAAAAAATATTCTTGCAGTATCGAATGGGAGTTGGGGTTGACAGATATTTGCATTTGAATGCATTAAAAACTGCATTGCAGAATGATTCTGCATTAGCATATCTTGTGCAAAACAATCATTCTATTGAAGAAATAATGCAATTTCTTTTTATTTTATCTGGATGTGATTTTGTGTCTTTCTTTGCCAGGAAAGGTAAAACAACCTTTTATAATACATTTTTTCAGTTTTGTCAGTTCATTTGCAGCAACAGCATAGATTTGCCTGGTCACCTTGCATCCTCCTTTTCAGAGGATGCCTCATGTGCTGAAAGCTCATCTTCATCCCTGCCCATTTCTGATGGCCTTCTGTCATTCTGGCGCTTGGTAGGATGTGTATTCTTTGTTTCAAACAGGGCATGTTTGAATAAGTATGATACACCAGTGTCTTTGTTCAATGCCATAAGAAGCTCAGATGCAATTCAAAGTCACATTCAGTTTTTGAAAAAAATTAGGCATGCAAGTTGGAAAGGTACATATGAAGATGAGCTCCTACCATCAAATGAAGCATTAAAGTTGCACTGGTTAAGGGCGCATTGGGTTAAAAGGGTATGGAGTTGTGCTTTGGAAGAAAAGTTCCAATATCCTTGTATTGAAAGATATGGATGGAAAGTCATTTCAGGCAATATAACTGTTGAATGGGATTCATCTGACAATATAGATGCTATCCAAAAAAAAGTCAAGCATCTCACACGTGGGTGTGGGTGTAGGAAAAACAAATGTGCCAATTGTCAGTGTAAATGTTACAAGGAAGGGAAAAGGTGTGGACCTGGCTGTAAGTGCAGTGACTGTCAAAATATAGATACCCCTCATGCAATGACAGAAAGGGTTGACTTTCTTGAATCAAGTGAGGACGAAGATGAGGATGAAGATCCTTTGCTCTCTGATATAGAAAGTAGTGGTTCTGAAAGTGACAGTGCTAGTGTTCCTAATTCAATTTCACATATTGAAGAACTAGGTCTTCATGGTGGTGACAGTTCTGGTGAAGAAATTTGAAAGATTACAATTATGATTTTCATTTATTTTTCCTTTGATTAACTGAATATTTTTTACAGGTGAAGAAGTATTCAATTTAGTGCAATTACATCAAACTTGCCAGAGCATTCATTCATAGGATGCACAAAACAAGGAAAGCATTCCGTCCATGATTCTTGCCATATTTAATGCCCATACAGTGTTTTCAAACATTAGTCTGATGTTTTGTTTCCTTGCCTGCACTGTATTGGCTAAGAAGTACTTAAAACATTCTCACATGTAAATATGTACATAAACATAATTAGCCTTAGTACATACACATCTATATACATTTATCTTTCACATCTGTATACTTTCATTTTATGTCTTTCCTTGTATCATAAACTAGCATTACCTCATAAAGTATATCAGACCAAACAGGGTTGATGTCTTTCACTTGAACAGAAAAATTGCCTTGTTCCTATATGGTTTTGTGCTTTCACTAACATGTTATGGGAAAAGCCAAAAAGAGATGTGTTCTACACTTTTGGAAAACTTAAAGAGCAAGGGCAGTCACTCCAACTTGAAGTAGTGTATTAGTCTGTCCTGTTTCATGATTGGCTGTTGAGAGTCATGTGACAACATCTTTATCTTCAAATGTGAAATTTTACTACCTTGTTCTTACCAGAATATGCAATATTGAAGTCTAAAAATATGATGAAAGATACTTTGAAGAGAAATAAGAAAATTTGATATTTAGTTGTGGCTTCAAAATAAGTTTGGGGGACTGCTCTTGACCTTGAATTATGGATAGTTGAACCATTAGGACAAATTAATGCCAAAGGAACTTCCCTAGTGAAAAGTCCTTACTTGGGTGTAATGACAAAAAAATAATTTATCCAGATCCTTACTCAGACAAGGTTCTAGAGAGGGTAAAAAAATTTCTTGGGGGATTTTTGAAATTGTATTAAATCAGGGGCAAATTTACAGGGGAATTCTTTTTCCAATGATGGGCTTCCCCTCCCATGGCTATGGACCCGAATTCATCCTCCCATACTTTCTACCAGTGCTTTTGATTGTATTAATCAGGCTTTCTGTTTTGGTCATGTGATTTTCTCATTGAAAATGACAGGGAAGAGGGGGGGGGGCAGGGGCAAACAGTAGGTTAGCATACTGTAGATTTTTGTACTGTAGCTTTTGACTTTTCAGATGGAAATAAATACTTGGACATTAAAAGTGTGTGTTGTTTTTTCTTAAAAAAAAAAAAAAAACCCTGACCAAAAGACCCTCGTAGCAGACCTCAACGGGGTGTTAGGGTGGCAACTGTTGAAATTCCAACAGGCTAACAAGAGCTACGACAAGGGCATATTACAGAATATTTTGTATAAATTGTTGTTTGTGATATAATTATGAATAAAAAGGCAATTTGAAACACTTTGTGTGAGTTTTTATTTTGTGAAAGCTTTTGTTTTAATGGACAGCACAGATACAGGTACGGTAAATAGATAGTTCTCAGTGACGTAGCAATTAGTCATTATCAGCTGCTGTGTTTGATGTCAGGCCTGTAAGTGCATATATGCATTGCCCTCAAACATGACTGTACAGTGATAGGCCATGTGAAATTTTACATAAATGACATCAACTGAGAACTATCTACAACAGCCTAAAAATGTATCCCCAAAATTTGTTTTGCTGTAGCTTATTTGCATGGGTTGAAGAGTATGCTTTTAAATAGTGGGGTTATGCAATTAAGCAATAGTGGAAAGAAGTCGCTTGCAGCCAGAGTGAGCACGTAATCTATGCTGAAACTTCTAGGGTGTCTTAACATAATGCATCAATGTTATGACAATTTTTGATGGGAGTAGGAACCCTAGCTTGTGGCATACTTGGCCTTTCTTGCATCAATTCCCAATAAGGAAAGAGTCTAATTCATTCTTCAAGAAAATTTCATCATCAAATTTTCTGCAATGATATCATATCCCAATTACCTAAATTCCCAAGTTTGCAAATTTTATTGACCATAATTCACAATTTAATAGTTTCTGAATTTGACATGGTAACTCCTTAATTAGGAATTAGCATCTACAACTGCATGATAATCAGTGACCTCATTTCATTAATTCTCAACATCATTATACTGATGTCCAACTGCATGCTGCAATTTGCATGTGCCCTTAATTACTACTTAGAATTGGAAGTTTGATCCATGGTATTTTAAATTTGCTCCCTCAGCCTGCACAACCTTCCATGTGGGGTATAGGGGCCTATTCATCATTAATCAAAGTAAAGATACTGTACATAGCAAATGGTTAATTAATTTTTGCAGGTCATTTAGAACACTGCTATTTTCTCTCAAGCTAGCCATCATAATAAAAATGAGGTGTGCCTCTCAGGATATCTAAACTGGAAAAATGTTAAATTGCATTGACAATGAATTAACTGACAGAATCAAATGGGCACAAGATTTCAGTTTATGACATTCAGATAAGTTTCCTTAGTCCAGGCCAACCCAAAATGCCACATGCTAAAAAAAGGGCTTACCCTTTGGGGGGAGGGGCATGGGGACATGAAGGAGGGGATGCAAATTGTCAAATGTCAAATTTGATCAAGAATTGAATTGCCCTGACTGTCTGAGATGATAACATGACAAACTTGAAAGACATGGGGACCTGAGTCTCAGTGTCAGGGAACATGTATGAAAAGAATTAAGAATCTTAAATTCAGTCGTACTGTCCTGTATGCTGTGCTATTATAATGTGCAAAAGTAAATATATCCACCATGATTTGACATTGCAATTTGCCCAATTTATATGCATATAGGCAGCCTGTATAGTGAAATAGGCATGCTGATAACTGAGGAATGCATGCATGATCCTAGCAGGGACAGTTTTTTGTCTTGAATAGTGATTGAGCTGGGAAGGATGTTTGTAAAAGTTAGCTTGCATCATTATACCCTTCACTTGTTCTGTATATTAATTAAGGAACGAATGGGATTCTGAGTTCAGTGTAGCCTACAGGACAATTTTTCTATAAACAAAATGCCAGGACTCGCACAAGAATTTTGGTTGCACCTACCCTGTATCCGCTGCTTATTCTGATGGATCAATGAATTAAATCTTATGTTTTTCTGCAGTAAACTGTAGTTTTTTTTACAGCATTAACTGAGTAGAGAGATGGTGAATAATAGAGCAATGATATTGCCCCTTAGAGATGGTATATTACAGTCAACTTAAGATTTTGTCACTCAGTAATTACTTGAACTTGTTGTTACTTAGGACACTCAAATGATATGCAATCCAGTCCAGTGGTTCTTGGGGTGAAGGAGGGGTGTGTGTGTACCCAGTACCCTGCAGAAACTTAAGAAACTTCCACATGCAGTTCACAACTAAGATTAATAAACAAAGTGTAGTGATCTTCATTTCTTCCACCTCAAGTATCAAAGGACCCCAGACTTCACTAGCGAGTATAGCACTGGAGAGCTATACCCCACTGCTTAGCCCAATATCCCTCCATTTTACCTCTATTTCGTCTAGATTAGTGCTTCAAATTTTTGTAATGTTATTGATTGCAGTAATTAATTACTCTAGTACAATACTGTACATACAGCTGTGATTCACTGATTCTATTGTACGTGCAGTGGGGGTCCATATATATCAAAAGCGTTACCATGAGTCGATCAGTTAATGGGTGTTGTATATTGCGTTATCTAGTGCACACGCTGTAGTGACCGACTCAAGGTACTGACGTACTCTAAATAACAGTCACTCCAACTCTTGCAACGGTAGGCATTAAATAGTTACAAGGTTTTTAAAAAATTGGCCCTCAATGTAATTTTCCTTCATCGTATATGTAATTCATACGTAAAAGAAGACTCGACGAGGTTGAGAGGATTAGTACCAAATGTGGAGGATATTTTCTCGCGTGATATAGTTCAATATTCGCGCAACTAATGCAAGCACTTCAGTACGGGAAAGTGGGCTGATCACGTACCATGCAAGGCAGCGTCAATACCTGCCCTTAACTTTGCGAATACCTGACCGTATTCAGAAATGTTTCATTCTAATGTTAGAATTTTTTGGTGGATAAGGAAATTTCTAATGTACCCTCTTTCTGTGGTACCGTGCCAAAAAACTCGTTTTCGAGTTAAAGGAAGATTTTTCGAACAGAATGAAAACTGTTTTTACGGGTTCGAAAAATCGTCTGAAATTCACTGTCTTGTGTATAATATACTTCAAAAATGGTGCGAAACTATCGGAAAATATGTTCTTTATTAATTTTCATGATGATTTCGTACCATCATGTGTTTTTCATGTCGAAACTTGGATTTGAAAACGGCTAGTTTTTGCTAATTATATATGCAAACGCTCTGACGTCATGCATACTCAAATTAGAAAAGAAGCGACTTTTGGTGGCTGTGTGGGTTGACTGCGTACGCCTGTGTCAATATATAAAATATAAAACTACAAACATATGGGAAGCCAAAATTTTTCCCTGGGAAAATTTTGGTATACCTCGCGAGGGTCTTGCTCTGCATGATGATATTCGGTAAACTCCAACAAACTACATATCACCCCTACTTGGTTTTTCTATAAGAAGGAAAGATTGTTCCATAAAACCCCCAGATCTGTCATAAAATTACAATTTTCTCCAGTATAAGTTTCCGTTCGCTTAAAGTGGCAAAATTTTCCAATTTCGATGGATATTCCGAACAACACTATCAAAGCCACCTCTGTTAATTCACCCCAACATTCTACCCAATTTTGCTCTTGAAAGGCATATCACTTAATAAAAAACCCAATTTTTTCATTATAATCTCACCGAAAAAACAAATTTCCTTTTATTAAATTCCAAAATTTCTCCGATAAAATAAGCTCCTAATTTTCAAACGGCGTTCAAAAAGGGAAAAACTTTTTGAGCGAACTAATAGTCTCGTCTTGAAGCCTTAGTACGTAGGCCCAGAATGATTAAATATGTAACCCCTGAAGAATTTCAGCTGTCGCCTATATAAAGTTTTTGATTTTGCCCATTTGAAGGACAGATTCTTCAAAATGCACCCTAACTTTTTAATGATCTTTACAAAAGGCAAATTTCTTTTAAAAGTTTTAAACTTTTTCTTCAAAATAAACTCCACATTTTTATGTAGGCTATTTCTTAAAAAAAAAAGAAAGCCAAAAATTTCGGCGGCTACGCGCGCCTCAACTTCTGCAAAGTCACGTCTCACCGAGAATACCTCATCTCTTTTGTCGGGGCTTTGAAAAGCTGGCCCCCTGTCGAGGAGCTTGGTCCCCCTGTCGGGCAAATCCTGGCGCCACCCCTAGTGCCAATGTCAAAGCCCGAAAAGAGCGCACAGCTATTAAAAGCGACCTTTTCAGTGTTGTATATCATTAGCAATGGCAGCTGATGTACATACAAATTGCATATCCGGGCTATATTTAGGGAGAAAGGGCAGGCCGGGCGGTTCGGGCTTCATTTAGTATGACCCGATCACGCAGATCACCATGGCCGATCCTTTCCTCTTCAGATAAGCTTACCGTCCGGGACATTTACTTGCAGTTTCTTACTGCTACTTAGGATGTTGACATGTTTAGTTTAAAGTCGAAAAATGGTGGATATTGAAAACATAAAGCCTCATGTTTTTGAGGCAATGCAGTCTGTTAATATCGCCGCTATCAGTAATTTTTCGGATCGAGAACTCAGGCCTGTGCTGACTTGTTTAGTCCGCATGTCATTGTGTTGTCCTATTGATTGTAGTAAAGCTTGGTTGGAGAATAACGGCGGGAGAAAAGAGATTCTCAAAGTTTTATCCGGACTTGAGATCGTGAATTCAATTGTTGCACTCCTTTCGGTAGATTTTAGCTCACTGGAACAAGATGCGAAGAAAGAGCTACAAATGAGGTTTGTTTGTTTGTCCTAGCGGCCTAGCCTAACGTTAGCTGTTACTGTTAGGCCTAGCCTAGCTAGCCTAGTCCTCGTGAAAGGTGGCGCACTACCATTAATCGTTGCCATTGGCTTACACACTAAACATGCTTTGTTATTCTGCCTCTAATTCCTTGTCAGTTTTCAATGCCAGTGAATGTACCATCAAAGCGAAGCTGACGATTGACTTTTTGAGCAACAGGCATATGAATAAAAAGTTGTGATTCACCCCCCTTGTCACTACCCAGCATATGATTATGAGGTACCTAGGTCCACTGACATTCCAAAGCCTCTCAGTCTCAGTCAGCTCAGATATAACCAATTTCAACCATTTTCTGACAGAATAATCTCCAACTCAACCACTACCAAAAACATGCAACAAACCATTCACAGCTTTCTTTTAACACGTTGAAAAATTAACTCAAGCAAAATTTTTAGGGACAATGGCCAGAGGTTTCACCTTTTGCCCAAAGTGCAATTTAAGGTAATGGTGGATCTGGATCTGGAAAAATACTGCACAACACTCCAGGCAGGGTTGAGTGTGCGGAGGTAGTTAGTCGTCCCGTCTGAGGATCCTCAAGGCTGCGATCTTGAACTGCTTGGGGTCCTCGAGATCTATAATGTTCTGGGGTACTAGGTTCCAGTCTCTGACGGTCCGAGGAAAGAAACTGTATTTGTAGAAGTCCTTATTGGTTGGTATATTTGTAAAGCTATTAGAATGGTGATGCCTGGAGGCACCGCTGCAAAAAGCTGGACGCAAAGACGCATTGCGTCCGCGAAAATCATGTCGCAGCTAGAAATTTTCAGTCCTAGTCCCAAATTAAATAGACCAGCTATAAACTCCATTCTTTATTGTCAAATCACGAAAATATCTCTTGCTAGCCAATCTTCAGATGTTGGATGTTTTTCAGTGTACAACAGACTAGTGTGTGTTTGTTAACTCAAGTTTTTTTCATTCTCGCTAAAATCACGCAGTTAGTTTCTAAGCCGCCTCATTCCATACCAAAGGAATGTTATCTGTACTGTATATCGTCACACTGTAGTAGTCCACAGTCGAGCTGTGTGCCACGTTTGAACACCCGTCCAGCTGTTCTGTACAGTCTGTGCTGTCCATATCGTATACTGTAATGCGTCCTGCCAGTCGGTGCCGGTTAGGTAAGTGTTCATGGCTAGCTGCGGATGATCCGATTGTGAAAGGGAAAATAACATCTTGAAAATTTTCAAAGATTTGCTTTATAATTATTACAAGTTTTAAAGAAGGAGTACAAGCTGGTCAGCCGTAATTATTTTCTTTCCAAGCACAGTACAAGTATCGGAAAGCTCCAGCCTCCCGATATGATAAATTTTCAAGCAACCCATCCTTGTTCGACCGATTATGCTAAAATCTGTAATACCCGATTATTTAATTTACCAACGGCCAGATGCCGATTATTAGAAAGAGGGAAGTCACATGTACACTTTAGTGCGCACCCCTTGTTTCGTGCATATTGTATTACCATAACCAGTTCAGGCTGGAAAATACTGGGAATAGTTCCGTTCGTTTCACGAACGGGATATCATTTTTGTAGGCGAAATATTTTCACTTCAAAAGTGGAGATACAAATCAACCCTTAATACAGTACAATTGCTTGCAGTCGATGTCACATGCCCTTTGATAATTTAGTTCTAAGGCCAACATCATGCCCTGTCTAGTTTTCATCCTCCAATCATGTCGGAACATTGCATTCTTTTACTGTACTGGGCTGTAGTTGCGTTAATGTACTGTACCTCCTCTCCTGCTTTAACAAACCCCATGCAAAGCAGTCATGATAATCTTAGCAGTTCTGGGCACCTGTATAACGTATCTTATGGTTCCTTTCCGATATAAATATCCCCGTATATTTTTTAGCAGTTCTCGTCCAAAATTACGTCTTGTTTAAAAAGAATCTGCAACTGAAATGCACGTAAGTACGATTCCCGAAAAACCCACGTACGCAGAGATTTGTGATGCCGTTTCTAGGTGAATTTAGCACGGGGCTCGCCCGGCTTCGCTAGCCGGCATTACAAGCGCGATCGTCGTAACACAAACTCAATGGGAAAAGTGTCTCAGACCGAGTATTTTCACACACTAAATCACATAGGCGAAGGCGCGAGGTGTGATTGGCTGGCTATAATCAACGATGCAGGGGGCAATTTAAATTTTGCAATGGATCATATGCATATGATGTCACCGAGCAAAACATGATGCCTTGTTTGGCGGTAAAAACGCACACGCACGTAAGTCTAGTGCATGCGTGGGCCAAGAAGTTTGCTGCACGAGACCACGTGCATCATTGTTTTCGTTTGCAATGACATCGTATGACAACATTGCATAAGTCCTACTGTGAATAACATTTCGGAGGGAATGCTGGGAGTGGCTTAATTAATGCAAGATAATAACCACTGAACTTCTCAAGATTCTAGGTATTAAGTGTACAAAACGTGCACAAATACGTATGCAAAGCTTGGGGATTTAAAAAAAAAAGGCAAAACACTGCAGCTATATAGTCTGTACTATGTGTTTTGTGCAGAACAGTTTGTACAGCAACTTACGCGCACTTTTTGCGAGACAGCAAGGAATACACCTTGAATGCACTTCTTAATCTAATTCCAGGTAATACTACCAGGTTATAGCGGAAAATATCAAACGATCATCCCCATGGCAGGGGTAAATTTATACGTTTGTGATTATCAATGCATCCCGTTTTGGCGGGAAGTTAAAGGATTGAGTATTTACGGGAATTTTAACGAAATTAGGAGCAAGTTTCAAGTATGTTTAGCCCCTCTTTCCAGTTTGTGAATAATCGGTGGTTGTGATCTGTTTGTTGAATGAGAGAATTTTACCGATGCCGATTATTTACCGACCACGGAAAAATCGGCCGGATGCCGATTACTTATCAGGTGATCGGTCGAACACTACAGTACCGTTACAGGTTTTCCTAGGATTGACGAAAGGGTGGGGTAGAGGGATTAATTTACGCCTAACATCCTTTCAAATACCATTCACAGACAGGTTAATGTGTACAAAACCTCTGGACTATTAAGCTAGAAAATTTGGGTCTTGAAAATATGTGCGCCCTCGAAATTTTTGCAAGTTTTGCAGCCATGCCTGGAGGGCCGCCAGACCGGTTGTAGGTTGTTGATTGGCAAGGCTAGGAGGCCCAATCTGGCTTTGTGGAGAATTGCTAGCCTGCTGGCAGTACGCCTGTTTTTGAGACTATCCCACCCTAGCCTAGGTCATTTAACATTTCAGTCACACTACTATGGGGGAATAGTCATTATAAACAAACCTAGCAGCCCTACGTTGAATTTGCTCAACCTTATTGGATAGGGAAACGTTGTAGGGATCCCAAACAGAAGATGAATACCTGTACTCCAATAAAGGCCTAACAAGTGTGAGATAGGCATTAGCTTTAACACTTCTGGGGCAGGAGTATAAATTTCTTTTAATAAAAGCCAAAGATCTATTTTCTGATGAAGTGATGCGATTAATATGTCTATTCCAGGTAAGGGTATTAGAGATGTCAACTCCCAGATAAGTGTGGCAATCGGTAGACTCCAGGGTATCGTTATGTAGAGTGTAATTGCAAAACTTGGGATTCCTTGAGTGAGTAATCCTCATAGAAAAGCACGTCTTGGTATTGAAGTGCATTTGCCATTTATTTTGCCACTCAGAGAGGGTGTAGATCATTTTGGAATTGAACCTGGTCAAGATTTTTCTTTATCTGTCTATAAATTACATAGTCGTCAGCAAAAATCCTTACTTCAGAAGAGATATTATTGGGCAGGTCATTAATGTAAACTGAAAACAACAGGGGACCTAAGACTGTACCTTGGGGGACACCAGAGATACAGTAACATCCACCCATTAGGAAAAATCACCACTCACTACAACTCTCTGCTTTCGGGACTTAAGAAAATTAGTAATCCAGTTAAGGGTGTTACCTCTGATACCATAGTTCTGTAATTTACAAAGCAGCCGGTTATGAGGAACCGTATCAAAAGCCTTAGAAAAATCCATGATAATCATGTCAGTATGGGATCTACGATCTAAAGACTGCACTAGGTCATTGGTTGTTAGGATCAATTGAGATTTACAAGAATGGCGTTGTCTGAAGCCATGCTGCCTGTTCGTGATAACTGAGTGGTTATCAGAGTGATGCATGATATGAGAATGTATAATGTGTTCCAGGACCTTGCAACAAATCGAGGTAAGAGAGACCGGCCTATAGTTTGAGGCTATGGAACGATCACCTTTTTTAAAGATAGGACTAACATTGGCACATAGCCAAGAGGGAGGTAAATGACCAGTGGCCAGTGATTTTTGAAAAATGGAGCAGAGGGCAGGAGCAACCTCCTCTGCAGCCAATTTCAGAACATGAGCCGGTATACCGTCAGGACCTGAAGCTTTGTTTGGGTTCAACTCCTTGAGCAACTTCACAACACCATCTAAGGATATCTCAATATCAGGCATGGTGGGTATGGTGTTCGCTTCAACTGGAGGTAAGGTGACACTCTCACGGGTGAAAACCTTTTGGAATTGCTCATTGAAGATGTTGGCCTTCTGCGTGTTGTCTGAGACCAGTCTCCCATCAGATTTCAGGGCAGGGATACCAACACTATCACATCTAAGGTTTTTAATAAAGGACCAGAAACGTTTAGGTGAATCAGTACAAACTGTGTTAACATAATTTCTATAGGCGGCTCTTGTTGTTTTGTGAGTCGCTTTATGTTGGCTTTTGAAGTTTTCAAAAGAGGCTGGAGTTTGCGTCTTACGCCATGTGTTATAAGCCCTTTGTTTCCTATTTAATAGTCGTTTAATAGTCTTATCAATTCAGGGGGTTTGGTTCCTCTTTCTAACAACCCGAGCTGTAACATAGACGTCCATTACCTCTTTGATTTTGTTCTCAAGGGCAGAGTACATGACCTGCACAGAGCACTCACGTTTAACCAGGTCAGAGCTGAACTTATTAAGCTCCGTCTTGATTCCACTGACATCAGCTTTGTGAAAACTACAGTATAAACTTTCCTAGGCTTTTGTTTAGTTGTTTAAGGCCTAGTGCTTATCATAATCAAGGGGATACCATCATGGTCAGATATGCCAGGGATCAGGGCAGACGTATCCACTAGAGTAGGATTAGATGTCAAGAAAATATCCAAGATGTTGTTAACTCTAGTAGGCTCACTACTAGTGGTGCGCCCCCTAAAGGACAAACTTATGTATGGATGGTCGCATAATAAGGCCTATTCCCTATACATAGTCCTTGACCCCTGTGATTCCGCGGTTGCTGGTCTTTGACAGTACTATGTCCGGTCGAAATCTTTTTCTTCTTGTAGCAAAGGTAGGACCTAAAATGTTAATTTGCTATCATAAATTACCTTTTTCAAATCCTGTTAGGCCTACAACTATTGCAACTAGGTAGGTCTAGGCCTATTTTTAATGACTTCTTACCGCTAAAACGGTCTGAAACTTTGGAATAAAATTATCTACTTTGCAACTTCTGAAAATTTACTGTAGTGTTCGAAATATTTGTTTACAGTAGAACACTCAATGCATATTATTGTGACGTCACTAAGAATGTTAGAGTTTGCTGTTTAGTATAAGTCCCTAGCCTAAGATAAATCCATTGTGCAAGTTGCCCACATTGACGTAACAGTTACACTCATTAGCATATTGTTGTAAACAAAGTTCCCAAGTCACATAGTAAAGAACGGAAATTATACTGTGCGAAAAAGTTGGTGATTTCATAGCAAAGTTTTGACCCTTTCCGGACTATTTCAGTGATCAAAAAGGGTTTGGTTGTGCCTGTTAGACTTGTAGAAGAATAGCTGTGGCATTAAATGAGTGTTTTAGGTAAAAAATTTACTGTCAGAAGAAAGTTAATTTCAATGTTTATAACTTCCACCGATCATCCCGCTTGTTAAAACAGTTGAACTTGGAGTAAGGAATGTGTATAGTGAGTATAGCGAACGACCACAGTCCTCTACTGAGGACTAGCCTAGCCTAAGTTTGTTTGCACCGTAGGCTAAGTTAGGCCTAGCATGCACTGACTTTAGGGGCCTAGCCTAGGCCTAGGGTAGACTAGTCTAGAGGCACCAGTATTCAACTCTGTAAGGGACTTCTTGGAATTTTTCCTCTCAGGTAAAGAGGAATCATATGGCTCAAAATGCTTTTGTTAGATATTATGATGGCTAATATGTTACCATAAAAAATATTGGATTAAGGCTAGTCTTTTTCTTTAGAAATAGCTCACCTTATGGATTTGCCTACCCAGTATTCAACCCCCTGTCACTAGTGTTCAATTTTGGGGACCATTATTCAACCTCCCGATCAGTAAACCCCACAATATTATTTAATAATAATGGAATAATGGAAATATAAATTAACTTCATTACTTTTCTTCAGTATTTAACTCTTGAACAACTGTTTATACAATTTAGAGGGAAATTTCACCTTGTTGTCTGTTTGTTTTTATTAGGTCAGTAAAGGCAAATAACATACTTATCAGTGCAAAATTATTGATTCTACAATATTTTCTAAAAGACCCAGAATATTTTTACAGAGCCCTAGTTCATTGAATGTGGAATTACCTTAGGGGGTTAAATACTGATGCCTCTACCCTTGGCCTATAGCTGTAACATGGAAAGGTAGCGCTAAGTCATGCATCTTTGTACTTCTACCCCTAGGCCTAGCTCCGAAAATTAAATTGAAGGGTAAATTTCTGGCATAGGCAGAGGGGTTAAGTGCACATCATTCAGCAAGCCTACTTAGGCTAAGTATTTCCTTGCAGCCAAAATTACCAAGAGACTTGAAATAGGCTATGCCTAGTGTTTTATCTCTTAGTCATTAGAAAACCCAGCAAACTAAAAGTTACACATAACAAAAGGAAAATTAAGAAATAGTCCTTTAGAAAGGGGTCACTTTGAAAAATGCTCAGAAGTGGTTCAGTATCCAACCACTATGATTCAGTATTCATCCTTCTGTGCCATGTCCACCTGATTGGGTTAAAAGCTTTGTAATTTTGTAATAATGCTTTATTCATCCCTATTTTTATATGAAACCCATAATTTGAAGTATAATTATTAGTTTCATGCAAATTAAGATTGTGTTTACCAATTACCCAATCGGGAGGTCCAGAGTTTGAGTCCTGGTCAAGTCATACGGAAGACTTCAAAAAAGAAACCTACTGCCATTGTGCTTGGTGCTCAGTTTAAGCAATGGAGTTGAAAAAACAGGGGTCGGTTAGTTTCTACCCTCGGTAGTGACCACCTGTTACTTTCCACCCCAAATATCTTGGGACAGAAAGTAATGTTTGAACTATGGTGCTATGGCCGAGTGGATAAAGGCGGTGGCATTTGAAGCGATGAAGCTTAGCAACTGGGAGGTCTGGAGTTCGATTCCTGGCCCGTTCAAAGTAAGGTGGGTTTTTCATCCAAGAGCAATCTATGGTTTTCCCATCTGAACTGACTTTTCTCAAAATACCAAATTTGATCCAAATTGCTAAATTGGTTGCCACCCGACGTGAAGTGGTAATTCATAAGCTAATGGCTTCTCCCACATTTGTGGTTGCTTAGCATCGTAAAACAACTGCCCTTCAAGGCCTGATTATTATTATTATTATTATTATTAACTTACATAACTTTGAAGTTTAAATTTCAAATCCAAGTTCAAGACAACAAAATTTGTGGATAGGCCTTAAACTTTTTCAGCATCCTCGTCAAAAAGAATTAACTATTTGATGTTTTTATAAACACATCAAGTATAGTCATGGTCTTCTAATTTTTTTAGGTAGAAGTAATCTGTGTGCCTATATGCAGGCTTACAGTATGCTCATGTGTGAACAATTGTTCACAGCAGTGTCATATGCTGTACCCATACATATTAGTATTATAAAGTCTACAGTAAGAATGTTGTTTGGAAAGACATCAGCATGACAGTAACAATTGTCGCACAGAATAGCAAAAGACATCGATGATGCTTGAAACTTTAAGGGAAAGTTGATAAAATTTTCATTTGACAAAAGTACCAATGATATCGCATTCCATTCTTTTACTCCCTGCCCCCAAAAGAGACATTTTCTGCTAAAAATAAAATGGGCAGAAAACGCCGTTTTTGAGGGACGGAAAGTAATGAGGGGGGAGACTGACATAATCCAAATCATAGCCAGTGAGCCAATACTGGAAAAAAATGCCGTGACCAGCTTGACTCAAACCAGTTGGTTGGAAACTGGGCTGTAGAACCCCATCTTACCTTACCTTACCCTCACGTTCATCAATATTAGATAATGCTATATTTGTTCAAACTCTTTAAGCTCAATACTGCAAAACCCAGTCGAAATGTTCCTCTTTATTATATTCAACAAACTTTGTACATGATGTTTGATGGTGACCTGTTCTTCAGATGTTCTTACTTTATTTCCTTTAATTGCTACCATGAAAGATTAAACAATGTGGATTGACTCACCAAGTATCCAGGATACTTAATGTCCTATCTGTCTGTTCACACAAACATTAAAACCCTAACAGATTTGTGATGGGAGAAGGATAATGTAAAATGTAATTCATTCTTAGGCTAATTACAATACCACACTTTTCTTTCCACATTTGTCTGTTCTGAGACTTTCTGTCATAAAATTTGAGTTCAGGAACAGTTAAATAATGGTAGCTTCCACCAGGAACAATTCAGCACTGCCACACTTCTAAGTAAATGTTCGTGCCATGTTATCCAAAGGTTTCAAAACTTTCAAGATTACACTTTAGTTTATTTTTAAAAGTTCAATTTTTGCTAGACATTGGCTAATAGACATTGACTGACACTACTATGAACAAATTTTCAGCATTTATGGTCAATAAAATTAAGAACCTTTCACAAAAGTGGAAGGGTTATATGTTAAGTGGTTCTTATTTCAGAGGAGAAGGAAGTGTTTTAATCATTGCATGTCTTTTTTTGCTGTTCCAAGTTAGAGATTTGAATTTCATCATTTAATCCAAGTCCAAATATTTTGTACAGTACTATCCATGGACTGGTGTGCTTGTTTTTAACTCTTGTTCAAACCTCTTTGAAGAGTATACTCAGTGTAGTAGTATATAGGGTATAAATGAAACGAAACTCGTCATGCATTAAGTTTATAGTATTTTCTCTTTTTCTTAGACAAAAACTTGGGGAGAAGGAAAATAACTTGACAGCAAACATCAAACATGGCTTTGCTCAGGAGTTTGAAAAAAGTGAAGCAGCTAGGAGACTCAGACTTGTGGTCAGTGAGCTGCTGTTCATTGCCAGTCATGTAAGTTAATTCTACAGTATGTGTGTGCAACAGTTATTAATCCAATGTGTGCTTTGTATTACCTTGAGCACTGTCATCAATAACATGAACAGGTACTCTGACTTCCATTTTAACTCTATACTGTATTTAAGTCAGATTTATCAGCCAGATTTGAGAGGCATGCCTTTTTGGTTTCGATGAAAGAGAAACCTATGCATTCATGATGGTGTGTGTGTGTATGTATGTGTGTGTGTGTGTATGTGTGGATGTGTGTGTGTTTGTGACACTTTGCTCGTTAACGTGATATCTCAAGATAGGAATGTCTGGCAGTTTTCAAACTTGGTACATAGATGCACCATATTGAGAGGAAGAATCCTATTGCTTTTTGCAGAGGTCAAAGGTCATCTGGGGTCACTGGGGGTCAAAGTCTGAAAATCTTGTTAACACGATATCTCAAGATAGGAAGCTTGAGTAGATTTCATATTTACTATGTTGATGTGTTATGGTCAGGAGATGGTCCCAATTGTTTTTCGTGGAGGTCAAAGGTCATGTTGGTCACAGGGGGTCAAAGTCTGAAAATCTCGTTAACACGATATCTCAAGATAGGAAGCTTGGAGAGATTTCATATTTGGTATGTTGATGTGTTTCAGTCAGGAGATGGTCCTAATTGTTTTTTGCGGATGTCAAAGGTCATCTGGGGTCACCTGGGGTCAAAGCCTGAAAATCTTGTAAACAGGATGTCTCAAGATAGGAAGCTTAAGTAGATTTCATATTTGGTATGTTGATGCATTATAGTCAGGAGATGGTCCCTATTCTTTTTGGCAGAGGTCAAAGGTCATTTGGGGTCACCGGTGGTCAAAGTCTGGAAATCTCGTTAACACGATATCTCAAGATAGGAAGCTTGTGTAGATTTCATATTTGGGTATGTTGATGCGTTATGGTCAGGAGATGGTCCCTATTGTTTTTCGCAGAGGTCAAAGGTCATCTGGGGTCACCGTGGGTCAAAGTCTGAAAATCTCGTTAACACGATATCTCAAGGTAGGAAGCTTGTGTAGATTTCATATTTGGTATGTTGATGCGTTATGGTCAGGAGATGGTCTCTATTGTTTTTCGCAGAGGTCAATGGTCATCTGGGGTCACTGGTGGTCAAAGTCTAAAAATCTCGTTAACACGATATCTCAAGATAGGAAACTTGGATAGGTTTCATATTTGGTATGTTGATGAGTTACGGTCAGGAGTTGGTCCCTATTGTTTTTGGTGGGGGTCAAAGATCATCTGGGGTCACCGGGGGTCAAAGTCTGAAAATCTTGTTAACACGAAATCACAAGATCTATGGGAATGTCTGACAGTTTTCAAACTTGGTACATAGGTGCGCCATATTGGGATGGAGAACCCTATCGTTTTTGGCAGAGGTCAAAGATCATCTGGGGTCACCACGGGACGAAGTCTGAAAATCTTGTTAACACGATATCTCAAGATAGGAAACTTGGATAGATTTCACATTTGGTATGTAGATGCGTTATACTCAGGAGATGTGCCCTTTTTCTTTTTTGGCGGAGGTCAAAGGTCATTTCAGGTCACTGGTGGTCAAAGTCTGAAAATCTTGCTAATGTGATATCTCAAGATGTCGGTCTATCTATCTATGTATGGCTTTTGTGGAGGTCAAAAGGGCATCTGGAATAACAAAATTATTTTTTGAACATGCTAGTATAACATTTGAGTGAGAAGATAATGGTGCATGATGGCAAATTTGAAAAACAGTACATTTATGTATCATCGAAACCTCAGTGCATTTTTGCATTCTGGTTAGGGTTTTGGAACAAGTGACAAGTGAGGCAATGTTTTGTGAAGAATTGGAACCTTTAAAAACTGAGGAAGTTGGTTTGGAGTTGTTGTAGGGCTTTGGGACTGTGTGGCAGAGGTGGCCATTGTGATGCCCTGGGTTCTTTTAATTGGCTTCTTGAATGATTTTTTGGCAAATTCTGTACATTTAAGATGAAAGAAGTGCAAATCATGTGACCAGGGTTCAAAAATAAAAGATGCCCAAAGGCATCTTGTGTAATGGCTTGGGCAAAAAAATTCATATATTGCACAGCAAAACATGCCCTACAGTACAGGGCACCTTACACCAGTCTAAAACATTCTAGTGCAGAAAGATCACCATGTGTAAAATCACCCAGTTACTGATGACCCTACTGTTCCCTTGTAGGTAGTCATTGTAGGTAGTCACCCAGTTACTGATGACCCTACTGTTCCCTTGTAGGTAGTCGTTGTAGGTAGTTTTGACCGTTATGCAGGCTTGCCAACTAGTCCGATTTTATCGTATTTGTTCCGTTTTCTGGGTTAAAAAGTAGAGTAAGATCTTCAGCTTTCAAATGTTGGCAAGCCTGCGTTACTGGCCAAATGTTTGTTGCACCTTTGTGTTTTTTAATGCTTGTGCCTCTCTTTGAAAAAATGAAATGATCTTCATACTGAATTGAAAGAAGTAAAGCAGACCTTTTTGTGTCGTAAACTATTACAAATTAAAAGTATTATCAGGAAATGATCATGATGTGTAGGTGACTATGGTTTACTTTTTTCTTTGTAAATTGATTTCTTTTCAGGAGTCCTCAACTTATACCCAGAGACCTTGTGAACTGTTTGAAAATGAGGTTTTCTTGGATGAGGTTTCTGATGTCCTTTGTATAGCACAAGCAGGTCAGTCATTGACCTACAGTATGATCACCTACTTTTGTCCTCCTTATTCTGAAAATTATATTGAAGACAGTTACTCTTTACCCCAGACAGTTCCAACTCTCCCAACCTACTCACCTTCATCCCCTCCCACAAATGTCAAAAACTCATCCTCATTCAGACATAATCCCAGTTTATTGCTTCAGAGCATACCCTGGTATGTGTATGCAAAATCTAGTGAATAATCAGACCATTTCGTTATGTGCTGAAAAATATGGGCTACTCTGCATTTTTTGAATTTGGTGTTGAAGACCAGTCCCAATTGAGAATTTCTATAGACTGTTGGTAGAATGGTAGCTTGTAGTGATGAATGACAGCTTTTAGTCAGCAGCCTTGGAAGCATTCAATGAATGAATGAATGAATTGTAATTTGTAGCAACTGTGTTTTACTACTTGTGTCAAGTTTTTCACACCATTTCCCCCATTCCTAATTTTGATAAAAACACTACCATTTAACCCCTGGCTCACCCCCTTGGTGATTTTTTGAATAGGCACATAACGAAATGGTCTGATTCTTATTCCTTGCAGAATAAGAATTAATTGAGCTCTTGTATTGATATCATGCTGGCTAGTTTAATAAGGGAAGGTAGTCACATTTCTATTACGTAAAGGGTGCAACCAAAATAAGCAAATTAATGTTACAGGTATGGCTGTACTTGTAACACTAATTTTCTAATTTCAGTTGTGGTGTATTGAGTGCTGTTACAGCTGTCACAAGCCTTGTCCTTTTTGACAAACAAAAACTAGGCTAGTTGATGTAACTAGATAGCTGAGAAATAGCTGACAACTGACATGATGCTCTCTGTATGACAGTTGATGTTTTGCTGGAGAGTGGGCATAGTTAACCAATTATGTTGCATTTGAAAGCATTCTATAGTTGGAGTTATGAACTCTACTCTTTGCACTAAGTGTGATTGTTGTGGATTAAATTGTTGATGTTAGTAACAGTAGATCCCATTGATAAATTTGATTTAAGTCATTTGGAAGAGATTGTTACAGTATGCCACATTAAATTATCAGAATGCATAACTAAAATCCCTTTGATTTATTACTATCAAGTACAGGAGCTTACAGTATATGCAAGCTGCAAATCAAGTATAGGATTTCATTTCATTTAATGTTTCTTTTCACAACAGTTTGCCGTACATGTGAAAAAGATTATTTCCATCATACTGTATAAGCTAAAAATATGAAAAGGGAAGTTTGTTGCAAAAACCCTTGAAGGCTTTGCTAGAATACACTCCTTGGAGAGCACCAAACCAAAATAAATGTTAAATATTTCAAAAAAGTACACTTTTGTCAAACTTAATAACAGTAACAGTCCACCCCCCCTCCCTGTCCCCTGCCCAATTACCTCATGCCCTGTTTAGGGTGTGTGCATAAATTAGGATTTAGGCAAAAAATGGTATGGAAAAAATATGACAAAATTACATCTTAAGGAGAAAAAATGTTTCATCTTATTGTTTTACACACTGTTTAATATCAGAATGCATAACTCCCTACGCAAGTCCAATTTACAATACAATCTATACGCAATTAATTCAGTGTTGACCAAAATATGTACACGTACAGTATATGTTAACACTAACAACTTAGGGGCCATTGAAATAATGTGCTGATATATTTCACAACCAAAAGGAGAAATATAAACTTATGTATTTTGTTTTTATTTCCTCCTGTTGAATTGATGGATTTGACGTACTTTCGCCCAACCGGTTGATCTATCGTTATCTATATATGTATATGACCAGAGATTGACCTGTAAGGCAAAAGGTCAAATCTGCCAATATGAAAAGGCGAAAACAAAAACAGTACATAGATAATATTTCCCATTTTGGTTTTGAAATTTATATGCACAATCATTGTACGGTCCATAAGTGGTTAGTGTTATTGGAAAGTCGGAGACCTGTCCCTAAGCTGGTGTGCAGTGAAGTAATTGCCTTAATGTTATTTGGTACAGACTTACGCATTCCTGTATATAACACCCTGTAAAACATTTAGGTCTAATGTTTTTTCACCTAATGGTTGAGTTTTCCAAACAGTAATGTTTTCTCATATGATATTTTGCCTAAACCCCAATTTATTGGTAATTGCTGAGTTAATCAGCTATTTGTGAGGTTCAGTTATGGTGCCAAAATGCCAAAGTAGCATTTAAACACTGATCTTTACGTGGAAAGCAAATTCTCATAAAATAAGGCTTGTGAAGTAGTTGTATGGTGGTGTAATTGCTTGCCACAAAAATGGCAAGTGCCAATTAAAAAATAAGACAAAGACAGTGAATGGAACAGTTTCAAAAGAATGCCAAAATTCTGTTAACTACTTTTTAAGGCAAGTTAAGGGTACTGTTAAGTAATTTTTTAATGCAAAACCAGATGGTACTTACTATTAAAAAAGTCATGAATACACAACCCTACTTCCTGTACCAAATTTAACAGAATTACTTTACCCAGGTATATATGTGTCATAGTCTCAGTGCTTCCATTTGTCAAAAGCTCATAGTCAGTGACTCAGTGCAAAACAAAGTGTAAGTATATCATTGAATGCCTGTTTCAAGTATATTGGATATTTTTTGTTCAAAACTTTTTGTCTTTTGTTGTATCTTCTGTTTTTATTTAAAGAACTCCCTTCCTTGTTACCAATGGAGAAGATGGCAAGCATCCTACTGAGAGTGAAGTATGGGCCACAACTTCTTTGCCGTTTAATAGCTAATGTGTCTGATAGTTTTAGTCAAGGTTTGTAACCGAAGGTTTGAGATTTGGTTTGAGCTCCCACCTGAATCACTCCTGAGTAGATCCTAAATAGGGTTAGTTAGTTAGATGTGATTGAACAACACACCCACACAAATGTGTGATATTGTGTCAGTCAACTCAATAAAAAGTCAAAGTTAAGATTTATGTTCAAGTTTGGTTCAAGTCCAAATTTGGTTTCCCTTTAGTCACCTCTCATGACGGGGGAAATACCGTGGGCATATTCTGCAACCCCCCCCCCTTATAGCCCACGGGGGGAATAAGGAGGAGTCTTAATACACATGCTTCGGTACTGGAAGGGAGGGGTTCAAGTTGAAATTATTGCTTGTAAGGAGTTAGAGTCACAATCTTAAGACAATAGTGGTCAATGGAAGATGTGTTACAGCATGGTAGCTGCTTCTTGACATGATATGGATTAGAAGAAAAAGGTTAACTGGCCCACTGATACTTACAATTAATCATCATTTCACATTATTTTATAATGTGGAATGCTACTGTAAAATTTTTGAGAACCCTTCGGAAAAGGGCCCATCAGTCACAGTCCAAAAAAGGTTTTTAGAAAAAAGTAATGAAAGCAAAGGAAAATATAAAATACATCAACTTCATTAAAAAAAGTTAACCATACTTGAGGAGTTTGAACTTTCTAATCTTTTTTACAGTTTGCAGGCACCTTATAGTGAATGGTGAGAGACAGGATGAGGATAACCTGGGAGGTCGCAAGAGGACGGAGATGCTAAAGATGCTTGTAGCCATGAACCCAGCTGAAGCGCTTTCTGTCAGGGCACTCACTGTTAGTACATAAATCTTACTCGAATTTGTAAGATGCTCACAATTTTTAACTTGATTCATTGCTAGTTTGAACTATATATTAGGCTTCAACAAATTCACTTTTTATTACTTGTCCATCAGGCTAGGGATTCTCAAAGTCTACTTGTCCGCATGAATATGCACTGAGTCCGTATCTACTTATCTAGTACTAACCATTAAATTGAAATTGTGAAGAAGACTTATGTTCTCCTTGCCTGGCGGGTTACAATATTGAGCAGTTCACTTTTCCGAGTCATTTTTCACTTGTCCCGGACTGTCGGGCGGGGGATCTGTCGAACCCTGCTAAATATGATTAAAGTTATGGATATATTCAGCAAATAGGTTGAAGAGGTCAGTGAACTGATAATAGAGTATGGCTGTGAAGCAAGGAACTGTAGTTTGGCTTGCTGGCTGGATGTACTGCAACTCGACTAGAGTATGACTGTGTACTATGGATCAGGAGTCTGCCTAGTGGCCTGACTGCAACTCAACTAGAGTATGACTGTGTACTATGGATTAGGAGTCTGCCTAGTGGCCTGACTGCAACTTAACTAGAGCATGGTTGTGCGGCATGCCATTGTGGTCTGGTTTGCCAGCTTTTGGCCTAATACTCTTACCATTTATTTTGGGCTCATCTTTAGCATCCGTTGAGCTTATTTGTGATGTACTAATACTTCACACTTTATCTCTACAGCAGATTCTCAAAATGCATCTAGGACAGTTACATTGGAAAAGTAACACCTGGCCAACCCATCTGCCTAGCAACCAAAGGAAAATCTACTCAGTCAGTTTCCAATTGCACATGAATTTGCTCAAGTACAGTAGTAACTGAAGTTGTTGAAAATAATCCCAAAGGGAAAAGTCCAAGGGATGTTATCCAGAAGTAGTCCAGGGAGAAATCAGCAGGGTGATAATTGGCTCAGGAGAGTTGACAATTCAGGCGTTGTGATGACTATGATACAGAACTTTGTGACTATATTTGTCGAATTTTTTGTTTAGGATGGCCAATGTGTCACATGATTTGAAAATATTTAAAATTCCCAGTGAATGAGATGGATACATTTAAATTTGTAGCTGAAAGAAATGCACCCTTTTTGTTCCCCCAAAATGATTATAACTTCAATTCTTATTTTGCACCTTGTCCCAGATTTTGCAGGTTTGTTCAAACTGGCCTCAACTATTACACAAATAGGGATGATAAGTTTAATTATAATAGATATTGCAATTGTGAATGTCGTGTCTTTCTCAAAATATCCCATTTGGAAATATATTTTATCACCTATTAAACAAGTTGACATCAACATTTTGAGAATCACTCTCTCTCTCTCTGTATTCTCACAAATGTAGTTAAAAGAAAGGTATTCTCTACTAGGCTATGAGCTAATCTTTTAAATGCAAACTGGTAAGATTTGGGACCAGATCCAATATTTTGCTTATTTAGGTCTCAGTCCTCACAACATAATGATTGCATAAATTTGAAAAACTGTTGAAGTAAGTTTGACCTGTTACACTGAAATGCATATCAGTAGACCTTATTGATTAATTTGATATCAATGAGGGGAATAAATTATGCAACATTAAAGTAGAATGTATTTATACTGAAGGGAACATGAAAGGTTTGGTGTTCCCATTCTGATACATTCTTACATTCAATTTAATTAAATGCTATATAATCTGTGGTCACAACACCATGAATCCAGATCTGATTCTGATCTGATTTTTGTAAGTTTTTATTATTATTAAAATCTTCTCTATCTCTGGCCTAAAAGAGCCAAAATTTTTATTTTCCAACTGGTGGAAGTCTATGATTCTCATCAGAGGTCTATAAAAATGAAATATTACCTGGTTTGTTGATGACTGTACACTGGCAGACATGTTTTGTTAGAGGTGTAGTCTAATAAAAGCAATGTATCGATGAGATGTAACAAAATAATTAGAACAAATTTAATTTTAGTATTCCTTCAATAGAAATTGTATTATACAGGTTGACAAATTTTGGGTTCTACCCAACCAGAGATGGAGGAGATACTAATAAAATCTAACAAAAATTGGATCTGAATCTCATCTGAACTGATTGTATTGTGACCATGCCTTTATTGTTAAGTATTTCCATTTTTAATTTGTGATTGCCAATGAGAGGAAGGAGATATGTTCTATACAGTATACATGCAGGGCTTAAAATAACCAAAGTTACGGACAACCATGACCATCAGGCACTTTCTGATGGCCATGATGCCCCTGTAAATGTCCATCAGTGTGGCATACACTAATGGCTATTTTGCTCAATTTGCCTGTGCCCTTTTCCAAGCTTATTTGAGCCTTGTGTATAGATGCATCAATCCTAAGCCATTTCTGTAAACAGAAATGATCTCTCCTTAACCCTTTACCGTTGTGCTCCAACCAGGGCATATTTGCGCGCCTCGGGACTGGGCGGAAAAGCGGACGTAGCCCGCCCCGCATCGGCTTCCGTAGGCCATTGACCCTGTGACCTTAAACTATTGTCTCTCTCGCTGTTGTGGCCGAATTTTCGGGTAGCTACTTGCAGTTTCGAGCTCCGCGTGAAACAGTAAAGATGTGTGACAGCCGAGCTCTCCGCATGGGTCCAAAAGGACCCAAACAACGGTAAAGGGTGAAAATAAGCCAGTGGAGTGTGTTTACTGCGAAGCTGATGCCACTGTCTCTGCGTGCATGCACGTAAACCTTTAGCCGAGTGGTGCAGATATTTTAGCTTAAAAGTGGAATGATAACATGCCACCTGAATGTGTCAGTAGTAATGCTTCACACGTAGACTACTACAGCCATTTGAATATAAACATAGATCAATGTAGGTTACTCTTTTTTTTATTGTAATAAATCTTTGGTGCTTGGACGTTTGAAATACAATGTTTATCTCCTCACCATTTGTGTTGTTCAATAGGTTGAACACTGTCGTCTTCCTGGCCTGGCGGTAGCACTTACATTAGAGTACTCCCATCGGGATTCTTCTTCAGACCAAGGTGATGTAGTGTCATTTATCAGTGGCCTTCTTCTAAGTAACAATACTTCTGTTAGAAGCTGGTTTGCACAATTTGTCAACATTGGAAACAAGGTATGCTTAACTTGGAATCTTTCTAAACAGTCTCACATAGGAGTTGTGTGATGTGACAATGGGGTTAATTAAATGTAACCCTGATGCTAGAAAAATAGTTTTAACTATCCCTAGTTGACTAGTATTAACCTGGAATCTATCAGTGAAATTTCACTCCAGTTATCTTGAGATCAATAAAATTAAAAGGGGTTGTCATTGTATTGCAGTGAGACATAGATTTCAGTGATAAACTTCATCAGTGAATAACAGCTCTTAGAAAAGTCATGACTTGAAACTGAGGAAAACACCTTTTCATCTAGAAAATTTGGCTAAAATCTCCACTGAACTTAAGTGGCATGAACAGCTTGATAGTGCTGAGACATTGGGTTGAATGCCGTCACAAAGAGAACTTTATTGGATCAAACAGGGGGACATTTAATCTTGTCATGTAGTGAGGTTCCATAATGTTACAGACTCATTACATTTCATTGCTGAGTGATGTCTAACAAATCTCCAGTTTAACCCTTTTGCTACCAAAGGAGTTTCATCCCAGCATACAATGTATTATCATACATTGTGTGCTGGTTCTGTGAAATGCCAAGATTTTTGTAAGGATGCCACCATATTTGTCACTCTCTATGCCCCAAGAGGATGCATATGTGTTAAATGTCTCCTTTTCCAGTCTATTCCATGTCCAAAACACGATTGCACGCCATACATTTATAATTAGCTATGTCACAACACACCTTAGTGCTATAGTTTTGCAGTGAAACCATGCGTATATAGTCATGGTAAATTATGGTTTCACAGCGAAACCATGTGTAGCGAAGGGGTTAAATATCGACAACAAAAACTCTAGAAATGTCACAAACAGGTATTTTTAATGTCATGGTGGGTGTTAACTGTGACACAAGGACTTGGGCCACATAAGTTGTTCAAAAAAACCTTCTCTAGTTTGGTATTTTCTATAAAGAACAAAAGATTTTGCCCCCCTTCCTATCCTTCCTTCCTCCCCCCCCCCCCCCCAGCCCTCTCCCTACTTTAGCACTGAATTGAATATACTAAATGTCCATTTTTCTGGTCATTTCTTCTTTCATTAGCTCAAATCTGGTGGTGGTTCTTTTGTGTCTGTTTTAACTCCACTAAGGGCTTACCTTCTTGAAGAGGTGAAGCGCTTGACTCCATTTGAAGGATTCCACGGACCCCTCTCAGAGGAACATGTAGTAGAAGGAAGTTCAATCATGCGTTTGTTTTGTGCCTTGAAGGGTATGGCAGGTCTAAAGTAAGTTGTTTAATTGTGTAGACTCAAGATTGTGTTGAATTTGGATCTTCACTTGAAGTTTTGTTCTGTAGTTCAGTGAAAGTGATAATCTTTACATAACTTCCTTATGCATGGCAAAACTTAACCACAGTATTTTCAAGTTCTTTTCTTTGTTTTTGTACAATTTGTCTATCAGTTACATTGCATACAAGTAGACCTTATTGATTGATTCTAATAATCAGTGAGGGGAGTAAAGTATGCAACATTAATGTGAGGGTTCTGGACTATGAAGGAGATCCAAGACTGGTGATCCTGTAATATGGATTCCTTACATTAACGTAAAATATCTTTTGTATTCAACAAATAAATCTTCAATTTACAAACAAAATTCTCCAGTTAAGTGGAATTTTTAAAAAACCATTAGTGTATCAACAGTTATCTTAAAATCTCAAGGGTATCAACAATTCACCAACAATTATCCTAAAAACCTCAAGTTTATCAACGATTCTCTGGAATTTGTGAGTAATTGATTTAAAAAGTGCAAAATATCATTAGCTATGCAAATAAAGCAGGCAGTCCCCAATGACCTGAAAGTTTTGAAGTAAAACAAAATTCAGCTCTCTAATTTGTGTTTATTACTAAATTTTTATCAATAGATTCTCAGTCATGCCAAGCATTATGAGCTTAAATTTATTTTGATACTTGAATTGTTATAAAATTTGAAAGGTGTATAGATGAAACATTCCAGATTTCCCTGCTATTTTGGTCTTTCTTTCTCAGGTTCCAGCCAGAAGAAATTCACCACCTTTCTCGTCTTTTAACCAGTCACCCCCCTCCTACAGCAGGCGGCATCAGATTTATTAATACAAGCCTGTGTATGCTGCTAGCATGCCCATCACTAGTCAGGTAGGTGCAAGGTAGACAATTATTTGGTTCTACTACTACCTACTGCAGCTGTGGACCATTGTCAGTTAGAATCAATTGGAATTGAATCTCTAAGAATCAAGACTGTCAGGGACCTCAGAATACTGCTAGGGATTGGTTATGGTAGTGGATTGGATTAAAGTTCCAGCCAGTTATCTCAGTCATAGGTAGTTATCAGTAGGATCCAAATTATTCTTAATAATGACGTTTCTTCATTGCTGACAAAGAAGAAATTCAACCACGCTCTAAAAAGAAAGTAAAAGCTTTATAATATCCCAGCAAATACAATTGATAAATTTTGATATTTTCACAGAACTCAAAGTATATTTCTTCTGCTTCCATGAGGCTATGATTGGAGGACATTTAGAATACCTGTGTTTGTCCTACAACATATGGAAGAGGGAAAAAAGGAAGCTAGGGCAGTCATGAAGATGATTGATGTTGTAAATATTGTTACAATAAAAGGTGGTGTTTCAAAATTTAAATATCATGACTCTACATGCTTAATGAGGTAAAGGAACCAGATTTTGTAAATGGAAGAAAAAGGAAAATAAAGTGGCTCATATGACTGAGATATTAAGGAATGCAAGTAACATTGAAGAGATTGTCTTTTTTAAATTTTCTTTATCTGTGAGGTCAGATACCTACAACTTCCTTTGTTTTGGTGTTATTGCAATTCATTAGTTGTTTATTGAAAGCCTTTTTCACGTAGAGGAAGGGGAACGCGAAAGGAACAGAAAATGTCTCATATATGTGGACCTTTACTAGTGTGTTTATCTTTTATTTACATTCCAGTGTTGATGGTCAGATTGTTCTGGACTGGATAAACTGGCTGGTAGCAGAAGGACCAGAATTTGAAAGGTAACAGAAAGTTCATTTATACAGTGCTGCTACAACAGGACCATTGTGACAAACCTAAGGATTTAAGCTACAGTGGAGGGTGTCAGATGGTGGTCATTAGCACTCAGTATTTTTATCTAGCACTCAGACAGCAATCAGGAACACAACATAAACCTAATACTGGTAGTACTGTAGGTCAATATGTACAACAAAATGCATTTTTCATGAACATACCTTGTATCACTCATGCCATGCTGGGATTACCATATTTAGTTTCTGACAAGGAGTACATGGATGACTGCTTGGAACGGGGTCTAACAAGAAGGAATAGGTGGGCATCCCCTCCCCTTTGAGGTATGCACTACTGCACCCTTGGTGCTCTAGTTTTTCAAATGAGAAAGTTTACTAATCCACTGTTCATGTCTTTTCCCACACAGGAAGAGTGGTGTCAGTGCTTCATTCAGTGAGATGTTGCTACTCATGGCCATTCACTTCCACTCCAACCAAATGCAGGCTGTGCTAGACCTTATATGTTCAACTTTAGGCATGAAGGTATTTATCATTTGTGTTAAGTTTTGGATGATGTTCATGTGATTTTTATGAATTTATGTGTAAATGTGGAAATGGTTGTCATAGTCAAAAGATGGTGGAAACATCAGTGAATTGGACTGTGTATATGTTTGCTTTATGTATTTTAACATGAAATCTGATAATATTCTGATGCATTCCTCAAAATACTTGCAAAGTACAGGGCAGTGTCTTCTTTTCCTGTGATTGGACCTTTATCTTACTGCTAGATTTGTGGTGTGATAATGTGTGATGGAAAAGAGAAAGGAAAAATTTCCATCTTGAGAAATATTTATTCACAAACTTGTAATTCAGAATGAGAATGTCTCAACAGTCTTGTGTGTCAGCAACATTGTGGAGTTTTGCATGCAAATTCAAAATGAGCTAAGCATCTCTTTGGACTGTAAAGTGATGAAAAAATATACCCATCTTACTTCATCATCTTTATGATTATTCATATTTTAATGAAGGCATTGTAGGTGACATAACTTTTACTGCTTGTCTTTCCCCAGATTGCTGTACGCATTAACTCCCTGGCCAAGATTCGACTTCTGTTCACTCAGGAAGTATTCACAGAACAGGTATGTGATCATTATTTGGCACTGATTTTGTTGAAAGCTGTCTGTGGTGATCCTTGCATATGTCCTCTACATAACATGATTTTCCAAAATGGTTTTGCAAATGAGTTTGTGTTGATGAAAGTGAAAATTCTTTACAGTAGAATATGATCACTGCAAATTTGATCGAACTACATATCTGCTTTCTACCATTTATGGGTGCTTGCGAGGATTCTAACTTGGGAAAAGGGTCATTACCTTATCATCTCTTCCTTTCTCTGTGGTGATTGCGTGGTCGGTTTATATTATCAACCCCAAACTCCTACAGTACTTATACTTCTGTAAGTAGGCTAAGTATACAGAACTACTACTAGTGAGTAATATGTATGCTTCATGTACTGGTTGAATGGTTGGAATTGAGGGAGATTTGAGGATTAAATGATGTCGATGTTATTTAGAATCTCAGTACAAAATGGTTGAAAACATCATAGGCCAAACTTTTAAGTATGGACTTTTTCATACATAAAGCTTAATGTGTTTACAGGTATGAAGCTTTAAGGAATAAGGTGTATGAAAGATTCCTTGAAAAGGAAGTAAACTTTTATTGTTCCTTAAATGATGTTACATGTTTTCATGGAAGCAATGTCTTTTCTGTCAGAATGTAATGGTTGGGTGGTTACGGTGCTGTAGGGGCTGGGAAGTTGGTATTTTTCAAGGATATAGGCAATTAAAAAGGACAGCAGGTCAGACTGTAACATTCTTGAAAGCAGTATTTTAACCTCTCAAAAACAGTTACAACAATTAAAGCCAATTATTTTGTAAAACAGATTTAATGTTGACCATACTATCACACATGCTCTTACCATACTATTACTACTATCACACTATCTTACCATACTATCACACTATCTTACCATACTATTACTACTATCACACTATCTTACCATACTATCACACTATCTTACCATACTATCACTACTATCACACATGCTCTTACCATACTATTACTACTATCACACTATCTTACCATACTATCACTACTATCACACTATCTTACCATACTATCACTACTATCACACTATCTTACCATACTATCACACTATCTTCTGCCAGGTTGTTGCAGCTCATGCTGTCACTGTTGCTGTTACTCCTTCCCTAAATGCCTCCTGCAGCGGCTTCTTACCAGTACATTGTGTTTATCAGTTACTGAAGAGCAGAGCTTTCTCTAAGCATAATGTATCCATAAAGGTTGGTTCTTTTTTTTTCTTTCAATCTACAGTAAACCAGGAGGTTATAAGTTGGTTAAATGTTGAGTTGTAAACCCTACCAAACCCTAACCCTTTCAATCAAATTTTCCATGTAAATTCATGTCATAAAGTAGACTTCAAATTACAAAGATGACAGTGGCATCATTTTGTACTTCTGGTTAATTAACATGGCAACATGTTAAAACATGAGACTGCCAAATGTACTGTAACATTGAAAAAAGCAAGACTGCCACTGCTTTAGCTTGACTTTATGACAAGGTGCCTCATTATGTTAACAGCTACCATTTTGGATATATTTCTTTTTTCAAACTTCTTTTTGTTCTGACTTAGTCTGTATGAGGTCATTGGTAGAACCTATTTTCTCTAACACTTACCCCAATGTAGAAGTAGTCTGAATATACTGAACAAAGAGATGTCAAAACAGATAGAGTAAAATGACAGAATACTCTTTGCTACCCAAAAAGGGATGGGTGAACAATGCCATTTTCACATATTGTTGCAAAACATTGGTACCTTTGTGTTTTGTGGAGTTTGGCTAGGCTATTTCTATACATCAGTGGTGTACTCCCTCACTCATATATGTGCTACTTTAATACAAATCAAGCACATGGAAATACACATATCTTTAGCTAGGCTATAGTTTGGGGGATAAGACTTTTGGCACTGAATATTCATGAAAAGTTACTGAATTAATGTACCATGCTACTACATTTAGCTTCACCAAAATAATGCTGGTGACAAGTTTATGACTGGCCTAAAGCATTACAAGTTCGTTAGTAATAGTTTGTTTCATAGATCCATTATTGGTAAAACAATAATTTGTGTGTATTAATATTGCTAAAGTAAATGTTCTGTTTTCGCTTTATTTGACCACACGTTGCGATGTATTGATCTTTTCCTACTACCAAAGTAAAGTAGGTATACCTTCAGTTAATGGTGTGAAGACAGACCAGAAAAGTGCCTGACTCTTTTGATTTCCCAAGGAAAACTGTTGAAATATATCAGTATCTTTTACCTTTCTGACGATTTATTTCTTCAAAGTTTGAATGTTTTTTTTAGCAACTTGAAGGTTGTAAAAACAAAGGATAACAGTACCATACATGCAGGGAATAATTTAACATTCAAATTTTGTTCAGCAGTTGTGAACATTTTTGAGATCTTTCACTCATTGTTTGTGAAAATGCAAGGGTTATCCACACAAAAAATTACTGCACAATTTTTCATTTGTGTAGCATCTTGGCCTGTTTGTGTAGCAAATTGTGTTGCGATACTGGATAAATTATTCCCTGATATGGCAAATCCCACTCTTAACAATGTAAGATTTGCATGTACAATAATTTTTTTTGCATGATTAAGTGCAAATCATTGTTCAATTTTCAGGACTGGATCTACCAGCAGATGCTAAACTGTAGTACTCCTCTCCATTCATTGTTACCTCCTCTCCTGGAAACTTTTGTTCAAACGTCAGTGGTGCCTATGGAGTTGGGTTCAAAGTACTATCGAAATGATTGCTTGACAGAGCAGGAGATTCTGTCTGTGTTTGGTTCATCTCTTAAGGAATCACCTACATCCTCTCAGGACCCTAAGGAGAAAAGAGGATCAAAGAAGGACAGACTCACCTCCCAGTTGCTGATGTTGTATTATTTACTGCTGTATGAAGACTGTCTGCTGACAAATACCAAACAGCTTGGTAAGAATCGGTGTAGGCACTAAGGTGCATGATACCCCCACTCAATTCACAAGTCCCAAAAAGAAAATATTTGAGAACAGGCCTTAATTTTCAGAAAATTTCATAGTTTCCTTAGGAGAATCATTTCACTATTTTTAGTTGTCCACCAGGTGATTTGTTTGTCTGAAGCATTTTTTGCTTGACTGCAAAACTGTGTTTCGTGAGTACTGTGGAATTCAGTAAAGTGTGTGCTTTCATTTATTATGTAATGTTTAAGAGACTAATAGTTTATTAATACTGCAGTCTAATGATAAAAGTTCAAAGAGTAGATTTGAAAGTAATAGTTTGAATTAGCTGCTTTTTCATTTCTTTTTCTCCCCACCAAAGAAATGGTTGTCCATCAGAAAACCAACTTTTTACTTTTGGTTTTCTGTATGGAATTTCAGTTGTCTCAAACAATGGGACAACCAGAATAAGCAAATCCTGAGAAATACATTTCCAATTAGAATGAAAGTTTCACCAAATTGTGTGGATCTGTTTGCCCTTTACTGAATTACACAAGCTCACACTAAACATGTTTTTGCTTGACTAGAGTGCTCAGCTCATATTGTTTTTAAGTTCAATTCTTGTTTTTCATCCTTTGGTACAGTCATTATTAATCAGAAACCAGAGTCTTACTCCACCAAACTACTGTCTCAGCTGCCAGTAAAATACCTCTTCCATGAAGCACAGCGCCATCTGTCTGACTATGCCAGTCTTTATCCTTCTCTGTTGCGTCTTCTCGTTACCCATTTTCCTCATCTGTGTTTAGTGGAGGACTGGATGGAAGAGGCTTCTCTAGCCGAGAACAAAAAATTGGATGTTTTAGACAAAACAACAGTGACTCATAGCCAATTGAAACAAGGTTTGTTTAAAAATATCTGCAACGTTTCCCCCACCCCTTTCATGGAATATTAAGGGCATTGCAGCATTGTAGATGAAGAGAAATTTTAGAATGAAATTTTTTGATTTCATGTAATATCATAAATATGGCTGCCTTTTGTGTTTGTTGACCATTTCTTTCTGTAATTACCTTGTAAACATAAACACTAATAGTTATCCCCTTACCTTAAAAAAAAAAAATCAATTATGTTGATTGCATTTAGCAAGTTATCAAGTATTCAGTATATTTAGGTAACTTGTTTTTTGTGATTTTTGGTGCTTTTTGTAAGGAAAAATATACATATGTAATGGGAAATTAAAAGTGATCCCAAACTGCAAAACTAATTTAACAACAACTTTTTAGTTTATTATCTCTTATCTCTGTGTGTTGGATTTTGAATTTATAGTTAGTATGTAGTCCTCGCTTTGAATGAACCTAATATGACAAAGTGTCATTGAGAATTGCTTCAGATTCTCTTAGGGTTAGGGTGAAAGCATTGAGTGGGGGGGGGGGAGCTTTCATACTAAATTTACCAACATAAAATGTATGCCTTGAATTCAATTCTCTTTTAGGTACTTTCTGGTGGGAGGTGCACCATAAGTGGGGGTTCTTAGGTTCCCGATCCCATGCATCAAATATGTGGCCAATAGGAGATCAATTGAACACTTTAACATTCAACCAACCCTATCCTGCCCCCCCCCCCCCCCCCCCCCAAAAAAAAAAAGGTCAAAAAATGGTTACTACTAGTCAAAACATGGCCCTCCTTTTGTAGGTAATGAGAAACCTGTTATGATGGAATAGTTGAAAGTTCGCAATATTTGAATTCTGCCTTTTATTACATATTTACCTTGATTTCTTCTCTTTAAGCATTTGCCAATGTCCAATCAGATGCAGCAACAGTGATGTCTCTTCTAGAACAATTGTTACAATTGGACGACCATGTTCTAATGGGATATGCTTCCATCATTGTAGATGCTTTGAAGTTTCTTCTGGAACCTGAAGTTCCCCTTAAAGTAGTTGCATTGACAGTTCAAGTGTGGAAGCAACTTAATGTTGTCATGCCACGAAGGTTAGTAATAGCAATGTTATTCTCTTTGTGTTACTTGCTGTCATGGAATTTTACTTCCACATTTCAGGCTTTTAGAAGTCTTGACATTTTGTTGTTCTAAGAGACAGAAACCCTGCATTAGATGATTGGTCATAAAACAGGGCTGCTAAGCCTGTGTAAAAACTCATTTTCTGCAGTCTTTATAATATGAAGAACTAATGATATACTAAAAATGGAGTTTTCTAAACATGGAAAAGTGATGAAATTCTTTTGTAATTAATAATCATTTACCAATAGTGTTGTATTGGCATGTGTGTGCAGTGTGTAGAATACGTTAGCATGATACCTCAAATATATGGATAATTCATTTTGTGTAGGGGTGATTACCAGGATGATCAAACATTGAAAACATTGATCACTTAACCCTTTACCGTTGTGCTCAGATTGGGGCATATTTGCGCGCCTCAGGAGTGGGCGGAAAAGCGGACGTAGCCCGCCCCACATCGGCTTCCATAGGCCATTGACCCTGTGACCTTAAACTATTGTCTCTCTCGTTGTTGTGGCCGAATTTCCGGGTAGCTACTCGCAGTCTTGAGCTCCGCGTGAAACAGTAAAGATGGGTGACAGCCGAGCTCTCCGCATGGGTCCAAAAGGACCCAAAAGACCGTAAAGGGTTAAGGAAGACCTGTGTAAGATAACCAGCTAGCTTCAGTGAGTACTGTAGGGTCAAAGTTCTTTTGTCAACTTTCTTTGGCAAAATTTATAAGTTTACTCACACAAGTTAAACTGCTGACTTTTTATACATAGTTCAAATCAACCAATGTATTGTAATTCAACTGGGATTGTAGTAAAAATCAGTGGTTTTCATACTAGTAGAATGAAACATTCCTTGCTCTAATACATACCTTCTGCCGTGCCCCCTCCCCCCCCCCCCAAAAAAAAAAAAAATAATAATCGAAAGATGTTTATGGAGAAAAAATAGACATCATACAGTGGTCAGCAATTTAAGGCATATTTTGCAAAGCTTTAAATATTCAAATTTTCAGAGCCCTGTTTTATGCAGAATTAAGTTTAATCTCAGCTTGCTATAGTGAAGTGATGTTAGTTTGTAATAAACACCTGTCTTAAGTCATTTTATTCTCAGTTCTTCCTCTTATCCATTGTTGACCTAATTCTTTAAAATAGTTTTCCTTCTTTGAAAGAACCTTTTGTTTATCTCACCTCCCAGAGAGATTTCCAAGGGCTCACCTACTTTAATATCTTTTGAATCTTGTTGTGAGAAACACCTGTGCATGTATTGATTAAACACCTGTTGTTCTAATGGTTATGAATATTCATTCATAAAAAATACCACACAAATGAATAGCAAAGAGTTCAATAACCTTTATAGTAACCTAGTTAGATGAAGGCACTTTATTGTTTTGAGTTGGCCAACTTGTTAAATGTAAATGTATATGGCATGATATTAGCAAAGGCTTTGAGCACAGTAGTATATGTCAGTATGGCAGAGAGATATTTATTGGTTTTGATGATAAGAGAAACCAATGCGATCATGATGGCATGTATGTGTGTGTGCGTGCATGGGTTTGTGTAAGCGTGTGTTGTTGACTGGATATCTCAAGATAGGAATGACCGACAGTTTTCAAACTTGGTACATAGATGAGTTGATGACCCATATTGAGAGGAAGAATCCTATTGTTTTTGGTGGAGGTCAAAGGTCATCTGGGGTCTCAAGGGTTCAAAGTCTGAAAACATTGTTAAGGCAGTGTCTCAAGGTAAGGAAACTTGGAAAAATTTCATATTTGTGTATGAGGATGTGTTACAGTCAGAGGATGGTCCCTATTGTTTTTTGGCAGAGGTCAAAGGTCATCTGGGGTCAGTGGAGGTTTAAGTCTGAAAATCTGGTTAACACGATATCTCAAGATAGGAAGCTTGGATAGATTTCATATTTGGTATGTGGATGCATTATGATCAGGAGATGGTTCATATTGTTCTTGGGTGGAGGTCAAAGGTCATCTGGGATCACCGGGGGTCACAGTCTGAAAATCTGGTTAACACGGTATCTCAAGGTAGGAAGCTTGGATAGATTTCATATTTGGTTATGTTGATGTGTTATGGTCAGGAGAGGTTCCTCGTGTTTTTGGCAGAGATGAAAGGTCATTTGGGATCTCCAGGGGTCAAAGTCTGAAAACTTTTTTAAATGTGATCTTTCAAAATAGCTGTCTGTCTGTCTGTATGTTTGTTTGTCTATCTATCTGTATATATTTCTGTTATGGAGGTCAAAGCTCATCTGGAATAACAAAATTATTTTTGAACATGTTGGTAAAACATTTGAGTGAGAAGATAAAGGTGCATGATGGCATTATTTGAAAAGGAAAATTTATGTATCATCGAAACCTTAATGCAGTTTTGCATTCTGACTATTAACGGTTGTGGAAGTTATTTAGGAATAGAAATATGCCCTGTAGTTGAACTTATTTTTAGGTATGAATATGTGAGGGATGTTGCAAGATTTCAGACACCACCTATTGAATCAGAGTGAAGTACACATCACTTTGGGCCATTGATCCTTCACTTAAACATTTGAGGCAAACTCAAAGAGTGTACCTCAAGTTTGGAATTTTAAAGATAAATTTTTTAAAGGTTGCAAAATGAATCTCATTAATCTAACCTTCATTGTCATAGCTTGTTCCATTGCTGAGATATTAAATAATGCGCGGAAATTGGAATAGTACATTGTGCATCAATTTGTGATATTTTTGTTGTACAAACCACATTTACATTCTTAATTTTCCTTTGAAAAAAAAAAATGTTTGGAAGACTTTGCAAACTTCCTGTTTTCTTGCATAACATATTGTACAGAGAGAGTTTGTAAACTCAAATCACCACAAAGCAGTAAGAAAGCAATCTGATTTTGTCACAAGGTGTGTAAGCTTTCAGAAAAACAAAGAAATGTAAAGATTGTAATTTGAGCAGTACAACAATGGCATCACAAATGACCATGCAATCTACCATTTTTACTAGCAAATGCAAAGTATAGTAGCTGCTTTATGGACTTATTGCAGTGTTTTCATTCTGTGCCTTGTTGGTTTTGTTACTTTGTAAGTGTTTTTAAATTAAAAGGGGTTAACCATGGAAACAGATTATTTAAGGATGACTCTGGTTTCATTACACGTTTGAGGCATATTACTTGAGGGATATTTCAATCACATGGTTCTTGGAATGATTGTATGGAGTTCTCAGAAGGCCTTCTATAGTTTTTGTCAACTGCTGTTCCTTATGAAATGGTCGTTACCCTTCTTTTCTTACAGTTTGAAACATCTGAGCAATCTGTTGACGTAAAAGTTTAGGGGTTGTTATAAGAAAAACATTGAGTGGGTGATTTCTTTTCATAATCAAGCAACGTATAACTAGTATCAAGTGTGACAAACTAAAGTTAAACTTTATTTTGTTCAGAATTGAAGACCATCACAGAGGGTTAGGAATGGAGATCACATAAGATAACGTAGTCTCCCGGATGCAAAAATTGCGCAATGTTAACTGTGTAGTTTTCTTCTGACCTAGACGTTTCAATTGAAACTTGAATCCCCATTACCAATAGGTGCTTGCTTTGCTGGTGACCACATGATTAGCTCAGGGGGCTGTAAGAGCTACCTGATCAGCCGAATGACAGGATACAGTTGATGATATCAAGTGCTACCGTGACTTATAACAGCCATTTTGAGACTTTGATTTGTTTCAATGGAAAGTCAAATATGTGCCAGGCGCAGGACTATATATGCTTAACTGCATCTAAATGAATTAGTTAACCTCGACCCAATTTTTTTTTGTTCTGCATTTTGTAAAAATTCTCACATCCCAATTTTTTTCATTGGTGGCTGTACTTGGCAGCATGGCATAATTAGATTTAGCAATCTTGTAAGACAAATTTAAAATGGTTCATTGGAGCAACTGTACTTTAAGGGAAAAGACCTAGCTGCGCTCTTATCCAACCAAAGAAAGAGGCGGTGGGTGAGAAATTTTATACTGTTTATTTTGTTGAAAATTATAGTAGGAATGTGAAGGATGAGGGAGTAGCAAAAAAAAAGACTGCGTAGTTATCTCTCCCTACCCTTAAACCTCATTAGCCAAGACGATAGCTAAGTTACATCTCTTCTGATCTGATATGCTTGCTTAGTTGGTGATCAAGCAATGTATTCACAGGTGAGCCGGTTGAACTGCCGAACCATAATAAGCACTGCCATCACAATACTGAAAACACTAAAGAAGTTAAAAAAAACTGAAATTGTCTTTCGTGAGGAAATATTGATATTTTGAACTTCCAATAATATGCTTGAATTTCTGACACTTTTGTCTACTTGTGGAAATTATTAATAAAACAATTCTTCTGCACTCTAAACTCGTCTATTTTCTAGATCTAGTAGATAGTATCATCCACTACCTGTTTTGTTTAGTCAATTTTAACATCATTATATGCATATCACTCACATATACTTTTCTAAAACTCAAGCTTGTAGCATAAACATTTCTTTTTCCCTCACCTCCCATCATTAATGTTTCACCTGTATAAATTTTCAATACTGATATCCTTTTCTGAAATGCACAAACCTCCTCATCATAACAAATTCACCATCTACTACCTGTTACCCGTATCAGGGAGTTGCTAAAATTTAGCAACTCTCTGTTAATATCACTAGACCTTTTAAACCACCTCCATTCGCGAGTATGAATGCCTTGCATTCTGGTTTGGTTCTCTGCTGAAGGTAGGCAAAGATGTTTGTGTGTGTGTGTGTGTATGTAACGAGACAGGGAGCCACAACTGGTAAAAAGACTGTGGCAGTCTCACTTAAACCAATTGGTTAAAAGCTGAGGCATCAAACCTCATTTAACTACATGGTAAGTTGTATCTTAGTGGTTGAAATGCTTCAGCTTTATCTATTATTGATTCCACCCAGTGAGTTGCAGCTCTGTCATGCATTGCTTTCAGCATCGTTCAAAGATTAAACTAATGTCAAATATTTCAATCATATTGTCTTTTTCCATCAGATTGAAGACGATGACCGTGAATGCCCTTGCTCATTCCAAACCAGTTGTTACATTTACAGAAGAGGACCTCATATTAGACCCACTCATTAGCCTAAGGTGTGACCTAAGAGTCTATAGGTAAGACACAAGATGGAAAAACAATTGCAAGTGGACATGTCTTCCTGCTTCCTAGTGGAGCAGGAAAGAGGGTAAGGGGTCTGGGGAGAGAGAGAGGTGGGTAAGTGAGGGGGGTGGGGTGGGGTGAAGGAGAGGCTGGGCAGTTGCAGCATTTGTATGAAGTCAAAGTTAGCAGGTCATTACAAAAGATGTTTTTCAGGTTTCCTATGTGTTTATTGTTTCACATAGTTTAAAATACTTTTGTTGGTGAGACTTAACTGACCACATCCAAAATAAAGTATGATAAATCGGCCATGAATTTTGAGGCCTGCTGGTATGGTCACACTCCTTCCCTTACCTAAAATTATGGCAAGGTGGTTAATGTTTTGCACACTTCAATAAATATAAATGTGAACTTTGGTAAATCAATGAAGTAGAAATGGTGGACCTACAGTTTTTATAATTTCTTTGTTATTCTTCCTCAACAGATGTCCACCACTCATGGATATTGTTCTCAACATCTTGAGAGCTTATTTAGCTGCTTCGCGAGCATTCCTTGCTGCTCACCTCCAAGCAAATCCTGCAGTAGGAATCAAGTCAGATCCTGGGAATAATAAGGCCCTCCCCTCTGATGCTGAGAGAGAGGAGTTAAAGGGTGCTCTCATTGCTGCACAGGAAGCTGCTGCAACACAAATTCTACTGGAAGTTTGTCTTCCTTTTGAAAATGAAGAGGTAGAAAACCTTCTTGTTTTTTTCCCAGTTTAGAAGCATAATGTTAAAAATTTTTACCATTAATAAGTACAGTCTGTGTTCTCCACTAAAAGATTGAAGGTTTATAGTGATCACCATCTCTCTTTGGAAAACAGTGTTTGTGCTGGTAGTTCAACTATCGACCTGCAGACACATATTTATTGTAGTGCGCCGCACTACAATATTGGCATTTACTGGCCGACTGACAATTTCTTTTGTGAAGCCTGTTATGGCCCACAACTCATTTCCCTGCGCGTACCGTAACTTAGTTCGTACAAATATCCATGCTCTACCCTTTAACAATAGCAGTAAGTGCAATCTGTGGCCGTCTTTAAACAAAAACCAACTTCAGAAAAGCAAATACTACACTTACAAGGCTGATTTAAGGAGTTAGCTTCATGAAAGAGCATTGCGGATAAATTTCCAGAAAACGCGATGTAATGTGGTTCGGCCTTTTCACACTGAAGTGATAAGCCTGGAGAATCAATCGCTGCTTCCAAATTGGAATACGTAACACGGCGCCATTGCGTCCACTATCGTTGAACAGTATCAAGACGTTATTGTACAGTGACTTCATCTAGCTATTACGGAGCAGGGTATTGCCAATTCCCTGTACGGAACGAATTGGCTTTACTGCATTGGATTAAGCGACTTGTGCTGTAGTTCTATTATCATGCTTTATTTCAGTGGTAAAAGCAGAAGCTATTTTGACAGCAGTCTGACTGAAACGTTTTGACAGCATGCATGTAGCATGCATTGCGAATTAACGAAACACGGATGTTAAAACACACAGCGTCAACAGTTATTCGGCCTTCCACGAGACAGTTGTCATATGCATGCAGCGGTGCAGTCAAAGAGCTTGAGAGGGCGTCATTATTTAACATAAAGAACGGTGAAAGAGGAGTCGAGAACCGATAAAACCATTTCAGGCAGGAGTAAACAACACAACAGAGCATAACGTATGGCTAAGTAGGCTACTCAACACGAGTCCTTGAACGGGACTATGCTTCGTCCACTTCATTTTACTCCACACTAGACTGTATACGGAGTAGGTCCTACCGTTAAGCGCAGTACACGGTCTCGTTCAAGGACTACTCAGCACTTGCTTCATTGTTGGCAAATATGCTTCAAAATAAAGCTAGTGACTGACTATTAGCATAGAAGGTCCGGATTTACTCCATCATTGGTTACTCTTCTATGATTTCTTTATGCGTCCAGCCAAGGAGCTGGGAGACAAGTGGTCCATCTTTGTACTATCAAGAAATAGGGTTGAGAGGAGTGGCCAAAAAGAAACAACAGCCCCTCTTCCCGCCATGAACAAATCCTAAAGTTCAAATAAAAACTGGGCTACTGTACTAACTGAAAAGACATCTCTTACACGCACTACAATTCTGCGTATTTGCAAGCAAATGCAGTTCTAGTTTGTAAGGGCCCTGAGGACCCCCTACAAATTTTGTCCTGGTGCAGCACCCTAATGAAATATGTTGAGAACACTCACAGAAATAAGGGAGTACTAGTAGCACTGAATTCGTAATTAGTAGCTGGAGCAGGGCACCATGTCTCTGCTATACCCTAACCTTCTTGTAGTACATAGCTTTGAGTAGAAAAGGTCGTATTAAATCCCTATCATTTTAGAGCCCTGGATTGCAAAGCATGGTTTCTTAAAATTCTTCTCAACCATCTGATATTTTCTTTGATAAATGTTTGCCATATTTTGTCTTTTATCTTAAGCTCATATACATAAGTTTATTTTGTTGCTGTATTTGTTTCCTTCTTGTTACCTGCAATGTATCCTTGCAGTTATTACTCATGTAAATTGGTTGGGAAGCTCTTAAAGACATAATGGGGCACATCCAGGGTGAAGCACCTTTTAGGCAAGCAATTTTCTAGTTGTAAATGAAACACTCTTTTTTTTTGAAAATCCTTGATAGAGGCAAATATATTTTGTATTGAAAATGTCAGAACAAACCCATCTTGAGTGTTCCTTACTTTTCAAATGTTTGCCATTGTGATGCTTGTGATCATGTTACTCAAAAGTTGAAAACCAAACCAGTGTTTGGGGTGACATTTACCCCTTTATTTCCTTATCTTGCACCCTTAGGTATCTGAAAGTCAACTGAATGCATTAAGAGAGGTACGTTGTCAGGTGTGCAGTGTTCTTCACCAGATGTTTATTGCTGACCCTGGACTGGCCAAACTGGTCCACTTTCAGGTAAGTTTTGTCACTTTTGATTCCTTGCCGAAGGCAGGCAAGGAATCTATGCGATGGTGATGTCGTGTGTGTGTGTGTGTGTGTGTATGTGTGTGTGTGATGCCTGCCTGTAAACACGATATCTCAAGAACTGTAACCCCCAGGGATCTCAAACTTGGCATGTAGATTGTCCACATTGAGTAGATGGTCCCTATTTTTTTTGGTAGAGGTCAAATGTCATTTGGGGTCACCAGAGGTCAAAATGTAAATACCTTGGAAATTGCTTGTAAACACGATATCTCCAGAAGGAAAAATGTGAGCAATCTCATACTTACCATGCTGATTGTCCATATTGAGTAGATGGTCCCTATTGTTTTTGATGGAGGTCAAAGGTCATTTGGGGTCACCAGAGGGAAAAAGGTCCAAAACCTTGTAAACACTGTATCTCAAGAAGGGTAAATGTGAGGGATCTCATACATAGCAGGTGGATTGCCCATATTAAGTAGATGATCACTATTTTTTTTGGTGGAGGTCAAAGGTCATTTGGGGTCATCAGAGATGAAAAGCTCAAAAACTTGTAAACACCATATGTCAAGAAAGGTAACTGCCAGGAATCTCATATTTACTAAGTGGAAATGTCCATATTGAGTAGATGACCCCTATTGTTTTTATTGGATGTCAAAGGTCATTTGGGGTCATCAGAGTTCAAAACATCTAAACCTTGCAAACACTACATCTCAAAAGAGTATATAACTGTTGAAGTTAATATCCATGAGCGGTTAGGGTGAAAGGGTAAGAATAATTTGGCATGGGTAATGTAATAGGCATAGGGTATATAATTTTTTTGGAACAGTTTATTAACTTCACTATGTAAATTCTTTAGTGAGGTAATTTTGAAAATGCATTTGTAAAGTACGGAAGCAAACTCATAGGAAGAAGGTCTAAGGTGCACAAAAAGGCACATCACATGGTAGTTACTGTACAGTACGTTGATTCTGGCATGAAATTGTGCCCTGATATTACATTAAGTTCCAAGTATTAATACATGAAAAAGTGGGCAGAGCAGAATATAAAATCTTAAAAGGCAAATTCTGTTCATCAGGCTGGCATACATGCTTCAATGCTCATGGGTATGCTGATTTTGCAGCCACAAGTAAATAGATTTTTATGAAACTGATGTGGAACATGTGAGTTTAAACCGTCTGTATAAGGGTCATTTAGGGACATAGTCTGAAAATATTAGAAGATGCTTCTATGCACACTAAGTAGATGACTGATGTGGAACTTTATAAATATAAACTTTGAACACAGAGTACTCTGTGTGATGCCCAAGAATCTCTTTTATAACATACCTACATTGCTTTTTCAATAACCTGAAAGAAAACCTAAAGAAAACATTAAATTTAGTGGCAAAAAGTGCTAATATTTGACAAACCTTGTGCCTACTGTCCTCATGAGGACATGTGCATGCCAGCATGCATTAATTGGAAGTGGGAATTGATTAATTAGATATACCACAGTTAATTAGTTTTACAAAAAAGAACCTAATTTACACTGATCATTTGGTATCAAATACCCTTCAGCGCATATGAACTGTCATTGCCTAATAGAGTGAATCAAATTGTGACTGACCCATTCTTTGCCATTTGGTCACAGTTATCTGGCCCAATTTTTCACAGTTGACTGCCAGTTATCCCCACAGTATCCTGAAGGATTACCTCATGCAAACATACAGCTCAATTGACATAAGCTTTTTACTGTATAAGTGGTGTTAATTGACTCTTACAAACCCTCTGAAGAAAGCTTATTTTTATCTCAGTACATAACCATGACAGCCCATTGTTTGTATATACTCCTATTTCCTGCCATTCCCTGCAGGCAGGCATTCAGTACTCTATTTGTGGTCAAAATGTCAGACCTCCATGAAAGTCACACCTCTGCTAAATCCAGCATAAAATAACTGTCCACATTATCTTGTCTCATCTGACCACAAATAAAAGTTGTTTGCCTAGCCATTGTCTGGAGATGGAGAAGTTCATGTACACTGATCAAGTTTCTAAACTGAAAGTCATCTTAGAAATACTGTAGATTGACACCCTTCAGAAATTAGTGTCCTTTACATAGAAGCTGGTGGAATTGAACAAATAGTGTGTTTGTATAAGGAATTTTGTTGAACACAACTTTAAACATTGGTGTCCGTCTAGATTGGTGTTTCTGCTTTACAGTTTGAATATGCTCTACAGTGATTACTTGTCACTTAGTTTCATTCTAGAATTTGTTTTAAATTTTTGATAGCATAAAATGTATCAGCATACTACTTGCCTCATCTCTGCATATATCCGGATAACCGCACCAAAAAAGTAACCCCTGTGTGAAGGATTATATAGTTATGTCAAATATCATCATCGAGTGGGAATTCTTGTCTCACATTTCATTTTTATCCATGTCACTATCCCCCCCCCCCCCCCCCCAAAAAAAAAAAAAGTGTACCATAAAGCTTAATGCATAGAACCCTTGCTTCAAGATTACCCTTTATGACACTTTTCAAAAGTATTAAGATTTTATTTTGCATTGCTGCTGTCATTTAAAAGTAGTTCAGGTAATAAGAGCAAGCATAATGTTGTATACTGTGTATCAAACAAGGAAAACTTGTACTGTATGTTATGCTGTACCTACAGTATAAGTAGACAAAAGGCGAATTAAAAGTCTTGTTAAATTATGGATTAATAGGGATATCTGCTTTTGTTAATTTGCAAAGGATACCATAGACAATGGGTGGGGCATTTCCCCCATAAAGCAAAAATTGCCTTCAGTAATAGCCAAGGTTACACATCTCTGTTCAGATGTCTCTTTAGGCTTGGTCTCACATACCCCGCAACACCCAGTGTTAACTCGTGTTTACAATCAGACAAAACCACAGGCTAACCCCGTGTTTTCCAGTCTGTGTTCTCACGTACCCAGTGTTTCGTTGATTGGATAGTGTTACCATAGTAACGAGGCCAAATATTTCACACACCGATTACAGCAAAATGTAAGAAAATACCTGTCACCAGTGCCATAAATACCTGTGACCTTGCTTGATTAAAACAAACACAATGTTTAAAACTGCTTAACCCTGCGATTTGAGGTGGATCGAAATTTAAACACCGACCCTGCGTTAACCCGCGTTCCCACGTTACTCGAGCGTGAGGTAATACAGTGTTATCTCGAGCACGGGGTATGTGAGAACACAGTATTTGATCCAATGCTTGTAGGAGAGTGTGTCGATGAGGGCTTGTTTAAACACTAACCTCAATGCAGACTTTTCGAAACATAGAGGCATCGGAACATAGAGACTTCAGAATGGAGAGCTGTCCCCATTGACCAAACTTATGATAAAAATGGTTTCAAAATACCGCTTTATCAAGTAATGAGACATTTTTCTGGCATATTAAAGCTGTGTGAGAAATTCCTCTTGTGTGTGGAGATCAAAGGTTTGAGGTGACAATTAGATCAAACTTTGTAGACATAATATTTTTAGGGGGATAACTGTGAGGGATCTCATACCATGGTGGTAGTACTTCCATACTCATTCTGTACTAAGCTTAATTTTGAATTACTCATGTTGATGGACGTGTTGGTAAGGTGATCACTATTGTTTTTAAGGGGTCGAAAAGCCATTTTGGGTCACATGAGGTCAAAAAGTTTTGACCTTACTAGTATTATATCTCAATTAAGTAGGATAATTGTATGGGATCTCATGCATGTCATGTTTGTTTCCATGTTTGCTATGATATATCATATGGCAAGGAATCACTAAGCCTGTTGGCTTTCTAGTCTACTATCTTTGCCATCTCAATTTTCTGGGTACTGGGTTCACTTGAGGATGGTGGGCCTTGAATATTAGATTGTCCGGGTGTGTTTCAAATTGCACTCCTCAGGAAATTAAGGAATGTAAAAGGTATTAAACTTAAATAGATTTATATGAGCTCCCTTTCCCCCTTTAGGTTTTCAAAAAATCACAATCCTTTCAGTGATTTTAGGTTAGGGATGGTTTGCATTCCTCCCCTCCACTTCCCATTTGCCTCAAAATTCAAGGCTTGAGATGGTCTTGCTTCTCATACAGCCCTGAAAGGATATCATGTTTATTCAATATTTAGCAACCGTATTTGAAGACAATGTTGTAGTTGTGTTTTGAATTTGTTGTGTTGAGTGTTTTCTCTTTTATCAGTGCAGGTCTGTGTTTGGAATTTTTAAGAACTGAAGTGTTAATAATGTATTTCATGGTTTTGTTTCCCCTTGCAGGGTTACCCCAGTGATCTGCTGCCTGTCACTGTAGCTGGTATACCATCTATGCATATATGCCTGGATTTCATACCGGAACTTCTTAGTCAGCCCCAGCTGTCAAAACAGGTTTGCCCAGCTTAACCATACCATTAATGCTATTCTTTAAAGACCATTTTAAGACTTCAACCTGTTAAGCATATGAGCTTACTTCCTTTTTTTGATTTATATAATGGAAATACGTAGTTTTGTGAATAGCTTCCATATTAAGTATTTGTGGAGAATTCAAATGTAAAATTTTGTTTTAAAGTGATTCAGTTGTCATATTGGCTATTTCCAACAGGGATATAACTTTTTTAGACTGTTTTGAAAATGTTGATTCTTTTAAAAGTGGATCAAATTTTGTTGAAAACCGCCAAAATCAGAAAAATGTGTGCTATGAACTAAAATAAAGAAGCACCTATATATGTTCAAACAATGGGTATTTTATACTTAATCTCATTTAAAAAAACATGCATTTGAAACAAAATTCACATGCAGGTTTAAATCACATAGGGTGTTACATTTGTTAGCATATACAGCGACGTTTTGTTGCCTGCTTGATCCCTGATGGAAAGGGGGACAGTGCCCCACACTCATGAATAATGTGCTGCAAAATTAAGGAAAAGTTGTAGAGACTACTTATTTGGTTGTTTTCATTTGTAGATATTTGCAATTCAACTCACATCCCAACTGTGTCTTCAATTTGCCCTACCCAAATCACTTAGTGTAGCTAGACTTGCCATCAATGTTATGTCAACATTGCTTTCAGGTTAGTTACTTAAAATTATTTTCTAGAAATTTTAAATTATTACTGATGAAATGTATGTTGTGTTAATAAGAAGAACAGATCATTTAGTGTAAGGAGGAAGTTCAGTATTTCTTTCAAATCTTTTAAAGTATTAAGTTTTCTAACTCAACACATTACTTATTGAGGGTACTACTTGAATGTTAAATGTTTAGTGACACCTACTGAAATTATGTTAACCTTTTGATAAAACTTGCAGATCTAATTTAAGTGAATTTGAGGTAACTTTTCTTTGAATACATTGTACAATTTTGACTCGTTCCTAGCTTTAAAGTCTTATCCAAGAATTTGATGAAAAAGTTGGTATTAGTAGCAAGATGTGCAAAGAATGGGAAAACAAGGATTAGATATGAATATGAATATTCATTATTTGTGACATTAAGTATCTACTTGGGGAAGTAGAGATGACAGCTGACAGCTTCAAGTTAGTGTATATTCATTAGTCCCATTATTGAATGTCTACAAGGAGAAGCAAGAATGAGGAGTTAATGAATGACTGATCATGTTAAAGTAGCGAGAGTCATTTATTGTCATAGTAAAATTCTGCTGTATTTGTATTCTTAGTGATTTAATGTCTTTGCTAAGAAACAACTGAAATATGGCTGCTGAAGACAAATAAGGGAGTGTGGTAATTCATTGCCATATGGAATTGTGGGGGACAGCATGGGATATACAAATGAAGCTTGGCAAATAGTGTATGGCACTCCCTTGTTTTCGTAAGTGTTTGTATACAACACCATCTAAGTTCTAGTCAACTCAAATAAAAATATGGATCTCAGTCCTACTTAACAGCAGATTTAAATGCAAATTTTTATACCAAAAACCAATTTAGATACAATCCTCAGCATCAAACCACACTTGAGATCCCTCCTTATGTTATGGACGTATTAAGGAAGAGTGATGTCACCAAATATTCATGTAAATTCAATTTTTGGAAAACATTTTGTAGGTGTGAGATTGGTTTGTTTACCTCAACAATCTGGAGAATGTGGACATGTTCATAGCCACTTAACCAAATTAATGTACTCGCTTATCAGCTGTCATTACTTTTTCAAGGGCAGTTCTTTTTGTTTCGATCCAAATGTGCAAAGTGGCTGGGGGAGGGGGAGAAAACGTGGAAGGATAAAGCATTCTTTACTAAATGATTTTCTTTGGTTATTTTTTTTTTGTCAAGGGATTCAAAACCACCATTTTTGTCCAGAGATTGAAAACCACCATTTACAAATTAACCTATGCTGCTTTCATTTGATTTTTTTGCAGTTTTGTCTGGTCTTCGATGGAGGCAATTTTTCAGTGCTACAGCGCCATGTCTAGCTAACATCTGTACAGCATTTCCTCCCATGTATGATGATGTTACATCCCTCCTTATTCAGATTGGACGTATAGCACACTCTCGATTAGGCAGCAATGGAAAGACACCACATTTAGGTAAGTATTTGACTGATTTTAAACACTTAAACTGCATCACATTATACGTCCAGCACTTAAAAAACAGGTCCTCCTTACTCAAATCTTTACAATTATATCCACTTTTCTTTTATGAGTGACATTTTGTTTCCTCTTTTTACAGTTTTAAGTGAGCACTGCTCCCTGGAGCCTAGGAACCAGGCAAAAAATATTTCTACACAGACAGAGACAAACCAAGACCAGGCCATGATTGCCATTGTGGAAGCTACATTTGCTTCTCTTGTCAAGAATGCCTCCTTCACAAGGGGTGTCTCATGAGAAGAATATACTCTGAAATTCAGGTTTGATGTGAACCTACAACAGAATGCTGTCTTATCAGAATGTTGTCTCTTGAAGGATTACATCAGTACCTAAGGCAGTTTAAATGTTGTCTGCTTGGCTGATGTGTACGTACTCCAGCTCCTGTACTGGATGCACTTGTAACACCAGCCACTCAGCAGACTTGTTTTGCTCCTTCACCTTAATTGGTTGCACTCATAATATCAATGTCTGCAAATTTTTGCAGTGATTCTTTGTCAAACTGCATTAAAAGTGTACGAACTTTTCATGTATACCATCACAACAAACATGAATCATAATTGTTCAAAAAAAAATGATTTATATCAAGTCTGATTGTGATGTCATTCCAACAAACATAGTCAGTGGGATTAAGTGTGTAATTTCGTCTGGTTTCAAGCTCACACAATGAACTTCCAGAACAGCAACAGGCAACACACATGGTTGAAGCATTGTTGTATAAATAGATAGTTATGTATTGGAACTTATCAACTATCAAGAGTCTGATTTGTCTTTGTTCACTGGTGTTAGAGAATGTTCATCAAAAGAAAAGTGCATGTTGGACACCTGCTGGAAAAATAACTTGTAACTTCCTAAGGGCAAGAAGTGAGGGATGAAGCCCTCCTTAAATAGTAAATGTAAATATGAGTTCATACGTTGACATTGTCAGGCCACTGGCACTTACTAAGTTTCAGGGCAAAATAACTTTCATGTGTTGTACCTTAAGGAAAATTTCCAAGGCTGCCACTTTTTAAACCCCCTCCTCACCCACACTGTGGAGTGAAGTGCGTATCTGCCAGTTGTCCCATTTTTTGTGGTAAATCCTTTTGAAATATTCCATAGCCGGAAAATGAAGGGGTTTGTTCCAGATTTAAAATTTTGAAAAAAGAGTGGTAAACCGATTCCCTGTTCTACATGTTTTATGTGAGTAGAAAATAGCATATGGAGAAACATAACTTTGATCTAATAGTAACATGATCAATTTAATGAAATAAACATGTGCAGTCTGCAGAATAGCACCACTAAGAACTAACTGATGGATCAAAAAAAAAAAGCTAGTCACCAGTTATTTCTGTATGTTTTTCTTGGCTGTTCTACAACTAGCTGGAAGATAAAAGTATTGGTACTTACTAATATCTCAAAGATTTTCAAAAATTCCAACAAGCTTACCTGACAACTGGTGGTATGGAATGTTATTAGTATTAGTAAAGTTGAAAATAATCTCACAGACGTAGTTCAAAACATTGTACTTTTGTCTACCCATTACATGTAATTAATGGAACATGAAGGAAATGTTTCTTCTCTGCCCTGAATCTGTTGGAAACTTGGTTGCTTTTGCATCCTATGGCGTGTAGACATTATATGTGTTAATCTGCACATGTGCAAAGCATGCATTCCCTGCAACAGCTCCTTGTACAATGTATATTCTGGCAATTAATGCTTTCTACTCTCTTTAGAATTTTCATTTTAAAGGCCCAATTCTCTCCCCCAAACAGTACCAATTCTCCTAACCTTCTTGCTTAAGCCCCTCCCACAATTGTCTGAAATTCACCCTCATCCAGGGACAGTCTCAGTTTATATTGCTTCAGGGTGAGTATAAAATAAATCAATGTGTATAGTCAAAACATTCTCAGTACAGTTCATGCTGTGTAATATAAGACTTGGTATTCTGAATTGTCTGAATTAGCAGTCAATCAAAAAGCTGAGCCAATTGAGAATTTCTGTTACCCCTTACAAGAAGTGTAGCTTGGGGCAAGAGGATTGGCCCTTTAAGCTGCTGTCCCCGAAGATGACACAATAGATTGTTTTGTGTAGTAACACACTCATATACGTATGTATGTTCTTCCAGATTTGTTCCCTTGCCTGAAGCAGCATTTCATAACATCATATTATGTTGTGTGAGGTTTCTCAATCAGCCTAGCCTACACTCCCCAACAAATGGATATGAAACAAGTCACCTTCCTCACTCTGCCTCTCAATGTTGGCTTTAAAGTGTACCTAAAGTCGAAAAATTCAGAAATATATATTAAAGACCATGAAAGATAAATTCCAACAGTCCAACTTCCATCTTCATAGGACATTCCTGAGCTGAGATATTAAATGTTGAAGTTTATTCGCTCAAATTAAAATGGTACATTGCACAATAATTTGTGATGTCAATTCTTGTACTACTCAAATTACAATCTTTGTATTTCTTTGTTTTTCCGAATGTTACTGCACCTTGTACCAAGGTGTGATAGCACTCTGACTCTTATGAGGTGATGTAATTAATTAAGCCCTCCTTGTGCAACATGCTATGCAAGAAAACAGGAAGTGATCAAGGTCATAAACACATTTTTAATTTTAAAGGGAAACAAAGCATTTTATGTGAGTTGTACAACAAGAAAGTCACAAATTGTTGCACAAGAGACCAATTTGTTTTAAGTGAATAAACTTCAACATTTTATATCTCAGCTCAAGAATGTCCTATGGAGATGGGAGTTGGACTGTTAGAATTCATTTTTCATTTTCTTAAATATATATTTTTGAATTTTTTGACTTGAGGTACCCTTTAACTTTGTAACCATCAGTTATGGCATAACATTGAAAGGGGGTGAAGGGGTTCCAGGTTAAGTCTGAGGAATTATGAGCACATTTTGTCACAGTCAAAGCAATTTGGTTTCATTTGGTTAGGGGTTTGTAGGCTATACTGTTTTACATTGATCTGTACAGCTTACCTGTAGCAAGCCGTAACTTCTGATAGCCTACCCAACTTCTTAAGTATGGAAATTTCTTACAAACCAAAGAAACACTTGATGAATTTTAATGAAAGTTTAAAGGTGATGTTGACATGCATATCAATGGAGCAACTCTGCATTTTATTAAGTGTGAAAAAGTCTCTGCTGGAGGGAACAGTGGCCTCAGTTATGAGCTACATCATAACAGTAAATCATGAAGCAACTTGGAAGTAGATTGTCCTAGCCTGGCTAGACCTCATTCAGAAATCAGGTGTTTTACATTTTATTGTGCCCATTATCAATGCAGAAGTACATTACAGAATTTTTGGTTTCAATATTGGTGATCAAATAGCATATGTGTAGCACTCTAAATCACAAGGATGGACTTGCCTCAAGTTACCTGAATTGTTTTGTGAAAGAAATAAAGGAAGGATATTGTATACTGTATAAATTAAATGGTCATCCTGGAATGTAAAAAATTGTGAATAAAAATGTGTCAAACCTTGATAAAGAAAGAGGAAGTTTTCAAGTAGTAATGTTTTCTTTGAATAAAAAATAGTGTTATAGGCTGAGAATAATCTTGTTACCATCAAAAGTAGGTTGTATCCCATGGTGAGTCTAAGTCATGGAACAGTAGTGTCTTCCTGATTCTGCGATCTTCAGAACATCCAGACTCTACAGAGTGAAGACAAGGGTCAAAAAGATAGATTAACAGCAGTGCACTATTCTGTCCTGGCAAACTGACTCACTGTGTGAGTGTAGGTCAAAGGTCATTAGCTGGTCAAAAGAAGTCAACAAAAGGAGGTCAAACAGTGATATTGCACAAAATCCTGCAACTCCCTCAGTTTACCTTTGAATTTCTCGTATTTAGCAAGTGTGTTCAGTATTAGATGTGTCATCAGGTTGCACCGTTGGAAGTAGGTCAAAGGTTATTTACTGCTAATGTAAAGGTCAAACATTGCCATTATGCAGAACCTTCAAGTGTTTGGGGTTCAGTGATAATTTTATGAAATGTCAGTGTTCAGTACTTTTCCAAAATCCTCCCAACCCTCTGGCAAAGGACGGTTCGGCGAAACCAAACTTTAAAACTGCTTCCTGAAGAAGTTGTGCGTCCACTTAAGGACAAACCTTGACCAACCTCAATGCCTTCAGACCATTTACATTATTGGTCTGTCATGCATGGCTCCATTCTAGACTGGATGAAAAGAACAGAAGAATGTCAGTATTCAGTTGTTGGTGATACATTGAAGACGACGACGACGACAATAATAATAATGACTGGTGCTTATATAGCGCTTAATCAAAGGCATCAAAGCGCTTTACAAAACGAAACTAGTAGAAATAACTAGTAAAAAGATAAGTTTTAAGTAATCATTGGAAAAGCAGCAAAGATGGAGAATCCCTTATATGAGCTGGGATATCGTTCCAGAGACATGGACCAACAACATAGAAAGATTGTCCACCAACTTTCCTCCGAGATACCTGCTTCACGAAAGTATTATTGCAATTTGCAGTCTGCAGATCTCAGAGCACGACCAGGCTTGTAAAGTCTGGATTTGTGATGTCTATACTATTGCCCAATTGAGTGAATGCTTTTTTGACTAGGCACACCCCTTTCTTTTGTCGTAAATCATTAATTTATCGGATTTGATGTTTATGGGTTAAAAACGGTTTTCATCCCAATTTTTCATAATTTAGAGGATTAACACTTCTAGCCACAAATATATTGACACGGCTAACCGCGTTTCTGGGAGCTGCATGTCACAGGTAACAGGAGGAGAAGAATTGGTTTTATTTGGATCTATATTTTTGTCGTAAAATGCATGAAGTAAAGATATAAAATGGCCCAATATTTTGGGGAAATTCCCTAAATTATGACGTCACAAAACTTTGAAATAGTCAAAAATCATGTATTTCGAATGAAAATCTGAATTTCATGAGTTACTCTCACCTTAACATATCATTCCAAAGCATGATCAAGCCAGCTTACTTTAATTAGAACATTTAAAAAAAATTGATATAGAATCAGCAAATGATTGTTTTGTACAAAACATTTTGATATGCTCTGCTTAAAAGGTAACCAATGCAGCTCTGCCAGAATAGGAGTTATATTGTCGTTTGCTGGTGATTGAGAAAAAATATGCGCAGCATTGAAGGTGCTGCAGCAGTACAGTGAATCTGGGCTTTCCACAGTTCTTTGGTCACTCTGATCCCTCAAAACAGTAATCGGGTGTTCAAGGGAAATGGTAGTTGAGCTATAGCATCAATGATGCTCTTGTCTCGTGGCAAGTTGGGCGTATCATATACTGTATCCTCGGAACAGTCTGAAGAAAAAAGAAGGGAAGAAAAACGAAAACCGACTGGTCCGATTGAGAAGAATCCTGGTCGGATTTTGGATTAAAATCAATTTTAATGTCATTGTGACCAGCTTTCCACTCTCCCAAGATCACATTAGTTACACCATAAGTTATTTAATAACGCATTAGTGTAAGTACTTTACAATATTGCTTTGTTTTGCTTGATTACCGATTTTAACCGCCGACAAAACCTTGTACCGGGTTCATACAATTTAGGGTCATTACTCAATTGCATCTTTTCAAAATAGATTCCACAAAGATAAAAGAATTGCATGTTATATATCTATTATCTAGGGCATCCTCATGGGCGTCCGCAGAAAAAAAGTCAGGGGGGGAAAAATTTCTAGGAAGGGGCAAAACCTCCAAGTCACCATGAATTAACACAAAGCATGTGAAAATTTCAGCCCAAAATGCCTCCCAGATCGCCGGAAATGGCATTTCTAAAGCCTATTTTTCGCAAAGAGACTTGGAAAACACGTTTTGTTTGTGTTTTTGCTTTGATTTTTATACGTTTTTTTCAAATTTTTTGATTTTCCGGGGGGGGGGGGCAAGTGCCCCCCACCCCCTTGCCCATACCTGCGGACGCCCATGGGCATCCTATCAGCTTGCACTGTTCAATGATCAAAATTATGTGAACCTTATTTCACGCAACAGCTCATCGCTATTTTTGTTTTAAACTTCATGTTTGTTGTAAATATCATGAAGTAAAAACTCGGGAATTTCGTTCAAGTGTCTAATTCTCCGCAACTAAGTTGTATGGCGTCAGTTGCTTAACGATACCATAAGTTGTAACGTTTTTTGTTGACATTATTCGATTGTCACGAACAAATCCAGGTCTACCCAGCTGTGTAAGGATGTGTTGCTCTGATATAATAATAGCAGTCCGTTATTATTAGGGTCACCTATTTTAGGGCTACTGTATTAAACACCCGTGGCGTTATTTTCCCACGGTTAACATACTTGATTCTCCTATGCTTTCTGTCAACCAGCAATAATCGATTGTTTAATGCAAGGCGGTGAAATTGACCGGTACACGCTTTCATTTTGTCAGCCATGAACGTGAAATACATTTTCCTGCAAAGTTACGGCGAGTTTGGTGTGAGCATGGGCAGAGTGTACAGATGAAACCATGTCAGTTCATGATCGATTTCACAACACGTCGCTAAATAGGTCATTACAGAACTTCTTAATTTTGTTTAATCACCTCTGTTAAAGAGGATTCAATCAGTGGAGAGGTTGACCTATCATTTAATAATTATTCTTTTGAAATGCCACGATCCTTTTATCTGTTGGGATGTTTGCACATTTTCGGGAATGGGAGAGGGGTGAGGTCTTATTGAGAAATACATGAGGGACAAGTCATTCAGCAAATTTGTAGCTTAAACGTTGATCATATCGTGGGCTACATGTACCAAGAAAAGGGGGGGGGGGGTTGTTAGGAACTCTAACAATTCAAATCTAAAGGAAGCCCTCGTTTTAGATCGTCCTCACCTACAATCGAGTTCAATATGCTAAATCGATTTGGGTGCGATGCATATGCCCTCATCTTGCAAATCGGCGAAATAAATAAAACCGAACGCTCATTCATCTCCCAAAATTTGAGCTTACTGCAAAGTTTTTTGCAGTCATCTTTTCGTTAGCTATCAAAAGTATGAGATGTAAAGTGCGATTTTGTGCAGTTGACTGTATTTAAATTGCGTTTTGGTGTAGGAATTTTCATTTTAATCTGCTTTAAATGTGGGTCGCGACATATTTTCTTTCGGTTCGGTTTCGTAGGTATATGCTTTGTGTTGTTTTTATGTACTGCGCGATCGGATGGACCGTTGTCAACTATAATCCTGTCAGGCTCGATTTGCACATCCCACCATGTACCCCACAATTTGATCATGCGGCAACGAATTACCAAAGTAGTTGGTTAGTTAGATGGAGGTTTAACGGACCAGTTTCTTACCAACTCGATTGAGTCGAGCCGGTACACGGCCTTTTAGCTTATTAGTTTGTAGCATTACATATTGACTGCGCTACGTGGGCAAGAGGTCATTTGCCCCCATATTTTGACCTTGCTTCCCCTTTGACCCAATTTAGGTCAGTTAAGAGGGAGTCAGAAAGACCGAAAAAATAAATAATATATAAAATAATATATGAAAAGGCGATACAAATTCCTGTGAGAGAATATTTTGGGAGGGTTGGTCAGGGTAAAAATATTTCAAAATATAGGCTATTAAGGCAGTAGAGAGCCTCCTTAATTTTCCTAGGGACGATCCCTCATACTCCTTGGTCAGGAGCCTGCTGATTCCGTCTGCAGAAGTTTCATAAATTTTAGGTAGATTAACATTTCCCAATTAAAGCTTGGGAATTGCTAAAATTAACTTAAATTTCTGAATTGACTCATTTTCCATAAAAACGAATAATTGAATCTATCAAATAGGCTGGCAGGCTACAAAGCAACAAGGGCGCCAACAACTATGGTTATGTTTGTGTCTGACGACCAGTATCTTTTACGTGTCGTCCACAAAGGTCTTGAACAATAAATGTTTGAACTAGTTTCAATAATATTATAACTCTTCGATAATTGAATGAAGCATTTACTAAACCCATCCAACCATATCAGACAAGTCTACGGAGTAGAAATGTCATCAGTTTAGTATTGGCATAGGGAAAACACTTAGTGTGATAGGTCGTGCACTCCACACGCACTGCTCCAAAAACGCCCCACCCCTAGTTACCACATGAGGGGAGAAAATTGGGAATAATCGCACTGGGACTTTCAACTAATTTGCTTCTTTTTGTTGCCTGATCGCCTTGAATCATAATGAAAATTTTTCAGTGCATGCAAGAACAACGATATTATGAAAACAAGTATAGCGCCACTAGTTTTAAGCATTGATTTTTATCATTCAGACGGTTTATGGACTTTTACCAGTCCATCCGAAAAGGTGGAAATATATTTCACATCAAAAAATTTTATTTTGAATCTTAAAGTGTAACACTTTCGCAGCCTACATGATGACTAAAACAATTCCATTTGATATGTACACACCGATATGGAGGGGAACGGTTTGCTTCGCGGACTTGAACACCAAGTCGTGCTCTGGGGTAAGACTGGGTCCTTCCAAATTTTATATTCCACACCCTCAAATTCACGACGGTTAAATGCAGTGATATTTCAATCTTACTTATTCATGTGCCTCTACAAAAACGTAGCAATGCCTAGGGGTACCCGACTAGGGTCGTGACACCCCCCCCCCCCCCCCATACTTCCCATAGACCGACTTTGTCAATTGCTCTGCGAGATTGATTTGTGTGTTGCAAACATGTTAATTCACAAGATCCAGTCACGGTATGTGACGCAAAAATTTCGCTTGAATAGCACAATTTTTTGATGCAGGCCTAGTGAGAGTTCACCTTTAACTCAAATCATTAAAGCTGAGATACACGACACAAGTGTGTGTGTGAGTTCAACCGAGGCGATAGGCTAGAAGATTGGTTTCATTAGATCGCTGCCACTCATTGAAAGCGGGTTGATCGTTCGATTGGAATCTTTTGACTGTAATACTGTGACAGTCTTATCGTGTAGGAAAGAGACTTTCACGGTTCGTGACTCCGTGAAAAGAGAGCTTCACTTGTAAAGGGACTCCAAACGTCAGCTGCGTCACAACGTTTTAAATAACAAAAGAACTACTGAATAAATCATTAGTTCTTCACGGCCCGGAGTTCGCCACAGCCTATGAATGGAGCGATGTATTAATTGTCACTGTAGCCTGTTGTCATTGGTGCAGGTCTGTTTCTAAATGAGAGAACGCGTGAAAAAATCAACACATGTTCGTCTGTTCTAACACAACTAGTGATAACACCGCATTCACCTGGTGAGAAGAAACAGTGTGCTATGGAGACTGCTAACCAAACATAAATGCATCGATAACTGAAAACAGTCGACACTATATTTTCAATATTTCTGTTGCGACAAATTACAAGGCAGTATTTACTAAACGTGCATTGTTCTTTGCCAGCGGTTGGTGTCGAGTTGCGGTGTTTAACGCTGTACAAATCACTTGGACAACCGTGTGTACACCAGAGTAAAATCCCAACGTGCTTCATAGTACAATTTTTTAATGCCGGCTTGTGTTCGTACATGGAAGGAAATACATTACGTTGATAATTAACTTACCCATCATTAATTGGAAGCTGTGTGCAGTCGGCATTCCTACCTGTGTTGTATAGAAAATCTAGCATTATGTCTTTTTTGAAACGGCGATCCCGCGGTAAGTTCGAGCCCATTTGTGATCAACGGGTCTCAGCCCACTTTCTCGGTAAATATCCCGCCAAGGGAAAGGTGGGTCTCAGCGTTATCAATGGACCAGTAGCAGCGCTTTACAATCAGTTCAGGGAAACTCCCGGTAAACGGGTTCTTCTCGAGGTGAAAAATGACGGTTTGTGGATAAAGCAGTCAGGAGGTTCTTCTAGTGGAATTAGTCGGAGGCGAGCAAATACGGTAGACAAATCTACGGACATACGACAAAGTTCTAACAACCCATGTGTTATATCTGTGGATGATATATCCTTTGGCGCCGTGGACTCAAATCTGAGGAAAGTTTTCGCCATAATAGTTCGTACAACGGGTCCCGACAAGACAGATAATCCGTGGGAATGTCATGCATTCTTGTGTAATTCCCACGCTGATGCCAAAACCTTAACTATGAAATTAGTCGCCACATTCCAGAAAGTGGCCCAAGCTAAAGGTTTGACCGTAGGTTCCTCATCAAATCCGAACACGATACACGTTTTTACAGAGAGTCTCTCGCCGCAATATCAGAGAAAGAGCTCAAAGAACGGAAATGTTACAACTTTGAAAATAACGTTTAATGTTGAACAAATTCAAACAAATTGGAATGAACCATCACAATATAATATCAATAAACATATTTCTAAAATGTTATCGAAATCAAAAGATGGGGAAAAGAATGAACTGTCCTGGCCTGACGAGGAAGAAATTGAAGATAAAACGACCACTCCCCCTTCTGGATCATCTGACAAAGAAAACGAAGGCTCAGATTCGGATATCTTGGACGAACCGGTTCCAGATGTCAAACCCCGTACTTCTGTAGTAGCGGTGAACACAGGATTAACAGAATTGACTGTGGTGCAGGAAGATGGTTCTGACGAAGATACACAAATGCCCTCAATGGACTCGGACTTGACTGGAGAGACGGAGGGCGCGCAGAAATTGTCGCCGATACCGTCTCGGACAAAACCAAAACCGAAAAAGAACAAGCGGGTAAGATTTACTGCAGAAATCAACTACATTGAGTAAAAATGGCCATTTTTGAGTCATATTTCTTTCACGGATTGCTCATATGGGCCTTGTTGAAGAAGGTCCATCATATGAAAGTTTTGTCCAGTAATGGAACTTTACCATGGAGTGTAGGAAGTTTTCGAAGGTGGCTGTGTGCGTAGTCAAGTGTGTAGCGCAAGCCATAGAAAAACCGAAGAAGAGTACTACTGTACGTTGCGGCATAACCTGCATCCATGCCCTTCCGTGACCTCCATATGATGTTCGGCTGGAATCATGGAAAATGCGACAATACGAAATGTTATTTTTAGGGTCATTAAATGGACTCATTGCCCCATTGAAAGACGACAGCGGCAAATATTTTCACATCGAGACATCTCCCGGATCAATCACTGGAGAAATGTTAGTTGCAATAAATTTACAGAGTAGCCTACGTTTTAAAGGAGACCTTTCATCGAAAGTGTGCAGGTTTGGTTTAGATCACCGGACCATTGCCGAACCGGACTCAGTGACAGGGCGGTGACCTTTTTCCCGACTCCAGATCCCGACGGTGGCATAATTTCAGCCCGAGACTGCCTAACTTCAGCCGTCTTGGCGGTTAAAGAATGGACTGTACCCGGGCCCATCCCGAACGGCTATGCACCGGACAGCGACTCGACAAAGCCGCTATCTTGAAGAGTTTGCCCATTAGGAATCATGGTAGCCTATTACAGGGTGTTGCATACTAGCGGTGAGGGAAATTTTACCGAAGAAGTTAGATATGCTAGTATGGTGAAGCCGAGAAGCCAAGGAGGGGGGGGGGGATTCCAAACTTGCCCGTCCCTCCTGCTGGAACTGCAGGTGGGACCGTTCCGCAGCGGCAAGACTGTCACTTTATTAATGCTCACAAGTTTTCACAGTACTTGAAACCCAGAATATTGGTAAGTCTCGCTCCATCCCCCTCCCCCATGAAAAAAATCTGGCTGGATGGATGAATAAGTCCGCAAAACGAAGTTAGAAACTGAGAAGCAAATCCTTAGCTAATAACATTGCTTATTATTGGACTATATTTGTCATTTACTAAAGCATCATACCATGAGTTGCGTAACAAAAAGACAATGATTATCTATGTGAAATACTACTGTACCCCAGGTGTCACCTTCGCTTAATATTATCTTGATATGTCATTGTGACATAGTTGATTTATGATATTAGCTTCATTTTGCTGAGCTTTAAATTATTGATATTTGTTGATTCACAACTCCGTACTCTATTAAATTCTTAGGACAGTTAACGTTATACGCCATGCATCTCAAGTCGGATCATGACGTACTGTACCTCTTTAAGGCCCGTTGGGATAGCTCATTGTTAAACTAGGGGGTTGTCATTAATTGCATCTGTATGGTAAATGAAGTGCCGTTCTCAAAATGACTATCCTGTGATAATTCTTAAAAATGAATCCTAGCAAGGCCAACAGAACGTTGAGAACAACATTTTATGTAAAGTTATTATTATAAAATTCAAATCCATAACACTTGACTGTTTGCCGACTTGGTAGTGGTTGTGAAAAAATAGCATGTTTGAAAGAATGTTAACTGTTTCGTACGTTCTCACCATGATTTACAGAAATTTAGAATATGGTAATTTGGTAATGGATTTATTTAAAGAAAAAAAAACGGTTTTCTCACAGTGAGGAAACTTCTATTGCATGAATGCCTAGTTAACGAAATAAGTACTCACTGTATGTAAATCAGTGGTCTGAGGGCCTTGAGGTTGGTCAAGTGTGGTCCTTCGGTGGATGTATAGCTTCTTCGGGTAACAGTTTACATGCAGTTTGGTTTCGCCGAGCGACCCTTTGCCAGAGGGTCGGTAGGACTTGAGAAAAAGGATTCACTTTATTGAATTTAATATTTCTAAGGGTGCTTTATTACGCAAATGTTGTACGTTGGTTTGGAAGAAGCAGATGTTGACCATAACGTTTAAATCTGTTTGCAGCTATGATTTCTATCGGTGCATTGCAAACTCATAATTACGTTTGGTCCGAATAAGAAACATATAAAAGTTGAGCCAATCCTTGGAGAGGGCAGCCTATACCAGGCCCGTAGCTACACAATATAAATAAAAGCACTTGACAAAATAGCTTCCAGTGGGACAACAGTTCCTTTCAGAAGGGGGGGGGGAGAGGAATGTTAGAATGGGTCAAGTCAGTGGCATCTTAAAACTTCAAAGGGAACAAAAAAATCAAGGGAGTCCACCTTTCTCCCTTCCAGTGGGTGCAGGTATGGGGGTACTCAAAAATTTTCATATCTTCCTGTTCGGTCTGTTCTGCAAATAATTCTTTTGAACATCGAGGAAGGCCACTTCTAAAAATGTTAGATCTGCCTGAGCCAGAGCACTATAAAAGTACATTGCGTTTTTATGATTAAACGTAAAAAAACAATCGCAAATGGTATATTGGAGCCATTTTTTGAATAATTAAATAATGGCCTACAATAGGCCTATGCCGCAAAAAGATGATGTTTTGTAAACTTGAACATTTTTTGCCCGACCATGAACGAAAATTTAAATTTATACTGAAAAACAGTGTAAAACGCGATGTTTTATTATTGACGTATACACACTGAAACGGTATTTAACTGTTTAATTCTGGGCAGGGTCACTAGCAGGTTATTATTGTCAAGCTCTCAAGTTAGTACATCGAGGTACGTACAATCAAAATAGAGCCTAAGGAATTTCGAAAATACTTCTTATCAGTATTTTGTTTGGTAAAGAACACTTTAATCATCACTTCTATGTTTTAGTTCCTTGGAAATGGGCTTACAAATAGGACTTACAGTTAAAAATAGGTATGGTCACCGAACAATCCAATGAATCTATGGTCAGCATGGGCTAGATGCATAGCCTATCTATGTGAAGTAACAAAGATGGTTGTCTGTGGTTTCAAAATGATATGTTACTCTTTTGGGTGGAGATCGTTCCCAATAACTGATTAGTACATTAACTTTCATGACCGTCACTACTAACTAGATGTGTTGTTGTCTATATATCACTTAAAAGTGTTGTGCTCTAAGAGCGATGTCCTTGTGTTTCTTCCACGCCTACATAATGTTGCACGTGTTTATCACCTGTTCGTATTCTTTGCATCCTTCGTGCACACAACACACGCAAATTTAAGCATTTTTTCTTTCTTTTTTATTCGTTGGTAAAATTATCAGGAAACTCCCAATTCAGCTACAATTTAAAGAGGTGTCAACTGTTGGGTGGAGTGGTTACGCATTCCATCATATGCCACACACTCAGGCATACACAAAGGGTGCACTGAATTAAATTGGTGTTGATCATAAATTATTCAAGTTGTAGAACAATATATCTTCATTCAAGTTTTTTCTATTGTAGCATTGTATTTTTAAACTATTTGAGCTTTAAAATATCGGAGATGCAACTTGATCGATTTAAACAGTTGCATCTACTAATTCCGATGCAGCTATAGCGTGAGATCACGTGGACGATATGCCCTACGCCGTTTATCAATTTGACCGTATTATCCGTCCCAACATTTGGGTAGAAGGTTATATTCCAGTTAAATACTCAACCCTACTCCAATTTCAGACTCACTGCAAGAATCGATTTAAGCTGACGTTTCTTAAAACGCCGTCCTTCGATATATTTGTTCACAAAAAATTAATCCCAAGTGCATACCTAGAGCGCATTTGAGCGACTCGCTCCTCAGTACTTATGGACCTACACTTTGTTAGCACATAGTCTGCTGCCATTGCTTTATGCCAGGGGATACTTGGCCTTACATACATTGTACACTGCATGATGTCCTTACAAACTTGTGTCAATATCCCAAGCTTCTTTGCGTGCTATTTACTGCATTGTTATTGTGTGTACTAAGTAGGCTGAAGGAGTACGCCCAATTCAGTGCAGATTCTGGTATTGTTCGCTACTTTTCAACGTGTACGTCAATAGGTCGAAATGACATACGGGCTTGAAAATCGATAAGAAATCGTGTGTAGACGGCCATATTTGTTCTTGATTGTCTGTGAATGCATTCACTGTGTTATGTTGGCCGTTCAGCTCCTCTATAGGAAGTTTCATTAAGATAAGATCTCATAGCTATATTGAGTTAAACTTGCTGCCATCTTAAAGTATAAGATTTAATATAAGCTATTCATAGTACACTTGCACGTTCATTAAATAAAATACATATTTTACAAATAATTTCATTTTTCATGAAAGGAAAAGCTGAGGGTTGACAGTCACTACCAACTAGAAAAATGCTGTAATTTAAACGTGTTATCATCTTGCCTACAGGCTTTACCAAATAGAATGATAGGATGATCATTCCAAATAACCGAAGTTTATGACGATTGAAAATGTAAAAGCAGGCGTATAGGCAGGACGTGTCTTTCATCAAGATAAAATGTTTCCCAAATAACATTTCAGTTCGTGATCTAGTATGCAAACCTCCACACCTAAACTCACCTATATGTGTGCACATTGATCAAAATGTAAACGTGTGTTAAAACATTAATGTAAAGGGTCCCTCATTTTCCATCGCCATTGCGTGTTAGTAGACCATAGATTTGTGGACTGAGTGATTTTGGTAAGAAACTTCAATGAACACACTGGAACTTCAGATGTCAATTCATAAGCTAAGTTTATGCAAACTATCCATTTTATGTATTTCTCCATTAACCAAAGAACGCCGTTGAAGCCTTTGCGTGTTTCCTTCGTATAAGTGTGCGATTTATGATTATGATAGGGCCTATTGAATGAAATCAATATTGTTGTTAAATATGGTTTTCTTATCTGTTAACCCTGTAAGCTTTGTATCACGTTGTCATACCTGCAAAGTGAGTGAGTGAAAACTGACTTATGATTTAGACGCAAATATTGGCATAATTTAAACGGCCTTTAATTTACAGGTTGAACTGGGATGCTACCAAGCTACTATGGTTGCTGCAACACCCTAAGAACAGTTAAACAAAAATACTGAATGTTGAGAAACATAGCACATGCAATACTTTTCTGCAAAATTCGCTAAATGTATTTAGCAATTTATAAACAATAGTTGGGGAAAATCATGATGGTTTCCCAAACCTTCGGTAATTTCCTTCCTCATCCATTCAGTCAGCATGTGCTGTGTTTGTTCAACTGTTTTAAGAGTGTATATGTAATTTACAGCCAAGTGATTACATAAATTATGTACTTTATTTATCTCAGACAAACTTACGTCATATAGTATATAAAAAAGAACGACGGAGTCTTGGCTATAGCTTGTGATGGGAAATGAATTATAGGGGAAGAAAATAGTCACCAGCATTGATTCACGTGCCGGCTTTTTCCACACACATGAAGTTGGAAGTTAAGAAAGCATGTAAAATATAATCGCCAAGATGGCCGACATATTTCGAAGTATATTGGAGGGTTGTGATAATTTTATTTTTAAACACGAGCAAGTAAAATTTTACCTGCCTTAGTTCATATTATAATTAATTTTTAATTTGTGTAAATCGAAAAAAAAAAACATTTTAAAAGCAAAATGTATTTGTTAGATTTACTTTTTGGTAATAGTTCTGTTTGCATATTTTGATATATTTTACTTTACGTTATGATATTAACATGCATGCACTGTAAACTGCAATATTTTTGGACTCAAAATGTATAAAGTAACAGGTATTGAATTTTTGAAGCAAAGAATATAAACTTGTAAAGCATAATCTGACAAACTGTCTGGTTTCAATTTATACTGAATAGTTTTATTTCTGGATCTAAATGTTTGCAGTCGATTCCAGTAGAAGCAAAAAGGTAGATGTCACATGACAACACTGCAAGATATATAGAAAAAGATTCGTTTCCTTAAACCAGCTAGCTGCAGCTCCCTGCCATTAAAAGGGGAATTCTCAATCAGCATGTGATGATACTGCATTTTGACCTTTGGTTCTTCTTGAAGAAGTGCGTGTCCATGAATTGTGTGACGTTCATGCTAATGCTAATGGGTACTGTGGGATTCGGTTAAAAGGCTATTTATGATGCAGTGTTGTGAAAAAATTGACATTCCACACAGTCTGGCTCAGTCCCCTTCCCAATATCCCAACCATCCACACTCCATTTTTACTGTAGGAAAGTATGTCCTGTGTCATGATTTTGTCGTTTTCTCGTGAGAAAACCATCAGGCTAATGTTTTTTCTTTTCAAATAACTTCGAAAAGTTTGTCATTTTATTAGTAAACTTTTCAACATCTTAAACATATAAATAATCTAGGTTGAAAAATAATTACACTATAATAATTATTTACAGTGATTAGATTAACTTGACCGTATTTCAATACTATGATACCATAACTGTATTCGTGTCATTTCAAAGAAACTTTTCCTACAATGGTGAACAAACTGAAAATCTTCGCCGCGGTGAAAAACAAGTTGACTCCACCGAGATACGAACTCGGGACCGTCCGTCTTCTAGTGCTGACGCTCTATGGCCATTGAGCTGCATTCACCATCATGTTGGTGGATTAGAATTAACGTGCTTCGTCACAATATCTTGTAAACCTCATGGGATGGTGCTTCTTATTGAGTAAAACCAATCCGGAGCTCTCACCTGGTAAAGCCTCATTTGGACAACCCTTTATTAACCGCCCATCCCAATTCTGATGAAGTCACGCTCCCTTTGCTGTGTCATAGTAAGTCTATACTCCATATAATATGATTGCTGGAAATTTTGCATTGTTATTATGTCAAACTGCAAGTCACCCAACTAGAGAGGTAACAGCTAAATTGTCAAGTCCCTTTCAGCTGTTCAGTGTAACCGTTTGTATGAAATAAAAAAACAAGACCGTGCCCACGCGCCAACGTCAATCATGACTTTTCGACTTTTGTCGGGCGTGTTATAATGTAACAACTTTTGTATTTTTACTAACATCAATGAAGGCGTCGGAGTGAGTCACTCAGTTACAAAAGGGTCTGTATGAATTGAGTTTTTAAGTGAGGTATTAGTTTGACAACATTAGGTACGACGCAGCAATGACAGAAAATATTGCACGTTTTAAAATAGCCACTACTTAAGTTCACAGGGCTGATAAAGTGTGTGAAATGAATTAGAATACCACTTGCATACCTTACTTCCGACGAACTACGAATGCTAGCACTGATTACTTCACGTTTCTTCTCAAATTCACTTCTTGGTCTTGCACAGCACTTTGCCCAACTCGGAGATGGTGGAATAATCGGAAGCAAGTTGCAAAGAAGGTTTTAAAAATGAGAATGCCAGATCCTACTTTTTCACAAATCATCAATACTAGCATTGAAGGTAATGAAAGTTAACTTGGACTAATTTATGTTTGTAAAGCAGAGTTCCCCACCCATACAGAATGCCTCTATACAAGTATGTGAGGCGTAAGTATCAAATGGGAGGGTCATGCGATTGGAATGACGTACACATTGACAGTCAAAATCGAGGAATGAGGTGAGGGGTCCCCAATATAATTGTTGAACAAAATCATGTTTAACCGTTTTGGGTAATTGGGTAATCCCATTGGGTAATCCTTTATGCCATATGATGCATCACCAGCATAGGTTTGATGGAAAACCCACCCTGCTTATATGTACCGTAAATAGCAGTAAATATTTTGAAAATTAGCAACTTTTCTACAACATTCACTCTAAAAAAGTTGGTTAAAAAGACTAACCAGCACTGGTCAAGTATGTCCAATACCTGAAATTGGTTAAAGTTTACCTAGTAATTTAACAGTAACTATCCTAACTGGCTGACTGGATGGGTTAGTAGCCATCAAATCATAAACAAATATGGTTTACATGTGCAAATATTGAAATAAAAAGACCTTCCATTCCATGTGTGTGAGGGTTATCTGTTCAAGTCGTGTATCTTTATGCTATAAGCAAGATATGATAGCGGCGTGCCCTGAGATATTTATATTTGGAATTAGTTATTATTCCGAAAATGTCAATATCAAAAACAAAATTAAAACTTGCCTGTGAGTATTTACCAAATAATTTACATGCGATGAACAAAAGAAGTTCTAACCCAACATTTTCATAATTATTTTTCTCAGTATATGAGTCGGTTATCTCAGATATTGTCTATCTTGGATAAGAAACGCGTTGAGAAATATTTTATCATTTAATGATTTGAACGGATTTTGTAAGGGAGTCTTAATCTTTTCAGTTCTGCAGATGTTCACAGAACTCGGTATTTATCCACAACGTAAACCAAAAGCCTACCTTACTGAAAAGAGTATTGCTGTAACAATGAGTATATGCACATTATATTTCACAATAACTGTGTAATGCATGTTTGACTCAACACGTGCGTGTGGTGCTTTAATTCGCAAATTATGTAAATCTGTTGGAATTTTATAACAAAGGAAGGGCCCAAGTTTATTGTTCAATCCTTAAGGGAACTCGAAAGTACAGAAATCTTTTGTGATTTTTGAATATCACACAATTAGTAATGAAACTTGTTTCTTCATACCTCAGGTTTCGATTCTATAGCACCTTACAGGGACTTCTCTAATAACACCTTTCACAGTCTCATGCACCTTCTTTGTCCATTCACGGTTCCATAGATATTCTTTGTAATGTGCTTCATTTGAAATTAACTTTGCGGAAGTTCCGTTTTCGAAATACTAAACATACACTGGTGGGAATACCTATCGCTCGACAACTTTCATTGACTCATGGTTATTCTCTGGTTGTATACAGTTTATGATAAGTTCTATAGTTGAAAATAAGTTTTGTAGCCTAAATATACAGTAATTGCTTACAGAAAGTGGCATAATCAGTCTTCTCGTTCTATTGGGCACTGTGGGTTGGCACAAGGATTTTGCCAGGAGGGAACTTGCTATAGACACCACATGTGGCACCGGCGAAGGCGCGATGGAACGCGAGGCCTGAACGGGTGTGGTCCAGGCTGCCAGGGACAAAGCCATCGGAGGCTACCGGGGTTTTCATGTGTCATTTAGACGAAACTCTTTCGTCTTAACGGTCTAAAAATTAGTTGGGTAACTTCAAGTGAGATTGTAGTGGTAACAAAACCAAGTGACCAGGGTTGGATCCAGCAGACATTTTGAAAAAGGGGGGGGGGCTCGAACTCAGTAAAGAAAGCAGTTGACGGGCATTTAAATGTGATTCTCTTAGAGAAACAACTATTCCTGACCTAACGACTTCGGAACCCGAGCTGAACACCACCTTCAATTGGCGCAAAGTATACAGAAATTTTTTTAAAAAACACAACGCTCAGACAGCTGGAAATGATATCCAGATATTTAGGCGATTTTTCTTTCATTTGAAAAAGGTAAAATTTGCTGACTCTCTTGACCAAAGAAAACGGAATCAATTTATACGAAATCCGGTAGTCAAAATCTGATTACAGAAGACATTTTTTCGAACTTCATCCCACATCGCAATTGGGAGGAAACGAGGGAGGGGGGAACAAGGGCACAGTTTCCAGGGGTACTCCCCTTATCACAGATTACATGTAGCCTTATATTTATTATTATACGTATGATATCACGTGACTTCATGAACAGGTAGATGTATCTGTAGCAATCCTTTCAATGACTGAATCATTTGGTTGAAAACCTAGACCGAGATAGGAGGTGGGGGGGGGGGGGTGATGAGGAAAAGTAGTTCAACCTGCGGGGTACCACCTGTTTAATTTCTTTTGTGTGAGAGAAGAAATGCTATTAATTTCGTGGTTTTGTTTTTAATTTATGTATTAGCTTAGACCTATACGGTTATGTTATGATACATCATATGACCGTATGTAGGAAAGGTTCTAGTGAGTTGGTTCATAGTAGCTGAAGCTCTCAACAACAGCGCGGACAAAGTGTTGACTAAAACGAATATCATAAAAAGACACCGGAAAGGCGATTTCAAAGTTTATGTACTCTCAACGAAATGCAACAAGAAGCCATACGTCCACTGCAATATATTGTTGTAGATGATATATTGCAGGCCCATTACTCTAACCCCGTACTCCTGTACCATAAATGTTTCTCACGGTCAAAACTTTAATAAACAATAGGGATTCTTGTTCATGCTATTGTAGACGTTGTTAACTGAGATAAATGGCTCTTATTCTCTTCATAAACATTGTTTAAACTTTATACTTTCTACTGCCAGTCGTATAGCACATCAGGCCTCTCTGTCAGTTTAGTCGAATTGTGTTAAAACGTTGCATATGTTACGTACAAGGTAACACCTCTCTTTTCAGAAGGTGACATGTCGTTGACGCCTCTCTTTGTGTGAATTAACAAAAGAGTTTGATTGACCGCATTCATTTTAGAGATTTATACGTCATCCTTGACGTAGGCAATGAAATGCGTGGTGAAATGAAATATACACAATAACTAAAACAATCTGGATTAGAAAATCACAAAATTTATCAGAAAATTCGGAGAAATCCATCAGATATATTATGTACGGCACAACTTGTGTATAATCTGTCCAAAGTTAACGTTGTTTCTTTAGTTGCAATAAATTCACACAAATATACATCATTGGTGAAACATTAAAAAAAAAGTCTGGATTACGTTGAACTTGGTCATTAAGTCTAATTCAACTGCGGGTATATAGGCATAAACTTAAACCGGGAAAATTGTTAAACAATTTGTAACTTTAGTAAAATAGGTGCGGTAAATATTAAACAGAAACGGGGTAGGTTAATGGACGCATGCTCATCTTCTAGTAGCTTTTTTAGGAGTATGGGATATTGGTCGACAAAGATCGAAATACTCTTCAACCTCATCCTTCGAACTTTCACAAAAACTTGAGAGAGAAAAAATGAAGATATTCAAAGGTGGGAAGATATGTGTCATAAAAGGATGAGTTTTATAGGCTTGTAAGATTATACAGGCCGGGGGAGGGGACACGACACAAGATGGCATATAGCACAGATAAGTGGTAGTTTGGTACCATTTTTCAAATTTATGCTGAAACAATAAACATATACAGCAGTTTACTTCTTATTTCTTTTACAGTTTGTTAGAGTTTTACCGCCAAGTTTCCAATCAATTGGTTCAAGTCGAGCTGGCCACGACCTTTTTTCTAGTCGTTGCACACTGGCTTATTTCTTTCAAAGGTATCGTTCATAATATTTTGGTACGGAATCCGAATAGTGTATCAATGTAACGAAATAAATCCATACTTTGCAACTATAGCCCTTCGTAAGTTTATTTCTTTAGTAAACCCTTTCCTAACCCCTACGACAAAATGTTAATCATGACGGTACAAGTCCGAAGGCATGAATGTGACAAAAGGTTTACAAATCAAAATGTTAGGATTTAATGCATTTTAGTTCTTCAATATTGAATATTCACGGTAAACCAAGCAGTAACTATAATAGTTATAATTTCATAAATGTATAATTTCAAAATCTGGAGCAAAAACATTGGCACGTGCATGGTTTCAAAGAGCAATCACGTTGAATGACTTCATTTTTCCTTTAAGTTTCGCATAGATTCAACCTACTTGACATTGTTCGAAGCAGGTTGCGTTGTACAAGCAGGTTCTATTCTATAATTTATAAGGTACCACTACCAGTACCAGGACTTAGAGTGCAGGGCCCTGGTATATTCTTCCCCTCTTTGGAACTGCTGAATTATGTGACATAAAATATAGCCAGTCTTGAATAAGGATTATATGACAATTGTTACTGAGGTGTGCATCCCGGATTATGGTATAAAATATCCAGAAAGCGTTGCACAAACACTTTTTCTTGCCTTGTGACACAACCAAGTGCGAACTTTAAGGGAGAATTTGGTTATTGAGAGTTATAATCTATGGAAAGTTAAAAATTAATAGGACTCTTATAGTGAGATCCATTTGAACCTATGAATCTGATTCCTAAGCGAGTTCGGTAATTTGATTTGCGGGTTTTGCACCGTGCGCGCATCCTCCAAGTAGTTGGGATAACTTAACAAAACGCGGCCCGGCACCAACAATACATCTTCCATGATTAGAGTTTTCGTAGAAATTTTTGTGGGATCATTCTTCTTCATGGGCCATCCATAATATAAGATTCGATTTTGAGTGTGGTTTGTGCATGCAGTAAACTGCAAAAATTGCCTTTTAGGTGTAAAAATTTGCATTTCAAACTTTCGTAAAGTAAAGAAGGGTTGAGAACCGTCAGTTGGACTTCCACGTGTTTATGCACCTACTGCAAGAAAACAAGGGAACGTACATGCTGAACTCGGTTCGTTAATCCCATCGTGTACACCCACAATGCCATGCGGCAACAAATTACGGAACTCGTGTATTCCTATAGGCCTATGGGTCTAATTAAGTAATCAGTTACGTAACGTAAATCATGCTCAATTTTCTACACACATATAATTTTATGAATATTGTAAAGGGTTGCACTTGAATTTGATGTAACGAAAAATGTCCATCCTGCAAAAAAATTAAGTAGGAACAGTGATTTTATTGTGAGCAGGGAAAGTCCCGACAGGTTCTTCTCGCAACCTTGTACAGACACTGTGCCAAGAACAATTGAACAAACCGTCTTAGTAGACTGAATGCCTCGCCTTCTCATTCTATAGATCTAGCACCGATCAAACACATCCCCTTTTGAAGGAGTTTTCTTCCACCATTATATATTCCCGAGTTCCTCTATCTCAATTTGTTTTATAAACTCTGTTTATCGAACAACACTATCATCAGATCGTGGTAGTTCGATGTTTTACCGAAAACAATCTTATTGCGTCGATTTGCAGAAGTAAAAATTCCTGTAGCTCTCAGCCCGCTTGACACAAAACATACTGGTTGAACAAACAGCGTTTATTTGCTCGCTTGCGCTTGTTCGCTTCTGTTATTGTTTGTTCTACATCCCTCTATTGTGATATAAAATGGACAAATTCACCCTCCTTTTATCTCGTTTGTCTTGGACACATCTATGAAAACGTTTGATCTAAGTCTGTTCCGAAATGACTACAGTGAACAAGCCTGGACATCAGCTCCTTTCTCAATTTAGGCTTAGATTTACAGAGACCCGAATCTTTTCCTGTTCATTTTTTTGTCGTTTAAGTAAGCTTTTGATTAAAAATAACACTTGAAAGGGCAAGTGAAGGTGAAAGGAAAGCCCCGAAGATGTCCCACTTCCGATTTAACCCCTAAACCTAAACCAAACCGAAGCAACCAAAAAGCCCATATTAACTGATTAATCAGATTCTTTCATGTATGAACAGTGGCATAACTCCTACACTGTCCCATGCGTTCCAAGTTGGGGTGACCTCCACTGGCACCCTGGCTTCAGGGGGTACCAGGACGGGTGTGGCACACACTATAATACTTTGGTTACAATTGTCAGAGCCCTTTGATAAGAATGCTCCTCGATTTGATTGTGCATCTGTAGAGTGTCTCCCTCTGTGGCAAAGCAAAGATAATGCCGAGACGGTAGAACTCTGGGGTCCTAACAATATTTTTTTTTTATTTTCGGACCGAAAACTCGTTTTTCGGTCTGAAAGCGTGTATTTTATTTTCGGATTGAAAACGTGTCGGACTAACAACATGTACCCAGATTTCTATTCAGAGTTACCTCTACGAGAAAACACGTCAAATACAGTACAACCATATGTGTGACGTGTGCAATGAGATTAGTTATGCAGGCAAACCCGGTTTCTTGGAGTTTGACATGCAGTCAAGTAATATCTATGGTATCAATAATTAACATCGACAAACTGAAGATTTTAGAGCCTATCCAAAAATGTCACATCGATCATGAGCATCGAGTTAGAAAACCTATTTACATTATCGTGAATTGTCGCAACTGGCAAAACTTTATTTTACGATAACGCAAGGGGATGTGAACGGTTGGGGACAGAGTAACGACAGCTTTTTGATGATAACATACTAAGTGGAAAATATGTGGGGCTACATACCCAGTCTCCCGGTTTACCCCTCTCTAGTCATTAGCTAAGACCCACGTTATAGGCATTAATAAGGAAGGGTCCAAGTTCCTCGCCATGATTATCCTACTGGCGTGACTCAGTTCATCCTGAAAGTAGCTTACAGTCAGACGACAGCCTCCCATCTCAGTGAGTCATACTGTTTACTATCCAAAGCTGTTACAAGTAAAGGTTTCTTCCTACGATAGCTCACTTTTATTCCAGACGAGCTAAATGATCTGAGCTTTCATGCGACTGCATGTGATGTACAAGGATCAATATGTGAAAATCGTTCGAGACGAGAAATAACCGTCGTGAAATATTAACATAGAAGCAGCAGGCATTGAAATTTTACTACAACCCTGGCAGACATGATTTATGCATATAGCGCAACTGAAGGGTTGCGTGACTCATATTGCCTTTTCAAGGAAGAAAATCTTAAACCTCAAAAGTTTATGATAATGAGAGAAATTAGAGACAAGGCAAAACAGTGACGGAGCTAAATGTTTTGGTCAGAGGCTACAAGAACGGGATGCGTCTACTCAGGATGTAAGAAATCTAAAAAGGGCGCCAACAGGTATGGGGTGCCATCACCTCTCCGACCATATGGTAGGTTCGCCACTGGACCGACCCATCCCCAAATACCGTATGGTTTTATGTGCACGAAAATTGAAGGTGTTATGATGTGATGATTGTGGACCATTGGAGATCCAACCCCACGCTTGTGTAGGTGTTTTGCATAGTCCTATGACAAATTGGTAAAACAAACGATATCAACTTGTCTTGTGCAGGTTTGGACATACGCAGAACATCAGTTTGTGACTGGTATTACTTGTAGCAAGTTCTGTATAGTCTGTAGAACCCCAGCAACACGAACGCATGTGCTCTCAGATGCAGCCAAGCGTTAAACCTCCACGGATGAAATTTTTTCATAGCTTTCGAAATATATAAAAATGTATTTAGTTAGTTAGTTAGATTAGATCAACTCGATAAAAAGTTCAAAGTTTAAATTTACTTTCAAGTATGGTTCACGGTTTTCCTTAAGTCGCCTGTTACGACAGGCGGGAAATACCTATGGTATATTCTAAAAATGTATCACGGTAATGGCAGAGCGGAATTTTTTCCCAAGTCGAATTATTTCTACGGGAGAGGAAATCGTTATCTACCCCCCCCCCCCCCACCGAGGCCACTCGTCAAGTTACATTCATAGACGTTTGATGTGTATAGCTCATTGTAACCTGTTTTATTTAGTCGTTGGCCTGTGAAGTTGTTATTCAAATTATTTTTCTGCATTAATTATTACATACATTGTTCTTTGTTTCGAAACGATGGAACAATTCGCACATTTTTTTGTATTTGTGGTATAAAAGTTGACTGGATAAAGACAAGAAGAATTGAAAAAGAAGAAAAGAATCCTAAAAAGTTTATGTTGTACCTCTATATGTAATGACACATGTCGTCCCTCCAGAGATATCCTTATATAAAATCTTATTTTTTATTTCTTCTCATTTTTGTAAGTTTGGTGCGGTTGATCATTAAAGGAAACATCAACGTTAAACCGTAAGTTTGTTATCCTTTCGTTCAAAATTTCACTTGAACTTGAAAAATAGTACCCTCTTCTCCTCCATCGTCCAAACGAAACATCACTGAGATATTCAATCGTTACGGGTCTTTTAAGCTCTAATATTTCAGACGTTCAAGGGGATTACATCTTAATGTGTTGAGTAACAGAAACTGAAAAACCTGAATCATGTTTCCCCTGTCATTTTGTGTGAATTTTTTAAGTACGAATGACAGTGTATAGGTGGGATGGGATATGATGACTGCATACGGCGGCACCATATTTATGCAGTGCCATGATCAGATGATTGATCCCCCCCCCCCCCTTATACGCGAACACTCGACAGCTGGATTCACGTACCCTGATTTGAAACATCACTCTTGTACAACTCAAATTCCTTCTTTTGTTCTGTTTTGTTTTTTAATAGTAAAATGTTTCCAGGGTTTATGGTTCTTAGGTTTTAATGTATAAGCTAAACCGATCATCAAACCCTCATAGGAATTTGACGGGTGGACATTTCTGGGATCCAGATGCGTAGCCATGAGGGGGACTAGGTTTGAGACCGGCATGGCTCAAGTTTGAAAAATTAAATAATGACAAAAACGTGGTAAAAATCTTTATTTCATTTGAGACGCAAATATCATACTACACACTTGGATCTGATGGATATTTGTTTCTCCAAAGAGGATGGGATACCCCTCTTCTTAACCGACTTCCCCATGTATCACTCCAAAACTCCATAATTCCATGACCCATCCTGACCAAGCACCATTTACAAACAAAACTGGAACATAACTGAAAATAAAGAACCTTTTAATCATCACAACTAATTGAAATAAAACCGGAAACTGGGAACATCGAACTTTGAGAACATTGAACCCGGATCGAAGTTTATTGAAAATTTTCTTGAATTTGGGTCCATTCGGTAACATAGGCCTAATCCCCACATGAAAGAAAATAAATAAAATAAATAATATACTATACTGCAAGGTCGCTATGTTTAAGTCAGAAATAAAAAAAAAATAACTTAAAATATGGATAAAGACAAGGCCTGAAAACAGAGAAGTAAAGAGGACAGTAGACAATTTCTGGTTTAATAGCGGGTTTGTGAGAACTGTGGACCTGGCTAGCAAGCTGCCCGCTGGTAAACGTTGTCTTACGAACAGGATAACAAACGTGAAATGAGATAAACGATTGAGTGTCTAATCCTTTTACATCAATTTGTTTCCAGGTCAGGTACAAAAGTTCCGAAAAAGTGGAAAAAGTGCAGTGCCCTTGCTGTGGTAGGGGAAGGAAGTTGATATGATTGTAGAATTGTTCTTTTTTTGGAGCTAATTTGAGACTTGCATTCCTTACCAATTACTAGAAAGATATAGGCCTATACGTTTGTATCAAAAGAAGCATGGCTGACTTTCCCGTGCATATACGGTACGTCATTTTGACATTACAATTACTAAGGTATTTCAGAAGGGTTTTCTGCTGAAATTTCCTATTGCCGGTGATAGTTTTGCTTTATACTCTTTAGTCTGTGTGAAAATGTGTAATAAGAGTATGAATGAAAAGGCAAGAACTTAAGTCCAATATGACTAGAGCGGCTGTGCCACAATTTTCAACTTAACGAATAAAAGACCAGTGACATCATAATGGAGTAGTCTTTTGAAACAGATTCGTCAGTGTGACAGTTGTTCGACTGTTCAAAGAGCAATATTACCACAGCATACCAATAGTGATTACTTGAAACTAAATAGCGCAAACTTACTTTTATTACAGCCAAACATTGCAGACCGGTCGTCTCTGATGTTTTGTCACACGGGGCCCTGCTAAAGGGTCTGTCTTTACTCTATAAGTAATTATATAGTAAGTTATCGAAATGATACAAGCTAAGACAAGAAACCTAGAGTCGTTTAGATGGATAGATGCAGGTGGGGAGGTCTAGTGGCAATTCCCTGGTGCCATGGGTGCCACCGCCTTTTCGAGGACGTATGACGGGCTCGTCGCTAGTTTCTGCGGACCGATTTAGCCTTAGTCCGTCTGGGCTACGGGTACGTAGCCCATCTTCGGTCTCGCCACCCAATCCTTTTAGGATTCATGTTTAAAACTGATATATAATTCCTCTAACGCGTGTTACACTGGTGGTTATGACGTCATATATGTGATTGCTTCAGTTTCTTTTATTGTTGAAACACTACAACTTTACTTGTCCATATCCTGAGAACCACACATCGGATTTCAATGTAAATTTCACAAAAAATACTGAAAGTTCCCCTCTGACGTATCGAAACTTGATGTGATCTTAAATCCTCGGAATGCATGCTCTATGGCATATAAGAATCGCCATTGACGGGGTGGTCTATCCTCGATTGATTCCAAATGCACCCGCGCCCCTTTTAAACCTCTTTTAAAAATAGTTACTGTGATTATATCTCTACAGTGCTAATTCCCATGCAGGATTCTGGACGTAGCGTACTTTCAATATCTTAGCACACATTATTAGTTTACCTACCAAAAGCGGGTCTTGCTGGTCTCTCATGCCTGCACCGCTGACCATGAGTAGTCTGGTAGTGGGTGGGTCTGTTATACGAAACATAAGCAGTGGTCTTAGAAAATCTTAAAGCATCAGTTTTTGGTAATATTGAAGGATTTCTGTTGTCTTTCGTGGACTGGAAAGAAGTTTGTTTGGAGCCTGTTAGAACTTATTCCCGGTAAAACTGTGTAGTTAGTGAGTTAGAGGGGGCAGGGAGCTGTTATCCAAATAAAAGCTCCCTGGAAGGAGTTAACCGCTGTGTTTCGACGCAATTGGTTTATGTTGGGCCAGCCACTCCGTTTTTCCCGTTGTGGCTCACTGGCTTGTTTTCCCTACTCCGTTGCTTAAGATGAGCCCCAAACACAATGACAGTATATTCCATTTTTAAAGTCTTCGGTGTGACTCGGGTGAAAACTAGTCGAACTCTGGCATACCTCCCGGCTGAAGTCGCATACTCTAAAACGGTAGACTGGCAAATTAGTGTAGTTCAAAAGGCTGAATGTCTCTGGCATATAATTTGACATATTGGCTCTAACCATGTAGAGAGGTACAGCTGCTTTAAGAGTAATTTACAAATACAAAATTATCCCCTCAGTTAATGTTCACTAGGTCCCAGAAATAATCCTATATTTCTTTTGAAATTCAATCGCAGCTGTGGTTTCACTGAAGATCCACCACTCCAATGACACCCTCCCTTTAAAACACAACTTTCTTTTTTATACAACCGCGAAGTTGCTGTACATTAAATGTTTAGTCGTCAGGAAATGCAACTTAATTTAAGGGTCCAGAGCTTGAATTATTCTTCTCTTCTTTGCCCTTGTGGAGGTCACCAGCCGTCATCACCCCTATGACACTGATTTCATCTCTGAATGTATAATGAGTGTATGCCTGTAGTCAGGCGCGTAGCCAGGATTGTGTCATGGGGGGAGTTGGTGTCATGGTGGTTGGGGGCACGACATGAGAGAAAAGTCTAAGGATGTAGAGAAAAAACCGATATTTTAGGTGTTTTTGCATTGCAAGGTTGGGTCGGGGGGGGGGGGTTCTGACCCCCAACTCCCGTGGCTACGCCACTGCCTATAGTAAATGAATTTAAATGTGGTGTGATATGTCATCAAAAAGATCTGACTTACGTGGCAGTTGAAAGTTGAAAAAGTTTTAGCGAGGAAAATTTATTAACAATTATGTGAGTATCTTTTACAGTTAACGACATCTGGAGATGTACTTCTTCCAAGTTTGAATGTTTCTGAAGCAACAGTTGCTTATGCTAAAATAATGATGTAGAGTGTTGCACATAGTGTTGAAATTTCTTTTGTCGACCCTACATTACTTACTGGTATCTCGTAATTACTCATCAGATGCGGTAGTTTATGGTTTCGTAATTGATATTGATGATTTTCAAGCACACAATTTAAAATAGTATTTCAAAATGACACCCTCAGAATGGGGCATACTAATGTTACAATTTTCCTTGAAACGAAGATTTCAAATAACAAATGCAAAAGATAACATTAGCCGTATATGATATGTCCCTTCCTGGACATCATAACATTGCATATTGAGCTCGTGTTTAATCATGGTTTAGTGGAAATAAGATGTCGTCCTGTAAAATGGTCCTTTTTTGCGGAATTAGATGGGAAATGTGGTCATTTCCTTGGTTTCTAGTGCTTTTTACATCAAATTACCCAACTTCGTCGTTGTTTTCATGTTACACAACTTTTGTACACAGTAAAACTGTCCGTTTGGAAATATATGTAAACGTGACTTGTCTGAATAACCAACGTGACCCTTCCGTGCAAATCCCCAATGCACAAAACAAGTGTAAATCTGTTAACTGAAAACAATATAAGAATAAATTTGATTTTTAATGACAACGTCAATTCAATCAGTAGCTTCAAATACAGACTTGACCGAGACTTGACCACCAGCAAAAATAAATGAAGCGTGTTGAATGGCTACAAGAGGACGCTATAAAAACTCTCGCAGTCAGATCGCTGGCCAATATAACTTGTGCCAAAATTGGAAAGTATAATAAAAGAAAAAGAGCAAAAGTTGACGGTGTGCAGTGATGTAGCTACGGGGGGGGGGGGGGGGCGGGGGGATGGAGTTAGAACCCCCCCCCCCATGATCCAACCTTGCAATGCAAAAAACCCCTAAAATAGCGGTTTTTCTCTCTATCATAGGACTTTTCCCTCATGTCGTGCCCCCAACCGCCCGCCTTTAATTACACAATCCTGGCTACGCGCCTGACGGTGTGGGTACTATGTCTCGACCGCCCTTTGGCTGAGATCATGTGTAGTATCTGTTCTTTCATCCAGTCCAGAGAAAGCCATACAAGACAGACCAATGATGTAAATGCTCTGAGGGCCATGACCGGATTGGTCGTTAAGTGTTGTCCTCCAGTGGACGTAGCTTCCTTGGGAAGCAGTTTCATAGTTCGGCTTCGCCGAACGGTTCTTTGCCAGAGAGTAGGTAGGACCGTAGAAAAAGGTACTATGACTGCTTCATTTAGCTTCAATGAGACGAACAAGGAGACAAGGTGATAAAAGGTTAAAATTAAATATACTTCAGGTGAAAACCTCTTCCAATTTTAACATTATTGCACTGTAAAGACGGTTTGCTTGAGACGGCTGGCATGCAGCAGAGTGGCATGTAGAATAGACGTTAAGGTCTGTGTTTCAGGACCATTCAGAGCCTTTACTATTGAACAACAGAATTTTTCGAATGATCAATGGGGGAGACTTGACCAGGCATGTTTTATCTACGTCCAATTATCTAGCCTAGAGTCTCGCCAAGTATACTCACTTAGGCAAAACGGAGCGTTGTTTATTTTAAAAACAACGGGTATTTCCAAGACTGATTATTATTCGATCGCATTGCCATAATATCACGGCAATCGAAGTTACTAGTTGACGAAGTTAATGACAGACGCACTATGTACGGTACTAGACATGGAATACAGTATGGCGTAACTTATATAAGTCTCTTAAAGTACGATCTTTGTGTGCATAATCATAGTTGCCAGTTGCATTTTGTTTGCTTACATAAAATATAACACCCAGTAGCAAAAACCTCATCTGCAATTACACATTAATCTTCGTATCAATTTCGTAGTTATCTGCGTTATATCTGATCGTAACTATATTACTTCATTAATTAGTAATTTCCCTTAAAAACAAACCGTCAGTTTCATGGAAATTGTCATTTTGTATCGTTTACTTGTATAAAGCACTGGCAGCCGATGAAATTGTATGTGCATGAGAAAGACAGTCGCGGCTTTACCCATACCATATGTGCGAAAGCGGGATCTACCCGATGTTCCCGAGGTCCAATATCCCCAAGGTTCGATATTCTCAGGGTTCAATGTCCACAACGTTCAATGTTCCCATGGTTCGATTTTCCCCGTTTTCATATTTTTGTTGGCGGTGGTTACAAGGTTCTTTATTTCCAGGGTTCAATGTTAATTGGTGTTCGATATTCCCGGCCTGAGAACATAGAAATGTAGGAAAGTTGAACCTTGGGAACATTGACATAGCCCTGCGTATTATTAAGGGTCACTGGCCTGTTGACACAGACATTAACTCAGAGGATGCGTTATTTTTTCCTGGGACGAGTCAGTCTAAATCTGGCTAATGAGCGAATAAGCTTCTTGAAAACAGGCCACGCCTCTTATTCTTAACTGACCACTCTTCGACTTTTTCCCAATTTTGACACCCTGATATATGAAAGAACGGGCTAAATATCGTTAATAAAGATGTCTCTTATCTCAATTCCAACACTAATTTTCATTTTGTAAACAAGTTTCAAAAAATAAAAACCGATGGGGACGGACTCGTTTAGCTAAGAATACAGGCTAGGCAGAACAAACTCTTCCGTTTACTGTTACTTGTAATGTAACATTCAACGATTATAAACTACTGCTTCATATATGTGAGAGATTACCCAAGACAAATAATCCACACACTTTATCGAGTGCGACGTTTTAAATTGCAACTTGCATCGTCGACCTTGAGCGTATTGTGCTTGTCTATTACATTGAAATGCATATAAACTATAGATAGACGTCCCTATATATGAATTATATTCTTCTTAAAGTGTACCTCAAGTCAAAAAAATCAAAAATATATATTAAGGGGTATAAGAAATGAATTCTAACAGTCCAACTCCCATCTTCATGGGACATTCCTGAGCTGAGATATAAAATGTTGAAGTTTATTCACTCTAATTGAAATGGTTCATTGCGCAATAATTTGTGATGTCATGCTTGTACTACTCGAATTACAATCTTTGTATTTCTTTGTTTTTCAGAAAAGTTACTGCACCTTGCGCCAAGGTGTGATAGCACTCTTGCTCATATGGGGTGATGTATTCTCTGTGCGACATAGTCTGCAAGCAAACAGGAAGTGTTCAAGGTCATGACAGCATGATTAGTTTTAAAGAAAACAAAGCAGGTTATGTGAGTTGTACAACAAGAAAGTCACAATTTATTGCACAATGGACCAATTTGTTTTAAGTGAATAAAGTTCAGCAGTTTATATCTCAGTTCAGGAATTTCCTATGAAAATGGGAGTTGGACCGTTAGAATTCATTTAAAGTGTACTTTAATATACATTTTTGTATTTTTGGACTTAAGGTACACTTTAAAACCTTGTTAAGGGAATGACGTTTCTTCAATAAAACCAAGATCTTCAAAATAAGCAATCATCTTCATAAAGTTAACTATAGTAATAAGTCACGATACATAGTACATACAGTAAATTAAGAACACTGGTTTGTTTTTTCAATCAAAACAAGAGTCACATTTCTCTCGTGTAATTTGTTCTGCCTTTCCGTTATCTGGTATCGAATGGACGAAGTCCGAACAATCAAGTGATGACCCGATTCAGAGACCCATAACTGGGGTCCATCAGCTTTAATCTGTTAAGTTCTTTGCTTACGTGTGTCAAGGATGGCTGTACACTAAAATAGCCCTTGATTCCCTGAACGTCTCTGATTATGAGGGTTTAAGTTTAAAATTGCAGGTAGACAAAAAAAAAAAATTGTGACGATTTAAAGGCAGTCATTCGTCACCTCAAACTACAGTTTCAGTATAAAAATATCAAAACTCTCAATTGGTACAGCTCTTTGATTGGCATCACATTCAAACAATGCATCATAGCTAAATTACACAGCATGGTCACTGAGAGTGTCTTGATTACATATTATGGACTTGTATGGCCACTAGGACAAGCCATGAAGCAATAAACTAGGATTGTGTCTGGATAAATATGAGTTTTAGATAAATGTGGGAGGGGCTAGAAGTAAGTAGGTTGGGAGAATTGGAACTGTTTGGGATGATGAAAATATGCCTTTAAGGCTGATGGACCCCTCTAATTAGTGGCAGACTTTCACAGCTGCTCAGATTTGTTTACAGGTTACAATAACGGTAACAATAGGTTAGGGTGCAACTCAATTTTTCGAATGCATTTAGTGTTGGAAGCTCTATGTGTCGATCGCTTGGGCGAAGAAAAAATGAACTTCTTCTACAACCTGGCACAACAAATCATGTATCTGTGCGCCACATCTTTATGAACTCCATCAAGTGTGATTATTGGCGGTGTAAAGTCCAAAATATACCTGTCATTATCAGTATATTAGCCTTTACACTTTAACATCTAGACACTGACATACTTTGACAGATAATATCAGGTAGCCGTTATTAGCACAGCTTTCCTTGATGGTATTACGCCGGTCTTCTTATATGAGCCTTAACATGTAGAGGGCGGTATCATCTCAAACTACCTTACAAATAGCCTATAGGTTAGTTAGATGAGATTTAAAGACACACTAACACGAATGTGTTATTATCAGTCAACTCGATAAAAAGTTCAAAGTTCAAATTTATTTTCAAACAAGTGCATGTTTGGTTTCTCTTTAGTCGCCTCTTACGACGGGAAATACATTGGGCATATTCAACGACCCCCAGTCCACAGGAGCCTTACAGATATAGGAGTCCTAAAACTTCTTAATCTTAACGAACTGTGTGATAACATATTCTGATACCTAGTAGAGACAGTTCAACCCGGGCTCACGCTTCAGTCAGATTCACAGCATCCTTCTTCTTACAGCTGAAACGCTCAAAGAAACAAAATTAAAATGTACCTTCACAAACATGATAATAGCCAAATTCAGAGTGTAATAGCCAAGTAGGACCATAAATTTATAGATCCAACAATCTCATACGGTTTTTAGATTTTGATACTTACTGTTATTAGGAATTTCTTTTCAACAGTCTATTACAACTTGCTGATCTTGTACTAGGTTTTATGAAACATCGTACTTAGGTTGATTCTTGACCCTCTCAAAATGCTCCGCTCTGGGGCAAGTGGGTGGGAGGGGCATATACCTTCCTAGTTCGGGGAAAAATAATAGACCATTCGGTAAATGAGATAACCAGGAAAAATGTTCTGTCGTCTTTGCTGAACCACTTGGTCCGGAAAGTTTTATGTCACAACAATCCACATCGCACAATATTGACTCTACCCTTATGCAAGGATTTATCACACAGTTGTAAGTTATGCATTGTAGGCTCAAATGAAAATGTAGGTTAACCTGTACACAAGGCGCGCAGAGGCGCAGGATGAACGCAGTTTTACTTGATTTAGTCCACTTCTATGAATACCTTCGAATCATCTTCTATTTTGTGCCGAAACTCTTGGTTTCGACCCGGAGATTGAAGGCTTTATGGGAGCGCCAAACCCTCTTAACAGTTTAATAAAGAATGATTATCAAACTGAATTCAATAAGTTAAGATATTTTGATATAAAATTAACAACATGTCATAAACAACAACAATAACCATCATACACGTGTAACGAACGGCTGTTGAAGCATTCAAGCAAATAAGTTCATTCCTGGGTTAATCCAGTAATTACTAGACAATTAGACTTGTCTGCCGTCGATGTGAGCCAACCTTCCTTTAATCTTCTTTATTTGCCTGAATCGGACTTTTGTAGAAAAGGAGAGTATAGCCTAATGGCAATAATTTAGTAATTGAACTTATTCTTTTTATTGTTATTTCCAAGGCAAACCATCCATGTATATATTGGGTAAGTGTTTATATATAATTCATCTGCCTGCCTGCATCACGACAGCCTTCCTTGTTCAAGGCACATCGAGTAAAATGACACTGTGTGCACTTGGGAAGATGGGAAAGGCTGGTCACAAATAAAATGCATTTTTTTCTGTGATAATTATCATTTTGTAACATAAAAAGTATAAGACAATGTTGTAAACTGATAAGCTAAAGAAAGCCGTCACACAACTAAATATTTGATGTTACCTGTTCTTTATGAGTTTCACTGTCGTCACTGACAGTTTGTCAGTTAGATCAGGGATCTGTTCTGTTGCAGATTCCTAGATAGGCAACTCCCTGGTTAGATGGCATTAAACACCATACCAGGGAGCCGTAGCAGCTCCCTGACCATACCAATACGAATGTGTTAAGTCTAGTGTCTACATAATAAAAAGGTAAAAAATTAAATACGGTTCAAGTACGACAGGCAGGAAATACAGTTCTACAAACCCCAACTCATGGGAGATTACAGACTCGGATGCAACTGTAACAAGAGGTGTAGAAATATCACTCTGTGGTGTTTGAAGAATTTTCCCCTGACCACCCCTTCCCTCTATAACCACCTCTTCATAGGCCAAAGAAGTACGCCAAGTTGCCGCATCTTCATGATATTTTGTATTCCCCTCATGAAGGTCCTCATTAAGTGCACTCACTGGTCTATCTTAATTTCAGTACCGAAACGTAGACTATACTGATATTGAGGGGTTTTGAAGTGAAAGAGACTGAACGGAATAAAATCTTCAGAATGGATGTTGCAACATTAAATAAAGAGTATGAGTCACAAGGACCACTTATTTCACTTCAAATTGGTAGGTTTTGTTATTAAAGAGATGGCCCTAATATAAAAATTGGTACAAAGCATGACTATACGCATGCATGCATGCTAATTATCTTATCATCGTATTGATAAAAAGAGAATCAATAGGAATTGTGTTTCTGTCTGTAAGGATAACTTATGTAAACATCACGTTTCTTTAAAGGCAATTAAAGTGGAAACAACGCTAGTTCCCCCTAGCCTACGTAATTCTGACGTCATATGCGACTTTTCTTGACGAAGTGTCGAAACTTGATTGTCAGAGCGTGACATTTTTCTCTGAGAACTTGTATAAACATCGAAGTCAGCCTTTGATAACAAAATAGCGATTACTTAAAGATTCTTGTAATTTAACCAAGTCATGAGCTCATCGTGTTGTGAAACTGTTTTGATATCGTAATTGGCCGTCCTGCTTCACCGAATTTGCTGGCTACCATTGTTAAAAAAAAAAAACGTCCTTCACGTTTCGATTTAAAGAGAATATAAGCAGCTCCCCTTGAGTACCTTTCTTTGCGTCACCGACGAATTCATGGAGTTAATCAGACCAGTAGCTAAAGAAACCTTAGGTCTGTTTTTTACATTTTTTTGGGGGGGGGGGCACGTCATAGAAGGAGGTTCGCCAGCCTGGGAGAGGGTTCTCACTCTTTTGAAAATTATTGCCTTTTTCGAGAGCCATATGCAAAATACCTGCAAGAACTTTGACGTTTGAAGATCAGTCTTCCATGCTTGGTTGCGCGGGTACCTCATATGGATAATATGTGGAATCCTTCAGTGCAAGATCTTTTTATTGGAATTGTGTTGGCAGGCGGAGTCGTGGCTAGGTGTACCTGAATTTTATGTAGTTTCGATTTCCCTGAGAAGATTAAAATACCCTCTTATTACTTCATAAGGAAGACTACAATTTTCCCCGTTGAGTCAGTTGATATGAATATGGATGTGGATATAAGGGGAAAAGGCTTCGATTGTAAGCCTTCGTACTGCAGTCTAGCTCCCCACAGATGTAGGGCAAATGTATGAGTTAAAAAATGTACACTAAACCGAGGCCATGGTTTTAACGGGGAGCTCCCTTGTTTCAACTCTATGCGAAATGATAGGGACCTCTTCTCCAAATCAACGTGCACTTTGATGACTTTAATCAGTTAGTGGAGCTTGAACGTTTTGCAGTTCACCAAACTGCCAAGATATGCGCCAAACAATAAATTGGTTTTAGTTGCAAAGGAGTTTTATGATGACTGTGGAAGGGGAGGGGTGGACTGGGAATAGGTTAGAATTATATTGAAACTGTCTGTGGCAGAGGTGTGTTCCCCCTATTTTGAGGAGGCCAAATATATTTTTCAATAAAGTGATGAAAATGGAATAGTCCTAGTCGTTAAGTTTTACAATGTACTCATCTGAAAGACCTACCAGAATCTGCACCGAATCTATGCTCTAAATGCACCATTTTGCTATATTGTCCATGTGTTTTTCGGATTTTACAAAACGTATCGCGGTCCGGAACCACGCTCTCTAGGTGCACCCCCTTTTTCACATGTCCTAGATCCGCGTCTGAGGGGTGAGAAGGTCCTTTAAAGGTGACGGCGTTGCTAGTGAGAACTGTACATGGTAATTCGTTTCTAGTAAACAGAGCCGGTGTCTGGCAAACATGAGCATGACCTTAGCAACTTTCTGTTTATATTAACAAATGATCGTCACCTTCATTTAACTGCCATACAATCATATGCTTTCATAAGAAATGCCGAAACCAAATTGACTTGTTTACTTCGATCAGCCTTGCAATGAACATCCTACCTGTTGATAGTTTCTTTTCAAGCGCTCATAGACAATACAATGTTGGCATTGAAAGCTACCGGTATGCCATACAGTTTAATTAAGCAAGATAATTACTAAATCATGGCATTTTCGTACAATTGTCTTGAAACCGTACAAAAAGTTACAATAGTAGAAAACATGCCCTTCTTATAAAATTTATCAATTCTACAGGGAATTTGTTTAGGATGTGACCAGAAAGCTGATAAATGCATCGAAAGTAGACTGTGTTTGTCTCTGTGGCTGCCGCTCACTTAAGCTGTCGCTACTCAGTTGTTTAATCGAAGCGATGAGCTGAACGAAAGCTTTGGTCCGCTCCGCAGTGTAATTCGTGAGAAGTTAGCCGTCAATTATCATGATCAAGAGCCGGTTTAAGTCAAACGTATAGCCAAACAAGAAGAGTGGACTGCTTTAACGGGCTGTTCTTCCCATAAAGCCATTGCAAAGTTATTCATTGTCAAATTCCAGTTTTTCCGAGTATGGTGCAGACAGGTGGCTATTGGCCCTCACAAAAACTATAGTTCTGGGGTAGTATGAAAATTAACATAACTAAGAGAGCCGGGCCTGGCCAGGAACGCCCCCAAAAAGTACGTCTCTAGCGTTCTTTATTCCTTCTCATATTCAAAGGCATAGCATAACGTCTTCAACTAAAATTTACATCACATCGAAAAAAAAAAACCAAATCACGCTGGTAATAGGTGTATTAGGTGGGACTATTTATGACGTGGCAAATAAATTCAAACTGAACATTAACCTTTTTACGCTAAAGCAAGGGTTTAAGTTCAACTTCAGTTTTCATCGCAATTTATGGTTTCATAAGATCCCTGCGTTACTATAGTAACGACAACCGTAACACTTGCCTGTTCTACTCAACATACCAGTGAGCCACTACTGGAAGAAAGGCCGTGGCCGGCTCGACTTGAACCAATTGCTTGGAAACTGGGCCGTATCTAACCTAACCTATCTAACCTAACCTCTTAATCCAAAAGATCTAAAATAAAACTGGATAAGTAGTGTAAAAGACTGACAATGGCATTTTCGATTGAAATGTTCATCGCACTCAAAAAAAGTGATTGTTCACATCAGGTTTTAGAGAGTGAACGAAAAAGTTAAAAATAATTCAGAAAAGGGCGTTGGTGGAGCATTCACATTTGCAGGGGAGACAGTCCCCTATTCAGTGGCGTCATCAGACTTTTCATTCTAGGGGGACTCGAACTGGGGGCACAACAATTTTGCAGGGGCCACTGCTAGACTCCACTCATGGCGTCGTATAGGCGTCACTGAGCGAGAAGCGCAAGGCTCAGCGGGTGGGGTCCACGGATCCGGATTTGGGCCCCTGGTTTGGTCCGGGGGCAAAGCCCCGGTGGGGGTCGAGGCGGTGGAGAAGCCCCCGGAAGCTCATGGCTTTAAGCGTTTTTAAGAGATATTAAAGTCGCTATTTAAAAGAAGGGTTTAAGGTCACAGCATATTTGGTATGTTAGAGGAGTACTTATTCTGAGCATTTTGGTGAAATTTACATTGAAATCTTCTTCTTCTATTGACTTATTACTGGTCTAAAAATACCTCCAGGGTAACTGTAAGACTTTTGGTTAAGAAAAAAACAGTGATTCAACTGCAAAGAGCAGATCCGGCTGAAATTTTGAAAAAAGGGGAGATGAACTATTGAGAAAAGAATTTGATGGGCAGTTCAATGTGTGTCTCAGTGGGATCCAGGAGGGCAAAACCCCCGGAAGCTCCTGGGTTTTAAGGGGTTTGTGAGGTATTAAGGTCGTAATAAACGGCAACTTCAAGTAAGATTTTATTGGTAACAAACCTATTGAAACTACTATTAAGAGTGGATACGGCTGACATTTTGAAGAAGGGAGAACTGAACTTAAAAGAGAAGGAGAAAGCAGTTAATGGACAGTTGGATGTGATCCTCTTAAGGATAAATGAAGGTTTAATGCTTCTTGAACGGTTACCTGAGCTTTGCGCCACCTTCAGTTGGCGAAGTCTGAAGTGTGCAGTAATTTTTGAAAAACGCAACCCCTCAGACAGCCGGAAATGGCATTTTCCACTTTTTGCGATATTTTCAGTTGAAAAATATGAAAATTACTGTCTTCTTGTCAAAAGAAGAATCCAGTCTTAAAAATTGTCATATAGTCACACTCTGACTAAAGAAGCCATGTCGTTTTTGAAAATCTGAAATCTCAGTTAGGGGACACACGGGGGAGGGGACACGATTTTTCAGGGGGCACGTGTCCCCTTCCCCCTCCCCTTGGTGACGCCACTCCCCCTGATGGACCAAAATTGCCTGCCGGTGCACTTTTTAGCCCTTTAAATGGTTATTTTAAAGGGCCTCTTGCAGACCGTTCTTGCCTCTACTAACCAACATCTCCAGAGACACTGTGAATTTTAATGTTAGTTTCGTACATTAAAGAGCCAAATACTTAGTGCATTGACCTGCAGTCACGGTAGCTTGGACTGGTCGGAAGCCCGCCCTCCCCATTCGTACCTGCCACAAAAGGTAACGTTGAGGCCTATATACTCAACTAACTCTATCTACCCACCACTCAAAAAGAACTCTAACGCGTTTAAATCTTTATATATGCCCATAGTATGTGATATTCAGTAAACGTTTCTTCTTTTTTTTTCAATTTTAATCTATTTCACCAAGTTTATGCAATGTCAAAAAGCTTAAAATTATATAAATAAATGCATTCTTTATATTACGAATTTTGCGAGTAACTACAATGGCATATACCTACTTGCAAAAAACTACGTTATAAGATTTTTGAAATTGAAAAGAGAATAACTGCTTCTACGGCCTTTCATGGTTGGAACGTGAGTTTCTTGTTTATTTTGTAACGGCATTTATCTGTCAATATACAGACGCGATAGAAGCTTGTGTTTGGTCGCGTTTTATTTACGATGGTCTTGTTAGGCTATGAAAATCTAAGTCTTTGCGGTTCAATCAGAGTTTGCGCCAGAAATCGACATTTGATTTTTTTTTACTAAATTTTGCTCTGTTTCTTGCATTTAAGACAGGCTTAATGAAATAAATGGTTTCTTTACCGTTTGTTTGGATTAGAATTTGTCATCTGTTTATACTTGATAAATAGTGAAAAGAAAGGCGGTACAAGTCGCGGGGAGTACCGTATATTATTTAACAGATGTCAACTGATTCTAATTGAAAAACCGTCTTCTTTTGTAAAATATATAGACTTCTGAAATCCGTTAACTTGACCGGGCAAAGAGGATCAAACGTGCTCTATGCTTTGAAGAGTTTCTTCTTCATTTCAGAGTTAATTGTATGAAATTTCTATCCTTTTCGATCTAGTAGGAAGAGAATTCCATGCTATTTCAAAAGACTTGTGTAAAAATTTACCGCGCTACTGGGGCATAAGGGGGTATTCGCCCTCCGGATTTTTCTTTGGGCCTTAATTGCTTCTAAAGTTAGGTCCGTTAGGAGTTGCGTAGACCAAAAAAAAAAATAAATGGTTTACCTCCCATGAGACTTAATTTTTCACCTAGAGATATGCTAAAACCACAGGGCTTCCAGAGGCTTTGTCCCTAAACATCCCCCGAGGAGCGCGCCATTTGCCTTCAATTCCGCTCTGGGCGAGGAAAATTTTGCCCCAACATTTTCCTTAGTTTCTCCAACCCCCTTCCATTTTGACATTTTGGCGTCGCTGCTGAAAACGTCAGGTGCTCTAAAAAAAGAGAGCATTCGTGTGCGAGAATATTCAGGTTTAACGGAAAGCGATGGGTAAGGGAGTAGAATAACCAAGTTTAAAAAGTATGCAAATAAATTCGGGTCTTTGAAATAACATATAGTTATACGGTGAAGCGGCAAGCGGACCGTTAAGAGAATTCGAAAAATGACTATTACCAAGTACATGCATCTGCTTGCAGTGACCTTTTAAGGAAATAAAACACTTTATTTTATTACAAGGTTACACAAAGTGTGACATGTAGGTGCACTCTTGGTAGTAACTTTGGCGAACTTGGAGTACGGCGACCTAGATTTGATGAAATGATTGGATGAAACGATAAAAACATAAGTCGCTGAATGATATCGCCGAAAAAGACCTTACAAAGCCTACTTTTTAGATGGCTAAAAATGGCACTACTTGGACCTTGCAATATCTTAGAAAAATGGTTTTGTTATATTTTAGGTTTTTCAAAAGCCCCATTACCCAAGTGCCACTTGCTCTTGTCTGCTGACGTCCATGAGTTTACTCTAAAACGGTGTTCAGGGCTGAAAACTTTCCTAATACTCGCACAATAAACACACGTGTATGAACCTTGAACGTTTTGCATAAATTACCTGAACACTTGTTATGCATTTGATTGTGTTTAAGGAAGTGAGCTTGAAAGTAAAATCCAATTTGCTGAAACGTATGGATTCAAAAAAAATAAAAAAAGGCGCACCAGTCATTTCGATGACATGATTTCAAATCCCACCACTACCACCAGTGCGACGTGGGTATTTTGGTAACGCCGGCGGTATGAGGAAGTAGAGACGAACAAAGAAGAGACACTAAGACATGACTGGCGAACACAAGTTCAGCTGTATTACAAATGGAAACTTCCCTCTACTCAAGGAAAACATATTGCAAGAGACTTGTCATTACGTAATGACTCAAACTATTTGCAAACGGATTAGCAACGGCAACTGACGTATATTACTGAATATTCAAACGTTACCCTTCCTCACTTTGTATTCCGTTAACCTCTTACAATAGTTTTAATGGAATGTTTTATCAAGTTTAATTGCGTTGTATGCAATCAAGCTCTTTACTTTTAAAATTTAAAGTGACATTTGCAAATGTTGAACTTAACATGGGCGGTAGGTAATATCGCAATGGGGTAGAAATATAGTAATTATAACACTTTTCATTTTGAAAGGCGTCAGTGCTTAATCATTATACCTTTTGCAGTTTGGTATTTGAAAAACTAAGTGAGCTTTTTAAGACAGGTGATAACTGAACATCATTAATTTCGGACCGTCATCCTGGCGAGGGAAGTCGAAAAAAGTGGATTTACTCTACCTGGAAAATTTAAATAATTGTATATATAGGCAACCTTAGATAGGAGGTACTGATTAAAGGGTTGCCGAAAATTTGTGATGCTAGATGGTCTGTTCTCTAATTGGACATTTTTCCAAGATTGTAGTCCAAATTGTTGTTTTCATCAGTTCCAATTTAGTAGGCTTACTATTCAATGAACTCCATTGAAAGCCATGGAATCAAACATGTTCGAATACTATTTCGTACGCGGGATCTGAAACATGACAGCTAGAACATCCTCCTTCACTTCAAAATCACCCCTTTGTCCTGTAGGTTGTAGGATATGCCTAAGGCATTCCTCTTCTGACGTAAGAAGCGAATAAAAAGGGTGACTTGAATTATATTTGAGTCTTATTTTAAACCGAACTTAAACTTGATCGGAACCCGAACATGAATAAGTTGATCTTTACTTGCCTATCTAACAGTAAATAACACATTTTTGTCGGTGTCAAGTTATGAAATGCCATCTTATCATAGAGCAGGATAATAGGAACTGCTCTATGTATCTTATTCAGTTGAAGAGTGATCAGGGGAGACGTGTTCACCCATCCTGTCACCCATCTGTGACAATTAGTGGAACATTTAATATAAGTTTTTATTGATATTAACAAAAATGACCGTCGGCTTCATGTAGCACATATCTACTTAATCGTTACAAAGTTATGATTGATGTACGGTTGTATGTGCTTGCAATCACTGACAAACGTGCACAATTATACGTTCTGCCCATGCTCTTATCCAACCAGTATTGACATTTCCATAAATAGTCTAGAAATATTGTTTGTTTGTAGTTAGATTGAGTTTTACGGTCCAGTTTTAAACCAACTGGTTCAAGTCGAGCCGGTCACGGTCTTTTTCTAGTTATGGCTCACTGGCTTGTTTCCCTTCTTCATTGTTTATGCCCAGCACCAAGCACCAAGCACAATGGTGGTATATAGTTCTATATTAAAGTCCTCGTTATGGATCGGGCAGGACTCGAACCGTCCCGACCTTCCGACTGCAAGTCGGATGGTCTAACAATATGGCGTATGGTGATATTACAATGTTGATATCGCGTGGTCTGTATAACCGGACCGTACTTGAATGTTTACAAGCTTTCGTTGTACCATATGCACATCTTATACAAAAACAGCAATATATTTTTAGGAAGCCCAAGTTCCGAATCAAGTAGTAGACTACAACAAAGGAATCATATTCCAGGAGTTAGGGTTCGTTACTTTGTTGGATGGAGTTTTAAGGCCCAGTTTGTAATCAATTGGTTTAAGTCGAGCCGGCCATGCATGGTATTTTTTTCCAGTTGTGGCTGACTGGCTCAGAGAGTTAGGTGATTTTAAAACACTATAGTACGTGTTTAATTCCACTTGGCCTACAAAAAAAGCAAGCAAAGCAAAGTCGGCTAGTTAACTGGTCCACCCGAAGGTGCTTCAGTCCGGGGCGCAACCGACTTGGTCGGTTGGGCAACCGATTTTAGTGGCAAGCCTATGCCAAGTGGGAGGAAAGCCGGAGTACCCGGAGAAAAACCCACGTACATCGAGCGGGACCTGAACCCATGCACATGTGAGACACATTGGTACACAGCAGCTGGAATAGACCACTCTGCCACTCGACGACCCCTATTGGCCTACAACATGCAGTTCTTGTATATATACTTCCTGGAATTACAGTTATTCTCGCCATAAAAACTATTTAAAGGTCTCTAAACTGTTAAAAGCCAATGGCAATTCATTTTTGAATGATACCGTAGCTCATAAAATTTGTAAATACTTGCACTTTGATTCATTTTTATAGTCTTCTTTGTGTTAATAATAATAAAAGACAATTGTTCATTGCGGTGGGTTTATATGTGAAACGTACGATTGATGTATAGCTCCGGCATGATGACGTGCATCGTGCGGTTATTTACACATTGTATGTGATAATAATTGGCATAGGCTACATTCAAATTAGTTAAGCCACAAATATGGATTCCATTCGATGCCGTGGATACAAATAAAACGGTTCTAATTTTACCACGTTCATTTTGAATAAAAAAACCGATGACTAATGTCGTTCTCATTCTTGCCAAATTAGTCCATGGTGACGGAAACAGAGATACACGTCTCCTCATGGCACCCCTTTCCGAAAGGTATTGGAAACAGTTTCGCCATGAAGGGCAATTGTCAACGCCAAAGTTGAGTTTACGTGAACCAAGTAACTCCCTGCACCCCATCACTAGTACGAGACAAAGAGGCCGATCGCCATACTTCTCCTGATGGTGTGCGCTCAGCTAACCCGCTGAAACATTTAAGTAGCCATGTACTTCAGAAATCGGACGAAATTTTAGTTAAAGGCTTTGCGCATGATAACTGACGTGCATAACCAATTCTCAAAACTGTGGTTAGATGCCTGGGTCCTATCGCTTGGCCCGTTTTAAGGTGATGTCAATGGATTATTTTGGGAAGACTAAATGACCGTGACCCAATCAGTTTTACTGCCCTTCTATCTTGGCTTTTACAATTATATCATTTCTTTGCTGAAGACACTGTCTAGACTCGGAAGACCGCAATAAGACAATGTCAGCTGGCAGTCCATATGCGAGAATGAACCTACCGTTGGGCCGGGCCGGGCACAGTAGCAGTCAATTGGTGGAAAGATGACGGATTGGCTCCTGATCAAATCAGGAAGCTGCTCTGTTATAACATAAAAATTCAATCACCTATTTTGAATAACCTTTCAGGAGTATCCGCTTCAGCAAGACTTGAGAGCATTTTACCGTTGCACTGCGCTTAAAAGCCCCTTTCCAGTGGATGTAGAATATACTCCCACAGTGTTCACTGAAACAGGCGCCACGGAACGGTACAAATATCGGGGCTGTCTATTTGAACACCATCAGTTGGCATGGAGCCATGCAAAAAAAAAGTTTTGACAGGGGACCAGAAACGGCACTTCCGGGTGTGTGTTCTAAGTTGCATGTTCCCACTTTTTGAAGCCTCACTTTGCAAATATTGGGGGACCGAACTTAACTTTAACCATCCCCTCTTTTCTTTGGGTTGAGACCCCCAAGTTCCTCGGTTCGACCGCCTCAATGCTCTGTCCGTGGTAAAAGGCGTTTAAAGGGGAGGACCTCAACTTCAATAGAACTAATCTGACTACCTACACTAGGGTCATCATTTTTTGTGCTTTCTGCCTCAGTAAGCTGGTAAGTCTATACTTTGTTGCACACAAATTGTTCTTTGCCAGCCACTAGTACCTGATTAGAAGCCAGGTAGATCTGTGACTACTTCAAGTTCTGAAGCTGTAATTTTCCATCGTGTTCATATTTTACTTAATAGAGTCGAGAGTCTAAGGAGGAATAATGCTTAAGAAACAGGTTTGATCTGTATTTGTAATCTTGAAGGACCACGCGTAACAAAACAAAAGAAATCCCAAGTGTTCTTGGATGGCAAAGGTATGCATCTGACTCGGGGCACAGGTTGCACACAGATTGACACACGTTTTCCTTTCTTAAATTTCAAGTCACATGCGTATAACAAAGTTTATTGCAGACATTTGCTTTGATATATCTAACTTTCTACATGCAGTTAACCTGTGACAAAGTGTTACAATTGTCACAATAATCCAATGCGTGTTTCCAATGCATGCAATGGAAACACTAAATTTTCCCTCAAATTATCCGTGGTTACCACATATGACAGACATGAAAAAGCATCATTTGGATTTAGAACTAATTGACTTTGCTTTTCCAAACGTTAGTCCTGAAATGCATTATTGTGCTACATCTTTTGAAGTGAAATTTGTGTAAAATCCTACAACTTTGGGGAACTGATTCTTCTGATTGCTTTGTTTAACGTTCAACCCAGTAGCTCTCTATCAGTCTGGGTAGATGTCATGCATTGTGGTAAATCATTGTTGATGATTTGCCGTATGCCCACAACACCCTTCAGTCAGTTATATTTCACTTGTTGTGATTATCAATATCAATGCATTAAAAACCACGTGTGCTCAAAACCGAACCATGGTCACGTGAAATCATCTTTTAATTTGCTATCTTGAACTAAATCAACTCACTCTAGTCAGGGTTAGGTCTTCGAGCTGACTCATGTGTCATTCAGGTCATATAATGCTCAACTTAGTCAGAGTTACTTCGATCAATTATATTACCTCTCAAGCAGACACGTTTGTTGTGAGTGACTTTCCAAATAGCTCCGTGAAACCATGGTAACCTACAACTCTTCCAAGCGGGAAGACTGAATTGAGTAGGACATTGATTAATATTTTTTTCGATTGCAATATTTGTTCAAAAGGTAAAGCTTATTTTTTGCTAAGTGGTCGATTTTGAAAGAATGAGTGTAGGTACAAGTTTTTCGTATCCATAGCGACGAATATCCCTGCACAGGAAACGACCAAGGAGTGCGCACAGAAACGAATGTCCATGGCTTTATGCATAGGGATAAAATACAGTGGAGCAATGATGTATAAGCCAAAAGAAAAGAAGTCTTTACACTTGAAAATGAATGAAGTCGACCTTTCACAAAAGTGAGTGCTTCCCGTTGATTGCATGACACAACAAAATATTAATCGATTTATCATTATTAGTCAAGCAATATGAAGTACAGTCATTAAAACGGTTAGACTACTAGGTATAAACGGTTTAAAGGGTTCGTTGCAACACTCGAAATAGATTAAAGAACAACCACGAATATCTGTTCAAAATTGGCTATCCACCTTTATTAAAATTAATTTAACAATAGCTCCAATCAGATTGGTTAGCGATGACCTGGAAAGATCGGTAAAATTTTACGTAATGTAGTCCATTGTTTGGAGGGGTAAAATAGTGCCGTGGTAGCAGGATTGCGGGCACCTTATGAAAACCATTATATTTCATCCTGTTTCCATAGTCTTGCCTAAAACAATGTTCGAATGGATGAACTTACTTATTTTAATTTTAAGTTTGTAATTTCAATTTATACACAATGAAAAAACTAAGTCTTTTTAAACCTTAACGAGTCAAAATTTATCTATACCAATCTTGAGACACCTTTTAATTAAAGACAAGTCAACACTCACCACAAATTAAAATTGTCGTAGTAGTCTATTGAAATCCTTATTTGACACACTTCATTGATTGACAGCAAGTTCAAAAATGCAGAGCACTGTAGCTCATATTACAAAGCTGCATGTACAGGGAGTGTTGTGATTTCATGAGGTCTGGTATACTCACCCCGAGGCAATAAACTGAGATTGTGAGGCTGGATGAGGATGGATTTTAGACAGTTGTGGGAGGGGCTTAAGTAAGTATTTGGGAGGATTGGAATTGTTTGGGGTGAGAGACACAAAAGGCATTTGTTGTCTGCTACGGTTAGAGTAGGACCGGCAGGTTTTTGCACTGCCACAGCATTGCCAGTCGTCAGGTAAATAAAATAAAATTCGGTCTTTGGACGCTCGGAGACGCGTATGAAAAAATATCAGCTCGGTGGTATGTCGAAATCTAAACAAGAATTTACATCTGGCTATTTCAGGAAACGCGTAATCTTGTTGTCAAAAAAAAATAGACTTTTACCCCTGCAGCTTATCTGCATGTCATGCAAATAACAGCTCCCTGGTTTGATTCGTTATAATGCTACAGGCCTACACTATATACCTCTTCACATTGAAGGGGAATCTTGTCAAAGGAGGTAAACTAAATCTATTCGAATATTTCAATGGATTAGTTTCAGAAATGATTAGAATTAGTTCACTTTTGAACCAAATTTTGAAGAGATTTGCGATTATTTCAGGCTTTTAAGAGGGGAGTTTTAGCGTGTATAGTCTTTATTTGGTAAACGACTTAATATTTTTTACAAGTTACCATCAATTTAAAAAGTTGCTCTGCAAAACAGAATGACTTGGGCAAAAGTGCGTTAAGTAAATAAAGTATTGGCCATCTATAGTTTTGGATGAAAGTCTCTTTAAATATTACCGGGAGCTGATATGTGGGTTCAATATCATCTTTCTGATTTAATTGACCTTCCAAAACAAGTTGACTTCTTAAAAGCATCTCTGCTACCACTCTCAGAAAAACGATTATCATTTGCCCAATATGCATAGCTAAATGCATGGCTAAATAGAGCTGCCAACCAACTAGCTGTTGTAAGAACAGTTAAACGACATTTATGACGTCATACAAAAACTCACACCGTGACTTTGATAATTGAAACTAAGGTAATTGACATTTACATTGTTGTTACTGATATCAAAATAGTATGTTGGTAACCACTTGAACGTACTTGGTATAGAAATGTTTAACTTACTAACTGCAATTTTACGACTATAAATAGATTCGAGTTTCAGTCTCAGTTTAGTTTTCACCAGAGAGTTGGTTTTCACATCTTTTGAGGGATGTATCAAAGGCATATTTGCATTTAAACAGAGAGTTGATTTAAATAACAAAGCAGTCCCAATAATTAAAAGCACATGACGTATATTAGTCACATGTAAGCAATACATGCTCAGGAACGTTATACATATATCAATTGAAACTGTCGGGCAGATTGATTGAGAGGAAAGGGAAAATCTTTCTTTAAATGGGTAATTATGTCACTGTAAGGAATACAGACCACAACCGCTCAAATACTACCTATGTAGAGCGCCACGATCACTAAGCTCGTGATGTATTTATGATTTAGAAATCTCAAGGGGGAGTTGCTCTACCCTGCGTCATGTCCCTGCAAGCTACTGCCCTGGGATGTCACCCTTCAAAGAAATCATTTATATCCTCTTTGGTGAATAATTGCAGTTATTGACTCTTTCAAATCATGCAACAACGATTTTTTGACTGGATTGTTATATTTATGCAAAGTAAACCATTTATTTGTCTTGAGGTTCTCACCTTTGTATATTTCTTAAAACGTTACGAAGGCTAGCTGCAGCAGAGATAAAACAATATTGCAGCATTTCAAGTAGCTCATCCTAAAATTATTTTGCGAGAGTGATTACTCCCTTTGTTGTTTATAGCCTACTGCGGTGTGAGTTAGAGTACTTTATTAGTTTTTATTACGTAACGTGAATTGATTTGCACTAATGAAACGAAAATTTCGTTACGTTAACAACGCCAGTCAGGAAATAGGAAGTCAATCAATATGAACAGTTCTCTTTTCAGCTTTTCGATTTTTTTTACGGATGTGGGAAAGACCATTTGCATTTCGTTGTAAACGTTCTTACAAGCCATTTATATTATTACGGTATAGGCTGATATCAGTACATTGTCATTATATGTGTATTGTATGAATATTCAAAGATTGTAATTGTTTTCCCTTTTCCTGTTATTCGAATGTTATGGTAGAGCAGCAGTTTCGTAATTCAGCAATGGAGATCCATGCTAATAGGCCAATCAACCCTTGTTAATAGGTCAATAAAGATCACACCCATGCATTGTTCAAAAATATCAGCCTTTCGTTCGATTACTTTCGCCCGAATTCCTAAAATAAAGGCAAATTATTCTTAGTTCACTTTACCCTAACCCTAAATTTTTTAATCCTAACCATAGTGTGGAACAAACTCAAAAATATTTGAAAAAGAAATTTTTCCACTGCCGTCCCACGAAAAGAAATGATCAAATTGGTAGTAGCTAATTGGGTACCGGGGTTGTGTTTTTCTGTGCTTCATGTAGCCTACAACCCGCTAGGCGGACGTGATTACTCATGCACCGATATTGGCTACACTTGTAGTACCAAGAGAGTGTGTGCATCGAAAGAGAATATTCGACACCTGCGGTGAAGGTAAATCAATGAATAAAATGGAACGATAATTAGTCAGCTGCACCGGAAGCCAATTTTGTAATCTTTCTTATTAGACTTTCAGACGATTTTGGGGAGAAGTCATATTCAATCTTTGCTTTAAGGGAAGACATAATTTTGAATACTAACTGATGAACGGAAGTCTCGTTATCGGTTAACCACAATATAATAATATAATGTTAATATAATGATGATAATAGCTTAGCCAATCATTCTACTGGTGAAACAAAGGAAGGGGATCCCAGGTCAAATTTGACCATAATCGTGATTACAGATCAAACCATTTTGTAATAAAAAACGAAGGAGGAAAACAAAGCTGAATTAAAAGAAGAAACAGTTAACTGCTTGAATAAATCCTTGTCGAAACCTTGTCAAAATTCATTCGCTAAGCCTGTGAAGATTTATTTAATTTTACGTTAATTAATTTACGTTTGTCTTAGTTTCATCAGATGGACAAGTGCCTTGAAGTTTACAAACCGTGATCATCTAAAATGGTCCCTGCAGTACTATGCTTCTCCCATCAGCGAGCAGGAAGATCGTTTGCTTCAACAACCAGAATAATTGATTTCCTCATCTTTGCTTATGCATAGGGAACTTCCAACTGCATTTGGTAATTGATATCAACCCAAGGTCCCCGTCCTAATGCCTGATTCGCCGGGTATCTGGTTAATAAAGTTCTAAAGTAAATGTCTTCGTAATATAACCCAGTACAGTTTGATTGACCCAGGAAGTTGGAAGCTTCCTGATTTACCCTTGGTAACCATTCTGCTATATATAAGTCATTTGGGAGAATTATGTTTTTCTTTTATTTTCATGTATTTTGGGGGAATCTAAACAGTGTGTTTCATATTAAGAAACCAACCATTTACCATAGATAGTGAGACCGTCAAAATATAGACTTTCGGGACTAAAATGGACTACCGTATACATAAATTGTGCACATGGCATTACTGTGGGATGATCACAAATCATTTACGTAAACGCTTGTGGGAGTTTTAAAGGATAAAGAGGCTTATCAAGTTCGTTCAGATAATTTAATTTTTTTCAACGCTGTTACCGCTACTCACATTTTGATGGCAAAGGGCCAAACGGAGAGATTCTGCCCCTCTGACAGTGACAGAACAAGATGGCAATTATGGGGGTACCGTAACTAACGACTGCAATCATTTATCACAAATTCGTCAGTGACCCCGACACTGAAAACAAAAACTAGTCAGGATGGTGCCTCCATTGACTATTTTGACTGACTAGAATATAATTAGTCCGAGGATTAGTCAGTGTCAAGACCACATGGACTAATTCACTGAGTAATCAACCAACTAATGTAAGTCAATTTAGCCAGTAGGGGCACCATCCTGCCTAGTTTTTGTTTTAAATGAAGTGAATGCTCAATACTGTAAAAATAGATTTTGAGTGCATCTTGTGTCCACATAATGACAGTTTCTTACGCTTTGGCAAATCTAGGTAAGTGATATGTAAGTGATGAGGCCAATAAAAACGTTGTCAAGCGATGGTTTTTATTCAAACTCATCACAGACTGATAGATACCATGTCACTGATGAGCCCTTTAAATTTCATGTATATTGATTAAATCTTTGCCTACATTTCTGTTGGTCTATAATTTACATGGCGTTGGCGTGATACATGTCACATGTTTAGTCACGTGTCAATGTGTAAAACCCTAAATTCAAAAGCAAACTCTTTTAATAATTTTATAAGGCATAATGTTCTTTCTTTCCTAATCAATAATCTATTGGATTGATTAAACTCACGCTTCACGACTCGCGTTCATGTTTGATTAAGCATGAAGTTGCAACAGAACTACATGGATTGAGTCATAGCTGTAAATGTATTACCCTAATATACTAATAGAATATCAGGTTGGATACACTAAACTTACCGACTGAGGGCATTAAGACACATCGCATTTTTACATGAAGGTTATTAGTTTTGTAGATTATGTGATGCATGGATACATGGCTTTATGTAAACACATCAGTTGATGGGGCACAGCATATTCCATGAATATAAACGAGGTCTTATCAAAAATTCTCTCCACGAACTCCTCATTCGAGACGCCAGCCAGGTTGTAGTCTCGATACCAGTTGTTTACAAAAGCATCTCAAATGTTTACACATAGCTTTATGAAACAAGTATGGCGCAAGTATAGATGTACATGACTCAGGTAATATCTTGCGTTGCCATACCGTATTTATTTTCTGAATAGGAGGGATTACCAACCTGGGGTTTCAGGGACATTTAGATACAAAATGGTGCAATATTTAAAGCAAATAAGGAGAAGTCTGTCAAATCATGTGAGAAATATATAACATTCGGACATTTTTGGCAATTATAAATCAGCCCGTATGCCACCTTGAACCAATAAAACGCAGACATGTCTGGGTAAATCTGGACGTGATAATTTTTATTATATCTGCTTTATTTTGCGTGGTAATGTCTTTACTTTCTCATCATCAGTAAGGTTTAGTGTCATACAATGGATTAGTCCAGAATTTAATAGCTTCTCCCTGTATTCCATCTGCAACCATTGGAACAAGAATTCGCACTAGAATTTTCGACGGGGTGGGTAGATTGGCTATATCCCACATTGTGCATTCCGGATGAAGAGCAAACAGAAGTCCTAACAAAGTTGATATATTTGCCAGAAAAATGACGTACACGAAGTTTTGGCTTCAGACTCCCTCATTTGACGCCAAAATCTCCCTTCTTCCTCTTATCAACCATGAATCCCCCCTCAATAAAAATGGAAAGGCAATTTTTGCTCCCTCTGTTAACGTACTGTCTGTGATAATCTAAACTGTGAATGAGGTTACTTAAAATTAATCACAGATTGCACCGAAATCCCTCTTCCCAAACAGTACCAAATCTCCTCTCCCTCCCACAACCAGTGGCCTAGCTACAGGGGACAAGGGGCGATTTCTTATAATTCCCTGGCTCTAAAAAATGAAAAATTCGGAAATTTGCAATTTGTCACACTCGACAATTACAGTGTGGTCTTCCCAATTCTTCTTTCATGAAATTCCCATTCCTTTCCAATAACAGCACCACAGTTGTAATGACTTTTTTCAAAAATGCCAAATTTTTTCGTGCGCTTCGCGCGTCCCAAATTACAGTGGGGCCTTTACACTAAAGAGCCTATACGGGCATACTTCGGGGTGAAACGAACTTTCCAAAACGTCTGAGGAAATTTTACCAGCTCCTTGCTGATATACACAATTCTTAATGCTGTAGTGCTCGCTCATGAATCAGTTTTGGAATTGAAAAAATCCGAAATTTACCATATTTGACACCAGGTCATCAAGTGACACCAGTCTTTACAGTGCTATTGTCATAATTTTTTTCATAAAATTCCAAATTTTCCGCAATATTAGCTCGTAACTTTTTAAATGTAGTCGGACAGCCTAAATTCGTAGGCCTTAGATAACATTGTGTAGCAACAACGATCTTTGGATGCAAACTCAGGTGTGAGTTACTCCGATTTTTTTTAACTTTTTCCCCTCCTTTGGATTTCAATTCATTTACATCAACATCAGCAGTTTCGACATTTTATTTGGTGAGTGTACAAACAGAACACATAAGAATTTTTAATTTGCTGTAAATCAAAGAGCTGCACTAATTGAGAACTTCTGTAGACTACTAAAAAATGTAGTTTAAAAAAGGTTTAAGGTCGGTTGAAGTTTTTAGATATAGTAAGTTATCATGAGTCAATTACTATCGTGAGTCGATCACTGCCTTCTAAACGCCATTGCAGCGAGTAGGTGCTATGTGATTGCGATACTAGAATAACCTGCGATGCAAATTCTTCAAACAACATCAAAAACAATAATTTGTCATCATGTTTTTGAATTTTAAAGCAAAAATGTTAGTCATGGCCAGATTTTGAAGTTTCAGCAAAAGTGTGAACCAAGTATTTGCAAAAATAAGTTAAAATGATGATGAGAATGTCTTTTATGAAGTTTTAAGTAAGAATTTTGATAGAAAGGAGACTGTTCTGTTTCATTAGGTCAAAATCTGGCCCTAAATGTAGTAATTTGTAGGATTTTATTTGTTTGTTTTATGAAGTGATCGACTCATGATTACTTCATTAGCATTGCTACTTGCACTGCCTCCTACATTTCAAGATTCATTTTCTAAAGATTACTCAGTCCAAAAAACACCAAAATATAGCACAAAGAAGAAGACATATTACAAAATGTTACTGTTAAGTTTTATCGATTTTTGTCGATGTTTTCATATTTTTGTGGTAACGAACTTTATTAGGTGATCGACTCATGATAAGCCTAGTATACTTATTTTATTCATTGAGGTGAAAATTACATTTAAATGTGATGTGTGGTTTTCAAGAAACATAAGAGCAGGTTAAGTTGTCACCTTTTCAACAAAAATTAATTTGACGCAAGCACATATGACAACAAATCCTCACATTAATGAAAAGCCTTTTGTTTGTCTTTAAACTTTACAACCAATTCTCTTCTCAACAGTCCCACATTATTAAAATGTGATTGCATAAGTGGCACGAGAACTTTACAAACTTTGCATTTCCCTCTTGGAGGTCCTATTCCTATTCACTTCAAAGTCAACAAAACAGTCTGACAAAAAATAAAAACAAACAAACAAAGGGAAACAAAGCACTCCTTATTAATGTGAGGAAGTGATATAACATCTGCTGCCCTCAGGCTACTTTAAACACAAATCTAGGGACATCATTTACTGATATCTCCGAGTGGAGAAATACAAGTCTGATTTGAATGGAAATTTCACCACACTGTGTAGCTTTGGTTCCTCTTTCACGTATGAAAGTTTAATTTTTGCTTTAAAGGGCAAGAACAGTTACCCAAGTTGAAGTAGAGTAGTAGACTGTCCTGTTTCATGATTGGCTGTTGAGTGTCATGTGACAAAAACTTTCTCTTCAAATGTGAAAAATTACTTGAAGTAACTGCTTGTTTTATCAAAATTGGAGTTATAAAATATGATAAAGGGTACTTTGATGAGAAATAAGAGAACCATTGTGAGATTCAAAATCAGTTTGGGGAACTTCTATTGACCTTCAATTTCCCTAGAGTGAACGTTGGCTGTCTTAAAGTGTTAAAGAATCAAATGGGTGCAGACAGACAATCCCCCCGTAAATCTAAGTCCATCCCCAAAGACGGCGGTCGAAAATTATTTCTCTCGGTAGAGAGCAATAATTTTCCGTTCGAGTGCTCGTCTCAACTGGATATTTTACGCAGCAGTGTATACAGGTTTCGTTAAGACATGTGTTCGAAATTAATAGACACCTTATCTTACTGAACTGGTTGCCTCAAAATTGTTGACACATTAACCGACAGAAACATACGTCAACGATTTGACGACCTGCAACCATATATGCGTTTCTTAATTCAGCCCTGAATTTCCCCGTGCAGTACGGAATCTACACCTTGCTGTGCCTCATATATGCTATTATTAGCAGTATAGTCTACCATGCATAGTCTTGCACACACTAGGGACATTCGTTGCCTATCCATTTTCGATTAACATAGAATTGTAATATATCAGCCAGGTCTTACCAAGGTGACGAACGATACAAGTACAGCAGTTAGCGGTATAAGTTGTCATTAGTATACAAGCTTCGGATTTTATATGTGCGTATATCCTTTATAACAAAATAAATATTCAAGACTAATGCGATAGATAGGCTTTAGCATCTTGTTTCTTTTTCTCTCTCTCTTGGGATTTTCTGTATTTTTTCCATTTTTCTAATGTGGAGTCAGATGATCCATTTCCGTAACTGAAATTGGAACCTTCTCAGATATTGTTTTGACGTCAACATTACGCAAATCTCGACCTAATATATAGGTCCCCTTGTTTGTGTTATACATACCGGTAATTGTTTCTTCAATCTAAGCATAGGGTTAATTTAGAGTCTTGCCATGAAAAATTGCTGATACCCTTAGAACAGGAAATAATAAATAAATGAAAAAAAATTGAAGAATGCTAAGAACATTTTCCTTTTTAGCATCAAACATAAATTTAGGTCGGTATTTTTTAATTATTAAGTGTCCTAACATGCAATCGGATACTACACATGTAATCTTTTGAAGTGATGTAATATTTGTGTGATAGAACTAACGTTGTTTGTGGTTTAAAATTAAAAACACAATATCCGCACGATCAGTGGAGGGAATAAAGAGTAGGAGGCGTGGCCTAATGGCCTTTCTTCTAAAGCCAGTTATATTTAAAATTGAATGCAAGAAACGGCAGAATGCAAGGAACGGCAGAGGTGATAGTGGGGCAGACATGTAGCAGTGGAGTGGCAATACTAGTATAAGAAATAGAATATGAGGGTGGCGCTGTTAAAATGCTGCATAGCCGGACTCGATGGTGGTGACGGTGTATGGCGTCGTCGGTTTTGTTTAAGTTTTGATGGATGCAGTGATAATGGTTATGATGACGGGTAAACCCAAAGCTAAATTCATCTCTGTTAGGCAACCGAGAACGGCCAATCTCCACATAACCGTGTTATCCAGCCAGCAACGGTGCAGTAAGAGGCAACGTGTCCCTGAAAGTTAATGAATACCGGTGTACTACTAAAATGAAAAATGGTTGGTAGGGGCGCTGAAGCAATACTTTTGTACGTTACAGTTCGAGCAGCCGTTCAGAATTATGAATGATAAAAATATCTTAAATTTTCTATGTCAAATGTGCCAGCATCTGATAATGACTTTGTTAACTCCCTCAAACTAACAACAGTGGGGTGGGGAGGATGGGGAGGATGGGAGGATGGGGAGGATATTGCTGAAACCTCATTTTTTTTATGTAATTTTAGCAAGTGTTATGGGGCGAGTGCTCGAGCAAAGCTAATGATGATGTACTTTATTGACCAACAATGTAACAACGGAGCCCTGACGTTACAGCTCCCCGATGTAATCATTACATGAATTTGCCAGCCCAACTAACAAATCTGTCAACAGGTTCGCTTCTCATTCAGTCATTTGCTTGCTTACCCTGACGTAATAGATGGCACTATTTGACTTACAAAAAAATTCAGGTGGATAATAAGCATACAATCAAGGCGGTGATCTGTTTCAGATATGGGGAGGGCCCATTTTCATAAACCACAGGTGGGGATAAGCAGGAAGTCTGATATTGGGAAGGACAACTGCGAATTTTTATGTTTGTAGACAGTGACGCCATGTGATAGCCACTGTTTGTAAGAACCACTGGGTATTTCAAGCCATCCCGGGTGTGTCAAGGCGACTTATGGCGCGCTGAGCGGGCCAAATGTTTCCTTGCTGGGGAAATTTCCACCTTCTTTTGCAATGCAACATGGCACTTTGAGCAGAACAGTGGATGAGTCAGTCTTTAATGCAGATGGTTATTACAGTAGTTTTACTTTGAACGATATTTTCATGATAAGAGAGAAAATGTTCAGTTTGAAATAAATTTGTGGTAAATACGAGTTCAAAATCAAGTATTCCAGATATAAGTATTACGTTACTTTACGTTACTTCAGAACTCAACGAGGTTGATTCATGAAACTCCAAGAGGTAATGAACAGAAGCTAAACTTTAAGTTTTTCCCTTCTTTGACTGGAAAATTTTACTGCCAAAACTTGAAGGCTAATTAAGAAAATAGTTAATTCAACTTTGTATGTAAGTCCTACACTGAAAGAATGCCTACGCTTTTCAAGAAATTTATTTTGCGTATAGTAAATCTAGCTGGCAGACTCACCAAATGGCTATGTGAGGATTTACAGGACAGCGAGGGGGAGCTCTATCTCGTTAAGGATCCAGCAACCCAAATCTGCGCCAGAAGTGAGTTTTCCAAAACAATGTGCGGAAAGAAATTGTTTTCATGCACAAACCTTCTCAGACATCCGTAAGTGGCATTCCCAGTGCTTGTAAGTAGAATATAAGCAGTCGTTTTTTAACTTTGTTTTTGCAATACAATGTTTAAATCAATAAAGAAATAAAAAGGGCAAAATGATTGAAAATTTGCCTAGAAAGTCAGACTTTGTCCCTTCTTCACGCCATATTTGGCGTGAACTGGTGAAGGGCAAGAACAAAGTCAAGTCATCATGTCTGTTCTTGACAGCCATGCATCCGAGGGATACAGGAGCAAGGGTGTCATTGAGAAGGAGTGTGATAAGTCACAGAATGGCTTTTGATGGTTTTTATTTTTTCGCCGGAAACCAAATATATTTAGCACTGGATGTACTTGTACACCTGTGTAATTAAAAACATAGCATGACCTGAACCTAGTTTGACTTTGATGATAATCACCAAGTAAGAAGTTTGCTTTCTCCAAAAAATATGCTTGATTGAAACATGAAGGCATCGGATTTATTATTGTTTATTAGCATTAATTATATATTTTTATGGAATGGTCGGACTATGGAACTGAGGCCTGAAAGACAAGTAAAAAAATTGTACGAAACTGTCCGCTAAATGGTCTGACTCTTGAAACAAAAATTGGAGAAACTGATCCTTTGCATCGTATTGTGATTAACAGAACATCTATGAATCTTAATATCAGATGAGACAAACTGGACGAAAATTAATGCTCGCTTAACTCTTTACCGCTGTGCTCCAATCGGGGCATATTTGTGCGCCTCTGGAGTGGGCGGAAAAGCGGACGTAGCACGCCCCGTATTAGTTTCCGTAGGCTATTGACCCCGTGACCTTAAACTATTGTCTCTCTCTCGTTGTTGTGGCCGAATTTTCGGGTAGCTACTCGCAGTTTCGAGCTCCGCGTGAAACAGTAAAGATGGACGACAGCCGCGCTCTCCGCCTGGGTCCAAAAGGACCCAGGCAACGGTAAAGGGTTAAAGATCAACTTTTATGAAAAAATCTCTATTTTCAATTATTCCCCCCAAAAAATGTCGCACTGAAAAAAAAAAACAGTCTGCAGGAAAAGCAGCGTCTTTGTACATTTGAATCTGCGGGGGTTCGTTCTCAGTTAAAAGCTGCTCAGTCAAATCTTCTTCATTATTATAATCTCAAATTACAGGGTACCATAATAAGATCTCGGGCAAGATGGGTGGAAGAAGGAGAGAAAAATACCAAGTATTTCTTAAATCTAGAGAAACGGAACAAGAGATGCAATCGTATTTACAAGATCCAGAGGGAAAATGGAGAGGTACTTGTTCAAAATAATGAAATTTTAAACGAAATAAGAAATTACTATGAACGTCTTTATTCTCGTAGTAACTATTTCACAGATATTCTTTTTAATAATCTAGTTGGCAACCAGCTAAGTACAGAGGAGTCTTCTAATTGTGATGGCGACCTCAGTGCAAAAGATGGTGCTCTAACGTCAATGAATAATGATAAGTCACCCGGAAGTGATGGTCTGTCTGTTAATTTTTACAAGAAATTCTGGTATTTGATTGGAGATGTAGTTGTCAATGCTCTTAATTATGGTTTTAATAGAGGAAGCCTGTCTGCTGAGCAATCACGTGGTATTATTACCTTATTACTAAAACCTGATAAAGACCCTACCATTCTTGCAAATTACAGACCAATTACTCTTCTAAATACAGACTATAAGATTGGTGCTAAAGCCATGTTGCAAATCGATTGAAAAGGGTTATACATACCCTTAATGGACCAAGTCAGACCGGTTTCCTTAAAGGTAAATTCATTGGTGAAAACGTTCGATACGTACTTGATCTAATTGACTTTACTTCAGATCATGATATCCCGGGTTTCTTATTTTTTATTGATTTTGAAAAAGCCTTTGACAGCATCGAATGGGAATCTTTTTTCAACTTTGGGAGTAACTTTAAACATTGGATTCGTACGTTCTATAACAAGTGCAATGACTGTGTATGTAATAATGGATACTCAACAGGTTTTTTCCCTATTCCGCGAGGGGTCAGACAAGGCTGTCCAATTAGTCCCTATTTATTTATTCTCTGTGCCGAGATACTAGCATTAAAAATTAACAGTAGTGATGTTATGAGGGGAATATCTATTGGAAATTCTGAGTTCAGATTATTACAATATGCAGATGACACTGTTTTTTCATAGATGATAGTAGAGATTCTCTCCAAGAAACATTTACAATTCTTGAGGAATTTGGAAGTGTATCCGGATTAAAAGTGAATTTACCTAAATGTTCCTTATTTCCTCTGGGCCCCTTTAGAGCCTCAAGACCAGCATTTGTAAAATGACTTTGATATTGCAGTTACTTTTGGGCCGGTAAAATTTCTAGGCATTTTATTTACGCACAGGGGTGATGATTTGTTCCGTCTTAATTTCATACCTAAGCTTTCTCGGCTAAAAAATCTGCTTCGATTGTGGTCAAGCAGAGACCTCACCTATTGGCAGAAATGTAATTGTAAAGACTTTTGGCTTGTCCCAACTTGTGAATCTTTTTTTAGTCCTACCAAATCCTCCTGATAAATTTATCAAAGAACTTGAAGGCATTATTTTCAATTTTATATGGTCCGGAAATCCGGACAAAATCAAACGTACTTCGCTCATGAATCGTACTGAAGAGGGTGGACTTAAGGTAATGCATATTCAAAGTTTTGGGAAAAGTTTAAAGGGGATCTGGGTTCAACGTTATTGTAGTGACTCTGAAAGCCCCTGGAAGGTTTTCTTTGATCACCATCTGAAAATGTATGGTAAACAATTTCTTTTTCTAAGTAACCATTGTGATCGAGATGTTCTAACAATTTCAAATGTATTCATTCAACAAGTTGTTTCTGCTTGGTGTAAGAACTCGTTCTATGTTCCAAGTAAGAACTATGGTAACCAAATCCTATGGAACAATTCTAATATTCGTGTTGCCGACCGTACAGTTTTCTATTCTTACATGTATGACAAAGGAGTGAAGTATGTAAAAGATCTTTTTGACGAGGATGGCAACGCATTCTCCTTTGATAGTTAAAAAACTAAATTCCATTTAGCTGCTTTCCCTTTTACTAGGTACTTAGGTATTTTACATGTCATTCCCCTTCATTGGAGGCACGAGAATTTGTTTAATGATGATATGCCCAATGAAAATGTTTTATGGTACAGAAAGGTAATGAATTCTTCCTCCATTTCCCAACTTTTTTACTCAAAATATTTACGGAAGACTGTCACGATTCCAACCTCAAGGGGAAAGTGGTAGGGTAGTTTCAGAGAAATAAGTAACGAAGACTGGACTCAGATTTACAAAGTCCCCTGGTGTAGTGTCACAGAGGCAAGGATTATTTGTTTTCAATTTAAATTCATTCATCGTATTGTCCCCACCAACAGGCTTTTAAGTTTAACGGGAAAAGTAGATTCTTCCCTATGTACGTTTTGTGCCATCCATGAAGAGTCGTTAGAACATTTATTCTGGGATTGCCCTTACACATCCTCATTTATTTTAGACACTGAAGGAAGGCTATTAAACAGGCATTTTTCTTCTCTAAAAGAGACTTTTTCTTTGGTTACATACATGACATAACTCACCCATACAACTTCTTAATTTTTCATATGAAGTCCTATATTTATGAATGTAAAAGAAAAGAATGTAAGCCAAAGATTGACGAGTTCCTTCTAAAGTTTAAGTTTGCCTTATCTGTCGAAAAGTATATTTGCTCTAAGAAAGAGACCCGCAATAAGGGGAAAGTTGATTTCGCACAACTGTATGAAGCCTTTTCAATTTGTCCTGAGCTTTTCGTTGATCAAGAATTTTTAAAGTATTAATTTTGTATATTTTCGCAGAATATCTGTGTTAGTATGTGTTTGTAAAGTATTGTATTTGCAGAGAGTGTTTTGTTAGCAAATCGAATGAGCATGTATATATTTAGAAAAGAAAGTTGAAATAAAAGTAGGAAAAAAGTCTGCAGGAAAAGAAAGTAAGCCGCTTCAGCTTAGAACAATAAATGACAACACTTTCTTAGTAGAAGGTTTTAATTTGTAAAAATAAGCAGCAGATATGTTAAGTTTCAAGGTGAAAAATACCTAACAAAACTGCAAGGTTTAACCTTTTGCAGAACAGGATCAGCAGTTTCAATACTAGTTATTTTCAAAGAAAAAATTTGTGAAGGACAACTATTTAAGAGAAATCGCTGAATAAATTTATCTTTTTTATCATTTGTATGTGAACTATTGAAAGTACATGCAGTAAAGACAGAACATGGGACTGTTCTTGGAGATGTAAAATTCTGGTTGCAAAAACCTTTGCTTTGCCAAAGGGAGACGTCCCTAAGCTTGCATCCGGTCCTGTTACCGTTCATTTAGCAAAATAAGCACGAAGCCCGAATTTTTTTCTCCTTATTCTTATGTTTTTCACGTTATATTTTTTATTCAGAAATTCATTTAAGCCCCGCACTTTGAAGGGCAGCATTTCGTCACCCCAAACTACAATTTTAAGGGTAGTCTACAGAAAATCATGGTACAGCCTTTTGATTGGACAAAATCAAATTTAAAGCGGCTCATTGAGTTAGTTCATTAAATTCGACAACTTTTTCAAAGCTTTTTAGTTTTCTTCACATACCAAAGGGAAATGGTCAACCTTAGACAGTCTCCATATTCTTCATACACATGAATGTTTAATGAGTGAGTACTTAGCGGCTTAATTCGGCTTTCCAAAGTTCGTGACAAGACACCTTTTTCAAATGGTGCACAAAACCGTTACAAGTCAGTACACTACAAAATTCAAAATTTTAACTTTTTAAGTAACTATTAGATATAATGCTTGATAATCAAGCTAATGTTAAACATTTTCATGTAGTAGTACCCTAAGCTTAAATACTTCCATAAAATTAGTGACTTCAACTCAATGAGCGTCTTTAAAAATGCAGGGTAGGTCATATTGCGTATCATGTACCGAGAGAGTTTTGAAATCACACATTAGGGTCTTGGATTCTCACCAGGGTAAGCAAAAAACTGGGGCGATGCGCACTGTTTAAAAAGAAATTTCCCAACTGGTTAACGATAACCCTTATCCCTAACTCGAACAAAGAATAGAATCGATGCAATACAATGGCGACAGCCAATCAAGAAACACCTTGTTAAACAGTGCGCATCATGGTCTTTGAATAAGGCTGAGTTTAATAGAGTTTTGGGAGAGGCTAGAAGTAAATTCTCAAAAAATTGAAGCTGTATCGGGTGATGACTCACTGCTTTCAAAACCGGTGGGTCAATTCTCCACGGCAACATATACGGTCGGGTCTGCCGCAACTCCTCTGTCTTATAATTTGCATTAATCTTGACGTGCACTTACTGCATCTGACTACAATTGAACATTGCTCAATTAGGCACATGGCTCACGATGCCGACAGAAATGAAAGAAATCGTTGTTGTGTAATTCCGCCACGATTACTATACAGCCGACCGACCGCTCCTGTCGGGCCTTCTTGTGGGTAGCCTAGTCGTGGTGGTGAGGTCTGGGCATTATATTTAGGAATTCAGTTTGGATTTTCGTCCTCAAAATTTGTTCTTTGTCTAGGTTTCTTTTGTAAAGTATCCAGATCACCATGTTTCCTTTAATTGTCAGTTTCAACCCTCTCTTGCTTCGTTGGATTACAAGTAGTTTCCTACTTGGAAACTGTTAAATCGGTTAGCTGTCTTATTAGACATGGTTCAATAACGATGAATCTAATGGAAATGAGTAACCAACGATATGTTCCTGGAAACCTTTGTAAACCATTTCTTGCTCCCAGAAAAGAGGAGTATTCTTTTCTTTTTACAGTGCAGTTCGACTGAGTTTGTTGCAAATAGTATAAAGAGATTAAATCTTGAACCATCCCCTCCGATAATCCGTCTCTTGAATAAGAATCAACAGTTCACTGAAGCAGTGTTGTGCCGAATGTAAAGTTATTGAAGCACTCATACAGTTAAGGAAATGCAGAAAAACAGATCTCCATAGGAATTTAGGAAATGCACGTTTTGATACAGCGATAGTCAACGATGTATCTGCGACTTAGGATCATTTTCGAATGAACTTTTTCAACATTTCTATAACTTTCTTTGTGGAGTCTTAACTGGTCACATGACCTAAAATGGACACGGTAAAAACAATACATCTAGTTTTGTAACATCTTAACAACTAGTTTAAGCAATAAGTTAATAACAATGGCTGTGGTCATCAAGCCACACTAAAAAGTTATCTTTGCCTTAAAGAGAAAAAGTAGTTGCCTCATATTTAATTTTGCCCATATTTATTGAAATTTTTTTTTAAATATTCCTATTCATTTTCATTTAAGACACTAACTTTTTACAAAATTCCTCACATTTCAATAATCTTAATCCCAAAATTTTAAAACATTTTCTTCAGTCACCCAAGTAGAATTAGTGCACTAGACTATCCTGTTTCATAAATGGATCTTTAGAATCATGTGACTATTTTTCGTTTACTCAACTGACGTCACTGCTTGATATAACATGAATATGCAATATTTAAATCCTGAAATATCATAAAAGATACTTGGAAGACAATTTTTTTAAGATGAGACGTCACTATAATCTGGTACTACATAACCTACATTTGTTTCCTTGAAATCAAAATTGTTTTCAACTTAGTTTACGTATCACAGAAACTAAAGGAAACTGGCAAATAAGTCGGCCTAACTTGAAATTCTTTCGCTGTCATTACATCTGTTCATTTTAATTGAGTGTAATTGTTGCTGATTGCTGAAGGGGAATGGAAGACTTTAATTTTTTTTAAAGAAATGTTTAACGAGTGATGAGGGGAGCATGAATCCGGGTTCCTTTCCCCTTAAATCTATGTCAGCCACTGTGGTACTTTGAGTTGTACTATGCTGAGTTTGTCTCCATTTCGAAAACTACACTGAGTCGAGTGTTTAGCATTCGATTTTTACTCCAAAAGTTCCACGATATGACGAAAATAAAATCTTTCCTTCTTCCTTCAGCTGTATTTTCTGATACTGGTATCTACGTGTCTTGTCCCTGAATACTACGGACAGAAGTATTTCCACATTCGAGAGCTTCCATTCCCAAACGGTCTACCCTCGACCAAAACGGTAAGGGCATGGCGAGGCGGAATGGTTGGCAAAATACGGATACACGTGAAAAATGACGTCACTAACGGGTGGGAGATGATTCTTCATTTTCCAAGGAAAGTTCTGTCACTAGAGGTAAGATATTTCAGAAAAAAAAACAATCAACCTTTTAAGAAATACTTTACATATCTCTGGCCTAATCCGCTCACATGAAACAGTTCAAATTCTCCTAACCTACTAACTAAACTAACCTAAGCCCCTCCCACCCATGTCTAAAATTCTTTCCCATCCAGACAATCTCAGTAAATTTTATTGCTTCAGGGTAAGTATACAAGAGCCCAGTGTATAATCAAAACACTCTCAGCACAGTTATGTTGTATGACTTTCGACAGTGCATTTTTTAAAATAACTGTCAATAAAACAAATGGACCAATTGAGAATTTCCGTGGAGAACTACAAAAATTGCAGTTTGGGATGAAAAGGTTTAGCCCTTTAAAATGACAAGTGTGTACATACCGATCGAGGCCTCGTTTGAAAAAAAGGTGGGATGACATGTTGAACGGGGAGGGGGAGGGGATGAAGTGATTCTCACTACATCAAAGGTTCACTAAATTGAAGTTTTACTAGGTCGAAGGTTGGTTAGACTGAGGGCTTATACTAAAAAAATTATCTAAATCGATGAAAGAAATCTATCTTGAACCGTTTTAACTTACGTTTGGTCTATGGTGAACCCTTACTCTGGTGAACAGTCTGTCTGTCTAGTGATTCATAGGTCTATGGAGAGGAGGACCTTGGTCATTTAAAAAGAAAATTGTTACCAGAGAATTTTTGACTCTGCAGAGTCTGCTCGGATTCAGTTCCAAATCGAATTTCACTCCCTCTTGAATAACACCTGCAACCACTGCTCTTCCATCCATATGTACCGGTATATGTTTCCCCCTTATTCAGTGTCCATTCTCGATGAACGTGGGTAAAGGGCGATACGCAAATACAGGGCAAATGGTATTAAAGTTGTAAGTTACATATATAAAGAAAGGGCACATTTTCTAGAACAGGTAGTTTCTAAAGCTGATCATCTACTGGAGTAGATGAAAAGTTAAAAAATAGGGAATGATATCGCCATAACACTTCCCTGGTTTGACTTAGTTACAAGGAGATGTTAATTACCCAGACTACTTGCAAATCCACGACGTGAAGATATACAGCTTGCGTGCCGTGAGAAGATGTATTTCAATATTAAATTGCTTTTATACGTGTTTTACTCGTTTTGAAACATGCATTTGGTAAAATAAATTTAAAGATACGTGATGTTCCGAAGGTTACAGAGTTAAGAAACCTTGTAAAGCCTCTCAGGGCCGGAAGATCCCTATCCAATATCCTGCCTTTCCGGAATATAACACATCATCCGTATTAATGAACTTTTAAAACCGTTATGACATATGATGTAAGTCTTTATATCTTTGCTTATTTTAAAAAGATGAATCCAACGTCGGTTGAAGGAATTTAAGGTGTGAAGATTAAACATTTACCTTGAACTAACTATTTTTTCGCCGTCAGGATATGATTTTCGGTTTTTATTCTCGTTGCCTAACAGCTACCTGCCAGTATAGCACGTTGGCCTATATATATTTTAAATTCCCTTGGAGTCCAGTTATTAATGTATTTAAACACCATATGAAGTTTGCTTATAACAATTACTTTACAAACGAGGAAACAAATTAATATATACAGAAGCTGAATCCAGTGTTGTAAGGATGCACGTGTACTGCAATACGGAGAAAGATGTACGTACAAGTGTTGCGGTCGACCACACTTAGACAGTGGCCTTTGAACAATGAAGTTTAAGTGTAACTGAAGTGTAGAATTGCAAAAAAATATATTTTAGAGGTTGCAAAATGGATCTTACTCCTCTAACTTCCTTTGTTATAGCTCGTTCCATTGTTGAGACATTAAAAAAGGCCTATTAAAATTTATGCACTTAAAACGAATATTCCTTTCCGCAATAATTTGTTTCTTTCTTGTTGTCCAACTCACATTAGCTGCTTTGTTTTCCTTTAAAATTAAAATTGTTTTTGATTCCTTGCCAAAGGCAGGCATGGGATGTATGCGATGGTGATGTCGCGCGCTATGTGTGTGTGTGTGCGTGTGCGTGTGCGTGTGAGTACGTGTGCCGATATGACGCTTTTGCTTGTAAACCGATGTCTCAAAAAGGGGAAGCGTGACTAATCTCTTATTTGGTGTGTGGGTTATCCATATTAAGGAGATAATCACTTTTATTTTTGGGTTGTCAAAGGTCATTTGTGGTCACGAGAGGTCAACACGTCGAAACCTTGCAAACTCGATATCTCAAGATAGGTATATGTGACTATGCTCATATTTTAGTGGGTTGACCGTATAAAGTAAATGATCCCTTTCCGATTTTCGTGGAGATGAGATCAAAGATCATTTCGGATCACAAGAGGGCAAACGGTAAATTCCCTAGAAACTACGCGTAAATACGATATCTCTAGAACAGTAAGTGTGACTAATCTCTTATTTGGTGTGTGGGTTGGCCATATTAATTAGATCATCCCTATTGTTTTTGGTGGAGGTCGTAGGTCATTTGAGGTCACGAGAGATCAAATGGTAAATACCTTACAAGTTGTTTGTAAACACATTATCACAAGAAGGGTAAGTGTGACTTATCTTGCATATGATGCATGGTGGTTAATTAAATGGAGTTTTACGACCAAGTTTCCAACTAATTGGTTCAAGTCGAGCCACCCACGGCCTTTCTCCAGTTGTGGCTCACTGGCTTGCTTTCTTTACTCCACTGCCTATGCTGAGCACCAAACACAATCGCTGGCAGGTTCCATTTCGGAATGACCCGGACAGGGTTGGAGGCTCACCTTCCTACTGCAAGTCTGATGCTCTAACCACTTGACCCTGCAGACAGTCTTGCATATGGTCTGTGGGTTGGTCATATTGAATAATTGATCCCTATAGTTTTTGGTGGAGGTCAAAGGTCACATGGGGTCACCAGTCACTAAAGTCTGAAAACCTTGTGTACACGATATCTGAAGTTAAGGGGGTACAAATTTCATACTTAGCATATGTATGCGTTATACCTAGGGAAAAAAGCCTATTATTTTTGGTGGTCAAAAGTCATTTGGGTTCGACAGCGGTCAATGTGTAAAATTCTTGTTTACACGATATCTGATGGTGGGAAGCTTAGATAGATCTCATGCATGTTATATGGATGTATTATGATGAGGAGCAGAATTCCCTTGTTTTTTAAACAGACTTACATTTCAGCGCTAAGGAATCACTGAGCCTTTTGGCTTTCTGGTTGGTTATGTATGACCTTCAACACTTCCTGTTTGCTTGCATGGCATGTTGTATATAGATGCGACTTAATTCATTACATAACCCCATAAGAGCAAAAGTACTATCCCATATTGATAGGCCTACAAGGTACCGTAACTTTCAGAAAAACATAGAAATACAAAGACTGTGATTTGAGTACCGGTAATATAACATTTACATCACAAATTATTGCGCAAAATGCGCCGTCTTAAATCATAAGGAGAGGGAAGTTGTACTCTTTGAATTCTGTAAATATATTTTTGAAATCTGAGTACACTTTACAAAGAGAACAATAAATAATGTGCGGTGGGGAGGAGGTATAGGGGTGAAATTGAAATGCCCGATAGCCTAACAATTACACTCAAATGTTTACAACACAGTGCAAGTAAAACTTTCTGTAAAAAACAAACCCTGGTTTGGGGTATTGGTTATTAACGAAAAAATTGGCCCTCGTAATTGGTTATTTCAAATAAGAGAACGGGAGGGTCTTCCAATCTGAAACAGCACGAAGAGCAACGAAGTCCACAGATCATTTTCAAGAGTTGAGAGAAGTTTTGCATGAAACAACAACATTTTTTATTTCTTTATTTATTTTATCTATTCTTTTTATAAATCTTGTTTCATCTATTTATAGGTCAGCGGTGCAGATATAAAGGATGTTGGATCTTTCCAGAAACATTACAGAATAGAAGACAAAGGTTACAATGCTCAAATAAGAGCAGGAACCAGGTTGAACTTGTTATTTTTGGCGAAAACTTTCAAGTTTGTTTCAGGTCTCAAAGGAAAAATCGAGTTTTTACCAAAAGTAGATAGCGATGTTCCAGTGATGCCTACAGGGCCAGGCAATATGAGCGATGCTCAGGAACCAATGGGTGAAGATATGATGACTAATAGTAGTGAGTAGTATGCTGTAATTGAGTCATACCAGTCGGTGTTCTGGAAAAAATCCATTTCGGACACATATTTGCGAAAAATTAGTCAATTATTTTGCTGCCCCACTCACAAATGCAATTTTTAGACCTAAAATACCTAAAAAATAAAAATACCAGTATCGAACACAATTTTTTCTTCAAAAGATACAGCATATTTAGCACTAGATTGCATATAACATACGAGAACACCTTAATTTTCAAAGGACACCCCTGATCTTAGACTACTCAAGCAGACTGGCGATCAAACAACATACTGGATGATCCCCTTGAGAGAAATCCCGACTACGCCAAGGTCGTCACTGGCCCTGACCATCTAATCAATGTTGTGAAGTCCAATACAGATAAACTCTTTCACACAAACCTAACTCTAAGTTACAATTCTGTTTATCAGGCTAGCACTGACCTTTATTTCTGGATATAGAACACAATTTGGGAAGAGTCAGCAGTCAGTGCCACGAGAGCATACCGGTAATAAACAAAGATGTTGGGATGGGGGTTGAAAATTAATCTTTACAGACCCAAGGAGGGGATCTGAAGTTCCACAACCGGATCTTTTTGGCATATTTTGGCAAACAGACATTACTCAACTGAAAATACATACTGACATATAGGACAACCCGTAATATTCCGGTATGTTGCGATATCTTCCCCTATACACCCCAGGTCATTTTTAAGAAATCCTAGATCCACCTAGTGGGGGCCCTGTATAAGAAGTGTTAAGAAAGGATTGGCTCAGTCGATACACTTTGGAGTATGGGTCATGGAAAGGAGCCTGACAGATCCTAGGGTTCTAACAGGACTTTAAAAATGGGCAGACTAATGGGGTGCACTCTTAAAACGTTGCGTAAAATATCCGTTGGTTAAAGAAGTTTATGAAATGTGTTGGTAAAACTTTGCCCAACTTCGGGGCTAATTGGTGCACTGTTTAAACGCTGGGCAAAGTTTTTGTTGAGTAAAAGTAATTGCCTAAGTGTTGGTCAATCTTTGCTCACATAATGGTTAAATTTCCCCTTCCATGCACGCGTATACTGTAATACCCAACTGACTGGTCAAAATGACGATAAGATTTTATTCTACAGTTGAGCATATTTTCCCTTTACCCACTTGTTGGGTAATTTTTTGCCAATTTGTTGGGTATATTGTTGGTTGCACTGTTTTCATCAAACAACAGTACACTTGATCCGATTTGTTTCACAATTCTTCTCATATTCAGATATGGTACCATAACCTGAGAATTCTCTTTGGCATCTTTTATATAGGCCAAACAGCTAAACTCGTACATTAGTTTAGACCATGAAATCGATCTCTATTTCCATAAAATTCTTTATATAGTACTACGAACTAGAACACATTTGTATGAGATTCCATGATTCGTATTTGGCGCAAAACTGCTATCCAATGAGAGGTCAGGATCTGGGATATTCTCTTTCACGTCCGAATGAGCATTTATATATTATTATTTGAACCATTTCGGCATAACAAGAAACCTGTCTCATAACCAGGATAACAGGTTGATCGTTAAGTGTTGTCCTTCAGTGGACGTAATAGCTTCTTCGGGATGCAGTTTCAAGTTTGGTTTCGCCGAACGGCCCTTTGCCAGAGGGTCGGGAGGACTTTAGAAAAAGTGTATGAGAGCTATGGCATGACGTTAAACTGCATCCAGGTTGTGGCTTCTGTTCTATTCAGCCAGTCTAGAGCAGGGCCACTCAGTGTTTGCCCTTTGGAGGGCGTACTTGTCCATTTGGGACGTCAAACTCCTTCAGGGAGCAGAACTCCTCCGGGAGTAATCGTTTGGCTCTTTGCCAGAGAGTCGTGGGGACTTTTAGAAAAAAAATTGGAGCTATGGACCAGCTAATTCTCATGCTGCCCTTGTGTTCATATTTATGCATTGGTGAAACTACAAGACTTCATCACGTCATTTACACACATCATTTTACAGTGCCTTTTAAAAATGATAGTTTTGGACATGTAAAGAAAGCACCAACGGTTAAGGAAAAGATGATTAACATATAACCAACATTTGGTTAATGCATTTGCCCAACAGCTTAATAAAAGAAGTGCCCAACAAGTGGGTATGTTTTAAATGCTAATTTACCAAACAGTTGGGTAATCTCCTGCCCAACAGTTGGGTTCAAACTTTACCAACTTTGGTTGGTTAAAGTTTTGCCCAACCGTTTAGGTTGTTGAATAGATGCCCAGTGTTGGTCAAAAAGTTGGGCAAAATTTGCCCACTTTTTTTAAGAGTGTGGGCAGAAATGTTAATTTTTTTTTTTTTTTATATATGTCATGGTGTCATGAATAAAATGATAGATTTTTTTTTGAATATTTGTTTCAGGTGAATGCTATCTTACATGCGGGACACAAGTAAACATTGTCAGCCAATGGCCATCAAACTTTGAGGGGAAGGTGACATTTCAACTACATTCCTCCATTCAGAATGGTTGGACTGCAACTCTCTTCTTCCCGCAAAATATCGTGACGAATTTACAGGTATCCGTAGTAGTTGATTTCATACGAAAGTCTATTAGTGTCACCTATATAAATATTTTAATCTGTATTAACAGATAATTAATCTGTATTTACAGGTTATTAATCTGTAATTACAAATTAATAATCTGTAATTGCAGATTAATAATCTGTATTTGTAGATTATTAATCTGTATTTACAGGTAAAAAATATTTATATAGGATAATCTGTATTAACAGATTGTTAAATGTGCAGATTATTAAATCTGTAAATACAGATTAATAATATGTTTGAACAGATTAATTACCTGTTATTACAGATTAATAATCTGTTAATACAGATTAAATAACCTGTAAATACAGATTAATTATCTTAAATAACAGATTATTTAATCTGAAATTACAGATTAAAATATTCATGTAAGTGGCACTAACAGGCTTTCGTAATCTCATCACTGAAGTCTTTACCATTGATAAGATACAGATTCATATAAAGAGACACATGTTCTAAAACATGCATAAGTCCCCGCTCCCCCTCGACTGACGGCGTTTTGTAATATTTGTATAGGTTTATCATTCCAGGACATTGGTGAAGCATTTTATACTTACCACTGCAACTTCTCGAGGGATTGAAGGTACAGCAACATTAACGGTAGCCTACAGTACGTGGGGTTACAAAAATATGCAATTTAGAGATTGTATATCATAACATACGAATAGTCGGGAGATTAGTGGTAGGAAAATTATTCATTTAGGATCTAAGTATATCCTGATATACGGATCTAGGTATATCCTGATATTATATTTAAGTTAATCATCTACATGTGACATATTGACTGTCACAAATTTGTCGTCAAATTTATATCCCAGTTGTCCTAATGTTTAAAAACCCATTCCACTCAAGTCTACCGCTGTCAATTGTATTACCAATGTTTCTCATGGACTAAACTGACGAATCCGGACAGATTGTGACGGTCTGATTTTAGTCGGCCATTACTGGGGCCCATCACCTTTAATCTTTAAATTTCCTACCTTACCTGTTCCACGGATGTTGTACACTGAAGTGTATCTTAATTTTCTCAACTTCACTACAGTCACTAAAAACAAGCGCTAATCGGATTCGTCTACAGACGAATCGAAGCAGCGCAAGTGTATATAGTGACTGTAGTCAGCGATTAGTGGGGTCTAGTAGCCTTACATCATCTTCAATTGTTGTCTAAATGTAATTTTAAACCCTCAATACACAGTGACATTGAGGGAATTAAGAGGCATTTCAGTGTACAACCATCCGTGGTTCAGGCTGCGCACAGGTAAGCAAGGGAATTGAAAGATTGATAGACCCCAATTAATGGGGGAGGGGGGGGGGGGAGTTATTTTAATATTTTAAGTTGAGATTCATGTTTGGAGAGTTCTATTAATGCATTCTCTGTTGGTCCATAGCCAGAAAATTTACTGTGGTGGAAAATCCTCTATGAAAATAGGATGTAGGAAGTGGTAAGTTTCACTCCTAGGGACGTATCATTCAGGAAAGGGGAAATTGTACAATAATATCATGTCTACGTATATCTAGACAGAGCAATATGTCTTCATAACCTACTAAGAACATGTAAAATTTTGCCGTTTTTTTAAGGGGGGGGGGAACTCCTCGTAAAGTCGCCCCTGTATATGTCATTCATGTTCGATTTATTCGCTATTACAGACAACTATAAAAGCAAGTATGACTTGAATCAATTGTTATTTTGTTCAATTTAAAGTGTACCTCAAGTCAAAGATTTAAAAAATATATATTAAACAACATGAAAAGTGAATTCTAACAGTCCAACTCCTGTATCCATATCCATGGGACATTCTTGAGCCGAGATATAAAATGTTGAAATTTATTCACTGAAAAAAATTAGTCCAATGCGCAATAATTTGTGACTTTTTTGATGTACAACTAACATTACCTGCTTTGTTTTCTTTTTAAAAATTAAAATGTTCTTATGACCTTGAAAACATTCTGTTTGCTTGCATAGCATGTTGTACAGAGATGGCCAATTAAATTTCATCACCTCATAAGAGTAAGACTGCTATCACACCTTGGTATAAGGTACAGTAACTTTCAGAAAAACAGTAGTACAACAATGACATCGCTAATTACTGTGCTATGTACCATTTTAAATTAAGTAAATAAACTTCAACATTTTATGTCTTGGCTCAAGAATGTCCTGTGAAGGTGGGAGCTCAACTGATAAAAATAATTTCTCATGTTGTTTGGAATATATTTTGAATTTTTGGACTTGGGGTACACTCTAAGTTACCGTAACAGATTCTATTCGAATAATTCCATTCTATAAGCTTGAAACAAGCAGCAATCTATAATATTTCATCATCATTTTTTAAAATGCAGATATGGAATGCAGAAAGGACTGATTCTTATCGTGACGGTCCAGGGACGGTGATTAAAATAAAAAACAAACCATGGAACACGAACATTAGTGGAACTTTTGAATTTAACTTTATTGTAACGATTGTTGAAGATGTTGGCTACCAGTTTTATGCACACATGGACAACCAACCGCGATGCGCGTGCTCAGTTGAAGAAGATTTATAAATATGCCATTCACCAGAGAGCTTGCTGAATTTCAGCATAAAACAGACTTCATCATAACCCCTCACGAAACTTGTACGCTCTTTTCAAATGGAAAAATTTGCATGTTGAAATAGTGTCATTTCTTGTTTTTATTCTTTTCAAAGTAAGCTTTGTATTGAAAATGACAGCAATATTGCAGCTTAGACTCGAAATGCATCAAAAAATATCAAAAGTTTGAAAATACTACTAAAAATTTAGTCACGGTGATCTTCCAGAGAATGAAATGAAGACTTCCCGTGGAACACAAGACAACTTTGAAGAGGACAAACTAATCCACACGCTGGTGGACTGGGTGTACTTAGAGATGTCAGTTAGTCAGTGGCCATGCACGTTGCCTCTTTTCGTTGCTAGGATATGCCGTGACGTATCCGCTTCGAGGATCTAGTGACATACCCGCTTGGAGAACAGCATTACAAAGCAGTATGCCATTGGACAGTTCGGCCATGTGTAGGAGAAATCTGCAGTGGTCGTCTAGCTGAGACTGATCTTAGCTATTACACCCTAATATTCGGTTTGCGTATCGTTCTTCATTTGTGGTAGCTAGGCTATCATGCATTCGGAGTGTATACTATACGTAGGCCCAACGATCCTGATTCCCTGTATATGCAATAAATTATGTAACTTTTCTGATTGTATGGTACATTAAAAACCTGGAACAGGTCAATTAATGTCCCCCGATGGTAAACAAGACCATTTGCTTCTCTTGACAAATGACCTTACAGTAGATACGTCAATGCACGTGGAAGCCCAGTATCGCACTTTAACGTAAGGCTAATTTGTACACCAACAGTGTGGGCAAGATGTTTACTTTCTTAAGTGTTAGAACACTATGTCTCGTCTATGTAAATACAAGTCGATCCCGGTCTCTGTAGTACATAGAACAAACAACTAAAGCAAACAAACAAACACATCCGTGACCGGCTATACTTAATAGGACAATCCTTTCATCCCAAACTACAATTCTTAGCCAATCCAGTGAAAATATTTATGCAAATCAGTACGAAATCAAAGAGCTATTTTTTCTATCCGATTCCAAGTTAAAATCGGCATTGCATTGTATAAATAGGCTTGGGCAGCTTTCTCAATTTGAAGTACGACCAATAGAAAGAACAACTTCCATTTGTTTTTTATCTCCTCTGACAGTCTGATCAAGTAAATATACCGGTAGTCTTGACCATTTCAAGACCATTTTTAGTGCCTTTCCCCACGAGCGTATAGACCAGAGGGTTCGCCTACAAGTGTTTCTTCAAATTGAAGATCTACACTAGTTAAAAATGTCACAGACATGTTGTAGATTTACAGAAAATAAAATAAAGAAATACAAAGCGGATGTGGCAAAGGTGCTGTCAATTTTTTTAAACAAATTGACAGCACTTTTTCCGTTTTCCTTAGGTATTTCTTTACTTTTTTCTGTAAATATAAAGAAATTTTTTAACAGTTTAGGTTCGGGTTAACGCATGGCTCCATTATCGTCGGGCGCTAAGATTTCGAAATGTCCGGGATGAACTGAACTCCAAGAGAGAGAGGGAGGACGCGCAAGGACTTACTGGTAGTTCTGCTCGAAGACTATCTATTGCGCAGAGCCTCTATCAGTGAAGAAGTATTGTCAATGGAAAATAACCAAAGTTTGGTCCATGAATACGCCATTAGTTGGCTACAATATATATTTATAAAAATATGTACTTTACCGGTCATTTATACGTTACTAAGACTAGCAAGTGCACTCGCTGTCTCTACATTATCCTCTATCTCTTTTCAGTGGTTAGCTTTATCCTCCACCCCCCACCCTCCAAAAAAAATAAATAAAATAAAAAAAAACTACCTATATGAACATTTTTTTGGGGTCGTCCATAATCCTTAACGTAATTTAAACTGTTAAAGAAATACTTTTGTAAGCAGTAAACAGTGTTTTATCGATTTCTGCTGACTTTGTTTCGTCGTTCCCATGTTGTGTTAATGCACTTTTCTTTAATATTCATTTTGCCTTAAGTTTGTCGATTTCAGTTTTAAGAATTTTGTTTTACGGTTTAACTCTATCTTTTTTATTTGTTGTAAAACACTTAGAACTTACTTTTAGAACAAATCTTTAGAATGTAATTTAATACTGTGACAATAATAATCATCATTGTGCCATTTTCACGATCGCGTTCCTAGGGTCACAGGCGGTCATCTTTTCTTGGAGCAGAGACCAGTTTTTTCCCAATTTAAAGTTTTTGACCAAGTTGTCTGAATGTCTGCAAAAAGGGCAAAAATTATTTTCTTGGATGCCTAATTTAACCGAAGGGATCCAGTATTTTGCGAGAATCGGAAGGGCTCATGCCCCTACCCATCTCAATCCCCCTCGTACCCTAATGCTAAGAATGTACTTTTAAATATGCACAAAGAGCTAATGTTTGCAGTGAAAACAATATTTCCTCAACATTATCTTATACTTTTAACACTCTAATGTTTCAATGAGTTTCTTACAGTCTACTCCACGCACGCTTGTTAGTACTGACAGTGATCACCAATTCAGCCAGTTTGACCGCACCTACTCACCGCACCTACTGTACCCTAGATATATATGTCGGTTATGCTGTGGCGCAGCCCCAATATCGACTGATGCATAAAACACATTGGAATATCCGTCACACTTTGCCGAACTCCGCCATATTTGACATAAACATACAGATGAAACGTTTGATATTGAAAGGTTTCCAGTCGTGTCACCATAGGGCAGCAAGGGGCGTAATTCCTAGCCAAATGCCCTTCTCACCCTCCCCCACAAGAAAAATAAAATTCAAAGGACAAGATACTGGGCAAAATGAGTTTAAAGAAAACAATTCACAAATACCGACACTTTTAAGGTATGCTAAGTCCCAATTCGGTGGTTTTTGGAGAATTGCAAATATTCGTTCTTATTCAAAAAGCGCACAAATATACGCACGGCATATTGCTTGGGCAGTAAGTGGTTTTAAAGGCCCAGTTCTCTCACCCCAAACAGTACCAAATCTCCTAACCTTCTTACTGAAGCCCCTCCCACAATTGTCTGAAATTCATTCTTATCCAGGTACAATCTCAGTTTATTGCTTCAAGGTGAGTATAGAAAAACTCAATTTATATAATCAAACACTCTCACTACCATTCATGCTGTGTAATATAAGTTTTAGTACTCTGCATTGTTTGAATTAGCTGTCAATCAAAGAGCTGAGCCAATTGAGTTGGTACCCCGTACCAAAATTGTAGTCTGGGGCGAGAGGTTTGGCTCTTTAAAGCTGAGGAGCTTGAAACAGAGTCCGGTCCACCAGGTACTTACAATTTAAAGGCACAATACAATTAAAAATTCAAACCTTTTCCGTAACCGCTGGACATGAAACTTGATTCTTTATGCTAACTATAAGCATTGTCATGTGGTATCAACCCTTTAACTCTCTCTGAAGTTACCGATATCAACGCAATGAACCCCTTTAAACTAATAAACTCATGACACATTGATGTAATGGTGTAACCTACTAAAATTTGAACAGGTCCTCCTTTGATATGCAACATAAATAGTGATGCATGCATCATATGCCCGTATTCATGAATTAATCAAACACCTTTGAAATTCTCTATCCGCTGCACAGAAGTCATAATGCCAGTGTAATGAAACTGTAAATTTCTTCGCTGACTGCTGTCTTAAACAAGGAGAATTATAATGTTAAAATTCAAAAGGCCAGAGAGATTAGAAAGTGCCACTTTCTGGCAACCTGGGAAGTATTTTCAGTCAACATTTTGTTTGTACGCCATAGCCTACGCACCAGCTGACTGTGCCTGGCACTCTGCTCAGATATTGATGATACTGATTTGCTCCACTAACTTGCGAACACTTTGCTCCCCTCGGCCCTCTCTCAGAAATTAAAACGTCTGGATATGTCAGTGCATTTAGCAGCGAATTTAGAATCTGGTAGTAAAATAAATGAATCGAAAGTATGCGATATGATTTGGCTTTTCAACTTATTTCCTTTGTATCACGAGTGACTTTTGTGACTAGTTTTGCACGAATTGGCAAACTGTTATGTTGTCACATTAACTTCAATTTATCATTCGGGGAAAATAATTTGGATTCAATTTACATATACGAGTCTTATTCTGGCAACTTTTTACATTAATATTGTCACCTCGACCTGTGTCCGTAGGCTCACCTCAAATTAGGAAGTTGAAGGCTTCTTTAAATCCATATTATGACACAATGCAACCGTTTACAAAGTTGCAACTGCTGGAAGAGTTTTGTTTATCGACACATCAACTAGTGATGCATCCTCCTAGTATCCCCAAAACATAACAAAGATTGCCACGCAGGTGAAGTAACCATTTTATTATGTGTTAAATCCACAGACTTCACATTTTTTGTGTTCATTGTACTCCTATGGCCGTGTCCTCACATTGACAAAGACTGGGACAATGGCACAAAACACAAACACAATTGCTTGACAAAGATGGACATCACGCTCTCTTTGGCGATTTGTTTATCCTGTCTAATCCACCGGCTATTGATAATATAATAGTACTTCAATGGTACTTAGTATCGATCGATTTCCGAATGGCGATAAAAACAAGACCAAATGTAAGAAGATTTGCTTCTGAATGAGATAATAATGAGATCTTAGAAGTCTGTTCTAACTCTACACTACGCCAGCCAAGTTTATTTAACACAAGATACTTATATTTGCAGGTAACGTTGATCAGTACTGACCAATAGGTTTACAAGTCTTGGTATCAATTAAGCTACAGTTTGCAAGAAGAAAATTTACCCTGCAGGCGGCTACGGAGAATGCACCGTTCTCTCTGATCAATTAAGGGCAATCATTAATGGAATGGGTTTTGATCACGCCTCAAAGGAGTTGACGAGAGGCCGGGTGAAAAACACACAACATAGCAAGTACGAAAACATTTCGAGATGATGCAAATTATCCGAAGTGAAGACGAGAATTTAAAGACTATCAAGAAATAATTTAACCAAGAGTATCGAGTGGGAAGTATATGGACTGCGTTCAGGTTACTATATAGAAGTTACTACACCAGCTTTAAACGTAAGTATAATATTACTCTTTCTGAACTTACCATTCCTCCTAAATATCCATGAAGTTTCCTATATTGTGACTGTAGCCTATGGGATACTGTATCAACTTTGTTCAGAATTGCTTAAAAAGTAAGTTGATCATACTAGTATGGGAAGTGTCGATCAGCCTAATTTCAAGACACTTGAGTCTAACAACGCATGAAACTACCCAATATCACTGCCTCGACACTTGATATATCTATCATTAGTCCATGATTGTAGAAGCTGCTAAGCCACCTTTTTAAGTTTTGAATTTGATATCAAGTTAGAAGATAGAAGCTAGATGGGGTGTTACGACTCAGTTTCCAACCAATTGGTGCAAGACGAGCCGGCCAAGGCCTTTTCCAGTTGTGGCTCATTGGTTTGTTTTCCGTACTCCATTGCTTATGCTGAGCACCAAGCACGATGGCAGTAGGTTCCGTTTTTAAAGTCTTTGGTATGACTCGGCAAGGACTTGAACTCCCAACCTCCCCACTGCAAGTCTGATGCTCTAACCATGCAGTCGGTCTGAATTTGACGTCAAAGCCAAAAGGTGCACAGGAGCGTTCTAATTACATATTATGCAATGTCAGTTCAGGACGTGGACGCCTTAATAAGGTTTGAGTCTGCTTAAAGGTTCCCGAGGGGGGGGGGGGGTTTGGGCGGGTCAAGATGGTTTCAAAGTTAGGAATAATTTGGTTAGGAATATGGAAAAAGGGGAAGTTCTTTTGTTTTCGACATTCTTTGGGCAAACTAATGCTTCTTACTGGCTTCGGGTTGCTGAATCTCTGACTGAAGATCGGCCTTTTCGTCGGGCATATCATTTGACTATGCCTTGTTGTGTCCGCTTAGCACTGTTTCACCACCATGTTAGACAAAACATTCCTAAATTCCAAATGTCGGCAATCGGTATACACTACGTGTGCAATAGTCACAATCGATGAAACAATCGAAGTTGCACCAACTATCAAGACTTTGAGTTGGTTAGCTAGATGGAGTTTTACAACCCAGTGGCAGTTTCCATCCTATTGGTTCAAGTCGAGCCGGCCACGGCGTTTTTTCAGGTGTGGCTCACTGACTTGTTTTCTCTACTTCATGGCTTATGTGGAGCATCGTGCACAACGACAGTATAGTTTCATTTTTAGGGTCTTTGGTATATGACTCGACCTGGGAATCGAACCCGGGCTTTCCGCGTGGCAGGCGGATGCTCTACCATTAGACCAATAAACAGTTTGAGAAACAAAAGTTCCAGTGAACTATACTGTAGCTAAAGCTAGGCTGCAAATGAACCTGGCTCAAAGTTAGTTTGGCATACATCATCAAGTCCAGATTCCAGCAGTAAACTAAATCCTTGATTTTCATAATATGATGAATACTTTCATGAATTTGCAGCTAACTTTACTGGTATTGTGCACGACTTTGTAAAGAAATTTTAAATTAAGCTCTTCTCGCAAAACAAAAAAAACCCTTCAAAGTGAAAATTATATGAAACAACTAACTGAATTATAGCTGTAATTTATAATCCTGATAAAAATTCCCATGTTAGTGTTCCCATTCCACTGATATTCTAAGGATTTTACCTAGAGTGTAGATTCAAACAAGGAAAACGAAATTACGGCGCGCTTCACGGGCACGTGTACATCACATGTCGCCATCTGTGTTAGACTTGAGAATACAGTATTTTCCCCAAAGTGCATGGTAACCACATGGCGCCACTACTTATATACAGTCAGACTATCACCATAACACTTGGACGCCTCCCGCGAGGTTAGGTCTTAATCAGATGCCCCGACTAGGAGTCTGTTCGGATGGTATGTTGGGGGAGGGGGGGGGGGTCACGGCCACAAGGGTGAGGGGATGTCTCGTGAAGTGATATCATTTTGACAACTGACGGTAGCCTACATTGACTATGTGCTGTCGGTACATTTAACACACTGTAACATAACATAACATAACATAACATAACATAACATAACATAACATAACATAACATAACATAACATAACATAACATAACATAACATAACATAACATAACATAACATAACATAACATAACATAACATAACATAACATGTTAAAGGGCAAAGGAGGGCTATAAAGGCCCCATAAAATGCCCTGTAATCCAAAACCTCCCAAAAACAAAAAGCAAACCACCAACACCTAACTAGCCCATCAGATACTGACTTTTATCTCCGCCTCCCACTTTTGACACCTCAGTTGAGCTGGATTGGTTTAACATAAATCCTGTATATTATGTGGACAATGGCGGGGCTGCCATATGGTCAGGGGCGGTCGCTCCCCCCCCTCCCCTGAAGGACAAAATCGTCTGTCGACGCCCTTTTTAGGTTTTTTTTAACATACTTTACTCTTGCACCATTATTGGCAAAAGACATATAACAAAATGCTCAAACAACCACCAGCAGTAGCGGAGCTAGGGATTTCGGTCAGAGGGGGCGAAAACGGTCTGCAGGGGCACTTCGAAGGAGTAAATACCCTGAGCCTAAGCACGATCGAAGCCATGGCTTTTCAGACCTCCCATTTCATTTTCCACACCTGGTACAAGACTTCTTTGCCATTTCTCCTCAGCAAGTTTTTCTATTAAAAAATGTTTAAATTTTTTATCCATGGGCCTCCGAAGAAGAAAATTCGGGAGGGGGGAGGGGGCAAAATTCTTTAAGGCAAAATACTTTTAGGGGGAAAAGCTCCGCGCCACCATGGGTTGGCGCGGAGCGCAAGAAAATTTTGCCTCAAAATGCCTCTCGAAATGGCATTTCTAAAGCATATATACTGCCTAAAATTACGGAAAACACTGAGTGAACTGTTGCGAAATGTTGATGTTAATTTTCTTCGTCTTTTTTTTGTTTCCTCGTTTTTTTAGTTTTTTTTTATTTTTTAGGGAAGGGCAAATTTCCCCCTTCCCCTCCCTGCGGACGCCCATGTTTCTATCCTAAGTCTCGTTCTTAAATTAAGGTCCTAAGATTCTAATATAATGATGGGCTTCTTTATGAAGAATGTACTTTAATTAACGGCTATTTCAGAGCGGTCGGTCACATGATGTAAATTACGTAAGTTAATGTTTCTCTTTGTACTTATTTTGATTTCCCGATACCAAAAAATGTATACCTTATGGTGATTAATTTCCATAACTATTTCTCCCTGTATATTGCTTGCTATTTGGCTCTAGCAGGTTTAATCTTTATCTTCACAAAGTAGGCCATTATTACATTAGAATCGAGACCTGACAATAACAAAAGGTGTAATGACCACCTTCAAACTAGAATGTGGAAGTGAGGGATAGAAACATTGGCGTTCCCAGGTAGGGGAAAAGGGGAAACTTGCCATCCCCTGGAAAATAAAAAAATGGAAAACGAAGAAAACATAAAGAAAAATTAACATCAATATTTCTTAACAATTTACTCAGTGTTTTCGCTATTTATAAGCGGTAAATAGGCTTTAGAAATACCGTTTGCAGCGATCTGAGAGGCATTTTGGGCCAAAATTTTCTTACCCTCCGCGCCATCTCATGATGGCGCGGAGCCTTCCCCCCTTGAAGGAATTCCCCCCCCTCCCGAATTTTCTTCTACGGATGCCTTGGATAGAAAATTTAAACATATTTTAATAGAAAAAGTTGCTGTGGAGAAATGTCAAAGTAGTGTTCTACCAGGTGAGGAGATTGAAATGGAAAGTCTGAAAAGCCGTGGCTTCGATCGTGCTGAGGCTCAGGGTATTTACTCCTTCGAAGCGCCCCTGCAGACCGTTTTCGCCCCCTCTGACCGAAACCCCTAGCTCCGCCACTGTAAGTGGAATGTTTGTGTCTTGCCACACCGTCATGTTAGCGTATTGAACTTACATAATATTCTACTACGTGACGCAATAAGACCATTCTAATGACACTGTATGATGACTGTATCCACGTTAACCTGAATAACCGGGACAAAGTTCATGCCCTACATTACTGAAGATCTCTCGTGTTGAGAAAATGTTATCCTACTTCGTAAGCTCTAAATTCACTTTAAAATAAACTAACCTCAGACATGCCTTGGACTTCCAAAAAATTTATATCAGAAATTAACTGTTTAAAAATTACCTATTCAATACGTGTATTTCCAAAAATTGGGAATGGGAGGAGAGATTGTGCCACCCCTACATCTACGCTCATGTTGTTACAAATGATTTATAAATCAACCCATGCCAAGGCGAAAGAGTGTCCCTTTATCATCATTTCTTACGCGTTCGCTTGCAACTCGACAGCCAAATTATGTTTAGCAAGGATAAGCTATATGCTGTAATTAAGACTATTTCGGTATAGAAGTTAATGTAAGTTAAACATCATCGTTAATTTCTTGCAATTAACTGAAGTACATGTAACTTGATAAAACGCAGACTTCTGAATATTGCCAAGAGACGGCTATTTACAAGATTTGCATACGTCATGCTATTGCGCAAATATATAATAGCGTTCCATAAAGTGTACAAGTGAAGCTAAATGTCGAGTGTAGAAGATGGTGTTCTGTATTTTATTTTAGTCATAGCTTAGTTATTTTAATCATTTTAAGTAAAACGATCGAATAGTACCTAAGTTTTATCGATTTGTTTACCCATCGAGAGAATCTTAAATAGTTTATGTTGATGATGAACGATATTAAAAAAAATCGAATGTGTTCTATAAATCGAGCCTGTTGCCATGGTTATCTAAGGACAACGATGGGACAAGATCTGAAATACCGGTATGTGGTTAGCTGAACGTAGGCTGTTTGTTCGATAAAAACAAATTCCTATGATGGTCTTAAATTCTAGACTTGATTTTATCATCACATTTTCTGATATACCTTTCTATAATAAAGATAACGACAGAAAGTTTTTAATGTAAGTCCTAACGTCTATGCCTATACCTGATGCAGATATTTAGTCTTCCCGGTATAAGTTTTGCATTGTGTCAACACTGGGGTTAAGTTATAATACTTGTTTTTAATCGTAAAAAACATCAACCATCAGGTAAGGGTAAGGATACCGTCTCAAAATAGGCGTAACTATAGCAGCTATTAAAGCGATAAGCTGAACGAAAATTTCACCCTGGATGATGTTGTCATAGAAACATGTTGACAGATTCCTCTCCGGTTCCCCATTCAATTCTGTACTTGGACCTTGTATATGCTTTACATTCTTATTTACTGACTCGAGACGGTGTCAAAATGATTCTCAGTTCGTTTAATTTTGGTTCATTGGTTTCGGTTCGCGAGCACTAATTGGAATGGCGTAGAAATTGAGTAATGTATCATTTCATTTAATTTAAGATCACTTCAGTTGAATTTCGTTACAAAGTGTCAAATGGTCTTGTATTAAGAAAACCGGCACCGTAAGCAGTGTGCAGGTCAGCTTTTTTCAAACGGCTGCGTTTTTCGGCACTTGGCTGAACAGAAAGCTGATATTAGATAAGCAGCGAATAGACAAATGCATCATATATTAGTTTCTTCAACTCTGTTAATTTTTGACTGACATATAATTCACAGAAAGTAGGCTAAAAGTGTTGTTTAAAACAGCCAGTCCCATCGTTTCAGCTGAAATATAGAACCTTTGAGTCAACTGAAATAGGAATTTGGAATTAATTGTCAATTTAATCATCGATATAATTAGAACTATATTTTGTGATAGAGCCTACAGGTTTGTTTTAGTGACGTTAAATTTTTAATGGAGAGACGTTTCCTTGTTAGGGAATATATTCGTCTAAAAAAGTGAAAAAAGTAAACGTGCTTACTTCGAGCTGTCTTACCCATCATCTTTCGGATTGTACTGCTAAAATAACAAAAATTTTACTTGTAGACTGTGTGACATGGTGTTCCATTTTTCGGTTTCTGTGTTGCAGAACAGAGATATGTGAGAGGTGGCGATTGATGACGTAAATGACATGGAACATCGCGATAACCAGAGACATCCTAGGAACACGTGATTATCACATCAGAATTGCCACATGACGACAAGATGGTTATTTTGGATTTCGTTTCCGTGAGTTTCTGAAACTACTGTAGTATCATTACGATTACAAATTAATTGGAAAAGGGTCACGCTTTTGCCCGATTCCGTACCTCCAGTCAGAAAAAGAAACCCCTGATTTACTTGTCGTTATGAATATGCATGAGTGTAACTTTTCAACATTGTATGACAAGAGGGTCCTCCAAACACAAAGCGAAAACGCCACCAGTTGTATCTGTGAGGAAACTACCGAGTGTCCTAGAAGGATGCTGTTGGAGAGATTCCACTACAAAGATGACGTCATAAGTACTGTGCCATCATTTGTACTTTCGAAATGGAGTAAGTGTAGTCACGTGACGAAGAGAAGAAACCAACAATCAAGATCTCAAAGTAGGGGACGTTCTAAATATGAATGCAAAGATAACACTCGTTTTAAACATCTCAAGGACCACGAAAAGTTTATGGAAGAATACCGAACGTTTAATACGAAAGTAGTGATAGGGGAAGCTGGAGAAACCGGAAGTGACGTTATTTTAGGAGTCAACATTCCGGATCCATATACCTTCAAAACAGAATATTTCAAGTAAGTCCCCCACGAAATAGCTTTATATAACACATGATTTTCTCACCCCAGAAGTAATAAATATTGTAAACCACATATGGCTATATGGTCGTGCACGTGACGTCATCCTTTGTTCCACAGCATAAGTGGATCATCAATGGAGGGCAAGCCTCGAAAAGAGGTCACTGATATATGCTGTTCAAAAAATGATCAAGTTGTCAGAGAATCCAACTTGCAATCAGTAGATCTGGAGTTCGACTCCTCGCCGGGTCTTACCGAAGACTTTAAAAATGGAACATTCTGTCTTTGTCTCAGCGCTCAGCATAAACAATTAGGTAGGGAAACAAGCCATTTAGCCAGAACTGGAAAAAGACCATGGTGGGTCGATTGGACCTAGTTGGTTAGAACTGAGCCGTAAAGCTCGAGCTAACCATTTACGAACCATGTGGAATTCAGTAATAACAATTTGTAAAAGAGCATTATCATGAAAATTAAAAAAAAATATTAGTATCAGTTGTATATAAGATAAAATGGAGTTTATTAATAGCCTTGTTTGAATCATTATGATAATAAAAAGAAGAGGTCCAAGAATGAAACTTGTGTGAAACTCCACACTCGATTGGAGGATAACCAGAATTTTAATTACAAATGACGACATACTGGTTTACAAATAGCTCCTAAACCAGTCAAGTCTGTTATTATTAAAGAATGATATTTCTTTTCAAATGCGCCTATCAGCCTTTTCAAGATATTATAGTAAAAAGTAAGAGGCCACGTGACGTTGAACGGCCAGGAAGAAAGCCAAACTGATAATTATACAGGATATAATATTTACTAAAAAACTAAACAAACGATCAAGCATTAAGTTTTCGAGAAATTTGAAAAAAAAATGTAGGGATCCCTGATGCTGGATAAAATAACCCACCTTTCATTCTTTCACTTTAAATCTAGAGATTTGTGCAATCGAGCGTTGGATGACTTCTACAACTCGGGTCAAAATCCTCGGCATTTGAGGTAAGTTATAATTATCCTTTTTTTTAAGTTTTCAACATTTGGGTTATTGGTATGAATTTTGCAGACCAATTTGTATCACTGGCGTAGTTCCGGGGAGTTTCCCCCTGGAAAATAATTTGGGGAGATTTGAATTCTCAAATTCTTTTCTAAGAATAGGAAATGGTGAGACCTTTCTTACAGTATGCATAATTCGTATTTTCATGCAACATAGGCATATTTCCCCAGATTTTCTCAGCGTCGCATGAACCAGGGAGGTGTTATCAATAACATTAAGACCTCCTTGCATGAACCGGACCGGCTCGCGTGCCACAGAAATATCATCGCCGCTCAGAAGACTGAATGTTCCCCTGTATACGTGCGGGTGTTATGATCAGTGCAGTCCAGGCTAACTCCCCGGTTACAATCGCCAGGTTGGTGCCAGAGGAGAGAGGGCAGGGATTAGGGCCCCTACAAAGAACCCAATGAACATCAATGAATTAGTTTTTTTCGAGTTAATCTTAACCTCTTAGAGTTAATGTGAACTAACTATTTGTGTAAGCAGGGATAAGCCGTACGAACGGTGGTCAATAATTGGGACTACACTTTATTACAAAAAGTAAACTCGCAATCCGGTGACAGGTTTCATATTCGGATGTACGGACAGTGTTACAGTAGCCTACAAGTAATATTTTATGGACGTATCCAGGGCTGGGTTGCGGGGGGTTCCAACAGATGCAAGAGTTCCACTGGAGCATGTTAAATTAACATTTAGTTATCATTTTTACACGATGACTGAAGATTTCGTTATGTAATGTATTATCGAACAAACCTAGTTGGGTTTGATTTTGCTGTTATCCAATTGACTTAGGCTGAAATGGTGACTTTAAGAGGTCAAATTAAAGACAATAAAAGAATGGAAAATCGAAGAGTTTCCAGGAGCTTCGCCCCTGGACCCCCCGGGATTTTACCTCTGGACCCAACCAGGGGCCCTTAGGTGGTCCCCTGGACCCCACGTCTTTGGGCGCGCGCTACGATTGCGCGGTGCCGCTAACGCGGCACAGAATAGTATCAGCCCATTTTCAAGTTCCACATTTAACAACTTCGCACCCCCCTATCTCATAGCTGCCTGCGCCCCTGTATTTTGTAAAATAATTATCATTATACGATAGTCTAAATTGGGGGAACATTTTAATTTAATAGCACTGCCATAATTGAACTGCTTCAGCCTTTTTTCAACCCACTCCAGGACCCCTAGCTAATACCGCACTCCAGTATGTGTACCACTCCTTACGAAGTAACTTCCTTATCATAGGGTACTCTGTTGGTTTGCTTGTGAATTTTTCGACGGAAAGACATTTTTCAGGGAGGAAAAGTGTTTTTGGCTCACACCAGCATACTGGTATATACCGTACGTGTTTGAAAATGACTTAACACTGATTTATCAAAATGAGCAACATTACTAAACAAAGTAACCGATAATAACAGTCTGGTTACAAGTTTCTTTAGTAGTCTACTACGCATCGAAATGGGCGAAATGATTTTAAATCATCAAAGTGTATAGTAAGTTAAATTTAATTCAGGTCTCAACTTAACCCCTCTGCTACTGGAACATACGTTTACTTGGACTTAATGAAATATACATATTAATATGTATAACATATCAAAACACCGCCTCTTGTAAGAGATTTTCTAACTTTGAGCCAACATTGGGTCGGAAGTAAAAAATTCCACTGGACTGAACTTCTGTGCCAACCGAATATGAAACGTTGCAAAATGTTAAAATTAAATAACAGATTTTTTTTCAACACTGATATTATTATAATGAAACTGGATCGGTGTCTCCTTCATGGCATCCAGGCATTTGGGGTCCAAGGCCTTCCAGTTAAAGGCTGAATCAGTTGCATCATACCTTTCTTGAAACAGCTATTGTCACAATTTTTCCTTATTTTTGAAAAAAATCACACCTTTTAAAAATGTTGCAAAGTGATTTTACAACTCCGCCGGTTAGTTAAACAAAGTGGACAGTCTGTTCAAGATCTGGTTATTGTATTTGGAATTTTTTGTTCAATGTCCTGTCAGAGCTCATGTACTGCCTTGTAGAATTATTTGAACAGATGGATGATTTTCCCTGTTGCACTTGTTAATTAAATGTCGTAAAAGTAAACCATGAATATTTGGTAATATTTTAACTTGAGAGTGCAAATCATTTGTTTGATGTTAATAATTAATATGAGGCCATTATCAATGACAACGGTACTTAAGTGTAATTTTCTGATGTTCAGTGGCGTACGAAGGGCCCGCGTAGGACCGTTCTCCCCCCCTCACGGATGCAATTTTTTTTTTTAATCCTAAAAATACGTATCCCTACTTTAGAAACACATATTTTGCTTGAAAAGGTACCATATGAGAAACCAGATTTCAAGAAAGGACACCCAATTTCTCAAAAAATTTCAAAGGGGAAGGATTGTCTTTGCAAGGTCCCCTCAGTGATGCCAATTTTTAGCTCCTTAAAATAGGCAAAGTTTGTCAAATTCCAAATTTTACTTCAAAGGGTACCGGTAGCCTTTGTAACTCCCTGGTGGCACCGGTTGCCTCCAAGGACACCCACTTTTTTAAGAATTCTCAAAAGGGAAGGGCCCACCACTTACAGATTCCTTCCTCGGCCACCATTGACGTACGAGACGGAGACAGGGGAGCGGAGGGTGTTCAGGAGCTGTGAGCAATACTTTGCCATTTGTCATGCATGTAAGAGATCTTAGGGGTAAAATCATTAATATTTGGAAGTTGGAGCAGTCACAGGCAATTTCATTAGTTCAGCCGATATTGAATTTAGCCAAGAGTCACAATAAAGGAGCATTAGCATATTTTCAATTCCGCTGTATACGGTAGCTTCCCTGAAAAGAATAAAAACCATTTAATATAATAGTGGTAGTACATTTTATGTGGTTATTTTGTGATAACTTAGCATGTTGCTGTTTTTGTTTTTGTTTTTTTTTTTGCTATTGCAAACAAAAGCTTAAAAAAAAGACTGTTTAGATTTTCCTTACAAGTATGAAAACGCAATTTTCGGCAATCTGAAGGGTCACATTTTTTCAAAATTTTCTTAACGCTCGGCGCCAACCAATGATGACACTCCGCTTAGCCTTTCGGGCAAAGTTACACTTTTCGAGTCAAAGTTTTTCTTAATAACTCTCTGATCACTTTGCAGTTTGTTAACTTATTTTGAAGTAAGCATTTTATTGCAAACGACAAACGAAGAAAGCGGCTGCTTAGATTCTTCGTATATGGCTGGAAAATGCTATTTCCGGCCATCTTGGGGCTTGTTTTTCGAAATTTTTTCTTCGCTCCTCGCCAACAAATGGTGGCATTCCCCTTAGATAGTCTTTGTGGCAGAATAACGTTTTGTGGCTAAGAAAAGGGCAATCTAAAAAGATCCCGTTCGCCTATGCCGAAAGATGCCCTTTTATTTTGACTCCTAAAATTATGCAAATTTTACTTCGAAAGGTAGCGTAAATAACATTAGATTGCATAAAGACACAGAATTTCAGTTTTATGCTCATAAACCACCATAATTCAACTTGTAACACTGTGTTAAAGTCGAAAATCTTGCACTATTTTGTATCTAAGCTCCTTGAGGGTTGTTCGGAATAAAGGTAGATGGCAGAAGAATGAGATATATGCCCTGAATTTTTGGAGACACTTACCTTCAAATTCATTTCTAACTCTTTTAGCTCAATGTACAGGACCTTACAGTATAAAGTCTCCTCGGGGACTGGAAAATATATCCCCCAATATTTCGAAGCTCTGGACAATGAAGTCTACAGGAAAACAGTCGAGGGGCATTTAATTGAGCAAATCGGAGGAATTCCTTTACTTTTACAAAAGATATAGCTAAATGCTGGCGACATTCATTGGGGTGACGCCGAGTGTTTGATAAAGGACGAAACCCGTAGGCAAACACAGAGTGCGCCATTATTGGCGCGAAGCACCATGAAAATTTTGAGTTACGCCAAAATACTTTCAAAATTTCTGAAAATTGCACTCTCCATGCCTTGAATGTTGCATCTCATTTCTGAAAATATTATGTTACGCGATACTTGAACAAGTTGTTGATGTTATTTTTCCGTCTGGCATTTCTTCAAGCTTTTGATGTGAAAAATCACAACCCCCGAGGCAACCGGAAATGGCAGTTCACGTGCTTGGGAGCACAAATTAAGTAGTCATTAGCCGTGTTCCCATTTGATCCAGGGAGGTGGATCTTGATCTACCGAGGTGGATCAAACACTAATGGGAACGCAGATCAACAACACTCACTCAAGATCAAGATCCACCGATTTTGATCGACCGTTCGGGGTAGATCAGATCCACCGCGCTGGATCAAAGTTTGTAATGGGAACACATCGGTAGATCAAGTGACCCTGGATCTCCGGTTACACTCATGTATGTTTTTTTTTTGTGATACATCGATACGAAATGCATGGCAGGCCGACTTGTAAACATTGGTGACCTTTTCGAGCTTGCGCAATGTGTTCATAAAACACGTTTGATCTACCGCGCTCACTCAAATGGGAACGCGGATCTCGATCAAGGTAACTGATGTTGATCCACCTCGGTAGATCAAGATCCACCTCCCTGGATCAAATGGGAACACGGCTATTATTTTGAAAATTTTTAAGTAAACATTTAAGTATAAATTAATTTAAAAAGTGCAAAACGATCGGAAACTTGCCTGATAAAGTGGGTTGGTTGACATATTTGATGTCAAGAAGGGACGAAGTCGAGTCATAGTCTCTGCTCTTGATCTGTTGACAGCCATCCCGGGGGAGGTATTTAAGGGCCAAGGGTGTCATTTAGAAATATGGCACCTCACGAAATTACTAGTTTTTCGGTCAACATTTTTGGCATTGGCCGCCTCCTGTACACGTACCCTCCGTCTGTCCATGTAATCCGGCAATTGAAAACATCTAAAGACTTCCACCAATTTGTTCTAGGTGAGGTGGAACTGAGGAAAAATTATTTTCACCATCAATTGCCCCGATATGTTGCAAATTTCTTCATTCTTTTGTTTTTTTTTTCATGAGAATTATACTTTGACTTTGTTGACTCTTATTTCTGGCGGGAAATTTTTGAAAGAATTGTAGACGGGCCAATATTCGACAATTTCGGCGGGGATTCATTTTTGGGCAAGCCTTTTAGCAGAGGCTGAGAAATGTGTTTTTGTAATTTTTTGTACTCTCTTTAACTTTTTAATGTTAACGTGAATAGAAGAAAGTTTTTATTTTTCGGACAAATGTTGAAAGAATTCGGATGTTTCGGCCCCATTGGGGCTTTGTGTCGGTGCGCAAGGTTTTCATAATCGAGGCTCAGGGACAACTTCTTTTGCATTAGTTGCCTGAATTTTAGAAATTTGTGTTTCCTTTTTTGGAAATGCCGCCCTGACTTTTAATACTTTCTTAGGCTATTTCATTTTTAAAGATATTGGGCACGACATCCAGTTGAAAGTTTCCTTGATAACTTATGGCATGCCAGAACTTTTTAGACTCAAATGGCTCTCTGATTTTGTCCAGAACCCTGCCCGAATATTTTGTTAAAGAATTCACTTACCTGTCAGCAAATTTGTTCGGCTCAACAACGGACCGCCGTAGGCCACTTCGACGGTCAGTCAGTGGAATGTCAGTTTCAGTGGAGGAGCTGCCATATGGTCAGGGGCGGTCGACCCCTGACCGACCAAAATCGTCTGTCGGCGCTCTTTTTAGGTTTTTAACATACTTTACTCTTGCACCGTTATTGGCAAAAGATATAATTTAATAGTGTTGTTTAAAGGCCAAGATAACTAAATGCTTAAACAACCACCAGTATAACTGCACTTTATTACGATGAACAGGGTCATCATCTGTAATATAGGGATAGGTTTTGCCGAAACGTATCTTCATGCTTTATACGCAGTAATGAATGTTGTCGCTGTGCTAAGTTAATTGCTTCCACACCAAGCGTGATTACAAGCTTAAAAAAACCACCCCGACTGACATTAAATTCACCCTCCCGACCAAAAAAGATGTTGCAAAGGGTGCAACAATAATTGTAGCGCAAATAGCCATCTTGTTGTCGGGGATAATTGTCAACATAGACAATAAAAAGAGTTTATAAAGATACCAAAATAGCCTCCACAACATTTTTCAAAATCATTTGAAGAGAACATTCAGGTTAAAATAAAATGAAACTGTTATCATAGTGGTAATGGTTTAAGAGTTTTAATGAGCAGTTTTCATTAAAAAATTCTTCAAGTGACCATTCTCATGATAAATGGCTATTTCTGACACTGCACGATAATCCCGTGACAATGCTGATTTCTGTACTTTCGTGGTCTCAGAAGCCAGAAAATTGCCTCTAACAAGCCTAGGTTTAGGCTACTAATTTTGTTTATTATGAATTCGGTATCTAGAGAGCCAAGCAGACCTTTTGTCTTGGCTATTTCTTGCAATATACTTAATGGCTATTTCAGAGTGGTCACATAGTGTAATTTACGTCAATTAATGTTTCTTCGTGCACTTATCTTGATTTCCAGATGCCAAAATGTACACCTGACAGTGATTCATTTCCATAACTTTTCCGCTTGTAAGATATCTTGCTCTAGCAGGTTTAATCTTTTATCTTCACAAAGTAGCCCATTATTACATTAAAATCTTAAATCGAGACCTGACAATAATACAAAATAATGATCGCCTTCATACTAGAATTTGAAAGAGAGGGATGGGATAGAAACATGGAGACCCGCGGGGGGCGGGCAAGGGGGAACTTGCCCTCCCCTGGAAAATAAAAAAACCTGAAAAAAGAAGAAAAATTAACATCAGCATCTTTTAACAGTTCACTCAGTGTTTTCCCTTTTATTATGCGGTAAACAGGCTTTAGAAATGCTATTTCCAGCGATCTGAGAGGCATTTTGGAGAAAAATTTTCTTGCGCTCCGCGCCACCGTGGGGTGGCGCGGAGCTTTCCCCACTAAAAGACTCCCCTCAAAAAAATTCTTATGCGGAGGCCCATGGATAGAAAATTTAAACATGTTTTAATAGATAAACTTGCTGAGGAGAAATGGCAAAGAAGTCTTCTACCAGGTGAGGAGATTCAAATGGAAAGTCTGAAAAGCCGTGGCTTCGATCGTGCTGAGGCTCAGGGTATTTACTCCTTCGAAGCGCAGACCATTTTCGCCCCCTCTGCCCGAGTTCCCTAGCTCCGCCGCGGGTCAGCTTCTCGCCGACGGTTCTCTGTCGGTTATGAAAGGCTAGTTGGCTGAAACTGAATTTTACCCAGCATAGGCCTACAATTTTGTTTCTTCCCTCCGACGGTAGCCTATCCAATTCTCCTAACTTACTTAGGCCCCTCTCACAACTATCTAAAATTCATCCGCACCCAGACACAATCTTAGGTTTATTGCTTAAATGGCGTGAGTATAGATCTCAATATAATGCGTACAATCAAACACTTCGTGAGTCCCCGTCCAAGTAAAGAACATGCAATAAAATATGAGCTTTGGTGCTCTGTGTTTTTTAACTTGCTGTCAATCAAAGAGCTGTGCCGATTGAGAATTTGTGTGGACTCGATCATGCACTTCAGGTTGTAGTTTTGGGCGAGAGGATTATGCCTTTAATTTTTTACTACCGTATATAAGTGGGTCATTCCATAAGTACGGGTTCCAATGGTTTTTGGTGTCCCATTTACATTGTGATATTTTCTAACAACATCAGGTTTTGTGTGAAAGATTTACATTTAATCTTCCAATAATTACTTAAGCTATATTCTCCTGTTTTGTATCTTTCAAACAATATGCAATATGACATTTTAACGTTTTTCATTTGGATTTTATCTTACAATTAAACTGTCATGTTTCACATGTAACCGGGACACCAAAGCTTGGACATGAAAAAAAAAATCAAATGACACTGTGTTTTTTGTTTTGAAGTGTATGCAAAGCTTTAATATGCTTGATTTAATGTTCTGCATTAATACAATGTAGGTAGATAATGTCATACTCTCGATAAGTTTGGCCGTTAAAATTCTTAGCTGAGCAAGTACATTGGAGCAGAGTTCACGGGTTTCCCGTGTAAACAAAAGCCAAAATTTTGGTGTCCCACTTCATCGTTTACACGTGAACCAGCTGGGTGCTTATACCATCTGAAAAAAATGTGTGGCTGCAAACAATTTGCGACATTTTAGCTTGTAACGGTTGTGTCTCGATTTGGAAAAAATGAATGACATATATAATTATGGAAAGTCTTCGGTTCCCCGTGTAAATATTATACTAGAGACACCAAAATGATATGTTCCGTGTCACCCAGACCATAAAAATTGCAATTACGAAAATGCAGTATTTTTTGCAACTGTATCCCATAAGCTGCATGATATATGGCATAAGATCCAAAAAATGCCTTAGGTGTCCCGTTTACACGTTAACTTACCCAAAATGCCATTTTAGACTTAATCCAATATTTTTATTTCTGTAACGCAATTGGGCTCTAAATTCAGTGTATTATGAGGACTGACGTTGGCAGTAACTCTTTTGCCTTTCCTTCTTATGCAATATCCAATTTTTACCCAAAATGTCATAAATTGGGACACTGGCCCAGCCTATGGAACTTACTATGGCCATATACAAACTAGGATAGATTTCGTAGTAGTCTGTTATTGGAGCCTTACTAGACAAGTTATTATTAGGGTGCGCATGCACCGTTGTGGGTCAGCTTAGGCATAGGCGTATCGGGATAATTTTTGTGGGGAGGGCAAGAGAAAATTTTGCCCAAATGTTGGCACCTTTTTATCATGTTTTGCCCGAATGGACCATCTGTTTTTTCCTGAATTAGGAGGGCGAGTGCCCCCCCCCCCCGCACAGGGCCCGTCTCGTACGTCTGTGCACTTAGTAGGTTAGCTAAGATGGTGTTTTACGGCCCAGTTTCCAACCAGTTGGTTCAGGTTGAGCCCGGCGGCCACTGAGCGCGCGTTTTTCCATTACTTGTGGCTCACGGGGCCTTAATACCCCTTGTAGGCTTATGCTGAACAGCAATTAATCACAAGGGCACTCCAGCCTGAGGTTCCGTTGTTGGAGCTGAGCTCTGTAATTTTTTTGGATTCGCGCACGAACTTTTTTCTGTAAGCGAGTAGGCCGATCAGCCTGCTGAAGCATGGGCGCAAATCAGGCCGGGGGGCAAGGAGGACCTTCTCCCCCTCAAGTGAAAAAGTGGGGGGCCAAATCGTTATTTGGCCCCCCAAAAAATTTGAGTAGACCTAAAAATATGGTCACCTTTTTTCGTTTTTTTTTTCATTCGAAAACAGTTTTTCTGAAGCTTTGGAAACGCCAGAACACAAGAGCTTCCGGGGGCTTCGCCCCCTGGACCCCCACAGGGGTTTTGCCCTTGGATTCCGCCAGGAGTCCTTTGGGGCTTCGCGCTCGCGGTGCCCGCCAATCGTGCACAGTTTAGTGCTCATGGGCACATCATTAGCATTGTCTCCCCCCCCCCCCCCACTCTCAAACAGAGATTTGCGCCCCTGTGCTGTAATAAATTACATCATCAGTTTACTAAGTACGTGCTCTCAGCCTATCGAGCTACTCGGCTTGAACGTCACGGTCACTTTGCATGATGTTACATGCTTCAATTTTACCATGGTATACTCTCCTCCACACTGATTTTGTTCAATACCAGAGCTATTTATTATTTGAATATGTATGAATGATAACTTCCGGTCAATCATTTTCTTGTCCTCAACAAATCTCTCAGATTTCGCTCCCAGATGGTAAACTGCTAGTCTATGTGGGGAAACCCCCAAACCAGTGCACGCGTACGTACAGATATAATAATATATGGTTACCACATCCTGACTATTCCCAGTACATACACGGTACGCATGTATGTATGTGGAACCACGAATGGGAAAACAAGCTCAAACGTTGTTCACAGATCCTCAAAACACATGAAAAATCGTCAATGAAAAGCGTATTGAAACATAAAATCAACCGTTGAAAATCGTTACAAGAGGGAATCTGTTCAATAAAGGTGCTATTTTATTTATATATTATTTTGCTCCACATAATGGCAACGTTGTCAGGATGGCCGAGCGGTCTAAGGCGCTGCGTTCAGGTCGCAGTCTACTCTGTAGGCGTGGGTTCGAATCCCACTCCTGACACATTCTTTTTTTGCTTTGGATTTTGGCAACCTTGCACGAAATTTAGGCATAGCATTTCTTTTCATGAGTTTTACATTTATTGTACAAGATAGTAAAATATGTTTTGCATTGTTTCTTCTTTGTACCGCGATTACCACCACTGAAAATGATAGTGGCCTTTCATCTTTGCTTTGACTTATTGTAAATACTGTATGCATACTTGGACTGAAATAAACTTGTAGTTTTCTTCTTTAACATAAAAAGAAAAAGAGAAAAAAGGAAAGAAAAAAGTGTAAATAACATAATTTTCTCTTTGTTGGATTTTCTCCTTACAATAATGGTGTAATTGAAATTGTCTTGTAAGTCTAAGAAATCTAGCTATATTCCACCTGTTGTATATAAATGTAAACCTGTTTAGATCGTAATAAATTTCTTTCTTCAAAAAGAAAAAGTAAATAAAAAAATTGTATGTTACGTATGCCTTTTTTCATTTTGTACAGGGGAGTGCGTGAAATATTTGGTCTAAAAAATAAAACAAACAAACAAGAGGAGAAAAACCTTTCGCTTGTTACTAATCAATACATTAAAAAAAGGAAATGATTTTCCTTTCCCCAAAATGTTAAAAAATTTGTATACTGCTTTGTACTAAGTTCAGACTGTCTTATTTGTTTACCTGGGGAGACAATTCCTGTAGAAAAGAATAAAAATGTGAATTAAGTTGTTTTCCTTCAAAGAAAGAAGGGATCACCATTAAACATAGTAAATTAATCCAAACAAATTTAATTCATTCAATTTATTGTGAACTTTGGTACAATTCGTGACACAAAACATTTTTGAAATATTTTAATTTGCTTCCAAGCAAAATTAAGGGATGCAATCCTCAAAGAAAATATCATTTGAATGACCTGATAATTCTCATAGTTTGCTCGATAATGTTATTTCTCTCACTGTGGGCAATGAAATCATCTCCATATCGCTGGCTATTCCCGTTACGTGCTATAATTTGTAATACTGGTTTGGCCCACTGAAAATATCGTCCCTCCGGAAGCCATTTCGCCCCTCTCAGTACATTAATTGTGTCATGTCTGTCGTTACCACACGTGCCGTGGCACTGTTATGGCACCTTAGCAAAGGAACGTTTGTGGTCACGTTGTTATGTGTGTGTGTATGTGTGTAAGATACATGGGTTTTTACGTACGCCTCACCTTACAATGTACTAATCTAATCGATCTTCGTATTTAAGGCACATTTTCCAGCTGGGTTGTTTTTCCTTCTTCAATGCTCATGTACAGCATCATACACACTCAATGGCAGGTTCCGCTTTCAGTCTTGGGTGTGGTCGACCTGGGAAAAGAACTCAGGACTCTCGCGTGGGAAACCGATACCATATATGGCCTACCATTAGACTCTCTGTGTCTGAGATACATGCTTAGGTAGGCTATACTGAACCTCATGATGAGAAAATTGTACTTAAATGAAACCTTGTGCACAGCAGGCCCTTAACCAGATTTGCAGAGCTGGGGGCAAACCACTTCCAGGGGGCACTAAGTTTTGCTAAACGCAGACTTTCCACGCGGAGCTTTCAAGAAAATTTTGGGTTTTACAAACCCCTCAGATGGCCGGAAACGGCACTTCCTGAGTTTTATAAGCTACATATACCCAGCCGTGAAATAGGGGTTTCATGTCTGCAATTTCTCAGTTATTGATAAAACTGAATGTATGAAAAATGGTAATGCATATCAGATGGATTTTGAGACAGTGCGCAAATCCCCACTGGGGGAGCTCGGAGGGGGAGGGGCTCACCCCTTTGCACCCCCAATTTTTCTTTTTGATTTCTCTCTTTCTAAAAGGCTGAAACTATTCGCACTCTGTATCGTAAGAATACAAACAAGAAATGTGAATTCGGTGCTAGTCTTAAAAGCTACATTATCATGGCAACCCTTGAGTGTTCACAAGAGAGACCTCCAACGCGACACCCCTCGAATGACCAGCGTTAATTGATCCCCGATGAAACACTAAAAAGAACTGGCAAAAATTTAATATGCCTCGTACCTGTCGTGTGCTTATAATTTGCACACTGTAGTTTGCTACCGTTAATCAAAAACAATTTTAACGAACCCCCTTTTACCCACCCGTGCTTATAAAAGGACTATCATCGGAACACTGCCTAAATATTTTATAAATGTCATCTGAAGACTTAAATTTAAATTTATACACCAAAGGGGTTAACTAACAGAACTTATCCGTAATACTTTAACCTTGGTTCCATATAAAGCCTTGAACTAAACCCACAACCGCGCACAACAGTTGGCTGCTGATAAAATTGCTGCCATATTATAGCAATATGAGCCAGACAACAGAAACGGGTCTAGCTTGGTCATAAGAACCAGTCTTTTAATTTCAAACTACGGCTTCCTAGAAGAAGCCATCCTTTGCATGAAATCCGTATGATGATTTCGGACCTTTCCTAAAAAATGTGCAAGGTTCATTGACAAGGATAACGTCAGATGGCGCACCGTCTACAACTGGCAACCCTGGGCTGCAGGCAGTGGCGTAGCCAATGGGAGGGGGTGCAAGGGGCAAGTTGCCCCCTGGAAAATATTTTGGGGAAATTTGGGGAATTTGGGGAAATTTCAAGTTGACGAAATAATAGGGAAATTTCCTATTTCCTATTTCTTCAAAGTTTTCTCACTATAAGTAATCGTGAAACTTTTCTCATGCATAACTCGAATTTCCATGCAAAGTATTTCCCCAGATCTTATCAGCGTCACTGCAGCATGAAGCGCGCTTGACTCGCGTTCCGCAGAAATGTCCTCTCTGCAGCAGCGTGATTGTTCTCTGGTACACATGCAGGGTATTTTGATCAGTTCAGCGTATACTTCGCAACACTGACAGGCTATAAGACCGGAATACAGGATACCATCATCGAGCTAGTTCCCCTACGTATTGTTGAGCTAATGTTATGTTCAACTTGATGCACTATTGGATAATATGTTGCTAATAAATAGTACCATAATCATAGCCTCGTGAACGAAATATTCCCTCATTTAATCATCAAAATTTCCGTTTGTTTTCGTTCCACAACCATTATATTCATATTCGATTTAAGGCTGTCAGCAATACACACCGGTAGGCCTTAGAGTTTCCAATTTTTCTTTTTTATAAATATATTGTGAACAAACTGTCTCCTGGTTGGTTGACAGCGCCCTGGGGTTAAGTTTAAGCATTTAATGGCCTCTCATCCTACAAGCTAGTACCGGACAGGTTATAGACTGATCTTACTCTGTGTTTAACCATGGATGGAGCTAAAAACAGTAGCTTACCGTTGTCTAGGCATAATAACCATGCAAACCTGGAAAAACGCATGATGTTTACCTTATTTTTAAATGACTGGTTCGGAAAATTAATCTGTGTAATCTGTTCGGAAAATTAACCACTGGGGATGAGGGTGACAACGGGCCCATGATGACATCGTCTTAATCCTATGTATACAGTAGGCAGCTTCAGGATCTTGTAGGCCATGTATTAGCTTAGGTAACATTACATGACGTCATGATAATCTTATTTTTATCATAAATTTAGGTATTTTGTATGTAATACATGCAAATTGACCTTGAAAGTATACTGAAACTGAAAATATACTGAAGCTGAAACTGAAAAGTTTCGGGGAAAATTTTCAAGCTTTGCCCTCCCCCCCCTCCCTCCCTGGAAAATATCCTAGCTACGCCACTGGCTGCAGGGCGCGAGGCAATGGGAAAGAGCTGTGCCAAGTCCTCCCACTAGTTACGAAATTGGATGAGCAAAACATCACAAATCTTGTGTTCTTCTTGAGCAAGCATAGGAACGGGTGTCATCCACGGACTTATGTATGGACAGAGCATGTAACATGTAAGTCCTATCCGTAGATTGTCTCCACCGACTGGGACAAAACTTCACTTTGTAAAGTTTGTGTGTATTGAGAGACTGAAGAAAATATCAAAATTTAAAATTATACGAGTATTACTATTGCACAGTGGTCTGACCGTATAAGACCACACAGCCGGGGTGGGGGGGGGGGCAAGTGGAGGAGCAGGGGGCCTGGTCCCCCAGGGTTACGAGCCTGGTGTACAGGCCTACATCCACCATGATGGAATGGGTGTCCTGTTGCTTTTGGTGGAGAAGGAAGGTCATCTGGGGTCATCAGTGGTGAAAAACGGAAAACCTTGTAAAAGTGAGAGGAAGTTGGATACATTTCATACTTAGTGTGTGGATGGATTAGGAGAAAGACTTTGTTTGCTTTTTGCTGGAGGTGAAAGGTCAACGGGGTCGCTGGAGCAGAAGACTGAAAACCCTGCTAAGTTCAGTGAGCTATTTCCTTTGAGGAAGCTTGGATTTAAAAATCTCAAGAGTTCAGGTCAAATATTAGCACAAAATCTATCATTTCTTCACGAAGCAGAACATTTTGCAGAGACTCCTAGTAACGGTATTAGGTATAATGAATATTATGTTCTCTACATTGTGCCATTAGGATGAGCCCCCAAACACATACACTGTTCAATTTCTTTTCAGCTTACACTAAATGACTTCTAGAATTATTAGAGCAGGTCCGTATTCAGCTTGTTGGACCTGGGGCCACATGTAAGGCCCGCTATCTACGCGGGCCGCCACCAGAGGTTTGCACGTGGCGTTCTTGAAAATTGTCGCAGAAAATGCTAGAGGCATGGCCAGATATTTTGATTTCGGGTGGCTAACGGCAGGTTCTGATCGCCCGCCTGAAAGAGGGAGGGAGGGGGGGGGGTGTGGTGAATATTTAGGTATACTAGGATGTTTACTAGGATGTAGTGCGGTGCAAAATTTGAGAGCAGCTGAAGCCAGTTTTCTGTTCCATCTCTAAAAAGATGGAACAGAAAACCAAAGTAAGATGCTTCTCTGATCTCTGGAAGTGTCACTTTTCATCTTTTAACTTTTATATTCTCGTAGTCTGGAAATAACTTTAGCCACATTTAATGAATGCTCATTTGCGGTGTCACGTGTGAGGCAAGCTATAAAACCCTGTATATATATCAGGCAATATAAACCATGTATCCTTTTAGACAGTCGGCAAACGATAGGAGAACGTCTTGCCCTAAGCGTGGGTAATACTACAGCTGCAGTATCGGAACCCATTGAGATCATCTTTTCGTGAATTTTAGTTAATTTTGTTCTTTCAATCTCTTTTCGATTCCCAGATTTAACAAACTATGTAAATAAATGATTTGTATCGCAGGAATACGAAAATCAAATTTACACTTATTATTTTGGGATGTCACACCTACAGACATCTATCAGTCTATCGTACAATATACATACGTGTCCGATGCAAGTTTGAAAATGATGGTCAGAATATATTGGATGAGTTTTGTTATCATTGAAAGGCTTGATTAGAGCGGGCCAGAGCTGCTTTCGTAACAATTTTCAAAAACTAACACGAAGCTTGTTTTTCTTTGTAGGAAAATCGGTTTGTCATCGTCCAACAGGGAAGGCAGCAACATCGGGCTTGCGTCGTTGCAACCAACCAGGGAATACGGCTCGAGAAACAGAGTAGCTTCGGCTCAGATTCATGCAGTGGAAGAACTTCGTGCCAACATGGAACGCCTGGCAAAAGGTCTGGCCCAAACTGACCTCAAACATGAATTCACCAGGAGGGTCCCACGGACAGATTTACTACCGGACCTTACTTCGAGATCACTAGAATATTTAACACAAGGCAAATCGGATTGGTCGAAAGAAGGGAATAGGAGATTGTTAACCGCGAAATCGGCCCCAGGAGGGCTCTCCTCCGAGATGAAAAGTTCTCATTCATCGAAGAAAACCGGTATCAGACAAAACCGGTCTTTTCATTTTGACGGTAAATTGCAATTTCTGGAAGATGAAAGGACACGACGGAAAAAACGCCTCGAACTTGAAAATAAATTAGTGAACCGACCCAACACGTGTGCTGGATGCGAGATAGAGAGAGGTCTTGATCGAAAACTAAAAGCACATCGTTTGAAACATATAAGCTTGACTGGTAAATCTTCGAGACAACGCAAGAACGTTACCCATGGGAAATGCAGTGCCTTAAAGGACCCTGCAAATTTTCATCCCTGAAAACGATCAAGCAGTTGCCACAGTTCTTTTTTTCGAGACTCGGATGACGCAACAGCTTCCGGTGGATTTTCGGGGGCGCGAAGGGATATACTGAAATACAGTAAGTCAAAAGTATTTTTTCGAGTGAGTGACAATCTTGCAAGGAATCCTTTCTCTGCATACCTGACAGGCTGACAATGCGCCTTTGAAACTTTCCGATCGCCAACCATTTCACTAAGAAGTATTTTTCAAGATTATCTACAGATCGTAGAAAATGCACATTAAAGGAACCAATGCTAATTTTTGAATGAATTTCATTTAGTGAAAATATTTATCCAAGGATTAAAGGTCAAACGTAAATCAAATAGGCGTCCATTCAAATTTATGTATGACTGTATAACACATTTTGATGTCTCCAGATCAGACGAAAAGATTTTTTAACGATTCACCTCAATTTGGGTTGCTGTATCAAAGCAGAATCGTAATCATAAAATCTTCATTGGTGAAAACACGGAAACCTTTTCATTGTTTTCCAGTGATGGCTGCTGTGGAGTGTAAGGAGTTGGTGAAATGGAGTGATAGGTAATTGGTAGTTAGCACCCAAGCCCTTTTGAGACGCCACTGGAACATCAAACTTTGTATGTCTTGTAGGAATATTTTCTTAATTGTTACGATTAGTTAATACTGAAGAAATCCGAAAAAGATAAATACTACTGATTCACCTCGGGGTTAATGTTTTGCCCCTCTAAGTGTTAGACAAAAAACAAAGAAATCGTCTCAACCGAATGTATGCTTTAATTAAAATATTTTATCATTTATTAAATAATTTAAAATATAGACATTATTATACAGTAGGACATTAATCATTGTAAAATACATACTGGAATACTGTTAAAAAGCTACAGGTAATTATACTTCAGTCTCATTCTCGAAAATAACTATTTAAAGGTAACAGAATGCATAATTGATCAGGAACATAGCTTGGATTTGATGTCAGGCCAATAGCGACAGATAAGTCTCAGGATGGCAGAGGCTCCCTTCCCAGTTCCCATATGAATGAGGTCTCTGAGAAGGGCTTATGCCATGGCTATTCTAAGGATTGCATGTGAGGGGTAGGGATTCATGTTGAAATATTTTCCCAATAAGCTGGTTATTTGTGGCATTATTTATTTTGTACCTAGGTTAGAAAGAAGAAGAGGGGAAGAGACCACCCCTCCTCTTGTATATATGCAGCTAAAATCAATTTTACACTGGAGTCTGTTCTTACAGAAGAGTCAAAAACACAAATATTCAAGGTGTTAGAGGCAGGGAGAAAAAAAAAAAAATAATAACAGAAAATGTGGAAGAAAGCCACACTTCAGAATGAAGGTTTAAAATGATCAGCCTATAGACCTATTTCCAAATAGCAATTACAAAGGATTGTGGGATAGAGTTTTGGTGTTTGTAATTTTTGTCAATGGCATTTTACTATGGTGAAAATTGACGTACACCCAAAAATCTATCCAGCAATTCATTGTAATTGCTATTTGGAAATAGGTCTATGTTGAAACAAAAATGAATAAATATTGCTTAAACTCTTTAGACAAAACTGAATGTAACCAAGTGAGATTCTGTAATTTTTCTTGGTATTATCATTTGTAGATATTCTTCAATATTTTTTTTAAAAAGTCAACTAATTTAGGGAAGTCACTTTCTTCAACAGGAAAAATTCTCAAGAATTCACATTAGGTAGGTTACTCAAATCCCAGCCATTCACACTAGCTAATATAGCTACCATTAAAGGGAAATATTGCATTTAAAATGCTCCAACAGAGCATTAAATGTAAATAGCTCTAGTCATTTTCAAATCATTCTGTCTCAATAATAAACCCCAGCAATAGCTTCATCTCCTCAAAATAATATGCACAAGAAGAGTCATGGAAGTTGCACCTTTTGAAATGTTGAAGGTTTGGGTGAACAAATCATTCTTGCGCAACAAACAACTAATTTTCTATCTGAGGGAAACTTATTTCTTGAAAATAAGACTACAGTACTGCCTTATTTGTATCACTCTTTGCCAATAAATATTATTCTTAAAAGGATGAAATTTCCTTGTTAAAACAAACGCAATATCTCCCTTTAACATTAACTCAAAATCCTGCAACTGGGAAAATAACAACAAAGAAACAAACCAGTACAAGGAAGGATGATATTAAGTTTTCCCTCAGGAGACCAACTGAAAATTAATTTAATTCCCAATAGGATAAAGATGAGATATCAATACATCATTTTATCTTTCACTTTTAAATTAATTGTGATACAGATTCTCATTTTATAGACAGTAGGAGGATTTAATACAACATCAAGGCGATATAGCAATATCCCCTCAAGGGGATTTCACCGAAAGTGGGAAGTTTATTACAGAGATTTATAGCAGTACAGCAGTCCAAGAACTTGTTAAAATTTCAAGAGTTGATAGTATATTCCTGAGTGAATTGCTCACAGCCAAATTATTCTATAGAAGGGCAATTAAGAAAGTTCATAAGACAGTTCCATGAAAATACTTCCATAAAAGTGTGCTGTGATATCATTAAAAGTTATAAAATGAATGCAAAAGGGCAAAGCACCAGAAAGCCAAAAGATTTCCTCATTCCTTGCCATATGTGCTTAATTTAAATACCGTAATTTCAAGTTATCAAAATTTCACCATTAAGTTACCACACTTAACCTTTAGTTACAGATAATTTAAAATCAATTACCACAGATAAAACAGATTGAAAAATAACCAATGAGAGGACTTTTCATACCAAGCCATTACTTTTATTGGGGCATTAATTGCTGTTTTTTTTTTCTAAAATCCTCCTGATTCTCTGGCAAAGAGCTGTTTGGTGAAACCAATCTTTAAACTGCTTCCCAAAGAAGTTATACATCCACTTGACCAACCTCACGGCCCTCAGACCATTTACATCGTTGATTGTTGTAAAACTTGTAAAGAGCAACCTCTAAAAATTCTCCTCAAGACATTGCTACTGATCAATCTGTTGGGCAAAAAGCTTCTCCCTTTGCCAATACCAGGTTGAAACAATATTATAAATGCAACTAGCAAAGTCTGGAATGCAGTCAGAGCAATACAGGAACAGGTTCCAACCCATTAGTCAGCACCTTATACAGAGATGGTGAAATAATCCTAACCATGACACAACTAAAGTAAAGATGAGAAATTTGTCACATATGGTTCATTTAGGTTATCTGTTTATCAGGATGCACAGAATATATCTTGGTTAGCCACATCCTCTTGTAAAAGGATGAGCAGAGTTAATTCATAGGGAAACAGAAATACTTTTCTACTTGATGAAATAACCAATGAGATGAAAACAGGACTAATCTAAACTTGAGTGCAAGCTATTTTGCCTGATTACAGCCTGATTGAAACAATGAGTGGGTTACATGTCTCATTAATTCTCTTTGCATTTCCATTGTAATTCAATGTACTGCACAAAAGATCTTGTTGTTGCCATAGTAACAGTGCAAGGAGAACTTATACACATAATTTCAGCTATAATTAGAGGCACTGTGCATGTAGTGTTATGGCTCAGTTTCTCACCAATTGGTAGGCCACAGCTTTTCCTCCAGTTGTTGCTCACGAGCTCATTTCCCCTACTCCATTGCTTATGCTGAAAACCAAACACACTGACAGTAAGTTCCATTTTCAAAGTCTTTGGTAAGACCCAGCCAGGAGTCAAACTCCAGGCCACTGTGCTGTGTAAGGGCATTTGAACCATTGAGACACAGGTGAAGGCACCCAAGATATGAAGTCACTTTCTAGGAGTTTTCTTGCAAAATTCATGCCACCCTGAATATTTTAATCACCAGTGTGAAATCAGGGGTAAACAGCAAATTTCTTATAGTTCTTTTTGTGTCATGCAACACATGTGGTTAGTAAGTACCGACACTACTCCTCCACCATACCAGCACATGCAAAAATTTAGTGGTGTTAGTGACAACAGATAAGTTGGAGATTTGTAGAAACTCTTTGCTGATGACTCCATATAACATGATATTACATGCAGAGAAAATTTTTATATTTTGGCATGACAGCCTGAAATGAAAAGTTAAGGAGTTCATGTAAGGGGTATGTCTTCTCATTGTTATGTTGACAACGCATCACTAGTCCTATAGTTGATAATAAGGTGATGAGATGAGAATTTTGAGAAGAAAAGCAAGACTTAAGTTCCAAAATGAAAATCACTTCAAAGAGTCTAAGAAAGTTCTATCTCCATTTTGAACACCTTACTGGTATGTATGACAATAGTTTCATGCTTGATCTTAATTCATACAACATGAAACTTTTGGAACTCACAGTGCTACTTCTTCACCTGATCGCTCACTGCCAGTTTATCTTTAAGTTTTTATGTGTTAGTTGGATTGAGTTTTACCAGTTAGCTGTTATTTGGAAGGAGATGCAACAGAAATTTTAATTTATGCTAATACTTTAAAAGACTCACTTAAAGGAACGAAGATAAGCTGTATAATTGCCACAAAGGTATATCCTTCCTTTACTCGCGGCGCTGCTTCAATATCATCCCTAGAACACGATCTCATTCAATTCAACTAATCCTTAGACAAGTGGCTCATGCAGAACAGTACTTTGATAGGTAGGTCTGTACTGCCAACAGTTTAAAAGCAGATGCAATCACACTCGAAATGACTGTTTAACTGAAAACAAATGAATTCAAGTGGCCCCTCCCTCTAGAAGGCATGACATGCATATAAAATATAGGGTAAAATTCTAATTTTTGGACCACAAGATTAGACATTTCCTCAGGTTTTGGGAAATAGCTGGATATAAAATCTTGTTCCGATTTCTACATTCTACCTAAACCATATTTTGTCATTAGTGTCACCTAGTGTTACCAAAAATTACTGTTTTTGCCTGAAAACTGGCAATGCTGTGTGGCAGTGCAGAAAACCTGTCAGGCCTTCTGCAACCCTAGCAGACGAAAAATACCTTGTGTGTGTATTTCCTAATCCCATATGTGCATAATAGAAATGCCAAGAATGAAACAAAAGACAGATAACAGTGTGACCCCTTGACTGTGCAAACCTCATTTCAAAGCATTGCATCTCCAGCCAAATAACAACTCCCTGGTTTTACAGCTCAGTTTCTAACCAAAAGTTTAAGTCAGGCTGGCTACTGCGTTTTTTCCAGTTGTGGCTCACTGTCTTGTTTTTCCTATTCGATTCCTTAAGATGAGCCCCAAACACAATGGAAGTAGGTTCCATATTTAAAGTCTGAGGTATACCCGACCATGAGTTGATCTCCAGACCTCTTGATTTAAGTGGTTACGTGAAGAGCAGCTGCACTGAAAACACAATGTATAATTCTACTACATGGACATCTAGATACTATAATGACATTCATTTTGATGTTTCAGTTGTCCAAATTTTGCACGGACTAACTGTAGCTAAGATAACCTTCCATTTAACTACCCAAGAAAGATGGGAAAGTGTTGGGGAGGCTGTTTGTATTTCCACTTATCAGCTTATGAAGGCTGCATGTCCCACTGAACCATATGTGGGATATGAAAACAAAGTACAGGTTGATGTGTTTGATATCAATATAATCAACTGGTCACCTACGCTAGGTTCAGATCAACTCTGACAGTATTTGGTGTCTGCTGACCACAAAGGGAGGAGGGTGGAAGGTGGAGGGTGGGGGGAATATTAATTTCACTTATCTGCTCTTTCAAAAGTGACATACTCAACCAAACATTATCTGTGACAGTTTAGCAAAGTATGGCCTATCACATATGCAAGGTGCACTGACCAAACCCAAGGGTACCTGGTACAAGATTAATACCCCATACTGGGTACATGGAATACATGAATAATTACCCATAATGCATGTAGATCACCATTGACCAACCTTGTACATAAATAATCACCCATAGTGGTTGCAGACACCCAATTTACCCAATAAGAAATGCATTCTTTCTAGCTTTGTACCCTAAAATATGATACATTTCTAAAAGGTATTAAACTTGGTACAATGGTTTTCGTGGGTAAGATATGCATTCTTTCCAGCTTAAGAATGACAAAATCTGACACCAGTAAGCATAAAGTGGGTTGCAGATCTCTTTTGACCAAACTTGTACATGAAGAAACACCCATACTGGCTGGGCACAGGTCTCTATTGACCATCTTTGTACATGACTTATCACCCATACTGGATGGGTGCAGGTCTCTGTTGACCAATCTTGTACATGAATAATCACTAATAGTACAGGTCTCCATTGATCAATCCCAGACAGACCACATGGCCAAGAGCTGAGAATGGATACCTGACATTTCCTGCACCAAGGTGAGTTCTTCACCAAACTTCTTATCTGTGACTAGCAATATGGTGAATATTGAGGGTGTGGTCACTCCCTTGTAAATAGCACAGTGCTCAGTTACATAACACTCACCAGAAGTTTATTTCAACTAAACACAATGCATTAAATTGATCTTCTTTGAATACATTTGTTGCATGCAGCCAATCCTCCTCTCAACTGATCACAGCCTGTTGTTCCCTTACAAGCAGTCATTTTCCTCTAACTACTCACCCGCGCAGATTTCATTTAAGGCCTTCGTCAGCTTCTTCCAGGACGATGGTCCTTCACCACTTCCTCTTTCATCACCACCGTAGATGGTTATGTTCTATCAAGTTTGCTGGTCTACTAGTACCCTACCATCCTTGTCCTTCACTCTAATCCTACCATGTGCATATCTTGTCTCCTGCCTACCATCAGGGTAAATTGTTTTTACTGTACCATCTGGGTATTCTCGTTTCTGGAGATACAAAAAATATAACATTTTAGACTGAAGGAAACCCTCAACAAAATACTCTAAAAGTAATACCATAAAATGAAACTGAAGAGATATTTCCACTCTGAAAAGGTTTTGTGTGATACATAGGGTGTCTTTGCACAATTGGCTGGTTTAAACAGCTCAAAAAGTGCCACCATCTCTTGTAAAAAGTTAATTTCTCTAACAATCGAATCAGGCAATCACAGGAATCAGTACATTGAAAATCAATCTTTTTCCAATTTCTAGTATAAACACACCAAAGACTGGCCATTCCATTTTTACTCAAAGCGACATTTGCCATGAGTTACAATGAGATCAGAATTAAAATCTGTAGAACGTTATTTCCATCACAACTCTTCCTGCACTCAAAACATCTCCTGTTACCATGTGTAGGAATTTGTTTCACCATTTGCTATGGATATTTATTGATTGAAATAATTTTCTGATGACTGGAGTGGGACCCTGTATATTTTCATGATAACGATAATAAAAAAAAAGAAAACATAAATAAGAACAGTGTAGGATAATTTTTTCGGGGAAGGGGAAGTGAGAAGGAGAGGGAAAAATACAACATAAATTACCTGAGGTGTAAAAAACAATTACCTTGAACTGAGCTGTATGTATTTCTCTCTGACCATTTGGGAATTCCATGGTCCTATCACCACTAGGGTCCACTCTTAGTACTGTCCCATCAGGAAAGACACATTCCTCACCTCCATTCTGGAAGAGATACTTTATGGTCTGGTCTGGAAAGATGATCTCTTTGGTACCATCAGGGTAATGTTTCTCAGTCTGATTGCTGTAAAATCAAGATCAATAATTGAAGGTTATGCAATTAACTTTACAGAAATAACAAAAATTTCATTGCGTGTAGATAGTCATATGTAGGTTAGCTAGTAATGAACAAGTAAATGGCTTCGGTCTTACGAAACCATTTAGGATGTCACTGTATATTAGCACATGGGTCATTCACAAACAGAAATGGTCTTTATCAACTATTTGGCAAAAAATTTTTTGTCCTTCTAAGTTGTAAGAAGTCATATCATCATTTTTATGTAACAAGTCAAAAAGTCTGAATGAAACAAATCTTACTTTGGGAATTGAATAATTTCCAGACCATCCTGGTATGTAGTGTGTGTAATCTGGGTTTCAGCATAGTAATATACCTGTAGAAGAAAACAAAAGTACTAAATCCTGATTACTTTGGAAATTTTTTCTACTTTTAAATCAAAAATTGGTAGACACACCCTCAGATGCAACAAGCATGTGGTACTGAATACATAATGCAACAAGTATAACTTAATCAAGTGTACGCAAGCTGGTAAGGTGAGGGGGGGGGGGCCTGGGGGGGGGCAGGAAGGAGTTCAATATTCCACAATCCTTTCCATATTTGGGAGGTTTAATTCCCTTCATTTGCCAAAGTTACCTCACAAATACCTTCTAAAGAAGGAGCCTCCTGCCTTCTGAACAGCATGTGTACTCATTTACAACTCTCCAATCCCACTCTGACTAGTGTCAACTTGTTTGTAAAAAACTGTCTTACTCCTCTCTAAGCTAACCCCTCCACCGTCCAACTACTGTTATTGTCCAATGCATTCATGTGTTCTTGAAAAAGTTATAAACAAAGAACTTTTGAATCTCATCTGGAATCACAATTGGTTTTATATTTCTTTTAAATGATGACAGCCCCCTGTGGGATGGGGGTTTGACCACGGTATCCACCTGTCGGTAAGAGGGGACTAAATGGAAACCAAACTTGCACTTGAACCATACTTGAATATAAATTTAAGTTTGAACCTTTTATCGAGTTGACTGACACTATATAACACATTCGTGTTGGTGTGTCATTAAATCTAATCTCACTTACTCACTCACTATTTAAATGATGAGAAGCTAAGATGTGTTTAAACAAATTTTTTCACAATTTTTAAGTGGAGTTCATCATGTCATGAGCTAATTCTGAATATTGCTCTTTTTGTCAAAATGGCAGTAAAACTTTCAGTCTTTATGATTTATTTAAAGTATTATTTGAATTCCTATGTAATGCTCCACCAAACATTTTTGGGAGGGTAGCAAAAACATTCTGCAGAAAGCAGATTTATAATAAAGTCCTGACTCAGCTAACAACTTGCAAAACTATCTGACTTAAAAAATTCTAGCTGATTTTGTCCCATGGAAACTTGAGTCATGACTTCACTCCAGCAGCTAAAATGACAGTAGTCAACTTGCCTTGCTACAAAAAAGAGTGACTGGCAACAAATCTGGAAGAAGAAAACTTACCACTCTCTGATCTGGAAATATCTGTCTTGTATCTCCGTTAAAAAATGTAACTGTTATCATTTGGCCATCAGGACTAATCTCTTTCCGAGTACCATTCTGGAAGGATATTACCCTGCTGCCATTCTGAAGAATGTGTTCCACCTTTGTGGGTTTGAAAATATAGGATCAATATATGCTGAAAATATTACAATGATAAGAACAACATATATGACTCAAATGCCTCAGGAGCTCCTGAGCTGGGTAACTTTGAATGACTAAAGTACCTTTGAAACACTCTTGAGCATTAAAGAAGTTTTTTCAGAAAAATCTCCACTAAAATGTGAGCCTAAGCCCCCTTGATTCTGAAGGCTAGGCAAAGCAAACACCTTAAGTAAGGACTGAGCTACTGTTTTCATCCAGCTTTTCAGAATTTGAGAAACTTGTACAATAATAACTAAGGTAAAGGCTACACAGACTAAACACAACATATTTTTTGGGCGTCAGTCGATCGACAAACTTAATCCATCAATTGTTTCATGTTGCGCAGTTAGGCCTAGGCGGATTGGAAATGATCATACGAAATCGCTACACGTACGAACATGCGTTAAAAGCATGCACTGTATAGGCCAGGCTACATATATTCAGAGACATTGCAATATTAGATGTGTCCACTTGGCATGCTGTTTCCCAGAAAGTCAGATCCATTCGATTTTCCGAAGAAAAAGTATCGGCTACAGGAAAGCACATACCCTTCAGTAAGTTTGTAAGTTAACATGATCAGAAGGAATGGCTCACTAAACCTTGCATGAGACAGGGCCCAGGAATTCATTCCACAGTTACGATTAAGACTTCATGTTTAATTTATTTAATTTAAGTGAGCCAATTACATGATAAATAGAACTCGAAACAAAACCAACATGAAGTTGACTTTTCAAGATGTTTCATACCTTGCCATCTGGGTGATGAATTTGTTCTGATTCAGACTCGGTATCCTTCTCAGGAATTTCTTGAGGGCTTGATTTATGGCCTCTTAATCCTCCACCTTGGGCCTGATACAGGGTACTTTCATCTCTAGTGGGTGGGGAAGAGGACCCATGTTGTCCATCATCTCCCAATGGCTCTGCATCACTGTCACTAGAGAATTAAAAAGCAACTATTTTAGTTTAAGCACAATAAGGGCTAAAGCCTACAAACCAGAACTTGAGAATGGTTCCCCTAAAAGTGGCTAGCTACTTCACCACGTCATTAAATACATGTTTACCTAAAAAAGAAGCAATTTAAGCAAATCCTTAGGGTAAAGGGATAACATTTCCATTCCATGACCTTTAAACCACACACCACTGCTTTGTTTGTAAAGATATTCCTGTTGGAAGGTATTCACTTACCCTCACAAATAAAAAATATTGCAATAATTCAATAATGACGATCATTAAACTGAAAAAGTGCCATGTAAATTTCCTATATCTAAGTGGACTAAGAGAGAAGCACATAAGTCCCTGATAATCAATGAATCTTTGATGGTCTCATTTTAGTGTTTGATGACTTTTTCAACTGCTTGGGAAAAGCCAAAAAAGAGCACATGGTGTCATAATGTAGTTCACTTTCTACTGTTAGATTGCAGTGAAAGGTGAAAGTAAAAATTTGCCAATGTGAAAATAAAAAAAAAATATCCATAAAAGGAGGAAAGACAAAATTCATAGCATGTTTATATCATATTTATTCCCGGTAAAATTATCACCATGTTTAAACCCTTAATATCTAATTGTCTTGAGCAAAAATTTTTACAATCATAATAATTTGTGATACATCCCCCAACAATGAATTGAGATTTTCAATTTCATTTTGAAAATGACAAAAGTGGAATTGAATATTGTGAGCAAAAATATCAAAAGTCTAAAAAGGTCACAACTTAGAAGAAATAGAATGGACTTTAATTAATATGCCTGTTTGATATCATAGTTTCCCTATGATGCCTGTTTGGTCTAGTGTTAGAGCACCTGCCTCTCCTTTGTATGACCTGGGTTCAATTCCCATGTCATATAAAAGATTTTGAAATGTAACCTAATGCCCATGAGTGCAATTCTCTGCATAAGTGACAGAGAAGGGATAACATTCAGTGCCCCTCAACTGTAAAAAACCATGGGCTACACTAGATCAGATCAGAGTTCCGGCATAAAAATGAAACAACCGAGCAACCTTTAATGCAAACAGGTTCACATTTCTTAAGAGTGTAATCAAATCCAGTTTATGTGAAATTTTCAAATTTTGTAGACAGAATATGCTTTTAGCAAATATTAAGAAAATGACAACATTGTTTTAGAAATCTATGGAATTGGAAATTGCAGACAATGTTGGTCAATGCCAAAAACACAACAGATTGCTTTCATTTGAATTTTAGATAATATGTGGGATTTCTTTTAAATCTGGAGAGCTTTGCTCTGATGGAAACTGGAAAGACAACAGTACATAGCACTTTGGATAAGTAACCCTCCTTCATATACACATTCCACAGTTTTTATTTTTTTTTTTATATATTCCCATCTGTATTCTACTTCTTTCCAAAAAATTACAGCAGTGATTACAACATCAAAGACTAAAGAACCATTCCACAGTCCTGACTGAACAATGCACAAAAATGTATTATGGGATCAAGGGTCATCTAAAACCAAAGCAAAACCTACATTGACAAAAAAAAAAAAAAAAAAAAAAAAACTAAGTAAAATAAAAAAACTTGATATGAGAATTAACTTTTCTTTACCTTAGCTCATGATCTGATCCACAACTTGGTCCAATTGATTTTGCTTGTCTTGGTTTCTTTTCTGTGGAGATTGCTGTTGGCTTCACCTGGTCTGGGGGTGATGGTAAGTTTGATGGCAAAGGTTTAAAGTTCCCTGGATTCACTGTTGGTATTAATGACTTTGGTTTACACGCTTCCTTAAGAGCTTTTGTTCTGGCAGCAGCTTTCCTCTGAAAAACCAATGGGAAGGCTAAATGAGCAGGTCAGCAGGGACCAGCTGGGAATAGCAACTGCCAAGAGACATTTGACTTCTGGCCAGCCTCCAAAGGTTTTTGATTTGATTGAATTCCAGAGAGAACTTACCTGGTAACACATTTTTTCACTACAACCCTAGAACACTAACAAAGTAGGAAAAGCACAACTATATAAAATTTAAAGGAAACATTTCAGTGGTTGAATGACCCACTGAATGCTAGCAAAGCTAAAAATAACAACAACTGTGGCTGTTATGCCTTTACTGATGACTGCCATGTCCCTCAGAATTGTCCTTTGATAAAAAACAGACCTGGCATACAGCTAACTTCAATTCAGCTACGCCTCTTCTGAAGTCAATTTCTTGCAATGTGCAGGCAATCCACAGTTGTCCCTACATAAATATTTGTAGATTTTATTCCAAGTTTTTAATTGATTTCCTTTTGATCTACACAGAAAGCAAATTCCACAAACACTGCACTGAAAGTTTGAGGTCAGCTTCCAGGCTGCAAGGCAGGCAAATATATCCTCTCAACTACTGTACTGTCTTGAGAGCCAACCTTCAATTTTGAGCGATAGGAATGTTTGGTGAGAGAGGAGATGTCTGTGATGCAGGAATTAGCATTGGTCTACCATAGTCATGCCTTGTATTGAAAACAAACTTCAAATATGGGAGGGGGTGCAGTCAAATAAGAGAAGTGGGACACTCAGAGGGAATGTAGTCACCTGTGGGCTGGGGGTTGTAGAAAATATGCCCACAGACTTTCTTGCCTGTCCTACATGGTGACTAAAGGGAAGGACTTGCATGATATTTAAAACCACACTTGAAACATATTTCAAACCACATTTAAACTTAACCTTTTTATCTAGTTGACGATATGCAACACACTGGTGTTGGTGTGTTGTTAAATCTCATCTAACCAATTATCTGGGAAAATGTTCCCATGATGACCAGAAGGCTGGGCCCTACCTTATCAACCCCTGAAGAAAGAAGACAGTCATATTTATCTTTTCCCATGGTAATGGTTTTAGGTGTACCACAGACTCACTTTTTCCATCGAGAGAAGAACAAAATAGACAGAACTCTAACATAATTCATCTCAGTTCCACAGACTCACTAGTAGGTTTTAAAGACCACATTTAAAGAATTTTTAAGGGCAGCACACACCTACACTTCTTAGAGTGACCTTATTCAATAATGACCTACTTTCTCCTCTTTTGCTTGTTCCTCTTGTCTTCGTTTGTTAATTTCTTCCATCTCTCTCCTCAAAGTATCATTTTCATTCGTAAGGACTTCTATTCTGTCATGAAGTCTTTTTGAATTCGCAGACCAACGGGACTCCCTCCTACTCAATTCATCTTGTAGTTCAGCAAACTGCAATTAAATTTGTTGAAAATGTTACAATTAGATCATCACATTCAACTTATAATCTTTCTAGAAAGATATTCTGAAATTTCATTAGTCAATGTCCTTTTCTAGGTGTCCTTTTGCTAGATGTTTGGACACCAATTTTCCCCTGTCTTGAAGAATTTGTCTTGACCAGCATATGTATTAAACTGTAGATTTCAAGGACAATATTTTCAACTATAAATTGTTTTCTGAATCATACATAAAATGTTTTTGAAAAATACAATGTTGAAAAAACACAATGCAACCTTTACTAATTTTGGTAGCAACTGTAGACTCTTTTATAGCTGCTAATATCAAAGTAAAAGTCATTTAAAGGAGTAATAAAAGAGACAATTTCACAAAAATGCTAAGATTCTGTTCCCTTTTTGACATATATAAGAATGAAGAAAAGTCAAACCATTTTAAACCATTCCTTTCCTTCGGCTGGCTATAAAAATAGTAAATTTAAATCCCTTACTGAGTAATAAGAATGGAAATATACAGAGCATATCTCACCTGTTCCTTCAGTTTCTCCATCTCTTCCCTGTCTTTCTTATCTGGGAGAGATCTCACTGCCTTTTGATGCTTTTCAAAAATCTTTTTTTCTTTCCTATTGGTGTAAAATGGAGATAGAAACAAAGCATTCCTTGTCAATGTGAGGCAGTGACATGACCTCTGCTGCCCTCAAGCTCACATTGAAACACAAATCGAATGACTTGACTTACTTATTTTGAATGAAAGTTTCACCACACTGTGTAGATTTGGTTCCTTTTTCATACCTGAAATTAAATTTTTGCTTTAACTTCTTCCCCTTTAAAATGATTAGGAAAGTTCACATACGTGCTTGCCTGAGATGTAAAGTGGGAAATAATCTCCTTCTATTCGCAATTTCTATGCAGGTTTAACAGGACTCCTTCACACATAATAAAGGGATCTCCTTCAAGTTTAACCTCTCCAAAGACTAGATCAGTACCAGTTTTCACTTGGAAGTTACACATTAGTTCAATACACTCAGAAAGAGAAAATACGACTCACTAGAAATTTCCATTTTGTTGAACTGCATACCTTTTAACTTGGGTACAGAATGAAATCCTTCTTTAGTGTTTTTCCTCAGCAATCAGTGTATCAAATTGACAAGTCATTGTGCCAAAACAATAATAGGTACGATAATAACATTCTCCAAAGACAATTCTTTTTGGCTTTGTCAATATAAAAGTGCCTCAGCAAAAAAGAAAAAAAAAACAACTTTCTTTATCATGGAAACCTTAAACTTGCAAACTGTGGCAAACATTGAAACAAGACCTGAGTTTTTTCATCTCTGCATGTCTAAATTCTTCAATCTTTTTCAGTTCAGCCTCTTTCTGTTTCTCAAACTCAGTAACTTCTTTCTTGAATGCTTCAAGACCCTGAAAAATATGACAAACAAAAAGTAAGAGTGATGCCATGGGTTTACACAAAGAAAAAAAAAATTATACTTCTTCGTATGTCTCTCTTTATGCTTCAAAATGCAACAAGTGCTATGCTGTATAGAAGAATACAATTCAAAACCGCAAACTGATAGTGATAGTCTCTAGAACAAACCTAAACAGCTTAAATCTATAATTTTTGAAGGTCTTTTTTAAAAAATGGTCTTCATTATGAACCATAAAATTACCGACCTGGTGTTATATATGCAATAGAATTGAGGTGTCACCTAGGTAAAAATGTGCAGTACCACTCAAGCTTGGCTATCTCTACTGTACAGCTGTAAGCTTTCAACTGAAGAATGGCAGTCCAGCATAAATGTTTGATCAGTTACTTAGTTGCTTTCACTCAAGACTGCTTTCTTTACTATGAAAAATTCACACCTTGGGTTGAGAACTTAGTAAGGCAGTGAAGAAAGCAATCTTGCGTGCAAACAAGTAAATTTCTTATTGAGAATTTATGCTAGAACGCCATTCTTTAGTTGAGAGATTACAGCTGTACAGTAGAGATTGCCAAGATTGTGTCGTTGTGCCAATTTGATCAGCTGTTTGCACCTAGTGAATATGCAAGCACTTTTTCCTAATTGGTCTGAACAACACATGTCCTATGTGAACTCATTTTTTCTTTCCTACTGTACATATGGTCCTCTCAAACGAGTGACTTAGAATTTTAAACCCACTTTATTAATGGTTTCCCACTTTTTACTTTTGCAATCTCATAGCATCCCTTTAAAGAGGAAAAGAAATTACTCTGCAATATATTAATTAAGCAGTGAGAATTACTTGCATTACTTGAAAAAGTGTGCAATTCCTACTTTCAAAAACATTATACCACTTTTTGTTCTTTGAGTCAAGTTTATCAATTATTTCTTACATGATGTATAACCTTGCTTCTTTTTTGAACCTGTTACCTCACTAAGGACAAAATTGCAACACCTGGTACACATTAATTCCACATTGCAGTTAGTAAGTTTCAGCACTCAATTTATAAGGGTCTATTGCTGGAATAACAGCATAAGGTGGGATATGAAATAAACCATACTTGGACAATAGAAAGTTAGGTTTAAAAATTGCTCTTTTAAGCATCTCAAATTCAGCAAGAGTAACCGAGGTGTGCAGTGCTAGGAGGTAAGCCAAATGGGGCGAAAACTTGCAAAGAAGATAAAAATAAAGGTTGAGTTACCTTTTCTCTTTCTTGCCGAAGCTTAGCCAAAGCAGCATTCTCCTTCCTAAATCTTTCAATCTCATCCTCTAGTTCTGCCAGCTTTTCTTTGAACACTTTTGCCTGTAGGCCCTCACCCACAGGACGGCTTGTTGCTCTGTGCAGATGTTCATCAGATGGCTGACAGAAAAAAAAAAAACCAAACAACTGAATTTGAAAATGGTGCATTTAAGGCTAATTTGTCACATTACCAAATCCGAACCCCTTACCTCAAGGGCCAATTCTAACCAGGGTGATTAAAACTTCAAACTATTCCCATCCCAGCAATACTGGCCTAGGGACCTCTTATCCTAGCCATTCACACTCTTGGACATTCCAGCTTTGGGTGATTCCTTTCCTGAACAGATTCAAATTTCAAACGTATTTAGATGGGTAAGAGGTACATGTTACAGGTAGGGGTTGTTGGTGAAGGAATTGGTAGGGGGTTCTCTAATAAAGCTACATATCCCTGGATGGTCAGTTAATATTATGGATGGGCCACAAACTTTAAGGTAGGGAGCCCTCGAATGAAGCTCTTATCTCTGTGTGACTAGTTTATTGGTCACAATGTTTATGGTAAGGAGCCCTAAGATAAAACTACTCATCCTTAGGTGGTCAATTTATGTTGTGGTTAGACCACAAAGTTAAATGTGCTGAGTTGCAGGTACAGGCAAACTGATAATGTGCAGCTCATGTCTACCTTCAAAATGTGTGACACTGTTTGCCATGGATAATAACACATCCTACACACACAAGTTTTCTTCACAGTACATGAACATCACAATGCTCCATACTGTACTGCATTGTACTGCTAAATAAAACAACTACTTCTTTGGTTTGCAAGCACAGGTGAATCAGAAGTATCAAGTGCAAGTTTGTATTCCTCGTAGTACTTAGTTGCTAAGCAACAACTATTGCATCTTGGTTTATACTGATTTGCATCAAGAACCAACAAAACTAGATCAATTGACACAGTATTGCACACCAATAACATCAATGATCCATTTATCTAGGAAATATTCATCTGGTGGCATTTCACAGACTGGTGTGACTAAACTTGGGAGCTGTGATCTTCCAAGTTCTAAAGCACTTTTTGGCTGTATCAGGCAAGCATCCATACCAGTGTTGTCAATAGGCCTTCCCAGTTTGGAGGAAATTCTCCAAAATATTTTGGGTGGATTTAACTTCAAAGGAGGATAATCTCCACAAATTTCAACTTGTATCAAGTAAGCTTATATACCACATAGGCAGTGAAAACCCACAAGCGATTTTAAAACTTGCAAGATTGTCTAGTGAAGTGAAAATGACTCAGACCTGCTACCCCAACACTGATCAAAGGACAAACTACTGTAGGAGTCATCTGGACGAATTACTTCATTTTACCACATACCTTTCATACATGCCAAGCTACTATCCACGTTGGTCAAAACTAAATAAAATATTTACTTATTTTTTTTGAATTACCTTATCTTGAGCTACCTTCTCCTTTGGTTTCAACTGAGGGAAGAGTTTAGCAACAAGATGCGAAGGGGGAGGAGTGGATTCCATTTGTTCTCTTTTAGCTCCATCAGATGGAGAGTTGTCAATATTTGCATCACCTAAAGCAGACTTCCTGCTGCCTGTTGACAAATATCAAGATTAAATACAGTAAATCATAAAGAACATGCGACTGTATTTGGTCTCTGACTGAAAGTTATTAAAAATCCTTTTTTTTGTCATTTTTGCAAGAGAAGGGATGGGGAGGTCAAATATCTATTTTTGTAGTTTCAAAGTGGACGATGCATAATGTATTGCTAAAAACTCATCCTTATTCACACCATCAAAAGAATGTTCTCTGGGGAGGATGGAAGTGGTCCTAATCAGAGTTAGAGCTAGGCTTCAGGATTAAGGAGAAAAATTTCTTCAAAAAAAAAAAAAGAAGAAAGAGGGAATATCAATTTTAAACGATAGAGAGACTCTCATCTGCAATAACCAGAATGCACTGAAAGGAACAAAAGAGTGTTAGTAAATTGATTAGCAAAGAATACCTTAAAAATTCCTCAATGAGTCATTAGGGTTGGCAACTTTTACTAATAAAAATTAGAATTGAATTCAACTGGCAATTCTTAGGTAGCAAATTGCTATGCAAACCCAGCTATTTGCTCCTTGCATTGGCAAGTAAAACAATAGGAAATTCTGTCCTAAATGTTTACAATTTGCTGGATTTTGGAAGCTAGGTAAAGTAATCTCACAATGGCTCACCTCAGAGTGAACACTGATCCAAAGAAATAGCATATTGTGATTCCACATTAAAATTAAGACAAAAAAATTGACTATCTCTTGACAAAATGTGCAAAATAGCTTTCTCATACCATATCAGAGGTAAAATACTATTCTAAGAGTTGCAATGGCAATGCTTAAAGGGAAATATTGGGTTTGTTTTACAAGAAAATTTCATCCTTTTAAGACCAATATTTATTGGCAAAGAGTAATAAATAATTAAAAATAAGGCAGTACGGTAGCCTTCTTTTCAAGAAATAAGTTTTCCTCAGATAGGTTTGTTGCTCAAGAATAATTTGTTCACCCAAACTTTCAACATTTCAAAAGGTGCAACTTTCATAACTCTTCTTTTGCGTTATCTTTTGTGCAGATGAAGCTATTGCTGAGGTTTATTGTTGAGACCGAATGATTTGAAAATGACTCGAGCTATTTACTTTAAATGCTAAGGTGGAGCAAATTTAAACACAATATTCCCCTTTAAACTCAGATTATTTTACATTATCTTTAACATTAACAAATGGAAAATGCAGTGACCTCACTTACACTGAACTCTGGTATCCCACTGACCCATTCTCAACACACAAATTACAGATGATTGAGGGACAGAGTTGGTGTGCATCATTTCATTATGGTGGTGTTTAAAACCATAACTAAAGGGGTTATATCAATGATTCCAGGGTTCACTGTTCCCAAGGTTCAATATTCCCAAATCTTGGGAACAATGGCACTTCTGGGAACATCAAACCTCGGGAATACTGACCTTGTAATTATCACCAAATCATCAAGATGTACAAAAATGGGGAACATTGAACCTTGGGAATAATGATCCCTGGGAAAATCAGGGAGACCCCCAACTAGACCCCACAATCCTGTGTATTAAAACTGCTATTTGGAATAGCCTACTTATGGATGGTTCCCTTTCATCATATGATAATATTTACTGCATTTTTTGTTTATTGCATACAGGATAATTGAGAGCTGAATCATACAGCCTAAATAACCTGCAGACCTACCCATTTTACGTGTAGCTACTGGAGGTGTTGATGTCAATGTAGGTCCACCCTGAAGGATACTATCACTGCTACTATCAGAGAGGTCAGCCGAGAAGTCTCCCCAAGTCTCATCATCTTCAAACTCATATCCTCCCCCTCCCTGCCTCTCTTCACTCCCACCCTCCTTCTCTTCTTCCTCACCAGAAACCTCACTGCTTTCAACAGAACTGACTTTTGTAGGAAAATCTGGAATTTCAGAATGTTTTTCCATTTCTTCATATTTTCCTGCAGGATATTCATGTTTCTCTTGAATTTCAGTTGGCACATCTCTATCATTAGAACCAATCATCTTATAAAGTCTGTTTGGTATAACTGTCACCAATCCATCCATACTTTTATCACTTTCATCATCGCTACTCTCTGGTTCTACATTCAGATCTGAAATCCCATTTCCCCCCAACCCTGCTGAAATTCCTCTGTATCTGCTGCCCTCAACATCAGCTGTAGACTGCCCTTTTGTTACTTTCCTTCTTGTTAAGGGTAAGCTACTACTCCTTTCTCTCTCCTCTGTTAAAGTTTCATTTAGGTCACTCTCATCATCTGCCTTGTCAGACAGTTGTTGATTATGGTCATCATCATGTGACTTGTCAGGTGATTCTGCTTCAGACAGATCAAGTGGCTGTGCTTCTGGTTCATCAACTGTATCCACAGAATGCAGTGTTGGAAGTCCCCTCTTTGGAGATGATGCTAACATCTAAAGGTAAAATAGAAATCAGGTTGGTTTTACACATTCCAGTATGTTAGAGTTAGTAACTCTTATATCAGAAGGCAATGAGTGAATTACCCAATCAGGAGATTGCTAGATGTTACACAAACTACTATCTGCCTCGCTCCAAATAACTAGCCCTTGTAATACCTAAGATGACCTCATTCAGAAATCACCAAGGTGTTCAAAGGCCATTAGAGACTGAAGGTTACAAAACTGATTGACAAGAGATTATATCCTCTGATGAAAAGCCATTGTGTCACAAGCCCTACCCCTTTTGACGGGCAAAATCTAATGAAGTAAACATTTAGTATAGTAGCTGTGAAGAAGCTGACAACCCATGTTGCATTGAAACACTGATTTTGTCCCAGCAAAGGGTGTGGCTTACCAACTGTGACGTAACATGAAAGCACTCTATAGGGTTTGAGCTACAAAGTTCAAAAGCTAATAAAAGACTTCCATTATCATTTAATGGCCAGTAAAGTGAAACATGACTATTGAGGATTATTACAATCAATTTCATGCAAAGATATCCTTTGAACTCATCACAAACAAGCCGAGATCAACTTAATGATCTCCTTACATTAAATTTATTATTCATCTGCAATCATTTTCTCTGCATTGCCAAACAAATCACCATGGCTTTTGACAGTACATACAGAGATGCCTGTATGGAAGACATTAATGGTTACCTGTGACCTCAACTTTGCCCTCTGCAAGACACCAACAACCAAAGAGTTTTCACTGGAGAATGAATTATCATCAGCAGCTTGCTCCAGCATCTCAAATTCAGCCAAATCCTCTTCCTCTAACTGAGTGAAGATGGAAGACGAAAGATATGTCAAACATAACAAAAGCATTAGGCTAACTCCTCTGATGCTCCAAAAACCCGGATTTTGAGGTCTTTTTCAGGGTTTTTCCACTTCATTAATTGAGCATTAAGATAAAGACTCCCTGGCCCAGTAGACCATGAAATTGCAGATAAGGTGCCAGGAGACTCTTTTCCATAAAGACAGTGTGACTACATAAGGAAGCTTTGTGCTGTTATCTCAGTGTAGTCAGTCAATGAGCAGAGTGGTCAGTGGGAGCTGAGAGCAATTTTTACACTTCACTTATGCAACCGTGAAGGTGCTATATGGAGAACGTCAGGCTGGATTTCATCATGAGCAAAAACAACTAAATGTATGGCAGGGCATGTACGTTTTCAAGCTTAAATATGATACTGCAGTACATATCTAAAAGTAATAAGCCAGAACAGTACATATCATGATTTACAGACATGCCTTCAAGTGTAGTAGCCCAAATCCAACAATCTTCCAATCATAAGGCAGCAAAATTACCAAGTCATGAATATTCATACTAAGTATGAATATTCATGAATATAACAAGACCATCTGTCATTAATGATAGGCTTTCCAGGACCATCATATTTTCTAGAAATAAAATTTGCTCCATTGGTCCACAGCATCAAAGGCCCATGAGAGTATCGATGTGTCTGGGAATGGTGAAGATACCCCACCTATCCAATCAACTGATGATGAGGGCATGGATTTGGGAGAATGGTAAGTTAAGGGATTTCCTGGAGACAAGATTCATTGCTTTCAAAAAATGCAGAAAAATTTTTCTCTTTCAGATGGTGAAAACTGCAATAGCATATAATGTTGTTAAGATAATAATTTTCCAAGAAATGCAATTTATTCTGGAGATTTAGTGTACTAATAGAAGGATATCAGTGATGTCATGGCAACACATTAATTTATCAATGCATTCAATTAATTTGAAATTTTTATGCTACTGCAGTGAATATTATGCAAAACTGCTTGCTATATCCCAGATATGGTGTAGGGTAATGCTAGATCTAAATAACGTGATATTCAAACATTCCAACAGTATTAAATTTCTAGGAGAAACAGGACATTTAATTGTAAAGGAACTTGACACGAAGTGCCCACATTACAAAAAGCTTTGGGGCTCTGTTGAAAAAAGGAGGTATTTTTTTAAAAAAGAAACCAATTATTAAAGTGAGATATCTTGAGGAAGGAAAAAGGTGTTGCAACAGGGATTGGAGTTCAAACATTTTTGTCTTCCTTATGAGACCTAGGTGGAAACTTAAAAGCCACCAGAACATGCCTTTAATTTAAGGGAGTTCAAGTAGGATTAGTAGGGATAACATTTTCACATTTTTACCTCCTTTTTCTTCTCCCATTGCACTTGGCCAAATGATTTATCCATAGTTTCTTTCTTCGATACCAACTCCTCCATTGATGGGTTCACAGAGTTTCCTGTAGAGTTGGATCTTGCAACCCGGGATGAAAGTTTCTCTTTGTGCACAGATACAGGTGCAGGGCCTAGAGGTTTCTTGAAAGGATCGGTTGGACCAGGGTCCACTTCTTTTAATCTCTGAGCAGATGATGTCTTAGAGTGAGATTGTAATGGCTGCTGCAGAGAATATTAAATTTCACCGTCATAAATAAATACAAAGCTACAGTTTAACAAAGGAATATTACTACTGCATGAAGACTGAACTGTGAAAAAACTACATAAATGATTTATAAATAGAATATTAACTAAAACTGTGTACTGTTGATATATGGTGATGTGAAGTTAAATCCTGCACAGTTTTTCTTACCAGGGAAGATACTTTAGCTATTCAATATTGCCATTTTTGATAAAACATACTTTTCATGTCATTTGCTGAAAAACACCTCTATACTTTGAAGATGTCAAAAGTCCAACACTCCTTGGGGTGAGCTCCAGATAAATAAGAAAAACTACAAGATATCTGTCCACAGTTTATCTGTGTGGTTTTTCTCCTCTCTCAAGTTTAAATTTTACAGATAATTGCTGATGAAATAATCAAATTAAACTGGCCAAACATCAAAAAAAAAAAAAAAAAATAGAATTGATTTTGATGCTACACTCTCCTGAAGCTACGTTGAGTGACTAAATGTTTCCTCTGAGAGGTCTAGAACATGAGTGTCCACTTATTCTAACCAGATAATTGTCATGAACTTGAATAACTTGGATAAAGGGGAGTTGATTGGTTCAAAGTCACCACACCTTTCTAAGTATGAATCTTAAATTAAACTTTAAAAAGGCTAGAAGAATTTGACCTGTCAGAGAGGACAAAGGGTTTGGGAATCCACACCATAAACTAAGCATGCTAAACATTACAGTAAAGTGTTTTTGTAGATCCTTTACACCATAGGATAAACTTAATACCTGTTTGTAGTATTAAGTGTTTTGTTTTTTTTTAAAAAGATTTACCAGGAATAAATTGCACCTTAAAAAGTTTACCAGGGCTTTATTGTGGTCTACAACCCTGGGTCTGATTTACAATTTTTGGGGGTAATGACCTTGAAAAACAGAAGTGTAATATCTATAACATTTGGCATGAAGTTTTGCACTCTCATCTACTAAGCATCATCCTTGGGCAATTTTGGCTGTTGCATGAGAAACTTCCTCTTTCTTTTACTCACTTTATATACTGCACTGAAATTTATTCTCAGAAAAAGGTCATTTTATAGAGCATACTTGCCAATATTATCAGTTCACAAAACAGAAGATATGTAGCAGATGAAACACTGTGAGTGGTGAGAGCAAAAGCAATAACATCAGTGAGTGGGTGACTTAGTTAGATGGAGTTTTATGGCCCAGTTTCCAACTGATTGGTTCAAGTAGAGCTGGCCACAGCCTTTTTACCAATTGTGGCTCACTGGCTTCTTTTCCCTACTCCATTGCTTATGCTGAGGACCAAGCACAAAGGCAGTAGGTTCCGTTTTTAAAGTCTTTGGTATGACCCGGTCGGGACTTGAACTCCAAACCTCCCGACTGCCAGTCAGATGCTCTAACCACTTGGCTACGCAGTCGGTTTGAGTGGGATTCAGGGAGTGAAACTCCTCTCTTCCTCTCTAAATATTCACATTATGTGGAAAACACTAAGGTGTATGGAAAGATTTTAATACTTAAAAGTCAGAAAAATGGCACATTTTCATTTCTATGGGTTTTAGAGCTCAGAAAGCAAAACCATTCTGCTTAAAAAAGAACAGTTGGCAAGTACGTTTAAAGAATATAAAAAACCTGCTCTCATTTATGAATGCTGACAGTACTGTAAATAATTTAAAATCCAAACCTTCTCTTTCCCCATTTTCTGGTTCTGTCTCTCATCCAGCCCTTTGTTGCCCTTTTCTTCTTTCAAATTCAAAAGTTCTTTTCTGTTCACTCTTTTTGTTGGCAGTGGTATTTTCATTTTTCCAAATTTAGCAAGCCCCTCCCCTTTCTTCAGAAAGCTAAACTTTGGCCGGTCATCTGCTGTAGTTCTTGGAGGAACAGTTTCATCATTTCTCTCTTTTTGCAGTTTCTCATCCAAAAGCTCTTCAAAAGTTTTGCTTTTAGTTCCAAAGATTGAGTGGATTGGTCTCTCATCATCACCTCCTGATTGGGATCTCTCAGGTACAGAAGAGAACCCTCTACCTGAGATTTTATCCGAAAATGCTTCCTCTTCTTCTAACCTTCCAAAATCTCTATCTTCATCTGAAAACACTGAACTCTCCCTCTTTTGTTCCTCCTCTGGAGAGAATTGCCGAGGAGGTGGTGATGACTCATGAAGCATATCGTCATTGTAATGTGGTGATCTCATTTTCCCATGGGGATAGTTATGCTAAAGGTTAACAGAGAAGCAAAGCCATAATTAAATTCAAAGCATATCTCAAGTCTAGAGGTGAAAAAATACAGGTTAAATAATAGGTAGCAAACCATTAATCCAACATCCATTGCAAATAGCTTGTGTATTCATTAAAATACAAAAAAAATAAATTGGTATAATTAAAATAATATAATCCATTTTGCAATAACTTTTGCTGCCCCTTCATGAAAAATTCTTCTTGCACCATTTCCTATCTTAGCACAAATATATATAAACAAAATATTACAAAAAAGAATGCCCCCTATCTTACACCCCAGAACACAGCTTGATAGTCATCAACCTTTAAAAATCTGCAACTGTTTTGAAAATGAAATGTTTGTATGATCTTGAAATGCTTCTTGTTTTCTTGCAAAGTGTGTAGTACAAAAAGTGCTTGTATGGTCAGGCCACACGATAAAGGTAAAAAAGTGATCCATTTTGGCACAACATACAGTGCAAAGGCTTTTGGAAAGACAAAGAATGAAACTTGAACAGTACCAGTGTTTGAGCTAAGGGGTGGGATTGCAGGAACCATGCTTATTTCTTCAGAATCCTGCCCAACAGAAAATAAAATGTGGGAAATTCCCACACACTTTAGGGTACATCCCAGATCACAGTACAATTAGGACACACTACTTGACAAAGATATCCTCCCATGTGTGGTATCAAACTTGATGTCCATTCCAAAAAACCACAGCTGACACTGCACCTGGTGTACAACCCCTATGTGTATGATCAAAATTTCTCTGTCCTTTACAAAATCCCTCTCAACATTAATCTATGGAAGATAAGGAGGTCCCACCCTCATTTTTAAAATCCCTCCCATTTTGGGAATGAGAGTGGGAATTCCCACCCAAGTTAAATTACTGAGAGCAAACACTGAACAGTACAAGAAAAGCATCACAAATTATTGGACATTTTTACCACTTCACACTTTGTGATTTTACATCTCAGTCCAGAAAAGTCTTGAGAAGAAAAGATCTTGCATCATTTCTTCCCTTTTCCATGTTGAAGGCTTGGTCCCTCTTTTACTTTACCTATTAAGAGCCCTAAATTTCTTGTACCACATCCCTTTTGCTTTGCCTCATCAAGTTTTAAATTTCTGTAAGTATAACATGAAGAAATCTACCACATCAATGAAATAATTTACCTCTTCAGGAGACATTTGATGATGTATATGGTCCCTTTGAGGGGTTTTGTCTTCTTCCAGTTCTAGTTGTGGCCCATCAGCATCACTGTATTCAGAGGCAGTGTCTGGAAGAGGATAGAATCCCTCCTCAACCACCAACCCATTGTTTTCTATATCAGAGCCCTCATCCTACCAAAAGAAGAATGATAGTGAGGGAAAGAGCATATAATAATTAATTATACCAATATCTTGTCTTTTCCTGAAATTTTGAAGATTTCCATTTTTTGATTTATTCCATTTTTCTGGAATTTTATCTTCACTCCGAATACAGTAACATTTGTAAATTATACTATTTTTGGTTTTTCATTTTTCTATGATAAATGAGGTGAACACATTTTGTGGAACATTGATAAATTATGGCATTTAGTTCTCTTTTTTATGGCAACTTTCATACTACAGTAAAGAGTATATAATATTTTATCTTAAAATGTCAGATATTTTTATTTCTTTTTTTTTCACTTTTTTTTATTTAGTTCTGCTCATTGGGTTCAATTGTTACTCTATATATTGTAATTTTTATGATAAGAAAAATGAAAGTACTGCAAATGAGAAAGGGAGGTCAACAAAGTAACATCCATTTAAACTGTAGTTGGATGCTTACATATAGACATGGTAGGAACATGCAGGCCTTGAGTTTTAGATTTTCCAGGTGTGCTGTAAATCACACTGCTTTGGAAAATTTAGGGGGGTGGTAGGTGTGCTGTTACAATTAAACTTAAACAGATATATCTGAGTTTCCATTCTTTACTTAGGTGTTCAAATAATCACACTCCTCACACCCTCAAAATTCAAGGCTTGAAGATGGTTAATATTTCATTACATATTACTTACATCCAGACAAAACAAATTTGGCAAATTCCAAATCATTCAGCAAGAAACAATTAATTTTACCTGTTCATCCTCCTCTTCAAGAATTTCATCTTGTGCCTTCTGTAGTAAATTTGCAAGGCTGTGACTGTCATACCTCTGGAGGAAGGATTGACGGACACTGTCAGTTGGCATGATGGTATCAGGGGAAGCAGGACTTTGTGTTTGTTGAGAGGAGGAGGAAAGTCCAGAAAGAAAAGGGGATAATGAGTTGGAACCTATGAAAAAAGAAGAAATTTTCTTAAAAAGTTAGAAGACAAAAGCAGCATCTCAGGTCTTGAATTTTGAGGTGTGCAAGTGCGATTAAACACCATAACTCGCCTCAAATGACTGCAAGGAGTGCAATTTTTTGCAAACCTTTATAAAGATTTGGAGCTAAAATCTATCTAACTCAAATTAACAGAACACCTATCACAATCCTAAACTTCCCCTGAGGAGAGCCTGAGAGTGGTTTGTAGCCCAACTGGAGAATCTTAAACTCAAGACCTCTTATCTTCAGTTTTATTTGTAAAAGCAAAGAATTCCTCTTAAAATTTTAGTAGAAAAGTCTCTTTAAATTGGGGCAAAAGGGTTAGCAAGCATACACATAAAAGATAAGGTTACTGTGTCCCATTTGGCTGATTAGAAGGGAGACAAATGGTCTCTTGGGGTTCCCAGACAGGTGTTATACTGAAGGTCAAAAGATTAATTTCATGACAATTCTGGTCAAAAATTTTTAGTCCACGCTGTCAGAAAGGGCAGGAATTATCCATTTCTACATAATTTGAAGGCTTTTCTTTCAACAGAAAACAAGGAAGTTTTAACCAACCTCCCCATTGTTTGCTCCTCTGGACAGCCAAGGCCCTTTGCAACCTCTCCTGTTGATTCAGTAACATTTCCATCCTCTGTTGTTGTTCTTGTAGCAGTTTCTCTTTCTGCTCTTCCTGCCATTGTTTCAAAATGTGGAATTTTTCGACAAACTGAGATTGCTGTTTAGCTTGGTGATGTTCCAAGATGTCTTCCATTGGATTGGCTATGAAAAAAAAAAAAAATACATCTGATGAACTCAAGCTACAGTATTCCTCAAAATTGAAAGTGTACTAATATACAGTAATATGGTCAGACAAGATTATGGGGAGGGAAAAACAGGGGAAAATGAAAATATTTTGACAATTTGACCTGACATCTATACTATTGAATATTCAATGTATTTCATGCATGACCATACTGTAGTGAGGCTAAGTTGAGATATAACTTTCTCACAGAAAAACAATTTGCAAATTGCCATCCTTGGGGAGTGGTCTAAAGGAAGTGAGTGTCCCTCTCCCCTTTAAACCAAAATTTCAGAATATTATTTTACAAAAAAAAAAAAAATGGTACTACATTTAGCTGGAAAACTGTCTTTTAACTCAAAACATTTTGGTTCATGTACTTCATGTTCTTCAAGAAGGTAAAAAAAGGAAACAAAGACAAAATGCACAATGTGTACAAATTTCAGACCCCCCCCCCCCCAAACTATGGTTACCAGCCTTAATGCTCACATTTATACCTCAAAAGGATAGTTCCATGAGATTTATGAGGTTGAAAGAAGCTGTTAGAAGGGGTCTAGATGGTACAGTAAATGGAACTATGTTCGTGCAAAATTTAGTTTATATTATTATATTATATTATATATTATATTATGAAGTGTTAATTCCAATCATAATCTATTTATTTTATTACTTGCACCTTCTGAATGAAAAATTGTGACCCTAGCTTTCATCTTCATATCTCAATCAAAAGATCTGTGATCCTCTTGGCTCATGTTACCTAAAGTATCATCAAAACTTCATTTTTTGATGGGGGTAAACGTTACCATTTTATTTTCAATTCCGTACAGTTCATATGAGCCAAGATACTTCCCTGATCAAATACAGTTAACAACACTATTAATTTATCAAATGTGTATATGTACAAATATTGTTTGTAAGGATAATTTAATTCCAAGCCATTAGGGGTAAACAAAAATATCATTTCAACTTGCATTCCAAGACACTAACCTCAGAATTTTGACTTACTATCTAAACATTTGGGGATATTATCTCAAAAGTTTGAGGGATTAAGTCAGAATTTTGAGATAATTAGTATGGAAACCCATCCCCCCCCTTTTTTTTTGATGGGGGAGGTTGTCCCTTCTTGGCCACCATATTAAACAGAATGTAACTGTATGTACAATGTCAACCATTTCTAAAACCATTTGCATTTTACTATGGCTGGGACCTATAATCAACTAATCCCACGAAGAACGCAGATGCTCATTTGAAGTCGAAGGCACCTAAGTGTATTGCAAAGCGTTATGTAAAAGCTAAAGCTTTGAATAAATTTTTCAAATGATTGGTAGTATGTACAGTATGTTTATATGTCATATTCTCATAATATTAGTCAGTAAAGACCCTAAAGTGTAGGGTCTCTAAAAAGTCTGTGGAAAGAGCATGATCACTACAGTGTTTGATACAGTCAACACTTGCTTTTAAGACCGAACTAGTACAAAGAAAGACTAGGTCAACTCACTGCAACTCCACATCCACAGTTTTCAAGGTACTTGTGGCAGGGTGTTCTATTTTTCTCCCCAATTTTTTAAAAAGGTGACAGACAGTAAAAGATACTGTAGGCCTACAAAACAAAATGTACGTTTTTCAATGACATTATTACCTGGTGAACCGAACTGCTCAGCATCTCTCCTCAGATGTACTATATTTGATGAATTTTCATTGAAAGGTCCAGGATCCAGAATGACTCCTGCACGTGATGTCATCTCTTTGATGCAGTTCTTATTTTACCTATAGATGGAGAACATGAAATATTTCACTTCTCTGAACTCTTGAGGTTAGGGAGAGATTTACTTCTACTAAACCCAAACCCTAAATAATGCTGCAAAGTTATAAGTGGGTTTAGGGGGACACAATCTTGCATCAAGATCCCTGTAAGGTGCAATTTGAAGGGTTCTACATGTCATTTATTTAAACCTGATGCAGGAGAAAAGACTTTTGCTTTGACTAGTGCATGACTTTCAAGTAATTGCACATATTCCAAGAAAACTGGCACCATACACTGTAAAAATTCTGCAACGTGCACAATAATTCAGCAATTTGTCAATCTGTTAGCAGAAACAGAGGGACATATGTGTAACTGTTGTTTTCTCTACCATAAAAGGAGCCAATGGACATTATTTGACATTATTTCAGAGACCTGTGGTCTCTGAAATAATCTGTAGAATCTGTTTTATAGAAATTTATAAATTTTTCTGTCATGAAGTAATTGAAAAATTGAAAAAGAAGCAACCTTTTGGTAATGGAGGGATAAATTAGGCAATTAGTGAGGAAGAATTGTGGCCATGGTGTGCTTGTTATTGAATGTGACTACCAGTTTCAAAAGGGTTTGTCTTGAAATTATTTTTATATAGGATAGGGTGACATTTAAAACAAAATGGTTACAAATACCCAGCTTATTTAATTGTCCATAACTTTTGATTGACTTTCAAACATTCATTCTGTAAACACCATGTTAAAGTTCAACTTACTAGCTATCCAGCCATATCTTGTTTGACTATGTTCTACTTTGCATTTTGACACAAATGCTATTAGTTCTTCTTGACCCTGCCCTTATGTATTAAGCTTAGTTAAACATTGCTGCAAAAGTGCCTTCACTGAGAAACAAAGATATTGACAGCTATTATTTGTTTACATTAGAACACTCATGCATGTTATTGTGACGTCACTTCAAACTTTAGATGTTTGCCGCTAGCATTAGTCCCTATGGTAAGTTCACTGCGTAAGTTGTCCACATTGACACAACAGTAACACTCATTAGCATACTGTTGTAAACAAAGTTCCATAGACACACAGTAAAATTAGTAAATTCTACCGTGCTACAAAGTTGGTGATTTTATTCCAAAGTTTTGACCCTTTCCAGAAGATTTCAGTGATCAAATAGGGTTTGATAGCTCCTGTCAGACTGGTATCTCAGCATTAAATGAGTGTTTTAGATAAAAAAAATTGCAGTTAGAAGAAAGTTAATTTCAAAGGTTAAAATGACCACACATCATCTTGCCGATTTGAATGGTTGGAGTAAGGACTGCGAATAGTGAGTATAGCAAAGGATTTTACAGTCAGTTTCCTGACCTGTTAGTTTCCTCCCTTATGAAAAGTTAGTTTCCTCCCCACTCTTTTTCTATGGGGATGATGTGATACACCTTTGATAAGTTACTTCAGGAACAACATCCTTTATCTGACATTTTCTTATTCACATTTTGTAGAAAGTTTGTCAATGTTCAATTTTTATTTAGAAGTCGAACATTTTCTATCATGTGTCCTAGGCTATCTGATCTACTGTAACATTAGACCAAGGCTTCAGGCTTTACATTTGTCATTTCAGGCATACAAATATCACAACTTCACAAGTCCTTAAGACTAGGAAGTAAAGTTTCTCCCATAGAGTTGTCAACGAGTGGAATTTTCTGCCAGATTGGGTAGTTAACTCCCTGTCAGTTCCCTGCTTTTAGGTAAACATTGGCATTCTTCCATGACTGTGGTAGAATCTGATTGTTTGGAGCTGTTGTCTAGGTTTGGTGGTTTGACTTTTGATTAGGGTTTGGACTTCAGGCATCTTATGGGGCCTTGGCCCTCCTTTGCCCTTCAACCTGTTATGTTATGTTATGTTATGTTATGTTATGTTATGTTATGTTATGTTATGTTATGTTATGTTATGTTATGTTATGTTATGTTATGTTATGTTATGTTATGTTATGTTATGTTATGTTATGTTATGTTATGTTATGTTATGTTATGTTATGTTATGTTATGTTATGTTATGTTATGTTATGTCATGTTTACTAAGTAGCCTAGCAAGTCTGTTTAGCAGTTAAAATGGTACCTTTCTTTACTTTCAACAATTAGGCCTACAACAAAATTTTTCTCACTTAAAGGCCCAGTTCTCTCACCCCAAACAGTACCAATTCTCCTAACCTTGTTACTTAAGCCCCTCCCACAATTGTCTGAAATTCATCCTTATCCAGATACAATCTCAGTTTATTGCTTCAAAGTGAGTATAGAAAAACTCAAAAACACTCTCAGTATCATTCATGCTATGTTATTCTAAGCTTTGGTACTCTGCATTGTTTGAATAAGCTGTCAATCAAAGAGCTGAGACAATTGAGAATTTTGGTACCCGAGTACCAAAATTGTAGTTTGGGGTGAGAGCTTTGGCCCTTTAAAATTAAATTTATGTAGGAGAGGAAACTAACGTTTTTATTGGAGGAAACTAACTTTTTGTAAGGGAGGAAACTAACTAGGCTTGGTCTCTTTCTTAAAGTGGAATGAAAACTACAAATTTTGCACATGGATAAGGACTATGGTCTTGCACCCAAATTGCATCAGAACTCTAGTCTCACGGACTTATATACATGGACAGAGCATGTAACGTGTACGTCCTATCTGTAGATGGTCGCCACTGTCTGGGACAAAAAAAGTGGACCACGATATGGTCCTGTGAAGCTATAAATCGTCTTATTTGACGAGGACTCTGTCACATTTAAACAAAAGTTGAACTTGAATGGAAAATAATATCATATTCCTGCAATATGTGAAGTGATTCTGACCTTACATTGCCATATTTTAAAATTATTTCAACTTTCTTGCAAAATATGGGGATATACTTGAGCAAGTCCAAACTTTAACACAAAACCATAGCAAATGGCCATCTTGGTGCACTTTTTCTCACACATATGGTAGCGACAATGTACCATGTAGTATGCTCTGTCCTAGTCCTCAGAGAAGAATGTGGTCGTTCGCTATACTCACTATACACAGTCCTTACTCCAACTGTTTTAACAAGCGGGATGATCAGTGGACATTTTTAACGTTGAAATTAACTTTCTTCAGACAGCAAATTTTTGACCTAAAACACTCCTTTAATGCTATAATAAGATGCTACAAGTCTAAAAGGTAATGTAACCAAACACTCTTTGATCACTGAAGTCTTCCGGAAAGGGTGTAAACTTTGGAATGAAATCACTTTTTCGCACGGTAGAATTTCCTTACTTTACTAGGCCTATGTGACTTTAGAACTTTGTTTACAGCAATATGCTAATGAGTGTAACTGTTACGTCAATACCGGAAACTTGCACAGTGGACTTACCATAGGGCCTTATGATAAACGGCAAACTCTAACATTCTTAGTGACGTCACAATAATATGCATGAGTGTTCTAATGTAAACAAATATTTCGAACGCTACAGTAAATTTTCATTGCAAAGTTGATGAACATCTTTATTCCAAATTTTTGGACCTTTTTAAAGGCTTCAAGTCATAAAAAATAGTTATAGTTGCAATAGTTGAACAGGATTTGGAGATGGTAATTTATGATAGCAAATTAATGGCTCTAATTTAGTTTCCGTACCCGGAACTGCATCATAGCTGTAGGGTTAGGGGCTACGTATGCATAGTAATAGGGTTAGGGTTACGTACGCATAGTAATAAGGTTAGGGTTACGTACCCATAGTATTAGGGTTACGTACGCATAGGTATAGGGTTAGGGTGGGCCATATGCAGGTGAACGCATGCAAAGGAACTGTATATGTAGGGGTACATAAACCTATACGTACAGTACACGTATCTCATACTGTACATACATGTACACTCTCAAGTACATACATACTTAGCTTTAGGTATACGTATATATACGTATACCTATAGCTATATGTAATAGATAGCATAATTTGACAGTACTTATATTATTTTTAACCCATCTACCGGCAACGGAGCTCGTAGCGCAGTAGACAAGATCGCTGGTCTTCATGCTAGAATCGCTATACCGCTAGGGTCGAGGGTTCGGGTCCCAGTACTAACAATGCTTTTCTTTCTTCCACAGCACTAACCATTCCCCTCTTTCCACAGCGCACACTCATAGCACTGTTCCCCAAAAGAGGAAAAAAAAAAGGGTCTTTTTATACTTAAAAAAGGAAAAAAAAAAAAAAAACTGCAAGGTTTCAGCGCCCTCTTTTGGAAGTTGTGAAGTGAGTAAGATTATGTCTACTTCTGGGTACAAAAACGAATTTATTACCAAATTAACATTTTAGGTCCTACCTTTGCTACAAGAAAAAAAATAATTTTGACCCGAAATAGTACTGTCAAAGACCAGCAACCGCGGAATCACAGGAGTAACTTTAAGGACAATGTATAGGAAGCAATTATGTGACCGTCCATACATAGCCTAGACCTTTACTGAGGACTAGCTCTGTCCATTTATAGGAAGTCCGTGACTAGTCTATATTCAGTATAACATGATCGATATCTGATGAACCCTGTGTTAAGAACGTTAGACTCTCTTTATCTGGATCTGGAAAAATACTGCACAACACTCCTGGTGGAGTCAAACATGCAGGGTTGAGACCAGTATCCCATCAGATTTCAGGGAAGGGATACCAACACTATCACATCTAAGGTTTTTATTAAAGGACCAGAAACTTTTAGGTGAATCAGTACAAACTGTGTTAACATAATTTCTATAAGCGGCTCTTGTTGTTTTGTGAGTCACTTTACGTTGGGTTTTGAAGTTTTCAAAAGAGGATGGAGTTCGCATCTTACGCCATGTGTTATGAGCCCTTTGTTTCCTATTTAGGCTAACAGTCGTTTAATAGTCTTATCAAACCAGGGGGTTTGGTTCCTCTTTTTAACAACCAGAGCTGGAACATAGACATCCATTACCTCTTTGATTTTGTTCTCAAGGGCAGAGTACATGACCTGCACAGAGCACTCACGTTTAACCAGGTCAGAGCTGAACTTATTAAGCTCTGCCTTGATTCCACTGACATCAGCTTTGTGAAACCTATAAACTTTCCTAGGGTAGGCTTTTGTTTAGGCCTAGTTGATTTAGGCCTAGGCCTAAGTGCTTATCATAATCAAGGGGATACCATCATGGTCAGATATGCAAGGGATCAGGGCAGACCTAGTATCCACTAGACCTTTTCAATAACATTAGGCTCTCGAGCCTAACGTTAGGCCTTAGCCTTACGTTAGGCCAGCCTAACCTACCTAGGCCTAGGCCCTAGCCTATTCTGAATTCATAATCATACTGATTACTGTGTTTAACGTTAGGCTTCATTATAAACAATGGGATTTGTCATTGATAAAGGAATATATGTTCACTGATATAGCCCTAGCGTCAACTGGAATGTACTTCCTTTATTAACCTTTCACTCCTTAACCACTCCGAAATTGAAAATGTAAAGATCACGACCAGGAAATACCAGGAATTTTCGCACTTCAAACGAACCGCTCCATCACATTCACAAGGTTTTGAAAGTTCAAAGGTTACGTTAACTCACTGAAAGTTCTAACCCGGCGATAAATGGAGTAGCCCAAATTGTGAAAAATAAAATTTTTGCATCCTAAAATTTTGATCACTCTCCTCATACAGGAATAATCAAACGTATTAGGGTTTTTGATACAAGGATATTTAAGAATTGACTCATTTTTATTTTAAAATACTTGGACAATACCAGAGCTGGGTCTGCAACATTATTGTTGCTAGGCTTCGTTTCACCATAAACATCACTCAAGTGTTGTTTACACCGTACCGTACTATACTGTACCGGCCCCTTACATACACAGTGAATATGGGCCTAGTCGTCGTAAAGTAACTCGAGGCACGCAAATTCGCTACATATCGATCACTAACGTACATACAATTACATTATAGATGTAGCATGCATGCAGTTTTACTAACTTAATACTAGACTGCTAGAAGTAGAACTTGTTCAGCCGAGGTTCGCAAACACTGAATTAGCTTATGCCTGTCCTGAACGTGAAAAAGACTAACGTTACACAGTCCTAGGCCACTTTCATGGTACAATTGCGTTTCTTTTTCCGCTGCCGTCATCCATGCACAGTCAGAACTTGCAAAATTTCAGATCAGATCAAGCCATCATAGCACAACACAATTTACTCCTGAGTTACTCTAGGCTAGGCTAGGCTAGCTTAGCATAACATGACAATTGACATAGGCCTATAGTCTGGCAGGCATAGCATAAGCGTACGTCGTGAGGTCGATCTATCAACTTCAAGTGTTTTCTGTTGAACCAGAATTTCTGAAATGCCTCATGCTAAAGTACCAAAACAAACCCAGCCCCTCTGGAAAGAATGGGACTACAAAGCACAGAAGAAAGGAGTTCGAAGTACTGTGTATTCTGTCAATGGTGATGAATATACTGGTGAATGGCTCGATAACAAAAAGCATGGTAAGTGATAAAAGCCTAGGCTAATGTTCTTTTTCGTGCAAAAAGTGATAGCCTAGGCCTAGCCTACATTATCATATATATACTGGGATTATCATGAGTCGATCACCTAATAAAGTTCGTTACCACAATAATATGAAAACATCTACAAAAATCGATAAAATTTGAACGTAATATTTTGTAATCTGTCTTTTTTTTGTGGCGATGTTTGGACTGAGTAATCTGTAGAAAATGAATCTTGAAATGTAGTAGGCAGTGCAAGTAGCAATGCTTATGAAGTAATCATGAGTCGATCACTTCATAAAACAAATAAAATCCTACAAATTACTATTTTTATGGTCAGAGTTTGACATAATGGTACAAAAAAATCTCCTTCCTATCAGAATCCCTACTTAAAACTCCATGAGATACATTCTCATCATCATTTTTATTGATTTTTGCAAATTTCTGGTTCATACTCTTGCTGAAACTTGAAAATCTGGCCACAACTAAAAAATCATAAATTTAAAAAACTAAAACATGATGACAAGTAATTGGTTTTGATGTTATTTGTCATCATGTTTTTTATTTTTAAAGCAAAAATGTTAGTCATGGCCAGACTTTCAATTTTCAGCAAAAGTATGAACCAGAAATTTGCAAAAATCAGTGAAAATGATGATGAGAATGTCTTTTATGAAGTTTTAAGTAAGAATTATGATAGAAAGGAGATTGTTTTGTATCATTACATCAAAATCTGACCATAAAAATAGTAGTTTGTAGGATTTTATTTGTTTGTTTTATGAAGTGATCGACTCATGATTACTTCATAAGCATTGCCACCTATTGCTATTGCTTTTAACAACTCGGTCTATGGTGGAGAAAATTCAGTGCAATAAGTTCAGTTTTGAAGATGAAAGTACAATGTTTCGTATGGGACCAGGGATGAAGTCAGTTTTTAAGCTACAGTTGTTCTCAAGTTTCTCTGAAAATACATGTTAGAACTTTGTAAGAACATGTGTTGTAGATGCAACTGTTGGGGATATATGGATAAAAGTTTCACAGGACACTTTGGATGTATGGTGATGTACTTTGGAAATTTTTGAAAAATGTGGTGTTTTGTATGGTACAGTTTCATATAGGACATTGTGTCCCTCATGTATTTCTATAATAACGGAACAATATCCCAGCGGTACGTACGCCGCCACCACCGAAACATCATTTCTGTTCTCCCCCTCCCCCTCTGAAAAAGAAGAAAAAAAACACTGATTGCATGGTTGTTTCGGATTCCATGCAAAACAATGCATGGTTGTTAACCAATATTCAATAGCAAAATTACAGTTTTACTTGAGTTAATCCAACTGCCTATTGTAGCAGCTTCTTCACTGGGTGAAGTCAACAGACTAGGGGGCCGTTCCACAAAGAGTTACACACGATCTTAAGTTTGATTCACCATACTTAAGCCAACAGTAAATCAAACTTAAGATCGTGCGTAACTCTTTGTGGAACAGGCCCAAGGACTAATAAACACCATGACAGTATGGGCATGTTTTTGATAATTTGCCTTTTTTCTGGGAAGAACAAGGTGAAAATTACTCTGTAATCATAGATTATATGATCTACAACAGCAATTTTTCTGCAGTAGCCTTTAATAGGTTGGCTTACACATTTAAGGTAAGAGGGTATTTTTGCTGGTACAGGGGGTAGGACAGGGGAACAGACTACCCATAAGCTTAACAGCAGCTTCAAAAACCCCATGAGCCTAGCTATTTATAGCTGTGTTACTGTGAGAAAAAGTAGTACTACCGTGGTTTAATATTGTTAAGAATCCCTTGTGAAATATTTTGTCCCATGCAAAACACAAATTTCTCATATGAAACATAATTAATTAGCTATAAATAGTGAACACGGCTAAATTCATGAAACAGAAAGTGATGAAATCAGATGACTGTCTTGTAAATAAGAAGTTTTGAGAAAGTAAAAATAAAAAAATAAAATGACAACTCTTCGTGTTGGGTTAAAACATTGTTTGAAAATGTTTCATATGGGACAGATGACCATAGACAGTAGCCTAATTAGCATTTAATTAATTACATTTTTTCTAACGTTTTTGCTTTATTTCAAACTCTGTGTTGAGTTGCTTAGGTCCATGAAAAAAAAAAAAATGGAGTAAATGTACTTCTTGATCAGCAGTTAAAATCCACCCCTGTGTAATATTTTGTTCCTTACAAAACACAAAGTGTATTGTACCATACGAAACAAATATTAAAGTACTACAATGAACAAAGAAAAAATGTGAAACTCAAAGTGATTGAATAAGATGACTGTCTTCAAGTGTCTTGTATATTAGAGGTTCTGAGAAAATAAAGCAAAAAATCACAACTCTTCATGTGAGGTCAAAAATATCTTCTGAAGATGTCTTGTATGGGACAGATGACCTTAGGTAGTAGCCTAATTACTTATCATAATTCAGTACATTTTTTTAACTTTTTAGCTTTATTTGAAAATTTTGAAACTCTGTGGTGAGGTACATATACATGTTCATGAAAAATAAATGTTTTCATCGTACAGTACTTCTTCAGAAAATTGTATCCATTTATAGATGTCCCACACAAAACACTTGTAGTGTGGTAAAATGGTATTACTCCCCTAAATTATTGTGTTTTCAAAAAAACAAGTATGTCATGGTTTAATATGAACTGTCAGCTTAATGATGACTTGTAGGTCACATATACACATATATATGTAACCTCAATGGATAGTATTTTTGCATTCTGGTTGTAAATTACTTTTTTCTTCACATGATCTAATTTTGTGCTGGTTGGAAGCAAGCAATTTCAGCTCAGTACTTGTTGGCAAAATTTTTCAAGTGCCAGGCTTGACTGGCATAGAGACAACCCCTTGTATATTGTGTACGTGTTAAAGAATACCTTTCTTAGGTATATTGTACACTTGTATGAAAGTAAAGCATGACTCTATGCCAAAAAACTCTAAAACTAGCTGCATGTATGCACTAAGTACTTAGAACATTGCCCCTGTACTTACTAGTGCTGTAAATATATTATAAATGTTATGCCAGAAGTTTCATTACTGTAGCTCTCCCATTGAAGGAGTTGCTTAGTATAAAATAAAGTTGGTCAGACACTCCAGAACCCTTGCATCCACATCTCATTATTTGACATTCCTTGTCTTTCCTTTACACACTCTCTTGGTATTGACAATGTTACAAAGTTACAATGTGGCTCATTCATCTTTTACAGGTAAAGGAACACAGAAATGGAAAAAGTCAGGGGCTCTTTATGATGGAGACTGGAAGTATGGGAAAAGAAATGGATTTGGCACCTTAAGTGTCCCTCATGAAGAAGGAGGTTATAAAAGAATATACTCTGGAGGATGGAAAAATGATAAAAGACATGTAAGCTCATACTGAAATTAAAGGGAAGGGTGAGGGCATAGAGGGATATATGGGACAATTTTTGATACATTGTGAACATGTCGAGGGTATCCAAAAATGGGTGCACATGGACACAGTTTCCTCTGTGGGGCCTGCTTCTTTTTTGTATACCTTTTATTTAAGTGGGGAAAGCCTTAGACTATGTATCACAGCAGGACTAAAAATTTAGTGACTTAATCTGGTCAAAATGGTTATTTTACTTAGTAAATAATCATCATTTCCTAGTGGCAGCCCTTGAATGTCAAAGAAGGGATGGGGGAAAACTAATGTAGAGGCAAAGGGAAATTCAGGGGGAGGGGGACTTGAGAGTGGAGAGTGAAACTGGAAGCAAAGTGCATGGTTTTGCATTGGGATCGATGGGCAAGGCTCTAGTGGGTGGCCCACTAGGTTAAGTCCTAGAAGCTCTGAGGTTTCAGCATATCTCTTGGGTGAAAAATTTAGTGTCAGGTGAGGTTTATTATTTCAGGGGGTTCACCCAACTTCAAACTGACCTAACTTGGGGAGGGGATACAGTTGAGGGCAAGGATAAGATCTGTGGGGCAATCACCCCCTTTCCCCCAGAGTGCTGCCTCTGGTCATTTATCACACTTTATCAAACATTTAACCCTCTTGGCCTCTCCCACTTACCTGTTTTGTGCATTTAATGATGGTCTTTATTTGCAGTATTGGTGTTTGTGTAGCATCTGTTTGGACTTATGCAACATCTTTGGTATGGCTCTATAATCACCCATGAGCTAACATTTCTTGAAGCTAGTGATATTATTAGGGCTGAAGATGATATAAACTCAGCGTAAAACACCAACATTTTTGCCATATGCTTACATCGGCAAATATGACTTACAACGCCATTTTTAGACTTAGTGCTTTCCTGTACAAAAGTGATGGCGCTCTTTGGAAATGTTGACTTTTTGTTGTTGTAATGAACATTACGTCATTTTCGGTTAAACGGTTAACCACCGGTTAATAAAATCTGTTAAACGGAGAGTGAATTAACCCAAAATGCACAGCCCTAGATATTATGTAATGAAAGTTTTTTTGACATAACATTTTAAATGATATGTTCTCCTTTGCATTCAATCTGCAGGGTTATGGAACTAATTTTTACTCAGCTGAGGAATACTATGAAGGTGAGTGGTATGCTGACAAACGAAGTGGATGGGGTCGGATGTACTTTGCAGATGGCAGTATTTATGAAGGAGAATGGTATAATGATGAGAGGAATGGACAAGGAATGCTCAGATTAGGTGAGATATGTGTCAAAGCTTGTTAAAAATATTTAGCACTGATTTCCTCAAAGTTTATGGTCATGTGGTTCAACACCTAAGACTAATTACAAAGCAGTGACAGAAAACTGAGGAACATGATGTCAAAATGTTTGTTTACTATCCATATCATGTAATTAATGTTACAGCCAGTTCTTTGTTGTAAATCATCAGAATTTCTAGGGGGGGAGGGGGGATTCTGAAAAAAAGAATTTACTTCAAAAAATGTCCCAAAATTGCATTTGGGGGTACTTAAATATTTAGAATTTTCCAAAGGAGAGGAGGACAACCCAGACCAGCAATCTGGCCTTGCAGTTGGCCCCTTAAGACAGAAATCCTGGCTATAAGAGTAAAATAAATTAGTAAATCACTGTGTTGTATTCAGGCATGGTGTTTGTGATGAACTGTAAGTTTTCTAGTTGAGGTATGGCAACATGTTTAGAAGCACATAGCAGTTTTTTTAATCAGTAAGGTCATAAAATCATCCTTACCTATTGGAACTTTCTACTTACAAGGCTTTTCAAAGTTATTTGCTCTAACACATAAATTCTGGATGTTCTTGTGTTAAAGAATTTTCATTCGTGTTCAACTTTTTGAGGTTAACATTTGAGTGTAATGTTTTACACAAATTCATGAAAAGCTTTATTCTGGTTAGGGTGGCTTGACATAATTGGCTTGACTTCGAGTGGCAAAAAATAAAAGATAGGTATAAATTTCATATGCCTAGGAAAGAAGGACTTTCACCGGGAAAGACTCTTTTCAGTTTAAAAGGTCAGTAGGAAATGGAGAGCTCTTGACAAGAGTCTCCTTTTTTGGACCATTAAATAATAATGATGTCATAGTTAATGCAAAGTCTCAAGTTTTTCTTTCATTCTTCAGCAACAGACAATAGATATGAAGGATCTTGGAAAAATGATAAGAAAAATGGCCCAGGAAAATTCTTCTATTTGGACAAAGGTCAAGTATATGAAGGGGTCTGGGTGGATAATATTGCAAAATGTGGAACTATTGTTGATTTTGGAAGAGAAGGTGCGCCTGATCCAACACAGTATCCAATACCAGAGGTAAGCCGTCTTAGTTTCACTCCTGGAAAATTTCATCTATGACTTTATGAGCTGCTTTTTGTAATTTTTGAGCCCTAATTTATGAGGATATGTTTAAGAGCATTTCAATGGACAGGTTATTCAATTTACTATACAGCTGCAGTGTTTTCTTCAGAGCGAAAGGGCTGATTTCTCCAACTCTCCTTTTTTCCAGAAGGAGGTTGGTGAAATCCCCCCTTTTCATTTCCATAAAATTAGAAAATAGTCAACATCTTGGTTTCTTACTCAAAGAGAGGACACTTTTGAAGCAATGCTTGAACTTACATAAATAAATACCCTTTAAAACCCTTCAAATTGCACCTTCTAAGGGCCTTGTCACCTTGAACCCACTTGAACACTTTAGTAGAACAGCATCAATTTGGACTTGGGGATTTAACAGTTATAAATCTCCCCCCCCCCCCCGCCCTCTCCTTTTGTGTTTCTGGCAGAATCCTTGAGTTGAACAACACTATCCCTTAAATTACTTTATTTTCTAATAAAGTTGATCATAGCTTATGAATCAGTGATGTCTTGTCTTCACCTCTGTAGACTCTGTGTTCCAGTTTTATCACTTAAACTTTATTTTGAATCAAGATTTATAATTTAGAGTGAAAATGATTTTTAAAAATTTTATATTTTGTCCCAAAAGATGTTAAGACTTAAAAAATACACAACAAATGTCTTTGCCAGAGAATTGACATTAGATTGTCTTCATTTGCCTTGAAGGTGAAACTTTATGATGCCGATGCAGTTTTAAGAGAAGCTGAGGACATGTTTTTGCCTGAAGATGATTAAAAGATACGGCCGCAGCAGATTGGAAATGAGAGGAGCTGCAGAGAGATTTATGATGGTTACGTAGGAAGAAAATGATTTTAAATTATGAACGATAGCCTTGAAGTACATCTTCACCTTGATTTATAGTTGTATAGAAAGCTTGAGCAAGTCTAAAAATGATGGGAACAACAAGATTGTTAAACATAGCAAGAACAAACACATTATGAAAAAGTCAATGAACTCAATCTTTCCATTGTATCATGTTTATTTTTTACGTTTGTGTGGAAGAACATATTTGTACAGTTTATACATAAAGCCAGTGAAATAAATTCCTAAGTGGTAACAAATTGAACTTTGACACTTTGTCTTTAAGTTGTTCCACTGTTCACAATAGAGTATTTTTATGTACAGATATTTTTAGTAGTGACCTCCAACAAAATTAAAAAGAGAACATATCTCTCAAGTTACTGTATACATCCCCTGCATATACCTGTCAGGAGCAAATCCATCATTTGTTGAGGGTTAAGAGGATGGGTTCCTTTGCTTTACTGGTATAGTTAGTCAAGTAGGAGGGGGGGGGGGCATTGACTCATGTTCAAAAAAAGATACTTGTTATATGAACTCAGTATCCTACAAATGTAGACAAAACTAGTGGAGCACTTTCTCATAATATTCATGAATTGAATCTCAGTTCCCTGGCTAGAAAAAACCCTGCTTCCCCTCACAATGTTTGATAAAACTTTGCAGGGGCACAGGGGTGTCCCATCAGGTTTTGTCCAAAATTGTAGGTGCATTCTTTGAACCAACATTCATAAACATTCCTTTCAAAAATGGAAATTAAATGTGGAGTTGCACTCCCAGTTCCCCAAGCCAACCCCCCCCCCCCCCCACACACACACACATAAAGCATGCGAATTGTTACCACTTTCAACACAAGGTTTACATTGTACAAGAAGGGTATGAAATTTCTTGAAGCTTCTGTAGTAGCTCCATCCAGTCATAAATAATGCATGATGAACAGAACTGGCCAAGTGTAAAGACTACCCTACAGTTGTCTATTTAATATGCGTGAAAGGTGCAAATTTAGTCAGAGGGGTGGGGTGTTCAAATACATGGTTCACATGTGGAAGGGGAGAAGAGAAGCCTTTTAAGAATCTGGCTATGTGGTTTGTAATAAATTTCATATATATTTTCACCTGAAAAACATATAGACAATATTTCATCTGAAGTGTATAATTTGTCACGGTGCAAAAATAAAAATTGCTGATGGGAATTTCATTTGCAACCCTATACCTTTTTCTTGTGTTCCATGGTAAAAGGTAAATCATTTTTCTTTTAAAAGAACCATAAGAGACAAAGATGTTCAAATATTGTAGTTAAAATGCAGCACCAATCATAACATTTCAAGAATATCAAAATTAAATAGGATTCAAATGATATCCAACAGTAGCATCTAATAGGACCTTCCCCTTGGTTTGGTGAAACATATTTCAACTTCAAATTCTCGAGAGAATGCATCCCATTCATCTTTTGTGAGCAGAGGACATGAATGGGCAACCACCTTCTTCAGCTTGGGACAGTTTCTCAGATCTGGCAGAAATTCATCAGTGAGCTTACGGCATCCAGACACATTTAACTCTGTAGGTGAAAGATTATAAACATAGGTACCAACTGCTTCATTCATTAGCTCAAAGCAAAATGATATCAATGGTCGTCATATGTTATTGTTAACCAAAGGTGTTTTCCCATAGACTGAGCATTTTTAATCAAGACATATCTGTTATACCTGGGCAAATTGCCATATCTTTCTTATCATACATCTTACAGCAGAACAATGGGAAGGTCCATTCCATCTGGAGGGTTTGTCAAGTTCCAAATTTTCTGGTACACCAACTAGTGATGGCACTCTGCTTTAACTAGTATTTAAAGTTGTCATCCTTTTTGTCATTGGGAATGGCCACCTTGCTTTGTACTGAATTTAATTTCAAAGTTACTCTCTGCAGAAATCCATTTATCCCCAACATCAAATCCTTTGATCCCCTACATTAAATCATTTAAAGGGCCAAACCTCTCACCCCAAACTACAATTCTGGTACCCGGGTACCAAAATTCTCAATTGGCTCAGCTCTTTGATTGACAGCTAATTCAAACAATGCAGAGTGCCAAAGCTTATATAACACAGCATGAACGGTACTGAGAGTGTTTTGATTATATGAATTGAGTTTTCCTATACTCACCCTGAAGCAATAAACTGAGATTGTGTCTGGATGAGGATGAATTTCAGACAATTGTGAGAGGGGCTTCAGTAAGAAGGTTAGGAGGATTGGTAATGTTTGGGGTGAGAGAACTGGGCCTTTAACTCCCTAAATTAAATCCTTCCACCCCTGCATTTAATCCTCTGATCCCCTTTAAATCAGGTTTATTTGACTTACCTGCTAGAGTCAATGCTACTTGAGATTCCTCCATCACTATATCTCTCAAACCCTTATCTGTAAGGTTCCCACAGTAGCTGATATCCAAAACTCCAAGACTGTCACAGCAACTAGGCAAACAAGCCAGACCTTTGTCGGTGATGTCACTTCCTGTCAAATAAAGTGCCTTGAGGTCTCGCAGTTTGGAGCGGTCATCAACCAATCCTGGTCTATGTTCATCCAGTGAGGATAGGATTAATTCCATAACATTATCCCCCAGTCCACTGACCCATCGAAGATCTAAAACTTGAAGAAGGGGACAATTAGATGATGCCAGGGCTGTGATGGCACTCCAGGAATTCCCACTCAAGCTAAGCTTTTCTAAGTTGGGAAGGCGGGGCAATAACCATGCCAGCTGTTTATGGTTTATGTTTGTATTACTGAGATTCAAACTCAAAGGCTGTCTGCGAACAATGCTTCTGAGAGCTTCAGGTTTTAAGGGGCAGATACGCGACATATTTAGTTCCTTCCATAATTCTGGGTCAATACACCATTCATTCCAGACTTTGCAGACTTCCATACATGTGTTACGTTCTTTAGGACTCAAGAAACTAAATATCATCATCCAAAACTGTCGTGGGAGAATGTGGTTATCCCCATCTTCAGTTACAAATTGCTCAGGGGGTGGGGTCAGACAGACTGGTCTCACTACATAAATGGGTTTGCACAATTGTTTACCACTCTGACTCGCACCAAGTAGATCTTGCGGTGAGGGCTGTCCAGCACCCACCTTAGATTTCCGCCAAGCCCCCCTTCCACGGATGCTGTGAATTCTGGCTTGCATGACTTTGTGCTTAGCTAGTTGTTGGGTCTTTGTTCCCTTCCCTCTTGTGTAAGTGTACAGTTTGCTGCCATCTTTTCCGTGCTTTTGTGACAATAGAAGGCGTGTTGCCGAAGCCTTGCCCTGGTGAAAGATGGAAACATTGGGCTTTGTTGACATTTGACCCTTAAATCCAAACCTTTAAAGGAAGCATGCAGTTGCCCCAAACTTATTTTGAAGAAGCAGTTAAATCTTACCACTTTTGTCTTTTTTTTTCGCTTAAAGGGAAAGTTTCATAATCATTTCAGACTTCCATAATGCATATATCCAATGTAAAGCAATGAAGTGGCTCCTCATAAATTTCACATCTGAGGAGAAAAATTACTGTCACATGACTTTCAACAGCCAATCATGAAACAGGACAGATTACTTCAAGTTGGGTTGACAGCATTTCCACTTTAGAGAGAAAATGGAGTCACCCCAATTTTCAGTAGTCTAGAAAATTATCCTATTTCATGAACATTTTTCAAGAATAATTTGACAATATCTTTCTCACTTCTTTGTAAACTTAACAATTTTTCACTGCTGGATCTACACTGAATAATGCAATTTTTGTCATGAAATATCATATAAGTTACCTGGAAGAGAAATGAGAGGGAAATTTGTGACATTAAGCTATTTTTGCAAACAAGAAAAAGTCTGAGGCGACTGCTTATTAGAGATGGAAGTCGGAATTGACGATGGCACATGTATGCAATAGCCTGCAATAATACTGAGGTCATGATTCATGCACATATTCAGACAACTTTCCAAGTATTCTGATTTATTTGTAGCGGGGGAAGGGCAACTTGAGAGCTGTTTTCTATTTCTACTTTCAAAAACAAAAGTGACAGGCATGAAATTTAAGACTCAAATAAAATACCACTGCAGAAAATTTTCTTGAGTGCTCCACTATACTGAAACAGATTTTCATGAGTTTTTTTTTTTTCGTTCACACATAATTTGAAAATAACCTCTTATCTTTTGAAAGTGTTTCAACTGTTAACTTGTGAGAACAAATTGTCATCTACAGTTTATCTACATTTTTGTTTTTCAGTTCGTGAACCCTTAAAATACACACAAATTCTGCAGTTAGTGGCAAGCATTTGTAGTGAAATAACCTTTACTTAGAGAAGAATGCATTAAAAACATTACCAAATGTTGACCGCAAAAAATGAAACGGATTTAATGTCCATTCTATTGATTAGCATGCACCTACCACCACACATTATGCTTATTAATATTTTATGTATTTTTAAGTGTAAATTTGGTCTCTAATTGTGACTACAAGTGCCATCCTTTCAGTGTAAAATGTCATGAACTATCACAGCCAGGGGAACTGGGAGCATTGGGCTGTGCCTTATTGATGCAATTTAGTTTTTAGTTCATGTTGTGATTTTGTTGCTGTATATCAGTTTAGCTCCAGTTGCACTTTTTTGTTTTGGTTGTGGCAACCTTGTTAGTTTCTTTTAACTGTTACTGTGTACCCTCTGTGATGGCTCCCTTGGCTTTTGGAAGTTTTGGAATGAAGACTGAAATACATGAAATATTTTAACACAAATTCAGGAAAACTAAACATGTGTGGTACCAGATTTCATAAATGAACACCCACTCTCTCAAAATTTTTCATAGAAGAGGGGAGTCTCCCTGCATGGCAACCTGGTGACATAAATTCTGGTTATGCCACTGGTCATGAATAAGCACAGGTATATTGTTCTGAGAGTACCAGTATTTGTACATGCTTTCTTCATACATGAGTTAGAACTGTCCCACAGCGGTGCTCAACTTTCAATGTCTCTGGGTATAAGAGCAGGAACCCAATCTTCTGAATAACAGAAAGTGACTACAAATGCATACTCTCTATAAACATATACACTCAATCAATTTTGCCACATGCATTATGCTGAATATTCTTTAAACCTGACTTTACAGGCTGTTTTTCCATTTCAGAGGGAAAATCTGTTCTGTGCTATTTACCTCACAAAAAATATATTTGATAGCTTGTGAAGTCCACAGCTAGTAGTAAGAGGTTTCTCAGGTCAGTTTCTAACCATATGGGTTATACAAAGTTCACAAGGTTTTCAAGTGTCATCAAAGGTGTATTTCTTTACCAATTAATCTTTTCCTTTGTGTACAAAGATGAAGTGTGTTCTAAAAGAAACTCTCTCATGAAGTTGATGAAAATCTTCAATTATTTTGGTAATTCATTAAAAGATTGAGTAGTTCCGTAAGGTACCATGTCAAAACCATAGGCTACAGGTACCTCAGCTGGGCTACAAATGCCTCACCTAGGCTACAGCTGCCTCAGCTAGGCTGCACAACTGGGCTGCAGATGCCTCAGTCATGGGTTGCTGCTAAATTCTTTACAATAGCAGGCTAAAGTTAGTCTGCTATTGGAATGGTGTAGGTTAGGTTAGATAGTTAAGGTTTCCTGCCTCAACTGATAAACTTCTGGTTTAATTAGCACTACTGGCAGCCTTTTTTCCAGTTGTGGGCACTAAATTGTTACCCATACTACATTTTTTTCTTTTTGCACAAAGCATTACGTTCAACAGCTAGTGGGTTCCATTATTAGAGCATTTCAAATGAGTATTGAAACAAGCACTGCTGCAGCTTGGCTGAAGGAGCCGAAGCTTTTCTATTTTCACATGGTGACTAAAGTACACAGACACAAAGAAATATTGGCGTAACACAATGATATGAAGAAAGGAAGACTATATTCTGCTTTGAAACACAAAGTTGCATCCAAATCTTTCATCACAAAACTGTTTCTAAAACTTCTTAACAATAGTTGAACATGAACAGAAAGACTGACTGATTACTTTATAAGAAAACAGATTACTAATATGACCTTACAAACTAACTTTTTTCAAAAGGTGGTCTATTATGCAAAGTGGTGCATCTTTTTTTAATATCATTACATGAAGCCACTGCCATATAACCCATTCTAAAATGATAGGCCTATGTTGCCATGGTTACCGTGCAAAAAAATCAGCCAGTTTAACCATGGTGTCCAAGAACACTTCATCAAATGTAAAGCCAGTCTTTTTACAAACTATCACTGTGACAAGAAATGACAACCGTGGCAAACTAATTCATGACCAGTCTAAAGGATAGGCTCTTCACAGAAGAAATAGATAATATTCAAATAAACTCCATGGAATCTGCTGTATCTAAGATAATTCCAATGGTCTCTTTTAAAACAAAATTTGGTCAATTTTTATATAAATGAAACCTAAATATTTCTCAACAGCTAGATTAAAATGTCAAACAACTTTCTATAGCAAGGTCCCATCTTTTCTGCCAATACTGTTGCCCTTTGCTTAAAAAGCATCTTACACCAACCCCTATCCAAAACTGAAGACAATACCTTATGTAACCCACCTGAATTCTTGAAAACACAGGTTACTTAAAAACAAAACTTAGGGGTTTTAGCATGCCGTGAGAATTCTTTTCTTTTTTTTGAGAATTGCTTTGGTCCACATACATACAGGTGATATCTGTTTATTGTGCCAAAGCAGCAGCCAATGAGAGATCACAGATTTTGAAGGGAATTTGAAATGACAGGGCTAGATGTAAGTTCCCCTTATACAGTTTGTGGGGAGGATTAAAGATGCTAAACTTTGTTTTTCCCTTAGGAAGGAGTATCAACAGAACTATGGAAATGTTTTCTTCAAACACCAAAAAAAAAAAAAAAAAATACTCGACAAACTATGTACATATAATACTGATTTGGAACATACCATTTTAAGAATATACAAACTATCAAATAGGACAACCATTTTAAAGTGGTATCAGCCCATTGGTTCCTTTGGACTGTTAGTTCTAAATTCACTGGTACCAAGGGTCATTAGCATTGCAGTCCACTGGTAATACAGTCTATTGGGATATTACAGGACATTGAAACCATAAATTATATCCCCGTCCTAGTGTATTTATGGTAAACTGACATTACACACACTAAATGAATTGCTGCAGAACCAACAAAGATGAAGGTCTGATGAATGTTCTTTTTCAAATAACTCATTGGACCAATGGGATGTACCAACTGAGGGTACTACCACGTTAATATATCACCCACTCTGTATTGCTCAAGCTTTATACATAAGTCAAATCAAGTGGGTCAAAGGCCTTTAAGGACAAGTTTTAAGATGATTGTAATAATGAAAACCTATAGTTTTACTGTAATGTTAGTTCATAACCTACAAACCTATAGGGCATATGCGGACTTCAGTTTAACTTGCACTGGTATTTGCAAACGATCTTTTGAACTTTCTATGACCCCAAATTTTATTATAATTATTATTCTTTTTTTTTTCTTCATGGGTCGAAAGCATTTAGCTGCTCAAACTTATAGATCATTTCTTTGATTCAAGGAATACAATTTTTAAAGATATATAACTCTGAAAGTTTTGAAATGCAAGATAAAAACAAAGCACTTTCTTTGATTTCAGTAACAAGAAGATTAAAGGATCAATACAACTCATTTCAACAGCAAACTTAAATTCAAGCCAACTGGATTTTTTCTCTTTTTTAAATTTATATTTCATGACAAAACAGGTGTTTTCTCATGCAAACTATCTTCCTGCTACCCTGTACCCTCATCTACCCACGTTAAACAAAGGTTTATGTTTGAATTGAAACAATTTTTGAGATGGAAATCTTAAAATCTTCTTTGGCAAAAATAATTTCTGAAGATTGTCTGTCATGAAGCAGTGGTTGTAGATGAAAAAAAATTGAAAGAGTACAAAAGAGTCCCAGCAAAAAGAAAAGCTGCAATGAGTAGTTCTCATGTCTCATTTTTAAGTGTTTTCATGACAAAACACAATAGAAAAAGTTCAAATGTCTATGAAATACACATGTGAATAAATTTTAATATAGAGAGTTAAGCGAGAAACTTGATTCAATGGAATGTTGTTAAATTTGAGCACCTTGTTTTAACAATGGGGTTAACTATTGTTTGCAGTAAGTAGCTTTCAATTGTCACTTTTTCTGATGAGAAAGTGTTTTATAAACCAGTTTCCTTTTCAAATTTGAATAACCAGACATAGTTTAATCAGGTTTTCATGTTGTTAATTATGTGAAGAATTATAAGTATCCTATGTGCTTTGATATACAAGTTTCACAATATTGTGCTTGTGTACACAAGTATTACAACAACTGCTTGAGTATGCAAGTATGAGAATATGTGCTTGTGTATACAAGTATCATGTACTTGTATATAAAAGGATCTGAATATATGGGCCTATATATACAAGTATCATAATACATACTTGTAAATGCAAGTATTACAGTACCTGCTTGTATATGCAAGTATCAAATATGTGCTTGTATAAACAAGTATCATAATACCTGCTTGTATGTACTAGTATTACAATATGTGCTTGAGTAAACAAGTATCATAATACCTGCTTGTATGTACTAGTATTACAATATGTGCTTGAGTAAACAAGTATCATAATACCTGCTTGTATGTACTAGTATTACAATATGTGCTTGTATGTAAAAGTATCACAATACATGCTTGTAGTGATGTGTGCACTCAGTACATATTGCATTAGCACTGGTTGCAACATAACTATCTCACTTGCATTAATTGCTCACATTGTGTATTAAATTGCTGTGTATTCTCACAAGAAGGCAACTGTTTTGCCTTGCTGGAAAGAAACATAATGCAAGTATAATTAGCATTCAACAAGAGATCATATTTATATAACAAGAATGTTTTAGACTTGCCTCACACTAAATAAATAAAATCTTGCATAACATCAAGTGTGATCCATGGGAAAAGTAGGGGTTTTCCCCCTCCTGTATTGCTGTAACATATTTCTTCTGTCCCTTAATACTTGCAACTAAAACTTGCAACTAAAATAAAAGTCAATTCTTTGCTATCCTATCTTGGCTGGGTTAATGAGGATAAAAAATGACCCCATCCCCAAAAAGAAAGAAATCATCGCAGACGAGAAGTTTGTTTTTTAGTGTTCTGTACCTTGCTGGGGTTTGCTTTGATGCCCATTGTTGGAAGCCTTCCACCTTTCTTCAGCTTCAACTGTCTTGCTTTCTGAAATTTACCCTGCAAAAGAATGTATAAAATGATGGCATTCTAATGCAATTCATGGAATGTTTCACTAATACATAAGGTAATCAACCTCCCTCTAGTTCAGCTTCCTCAAGGTAAAGACGAATCTGGACAGTCATGTGATGGGTCTGGTTTTAGTCAGACATAACTGGGGTTCATTACTTTTGGTCTTTCAATTTCCTTGCTTACCTGTATCATGGATGGTTGAACGCTAAATTGTATATTGATTCCTTCAATTTCACAGAATATGAGGGTTTAAAATTCATGAAGACAGTAAATGAAGGCAGTCGATTTAAAGCTGATGGACCCTGCTAATGGCTGCCTACATGTTGCTAAACACAAGGGCTGATCGGATTTGTCTAATGCAATGGGAAACTGCCATTTGTAATCTGTGCTGTATGTTCATTATCATTTAGTAAGTCTTGGCTGAAATAAAGCAAGACACCTCTGTCTATACTACAATGGTAAAAGATAACTGAAGTCTATTTAAAGCAAGAACATAAAGTTGCAAGGAATTGTGGGAAACCAAAGCTGAGCACTTAGTACACCATATGTTCCACTATTTATATGAAGCCCAGGCATATTCATACAACACAAAATACTAATATTTGGACAGCCTTACTGCACGATAGAGTCCTGACACTACTTTAGGGCCACGTAAAAGGCAGTTCACATGCAGTCCATGGGAATATTCCACATATAACATCCTAGTGTTTGGCATGGTCTTTTAGTGACTGCCCTGTATTCCAAGACCCTTATGTTCCCACACCCATCAACTCTCCTTTGGATTAGAGATTGTACAATATGTCCATAATAGTTTCCACCTGTCAACCTGTCATAAAAGGTGACAAAAGGGGAACCTACTTGCATATTTAAAACCAAACAAGAACATGAAGAACTGCATTTGAAATTCCCTTTAATCTACTTGACACTATATAACACACTCATGTTGGTGTGTTGTTAAATCTCATCCAACTAACTAACCCATGCCCATGTATTCATCTATGATCCAGTTGTCAGAACATAAGGGGAAGGGGTGCAATGTAGGGCTGTTGGATCAAAGGGATCACATTGCAATGTACCATTATGGATTTGTTGGAATATAGGGTTGTCACAATTTATAGGGTGACTGAGCATAGAGCTACAACCATTTGGGAGAACTCAAAAAAGTATGACTTGACAAATTTATTAGAAGTTGTGTTGTATTTGTACAAGTGTTTTATTTGTCCCACTGACTTGGTGGACAAATACTGATGCAGACATACTACCATAGTCTCTTATTGTGAAATTCAGGATAGTCATTTTACAATGTATGTGGAAGCATTTAAACATTGCCACATCATGTATCTGGCATGCCTAACATATCTCCAGAACACTCATACTGATGGCAGGTCATCAAGAACAACGCAAAAACAATTTATACAAAGAATTTGCTTACCTTTTTCAAAATTTTAGGCTTGCTGTCAGTGCCATCTTGATTTGATTCCTATAAATTCATAAAAGAAACAGACAGAAAATTAACCAACTTAATTTTACAAATCAATATAACTTTCATTCAAAATTATCCAGTTGATTAAAACTAATTTATGTCCACAGTCTTTGCAGATAACAAAATCTGAGCTATTTTTCTTTTAAATTAAATGCTTCTTAGATTTTCTTAACATGGTAAAAATGTTTGATGATTGACTACAGGCTTCTTAAACAAATTTCAATGTCATTATATTTAACCAAATGCACAAAAACCTAGCACTGCCTGTGAAATTTCTACTCTTTCTTGAAATTTTCTCATATTTTCTCATATTCAATGCAACTCTACAATTGCCCATAATTCATTTTTTCCTACAAACAGTGTCTCTTTGAAAAGTGATAGGTAAGCTTGTTATTGTAAGGAGCTTTTAAGGCATTCAACCATCATAAAATAAAAACAAATCACTGTTTCACACACTTCAACCATGCATTTTACTTCCTTCAGGGAAAATTCTGTCACATCAAAACACAATTTTAAACATTTTTTGAACACAGCTCTGAATTTCCTGTCAATTCACTCAATATTTCCACATCTTATGAGCTAGTAGCATGAATGAAAGAGCTTACATATATGTAAAAAATTTGCTATCCAAACTTTGCATTGAGTGCTGTAAGGATGTTTCAAAATTTAGCTTATCACTAAAGGATCTATCTCATGGCCAAAACTGTGAAAAATAATGGCAAAGCAAAGCACAAATAAAAATATATGCTCAATTTGTGATAAGTAGTTCTACACTCATGCACAGATATGCTAATGGAGGCATCCTTCTATTTCATTACATCTTTGAACTGCATCATTACCTTAGAAAGATTTTTGCCTCAGAGATTCACTTTATGCATTTGACTGTCTGAATAAATTGAGATATGTACTATTCAAGCTTGGTACCTTTAGAGATGTATATTTGAAGGTACGTACTAAGCTAGAAAGAATGCATGTCCTATCATATGGATTGGGTGTGCAATTTTGCCTAAAGATGGATATGTAAATAAATCAAGAATTTAAACTAATGAGTATTCATTATGGTCTACCACAAAGAAGATCAATACATTTAAATGTAAACTGACCACCCAATCTGTCAAATAGGAAAATGCATTGTTTCTGGCTAAGTACCATCAAATATGATACATTCTTAAAAAGTTCTAGGCTTGAATGGTTCATATCACCACTGGAGAAATGCATTCTTTCCTGCTTAAGAGTGACAAATTTGACACCTGTGTGCAAAAAGTGAAATAATATTAAAACTACATGTATCTTACCTTTCTCTTTTTCCCTGTCCCAGATGGCTCACCCTCCTCCTATTTACAAAAAAAAAAAAAATCAAATATTGAAATACTATTTCAAAAAGAGTAATTTTCAAAATTATATCATTCTTTTTAGACTTTGCAAACCCAAAAGCAGAGATGGAATCACATTTCACAATATTGCAGAATTATATATGTAAATATAAGGCAAAATCTAGTGGAGAATTTGCTTTCATTTCATCCCTTGGCTCTTTTCCAGGAGAAAATGTTTCTAGTTAGTGGCTGCCAGTCTGATTTTATATTCCAGAATATATTTTTCCTGAATACTTTATCTTCTCCTTCATTATCAAAGTCTGTAGCAATGAAAACACTGACACCTCTATGCAGGGCACTTGTTTTGTATAAAGGTACATTACAGTTTCAATGTATAATTATTATTTGCCAAATCAATTTGTTCAATTTCTGTATTTTGGGATGAAAGTTTGGTCATAGACCAGAAAATGGCTGGTATGATTATACCCATACCAATAGCCCTTTCCCAGGTATAGTAACTTTTGCTTTCAGTTATAACAATTAGAATAACTGCATATTCAGAATTGTCAGGCACATCAAACGGGGTTCATTAAAATCATGGAAATTGAATGCACCATTTCTTTCTTAACAAGAGCCCACTGGGCATTCTAATTCCTTGCTGAATGCATTGAACTGAGCCAGAACTCATTGGAACACAGGCAACATTTAGCTACCTATGTGAAGTCTTCCTGTTTCTATGGTGAACCCTGCAAGACCTTCAAAGTTGTTGGGACTGAATGTTGTCTACTGTACATCCACCAAGTTTCAAATCTTGAGATAATTTGTATCTTGCCCACAAGGTTTTCAGTGTTTTGACCTTAAGTGACCCGAATGACCTATGACCTCCACAAAACTTACCAGAATTTATCTTTGTGCCATGATGCATCTAATAATAATGCATGCCAAGTATGAAATGTATCCAAGCTTCCTACCTTGAGATATCTTATTTACAAAGTTTTCTGTGTTTGACTTCTGTTGACCCCAAATGATCTTTGATCACCACCAAAAATTGCAGGCTATAACTTCACAACAATAGATATCTATGAATCACTTATGAAATACGTCCAAGCTGCCTACATTGTTAAACTGTCTTTAATGAAATACGTCCAAGCTTCCTACATTGTTAAACTGTCTTAATGAAATACTAACAGGTTCCTACATTGTTAAACTGTCTTTAATGAAATACATCCAAGCTTCCTACATTGCTAAACTGTCTTTAATGAGATACGTCCAAGCTGCCTACATTGTTAAACTGTCTTTAATGAGATACGTCCAAGCTTCCTACATTGTTAAACTGTCTTTAATGAGATACGTCCAAGCTTCCTACATTGTTAAACTGTCTTTAATGAAATACATCCAAGCTCCCTACATTGCTAAACTGTCTTTAATGAAATACATCCAAGCTGCCTACATTGTTAAACTGTCTTTAATGAAATACGTCCAAGCTTCCTACATTGTTAAACTGTCTTTAATGAAATACATCCAAGCTTCCTACATTGTTAAACTGTCTTTAATGAAATACATCCAAGCTTCCTACATTGTTAAACTGTCTTTAATGAAATACATCCAAGCTTCCTACATTGCTAAACTGTCTTTAATGAAATACATCCAAGCTGCCTACATTGTTAAACTGTCTTTAATGAAATACGTCCAAGCTTCCTACACTGTTAAACTGTCTTTAATGAAATACATCTAAGCTGCCTACATTGTTAAACTGTCTTTAATGGTGGGCAGAACAGCATGTGAACACTGTTCACTTAGCAATTGAACTGTTTCAGGAATAAATCTCTACATAGCTACTCCATCCTCTAACAGTGTACCTTAAAGGGCCAAACCTCTCACCCCAAACTACCCTGGTACCAAAATTCTCAATTGGCTCAGCTCTTTGATTGACAGCTAATTCAAACAATGCAGAGTGCCAAAGTTTATATTACACAGCATGAGCTGTACTGAGAGTGTTTTAATTACATAAATTGAGTTTTTCTATATTCACCCTGAAGCAATAAACTGAGATTGTGTCTGGATGAGGATGAATTTCAGACAATTGTGGGAGGGGCTTCAGTAAGAAGGTTAGGAGAATTGGTACTAGTTGGGGTGAAAGAACTGGACCTTTAAGTCAAATATTTCACTCAAAAATATATTAAAGAGCATGAAAAGTGAATGCTATCAGTCCAGCTCCCACGACATTACTGAGCTGAGACATAAAATGTTGAAGCTTATTCACTTGAAACAAATTGATCTATTGCTCAATACTGTAAGCTGTGACTTTCTAGTTGTAAAACTCACAAAAGATATTTTGTTTCCTTTGAAAGTTAAAAAATATTTTTATGACCTGAACACTCCTGTTAACTTCCATGGCATGTTGTACAGAGAAGACTAAATTAATAACATTACCGCATATCAGAGTAGGAGTGCTATCACACCTCTTGGTATAAGGTACAGAAAAACAGAGAAAGACAAAGATAGTAATTTTAACTTAAAGTTTAACAATGACATCACAAATTATTGTCCTATGTACCATTTTAAAGTGAGTAAATAAACTTCAATATTTTATATCTCAGCTCCGGAATGCCCTATGAAGATGAGATTGGTCTGTAAGCACCTATTTTTCATGCTTTTATACATATAAAGATTTAGATAAAGATTTTTTTTTTTTACTTGAGGTACTCTTTAAGATAGTGCTGACTATGGAGGCAGGAATTAGAAACTTACAATAAGTCATAGTACAAATGACCAGTTTGTGCAAGACAGTGGGATAAGCAATAAGGAAAGATAAGATACCCAAATATTTTTCCTCTCCCTCCCTCAATTCTCCCTCCTTCCTCAGTCCCTCTCTCCCTTCCAACCATTTCCATATGTTTTCCTCTTCCTTCCACCTCCCAAGTTCACCCCTCTGAGACATTTGGACACAAAAAGTGAAGTGCTGGAAGAAACTTCAGTGAACCATTCATCTGAAGGCTGATACTGCTGATTTGTGTCCATTCATGGAAGTACTTCTGGTCCATTCAAGTTGGCATTATTCCGAATTGTAACAAGTATCATATAACCACTTTTACTCCAGCTTGACCAGATAAACAAACTTGGTGATGAGCCAAACAGCATTACAGTGACCACACACTGTGGAAGTGTCCTCACACAGCAAAGAGAGACCTGTGTCATAGCAGCTTCTTGGTAATAGACATCAGAACTACTGAAGGAATTAGCTGACAAATAGATGACTGCTTTGCAGGCTATCTTGATTATGTAACAGTCTGAGACATTTGAGGGGAAATTACAGAAAAGTAATGATTTCTCCAAACTCTTTACACCAAACCACTCCAAAAACGATAGATCTGTTGCCATGTTTATGCCAGTCCTCCACTGGAAAAATCAGACAAATCTGACCAGATTTGAAGGCAGTGAAACTTTTTAAAGTGGGAGACAGACATTTTGACCCCATATACAGTGTAACATAAGCTCTACCCACTGTTAGTGGGTTGAGCTAATTATACTCTTTCTTTATACCCCCACTACTCCTGAATGTATATTAAAAATATGAAAAAGATGGCCTTGGGACAAAAAATGTCACATCACATTGTAGATCATCCACCTACTTACAATCTATGCTCTTATAAAAATGACAACAACAAAGTGAGACAATACCTTATCAAAGTTAGAGGAGAACTTAAACAGCATAGAAAACTTTGTATGGTCATGAGTATCATAAGCAATCAACTTTTCAGAAAGTAAGACTCTCCAAGAAAAATTGTCACTAGAATGTAAAAATTTGAAATGGAAAGTATTTCTTACAGCATTTTTGTTGGATACTCCAGCCACACACTTTGGACACTCCCAGCTGTTGAGTAACTCATCGTTAATTACCCCTTCCCCTTCAAACTTCTCTTGGAGGCATTTTGGGTGGACTATCTCGTTGCATTGATGGCATTCCATTAAGGTGACCAACTCTGCTGGGGCTCTCTCTTCTTGCAAACAGATTGAGCAACAAGCTGTGTTTGGAAGGATAGGCTTTATAAAGAGGAGAAAATGAAAAAAAAAGGCATTAAAAAATAATCTTTTCTTAGCTAGAGAGATGAAATACTATTAGCAACATTTCTTTTAAAGTGTAAAATTCAAGCTAGTATAATGAGTCAGCAGACAAATGACAAAAAATAATTTGCAACTAGAAATTGTTGACTACTATTGTTTCCCCAAAGTTATCAATTTCCCAACTGATAATGCCAGCTCCTCAGTTCATTCATCTGCTGTGGGCTGTGGGGTAAGAGAATATATCCAAGGTATTCAATACCTGTCTCAGGAGGGGAGGACTTGAAGAAACTAAATTTGAACTGGAACAGTCAGCATTTGAATTTTACTTATTTACCTAGGTGAAAACCTACCAACTATAAAATACTTCCATGTTGGCAATCTAACCTAACTTATTTTTTCAAAGTGAGTTCATATTCAAACTTGAGAAAACTGACAAAATTCCAAGACTTTAAAGGACCTTGAATGATGTTTCCAAGACCTTTCAAAACAGTCACATCTAAAGTGCAATGCACAGTGGCATAAAAAGATGACTGTGACCTCATTGGCAGCAAGTAGCACACATTTCTAACTATACTTTTGACTAAACCTAAGACTAATGAGAAAGATGTACACCCATTGCTTTTGCTTAAGCATAAACTTCAAGAATATTATGGCATAAGAGCCAGTGGCTGTTTAGTATTTTTCTTCCAAGTTCTGCACATCCCTGACTCCCACACAGAAACCTATTAAACCGTACACAGCATCAAGTGTGTATACACTTACACTCAGGCATTGACGACTAATACAAGACTGTTTCATTCTACCAGGACCACCAAATTTCTTCATATCTTTGCAAAAGTGACATTCCCCACAATCAGAATTCAGACAGTTTTCACATTTGCGGCATCTTGTCCTTCGTTTACGAGTACCGGTCGCAATTCCTCTGACAGGAGGTCTTACTGTGTGAGTGCCTTTGGCCTTGTGGGATTTCTGCAAAGAATAATGGTTCTTTATCTTACAAGAACAGATCAAAAATATCTTTAACATATAAAAGAAGTCAAATAAATCTGAGGATATTTGCATTCAACCTCAAAGCATCATTCTTCTCCCATCTATTAACCATTTTCTTTTTAAACTTAATTTCAAATTTAACTTCAAAATATCGTTTAATGCTTTTAGAGAGAGTATGCTTGGCATTTTATTGTTACAAAATACCTTGCTGTATGGTTTGGCAAACACTTTTAGCCACAACCCATGTGTTAAATATGAGAATGCTTGCTGACCCACACATCAATCAAGATAAGGGGTTGCCAACTAGCAACACCAAACTGAGTCAAACTTTGTTTCAATGTCCACATTCTATAGGCTTTTCCCAAAATCTTTAAGTGTCCAAATGAAACTTCTCCTGATGACATCATTGATGACATCACTCTTCCTTGTCCCAATTACACATTGTCACAGCACCCTTGACATCTTCATTAGGGTTTCTGCACTTTCTGTGGTATCAGTTTTTGTGACTTTTCCAGGAATTTCCCAAGAACAAATAAAGATCTTCCACTACCTTCTAGGAATTTTATCCAAAGACCCCTTACCTGAAAAACTCCATGGCCGGCTCCACTTAAACCAATTGTTAGAGACCCGAGTTGTATAACCATTAACCTCATCTTACAATCTTGATATTTGACAGAAAATTACATAAAATTTGAGAGACAATAGTTTTGATAGCACAAGTGAGACAAAAATTTAGATATTAAGAGTGAGAATGGAACAATATCACTTTTTGACTTTACCTAGTTTCATTGACAATGACTGTTTTATCTCACAGGTTAGATGGAAATTTAAGGCCCAGTTTCTAACCAATTGGTTAAGTCTGTCTGGCCATGGCTTTTTTCCAGTTTTGACTCACTGGCTTGTTTTTCCCACTCCATCCTTTATGCTGAGCACCAAGCGCAATGGCAATATGTTCCATTTTTTTTACAAGTCTTCAGTATGACTTGGCCAGGAGGAGTTGACTGCAAGTCAGATGATCTAATCACTTGACCATGCGGTTGGTTTTCTTTTATCTCACACAGCACACATGAAGAATGCTTTACATTCTTTGTCACATATCACTAATACATGAGGTTTTTCATTGACGACAATAACAACCAACTGAAAGAAGTCTTCATAGAACAATCAAGTTTGGGGGAAGGTTAGAAAGACTGTGCATTATTATCAAAATTATTTCAAATGTTTAAAACAAAAGTGCATGGTCTAATGCCTAAATCAAATTTCCCATCAACTTCAAGTTTCTGCAGGAGTTAAGAAAATATGTTCTTTTCAAGAGGTTACATTAGTTATTCTCATGAGGCTCCACGAGTCTAGTAGATCTCTATCTTTGAAAAATGTGCACAGCAAACATACGAATTCAATGAAAATAATTAGACTAACCAGCAGTGTAGTAAGACCCAGCAAATTGCCCCAAAACCCATTTTCATAAGACCCCTTCAACTTTCATCAAAAGGTATGAAATTAAACTGAAAACCTTACATGTACCAGCTCCATGTAGGTTGTGGGCCCCTGGAATAGCCCACTTATTACACCTGTTTGCTATACCATTGACAGAAATAAACCTACCTTGCTGACTCTCTCAGGCCACCTTAAAATAGGTTCCCCTGTCAAGGCAAGCTCCTGGTTATCATTTGCATGAACTTTCAAAAGTTTCTGTTGAAAAGAAATATTCCATAAGAATGATTATTCCCTAAAAAGACTACATAAAATGTCACATGTGAAACTGAGGTGGGTTGTTTGGCTAAAAAGCATATTCTAAACCTAACCTAACATCTGTACCATAGTGTTATCAAACAAAATAGAGGGAACATCTTTGAGGGAGAGCTTGAGGCCAAGAAAAAGTTGTTATACAGATATTCCACAAAAAGGCAAGATTTCCCCTTTGTCATACAGCCATTCAATCTTATCTTCAATAACAGTTGCATCCCTTGCCCCTCATCCTTTCCCTTTCACCTCATTCTCTCTCTCTCCAACAATCTCATTTTCCTTCTCCCTTTCTGCTGTAAGTTGAAGTTTTCCTTTTCACCTCCCTTCATCTCTTTCCCAGTAAGAAATCTCACCTTTCCTTCTTTTAATAGTTCATCTGGATCAGTTATAAGTTCAGGAACGTTTCTTTTATCTTCTGTCAATCCATCCAAGAACTTGACAAGAGCTGACAGTTCTTGTAACTCCCTTTGACAAATATGAATATATTTGGGTTCTGTAGCCAACTGTTTTGCTTTGAAATCACCCTCTCCCTCCCCCTCTGGTCCAACTACAGCATCAGGAGAGTTACATATTTCCTGTTTACAATTGCTCTCATCAGACTCACTATCACCATTGTTCATCTTTCCGTCTTCCTGTTGTGTTTTGAGTCCTATATCTCTTCGCTCAACGTTGTTAAATTGGACCTCTGAATCTTCTGAATCAGAGCTTCCTTGCTTAGAATACGAACAATCAGCAGTTTCAATATCTGTATCTTCCTGACTGTCATATTCATCAACAGTCAGTGGATGTTTCACTTTCAGTTCTTTCTTACTCTCCTCCTCTCCAAGAGAGTTTCCCTCATCTCCCATATCCATTTTTTCAACTTTCTCCTCATCTGTCGCACTTCCATTTTCTTCTTCTTTCGTCTGAAGAGAAGTAGCGCCATCATCGTCAGTCTCCCCATCATGACCTGCATCACCTGCTTTCCTATGGCTGGTGGTTGGAGGTGGTTCTACCTCCTTTACAAATGATTTCCCCATCAATATTTTGACATATCTTTCCAAAGTATACCAATGAATTTCAGTAAAGAATGGGTATCGGAACTTTGTTGGCACCTGTTTAAGCCAAAAGAGACTCGATGTTTAACAAGTGGAAAAAGTTTGACATCATGCACAAAAATCCTAACATTCAAAATGAGAGCAAGTGTAGTTAGTTTTCTAGTAATGGCTCACTGGCTTGTTTTCCTTTCTCAAGTGTAGAACTAAATAATGTCAGGTTGAGAGGCAACACACTCCCTTTACTAACAAAGCTCTAAAAGTTTACTAAAAGTGAAACAGGTCCATGTCTTGCCTTGTTGTCTGAGGTTATTCATTTACACACTCAAATGCAGGCAACAATTTTTTTTTGTAAATTGGGTGGTTAATTTGAAACTTCTATGGAATGTCTATGGGGTATTAAATGTATACAACCAAATAAGAATGGACGATGATTGTTTTGTTAAAACTTGGAGCAGAATTTGTGTGTTTCTGTGTTGTAAAAATGAAGGTAAAGCAAACCCTGGTCAAAATTCCAGTTGAACCCAGTTAAACTGGGTTCAACTGGATCCAGTTAGAACCCAGTTAGAAACCAGTTGAAAACCAGTTAAACCCAGTTAACCTAATATGGGAATTGGAACAAATTCACCTGGGTTGAATGTAGTCAATCCAGTTGAAAGCTGGTAACCCAGTTCAACCCAGCTGGTTTTATATGGGATTTGGAACAAGACCAGCTGGGTTCAACTGGGTCCCAGTTGAACCCAGTTGAATTGGTCAACTGGGTTCAACTGGAATTTTTACTGGGGAAGTCCATTTTTCAGGTTGAGCAATGATATTCAGTGTGTTTCCTTTACATAGTTTCCATGGTGCCAGAACAAAAAGATGATTAAACAGTGCCACATAAACTTATATGGTCTCATTCATTGACTACAAATAGTAATATTAATTTGCTTTCATAGAGCAATTTACACCAAAGATAGGCTTCAAAGATTCACAAACATTAAATCAGCTAAACATAGCCTGATTCAGAGTCAATTTTTTCAATTTTGTAGCAGGTCATGACAAGATACTTACCAGATACAAATCATTTAGCCCCTGATGTATAAAGAAGCAATCAACCTTATACATGATAACAATTGAAGACATTTTGTAAGAATAACGAAGAAACATGCGGTAGCACCACTGCATTTTGAGTATTACATTTACAGAGTATTCGGCCGCATGTAGCAGAATTCACCACACCTGTATAAAAGACTTGCAAGTATCTAATAAATTGACCAATCAGCTGCTTGCCCATGTTGATGTGGGTTAATGTTGTGCCTCCAAAGGAGGGCATACTTTTTGCATTGTGGTAGATGCTTTAGATCTACTGAGATGAGGTTTCTTGCCTAAAGACACTCAAACCCAACATGTTTCAAAACAGCCACCCTTGGACTGCTAGTTTGAAACCATAGTCAGTCCACCATGCTCTTTAAAATACTCCTCTTACTTCTCGGTCACTTTCCTTTACAAATGGTACCATATTTGACATAGATTGATGATTAGACCCAAACTCCTTTCTGCATTGGAAATTGCCTCAATATTATAAACATTCCCCTTTCCATAAAATCCCCATGAAACAACTTACATGCGTCTTATCTTCAATATTTGCAACTCTTAACTGCTTTCTGACACTGTAGGTATGAACGAAGTTTCCTCCAAATACTAGAGAATCTTCTGGTGTATACACTGCATGAATCCATCCTTCAGATTAGAAGAACAAAAAATGAAAAAATATGATCACAAAAACTGAACTTCACATGATGTAGAATAGTCCTTATTTGCTAAATTGTCTATCACTGAAAAGTCTAAAAACTTTGACATCTTGGAGGTATGTCAGGATATTTTATGTGTGCTCCCGTAAACTCATGTATAGACTTTTAGCTACATTGCATGTGAACTTATTTCTTTCATGTATGCCTTAGATATATACATAGCATGTTTAATTCCAATTTTGAAATATTTCTATACTTGTGTTTCATACTTAGCTTAAGATGTAAGGGACAGGAAAGGGGTCAATGGCAAAGCTGGAGGCAAGACGGGGCTACTTTGCCCTTTTGGCGCTCTAAATATTACATCACAATAACAATCACAATGTAAACATGATGCAGGAACTTATGTTCACATTCCCAGTATTGAAAGTGCTACTTTAGAACTACTTTACAAAGTTAAAGTTACTTTTTGGGAAGGAAGAAAGGAGGTCTGAGGGGTGAAGGAGTGGTGCTTAGTATTTGCATAACTTACGCTAAGCACAACACTTGCAATACATACCACTGGGTATAAGAAATGAGTCCCCGGCCTCTAAATAGACTTTACCACAGTCTGAAACTTTGTCTCCAAGAAATATATCTCCCTGTTTGCTGGACAGAACCCAATTCTCATAAATCTGCATGTTGTGCTCAGAAGGTGGAATGAGCCAAAATACCTACAAATTGAAAGAACACAAAGTGTAACTGCATAGCTGACATATATACCTTTTGTAGAGTATCAAGATGTTAAAATCACCTACAGGCTTGATCTATGCTCACACTATACCCATCCCAAATGATTGAATATCTGCAAAATCTAACTTCGAAAAAAAACCACTCAAGCCTCGTGTTTGTAGGTCAACTTCCTGAGATCTAGATGACCAAAATATATTTTTTCCCCAACTTCAGTGAAGCTAAGGTAAGCTTGGCACATCTACACATAGCATCAAGAGATTTGGACAGCTAGCAGGACTGGCCAGTTTAATGATTTGACATCTAGAAACTTTTAATGGTTAGACAGTTATCTTTTCAGAGTCCCCAAAACTCTTAAATAAAATTAAATATATCATTCAAAGCATGCACATATATTTTGTAGGTAACTGCATTCACCAAAAGAATTTAGCATTCACTTACAACTAGCTGACTTCCACTATCTGATAATTTTGATTCTGTCACATTAAAATTCCAGCAAATTTGAAAGCCTTTTCACAATGCCTTTAGAAGATAAAACATAGGATGAATGAGCCTATTGACAAACAATAATTAACCATCTACAGTCTGCTCTATCACACAAACAGACTTTCTACATACATGGACAGAGCATACCTACATTGTTTCCACTGTTCATATGAATGTAGGTCTAGCAAGATGACTGCCTGCTATTATTTCATGCATAAAAATTTAGACTTGCTCAAGTGGTGCAGTTTGATGAGAAACTTGTAATTCATGGGAATGAACCAAGTTGAGGTCAAAATCAATAAATATATCATGTAAGTTTGAATTTTGTCAAAAATTTTACAGTTCATCATCAAATGACCCAAATTTACAGCCTCACAGTGGTCATCTTGGTGAAACTTTTTGTTTGAAGGGTAACAACTAATTTATTCCTATAATCCTCTGTCCATGCTTATAAGAAATCCAAGGTCACACTTAATGGAATTAACTGTTTATATATGCAAACCTGTGGATAATTCACATGAATGCATCATAAATATTCATAATATGCTTTCTCAGATGCACTGCACTAACCTTTTTACCATGGAGAATATGATACCAGACTGATGTCCCTCCGAAGTCAACATGGAAATCAGTGTAGCAGCCACCGACACTCATAAGACAATACCTATGAGAAAAAAGTAAAGAAACGGCAAAGTTACAAACCATTTAAACAACAATACATAGGGACTTATCTCTCTTAAGCCCTCTGATTGTAAAAAGATTGAACCCCAGCAACAAATAGTCACTAAGTTAAACTGTTACTGTTCATTTAGATATATCTAGTCCAGTTGGACTGGTTTCATAAGCCTCAATCAAAAAAATATACCAATCAAAAAAAATATACATAATCCTCTAACTTCTACCACCTTTTCCTTTCAAAAGTAAACAAATGATTAAATATGATATTTCATGAATTTCTTACATGAAAATAAATTATGTGCCACTAATAAATGCCACCATCAGTTGTAATAACTATACTTTCTCAAAGGGTACAAAAGCCAAAATAAAAGGAGTCTATGGGGCCGACCCTCCCGAAAATTTGCTTGGGTCTGTATCTTCTACAGGAAAGGGACCAGACTGGCTCCTAAATAATTCAACTGTGATTGTACAGTATGTAAATGAACTTTCCATCCATTGCACAACCTGTGAAGTTGGCATAACAGTACTGATGGAGCATCATATCGAGTTACAAGAAAATTGTGACAAAACTCAGTGTAGACTTTCTTCATTATGAAAATAAAGGTCACTACTGAAATTAGCCAATCAGTACATTGCTATTAGGGCTGTGAATGTGTTGCGATTAATCCCTAAAAGATCGCATGTGGAATAAACGTTTAGTACAAAGCTACAAGAGATTAATCGCAAAACCTGTTTTTGAGAGCTTTTTTATCCATTTGTATACTCTGATGATCCCTGGTTTTAGTTAAAAGGAACATTCTGGGCATATTTGGACCTTGTAGGCTTCAAAGTTTCAGAATAATTTGATTTTACCATGCAAGATAACAACTATATATTACTTCTGCATTACATTCAGTATCAGTCACTACATACTGATATAATTTTTTTTGTGATAAGGTAATCGCGTTTAATCGCTAAACGATCGCAAATTTTTGAGGTTAAACGGTTAGTTATTTTGCTAAACGTTCACAGCCCTAATTGCTATACCTGTAATACTGATTTACATATATTTTGGTTTTGCCCTGTATACTGTGTGTCCCTTCATCTTTTTTTTTTGTGCTTTGATTTCTTATTTGGCCCCTAGATTTCATAAGCTGGGGGGCTAGGCTGCCCCAAAAGTTAGTAGACTCAGTTCTACTCATGCCATTTAAGATATATTTATTCATGTTTCACTCATTCAAGACCGAATGTTTGGTTTAAGAGTAAGAGCATCGGCCTCTCACGCGAGAGGCCCGAGCTCTATTCCCAGGTCAAGACATACCACAGACTCTAAAAATGGAACCTACTGCCGTTGTGCGTGATGCTCCGCATAAGAAATTCAGTAGAGAAAACAAGCCAGTGAGTCACAACTCGAAAAAAGGCTGTGGCCGGCTCAACTTGAACCAATAGGTTGGAAACTGATCCGTAAAACTCCATCTAACTAACTAACACTCATTCATTTACAACCTACAATCCTGGACAAAAATACATGGGACAGTCCCCCGCTCCCCCGTTCAATGTTGCAATTTTTGAAGTTTTGAGAATATTTTGTCGAGAACAACATTGAACTAGGGGGGAGGGGATTTTGGAAAACCAACACGTCTTTGCATACGTGTTGCTACATTTGGGCAAAAATGTCCCATCATTTTTGTCCAGGATTGTCTGAACTGCTGTACACATATATGGGAGCGCGCACGTATACTGTAGATCGTGTTGAAGCGGTGGCATTTTTGGGACAAGTTTGAAAGCCGTGATAGGAAAGTCGTGTTAGGAAAGGATACAGTAAAATTCTCCATTTTGTAATCTAGGAAACAAAAAGTTTCTTTAAGTAGTTACTTAACTTACAGCTATTTCTCATGAAATAATTAAAAAAGTTATTTAATGAATGCCAAAGCGGAACGATTCTTTCATTCAGCCGAAAGTTGGAACATTAAAATTACCAGTTTGAACTTTGGAAATAAGCCACAGACTAAAGAAGAGGGCGCCTTGCTCTGACTGCGATCTCTAAACTAGGGGAAACCAAACGATCTACCGTTTGTTTTTATTATTTTTTTCACCACGGATGACATCATAAACATGCAAAATTGGGGCATGTAAAGATGGGTGGGTTTCACATTACTGCAGTAATAAATAGTTTCCTCCAATGCAGTTTATTCCTCGTTTGCCACGGTCAACCGTAAAATTGCTGAAATTATCATTTTGAAATAGGTCCCTTCATAAAAATGTGTGGTCGACCGTCAGTTCCATTTAAATACTGTGTAGGTCAACGGTAGATCGTTGTCAGGTCAATGGTAGACCGTTAATTGTGGGGTCGCTATATCAAATTAAAGGCAATTTCACCAGAAGCCTGTTCTCAGTGACGAATTTTGTGTTCAAAGTGTAATTTTTTCTCATTGTTTCTCATAAAAGATGTTATTTTTAACTTCACGTGGTATCAAGAATTTATTCCTCTTCTTTTACTTCATATTTGAATGCCGTCTAAAAATTTAAATGGGCACTTACACCGGTTTAGTATCGCTCATCCCAAGCCCTGGTTTACCCAAATATTGAAACGACTGGTTAGATTAGGTCATGTCCTGTCAGCTTAGAATCATGCATGATCATCTAGAAAGTGTTGAAATCAGTGATTAATCATGCCACTGTCCCTCTACATTTATTAACTTAAACCCAAGATTTACACATTACTGCCAAAATTAAAAAATGTTTTATGCTCCTTCACTCTACGCCAGCTGTTCTGCGGTGAATCCGTATGCTCCCATACATGTGAACAGTCGTTCAGACAATCCTGGACAAAACATATGGGACAGTCCCCCGCTCCCCCGTTCAATGTTGCAATTTTTGAAATTTTGAGAATATTTTGTCAAGAACAACATTGAACTAGGGGGGAGGGGATTTTGGAAAACCAACGCGTCTTTGCATACGTGTTGCTACATTTGGGCAAAAATGTCCCATCATTTTTGTCCAGGATTGTAGCCTTAGCATCAGTTTTGAAGCAATGCCCTAGAGACCATAGAAGAGTATATCCCTGCAACTGGATGAACTAGACTGGATAATAGAGTGGTAAATTGGCATTGAAGTTAAATGAACAGACTTTGACATAAGCATTCGCAAGCTCTTTAATCAATACCACAATTTAGGTTTTCATGTTAATGAGGAAAAAATCACAGAAATTACAGAAACACAGGGAACCTACTTTTGAACCTTGGGATATTTCATCTCTGCCAACACATTTGTACTATCTTTCTGCGTCCACTTGAGATGCTGCGGCCATGATAGATCAGCCCAGTCAAGCTTCTTTACCTGAAAAATAAATGATGTGAGACTAACATTCTTTCTCTGTCATCACAGGCAGAAGTTGAAACAGGTGGTCTGCATACTTTACCTATTCATTGAGGAAGGAATAAGCCAGTCAAGACTTACAACTTTGATCTAAAGTGCACAAACCTTTGCATTGTGTGCAACTTATGTGTTTTACACCCCTATGTGTATGACTTACAACCTGAGGAGATCGGACATGTACTGCAACAACTCTGATCTTCTTATGTATGCAATACCATTTCTCACATGTGATTTATTACATTTGAGTATTTGCTTGATTCAAAAAAAGATCTCTCCAACCTGATCCACAAGTTGTTGAAAATAATAGAGAGGGTTGGGGAGGTGAATGGCAATTAAGGAGGAATGGGCAGGCCATTGAAAGCCTATAGCTGTTTTAGTCCAACACTTCCCCACTTTCTGACATGTGTTTAAGTGCAACTAACATCCCTTTGCATGCTCATGGTAGTTTCATTTTAGAAGCCTGGATGAGTTTTTATTTGTAAACTTTTAAATTTTGAGCATTCATGTACAAACAAGATAAGAAAATTGCTTTATTACTGATCATTGAGAAGGACCCTGCAATTAAGACTACATAGCTAACTAATACACTCACTTACTCACAAACACACCAACACACACACACACATATTAAGACTTGCAAAAAGGCATGAAATTTCCTGTGGAAATAGGGACTACAATGCATTTACAGTTAAGAGGTCAATATCTATGATCACATCTTTTTAAAAACAAAACTTTTGTTTCCGATGGGGAATTTTAATACCCCAATCCAAAAGTTTACTTAGAGTGATGACTGTCTGTCTTTAAGAATGAACCAACCATGGATTGAAAAGAAGTCAAATGATGTAATACATAATTTAATCAAAATTTAATTGTTGGAATGGTTTCCCCAAAATTGGTGAAATGAAGATTGCTTCAAACATTTCATCCCCAAACTGTTAATATTTGCACTGTCTCCCAAACCAACATAGCTTTCCAGGTATATTCCTGGTCCTAAGATACATGCTAATGTAAGTGTCCTGTTCAAGTTGTGGGATGCAAACACACACACACACACACACACAAATACACACAAAGACAGCAATATACCTATGACTTACCACAGCAGGAGACTGTACTAGGTCATCCAAGCGAGTATGGCTGAACTCTAAACTAATGACATTCAGCAATTTCTCCCTATCTGTGTTTTCATAATACTTAGCAAATTGTGCCATGTTCATCTCAACTCCTTTCTGTGTGTTTACATCCATAACATCAACAAGTCGACGACTCCCAACATACAGCTTTACATCATTTACCGTGAACTCCTTTGTTGGCATCCTGGAATAAAAAACAAAAATGTTTGTTTGGTTTCCCAAACCTTCACACATTTACAAGAATCTTAAGTTTTAGGAAAAGATCAAATAACAGTATACAACTTTGGATTAGAAACAACCTCTTACCATCACCTTGCAAAATCATTGTTGAGCATCCAAGCATAAAACTGAGACACAATATTAAAGTTTCAGCAAAATTTCATGCTAAAGGATAAATGCAGTCACTCCCTTCCCCAACCTTCTCTCTGTGGGTTGGGGGTGGTAGAATATGCCCACAGTATTCCCCACTTGTAGCAAGAGGCGACTAAACGGGAGGACTTGAACAGTATTTAAACAGCATAACACTATGTAACACATTCTTGTTGGTGTGTTGTTAAATCTTATCTAACTAACCAACTAACTAACCAACTAACTAACCCTTCCCCCACCTGACTCAGAGCAGTAGACTGTTCTGTGTCATGATTGGCTCCTGTATCATGTGAGAATATTTTTCCTCCTTAACTGTGAAATTTACTACAAGTAACTAACTGCCTTGTTTACCCTAAATATGCAATATGTAGGTCCTAAAATATGTAGTTAGATGAGGTCTTTACAGCTCAGTTTTTAACAAACTGGTCTTAGTCATCCTGCCACAGATTTTTTTTATAGATGTAGTTCACTGGCTTGTTTTCCCAACATATTGCTTATCAAGAACACCAAGCACAATAGCAGTAGGTTCCATCTTTTGTACACAAACTCCAGACCTATTATGAGAGATACTTGGATGAGGAGAAGAAAGTTGTAGGATAGCTCTTGTCTCCTCCTCCTCCCCCCCCCTCCTCCCCCCCTCCCCCCAAAAAAAAAGAAAAGGCAACTGCTTTTGTTATTTAATTCACTTCTCTGGAAATGTTCAAAGCTGATGTAAAATATTCTTACCTCAAACCAAGCCCTGCAGAATCTTTGAACAACATGGGTGACACAAAGCCATGCTCTTGAATATATCTGTAGGTAAACTCTGAGAAAACAAAAATTGAAAAGACACAATCTTAGTGTAAATTTCCTTCAACTATTGTTTGTATTTGGAAAGTAAATAGAATCTGAGCAGGATATCTAGTTTTTGAAACATTTTGTGTGAAACTTTTTTAATTTTCTGCTGGAATATTTACATTTGAATATTTCTGTTTTACAACTCATTAGTTTAGGAAGACAAATAAACCTATGTGGATATTTTTCATAGATGATATCTTTGTGGGACAATTTGACTCATTAGCTTCAACAGTCTTTTCAAGGTCAGTTGTATTAACAGTAATAAAACTACTGTTTACAGTGCATGGTCTAATTTTACATGAAACATTAAGGCTTTGTCTCACGTATCTGGCGTCACTTGGTGTTCGTGGTTACAATATACTGTACAGTTGGTAACCCCCTGTTTTCCAGACTGTGTTCTCATGCACCCCAAATCAAATTTGGTTGATTGTGTAGTGCCTCCATAGTAATGTCAAAATATTTCACATACAAATTTCTGTAAAATTTTAGGAAATATGACTCATCATCATTGTAAAACACCTGTGACCTTGCTTGATTAAAACATACATGTGGTGTTTAAAACAGCAGAACCCTGTGATGTGAGGTGGACAAAAGTTTAAACACTGATCCCGAGGTAACCTACACTCCCAGTTATTCAAACACAAGATATGTGAGACCAAAGTCATGGACTTTGTGTCAAATGTTGATAAAGTATGTCAGATAGAAGTAATGTCATACAGTAACCTGTACTTCAACCAAAACTTCACTATTTTAAAGGGGCAGAGCCTTATAGAAAACTTTGGATTGAAATAAAGTTGATCTGCCTGAGTTGCTCCAGTGTGTTGTTATTGAAGCAAGCCACTGCTGCTCTAAAGTCTAACCAGCTGTGAATGGGTTACAGGATTACAAGAACACAGCAGCTTTGTACGATGAGTATTAAAATTAAAAGTACTCTTATAGATAATTCCATCTTATTTATTGCTGTGGATGATCGAGGGATTACGATAAGTATCCAGTTTAAAGGTACTCTTACATATCGGTACATGCTTTGATCCATGGAAAATCAAGGAATAAGCAGTAGGCAAGGAATTATATTTCATATATTTGTCCTAACACAACTTTTCACACCTACGTACCCAACCTCAACAAACACTTAACATTACACATGCCCAACCCCGCCCAACAGCCCCCCCCCCCAGTGGCGTAGCTAGGATTTTTTCCAGGGGGGCAAAGCTATGAAATTTCCCCAAAACTTTTCCCGGTAATGTGCATGTTTCTCTGAAGGGGGGGCATGCAGTATGGTCTAAGGGGAGGGGTGTCCAAAAATTTTTTGACATTTTCAAGCAGCCTAGATGCAAAATGGTGCAAGATTTTCGACTTTGACAGGGAACAGTGTTAACTGTTGAATCATGGTGGTTCATGAGGATAAAACTGAAAACTTTCGTGTCTTTACTTCTTACGAAGTAAAACTTGTCATTATATTTGCACACTTTTAGAAGTCACAATAAAAGAGCATTGATCGGTACAGGATTGTGGTTTTTCTCGGCCACAAAACGCTATTTTATCATAAAGATTATCTAAGCAGAGCGCCACCATTGGTTGGTGCGGAGCGTAGAGAAAATTTAAAAAAATCAGACACCTCAGATGGCCGGAAATAGCATTTTCCTGACTAATACGAAGAATCTTACGAGTTGCTATCTTCTTCTGTAAATTGTAATAAAATGCTCACTTCAAAATATGTTTGCAAACTGCAAAGTGATCAAAAAGTTAAGAGCTAATTTGACCCCAAAAATGTAATTTTGCCCAAAAGATTGAGCGAGGCGCCACCATTGGTTGGCGTGGAGCGTAAAGAAAATTTCGAAAAATCAGACCCCTCAGATAGCCAAAAATAGCGTATTCATGCTTGTAAAGAGAATCGTAACATGTAGTCTTTATTTTAATCGATTCCACCCGTGGGATACAGAGTCCACCTTTTTAAGTAAAAATTAGAATTTGACAGAACTTGCCTATTTGTAGAAATTAAAAAAATTGACATCACTGTGGGGCCTTGCAGAGGCAATACTTCCCCTATGAAAATTTTTGAAAAATTGGGTGTCCTTATATGCCATCTGGTGCCACATACGCTATCTTTTGAAGTACAGTCTGTGTTACTTAAGTATGACTCCGTATTTTTAAGAACAAAGAAAAAATGGCATCAGTGAGGGGGGAGCATGGCTCAAAGGTCTCCCTTCGTACGCCACTGAAAGGAGGCCTACTAGTGGCTCGATCAAACAGGATATTCTTTTAGAACAGCAGTCTGTTAAGTGTAGAAGGCTGCAAGGTACTCATGGACCCATTTACATGTGGGAAAAAATACTCTTAGAACAATCTCGTCAGGAACTGTCCTCAGTACTAATTATATGCCCATTTAAGAATTTGAAAATGACAATGCAGGTTGGCATTTGATTGCACTTAAACTCAGAATAAGGTGAAAGGGGATGTAGTCCTCCAGTGCACTTTAAGTAATTTGATTCCCTTTTTGCCAGCACTTATTTCAGGATTTGTTGTAAGTTGTTATTTGAACCCCAAAGTTGTTGGGCTTCTATTGTACCAGAAAAGTAATTAAATCTGCTGCTCATTGAAGCAGCTAATAGGAGTAATAAACCAGTGGTCAGGTACTATAATTGGCAACTGCAGTTTTTCCCTAAAAACTGTGGTACCCATGACAGATCTCCTAAAAGGTTAATATTTCGTAATGTACTGTTACACCCCAAGTGAGCAGAAAGTTATTTTCCTGAACAAGCCTGTAAGCCTCCAAGGATTAGGCTAAGTAACATAATATGAGTACGCATTATGTACACAGAGTAAAATCAGTATAGTTAAAACCCTTCCCACTACTAGCTTGTAGGACAATATAACCTGGGGGTCTATGTTAGTGACTTGTCAGTTTTCACATCTTTTTACTGTATTCCCAAAGTGTACAATGCAGAGACTGTGTACAAGGGGATAGGTTTGGGTTTACAGCCTTTCAGTGTAAGTTGTACTGTATCAGCTGTTGTTAAATTCCTGAATAACAGCTTCCTGTGCACTGAAATACAGTGCACTAATCATAACACCCACGTGTATACACAAGAACATTCAATCTGCTACGCGGCGAGAACGTTCCTGTGGAACACCAGTAGGGCCGGTTCATGTGTCACTGACGAAATATGGGTTAATTTGTTGCATGAAAATACAAATTATGTTTGCGAAATGTCTCACAATTTCTTATCCTGACAAAAATTTAGAGAAATTTTTGTTGGAATAAGAAAATTCATCAAATTTCCCTAATTTCATCACATTTCCCCAAATTATTTTCCAGGGGGGGCAACTTGCCCCCCTGTCCCCCCCCCCCCCAAAAAATAAAACTCCCACTCCAACATTTCAGAACTTATGATAAGGTTGGTGGCATTTTGTTGAAGAATATTGGCATGGGTTTAGGAAAGACATGGTCCCACCATGCATGGGTGGAAACTTTGAGGATATTTTCTGGTCTTGTAACTCATTTGATACCTACCTTCTCCATTCATTGACTTGACCAGATCTGCATTGTATTTGTCAGTTCTAAGTTTATCATCAAGACTGTACGTTCTCTTTCCTTCAATTTCATCGTCTTGTGATTCGCCTTCGTCATAGTGACGTCTGGCCTTTGACCTCTGTAAATGAATAAAGCAATATCCATGGCAGTTAATATCTGGGTTTGTGAAAAAGAATGCTTCTTTCCTTAAAGGGGGTTGAATTTCAGTCAATTATTTCCACTGTATAAGTATGGTTCAAAGTACACAAATGGACAGGAAAATAGAAAAAATTAGGCTATGTAATGAGTTAATGCTTTGGAATATTGCCACATTACAGGCAAGGGTATAAAACTTCACTCTGATGGGAGTTGAATTTTGCAGGGACGTGAAGAGCCTCACCAAATCAGAGTCACCCGACCTCTATAGACTATGGCTTATATATATTTCCTCTCATTAAAGGTCCAACCTGGAAAAATCTGGTTCATATTAAAGGTGTACAAATACTTTTTAAGACAAGACTACACATTCAGTTGAGCTGCTATTTCATGCTACTTTACAAGACAACTACAACACATATATTACAGATCAAACTACAACACATATATTACAGATCACAACTTCATGAGTACAAACATATTTTCTTCTAATAGTAGCAATGATAGGTCATTGTCACACAATTTGTAGTAGTAGAATACTTGGAAAATGTTCATTCATTAGGTGAGCATGGCTCCATATAGCTCAATAATCTGTAAAATTAAAATAGAATGGTATAGTTTAAGTGTCAATCCTCTCAACCCAAACTACAATTTTTGTATAGTGGTTTACAGAAATTCTCAATTTGTTCAGCTCTTTGATTTACAGTTAGTTCAAACAATGCAAAGTACCATAGCTCATATCATACAACTTGTACTGTACTGAGAGTATTTTGATTACACATTGGGTCTTGTATACTCACCCTGAAGCAATAAACTGAGGTTGTGTCTGGATGAGGATGAACAGTTGTGGGAGGGGCTTAAGTAAGTAGGTTGGGAGAATCATAACTGTTTGGAGTGAGAGGATCAGGGGATTTGTATAGTATAACGTATTTCACATAAAATGCAACCACTGTGAAACGGACAAAATTTTGAGAAAAGCCAACTTTCTTCCACTCCCCAACACCGGGTGTTTTGAATATGTGTCAGTGTAAACAACTAACAGTAAGCCTGCACTGCATTTAAAATGATAATAATTATAAATAATAGCCACTTATTTACAGAAGCAGAGTACATGAATGCACCTGGCCCCAAACTTGAAGACACTAACGTTACACATCAAATTTAAATATTGCCGGTGTAGGCTAACCATGCAACGACATTACAAAGAAACATTTGCCTATCATGATGTTGCATCAAATGACACCAATGCTAACTCTATAGATTATCAATTTGTTGCAAAACAATGACCTCGATTACAATTATCCTACCTTCTACCGCGCAATACATATTGAGGACAACATACACAAAATTCCAGCCTAGCCTGCTAAAATTACTCATCGAAGTTTCCTACAACATCACCGCAAATAATGTATCATCATTCAGACTGCAGCATTTACTACAAACGGAAGTTCATAAAAATGAGCCCAAATGGCAAATATTCAGACCTTAGACATGCTCCCATGAAAGATCCGAGTATTCCCTTTAAAATCTGTTGAAACGCCAGAACTTGCATCGCAGGAGCCTACTGTAAGCCAGAACTCTCAAGCCAGCCCGACTCTCCAATCACCATACATAGCACGTTTAGTGCGATATGTCATTTGACACGTGGGACTTCCCCAACAAAAGGCAGTTGTGCTGATCGTGAAAGATTGCGCAATACTGGTAACAGAGTGAGACTTTATTATGATGACGAATAAGTGTAATCAATGGAGCTGAGGCGCCACACTATTCTTCTCACCCAATCAGTTCCAATTCTCCCTACCAAGGCCTCCCGCAACTGTCTAAAATTCACTCTCATCCAGACAAAATGTGATCAGCACACTCTCAGTACTGTACACGATGTGAAATATGAGTTTCCTGTACTCTGCAGTTTTGTAACTTGCTGTCAATCAAAGAACTTCACCAATTGAGATTTCGTGTGAAATAATAAAACTTGTAGGTTTGGGGTTAAGGGATTAGGTCTTGAAATAACTAATTGGGTAAGTGAGAGGTTAGGTTAAGATAAGGGGTTAGTGTTAGGCTACTAACATTCTGTGGCACATTCACTCTAAAATCAAAAGAGTGAACTTAGTCACTCTTTGGTAGAGTGAAAAGTGTGAATTCACTCCAATAGAGTAATAACTCACCCCAAAAAGAGTGAAATTCCCTTAACACGAGCGAAGTTTCACTCTTGATGGAGTGCCCACAGTGATCACTCTTAGAAAAAGAGTGATCATTGCAGGCACTCGTGGTAGAGTGAATTTCCTCTCGTGAATTTCACTCTTTTTGGAGTGAGTTTCACTCCTCTTGGAATGAATTATCACTCTAATGGAGTGAATTTACACTTTTCCCTCTGTCAAAGAGTGACTAAGTTCACTCTTTTGATTTTAGAGTGTTCATCCTCCGCAGCGGGTCTGCCCGTATATATTGTACGACTTGGGAGGGCAAAGCATATGTTCGCTTCCTCAAGCTCGTCACATCTTTAACAATGCGATAATTTACGGTAAACTTGATTCAACTGAAGTCTTTGTAGAAGCAATTATAGAGACATGAATAGGGCCATTAGCCTTTCAATATTAACTGGCCTAGTCGGTGGTTTAAGAGGGATTCTATTAGAATAACCATTCTTTTTACTGACGCAGCCTGATCGCCCGTGATCACGGAGGCGGACCCATGCAGTCTCGGAGGTTTCCGGTGCCACTTTGTCGCCCCCACCCGGACGTGGAAACGATTGTGTGCTGTGTATTGTCAGAGAACATCGTTTCATTGTTTTTATTGCCAGTTAACATTTTGGGGACTTTGGGGAACTTTTCGGTTGTGTCCGTTTTCATTTCACCTGCACGTGAGAAAGCTCCGCAGTTGTAACAAAAGGAGTGAATAAATGCAAAAAAGTAAAAAACGTAGCCAGAGATGTCTATCCATTAGGCCTTCACTAAGTTCACTAAGTGAGCTTACAGCCAAGGATTTAAGGAAGGAGAATTCCATAGAGAGTTCAAAGACTGGATACAGCTGTTTCGGGGGGGGGGGGGGAGGGGATCCGTGTAATGCCTGATATCAGGAGTAAAAAGGAACTCTTGGCGTGTGTGAGATACATGGGCTGAATGAATATGCGGATCTTCAGATATTCGAAAGAGTACTTCTGTATTCTTTTAAGGAACAAAAGAAGGTCTACAACTTCATCCCAGTTTAAAATAAAACACATAAATATATCTCCTTGAATTACCCCAAACTTTAGTCCATATTGTAGGCTACTTCCCAAAAGACAACGGAGTTTCAAACACACCGGGCTAATATATCAGACAAATATTGTCCAGAAGCAAAAATAGGCTACCAAGTCGTGTTAGTACCGATGGCAATGTTTTCGAGGTAAGAAAGACCAGATCATGTCAATGGACCAATCAGCTTCTTAGAAATTGGTCACGCCCCTACCTTTCGACGGCTTTTCATTTTCCACCTTTTTTGTAATCATCTGACACTGGATTGCGTATAGCCTATAGAACAGGTTAATATACCCTTCCTTGACGAAGGGCATAATGAACCCAATATTTGAACCATAACAATGATTTTGAAACAAACCCTAAAACTTTCTAAAATAGGACCCGGTTTAAAGCGGATTTAACCACGGTGACCATTGGTTGTGGTATTACACGACAGCTGCCTTCATTTTAGGCCTACGAAGCACTATCCAAATTAAAATGGCGTTTCCCAGCATACCGGTAATCCTCAATACCTCCGCCGTAAGACGCGTCTTATTCCATCACCACGTTATGAATTATATTGTAAACCCTTCTATCTTTATTCACGGAGTTAACCTAGATATGTGACAGTTTAAATACGTATTTGTCCTGCTATGTGGTGGTCCAGCTATGTGATGGTCAGGCACTAATGTAAATTATTCAACTATACCTGGCATGTACGGTACGATGAAGATAGTAGCGTGAATCACAGCGTAACTTTGGTGTGTTTCTGTACAAAATGACGATTTTGCAATATTGGAATAGGCTCGGACGGTGATTACTATGGCTGATGACAACGTATACAGGTATGTTGATATGATAGGTTAGTTTAGAAAGAATGTTACGCTTCAAATTAAACCTTATAGCGGCGCACACGACCGTTTTCCAGTTGCAGAGCACCCCTGCTCCATTGCTCATGTAGAGCATCACGCACAACAGCAGTTGGTTCCATTTATTAAGTATTTGGTATGACCATACTAGGGAATCGAACCCCGGACCTTCCGAGTGACATTCGGATGCTTTACCAGTCTATCAAGTGTATATGAAACCGACCATGAATCGGGCTAATTCCTTATAAAATGAAACGCCCTTTATTTGGTTTCATTGCACTGCAGAAATAGTATGTTTTCCGACTTTGTATTGAAACAAGAGGGATTTCAAAGAGGGAATGGACTGGTGACTCGTGACTGGGAGACCACTTTCCTCGGGTAGGCAAGGACCTGCTGACCCGTCTGGTTGCATTCTCTCATCAATGCATTGTTGATAGAACTCCGAAGTAGCATGCAACTGCTTCACAGTGTTGGACAGCTATGCGACATTTTACAAGGGTAACGACATTCGTTATGGTCGGGAGCCTTACCACACGTAAGTTCTCACTGTACTTATCGATTCCGGGACTCGTGATTCAACACAAACCAACGTTCTCACGAAGAGTGAAGACGTACCCTACATACTTTATGCATCTCAGGAGACGTTCAAATTTATTTTACGTCACACTAGTTATCCATTCATCCCCATCCAATTTAGATGTAATTATTTTGAATGCTTCTGTTTTACTTTTACGGAGACGAAATGGTGCTTACGACGCACCTTTGCTTGGGATCCACTTACCCTTTACCCTGGATATTCACCCCATACCATGTTGTATACTTTACATGTAGTTACATATTGTGCTGGCATGCATGCACCTGAAGTTACTAAAGCAGGATCATTCAGTCTTTTTGATTAAAAGAACTTTGCTAGCAGGCCAATCTTTCGGGATATTTCGACCGCGTCCATACTTCGGTGTGTATTGCGCCCGGATAGCCTCCGTCCCTTCCCCACACACACCAAGGGGGCATTGCAGAGCCAAGTACATTCTCGAAAGCGAATTCGCAAAAGTGAGTAGGCTACTCAACCAAGGAATGTCCAGCGACAAAGTCCCCAAATTGAGGCTGGATTTCGGTACGTCTTAAGGAAAAAGGAGGGCGTCGTTGACGACCAGCCACTCAGCCCCATCCGGTCAGAGATTGGTGTCACGAGAGAAGTTTGAATGTGTATGATCAAGGTTATTCCAGTCGTGACGACAATCAGTCCCATAAACAGAGCTCTCTTTGTTCCTAATGAACAGATGAAGCTAATTCTAAGGCCATAACCTTTCAGTATATTTTTATGATAGCGATGAGGGTACATCAGTGAGGTGCACGGGCGACAATTTGTGATCAATATTAGGGGGCATGGTCTCAGTTTAAAAAAAATAATAAATAAAAAAAAAAATACTGTGTGAATAATCAAAGTCAGGAAAAAATACTGTGTGAAAAGTGAAAGCCAGTGGGCAATCGGTCAATTGGCCGCAAAATTCCCCTCACGTGCATCGCCGTCCGAGGGGCGGTGTTATAAGGGGTTGTGGCCTTTTCGTATACACCAAGGGAAAACTGTAAGCAACCATTACACGGTGGGGACAATTCATGCTCATTCTGTGTACTCAAAGTGCACTGGTCGCGTAGTGAAGCAGTGTGTAAGGGAGGTTTGATCATTTCGTCGTTGCACCCGCGGGACGGAAACTATAATCGATGCCATAGCTATCCGACTAGTGATCAGTTTTGACATCAACAAGTACACAGTGGCTGACGCGTGCTAACAATGTTGGCGTATGAATGCGATAGCTACAGAGTGGAACACTTCAGCCCCACCTCCCCAAAATGCATAACTTTGGTGGTTCCTTGGTTTAGGAAAAATTCCGCGGTCCGTTTCACCATATCAAGTCGAACCGTCACCCTCCTCAACCGAAACCCATCGTTTCCAATGGTTACCCACCCTTCTTACCTTCGTCTAGTGTGAGGTATACAATTTCGGCAATTCCCTAAACTCTGAAACATTCTCTACGTCAACTTTAATAGTAGAGGTCGTTATATTTTGGATGTAGGATATTAACAACTCCTTTTAATGCCATAGACATATGTCCAATTTAATAAGTGTGTGAAGCCAATGTGCACAGTGGCGTAGCTGTAGACTCTTCGAAGTTGCAAATGAGGGGAGGGGGGGGGGGGGGTAAACTTAGTGCAAACACTAGTCAATTAAAGAACGCCAATTGCGCACCGAAATATTTAACGTCTTTCAAAAAAATATGTGAAAGTATGGACCATGTACTGCACGAAACGTCTTGATTCTTTGAAAGAAAATTTTGATTTCTAGTAAGGAAATTGATAATTTTTGGATTCTTTCTATTAGCTAAATACGAGATCGCACGGCGACTGAAGATCGTTGTTGTTACATATGTTATCTTAGAACGGATTGGTGCTCTCCAACCGCCGACGAAAAGCATAAATCAGAGTTTCTTTTTATATTTTTTTCACAACTTTAATTTGCATCACATTAACATAAAACTAACAAAAAACGATCCGTCGTCACGGTCTTACGTCTTGATTGGTTACAGTGTAGTAGCTGACGTCTAGTCTTGCATCTGTGTGGATTTTTTGTTACCCGACAAATCTGTAGAAATTTTCATTCAACATTAACTTACACAAAATGATGAAAGTTTCTTCTAACTTGCAAAACCTCTTCAATGTTTCTTAACTCTGGTAAACAATCAGCGCAGGAGGGAAAACGGGGTGCTAGAACAAAAGGTGGGCTAAATATTCTCTGTCAAACTCTGATTGCCCCTTTAAAGGGCGTTTCTGAAAGCTTGCCATCATTTCAAAACGGATACTTGAAAATCAAGAGCTTACATTGGGGAAAACTTGAAAAAAGCACACTTTCGTTGACAGCAATTACTTGATGATCTGATGTCTGACAGGTCACTGTGTGTTTGGTCTAGCGGTAACAACATCCGCCTCTGACGCGGAAGGCCCGGTTTCTATTCCCAGGTCGAGTCATACCAAAGACTCTAATACTGGTACCTACTGCCGTTGTGCGTGACGCTCCGCATAAGCAATGGAGTAGGGAAAACAAGCCAGTGAGCCACAACTGAAAAAAGGCCATGGCCGACTCGACTTGAACCAATAGACTGGAACCTGGGCGGTAAAACTCTAACTAACTAACTAACTGAAAGGTCACATATGGCAGATTCCCGACCTTTGTTGTGGGTCACTCGGTGGTTTTCCTCACCCTATTTTTTTCCTCACCCCATTTTTTTCTCGGAGAATATAGCAGAAAGGCAGTATGCATCTTTTTAAGTGTTTGCGAATCAGAACGGGAGCTCCTGGATGTGAAACGCATATGTGCGGTAAAGAAACGAGATTACTGTAAGTGGCCCATTGCAGTACAGTGGCCAATAACTAAAACTCTCCGCCACTTGGCTGATATGGGCTGGTGCGGTCATAGTCTATAAATTCCGCGAAAATAGTTACTTGGAAATTTCCAGTAGCAAATTTGCGGGAGATTTTGACGTATTACTGAAGGATTATGCCCACGAGTCATCTTTCTTAAAAACGATGACTACAGTATGGGAGTGGTCACGGCTCCAATACCTTGCCTCGGTTACACAAAAATACAGAGCATGTCTTGATACCGACGTTTCATACTTGGCAAATCGGGTAAAGTGCGCTTGGGACAAATTTGCCGCAAGGGAGTTTTTGAACACCGTGTACAGTAGTTCCAACATATTTGGCCACATCTCCAAACGACTGATCGAAGATACTACATTCAAGGAATGCACTTGGAAAGAGAGACGATAAACGAAACAATTCGCACTTGATCTGAACACATTACGTTATCTTTAGATATCCGTTGACGTTTATTCATTGTTTTTTCTTGTTTGTTCTGTAAATTTACAGCGAGTTTTTTCGGTATCACGTGACGCAACTTCGTCGGTATTGTTTCCGTCCCCTCATAACTATACCACAATTTTGGAGAAGAGACGGTTTACTCATGGTTAACTTAAACGGATTTACGCCACAATTTACAATTTATGACTTTTGAAGGACGCAAATTTAAGGCACGCTGTAAAAAATGACACTTAACCCTTAAATAACACTTGGTCCGATGGACGTGTTAATAGCTAATCTTTGTACAATGAAGGTACAAGACTTGTTAATTTAGTAACATATTTAGGCGTTATCGGGAGGCAATTAACATGTTGAAGTGTAAGTGATGTGAATACATAAATGTCTGGATCGCATGCTTAACAACACTCTTATAGAGCCAGTCTAGAGTTTTCGTCCTGGGCATGACGTTAAACTGCATCCAGGTTGTGGCTTCTGTTCTATTCAGCCAGTCTAGAGCAGGACCACTCAGTGTTTGCCCTTTGGAGGGCGTACTTGTCCATTTGGGACGTTAAGCTCCTTAAGGGAGCAGAACTCCTCCGGGAGTAATCGTTTGGTTTTCGCCCCTTGGCTCTTCGCCAGAGAGTCGTGGGGACTTTAAGAAAAAAGGCCTACCTGGCGTTAAAGCATTACACTTCGACGTGTTAGTCGTCTCACCGATTCGGTGGGGCAGTTTGTTAATTTACAAACCCTATAAGGTTATTTCATATGACGTCACGTGATTGAATTTGTCCGGCCTTGGAGTGCATCACGTGCACGCGGTTCGCGTATTTGCAGCAGACGCACACGATATTCTTTTATCTTAGTCCTCTCGACCCTCTGGCAAAGGGCCGTTCGGGGAAACCAAAGTGTAAACTGCTTCCCAAAGAAGCTTTACTGTACGTCCAAACCATGTATGGTTCAATTTTAGACTGGTTTTTCCCATAGAAACTACTGTGACACTGACATATGCTGTTGCGTGTTGCAAACTACTCTTACTGCGCGCGTTGATAAAATAGACGCTTGTCCGCCAAATGACGTCGGTAAAGTTGTCTTTTACCTTCAATGTACGAAGCTTTGAGTGTTAATGCGTTACGCGTCTTTTTTTGCAGTAGAGATTTGAATGGATCAATATTGCAGGGTCCGTAACTTGGTTGCAACTCTCTCGCTTACGTTAACTCATCCAGCAGAAATCTCAGTAGGGCCTATAAATGCCCACCTGATTTTGGTGTGTCGGATCACTTACCTGGTTTGGAGTTGGACGGGTTTTAACTGGTTTTCCAGGTACCTGCTTAATCCTGACACCAACCTGTTACAGTACTTAACTTGAAGTTTACAATGGTTTCAACAAATTTGGAAAAACTACAAACATATTTGATTATAGGGGGCCTATCCCCTGAATCCCAATGGCTATACAACCCAGGATCACAGTAATAACCGGATAATATATACTGACCGGTCAATGTTCACTTTGTAACAAACGAACACAAACTCTATATAAACTGAAAACCTACGGTAACTTATCCGGTAAATATTTCATGTTGCCTATGATCCCGTGGCCATTTTGTTCTGTTTTCTCTCAATCGTGGGCCGCTTCTGAACATACTGTATGATCCACTCGATCATGAAATCCAGTTGCAAGACAGACTTATACACTTTCGCCCCGCGCCCCCCCCCCCCCCCCCAGGAGGGGAAATGTGTTACACTTTGCATTCAGTCAATGACAAACTTCAAACTCTCAGAGAAAATTTGTTCCAAGGGCTTCTCCCGTTTTGCACGGCTTGGTTTGGGGCCTGACCCCTCTCCCCACCAAAAAAGAACCCTCTCCCCGCAAAAAAAGAAGTAAGTCGTAAGGTCCCTCCTCGATAAACATACCTTCAGTTTATTTAGATTTAGATTATAACTCTTCCGTATAAGGACTCCGATAGGGGGAGGAAACATAAAATGCATGGCCATCAGCTGACAGGCAGTTAGTTTCACTATGGACAAGAACATTTGCCAAATTTCAGAACCCGGCGGATGGTTCCGACCGACCAATTTGGAAATTGTTCAACTTCAAGGCCAACATAATATCCCCTGAAAACGAAAAGACACTCAGTACACAACACTTCAAATTCTTCATTACGACCATTGAAATATATGCAAATGAAAAAGTCACAACACGTACACTTGATATCTCAGTACGGGCAGAGGGGTGACCGGAACTTTTCCCTAACAGCACTTGGCGTACACCTTCGAGGGACGGCGGTCAAAAATGGGAACGCCGATTATTTCCTCCCTCTGAAAAAACCTGGTTACCCCCGGCCCTGCAAGGGTTCATGTAATACGTCGTGTAATCATCAGCCTGGGCGTGTACGTATGCAGAAGTTGTGCCCATTTTCACTTATTTTTTTTATTTTGAAGATGTCAGATGTCCTTCACGCGGCCATCATTACCCCACATTCTACTTTTGATGTAAGTTTAGGGCTAAATTTTAATTTTAATTTGTTGCTCACAAGGTAAAAGGCCTAATAATCAGTGACGGGTACGTATGGCTCAGTCCTACGCCACCGGACCGTGATGCTATAATTAATTATGGTTGGACTTGCAGTTAAATAATCTGGGAGTCGTCTCGGACAACTCCCTGATGTGATACTGTATATGTACAGGCTACACGTCACCTAAAACGCTCAGATTCAGATGAGTCAGTTAACTAATCTTAAAACAGTTCCCTAAAATTCCACGTCTTTTTTTATTTTCTGTACGCTGAGATAAACATTTTATCAAAGCGAACAAACATACCCTTCAAAATTGCAAATATGTCAAATCAAGTTACAAGAAGATGGCTGGTTTGAAAACGCCCGCAAAGGTTACTAACGTAAAATTCATTACTTAGTTAATTCGTTACCTTTATTTATTTATTTGTTTGTTTTTGTTTGTTTGTAATTTTTTTATTGAGCCTTATACAGAGGCCCAACTGCCATGATGTGAATGGTAGGACAACATGCATTATGTACTATGTGTAATTGTCCATGCGTCGCTATATATGCCTAACACAACTTTCACGTATTCCGTCGCATATAGCACACATGCGTCATCTACTGAGGGCAACACTTGCAGCTGCAACGAATCTTGAAAAACCTAACCGGTTTCATAGCATTAATCAGATTTCTTGTAAAAAACTATGACAACAATGAGTCAGATTATGTCAGTAAAAATAAGATTTCATCAGACAGAAATACTAAATTTTCATTGAAAACACAAGTCTTCCTGATATGAGTTTCTTTACACCCTTTGGAATACTGTAAAGCAGTTTTAAGCCTGTGTAATTCATGTGAAGAAATACTCTGACATAGTTCTATAGGCCTATACGAACTATTCTCAACTTCCGGAGAAGCAGATGTGTACATAAGTTACACCTACACACAAATAGACCAATGAGAAAATCTTTTAAAACGTGTTATTCAGAATTGGCGTATATGGTAACCTCTAATTCCAGGTGTGGTTTTACTGAAAACAAAAAGTCAGTTAAAAACATCACCACTAATCACAATGATAATAACAATGCTGGACAAATATGTGTTTCAAGTTAAACATAATTAATTCCGAAAAAATAACATTTGGCAGCAAAAACCACTTAAGAATGTTCGTTCACAAGTGGCCTATTCTTGGAATTCAGTGCAGTTACACATAGGAACACACAAGTTGATGCACATCTCACCGTACATAGCGTACAATGCGGTTGCTGTGTGGATTATCACGTAGGCTCAAATATAACATGTAAAACGGTAAATCGAAAATATTTTTAACAACAGAACAGAAAAGGAAAATTCCATACATACATAATGTGACATACATTGTACCACAAAATGGTTACAACAATTTCATCAGCAAATAGAGCAATACACATTTCTTGGGAGAACAAAAGGGCGGAAAGTTTGAAACACCACTTCCTGAGAGGACTTACTCCACAAAAGGTGATTTTTTTTACTATTTAATGGTGTTGACATGAAAACAGTGCCACGGAAACCTACAGAATGCAAGTTCTTTACATTACTAAGCATTCTACACTGAATTGAAAGGCATTAATTTCTTTGATAAAAAAATAGTGTGAAATTTCTACTCGAAAAACTTCGAAATTCTATTCATAGTGAGTGGCCACTGATAACATGTAGTGTATTGCATTGTTCAGTTATAGGTATTGTGAGTGAAACGCAAGATCCCAAACTGCTAAATATCACTGAAAACAAGGAGATTTGACAAAGTCACAAACCATGGATCTTCTCGTATCGTTTTGGGTGGTCATCCTCCCTTCAGAAACTCTGATACTGCCAAAATGGTTCAAAATTGATAATACAAAATGGCATGGGATATTTCCTGACTACGTGATCGTGAAGGAGTCCAAGCCCAGATTTCGCGAGGCGGCAAAGGTTATTTACGTACAACTCAACAGCAAATGTACGAACTACACTCACTATTGTACATAAAGTACATGCAGTCTATCGTTACATACGTCAACCGCAACAAAACAAACAAAATGGTTTTACTTGTAGTTACGAATTTGCGGATTTTTGTTCAATTTTTTACATTAAAATTAAGATAAAAATTTCCCTTAATAGACAATTTATCTCAATTAAAGCTTTAATCATTATATTTTCATAACAATTATAATTTTTAACTTCTTTTCACAATTGAAAATTCCTCTATATATCAAAAAATTGGATTATCTGGCGAGTAGGTCAAGGGTTACGAATGTTTTTTTATTGTGATTACCATACTGGCACTGTACACCAGCTGTTGTTGTGCCTTTAATAGTCGCAATAGGCTACGTGTGTGTACGGTAACGATTGGTCGACGGTAAAACATTTTTAGGCTACACACACATTGTTATTGTAAACACATAGGCCTGGGCCTAGCACAAGAGAAGTCTAGCCAAGGTCGACAAGGGCCAATGCTTTTATCGCAGTCACAAGTAGCAAGTGTAGGGAGTTGAGTTAGGCTATCCAACAAGCCCAATATTAAGCCAAGTAATACTAGTTATTAATCAAGTCCATTCAAGTTCGAGGAGGCTAACTAACGTTAAATGTGAGGCATCGTGTACTTTGAGAGGTAAAATGCATGTGGAGCGTACTTTCACAATTTTGAACCGTCGACGATAATAATGTAATGGCTACTGTATTAGCCTAGCCTAAATAGCCTGGCCGTGAACATTTCTCTCAAGGTTAGTCTAACAGATTTTGTTGCGGAATCAAAACGTTAAATCGGTTACAAGTGCTTAGTCGCATTATTATAAAGGTAGGAACCCTAGGCCCTATTTTTTTTAATCCAGTCCTTGTTGTTTGTTGTTTTAACAGCTGAAGAAAATAAATAGCCTAAGTAAGGTAGGCCTATTACAAATATAATGTGCATACTCTGTACTGTATATACTGTGTAGGCCTGTTTTGTAGCATGGGTGGGTTAAATTTTGCGCATGCAACTTTCAAAATTAAAAATATTCTAGAACTGAAGGTGAAATGTTCCTTAAATCTACTTGTGGTGAATCTGTAATGTGCTAACTTGAATCTGAAATTTCAATCAAATAAATCAAATATCTTAAAAACTTCATGATAAATGTTGACTGGAACAACTGTTGTTGTTAGTTGTAAAACTGCCAAATTTTGCACATTTAGAGAAGATCACAAGCAACCAAAGGGATAGTGTAAAATATATTATGACTTCCAATATCGTAATGATTCCCAATACGATTTCCAGTATTGTAATGGTTCCAGTTTCGTCATGACCACGGAGTAAACTGGCACTCATCGCTTTAATGAAGCAAAAGGTGTGATTCCCCCTGACCTTAATTCAAGAATCAACTATTGGCTGCAGAGGATTAAATGCAACTAATTTGGGTTAAGATAAAAATGTACAACCGACCTGTTTTGGCTTCAGTGTGAACAAAAACAATGCATTTGGCTTTGTAAATCTTTCCACAGCTAATGGTGGTGCTTTGCTACAATGAAAGGGAAGAATCTTCACCATGCACAAAATTTAGCAGTGCCTAAAGTCTGGTGTATTTACTATGCAACAACAGCCTAGGCCTAACTAGTAGTAGTAAGTTATAATGAGTCAAATTTAGAACCCATCTTGGAAATCAGCTCAAAAAATTATGAATTTAATTAAAGCAAAATGTAAACTAAGAAGGTACTACAATTTTAATCATGATCCGGCTATGAAAAGGCAAATCAAAAATGAAATTAAAGGCCCAGTTCTCTCATCCCAAACAGTACCAATTCTCCTAACCTTCTTACTTAAGTCCCTCCCACAGTTGTCTGAAATTCCTCATCCATACACATTCCAGGTTTATTGCTTTAGGGTGAGTATAAAAAGCTCAATGTGTATAATCAAAACAAGTCTCTGTACAGTTCATGCTGTACACTAAGGAAATAAGTAAGGAAACTGACCCTAGCAATTTTTGGAAAAGAGTTAACAATAAAATTAAACCAAACCAACACGACATAAAGACTGAACTTATTGACACTAATGATGAAAAAATTAAAGACCAAGAATAGGCTAATCTGTTGGCTAAATCCATGCATTCTATTCATAAAATTTATGACACCCCAAAGTATGACCAGAATTTTAAAACAATGGTGGATAATTTCATTAATGACACTAACAATATTTTTATCCCCAATTTCAAAAAGGATATCTCACCAAACCACCAAATAACCAGTTACCCACTGAGGAAGTTACTCAAGCCCTAAAATTATGTAAAAATGACTCCTCTTCTGGGGGCGATAAGGTCAAATATTAAATGCTTAAGAACTGCCCAGTTGCTTTACTGATTTTCCTTACTGGTTTTTTTAACTTACTATTCCCAGCTCCCTGGAAAGAAAGGAAAGTTCGGTTTACAATCCCAAAGCCAAAGAGAAGCCCCCTTTATCCTCACAACTGTACTATAAACCAATTAGTCTCCTTTTGTTGTATAGCCAAGGTAAAACTTTTGAATAAATAGTAGCTTCACATATCAGAGATCCCACGATCACCAGTTTGAGGGGAAGCTTTCTAATATGTTTAAAATTGAAGCAGGCCACCCCTCAAGGCTCTGTCCTTAGCCCATTACTTTACATTTAATCTATGTCAATGATATCCCCTCAAACGATCTGTTCCACTGCAATATCTCACAATTTGCTGATGATATAGCAACCACTGAGTCAATCACTGCCATCTAAACGCCAGTGCAGTATGTTTACAATATGACCTGTAGCAATGTTAGAATAACTTGCAATGTGTATTCTTTAAATAAAATCAGAATCAATTATTTGTCATCATATTATTGATTTTGAAAGTGAAAATGTTAGTCATGGCCAGATTTTCAAGTTAAGGCAAAAGTATGAACCAGAAATTTGTAAAAATTAGTGAAAATGATGATAAGAATGTCTCTTATGAAGTTCTTAATAAGAATTCTGATAGAAAAGAGATTATTCTTTATCATTATCTGCAAATCTCACCTTAAATGTGGTTATTTATGGTATTTTATATGTTTGTTTTATGAAGTAATCAACTCAAAATTACTTCATAAACATTGCTACTTGTACTACCATATACATTTCAAAATGCAGTTTCTACAGATTACTCTGGACTGTACTGAAAGTGTTGTGGAGACACATTGGGTATGGTTTACCCGAGGCAAAGCCATGGGGATGGTTTGGGGGGTTGAAAATTTTAAACCCCCCATGACCCAACCTCGAAATGCAAAAATGATGAAAACAGCATTTTTTTCTCCCCTCTCCCTTAAACTTTCCCTCATTTTGTGCTCCAACCCCCTCCCCCTCTTCATGGCACAATCCTGGCTACACTACTGTTGTATAGTATACTCACCCTGAAGCAATTAAACAGATATGTTTGGATGAGGATAAGTTTTAGACTGTTTTGGAGGGCTTACTGTAAGTAAGATGGTTAGGAGAATTGGAACTATCTGAGAGGATTATCCCTTTAAAATATTTTTACAATTTCTGTTAACAGTATTCTTCCACAGTTTGATGGCATTTCTTTACTTAAATGACGAAACCATTTCATTGTTTGGTGTATATGTTTGGGTAACTGACTCAACTCTTTTAAGGTTAGTGTTGGGTATTTCTCTTAAAGAGGCTCATTGAGTTGGTTCATGAAATTCAACATATTTTTCCAAACCTGTTAAGTTTTCTTCACATACCAATGACAAATGGTCAATCTTAGACAATCCCCATACCCTACATACATATTACTGTTTTATGATTGAGTAATTAACGATTCAAGTCGGTTTTCAAAAATTCGTGACCAGACACATTTTCAAATTATGTACAAAATGGTTACAAGTCAGGACACTAGAAAATTCAAAATTTTAATGTTTTCTGTGACTTTTGGACTTGCAACTTGACTTGTTATGCTAATTGTAAGCATTGTTATGTGGTAGTGACCCTTTGGGACTCTCATTAAGTTATCGATATCAACTCAATGAGCTGCTTTAAATAAACTCTCAGTTGGAGGATCTGGAGGAGGAATGTTTATATTTGGAAGAGCGTGGACTTAGTTTGAAATTAAATAGTATTTTTTTTAGATAGGCCTAAATGTATTTTGAGTGAGATTTTAAATAAAAGGTACCTCAAGTCAAAAAATCAAAAGAAAATTGGTTAGACAGCATGAGAAATGAATTCTAACAGTCCAACTCCCATCTTTATAGGACATTCTTGGGCTGAGAAAATGTTGAAGTTTATTCACTCAAATTTATTAATCACAATAATTTGTGATATCATTGGTGTACTACTCAAATTACAGTCTTTTTATTTATAATTTCTTTATTTTTCATTGTTTTTGTGAATGTTACTGCACCTTGTACCAAGATGTGATAGCACTCTTACTCTTATGGGGTTATACATGTAATTAAGCACTCTCTGTGCACCACACTAAGCAAGAATAGAGGAAATATTCAAGGTCATAAAAATATTTTTTATTTTAAAGGGAAAGAAAGCAGGTAATGTGAGTTGCACAACAAGAAAGTCACAAATGATGGTGCAATGGACTAATTTGTTTTAAGTGAATAAATTGCAACATTTTTTAACTCGGCTTAAGAATGTCCAATGAAGATGGGCATTTTACTGTTTGAATTCACTGTTTATGCTTTTTAATATAATTTTGAATCTTTTGACTTGAGGTAAACCGTAAGTGACTGACTTATGGCATTGGTACAAGCATGCTACATGTTGGTAGCATACTATATTCCTAAGGCCATCATTTTATGCAGTGTTTTTCAGGCAAATTGGATTTGAATATTGCATTAACATACCAGATAGAAGCTATTAATGCTTGCAGAAGTATACAGTGAAAATATATTTACATCTTCCTTTTAGAAGATCTGAAAATTTTCTCCTGTGGTTCGTTAAAGAAAAATCCAGCAAGATTCAGTCGTCAAGCAGTTATTCCGAGTGGATTTATGGGTCCTACATAAAGGAAATGGCCAACCCACACTCTCTGCAAGCCCTCAGTTGGCGTCGGCTCTACCTCAGCCGTGCTAAGTTGAAAGCCTCAGGCAGGACGTCAGCACTTCTGGCTGGTTTTGCAATGGTATGTTCATGTTGTCCAAAGTTTGTTTTACTACAGTAAGAACAATAGGGCTGGATGTAAAGTGGGATATGATGAAGAAAGGGCGACTTAGCACAATGACAAAACTGTAAACTGCAGCTGCCTCAGCCATGCTTTCCTGCTACAGTAAACACACTACCAATAGCAGGATTGAGCTTGTCTGGCTAATTTGATGTGTATAGAAACAAGCATGGATGCAGGGTACTGTAGCTTTCCTGAGGGAACTGCTGAATTGTGTTTTTCAACCTGGTGCTTTCTGTAATAGTTAACTGATAAGAAAGAAAGAAAGTTGATGATCATCTAAGAAATTACCAGTGATTGTTCTGCAGTACAGAGATAGTTAAATAGTGGTCATACATGAAAGGGAAAAAAAAGGCTCAAAATTGAACCTAAACTGTGTAAGTTTTTGGGTTTTTTGGAAGATGTTTGTGTTAAAACTTGTAGGATTAATACCAAATTTTAGAACGATAAAATTTCAGTTCAAGCGTGTGTTGGATGTTTGATATAATTGTGTGTTAAATTTGTCTTATTATGCACTTACAGGTGGCCATGGTTGAACTTCAGATTGAAAATGATGATGAACATAAGGGCAATATTCAATATGAAAGGCTAGTGACATGCTTTACAGTATGTTCTGTACTCCTTGTCCTGGTTCATTTGTTTGCTCTACTTATCAGTGTTTGCATCCTACCTAACATTGAAGCGGTCAGCAATGTCCACAATATCAATGCAGTCAACGAGTCTCCCCATGACAGCCTCCATAATTACATCGAGATGGCATGGGCCTGCTCCACCATCCTGGGAATTGTCCTCTTCATCGTTGAAATTATCTTTCTCAGCTGGGTAAAGCTGTATGATCACATGCCTTCGGCCTGGATTGCAACAGGAATATGTATCCCTGCCCTGCTCTTACTGTGCCTCTTTGCTATCCGATTTTACCTTATCTTGATGCAACATAAATTTCACAGGTCATCCAGGGGTCTGGAGGAATTAGAAAATTTGGCAACTAGACTGAATGGGGACAACCAGCAGAATATCCAAACTGTCTAGAGAGAGGCTCATAATCCTTAAAAGCTTGATGGACCAAGTTGACAACATTCTCTAATTTTGCTTTTACCAAAAGGCTATGTGGTTACAGTAATGTTCTCTGTCCGAAAGAAATTACTACCATTCTAGTTAAGCCCTGCCAAAATCTAAAAGCCAAGAAAGCAAATGGATGGCCTTTTAGTGTAGATATAACAGTTAAAATATTTATTTAGTGGAGAGCCCCCACAGCAACATACTTTGTCTTGCCAGTAGAAGGGTTAAAACAGCTCTCATACTGAACTCTGTGGGTACATTAAAATGAATGATTGGGACTTTTGCAAAATACATGTGATGAACAAAACCTAATAAAGGATTTGACAGTAAGGTGGAACAGATTAAGAGGGTTGTACTGTACTTGGAGCTTTTTCAACGGTTGTGTAATCATACAACTCACATCTATACAGTAAGGTAGAACACAACATGCAGTGGTGTATGGAACCTTGTGCCTCGTTGAATGAATGGACGGCCATCATGGTGATTTTTTTTGTTTATGGAAAGTATACAGTACTTTTGTTTTTGTTTCCAGATTGTTTTTTGAAAGTGTCTTTCTTTTTTTGAGGATGTGTGCAAACTTTCTTGAAGAATGAATTTGCTTGAGAGTTGTGTTATTTCAAAGGCATGCTTCAAAGAGATTGCCATGTCCTGAAATGGAAATCCTTCAGTACTCTCGTTTTCCTGTTCACAAATTTTATGCCTTTTCCTTTTTATTTTTTCCTTTTTCTTTTAGCTGTGTAGAGGTTTATTTTATATTACAGTTTATCATAGATGCAAGGTTTTCTTTTTTCTTTTAGAGTCTCTATGTGACTCAAAAGGTTTTCATAAACAGAAATATTATTTAGTACATAGCCTTCACTGTTATGAAAGAATGGGGTTGTTATAAGTGTATCATAGATTATAAATTAATTTAAAATAAGTTCTGGTATTTTTTTTTTTTCTTCATTTTTTGTCAAGATTATGTTTTATTTACTTCCTCTTTTTAACAAATATCAGGACTAACCACAGAAGTAATGAAATTGTTTTCTCATGTCCTTGCAACCCAGTTGGTGCTAAGAATATCCACAAAACCATCTGTAGTAGGCATCTTTAGGCTTGGGGGAATTAACTGAATTTACTTCAGAGTGACAAGTCTGGTCTGAAGTCAAGTAGAAAATCTCAAGTTTTGAGGGTTGCATGAAGTTTTGTGAAATATTTACAAACTTTTGCCTTTGCAAATACCAACTTAGAGAAATATGTTAGTCAGACTTAGATTGTCACCAAGACATAAATCTGGCTGAGCTGTACACCATTTTGTAATATTGGACATGTCACATTCTACATTTTTAACCATGATCTTTTCCCATATCACTTTAAGTGTCTTTGAAAGTTATGCCCCTTGAGTTTTGTTTTTTGTACTGTTACATATCTCATTCCATAACCTCTAGATGATGTTTGCAAGTTTTAACTCATCTTTAAAAATTCCTTGGAAACTTCGTATTTTTTCTCACTCATTTTACAAACCACATTATTGTTGTATATATATTTCACACATCTCATTCCATATCTTGTAGATATATTTTATTTAGTTATAGCTTGCCATGCTGATCATGTGCACTGAACTGTGCCAGCATCATTGTTTCTTCTTCATATGATCCTGTATGGGGCAAGGGGGATGGTAAGTGTGACAGAGTGGGGATGTTCCATAAGAATTGGTAAGCGTGTGTTTTTCTTAGATTGTTTAATGCTTTGTACAGCTAGTCATTTTTGTGGAGAGGTCACATCAAAATGTGCTTTAAAGTAAATACAAAAAAAAATAATAGTAAAAAAAAAAATAAGAGGAGCCTTGAAGCATAGATCTTCATCTTGTATTAAACTACAGCTGAAAGATGGGCTCTAAAGGCCCAATTCTCTCACCCCAGTACCAATTCTCCTAACCTTACATAAGCCCCTCCCCTAATTGTCTGAACTTCATCCTCATCCAGACACAAATTCACACAATTGCTTCAGGGTGAGTATACAGAAAAGCTCAATGTGTATAATGAAAACACTCTCAGTACAGTTCATTTTGTGTAACAGAAGGTTTGGTACCCTGCATTGTTTCAATTAGCAGTCAATCAAAAAGCTGAGCCAAGTGAGATTATTTGTTACCCCCTACAAGAAGTGCAGTTTTGGGTGAGAGGATTGGCCCTTTAAGATAATTGGCAGTGGTAGACCTCTGCCTACACTTTAAAATATTATTTTGAAATAACTGATGAAGTTGTTACTTACGGCTTTATATTATGTAAAACATTTCAGCTGAATATATCACTTAAGTACTAATCCCACCATTCAGTCAGTAGTTGTAAATAAGAAATTAAAGCATAATAATCATAGCCAGAAGTTTGTACTAGCTTTGTACTAGCATTGAAAGCAATTAGTGTCTTGACAGGTTTGTCACCAAAAAGAGGATGCTAGCACACACCACTCCATGTTGGACACCATTACTTTGCTGAAAAAACATACAAATTTATTATTTTTAATTTTTTATTCATTAGTATGTACCAGCTTACATATTTACAGTTGGATATGTACAACACATATCATTGATTGGGTTAAAACTAACTTTCTTCAAGTAACATTTGACAATAATTTTCACAATAAGTAATCAGTAAACCATCTTGACGATTAAATGTTCTATCAAAATTGATCAATTTGATACCCAACTTTTCCATGCCCATGTTACATTCACATATGGTATGCTTAGGGACCCCAAATCAGCCAACTTGTGGGGTCCATATATGGGGCAGTCCATGTGACCCATATGGGATAGTTCAGGGGTTCATTATGGCAACTGATATGATAGTAAACTGTGGGTATCTGTAAATTGCAAAACAACCCTCATGCATGTGGGTTACCTATATGGGGCCCATACAGGTTTGCTCCCTGGGTAATAGAATATCTTTTAAAACCAACATGGTTATTTTTGTCATATTATAGTTATGTGACATAGGCCTACGTAGCAAACGTAGTAAAATCAGTCCACTAAAAAAAATTTTGTAGAATTACTAGAATTAGGCACCTTGTCATTCCTTCAGCAAACCACTGAAGCTGCAGCTGTTTTGTTGCTACTTTCATTACCGATGGCAGACCACTAAAATGTATAAAGTGTAAAATGACATACCCTTTAAATTATGCTACTTCTGTGTGCTCTACCCCTTGTCGAAGTTTTCAGATAGGATATGCCACCCCTCTGGTCGAAGTTAACAATGAGGGCTTTTATGGCACTTTCAAATTTCCATATCATGACCATTGAATTTATTAGCTAAGAGTGCCTTGAATGAAAGTTTCCTGCTAATTGCTACACAGAGAAGGCATTTCACAGAGTGGAGTAATACAATAAAAGTAGCACTAAAATTAGTCATGTTGCCTTAAATTTTTAGCAATCTGTGTTTCAATTCATTGTCTACAAAATCCAAATGAAAAATTGATCATAGTTCGTAAGTAGCACAGTCAGAAACCACATCCCATAAAATTTTAAGGCACTCCATCTGTCAGCAAACATTTTCCAGGGTAAGGAGATTAAGTTAGTGGTCTGCACCTACAATAGTAGGATAAACCTAGCCTCTGAGGAGTGTGTATATCAAAGTGTGGTTGCAGCTGCGTCAGCTTGGCTGAGACAGCTGCAGTTTTGCACTGTTTTGACTTGGCGTCTTAGTGAAACAACATGCAATTTAGTGAAAGTTTTCTCAGACTTCACTGCTGGTTGAGTTTCTTGATACGAATTACAAGTATTTGATCTGTATTGTGTTAACAATGCACGATGGAAGAAGAAATGTTTATATCTGAAATAGTTTGAGAGATAAAATAGCACTAAGAATTAATATTACTAACATTTGAGATTCTGGGTTGTTAGGGAAGAATTTCATTTCTAGAGGAGATAATATCTAATACCCAACTTGCAGAGAAAGTTTTTTGACCCTTATATGTTAAGGGCACGGTTCTAGAGTCATGGTTTACCATGGTCCTGAGGTTCAGTAACAGCATCTACACTAAAATAAAAGTGTTTAAATTTACACTACATCTTTCTGTAGATAGACCAGAAACCTATGCTTCTTTGGTCTAAGGACCGCTAATTAATGCTGCAACAAGGGGTCCACCCGATGTTCCCGGGGTTCAATGTTCCTAAAGGTTGGACGTACCCCGATTTCCTATCTCTCGATGATTTGGCAGTGATTGCGAGGTTCACTTTTCCTCAGGGTTCGATGTTCTTAGAAGTGCTGATGTTCCCCAAATTCGGGAAGAGTGAACCCTGGGAACATTGATATAGCCCCCAGCAGGGCGGTACGTGTAAATTCGTTTTTGTGAACTCTTAAGCCCATTCCCACTCTGCAAGAACACTCATGTAAATTGTTAAAACTTTTTCTTTTGATCCGTAATATTAAGGTCTGTAACCGACCATATTGTGTATAGGTGTCGGGGATCCACTTTTCTTCAGAACCTAAAGGTCTGGTGAAACGAAAATTACAATGTTGGGTAATTCATGTTAAAAACATTGGAAACCTAAAACTTAGCCACAATTTCCATTAAAATGCCTCAAAAATGGACCATTTTATAGGATGATTTCTGATTGCACATAATCATGCCTTAACATGAGCTAAATGCAGAAAAAGGTCATATATGGTTAATGTTATCCTTTGTTTGGTTAATGTTATCCTTTGTTTTTGGAACCTCGTCCTTCATTAACCTTCTTTTAAGGACAATTGTATGTCTTAAGGGCTTTATTTTGGATGTTCAAATTGTGTCCTTGAGTAAACCATATGTATTACATATACCAAACTATCTGATATATAATGAAGAAATAATTCAACAAAAAGATGTCAGTTTACTGTACTGAAATCCACATCATTATTTTGCATAGGCAAGACAAAACGTTGCTCCGACCGGAAACAAAAACTTTGAAGTGGTATGCCGCATCTCGAGAATGATGAAAGATAATGACGAAATTCTAAGGGATTTTCCCCCATGGGAAATCTTCCTTTTTTAACGCCAAGTAAAGTAGCATTTTGCAGGCATGCCACTATACCTTTGTCATCCGATGCTTCACTAACATCACAAGTCCCTTTATTCTGTCGGGCAAAATCTTGTGTAATGCGGTAGCTAGTGCAGCTAGTTGAGAAGCAGCCGACCCACATGTGGACTCTTGCTCAAAACACTGTTGATTTTTGCCCGACAGTGGGCGTGGTTTACCAATTGTGACATCATGTGAAAAGCACAAAAATGAGCCTGGGTTTCTTTTGGCGTTAACGAAGTTAACCAATAGTTACTATATTTTCAGCGAATACACTCACAATGTATCTTATGTAAAAGAGAAAGGGAAAAGGACCGGGGGTATGGCACTTCGCTCTAACAGTGAGGGAAATTCCTTGCCTATGTGTGACCATGCTCTTTGAATCTGATATACCTTGTGCCCAAACAACCTTTGTGAAGGTCATTGGAGAAATAAAAAGTTATCTCAATGCTGCATTCTTAATTTGTGTTTTTATTCTCACAGCGTTATTGTTCTCTATGTGAACAAATAAGCAAGCATTGATATATCCCAGGATGGCACTTTATTGCCCTTTGCTCTCCCAAAATGAGAACCTTTGGGATGATTCGCTTAACCCTTTACCGTTGTTTGGGTTCTTTTGGGCCCATGCGGAGAGCGCGGCTGTCACCCATCCTTACTGTTTCACGCGGAGCCCGAAACTGCCAGTAGCTACCCGGAAATTCGGCCACAACAACGAGAGGGACAATGGTTTAAGGTCACGGGGTCAATAACCTACGGAAGCTGATGCGGGGCGTGCTACGTCCGCTTTTCCGCCCACTCCCGAGGCGCGCAAATATGCTCCGATTGGAGCACAACGGTAAAGGGTTAATCTAAAGTATCTGCCGCACGGGTCTGTGCACAGAGAGAGAGAGAGAGAGGGGGAGAGAGAGCGGCATTAGCTTTGCAGTAAACACACTGCACATGCTTATTTTAACTAGCTTAAAGGATCGACGAGGGGCTCGAGGGACAATCGCTCTCTCTTGAGGTCCAGGATGTCTTTTTGGTACACCTGACGACCATACTGGTACACCCCATTGTGGACTGACGTAAAAATTCTTCAGTTTTACGTTTCCTATAAAACGGTAACCAAATATGTTCAATCTTACGATCCCCAAATTTTAAGACCCGCTTGGAGTGCTCAAACGTTTGCATTCGGCTTCTAGTGGGGCTCCCGTTGCTGTACTTCGAGCCGCAGCTTGTGCCCCGTGGCCTTATCTTTTACCGCCCCTTGATGAGGTTTTCAGCATGCATGGAAAATAGATTCCTGTAAATTTTCGACGCTCTTCGCGTGAAATTCTCACAATCGAAGTTGTATCACTATCATGTATAATTATCACAAAGATTACAGTGAACTATTTTGAAAAGTGACCTGCCTAAAAATTATAGACCCATTAGTTCATTACCCTGTTTTGTTTTTTATTTTTTCTTTGTTTCCATGAGATGTGACATAAGTACAGTTTTAATAATTGATGCTGAAGCCACCGTAGCAAGATGATAGTGACTGTTTTCTGGACCGAAATAGTAATATTTAATCATTAATTTCAAGTATTAGATCAATAGTGACACCGAATTTGTAATAGGAAATTATTATAATCTTAATTGTGCAGTAATAATAACAAATAACTTACACATTGTAGCTATATAGAGTCAATTTAATTTCCACGGGATATCATTAACTAATATTTCCACCTTTACGAAGGACTCGGGGATTTTGCTCGCCTGGAGTTGGACCATGTACTGACAAAAGGAACATTTGGGACGTTTTGTTAAAAGCTTTCAAGAAACCCAATTATTCCCCTGGATCCGCAAAAGTGGTTTTCGTTCCACAGGGTCGTGGCTAGGGTGTAAAGTTTGAGACCTACGTCAAGGTCTAAAGTCGACTGGCTGGATGTTTTTCCAACTTGGGTCAGGCATATTTCTGGCAGTACGAATCAGTACTTTAAGGCCCAGTTCTCTCACCCCAAACAGTACCAAATCTCCTAACCTTCTTACTTAAGCCCCTCCCACAATTGCCTGAAATTCATCCTCAGCCAGATACAATCTCAGTTTATTGCTTCAAGGTGAGTAAAGAAAAACTTAATTCTCAGTACGGTTCATGCTGTGTAATATAAGCTTTAGTACTCTGCATTGTTTAATTAGGTGTCAGTCAAAGAGCTCAGTCAATTGAGAATTTTGGTACCCCCGTACCAAAATTGTAGTTTGGGTGAGAGGTTTGGCCCTCTAATACATGTCATGCTAATTTAAAAAAGTAAAACACACATGGCACAAATATCGAGTTCTCGTCTCCACCTCGAATAATTTATACTTTTAGGTGAACTATTGCCCAACTTTTCTTTTCAGATTCCTCTCATGCAAGTTCGCTTGGCCATTTCTCGGTATATAACACGAACAGTGGCGTATTCACCAGGATGGTTTTGAGGTTTGACCCCGATGACCCAACCTTGAAATATAACAAAACACCTAATAGCGGTTTTCCTCTCTCGTCGTAGAGTTTTCCCTCATGTCGTGCTCCAACCCCCCCCCCCTCCCACAACACAATCCTGACGCTACTGGACCCGCATCGCACCATCGAGTGAGTCTTTAGAGAAAGAAAGGACAGTATGGTCAATGCTGTTCTGGGGGACACCCTTTTGAAAAGAACGCACTTTTAAAGCGGCTCATTGAGTTGGTTCATGAAATTCAACAAATTTTTCCAAACCTGTTGAAGTTTTCTTCACATACCAATGACAGATGTTCAAACTTGGACAATACTCATATACTATACATACAAGTAACTGTTTTATGAGTGAGTATTTAAAGGTTTGATTCTATTTTCAAAACTTTGTGACCAGATACTTTTTCAAATTGTGCTCAAAACCGTTACAAGCCGAACACCACAAAATTCAAAATTCTAACTTTTTCCATAACCAATGATCTGAAACTTGACTTATTATACTTGCTATAAACATTATCATGTGATAGTGACCTTTTGGCACTTTCATTAAGGTTATCTATATCAACTCAATGAGCCTCTTTAAAAAAGTCGAGATGCAAAATAGTTATGTATTTGACACATATTGAAGCAGACTTCGTTTCATTTCGTTAATTATTTTTCGCTTTAACAAATGTGTAACATTTGATTAAAAAGAAATTATTGTACATGAGTAAGCGAAAGGAAGTGCCAAAAAGTTATGCCGTAGAGGGTGGATGGCACGGGCGGAGGGGACATGCAGTAGCCTATGTTGTGTTATCACCCCAACGAGTCTCTTAGTGGACATCCTGCTGTTAGCAGGCTATTGTGTTTGCGTTTAAACTACTACATTCAAAAATCATAAATCTTACTTGCGCTACTATAAATAATACTAAAAGAGTCTTTCAACGACTTCAGTGCTGAGCAGTCGACCTTTCCAACTAAGTTACATGGCATACATACGGTATCTGTATATTATACTGTTTAGAGACCTTGGTATATTATGATTTTGAGAGAGCGCCATCTTTCAGCTCCTACAGGTAGCGGGCCACTAATTATAAGTCCCATTGACTTACACACTAAATTAGGCTACTTCCGTGCCCCCTAGCTCCCAGTAGAAGTTTTCAACCAGGACATGCTACCCCTCTGATCGAAGCCCACAATCTCGGCTTTCATGGCACTTTCAAATTTCCATACCATGACCATTGAAATTTTGAGCTAGAGAGCCTTGAATGATAGGGATGTGTTTCCCGCCATAATAGCTACTCAAAAACGGCATTTCACAGAGCGGAGTAATACAATAAAAAAATGGCACTAAAATTGGTCAGATTGCCTTGAATTTTGCACAGTATGTATTTCAACTCATTGTCTACAAAATACAAATACAAAAATGATCATATTTTTTAAGTAACACAGTCAGAAACAACATCAACAAACAACTCTCAACAGCAAATCATAAAACTGGGCAGTCTACTACACTTCTTCAAGTTGAGGTGACTGCTCTTGCCCTTTAAGATGGTATTGTCAACATGGAATGATTCAATTGTCAACGGCAATAAAGGAAAAAGTTGAGCTTTGATAAGATATGATTGGTATTTTCAGTCCATGGAAGAGTATCGTTAAGAACGATATCCAGATATTTAGATATGTGGACTCTAACCCTAACACGCTCAACTGTAAAATCGGAAATAACTTTAGGAACTGATGGATCAGTATCTTCTCTAAAATTAATAATCACTTCTTTTTGTCTTATTGTTGTCTTTACAATACTGAACAAAGTTGCTGATTTCATCAACATATAATAATATAATATAATTTATATAGGGTTAACAAAAGAAATGTCAACACTATGCAACACTCCATCTCATTTTTTGCATAAGCAACAAGTTTCTTCAGAAACATTCAAACTTTGAAGAGATTTATCTGAAGGACCGTAAAAGATATTGAAATAATTCCAATCGAGTTTTTTTTTTCCTCAGAACCGTTCACCTCATGACTGCCAAGTGAAGCCAGGACATTTGCTGACGTGTCACACTACCTTTACTGCTTTAAGAGCCTACAGAAGAGTTTGAAAAATCATGACCTTTCGAAATTCTTGCATAAACGAGCCATACGCAATGGTTTTTAAAAGGTGAGTACTAACGTGGAGCATTACTAATTTGCCAGAGGATGCCTGGGGCGTGGATCTTAGAGGACGGTGTTCCTCTCAAATTTGGGAAACCCTGTAAGTTTAGAAGGCAGATCGCAAAAATGAAATATTTGTTCGGTTTCAGCTGTTGAATAGAAATATTAAAAGTAGTAATGACGAATGTGGTAATGCGGAAAAATAATTATGAGAAAAAATCTTAGCCTTCTATTCATTAAGTAGTTGCTCTTCTCATAATAACCCTGTCTTTTGCACCTGAACTTAACTTTATGAAAAATTGAGTTAACGTATGGAAGGAAGCAAAATATAACTGATGGCGGAATAATTTTCGGAGCGTGAACTTCCCAAGACCAAAATAAATAATTTTGTTGTTGAACTTTTCGTCTTTTGAACAGGTGGAGCGATTATAAAAAATATCAACTTAAACAATTGTATGTCATGACTCATGTTAGCAAGCGAAAATTTATATTGACTTAGTGACAAGTTAGGCGGCACATGATTCTTTGCCTGAAATATGTAATGGTAAAGAATAGCTAAGTGGAACACCACCAGTACTTGGCTGGAGTTTAAGAAAATTTTAAATAATAGCGACCTTTATATCAAATAACATTTCCTAGGTTTGTAAGTAGGTTCCAAGCAGTTGCTGTTTTGATTTTTTTTTTTTTCATCTTCATTTATTTTTCAATTGTTGCAATTCGACAGTCCGGATGAAATAAATGTGGACACGCAAAAAATTGAAGTAGCTTACTGCAAAACATCCATACGAATGTTTAACGACTAAAGTTGAATAAGCTATACGTTGGAACAAGGCATCAAAAAGTTATCGCTTCATAAATTAAACAATCAAAATTTTCATTAACGGCAAAGGCTGCTCCCTATGCACCAGGACAAACTCATCAAAGAACAAAAGAGTGAAAATTTCAAAGTGTTAAACGGTCAACGTCCAACAACATTTCCATTGGTACCGTATTTGTACGGTATACAATACATCTTCTATTTGTAATGTAAATGTATGCTAGCTATAGCGAAATGCAGTCGAAAAACAAAGGAATTAGTATGAGCACCACATCTAGTTCATCGGTAACAACAGCTAGGATTTTTGGTTTCGATGATAAGAGAAACCAATGCATTCATGATGGCGTGCGTGTGTACGTATGTATGTATGTATGTATGTGTGTGCGTGTGTGTATGTGTGTGTGTTTGTGACACTTTGCTTGTTAACACGATATCTCAAGACAGGAATGTCTGACAGTTTTCAAACTTGGTACATAGATGCACCATATTGGGAGGAAAAACTCTGTTGTCTTTGGTAGAGGTCAAAGGTCATGTGGGGTCACCAGGGGTCAAAGTCTAAAAACCTCGTTAACACGATATCTCAAGATAAGAATGTCCGACAGTTTTCAAACTTGGTACATAGATGTGCCATATTGAGAGGAAGAACCCTATTGTTTTTGGTGGAGATCAAAGGTCATCTGGGGTCACCAGGGGTCAAATTCTGAAAACCTTGTTAACGCAATATCTCAAGGTAGGAAACTTGGATAGATTTCATATTTGGTATGTGGATGCGTTATAGTCAGAAGATGGTCCTTATTGTTTTGGCGGAGGTCAAAGGTCATCTGGGGTCACCGGGGGTCAAAGTTTGAAAATCTCGTTAACACGATATTTCAAGTTTGGAAGCTTGGAAAGATTTCATATTTGGGTATGTGGATGCATTATGGTCAGGACATGGTCCCTATTGTTTTTGGTGGAGGTCAAAGGTCATCTGGGGTCACCAGGGGTCAAAGTCTGAAAACCTTGTTAACGCGATATCTCAAGGTAGGAAACTTGGATAGATTTCGTATTTGGTATGTAAATGCGTTATAGTCAGTATATGGTCCTGATTGTTTTTGGCGGAGGTCAAAGGTCATCTGGGGTCACAGTGGTTCAAAGTCTGAAAATCTCGTTAACACAGTATCTCAAGTTTGGAAGCTTGGATATATTTCATATTTAGTATGTGGATGCCTTATGGTCAGGAGATAGTGCCTATTGTTTTTGGTGGAGGTCAAAAGTCGTCTGGGGTCACCAGGGGTCAAAGTCTGAAAACCTTGTTAACATGATATCTCAATGTAGGAAGCTTGGATAGATTTCATATTTGGTATGTGGTTGCGTTATGGTCAGGAGATGGTACCTAATGTTTTTGGTGGAGGTCAATGGCCATCTGGGGTCACTGCTGGTCAAAGTCTGAAATTCCTGCTTATGCGATATCTCAAGATAGGAAACATGGATACATTTCGTATTTGGGTATGTGGATGCATTATGGTCAGAGGATGGTCCCCATTGTTTTTGGCAGATATGAAAGGTCATCTGGGGTCTCCAGGGGTCAAAGCCTGAAACCTTTTTTAAATATGATCTTTCAAGATAGCTGTTTGTCCATTTGTCTGTCTGTTGTTTGTATGTCTAACTATGGAATGACAAAATTATGTTTTGAACATGCTAGTATAACATTTGAATGAGAAGATAATGGTGCTTGATGGCATTCTTTGAAACGGAACATTTATGTATCATCGAAACCTCAATGCAGTTTTGCATTCTGGTTCCAGGGGGCAAAGGAAAGAAATTTCCCCAAAATTTTTCCCGGACAATGTGTATGAATTTAATGTAAAAAATGCAAATTTACAAGTATAACAACATTACCATGTCATTATGTAATATTACCTGCATTTTTAATCTTAAAGTATAACATAGAGCAATTGGAAATAACAGCTCTAGTATATTAGTATATCATTTTGGTCAACAATATCTGGTTTATTTGTATGTATTAAAGCAGTGGCGTACCCAGGATTTCGCTGAAGAGGGGGGGTATGCAGTTTGGTCTGAGGGGAGGGGTGTCCCGAAATTTTTTGACGTTTTCAAGGAGCCTAGATGCAAAATGGTGCAAGATTTTTTACTTTGACAGGAACAGTGTAAAAAGGTGAATCGTGGTGGTTTATTAGGATAAAACTGAAACTTTTGTGTCTTTACATGCATTCTTATGCCATCTATGCTACCTTACGAAGTAAAACTTGTCATTAAATTTGCACACTTTTAGGAGTCAAAATAAAGGAGCATTGATCGGTATAGGGTTTGTGGTATTTCTTGGCTACAAAACGATATTTTGTCATAAAGATTATCTAAGCGGAGAGCCACCATTGGTTGGCGCGGAGCGTAGAGAAAATTTTGAAAAATCAGACCCCTCAGATGGCCGGAAATAGCATTTTCCAGACTTATACGAAAAATCTACCTTCTTTTGTCGTTTGCAAATAAAATCCTTCCTTCAAAATATGTTCGCAAACTGCAAAGAAAGTTAAGGGGTAATCTGACCCAAAAATGTAATCTTGCCTGAGCGAAACGCCACCATTAGTTGGTGGGGAGGGTAAAATAAATTTCGAAAAATAAGACCCCTCAGAAGGTCAAAAATAGCGTATTCATGCTTGTTAGGAGAATGTAAACGTGTAGTCTTTATTTTGACCGATGCCACCAGTGGGAAACAGAGTCTACCTTTTAAAGTAAAAATTGGAATTTGACAGAATTTGCCTATTTGTAGGAATTAAAATATTGGCATCACTGAGGGACGTACTTGCAGAGACAATCCTTCTCCTTTGAGAATATTTTAAAAATTGGATGTTCTTATATGCAACCTGGTGCCACATATGCTATCTTTTGAAGTAAAATCTGTGTTACTAAAGTTTAACTACTTATTTTTCAGAACAAAGAAAAAATGGCATCTGTGAGGGGTCCCCAATGCCCCCCCCCCCCCTTCGTACGCCACTAAAAGGAGGCCTAATAGTGGCTCGATCAAACAGGATATCCTGTTAGAACAGCAGTCTGTTAAATGAAGAAGGCTACAAGGTACGGTACTCATGGACCTGTTTATTGTTACACCCCAAGTGAGCAGAAAGCTTTTTCCGGAACTAGTCTGTAAGCCTCCATGGATTAGGCTAAGTAACAAAATGTAAGTATGCCAATGGGTCCTGTTCGTTGTAATTTCTAGACTAACTTTAAGTTAATCGTTGGCCATGGATTGTTTCAGTCCCATCCATCGTTATGTACACAGAGTAAAATCGGTATAGCTGCTACTACTACCTTGCGGGACAATATAATGAACTGGGGGGGGGGGGTCTACGTTAGTGACTTGTCAGTTTTCACTTCCTTTTACTGAATTCTCAAAGTGTACAACGCAGAAACTGTTTGCAAGGGGATAAGTTCGGGTTTACAGCCTTTCAGTTTAAGTTGTACTGTATCAGCTGTTGTTAAATTCCTGGATAACAGCTTCATGTGCACTGAAATGCATGGATCATAAAGACCGCGCGTATACAAGGGACATTCAATCTGCTATGCAGCGAGGACATTTCTGTGGAACGCGAGTAGGGCCGGTTCATGCGATTCTGACGAAATCTCAAATCTGGATTAATTTGTTGCATGAAAATACGAATTATGTATGACAAATGTCTCAGAATTTCCGTTCTAACAAAAATGCTGAGAAATCTTTGTTAGAGTAAGAAAATTCATCAAATTTTCCCAAATTATTTTCCAGGGGGCAACTTGCCCCCTGCCCCCAATAGATATGCCACTGGGTAACAAACCAAACGAGTATTTAAATTTGCGTAATAAAAAGTTGAAAACAAAGTTGTTATAAGGGCACGTAAGGAAGTTCTTTGCGCATGGGTACCACAATTTGAGTGACTATGTATACTACGGTCGCTCGGAAAAATACCCCGCCCGCAATGCGACTGAGTTTGGAGATCAATCAGGCTGCGGGAGAACCTTAGGACGAGACCCCAACCCAACCTCCCAGACAGTAATGGAGTCGTTGCAGAGAAAATACCACGACGTCGATTTGATTTTGAAAGCGGGAACATCTATATCCTGAAACGTTTCTCATATCCCGGTGAGGAGTCTAAGGGGGAGGGCACAGTGCAAGATGGTGCCAAATGTTTCAGTGTTTGGGGTACTATGAAAATTGAAGGGGCATTGTATACTTCATTTCCCAAAGAAAAAAGCTACCTGTAGGTTCAGCCAGGAGTGCTGCTTGGATTTGTCGACATGAAGGCCAAGCAAACTGACTGGTGGGCAGGTGCTCTTAAGCATCGACAGATGCAATGGGAGTGCCAAAATTATGCACTGCTCAAAATATACAGTGCGCGAAGCGCGTGGAAAAATGGGGTTTACAGTGAACAAGATTTCGTCTTTTGCTTCCTTTGAGAAAAATGCAGAAATCGTTGTTTAACAAATCTGCCCTACCTAAGAACAAACCAAGATGTTCGGTAGGGCGACTGCGTGGTCTTCGTTGGGGATTACACTCTATTCATTACCCGTCAAGGCTCGCATGCGAAACTGATTTTTCTTCCTTACAAAATAACCTATTAATGTTTTCCACCATGCAGGGGTGTCGATTTAGGGGGGACACGGGAGACATGTCCCCCTTTTTTGAGTGGATGGGACACTAACGTAAAAGTTCCTCCCCCCACTTTTTATGACGTGAAACTTAAAAATTAGGTACCACCAAAAAGCCTATAGCCTACATGTAGGTTATAAAAGGTGTCCTCTACCGTTTAGATCGATTTCTGTATCAATAATTCCACATGTTTACTTTGCAAATCCTCAAAATTTTCGCGTGTTCCGCGCGCGTGCAGTCTCACTGATGTTCTTTTTTCATTTGCATATCAAACACATTGTTCATCGGTCTCTTTGATTATGTCGATTTTTCGTGTGCATAGGTCAACAGGTGTGGTTATGAGGGAGTACAGTAATTAGGAATATGAGGAATATGGATCGACCCCTACTAGGTTTGAATGAAACCTCTGGTCTTTAGTGAATGACCAACCTGGCAGGCTGAAATTGGCAAACACATTTTAAGGAAACTGAAAATGTCTCGGTGCACAGTCTGCATGCAACGTTTTTAGAAAATATATGATTTCTAATGCAAAATTTCGACACATTCACATCATTCATTTGTATAGTGATTCGACCCCTTTCGTATTTAGCCCATTATCAGAGAAGTAAAATCACACCGACGTTTGCTAGAAAAGAGGCTTCAACCAGGAATTAGAGCCTTACACCTCCATTCACTGCCCTCAGATAGTGTATTATGAGGTGTCGTTTTTGTATCAACAATCTTACACAGGTAGGCCTATGCAACGGTGTCTCAGAAACACCGTACCAGTGGGTACTATTCCCCCACCCCTCGATCTGTGATTTTCCCTTTGTAGATTGAAGTGCGCTTTTGATCAAGTCATGGATTTATTTTACCTTCTCCCCATTTCAAATGGTTCCTTACTATTAGAACTTATGCACAAATCTTTCGCAAACTATGACAATTTTCGTTGTGATTCCAATTACTTTTAGAGTACACCTGGTATTTAAATTGTCCGTATAGTCAGTTGAAGTAATTACCCACACTTTCAAGATCAAGTTTTGAAGACATTGGAGTTTCCTAGTAACTCAAAATATTGAAAATTTAGCACCATTTTGCATCTGGCCCCTTCTCTTGGACACCCAGTGGCGTAGCTACAGGGGGCAGGCGGCTCTGTAAAATGAAGAATTCGGAAATTTGCTGTTTATGAAACCCGTGTAGGTGTGGTTTTCAACTCATGAAATCCCAAAATCTCCTCCATTAAAAACTCCTAATTCGTCATTATTTGTCTCAAAGGGGCAAAATGCAATTCCTAAGCAGAAGTGCTCGCTCATATCTTAAGTAAAATTATCCGAGGTCTGGATTTTGAAAGTGAAAAAACCGGAAATTTGCTCTATGTGACCCCAGATCATCAAGTGACACTAGTAACTACAGTGCTATTTTCATGAATTTTCTTTCATTAAACTCAAAATTTTCTCCACTATAAGCTCTTGACTCAAAAAATTTCGTCAGGCAGCCTCATTTCGTTGAGGTTGGATAACATTATTTAGCAACAACGATCTTTGGTCGCCGTTCAGTCTCAGATATGCCAGTAGGAAACGCATTCTTCCGTAATCTCCCAACTTTTCAAATTTTCATACAGGAAACACAGAATCTTAAACTTTCCTGCAATACAAGCTCTATATTTTCAAATATTTGAAAAATGATAAAAATTTCAGCGCGCTTTGCGCGCCGCAAATAACGCCCCGAGTACAGTGGTGTTCACACTCAAAAAGTCGTAAAATCTAGGTACTTGTCCACCCCCTTCCCTCTTACCGAAAAAATGTCTAGCTACTCCCCCCTCCCCCCTCCATCCAGTCAAGAATGGAGCCATGCATGGCAGAGCAGTAATGTAAATGGTCTGAAGGCCTTGGGGTTGGTCAAGTGTTGTCCTTAAGTGGACATATACCTTCTTCGGGAAGCAGTATCAAGTTTGGTTTCGCCGAACGGCCCTTTGCCAGAGGGTCGGGAGGAGGACTTTAGAAAAAGTTATCATCTGATTATCTTGCCCCGGTATTCCCCCATTCCAGAGAAAATAAGCCATGATCTTGACAAGATTGTTTATGGTTTCACCTGGAAAGGAAAGACTGAATCGCTGGCGAGGAAGGTAGTGTGTTTGAATAAGTTAAACGGGGGTTCGGATTGGAAAACTTCAGGGCGAAAATGAATGCGTTTCTTATCAGGCCATTGATATCTCTATTGCGGGAAGATTCGCCTCTTGTGCATTTCTTTCTCATTCGATTTTTACGGCTTCCATTTTGAGGCGTTTTTACCCTCGTCTGTGGTCAAATTCTAGACCTAATTGTAGCATTAGTAGTCCATCACTAAGGATGGCTTGTGAGAAAATTATTTATTAACACGCCTCTGATAATGGTTTCTTACGTAGTGCGAAAAAGATTAAAGACATTGTTGGGGAACTTTCTCCAAAAGATGTAAAACCATCTGTAGTGTTGAAACATCCGGCATTACCGTGGGGGGGGGGGGGGTGGGGCTGGGGATTGGAAAGCTTTTTTAACCCTCTTTTAGATCAGAGACAAGTTGATTTTTCGTGGAGATTGGCTCGTTCTATGCTATATACTGGGGCGAAGTTGAAAAAGTGGAAAACTTATAACGGAGCGTGTAAAGTTAGTAACTGTTGGGAGGTAGAGACCACACGTCATATTTTTTGAGAGTGTTCTAAAGCTTATCATATTCTTGTGTGGGTTCATTCCGTGGCCCGGAAAATACTTGGAAATCATTTCGATTTTACCCTTAACTTTTTCATGTTTGGTTCTCCATCTCCTCCAAGTGCAACAACTTCGGTACTCAATAGAGTTTGGTTTATTTTTGTACGTAGTTGCGAAACATATTATGTGGAAATATAGATGTATTCATGTATATGAAAAAAGGTGGTTGAAAGCAGTAATGTCATTAAAATGATCTCTAAGGAGATTAAGGATAGGGTGACAGCTGACTTTAGCCGTCATCCCATGGCAAGGTTCTTAAGAGATTGGGTTACTGGAAAGTCGTCCTTTGTCAGGGTAGACAATAATGTTTTGCAACTTGATTTATCTTAATTAGACACCGTACGGTATGTTAATATAACTACTTATTACCTTCTAAAGCTTCGACAGCATGCACCCTTGTTGAATAGTTGTTAGTATTCTCTCTGTTGCAGCTACATAAGAGTGTGTTTTTGTTCTTTTGTTTTAATTTATATTATTTTACCTTGTATTAATTCCTTCCTGATTATTTCATTAAAAGATACCTTTCTTACATTACATTTTTATCACATTTTGTAACAGGTTTGCAAAATGCATGTGAACTTTTGTCAATAAACTCAAAGAAAAGTATCTGTTCTTTTCATTCATTGTATAGAATGGAGCCTTACATGACGGACCAATAATGTAAATGGTCGGAGGGCCGTGAGGTTGGCCACGTATTGTCCTTCAGTGGACGTAATTGCTTCTTCGGGAAGCAGTGAAAGTTTTGATTTCGCCAAACGGCCCATTGCCAGAGGGTCGGGAGGACTTGAGAAAAAGTATACTGGCTCAGCTTTTCGGCCTTTTGGCTAAGACCATGTGCAGCATCTGTTCTTTTCATCCAGTCTAGAATGGGGCCATGCATGACAAACCAATAACGTAAATGGTCTGAAGACCGTGAGGTTGATCACGTATTGTCCTTCGGTAGACGTAATAGCTTCTTCGGGAAACCGCAGTTAAAGTTTGGTTTCGCCGAACGGCCCTTTGCCAGAGGGTCGGGAGGACTTTAGAAACACTATTATACTGGCTCAGAAGGCATGACTCGCTTTACACGAAGATTGTGCACAATAAATTTTGGTGCAGACATATATGGTCCAGATATGGCCTAAATTAAATCTCTATATGAAACATATATGCACCACATGTGTCCCATATAAAATTTGAGCCATATCAAATTTTGTATGAACCATGTAGTCCTTTATGTTATATATCAATTTTTGTTAAAGCCAGATACAAATTCAATATCTGGACCAGATATGGGCCAGATATAAATTTCCATATATGGCCCATAGGCCTATATGGATTTTGAATAATGGAAATTACATTTTACCACATCTTGTAACAAGTTTGTAAATTGCAGGTGAAGTTTTGTCAATTAACTCAAAGAAAAGTATTTGTTCCTTTCATCCAGTCTAGAATGGAGCCATAAATGACAGACCAATGATGTAAATGGTCTTCTTCGGGAAGCAGTTTAAAGTTTGGTTCCAAACGGCCCTTTGCCAGGGGATCGGGAGAACTTTAAAAGAGATTTGGGAGTGTCTAGAATGGAGCTATATATAACAGACCATGATGTAAATGGTCTGTGGGCCGTGAGGTTGGTTAAGTGTTGCCCTTCAGTGGACGTATAACTTGCGAGTCTTTGGAAACTGCAGTTTAAAGTTTGGTTTCGCCGAACGGCTCTTTTCAAGGCTTGGGCTTGGACTAAGGTTGATATTGACATCAGCTGATCAGGTCCCGATTGGGTTCCCGGGCCGAATGGGGGGGGGGGGGTGCAAGAGAAATGGCCGGAAAGACATTGAAAACTCTTTAGGGCCAAGTTAGGACCGAGTGGGGGTTATACAGTAATTGGGCCAAGTTAGCCATTGCGGCCTAATGAAAACACCCTGACAAAACTGATCGGGTCCCAATCTCATTGGGAGCCCAATCGGGATCTAATATGATGTGGTGGCAGGGTCAGGACATGGGAAATGTTTGCGTCTGCACAAGGCTGACTCGGGGTCAAGGCTTAATCAGGGTTGAGAATAACTTAGTTGGGAAAAGTAAAATTGCTGGGCTAAAAAATGAACTTCCGTTCTGTCATAAAACCCAGTTTTTCAAACTGTTTTCATTTCACAACAGACCCCATTATTTCGCGTCTAAATTTTGCTTGTGGTTCCGTAAACGGTCGTCTCTGGCATTCAGTTGACATATTGGGCCGCTTTGGTGATTAGCCCAGCACTTCAAAATGTCTTACGTACACGACTCCTGCGTCCGCTTAATCAGAACTTCTCTTTTCAGGTCTGTGTGGATCAAGCGCGTAGCCAGGATTGTGTCATGGGGAGGGTTTTGGTGTCATGGGGGTGGGGGGGGGGGGGCTTTTGGGAACGATATGAGGGAAATGCTTTGGGGCACGATATGAAGGAAAATTCTAAGGATAGAGAGAAAAACCGCTTGTTTTTGGTGTTTTTGCATTGCAAGGTTGGTTCATGGGGGGTTCTAACCCCCGAAACCATCCCCGTGGCTACGCCACTGGTGTGGATGCATGGAGGGGCGGTCACATGCATCCACACGGATGCGGGGGTGTATGACTCGTGAAGTGATACCATTCTGATAAGCGTTCGCACAGCTAAGTATCTCTGCTGTAAAAATAAAATAAAATGCTTTCATTTTTCACCGCCAGTGGCGTAGCTACGGGGGGAGGGGCTTGGGGGACTGGAGTCCCCCACTGAACCGCCAAGCCCCCAGCATCCCCCACTGGCGACCTGGGCAAAAAGAATTAAATTCATGCTGGCCGATGATAATAATCAATCCGGGCTACCCGGCTACTATGACATAGGTACACTTGAGATAGATCCACGCAGTTGAAGTGTATTCTGCATTTGTGCCCACTCTGAATTTCGGAAATTCAGGTAGACTGTGACAAGCATAATATCTTCGGAATTTCTTGACTTTTTTCTCGTCAGTTTTCTGAATGGATAGTTTTCTAGAAGATTTGGAGTGGCTGAAATTGGCTACCTTGATGTGGATTGAAGTGCGCTCTTTATAGCATTTGGCCTGTTTCTGTCTCCTGCAGGGTTTTATTTTTCAATTCCTGGGATGCACAAATTTGTTCCAAAATCATACCTGGTGTGGTGTGTAGAATATTTGAGTGAAATTGAGTCAAATATGGTTGGAAGGAATTTTGAACGACTATTGCCGCCAGTCATTGGCCAGTGCAACAACCAAACCAATGTTGCGTCAATGCAGTCTCAAGGGTCGCAACCTTACCACTATTACTCCACAGGACCTCTCTTAGCTCTTGTGTGGAGCGGATATGCCCAGTGGCGTACGATTTCCGCAACATCTAAAATCGGGCAGGAATTTGGGGAAAATTTGGGCAGAAATTTTGAAAAAATTCGGACAAGCCTTTAATTTTCAAAAATGGGATTGTTTCGGGGAAAATTCCTAAAAGTGGCCGAATCTTAAAAAGATATGCCCGAAAAAAGGAAAGAAACGTCATAAAGTCGCAATAAAGTTTTCATGAAAAACCAAGTCAAGATTCCAAAAAATCGCTGCACCTACGGGCAGCGCAAAAAGCTATTACTCGTGACTTTTACTTCACAGATAATCACAACTTAATGCCCGAAATTGTCGAATATTCAAATTCTTTCAAGCATTTGCCCGAAAATGGAAAGGTATCATCGTAAGGGTAACATAGTTACGAAAAATCAAACAGATAAAAAATCGCTACACATTTGGGAAGCCTGTGACTTAAAAGAAACAATTCATTCTTAAGCCTGCCAGTGTTTTTAAATCTCTGCCGAAAAACAGAAAACGCTATTTTTAAAGTAAAATTTTCATGGACAATAACAAAGATCTGAGACACATTTGGGTAGAATGTAAAAAAAGGTTTTCAATTTCCCCTCTTCATACTGAAGTCTTGCAAAAATTGCCCGAAATGGTCAAATATTCTGGCAAAGGTTAAAACATTGATGGGACGTTTTCAATTGCCAAATTAATTCAACGGACAGACAGGAGGGTGTTCAGGTGCCCAAAAGTTTGCCTTCTATCCTGCTCTAGAGCCAAATACGAGCAAGGTTATGAAATTCGGGTAATTTGTTTTTCGATACTTTAATGATGCAATGTGAGAATGTCTTCCCATAAGTCTGCTTGAAAATTCGTTTAAACACACCTTGTAATGTTACATTTTTAAAGTAAAATCATATATAGTCGGAAGTTCGGAAGGTCACACAATTTTATCAAAATATGTCGAATTTAGCCAATAGTCGAAACAGAGTGAAATTCATTAGCATGTTTTCAATTCCGTTTTGTAGTTTTCCCCGAAAATGTGCGGGACCATTTCATCGATTGGTAGTGATACATTTTATCTGGTAATTTTTTTTATCAAATAGCGACTGCTCCCCAATAAGCCTGGGAAATGTCATTTGCGACTGTCCCAGAGGTCCGATTTTTCAAAATTTTATGTTCGCTCCGCGTTAGTTTGCCCAGCAGAATTTTAGTTTCAAGTGAACATTTTTTGCAAACATAACCTTGAAACAGTGGCTGCTTAAACCCCATATAAGCATAGGAAATGACATTTTTGATTGTCTGAAGGGTCAGACTTTCCAAAATTTCCTGTGCGTTTCGCCCCAACTTATGGTGGTGTTCCACTTTGACCGCTTCATATCAGAATCTAAGTTTCAAGTGAGAATTTTTTGCAAAAGGGAACTCAAAATAAAGACTGCTTAGATCCCCCTATAAGCCCGGGAAATGCCATTTTCAACTGTCTGAGGGGTAGGATGTTTAAAAATTTTCTGTACGATTCGCGCCAACTAATGGTGGCGCTCCGCTTGGTCTTTCTGGCTGAATTTTAGTTTGGGGTGAACATTATCTGCAATTGAAACTTAAAATAGCTACTGCCTGGATCCCTTTTATTAGCCTGGGAAATGCCATTTTCGACTGTCTGAGAGGTACGAATTTTCAAATTTTCTAACGCTCCGCGCCAACCAGTGGTACTTGGCGCTCCATTTTCATTGTCTTACGGACAGAATTACATTTTTTCAGGCAAAAATCTTCTGTCCCAAAACGGATATGCTCCATACGCCTATAGAAATACCTTGCTCAGGCGTGCACTGGAGCAGCTGTTGCAACATAAAGCAGAATCATTTCGGATTTGCAATCTTAGGATACATAATCCAGTGGAGTAATGAACTGAGCTAACCAGTATGTCAAAAGTGAGTTTGAATCTGAGAAAAATAACAAAATTTTCTTAGTACGCTCCGCGCCAACTGATGGTGGCGCTACGCTTAGATAGTAAACTCCAGCCCCCCTACAAAAATATCCAGCTCCCCCAAGAAAAAAAATCCTAGCTACGCCACTGTTCACCGCCCCTCACTATTGACACTCCAGTTACGCTGCTGCATGCGAGTAACACGTATCAGGCGTGTTTGCCTCTGTAGCCGTCTTTCGCAGGTCATGAATGACATGGGGTGTGGAACAGGTTTATTTGCAAAATTTTCAGTGCATTGACTCAGACCTCGGATGACGTCATACTTATGAAATTCACACCATCATTCAGCGCTGTACTAGACTGTGCCCAGAGTCAAGTCTTGCGGACTTCACCTTATGAGTACGATGCGTACGTATTTACGTACAAATATAACATAGGTATGTGTTAGCTCTAACTTTAGTGGATATGGCAACTGTGCAGTTGTATTTACTTCCGCACGGGCAAGGCTGCAGATTTGCAGTGGAATCATTTACTGTACTATTAATACACTAATTTACAGTATCATACCACCGGCATTGGGCTGTCAATTATTAGTGTAACTACGAAAATTACTGCTTACTAATTTGAATAGATTTTGTACATATGATTTTCGCAATATAAAATGGCTAGAGAGTATGACCATTTATTTAAATTACTCATCATTGGGGACAGCGGTAAGTTATTTTCTGAAGCTCTAATGTACTTGTAGGCCTAGCCTAACGTTAGGCCTTACGTAAAGCCTTTCTAAGTTAGGAAAAAGGCGTAGGCAAGGCCTATGTTTTCATACACAAAGTTGATGTAGGCCTAACCTGCTGTAGCTAACGCAAACAAGTTGTCTTCTACAAAGTGGGCCAACCTAGGCTAATTAACACCTATAGTTCTTCAGTCTTTATCAACCCTTGTTGATGTCATAGATATAGCCTAGGCCAAACATTATTTATAGGACAAGGTTCTGAATAAGTCAGGCCTAAGCTATCTAATGTTAGGCCTAGCCCTCGAACAGGGCTGTGTAGTGTGGTCGCTCCGCTCACAACACAGCCCTTGCGCGGATACACTTCACAGCTGTAGTCACTTGAGTCTACTGGGTATTCTGAATAATGTACACTTCATATTGTTACTGAAATCAAAGATGGTATTATGTAGACAGCTCTACGCAGGTGGAACATCCCGTTTTGCCAAGTTTGGCACTTGTGACCCTTGGCCTCTACTGAGAACAGTTTGTTGAGAGCTTGAAAACATGACGCATTGACTTACTGTTATGGTCAAACTTGGCAGTGAAAATTCAGCCATTCTTTGATGAAACTTTGTGAACATCTTTTGTGTAAAAGTAAATGCGGTGACAGAGACCATCTCCGTGAAGTTTGATGAGAATATTTTCTGGCTCTAATTTAGTTTCAGTACCCGGAACTTGCGTCATAGCTGTAGGGTTAGGGGTTACATATGCAAATAATAGAGTTAGGGTTACGTACGCATAGTAATAGGGTTAGGGTTACGTACGCATAGTAATAGGGTTAGGGTTACGTACGCATAGGTAAAGGGTTAGGGTGGGCCATGTGCAGGTGTACGCATGCAGAAGAACTGTAAACGTAGGGATACGTATACGTATCCCATACTGTACACATATATGTAAACTCGTAAGTACCTATATACTTAGCTTTAGGTATACCTATATGTAATAGATAGTATTATTGGACAGTACTTAAATTATTTTTAACCCATCCACCGGCAACGGCACTTGTAGCGCAGTAGGCAAGCGTGCTGGTCTTCATGCCTGAATCGCTATACCGCTAGGGTCCATGGTTCGGGTCCTGGTCCTGGTTCTAACAATGCTTTTCTTTCTTCCACAGCACTAACCGTTCATTTCTCTCCACAGTACACACTCATAGCACTGTTTGCAGAGTGAGGAAAAAAGGAAAAGGTTTTTTACTTAAAAAAGGAAAAAAAAAAAATTTTTAAAGTTTCAGCGTCCTCTTTTGAAGTTGTGAAATCAGTAAAATTATGTCTACTTGCGGGTACGGAAACTAAATTAGTACCTATTTTCTTATTTCGGGACGCAAGAGGTGATGTTCCGCAAACGTCCTGGCTAGTAACTATGGTTGTAAAGTGTATCAGGGCAAGGGCTGTGTTGTGAGAGGAATGAGCCTAGGCTATGTAATGAACACATAGCCCTGTTCGAGGGCTAGGCCTATCAGGCTACCAGGCAACACTGCCATGTCACAATTAAATTAGGCCTAACGTTAGGCCTGTAACTTAGATATACCCTCTGCCCTGCCACTTTTAAATAACACTTAACAGTAACACCACCGTATAGCTGGCTACCCCGTCATGTCCAATCATTTAGTCAAAAGGCCTAGGCTAGGTGGAGCCAAAGTAACCACCACAGGGACATTGGATAGGATGGACTTAAAAAAAATTTTTTGTTCCCTTGTGAAGGTAAAAGTGTGCAGTACATTATTTTGTGGTGGTAGGAGCCTGTGTAGCTGACGTATAATATTTTCAGTGAATTTGATAAAAAGTCAAGGATGTATGTCTAATTATGAGTCTTTCTCAAAATTATTCTTCAGCTTCAGGCGATTTGACAACATAGTCAAATGTTGAATTCTAAGGTAATTCTTGCATGACAGAGTGATGTATAAGTCCCAATCAATGTTTCACATGTTGGTCTGAAGCATGCAGCAACAATTTTTTTTTTTTTCATGACAGGGACTCATCTGCAATGGTGAAATCTTTAAAAAAAATTCTTTCATGTATCAGTATGACGAAATCTATGGGAATCCAAATCCGCCCATATACAGGGATGTATTTAAGTGTGATGTGATGCTATAGCAAAATAATAGCATGACTTTGCATTCCCAAAGTTGATTGGAAATGTCTATGGGGTTGATCTTAACCTTGTACTATTCTGAATCAAGCTTTCAAACAAGGTATTTATTGTCCCTTAGGAAAGAATGGAGGGGACTTTACAGTGTTGCAAACTCTCAAGGACTCTGAATATTAAATAGGCATGCAGATATAATCATATACATCCACTTCTTTTTTCTATAGTTTGTATAAATGCAGTATGTTTATACCTTTAAAGATAAAGCTGAGGTTCTAAATTGCCAATTCCAGTCTGTTTTCTCAACTGAGACTACCTTTAATGAACTTGCTCCAACCTGCCAAATTCCTGAACTGCCTGACATTGATATAACTGTTCGGGGTGTCTTAAAGCTTCTCAAAAATCTTAATCCCAGAAAAGCAGCAGGCCCTGACAAAATCAGCCCAAGAGTTCTGAAAGAAGTGGTTGATGTCATTGCTAATCGTCTGACTTTATTGTTTAGGAAATCCTTAGCTGAAGGGTATGTTCCAACTGACTGGAGTCTAAGTGCTTATCTCACACCTATTTACAAAAAAGGTCAAAAGTATGATCCAGCAAACTATCGTCCAATTAGTTTGACCTGCATTACACCTAAACTTATGGATCATGTAATCTGCAGCAGTGTTGTGTTCTTCACTACCGAAAAAAAATATCCTCTATGCCCTACAACACGGTTTCCGCAATAAAAGATCATGAGCAAGCCAGCTACTTTAATTTATCCAAGATGTATCAACTAACATGCAAAATGGACTTCAAACTGATGTCTGCGTGTTCGACTCCTCAAAGTCGTTCGACAAAGTAGGGCACACCAAGTTGATTGAAAAGTTAAATGGGTCGGTATAACAGGTAGTACAAGTATTGGATTGAAAGCTTTCTTAACAACATGACCCAAGCTGTAGTCTTAGATGATGTGTCTTCATCCAGCATATGTGCATCTTCTGGGGTACCACTGGGCTCTGTCTTTGGACCCTGCCTGTTTCTTTTTTATATAATGACATTGCCCAAAATCTTTACTCCACCACTCATCTCTTTGCTTATGATACTATGATTTATTTGGTGATTAAAAATGAGTCTGATGCCAAACTAATGCAAAAAGACCTTGACACCCTACAAGACAGGGAGAAAAAATGGATGATGGAATTTCCCCCTGACAAATGTAGAGTCATCAGCATTACTCACAAAGGCCATCCAAAGAAGTTTAGTTACTATCTCCATGGGAAAGAGCTCAAACATGTCTCACATATAAAGTACCTTGGGGTCAACATCACTCCTGACCTTCGCTGGGATAAGCACATAGACAGCATCACTCTGCAGGCAACAATCACCTTAAATTTTCTCTGCTGAAATATTAACATCAGAAACTCTTAGGTAAAACTGCAAGTGTATAAGTCTCTTGTTAGACCTATTCTTGAACACAGCAGTACTGTCTGGGATCCCTATGCAAACAACTTGATAAACCAAATTGAGATGGTTCAAAGATGTGCTGAAAGATTTACTCTCCACAGCTTCAAACATACTTCTAGTGTTGGCTGTATGCTTCAGATTTTGCATTGTCCTACCCTTGCTGAGAGACGAAAGTTCTAAAGTTAGACTGTCGATGATTTACAAGATCCAGAATCAACTAATTGCCATTGATCCAACTAAGTATCTTATTCCTAAAAATCATTAACTCCCCACTCGTCGTGAAAACTCCCAATCTACTTCATTCCTAGCTCTACTAGAGACTATTACAAGATGTCATTCTTCTCCAGAGCCGTACATGAATGGAACTGCCACCCGAGGATTTCATTAAGGCTCCCTCCTTGAGTATATTTGAGAAGAAAATCCAAGTAGGATAGTTGTGCCCACATAGCCAATGCAACTTTCCAGTGCAGTCTCCACCTTCGAAGTTGGCACTATACTGGATGATGATGATGATGATGATGATGTTTATTTCTTTTATACCGGCTTCATTCATGTGTCGGTAATTATCTAAAATGCAGATCTTCCGAGGTCTTCACCCCCTTGACCCACACTGTAGCATTGGCCCTGGACCCCTCCAGGAGTCATAAGGTAGACCCCTGGAACCCAGGTGAAGAAGGGAGTGCCAAGCCCTCCCCTGGCTCTTTTGGCACTGTACATGAACATTTTGGTAGGACTGATTTGGTCTGTCAGGATGCAGGGAGTACTGTTAGCTGTTGCTACACCCAGTTCTCATGGTGAAGATCTCACTAGACCCTGAGTTACTGACCCTCCTTACTGAGTGAAACAGTATCTAGTCTTCTCCAGCCAATGCATGTGCAGTCAAATTTCTGAACCAGTTCATTGCTCCCTGACTGACTTTAAGCATTAGGCAATACTAGGTAGTTTTTCAGGAAGTTAAATTTTTCAAGCATATTTTTGAACATTTGGATGCATCTTACAGATCCAGGATACTGCTAATCTACTTCACTCCTACTTACCTCACCTGTTCCACAAATGGACTGTTCCATTTACCGCGGAATACTATCTGGCAATGTCTTCTGTAGGTGGCGCTATAGCCCAATAGGAACCATCCCCGAACACACCCTTGTTTCATTGCCAGCGGAATGCTTAAGTCACGTTTTATTAGCTCTCTCGTTTTTTCATCTTTTTGGATTTTCCTTTGGACCTTTTTTGGGTGCAGGAAGTTTTTCGTCATTTCTGGATCGTTTTCAGCGGTTCACCTGACCAGAGTGTTAAGTAAGAGGTTTCCTTTTGGGGTTTTTCAGGGGCCTTTTTCTAGCTACTTTGTTAGCCGTTTTCGTAGCTTAGGCTTCTTGCCTAGCGTGAGTTCGTTAGGCCGCCGGCCTATCGTAGCTCTTTGCGGGTTTAGGCTCCCATTTTCCCCCCTTCGGTTCTGGTAGCCTTGCGGCGGACCGGTTCCGGGTGTTGTTGGTTGTTTTTTTTTCTCTTCCTGCCCTTTGGTGTTATATTTGTTGTTTTCGTGTTTTAGTGTTACTTTCTTTATCTTGGGACTTAGGACGCGGGTCTTCCCGTTCGTGCTAGACTCGTGTTGTGGGGAGGTTGGTTCTCTCTCCTTGAGGTTTTCTCCCCTCCCCGGCCTGATCGGTAGCCTTTGGCGAACCGTCGCGGCCTTCCCCTTCCGGTAGCCTTGGGGCGCACCGGTTTTTCCCCCCTTAGGGTGTGGTCGTACTGGTGATACGACCGTTGTCTTCTTTCTTGCTCCTGTCCGGTCACGGCTCGTTGGTTTTGACTGGACAGGTTTGGCTTTCTTCGGCTCCGAGGGCTTTGTTCTGGAGCCGTAGCTTGCGTTCCTTGGCTTTGTTGTGCTCCCGGCTCCATGGAGCCGGGATGCTTAGTTGCCTTGCTGGCAGCTTTATTCTGGAGCCGAGGTTTTGTGTAGGTTATGTTGTTTGTGTTCCCGGCTCCATGGAGCCGGGATGCTTAGTTGCCTTTGCTGGCAGCTTTGTTCAGAAACCGAGGTTTTGTGTAGGTTAGATTGTTTGTGTTCCCGGCTCCATGGAGCCGGGACGCTTGATTGCCTCCGCTAGCAGTTTGTTTAGAAGCAGAGGCTTTGTGCAGGTTGGGTGTTTTGTTGTGTTGTGCTGTTCGTGTCCTCCCCGGCTCCACGGAGCCGGGGTGTTGTCCGTGTGTTCTTGGCTCCTTGGAGCCGGGATTTTGTCCTTGTGTTCCCTCGGCTCCGTTCCTGCGTTCGGGGCCGAGGTGTGTTGTTGCCCTGGCTCCTGTGTGGAGCCGGGGGTTGTGTGTTCCTGGCTCCAGGGTGGAGCCGGGGGGGCTTTGTGTGTGGTCCTGGCTCTGTGGAGCCGGGACGTCTTCATGCTCCCTGGCTCCGTTTGGAGCCGGGGAGAGTTCTTTCGGCGGTTCCCTGACTTGGTCCGGGAGCCGCGATGGCAGGTGTTTTCTTTTTCTGCTTATATCTTTCAGATATGAACCCGATCTGCGAGTCCTGTCATCAGTTTAAACCTCATCGAGGCTGGGATTGGCACACCAAATGCCCGATGTGCCGCACGTGTTCTAAGCAGAACCCTTGCGAGGTCTGTGATCAGTGGGATGAAGCCTCCTGGTGTGCGACAGCCAAGCTGTTGAAGTCTAGGAAGATGCGCCTTCTGGAGAAGGCGAGCTCCTGTCCAGAACTGGCGAGTTCTGTTGATCGGGCCGGTTGCGGGGGTGTTCCCCCCGTACATAAGGCCCCGGCCCCGGATCAAGCCGGGTGCGGGAGTGGATCCTCCTCACATAAGGCTTTGGGCCAGAAGAAGAAGAAGAAACCTTCTAAAGGAAACACGCCGGTTAAGGGCGGCTCCAAGGCCAAGTCCTCTCGTGATTCGTCGGGTTCCAGTGCACCGGCTCAACCTTCTCAGGTTCCGGCTCCGGCAGCCCCGTCTTCTCCGGCTCCAGCGGATCCATCACTCGATTTTGGGGTTCTCGGCTCCGACGTTTCCTTAGCGGAGGAGAGTCTTATTCACAGTGCCTCTCCGGAGGCCTTGCTGGAAACCCTGGCTCCGGTGGACCCGGAGCTTTCCTCAACTGATCGGGGCCATAGACGCCCCCACCGGGACCGTTCTCCTTCGTTGGATCCGGAGGCTCCTCCCAGGAAGCAGGCTAGAAGTGCTCCAGAGGACACTGAGTCTATTCTTGCCGGGTTCCTGAAACAACTTTCTCAGGTTCTGTCTCAGGGCTTCATCAAACCCACGGAGCCGGCGACGTCCCCTCCTGGAGCTCCAAGTTCTCCGGCCCCGTCATATGACGGGTCCGATTCTCAGGAGATTGTACAGGATCCGAGCCTTCTTGATGATGCCGGTCCCGCGGGACCACATCCTACAGCGTCTTCCCGCCTTGCGGAACCACAGGACTCGTCCTCGGAAGATGACCTTCCCCTCCTGGGCACCACCATTACACAGGAGGCGTTTAGTAAAGCTGTAGAAGTTATCAGGAAAACATTGGGGTTTCCGGCCACCGAGGCGCCCCAACACACGAAGGAGACGAGGCGTTCCAAACTCTCTCTCAACAAATCGAAGCAGACCTCCATAGCCAGCCTACCAGTTGATTATGAGTGTTTTGAGCGGTTCACCGCCATTGCCGACAAGAAGACTTGGTCCGCCTTTCCGTCTAAGGAAGCCGCCGTCTTCAAGGTTGATGAACCGGATTGGGAGGAATTGTTTAGAGCCCCCTTATGCCGCAAGCTGCCAAGGATAAGCTGGCTTCAGCCGGGGCCATGGATTCAAAGGGAAAGTTCCTGGCCAAAGACAAGAAGCTTTTGGATTCGGAGCTTGTGAGGATAGATACAGCGGCTAGAATGGGTTTGAAGTTCACTTCTTCCCTCTTGCTCTTAGCGGAAGTCATTAACATGGCGTTCCACCAGCCACAGGACAGAGCCGTATCTAGGGAGGACACGGGCTCCCTCGTCAAGCTTTTGGGCCCAGTCTCACGTTTGGTCTTCGACCAGCTTTCCAGAATCGCCGTCCGTTCCGTCCGACAGAGGAGAGCCTTGGCGCTCGATTGCCTCACCTGGCCTTCAGACTCTATCAGAGAGAAGTTTCAGAAGCTGCCCGTTTCCTCTGCGGACTTGTTTAACAACCAGTTTGAGGCGCTATTGCAGGCAGAGGTGAAAAAACACAAAGACCTTAAGGACGCCGATTTTAGGCCCAAGCCACGTTTGTCTTCCCGCTCTTCCAGGGATCGTCGTGCTCCGGGGGTGGGGCGTGCCCCCTTTCGTGCCCGGCAACCGGTAGACCGTTCTCGCCGTGGTAGCTTTGTAGCACCCTTTCAGGATCGACGGACGCGCCGTGACCCTCCTAGACGTTCACGCCCAGCTAGACCCGTAGAGAGAAGCCAACCGGGGTTCCGTCGTCAGCCGGCTAGAGGAAGGGCCCCAAAGCCCTAGGGGTGCCCACCTCACCGTCTCGTTCCCGGCGGTGGGGGGGCGTATAAGAAAGTTCGCTGGAAACTGGGACATCCTAGGCCCGGACTCATGGGTTTCCCGCACAGTCTCGGAAGGCTACAGGCTGGAGTTCACAGAACCTCCTCCGATAGGGAACCACTTTCGTGCAACCCCGATTCCAGCCCAGCGGGACCAGAGGGAAGCCTTGGAAAAAGAACTGTCGGACCTGCTTTCCAAGGAGGCTATCCGTCCGGCCACCCGACAAGAATCGTTGAACCTATTCAGATCCACCTTTTTTCTAACTCCAAAAACCGGATACCTGGCGCCCGATCTTGAACCTCAAGCCCCTGAACAAAGGCTACATCCGCCCGAAACACTTCAGGATGGAAACTCTGGCTTCAATCCTCCCGTCCCTCGCCAGGGGATGTGGGCCACCTCCGTAGATCTGAAGGACGCCTACCTTCATGTTCCGATCCACGAGGAACACCAACATTTCCTGTCTTTCCACTACAACGGCGGAGACTACGTCTTCAGAGCCATGCCCTTCGGCCTTTCGACTGCTCCAAGGGTTTTTACAAGACTCACCAGAGCTGTTACCAGTTACCTACGTCGGCGGGGAGTGCTAGTCTTCGCGTACTTGGACGACTGGCTAATCGTCGCCAACTCGGAAGCGGCCGCGATGGACCGCACTCGGCTCGTGACACAACTCCTCGGGAGTTTGGGATGGATTATCAACCCCCAGAAATCTTCTCTCGTTCCCTCTCAGTCTCTGGTGTATCTGGGGGCAGTTCTAGACTTGGAAGTAGGCAGGATCCTCCCTTCCACCGAAAGGCGGGAAGCAGTCGTCAACCTGTGTGCCCATCTCATGGAAAGGCCCATCAGCCCAGTCAACGAGTGGCTTCGTCTTTTAGGCCTCCTAGCCAGCTTAGTAGACGTGGTTCCCCTCTGCCGCCTGAGAATGAGACCTATCCAGCTCTTCTTGCTTCACCAGTTCTCCCCGTCCCAGGACCCTACCTCGAAGCCGATTCGCCGGACGGAGGAAGTGTTACCTCACCTGCTATGGTGGCGGACACGGGCCAATTGGAGCCAGGGAAGACCGTTCCGAGTCATTCGCAAGAGGGAGGTCATGTCGACGGATGCATCCCTGTCCGGGTGGGGAGCCTCCTGGGGATCGTCAACAGTCTCCGGGAATTGGTCGCAGGAGGAGTCCCGTCTTCACATCAATGTCCTAGAGATGGAGGCAGTGCACAGAGCGGTTCTTCATTGGGGCGAACGCCTCAAAGGCTCTCTGGTAACTATCCTGTCGGACAACTCCACCACAGTGTCCTACATAAACAGACAAGGGGGGACAAGATCTCCGACCCTGTGCCTTCGGGCGATCAGCCTGATCCTAGCTGCAGAAAACCTAGATATTCAACTTCGGGCCTCTCATCTAGCGGGGAAGGACAACGTGGTCGCAGACGCCCTCTCCAGGGGTTGGTCCGTGGATCAGAAGGAGTGGTCCCTCTCCAGCGTGTGGGCCAGCCACATCTTCACCCTGTACGACCGCCCTCACGTCGACCTCTTCGCAACCGGGGACAATGCAAAGCTCGAGGTCTTCTGCACGAGGTTCTTCCATCCACGAGCCTGGGCGATGGACGCTCTCTCTCTCGACTGGGAAGGCATGTACGCCTACGCCCTTCCCCGTTCAACTTGGTCCATCAAGTGCTAGCGAAAGTCAAGGACTCCAGTCAGACTCGCCTGCTCCTGGTCGCCCCAGCATGGCCAAACCAGCCCTGGTTCCCCCTGCTCCTTCAGCTGTTGGTCGACAACCCCTTCAAGTTTCCGATAAAGACCACCCTGCTCTCGCAACTCAAGGGAAGAGTTCTTCACCCAGACGTGGGTTCCCTCCACCTAGCTGCTTGGCCGATATCAAGCGATCCCTTCAAGCGGAAGGCCTTTCGCAAGAGGCTACTGACATCGCATCCAGAGCGAGAAGATCCTCCACATTGGCTATTTACAATACCCGTCTCAGAAGGTACAGGTCCTGGGCAGCCACCCGAGGTACCGATCCCTTGGAAGCTCCAGTAGCGGAGGTAGCCGAGTTCCTTACATCCCTCTTCAGGGAAGGGAAACAGGTCAGGACGGTACGCAATTACAGAGCAGCGATAGGTGCCATTCACAAGGGTTTCTCGGACGGGTCCTCTGTGTCGGACAACGCCACTATCCTCCAGCTGATCAAAGGCATGTTTCACATCAGACCTCCGGTCCGTAAGCTGCCGCCTTCTTGGTCCATCAACCAAGTCCTGGACCTCTTATGTCGTTCTCCTTACGAGCCTCTGGAGTCGGCCTCCTTACGCCACCTCACTGAAAAGACGCTCTTCCTCGTTGCAGCGGCCTCCGCTAGGAGAAGGAGTGGCCTACATGCACTATCGACGGATGACGGCTTCATCAGGTTTCGCAACGGAGGGGTTCAACTGCTGCCGCACCCGGGTTTTCTATCAAAGAACCAGTCTCTGTCGTTTGCCCCGGAGCCGGTCTTTATTCCAGCGATTGAGTCCATCTCGTCGATTCCAGAAGATCGGTTGGCCTGTCCCGTCAGGGCCTTAAGAAAGTATGTTCGCCGAACGAAGCCACTTAGGAAGTCGCCTCAACTATTTATCCTGCCGCAAGATCCATACTCACCGGCTTCCAAGGACACCATCTCTCGTTGGATCCGAGACCTTATCTCTCCGTTTACCTCCCGAGGCGAGAAGGCTAGGGCACATGATCTACGGTCCCACGCCACATCTAAAGCCTGGTTCGCGGGGGTCCCACTGGAGGACATCGTCAAAGCAGCGGCCTGGAAGACTCCGTCCACCTTTGTGTCCTGCTACCTAACCAACACCGTCTCCGCAGAAGCTAACTTCGCCTCAGCTGTGCTAGCTTCTACGTCACGTACATCATCGCAGTCTCCAGCTCCGTCCGGCCCTCCGACCTCACGGTGCTAGTCTGGTAGTCCATTTGTGGAACAGGTGAGGTAAGTAGGAGTGAAGTAGATTCAACAAAACTTACCTGTGGTTTGTGAATCTACGAACCCTACTTACCTCACCTATCGCCCGCCTCCCGTCACCCCACTCGGAGCTGGGAGGTATGAGAGGGGGAACTTGTCTAGTTGTGTCACCGTCATACTAAGACACTAACACTAACCTCCGGACGACTCACTGGATCCTCGTCTTGCTGGACGCCCATGCCTTCGTCGTGTAGTTAAGGTAAGCCGGTTCTCCGGTCACCGTTTCCTTTCCTTTTTTTTTTTAAAAGATAAGTAATTTAAGGGAAAGGGCAGTGTGAGTCGTGTCTCTCGCTTGTTGGTTCCTCATTACTAACCCTTGTGCCACTTGCTCTCCGTCAGCTCCTCCTCTCGTGCCTCTCCTCTCCTTGGCGCATGAAACAAGGGTGTGTTCGGGGATGGTTCCTATTGGGCTATAGCGCCACCTACAGAAGACATTGCCAGATAGTATTCCGCGGTAAATGGAACAGTCCATTTGTGGAACAGGTGAGGTAAGTAGGGTTCGTAGATTCACAAACCACAGGTAAGTTTTGTTGATTTTCTTACATCTGAAAGTATATGGATCCGAAATTTTTTTTGCATGCTCTGTGATGGTGCTTCACTTGGACAGCCCTGCAAGCACTCTTTCTTGCCTAGGCAGAAGTTTGGGGACAGTGCAGTGGGGGTGCTGTTTTAATAGATTATCTGAGCTTTTATTATTGAAGTATGCAAATAATCACACTCCTCAAGTGATATGAGGTGAGCAGAGGTGTGGGCATACTTATGCCCCTCAAAATTCAAGGCCTGGTTTCTTTCAAAACACACCAACAGTTTTGAACTATAGACAGAAGGAGTAGGTTTTTAGAAATGTTTGGTTAGACCCACCAACCCACAAAACTGATATGTTTGCTTGCAAGTACACTTTTAACTACATCAAATTAGTATGCTTACACTTTTTTGACTTTCACTGTGAATAAACTTCAACGTTTTTTATCTCAGTTCAGGAATGTCCTTAGGAGATGGCATTTGGACTGTTAGAATTCTTTTTTCATGTTTTTTAATACCTATTTTTATCTCAATATATTACATGTATGTTGAGATTTTGTCACACACACAGTGGTTGAAATATCTTTAAAGCAGCAGAATGTGGCTTGATCAGTGGTCTATATGGTTGAGAATTTGAAAGCATGCTCTCTGAATTGAGGGCAGGAGAAATTGAATTTTTTCATATTAAAAAATCGATGGTGTTATGTGGCGTTAAGTCATTGTGGCAAATTTCAGTGCAAAACTCTTCCATTGTCAAGGAATCTTCAAGGAAGCTGTCATTTCTTTGCACACAGTACTGTATTTTGGTTGCTAGGCAGAGATACAGTACGTACTAAATGGGAATTTTTACATTGTTAAACCAAGGATATTATTCCCATTGGTTTGGTGTCACACCTCTGCTAAATCAAGCATGAAGTAAATGTAAGATAATGTTGCTTTAGTCTGACCACAAATTACTGTAAGGCACTGTAAGCCGATATTTGCCCAGTAATTATCTTGAGAGGAATAAGCTTGATTTCAATTTGAGTTAGTCCACAAAATGTGTCCAGGAGGCTTGATTGGTAAAACAGTAGGGTATCATTGTAAAAGTTGTTCTCTATGTATTTGAGCATCTTTGAGCATAAAATGCATCAGGATATTACCTGTAAATGAATTCTGATCTTTTAATGCAGATTAAGGCTTGATTTTCATGGTTGTCCAATTATCCAGGGCAACTAAAATTCCATACAGACAACCAAAAGTTAAAAGGATAGTCTACAGCCAAATTTATTTTTTATATGTTAAAATAAAAAGGGACATATTCTAAGCTTTCTGGTGAAATTTTTTTTCCCGTGTTCGGTTCTCGAGATATTACAATTGAATGTAGCAAATTTTCAACATAGAATGAACTTGGAGCAAGCCGGCTTGGTGTCATTGATTCACTTTTAGCCAATGTTTTGTCCTTTTTTGTAATTTACCAAAAGTTTTATGCAACAGTACCTAGTATATTGATGCCATAGGTGCAGTGGAATTTTTAAAACCTTTATATGTGTTATGGGCAAAATAGCATGCCTAATCAATTCAAGGTCAAAGAAATACAGTAGGATGAAAAATAGGGAAAAACAAAACACTGGCCAAGAATGTGAATCCTTGACATCATACCTGTTTGCTTCAAGTTCACTTTCTCTGGAAAACATGCCAACTTCAATTGCTAATATCTTGAAAATCGAAAATGGGAAATGAATGCTTTCACCAGAATGCTTAGAATATGTTCTTCTTTAGCATGTCAAAAATAAATTTGACTGTGGACTATTCTTTTAAAAGTTGTTTGTTAGATGGACGACCATTTTTCTCTCACAATGAATTTTATTTAAGCAGCATGCTTTTATCTGTTTGAAGAAGAATACTGCTGACTGATCAACTCTTTCAACTTTTTCCATCATGTAATTTCAGATTTAAAGTGTTTTTGTTTCTCAAAAATCATATCTTTTTATCCTTCCAGGCCAATAATTTATAATCCTGTAGAAACACAAATGTCTATTTTGTAGTTGTGTGAAAAAATGTTTGGGAGAACCAAATTTTCTTTTGCACAGCTAAAAATACTGAAATGGTTGCCTGAAGGACAACCATAAATTAATCTGCAAATTGAGGCCTGCAGATTTTATTTGAACAACAACATTATAATAATTATCCTATTGCACCAAGGAAAGACTTAGGAAAGACTTTATTTACATCAAATATCATCGGCAACAATCTGAAAACTTCGTCTCCATAACGTTCACAAAGAATTGAGAATCTGCAGCATTGCTGACCTAGTTGAAATTTTAGACTTGAAGTACACTGCATAGTGTCTGTGACAACTGACCCTAAGTCTGGCTATCCTTTTGAGCCGTCTGGCATTTTGCTTCAAGTTATAGATCTATCATTATTTGTTAAAATCAGGACAATATTAATATTTTTCAGATTTGACCTTGCAGAGGGGAGTCCATATCTATGGCTTAAAGGGAAATGTTGCATTTTTTTCCAAGGAAATTTCATCCTTTTAAAACCAGTATTTATTGGCAAAGAGTGGTAAATAATTACAAGTAAGACAGTATTGTAACCTCCTTTTCAAGAAATAAGTTTCCCTCAGATAAAAATTCAGTTGTTTGTTGCTCAAGAATGATTTGTTCATCCAAACTGTCAATATTTCAAAAGATGCAGCTTCCGTAACTCTTCTTGTGCATAATATTTTGAGGAGATGAAGCTATAAGTGGGGTTTATTGATGAGGCCAAAATATTTGAAAATGGCTAAAGCTAATGCTTTGTTGGAGCATTTTAAAGGCAATATTTCTCTCTAAAGGTCATGTGACATGAAATTGACAATATTGAGTATTTGATGTGAAAAGCAGTACAAACCAAGTAAGTAGCTGAATTCCCTTTAAAATGCATCAGAATTGACCATTCTCCATGACATTTTCTGGTTTGCCCTAAATCTTCAATAAACATTCTCTTAATCTGCAAGTCTTGTTATGTCATGAGAGGGACATGACCAATTTACTGTATAGCTGATGTTATCTTTTGTTGTTACAATTTAAGGACATAATGGTAGTTTTTGACCCAAGGGAATAATTTTGCAAGTTTAAATTGTGTTCTTGAAAATTGTCAGTATCAATTACCAAACTAGATCTGTAATTAAGAGATAATTAATATTCTGTAGTGTAAACAAAAGGAATGCGGACACTGTCCAACACTCGACATTATTATTTTTGCATAAGCAATATGTTGCTCCAGAAACAATCAAATTTTAGAGAGGTATATCTTCAGAACTGTAAAAGGTATTGACATAACTCATAACTCCAATGGATTTTTTGAAGTGAAGTCAGGGCAATTTTTTGCCATGTTACACTACCTTTAAAATGTTTCCCTCTTGACAACATACATGTGGTATGTGGTACTAAAAGTAACAGCACATTACCTGTATGTGTAACCAAACAGTGCACAGCTCATTGCTAAACTACAGTATTAACTGTGACTAATGACAGGTACTGTAAGAGTACATATTGGTCTGACATGTTCACTTCCAGTCCAAATTTAGGAACTTCACTTCCTGTGCCACTGATTGTGTTTTCCTGTATTCAGTGTGTGTTGACTTAGGGAACTAAATGGTTTATACACCTTATTTGGTGGTAATTTAATGAACTTTATTTTCCCTAATAGTAGCTATATACCCCCACCTAATATCCCTTATGTAGGACTGTATTGACTACAAATAGTAAAGTTACTTGTTATTGCTTTGCTGTGGTGCATCCCCCTCCTTGAATAAGTTGAAGGTAGGAATTGGAAAATTTCTGAAATGATGTGCAGTGTTAATACATGTGTGAAGGGTTGCTGTACTGTCTTTGTCCCAGTTTAGTGTTTTCAATCAGTGGCTCAACTTCTTGTCCAGGTTTCGCATTTTGTCAGAGTCCTTAAACAGCTTTAGAAATATTGTCTTGGTGCAGTACCATTAAAACAAATTTGCTAGTGGAGAATAGGGGAGTGATACTTTGACAATGTTGCCTGAGATTTCTGGCCTTTTGTGCTCTTTCTGTCTGGTGTCTCACAATGTATTAGAATGAAATAACGAAAACTATTGTCTAAGTAAAAAGACTGTACAAAATGACTTGCTTCTGTACTGTAATTTCAAGTTCCTTCAAGGGTGTACAGTACATAGTGTGCTAGTTTTTAATTGCCTGCAAAGTTGTCTTTGAACTGTGTAGAAAGCCTATACAGTGAGCTGTTGATGTCATGCCAATCAATCACATCAGTGAAATGGTAAGCCATTGTACAGGTATTTGATGGAAGCAGAGTATCATTGTGTGATTTTTGAATTCAATGCCAGATTTGCCATACCTTGTTTGCTGCATTTTTATAGTTTTCTCGTCATGCCAGTCTTTTGTTGCATGGAGGTGTGGGAGTTTCTAAGATAAACCAGACTGTATGAATTGATATGTTTGTGAAAAGAAAAAAATGGGGAAATCCTGATTGGAGAATGACATGTTTCAAATTGTCAAAGAAGATAATTTCATTCACTTTCAATGCTTTTATATATAGTACTACAGGTACAGAAGTATAGTGCACTAGGGATGTATCTACATTGTCATTTTCACACTTTGATATGTCACCATGTTAGGGAGCAGTGTTTCTGCCAATGGGGTAAGGGGGACTAAGGGGTATTTGTCCCTCTTTCACAGGCATTGACTTAGGTTTTCTAGGTGTATTACAAATGTAGGTGTGCTGTTTAAGTCAAATAGGTTGATAGGAGCTCCCATTCTCCATCAACAGGTAGGTGTGCAAAACATTATGCTCCTAACAGTGATTTGAGGCTTGTGATGGTGTGGGGATTACACTCTCATGCCTTCAAGGCCTTCTTTCCAAAAAAAGGTGAGTAAAAATGCCCTTTTCATCTTCATAAAAATTAGAAAATTTTCAATATCTTGGTTTCCTACTTAAAAAGAAGAAACTTTTGCTGTGCTTTTGTTCCAACTTGCATCAGTAAATGGTCTTGAAAACCCTTCAAAGTACATCTTACAGTGGCCTTGAAACAAGTTTTTGTTCCCCTAAAGCCACTCATAACTTGATCTTAGGACAGCATCAGTTGACTTTTGGTTAAAGGAGAAGGCAACCCTAGCTTTTTCTGCCTACAGCCTACCATTTTAATGTTTGCTCTTTCCAAAAGAAGCACAAAGAAGTTTTTGAAGTATTCATTTCAACCTTAAAAATTGATTTTTAAGAAGCTACTGGTCCGCGCCATTGTTTTTTGAAATTCACCAGTTCTCGGATGTTCAATGACGAAAGCGAGCCACATATCATATTTCAACAGAAAAGTTACCAACCCACATGAACTATCTATAATTGCACATATCCTGCATAACACATCTTCTGAATTCCCCTTGAAAAAGGAGATAAATTCCTAATGTCTGAGTAAAATTATTTTCATCATACAATAATAAAGTAAAATGAAAAACAGGTTTTTTAACAAGAGCATGAAAAAATTGTTTGCGTAATTGGCAACACCATCGCACGGCTGTCTGTCACCATACACTTTGCCTGTACCCTTACAGTTCGGGTAACCCTGATGAAAGGAAATAACTGTATGTAGAGAACTGCAAATATGTTGTCATGGCAGAGTGACCTTGACTAACATACAGTTAACTGTTGTGCAGTGTCCAGTGTGAAAACACTGTGCACGGAATTTAACGTTACAACTTACGAGCAGGATGTACTCGAACTCTTTGTCGTACACTCTCCCGCTAAACATGGAATATAGGACGGGAACGTTTGTATAGAAAGATGGAATCAAACGGTATCTTTGGTAGCTTGAGTATTCAGAGAATAAAGAAAGAAAACAGGACAAAGTGGCAGTCGGCGGGATCTCTTATGAAGGTTCTAGCATGTGGCTAGTACGCTTAGCACTTGTACCAGTTTTGACACTAGTCGGAACCTGTATAATCTTGTCTGTTTTCTACACAAATAGCGAGTGAGCTAACAGTATCTTGGGGAAGTGCTTTTGAGAAAGATACCAGAATAGTCCCTATGCGGATTTTTTGACTGCCGATATTTGTTTAGTTGAGGCAAAGAAGAGAAGACTGAGTGAACATAACAACAAGGTAGGCAGTTTGCAATTCTTACCGTAGCGAAACAGCAATCGCCAGCTTCATTAGGCCTAGTGAGGTCCTAACAATCTTTTGAGACAGCCAAAGCTGTCGGCAATGCTACCTAGTCCTCCTAGACATATTTTCAAGGCTAGGATGGGTATATGCAGACTGTATTGCCCCTGGGAAGGCTCAGACCCTTTTTTATACATCCCTTCAGTTTGTGGAATAGTGTACACGCCATGTGCAATGAATGGGAAATCGTATAACTTACGATGTGGCTCGTTTACGTCATATTAAAGCGCACTCTTTTTTTGAAAACCAGAAAATGGCTACGAACATCATGGGGATTCATTAGGGAAGAAAAATAATTGCAAAATTCATAAAAATTTGGAACTATGCTGATTCGATTAGCTTTTTTCAGGAAATGTGTTAGAATTGTGGTCTCTACTAGCTGATAGGTGTAAAATCCGTTGGTTGCCTTCTCCTTTAAGCAGTGATCAGTCCAAGACTCAGCCTGGTATGTGCATGGTTTTTTGGTGTGATAACTAAGTGCTGTTAACATTGCAGTAACACCGTACAGTGTTCATTTGGTGGCAAGATGGTATTTATTAATTCACACATTTTGTTTTATATATACATATAAATGGTTTAATTCAGTATATAGCCATGCATAATTATAGCTAAAATTTTAAGACTATATCTCACACGGGCATAGGCTGAGGGCCAAGGTAGTCTGGCTAGACTATGCCATTTCTAACTGTGAAAGTAGGCTTCCATAAGTTCCCAGATTGTCAGTTTTGGCTGTTCAACTTATATCAGTGGGCATAATGTCGACATAGTTGAGCCAAGTGGTGTCTCCTTTCAGATGGCACTTTTGGGTGTTGTTTCCTAATTTCAATTCTTTATTTCTATTTGAAAGTTTACTGCACAAAACTTCACCATTTAACTGTTTCTACCATGACTCACTATCTTAATGTATGATGCCAAAATGCAAAGCACTGTGTGTTGTGCTTATCCAGGCACATACATAATATGCAGTGCTTGATGCTCATGCCAGCCAAGTAGTACTTTCATGCACCAACTGTATCCTACACCGTCCTGTCCACCACAATGGCACAAAGCAAGAATTGATGTAGGGGAGATGTAGTACTGCATACTTGCTATTTTATCTTTGACTTCAAACCTTTGCTAAATCAAGTGTGAGGTATTACTGACCAATTTGTGTATCAAGCAGTTCTTGTGATTGAGAAGTTCATTTGCAACTTACTGATAAATCTTGAGTTTTAGAATTTTGAGGTGTGCTACAAATCACACTCCTGTGGTAGGTATGCTGTTTTATTCAACTTCATTAGATTTACATGAGCTAAAATTCTTCATTTAATAGACGTGTGAAAGATCACACCCTTAGCAAAAATTTGAGGTGAGTGATGGTGTGCCATGGCATTTGCACACCTCTAAATTCAAGGCCTGGATTGAGCTTATAAACAGGATGTTAGCTCTCAACCTTGATAAGTCTTCTTCACCAACAGGTTTCAAGGTTTCAATGAGACCATATTAATAGGGAGGATGATGTCGAAAAAATGGAGTGAAAGGCAGGAGAAAAACTAGTTTTATTGTGAACAGCTTTTTGCTTGGATGACTGATCTCCATCTAGCTGGATAATCACCTATGCTTTATGCTTTACAATGATTATATTTATTACCAATCAATAGCAGCATCATGATTGAATTTTTGTTTTAGTATTTGATAACCATATTTATTTTTTACCATGAAATGAAAAGTACCTGTATTATGATACTGCAAACCATTTTTATTGGGTGGGTTTTGGGTGTTCTCCGTGTGATATGCGTGCCACACGTGGGAGAGTTCTGTGTTAGCTCAGGGACACTTAAGGGCGCTGTGTGTTATGTACGTGCCGTTAACGTGTCACCTGTGTGGGAGTTGCCTGCAATTTGCAAGGGTTACTGTAAGTGTGTTGATTGTGGGCTTCTTTATATGACAGCTGGTATTCGCAGAATGACAGCAACTTGCCCACAGCAAGCCCTTGGATTACCAGCAAGGAGACAGGAACTTGCCCCTACATGTCCTCAGTTCCCTTGCTCCACAGGCAGGGAATTGACACTCTGAGTGCAAGTTGACAGTACCTTGCCCACAAAATGCACGCTCCGTGCCCACATCTGACGCTGCCTTGTGCAGAACTACCACATGCTCCACGACCAACCTACGTTCTTTAAGCTGGTTGACTGCTTGTGACTTGCGGCTGCTACAGACCTCCTGCAGGTGTTCTGTGGGAACCTCTGCAGGCAAACTCCCGCAGTTCATCATGAACAAGTTTTGAGCATGTTCAAAACTTGGCTTTGGGCAACTTTCACTTCTGTGGACTCCTGCTGGCAAGTGCTGGCAAGATACAGGTGAGATACATTCAGGTCCATGCTATCTGCAGGGAGTTGCAGGCAGCAAAAATTGTCACTCACAAGTTGCTTGCCCGGAATAGTATGACAGGGGCTTAAAGTATTGAGATACTGCAGCATACAGGATATAGTAGCTGTTCTAGTTCTTATTTTTAATTGATTTATATTTCACTATTTCTAGATGACACTACCCATATACATGGCAGAGCTTTTTAAAATCCAATCTAACCAACCAACCACAGGCCCCCACCCTGTTTTTACAGTACATGTACATACACTCTCTTTTCAGTATGAGTCAATGATGGTTTCACAGAAAAGTTCTAAAATGAGTGAAACAAATGTCATCAGATATTTATAAAATGTAATTTCATGAAACTTAATGTTGTATGCAAAGGAAATTATTACATTTTTTATAGTTATTGTTTTAACTGCCTTTGTACCATACATAAAGAGTTATCATCATTCACTTGAAGAGGAAGAGGTATTAAGTCAGTGTCTTAATTGTCATGGCTTAATTAATTGCAGTGCAGACAATGGGCTATTGCGCAGATGTGAAAATACTGTTTGACATTACAATACAAAGTCAAAAGAGGCAGATGTAATATGTATGGTCAAAAGTTTTCCACTAACTGCTCCACATAGATCAGTCACATCAGAAACGAAGCACCCCACAAAAATTCGCAGCCCCACCCCTCCCCTCAAGAAAATCTGGGTTGTAAATGCTACTGATGGCTTCTAAGGACCCAACATGCTTGGAGGCTTGGAGGAAATTTTTGGTGATGTCCCACTATGCAGGATTTCGTAACCTCTGGAGCTGTGCTTGGTCTAATTCATGTGTCATCCTTCTCTTTCTCTACAGTGCACATAGGCTTCCATAATTATCATTTGCTCTTTGTAAAACTTTCAACACGTTGTCAAACATAATTTATTAAAAAATAGATGTGCAAATCCTATGGTAATGGTTTATGTTATATGGCTTGTCTCTTGATAATGTATAAACAATAGTATGTACATATAGTACAGCCTTTGTACTGTATACTTTAACAACTAGATTACCATGCAGTATTTTTGCTTTCATTTCTGTAAGGCACAGTACATGAACTCTTGGCTTACACATCAACAATTAGTGGTCTTTGAACTGTAAACTTGCTACAGTATAAATACTTGCTTTATGTAAAATGTACTATAGGCTACCAATACCCACGTCTGTAGTATTCTGTGCTGTCATCTTCAGTAGGCCTTCATGCATTTTTTTAATACAGCATACAGTATTTAAGTGGCATTGTGCATACCAAGTGGAATAACACTCTACAGGTAGAAACCTACTCTTGTACATGTTTCAGAAATGGAACAAGGGAAGATACAACTTGGCATCAAGTGAGGGTATAGCCAGAAAAAGTACTGTACCTCTAATGAAATGATCATATTTTATGGTATAGTGCACTGTGGACCACAATACGTTCTTTATGTGGGCCAAGGGGTTTATTTTCATCCTGTTGTCTGGCCATGAAGGAGGCTCATAACGGATATGAAATTTTGGGAGCATCACACTTGTCTCCAAACTTGGTATAAGTTTCAAATCTGTGTACTGTATTTGCCTGTGGGGTCAAATGAGGGAAGGGGTCCCTTTTTTGAAAATTTTCCTTTAGACCAAGTTTAGACCTCTGCCAAGCTTTGTTTTACTTATCAAAGTTTGTAATGCTTACTCTTGCTCATAGTCAAGTGACCAACGCTCTTTGGGCTATTGATAATGGGCTCAGGTTGACTCAAAAATTGAAAAAGATATGTCTGAAAGTGCAAAATTGCATTTTTGAAGGCCCTCATATCCAGATTTCATCAGATTACTGACAAATTAAAATCAGATTATAATTGTAGAGTACTGTATACAGTATATTGCTACCAGACAATGTATCAAATTTAGGCCTTATACCTCTGCCTTGTGAAAAGTTATGTGTTCAAATTCATGGAAAATCACAAAAGCTACATATGGGTGAAAGTACTGTATGGTATTGCGTAACTCCTAAACCCATTGAGCTATCAGCTCCAAAATTTCAGTATGTTTGTTTTGTCTATACAGCAAGAATATAGGAGAAAATCACTAAAATCTGGGATGGTCACCTAAGGACTTCCCATTGTGGATTTGGCATGGAATGACCCTCTTTAATAGAAGCTATTCTACAGACAAGCTCTGCAATTTGAATTTGCAGCTCTTGAGTCATAGCAGGTTGTTTTGCTTTCAAAACAGCAGGATGTAGAGATTTTGAATGCTTCAATGACAAATGCTAAAGGTCCTACAATAGCTAGAAGATCATAAAAGGTTTAAAAACCTGTGATTCTACTCATCTAACAAATTATGGTAGAATTGGAGTATTGGTTTGTTCTAGTCTACTGAAAACATCCCAAGTGACATGCAGTTCCCAGGTGTGACCACATTTTGCAGGTGTAATTGGCATTTAAATACCCAAACCCGCTGACCTGCCTAGCTCTCTTATAAACCCACATTTCACATCTCTGTAGTATCCTTAGAGAACTTCACAAATTAACAAGTAATTCAGCTTACGGGTAACTACGTGTCGTATTTCACAGCACATCCAACTGCTCACACTGCCATGCAATGCATAGACTAACCTTCACAGCAGGTATGGAATGTATTCCTGTCACTGCAAGAATAGTGCAACAGTATTGTGCAATGCAGCATTCAATAGCAAAAGTGAATGCCCACTTTGCGGGTTAGAGGTGGGGCTTGTCTCAACGTTTCCAATTGAACTCCGGCTCTGGATTGTCTTGACAGTTCTTGAAGTTCTTGACTGTGTGTTTTCATGGGTAGAATGCCGTGCCAGATGTTACAAAAGTATGTACTGGAATTCACTCGTAGCATGGTCCAACTGCCATTTACATACCGGGTTGATGTTCACAAAAACAGTTCCCGGCCTCTGAAGATCTGTACTGGTACACACCAAAAGTAACCGCAACAATAAAGATTGAGTATTGTGATTAGGTTTAGGATTAGGTTTTACTAATTGGGCATTTAATAGTTATAATAATATATTGAACTTACAGTATATATAGTACCAAATCAGAAACAAAAGTGTAACTGCTCTAGGTGCTTGACATAAAACAATATCAAACAACAATTTAATTACATTCAAAGAAGCAAGCAAAGAAATGAGTCTTGGGGCAACCCTTAATTGCAGGAAAATCAGTGCATAACTGAATATGGTCGGGTAACTGGTTCCACAAGTAGGGAGCAGCATACTGTATGCAAAGCATCTGTAACCATATGATTTCAATGGAGGATTAGGAACTTAAGAGCCAGGAAAGCCTTCCCAGAGGAACGAAGACCAAAAGTAGTAGTATAGGGAGACAGAAGCTGAGAGATATAAACAGGCTGCTCTAAATTTTGCTGAGCACAAAAAGTATGCAGCAGTATTTTACATTTGATTCTCTCACAAATAGGAAGCCAGTAAAGTTCCTTAAAAAGTGGGGTTGTGTGACTCTGTCGACTTTACCTTTTAACAATACGTGCTGCTGAGGTTTTGATTTTGAAGTTTCTTAATGGAAAAATCTGGCAGGCCATAAAGCAAATTTGTGAAAGTCAATCTTGAAAGTAACATGGTATGCATTCAACTAAAATTTCACAAGTTTTATCATCAAGATACAGTACTTTTGCAGAAGGCTAATGTTTCTCAACTGCCGATTGGCAAATCGACAGAAGCTACTAACATGATTTTCCATATTCAGGTTTCGATCAAAATACGCACCCAAATTTTTCCCATTTTTTGAAGCAAAGATAAGACTGCAAGAGGAGGGAAATCAGGGTTTTGAACTAAAAATTTTGAACGAAACACAATGCACTCCATGTTATCACAATTAAGTTTCAACTGATGAGTTGTGACCCATTTGTTCACATCCTGTAGACAAGCTTCTATTGCCTGAAAGGCAGCTTGTATGTTGTTTTTGTCAAAGGAAATATATAATTGAGTATCATCAGCATGGTGAAAATGAATACCATGATGGCATATAACATCACTTAACCCTGCCAAATACATTGAAAACAGAACAGGACCCAGAACTGAGCCCAGTGGTAATCCAGTATCTAAAGGTTTTGCAGAGGAAAGAATATTACCAATTTTTACTTGCTGATGCTGGCCTATAAGATGAGATTTAAACCAAGCATGAACAGTACCTCTGATTCTGTACTTTGACTGAAGTGTTTAATAAAATATCATGACTGACAGTACTGTATCAAATGGTGAGGACAAATCTGAAAGAACAAGCAAAGCAAATCTACCCTCATCCAGCTGAAATGCAATAAAACTGTGTATAGAAAGTAGGGCAGTCTCAGTACTGTGTCCAGGCTTGTACGCAGACTGATAAGGTTTAAGTAGGTTTTCACTCAATAGATGGTATATTAACTGAGACAAAACAACTTTTTTCAATAACTTTTGCAATGAAACTCAAATTTGAGACAGGACGGTAATTTTGGAGGTTGCCCTTTTTCAGAGTACTCTTCTTTAAAATTGGAGTAACATGAGCAACCTTAAAAGTGTTTGGAAAACTTCCCACTGGCATGTAGAGATTAACAAGTTTTGTAAATGGAACCAGCTCAGGTACATAAGGCCTTGACTAACCATGTTGGTAGTGGATCTAACATACAAAATTTTGATGGACAGTTGTTAATAATCTTCAAGATGTCATCATTAGAGATCATAGAAAAAGAATTCATTGTAGCACCTAAAGATAGTGTTGAATAATTAGGTAAAGATAAGTGTAGGCATTAAGCATCAAGTCCAGGGGGCCGTTCCACAAAGAGTTACGCATAATCTTAAGTTTGATTCACCATACCTAAGCCAACAGTAAATCAAACTTAAGATCGTGCGTAACTCTTTGTGGAACAGGCCCCAGAACAGATATCAACTATTTTTTGGTTAAAATAATGACAGAATCTCTCTAAAAGATTAATGTCACAAGAATGATCAGGCAGACTAGATGGAGCATTTGTATAATGTTGGCAAATCTTTAAATGCAATTTTTCTAGGTCTCTGCAAAAAAAATTCAAGTACAGAAGTAAGTACTGAATTTTTTGGTGGTAACTTAGCGAAATTGTGTTAACTGATTTGCCAATAAAGGGTCACCATTTTGCTTGTAGACACTTCTAAAATTCAAAAATTTTTAAAAAGAGGAAGAGGAACCCCCTACCTTTATACCTCTCCCCCAGGCCATTGATTCACCGGCCAACAGACAGATCAGTTGGACCCACACCTAGCCTTTTGGAACGTTGGAGCTATGCATTCCTGGTGTAGCAAATTCATACATTTCTACAGGGTGGTATGGACACTGTGATAGTAGTTTGTTGAAAGGGTCTTATGTATTGTGTAATGAGTGAAGTATGATCTGGTGAACATTATCTGCTCTTCTTAATTAAATACTGCATGCAGCAGTATAAACCTTACAAGGGTAAGACTTTCTGTAGGATGAGGAAATTGTTGCTAACTTTCTGTCCATATTTTGTGAAATGATCATTGTTGTGCTGCAAGTTATGTGTGATACATGGTTGGAAAGGGGAAAGTACACAAAAGGATTATGCACTGTACATTAACATCCCTTTGGGATAGTTTTTTTTTTCAACATAATTGTTGCATTGTTTGGGCTGATCACATCGTGAAAGCAACGGGGTGGTAGGTTAAGTAAAGGAGATTCAAAAGAGAAGACTCGAACCAAATTTTACTGTTAACTAGTGTTTATTCTTAGTCAGAGAGAAATCTCTTTCTCTGATTGGAAGTTCTCTACTACAATACAAGTTTCCCATAAAATGTTAAAACTTGTTCTTATAGAACTAATCCAAAGTTAGAAGAAAATTGGATGGCTTGGCCCAGTGGCAAAAGCAGCGGAGTTGTGCATGTTTCTTCAGTTGGACCTTTCTGTTTGGCTATTTCCAACTCCCTCCAGGAGGGGAGTTACCTAAAAGGGCTAAGATGGTTTCCGGACAGAGTTGTCTGCAAACTGGGATGGGGAATCCTGATTGGACTAAGTCATGTACATGTCCAACAAATGACCAATGAGAAAAGATTGCAAAGAGTAGGACGCTGATTGGCGACCTCTATTTCTGTATTTGGAGAAGACACTGACAATGTCACTGGAATGGACTTCCATCAAAACTGTAAGTGTCAAGAATATGACAGGACATTGAACTTATGGTGTGGGAATGTCCACGTAATGGAGCTGAGCCGTCAGTACCTGTCTGCTTGAATTCCCAAAGTAACCTCCCTAAATTAGAATGTCAAGTGGAGGTATTTTAGTGTATGGCGATTAGCCTTATTATTTGACACAATATTTCTCTTAATCTTGGACTGATGGGAAGACTAATGGACAGGCATGAATTCAGCTCAGTTCACAAAGAGGATATGGTTAAAATGTTAGCATTGTTATTCTTATGGTAAATATTGTGAGAAAGTGGATCATTGAGTCTCTTTAGTACAGTACCATCTAAGCTATAATTAATGCCACACCAACAGGGATCAGCCACTAATCTATGACTCCTTGAAAGCCTTAAAGCAGCTTATGCTGTTATTTTTACATTTCCAGTGTGCATCAAATGTATGGGCTGTACTCCATACAAATGTAAAAAGCTTTAAAAACTAACGTACTTTTGTCTTTTCTCCGAAAATGAGCAAAAATTTGAAAAGATTTCAACGGTTTCAAAACACTTTTCTGCCTTATTATCTTGCTCTAGCTCCGCCCAATGAATTTGATGCATATTCAGGAGGTTATTTTGAGAAGGAGTCAAGCAAAACGTAAAAAAAACAGATAGTGAAATTTTGTTTAGTTGATACATACGTTATTTGAACGGCCTTTACGTGTCCAATTGGCACATCGCATCGAACCGGCTGTGCAATTGGTTCGTTTCATTTGTGAACCCAGATTCAGTGACAAATTCCTACTCACTTGTTTCGGCTCCATCGTTCAGTTTTTAATTTTGTCGCTGATTGTGCTATTTGAATCCGTCCCAAGTTTCAAGATAATGTTTATTTTCTCTTTGATTTGATGCTGTGGCTTGGCATTCAAAAACAATCTTTGGGTTACATACGTGTGAAACTAATTGTCATTCTGTGTTGGGCCCGAACGGTTGTGAAAGGACTCCTGTAATGCATGTACACAACATGTGTGATATATTGGCAATACGTACATCGTTGCGTCAAAGGGTAGGCATAATTTTACGTCATTCATTTCTGCATTGTGATTGGTCAAATTGAGATAAGAGCCCATTGTCTTTGCATAAGAGTTTAGCCGAAAAAAGTAGATGCAGTTTTTTTCTATTGTAATTAGCGCTCTAAGTAGTGAAATTTCACCGGAAAAAAACCAGGTGTGAAAGATTTCTATCGGGTTGGTATCAAATGGAAGAGCAAGATTGAAGATTAACGATGAAGGTTATTTTTTTTCCATCAAACAGCATAAGCTGCTTTAAATTTACACGGCTCTAAAATTGTTGGGACCTCAAAAGGCTTGGTTCCACGTACCCTGCGACACTCGGTGTTACCTCGTGTTAAAAATTAGGCAAAACTTCAGGTTAATCCTGTGTTTTCCAGTCTGTGTTCTCAAGTACCCTGCGTTTCGTTTATTGGGTATTGCTACCGTAGTAATGTAAAATGAAGGAAGATACCTGTCATCAATGCCATGAACACCTGTCACCTTGCTTTATTTAAAACAAATGCGGTGTTTAAAACAGCATAACCCTGTGATTTGAGGTGGTTCGAAATTAGAACACTGACTCAGTGTAAACCCGTGTTCCCACATTACTCGAGCGGGTACGTGAAACCACAGTCAAAATTTCAACAAAACATCTTGAAAATGGGGTTACTTCCTCTCATTGACAAGGAATGCTTTGTTTCTCTTTGTTTTCTCGTACTTCTGTTGGCCTTGAAATTAATAGGGACAGAACCTGTGGGGAATGCAAAGTTTGGAAAGTCCTCATGCAACTGTACTTTATGCAATCACATTCTGGTAGTATGGGACTGTTGAGGAGAAAATTGGTTTGTTAAGTTTGAAGAAAACAAGTCTGTCAAGTAATGTGAGGATGTGATGTCATATTTACTTGATTTAAGTACACTTTTGTTGAAAATGTGACAACTTTAACCTGTTCATATCTTGAGAACCACACATCAGATTTCAATTATGATTTCACTGAAATGCTTGGCATGAATACTTCTCAACACCCAAGACTTGATTTGGCCTTGAACCCTTATTTTAAAGTAGAAATGCCCCAAAATTTAAATGCTTCTATACACCTTGGTAAGCATGATATTTCCTAAGTTGCATTTTAAAGGTGTCGTTACAAAGGTGAAAGGATAAAAAAATGCCCCAATTAAAAAACGTTGTAAACCTGCTGTAATACAAGTACAAATGGTCCAACACCCCCTTGAATAAAGCATGTCCTCTGCAGGTTTTAGGGTAAAGACTTGTTCCCCCCACGTACCAAACTTTCACCCCAGCTTAACTTGGTCAAACAGGGTATGTCAGCATGCCTTCTTTTCAAATCAGTGGAAGGGTGTTCAACGGCAAGTTTTTAATGTTTGCTGGATGCAGCTTACATCATATCACCATTGCTGCTTTTACTGAATACTCCCTCCATGTCTTCATCCCTTACTGAACAAATATACAGTACCAAAAGTGTTCTTAGGAAATATTACTGATGTGTTGTGGTGTCACCAAGTAAGCACCTTTTAAGAGGGAAAAGTATGTCACTACAAAAACCTTAACTTTTCCAAATTGAAATTGTTTACTGGGTTTGTTGAATTTTGACTAGACCTTTCCTATAAAGAGCTATTATACTGTAAAGTACTACAGAAAGTTATTACAGTATGAAAAAAAATTAATATGGTCGTTTATGTGTTTAAGAAAGTTTGAGGTATGTTTTCAACTTCCAAATTGGTGTGAGCTTGAATGGAAGAAAAAATTGCTCAAAAAGCCTAAAAGGACTAATCCTCCTACAAACAACAATTTTTTAAGTACAGTAGTCAGATATTCTCGATTTGCAAAGCCATTTGATTGACAGGAAGTTCAAAAATTGCCCAAAGTACCCAAAGCTGATATTAAACACCATATCCTGTACTGAGACTGTTTTGATAACACCTTGGGGTCTTGCATACTCACCCTGAAGCAAAAAACTGAGATTGCGTCTGGATGAGGATGAATTTTAGAAAGTTGTGGAGGCACCATGGCTAAAGTAGGTAATAGGAGAAATGGAACTGTTCGGGATGAGAGGATCAGGTCTTGAATGACTTAATTTCTTATGGTAGTTCACTTAATAAATACCTTAGTCTGAAAGTTAATACTTACTGAGTGAGCCAAGGTTTGAAATTATGATCAAAGATGAAAAAAAATAATGGCAAAAAATTGCTGAAAAAGGTGTTTCCTGCAAACTTTATTTAAATGTTGTACCACTGTTTAAAATCTGGTATTTTTCTCCTAAGTTTCTCGCAAAGTCACATTCGAAATGCAGTACCCTGCCTGTGACAAAATCCTGGCTACTTGCCTTAAGGAAATGGCTGCATTCCTCTTGTAGTCTGGTTTACCAGTAAAGAGAAAGACCTGATAAATCTATTTCCTTTGTGCTATTTCACTTAATGCTGTAGGCATACATGTTAGAGGTGCAGAGCAGGTCGTGCTCACATTAATAGGGATGGTTGTTTTACTGCTCTACCTGATATTGTATGCATGCAAACAGAAGCTTTTGAAGACCTAATCGACAGGAAACAAACTTGACATAGAGGAAATCTGTGGAGGGAGGAAGGTAGGACTTGAATGAAATAAATCAATGAAATAAAGTAGATGGCCAGTATATAAACACAGGAATGATGATATCACTCTAAACAAAGGAGTCAACATAATGACTCATTGTGTGTAGATTTATAGTACTTGGTTAATTGTCAGTTTTTGGGGTCATTGAACTCTGTGACACACTTGTGTTGAGCAGTTTTACTCGGAAATTTCCACACAGTAGCCTACATTTAGAGAAACATAAATAGTTTTGTAAATTTATAATTTATAGTTGTGTCGGTCCAACCCCATACTCAAGCAGCAGTAACATGAGTAAAGTATACAGTAGGTGACTATTTTTACCACCAAAGTGCAGTAGGACAACATGTAAATTATGAATTAGAAGGATTGCAAATACAGTATTTTAATAGATACTCATTATTTGGCCTGAACATAAGGAACTGAATATTCAAAACACTCCAGATCAGAGAGATGCCAGGACAGTGCATTACAAGGTACTTCCATTTCAGTACAGTTCGCTTTATATTCTGTTGTACGGTTGTAGTCCTGAAAGTAGTATTAAAACTCTGATAAATCTTAAAAAAAACCCTAACTTCAACACATGGACCATATTTCATTGCTTTCCATGTGTAACAACCACTTGTAGTACTACAAAGAGTATCAGTTTCACAAAGCAAGCATGGAGAGATGGGTATGAGACCATGTGACATATGCAATAATGTTCTAAGTGACTTTTAATGTTACAGCTCTGATTGATGCTATAGCATGAAATCCAGAAAGATATTGATACTGCATGTCTGTGAGAACTATGAATAATATTTTGCTACAGTATTAGGTTGTTGTGGAGGTATTGTATCCTTCAATAAGTGCCAAAAAAGATAATACATGGGACATTTGGTGACTGTGTGCACATCCCTTCTCCCCCCTCCCCCCCAATTCTTCTGAAAGCAAAAACTGCATTTCTAAAACACAATTGCTACTTCTTACAAGCCTGTACTTGACTTAGAGTACAGGTACTGTACATGCTTGGGGATCAGTAATTTTTGTTGAAGGGAGATAAAAACCCTTGACACTTGAACAGGAATGTTATATTTTTTAGATTTCAGACTAAACAGTGGGTAGGGGTAATCACATCCCATATTTTAGGTGCATAGAGGTACTGTAGGAGGTTAAGGCAAGGGGTGGCACTACCTGCTATTATACTGTAGGTTGTAACAGAAGATTTTTGTTGGTAAGAGAAACCAATGCAGTCATGATGATGTGGACTGAATTAGTATATATGTACTAAAAAGCTGGTATGTGTGTACATGTGTGTGTCTGTGACACTGCTCATTAAAAAATTATGCCTAATAATATCTCAGATAGGAATGTCTGACAGTTTGCAAAATTGGTACTTACAGTAGATGATCCATACTATTTAAGAGGAAGAGCTCTATTGTTTTTAGTGGGAGTCAAAGGTCATCTGACCTCACCAAGAGTCAAACCCTGAAGACCTTGTTACAGTATAGTAATACACTGTATCTCAAGGTTCTCAAGGGAAATTTGGATGGATGTCATTTTTTTGTTTGTGGATATTTTAAGCTGGAAATATGGTTCCTATTGTTGTTGGTGAAGGTCACAGGTCATCTAGGGTGATACAAAATTGTTTTTACCAACATGCTAGTATAGCATTTGCCTGAGAAGATAATGGCCACCACCCCATTATTTGCTGTGGAACTTATATGTATCATCAAACCTCAATGCATTTTTGCATTCTGGTTTCAAATACAGGTATATCCCCATGCTCAAAAAGATTGAGTTGATGTTGCTTAGTAAAAATTGTGACAGTTGTTTTTCCGTTTCACAAACTCCTGTAGAACTGAACTGTACATGGATAATTTTGGCAAAGTACACCTGTCATCTAGCATTATGTTTGTTTGTCACTAACTGCTCTATTAGAATATTTCAACTAAGTTGTTTCCTGTACAAATCTGCATACTGTATTTTTACTGTAAGTATTCAAGGTTTTGACCTGTTACAACTAGTTGGCAGCAATGGACTATAGTTATCAGGTCATGTGACTCATAGTAATTGTAAGAAGGTGTTGGTTCTGGGATATAGTGGGTTCTTTGTGTTACCTGGTCATTTCCTCGAAGCGATGTTGACAGTCATTTTGTGAAGCTACATGACATGAGTACAGCTCCTTCCTGTTTCCTGCAATTCTAGTCCCATTCACAGCCACAAGATATGACTGGCAGTGCAAGTTGCGAAAGGGATTTTCCAAACACTTGACGTCTACTGTAGTGTATTGTAAGGGGGTACATCATTGACTAGAGGGGGCAAGTATATTGTAGTTATGTGAAGCTTTTGAAACATACAGTCTCTTTGGTCATCTGACTCTTTAGAGGTCCTGTACATATTAGCCAATTATTGTGCACTACAACCTGACAGCTACAAAGTGACTGATAGGGATGAGACTGTCAGGGTGTAGTGCACAATAAGTATTTGAGCAACCCCTTGTAGCCTTTGCTGCCATCCCCCTTCCTCCCTGTCGTTTCCTTTAAGCTCTCCGTACCTGGAAAGAGGTAAAAAATATAGTGATCTTCCCTGGTGTAAAATTGTCACAGCATTGCAAATACCAGTCATATGGTCAGGATTAATAGTGATTTGGTTTAAAAAAGCTTTGTGAGAGTAAAGAGCAGAAAACAATACTGTAACATTAGAATTGCAGTGCTGCCAAAATTACATATTTATGTAGTTAAATCAGTTGTAAATTTGTTTTGGTATGATTGACTGTGGATGAGCACAGGATATAATGCAAGTCATGCACATCAAAGTGGAGCCAGTGTAAGCATTAACCCTAGAGAATGCATTATCCTGTTCTAATGCAATGGTATATTGTTGTTCTAATAAGCTTGTTCATTCACACACAACATTATTTTGATTAAAAGGCAAAAAAGAAACAAAATTTTGTTTCCACTTAATATTGTACATTAAAAGAGCGCAACCCTTATTAGAATGGAGCACTATGTGGTGAGCACTGTAGGTTTTCATTACAGAGAGTTTATCCTGGGATATTGTTTGGTCACCTGACAGGCAATAATGATGTAATAGAAGTTGAAGACAATGTGAACAGGACAAGGTACTTCCTCACTTTCCTGTATTTTGGCCTACAGTCTGTGAATCAATGCACTTCATACTGTAGATGGCAAGAATGAAATTGTAAAAAAAATTGTCACAAGACTAAGATGAACGAAAATGGGAAATTTGTCAAATAACTGTCCCAACTGTACACTGAAGTACATAATTGCATATCATAAAGAAAAACAGCAAACTGCATGATGGAGTGTTTATCCCCCCCCCCCCCTTATGAACAAACCTTGAACTGCAAAAATCACCCCAAATTTTGTTATTTTTTCTCTCTAACCCTAGAGTTTTCCCTCATGCCGTGCCCCAACCCCCAACCCCTACCCCCCATGACACATTCCTGGCTACGTGTCTGTTATGAAGAAGACGGAGTAGTACTGTATGATTCTTGTCATCAATGTTAACTGCAAAGTATCTGTGTTCTAACATTTTCTTTGTCAAAATGTCTTACAGGGTTAGAGATGTATGCAGCATTTTGTACAAAATTATTTTTGCTCATATTGAACTTCATATTTTAGTATTTGCTGTGATCTACTGTAATTGCTTTTCAAAACATAGCCTTCTTTTTCTTTTTCCATTTTACAGGTGTTGGTAAAAGTAGTCTTCTATTAAGATTTGCAGATAACACATTTTCAGGTGAGTGTAAATTCATTTGGGGAGATTTCCTCAAAACTGGTCATTCAAATTGGTTTCTTTGAACAGCAAAATGAAATTCCTGTTCCATACTTTCAAAAGCAGTTGGTTTTTACTGTCTACCTGTGTGTGACCAAACATGTAATATTAAAGTATTGGTAAGGTTCATGCAACAGAGATACTTGACACTTACTGTACAGTAATACCTGTTGCCACATCTAATTGAATAATTCTTGTACTCTTGCTCCATATCTGCCAGTTTTACCAATAAACTGGAGCTGATAACTATGCTAATACTGCTAAGTTGAGTCACTACCCTGTATTGATTTTCAGAGTTGTAATCTAGAGTAAGACATGAATTTTCTCTTGGTTTTCTCAAAGTCAAATTCCATTTTATAACGTCATTTTGCACAAACATCCATTGAAATAGTGTACACATAGCACTTAAACATCAAATTCAGTTTTCAAATTTGTACAAAATAGAAAACTCTTGTACAGTATCTACGCGAGCTGTGCTAAAACAATTTTTTCCCCATGTTGTACCCTCTGTTGTGATTGGAAACTGTATCTCTTTAATTATGAAAGTTGCTTTTGATATCACATACTGTGTATGTACAGTACTCAAAACAGAGGCACACAACACCTGTGTTCCCCACCCCTTGACAGTGCTAGTGGTGCATGTAGACCTGTGCGGGTTGACCACCCATTACTCCAAGCATACTGAGCACATCGATGCAATGTTTTAGGGATTTTTTTAAACAGTAGATCCGCCTTTGTGGAGTTCAGCTTATGTAGTTTAGGATTACTACTAGCCTATCACCATATATCACCAGAGAGTGGCAACTCTCTGATATCACTTTATAAAGTTTTACAAGCTTTGAATGCAAATGTCATGTAACTTGCTCTAGATGTAGGTATTTGGTGACATACAGTAGTATGTTTAAAACAATGGTTTCTTATGACTTCGTATTACTGTACCATAACAAATAATATGAGCTATTAATAAGTAATTAAGCATTCAATTAAAAATTAATTCTGTATCACATGTTTTTAATATAGATTCAATGAATAATTACAAAGTTTATAAAATTATGCACAGACAATGAGTAGACCATTTATAGAGTATGTTCAACCAAGGAAAGGGAAATTAAAGTTGAAAGTTAATATTATGCAAGGTTGGAATACTGAGCAAAGTCCTCAAAAAATTCAAGGAATTCAATTCAAGGAAATAACTAATTATTTTACGTGAACATAAAATTACCTTGCAGCTCTGAGATCCCTGTCCTTGCCAAAATTTTGGTGGTTGTAGCAGCCAGTTTTTGAGGTGTGTTAAGTGCCTTTTGCTTTGATGCTTACAAGAGTGTAAGGTTGTGGCAACCTGTAAGTTAACCAAGTGTGATTTAATTAGCCAGGGGAAAGGGAGGGTGAATGGGAAGGGGTAACCCTCCAAGCCATGATTTACCTTTCCTAGAAAAAAAACTGAAAAAGAGGCTGTAGATCACTAGATGAAACCAGTTCTAAGGTGATAAATTGAAGGGGAGAACCATATCTAAGTACTGTAAGAATCAGTGTTTAATTTCCCTATTTTTTTCATCAAACAACTTGATTAGTTCATGGATCAGATGTGGCATTAATATCTCCTGTGTTCTGGGGCTTTTTGAAACAGCATTACAGCATTGACACACAGTTTGATTGCTCCAAGTCTTATTTAGTAATTTCTACTGTACATTTCAGTAGAGTATGTATCACAGCTCAGCATGATGTTAGGTGCAGTAACATTCAGCACTGTAGTACAGGTCAATAACCAGTTCATTTTTGTAGCAGCTGGTGAAAATATTGTAACATACTGTAGACTCTATACCTTTACAAGCAGATGTGACAAATTGCATCAATCAGTTTCTGTAAATTGTTGAATGGTATACTCCCTGTAGGAACTACTCAAATGTTTACATATCACATCATAAACACCAAGTGGAATGTTCTTTACTGTATACAGTAACCTGGAGTGACATGCAAGACAACATAAACCGCACGCTGCTGTGTGTATTTTCAATGTATGATACAGTACATGACAGCTTATAGAAACAACAGTATGACTGTACTGTAATACTGGAGTACTGTAGTATGGTATGTGTCAGCTTGTTAATAAAAATATCAAATATGCACACATAGCAAGTGACCTGCATTTCATGTGTTTGGCTCTAGTTTGAACATTCAAACCTGCTGACTTGCTTAAAGGGCTAATCCTCTCACCCCAAACTACAATTCCTGTAGGGGTGTACCAAAATTCTCCATTGGCCCAGCTCTTTGATTGACAGTTAATTCAAACATTGCAACTACCAAAGCCTATATTACTCAGCATGAACTGTACTGAGAGTGTTTGATTATACATATGAAGCTTTTCTATACTCAATCTGAAGTAATAAACTGAGATTATTTCTGCCCCCTTCTGACAAAAAGAAGTAATCCACATTTTTTCAAAATTGATTTTATTTCATATTCTTTTTTCTCTTACTGAAACTTAAATTTTCAGATATTAAATATTCTAACATGTAGTCTACTTCCTGAGATAATAGATAATCAGCCAAGAAAAGAAGTAATCCACATGGAAAACTACATTCTTTTCAGACAAAAAGAAGCAATTGCTTGTACTTCTTTTTGTCAGAAAGTACAACTGTTATTTTCACTACACTGTTTTTGACAAGGAGAAGCAAAGGGCTTTTCCTTCTTTCTGTCAGAAAATACAAGTATTATTTTGACCGAACTGTTTCTGACAAAAAGAGGCAGTGGCTTGTACTTCTTTCTGTCAGATATTGTAAGGAATATTTTAACTGATTTTTTTCTTACAAAAAGAAGTAATCCACATTGCAAATCTTGGTAATCAAATTTTACAACATCTCCTATATAATACAAAACAAAAACATTTTCTCTTAAAAAAATATGAAAGAATATTGAAATTAAACATTAAAGATCATAGAACTATCTGTCAGAAAAGTGTACGTGTTCACATGGGTGCTGTTTTCTCACAAAAGGAAGTAGACCACATTAGTCTGCATTTGCAATGAATTTCAGGAAAAAAATATTTTTCAGTGTTTAATGAGAATGAGTTTCAGACATTTGTGGGAGGGGCTTAAGTTAGGAGGTTGGGAGAATTGCTCCTTTTTTGGGGGGAAAGAATTGGGTCTTTAACCCGTTGAAAAAGCTGCAAACTCTATAACTATAATCTACACTAGTCGCAAGACAAAATCTTGCCTTTTAAAGTATACTTCATCTCCTATAGTAACTTAGTTAAGTTGCTATAGCAACCTTCAATATGGCAAACCTTCCTAGCAGTCTGAGTATCAAAAACTGAGCCTTCAGCAGCTGCAGTGATGCTTCATTTTGATACACATTGCAGTAGCAGGCTGTTGTATCTTAATCCTGCTATTGTTAACTGTTTAATAACAATAAAGCTTAGCTGAGGAAGCTGTAGCCTACGATTTAACATGGTGCAGTTCCCTATTCAGGCAGCTGTCCTTATTCAGTCATGGGGAAGGGGGGGGGGGGTGAGCTGTGTACCTAGTATGCCTGATTCAACAAGGTTTTGTCCAATGGGGAGGGGGGGCATAAAGCCTACCCAGTAAGTCGTATGGTAAATTCATATGTGGTAATTCCTTACTGTACTTTATATCTCTTTTGCAGGCACTTATATAACAACAATTGGTGTAGATTTCAAGATAAGAACAATTGATGTAAATGGAGATCGAGTGAAACTACAAATATGGGACACAGCTGGACAGGAGAGATTCAGAACTATAACTTCCACGTAAGTTTGAAATAGATATAAACCCCACTTAGCAACCTTACAGTAATGGATTCAATGTAATAATGATTTTAGTATAAAATCTTGTTCCTGTGCAATGTCAATGTCATGGTACATCACGAAAAAAGATTCTGTGAATGATCTTGTGCTACCACTGCACATGAAAATTGCACAGTAAGGTAGCTATTTCTCTGCGAAATCCTAATCGTACCAATTTCATTACTCTAATGGGGTGTGACCTGGGCTTTATATGGCAGGCACAAAGTACTGTACCTGTAATATGTATTTCTGAATGTACCAATTTTTTGAGTAATTCTTCCATTTCCAATTTATGTCAGCGATGAGTTGACTGAACTATCCACGAATGGTAAGCATAAAGATGTGACCAGGGCTAGTGGGTAAAAAGTGTAGCGGGCAGCTCACACACTGCCTATGTAGAATGCTGCTATCATCTCTTTCCCCCAACTGACTATTTTGTAAGGGAAGAGAGAAATATTTAAAAGATACTGTTATTGGATAGAGTAAAAAAAAAAGACTGCTGAGTTTGAAGAGTGAGAATTCCTTAAAGCAGTCCAGAGACCCTCTCTCCAGAAGTCAGGTGGGGGGTTTCTCTGAATGAGACTCTCCTCTTTTCTAGATGCATGTTCAGTGATTCTATCCCTAAGGCATGAGTAGCTGCTGCCTGTAGTTGGCCCATCAAGTTGATATCGATAACTAACTGCTGGTGTTAAAGGTCATTGTTCACTACCACATGGCAATGCTATATACTACTATTCTTATTTTTGAGGGGGTATAATTGGGACATATTGATATGTCAAGGAGGGGTTAAAGGGTGCTTCCACTTCACAATGCTTAAAATCAGCATAATAAGTGGAGTTTTACATTCAATGATTACACAAAAAGCTCAATTTTTTGTACTACTTTGTGTTTGTCTGAGCTTGTCTATTTGTCATACAGTACTTAAGCATGTGAAAGAAACTTCTCAGGTTTGGAAAACATAGTGAATTTCAGGGAGCAGCCCAAGGAACAGCTTTAATGCTTAGTTTTGACCGCATGTTTGGTCTAGCAGTAGAGCATCCGCCTTTCACGCGAAAGGCCTGTGTTTGATTCCCAGTTGGAGTCTTACCAAAGACTCCTGCCATTGTGCATGATGCTCTGCATAAGCAATGGAGTAGGGAAAACAAACCAGTGAGCCACAACTGGGAAAAAGGCCATGTCTGGCTCGACTTGAACCAATAGGTTGGAAACTGGGCCATAAAACTCCATCTAACTAATAAATGCTTAGTTGGTAAAATTATTGACCTTAATATCATTTCTTTTTCTTATTTTCTACAGGTATTACAGAGGAACCCATGGGGTTATAGTTGTCTACGATGTTACTAGCGCTGAATCTTTTGTAAATGTTAAGAGGTGGTTACATGAAATTGACCAAAATTGTGAATTAGTTAGTAGGATACTAGGTGAGTACATTGATTGCTAGTTCTCAAGTATATATCTCTCACTGCTAGTCATGAGGTTGGGAGTTCAAGTCCTGGCCAGGTTATACGGAAGACTCGAAAAACAGAATCTGCTGCCATTATGCCTGGTTCTCAGCATAAGTAATGGAGTAGGGAAATCAAGTCAGTGAGCCACAACTGGAAAATTTGCTGTGGCCGGCTCTACTTTCACCAATTGGTTGGAGACTGGGCCGTAAAACTCCATCTAACTAACAGCTACATCTAGTAGGTACTGAAATGTTTTTCTGCTTCGTAGGTGAGTATTTATGGAGTCCTAGATATAGTAGTGATTCTACATACAGTAGTATACAGTCCTGGTTGTATTTTAATTGGCTGCCCACAATGGTCAAGTGATTAGAGCATCCCACTAGCAGCTGAGAGGTCTGGAGATCCACTCCAGGGTCATACCGAAGACTTTTAAAATGGAACCTTTTGGCATTGTGCTTGGTGCTAAGCATAAGTAATGGTTAGAAACTTAGTCACAAAATCTCATCTAACTAACCAACCAACAATTACTTTTGTGTGAAGAAAAGACACAAGAAACAAGCTTAAATTTCAGTGATAGTGTAGTACTAAGTTTTGGAACTGGGAATTCCCTTTCCCAGTTTAAAAAATAAAAATAAAACAATGAGACTGCTTGAACATATAAACTGCTTACAAAGCCAGGAAAATAGATGAGAAAACAATGATCAGTTGGGGTTTACATCATCAAAGTTCATGGTATCCTGGCTGAAGGGCATTGGCAGAAACTTGACTGTGGAATTTTCCAGCCTTCTATCATTCTTTCCTGAACACTCTCTCCACCAGTGGTTGGGGTTTTTAGAGTACACCCACAGTGCCCCCTAACTGTTGTAAGAGGCAGCTAAAGAAAAGGATTTGGAAAAGATGATCTTTTGTGGGGGGGGAGGGGGGCAGTGATCCTCAGGGTTGAGGAGTAAATCTCTTTCTCCTGATAGAATATATAAACCCTGTAGAATAGAGAGTAGCTTTGTGAAGTAGCCCCACATAATCCCAGGAACTCAAGCTAATCTTGATGCACTCTGCATGACCTTGCCCAAGCATGTCATTTTCTCCTCTACTTAGACCACTAACATAAATTTATACAAAACCCTATAGATCATTGTCCTATACTTCAAAAATTTGATACCTGCATAGATTCAACTTCTATACATGTACATTATATGAATAAATAATATCTTTATTTAGGAAGTTAGGTGTGTTAAGTTCTTACCATCCATACAAACAAACAAACAAACTATTAAAAAAATAAAAAAAGTTTCTTACAACATTATGTTTTAAGCAAAGTCCACACGCAATGTACATATCACATGAACAATAAAAACAAGTTTCACAATAAATAAATGTTGCCTCTTAGGAAAGTCTGTGTTCTATTTGAAAAAACAGAATTATTAAACATGTATGTTCATGTCTTTGCTGTGAAGGCGGTCCAGAGGAAACAAAACTCTAAATGGTGGGGAACATAATTAGGGGGTACAAAAAATTGATTGAAAGATCCCTGTAAGTGTTGTTACCAAACAACTCTACAAGTGATGAATTTCTGAACAGTGGAGGGGATTACTTTCTGTACTGAAAACCACCAGGGAAGTGTCCAAAACAGTCATTGAAATTTAAATAACTGGCCTCTGTGGTTTGTTGCCTACTTTGCCAAAATTGTGGTCTTGAGCACTTCACATTTCAGGCAATCCATCGGAGGGTGTTATGCTGTCCATAAAACACAATGTACTCCTCCTCTGTAGGGGTTAGTTTTGTGGACTTCAATTGTTTGATAGGGTCTGTGTGAAGGCTTGCTTGCAATTGTATGATTTACATATTAAATATGGTATGGTCACATTACCCTCAAGAGCCAATTATGAAACACAGCATATTACTACACTAATTCAAATTGTGATGGCTGCAATTCCCTTAATTTTTACTGCATGAACATATTTGAGAATCTGAGAGAATGATATCACCATTTTGTTTTTAAGGCCTTGAACTTTGCAGCTTGCTGGTGGAATTACACACCATCACTCTCCTCAGATCAGTGTGAGAAGTGATTTTTTGCACACCTAGATGAAGAATAGGTGCTTATATAAATGTATTGAAGTTCAATAAAACAGGAGACCTACCACACTCCTCAATTTCCAGAGTAGTGTGATTTGTAGAACACCTGGAAAATCTGAAGCTTAAGGCCTGCATCTAGGCCTCACCTGGGAAGAGTTTTCTAAAGAGGAACCCTCCCCTTAGATGCCAGCAGTGAGCAATCTTGAATCAATCTTGAATTGAAATGTCTCAGGAAAGGAACACCTGCAGCACTTTGCTTAGTTCTATGCTTGGAAATTACAAATAATAAGGGAGTTCCACATGTAACATGATACTTGTTCAAGGCAAAGAACGACACATGACACAGAGTATTTAAGGTGTACTCATGAGTGACTTTTATTTGACTGGGCAAACAATGAGTTCAAACCAAGGGGTATCAACAACAGAGCTTCCCCCACCCCTCCACAAAAAGGGTGATAAGAATAACATGGATTAAGCTTAAATATTACAAAGTGCAAACATACTGTACCTATATAACAAAAGGAGTTATCTTGTTGTTACTCGGCCATTAACCAACAATACTGAGCAGAATTTTCAGTGAAGAAAGGTGATGCAATTTCCAATCAAAATGCAATACAAAAACAATCATACAAAGCACTTGAGCTATTTAAATTACAATAAAGGTGAATCTGACCCTGTAATATGAATATTCATGACATACCAAACATAAAAGGGTAACTCTGTTTCAGGTAATTCTTTTTGGTGGCTATGCATGTGTACGGTATGGGCACATCCTCCAAATCTTCAGAATAAACAAACCAATTGCCCACCTACAGCATGTATTGGAAAAATTTAGGTAGCGTGAAAATTTCATGAAATTGTTCATTCTTAATCCATTTGTGACATAAGGAGGGATCCCAAGTGCTGTAACAGCTTTTGCTAGTGAAATTAGATGATTAGTATAGTTAAATATTTTCATGCTTTAGTAATCCAAATTTGATTTCTCTTTTAGTTGGAAATAAAAATGACTGTCCAGAAAGAAAGATGGTTGTTACAGAAGACGCTAAGAGCTTTGCAGAACAGATGGGTATTGAACTGTTTGAGACAAGTGCAAAAGAGAACATCAATGTAGAAGAAGTAAGTTGTTTTGGGAGGCTTACAGTGGTTTGATCTAGGAATATGAGAAGTATTGGGATGTTGGGGGATGTGGGGGTGTTGAGAGTGGGGAAGGGGCTACTGTGAATGGGATTTGAGATGTAAAAATCTGGTTACGAAAATCATTGCTTTGTGAAAACAGGGACTGTGTACCCCTTGTGCTGATGTAGAGTGTAAAAATGTCACTTATTTCAATTTGTATTGGTATTGAATTGTCTGAGACAAGTACAAAAGAGAGAACATCATTCTAGAAGAAGTAAGAGAACTTTTAGTTGTTTTACAAGGCTTAGAAGGCTTGATCTTGGAATATTAGAAGGTTAGGAGGGAGTCACCATGAATGGAATAGGAGAGGTGAAAGCCTAGTTACAAAAATCATGCCTTGTAAAAATAGAGACTGTGTACTGTATACCCATTGTGCTGATATAAAGTTCTATAATACAGCAGTGTGAAGCCAGGCGATGGTGGACGTAACCATTGAGCTGTTAATTGGTTAACAAGGTCGAGATGGTAGTTTAAATCAAGGTTGTTGGATTGTTAAGCCACTAAGTATGAAGTTGTAATCTGTAGGACAAGGGCTTTTTCTTTGTGTTCGCCTAACATCTCAGAAGAACCACTGTTTAAAAATGAAAATTTTCAGTGGGCCCATTGAAAGCCAAGTAATTGAAGGGATCAAGGTTATTTGGGTGATACAATTTTTCATGGGGTGGGTTATGTTAGGATGACTCCATGAAGTAGTTATGTATGATCTAAAGATCTCAAAAAACCTCCTACCCCCTCTCCTCTGTTTCCAATCACTTCCATCTCACTCAATCTCATTCATCCTGGGTGAATATGGAAAAGAGTTAAAAAAATTCAGCATATAATTACCATTACCAGTTACATGTTGTTCAGTGTCCAAAAGGTCTGCAATGGAGTTGTGAAAACATTGCAGCGACCTGAAGCTGGAAAAAAGCTGCAAGGTCACAAGTTTAAACAAGGTTGAAAGGTATTAAGTTCAACACATACAGAGCAGCTTGACTGACACAAAAGTGGCCTTCCAAAAGTGAGTGAAAAATGCCTGTCGAAGGCCAAAACAAAATTTATGGCAGCCATGGCCTTCATGGCCTTTGTGAATTTTGAGGTGTGTGGAAGCCATGGCACAATTTGTTTTGCCTTATTACTTAGCTGGTATGAATGTATTTAGTGGTCTATTCCACTCCTCACTTATTCCTTTCAACCTATGCAGGCCATTTATATCTATGCTTATGGACTGGCAAACTGAATTGCAGCATGGTTACCCTATTAGAATCAGCACACTACACACCCAAAGGAGGTCCTACACCCTCCAGCTAACATTATTATACTCTCAACCAATAATCGGATCGGACATCGGATCGGGCCGATATTCGCCACTAGCGGTAAAATATCCGATCGGCATTATTCAGCTTAGTTCACTTGCCGATGTTTACCGATATTCCGTTTCCTGAAAACTTTAAAGAATTTCAAAGGAACTTTTTACTGGGTGGTCTTGCGCCACCGTATACAAGCCACTTCCTACGCCTCAGCTGCAAGAAATTTGTTGTTACTGTAAGTCCTTTCCCTTCTCTGGCGAACAGCCAAGGGACGTAACCTCAAGTTCACTGCTGATACATAATGACACTCTGTTAATCCTCACTGCAGGATAAGTAAAAGTAATAACAAGCCAGCAAAGTTGTTGTTCCGTATGTAATATTTTACAAATTTCAGTTGCATTTTCCCTTCACTATTGTCCCATAGTTTTTTGATGGCAGTTTCAAACATTCCTTATGCTCAAATAAAGAACAAACCTGCAATACATGAACTGTATGATTAAATTTCTTTCAAGAGTTACTCCGTTGTTGTTACAAACTTTGCTCTGCCTTTTTCATGATGGAATGATCCAATATTGGCATGGGTAAGACCTAGTGTTTGCACGTGGTATTAAAAAAAAGTTTCAAAAAATGGTCCCGATCGCAAAAGCCCTCAGGTTCGGTGATAACCCGTTTTTTTCCTTAAGTCCTCCCTATTCTCTGGTGAAGAGTTTTTTGGGGAAGACAAGCAATACTCCCGAAGATGAGTAAAGTAGACCTATAGCAACGATTTGTTCATGCTCCTTTGGGTACTGTGTATGAGAAATTAACAACTGTATCAGAGAGATAGCGATCAGGTTCACAAACTTGTTCAAATCAAACGGACAGATATTAGAAATATGACAAAAAGAAACCCTTCTAAGAAAATCAATACTTCTTTACACCTTTGCCTTTTTCATATTTTAATTTTTGAACGTTTTTGGACTCAAAAAGCAATCCTGCTAACTCCACCACGAAGCTGTTTGTGTTACTTCTTTCAAAACATAAGTTAAAAATATCTACCGATCCCAGCATTTGTTTACAGTATTCTCTTTCACGTCCGAAAAATGACGTCAATCGTGTTAAATTTGCATCTAGTGTACAAGTGTGCAAACACCCACGCTATCGTGGCCTTATTAGGAAGTCGCATACCTGGGAGTACTACATAGGTTCATTCATAACCGCCCTGCCGTTCAAGTCGGGACACCCTTCAAACTCATGTCGAAAGGAAACTCTCCGTCACACGTGTGTAAACGGCGATATTTGGGGCTCACAAGATAGTGAAATTTTGCTTAGATCGTTATTTTTCCCAAACAATTTTAGTGTTGGTCGTTAGGCCTACATCCTATTTTTTCATACATAACGGGTTAATTTGCGTCATGGTGAAGAAACAAACCAACAATCCTGGTGTCGTAAATTATCATCAATATTTTCGAAATCATTGCAGTCATATCTTGGCACTAAACATATAGTGGAAAAGTGTTCATTTGCATAATATTGACACACTAAACCTATATATCGGCTAATTCAATGCTCGATTTTCTTTCAAGGTTTGGTTTTCATTTCGGTATACTCGAGGTAGCGTCCCATATTGTGAATTTTAGAAAATCGCCGTTAGTATTACAGTACGCATGGTAGGGTTTAGACAGATTCTTGCAGAATATACGGCACGCAGTACATCTTGTCTGCAAGTTTCTACATTAAAGAACTGACTTGCAGTGTTGGCGCGCCCATTGCTACGGTATGAATTACTGTAGCTTGCATGCAGATTTTAAAGTTAGTGTACGTTGTAGCATACACTTATCTGAGAAGCAACACTACTGTACATCAGCATGATTGGCCCTCGCACCGGTGAAAATTTCAACTTAATTAGAGTACAACCAACATTTAAACTCAAATATAATTTCAGGTGATCAGTTCATTCACAGTCTTGATTAAATCCATACTAATTTGCAAACTATTAGACATTTTAAAGATGACTTTAAATACGAGTAAATGCGCGGGCAATTTACATAAAGAGGCATTGCTTATAGTTACAACAAGGAAATCAAGACCTACTAGTAAATGGGGAAAAATTGTGGGCCTAAACGCATAGATACGGTGGGGTGACGAAAATATCGGATCGGATCGGATATCGGCCGATGTTAGGGAAAAAACATCGGACATCGGATCGGCAGTGAAAAACCACATCGGTTAGGCCCTATTATACTCTAGATATTAATGGTGTACAGAGTGTATGTACAGTGATAGAAGGGTAAGTCTCATCCCTCATAGACTTCATGACCAGGGAGTTTTGGGAGTTGAACAATTTGAAGTCTTTTTGAATGTATTTTGTAGTTGCATAGGCATCACAAAAAGGTGTCCTTTAAGTGGAGAATTATGACTTATGTTATGATGATGATGTTCTTTCATCTTTTCATTACAGATGTTCAATTCCATCACAAAATTAGTTTTACAGCAAAAGAAAGAAAGTGCTGCCAAGTTAAAAGACAAAAATGATGCCCAAACAGTGAGCCTAAACAGTAAGAAGGAAAAGAGAAAGAGTAAGTGCTGTTAGCGAACCCGTCACCATAAAATTATCTCAACTCAGTGGTCTGTGACGCAAGGATGCAACAGACAGCGTCCTGAAATAACAGAGTCCATAGTTTCTTCAGGAATAGGCAAACACCCGACAGGCAAGGGTATGTTTCACACGTACAGTCTTTTCAAGTCTTTGCAGAGCTGTCATGAATTTGGTCAACCCCCCTATTTGCGACAGACACTGTTGCGGTTTTGTGTGTCATGTGAAGTGAAAAATTTTATGGTTCTGTGAAATTTTTGTAAGTTCAAAATTAACAAAGTTTTTAAGGTGGAATTTGAAATTTCCACATGTCCTTTACATTTTAAAGCCAAAGTGTATTCCGAGAATGGTGAATGGCATTTTTAGGGGGACTAGGGACTTGGGAGGGGATTGTTTTTTTTTACCAGAGGGGGTGGGAGAGTTGAAGGCAAAGAAGGGTGATTTGAGAATAGAGATATTTATGTAAAAATTGGACCATTAATTCAATAGTAAAAAATTGACAGGTGAAAAATTAGCGCCTGTTAGGATTATACAGTTTTTTGTTCAGATTGACAAATGCATTGACTACTTGGGTTGAAGTTTCAGTGGTTGTAAACTTTGGGGACTTTTTAGAGATTTTGTTACACCATCTTTTAAATGAATTTGTTTTTGCCAGTTTCCCCATATATTATAATGTGGTATTCTTGATTGACTGTTTGTTAACAGATGCAGTTTTAGTTCTTATCACAGTCTTGTAAGTTTTCCTGTCTCATTTTGGCTGCAAACCAAAAAGATGGGGCAATTTCATAACACCTTCAAACTTTAAACCCTAATACTTTAGCAGACCTGAGAAGCAATTTTCACACCTGTAAGATCACCTAGTGTTTGTGGAAACAGACAGCCAATATTCGGCTAATTGGAATGGGTCTGAAAGTGTCAAATTGTCTGGTAAATTATGACAAAAATATTTTGGAAGATGGCTGGAAAAGTCTCCATATCCAGGGAATTGTGGTGATTGCCTCGAATTACAACCTGCCACTTAGCACCTAGTATTCATCTGAATTAAGTGTATGGTCAGGCCTTGAATGCCATTTGTTTTATGATGCTAAGGGACCATGAATGTGGGAGAAACATGTGACTAATGAATAAATAACAACTTCTCATTGGGTGAGCAACCAACTAAAAAATTAAGGTCAAACTTGGTATTTTTTGAAAGGCTAGGTCTGCCGCAGGATGCTCCTGGATGCAAAACAAACCTTACCTGTACCAGCTGTCATTAGGAAAACTTTGACCACATAGTTGCTTAGGGTCAATTGCCACTGTCCTTATCTTCTCGGCCACACCCCCATGTTTTATTTTACACCCTACAGGTTGTGATGATAACCCTCTATCTGCTTAAAACATCATAATTACAAAGCAGTAATCTCTAATATATTATCAGGGTAGCATGCATGTTCCTTCATATTTTTGTTGAAAATGTAAGTTCCAAATTTTCTTGCTAATTGTGGTCCACATAAGGAAAATAAATTTCATTTCAATGCTGGGCATAAATACTTTGATGTCACAAAAAAGGTTTATTTGTTATATAACTTAGCTCTAAACAATGTGGCACAATGCATACATTTGTGAAATTGAAGATGGTAGAACCTGAATGTTATTAAACTGACAGGTGTACAGTTTTCATTTTAGCTCAGTTACAGGAAACATTGTGCTGTACTAGAAAAATAATGCTTGCTGGGTAAATAGACCTTATTTTATTAGACCTTATTATATGCATTGACAACACACTGATGTCTTCCTTGGGGGCAAAACAGTGGAATGTCTTGCTGCATGCATAAGAAGTTGCCCTGCACATGAAGCAGACTACGCGACTGGTTGAAAAAATCAACTGTCTCCATCTGTCTGTGTTGGTTTATTTTGCCCCCAAAGGAGGACATACTTTTTGCCCTGTGACATCATATGCATAAGGTTTATTGTTGTTCAAAGTTTGTATCAGACTCACATTGCATTATGGGTAGGAGTGAAGATAGATTGTACCAACCATGGAGACCTGTAGGCAAACCTGAATGTTAAGTGGTCTGATTAAGTCGGCCATAACTGGGGTCCATCAGGTTTAATCTTTCCAATTCTTAGCTAAAATCTACCCTAGATGATTGTACACTAGAATACCTCTTGATTCCCTCAATTTCACTGAATATGGGGGTTTAGCGTTGCATGTAGACAATAAAATCAATATGATTTGAAGCTGAAGAACCCAGCTTATGACCACCTTCACTAGCTAGTTTCTCGGATATGTCTTTACGTTGAAATTCACTTATTTGGAACAGATTTTAACTGAATAAACAGACCTGGTAAATTCATGTAAGATTTGGGAAAGAAAAATTTTATGGTAGGGTATCATCATAAAGGTTTTATTTGAAAACCCCCGATTTTGGAAAGGTTATATTAGGACATTATTTATGGAGCTTTTGGTGACCACCTGGACTTTTATTAAAGACTGAAACCTGAACCAACATGGTAAAGTTAGGCTGATTGCAAAATTGCAATCAACTTAGATGTGCTTTATAAATCTTTAGGGGAAGGGTGAGTTGATGGCCGGTGGGGTTGAAGGGTAAGGGGAAGGTTATTTAAAGTTATTTTGATATTGATGAAGTGGAAGTGGTAATAAGGTGTATTTTTGTTGCCATTCTTGAAGAGTTGTAAAACAATTTGTCAATGGTGAATTAAGTGATATAGAAAATAAATATTGTGTAAAAAACGTTTTGGAAAAGTCTTTTGCAAAGATAGGATTGACGGTTTGAATTTTATCATATCTTGTAAATATTTGTATATCAGACTGGCAACCTCATTCAGATTTATCTCTTTTTATTTTACTTTTGGTTTAAAATGTTGACATTTGGTAATGATTGACTAAAAGGGATGACTATATTTGGATTTAATACTTCAAAATAAAATCTTTTGCTTTCATGAGGTGGCTGTAATGCAAAGTGAACATAAGGTGTGAGAAACAAATGACTTGTGTTGAAGATAGTGGGATACTTCGGAATGTTTGGAAAGTTAAAAACATTGACAAATTTCTTTGCATAAGTTGCAGTGAACTCTTCAATACTACTCAGTGGCATAGATGCTGTTGGGAGGAGGGGTGTAGTGAGAAACTTTCTTTGTTACCCTTTAAGAATTTTCAGGAAACTCGGTCCATCTAGTCTTTGATTGGCCATTGGTATGCAATAAAGGGGAGGGGGGTTGATGATGTTGAGGGTAGATGGTGCCCCTATCTCTAATATCATGTGACATGCAGTCATGGTATATTTATTATGAACATCTGTTATATACAAAAAAGGCTAAGTACAAATAAAACAGAACCTACCTGGCCCCCAATTGGTTGTACCATCTGAAATGTAGCAAGAGTTAGTGTAGTCGCTTATGAATAGGCCCAGGAAGGTGGGGGGTTCACATCACAAACATATGCTTAATCTCTTTATCAAACTGGCTGTGTGTTAAATAAAAATTAGTGACAGATATTGTCAGTTTGAAATTTCAGTGGGTCAGTGAGGAGTAAGATGGGTTATAGGAATGACAATGCTTCCTCTCATTGATATGCCAACCTACCCATCTAAGCCAAGGAGACAAGAGTCACAATATCCAGCTTTATAATGACAGCTACCTCTTCATGTAGATCACATAGCTGTGATCATCTTCCATTACACATTCAAACCCCAACTCTTTGAACAGACATATATTTTAATTTCATCATCTACCTTATGATGGGAGGGGAGTAGGATAGGATAGAGTCTAGGATTTGAAGAATGGAACCTGATGTTGTGTGTGATACTCCACATAAACAGTAAAGAGAACAGTTCAATGAATCACAACTGGAAAATGTTGCTGCCAGATTAAACTAAGTGATCTTGCCCACATAACACTTAAAGCTGCTTTTAAGCTGGAGGCAATTATCAACTTCTGTAATGGGTTGTTCTTTCCATCAGAAACAGGAAAAAATATTGAAGATCTACGTGTGAAAACGGTCTTTCATCAAAGAAAATGATCATGATGCTCTAGAAATATGAATTAGGAGGGATGAATTTCTGAAAATTCAAAATTGTTAGCCAGAAATTTGAGGACAGGGTAGTGAATGTGTCTGGTTTCTATATGGTTATGTTGTTCATGTTGTTTTGAAGATATTTTCCATTATGTAGAAAAGGAAAAACTCTTTTAAGATGGGGGAATGGCACTTAACAATGTATGTTTTGGTGGTGGAAAGCATTGGTGTATTTTTAGTCTGACTTTAGGTTGGGTTATGTAATTCTTGTAATGCTTTTTGTAAGCTGCCTGAACCAAGGTACAGCTCCCTCAGCCATGCTGTGTTTTGTTTCTTTACAAGTGGAAAAGTAATGCTTACTATTGAACAAACCAAAGACACATAGCTGCATTAGCTTGGCCAGGGTTGCTGCTGTTCATTTGAGTATGGCACATGGGAGTTCTACTATGTATGTGTATATATATATTTACACGGCCACTAAACAAGGTGAACAATGGTGCAGCCAGAATTTTTCATTGGTTGCTACTAATTGCAGGACCTGATCTCTGGCCTGGGGTAGGTGAGTCTTCCTCCCCTTTGAGGAATTTTGCAAGACTTACGTACCTGTAGATATAATCTGGTGCAATTTTGTCCATAACAAAAATCATTTTCAGAATTCAGTTTGGGCTTGGGATAGTTTTTGCTGCCGGTCCTGACTATGCCAGTGAAAGGGGAAAGCTCAGTCCTCATTTGCCCCTTTCCCCTACTCTGTGAATGAGTATTTGAAAACCATCTCTTTGTTGTAGATTCCTGAATGATTTCCTTCAGATCTTGCCTCAATTTTACATCCTTGGTTAACATGCTATGGTTGATTGTTTATTCAGTAATACTTAATACTCCTCAAATAGATCCTCCTTTCAAAATCCAGAGCACTAGCAAATAGATCTATCTTATGCATTTGCATCATGTGACATGATTTCAGGGATTTCTTTTCATTTCTCTCCCTTAATCTTTTTTATAATTTCTCTTCCAGTATTTTTCAAGGAAAACCAAGCAGTTGTTCCTAGTAAATTCCACAACTTGTGGGGAAATTTCAGTTTTAGGAGGAAAAATCTTGTCACATTAATATAAATAGCCAGTCATGAAACATGATTGGATTGTGTGTAACACTAATTGAAGTTGTGATGAGCACACTTTCCCTTTAAGTGCACAAATAGGCACTCTGTATCTGTTGGTAAAGGTCCCAGTGATACATGCTGCCTTGATTGGGTGATGGCTTTTCCTTCTTGTGGATATCATATGTGTATGATGTCTTCCGTGACAACACGATTCTCATTCTTAGGGCCATGGTTCAACCAAGGATTTCAAAACTATAAGTATAGCATTGACCGTACCTTTAATCTTTTTATGTCTGTGTAATGGAAATTGTAAGTGGTTTTCCAGGAGATACTTCATGTATTCCACCCAACATCAGCAAGTAAATATACCTACCAGCAGGTGGCATATAGTCTATAGGTTTGTTCATGGCATTTGTATTCAGTAGGTTTGCACCAATGATTGTTTAAATGGTGTAGATGTGTTGTAGAATCAGATGCAGAAAAATCAGTGAACAAAAAATAGTTGGTATTGGTTTATCTGCATGGGATGGAGCTCTGCTATTTTTGATCAAGAAGAGGTTTTTTCACTCACAGAATTGTCCCTATTCAAAAGATTTGCTGAGCAGATGGGTTTTACCAGAAATGCAGAATGGATGGGAATGGGTGGATATGGGGGTGGGGGGGGGGGGCAAGTTAGGTACCTGAGTATCTTCAAAAAAGACAGGGGAGGGGTTTGTCAGCCTTTATGTTGATGTACCATTGTCTCCTACTGGTAATGATTTTTTGCAACTGAATAAAAGCTCTTTTTATCGACTTCCATAAGAAAGCAGCATTGCAGAATATCAAGTTAGTTTTGAGTCAGTTTAGAATCATATATCTGACCTTTGACCTCAACTGGAAGCAACCCTTGCAATGGTAGAGTACTTGGGGTGTCACTTTACCATCAAGTATATACTATTTATGATGCATGTTGTAAGTTGCCATCGATGCAACCATTTTATTCTTTTCATTACTCCTTATTAATTTCATTATTCCTAATTTTCTTATTTTGATATGTAATTGTTATGTATGAGCATATAATTATGAAAATAAAAGGCAAAAAGCATGTTAAACATCAGTAAATTTACCTATGTGTCGTTCCTTAATAATTTGTAAATGACACCTTTTCATCTCCTGCTAGAATCGAGGGCGCTCTTACAACCTGATACGTAGTGTATTTGCAGGGATGTTTACTTCAGTGGCAAAGATACCTTGTTGTATATCTATATCTTTACTACTAAATCGCTAAACTGGTAAATCAATTTCATAAATCCGATTCCCTTACTTACTCTACCTTCCTCTCTCCCATTTGCCAATGGGGTACGCATTCATCTTATTAATCGACTCCTTACTATGTATGTAATAGTTCATCTCCTCCACTACCTCGTAGAATGGTCGCTTTTGTCAAATTTAAGCTTTGCCGAAAAGCATATCTTATGCACCTTAACCAGTATCGATACCATTTATTTTCCTTTCCCATTTGTTTACTTTGCTTTATCTACACCATCACCTCTCATCCCATTGAATGGACTTCCTGTTAATAATTTAGGATACGCTGCACCAGTATCCAGCTGAGAAACCATCTCCAACATTAACACGATAACTTTCCTACCCAATTATTGTCTACCTCCTTTCCTACCCCATAGAACGTAGGCTATTTTTTGTTAAACTGCCACTCAAGTGTTACTTGCCCTCCCATATCATTCTCGTAACCCCTTTTGTTAACCCCTACCCCCCAATCCTTGCAGAACATACATTTCACGTATCCCATCTTGAATACCACAACTATTTCCCCAACCCTTTCTCCTTGATCCCCACCTGACTACTTTCACACCATAAGACGTAACTGTTTAGGTGTAACCAAGAGGGGGAACAGCGAGAGCCCCCAATAAATACCTTCGGGCCCCCGCTTGTACCAGTGAAATTTAAAGGTGAAATATATATTGGGCAAGTTGGTTTAAGACCAAAATTTCCAAATCAAGTCTTGGAAATATGGACTCTTAGTATAAAGAGAAACTGAGAAGTGCCATTTCCTGCTATCCTAGAGGCATTTTAACCAAAATTTTCTCTGTAGGCTACTATCTGACGGAACAGTTATGACGGAGAAATGTAGAACGCAACTTACAATTTTCGACAGTTTTTCGAGGAAGAAACACTTTTTAATGTTGATTTTTGCGACAACCTCGCATACAAGCCCATTTTCCAATGATTATAGTTGCATCTCATCCAATGGCGGTGGTAAATTTTATCTGTCAATTTTCTGACCACTTAAAACTTTGCTTGATTTTATTGTTGGAGTGAACATTTTATTGCAAACGTAAGTTCAAAGTAACGACTGCTTAGAATCTACTTAATGGGCAGGAGCAGTCATCCCAAATTGAAGAAGTGTAGTAGACTGTCCGGTTTCATGATTGGCTGTTGGGAGTCATGTGACAATGTTTTTTCTCTTCAAATGTGAAATTTACTAGAAATAACTGCTTGGTTTACCTTGAATATGCAATAGGAAAGTCATGAAATGTAATTAAAGATACTTTGAAGAGAAATAAGATGAAAATTGAGTTATTTAGCTTTTTCTTCAAAATAAGTTCGGGGGACTGCTCTTTACCTTTAAAAGTCCGGGAAATGCCATTTCTGGCTGTCTGAGGGCGACTTTTCAAAATTTTTCGTACGTTTCACGTCAACTGATGGTGACACGCCACTTAAATAGTGTCATTTTTTCTAGCCCTACCGGTTAAACACTTGCCTCTCCCAGGCCCCAAAATTAAAGTTTGGTTATGCCACTGTACTGATGTTCAGAATACGCGCTTCGTGCACTTGAATCTTTGGTTATTTTATTAGCACCAGGTGCTAGACTGTTGAAAGCTTGCGACTCTTACAACAGTACAACAGGCTTTCTTAAATTTCCCCCTCCCGCTTCGCTCGCAATTACCATAGTTTACACTACATGCCTCAGTGGTACTGAAACTGGGAATGAGCGCGCGTGTCCTTTGATTTCCTATTTCCCCAAAAGGCGTTTCGGGAGTATTATCAGGCACTTCTCTTGGGTGAGGAGTCTCTTCGACTGAATCTTTGTTCTTTTTTAACGGTGCTCTATCAAAAATCGTTCTCAGAATACCAAAGTTTTCAAGCGCTCCGCGCATTTCCGACCTTGCCTCGGGTGTTGTCCATATTATCAATACCTTCTTTAAATGTATGTTTCTGTATAAACAAATACTAAAGAACAACAACTCTAAAATGTTCTCCTTATAACAGTCTTTCTGAGGCTCTGAAACATTTTGAACCAGGAGCTTTCGAGGGCTTGGGCCCGGCCGAGGCTTTGCCCCTGACCCATCAGGGGCCCTAAGACAATCCATTCCCTACCCGAAATGAACTTCGTGCTTTGCGCTCGCCCTGCACAGGTTGTAATTCTTATCTTCCCCTTCAAAGTTGAAGAAAAATCAATCCCTTTGCCATGGACGTCTAAAATTTGTATACCAGAAGCGATCAATTAGTCACCTTCTCAGGTTTTGTTTGTCAAGCCTTCAAGTTGGAATTTTGTCCACACAGGCAACCTCAACTTCCCGAAATCAATGATGCCTACGTAATGGCGCTATACACCTATGGAACTTTCCAAACTATTTCGTCTAGATAATTCGGCGGCGCATTTCTCAAACTACATTAGCCTGTATAAATCTGTATACATGGTAACTTGGTTCACATTTGCAAATTAAGATTTTCAGGCACTTTTGAGCTCGCCTGCAGGCTATAGTTCATTTTGGTTGCATGAAAAGACTTACCTGAGGCTGACTTGAAAAAATAAATGCCCTTATGAGGCACTGAAATTGACGTATCAGTATTTGGTGGCCAAGAGCAAGGTAGGGAGGGAGGGAGGAAGGAAGACCTTGCTTACCCCTTACCTATACTAATCACGGAATAAGCTTGTTGCCAATATAAATATGTAGTTACGTACCATTTCACCATATCAGTTTTTCCTTTCCTCTCCACATCCACTTACTCACTTGCTAAGAGTTAAGGTATTCATCTTACTGAACACTTTTTTATATTGGCACCATAGCTTTATCCACCCCCCCCCCCCCTTACCAAATCTGTTTCATTCTTTCCAATTGTGATAATTATCATAGCAATCAAGCGGATGTTTAAACAAAACTCTGCTGCTAAATTTACCTTTTAGATATCGTCCCTGCCTTTCTTATTTACCCCACGAATTTTCTCCTATCCCACAGAACGTTGTTGTTGTTCAACTAAGGAAACTTAGCTGGTAATTAAAGTGTCTGTCTTCGTTCTCATCCCTAGTGTCAGCCCAGTAACGCCCATTCATTGACGCTGTCTCCATTGATTTCCCCACCAAACTCAACCCTAGCTAACTATTTTTACAAGAGTTGCTACTTACTTGACATTTCTCAAATACCAGCATCATTGATATTGTCCTTTCCCTTTACCCCTCTCTCCTTGATCCCATCGCACTATTCCTACCGCACAGAACGTCCTTGATGTTTTTAAAACTAGACTCTTCTTATTTTCATCTTCCCTACATCATCCCTTCTCCTTTCCTAAGCCCCACCTGCCTCTGCCGACCCGCTAATGTTGTTGGTTTTCATCGTGACAACCGTTTCCTAATAACAGCAACCTACCTTCCCCAACCTGATGTAACTTAGTTGCTGCAGTTAAAGTTGGTTTTGCTCCTAGTGTCCAGCTTACACACCATCCTAACATTTGGCCCATCATACTCTTAAATGTTGTTTGTCCCTTTCCCACTTTTTGACACCTTCCACCTATCCCCAAACGTAACATTCGTTCAACTAACCAGTGGCGGAGTTAGGGATTTCGGTCAGAGGGGGCGAAAATGGTCTGCATAGGCGCTTCGAATGAGTTAATACCCTGCGCCTCAGCACGATCAAAGCCACGGCTTTTCAGATTTTCCATTTGATTTCCCGCTCCTGGTAAAAGACTACTTTACCATTTCTCCTCAGGAGGTTGTTCTTTTAAAAAATGTTTAAATTTTCTATCCATGGACCTCTGCAGAAGAAAATTCGGGGGCAGAAGAAAATGGGGGGGGGGGGGCCAAAATTTTTCTCCCCGGGGAAAGCTCCTCGCCACCATGAGATGGCTCGGAGCGCAAGAAAATTTTTGCCCAAAATGCATTTCTAAAGCCTTTTTACCGCATATCAATAGGGAAAGTACTGAGTGAACTGTTAAGAAATGTTGATGTTAATTTTTTTCTTTATGTTTTCTTCGTTTTTCAGGTTTTTTCGTTTCCCCAGGGGAGGGCAAGTTTCCCCCTTCCCCTACCTGTGGATGCCCATGTTTCTATCCCTCTCTTTCACATTCTAGAATGAAGACGGTTATTATACTATGTGTTATTGTGCAGTGTCAGAAATAGCCATTTATCATGAGGATGGTCACTTGAAGAAAAGAAAAATGGAAACTGTTCATTAAAACTCTTAAACCATTACCACTATGATGACAGTTTTATTTTATTTTAACCTGAATATTCTCTTCAAATGATATTGAAAATGTTGTGGAAGCTATTTTGGTATCTTTATAAACTCTCTTTATTGTGTATGTTGACAATTATCCCCGACAATAAGAGAGCTATTTGCGATACAAATATTGTTGCGCCCTTTGCAACATCTTTTATTGGTCGGGACGGTGAATTTAATGTCAGTTTGTGTATGTTGTAAGCTTAAAATCGCGCTTGATGTGGAAGCAATTAACTTAGCACAGCGACAACATTCAAGTGCGTATAAAGCATGAGGATACGTTTCAGCAAAACCTATAGTACTATCCCTATATTACAGAAGATAACCTTTTTAATCAGAATAAAGTGCATATAGTACAGTTATTTGTGGTTGTTTGAGCATTTCGTTATCTGGGTCTTAAAACAACGCTATTAAATTATGTCTTTTGCCAATAATGGCACAAGAGGAAAGTATGTTAAAAACCTGAAAAGGGCGCCGACAGACGATTTTGGTCCGTCGGGGGGGGGGGGGGCAACCGCCCCCTGACCAAATGGCAGCTCCGCCACTGCAACTAACCTGCTAACTAGGCTTTGCTCCCGGTTTATTCCAGTTGAGCATCAGCTTCATAACAACTATTTCTTGTTCCTTACGTTTTCCCGTCTTCACAGGCCTGTTCCCGCTCCCATCTCATTGAACATGATTGTTGCTAAACCAGGTGTTGCTGCAAAACTGACCGACTTATGCCGCTTGTCAAAATATCAACCCTATTTATATTCCTTTCCCCTTCCTTAACCCAATGACTAATCCCCATTCACGCTCCCTTCCCTAACCAGCAATGGCCAGTGAAAACCATCTGCCTTCTCAAGAAGCTTACTCGTAGTTTTCCAAGTCCCACAACAAACTTGCTACTGATAAAACTACTAAGAATCACCTTAAGTACCGTTTTGCTACACCCGATACTTCCACTTTTCGTTTACCCCTACCCCGACCTATCGTCGTCGACCTGCTTAGGTAGACGCACACCCAACAACCGAACCCTTTTCGTACGTCAGCGTCATTATATAATTTATCTTCCCTCCCCTGGCGTCCGCCCCCTTTCCCTCTCTGGTATATTCCATCCACCTTTAAGCATAACTTGCTTGATGTAGTAACCAGGCTTTGTTGCAATTCCCCCCGCTGTCGTCCAATATACCCCGTTCTAGGGGCGTAGATCTAGTTTAAGGATGGGGGGGGGGGGCAAACATTCTCCAACAGCCGAAACCTCAGATTGTGTCCGTGACCGGACTCGTCTATAAGCAATCCATCCACTGGAACGCGAGCACACACCTACACATGCAAACAAACACGCAAACAAACTCACTTTGACACGAATGTACACAAAATATAGATAGATGGCGCATTATAAAAGCAGTATTATTGCCACAAAATAGGCTCAACTTGGAACTTTTCTCGAAGCCCTAAAGTGATATGTGTAGCCAATGGCGGAGCTAGCGATTTCGGTCAGAGGGGCAAAAATGGCTTTCAGTGGAGCTGCTTTATGAAAGATAGATGTCGAATTGAGCCTTCAACTTATAGGCCAACATATTCGCCAACTTCTTAGATGGACCAAAATGTCTCTCACTACAGAGCTTGCAAAGTATGATACAAAGAATCGAATAATTTAAAATTTAGTGATTAACAGCTGCAGTTCAGGGTACCCACCTCAGTTCCAGGTGTTGCAGTGGCGTAGCTACTGGGGGGGGCGGCAGGGGGGGGCAAGTTGCCCCCTGGAAAATAATTTGGGGAAATTTGATGAAATTGGGGAAATCTGATCAATTTTCTTACTCTAACAAAAATTTCTCAAAATTTTTGTTAGAATAAAAATTCTGAGACATTTCTCATACATAATTCGAATTTTCATGCAGCAAATTAACCCAGATTTGAGATTTCGTCAGTGTCGCTTGAACCGGCCCTACTCGCGTTCCACAGAAATGTCCTCGCCGCGTAGCAGATTGAATGTTCTCTTGTATACGCGCGGTTTTTATGATCAGTGCATTTCAGTGCATATGAAGCTGTTATTCACTGAGGAATTTAACAACAGCTGATACAGTACAACTAACACTGAAAGGCTGTAAACCAGAACTTATCCCCTTGCACACAGTCTCTGCGTTGTACACTTTGAAAATTCAGTAAAAGGATGTGAAAACTGACAAGTCACTAACGTAGACCCCCACCCACCCAGTTCATTATATTGTCCCGCAAGGTAGTAGTAGCTATACCGATTTTACTCTGTGTACATAACGATGGATGGGACTGAAAAAAATCCATGGCCAACGATTAACTTAAAGTTAGTCTAGAAATTAGAATGAACAGGATCCATTGGCATAGTTAGATTTTGTTACTTAGCCTAATCCCTGGAGGCTTACAGGCTAGTTCGGGAAAAAAGTTTTCTGCTCACTTGGGGTGTAACAAAAACGGGTCCATGAGTACCTTGTAGCCTTCTTCACTTAACAGACTGCTGTTCTAACAGGATATCCTGTTTAATCGAGCCACTATTAGGCCTCCTTTTAGTGGCGTACGAAGGGAGAACCATTGGGCCATGCCCCCCCCCCCCCTCACAGATGCCATTTTTTCTTTTTTCTTAAAAATAAGTAGTTAAACTTATGATAGCATATGTGGCACCAGGTTGCATATAAGGACACCCAATTTTTCAATTTTTTTCAAAGGGGAAGGATTGCCTCTGCAAGTACGTCCCTCAGTGATGCCAATATTTTAATTCCTACAAATAGGCAAATTCTGTCAAATTCAAATTTTTACTTTAAAAGGTAGACTCTGTTTCCCACTGGTGGCATCGATCAAATTAAAGACTACATGTTTAGATTCTCTTAACAAGCATGAATACGCTATTTTTGACCTTCTGAGGGTCTTATTTTTCGAAATTTTTTTTACCCTCCCCACCAACTAATGGTGGCGTTTCGCTCAGGCAAGATTACATTTTGGGTCAGATTACCCCTTAACTTTCTTTGCAGTTTGCGAACATATTTTGAAGGAAAGATTTTATTTGCAAACGACAAAAGAAGGTAGTGACTGGGTAGATTCTTCGTATAAGTCTGGAAAATGCTATTTCCGGCCATCTGAGGGGTCTGATTTTTCGAAATTTTCTCTACGCTTCGCGCCAACCAATGGGGGCTCTCCGCTTAGGTAATCTTTATGACAATAACGTTTTGTGGCCAAGTTTTACTTCGTAAGGTAGCATACATGGCATAAGAATGCATGTAAAGACACAAAAGTTTCAGTTTTATCCTCATGAACCACCACGATTCAACTTTTTACACTGTTCCTGTCAAGTCGAAAATCTTGCACCATTTTGCATCTAGGCTCCTTGAAAACGTCAAAAAATTTCCGGACACCCCTCCCCTTAGACCATACTGCATGCCCCCCCCTTCAGAGAAATCCTGGGTACGCCACTGCGTTAATACATACAAATAAACCAGATATTGTTGACCAAAATGATAAACTAATATACTAGAGCTGTTATTTCCAATTGCTCTATGTTATACTTTAAGATTAAAAATGCAGGTAATATTACATAATGACATGGTAATGTTGTTATACTTGTAAATTTGCATTTTTTTACATGAAATACATACACATTGACCGGGAAAAATTTTGGGGAAATTTCATACCTTTCCCCCCACCCTGGAAAAAATCCTAGCTACGCCACTGAGGGGGGGGGGGGGTAGGCGGTTCACTATCTGACGTTACCTAGTGGGTGAAATGAATTGTTTTTCGGAAGCAGCTCCCATCATGTCAATATATCCATGATTTAAACAAAAGCTTTTAATTCCACTCTTTTGGAGGAATGTGAGTCGTTCCCAAAATGACATTTTAGCGCTTCTTTATAAACCAGCTAGACCGGTTTCTGCTCTTGGCTCATACTGCAGACCGTCATCACTGGAGGACTTTTCACAATGGCGAGATTTGTCATGAGAGTTAGTAATGCAGCTAAGAGCGCATCTAACAAAATATCGTTGTACCTTTCCGCTGTTTCTACCATTTTTCGTTTCTTTACCATTTTTTTTTTAGAAAGCAAATCTTTCAGATTTGGTTCCACTTAATTGGCAACAGTCGAATAATCGGGAGACAAACGGAGTAGTTGCTGGTCACCATGCAGTTAGAACTCAGTGCTCTATTAAAGCTCGGTTTTAGGTGCCATATTTGGATGAAGGTTATTTTGAAAACGAGTGGTGTAGTACTAATTTTCTCAAAAATGAAGAGGTACGCCCTGTGTTTAGAGGTAATGCCGTAAGTAGCTGAGACAAGTATAGTTTCTAGTGAGAATTTTCTCTTTAAAGGAGTTCCCTTTTTTCTCGGACATCAATTTCTGTGATGCATATATAGTTTAGCGTATTTACGAAAATCAAGTTTATGAAGTTTTTGAATGTGACATGTGGGCATACAGAGTAACGATCGAGAAATATTGAAAACTTTCAGTGAGCGCACGGTGTGGACTTTTGTGTCACGGAGGCCGTTTGATTGAAACTTTTACCTTTTAGTATATTTTATAATCTAGGTAGGTTACCTCAGTTTCAGAGATTCCCGTTGTGAGTTACAGAGAAAAAATGAATTTTATCCATATTATTAACCACTTACCACGAAAGTTCAGGTGCCGCTCCTGAAAGGAACATTGAGAAAAACCCTTGGTTTTGTTTTGAGTCTTTGTTTTGAAAGATGTAGCAGTCTCATTTTGCGTATCAGGTCTTTCATTGACAGATGAGTAAATTGCTACGTTTAGGGTTCTACGGCGTTTTTATGAAGTTTAAAAGCTGAAAAGGGCGCCGGTATTCCATTTGAGTCCGTCAAGGGGGTAACCGCCCCCTGACAGTATGGCAGCTTCCCCACTGTGTGCAGTACAATAGTTCATTTTGTTTGTTCTGCATGTTATTTTTTAATCTGCCTGCACTATTCAAGGGGGGGGGGGGACAAAACGATATGTTTCCCTCGATATTTTCATTGGTGAAGCGATTGCTCCGGCCCCAGGATCGACGCCCCGACCGTTCATCTCTCTTTTACCCCCACTCGCCTCCAAAACATCACCCAACGTGCTTACACTTGATAAATTAGGCTTTGCTGATAAGATGTTCTTCGCAGGTAATGTTGGTCAATCGCAGACTCATAAGTAATTTTAATTTTCCTTGTACTTCCTGTCCTGTTTAAAAATGGTCTGCAGTTGCATTCTGCCACATCTCACAGAATGTGATTGTTGTTAAACTGGGCTTTGCGTACCGCCTCCCAGTATCATCCTCGTCTTCTGTTATATAAGGCTGTGCTCTATGAATCCGTTTAAGGCTTACATATCGTTCCCCATTACAAGTCCCAAAATTTTCCCCCGGCCGTCTGTTTTACGCCCCAGGGGCGTTGGTCTGGTTTTCCGATCGAGGGAAAAAATTTCCAACAGCCAGAAACTCAGGTCGTGTCAGTGACCGGAACCCTCTATAAGCAATTCCCCTACTTGAGCGCAAGCGCACACATGCACGCACACACACACAAACACACGAAAAAACATGCACACACACTTTCATTGAAATGCATATACACAAGACATAGATAGATGGCGCATTATAAATGCAACATTATTAATAGACGTTTTCTCGAAGCCCTTAAGTCATCTGCATACCATAATGTTACAACTTGCTTATTCCGGGTGCTTTTTTAAAATTTGCCTATATTATTGAGGGGCAAAACGATATGCCCCCCAATATTTTGATCGTTAGGGCGATTTTCCCCTTCCCCCAGGATCGACGCACCTGTTACACCCTCTCTACTTTTTCCACATTTCCCTTCTCCTTTTCCCCTTTGCCTTTCTTCCACCCTTCGCCCCTTAGTGACTTTCTGCTGAGCGGCAACACTTCTAACCCGCAAAAGCAGGGATCTGCTTGTTTTGAAAACTGTGTTACAGGGGAAAGCTGAATAATGTTCAACATCTTGACTTTGCCTGTCACCACCACTTCCGAAGTTGCGTAATTACCAAACTGTTCGGTACCGTCATTTTTGATAAGCTCAGTGTTTTACAAAGAAGATACTACTTTATGTAGTGGTCAATCTTTATCATTTATTTAGATTCATTGTCTGCGCTTCACATATTGTGTCACTAAAATACATTATAATTTTTTCAAGATTATTGATAGTATACACAAATTAATTTTCCATTATGTGATGGAAATTGCCCAAAATTTTAGTTACCTTAAAGGCATATTTTCATCATCCCAAACAGTTCCAATTCCCCCAACCTACTTACTTCTAGCCCCTCCCACATTTATCTAAACTCATCTTTATCCAGACACAATCCTTGTTTACTGCTTCATGGCTTGTCCCAGTGGCCGTACAAGTCCATAATGTGTAATCAGGGAGTTGCTAGAGAAGGAGATACAACGAACAAATTTTTCCAGACAATATGTACTTGAAACAGATTATATCTTTTGAGGCACCACTATTTGATTGACAGGTCCCTTTGTTTCTATTGTTAAATCCCTTGTGACTAAGTCCTTTTAATGATCATTTCTTCCATTCTGCTTCGAGTAATCCCTAAACAATGGCATTGTATCTATATCCTTTGATACAGAGGTTTGTTTCCGCCAATGGCAAAGCTTATAATAACAATTTCTATAGAACGACTGGAAACAAACGGTTAAACTAGGTGCTTCAGTTGCTCCCCTTTCGTCATTAGATGGAAGCATTGTTCAAGTCTATACCTTTCCCTCAGATTTAAACAATTTTGTTATCATTAAGAAACAAAAAATTTAAAGTAATTTGCAGAGAAATTGTTGCTGTCTTCAATTGAAACAATAGGTCGCGTCTCGGATAGCGTCAAATGACATAAATTTCACAATTTTCCATGACGGCTGGCAACAAAATGTTAACGAGTAGAGTGTAAGGGATACGTCTCTTCATTGGAATTACGATAATGCGTCACTAATCTTTGTTTATCGAAGCATTGAGATAAGAATTTGGCGGATAAAAGCAAATTTATCGTCGGAAACGAACATTGTCTCAAAGAGACTATAGAACGTTGTTTCTCCTTCTCTAGCAACTCCCTGGTGTAATCAAGACACTCTCAGTGCCCATGCTGTGTAATTTAGCTATGATGCATTGTTTGAATGTGATGCCAATCAAAGAGCTGTACCAATTGAGAGTTTTGATATATGCACAGTATACTGAAACTGTGGTTTGGGGTGACGAATGACTGCCTTCAAACAAGTTCTTGCCTTCTTCAGGTAGGTTTCCTGAAATTTCGTCCTTCTGCGAGCTTCACAGTGTCGTTGCTATAGGCAGTAATGGCATATACATTCCACTTACACAATTCTAGGGCACACAGGCAGGGGTAAACTCAATAGGGTTTAGAGTGGGAGGTACATTTGCCCTGCGAAAAAGAACGGTAAAGATCATAACTTTGTCACTGAATACACTATAAAAGCGTTGGTCATTTCTTTCTTGGTAAATGTGTCTTTGCTCGGAGTTGGTTATTTTTTTACCCAACGTTTGGTAACTTCTTCACATCACTTTATCCAACACTTCTGTCAAGTATCCTTGATCAACATTGGTAGTAATATTTGGAGTGACTTTTACCCAGCTGTGGGTAAACTTCCTGCTCTAGAGAATAATTTTTTGGTCAATGCTATGTTTCTGAAAAGTTGGTAAGAGTATTCTTGGGCATTTTGACTTTAACAAACACGTAAGTCAGGCATCTTCGACAAACATTAAGTGGAAGCACTATGTCGGGTAATACCTGCGGTGGACAATTGTTTGTTGGTCAATGACATTTCTTGGTTAAATTACTACTCCTAGTAATTTTAGGAGGGTAGGCCTAAGTGGGCCAACATGTCTCGGCAGCAAGGCCAAGTTTGTACGACTTTTGATTTTTTCGTTTACCTGAAACACTTTCTGAATTGTGAAGTCTTCTGCAAACCGCATGTGACCACCGACTAAACCCTATACAGTGAATTACTATTTTACTTCGTCGGCAGCCATGCTACACAAATAACAGAAGTGTACCGCCGTGTGCATGCAGTCAACAATTTATTTTTTTATTTTGCCTTTTTCATCTTGCGAACATGGACATAAATCGTGGGGGGGGGGGGGGGGATAGGGGATTCACAAGGTTTGATTCTTTGCTTTCCTGTGGAGGGGTCTAACTGGGGATGTCCTCCTTCCCTTTTGAAAATTTTTGGGTTTTAGGAGGCTGAGTTTCAAAATGGAGCTCTATTTGAAACATTTTGAAGAATATGTACCTTCATGACGGTCAAACGGAAGCGCTCCCCGCTTGCTTGTTTAGAACTCAGATTTCCACGATAGGAGTCATCAGATATTAATTTATGTATGTGTAGTAAATGGTCTTAGATGGAAACTCCATTAAGTAAACTTATCGCCCATTTTGTAATATATTTTTAGATGTGAACTTCGTTCTTGCTTATGCAAAAAACAATACACTGTGGCTGTGAGATGCAAAAAATATGTCTTCGGAGGGTTGCCACTGGTGTTCCTATTTTGTTTGGGAGAGGGGAAATGCGGATGAGGGTGGGAGGAAAGACGGGCAGGAGGTCAGATTACAGGATGTGGCCCAAGAACATACCGTAGAGGGTCTGATGGGTTGGGGTCGGAGGTTACAATGCGGATACTGTACCATGGACGAATGAAAGACGTTTTATGATCATTAGAATAAAGCATCTAGCTATCTTTAAATGAAGTTGGTCTCAGAACAAGCAGGCGAAAATAACTTGCAGATGATAAAGGGTGCGTGTTGTTGGGAGAAGGGCCAGGATCTTAAGCCAAGAATTTGATTTTGGCCGTCTCACTTGCCACTGATGACGATCTACACCTCTAGAGCCACAGCCGCATGCCTGTGAGCAGCGCGAAGCTCTAACTCGGCTTGTGACCTAGGGACAAGATTTACGGCCCTATTGGTCCAGGGATGAATTCTGGTGTAGGAAAATGAGCAAATTTCCCCGAAGCTCCTGGATCGAACGATGCTTGAGTGTCATGTACTAGAGTCGTCATTTATGGGTAATTCTACAGATATTACACTACAAAACCAAAAATACGAAACTTTAAGACTCCATGTAATGATTTTACAATACAAAAATGAATAAAAGTTGAAAAATACCCAATTACAGCTTTTCCAGATTTATTTTGCTATTTATGCAACAGTGAGTCATCTCTTGACTAATTGAAAGCCAACATAAATAGAAATCACTTTCTGTTACAGCTATAATACTTATATTTTGACTTTAGGAAACAGTATTAAATCCACGTCTTAGTCCCAAGAATGGATGGCCAGGAAGCTAGTCTACTTTACGAAGGATAACGAAGGGAATTTCATTCACATAGACCGATCAGCTTTTGAAAATTGGTCATTTCAATACAGGGGTGGCGCCATCGGGGGGCATACCCCCCGTCGGGAACACTGCCCCCCCCCCTCCGTTGGGGAAGGTCGGCGGTTACGTCGGGGAGGGGACTAAAAATAAAAAATAATAAAAAACCTACACGGACAGAAGTTACTGGTGTTCTTGAACACATTTTTGTTTTTAATGCTATTTTAATACATATCGGAATCGATTTTCAATCACTTCTTCTTAGCTCTGTTAAACCTCATTCCATGTACCTTGTACTATTTTATCCCCCGTTGGTGAAGGACGGCAATTTTTTCGGGGAGGCCTAAAAATGAAAAACGTAAAGGACTGAAGTTACTGGATGGACGATTATGAGCTGTTTTTCCTTTATGAACTATTTTTTTCTTTTGTAACTCTATTTTGATGCATATCTGAATCGGGTTTTCATCACTTCTTATTAAGTCTGCTATCCCTCATCCCATCTTCAATCCTTGCAAGCCCCCCCCCCCCCGTCGGGGAAGACTGACCTCCCCCTATGGTTGAGAAAATCCAATTGCGTCGGGCGGCTTTATCTACAGGCCCACGATAAAAGATGTGGGCCTGATAAGTTGACTCACCCGGACCAGGGAGCTGTACAGCTCCCTGCCCTGACGATCTTCTTGATTTTGCTTACTCGAAGACCATATTCTTCATGGATACTCACAATTCCGAATTTTCCTCACATGAACGGACGAGTGGTTGTTCATGTGCATAAAGTGCCCAGTGGTCTGCCATCTGACCTGCCCCGACAGCCGAATTATAGAAACGGTAATGAAAATCGGCCATGCTCTTTCGAGTCACACATAATGATATACAGTAGCGCGAGAATGTCTCCTTATAAGTCTGATTAAAAATTCTTTCGAAGCCACTTTGTAACGTGACATATTTTCAAATACGCTGGCAGTAAAATCATTTACAGTCTAGAGTTCGGGCAGTCACGTAAAACTTTTCATCCATTTAGTGGATCTTGCAATTAAATACAACGAAGATTCCTAGTAGAGTCAAAAATATTTGTATGTTTTCGATTCCGTTGCATAGTTTTCCCCGACAGCCCGAAAAGAGACAAGACCTGTCCATTACATCTAAATGTAGCATTACCTTTTATCTGGTAATTTTTCTGATCACTTAGTAGGTTATTTTTTCTATTGAAGTAAAACTTTAATTTTAAAGGAAAGCTCAAAATAGCGACTGCTCCATTTCTAGTTACAAGTGTGGGAAATGCCATTTCCGGCTGTCTGAGGGGTTAGACTTTTTTAACAATTTTCTGTACGTTCCGCGCCAATGATGATGGCGCTCCGCTTAGTGTTTTGGTCGAACAGATTACTTAACAGAACAATGCATGCTTGCAAATTATTCTTCGATTTGGGGCAATTTATTAAATTTTATTCTGAAAGAAAGCTCAAAACTATGACTACTTTGCTTTTAGTTACCAGCCCGGGAAATGCCTTTTTCTGTAGTCTGTGGGGTTCTCAATTTTTCAAAAATATCTGTGCGTTTTACTTAGACAGTCTTTCGGTCAGGATTACATTTTTCGGACAAAAAAGAGAACAATTCTGCCCCTCCCAAACTGAAACGCTCCCGCACGCCTATTTCAAATATATGGGAAGCCAAACTTTTCCGCACGAAAATTTTCCAATGTGGTCCGAGAGCCTTAATCTGCCTGATGATATTCAGTAACCCCAACAAAACTAAAGATCATCCCTTACTTGTTTTTTCTCATAAGAAGGTCAGATTCTTCTAAAAAACTCAAAATCTTTCACAAAATCACAATTTTTCTTCAATATAAGCTTCAGATTGTTAAAAGTGGTAAACGATTAATTTCTATGGATAGTACTGTAGGGTTACAGTATGTACCTTGGAAGCATCAGTATATTATTTAGAGTACTTGTACCTTTGTAGTTGAAAAGTTGTATTCTTTAATATGTAAACTTAATTAGCTATGCATCATTGCTTGCACCTGTACTCAATAAGTTATGCACTGAGTTCCATGCAGAGAGAGTTTGCATGAAAGGGAATAAAATCAGTTGCACACAGAACTTCTTTGTGTTAAGTTATCTTTCTGTTCTCAGTGTATAAAGTTACAGTCCATACTAATCCTGTAGCCGGCAAGCACAACCTGCAACTCTACAGTACAACAAATAACCAAATCCAACTCTGTTAATAACCCCGACATTCTACCTAGTTTTGCTCTTGAAAGGCATATCAATCAATAAAAAACCCAAATTCGTCATTCTAACCTTACCCAAAAAAAACCCCAAATTTTCTGATGTTAAGTCCAAAATTTCTACAATGTAATAAGCTCTTTAACTTTCAAATCTTCCTTCAAAAAAGGGACACACATTTCGGGGCACCTCTTGAAACCTTAGAACGTAGGCCTACAACGATTAAATAAATAACCCCAACAGAATTTCATCTGTCGCGTATAAGGCGTTTTCGACTTTGCCCAAATGGACAGATTCTTCAATAAACACGCCAATTTTTTAATGGTCTTTAAACCAAATCACGTCCCAACGGGAGAAACTCATCAACTTTGTCGAGGCATTAAAATGCTGGCCCCTCTGTCGGGGAGCTTGCCCCCTGTCGGGCAAATCCTGGCGCCACCCCTGTTTCCATATATCCTTGTAAGTAACAGACAGCCAAAATAAAGGAGGATAACTGTCATACTTTAAATCATAAATGCGGAATTTCATTGAGGTAGCGGATTCAACCTTTTTGGCTGTCCTCCCAAATCGGTATTTATGAATGTATCACGTACAGGGGTGGCACCAGCGGGATGGGGGGGGCAATGGACCCCGTCGGGGAACACTGCCCCCCCCCCCCCGGTCGGGGAAGGTCGGCGGTTTCGTCGGGGAGGCCTAAAATAATAATAAAAAAAAAGAAAAAAACCTCCCAGGACTGGAGTTACTAGATGTGTGAACATATTTTTTGTTTTGAAATAATATTTTAATAAATATCGGAATCGATTTTCAATCACTTCTTCATTACTCAGTTATACCACATTCCATGTACCCGTGTCCTATCTCCTCTCCCGTCGGGGAAGGACGGCAATTTCCTTCGCGGACGCCTAAAAAATGAACGTAAAGGACTTAAAATTACTGGATGGATGATCATGAACTGTCTTTTTTCTTTTTGAACTATTCCCCTGTTGTTGAGAAAACCCAGTTTGGTCGGGGCCTTCATCTTCATGCCCACGGTAAAATCATAAAAGATGCGGTTCTGATAAACTTCAGTCACCCGAAAGTTCTTCTTGATTTTGCTCACAAGAAGACCATATTCTTCAAGAAAACTCACAATTCCGAATTTTCTTGACAAAAAGAGACGAGAGGTTGATCATGTGCATGCAGTGCCCGATGGTCTGCCATCTGGCCTGCCCCGACAGCCGAATTCTAGCAACGGTAAAGAAAATCGACCAGCCCGTTTTCAGTTTCACTTACTGATAAACAGTAGTGTGAGAATGTCTCCCCCATGAGTCTAACTGAAAAATTAATTTGAAAGTACCTTTTAACATGACATATTTTCAAATACGTTGGAACTTAAAACCATTTATATTCTGAATTTCAGGCAGTCACGTAAAAAAATTCACTTATTTAGTGAACATTGCAATTATAGTAATTCCGTTGCATACCCCCCCCCCCCCCGAAAAGAGACAAGACCATTTCATTTACTTGTAGAAGTACCGTTAATCTGGTACTTTTCTGATCATTTAGCAAATTTGGGTTTTTCTATTGAAGTGAAACTTTCATTTCAAAGGGAAGTTCAAAATAACGACTGCTTCATTTCTAGTTACAAGTCTGGGAAATGCCATTCGAGCTATCTGAGGGGTTAGATTTTTAACAATTTTCTGTACGTTCCGCTTCAACTGATGGTGGCACTGCGCATAGATAGTATTTTGGTCGAACAGATTACTTTACTGAACAAAGCATACTTGTAAATTATTCTTCGTTTTGGGACAGTATTATGAAGTGAAAATTTTATTGCGAAAAAGCTGGACAGCTGACTTCTTAAATTCTAGTTCGAACACGGAAAATGCCATTTCCTCCTGTCTTGGGGCTCTCAATTTTTCAAAAATTTTTGTGAGCTCGATTTAGATTGTTTTTCGGGGAGTATTACACTTTTCGGACAAGATACAACTCTGCTCTCTCCCAAACTGAAACTCTCCCGTATGCCTATGACAATAAAATAAAATACGAAACTTCGAATATGCGAAGTCAAACTTTTTCATCGGGAGAATGTTCCAATATGGTCGGAGGGCCTGAATCTGCATGATGATATTCAGTAACCCCAACAAAATTACAGATTATCCCCTACTTGATTTTTCTCATGAGAAGGTAAGATTTTTCCATAAAACGCCCAAACTGTCATAAGCTTTACAATTTTTTCTTCAATATAAGCTTCATATTGTTAAAAGTGGCAAAATTTGCCAATTCCGATGGATACTCCATACAATAAATAACCAAAGCCAACGCTGTTAATCACCCGGCATACTACCTAATTTTGCTCTTGAAAGGCATAGGCCTATAACTTAAAAAAACGCAACATTCATTATAACCTTACCAAAACCCAAATTTTCTTTCATTAAATTCCAAAATTTCTCCAATACATAATTATGTAATAAGCCCGTAATTTTCAAATCTTCGTTAAAAATGGGTAACCTGAAAAGAATTTCAGCTGTCGCCTATATAACGTTTTTTATCTTTGCCATATGAAGGACAGATTCTTCATTAGAGACCCAAAATTTTTCATGGTACTAACAAAACCTAAATTTCTTTCAAAAAACTCCAGATTTTTAAGTATTTGTCAAAACGAAAGCTCAAAATTTCGGCACGCTACGCGCGCCTCATATTCTGTCAAGTCACGCCCACCGGGACATAACATCACCTTTGTCGGGGCCATGAAATTCTGGCCCCTCCCCCCGTCGGGGAGCTTGGCCCCCTGTCGGGCAAATCCTGGCGCCACCCCTGGTCACGTACAATCACTTAAGGGGCCGATCCTCTCACCCCAAACTACAAGTGTAAGGGTGAACAGAAACTCTCAACTGGCTCAGCTCTTTGATTGACAGCTAATTCAAACAATGCAGAGTACCAAAGCATATATTATACAGCATGAACTGTACTGAGAGTGTTGTGATTATACGTGTTGAGCTTTTCTATACTCACCCTGAAGCAGTAAACTCAGATTGCGTCTGGAAAAGCATGAATTTCAGACAACTGTGGGAGGGACTTAAGTAAGAGGGTTGGGAGAATTGGTACTTCTTTTTGGCGTGCGAGAATTGGGCTTTTAAATTAAGCGTAGGAAACACAATGGGCTTCGAACGGGATGGGGTTCGGGTGTTGGCTTCCTCTTACTTGCTAACTAGTTTTAAAAACGTTTTTGTGCAACTAATATCAAACCGAAGAAGCTTTTTTGACGAAATTTTCAGTGTAATATATTCTTCATTTGTTGATTTTGTCGAAGAGACAAGGATAAATTCTCTGCATTTCGGATAACTTCACGGACTTTATTCCAGAACCCCCCCCCCCCCCATTGTTATCACACTCATGTTCCAGTCTCATGCGACGGAACATGTTTGGTGACATGAGACTTGATTGCCTGACTGCTTGCAACTAATTGCAAGCGTTGCAAAAAATTTACTCTCAAGGAGTTGCGTCGTCGTATTGAGTTGCATAGTGCAAACTGACTTAGTCGCAATCCTGAAAATGCTTGATGAAATGTCCCATCTTATAAAGGCTCTTGGTACGCACTCAGTATTTGTAATCTTCGTTTGCCACTTTAGAACTAAGCACATAAAATGTACAAACAGCATTGTATGCGAACCAGAAGCAAACCGCAAAATTATAAAAATTTATGACGCACAACTTTTTCACTCAACTGGATCGATTCTATGATTTCAGTACCGGACCTGTAATGTTTTATACCGGTGGCGTTGCCAGGTTTCTCCAAGTACGAAAAAAGTGGAGCAACTTTCCCCCAGGAGAAAGGAAACACCTTCATTAAGAGCTGTGGGTCACTGAACGCGTCGTGGTGACGCGAAGTAGTCTATGCCATTGAGCCTTTGAAGCCCACTGCAGAGTCCCGGGTGGGGTACAGGAACAGCACAGATGTATTTGCAATAGTGACTTTTGGAATTCAAATGTATGATAATTTGTTAGATTCTTACGTAGCAGAACAAAGTAAATACAATCACCATGTAACTTGGCACCCTAACGATTTGGGTTGTGGTTGGGGACCACTAATCTTTTCAAAATTTTCATGGGGTTTCAAAATTAAATCTACTTGAGTTGCTTCAGAGTGACGGCGTATCCTGTCTTAGTCTACAACATCGGACAAAACTATTGGGACACTTTTTTCGTAATATTCGTACATCTCAGTTAGTAGGCTAACATGAAACTCCCTTCTCAATGCTGCTCCGAAAAGTGGCTCCGTACGGTAAACATTATAACAGTGGAAAACATTGGGTGGAAGCGGGGTTCATAATTTGAAGTTGTATTTTTAACAAATTAAAGAGGACGATAGCATTTATCACTCTGGGGGCAGAAACGTTCGAAATACAAATCAACAAAGACGACAGGTGGAAAAATTCTTTTCCTGGATAGAAACGTCGTTCTCCTATTTCAAACTGATAGTTAGAAGAAGAGAAATTAATTGAAAGAGCGCCACGATCTATCATAAAATGTTAAAAGTCAGAACGGCTAGGTAGCTATAACTGTTATAACCTGGATAGTTAGTTAAGGACAGGTCACACTACAGCGATATCGGATCAGATTACCACCCGTTTTTTGTGAGTTTTAGTTAAAATCTCCTCCATCCATTGACGGAGAGAACTGAAAATATGCCATCCTGTTTAAATATATGATCGGTATGAGAGGACCACGGAAATGAAATGTCCGTTACTATTTTCGTGACGTCACATTGACAAATAGCTTTTATCGGAGTACGCGTATCCGATAAAAGCTGTTTGTCAATGTGACGTCACGGAATAATAAGTTTAACTTAGATTTTCGTAGTCCTGCGACACAAATCATATAGCTACACTGGTTGGCAAATTTGTATTTCTTTTTAACCAAAGATAGGTCAGATATGAAGTAAAACTGAGAAAAATCGGAGCGAAATCCGATCCGATATCGCTGTAGTGTGACCTGGGCATAGTGAGACAGAGTTTTAGGCCCAGTTTCCAACCGATTGGTTCAAGTCGTGTCGGCCAAGGCCTTTCTCCAGTTGTGGCTCACTGGCTTGTTTTCCCTACTCCATTGCTTATCCTGAGCACCAAGCACAATGGCAGTAAGTTCCTTTTTTAAAGTCTTCGGTATAACTATAGGGGAACGTTAGGTACAGTTGGTTTGGGACATATTTTGAAGTCAATTTTGGGTCTCTGGCTGCATTTTCACGTTGTTTGAGGCTGGTAAAATAACTGTCATGCCTTCTTTTAACTGAAACAATTTCTTCATGTTTTGCTTTTAAAAATCGTGGACCGTTAGGTTATCTAAGGTTACAGCGCCGGCTTCGTCTAGCTGGCATGTAGGCAGGCGAGACCCCAAAATGTCTCTTTATACAAAGGCATTTTCCGAATAAAATAACAAAGCAAGTAGGACAATGTGTTATTAATATCCCTTTGCTCATCAGAAGGCATGTGACAGAAGAATTGAAGTACTCAGGTCTGGATAGGATTAACAAAAGAAATATTTAAACTGTGCAAAACTCCACATCACTATTTTTGCAGAAGCAACAAGTTACTCCAAAAACAATTAAACTTTTTAGAGGTATAGGTTTAGAACCTTAATGGATACTGACATCAAGTCCAACAGATTTTCCATAGGAAAGTTTCCCCACTCCTTAACTACCAAGTTAAGACAGGGCTTTTTGTTGACATGTCACATCAACTTTAAAAGTTAAACAGAAAATAAGATAGAGAGTTATGATAACCTAAATTTGATTCGATAAAGATGATGATGATGATGTCAATGACGACGACGATGACGGTGAGGAAGATGATATGAGAGAAATATTAGAGGTAGATGACTCACAGTAACAGCATAGTCTCAAAGCTATAACAGATGTTGAAAACGAAAGTCTGCATTATACCTTTGGTTAATTTCAGCCAGTAATTCATACGGGTCAACAAATACATGAAACACACCCCATTAAAAGTTTTGGAACATTTTTGCCTAATAAAAGTGAATGATGCAGTGACAAAGGGTCTTCCTGTCTATATCGATGTAAGAAGGGGGGGGGGGGCAGTCACGTGCAACAAATGTTTGGGGATCTCCACCGTCTTTGACTTAACTACTCCACAAGTGTTTCGCATTAATTTGGTTGTACCTCAGATCAGTTATGGAACGCAATCTTAGCACATATAGCGTCATACAAAGGGAAACTTGCTCCCCTCACACGAAAAAAATAAAGGCATGGGGGTGCAATAGCAATAAAAGGATGAAACCCTACAGTGGAGAGGAAATTGAAAAGGCAGGAAAGAAAATAGGAAAATAATGTTGAATGGGAAAAGAAACCAAAGTGTGGAAGGAACTTGGAACAAAAAAAAAAACGGAAAAGCGAAAGAATCGAAGGCGAAAAGGACCGAAGGAAGAGCGTCGAACCGAGGAGCTGACAATCCCCTGTTCTAAGAGTGGAGAATGCACCATACTTAAATAGTTTCACAAAGAGAGCACCGATATTTTCATTTCGTCACACTGAAAAATACCTCTCTGCACCTAAACCATTTTATTTTAAATGTAAGTGTTACTGCTATCTATAATATTTCTACACAAAGCATGGTAAAACAATTGCATTTTTATATGCACCTACATTCATAAAAATCCTTATCTTTTCATACCAAACAGTTTCGATTCTTAATTCTAACCTACTTATTTAAGCCCCTCCCACAATAGTCCAAAATTCATCCTCATCCATACACAATCTCATTTTATTGCTTCAGGGTGAGTATACAAAACCTCAGTGTGTAATCAGAACACTCTCAATATACATTACATGCTATGTAATATGGGCTACAGTACTCTGCATATTTTGAACTTGCTGTCAATCAAAGAGCTGTACCAACTGAGAATTTCTTCAGACTGCTACAAATTGTTGTTTGCCGGGGCGAGAATTGACCTTTAAAAAGTGAACGGGAGAGGGAATTTTAGCGGGGTTGGTAATCTAAAGGTATAGTTCGCCTTCCAATGAGATAATGCTTCCCATTGTGGGCATTACAGCTCTTTTTTAAGGCCACCATTTTCCAGTTTCCGGAATAAACAGAACTCATTTTATGCATAGAACTGCCAAAACTTTGCAGAAAATAACACGTCCAAATTACAGACAAAGGTATGTGAATTATATTCCTAAACCACGTAAAATAATACCCTCGTGTACCAAGCATATGTACAACCATTTGTGATGATGACCTGATATCATAAATCAACATCAATCCAATGTTCAAAACATTAAAAGCCCCCTCCCTCACCCTAACCCCAATGGAAATAATGAAGAAAAAGAAACGTAACGATGATCAGCAAAAGAGCATTCGTGTCCAACGGATATAGTAACATTTTATAGTAGCTATACGACGCTCACTGCATATATTATGTACAGTTAATGGGAACTTATTTTGAGGATAACATAGCCGTGTGCAATACTGTTTGATTATATCCGGAATAAATCGGAAGAGTTCATTTTGGAAACGAAATAACAATGTAACAAGTTTAAAAGAAAAACAGAATTCCGTGATTTGAAAAGAGAAACTAGAAAGCCAAGGACTTATAGTGATTCCTTGCCGCTGAAATATAGCTTTCTTTTTTACTTATGGTTTCATAACGCATCCATTCAAACATGGAGTATATTCAAGCTTTCCATTCTTGAGGCTTCCAGAGAACAAAATTTTTGAAAAATTGAACCCTTGTTAACCCTAAATTACCTTTGACCTCCACCTTAATAACTAGGAACCATCTTCTTACCATAAAAAATTTTCCTGTTAATATAGTGTGAAAACTATCCGTCAAGTCCCAAAAGTCGATATCGTGTTAGCAAGGTTTTGACCCTGGTTAACGTGGCGTGAAATCAAACACTTAAACTAAGGATTCGGTAGCTCTGAGGTCTGGGCATACTCAGAATAGGTGTAGCCTACTTGAGTCAAAAGTGTGGGGGTATCACGAGGGAAAAGACTCCGGTTGGGTACTTTTTCTAACCTTTATTTCACAACTTTCGTCAAAATGTCCAAATTTGTGTGTTTATATTTCTCTTTATGTACATAAAGGTCACTAATTAATTCATATTTCATTTGTTATATTATTTTACATGTCTTGTATGAAGGTCCCCAGCCTTCAAGACTGTATATACATGACGGGACATATAACAGTAGTACAAAAATAGGAAAGGAGGTTGTAGTTAGCTTGGTCCAAAAGTGAGAGGCATCATGGGGGAAAGGCTCTGACTGGGGGAAGTGCACAATGGTGCCACCCGGCACTGTCGCATAGAGTCCATGCCTGCCGTATCTTGCGGTGGGAATCAGTTCATAACAACTCAAAAATTAGGTTAGAATTAGACTAGGATGAGAGCATTTAGCGAGGGAGAAAACAGCAGGGGAAAATCGCTTCATGACCGATTCGAACTGAAAAACGCATTCGCGTCCGTCTGCTCGCTCGTTGTGCCAATAGCTGAAGGGATCGATTTTTCTGCCTGCTCAGTTCAATTTTCTAACGCCGTAATTTTGGAATTTTTTTAACAAGTTTTTCAAAATATGGAACTTGTATTGATAAAAAGATTGGTTTATGGTTTTCCTGTATGGAAATTTGAAAAGTTTGGGAGTTATAAAAAGTTGTCCTTACTTTCAGGAACTCCGATATTTAGAAAACTATGAGAAACCGTGCAGCAGTTAGCGAGCGTTACTTGATGAACTGGTGTCACATGGCATATTTTCATTTTTTTCTTTTTTTTTTTCAGAACCAGGAGTAAATCTTTTGCTGTTGCCTGTACCTATTTGTCCACCAAAGTCACTCCTTCCTCTGGTACCACAATGTTATTTCTAGTGAGGAGAAAAATAGAATCATGATGATTCGCAAGCAGTTAAGTGCCAGTCTGCCCAGTCATGGAACAGAACAGCCTAATGCAATAATACAGGTTGGGGACTACATGATCATTTAAAGGTGAATATCTTTATGATGGCAATGGACTGCCAGCGAAAGTGCAGACCTGTGTGGGGATGTTAGATTTTGATGTCTTACACAAACACTTGCTTTGGCTGAGTTTTTTTGACCGTAAATGACAAGTTTTAGGGAAGGATACCCTCACACGCTGTGTCGCTGGGTAACTATACTTCGTGTAGCAGGCTTACGCTCATTTCTGAACCGTTGGCACCAATGAAACAGAATAACTATAGTTTTAGACACCCAATGGCAATCATAAAGGAACTATTATTTAAAAATATCCCACCATAGATATTTTACCTTTCAACAATTTTTTGGAATAAAGGATCCACTAGCTATGGATTTTTCGGAAACCTAGTAGGTAAGTTCCGTAATTCATTGTGGCATTGTTTATATAGTTGGGGTAAAGCTGCACACTCAGCATAAATAATCAGGTTTGGAATTAAGCTATCCGCACACTAAACGCCCATACAAAAGTTTTCTTTAAAATTCTATAGAAATGCCTAGAGATCTCTATAGAACTCTATTGAATCAACCATTTTCTCTAGAAATGTTTACTGTCCTCTATAGAAATTTGGAATTCTAGTAGGCTATAGAATAGCCGTTTCTATCGAGAACAATCTCTGTATAGACTAATTCTACAGGATACTCTCTACAGAAATTCTATAGAAACTTATTCATACGTTTCTATAGAACTTGCATAAGGATTCTATCGAATTTCTATACATTTTCTATAAAACACCTAATTTGCATATTAATTTGCAATATAAAAGGTTCATTCAAATCCTTTTTTGATCTCTACAATGACAAAAAGGTCCGCACCCAAAATATTATTCTAAATTGAACAAGAATTCCTGTAATTCCATCTCTATTCACTGAATTACTTATACTGAATTACTTGGTATTGGGTAAAATGGGCGTGGCCAAAATTTTGACACAAAAAATGTAAATTTATGCTTATAGTAGGTTTAAGGTAATCAGATATTTGGCAGGAAACATTTTTTGCAAAAAAGATAAGTGGTTCATCAATATAGCTAGAGAATATTAAGATGTATGAACTGTTTTTCTTTAAAAAATATGGAATAACATTTTCCACTATAACAACATTTTTCACTATAACCAACCAGTCATAAACGTGGTACATATACCATTTGTTCATATATTACGTTATCAAAACAATGTCTTCAACAGTAATGAGAAACTCCGCTCTCGGCCTTTGGCTGTATATCCCGAGACGTAAGGGGATATTGGAAGAAGTAAAATCTTCTTGGAAGCAAAATTTCATGCACATTATGCTTAGGGTGCTGAATTGTCATTTTCTATACATGTACATCTGTAATGTAAAATTGCAGGCATTAATCCATGAAACTTCCATACAAAAAAATTCTATAGAATCTCTTTAGAAAAGAGGCCAATTTTTCTATAGTACGTCTATACAGTTTCTATATGTAACCTCGGTACTGTTTTTATAGGCCCTCTAAACGTTACCTACATAACCTCTATACAACTTCTATAGAACTCCACTAATTCTCTAAAGAAACTAATAGTTTCTTTAGAAACCTATAGAGTTTCTTTAAAAGTGGCCCACTTTTCCTAAGAAACCCTACGGGGTTTCTTAAGTTCTAAAGTGTTTCTAAAATGCTGTTCTGAAGAAACTGTAGGATTCCATAGAGATTCTATGGGCTTTTCTTCAGTGGCGTAGCCACGGTGGGCCTGGGGGCCTAGGCCCCCAGATTTTCTTCAGGCCCCCCAGATTTTTTGCGTCTTGATAAAGTAATTGAGAAAAAATAAAATGTTTGAACGGAAATAAACTTTGAAGTATTTCTTTCAAAAACAGTAAATAAATAAAATGTATAACAATTAAGAAAACATGCATGAATGTATGTAAAACACATTTTGTGCGCACGTATGAAATCAAGTAATAACTTCAAAACGCCTACTTTCGCTAAATTAGATAACGAATATAATCTGCACTGTCGTTTATTGCATTTCACTTCGAAGATGAAAAGAACGTCTCGACGACAAACTCGAATGTGACCTTGTTCGGTTGAGACCTTTTCTGCCTTTCGAATGGCTGGTTGATTTACTGAAAACAAGGCAATCATACACCGGCGACCATTCTTACAAGACGATTCCTATACTTTATCATACCCAAAATATGCCATAAGGGTAAGGTACTGCCTTCTAATAATTCTTCCCTTCCATCCTTAACAAGTAGGCCTATGTCGTGCCTCACTGCTGCCTTTGACAAGTGCCACTGTAGGAAGATTTTTTCGACAAGTCCTCTTTTTACTTGTTGGCACTGGCGTCCGGGCGGATTTGTAAAATGTCCACAAGGTCCGAATTTCATGTGTAGTTTCCAACATGATCCATACTTCTGCTTTGCGGTTTAATATTTACTCGTAGTATTTTAATTTTGACTACGTAATGTACAGATGATTGAACAAATTCTGCACCATTGTGCATCTGGACACCGCTGAAAACCGGCAAAATTGTTTTTGGTAGTATGTATGTCACTTGTAAAATCTCTACAAAGACTAAAAATGAATATTCTGAAATTTTTCATGCTCTCCAAAAAGGAAATCTTTAAACGCAGGCCTATAATCAGTTCAAAGTTTTGCCAAACTGACACCATTTTGCATCTAGGAAATCTAACGCAAAGAAAATTTCTCAGACGGGGACACAACTACTTTTGGTTTTCCTATTAAAGCTGAAATCCATTCAAATATTGCCGCATTTGTGATCTACGGTACGTCCTCCTGAAGGTTACAATTTTCCCAAGGGAAAGGGATATACCGGTTCCCTTTAGTCTCATCCCCCAGGCCACAGATCAGAAATGCCCAGTTTTGGGGTCCCTAAAAATGTATGTATTTCCATTTTTCATAGATTGATTTTTTATTCTCGTTTTTTGAGAAGTGGCAGACATGAGATTCGTATTTCAAGGCTGGGTACGTGCACCTTAAAACGTGAGGGAAGTGCCGTTTCCGGCCATCTAGAGGGTTTGCAAAGCCCAAAATTTTCTTGTACGCTCCGCGCCAACTGATGGTGGCGCTCCGCTTAGATAGTCTTGCCACACCTGACCCTCGGAAGTACCAGGTCCCCCCACTTGTTACCTAGGCCCCCCTAAAAATTTAATCCTGGCTACGCTATAGGAATTTCTATAGAAAATCTATTCAGTTTTTATAGAATTTTTTCTATGGAATTCTATAGAAGATTTTTGTATGGGCGGCTTTGCACACTGCAACTCAAACTTGATCGGCGCTACAACTGTGACTGGCAATGTTGGGGCCAATTTTAAGTCGCGCCGACTTCAGTCGGGAGAACCAACATGCTTCCCGACCGAAGTCGGCGCGACTTAAAGCTGGTCTTGCAACTGTCAATCGCAGTCGTAAACACACGCACACTATACGACTGTTGGAGAGTGTGCAAAGTCGTGTAAGTGTGCGGCTAGCTTTACTCTTTGTGCCATATTCCATACAGATTTCTGCCCCTTGAAACTTTTTGACGAAAGAAAACCGCAAACTGATCTTGGAATATCTACCAAGTGTACTCAGCGCAAACAAAGACTAGGGGCATAAGCGGGGGATACGGGGGCATTAGCCCCCAGTGAAAAATTAGGGGACGGAAGTATGCTTCCGTCCCACTTCCCGGGTTAGGAAACCCCTTTTTTCATTTGTGTGATATTCTCCAACTCTTCTTTCTCATGAAATTCCCAACAATCGCCAATTTGTAATTTATTGTTTCAAAATGCAAACTTTTCCTCAACATGCAATTCCTAATGCATAAGTGCTGTCTCATAAATCAGTTTGACAAACCTTTCCAAGCTCTGGAAATGACAAAATCGAAATTAGTCATTTGTGACACCAGATTATCAAGTGACACCGGCAACTACGGTGCTATTTTTATAAATTTTCTCTCATAAAATTCAAATTTTACTCCAATACAAGCTCATGACTTTGAAATAGTTTGTCTAACATAGACAACAGACAAAGTTTCGGAAACTTTAAAAATTTTTATTATCAAGATAACCTGATAACACTATGTAACAATAACGATCTTCAGTCGATCACCATGCGATCATTCTCAGATTTGCCAACATAGGAAATTCAAATTCTTTTCAAATTTCACTAAACAAGAAACCCAGAATCCAAAAATCTCTGCAATACAAGCTACTTATCCACAAATGTTTGTTTCAAAACGGCAAGTTACGTCCCTCATACAGGGGTGTTTACACTTCAAAGACGACAAGGAAAATCTGGGTGCTTGCCCCTTTCCCCAGGAGAAGTCTTTTTCCTCCCTGCTGCTTAGCTACTTCTTACAAGCCTAAAAAATGCCATTTCGACTGTCTGAAGGGTCCGATTTTTCAAAATTTCCTCTACGTTCCCCGCCAACTGACGACGGCCCTCAGCTTAGAAAGACTTTCGGGCAAGACTTTAGGCAGCAAATCATTTGCCTACTGTACTCAATGCTCTCATACACCTTTCATCAGATATCTTTCAACCCTGTCAGTTGAATTGTCTATGAGTAGATGAGGTGTATTTTTTAGTAACTTGAAGAATTAAAATGCTATCAATGTTTCTCAGTTTGCAGAGGGCATAGATATATACTGGAGCTGTTGTCTACTGTAGCATGGCCAGAAAAAGCGAAGAATTCTACCTTCTACAGTGCCCAGTTTCATTTGAAAATAAAAAAAACAAAAAAAAACAAAAAAAAAACCAAAACAAAAAAAACAAAACAAAACAAAAATTATAGCATACATTTTTATTTAAAAATTTTTTACTTTTTGGTAGAAAAAGCGAAAAATTTAGCATAAAATTAACCTTTTTGTCAATGGGATAGGGAGAGGTGCATAGCCCCAAAATTGCTCCGTCCCCCTTACTTTCATATTGCTTCCTACGCCGGTGTATCTCATTGCTGAATATATCAAGAAATAATGCTCGCTTGTAGTTACAAACATGCTTTTCGTTACTTTTGGAACACTGTGTGCCTGTTTGATATGTTTTTGCCCCAAACATCAATAATTTGACAATTGGTTTGGAAATTGTGAACTCTCTTCCCGCATTTTTTATAATTTTATTCTTGTGCATACTTTCATATAATAACTAATTTAGCCACTGATCGATTCTAGTCACATTATACGTGGAAATACAAAATCAATCCTTATGAATTGAAGGTGGATTCCCAGTACGATAAAGTTAGCCACAAAAATGGATTGCTTTACTGCTAGGTTCGAAAATCAAGGTCACAGTATAAATGTCCACCGACTGTTCAAGGGACTGGATTTTCTCATGTAAGTGACGTGCGCAAAGGGAGAATGTGTTATCTCATCTCTGGAGGTTGTCGAGTGAAATAAACAGGTCGGAAGTAGTCAGCCTAAGAATTAACCACGCAACAAGAGTTCACCCATTGCTAAACATCATGCGCGTGCTAAATATAGGCCTATTTTCAAATCATTCCAACGGTCCAGTGCATACCATTTTGTATCTTAGCCCGCCTAAAAAATTAAGCCTTTTCCAAAGGGGCCTCCTTCCCTAAAATCCACCGCAAGACAATGAATACACATCCCCGTCTAATCCTTTGATTAAGGCCTAATCCTCTCACCCTAAACAGTTCCGATTCTCTTAACTTACTTTAGCACCTCCCTAGCCTGCGTAGCGCCTCTTTAGGCTGCCGCCCCTCAGAGCCTGCCGGCAATGGTCAGAAATTCCGTTCAATGAGCCCAAAAGTTGATTGTCTTAATATTCATGAGCACTCATCACAATTGGTCTATTCCTGAGGTAGGCGGTGCTCAACGACTAAATCTTGGCAATGCTACGTTGAACACAAAGACGTTTAAACGAAACAAAAACATAGGCTTATTACGTCCGTTAAAAGCTTTTGATTTAGATGGAAGTCGGTCTTGATCATGGACAGCCGCTTTCAAACAATAACAACTTTCACCAAAGAATGGATTTAAAAACAGTAATCTTTTGTTGAAAAGTATTGAACTATATTTTCCCGTGGCTGTGGGATCGGTTGTTCTTAACCAGAAAGCCATAACGCTTAGTGATTCCTTGCCATCAAATACCTTACCTGCTTTCAAATTGACAGTGTTTGATAGATTTTTCTTTACATTTTAGGCACAGAAATTTTGCAATTTTACCGCTGGTGACCTCAAATGACCTTTGATCTCTACCAAAAACAAGAGGCTTCTTTCTCTCAACATGTCAAATCTATTTACCAAATATGAAAAGTGTCGGACATTCCTACCTTAAGATATCATGTTTACAAGCCGTTTCCGAAGTTTTCGCAATTTTACCGCTGGTGACCTCAAATGTCCTTTGACTTCTACCAAAAACGATAGGCTTCTTTCTCTCAACATGACAGATCTATATACCAAATATGAAGAGTGTTGGTCACTCCTATCTGAAGATATCATGTTTACAAGCCATTTTCGGCGTTTACGCAATCTTACAGCTGGTGACCTCAAATGACCTTTGACCTCTACCAAAAACAAAAGGGTTTCTTTCTCTCAACATGACAAATCTATATACCAAATATGAAAAGTGTCGATCACATCTATCTGAAGATATCGTGTTTACAAGGTATTTTCGAAGTTTTCGCAATTTTACAGCTGGTGACCTCAAATGACCTTTGACCTCTACCAAAAACAATAGGCTTCTTCCTCTCAACATGACAAATCTATATATTAAATGTGAAAAGTGTCAGACATTCATACCTTAAGATATCGTGTTTACAGGCAAGTGTCACAAACACACATACACACACATACACACACACACACACTACACACGACATCACCATCGCATAGACCGTTCAAGTTCAATCTCAATTCCTCAATGCTATAACAAAGGAAGGCTCTTTTTCCTGGTTCGTCAAGTCAGTTGCATGTATCAAATTGATGCAACTTTGCGTGACCCTTATTCAGTGCCTTCTTGATTATTCCTCCTGTTGGTACAAAATTCTCAATCACTGAGAACAAATCACTTTTTTACATCTGTTTTTTTTTTTTTTTACAGTCCTTCTGTAATCTTACTGCATCTTTTTATTTTTGTTTTGTAAATTCACAGTGGTTTTTAATAGCGTTCATGTTTTTTTTTTTTTGTGTGTGTGTGTGTTAAGTTTGAACAATTAAGTAATGTGGGTAAACAAATAAAAACTATGTTTAAAGGTGATATTACTTCCCCGACCGTGGAGTCGCTAGCAAACTCTCTGCTACAACTGTATTTTGGATACAGCCTTAGAGTTTTTAATTCAAACCTTCCACACACTCGAATGTATCGTAGATCCGGGTTTATTTTTGTTGAGTGTGCTGCGGTTTTTATTTTAAATTTTTTTCAAACTCTGTGACAGGGTATTGTCACTTTCACTTCAGTTCCTTTACAGAATTAACTGAAGTAGCCAGCACGCATCAGCTAACGTTTCTGATCCTTGTATAAAACTGTCAGGTAAGTTAAATCGAAAGATTTTTTCAGAGTTGTGTAGCTGATCAAAATCAAAGAAAACCTGCAAAATGCTTCATTTTACCATAGTACAGAACAACATTATTCAAGACTTGATTCGTTTATAGGGCAGTCCCCTTCCATAACTCTGAAAATTTAGATGATTTGTAGTGGGCTTTTAGGCTTTTAAAGTTTTAATGTGAACTTTCTATACATATACTGTATTAACATCGCGTATAATAATTCCTTATAATAAATATTTTACATATTTATACTCGGATAAATAAATTCAAATTAAATTCAAATTCATGTGAATTAAAATATTGCGTTGTCGAAATGGGTATATGAGGCACGTAATATGTCACATTTTGATAAAAATTTGATAAGCCTGTTTGTGGAGCTTCGACGTTTTCTGTCAGATAATTGTGCACTTTGCAAGTGCGAATCCAAAAAAAAAAAAAATAATACTAATAACATTATGCCTACATGTTTAACATCAAATGCTCGTTAAGCATGTCCTGGCTCAAAGTTCAAGTGAACTATTGATAGCACCAATTATAGGGGCAATGAGAGTTTCTTTTTACATCTTTTAACAACTTAAGTATGCATTACATTTGACCATTTACTTAAAACTAACAAAAGATGATCTGTGATCGTCGTGATCTGTCACAGAGTAATGGATGCTGTTTAGTCTTGAATCTGTGTTAAATTTTGTTACCCAACAAATACTGCAAGTTACATAAAATTAACGTTTTGTGTAACATGAAAGACCACTTTAATGTTTCTATATTCTAGTAAACAATCAGTTCAGAAAGAGAAAAGGAGGTGATGGAAAGGAAGGTAAATATTCTCTTTCAAATTCCAATTGTCCCTTAAAGGTTCTACTTATCTGCTCATGTAGAAATCTACCTTTTTCCGAATCTTAAATAACTAAGTGTTACGTTCTAGACTTCATTCCCTCGCCCAAAATGAGGAAGGGATAAGATTTTGTCCGTTTCATTGTCCCTGTAAAAGCAGGATGGGGAAATTAAGAGGTACAAGTAAAGTTGTGTCAGTACCGCGTTACACTTTGCATGACGGAGCAACTAAAGAGTTAAAGGGTAAGTACAGTCACTCCAACTTGAAGTAATGTAGTACACTACCATGTTTCATGATTGACTCTTGGGAGTCATGTGAAAATATTTCTCCTCAAATGTGGACATTACTAAACACGTCACTCTTAGTTTGCCTTGGCAATATGCAAAAATAAAGTCCTAAAATATCATAAAGATACTTTGAAGAGAAATAAGAAGAAAACTGGGAGATTTATCTGTTTCTTCAAAATAATTTTGAAGAGAATGTTCTTGCCCTGTAAGTAAACATTATTTTCATTTCCAAGGGAGTAACTTGTTACAAGTTAATATTTGAATGACTGGGGGTTTTACGTATTTATCTTGTACCTTCTGTTTTGTATTTGGGATTAGTTACAGACATTTGAATATAAGTGGGACTTGACATCAAGGAAAATAAATAAATGCAAGTAATCATTTTCGACTTTTTCGGAATGAATTTTTAAATTTTCGGTTTGACCTCGACCCCGACCAGAATACTGGAGAGTCTGCAGTTTTTTTTTTAATTTTCCTTGATGTCACACCTGACTGCAACTAATCTCGATAACAGAGAGGACTTTATCCGGAGTCAACTGAATTGTTTGGAATTCCAATTTAAGTTATCATACAATTCTGTAATTGTTATAGTTTTATATTTGGTCCTGTCTTGGAGATATTCCAGCTATTTTGTCCAGTTGAAGCCGTTTACATATTGACAGTTTTTTAATTGTTAGGTCATTTTCGATACTTCATCATTGATCCCTGCTTCGTCCGGTTCGTCTTTAACAGAATCCAGAATCGTTTTAACTCATGATAAAAAACAAAAGTGATATAAAGAAAAGCTTGCATTTAATTTCCATTAATTTATTTTGATTGGAGTAATGGAGCATTTAGAGTATGTATCCGTTCGCACTTTACCTTCTGCCTTTAAGGGATTATTTGTCAGTCGGCACAAAGAAGACAGTTATGGTAAGGTAACTAGGTTTTGCACTATATGTAGAAGGAAACTTGCTTTGTTGTAATGAATCGGACATCTCTGGGGACACTGAATGATAGATTATTTTCAAGGAATAAGTTTCACATAAAGTTGCTCAAAATAATTCTTCACCTATTTAGAATGATGTAGCTATCGCAACTTTCCAAATGCACATTTTTTATGACAGGACCGGATTTGACCGTGCGACACGGTCATGTACCTTCCAGGCAAGGGGGGCACAAATTATTTTCCTTGGGGTGGGGGTAGGCCTAAGATATTAGAAACAGGAAATCCCATCTTGTTGTTTACCTCATTTTGATATCATTTGCCTTCATTTTCGTTTTGTAATCATAGGTCTACGTAAGAAGGGTAGGTCCAAGTGGCAGTGAGCTCCTTCAGTGGATCTCGACACGGATATTCTTGTGGGTCCCCACATTACAATTTTATCTCACGGCGATAGAGTGATAATGTCTGGCACCATGCAGGTGTGTTGCAATTGCCCGTAAGCTTTTCCGCTTGTCCACAAAAAACAGTGGCGTGTGCGTGTGGAAGGAGGGGCATGACCCCTTCAATGATGAAAGTATTCGTGGGAACATTAGCCAGTATAGGAGGATATCATTCGGAAGCAGTCTATCCTAGCGTGACAGAGTAGCAGGCTCCCGCCCCTGTTGGCCGGAATGCGAGTTACAATATGCCTTAAATGTTTCAAATAGAGCAGCATTTGGCACCTCATTACTCTTAAAAAACTATTTCAACACCCTTCACTATATCAGTCGGGAATTTTGCAATGTGCTCCACTTCACATTTTGTGCCGGCGTTACACAGGAGGTCATCGTTTCAGTTTAGTTCCATCGTTTGACCTCAGTAATGCAATTGATAGTGTGTGATCTTACATTACATCCTGCACATCATGAACAGATACCGATGGATGTTTAAAGGTATTATACAGTTTCCCTCATTGTAGATCCGGTTTCAATAACCTGACTGAGTCCAGTTATAGCACATTTCCGATTCCTGAGCAAGTTCTTAGTAAAACACATTTTAGGTAGACATTACAGCCCTCTTACATGTTTGTGAGCTCCAGTATGACGACTTTTGCTATATATGGATCATTGTCTTATTTGAAAACTTAGGGTTCCGGCTATAGCAAATTTCTGGCAACGTCGACAACCCCTTATATTGAAAACTGACATCACAGTGAGTCAGGCTACTGAAACGCAAAATATTGGTCAAGTGACCTTATTAAAGGGAAATGTTGCTCTAGTTTTATAGAAAAAAGCGATTGAATTCGATCTCCCAGGTCGAGTCACATCAAAGACTTTAAAGGTCAAGAACAGTCCCCCTTATCCGTGAAACAACAGCTCAATATCACAATTTTATTTTATTTGTCTTCAAAGTATCTTCCATCATATTGCAATGTATTGCATGTATTCAACTGTTCAAGGCGAACCAAGCAGTTATTTCTAGTAAATTTTACATTTGAAGAGAAAAATTGTGGTCACATGACTCTCAACAGCCAATCATGAAATAGCACAGTCTGTTTCACTACTTCAAGGTGAAATGACTGTTCTTGCCCTTTAATTATTGAAACTCTGTGACTGTGTGTGATGCGTTGCATAAGCTATGGAGTAGGGAAATCGGGAAAATGATCCATTGTCACGCAACAGAAGCAAACAGTACAGTTAACCAGACGGTAGCTGGTTGAGAACCTTGTACCACCAGTGGCGGTTCCGGAATGTTAAAATGGGGGGAAGGGGGCAAACAAAGGGAGGAATCATAGAAAAACAAACAAACAAATAAATGACCGATCTTCTGCTTTGGGTGCGTTCCACTTTCCATTAAGAAATATTTGAATAATTACGTACCCTTAGATACAATCTCTTGTAAATTTTTTCATCATTCGAACTAAGTCGTATTTTGTTTCATGACAAAATATTTTTACATAATTCGATGAAGGAAGGGGATAGGAGGGCATGGCCCTATTGACCCTTCTGCCTAAGCAAATGTCCTCAATTTAAGCAACTATTGAACTCGTCAGCTGTTTGTTATGAGGCCTGCTCCGTTCTCTTCAGGATACTATCCACGTCTCTGAAGGTAAATAGGTAAAACAGTTGACAGCACGAAATAAAAGTTTTGCCCACATGTGCACAAGGAGAACCAAATATATTTGTCTAGGCTTGGAATATCATCTTTTGTGGTCCCCCTCCCCCCCAAGTTGGCATTAGCTGTTGGACCACTGGCTACCAACATAATCTTCTTCAGTTCCCACTTTTGTTGTGTCGATGTCCCCTCCCGAGCCTCGCAATTTCCGATTACGGGCCTGATTTAATCGATATTGGCCAATACAGAGTTCTGAAACTACAGATGTTTCGTTACTTGCTTTATTACTACCAATTTCCGATTACGGGCCTAATTTAATCGATATTGGCCAATACAGAGTTCTTAAACTACAGATATTTCGTAACTTGTTTTATTACTACCTACTATATATTTCGTTACTTGCTTCATTATTACTTACTACATATTTCGTTACTTGCTTCATTATTACTTACTACATATTTCGTTACTTGTTTCATTATGACTTACTGTGTAGGTTAAACATCCAAGTATGGCAGAAGCAGAAGGTAAAGCTGAAAACATACAACAAATGGAAGTTGAAACTAATGAACCCACTCCCTCAGTACGACAAAACGCGGTATGCTCCCCAAAGAGGAAACTTGTAACATCAGCAGTATTTTCTCTTATTTTGTTAGCTGTCATAGTTATTTTGACGGTAATCCTGCTAACCCACGGATCAAAAGAGTAAGTGAAGTTTTGATAATTCTAAGTTATCTGTAGCTATAAAACAGGAGTGCCTAAATCCTGAGTCGATAGCAACCTACCGGGCGATCGTGAACTGATCTCAGGTCGATCGCGATGTTGGGAGAAAAAATGAAAGAAAAGAATTCGATGTTTTATTTTGTGAGAAAAAATTGAGAAATAAGTAGACATAATATGCCATCCATTGGTGCTTACAATCGACACACATTAAGACTAAGCCGTATCCCTGCATCTGTAGCAAGAAACTATGCAGCTCAAACGCAACTGGAAGAAGTGCCATAACCTGCACGGGTAGGCTACATTGCATAAATGGATAGGACGGACCAGGGAAGTGTTAGGACCTCCCTGATCTGACCATATGTCCGTCCAGGGAGGTGTGATCAAGGAGCTGCCTCTAGACTTTGGTGGCTAAAACCTTGGAAGGAAAGGACGATAGAAGAAATTTCAGGCTCAGGGGAATATGATTTCCTGCAATCTAGAAGGTGGCTTTAACCCAAATTTCCTCTGTACGCTCTTCAGGCAGCTGATAGTGGCGCACCGCTTAGGTAGCACTGGCCCTGCAGTTTTTCATTCCTCGCTTTTCGCATTCTCAGCGAACAAAAAGTTAAGTCTGGTCTAGTGGTTTGTGACAAAAAGAGGAGCGTACTGTTATATTAGTTACGATAGGCTGGAAACGGTGTGTGTGGGTTTGGATTGTTGACACTGGCCTGATAAATATATCGGGAGGCTGGCTACTTGAAAGTAAATGATCTGGGGTCAAAAAAGTTTGGGTACCCTTTGCTCTAAAGAGTTTGGAAGTTATGGCTCCAACGAGTATACAGTTTTCTAAAGTCCTCCCGACTCTCTGGCAAAGAGCCGTTGGGCGAAACCAAACTATAAACTGCTCCACAAAGAAGTTACGTCAAATGAAGGACAACACTTGACAAACCTCACCAGCTCACGGCCCTCGGAACATTTACATTATTGGTCTGTCGTGTACGTCTTCATTCTAGACTAGAGGAAAAGAACAGATACCGGTACTACACATGATCTTAGCCAAAAGGGGAAGAAGCTTGGAAATAAACACGATCGGAAGAGTGGCTAATCTTAAGCACTCCAACGAATACTTTTTCTAAATTCTTCCCGACCCTCTGGTGTCTGGCAAAGGGCCGTTGGATGAAACCAAAACTTTCACTCCTTCCCGAAGAAGCTATTACGTCCACGAAAGGACAATACATCACCAACCTCACGGCCCTCAGACCATTTACAATACTGGTCTGTTGAATGTTGATGCATGGCTCAATTCTAGATGAAACGAACAGATACTACACATGATATTAGCCAAAAGGCTGAGAACCTATCTCTATCTGAACATCTCTAACAACTCCAGCACTCCAAAGAATACACATAGCATGCCTAATTCACAAAAATTGAAACAATTCACCTTTTTCGTATTTTGAGTGAAGTGTGTGTACATACACATGTATACATGTAACGTCTTGGGAAATCCTCAAATGGCCGCTGTCCAAATATCAGTTTAACTTGGGCCCATTGTAAAACAAAGTAATTAATGTATGGTGACATGAAAATGTAAAAGTTGAGTACTTGATGTGAAAAGCTTTAAAAATTTAGAAAATAACCACAGTTCTGATAAAAATCCATATCAATCGTTTACTTTACAGGGTATATTTTGATTTACACTTTATCATGAATAACCATGAGCTTCTCCATGCAAATCTTGTGAGGTTCTGAGAGGGGCATGTCATGTATGTGTATTGTTATCCCTTGTTTTTTGTAACCACCAGTCAAGGACAGTTGTAAAATTTTTATATCATGAGGATTTTGTTTTAAAGGTTAAAATTGTGTTCCTGAAAATCATTAGTAACAATTATCAACTCGTATAAACTACTCTGATGAGTATTGAGGGATAATTAATACAGGGTTAACTAAAGAAATGACAAACAATGTGCTACATTCCACATCACTATTTTTGCATAAGAAACACGTTGCTTCAGATTTTCAGAAACAATCAAACTTTAAAGAGGCATATCTTCAAGGGACAATCCTCTCACCCAAACAAAATTTCTTGTAGGGGTAACGGAAACTCTCAATTGGCCCAGCTTTTTTATTGACTGCCAATTCAAACAATGCAGAGTACAGAAGCTTATATTACACAGCATGAACTGTACTGACAGTGTTTTGATTATACACATTGAGCTTTTCTTTACCCATCCTGAAGCAATAAACTGAGATTGTGACTGGATATAGGATAAATTTCAGACAATTGTGGGAGGGGCTTAAGAAAGAAGGTCAGGGGAATTGGCACCGCTTGGGGTGAGAGAATTGGGCCTTTAATTGAAAAAGATACTGATTCAATTCTACAACGGATTTTTTGTACTGAGCAAAGCTTCCGCCTTAACTGCCAAGTAAAGTCGGCGATTTTTGCTGCAAATAAAGTCAGGGTTTTGTTAACATTTCAGACTACATTATTATAAAAACGATTACTAAACTGTTATCCTTGCACTTTGTACAGTGTATAAATCCCGCGCAATAAGCAAAATATTGTCACTGCTAGTTGGACTATCATGGCGGGTAGTTGTATATACTTACCCATGCAAACGATGTCTTCAGTGGGATATTATTGTATTCTTAGAAATAAAACAAAATTTCTTAAACCACTTGGAGACTTAGTTTCGTTTCCTTGTTAACTGACTTATTTAAAATATGCCAGTAACCTTTAATACCAGAACATACGTATGACGTCTAGCCATTTTAAAAATGATTAAAGATTGATGGTTTGGCAGGATAAGCAATCAGCAGGTGCAAAGGGTACACTCGAAAAAGACTAAGGTAAACATGACCATTGCTTTGGTCAACTATTGGTATTGGCACTGACTCAAACAATGGTCAAATTGTCGCCCAAATCTATGGGCAAAATTTACCAATTCATGGTCAAATCTGACTATAAATTGGAAACTTCTGACCACATTTTGGGTTGGTGCATAGTTGACCACAGCATTTTTAGAGTGGTACTTGTATCGATCAGCGCACGTCCGAGTGATCTGTACACGTTTTGAATTAATAATTTAACAATCAGTATCATGACTCATGCATGAGTATCATGAGAGTCGTGCCAAAAGCGCCAAAATATGTTGAAGTTACTTTTGCCACGCTCCTGTCACTGCAGTCTACAGAAAGCCCGTGAAGCCCTCACCATACGCCACAATACATATCGTTTGCACTTGTTTGCAAAACAAATTCCTTCCCAATTTACCTTCATTTTTGGCAAATCAAGCGCTCACTGTGTCATATCGAATACTACGGAATTCAAAAAGGGCGATGTTTTGGAGAAAACGAGGACGGTTTTTCTTTCTACAGCGTTTTTGGAAACGCATGAAAGGACAGAATGAGACGATTCTTCTGTAACATTCTAAATGAACGTTGGTGGATGGAACGTTGCAAACTCAAGTTAAGACTTAGCGTGCTAATGGCTAATTAATCTCTGTACAGTAAAGGCATTTGGTAATTTATCAACACACTAACTCATCCAAGATAAGGCAAAAACATATTTAAGTGCAAATGATTTTAACACCAAGTAGTATTAAAGCATGGGATTAACGCGTTCATGTGTTCACATCAATGACACCCAACAAGTTAATCGTCTCACCCATAACGCGTTAATGTGATAATAAAGCAACAAGTCATATACCTTTATTGTACAGAGATTATAGATAGGCCTATTAACACATTTAAGTGTTAAATAAGTGTTACGTGTTATTTTAAGTGTAAATCATTTGCATAACCTTAAACAAGTATGTGTACGTATCCTTGGAACAATGCAGATAATCCTGAGCCAAGTGCCTGGAAGCCTCGCGGTATTCATGTCACCGTCTTTCCTATTCCCTTTTTGTCTATTAACCCTTTGCCGTTGTGCTCCAATCGGGGCATATTTGCGCGCCTCGGCAGTGGGCGGAAAAGCGGCCGTAGCACGCCCCGCATCAGCTTCCGTAGGCGATTGACCCCGTGACCTTAAACTATTGTCTCTCTCGTTGTTGTGTCCGAATTTTCGGGTAGCTACTCGCAGTTTCGAACTCCCCGTGAAACAGCAAAGATGGGTAACAGCCGCGCTCTCCGTATGGGTCCAAAAGGACCCAAACAACGGTAAAGGGTTAAATGAAGAACCCAGGGAAACTGATATATCCGGGTGGGTGAGAAAATTATTTGGGAGATGTTTTACAGGAAGCCAGATACGCAGAACTCACCTTAAATTTGAGGGATTTTCTAATATGTGCCATTATTTCGAAAACACGTCTATTCAGAAAAGTTTCCTATATGCACGCATATCACCATCACGCATATGAACTTCATACAACATTTGCATTCATTCATTCTTTTGTCGAAATAACGCTCTAATCCTAGCCTCCATCCGATATAAATGAGTCTACACCTAGCATAAGGAAAAGAAATAGGTCATAGACTCCTTAGACGGGCATATCTGTTCCCCTACAATCGTCTGATTGACTAAATATTATGTATTAAGTAATGATACAGAAAGTTTTTATTAAAAATATTTTAACAATGCGTGTTCTTAAATTGTACTTAGATTTCATTTTTTTAATTTCAAAGTCGATTTTTAGAACTATTTTGGCAAAATTCGGGTCATCAAAGATGGCGGAAAAACAAAATGTTCGCCAAAATGAATATTTCCAGGAATATTTCACAACTTCAAATTCTTCACTCAATGATGTTTCAAAAAATATAACTGGATCTGAAAGTCCTTAGCATTAGGCTAGTTTCCAAACAATATGGTGAAAGCACGGACTGAACTTTAAACCCTCGGAAATTCAATTGAGAAATCCTGTTTCATACCTGTATAACATCAAATATGTAAACATTTTTAAGACCAATTTTGATTCAAAGTGTAACATTTACAGCACCAGGTTGCATGTAAGAGCACCGATTTTTAAAAATTAATAACATTTCAACCCCTTTCGTTCGGTTACTCTCATAATCCTTGCCGTTATGCGTGATGCTCCGCATAAGCAATGGGTATGGCGAGCAATCGGTATCAAATCATGGTGAATTGTTACATACCAATTTATATCGACACCTACCAATTTAAATCGGTACATACCAATTTAAAATTGGCATTTGTCGAAGTTAAATCGGTATGTGTCAGTTTAAACTGGTATGTGTCAGTTTAAATTGGTATCTGCCGATTTAAATTGGTATATGTCGATTTAAATTGGTATATGTCGATTTGAATTGGTATATGTCGATTTAAATTGGTATATGTCGATTAAAATTGGTAGTGTCAATTCCCCATGATTTGATACCGATTGCTCGTCATAATGGGGCAGGGAAAACAAGCCAGTGAGCCACAACTGGAAAAAGGCCGTAACCAGTTCGACTTGAACCAATAGGTTCGAAACTGAGCCGTAAAACTTTATCTAACTAACCGACCGACCGACCGACCGACCGACCGACCGACCGACCAACGAACTAACTAACTGAGTCATAATCCCCGTTTCGTGGTTGGTTAAATTGTTCGTGAGCGGGTCATATTAAAGAATTTAAAGATGAAACCTACTGCCATTGTGCCTAGTGCTCAGCATCAGCAATGGGGTAGGGAAACAAGCCAGTGAGCCACGAATAGGAAAAGGGCCGTAGTTGGCTAGAATTCAACCAATTGGTTTGAAACTCAGTCGTAAACCTCATCTAAATCACATTTAACTAGTAAAATTTTTGCAATCTTATGGGGAATAGGGGCAAAAATATACCATATTATGTACGGAATTAATCGTTTTTTGGATAAACACGTAGCCAAGCTAAGCTAGTATTATGTACGTTATCACGTTGACTATACCTAAGCCCCGGTTTTACCTTCCTTTTTCAGTGACACGACGGAACCAACAAGATCACCGCTCATGGACACAACAGGAGCAGACCAGGCATCTAACCCTGTCCCAGGTAATTTGTTTTGTCCATATCGGTTCCGTTTGGGGCCTAATGTCTTGGTCCACATGAGTTTGCATCCAGGATCGGTAAATCCTCCGCGTATTATATGGACAAGCCGATATGGAATAGTTCCTATAGCCAATGGTGGCGAATGATATGTAGGCGAAACCACATCAGTCTGCAACCCAGACAGTTTGTTTGCTCCTATAAATAATAATTATCACCTATACTAAGTTTAACACCTCTACAGCCTATCATCCTTGTATACAGACACTGGGCCTAGTTAATTGCCGGGGTGAGCCTACCAGGCCTTAATGTGTAAAATCAGAACGCTTACAGAACATGCTTTACAATAATAGGTGTTTTGTCTAACGGCAGAGCACCCGCCTCTCACGAGAAAGGCCCGGGTTCGATTCCCAGGTCGAGTCATACCAAAGACTCTAAAAATAGCTATAATATGAGGTGCGTGCGTTCTATACTTTTTGTGTAACTTAAATATGTCAATTAAAGATCAGTGTCACTTAAGAATTTTACAATACCTCGTGCAAAATGTAGTTTGTGGGTAAGGAGAATTATAATCGAGTCCAGAGATGACTTCGATGTACCATTCCGGCATGTTTCACTTTAAAGGGACTATCTTCTCACCCCAAACTACACTTCTAGTAAAGGGTAACAGAAACTTTCAATTGGCTCAGCTTTTTGACTCACTGCTAATTCAAACAATACGGAGTACCAAAACTTATATTACACAGCACAAACTGTTCTGATAGTGTTTTGATTATACACATTGAGCTTTTTATATTCACCCTGAAGAAATAAAATGAGATTGTGTCTGGATGATGGTGAATTTTAGACAATTGTGGGAGGGGTTTAATTAAGAAGGTTAGGAGAATTGGTACTGTTTGGGATGAGAAAATTGGGCCTTTAAAGGACTCGATTCTGGACCCAGTCTCGGGTGTCTGTACTTTCTCAAAGGGGAGAAAATCAACCTGTCTGAATGAGTCTTTCAAATTCTGAATTCACGAGTACGGGCTCGACTATAGGCACTTGTAAGAAGTACCCGTCTTAAACTGCATACGGAGTTTTTGTGTCTATAGACCGCATCGTATTTGTCGAGAGACACCTGTGATACTCCAATCACAAAAATGATCCATGAGGTCCAGGACTGGATTGGAAGTTGGTGCACTTCCTAATACCCAAATCTTTCACAGGTTGAAGTCAAGTGTGTTTTCTAAGGCTGGGTGTGCCAAGAATTGAAAAAAATCTATTGCATAAGTACGCAATGTTGGAAACAAACGAAGTGCAGCCATCAATATGTGAGAAAAATACCTGTGGTAAGTTCAATACGTTGCATTGCTCACAAGACCAATAGCTTTCAGGGTCTAAGATAAGTAAACTTATTTATTAGAGGCGATCATCGCTTGCCTTGGGGCATTTTGTTGCACAAGATTTAAAATGACCAAGAACGATTGTTTCTTTTAAGCGGCAGCCTTCCATAACGTGTCGCGATTTTTTCATCTCTTTGATTTTTCGTAAATCTATTACCCTGACTATGACATTTTCTATTTTCGGGGAAATGCTTGAAAAGTTTGGATATTCGACCATTTCGGGCATTATGTTGTAGCTTAAAACTGTGAAGTAAAACTCAAGAACAATAGCTTTTTGCACTGCACGAACGTGTAACGAATTTTTGGAATCTTGTTGATTTTTCGTGAAAATTTTACATCGAATATGACGTTTGTTTCCTTTTTCTGGGCAGTCTTCCCCTTCCCCTACCTTCTATGCAATGATATATAGCTAGCATGGAGATTTCAGTACCGGCCTACCGACCTAGTTTTGCTATCAGTGTGCTTTCAAGTTTCGTATATTCCCTTCTTCAGGCTTGTAGCCAGGGTTGTGTCATATGGGGGTTGATGTCATGGGGGGAGGGGACGTTGGTGCTCGACATGAGGGAAAAGTCTAAGAATAGAGAGAAAAACTGCTGTTTTAGGTGTTTTTTGCATTGCAAGGTTGAATCATGGGGGTTCTGTACCCCCCTCCCGGCTACGCCACTGCCCTTCTTTCATGTTTGCTATTTTGTTGCCATTAGAACCCTAACGTATGTCGGCAACATTTTTTATCTCTATTTTTCAGATTCTCCACCAGTATCTACAAATTGTGATCGCACATGTATACCTGGCGACGTAAGGACATGTGTGTTTACGTGGAATGTATCCTACTTTTACTCCTTAGCAAGGCGACCTTGCGGAAATTGCCCATTTGACAAATCAGACTGCTATCAAAATGCGTGTGTATCATTAAATGGGTTAAAACGTCCCTTGGTCACTGTTAATAGGCAGGTGCCGGGACCAAAAGTTGTCGTAAGTACAAACTATCCATATACACCATTTTATTGGCTAATAATGAAGCATATTGTATGATTATTAATTTCAGTACACGTGGGGTATCTCCAATTGAAGCTGGTGCAGATTGAAAGATCTGGGATTGTCTTTATTGGGGGCTCTCTTTCTGTTCTATATCGTTACATACAAAGGTTCTGCAGTTGAAACGTAGTTGGCTGATTCTGCCTGGCCTATTCCATTCATAACGGAATGCTACGAGATGCAAGATTGGATAGCCAAGCTCAGTGCTTGTTAATCACGTACAGACCATGTGATTTGAGGGGATAATTCTGGTTCATTGAAAGCAATAGAGAGTCTTAATGAGGATACTTCAGTCAAACAGCAAAGGGGCAAATGAATTGGTGTATTCAAATTTCCGTCACTATGAGTTTTTAAAGGCAAAACTAGTAACCAGGCCCCAGAGTACTTCATAACAACTTGACAGTAAAATGCCACAGATTTCTTATTTCCCTTCCAAGTATCTTTCACATTATATCAGAAATTGCACGTTGCATATTTCAGGCAAACCAATGAGCTATCCTCCTAAATTTCATAATTTAGTGAGAAAATGTGGTCAAGTGAATCCCAATAGCCAACTTTATGAATTAAGGCAGGCTAATACACTAACCTAAATTGGACTGCATTTCCCCTTCACTATCATGTTATCCGCTTTTCGACAAGACTGGGAGCAGATCACGGACTAAGCTCTATTCATGGACAGAGCTTGTAACGCATACTGTACGTCCTATCCGCAGATTGTCGCCACCGACTGGGACACTGAAAAGGCGCACTAAGATGATCGCCGTGAAGCTGTTATTTGCACTGGCGGCGGAAGCGGGGGGGTGGGGGGGGGTTGGGGACACGTCCTCCCTAAATTTCTTAGCGAGGGGACGCCCCCCTAAAATTCTTAGCGAGGGGACGCCGCCCCCCCCCCAAAAAAAAAAATCAGAGAAGAAGTAAAAGAAACTTGGGAACATTGAACCAATTCAAAGTTGAGGCTATAGTTAACCCACCACCGAACAGAGCAGCCGAAATTGATTTAGCGCATGTTCTGCCATTGTTTGGCTGATTCTTCTCACGGTCCCCTGCGACCATGCTCTATGCCTGTGACCTAGTATTTGGCTACAGATCATTACAAGAATCTGGTAACCACCACAAAACAAACAACGATCTAGATTCTAGACTATGCTATTGCAAGAAAAGGTCACAAGCAGTCGAAACCTACAGAAACCTGCGACCTAACTTTGAAATGTGATTGCCGAGAACCTCAACCACAAACCTAGTTATTTTAACAGATTGGAATCCGGAATCAGCCAAAAATGAGAGAAACTTATCATCTATGGGAAAATCGCCGAATGGTAGCTCCGTTCGCATGACGTTTGCGTACGTACATGACCGTCCGGTTGGAACTTTGGAAGAGTAATTTAGCTACAGTCACATTACCGCCGATGTCCGAAAAGGCGCCCGGCCGGGCGCCGGCAGGACCTAAATCGGCCAAACATCGGCGACATCGGCAGGCGCCCTGCAGATGATCGGCCGACGAATTTGCCTCGCCGGCCGATTTTTAAACATCGGGCGGCGCCCGGTGAAGTTTAGCGCGGAGCTAAAATTTTCAGATGAGTTGCCGACGTCGGTGGGACATCGGCGCCGGTGGATACATCGCCGAGGCATCTGCCGGAGATCGGAAAAGGTATGTACGTCGGCGGGCACCCGACCGGACATCGTCCGATGTGAAGGGCGACCGTCAGATGCCCGGTCGGCATCCTGCCGGCGCCCGGGCAGGGCACTGCCGGGGACCGGCAGATGGGTTAATTCGGCCGGGTGCCGGCCGATGTCCCGTCGGACATCTGCCGATGCCCTGCCGGTGTTCGGCAGGTGACCTGCAGACGTCCTAAAGGACACCGGCCGGAGTCCTGCGAAATTGATGGAGAAACCATCGGCCGATCACATGGCGGCGCCGGAGCAATGTGACCACATGAAAGATGTCGGTGAGATTTGGTAAAAATCCCCCGGCGCCCGGCCGATGTCAGACATCGGCCGATTTCTACTCATCGGCCGGCGCCCGGCGGTAATGTGACTGAGGCATAAGCTACCTCGGTATTATACCGAGGTAGCCTACACATTGTTCAGAAGTTCGGATTCATCCTTATCATATAGGTCTGCATAGGCAGATTCAGACTGATTCCAAGGTAAATATTAATGAATTTACAACAGAATGAATGTTGAAATGAATCCCGGTGAGAGTACAAGAATCTCAAGAAATAGACCTTCAATTAAAATACAAAATCAAAACAAACTTACAGGTGCAGTACCAAACCAAGGGCGAGTACAGGGGGCAACTGATTTTAGAGTAGTTCCGTAACTGCGCCTCTTTTCCTTTGGATTTGAAAAATGATTTTAACAAAACCAAAATTACAAACATAACAACGCAACTGTTGATGTCCAAGAAATAGCCTATAGGCTATCTGTGAACGCAAATATTTCGCACATTTTTGTTTATTGAATTCACCGTAAAATGTTCCAAAACGGCTTAGATTGCACGAGAGAGCTTGTAGAATCTCAGAGCTTCAAGGGCCCTAAGGCGGGCCCTGGACCCACCCCAATGGAACCTCGCGCTTCGCGCTCGTGATGTGCGCTACGGGCACATAGGGTTCGTTTCACGAGTCCAACCATTCCATCTTGTTCACTGATTGTCCCCCGCCCCTAAATTTTTATGCTTCCGCCGCCACTGGTAATTTGTATGATTTGACGACGGCTCTGTAATATTTTGAACAAAAGTTAAACTTGAAAGGGAAACAACATCATATACCTGCAATACATGTAGTGATTTGGACCTTACCTTGTACTGTTTCGAAAATATTTCAACTTTCTTGCAAAATTGTGACTTAACCAAGTCCAAACTCTAACACAAGACCATAGCAGACATCCATCTTGCTACGCCTTTTCACACACGTACGGTAGTGACAATTTACCGTGCAGTATGCTCTGTCCATGTATAGGAAGTCCATGGAGCAGATGACATCAGAGATCAGTCAAACACTTCATTTCAATTAAAATAATGTACAACCTCAGTCTGACATAACCGTGTGCCAAACTAAGCTTTATTACTGAACGAACAGCCAGATGAGTCCCCATGACAAAGATTCTTTCCCGCCCACTTCCAGCTTTATGGTGTAGACATGCACACAATATCCGGATTATTTAGTAAGATGAGGTTAAACAGCTCAGTTTCTAACTAATACGCTAGTTCGGTAATTCGTTGCCGCATGGAATTGTGGGGTTCATTGTGGGATACACAAACAGAGCTCTGCACGTAGCGTACAACAATAAGCTAGTTCGGTAATTCGTGGCCGCTTGGAATTATGGGACACACCGAGGGATATACAAAGCCCTTGTTGTCGTCAGTACGTGCAGACAACAGTATCTAAGTGTACAGCTAAATCGAACGAAAACAGGGGTCTCAGTGCTACTTTCTGCCAGAATAAAATGCAAATTTTTACACCAAAAAGACAATTAAGACACAATCCACTGCACAAAACCACACTTGAGATCCCTCCTTTTGTTATGGATGGATAAAGAAAGAACGATTCCCAAAAATTTTCATGTTAACTCAAATTTTGGAATACGTGTTGTAGGTGCGGGATAGGTTTGTTTATCCCGACGATGTAGAGGATGTGCGCATGTGCATAGCCACCCAAAACGAATTACCGAACTGGCTTATTCCTTGATTTCGTGAGTAGGTGCCTACATCACTATCTGTCTAAATAAGTCATAGAACAAAAAAAGGTGCCTCAGTCCTACTAACCTCAGGTTAAAATGCAATTTTTCACACAAAAAAGCAATTCAGACACAATCCACTGGACAAGACCACACTCATGGGAGTCCGCAAGGGGGGCACTTGCCCCCCTCCTGGAATCAAACTTGTGAAAAAATTAATTAAAAATTAAAATAAAAAAAAAATAAAAAAGAAATCATCAAAATACCTTCATTCACAGCGTCACTTTTTACTCGTGAAATATGCGGACATTTGACCAGGAATAGCAAAAGAGAAGATAGTGCAGTATGCTGAATAGTGACATCGCAATTTAAAGACCATCATTCGTGATATCTATTGCAAATTTGCAATTGTAAAAACTATGGCATAATTGTACTAGCCTAGTTGTCAGATATGTAGTGTGAATATGGCATCCGACCATTGATGAATTCGTTGGTCTTGGTTTGGTCCCGTGCTGATTTCAAGGGTGTAACTGGGATATACAAGGTGAATATGGGGTGGGGGGTTGTATGCATGGTTCATAATTAGGTAACGGACATAAGCCTATATAGGCTGTTTGACAGTTGTAAATTTTATCGTGCGTAGGCGTGCGAGGCCGTGACCGGGAGACAGATTCCCTTCAACAATTTTTTACATTGAAAATTCTAAGAATCTTAAAATTACAGACATGAAATTCCTGTTTCAGGGCTGGGTACATGCAGCTTAGAACACTCGCCAAATGTCGTTTCCGGTCATCTGGAGGGTTTGTAAGGCCCAAAATTTTCTTGTATGCTCCTCGCCAACTGATGGTGGCGCTCCGCTTAGATAGTGTACACAATTCAATCATCCATGAATGACCTTGCCCCCCCCCCTTTGTAAAAATTTCTGCGGACGTCCATGACCACACTTGAGATCCCTCCTTATGTTATGGATGGATTAAGAAAGAATGATTTCACCAAATTTTCATGTAAACTCAAATTTTGGAATACGCGTTGTAGATGCGAGATTGGTTTGTTGGATGTGCGACGATTTGGAGGATGTGCGCATGTGTATAACCATCAAAATGAATTACCGACCTTGCTTATTGGTTTTAGTCCAGCCGACCACTGTTTTTCCAGTTGTGGCTTACTGACCTGCTTCCCCTACTCCATTGCTTATGCTGAGTACCAAGCACACTGGTACTAGGTTTTATTTTTCAAGTTTTCGGTGTGACCCGACTTCGGTCTGACCCAGTTTTCGGTTCGACAGGGCCAGAACTGGACCATAGACCTTCCAGCTTACCATGTCTTTACATATTATTCAGAGGTCGAGGGCTATTGAAGTTTTTATACAAACCTAATACACGAAACTAGGCCACACGCGTTTAGGGACATTCCAGTTTGGGGTAGGGGATTTTTAGGAGATATATAAATCTGTCCGAAAGACTATCTAAGCGATGCGAAGAGAAAATTTTGAAAAATTGCTTCTCCTCAGGCAGCTCGAAATGGCATTCACAGTCTTGTGAACAGAATCTAATTAAGCAGTCGTTACTTTGAGCTCTCGTTTGCAATAACATGCTCACTTTAATAAAAATGAGCAAATTAGCTTGCAATATGATCAGAAAATTACCACATGAAATGTACTACCACCATTTTTTCGGGCAAAACTTTTAGAACGTTCATACACCTGTAAGTTCTCGTCTTCCTGTACAATCTGGCAACCAGTTGCAGCATCAGGATGTCAAAATGGGTGGGGCAAACTAGGGGCAAAAGATAATGTTGGGGGCAAACATTTTATGACGAAGCGCGAAACCGAGCTCAAAGCGGGCGGGGTGCAGGGGGATTCTCCCCCGGGAGCTATAGATTTTAGCATATCTCTGGATGAAAAATTACGTCTTTGGAGAGTTATATTTTTAATTTTTTTTTCGGGTAACCCAACTCCTAATTGACCTAGGTCGGGAGGGGCAAGGCCCATATCTGGGGCGAAATGCCCCCTTGCCTCCTCGTAGCGCCACCACTACTGGCAATTGATGTCATCGCAGAACATTTTTGCAAGTTTCGCCCGAATCTTTTACCATTTCGGGCAAGTTAGTGTTGAGCAAGACGATAAAGTGATGCTGAGTAATAATTGTTTTATAAGCTACCGACACCTGAATGAGTCTCGATTTTTGTAATCGTTTTGATTTTGCATGGAAATGTTTCTGTAACTATAAATGTGTTGTTATGATCAGAAAATGTTTTAATTAAAAGGATTGGGGAACTCGGAGGAGTTTTCAGTGTAGTTAAAAACATGCCAGATTTTTAAAGGTTCAAAAGCGGGTGCCAAATTTTAATTCCTGCGAATATTTGCTTAGTACCTTTCGTTTCGAAAAGTGAGTGACTATAACTACTGAATCTCTGGAGTACGATATCAGTGCTATACATATAGTATTACCGGTATGTTATGTTACAAATAAAAAACGATGGGAACTGCTAAAAACAACTGGTAAGAACTTCTCTCTGCTTTCATCTGACGTAAATTTATGCGGAATTTCATTTGAAACTTCCATGTGTTTTAAGAAAATGGTCAGAACTTCTCAGTTTTCTCTTATCTAAAGCAAGCTAGACAAATCCCAGGGCTTACTGTCTGGAACATAGAAAAAGTGATAAAAAAACATAGTAAAAAGTGTGCTATGGGGAACTCTCAAATACAAATAGATTATGCATGCGGACAAGGAGACGTAAAGAACCAGTAGCCCGATAAAAAACTAACAAAAAGAATTTGTGGAAACCTGTCTGAAGGTAAATATTCTTCTTCTTTCCCCTCTTTTCCGTTTCTCCCTTTATTCTTTCTTTAATCTCCCCCTTTTAACTCAGTGGATTGAGCTGATTTTCCGGTCGAACCAGTCAGTTTGCCCCTTTCTCCGGACAGATACACTACTGGCCGCTCCTCTCTCTTTCAAGTTCAAGTGGTTACGGCATCCTGCCTGCAGTCTGGTCGAGAGTTCCGGTCATGGCCGGATCGTACCGCAAGACTTTAAAAACGGAACCTACTACCTATGTGATTAGTGCGTGGCATATAAGCAACGAAGTTGGGAAAACAAGCCAGTGGGATGCATCTCGAAAAAGGACGTTGAGGGCTCGACTTCAGCCAATTAGCTAGAAACCGGGTTGAAAAACTTGATCCCACTAACTCTCTTTCAAAGTCAAACAAAAGAAAACGTACACAAATATAATGTTTCATGTGAGGATGTAACAGAACCTTACTTAGATGTTTTTTTAACTTGGACCATGAATGAATGAATGAACGAATGAATGAATGAATGAATGAACTGAATGCAAATGAATGAATGAATGCAAACGAATGAACGATTTGATCAATAAACGCACCTGTACTGTTCATTTCTAATCCAAGGTTTGTTTGAACGATACCATACAAGTCACGGTCAACAACCAACTCGATGATATGACCGGAATCACGTTTCATTTTCACGGAATTGATCAGCATAACACGCCTGCAATGGACGGACCATCTATGATAACACAGTGCCCAATACCTTTCGGATTGTCTTTCGTTTACAAGTTCAAGGCTGACGTTGCAGGTACATATTTCTGGCATTCACACATAGGATCAAACAGAGCTGATGGATTAGCTGGCCCAGTGGTTGTGCGTGAAGCGGTGAGTAATATTACATATTTATGGGTTAGAAAGTTAAAGGGACAATCCTCTCACCCCAACCTACACTTCTTGTAGGGGGTAACAGAAACTCTCAATTGGTTCAGCTTTTTGATTGACCGCTAATTCAAACAATGCAGAGTATATTACACAGCGTGAACTGTACTGAGAGTGTTTTGATTATACACATTGAGCTTTTTTATAGTCACCCTGAAGCAATATAAACTGTAGTCTTTGTCGAGTCTCTCCGGCGAAATTTTTTACCCGCCACTCTCCCTCTGGAAACACACTGGCTGTTACCTTCCCTGTTTTACACCCCTGGAATCGCTATCGCTACACCGGGCAGGCAGGGCAGGTCTGATGGCGGACAGATATGTGAGGCCACGCAGATCCCATGTGAGGGTTTAAAGTACGGAGCCTGGTATCGTAATAGGGTGCAACGTTACGGTGTAAATAAAATAAAGATAACTGTTGGCCGAAAAACCTCGACAAAAGCTATATAAACTGAGAGTTTTGTCTGGATGAGAGTGAATCCCAGACAAATGTGGATGGGGCTTAAAGGGCCAAACTTCTCACGAAAAACTACAGTTTTGGTACGGGGGTACCGAAATTCTCAATTGGCTCAGCTCTTTGATTGACAGCTAATTCAAACAATGCCTAGTACCAAAGCTTATATTACACAGCATGAACGGTACGGTGAGTTTTTCTGTACTCGCCTTGAAGCAATAAATTGTATATGGATGAGGATGAATTTCAGACAATTGTGGGAGGGGCTTAAGTAAGAAGGTTAGGAGAATTGGTACTGCTTGGGGTGAGAGAATTGGGCCATTAAAATCAAACAGAGCTGGTGCATTGACTGGCCAGGTATTTGTACGTGAGGTGGTGAATAACATTATGTTTTGGGTGGTGAAGTTTAAATCAAACAGAGATGACGTGTGCTGGCTTACCCTGTCTTTACACGAGAAGCGGTGATTAATTTAAAATGTTACATTTTGGTTTATAAAGTTCAAACTTCCACAACGCAGCAATTTTGGCAAACTTATGCGTTATAGTTCTACGGGAATCTGATATATCGTCAGGACGATATATCGTGTGATACATCGTCTGAAGGCCTTGAAGTTGGTCACGTATTGTCCTTCAGTGGACGTAATAGCTTCTTCGGAAAGCAGTGAAAGTTTTGGTTTCGCCTAACGGCCCTATGCCAGATGGTCGGGAGGACTTTAGAAAGTATCGTCCTACCGATAGTGTCTTAAAAACGGCCCGAAATTAGTCGTAACGGCCTAACTGCGTAATCGGAATTATTGTTACAGGGGTATAAAAGCCATCGGCGGGTCTTTCTCCGATCTGTGTACGCCGACCAATGCCTAGACTTCTGACACACCGTCCGTCCATCGGACTAACTATGACTAAGGCGTAATAATCAGTTTAGTGACCATTTGGTGACTTGCATCTAGAGCTGTAGGGCTACTTTTTAAATGTTCAAGGACAAAACGTCGGTCAAAGTTCCATGCATATAGAGATTTGATATTGTATAGTCTTTTTTTTTTAGAACGGTTCCTTGGTAACTCATTCATTAAATTTATTTTCAACTACAATCTTGAAATAATCGGGACATTTTATTTCGTCAAATCGACTTACAAATCTCCCAGTACATCAACACGGTGCTAAGTAAGATTACAATGTCTCTCAAACTAGGCCTAGAACTTGAAATTTGTTGCCAACTTGTCAAGTTTCCATACTTTCTTCTTCTTCTTCTTTTTATTTTGATATAGCTTTCACTTTGTAATTTTAAAGATCCCTATTAACTTGTTTCTTTTGAAAATTTTTGGTAACAAGAGAAATGATAATTAGAAAGAGCTTTTCAAGCACATTGTAGGTTTTCACTGACAGTAGACTAGTACAGAAGTTTTTACAAATCTCAATCAGGGAGTTGTTGTAGAGAAGTAACTGAATATTCAATGTCCATAAGGTTATATACAATCAATTACAAAATCATTGCCAGATACTACGGACATCATACACATGCATGACCTTACAGGACACTTTCTCTCAGAGGCGGTGACTTTTTTCCCGACCCCAGATCCCCAATCTGTGCAACAACCCCAAAGTCTGGCCGATTCAGCAAGGTTTTGGCTAATTAAAGACTGCAGCCCCGGCCCCAGTCTCGCACGGGCAAACTTAAATATAATAAACTTATTTTTTTCCATTCTGTTTTGCAGTCACGGAAACATATTTGACTGTGTTTGACGTAGTTATTTTTTCCCCTTTTCAACATATGTATGGTTTTCAAATATTTTTCATACATAATTTTATGACACTCTTGTCATTTTTAGGGGAATGTCATTCCCCGTCCCCAATTGGCACGACGTCTCTGAGGAGGAGGGGGCGCTCGGGTTCGTTCCTTGCGCTTGCTCTTAGCCTTTATAATGATAACTTGCGATATATCCTATTAGAACCAATCAAAACTGTTACCAATTAACAGCTTATCCCCTGAATGTGTTAGGGGGACTGGGATTATCCCCTCCTATTAAGGAACGGTCTCATCACACACCAAAACTCTGGCATTGTGATGTCAACTCTTCAGAGATTGGTAATCAAAATATGGCACAGGAGTGGGTAAATTCAAATGACGGGTGCGGCGTTCAAGTAAATAACTTGCTTGTTGAAAAATCTTCTCAAAAGTCTCTCTGTGTGTATGGGAAGCGAAAAACATCAAAAGTGTGTGTGTGTGTGTGTGTGGGGGGGGGGGGGATAAGTAAATAACTTGCTTGTTGAAAAATCTTCTCAAAAGTCTCTCTGTGTGTATGGGAAGCGAAAAACATCAAAAGTGTGTGTGTGTGGGGGGGGGGGGATAATGTGTGCGTGGGTGTGTGTCTTAGTGGATGCACATACCTGTAATCCATCACTTGTTTCATCGCCTCACGGTTCTTACGCCTCTAAGTCTGTGACTTCGATTGAGAAGTGAGGTGAATTGCGCTCTTTAAATGAAAAAAAAATCTTCCCACAGTGTTGCTCTTAAGACATTGTGGTGAGGGGGGGGCAGGAACAAACATTTCCTTTTTTCTTTATAATTGCTCATTGCCGGAAAACGGTTTCTTGGCTAAGATTATGTGTTGAGTTTCATGGAGACCGGGTAAGTAGCAAGATAAGGAGGCTGCAGAGGAGAGAAAACATTTCAGGGGGGACTCGGGACCAAATTCAAGAAAATGTATTAGTCAATGCTAGCTCCAAACTTTTTAGGAGGCAAGGGGGGGGGGGGAGGAAAAACTCTAAGGGGGCTTCGAACCCTTTACTCACCTCCTTGGCCATGGGCCTGTTTGGGATGTATCTCCTTTAGGAAGCGGGGTTATGAAGTTAACTCTTCGAGTTTCCTTCTAAGATTCAAGGGGACGTTGAGAAAAAAAAGGAAAAATAAAACATTCGAGGTACTTTAAATATCGGTGCATTACATACGAATATGATGAATATTGGTCATATTGATATCTATACTGATTCTACTACTAAATTTTCATACAGAACGATCCTCACTCAGCATACTACGATTTCGATCTAACAAACCACACAATAATGGTACAAGACTGGATGAACATCACACAAAACGCAAATTATGTCAAATATCTTTACTCCGGAGGATCAAATCAAGCCGACTTTATACTAATCAACGGTAGAGGAAAGGGACCAGTTCCGTCAAAAGAAAATGCTTCTGTGATTGCTTACACTCCACGAGAAGTTTTAACTGTAGAGCGAGGAAAGCGGTACCGAATTCGTCTAATGAGCAACGCATTTACAGGATGTCCCATGAAGATTTCTGTTGATAATCATACACTTCTTGCCATAGCCATGGATGGATATCCAATCGAAATGACCCCAATCGATTCATTGATAAGTAATGCCGGAGAAAGATTTGATTTTATCCTCAATGCCAACCGAGCCGTTGACAATTACTGGCTGAGGGTCGTCGGGTAAGCGTCAATTGCTTTTTTCAAAAGCGGCGATTCGATTTTGAGAGCTGACATGATTTTACATTTTGCATCATTAACAGCCAGGGTTGGACGCCGTACAAGGGGGGGGGGGGGGGTATTGGGAAGGGAGTAACTTTGGGATTTTTTTTTAATTTGCAAGCATGTCTTAAATGCAAACTGTTATGTTTGGCAAAATTGAGCTTATTACGTTTAGGAATTCTCATTTCTTGGAAAATGATTAAAATGTTCAAAATATTCTTTTTTGGCAGCTGGCATATATCACCGCAATCATGATCAGGGTTGTTAATTGTCAGTTATTGTGAAACCGTATAGGCAAACATGCAGCTGACTATACTTTAAATACGGCTAAATTTCTAGCAAAGCTATGGTTTCCTGTGTTGGTAATAACTAGAAGAATATTTACGTACCAAAAGCAGCTTGTGTAAAAATGTATCTCACAACATTGCGTTTGGGAACATTTCACTTTGGGGAGCAGATGACTCTCTGTTTGCAATAGGTAATCCTGCTCGAATCCTGCTTATAGAGGTTGGTCTGTTGCAACTCCCTCTTTGGAGCGCGGTGTAGAAAATTGTAAAAAATCTCCAGCCCTCAGACAGCCGGAAAAATCATTTCCTGGGCTTGTGTAAGGAGAATAAAAGCCGGCACTCATTCTTTGGCGATTTTGTTCGCAATAGTATATTCCATTTCAACAAACATTGACCAACTTAAAAAATGGCCAGAAAATTATGAGATTAAATGCACCACTACCATTGAATGAAATGGCAATGTAAACTAAATGCATCATTGGAAAATGAATTGGATAATGCGTATTTGCAAAGTGTAATACAAACTTGTATTATGAAATCATGATGAATAAAACTTTTAAAATCATATTTGAATTACAATAGACTAAATATTGTTACATGTCAAGGAACTTTTGAAAGACACTGGTAAATCCAGCTATATCTAGGTCTATATATGATTGAAACTTCTCATAACACATCAGCAAAATTGCTCTCTGAATTATTATCGCTCTAAGTGCTAGAGGTTTTATCATGTAAGGGATTAAATACGTCCAAATATAGGCCTAGCTGTGAATGCGTAGTGATGTGTAGGAAATATGGCCCAGAGATGTATGAAAATCGCACTGATCTCAGTACTTTTATCCAAATTACAATTAAATTTTTCTTACTTTGCAGCATTGGAAACAGCTGCGAGCGAACCGAGGGGCAGGCCGGTCTTCAGGAGCTAGCCATCCTGAGGTACCAAGGGGCACCTGACACCGACCCAGAGGCACCTGAGATTAGCAACATTGAAGCAGGCGTCGTTTTAAATCCAACGGTCCGTCAGACATTTACCAACAGTACTCCCATCCGAATTGTCAATGTCACATCTTTAGGTATGTACAGGTATGTATAGGCCTATCACTGTGATCACTCAGTTCGTACGGTACGATAGGAAATGCATTCTTTCTAGCTTGGTACAGCCAAACATGATACATTCCTCAAAGTACTAAGCTTGAACGGTACATGCAAGAAATTGCTACGCATTTTGTTTTGGGAGGGAGATGCAGGCATGTAGTAGGCCCGTCATCTTGAAATGTAATTTCCACGCAAGAGCAATGTTGTTTGTTATTGTTTTCAAGCAGTCGTTTATACTCAGAAATGAATGAAGTTTCTGAAGGTAGTGGAAAGAGTGTAGACCCTAAAACTTCCATGCGTTTTAATAAGTTTGATGATTGTCTTACAGGAGAAATGGCAGACGAAGTTTAATTTACAATAACTAATTATGCATTTTCAATTCTTCCCTTTCAATTTAGTTGAATTTTCTCCAAACGAAAAGAAAAGCACTTACTACCTCTCTGTTGGTGTGAGTACACTGGAGACAGATGACCCTGCTCTGAACCGTGATAATCTGCCTCAGATCAATCACATTAGCTTTGACTATCCTCCGGTGCCCCTCCTAACACAACATAACGAAGTAAACCAATCTCGATTCTGTGATGCTAGAGAAGCTTCTAACTGGACCCATTGCATGGAACAACGATGTTCGTGTGCCCAGATCATCACAGCTGAACTACACGAGGTATAAAGTGATTACGTAATTAATGAAGGAGGTGCCAGCCCCACCACGTATCGAAACTGAAACTCAGTTAACTGTTCAAACTGAGGTAGGCTTAATCGGTCATGCTTCGAAATGATATGTCTAGATGAGCACAACTCATAGAATTATTTCTATTCAACTAACTTGATGTTTGACCATTTTAAAATTTAATGACGTCATAACTTAGGAATTAGTCCAAACAGAGCGCCATTTGATTCCTAAGCACAAGCAATATAAGACAAAAATATACAGCTCCAAATGAAACTATTTCTTCTCCTCCTAATACCTATGACATACAGCTCATTCAAAGAAACGCTTTTTGCCGTATTAACATATTTATGGCTACAAGTGTTTTTAGAATCTAAAGTTCGTAAATTTGTACGAAGGATGTTTATTTCCCTATATATTGATGGTTTACAACAAAGGTAAGTTATCGGGTACGCCCTATCAAAAATGGCTAATAGAGGAATCCGGACAGCAAATTATGGTCTGATTTCAGTCGGCCATAACTGGGGTCTATCACCTTCTAATCTTTGATTTTCCTTGATTACCTGTATCACGGATGGTTTTTCACTAAATTGTATATTGATTTCTTCAATTTCTTTGAATATGAGTGTTTGAAATTTATGTAGACAGTAAATGAAGACAATTTAAGGCTGATGGACCCCACTAATGGCTGCCTACAGTTACTAACCAGAATGCAAAAATGCATTGAGGTTTCGATGATACATACATGCTCTTTTCAATAAAATGCTACATTTCTTGTAACAACTGGTGACCCAAAATAGCCTTTGTCTCCACCTGTAAGTGACTGGTTTTTCTTTCATACTGTGCCTTAAGATATTCTGCAAACAAGGTTTTCAGAGTTTGATGCCAGGTGATACCAGATGACCATTGACCTCCACCAAAACAACAGGTACAGTGCTTTCAACTCACCATAACACATCCACATACTAATTGGGAAATCCATCCAAGTTTCCTACCTTGAGATATCCCATTTTGACAAGTTTTTCAAAGTTTGACCGATCATGACCCCAGATGTCCTTTCACCTCCACAAAAAATAACCTTATACAGACCATCTTCTCACCATAATTCATTTACATACTAATTTTGAAATCCATCCACCTTTCAAACCTTGAGCTATCCAAAACAAGTTTTTCTGAGTTTGACCCCTATGACCCCAAATGACCCTTGACCTCCACCAAAATCAATAGGGTTCTTCCTGACATCCTAACGCATCAACATATCAAGTTTGAAATTTATCCAAGTTTTCTACCATGAGATATCGTGTAAACAAGGATTTCAGGGTTTGACCCCATGTGACCCCAAATGACCTTTGACCTCCACCAAAATCAATTGGGTTCTTCCTTACATCATAAGGCATCTACATATCAAGTATGTAATTGATCCAAGTTTCCTACCATGAGATATCATGTAAACAAGGATTTCAGGGTTTGACCCCATGTGACCCCAAATGACCCTTGACCTCCACCAAAATCAATAGGGTTCTTCCTCCCATCATAACGCATCATCATGTCAAGTTTGAAATTAATCCAAGTTTTCTACCATGAGATATCGTGTAAACAAGGATTTCAGGGTTTGACCCCACGTGACCCCAAATGACCTTTGACCTCCACCAAAATCACTAGGGTTCTTCCTGACATCCTAACGCATCAACATATCAAGTTTGAAATTAATCCAAGTTTTCTACCATGAGATATCGTGTAAACAAGGATTTCAGGGTTTGACCCCATGTGACCCCAAATGACCTTTGACCTCCACCAAAATCAATTGGGTTCTTCCTTACATCATAAGGCATCTACATATCAAGTATGTAATTGATCCAAGTTTCCTACCATGAGATATCATGTAAACAAGGATTTCAGGGTTTGACCCCATGTGACCCCAAATGACCTTTGACCTCCACCAAAATCAATAGGATTCTTCCTCTCATCATAACGCATCAACATATCAAGTTTGAAATTAATCCAAGTTTCCTGTCTTGAGATATTGTGTAAACAAGGATTTTGGTTTTTGACCCCCTGTGACCCCAGATGACCTTTGACCTCAACCAAAATAAATAGGGTTCTTTTTCTCAGTATGGGGTATCTGTGTACCAAGTTTGAGAACTGTCAGATCCTCCCTTCTCAAGATATCGTGAAAACAAGCAAAGTGTCACAAACACACACACATGCACATACGCACATACACACATACACACGCACATGCACACATACATACACACACACGCCATCATGAATGCATAGGTTTCTCTTTTCATCGAAACCAAAAACAAGCGCTGACAGGATTCGTCTGTAGTACCAACATCACAAGTCCACTTTAGCCAGACCTTAAAACACAACCCCAAATACTGAAAGCGAAACCCATGCGCCGCATTTGCGACGTTTATGATCGCAATTTTTCGACATGGTAAGACCAGGGTGGGACCAGAAAGGGACAGGAGACATATATTATTGGAAAGGCGTCCTTAGTCGGGAAATTCTTTCCATTCGAAGCTTTATGAGCACCCTGCCATAATATATATAATAATAAATGTCAGTTGAGGCGTCCCTAGACTTTTCTGTTACATGTTGGTTTGCTATAGGCTGATTTTCTTTTATTCAAATACAATTTATCATTTTTCTCATAAGAACAACGCGTTTTTGAATTTGAAACAAAAATTCAAATAATTCAAATCTTCGTTGAATTTTTTCACTCCATTCTTTTAGGACTTTTAGGACCGAAAAATATGTCCTAAACTTTTATCCATTTGCAGGATATGCGATCGCAGGACAAACCAAAGCACTTGGCCACAGATCTCTTATATTATGTTGAATACCTCATTTTCGCCCCTACCTTAAAACCGCGCATCCCTGACAATACTTCACTTGCGCCCATATCGACCCAGACCAACCTGACGATGAAGACTTGCCATTCCCTCCGATTAACCCACTCGGGAGACATACGTTACTCTTGCGTCTCTGACTGTTGTATTGACTGTCAGTGTGTGTTATTACAGCAGCATAAATGAAAAGCTCATTCTCATCGAGTACCGATGATATTTGTATTATTTTCTGTACTTTATGTATGACTGCATTGGGAGACTTACCGCCTTTGGAAAATACAGCTACAGCAAGGTGCAGTAAAATATGTCTAAAGGCATTACTTTTACATAGGCCTACGTAAGAGGGCGAGTAGGCCTACTTATCTGACACATTTTAGCCTATGAAGATAGACCAAAAATATTTTTTGTGACTACAGGCTCATATCCCTGATGGAATGTCGCCGTGGGAAAACATCAAACCTCTTTCAATGGGGGTTGGACTTCGTTAAACAAACATGTTAGTTTACCGTCCCTTGTCACTATATAGTCCTGGCCGGATCATACCGAAGATTTTAAAAATGGAACTTTTACTGCCATTGTGCTTGGCGATCAGCATAAGCAACGGAGTAGTAGCCAGTGAGCTAGAACTCAAAAAATGCCTTGGCGGGCTCGACTTAAAACAACTTGTTAGAAACTGGACCGTAAAGCTCCATCTTACTAACCGACTGACTGACTGACTTAATGCATGACTGACTCACAAACTAGCTATGGTGCAGCAGCGACGTAGCAAGACCCTTGGGGCCTGAGGGCAAGAACCCGTACGTCATTCTCTATGACTTCTTCAATCACGCGTGGGCAAGGCGTAAGAGAGGGTATTTGCATACACTACATACTAGCCGTGGGTTCCTGAACCCTTAGAGCTAAACTGTAATTTACACGATTATTTCTTCCTCATATTTTACAGACCATAGAATTGTTCTTCTACAACGGAACCGTTGGAAGTGCTTGCCACCCGATGCATCTCCACGGATTCTCCTATCGAGTTGTCGGTTCCGGGTTGATGGACCAGAACTACACACCACAACAGGTGGAAGAGATGGACAGACAAGGGGCGTTCTCTCGTTTAACTACGCAGTTTCCGCCTGTTAAGGATACTATTTGCGTTTCACATGGTTCTTACACGATTATACAATTTGTCGCGGACAACCCCGGATGGTGGTTCCTACATTGCCACTTGGACTTTCATGCCCTGGTTAGTATATATAAATAATACATGAACAAAGGGAAATACAATCATCTTAAACCAAATCAATAAACCTGGGTATCCTAATTCATCAATGGCTCTATTACAGGGTTGTCCAACCTACGGCCCGCGGGCCACGGTCCGGCCCGCGAAAGGGTTGCATCCGGCCCGTCAGAAATAATCTATATTGCAAAATTATTCAAAAAGCAGATTAACTGATGACAACGCTATGGCATGCTTACTTTTGGATGAAATAATTCATTTCAAATGTCTGCTACATGTAGCTACATTGGACTGTTGTCCACAGGGGCGGGTTGAGAATGAGTTAGGAGGAATATGAAAAAAATTTGTCCGAATATTCTGCCAAAAACCATCAATTTTTGCTAAAATTTATTTATTTATTTATTCAAGCAAACACGAAAATGAATCAGTGTTTCCTATGCGCAATGATTGCATTTTATTTCCTTGGGCGTCAGGAAAAATTGAAAAAAAAAACGAGTATAGAATGCGGCCCCTCGTCCATCATAACCATTACATGTGGCCCACAGGCTGCAAAAGGTTGGACAACCCTGCTCTATTATATTACCTTGACAAGAATTTTACAACTTAATGAAAATTTTGTAAAATAACCCATATTTTACTTTGGGAATGCCATGATCAAAAGAACATGAGATGTTTGATATATATAAGATATGCGCAGGTCATAAACAGCCATACCGGATCGGATTATCATCCGATTTTTCAGAATCTTTGTTATAATTTTCTCCATCTATGGACGGAAAGAACTCTTAATTCGCCAGCATGTGTAAACATATAATTTGTATCAGATTCTTTGAAAATTAAAATTATACTGATAATTCCGTGACGTCGCGTCGACAGAGAGCTTTTATCAATGTGACGTCACGACATAATTATGTGTATGGAAGAATTATGGAAATTTGGATTTCTCTCCGACAAGAGATGGAAAGGATTTTGAAAAAGAAACTCACTAAAATCGGATCGGAATAAGATCCGATATCACTGTAGTGTGACCACCGCCAAAGGAAGGGGGGGGGGGACAAAGGTCAGAAATTTCAAAGCCGTCATGCATTTTAGTTGCAAGTTGTGACTCGAGTCATGACTTGATCACAACTGTACAAATAACATAAATTGTTCTTTTCTCCCATAGATTGGAATGGCTATGGTCGTTCGAGTAGGGACAGATGCGGATCTAGAAGGATTGATTCCACCAGACTTTCCAAGATGTCAAAACTTTAACTAATAGGTTTCATGCAAGCAATAATCGTGTTGATATGCAGATAAAGACGTGAAGCGGGGGAGGGGGAAAAAGGGGAAAAAGGGGAAAAAGGGGAAAACCGCTCCCTTTTAGCAAATTAATTTTTAATGTTTATTGCTAGTATTTCTTTATGTGATATGTACATATATGCGATAAATAGGCACGAGAAGTGCATTTGATGTAATCTGACAGGGATTTTGGGCCAAAATTTTCTTGCGCTCAGCGCCACTCATGGTGGTGCAGATCGTTGAAAATCTGTCGATGGGTTTCTCACCTGGCAGATTTCTAGCTACGCTCTTGTAGAAAAATGACGCAGTTATCCTAGCGTGGTGAACAAGGGCCGGTTTGGTGTGGTTTTAATGTGACCTCTCTGGATGTAAAGGAATGGAATTCATTAGTTACCCTTACATTATAAAATTATACATCAATTGTCCCACATATTTGCCACCAAATAGATTCATTTTCTATATGTAGAATGTTAAAGTTGACTTGCTGATCTCTTAAGAAATGCAGAGAATAGGGGAATGCAAATTTCTTCGGAAAGTGTAGACGTAGTCTAAACAAATTTTCCTAGTTTGAACCAAGTGGATTTATGCATTTGCCAATGATAACAATACAGCTTCTTTTCATACGTGGTTCTAGCGAAGAGTAAACCAGGAATAGGATTTATGCAATTGTAGCAAGTTCATTTTTTCCGACAAAAGTCGAAATTAGTGTTGGTAGAGCAGTTGTAGCGCCCTTAACTGTACCTCGCCATGTAGTCCTGTATCATTTAATATGTATGTGTAGTCCCGCCTAGGCTGTTCGCGCAGGGAGCTGTAAGCTAAGCAACGGCTCCCTGATGGGAATGCCCCTGTAAATCACGGCAATCGAACCTGTCATTTTCTGCAATTTACATCCGGTGGAGGGAGCTGTAAGACAAGCCGAGATAGTTGGGCAAAGGTTCCCTGCGTACAGTTGCTTTTGACTTTAAGACATATGTGTCGCCCCTGAGACTTTTTCACGCCTGGAAACCACCATCTCCCCACTTTTGAAGGCATTTTCCAGAAACATAATTCATTGACTTCAAAAACGTAGAAAATTTTTCTCTTTCGGGAGGAAAAACTGCATCTCAATAGCATGTAGAGTTCGGAAGATATCAATTTTCATAGTAATGCAATTTTTTCGAGTGATTTGGTGCTTATGGGGGAAATCTGTGATGTTATTGCGACACATTAATCCAAAATTGCATTTTTTACAATTTTGATGCATGCTGCAGGAAATAATAAACAACATTGTTTGTTGTACCCCACATACGGTGTTGGTTAATGCTGGATCTATAGGAAAAGGTATTTAAATATTCCAAAGATATCAAATTTCAAGGAAAAACAGGACATTATATTATAAAAAAATAGGTATTTGACACAATGTGTCCAGATAACATACTTTTCTGTGGCTCTGTTAAAAGTAGAAAGTATTTTGTACAATGTTAACATCATAGTCAAGTGGTGTCTAAATTGGCTAATTACGGTTAGTCATATCTGACTAATTTGTGATGATATCTGACTAATTTCGTTGTAATGGACTAGATTATATCAGTCGAAGCTTAGTGAAGGATGCTTGATATTTGTTAGAAACTTATTCGATTGGGTCAAATATATGTCAAATATTAATCAACGTTGTTGACAAGCGTGATTGGTCGGTCCAGGCACTGTTTTGACTAATTTGTGTTTACAGTGAAAAAAAAAAATCTTGAAAGTGAGATATCTTGAGGTAGGAAAAGGGCATTGCAACAGGGTTTGGAGGATATTGTCTGTACTTTTTTTTTTAGCCGGAGCACTGGAATATGCATTGTCAGACTATTTTGTATTTTGATACCGGTTTTGAAAATAGCACACTTCCGGTCAAATTATTCCTAAGGTGATATGCGTGAGATCAAAGTCACAGAACAGTTTCTCGTTATCGATTAACCCATAGGAAGGCAGCCTTTGTGTCCTCTTCAGCTTAAAGTTTGGAATAATCTGCGCTTAACTCATTATGAATAAAGAACTAGATGACTCGTTTTAATAATTGACTTCATAATTCAAATTTTTTAACCTTACTGATTTATAAGCTTTTATAGGTAATATTCAGTTTCTAGTGTAGGTTTCAATTGCTTTTATAGTCTTTCTTAGTAATTTCTTCACAATTTCATCCTCTTGCACGACTGTCAATGTTTTGTGTTGTTAGTATTTTATTTTACAATCTATTATTCTTTTATATTTTACATTTTATGTTGAATCGTGTTTATATATGACTTGTTTCTACTGTACTATACATAGTCTATAATAGATTTTTCTAGATATTTTTTGCAAATTCCATGCACTTTATAAGTATTTGTTTATCGTCTTTCAGATTTTTTCTTGAGATTTTAGGCCCGGCGTAATTTTTCCATAGGAAAAAGAGGGCAAATAATGCCAAAGGAAATGTTGCAAGTAGCTGGGTGATCAAGCCTTTTATTCCAAAATTACAACTGAGTGTTTTGTAATTTTGACTCTGGATATAGAAAAAACCAGCTCAAATATTCCTGGTTCACGTAAAAAATAATAGGCCTATTGAAAATCTCAACCATAATTTTTGAAACAAATTTATCCTATTTTTTTAAATGATCTACTTTCCCTTATACGCAGTCCTGGGAAAGAGATATACAGACATCTGACGGTCTTATGATCTGATGATAGAATTCTATCATCAGTCATGTCAAGTTAGTGGTGGAAAGTTTCTCAATGGCGCCCTCTCTTGAAGAAACCTTGAAGAAAAAATATTTTCTGGAACGATTGTTTCACCGTTCGATGTGGTTCTCAGTATTTATAACATACAGTGTTTGCTGTATTTTATGAGTACAAGAATATCTATTCTGAAATACATGTATTTTAAACTGTAACCGATCAGGTTACTACAAAATAGGCATCTGTGGACGGATTTTTTTTTAAATTCTTCCATGACCGAAAGCTCTAACTCTCACTTGTGCATAGGCCTGAGTTGTGGGCGTTATTAACTTTTGATCTGCATTTCCTTCATGACACAATTTTTAAGCCCAGGTCACACTGCAGCGACAACGGATAGGATTTCGCCCCGATTTTTGTAAGTTTTTACTTAAAATATCCCCCATCTTTGGTCAAAAGGTAACAAAAAATTGCCAACCTGTGTAAATATATTATTTTTAACGCAGACTACGAAAAATCTAAGGTATACTATTTATTCCGCAGACAGCTTTTATCGGATACGTATAGTCTGATAAAAGCTATTTGTCCATGTGACGTCACGAAATAAATAGTTTACATTTCACTTCCGTGGTCCTCTCATACCGATTATATATTTACATAAGATGACAATTTTCTGGTTCTTTCCGTCAAAGGATGGAGGAGATTTCAATTTAAACTCACAAAAATCGGATTCTTATCCGATCCGATATCGCTGTAGTTTGACCTGGGCTTTAAAGTAGGGTAGATGGGCACTGTTTAACAAGGTGTTTCTTGATTGGTTGTTGCCATTGTATTGTATCGATTGTATTCTTTGTAAGGGTTAGGGATTAGGCTATCTTTAGCCAGTAAGGTAATTTCTTGTTAAACAGTGCGCAACGCCCCTTAAAGTATAACCCGCTTCGGCTTAACACGAGCTGAATTTGCAGATCTACGGCGCTAATGGTAAAGTTTCGTGTAGGATAAATTATGTTTTCAAATACCTTTAATGCAGAAATAAGATTATGAATACCAGTGTTTGAAGTACGGCGCTCATAAAGGAGTGTTAGAACCAATCAAAGGTAGTAGGTGCTTTCTATATTAGAGCAAGCGCGTGTTTTTGCTTGCTCTTCAAATACTCGAGCTGATTTTAAAGGCAGTTGTTCATGATCTTTTCAGCCAGTTTTAAGTCTCCAAACTCTAGCCCTCCCATAACGGTCTAAAACTCATTCTCACCCAGACATAATCCTAGTTAATTGCTTCAGGGCGAGAATACAAGACCTTGACGTTTAATACGGAACACTCTCAGTACGGTCAGTCTGTGCTGTCTTATATGAGCTGCAGTATATTTTGAATTTGCTGTCAATCAAAGAGCTATGCCAATTGAAAATTTCCGTAGACGACTGGTAAAATTGTAGTTGGGTGAGGAATGACTGCTTTTAATTAGCCTTTACACCTCTGATTGTATATTGTAATCTCTATTCGTAGCGTCAAGAAAGAAAGAAAGACTCAGCCGAAGTTTTAAGTGTTAATATTAGTTCCTCTCACATTTAGTTATTTTGCATTTACGCCACAAATGTATTTTGAAAAAAAAATTACATTGCGCGACTGGTGCTCTGCGTCGAACGTAGACGAATTATTGTGGCTCAATTGCGACTTCCTATACATGGACAGAGCATACTGCACTGTACATTGTCGCTACCGTATGTGTGAAAAAGCGCACCAAGATGGCTGTCTGCTATTGTTTTGTATGAAAGTTTGGACTTGCTCAAATCAATTCCCAGATTTTACAAAAAAGTTGAAATATTTTCAGAATAATACAAGGTAAGGTCAAAATCACTATATACATGTACTACAGGAATATGATATTCTTTCCCATTCAAGTTTAACTTTTATTTAAAATATAACAGTTGTCGTCAAATCAGACGATTTATAGTTTCACGGCGGCCATCTTGGTGCGCCTTTTGTGTCCCAGTCGGTGGCAACAATCTACGGATACGACGAACACGTTACATGCTCTGTCCATGTAAATACGTCCGTGGGCTCAACTTACTGTGCCCTGTCAGCATTTATTTCTATTTATGCACTTGGGCGGAACTTTTTGAAGATAATTTTTTTCTGTTTACGCAGTTGCCACGGAGCTTCAGCAGGATCATTACTTTACAGTTGCACACAGCTGTGCGGAGCTTCCGCACTAATAGTGTTCCGCAATAGACGATTTCGAATTTTTTTGTATCTGCCCATGCGTTACTGACCTTTCTGTTCAGGTCAACCGGTAACAAAACATTTGAGCGCTGCGCCTGCCGCGCAAAGCATAGTGTTTTACATGCGCTTTCATCCCGTCATTAGCTAAAACACACGTTAAAGTGTTATCCATTGACATTTGACCTATTGCGCAATGCTGATTCTTGAAGAAGCTTCGAACTGGTGTATTGGTGCGTAGGTATCAACACTTAGGTATAACAATTAGACTGACAGAGTATGACCAGTCAAGAAACATACATATAATCAGATAGTGTACGTACGTGTATTTTTTTGAGTGCAGTAAATATCGAACGTAACAACATGAACAGTAGTTCAACAATCTTGCCTAGCGTTTAGACTATGACGCAATTGCGTAATTGACATTAATTATGTTATGACACCGAAAATAATGGGACCAATTTTGTGCCAAACTTCATATACTTTGGAGCAGTTTCAGTGTTAAAAATCACTGATAACTTACACCGCCCGGTTGTAAATTTGAACAGAATTATGCTAGGCTAACGCTAGGCAGTTAACCGGCCCCAAGACTCAAGAGCGAAAATTATTCGAACAATTACAAACTGAGAATGATATGCTCTGTTCCAATACGTTAGAAAGTACTGGGAGTGACCGTAAATTTAGAGGTTGATTTCAAGAGAACATTGTCGCACTTTCCAGGTGTCTAACTTAATCATAAATCTCATTCAACAGGTGCACATGCTGTAGGCTAGGCCCTGAATCCTCCTTCCATCCTCCTTCCATTTGAAATGTTTAGTGAAGTTGACAAAGCATAATAAGCCCTATACACGAATCCGGACAGCAAGTGATGGTCTGATTTCAGTCGGCCATAACTGGGGTCCGTCACCTTTAAATCTTTTGATTTCCTTGCTTACCTCTATCATGGATGGTTGTACACTAATTTTTATCTAGAATTCTCCAATGTCACTAAATGTGAGGGATTGAAATTCATGTAAACAATAAATAAAGGCGATTTTTGGTTGATGGACCCCACTAATGGCGGCCTACGGTCACTAAAAACAAGCGCTAACGTTAGGCCTAATCGGATTCGTCTATAGCTAGGCTAGGCCTAGAAAGCTGTAAATTTTCCATACAATCTGAATTGAGTCCAGTGATAAAATTATTGCTAAATGCATTGTTTTGAAGAAAGCCCTGTATCAACATAGCCTAGGCCTAACGTTAGATCCAGTAGGCCTACGGGCAACCTTGAGAAGTCAATTACTACTGATACTGATAGTCGGAAGGACAAATCTCTATCTAACCTAGGCCTAGTTCGTGAATTTTCACACTCCTGTAGTTACTGATTCTAGTTCTAGTTCCTACTACAAAGAATACTCAACGCTAGTAATAAAGGCTAACGATGTGTTCTGTTCGTGTTAATTTAACGTCAATTTTGGTCACTCAAAAAACCTAAAGAGTAACGTTACTAGCTAGAAGAGCAAGACCTAACGTTAGACCTTATACTGGCATTATTTTCTCCATATAAGTTGTGGGATCTCTAGAAAGAGGTCATATCCCCTGTAAAGTTGAGATACCGAGAGGTGTCATATGGTGATGACCCTTTCATCTACAGGTTAGTGCTATACATAACCTTGCTACAATTATAATTAGGCCTAGATATAGGTTAACATAAGGGTAGGCAGAAATCACACATTACAGGTCAAAGCTTAGGCCCTAGGCCTAGGGCCTAGACCTAACGTTAGGCCCAGATTAGGTTAATATACCCACCGTCGATGTCCTCTCTTCCCATGACATTGGCAATGCTCTTCCAGATGTTCTGGGTCAATTGAGCATCCCTGTGATCAGGAAGTTTGGCATCGTATAAGCACTGATGCTCCCTGACAAGTTCAATAAGTTTCTCAGTCTCTAAAATACTAATTTCATATTTTGCTCGAGGCATTTTCTTTAGGTAGAGAAGTTAAATTTGGTCGCGACAGCAATTAATTATGACAAAATGACGTCATATCGCATCCGAATATCATCCGATTTGCCGTACCGATCGCTACATGGTGCGGTCGGGTTTACCGCATGCGTTTCCGGATCCGTCAACGTATCCGCATCCGTACTGATGGAATCAAGTTCATTGAAACCATGTGTGAGCGATTTTTGCCGTATCCGTATCCGCATACGCATCCGTACATATGGAATCCTACCTTTACGCATCTGTTGCGCTGCTTCCGAAGTATATACTTACATTGCACAAGTTGTGCAGAGGTGAGTTGCCGCACGGATAGACAAACAGTGTGTCCGCAGTTGGTGCACAGCGTTAAGGTTTGTCAATTCCGCAGCTGGTGCGTTGCATACGAACACTGTGGTTTTGGAGTAGTTGCGCAAGTCTTAATACGGTATTCGGTGTGAATAAGTTTATAATGTAAGGTGATCGTAATTTGATTCAATTATAATCAGCCTAACGAGGCTGCATCGTTCTTTTTTAATTAGCGACAAATAAAACTGACATTTTTGTGCAAAGTACACTCTTCTCTCGTTTTTGTGAGCCGTTTGTCCAATACATTTTCCTCTCCGACCTACAACAAAGTTGTCCTCTTTGGTCATCCTTTTTGTGCGTGAAATTCAAAAGGAGTATTATTCTCCATTGGTCCATTTTGTAGGACTGTATTCTTTCCACTTTTTACGCCTCCCGAGGCGTGTTGATAGGGGTAGAGTTAGGGTTACATTTCTTTGTAGATCCCAGATGGGAAAATCTCAAACCAAATATGAAAAAGTGCTATCTTGAGATGGCATGGTTACAAGTCTCACCGACCTTCAGCCAGGCAAGGTACTTAAGGGAGAAAAAGTTTCTTTTGGTGTGACGGGGGTGGGGCGAAACTTTCAGAGGGACCAGATTGTGCAAAGATGTTTTAATAACAAACTTCGAGCTCTCTAGGAGTCAAGAAAAATGGAAATTTGAGCAACTTTCAAGGTTTTTTTACAATTTTAGATCTGGTGTGACCTCACATGGTCTTTGACCTCCACCGAAAAAACATGACGTTCTTCCTATCAGTGTGGGATATCTATATTTTGACCCCTGGTGACCCTCAAATGACCCTTGACCTTCTCAAAAAATATGAAAAGTGTCCAAGCTATCTCGAAATATCGTTTCCAAACAGAGTGAGTTACAAACACACACACACGGCATAACTAATGCATAGATTCAGTTCCTTGCCGCTATCTTCGTGTCCTAGGCTCCTAGCCGGGTCTTCCGAAGACTTTAAAAACGGAACCTACTGTGCTTGGTGCTTGGCAAATATGGAGTACGGAAAAACAAGCCAGTAAACCACAACTGGAAAAAAGGTCGTGACCGGCTCGACTTAAACCAATTGGTTGGAAACTGGGCCTTAAAACTCCATCTAACCTGAGCTAACGTAACCTATCTTCGACAAGAAATAAAAATGCAGATTAATCGTAAAATTATGCAAGATGGTAGTTCCAGGTGACCATCTTGGCAACCCTAAATTGGCTAGAACGATGGCGACCGAATTGGGTATTTGTTATCTATTTCTTTAAAGTCTCAATTTTCTCAACCCAAACAGTACCAATTCTCCTAACCTCATTACTTAAGCCCCTCCCACAATTGTCTGAAATTCATCCTAATTCAGACACAATCTCAGTTCATTGCTTCAGGATGAGTATAAAAAAGCTCAATGTATATAATCAAAACACTTTCACTACAGTTCATGCTGTGTGATATAAACTTTAGCACTTTGCATTGTTTGAATTAGCTGTCAATCAAAGAGCTGAGCCAATTGAGAATTTCGGTACACCCCTACCAAAATTGTAGTTTGGGGTGAGAGGATTGGTCCTTTAACCCATTCTACCATGTTTCCTGATGACAATCTTGTTGAAACATTGCCCAGAAGACCTCAATCCTGTAGGTGTAGTGATACTGTAACCTTTGGCCTGTACACCTGTCATCTGATCCCCTTACAATACTTGATATGTGATACCATATAGAGCAACTAACATCAGGGTGTGTAAAAACGAAGACCAAAGACGTTGTATCCAACAGTTATTTGATATAAAATTGCCCCAAATCATCCGACAATGGGTACGTCTAGTAAATTAAAATCAAAGATGGATTTGCTGCTAGTAGCTTTTTTTCTAACCGGGTTACATTACCCGTAACCTGGCTGCCGAGTACGTAGTATACACTTTCGTGTAGAGATTAATTTTCTTTGCTTCAAACAAGTCGTTATTCCGACTGTGTATGTTTTTTTTTGTTATTTTTAATACCGGTATGAATGAGACATTACTTTTATGAGGGTCACACTGTTTTCGGACGTTAGCTGGCAGGGTCTTCGTTTTTAACATTCCTTTCTAGGCGGTGTGTGTGTTGGCGTCACAGTTTATTTAAAAGAACAAGGAAAATTAAGAATAATAAAACAGACGAGGAAAAGGTTTTCTTCCACACAACTGCCTAAAATTCATCCTCGTCTAGACACAATCTCAGTCCATTGCTTCAGGGTGAGTATACAAGACCCCACTGTGTAATCGAAATACTTTCAGTGAGGTAAATGCTGTGTAAAATGAGCTTCTGTACTCTGCAGTTTTTGAACTTGCTGTCAATATAAGAGCTGCACCATTTGAGAATTTCTGTGGACTACTACAACAATTGTAGTTTGGAGTGAGAGGATTAGCCCTCTAAAACTTCTTATGTAGCTATTTTCCTTTTCAATTTGTCACTTTCAGTTCAGTTCCTTAATAGAATTAACTTAAGTAGCCAGCACGCATCTGCTAACGTTTTTGTTGCTTGTATAAAATTGTCAGATCAGTTAAATTGAAAGATTTTTTCAGACTTGTGTAGTTCACAATAAAAAAAAAACCTGAAAAATGCTTTCACTTTACCAAAGTACAGACTAAGATTATTCAAGAATTGATTCGATTACAGAGCAGTCTCCTTTGATCACTCTGAAAATTTAGATGACCGGTTGTAGGCTTTTAGGTTATAATTAAGTGTTACGTTCTAGACTTCATTACTTGCTTCAGCCGTTTCCTCCCCCAAAAGGAGGAAGGGATAAGATTATGTCCGTTTTATTGCCCCTGTAAACGCACTGACAGGATGGGAGCCTACAAGAGAAGAGGTAGCCTACAAGTGAAGAGGTACCAGTGAGGTGTTACACTTTGCGTGACGGAGCAACTAAAGAGTTAAAGGGTAAGTACAGCCACTCCAACTTGAAGTAATGTAATACACTGTCCTGTTTCATGACTGGCTCTTGAGAGTCATGTGAAATTATTTCTTCTCCTCAAGTTAGTTAGTTAGTTAGATGGAGTTTTACGGCTTTACGGAGTTTCCAGTTTCTTCTCCTCAAATATGAACATCACTAGCAGTTACTCTTAGAAGTCCTAAAATATTACGATATGATGATATGATATGATACATTACTGACGCAGGCTTTAAAAGCTTCTATATCCACATCAGACATCAGACCATTGTACACAACTGAATATCAACAGACCATCATACATATGAAGGGTAGTTTGCTTCAAAATTAAATTTAAGATCTAAATTTTCCAAAATTTTTTCAAGTTTTCTTTCGAAAGCAGTGGCGTAGCTAGGATTTTTCGTAAAGGGCTATGGGGGGGGGGGGGGGGGAGGGCTGGATACTTTTGCAGGAGGAGGCTGGAGCTCACTATCTAAGCGTAGCACCATCATCAGTTGGCGCTACGCTTGGGGCTACGCTTGGGTTCTACCCAAATGTGTCACAGATGTTTGATATTTTCCATGAAAATTTTACTTTAAATATAGCGTTTTCTGTTTTTCAAAGCAAAGATTTGAAGCTTTTAAAATAATCGGCCATTATGTTTTCTAGGATTGCAAATCCGGAATCCCGCTGTATTTTCCAAGCAGCTGTTCCAGTGCACGCCTGAGTTAGGTATATCCATAGGCGCACGGGAGCATTTCAGTTTGGGGGCAGATGATTTTTTCCCGAAAAATGTAATAATCCTTCCCGTAAGAGAAGCGACGCGGAGCGTCGAGAAAATTTGAAAATTCGTGCCTCTCAGACAGTCGACAATGACATTTCCCGGGCTTATAAAGGGGATCCAATCGCTTTTTAAGTTTCAATTGCAAATAAACGTTCACTGCAAAAGTAAATTCAGCAAGAAAGAGTAAGCCGGGCGTCAACAATTGGTTGGCGCGAAGCGAACAGAAAATTTGGAAAATCCGACCCCTCAGACAGTTAAAAATGGCATTTTCCGGGCTTGGGGGATCTAAGCAGTCGCTATTTTCAGTTTCCTTTTGCAAAAAAAAAAAAATGCTCACTTGAAACTTAAATTCTGCTATGAAGCGGTCTAAGTGGAGCACCACCATAAGTTGGGGGAAACGTACAGTAAATTTTTAAAACTCTGACCCTTCAGACGGTTAAAAATGTCATTTCCTATGCTTATAGGCAGTCTAAGCAGTCGCTATTTCGAGGTTACGTTTGCAAAAAAGTCCACTTCAAACTAAAATTCTGCTAGGAAGACTATCTATACGCGGAGCTCCACCACTAGTTGGCGCAGGAGAACAGAAATTTGTGAAAAATCGGACCCCTGAGACACTCGAAACTGACATTTTCCAGGCTTATTTGGGAATCTCACTAGTCTCTATTTGATCAGGAAATTACAAGAAAAAATTTATCACTACCAATCGATGAAATGGTCCCGCATATTTTCCTGGGAAAACTACAAAACGGAATTGAGAAAACATGTTACAGAATTTCACTCTATTGCGACTCTTGGCTAAATTCAATATATGTGGATAAAATTCTGTCACTTCCCGAACTTCGTACTATATATGATTTTACTTTTGAAAAATGTAACATTACAAGGTGTGTTTAAACGAATTTTCAAGCAGACTTATAACACTGTAACACTGCATTGTAACACTGCATCATTGAAGAATCGAAAAACAAATTACCCGATTTTCATAACCATTGCCCGTATTTGGCTTTCTTGGCACCTGAACACCCTCCTGTCTGTCAGTTGACTCCTGTCTGTCAGTTGAATTAATTTAGCAATTGAAAACGTCCCAGCATTGTTTTAACCTTTGCCCGAATAGTTGACCATTTCGGGCAAATTTTGCAAGAGTACAGTACGAAGTGGGCATGGTGAAAACCTCTTTTTACATTCAACCCAAATGTGTCACAGACGTTTGATATTTTCCATGAAAATTTTACTTTAAATATAGCGTTTTCTGTTTCGGCAAAGATTTTTACACTGTCCGAAGGGGAAGCGATTTTTTCAATCTTGACTTGGTTTTTCATGAAAATTTTATTGCGACTTTATGACATTGCTTTCCCTTTTTCGGGCATGTCTTTTTAAGATTTCGGCCACATTTAGGAATTTTCTGAAAAACCATCCCTTTTTCAAAATTAAAGGGCTGTCCGTATTTTTTCCGACTTCCTGCCCGAATTTTCCCCAAATTCCTGCCCGAATTTAGATTTTGCGAAAATCGTACGCCACTGGGTTTATCCACTCCACCCAAGAGCTAAGTGAGGTCTTGTGAGGTAATAGTGGTAAGGTTGCGACTCTTGAGGCTGCATTGACCCAACACGGGTTTATTTGTTGCACTGGCCAATGACTGGCATGGCAGCATGGCCGTGCAGAGTGCAAATTCCTAGTATGATTTTGGAACGAATTTGTGCATCCCCTGGAATTGAAAAAAAAACCCTACGGAAGATAGAAACAGGCCAGATGCTAGGAACACACTTTAATCCACACCCAGGTGGGCAATTTCAGCCACTCCAAATCTGCCAGAAAATTATCCATCCAGAAACCCGACGAGTAAAAAGTAAAGAAATTCCGAAGATATGAAGGTTGTAACAGTCTACATGAATTTATTCCGAAATTCAGAGTGGGCCACAATTGCAGAATACCCTGCAACTGGGTGGATCTATCGCAAGTTTATCTGTGTCACAGGGGTGGCGCCAGGATTTGCCCGACAGGAGGGCCAGAATTTCAAGGCCCCGACGAAGGCGATGTTATGTCCCGGTGGAACGTGACTTGGCAAAATTTGAGGCGCGCGGAGCGCCCCGAAATTTTGAGCTTTCTTTTAAACAAATACTTAAAAATCTGGAGTTTATTTGAAGTAAAAATTAAAACTTTTGCAAGAAATTTGACTTTTGTTGGTACTTAGAAAAAATTCTGGGTGTTTATTGAAGTATCTGTCCTTCATAAGGGAAAAATCAAAAACGTTATATGGGCGACAGCTGAAATTCTTTTGGGGTTATGCATTGAATCGTACAAGACCTACGAACTAAGGCTTCGAGACGAGACTAGAAGTTTGCCCGGAAAGTTTTTCCCTTTTTTGAACTTATCTTTGAAAATTAAGAGCTTATTATAATGGAGAAAGTTTGGACTTTAATGGAAGAAAATTTGTTTTTTTTTTTGGTAAGTTTATAATGAAAAATTTGGTTTCTTATATTAAGTGATATGCCTTTCAGGAGTAAAATTAGGTTATGCTGGGTGATTAACAGAGTTGGCTGTGGTTATTTATTTTACGGAGTATCCATCGAAATTGGAAAATTTTGCTACTTTTAACAATCTAAAGCTAATATTGGAGAAAAATTGTAATTTTATGAAAGTTTTGGGGTTTGAGGGAGGAATCTGACGTTCTCATGAGGAAAATCAAGTAGGGGTGATCTGTAGTTTTGTTGAGGTTACTGAATATCATCATGCAGATTTAGGCCCTCGGACAACATTGGAGCATTCTTCCAAGGAAAAAATTTGGCTTCGCATTTATTGATGTTTTATATTTTCTTCATTGTCATAGGTGTACGGAGCGTGTCAGTTTGGGAGGGGCAGAACTGTTTTTTGTCCGAAAAATATAATACTGTCCGAAAGATTATTTAAGTCGAGCACACAGAATTTTTTGAAAAATTGAGAACCCCCGGAAAGCAGGAAATGGCATTTCCTGGGCTCGTGACTAGAATTGAAGAAGTCCTTACTTTCAGATTTCTTTCGCAATAAAATTATGTTAACTTCATAATACTGCCCCAAAACGAAGAATAATTCACAAACACGCATTGTTCTGCTCATTTATTTGTTCGACTAAAACACTATCTGTGCGGAGGGTACAGAAAATTGTTAAAAAATATAACCCCTTAAATAGCCGGAATGGCATTTCCCAGACTTGTTACTAGAAATGAAGCAGTTGTTATTTTGGGCCTTTCTTTAAAATGAAAGTTTCACTTCAATAGAGAAGAAACCCAACTTGCTAATGATCAGAAAAGTACCAGATAAAAGGTACTGCTAAAATTCGATGTAGTGGTCTTTTCTCTTTTCGGGGGGAGGGGGAGGACTATATGAAACGGAATTAAAAACATGCTATAATGTTTTTGACTGCATTAAGAACTGAAGAATCTTCGTCGAATTCAATTGCAAGGTCCACTAAATAGATGAAATTTTTAACGTGACTGCTCGAACTCCAGACTATAAATGGTTTAACTCCCAACGTATTTGAAAATATGGCACGTTACAAGGTGACTTCAAATAAATTCACAGTCAGACTTATGGGGAGATTTTCTCACACCACTGTTTATCATTATATGTAGCTGAAAACGACATGGCCGATATTCATTACCTTTAAAAGAGTTCGGCTGTCCCTCCGGGTAGGCCAGATGGCAGACCAGTGGCGTAGCCAGGATTGAATTTTTAGGGGGGCTTAGGTAATAAGTGGGGGGCGGGGCCTGGTACCTCCGAGGGTCAGGCGTGGCAAGACTATCTAAGCGGAGCGCCACCATCAGTTGGCGCGGAGCGTACAAGAAAATTTGGGGTTTGCAAACCCCCTAGATGGCCGGAAACGGCACTTCAATCAATCAATCTATGAAAAATGGTAATACAAACATTTTTAAGGACCCCAAAACTGGGCATTTCTGATCTGTGGCCTGGGGATGAACAACCCCTCGTCTGTTTTTGTAAGGAGAATTCCGAATTGTGAGTTTCCTTGAAAAATATGATCTTCTAAAATTCAAGATCAAGGTCGTTCGAGAGACTACAGACCCACATCTTTTATCGTGAGTCTGTAGATGAAGGCTCCCCGACGAAACTGGATTTTCTCAACAATACGGGTGGGTAGCCCTTCCCGGACGGAGGCATGACCTTGCGCGCACGGATTGAAGATGGGATGAGGGATAGAAGAGCTAGTAAGAAGTGATTAAAACCGATTCAGATATGCTTTAAAATAGCGTTACAAAAGAAAAAATAGTTCAAAAAGAAAAGAATCATGGTCATCCATCCAGTAACTTCAGTCTTTTACGTTTTTAATGTTTAGGCCTGCCAGAAAAATTGCCGTTCTTCCCCGACGGGGGAAGAGATAGGAAAAGGTACATAGAACGAGGTTTAGGCTAACAGAGTTAAGAAGTGATTTAAAATCGATTTCGATATGTATTAAAATGGCATCACAAAACAAAAAATACGTTCTAGATGGCCCATCCAGTAACTTCAGTCCTTTGTGGGGTTTTTTACTATTTTTTATTTTTTAGGCCCCCCCGACGAAATCGCCGACCTTCCCCGACGGGGAGGGGGGGGGGAGTGTTCCCCGACGGGGGGTCATGGTCCCCCGGCCCCCCGCTGGCGCCACCCCTGATATGTCCGGCATAGTAGCCGGGTAGCCCGGATTGAACTTATTACCATCGGCCAGCATGAATATAGGTTTTTGGCCGAGGTTGCCAAAGTAGGGAGCGGCTGGGGAGGGGGGGGGAACTGGGCAATTCGGTGGGGGCTCCACCCCCCAGGCCCCCCCCCCCCCCTGTAGCTACGCCACTGTTCAAAAGTAGCAACAAATTTAGCTTCCACAACTTAAGCTGGAAGACAAATTTCATCAAATCTGAATGACACTGCTGTTTTATTAGTTTCAAACTGTGACCTCTTGAAATATGTCTCCTAGTACTGAAATTAAGCATGTTAAAAGTAATATTAATGTCACAAACATCTCGAGCGATTTTAAGAACTTCAATCATATCTCCCTTGAGCCTTCTGCATCTAAGGGTATGCAAATTCAGTTTATGCAACCTTTCTTGATAACACAAACCGTTAAGTGATAGAATAATTTTCGGGGCACGTCTCTGGACATTCTCTAATAAATCGACCAACGCTCTGACCAACTGTACAAAGCAGATAGATCCATTGTAGTAAAACCTCGTCATTTTTGTAGATATTTCCCTGAACAAGTTAGTATCCTCCGCAAATAAATACGTTGAAGAAAACTGTACTGACTTGGGCAAATCATTTATATATTAAACAAACAAAACAGGTCCAAGAACACTTCCCTGAGTAATTCCACTTGTAACAGGGTAATACCTAGATAAGAACTATTTACACGGACCTGCTGCTTCCTCCCTGAAAGAAAATTTTTAATCTATTGACAACAACGTTGACTAATGCCATAATTACTATAATTTTACTTAACAAACGCTTATGCAGAACCTTATCAAAGGCCTTCATAAAATCCATGTATATTACATCAAGAGATCCGCCTTTATTCAATATATCTCACCAGTTGTCACACACCTTTAAGAGCTGTTATGTAGTTGAACGTCCTTCAACAAAACCAAACTGACAATCGCTAACCAAATCATTTACTTTTAGATGCCTCCTAATATCAGCCCTTATGAGTTTCTCCAATAACTTACAACAAACACTATAGTTAAGCTAGCAGGACGATAATTACACGGATTACTCTTATCTCCTTTTTTATACAAAGCAAATAATACACAACGGTTTGTATAATGCAACACACAATTATAAAAGGGCTTTGGGATGAACACTATCTGGCCCACGGGCCTTAACTGGATCCACAGATTCCAATAATGATTTAATTTCATCAGTTTTATGAAGATAGAAGAAATTTTTAGAAGAGAAATAAGAAGAAAATTCGGAGATTTAGCTGTCACTTCAAAATAAGTTTGAAGAGAATGTTCTTGCCCTTAAAGTAAACATTTATTTGCTTTTGCGAGTGAGTAACTGCAAATAAATATGTCAACATTATTTCAAAAAACGATGTATGTTACCTTGTTACCTTGTACTAAGTTTGTAGAGTGTGTGAATCCTACGCATAAGCAAAATACCAGAACAGGATATATTGATATTATGGTGCATCTCTGCGCCTTGTTGTACATACTTACCCATGCAAACGATGTCTGCAGAAGGATATTATTGTATTCTTATAAATAAAACAAAATTTCTTAAACCACTTGGAGACTTTTATTTTCGTTTTCTTGTTAAATGACTGATTTAAAAACACGCGAGTAACCAGCAATTACGTTAGACGCCTAGTCATTTTAAAGAAGTTTAAAGGTTGGTGGTTCGGCAGGATGGGCAATCTGCGGGTGCAAGGGGTAAACTCGAAACAAGCTATAGTCAACTTGACTATTGCTTTGGTCAACTATCGGTATAAGCACCGACTCAAACAATGGTCAAATTGTTGACCAAAACTGTGGGCAAAGTTACCAATTCGTGGTCAAATCTGACTATAAATTGGAAACTTCTGGCCACATTTTGGGTCAACAATTTGGGGTAATGCGCTCTATTTAACAAGAAATTTCCTACCTCGCCCTAACCCTAACTCCAACCCTAACCCTAAAATACCTACCCCTAACCCCTACCGACTGACCCAACCAAACTAGCCGAAGTGAAATCATCCAACCCCAACCAACAGACATGTCCAACCCAATGCGGAGCTGCCATATGGTCGGGGGCCGTCGCCCACCTGACGGACCAAAATCGTCTGTCGGCGCCCTTTTTAGGTTTTTAACATACTTTACTCTTGCACCATTATTGGCAAAAGACATAATTTAATAGCGTTGTTTTAAAGCCCAGATAACAAAATGATCAAACAGCCACCAGTAACTGTACTATGTGCACTTTATTCTGATGAAAAGGGTCATCTTCTGTAATATAGGGATAGGTTTTGCTGAGGCGTATCTTCATGCTTGCACTAATGAATGTTATCATAGTGGTAATGGTTTAAGAGTTTTAATGAACAGTTTCCATTTTGCTTTTCTTCAAGTGACCATTCTCATGATAAATGGCCGTTTCTGACACTGCACGATAATCCAATTAACATGCTTATTTCTGTACTTTCGTGGTCTCAAAAGCCAGAAAATTACATCTAATAAGCCTAGGTTTATAGGCTACTTTTAGTTATTATAAATTCGGTATCTAGAGAGCCAAGCAGACCTTTTGTCTTGGCTATTTCTTGCAATGTACTTAATTAATGTCTATGCCAGAGTGGTCAATGATGTAAATTACGTCAATTAATGTTTCTACGTTTACTTATCTTGATTTCCAGATACCAGAAATGTAGACCTTACGGTGATTAATTTCCTGAATTAGGTTTAATCTTTATCTTCACAAAGTAGCCCATTACTACATTAGAATCTTAAATCGAGACCTGACAATAACACAGGATATAATGATCGCCTTCATACTAGAATGTGAAAGAGAGGGATAGAAACATATGAGTGGGCGTCCACAGGTTGGGGAAAGGGGGGGGGACTTGCCCTCCCCTGGAAAATAAAAAACTTGAAAAAGGAAGAAAACATAAAGAAAAGGACGAAGAAAAATTAACATCAACATTTCTTAAAAGTTCACTCAGTGTTTTCCTTATTTATATGCGGTAAATAGGCTTTAGAAATGCCATTTCCAGCGATCTAGGAGGCACTTTGGGCCAAAATTTTCTTGCGCTCCGCGCCAACTCATGGCGGCCGGAGCTTCAGCCCCCCTAAAGAGCATTTTGCGTAAAAGAATTTTGTCTCCCCCGTAAATTCTTCTGCGGAGGTCCATTGACAGAAAATTAAAACATGTTTTATTATTATAAAAACTTGCTGAGGAGAAATGGCAGAGTAGTTTTCTACCAGGCGGGGAAAATCAAATGAAAAGTCTGAAAATCGTGGCTTCTATCGTGCTGAGGCTCAGGGTATTTACTCCTTCGAGACGCCCCTGCAGACCATTTTTGCCTCTTCTGACCGAAATCCCTAGCTCCGCCACTGGTCCAAACCCAACTAAATTAACTCAACTAAACCCAGACAACCAAGCCCAAGCAAACCCAACCAATTATGCACTTAAGGTCAGTATGATGGCATTTTTAAGAGGGTTCGTTCCATTCCCCACCCCGGGGTAATCCAAAGTATTTCTCATCATGGAAATCATTATCGGGTCTTTGTAGGCACTTGTTTCAAAATTGACATTTTCTTTTCAATATCTTTTGTACTTTGTCATATATCGGGATCACGTGCTACGATTACAAATGATGCAAAAAATGTCCTACGAATAACTTAAAAAAATTGTTCAAAAATATTGTTAAGGGTTAAACATCGAATGCTAAACAATGCTTAGGTTATATACTCTCTGGTCAACACAAATCGCTGAACACCGTTCTTGTAGCTTACTTATAATGTTAAGTGAATGTTAAACAGCATATGCTAAATTTAACATTCACATATAATCTGCGTTAGGCCAATTTCAAAATATAACGCTTGTTCATAACATTAGGTCTACAAATTAGGGAGTGCCCAAGCATCGTCGGGACTCCCGAGACTCTCTATCTTTTAATGAAGCAGGTAAAGAAAATTAATAAGATTTGCTTGAAAACATGCAATACCTAGACTAGTGCAAACAGGACAAGAAAGAGTATGAAATTCACATGGATAGTTGAAATACGTCTTTTTAATAAATGGGGTCAACATTTCCATCTTTCTGTCTTTTTATCTTTCTGTCTTGAACATACGGTCCTTCTTTTAGGGCAACTTTAATCATGCACCCAAAACGTTTCAAAACCCGCTATTGATTTCCACTAATATTTCGACCAGACCTCAGAATTGTATGATAGTCACTTGAGCGATAGAGGACGGACGCATAGGCGGATATCCACAGGTGTAAAACTGGGGAGTTGTTTCCTCTTACAGTTGAAACTAAGGACCCAATTTTTTATAGGCGGATCGTATACCACAAATTCAGAAGTTCATTTTGGCTGCCTTCCGTAAAGCGCCAACCGTTCCTTATAGAAAAAGCCATTACAAAAGTTCATTATGTTTGTGATAGAAGCAGTGGCGTAGCCACGGAGGTTAGAACCCCCATGACCTAACATTGCAATGCAAAAACACCTAAAATGGCGGGTTTTTTTCTCTCTGTCCTTAGACTTTTCCCTCATGTCGTGCCCCCAACCCCCCCCCCCCCCCCATGAAACAATCCTGGCTACGCGCCTGGATAGAAGACACATGCAAAAATATCCCAAGTGTGTACCAGGGTATGGGCCCACTTTCACAAGCTACAGTAAGGGCGAAAAGTTGAATGGCAGGTTTTTCCTTTATCCTGTTTAACTAATTTGCAGGTTCATTTTCGACTAACCGGCGTAATAAAGGCCCACCGTGGCCAAGGGAAAAAAGCCACGGCAAAAGTTCGATATGTTAGTGAAAGAGACACATGCAAGGGTACCTAAAATTGTGTCCGACAATTAGTTACGGTAAGGGAAGGAATTTCAAAAAGCTGGTTTATTCCATATACCGTAACCCTAATTTTGAGGATCATTTTCTACCTACCGCCGTAAAAGGGCCACCGTGGCCAAGGGGAGGGAGCCATGGCAAGTGTTCGTTATTTCTGTGATAGAGGTCACACGGACGGATGCCATCAAGTGCAGCCGGGGTATGGGTGTCATCCCACAAGTTACCGGGATGAAAGGTTGAAAAGCGTGTTTTCGGCCTATAAACCGTAACACTAATTTTGAGGTCCGTTTTCCATTTACCTCCTTAAAAGTTCCACCATGACCGATGACGTCCCCTCAGTCTCTGTGATGACGTCACCCTCGTATTTATCCCCAATTTTTTCTTAACATCTATATTTTTTGTTTATTTATCTGTCATAATTTTGATCATATTTTTTCTTTTTTAGTGTCATTTTTTGTGTTATCTTGGACCACCAGTGACGGCTGCTGGTGACTGAACAATTTCATATTTATGGGGGATTCCAGCCCAAAGCCCACCCGGTAGTACGTACGCCACTAATCATGATACGATAGAAAGATGTTGATTTTAATATCTGATGGTTTCTCAAACGAAAGAACAGTGAACAGTAATTTTGCTTCTCAATTAAAAGAAGGGTTTTAAGGTCATATCAGGTTTTGATATGTTAGAGGCAGGGGCGGGATTTAATCTCTGAAAGTGGGGGGGGGGGGGAACTCAGGCTGACTACAATACGGCGCCGAAAGCGCTCCCCCTACAGGCGTGGGGTCCAGGGACAAAGCCCCTGTGGGGTCCAGGTGGCAAAGCCCCCGGAAGCTCCTGGGTATTTACGAAATTGTAGGCCTTAAAATGATGCATTTTATCTTCAGCTTTAAATTATATAAGATGGGCACTTAATAGAACACAAATATCAAAATTTGACTTTCTTCAATTATATCCTTACTCCGTATGATTAAAGTCGACCGGAATCGATAATGCGGAGGGTGCGGGAGGAAGAATGGATTACTTAAAATTGAGGTTCTTCAGGGGCTCCCTCCTTGGTTCCCCAGATCTTCTTTTCAGAAAGCTAGGGGGCTTTTCATGTGATGTGAATCAAGCCCTTGTCTGTGATGGGGCGCGCGAAGCCCGCCGAAAAATTTAACGTTTAAGACATCTTAGTAATGAAACTAAATGAAAATTAGAGAAAGGATGGGCCACTTTTAACCTTAGCTGAATAACGGTGGCCCCTAAAGACATTCTCACTGAAGCACAAACATACTTTGGTTTCCTTTATAGTCTCAGGTGACTTTCACAGAGCCGTTACCTGTAAAGGGGCACGCGGAGCGCGCCGAAAAAATGAATTTTTACTTCATCTCAATAGTGAAATTGAAATAAAATTAGACGAAGAGTGGTCCCTGTCACTACAGCTGAATAAGGGGAGGATATTTGTACTAAGCAAAAACGTACCGTTGGTTTCCTGTAGAGTCCTTTTCATGAGATTTTTATAGAGTCCTTATCTGTGATGGGACGCGCAGAACACGCCGAAAATGGACTATTGAGACATCTCAATTGAGAAATTAATGGAAATTAGAGAAAGGGTGGCCCCTTTTCACTTCAGCCGAAAAAGAGTGGAGCTCCAGATTAAGGTCAAATAAGATCATCGCGTCCTTTCAGAAAGCTTGGGGGCACTTGGTCAGAGAAGGGGACCAGAAGACGACCACCTACCTGCCTCCCCCTTCACTAGTAACGGTAGACCTGTGTACGGCCCGGACACTGGTGATAAGTTTCAGTGACAATGGGAGAGGTGTTCAACAAGAAGACATATTTAAAACGGGTGCACGTGAAGCGTGTCGAAAAAAAAAAAAAAAAAAAAAACAGCGTTGAGACATTTATTGGAAGAATATTGTTTTTTTTTAGTTTTCAATGCAGTATATAACCTGTTGAAACATTATACAACTTGATTAAGTATCAGTCTGGTAACTCTGCCAGTTCCAGTCTATATTTTTGTAGCAAAAGCAACCAGACTAAGGCGTAAAAAAAACTAAGTTCTGGAAAAAAGTATGGGGGGGGCAAGTGCCCCCGTGTCCCTGTGCCCCCCCCCGTAATCCCGCCTATGGTTAGAGGGGTACTCAATCTTAGCATTTTGGTGAAATTTGCATTGAAATCCGATGTGTGGTTCTCAAGATATGAGCAAGTAAAGTTGTCATATTTTCAACAAACAGTGATCTTGAAGCAAGCACATATATGACATCATATCCCATATAGAGTCTTTTGTTTTTCTTTAAATTTTTATTTTTTTCTTTATGCTTGTTTGTGTTTTCAACACAGCTACTCTGGGTAACATGTTTTTGTTGTAATGGGGAGTAGAACTCTCGACAAGCCCCTCAGGGTTTTTTAGTTTTACTTTCATCTACTTCAGTGTTAAAGTGTACCTCAAGTCAGAAAATTCAAAAATATGTTGAAGACTATGAAAAATAAATTTTAACAGTGCAACTCCCATCTTCATAGGACATTCCTGAGCTGAGATATAAATTGTTGAAATTTAGTCACTCAGGTTAAAATGGTACATTGTGCAATAAGTTGTGATGTCATTGTAAAACTCAAATTACAATCTTTGTATTTCTTTGTTTTTCTGAAAGTGACTGCACCTTGTACCAAGGTGGGATAGCACTCTTACTTTTATGGGGTGATGTAATTAATAAAGCCCCCTCTGTGCAACATGCTATCCAAGCAAACAGGAAGTGTTCAAGGTCATGAAAGCATTTTTAATTTTAAAGGGAAACAAAGCAGAAAATTTGAGTTGTACATCAAGAAAGTCACAAATTATTGTGCAATGTACCAATTTGTTTTCAGTAAATAAACTTTAATATTTAATATCTCAGCTCAGGAATGTCCTATGAAGATGCGAGTTGGACTTTAAGAATTTGCTAGTCATGTTCTATAATAAATATTTTAGAATTTTTTGTCTTGAGGTACACTTTAAATACACTGTAAAAAATGGCTCAAAACCGCTGTTAATTTACAGAACAATCAGAACAATAAATAAAGAGAAACACTAAGATTTCAGAAATGTTCTGGTCATAAGTTTCCATACCTTTTCTGTAATCCTTATTTATCTCTTTGTTTTATTGTCCTGTAAATCTATCGAATGTTTTTACTGTGTATGTATTCATTATTTTGTGTATATCCATAATTTTGATGATGTAGAAAAACAAGTAAACTAAACGAAACGAATTTTACAGCCTATTTTCTCCTCAACGGTCCAATATTATCACACTGTGATTGCATGGCATAAGAACTTTCCACATTTTGCAATTCCCACGAGGAGTCCTGTTCCTATAATTGTCACGGTCAACACAACAGTCTGAAAAACGGAAGCAAAGCATTCCTTGTCAACGGTGAGGATATGTGATATAATCTCTGCTGCTCTCAATCCACTTCGAAACACAAATCTGGTAACTTCATTTGATGATATCTCGAGAAATACATGTCGAATTTGAATTAAAATTCCACCACACTGAGTAGATTTAGTTCTTCTTTTACATGTGAAAGTTAATTTTTTGCTTTAACTTCCCCTTTAAATGACTAAGTCCAGAGCCAAATTTATTTTTAATGTGTAATAGAGGAACATATTCTAAGCATCCTGGGAAAATTTTGTTCATTTCCCATCGGTTCTCGAGAAATTGAGTGAGGCGAATTTTCAGTTATGAACTTGAAGCAAGCCGACATTATGTCATAGATTCACCAGTGGTCAGTGTTTTGTTTTTCTTCATCATAATTTACCATCAATTTTATAACCTACCTATAATCAGTGTTGTAATCGAGTCATTAGATTTATGACTCGAGTCACCAGTTTTCAAACTTTTAAGTGACTCGAGTCGAGTCATTGAATCGAGTGACTGTACTGTTTCAATGGGGAAATTACTCCTGAATTCTATCGATTCACTATCATTTTGAGAAGAAGTGACCCGAGTCGTGACTTGTTACAACACTGCCTATAATAGTTTTGCTGCCATAAGTGCAGCTTGAGTAATGGGATTTTAAACAACTTTTTATGCCTTAGGGTCAAGATAACATCCTTAATCACTTCAAGGTCAAACCAGTAGCCACGGGGGGGGGGGGGGGGAATTAGAACCCCCCATGACCCAGCCTTGCAATGCAAAATTCACCTAAAAAACGGTTTTTTCTCTTTATCCTTAGACTTTTCCCTCATGTCGTGCCTCAACCCTCTCCCTCATGACCCCCCTCATGACACAATCCTGGCTACGCGCCTGGGTCAAACTAATAGGATGATGAATTAATTGTAAAGAAAAACAAGACGCTGGCCAACAATGTTAATCCATAGCATCACACCTGCTTTCTACAAGTTCACATCAAGTTTTTACAGAAAATATGCTAACTTGAGAATCGAACATGGGAAATGAATGAAACTAACCATGTCAGCAAAACTAGTACCGGACTCCACTTGGCAGTTACAGAGTGAACTTTTCTAAGGAAATATCCGTTGGAATAAGTTTCAATATCTTTAACAGCTATTGGACCCCTTCAAAGTTTGAATGTTTCTAAACAACTTGTTGCTTTTGCAAAAATAATGTGGTACACAGTGATGACATTCTTTTGTTAGCCCTATATTAATTATTTCTTAATTGCTAATCTGATAGTTCACGGTAATTTGGTTATTGATAGTGATATTTTTCAAGGACACAATTTAAACTACCAAAATTGGCAAACTAAATGTTACAACTGTCCTTGAAATGATGAACATTGCAAAACCAAAGGATACCATTAGCCATATATGGCATGTCCCTCTCATGACATGACAAGATTTGTATATTGAGCACTTATTTGGTAATGATTCAGAGCAAATAAGGAATTCACCCTGCCAAGTAAAATGGTCATTTTTAATTTAATTTTCATTTTGATAGGAACTGAGACCAGTGGCGTAGCCACGGGGGGGGGCTAGCCCCCCCAGATTTTCTTCAGCCCCCCCCCCCCCAGATTTTTTGCGTCCTGATAAAGTAATTGAAAAAAAAATAAAATGTTTGAACGGAAATAAACTTTGAAGTATATCCTTCAAAACAGTAAATAAATAAAATGTGTAAAAATTAAAAAAAGAAACATGGATGAATGTTGTGTAAAACACATTTTGTGCGCACGTATGAAATCAAGTAATAACTTCAAAATGCCTACTTTCACTAAATTGGATACCGTTTGTTATCTGCACTGTCGTTTATTGCATTTCACTTCGAAGATGAAACGAAAGTCTCGACGATAAACTTTAATGTGACTTTGTTAGGTTTAGACCCTTTCTGCCTTTCGGATTGCTGATTGATTTACTGAAAATAAGGCAATCGTAGACTGGAGACCACTCTTACACGACCATTCCTATACTTTATCATTCACAAAATATGCCGTAAGCAGGTAAGGGTACGGCACTGCCTTCGGATAATTCTTCCCTTCCATCCTTAACATGTAGGCCTACGTCGTGCCTCATTCCTGCCCATGACAAGTGCCACTGTAGGACGATTTTTTCGACAAGTCCTCTTTTTACTAGTTGGCACAGGCGTCCGGGGGATTTGTAAAATGTCCACAAGGTCCGGATTTCATGTGTTTCCTTCTGCTTTGCGGTTCAATTATTCTGAGAGATTTATTCGTAGTATTTTAATTTTGACTATGTAATGTACCGATGAATAAATACTGCACCACTTTGCAAATTGTTTCTTTGGCAGTATGTATGTCTCTTGTAAAATCTCTACAAAAACTAAAAATATTTTGATATTTTTCATGCTTCCCAAAAAGGGAAAATCCTAAAACTTAGGCCTGTAATCAGTTCAAAGTTTTGCCAAACATAGCACCATTTTGCATCTATAAAGAAAGTTTCTCAGAGGGGGACACAACTACTTTTGGTTTTCCTGTTAAAGGGTAAGGTACTAAGTGGGGTAAGCTGAAATCCATTCAAATATTGGCGCATTTGCGGCTGGGTACATCCAGTTTAAAACACGTGGGAAGTGCCGTTTCCGGCCTTCTGGAGGGGTTTTAAAGCCCAAAATTTTCTTGTAAGCTCCGCGCCAACTGATGGTGGCGCTCCGCTTAGATTCAAATATTGCCGCATTTGCGATCTACGTCCTGAAATTTACAATTTTCCCAAGGGAAAGGGAGATACCGGTTCCTTTCAGTCTCATCTCCCATGCCACAGATCAGAAGTGCCCAGTTTCGGGGGCCCTAAAAAGTGTATGTATTACCATTTTTCATAGATTGATTTTTTATTCTCATTATTTGAGAAGTCGCAGACATGAGATTCGTATTTCAAGGCTGGATACATCCAGCTTAAAACACATGGGAAGTGCCGTTTCCGGCCATCTGGAGGGGTTTTAAAGCCCAAAATTTTCTTGTACGCTCCGCGCCAACTGGTGGTGGCGCTCCGCTTAGATAGTCTTGCCGTGTCTGACTCTCGGAGGTGCCAGGCCCCCCCACTGGTTACCTAGGCCCCCCAAAATCGCATCCTGGCTACGCCACTGACTGAGACTACTTTCTTTTACATCAAATAACCAATTTTGTCGTTTTTATGTCACACGACCTTTAAGAATAAGATCCTCTTTAACATATCAAACATAAATTTGGCTCCGGACTATTCTTTTAATTTCGGCCTCAACGCACCATTTTGTTTGGAATTAGAATATTCGCTTATGATTTTGTTTCCCATTGTCATGATTCGAATTCAAGACAGAACCGTACATTACAGCAATAGACATATTTCCAAATAGCAATTACAAGGAATTGCGGGATAGAGTTTTGGGTGTACGTCATTTTTCACCACAGTAAAATGCCATTGACAAAAATGACAAACACCAAAACTCTATCCCACAACCCTTTGTAATTGCTATTTGGAAATAGGTCTATAGCGACAAGAGACGGAAAAATATCCTATCCTGCTAACTTCAACACAATATGCTGCTAGCAGCATGTAAACAGCAGATAAGCAGAATATTTTGCTAACTTCAGTTGGGTTTCGAGCACGAATTCTGAATTACTGGAGGCAAGGTGTCAAGACTTCGACAAAACGCCGCATAACATAATTTACACAAATTTACAATAGTCTTCATTTATTTTGTGTGACTATGGTATCTCTAGTGACAAATGTTCTTGCAAATACAGGTAAATGCATCCATCCCAAATCACACCGATCAAAAGAGATGTGAAGTCGGTCTCTGGAACTGCCAACGTTAAACGTTAGGCCTAAGGCTAAGTTAGGCTACAATCCTGGACAAAAAATACATAGCCTAGGCTAGGGCCTAACGTAGGCCTGGCCTAGACCTTATGCCAAAAAAAAAAAAGAGGGCGCTTCAAAACTGCAACCTGGGAAGTATAATTCCATGTATATGACCACAAAAATGAATGGTTACCATGGATATGTCATTTGCATAATTGTGTCATTATTGTAAACTGGAACAGTAACTGAAAATTCCTTCCCACAATGCACTAATGGAGTCAGATGGCATAAGGTCTATGGGACAGTCCTCCACTCCCTAGGCTAGTTAATTGTTGCACGTTTTTGAAATTTTGGGAATATTTCGTCGAGGATAACATTGAATTAGGGGGGAGGGGACTTTGGAAAACCGGCCCATCTGTGCATACGTGTTGCTACATTAAGGCCTAGGCCAAAATGTCCCATCATTTTTGTCCATGATTGTCTGAACTGCTGTAACGTAACACGTATAATGGTTGGTTCAAAGTTCAAACAGGTTCTAAATTCGAACACCTAATTAAATCATTCATATATCAGTCATATGACAGTATTTTCTTCAATTATTTAAAACACCATTAAGAAGTAATTAGGACTCCATATGGTGGTAAAACTGACAATTATTTTGCATCGATCAGTGAATAAATACTCCATTTAAATGAGGTGTTTGAATTTAGAACCTGTTCGAACTTAGAACCAACCACTATATATAGGAGCATGCACTTACACTGTAGATCGTGTTAGAGGGGTCGCATTTTGGGACCAGTTTGAAAGCCGTGATAGGAAAGTAGGATACAGTAAAATTTTGCCACTGTCCCTTAACATTTATTACTTCCATCCAAGATTTATGTAGTACTTACATAATTACAAAATGTTAAATGCTCCTTGACTCTACGGCAGCTGTTCTGTGGTAAATCCGTATGCTCCCATACATGTGTACAATAGTTCAGACAATTCCTGGACAAAAATGCATGGGACAGTCCCGTTCATTGTTGCAAGTTTTTGAAATTTTGGGAATATTTTGTTGAGGACAACATTGAATTAGGGGGGGAGGGGATTTTGGAAAACTGGCGGGTCTGTGCATACGTGTTGCTACATTTGGGTCAAAATGTCCCATCATTTTTGTCCAGAATTGTACGCCCAAGTTATTGGCCTTGGCCAGCTGAGCTGAACATAATTAGGCCCAACGTTAGGCCGAACTCATAGGCCCAGCCGAGGTAGTCTAGGCCTAGGTCCAAATCACTGATCTACATACCTGGATGTAAGGCGTGCAGGTAAGCCTGTAGTGACAAATTGAAGCAACTGAATGTCTTGCGGTGGCCATTTTGCAGGTGGCAAAAACATTCAGCCGACGCACAAACTTCACTGATTCGTATAGCAGTACTGTATGTGCACTGAGTGACAACTGACAAACTATTAAACCACCTAAATTTCTTGATTTTCTGACTGAAATGTATAAAAAGTAACATTGTATGCAACTAAAATTGCAGACAACAGATGCCAAGATTAGATCATGTCCTGCTTTTAGTTTCAACTATGTCGCAACAGATTGCAAGTGAAGTTAGAAACATTGACACCTGTGCTGGTATCATGGTAGGCCTAGGCCTACCCTTGTAAATGGGAGTATTTGAAGCCCATGCTTTTACTGACAAGCAGGCGCGTAGCCAGGATTGTGTCATGGGGGGGTTGATGTCAAGGGAAGGGGGGTTGGGGCACAAGATGAGGAAAAGTCTAAGGATAGAGAGAAAAAACTGCTATTTTAGGTGTTTTTTGCATTACAAGGTTGGGTCATGGGGGGGGGGTGAGGGCTAGGATTCTAACCCCCCCACCATTTTACTGGTAACATTAGGGAACCATACAGCAGTGTTTGCACCGGGTATCCAACTGACGTCGTTACTACCCAGGTAGAAAATTAGTACCCGGGTAGCGTCTTTCTATTATTTCTTTTTTATCTTTGTAAAATAGCATGGTTATTGAAACTAACAGTATATTTACCCACATCTCATTCACAATTATGTTGAAATGAAGTCGCTTTTATTTGTTTACGTAACATGCTTTTGTTAAATCGCTAAAACTTGGTATTTTGGGGTGAGAAATTTTTTTTCTGAAGCAAAATTCACTCCATCAGATTTAAGGTCGTACACATTCTTACGAAGGTGTATTTCACCCCCGTGTGCACGAAAAAAATATTCTTTCCTCTTACTTCTATCCTGTTACTACAGTAACTTAAACACTAAAATGATTCCTATCTCCATATTGCTTGTAATTTTAATTGCTATTCAAACTATTTGCAAAATTTTTATGCCCAAAGTTTCCTAAATATATGGCAAACAGAGCAAAATGTTTTCCCCATATTTTCTGTATGCCCCATGTGCTAAAAGTAGAATATGCCGAAGTGATGTCACTGCTCCGGTGCAGACATCCAACACAACAGCACCCAGGCGACGAACGAACCAAAGAACGTTCGGTCACTGCTGTATATTACCATACATTTTTAACGGTCCTGTGCGGGTGAAATCTAGGCCAAGAGATGCATTAGAAAATTTTTTTACTGTCATTATCACGAATGGACAGGTAGTTGATTTTTCATAAATGTACCAAGAAAGCAGTTTACGAGAAATTTGCACACTTACTTGAGGTGGTACATTACTTTAATACAGTACGGAAGTTGCGCTGAGGAACCTAAGTTATTTTTTGGTTCCAATGCACACATTATAGCACACTGGACAAAAGCCACAGAAGGTAATACTAACAGGACTAAAGTGTGATCAAATTTTAAATTCCAGTCTGATTTTTAAACTCACGATGTTAAGAACAAACGGCACATTATAGATATAGAAAAACGTGTCGAATTGTTATTGTCAAATGGATTGGATAAGGGGCCGATGGGTCGAGTCATAAATTGTATGTGCATACCATGCACTTAAGTAGGATGTTGCAAGGCTTACAGTCGGGTACCCGGGTACGAATTTCCTACCCGTTGCAAACACTATCATATGGGACCCATTTCATAGCCCCAAAGGGTCCATATGGTGTTGCACCCTGGATTATATGATAAGAGACCCGTGGGCAGCCCCTAAAGTTAATACAAATGATGCATATGAGAAACTAGTTCTAAGACTCGTTCAAACAACTGACAGTGTGTGAGAATATGGGTCAACTTCAATCCTTAAGTATCTCTTGTGCATGTGGGCTACCCATATGGGTCCCTTATCAATCTCGGTAAATACCCCCACCGGTATGGGCTTACCTATAAAGGTTAGTTAGATAAGATTCAACCACACACACCAACACGAATGCGGTACAAATCCTCCAGTTTAGTCCCCTCTTACAGTAGACTGGATGAATAATGTGGGCATATTCTACAACCCCTAGTCCACATAGGGCCTTACCCATAAGGGACCCACATAGGTTTACAAAGGTGTTGGAGTGTAAGGGCAGTGGCACTTCATTCATTTTTCATTCATAAAAGGATTTGCAGTCACAGGGCTAGTATGAACTGAGGGATGGAGTTGTCAGGGGAGACTTTGTTAGGGGGGATGTTTGTGGCCGACTATGTGGGCTCGAATTTATAGGGTGAGAGTTGGCACACACACCCCCTTCCCCACCGCCTTGTATTGAACTTGCACTTTTAGTTGTCACTGTGATAGAGGACTGACTCAGAGGTCGTAGCCACTCAGTCAAGTTGATCTTCAATCCACCATGAACTGCATTAAGTGACAGTTTTGCGCTCAATATAACATGATCTTGTTCAGTTTTTGATTCCTTGCCGAAGGCAGGCAAGGAATCTATGCGATGGTGATGTCGTGTGTATGTGTGTGTGTGTGTGTGTGTGTGTGTATGTGATGCTTTGGCTTGTAAACACGATATCTCAAGAAGGGTAAGTGTGACTAACCTCGTATTTGGTGTGTAGGTTGGTCATATTGAGTACATGATCCCTATTGTTTTTGGTGGAGATCAAAGGTCATTTGGGGTCACGAGAGGTCAAAAGGTCAAAACCTTGTAAACACGATATCTCGAGAACGGTACATGTGACTATGCTCATATTTAATGTGTGGGTTGGTCATATTGAGTAGATGATCCCTATCGATTTTCGTGGAGGTCAAAGGTCATTTGGGATCACGAGAGGTCAATAGGTAAATTCCTTAGAAATTGCTTGTAAACACGGATTCTCAAGAAGAGTAAGTGTGACTGATCTCATATTTGGTGTGTGCATTGGCCATATTGAGTAGATGATCCCTATTGTTTTTGGTGGAGGTCAAAGGTCATTTGGGGTCATGAGAGGTCAAAAGGTCAAAACTTCGTAAACACGATATCTCAAGAACGGTACATGTGACTGTGCTCATATTTGGCGAGTGTGTTGGCCATATTGAGTAGATGTCCCCTATTGTTTTTGGTGGAGGTCAAAGGTCATTTGGGGTCATGAGAGGTCAAAAGGTCAAAACTTCGTAAACACGGTATCTCAAGAACGGTACATGTGACTGTGCTCATATTTAGTGTGTGGATTGGTCATATTTAGTAGATGATCCCTATTGATTTTCCCAAAGGTCAAAGTTCATTTGGAGTCAGCATGTTCAAAGCCTGACAAGCTTTCCTGCACAGTCTTTCAAGAAAGGTCACTTGTAGGGTCCTGTAACTTGTCATGTAGATGGCACATAGTGAATACATGGTCCCAGAAGTTTTTGGTGGAGGTCAAATGTCATTTGGGTTCACGACGGGCAAGGGGGATCTCAAGATTGGATGCCTTGCATGTGCACTTTGTGGGCACATTATGGAGCCCTGCTAATTGAAAAACATTGCAAAGCAATGTCAATGTGAAAAAAGGCCTTACATTTCAGCAGCAAGGAATCACTAAGCCTTTTGGCTTTCTGGTTTAAGTAATTGACATTTTCTGTTGAAAATGTGCACATTCTATAACATATTTGGCCTTATTTCAAGCCAGAACATCAAATTATCAGGCCATAATATCAAAATGCCTTTTCAACTGTGTGGAGAGTGGCATTGTTGCACGACGCTTTTGCTACACACAATATGGTGGCTCTGTTGCTTCAATTTTTTGACACCACATTACATCCAAGTATGTACATCAGTGGTCCAAATAATCGACTAGGCCTAACGTTATGTTTATTAGGCTTACAGGTCCAGGCTACTCCTCACATCCCAAAGCACAAATTTTTGTAGTAGTCTACAGAATTTCTCAATTGTTACATCTCTTTCATTGACAGCAAGTTACAAAAATACAGAGCACAACTTGCAAGTTGCATTTAAAAATAGGCCAATGCTGCAAGCTTGTACTGCATATTCATTATTATTATTTGTAGCCCACAACCAATAATAGAATCGGACATCGGATCAGGCCGATATTCACCAACATGGGTAAAATATCAGATTGGCATGATTTAGCCAAACTGTGCATTTGCAGATGTTTACCGACGTTCCATAACCTGATAACTCAGTTAGTTGAAAGTACACAGGAAACTTATTATAAAGTGATCTTCTTCGTTACGTTTTGCCACCTCTGGCTGCAAACCACTCCTTACAACTCAGCTCTAACAAGTTTCCAAAAGCAGGGAGGTTTAAGATTTATTGAGTATTGCTCTTTATGAACCTGAGGTTAATGAAAACCAAACATTAGTAATAACAAGCCAGCAGAGTTGTTATTCCATAACATTTTACTTATTTCAGTTGCATTTTCCCTTCACTTTTGTCCCATAGTTGTTTAAAGACAGTGTTATAAATTCCCTATGCTCTTTCCATACATAAGCTGCATGTACAAATTTCTTTCAAGAGTTACTCCAATGTTGACAAACTTTGCTCTGCCTTTTTCATGATGGAACGATCTAATATTGACATGGGTAAGAACTATTGTTTGCATGTGGTACCAAAAAATGGAACCCCTGTCCAGATTGCACACCCCTCAGGTTTGGTGATTACAATATTTTCTCTAAAGTCCTTCCAACTCTCTGGTGAAGAGCCGTTTGGTGAAATCAATACTCGAATAAGATAAATGAAATTGGCCTACAGCAATGATTTGTTTAAGCTCCTTTAGGTATATGCATGAGAAATTTACAACTACATCAGAGAGGTAGCAATTACATTCACAAGTTCAAATCGAAAAAGACAAAAGAAATATGACAGAAAAAACTCTATTAAGAAAACTAATACTTCCTTACACCTTTGTCTTTTTCATGTTTCAATTTTTGAACGTTTTGTAATTCAAAAAGCAAGCTTGCTTACTCGAGCTTGAAGCTCTTTGTGTTAATACTTTCAAAATTTAATTAAAAATATCAACCAATAACAGCCTTTGTTGACAGTATTCTCTTGCCCTTCCGAAAAATGACGTCAGTCTTTTGAAATATGCTTGCTCTAGTGTACAAATGCACTCGGCATTTTCACTGAAAAGCTACAGTGTACGTACATTCCTGTGGAGTCAGCTTGGTGTTGACATCTGAGCATTCTACCATACCTTTCGATGAAACTATGTAGGTTGTGCAAGTGCCATTTTGAGGCAAACTAACATAAGAACCAATGGCAAGTTATATTTTGCAACTCTCAGTCAATATTTACAAAATCATTGCAGTCATATCTTAGCACTTAACATACAGTATAAAGGAAGTGTTCATTGGCATATTAGTGACACCATAAACCATTACATTGGCCAATTCAAGGCTTGAATTAATTTCAAGGTTTGTTTTTCATCTCATTATACTCAAGGTTTCGTGCTGTATTGAGTAGAAGATGCAACTTTGTATAGTAAATCGTTCGTGTTATGCAGGGCCATGCTTGGGGTAATCGTAATCAGTAATCGTAATTGATTGCAATTGATTATACATTTTGAAGTAGTTGTAATCGCAATTGATTACTTTTGTGAAAATCTCAAAGTAATTGCAGTCGTAATTGATTGCAATGGCAAAGTAATCGCAATCGTGGTTTCATTTCTGATTACATTAAAGTTGAATTGAACAAAGAAGTAAAGATACTAAACATACTAAACAATTTTTTCAGTACTTGGTTCTTCTGTTGGAATGACAAAATTTAACTGTCCCCCTTTCTTGGATATTCTAGCTTAAAATGAGTGAGAAGGTACGGTACCTCCAAAGTTGTTTCTCTGTCTAGTTACATCATTCTCTAGAGGTATACTTTTTGCAAAAAAAAATGTTAGAAACAAAATGTAGTTAGTTAGACAGGGTTTTATGCCTCAACCTGTATCCTTCCAGGCTTATCTAGAGCAATGTGCATGGCCTTTTTTCCAGATGTGGGCTCTGGATTGTTTTGCCTACTGCATTGTTTATGTGGAAACAGAATTTAATCACAATTGCAATCATGATTACATTGCAATGTAATCGCAATCGTAATCAATTACTTTGAATTTAAGCTGTAATTGTAATCGTTATTGCAATCGCAAAATATGAAGTAATTGCGATCGTAATCGATTACATGGAGATGTAATCGCTCCAAGCCTGTGCAGGGCCGGTTCAGTTTAAGCAGAGTTTGCTACAGATGCTTTTAGAATGTTACGGCACACAGGAGCTCTCGTCTGCAAGCTTCTACAGTAGGTAAAACTAACCTTGCAGTGTTGCCACCCCCAGTGCTACGGTGTGAATCACTGTAGCTTAAATGTGTGCTAGATTATATAGGCTGTGTTGTAGCAGACAATGATCTGAGAAGCAGGCATAATCCTGGTAAAAATTTCAACTTAATTAAATGCAGTACAACCAACATTCAGACATACAGTAAATATAATTTCAGGTGATACTCTTCATTCTCAGTCTCAGTTAAATTTATACAAATTGGCAAACAATTTTTAAGATGACTAATAGGAATAAATGGGCGGGGCAATGTACATAATATAAAGGCATTGCTCAGAGGTATAAGAAAAAGGCTTACTAGGAAACAGCGAAAAATTGTAAATGCATAGATACTGCCAGGTAGCGAAAATATCGGATCAGATATCGGCCAGTGTTGTAGAAGAAATTTATTCACATCTTGAACATGTATATAAATATATATGTACAGGACTAGTTGAATAAATATAATATTTACAGGTATGTACATTATGATGTCTTAATTTCATTTACCCTGTATATTAGTAGGAACGCAATTTCATGTTTGCATTTTAACACATGTAAATTACAAATACCAAAAGAGAGAAAAAAAACACACTTAATACAATAACCCTTCTAGAGTACAATTGATACTTAAATATAAGACTCTGATTTCTTAACTGTACAAATGATTTCCTCAGAACCCATACTTTGGTGAACTTTGAGAGAGGACAGCAGATATAAAGTTTGCTTCATTCTTTTCTGTAGGCTTGCTTGAAAAGGAAGACCTGTCAAAGCGGATGAAGAAGCTATTTACGCAAGTGGATGATGTAAAAGGTGAAGTTTGCCAAAGTGTGAATGAAAGATATGTGCAGTTTCATCCAAGTCTAGATACAATGGCTGCTTTGAAAGCAAGAGTGACAGGTATTGAAAATGACATTTCAGACCTGAAAAAGACTCTCAAGGTAAGGTTTAAGCTTTAAAGTCAAATGGATACATTTTGCACTGATAACAACCATTTTTAACCAGGACCTGAAAAAAAAATAGAAAGAAATCTCAAGGTTGAAAAAAATGGATAATAGGTTTAATATGGGGACCTACTGTATAAAAAAGTGAAGGAAAATTCACTAAAAACAATTTGTAGTATAAGGTTCTGCTGAATTCCATTCAAAAGTTGTTAACCTAAGTACTGCTTACTGATGACCACTGCTGTGTATTCTCTTTGTGTGTTAATGGAATTGTCATTTTAAAGTACAGTGAATTTGTGCATTAGTCAGCTCTTTTGAGTATTGGTGAGGGCATCCCTAAGGTAATGTATACCTGGATTTAGCCTGCACAGTGCCTCTGTGGCTGCAGCCCCCTTTAGGCCGCCGCCACTCAGAGCCTGCCGGCGATGGTCAGAAATTCCTTTCAATGAGCCCAAAAGTTGATTGTCGTAATATTCATGAGTTCCACAGTTGGTCTATTCCTGGGGAGGCAGTGCTCAACGATTAAATGCTACGTTGAACATAAAGACTTTTTAAAACCAAACAAAATCATAGGCTTATTACTTTTATTTATTTAGATGGAAGTCTTGTTCATGGACAGCCTCTTTCAAACAATAACAACTTTCATCAAAGAGTGGATCTAATAACAATAATCTAAAAACGATAATCTTTCATTAAAAAGGATCGAACTATCTTTTCCCGTGGCTGTGTGATCGGTCGTTCTTAATTAACCGCTGTACTGTGTGTGTTTGTATATGCTTGCACAGTACCACACAATACCAGTGTCAAATAACATCGATCACCGTGACTCTGTGTACTGTTGCACAATGGTACAAGTGTTTGCCTGTTAAATAAACATAAAAAGCCTTGCTTCAGCCAATCCACGTAGAGTTATGTCAATGAAGTTTCCATAAGTTTCCTATGCAGTTGAACAAATTTGGTGTCCAACGCTGGCGGACATTGATTTTTTCGTAGCGATGAGCTGGACGAATAAATTTGTCTGCCCCACGGGCTAACAGGGATTCTGCCAGAAACACAAAGGGGGGGTCATTAGGCTACTGCTAAACCCCAAGTGAAAGTTGATGCTGTCCTAAGCTAAAGTTACTAGTGGGTTCAGGGGACAAAACTTGCTTCATGGCCCCAGTAAGGTGCATTTTGAAGGGTTTTACATGTCATTTATTTGTGTAGTTCAAACATTGCTGAAAAGGTGTCCTCTTCACAAAAAAAGAAACCAAGAGTTTGACAATTTTTTCATTTTCATGAAAATGAAAAGGAGGGGGGGGGCAAATTTTAGCCACCTTCTTTTGGAAACTTTGAAAGGGGGGGAAACCTCCCTTTCCACCCTCTGCAAGAAACAGATATATCTGTTGTTTTCTTTTCTTAGTCACTCTATAACAAAGTTGTGTTGGGAGTGTTGTTAAAGTTGATCTAACTAACAAATTCTAAGTAATTGCATGATCAACCTCAATTGCCTGGTAGATTGTCAGTGATTGTCCTAAATTTCTGTGAAAAAACCATGTACAGTGCCGAACCAGAATGACAACATTGAAGAACAGTTTGCAAATTTAACATTGACCTCCTCCCTTAACCCTGCATACATTAATTGACAATTGATACAATGTAAAAATACCCAGCAGTAAACATGACTCATTGATGCATTGATTGCATGTGGCTTCTACCAAATGAAAGATGTAGGAGTTTAGGAAATCTGCTTATTCCAGGTAATTGGAAATAAAATGAGCAAAATTCCTAGGAAATCCATTTTGCTTTTAAACTAGTAACTCAACACCTATGTCCTCCTCCGTTGAAAGTTTTCTTAAAGGGGACCATTCCATTAGATTGCCAACAGTCCAGAATAACAAAATTTCTGGAAACAGACCTCTACTTTGCCTGGAAACAATACTTGCAGTACATGTTAGCTTTGATGTTGTCAGAAATGACAATTTTGAATTCTGTTATTAAAAAATGTTGAAGGCTCCATTTGAAATCTTCAGGATGTAATATTTCTTAGTTTGATCAAACCTGAAAGAATTTGATATTTGGTGAGTCCTTTTTTTTTCTTCTTTGCAGCTGGAAACAAAGGTCAAACTGAAGGATTTAACTGAAATGAAAGGTGAAATGGATGACATTTGTGCTACTGTTGCTTTGCTTCAGTTACTTTTTGAGGTAAAATTGCATGCGTAGGCCTACTGTGTTCTTTATTCGAAGAAACAAGTAGCTGTGTATGTACAAGTCACAGACTTCTTATACATGGACAGAGCATACTATCCGTAGATTGGCGCTACCATACATAGCAAGATGGCTGTCCACTATGGTTTTGTGTGTAAAAATTTGGACTTGCTCAAGTGGTTTAAATCAACAGACTTTGCAAAAACTTGAAATATTTTCAAAATAATGCAAGGTAAGGTCAAAATCACTATATGTATATATATATATATGTATATATATATGTATATATATGTATTGCAGAAATATGATATTGTTTCTCATTCAAGCTAAACTTTTGTTTAAAATATAACAGAGTCGTTGTCAAATCACATAAATTATAGCTGTGCAGCGGCCATCTTGGTGCACCTTTTTTGCCCTAGTGGGTGGCAACAATCTAAGGATAGGATGTAGGCATTATATGCTCTGTCTATGTATGTAGGAAATCCGTGGTACAAGTGTGTTTCTGTGTGCATAATTTAGTCTATGCTATTTTACACATTTTTACATACTTACATTTCATCTGTATTGCAGGGGATACGGCACTGTACACTTCTAAAATCTGCAATTACATCACTTTTGCTCTCCAGCCCATTGACATGAAAATTATTTTGGAGCAATGAATTTTGACTCACACACATTACAGTGGGTGGAACTGAAGTATTTTAAAAGCATATGTTGTCAAGCTTTTAAAATGCATTCTGTTTCTTCATTAAAATTGCAAATTTTGGTTGGAATTTTGCCAAAAGTCTCTTTGTTAATGTACATATGGTATCTTTTCCACAGGTTTGTCTTTTTTTTTTCTTGGGGGGGGGGGGGACACAGGACAAAAGTGGCTCTTATGGAAGGAATTCACTTTTTGGTTTCGATGAAAGAGAAACCTATGCATTCACGATGGCGTGTGTGTATGTATGTGTGTTTGTGCGTGTGTGTGGCTTTGTCTGTGTAAAACAGAGTACCTAAACAATAGACTTTCAGGTCCTCGGCAGTAAATTCAATAGATTTCTCAAGTCCTCGGTTGTCTAACAATAGACAGTCTATTGTGAAGGTTAGGGTTAAGTAAGCAGACACAATGGAGAAAACAATGAAATCCTCAGTTGTGTGTAAAAACACGACTGTGTGTGGATGTATATGTGTGTGTGTGTGTTTGTGACACTTTGCTCGTTAACACGATATCTCAAGATAGGAATGTCTGACAGTTTTCAAACTTAGTACATAGATATGCCATATTGAGAGGAAGAACTCTATTGTTTTTGGCAGAGTTCAAAGGTCATCTGGGGTCACCAGGGGTCAAAGTCTGAAAATCTTGTTAACACGATATCTCAAGATAGGAAGCTTGGGTAGATTTCATATTTGGTATGTTGATGCGTTATGGTCAGGAGATGGGCCCTGTTGTTTTTGGCCGAGGTCAAAGGTCATCTGGGGTCTTCTGAGGGGGTCAAAGTCTGAAAATATTGTTAACACAATATCTCAAGATAGGAAGCTTGGGTAGATTTCATATTTGGTATGTTGATGCCTTATGGTCAGGAGATGGGCCCTATTGTTTTTGGCCGAGGTCAAAGGTCATCTGGGGTCACCTGAGGGGGTCAAAGTCTGAAAATATTGTTAACACAATATCTCAAGATAGGAAACTTGGATAGATTTCATATTTGGTACGTTCATGCTTTGTGGTTATGAGATGGTCCCTACCGTTTTTGGTGGTGGTCAAAGGTCATCTGGGGTCACTGGGGGTCAAAGTCTGAAAATCTCGTTAACACGATATCTCAAGATAGGAAGCTTGGGTAGATGTCATATTTAGTGTGTTGGGTTATGGTCAGGAGATGGTCCTTATTGTTTTTGGCGGAGATCAAAGGTCATCTGGGGTCACCGGGGGTCAAAGTCTGAAAATCTTGTTAACACGATATCTCAAGGTAGGAAATATGGATAGATTTTATAATTGGGTTGTTGATGCGTTATGGTCAGGACATGGTCCCTATTGTTTTTGGCCGAGGTCAAAGGTCATCTGGGGTCACCTGAGGGGGTCAAAGTCTGAAAATATTGTTAACACAATATCTCAAGATAGGAAACTTGGATAGATTTCATATTTGGTACGTTCATGCTTTGTGGTTATGAGATGGTCCCTACCGTTTTTGGTGGTGGTCAAAGGTCATCTGGGGTCACTGGGGGTCAAAGTCTGAAAATCTCGTTAACACGATATCTCAAGATAGGAAGCTTGGGTAGATTTCATATTTAGTGTGTTGGGTTATGGTCAGGAGATGGTCCTTATTGTTTTTGGTGGAGATCAAAGGTCATCTGGGGTCACCGGGGGTCAAAGTCTGAAAATCTTGTTAACACGATATCTCAAGGTAGGAAATATGGATAGATTTTATAATTAGGTTGTTGATGCGTTATGGTCAGGACATGGTCCCTATTGTTTTTGGCCGAGGTCAAAGGTCATCTGGGGTCACCAGGGGTCAAAGTCTGAAAATCACATCAAACACGATATCTCAAGATAGGAAATATGGGTAAATTTCATATCTGGTATGTTGATGCGTTATGGTCAGGAGATGGTCCCTATCATTTTTGGCGGAGGTCAAAGGTCATCTGGAGTCACCGTGGGTCAAAGTCTGAAAGTCTTGTTAACACAATATCTCAAGATAGGAAACGGATAGATTTTAAATTTAAGGGGTGTTGATGCGTTATGGTCAGGAGATGGTGCCTAAAGTTTTTTGTGGAGGTCAAAGGTCATCTGGGGTCATCAGGGGTCAAAGTCTGAAAATCTTTTTAACAAGACATCTCAAGATAGGAAACTTAAGTAGATTTCATATTTGGTACACTATGTTGATGCATAATAGTCAGGAGATAGTCCCTATCATTTTTGGCGGAGGTCAAAGGTCATCTGGAGTCACTGGGGGTCAAAGTCTGAAAGTCTCGTTAGCACAATATCTCAAGATAGTAAACTTGGATAGATTTTAAATTTAAGGGGTGTTGATGCTTTATGGTCAGGAGATGGTGCCTTAAGTTATTCGTGGAGGTCAAAGGTCATCTGGGGTCACCGGGGGTCAAAGTCTGAAAATCTTGTTAACAAGACATCTCAAGATAGGAAACTTATATAGATTTCATATTTGGTACAGTCATTTGATGAGTTATAGTCAGGAGATGGTGCCTATTGTTTTTGATGGAGGTCAAAGGTATTTGGGGTCACCGGGGGTCAAAGTCTGAAAATCTTGTTGATATAATATCTCAAGATGTCTGTCTATCTATCTATGTATGGCTTTTGTGGAGGTCAAAAGGGCATCTGGAATAACAAAATTATTTTTTGAACATGCTTGTTTAACATTTGAGCGAGAAGTTAATGGTGCATGATGTCAAATTTGAAATGGTACATTTATGTATCATCGAAAACCTCAATGCATTTTTGCATTCTGGTTGGCTGTTAGAGTACTAAATGACCTTACTAAGTCTGCCAAAAAGTTGAAAAACTTGCATAGTTACTGGTACTGACAAGTTCAAAACGTGAAATACAGCTTACAATATGCAAGGGATGAACTTTAACTAAGATTATCTTACAGTTTACACTATCACAGTGAATGAGTTAAATTTACCTTTCTGTTTTATGATGTCCGTGTTCAAAGACAGTAAATTGCATGTAAATGTTTCTAAAATTGTTGCAAAAATAGGGTAAAGTGTGCAAAATTGAGTCTCTAGTGCTTTCCTTGCAGTTTTTTACATAAAAAGTTTTGCTTCTGGACTGTGATGTACAGTATGGGACATTCAAAGACTTTATGTGTCCAGCAGACAAAAAGGACAAATTGCACAATCTCTTCTGCTTGATAGAAGAGGGAGATTTCACAAACGTCAGTTTTAGCAATCATCGCTAAGTTGCTTGCTAAGTAGAAGTTATGGCTGGTAGCGATAGTGATGAATTTTGGTTTTCACTAAACCTATCACAGTTGACAAGACTTAGAGATTAAAAATTGATTGCAAAAGTTTGGTGAAATTATTTTAAATAATCGTTTGCTAAATTGTGATCAATTAAAGATTTAGGGATGGATTTGGGCGTTAGCTATGATCCCTAAATGTTAATGAAATTGGCTCTGACTGTAGCTAGCATGTATTAGTATGGTCAGTTAGTGGAGTTCTGTGCAACTCTTATTAGGTCTTAGAATTGATTAATAGCAGCGTGACATAAAGGACCAGAATATAAAGGTGATTTTCAAAATTGAAAGTGTGGCTGAAACACTCTGAAAGTAAAACAGGTAATTTCAAACCTTAAATGTTAGTTAAACACTTATTTTCATATGATTAACTTTCACAAATAAAACATTCCATCCTTGTTATGTCAGCAGTCTCCCTAAAAAATCCCTGTTATTAGTGTTTGCACGGGTACTAAAAATTAGGACCCGGGTACCCGATCGCCATACCCGTCGGGTACCCGGGTTACCCGGTGTTACATGCGGTGACTAAAAGATATGAGCATTTTGTAAGGCATACTCCATAAGACATGCATGGTAACATTAACATCTGTATTGGATAGGTATAGCGATCACAGTTCCCAAGTTCAAAAACATTTGATTTGTTAGAAGGTTCAATCGTCTCGTTTTGTTTTAGATCAAAATGACAAGTAAAAAAAAAAAAAACGTAACAGAAAACAGTCAAATAAGAAAATTATACTTCCCAAGGCCTATATCAATTTGATATTGAATTTTGGGATGCTTTCGTACTCGAAAAGCCAGCATAGTAAGAGCTCGAAGCTTCTCCTTTTAAACCACTGATTTAAAAATATCAACTAATCAGAGCCCTGTATTATGGTATTCTCTTGCACGTCAAAAATTACTGATTGTAAACAAACGACGTCATGTTTGTGAACTTCCCTCATACTACTTTGCAATGTGCGTTGGAGTTATCGCTAATGGGGTATGTACGTTCTTACGTAGCTAGGCCTCGTGTCGACATCCAGGCACGGTAACATAACTTTCACACATAAACTTCGTAGTCTGTTTGAGCGCCATTTTGGGGCAAAATAACGTAATATATACTGGCCTATTTTAAAAAAAAAATTGTGAATGTTTACGGTGTTATTACATTGATGTCGTTTTACTTTGCAGATAGCGGCAAAGTGTTGATTTGCATAAAACTGACACCTTTAACCATTAAGAAATATTTGAGGATTATACTCGAGGTGGCATACCGTATTGATAATAAGATCGTATATACATGCAAGGCTCAGTTTACCTAGCATGCTGAACGTTACGGGCACTGTCTTTGCGAGCTGGGCGGGGGTGATACAGTATGTCTTGCTATGTCTGCGTGAAACAGTACGATGTGATTTTGAATCGGCTGTCAGATAGCTTGCTTGCGAGTAAGTTTATAAGTGATATACATGTGATGTGTGAGAAGTAACCCACTACGTGACGATAGCGCGATCGGGCCGCACGCTGATAAAAATTTCAACTTCAGAAACGAAGTACAGACAACTATCAAACTTACACATAATATCTAGGGACTCTCTTCATTCTCAGTCTCGGAGAATGTTTACCCAAATTGGCAAAATATTTTAGTCCATTACCGTGGGCAATGGCGTAAATGGGATGATCCTTTTCGCGCATTTTTTTTTAAGATTCGGGTAGTAGATTTGGAACCGGGTAATATGATGGCGGGCGGGTACCCGTGTACCCGGGTTACCCGTGCAAACACTACCTGTTATGTGAGGAAGTGATTTACAGGACCATCCTTTTCCAACACACAAAACAGCCTACAGACTGGCTAACTTCAGTTTTATTCATATTTATGAAGTACTATGAGGCTACATCTTAGTGATGGTTTCTAGGTAGTCTATGCACCTCCACTTCAGTCTGGGGTCATTCAAGAAAAACATTGGCCATATACTGTACCCTTTCATTAGCTTTTTGCATCCTATACCCTAAAAAAGCTGAGTCATTCCCTTAAATCGCAGTGAACAGACCTTAATGAAGCATCCTGTTGAAGACAGAATGTTGTAAAATATAGTCAGGGAATGGTGACACTCACATCAGTGTTTTGTAAAATGCCATATTTTAGAAAGCTCAACCATTTTGTGCCCCCTTCCCCAAAGATTTTCAAAAATTGAGAGTGCTCAAGAGTTCTAGACATTGCCAATAACTTCGTGGATAAAAACATGTTAATATTACATAATATCAACTAAAATTTTGCAGCAATATTAAGGGCTTAAAAGAAGAGTTAAATTTCCAAAACTGATGTTGAGTCAATGCTTAAACAAACATGCTTTGTAACAGTTTTTGACCCTTCACTTTTACCAGTGAATGCAAAGTATAGCAGTCGCTTTATGGACTTGTTACAGTGTTTACAATTTGTACCTTGTTGGTTTTGTTACGTTGTAAGTGTTTGTAAATTAAAAGGAGTTAACCATCAAAACAGATAATTTATTTAAGGATGTCTCTGGTTTCATTACACGTTAAGGCATATTACTTGAGGGATATTTCAATCACGTGGTTCTTGGAACGACTGTATAGGGTTCTCAGAAGCCCTTTCTATAGTTTTTGTCAACTGCCGTTCTTTATGACATGGTCGTTACCCTTCTTTTCTTACAGTTTGAAACATCTGAACAACCTGTTGACTTAAAAGTTTAGGCGTTGTTTTAAGAAAAACATTGAACGCGGGATTTCGTTTCATAATGAAGCAACTTACAACTGTAACAACTAAAGTTAAATTTTATTTTGTTCAGAACTGAAGACCATCACAGAGGGTTAGGAATAGAGAACGGATAAGAAAACGTAGTCTCCCGGATGCGAAAAATTGCGCAATATTAACTGCGTAGTTTTCTTCTGACCTAGACGTTTCGCCCTTACGAATAGGCGCTTTCTTTGCCGGTGACCACATGATCAGCCGAACGACATATGATACAGTTGATTATATCTATTGCTACTGTGGCCTGAAAAAGCCATTTCGAGATTTTGATGTGTTTCAGTTGAAATTCAAATGTGTCATGCGCAGGACCTATATACCTGTATGCTTAACCGCATCTAAATAACTTAGTCAACATCAACCCAAGTTTTTTGTTCTGCTTTTTGTAAATACATACTTGCCAACCGTTCCGTTTTAAGCGGAACCTTTCCATTTTCTGAGCTTTAAAACCTGTAAAAATCAGAATGTTCCATTTTCTGACTTTTAGAATTAAAAATGTACTAATAGTAAAAATGATCAGTAAAGTTGTGAAGCAACAAAACGAAGTCATTCTTTGCATACAACTAAGGGATTTCCACATAAATTGTGAACATTTAGAGAGGAAAAGAGGTGTTTCACTCCCTGGACCCCACCCATTGAGGTTAAGCATGTGTGCCCTTGCTGTGCACAGTGGATCATCTGCTACATATGTTCCGTTTTCTGAGATGACAATTTTGGCAAGTGTGTAAATATTCTCACATTAGATTTTTTTTTCATTGGTGGCTGTACTTGACGGTATGGTATAATTAGATTTAGCAATCTTGTAAGGCAAATTTAAAACGGTTCCTTTGAGCAACCATACTGTAAGGGAAAAGACCACAAGCTGCGCTCTTATCCAACCTAAGAAAGGGGAGGCCGGTGAGAAATTCTATACTGTTTTTTGTTGTTGACAATTATAGTAGGAATGGGAAGAAAGATCTCTGATGAGGAGTAGCAAAATAAAAGACTGCGTAGTTATCTCTCTCTACCCTTAAACCTCATTAGCCAATACGATAGCTAAGTTACATCTCTTCTGATGTGGAAGCATATGCTTGCTTTGTTGGTGATCATGCGATGCATTCACAAGTGATCCGGGTGAACTGTCCAACTGAATAAGCACTGCCATTGAACAATACTGAGAACACTAAGGAAGTTAAAAAATATTGAAATTGTCATTTGTGAGGAAATTTTGATATTTTGAACTTCCAATAATATGATTGAAATTCTGACAGTTTTGGCTACGGCCGGAAACGATTAATAAAATAATCCTTCTGCAATCTAAACACGTCTATTTCCTAGATCTAGTAGATAATATCATCCACTACTTGTTTTATTCAGTCAAATTTAACATTATTTATACGTTTCACTCATAAAAACTTTTCTAAAACTCAAGCTTGTATCATAAACATTTCTTTTTCCCTCACCTCCCATCACTCATGTTTCACCTGTATAAATTTTCAACACTGATATATTTTTCTGAAATGCGCAAACCGCCTTATAAAAAAATCAAGTGTTTGGTCTGACGGTAGAGCATCCCCCTAACACGCGGAAGGCCTGGTTTCGATTCCCAGCTCGAATCATACCAAAGAATCTAAAAATGGAACCTACTGCCGTCTGGGAGTTGCTAAGTTTAGCAACTTTTTGTTAATATCACTAGAACCGGTAAAGAACACCTCCATTCGCGAGTATGAATGCCTTGCATTCTGGTTGTAGTCACCATCGTCCAGCTTTAGTGTATGCTGTACAGCATGAAGACCCAAACATAAGTTCAGTGCCTCTAGCCAGTTGTCATGAAGTTATGGGTGAAATGTTGTATTAGATAGTTAAAATCTAATCATGGGATTATTTCCTCACTTTAAAAAACACTAACATGTGGTTTGGATAGCTTGCCACAGGATGCTTTGTTGAAGTGTTTTTCAATACTGAGCCAATGATGGCCTTAGCCTGTCCCATACAACAAATTTTAGAATATACCCAATTAGATGCCTTCAAATCAAAATTCTAGGCACTGCAGATGTACGTCAGCAACATCCATTTGCCTCACACTGACTACCAGCCTAAGATCAATGGCTTTGTAAATCAAAATGGCAAGAGCTCTGGGATTCCTTTTTCCCCAAAAAATTGCGCCGAATAAAACCTACTGTAGGAACTGAGTGGAATTGAGTCCCCAGTAAACGAAGAGATGATAAAGTCCTGACCAGGGCCCACATTAGTCACACTTACCTTACCCATGCCTATTTACTTCACGGGAATGAATAAGCATATTATATACCTTGTGACTGCGCTTTTAGCATCAGCCCATTCTTGGTGGTTGTTATGAATACTCTCACATTCGCCAGGAATCCTACAGTGTGCCCGACCTGAAAACCTTGTTTGAACAAACAGATCCTTCCCTTAGTCTTGGCTTCCTCAAGGAAAGTAAACTTTATAGAAGTTTTTGACATGATTCCCCCCCCCCCCCTTTACTATCTTTTTAATGGAAATTGACCCCCGTTTTACTTTTTTTAGGTAGTTTTACCTCAACAATGTAACTTTTTCTGCTGGGGCCAATGTACATGTAGTTTCAGTATACCTATACAGTTGTAATACAGTTGATTTTAGCAAGAGTACTGGTAGTTCAATTGTAATCAAATGTGGAACAGAGAAATGCAAATCTTTGTTTTTCACCACAGGTCACAAAAACCCTTGCTAATACTTTATAGAGAAGTATTGGCATTTGTGTATTATGATTATGGTTGTTAAAAGTAGTTGTACCAATCATTTTGTAAATACTTTTAAACTGTTTTATGTCTTTTTATGTGGTTTACTGTGTTTTTCTGTTTTATGAAATGAAATGCTGTCAAATTCCTTTTATGGTCAAAAACGATGAAATTTCCAGTAAAACATTTGTTGCTCTTGTCCACATTCTTTTGCAGATTCACAATGATTTGAAGCAGTTCCATGACTATTTAGGCACCAAACAATATGTTGAGTCAGCTGATGTTCTTCAAAAAGTGGTTTGTGATTCTTTCTACAGTCTTGATATCATTTCTGATTCCTTGCCAAATGCAGGCAAGGAATCTATGCAATGATGATGTCGTGTTTGTGTGTGTGCATGTAAGTGTGTGTGATGCCTGCTTGTAAACACAATATCTCAAGAAGGGTAACCCTGAGGAATATCATACTTGACGTGTTGATTGTTCATATTGAGTAGATGATCACTATAGTTGTTGGTAGACGTCAAAGTTCATTTGGGGTCACCAGAGGTCAAATGGTAAATACCTTGGAAATTGCTTGTAAACATGAATGATCCCTATTTTTTTTTGTGGGGTCAAAGATCATTTGGGCTCACCAAAGATAAAAAGGTCAAAACACTGTAAACACTATTCTAGAAGGGTAACTGTGAGGGCTCTCAAACTTACCATGTGGATTGCCCATATTGAGTAGATGATCCCCATTGTTTTCATTGGAGGTCAAATGTCTGTTGGGGTCATCAGAGGTCAAAAAATCAAAACCTTGAAAATACTACATCTCAAAAAAGGTAATTGTTAGAGTTAATATTTATGAGTGGATAGGGTTAAAGAGCATTGAATGATATGAGTAATGTTAGAGGCATATAAGTTTTTGGAATAGTTTATCCGCTTTATTATGTATGATCAAGTGGGGTAATTTGAAAATGTGTCCTGAAGCAAACTCAATGGTATTAAGAAGATGTAAAAAAGCAAAAGCGCACATCACTTGGTATTTATGTTGACTCTGATTTGAAGTTTTGCCATATTATTACATTTAGTACCAGTATTAGTATACACATAGGAGAAAGTGTGTAGAGCAAATTATAAAATGTTAAAAGGAAATATCTGTTCATGAGGCTGACATGTTAACTTCATATTTGGCATGGGTATACTGATTTTGCCACAAGTATATATATTTTCTTGAAATTTAATTCCTACTGTTAAATGGAAGTTCCTAGCAGTGTCTGGAATATGTGAGTTTAAACAAAGGCTGTATGAGGGTCATTTGAAGACATAGTCTGAAAATATTGGAGAAGGTCCATGTCCACAAAGCAGAGGATAGTTGGGGAACTTCATAAGTGTCAACTTGTGAACAGATGCAGAGCCCTGTATAATGCAAAAGAATTTCTTTTAAGGCATACGAACATTGTCTCTTCAATAACCCCAAAGAAAACATGAAGATAACAATAAATTTAGTATCAAAGATTGTTTAAAGTTTTATACAAGCCTTGTGCCACTGTCTTTATAGGGACATGTAAGTGGGAACTGAATAATTAAATACACTATGGGTTATTAGTTTCATAAAAAGAACTAAATCACTGATCATTTGGATCAAATACCCTTGAGCGTGCATGAACTGTGATTGCCTAATTAAATGAATCAAATTGTAATTGACCCCCCTCTTTGCAAATTATTGGTCTTGGTTATCTAACATAATTTATCATGGTTGACTGCCAGTACTAACCACAATGTCCAGAAGGATTATCTCATTAAATCTTAAAAGGAACCTACTGCCATTGTTCGTGATGCTCCGCATTAGCAATGGAGTAGGGAAAACAAGCCAGTGAGCCACAACTGGAAAAAAAGCTGTGGCCTGCTCGACTTGAACCAATAGGTTGGAAACTGGGACGTAAAACTCTAACTCATTAAATCTTACTGCTCAATGGACTTAACCATTTCCTATAACTCTATTTAGCCCTCTGGGCAATGCTTTTTGTCAGAAAGTAGTTCAGCCGATCAAAGCAAGCATAATAGTGTCTACTTTGTATCAAACAAGGGACACTTGTACTCTGTTATGCTGTTCCCATAAGTAGACAAAAGGCAAATTGAAAGTCTTGTTAATTTCTGGATGAATAGGGTTATCTTTTTTCTTAATTTTCAATTACATTGCAGCCATTGCAAAGGGCATTTCACCAAAAAAACAAATACAAAAGGGCTGCCAATAATAGCAAAGGTAACACTGTCTTTTCAGATGTCTCTATGTTCCAATGCATGGAGGACAGTGTTAGGATGAGGGCTTGTTCTAACACTTACCTCAATGAAGTTGACTTTTCGGAACATAGAGATATCTCTATAGAGAGCTGTCCTCAATACCCGAAATTTTGCTTAAAATGAGCATGTTTTTAAAAATTGCCTTTTAATCAAATTTGTACATAGTGTACCAGCATCATAACTGTGTGTGAGATTTCTCTTGTTTCTGGAGGTCAAATGTTATTTGGGGTCACAAAAGGTCAAAACCTTGTAGACATGACATTTTTAGGGGGATAAATGTGGAGGGATCTCACACTCAGCTTGTGATTTGGGAATTGCTCATATTTAGCATTTTAATGGTCATGTAGGTAGGTGTTCCGTGTTGTTTTAAGTTGGGTTGAAAGGCCATTTTGGGTCACATGATTTCAAAAGGTATTACTTTTATATCTTAATAATTGTGAGGGATCTCATGTTTGTTATGTAGGCATCCATGTTTGTCATATGGCAAGGAATCACTGAGCCTTTTGGCTTTCTAGTTAGCTCGTTAGTGGGAGCAATTGTGACAATGAAGCAGATCAGTTTGTCAGTCTGTCTATGTGTCTGTTTCTCAGTTTTGTGTCTCTGACTGTCTTGTGTCTCACAAACTACCACCAGTGAGGCCAGAGGTACACTTTGGTGAAAATCATACAAATTTCTGTGATAAAACATCCCATTAGGTAGGAAAATGTCCCATAAGGTAGGAAACTTGGATTGATTTGTAACTTTGCATGTATACAGCACATGTGTTTTGGAAAAGAGGAACCATTCAGTTTTTGGTGGAAGGCAAAGGTCACCTTGGGTTACCAGGGTTAACCTTTCCAGCATTATTTGGAATAGATGTATTTTGTAAGTCCCAGTGCATTTTTAGTTGTGGTTATTAAGGTACACTAATAGATATTATGTTCTGGTTTGGATTTCAGAGAGAGAACGTAAAGATACTGTCGTCATCTCCGTTATCTGATCACCACATTGTCTCAGCTTTGCATGTAAGATTAGGTTTCTCTCCGTTTAATGTAATTTATGAAGTGTTAGTCTTCTTTTACTTGAATTGATTATTTTCCTTTTTTTCTTCTTTTTCCTTTTTTTTGTTAATATTAAGGTAAATTTGGTTAATAAAACATGGATTACAATTAGTAAATATTGGAGTGATCATGCCCACTCTGCCTTGACTGAAGTTAGGCTGTGCCCATATATCAGGCAGAATAACTTTGAAGTGGCTTTAAAAATAAGTTGTATGGAGTATCACAACTTTTTATCTGAGTGGCACCTCTTTGTCATGGTGCTAAAACACCTTAGCAGATTTTGTCCCGGTGCAGCATTCTGACAAAACAGCCAGGGGAGAACACTTGCAATGAAACCAAGGATAATATGAATAAAAGGTTTTCATAAACACTCACTTCCTTCATGTTTTTAAAACTTTAGGTGCTCAGTACCAGGCAGATTCATTCTTAAAGTTGGACATGCATTTAGTCCAATCTAAATATATTGAGCTAATGATAAAATAGTGATACCTATTGCCTGGTTATAGACTTGCTTACCCACTGTTACTCAAAGACAGTAATTGCACAGTAGAAATAACAGTATTAGAAAGTCACTGTAGACATGGGCTTACGATATTGTGCATGGCCCTGCCACAACCAAATAAAATGAAAAAAACTGACCTGTAGTGTGTGCATGCTTCACATTTTTGTGGGTTCAACAAAAGTCATGATTTCCATAGATTTTAATCAACCTTTTTTTTTATTTATCTAACAACCCTGGTGCAGGTGAGCAGGAAAACTGGTCTGGACCTAGAAAGAGTTACATGAAGGATCATTTGTAATTAATGAATAGACCAAAGCCCATGATACTATTGTATGTATAGGCCTATTTTAATGTGTGGAAAGAAACTGAAGAGCTCTGACTGGTTTTCTTCCAAACCAGTTTTGGAAAAAAAATTTTTCCAGAAATGAAGTAGCGTTATTTTCCGGTAAGGGAGTAAAATTTCCCACAATTTTCCCCACATTTTCATGTAAAAAAAAAAAGGAATGATGTCCTTCCAGTTGCCAAAATTCCCCCCCAAATGCCCAAATTTTCCATCAAGGCACCTTCCAGCTTCCAACTTTTGGACCCATGCTTCCAATTTTACAGTCAGCAATGGTTTTCTGTAACTAGTTTGACATTGTTAATATTCTGGATAAACATTTCAAAATGTGGTTGTTCTAAACTGTGGGTAAAGTAACTATCAATGATCTTTAATACTTTCTATATATTTCCTTTTTAATACATTCCATATTTTTCATTTATGCAATATCATTAGTGTGAGGTTGCTAATAGTCATGCAGAATGATTATGCAATTTGGAGGTGATCTGTGTGGAATCGCAAGGGCGATTAGTCACAAAAATATGCATTAAAATGATTGACTCATTAACTTGCAATGAAATAAAAATGTTGCTATCAAGAAGGATGAATGCTCTATGATAGTAAAGTTCAAATTGTAATATTTCAATACCAAGTTTACCTTTCACAGTTTTTGAAAACTACATATACTTGACATATTTGGGAATATCATGTATGTTTTTATGCATGCTACACACACCAGGTTGCACTTCGTGTAGCCAGGTGTAAGTGTTATGTCAGACTTTCATGACATTTACACATTAATATGGTAGCCAACATAGTCACACACTCAAGAGTGTTAGTTAATGTTTTGTTAAATTTGCCAGTAGTTGGTGATATCACTATGTTTGAAAAAATATGCTCTAAATGTTGAAACTGCTTAGAAAGCTGTATCATTTTTCCTCTTAAATGTTTGCTTGCTTTAAATGGTGTTGGGAGGAAAGAAGTTACATGCATGCCTGTTATTTTTTTTCTGTTTTAAGATTTGTGAGGGGTGAAAACTTTTTATGACAAATTTGGAAGAAGAAAGACCAGGTGTATTGGAGAAGGCAATCTGGGGCCCTCAGAAATTGTGTTCTAAAATGACTAAGAATTTAGTAATGTTCTGGGTTTCTGGCTGCATGTGACGCTTGTAAACATGATATATCATAACAGGAAATTGGACATTTTTCATTTTGTTATTGAGAGGAAAAACCCTATCATTTTTGGTACAGGTCAAATGTCACTTGATGTTAATACCAAAAAACAAGCGACCCTAACCTTGTTAACATATCACTATAACATATGGCAGACATAGGTTTATGAGGATAGTTTTTGTGGAGAGTGCAAGAGTAAATGTTGCCCAAATAATGGCACCTTTTATCATGTTTATCACCCAAATTGGGAGGGTGAGTGCCTCCCTGCCTCGTACCCCAATACCCCCATGATGACAGACACCTTTCGTATTTGGGTAAATACTTTAATCAAGTTAATTCACAGTTCCTCATTAGAATCCTGTCATTAAGAACTGGGGCTTCAAGACATTTTGTAGCACTATCAATGCAATATGTATTATGAAAAAGTATGAAAAAGTTTGACTTCAAGAATAAGATTAATATTCATTATGGTTTTCTTTTCATATAAAAATAAGGGAAATAATGTGCATGTTTTCTTCTAGCTTTTCTTTTGTAGTAACTGTCAAATTTCCACTTCCTATTTTTATTTCTGTTACAGACAGAGACAGTTACAAGAGAAGAGAAGCTTAAGGATCATCTCAACCAGATGTGGTCTCATTGCATTAATTTCCATAAAGTGGAGGGAGGATTAGGATCATCTTTAACGATAGGTATTCTTTTTCATTCCTTGCCAAAGGCAAGTGAGGGAACCTATTCAATGGTAGTATTCTGTGAGTGGGTGTGTATCTTTCTAACACTTTGCTTTTAAACAGGATATCACAAATGAGGATTGTTTCAACACTTCATATTTGGTATATAGATTTGTCATGTAGAAAGGGAGGACTTTTTGTTTTGGAGGTCATTTTGACATCATTTTGGTCGATTTGTGGGCAGCAGAGCAGGGGATGAAAGTTGAAAACCTTGTAAACACAATATATTTAGTTGGGAAATATATTACTTATGCTCTTCATATATGATATTATAGATTTGTCATGTGTTTAGGAATGACCTGATTGTTTTGCTAGAGGTCAGAGGTCATTTTAGGTAACCAGCTGTTAAAATGTGAAAAGCCTGAAAATGGCTTGTAAACACATATCATGACAGAGGTGATCAATATTGTTCATACAGTTTGTGGTGTATAGACTCTTCATTTGGAGATGTGTGAAGGCCCTGACACCATTCAGTTTGTACCTCTTATGATATAATGAAATCGTTTGAGGAAAATCCTGGTTCATCTACTGCATCATTGATACAATTTGGAGTTCTGTGTTCTCTGTTCCAAACATCAAAATATAGCAGAGATGCCAACTAGTATCAGGGTTCCCATAGCATGAACAAGTCATGGAAAACTCACAGAATTTTATTTTCATTTTCCTGGCCTGAAAAAAACATGGAATATTGTAGAAATTGTAGAAGTCATGGAAAAGTCATTAAATTTAGCCTAGACCAGTCTTTTAATGTTTTACAAGTAAATAAATTTACTCATATGTTTTGCTCACTCATTTATTTGACCATGAAATAATCATGGTCAGGTCATGAAATAGTCATGACATTTTATTTTTGATTCCATGACTTAGTCAAAGGAATCTGTGTGATGGTGATGTTGTGTGTGCAGAGTTGTGTGTGTGTGTGTGTGTATGTGTGCATATGGGTGTGTTTGTGACACTTAGGCTTGTAAACTTAATATCTCAAGAAGGGTTAGTGTTACTGATCCAATGTTTAGTTTGTGGGTTGGCCATATTGAGCAGATAGTCCCTATAGTTTTTTGTAGGTCAAAGGTCATTGAGGTCAAAATATTAAAACCTTTTAGACAAAATATCTCAAGAAGGATAAATATGACTACTCTCACATTTGGTGTGCGGGTTACCCATATTGAGCTCAGAATTCCTTTTGCTTTTGGTGAAGGCCAAAGGTCACTTGGGTCACCAGAGGTCAAAACATCAAAACCTTGAAACCACAATATCTCAACATTATATGAAATAGCCCTTACCAAAACTGCCCATCACTAAACAGTCTTAAACCTGACTTTTGGGCATCTAAGTCAGGTTTTTCCTTGATGTTCACACCTACAGTTTATATAGCCACTCCAACCCTAAAAACAATAAAAATATGATAAAACCCTTTTAGCATCAAAGTGGCTGTAAACTGAGGATGTTAACATCAAGTAAAAACCTGACTTATCACCGAAAAGTCAGGTTTTAAACCATCATTTGGGCATCTAAGTCAGGTTTTTCCTTGATGTTCACACCTACAGTTTATATAGCCACTCCAACCCTAAAAACAATAAAAATATGATAAAACCCTTTTAGCATCAAAGTGGCTGTAAACTGAGGATGTTAACATCAAGTAAAAACCTGACTTATCACCGAAAAGTCAGGTTTTAAACCATTTAGTGGTAGGCAGTTTTAGTAAGGGCTATTTCATGTAATGATATACCTGCTGCCTGTAATGCACAGTGACTTGTTCATTCATTGGTCTGTTTAAGGGCAACACCCGAATATGACCAATTAGATACAGTGGTATTTACTTCGACGCTTTTGGGATGGGTACCATGATGGACTTTAGGCCACACATGGAACTGCTTATTCTGGATTTATTATCATTGTTTTTTCATCATGTCATCCAGGCCAATGAAACAAAATCTTAAGCCTGAATATGCCAAAAGGCAGTATTTCATCCTTAAAAGTAGTCAAAATGCAAACTCAGTAAGCTGTAACAAATTATGTGGGCAAAGCTGTGTAGCTTAATGGTAAGTACGGCTGACGTTAGGCCTAGCCTACGGAATAATGTTAGTTGACTAAGCCTGTAGTTTTAAGTGTTCTTGACCTGTTTTGTTTTAACATAAATCATTTGGAGGTAATAGGTTTTTGATGTCTAAAATACTCTTTTTGAATGTGAAAGATACTGGAAACCATATTTGAAAGTTGGCATCTCTGCAATAACACTCACCCTTGTTTCAAACTCAGAAATGAAGCTGTTGTAAGGTCTCATCAGTGAAAATAAATTTCCTGTCACCTCTGTTTCACTTTACAGAAGCTGTGATATTGTTTTTGTCAATTTTCTGTTTTTTCTCCCTTTTATTACAGCTAAAGATCCACAGCTGCCCAACATGTTACAAGCAATGCACACAATGGGAGAGTTAAAATGGAAATTTAATTCTTTTGGTATGTTACTTATCACATCAAATTTATCAAAATTCATTTCGTAGAATACTTTTGATACTTTATGGAGTTTTTTTAGAACTAACTGAAATCACTCTATTACTTATGGCTAAATTTATTTCATTTTCTTTGTGAAGACAACTCAGTCTCACATAGGTAGCCTGCGACTTTTAATTGGTTCCCTATAAGTTCTATATCATGTTTTAAATTGCTTGGGTTCAGGCATTGCATTATTTATGCTAGTGGTTTGTGGCAAATAGTTTAAGTTCATTGTGAATGCTGTGATACTTCTTGTGTGAAATGGAGGGGTCAGCATTTTGAGGGTAATCCAGAATTTAAAAGAAGCTCAGACATTCATTGGGGATTTTTGAAGTAAGAACTTTGTCAAAATGGTATTTTTAATTGCAATTACAGCTTTTGTATTTTTAATTGCAATTACAGCTTTTGTATCCTGAGACAAACTCTCAAAAAGGGGCATTTTGGAGGGTTTTGAGAAGGCTCTTATCACTGAAATAGTCATTGAATGGTGTTTGGGCATGTCACAATAGCATTTCTGAAGACATTTCAACCTTAGACACTCTTTTGTTCCTTTACTCAAGAATATTAAGTTATTTTACAAGGAATATTCCCCAGGTGCAAAATTATGTTCATTCGGGAGGGGAACATGGCAAGTGGAGGCTGTCTGAGCAGGGTCCACCAGTGGTTGGTGGGGAACATACAGAAAATTTGCAAAATAGCAAACTGCAGACAGCTCTACCTCAAACTGTGTAGATTCCTTTTAATAGAACATTGGAGGGCACCCCTACATCCGCTGTGAGGTACTAAAGGCTTGCCAAGACATACTGCAGGTAAATTGGGATTACATGTGTAAAAGGAGATAACTGTCCCCAGCCCATTCGACCAGAATGCCCGACTTAAACATGGCTATTGCCTTCAGTTAATCTATACTTGGCTTGACCTGACATAAGGGACAAATGACTTTACTTGCAACTGGACCACAGTTGAATGAACCTATGACCTTACCAGAGAGTGACCTGTTAAAAATTGCCATTGAGTCAGGATTCTTATTAAGAATTCCTGCCATTTTTGGAAGTGTGTCAAACCCTGTAAGCAAAATACCCTGGAATTGTACAGCTTTATGAGTAAAAATGGATGATATGTGTTCTCTTCACAGCCAAACACTTCCAAGAGAGTATTCTAAACTGTATCATTGAAGAACCAAAGACGGGACTCATATCAGAAATAAACCAAGAGGTGTGTTTTATAGTTTTATATTTTTTTGATTTATATTTTTTTTCTAATATGTGGCATTTCCTTGCAAATATAAATGACATTACAGAATCATGTAAGGAAAAGGTTATGGTGTATCTGTGCATTGGAAGGTTATGAAATTTTTTTTGATTTACATTTGCTTTTGGTGTGATGAAATCAGTTTGTTAGTTAGATCAGAGAGCTGTTACAGAAGGAGATAAAGCACTTACCTTTCCTTTGAGCTATCAGGATTGCCGACAATAAATCATAATTGTTGTACTCTCGAAAAGTTAAGACCACATACAAAAAGATCAGTAAGTGACAACAATAGTTCTTATCGTTTGCTAGATCTCAGATATTTGGAGCATGATTTCAACCATTGCCATAGTATTGTCAGTCGTCAAAGAAATAAAAAATTATTCTGTTTCTGTACGCCAGTGGCCACTTTTTTGATGGGTTCAGTTGAGCTTCAATTAAGGTGTAGAACATCAAAACATACTTTGCTGGTTCAGGAACAATCCGGAATCTTTTCAAAATGCATATACAAATATTAGACTCTGCATACATTCCTGAAAGGCGTGGTCAGTGACCAATGGCAAAAATTAGAATCATAAAAGAATCTGATCACTTAGAAGTGCAGTTAAGTCGTTTTGTCTTATGGGCTGATGCAGGTCTCACACTTGTCGGCAATGCTGATAGCTTCGAAGCATTGTCAGTATGAGTTCTTTGTTTGAGGATTAGGCTAGTATGAAAGGACTGATTTCTCATTAGAAGGGCTAAGTCAAGCAAACTAACAAGAAGTACTAAAGGACCTGTGAATCACAGTCTCTTCTCCTGAAAAGGATTAAAGTTGCCTCAATACATATTGTTTGATTTGATGAAATTGAATGAAGTGCTTTACATCCTTCCGTAACAGCTCCCTGGTTAGATAGAGTTTTACAGCCCAGTTTCCAACCTATTGGTTCAAGTCAAGCCAGCCATGGCCTTTTTTCCAGTTGTGGCTCACTGACTTGTTTTCCCCTCTCCATTGCTTATGCAGAGCATCACGCACAATGCAGTAGGTTCCATTTTTAGAGTCTTTGGCATGACTCGACCTGGGAATAGAACCCGGGCCTTCCGCATGAGAGGTGGATGCTCTTACCCTTAGACCAAACACGCGGTTTTGTGACAAGAAGTGATTGATCACTGTGTTCTGACCAAGATACATGGCATAATACATCCTATGGAATTCATGTATTTTATAAAGCCAGTTTAGTGAAATAACAGAAAGTAAAAGGTATTCTTAAAATAAATGTTGAGAGTCTAGGAATCACTCTTTAGTTTGCTGACTCAGTATAAAAGTAATTAAATCTGTTGAGGGATTAAAGCTACTCTTCAGTAATGTTGTACTTGTTGTTTCAAAGATGTCATAACAATATTACTCTCACTATCTCTGTGAACTGGTCAATCAATAACATCTACAGGACAGTGTCTTCTTCAGTTTTTCAGCCTAAACATCAGGACAAACCAATTTTCACTTTAAGTTAAGAAGTATTTAAATCTGTTCTTCAGTATAAAAGAAGAACTTCTCAAGCATTGTGTGTATTTGCAAAGTTTTAGTAAATTAGATGAGAACACACGACAATTGTATGCACGTCGTAAATGAAAAGTGTTGCACGTCGTAATTGAAAAGTGTTGCAACAACACAGGATAGTTTACATTGTGATATTTGTATGAAGTTCTTATTGTTTTGCAAAAAATACTTTTGCTCCATGCAATATGTGTTTATATTTTTCAGGCACTTGTTATCAGAACTAATGTTGAAGAGAAAGCAAGCAATGCCAAGGCACCAGAGGAAACATTTAATCAACTTCTGGATGCCCTAGGCCTTTTACACAAGCTTTTCTCACGGTGTGAATTTAAAACTGATGACAGCTCTTCCATATCCTTAATGAAAATGTTGGGTAAGGCTGAAGCAGCTTACTTTATATGTTTAAGTATTTATTCAGGAGTTTTTTTTCCATGTTGACCAAAAGTCAGCAAAATAGATGGAAAGTTTCAACATTCAATAGACAATACTTCACAGTTTTTGTAATTACAAGATTTTCATGCTTCAATCAAACATGTTACCTATGTCTCCACTGTTATACCCATTGATTCATTTCTCTATTTCTTGCAAAATGATGGATCCGTGATAATTGAACTTTTCTGCCCTTATTTTTCTTTTTCATCAGCAATCATTGTGCAAGTTTGATACAATGCCTTTCATTTTCCCAATCCTGTATCTATGTCATTTAATTTGCAAGTATAAAATCTGAAACAAGTTACTATAGGCTAGACAAGATGTTACTGTTTTGTATATGACTGATTTTGTGTTGAAATCTATGTTCTAAGTTTGCACACATCTCCATCTTGTTAAAGTCAGTTTTTGTTTTGCAATTCATTTAATAACTTTATATTGAAGTTAAATGTAAACTCTATTCAAGAATTTTGCTGTAGACAGAAATCCCCCAAGCTTGAAGCTGTATTTATCCATTTTTGGTTTCGATGAAGGAGAAACCTATGCATTCACGATGGCGTGTGTGTGTATGTATGTGTGTATGTGTGTGTGTGTGTGTGTGCGTGTATGTATGTGTGTGTGTTTGTGACACTGCTCATTAACACAATATCTCAAGATAGGAATGTTTGACAGTTTTTAAACTTGGTACATAGATGTAACATATTGAGAGGAAGAACCCTATTGTTTTTGGCAGAGGTCAAAGGTCATCTGGGGTCACTGGGGATCAAAGTCTGAAAATCTCGTTAACACAATATCTCAAGATAGGAAGCTTGGGTAGATTTCATATTTGGTATGTTGATGCGCTATGGTCAGGAGATGGTACCTATTGTTTTTCTCAGAGGTCAAAGGTTATTTGGTGTCACTGGTGGTCAAAGTCTGAAAATCTCATTAACGTGATATCTCAAGATAGGCAGCTGGGGTAGATTTCATATTTGGTATGTTGATGTGTTGTGGTGAGGAGATGGTCCCTATAGTTTTTGGCAGAGGTCAAAGGTCATCTGGGGTCACCGGGGGTCAAAGACTGAAAATCTTGTTAAAGGGATATCTCAAGGTGTCTATCTATCTATGTATTGCTTTTGTGGAGGTCAAAAGGGCATCTGGAAACACAAAATTATTTTTTGAACATGCTAGTATAACATTTGAGTGAGAAGATAATGGTGCATGATGGCAAATTTGAAACAGTACATTTATATATCATCAAAACCTCAATGCATTTTTGGATTCTGGTTCATTTTGAACTTTGGACTTACACCTGGTGTTCATGTGACCACATGTGGTAATTTGAAATCAAGGTGCTATACAGTGCAATGAACACTAGGACAGTCATGTATATTGCATTATACAGTAGCTCTGTATGGTAGGTACCTAAAAGTAACACATTGTTTACTCTGCACCAGTATGGGTGTGCTCCTAATCACCAATAGAGTGACACCCTTCCTGATAATCACATGCAAACTTGGAAATTCCCACAATTTCGTAAGATAGGGCTGAGCTAATCTGTGAATGCGTTCATTAGTGACAGAGATTGCACAGTAGGCGTACAATAAGCCTACAATGTAAACATCATTGTCCATGTACATTGTGAATATTTGGCAGCTGAGAATGATCAACTCTGAGATTGCTGAATGTAGGCAACATGTGATGGATTATATAGCTTTATATCACAGATAAGTTGACTGAAATAGCTACTCACTTGAAAGTAGTGACAAGCCATCACAGTTGAGATTGAGAATTTTTTTTTTTTTAGATTTTTTATGGTGTATTTTTTTCCATTTGCTGCAAAACTTTTAACTTCTGTCTCTACTGTAGTGGCATGACAGTCACCTTTAATTTCTGCTGCATTTTGTGTTTCTAAACACAATCAAAGTGTGAATCAACAGAGACTTGTTGACACTTAATCTGTAGAGTGTTTCAGTATAGGGCACAACAGTGACAGCACAAGGAAACTTCCCCCTCTCCCCCTCCAAAAAATTAGCAACAGCACCCAAAGTCTCATCATGTCCACAAATTGGTTAAGAAAGCAACTGGTAACTGTTGTTACTGGCTTTCGGTGTTCTCATTAAATGTTTGCCCTACAGTGTAGGTGGTCCCTGCATGGTAGGAATTAGCACTTGACCAGACCTTTTTAGTGCATTCAAATGACATTCATTTTGATTCAGCCTATACGCTTCCAAAACAAAGGTGTACTTAAGTTTTGTCACATAACAAAGAAATGTGACATGGGGGCAGCCTGATGCACACAGTTTCAAAAGAAATTTCTTTGATTGACTGTTGCCATTAATTTTATCCTATTGCATTCTTCAGTCCTTAGTTAGAATTAGGGACTAGCATGCTCATTAGCCAGTTAGGAAATTTCTTGTGTAAGCAGTGTGCATCAGCTCTGGCTTCAGTGAAAATTTGCAAATTTTTAAATGTGATGTACAGCATTTGTGTTATGTTTACAGTATTTGTGTTATGTTTTTATTCTGTGTCTTGTTGTTTTTGTTACTCTGTTATTCATGAAGGTGTTTGTAGATTATAAAAAGCTAATTTTATTTAAGATTATATATGTACCTTTGCAGGGTTTCCGTCAGAGGGGGGAGGGGGGATTTGTCCCCCCCTTTCCAGAAGAAGGTGGGTAAAATCCCCCCCTTTTCGTTTCCATAAAAATTAGAAAATTGTCAATATCTTGGTTTCTTACTTAAAAAGAAAACACTTTTGCACCAATGTTTGAACTAACACAAATAAATGGCCTTTAAAACCTTCAAATTGCACCTTACAGGGGCCTTAAAGCAAGCCTTTCTCCCCCTCAACCCACTCATAACTTTAGCCTAGGACAGCATCAATTTGGACTTGAGGTTTAGCAGTAATAAATCCCCCCTCTTTTTGTGTTTCTGGCAGAATCCCTGCTTTGTTACTCTGTGAGATATAATCCATTTGAGATACTTGGTCTCCAAGGACTGTAACATTTTTAATCATCCTTTTCACTAGTTTTTCCGTAAGTGCTATTCTTTATGAAGGGGGGGGGGTTCTCCTGTCACAAGTATTTTGGTTCACTTGGGCAATTCCACAAGTCAAATGTACATATTTCTATTAGTAACACATCATAAGTAGGAATCCTGAACAAGTGCAACCAAAACAGAAGTGTTAAGACACTTGAGAGCCGTGTGTTTATTTTCCTGAAAAGTTAATAGCAAGTGTCATAAAACACAGAATTTAATAGAATTACTCCATAGATATCTTGATACCATCGCAACTAATAACCTGATACCTAGAATACTTGTATGCATGTGTTTACTTTGCTGGTGATCTGTGACAAAAGTGGGCATTCTTTTGAGCCAGCAGAGGCTGCAAATTTACCACTCTTCCAGCCTAGTGTGTGGTATTGATTAAGTATTTCATAAAGTACAGGTTAGTGCTACAAATATTGAAATGCCTTTATTGATAATGAGCAGACCCACCTTGGAATTGGATTATCTGTCTCAGTGCTGTAAAGTGCCACTCACAGGAAGGAAACTGTTTGTGTCGTGGATGAATTTTCCAACGCTATCCTGGATATTAAGTCAGTCGGTCGACTGGTGCGGCCACTTCAACACTAACCTATTTATGTCTAACATGTTTAGATAGCATTTGCTTTGTGACTAAAAGAAATGGGGTATATTATGGCACCATTGAAATAAACATAATTATTTAAATGGAGTGTGAGCCCCCAGTTTCAGATCGATTAGTTACAGTCGAGCTGGTCACAGCTTTTTTCTAGTTGTGGCTCGCTGGCTTGTTTTCCCTCACCCTATTTCTTTATAGCTGAGCACCAAGCACAATGGCAGTAGGTTCCATTTTTAAAGTATTTGGTATGTACCTGGCCAGGACTCCAACTGCACCCCTCTTCACTACAAGGCAAGTGCCCCAACCACTTGACCACTTGAATGAACATATCATTGAAACCACAAAGCATTTTTGCATTCAGTCTAACTATAATGTAAGAGTGCTCTAGCATTCACCGACTGTTCCCCCATCTCTCAAATAGGTAATCAAGTATGGACTGGTTTATCTGAGAGCCTTATCCGCCATTGCCTTATACCATCCGTACCAACAAGTGCAAGTGAAGTAAGTGAAATGAGAATCATATACCTAATAGTTGAAAGGCAGAAATAGCATTACACCCTTGAAATTGGATAACTCCCGGAAACTGGAGAAGTATGACATTATTATTTCAGTTTGAATGAAAGAGAAGTGTATCAAGGACATGACGTAGAGCAGAGCCATTTATCTAACTGGCAGTTATGGCCAAGTCATGTATTTCGTTGCACACCTGCCCATACTGTCTGGTTAGAAAAATGACTCTTCCCTTTATACATTATTTTTTATGTGAATACATAACATGCACTGAGATGTTGTCACACTGGCCATTTACTAGCTGTAGCTGTAAAAGACCTTGTTCAGCATCACAAAGTTAGGGAGGTTTCACCTTTTTATCATGAAATCAAGAAATTAGTTCGGTAAAAGTAAATTTTCACTTGAGGGTCAAAGTGTTGGCAGTTCTGCTAATGTAATATTTCAGGAAGAAAAACCATATAGGATTCTGAAACTTTCTTAAAGTATAATAACAGATTTATTGTCTGCAATTATGGTCATGTCACTAGAAGTCAAACTGCAGAGATTGAGAGTGTATGAATAGTTGTCTAGTGGCTGGATACCCCATGTCAATTAGATCATATCCTGGTTTTTTGTAAAGGTCACTTAAGGTTTGACAGTTGTAAAAGTTGATGACTGCATGTAAACACCCATATCTCAAGTTAGATGACATTTAGGGGTCCCATTTTGGCATGCAGATGCTCTATATTGAAAAGATATTTCCTTTTTGAAGAGTTTTCATGTCTTTTGAGGTTATTGTTTAACAGGTGAAACTGCAAAATAATCTTGGGTTAAAAACTCTTGGAGTTCATGCCATTGAATAATATGTACCTCTCAAAATTTGAACTTGATATTTTTTGAGGTAGTTACTTTGAGTGAAAAGCGGTCAAACAGATGTGAAAAACAAAACAGACCCATTGCAGCCCAAATAGTCCTTTTTCTCATAATGCATTGTTTGTATTTAGTCTGCTATTTTGTCTTTGGCGTCATACCTCTGCTATATGAAGCATAAGGTAGCTGTTTCATGACCTTGTCTGGTTTGACCAAGATGTTTGCCCAGCCACTGTCTTGCTTGTAATGGAGCATTTCCTTAGAGTTGACTGAGTTTTTAAGCAGGATGTTATCTCACAACCTTCAAAAGATGTGTTATTTTATACCAACAGGTTTCAGTGATGCTATAACAGATTAGGGAGAGCGGTGTTGAACAGAGAGAGTTTGGTGCAGTAGGAAAACTAGTTTTTTGGACACTGTTTTTGCTTAATAAGACTGATCTCCATCTAACTAAAAAATTGCTTTATAGTTAAATATGCTTTACAACGTTCACATAGTGTAACAGTGTCATTATTGAATTTGTTGTTTTAAGTATGTAATAACCATTTCAACTTTTCAGTATAAAATATACAGCATCAGGGTATTATAAATACTTGAAAGACCACACTACAATAGCTTAACCTATCTGTACTGTATGAAAGGCTGTATGTCATGGTATAAAAAGGTTTGCCTCATATTTCACTTTAATGCATGGTACTGTACCTGGTCATCAATTTTGTTAGTTAGTTAGATAAGATTTAATGATGCACCAACACGAATATGTTTTATAGTGTCATAATGTTCAAATACTGTTCTAGTCCTCCCGTTTAGTAGCTTCTTATGACAGGCATATCCTACAACCCCAGTCTACAAGGGGCACCTGTTCACCAAAGTGTTGTCTCTCATTTCTGTGGTACCATTAAATACATGCATAGTTCCACTGCTTCAACATTACCATTGATCTTACATGTACCAAAGTATTGAGATTCTATAGCATAGCTAGCTGCTCTAGATCTTTTTTACATCAGGCATGAGATACTTCCTCTTTTTTAGCAGAAATTTCCTCTTTTGTTTTTATTCTTTCCTCTTATTTGCACCAAAAGTTTCTGTCATAAATGTCTTATAAATCTCAACTATTAAGCTTCTACAAACATCCCTCAGAGTTTTACTCAGTCAAAAGTCTGTATTACAAAGACATCAATGCCACTAGGGGCCTTTGAGCTTGCCCCTTGGCCCCCAGCAATGGTGCCTGCCTCTCAATTTCCTCTTTTTTTACGAGTATCAGACTCATTTCCCTCAGACTCATCCCTGAAACATGAGACCCTTGTTAAAAGGCACCAAAATAAATTGTTTCCATTTGATCTCTTTCAGTTGGAGAATTACAAGAGTACAATTGATGCTACAGAGTCATTTGAAAACAGTCTAAGGAAATTAGGTAATGTACTCTCAGTGCCAGTTGTTGGAGCTCTTTTGTATTTATAGACCACCCAGTAGTAAAGGGATGAAGAAGTGATGGGGGATTGAATCCTCACTGAAATGTTTTGTTGAAGAAAGCACAATTTGATGAAGAACTCTCCTGACTTAAAGAACACTACAAGAGAAATTGATGCTCCCCTAAGGGTGTCCATGATGGAAGTAAAACAAATGTCAAAAAGCACCTTTGCAAAGTACTCTTTATAGAAATATAAGGACTTATCAAGGTTTAGCTTTTATATCAATAATAGTTGGTGCTATTAAGTCACTTCCCTAAGTATGCTTTGCTCAGCTGTTCATCATAATATATACATATGTATATATCTACATATGTATAATATATATATATATATTTACACAAAGGTGGATAATCTGTTTATTTTTGTTGTTTACCCTTGAAGACTTCATTGGAAATGAAAATCCACTGCTGGAGTATGCTGCAGATGTCCACATTCACTTTGCCCGCAAAAAGGTTTGTTATCAGCAGCTGTTCTGAGGATACTTTAAGAAAATAAACGCTTAGCTTTCCCCTAACCCTAAACTTGTATCTACAATTGAGTAACTTCCTCAACCATAACTTAGCAAACCCCTGACAGCATCACAGTGAGACCAACTGTTAATAATTTTATGGAAGGATTGTTGAGAATGGCATAATTTATGCAGGATAATACTGCTGATTTTCCTAAGTGTGTAGTTGCTATGTATGTACAGTAAACATGCACAGATATTGTAGAAAGCTTTTGGACTTGAAAATATTGCCAAATGCTGCTTGCTAGTCCATAGTTTGTCTTTCTGTACTGAGAGCAGTTTGTAACAGCAAGCCAAAGGAGTTGCAGTAACTACTTGTAGAAATATCTAAGCAACACATTCTGCGAAAATGACACCTTGCATGCAATTCTAATTGCAGGTAATACTTAAGTAGTATGTACCCTCTGCCAGAAATTAGGAAGGAATAACCAATGATCACTATGCCAATGGCAGGGGTTTAACACATTTATTATCAGTGCATATCCTTTTGGAGGGAAGGTTAAGGATTGTTCATCTATGGGAATATTTACAAAATTTACAGCAAGTTCCAAGTTTACTTGAACCCCTTTTCCAGTTTGCAAATAGTTGGTGGTGGCAATCAGTTTAAGTTGCAGAATTTTTCTGATGCTGATTTTTTACCCATTATGGAATACTCGACCCCATGTTATCTATTATGTAACAGTTGATTGGTCGGACACTAAATAGCTTGCAACCCCTCGTTCTGTTCTTCTTTCAAGTGTAGGGAAAACAATGTAGGGAAAACAAGCCAGTGAGCCACAACTGGAAAAAAAAGTCATGGCTGGCTTGACTTGAACCAATAGGTTAGAAACTGGGCTGTAAAACTAACCGGGCTCTAACTTAATAACTTCTTTCAAGTGTATTACATTTTGGCCTTGGATGATAGCATTTTGGTCTTTGTTTAACCTCAAAACTTGTTACGAAGGCCATTTTGGCCTTAGAGTGGGGAAAACAAATTTTGAGGCCTGCAGGAGCATGTACCATGTGATTACTATATCTGAAAATTCTAGTTTGTGCATTCATTTCATTTCTCATTATAGTGCCAAGAAATTTTGATGAGAGCAAGACATTTGATGAAGGAAAATTTGTACACTACTGTAGATGTTGGTCAAGTCAGAGATGAATCAAGACAGATTAGTGGTTGTGTAAGTGAATTAATCTGCTCCTTCTGAAAGTCTAAAAATCATCAGGATAACAGTCAAAAAAATTGATGCTGTAGATGTTCACAAGTTGACCTGCTTCAGTTTTTAAAGTAATTTACACCATTTTAATTTTGAATTTCATTTTATTTTATGTAGTATGCACGTGTGAAATGTACGCATTAAGAATATTTCTGGGAAGTTGTCCCATTTAGTTCACACTTTTTTCTTCACAAAATGGTTATTCATCTGAGAAAAAATTATCTTTACGTTTCAGTTTCCAGCCTGTAAAATTAGTAAAAGCACCCAAGATTTGATGACATTAGCTGAAGACACACTCGCACAAGCATCCTCTGGAGGGTAAGTATCAGGGTTACCAGCGGCAAGTGGCCAAAAACTGTTGATTTACCGCAAATAAAGCACCAAAAAATGCTAAATCCAAGTTTTCACTAGAACAATGTGTGATTGTCAACCCCATTTTACAGTTTAGTGATCATTTTTAATAACAGTTTACAATTGTTTATAATAATCAAGAATTATGGGATATAAGGAAATTGATTGGGGATTTTCGGAGAAAGACTACGTGATACAAATGTCCAGTCTTTTGAATTGCCACTGGGTAACAGTCAGTAGTTGCCAGTTATGAACCTTTGGCTTATGCCAAACAGTTATAGCCCCTATGTATACGTTTCAAACAATGCTATGCAAAACAGGCTCTGTGCACACAGAAAGGTCTAGCTCAGTGCACGAACAAATGAACACCGTACAGTACTGTAATGTGTAAATACCAGGTCCGCAGGTTGTAAAAATTGAACTTTAATGGACTTAAGTTGGTTCCAAACTACTTCAAAGTGATAATTTGCCATTGAACGCCTACAACCAGTAAATAATGCTAATTTTATCAATTTTGAGCAAAAAATGGTAGATTCCATAAAATTAGAAAAAACATGCGCTCCAACGTTAAAAGAGTCAAAAAATGCCAAATCTACCACAAAAACCCAAACACTGGTAACCCTGGTAAGTATGTGTGAAATATTACCTTAGAAATGATTGGAACAATATGTGAACAAGCTGCCTGATTATATCCCATTTACACTTTGGGTTAAGTCCATCACTGTTACTACCATCGTAGCAAGTTTGGATTGGAAGATGTACGGTAATGATAAAAGTGTATTTTTGATGATCACCCAAATGTACAAAGGGTCATTTGAGGTCACCAGAGGTCAAAAACCTTTTAAATCCAATATTTCAAGTTAATTATGACCAACTCTTCGTTAGTATATAGACCAATCCAATTAGCTCTTGTTTTTAGTGACTGTAGGCAGCCATTAGTGGGGTTCATCAGCCTTTACTCATTTTCTTTTTTTTTCTACGTGAGTTTCAAATTCTCATATTCAGTGAAGCTGAGAAAATCAAGATTCACTTCAATGTACAACCATCCATGGAACAGGAAAGTAAGAGAATTTAAAGTTTGAAGGTGATGGACCCCAGTAATGGCCGACTAAAATCAGATCATCACAATCTGTCCGGATTCGTCTATAGATCTGTCATTTGTAGAGAAGGAACATTGTTACAGAGCAAAAATTTGGGAAAAATTGAAAATAGCTTGTAAACATGATATCTTAATTTAGCATTGGCTGATGCTTTTCATATGTGGTTTATAGAGTGTAGGTAAAATCACTATGAACAAGAGAACCAAGGTTCATATCAATGAATCACAGGTGTAAATGAACCACTAGTTAATCATACATAGCTAGACCTATCTGTTGTTCATCCAGTACACGTATCTAGTGTTGTCTTTGCCATTTTTTTGAAGCAAATCTCAGAGTCTTAGAGCTCTTGGCACACTCCACACCCGGCTCCAGGAACCTCTTCATGGGTTACCTGTCTCATGCAGCTAACAGAAACTTAAATTGCTTGGTTCCCAACTGCTACTTCCATTTTGCATTCTGGATGACAGAAAGCTAATAGTTTGAAAGAAGTGTTCTTGGGAGGAGTGTGTTGCTACAACCACCTACAACAAAAACTGTTTGTATACAATGTAAGCTGGAGTTACAAAGTAAATAGTGTATTAAAACTGTAACACATACTGGCTTGTTGGGAAGGTCTGTTGTAACTTAAATGTTGCTCTCACTGACCAACACATGTAGTATACATAATGTTCATCCTTAGCTAGAATCCTCGGCAAAAATAAATGAGACAAACCACATTCTCCACATCAGTATTGAATTTTCAGGATGCCTTGGGCTGGGGGAATTGGGATCCATAAATTGCTTCTTTTGTTTGCCTTGTCATATCATTTTTGTCAAGTTAGTAAGTTAGTTAAATGGGGTTTAATGACACAGCAACACAAATGTGTTATATAATGCCGCCAAGTTAAAGAAGGTGCGGAAAAATAAATGTAAAAAAGAATTTGATAGTTAGAAGATATTTAATGACTCACCAACAGGAATGTGTTATATAGTGTCAAACTGTTTAAATACTGTTCAAGTCATCCCATGTTGTCGCCACTTTGGATAGGTGGTGAATATGGTGGGCATGAATTGTCACAAGCCATTACAAAGGTATATGAAGAAATTTTCTGTCTTGGGCAACTCATGGCAATTGGTGAACAAAAGTTTTGTATTTGGAAGGAAGTGTTTCAATGACAGATGTCATGGTTCAGACATAATAAAGAACAATTGCTGAATGATAAGACAATAAAAGCGGCTTTTAAATACATCAAGGGGAAGAAGTGTAATATTAAACATTACGGACAGGTCAGTATTCATTCAGTCTAATTAGGATAGGGAAGAAAACAAAATAAGGAATGCATGGGTGGTTTAAGTTGTTAATATTTCTCATTAGACTATTCTGTAGGCCTGTTGCCATGCAGGGTGAGGGAAGGGGGAGGGATAGCTTCCAAGCAAGAAATATTTCTTGGGGAGGGGGATAGATCAAAACAGCCCTCAGGGGAGGATAAATAGATATACTAGACTAAGTTCAGGCCAAAGCAGCTTTTCAAATTCTGAAACCAAACTGCAGCAGAAATCCCAGAATGTTGGCTTTGTAATGTTTAATTCATTATCTGAATGTAGAATTTTTTACTGCTCTCTATGTCGCAGACTACTAAACTAGTGCCAGGATTTACCTTTGACGGCCCTATGATTAACCATTGACCTTCACACTACTGTATTTCAATGCATGTTGATGGTCAATCCTTTAAATCTGTAGAAAATCTTTCTGTGTTATTGGAAACTTTCATTGTGCAAAAATGTTTATCAATTCAATTTTGTTTAATCTTTTAGTATATTGTCATGTTTACTGCTCCAAATGATTAAAAAATTTCATCTTTAAAACCAGTTTGTGGTTGAAATCACCATTTATTGTTGATTTATGCAAAAAAGGAGAAAATTTTGTTGTTAATCATTGGGTACATGGTGAGGTATGTGACCCTGCCACCCCCATCATCAAAAATAGGATGGCAAAATTTCTCTTTTTTTCAGCATAACAGAACATAACATGTTAAAAAAGTAAATGAAAACTCTTACAGTCAGAGTACTATCCCCCTCTACCTCAATCACTTCCTCATATGAGCTACTTGAGGGAGAAAAATTCTTTACTAGAGAGCACACGACTAATCTGACAAGGCAGTGTACAAATTCAACTCAGAGCCTTTATGAGAAGTCCTCAGCATGTCTAACAGTGTTGAGATAAAAGTCTTCAGGATAAGGTTTTCGTCTATGTTTACAACACCTTTAGTAGGTAGTCACAATTCACTTTGCGGACATATACTTACACCTTACTACATCTTATTTGCAAGTTAATACCATCGAGAACTACCACTCGGCCATCGTCAGGGGAAGCCCCCATGGACCGTGGCTATAGCTGAGCAGTAGTTCTCGATGGTATTTACCTGGAAATAAGATGAAGCAAGGGGTAAGTATAGTCGCTCGTGAATACACCCATCAGTCAGGTGGGGGGATATCATGAGAAGCTATTCACATCCCCTAGACTTGTGGCATTCTGTTGCCTCTTATGTAAAAAGTGTTCAAACTACACTTATTTATCTTTCATTTTAGTGCTCCTCAGCTGATTGCCACAGTCAGGAATCTATTTATGGCAATCTATTATGTTTCATTTTAGTGCTCCGTAGCTGATTGCCACAGTCAGGAATCTATTCATGGCATTCTATTATGTTTCATTTTAGTGCTCCTCAGCTGATTGCCACAGTTAGGAATCTATTTATGGCATTCTATTATGTTTCATTTCAGTGCTCCTCAGCTGATTGCCACTGTTAGGAATCTATTTGGAATTTTTGTTGATGTGGTTCCAATCTTCCATAAACAAAGCTTGGTAAGTACAAACACTTTCTACCAGTCCTGTTATTTCCTATATTATCCTGTTCTCCCTGTAAGTCCCATTTTTTGGCCCTATAAGCCCTATTTTTGGTTTCACTTTTCTTCTTTTCTGACATTTCCATGCAAGCATGCAAGTCTAAGAATGCTGTGATCCCTGTTGATGGCATATAAATTATACTGTACCGACATTTGATGAGGACAAGTTCCTTTTTATGGTCAGCGGTGTCGTTGGAGCATGTTACCAAGTCAAGTAGTGCATATCACCCAAGTGACCTGCACTTCACAAGTTTGGCCTGCATTTGAACACAGAAACCTGCTTTCCTGCCAAACCTATGATCAATGCGTATCTAGAATCACAGAGCAAAACTTTTCTTCTGAAGTATACCTCGAATCCAAACCAAACCACAAATTTAGCAAATGATATTATAGTGCATCCAGCTGCCTGTTATGTGGAAGTCACACTTGCTGCATTGACTGTTTTAACATATTGTAGCTGACCTTTGTAGCCTGTTAGCAGGTATCAAAAATACTCTAATGTGAGCAGTCGAGTGATGTTCACTCGAGGCAACTTGCAAAACCAAAGGCAAGTGCCTGTTTGGCATGTTGCTATTGGGGATTTTCTCAAAAATTTCAGCTCAACAAAAATACAAAATGTTTGAGCTGATCCTGTCATGACTGCCCCCCCCCCCTCAGACCATCCCAGGCAGAAAAATGTAATTACCTTTGTATTATCAGGGTCATATAAACATTTCATTCAACTTACACTCACTTCATGGTAATTGTAATTATGTTTGTGAAAGGAAATTTTTGCCTGAAAAATGCCTGTTTATGCAAAGTGTGCGATGCCATTCTGTGTGAATTTAATATGGGCCGATTCCCTTGGTAGGCCTGGACAATTTTGTTTACAAACCCTTTCCATTGCTGCATAAAGGCTAGGAAAAACCAACCAATAATTGTCTTCATTTTGAGAAATTTAAATTTTGGAAGTTTGTGAGTTGCAACTTAAACAAACTGTGTTTGCTGATTTGCCAAAAAAGTGCCACCATTTTGCTGGTAGACTCAGGTCTCAAAATTTTCAAAAAGGGGAGGGAAACACTATTTTAAAGAAATTAAAGAATCCAGTTCAAAATTGCTTGTATGTTTACAAGTGTTTGAGTAAGTTTGCTATGGCTTATCTTTATAACATGCCTCAAAGGATAACCTTACCTTTACCTGGTCCTGTTACCAGGTCTGCAATGGATAGGACCCTACTCTGATACCTCCTTCAAAGAGTGGGTAAGGGCACCTTTTCTATTGCTGGTCCTGTACTGTGGAACTCTCTCCCTTCTCACATAAGGAATTCTAAATCTGTTGCACTTTTCAAAAGTGGTTTAAGACTTAGACTGTATTTTTTGCTGGCATTATTTTTCTTGTGTTTGTAAGCACATTGTGCATACGGCACTATGAATTTTGGGCTATTTAAAAGTAGGTGACGGATGTATGTATAATATGCTTGCAGAGCAGTAGAAAGCATGTAAGTAGTCGTCTGGTTAAATCCCCAGTAAAAGGACAGGTTACATTATTCACCAACTAGCCAAATTTTTTGTGTCAAATACTAATTGCAAATAATGCATGCATTGCATTTATCTTGCAAATTGTAATGCGTTGAATTTATGCATTCCTGGGTTTATATTTGTAGGTGTAGGTCAAAGTTCATGTGGGATTTTGTAATGATATTATTGAGCATACAAAATGTATTGTTTTAACATGTATATCTGTTAGAACGTTTCAAATTTATGGGAACAGTGCACAAGTCAGCAACTGTTCAGCATGGCGTAAGTAGCTCTTTACAAACTAGACATGCAGTTGCATCTATGATTTACGAGATGTATTAATTGTTCCTTCTGAACAGTGTAAAATGCCTGAAATTAATCTGCAGTTTGATTTTTTATTTTAATCATAAGAGAGACTTCATAAATGATGGTATGAAGATCATTATGGTTAGAAGAAGCATCCTCATATTTTCGGTAAAGGTCAATGGTCATCTGGGATCAACTAAAAAAAACAAAATCTGAAGACTTGTTAAGTGCAGTATTACAAGGTAGGAAACTTCGATCAGGGTATTGGTAAATTGATGGAGTTCCCACTCAGACCTAAATTATTGCTAGTCCTATCATATTCAGTAAAACTTCAAATGAAAATGAATAATCAAGGGATTTAAAGACATTCAATTACCTCAGCTCACCTTGTATTACCTCATTCACACTGCCTCAATTACTCTACAATAGTGCATGGTAACACTGAAAAATGCTTTGCAGATCCAACTAAGTGGCCATTCTTAAAGTTTGAGCCACTGTTTAAAACTCAAAAATGACTGTTTATCACCTAGGACCAATGAGATTCTGACAACATAACACAGCTATTTGCAAAGAACAAACACTGTGCAAGACTACGCTTTGGTGATAGATATTGGTCAACTTTGGCATTCTTTGCAAGTTGAAAAAGAGGTACAGATGTAGTTAGTCAGATGGAGTTTTACAGCCCAGTTTCCAACCTATTGGTTCAAGTCGAGCCTGCCACTGCCTATTTTCCAGTTGTGGCTCACTGGCTAATTTTCACTACTCCATTGCTTACGCGGAGCATCAGGCACAAGAGCAGTACGTACATACGTAAAACAAATAGAGCAGATTACTGTCAACAATTAGTCACCTCCAAAGAATATGTTTCAATCAGAACTCCCATCTCACAAACCCCCTGTTTGGATATATTTCATATGTGATATGTACATGTGTCATGGTTATAAGATTTCTAGCATTTAGTGGAGGTCAAATGTTATATGGGGTCAAGAGGGGCAAAATTTGGAGTTACTGTAAAAAGATCATCCCAATGGTTTTTGGTGAGGGTCAAAGGCCATGTTGGGTGAGGAAGCTTAGGTAAACTTCATAATAAGATGTGAATGCCTGATAGTGAGGAGAAAAACTATTACTTATTTTGTTGGAGATAAAAGGCCACATTTGAGCTAACTGGAGTGGAAGACATATGGAAATGTCATTCTTGGTGTATGAGGATGCAATATGGTTAGAAGAAAATCCTCTGGTTTTTGGTGAATGTCAGAAGTCATCTGGGTCACCTGTGGTTAAGAAGCAAAACGTTTCCCACAAATTCTCAAGATTAAATGTGAACTCAAACCATTCATTCTTTCAGCATGTTCAGAAAATCAAAAGACCATCAAAACATTCTAGGCTAATAGACTTGAGTTTCTTTTTTCTTGTTTCAGTACGATCTTCCTCAAGTATCAGCGTTGTTCCACAACAACTGTATGTACATTGCACACAACCTAAAAACATTGGGTCACAGATACAGATATACGCTTCCATCGCCCTACTGTGACAGTATCATCACATTTGTAGACTTGGTACCAACTTTCACTAAAATGGCAGCTGAAATCTTTTTTGCACAAATGGTAAGAATCTCATTCTATCTAGACATGCTTGCTTTGAATTTGAGCAATTTTGAGGTGTATTTGTAAAATTATATGTCATGCCAGACTTTTAAAAATTGGTGTGACACAAAATTCTGTGCTTTGATTCCTAGGTTGAACTCTTTGGTGTAAAAGGCTAGTGACAAATGAGATAACACTTAGTTTATCCTGGGGGAGGGCTCTTCTCGAGTTGGAGTTGTCTTTTCTGGGGTTTTTTTTATCTATCAGTGGTCTGTTCCCTGATTTGCAGTAGGTTTAGGGATTATTCTCTGCTCTGGCCTTTTTACAGCATTTTTGGAATTTCTCTTTTACTATGTGTATTTTGTCCATTGTTGTTCTTTAAAATGATTAGGGACTTCATTTTAAAAACAAAGTTTGACCTGGCTGTCCGTACTTACAAAAAAATCTAAAATTTATGTTTGAGAGTACAAATTACGGACCTGGAAAACATTCTGAATATAAGAAATAATTAAATGATTGAAGTATGGCATATGAATTTTCAGTAATTGAAGCAATTTTTAATTCCTTGCCAAGGTAGACAAGGAATCTATGGGATGGTAATGTGATTTGTTTATGCACTTGTTTTGAATTTAGACAGTGTGTGTGTTTATGTGATGCTTTGGCTTGTAAATTCTCAAAAAGGTTTAACTTTGACTAATCTCATGTTTAGTTTTTGGGTTGACCATGTTGAGAAGATGACCCCCCTTGTTCTTGGTCAAGGTCAAAGGTCATGTGGGATCACCACAAGTCAAATAGCAAATGCCTTAGAAATTTTTTATGTAACAAAGTATCTCAAGATTCTTGTTTTTGGTGTAAGTCAAAGATCATTGGGGTCAACAGAGGTCAGAGGGTTAGAAGCTATTAAAAGCCTAATTATCATGAGGCTAGAATTCAATAGGAGGTTTTAGCCATGAGGCGACATAAGACATCTATATATTTCACCCGAGAAAATGGCCTTTTCCCGGGGAAGTTTGGCTAAACGACCCTATTGAATTCTAGCGGCATGTCTCACCCCAAACAGTTCTAGTTCTCCTATACTACTGATTTAAGCCCCTCCCACAACTGCCTAAAACTCATCCAGACACTATCTCCCTTTCTTGCTTCAGGGTGAGTATGCAAGGCCCCAACCTGTAGTCAAAACACTCTCAGTGTAGAACATCCTGTGTAGCATGAGCTACAGCAATCTACATTTTTTGCCTTTAGACACATGATATCTTAAGAAGGGTAACAATGAGGGTCTCATACTTAGCATGTGCATTGCTCATACTAAGTGGATGAACCCTTTCATTTTCAGTGGGCGGTCAATGGTCATTTGGGGTTACCAGAGGCCAAAGGGCAAAATCTTGTAAACATGATATCTCAAGAAGTGTATCACTGATGGATCTCATATATATAAGATGTGCATTGCTCATATTTAGTAAACCAACCGTATCATTTTTGGTGGAGATAAATGATCATTTGGAGGCACCAGAGATCAGAAGGTTAAAACCTTGTAAACACAATATCCCAAGAAAGGTTTCTGTGAGGGATTTCATACTTTAATGTGCATTGCCCATATTCAATCCATAGGTGAAACCTACAATTTTTAATCCTTGCAGAAGGCAGGCAAGGAATCTATTTGATAGTGATGTTGTTTGTGTGTTTGTACATGCACCTATCAGCACTGCCTTACCAAATCCTGGCTGGTTGCAAAAACTTGGACCTCAGGTCTTTCCTCTCTCATGCATAGCTCGTAAATGGTAGAGCTACCCGAAAATAGGGTCACTGCACTCTGGGTCCCTGGTGTCATGTGAAAGATCACATGATACCAGGAGCCCATCTTCCCTTCAGGCATTCACATGCTGCATGCCCTCACTGGCTGATGGGGATTTCCCAGGACCCCCATGACTGTGTTTTAGAAGATCGTTTAGAAATCTCATGATGAAAAAATGTTTTTTATGTTCTACGCCTCTGCTGAGGATCAATTTACCACTGAAGATTAAACTAAGTAACAGCCTTGCAACTTTCAAGAAAAGATGCAAAATTTACCTGTTTTTGCACTCCTATGACTAATGTAATTTGTAAGATGTTTTGTAAAATGCTTTGAACTATGCTTTTGACCAAATTGGATATAGTGCTATATGGGATCATTATTTTTATTAATATGATTGTTATTATTAATTCTTACCTGAGTTACCGGGAACTTTCTCAGTAACCCGCTAAGCTTTGGTTGTATGTTGGTGTATGTCTGTTGGTGTATGTCTGTTTGTGACACTTAACTTGTTAATCTTGTATCTCAAGATAGCAATGACCAATACTTTCCATGTTTGTTTTCTAGATTTGTCTTGATTAGAGGAAGAATTCATTTTTTTCTGAAGCCAAAGGTCATTTGAGGTTACTACATGATATCTCAAGGTTAAAATGACCCACACTTTTAATATTAGTCTTTAGATATGTCATACAATTTAATATATTTCAGCCGCAAGGAATCTTGTTTGCTTTCTGGTTCCAAAATATGCCATAGAGTAATGATGATTAAGATGTCCATCGTCTGATTGAAATGGGTTAGATTTATCACTGGGTTGACACTGAGAGAAACATTGGCATCATCTGTGTGGGATACATGCAGGTCCTCCTTCCACTCTTAATATGCAGTTTTTAATTTCATATAGAGGAACCAAAGAGACCAGTTGATGGAAAGTTTGGCCATGGCAAGAGGTTTTCAAGACGTTGCTTCTGAAGACATTTATCCTGATGCTGAAAAAGCAGTAAAGCAAGTAAGTTTAATCAGACAGATAAGGGATTCTGTTGTAAATGTCAGAATGTTGCAAACTTTCAAGATTGCAAACTTTCAGTTAACTTGTTAAACACACCAGATCTAGAAAGTAGTGAGATATTTTATACATGCTTTGTATGTTGCTTCTGAAAGTATGATACATTATTTGTTTCACTGGCACATTATCTTTCTGTTTGATTAGATGGAATACAACCCCAAGAATGTGTTATATAGTGTCAGCTACATAAGTAAAAGTAAGGTTCAACAGTGCTTTCCTTTTGTTGGGCGCAATGGCATTTGTGCTCCATAGCGGCTGTAATTTTCACTTTTGATCGCGCTTCCCGATTTCCCACCAAGGGTAGTAAAGATAACATGTATACACTGGCAGTACACACCAATGTTTTGCCATTTCCTTGCCTGAAGTATTGCTTACTGTACAGGTGCAGGTGCATTATTAACTAGCAGAGAGAAAACATCTTCTAAATGGTGAACAAAGATATTATAAATGTAGATACCAAACTCATATCCCTAAAATGTTAGACGCGCTGACTCCTCATGGAGGCTCAGTCGGAGGGGCAGAAGTGTTCATTTGACATGCGCAAAGTTCTCTTCGGTTATCTGCTTGCACAATGACGCATGTGGAACAGAAAATTCCATTGTGACGAGATTTCAGCCTGTATGCATTTTTAGGGCGAGTTCTGTATGCGCACAATGAATTTCTCTGTGTGAAGTCCGGCATAATTGACTTGTACTTTGAAAAAGAACGCAGTAGTTGATTTTGTGTTGTAAGCACGTAAGAATGTAAACCCATGCATAGATGTGCGCTTGTGAAGATGCCATATAGAAACTGACCTATCAGTAAGCCAATGAACTTCAAACCAGTCGTTGTGCATTAATGTTCAAATGTTATGAAGTAGAAAGCCGGCGAAGAAGCCTAAAACTGTTTCATGTAAGTGAAATTTATTGAAGAACGGTGTTTGCAAGAATTGCAATGTTTTAAAACCGCACGTAATTATACTATCGGAAGATATCAATTAACACTTGGCTTTCAAAACGACTGATCAGTGATCAGCACTTCTGCCCCTCCTTTTTGGCCTCTGTGAGGAGTCACCGCGCTATTTTAAGTTTGGTATCTAAATCAATAATATCTTTGATGGTGAATGTGAATACTGCCCTGAGGTATAGGTAGTTATACAATTACTTTTGCCAGGCCTGTCTATATATAGCTGGCCTACAATACAAGATGCATACAAGTACTGTGGCAGCTTTCTTCTGACCAGAATTATCATTAAGGGAAATTTTTTGGAGCAGTTTCATGTTTGAGTTCAGGGAATGCGTCACTCAGCGACAGCAACCCATTGTACATACTGCCGATTTCATGCGACCATGTGGCAATGTTTTAATGGTGTATATTTTGTCTCATTAAGTCTCATTAATTCAATGTGTAAATTTTCTCAAAAACATTTGGTTGAAAGTTTCTCACTAAAACAGTTAATGTAATGCACAAGTCCCCTTATTTTCACATTAGTACTGTACAGTACCAGAGATCGTAGAAGTATGTCATGTCTGAGCCTGCAATGCTATGATTCTTTGTCAGCTTTAAGACAACAAATATCATACAATGCCTGGTGTTATGGTATGCCAAGTGAAATAAACCACTGCAGGGTAGTTACAGTAGGTACACAATGTAAAAACATATGCTGATGATCATCTCAAGATTGAGCAAAATCAAAACAAAACAAGTGCCATGTTAATGTGGGGGGGGGGGGGAGGGACTAGATCTGCAAAATTAATGTAAAAAGGCCATTTCAGAAATTCCTGAGCAAAATTTGTGACTGGCATGGTGCAAAATGGTTATGAAATGAATATATCCTGTTTATATTTTAATGTTAAAAATGCAAGGGCGTTTTCAAATGGTTATGATAATTTTATTTCAGTACTATTTCAATTTTTGTGATATTACTTGAAAGGAGTTTCACATCATATAGGGGTAGTACTCACTGCTACTCTCCGCTTACACTAGCTTACTTTCCATGACCACAAACAATAAGAGTAATTTCAAGCATGAGAAACTTCCTCTTTTTAGAGGAAATTTCCCCTTTTTTTGTACTTTTCCTCTTTTTTGTGCCAAATTTCCTGAAGGTCACTGTCATAAATTTCTTATAACTCTCAGCTTTTAAACATATACAAACAGCCCTCAGAGTTCAATCCAATCAGAAGTGTATTATAATGACATCAGTGCCACTTGGGGCACCTAAGTTTACCCCTGGGCAACCAGTCCCAGAGCCTGCCTCGCCATTTCCTCTTTTTTTTTTCAGAGGTCTCAGGCTCATTTCCTCTTTTTTCTTAGAAGTCTCAGGCTCATCCCTGTAATTTACTCTCCTGACACTCTCCAGGAGATCAGTTGACTGAGCTCCTATAATTTTCAAAAGGCAAGACCTGGTTCAAGCGTGGTTTCAAACGTGATTCATGTTCAGTTCCAAGTGTGATATAAATCCATTTTGTCTTGCATTGTTGCGATCATGGGCTACAATATACAGTACGTAAGTGAAGATTTACATATACATCATGGAGTTTCAGGGAGGGAGATCCTACGTGCAAATCTACCAGACAGTTTGTACTTTGTAACCCTTTCATCCCTTTTCAGGTAACAAAATTTGATTGACAGGTCCTTTTATTCCCATTGGTTTGCCCTTCCTGACTTTCACATTGTAATTGTGGCCTACTCCCTTCAAATAGAGGTAATCCAGAAACAAAAGTAATTGCTAACTGTTTCTTTGAAGTGCAATGTGTTTGCTGACAAGTGCCAAGCAAAATGACTGACTCTAAACTTTTAACTACCATACGTTTTTTGTCTGTCTAAGATCCTAGTGAGTTGCCACCTTGACACACTCTTCAAACCGAACAAAACAATTACAGTTTTGATCATTTTCCCCATAAGAATCAAGTACTTTTGGTGAAGGAGAATTTTAAAAAAATTGCGTAACAGCTATTTGAATAAATATAAGATGAGATGCCTAGGGATGCAAGTATCTCCTTCCCTGACAATCCCCTGCTTACATGTAGTCTGTGCTGTTCAGTGAGTGTCATTCCATCTGAGATTTTACTAGAATTGTCAAAGTGTGTTCCACTGTAGTGCACTATCTCTGAGATATTTTGATAAAAAATGATGGAAATAACTTAAAAATCATACTTTAGTTTTTCGACAACAGTATTTATGGTTGAGGGTTCTCCCAGCCGGGAAAAATCATAAAATTATATTTTTCATTTTCCAGGACTGGAAAAGTTTTGGAATTTTGTAAAAATGAAGTCTTAGAAAAGATGTGAAAGATGTGAAATTTAGTCCAGAGCAATCTGTTAATTTTTTACAAGTTAAAATGAAGTACTGTACATTCAAGGAACATCGGATTTCATATGTTCCTCCATAAAGTAGATGGTAGGTAGGTGCAAATTTGGTCATGAAATGACCATAAAATAGTCAGGGAAATAGTCACCGAAAAGTCATACTGACAGTTGTAAAAAGGTAATTATTTGGCTTCAATCATTATTACTCTTCATGAATAGGTACTGCATCAGCTGGAATTACTTCACTCGGTTTGGTCAGATGTTTTACCAACAAAGAGCTATATGAAAGCCATGTCGGCACTCATTGGGACTGTCCTGCATGATATCGTGGAAAAAGTGACATCTCTGGAGGTATTAAAACCTTTTTCTCAAGAATCTGCTCTGCCAATTTAAAACTTACCAGGACTCATATACACGGATAAAGCATTTAATGTGTACGTTGTGTCCGTAGATTGTTGCAACGGACAGGGACAAAAAAGGTACACCAAAATGGCTGCTGTCAAAGCTATAATTTGCATGATTTGACAGTGACTGTTATACTTTAAGCAAAAGTTTTATGTGACTGAGAAAAAACATATTCCTGCAATACGTGTAGTGATTTTGACCTTACTTTGCATTATTTCGAAAATATTTCAACTTTCTTGCAAAATGTGGTAATTGACTTGAGCAAGTTCAAACTTTTACACAAAACCATAGCAGACAGCCATCTTGGTGTGCTTTTCCTCACACGTACGGTGGGGACAATATACAGTGCAGTATGCTCTGTCCATCTATAGGAAGTCCCCTGGAAATTTACACATCAAACTCCAAATTTTGCTTAGCACATAGCCTCGGAAATTAAAATTAGAGTCACAAGAGGTCAGACCATTAAAACCTTGAAAATGGGATTCTTCAAAGTAGGAAATCTGGATTGATTTCATATTTAGTTTGTGGATGCATTGTGGTCAGAAGATGGTCTCTATTATTGTTGGTTGTGGTCAAATGTCACCCATCGTTAAACCCTGAAAACCTTGTTAACAGTCACTGATTGCCTGTTGTGAGTGTGGTAAAATTGTTAAGACCTGTAAATTGTAATGAGAATGTGAAATAAGAATGTGGGAACACTTTACAGGATGTCTACAATGAATCACATGATTTTTTGGTGTAAAATTTCTTTCCCAGGACATATCTGCTGATGATGCCAGCCAGTTACATGGCTTACTTAGTAAACTGAAAGATAAAGTGCCTAGTCTGTTGAAACCAAAACATTTTCAGGTAAGGATACACTAACTATACACTAAAAAGATGGGAATTTCTGTGATGTGTTTTGTGAAATGTTAGAGTTCGTAAGATGATTGCATTGAATGTATAATCCTGTGTTTTATTGTAAGTGGGGAAAAAGTAATTACTTTGGGACTCTCACTCCTTGGGATGTTTGGTTACCTGTTCTTTGGCTTAAGTTAGCTTTTTCTAGAGGGGCATGCCTGCCGGCCAACTTAAACAGCTACAGGGCAAAACACCTCTTGAGACAACAGAGTGAAGTTACTTTGTTTTGAGGGTTATGTCAAGGCATTTCTAGTGTTTCTTCCTAACATTATGGAAGTAATATCTGAGACTTCCATGCTGAAAGTAAATTTGGGCAGTGTCGATTCAGGAATCAATTGTTAGGAATTATTTTCATCTAAAAGAACAGTTCAAAGCCAAATTTATGTTTGTTATGTCAAACAGAAACCTATTCTAAGCATTCTGGTGACAGTTTCATCCATTTCCAATTTTCTTTTTATAAGAGATATTAGCCATTGAAGTTGACACATTTTGTGTAAAAAGTGAACTTGAAACAAACAGGTGACGTCATTGATTCACATTGTTTGCCAATGTTTATTTTTCTTTATTTTTCATTCTAGTATTTTGACCGTGGATTGATTAGGGATGCTATCTTGCCCCTGTGGCATATAAAGTTTTTAAAATTACATTTTTCAAGATGCGCATATGGCATCAATATTAAAATCAAAGTTTTGTTGCATTAAATTGGTGGTAAACTATAAACAAAATCAAAACATCAGCTAACAATGTGAATCCATGACATCACCTGTTTGCTTCAAGTTCATTCTATGCAGAAAATTTGCTTCATTCAATTGCTAATATCTCAAGAACTGAACATGTGAAATAAATGAAAATTTCACCAAAATGCTTAGAATTTACTGCCCCTTAACATATCAAAAATAAATTTGGCTTTGGACTGTTCGTTTAAAGGGGAGACATTGTAACCCCAATGACTCGAATTGGTACACTGTCCTGTTTCATGAATGGCTCTTGGGAATCATGTGACAGTATTTTCCCTGTTAAGAAATTCACTAGGAATAACTGCTTGGTTTACCTTGATATATGCAACCTTCAAGTTTTAAAATATTATAAAAGAGTTTTGAAGAGAAATAAGAAATTTGTAATATTTAGCTGCTGCTTCAATGTGAGATCAGTGTAACTGTTACACATACACAAAACAGTACTATCTACATCTTAAGTGCAATACTGCCCAACTGCTATCTGTACAGTAGGTGCAAGTTGTTATATGCTTATAAGCCCAAGGTTAGTAAAAGGAAAGTGTAGACAATAATTGTGTTCAAAATAAAATCTCAACAGGTCATTACAGTACATCAGAAGGGGTTAAGCAACTGTAGCAATTGCTGGTCTAGTTTGTGTAGATTAAAGGCTATTTATGGCAATAAAAGGTCAAAATGGTTCAATCCTTGTGGATATTTTACCAGATCAACTAGCAATCAGACTGAGAATATTGAGAACTTGAAAAAGTATGAAAGAAAATGGACATTTTGTACATGTCTTATAGGTGCTTCAGTCTTTGGTGTGGGTAAAAGCTCATTTGTGGTCTCCAGCAGTGAAACTGTAATAACCTGGTAGAATAATACCTCATCAAAGAAAATGTTTACACCTTGAGTTTCAAGATCATTTGGGGTTACTGTGGTCAAAGACTCGGAACAAACTTGGTACATAGATGCCCCATATTAAGAGAAAAATCTCTATTGATTTTGGTTGAGTCCAAAGGTTGTCTGGGGTCACAGGAGTCAAAAACTCGAAACACTGAACATTTAACACAACTAACTTGTTAACACCGTTTCTCAAGATGGAGATGTCTGACAGTGTTCAAACAAGATGCCCCATATTAAAGAGGCTCATTGAGTTGATATCGATAACTTAATGAGTCTTAATTGTTCATTACTACATAACAATGCTTATAGTTAGCATAACAAGTCAAGTTTCAAGTTAAAATGTCACAGAAAACATTGAAATTTTGAATTTTCTAGTATCCTGACTTGTAACGGTTTGGCACATAATTTGAAAAAGTGTCTGGTCACGAATTTTTTAAAACCAACTTCAACCGTTAAGTACTCACTCATAAAACAGTTATTTGTGTGTAGGGTGTGGGGGGTGTTTAAGATTGATCATTTGTCAGTGGTATGTGAAGAAAACTTGACAGGTTTGGAAAAATTTGTTGAATTTTATGAACCAGCTCAATGAGCTGCTTTAAGGGGAAGAACTCTATTGTTCTTGGCTTAGCTACAAGGTCATCTGGGGTCAAAGGGGTCAAAGACTTGAAGCACTTTACATTTAAGTCATTGATACCTTATTTCAGGATAGGAATGTCTGACAGTTTCAAACTTGATACATAGATGTCCCATATTTAGGGAAGAACTCTATCCTTTTTGGTCAAGTTCAAAGGTCACCTGGGGTCAGTATTAGGGTTCAAAGACTTGAAGCACTTTACACTTTGCTTGTTACTTGTAAACTGTATTGTTTATATTCCCATGTATATCAGTTTTAAGATAGTTTCAATGATAAGAGAGACCTTGGCAGACACCTGTACCAACTCACCTCACCCCCATATATAGTACCAAATAGCTTCATGCCAACTTGCATCCCATACAAACCTCAATTCACTCCATGCCAACCCTCCCCCTCACAGCAAATTGACCTATGCTTAATTCCCACCCTCATACAAGTACATACCAAATGCCCATTGTCAACTTACTCCCATAAATACCAAATCACCTCATGCCAACTCGCCCCCATACATACCAAGTTCCCTATGTTACCTCACTCCCCATACCATATCAGGGGTCCCTCCATCATGTTAACCCTTGATCATGTTAACTTGATGTCTCAATAATTATACAACTTGGATGGATTTGATATTTTGTTTGTGTACTTGTATATGGTGTAAGGTTGGTCCTTTTTATTGTTATTTGACTGAGAAGATATGGGACATCATATGGCATTATTTGTAATAGAGCATGGGAACTTCGATGCATTGTTGTGTTCTGATTCAGGTTTGCACTCAAAACTATTTCACATCTATTTTATCACATGCAGGAACCTGTAGTAGCAGCAGTACACATTACACTTTGGACAACATTCAATGAACTACTTTTTATCCTAGAGGCCAACATGAAAGACATTGTTGAGAGATGGGCATGTGGTAAAGTAAGTTGTCACTGTAAGGAAAGTCAAGGGACTGGACACAAAACAAGATGTATTTTGACAGTCACTGAAAATTAATTTGTTTGGTTTCATCATGTATTGTTCCCATCCCTTTTTATCTTCATTGAAATGTAGGAGTGAAGTTTTTCATGCTGTATTCCTGGTTTTATATAAAGTTGAATAAAAATCAGATTGATTTAACTTTGGTTAGGGATTTTTATTTTATTAGATTAGCACACTTTTTGGGTTTTTTTTGCCCAAGGTAGTTAAAAGATGGGTTAAAGGTCACAACAGGACTTGGTATGTTAGAGGGGTAGTTATATTTAGCATTTTGGTGAAATTTGCATTGAAATCTGATATGTGAGCACCATACACAATCTATGACACATTGGGCAATGTAAGCACTGTGCACAGTCTATGACATGTACAGTGGTGTGAGCACAACACACAGTCTACGACACATAAGGTAGTGTGGGCACCACAGACATCACAGTCTATGACACATATGGCAGTGTGAGCACTACACACAGTCTGTAACACATATGGCAATGTGAGCAACACACACAGTTTATGTCACATATGGCATTGTGAGCAACACACACAGTCTATGACACATATGGCAGTGTGAGCACTACACACACAGTCTATGACACATATGGCAGTGTGAGCAACACACACAGTCTATGACACATAGGGCAGGGTGAGCACCACATTCAGTCTATGACACATATGGCAGTGTGGGCACTACACACAGTCTGTGACACATATGGCAGTGTGGGCACTACACACTGTCTATGACACATATGGCAGTGTGGGCACTACACACAGTCTGTAACACATATGGCAATGTGAGCAACACACACAGTTTATGTCACATATGGCATTGTGAGCAACACACACAGTCTATGACACATATGGCAGTGTGAGCACTACACACACAGTCTATGACACATATGGCAGTGTGAGCAACACACACAGTCTATGACACATATGGCAGTGTGAGCACCACATTCAGTCTATGACACATATGGCAGTGTGGGCACTACACACAGTCTGTGACACATATGGAAGTGTGGGCACTACACACTGTCTGTGACACATATGGCAGTGTGGGCACTACACAGTCTATGACACATATGGCAGTGTGGGCACTACACACACAGTCTATGACACATATGTCAGTGTGAGCAACACACAGTTTATAGACACATATGGCGGTGAAGGCAATACACGCAGTCTGTGACACATATGGCAATGTGGGCACTACACACAGTCTATGACACATATGGCAGTGTGGGCACCACATTCAGTCTATGACACATATGGCAGTGTAGGCACTACACACCGTCTATGACACATATGGCAGTGTGGGCACTACACAGTCTGTAACACATATGGCAATGTGAGCAACACACACAGTTTATGTCACATATGGCATTGTGAGCAACACACACAGTCTATGACACATATGGCAGTGTGAGCACTACACACACAGTCTATGACACATATGGCAGTGTGGGCACTACACACAGTCTGTGACACATATGGCAGTGTGGGCACCACATTCAGTCTATGACACATATGGCAGTGAAGGCACTACACACCGTCTATGACACATATGGCAGTGTGGGCACTACACAGTCTGTAACACATATGGCAATGTGAGCAACACACACAGTTTATGTCACATATGGCATTGTGAGCAACACACAGTTTATAGACACATATGGCGGTGAAGGCACTACACGCAGTCTGTGACACATATGTCAGTGTGGGCACCACATTCAGTCTATGACACATATGGCAGTGTGGGCACTACACACCATCTATGACACATATGGCAGTGTGGGCACTACACACAGTCTGTAACAATTATGGCAATGTGAGCAACACACACAGTTTATGTCACATATGGCATTGTGAGCAACACACACAGTCTATGACACATATGGCAGTGTGAGCACTACACACAGTCTATGACACATATGGCAGTGTGGGCACTACACACAGTCTGTGACACATATGGCAGTGTGGGCACTACACACTGTCTATGACACATATGGCAGTGTGGGCACTACACAGTCTATGACACATATGGCAGTGTGGGCACTACACACACAGTCTATGACACATATGTCAGTGTGAGCAACACACAGTTTATAGACACATATGGCGGTGAAGGCACTACACGCAGTCTGTGACACATATGGCAATGTGGGCACTACACACACTCTATGACACATATGGCAGTGTGGGCACCACATTCAGTCTATGACACATATGGCAGTGTGAGCACTACACACAGTCTGTGACACATGGCAGTGTGGGCACTACACACTGTCTATGACACATATGGCAGTGTGGGCACTACACACAGTCTGTGACACATATGGCAGTGTGGGCACTACACACACAGTCTATGACACATATGTCAGTGTGAGCAACACACAGTTTATAGACACATATGGCGGTGAAGGCACTACACGCAGTCTGTGACACATATGGCAATGTGGGCACTACACACAGTCTATGACACATATGGCAGTGTGGGCACCACATTCAGTCTATGACACATATGGCAGTGTGGGCACTACATACAGTCTGTAACACATATGGCAATGTGAGCAACACACACAGTTTATGTCACATACGGCATTGTGAGCAACACACACAGTCTATGACACATATGGCAGTGTGAGCACTACACACACAGTCTTTTGACACATATGGCAGTGTGAGCAACACACACAGTCTATGACACATATGGCAGTGTGAGCACCACATTCAGTCTATGACACATATGGAAGTGTGGGCACTACACACAGTCTGTGACACATATGGCAGTGTGGGCACTACACACTGTCTATGACACATATGGCAGTGTGGGCACTACACACAGTCTATGACACATATGGCAGTGTGGGCACTACACACACAGTCTATGACACATATGTCAGTGTGAGCAACACACAGTTTATAGACACATATGGCGGTGAAGGCACTACACGCAGTCAGTGACACATATGGCAATGTGGGCACTACACACAGTCTATGACACATATGGCAGTGTGGGCACCACATTCAGTCTATGACACATATGGCAGTGTGAGCATTACACACACAGTCTATGACACATATGGCAGTGTGAGCAACACACACAGTCTATAACACATACGGCAATGTGAGCAACACACACAGTTTGTGACACGTATGGCGGTGAAGGCACTACACACAGTCTGTGACACATATGGCAGTGTGGGCACTACACACAGTCTATGACACATATGGCGGTGTGGGCACTACACACAGTCTATGACACATATGGCGGTGTGGGCACTACACACAGTCTATAACACATATGACGGTGTGGGCACTACACACAATCTGTGACACATACGGCAATGTGAGCAACACACACAGTATATGACACATATGACTGTGTGTCTATGATACATACGGCAGTGTGAGCACCAGACACAGTCTGTGACATGTACGGCAGTGTGAGCACTACACACAGTCTTATGACACATATGGTGGTGTGAGCAACACACAGTCAAGGCCTTTGAGCAGAGGGCTTGAGAAAGCAAATGCAATAAAGCACATTATTTCAATGGAAGAATATGAAAAAAACACATTTGTCAGATTATTTTCGTTGCATTAAAGGTATGTACTCCAAATTTTCAGAAATAAGGGACTGGCCCTTTTGCCAAATTCTTTACTTTCCCAAATCTGAAGTTTCCTTGCTACTGAGTGACTGCTGTGAGTTAACATTGGATTTTATGTAATGGCATTGAGTATAGTTTGAAATCTATTGCTTATGAGCTAAAATGGCCAGGTTTAATGAATCAAACAATCAATCACAAACATTTGGGGGTTAGTCAAATGATAATCTGTTGGCAGCCATACTTTTTGCATTCATTATCCTTTCAAGTATTAAAAATAGAATATTTATTCATAGTGTCATCATATGCTTTGATAGAAGGAATATACTTTGTTCATGTCATTCAAACCATTGTCAAAGACTTGAGTTATTTGAAAACTGATTTTGGGAGATTTATTGTAAGAATTGTTTGATTTCATTTGACAGGGCCCGCTAGCTGCAGTTTTTGATCCTGTACAAGTGAAAAGTCTCATCAGAGCTTTATTCCAAAACACTGAAAGGAGAGCAGATGCTTTGAGTAACATCAGAATGACCTGATTGGAAAGAATTCACACAGAAATATACTACCATTGAAGGACTGACATCAAGCTACGTGACCCAACTTGGAAGCATTCACACAGAAATATACTACCATTGAAGGACTGACATCAAGCTACGTGACCCAACTTGGAAGCATTCACACAGAAATATACTACTATTGAAGGACTGACATCAAGCTACGTGATCCAACTTGGAAGCATTCACACAGAAATGTACTACTATTGAAGGACTGACATCAAGCTACGTGACCCAACTTGGAAGCATTCACACAGAAATGTACTACTATTGAAGGACTGACATCAAGCTACGTGACCCAACTTGGAAGCATTCACACAGAAATATAGTATCATTGAAGGACTGACATCAAGCTACGTGACCCAACTTGGAAGCATTCACACAGAAATATAGTATCATTGAAGGACTGACATCAAGCTACGTGACCCAACTTGGAAGCATTCACACAGAAATATAGTATCATTGAAGGACTGACATTAAGCTACGTGACCCAACTTGGAAGCATTCACACAGAAATATACTACTATTGAAGGACTGACATCAAGCTACGTGACCCAACTTGGAAGCATTCACACAGAAATATAGTATCATTGAAGGACTGACATCAAGCTACGTGACCCATCTTGGAAGCATTCACACAGAAATATAGTATCACTGAAGGACTGACATCAAGCTACGTGACCCAACTTGGAAGCATTCGCACAGAAATATAGTATCACTGAAGGACTGACATCAAGCTACGTGATCCAACTTGGAAGCATTCACACAGAAATGTACTACTATTGAAGGACTGACATCAAGCTACGTGATCCAACTTGGAAGCATTCACACAGAAATGTACTACTATTGAAGGACTGACATCAAGCTACGTGACCCAACTTGGAAGCATTCACACAGAAATGTACTACTATTGAAGGACTGACATCAAGCTACGTGACCCAACTTGGAAGCATTCACACAGAAATATAGTATCACTGAAGGACTGACATCAAGCTACGTGACCCAACTTGGAAGCATTCGCACAGAAATATAGTATCACTGAAGGACTGACATCAAGCTACGTGATCCAACTTGGAAGCATTCACACAGAAATGTACTACTATTGAAGGACTGACATCAAGCTACGTGACCCAACTTGGAAGCATTCACACAGAAATGTACTACTATTGAAGGACTGACATCAAGCTACGTGACCCAACTTGGAAGCATTCACACAGAAATATAGTATCATTGAAGGACTGACATCAAGCTACGTGACCCAACTTGGAAGCATTCACACAGAAATATAGTATCATTGAAGGACTGACATCAAGCTACGTGACCCAACTTGGAAGCATTCACACAGAAATATAGTATCATTGAAGGACTGACATTAAGCTACGTGACCCAACTTGGAAGCATTCACACAGAAATATACTACTATTGAAGGACTGACATCAAGCTACGTGACCCAACTTGGAAGCATTCACACAGAAATATAGTATCATTGAAGGACTGACATCAAGCTACGTGACCCATCTTGGAAGCATTCACACAGAAATATAGTATCACTGAAGGACTGACATCAAGCTACGTGACCCAACTTGGAAGCATTCGCACAGAAATATAGTATCACTGAAGGACTGACATCAAGCTACGTGACCCAACTTGGAAGCATTCGCACAGAAATATAGTATCATTGAAGGACTGACATCAAGCTATGTGATCCAACTTGGGAGCATTCACACAGAAATATAGTATCATTGAAGGACTGACATCAAGTTAAGCTAAGTGACCTAACTGCAAAGCATTCACTCACAACTATGGTATCACTGAAGGACTGACATTGTGCTTTGTGACCTGATTTGGAAGCATTCACACAGAAACATTGTGCCATTGAAGGGCTAACATCAAATCAAGCTAGGTGACCTAACTGGGAAGCATTCACTTAGAAATATAGTATCATTGAAGGGCTAACATCTAATTTAGCTAGGTGACCTGACTGGGAAACATTTACACAGAAATATAGTATCACTGAAGGGCTGACATCAAATAGAGCTAATGGAAAAATTTTGATACCTTATAGCTTGCTCTTATACTTTCTCAACAACAGGAAGGAATATTTATAAAGCCAGTGTTACTGTTACCAAATGTACTTGTATGAACCAATATTAAGGTATGGAATGTGTTTTGCACTGTCTTGGATTTTTTATTTTGGTGCTGTATTACAGTGACCTAACCTTAGGTGTGATCAGCCAGATGACTTATGGACACCCATTTCAAAATTCATAGGTTCATGATTGGATGACAGTGTGTTTCAGGTTCAGTTTGATGAGGCTGATGTGTGAAACAACATAAGGGGGACTACAAACTTGTCTGTTGTTTGTTACCATTGTTTTATAGGGTGTGTTGGTAGAGTATCTGATTCTCACTCAGAAGGTCTGAGTTTCCCCTCCCAGTCTGGGTCACACTTAAGACTTTAAAAAAGGACCCTACTGATATTGTGTATGATGCTCTGCAAAAGTTATGGAGAGTATAGAAAACTCTTCAGTACCCCACAAGTTGGGAAAAAGGCTGTGTGTGTACATGTGTGTGTGTGTGTGCTGCTAGATTAAAGCAAAAGGTTAGGTTACCATTGTTGTCAGCTGAACCCACAAATGAAGGTGAAGCTAGTTTGATATTGTAAGGGGTAGAGGATGTGTTTCTCAACCCACAAATGTAGGTGAAGCTAATGTGATACTGTAAGTCACAGGGGATGTGTCTCTCAACCCACATATTATATTGTAAGGGTTGGGGGTCTCTCTTTTTAAGAGGTTTTATCTTCTTCAGTATGTTACTGATGGATTTAATGGAGATGGTAACAAAGGATGTTCCTTACAGAATAATTTAACAAAAGAAAGTGTTTTTTTTTCAGCAATTTGTGTTATTTTCAATATATATTTAGTGGGATACTTGTTACTTTAAACATCCTCAAGGCAAGAAGCCTGTGTATAAAGACAAGTTTTCAGTTACTTTAACTGTTTTCCAACACATGATTCAGTTTCCTATATAAGCCAACGCCTTAAAGGCGTTGGCTTAAAGGGGAAAGGATGAAATGATTTTTGCAGCAAATAGCTTCTAGAGACCAATTTTGTTATAAATTTGGTTAAATCATGTTTACAAAATCATGTCTATCGAGCCTTTCAAACAGATCCTGAAAACTGCTCGTTTGTCTTGTCTTACTTCGTTCGCTTAATACTGAGACCACAAAAGATACAGAAAGAAGTTCACTTTATCCATGGTTTCTTTCACAAATAATGATCAGGTATATCCTGTTTGTGGAGAACTGTTTGTGGTATCCTACCAGAGCCACAGTCTTTGAGAAAACTAGATGGAATACCTCATCCCCCCCCCACATTCCGGGTTGGAGATAATAGGGTAGATGTGCACTGTTTAAAGAGTGTTTCTTGATTGGTTGTTGCCATTGTATTGTATCGATTGTATTCTTTGTTAGGGTTAGGGATTAGGGCTACCATTAGCCAGTTAGGAAATTTTCTGTTTAACAGTGCACATTGTCCCAGGTAAAAGTGCACATTGCCCTAGGTAATGAGGTGAATTTGGGACACACCATTTTCTATGGGACCCAACATTGCACGGGGGGGGGGGGGGGGGGGGGTTGGTAAATCACATTTTTTTCGTAGGACACAACATTTCAAAGGGGATAGAGGTGGTGTTAATAGCGCTTGGCATCTTACACAACCTAATGAAAAATGATGTGAGGTTTTCCAACAGTTTTGTCCAAGATTGTAGAGTTATTCCAATCTTTAAGAATGGTGACCCGTTCACAATTTCCAATTTCCGTCCCATTTCTATTCTTCCATGTATTTTGAAGGTTCTTCAAAGACTAGTGCATGTACAACCATTTGATTAAGTTTTTAGATTAAAGTAACTTTACTCTCACATCGTCAGTTGGATTTCATAAGATGCTTTCCACCTATATGGCTGCTCTAGAAATAGTAAATTAAATCACAAAAGATTTTGATAATAAGGAAATTAAAATGGCATTTTCTCTTGATCTATCCAGAGCATTTGATACAGTTAATCTCAATGTATTACTAAGCAACCTTGCTCACTATGGGATCTGCGGAATCGCACTAGGTTGGTTTTACATCTACCTAACAGGCAGAAGTCAAATTGTTATTGTCAATAAGGTTCCTTATCTCTCTTGAAATGTTACCTGTGAAGTTCCACATGGCTCTATTTTAGGCCCTCTCCTGTTATATATATATATATATTAATCATCTCTCTTATATCTCAAGTAAGCTGTGTTTCGCCCTGTTTGCCGATGATACCATCATTCTGTATAAATATAGAAATATCAACAAAGCTACAAGAGTCATGATGAGTTGAATTTTATTTCCAATTGTTTTAGAGTAAATAAATTATCGTTAAATGTCAGTAACACCAACTCTATGATTTTTCATCCCTGTCAGCAAAAAGAAAATCATCTTGAAATATTTGTAGATTAGCAAAAAAGTGTTTTTTTTTTTTTTTGTTGACAAATTTTGGGGAAATAATCTCAACTCGAATCTCTCCAGGGTAAACCATATTAATGATATTTGCTCAAAAGTTTTTAAGACTATTGGTGTACTTGACGGAATCAACAGTTCTGTCATGTCCCATAATATAATAGGTTAAAAGGCAAAGGAGGGCTAAGACCCGATAAGATGCCCTGTAGTCCAAACCCTTACAAAAAAGAGAAAACCAAGCCAAGCGAGACCAGTACAATTACATTCTATCACAGGCATGGAAAAACTTGTCAATGTTAAATTAAATGTCAAGCCTAGCAAAACACTTCACCTCTCCTCCCATGGTCACAAAACTGGGAATTACTTTGAACCTTCAAGTAGCTACAAGATGTCAAAGGGTTTCAATGAGAAAGAAACTTTTACACCTGGAGTATGTCCCCCTAATCCTTCTTAACTCCAAAGTTGTAAGCCCAAGATGCCTAATTCTTGCATGATACGGCAAATTTCTTCGCGGATGAGACGAGTGGCCCTCCTCTGAACTTGCTCAAGGCAAAACTTATCTCTTTCATAGATAGGACTCCAAGCCTGAGCAGCGTAGTTAAGATGAGGCATAACTAACTGCATATAACAAGTTCAGAACAATATCTTTACCAAAATTGCCTGGAATTTCTGTTGATCAGTCGCAGCACCTGGCAGAAGCTGCACACTGCCTAGATGGCTTGAGGTAACCTGTGATGATAACACCCAAATCTCTCAAAAGTAACTTCACCTAAACCAGTACTATTCATTTTATTGTCATAACTGACGGTTTTAGGACCAAAGTGAAGGACTTTTTTTGTGCAAGTATGTAAAGAGTAGCTTGCCCATAGGCTAAAGTTTTTGACAATCACATTATTTTAAATCTACCTACTAATTTTTTTATTGAAGTAGGTTATGTACTCAAGCTTCTAACCGATCTCTTTATGTCACTGGCCCAAAGTTTGGGAATAATCGCGATAATAACATTAAGAATTACAAATCCCTAGGTACATTTTGCAAAAACTTAAAGGAACATATTTTACAGAGGTATAACGCTTAACTTAGTACTACTTTCATCTTCTTTATGCTTTGTTTTATATAGTGTTCTTTGTCTCTCTATGTTTAAAGTGGCTGAACGGTAAAAACATTCTGCTTCCCAAGCCCTTATCTAGTTAGTTGTAAATTTATTACATTTTAAAGTGGAATTGAATTGGATTGGATATACACAAAATCAAAGAAGTTACAATGGGCGACTGAAATTTTACGCATTTTATTACAAGCCTACGGATATAGGCTCTCAGACGAAATAGGAAATTTGCTCGAAAACTTTTTCTAAAAAAAAAGTTAAAATTACGAGCATTAATTGGAGAAACTTTGGAATTTAATGAAAGAAAGTTTGGCCTTTTGGTAAAGTGAAATTGAAAAAATTTGGGTTTTTACTACGTGGTCTACCTTTCATTAGCAAAATTAAGTAGAATGTGGGTTAGGTTAGACAGTTTTACGGAAAAGTTTCTAACCAACTAGTTTAAGTCGGGCCGACCACGGTCATTTTCTCAGTTGTGGCTCACTGGTTTGTTTTCCCCACTCCATTGCTTATTCCTGAGCACCGAGCACAATGTCAGTAGGTTCCCTTTTTAAAAACTTCGGTATGACCCGGCCGGGATTCGCACTCCTGACCTTCCGACTACAAGTCTGGTGATCTAACCACTTTACCATGCAACAGAATGTCGGGATCACTGAAGGTGGCTTGGGTGTTTTATTATAAAGTATACGAAGTATCAACAAAAATTCGAAATGGAAACAATTTTTGACATTCTTTTCAGAATGGTTGAAAATCTGGAGCGTATCTTGAAAAAAAATCGATTTTTGCAAAAAGATGGGAATGTTGAGAGTATCCTCGAATAACGTAGTCTTCCCACATGCAAAATCGAGAAGGTCTTTGGGGCAGACCGTAGTTTATCGGACTTACATCATTTATCTTATGGATGAAGGCTCCTCGACGAAACTGGATGCCCCCCCCCCCCCCAGATGTGGGACCAGTCTTCGCCAACGGAAGGGCAGCGGACATGACCTCCCGACCTCCCGCCCCTCCCCCCCCCCCAGCTGGCGCCACCCTTGTCTAGGCACACATCCTTCAGTCAACAAGGGTCGCTGTAGGTCAAGCTCTATTAGCCTTCTGCAAACCAACAACAAATTTAAACTAATTATTTGTTAACTTCTGAAATCAAAGATGAAACTTACTTTATGTTTTTCCTTTCAAATTCCAGATGACCGCAAGTCATCCTGTCCGTCCATCTGTCTGTCTGTCTGTCTGTCGATCTGTCTATCTGTTTCGTTTTGATCAATTGTTGAACTCTTCGGTCTGTCTGCTATTATGTTATCTAGATCTATAAAACCCAGTCTGGAGCAAAGAGGCACAGCTGAAATCCAGAAAGAAATGCTATACTATTTCAGGCATAAAGAAAAATCTGCGAGGCTTTTTTACGTTTTTGTTATAATTGGTAGGCTAGTCAATATATTTTGAGATTAGTGTGACATGAGTCTTTAAATTTGTGGGGCATTTTGTTATTAAAGTACAAACAATTTCCGGGGCTCCGCGCGCTTTACTCCAACCTTACATTTGGTTTCAACTGCCATTTAACGCAAATTATCGGTTGAATAAAATTATGACTTTCATAAGATGCTTATTAGTAGTCCTTTCCTACCGGTATTATTCTTTAAATGGGAAGTTTAAGCAAAAATTTAATTTTCACATGTGAAAGAGGAACAAAATCTACACAGTGTGGTGTAAGTCCCATTCAAATCGGACATGTATTACTTGAGATATCAGTGAATGTAGTCAGTAGATTTGTGTTCAAAAGTGAACTTATATTACTTCCTCACATTGACAAGGAATATTTTGTTTCCGTTTGCTTTATCAGACTGTTGTGTTGACCTTGAAGTTAATAGGAGTATGACCTCCCTGTGGGTGATGCAAAGTTTGTAAAATTCTCATGCCACTTATGCAATCACATTTTAACAATATGGGACTGTTGATGAGAAAATCCATTATAAAATTTAAAGAAAAACAAAAGACTGCCCATTAATGTGGGGACGTGATGTCATATGTGCTTGCTTCAAGTTCACTTTTTGTTGAAAATGTGAAAACTTTACGAGCTTATATCTTGGGAACCACACATCGGATTTCAATGCAAATTTCACCGAAATGCTCAGAATAAGCACCCCTCTAACATACCAAATCCTGTTGTGACCTTAAACCCTTCTTTTAATACAGTATTTAATTGATAACATTTCTCTTTTCGCTTCTCTTTTGGTTGCTGTTTCGATTTTTTTCAAACACAACATCATGTACTGTTGAAAATGAAAAAGGGTGGTAATGGTAAGTTCAGGATTCTGGAAGGGGCTGTATCCACCGAATTCCGCCGCGTTGCTTTTTCACTCAAAGCTATATGGAGAAAGCAAACTTCTTAAATGCTGAGTGATCTTTTATCGCCATCAAAGTCAAAAGGTGCAGGGTAACTGACACTACCTAGCGTGCACAGAGAGTTCGCTGATTACATACTATGAACTTTCTTACTCTGGAGAATAATTTTGTGAACAATGTAAAAGGGTGTGTATAGTGAACACTTTATGAACATTAAATTTAAGCTGTAAAATTTGCCAGTCAGAGCTAGGGGAACGCTCAAAGACAGTTTCCGTACATCATCACTTGGGCCTTATACTCTTATAGTATCTGGGAGTAATAAACAGTAGAATTGTGACGCCATTGCTATTATTTATATTCTTCGTTTTTATGATTTTAGCAATGTCTGATATTGAGGAAAATACAGCAATTTCGACTGAGGACAAAAGGTTAACGCATGCATGTAAGATACGCGCGTTCTTATAGCACACAATCATCTGAGTTCCTATCTGCCAGGGAAGCTCGTAGCAGTTGTGACGAGGATGCCCATAATGCACTGCAACCAAACATTTCCCAACTGGTCTAGGCTATTCATAACCAATGTGTAAATTATTACTGAGTTACGAGTCAAAAATGCTTAAATATAACTGCAAACCTTGCACGGCATGTGCCTCCAGTATTTCCAAAATTGCTGCAACCGGCTCTGCTAGACCGTTTTGGCAAGGGTTTGAAATGCAAGGAGTCTCTCTAGTTAGAGTGGCAGCTCCCTGTTAGAGTGGCAGCTCCCTGGATTGCCAAAGAAAATTGATATACCTGTTAGAAGATAATATTTATATCATAGGGAGGTTAAAGATGCTAATTTCTTCCCAACAACTGTTTTTATTTTTCATTTCGAAGTGGATGCAATACACATGCAAATTATGTCCTGAAAATTATCAGAAGTAAAAATGTTCCTTTTAATTGAAGGGAAAATGCAGTCACCCAAATTTAATTACTGTAGTACACGTACTGTTACGTGAATGGTTCTTGAAAATCACGTGACCAAGTTTTTCCTGACCAATTGTGTAATTTACTAGAAACAATATGCTTGCGTTACCTTAACTTAATATGCCATATTTAAGTCCTGGAGTATCCGCAGGAGAGATGTTTGAAAGAAAAAAAAAGAGAAAATTGCGAGACTTAGCAGTTGTTGCAAAACCAGTTTTCCGGGATGACTGCTTTTGCCCTATAAAAAGGAGTAGTGACTGGCAACCCAACAGAGTGGCACAACTAGTGAAGGCGTTGAGATAACTGCCAGGGGTGAATCGTTTCCCAAGGAAAAGTTTGTACTAAGATGGCAATGCTCTGGTAATAATTGGTACTGCATGGAGAGGGGGAGGTAAGCACCCAATTTAGCCCTAAAAAGTGCCATATCGTTCGTTGTCAGAAAGAAAAAAGTATTACGTGGCTCGAATTAGCAAACGAAAAAATGTCTACCGTGCTTACAGTCTCAAGGTCTCGCAACTTTCAAACAGAAGTTTAAATGAAAAATATTTTGCTAAGTACAGTACTTATTCTTATAGTTGCAGAAGCCGGAGGACGAAAGCCCATTGTGTTTAAGTCAGGGGCGTAGCCAGGATTTTCTTGTGGGGGGGGGGGGGGCAAAGTCGACTCATCGTCCACAATCTTGACCGACAGGACTATCTATCTCCGCGCCACCATCAGTTGGCGCGGAGCGTACAAGAAAATTTTTGGTTTTAGAAACCCCTCAGATGGCAGGAAACGGCACTTCCCGAGTGTTTTATGCTGCATGTTCCCAACATGGAAATGGATCTCTATTCTGAAATTTCTCAATTAATGCAAAAAAAAAAAAAATCTATAAAAAATGTCAATACATGTTTCTAAGCGGAGGTCTACCATCGATTGGTGCGGAGCGAACCAGGAAATTTTTGGTTTTACAAACCCCTCAGATGACCGGAAACGGCACTTCCCGAGTGTTCAGAGCAAGAATATGTTCAGCCCAACTTTGAAATCCTCCCCGCTTCTTAATTGGAGCACTTGACAAATATTGAGGGGCTGCACATACCTTTAGCCCCCACTTTTTCATTTTTCATCGCCGCCACTGGGGTGTGGCATTTTCTTGAGGGAGCGAAGCGCCCAAGTGAGGAGCCCAGCATCCGAACGGGGAGAGGGTGTGGTTCTCCCACTCCTACCTCAAGGAGATGTTGCAATTTTACATCAAAATTGAGCGATCTGGTGAACACCTTAGCTGGAATTTTTGGACATTTTCAATCTTGTATCAATGTTTTCCTTATTCCCTCGAGAGTTAGTGTGTGCCTGTAAGAGGGTTACTGTACGAGTCAATGGGGCCCTAGGAAATTGCGTTGCACTGAAACAAAACAGCTACTCATAAGACTTACATTGGCTAAACCAGCGGAATTGACATTTTATCTTGAAAAACGCTAAAACTCCATTTAAATAAAAAAAATAATAAAAAAAAAGATCTGGGCGGGAATAAGTGCGAACCCCCTGGCTACGGGCCTGTCTTCCTGAGCGTCCCCCTCCCCTTTGCAATTTTTTGCTGTCTCGAAGAGCTTAGATGCAACATGGTGCTATATTTTGTTCTTTTTATACTAGATTCTAGTGTTCTCCACAGGGGGGTTTTAGAGGGGCGACACGCCCTCCTAGTGAAATTGGCCGCCCCTCCAAAATAGTTGCCGCTCTCCAAAAAATGCAGCTTCCATCTTTAGTTCATTGCTTCATTACACATATGCAAGTCATAACTGGAAAATGTGTCTTCCCTCCAGGCTTGGCGCCAGGATTTGCCCGACGAAGGGCCACTCTCCGAACGGGGGAGGGGTAGGGTGGGTAGCGACCCCAAGCCCCGACAGCCAGGATGCCGTCGATGAGTTTATGAGGGAGATTTGAAGAAAACCTGTGCACTATACCTGCCATTGCGAGTCATATACGACATAAAATTTGTATATGCTAGAGGAAGATATTTCCGCACTGATTTAACCGTGGAAAAGCGGGCGAAATTTTTTGGGGTTAGCCTACACTTAAAAGAATCTGTACTTATTTAAAGCTTATATAGATCAATTGTCACGGCATTTGGGCCCTATCAGGCACAACTTATATTGTACTTCCCTCTTCGAGTCCGTACCGCACGACTGACACAAGAGATCACACCTCCCTGGTTTAGCGAAATGAGATGAAATTCCCGATATGTTCATTAATCCATTTATTCTACATATTAATTTACTTGAAAGGTGGGAAGGGTTTGTAATTTATTAGCTCTAGGTAACGGAACTGAGGAAGAGTGTGAAAAGCATTCTGAACATTTTGGGTTTTATCGCAGAAATAACTCTTTTGAAAGCCAAAATAATTAAACCGACCATGGGAAGGCGACAGATTATTCCCGACAGGGGGCGGGCCATGTCAGCGACCGCAAGTTCCGACGGCCCCTATGTCGAGGGGGTGGTGAGAAGGGGATATGAAGGAGCCTAACTATCCCATGTTATTGAACCACTTGGCACATTTTGCACAATATCACTTAATATTTTAAAAGCCGAGTTGCGCACTGATAGTGTTCTGTTGAGTCTGAATCGTGAAATTGCAAAGCAAGCGCGCGAAAATTTTTGGTAGACTTACAAAAATAACATAGCCTATGTAATCATTAAAAACAAAAAGAAAAAAAAAATAGAAACTGTGGGGGTTGTAGACCGTATCGGGGATAACATACATTGCGTCGAAAACACCTGGAATACCCCATAAAATAACCAAACTATGCTCCGTCTGTCCGTGAGTCGCTCACCAACTGACCTATCGCATGGCACACACAAGAGAACAGCAACTAGGCTTTGTGATATGGGATGAAATTTAAGACCTCTAAATAACCTGTGTACTCTGCCTCCCTGTTTCTTGGTAAGGTTGACAGGACTTACACTCTCTAGATATGTGGAATGGAAGTATTAAAAAAAACTGGAGTGAATCTACAGCGCGCGTAGCGCGCCGAAAATTTGGGGTTCTTATTAGGGAAATAGTCCCTTAAAAGCAAAAAACAGGTAAACCATCGGGGACACTAGCCGCCGTCGGGGACTGCATACTTTATCGTAACGACTAAGAGCTTCCCCCCACCCCCCCCCCTCGAAAAACTGTAAAAAATGCCCCCGATTCCTCCCTCCTCTTCCCGTTTATCTTTTTTTTTTTTATTTTTTTTTTGCTCTCCTTCATTTTTTCAACATGGTCCATCGCGTCCCCAAAATTTCTGGGGGGGGGGGGCACTCTGCCCCCTCCCCCCCCCGCTGGCTACGCTAGTGGTTTAAGTTGTACAGTACGATCTGTTCAGAAACTTAAACTTTAATGATCACTGAATTATTCTAAAAGTGTACATGAAGTCTAATATGAGCTACGTTGTATAAGTTATACTAAAAATCATTCATTTGTGGGCTAAATTAGCCCATTTTCCCACCTTAATATATGCAATTGCTACGCTTTTACTCTTGAGTCTTATCAGAAATAACTACTGTTTGTATAACCATATACCCAGATTTTCCATAGGAATTAAGGTCATCCGATATCATAAAAAAAATTTAACACTAGGTTAAAAATTCTTCATAGGAAAGACAATTGCCTTGATTTGAGTTCTAGAAAGTTCTTCTTCTTTCTTCTTTCGGATCACGGTGACACATCCAAAGGACATTACTACACCGCGCATGCGTCGGAGTGTCCTAATCTCTAATAAAACTAGCAATGTATTGGACCGGGTCCTTGTGACTATCCATACCATCTATCAGAGTGGCAGGAAGATTATTCCAATCTTTCAAAGTATTGGGGAAAAAACTATATTTATAACAATTAGACCGAGAATAAAGTTGACAAAAGTGATGATTGTGCATCCCCCGAGTTTTCCGAATTGGGTGTCTAAGTCTATCCATTGGAATATTAGCCTTTCCTAAAAAAATCTTTAGAGAAAAGAATGAGTTTATTTTGCCTGCGACGCTGCGCTAGCGTGGGGAGATCTAGGTCCTTCAGGATAGCTGTCATCGACCCTGGCTCACGAGAAAAATCGGAACTTACAAAACGAGCCGATCTCCTCTGGATGTTTTCTACATTATCACGTAAGTAGGACTGGCCTACTGGCCAACTCGCTTGTTGTTTGTCTTTTTGATTATGCTTGTTGTTCGTGGTTTAGTGGACTTTCATTAAAGACCCGAAACATGTTTCAGGTTTGTCAAAATAAAGTTTTGCGTTTTGTACTTGATTTGCATCCTCGCATCTCATTAAATTCATCACATTTTCTTTTAATATGAATTGGCTCCCGCTTAAGCTTAGAATTTCTCAATTAAAGTTAAATCATACATACATACATAATGGTTTGGCTCTCAGGTACTTATCACTACATATTCTGTCTGCAAATCACTCTTATAATACCGGTCCAACGTCTCATCTCTGTTTGTACCTAGGTTTTCCACAAATTATGGAGTTAAAACTTTTAAATTTACAGGTTGTAAATTGTAGAATTCTTTTCCTGCCAAAATTTAAAGGTGCAGTATTTTTAGCGCTTTTAAAACTTTAATTAGAAGATATTTTTATACCAAATTGAGAGAGGAAGAGAGCTCCATATTTTAATACTTTTAATTTTTAGATTTTCTTGTGAAATGTGGTGTGCTTTATGTTGTATCTATTTTATGTTTTAGGGACCACAGCTTGCCACCCTTTTCTGTGGCATCCCTGCATATGTCCTATCTTATTCTGTTATCTTTGCTGCAGGCTTCTTTGTATGTCTTGATGTTTTTGTTGTGCGAATAAATTCAAATCAAATCAAATCAAATCAAATCAAATCAAATCAAATAAAGGGCTGTCAATTGGCTTTGAGAAACTTTGGCAATAAGTCTGGAAATAAATTGGGAGATTTGTGCTTCACTACCTCTTCACTGACTTCTCAGTGGTGACATACACTGGGTGTGGGCTTATTACTGGACTCAACACTGGGGTTTCTCCGAAATGATGCATTTAGCAATAGTTTCATTGCAAAAATAAAATTTTATGGAAAATGAGTACCTATCTAGATGTTAATTTTGTTACGAATGCCAGAGACTAAATTTATTGAGGTGCTGCGCAACACGTAGGCTATAAACCAAGTTGCCAGATAAAACATGGATAAACACTAAATTTTGGAAAGCCTTTTCAAAGGGATCATAGACTCTTGACAAGCCGTTTAAATAATGTATAAGAAGGAACTCAACCATATCCACAAAAATGCAATAACAGTTATACATACTGCAGGGTGCACGTGATACATTCACAAAAGAAATATCCAAGAATAAAAGTTATCTCCAAATTGAATACTTAAATATATAAACAATCCAAAACTTTCCGGTGAGTCTTTTTCAAACTAATAAGTAGCCTTCTTTAAATTAAGTCATAATTTCACAAGGTTCTCGACCGACTTTTTAAACACTTAGAATTAGACTTATTAAATTATATTTGTCGTTAGGACGATTAGATGTATGAATTTTTTTGTAGGTGCTTCCAGCCTCCCATCTTCTACCGTGCCCACCCGCCAAACAATGGGTCCAAACAAGGGGTACTCCGATTTATGCTGAACGAATTGGAGTTTGAAAAATAATTCAAGCTACTCAGGCTCCCGACCCTATGCATTCTGTACTTCCAAGGATGGTTGCCGGATGACATTAACCGTGACTTTTAGTCGGTGGAGCTTAATTGGGATTGTGGGGTTCTCTCCAATTATTCCAATGAGATTAAGCACTTGGTGACTAAGTTTAAAGACTTACTCAAGCTTACAACGACGCAAGACTCTACAAACTCCATGCTCTTCTGCACCTCACGTCGAGCTGGGGACCTCGGGAGTCGGGAATAGGATATTTCCCTAAACGTTTGATCCTTGCAAAGCTTCGTGTTGATCAGTATGAGTCCAAGTTGTGCTTCAACATCACTGTTACGTCGTTTGACGCTTGACTGCGAACCCAAACTCAACCATTGAATAGAATTCCGTCCTAGCGAATTTAAATGCCTTAGGGATTAAATGCAACGATGCGTGATTTCTCCATCTTAATCACAGCACCGCTCTCCGAACAGCCAAAGAATAGACGACTTGAACATTTATGGTGGTTCTATTGGCATGTAAATGGTAGGGTTTCCCACACTGAAACCAACGAAGCAGCGGCGTGCGCAGGAATTGTGAGATGGGGTTGGCGGGGGTGGGGGAGGGATGTAAATCCCCGACTGACCGGGTAGGGATCTGCCGGGACAAGGGAAATTTCTCGCCTCGGAAGCCTTGGCTAAACACAAAATGATGTCTCCTAATGACCGACAGGAAGGTAGATGGTACAGTATGGAAATGCTGGTTATCAATTGAAAAGGAAACTATCTGAGAAGTTTCATCAGAGGGTGACGAAGTTCGGTGACAAAGTTTGAAAACAAAATTTGAAACATGTTTCAACACGCATTGCGGCCAACAGTGGCTGGGCTTTTGACGTTCTGTGAAACTGGCCAGTCAGACCATCACGGTGCTCCATGGTCAGACTGACTTCTTCTGGGTCAGTTGTCCCCGACTAGTTAATCCCGCAGGTTACTTTCAGAGATACCCACCCCTTGCTCACAGTACTGCCATGAAGCCTTAAGTGTTGGTCATGGAATTGCATGAAGAATGCCCCCCCCCCTTATTGTCCCTGGGACCATCAGTATTGCGGAGTTTTATCTTCTTGTCATATATTTGCAGTAAAAAAGTAATGTTTCTCTCCTGCCTTAATCCCGTTCTAAAGATCAAGACGATTGTGTGATATTTTGTTTCATTGTTTTACATTATTATCATGATTAGGGGACATAACTGTAGTGAAGCTTAGGGTGTGATGTATGTTGAAATAGAAACTTGGATTGCAGTATTAGCTTTATTTGTTCATACGACTGACCAGGTGTCGGAGCCAGGGGCGTCGATTTGGTTTTACAAGTGTGAGGGGGACATCTGGCCTAATTTTTTCTCCTGTCCTGGTGAAGTGTGTAGTGGCGTAGCTAGACATTTTTTCGGGAAGGGGGGGGGGTGGACAAGCATCCAGATTTACGATTTTTTAAGTGTGAACACAACTGTACTGGGGTCGTAATTTGCGGCGCGCTCAGCGCGATGAAATTTTTGCCATTTTATGGAGCTTGTATTGAAGAAAAGTTTGGGATTCTAGGTTTCATGTAAGAAAATTTGAAAAGTTGGGGGATTACTGAAGAATTTGCATTTCTTATCGGAAAATCTGAGATCGAACGGCGACCAAAGATCGTTGTTGCTGCAAAATGTTATCCAACCCTTACAAATAAGGCTCTGTGGCGAATTTTTTTTCGAGTCAAGAGCTTATATTGGGGAAAATTTTGAATTTTATGAAAGGAAATATATGAAAATGGCACTGTAGTTACTGGTGTCACGTGATGATCTGGGGTCACATATAGCAAATTTCCGTTTTTTCACTCACAAAGTCCAAAGCTCGGAAAATTTTACTCAAGATATGAGCGAGCACTTCTGCCTAAGAATCGCAATTTGTGGCGTGCGAAGCGCGTGTAAACTTTTACTCTTTTGAAACAAATAATGACGAATATGGAGCTTTCAATGGGGAGATTTCGGAATTTCCTGTGTTGTCAAAATCACAGTAGACTGGTTTCACAAATAGCAAATTTCCGAATTCTTCATTTTTTAGAGCCGCCTGCCCCCTGTAGCTACGCCACTGGGTGTCTAACAGAAGGGGCCCAGATAGAAAATGGTGCTAAATGTTTCAACAGTGTGGATAATTACTTCAACGGACTTTACGGTCAATATAATTACCGGGTGTACTCTATAAGTAATTAGAATCATAACGAGAATTGTCATAGTTTTCGAAAGATTTGTGCAAAAGTTCTAACAGTAAGGAACCATTTGTAATGGGAAATAGGTAAAATAAATCCATGACTTGATCAAAAGCGCACTTCAATCTACAACGGGAAAATCACAGATCGAGGGGTGGGGGAATGGTACCCACTGGTACGGTGCTACTGAGACACCGTTGCATAGGCCTACCGGTGTAATATGTTTGGTACAAAAATCATTAAAATATGTGTTTTTCCGAACGACACCTCATCATTCACTACCTGCAGACAGAGGACTGAGATATACCCCTAATTCCTAATTGAAGTTTCTTATGTAGCAAACGTCAGGGCGATTTTACTTCTCTGATAATGGTCTAAATACGTCATGGTCGAATCGCTATACAAATGAATGATGTGAGCGTGTCGAAATTTTGCATTAAAAATCATACATTTTTCTAAAAAGTTGTATGCAGACTGTGCATCCAAACCTTTTCAGTTTCCTTAAAATGCGTTTGCCAATTTCAGCCTGCCAGGCTTGTCATTCACTAAAGACCACAGATTTCATTAAAACATAGTAGGGGACTGTTCATCTTCTTCATATATATTGTGCTCTTTCATAACCCCACCTGCTGCTCTATGCACACGAACAAAAAAAAAATTAAAAAGAAATCTCGTAGTGCTAGACTTGGTTTCGTTCTGTAAAGTGGTATTGCAGAGAAGGTTTCCCCATAAAAAAAGTTTATAACTGTTTCGCCAAAAAGTGAGAAAAGGGTGTCACAAAAATATATAGTGTAATACTTTCGGAGGAGTTCCAAGCGGAACCATCCAGGAAAGCAAGTCGGCATCGAGGATGTTTGCTTTGGAGCCATCGTTTGATGATAAGGCCTTTTCTTGTTTTGTTATGTAATGCAATACATGGCTGGGGTTTTATTTTCTTATATTTGGTCTGGTGAAGAATATGTGGAAGTGGTTATTTCTTTCTGATTCAGTGGGTTTGAAAGTTTATCAGATATTGACCAACACTGGGCTTAGTTGAACTTTGGACAGTCTTCTGGAATTGTAAGTCACTGATCACTACTAGGAAGCGAGATCTAATTGGAAAAGCGTTTTGGCATTACTTGCATGCCTCTTTATCAGTTGATCTTTAGAAATAATGTTGGGAAATAATTCTGAGGCAACAAGCAGTATGAGTCCGGGAACCTTATGTGTCCATGGACCTCATTTGTCGGAGGAGTAGATGGTTGTTTTGATAATGTTGGAAGGGGTCGTTCAGTAATTCGGGTTGATTATTATATTAATCATGCTGGTTGAGTGTTATTTTCAATTCCAGGCTCTTAATTGGGATTCCTTTATCGTACACAAGCCAGGTAGATGTGGTCCGTATCTTTAACTAACCGACCGGCACTGAGTTAGACAACACGTAAGTACAGCTCTTTCATCGCCGAAAGCCGGGCTCTATTTTCATACCATCAGGATTCTATTGGGCGTGTCTCATATTACGCTTTTTGACTGGACTGTTGGATAGCTGACAAAGTCAAAGTAGGATTTATGTATTTTGTATTTACTATGCAGAAAATACGGAATATTGGAACAGTGCAATGACATTTTCTGAAGCAATGTAACTATACGGTGGGCTGAGAAAGAACAATGTCCTGAAGGATGAATAGTAGATTTCAGCTTTTCGTATGACTTTTGGATGGATGTTTAATTTGTTCTATAAGTATTGTTTATTTTGTATATGGCCAGGGTATTTTATTAGAAGATTATTGCATTATTTTGGTACAAGAAAAAAATGAGAAAAAAGGGGAGGAATGGTTTTTTTTGCAGATCTTTAATGTTATATACTCTAGTACTTTACAGAAGTTGGACGGATCCGAGTACCCCAGTTCATATATTTGTGACACCTGCACTGCAGTAAGTCTCATTTAAAAAGGTAAGAACCGCAAGGCTCCAATGAATTAACTAAATGTCGTCGGAGGTTGACGGTTGTAGATCACACTTTGGAATTTCTTTTTCATGTTCAGTTTAGCAATACTCATTCAGAGGGTATCCATGGCATCTCTCTATCACGTGGAAGCAACTCCATGGAGTTTTATCTTTCACTTCTCGTTACTCGCATGTCCATGACTATTGCTGGCCTATCCTTGACTATTGCTCGCTTATCTAAATCGAGTTATTTAGTTCGACTACCTACATTAAGAGGACTAATACTGAAGCTAAGCCCCTGGCACTGATTTTTCCCCAAAGAAGCTGAAAAATGATAGCTTACGAGACTACGGTAGTTGTTTGAATTTACTCGATCTACCTAAACTGTACCTAATGGGGAGAGATACATCTATAACACCTCTTTGAGGATGTTAGTAGGCTTCATTGATCTACGAATGGTTTAACTCATTGCAATACATCAAATTAGCAGAAGTAAATTAGACTGCAAAAAGAGAAAAGTCTCCTTTCTTACCCAATGTGCGTTACGTCTCTTCGAGTTGTGACGAAGGGGGTGTGTCAGTATATTTCTCCAGATGTTGTGCCAAAGAAACTAAATAAGTGAGGCATAAATGGGTCATATCTTGCAGGAAATGTGGGTCAACCGAGAGGTGCGTCAACAAACAACAAAGTTTGTAACAAGATTGCAAACTTTGACCCTAGATGACCCTAGATGACCTTTTACCTACATAAAAACAATCTTAACCATCTTCTGCCAATAATGCACCAACATACTAAATATGAAATCCATTTGTTTTCCATATTAAGATATTGCGTTATCAATGTTTTCAGACTTTGACCCATGGTCACGCAAATGACCACCAAAAACTTTATAAACCACATCCTGACTACAACGCATCAAATACTAAATATGAAATTTATCCAAGTTTCCTATCTTTAGATATATTTTGAATTTTTTTTCAAACTTTGACCCCTGGTTACCCCAGATCAACTTTTGACCTCCACCAAAACAAAAGGGTTCTTTCTCTTAATATGGGACATATACGAACCAATTTTGAAAGCCACCAGACATTTCTATATTAAGATATCCTGTTAAAGAGTTGAGTGTCACAAACACACACATACACACGCACATCCACACACAAATATGCCATTATGACTGCATTGCTTTCTATTATCATTGAAACCAAAACTGTAATAAATACACAGTAATTGTACATTGGAAAAATAACTGTTCGGTAGCTGAACCATCAATATTAACCGCTGCACGCCTAGCCAACTGTTCAAGAAAATTCAATATCCCCAAGGCCTGATTCGGTCGTTTGCAATCCTAATTGCTCTTTCCCCGAAAGTGCTTCAGAAACATCACCTTGAAATATTCCCAAAGTCTATGTTAAACTCCATTGGCGGATCCAGGTATTGCCAGAAGGGACCCAGGTCAGATATGGCGGAATGGAACTAAAGGAATGGTTTAGCTTACAGGACTGTCTTAGCGGAGCGTCACCATTGATTAGCGCAGAGCGTACAAGGTTTTTTTTTTTATTTACAACCCCCCCCCCTTCCATGGCCAGAAACGGTACTTGCCGAAATAGAAAAATTGTGCAAATTTTTTTGTTGCAATTAATACATAAGAATAAGGCGCATTTTGAAATAAACGCTTTCAATTTTCACGTAGCTTAAAGGTTAAAGCGTCACTGATGTTAAATGCATATTTAGATATACATGCATAGGGAGCATTTTGGGGAAGAGGACAGAAGATTATCTGCCCGAAAAATGCAATAAGGTCCCAAAAGACTATTTAAGAGGGTCGTCACTCTTGGTTTGCGGAGGGGGTTGAAAAATTTGAAAAATCGCGTCCCCTCAGACAGCCGGGAATGGCATTCCCCAGGCTTGTAAGCAGAACGTAAACAGTCATTATTTTGTAATTCTGCAGAGAGAGGCCAGCCAAGCGGAACACTACCATAACTTTGAAAGGATAAACACATTTCGAAAACTCGAAGCCCTCAAGCAATGAGAAATGTCATTCAACAGGCTTGTAAGCCTGTAAGCAGAATCTAAGCTGTCGCTATTTTGTAATTCCTGCCCAAAATATTAACTGGCGCGCGCGCCATAGGTTGGTGCGGAGCATGTGGGAAAATTTGGACAAATTGTAACCCTTCAGACAGCCGGTAAAAGTATTCCCAAGGACTTCTAAGAAGAATTTAAGCAGTCGTTGTTTTAAACTTTATCTTGCAGTGAAATGGTTAAATCAATGAAAATGAAAAAAAAGAAAGAAAAAACTTAAAGGCAAAATGATCAGAAATTTGCCCAACAAACTGCAGGAGTCATTTATCGGGAGGAAGTGGCAAAGTCGAGGGGCATATGGGGGACCGGTGTCAATTGACACATCCCAATGGCCGATTTAAGTTGGAATAGAGCCCTCTTTTTATGAAGTAAAAAAAAGAAAGGGCTCAACCCTTTTCGGCCGGCCTACATCCTTCCTGCTCTCTTAGAATATACAGTAGGCAACGAAAACTGAGCCAATAGCTCCCATTTTTTGTACTCCGAGTTTCAATGATAGCTTTCGGGCATATAGACTGCTACCACGGATCTTCCTGATGCGTTATGTCACTGGGTGAACACTAGTTGGGGCAACCTTGCCGTCGACGGTACTACGTACTATGATGAGTAATTCTGACTTGTCATACCCGGCCCTCGACGTCAGGGGGCAGATGGCGACAAAAATGGTTTCACGAACCCAAAAAGTTTGGTTCGCCAATCAGGGAAGTCTCAGGGGGTCTGAGGGCCGTGAGGTTGGTCAAGTGTGTAGTCCTTCAGTGGACGTGTAGCTTCTTCGGGAAGCAGTTTATAGTTGGTTTCGCCGAACTGCTCTTTGTCAGAGGGTCGGGAGGACTGTTGAAAAAGTACCTATCTTGAGATGACCAATGATACCAGAGCTGTGAAAATAATATTTGTTCCGGAACTTTCGGCTGGATGCTTCAACGTCATTTCAAGTAAAAAGCAGTGCTACCTGCTCCCTAACGTCGATGGGTATGGAAAGTCAGGATTACACATACTCTCGACGGAAGGGTGACGCAGACAAACTTTCTATACAAATAACTTCCAGATTATCTTGTCTTGTCTGACCAGAAAGTGCTCTGCAGAAAATTTTTGCACAACAATTGTCTCAAGTGATTGACTAGAGGGAGGATGGCAAGCCATTTTTCACATTTACCTTGAAATTTCACTCAAGTGGAATTCAATTCCACTAAAATAGAATACAATTTGATTCAAGTGACATTATGTACTGCTTAAATCAAATAGCCAGTTTACTTAATTGAAATACAATATCACTGAGTAAAAATAGATTTCACTTCAGTGGAATAGAATTTCATTAAAGCGGAATTGAATTTCCCTTAAGTGGAATAAAATTTCACTTAATGACATATAATTACACTTAAGTGAAATTCCTCTTGTTAGAAATTGAATTCGCATTGAATGAATTAGAATTTAACTGAAGTGAAACACGGTGGCGATCCATGTCATTCCACTTACGTGAAATTGAATTTCCCTTAAGTGGAATACATTTCACTCAACTGAATTGCATTTTACTTAAAGGGGAAGTTTAAGCATAAATTTAATTTCCATATGTGGTATGAAAAAAGAACCAAACCTGCACAGTGTAGTAAAAACTTCAATTCAAGGAGACATACATTTCTCGAGATATCAGGTAGTGAAATCACCAGATTTTGTTCCGAAGTGATCTTAAGGCCAGCAGAGGTTACATCACTCTCTCACATTGACAAGGAATGCTTTGTTTCCCCCGTTGTTTTTCAGACTGTTGACGTTGAAGTTATTAGGAATTAGACTTCCCTGTGTTGAATGCAAACTTTGTAAAGTTTCCATGACACTTATGGAATCATATTCTGATAACATGTGATTGTTGAGGAGAAAATAGGCTGTGAAGTTTAAAGAAAAACAAAAAGGATATGATGTCATATGTGCTTGCTTTAAGTTCACTTTTTGTTGAAAATGTGACATTATAACTTGTTCATATCTTGAGATCCACCCATCTGATTCCAATGCAAATTTCCCGAAAATGCTTAGAAAAAGTACCCGTCTATTGTATCAAAATTTCATATGGCCTTAAACCCCTCTTTTAAGTGGAATTGAATCCTACGTAAGCGAAATGTATTCCACCTAAGTGGAATGCATTTCACTTCGGTGACATTGAATTCTACTTGAGAGAAAAACAGAATTGCGAGGTAAATGTTAAAACAGCTTGTCATACGGGCGATGGGGTAACCGCCTTTACACATTGGTCATACTTTAAAAATATCTTAATATTCACCTTTACGATATTCGTAGTATTTCAATGGTTATATGTAGTATATAGGCCTATCAAGTACTATTTCCAGCAATCTGAGAGACATTTTTACCCAAAAGTTTCCTGCACCTATCGCCAACTGATCATGGCGCTCCGCGTCTATAGTCTCCAACGATTTTCAGCCCTTAGTCCAAAATCTGGAAAGCATCGATGAACCACTGGTAGAGTGGACACTTAGCCCGCGGAACGGACAAACTTATCGCTGCGAAAAAAACTATGTGAGAGGGGAACCAGTCAAAGCGGGCAAACGCCACAGAGGCGCTACGCAGGCTAGCGGCGACACTGTCGTAGTTTTATGCAATCAATGGGGAATAGGCTACTACAAAACTTCTTCACTTAAGTTGCATTAACTAAATGGCATTTACTTTTATGCCATGGAAGCCACATGTCATTTTGGGAAGGCATTTTTTGAACCAGAATGCAAAAATGAATTGAGGTTTCGATGATACATAAATGTTCCATTTCAAGTAATGCCATCATGTACCATTTCTTTTCACTCAAATTAGCAAGTCCAAAAATTAATTTTGCTATTCTAAGATGACCTTTGACCTCCACCAACAAAAATACAGTAGGAAACATCTTCCCACCAGAATGCGCATACATTCAGTTTCCCACCTTGAGATGTGTTAATACCTAACAAGGTTTTCATTCACATTTTGACCTCAAGTGATCCCACATGACCTTTGAGATCCATAAAAGCTATAGGAGGGAAGATAGACAGACAGACAGACAGACGGACAGACAGACAGACAGACAGACAGACAGACAAAGGAGCTATCTTGATATATCGAATTAAAAAGGTTTTCAGACTTTTACCCCTGCTTACCCCAGATGACTTTTGACCTCCACCAAAACCAAAAGGGATCATAACGCATCCGCATACCATATATAAGATCTCTCAAGGTTTCCTATCTTGAGATATCGTTTTAATGAGATTTTCAGACTTTGACCCCTGCTGGCCCTGTATGACCTTTGACCTCCAACAAAAACAATGGGGACCATCTTCTGACCATAGTGCATCCACATATTAAATATAAAATGTATGTTTCCTATCTGGAGATATCGCCTCAACAAGATTTTCAGACTTTGACCCCTGGTTACCCCGGATGATCTTTGACCTCGACCAAAAACAATTGGGACCATCTTCTGACCATTCGCATGCACATATCAAATATAAAATGTATCCAAGTTTCCTATCTGGAGATATCGTGTTAATGAGATTTTCAGACTTTGACCCCTGGTGACCTCAGATGATCTTTGACCTCCGTCAAAATCAGTAGGGCCCATCTTCTGACCATAACGCATCCCCCATATCAAATATTAAATCTATTTGAGTTCCCTACCTTAAAATATTGTGTTACGATTTTCACACTTTCACCCCTGGTGACCCCAGATGACCTTTGACCTCTGTCAAAAACAATAAGTTCCTTTCTCTCAGTATGGGGAACCTATGTACCAAGTTTGAAAACTGTCAGACATTCCTATTTTGAGATATCGTGTTAACGAGTAGTGTCACAAACACACACATACATCCATACATACACACACACACACACACACGAACATACACACATACATTCACACACGCCAACATGAATGCATAGGTTCCTCTGTCATCGAAACCAAAAATCACTCCACAAATATGTGCCAATTTATCGTCGTCACCGACGTAGAAGGTCCCCATTGTTAAACGCCCCTTCCTCATTATATTTCTAAAAGGCCATAGGGGTTAGGAATAGCGACGTGGGGTTAAATTGTCTTATCTTTTTCATCTCTGCAGGCTACGTCTTCAAAATGAAAGTTGACAAGCTTGTATATAGATGTTACTAAAAATTCATGGTTGTATTCTAGAGCCTAGAAATCGTAAGGAAGATTGAACACTTAGCTTTTCACGCCATGCTATAGCATACCTATAGTAAGTGGTCCTATAGTAAGTAGTCTTTCTCTTTTCATTCAAGTGAAAATCAATGAACTTGTTGCGTAATAAAACCCATGATTGTTTCCACCACCAAGTTCCTTTACGGAGTAAACTTACTTTTCTGTAGACTAGCCACCAGACGGCAACTTAGTGTCGTAATGAACCATCCACAGGGATTTCCCACCACCCATGCTAACACGTAACCTCATTACGTGGATTTGACCTTGTTGAAGGAAATGTATTCGATTGTTTGGAGCTTTAAAAGGAAATGGAAGTCGCCACAAAATTTGTTTCTAAAAATCAGCCCCAAACTGTGACAAATTCTTCTCTTTTCTTTTCAAGTATTACAAACGATCGAATGACTTGTCATCTCTGAATGCAACAAATGAGTTAGTCGGGAGATTTCGTCGTATATTGAGTGTATCTGTGGAAACTGTTTGGGGTATTGGAAAACATTTGGCTGGTTCACAGAAGTTTATATGTAGCTGGTTCACAGAAGAGGCTGTACTACTTCGTAAAACGGATCAGGACACAGCGTAGTCGGTGTCTCAGAGTAGAGATCTGCGCTCTTGATCACACAGTATTGTTGCCGTTCAGAGAAAACGGGGTTTAAGTTCAGTTCAGTGTATTTTGTTTAGAAAAACTTTACAAAGATGCATATGAAAACAAGATGCATGGTGACATGTAAAGTTATAAACGGGACGGTAGAAAAACAGTAATATGTTTATCATACCTAGCGACCTTTAAAGTAAGAAAAAAGAAAGATAAAGGAATAAGAAAACAGAACACTTATCATGTATTACAGCCATAATTAAGGAACTGGCAAAGGAAGAGGGTGTCCTAAGTACTTAGCCTACTAAACTTAAACAGAGTAATTGTCAAATGAGATTTAACTTTGTCTTTAAAAGTTGCATCAGATCTAGAAAGTTTAATTTCATTAGTGGAAAGACACTCCAGATTTTGCCGGTAACAATAATTATTCAACAACAGTTTCCCATGTTTAGAATTGGGCCTGGTAACTGAAAAAATATATTATTTCCTGTGGGGTTCGCAACATGTGAAGACCTTCTGGAGTTAAAAATGTTACAGAATACTTCAGGCAGTTTACCATTTAAATATTTAAATACAAAGGTACACATTGTAAGAATGTGAATGTCTCTAACTTGGAGATCCCAAGATTACTGTGTACCGTAGCTTCTCTACGGTGACGCCGTTGTGAAAAAGTAATTGTTTTTAGAAATCGAAAGACTTGAAGAGGTCTCAAAATGGAGGCAGCAGCTACTCCAAAGATTTCTATTCCACAAGATAATTTTGAGTAAACGGGAGAGTAATAGAGTTAGACAGCAACTGGGAGGGGAAGTGAGGTCCTAAGGCGATTGCTATTGTCTTTAACGAGGCTATTGCACAGGTCATCAATATGATTTTTTAAAAAAGAGCTTATCGTCAATCAGTAAACCTGAATATTTAGCACAGGCAGTCCCAGTGGCGGAGCTGCCATATGGTCAAAGGGGCGGTCCCCCTCCCGATGGACCAAAATCGTCTGTCGGCTACCCTTTTTCGGTTTTTAACATGCTTTACTCTTGCACCATTATTTGCAAAAGCCATAATTTAATAGCGTTGTTTTAAGGCCCAGATAAAAAAATGCTCAAACAGCCTCCAGTAACTGTACTATCTGCACTTTACTCTGATGAAAAGGTTCATCTTCTGTAATATGGGGTACGTTTTTCCGAGACGTATCTTCATGCTTTATACGCAACTAATGAATGTTGTCGCTGTGCTAAGTCAATTGTTTCCACGCCAAGCGTGATTATAAGCTTACAAAATACAAAAAATGACATTAAATCCATCCTCCCGGCCAATAAAAAAAGTTGAAAAGGGCGCATCAATAATTGTAGCGCAAATAGCCCCTTGTTGTCGGGGATAATTGTCAACATAGACAATAAAAAGAGTTTATGAAGATACCAAAATAGCTTCCACAACGTTTTTCAAAATCATTTGAAGAGAACACTCAGGTTAAAATAAAATAAAACTGTTATCATAGTGGTAATGGTATAAAAGTTTTAATGAGCAGTTTCCATTTTGCTTTTCTTCAAACAAACATTCTCATGATAAATGGGTAGGCTATTACTGACACTGCACGATAATCCCATGAAAATGCTTATTTCTGTACTTCCGTGGTCTCAAAAGCCAGAAAATTGCATGTTTTAAGCCTAGGCATAGATTACTTTTATTTATTATGAATTCTGTATCTAGAGAGCCAAGCAGACCTTTTGTCTTGGCTATTTCTTGCAATGTACTTAACCAATGGCTTTCTCAGAGTGGTCACATGATGTTAATTACGTAAATTAATGTTTCCTCGTGTACTTAGGCCTATCTTGATTTCCAGATACCAAAAATGTACACCTTACGGTGATTAATCTCCATAACCGTCCCCTGTAAGATTGCTTGCTATTTGTCTCTAGCAGGTTAAATCTTTATCTTTATGTTCATAACGTAGCCCATTATGACATTACAATCTTAAATGGAGACCTGACAATAACACAAAATATAATGACCGCCTTCATACTAGATATGAAAGAGAGGGATAGAAACATGGGCGTCTGCAGGAAGGGGCAAGGGGGGAACTTGCCCGCCCCTGAAACATAAAAAACCTGAAAACACAAATAAAACATAAAGAAAAGGCGAAGAAAAATTAACTTCAATATTTCTTAACAGTTCACTCAGTGTTTCCCTATTTATATGCAGTTATTACCGGTATGCTTTAGAAATGCCATTTCCAGCAATCTAAGAGGCACTTTGGGCCAAAATTTTCTTGCGCTCCACGCCAACTCATGGCGGTGCGGAGCTTTCCCCATAAAAGAACTTTGCCTCAAAGAATTTTGCCCCCGTCCCCAGAATTTTCTTCTGCGGAGGTCCATCGATAAAAAATTTAAACATGTTTTAATGGCGAAACTTGCTGAGGAGAAATGGCAAGAATGGAGAAAATAAAGATAGCCGATTAATTTGGGGTGTGGTTCAAGGAGTGATGGAACAGAAAAATTGGGGACTTATATACAATATTACAGACACACAAACCTCGAGATGTTTAATTTGGGGTGTAATTCAAGGAATGACGGATGAGGGAAATTTCCGGAGAGGGACAGACCAAAACAAGACGAAAACGTGACCGGATTTCTTCCTCCTGCACCCCCAAAAACTATAAATTGAAATTGATGCATTCCTTGACTATTTGTAAGGAAGGATATGGAATTTGAACAAACATTAAATCCCTGTAATTATGGCAATGCTTTGTCTTGGCCTAAAAAGAATGTGAGTCAATCAGGGGAGGGGAACTACCACGGCCCTCTTCGTGGCCTATTATTTGTGTTACAAATCGGAGTAAGTTTCATTTAATACTCAAGTTTCGCAGGGATTTACGAACTTTGCACATTTTTGCAGATAATTCTGTACTGAATCGTTACATGTGCAATCTTATGAACATCTTTATAAATACTTGTGTTTCAACAAACTAATCTCTTTTCATTATCCGTATGGACGGTCAATTCGAACGTTTCCCTCACCTGCTCACACAAAAATTTCTCTAAGTCCGTGGGGGATAACTATTCGATCATGAATTTATCCCGAGGAGTAAGAATAAGTCATTGAAACACGAACTCTATTTTTGCAAATTTCGGGTTGCCCGACTAGAAGTTTGCAATTACTTGACCCGATATTTGCAAACTTCGTGTGACGTGCCCACTCGAATTTTGCAAAATCCGAGTAACACCACTCGAATTTCACAAATTTCGATTACTCCACTCGAGGAAAAATCGTATAATCATAAGAACAATTTAATATCAGCTTTAGTATCAAGAAAAAAAATTACACACTTGTTTTCTATACAGACTGTGATTTGGATATCCCCTACCCTATACCCTTCTCCAATTCCAACAATATTCAATTTAGCACCTATTCGGTTTTCAGTGGAATAATCACCAGTGCTGGCGCCCGAAACCGATGGGCTATGTGTAGCCCATAAAATGCCGGGGTAAGAGAATTCAGTCGAAGGGGGCGAGTAAAAATATGAAGGGGAACTTCGCCATAAGTAGGTAGCCTACCCCATAGGACTCCTTCACGTGTTGAGATAAAACTCAAAGGGGCTATTCAAGTCCGTGGGTGACTGTAAAGACGATTTAAGTCCGTAGGGGATGACTACACGTTCGCTCCGCCAATGTGTGTCATTAATTCATTCTGAGGCGTAAGAATAAGTCATTGTACTACTTACTCGGTGTTTTACGAATTTCGAGTTACTCCACTCGAATATTTCAGATTTCGAGGTACTGTTATGCAGTATGGTGCACCCTCCATGACCTTTAACACAGACACCATCTTGTTGCTTACGAGCAATCTCCCTTCCCTTTTGTCCTAGATTCCCAGGGCCCTAGTCCCACCTGTATGTTGTAACCCGTATTTTCAAGGTGTGGCCAGTTACACCCTATACAGCCTCCTTGTTGATCATTTAGATTAGCACATTCATTAATATTTATATAATTCGGTGCGTCACAACTTTTGACCAATCAGGGGACTTCACTTAGTTCCACAGTCCCACAAGGTTTGCAAGCCCCGAGCTGCAACCTTGGACACTCGAGTTTTGGAACTCGTGCAGCAAACATGTAGTCATTAGTCAGTCATCTTTGTGTACATAATTAATTATCTTTTTTGGCCGGCTTCTTGATCAATTTAATCTTGTTTTTATGAAGACTGGAATCAACGAATAAATCATTTTAAATCAGCTGGAAATTTCTTAATCATCTTGTCTGGAGCTACACCTGAAGATCCCCTACAAAACCTTCGTCTTTACGATTGGCTCATTATCTAACATTACTGCACGCTATGAAACACCGTACAATCATACGAACAATTTAATATAGGCTTTCGTTCCAAGAGAACAATTTCACTTTTGCTCTTCGTAGACTGGGATTTTGATACCCCCTACCTCTATCAGTTATACCCTTGACCATTTCAAACAACACGCAACTTCTCCCTATATTCGGTGTCTACAGCAGGAAACATACGTCCTGGTGCCCGAAACCGATAAGCTATGAGTAGCCCATCAAATGTCGGGGAGAAGAAAATTCAGTAAAAAGGGCGAGAAATAGCATGAAGTTACGCTTTGCAGACGGTAGGTAGACGAGGGAGTCACTAGCAACTTTCTGGACACACTGTACATCAAATGGTAAGATAGGCTCTTCCTGTATTTCCCGCCCGTCGTAAGAAGCGACTAGAGGGAAAGCCTTGCTCCGCATTTCAACTTTTTCAAATCGCCTACCGACGCCCTTTTTTTTTAATTTACCGTAATATAAGGTACATGATATCTTTGTACTTCGAAGCGCCCTTACATTACAGTGCATTCTTCATCCCTTTTAACCAAATTATCTTGCTATACATACCTTTGAAGCGCCCTTTCAGGCAGTTCTCGCCCCTTAGTTTGACACAAGTCCATTTCTTCGTCACTGGATACAAACACACTCTAAAAACATTTAGTCTGAATAATGGGGCACAAACCGCAATCTGGTCAAATGTTGGACAAAAATTCGTTTCAAGATAGGAACCCCAAAACAGTAACCCAAAACTACGAAAAAGGAGAGTAGAAAATTTGAACTTAAAATTTGGCAAAAGTAACTGGAAACTCGAAAATTGTAACTCGAAAATTATAACTCGAAACAAGAAATTTATTACTCGAAACTCGAAAATTATTACTCGAAAATCGAATATTATAACACGAAACTCGACAATTTTTACTCGAAACTCAAAAAGTATAACAGGAAAATCGAAAATTATTAAACTCAATTATTATACTCAAAATTAGTTACTCGAAACTAGAAATCAAAACCTAAGTATAAAAAGTTTCCCGAAAGAAGGGAGAAATATTTCTTCAGATGTGGGCAGTCCAAAATATCCTTCAAGGGATGGGTTCAGGGGAGGGAAGAAGAGACATACTTGATAAATTACAGGCCAAGAGCGAAGTTTGCGGTCATAACTACTGAATGAATTTAAGGTGTAGATAAGCTTTGATGGTCCACTGTTTGTAGTCAGTTTTTGTGAGTTGGGCTGAACTTGGCTGTGAGGTTTTGTTTAAAGGAAACAAATGAACAGTTAATTAATCTGTAATATTTGGGCTGGTTGAAGTTGTTATCTTCAGAGTTATTGAAACTGAAATGTGATTTTTTGGAAATACTTCGGAAATACATGAAATTGAAGTACAAACCAGAGGGTAGAAAATGAAAGACACATGAATTACAATATCTAATTATATTGTCATATTAACTTGTAAGACATGCAAAAACAATCAGTAATACAAAGAAAGGTTCTGGTTTGCAAGGCTATGAAAATGGACGGCTTTAAATGCTTGCAAAATGTGGTTGGTAAGAAAATCATAAGAAAATACAATGGTATAATTTTCATAGTAACTAATATCAATGGAACCCTTACAAAAACAGGTGAGGAAATTAGTTCCAAATTTGCCGGTTTTCACATGTTTTTCCAGGGGTTATCACAGGTTTTTGCATGAAAACATGTGTTTTCCCTTGACATTCAAACAACGGAGATTCAAACAACGAACAGCTTATTAAACAAAGTAGCCTAATTGCTAAGTTTTTCTTCGAGTCTAACTTTAGACTCAGTAATCCGATCCGGTTTCCATGGTTTAAGTGACGCGACGAAATGATTCAATGAAAGTCACGCCTGTGTTTTCACTGTGATAAAGAATAGAAAAATCGTCCGGATAAGTGACCTATTAGGAGGTCCAGCGTCTTCTACTTAATCACAGGGAGTAAAGAGTGTATCTTGGTCAAAAAGTTCCTAACAATTTGTACCAAAGGTATCGTTGAAGTTTCCAAATGGAAGACAAAGCTTTAAAAATAATTAAAAACAAAATTTTTGTGGAAGTATTGATGTACAAATCAAAATAAATGTTAGCCTCTATGCAAGAAACACGGCAATATTTTACTTTGTTCTCTGTTGATATAAGGTCACAACCACTAACTGACCCGAATGCTTGCATTGTGCATGCTATTACGTAACTGCGGTCGAAAAGCCGACCCGACGTGTGACCTTTTAGACGGTACAATGGCTTCCACTTAAATAATAGGGAGTAAAGCTGTATCTTGAACTAAAAAATACCTCACAATTCTTAGCAAGAGCATCAAAGTACATTTACCATGGATAACGAATAGTAAAATTATAATTCTAAGCAAAAATGTTGACAAAGTCTTGAAGTATAAATGTCTGTCACTTTGTAAAAACATGACAATATTTGACTATGCCCTGCTGTCAAGTAATGTACAACCGCTTAGCGAAACAAAGCTTCATAAATATTACTACATTTTACAGAAGGTACACATATTTCTGACGGCCCCGTGTGGACATATTTTGGAGACGAAATTTGAAGTTTATGCAATTATGCAATCAAAAATTATAAATATATCTGATGAAAGTCACAGTATTCTTTCAAAAAGGAACAAAAAGCCACACATTGCAATATATTTTTGGTATCCAGCAATGCCATTCACACAGCTGTCCCTTTTAACAATGATCTACCCTAGCAACAACGACCTCGATGATCCAAAATGAAGACAGTCTTTGGCTTGGTACTACTCTGCTGAAAACAAGGCGAAACAAAGAAATAATTTTCAATTGTTGAGCTTACAAACCATAGCTTGAGCCAACACTAAAATGCACGATCCTACACATGTTTTGCAAAAGTGTTGTCTGCATGAGTCCAAAGGATTTCCCTTTCGGGAAACCAAAAATAACATGCAAAAAGTAACTTACCTCGCGAACGGAGGCGGCCGAACGGTTCTAGTGATATAACAGAGAGTTGCTAAATTACTCCCTGATACGAGTAACAAGTAGTTTAGTAGATGGTGAATTTGTTATGTTGAGGAGGTTTGCGCATTTCAGAAAAGGACGCCAGTGTTGAAAATTTATACCAGTCTGGTAAAACATTAGTGATAGGTGAGGCGAATAGTCAAAACTATCAGAATTTCCCGCCTTTTACTGGAAGTTCAAAGTGTCAAAAATTTCCTCACTAATGACAATTTCGGGTTTTTTTAAAGGCCTGATCCTCTCCACTACAAACAATTATAATTCTCCTTACCTACTTACTTAAGCCCCTCCCACAACTTATTAAAATTCATCCTCATCCAGACACAATTTCCCCAAGTTTTTTGCTTGAGGGTGAGTAAACAAAACCCCAATGTGTAATCAAACACTCTCAGTACAGGCTGTGTAGTATGAGCTATGGACTTCGCATCGTTAGAGCTAGCTGTCAATCAAAGAACTCCGGTCAACCCCTAAAAAAATTGTAGTTTGGGTGACAATATTATATCTTCTGAGAATCCCATACAGTCGTTCCAAGAACCATGTAATTGAACTATTATGTAGTTTTCATAGTTAACGCCTTTTAATTTACAAACACTTACAAATTAGCAAAACCAACAAGGCACAGAATAAAAACACTGTAACAAGTCCGTAAAGCGGCTACTATACTTCGCACCCGCTCGTAATAAAACGGATTGGTAATGAGGAATGCTTAAAATTTAGGTCACGTAAAAATTCACGTCAAATGTCAGTGCTACCGGCGAGACCCGTACTATGGACGGGAATTCTGATATCGGGAAACCGAAAAAAAGGGTTAAGTTTGTAGTCTGTCTCCATATGATAAATTGTATTCAGGTATACACACCCTTCGGGGACCACAGGTGATGATATCTCAAGTGTGAAACACAGCTTTAGGCTCAGATCACACTACAGAGATATCGGATCGATTATGATCTGATTTTTGTGGGTTTGTCAGTTAAAATCTTCTGCATAGTTGTTGGTCGGAAATAAACAAACATTAAATTAGTACCACATGGCACCATATGTAAGTAGCCTAATACTAAATACCAACTAGTTATTTTGTGACTTCACATTGGCCAACGTATCCGATAAAAGCTGTCTGCAGATGTGACCAGTGGCGTCACCAGACTTTTTTTTTATAGGGGGCACTGGGGGGAACAACAATACAGGGGCACTGGAAGAATCCACTCATGACGCCGTAAACGCCGCCGAGCGCAAAGCGCAAGGCTCAACAGGTGGGGTCCAGGGGCCCGCCTTAGGGCCCCTTGTGGGGTGCAGTGGGCGGCGCCCCCGGAAGCTCTTGGCGTGTTTGTGAGGTACCTGTGTCGCTAATAAAGGATACTTCAAGTGACTTAACACTGGCCTAAAATTACCTCCAGGGTAACTTCCAGTAAGACTTTTGGTAAAAAAAAACCCCAGTGATTTAAGTACCAAGAGCGGATCCGACTGACATTTTGAAAAGAAGGGGAGATGAACTATAGAGAAAAGCTGATTTCAGTTCAATATGAGTCTCGGTGGGGGTTCACCTGGATTTTGAGGGGTTTGTGAGGTATTAAGGTCGTTATTTAAGGGTAGTTCTATTGTCTTTTAAATGGTCTAAAAATTACTTCCAGGGCAACGTCAAGTAAGATTTTACTGGTTACAAAACTAGTGAAACTACTACCAAGCAAGGGGAGCTGAACTAGAAAGAGAAAGAGAAAGCAGTTGATGTGTAGTTAGATGTGATCCTCAAGTTAAGGAAAAATGTAGACCTGATCCTGCTTGAACGGTTATCTGAGCTGTGCGTCACCTTCAGTTGGCGTAGTCGGAAGTGTGCAGAGAATTTTGAAGAAAAAAACGCAACCCCAGAGACAGCCGGAAATGGCATTTCCCAGGTGTTTTTGCGATATTTCAGTTGGAAAGTATGGAAATTACTGACTCTTCTTGTCAAAAGAAGAATCGCATCTTAAAAAAATTCACATTCACACTTTAACTACAGAAGACATATTTTTTCTTGAAAATCTTCAAATCTCAGTTGGGGGGGGGGGGGACACGGGGGACACATGAATTTTTCAGGGAGCAGATGCCCCCTGGCGCCCTTGGTGACGCTACTGGATGTGACGTCACGGAATAATTTGTACAATTTCGATTCTCGTAGTCGTGAGGAGCAAGTCATAAGCTATGTATACTTCCACACCTTGGCAAATTTTCGTTTCTCTCCGGCCAAAGATTGAGGAGATTTAAAGTGAAACTCCCAAAAATCGGATTGGAATCCGATCCGATATTGCACATAGTGGGACCTGCGCTTCACGCTGTGTGTCACTGCGTGTGTAACTAACTACTCTCTATGCTGGGTACTGTATAATGTGCAGTTATGTCCTGTGTGCGTTTACGCCGCTTGCTCGCACTGACCTCTAAGTTGCCTTCAAGGTAAGTGATTTGAAGGGCCAAACCTCTGACCCCAAACTACAATTTTGGTACGAGGGCACCGAAATTCTCAATTGGCTCAGCTCTTTGTTGTACAACTTATTCAAACAATGCAGAGTGCCAAAGCTTATATTACACATCATGAACGGTACTGAGAGTGTTTTGATTATATAAATTGAGTTTTTCTATATTCACCTTGAAGCAACATCTGAGATAGTATCTGGATGAGAATGAATTTCAGACAATTGTCGGATTGTGGGAGCGGCTTAAGTAAGAAGGTTAGGAGAATTGGTACTGTTTGGGGTGAGAGAACTGGGCCTTTAAGACAAAAGAGAGCATAATCAGTAAAGACATTGTATTTGTTATATCGATTGCCCCCCTCCCCCCTCGTAAACTGGGGGTTGTAGACTATGCCCACGGTATTTTCCGCCTGGAGTAATTTGGTGAATAAAGGGAAGGACTTACACTGTATTTGAATTGTATTTGCGACCGAACTTGAACCATATCTTAAACCGTATTTAAGCTTTACTTCTTTACCTAGTTGACACTAACACATTTGTGGTGGTGTGTCGTTAAATCTCATCTAAGTAACTAACGATTGAGCAGTTGAATGAACTTGTTTAAAAGAAGTGACAATATTTCGGCTCTTTTCTTTTGGCTTGAGTTGTTCGCCTCCATCTGAAAAAATTAAACGTGACGTCATATTACAGCCCCAACTAAGTTTGGAGAATTGTAACGTGATCTGTGAAATTGTGCCGAAAATTCAATGTTTTTGTCGATTTCCATCCTTTACTTATTCGAATTCGTTTGTGCATGGAGATAAAAGAGGGTTTCCCGGTCTCAAATGTAATTTAAGACCCCCGATAACGTCACCACAGAGGCAGCGGACCTCGCCTATCGCATAGGTCCGCTCAGTCTCTGTGATGACGTCATCGTCGGTGTTGAATTCTATTTGAGACGGGGAATCCTCGCATTTATTCACTAAACGATACCCGAATACTCAAGGAAGCTACATTCACTAAAGGAAAACACTTAACTCCCGACCAACCTCACGGCCCTCAGACAACATAGCCAGTCGTGTACGAAAAGAACAGATTCTACGCATGATCTAAGTCAAAAAGTCGAGAAGCGTTCTTTTTTCTGAATTCTACCAAACATTTTTGCAAACACACTTTTTGACCAAGGAATTACCAGAATGAGTCACAGGCCATGAGCTCTGAGGAAGAACTTTGATCTAAGACAGTGCTTCGCAGTTCCCAATTTAGTGTTTAATTTAAACGAAATTTCTCATGACACCAGGCGCGTAGTCAGGATTGTGTCATGGGGAGGGTTTCGGTGTTATGGGGGAGGGGGGGCACGATGTGAAGGAAAAGTCGTAGGATAGAGAGAAAAACCGCTATTTTAGGCTTTCTTGCATTGCAAGGTTGGGTCATGGGGGTGGGGGGGGGGTTCTTACCCCTCAAACCCTCCCGTGGCTACGCCACTGCATGACACGAAAGGGAAAAAAGTTTGAGTATAGTTGTGGCACGAGTGAAGTCTGATATCATGAAAAGGACAAAATTGTGCTTGAAAAACGCAATGAAAACCTAGATTATAGTCACAATTTTATTTAGAATCCACCAGAATGTGTCCATTTTACATGATAATATCTGATTAGCACTTGAAGGTTGTGTGACATGTCAGCAAAATGACCTGACTTCACTTGGCAGTTTGGGAGTGATCTTTTCTTACGCAAAACCCGTTGGAATTATTTCAAAATTTTTAATGGATACCAAGACATACATGTTCAAAGTTTGAATGTCTCTGAAGCAACTTGCTGCTTATGCAAAAATAATAACATTGAGTGTTGCACAATGTTGACATTTCTTTTGTTAATCTTACATGAACTTTCTCTTAATTACTCAGATAGTTTATGGTTTGGTGATTGATACTGATAATTTTCAAGAACACAATTTCAACTTCCAAAATAAAACCCTCTGGACAAACTAATGTGACAACTGTTCTTGAAATGAAGATTGTAAAAACAAAGGATAACATTAACCATATATGACATGTCCCTCTCATGACATCACAAGATTTGCATGTTGAGCTCAAGTTCATTGCTGAATAAGTGCCTGTTAAATGATCAATTTTTGACGGATTTTGATGGAAATTAAGACTATTTTCTTGGTATAACGCTTTTTACACCAAATTCACCAATTTTGTCTTTTTCATGTCACACGACTTTACTTAAATATGCATAAAAATGAGTTCAACATTCAAATCTTGTGATGTCGAGAGAGGAACAGGCCATATACTGATATATGGCTAATGGTATTCTTTGTTTTACTACCTTCATTTCAAGGGCAGTTGTAAATTTAGTAGGGCTCAAGAATTTATATTGAAAGTTTAATTTCTCCTTGAGCACCATCAGTATCAATAACCAAACCGAAACTATCCGTAAAAAGGAGATTAACGCATAGGCAACAAGTTGCTCCAGAATCATCCAAATTTTAAAAAGGTATATCTTGAGAACGGGAAAAGATATTAACATGGATTCAACGAATTTCCTATTGATAAATCTTACTGTGTGTCAAGTAAGGGCATGGTACTTTGCTGGCGTGTGACCATACATTTAGATCGGTCGGCACAAAACTCATCGATGATTCATAGCAACAAACCGCACGAACGTTTCCCCAGCCTAGATTTACAAATCTACTTGCATGAAATTGGAAATAGAATTGCACGCACAGAACGCCGACATTTTGAAAGAGAATTTAGAATATTTTAAAGGAAATTTATTTTGACCATTCTGAAACCTGCTAGCAGACTCAGAATTTGGTGGAAAAAATAAGAGTTTCGGCACTCATATGGCATGTCGAAAAAAATCGGTTCTGCTAAAGACATATTGGAATGTGTGATGTCCGTAAAGGAAAGTGAAAAATTGGAAGACTGGAAGTGAAAGATTGGAAGACTGATAGCGAAATTTTTGTAGTGTAGCTATCCACACCGGGCTTATATACCAACAAGATCAGTAAATGTACCGACTAACCATCCCTGAAGGTCAAGGAGGGGACGCTCCCACCGTGCTTATTTTGCGTTAGTGACAACGGTTCTGTTCTCTTTAGTAATTGCATTAGAATGACCCCATTGACTGTTTAAGGCATTCAAATCGGGAAACTTACCAAAGACGTAATTATTCGCAGAAAGCCTCCCTATGCCTTGTAAAATTAAATGGATGTCTTCCGATTAAAAAGTGTTCATGAAGTAAAGTTTACTGAAAGCTTGCAATACAGCTTAGGGCCCAAGGACACAGACTCGGAGCGGGTCAAGGCCATGGTGGAAGAAATAAAATGACCAAAATGTACATTTCGATGCTAAATTTTTGGCTCTTTCCTACGAGCAAGAAAAAATTTAAAAAATTGTTCTTGCTCGTAGGAAAAAGCGAAAAATTTAGCATCAAAATGTACATTTTGGTCAATAGGGTAGGGTGAGGTGCATGGTTCAAATTTGTTCCGCCACCCCCCCCTCCCCCATTTTCATATTGCTTCCTTCACCACTGATTGAAATAATAATGACAATCACTTAGCACAAAGAGGCAATTACATAATAATGGTTTTTATCATGATACTTCACGTTCAAAAGTATTTCACATGCATATGCCTGTCTCTGGGTAAAAAGTTGTCTGGCAGTTCAATCCGAAAGTGTCGAGAGGGGAAACCGGTCGGGCAGCTAATCAACGCCAGCTTCGGCACCCCCTCAGTCGCCTGAAGTTATTGCATCGGAGGTTCTACTAAAATAACTAAGTTGTAAATTTTAGGCATTAAAATGATACATTTTCGCCTTAGCCTCTAAGGATTAATGGCATTCCAGACACCACACATAAAACGTTGACTTATTTCACGTACTCAGATATGCCTTTATTCTAACAGACGACCATACAGGTTGATAATGCAGATATCTTGGTAAATAATTATCCGAAGCTGTAACCCGCCCCTAAGCTGGAAGACGTTACACATAGATGCACGGAAAGTGCAACTGTCGCTATTTGTTGTAGTGCGCCGCACCACAATCTTGTCGTTACATGCCGACTGACAATTTCTTTTGTAAAGCCTTTTTGGGCTCACAACTCATTTCCTGCGCGTGCCGTAACTTAGTTCGTACAAATATCCATGCTTGACCTTCAAACAGCAGCAGTGAGTCGATCCACGATCGTTATTGCATAAAGACTCTAATAACAAAATGAAATACCATGACTACAAGAAAGGTTTACGAGTTAACAGGATGAAAGAATTCTGCGGATAAATTCCTAGAAAACCCAATGAAATATGCTTCCGGCGGTCTTATTACCACAAGAGTTCGACTTGCAGCAAGTCTCTCACACTAGGCTATTCTCTATATACAACAATTCAGGGCTACTCGTTACTGTATTAGCTGCAGCTACAAGTCTTGTACCTTCCCGTAGGTCATCCATGAGTACATTGCATCAACCATGGAAGTAACGCTGCCATGGGTATAACGGTATTCCAACTACAGGGTGTCGTGCTCTGCAAGAAATTCTTATTCGCAAGCCCCTATCCGTTCGCTGTGACTATATTCTTTATTCTATTGGTAGCATAGAAGGTCCGGATTTACATCATTGGACATTCTTCTATCATTTCTTTTTGAAGGAGCTGGGAGACAACCGATCCAGTAAATGTGTTACGCAATCAAACACTACACTTTGACCCAACTTTGTAAACACCTTAAAATTCGAAACATAATAAAAAAAAAATTAAACACTACATGTTTTTCTAACTACAATTTTAGTAACTGGGACAATTATTCAAAGGGATACATGATCACCCATTTCTTTGGGATTAACTGAAAAAGTGAAATAAATATTTCATTGTACAATTTGTTAGTACAACTGTTAACTCAATGTTTGTAAGATAGAAAGTCGGCTGTTATAAGCACAATTTATAATGTTACACACTCATTTCCATCCCAAAAGACATCACAGTTGGCTACAAATTCTGAGATGACTGGAAAAAAGGCCGTGACCGGTCCAACATCAATCAATTAGCTACAAATTGAGCCGTAAAACCTCTTTTAACTGCAGACAGTGTCGTAGCCACGGGGGGGGGGGGTTTAGGGTGGCGTGGGGGTTAGACCCAACCTTGCAATGCAAAAAACACCTAAAAATAGCGAATTCCTCTATATCCTTAAACTTTTCCCTCATGTCGTGCCCCCCATGACACTAACAACCCCCCCCCCCATGACACACGCCTGACTGCAGATGAGCCGCACGAAGAGAAATTGTGTAAAAGAGAATAGCCTATGTACAAGCTTCATTCTTTCATACGTAATTTCCAAATTTAAAACACTCAGGTCAACATTAATAGCGTCCGGGAGTACTGTAACATGATTTCCTGGAATGTCGTTGTAAGTCTCTTTCCCTGTACAGAGGACATTTGTCGGTCAACACTTTGACTCGTTGAATAAACGATTCCGACAATAAAAGGCCGCTCTGAAGTTCTGTTGGTTCACTTCTTTGTGAACTTGCCGAAACGTTTTATTTACCTGCTGCTCATAATTTTACATCTGTTTTTGTGGGAAACTGAATTCGAAGTTATACCTTTAGAAAGGTAAGTGTTACATACTTAACTGTAAGAAATGCCACTTTCTTCAGTTATAGAATCACTGTCTGGAAGTTTCTTTAGTAGTGCGTTCAAAACGGTTAATTTTAGGAAAACGTCACCGGATATTCAGGTTTGTACCATTACAGTAGTACTTTGCAGTTTGTTCGATGTAACACTTTTGTCATTGTTCTACTACTCAAATTACTATTTTGTATTTCTTTGTTTTTCTGAAAGTTACTGCACCTTGTACCAAGGTGTGATAGCACTCTTACCCTAATGGGGTGATGTAATTAATTAAGCCCTTTCTGTGCAACATGCTGTGCAAGCAAACAGGAAGTGTTCAAGGTCATGAAAACATTTTTAATTCTAAAGGAAAACAAAGCAGGTTCTGTGAGTTTACAACAAGAAAGTCACAAATTATTGCGCAATGGACAAATTTGTTTAAAGTGAGTAAACTTCAACATTTTATATCTCAGCTCAGGAACTTCCTATGAAGATGAGAGCTGGATTGTTAGAATTTATTTTTCATGCGCTTAATTATATATTTTTGAATTTTTTGAATTGAGGTACACTTTAATATAACAGTGGTAGTAGGTCTACATTTTACGAAGTAATTTTCTGATCACTTAGCATGTTGCTGATTTTTTTGTTATTGCAAACATTATTGCAATCAAAAGCTAAACATAAAGACTACTTAGATTCTCTTTACAAGCATAAAAACGCAATTTTCAGTCATCTGAGGGGTCGCAATTTTTCAAAATTTTCTCTAAGCTCCGGGCCAACTAGTGGTGGTGCTCCGTTTACTGACAGAATAACATTTTGTCGCTCCCCCCAAAAATGTAAACTGAAATGCTCCCGTTCGCCTATGCCGATCGATGCTCTATTTTAACTCCTAAAAGTATGTAAACTTAATTACAAATTTTACTTCGAAAGGTAGCGTAAATGGCGTTAGATTGCAAGATTGTATGTAAAAACACAAAAATTTCAGTTTTATCCTCATGAACCACCACTATTTAACTTTTAACATTGTTCCCGTTAAAGTCGAAAATCTTGTACTGTTAGACACATCAAGATCATCATTTTGGTCATCTAATGTTCTCTTTCACAAAGAGTGAGAAACTGAGCAAAGAAATGCGATGACTGAATCATACAATACAAAATAATATACACGGAGAGGCCATTTTAAATCTGGAAAAGATAGAGATGTGTACAATAGAGAAAATACCATAACTGTGATATGTGTAATTCAGCAGCACATAGTAGTAAGTTCCATGTAACGAGCTGAAAATATTACTTATTTTAGTGAGCGAGCGATTATTAATTATTTCATTTTCAGATGGAGGATGTAACAAGGGGATTAAACGGGCGTCGTGCGTGTGGAGGTGCACAAGTTACTTTTGGGATATTTATTCTATTAGGTTCAATCCAGTCGTTCAACTTTATATCAGTCTTGACAGGTTTGGTAAGTTGCAAAACTATAAATATTTCAGGCCTATGAATTTTGAGCCAGAACTTGGGATGTTGTGTAATACTTAAAAATTATTGAAGTTATTTGTGGTTCTAGTAAGGCGGTTAAGGGAATAGCCTACCTCTTTTGAAGTCACACTTTGCACTGAACATCAAAGAGCGTCAGACATTGCCTTCCTCTTTTTGACCAATTTAACCTTCAAAGCTAGCCTCACACTTACACGACTTTGCACACCGCAACTCAACTCGATCGTCGGATCTCCAACACGCATGTAATGTACGTGAGTTTGGCAGTTGCAAGACCAGTTTTAAGTCGCGCCGACTTCAGTTGGGAAGAACCACGATTGAAGTCGGTGCGATTTAAAACTGGTGTTAACATTGCCAATTACAGTTGTAGCGACGATCGAGCTGAGTAGCGGTGTGCAAAGTCGTGCAGTGTCCGGCTAGCTGAAGATCCATTGAATCTTGCCATTTGATCTACAAACTGCCGTTCATGATACCGTATTCCTCGATACTAACCAAATGGCACATCGAAGGGAAACACCCCAATCTGCCCATAGACCCTAGCTCCAGCTGGCTTCTGCAGCCCCTTCAACGGTTACCATAAGCAAGCATGTGTGCGACCAGATGACTAGTTTCGGTTTTATTAAATAAGTAGACTATCTGGAAAAACACTCTCAAATTTACTCTAACACATGATACTTTTCACACTGTATTACATTCGTTACAAACGATCTAATCATATCGAACACAACCGCGATTTCTTCAACTATCCCCACAATGGGCATGTGCGTTACCATACACCCTGCACAATTTATCTTATTCAATTTTATTATTTCCCTTTACGCAGTTCATCATTGTGACAGGATCCCTGGGAATTGCGAGCAAAGCTAGAGGAACGGTAAGTGTAATTTCTTTAAAATCCTAGATACCGGAATACAATTAACTCAACTGATTAGAAATTTTCTTTCAGTTGGAAGGCCGCAACAAAACAAGCGTTCGAAGAAATTTTGCCCGCGAATGGAGCCTTCTTCCCCTTATTGGACACATTACCTTAGGTACAATGTTGACATGTACATTTATAAAATAATCTTTCTTTAAAGGCTAAGAGACTTTACTCTAAAGACATTATTTTGTTTGAGTAATGAATTACCTGGGATTACCATCATCATTGTGATACACCACGGCAGATCAGGTACAGTCAAGTCGGCCAATGCACAATTGAAATACATCCATTTTTATCAAAATGGCATGTTATGTATTGCACTTAAATTGATCACCTTGGTCAAACGTGTGATTTATTTCAAAATGTCATGTGCCCATCATGATTTTGACATCAAAATGAAGCATTCACAGAGCTCTTTTCAGTAGTATTAAAAACTCAATATGGTCTATAGTCGGCATGATGATCTGCCATGGTGGGTCTCATTCATGACTAGATACTATACATCAGTGGTTCCTAACGGGGACCGTACCATCTCCTGGGGGCGTTTGAAGGCGCCAAGGGGCGGTAAGAGCTAAGGGGGCGTTAGCAGGAAATGAGACGAACAGATTCTTCAATCATAACATTAAAATATAGCACTAATGCAATAATCACGCCCCTTATCTCATTCCAGCTTAAATGTTATTATTGTACCTCACGTCTACCATAGCCATTTTCTATAGCGCTTCATATAGTCCCATGGTTTGATGAAAAGTTAAATGTAGCCAGTAATCCTCCACCCACCCATGTATGGTGTGTAACAACACAATGTCCCAAAGTAACAGGAATGAATGGGATGGTACGTACTTGTGTATTTTTTCTTTGATTAGCTGTAGGGGCGTTTGAACAAAATCAAATGACTTAAGGGGGTGCTGTGCTAAAAAAGGTTGGGAACCACTGCTATACATTCTAAAAACAGTTGGGTAAATTTTTACCCATGGTTGGGTCCATATGCCACCACCTAAGCTGTTGGGTAAAAGCTTTCCAACGTTGATCACAACGTATCCATGCTGGGTGAAATTTTTCCGAAGAAAAAGGTTATTTCGTAACCAACTTGTGAAATTTTTACACAGCAATTTAGGTGGTGAAAAACGGACCCAACCATGGGTAAAATTTTACCAAACTGTTTTTATAGTGTAAAAACATTTGGTAAAATGTTCACCATGTCAGATTTAGTATAATGTTTAGAAATATGACAACACTGCTCTTGGGGTATGACTTGTAAAAAAATTTTGTCTACTTTTCATTATCCTACTGAAAAGGACATATTTTCCCCTTTATGGCAATTGATTATAATCTTCTATTTCCGATGTTAGTTGACAAAATTACCAGCAACGTTAAATGATATCACCTTATGACCTATCCAAACGTCTTGTGTGCACTTTATAGATGATTTACTTTGATAATGTTAGAAAAGTTATGTTTTCCTCATTAGCATGGAGATCGTATACCTTCTTCTAACATGCGCTTTATGTGCTACTAAAAATTAGGCCTAATTTATGATGAAAGGAAATGGAAGAATATGCAAATTAGAAAAACAAACTAGACGTGTGCACTTAATTTGGTTTTCGAATGTTTGATTTTGTATTTGGCGAATAGAAAACCAGGGAGATTGGGCCGATGTGCAATGTTTTACAAGAAATTCCCTGACTAATGAGTGATCTAATCCCCCTAACCTACATCATTCATACCTCTAACAAAGAATACAATCGATACAACAGTGGCGTAGCCACGGGGGGGGGGGGGGGTCAGAACCCCCGCCCCCATGACTCAACATTGCAATGCAAAAAAACACCTAAAAAATAGCAGTTTTTCTCTCTATCCTTAGACTTTTCCCTCATTTCGTGCCCCAGACCCCCCTATGACATCAACCCCCCATGACACAATCCTGGCTACGCCCCTGCGATACAATACAAACAAGCATCAGCTGCATGGGTAGATCTAATCTTGTTTCAAGGCTCTGGTGAGTTTGCGTCCACCACACATCGGCTTTGAAGCCCACTTAGCATTGCGCCCTCTACCATGCTTATCTTTTCAACACTTGGATTTTTCACAAGATAAGCATAATCAGTAGAGGGCGCAATGCTCAGTAGGCTTTATACGGCTCTGTAGGCTTCAAAGCCGATCTGTGGTGGACGCACATTAACCAGAGTCTTGAAACAAGACTAGGGTGGATCATGGAAGTACCAGGAAGGTGTTTTCCTACCTTAGTCAGGGGCGTAGCCACGGAGAGGGTTTGGGGGGTTAGAACCCCCATGACCCAACCTTGCAATGCAAAAAACGCCTAAAAGTAGCGTTTTTTCTCTCTATCCTTAGACTTTTCCCTCATATCGTGCCCCCCCATGACACCAAAACCCTCCCCGCACAGTCCTGGCTACGCGCCTGCTCTCCCTGTAAGTAGTACTTCCACGGGTAGATCAGTTGCATCTGAATGTGAACTTTGTGGAATGTCAATTTACCTTCATGGTAGAAGAAAACATTGGTACGAAATATTGCATCTGATTTGTTTTTTATCTACATGTTTCTTCGACATTATGAGATATCAACAAAATGAGTGAATAATAAGGCACTTGTTACATGGTTATTTCCACCAATCTCAAAAGGCCTTTTTTGCAACTGTTAGCAGGGCGTTAGTTTAATCGGGCGAAGGTATTTTTGCCCAGCAAAATCAGTTAATGCTCCGAGACAAAAGGTAAATAAACGCCAAATATGTCACTTAATACTGTGGATTCATAATTCAGTAATTTACTTTGCTGGCAGTCATGTACGTTACCAGTGACGCACATAGCTCTTTCCTTGATGATAGTATGGATATTTTTGTGGGTGTTTCCGCATAAAATTCTCACCTCGATCGGTCTAGTGTCTACACGCCACCATCAGTTGACCAGGGGCGCGCAATTTTGAAAAAATCGTGATTCCTTACACAGTCGGGATTTCCCAGGACTGACTGATATAGTAACTAAGCAGTCGGCATTTTGAACTTTTGCTCGCAAATGTTCACACCTATCAAAAAAGATGAGAAAATTGCAAAATAATCAGAAAATTAGTAGAAAGACTAAGGGCCTACCATTATCCCTTTCCAAAGTTTGGGCAGGATTGTAAACACCTGTATATGATGTCTGACCATATAATGTGGCAATTGAAAACATCCAGAGCTTATGTCGTACCAATACGCTTATTCTACTTTTTTGGGCAAAGTGTTGCGCACGACTATGAAGTGGGGCTGAGAACAAAAAGGTTTTTTCTGTAAGCTGCACGAGCTTGCTGTTAATTTTGTCACTTTTTCATTTTTCATGAAAATTTTAATTTTGCAACATGCTTGTTTTCCACAATATTTGATAGTACCGTAATTCATGCAATGTACAGAAATATAAATGAACATTACACAATATTAAGATATTGTGAGGGGAAGCACTAAGGGTTTGTCGAGTAGGGTGCTCTCAAGAAAAAGAAAGGCTGAGGGAGAGGAGGTCGAGAGAGCGCATTGGCAGTCTTTTCCTGCAAAACATACAATTTTGTCTTGCTAGAGTCTTTTTTCTACAAGTTGGGGTATATCCATCTCTTGAGTTACGTACATGAACTGTTGGTGCGCTACTCACCAACCCACAGTGGCGCTGTGGTCAAAAAGTGTCATGATGAAATCCAAGGGCGGATTCAAGCATCTCGAAAAGGGGAGGGGCTGGAAGCCCGACTTTTTTGTATTGTCTCAGACCAATCTTGAGCCAGTTTTCCCGTATTTAGCCTATCAATGTTGTAGAGAAATGCGGGATGGCTGAGGCCGGAATACCCCCCCCCCCCCCACCCATACCTGAACTCCACTAGCACATTCATTTCACTCACTGGCGAATAAGACATGGGTTCACTTTCCATAACGCACGAGGTTTGTCAGTTTGTTATTGCAGAGAATTTTGGTCAAATTGTGAGTACTTTCTATTGAATTATCTAAAATGCCGTGAGTGAAAGTTGTAGTTGTGTTTGATGCCCCAGGCAATAGTACGTTATTATTTTTCTGGAGCTTCCTTCCCGTTGTTCTACTGATGTACCACCCTGACCCCTGACCCTCAATATATTGGCTCAAAGATTAGATATCACTGACTTTGAAAAAGGAGGTAATTGCGTTTCCTTGGTGTTGTGTTGTCATTTGAAAATTGAAACAGCCTGATAAACCGCGGATAAACAACTTGCCTGTTTTAGACCTGCCAAATCAAACATCGCTTCCGTTCATGAAATTTATTGTCTGTATTATATACAGAGATGAACAAAGTATGAGGTATACTTCTTTTTCACATATGTCCGTATACATTTCTAACAAATCTGATGTTTCTCTACATACCCAGGTGATTGCATATACGGTGACTGGTATCATATGTACCTTGCTTCTGGCAGTTTCTCTCGTTTTATCAGTGGTAGCAATAATAACATTGGTAAGTATCTTTTTTTAATTTTTACATTCTCATATACCTTTAATTATTCAGTGTGAATGCGACAGCTTTCCTGTGGATCAGCAAACTGAAAAGATTACCCTTTCCCGACAAAAACGGTACATATTCCACACAAATAATCAGTGCCATTTAATTTTTGGAAAGGTTATCTTGAAACGTTAACTGTTTTTATTTGTCTGCTACAACAGCTGGAGTCGATTTTATCAAGGAGTGATTGAAACATACATATAGCATTAAATCGTCTTAGCTGTGACGTAGGCTTGATTGCATGTCTCTACGTACAGTATGTGAGCCTATACTGGTAAGAAGCGGAGTGCGCTCTGCAGCATTTACCAAACTATGGGAGCTCACACGAAGCATCTAATTATCTAAAAATGACATATCCAATCCAAACTAAACCAGCTACAGGGCTTCACAACTTTAAACAGCATCAGATCCGTACTTGATTGGTTCAGTACTGCTTAGTATGTCGGCGGAGGGTTGGGGAATAATATTGAGTTCGTTATTATATTTCACTATAGTCAAATTAGCAATGTGTTTATGTCTGGTTTAGTTGGTTTGCTGTATCTGGCAACGAAGAGTTGCTCGGAAAGGGGTATCTCCTTTTTTATTAGCGAGTGAAAACTTTTCAAATACTTTAGAACTAGACCACAACCCCGGCATAAATGCTATGCGACCTTTAATTAGGGTCGCCACCCTAAGGTTGAGGAACCATGCTTTAAACAAACCATTAAGTCGCAGTACTGGGATCTATATTTTTATTAGTGTAACTCGGACTATCAGCGGTAATATCAAAAGTTGTTCACTTTCGGATCAACATTTGAAAAACATGAAGCTATGGATTGATAAAGTGAAGGCACATGTGGGTAAATGGTAAAGATGTACGTCAAGGTCTTATAAACATAGGCTTACCTTGAAAGCAACCGATTCCAAGAGAATTACATAAAAAAATCAACTTAAGATGCTTTCGAGATGTTTTCATCAAATTATCATTCGGTTACTTGCAACTGAAGAGAGAGTAATGTTTGAACATACATTTCACCTTGGTAAAAACATATATCCTCCACGGGTCATTTTAATAGCCTACAATGCGTGGGTGTGGCCGTTAAATTATTTAAGCAGGATTTTATCACTGACCTTTTCATTTGTTATGATCAAGTTATTAATAAACGCACCGTATACTGTCAACGAACGGATTTGCGTTTTATTTTTAATTTCCACTAATTTATTTCTTAAAGTGACATGAAGTTCATCACAAAGGCATATATCAAGTTAAACTCTGTACTCTGTACTATCATAAGTCAGTATTTTGTGAGTTTTCAATTTGTATTTTGCGTAAAGTACAAGACATCTCCCAATACCGTTCCTTTTGAATCACTGCATGAGTCAAAATAATAGCATTTTGTCATTCTAAATGGACTAGTTGGTGATGCCCCTACAGCAGGCACCTGCCCCCTCTACAGCAGGCATCCACCCCTACTCTACAGCAGGCATCTATCCCCTACAGCACGCACCTATGCCCACAGAATACAGCAGGCATGTACCCCCTGGAGCCTAGGTATCTACACCCTTCCCCTCACTACAGCAAGCACCCCCCACACACCTTAAACAAACATCTACTAATGTAAAAATGCACTTGTTGGGATACATTTGCCAAACAATCTTTTCACTTGGGGTAGCAGGAGAATATGCTGGCAGAGCAAAATTTTCTAATCAGCTTGTGTACAGACAGAACTTATTGGTCATTCTTTTACAAGTCAAATTACGTTTTATCTTTTCTATGATATCTTCTGCAGGGTGATACTTTAACCGGGGATACTACAACTTTTGCAATTTTAATTGGAGCTTTGGTAATTATCGCAGTGGTAATGATCGTGTCAATACTTGGAGTTATCTTTGCGTTTCTTCCATTGTGTGGGGATGACGAGCCCGAGGTAATTTTGTTATTTGCATTTCTGCATGAAGTAAATGGATTATCGAGAACAAGCTAGTTCAGTAATTCGTTGTCGCATGGAATTGTGGGGCACAGCGTGGGACAGGGCCTATAAAAACAGAGCTACGTGATAGGGGTCTCAGTCCTTCTTTACGACAGATTAAAATGCAAATTTATACACCAAAAAAGGCAATTTACATACAATCCACTGCACAAAACCACACTTGAGATCCCTCCTTATATTATGCCATGGATGGATTAAGGAAGAATGGTTTTACAAAATTTTCATGTAAACTCAAATTTTGGAATAGTGCCTACGTGTTGTAGGTGCGGGATTGGTTTGTTTATTCCGACGATTTGGAGGATGTGCGCATGTGCATATGCACCAAAACGAATTACCGAACTCAGGCTTATACTGTCGCGTATCCACGATGAAACAAAAAGACACTCATTGAGAATGAACACTAATTACAACGGGTGGATCCTCCCTAAACGAAATTAGCCTACTAGCAGATTCGATTTCCTCTTATTTGATTATCAAGATAACAACAAGATTGTTGGAATTGAGATTAAAGGGGAATTGTAGTTACCGCAACTTGAATGAGTGTAGTAGACTGACCTGTTTCATGATTGGCTGTTAAGGATTATGTGACTATACTTTCCTCATAAATTATGAAAGTTACCAGGAATAAACGCTTGGTTACCTTGGGATATGCAATATTGAAGTCCTAAAATATTACGGAAGTCATTTTGAGGAGAAATGAGAAGAAAATTGTGAGAATACTTTTTCCAAAGTCCTCCCAACCCTCTGGCAAAGCATGAGGTCGTTCGGCGAAACCAAACTTGAAACTGCTTCCCGAAGAAGCTAAACGTCCACTTAAGGACAACACTAGACCAAACTCAAGGCATTCAGACCATTTACATTACTGGTCTGTCATACATGGTTAAAACTGTGAAATTTAAAGGGCAGGAGCAGTCACCCCAACTTGAAGCAGTGTAGTAGACTGTCCAGTTTCAGAATTGGCTGTTGAGGGTCATGTGACAACATTTTAACTCCTCAAATGTGAAATTTACTGGAAGTTACTGCTTGGTTTACCTTTCATATGTTATATTGAAGTAATAAAATATCATGAAAGATTCTTTGAACAGAAATGAGATGAGAATTGTGATACTGAGCTGTTACTTCAAAATAAGTTTAGGGGGACTGCTCTTGACCGTTAACTGTTGCTTCATACTAATTAAGTTTAAGGCGACTGTTCTTGACCTTTATATTTCATGTGGGTTTATATCAAACTGTCCCAAATAGAGGTTGTGTGGAAAACACAGTGTAATCTCTATTAAAATGAAAGTTATGACGATAAGGAAGGGGGGTGGGATGGATCCGTAAAAGATATCCTTCTAAAATGTACCGACTCGATTTGTGTACCGTATTCCAAATGTGGTAACTTTAGTGCTGTGTACGTACACCGCTACTATCGACGTCATTAATAATGAGAGGCAATGCGTAGATAAACACCGTTAGCTTCACAATAATTATTTTTATAGCCTATATAGTTTAAAAAAAATACTGCAAAATTTGTAGGCTTATACACATTTTGAAGACAGAAGACAATAATCCAGACTAAGCAGTTCGATTATTTAATGCGTGCAATTTTGTTTTCTTTCAGGAAAGACCACCACCAAAATACCCCGAATACAGCAACACTGGACGAGTAGTGTAAACACTGAAGATCACGTTCTTTTGTTAGGATAGACCACAACCATAATACCCCGGATACAGCAATACTGGGCGAGTGTAAAAACTAAAGGTCACGTTCTTTTATTAGGATAGACCACAACCATAATACCCCCAATACAGCAATACTGGGCGAGTGTAAATACTAAAGGTCACGTTCTTTTATTAGGATAGACCACAACCATAATACCCCGAATACAGCAGTACTGGGCGAGTGTAAATACTAAAGGTCACGTTCTTTTATCAGGATAGACCACAACCATAATACCCCGGATACAGCAATACTGAGGGAGTGTAAATACTAAAGGTCACGTTTTTTTTATTAGGATAGACCACAACCGTACCCCGGATACAGCAATACCGGACGAGTGTAAACACTGACGGTCACGTTCTCTTCCAACTTTCATTTCATTCATCCTTTTTTATTCATGCCGTTTAATATCTCGTTTCCATGACGACTGTTTTTATTGATTTGCATTGGCTCCCTATTAAACAAAGATCTATGTATAAAATTTTGCTCTAAATCTTTAAGGCTATGAATTGTTTGGCTCCTGTTTACCTATCTGACCTTTTGAAATTGTATAAACATTGTTAGAAGTCTTCGCTCAGAACAAAATTCACTTCTTATAAAGCCTACTACAAGAACAAGATTGTATGGCAATCGTCATTTTGACTATGCTTCAGCTGCACTGTGGAATGATTAACCCACAGATATAAAAAACGCTACATCTGTAAACCAATTCAAGAAATATTTTAAAAACCCATCTTTCTAGAGCTGCCTTTCACTAATTTTTTGAATTTGATGTACATACTTATTTTTCTACTTACCTTCTGATCCGTTATTATTTTATTGTTATACTTTATCAATTTTTAGGTATTTTTAAAAGTATTTTTTGGCACGGAATGAGGGAAAAGTCTTAGGATAGAGAGCAAAAGCAAAAACCGCTACTTTAGGTGTTTTTTGCATTGCAAAGTTGGGTCATGAGGGGTTCTGACCCCCATCCCCCACAAATTTCATATACGAGGGAAGGTTTACAAATAAAATTGAAGGATGGGATGGAGCACCTATCTATGAATCGAAATTTGAGCTAAGGAGAACATGGAACATAAGGGCATCGTTTTTGTCCCAAATATTTTCGAGTTGACCTTACTTTTCTTACCAGAGGCATTTCGTAATAGAGGGCTTCCTCACACGGATTCTTGCAAAAGGGTAGTATTTTATAAAATGAGTGTTCCAGGCCAGTAATGAGGTTCTATGGTTATGTATGTTTGGTAAAAAGGAATCTTTGACATTTCAGTCTTGATTGGAGTTTACAACTTCTGAAGAATATACATTAACTCAATTCATATTCGTTCAAAAGCAAAGCGCATAAAGCATTGTGTTGTTTTAATATGCCACCACAATCAGCTGACGAAACCAAAAGCATTCCTTTTTTAAATAGTTTCAACGGTTTTAGTTGACGGTGTGTGTATGGAGACTAGATTGGAGATAGATATTGTGGTGACTGCAAAACGCAGCATATATCATACTGCACTTTCGATAGAGTTTGTTCTAAAAATTTGGATACAAATTTGATTATTAATGTTATGAATTTGGATATGTTGCAACATCGTGTCTCTAATCATGTTACTACTATAGCACAGTAATCTATATATTGTGAAATATTCATTAGAAATAAAATCTTCAGTGAAACATTCATAACACTTACAATGGTCAAGCTTTATTTTCCGAAACATTGTATTCTTTTTTAAGTAACCCCAAAATCTATATAATACTTCTTGGAGTGCATAAACTTTGAGAAATGGGGTCACCGTTATTATTTTTCTAAAGATCTTAAAACGCGATATAAGGCGGTTGATGGCTTATGTGTCTTAAAGGCCTTACCCTCTCAGCCCCAAACAACTCCAATTCTACAAGCCCCTCCCACAACTGTGGGACTACGAATACCTTAATTTTAATTTGGCAATGTTAAAATAGATGTAGTTGATAACTACACATACCTGAGAGAAACATTTAATTAAGATACTAAGTTTACTAGAGCAAAATGCAAGCAGATTAGTAATGCAAAGAAAGCCATGTTTAGTCTTTTGAACAAGTCTTACAACCTTCGGCTACCTTTAGATCTATTACCTGAACTCTTTGATCAGTTAGTTACACCAATCCTTCTCTACGGGTGTGAAGTTTGGGGCTTGGAAGACATAAATCAAATCGAGATTTTCCGTCTGAATTTTTGTAAGTGGGTCCTTAAATTGAGGTTAGTAAGATGGGAGTTTTACGGCCCTTTCCATTCTACTGGTTCAAGTCGGGCCGGCAAACCGTCTTTTTTCCAGTTGTGCTTATGCGGGGCATCACGCACAACGGCATTAGTTCCATTTTTAGAGTATTTGGTATGACTCGACCTGGGAATAGAACCCGCGTGAGAGGCGGATGCTCTTACCCTTAGACCAAACACGCGGTCCTAAAATTGAAAAAAAAAAAGAGTACTCCCAACTACATGGTGTATGGTCAGTGGCGTAGCTAGGATATTTTCCAGAGGGGGCAAAGGTATGAAATTTCCCCAAAACTTTTCCCGGTCAATGTGTATGTATATTTTATATAAAATATGCAAATTTAGAAGTATAACAACATTACCATTTCATTACGTAATATTACCTGTATTTTAATCTTTAAAGTATAACATAGAGCAATTGGAAATAACGACTCTTAGGCCTAATATATATATATTTATATACTTATATTTATTTTTGTCAACAATATCTGTTTTATTTGTATGTATCAACGCAGTGGCGTACGCACGATTTCTCTGAAGGGGGGGGGGGGTGCATGCAGTATGGCAGTATGTTGAGTGATCACCAGCATGGGGGGGGGGGGTCTAAGGGGAGGGGGTATCCCTCCCCCTTGAAATTTTTTGGTGTTTTCAAAGAACCTAGATGCAAAATGGTGCAAGATTTTCGACTTTGACAGGAACAGTGTTTAAAGTTGAGTTGTGGTGGTTCATCAGGATAAAACTGAATCCTTTGTGTCTTTACATGCAAATTTTATGAAATTTACGCTACCTTACCAAGTAAAACTTGTCATTAAATGTGCATACTTTTAGGAGTCAAAATAAAAAAGCATCGATCGGTATAGGCGAAAGGGAGCATTTAATTTGTGGTTTTTCTTGGCCACAATACGTTATTCTGTCATAAATATTATCTAAGCGGAGCGCCACCATTGGTTGGCGCGAAGCGTATAGAAATTTTCGAAAAATCAGACTCCTCAGAGGGCCGGAAATAGCATTTTTCAGACTTATACGAAGAGTCTAACGAGTTGTTATCTTCTTTTGTCGTTTGCAATAAAATGCTCACTTCAAAATATGTTCGCAAACTGCACTGTGATCAGAGAGTTAAGAGTTACTTTGGCCTTCAAAATGTAATTTTGCCCAAAAGACTGAGCAAAGTGCCACGATTGGTTGACGCGGAGCGCAGAGAAAATTTCGAAAAATCAGACCCCTCAGATGGCCAAAAATTGCGTATTCATGCTTGTGAAGGGAATCTAAACATGCAGTCTTCATTTTATGCTTTTGTATGCAATACGAATCAGGAAAATCAGGAACATGCTAAGTGATCAGAAAAAAGATACCACATAAAAAGTACTATATCTATTAGGCCTGTATGGAATGGTCTTGATTGTTTTGGGGGAAACTATACAACGAATTGAAAATATATTAATACCTCTCTATAACGCGTATAGACGAATTCGATTAGCGCTTATTTTTAGTGACTGTAGGCCGCCATTAGTGGGGTCCATCAGCCTTAAATCGTCTTTATTTGTTGTTAACATGAATTTCAAAACCGCATATTAGTGAAATTGAAGAATTTAAGATACAAATTAGTGTACAACCATTCATGATACAGGCTAACAAAGAAATTGAAAAATTTAAAGGTGATGGACCCCAGTTATGGCCGACTGAAATCTGACCATCACTTGCTGTCCGGATTCGTGTAAACAAGAGAACATTCAATCTGCTGCCCGGCGAGGATATTTCTGTGGAACGCAAGTAGGGCCGGTTCATGCAACACTGATAAAATCTGGCTTAATTTGTTGCATGAAAAAACGAATTATGTATGGGAAATGTCTCACAATTTCTTATTCTAACAAAAATTTTGAGAAATGGGAAAAGGCATATCATTTCATCAAATTTCCCCAATTTTTTTCCAAGGGGGCAACTTGCCCCCTGCCCCCAGTAGCTACGCCACTGTGTATGGTGAGTTGGGTAGACACAAACTTATTAAAATAGTTGAGGGTAGAATGGTTACTTTTTTGGGTAGAATTGTGAATGCTGACGGTAACAAGTTGTCTTGCATGATGTATAAATATCTAAGAGTTCTTCATGACAAGGGTATATACACCTCCCCCTGGCTATTGAAAATTAGAAGCATTTTTGAAATAAAAAAAAAAACTGGAACACTTTTCATTTGGAACACACCTTTCTTTAGTATTAATGGTAATGATACACATCACTGCCCTAATACAAATTTGCCTTGGCTTATAAACTTGACATCTGTAAGCAAGAATGGTTTGTGGAAGTTCATAGGAACACTCAGTGTAAAAGTTTCCATATTTTTTAAAAGAATCTTACATTTGAAAAGTATTTAGTTCATCTCCCGCTTCGAAACAGGCTTAACTTTTGTAGACCACGTTGTAGCAATAAAAAATACCAACTGTGACCGGTAAATACACGAATATTGTTTGTCAATGATAGAATATGCACCCTTTGTAAAAGTTAGAAGACGAATCCATTATTTTTTCGAATGTAATGCGTTATCTCAAAAAAGTAAAAAGTATGTACCCCCTTATTTTCACAACCAGAATGCGAAAATACATTGAGGTTTCTATGATACATGAACATTCCATTTGAAATAATGCCACCATGTACCATATCTTCTCACTCAAATGTTGTACTAGCATATCCAAAAAATAATTTTGTTATCCCGTATGATCCTTGACCTCCACCAAAAAATAGGGACCACCTTCTCACCATAAAAAGCATCCACATACCACCCGTGAAATCTATTTTCCTACCTTGAAATGTGTTAACACTTATAAAGGTTTTCATTCACATTTTGCCCTCCATTGACCCTAGATGACCTTTGAACTTGACAAATTTGACCTCCAGTGACCCCAGATGACCTACCTTTGAACTCGACGGATGGGATGGGATGGGTTGGATGGATGGAGAGATAGACTCAAGATGATCTTTGACCTCCACAAAAAACAATAAGGAACCTCTTCTGACCATAATGCATCACATACTCAATATGAAAGCTACACAAGTTTCCTGTCTTGAATATCACGTTAAGGTTTTCAGGCTTTGACCCCTAGTGACCCCAGATGACCTTTGATCTCCACCAAAAAATAATAATAGGGTTCTTCCCTTCAATAGGGGGCATCTATGTTCCAAGTTTCAAAATTTTCAGAAGTCCCCATTTTGAGTTATTGTGTTAAGCAATTTGTCACAAACACACACACATGCACCCACGCACATACACACACATGCCATCATTAATGCATGACAGTGCATACTCACAACACATCCACATACAAAGCATGAACTCTTTCCAGTTTTCTATCTTGAGATAGGCTTTAACAAGAATTTCAAACTTTGACCATGGTGACCTGAGATGACCTTGACCTCTACCAAAAAATAGGGACCATCTTCTGACCATAATGCATCCATATACCAAATATGAAATCTATCCAAGTTTCCTTTCTTGAGATATTGTGTCAACGAGATTTTTAGACTTTGAACCAGATGACATATGACCTGTGCAAAAACCAATAGGGACTGTCTTCTAAATATATTGCATCCACATACAAAACATGAAATCTATCCAAATTTTCTTTCTTGAGATATTGCATTAAAAAGTTTTCAGACTTTGACCTTGGTGATCCCAGATGACCTTTGCCCTCCACCAAAAACGATAGGGTTCTTCCTCTCAATATGGGACATCTATAGGTACCAAGTTTGAAAACTGTCAGAGTTTCCCTTCTTGAGATATGGTGTTAACAAGCCATGTGTCACAAACACATACACGCACACACACACCCACCCATACACATACCAGTACAAATGCATAGGTTTTCTCTTTCATCAAAACCAAAAACGATTTTCAGAAATAGTGCTCAGGAAATTTATTGAAATAACAAAGGAATAGCGACTGGAGACATATCGTGCTTCTGTTAATATATAGTCATGTCGAGTAACATATGAATAAAAACGGGAAAATGGGAGTTAAAAGAAATCAAGAAAAAGGTCAAATCGGTATGAAAAGAAAACTAGATCTCTGGCAGAATGGAGTCAGCTTCCAATGTAAGTCGATTGCACAGAGCAGAGGTGTGAAAACTTTTGCCAGGAACATCCTCCCAAATCAGGCTGCCATGGGCACCTGGAGCTGTTAAAAAAGAGAGGTGATGATGAGGATGGGCTCTCCCCCTCACCCAGTGGCGTAGCCAGGATGGAATTTTCTTTTTTTGGGGGGGGGGGCTAGGTAACAAGTGGGGGGGCTGGTACCTCCGAGGGTCAGGCGCGGCAAGACTATCTAAGCGGAGCGCCACCATCGGTTGGCGCGGAGCGTACAAGAAAATTTTGGGTTTTACAAACCCTCCAGATGGCTGGAAACGGCACTTCCCACGTGTTTTAAGCTGGATGTATCCAGCCTTGAAATACGAATCTTGTCTGCCACTTCTCAAATAGTGTGAATAAAAAAAATCAATCTATGAAAAATGATAATATATACACTTTTAAGGGACCCAAAATCTGGGCATTTCTGATCTGCGCCATGGCCTGGGGGATGAGACTAAAGGAAACCGGTATCTCCCTTTCTCTTGGGAAAAATTGTGAACTTCAGGAGAACGTAGATCGCAAATGCGGCAATATTTGAATAGATTTTAGCTTCAATAGGAAAACCAAAATTAGTTGTGTCCCCCTCTGAGAAACTTTCTTTGCGTTAGATTTGCTAGATGCAAAATGGTGCTATGTTTGGCAAAACTTTGAACTGATTATAGGCTTACGTTTTAGGATTTTCCTATTTGGGGAGCATAAAAATTTTCAAAATACTCATTTTTAGTCCTTGTAGAGATTTTACAAGTGACATACATACTACCAAAGAAACAATGTTTTCCGGTTTTCAATGGTGTTTAGATGCAAAATGGTGCAGTATTTGTTCAGTCGTCGGTACATTACGTAGTCAAAATTAATATACTACGAGTAAATCTCTCAAAATGTTTAAACCGCAAAGTATGGATCATGCGGGAAACACATGAAATGCGGACCTTGTGGACATTTTACAAATCCGCCCGGACGCCAGTGCCAACTAGTAAAAAGAGGACTTGTCGAAAAAATCGTTCTACAGTGGCACTTGTCATGGGAAGGAGTGAGGCACGACATAGGCCTACTTGTTAGGGATGGATGGGAAGAATTATTCGAAGGCAGTACCTTACCCTGAAAGGGCCAATCCTCTCACCCCGAACCACAATTTTGGTAGAGGTGTACTGAAATTCTCCATTGGCTCAGTTCCTTGATTGACAGCTAATTCAAACAATGCAGAGTACCAAAGCTTTTATTACACAGTATGAACTGTACTGAGAGTGTTTTGTTTATAAACATTGAGCTTTTCTATACTTGACTCGAAGCAACTGAGATTGTCTCTGGATGAGGATGAATTTCAGACAATTGTGGGAACTGGTCGTGTAAGAACGGTCTCCAGTGCATGACTGCCTTGTTTTCAGTAAATCAACCAGCCATCCGAAAGGCAGAAAGGGTCTTAACCTAACAAAGTCAAATTCGAGTTTGCCGTCAAAACGTTCGTTTCATCTTCGACTGTTCGAAGTGTAGTGCAATAAACGACAGTGCAGATTATATACGGTATCTAATTTAGTGAAAGTAATCATTTTGAAGTTATTACTTGATTTCATACGTGCACACAAAATGTGTTTTACACACATTCATGCATGTTTTCTTAATTGTTACACATTTTATTTATTTACTCTTTTTGAAGGAAATACTTCAATGTGTATTTCCGTTCAAACATTTTATTTTTTCTCAATTACTTTATCAGGAGGCAAAAAAAAATCTGGGGGAGGGGGACTGAAGAAAATCTGGGGGGGGGGGGTCTAGGCCCCCTAGGCCCCCCGTGGCTACGCCACTGCCCTCACCTCTGCACTATCCTTTCACATAAGATTAACCAATATGTCTATCTAATATCCTGGACAAAAATGATTACTTTCAAGGAATTTTATGGTTGACTGTTGACCATGGCAAACAAGGAATTAACTACATTTGATTAAAGGTATTACACTAATACTGAAATAAATCATTTTTCATACTGCAACTTTTCATGGTTATGACCTCATCCCAGGCAAAAAACAAAACAAAACAATACCTTGTATGCTTTACCCTAGTTTGCAAATAGCAATCATGAGAAGGTGCCCTCCTCTATGGTCTGTGGCTAGTTTCCAAGTTCCAAAATGATTATTTTGATGTTCCCTGTATCTGCTGAATGAAACTGATTGGCTTTCACATCGATGGAATAGTTTTACCAATAAGCTATAAGAGATTGAGAGTATATTAACTACTTAACATAGATGTAAGATTCTTTGAATCCAAACTGAAGAATTAAACTGTGACCTTTCTTAGCTGTGACTTTCCCACCACAGCTCTCAAACTTGTTCAAAACAGTTTGACCACTTTTTGACAATCTGCAGTGTATGTGTGCGCTCCTTTACCCGTGAATGGGGGTTTGGCGTCAATTCTGGACAAAAATGCACAGGGTAGGGTTGAGATTCTTAAAATATGGATTATACTTTGTCAATGACAACATTGATTTCAGGGGAAGCAATACCTGTTGCTAAATTTGTGTAAAAGTGTCTCATCATTGTTGTCTTGGCAGGTCACCGGGGCTGGGACATTGTTGCAGTATAGGCCAGCTGATGGTTCACTAAACTTGTCCTCATGTGGTTGTACATGTCTTTTGTTGATCAAAGTGTCAACTCAGATAAGGATTACATTTCTGATGTCTTCACAAAGAGACAATGCATCTATGCATTAGTGATGGCTTGTCTCTATGGTAAGTGGGTATGTGTATGTGAGACTTTTGCTTATCAACATGGTATCAGAGCTATCATTTTTGGTGGAGGTCAAAGGTCAGTGAGGGTCATCAAAGGTCAGAACTCTAAACCTTGAAAACATGATATTTCAATAAGAGTAGCTGTGAGGGATCCATACTGTGGGCTGAACCCTATTGCTTTGGTTATTTATGACACACTGTCAACTTGATTATTTTTTAGAAAAAAAGCCTAATTCAGTAGCAAGGAATGACAGGTTTGTTTACACAGAAGCTTAAACCATGAATTTTTTTAATGTTAAAACATCACATACAAGACGTAAGAGTACTGAATTGGGGCAAATGGAAGTTGCAGATCCAAGTTGTTTTGCTAGCTCCTGGTTTCCATACCTCTAGTACAAAGAGGGAGTGATCAGAAACAATTGCAATGGAAAAATGAAAATGCTATCTCACAATTTTTGAGTTTTCACAAAAATTAGCTCTATTTAAACCAATGATGAAAAACATGACATTTGAGGTTCTTGTAAATGTTGATGCTCATATCCCAGAATCAGAGTGATTATGATTACTTAATTCATCATGTATTAATTTGATGGTTACAGTTTGTAGGGATCTAGTGTGCCAAAACCATTACTATGCCACAGACGTGGGTTATTTTTTAGCTGGAAAGCATTAATTTTAATGCTTTTTTGCTTGGTATGTGTATAATTAAAAAATGCATACACAGGATACCTTGAAACTTGGGCAAATATTGGGGTACTCAATTTCATATGTGCAAATTTCTATTGTCAGGCAATATCCCTTTCAGGTAAAGTTGGGCATCTCAGAGTTCATAGGCTACTCAAACACATGGGATCAAAGGTTGATGAAACTTAAATATAATAGGAAGCTGGTATGCAATGCATTGCCAATCTCCCTTGTAGTTGATAAACTGAAAGCAAGTAATATTGACCAATCTCACATTGCAACTTAGTAGTATGCATAGGCATACAGGGGTACTTTCTATGAGGGGCAAGAGCAATTTTTGCCCAAATAGACCAACTGCTTTTGCCCAAATTGGGAGGGCGATTGTCCCCCCCCCCCCCCCCACCACTGTACCCCACCTTGTATGCCTATGGTAGTTTGTAAAGTGTGCAGTTTTCCAGTGATTGGCCTTCTTTACATTTCCTTTTTTATTCAATTCTACTGGCAGTTTCTTTCAGTCAGCAGGGTTCTAGCTAGGAAAAATGTCAAACCCAGCAGGAGTTTATAATCAACATTTCATCATTTTTTATACATGATGTTTGCAATACCTCAAGATCCAGATGACATTGTCTGTGGTCAGTTGCAAGATTTTTGGTTATTTTCAATATCAGTAAAATCATTCAATTGCATGTTATGGGTCTGATACTGTGTAGCCTATGTTTAGAGTATGAATGTGATGAAATTCAAACTAGGCAGTGAGATTCAAACTGGGTGGTGAAATTTCAAACTGGGTTATGACTTAAAAAAGTAAATTCAAACAGGGTGAATGCCTGACTAGAACCCCAGTCCAATGTTCAGCAGCACAGACATTTTCCCAATGAATGTGAGCACGACCCAGTATTATGATTGTGTAAGACATTTTCCTACTAAAAATTTTAGTACATGACATGGAAATTGAGGTTGAATGCATTATATGTAAAGTGCTGAATTTATTATCATGGTCTTCATTCTGCACAGACGATCCCCATATTCAGAAAATTTACATCCTGCAATTTCAAGCCCCCTCTAAGTCTTTCAAGCAAAAAACAAACAAACAAACCTAGAAATCCTACAAGTCCAGCAGTCTTTTTTTACAGTATATCACAACAGCACCAGTATCAAGACCTTTGAAATGAAAATTATTTTAAAAAGAGACAGAGTTTATTCTATTCTTCAAATCAGGAATTGAATATAAAGTAGAGGAATACCAGGTGGATATTAACAAATATATGAGAACATACACATGGCATGCTCAATTTACAGACTTGTCAAGCATTCAGAAAGGTTATTGAATACAACACATAGTTGGAAAGCCACTGTTTTGTTGGGGTCAGTCATACAAGTACTGTCTAGGGAGGATTACCTATGCGAAGCTTCATGTGAGTGTAATAATTGAGTGTCAGTGTAAACTGGTATGTCCATCAAGTTCAAATTTGACTAGTAAAACTTTTGCATCAATTAAGTAATGACATCATACAACAGAAGTCAAATTCACCTTTAACTTGATATTAAAATACAGTAAACCTAAACACTCCTGAACTAACAGTGCAATCATGTTCAAACTGGATGGACAGAAAACAACCTAGACATAAAAAATTTTTACAAGATTTCAAAAATCAAATGAAATAAATTAATTTTTTTTGTACCTTTTATTTGCAATATAAGAAAAGTCATAAAATTACATGATATGTACTGAGTGATTAGACACATAATTTTCATTCTGATTTTAAATGATTTAAAAGTGTATTTTTGTCACTTTTGCTTCCTAATATTCACAATTCCATGAACTGCTTTCCTGCTTTCTTTGATTTGATTTGATCATAAAGAGTTAAGTATGGCACATAATCTCTTGACTTCATTTTCCAATCAAGCAACAAATCTTTGTCAATATGCATTTGCATCACACACTTCCGATACATGGGCAAAGCCTACCACACCTTAGATTGTTGCTACCATATGTGTGAGAAAAAACGCACCAAAATGGCTGTCTGCTATGATTTTGTGTCAAAGTTTGGACTTGCTCAAGTCAATTACCAGATTTTGCATGAACATTGAAATATTTTTGAAATATGGCAAGGTCAGGCCAAAATCACTTCACTTATTATAGGAATATAATATTATTTTCCATTCAAGTTTATCTTTTGTTTAAAATATTAGGGTCGTGGTCAAATCATACAAATTATAGCTTCACGCCGGCCATCTTGGTGGCCCCTTTATTGCCCAAGTCAGTGGTGACAATCTACAAATAGGACAAACACGTTACATGTTCTGTCCATGTATATAAGTCTGTGATATGCATTCTGTAGCAAGCAATGCATTAATCAGTTTGTTTCCATTAGTAATCCATGTTTGAATCATTCATAACAAACATCATGCTATCAGCTTCCATTGAATTACTTCACAGAGAGGCAACCATTTAGCCAACTTGTAAGTCTTCACTTTATAGTGTATCCTCCAACAGTCAAATTTTATAAGGTCATGACTAAATTATGAGAGGAGACATCACAACCTCTCGACCATGTCCAGCTGTTCTTGAAATTCTGAATACATTCGTTGCAATTTAAGATTGGATCCCACTATAAGTAAAACCTCTTCCAGTAAGTCAGTCTTGCAAAGACCCTAAAAATAATTGAAAACATTCAATTTGAAATACTTACATACAATTTTAAAGGCAGTTTCTCAACTTTATGCAGTAAAGGACAAATGTCAAGCTAAATTAGCTATAACTGCTCCTCTTCATAAAATGTCTCACATAGTTTAAACCTATAATAAAAATATGCAGGCAAAACAGCAACACAATATAATAAAAAGAATTGAGAGATGGTCTTGCGCACATTTTTGGCAGGGAGAGGGAAGACCAAACCAAAGTTTAATTTTCAACACTGAACTGTCTGTTGGTAATTTGGGCGAGAAGTATCAACAAATTTTTACTTAGGACTTACCAAAATGGAAGATTGCCATTCAATATTGTCTGTTTCTGATCTTGGCACAGGACCAAGCAGGTCTTCACAGACTTCTCTGAGCCTCTTTTCAAGAACTAAGAAAAAACATAATCAACATACTTTCTAAACTGATTATTTAAAACAAAGAGGGTTCAATTGCCTTCTACAAGAACTAAATATTAAAAGGGATTATCCTTTTAGAAAAGGCTTAACATGTTGTGATCTGAAATATCAAACAAACTATAGCAGTTATATTGCAGAATCTCCATACAAGAATGTTAAAACAATACTACTATGCACTACAGTACAAACTAAAGCAGCATTTTTGCAGAATCTCTATACAAGAGCTGTTTTTTGTAGTTTGTGGCTCTCAGTTGTGGTCTGATTAAAAAAGGTCTGAGCAATTCATGCCAAACAATAAGTGGTGATCAACTTTACAAACCAAACTTTGCAGTGCACACTTCACGTTGGCTATTACATCTGACCAAATAACCTAGCCTTGGTAAAGCCCTCACATTTTTCATAAAAAAAGAAAAAAAAACCCCATAAATTTACTGTTTGTTCTTTCTGCTTTTTACATCAAATCACTGGAAATGTTTGACAAAATTTTAACATTTTCCACAGTATCATTAAACACTGTGATGTATACTGAACAAAAATGCAATTTCATCTTTGGCACAAGCAGTACACTATATCGCTTTACATACTGGGTATTGCAGGCTAGAAAAGGCCGAAAAGGCCAGGTTAACAACTTGATATCATGTTATTATGTTATCAATATTTTTACCATGAAATAGCAGACTGAATACACACAAGGCAACATGAGAACTAAGAATACAAACAATTAGCTGCCTTAGTTCTGTTTCAGTTTTCATTAATTTTTGGCCACTAATCAGCCAAATATCCCAACAACATCAGCAGGTTGCCAACTCAACTTCACTACAACAATCACTTGCTTTTACTGAAGGGTTACACACAGCTGCAAAATAACAGCTAGTAGAACAGAATAGTGTGACAATACCTTCACACATTTTACATTATGTAAAAAAGGAAGAGAAAGTTTTACTGAATAACATGGCTGACTCCTGTATCAAAACCTGTTCTCCCTGACAGCGGCATTTTCATACAGTACACAATCCTTTTTCCCTCTTATTCCCCATAGCAGCACTCATGCAATACCCAATCCCATTCCCTCTCATCCCCTATAGCAACAGTACACAGTCCCATTTCTCTTTATGTATACTAGTTATCATATGTTAATGTCATTCATTTAGAGGTAACACTTACCTTCTTCAACTAAGTACCTTACATAGGTAAGAAGCCAGAATTTATATTCTTTGGATGATTTGAGAGTCAATGCTGTTGCAAGTTGATTTTCAAGGTGACCAAGGGTAGACTGCTTTTGAAGAGATGGGTATGTCTGGAAAACATTCTTTGCCTGCAGACTAGTTCTACATTTAAACAGACACAAATAGTTTTTATGAAGCTATGAAGGTGATAAATACAACAAAAGAAATAAACCGAGCTGCATGTTCAGCCACAACTGTTTTTATTTTGAACACAACAAGGTAACAATCCTGTTCTCTCTTATCCCTATATCACTACTAATGCAGTACACAGCCCCATTCCGTCTTATCCAGTCCATCTATCAGCAGACATGCAGTACACAATAATTTCCAGACTATCTACCATTATGGCTACAGATTTGGACAAACTGTCCCCCAAATGTCACTCACCAAAAGAAAGGAAGGACAGGAACAAGTAAACAGAGAGAGACAAGATTTAACGAGAGCACCAATGATGCCATAGCTCAATACCCTTTCCCTTCTAACATACAGTTACTGCTTTGTTCAATTCAGTTTATTTCTCCATATCACCTCCTAGAGGCACAAGAGACTTAAAGCTGGTGTACAATTTTAAAAACAAGATGACATGAGGAAGGCAAAAACAAAACAAAAGAAAATACAAATTCATAGTAGTATGAATTTGTAGTATTGCTAACAAATTTAGAACATAGATTTCAAAATGTAACTGGGCATTTACAGAACAGTAAACTCCTGTCTTTCCTAAAAAAAAAAGATTGGCTATGAAAGCAATACAAAGCATTTAAATATCTTGATCATTACTTATCTTTCAACTATGATATTCACCTAGTTTAATCAGGATGACAAACTGACAATTTAGAGATCATTTTTTTTAACTTGAATGATGAGCATCATATAATGATATCATACCTCTGGTTTAATCTTTGTAACTGGGCTAAAGGTCCTTCAGAATCATTTGATGTTTCAGTGGGATAGCTTTGTGAATGGTTAGAGCACTGCTTCAGGAGATTATCTGAGCTCTCTAAGAGCATCCTATGGAGTAATATAAAACATAACAAGTTCGCCCACGGACTTCTTATATATATGGACAGCGCATGTAACGCATACGTCCTATCCGTAAATTGTCGCCACCGACTGGGACAAAAAAGGCACACCAAGATAGCCGCTGTGAAGCTATGATTTGTACAATTTAACGGCGACTCTGTAATATTTTAAACGACAGTTAAACCTGAATGGCTAACAATATAATATACGGGTAGTAATTTTGACCTTACCTTTTATTATTTCCAAATATTTCAACTTTCTTGCAAAATCTGTGGATTTACTAGAGCAAGTCCAAAATTTCACACAAAACCACACAGACAAGACAGCCATCTTGGTGCACTTTTTCTCATACCTATGGTAGCGACAATGTATCGTGCAGTATGCTCTGTTCATGTATAGGAAGTCCCTCAGTACACCACATATAGGTTATGAAACTCAATACCTCCTTACCAAATTAAAATGAACAGTGCAAAATGAAATTGCAAATTCAAACTGCTCATATACTTTACAAACCTCTACTGAAGCTTAACAGAATGAAAAACTTGTAACACTGCTCATAAAACAAGCTGTTTTTTATATATTTGTGCATGCCACTGTTGAAATCCACCACAGAATGAATGACAATAATAAAATATAAAAGTATAAAGCTGCCTGTTTGTCTTCCACCTTAAAAGTGGATGAATTCAGCTCTGATCATTTTTCCTTCATTTTCCAGATCATTTTCGTTGGTAATATACCAATGCAATTTTCGGTCAGAAGCATGCAATGGTCTATACAGCAACTTCCCATGATATGGCACCCCGGAGGTTGCAGAATATGTCAACAGTATTTCCTGGCGTACCGTAAGAGGCAACCCTGGTGTACCATAAGAGGCAACTAAATGGAAGCAATCGTACCATAATTATTTAGCCTTTAGCTTTTTATCTAGTTAACACATTGGGGTAGCCAGGGGGGTGGGGGTCAGAACCCCCCATGACCCAACCTTGCAATGCAAAAAACACCTGAAATAGCAGTTTTTTTTCTCTCTATAGTTCGACTTTTCCCTCATGTCGTGCCCCCAAACCCTCCCATGAAACCAACCCCACCCCCCCATGACACATTCCTGGCTATGCACCTGAGTTAACATTACATAACATATCCATGTTTGTATGTCATCAAATCTCATCTAACTAATTTCAGTGTATTGTCTTTTATTGTTCTAGAAGTACTATCCTAGGATCATAAGCACTTACAAGCATGTGTTAGTCCTCAATAGTGTATCATTTAACTCAATGCCACATTCTACTGAGGCATTCCTGGCTCAGTTTGTAATACATAATGATAGCATGGTTCACCAGAGCACAAAATTGGAAGTAGAGAGCAAATCAGACATGTCACCCAGCTAAACACACTTCTAGGTACAATTCATCTTGTGCTAAACTGAGTTCACATAATGTTAAATTGCAACAGTTCTAACAGGGGACTACGAGTATGTGATGTTAGGTGGCGTGTTATATATATATATATATATATATCTATATATTGAAAGTTGAAAAGTAAAACAGGATAAGTAAATCTCAAAGCAGTTTGATGAAAACACTGGTAAAACATAAAAAGTTATAAGTGTAAAATTGTACACCTTTTGAAAGGGTAAACCTTTTTTGATCACGTTCACATGCAAACTGATATATCTATATATCTATGCACAAAGCATACTTCATAAGACACAACACATGTTCTATGACTATCAACTGACCAGGAAACTAACACTGTCAACAAACATTATAAGTATTTGGAAATTAATACTTACCAACAAACCATGTTAGGGTTGTAAGTATAAGATTTGCCATTTGAGAGTGTAAGCACAGGCACTCCCTTGTCTGTAAGAGTAACTCTCTTCAATGTAGGTTTGGTGGTACCTGTACATTAAATGGATGTGGTATTTCTCACAGAATTAATACATTACAAATATTTTTGTATACTTCAACGAGTGATAATGGCAATAGAGAGCCTTAAATCATTTTATCATCCAGGTGATACTGAAATTATACAAATCTTAAAATGTGATTTCCATTTCAACTGAAATTATTCGTTTCAAGACAAACAACACATATGGTATAGTTTAAACAACTTAAAGCAACTTTGAATGAGATTTCACACACTAAAAGCAATCATGACAAGTTTAACTGTCCTTACAAGGACATGAAAACCAAGAAAACCCTGCTGGTAAAAGAATTTCATGCAAATCAATAAAACAAGCTTCTTGATGAAGACAAGTGATCATCAGACATGAGAACTAGAACAGAAATGCTGTTCTAACTGTACTAGAACTCAAAACGGTTACACTGCAATTACTTCGCTCTGCCAATTTGCGATAACTTGAATAGAACAGAATGGGAAATGTCTCCACAGTAGGTAAGTAAAACCCTACTTCCCTTCACACTAACTGACAACAGCAGATTATAGAGACTACCTACACAAAGACATCAAGTGTGATTAGATGCCTATCAATTAGGAAAACTGATCTGTGGAACCAGCTGTATCATCATGGACCAGGTTAAACAGCCTGCAAGGTAATATGCAGCATAAGAATTGAACACACAACCCACAATAAAGAAACAGCTAAATACTCAGAAGGCAAAATGAGCAATGAGCAGCCCTACAAAAACAGCCTTAAAGTACAACTTCAATGTACTAAATTAGAATGCAAGCCGGCAGGTATTAATGCTCTGCTCCCAGGCAATCAATACACACTACAATTTCAGCCCAAATCTACACACATGAGCAAGAAGAAAACTTGTTGAAATTTGATGCCATCTGCCCCATTTGATAACCTCACACATGTACAGTGTACAGGTGAGACATGAAAAACAGATTAGACTCTCACTTACCTGACATAATTGGTACTAAAGGAACTCCTTTCAAGGTAGCAGCACTCTGTTTAATATCCCTAAAACATGAAAATGAGTTACATTTAATCCACCTACCAGCTCACATATATGTATACTTTGTGCCTGATGTGAATATTACACATAATCTGCACTGTACAGGCACTCTCACACTTCTTAACATTACTGCACAATGAAGTTTTGTTACACAGTCATTATTTATTACATACAATGCTATACAAACACTTGCTTACATATCACAAACATAGCAGTACTCTTGCCAGTGAGTATAACATTGAACTTAGATATTAATATTTCAAAATTGGACCTAGAGTAATATTTCTATACTCCACTGTTAGTGATGGAAGACTTAAATGTAGGCTGTGTCTAAGCTAGGTTACACCTTTAGATCTGAACATAAAACACCATTTCCTAACTACATGTGGGTCCATAAATGCCTTGACCAGATTCAAAACAACTTGTGGTTTTGATTGTCATCAACATATATGCAACGACATCTCTGTGAAGGACTGAACTTGTCCCTCATCAGTTTTTTCCAAACATTCTTAAAAGGGAAATATTGCATTTGTTTGGCAAGAAAAATTCATGAACAAATATTTATTGACACAGGGTGATAAATTATCAAAAGTAAGGCAGTATGGTAGCCTCCTTTTCAAGAAAAAGGTTTCCTACAGCTAGAAATTCAGTTGTTTGTTGATGAAGAATAATTTGTTCACCTATACTTTCAACATTTCAAATGATGCAAGGTCCATGGCTCTAGTCTTCTTGTGCATAGCATTTTGAAGAGATGTAGTTATTGCTGTGATTTATTACTAAGACGGAATTGTTGGATAGTGTCTGAGCCATTTTCTTTGTACTCTTTGTTGAAACATTTGAAACACAATATTTCCCTTTAAATGTTCAGTTGGTAAGATGTGAATTTAGAAGAGGTACATCTCAAAAAGCACATATTTCCTGAGGTACATAATATTTTTCAAGGTACAGTATGTCACAGTATGTTTGTAATGAGATGTCTAGTGAGCTTATCTCTAAAGCCCCTGTCACACTGTTCCGGGCAAGCACTGTGTGCAACTTGTGTTTGAAAATTTTTGCTGCCCGCAGGTCCCTGTGTTCCAGGTGAATTGTGGGAGTTTGCCCACAGTGGTTTGCACAGAACACTCGCAGAGGCTGCAAGTCATCAGCAGTTGACTCGCTTGAAGAGGGTAGGTTGGTCGTAGACCACCTGGCAATTTGGAGCCAGTCTGTGTCAGATGCGGGCATGGAACGTGCCCTTGCAGGTAAAGAACGGTGTTGCTACTGCCAAACGTGAACTTTAAAAATACTTGAACGTAAATTGGAACTTTTTATTGAGTTGACTGACACTATATAACACATTTGTATTGGTATGTTGTTAAATCTAATCTTTCTAACTCTAAAAGACTTATCAAAGTTCTATGAGAATGTTCCAAATTTTCCTTTCTTTGACATGTACAAAGTCCTCACTGTGTACTCTATGTGACCTTTGGTGGCAAGGTTCCTTAAATAAGAACTGCGTTCATTAGCAGGTTTCAGTATCCCAACAAATAAATCATATTGATGCTTTTAAGCAACATAATTATATGCTTTGAAATTCCTTCATCAAACTTTTCCTGTCTGAAATATGATCACAAGTTTTTGGCTTCCTGACTACAGGTGACCCCAAAACTTCTCAGTTCTGACAAATAATACAGACATCATTAACTCCTGGTTAGGGGATCTTCATCAAAAAATTGAAAATTCACCCTTCCTGAGACATCTTTTTGTAAGAAAATATATTCAGGGTTGTCACCCGGCACTGGCGGTGCTACCTGGCTCTCAAAATCTCCACCCTGTACTCACCATTAGTATCAGAATCACCACCCAACACAAATTTTTTACCCTAACTGAATAAATTTCTTAGATTTCTTTAGAACTGAGTGATAATAACTTGTTTGTAAACACTCTCATACATGCAAAAATTTTTCGAATGGGAGGTGGGACAGTGACTCCTCTTGGACCACCCCTCAGGACAATGACCACAAATTACCTGGCTCTCAAAATGGTCTGGTGACATCAATATACAGAGTGCCACAAAGCAAGGAATCACATCAAATTTAATTTGATTCACCTGTCTTTTAGTGACTGCTTCATTAAGCCTACTATGGGCAGTATAGAGTCAATAACACAGTAAATTGCATTCATCACATGGTCAAACTCACCAAACATACCACTGTTGGTTGTAAGAGGTTGAACAAAATGTCCCTTGCCATGAAGAGTGAACTGTATCCATTACATGGTCAAACCTACTAAACATACATGCTACAATTGGTTGTTAATGACAGAACAAAATGTGCATTAATGATATGTACAAACTTACCACACATACATGCGACCACTGGTTGTTAGAGATAGAACAAAATGTCCGTTGCTATGGAGATGACTGACTAAAGCAGGCAAGATAATTGGCGGTAGCAATCTGCGTCCAAATGCTGAAAAACAATGCAGAGTTTTATCTTCACAAGAGACGCATACTGCATACCTGAAGGAATGAAGCAAAAGAAGAAGATAAAGCTTGTATGAGTAAAGAAGTAAAATATTACTGCAAATGCTGCCACAGAAGATAATACTTGTATGAGTAGAGAAGTAAAATATTACTGCAAATACTGCCACAAAAGATAATACTTGTATGAGTGAAGTAGTAAAATACTACTGCAAATACTGCCACAGAAGATAATACTTGCATGAGTAAAGTAGTAAAATATTACTGCAAATGCTGCCACAGAAGATAAAACTTGTATGAGTAGAGAAGTAAAATATTACTGCAAATACTGCCACAGAAGATAATACTTGTATGAGTAGAGAAGTAAAATATTACTGCAAATACTGCCACAGAAGATAATACTTGTATGAGTGAAGTAGTAAAATACTACTGCAAATACTGCCACAGAAGATAATACTTGTATGAGTAGAGAAGTAAAATATTACTGCAAATACTGCCACAGAAGATAATACTTGTATGAGTAGAGAAGTAAAATATTACTGCAAATACTGCCACAGAAGATAATACTTGTATGAGTAGAGAAGTAAAATATTACTGCAAATACTGCCACAGAAGATAATACTTGTATGAGTGAAGTAGTAAAATACTACTGCAAGTACAGTAGCAGAAGATAATACTTGCATGAGTAAAGTAGTAAAATATTACTGCAAATACTGCCACAGAAGATAATACTTGTATGAGTGAAGTAGTAAAATACTACTGCAAATGCTGCCACAGAAGATAATACTTGTATGAGTAGAGAAGTAAAATATTACTGCAAATACTGCCACAGAAGATAATACTTGTATGAGTGAAGTAGTAAAATACTACTGCAAATACTGCCACAGAAGATAATACTTGTATGAGTAGAGAAGTAAAATATTACTGCAAATACTGCCACAGAAGATAATACTTGTATGAGTAGAGAAGTAAAATATTACTGCAAATACTGCCACAGAAGATAATACTTGTATGAGTAAAGAAGTAAAATACTACTGCAAATACTGCCACAGAAGATAATACTTGTATGAGTAGAGAAGTAAAATATTACTGCAAATACTGCCACAGAAGATAATACTTGCATGAGTAAAGTAGTAAAATATTACTGCAAATACTGCCACAGAAGATAATACTTGTATGAGTGAAGTAGTAAAATACTACTGCAAATACAGCAGCAGAAGATAATACTTGCATGAGTAAAGAGTAAAACATTTCTGCACATACTGCCACAGAAGAAGATGATACTTGCATGAAAAAAGTAGTAAAATATTACTGCAAGTACTGCCACGGAAGATACTTGCATGAGTTAAGTAGTAAACTATTACTGCACACACTGCCACAGAAGACGATAATACTTGCATGAGTGAATTAGTATAATATTTCTGCAAGTACTGCCGAAGAAGAAGACAATACTTGCATGAGTAAAAGAGTAACATATTAATGCAAGTACTGCAGCAAAAATGACTACAGTTAATGACATAAGATCCACCATCAGTGTTTACAACTAAGGTAAGCTTTGCACAATTCCTTCTCTCAATTCACAAGTCATGCAAAAAATATTTGTCTGCAGGAAATTACAACACAACCCACTATCTACCACCTGAAATCTGCTGAAAAATATTTGTGGAAGGGACAAAATTCTCACACATACTTTAAGCCCTAGTGTAAACACTGTCCTCCATGCATCTCTCAAAATCATGAAAAGCTTTTGTTCTAAAACTACTCACTTCATTTCCAACAACTTGAAAAAAATTAAAGATTTCTGGCAGCTTGAAATTTTAAAGTAATACATAATAAAGCAATGTTGTTTCATGTATTTGAAAATTTTCAATAGATCATTAAACAATGATTCTGTTTGGGTTTATGTATCTGCACATTAAGCAATACATTGAACATTTAAGTTTTGAAATCATTTTCTTTCATTTTCTCATAAACTTTAATAATGAAACTGAACTATAATTTTTAAAATGACATTATTCAAAAAATTCAACATCTGAGTTGTAACAAAAAACCCTAATGCTTACTTATTGCCAGCAGCAATGACGCCTCTTGACTGTAGGATCATCTCCCAGCAAATCTGGCCTCTGTTAACACATTTAACTTTGTGAAAGGTGGTAGCTAATGGAGATAAAAGTATTTCTCCATTAATAAGTGGTAAATAAGCATTGCTCCCCAATTATGATAGCAAATAACAAAAAATTGTAAAGATACTTATCCAGTTAAGTGTGATCATGATATAACTAGCAAATGTCAAAAAGAATTGACACAAACTAACTCTGTCACTTGCTGTTACATTTGTTACTTGGCTATTATGCAGCAAAACCAAATGAGCAATTTTGATAAATGCAATAAATGATAAAACGATGCAAATATTCCTGTAATACAGACTACGTGTAACATGCATCAGTACTGTTATCACATAATCTTGATACTTTCCACTTATTTCTTTGTCAACTCTGCTGCTAAAAGTTAGATTGAACCCACCTCCAATGATGACATCATTCTCTACTTCAATAGATCTTTCATCATCCTCTGAGCCATCTAAGAGGGAAAAGTTCACAGCAAAGGACTTCTGGACTTCTGGGGTTGGCAAATGAACTTGCGATGATCCTGATGATTTTGCTGGTGGCACAGATCTCTCTGTTGCAGCCTTCCACAAACAAAAAAAAATATTGAGGTTAATAAGGGTGTTGTGGTAAGAGTAACCCCTTTTAATGTTTGTGATAAGCTTACCATTGAGGTTTATAAAGGTGTTGTGGTAAGAGTAACCCCTTTCAATATCTGTGATAAGCTTACCATTGATGTTAATAAGGGTGTTGTGGTAAGAGTAACCCGTTTCGTATATTCTTTCCTCGGTTTCTTCGTTGGCTGAGAAGAAGTTGCTTCTTTCCTCTTTTGTATCCCAGTTTCCCTGAAATAAAGTTTTAAAATAGATGCACATGGTAAATACACAAGACAAATAATTAGTTTTTCAAGTTTCTGAGCATAAAATAATATTATGCAAGCATCTCACATGTCAACATAAGTAACCTCAGAAGGTCTTTGACCTTGACTGAATGGCACTTACTCCATGCCAAATGTTTTATCAAGCAAACTGACAATTTCACAGTTTAATGAATTAATAATTAATTAATAAATAATTAATGAACACATGGCATTTAGCTTTCATATTTAGGGAAATTTTTGAACCTGAGTATGCAAAACCTGTTCAGAATAAGATGAAAGCAACTATTGGTTCAGGTGAAGTGTAGAAATTTCCCCCGAACATGACCACTACATTGCAAGAAATGGTACAGTTGTTCCAAAAACTCCCTTTAATATGCTTTTAGATTCACCAGCTAAAAAATTTGCCCCTGCTGGGTTGACGTGGTCAGACCAGATGTATTCTGATACAGTGCAGGTAGCAGCAGGGTATATTTGTTGCGAGCATTTCCAGACGTACTTGTCGGTGGTTATTGTCCCCTTGGGTTACTGCCCATAGGGTACCTGTCCCAGGGCTAATTTAACAGTTAGTACTTATCCTAGTGGTATCTGCCCAGGGGGTACTTGTTCAGGGAAAACTTATCCTAGGAGGTATTCATCTTGGGGGGATTTGTCCAGTGGGTATTTGTCCGGGTGGTATTTGACCAGGGGGTTACTGTCCAGGGGTGGGTATCCGGGTGGGTAGTTGTGCAGGTGGTATTTGACCGGGGGAGGGGAGGATTTGTCTGAGCAGTTGCTGTCTGGCAACCAACTACATACCAAAATGATGTCACAGGTCCCTTACATTATTGTATAGTCACACCATTGATTATGTACCAAAATTATATCACAGATCCCTCATACTAGTGTATAGTGCAAAATGCAAGGAATGTTACAATTATCAGTCTGAGAGGCTGTATTGTATTGTCATACCATTGATGTTTTGTTTGATTGTTTAATTATATGAATCTGAAAGGCTTTGTTTGTATTCTTCACTATTGTTTTCATACAGCTGGAATGACACCGTCTAATGATATGTTTATTTATTAGTGTAATACTAAGCATGTATATAAGATTGACTATAGTGTAAGCCATCGGGTCTTACGAAGAGCCCGCTCAGGCTGTCCTCCTTTAGACTCCAATCAATCAGTACTAATCACCAGTCCTGAATTCTTTTATTTTCAACTACTTCCATTATATTCTACACCAATGACAGAACTTCTCTCCTGTATACCATTTTTTGTTTGACCACCTGTATTCTGTTTCTGTATAGTATGTTCCTTCCAAGTCTGAGACACCTTATCACATCCCATGCAACCTCCCCTGACAACACTCATGTGACAGTCGCCTATAGCTCCCACAGCGATTCCGTACTGTCTCCCACCAGCCACTAGATGACGGGAAATGCTACCTTAAGTGATCAGCCAACCTAAGATGCCTCCATGTGCACCTAAGTTAAGTTATACTCATTTGTAAGTGCCAGTACCTTTTACTATGTTGTAAAATACTATTTTGCTAAGCTGTTTTCAAGAACTGAAGGAGTTAAATTACATTTCTTTGAAACCAATACTTATTCTCTTCTTCATCATTCCGCTTCCTAAAGTGTACTAAAAACTACATTTTGACTTGGGGTTTCTCTTACATCTGAACTTCAGTCATTTAAATTCCTTTTGTTGCCAATTTGAACTTGGTAACAATAGTCATACCTTTGAGATACCTCTGATATCTTCCTTTCCTTTTCCGTTTGTACTTTAGTAGTCAATCTTAAATCTAACCTGGATTTTGGCTGAAATATGAACATACAATGAAATGTTGACACATTACATATAGTGTTAAGCAAATTACATAGCAATTATTTTTAAAAAAGATAAGGATTTTATTTTACCAGTAAAGAATTTGTACCACAATCATTTCACTAAAACTTGCAACTTTTTTCTCAAGTACATCTGTTCCAAGATAATAAAGTAACTTTTCAGAAGCATTTAAAAGTGATGAAAGGAAAGTAATGTATTGTTCCTAAAAACTTGAGAACATTGAAATGACCCAAATTCTAATTCAAAGTCAAATTGAATCACTTTTAACATCTCTCTAAGCCATGAACAAAAAATGAGTACTGGAAATGCAAAAGGGAAGAAATAACCAGATTTAAACTACTCAAGTCATGATGTATGTTACATGTAAGAAGGGTCTGACAATCATCTTCTTCAAACTTCTTTTCTCACCTGTAACAACACAAATTTAAGCTTTATATTGACTAGACAAACCTCTGTTTCACTTTTGTCTTTTTTACTGATTGCACCAGAATCAGATGGACTTTCTTCCTTCACAGGAACAGATTTGAATGGAGAGCCAATGGAACCATTAAAAGGTGCTGGAGGACCCCTAAAAGACAAAAGAAGAAAAAACCAGTCTCAATAAATGCTTTGCAGAAACACAGCAAAAACTTGACTACTTTGCTTATTGTATTGATTGCATGCCTACCATCGTAAAATTTGAAGAAAAAGTTTGCTAATCTGGGCTTTTTGGAAAACAGCACTACAGCACCTATGCTTCAGAATCTCAATACATTTACGTATGATCAATGATAATCTTGAAGCAATGAAACTATTCATTTAAGCTTTCGATGATGTAACAGAAAAGAGAAAACATTTGTTTTGTTGTTCAAAGGAAAATGGAATATGAAACATACTTCCCATGTCACAGAGAGTACAGGAGAACGGGTAGGGTAAGCTATTTTAGTATGTTCATTTAAATATATTTTATAGTAGAGATTTATAATATCTTGATACTGTAAATTTTATCCTCAATAATTGAAATGGTTATCAAATGTTTAAACAACAAATTCAATAATAATACAAAGTGAAAAAGGGTCATCATTGTAAAGAATACTGAAACTACAAGGCACAAACAATTATCCACCTATCCATCGAATCTAGTTACAAAATTCAGCAGATTGCTTAGAATGTTGCCCCTCTAATATGTCAAAAGTGAGATTAAGCACTTCTTTAAAGTTTGAAGGAAATCCAGGTAACAATGCTTCATGACATGAAACAATGACTTAAAATGAAATAGCTTACAAATTACGTTTTTCAACTTCTATGAGAATTGCTAAGCATATGCTTCGAGTGATGTCCTGTCCACAGATATCATGTTCAGAGGACTTGACAATTATTTGACATAAAAAACAATTGTACTTACTCATCAAAAGCTTGTGGAGGGATAAAGAGTGGCGTGATCCTTCTCCTCCCATCGGCAGTCCTTGTCTCTATTTGTTGACTTTTAACATCCTTTGGAAAAATAATCAGTTCAAATTAATTGCAGTTTTCCTGTACCATTGAACTAGAGTTACATAAGACTGACATTTACTCACAACCAATAAGAGAGGGATACATTAAAATTAGGTTTCAAATGTTGTACTTTTCCTTCCCATTCAATAATCTATCATTTCATTGCAAATGCATCTTTTCAGTGTTTTCCATTACATTCCAAGTAATGCTTTTGCCAACTTTCATTGAGACTCTTTTATTTCTGTGACAGCAGATGTTCAGTGTAGATCTTTCTTTCCTCATCAGAATCATTTTTTCCTTCCATCACTTGCTCCAATCCCCCCCAACCTCCCCCTACCCATTGTATTTACTTACCAGTGGTTCCCCATTAACGACTGGGTTTGCTTTGTTCATTTTAACTGGGGTTAACACCTGAGTCTGTTGTTGCTGTTTCTTTTTAGCCTGTTGCTCAGCTAACATTTTCTGTTTCTGTTGAAACTGCAGCATGGCTGGACTTTCAATGATTGTGTTGGCCAGGGAAGCCTGCTGTGAGTTAGCAGCAATGATTCCCTTGCCATACATTTTTTCCAACACTTTCCTCTGCAGGTAAATGAAAAAAGAAGGACAATTAAAAGTTGGTTGGACCATGGTAATGAAGATTAACAGGGTTTTCGTTGCTTTTGTGCCAAACTGGGGGAGGGTAAAATTTTAAAAGACCAATGCTGGTGAGGTTCAAGGCAAGATAGTTAGTTAGATAGGGTCTTACGGCCCAGGTTCCAGTCTATTGGTTCAAGTCGAGCCGGCCATGGCCTTCTTTCCAGTTGTGGCTCACTGGCTTGTTTTCCCTACTCCACTGCTTATGCGGAGCATCATGCACAATGGCAGTAGGTTCCTTTTTTAAAGTCTTTGGTATAACTCGACCTGGCGAGTGAAACCGGGCCTTCCATGTGAGAGGCGGATGCTCTTACCTTTAGACCAAACACGTGGTCTGTTCAAGGCAAGAAGTCTCCAGAAGCTCTGCAATTTAGGAACTTCTGGGAACAGCCAAACCACTTGACTTGTAATGTGAGCTTTGTTGTGAACAACTTTGTAATTGTTTCAACATGTATGTGACACATTTTTAGTACAATTACAGGGCTAGCTTCAAGTCAAGTGGTTTGTAAGGCCAGTTACAGTTGTCATTTGCCTACATATTTTAGTTGTACATATTGCTGATGTTTTCATTGAAGTTTTGAAAGCAGGTGCACAACTTTCAAATTGGGTGCTTTAAAAGCAAATCCATATTCAACCTGGGCTGTGTGCACAGTTAAAATGGGTTGGGGAGAACCCAGATTACTCACACTACCCTACACCCCCTCCTGACTACACTGAATGAACCTGAACCAAATTGAATTGAAGTCCCAAATTATGCAAAAAGTAGAACCAGACAAGATTAACAACTACAAACAAGTACAAAAACTCTTACCGACTCTTCTTTAGAAAGACACTGCCCTGCTTCAGTCTCGGTAAACTGGAAGTAGGCAATGGTTCCATCCCAAGAGCAAGCCATCAAATCATTGCCAGTGCTGGACCTAAGGTAATTATACATAAATATTTACATATATATGATAGCCTGATCATGCTATAGTAGTGTTGCTTCTAACATTGGCAGAGTGTTTGCTACAGTAAGTGCAGCACTTACAATCTTGCATGTCTGCTAGCTGTTAGTGATTCACACAGTACCATTTTTTATAACAAAACTTGCAGATATATTCTGCCAAGCTTGCAAGGTACTGTGCCAGAGTGTGCTATTTAAACAGATGCCTGCATGTATAAGGTATATATAAAGTATGATATCAATGATTTGCTATGCAATGCTGTGTCTTTTATTCAGTACATTGAAAAAAACGAACAATTATGAAAATCAACACTTTGGTGCTATGTGCTAAGTACAAAGGTATGGCTGTAATGACACCATAACTATTCACAGAAAGTTTTGAAATATAACATGACATTGCATTTTATGTTAATGTTTCCCAAAGTAGCCCTCACACAACCTACATTTTTACATTGAAAACTATGTAAGAAGGCCTAGGTCCTAGATGTCAACACGAGGCTAGCATAAGAACATACATAGTTTGTAGGGGATAACGTCAAGGCATTTTGCACACCAGTGGAAGCAAGTTTCACAAATTTTGCAAATTTCTCCATTTGTTTTCCTGTCATTTGAGACATGCAAGAGAATACCATATTTAAAGGCACTGATTGTTTGATATTTTTTTTTAAATTGGTGTTATAAAGTATTAATATACACAGCTTCTAACTATAGTAAGCTTGCTTTTTGATTTGGGAAATGCCCCAATTCAATATGGAACAGACATAAGTCAGTGCATACAGTCCACCTTGTTAATTGAATTTAGGTACAAATTCACTCATCTAAACTCACTTCGGTGCATATTCTTGAAAACATGACCTGTACTTACTATTCAAGAAAAGAAGTAATCAACCAAAAGCGAATGTCTAAATACTTTCATAACTGGATTCCTCAGTTGAAGGCAAAGCTCAGATTCCCAAACTCTATCAGATAAATTCTTCCTACTTTAAAGGTGGTGTGACATAAAAATTACAAAATTAGGTATCCGATGTAAAAAGCATTGAAAACCAAGAAAATGGCTGCAATTTCCATCAAAATCAGATAAAAATTGACCATTTTACAGGGTAGTTTCTGATTTGTGCTCCATCATTGATAAACATGAGCTCAATATGCAAATTTTGTGATGTCATGAGAGGGACATGTCATATATAGCTAATGTTATCCTTTGCTCATAAAATCTTCATTTCAAGGATGTCTGTAACATTAGTTTGTCCTAAGGGTTTTATAAGTTTAAATTGTGCCCTTATATGTCATCAATATCAATAATCAAACCATCAACTGTCTGATGAGTAATTAAGAGATAATTAATATAAGGTTTACAAAAGGAATGTCAACACTGAGCAACACTCCATATCATTAGTTTTGCATAAGCAACATATTGTTTTAAAAACATTCAAACTTTGAAGAGGTATATCTTGAAAACTGTAAAAAATATTGACATTGTTCCAACAGAATTTCATTCAGAAAAGGCCACTCCCTAACTGTCAAGTGAAGTCAGGGCGTTTTGTTGACATGTCACACTACCTTTAAACATGTAAATGTGACTGTAACTAACCATGATATATCCATGACAGAGTGCTGGAACAGATCATGAAGGACCACCAAGGGGCGCTTCAAAGCAGTCATCTGTGGAGGACAAGAAATGTAAAACACAGTAGGGTTTGCGAAACTGAACATAATTTCTTGAGTTTCAAAGTTTCTGGATAGTAAATACATATCCAAAAGCAAATCAATCAATGGATGGGCTGTTTGAACACGAAAAATCCCTTTTATTCCCATCATGTATCTCACTTAAGAAATTTTCTTAAATTTTCCAACATTTTCTTGAAAAGAAGCCCTCACTGAATTTACTATACGTGTTTGTCTTGACCTACAGGAACAACTTATTTTAAAGAAGATATTGGGTTGAATTACTCTTCATCAAACATGCCAGGTCTGCTGATTTATGGTGTTGTGGGCTTATAGTCACAGCATGCCAGGTTTGCTGATTCACAACGTGATGAGCTTCTAGTCACAGCATGCCAGGTCTACTGATTCATGGTGTGTTGGGCTTATAGTCAGAGCATGCCAGGTCTTCTGATTCACGGCGTGATGGACTTCTAGTCACAGCATGCCAGGTCTACTGATTCACGGTGTGATGGGCTTATAGTCACAGCCTGCCAGGTATACTGATTCAAGGTGTGATGGGCTTCTAGTCACAGCATGCAAATTAATGTCAAGTTGGATCCAAAGTCATAACCTGTCTAAATTTCTTTCTTAACTTACCCAAACTGATACAGACTTGTCTCGGCTGCCGATAGCACACATTGTATAGTTCTGAGTCTAAAAGATACAAAAAAGGGATATTGTCCAGAAGTATGGAATGCTGCTAAAACACAGACTTGCACACATACACTAATTTTCACCAGAGGTGTCAGAAAAATTAAAAATTTTGCATACTTCTCAACAGCTCAAGTCACCACATTCTTTGTTCAACTTTGATTTAACACTTACTTCAACATTAAATACCTCAATATGTAATGAAGAACTTTTATCTTCCCAAGACAAAGAAACTAACCAACACACAAACATGAAGTGATAAAATAGGAATCAGGTCAAACAAGACAGCTTGAGAAAAAGAAAATTTCACACAGATCCCATTTGCATACATACTTTTGATGATCCTTTCTTTAGTGACTTTGTGTATATGTTGGAGCTAAACCTCTGTAGGTGTAAGAGATAAGAAAAAAATAGCTGACTTAAAGCTAGGGAAAATCCTGAACCTGGGTGCATTTGAAGGAAATAAAATAACTTTTATTTAGGGCTGTGAACGTTTAGCAAAATAAGTAAACATTTAACCTCAAAATTTGAAATCGTTTAGTGATTAATAGTGATTACCTTATCACAAAAGAAAAATCATTTCAGTATGTAGTGACTGATACTGAATGTAATGCAGAAATAATAACAGTTGTTATCTTGCATGGTAACATGAAATTCTTCTGAAACTTTGAAGCCTATAAGGTTCAAATATGTCCATAATGTTTTATTTAACAAAAACCAGTGACCATCAGAGCACACAAATGGATAAAAAACTGTCAAAAATAGGTTTTGCAATTAATCCCTTGTAGCTTTGTAATGAGTGTTTGTTCCACATGAGATCATTTAGTGATTAATCACTAAAACGTTCACAGCGCTAAAGTTATTTTTGGTCAAAAGGAAGAGAAGTTCATTCACAAAATATTGTATGATTTGATTTTTTGTCACATCAACGAAATGGTGATTGTTCACTCTCCAATGGATCAACTGACCTGTACAAATGCATTTTAACAGCTGCTGTAGCACTATGCATAGATTTTTTTCCCCTTGAGAATATATTACATGATAAGAAATGTACAACAAATGTACATACATTAAGGACATTGTGCATGGGGAGAGAGCTTCGACTGGCTTATGTAGGCGTATATAACTTTGTACACAAACCTGTTTGTCCACAAAATGCACATGAAATATTAATTTACATTCATGTATCCATTGTACAAGGGGACACTGAAATAATTTGTATATCTATGTCAGAAAGGGAAAATTGACAAAGGGAGATAGAGATATGCTTCTGTATTTCATTGTTTTCACTTCACGCCAGTAACAGCCAAGTGGTTTTAAGACAGAGCTTTTGGACAGCACTAGTCCTATATCAATGCCTGGTCAGAAAGTGACACAGAGTAAGTAAATTTTCAAGCTATTAAAAGTTGGGGGCAATTTTCGCACCCATGAGGTCACAGGATAATCCCTTCCAAAGAAATTAAGCAAATGAATTGACTGTCATGGTCTTATTGCATTACTTGGGTGTGCCACATCTAGGGCTGTGACTGTTTAGCAATGAATGGCTTAACAATTGCAATTGGATTAACAAGACAGCAATTCACATGCCAATCTATGTACACAGGCTATGTTTCTATAAAATACTTCCCCCTTGCCAACTGAGAATACCTTAAGAAATATGAGTTTTGCGCAATTGTGTCATGCCAAGCTATGTTTCTATTAAATATTTCCTCTAGTCAACTGAGAACATTTTAAGAAACACCACTTGGTTTAAATTTGATCAAGACAAATATCACTTGTAATTGGTGCCATATTTCATCACTTACCACACATGTTATTGCTTTTCTGTGTCCCACAAAGTCCATGTTTGTACCCCAACCCTCTCTTTCTACAATCTGTGCAGTGGGTCCACGGTTGTTCATGGCATGAGCTGATACCAAGTAGCTTCCATCAGGTGACCAGCTGAGTCTAAGAACATGTGTAGTACCACCACACTTAACAGAACACAATGAAAATTAGTCAATTCAAGTAAATGCAAAAAAAAAAAAATATATTTGACATTAAATTATCCCATCCATTTGTGCTGAAACTATTTCTTCACTTTTCAACAACAGAAACAGTGAACATTATCAAAAAAATAAATAAATAGCATAACCAAAATGAAATGAACAGTTGGTATCAACATCACAAAAAACCAATGTTTCTATTGTAGCATAACCATTCACACAACATGAAAATGACTACAATCACATCAAACAAAATTATGAGTCCTAATTATAGATTTGAGGAGATGTTAGATATAGGAGGGAGGTTTAAGGGCTAACTGTAATGGTTGCCTGTGTAACACCTTAGCAATTTACCTGACTGCATGATTAGATAATAGGACTCTGGTACACAGTCATAAATTTACCTGACTTTGAAATTAGATAATAGAACTCTTGAATGTGTCATGCAGGTGGGATAAGTACAGAAACATTTTCACTTTTGATGAAAAAAATTTTTCACACCATGTCTTTGAATACCTACTTCATGAAATGGTTTAAAAATGGCAGTCTCTTCCTTCCAATCTAATGTTCTCCACACACGTAGGCTTTTATCATCACCCTGTTCAAGCAATAAAGGATAAATGCTGTACATATGCATAATTAAACACATGGTTTAGTTAAAGGAAATGCCTTTTGCTAGGGAAGTTTCAAGTGGACAAAATAACTTTTTACATTGAATTTACAGTATTACCAGTGAATAGACTGAGTCTGTCTGACACATTTCATGTCTTACCTGTGTGTAAGACATTACAAGTGTGAGATTTAGTGACTCCAAATGACCTCCACAAGCACATAGCAACCGGGTTGCATCATGCAATTATTAAACTTTCCTAGTTTGACATTTATTATTTTGTCTATTTTTGAGGTATCATCTTAATGTTTTCTCACAGATGAACTTTTGATGACCATAAATGACTTTAGACCTACACCAAAATCAATCACCTTGCACTGAAGATGGTTTGCCAGGTATGAGATTCATCATGATATGAGTGATATGAATTTGAACTAAATCATATTGACAGAGATACTTTCAATTTGTGACCTCTTGTAACATGACTCTGAACTTCATCAAGATGCATGGTGGTCCTTCATATTGACATGACGACTACCTATACTATGAGCAACATTTATCGCATCCCCTTCTACCTTAGAATATTACACTAGAGCACCATTGGTGCAGTAGCTCAAACCTGGGTGAACTGATGACAGTGAAACCTACACTGTAAGCAGATCCCTAAACGGGCCTTGAGAGGGGAAAAAATTGAAGGCTGGGGGGGGCATATTTCAGGTGAAATTACTTACCTCCAGAAAAGAGTTAAGATGCTGCATCAGACAAAGTGTTGACAGGGGCATAGCCAGGAATTTGTTACCGGGGAAGGAGAGGAGGGGGAGGGGTAAAGGGGAAAGAGGAGTGAAGCCCACAGACAGACTCTCTGCCTTCTGAGTCACCTTGGGTTGGCATGAATATTACTTGGAGGTTGTAAGGTATAATTAAGTGACCACAACAGAATATGTAACTATACTCGTTTGACAAGACAATCTGTCTATCTTAAAACTCTAGGCCTAATGTCTGCCAACATGGAATACATATCATGTCCCAATTTCATGATACAACTTATGACTTATGAGGCAGTGAACACAACAAAACTTGAGACCACTTGTATAACAAGACAATTTGCTTAATCTCAACTATGTCTAACACTATGGAACTATTAAACCTCCAAGAAGTATGAATTTCATGCTGCCACAAGGCACTTACTTGTACAATTACATTAGGTAAGTATGCTAGGAAGAGTTATTTTCAATTACAGCTTATGCACTTATGGCCAGCATGTAAACACTGTTCACCTAGCAGTTAGACTGGGTAAGGGTTATTTAGTTATATAAGATTAAACAACACACCAACATACATGTGTTATATTATGTCATACCATTGAAATATTGTTCAAGTCCTCCCCTTTAGTCACCTCTTACCACAGGCAGGGGGTACCATGGGTATATTTTACAACCCCTAGTCCACAGGGGGAAAGACTGGGTAAGGGAGAAATCTCTTTGGTACTGTATTATATGATGCCTGTCATGAGGGCAGGCATCACAAACTTAAGTTATATTGAATTGTACATATGAAACTTAAGTTATATTGAATTGTACATATGACCAGTGTTTGTAAGACAGTGGCTTAAGCAATAAGGAAAGAAGATACCAAATATCCACCCCCTCAATCCCTCTCCCCCTTTCTGTCATTTACATCTGTTTTCATCTCCCTCTTTCTCTCCCCAGCTCACTTCTCTGTGAAATTTGTAAGCAAAAAATGAAGAACTGGAAGAAACTTTAACACCCAATCCATTTAAAGTTTTAAGGCTGATTTGTGTACACTTAAAACTGACATTATTCCACATTCTAAAATGCCATGTGTGAGCAAAGATCATATATCCACCACCACTCCAGCCTGACCAGGGAAACAAACTTTTGGTGATGAGCCAAGTAGCACTTCCATGGATGAACAATGACCCCACAGTATGCAAGTGTCCTCACACAGCAAGGAAAGATCTGTATAATAGCAGCTCCCTGGAAATAGATACTAAAATTACCAAAGGATAAGTAATTAGCTGACTGGGAATTCATGGTATGTACACAGGCAGTTACAAGAGTAGGCCTATATGCTAGCATGCATCCACTGTTATTTTGTTTCATGCAAACTTTTGCTTTGAGGCAAAAAAAAGATCGAAATGGCCTTTGGTCTATCACGTAGCTAGGAAGAAAATGTGTTGCCATCCTCATAACATGCCTGTACAGCAAATTTTGGAAAAATACACTGACATTAACAGAGGCTGAAACCTTTTGAAAAGTGAGAAAAACATTTTGTTTCTCTACAGTATAACATAAGCTCTACCCACAGTTGTGGGTTGAGCTAAAAGGAACCTACTGCCATTGTACTTGGTGCTAAGCATAAGCAATGGAGAAGGGAAAAAAAGCCAGTGAACTACACCAGGATAAAAAGGCTGTGGTCAGCTTCACTTAAACCAATTGGTTAGAAACTGGGTTATAAAATTCCATCTAACTAACTAACCAAAGAAAAAAAAAAGCCACCAACCTGAGATGCAAGGTATTTCCCAATTGGATCCCAAGAGACCCCCTTCACCATTCCTGAGTGACCTCGCAGCACAGTTATGACCTCTGCAAAATAAGTATCATAGTGACAAGACAGATTTTATAGTAAAATATCTTTCACACTTATGAAAAGTAAAACATGGGGCAGTTTAATTTACTTTAAGTCTCCTAAAAGGGCTAAGGATGAAACTTAAAAGAGTAAAATAATTATAAAACAAAAGTAAAGCCTATGATGAAGCTACAATTTACACATTCATTGACACAGAAACATTAAAACTTACTGACCAAAAATATTACAATATACTTTCAGAACAAACTACATCTGACAGCCAATTAAATTAACTATTTAAACTCTAGAGTATTAATGCACTGAATCTGTCACATTTCAGTCCACACCAATATTAGTCCTAGTAAGGTGATAACATTCCATGAATCCAAAGCAAGCAAGAGACCATACAAGACAAGGCCTCAGTCTGAAAACCTAATTTGCTTTATACTTTGTCCATTACACAAAAAAGTTTGTGTTTCATTTGGTTTAGGAGTTATCACACAGCAAAGATTTTAGTATTTTGAACTTGCATTACCTGAAATTTGTGAATATCTTGGACTATGCATTACTGTGGTATGACAAACCTTCAATATGAGATAAGAGAGAAAGACCTCCACTTTTATTGGAATACACATGAGTCAAAACCCAATCAAAAAGAAGCCTTTCATATGGTCATTTTGATTAAAAGTGGAACTCAAATTAGATCTGATGTTCAAACTTCATAAATTTGCCTTTCTCTCTCATTTGGCAGTTCTTATTTGGTTGTACGTAACTTGCATAAACTAGAACAGCAATGCTGTTGTAGCTCACACATTCTCTCTTGTATGTAAAAAATAGCAACTCAAACAACCAACTTTTATTACTTCTTCATCTGTTTCCACAAAACCTCTTTACCTTAACAATGGTAAATAACAGATACAAAATGACCAAAGAACTAAAAACCCAACTGCAAAATTACAAGGTATGCTAAAAGTCCCCCTCCCTCTTTCAAAAAGTGCAAACTTTTACATCAGAAAGAAAACAACCTAATTGACAGATCTACAAATACTACTGCAAAAGTTTGTAAAATTAAGAAAACCTGTTGGGCTATACAAACTTAATTAGGACCATTTTGGAAAAATTCTAAATATGTGGAATGTATCAAGCATATTTTAAAGTACTGCAAAGTACATTTAGTTTCTCCTATAACTCCATAAGAAACACTGTGTGAATTTGCACTGGTAAAATAAAAACATGCATCGCTCCTCAAATGGCTCTCCTACTGCACTTGAACTCAAAGAGTTATCACAATTACTTGCCTTGACCAACTTGATTGATCTAGAAACAGAACAGATGTCCCCACTACATTAAGCCTATTTCCTTTCATGTAGGCTACACTTGACCACAGAATTGCTCCAAATTTTGTGTGTCAAGTATCCCTAGTCCATGAAGCTCTCTTCACAATACAGTGCTATTATCCCAAGACACTGTGATTGCAGAAACCACTGATCCGTGTCCACAGGTGAGTCAGACATCAAACAACAGTCTGCTTGCAAGGCATTTGCAAGACAGCAATTGAACAAACAACCAAGTAGCTGCAGTCAGCACAATGAATAAACAGCTAACTGTTAAGCAGGCTCAATGAACTCTGCTCTACATAAATAGCTAAAAAATTATGCTTAACACTCCTACATTGGAATGAAAGTAGGTGAATTATAATGCTTTACTGACAAACAATCATATACCAAAATTTCAGAACCAAATCTCCACAAATGGAAAGGGAGCAGGCTTTTGTTAAAAAGTTGACACCATCTGGCCCATTTTATAACCTCACACATGTACACAGTACATGTGTGAGCTAAAAACTAATCACAGTTTAGCTACTACAATCCTCATGGGACAAACCCCACTTCATGTATTAATGTTGAAGTTTCAGGATGCCTTGGGCTTCCACAACGTTGAATGGGGGAGTGGGGGTGATGGTGATCCGTTCATTGCTGCTTGTTTTGTCCCATCATTTTTGTCCAGGATTGTAGATCTTAATCAGCAGTCCTTATCTAGTTGTACTTAACTTACATAAATACTAATCACCATTTAGCTACCTCATTCAGCAGCTCTTATCTGGTCACACTTATCTTATATGCCTTATAATCAGAATTCATTTTCTGGGATCTTACCAGGAAACTTGAGAGCATTCCAGATAACAATGCTATTATCAATACTACAAGAAGCAAGCCAAGCATCATGTGGTGACCAGGCAAGATCTAAAATATCTGGAAAAAAAATATGACAGACAGTAGAGATTATACATGTTAGCAACCACTGACTCTTGGAAGCTCGTGGGTGACATTGTTGAGTGATCCTTTAGAGTTATAAAGAAATCCCAAAGCAAAGATTTTAGTCTTATGAACTTGCATTACCTGGAATTTGTGAACATCTTGACATGAAGTTGTAATTCATAAGTCAATGGCCTCTCCCACATTTGTGGTCACTAACCATTGTAAAGCAACTGCCCTCCAAGGCCTGATTGTTATTACTATTATCATTATCATCATTACTATTATTATTTCATTTGTACCTGAGAGACCCAAAAATTAAAAACGTTTTGTGATTACCTACCCAAAGGAAAAATCTTTTTAGTAAATATAAAGTTTTGTTATGATGTTCTGTATATTCATGTCGAGGTTGAATACTGAAGGCAATTTGAAAGTAGCACACTAGTGAATGATAACACATAGTATGAGTCATAACTTTAATTTTAAGGAGATTCTTTGCGAGGATTTTAACTGAACAGCCAACTCAAAATGACTTTTAATTACCATCTTACAATATTTCACACAATAGCATGGTATTTTACTCAGCATACAGCATAGAGCACACCTACAATTTGTCTGCCTTTTTTCTTCACACAATCTGCTTTATATCTAAAATGAAGTTGGACCTTTCAACCGGAAAGGGTTCTTTAAATCACAATGAATATTCAAATGTGAAAGACAAAAGGCTCAGTGATTCCTTTCTATGTGCATTTAATTTTAATACTGGTTTCAAATTATGAATTTCATTAATATCAATTTAACTCTACTGTATCCCAAGTTAGAGGGGTAAAGAACAAACTTTGATTCATGTTTAACTTGTCATATGATACATTAGTTCCTTGCTTTCAGCTATTGTCATTACATGCACTATATAATATCCAATCATATACATGTCCTTCATGAAATACCATTGTGGGCCAAGTTTTCAAAGCATCTCAAATGACCCTTGGCCTCCACTTAAACTTACAGAAATTAAATACTTAATTTGGGTAACTACTTCATGTGACAAATCACCCTCAATGCAGTACGGTGTAACATTTACTAAAGTTGTTAACCGTTAGACCTTTCATGACCACAAATGACCTTTGATATTATACATAAAAAATAAATGTTCATCTTCCAAATTTCAGCCATCCACATCCATACAAGTATGAGATCCCTCCATTCTACCCTTCCTCTACACTAAATTCCTCTATGCTACCCTTCCTCCATATTACCTTCCATACTACCCTTCCTCCATATAACCCTTTCTCTATATTATCCTTCCTCCACATTACCCTGCTTCTTCCATTTTACCCTTTTTTACACTACCATAAATCCTTCCTCCCTATTACCCTTCCTCCATACCATACTCCCCCTTGCATTCTACCCTTCCTCCATATTACCCTTCCTCCATATTACCCTTCCCCCATATTACCCTTCCCCCATATTACCCTTCCCCCATGTTACCTTTCCTCCATCAAAAACCCTTCCTCCATATTATCCTTCATTAGATAAGTGTCTACAATGATTTAACATTTTCACCTCTCAAAACTGCAAATTACATTTGAAAAATTGACAGGACATGAACCATTATGGTCTATTCAAATGTCAAAAATGAATGTCGTAAACCACCCTTCTTGATATGTCATATGGTGTGAACTTTAAACCTCTCATGACCCTGAGCAAGCTTTGACTTTCACTGAGGCATGTTTGATTGGGGTAACACTGAATTATATAGGGAGTGATCACTATGCAGGCAATGGCAATAAGAAAATTTCTCTCTGAGTTCAGCAAACACTTAATTACAACTACCCACTTACCACACTGCAGCACACCAACACCTACTTATCAGACTGCAGCATACACTCAATTACAATTACCCACTTCACACTGCAGCATACACTCAATTACAATTACCCACTTCACACTGCAGCATACACTCAATTACAATTACCCACTTCACACTGCAGCATACACTCAATTACAATTACTCACTTCACACTGCAGCATACACTCAATTACAATTACCCACTAACTAGACTTCGGTTAAGATAGTTTATGGTATATTTTTCAAAATACTTTCAAATAAAAGAAGCTTTCTTTCTCTTACTCTGACAAACTTAAATGAACTTGTACATATTCTTTCTTGAGATCTGATGGGTACAATGGGTAGTAATTTAGTAATTTACAACTTACCCAGACCTCAAAAGAAAATTTGTAGTAAAAAAATTTGTAACTTACCTCCAGAGTGTGATCTCAAAGTGTAAGAGCAACGCCACTGTTCCACATTAATCTTTCCAGAGCCAAAGACAGTACTCGAACCACTGTGAAAAAGCGATTATACAAATATTTCATTTCATAGAAAAATAACTGATCAAAAAGGTGAAATTTTTGCATTGTGAAAGACAACCTTCACCTAAGGGTGTCAAGCGTTTTTGAGCCACTTACAATTGAGATTTTGGTTTACTGTTGTATGCAAGGTTTTGTAACTTTTTTAGTGAAACACTTGTCCTATGTGAATCTTTTGCAGGTCATATTTGACCAAATCACAGGCGGCACCATTGTAAATTGATAGGCTAGAGTTCTGACAAACATGACCAAGAGACACTTCCATTGCGGTAACTGGCTTCAAAAAGTTTCTAGTAGCTTAAAATGTTTCTGCTACTGTACTTGTAGCTATCATAAAAAATCTTTGTTCTTGCACAAATATTACCCATCAGCCATCAGTTTCTTCATATTTATTACATTCCTTAAAGTGAACATCAAGTCTAAAATTTCAAAAATACTGTATATTTTACAGAGCATGGAAAACGAAAAATGAATTAAAAAAAATCTACTCTAATTCCTATTTACACAGGACATTTCTCAAATGAGATATAAAATGTTGAAGTTTATTCACTCAAGTTTAAAGGTACATTGTGCAATAATTTGTGATGTCTTTGTTGTACTACTCAAAGAGCAGTTTTTGTCTTCATTTTTCTGAAAACTACTGCCCCTTGTGCCAATACAGTATGTGACTGCAATCCTACTGTCATGGGGTGATATGATTAAACAAACATTTTCTGTACAACATACAATGCAAGACATTTTTTTACTTCAAAAGAAAATAAAACAGGTGGTATGTAATGTATTGTACAACAAAAAAGTCAAAAATAATTGCAGAATGGACTGTTTTAAATAAATATATTCTGACATCTAATAACTCAGCAATGAAACCAGCTACGGAAATGGGAGTTGGATGAATAAGCAACTTTTGCAACCTGTACACTATTAAATATATACTTTTACAATTCAAGACTTCTGTTACTTTCAATAGAAGATCATCACACTGGTAAGCTTTCTGTGTCTTTCTGGAGTACATGGATATTGAGTATGATAACAAGACTTATTAACTTGTGAGGATTCACCTAAGACTACACATGACTCCACACTCAGGTATCATATTGACCCACACAGCACAAGTGAATGACCATAAATATCATGCATCCCCAGGAATGGGAGTGAACCTATACAAATTACAGCATATTGCAATAACACACAAGTCTGGCCTTTTGACTGTTGAGGATTAATCACAAAAAAGATTTAATCTATTTGGGGTTCAATTTCCCTTTTTCGATAGTTCAGAATTTTGAAACATATGACCTCAATTTCTTGTGCAACATATTTTTCAAAAGCTGCTGGAGTTGTGTAAAAAATCCATGATTTTCTTGGTCACACGATGTTATCATGACTTAAACCTTATTCATTAACATGGTGTGCATATTTATGTATCACGTATCAGTTTTACAAAACTGACTAATATAATGTCTTTTTAGATATAAAGGCAAGAAGTCAAAAACTTTTGTCTTGATGTGTTGTAATATTGCAGGATGCAATTAACATGCCATACAGTACATTCCAATCATTTTCCCCATCACTGGGATGTCTACAGTAATATTTATGATTATTCACTATTTCTTGGGGAAAGACAATGTTTAAAATATTTTTTTCTGTTTTTGTCAGTGCTGGTTTTTGGGGGTAAATAAGTGCAAATTTCAACAGGCCTGTCATGAAAACAAATGGAAAGGATCATCCATCCATCTTGTCAACAATAAGCTGGTTTTTGTCAAAATTAAGCTGTTTATAGAATGGGAGTTCCCCAATGACCTTTTTCAGCATTTTCAACTTGGAGCTTTACCTATTTTCTGATTACCAAGGCCACAAAAAATGTAGAAAGAGTAAAGGCTTCTTACATTCACATTTTAAAATAATAACCAGATCCTGTGTTTTCAAGAACAATGAGTACAACAACATACTGCTGTTTAGAGTTGTTATGTTACTATACAGTACAAGTGTGCATACACAATGTCAATGGAAGACCGTCACTGCATGAAGCAACATGCATATTGTACAACATCAGGTTCACACTACAGGAGGGAACATGTTTGCAATGGTCCAAATGAAAAATGAAATCCATATCTTACATCAGGGCTACTGAGACTTAAAGTGTGCATCAAAGTATGGTAACCAAAGCTGATGTTGACACTTTATAAATTTTAAATACACAAATAATTTCTTCATGCTATTGTAAATAATCTTTTAAGGCAGAGTCATTTGTCTGACTGGCAGTTATTGCTAAGTCACTTTTGCCCATCTGTCTATACTGCCCACTAAGATAAATGACTCTCCGTTTATTCATTTCACTTTCAAAATGTCAATAACATCTTTTTTCAAGTGAAATAGATGGCAGTCTTTCTGCAAGAGATTTGAAAGGGAGCATTTGTCCCCCTCATTGCCAGAAGAAAGTGGGTAAAATTTCCCTCACAGCAATGTTGCAGAATCTCAATACTTTGTGAAAGTTCAGGAAACAAGTTTACATATTGTTGCTGATGATATTTGATGTAAACACAATCCTTCCTTTATGCAGCAGGATAATTGTTGTGGTGTGGGTGTTCAAATAATATTTGCATGAAAAGATTATCTCTAGTTAACACCCTGTTGCATTTTGTGCTCAAAGACTATCAAATACATGAGAACAATTTTAACAATGATACTGTTACACTAAGTGTTGTAAAAAAATCACTGTGTATATCACACTAAAACTTAAAAAAGCAGAAATAATTAAACAGCTACAGTAGGTGGAGATCAGTGACATCTTCTTATTAAGTAAGTCCAATAGTCCAATAAAAGCTGTTTCCCTTCTGTAATTCACACCATTTTCTTCAAAATCAGGCTTTCAAATGCTATTTTCACAGCCTAATTCAAATGTTTTGGTATAAATCACAACTTCTGAAGGTGAGAGTTATTTCTCTGCTGATATCTTGTTCAGACTGCTTGTATTGTTACAATCTGAATAACACAAGTGGGTAGATGTTACAGGTCCTCCAATACATTCCAATAAAATCTGAGAGGTAAATTTGTTCATCACAAGATAAAGACACTTTTGATCATGTCTGGACACATTTTGTGCACTAACGCAATAAACTTAAAGTGTCTCTCAAGTCAAAAAATTCAAATATATATATTAAACACAGCATGAAAAATTTATCTTAACCGTCCAACTCCCATCTTCATAGGACATTCTGAACCAAGTTATAAATTGTTGAAATTTATTCACTCAAAACAAATTAGTCTATCGCGTAATAATTGACTTTCTTGTTGTACAACTCACACTAGCTGCTTTGTTTCCTTTTAAAATTAACAATTTTTTATGACCTTGAACAGTTTCTGTTTGATTGCATAGCACATTGCACAGCAAGGGCTTAATTAATTACATCACCCCGTAAGAGTGCTATCACACCTTTGCACGAGGTGCAGTAACTTTCAGAAAAACAAAGAAATACAAAGATTGTAATTTGAGTTGTACCACAATGACATTACAAATTATTGCACAATGTACCATTTGAGTTTGACTGAATAAACTTCAACATTTTATATCTCACCTGAAGAATGTCCTATAATGATGGGAGTTGGACTGTTGGAATTCATTTTTCATGTTGTTTAATATATATTTTTGAATTTTTGGACTTGAGGTACACTTTAAATAAACTTATTCCTCACAAGATATTTACTGGCAAATATCTGCTTAAAGATCCTTCAGTTATAGTCAGACTAGATAAGATTATGTTACAATTACTTCATGCTTGATTTGGCAGAGGTGTGAAACCAAGCCTCTGAGGTCTGAAAGTTAAACCATTGAATGTTAACATTCTCTGTAAGTAGGTACAGTGTATGTGCCTAGCAACCAAAGTGCAGAGGACAAAGAAATGACAGTTTCCCTGACAACTGAAGACTGCTGTCCTAATATTTGCCTCAAAAACTTTGCAACCATCACTTTTCTAACATGACATAACATGGTTAGAGTTTGACAATATCTCAATACAAGTAATGTATTCAGATAAATTTTAGAAAATTGTCAATATCTTCATTTTTTACGTAAGAAGACACTTTTGCAGCAATTTTTAAACATACACAAATGAATGGCCTTTAAAAGCCTTCAAATTACACCCTACAGAGGACTTGAAGCAAGCCTTTGTGCCCCTCAACCCACTTGTTACTTAAGCCTAGGACAGCACCAATTTGGACTTGAGGTTTAGTAGTAATAAATCCCCCTCTCCCACCCCTTCTTTGTAGGAGGAATGTAACATATGATATACAATATGTGAAATTCTAAATACTTCATGTGGATTGGTAGAGTTTCTGCTAAAATTTGACAAGTGGTTTGCATTTTTCATTGCATATTCAGGATCTGGTAGAATTCAAACAACAATGGCTCAAAACTGTGGAAAGTTAAAAATCAATTTCTAAGGTTGAACTTGCATGTGCTTCTTTTGAAAAAAAAAAACACTACATTAAAATTTTTTTTGAAGCAAGGAAAGCTAGGTTTGACATCTCCTTTAAAATTTCATATTTGTTTGTTTGTTTTTTTTTTTGGGGGGGGGGGGGGGAGGGGGGTTGTGTGAAATATGATCAATCCATGATGTGATGTAGAGTCTTACCTGACTTTCTGCCATATCATAACCAACTTATCATCAGAGCCAGAAGCAAGGTAGTAACCATTGTTAGACCACCGGATACAGTTAACACAAGCTAAAGGAATAGAGAAAAGTAAACCAGAAAGCCAAAAGGCTTCGTGATTCCTTGCCGCTGAAATGTAAGGCCTTTTTTCACATTGACATTGCTTTGCAATGTTGTTCAACTAACAGGGCTCCATAATGTGCCCACAAAGTACACATGCAAGGCATCCAATCTTCCTACATTGAGATCCCCCTTGCCCGTTGTGAACCCAAATATCATTTGACCTCCACCAAAAACTTCTGGGACCATGTATTCACTATGTGCTATCTACATGAAAAGTTACAGGACCCTACAAGTGACCTTTCTTGAAAGACTGTGCAGGAAAGCTTGTCAGGCTTTGAACATGCTGACAAATGAACTTTGACCTTTGGGAAAATCAATAGGGATCATCTACTCAATATGACCAACCCACACTCTAAATATGAGCACAGTCACCTGTACCGTTCTTGAGATATTGGGTTTACGAAGTTTTGACCTTTTGACCTCTCGTGACCCCAAATGACCTTTGACCTCCACGAAAATCGATAGGGATCATCTACTCAATACAACCAACCCACACACCAAATATGAGCATAGTCACATGTACCGTTCTTGTGATATCGTGTTTACTAAGTTTTGACCTCTCGTGATCCCAAATGACCTTTGATCTCCACCAAAAACAATAGGGATCATCTACTCAATATGACCGACCCACATACCAAATATGAGCATAGTTACATGTACTGTTCTGGAGATATCGTGTTTATGAGGTTTTGACCTTTTGACCTCTCGTGACCCCAAATAACCTCAGATCTCCACCAAAAACAATAGGGATCATCTACTCAATATGGCCAACCCACAAACCAAATATGACATTAGTCACACTTACTCGTCTTGAGATACCGTGTTTACAAGCAATTTCTAAGCAATTTACCTATTGACCTCTCGTGATCCCAAATGACCTTTGACCTCCACGAAAATCGATAGGAATCATCTACGCAACACGACCAACCCACACACCAAATATGAGCATAGTCACATGTACCGTTCTCGAGATATCGTGTTTACTAAGTTTTGACCTTTTGACCTCTCGTGACCCCAAATGACCTTTGATCTCCGCCAAAAACAACAGGGATCATCTACTCAATATGGCCAACCCACACACCAAATATGAGATTAGTCACACTTACTCTTCTTGAGATACCGTGTTTATAGTGTTGAGCTGATAACAGAGTAGGAACTTGCCGATAACAGATAACTCAAAGTTAATATCGGCCCGATCCCGATACCGATAACAAAAAAAAGACATCTTCCCTAATCACATGTTTTGTTACTCATTGAAAAATTATAATTTTATCACTACTGCACCTTAAACTTATTTTGAACTAAGTCTTCATGTTTCCGTTACTTTGTCTCCGTGAAAAATTTTCCTTGTTTCTGACGAAGTGTTTTAAGCAATCAATCACGATGTATTTGGTGTAAAACACGCGCCAGCCAAGAAACCTGTTCGTAACAAACACATTTCGTCACCTACAGCCAGACTGTAAAGTTTTTTTTTTGTGCTTGGGGAACGTGAAAAAGAATCGGAAAACATGCGCGGATTGGAAAACCCAGCATACCAAAACATATATGCCGTGCGCAAGTAGAGTATGCCACATTTATAGGTATGTGTATGGACTGTACAGTGTAATTCCCCTAGCATTGCTACGAAAAAAAACTTGCGTGCGGCATACCTACCTACATTATACCACAGGTGTTCTCAGCATATACATACACACTACAGTATAGAGAATGTGTTTGTACATGGATACTGCTGATAATGATAAGACTCCCTTACACAGCGCTGATCGTTCACTGGTTACGACAGTTCACAGTTTATGTCTTTATCCGGTTCGGTACGGGTTTTTTCATTTGTTTGTCTGTGCCCGTTTCTACGCGCGTAAAAAGCGGTTACCATACTTCATGAGATCGTACATTTTGTCACAGGAATTGGTCTCTTGAGTTAGCTCTTTCAATCAAACCTTCGCGGTCGTGAACATTGAGCATGCCGTGCTGCTGTACACAGTGTTGGAAATCCCCATTGAGTTACTGTTACTGCACGTGGCGAAATTTACACAGTGAAACTCCATTGAGATTTGTCGCGGGATTCGGAAGAATTTGACTTGCGTAAACGGACAATGGATTTGTCAAGCGAATTGACTATAGATTGCACATTACGGTGCCTGCACTCTGCTATGGGTGTGTACGTTCATTGTTGAAAGAACACAACAAGCAAGCGTTGTTTGTTACGAACTGCTTCCAAACTGAAAAACATCGGGATTGCGCTTTATATTTTATAGACTACGAACTGCGGGCTTGCGGCGTAGTTGATCTAGTTTGTGTACGTTCACTGCAATGAATTTGTTGAATATTTTATGTTCAACACAATGATCTGTATTTTATTTAAGTGCGTATCAAGTACTTTTAGCTCTTTTCTGTTGAAATGATGAAATACTTGTTATCGGTTGCCATTATCGGAGACAGCCTTCATTTGTGCCGATTCCGATATCTTACCGATAACGCCATTATCGGCCGATACCGATAATACCTATCGGTTATCGGCTCAACACTACATGTTTACAAGCAATTTCTAAGGAATTAACCTATTGACCTCTCGTGACCCCAAATGACCTTTGACCTCCACCAAAAACAATAGGGATCATCTACTCAATATGACCAACCCACACACCAAATACGAGCATAATCACATGTACCATTCTCGAGATATCGTGTTTACAAGGTTTTGACCTTTTGACCTCTGGTGACCCCAAATGACCTTTGATCTCCACCAAAAACAATAGGGATCATCTACTCAATATGGCCAATGCACACACCAAATATGAGATTAGTCACACATACTCTTCTTGAGATACCGTGTTTACAAGCAATTTCTAAGGAATTTACCTATTGACCTCTCGTGACCCCAAATGACCTTTGACCTCCACGAAAATCAATAGGGATCATCTACTCAATATGACCAACCCACACAACAAATATGAGCATAGTCACATGTACCGTTCTCAAGATATCGTGTTTACAAGGTTTTGACCTTTTGACCTCTGGTGACCCCAAATGACCTTTGATCTCCACCAAAAACAATAGGGATCATCTATTCAATATGACCAACCCACACACCAAATATGAGGTTAGTCACACTTACCCTTCTTGAGATATCGTGTTTAAAGGCAAAGCGTCACATACATACACACACACACACACACATACACACGCACGACATCACCATCGCATAAATTCCTTGGCCTACGGCAAGGAATCAAAAATGACAATATATTAACCTCTTTAAAAGATTGAAAAAAAATTGCAATAAAGAACACAATTTACTAACAAGAAAGCAATCCATGAAGTGTCAATTCTTTACTTACTTTACATATATATGTTTTCATTCTCATAGTAGCTCATATTACACATCATGTACTAAGAGTGTTTTGATAATACATATTTGGGGATTTGAATGCTCACCACAGTTTGCACAGAATAAGGTCTGGATTAGGGTCACTTTAAGAGAGTTGCACTGGGACATTAAAAGTAGGTTGGGAGAATTGCAACTGTCTGAGTGACAGATAAAGTAACTGCCTTTCATGGCATCTGAGTTAATTATATGAGTCTGCAATTTTCTGAAACAATCACACTCAACCAATTGGATAAGTTGAAGACAATTGTGGGCCCGGACACTAGAAGTAGATAGGGAGAATTAGAGAACTGTCTAAGTAATGGATAACTACCTTTTATGGCATCTGTGTTTATAATGCAGGTGTGAAATTTTATTGTTCTGAAAAATTCAAACTTAACCAATTGGATAAAGTTAAGACAGTTGTGGAAGTACACTGAGAAAATTACCTGGGACTGTCTGAGTAACAGCTAACTGCCCTTCATGGCATCTGTGTTTAAAATGAGAGTCCCCAATGCTATTGTTCTGAAACAAACTTATTAACCAATTGGATGAAATAAAGACAGTTGTAGGAGAAACTAGAAGTAGATTGTGGGAGAAACTAGAAGTACATTGAGAAAGTTAGAACCATCTGGATGATGGATATCTGTCTTTAATGGTTTGCAATTTTATTGAACATTCTGAAACAATTGCACTCAACCAATTGGGAGAACAGAATGAAAACATTTCTGGTGTAAGTTGAGTACACTATCTCTAATACATTACATATACATTGGTAGGGAGTTAGTTGCAGTGGTTAAAAAGTGTTTAATGACTATGAACTTCTGGTATAATCTAGCTATACCCAATGCATTTTTACCAGCTGTGAGGCACTGGGTACTTTTTTCTACTCCACTAATTGTGCATAGCATCATACACCATAGCAGTGGGTTACATTTTTAAAGTCTTTGGTATGGCTCAACTTGGATATCCAGGCCTTCTGTTTGAAAGGCAGAAACTATACCACTAGACCAAACACACCCAAGCATAGGGAGATGAAAGAAGCAGAAGCTAGACAAAACACACAAAAATATAGGGAGATGCACTGAGCAGAAGCTCTGCCACTTGACAGAACACACACAAACATAAGGAGACAAGGTTAACATTTGAAATAAAATGTAGAGTATTGTTATACATTGTTTGAAAAACTGGAGTAATACCACACCCTGATGAATTACAGTAAATGCAATCTTGGGTGACAAACAGTGAACCACTTGCTACATAAAGACTATATACACATACACAATGAAGTCTTCAGATACATGCAGACAACATCATGTGTTTAACCAACTGATTACGATATTAGTTGACAGCATTTGTGTTAGTTTATCTTATGAAGCTACTGTACAGGATTTTATTGTGATATCCCCACCTAGGGCTGTGAAGGTGTAGCGATTAATCGCTAAACGATCGCATGTGGAATAAACGTTTAGTACAAAGCTGCAAGCGATTAATCGCAAAACCTGTTTTTGACATATTTTTATCCATTTGTATACTTTGATGATCCCTGGTTTTTGTTAAATGGGACATTCTGGGCATATTCGAACCTTGTAGGCTTCAAAGTTTCAGAATAATTTGATCCTACCATGCAGGATAACAACTGTTATTACTTCTGCATTACATTCATTATCAATCACTTCATACTGAAATTATTTTTTTTGTGATAAGGTAATCGTGATTAATCGCTAAACGATCGCAAATTTTTGAGGTCAAACATTTAGTTATTTTGCTAAACGTTCACAGCCCTATCCCCACCCCCTAAAAGAGATATGAGAGAGAGAGGGGGGTAATTGAACCATATTATCATCAAACAGCATTTGTGTTGCTTTAATTCTGGAAAATACAGGATTATCTTGTGTCAAGTCAACACCCTCCAAGAGAAAAACGAGAGAGAGAGGTCATCCAACCATATTATCATTAAACAGCCCTCAAAAATACCCTTGCCATTCAGCAATGCCAGGGTAAATTCCGAGACAAATTGACTTCCACATAAACTTTGCCAAGGTGATAAATGGCAGAACATACATATAGGTACTTATCCATTACAAAAGTTGCACAAAACATGGCTCAAATTTAGGCTTCAAGTGGCCACTCGAAAAGAAGTTGTTTTCTGATTAAATTTCTATCATGATCAAAATTTGAGCAAATGTATCAAGTATTATTGCTTTACATACATGACATAGTTGCATTTATTGAAGTTTTAACAGAAAATCTTGATTTAAAAAGTTTGCTGTAATCAGTATTTACTGTGCATATGGAGTTAGTTGGTATTATGGCCCAGTTTCCAACCTACTGGTTTCAAGTCGAACTGGCCATGGTCTTTTTTCCAGTTGTGGCTCACTGGCTTGTTTTCCCTACTCCATTGCTTATGCAGAGCATCACACACAACTGCAGTAGGTTCCACTTTTTAGAGTCTTTGGTATGACATGACCTGCGAATCAAAACCCAGCCTTCCCCGTGAAAGGTAGATGCTTTTACTGTTAGACCAAACATGCCATCCGTACATATGCAACTCATCCTCTGCTGTCAAGAGGTGATCACCGCACATGAATACGAAATAGCAGAGTCCAACCTTTAGATTTCAGAACCAGCCATTTTATTATTTATAATAGGCAGTTAAAGGTGGGAAAAAATTCCCAAAGCAGCCTAAAGCTGTTTCAGCAATTGAAATTAGGAGCTTAAACAAACAAATTACCTTAACCTACTATAGGAGTTTGGAAACAAGTTTATATGCCAAGTTTAAATTAACTTGCCATACACATAGCAGAAAGAGAAACACATACAGAAGCACATACAGAAACAGAATAATTTTTTATTCCTTTGTCGGCTGGCAATATTATGGCAGTAGTTGAAATCATGTCACAAGTATATGAGATCTAGCAGATGGATAGGAACTATTGTTGTCACTTAATAATCTCTTTTGTATGTGGTCTTAAATTTTTGAGAGTACAACAATTAGGAGTCATTGTCGGCAATCCTGATAGTTTTAAAGGAAAGGCAAGTCCTTTATCCCCTTCCATAACAGCTCCCTGAATATGCCAAGGTAAAGTATATTTTGACTGAAGTAAATCCTTTTTACTTAAGTTTTTTGCTATAGCCAATATTCTTTGCAAGGGCTGATTAAATGATTTCTTAATGCTTCTTCTACTGTATACATGGTAAAGAGCACACAATAAGCTAACAACGACCTCAAAAATATTGTTGCTCAAAATGCATTACGCAAACTCAGGCTAACTCTCTTGGTTTTATAATACAGACTCTGATATTCATTAAGTAAAATATATCACCTACCTAGGTGATTGTCCATGTGACACAGAACCTTAGGAATGTTTTCATTTTTCTCAGCCTCTTCTTCCATGACTGGAGCCATATTCCAAACAATAATCTTTCCTGATTCATCTCCTTTAAATAAAATAAACAATACAAATGAATCTTATGAAGAAGTTTCCAAATATAGTCTAATGATAGTCAAGACCACTCTACTAGAAGATTCACTTTAATGTAGGATATGTCTAGAAATGAAAGCCAACAGGAGCCTGGTCATGAGCTGCAGATAAATTTAGTTATTTTACTTTACATAATGTTTAGCAGTTTTTCCTAAATGGTAGGTGAGATCAAATCATGCCACTGAATGAATCAACTGCTAAGAAATTGGCCTGAATTTAATATTCAGATGGCTCTTACGTCCTAAACGATGGGGTTTTTTGTGTGTAATTCAAATACAGCATTACAAAAGAGCCTGTAAACCAGACTAAGGATATAATGTAAATACTAACTATTATTTCAAAACAAGATTTCTAAAGGATGGATTTGGCCTTTCTCACCCTACAGGAAAAAATGTAGGGACTAGAGCGCAGACTCCCATTAAATGCCCACATAAATTGAAATCCGCTGCAAATCCGTAGACATTGTGTCACCATGTTTGGACTATCCAAAAAGTAATGTTTGTACACCTGTGTGAGAACTTGTGCACATACTGTATGGCAGCAGTTGTTTTGGACTTCTCATATTTTTTGGGTGTGTGTTAACACAAATTATTCAAGTTTTGAGCAATTACACATAAAATGTTGCTTTAACACTCTTCTATTTCATAAAGTTGTACAATGTAGTGGAGAAACAATTAATAAATGAATGTTCCAGTATAACATTACTGGAAGTGGAACAGCATACCCAGCACACAGTGCAATAAACAATTGGCTTTAATTTACAAGATGGCCAAACAACTCAGCATTTGAACTGAGAGACATCAACTCTAGTCAGTAATAAGTTTACTTACTACACTAGAAAACTCGTTCAGTAGCTAAAGGAATTGCATGTAGGCTAATGTTAGGCCTGCAACAATACTAAATGACACCATATCCCTAAAAGAACTGTGATATAGATTTAAAAATTTAATTTACTTTACAGGTTTTATAGCCAGTAATATATATTGCGGGTGGGACGAATGCAACTGTTGAGAAAACGACCCTTGCACAAAGTTTGCTTCAGTGAGACTAGCCAATGTCAACACTCATCAAAGAAAAAAAAAACAAGAAAAAATAAAACGATATCAAAAAAAGGTAACTTAGATATTTCAACATCCTTTCCCTGGATGGGGAAGCTATATACATGACAAGATAGTAGTTTATTTCTGGACACAAACCATAATGCAAAAATGAATCAACATGTGCTCTACTACAAATAATTCCACTTCTTTGTCAAATGTTATAAGTCAGTTTCAAACTAGACTTGCCCCAAGTCTCTCACATATTCCTTCCATCTACCTTTCATTTTATTTCTGTTCCTATTCTTCACAGTGGTTCCATCGCATTGTGCTGCTATGCAACCATTCAGATTACTTCTCATTGCCTGTTTCTGCAGCTTCCACAAGCTAGCTCCGTAACACCTGTTTACAATGGTCCATGTAGACTGTACACTGCTAACACACCACGAGCCTGCTAAGTGGCTAGTACAAACTTGTGGCTTGCTGTGAGAGACTTGTATCTTTTGCAACTGTGTATGTCATCATTTTTAACTTCTATATTGTTTTATTCATCCAGAATTCAGATGAATATATTTCATGATACAGTAGTTTACTGTATCATCCAATCCACTTAGCCATTGTGCCACTTTTGCTGGATATTCATTAAGATCATCTTGTGATGAAAGTTACATCGTTCTGTCTGATTACATTTAGAAAGCTTTTCCTTGGCTACAGAAATTAGTGTTTTAAAACCGGACCACCCAAAATGCTATGTCACCAGTTGCAGAAGCTACAAGTCACTGGACCAGGCCAGATCTCGGCTTGTTGATATGTGCACAGCATATAAACAGGAATCTGCCACGCACAATCTTTACAATGACTCCGTGTAGAAACATTTGAAGCTGTGAGTGTGAGAACTTGCTAGCGGGCATTACCGGTCAAGGTGTGTTGATCAATGTGGGTTGGTTAGCACAGTCTGAAGTGTTACAATGAGTCAAAGTGAAAAGAGGAGAGTGTAAGAAGTTGGTTTGTCTGCAGAAGTGTGTTGGGAAAGGTCAAAGGGTTGACACTTAGAGAAGGAATAGTGACAGTCACTGTGGGGAATCCTAACAGCTGAAAGGGAATATCTCTAGAGAATTGGGGAAAGTCTATTTTCTAACCAACTGGTTCCAGTCAGAGTAGACACAGCCTTTTCACCAGTTGCGGCTCACTGGCTTGTTTCCCCTACTTCAATTCTTTTGCTGAGCACCACGCACAATGGCATTACACTCCATTTTGAAAGTCTGGAAGTATGACCTGAACAGGGGTCAAACTCTTGATATCACACAGATACAAAAAAATGTCATGTTTTGGTATATCCTAAATACGTACTGTTTTCAACATACATCCAACACAATGTATAAAATGTTGTTCACCTGTGTACTAAGCTCTCTATTTTTATTGCCATTGTTTTTTTTTCACTGCCATAACACCAATATGAGTTCTCATATAAACCAATATTGTTATACAGTCTGATGGTACTGATACATCCCATTAAATAGATAGTTCTCAAGTGACGTCATGGTAGCATTTCACATGGCGTACTACAGCCATGTTTGAGGGCAACACTACTGTATAGCACATACAGGCTTGTCCTCACATATGGGACTGATAATGCCTGATATGTCACTGAGAACTATCTATTTCATGTACAGTGCTTTTACTAACACTCTACATATTCATGAATGAATATGAGAAGTACTGTACTGTCCAGTATAAATGTACCTTGTCCAGCAGTAGCAAATCTTGTTCCATCAGGATGAATATCAACAGCAAAAATAGGTTTCCCTGAGAATCAAAAAAAAAAAAAAAAACACAAATACAGTACCAGAAATGTTGTGTACATTGTGTGATTAAGAGAACATAGCACACATGTTAAGTTCTTGCTTGCTACCAGATGCTGTAGTAATAGGGTACACCAGCAGGCCTTGAATTTTGACGCAGACGAGTGGGGTCACACAACATCACGCACCTCAAATCACTATGAGGAATGCGACTTTTTGCACACCTAAATAAAGAATGGGAACTTGGGAAAATGTATCAAAGACTAATGCAACAGCACACCTTCCTACTTAATGTAATTCTGCATGGAAAGTGATTTAAAGCACACCTAGAAAATTAAAAACTCAAGGAAACTGGTGATCAAGAAAGTGCCATGCCATGCTAGAGATTTGCAGTCCCACCAAAACATTGACATGTACTGCCAACCAGTGTTAGCGCTGGGACTTGAAATTTGGGGGGGGGGGAAATTCCCCCCTTCTGAAAAATTTAAGGGGGGATTTTCATTTTTGGGGGGGGGGGGGGGAGGAGTCTTAAGTTCTGAGAAGTTAAGTGGAGTTTGCAATCTGCATTTACCAATAAAGAGATTCAGTTAATGAAATCCATTTTTTAACATTGCCAATACTTGATATGAGTAAACAAGATTTCAACAAAGTTAGATGTATCAGTTGGCCTGGCTTCTTTGCATGTGGCGCAGAACATTTCTCCTTACTCGTACCAGAGCCACGGCCAAGTTTTCAGCCAATTTAACTGAAACTTGTCAGCTTTTTTCTTCTTAGTTTTACTACTTTTGTTAGCAGACCTAAGCTTAACATTTGGCCCAGTACTAGTATATACTGTATTTACTAGTAGTAGTATTGGGCCTACTAGTAGTATTACTATTTATGTTCTTATCGCTACTCTGTAGCAGTTTGAAAAATAATCCAACTTTGACTTGGAGGCCATTTCACACTTCACAACAGTCTAAAACACGACCGATGTTTGCACACAGAGTGATTAGTTTCAGTACACACACTGCACAGAGCCAGCTGCAACTGCTGCGCGATCGTACGCTAAGCCTACAGCCCTACACTATACTAGGTAGTGCTGCGCTAGTACATGCATACCCAGTCCATGCAGTATGGGTGTAAGGGTGTACTGTGTAGAGCTTCGTTTTACACAAACGTTTATACAAACGGTGACTCATCGATTTTCAGAGTTTTTATTCGTATAACGGACAAGTAAATAAGTTGTGCTTTGATTATAACCCCATCGCTTATGCAAGAAAAACGATGCGGGAATTTCCCGCCTACAAATATTTTTCTTGCGGGAATATTGATTCTGTTGCGGGAATCCCACAATCGCGCAGCTTAGCGCGAACACTGCTGCCAACAGAGTATAACTTTAAAAAAAAATACCTCCATGAACAACATCTTTATCAAAGAACAGACTAGTCTGAACAACTCATTTTCTTGTGTTATCATCGCAACAAGCTACACAAGGGGATTTTGAGCAGTTTCCTGGCTTACTTAGTACTGCTATGGATATATGTTTGAACTTACTGGTAATATACTGTACCTTACAGCTAACTACTCTCTGTACTACTGGAAGAAAATGTAATAATTGCAGATATACTTAACATATGTACAAATACAAGAAATACAATAAAATATCAATGATTAACTTACCATTGTGGTTCACCCAGGTAGGTTTTAGCAGCTTCATTTCAGTATGATTCCTTTAAATTGAAATTAAAGGTCACAACTTCTTATCTTAAGTCTTCTGTTGATGTACTGCACAGCTCTACATGTCATACTGTACAAAAACTGTACAGCTACACCTCCCAATGACTTAAGGCAAATGCATCATCTGAAAAGATATTTAAAACTGTCTATAGTAATAATGTAATTCATAAAATGGCAAAGGACAAAACAGCCAGCTATAACTAGTATTAGCAGTAAAAGAAGCAAACTTGCGTTCATATAATCAAGCTTTCCTGTATTGTTGTAAGGTTGGCAAGTAATGTACACTAACTGTTATTTAAGAAAGTCAGTGAGGCCTATCTGCAGCACTTGTCAGTCAGTCTTGTAGCCAGAAAGTCTGATATAAACAGAAATTACAAGTCTGCAAAGGGCAACTACAGAAGCAGGCCTTGAATTTTGAGGTATGCGAATGTGATCACACACCACCACTTGCCTCAAATCACTGTGAGAGTGATTTTTTGCACACAAAAATCTATTTAAGTTTAATAAAACATCAAGCCTGCCACACTCCTAACTTTCCTGAAGAGTGCAATTTTCAGCACACCTGGAAAATCTAAAACTCAAGGCCTGTAGAAGATACATGTCTTTAGTCATAGGTGACAGGACACCACTAGACATGATACCTCATGCCTACCGTACCACAGATGCTTAAAGAGTGGACATACAGCACACAAACATAACGCAATTTCTGCCTTTAAGAAACTCAGAACGTGATACCGCAGTTTTTGCCCAGTAAGTGCTGCAATAAAATTCTGAACATGACTTCCTGTTTCACAAATTGCTCCACTGTATCTGTTCACAACCAGCCTGCACACATACGTATACATAAACTTGAAGACCATGCACATTGTTTGTATTCAGCTGAACTAGTTACTGTCACATTGATGTATTACATAATAGTTTAATGTGCAGACAATGGTTCATTGTTGATCTGGGCTAGCCAGCAGTTAATCCTCTTAGAGGAGCTGCCAGCTGTGGCATGACTTTCAGATAAGAGTTGAGGAAATGCAACCTGTTAAGTTCTTATTTGCTGCCCGATACATGCACAGTGCCCAACCCCTCACAGAGCTCTTCAAAAATGCACCTAGGCTAGCCTATAATTACCATAGGCCCACTTGCCATGAATGATCTTTGTCATGAGTTTAAACTTCCTTGATGGGTCATTCTTCAAATAGAGGCAAGCAAGAAGGTGAAATTTGGAGGTTAAAACTGTAACTGTCAATAGCCTGCTTAAGTCCAGTCTATTACAGGACTTAAGCATGCAGCCTTCCTGCATTGGCTTGCTGATGCAGTCACATGACCAAGTGTGAGTGTTAAAAATTACATGCGGAGTAGGTGAACAGGACTATAGGCCACATCCAATTTGTTTTACTCCACACTAGAATCCTTAGCCACAGTATGCTACAAACAACACCATTGCAATGTCAGGACTTTTTGCAAATTTTGGGGACCATCTGGGCCCACTGCCAATGGTCCAAAGGACCTTAATGTAATACCTCATTAATATTTAGTCACTTCACTATTAGCAGGATTCAGTATTAAAACATGGATATCTAATTTAAGAAAGATTTGGCAGGGGTCTTAACTTGGTCCCAGGGTAAATTTTCACAAAAAGGGTCCTCCTTTGGAGAGGTCCTTGACCAAATGGTCCCAGATGGTCCCAAAAATTTGAAAAAAATGCTTCTGGAAGTGAAAAACTGCATTTCTGAAGGCCAACATATCCAAAAATCAGCAAGGTACTGCTAATGTGAAATCAGATTATATTGCAACACTAATTTAGAATCAGCGGGCAGAAATGACATAATTTCAAACAACTCTCAACTTAAACGGGGTGCTGAAACTTTACTTTTTTCCCCCAAGGAAAAACAACAAAGTACTCTTTTTCGATTTTTCCCCTTGAAAGTAAAATGTGTTTTTTTTTAATCTCTACTTGCGAAGAACAGAACGATGTATTTGCTGTGGAAAGAAGTGAATGTTTAATGCTGTGGAAGAAGGAAGAGCAATGGTTAAACCTGAACTGGAACCCCTGAAATACTGATATAAATAGTATAGCATATAGACCAGTGCCCTTGCCGACTGGGCTACGAGTGCTGTTGCCGGTGGAGGGTTTTCAAATGATAAAAGAGCTAACAGCACTACTTACTATATTAAGACAAATACAGTATATAGGTATACATACATGTATACGTATGCTTAGAGACAAGTAATTGCACATACCATAAGGAAATAGTTGTACGCATATGTATGCATTTATTTAAATGTACAATGGGTAGGATATTCCCATGTGTGAATATACCTACATAAAGCGCACCCTAGCCTTCTACCTATGCATACGTAGGCCTATGCATGTACATGCACATATATTTGTAAGTGTATTATATCCCTAACCTTAACCCTATTACTATGCGTATACTCAGTGTACCGTTGAATGCGCACCTAAAAGCTCTGTCATTTCAACATTTTTACACGTCATGTTAATGCAGGTGCCCACTTGACGAGCCCGCGAACTCGAGGGTCACCCCATCATACATGTCCACATATAATGTGTAGCGTAGGTTACGGCCACTGATTTTAAATAAGAGCCTATGCCTAGCCTACCCTATATTGCCACCAGACATCTCATTTATCAAATTTTGGCCTTATACCTCTTTCCTATGAAAAAGTTATCAGCATTCAAATTCATGAAAAAACTAAAAGCAACATGCATAGCCTAGCTATAGCCTAGGCTACAGTATGCCTCTAGTTTCATCTTATTTTCTAGGCCTATCTGTGCATGAAGTGTTAAATTAAGGGCCAAACCTCTCACCCCAAACTACAATTTTGGTACCCAGGTACTGAAATTCTCAATTGGCTCAGTTCTTTGATTGACAGCTAATTCAAACAATGCAGAGTGCCAAAGCTTAGGCCTATATTACACAGCATGAATGGTACTGGGAGTGTTTTGATTATAGAAATTGAGTTTTTCTATACTCACCTTAAAGCAATAAACTGAGATTTTGTCTGGATAAAGATGAATTTAAGACAATTGTGGGAGGGGCTTCAGCAAGAAGGTTAGGAGAATTGGTAACGTTACTGTTTGGGGTGAGAGAACTGGGCCTTTAAACAAAACAAAACGAAACATTTGTCATGAAAATATGGTATCGTGCAATACTGTTTAGGAGTCCATAACTACCAAACCATTTGAGCTAGACATAAGTTAGGCCTATGGGCCCCAAAATTTCAGTGTTTTCCTTGTGTTCCTTACCTTTTTACGGAGAGGAAACTTAGGCCTAACCTAGGCCTAGGCCTACGATTTTTATGCTAGCCTAGGCCTAGGCGAGGAAACTTGCCTAGGCCTAGGCTAACGATACTCCCTTTTGTCTGTGCAGCAACATACTACATAGGCCAAATATGTGGAAATCATCAAAATCTGAGATGGCCACCTCAGGACCATTTGTTGAATTGGCATGGAATTACCTGGGCTATCCGTCGAATAGGGCTGTGTGTAACTGTTAGGCCTAACGTTAGCCTAGGTCTAACGTTAGGCCTAGGCCTAGTCTATACTTACGCTAGCCTAGGGCCTAGGCCCTAAGTTAGGTATGGGCCTGGCTATTGTATATTCATGCCTGTCTGCTGTATTTAAGAAAAGCCTAAAAAGTTGATGATGGGTATGGATTTTATCAACATACAAGCACAAATCCTGGAGATAAAGCGTGTCAATCAAAATCAAATATGTGTACCAGTAATCAGTATAGTTTAGTACAGAGGTTAGTTGTACTTGTAGTGTTGGCTAGTTTGTTGCACGTACAGGCTCACAGGGCCACAGGCTCACACTGTAGGCTAGGCTATAACGCTAGGCCGATCTGTGGTTTGTTTTACTTTCGCGGACAAAGCATTCAGATATGGAACGCCAACTGTCCGATTTATTCTCTTCATTGGAATATGTAGACCGGAGACCTGTGTGAATGATACCAATTTTATAGACCAAAATCTGTCCTGCTTTTTCGTGTTACTTCGTGACGCACTTCGGAGAGTCTGATTGAAAAAAATACGAATCGATGGAAAAAGATGAAATAATAACCCATGCAATTACCACAAGCGATCCGTTTGGCCTATGGATCAAGAAAAAATAAGTAAAAATATCCCTTTAAATTCAAAATCTGACGAAGGTGAATTAGACACACAACTTCCACGTTTTAAGTGAACTTTTCCTGGAACAGCACTAAAACTACAGCTGCAACCTCTTATCATGTTCCAAAGGCACTTTAATCATCTGAAATGCGCTGTAATGTTACATTTATTAAAAATTAAACAAATTTAAATGTTATTTTGGGTACGTGGGATTAAAATTGGTAAAAAGATGTGGAAAGAAAAAGGACACTTTTTCGCGAACGAGGAACTGTTTATGGTCCCTGCTACGTCGGTTTCGCGCGTAACGTTAACTGCGAATGAGTAACTCGAGCTGGATACCGATCCAAATTGTATAATCTGGGTCACTCCGATCTCTGAAAAAAGAATAATACCCTTCAACCCATCTAGTATCATTTTTGTATCGAGGAACTTCGAAATCTGGAAGATTAACAATACGAATACGGGCGAGAATGTCACCAAGCTTTATTTCGTGTAATAGGTTCTAATAGGCACTGGCATCTGCGGGTGTGTTGGTTCTCAAGTTATATGGAATAGTTGTAGCTTTAATTCGGCTTAGCAGTAACTTACATGCTATCTAAAAATCCTAAACTGCTACAAGCTTTCTTAAAATTTGGTGGTCGAGCTGTTATTAGCGACTGGCCTGGGAACGGTTTCCCTTCCGACAAAATATCGGAATTCGTGTACTAAATTTTCTGGTCCCAATATGAGCCTCTGAGCTCGATCAGTACTAGTGCCAAACTGAAAACGGTACACTGACCACATTTTGTAAAAGCCAACAGCCCTTTCCCGATGAAATGCTTGTTGTGACACTCGACAAAGTAGCCATGCATTAAAATTTTGATCTTTCTGGCACAAAATCTCATCAGAAATTCCTGCCCCTGGAGACTGGGTGTCATGACATGGCCGATAGCTTTAGACAGGGGCAGGTTTTTCAATAGAAAATCGCAATTCACACGTGGCATCTTTGCTACTAGCAGTGGCGTAGCTAGGATTTTTTCCAGGGGGGGCAAAGGTATGAAATTTCCCCAAAACTTTCCCGGTCAATGTGTATGCATTTCATATAAAATATGCAAATTTACAAGTATAACAACATTACCATGTCAGTTTATAATATTACCTGCATTTTAATCTTAAAGTATAACATAGATCAATCGGAAATAACACAGTATATTATTTTGGTAAACAATATCCGGGTTTATTTGTATGTAGTAACGCAGTGGCGTACGCAGAATTTCTCTGAAGGGGCGGGGGCATGCAATATGGTCTAAGGAGAGGGGATGTCCCGAAATTTTTTGACGTTTTGAAGGAGCCTAGATGCAAAATGGTGCAATATTTTCGACTTTGACAGGAACAGTGTTAAAAGTTAATCGTGGTGGTTCATGAGGATAAAACTGAAACTTTTGTGTCTTTACATGCATTCTTATGCCATTTATGCTACCCTACGAAGTAAAACTTGTCTTTAAGTTTGCACACTTTTAGGAGTCAAAATAAAAGAGCATTGATCGGTACAGGATTGGGGGTTTTCTTGGCCACAAAACGTTATTTTATCATAAAGATTATCTAAGCGGAGCGCCACCATTGGTTGGCGCGGAGCGTAGGGAAAATTTCGAAAATCAGACCCCTCAGATGGCCGGAAATAGCATTTTCCTGACTTATACGAAGAATCTAACGAGTCGCTTTCTTCTTTTGTCTTTTGCAATAAAACGCTCACTTCAAAATATGTTCGCAAACTGCAAAGTGATCAGAGAGTTAAGAGCTAATTTGACCCTACAAATGTAATTTTGCCCAAAAGACTGAACGAAGCGCCACCGTTGGTTGGCGTGGAGCGTAAAGAAAATTTCGAAAAATTAGACCCCTCAGATGGCCAAAAATAGCTTATTCATGTTTTTAAAGAGAATCTAAACATGTTGTCTTTTTTTTTTTATCAATGCCACCAGTTGGAAACAGAGTCTACCATTTTAGGTAAAAATTGGAATTTGACAGAATTTGCCTAGGTCTATTTATAGGTATTAAAAAAAAATGGCATCACTGAAGGACCTTGCAGAGACAATCCTTCCCCTTTGAAAATTCTTGAAAAATTGGGTGTCCTTATAAGCAATCTGGTGCCACATATGCTATCTTTTGAAGTAAAATCTTTGTTGATAAAGTTAGACTACGTATTTTTAAGAACAAAGCAAAAATGGCATCTGTGAGGGGGGCATGGCCCAATGGTCTCCCCCCACGCCACTAAGGAGGCCTAAGAGTGGCTCGATCACAGAGGATATCCTGTTAGAACCGCAGTCTGTTAAGTGAAGAAGGCTACAAGGTACTCATTGACCCGTTTATTGTTACAACCCAAGTGAGCAGAAAGCTATTTTCGCGAACTAGAATGTAAGCCTCCAAGGATAAGGCTAAGTAACAAAATCTAAGTATGCCAATGGATCCCTTTCATTTTAATTTCTAGACTAACTTTAAGTTTATCGTTGGCCATGGATTGTTTCAGCCCCATCCATCGTTACGAACACAGAGTAAAATCGGCATAGCTACTAATAGCTTGTAGAACAACATAATAACCCCGGGGGTCCATGGTAGTGACTTGTCAGTTTTCACATCCTTTTACTGAATTCCCAAAGTGCACAACACAGAGACTGTGTACAAGGGGATAAGTTCGGGATTACAGCCTTTCAGTGTTAGTTGCACTGTATCAGCTGTTGTTAAATACCTGAATGTGTGCACTGAAATGCACTGATCATAACCCTAGTGCGTATACAAGAGAACATTCAATCTGCTACGCGGGGAGGACATTTCTGTGGAACACGAGTAGGGCCGGTTCATGCGACACTGACAAAATCTGAGTTAATTTTTTGCATGAAAATACGAATTACGTATGAAAAATATCTCACAATTTCTTATTCTACCAAAGATTTTGAGAAATTTTTGTAAGAATAAGAAAATTCATCAAATTTCCCCATTTTCATCAAATTTCCCCAAAAATTTTTCCAGGGGGGGGGGGGGGCAATTTGCCCCTCCTGCCCCCCAGTAGCTACGCCACTGGCTACTAGGCGTAGACCTTTCAGGTGGGGGTAGGGGGGCTGCACTTCTCCCAGAGCAGGGGAAGTGCTTATTTCAGGGCACTGACATTTACATATATTTATGGGCAAGGGGTAGTATGCAGCTAGTCAGTTCGGCCTGCAGCGGACCGTGTTGACATACGGCCGGGCAAAATAGGACTTGAAGTTCACAGCAAACAGGATCCGCCTCTTCCCGTAGCCTACGCCTTTGTGGATTTTTTGAAATGACGGTACCCGTTTTTTTTTTTTTAAATATATCAACTTGAAAATTTTTTACCTTCTATTTCCGCATTTTTAATCTTAGTTTCAGTCGGTTGAGCATAACTTTGCTAAAGCTGGACCGACTTCCTTGGTTCAAGATCATTTGGTGTCTAATTATGACTGAATTCGATTCCGTCAAAAGTCAGATACAAATTCAATCCTTGAAACTCGTTTGAACTTGGTGCGGGTGCGGCAAAGGTATACGGAAGGTCACTGCAAGCGCTACTTTGGATTCGATGTCCCGCATGCGGTGTGTATGAGAACATTTGACTACGGTAGGCCAAAGCTTCCCTGCCTGGAACGGTCTTTCTCGAGAGACTATCTTCAATTGGAGCGGAGGGCATACAAAATTTTGAAAAATCGCGACCCCTCAGACCCGCAGACCCCGATGGTCGGACATTTCAAAAGTTTCCCAAATTTTGTTGTCCTTTTAGACAAAATATTTCAAAATCAAGAACTTTAATTGTAGAAAAATTGGAATGTTATGAAAGACAGGTCACAAAAATAGCAACATAGCTGCCGGTGTCTCTTCATGATGTGGTGTCACAATGGTAATTTAAATATCCGATTTTGTTCAAGTTATGTCCAGAGCTCAGAAAAGTTTAGTGAGAACTAGCGCAGTTTATGTTGCATAATGCGGCGAGCAAAGCGCGCCGGAAATTTCGCTGTTTTTTGAGATTTGGAAAATTAAAAAAGGGGTTTCTGAATCACGGGAAGTGGGGGAGCGGAAGCATGCTCCCGCCCCTCATTTTTCACTGGGGGGGGGGAGCTTTCTCCCCCAGCCACCGCTTCCTACTCCTATGCTTAAAAAAGTTTTTTTTTTCTTTTTACTTTGCGAAAGGTTTGCCTACCATTTCAAATCAATTGTGCTCAAAGGGTTCCAAATGAAATGTTTACCTATAAAATACATGCAAAATCAAGCGTTATGAATAAGTGCATGGCAGGTTCGAACCACTGGTTGTTGTGATTATATCTCTAGGAATCTTGGGCGCCTCTCCATCTGAAAGGAGATAATGTATTGATACAGTACAGCTCTCACCCCGGTCTTTTCACATTTTGTAAACTTTACTCCACGATCGGTTCCCTTTTTTCCTGACAGACAGAGATGGTGGCGATCAGTTCTACTACATGATGCTAAGTTTCTCGCAGGAAATTTGAGATTGGTTCTTTGATGATAGATCATATAGTTTGAACTTATACTTGGAGTGAACGGCCAAGGCTTCATGGAGTTTCGACGCTGGTTCAAAATCATGCAGGCATGCTCACTAGAAGAGATTATACTTTACAGCTTAAGGTATAGTCCAAGCTTTTTGGCAGTCCAGCTGAAAATTGGAACCCTTTTGGGTTAAACCCTTTGAACCCAAAGGGTTTCAAGTGATACCTTTTGTAAATACCCTTTTCATTTAAAGGGCAGTCCCTTTGGTAGATGATGGAAATTGGTCAAAACTCAAAGGGAATTATAAAATTACCCTTTTTATAAACCAAACCCTTTTGAAAACCCGTTACCATTTGGAAACTGTTGAAACCTTTTGGTTAATTTGGACAAAAGATCTCAATGGGAATTAAGTTCTGCTTGGCCGTAAGGAGTGTCTATTGAGGCCTTTCCTCTAAAGTCGGTTAGATGGACGGAGTTTTACATAACGGCCCATATGGCCAGCTTCTAACCAATTGGTTTATGTCGAGCCGCCACATATCGAAAAGTTTTGATCATAAACCTCCCAAATGCGTTACAGTGTGCGGGCGCATTTTGCATTTTTAGGTTTTTCGCTTCATGTAGTATTCGGGGTTGTGTCTTAAGGTCTGGCTAAACTGGATTTGTGATGTTCATACTATTGCAAACTCTAGTGAATGCTTTTTTTGACTGGACATCCCTCTTACTTTTGTCGAAAATCATTAATTTATGGGATTTGATGTCTATGGGCTAAAAAACGTTTTTCATCCCAATTTTACATAATTTAGAGGATTAACACTTCTTTCCACAAATATATTGACACAGCTAAACGCGTTTCTGGGAGCTGCATGTCACAGGTAACAGGAGGAGAAGAATTGCTTTTATTTCGATCTATATTTTTTGTCGTAAAACGCTTGTAGTAAAGGCATAAAATGGCCCATTAATTTGGGGAAATTCCCCAAATTATGACGTCACAAAATTTTGAAATCGTCAAAAATCAAGTATTTTGAATGAAAATCGGCATTTCATGAGTTCCTCTCACCTTGACATATCATTCCAAAGCATAACCGATTTAGCTTACCTTAATTAGAACATTTAAAAAATTTTGATATAGAATGAGCAAATGATCGTTTTTGTATAAAACTTTTCGATATGCGGACTAGCTTTTCCAGTTGTGACTAACTGGCTTGTTTTTCCTACTCAATTGCTTTACGCTGTGTTTTTTACAGTCTTCAGTATGACCAGGACAATACTCGAACTCCTGACCTCCCAACTGCAAGTCCAGGCGCGGATTCGCACATTCAAAAAAAGGGGGGGGGGGGACTGACCTAAGAGAAAACAGGGGTGAGAGGGAACTGCACTGCTAATTTTCCATATGTTTTATTTTTGATGTGGCGAAAAAGAGAGGGATGGGGCGTAAGCCCCCACCCCATGTACTCGCGCCTGAAGTCGGATGCTTTAACCACTTGACCATATGCCGTACGTTATTTACTCTGTCATAACTCTGCTGCAAACCAGACTTGATTGAACAATATCATGTGAATCATCTATTGGTATCCTTACTGAACGCATCTCTTCTCTCTGTTTCTTATTTTTCATGTCAAGTGTATTATTTCCTTCCTCTTTTCTATTCCAAATTCTTATTCTTGTTTTGTCCTATAGGCCTATTTCATTTTCCTTCTTCGCTATCCTTTCGCTATCCTTTCTCGTTCCAGTTCCTGATTGATTCAACCTTTCCCTAGATGAGGTGAAAGTTGTCATACTCCCCCTCCCGGTCAATTAATTGACATAAAAGTTTATCCCTATTGCCCGGCGCATATTGTACAAATTTTGTACGTGTCAGAAAATTCGTGGAACTAGTATCTACAATGAACGTTGGCCACAAAAAGCCAACAATTCACCCTCAAATTTCTCTTCGTAGGCCAACTCGTTCGCTTGTGGTAATTGATATGATGTTCAAAAGGTTAAAATTGACCTTCGTGGGTAATTTTTATGCCGACCCTCAGATGTGCGTCACGAAAGTTAAAAACGAAAGCACTTTTTCGTGTACGGCCCGCTGCCTATTATACTTTTGATGTCGCGATGCCCGGGTAAATTCTAAATCAAGAAACTGGACGGTACGTTTGCCGAGTTTTCATTGTTTGGTGCAGAAATGGGAGAATTTGAGCGTTCGTTCTTTTGATTTTTTCTTTTGCAATGAAGTTTACTATATAATGCAGATTGTGCGGACAGTATTAGAAAATTTCCGAAAAAGTTTGCCTTTTCCTTACTTTGAAAATATGTACGTTATACATTCAAGGAAGTTTATGGCAGAAAACTTGGAAAAGTTTTCATTTGTAAGGGAGAATCAAAAATGGAGTCTTCATTGAAGATCAAATTGCCTAAGGTCATATGGGTCAAATCAAAACTGAATTTCGTTTCGTTTCGTTTATTGCTTTATCGCTTTAACATATATAGGCCTACGCACAAATATAAGGTGTAAATGTAAAAAAGGATCAAAACCCTTACCATTTGGATAAGGTTTCGTAATATTAGTTGTCTCAGGGTGTAAATGGATTTTTTTTAACTTTCTTTTCAGAATGTTCTGGGTTTTCTGTTGCATTTTTTATTTTGTGAGGAAAATTAGTAATTTGGAGGTTTTTTTTAGGAATATGGTCGTCTTGTAAGCAAAATCAGTTTTGATTTTTCCCTGACGGGAGGCCATGGTTCCCCGTTCTGCTGGCGCCACTCTTGACTGGGAATGCCGTCTACAGAAAATGAAAGAAAAACATGGAACACCACCCGTGTTAAATCATCTGTTCGTTTCATAAAGAAAATCAGAATTCGATTGGGAGCCATGGCATGATGTCCCCACGTGTCCTTCCTCTGGATAAGCCAATGCAAGGGCCAGTTCTTCTCGTCCTTTTCTTGTCCTCTTTCTTGTCTTTGGGGACAACTGGTAATTCACTATGTCAGATTTGAATTGAATATATATCCAGAAACTACTGGGTTTTTTACGTAATGACTTTAAATTTAAATTTGGTATCTTTTTCACCTCATTTTTAAAGGAGAGGTGACCTCCCCCATTGCCCCTTCCAGTTACGCCGTTACTCAAGGACCATAAACAATTCAAGTGTTCACGAGTTTCAAGTGATCACGAGTTTATTCACGGGAGTAAGGTTTAGTGGTTACTGCGGAGCAAGCTAGGACTCCTTGTTAAGGAGATGGGGCGGAGATGCCGATAACCATCACGTCTTTAAATCATGTAAGAGGAAGCAAACCCGGCAAATTTAAGATTCAGCCTCACACCAATATTTTGAAAATCGTTACCTCAGACAGCCGGAAATGGCACAATGCTTGTGAGTAGAATATAATAAATCGTTATTGCAAGAAATTTTCACTTCAATAAAGCACGATCTTAAATAGCAAATTCTTTCAAGGCATAAGGATGAGGGTTGCCATGACTATATGACATATATATTATTCTAAGCATGGTGCCATTATATTAAGTTGGTATGGCGCAACGGAAAATTATTTCCTTCAAATACTTTCAAGATCACCTGAAATGACATTCCCTAAACCCTTGGTTTTTTCTGTTTAGTCACACGTAACATAATCCCTACATAACAAATAAATGTCCTTTAAACCTAGGTTGAATGAAAATTTATCCTTGGGGTGAAACTGTGTGATGTGTAAGAACTCTCCACCCGGTAGTGGCGCCATCCTGGTTATACTACAACACACTCCCGTATGTCCTTGAAATTTTGCAATTGAAAACAAGTAAATGTTTGCAGCTTTCATTTAAATATATTACCTTTAAAGCCATACAAAGGTGTGAGACCGAGTAGAAATTGATGTGGCCATAAGCTTTCAGGATGTGTGCCAAATTTTTGTAATTCTCTTAAGCTGGCATCGAAAATTCACCGTGACTGATTTTTTTCGAAAGAGTTCAGATACGTTTGGGAGTTTTCTATGTATTTAATTAAAATGGCAGATTTGTCGAGACTGAAATGGTCCCCGAATTTTTCAAGGCCCTGCATGTGCGAAATTCATAATGGAGTGTTTGAACATAAAGCAATCGATCATTGATCATTTTATCATCGACATTCCTCAATTGTTCCAATTAAGGAAAATTGAATGATGTACATGCGTCCAAATGATTTCTTAAGGTCGAAACAAATTAGCAAAGGCAGTGATTTTTATTCCAAATGTGTGACTTTTAACGATTTAAAATCTTATTACGTCAGTATTTAGGGATTTCCTACAAATAATGACTGAATTCATGCCCAAACCACGCTGTTTCCGCCAAAACTTCTATGGTTACAAATAAAACAGTTTAACCTCTTTTATGACACACGGCGTGACCGAAACACGTTTAGGCTGGTAAAAAGTATTCATCCTTTAAAATTTAATTTGAAGGTGAATTTGTGGTAAAACAAAGTCCAGTTTTCGCACTCAATCTGCTTTGAAAAACGGCCTCAATCTATTACGTACCTCTGATGCCGGTCAGCCATCTCGGATCCAGATAAATTAAGTTGCTTCAGAAGGCCAGTTATAGATCCAGGTTCTCTGAAGTAATAAATAGGTAGGTCCAAAACGAATACCTCCAAAACGAAGACAGAGACAGGCAAAATCTCTACAACAAAGACCTCCAAAACGAAGACCAAAGTCTATCATCTCGTTTTCAGTCCGTCACACCATGACAGAAAATTCTAGAAAGGAACTCCGCCAGAATGTTGCTATAAAAGACATCTGATTAATAAAGGAAATCCTAGATGAAAACGATATGAAAATATGTTCATGCCATTAAAGTAGAGGAACAAAAGTCTAGGACCTCTGCTGAGTAGCTTATTAGTAAATAAACAGGCCGTACTGCACCATTCATCTGTGGTCTTCGTTTTCGGTCTTCGTTTTAAAGATTTGCATATAACAGGGCAATCTCCAAAACAAAGACTTTTCGATTGCCTCGATCATCCGTTTTGTATTCATGCTAATGAGGGCACGGGAAACAACCGCTGCCTTGCTACCAGCACCAACAGCAGTACTGAATCAGTACTCACTAGAAAGTGCAATTTTTACACTTACTGAACCCCCCTGTGTAAAATTACACTTTTTCGGTGTACTTTTACACCATTTTTACACATATAAGAGAATCAGCAACATGCAAGCTCCGCCTTCATGTTCAGATTTTTCACAAATTTTACACTTATTGTTCACTTTCTATGTAATACCCTGCTACTCTCCAATATGATGAATGGAGTCAAGGCACGGACAAAAGTACACTTATTTTGACCTTTCTGACCCTACTTTTAAACTGCTGTCAAGTCCTAAGTGAGTTATTGTTAACAAGCACCAGCAAAGTTTCAGTTGTCAGCAGAATAACCTGATAAGGTCCTAAATGCGTGATAACATGTCCCAGAGGAACAATTGCTAAATAGCAAGCTATTACAGTATAATGCTGTCAGCACTGTGTAAATGTGGCTATCCTCACACTGTCTAGCTATTATCAAATACCATTAGTTTGGAATGCAGTACAACTCCTTTCGCTGGAAAAGCAGGAAATGGCACTTTTAGTGACATCAAGTTCATTCAGTGGTGTATCTTTTGTCAATCTTTTCGACTATGTTCAGGACTTACTTTTTAATTAGACCCTCTATGGGCTATTCAAATTGCTTAATCGATTGGCCGCTATTGGAATAGACTAAGAAACTTTCTACAAGCCAGACATAAGGGAAACAAGTGTTGTTGGAAGTGGTGGTAAGAGAGTTATAGGCTAGTTCACTGATTGTTGATGAAAAGATCAAGTTGTTCCAACGAAGAGTTTTAAAGGTAAATAAGCTCCCTCATGACTCATATTGCTGGAACATTTTCTCAATGTGTTATTTATGATAGCGGGTTGATTATAACCTTACAGCATGTAATTGCCAAATTTGAAGCAATGGAAATTCATAGTTCTTCAGAGATGTAGCACACCGCTTTCTGAAGGGGGTGTAGAATGAGATTTCCAGTTAGAGTGGCTTTGGGTCCATCACACACAACTACTGCATTTTATAGGGGGAAAACCTACCTGTCGAACAAACCGTCTGTCAATATGACAAACTCATCATTTTATGATCATTTCATTTAACATAATTTAGCAAAGTTAAATCAAGTACAATCTAGAGACTGATTAGTTTTCTTTTGTTAAATTAAAGGCTGACTCCATGGTGCAGGAGCATAATTATACTATAGCGACGGGCAAAGTACACCTGAGTGATTTCTTCATAGATAGCTTTTGGGCCAGTGAGACAAGAATGGTAGCCTATGCCCTGGCCAATTAATCCCTTCACAAGTTTTCTTTTCATCAGACAAATAATGAAAAATAGGCTTTCCAGAATTTTTTAAAATTTATTTCAAAGTTATATGGTTAGAGTAAGAATCTGAGTTTGGCGCACGTGTGTTGGAGTTATTTGGCCTGTCTTCATAATCTGGTATCAATTCACACAGATTGGTAAAAAACTTATTTTGAAATTAGGGGTGTGGCCTGTTTTGATCTATTTCAAAGAAACTGATTGATCCATTGGAATAAATGTTTCATTGCCATCTTACGAAAAAAATATTCGTGTGATTTCCCCTTTGAATGCCTTTGTGGTCAGTGACGTATGGAGGGGGGGGGGAGTTAGGCCATGCCCCCTTCACGGATGCCATTTTTTTATCCCCAAAATACGTAGCCCTACTTCAGTAACACAGATTTTACTTCAAAAGAGTGCATATGTGGCACCAGATTGCATGAAAGGACACCCAATTTCTCAAAATTTTTCAAAGAGGGATTGATTGTCTTTGCAAGGCCCCCTCGGTGATGCCAATTTTTTTTAATTCCTAAAAATAGGCAAATTTTGTCAAATTCCAAATTTTACTTTAAAAAGTTAGCCTCTGTTTCTCCCTGGTGGTACCGATTGCCTCTGAGGACACCTACCTTTTTTAAAGAATTTTCAAAAGGGAGGGCCTGTCCCTTTTGACTCCTTCCAAGGCCTTTATAAAACTACGAAACGGGGACAGGGGAGCGGAGGGTATTCAGGTGCGGTGAGAAATACTTGCTATTTATCACGCAAGAGATGTCAGGGGTAAAATCATTACAGTAGGGAGTTCGAGAAGTCAAAGACAATTTCATCAATTCAGTGGATCTTTAATTAAGCAAATAGCCACATTAGAGAAGCATTGGCATATTTAAAATTCCTTTGTATAGCTTCCCCGAAAAGAAGCAAGACCATTTAATATAATCAGATAATAGTGGTAGTGCATTTTATGTGGTAATATTCTGATCACTTAGCATGTTGCTGACTTTTTTCTTATTGCAAACAAAAGCTAAACATAAAGACTGTTTAAATTCTCTTTACAAGCATGAAAACGCAATATTCGGCCATCTGAGGGGTCGTGATTGTTACGAAATTTCTCTACGCTCCGAACCAACCAATGGTGGCGTTCCGCCTAGATAGTCTTTCGGGCAAAATTACATTTTTAGGTCAGGGTAGATCTTAATAACTTTCTGATCACTTTGCGGTTTGCGAACTTATTTTGAAGTATTTTATTGCAAACAACATAACGAAAAACAAAAGAGAAGTATGAGTCTGGAAATACTATTTCCAGCCATCTGAGGGGTCTGATTTTTCGAAATTCTCTGTACGCTCCGTGCAAACTCTTAGTGGCGCTCCGCTTAGATAATCGTTATGGCAGAATAACGTTTTGTGGCCCATGAAAAAAACGCTTAATAAAGTGCTCCCGTTCGCCTATACCAATCGATGCCCTTTTATTTTGACTACTAAATCTGTGCAAATTTAATGGCAAGTTTTATTTCGAAGGGTGGCGTAATGTACGGAAGCGTAGAAGGGACATGCAAAAGAAAAAAAAATCTCTCAGCAAAATGACAATTTTCGTAGAATTGACATTTTGACGACTAAAATTAAGTCTTCAAAATGACAAAAATCCGAAATTTGGCGTTTTAATGAACTTGTCAAAACGTTAAAATTCCGAAAGTTGTCATTTTGCCGAGTTAAAAAATCTCGACAAAATGACAAAATTCAGGAAATTATCACTTTGCTGAGTTAGAACATCTTGTCAAAATAGCAAAAATTCAGAAAATTGTCATTTTGCCGAATTAGATCATCTCGTCAAAATGGCAAAATTTAGAAGAATGTCATTTTGGCGAATTAGAACTTCTCGTCAAAATGGCAAAATTCGAAAAATTGTCATCTTGCCGAGTTAGATCATCTCGTCAAAACGGCAATATTCAGAATAATGTCATTTTGCCGGGTAAGAACTTTTTGTCAAAATGGCAAAATTGAGAAAATTGTCATCTTGTCGAGTTAGATCATTTTGTTTCAACAGCGAAATTCTATGGAAGCGTTAAGCAGATGCACGTTTACCAAATGCAGTCTAAGTTTGGAATTTGAAGCAGCATTTATTGCATCTGTTGACTTAGAGGCTAGGAATGAGGAAGTACATGGAATGTTGGTCTTCTATGTTAATAAACTGTTCATATGAATGACTCAGAAAAATTTACCATTCTGGCAGCAGGTGTGGCACCACTTTATTTTTTCAAGATGAATTTTTGGCGACGTATATATATTTTTTTTATTTGCTTTCCCACAATATAATATCATGTGGAATATGTACTTACTGAGTTTTACTTCAAGTTTACCGAAGTTTAAACACATACTTGACTGCCGTATGGAATGACAAATTAAATATTGACTGTATAGTATTTACTCTGCTTGCAGTAAATGCAGCACTCACATTTTAACACCACTTAACGCATGAGTGGGATGTAAACCAAACATACACTAGTATCGAAAATTGACTACACTGCATGCTTATCAAACAACCCATGCACCTACAGCCTCGACATAGAGAAAATAACATTCATATGCCCTACATAGTAAAAGCACATGTAAAACTACGTAATGCAGATCCCACATAACATAACAATTCCCCACATACCTTTTGCGAATCTCATGTTAAACATCGATTCTATTTGACTCCCGAATTTGGTTTGTTAAGGTGTCATCAAGTTAAAAACATAGTCACCGCATTATCTTTACATTTTGTAACAAGATGATGAAATGTTTACTTATTATCTTAACATTTTGCGGAAAATGATGAAATGCAAAAAAAAATTTTTTTGAAAGAACAATTTCAGTTTCAGTCTCGGTCTTGGACTTTGTCGGTCTTGGTCTTGGTCTCGAATTCTGCCCTGTTCCCGGCCTCGACACCTTCTGGTCTCGGTCTTGGATAGGCTGAAAACACTGGTTCAGATACCCTTGCTCTAAAAGGATAATTAAATCCCAGTTGTTGTTTTTGTCTAAAACCAAGCCCAGATAGCATTCAAGTAAAAACTATGACAAACTTTAGATTTGTAGCTGTTGTTTTCAATGTTAAGGGCGTTTAGACTTTGCTGACTTTAACCTCCCAATAACAACGAAAAAAGGTTAATATACTGGTCCTTTTGAGAAGGGTAGCAGAGAATAGAAAGAAAGATATTTAATTGTAGTCTGATATGTTGCTACACCTTGTACACATATCAAACTAGTAGCATAGAGAGAGGGGAAGGGGCAAAGTGCCCCCGGAAAAAATTCAAAGGTAAAATCGGTGAGACCGTAAAATGAAAGAGAGAGATAGCCCCAACCCCAAATTCGAATTTGAAAGGCTCTCTAAAGTCTGGAAGTTTTACCACCGCCTCCTGCCTCAATAGGTCAGATTGCCCCAAACACACAGACATACAGAAATGTTTCGTTATGAAAACATGTGTATTTATAGTTTTAATGACGGCTCACTTTATTCTACCTCTTTAAAATGTAGAAATAGAAATCTAAAGCAGATCCGTAATCCAGTGGCGGATCCAGAAATTTGCAGTGGGGGTCTGCATGTGGATGGGACATCAAATGTACACTTGGCGAAGCGCCACCATAGGTATGTCTGTTGTTTAGTCACTGATGCCTATTAGAATTCAGGAAATGGGAAATATATGTCATGTGTAAACTGTACGTAGTGTTATGTAGTATAGATGCACCCTCCATGACCTTTAACAGGAATGCCATCTTGTTGTTTAGGAGCAACTCTCCTTCCCTTTGTCCTAGATTCCCAGTGTCCTTCCTGTTTCCCGTCACGTGTTACCGGTGAACGTGACAACCTGTCTCGCCCTAGTCCCATCACGTGTATGCTGTATCCCATATTATCAAGGTGTGGCCAATTTCACCCTCTACAGCCTCCTCATTGGTCATTTAGATCAGCACATTCCTTAACATTTATTTAATTTGGTGCGTCAAAACTTTTAACCAATCAGGGGACTGCATAAGTTCCTATCTCCTCGAGACATGAAAGCTCCGAGCATGCAAGTTTTGCTCACACACTGGTGCAGCAGACCTCAGACGACGAGCACTTGAGTCAATATGTATGTAGTTAAATTATAATAACTTTTTTTTGGCCGGCTGTTAATCGAACGGAATAAAGCCGCCAATCGTCTTGAATCAGAACTAAATCTTCTTCATCTGTTTACTTATTTCTCAACTCGTATCTCCTACCCACTCTGCATCATCCCCGTACAAGCCTTCGTATCAACAATTGGCCCGTCATCTGACAGTAGTCGTAGCCCCACGTATTGACATAGACACACATGCGATGTCACAAACAGCGATACCAACGGCCGTTGGCGGAAAACGCTAGATTTAGCATTCGTCATTGCGCAATGTGTAAACAAAACGGGAATTTACCAAATGATACGGAAGATAGATACATAATAATTTACATTTTTTCATTTTATTGAAGAATATGACACAAAAATACCGTAATCAAATAATGTAACAACTATCACTGTATTTTTAAAAAGTAATTAGGCCTAGGCTACAATTAGCCTGGCTATCTATACAATTTTTACCATCCCGGTGGGGGGGGGGGGGGGGGAGTATGCATACCCCTCATTCCCCCCCCCCTCTGGATCCGACACTGCCGTTATCTGTCATTTTTCTGCAAATTGCATGCTAAATTATCACTTGCAATAAGTGAGTAATCAATTTTGTGCAAAAATGTTGAACTGTTGAAATATTGTACGTTTGCATTTTATCATTTTTCTGAAAAATGTTAAGATAATTAGACTCATTTTGTTGCAAAATGTTAAGATAATGCGATGACTAAGTTCGTAATTTGATGGCACCTTAACGTTTCCATAGAATTTCGCCCTGAAGGTTCTGTCTAGGTTGAAATGACAATTTTCCAAATTTTGCCGTTTTGACAAGATATTTTTTCCAGGCAAAATGTCATATTTTTCGAATTGTGCCATTTTGACGAGATATTCTAACTCGGCAAAATGGCAATTTTCCGAATTTTGCCATTTTGACAACATGTTGTTACTCGGCATGATGACAATTTTCTAAATTTTGCCATTCTTACGAGATGTTCTATTTCGGCAAAAGGACAATTTTCGGAATTTCGCCATTTTGACAACATGTTCTTACTCGTCAAAATAACAACTTTCGGAATTTTGCCATTTTGACGAGATGTTTTATCTTGTCAAAATGACAAGTTTCAGAATTTTGCCTTTTTAAGGAGCCCATTAAGTCGTCAAAATGTCAATTTTACGAAAATTGTCACTTTGCCGAGACAGTTCTCGTTTCTTTTGAATGGCCCTTCTACGCTTCCGTAGTAATGCCATAAGAAAAAAGTTCGTTTTATCCTCAGGAACCACCACAATTTAACTTTTAACACTGACCCTGTCAAAGTCGAAAATGTTGCACCATTATGCATCTAGCCTCCTTGAAAAGGCCAAAATTTTCAAAGGACCCCTCCCCAAGGTCAGCGATCACTCAACGTAATGCATGTCTCCACTCCCAGTCAAAGATACCCTGCGTACGCCACTGTTTGTGTTCTTGTTGGCAAGTCAAACTCCTCCCCACCTTCTCGGCATACATGCGTCAAGTTTACAGCTCTACTGGTTCCAGGTAGACGGCTGAATTGTTAAACCCGCTACACAGTGCCACAACCTAAGACCCTGCGTCTTACATAATTTTCATAAATTATAGACATTTCTCTGTTAGTTGTGGCAAAACGACTAGTTCAGCACTGAGGCTTAAAAGAATAGCCCAGAGCCAAATTCATTTTTTGAAATGTTAAAGAGGAACACATTCTAAGCAGTTTGGTAAAACTTTCATTCATTTCACGTATTAAGTTGTCGAGATATAAGCAATTTAATATGACAAATTTTCCACATAGAATGTTTTTTGTGTAGTCAGTGACGGCGCCACTGAGGGCAAGAGGGGGAATTTCCCCCACCCCCTCGATTCTGCCCTTGCCTCCGCTCCAAACTTGCCCCCATGTAAGTTGGGTTAACCGAAAAAAATATTAAAGTACCTCTCAAGAGACCTGAGTTTTCATCTAGAGATATGCCAAAACCTCAGAAGAGCTGCTAGAGACCCTATTCTTTGCCCTTAGTTTGCCCCTCCCCCATTTTGACGTTCTGGCACCGCTACTGAGTGTCATGATGGTACTGCACCAACTGCTCCTATCAGCCGGTTACAGCCCACCAGACAGAAGGTCTGCGAGACCGAAAATGTAGTAGGGTTCAAAAGACCGAAGGTTCGCAAGACCGAAAAGAAATACGGTCTGTGAGACCGAAAATGAGAAAACATTCGTGAGACCGACATTGAAAACCCGCTGACCTGTATTCATTTTAGGCTTGCGGGCCTTTTCTCATTTTCGACCCCGCGGACCTTTTCTTAGTTTCGGTCCTTTTCGGTGTCTTGACCCTCTTCACACTTTCGGTCTCATAAACTCTTTCACATTTTCGGTCTCGCAAACCTTCTCTTACTTTAGTTCTGGCGGATACTTTCTCATGTCGTATAACAGCCCTAATATCTTGGCAGTTCATCTTCGTTTACTAGTGCAGACAGTCTATGTCACATATGTTACTTATTGCTGTCAAGTGCTTTCATGATAACTGAAGCAGAACCACAACTCCAGGCGGCACAAGTTGACCTTCACCTTAACTCACCTAAAGTCAGGTCGGAATTACTTTTCCTGTATAGCCAGATAGCCAGGGAACACCTCCATGGTATAGCTACCATGCATGCTTATGTCAATCAGTGGTCTGATTTGCAAAAGCACTGACACATATTAAGGGCAAAACCTACATAAAAACTTGCGAAGACAATGCTGCTTCTCTCATCCATTTTCCCCAATTTAGCAATTATCTTTATCTTTACTAATTCCCAGAGCTATAAATACACAACCTCTTGTATGGTGTAAATCTGTCAGTTCATGACCTCAACCTAAAATGTGAGTCGTGCGCTTCACTGAACGGGAAATACCCTCACTTGTTCTAGCGTAGTTATCAGGAGGTTAAACGTTATCGCACTTTCCAAACATTCCAGTCAATAGTAGGGCAATGTATTATTGATAAACATTATTGAACGTTAAGTGAAGTATAATATTGCCATGGTTAGAGTGGAACCATGCTGATGTCCTCTCTTTACTCAGGGCTGTAAGTCCATGGTTGCTTGAATGAATTATGTGATCGGAAATGTATCCCACTGTCTTGTGTTGGTAAAATTGCTCAGAGATTCGCCATTCACCAAACAATTTGTTGTTCTAATTTGGCTAAAAACTGTGCAATGATACAGCAAAAGTGTTGTTTCCTTTAAATATTAAACATAAAAATGTTGAAAAGGGCAGGGAGATATCTGCTCTTTTGTATTGTCATTCTTAGAAAATTTCACTTTAATAGTGGTCATATAGGTTGTTCATCAACTAAATCAAAACTGAATTGTGAAACGTTTGCCGAAAGGATAATTAAAGCTGCAGGAAATATCAACCAACAGTGGTAGTTGTACTATATGTAGGGTAAAGGGTAATGCTTGATCTACAGGCAAAGATATTTGAACATTCCCACAGTATAAAATTTTAAGGACAAAGGGACTTGAACTTATAAAGAAAAACAAAAGAAATCGGAGACAATGAGCACACATTACATAACTCTTTTGGCTATGTTAAAGAGCAGCGGTATTTTTTTAACAAAAATAACCAATCTTTAAAATGAGATATCTTGAGTTAGGAAAAGGAATTGCGACAGGGTTTGAAGTACACGGTGTGGAATAGTTTTTACAAAACCCCGGTGAAAAGCCACCAGAAAGCCTTTAAATAACTGCTGACGGAATGATGCCTTCCCAACGCGTATGTCTTTCCTCTGTAAGCTTTCTCTCGGCTTCCATACGTCCTAAACCTCATTTGAAACGCGATATATACCTGAAACGTAACTCAATGTCCAATGAAGGTTAGAAACATTTCAAAGGAGGTTAAAGTTCTTCTCTCATCAAAAGTTGCTGTTCCTCAAAGTTTGAACCATGAAGTAAAAATCTGTTATCATGAAATGGCTGAGTCATCAAACCAATTTTCGAAAAAGCCGGTCATTGGCTTCAGACAGTGAACAATTTAATATGTAGTCGCGTAGTACTTGTGCACAAATGTTAAGGAAGTCGATGAGCCATAGTACACGCCAACACTAAAATGCACGATCCTACACATGTTTTGCAAAAGTCTTACTGCATGAGTCCATAGGTTTTCCCTTTCGGGAAACCAAAAAGTGACGATCTTTTTAAGGGTGAGACGTCATTGACACGGCTTCACTATAACTTATCTTTTTTATGTGGCTTGTAAGCAAATGCTGCCACAAAGTTCTGCGCTTGAGTTGAATTTAATTCTTCAGTGATGATAGGCAACTTACAAATGTGACTTTATTTGGGAGAAGACTCCTCTATGCTCTTTTATTTTGACTCCTAAGTTGTCAAAGTTAGAAAAAATACTACTTCAAAAAGTTAGCGTGCATGACATTAAACTGCATTTAGAGACACAAAATTTTCAGTTTTATCCCCATTAAACACCACCATTCGGATAGGCGTACGAGAGCATTTCAATTTTTGGGTTTTTCTTGCCCCCAAAGCGTCATTCTCTCGTTAAGACTGTCTCAGCGGAGCGCTATCATCAGTTGGCGCAGAGCGTACAGAAAATTTCGAAAAATCGGCCTCTCAGATGGCTGAAAACCCAACTTATTCGCAGCGTTTAAGCAGTGGCTATCTTGTTTGTCATTTGCAATACAGTAAAATGCTCTCTTCAAAATAAGTTCACCAACTCCCAAAAGATCAGAAAATTTTTAAAAGACACTCCCCCCCCCCCCAAAAAAAATGTAATTTGCCCGAAAGACTTTCTAAGCGGAGAGCCATCATTCATTGGCGCGTGGAGCGCGCAGAAAATTGTGAAAAATCGTAACCCCTCCGATGGCCGAAAATTACTCACGTTTTCATCTTTGTAAGGCCTAAAAGGACATTGTTTTAGCTTTCCCTTGCAAAAATAAGGAAAATCAACAACTGGCTGAGAGATTTCAGATAATAACCACATCAAATGCACCACTACCATTAGATGAAATAGCTTTGAATCTTTGGGCCAAAAAACTACAACGGAATTGAAAGTATAGTGTTCAAGTTCTCTCCTGTAACTCTTGGCTAAGAAATTAAACTCAAGCTAAAAACCTAAATTCAAGCTCCGCTAAATCAATGAATTTTTCTATATGACTGCACGAACTCTCGATCTTTTGCATGATCAATGGCAAATTATTGCTCACCGCATCTGGCCTCCGCTCCTGCCCCCGTCTCGTACGCAGGGCTAGCGCCAGCGGGGGTGGGGCCGGGGGTCTTCCCCGTTGGGGGGCACTGCCACCCCCTCCCCCCGTCCCCCCCCCCCCCCCCCCGTCGTGGAAGGTCAGCGGTTTCGTCGGGGAGGTCTACTTGAAAAATAATAAAAAAAAATAATTAAAAAACCTAAAAGGACTGAAATTACTGGATGGGTGATCTTGAACATATTTTTTGTTTTGAAATGGTATTTTAAACATATCGGAATGGATTTTCATTCACTTCTTAGCTCCGTATGCCTCATTCCATGTACCTTTTGCTATATCTTCCTTCGTCGGGGAAGAACGGCAATTTCCTTCGGGGATACCAAAAAGGAACGTTAAGGACTACAGGTACTGGATGGATGATCATGAAAATGTTTTTTTTTTCTTTATGAACTATTTCTTCTTCTGTAACGCTATTTTAATACTTATCTGAATCTGTTTTAATCACTAGCTCTGCTATCCCTCATCCCTTTTATAATCGGCAATGTCATGTCCTATCGGGAAAGGCTGCCGGTGCCATCTTGCCCCTCTCCCTCTTTTTGAGAAAATCAAATTTCGTCGGAGAGCCTTCATCTACATGCCCACGATAAACTGATTACATGCGGGTCTGATAAACTTCAGTCACCGAAAGATCTTACCGAAGACCGAAGACCATATTCTTCAAGGAAACTCACAATTCAGAATTTTCCTAACAAAAACGGACGAGAGGTTGTTCATGTTGATGCAGTGTCCAATGCGACAGCCGAATTCTGGCAACGATAATGAAAATCGGCCAGGCCCTTTCGGCTACCCATAATGATTAACAGTAATGTGTGAACGTCTCCCATAAGTCTGACTAAAATTCATTTATATCCACCTTGCAACGTGATATATTTTAAATACATTGGAAGTAAAAATCATTTATGTTTTGGAGTTCGGGCAGTCACGTAGTAGAAAATCTCATCTTTTTAGCGGACCTTGCAATTTAATACAACGAAGAGTCGTAATAGAGTCAAAAACACTTACGTAGTATGTTTTCGACTCCGTTGTACAGTTTTCCCCGAAAAGAGACAAGAACATGATATCTAGTTGTAGCAGTAGTAGCAGTACCTTTTATCTGGTTATTTTCTTACCACTAAGCAAGTTGGGTTTTTTCTTTTTAAGTGAAACTTTCATTTCAAAGGGAAGCTCAAAATAACGACTGCCTGATTTAGTTACCAGTCTTGGAGATGCTATTTCCGCCTGTCTGAAGGGTTAGATTTTTTAACAATTTTCTGCACGCTCAACGCCAACTGATGACGGCACTCCGCTTAGATAGTGTCTTGGTCGAACAGATTACTTAACAGAACAATGCATGTTTGCAAATTATTCTTCGTTTTGGGGCAATATTATGAAGTGAAAATTGTATTGCGAAAGAAAGCTCAAAATAATGACTGCTTTGTTTATGGTTACGAGCTCGGAAAATGCTGTCAGGGGTTCTCAACTTTCAAAAATGTCTGTGCTCTGCACTTTGATAATCTTTCGGTCATAACTACATTTTTGGAACAAAACAGGCAAATCTTCCCCTCCCAAACTGAAACCCTCTTAAGCGTCTATGTCAGTATATAAAATATAAAATTTCAAATATATTGGAAGCCAAACTTTTTCCGCGGGAAAATTTTCCAATATGTCCCCGAGGGCCTTAATCTGCATGATGTGGCAACATTTTCGGTGTTTTGGCAATTTTACCGCTGGTGACCTCAAAGGACCTTTGACCTCTACCAAAAACCATAGGGTTCTTCCTCTCAACATGACAAATCTATATACCAAATATGAAAAGTGTCGGTCATTCCTATCTCAAGATATCGCGATTACGAGGTTTTCGGTCTTTGATCTCTGGTGACCTCAAATGACCTTTGCCCTCCATCAAAAACAATAGGGTTCTTCCTCTCAACATGGCAAATCTATATACCAAATATGAAAAGTGTCAGTCATTCCTATCTCAAGATATCGCGATTACAAGGAGCGTCACAAACACACATACACATACATACACACACACACACGACATCACCATCGCATAGATTCCTTGCCTGCCTTCGGCAAGGAATCTTCGGCAAGGAATCAAAAATGTTGAATTTTGTCTTCAAAATAAACTCCGGATTTTTAAGTATTTGTTGAAAAGAAAGCCAAAAATTTCGCGCCCTACGCGCGCCCCAAAATCTGCTTAGTCACATTCTACCGGAACTAACTCAAAACCTTTGTTAAAATGCTGTTCCCCCCTATCGGGAAGCTCGGCCCCCTGTCGGGGACATCCTGGAGCCACCCCTGCTCGTACGGTACGTCTATGCCTGCCAGGAAACGAGTCTATGAGACGGGCCTCCCCTTTGAAAATTTTTGAAAAAGTTGCCCTTACATACAACCCGGTGCCAGGCTTAGATGCATCCTATTGAAAAAAATGGAATTTGACAAATTTGCGTAGTTTTAGGAGTTAAGGAAGTGGGGAGGGGGTGTAAGGGAGACAGGCCTCCCATTTGAAAATTTTTGAGAAATTGAGTAGCCTTACATGCAATCTGGTACCGCATATACGCTACCTTAAGAAGTAAAATTTGTGTTAGACAAGTGCGTACGTATTTTTAGGATAAATTATGCTTACCGTGAGGTGGGGGAGGGGTGTCCCAATGCCCCCGCGTGCACCATTGTTAGAGTATTATGTAGGTACAGTGGGTGCTAATTCCAGTCTACACTGGTGGGTTCCATGGGTAAAAACCTCACAGAGGTCCAGGGGGCGAAGCTCTGAGGTTTTAACATATCTCATGATGAAAATTTAGTCTCGGGACAAGTACATTAAGTGTCTTTAGCAAATGGGGTGCAGGGCTTGCTAAGATATTCTGTTGGATTCCAAGGGGAGAAAGCCTCAGGTGGGATCCAGGGGGTTTCCAGAGAAGTTCTGGAGTTTTAGAAAACCATGGGTAAAAAATTATGTTTCAGGATAGGTGAATGGTTCTGTATGGTGTTGGGGAAATCTGGTGTCAAAGACTGACTGGAAGCACTGAATGACCCTAATCGTCCGCTGCCTCCACTACCCATGATTTTTGGGCCTGCATCTCAATCGGTACGTTGCTGAATTCCCAACAAGTGCATTCACATCCAAAGAGAAGCCGTGATCTAAACTCCTCAGAGGCGCACTTAACACCTTTTCCACAAAGATTCATGGCACCTCTAGCACAAACTTTAGCATGAACAAGACGTGCTACCGCATCGTCCGCTTGTGCTACCGGGTATTTCAACTGAGCTACCTGATATTCGATGCGTGCCACTGGATATGTTCACTCGAGGCTGCCAGCAAGTCTCTCTCTCGCTCTATGCGACTTAGTAGGTACCGTGATGTTCACGGAATATGCCGACAAATCAAAGAGTTACCATTTGAATTGACAGCTTCCAGGAGGCTGCAAAGACTTTTTCATCGAATTTAGGCTTTGTTTTAGAATGATTAATCGAAAGTCAAAGACATCACACAGCGTTTATTCAGTTCGATTTCAGAACAAACTGCTTGGCTTTTATCCGTTAATCTATTCGTTTAGCGATAAAGAAATGGAGATGTACCTGTACTTAGTCTTTTGTAACAACTCTCTTTATAATTTGAATAGTATGCTAGTGAGAAGTCTACTAAATTTGCTTCCGAGACATTAATTGTGACAATCATAATTGCGGTGATTGGAGTAGAAGCCATGACTAGAGTAGATAACTTCGCTGTCATATAGTGCCGAAATACATGAATACATTTAACAATGAATGCAGTGGCCTATAAACTAGACTCTTCCTAGAGGACAGTTGCGTCGCCAAGAAGGGTGGCTCATCGCGAGGCTCATCAGGTGGGTTCCAAGGGCCAGCCTTAAGACCCCTGGTGAGGACCAGGGGCAAAGTCCCGGTGAGGGTCTAGGGGGAAATCCCCCAGAACCTCCTAGGTTTTAGGGGTTTTGTGAGGTTAAAGTCGTCATTAAAGGGTAAATCTACTGACTTAACACTGGTCTTAAATTACCTCCATGGTAACTTCAAGTAAGATTTTTGGTAAAACATCTAATGAAACTACTACCAAGAGTGGATTCGGCTAACATTTTGAAAAAGGGGAGATGAACCATAGAGAAAGAACTTGATGGGCAATTCAATGTGAGTGTCCTGGTGGGGTCCAGGGGGCGAGGCCCCGGAAGCTGCTGAGTTTTAAGGTTTTGCGACGTATTAACGTGTATTTTAAGGGTAATTCTGTTGTCTTTACACTGGTCTAAAAGTTACTTCCAGTCTGGGGCAACTTCAAGTAAGATTTTGTTGGTAACGAATCTAGTGAAACATACTCCCACGAGCGGACTCGGCTGACATTTTGGGGATCCGAACTAAAAAGAGAAAGACAAAGCAGTTGATGTGCAGTTAAATGTGTGATTCTCTTAAGGAAAGATGTATGCCTAATCATGCCTGAACTGCTACCTGAGGTGTACGTCACCTTCAGTTGGTGTAGTCGGTAGTGTGCGGAAAATTTTGAAAAAACGCGCTCGGTGGCGCCATGAGTTGAGTCCAGCAGTGCTCCTGCAAAATTTTTGTGCCCTCAGTGCCCCATAGAATGAAGAGTCTGGTGACGCCACTGCAGGAACTTACGCTTTGTATCACAAAACTGGCTACTGATTCTTCGATCTTTCTGAAAGATGCTTCCAAATATTGTTGCAGGATTCGTTTTACAGAGACCTCCTTTAGAAGCAAGAGAAATCCATTCAATGACAATAATCTAGTGACTCATTTGTTTCCTCTTTTACAGGCGGGAAAATCCAATTTTTGACAGCTCTAGTTGAACCTTAGTGAAGATAGGAAAGGTCTCACGGGGGCATACCACTGGTGAAAAATTGCTCCCCTAAGTCAATAAAAGGCTACAGGTCAGGGCAGTCACTTACAACATTCCTAGTGGTCTGTGCAGGGAGAAATAAATGGATGCAATAGAACTGAATGAATTCAACTTACTGGGTGCAACCTAGGCTATAGTAGTAAAGCTACGGTAACTTTCACCGAAGTCAGTGAACCTAGGCAGTCACAGAGACCGGATGCAACAGAATCGCTTTACAGTGTTGGAGCTACGGGAGGAGAGAGGGGTCGAGAGGGGGGGATCTGCCCCGCAGATTTTTTCCTTCCCCACCCCGCCCCAGGTTAGATGATTTTGGAGTTAGGTTAACCAAAAAATGAGAATGAGCTAGGCCTATACCACTCTTGAAACGTAATTTTTCATCCAGAGAAATGCTAAAATGGCAGAGCTTCCGGGACTTCGCTTTGGATCCCCATCTGCAGGAGTTGTGGCTATAAGTTAGGTTCGGTCTCGCACTGTGCACGAAAATATTTGCCGGAATATTTTTCTTTGCCCCACCCCCCCCCCCTCCCCCAATCGTCACTTTCTGACCCCGCTACGGCTTTTAAACCATATTAGTTGAAAAGAATCATTCTGATATGAAAGGCACAGGAAAATTATACCCGTATGGACCTAAAATTTCTGATACAGAGTGGGGTTGTGTTCACCGAAGCCGACAGAAATTCGAAACCGTGGTATAGGCTACAGGGGAAGGGCATAAACGGACTCGACACAGTGATTTTGAGACTGTCGGCATGTCGTGTGTCGCGCTAAGGGAGCATGTGTGATGCCGCGTCTTCCCAAACTCCTTACCTTTGAGAAATTTTTGTTCAGTTATAGGAGGCGAAATGGGACGTGCTTTGGGTGTAAAAACTTTTTAACTTAAATGACGTTTCAGAGATGGAGTGCAAACCATGACGAATTCGCGCGTACAGTACTGAAACTTTGCATTACATGTGATTTCCTTGACAAAACTTGCATTGTGTAAGGATCGTCATCGAGCAGGGGCACGCATTCACCTATATGCTGGTGTAACTTACTCATGCATGGAGTGGAGTCAGTAGTAACTTAGAGTTAAGAGGGCCGAAATATATTTTGCTTTAAAATTGTTCTAAAACCCCATACCGTTGAAAAATTTGAATGCGAATGAAACAGTCACGGTGCCAGGTTAAATTAAGAAATAAAAAATATGGAATCGAAAGTAATAGCACAAGAGAAACTTGTTTTGAAACAACAGTAAATCTCACTAATTTCTCCCTCAAAGTACCTTTCTTTGTATTTCAGGGCTTAAAAAATAGCATGTCCGAGGTAAATCAATGACCTTCTCATAAATTTCCCACTTCAGGGAGAAAAACATGATTGTCACACGTGATTCTCACGAAATAAGATCGGCTATAGTAGTACACTAATTCACATTGGGATGACTACATAGTCCATTTGAAGTGCACAAAGAGCACGATAAATTTGGTAATTTGGGGAAATTTTCATGATAGAAAACGATTAAAATTAAAAAAAAAAAAAAACATCTGTTTATCGTTCAAACGACACCTCAACGTACCCCTGCAGAAATGGGATGAAGATGTACCTCTAATTTTTTTACAAGTGTCTTATACAGAATACTTCCATGGAATTTTACCTTTATAGTGTCAACACCGTCACAGAGCTCATAAGGCTAAGGATCGGTGGGGTTCGTTTACTTACTGGGTAGATGCAGTCTAATAAAACTATCGGCCATACTCAGAGACTCAGAATAATAATATGAACACGGTTTCTATAATGTAAAACAATATGTACAATTTATTCGATACTCAGGCTCTCATTAGCCATATCTCATTTGAGTATGAATAATTAAAACAATAACATAATATGAATAACATTGACAAACAACTGAATTAACTCAAAGGAACATCTTAGGCCCAACAGTAGTAGTCATCTGGAATGACGCGGCAATCTGATGCGGGTAGGAACCCTCTTCCGACCCTCTAGGCTCTATAGGTTGATACCCTCTCCTGCATCTCATACGAGGCACGGCACGGCAGGGGCGTCACACCTAGCATCTAGGGCGGGGACCTATCCGGCGTCTATAAGGGGCCAATTATACAGTACGACCGGCGTCTAAAAACACATCCGGCGTCAAGATACAGTGATCGATAACAGACAGAATGACCTGAAATGGTTGGTCAAACCATAAACTTTACTAGTATGACGGCACAGGCTCACAACCAGGCGAAGTCAGCGAATGAGTGCCAAATAATTAACTAACAGCATAACATCATGGGGGCACATGTAACATCATTGCTTAAGGGGGGAAATTATATAAAGGGGGCAAAATAATAAAATAACATATAGGTGCAAAAGTAAAATAAATGCAATGATATAAAACTACAGTATAAGACACTTCTCGAATACAAAACACTAGAATACGTATCGCTACGAATACTTATTATGCATAGTGTCAAGCACCATAAAATACTCTCAAGTCACTGTTCAAATTATAATCTTTCAATTGACAACATCTTATTAGTTGAATAATAAGTAACAATTTGCAAACTGAAATATATACACAAGCCAATAACTGGGGCATATAGCACTCAAAAACAATCTTTCAATTTCACCTAAATACTTTAATTAAAACACAACTTGCTATAGACCAATTGATCTAGCCACCTGTTTCGAAGGACTACAGAGTGAGAAATACTTGGAGATATATGCTTGTATGTCATACCCAACTCTGAGCAACAATAAATAAAGCAATCATATCTACACTGGGCCTCTGGGGGATACCCACAAGCAGACTACACTCTGAATGGCCTACAAAACTCTGAACCAATCACATTCTAGAAGGTCAGAGGTTCTTCTAAGTAATAGCCATGCTACAGCTGGAAATGTATATGCTCACATACCAACAGTACACGCTTGTTTACTCACAACAAATAAGTCTATTGTAGCACTAAATATACACAAAGGCTTCACACAGCCACTCTTTACTGGTCACTCTAACAGCGTTGCCAATGAAACATGCTTCTGGACACAGTTCAGTGATTTCATGCAAGGCTAATTCCTGCCTTACAAATAGTGCACAATTTACTACAGAATATATCTCAATAACTCCTCTTGTCATTTATCTGTAAGTCCGATATTATTTTAACTATAACTCTCGCTACAGACTTAGACATAAATTAGGGTATTCTCTCATCACCCTAAACACCTCAAATACAAGTTGCTAAAGTACCTGACATGGGAGTCTGGTATTAAAGTCTTCTCAAGTTAATAGTCGATTGCAATAAATAGAAACTTATCAACCAGTAGCCATCCAGCTAAATTGTATGAAACAACTTTGAATTTGAATCTTATCGTATTTACTGTAGGAGACACTTGGGAGGCGTCCCTAACTTACACATGCAACAGACTACCATACAAAATTAGACTTAACAACTTAGATAAAATATTCAGTTGAAAGCGGGGTATGTCTATAACGAAGACTTCGAAAACGAAGACCGAAGACAGAAGACCTCGAAAAGGAAGACCTGGAAAAGGAAGACCTCGAAAACGAAGACTACTTGTAGCTTACGGACATTGTAGTGTGTTGGGAACATAAGAGCTCAAAGCATTCCGTAGGCTTATCGCGTAACATACATACTATTCAAATACGGTAAATGACACGTAATTTAAAAACGATACGGATAAAGTATGAATTCCTACTCGATTTCAGACTTAAACACTTCTTAAACACCGTTCTTGGGTGCCTTTAACAGTTTCATCACTCAATCCGACGATTAGAACAGTGAAAGAGTTCATTTTCTTCGAGTCTTCGTTTTCCAGTCTTCGTTTTCGAAAATGGCAGAATAGGTCAAACTCGAAAACGAAGACCGAAAAACGAAGACCTTGCCAATTCAGTTAGTTTTTCCTTTCAAATCGCTAAAACTGTATCCTAGCTGCAAAAAAATCAAATTGCCAGCCTTGTTTTAATTATTCAAGGGGTATTCCAATGCGACAAAAGAAAAATTGCGACCTGCGTATACTGATAGTATCTTGAATGTACCTCAGTGGCTTCCGTAGGCTAACCTCGTAACATTTTTATGCTGGAAATAGGATAAATTGGGAATTTCTACTCAATAAAGTACTCTAAACCACTTCTCAAACACCGTTCTTGGGTGCCTTTAACAGTTTCATCACTCAATCCGACGATTAGAACATTGAAAGAGTTCATTTTCTTCGAGTCTTCGTTTTCCAGTCTTCGTTTTCGAAAATGGCAGAATAGGTCAAACTCGAAAACGAAGACCGAAAAACGAAGACCTTGCCAATTCAGTTAGTTTTTCCTTTCAAATCGCTAAAACTGTATCCTAGCTGCAAAAAAATCAAATTGCCAGCCTTGTTTTAATTATTCAAGGGGTATTCCAATGCGACAAAAGAAAAATTGCGACCTGCGTATACTGATAGTATCTTGAATGTACCTCAGTGGCTTCCGTAGGCTAATCTCGTAACATTTTTATGCTGGAAATAGGATAAATTGGGAATTTCTACTCAATAAAGTACTCTAAACCACTTCTCAAACACCGTTCTTGGGTGCCTTTAACAGTTTCATCACTCAATCCGACGATTAGAACAGAGAAAGAGTTCATTTTCTTCGAGTCTTCGTTTTCCAGTCTTCGTTTTCGAAAATGGCAGAATAGGTCAAACTCGAAAACGAAGACCGAAAAACGAAGACCTTGCCAATTCAGTTAGTTTTTCCTTTCAAATCGCTAAAACTGTATCCTAGCTGCAAAAAAATCAAATTGCCAGCCTTGTTTTAATTATTCAAGGGGTATTCCAATGCGACAAAAGAAAAATTGCGATCTGCGTATACTGATAGTATCTTGAATGTACCTCAGTGGCTTCCGTAGGCTAACCTCGTAACATTTTTATGCTGGAAATAGGATAAATTGGGAATTCCTACTCAATGAAGTACTCTAAACCACTTCTCAAACACCGTTCTTGGGTGCCTTTAACAGTTTCATCACTCAATCCGACGATTAGAACAGTGAAAGAGTTCATTTTCTTCGAGTCTTCGTTTTCGAAAATGGCAGAATAGGTCAAACTCGAAAACAAATCATTTAAACTGTATCGTATGTGCATTAAAATCAAAGTGCCAGCCTTGTTTTAATTTTTCCAAGGTGTATTCCATTGCGATAAAAGAAAAATTGCGAACTGCGTATTCTGATAGTATACCCTGAATGTATCGTAACATTTGTGTGCTGAAACAATGATTAATTTAGAATTCCTGTTCGACTTAGGACTAAACCACTCCTTCTAAGAGGTTCTTGAATGCCTATACCAGTCTCATCAGTCAATCCAATGTAACGCAAGTGCCAGTGTTGCTTTATTGTATTCGAAGTGTATTTGAAAGCTACCTAAGAAAAGTCTCACTATTCTTGAACGATCCTCGGTGACTTCCGAGGCTAATTTATAACCTCCTAATACTTTTTATGCACGGGAAAAAGAACGAATTGGAAATCCACGTTAATTGAAGTCTCAACTTCTATTTCAAACCGTTAACTGGTTAATGAGTATTTACTACAGTCCTTTCACTCCTTCCAGTGATTTGAACAATAAAACAATTGCTCTAAGCCCAGGAGGCTTTGTCCCACATGTGGGGGTGGGAGAGGTTTCAAGCTCCCGCAGGGGGTAAAATACGTGTTAATAATATGATCCAAGGAAAATAATATCGCAATATGTTTGTGTCTGTCTTATTAAGAAAGAAATTCCTGTGTAGTTTTATTGAAGAAATTTGAAACAAAGTTGACTATATAGAAGAGAGTCACAAAACTTTGTATTTTGAGATCGGGATAACTTGGGTTTATTAGTTTGGGTTCCCTTGTTTAAGTTACGTTGTAAGTTATGTCTTCAGGTGTGTTATCTCCGGAGGTGCCTCCCTTGTCTCCCCTTTCGAATGGCCATGTTGTCAGTAGCTTGAGTAGGTTTCTACATGTGTTAAACATCATTTTGTAACAACTCTCTTTATAATTTGAATAGTATGCTAGTGAGAAGTCTACTAAATTTGCTTCCGAGACATTAATTGTGACAATCATAATTGCGGTGATTGGAGTAGAAGCCATGACTAGAGTAGATAACTTCGCTGTCATATAGTGCCGAAATACATGAATACATTTAACAATGAATGCAGTGGCCTATAAACTAGACTCTTCCTAGAGGACAGTTGCGTCGCCAAGAAGGGTGGCTCATCGCGAGGCTCATCAGGTGGGTTCCAAGGGCCAGCCTTAAGACCCCTGGTGAGGACCAAGGGCAAAGTCCCGGTGAGGGTCTAGGGGGAAATCCCCCAGAACCTCCTAGGTTTTAGGGGTTTTGTGAGGTTAAAGTCGTCATTAAAGGGTAAATCTACTGACTTAACACTGGTCTTAAATTACCTCCATGGTAACTTCAAGTAAGATTTTTGGTAAAACATCTAATGAAACTACTACCAAGAGTGGATTCGGCTAACATTTTGAAAAAGGGGAGATGAACCATAGAGAAAGAACTTGATGGGCAATTCAATGTGAGTGTCCTGGTGGGGTCCAGGGGGCGAGGCCCCGGAAGCTGCCGAGTTTTAAGGTTTTGCGACGTATTAACGTGTATTTTAAGGGTAATTCTGTTGTCTTTACACTGGTCTAAAAGTTACTTCCAGTCTGGGGCAACTTCAAGTAAGATTTTGTTGGTAACGAATCTAGTGAAACATACTCCCACGAGCGGACTCGGATGACATTTTGGGGATCCGAACTAAAAAGAGAAAGACAAAGCAGTTGATGTGCAGTTAAATGTGTGATTCTCTTAAGGAAAGATGTATGCCTAATCATGCCTGAACTGCTACCTGAGGTGTACGTCACCTTCAGTTGGTGTAGTCGGTAGTGTGCGGAAAATTTTGAAAAAAAAAACGCGCTCGGTGGCGCCATGAGTTGAGTCCAGCAGTGCTCCTGCAAAATTTTTGTGCCCTCAGTGCCCCATAGAATGAAGAGTCTGGTGACGCCACTGCAGGAACTTACGCTTTGTATCACAAAACTGGCTACTGATTCTTCGATCTTTCTGAAAGATGCTTCCAAATATTGTTGCAGGATTCGTTTTACAGAGACCTCCTTTAGAAGCAAGAGAAATCCATTCAATGACAATAATCTAGTGACTCATTTGTTTCCTCTTTTACAGGCGGGAAAATCCAATTTTTGACAGCTCTAGTTGAACCTTAGTGAAGATAGGAAAGGTCTCACGGGGGCATACCACTGGTGAAAAATTGCTCCCCTAAGTCAATAAAAGGCTACAGGTCAGGGCAGTCACTTACAACATTCCTAGTGGTCTGTGCAGGGAGAAATAAATGGATGCAATAGAACTGAATGAATTCAACTTACTGGGTGCAACCTAGGCTATAGTAGTAAAGCTACGGTAACTTTCACCGAAGTCAGTGAACCTAGGCAGTCACAGAGACCGGATGCAACAGAATCGCTTTACAGTGTTGGAGCTACGGGAGGAGAGAGGGGTCGAGAGGGGGGATCTGCCCCGCAGATTTTTTCCTTCCCCACCCCGCCCCAGGTTAGATGATTTTGGAGTTAGGTTAACCAAAAAATGAGAATGAGCTAGGCCTATACCACTCTTGAAACGTAATTTTTCATCCAGAGAAATGCTAAAATGGCAGAGCTTCCGGGACTTCGCTTTGGATCCCCATCTGCAGGAGTTGTGGCTATAAGTTAGGTTCGGTCTCGCACTGTGCACGAAAATATTTGCCGGAATATTTTTCTTTGCCCCACCCCCCCCCCCTCCCCCAATCGTCACTTTCTGACCCCGCTACGGCTTTTAAACCATATTAGTTGAAAAGAATCACTCTGATATGAAAGGCACAGGAAAATTATACCCGCATGGACCTAAAATTTCTGATACAGAGTGGGGTTGTGTTCACCGAAGCCGACAGAAATTCGAAACCGTGGTATAGGCTACAGGGGAAGGGCATAAACGGACTCGACACAGTGATTTTGAGACTGTCGGCATGTCGTGTGTCGCGCTAAGGGAGCATGTGTGATGCCGCGTCTTCCCAAACTCCTTACCTTTGAGAAATTTTTGTTCAGTTATAGGAGGCGAAATGGGACGTGCTTTGGGTGTAAAAACTTTTTAACTTAAATGACGTTTCAGAGATGGAGTGCAAACCATGACGAATTCGCGCGTACAGTACTGAAACTTTGCATTACATGTGATTTCCTTGACAAAACTTGCATTGTGTAAGGATCGTCATCGAGCAGGGGCACGCATTCACCTATATGCTGGTGTAACTTACTCATGCATGGAGTGGAGTCAGTAGTAACTTAGAGTTAAGAGGGCCGAAATATATTTTGCTTTAAAATTGTTCTAAAACCCCATACCGTTGAAAAATTTGAATGCGAATGAAACAGTCACGGTGCCAGGTTAAATTAAGAAATAAAAAATATGGAATCGAAAGTAATAGCACAAGAGAAACTTGTTTTGAAACAACAGTAAATCTCACTAATTTCTCCCTCAAAGTACCTTTCTTTGTATTTCAGGGCTTAAAAAATAGCATGTCCGAGGTAAATCAATGACCTTCTCATAAATTTCCCACTTCAGGGAGAAAAACATGATTGTCACACGTGATTCTCACGAAATAAGATCGGCTATAGTAGTACACTAATTCACATTGGGATGACTACATAGTCCATTTGAAGTGCACAAAGAGCACGATAAATTTGGTAATTTGGGGAAATTTTCATGATAGAAAACGATTAAAATTAAAAAAAAAACATCTGTTTATCGTTCAAACGACACCTCAACGTACCCCTGCAGAAATGGGATGAAGATGTACCTCTAATTTTTTTACAAGTGTCTTATACAGAATACTTCCATGGAATTTTACCTTTATAGTGTCAACACCGTCACAGAGCTCATAAGGCTAAGGATCGGTGGGGTTCGTTTACTTACTGGGTAGATGCAGTCTAATAAAACTATCGGCCATACTCAGAGACTCAGAATAATAATATGAACACGGTTTCTATAATGTAAAACAATATGTACAATTTATTCGATACTCAGGCTCTCATTAGCCATATCTCATTTGAGTATGAATAATTAAAACAATAACATAATATGAATAACATTGACAAACAACTGAATTAACTCAAAGGAACATCTTAGGCCCAACAGTAGTAGTCATCTGGAATGACGCGGCAATCTGATGCGGGTAGGAACCCTCTTCCGACCCTCTAGGCTCTATAGGTTGATACCCTTTCCTGCATCTCATACGAGGCACGGCACGGCAGGGGCGTCACACCTAGCATCTAGGGCGGGGACCTATCCGGCGTCTATAAGGGGCTAATTATACAGTACGACCGGCGTCTAAAAACACATCCGGCGTCAAAATACAGTGATCGATAACAGACAGAATGACCTGAAATGGTTGGTCAAACCATAAACTTTACTAGTATGACGGCACAGGCTCACAACCAGGCGAAGTCAGCAAATGAGTGCCAAATAATTAACTAACAGCATAACATCATGGGGGCACATGTAACATCATTGCTTAAGGGGGGGAATTATATACAGGGGGCAAAATAATAAAATAACATATAGGTGCAAAAGTAAAATAAATGCAATGATATAAGACTACAGTATAAGACACTTCTCGAATACAAAACACTAGAATACATATCGCCATGAATACTGATTATGCATAGTGTTAAGCACCATAAAATACTTTCAAGTCACTGTTCAATTATAATCTTTCAATTGACAACATCTTATTACTTGAATAATAAGTAACAATTTGCAAACTGGAATATATACACAAGCCAATAACTGGAGCTTATATAGGACTCCAAAACAATCTTTCAATTTCACCTAAATACTTTAATTAAAACACAACTTGTTATAGACCAATTGATCTAGCCACCTGTTTCGAAGGACTACAGAGTGAGAAATACTTGGAGATATATGCTTGTATGTCATACCCAACTCTGAGCAACAATAAATAAAGCAATCATATCTACACTGGGCCTCTGGGGGATACCCACAAGCAGACTACACTCTGAATGGCCTACAAAACTCTGAACCAATCACATTCTAGAAGGTCAGAGGTTCTTCTAAGTAATAGCCATGCTACAGCTGGAAATGTATATGCTCACATACCAACAGTACACGCTTGTTTACTCACAACAAATAAGTCTATTGTAGCACTAAATATACACAAAGGCTTCACACAGCCACTCTTTACTGGTCACTCTAACAGCGTTGCCAATGAAACATGCTTCTGGACACAGTTCAGTGATTTCATGCAAGGCTAATTCCTGCCTTACAAATAGTGCACAATTTACTACAGAATATATCTCAATAACTCCTCTTGTCATTTATCTGTAAGTCCGATATTATTTTAACTATAACTCTCGCTACAGACTTAGACATAAATTAGGGTATTCTCTCATCACCCTAAACACCTCAAATACAAGTTGCTAAAGTACCTGACATGGGAGTCTGGTATTAAAGTCTTCTCAAGTTAATAGTCGATTGCAATAAATAGAAACTTATCAACCAGTAGCCATCCAGCTAAATTGTATGAAACAACTTTGAATTTGAATCTTATCGTATTTACTGTAGGAGACACTTGGGAGGCGTCCCTAACTTACACATGCAACAGACTACCATACAAAATTAGACTTAACAACTTAGATAAAATATTCAGTTGAAAGCGGGGTATGTCTATAACGAAGACTTCGAAAACGAAGACCGAAGACAGAAGACCTCGAAAAGGAAGACCTGGAAAAGGAAGACCTCGAAAACGAAGACTACTTGTAGCTTACGGACATTGTAGTGTGTTGGGAACATAAGAGCTCAAAGCATTCCGTAGGCTTATCGCGTAACATACATACTATTCAAATACGGTAAATGACACGTAATTTAAAAACGATACGGATAAAGTATGAATTCCTACTCGATTTCAGACTTAAACACTTCTTAAACACCGTTCTTGGGTGCCTTTAACAGTTTCATCACTCAATCCGACGATTAGAACAGTGAAAGAGTTCATTTTCTTCGAGTCTTCGTTTTCCAGTCTTCGTTTTCGAAAATGGCAGAATAGGTCAAACTCGAAAACGAAGACCGAAAAACGAAGACCTTGCCAATTCAGTTAGTTTTTCCTTTCAAATCGCTAAAACTGTATCCTAGCTGCAAAAAATCATCTTGCCAGCCTTGTTTTAATTATTCAAGAGGTATTCCAATGCGACAAAAGAAAAATTGCGATCTGCGTATACTGATAGTATCTTGAATGTACCTCAGTGGCTTCCGTAGGCTAATCTCGTAACATTTTTATGCTGGAAATAGGATAAATTGGGAATTTCTACTCAATAAAGTACTCTAAACCACTTCTCAAACACCGTTCTTGGGTGCCTTTAACAGTTTCATCACTCAATCCGACGATTAGAACAGAGAAAGAGTTCATTTTCTTCGAGTCTTCGTTTTCCAGTCTTCGTTTTCGAAAATGGCAGAATAGGTCAAACTCGAAAACGAAGACCGAAAAACGAAGACCTTGCCAATTCAGTTAGTTTTTCCTTTCAAATCGCTAAAACTGTATCCTAGCTGCAAAAAAATCAAATTGCCAGCCTTGTTTTAATTATTCAAGGGGTATTCCAATGCGACAAAAGAAAAATTGCGATCTGCGTATACTGATAGTATCTTGAATGTACCTCAGTGGCTTCCGTAGGCTAACCTCGTAACATTTTTATGCTGGAAATAGGATAAATTGGGAATTCCTACTCAATGAAGTACTCTAAACCACTTCTCAAACACCGTTCTTGGGTGCCTTTAACAGTTTCATCACTCAATCCGACGATTAGAACAGTGAAAGAGTTCATTTTCTTCGAGTCTTCGTTTTCCAGTCTTCGTTTTCGAAAATGGCAGAATAGGTCAAACTCGAAAACAAATCATTTAAACTGTATCGTATGTGCATTAAAATCAAAGTGCCAGCCTTGTTTTAATTTTTCCAAGGTGTATTCCATTGCGATAAAAGAAAAATTGCGAACTGCGTATTCTGATAGTATACCCTGAATGTATCGTAACATTTGTGTGCTGAAACAATGATTAATTTAGAATTCCTGTTCGACTTAGGACTAAACCACTCCTTCTAAGAGGTTCTTGAATGCCTATACCAGTCTCATCAGTCAATCCAATGTAACGCAAGTGCCAGTGTTGCTTTATTGTATTCGAAGTGTATTTGAAAGCTACCTAAGAAAAGTCTCACTATTCTTGAACGATCCTCGGTGACTTCCGAGGCTAATTTATAACCTCCTAATACTTTTTATGCACGGGAAAAAGAACGAATTGGAAATCCACGTTAATTGAAGTCTCAACTTCTATTTCAAACCGTTAACTGGTTAATGAGTATTTACTACAGTCCTTTCACTCCTTCCAGTGATTTGAACAATAAAACAATTGCTCTAAGCCCAGGAGGCTTTGTCCCACATGTGGGGGTGGGAGAGGTTTCAAGCTCCCGCAGGGGGTAAAATACGTGTTAATAATATGATCCAAGGAAAATAATATCGCAATATGTTTGTGTCTGTCTTATTAAGAAAGAAATTCCTGTGTAGTTTTATTGAAGAAATTTGAAACAAAGTTGACTATATAGAAGAGAGTCACAAAACTTTGTATTTTGAGATCGGGATAACTTGGGTTTATTAGTTTGGGTTCCCTTGTTTAAGTTACGTTGTAAGTTATGTCTTCAGGTGTGTTATCTCCGGAGGTGCCTCCCTTGTCTCCCCTTTCGAATGGCCATGTTGTCAGTAGCTTGAGTAGGTTTCTACATGTGTTAAACATCATTTTGTAACAACTCTCTTTATAATTTGAATAGTATGCTAGTGAGAAGTCTACTAAATTTGCTTCCGAGACATTAATTGTGACAATCATAATTGCGGTGATTGGAGTAGAAGCCATGACTAGAGTAGATAACTTCGCTGTCATATAGTGCCGAAATACATGAATACATTTAACAATGAATGCAGTGGCCTATAAACTAGACTCTTCCTAGAGGACAGTTGCGTCGCCAAGAAGGGTGGCTCATCGCGAGGCTCATCAGGTGGGTTCCAAGGGCCAGCCTTAAGACCCCTGGTGAGGACCAAGGGCAAAGTCCCGGTGAGGGTCTAGGGGAAATCCCCCAGAACCTCCTAGGTTTTAGGGGTTTTGTGAGGTTAAAGTCGTCATTAAAGGGTAAATCTACTGACTTAACACTGGTCTTAAATTACCTCCATGGTAACTTCAAGTAAGATTTTTGGTAAAACATCTAATGAAACTACTACCAAGAGTGGATTCGGCTAACATTTTGAAAAAGGGGAGATGAACCATAGAGAAAGAACTTGATGGGCAATTCAATGTGAGTGTCCTGGTGGGGTCCAGGGGGCGAGGCCCCGGAAGCTGCTGAGTTTTAAGGTTTTGCGACGTATTAACGTGTATTTTAAGGGTAATTCTGTTGTCTTTACACTGGTCTAAAAGTTACTTCCAGTCTGGGGCAACTTCAAGTAAGATTTTGTTGGTAACGAATCTAGTGAAACATACTCCCACGAGCGGACTCGGCTGACATTTTGGGGATCCGAACTAAAAAGAGAAAGACAAAGCAGTTGATGTGCAGTTAAATGTGTGATTCTCTTAAGGAAAGATGTATGCCTAATCATGCCTGAACTGCTACCTGAGGTGTACGTCACCTTCAGTTGGTGTAGTCGGTAGTGTGCGGAAAATTTTGAAAAAAAAAACGCGCTCGGTGGCGCCATGAGTTGAGTCCAGCAGTGCTCCTGCAAAATTTTTGTGCCCTCAGTGCCCCATAGAATGAAGAGTCTGGTGACGCCACTGCAGGAACTTACGCTTTGTATCACAAAACTGGCTACTGATTCTTCGATCTTTCTGAAAGATGCTTCCAAATATTGTTGCAGGATTCGTTTTACAGAGACCTCCTTTAGAAGCAAGAGAAATCCATTCAATGACAATAATCTAGTGACTCATTTGTTTCCTCTTTTACAGGCGGGAAAATCCAATTTTTGACAGCTCTAGTTGAACCTTAGTGAAGATAGGAAAGGTCTCACGGGGGCATACCACTGGTGAAAAATTGCTCCCCTAAGTCAATAAAAGGCTACAGGTCAGGGCAGTCACTTACAACATTCCTAGTGGTCTGTGCAGGGAGAAATAAATGGATGCAATAGAACTGAATGAATTCAACTTACTGGGTGCAACCTAGGCTATAGTAGTAAAGCTACGGTAACTTTCACCGAAGTCAGTGAACCTAGGCAGTCACAGAGACCGGATGCAACAGAATCGCTTTACAGTGTTGGAGCTACGGGAGGAGAGAGGGGTCGAGAGGGGGGGATCTGCCCCGCAGATTTTTTCCTTCCCCACCCCGCCCCAGGTTAGATGATTTTGGAGTTAGGTTAACCAAAAAATGAGAATGAGCTAGGCCTATACCACTCTTGAAACGTAATTTTTCATCCAGAGAAATGCTAAAATGGCAGAGCTTCCGGGACTTCGCTTTGGATCCCCATCTGCAGGAGTTGTGGCTATAAGTTAGGTTCGGTCTCGCACTGTGCACGAAAATATTTGCCGGAATATTTTTCTTTGCCCCACCCCCCCTCCCCCAATCGTCACTTTCTGACCCCGCTACGGCTTTTAAACCATATTAGTTGAAAAGAATCACTCTGATATGAAAGGCACAGGAAAATTATACCCGCATGGACCTAAAATTTCTGATACAGAGTGGGGTTGTGTTCACCGAAGCCGACAGAAATTCGAAACCGTGGTATAGGCTACAGGGGAAGGGCATAAACGGACTCGACACAGTGATTTTGAGACTGTCGGCATGTCGTGTGTCGCGCTAAGGGAGCATGTGTGATGCCGCGTCTTCCCAAACTCCTTACCTTTGAGAAATTTTTGTTCAGTTATAGGAGGCGAAATGGGACGTGCTTTGGGTGTAAAAACTTTTTAACTTAAATGACGTTTCAGAGATGGAGTGCAAACCATGACGAATTCGCGCGTACAGTACTGAAACTTTGCATTACATGTGATTTCCTTGACAAAACTTGCATTGTGTAAGGATCGTCATCGAGCAGGGGCACGCATTCACCTATATGCTGGTGTAACTTACTCATGCATGGAGTGGAGTCAGTAGTAACTTAGAGTTAAGAGGGCCGAAATATATTTTGCTTTAAAATTGTTCTAAAACCCCATACCGTTGAAAAATTTGAATGCGAATGAAACAGTCACGGTGCCAGGTTAAATTAAGAAATAAAAAATATGGAATCGAAAGTAATAGCACAAGAGAAACTTGTTTTGAAACAACAGTAAATCTCACTAATTTCTCCCTCAAAGTACCTTTCTTTGTATTTCAGGGCTTAAAAAATAGCATGTCCGAGGTAAATCAATGACCTTCTCATAAATTTCCCACTTCAGGGAGAAAAACATGATTGTCACACGTGATTCTCACGAAATAAGATCGGCTATAGTAGTACACTAATTCACATTGGGATGACTACATAGTCCATTTGAAGTGCACAAAGAGCACGATAAATTTGGTAATTTGGGGAAATTTTCATGATAGAAAACGATTAAAATTAAAAAAAAAAAAACATCTGTTTATCGTTCAAACGACACCTCAACGTACCCCTGCAGAAATGGGATGAAGATGTACCTCTAATTTTTTTACAAGTGTCTTATACAGAATACTTCCATGGAATTTTACCTTTATAGTGTCAACACCGTCACAGAGCTCATAAGGCTAAGGATCGGTGGGGTTCGTTTACTTACTGGGTAGATGCAGTCTAATAAAACTATCGGCCATACTCAGAGACTCAGAATAATAATATGAACACGGTTTCTATAATGTAAAACAATATGTACAATTTATTCGATACTCAGGCTCTCATTAGCCATATCTCATTTGAGTATGAATAATTAAAACAATAACATAATATGAATAACATTGACAAACAACTGAATTAACTCAAAGGAACATCTTAGGCCCAACAGTAGTAGTCATCTGGAATGACGCGGCAATCTGATGCGGGTAGGAACCCTCTTCCGACCCTCTAGGCTCTATAGGTTGATACCCTTTCCTGCATCTCATACGAGGCACGGCACGGCAGGGGCGTCACACCTAGCATCTAGGGCGGGGACCTATCCGGCGTCTATAAGGGGCTAATTATACAGTACGACCGGCGTCTAAAAACACATCCGGCGTCAAAATACAGTGATCGATAACAGACAGAATGACCTGAAATGGTTGGTCAAACCATAAACTTTACTAGCATGACGGCACAGGCTCACAACCAGGCGAAGTCAGCAAATGAGTGCCAAATAATTAACTAACAGCATAACATCATGGGGGCACATGTAACATCATTGCTTAAGGGGGGAATTATATACAGGGGGCAAAATAATAAAATAACATATAGGTGCAAAAGTAAAATAAATGCAATGATATAAGACTACAGTATAAGACACTTCTCGAATACAAAACACTAGAATACATATCGCCATGAATACTGATTATGCATAGTGTTAAGCACCATAAAATACTTTCAAGTCACTGTTCAATTATAATCTTTCAATTGACAACATCTTATTACTTGAATAATAAGTAACAATTTGCAAACTGGAATATATACACAAGCCAATAACTGGAGCTTATATAGGACTCCAAAACAATCTTTCAATTTCACCTAAATACTTTAATTAAAACACAACTTGTTATAGACCAATTGATCTAGCCACCTGTTTCGAAGGACTACAGAGTGAGAAATACTTGGAGATATATGCTTGTATGTCATACCCAACTCTGAGCAACAATAAATAAAGCAATCATATCTACACTGGGCCTCTGGGGGATACCCACAAGCAGACTACACTCTGAATGGCCTACAAAACTCTGAACCAATCACATTCTAGAAGGTCAGAGGTTCTTCTAAGTAATAGCCATGCTACAGCTGGAAATGTATATGCTCACATACCAACAGTACACGCTTGTTTACTCACAACAAATAAGTCTATTGTAGCACTAAATATACACAAAGGCTTCACACAGCCACTCTTTACTGGTCACTCTAACAGCGTTGCCAATGAAACATGCTTCTGGACACAGTTCAGTGATTTCATGCAAGGCTAATTCCTGCCTTACAAATAGTGCACAATTTACTACAGAATATATCTCAATAACTCCTCTTGTCATTTATCTGTAAGTCCGATATTATTTTAACTATAACTCTCGCTACAGACTTAGACATAAATTAGGGTATTCTCTCATCACCCTAAACACCTCAAATACAAGTTGCTAAAGTACCTGACATGGGAGTCTGGTATTAAAGTCTTCTCAAGTTAATAGTCGATTGCAATAAATAGAAACTTATCAACCAGTAGCCATCCAGCTAAATTGTATGAAACAACTTTGAATTTGAATCTTATCGTATTTACTGTAGGAGACACTTGGGAGGCGTCCCTAACTTACACATGCAACAGACTACCATACAAAATTAGACTTAACAACTTAGATAAAATATTCAGTTGAAAGCGGGGTATGTCTATAACGAAGACTTCGAAAACGAAGACAGAAGACCTCGAAAAGGAAGACCTGGAAAAGGAAGACCTCGAAAACGAAGACTACTTGTAGCTTACGGACATTGTAGTGTGTTGGGAACATAAGAGCTCAAAGCATTCCGTAGGCTTATCGCGTAACATACATACTATTCAAATACGGTAAATGACACGTAATTTAAAAACGATACGGATAAAGTATGAATTCCTACTCGATTTCAGACTTAAACACTTCTTAAACACCGTTCTTGGGTGCCTTTAACAGTTTCATCACTCAATCCGACGATTAGAACAGTGAAAGAGTTCATTTTCTTCGAGTCTTCGTTTTCCAGTCTTCGTTTTCGAAAATGGCAGAATAGGTCAAACTCGAAAACGAAGACCGAAAAACGAAGACCTTGCCAATTCAGTTAGTTTTTCCTTTCAAATCGCTAAAACTGTATCCTAGCTGCAAAAAAATCAAATTGCCAGCCTTGTTTTAATTATTCAAGGGGTATTCCAATGCGACAAAAGAAAAATTGCGACCTGCGTATACTGATAGTATCTTGAATGTACCTCAGTGGCTTCCGTAGGCTAATCTCGTAACATTTTTATGCTGGAAATAGGATAAATTGGGAATTTCTACTCAATAAAGTACTCTAAACCACTTCTCAAACACCGTTCTTGGGTGCCTTTAACAGTTTCATCACTCAATCCGACGATTAGAACAGTGAAAGAGTTCATTTTCTTCGAGTCTTCGTTTTCCAGTCTTCGTTTTCGAAAATGGCAGAATAGGTCAAACTCGAAAACGAAGACCGAAAAACGAAGACCTTGCCAATTCAGTTAGTTTTTCCTTTCAAATCGCTAAAACTGTATCCTAGCTGCAAAAAATTCAAATTGCCAGCCTTGTTTTAATTATTCAAGGGGTATTCCAATGCGACAAAAGAAAAATTGCGATCTGCGTATACTGATAGTATCTTGAATGTACCTCAGTGGCTTCCGTAGGCTAACCTCGTAACATTTTTATGCTGGAAATAGGATAAATTGGGAATTCCTACTCAATGAAGTACTCTAAACCACTTCTCAAACACCGTTCTTGGGTGCCTTTAACAGTTTCATCACTCAATCCGACGATTAGAACAGTGAAAGAGTTCATTTTCTTCGAGTCTTCGTTTTCCAGTCTTCGTTTTCGAAAATGGCAGAATAGGTCAAACTCGAAAACAAATCATTTAAACTGTATCGTATGTGCATTAAAATCAAAGTGCCAGCCTTGTTTTAATTTTTCCAAGGTGTATTCCATTGCGATAAAAGAAAAATTGCGAACTGCGTATTCTGATAGTATACCCTGAATGTATCGTAACATTTGTGTGCTGAAACAATGATTAATTTAGAATTCCTGTTCGACTTAGGACTAAACCACTCCTTCTAAGAGGTTCTTGAATGCCTATACCAGTCTCATCAGTCAATCCAATGTAACGCAAGTGCCAGTGTTGCTTTATTGTATTCGAAGTGTATTTGAAAGCTACCTAAGAAAAGTCTCACTATTCTTGAACGATCCTCGGTGACTTCCGAGGCTAATTTATAACCTCCTAATACTTTTTATGCACGGGAAAAAGAACGAATTGGAAATCCACGTTAATTGAAGTCTCAACTTCTATTTCAAACCGTTAACTGGTTAATGAGTATTTACTACAGTCCTTTCACTCCTTCCAGTGATTTGAACAATAAAACAATTGCTCTAAGCCCAGGAGGCTTTGTCCCACATGTGGGGGTGGGAGAGGTTTCAAGCTCCCGCAGGGGGTAAAATACGTGTTTATAATATGATCCAAGGAAAATAATATCGCAATATGTTTGTGTCTGTCTTATTAAGAAAGAAATTCCTGTGTAGTTTTATTGAAGAAATTTGAAACAAAGTTGACTATATAGAAGAGAGTCACAAAACTTTGTATTTTGAGATCGGGATAACTTGGGTTTATTAGTTTGGGTTCCCTTGTTTAAGTTACGTTGTAAGTTATGTCTTCAGGTGTGTTATCTCCGGAGTTGCCTCCCTTGTCTCTCCTTTCGAATGGTCATGTTGTCAGTAGCTTGAGTAGGTTTCTTCATGTGTTAAACATCATTGGAATAGCAGAAGGAACGAAAAAGGACAAGGATAAATTGACTCGATTCATGACAATTTCTTTATTAATTTTCAATATCTTTTTATAGAAGGACTTAAAATGAATCATTTTGTAATCACATGCCATCGCTAATCATGTGTTTTAGGTGTGTACAGACTATGTACTAGTCTAGTGTTTTGCTTCATTGTCAAGACGTTCAAACGGACGTAACAGAATCACAAATATTCGTCTCCACAAAAATAATTTACATGTTTCCTTGTTGCTTTTATACGTGAGCTTCCCTCACATTACATTTCTTTATACACGAGGAATAAAAGTAGTGTGAAAACGACGATAACATGAGATAGCACCGAATCAAGCAGTGATAAATCGTTCACTTATCTTCTTATAAATACAGACAAAACACGAAATACGTTAATATTTCCAAAAGGAAAAATGCTCTATATCTTATGATGCGTTATGATTATGATAAATTTGTTCATGAAGGATGAAAGATTAGAAAATACTAGCATGGGGAGTCCTTTAAGGGTTATCTATCAAATTTATCAAGGGTGCATCAGCTCAAGATTAAATTTATAAGCAATACATGCAATGTATTACGACCACGCAGTCTACTTTAACGGCAATATTTACCTATTATGACGTCCGCATTCTTCTATGAAGTTCTTGTACCAAGATATGGAAACATATAATTTAAAAGCATAACTTGTAATGATTGGAGGCAATAATTACGCTCAATGCTTTATATGAGAAAGCTCGATTCACCTTAATTCTTAGTAAACTTGGATGGCATACTTTCATCAAAGTTGTAAATATTAACGATTTTACATGGCTTACAAGTGTTTGAACGGCATTGCCCTACGGTATATTGAAGACGTCTCCCAATTAACGAGAAATGAACATTTCCATCCCATAAGATCAACCTTATCTACTATTCCTGTTCTGTCAGTGAATGACCGAATCTTACGATGAGAAATTTTGTAACGAATTGGAACGCTTTAATAAAATGGTCCCTTGTTTAGTTTCAGACAATTAGTTAACAATTATATGTAATTTATTGTGTTTATACGTACAGACAACTTGTGAGATTGAGTATTCTAACGTATTATTTCTTTTCATTCTCCATGCTTCCATGCTTACATTTTCAATGGTTCTTATTTTCGGATTTTTAATATTGGATAACGTTGTACGTGCTGCGCTTGGAAAGTGTAATGTGATTTACATACAAGGAATAGGAAATGCGACAAGTACACTACCACAAAGAGTCATGACAAGGTCAATAATATTTTATAATTATGTAATACCATCTCATCAGCCAAACTAGCGAGTCATTCATTGAAAATATTTGTTTCAATTAGGTTGTTCCTTTTTTTTCCCTTCTTTTTCGAGATTAGTCTATTCTGCCGGTATCGGGACGACAGTCTCAAAGTGACGATATCTATTTAACGTAGTCTCATTACATTGTGTCATTAACATGTCACGCCATTTAAAGTCTATTCCACACACAAATAAACTAAATACCTGCCATGTGAAGAACGCATACATTCACTGTACGAAAGTACCTGTAAAATTTACACTAAATTACTGGCCGCTGGGCAGCCACTAATTTTGTGTAAATTTTACACTGCCACACAGTATATCGTTAAACTATTTGTACAGTAAGCAGGTAAGAAAACTGTAATTTTACAGTCTCACGAAAGGTACTGTAAGATGATCACAATTGATTTCATTTAATTTACATATGCAGAGACGGGATAGAGTGAATTTTAAGATTTACTTACGCAAAGTCTTGAATTGCAAGTACAATCAAATACATACTTCGAGGATTTTTACATTCTAAAAAACGGACACGATCAGACTGTCGATAGGACTCCATGTGGCCATCAAAAAGAAAAAACTGAGTCCGGAGGATGAGAAGAAGTAAAATCCCCCTTTTTCAAAACATGATCTTTGCATGGCGGATACAGGTTATATATTTTAAACACCAAGCAACCCGCTTCTGTGAAAAGAATTGTACTGCATTGTTCCTTTGGAATACAATCAAACGAATCAATGGTAGAGATCAATAATAAAAGCTTACACATTTCACAATCAAATTGCAGTAAAACGTTGTGCAAAGGAATTACGTAAATAATTAAAGACTCGATAATTAACTGTTTCACCTCAAAGAAACTGACTATTCATGACTATTAAATACTCTTCGCGCCAAATGAATACGTTCACGTATGGGATACGTGTACAGGCTCAGGATGAACGCGTTTTACGTAAACGTGTGTTAACAGTAAATTTACTGCACTCTAAAAAATATTTAAACGATTTTGTTTAAAAATTAGGATACTCACGAAAATGAGTATTTCTACTCGAAATAAGTGAGTACTTCAACTCAATTTGTGTAAAATTTTGCACAAATTCAGCAATTTGTGTAAAATTTATATCCTAATTTTTAAACAAAATCGTTTAAATATTTTTTAGAGTGTGTACAGAAATGACTACATTATCTTACTGTAAGCGAATAATGCAAATTACTGTAAAAACTGCATCGATTTAAACAGTGCTCTTAACTTCAGTTCGGCTGTTGAAAGACACAGTAGGCCTATGTTTGTAAAAAAGATTCATGAATTACTACGAGTTTTCTATATCACCTCGGATGTCCTTTGACTTGGGGCTTGTTCCACAAAGAGTTACGCACGATCTTAAGTTTAATTTACTGTTGGCTTAAGTATGGTGAATCAAACTTAAGATTGTGCGTAACTCTTTGTGGAATGGGCCCCAGCACTTAAAATACAGTAGGAACTTCTTCGTGGCAAGATGCATCTATACACCAAGTATGAAAACTGCCCGTTTCCAAAGATGAGATTTGGCGTTAATGAGCAAGCGTCGTAATCACGCATACTCACGTTATCATGTCTGCATAGGTTTCTCTTTCAAAAAACAAAACAAAAAAAAAAAAAACGGACATTGTGGATTAATTAAGTTAATAAAGACAAAATTCTATAGCCATGAGTGACCCCGTGCATGTTCGACTAGCTACGAACAATATTTTTCTTAAGACTTATATGAAATTTGTACAACTAAAAGGGCGAAACAGGTGATACCACAAAGCAAAATTGCTTGCCGCTGAAATGTAAGTCTGTTTTTTTTTTTAAATGACAGTGCTTTGTAATGTATCCACAAAGTATTCAAGCTTCGTACATTGAGATATCATGTATATCGGGTTCAGAGATAAGGGACTCAACGACTAACGAGATTCACCTTTGAACACTCACTAAATCGCAGGCGTTTTTTGTTTGTTGTTTGTTTGTTTGTTTTTTTTATTTTGTTTTTTGTTTTTTTTGAAAGAAAAACCTATGCAGACATGATAACGTGAGTATGCGTGATTACGACGCTTGTTCAGTTGCGTGGGCAGGCTGAGCAGGCGTGTTTAATTTGTGGTCTTTTGTCGTATTTTAAATCTTTTTTTTATCCAGTGCATCTTCACTTTTTAGCCTCTGGTTTAGATTTTTTGTGGCTTTTATGATTCTTAGGAGTTTTAGCGTTGTGTTTGTCGAGTTTTTAGTGCCACTTTTCTAGCTTTTTATCGTGTCAGGACGTGTCAATTCTTTCGCTGTCACATTCACGTTAGGTTAGTCGCATAGTAGTAGTGGTAGTAGTAGCAGTAGCAGTAGCAGTAGCAGTAGCAGTAGCAGTAGCAGTAGCAGTAGCAGTAGCAGTAGTAGGAGTAGGAGTATAGGCGACAGTGTTAGCCTAATGTTATACGTCAACCCCAGCCTTCAGCATTGCTACTAGCCTACCCAGTCTAGTACAGACAGGATCTACGTGGTGTATGGTTCCATTAGGGCTATTCCCTCAGGATGTAAATGCGATTTACTGCATGTTCATTCATCTTCTGCATTCTACTGTTGGTGAAATGGTGTAATCCTAACACTTCTGTCAATGCCATATCCCAGCTGACCAACTCAGCCACAAGTATTACCCGGGTGAGTTTGTTCCATACCTCTCTTCTTACATCAAAGGGATTAGGAGTTTACAGAAGATCGTATCTTGGGTATTATAGTAACCCTATTTCTAGATCGGTGCAAACCCTACTTTTACTTCTGATCTCTGGAGACATCCACCTAAATCCAGGCCCTAAATATCCTTGTGGAATATGTAGCAAGAATGTCAACTATAACCAGAAAGCAATGGAATGTGAAACATGCCTGGTTTGGTTCCATAATAAGTGTACTGGCATGAAAGATCAAATGTACCAGGTACACATGGAACATGATTCATATACATGGATTTGTTACAAGTGTGGTATGCCAAACTTCACGAACTCCTCCCTCTTCTTAATAGATAGTACTACAACTTCAAACTCATTTGACATTCTGACCCAAAGTGACTCAGATGTGTCTTTAAATGATGTCATTGGTACCCCATTGTATACGTCTAGCCCCAATAAAAATCAGTGTCCCCCAAATAGGCCTACAAGTACTAGTACTTCCCGTAATGGTTGGAGATCCAAGCGTAAACCGGCTCAGATGCCAATGAAGTTTCTGAATATCAACTTTCAGAGTATCAGAAATAAAATACCCGCCTTCCAAGTGTTGGTTAATAAAGAAAATCCGGACGTTATATTTGGAACTGAGACATGGCTAGATGGCTCCATTTATTCGAATGAAATCCTGCCATCATCCTACCATATTTTTAGGAAGGATCGGAGTACTAAAACCTCTGGAGGAGGCGTTCTTCTTGCTGTTAAGAATGACTTGATAGCTAAGGAGGAACCTGATCTCTCATCACAATGTGAATCTGTTTGGGCTAGTATCCACATGAAGGGTAGTAGAGCTGTATACTTTGGAGTTCTTTATAGATCTGATTCTGGTCGTAAAGAAGATGATCAGAAATACATTCAAGAACTCGAAACAATTATCCATAAGATTCCACGAAGTAGCCATATTTGGCTCTTAGGTGATTTCAACCTTCCTGACATCGACTGGGAGAATACCTGCTTTAAAACAGGAGGAAGGTACCAAGCTGTTAGTAAGCATGTTCTTGAACTTGCGCTTGCTTATAACCTCAAGCAGATAGTTACTTCCCCTACTAGAGATGGTAATATTTTAGACCTAGTCTTTACAAATACACCATCTTTTGTTCAGAACATTGCAATCTTACCTGGCCTTGGTGACCATGACGTCGTCTCTGTTGATGCCTTGCTTTCCCCACAGAAAATAAAGACTCCGCGTAGAAAAATTTATCTGTACAAAAAGGGCAAGTTTGATCTTATCTCCAGTGATATGGAGGAATTTGCCACCTCTTTTAGTAATGAGAATGTAGAAAAACTTAGTGTCAATGAGCTCTGGATGGACTTTAAGCAAGCTTTACTCACTTCAGTTGATAAGCATATCCCTAGTAGGTTATCTAGAAACAGCTCTCAGTTACCTTGGATTAAACATCCCCACATAAGGCTGATTCGACGGAAACAGCGTTTGTATAACAAAGCAAAAAGGTCAAATGACCCCTCAGACTGGGATCAATTCAAGAATTTCCGGCGCTCTACTGATCGTATTATTCGCAAATCTAGATCAGATTATCTCCTTAACGTTGGCCAGAGCCTGGAATCTGGAGATGCGAAGCCATTCTGGCGCTTTATTAAAAACGCTAGACAGAACTTTTCAGGTGTTGCTCCCCTAAAAACCGTGAGAGGCATTGCCACCTCCGCCATTGAAAAAGCAAATGTTTTAAATGCACAGTTCCAATCTGTATTCACTCACGAGGACTACACTAGTGTCCCTACCCAGCACGGGGATTTTCCAGAGATGGCACCTATTGATGTTACAGTCCCAGGCGTCGAGAAACTGTTGAACGATCTCAACATCCAGAACGCCCCCGGCCCTGATGGGTTAATACCAAAAGTTCTTATAAGGAATGTGCCAGTAGTGCTGCGCAAATACTGACTATCATCTACCGTAAATCAATCTCTACGGGTCAGCTTCCTGAAGATTGGCTGACTGCAAATGTAACTCCATTATTTAAAAATGGAAATCGCTCGGATCCTAGTAATTATCGTCCTGTATCCCTTACATCTATTCCATGTAAGTTGTTAGAGCATATCATACATTCAAATGTCATGGGTCACTTAGAAGACCATGGCTATCTCCATGACAAGCAACATGGTTTCCGCAAGGGTCTCTCTTGCGAAACTCAATTAGCCTTGACAATCAATGACATTGCCAGAATCCGTGATGATAAAGGTCAAGTAGATGTTATCATTATGGATTTCAGTAAAGCATTTGATACCGTTCCTCATGAACGGCTCCTAGCTAAATTAAAACATGCAGGGGTTTGTAACTCACTACATACCTGGATTAGAAATTTTCTCACTAAAAGAACTCAAAAGGTCACTCTCGATGGAGTGTCTTCTCCCCCAGTGAGCGTGACCTCAGGAGTCCCACAAGGTACGGTTCTGGGTCCCCTACTCTTCCTAATCTACCTTAATGATATTGCAGAGACTTTGTCTTCTGAAATCCGTCTTTTAGCCGACGACTGTATTTTATATAGGCAAATTAAAAATGAACATGACACTAGAGAGCTCCAAACAGACTTTGATAAACTCACATGTGCATGGGAACAACGCTGGCAGATGAAATTCAATACAAAGAAGTGCTGTGCTATGCACATAACCCATAAAAAGAACGCAATCAAATACTCCTATCAGATGGGCGATTTGATTTTAGAAACAGTTGAAAATCATACTTACTTAGGGCTGGAAATAAATAACAAATTAAGTTGGGCGAATCATGTCCATAAGGTGACCTCAAAGGGAAATCAAATCCTTGGCCTGCTTCGCAGAAATCTGTATAGTTGTAACCGTGAGATAAAAACAGTGGCATACAAAAGCTTAGTAAGGCCACGACTTGAATATAGTGCCTCTGTCTGGGACCCCTATCAGAAAGACTTGAAAAATCAGCTCGAGGGGGTCCAGCGTCGTAGTGCAAGGTTCGTCTGCAAAAGCGGCCAGCGTCACAGACATGATTTCTAGTCTAGGGTGGGAATCACTGGAGCATAGGAGGGCTGCCCAAAGATTGAGACCCTTATTTATAAGTCTGTCAATAAATTAGTAGCAATTGATACTGATTCTTACCAGTTAGTTCCTTCTATTGGTGTGTCTACTAGAGCACATGCCTCTAGTTCTTTTGTGAAATTATCTACCCGCAAAGATTGTTATAAATAGTCACTGTTCCCTAGGACTTTTGCTGAATGGAACTGCCTCCCACCCAGTATTAGGGATGCCCCCACTGTGAGTGCTTTTAAGTCGGGGTTAAATTCTGTGAGTCTTGAAGAAATTATTAGTAGAGCCCATTTTAGTAATTAGTACGCTGCTCAGCCTTCTGTGCCTGCATGTTACATCCCGTCTCGCGGAGTTTATGCAGTATTTCACCAGAACCAGAACCACATAACATGTGTCGCATTTATCGCATTTTGTCGCATTAGAATACCCCTTGAATAATTAAAACAAGGCTGGCAATTTGATTTTTTTTCCGGCTAGGATACAGTTTTAGCGATTTGAAAGGAAAAATTAACTGAATTGGCAAGGTCTTCGTTTTTCGGTCTTCGTTTTCGAGTTCGACCTATTCTGCCATTTTCGAAAACGAATACTCGAAGAAAATAAACCCTTTCACTATTGTAATCGTTGGATTGAGTGATGGAACTGTTATAGGCACTCAAGAACGATGTTTAAGAAGTGGTTTAGAGTACTTAATTGAGTAGGAATTCACAATTTATCCTATTTCCAGCCAGAGGCGTCACCAGACTTTTCATTCGGGGGGGGGGGGGGCACTGGGGTGGCACAACAATATTGCAGGGGGGCACTGCTAAACTCCACACATGGCATCGTGGGCGCCACAGAGCGCAAAGCGCGAGGCTCAGCGGGTGGGGTCCAGGGGCGCGCCCTGGAGCCCCTGGTAAGGTCCAGGGGCAAGGCCCCTGATGGGATCCAGGGGCAAAGCCCCGGTGGGGGTCCAGGGGGCGAAGCCCCCGGAAGCTCCTGGGTTTTAGCGTGTTTGTGAGGCACTAAAGTCGCTATTTAAGTGTTCTTCTATTGACTTAACACTGGTCTCAAAAATACCTCCAGAGTAACTTCCAGTAAGAAGTTTTGGTAAACCAGAAAGCCAAAAGGCTTAGTGATTCCTTGCCATAAAATACCTTACCTGCTTTCAAATTGACAGTGTTTGATGGATTTTTTTTACATTTTAGGCACAGGATTTTCGCAATTTTACAGCTGGTGACCTCAAATGACCTTTGACCTCTACCAAACACAAAATGCTTCTTTCTCTCAACATGACAAATCTATATACCAAATATGAAGAGTGTATATCACTCCTACCTGAAGATATCATGTTTACAAGCCATTTTCGGCGTTTTCACAATTTTACCGCTGGTGACCTCAAATGACCTTTGACATGTATCAAAAACAATAGGCTTCTTCCTCTCAACATGACAAATCTATATACCAAGTATGAAAATTGTCGAGCGATCCTATCTGAAGATATCGTGTTTACAAGCTATTTTCGAAGTTGTCGCAATTTTACTGCTGGTGACCTTAAATGACCTTTGACCTCTACCAAAAACAATAGGGTTCTTCCTCTCAACATGATTAATCTATATACCAAATATGAAAAGTGTCGGACATTCCTAACTTAAGATATCGTGTTTACAGGCAAGTGTCACAAACACACACACACATACACACGCACACACACACACACACGACATCACCATCGCATAGATTCCTTGCCTGCCTACGGCAAGGAATCAAAAAGTGATTCAACTACCAAGTGAAGATCCGGCTGACATTTTGAAAAAGGGCAAGATGAACTATTGAGAACAGAATTTGGTGGGCAGTTCATATGTGTCTCGGTTGGGGTCCAGGGGCGAGGCCCGGAAGTTCCTGGGTTTTAAGGGGTTTGTTAGGTATTCAGGTCGTTATTTACGGTTATTCTGTTTTCTTAACACTGGACTCAAAAAAAAAAAAAAACTTCCAGGGCAACTTCAATTAAGAATTTATTGGTAACAAAACTATTGAAACAACTTTCAAGAGCGGATCCGGCTGATATTTAGAAGAAGGAGAGCTGAACTCGAGAGAGAAAGAGAAAGCAGTTAGATGTGATCCTCTTAAGGAAAAAATGTAGGCCTATATAATTCTGCTTGAACGGTTACCTGAGCTATGCGCCACCTTCAGCTGGAAGTGTGCAGAAATTTTTGAAAAACGCAACCCCTCAGACAGCCGGAAATGGCATTTTCCAGGTGTTTTTGCGATATTTTAGTTGAAAAGTATGAAAATTACTGTCTTTTCTCGTCAAAAGAAGAATCCAATCTTAAATATTTCATAGTCACACTCTGACTAAAGAAGGCATATCGTTTTTTAAAAATCTCAAATCTCATTTAGGGGGGCACACGGGGGGGGGGGGGGAGCACAAAATTTTTCAGGGGGGGATGTGCCCCCTGCCCCCCTTGGTGACGCCACTGTTTCCAGCATAAAAATGTTACGAGATTAGCCTACGGAAGCCACTGAGGTACATTCAAGATACTATCAGTATACGCAGATCGCAATTTTTCTTTTGTCGCATTGGAATACCCCTTGAATAATTAAAACAAGGCTGGCAATTTGATTTTTTTGCAGCTAGGATACAGTTTTAGCGATTTGAAAGGAAAAACTAACTGAATTGGCAAGGTCTTCGTTTTTCGGTCTTCGTTTTCGAGTTTGACCTATTCTGCCATTTTCGAAAACGAAGACTGGAAAACGAAGACTCGAAGAAAATGAACTCTTTCTCTGTTCTAATCGTCGGATTGAGTGATGAAACTGTTAAAGGCACCCAAGAACGGTGTTTGAGAAGTGGTTTAGAGTACTTTATTGAGTAGAAATTCCCAATTTATCCTATTTCCAGCATAAAAATGTTACGAGATTAGCCTACGGAAGCCACTGAGGTACATTCAAGATACTATCAGTATACGCAGATCGCAATTTTTCTTTTGTCGCATTGGAATACCCCTTGAATAATTAAAACAAGGCTGGCAATTTGATTTTTTTGCAGCTAGGATACAGTTTTAGCGATTTGAAAGGAAAAACTAACTGAATTGGCAAGGTCTTCGTTTTTCGGTCTTCGTTTTCGAGTTTGACCTATTCTGCCATTTTCGAAAACGAAGACTGGAAAACGAAGACTCGAAGAAAATGAACTCTTTCACTGTTCCAATCGTCGGATTGAGTGATGAAACTGTTAAAGGCACCCAAGAACGGTGTTGGAGAAGTGGTTAAGAGTACTTTATTGAGTAGGAATTCCCAATTTATCCTATTTCCAGCATAAAAATGTAACGAGATTAGCCTACGGAAGCCACTGAGGTACATTCAAGATACTATCAGTATACGCAGATCGCAATTTTTCTTTTGTCGCATTGGAATACCTCTTGAATAATTAAAACAAGGCTGGCAATATGATTTTTTGCAGCTAGGATACAGTTTTAGCGATTTGAAAGGAAAAACTAACTGAATTGGCAAGGTCTTCGTTTTTCGGTCTTCGTTTTCGAGTTTGACCTATTCTGCCATTTTCGAAAACGAAGACTGGAAAACGAAGACTCGAAGAAAATGAACTCTTTCTCTGTTCTAATCGTCGGATTGAGTGATGAAACTGTTAAAGGCACCCAAGAACGGTGTTTGAGAAGTGGTTTAGAGTACTTTATTGAGTAGAAATTCCCAATTTATCCTATTTCCAGCATAAAAATATTACGAGATTAGCCTACGGAAGCCATTGAGGTACATTCAAGATACTATCAGTATACGCAGATCGCAATTTTTCTTTTGTCGCATTGGAATACCCCTTGAATAATTAAAACAAGGCTGGCACTTTGATTTTTTTGCAGCTAGGATACAGTTTTAGCGATTTGAAAGGAAAAACTAACTGAATTGGCAAGGTCTTCGTTTTTCGGTCTTCGTTTTCGAGTTTGACCTATTCTGCCATTTTCGAAAACGAAGACTGGAAAACGAAGACTCGAAGAAAATGAGCTCTTTCACTGTTCTAATCGTCGGATTGAGTGATGAAACTGTTAAAGGCACCCAAGAACGGTGTTTGAGAAGTGGTTTAGAGAACTTTATTGAGTAGGAATTCCCAATTTATCCTATTTCCAGCATAAAAATGTTACGAGATTAGCCTACGGAAGCCACTGAGGTACATTCAAGATACTATCAGTATACGCAGATCGCAATTTTTCTTTTGTCGCATTGGAATACCCCTTGAATAATTAAAACAAGGCTGGCAATTTGATTTTTTTGCAGCTAGGATACAGTTTTAGCGATTTGAAAGGAAAAACTAACTGAATTGGCAAGGTCTTCGTTTTTCGGTCTTCGTTTTCGAGTTTGACCTATTCTGCCATTTTCGAAAACGAAGACTGGAAAACGAAGACTCGAAGAAAATGAACTCTTTCACTGTTCTAATCGTCGGATTGAGTGATGAAACTGTTAAAGGCACCCAAGAACGGTGTTTGAGAAGTGGTTTAGAGTACTTTATTGAGTAGAAATTCCCAATTTATCCTATTTCCAGCATAAAAATGTTACGAGATTAGCCTACGGAAGCCACTGAGGTACATTCAAGATACTATCAGTATACGCAGATCGCAATTTTTCTTTTGTCGCATTGGAATACCCCTTGAATAATTAAAACAAGGCTGGCAATTTGATTTTTTTGCAGCTAGGATACAGTTTTAGCGATTTGAAAGGAAAAACTAACTGAATTGGCAAGGTCTTCGTTTTTCGGTCTTCGTTTTCGAGTTTGACCTATTCTGCCATTTTCGAAAACGAAGACTGGAAAACGAAGACTCGAAGAAAATGAACTCTTTCACTGTTCTAATCGTCGGATTGAGTGATGAAACTGTTAAAGGCACCCAAGAACGGTGTTTAAGAAGTGTTTAAGTCTGAAATCGAGTAGGAATTCATACTTTATCCGTATCGTTTTTAAATTACGTGTCATTTACCGTATTTGAATAGTATGTATGTTACGCGATAAGCCTACGGAATGCTTTGAGCTCTTATGTTCCCAACACACTACAATGTTCGTAAGCTACAATTAGTCTTCGTTTTCGAGGTCTTCCCTTTCGAGGTCTTCTGTCTTCGTTATAGACCTACCCGTTGAAAGCTCACCTGAAATGGTTGGTCAAACCATAAACTTTACTAGTATGACGGCACAGGCTCACAACCAGGCGAAGTCAGCAAATGAGTGGTCCATCCCTGAAATCAACCCTTTTTATCCCCATCTCAACTAATGTTTTACCTTGAAGTTTGGTAAGACCAAACAGGAAGAACAACATTTCTTGGGATAACAACAAAGCCTGCACCCACACAAAGGGTGTAACACACAGTTGAGGGACCATTATTTGGAAATTTAAATAAAGGGTTCACTTGTCCCTCATAGACGTCATTGGTTCATCACCCAATGTTTCTAAGTAAAGAGAGCTTAACAAGTGGAAACAACACTCACTAATCTGGCCTTATGTCATTAGGGGATTAGTTATCCTAGGAAAAGAGGACCACAGGACAGTTAATCCCTAATGCACACAATCTCTAGCTGGAAGAGGAGGGCGGAAGTTGGGTTAGTCATACCTACCTGCTTATGAAAGAGGGCAAAGACTTGTTACTCACACCCACCTGTAGGGTTGATAGCAAGGCTAATGGCTAGTCCCTTGGGGAGGGGCATTTGCAGTTTACTGTGTACAACTGCTGGGGACAGCTGTACTGTAAAATAGTAGTCTGCTACAATAGTATCATTTCTTTTTCAATTACGGTCATAAAATGCATGTACAGTAATGTACTTACGAAGCTACGCACCGTAACGAATGCGTAGCAGGCGTGCCAAAATTTTGCACCAGAAATCATTATGACAGAAGTTGCATGTAGGCTCTCTGTACCGAAACATCTTCACTTCTCTAACAAACAATATGTTTGTCAATTCTAAAATACTGTTACAAAATTGGAGAAACTGTACCTATCCACACCTTACTCAAACTTTGAACATTTCAAATTGTCAGAAAAGGTGACAATTGAAAAGAAAATGTGCCATGACGAACTGTTAAAAAGCTGAAAAGACTTCTGTCAAATTTGTGAGGCAGTGCTTTCACACATATTTCATTCTGGAATATTGAACTTAAAGGTCCAAATTGTTCCAACTAGAAATATTTTAACGGCTCCGGGACTGGAGATGATCAACCTTTCATTTGTACTGTTATATATTAGTGTGTAATGTGTAGCTGTGTCTTGTAGGCTAACTGTGGAAGTTTGATGTTTACATTTTACAACAAGGTTCGGGGAATTATAGGGATTGCAGCTTCATATTTAAAAGTGTTAGGTACAGTGCTAATAAGCGTATGGTATATTAGCGAAAAAAGATTGAGCTTTGGAAGGAGAGGGACCCGGTTAAACAGGAAAAGAGGTTCTGTGTCCTTTTTTACAGCGACCGAGAAGTCTACTCTTGATTTTAATCCTTCCAGTCAGCGCTGAGAGTTGTCCACACACAAATGCAACTGAAATTGCTTAAGTGCTCATCAATTTTTTTTTCCCTTGCCCTAGGATGCTCGGCTATACCACTTTTTTCATTTTACTTTTCGGCAATTTTGCTCTTGTGAATCTCCATCCCTGCTTTCTTACTGAAACTTTTCCATCGCACTGTGACCCTACCGGTATGTTTAATGCGTCCAGCCTGAACTTGTTCCACTTACTTGGACTCAGAGAGACTCAGACTAGGGATCTCTGGACTTGGATTTGGACCTAAGCTTGGATTCGAAGTCGCGGAATACATCAATTCTAGCCCCCTTTTTCGACCTGTTTTAATTTCCTAATCCAGACAAAAGCACAACACTCAACATGATGACTAGAGAACACTGGACTCAGACTTTGGCATGGACTCGGAATGAGCTTACGTTATTCGATTTGGACTTGGACTCGAGCTTTTCTGCAAGGGTTGCGCCAGCAGGGGAGGGAGCCCGGGCCATGCCCCCGTCAGGGAAAAGATTCAATTTCGTCAGAGACATCCATACGTTAAAAGATTCAAACCCGATAGATTTCACTCACCCCACCCCTCTCCAACGATCTTCAGATTTTGCCTACTGTAGGGAAGACCATACTTCATGGAAACTATCAAAATTCCCAATTTTCCTTACGAAACTTTTTTTACAATGTAAGCTTCAGGTTTTCAAACATTGTGAAAAGAAAGTCAAAACATTTCCCATTTTTACCGTACGACAAACATCACACCTCAACCAAATTCAGTATTGATTTTGAGCACATTGATGTTCAATACTGAAGACTCAAATCTTTCAGTTCTCCTCTGCAAATAACTAAATTTCTTCAAAATTTCTGCATAAAATTCTTCCAATATACTTAGGCGTTTGAGACGGGGAGGAGTCGCGGTGAAGAGACCCCCCCCCCCCACCAAATTTTGGCAAACTTTAAAATTCGGAAAGGAATGTGGGACAATTTCGGACAGACATTGAGTTATAAAAACTGAATTCTGATATTATTTTAGTTACAAGAATAACTCCGAAGCATGCTCGAAATCGTAAAAAAGATATGCCCGAAAAAGGGGGAAAACATGTTCAGGGTAAAATTTTCATGAATAGTTAGCAAGATTGCAAGACTTGGCTATACACAGTCGTCAGGCAAAGGAAAAGAGTTATTATTCGTGAGCTTTACTTCAGAGTCAACACAATGCCCAATATGGTCGATCCAAATCCTTTCAGACATTATTCAAATAAATTAAAAGTATTATAGTCTTTTTAACATTTTCATGAAAAACAGTAAAGATAATATAATAAAGCGACGTCCTAGAGAAGCCTATGGCCTAAAAGAAACAATGATTCCTCACCCATCTCAGGCAGGTTTTCAGTCTTGCGCGACACTATGCCCAAAGTGGCCATTAAATCTGAATTGCTTTAAGACTTGGCCCGAAAAATGTCCCCCCCCCCCCCCCAAAAAAAAAACAGGGCTTTGCCCATGCCACCCTTGTGACGTTTGCCTAATATGGTTTACAGGTCTATTGATGGCTAGGCCAAATTTTCAGAAAAAATTAAATGATTACAAAGATTTGTGACAAATTCAGGCGGCTTACTCTAAAATCTTTCCTCAGTTCTACTTCATAAGTATTGAAAGCAGTCTTAAAAATCTTCGGCCGAAATTGTAAAGCTCCTATACTCTAAAAACGTCCGGTTGAAATTGAACTGGACAAGGATCAAATGGGCACTGAACCTAAAAAGGTTTAAATATTTGACTACTTTGGAACCGAGCCTATACGAGTGCCTCAATCCTTTCAAAACATTGTCTGACACATAACAACGCATTATTGTGAAATTTTCCTGGAAAATTAAAACGATGACAAAAACCGAGACTCGTTGGGGCAGCTTGAAAAACGGCTATTCGTCAGCCTCACTTCATAGTCTTGGTCAACACTTTGCCGGAAATGGTAGAAGATTTGGGCGACACTTGCAAACATGTTCCGAGATGATTTCAATTGTCAGATTGTACGGGAACACGGGAGTGGACAGGTGTAGGCCTATACATGTACTAAACATTTTGCCCCCAAATATGGTAGAGGTACATTTTATGTGGTAATTTCCTACTTTGAAGGCTAACCTGCCCATTTTTGTTAAAGTGAGCACGTTATTGCAACAGAAAATTCAAAGAAAAAACTAATTAGATCTATTCACAAGCCTGCAGGGAATGCCATTTCCAGCCATCTGAGGTGTCGCAATTTTTCAAAATTTTCTGTACCCTTCACGCGAACTGATGGTGACGCTGTGGCCTAGCTTTACGCAGGTTTCTTATAAAAAAAAATTAACCTTCGGCCTCTGATGTAACATGTGAAACCTTTGCGAACGGGAGTGGGGTGGGGAGAAAGGGAAATTTTCACTGAGTAAATGTGGTCATTTGCCCCCTCTCCTTGATAATTAGTGAACCCCAGATATTCGCCACTGATGAGGGCAGTACGTAGACTTACAAATAAAATGAGTAACCCCAAACGAATTTCAGTATCCCATGTAACTTTTCTGATTTTGCTCATATGAACTGCAGATTCTTCAATAAACACAGACCTTGCAATATGCTAACGAATTTCTACCAAAATTCTCAAGTTTTCTTCAAAACAAGCCCCGGTTTGTTAAATATTTGTAGAAAAGAAGCCCAAAGTATCGGGGCACTACGCGGGCTTCAAATTCTACCAGCCGCGTTCAACCTGGACTGTCTTATCACCTTTTCGGGGCTTCGAAATGCTGCCCCTCCCCCGTCGGGCAAACCTTGGCGCCACCCATGGCTTGTTGGACTCAACAACAGCACTGAATATGTAACAGAGTCATTACTATTTCAGCTTAGTATATATATATGGTATTACTTTTCACGCTGTTTATATGATATGCTTTTGGCCTATTTTCAAATAATCACGACTTGCGTTATCTATGTTGAAATGTATATTGTAAATTGCAACAAATCGACATAAACATTCCGCTTTGCCATTCCTTAGCCCCGTCCCTTACCCTCATTCTTCTTTAGTCTTTCTTCTTTTTTTAATTTCCCGTCTTATTACTGACTGACCGCTTTTCAACTCTACCTTCAAGACTGGAAATTATACATGGCTGCATGGTGAACCTCAATCCCAACTCTGGTTCAAGTCCTTGAGTCTCCTGCAACCCATCGTCACACAGGCCTAACCTTACATAAATAAAAAGTCCGACTATTTGTTTAGGTTTTGTCACTGCATCTCTGTTCCAAAACACGTGCTTGCACCCCCACCCACTAACCTAACCCTCGTTCTAACACTTGTTCATTTGTTTAAAATATTCAAACCTCGAACAGAACAGACGCCATCTCCCGTTTTCTTTTAGCTAATCATATATATGTAGCTCAGACAGCCAGAGACTGATCAAATTTTCATAGTTTTATAGTTCTATGTGAATGGCTCCAACTCTCCCACCTTGTAGGGGATCTCTCGCTCTTTTCTCAGTAACAAAACAAATTAAGGAAACAATGACTTTGATGATGCCTGAAACGGCTAATTTCAACATTCTCCGGGACTCTTCTGACCCAGTAGCGTATTTAACATTGCAAAAACTTAAACTACTTAAAATCGCAAATAACTAGCATGTTTGAAATCGCTTCACGATTAATCAGTGACATCACTAAGGGACATAATGGACATTAGCAGATTTCCTTCAATCATAACCTTCCAATGCCCCCTTCCTAACCCCCTCCATCAGTTCTTAACCTTGCTTTTAAGTATGAAGCGTATGTGCCTCTTTCAACATGTTTAAGTCGCATAAGCATAAAACTATTCACAAAACGTTAGTTTCAAAGGTCTCGAGACTTGGGTCACCATAAGGAAGCTGGAACATTTGGAACTGGGTGTATAGACATAAAGCTGACAAAATAATTTTGGCAAGCAGGAATATATGAAATTGACTTATAGCCTATACCAAACACAGTACCAACCATGAATACATGTCAAGGACCCTCCCATCGTCATTGTTATGGTTATGGACTACCACTTTGAGTGCTTAAAATTACTTTGAGCAGTGATCAGAACAAATCCCCAAAATGGTCTCGGTATTCCAGCTATCCATTATTAAAGTGAGAATGATATATTCGTGAACTTGCAGACTACACTCTGATATAAATATGCACCACATGGGCTTCCTTACAGCTGCACTTTCTTTCATGAATATCTTAAAGTACTTTTTCACTAGCGAAGTGTTAGTAGCTAGCTCATTGCTGCAACAGGCATGCGTAGTGGACTACGGAGCTTTTAAGATGTCATGTAATAGACCTTATATCTGAACTAATTTGTCTATCTTGTGAAGTAACGTAGGTCTATGATCCTTTTTTAACATTGGCTTCCAGATACTTTATTGCATTACTTTAGTATATTAGAAGAACTGAACATTAAGTGTCTTTATATTTTAGTATTTTTCAAGAAGGATATTGAAATTTTAATAATAATAATGGCATGTTTGATATCTCAGCCAATATCTCGGTTAGAGGAAAATATCTAGAATTCCACTAGCAAATACATTATTTCGGTGTGTAAATACTGGCACTGCCAAATGAGCTGGGGGAGGGGGAAAATATTTTAAATGTGGTCCTGTGAGCATCCTGAGATGTCATTTTCTAGACCATAGTGCTTATATGCAGCCCACGTCGATTAAAAACGTTGGGATGGAAACAAAAACGTTTGTATGTTTAAAAGCGTAAGCAATTAAGAGATAAGGTTTACACGAATTTGGCAGAAGGGATCACAGTGCTTGAGACCTCACATTTTTCATATACTTTGGGGAGGCCCTGTTATCACCTCTCTATTATGTTAGAACAGAATTCGCCGCAGCTGTTATTATTTTCCATGTTTAGGTAGACGCAGTGCAGTTCAAACGATTATTTTCAAACGGACAAGAAGTTGTGCTGAAGTCCGTCAAGAATCTCAACAAGGAAAGAAGAAAACGTTTCAAATATTTCTTTAAGCTAAACATTTTTCAACAGTACATAGCACGTCCTAACATGTTTTAGCATATTCAGTATAGTTAAACAAGTTTTGAAATATTTTAGTATTCAGTGAACAGCAAATATACTTCAGCAGGATAGGTTTCTACTTATGTTATAAATACAACCAATAACCATAGGTAACGTCTGAAAATACATTCCAAAAATTGGGTGTTTGAAATACAACTTTGTAACAAGCTTAACTTCTTTAACTACATGCACTCTAAAAACAAGAGAGTGAGAGTGAATCTAGTCACTCTCTAATAGAGTGAAAAGGGTACATTCACTATATTGGAGTGTTAGTTCACTCCACGGGTAGTAAAATTCACTCCAAGAAGAGTGACATTTACTCTAGAAAGAAAGTGTCAAATTCTTTCACTCTTCTTGGAGTGAATTTCTGCTGTTTTGGCGTATTTTGGCGTGGGATTTTTATTTTTAGAGTTAGAGTAGAGTATGGGTCAAACTGCTGCATGAATGCAGACCTGTGGACTGTCTAGGGCATAGACGACATGGCACCCCATGTTGAGCACCGTGTCCCCATTTACATGTGAACACTAGCTAATCCAAAAATAGCATGCATGCCGATGTTTTACCAAAATTAGGAAGTATCTAAAGGCACTTACTGATGAAAACGATTGGTTTCACATCTTTCATGGCTTCGGGTTCACTGCACAGTAAGTGCAAATTAGCCAAGTGGTATCTGAATTGACTTACCACGCTAGCCACTAATATTTGACTAATTTGTTTATTTCTTAGTAAAGGACTAAAGGATATCAGTCAAAACTTAGGCAAGGAGGCTTAATATTTGTCAGGGACTAATTCAATTGGGTCAAATATTAGTCAATATTGTTGACTACGTGATTGGTCGATTCAGGCACTGTTATAGACTAATTTGTGTACAGTGTTCTGCATGTCTCCACCGGGAAGCCAACCCTCCAACCGAAATTCCAAATTCTCTCCAATAAAAGCTCCATATTCGACATGTTTTACTTCAAAAAAGCAAAATTTTCCACCCGTGCAAATTGCAATTCTTAAGCAGAGATGCTCGCTTATACCTTCAATTTGGTAAACTTATCCGAGCTCTGGAGGTGAGAAAATCGGAAACCAGATCATCAAGTAACACCAGTAACTACAGTGCTATTTTTATAAATTTTCTTCATAAAATCCCAACATTTCTCCAATATACCCTCTTGACCTAAAGAAATTCGTCAGAGAGCCTCATTCTGTAGGCGTTGGAAAACATTATGTAGCAACAACGATCTTTGGTTGCCACTCAATCTCAGATATTCCAACAGGATATGTTCTTCAGTTATCCCCAACTTTTCAAATTTCCTTACAAGAAACTCAGAATCCACACTTTTCTGCAATACAAGCTCCATATTTTCAAATATTTGAAAAAAGAAAATAATTTCAGCGCGCTTCGAGCGCCACAAGTTAAATCCCTAGTACCGTGGTGTTCACACTTAAAAATCATAAAATTTGGAAGTCTACCCACCCCTCCCCCTTCCCGTAAAAATGTGTGGCTACTCCGCTGTGGACACCTTACCAGGACAGGAGAAAAAATTTAGGCCAGATGTCTCCTTTACTTCGAAAATCAATTCGACGTTCATACCTGCATGGGTAGAGCCACACTGAGATGCGAATAGGCCTATTTCGGATGTCAATATTTCACCTGAACAAAATTATTAGTAGTATTTGAATGCGATGCAAGAATGTCCATAACTTCATTCATCTCTTCATGACACCTTAAAAGCTCCGTAGAAGTCAAACGTACACTAATAACCTGCTTGTTTCATATCTCTTCACCCATGCTCATTGCCTGCTCAACCTTCTAGGGTAGTACAGTACAGTTGTTTGGCCATTTTGGAATTGGAGATAATACTGACATTCATTTCAGTGATGCAGGAAGGGACGGCGAGGACTACTAATGAGTGTTTGCGTGTATGGGTAAAAAAATGCTTACTTATCATTGTAGCTGTAAATAAAAACTGCTCCCACATTGTCGCAGGCTTTTTACCAGAGGAGGGGACGAGAAATGTATGCCGGCGGGGATTTTCTATTTTCTTGGAGAACAGGCTTTTATCTGTACGATAAAATATGTAATCCCTCGATGATGTGCTTGATCTGGCTTTCAGGAAAGAAATCATTTCAAAATTGCCTCAAAGAATTCTTTCTCTCAATATAAACCCCCATATTTTTAAATCTCCTACAACAGAGTCTATCAGAATTTTTAGGCGTTCAATGAAGATCCAATATTTTCAACAATAACCAATAGTGTTCCCTGAAAACAAGTCAAAAACTTTCCATTACACATTCCATTTGAAATCCTTCGTCTTTATCAGGGCTTGTCTGCTCTGTCCCCGTCAAGGAACTTGGCCCCTGTCGTGCAAAGCCTGCTTTGCCATGCAAGGACTGCATGCACAACTTCGTTGTGTATTAATTTTACCAGGCTGGTGAAGAAGGGGCTATGTCAATGTTCCCCAAGGTTCGCTGTTCCCGAGGTTCAGTGTTCCCGAGTCTTAGGAACATCCTCACTTCTGGGAACATCGAACCTCGGGAATGACGAACCTTGTAATCATCTCCAAGTCATCGAGATATCATGAAAACGAACCTTGGGAACATTGGACCCAGGGAACATCGGGTAGACCCCGGTGAAGAAGGCTGTTTTCGGTATTAACATGTTATGAAGTTATGATTGCAAATTACTTTTTTTCCAACTTGTAGTATTGTTCTGCTACTGCTGGACTGTCTTTCTATAACAGAGAAAAAATGAATGAAACCATCAAAAACTTGTTGGTAAACTAAAACGTTTTAAAGCAGAAAAACACGAAGAAAGCCTGTGAGAAATCCTTTGCTTCGTAACCCACCCCCATTCCATGCCATTGTTCCTTGGCAGATCAATAAATCCAGTTCTTCCCTTCCTTCATCCTTACGATAACATGTAAAATCACAACAACCCCCTGTCGTCAGTCGGCAATAATGCTTAATTTTTCTCTTAAGAAAGAGAGGTTTTTTGTAATAAAAGAAGCCACATTTTGCAGGCTAAAAGAACCCTTAATTTTTCGTCGGAAATTTTGCCTTCCTTACCCTTTAGGAACTCACCGCCTCTGTCAGAGGTTTTGTGTTATTACCCCCACCGGCTCCCCGTCGGGGAGCTTGGTCCACTGTCGGTAACTCTGGTCTTACGTTCAAGACTGTCTACAAGTCTAGACTATTTTTACAGGTATAGAAACGAATCACAAATCTGTCTACCATTAAGTAATGGTACATGTTCGAGAAAATTCGCATAGTCATATGCTCGGAGATGTGGTCAAAATAACTTTTGCCTCTTAATCCAAATGGTAACCGACATAATCGTTCACTCTACTCAATGAAGATACAAGCCTAAACAACTAGGACATGATTTTTTCTTCTGATGGGAACTGTAATGACTTATGTATGCCTCTTTTGAATGTTTTGCACATTAAAACTCATTAAACGAGATTTCTGACATTTATGGGTATGTTGTAGCTTCTTCTCATCAAATTAATGAAACATTAACCATTGCCCCTGGAAAGCGAAATGATAAAAATTAACCTATTTCATGGCTGAGGGCACCACCAAAAAATGTGAAAGCCAACTGCTGTACAACGTCAAAGTAAGAAAAAATAAAAAAGAGCTTATGATCAATCTTTATTTTTCACTCTATCAATTGAACTTGAAAGTGCCTACTTTCACTAAGTTAATTAAAAGCTTGATTACAATATCACTGTAGAAGGTTTCAGAATCCAATAATTTGTCTGAAAAGGCATATTTCCCAAAAGAGAATAGCCTTCAAGTGCAGTGGACAGGGACCTGAGCAGTGTATAACTACTTAGTTCAAAGCTGTCCCAAAGATTACACCATTTGGGGTTTTAACCAGGTTTGGAGAACGAGTAACCCTTTTTGGGGCATACCCATACAGGAGTTTCACCGGCCCAGGAAGGCTTTAAGGCAAATAAGGTGTCCAGTCCTCTTATCCCTTGAAAATTTTAAGCCTTTCTTAAGAGCCTAGATGCAAAATGGTGCGCAATTTTTGAGACTGGGAGAACTAATCTTGAACTCGCAGGTTTAGTTGTGGTGCTTTTGGTGTAATATTTTTTATCCTTTTAATGCAAAACATTTTTTACTGGATGGTGGGGGTGGGGGTGGGGGGGGGAACGTTCCCACATTCCCCACTCCTAGTGGCTACAGGTCTGGTCTTAGCCATCACTTAGTGAGAAATCTTGATGAATAGCTGAGTAGAAAACTACTTTACAACTTCGCTTTTTCACTTCTTGGTGTTTCACCTATCAGTGAAGCCCTGCATGGTTTCACAGAAAATTCTCTTCCAAGATATTGGACAAATGTCATCAACCACGTGTTTGAAGTTTTATTCGTAGCGAAGATATTTTTGTACAGATATTATTTAATATATGATCAGGTTGATGAAAATTAAGATTAAAATAAAAAATGGGTTTGCTACTATTTGGAGTCAAAACACATCTTTTTTATTACGGATGCTTATTTCTCCCAGGCTGTTCTTGGCCACCGAAACTTTTGAAACGCCAATTTCACACGTGTGCATCACGAGGGAGACACTGAAGTCGGGTATGTCTTTTGATCCAATCCAATTAACTATAGCATGCTGCCGACCTCAAGAGAGTCTAAAGGTTTTTTTTTTGTTTAATTCAAGATATACATGATGATCAAAGCTACACAGGTTTATAGGGTCATTACTTTATCATCGCTGGTTACGGACACTATGAGTCGAGGTTGCTTAGGCTATGTGGACAAAATTCTACCTTGAAGGCTTGACAGCCAAGACCTGCAGGGTCTTCGCCGCTCTTCGGTCGTGGAATGGCAGAGTGGTCTTTTCCAGTGACTGAACCATAATGTGATTCACGTGTTCATTGGTTCAAATCCCTGGGGATGTTCATGCAGGGGTTTCCTCAGGGTATCCTGTCTTTCACTGGCAACCCACTTGGCATTATGCTTGCCACTAAAAACGGTTGCCCACTTGACGAAGTTGTCGGACAAGAGCACCGTCGGGTGGAGCAGTTAACTAGCCCACTTTTTCCTCCAGGGCTGTTTTGGCTCTAGCCATCCAGTGAAAATTATGGGGCGGAAGAAGTTAAATTCCTCAATACTTGGTTAAAAACCACTCTTTCATTTCTTGGTTAAATTTTCCTCAATTCCTTTCCATTTTCTTTGCAGAAAATTCCAAAATTGCCCCAAATTGCATTTTACAATCTTTTGAAATTGCAAAAATATTAAGGAGACACCACCCATCCCCCAGGCTAGCGATACCACTTCAGACCCTCTTCTGGAAAATCCTTGATCCGCCACTGCGATATGCTGTTTAAATTCTTCTACCACCCGTTAAAAATCCCGCCAAAGTGAACTTTTCAACCCAATTTTCCCTTGGCACCCTCGCATTCTTTTAGCGTCGTAGAAGTTGACCTTACAACCTTTCGTATTGGGATTTGTTCCTTCTGTTTATGCTTTCTGCTTGTGTATGGTGGTAAAACCAGGGTTGTTACAGCTCCCTGGTAAAACATACTAGAATATAGAGCTAATCTGGCTAGATGTGCCAAAATTGTTTTATTCACCCACCTTTGACACGTACTGCAGTCATTAATGGAAAACTGCTTAAATTACTGGACTCGCCTCTTTTGTCAGTTTAACAGTTGGTGCGCTATAATTAATTTAGACCTATAATCTCGTGGATAGAGTGGAATAGATGCATAGATACTGTAGCTAGCGAAACTTGCGTGACTCGATCTGACCCCAGTAACAAATTCAACCCCAGAGAGTTAGTTGATGGATAGTGCAGTGGATGGTACGGAACAGTCCTCCAAAATGGTTGCAAAATATGCAGACTAAACTCATAGTAGGCTACAAATCGATGTTACCAGGACGGGCACTATGGCTGGAAGATACTTTCTTTTTCAGTTTTAAAGAATTACAAAGGGGAGAAAAGGAAATTAGGCCTACAGTTTACTATAAATACCTGGTGGTTGGAAACATTTTACAAAGTGAAGCTAGGGTCACTTATTTGACAACCCTATGAGAGAAACTGAACTTTCTGATGTCAAGTCTAGAGAAACATTTTACCAGCTTCTTATTATGGCCACGAACACGGGGATCAGCACAAATCTCTAAGTAGTTACAGTTAGACAGAGAATCATAACCAGAAAGGAACTTGAAAACCTGCATCATATCCCCCCTAATCCTTCTTAACTCGAGAGAAGTAAGTCCTAGACAATTGAGCCTATCTTGATAAGGGAGATTACGCACATTGTGAATAAGCCGTGTGGCCCTCCTCTGAACCTGCTCTAAAATAAACTTGTCCTTTTCATAAAAAAAGGTTCCATGCCTGCACAGCATAATCAAGATGTGGCCTAACCAACTGCTTATAAAGATTTAGCACAATATCTTTACTGTCTGGAAGGCTTCAAATCGTTTGAAATGACAACACCCAAATCTTTTTCAGAAGTCACATTACCTAGAACACTACCAGCCATGGTATACTTATGACCCAAATTCTTGGATCCAAAGTGAAGAACTTTGCATTTATCAGCATTAAAAGACATTTGCCAAGTCTGAGACCAAGTAACTAGCCTATCTAAGTCCCTCTGTAACAGAGAAGCATCCTTTCCGTCATTAACATTCCTATAGAGCTTAGTGTCATCAGCAAACTTACTAATACAGGATGAGAGAGAGAGCAATCGATATCATTTATAAAAACTAGAAAAAGAATTGGGCCCAGAACAGAACCTTGTGGTACTCCACTTGTGACATCATTCCAAGAGGAGACATTACCATTTACAACAACCCTCTGGGATCTACCAAAAAGCCAAGACTTGAACCAGTCCGCACATCTCCCCTGGATGCCTAATTGATGCAATTTTACTATAAGCCTCCCTAATGGGACTTTGTCAAATGCCTTTTGAAAATCAAGGTAAATGACATCAACACAATGACCCGAATCAAGAGACAAAGAGACATCTTCAAGAAAGCTAAGCAAATTAGAGACGCAAGACCTAGTATTAGGCAGGAACCCATGCTGAGACAGAAGCAGTAAACCATTGTCTAAAAGATACTTAAGCATACAATCCTTAACCACAGACTCCATGACTTTACATACAACACTGGTTAAACTAACAGGCCTGTAGTTACAAGGAAGGCTCCGACTCCCTTTCTTTCTCCAGTCAGCAGGAACAAAGCCGGAATCCAGACATTTCTGAAAAATAATACACAGAGGAACGGACAAAATATCAGAACAATCATGCAAAATGGCAAAAATGCAAAATGCTTACGTCCTCGTGCATTGACCCTCGCTCGAGCGGTATCCTCCACTTTATGCTCTTTCCATGTTCAAGGGTGTGCAGTGTGACTCCAGGGGGAGGTAGGAAGTAATATCCCGGTGGGGATTGGTGCCCCCTTGAGTGGAGGAAATTTTTCGATTCCGTCGGGAGCCTAAATCCGTAGGATAACATATTATCGCAATCGTTAGTTGCCCAGATAATTATATGCATGATTTTGCTCATAGAAAGGGCGACTCTTTCGATACAGAAGTCAAATCTTCAATTAAAACAGAACTATTTCCCTCATTTTTGTCATAAAATTTTATTTTTTCGAAGATTCATTCAATAAAACTCGAAATTGCATTTTTTTTACTTAAATTTGAAACAACCCAAAATTCTTCAAGGCTCATCTTTGTCACAACTAAAAGCCTTGGTCGTGGCATTGGGTAATTGGTCCCCCGTAGTGCATTGGGAACTTTGCCCCTTGCTGTCGGGCAAATCTTGACACCGCCCTTCTGTTTAACCTTCTGATATTTCAGTCACACACCTCCTTTCCTAGATGAAATAGTTGTATTCTGACCCCCTTGAGGAATTAATGTTACGGTCGGGATGGGGGTGGGAAGTAAGCTTTACTTCAAGAATGTTTAACTTTAAATGGGGAAAAACAAAAAAAAAGGGAGAAACTCTATAACATAATAAAGCAAAACGTCTGTATTTGCATTGAAGTAGACCTATATGGAACATTTACTGACCGTCCTTGAGCATGTGCATAAAACTGCCAACAATTTTAAATAGACCAACTGGGGAAGGGGGAGGTAATTTCCTCTTTATAAGTGCACAAGGATTTAGGTTGTCTGATGTGATGGAAGGTGCAGCAGAAGGTACAGTAGAAACAGGCAAATGGTAGGACTATAATACTGTGTTTGATACATAACCCACCGATCTACTGGATTTGGAGTACTCAAAATGACACAACTAAGTCAGACCATTACCTATCTAGTAGTCCATAACAGCTCCCTAATCAAACACCATAGGTAAGCCTAATCTGTTGCACTGTAAAGACATCCCATCCTTATTCCTTTTATCTTTCTCTCTGACATGTTTCACTTTGTAAGGTCATCCGTGCTGAGTGACAAATTACTTTTTACACCAATGTTGATGCGATATTAGTGTTGAGTTATGTCTAGGGATTTTCAAATTGGTGTAATTGTTTTACGATTTGACCCAGGGTTAAGTGGTTGGTGCATGCAGTTTGGGTGAGTGACAGGTTGATGTGTTGGTGTAAAAATGGTGTAAAAGTGAGTACTGGTTGACAGGTGACAGTAATTAGGTAGGCGGTGCTATGAATAAGTGTACTTTTGATGTACTTTTGGTGTACTTTTAGAGTGAAAAGGTGAACTACTACACCATATTTACACCATTTTTACACAAAGTGGACCTTTCGTGTAAAAATGGCACTTTCTAGTGACTGTTATTGGTGCTGGTAGCGCTACCAATGCTTCTGTGTGGCCGGTTCAGGTTTCCAGGCTCATTCGACCACTGGTCTGATGAGTTAATATGATTCGAAAAGTTATGATTTCAATTTATTTCCAACCATGTGCAGCTCCTTGAAACAAAAATGTCCAGAACAAATTTGTTTGATATTTTGAAGAGGAACATATTCTAGGCATAGCTTACTGGGGAAATTTTTACTCGTTTCCCATGTTTGGTTCTCGAGATATTAGAATTGAAGTTGACATATTTTCTACAAAGAGTGAACTTGCAACAAGTAGACGTGATGTCATGTATTCACTTTGATGGAAATGTTTTGTTGTTTTCCTCTAAAATGTAACACCATATTTATACAATTTAACTTTGATACGTTGTACCCATAAGTGCATCCCGAGCAATGGAAGTTAAAAAACTTAATTTGCCTTAAGGGCAAGATAGCATCCCTAATCAGTTCAAGATCAAACAGCAGGAAAAAATGAATAAAAAACAAAACAAAAAATTGACCATCAATATGGATACATAACATAGCACCTGCTTGGTTCAAGTTTACCTTTTGTAGAAAATGTGTCAACTTCAGTTGCTAATATCTCGAGAAACAAACATGAGAAATGAATGAAAACTCCACCAGAGTGCTTTTAACATATTAAACATTTTTTAATGGAGATTACGACAAAGAAAATGATAAAATGTCACATCGTCCTGTAAAGGAGCCAGTACATTTTATCTGGTAATTTTCCGATCATTTTGCAATTGATTTTATTGCAAAGGAAAGCTCAAAATAACGACTGCTTCAATTCTACTTACAAGCCTGGCAAATGCAAATTCCGGCTATCTGAGAGGTCGCGAGTTTTCAAAATTTTCTGAACGCCCCGCGCCAACTGATGGTAGCGCTCCGCTTCGACAGTTTTTTTCAGGCTGATACTATTTGAAACGTCTTGGTCTCAAGTTGAGTTTGCCCCCCCCCCCAAAAAAAATCCTTATACCCGCCCTTGAAGATTTGCATAATACTATCAACTCTAGGACGTTTCATTCCATCATTTAATTTAAACATACATACTAGCTCAAAGCAGATGCGGTTCTAGACTTTGTTATTTGGAGGGCGAGGGCTGCACTGACAGGCTAAAGAACGTGATGATAAATACAGTACCATGCTATACATAATGCATTCAATAATACGTCTACATTCATGTCATGAACAGACATTTATGTATAGATGAATGAATTTAACATTACTGAGAGACTACGAGCAATCATTCCTGTTAACCAACACACGGGCTTTACCAGGGTTTCTTCCAGTGAGGACGTGGGGAGTGGTGGGGGAGGGGGGAGCTTAGACGACGAGGAAGAGGTATGAAAGCTTCCCCTAAACTTTTCCTGGTCAATGTGTATGTATTTTATTCAAAATATGCAAATTTAAAACATCATTAACATGTTGTAATTTAACTTGTATTTTAATCTTTAAGTAGTAGCGCAATTATAGTTCTAAAATAACAACTTAAGAAAACATTTGATCTGAAGCGTGGAGAGTGCAATTCTGTGGAACGCGAATTATGCCGGTCCTTGTGACACTGACGAAATCTGGGGAAATTTCACTTGCATGAAATACGAATTATGCATGAATGAATGTCTAGCAATTTCTTAGTGTCAGAGGAGAAAAGCCTGCACTGATGTACATCTGACAGCTAGGGACTGCCAGTATAAAAACGACTCGTTATTAACTTCCAATAGATGCTTAATCCATCAACTCGATTATAAAAGCTGGTATACAGGTGCTACTTACGGCATATATATACTCCCCAAGTTTCATAGAGACGCAATTAACATATGTGATATGGAAACTTAGACGACGGTTTGACTATAAGTCCTCCCATTTAGATGTAAATTACACTACACGGAGCGACAATCACTAAATATTGTGTTCAGTGCCTAAGTTAGACTTTTTTCGGTGGTCGCGGGGAGCAAGCAGTGATATTTTTCTATTTTGTCATGAAATGATGTACATTTCTGCGATCGGAAGGAACGCAACTTGAGATGCATAAAGCACTCCGAAAAATTTACCCTTTAAGCGTTTTTCCCAAAATATAGAGTTGCAAAAAGAAAATGTTTGATTCCGGGTTCCTTGTACTACAGCGAGAGCACGTCACGCTCTTAACGGTTCACAGTTGAGACGGCAATCATTCAGGCGTTAGAAAGAGAGACCGCGCGTGAGGCGCAAATTTTGCCTTTCTTAAAGGGGCTCATTGAGTTGATCTCGATCACTTAATGAGAGTGTTAAAGAATCACGAAAGGCATTATTATACCTTATTGAAATGGTTCTCACTAAAATCTAATAAGCTCTAAAGGGAGTGCAAGGTGCTGCCCCTAAAATCCTTTCAACGAAACAGGTAACAATTAGGCTACCCTGTCGGGCATTGTCACAGTCCACGCCACTTATGCTAAATTACTAACTTGTCTCAAAAACGAACCGCAATTTGTTGACTTCCACATAATATGTACTTCCCCAAGATCTCGTCACGGCTAAAACTAAGCCTCAGTGATCAAATGAAAATTGTGCTAACTAAAGCAAAACTCGATGGACTTCACAAGGAGTTATTTCGTTTGAAATTTCTATTGTCCTATCATAGACAAAATGATTATTTACCCTAACCAATTCCATCACGGTTTACAAATGATAAAGCTGGGCAATTATTTGAGCCGAAGCAACAAAAACCGGTCTAGTCTGATCACAACGACCAAACGAAGAATAATCAACCCTGGCATGAAATTCGTTTGGAAAAAAAATGCCCCTCAGCCTTTCGGTGAAATCACGTATGATAATTTCGGACCTTTCCCTAAATGTGCAAGGTTCGTCAACTACCCATTTGACGTCAGACACCGCACCGTTTACCCTTCCTTGACAAGTTAGTTAGTTAGATAGAGTTGCACGGTCCAGTTTAAAACCCATTGGTTCAAGTCGAGCCGGCCATGGCCCTTTTCCAGTTGTGGCTCATCACTGACTTGTTTCCCCTACTCCACTGCTTATGCTGAGCACCAAGCTCAATGTCAGTAAGTTCCGTTTTTAAAGTATTTGGTATGAACCCGCAAGTACTCGAACTCCCAACCTCCCGTCTACAGGTCTGATGCTCAAAACAATGCCTATATAGTTAGCCTAATGGTTCAAGTTACACATACAATGGTTACAGAAAAAGTTTTAATTTTTAATTTTGTGGTGTACTGACTTGTAATGGTTCTGTGCATAATAATAAAATCTTTTTGACATCCGAATTGCACCGTTATAGTTATGCACTCATTAAAGAGCTATTTGTATGGAGGATATGTGGATTGTCTAAGTTTGACAATTTGAAATTGGTAGGCTATGTGAAGTTTCGAAAAAAAAAATTCGAAAAAAAAAATTGTTGAAGTTCATGGACCAACTCAATGAGATGCTTTAAACAAATATTTAAAAATATGGAGCTTACTTTACAGACAGTTTTGAACTTTAAGTTTCCTGTAAGAAAATTTGAGACGCTTTGGGATTATCGGAAAACCTGCCCTCCCCATTAAATTGGCAAATCTTAGGTGGCACGGCGACAATAAGGATCGTTGTTGTTGCATGTTATCTTAGGCTCGGGTATTGAGGGGCTCCCCACCGGCGGTTAATATGTTTTCGAAATTTGTTGTATTCTGACAACTTTTGGAAATTTAGATCGAGCTCATCATATTAGAGCAAAATTGGACTTCATTAAGGAAAATTTTTAAAAATCTTCCCGCGGCGGGAAGTTTCCCAAACTGTGATTTGCTTTAAATTGCGAACCTTTTCTGTTGTAGGAAGTGCAATATGCGGCGCCCAAAGTGCGTCGAAAATTCGCATGTATTAGAGAAATACTTTAAAATATGATTGTCTTGGAGAGAGTTCGGAATTTTACGAGAGAAAAGTTGGGAAAACCCCAATTCGGTTGTCTAGTGTTACCGGTACTTGATGATCTGGTGTCTCATATAGGCGAGGAAATCAAGATATAGCCTATGTACTTGGCGTTACTATATAGCGTGGTGTACAAGTAACGAGATAACGAACGTCACCATCTTATATGAGGCATTGAGCTGTAACCTGAATTGAAGAGAAGGTATACCGGTGGTTTTCGGGAAAAAGGCTCAAGCACTTGCAGAAAATTAGGCTAGAGGGGTCAAATCAGCATATATGTATGTGTTAGGCCGATTTTGTCGCTTCCAGAGCCTGAAAAAGTGTTCCAAACAGTGAAGGTATGAGCGAGCAAAGAATTGCAATTTGTGGCGCGCGAAATATTTTGCTTTTTCAGAAACAAATAATAACGAATATGAAGCTTTCATTGAAGAGAATTCTGAATTTCGGAACTTTATGAGTTGTCAAAACCACACAGTAGACTGGTTTCAAAAATGGATGATGACAAATGGAAATGAATTATTTATTTTTCAGAGCGGGCTGCCCCCCCTTCTGTAGCTACGCCACTGGACGCCTTAGTAAAGGGTCCCTAATACAAAATTGTGCTTAATGTTTCAATATTTTGAGTTACTGGGAAGCCTCCAAAGTTTTCAAATCATGGTCTTGAAAGTATGGGTAATTATACTTCAACGGACTTCGGTCAATGTAAATTTACTAAATACCGAGTTCACTCTATACGTAGAATCACAACGAAAATTGTGATAGTATGCGAAAGGTTTATGCAAATGTTCTAATAGTTGGGAACCATTGGTAGTGAAGTGGTAAAATAGATCCCCGAATTGATCAAAAGCACACTTCAGTCTACTGCGGGAACATAGCAGATAGAGGGGAGGGGGGGGGGGAGTGGTACCCACTGGTGCTACTGAGACACCGTTGCATAGGCCTACCAGTGTAAGATTGTTGATACAAAAACATTAAAATATGTCCTTTGTAACGATACCTCATCATACACTATCTGCAGACAGAGGATGGAGGTGTACCTCTCATTCCAGATTGAAGCCTCTTATGATCTAGCAAACGTCAGTGTGATTTTACTTCCAGTCTGGTAATGGTCTAAATAAGAGATGGTCGAATCGTTTTACGAATGCGTGATCTGCGCGTGTCGAAATTTTGCGTTAGAAATCATTCATTTTTCTGAAAAAGTTGCATGCATGCAGACTGTGCACCGAGACATTTTCAGTTTCCTTAAAATGTGTTTGCCAATTTCAGCCTGCCAGGCTGGTCATTCATGAAAGATTACAGATTTCATGAAAATATAGTAGGGGACGCGTACGATTCCTCTTCTTCAAATTCCTCAGCGCTGAGCTCCTAAATAACCACACCTGCTGGTCGATGCACACAATCGACATAATCATAGAGACCGATGAACAATTAATGTGAGTATGTTTGATATGCAACTTTAAAAAAACATCAATGAGACTGCAAGCGCGCGGATCGAGCGTGCAAAATTTGGGGATTTGCAAAGGTAACATGTGGGATTATTGATAAAGAAAATCGATCATAATCGGTAGAAGACCTTCCACAAATTTTGCCATTTTTGTGTCACGCGACCTTTAACGTCATAAGCTGAAGTTTGTGACAATCACCATCAGATTGAATGATACAACAGCAGTGCTGTCAAAGTTCGTGAACAGGACTGTGTACTACACTTACCGGCAGGACCTACTCCGTACACAGTGTGGAGTAAACGAAGTAGACGTAGCATAGAGTCCTGTTCAAGGACTACGCTGCCGTAGGCAGGGGGACATTGAGCCCGGCCCTCAAGAACGCAGACTTTTTTTTATACAAAATACGCACTATGATTTAGTAACACAAATTTTACTTAAAAATATAGCATATGTAGCACCAGATTGCATAGATGAGGACACCGAATTTCCCAAAAATTTCCAAAGGAGGAGGGGAAAAGCCCCACCCTTACGCCCCCAGTCCGACGTTCACTCAAAATATTAAATGCCTTCCTCCCCCTCGATCCCTTCAGAGAAATCCCACCGCGTACGCCACTGAACAGCTAGCCGTCTCTTGTGGCTGCAGCCTCTTTACCAACTTTAGACTGCCGCCCCTCGCTTGGCTTTTGGCAGTGATGAGCAGAACAAAAAGACTTCGTATGCTCTGCGAGCTGCTACACAGCAGGCAGCACTGTCATCGGAAAAGGCCGTAACGGGTGCGCTTGTCCTGAATTTGAAGTTTCGCCCGATCGCGAGTCCGAGTACAGCACACTAGCAGAGACCGACGTCCGACAACATCGATTCAGAAAAACCCTAACTAAGCTTAGGATCCTATGGGAGCACATCCCAGTTAGCAGGTGTACTAATGCGTCCGTCTGTTCGCCCTCAGTTCTGCCCCTTTCTGACAAAAAGAAGTAATCCACATTTTTAAAAATTGATTTTATTTCATATTCTTTTTTCTCTTACTGAAACTTAAATTTTCAGATATTAAATATTCTAACATGTAGTCTACTTCCTGAGATAATCAGACAAGAAAAGAAGTAATCCACATGGTAAACTACATTCTTTTCAGACAAAAAGAAGCAATGGCTTGTACTTCTTTCTGTCAGAAAGTACAACTATTATTTTCACTACACTGTTTCTGACAAAGAGAAGCAAAGGGCTTTTACTTCTTTCTGTCAGAAAATACAAGTATTATTTTGACCGAACTGTTTCTGACAAAAAGAAGCAGTGGCTTGTACTTCTTTCTGTCAGAAATTCTAAGGAATATTTTAACTGTTTTTTTTCTTACAAAAAGAAGTAATCCACATTGAAAATCTTGGTAATCAACTTTTACAATATCCCCTATATGAATCAAAACAAAACAAAACATTTTCTCTTAAAAAATATGACAAAATATTGAAATTAAACATTAAAGATCATACTTCTATCTTTTAGAAAAGTGTACGTGTTCACATGGATATTGTTTTCTCACAAAAGGAAGTAGACCACATTAGTCTGCTTTTGCAATGAATTTTGCGAAAAAAATATTTTCCAATGTTTAAGTTATAAGTTGTTCAGTTACTTATAGCAGGTGTCCTTGTGCCATGTAGAAGCATTTCTATTGGCTTTAAGGTAACGCGTTTTGGTAACTAACTCAAAATATTGAAAATGTGGGTTACTGTCAGAAAGGGGCAGAGTTACACCGGTGCTATATGGCCGAGTGGATAAAGGCGGTGGCATTATAAGCGATAAAGCTAAGCATTGAACCGGGAGGTCTGGAGTTTCCTAGCCGGTCAATTTAAGGTGGGTTTTTCATCCGAGAGAAATCTACGGTTTTCCCATCTGAACTGGCCTTTCAAAAAAAAAAAAAAAAAAAACCAAGTTTGACCCACATTTTGAATTTATAAGCCAATGGCCTCTCACATTCGTGGTAGCGTAGTAAAACAACTGCCCTTATAGTCCCTAAAAGGAGCACTTTTTTGATATGTTATGGAACGAGCTGAGGTTTTCTGCAAGATTTTTGGAAAGTATATCAAATGAAGTACCATTGGTGAAAAATGGGCTCAATTGAAGTAATTTTGTGGAAATTATGGGCCTTAGAAACTGGCGGAGGCATACCGAGAATTTAGTGAAAAAAAAAAACAAGTAGCAAAAAATCTTGTGGGGCCGAATCCTGTGCTGGCTTGAGAATGTGGGGCTGAATGTGAGGCTGAATCCTGTGCCTGCTTCAGACTGGTCACCCAGCTTCGCAAAACTGGTACCTATACGTCCTGTATACAACTATGCATTTGATCTTTCGTTTCCAAGAAAATTATGAAGTAGACCTAGTAGAACCTGAGGTAATGTATTTCGAAATTCCGAAGCATCTGAAAGAGAAATTAACCCATAAACTTTTACTTTCGATGAAAATTGCCTTTTTATTCACTAATCCTCAACAGTCGAAATTCAAAATCAAATGGCTAATGCTTTAATTGCTATTGTGTTGTTCGAAATGCGATTTAACGTTAGGCCTTACGTTAACATTAAGCTAGGCCTAACATTAGGCTAAGGTCTAATTTAACGTTGTGGATATTTGACCGGTCGTCGGTCACGTAGCTTACGCTTTTTTGCTTGTTTAACCGATCACAGTCAGTGGCTCAAGCTGCAAGGGGAAATAGCCTATTTATGTACTGCAGAACACGGTACACAGGTATGTACGTACTCCCAGTTCAAACTCGATCGATGAATCGAAAATTTTCTGGGCTCACTTAGGGTGAATTACTCACAACACGTCCCTCCTGCCCCCTTAAACAGCAAAGTGTAATTTAAAGCATAGTTAGTTTCAATAAATCCTATGGCAAGTTTGCCAAGAATCGGTACATTAGACTAAAAAATGGGTAGCCAGTTGAAATCTCTAAAACAGCGGTATTCTACCACCCAAACTGTTAGAGTGGCAAGGATATGACATGTGTTAAATGTTAGCCGTCGCAAGTTTGTAACCTAGGCCGGCATTGCAGGGGTGGCGCCAGCGGGGGACCGGGGGCCATGGTCCCTCGTTGGGGACCACTGCCCCCCCTCCCCTTCGGGGAAGGTCGGCCATTTCGTTGGGGAGGCCTAAAAAAATAAAAAAAAATAAAAAAAAAAAGAAAGAAAAAGGAAAAAAGCCTATAAGGACTGAAACTACTGGATGGGTAAACTTGTTTCTTGTCTTGAAATGTTTTTTTAATACACATTAGAATCGATTTTCAATCACTTCTTCTTTGCTCGGTTAAACCTCATTTCATGTACCTTGTCCTGTCTCCTCCCTGTCGTGGAACTGACGGCAATTTCCTTCGGGGAGGCCTAAAATGAAGGTAAAGGTCTAAAGTTACTGGAAGGATAATCATGAACTTTTTTTTCTTTTTGAACTATTTAATTCTTTTGTAACGTTATTTTAATGCCTATCTGAATCTGTTTTAATCACTTCTTACAAGCTCTGTTATCCCTCATCCTATCTTCAGTCTTCAAGGTCATGCCCCCTTCGGGGAAGGCTGCCCTTCCCCCTCTTGTTGAGAAAACCCAATTTCCTCGGGGAACCTTCATCTGAATGTCCACCTTAAACTGATAAAAGATGCGGGTCTTATAAACTTCAGTTATCCGGACGGTTTTATTGGTTTTGCTCACTAGAAGACCATATTCTTCAAGGAAACTCACAATTCCGAATTTTCCTGACAAAAAACAGATGAGAGGTTGTTCAGGTGCATGCAGTGCCCAAGGATCTGCCATCTGGCCTGCCCCGACAGCCGAATTCTAGCAATGGTAATGAGAATCGGCCAGGATGTTTTGAGCTACACATAATGATAAACAGTAGCGTGAGGATGTCTCCCCATGAGTCTGACTGAAAATTCATTAAAAACCACCTTGTAACGTGACATATTTTCAAATACGTCGCAAGTAAAATCATTTATAGTCTGGGGTTAGGGCAGTCACATAGAAAATTTCAACATGGATCTTGCAATTGAATACAACGAAGATTCCTAGTAGAGTCAAACACATTAGTATGATTTCAATTCCGTTGCACAGTCCCCCCCTCCAAAAAAAGGGACAAGACCACTACATCTAATTTTAGCAGTACCTTTTATCTGGGAATTTTCTGATCCACTTATACCAAGTTGGACCTTTTTTCTGTTGAATTTAAACGTTCATTTCAAAGGAAAGCTCAAAATAACGATGGCTTCATTTCTAGTTACAAGTCTGGGAAATGCCATTTCTGGCTGTTTGACAGTCTGAGGGACTAGATTTTTTTAACAATTTTCTGTACGTTCTGCGCCAACTGGTGGTTGCGCTCTGCTTAGATATTTTGGCCGAACAGATTACTTAACGAAACAATGCTGGCATATTATTCTTCATTTCGGGACAGTATTATAAAGTGAAATTTTAATTGTGAAAGAAAGCTCAAATTAATGACTACACTTTGTTTCTAATTACCGTACCAGCCCGGGAAATGCCTTTTCCTGCTGTCTGATGGTTCTCAATTTTTCAAAAAAATGTGTGCCCTTTTGGACAGGATTACATTTTTCAGGACAAATTCTGCCCGCCCCCAAACCGAAACGCTCCCGTACGCCTGTATATTTCAAAATATAAGATATAAAACTTCAAATATGTGGGAAGCCAAACTTTTCCGCGGGAAAATTTTCGAATATGGTCCTAGGGCCTTAGTCTGCCTGATGATATTCAGTAACCCCAACAAAACTACAGATCACCCACTACTTGATTTTACTTATAAGAAGGTCTGTCATAAAATTACAATTTTTCCCCAATATAAGCATCAGATTGTTCAAAGTGACAAAATTTTCCTATATCGATGGATACTCAGTTCACACTTAAAACCAATTTTTTAAATCACCCCGACATTCTACCTAATTTTGCTCTTGAAAGGCATATCACTTAATAAAGAACCCAAATTTTTCATTTGTACCTTGCAAAAAACAAATTTTCTTATATAAAATCCCAACATTTCTGCAATATAATAAGCTCCTAATCTTCATATCTTCGTTAAAAAATGGAAAAACTTTTCGGGCAAAGTTCTAGTCTCGTCTTGAGACCTTAGTATGTAAACTTAGATTCTGCCGAGTTACGTCTCACCAGGACTAAGTCACCACCTTTGTCAGGCCTTGAAATGCTGGCCCCCCTGTCGGGGAGCTTGGCCCCCTGTCGGGCAAATGCTGGCGCCACCCCTGTTACATTGAGAAAAAAATCGGAAAATTTAAGTGCTTTCTTCCCCCCCTTCCTTCCCGCGGAAAAAATCTAGCTAAGCCACTGCAAGTGACCTACCCCATCGCGGAAAACAGAAACTAGACAATTTTAATGTTTGAGCTTGTAATTGCAGAAGTGCAGAAGTGCAGTGCTCATTCGACCGATCCAACGATCGGTGAAATTCATAAGCTACCATCATTCTTGGACCGACGATCGGTCAAATACGCACAAAGGCATCGCTCATTTGACCGACGATCGGCAGGGCTGGAAAAAATGTAAATTTCCCTGCAAGCAAATCAAATTTCTCAGCAATCAAGTCAAAATTTCCCAAAGACTTTGCATGTTTACATACAAAAGTGGTCAAATTTCCCTCTAAATACCAAAATTTCCCTGCAATGACATTCCCAAATTGCTGTTTTTTTCCAGCCATGACGATCGGTCAAATAGGCCCCACCCTAATTTAATCAATGTTAGGCATAGGCTAACTTTGGCCTAGGCTCCAATTCCAGTGGTGCACAGTCGAAATAATTATAAGATCATTGAAGATTCTAAAATTAAAATTTTTCAAGAATTCAAAAGGTCATCAAGGAATTGTTAAGCCTTTTTTGGCCTAGTTTCTGGTTCATATTAAGGTTGACTAGGCTTAGGCCTAGGCCTATGTATTAAAATTTTAGGACTTAAAACTCTGGAGTGGATTGTAACATAAGTTTTGATCTTTCCTTAAGTACTGTATAAACTTGACCCTAATTATGCGTAACATTCATAGGCCTAGATAACCAATGACCCCATGTGTCTACATTAATAAAATAAGTAACGTTAGGCCCTACTGGGATATGGTTAGGAAGGCTTTGTAACAATAACATGTTCGATGGCCCTCACTTTGCAGGCTCTTATAGACTTCTTATGAGCAAAAAGATAGAGGCAAAGACAAGCACACAAACCTGTGGCAAAGATGAGTTTCCTCAAATTCTCTGGAAATTAGTGTCATGTAGACCGCTTAACATGATAGAACTTTACCAACATAACCTTTAGGGAACAGACATGTTACTTAACATGTTACTATGTAACATCATGTCAGCTGAAATTAGCTATGTTGTATTTTCTGCTGGCATATTTCATTTGTGGTACTTAAAATGATCAAGGTCACGTGTTTCATCAAGAGTTTAAATCTGGAAAGCTATTCTTACAGTTTAAAAATCTACTATTAACATTCAATATCCAGAGGACAGATAAATCTCAAACTTTTACAGTACTCCAAATTGCTGATTAAATTTTGCAATGAGTGCACACCTAAAAATACTCTTTATCATTCATCATTTATTTTGTGCAGTAGCTACTATATATTCATTATAAGTCAAATCAGCAAGGGCTTGGAACTCTCATCATAAACTTACTTCACATCCAAGGTGACACTTAAAAGTTAAATAAATGGGGCAAACCATACTGACATCTTTCAAAATTTTATAAGAAAAAAAAAAAACATGGGCGATATTTTCCTTTATTTTTGGATAAGCCCATACAGTTAAAGGGCAAGAGCAGTCACCCAAACCTGAAGTAGTGTATTGTATTAGACTGTCCTATTTCATGATTGGCTCTTGAGGGTCATGTGGCAATATTTATGCTCTTCAAATTTGAAATTTGCTAGTAGTAACGGCTTGGTTTATCATAAATATGCAATATTGAAGTTCTAAAATATGATGGAAGAAACTTTGAATAGAAAATACAAAGAAAATTGTGAGTGTGAGATTTAACTATTGCTTCAAAATAAGTATGAGGCAACTGCTCTTGCTCTTGCTTATGCGCTTTAAAGCTTGTTAAGTGGCAAGGATCTATAGTACTTATAGTTTGGTGTGTTGTTTATTTGAGTTTGCATCTTAATAAAAGTTATTCCTTTTTTTCTCCTTTCCTTTGTAGAGATCAATGTTATGTATTCTTAACACTTCGTATCACAGCAATATGGCAAGTCATACAAGTGCTGATGTTTATGTTTGTTGCATCAAACAGGATGAAAAATTGTGCAACTTCCTATCTAGTAAGTCTTGATACTGCTTGACAGTAATCATACCATCTGGTTGGATCCTACAGTATTCCTGTGTTTTGGTCTTGTTTTATTTCCAAGTTACTGTCACATTGGTACAGTATTTTGCATTTGTGGCACCAGTGCTTTTCAATTTTGGAGAAGGCTGGTCAGGTGCATGTATAGGTAGAGTGAAGTTGGATCAGAAAGGTGAAGAGTATGAGAAGGAAGATGGAATAAATAGGTTAGATTTCACATGTAGTCATATATTTATGTGTGTAGTATCCATGTGTGTGTGGTCTCTTGTAATTTGGATTGAAAGCAGCAACTATAATAAAAACATATACTGTGACACACTGGTTTAGTGAAAAGAATTCTTTTCACCTCAACACATTGTCATGGGAACTAATATTTAACCTATTGACCTCACAATAACATATCAAATCATTACACCAAGGGTCTACAGTGCTTATTACAGTGTGAGTTTTTGTGTATCCTTATAGCACCATTCTTTACAATACAAATGTACTGTAAGGATATTGGACTGCAAAACAGTCCTGGGAAAGCTGCAACCATGTACAAAAATACTTACAAAAAATGCCACTATCTGTATCAATATTGAAGTTTTTGAGCACCATGGGCTGCTGCACTTTGAAGTGGGAAGTGGGCACTCTAGTATGCTTGCTTGCTTTTTGTTAATGGAAGCATGCTCTATGGGCTATTATAAAACTATGTAGTACAGTAGAAGATGTCTTACAGTATCCTGTACTTTGTGGTGAAGGACATGTCCCCCTTGCACACCCCTATCATCAATGTCAGTGTGCATTTATTGAGACACAGGGCAAGAATATATTTAAGGCTACAAAGGACATGACCTTCATATTTGGGCAGTTACTTCAGCACCCTCCATTTTTTGGTTCCTTGCGTTAGCAAAAGGAACCTATGTAGTCAGGTTGGCTTGTGTGTGTGTGTGTGTGTATGTGTGGCTTTGTCTTTGTGTAAAACAGAGGACCTAAACAATAGACTTCCAGGTCCTCGGTAGTAAATTCAATAGATTTCCCAAGTCCTCGGTTGTCTAACAACAGACAGTCTATTGTGAAGGTTAGGGTTAAGTAAGCAGACACAATGGAGATAACAATGAAGTCCTCAGTTGTGTGTAAAAACACGACTGTGTGTGTGTGTGTGTCTGTGACGCTAGCTTGGGTACGCTGTAACTCAACAAGGGAAAGTTGGATTAAATTGAAACTTGGTATATAGAAGTGCCATAGTTTGAAGGTGTGCCCTATCGTTTTTGGTGGAGGTTGAACGTCATTTGGCGCCACCAGAGGTCAAAAACTAAAAACCTTCTCAACATGATATTTCAAGGTAGGAAACTTGGATAGATGTCATACTTGGTGTGTGGATGTGTTATGGTGTAAGAATGAAATCTGATATGTTTGGTGAAGGTCAAGGGGTCATCTGGGGTCACCAAGGGTCAAACACTGAAAAACGTTTTAACATAGTATTTTAAGGTAGAAAGGACAGATTTCAAATCAATCTGTGTTTGGTTAAGGTCAAAGGTCATCAAGGTCACTGGAGGTCAACCACTGGAAATGTTATTTAGCAAATCTTGTAAGCTATATAAAGATAGGTTCAATAGAGTTTTTACCTCACCTGATTTTGCATGTTTACACACCCAAACACCTTAGAAATTTGGCCTTAATGTTCGTTTAGTAATGATTCCTTCGAGTTGTACACAGATTTTCAATCATTCAAAGTTTTAAGAGGGCAATAACTGAAATCTGTAGATTTCAATGAGTACAGGTCACACTGCATTATTAAACTGGTCTCTCTGCAAGTGAAAGCAATGCATGGATTATACAGTATGTCTCTTTAATACTGCTGTGCTCTGCGGGGTAACCTAATCCTCATTCTATTATCACACCCCATTAATCACTTGCTTTCTGCTTAACTGCTGAATAAACCCTGTTTTCTGTGTAGAGATAGCAAACAGGACAAATGGTAGATTGTTTTAAAGTAAGAACAAGTTTTATTTGAGAGCAGGTAAAAATAACTTATGAGAGAAGTACAAGGGGTGTTTTTCTCTCTCTGACCACATTGAGTTTATTGGTGATAATATCAAGTTTGATTACAAGCGTTAATACATACGGAAATGAGTAAATGTTTGTGAAGGATCACCAAGATTTGTACAAGTTGAATGTAGGTAAGGCCACAAAAATTAAATCATTGATTTCATGTAATATTAGTACCAAAGTACCCCTTGTGAAAGATGTTACAAACATTGAGTATGAGCTTTTGCTTAGCTCTATTTTGGAGACTGGCTGTACAGTTCTTATAATATTCAGCAAGGAACCACAGTGCCCATTGGGCTCTTGTTTAAGTTATGTACTGCAATTGGTCTATCAAAATGCAACCAACTGTTCTTTAAAATAACACAGAAGTATTTCTGACATGCCAGAAGGTGTCCCAAGAGCTATTAAAGTAAAATGGCATTTCCTCCATGAATATGGTCACATCAGTCAGCTGGAAAAAGTTCTGATAAATTAACCTTTTCAGCATCATTTGCTATTTATTTAAAGCATGTGTTTGAAATGGAACAAAGATGAGCACTTTCACATTCAGAAATCTGGCTATTATTACTGTTATGATTTCTAATGGACCCTTTCTGTACACACAGTATGCTACTGTACTTTACTGTACAAATATGCAGTAGTGATTGCACCGGATACACAGGTACCCGGATACCCGACCGATGTTTTTACTACCTGGGTAGAAAATAAGTACCCGGGTAGCGTTTTCCTGTGATTTCTTTTTGGTCTTCATAAAATAACATGGTTATTGAAACTAACAAAATGTATTAACCCACATCTCATTCACAATTATGTTGAAATAAAGTTTCTTTTATTTGTTTCCATAATGCACTTTTGTTAAATTGCACTTTTCCAGAAACAATTCAAACACCATGCACTTAAGTAAGTGTTTGGCACCGTAAGGTATTTTTAAACACTAAACTTCAGCATGATGTAGATTGAAGTGCTGTTTTTAAATTTTAAAGTCCACTCTTATTGTCTCATATTGTCATTAAAATAAATCAACACATCTTTTGTACATGGCTCCTGTTAATTTGCATATTTTAAAGTTCAGTAAAGCACAGTAAGTTGAGTTGAATACACAAAGAGTCTGCACTCTGAGATATACCAGATGGGTCCCCTGCATTCTATATAGTAGCTCTGTTCCCTGATAGCTCCTACATTTTAGAGTCTTTTACCACTAGCACAGTCCATTGATCTATCTAATCGGGCAGTTGCATGTTAATGCACAAAACATTTTCCTATTGGTTCGATATATTATAACACTGAAGCATGTATACAAAGGAAAATACAGTATGTCATGCCATACTGCATGTAAATAATGAAGTGGTGTAATTGTTATTTATCACAGCTAAGCTGACCGATGAAGGGTTTTCAGTTTGGCAGAATTACTTAGCTAAAGGGATGCAGAGAGGACAAGCTCTCCTGGATGCTAAGGTCAGTGTAGCCTCCTCTTATCTGAAATGAATTCATATACTGTATTTACCATTTTATCTGTCTTATAGTATCATGTGTCATATCTTTCTCAATCTGTACAGTTCTAAGCAGGAATGATAAAATTTCTGACATATTGTGATTCAACTCTTCAGCAGTGATCTGTGGTGGAATTTGAGAAACATTGTAAAGTGTCAGGCACACATCCTTGCAAAAGCCATGACATGAATTTCAATGCAGTTATATTTTTGTCAAAAAGGTGAATTCTTACTTGTCTGGAAGAAAATCTTCAAAAGTTAAGGATGTATGGGTGAGTTAGATGGAGTTTTTTAAGGCCCAGTTTCCAAGTTATTGGTTCAAGTCCAGCCGGCCACCGCCTTTTTTTCCAGTTGTGGCTCACTTGCTTGTTTTTCCTACTCCATTGCTTATGCAGAGTGTTATGCACAATGGCAGGAGGTTCCATTTTTGGAGTTGACTCTTTGGTATGACTCGACCTGGGAATTGACCCCCAGACAGTTAAAAATGGCATTTCGCAGAATTTTAAGTAATGTAGTATCTAAGAAGTAGCTTATGTGAGCTTTGGCTAGCAATAAAATGTTCATTTCAAAATAAATTAGCAAACTGCAAAGTGATCAAAACCTGACTAAAAGAAATAAAATAACCTGAAAAAAATAATTCTGCCAGGAAGATGTACTGTAAGTGGAGCTCCACCTTTGAAAAATGGTGACCCCTCAAAAGTCAAATGACCAGAAAGGGCATTTCCCAGGCTTGTTGGTACTGTAGAATCTAAGCTGTCACCATTTTGAGCTTTTGTTTTCAGTAAAATGTTCACTTCAAATAAATTACCAAAGAGATGAGAAAGTTACCAGAAAAAAATGCAGGGGGTGGGGCAAAGTCTAAGATGGGCTTAGATGCAAAATGGTCCTGTTTTTTGCTTCCCTTTATACTTCATCCATGTTCTGAAAATGGCAGGATTTTGTACACTGTCAATAAATAACAAAAAATAAAATATGATGTGTTAGCCTGCAATGTTCTGTTCAGTAATTAGATTTGTGGCATGGTGCATAGAAAATTTTGCAAGATGTGACCACACAGGCTGCTGGAATGGCATTTCCCAGGCTTGAAACTACTGCAGAAGCAGCAACTATTTTGAGCTTTCGTTTGCATCATCAGCAACTTGCCAAGCGATCAGAAAATTATCAGGTATACTGAACTACTGCAGCTTGGTAAAATGGTCTTGTATCTTTTTCGAAAGACCATACAATGGAATTGAAAAATTCTGTCTTTAATTCTATTGCAACTCTTGGCTAAATTTAAGATCTACTGAAATTTGATGAAATTATCTATGTGACTGCCCAAACTCTAGACTATTAATGATTGTTTTTCTAACATTTTTTGAAAAAAAAAATTCTTTACAAGGTGGTTTTCAATGAATTTTCAGGCAGGCATGTGGGAAGACATTCTCACACTGCATCATTTTGTGATCATGTTGCACACTTTCCCCTACAGAGTTTGACAGGACTTGTGCAGTCATGCTTGTAAAGTTTATTCCTGAGCCTTTTTCCATTAACTTACTGTAACTGTGCCCATTTAAAGTGTGTGTTCCCATAAAGGGCCTTTTCATGACATGATTGAAAAACAAACTGCTGGATTTTTAAAACTGTCACCCAAATGAGACTGAAGTGGTAGGATGGATGGCGCACTATTTTGCACTGCACCAGAACATTATAGTGTCTCTCTGTGTAATTAATTTAGCAATTGATAACATCCAAGAAGTTTTTGCAACCTTAGCCTGACTATTTTACCGTTTCAGGCAAACATTTTGCAAGACAATGTTACAGAAGTATGAAGTGGTGCTGAGGAATAACTTTTTCCATAAGCTGTCAGAATCTGTGGCAATACATTTTCCTTCAAAATTTTACTTTGAATAAAGCTTTTTCTGTTTGGAGGGGCAAAGTATTGAAACCATTTTGTGTCTTTGTGTTTTTTTTTTCTTTTTTTGATTCCCATAAACATGTTAATCTGTGTATGATACAGTATTTTTTTTATTTCTCAGGAAAATGTTCAAAAGAGTTTGGATATTTGACTATTTGGAGTAATGTGTTGTAAAAGACTGAAGTTAAACTCAGGAATAAAACCTTTTTTGGCTGCCCAAGTTGGAATAAAAAATTTGTAATCTTCTTAATTTACCATGAGTGCAAGTATTATCTTTTCATTTTCATTCATATCTTTTTAAGATTTTGTGCACAAGTTTTGTGAGTAATTAAAAACATGCCAATTTTTAAAACTCAAGTGGCTGCCCTTATTATTTCCAAATTCTTGCCTGAATTTTTAGGGCAGCCTATGAAGACTGACAAGAGTCACCTTTTCTTTTTGACTAATGTCCAGATGTTGACTAGGCAGGTGTGTTCTAGTCTTTCAATCCTTCTCCTGGGACTACAATTTAGAATTCTCATATATGCATCTGCATGCATTATCTGATGGAAATGTGCTTCCTCAAAAATCAGGTCAAAATACAAATATTAATCAACATATTGGGCATGTGCCTTTGTGTGTTCAGACAAACATCAACTGTTCAGCAAAATGTTTGTGTTTTGTCCCAGTTGTATCATTACAGAGTCATTGCTAATTATGGTATACATGGGATGCACTGTTATTCTGTAATAAGTAAATTTCATCGCAAACCCATAACATATGACAAATGCATTACAAGGTGAGCTCTCCATTCTCTTTGAGCATTAACAGTAGCATGCAGGTTGTAAACACTGCACTGCCTGTGAAGTTCTACAGGCATGCATATTGATCTCTAGATTTCATGCAACATTCTATAGAGGCCAAGGTTCTATGTGTAATTACATGCTGCCTAGCTCTGGTCCTGAAGGCATGTTCATGGCAAACCTACAAATGTATGATCTGGTCTGATCCTTTGTACGTATGTATCTCAATAACAGTGTTTCTTCTTCTTTTTTTTTTTGTATTATGGTAGTGCATTTCAATGGTGCTTGCAAGGATTTGTTTGTTTGATTTTGAAGTTACATGCACAGGTGCATGTAACTTTTCTTTTCTGTTTCAAACACTGCTCTGAACCATTGCTTGACAGCTCAACCAAGCAAAGCAGACAACTTTCTGAATCAGACAATATTCTGAATCTGAAAACTTCCTGAAACAGACAATCAGATTCCTAAACTAATATTCCCCATTGTGAACCACCTCAGCATCAATGGGAACAGCTAGCCTATGCTGACAAGTGAAGTTTATCCCCTGAAAGTTTTCAAGTGATTTCCCCAGAATTTGATCCAGGGACCTCCAGTGTGCAAGGTAGTACACTCAACCACCAGGCTACCTACAAACCAGAAGGTTAGGGACATATCAAGTAAGGGTACAGAATATCACAAACCTAAATACAGATTTCATTTTTTTACATTCCTTATCATAATGCAGGCGGTGTTAGTGATTTTGAGTGCGGATGCAACTTCTTCCAAGGGCCTTAGTGATGAAGTTTGTCTTGCCTACATATCAGATAAACCTATTTTCCCAGTGACAGCTGAGGACTACAAAAGCCTTGAATCATCTTTGGACTTCTCATTGTAAGCTTTGTTCTCAGCTTGTTTGTAGAGATGTGTAGTTTTTGTCTGTAACATTACATACAACAGGTAAAGTATGCAGAGCAGTTGCTAGGAAGCTGACTGTATTTGACTGTAAATGCATAACATTTTGGGATAAATCCATTTTCATCTCAAAAGAGATTTCTTACATGGCATAGTCGTAAAATATACCCCATTAAGGGTTCTGTTATGTGTATTCTGTGAGAGGCCCGAACTGGACTGGAACAATTTCATAAAGCACTTGGCAAGTGCATGGTCTTGATTCAGTTTCTTAAAACTCCTTTTTTAATGTTTAAGTTTTACAGTCTCATCCTTTTTCTGCTGTAACAGATTTCACTGGCATCAGTCTTTAGCTGTAACACTCATATTTTTGTATTGATATTTACATTTTTGGTTCCTTGTGTAACAAAAGAACCTAGCAATCACCTTGGCATGTGTGTGTGTGCGTGTGTGCATGTGTGTGTATATTTGTGACGGATTGGAATTTGGGGTATGTGATGCGATAACTCAATAACCAAGCGATAAATTTTTCTCAAACTTAGTATGTATGTAGATGTTGTTGAGTAGATGTGCCCTATTGTTTTTGGTGAAGGTCAAAGGTCACTGGCGATCAGCAGAGACCAAAAAGTGATTTTCTGCTTGTAGCTGTAACATGTTATCTATTGCTCAAACAGTGACATAATTTTAGGATAAGTTAGATTGGTAGGAGGTGAAAATGTTGTAACAGTAATCAAAATAATTGGAAAGGGTCAAAAGGTCAAAAAGTAATGTTTTATTGATATCTCACCACTGAAACATTTTAGAGCAATGGTGTAACTTAGATTTGTGTTCCTGTAAGTGAAGTGCATGTGAAAACCCACCTTGACCTCACTTGACCTCATTTGAACTTTTGACCTTTGAATTTTTTGTGACGCCTGAATTCATCTTGTTGAGATGAACCAAAAAGGCAATTACACAACCCTCCTAGATGTTCCTAACTCAAGTTATTGACAATTAATTAAGTGACAGGTTAGTGTGTAGGTCATATTCATTGGAATGCAAGGTATACAGTGCCATAACAAACTAACCAAATAGCATAGGGGGATGGCATAATGGAAGGTTGTGTTCCTCAGAGTAAAGGGCATGCATTGACCTACTTTGACCTTATTTGAAATAACCTTTTGACCTTTGTGACTTTTTGTGATGCCTGGATTTGTCTTGTTGGGAGGAACAAAAAGGCAATTGTACTATCCTCCTTTGATGTTTCCAACTTGAGTTATTGATATTTCAGTGAGAAGTTAGTGGTGTGTGTGTCATATGCATTGAAATATGAGGCATATGGTGTGATTACTCAGATTTTACCAAGTGATAGGGAGGTCACACAATGGACCGTTGTGTTCATGTTATATGCATGTGATGACATACTTAGACTGTATTTGACCTTTGGACCTTTGTGCCTTCTTTGTAAGGTCAGGATTTGAATTGTTGAGCTGGACCAAAAGGAAATTGACTACCCTCCTATACTGCCCCAAACTCAAGTTAATTACATTTTAGTGAAAGGTGATGAGTGCAGTATTTGTCATATGGAAATGGGAGGTATGCAGTGTGATAATTTGAAAAATCAAGTGATCAATTTCTCTCAAACTGCAAGTGCTTGTATGATTTTGAAATTTACTGCTGTGACCTTTCTTTTTTGGTGAAGGTCAAAAGTCATTGGGGTTGAAGGTGCAAATGCCTTACCTTGCTACTCCCTTGATACAAAATCTTCTTAAATGCACGTAACCATGGTGCCCTTGGGCGCTTTTTTTTTATTTTTCTTCCTCTATTTATTTTGTTTCCCATAATCAAGATGATTTTACATTTCAAGACGATCTTCACATCATATACTGTACAAGATAATATTAATAGCATCAACAACATAAGCCTGTAGATAATATAAGTTTTGAATAGATAATATAAGTACTGTACTGTAGTATCTTTGGTCAGGCTGACCTGTCTGTACAAAAGACGGTAAGATGCACAACTTGGTCATTAAATGTAAGTGTAAAAAAGTTTGGAAATGGCTGTCGGCATTAGCAATGATTACTGATAGTCTGATACATACTAAGCTTTTTGATAGGTCTGTGTTGTTCAAAGAATGCCCTTACAGTCAGTGCTTAACGATTTCAGTGTTTATGCAAACAATTCTATCATTGCAAATTGGTGTTTTGGTTTATAGGGTACAGAACAACTGCTTGTATTATTTGTCTCTTGCAGGAAACTCATTTTGGCAAAACTTAATTGGTCCTTTTTCCCTGTGGATGATGGTGGTTCTTTCAATGAGGATAATATCATAGTTTTAGTCAATTCTGTCAAAAAGGTATTTTCTAATAAGTACAAGGAATGCCATTCACAAAAAACTTCAACAGAGGTTCCTGCTAGCCTAGTCCATGACCTCACTACAACGGATTCCAAAGAAGCTTCCATTGTTCCACCTACATTTAATGCATGGAGAGATAGAGTGAGACTTTCAAAGAAAGAAAAAAACATTAACTTGGCCGATTTTTGGGAAGTAAACTTTCATGACAAAGCAGAGGTCCAGTGGCAAGATTTCAGAGAGACTTTCATTGCAACTTACAAGCAAAGAATTTTAGCACAGGTTCCTGAGGACAAAATGACATGGGTCGTGAATTTAATCTATGGAGAAATTTTGCAATTGAAGAAATCATTTCCTAAAAGTGTTTACATTAACTTTTGTGGAGGTAGCAATGAACTACAAGGAGATCCAAATAGGTTTTATCACAGGGTGATGGATTATGCCAGGGGAAAAATTGCAATGGCAGGAGTATTTAACATGGACTGTACGCTTAGATTGACAGCAATCAATAACTTGGGTAAGTACTAAATTGCAATGGCAGGAGTATTTAATATGGACAGCATACTTAGATTGACAGAAATCAATAACTTGGGTCAGTATTAAATTCAGTGGCAGGAGTATTTAATATGGACAACACACTTAGGTTGACAGCAGTCAATAACTTGGGTAAGTACTAAATTGCAATGGCAGCAGTATTTAATATGGACTGTACACTTAGGTTGACAGCAATCAATAACTTAGGTCAGTATTAAATTGCAATGGCAGGAGTTTTTAATATGGACAACACACTTAGGTTGACAACAATCAATAACTTGGGTAAGTACCAAATTGCAATGGCAGGAGTGTTTAATATGGACTGTACACTTAGATTGACAGCAATCAATAACTTGGGTAAGTCCAGTGCTAAAATGCAATGGCAGTTGTATTTAATATGGAAAGCACACTTAGATTGACAGCAGTCAATAACTTGGGTAAGTACCAAATTGCAATGGCAGGAGTGTTTAATATGGACTGTACACTTAGATTGACAGCAATCAATAACTTGGGGTTGAAGTTGACATGAAGTCATTACTCAAGTCACAACCGGTAAAATTGCCTTACTTGAAAAGTCCCTTTGAAATAATATTAAGTGAACCAAGTAATGACTTAAACTGAAATGAGTGAAGTTGAGCTGACTTGTTCAGTGACACGGTTACAACTCTGTTAGATTTTTACCTGTATCACAGAATCTCATTTTGTACAATGTTGTTAGAAGTTTAAAAATTATAGACATAAACAAAACCATCAATTAGAGAAAGATAGATTTTTTCATTGATGTTTTTATTAAAAGTGACATTTTTTTTTGCAAATTTGTTGTCAACAGTCAAAAAGCAGGAATTAAAATGATGGAAAGGTTTAGCATAAACTTCAGCAAATTGATTAGGTGGATACTGCTGACAGCTTATTTACATGCAAACTGGGTGGTTACTAGTTGTTAATATGCAAACTGTATGGTTACTAGTTGTTAACCTCCAAACTGGGTGGTTACTAGTTGTCAATATGCAAACTGGGTCGTTACTACAGTAGTTGTTAACATGCAAACTTAGTTGTTACTAGTAGATTTGTTTTGTATGGTTTGAGGAACTACTGTAGTTGCGGATACTGGAATTGACTTAGACACAAACCTTAACAAATGTGATTTATAACAACTTCTAACATTTCAGAAAAGAGGAAGAAAACAGTGAGAGACTTAAGAGCAACCCAAAGCAGACAGTACAGAACTGTCTATCTTTATGGATACAAGGGACTTGCAAATTATAGTTCAAAGAGTTACAATTTTTTAATTGCTGTACTGTTTGACTGAGACCACGAAACAGTGATGTATTTTAGGGACCTTTGTCACCTCCCCTCACCCCCAATAGATGGCATTTTTTATTCCCCCAAAATACCAATGATTTGACATCAGAAGGCAGTACTGTATATATGTCACCAGATTGCATATTAGGTTACCTGACCTTTGTCAACTTTTCAGATTAAATGGGACACCCCTCCCCCAGGCATGTGAGGCTGGGCAAGGGAAACCTCACAAAATTTTTCAAGATCAGAAATTATGGATAAATAAATATCTGGGAAGCCATTTGAGTATAAAAAACGTTTGGCATGCTTTAAATGGCAAGAATATTCTTTGGCTTACCAAAATTGTTTCAGAAAATTGTCTAGAAGTGAAAATCATCACACAGTAAAATTTTCATGTTAAATCAAAAACAACAAACATATTCTAGCAGCTTATTAAAAAAAAACATATTCCTCCACCTCATTTCAAAGTGTGCACCATACTTTGCTGCCTGAAATGAAAGGATCTTGTTCAGGAGAAAGTTGCCAACAAATTTTTGGGATGTTTTCAATCGCCAGATTACATGGGTAGTCAGGCCCATGTGTACACTGGACCCAAAGTTTTGCTGGAAAATGGTAGTGGTTTGTTTTATTTGGTAATTTTTTTGTTAATTTTGGAGTTTGCTCATTTTAATGGAAGTGAACATTTTATCACAAAGGAGAGCTCAAATAACAACTGCTTAAGAGTTTACTTACAAGCCTGGGAAGTGCCATTTCTGGCTGTTTGAGCGGACATGTGTCACAACTTTTGCAGTTTAATAATTCACTTATGTACTGCATTAAAGATTGCCCTCTTCATTTCATTTCATTTCATTTGATCGTTTGGTTCCACGGACTTCCTATACATGGACAGAGCATACTGCACGGTACATTGTTGCTACCGTATGTGTGAGAAAAAGTGCACCAAGATGGCAGTCTGCTATAATTTTGTGTTAAGGTTTGGACTTGCTCAGGTCAATTCCCAGATTTTTGCAAGAAAGTTGAAATATTTTTAAAATATGGCAAGATAAGGTCAAAATCACTTCAGGTGTTGCAGAAATGTGATATTGTTTCCCATTCAAGTCTTAATTTTGTTTAAAACATAGCAAAGTTGTCATCAAATCAGACAATTTATAGTTTCATGGCAGCCATCTTGGTGTGCCTTTTTTGTCCCAGTCAGTGGCGACAATCTACACGATAAGATGTGCACGTTACATGCTCTGTCCATGTATACAAGTCTGTGTTTGGTTCATTTAAAGCAGACATGTTGTTTAATGATTCACTCATGTACTACAGTAAAGACCTGCCCCTTTTATTTCTTTTCATTTCACTGTTTGGATCATTTGAAGAGGACAGGTTGCAGTTCTTCTTCTCTGTTCTCTGTCATTGTGCATGATGCTCTGCATAAGCAATGAAGCAATGAAATACTGTGGGGAAAGCAAGCCAGTGAGCAACTACTGGAAAAAAGCCCTGGCCAGCTCGACTTGAACTAAAAAGGTTGAAAACTGGGCAGTAAAACTCCATCTAACTAGCTAACTAACTCTACTCTTTGGTTGTAAAGCCATTCCCTTTTGTTACATGATTGATTTTTTAACATAAATGTTTGATTTTGTTTTGTTTTCCTTTCCTTTTTTTTAAGGCCAGTTCAAGACAGTTGCAGTTCTAACAAGTCTCCAAAACCTTCTATCTGATAAAGATGCAAATACTAGAGCTGTGGCTGCAATTGCCCTGGGAAAAACAGGTACATTTGATAATTGCCCAGGGGAAAACAGGTACATTTGACGGTAAATAATGTAAAAATTTGGGGATGAATGCTTTATTTTTGAGGCAGACAAGTTGATGCCTTAAATGTTGTATTAATAAGGCAACATTACACCACAGAAATCTGTAAATGGGAGATAAAACTGGGAACAGGGATACCTGAGGGAGAGCAAGATATGATAGCACCATTCATTGACTGGCATTTTTCAATAGGTTTCTCAGTTTTCTTTGGGGATAGTGTCATTCATATACATATAATGTCTAGTGGTGAATGTTTAACATGAGAAATATGATAGAGTATGACAATATGTGCCACAATGCTAGTCTTAAATTGGAAGACCTATAGTAGCAAGTTTTCAGAGTTGGTGGCTGTATGTTGGTATTTATGTCATTTATCTTATAAATGGCATGTAAATAAAATATCCCAATATAGCATTGATTTACACTCTTCATACTTACGTAGTTTTATAATTTAATTTAGATACAAGCCTATTGTTTGGGTGGAGGTCAGTAGAGGTAAAATTATAGAAACCTTGTCAAACACAATGAGAGGGAAAATTTAGTCATTTTTGATAGAAATAAGAGGTCCATGTCATGTTGCCACAGGTCAAAAGTCACCTTATGTCACTAGCCATGAAAAACCTTGTTAACATGATAACTTTAAGTAGGAAACTAGGAAAATTTCATGTTTGGTAAGTGGATGCTGTGTGGTTAGAGAACCCTATTATTTAGGAACAGTTTTAAGTTCATCTGGGGTCATCAGTTGGTCAAAAATAAAATTCAAGAATATCCAAAATCATCATCTGGGGTCACCAGAGGTCAGAAAGCAAAATTTTCAGTTTTTCTTTGTGTGAAGAATCACCAAGCCTTTGGGTTTTGGCTTTAATTCTTTGTGAAGCACCATGAGACCAACTCCATGGAGAGTTTCATTGTATTTTATTTGCCCTGTTAGGCTGTTAACCCTGTACTGCCCGGCATTGCATTTCTGCTACTGAGAGAGAGCGCAGCTCCCCACACATCTTTTCGGTTTCACACGGAGCTCAAAACTGCAAGTACAGTAGCTACCTGAAAATTCTGCCACAACAACGAAAGAGACAATAGTTTAAGGTCACAGGGTCAATAGCCTACTGAAGCTGATCTGGGACATGCTACTTCCGCTTTTCAGCCCACCCCGAGCATGCAAATATGCCCCAATTGAAATCGGGCACTGGAGGGTTAATGAAATGAAATGTGAATTCATGTGTCTAAATTGTATACTCAAGTAGATCTTGATGGCAATTAGTTTGTTTGTAAAAACATTGAATCAATACATCATCATTCAAACTCTAGTAATCGTTTTTGGTTCCTTGTGTTAGCAAAAGGAACCTATGTAGTCAGCTTGGCGTGTGTGTGTGTGTGTGTGCATGTGTGTGTGTCTGTGTCTGTGACGCTATCTTGGGTACGCTGTAACTCAATAAGGGAAAGTTGGATTAAATTGAAACTTGGTATGTAGAAGTGCCATAGTTTGAAGGTGTGCCCTATCGTTTTTAGTGGAGGTGAAAGGTCATCTGGGGTCACCAGAGGTCAAAAACTAAAAACCTTCTCAACATGATATTTCAAGGCAGGAAACTTGGATAGATGTCATACTTGGTGTGTTGGTATGGTATTGTGTAAGGATGAAATCTGATATGTTGGGTGAAGGTCAAGGGGTCATCTGGGGTCACCAGGGGTCAAACACTGAAAAACGTTTAACACAGTATTTTAAGGTAAAAAGGACAGAAATCAGTGTTTGGTTAAGGTCAAAGGTCATCAAGGTCACTGGAGGTCAACCACTGGAAATGTTATTTAGAAAATGTTGTAAGCTAGATAAAGCTAGGTTTAATAGATTTTTTATGTCACCTGGTTTTGCATGCTTACACACCCAAACACCTTAGAAATTTGGCCTTTCCATTCGTTCAGTAATGATTACTTCGGGTTGTACACAGATTTTGGATCATTCAAAGTTGTAAGAAGACAGTAACTGAAATCTGTAGATTTCAATGAGCACAGGTCACACTGCATTAAACTGGTCTCTCTGCCAGTGGAAGCAATGCACGGATTATACAGTATGTCTCTTTAATACTGCTGTGCTCTGTAGGGTAACCTAATCCTCATTCTATTATCACACCCCATTAATCACTTGCTTTCTGCTTAACTGCTGAATAAACCCTGTTTTCTGTGAAGAGATAGCAAACAGGACAAATGGTAGATTGTTTTAAAGTAATAACAAGTTTTATTTGAGAGCAGGTAAAAATAACTTATGAGAGAAGTAGAAGGGGTATTTTTCTTTCTCTAACAACATTGTGTATTGTTTGTTGGTGATAATATCAAGTTTTTTTACAAACATAAATACATATGGAAATAAGGAAATGTTTTTGAAGGATCGCCAAGCATTATACAAGTTGAATGTAAGTTAGGCCACAAAAATTTAATCATGGATATCATGTAATATAAGTACTGAAATACCCCTTGTTAAGATGTTACAAACATTGAGTATGAGCTTTCGCTTCGCTCTATTTCGAAGACTGGCTGTACACTAGTTCATATAATATCCAGCAAGGAACCACAGTGCCCATTGGGCTCTTGTTTGTTAGGTATTCTATGGTTCTTGGGTTATTACCCAGCTGACAGTGAGGTCAAACTAGCAGGGGTTTCCCTTAACATTTTTTCACTCGCCGGCCAGGCCAGTTGAAGAATGGTTTGGGTAGTCTGCCAACAGCTTGACTAGCCCGCATGGCTTCAGTGTTTTTCGCTTGATAAAAATGGTATTGCAGTACACAAATCATGACAAAACATATGAGTAGGCTTTTGCCTCATGAAAGTCTTATTTTAAGGGCCTCGTATGTATAATCGCCATCTGTTATTTTTCTCATACAATCTTTGTCTTTCTCATGATCCTGTTTGGGTCCAGATTTTGATGACCCTCCACTCGGGTTTTTAGTTTAGGCAACGAAACCCCACATATTTTGTCCCTTATTCCGTCCCTAGATGTGTATTTATGGCACTGCAATGCCTGCACTTTAATTGTGTATCAGAGACAGAGTAATTCGAACAGCCGGTGACAGCTCGCGGGGGCTTGTGTAATTGTCACGTGTATAAATAAATTTTTTGATAAGAAAAGTGATATTCAATTTCATCCATGCTCTGGAAGCCTAGGTCAGATGGGGTCTGGACTTGGAGTAGAAACTTCTGGTTAGAAGTCTGATACAATTTTTGGGTAATTAAGGTCCTACACCTGTGGTAATTGGTGACATTTCTTTAGTCACCTGTTGGGCTACGGAGGAAAACATCTGCACCTGTCCGAGGCTGTTTTCAGTCGCAAATGGCGACCGGGCGAGCGCTAACTTCGAGCACTGACTAGGGTCTTTGATTCTGAGCTGAATTTTGGTGGTTAAGGTTAGAGTATAGAGTTTCTACAGAGTGAAAAGAAAGCATAAAAATGAATTTTCTATGAAGTGCAATGAAGTAAGCACCAGCAGTCTTGTAGGTATTCCCCCTTTAAGAATGGCTTGTATATTTCATGTAAATTTTGTCTGCTCTGCATATATTTCATTATGAAAGGGCAGGAGCAGTCATCCCAAATTGAAGAAGTGTAGTAGACTGTCCTGTTTCATGATTGGCTGTTGGGAGTCATGTGACAATGTTTTTTTCTCTTCAAATGTGAAATTTAACAGAAATAACTGCTTGGTTTACCATTAATATGCAATAGTAAAGTCATTAAATGTAGGGCAAGATACTTTGAAGAGAAGTAAGATGAAAATTGTGTTATTTAGCTTTTTCTTCAAAATAAGTTTGGGGGGACTTCTCTTTACCTTTAAATGAATTTTCTATGAAGTGCAATGAAGTAAGCACAAGCCGTCTTGTAAGTATTCCCCCTTTAAGATAACTTGTATCATTCATATTAATTTTGTGCTCTGCATCATTCATGTTAATTTTGTGCTCTGCATATATTTCATTATTTTAGTATCAGCAAGACGATGGTTATACCTCTCAATATTTGAGGAATGTGAATTAATATAGATTTTTCTTTTTCTGCAGGCAAGAAAAAATTTTCCACCCAACTTATCATTAAACTTTGTCTCTTTTTCTAGTTTTTGTGTGCACTACCTTAATATAACATAATGCAACTTTGGGAGGCTTTTACAAGAAAGCTAACAAACATGGTATGGAAGTAAAATAGTAGTTTTAAATATTATTGTTTCTTTTTTGAACTTAGAAACTAGAAACAACAGGGTGATAAAAAAACTTATTAGGACACTGAAAGATGATGATCGAATGGTCCGTGAGGCAGCTTGTCTTTCTTTGGGACATCTAAAATCAACAGAGGCCATTCCCTATGTGGTTGATAAGTGGTAAGTGAACCAAATTCTGGGTTTTTACATCCAGTATGTGTTACATGATGTTATCATAGCACAGTGGCATAGCCCTTGGGGGGTGGGGGGTCAGAACCTCCCCCATGACCCAACCTTGCAATGCAACCACCCCCCATGACACAATCCTGGCTACGCGCCTGTCATAGCAATTCATAGGGGAAGTAAATGTTTCTTTCTGTAATTAGTAACATCCCATCTCATGTGGAAGGCCCAGGTCCGATTCCTAGTTCTAATCATACCAAAGACTCTTAAACTGGAACCCACCGCTGTTGTGCGTAATGCTCTGTATAATCAATGGAGTAGGGAAAACAAACCAGTGAGCCACAACTGGAAAAAAGGCTGTGGCCGATTTGACTTGAACTAATAGGCTAGAAACTTGGCCATAAAACTCCATCTAACTAACCAACTAAGTAACATTGATTGAATTTTCAAACTTTATGGTACTTTTTAAGGGTGTTTGGGAAAACTAATCTTGGAAGACAGTAATTCTCTCTAAAGAGGTATAGAGTGTTATCAGCATAATTTGTGATTATGTACCAAAGAGGCTGACCATTGACCACACAATGAACACTTGTAGGGTGTAGTATCCAATTACCAAAGAGACTGACACTGACCACCACATGTTGAACACTTGAAGGGTGTAGTGTCCAAGTACCAAAGAGGCTGAGAAGTGTGCACGGCAGGTCAGCTTTTAAGTTTTAACCAAACATTGACCTAACACTCACCTCATTGTAATATATACATCAAAACAAAGAAATGCCATGCTGCCAGAGAGCAGTCCCCAGGGCAAATCTGGAAAATACTATGCAAATAATGGTCTTAGAGCTGTTTATGTACTACAGATCAATTATTTATATTATTTGAAATTCCTGGATGTTATTTCCAAAAGTCAAAACTACAACCTTATTTAATAATCAAGTGAGTAACTGCTTTCAGTTGTAAACATCTAAAAAAGGGCAGACATACTCAAATTCAAATGTCTACAAATTTTTAATTGGACAGAAATTTCTAAAATTATGCAAAGTTTGTGTGAAAGCCAATGAAACTGTTGTTTATATTTTTGTTGAAAGGTTTAGTTTGTATTTTTTCCTTACTATCTTTTCCTTAGGAGTCACTTGTTTCAAATATCTTTATAAAAACAGGTATGTGTAAACACAGTGTGTGTTAGGAATACCTGTGATATTATCTCATTACTGTCTGATTAAGAGTCCAACAAATTCCATTTAGTGAGAAATTTAACATTTCTGAATTATACGTGGGCATGTTTTCAAAAACTGTCATTTACAATTTGCAAGAATTTTCAAAGGCCTTTCTGGGATTTTTCATTCATTGTCGAAGGGCAGACAAAGAATCTTTGCAATGATGATGTCACACATACACTTTAAAGCAGGGTTTCTATTATTCTAAAATTGATATTAATTTTTCTTTCAGGAGAAATGATATTATTTCTAATGTAAGGAGTGCAGCACTGACGGCATTAAGATTAATGGACAGCCCAGAGGCAAAGGAAGCAATCAGAGTCACACAAGTACTAGATGAGGAGGTAGAACAACTTAAAAGGAGTATGGTGATGCGACACTAAAAGGCAACAGATTATATTCAACACCTTATTGCAAAAGGTGAGCAGGTTGAGGTACCCCACGTAACCAATGATTTGTTTCTTGATGCATTGCTACAGTTGCATAGAAAAAGCCATTCACTGGTATTGATTTATATTTTATTTAACCATGGGGACTGCTGATTTGTTTCATTCTCTTTCTCAGTTTTTCATTTTTTCAGTTTTTGAATTTTTGAAATTGCTGCTCTTTGATACTGTTGCTTGCTTGTTGTGTTGTGAACAATAAATCAATGATCCAGGAATTGCAGCATTGAGCAGGTACATGGTGAAACAAACAGGTGGGGACTGAGATGTTGTATTTTAACTCATGTATTAAAAACTGGGTCATGAAACTAACTTATTGATAGGACATGTAAATAAAAAACACATTTGAAAAGGAGAATATGAAAGGTGAATGGCTTGGTTTTGAACTTTAGGCCAGATGAAGTTAGTCAGCTAGATTTTTATGGCCCAGTTTCCACCCTGTTGGATCAAGTTTAGCCGCCCAAGGCCCTTTTTTCCAGTTGTGGCTCACTGGCTTGTTTACCCTGCTCCATTGCTTATGTGGAGCATCACGCACAACAGCAGTAGGTCCCATTTTTAGAGTCTTTGCTATGATAAGACCTAGGAATCGAACCTGGGCCTTCCTTGTGAGATGTGGATCCTCTGCCGTTAGACCAAATACACGGTCGAGTTGACTTAAGTAAGTTGCGTGATTTGACAAGTGCGTGTTTGAGTAAGGTTCAATCTGTAAAGGATACAGATATAGCTTAATGAAAGAAACGATAAACTTCAAACAAATTATTAGTGCCTTCTGAACAATATGTACAAACAACATAATCACATTGCAAAGTTAGGTCATTAAGTTTTCAGCTGTTCAATACAAATTAGTATCCTGCCATTTAGCAGTTAAAAAATAAGTCTTGTTACCCCGGTCTCTGTCGATCAGTGGTTTCCCCTCGTCTCGTACTAAGCTTCAGCCTTTTAGAGGAAATAGTTGGGAAAATGTACACGGACACTCAGTTTTAGGTTGTAACAATATGGCTGCCGTAACACATGTGTATTTCATACTCAATGCCACACACAACACTTTTAGTAAAGAAATCATGTGGGACTTAACATAAGTCAATTAAAACAATAACACTGTGAACTGCCATAAACATACTTGAACTGCATGAATATTTTGACTCTAGCTGAAAGCACCTACATCCTGTTCACTTATACTGTGCTCACCGTCATACTATGGCTCGCTGACCTATGCTTGCTTCTTCTGAATGGTCACCTACTAAATTCCTGTGCAATGCTATCATAAAGCCATACATATCATATCATGCATAGTGCAACTAAACCCCATACAAAACCATGAATACAAAATGGGCTACTTTGCACCGAATCAACCCGCCCGTAATTGAAGTTCAAAACAAGTCCTACAAACCCAACAAGACTTCATTTGTATCCCTGTTTGTTGCCAGAGAGCTTCTCTGACTGATTACATGTGAAAATAAACATAAACATACCTTTTAGAGAAAATAATTGGGAAAAAGTACACAGACACTCAGTTTTAGGTTGTAACAATATGGCTGCGGTAACACATGTGGGTGGGACATATATAATACAACAATCCTCCAATCTCAACAAAATAAAAAGTGGGGGTGCCAGTTTTATATGAGTGTCAGTACCGTCCCTTACACACTCCCCTCCAAGAGGGAATGTTGTCCCCAACATTTCCTTCAACAAGGAGCATTACACTGCATTGGTATTTCTACTGGTTTCAACAACACAAAATCATAACTCTGAAGTTATTATAGTACTCCACTTAGACTCAACAACCTTTTAAAGACAAATTTCAACCATGGTAATACATTTATCACTCCCAAGAACCAAATTTCATTTCAACACATTTTGGTATGAGTCATTCCTTTGACATAAAACTTTTTTTGCAACAGTTCTCCTCTATGCCAAGTACATAAACATCTGAAAGATTAACTTTCCATACAACTGATTGGGCTTATCCAGCTGGCCAGGCTCAATAAAACACTAATCTTCCCACTTCTGCGGTAATTGGAGAACTAAGTTTTCATCTTTGTGAACAACTGTTCACTACATCTCTTGATTCACTGGCTGAGTACTCTGTATGTTTAAACACACAATAAATTTCGAACAATAAACTTCCAACAATAAATGTTACCAGCAAAGCTACTAACTCATAGAACCAATACAAGAAACTTACATTGCAGTTAGGTACATGGAATAGAGATTTGACTTTTCCCAGATATTGGTTCCTGCATACTGTGGAACCCCTGATGGAATAACCTTGACAGCATCCTTGTGATCATTACAATCAATGCTAGACAAATTGGTATTTCGCCTATGCTTGGGGAATCCAGGCCACTATATTCTATAATTTGGGGTGGCACCCGTTGCCTTGAGGGATACCGACTTGCCCCTGGGTCATCTAGGATACCCATATTTTCCTGTGAACTCAAGGCTTCTAATGATTGACCAGACCGTGTGGACCGGGACTCAGGGCACACTGGCAAAGGATCATCCACAGGTGTTGGGTAAATGTCTGACTCATTATCATTCTCTTCATGGGGGACGTCTTCTTGGTCGTGATTGTGCCCCAAAATGTCATTTGACCCTGCAGGGTATACCATGGGGATTTGAACCATACCATCTTCTTCATCATCACTAGAATCCCTGTCTTGATGATGGCGATTTTCATCATTCTCATGCTGCAGGTCATCACTAACCTCACCTTCGGTTTCTCGTTGTAGTTGTAAGGGTAGCATCTCCTCTGTGCCCAGAAAATCACAAGGAAGTAATAATGACCGGTGCGCTATACGTGATTTCCCTTCTCCATTTTCCTTTCATATCTGGTAGACTGGAGACTCTCCTTTCCTCTCTGTCACTACATAGGGATCATCCTGCCAATAAGATCTCAACTTGCCAGGGCCTTCCACTGGTCCTAAATTTCGCAAGAGCACTCTGTCCCCAGGTTGCAGTACTGTCGCATATGTCCTCTTGTCACACTGTTTTTTACTGGTGGCAGCTGCATTCCGTGCATTTCTTGAAGTCATGGCATAAGCTTGGGTCATCTGTTCTTTCCAATGCCTCACAAACTCTGGGTAACTTGACAGACATTCTGGTGTTGTATCCAAGGAAAAGGCCAAGTTAATGGGTAATCTGCCCTCCAAAGAGTAGAAAAAAGGTGAGAAACCAGTTGACTCATGTTTTGTCCAATTGTAAGCGTGAACTACTTTATTCAGGGAGTCCTTCCACCTCAATTTCTGTTTCTCTGGGAGAGTTCTGAGCATCTGCAACAAAGTCCTGTTGAATCTCTCTACCTGTCTATTTCCTTCCAGGTGGTAAGGCGTGGTTCTGGAAGAGGCCATCCCTGATAGTTGTTGAAGTCTTTCAAACAATTTGTTTTCAAATTCACCCCCAGTGTCCCACAGAGCTTCTGTGGTTACTCCCTTAATCTCACACATAATGGTGCATCACTTTCCAATCGACTTTGCCAATTGTGTCCTCTGTCGTGGGGTGAGGTTAAGGTGGGGATCTTCTTGTGGGCCAGCATCGGCTTGAAGGGGCTGAGTTAACCCACTGTCTTTTCCCCGCTGACAATTCCTGGCAAGGTGGCCACTGTTTCCACACTTGTAACAGTGCTGGCAATTTTCACCTTGTCCAATGTCCTTGCACCCCTGACAACCCAGTTGTCACCTATTTCCACGATACGTACCTGTCAAGGTTGTCTTTAACAGTTCCCTGATACTGGTCGTTTCCGCCCTCAATGCATCCATTTCTGCATTAGGCTTAGTCTTGGTCTCTTCTGGAATAGGTTTTTCAGCCTTTTTTTCCGATGATGATTGCGCTGAGCTTACCTTGGCCAACTTCCGTGATGACTGTTGTTTCTTTTGTCTTTCCTCTTCTTGACCTGATGCTGCATTGAACACTTCGAACAGCTCTTCATCAGCTATGTCGGTACGTTTTAGACTTGGTGTTACCTCTGCCTGTATAAAGTCATTGTGAAGGCCAGTCATGAGAGTTCTCAGCATCATATTCTGCACCAAGGTGGGATCACACTGTACGCCTGAGCCTGCTTCTTGGAAAGCAAACAGAACCTTTTGCCTCAACTCCATCATCTGCACTAAGTAGTGGACTGCACTCTCCTTCAGGTCTTGAGTACTGTTAGTGAGGTGCTGGTAGAGCTCTGTGGCCTGTCCCTCCCTAAAGTGTGACTGTAGTATCTTCCACAAGGTGTCCTTCCGTAAACCTTTTCGGCTTTCCAAATACCCCCTAAGACTGAGGCCTGGTTGAATGGCGCGAATGACCGCAGTAATTATTTCGCGTTCTGGTATCTTACGATGTGTAGCCTCGTCAAGCTGATGCACTAGGCTTGAAAATGTGAGTTTGTCCCGGTGCCCTGGCTCGCTGACCTGGCCAGAAATTCTAAAGTCTTTACGGTAAAGGAGCCCATAACTTTTATCTACAGTGGGGGCGCTATCTGGACCAGCTGTAGGAGCACCCGTGCTCAAGGCCTCCCCATCATGCCCCCTTTGCTGATAGCCCTTTAAATGGCCGACAAGTCTATGAAAAATAGCTAACCCCCCCATCAGCACTGGCTTCTAGTTCCTCCCCATTGACATACCTCAGAATCAGCCATTTCAGAGCTAACTTATCCTTCCCTTCTAATGACCCTGAGGGCCCCTCTCCAAGTTTTAGCAAGGTACATACCTCCTTCAATTGGGCATCATCAAGCTGAGATATTTTCCTATTAATTTCCTGAATCAACTTATCAAGATCTTCAGAGGGCTCCATTTTACTGTACTGTTTCTCCTAAGCCTATACACCACACCTGGTTGAAACAGTGAGCTATGAAAACAGTGATTTTGGTGTAGTCTTACATACAACCCCCTGGTTATGGCAATGGACCTTGTCACCCCTTTGGCCACCACTGATGACCACTTCCTCACCATACACTTACTAATACACTGTACTCCCCATGGACTTCAATTTCTAATCCAACCATATGACATAGGCCTATACTGCATACTGTACTAGACAGGCATGGAATACAAGTATTCAGTTTGTACGGGCTCATACACTGGATAATACACAATCTTACTTAGAATACTATGACTGGCCTGATTTGTACTGTACATACCATCCACTACTTTCGAATTCAACCAACATAGGACAAATACTATATTATGTAAGGTCTGTACTGTACTGTCCACTTCAATTCAAAATTCAATCAAATATTCTGTACGGTATTTACTGTACTGCACATCCAACATATTAACTTCAAAGTGCATACTCTTCCACTTTCTTTGATCACTAGCAAAACTTAGCTCTTGTCGTGGCAATGATACAATACATATGTGGGTTGAGTAACAGTTACAGTTCAACATCTCGAAAATTAGTAATGTCTATCATGCAACAGTAACAACTCTGTATTTTACTTCAGTTCCAAAGTCATAATCATCTTCATTACAGCACTTCAAATTGGTCAACGACATCTCTCAGCAAACCGTGTCAGTTAGCATTAACTGGTCTAGGCTCTATCTGGGTACAAGTAGTCCCGAGACAGTACTGTATCTTATATTTCCACGAGCATCCTTTAACTAGACTATACACAAACATCAGTAGCCCAGCTAAACATCTATCCAGGGGTCTCCAATGTCCAATGTTTTATATGAGTGTCAGTACCGTCGCTTACATATAAGAATGTAGGAAAGTGGGCCTCTGGGCAATCCCATGACACTAAAACAAACCATTAAAGAGAGATCACTCCAATGAATTGCTGTGTCTACACTACTGTAGTAACTAACTGAAAAATTCACAGGGCAGGATCTGATCATAAGCAGAATTCACAAGGCAGGATGGTCTATCTGACCACACCCATGGCACGATGGTTTATCAGACCATAAGTTTGGCAGGATGGTCTATCTGACCATACCCATGGCACGATGGTTTATCAGACCATAAGTTTGGCAGGATGGTCTATCTGTATGACAGTAAGCATAGCAGGATGGTCTAGCTGACCATAAGCACGGCAGGATGAACTAAAATGGTACATTGTGAAATAATTTGTCAGTGTTCAACCGATTATGCTTTAATCCATAATAACCAATAACCAATGATTTAATTTAACAATCGGCCCGATGTTGATTAATGATTACTGGTAAATAGAAAGACGGAAGTCACATGTTTTTACCTATTGTATGCACCCCTTGCTTTGTACATATCGTATTACCCTAACCAGTTGAGGTTGGAAAATAATGGGAATAGTACCGTTTGTCGTACCATTTTTGTAGACCTCATATTTTCACTTCAAAAATGGAGGTGAAAATCAAATGTTAATACAGTAGAATTGTTTGCATTCGATGTCACATGCCCTTTGATAAATTAGTTTGTAGGCCAACATCATGCTCTGTCTAGTTTTCATCCCCTGATCATGTCGGAGCTTTGCAATATTTTACTGTACTGGGTTGCATTTGGGTTTATGTACTGTAGAAGTCCACTTAAACAAGGCCCATGTTAAAATATGCAACTGTATAATCTTAGTGTTTCTGGGCAGCTAAACAATTACACTCAGTTAACGTATCTTATGTTTCCTTTCTGATATAAATATAGCTGTATATTGTTGGTATTTCTTGACCAAAATTACTTCTTGTTTAAAAAGAATCTGCAAAAGAAATGCGCATAAGTCTGATCGCTGAAAAATCCACCTATGCAGAGACTGGTGATGCCCTTTCTTGGTGAATTAAGCATGAGCCTTCGCAGGCTGTGCTAGCCGGCTATGTAAGCTTGGGAAGTGCAATCATCTTAGCTCAAACTCAATGTGAAAATTTGTTCTGAGGTATGGTATTTTTACACACACTTAATCACATAGGCTATGGGGGGAGTTGTGATTGGCTGGTTAGGATCAACGCAATTATACCAATCACAATGCAGGAGCAATTTAAATTTGGAATGTATATGATGTCACCAACCAAAACATGATCCCTTGTTTGGTGGTAAAAACAGATATGCACATAAGTTTACTGCATGCCTGAGCCATGAAGTTTATTGCATGAGACCATGTGGCTCACTGTTTTCGTTCACAAAGACGTAGCATGACAAAATTGCATATGTCCTACTGTAAATAACTTCATGGAAGGAATGCTGGGAATGGCATAATTTATGCAGGATAATAACCACCAAGCTTCCAAGTTTGTAGTCGCTACATGAAGAAAACGTACACAGATATAAATGATAAGCTTGTGGACTTGAAAATACAGCCAATTGATGCAGCTCGATAGTCTGTACTTTGTTTCTATAGAACAGTTTGTACAGCAACTTATGGGGCAAATTCTGCAAGACTGCAAAAAATACACCTTAAAAGTAATTCTTAATCTAATTCCAGGTAATACTACAGTGTTAAAGGGGAAAATAACCAACGATCACTTCTGTGGGAGAGGTGAAATTTATACGTTTTTGATTTTCAGTGCATACTGTTTTGGTGGGAAGTTAAAGGATTGAGTATTTACGGGAATTATAACAAAATTAAGGGCTAGTTTCAAGTATATTTGAGCTCCTCTTCCAGTTTGCAAATAATTGGTGGTAATGATCGGTTAAACGGCAGAATTTTACCCATGACAATTATTTACTGTTTATGGAATAATTGTCCTGATGCCTATTATTTAACAGATGATCGGTCAAACACTATAATTTGTGATGTCACTGTTGTTACTCAAATTACAATCATTTTATTTCTTTGTTTTTCTGAGAGATACTGCACCTTGCCCCAAGATGTGATAGCACTTTTTTTTGTATGGGGTGATGTAATTAATAAAGCCCTCTCTGTGCAACATGCTATCCAAGCAGACAGGAAGTGTTCAAGGTCATAAGAACAATTTTAATATTAAAGGGAAACAAAGAAGGTAACGTGAGTTGCGCTACAAAAAATTCACAAATTATTGTGCAATGTTCTAATTTTGTTTTAAGTGAATGAATTTCAACAGTATATATCCCGGTTCAAGAATTTCCTCTGAAGATGCGAGTTTCGAATGTTGAAATTCATTTTTCATGCTGTTCAATATATACTTTTGAATTTTTTGACTTGAGGTGCACTTTAAGTCAGTTTCTGTTTGTTTGATACTGGCCCATATGCAATTGAACTTAGACCAAAAAGACCAACACAATTACAACAATATTCATTAAACAGAGTTCTAATTGTAAATTACTGATATCAAAACTCTTTCAGCACAGTACATGTATACAAGTTTATAACATTTGCGGCTATTATTGATGGGACCGATGAGACTTGTATGGACCATATTAAAGTGATTATAAACTTAACCTTATTATCCTTGGTTTTGTCTACTGCTTCTAACAAATACAATCTCATAACAGGTCTTTCCAAGGCAGTTGTCTTCATGTTGAGTTGACACACTCCTGGCCAAGTTATCCTTTCCATAATACACCTCAATAACCTAACTTTACACATGCAATGGAACGATAATGTAATAGTAATATTGTCTACAGAAATATTCCTTTGTGAACCACAAGTCCTGCTAATTTCTTTCGTTTCAAATTGACAATAAACTTAAAGGACCAATCCCCTCACCTCAAACTACAATTTATATAGGGGTTATGGGAATTCTCAATTGGTTCAGCACTTTTTTCAGTTGTGAAACTGGCTGCTGATTTTAGTTTTTTTTTTGTTTTTTATTTTTTTTTGTGGGTACTGAGTTTTTTACTCCAACCTATCAAGTTTTGATAACCCTGCCATTCGATTGATTGCAAGTGTAATTTAAAGGTAGTGTGACATGTCAGTAAAATGCCCTGACTGCACTTGGCAGTAATAGAGTTGAACTTTCCTAAGGCAAAACCCATTTGAATTATGTTAATATCTTTTACGTTTCTGTAGATATACCTCTTCAAAGTTTGAATGTTTCTGAAGCAACTTGTTGCTTATGCAAAAATAATGACACCATAGCCGTAGGGAGCATTTCAGTTTTGGGGGGGGGCAGAGGATTCTCTGCCCGAAAAATGTAATTCTGCCCGAAAGACTATCTAAACGGAGCGCCACCATCGGTTGGCGCGGAGCGTACAGAAAATTTTGAAAAATCGCAACCCTCAGACAGCTGGAAATGGCCTCTCTCAGGGTTATAAGCAGAATCAAAGCAGTCAATATTTTGAACTTTCGTTTGCAGTAAAATTTACTCAAAAATGAGCAAATCTACAAAAAGGTCAGAAAACTCATAAATGAAATGTACCACTTGGCACTACCATTGGATGACTACATTAAGCTATAATCATTGGTAAATGAGTTTGTTTGCACATTCTACAAACTATTTTAAGTCATGCAGCATGAGATTATCATCAATATAATTTTGAAAATTGAAAAACTTCAGAAACCCTCGAAAATCCCAAGGCTTCTCAACTTCAAGGGAGGATGGCATTGCATCGCATTTCGGCTGCCTATTGAATATAAGTTTCATCGAACTTTACAAGGATCCCGTGTATTTTAGCAGCCTGTTTAGCTCAGATTCAGAGGCCCGAATTACCTGAGTGGGGATGCCATGCAACAAATTGGCCCTTAAAACCGATTAACTCAATTTTCGTGTGATTCCCAAGCAAGGTAGCAGCCTCTTTATATGCATTTAAACAAACAAGGGCGCAAATTATTTCCTAGTGAGCGAACGACCTAAGTCCATATCAACGGTTTTGGCACACTTGATCCCCACAAACCGTACCCATTAAATAAAAAAGGGTTTTGACAAGGCACTATTCATATATTCTTCCCCGATCCAGCAATCAGTAACTGAGGTGCCTCCTTAAAAACATTTGAGATTTGAAAAAAACATAACATAACGATATACCGCACCTTGGAATGTATAAAACATTGCCTGGTCTTCTATCTTTCCGGGGAAAACTGTAGAACAAAATTAAAAACATGAGTACCGTAAGTCTGTGACTCTGTTGCGACCATGGGCATCCCCAGAAATTTTTACAAGGGGGGGGAGCAAGGTCATTCATGGATGATTCAATTGTGTACACTGTCTAAGCAGAGTGCCACCAATGGTTGGCGGAAAGCGTACAAGAAAATTTTGGGCCTTGTAAACCCTCCAGATGGCCGGAAACGACACTTGAGTGTTATAAGCTGTATGTACCCAGCCCTGAAACAGGAATTTCATGTCTGTAATTTTTAGATTTTTAGAATTTTCAATGTAAAATATTGTTGAAGGGAAATCTGCCTCTCGGTCATGTCCTCGCACGCCTATGCACGATAAAACTTACAACTGTCAAACAGCCTATATAGGCCTATATCCGTTACTCAATTATGAATCATACCCCCCCCCAAATTCACCTTGTTTATCCCAGTTACATCCGCGTGTCGCCACTTGAAATCAGCACGGGACCAAACCAAGACCAACGCATTCATCAATAGTCGGATGCCATATGCACACTACTCACCTGACAACTAGTACAATTGTGACATAGATTTTACAATTACAAATTTCCAATAGATATCACGAATGATGGTCCTTAAATTGTGATTTCACTATTCAGCATACCATCTTCTCTTTTGCTATTCCTGGTCAAATGTCTGCATATTTCACGAGTAGAAACTGACGCTGTTTGAGTGAAGATATTTTGATGATTTACTTTAATTTTTTTTTATTTCAATTTTTAATTAATTTTTTCTCAAGTTTGATTTTCCGGGGGAGGGGGCCCCTTGCCCCCCTTCCGGACGCCCATGGTTGCGACTCTTGCCCGAATTCCAGTTCCGCTGAATTGATAAAACTGTCTATATGACTCGGGCTGAACTTCCCACTATATATAAATGATTTTTTTACTAACGCCGTTTGGGAAAAACCCGGCTTGTCACGTTGCTAGATATTTTTACATGAACTTGTGGGCAGACTTACTTGCAGATTTGTTCACACTAAATTCGTATGAGTGAGCAATTAAGCTACGCTGATTTGTTTACCATTGCCCGAATTCTGGTTTCACAGCACTGCAGGTTAAAAAGTTTCGCACAATTTTAAGAGGATCATTGTGAAAAGTGCAAAATTGTCAACTCATTCATATGCTGCCCAAATACCTCTCGACCAAGTACGTTTCAGCCTTCTAGTGACTATTGGTGATCGCCATTTATTAATATGGTGCGTCACAAGATAGCTTTTGATTGATTTGTTCGGGCAAAATTTGGGTATACATCCTCTCTCCCCTTGTAATCTGGCAATTAAAAATATCCCAGAACTTTTTTGCAACTTTTGCCCGAATATTGTGTCATTTCAGGCAAAGGTTTGCGCAAGAATATGAAGTGAGGCTGAGGAAAAATTGTTTTTTCATAAGCTGCCCAAATGTGTCGCAAATTTTGGTATCTTTTAGAGTTTTTATGAAAATTGTACCGTGACTATGATGCTTTTTTATTATTTTTTCGGCTAAGTGTTTGAAGGAATTCAGGCGCGCCTATAGGAGTTTTCTTTGTAAGTAGAAACAAACCAGGTTTTAAGACTCAAACGGCTGCCCAAATTTTTCCAGATCCCTGCCCGAATTTTAGGTCTTGAGGAAATTTGGGGGGGGCAGTCTGCCCCCCTGCCCCCCCTGCCTCATTCGCCTATGAATGACATGCAGTGTTGCACAGTGTTGACATTTCTTTTGTTAACCCTATGTTAATTATCTCTTAATTACTCATCAGATAGTTTATAGTTTGGTAATTAATACTGATGATTTTTAAGAACATGATTTAAACTTCCAAAAGAAAACCCTCAGGACGAGCTAATGTTACAAATGTCCATGAAATGAAGATTGTAAAAACAAAGGATAATATTAGCCATATATGACATGTCTCTCTCATTGCATCACAAGATTTTCATTTTGAGCTCATATTTATTGTCCTGTAAAATGGTAAATTTTTGATGGGAATTGCAGCTATTTACTTGGTTTTTAAAGTTTTAAATCGAACACCCAATTTTGTCATATCCATGTCACACGACCTTTAAGATTCATTTTGCTGTTTAAGTGTACCATTCACCATAAAACTGCTCAGAATAATTGTTGAATAACTGCAAATTTATTAATATTATATTTACAGTAAATGGTTTTTGCTGTGTTCTTTCCATCCTTTTATACTTGCAGTGGTATTTGTGTCTTCATATTGCAGGATTAGATAGAAGTCACACAGAAGAAGTTTTTATTTATTTGTTCCCTTTTGTCTATTTTTGTTGTGCAATAGTAAATCATCTTGAAGATCTTTCTGAAAATTTTATTATTAGCAAAGCCAACCCACTAGTGTGGGTACAGCTTATATTACACTGTAGGGGGAGGAATGTCTCTCTGTTCAAAAGATTTCATCTTCTGCAACTTCTTGTGCACATTGTAAGTTGCAATGAAGATGTTGTATTGCAATGGCAACCTATTGTCATTTGCCACATGATTTGGCAAAGAAGGTGTGGTCATTTTTAGCATTTACTTTTATTTCGAGGGGCTTGTTTAACACCTCCAAGAGGGTCAAGCCAAGAAACCTGTATAAAAGAAGTTTTCAAATACTTCTGTTTGACTGTTATTCCAAGGCATTATGGAGTTTCCTATTAAAACCAGTGTTCATTGTGTAAATGTTAAATGTACTTTGAGAAGAGTTAAATGCCAGCCAACTAATTAAAGAATACAGTCCTTCTAACTTGTTGTAAGGATATTCCATAAAGAGTGTCTTTGCTTTTGGTTTTGATGAAATGGAAACCTATGTACAGGGAATAATTTATCCAGTATTGCATTGCAATTTGCTACACAAACAGGCCAAGTTGCTACCCAAATGAAAAATTGTGTAGCAATTTTTTGTGTGCATAACCCTTGCATTTTCACAAACAATGTGTGATAGACCTCAAAAATCTTCAAGACTGCTATGCAAAATTTGAATCCTAAATTATTCCCTGATGCAGTCGTGCTGGTGTGTGTGCACCCGTAAACAATGCCTTAACAGGTTCAGGGAGCCAAGCCTCACATGTCCTTCCTCGCTTATGTGGAGCTCGTATCTGCTGTAGCTATCAGACACTGCAATGAGCTCTGTCATGTGATATGCAAGAGCCCACCCTCATTCATGGTATTCACATACTGCATAACTTAACCGGCTAAAGGGGAATTTGGACAATTTCCTTACGGGAACTGTTCTCTGTACCCAGTAAGGCATTGAGTATGGGTATGTGCTGTACCTATAGTGGGTATCTATGTTTGTGACACTTGGCTCATTAACATGATATCTCTAAAAGAAAAACTCTGACAGTTGTCAAACTTGGTACATAGATGCCCCATATTGTTTGATGGACCTCAAAGGTCATCTAGGGTCACCAGGGGTCAAAGTCTGAATATGTTGTTATTGCGATATCTCTAGATAGGAAACTTGGATAGATTTCATATTTAGTATATGGATGCATTATGGTCAGAAGGTGATCTATATTGTTTTCGATGGAGGTCAAAAGTCATCTGGGGTCACCAGGGGTCAAAGTCTGAGGACCTTTTTAAAATGCAATATTGCAAGATAGCTATCTGTTTGTCTGACTGTTTATCTATCTATGTCTTTTATGGAGGTCAAAGCTCATCTGGGGTCACTGGAGGTCAAATGTGAATGAAAACTTTGTAAGGTGCTAAACACATCTGAAGGTTGGAAACTTAAATAGATTTCACATGCAGTATGTGGATGCTCATTGTGGTGAGAACATTGTCCCTATTTTTGTTGGTGGTGGTCAAAGGTCATCTGGGATATTTACTTTATTTTTTGAACATGCTAGTATACTGCAACATTTGAGTGAGAAGATATGGTACATGATACCATTATTTGAAACGGAACATTTATGTATCATCCAAACCTTAAAGCATTTTTGCATTCGGGTTTCATCAGTTTCTTTGGTCCAACTGGGGTGGTAATAAATAGTTGAAATTTGGTCTAAGTTGCTTCCTCAAGGTCCTGCACCAGTAGCACATTTCCAACAATTTGAGTGGGAAAGGGGGATAGGGGACTTAAAGGGGGACAAGCGATTGTGACTCCATGAAGGTGGAACACTTCCATTGGTGGGCATATTGCATTCTATTAAAATTTTCACAGTAGCAAAAGTGCCGCTCATATTGTTGGAAGAGGCACTTGAATACCTTTCAGACAATTTTGAAGCCAAATTATATTTATTTTGTTGAGACATGCACTACATTTAAAGGTTTATATTTCCAAAAGTTCTGTCTCTTTCAAAGTAGTTAGTTGAAGCCAATTTATTTGTTTGCATCAGTGCAATACTTAAATCATGAAATATACCCATCTTGGAGGAAGTAATTTATGTCTAAATTTGAAATTATAAGTATCTAGGCACTTACATTATAGCTACAGTATGCATACTGTTAATGCAGTGTTCACGTACATTTGTCAATGAGTGCTTGCAGTAGATATATTTAGCAGTAGTTGTTCTGTACAGTATATATATATATATTTTTTTTTGTATTTATTAGAGCTTGGAATACTGTGCAAGGTTAATGAAGTCACACTAATTACCAGAATTTAGACTAAAAGTAGATGGTTATTTTCATCCAAACACTTTGATTTTGATTACCAATTTGGTTTGAGGTGTTTGGGGGGGGGGAAGGGGGAGAGTCAAGCTTTGGTTTCCCGGGCCCAATGTATTGTGGTGCAGCAGGGTTTTTCCATCATGTATGCAGGTGGTATTGTACATCTACTATAGGTAGACATCTTGAAGTTGGGAGCCCAAGCATAGAACATGACACTGAAAATATCAATGGCTATTCTTGGAGGGCAAATCCCATCAATCCAAGTTTAATGAAGTACTCTGCAGTGTCAGAATTTATCTATGGCTGTCTTTAATAGTGTCTTGATTCTGTGAAAATATTGTAGCTCAGTTTCATTTTTAGCTTAAAAATATATATATATAAATTTAGCTTCAGTATAAAACCCTTTACATTATATTATACCAAAAAATACATGTAGGTATCATTATGAAATAAGCATTTTATGCTGTTGTGATATTTCTAGGGTTCCATGCAGTGACATCCTTGATGCCCTATGTCAGTGGGATTCCATGCAGGGACATCCTTGATGCCCTATCTCAGTGGGATTCCATTCAGGGACATCCTTGATGCCCTATGTCACTGGGATTCCATGCAGGGACATCCTTGATGCCCTATGTCAGTGGGATTCCATGCAGGGACATCCTTGATGCCCTATGTCAGTGGGATTCCATGCAGGGACATCCTTGATGCCCTATGTCAGCAGGGACATCCTTGATGCCCTATGTCACTGGGATTCCATGCAGGGACATCCTTGATGCCCTATGTCAGTAAGTCTTTTCTATTTTATTGTAGCAAGCAGAAAATGCTTCACAAAGACTATTATTAAACCTTGAAGGTTAGTTCTAATTCTTGTACATAAACTCTTAAAAGGCAAATGTTTAAACCATGGCTTGTAGTGTGGTGTTCTTCTATCCTCAGTGTCTGGAGTACTTTAAATTCTAATCTCAAGGATTTTCTGACAGTTACAGGTGGGAGATATTTCTATCTGCCTCTTCGAGTATTCGTTTGTTGTATATTGAAAAAGTTGAATAGTGTGCAGTTTCAAACTCAAATTTTACTCTGTATGAAAATTCTGTGCAAGGAAGTTGAAGCAGATTTATATTGAGTGAATGAGTGGTATTGATTTCATTGTTGTTTGGGTATGTCTATACAGAAGTGTATACTTTATATCAATTCAAACATCAAATAGCAAACAGAAGGAGAGACTGGCCCAAACAAACTCAACTGTAATGTGAGTTTTAGACTAAATGAATGCTCCCTAATCTCATGGAAACCATATCAAGTTAGCAACATAAAAGTTAGTGTAGTTGGATATATGTTCTACAGCAACATTGTAACATGCAAATGTGAAGGAGCAAACTGAAACAGTTACATATTGCTGAATATTCAAACATAAGTTCTGAAATTGTGATGTATCACTGAATACTCAAATATAAGTTCTGAAACAATGATATATTACTAAATATTCAAACATAAGTTCTGAAACAGGAAATGGTGATATATTACTGAACATTTAAACATAAGCTATATTCAGGTATTTGTTACACTGTATGGTTTGTATTTGAATTATGATGTGTAGTGTAAGGATCAAAAACAGCTGTTGCATTATGGTTCATCATTTGAAGCATCAAATACATGCAGGAGATCACCTTGGTAAAAGTACCAAAATGAAAGGTCTAAAAATGTCAAATATTTTACATTAAATGTTGATTAACCTTGACCAATTTTATCACTAGTTTGTACTATTTGCCTTTACTCAGAAGGATTAATAAAATGTTGAAACACTTGATTTTCAAAGTGTTTTCTTTGCTTACCAAAATAGACCAAAGAGGTGTAATAGTCTCATGTTCTTCATCTAATTCATCAGTCCGTTACCAGCTTCAAAACTTGTGCACTTGAAGGGCATAAAGGCCATGTGGGGAAATGTAGTCACTGGCAGACTGCAGTAGTATTTTGAAGGCACTATGAAATCATTTGGCAGGGAGTTTTGGTAATGTAGGAATGGAGACATATTATTTTGTATATCTTGCAAGCATGTAATAAACCTGGGAGGTCTCACAATGAGAGGGTTGCTTTATGTATGGTACTCAGCTGAATTAGTACCTGGTTATGTCTTGTGGAACATAGATAATATACACTCCCTTACAAAATTAATTGACACAAGTTGCCTTCCCCTCTCTGTTTTTAGCTCAACCCACTAACAGTGGGTAGAGCTTATGTTATACTGTATATGGGGTCAAAATGTCTGTCTCCCACTTTTAAAAGTTTCACTGCCTTCAAATCTGGTCAGATTTGTCTGGTTTTTCCAGTGGAGGATTGGCATAAGCATGGCAACAGGTCTATCATTTTTGGGGTGGTTTGGTGTAAAGAGTTTGGAGAAATCATTACTTTTCTGTATTTTCCCCTCAAATGTCTCAGACTGTTACATAATCAAGATAGCCTGCAAAGCAGTCATTTAGTTGTGAGCTAATTACTTATCCTTCAGTAATTTTGATATCTATTACCAAGGAGCTGCTATGACACAGGTCTCTCTTTGCTGTGTGAGGACACTTCCACAGTGTGTGGTCACTGTAATGCTGTTTGGCTCGTCACCAAGTTTGTTCATCTGGTCAAGCTGGAGTAAAAGTGGCTATATGCTACTTGTTACAATTCGGAATAATGTCAACTTGAATGGACCAGAAGTACTTCCATGAATGGACACAAATCTGCAGTATCAGCCTTCAGATGAATGGTGCATTGAAGTTTCTTCCAGTACTTCAATTTTGTGCACAAACGTCACAGAGGGGTGAACTTGGGAGGTGGAAGGAAGAGGAAAACATATGGAAATGGTGGGAAGGGAGAGAGGGACTGAGGAAGGAGGGAGAATTGAGGGAGGGGGAGAAAAAATATTTGGGTATCTTATCTTTCCTTATTGCTTATCCCACTGTCTTGCACAAACTGGTCATTTGTACTATGACTTATTGTAAGTCTCTAATTCCTGCCTCCATAGTCAGCACTATCTTAAAAGGTACCTCAAGTTAAAAAAAAAGAAAAAAAGAACATGAATCTTTATATGTATAAAAACATGAAAATAGGTGCTTACCGACCAATCTCATCTTCATATAGGGCATTCCTGAGCTGAGATATAAAATATTGAAGTTTATTTACTCACTTTCAAATGGCACATAGGACAATAATTTGTGATGTCATTGTTAAACTGTAAGTTAAAATTACTATCTTTGTCTTTCTCTGTTTTTCTGCACCTTAATACCAAGAGGTGTGATAGCACTCCTACTCTGGTATGCAGTAATGTTATTAATTTAGTCCTCTCTGTACCACATGCCATGGAAGTTAACAGGAGTGTTCAGGTCATAAAAATATTTTTTAACTTTCAAAGGAAACAAAATATCTTTTGTGAGTTTTACAACTAGAAGGTCACAGCTTACAGTACTGAGCTTCAACATTTTATATCTCAGCTCAGTAATAACCTGGGAGCTGGACTGATAGCATTCACTTTTCATGCTCTTTAATGAGTGAAATATTTGACTTAAGGTACACTGTTAGAGGATGAACTAAGTATGTAGAGATTTATCCCTGAAACAGTTCAACTGCTAAGTGTTCACATGCTGGTCTGCCCACCTGGAGTTGTCTGAGTGTGTGTTAAGTGTACACAATAAATTTATTCAAGATAAAAAAAAAATACACTGATAACATAAGAAGGGTTGAGCGACAGTAGCTTTGCTATTCTGGTCTGATATTGGCTACAATTTTCTTTCAATCAGATAAGGCACAATGTTGAACTTCCTACACAAGAAGGAGCACACGGGATGTCTACGTCATTTAGATGGACACTCTTATTAGCTGCTAATTACTTGTTCCATTAACTGAAACAATAATTCTGGATACATTCTCGCCCTCGAGATCATTTTAATCCTAGGTATGCCATCTCTCTTGGTAGAACTCACAATGAGTACGTTCTTATGGCACTTTCAATTTTCCATACTATCAAAATTTGCATTTTGAGTTTGACGTCGAATGGTAGGCTATGTGGGCTTTAGCTTTGTTCGTTATTTAAGACGGAAAAATACAATGAAAATAGCATTAAAATCTGTCAAATTGTCTTGAACTTTTAAAATCTTAGTTGAAGCCACACATGTCTACAACGAACGTTTGACCTTTTGGTTACCGTATATTTTGAAAATTGCCAAAGTTAGAACGTGTAACTAATTTTTAAATTTCATACCGAAGTTCATTTAAATTGTCTTTTAAAGTTTTTCTCTGGAAGAGCATTTGTGGTCCACCACCTTGAACTGGTCGCAATTTCAGCCAACTTGACAGTCCGCGGAGCAATCTGTTAAGAACCAATACACCGTACCGCATGGACTGTTGATGTAAGGTCTCACTACTCCATTAGAGTATTGTTCTAGAGCGTCAAGTGCACACCCTCAAAGAAGTAGTCCTTTTAACTCTGGTTTGGCCCAAAATTTGTCAAGATAACCTGCCAACTGGGTGATAAAAGTCCATGAATATGAAAGAGAACTTACCACAGTGTGGATGTTGAAAATTTGGGTAAGATTGATGGTGATTTTGACTGTTTGAAAAATTTGCTCTTAAATGGCGAAGACTTTCCGTTTTTGTGAAGAGGCTAGGGGTGGGTGTACCCTACAAAAACTTGAAGTCCTTCTAGCTCAAAATCTAAACTGTCATGGTATTCAAATTTTGTAGAGCCATGATGGGCAAACTTGTCAGCTATCAAGTGATGGGTAATTTGAAATAGCTGTGAACTTTGACAAGGCTGCAGCGGCCTCGAAAGGGAGCTAATTTAGTGTGTAAGTCAACGGGGAAATTATTGGGGGTGTGAGACGGTAAGCACTCCCCTACAATGGTGTCACATACTTGTCTAGTCCAAAATCGGGAAATGTTCGCGTATGATGAGGTACGCATTTCTCAAGGGCGCTGCAGCTACAAGAAGTATCTTTTTTAAAATATGACGAAACTGATCAAAGACCAGTGCCGTCGCTAAAAATCAGGTCAAAAATCATCTAAGGTCGAATTGATATTTGATAAACGGATTATTTAAGTACTGCATCGCTCAGCAGTTTAAGGTACTGTGTAACCAAAGAAAATAGAATCAAATTTAAATCATTACATCGGTAAAATTTTACGTAAGTGAAATTGTTATCCATTAACTCTCTTGCAATATCTTGAATATTTTCAAGGACAAAGGATAATTGTGAAGTTCATTATGTCATTTCCCTGTCCCTGATTAAAATAAAATGATTCATTTTTTCCACTTGCATTCTCAAGTGGACTCATCCAATCTGTAATAGTGAGCAAATCGTTACTGAGCACATTTTCAATTGTAGTCCCTCCGTAGACTGCGGGATATCATTTATTAGAGTGAATAATATTTTAAATGTTGGCCTATGAGAATGCCTTTTAGTTGATTATTGGAAATTTAAAAAGTTAAATCACGACAAATCTGTACATATCTAAGATGGAACATTCCAAAATTCGTGACGTCAAAGATTTTACTCTTGATCGCAGACACGGCATGTCTACGTCATTTAGATGGACACTCTTATTAGCTGCTAATTACTTGTTCCATTAACTGAAACAATAATTCTGGATACATTCTCGCCCTCGAGATCATTTTAATCCTAGGTATGCCATCTCTCTTGGTAGAACTCACAATGAGTACGTTCTTATGGCACTTTCAATTTTCCATACTATCAAAATTTGCATTTTGAGTTTGACGTCGAATGGTAGGCTATGTGGGCTTTAGCTTTGTTCGTTATTTAAGACGGAAAAATACAATGAAAATAGCATTAAAATCTGTCAAATTGTCTTGAACTTTTAAAATCTTAGTTGAAGCCACACATGTCTACAACGAACGTTTGACCTTTTGGTTACCGTATATTTTGAAAATTGCCAAAGTTAGAACGTGTAACTAATTTTTAAATTTCATACCGAAGTTCATTTAAATTGTCTTTTAAAGTTTTTCTCTGGAAGAGCATTTGTGGTCCACCACCTTGAACTGGTCGCAATTTCAGCCAACTTGACAGTCCGCGGAGCAATCTGTTAAGAACCAATACACCGTACCGCATGGACTGTTGATGTAAGGTCTCACTACTCCATTAGAGTATTGTTCTAGAGCGTCAAGTGCACACCCTCAAAGAAGTAGTCCTTTTAACTCTGGTTTGGCCCAAAATTTGTCAAGATAACCTGCCAACTGGGTGATAAAAGTCCATGAATATGAAAGAGAACTTACCACAGTGTGGATGTTGAAAATTTGGGTAAGATTGATGGTGATTTTGACTGTTTGAAAAATTGCTCTTAAATGGCGAAGACTTTCCGTTTTTGTGAAGAGGCTAGGGGTGGGTGTACCCTACAAAAACTTGAAGTCCTTCTAGCTCAAAATCTAAACGGTCATGGTATACAAATTTTGTAGTGCCATGATGGGCAAACTTGTCAGCTATCAAGTGATGGGTAATTTGAAATAGCTGTGAACTTTGACAAGGCTGCAGCGGCCTCGAAAGGGAGCTAATTTAGTGTGTAAGTCAACGGGGAAATTATTGGGGGTGTGAGACGGTAAGCACTCCCCTACAATGGTGTCACATACTTGTCTAGTCCAAAATCGGGAAATGTTCGCGTATGATGAGGTATGCATTTCTCAAGGGCGCTGCAGCTACAAGAAGTATCTTTTTTAAAATATGACGAAACTGATCAAAGACCAGTGCTTTTTCTAAAGTCCTCCCGACCCTCTGGCAAAGGGCCGTTCGGCGAAACCAAACTTGATACTGCTTCCCGAAGAAGCTATTACGTCCACTGAAGGACAACACTTAACGACCAACCTCGCGGCCTTCAGACCATTTTCATCATTTCATCATCAAAGACCAGTGCCGTCGCTAAAAATCAGGTCAAAAATCATCTAAGGTCGAATTGATATTTGATAAACGGATTATTTAAGTACTGCATCGCTCAGCAGTTTAAGGTACTGTGTAACCAAAGAAAATAGAATCAAATTTAAATCATTACATCGGTAAAATTTTACGTAAGTGAAATTGTTATCCATTAACTCTCTTGCAATATCTTGAATATTTTCAAGGACAAAGGATAATTGTGAAGTTCATTATGTCATTTCCCTGTCCCTGATTAAAATAAAATGATTCATTTTTTCCACTTGCATTCTCAAGTGGACTCATCCAATCTGTAATAGTGAGCAAATCGTTACTGAGCACATTTTCAATTGTAGTCCCTCCATAGACTGCGGGATATCATTTATTAGAATGAATAATATTTTAAATGTTTTCCTATGAGAATGCCTTTTAGTTGATTATTGGAAACTTAAAAAGTTAAATCACGACAAATCTGTACATATCTAAGATGGAACATTCCAAAATTCGTGACGTCAAAGATTTTACTCTTGATCGCAGACACGGCATGTCTACGTCATTTAGATGGACACTCTTATTAGCTGCTAATTACTTGTTCCATTAACTGAAACAATAATTCTGGATACATTCTCGCCCTCGAGATCATTTTAATCCTAGGTATGCCATCTCTCTTGGTAGAACTCACAATGAGTACGTTCTTATGGCACTTTCAATTTTCCATACTATCAAAATTTGCATTTTGAGTTTGACGTCGAATGGTAGGCTATGTGGGCTTTAGCTTTGTTCGTTATTTAAGACGGAAAAATACAATGAAAATAGCATTAAAATCTGTCAAATTGTCTTGAACTTTTAAAATCTTAGTTGAAGCCACACATGTCTACAACGAACGTTTGACCTTTTGGTTACCGTATATTTTGAAAATTGCCAAAGTTAGAACGTGTAACTAATTTTTAAATTTCATACCGAAGTTCATTTAAATTGTCTTTTAAAGTTTTTCTCTGGAAGAGCATTTGTGGTCCACCACCTTGAACTGGTCGCAATTTCAGCCAACTTGACAGTCCGCGGAGCAATCTGTAAAGAACCAATACACCGTACCGCATGGACTGTTGATGTAAGGTCTCACTACTCCATTAGAGTATTGTTCTAGAGCGTCAAGTGCACACCCTCAAAGAAGTAGTCCTTTTAACTCTGGTTTGGCCCAAAATTTGTCAAGATAACCTGCCAACTGGGTGATAAAAGTCCATGAATATGAAAGAGAACTTACCACAGTGTGGATGTTGAAAATTTGGGTAAGATTGATGGTGATTTTGACTGTTTGAAAAATTGCTCTTAAATGGCGAAGACTTTCCGTTTTTGTGAAGAGGCTAGGGTGGGTGTACCCTACAAAAACTTGAAGTCCTTCTAGCTCAAAATCTAAACGGTCATGATATACAAATTTTGTAGTGCCATGATGGGCAAACTTGTCAGCTATCAAGTGATGGGTAATTTGAAATAGCTGTGAACTTTGACAAGGCTGCAGCGGCCTCGAAAGGGAGCTAATTTAGTGTGTAAGTCAACGGGGAAATTATTGGGGGTGTGAGACGGTAAGCACTCCCTACAATGGTGTCACATACTTGTCTAGTCCAAAATCGGGAAATGTTCGCGTATGATGAGGTACGCATTTCTCAAGGGCGCTGCAGCTACAAGAAGTATCTTTTTTAAAATATGACGAAACTGATCAAAGACCAGTGCCGTCGCTAAAAATCAGGTCAAAAATCATCTAAGGTCGAATTGATATTTGATAAACGGATTATTTAAGTACTGCATCGCTCAGCAGTTTAAGCTACTGTGTAACCAAAGAAAATAGAATCAAATTTAAATCATCACATCGGTAAAATGTTACGTAAGTGAAATTGTTATCCATTAACTCTCTTGCAATATCTTGAATATTTTCAAGGACAAAGGATAATTGTGAAGTTCATTATGTCATTTCCCTGTCCCTGATTAAAATAAAATGATTCATTTTTTCCACTTGCATTCTCAAGTGGACTCATCCAATCTGTAATAGTGAGCAAATCGTTACTGAGCACATTTTCAATTGTAGTCCCTTCATAGACTGCGGGATATCATTTATTAGAGTGAATAATATTTTAAATGTTGGCCTATGAGAATGCCTTTTAGTTGATTATTGGAAATTTAAAAAGTTAAATCACGACAAATCTGTACATATCTAAGATGGAACATTCCAAAATTCGTGACGTCAAAGATTTTACTCTTGATCGCAGACACGGCATGTCTACGTCATTTAGATGGACACTCTTATTAGCTGCTAATTACTTGTTCCATTAACTGAAACAATAATTCTGGATACATTCTCGCCCTCGAGATCATTTTAATCCTAGGTATGCCATCTCTCTTGGTAGAACTCACAATGAGTACGTTCTTATGGCACTTTCAATTTTCCATACTATCAAAATTTGCATTTTGAGTTTGACGTCGAATGGTAGGCTATGTGGGCTTTAGCTTTGTTCGTTATTTAAGACGGAAAAATACAATGAAAATAGCATTAAAATCTGTCAAATTGTCTTGAACTTTTAAAATCTTAGTTGAAGCCACACATGTCTACAACGAACGTTTGACCTTTTGGTTACCGTATATTTTGAAAATTGCCAAAGTTAGAACGTGTAACTAATTTTTAAATTTCATACCGAAGTTCATTTAAATTGTCTTTTAAAGTTTTTCTCTGGAAGAGCATTTGTGGTCCACCACCTTGAACTGGTCGCAATTTCAGCCAACTTGACAGTCCGCGGAGCAATCTGTAAAGAACCAATACACCGTACCGCATGGACTGTTGATGTAAGGTCTCACTACTCCATTAGAGTATTGTTCTAGAGCGTCAAGTGCACACCCTCAAAGAAGTAGTCCTTTTAACTCTGGTTTGGCCCAAAATTTGTCAAGATAACCTGCCAACTGGGTGATAAAAGTCCATGAATATGAAAGAGAACTTACCACAGTGTGGATGTTGAAAATTTGGGTAAGATTGATGGTGATTTTGACTGTTTGAAAAATTGCTCTTAAATGGCGAAGACTTTCCGTTTTTGTGAAGAGGCTAGGGGTGGGTGTACCCTACAAAAACTTGAAGTCCTTCTAGCTCAAAATCTAAACGGTCATGATATACAAATTTTGTAGTGCCATGATGGGCAAACTTGTCAGCTATCAAGTGATGGGTAATTTGAAATAGCTGTGAACTTTGACAAGGCTGCAGCGGCCTCGAAAGGGAGCTAATTTAGTGTGTAAGTCAACGGGGAAATTATTGGGGGTGTGAGACGGTAAGCACTCCCCTACAATGGTGTCACATACTTGTCTAGTCCAAAATCGGGAAATGTTCGCGTATGATGAGGTACGCATTTCTCAAGGGCGCTGCAGCTACAAGAAGTATCTTTTTTAAAATATGACGAAACTGATCAAAGACCAGTGCCGTCGCTAAAAATCAGGTCAAAAATCATCTAAGGTCGAATTGATATTTGATAAACGGATTATTTAAGTACTGCATCGCTCAGCAGTTTAAGCTACTGTGTAACCAAAGAAAATAGAATCAAATTTAAATCATCACATCGGTAAAATGTTACGTAAGTGAAATTGTTATCCATTAACTCTCTTGCAATATCTTGAATATTTTCAAGGACAAAGGATAATTGTGAAGTTCATTATGTCATTTCCCTGTCCCTGATTAAAATAAAATGATTCATTTTTTCCACTTGCATTCTCAAGTGGACTCATCCAATCTGTAATAGTGAGCAAATCGTTACTGAGCACATTTTCAATTGTAGTCCCTTCATAGACTGCGGGATATCATTTATTAGAGTGAATAATATTTTAAATGTTGGCCTATGAGAATGCCTTTTAGTTGATTATTGGAAATTTAAAAAGTTAAATCACGACAAATCTGTACATATCTAAGATGGAACATTCCAAAATTCGTGACGTCAAAGATTTTACTCTTGATCGCAGACACGGCATGTCTACGTCATTTAGATGGACACTCTTATTAGCTGCTAATTACTTGTTCCATTAACTGAAACAATAATTCTGGATACATTCTCGCCCTCGAGATCATTGTAATCGTAGGTATGCCATCTCTCTTGGTAGAACTCACAATGAGTACGTTCTTATGGCACTTTCAATTTTCCATACTATCAAAATTTGCATTTTGAGTTTGACGTCGAATGGTAGGCTATGTGGGCTTTAGCTTTGTTCGTTATTTAAGACGGAAAAATACAATGAAAATAGCATTAAAATCTGTCAAATTGTCTTGAACTTTTAAAATCTTAGTTGAAGCCACACATGTCTACAACGAACGTTTGACCTTTTGGTTACCGTATATTTTGAAAATTGCCAAAGTTAGAACGTGTAACTAATTTTTAAATTTCATACCGAAGTTCATTTAAATTGTCTTTTAAAGTTTTTCTCTGGAAGAGCATTTGTGGTCCACCACCTTGAACTGGTCGCAATTTCAGCCAACTTGACAGTCCGCGGAGCAATCTGTAAAGAACCAATACACCGTACCGCATGGACTGTTGATGTAAGGTCTCACTACTCCATTAGAGTATTGTTCTAGAGCGTCAAGTGCACACCCTCAAAGAAGTAGTCCTTTTAACTCTGGTTTGGCCCAAAATTTGTCAAGATAACCTGCCAACTGGGTGATAAAAGTCCATGAATATGAAAGAGAACTTACTACAGTGTGGATGTTGAAAATTTGGGTAAGATTGATGGTGATTTTGACTGTTTGAAAAATTGCTCTTAAATGGCGAAGACTTTCCGTTTTTGTGAAGAGGCTAGGGGTGGGTGTACCCTACAAAAACTTGAAGTCCTTCTAGCTCAAAATCTAAACGGTCATGATATACAAATTTTGTAGTGCCATGATGGGCAAACTTGTCAGCTATCAAGTGATGGGTAATTTGAAATAGCTGTGAACTTTGACAAGGCTGCAGCGGCCTCGAAAGGGAGCTAATTTAGTGTGTAAGTCAACGGGGAAATTATTGGGGGTGTGAGACGGTAAGCACTCCCCTACAATGGTGTCACATACTTGTCTAGTCCAAAATCGGGAAATGTTCGCGTATGATGAGGTACGCATTTCTCAAGGGCGCTGCAGCTACAAGAAGTATCTTTTTAAAATATGACGAAACTGATCAAAGACCAGTGCCGTCGCTAAAAATCAGGTCAAAAATCATCTAAGGTCGAATTGATATTTGATAAACGGATTATTTAAGTACTGCATCGCTCAGCAGTTTAAGCTACTGTGTAACCAAAGAAAATAGAATCAAATTTAAATCATCACATCGGTAAAATGTTACGTAAGTGAAATTGTTATCCATTAACTCTCTTGCAATATCTTGAATATTTTCAAGGACAAAGGATAATTGTGAAGTTCATTATGTCATTTCCCTGTCCCTGATTAAAATAAAATGATTCATTTTTTCCACTTGCATTCTCAAGTGGACTCATCCAATCTGTAATAGTGAGCAAATCGTTACTGAGCACATTTTCAATTGTAGTCCCTTCATAGACTGCGGGATATCATTTATTAGAGTGAATAATATTTTAAATGTTGGCCTATGAGAATGCCTTTTAGTTGATTATTGGAAATTTAAAAAGTTAAATCACGACAAATCTGTACATATCTAAGATGGAACATTCCAAAATTCGTGACGTCAAAGATTTTACTCTTGATCGCAGACACGGCATGTCTACGTCATTTAGATGGACACTCTTATTAGCTGCTAATTACTTGTTCCATTAACTGAAACAATAATTCTGGATACATTCTCGCCCTCGAGATCATTGTAATCGTAGGTATGCCATCTCTCTTGGTAGAACTCACAATGAGTACGTTCTTATGGCACTTTCAATTTTCCATACTATCAAAATTTGCATTTTGAGTTTGACGTCGAATGGTAGGCTATGTGGGCTTTAGCTTTGTTCGTTATTTAAGACGGAAAAATACAATGAAAATAGCATTAAAATCTGTCAAATTGTCTTGAACTTTTAAAATCTTAGTTGAAGCCACACATGTCTACAACGAACGTTTGACCTTTTGGTTACCGTATATTTTGAAAATTGCCAAAGTTAGAACGTGTAACTAATTTTTAAATTTCATACCGAAGTTCATTTAAATTGTCTTTTAAAGTTTTTCTCTGGAAGAGCATTTGTGGTCCACCACCTTGAACTGGTCGCAATTTCAGCCAACTTGACAGTCCGCGGAGCAATCTGTAAAGAACCAATACACCGTACCGCATGGACTGTTGATGTAAGGTCTCACTACTCCATTAGAGTATTGTTCTAGAGCGTCAAGTGCACACCCTCAAAGAAGTAGTCCTTTTAACTCTGGTTTGGCCCAAAATTTGTCAAGATAACCTGCCAACTGGGTGATAAAAGTCCATGAATATGAAAGAGAACTTACCACAGTGTGGATGTTGAAAATTTGGGTAAGATTGATGGTGATTTTGACTGTTTGAAAAATTGCTCTTAAATGGCGAAGACTTTCCGTTTTTGTGAAGAGGCTAGGGGTGGGTGTACCCTACAAAAACTTGAAGTCCTTCTAGCTCAAAATCTAAACGGTCATGATATACAAATTTTGTAGTGCCATGATGGGCAAACTTGTCAGCTATCAAGTGATGGGTAATTTGAAATAGCTGTGAACTTTGACAAGGCTGCAGCGGCCTCGAAAGGGAGCTAATTTAGTGTGTAAGTCAACGGGGAAATTATTGGGGGTGTGAGACGGTAAGCACTCCCCTACAATGGTGTCACATACTTGTCTAGTCCAAAATCGGGAAATGTTCGCGTATGATGAGGTACGCATTTCTCAAGGGCGCTGCAGCTACAAGAAGTATCTTTTTTAAAATATGACGAAACTGATCAAAGACCAGTGCCGTCGCTAAAAATCAGGTCAAAAATCATCTAAGGTCGAATTGATATTTGATAAACGGATTATTTAAGTACTGCATCGCTCAGCAGTTTAAGCTACTGTGTAACCAAAGAAAATAGAATCAAATTTAAATCATCACATCGGTAAAATGTTACGTAAGTGAAATTGTTATCCATTAACTCTCTTGCAATATCTTGAATATTTTCAAGGACAAAGGATAATTGTGAAGTTCATTATGTCATTTCCCTGTCCCTGATTAAAATAAAATGATTCATTTTTTCCACTTGCATTCTCAAGTGGACTCATCCAATCTGTAATAGTGAGCAAATCGTTACTGAGCACATTTTCAATTGTAGTCCCTTCATAGACTGCGGGATATCATTTATTAGAGTGAATAATATTTTAAATGTTGGCCTATGAGAATGCCTTTTAGTTGATTATTGGAAATTTAAAAAGTTAAATCACGACAAATCTGTACATATCTAAGATGGAACATTCCAAAATTCGTGACGTCAAAGATTTTACTCTTGATCGCAGACACGGCATGTCTACGTCATTTAGATGGACACTCTTATTAGCTGCTAATTACTTGTTCCATTAACTGAAACAATAATTCTGGATACATTCTCGCCCTCGAGATCATTGTAATCGTAGGTATGCCATCTCTCTTGGTAGAACTCACAATGAGTACGTTCTTATGGCACTTTCAATTTTCCATACTATCAAAATTTGCATTTTGAGTTTGACGTCGAATGGTAGGCTATGTGGGCTTTAGCTTTGTTCGTTATTTAAGACGGAAAAATACAATGAAAATAGCATTAAAATCTGTCAAATTGTCTTGAACTTTTAAAATCTTAGTTGAAGCCACACATGTCTACAACGAACGTTTGACCTTTTGGTTACCGTATATTTTGAAAATTGCCAAAGTTAGAACGTGTAACTAATTTTTAAATTTCATACCGAAGTTCATTTAAATTGTCTTTTAAAGTTTTTCTCTGGAAGAGCATTTGTGGTCCACCACCTTGAACTGGTCGCAATTTCAGCCAACTTGACAGTCCGCGGAGCAATCTGTAAAGAACCAATACACCGTACCGCATGGACTGTTGATGTAAGGTCTCACTACTCCATTAGAGTATTGTTCTAGAGCGTCAAGTGCACACCCTCAAAGAAGTAGTCCTTTTAACTCTGGTTTGGCCCAAAATTCGTCAAGATAACCTGCCAACTGGGTGATAAAAGTCCATGAATATGAAAGAGAACTTACCACAGTGTGAGTGCTGAAAATTTGGGTAAGATTGATGGTGATTTTGACTGTTTGAAAAATTGCTCTTAAATGGCGAAGACTTTCCGTTTTTGTGAAGAGGCTAGGGGTGGGTGTACCCTACAAAAACTTGAAGTCCTTCTAGCTCAAAATCTAAACGGTCATGATATACAAATTTTGTAGTGCCATGATGGGCAAACTTGTCAGCTATCAAGTGATGGGTAATTTGAAATAGCTGTGAACTTTGACAAGGCTGCAGCGGCCTCGAAAGGGAGCTAATTTAGTGTGTAAGTCAACGGGGAAATTATTGGGGGTGTGAGACGGTAAGCACTCCCCTACAATGGTGTCACATACTTGTCTAGTCCAAAATCGGGAAATGTTCGCGTATGATGAGGTACGCATTTCTCAAGGGCGCTGCAGCTACAAGAAGTATCTTTTTAAAATATGACGAAACTGATCAAAGACCAGTGCCGTCGCTAAAAATCAGGTCAAAAATCATCTAAGGTCGAATTGATATTTGATAAACGGATTATTTAAGTACTGCATCGCTCAGCAGTTTAAGCTACTGTGTAACCAAAGAAAATAGAATCAAATTTAAATCATCACATCGGTAAAATGTTACGTAAGTGAAATTGTTATCCATTAACTCTCTTGCAATATCTTGAATATTTTCAAGGACAAAGGATAATTGTGAAGTTCATTATGTCATTTCCCTGTCCCTGATTAAAATAAAATGATTCATTTTTTCCACTTGCATTCTCAAGTGGACTCATCCAATCTGTAATAGTGAGCAAATCGTTACTGAGCACATTTTCAATTGTAGTCCCTTCATAGACTGCGGGATATCATTTATTAGAGTGAATAATATTTTAAATGTTGGCCTATGAGAATGCCTTTTAGTTGATTATTGGAAATTTAAAAAGTTAAATCACGACAAATCTGTACATATCTAAGATGGAACATTCCAAAATTCGTGACGTCAAAGATTTTACTCTTGATCGCAGACACGGCATGTCTACGTCATTTAGATGGACACTCTTATTAGCTGCTAATTACTTGTTCCATTAACTGAAACAATAATTCTGGATACATTCTCGCCCTCGAGATCATTGTAATCGTAGGTATGCCATCTCTCTTGGTAGAACTCACAATGAGTACGTTCTTATGGCACTTTCAATTTTCCATACTATCAAAATTTGCATTTTGAGTTTGACGTCGAATGGTAGGCTATGTGGGCTTTAGCTTTGTTCGTTATTTAAGACGGAAAAATACAATGAAAATAGCATTAAAATCTGTCAAATTGTCTTGAACTTTTAAAATCTTAGTTGAAGCCACACATGTCTACAACGAACGTTTGACCTTTTGGTTACCGTATATTTTGAAAATTGCCAAAGTTAGAACGTGTAACTAATTTTTAAATTTCATACCGAAGTTCATTTAAATTGTCTTTTAAAGTTTTTCTCTGGAAGAGCATTTGTGGTCCACCACCTTGAACTGGTCGCAATTTCAGCCAACTTGACAGTCCGCGGAGCAATCTGTAAAGAACCAATACACCGTACCGCATGGACTGTTGATGTAAGGTCTCACTACTCCATTAGAGTATTGTTCTAGAGCGTCAAGTGCACACCCTCAAAGAAGTAGTCCTTTTAACTCTGGTTTGGCCCAAAATTTGTCAAGATAACCTGCCAACTGGGTGATAAAAGTCCATGAATATGAAAGAGAACTTACCACAGTGTGGATGTTGAAAATTTGGGTAAGATTGATGGTGATTTTGACTGTTTGAAAAATTGCTCTTAAATGGCGAAGACTTTCCGTTTTTGTGAAGAGGCTAGGGTGGGTGTACCCTACAAAAACTTGAAGTCCTTCTAGCTCAAAATCTAAACGGTCATGATATACAAATTTTGTAGTGCCATGATGGGCAAACTTGTCAGCTATCAAGTGATGGGTAATTTGAAATAGCTGTGAACTTTGACAAGGCTGCAGCGGCCTCGAAAGGGAGCTAATTTAGTGTGTAAGTCAACGGGGAAATTATTGGGGGTGTGAGACGGTAAGCACTCCCCTACAATGGTGTCACATACTTGTCTAGTCCAAAATCGGGAAATGTTCGCGTATGATGAGGTACGCATTTCTCAAGGGCGCTGCAGCTACAAGAAGTATCTTTTAAAATATGACGAAACTGATCAAAGACCAGTGCCGTCGCTAAAAATCAGGTCAAAAATCATCTAAGGTCGAATTGATATTTGATAAACGGATTATTTAAGTACTGCATCGCTCAGCAGTTTAAGCTACTGTGTAACCAAAGAAAATAGAATCAAATTTAAATCATCACATCGGTAAAATGTTACGTAAGTGAAATTGTTATCCATTAACTCTCTTGCAATATCTTGAATATTTTCAAGGACAAAGGATAATTGTGAAGTTCATTATGTCATTTCCCTGTCCCTGATTAAAATAAAATGATTCATTTTTTCCACTTGCATTCTCAAGTGGACTCATCCAATCTGTAATAGTGAGCAAATCGTTACTGAGCACATTTTCAATTGTAGTCCCTTCATAGACTGCGGGATATCATTTATTAGAGTGAATAATATTTTAAATGTTGGCCTATGAGAATGCCTTTTAGTTGATTATTGGAAATTTAAAAAGTTAAATCACGACAAATCTGTACATATCTAAGATGGAACATTCCAAAATTCGTGACGTCAAAGATTTTACTCTTGATCGCAGACACGGCATGTCTACGTCATTTAGATGGACACTCTTATTAGCTGCTAATTACTTGTTCCATTAACTGAAACAATAATTCTGGATACATTCTCGCCCTCGAGATCATTGTAATCGTAGGTATGCCATCTCTCTTGGTAGAACTCACAATGAGTACGTTCTTATGGCACTTTCAATTTTCCATACTATCAAAATTTGCATTTTGAGTTTGACGTCGAATGGTAGGCTATGTGGGCTTTAGCTTTGTTCGTTATTTAAGACGGAAAAATACAATGAAAATAGCATTAAAATCTGTCAAATTGTCTTGAACTTTTAAAATCTTAGTTGAAGCCACACATGTCTACAACGAACGTTTGACCTTTTGGTTACCGTATATTTTGAAAATTGCCAAAGTTAGAACGTGTAACTAATTTTTAAATTTCATACCGAAGTTCATTTAAATTGTCTTTTAAAGTTTTTCTCTGGAAGAGCATTTGTGGTCCACCACCTTGAACTGGTCGCAATTTCAGCCAACTTGACAGTCCGCGGAGCAATCTGTAAAGAACCAATACACCGTACCGCATGGACTGTTGATGTAAGGTCTCACTACTCCATTAGAGTATTGTTCTAGAGCGTCAAGTGCACACCCTCAAAGAAGTAGTCCTTTTAACTCTGGTTTGGCCCAAAATTTGTCAAGATAACCTGCCAACTGGGTGATAAAAGTCCATGAATATGAAAGAGAACTTACCACAGTGTGGATGTTGAAAATTTGGGTAAGATTGATGGTGATTTTGACTGTTTGAAAAATTGCTCTTAAATGGCGAAGACTTTCCGTTTTTGTGAAGAGGCTAGGGGTGGGTGTACCCTACAAAAACTTGAAGTCCTTCTAGCTCAAAATCTAAACGGTCATGATATACAAATTTTGTAGTGCCATGATGGGCAAACTTGTCAGCTATCAAGTGATGGGTAATTTGAAATAGCTGTGAACTTTGACAAGGCTGCAGCGGCCTCGAAAGGGAGCTAATTTAGTGTGTAAGTCAACGGGGAAATTATTGGGGGTGTGAGACGGTAAGCACTCCCCTACAATGGTGTCACATACTTGTCTAGTCCAAAATCGGGAAATGTTCGCGTATGATGAGGTACGCATTTCTCAAGGGCGCTGCAGCTACAAGAAGTATCTTTTTTAAAATATGACGAAACTGATCAAAGACCAGTGCCGTCGCTAAAAATCAGGTCAAAAATCATCTAAGGTCGAATTGATATTTGATAAACGGATTATTTAAGTACTGCATCGCTCAGCAGTTTAAGCTACTGTGTAACCAAAGAAAATAGAATCAAATTTAAATCATCACATCGGTAAAATGTTACGTAAGTGAAATTGTTATCCATTAACTCTCTTGCAATATCTTGAATATTTTCAAGGACAAAGGATAATTGTGAAGTTCATTATGTCATTTCCCTGTCCCTGATTAAAATAAAATGATTCATTTTTTCCACTTGCATTCTCAAGTGGACTCATCCAATCTGTAATAGTGAGCAAATCGTTACTGAGCACATTTTCAATTGTAGTCCCTTCATAGACTGCGGGATATCATTTATTAGAGTGAATAATATTTTAAATGTTGGCCTATGAGAATGCCTTTTAGTTGATTATTGGAAATTTAAAAAGTTAAATCACGACAAATCTGTACATATCTAAGATGGAACATTCCAAAATTCGTGACGTCAAAGATTTTACTCTTGATCGCAGACACGGCATGTCTACGTCATTTAGATGGACACTCTTATTAGCTGCTAATTACTTGTTCCATTAACTGAAACAATAATTCTGGATACATTCTCGCCCTCGAGATCATTTTAATCCTAGGTATGCCATCTCTCTTGGTAGAACTCACAATGAGTACGTTCTTATGGCACTTTCAATTTTCCATACTATCAAAATTTGCATTTTGAGTTTGACGTCGAATGGTAGGCTATGTGGGCTTTAGCTTTGTTCGTTATTTAAGACGGAAAAATACAATGAAAATAGCATTAAAATCTGTCAAATTGTCTTGAACTTTTAAAATCTTAGTTGAAGCCACACATGTCTACAACGAACGTTTGACCTTTTGGTTACCGTATATTTTGAAAATTGCCAAAGTTAGAACGTGTAACTAATTTTTAAATTTCATACCGAAGTTCATTTAAATTGTCTTTTAAAGTTTTTCTCTGGAAGAGCATTTGTGGTCCACCACCTTGAACTGGTCGCAATTTCAGCCAACTTGACAGTCCGCGGAGCAATCTGTAAAGAACCAATACACCGTACCGCATGGACTGTTGATGTAAGGTCTCACTACTCCATTAGAGTATTGTTCTAGAGCGTCAAGTGCACACCCTCAAAGAAGTAGTCCTTTTAACTCTGGTTTGGCCCAAAATTCGTCAGGATAACCTGCCAACTGGGTGATAAAAGTCCATGAATATGAAAGAGAACTTACCACAGTGTGAGTGCTGAAAATTTGGGTAAGATTGATGGTGATTTTGACTGTTTGAAAAATTGCTCTTAAATGGCGAAGACTTTCCGTTTTTGTGAAGAGGCTAGGGGTGGGTGTACCCTACAAAAACTTGAAGTCCTTCTAGCTCAAAATCTAAACGGTCATGATATACAAATTTTGTAGTGCCATGATGGGCAAACTTGTCAGCTATCAAGTGATGGGTAATTTGAAATAGCTGTGAACTTTGACAAGGCTGCAGCGGCCTCGAAAGGGAGCTAATTTAGTGTGTAAGTCAACGGGGAAATTATTGGGGGTGTGAGACGGTAAGCACTCCCCTACAATGGTGTCACATACTTGTCTAGTCCAAAATCGGGAAATGTTCGCGTATGATGAGGTACGCATTTCTCAAGGGCGCTGCAGCTACAAGAAGTATCTTTTTAAAATATGACGAAACTGATCAAAGACCAGTGCCGTCGCTAAAAATCAGGTCAAAAATCATCTAAGGTCGAATTGATATTTGATAAACGGATTATTTAAGTACTGCATCGCTCAGCAGTTTAAGCTACTGTGTAACCAAAGAAAATAGAATCAAATTTAAATCATCACATCGGTAAAATGTTACGTAAGTGAAATTGTTATCCATTAACTCTCTTGCAATATCTTGAATATTTTCAAGGACAAAGGATAATTGTGAAGTTCATTATGTCATTTCCCTGTCCCTGATTAAAATAAAATGATTCATTTTTTCCACTTGCATTCTCAAGTGGACTCATCCAATCTGTAATAGTGAGCAAATCGTTACTGAGCACATTTTCAATTGTAGTCCCTTCATAGACTGCGGGATATCATTTATTAGAGTGAATAATATTTTAAATGTTGGCCTATGAGAATGCCTTTTAGTTGATTATTGGAAATTTAAAAAGTTAAATCACGACAAATCTGTACATATCTAAGATGGAACATTCCAAAATTCGTGACGTCAAAGATTTTACTCTTGATCGCAGACACGGCATGTCTACGTCATTTAGATGGACACTCTTATTAGCTGCTAATTACTTGTTCCATTAACTGAAACAATAATTCTGGATACATTCTCGCCCTCGAGATCATTGTAATCGTAGGTATGCCATCTCTCTTGGTAGAACTCACAATGAGTACGTTCTTATGGCACTTTCAATTTTCCATACTATCAAAATTTGCATTTTGAGTTTGACGTCGAATGGTAGGCTATGTGGGCTTTAGCTTTGTTCGTTATTTAAGACGGAAAAATACAATGAAAATAGCATTAAAATCTGTCAAATTGTCTTGAACTTTTAAAATCTTAGTTGAAGCCACACATGTCTACAACGAACGTTTGACCTTTTGGTTACCGTATATTTTGAAAATTGCCAAAGTTAGAACGTGTAACTAATTTTTAAATTTCATACCGAAGTTCATTTAAATTGTCTTTTAAAGTTTTTCTCTGGAAGAGCATTTGTGGTCCACCACCTTGAACTGGTCGCAATTTCAGCCAACTTGACAGTCCGCGGAGCAATCTGTAAAGAACCAATACACCGTACCGCATGGACTGTTGATGTAAGGTCTCACTACTCCATTAGAGTATTGTTCTAGAGCGTCAAGTGCACACCCTCAAAGAAGTAGTCCTTTTAACTCTGGTTTGGCCCAAAATTCGTCAGGATAACCTGCCAACTGGGTGATAAAAGTCCATGAATATGAAAGAGAACTTACCACAGTGTGAGTGCTGAAAATTTGGGTAAGATTGATGGTGATTTTGACTGTTTGAAAAATTGCTCTTAAATGGCGAAGACTTTCCGTTTTTGTGAAGAGGCTAGGGGTGGGTGTACCCTACAAAAACTTGAAGTCCTTCTAGCTCAAAATCTAAACGGTCATGATATACAAATTTTGTAGTGCCATGATGGGCAAACTTGTCAGCTATCAAGTGATGGGTAATTTGAAATAGCTGTGAACTTTGACAAGGCTGCAGCGGCCTCGAAAGGGAGCTAATTTAGTGTGTAAGTCAACGGGGAAATTATTGGGGTGTGAGACGGTAAGCACTCCCCTACAATGGTGTCACATACTTGTCTAGTCCAAAATCGGGAAATGTTCGCGTATGATGAGGTACGCATTTCTCAAGGGCGCTGCAGCTACAAGAAGTATCTTTTAAAATATGACGAAACTGATCAAAGACCAGTGCCGTCGCTAAAAATCAGGTCAAAAATCATCTAAGGTCGAATTGATATTTGATAAACGGATTATTTAAGTACTGCATCGCTCAGCAGTTTAAGCTACTGTGTAACCAAAGAAAATAGAATCAAATTTAAATCATCACATCGGTAAAATGTTACGTAAGTGAAATTGTTATCCATTAACTCTCTTGCAATATCTTGAATATTTTCAAGGACAAAGGATAATTGTGAAGTTCATTATGTCATTTCCCTGTCCCTGATTAAAATAAAATGATTCATTTTTTCCACTTGCATTCTCAAGTGGACTCATCCAATCTGTAATAGTGAGCAAATCGTTACTGAGCACATTTTCAATTGTAGTCCCTTCATAGACTGCGGGATATCATTTATTAGAGTGAATAATATTTTAAATGTTGGCCTATGAGAATGCCTTTTAGTTGATTATTGGAAATTTAAAAGTTAAATCACGACAAATCTGTACATATCTAAGATGGAACATTCCAAAATTCGTGACGTCAAAGATTTTACTCTTGATCGCAGACACGGCATGTCTACGTCATTTAGATGGACACTCTTATTAGCTGCTAATTACTTGTTCCATTAACTGAAACAATAATTCTGGATACATTCTCGCCCTCGAGATCATTTTAATCCTAGGTATGCCATCTCTCTTGGTAGAACTCACAATGAGTACGTTCTTATGGCACTTTCAATTTTCCATACTATCAAAATTTGCATTTTGAGTTTGACGTCGAATGGTAGGCTATGTGGGCTTTAGCTTTGTTCGTTATTTAAGACGGAAAAATACAATGAAAATAGCATTAAAATCTGTCAAATTGTCTTGAACTTTTAAAATCTTAGTTGAAGCCACACATGTCTACAACGAACGTTTGACCTTTTGGTTACCGTATATTTTGAAAATTGCCAAAGTTAGAACGTGTAACTAATTTTTAAATTTCATACCGAAGTTCATTTAAATTGTCTTTTAAAGTTTTTCTCTGGAAGAGCATTTGTGGTCCACCACCTTGAACTGGTCGCAATTTCAGCCAACTTGACAGTCCGCGGAGCAATCTGTAAAGAACCAATACACCGTACCGCATGGACTGTTGATGTAAGGTCTCACTACTCCATTAGAGTATTGTTCTAGAGCGTCAAGTGCACACCCTCAAAGAAGTAGTCCTTTTAACTCTGGTTTGGCCCAAAATTCGTCAGGATAACCTGCCAACTGGGTGATAAAAGTCCATGAATATGAAAGAGAACTTACCACAGTGTGAGTGCTGAAAATTTGGGTAAGATTGATGGTGATTTTGACTGTTTGAAAAATTGCTCTTAAATGGCGAAGACTTTCCGTTTTTGTGAAGAGGCTAGGGGTGGGTGTACCCTACAAAAACTTGAAGTCCTTCTAGCTCAAAATCTAAACGGTCATGATATACAAATTTTGTAGTGCCATGATGGGCAAACTTGTCAGCTATCAAGTGATGGGTAATTTGAAATAGCTGTGAACTTTGACAAGGCTGCAGCGGCCTCGAAAGGGAGCTAATTTAGTGTGTAAGTCAACGGGGAAATTATTGGGGGTGTGAGACGGTAAGCACTCCCCTACAATGGTGTCACATACTTGTCTAGTCCAAAATCGGGAAATGTTCGCGTATGATGAGGTACGCATTTCTCAAGGGCGCTGCAGCTACAAGAAGTATCTTTTTTAAAATATGACGAAACTGATCAAAGACCAGTGCCGTCGCTAAAAATCAGGTCAAAAATCATCTAAGGTCGAATTGATATTTGATAAACGGATTATTTAAGTACTGCATCGCTCAGCAGTTTAAGCTACTGTGTAACCAAAGAAAATAGAATCAAATTTAAATCATCACATCGGTAAAATGTTACGTAAGTGAAATTGTTATCCATTAACTCTCTTGCAATATCTTGAATATTTTCAAGGACAAAGGATAATTGTGAAGTTCATTATGTCATTTCCCTGTCCCTGATTAAAATAAAATGATTCATTTTTTCCACTTGCATTCTCAAGTGGACTCATCCAATCTGTAATAGTGAGCAAATCGTTACTGAGCACATTTTCAATTGTAGTCCCTTCATAGACTGCGGGATATCATTTATTAGAGTGAATAATATTTTAAATGTTGGCCTATGAGAATGCCTTTTAGTTGATTATTGGAAATTTAAAAAGTTAAATCACGACAAATCTGTACATATCTAAGATGGAACATTCCAAAATTCGTGACGTCAAAGATTTTACTCTTGATCGCAGACACGGCATGTCTACGTCATTTAGATGGACACTCTTATTAGCTGCTAATTACTTGTTCCATTAACTGAAACAATAATTCTGGATACATTCTCGCCCTCGAGATCATTTTAATCCTAGGTATGCCATCTCTCTTGGTAGAACTCACAATGAGTACGTTCTTATGGCACTTTCAATTTTCCATACTATCAAAATTTGCATTTTGAGTTTGACGTCGAATGGTAGGCTATGTGGGCTTTAGCTTTGTTCGTTATTTAAGACGGAAAAATACAATGAAAATAGCATTAAAATCTGTCAAATTGTCTTGAACTTTTAAAATCTTAGTTGAAGCCACACATGTCTACAACGAACGTTTGACCTTTTGGTTACCGTATATTTTGAAAATTGCCAAAGTTAGAACGTGTAACTAATTTTTAAATTTCATACCGAAGTTCATTTAAATTGTCTTTTAAAGTTTTTCTCTGGAAGAGCATTTGTGGTCCACCACCTTGAACTGGTCGCAATTTCAGCCAACTTGACAGTCCGCGGAGCAATCTGTAAAGAACCAATACACCGTACCGCATGGACTGTTGATGTAAGGTCTCACTACTCCATTAGAGTATTGTTCTAGAGCGTCAAGTGCACACCCTCAAAGAAGTAGTCCTTTTAACTCTGGTTTGGCCCAAAATTCGTCAGGATAACCTGCCAACTGGGTGATAAAAGTCCATGAATATGAAAGAGAACTTACCACAGTGTGAGTGCTGAAAATTTGGGTAAGATTGATGGTGATTTTGACTGTTTGAAAAATTGCTCTTAAATGGCGAAGACTTTCCGTTTTTGTGAAGAGGCTAGGGGTGGGTGTACCCTACAAAAACTTGAAGTCCTTCTAGCTCAAAATCTAAACGGTCATGATATACAAATTTTGTAGTGCCATGATGGGCAAACTTGTCAGCTATCAAGTGATGGGTAATTTGAAATAGCTGTGAACTTTGACAAGGCTGCAGCGGCCTCGAAAGGGAGCTAATTTAGTGTGTAAGTCAACGGGGAAATTATTGGGGGTGTGAGACGGTAAGCACTCCCCTACAATGGTGTCACATACTTGTCTAGTCCAAAATCGGGAAATGTTCGCGTATGATGAGGTACGCATTTCTCAAGGGCGCTGCAGCTACAAGAAGTATCTTTTTTAAAATATGACGAAACTGATCAAAGACCAGTGCCGTCGCTAAAAATCAGGTCAAAAATCATCTAAGGTCGAATTGATATTTGATAAACGGATTATTTAAGTACTGCATCGCTCAGCAGTTTAAGCTACTGTGTAACCAAAGAAAATAGAATCAAATTTAAATCATCACATCGGTAAAATGTTACGTAAGTGAAATTGTTATCCATTAACTCTCTTGCAATATCTTGAATATTTTCAAGGACAAAGGATAATTGTGAAGTTCATTATGTCATTTCCCTGTCCCTGATTAAAATAAAATGATTCATTTTTTCCACTTGCATTCTCAAGTGGACTCATCCAATCTGTAATAGTGAGCAAATCGTTACTGAGCACATTTTCAATTGTAGTCCCTTCATAGACTGCGGGATATCATTTATTAGAGTGAATAATATTTTAAATGTTGGCCTATGAGAATGCCTTTTAGTTGATTATTGGAAATTTAAAAAGTTAAATCACGACAAATCTGTACATATCTAAGATGGAACATTCCAAAATTCGTGACGTCAAAGATTTTACTCTTGATCGCAGACACGGCATGTCTACGTCATTTAGATGGACACTCTTATTAGCTGCTAATTACTTGTTCCATTAACTGAAACAATAATTCTGGATACATTCTCGCCCTCGAGATCATTTTAATCCTAGGTATGCCATCTCTCTTGGTAGAACTCACAATGAGTACGTTCTTATGGCACTTTCAATTTTCCATACTATCAAAATTTGCATTTTGAGTTTGACGTCGAATGGTAGGCTATGTGGGCTTTAGCTTTGTTCGTTATTTAAGACGGAAAAATACAATGAAAATAGCATTAAAATCTGTCAAATTGTCTTGAACTTTTAAAATCTTAGTTGAAGCCACACATGTCTACAACGAACGTTTGACCTTTTGGTTACCGTATATTTTGAAAATTGCCAAAGTTAGAACGTGTAACTAATTTTTAAATTTCATACCGAAGTTCATTTAAATTGTCTTTTAAAGTTTTTCTCTGGAAGAGCATTTGTGGTCCACCACCTTGAACTGGTCGCAATTTCAGCCAACTTGACAGTCCGCGGAGCAATCTGTAAAGAACCAATACACCGTACCGCATGGACTGTTGATGTAAGGTCTCACTACTCCATTAGAGTATTGTTCTAGAGCGTCAAGTGCACACCCTCAAAGAAGTAGTCCTTTTAACTCTGGTTTGGCCCAAAATTCGTCAGGATAACCTGCCAACTGGGTGATAAAAGTCCATGAATATGAAAGAGAACTTACCACAGTGTGAGTGCTGAAAATTTGGGTAAGATTGATGGTGATTTTGACTGTTTGAAAAATTGCTCTTAAATGGCGAAGACTTTCCGTTTTTGTGAAGAGGCTAGGGGTGGGTGTACCCTACAAAAACTTGAAGTCCTTCTAGCTCAAAATCTAAACGGTCATGATATACAAATTTTGTAGTGCCATGATGGGCAAACTTGTCAGCTATCAAGTGATGGGTAATTTGAAATAGCTGTGAACTTTGACAAGGCTGCAGCGGCCTCGAAAGGGAGCTAATTTAGTGTGTAAGTCAACGGGGAAATTATTGGGCGTGTGAGACGGTAAGCACTCCCCTACAATGGTGTCACATACTTGTCTAGTCCAAAATCGGGAAATGTTCGCGTATGATGAGGTACGCATTTCTCAAGGGCGCTGCAGCTACAAGAAGTATCTTTTTTAAAATATGACGAAACTGATCAAAGACCAGTGCCGTCGCTAAAAATCAGGTCAAAAATCATCTAAGGTCGAATTGATATTTGATAAACGGATTATTTAAGTACTGCATCGCTCAGCAGTTTAAGCTACTGTGTAACCAAAGAAAATAGAATCAAATTTAAATCATCACATCGGTAAAATGTTACGTAAGTGAAATTGTTATCCATTAACTCTCTTGCAATATCTTGAATATTTTCAAGGACAAAGGATAATTGTGAAGTTCATTATGTCATTTCCCTGTCCCTGATTAAAATAAAATGATTCATTTTTTCCACTTGCATTCTCAAGTGGACTCATCCAATCTGTAATAGTGAGCAAATCGTTACTGAGCACATTTTCAATTGTAGTCCCTTCATAGACTGCGGGATATCATTTATTAGAGTGAATAATATTTTAAATGTTGGCCTATGAGAATGCCTTTTAGTTGATTATTGGAAATTTAAAAAGTTAAATCACGACAAATCTGTACATATCTAAGATGGAACATTCCAAAATTCGTGACGTCAAAGATTTTACTCTTGATCGCAGACACGGCATGTCTACGTCATTTAGATGGACACTCTTATTAGCTGCTAATTACTTGTTCCATTAACTGAAACAATAATTCTGGATACATTCTCGCCCTCGAGATCATTTTAATCCTAGGTATGCCATCTCTCTTGGTAGAACTCACAATGAGTACGTTCTTATGGCACTTTCAATTTTCCATACTATCAAAATTTGCATTTTGAGTTTGACGTCGAATGGTAGGCTATGTGGGCTTTAGCTTTGTTCGTTATTTAAGACGGAAAAATACAATGAAAATAGCATTAAAATCTGTCAAATTGTCTTGAACTTTTAAAATCTTAGTTGAAGCCACACATGTCTACAACGAACGTTTGACCTTTTGGTTACCGTATATTTTGAAAATTGCCAAAGTTAGAACGTGTAACTAATTTTTAAATTTCATACCGAAGTTCATTTAAATTGTCTTTTAAAGTTTTTCTCTGGAAGAGCATTTGTGGTCCACCACCTTGAACTGGTCGCAATTTCAGCCAACTTGACAGTCCGCGGAGCAATCTGTAAAGAACCAATACACCGTACCGCATGGACTGTTGATGTAAGGTCTCACTACTCCATTAGAGTATTGTTCTAGAGCGTCAAGTGCACACCCTCAAAGAAGTAGTCCTTTTAACTCTGGTTTGGCCCAAAATTCGTCAGGATAACCTGCCAACTGGGTGATAAAAGTCCATGAATATGAAAGAGAACTTACCACAGTGTGAGTGCTGAAAATTTGGGTAAGATTGATGGTGATTTTGACTGTTTGAAAAATTGCTCTTAAATGGCGAAGACTTTCCGTTTTTGTGAAGAGGCTAGGGTGGGTGTACCCTACAAAAACTTGAAGTCCTTCTAGCTCAAAATCTAAACGGTCATGATATACAAATTTTGTAGTGCCATGATGGGCAAACTTGTCAGCTATCAAGTGATGGGTAATTTGAAATAGCTGTGAACTTTGACAAGGCTGCAGCGGCCTCGAAAGGGAGCTAATTTAGTGTGTAAGTCAACGGGGAAATTATTGGGGGTGTGAGACGGTAAGCACTCCCCTACAATGGTGTCACATACTTGTCTAGTCCAAAATCGGGAAATGTTCGCGTATGATGAGGTACGCATTTCTCAAGGGCGCTGCAGCTACAAGAAGTATCTTTTTTAAAATATGACGAAACTGATCAAAGACCAGTGCCGTCGCTAAAAATCAGGTCAAAAATCATCTAAGGTCGAATTGATATTTGATAAACGGATTATTTAAGTACTGCATCGCTCAGCAGTTTAAGCTACTGTGTAACCAAAGAAAATAGAATCAAATTTAAATCATCACATCGGTAAAATGTTACGTAAGTGAAATTGTTATCCATTAACTCTCTTGCAATATCTTGAATATTTTCAAGGACAAAGGATAATTGTGAAGTTCATTATGTCATTTCCCTGTCCCTGATTAAAATAAAATGATTCATTTTTTTCCACTTGCATTCTCAAGTGGACTCATCCAATCTGTAATAGTGAGCAAATCGTTACTGAGCACATTTTCAATTGTAGTCCCTTCATAGACTGCGGGATATCATTTATTAGAGTGAATAATATTTTAAATGTTGGCCTATGAGAATGCCTTTTAGTTGATTATTGGAAATTTAAAAAGTTAAATCACGACAAATCTGTACATATCTAAGATGGAACATTCCAAAATTCGTGACGTCAAAGATTTTACTCTTGATCGCAGACACGGCATGTCTACGTCATTTAGATGGACACTCTTATTAGCTGCTAATTACTTGTTCCATTAACTGAAACAATAATTCTGGATACATTCTCGCCCTCGAGATCATTGTAATCGTAGGTATGCCATCTCTCTTGGTAGAACTCACAATGAGTACGTTCTTATGGCACTTTCAATTTTCCATACTATCAAAATTTGCATTTTGAGTTTGACGTCGAATGGTAGGCTATGTGGGCTTTAGCTTTGTTCGTTATTTAAGACGGAAAAATACAATGAAAATAGCATTAAAATCTGTCAAATTGTCTTGAACTTTTAAAATCTTAGTTGAAGCCACACATGTCTACAACGAACGTTTGACCTTTTGGTTACCGTATATTTTGAAAATTGCCAAAGTTAGAACGTGTAACTAATTTTTAAATTTCATACCGAAGTTCATTTAAATTGTCTTTTAAAGTTTTTCTCTGGAAGAGCATTTGTGGTCCACCACCTTGAACTGGTCGCAATTTCAGCCAACTTGACAGTCCGCGGAGCAATCTGTAAAGAACCAATACACCGTACCGCATGGACTGTTGATGTAAGGTCTCACTACTCCATTAGAGTATTGTTCTAGAGCGTCAAGTGCACACCCTCAAAGAAGTAGTCCTTTTAACTCTGGTTTGGCCCAAAATTCGTCAAGATAACCTGCCAACTGGGTGATAAAAGTCCATGAATATGAAAGAGAACTTACCACAGTGTGAGTGCTGAAAATTTGGGTAAGATTGATGGTGATTTTGACTGTTTGAAAAATTGCTCTTAAATGGCGAAGACTTTCCGTTTTTGTGAAGAGGCTAGGGGTGGGTGTACCCTACAAAAACTTGAAGTCCTTCTAGCTCAAAATCTAAACGGTCATGATATACAAATTTTGTAGTGCCATGATGGGCAAACTTGTCAGCTATCAAGTGATGGGTAATTTGAAATAGCTGTGAACTTTGACAAGGCTGCAGCGGCCTCGAAAGGGAGCTAATTTAGTGTGTAAGTCAACGGGGAAATTATTGGGGGTGTGAGACGGTAAGCACTCCCCTACAATGGTGTCACATACTTGTCTAGTCCAAAATCGGGAAATGTTCGCGTATGATGAGGTACGCATTTCTCAAGGGCGCTGCAGCTACAAGAAGTATCTTTTTTAAAATATGACGAAACTGATCAAAGACCTTTTTTCTAAAAGTCCCCACGACTCTCTGGCGAAGAGCCAAGGGGCGAAAACCAAACGATTACTCCCGGAGGAGTTCTGCTCCCTTAAGGAGCTTAACGTCCCAAATGGACAAGTACGCCCTCCAAAGGGCAAACACTGAGTGGTCCTGCTCTAGACTGGCTGAATAGAACAGAAGCCACAACCTGGATGCAGTTTAACGTCAAGCGACCCTCCGGCAAAGGGCGGTTCGTCGCTAAAAATCAGGTCAAAAATCATCTAAGGTCGAATTGATATTTGATAAACGGATTATTTAAGTACTGCATCGCTCAGCAGTTTAAGCTACTGTGTAACCAAAGAAAATAGAATCAAATTTAAATCATCACATCGGTAAAATGTTACGTAAGTGAAATTGTTATCCATTAACTCTCTTGCAATATCTTGAATATTTTCAAGGACAAAGGATAATTGTGAAGTTCATTATGTCATTTCCCTGTCCCTGATTAAAATAAAATGATTCATTTTTTCCACTTGCATTCTCAAGTGGACTCATCCAATCTGTAATAGTGAGCAAATCGTTACTGAGCACATTTTCAATTGTAGTCCCTTCATAGACTGCGGGATATCATTTATTAGAGTGAATAATATTTTAAATGTTGGCCTATGAGAATGCCTTTTAGTTGATTATTGGAAATTTAAAAAGTTAAATCACGACAAATCTGTACATATCTAAGATGGAACATTCCAAAATTCGTGACGTCAAAGATTTTACTCTTGATCGCAGACACGGCATGTCTACGTCATTTAGATGGACACTCTTATTAGCTGCTAATTACTTGTTCCATTAACTGAAACAATAATTCTGGATACATTCTCGCCCTCGAGATCATTTTAATCCTAGGTATGCCATCTCTCTTGGTAGAACTCACAATGAGTACGTTCTTATGGCACTTTCAATTTTCCATACTATCAAAATTTGCATTTTGAGTTTGACGTCGAATGGTAGGCTATGTGGGCTTTAGCTTTGTTCGTTATTTAAGACGGAAAAATACAATGAAAATAGCATTAAAATCTGTCAAATTGTCTTGAACTTTTAAAATCTTAGTTGAAGCCACACATGTCTACAACGAACGTTTGACCTTTTGGTTACCGTATATTTTGAAAATTGCCAAAGTTAGAACGTGTAACTAATTTTTAAATTTCATACCGAAGTTCATTTAAATTGTCTTTTAAAGTTTTTCTCTGGAAGAGCATTTGTGGTCCACCACCTTGAACTGGTCGCAATTTCAGCCAACTTGACAGTCCGCGGAGCAATCTGTAAAGAACCAATACACCGTACCGCATGGACTGTTGATGTAAGGTCTCACTACTCCATTAGAGTATTGTTCTAGAGCGTCAAGTGCACACCCTCAAAGAAGTAGTCCTTTTAACTCTGGTTTGGCCCAAAATTCGTCAGGATAACCTGCCAACTGGGTGATAAAAGTCCATGAATATGAAAGAGAACTTACCACAGTGTGAGTGCTGAAAATTTGGGTAAGATTGATGGTGATTTTGACTGTTTGAAAAATTGCTCTTAAATGGCGAAGACTTTCCGTTTTTGTGAAGAGGCTAGGGGTGGGTGTACCCTACAAAAACTTGAAGTCCTTCTAGCTCAAAATCTAAACGGTCATGATATACAAATTTTGTAGTGCCATGATGGGCAAACTTGTCAGCTATCAAGTGATGGGTAATTTGAAATAGCTGTGAACTTTGACAAGGCTGCAGCGGCCTCGAAAGGGAGCTAATTTAGTGTGTAAGTCAACGGGGAAATTATTGGGGGTGTGAGACGGTAAGCTCATCCCTACAATGGTGTCACATACTTGTCTAGTCCAAAATCGGGAAATGTTCGCGTATGATGAGGTACGCATTTCTCAAGGGCGCTGCAGCTACAAGAAGTATCTTTTTTAAAATATGACGAAACTGATCAAAGACCAGTGCCGTCGCTAAAAATCAGGTCAAAAATCATCTAAGGTCGAATTGATATTTGATAAACGGATTATTTAAGTACTGCATCGCTCAGCAGTTTAAGCTACTGTGTAACCAAAGAAAATAGAATCAAATTTAAATCATTACATCGGTAAAATTTTACGTAAGTGAAATTGTTATCCATTAACTCTCTTGCAATATCTTGAATATTTTCAAGGACAAAGGATAATTGTGAAGTTCATTATGTCATTTCCCTGACCCTGATTAAAATAAAATGATTCATTTTTTCCACTTGCATTCTCAAGTGGACTCATCCAATCTGTAATAGTGAGCAAATCGTTACTGAGCACATTTTCAATTGTAGTCCCTTCATAGACTGCGGGATATCATTTATTAGAGTGAATAATATTTTAAATGTTGGCCTATGAGAATGCCTTTTAGTTGATTATTGGAAATTTAAAAAGTTAAATCACGACAAATCTGTACATATCTAAGATGGAACATTCCAAAATTCGTGACGTCAAAGATTTTACTCTTGATCGCAGACACGGCATGTCTACGTCATTTAGATGGACACTCTTATTAGCTGCTAATTACTTGTTCCATTAACTGAAACAATAATTCTGGATACATTCTTGCCCTCGAGATCATTTTAATCCTAGGTATGCCATCTCTCTTGGTAGAACTCACAATGAGTACGTTCTTATGGCACTTTCAATTTTCCATACTATCAAAATTTGCATTTTGAGTTTGACGTCGAATGGTAGGCTATGTGGGCTTTAGCTTTGTTCGTTATTTAAGACGGAAAAATACAATGAAAATAGCATTAAAATCTGTCAAATTGTCTTGAACTTTTAAAATCTTAGTTGAAGCCACACATGTCTACAACGAACGTTTGACCTTTTGGTTACCGTATATTTTGAAAATTGCCAAAGTTAGAACGTGTAACTAATTTTTAAATTTCATACCGAAGTTCATTTAAATTGTCTTTTAAAGTTTTTCTCTGGAAGAGCATTTGTGGTCCACCACCTTGAACTGGTCGCAATTTCAGCCAACTTGACAGTCCGCGGAGCAATCTGTAAAGAACCAATACACCGTACCGCATGGACTGTTGATGTAAGGTCTCACTACTCCATTAGAGTATTGTTCTAGAGCGTCAAGTGCACACCCTCAAAGAAGTAGTCCTTTTAACTCTGGTTTGGCCCAAAATTTGTCAAGATAACCTGCCAACTGGGTGATAAAAGTCCATGAATATGAAAGAGAACTTACTACAGTGTGGATGTTGAAAATTTGGGTAAGATTGATGGTGATTTTGACTGTTTGAAAAATTGCTCTTAAATGGCGAAGACTTTCCGTTTTTGTGAAGAGGCTAGGGGTGGGTGTACCCTACAAAAACTTTAAGTCCTTCTAGCTCAAAATCTAAACGGTCATGATATACAAATTTTGTAGTGCCATGATGGGCAAACTTGTCAGCTATCAAGTGATGGGTAATTTGAAATAGCTGTGAACTTTGACAAGGCTGCAACGGCCTCGAAAGGGAGCTAATTTAGTGTGTAAGTCAACGGGGAAATTATTGGGGGTTTGAGAACTTCAGACTCGTAAATCTGCTCTCATAGCTTGTTGACGCGTCAGTTATTTTGGGGAGTGGAGGCAAAATGTTCTTGACGTGATAATACTGGTGTACGAACAAGATCGGTGTAATTTGTACCAATATCAATGAAACTTGACAGGGAACGCCCTTCCAGTGCCTCCCGCAAAAATAGCGACGTCGACCCCATAAGATATTTTACTTTTGATTGTTTTGACCCTAAATTGGTGAAGAATGCTATCAAAGGTATAGGCCTATGAAGTTATCAAAGTTCTATTGCTCAGAAAGATCATTTAGCATCGATACATCAGAGTTTATAGTTGTATAAAATTGGTGGTAAATTTTAAAGAAAAAAAAAACGTGACCATCAGTTTGAATCCATGACATCACGCCTGCTTGCAGCACACAACAGAAACAAAACAGGGGCGGCTCCCGGACAGGGGGACCAAGCTCCCTGACGGGGGCCAACATTACAAGGCCCCGACAAAGTCGACGATATGGCCTGGTGGGACGTGACTTGGCAGAATTTGAGGCGCGCTGAAGAATCTGGAGTTTATTTGCAGAAAAAAAAATTGAAAGAAATTTGACTTTTGTCATATTTTGGGTGTTCATTGAAGAATCTATCCTTCATATGGGAAAAGTAAAAAAAGTTATATAGGTGGTAGCTGAAATTCTTTTGGAGTTACGCATTTAATCGTACTAGGCCTACGTACTAAGGCTTCAAGACGAGACCAAAAGTTTGCCCGGAAAGTTTTTCGCTTTTTGTAACGAAGATTTGAAATTTACGAGCTGGTTAAATTGGAGAAATTTTGGAATTTCATGAAAAAAATTTGGTTTTTTGGTAAGATTAAAATGATTTTTTGTTATCAGGTGACGAGCTTTTCAAGAACAAAATTAGGTACGCCTGGTGATTAACAGAGTTGGCTTTGGTTATTTATTGTACGGAGTATCCATCAAAATTGAAAAATTTTGCCACTTTTAACAATCTGAAGCTAATATTGGAGAAAAATTGTAATTTTATGACAGATTTGGGAGGTTTTTTTTTTTTTGAAGAATCTGACCTTCTCACAAGAAAAATCAAGTAGGGGTGATCTGTAGTTTTGTTGGGGTTACTGAATATCATCATGCAGATTCAGGCCCTCGGACCATATTGGAAAATTTTTCCGAGGGAAAAGTTTGGCTTCGCTTATATTTGAAGTTTTGTATTTAATATATATTGTCACAGGCGTAGGAGTGCGTTTCAGTTTGGGAGGGGGAAGAATTGCTTTTTTGCGAAAAAAAACTAATGCTGCCAGAAAGACTATCTAAGTCAAGCGTAGTCGCTCAGCGCCCAGAAATTTTTGAAAAATTGAGAACCCCCAAACGACAGGATCGCATATCCCGCGCTCGTAACTAGAATTAAAACAGTCATTACCTTGTGCTTTTAAAATTTTCACTTCATAATACTGTCCCAAAAAGAAGAATAATTTTCAAGCATTCATTGTTCTGTTAAGTACGCTGTTAGACCAAAATACTATCTATGCGGAGCGCCACCATCAGTTGGCGCGGAGCGTACAGAAAATTGTTAAAAATTTAATTCCTCAGACAGCCGGAATGACATTTTTCAGACTTGTAACTAAATCTAGCAGTCGTTATTTTAAGCTTTCCTTTGAAATGGAAGTTTCACCTTAATAGAAAAAAACCAACTTGCAAAATGATCAGAAAGTACCAAATAAAAGGCACTGCTACAGTTAGATGTAATGTTCTTGTCTCTTTACAGGGGGAAACTATGCAACGAATTGGAAACATACTAATGTTTTTGACTCTATTAAGACTTTTCTTTGTATTCAATTCAAGGTCCACTAAATAGATGATTTTTTTACGTGAATGTCCGAACTCCAGACTATAAATGGTTTTACTTTCAACGTATTTGAAAATATGTCACGTTACAAGGTGCCTTAAAATAAGTTTTCAGTCACTACTGTTTATCACTTTGTGTAGCTGAAAATGGCCTGGCCGACATTCATTACCGTTGCCAGAAGAAATCGGCTGTCCGGGCAGGGCAGATGACAGACAATTGGGTATTGCATGTACATGAACAAACTCTCGTTGGTTTTTGTAAGGAGAATTCGGAGTTGTGAGTTTCTTTGAAGAATATGGTCTTCTAGTAAGCGAAATCAAGAAGATCGTCCGAGTGACTGAAGTTTATCAGGCCCACATCTTTTATCGTGGGTCTGCATAGATGAAGGCTCCCCGACAAAACTGGATTTTCTCAACAACTTGGTAGCCCATCCCCGACGGGACAAGGCCTTGCGCGCACTGATTGAAGATGGGATGAGGGATAGCAGAGCTAGTAAAAATTGATTAAAACCGTTTAAGATATGCATTAAAATAGCGTTACAAAAGAAAAAATAGTTCATAACAAAAAATGGAATTCATGATCATCCATCCAGTAACGTCAGTCCTTTACGTTTTTCATTTTAGGCCTCCCCGAAAAATTGCCATCTTTCCCCGACGGGGGAGAAGATAGGACAAGGTACATGAATAAAGCATAACAGAGCTAAGAAAAGTGATTTAAAATCGATTCCGAAATGTATTAAAACAGTATTTCAAAACAAAAAATACGTTCTAGATCTCCCATCCAGTGAATCCAGTCTTTGTAGGGTTTTTATTATTTCCTTTATTTTAAGGCCTCCCCGACGAAACCGCCGACCTTCCCCGACGAGGGGGGAGGGGAGGCTGTGTTCCCGACGGGGGCAATCCGCCCCCCCTCCTCCGATGGTGCCACCCCTGGAACAAAATATACATACTTACTCTCTGCTCTTTACCAATCCCTATCTAAAATATGAGCGCTCATCTGGTCATAATGATTCCTTTACATATTGTGTTACGATTCATTCTCGGTGTTGGCTATGAATGTGGTAGAATTCTTCTCAGGGTTGCCTCACGATATCTCCAGATAACACTGCCCAAATCTTTCCATGAATATATATATATAATATTTAAAGTTGTCACGTTAGGAGGAAGAACGCTGTTGTTTTTGGTAGAGGTCAAAGGTCATTTGAGTCCACCGAAGGAAAAATTCGTAAACCTCCTAGAAGGCTCGTTAAGACGATATCTCAAGATTTTTCATTTTTTGGAGGTGAAAGTTCATTTGAGGTCAGCAGAGTAGAACACTGCTAAAAAACTGAAAGTGGCTCGTAAACACGATATTTCTACAAAGCAATGACCGACATCTTTCATATTTAGTATGTAGATTTTCCATGTTACGAGAAAAATCCCTATTGTCATTGGTCGGGATCAAAGTTCATTTGAGGTCAACAGAGGTAAATACAATATCTTGTAATTTGAGAGAGTTTGAAGTATTCAACATTTTTGCTCATTTTGTTCCCCGAAAAGACCCCCGAATATTCCCTTCTCCAGTATCTTGCCTCTCTAAAGACCAAGATGGCTTTTTTTTACACAATATCTCTAGATTGGAGTAATGGAACCTTCTGGAATTTGTTAATTAGATTTGTAATGTTCACAGGTTTGCTTTTGGCGGATTTTAATTTTCATTTTAGGTGAATGGCTGTTAAACATACAAAATACGAGAACAGGTCATAAACAGTATCCAAAGAAGTCAAGATAGGCCATTTGAGTCACGTGCACTAGAAGTGAAACCAGTAAGTCTCTTTTAATACAATGAGAGGAAGAACTTTTGTTTTTGGTAGATATCATACATTCTATAACACTATGGTCAACTATGCACCGACCCAAACAATGGTCAAATGGTTTACCCAAACTTTGGTCAAAAGTTTCCATTTTATGGTCAGATGTGACTAAAATTGATCGTGTTTGCCCACTGAGATTTGGTCAACAATTTGACCATAGGTAAGGTCGGTGCATAGTGGACCAAATAAATGATTAAATTGACCATAGCCCTTCTAGCGTGTAGATCATGCCAGGTAACCAGAAGTCAAATGTCATCTGAGGGAGGACAATTATACTTACCTGCAGTCATAAATGCGAAGATGTTTTTAGACCCCCCCCCCCCCCCGGAACTCTCAAGACTTAAAGATATTATTCTCTACGACTTGTAGGTAAGGACCTACCCCAGTAGGGAAATATGTGTAATTGTGAATTCATTTGCACTTCCACAACTGTTCTCATTGCTTCAAATTTTACGAGTTTTAAGTTTCAACATTTTTGCTCATTTTGTTCCCCGAAAAGACCCCCGAATATCCTTTCCTCCGGTATCTTGCCTGTCTACAGACCTTGATCGCTTTTTTACACAATATCTCAAAATATTCCCTTCCTGACTATTTAGGTTAACCCTCTGCAATACTTCGAAAATGCGAAACAAATTATTTTTTCTTGCAGCTTTAGAAATGTTACAGAGTGTAGATAATTTAGCTAAAGAATAATATAAAGGTTGCAAATTCAAGCCTGTGGGGACTCCATGACTTCTAGAAAATGGAATCCGGAATTTAATTTTACCGAATGTGATTGGAAATTTATTTAAGTTCCCCTTCCAGTTTCATTTTCCTGTTATACTTGTTGCTTCAAATAAGTTTTCAATTTCAGTGACGGCCCTATTTGTAGTTGCTGTTGTTGCTCTTGGAGAAGGGGCTTAACAAAGTCTTTTTGGAAAACATTTTATTCTTTCAAAAAAATCCTTTTGGACGTAATTTGTTTCAAAATCAACTAATAAATTTTATTATTTTTCATTGTAAATATTACCATTTACTTGTCGATTAGAACATCATATAAAAAAATTGTTTACACTCTAACTAGATATTTAATTTTGCTTTGAAAGTAAACGAGTATACTTGTTCGAAATGAGCTATAAGATACATCTCGTGACTTGAAAATACGTATAATAAAATTGGTTACTGTCAGTTGAAAAACGTTCCAGTTTAATTACGCTTTGTAAGTATTTATACGCAAGTATTTATAGCGACGCACAAAATAGAGAGAAAGAGATTGAGAAAAAAACAAAACGCTACCAGCAGACACGCATTACATGACACACATCAGTAGCATTCATTGTTTTACTATATTAACTTTAAATTTCCTGCCATCTTTTCATTTTGACAGAGTCCTCTGAAAACCTAGGATTGTTGTGGTTAACCGCAAAAGACTCAAACTATTTGCTATAAACAGTTTCAGTATATTTTAGTTTTGTTATATTGATATTGTAGTGAGACTTTGTGACACGCACGATGATACCTAGGTTTTTGTTACTCATCCTCATCGTAATCAAGGTTGGAACCTTGTATCTGGACCAAACGATTGCAGTTACCGTCAATGATGTGACCACTGGTGAATGGGAGGGCATCGACTTTTACATATCAGTTGATAAAGACGCCATCCGAAATAAACTTGCCACCTCCTTTAACTCTGCAGAGTCTAACGTATGTGATGACGGTAAGTTTGTATATAGTTGTACACCAACAATTCTAAATCATTGGTAACTACCGACGACCGGATTAAATATTTAATTTTCCTCGTCTAAGACGTCCATTGTTTAGGCTACAGACAAATCATATAGGAAAAAGGAACGAATAAACATGCTGCACGATTTCCAGATCCCCCCCCCCACCCTTATCTTTAGCCAACGTACCTTACAGTCCGACCGGTTGAAACCAGTGATGTTAAAACTTCAAACAAATTCTATTAAACATGTTTTTCGTGTCCAAGTTTAATTTAACCAAAGTGTCCAATGAAAATGCTTAATTCCTCTGAAAATTGGTTTCTATAATTTTATTATTCTTTTTGTTATTTGAATTTTTTATTGCTAGGCGGGCATCAACTTTGACAGAATGGTGTAGACAGTAGCTTACATTGTGTGAAGAATCTATAGCAAGTTTTTACATCTTTTATTTTCAACGATGTTGTGTTTAATTAATTTTATCCCATTTTCACGTTGACATTAACTATCTCCTTTTATTTTTCTTCCAAGGGCCAAGACTCTATGTACCAGATAATCCTATCTTACCCGACTTAAACAATAGTAACCGGCATCCAGTTTACATCGATTTTGGTTACATAAAGTCATATGATTTTGAAGATTACTTGGAAGGAAATCCAAATCCTTGTGTTTCAGTCTCTGGTCTGGAGATGGCTGTAACAATCCCTCTTCTAACCGACGCCCCCGGCAGAGAACCTAGCTACGCCTTGGCTCTGGCTAAATTTTACGAAAGATCTCGAGGTGACATTCCTAAAATCAATTTCCTGTATCCTTATATACCAGTTGATGAAATCACAATGAACGATTTCGAGGCAGTCGTGAGAAACGGAAGTGACGAAATGAGAGTGGCTTTCAATCGACTTAATGAGACATGTAAGGCACCTACTTCAATTGTTAAAGAAGAATTTGAGGCGTTTATTCATAGTGATTTTCAGTTTGGTCTCCCTCAACCTGATTACTCTTTCTGTGATCGTCACCCATTTGATAGTAAATTTTGTGAAAATACTGAGCGTATTAAGTGTGGTGTTCACCGTTACTCTCCAAACATTTGCCAGCAGTGGTCATCAAATACCACTAAACACTGCGCAAAGTCGGTGGAAATTAAGAATATTACTCCAGGGTTTCGTGATTTTCTCCTCCTCGGAAACGACCCCATTGATGTCCTTGCTTCAGAGACCCATCAAAACATTTTTTCCATAGCTGTAAAATATCCATGCCAAGAGTAGTTTAGAGGATTGACTTTAATGCTCTCGGTAGGAAGTATAATGAGGGAAAAGAATTTTAGAAAACATTGAAAGCAATTGGAAAATGTTTAAAATAAATCAAAATATGCCAGTTTGAATTCATGTAGACTGGTAGAGTGACACCTTACCTGAGAATATTTACGTTTCAAAACATCATGAAGTTTTCTGTCTTTCTTTTTTAAATAGAATGGGAGATTCGTCGGGTTTGTTTGATATGCTTATAAACCTCTTTGCCCTTTACCAACCTACGTCATGTTTGTCTTGCAATAGTTCTTCTTCCTGGGAGAACCTTCCTGGGAGAAAGGTTGTCTACTTCATTATTTCTAAAAAATGTGTAACCACTTGTAATAACTCACCCTTTCTCAAGGTACTATAATACTCAGATACCCACTAATGGGAAAGTCCGAGTTAGATTATGAATTGTTATGAAAATGATCAGAATGTTGTTTTTGTTGTTAATTAGTTCCTATCCAATACTAATCGAGAGTATTTATGTCGCACACTTCCATTCCCCTGCCAAAAAGGTAGGCACGTTTCCTTCGTGGGTTGGCCTCGCCTCTTCGTGTTAATGAAGCACTAGACGTTTTTTGTTTATGATCCTATTATTGGAACTGTTGATAACATTTACACTCAGAGTGTTTGTGTGGCAAATGAGTTTTTATCCATGAGAAAGAAATTCTTCCCATTATGTAATATTTTAAGGCAGTATACTGGTGATGCTTTCCTCAGAGAATTAATGGTTAAGGGAAGTACGATGTGTATATCATACATCAAAGAATCAAAAAATACAAAAAGGAATACAAAAATACCCGCTGCTATAAATAGTCGTCAGCATAAAAGTGTCGAACTTTTAGTCTTCTTTCTCTTTTCTAAAAAAAAAAATCAAATTATTTATTTGAAAAAATCATATTACATGGACCTTGCCAATTTTCTAGGGAATTAGGCAACATCATTCAACATGGGGGAAAACAAATATTGGAAGACTGACCAGGATCCCCAAAGCATCAGTGACATGGAAGAACTTAGAGAAAATTTTGAAATATCGCCAGCCATCAGTTGCTGGAAATTACACTTTCTAGGAGTTAAGCAGTAGTCATTTTTAGCTTCTGTTTGCAATAAAAGGATCGTTTCAATAAAAATGACCAAATTACTGATTGATCAGGGTGTGTGTGGGGGGGGGGGGGGGAGGGGATTAAATTACCAGATAAGATACACCACTTCTACACTCGTAATACACCGGAGTTAAATTTAACCAGGACCGGTGTTCTGTTTACTTCAGTGCAGTCCTTGTTAAGTTTTCTATTTAAATTAACTCACACCCTAGATTCTTTAACCAAAATTTGTGTAAGTGTAACCAGGATTTTATGAAAAATTAAACCTGGATTATGTTGGAGTAAATAGAACACCGATCCTGTTCAAATTTTACCGGTGTTTTCAGAGTGTATTTGTTCAGGGAAAACCTTTGGGCACTGAATACACATGGCGTCGTCAGGATCTACCCTTGGTTCTTATTGACATATTTCTGTTAAACGAATAGTATCGCAGCGAAGCGCCACCATCAGTTGGGACCTAACACACAGGAAATTTTTGGCTGAAAATACCTCAAAATGACTAAAGATGACATTTTTAGCCCGTTTCACAAAATTAATTTGTTGTGTGTATTTAATGTACATCTGTACACTTTATTATTTGGGGTTTAAACTATGATCTAAGCGAAATAGGTTCCCCATGGCGATGTCATTACGGTGCACACCTGTACCAGGTATTGGAATACCGGTTTCCTGCCTGTCACCCTTTCGTCCGTCCGTGAAACTTGGTAATTGAAAATATCCCGACACACGGCAACTTCCAGTCGCATATTCTACCATTTCGTGCAGTGATGCACAAGACTATGAACTGAGATTAAGGAATAAGTTTTTTCATAAAGACAAAACTTTAATGCTTTATGTTTTTTTTTAACTTTTCGAGCATGTATATTAAAAAATTGAGATTTTCCCGTGTAAATAGAAACATGCAACATTTTCAATCAAAGGACTGCCCAATATTTTCCAGGCATCATTCGAACCTATTAGGATCTGAGGAAATTTGGATTGCAGTCGGTCGTCTCCCACGTCGTTCATTTATTACGTAATAAACAATTTGAACCTCTTTTGGCATGACATCTGTTATCAGGTTTTACGAGTTCACCATTGTGTTTAAAAGCATCCTACTGTACATAAAGCATAAGCGTGGTTCTATCTATGCGGTTGCAAAAGTTGACCAATTTATGGTGATCATGATCTCCCGAAGAAAAAATAGCTCAAAAGGACATTTGGGTATTGCATGTACATGAACAAACTCTCGTTGGTTTTTGAGAATTCGGAGTTGTGAGTTTCTTTGAAGAATATGGTCTTCTAGTTAGCGAAATCAAGAAGATCGTCCGAGTGACTGAAGTTTATCAGGCCCACACCTTTTATCGTGGGTCTGCATAGATGAAGGCTCCCCGACAAAACTGGATTTTCTCAACGACTAGGTAGCCCATCCCCGACGGGACAAGGCATTGCGCGCACTGATTGAAGATGGGATGAGGGATAGCAGAGCTAGTAAAAACTGATTAAAACCGTTTAAGATATGCATTAAAATAGCGTTACAAAAGAAAAAAAAGTTCATAACAAAAAAAAAATGGAATTCATGATCATCCATCCAGTAACGTCAGTCCTTTACGTTTTTCATTTTAGGCCTCCCCGAAAAATTGCCATCTTTCCACGACGGGGGAGAAGATAGGACAAGGTACATGAATAAGGCATAACAGAGCTAAGAAAAGTGATTTAAAATCGATTCCGAAATGTATTAAAACAGTATTTCAAAACAAAAAATACGTTCTAGATCTCCCATCCAGTAAATCCAGTCTTTGTAGGGTTTTTACTATTTCCTTTATTTTAAGGCCTCCCCGACGAAACCGCCGACCTTCCCCGACGAAGGGGGGGGGGGGGCTGTGTTCCCGACGGGGGCAATCGGCTCCCCCCCCTCCGATGGTGCCACCCCTGGAACAAAATATACATACTTACTCTCTGCTCTTAACCAATCCCTATCTAAAATATGAGCGCTCATCTGGTCATAATGATTCCTTTACATATTGTGTTACGATTCATTCTCGGTGTTGGCTATGAATGTGGTAGAATTCTTCTCAGGGTTGCCTCACGATATCTCCAGATAACACTGCCCAAAAATCTTTCCATGAATATATATATATATATATATATATATATATATATATATATATATATATAATATTTAAAGTTGTCACGTTAGGAGGAAGAACGCTGTTGTTTTTGGTAGAGGTCAAAGGTCATTTGAGTCCACCGAAGGAAAAATTCGTAAACCTCATAGAAGGCTCGTTAAGACGATATCTCAAGATTTTTCATTTTTTGGAGGTGAAAGAAGTTCATTTGAGGTCAACAGAGGTAAATACAATATCTTGTAATTTGAGAGAGTTTGAAGTATTCAACATTTTTGCTCATTTTGTTCCCCGAAAAGACCCCTGAATATTCCCTTCTCCAGTATCTTGCCTCTCTAAAGACCAAGATGGCTTTTTTTTACACAATATCTCTAAATTGGAGTAATGGAACCTTCTGGAATTTGTTAATTAGATTTGTAATGTTCACAGGTTTGCTTTTGGCGGATTTTAATTTTCATTTTAGGTGAATGGCTGTTTAACATACAAAATACGAGAACAGGTCATAAACAGTATCCAAAGAAGTCAAGATAGGTCATTTGAGTCACGTGCACTAAAGTGAAACCAGTAAGTCTCTTTTAATACCATGAGAGGAAGAACTTTTGTTTTTGGTAGATATCATACATTCTATAACACTATGGTCAACTATGCACCGACCCAAACAATGGTCAAATGGTTTACCCAAACTTTGGTCAAAAGTTTCCATTTTATGGTCAGATGTGACTAAAATTGATCGTGTTTGCCCACTGAGATTTGGTCAACAATTTGACCATAGGTAAGGTCGGTGCATAGTGGACCAAATAAATGATTAAATTGACCATAGCCCTTCTAGCGTGTAGATCATGCCAGGTAACCAGAAGTCAAATGTCATCTGAGGGAGGACAATTATACTTACCTGCAGTCATAAATGCGAAGATGTTTTTAGACCCCCCCCCCCCCCGGAACTCTCAAGACTTAAAGATATTATTCTCTACGACTTGTAGGTAAGGACCTACCCCAGTAGGGAAATATGTGTAATTGTGAATTCATTTGCACTTCCACAACTGTTCTCATTGCTTCAAATTTTACGAGTTTTAAGTTTCAACATTTTTGCTCATTTTGTTCCCCGAAAAGACCCCCGAATATCCTTTCCTCCGGTATCTTGCCTGTCTACAGACCTTGATCGCTTTTTTACACAATATCTCAAAATATTCCCTTCCTGACTATTTAGGTTAACCCTCTGCAATACTTCGAAAATGCGAAACAAATTATTTTTTCTTGCAGCTTTAGAAATGTTACAGAGTGTAGATAATTTAGCTAAAGAATAATTTAAAGGTTGCAAATTCAAGCCTGTGGGACTCCACGACTTCTAGAAAATGGAATCCGGAATTTAATTTTACCGAATGTGATTGGAAATTTATTTAAGTTCCCCTTCCAGTTTCATTTTCCTGTTATACTTGTTGCTTCAAATAAGTTTTCAATTTCAGTGACGGCCCTATTTGTAGTTGTTGTTGTTGCTCTTGGAGAAGGGGCTTAACAAAGTCTTTTTGGAAAACATTTTATTCTTTCAAAAAAATCCTTTTGGACGTAATTTGTTTCAAAATCAACTAATAAATTTTATTATTTTTCATTGTAAATATTACCATTTACTTGTCGATTAGAACATCATATAAAAAAATTGTTTACACTCTAACTAGATATTTAATTTTGCTTTGAAAGTAAACGAGTATACTTGTTCGAAATGAGCTATAAGATACATCTCGTGACTTGAAAATACGTATAATAAAATTGGTTACTGTCAGTTGAAAAACGTTCCAGTTTAATTACGCTTTGTAAGTATTTATACGCAAGTATTTATAGCGACGCACAAAATAGAGAGAAAGAGATTGAGAAAAAAACAAAACGCTACCAGCAGACACGCATTACATGACACACATCAGTAGCATTCATTGTTTTACTATATTAACTTTAAATTTCCTGCCATCTTTTCATTTTGACAGAGTCCTCTGAAAACCTAGGATTGTTGTGGTTAACCGCAAAAGACTCAAACTATTTGCTATAAACAGTTTCAGTATATTTTAGTTTTGTTATATTGATATTGTAGTGAGACTTTGTGACACGCACGATGATACCTAGGTTTTTGTTACTCATCCTCATCGTAATCAAGGTTGGAACCTTGTATCTGGACCAAACGATTGCAGTTACCGTCAATGATGTGACCACTGGTGAATGGGAGGGCATCGACTTTTACATATCAGTTGATAAAGACGCCATCCGAAATAAACTTGCCACCTCCTTTAACTCTGCAGAGTCTAACGTATGTGATGACGGTAAGTTTGTATATAGTTGTACACCAACAATTCTAAATCATTGGTAACTACCGACGACCGGATTAAATATTTCATTTTCCTCGTCTAAGACGTCCATTGTTTAGGCTATAGACAAATCATATAGGAAAAACGAACGAATAAACATGCTGCACGATTTCCAGATCCCCCCCCCCCCACCCTTATCTTTAGCCAACGTACCTTACAGTCCGACCGGTTGAAACCAGTGATGTTAAAACTTCAAACAAATTCTATTAAACATGTTTTTCGTGTCCAAGTTTAATTTAACCAAAGTGTCCAATGAAAATGCTTAATTCCTCTGAAAATTGGTTTCTATAATTTTATTATTCTTTTTGTTATTTGAATTTTTTATTGCTAGGCGGGCATCAACTTTGACAGAATGGTGTAGACAGTAGCTTACATTGTGTGAAGAATCTATAGCAAGTTTTTACATCTTTTATTTTCAACGATGTTGTGTTTAATTAATTTTATCCCATTTTCACGTTGACATTAACTATCTCCTTTTATTTTTCTTCCAAGGGCCAAGACTCTATGTACCAGATAATCCTATCTTACCCGACTTAAACAATAGTAACCGGCATCCAGTTTACATCGATTTTGGTTACATAAAGTCATATGATTTTGAAGATTACTTGGAAGGAAATCCAAATCCTTGTGTTTCAGTCTCTGGTCTGGAGATGGCTGTAACAATCCCTCTTCTAACCGACGCCCCCGGCAGAGAACCTAGCTACGCCTTGGCTCTGGCTAAATTTTACGAAAGATCTCGAGGTGACATTCCTAAAATCAATTTCCTGTATCCTTATATACCAGTTGATGAAATCACAATGAACGATTTCGAGGCAGTCGTGAGAAACGGAAGTGACGAAATGAGAGTGGCTTTCAATCGACTTAATGAGACATGTAAGGCACCTACTTCAATTGTTAAAGAAGAATTTGAGGCGTTTATTCATAGTGATTTTCAGTTTGGTCTCCCTCAACCTGATTACTCTTTCTGTGATCGTCACCCATTTGATAGTAAATTTTGTGAAAATACTGAGCGTATTAAGTGTGGTGTTCACCGTTACTCTCCAAACATTTGCCAGCAGTGGTCATCAAATACCACTAAACACTGCGCAAAGTCGGTGGAAATTAAGAATATTACTCCAGGGTTTCGTGATTTTCTCCTCCTCGGAAACGACCCCATTGATGTCCTTGCTTCAGAGACCCATCAAAACATTTTTTCCATAGCTGTAAAATATCCATGCCAAGAGTAGTTTAGAGGATTGACTTTAATGCTCTCGGTAGGAAGTATAATGAGGGAAAAGAATTTTAGAAAACATTGAAAGCAACTGGAAAATGTTTAAAATAAATCAAAATATGCCAGTTTGAATTCATGTAGACTGGTAGAGTGACACCTTACCTGAGAATATTTACGTTTCAAAACATCATGAAGTTTTCTGTCTTTCTTTTTTAAATAGAATGGGAGATTCGTCGGGTTTGTTTGATATGCTTATAAACCCCTTTGCCCTTTACCAACCTACGTCATGTTTGTCTTGCAATAGTTCTTCTTCCTGGGAGAACCTTCCTGGGAGAAAGGTTGTCTACTTCATTATTTCTAAAAAATGTGTAACCACTTGTAATAACTCACCCTTTCTCAAGGTACTATAATACTCAGATACCCACTAATGGGAAAGTCCGAGTTAGATTATGAATTGTTATGAAAATGATCAGAATGTTGTTTTTGTTGTTAATTAGTTCCTATCCAATACTAATCGAGAGTATTTATGTCGCACACTTCCATTCCCCTGCCAAAAAGGTAGGCACGTTTCCTTCGCGCGTTGGCCTCGCCTCTTCGTGTTAATGAAGCACTAGACGTTTTTTGTTTATGATCCTATTATTGGAACTGTTGATAACATTTACACTCAGAGTGTTTGTGTGGCAAATGAGTTTTTATCCATGAGAAAGAAATTCTTCCCATTATGTAATATTTTAAGGCAGTATACTGGTGATGCTTTCCTCAGAGAATTAATGGTTAAGGGAAGTACGATGTGTATATCATACATCAAAGAATCAAAAAATACAAAAAGGAATACAAAAATACCCGCTGCTATAAATAGTCGTCAGCATAATAGTGTCGAACTTTTAGTCTTCTTTCTCTTTTCTAAAAAAAAATCAAATTATTTATTTGAAAAAATCATATTACATGGACCTTGCCAATTTTCTAGGGAATTAGGCAACATCATTCAACATGGGGGAAAACATATATTGGAAGACTGACCAGGATCCCCACAGCATCGGTGACATGGAAGAACTTTGAGAAAATTTTGAAATATCGCCAGCCATCAGTTGCTGGAAATTACACTTTCTAGGAGTTAAGCAGTAGTCATTTTTAGCTTCTGTTTGCAATAAAAGGATCGTTTCAATAAAAAATGAGCAAATTACTGATTGATCAGGGTGTGTGTGTGGGGGGGGGGGGGATTAAATTACCAGATAAGATACACCACTTCTACACTCGTAATACACCGGAGTTAAATTTAACCAGGACCGGTGTTCTGTTTACTTCAGTGCAGTCCTTGTTAAGTATTCTATTTAAATTAACTCACACCCTAGATGCTTTAACCAGAATTTGTGTAAGTGTAACCAGGATTTTATGAAAAATTAAACCTGGATTATGTTGGAGTAAATAGAACACCGATCCTGGTCAAATTTTACCGGTGTTTTCAGAGTGTATTTGTTCAGGGAAAACCTTTGGGCACTGAATACACATGGCGTCGTCAGGATCTACCCTTGGTTCTTATTGACATATTTCTGTAAAACGAATAGTATCGCAGCGAAGCGCCACCATCAGTTGGGACCTAACACACAGGAAATTTTTGGCTGAAAATACCTCAAAATGACTAAAGATGACATTTTTAGCCCGTTTCACTGAATTAATTTGTTGTATGTATTTAATGTACATCTGTACACTTTATTATTTGGGGTTTAAACTATGATCTAAGCGAAATAGGTTCCCCATGGCGATGTCATTACGGTGCACACCTGTACCAGGTATTGGAATACCGGTTTCCTGCCTGTCACCCTTTCGTCCGTCCGTGAAATTTGGTAATTGAAAATATCCCGACACACGGCAACTTCCAGTCGCATATTCTACCATTTCGTGCAGTGATGCACAAGACTATGAACTGAGATTAAGGAATAAGTTTTTTCATAAAGACAAAACTTTAATGCTTTATGTTTTTTTTTTAACTTTTCGAGCATGTATATTAAAAAATTGAGATTTTCCCGTGTAAATAGAAACATGCAACATTTCCAATCAAAGGACTGCCCAATATTTTCCAGGCATCATTCGAACCTATTAGGATCTGAGGAAATTTGGATTGCAGTCGGTCGTCTCCCACGTCGTTCATTTATTATGTAATAAACAATTTGAACCTCTTTTGACATGACATCTGTTATCAGGTTTTACGAGTTCACCATTGTGTTTAAAAGCATCCCACTGTACACAAAGCATAAGCGTGGTTCTATCTATGCGGTTGCAAAAGTTGACCAATTTATGGTGATCATGATCTCCCGAAGAAAAAATAGCTCAAAAGGACATTTTCTACACGCACATCAAATGGATCACTTTGAGTTTTTGTTTCGTTTCGTTTATTACTCTTCTAACCTCACAGGAGGTGTTAGACCCAATCGATACAATTGATAAGCATCACATACAAATAGCAGATAATCACAAGTAATAAAAACAAATTATACACTCAAAAAAGAAGAACATGCAAATCAAGTCACCAGCTCCCAACAGAAAATAAAGTAGTCAAACTACAAAAAATATGGATATGTAAGAACTAACAAAAGCTGATTGAGCACAAAAACAAAAGTACAAACCTATAGCGAGACACACATGTCTACCCACATTCAAAGAAACTGCATATGCCTATTTAAAGTGATTAGATAAAATACTAGAGAATTTGGCTAGATTCCTTTGTACCCTCCTGTTTCTTGATGCTAAAAGCTGAGCCATTTTTAAAGTGTTTGGTCCTACACATAATAACGTTTCAAATAGTACTCTCTATCCGACTTAAATGCTCTACACTGAAAAAGATAATGGAATCCATCACCAATCGAACCACTTGCACAAAGCTCACAAAGTCTGTCGCTAACATCAATGTTAAGGAAACGCCCGACTATGACAGGAATTTTAGTTTTCCCCCAACCGAAACTGCAAAGACTAAAACGATCACAACTACTCAGAGACAAAAGATAACTTTCCAAGGCGAGTCTGGATTTAAAATAGGTAATTTTTACACTGAGAATTTTCTTAAACCTCAGACAACCATTTTTGCTCATACATATCACTTAGTCTCAAATGCAACGTACTTTTCACCCATGATATATTTATATTGAAAGGGTCATTCTAAATATAGGACATACCAGAGGTGTTTAAAATATTTTAAATTTTTCAATATGCAAGAAGAACTATAAACACCCTTATCATGCAAGGTTCGCAACAATTTATAAATCTTAAATGATAATTTACGTTCATGATCACTACCATGAATATTTCTTAACCAAAATGAAATCATTCTCATCTTTATCGTTTTTGCTATTTTGTACCTATCTTTTTCCACAAGAAACATACTCAATTGCGTGTAGCTTTATTCAGTTTTAAAACTTCCTTAGAATTTAATATGAAAGCTTCGATTTGTGCTGTATTACTACTCCCCAAATTTCACAGCCATAGATTAAGACCGGGAAAACAACTTGATCAAACAACTCAAGTCTAATATTCAACGGCAATTGCAAATTGTACGATTTAGAAAGTAGACTATACAAATTAGCCCCTCTAGCTTGATTTACCTGTTTAGCCGTAACTTTATTAAATTTTTTGTTGACATTGAAAACATTACCCAGATATATGTAATCATCTACAACTTGAAGATCTTGACTTCCAGAACTGGAAGTAGGTGTTTTCCTAATTTTACCTTTCGAAAAAATAACCAGTAGTAATAATATTGAGTAACATTTGAGACAGTCTCAGTCATGACGGTAAATTTAAAAGCAGTAAGAAGGAGAATACATTTGTCGTCAACGGCAATATCAGCAAATGTTTAAAGATTGTGGTATCTCAAAATTACACATTCTTCAGATACTGACCACGAGACAGTCTGATTTAACCACGGAGTTCCTATATACATGGACGTAATGCGTACGCCCTATCTTTGGGCTGTCTCCACCGACTGGGACAAAAAATGCTCACCACAAGATGGCCGCCGTAAAGCTATAATCTATGTGTTTGACGACGACTCTGAAATATTTTAAACAAAAGTTTAACTTGAAAGAGAATCAATATCATATTAATGCAATACGTGTACTAATTTTGACCTTTAATTATTTCGAAAATATTTCAAATTTCTTGCATAATCTGTTGTATTGAACTACTCGAGCAAGTCAAAACTTTCACACACAAAACCATAGCAGATAGCTATCTTGCTACGCCTATACTCACAGGTACGGTGGCGACAATCTACGGATAGTATGCTCTACTCATGTTAGCAAGTATGTGGATTTCACTCATGTAAGTTAAATTTCCTCCTATTTCCCTGGACATTTCCTTCTCTTGGCCGCTTGATCCTATTATTTGATGTGTTATGTCATTACGTTGCATGAATACTGTGTCATTTGAGTTTAGATATTGGGTTGGCTGTAGTTAGATGTTGTTGGCTGTAGTGTTTCATTGACGTAGTGCATGCGTGCAGCTTACATGCACCGTTGGACACCAGAACGCATCAGGGGTGTCGTGCAAAAACAAATTTTGGGGCATATGAAGTAGTAGTTTCCCAAAAGACTATCCATCAGTTGTCGCGGAGCGTACAGAAACTTTTTGAAAATTTGCAACCCCCAGACAGCCAGGAATGGCCCTTCCACAGTTGTAAGTAGGATAGAAGCAGTAGTTAGTTTCGTTGGCAATAAATTTTTACTCCGAACAAAATGGACAAATTGCAAAATATCGGAAAATTACGAGACAAATTGTACCACCTAGCATAAACAATGGAGTAGGGAAGGCAAACCAAAGATCCACAACTATAAAAAAAAAAAAAGACAGCGCCCCTGCAATTGGTTGGAAACTAACGCTAATTAACTGCACCCCTACCATTTAGATGGAATGATGAAGTAAAATAGCCACAAATTATTAGAAATAAGTTTGTCTGTGAGGTCTTGTCATTAAATAAACACCGAGAACGGACCTTTCTTACACGAGAGAGATTTTCTGGGAGGCAACTGAATGACGAGTGCGATTAGTTGGTTCTCTCCGAGCGTGCCGCTGGATGAGTTCTGTCGTTCAACATGATTGTTAGATTGGCACTTCCATTGCCTGAATGCACAAAATTGTCTTTCCAGGTGTTTCATATTTCATACTCCTGGACCTTTGAAGGAAACACTCAGAGATGTTTACCGGCATGTATTGCTCACTGCCTCAAAATGAATACAAATGTATTCAGAAAATGGAGGTTGAATTTAACCAAATAAAAATGTAAATGAGCCAATGATTCGTTCCTGTGGCTATAATAATGTTGCTATGTATAAGCAAGTATAATGTGCATCAATGAAAATATGCTCGAGAACAAAATATCAGAGTGACTTTCACAAAGGTGGTACCTGATGCACTTTTTGAACTCTGCAACAGTTTTGGAACCAGTCACAGATTATTTTGCCAGAATTATTAAATACATGATTTATCAGCTTGGTGTTGAAATTATGTCCAACAAATAATTCGATGTAATACACCAAATATAATTAGCGTCACTTGTCATTTGTTCATAAGCGAATATCCCGATCTGCACAACAAATCGCTGGCATTGTTAGTGAAGGTTTTTACTAGATGGAGACGTTGCGTACCAAGAAACTAATGTTTCATCGTAACAGTTTGAAATTACTTAGGAGTGTGTGACTCTCACGCTGAATGCGTGACTGATTTGACAACTTTGAGAACAACGTTCCCCAGCAAACTGAACTAACCATGCTAGTAGGGTTAATATATAATTCCATTAAAAGTAATTAACTTTTTAAAGTACCTCGACATGTTACGGATTTTAAAATGCATTTTACAAACTGTTATGACACCCTTGAAAAATTTGGTGGGCCCTAGGCCCATAGGTCCTAATGGACAGACACCCCTGCCACGCATTCAGAAACGTAGGAATTTTTTCACTCTAAAAAATATTTAAACGATTTTGTTTAAAAATTAGGATACTCACGAAAATGAGTATTTCTACTCGAAATAAGTGAGTACTTCAATTCAATTTGTGTAAAATTTTGCACAAATTCAGTTGAAGTACTCACTTATTTCGAGTAGAAATACTCATTTTCGTGAGTATCCTAATTTTTAAACAAAATCGTTTAAATATTTTTTAGAGTGTTGTTTTTCACACATAATCGAAGTTAGCTGTGCAAGCTTAAGCCAGATCGATGTACGGTTTTTTATTTTATTTTCACAATTTATGTTTTGCTCCGCGATGAGTAGGGGGCATAATCCGCTTGCTCCCCTTCTACGAAAGAGTTATTGTAAGTTGCGATAGAAATAAAACTAAAGTCAGTTTACTGTTCTTTCACCCGAAAAGGGTGTGATGGAAGAAAGTCCTATTTGAATAAAATATTTTATCATTAACCTTCATTGGATAAATGGAATGAAGATACTCTGCCCAGCAAAAATTGGTGCACCCACGAGTTCTTGTTTGGAATCAATCAAACATTTTTAATCCTGCTAGATGGGGTCCTATATTAAAGATGGTTTCTATTAGAGGTGGGGCCAGAGGATTTTGAAAAGGGGAGGCAAAATGTGAGGTTATTTATCAGGTGTTAACATAACAATTCTTCTTTCGGGTGACAATCATTTTAAAGTTTGATACGATTCTTGACGATTATACGACTAAAGGAACTAGTTGTTGTCCACACCGGTAGCTATCAAAACATTCCATAGCCACACTGTTAAGTTAAAGTATTGGCATGCAATTTAAGTGCAATATTTTCACGAGCTTAGGAACCTAGCTGTATAGGGAGCTGTAGCCTAAGGTCTCGTCCGAAAAATGATCGAAAATCTTCGTGTTCTTCGCAAGAAAATTCTCTGAAGGGCCAGAGTGTATAACCCATGAACCGCCTTGGTATAGCATAATGGAGTGGCGCAGGCGCAGATCTAGAACCAACGAGGGGGGGGGGGGGCTGAAATACGGAAAAGCTTTCTCAGTAGAACTCTACCATCAGTTGACGCGGAGTTTATTTTCCGTCGAGCCTTAAACAGCTGAAAAACGGCATTTCCAAGGCATGTAAGTATATTTAGAGCAGCCGCTGTTTGAGCACTCTCTAAAATCAAAAGAGTGAACTTAATCACTCTTTAGTAGAGTGAAAAGTGTGAATTCACTCCATCGAGGGAAGTTTCACTCTTGATGGAGTGCCTGCAGTGATACCTCTTAAAAAAGAGTGATCGTTGCAGGCACTCACGTGGAAGAGTGAATTTTCCCTCTTCCTTTACTGAATTTCACTCTTCTGGGAGTGGATTTTGCTCTTCTGGGAGTGACGTAACGCTCTAATGGAGTGAATTCACACTTTTAACTCTATCATTGAGTGAGTAATTTCACTCTTTTGATTAAAGAGTGACATTTTTGCAATAAATATAATTCTTCAACTGAAAAGAGAAAATTTCACAATGATCTAAATATTGCCACATAAAATGCTCCACTCGTTGACTGCAAGAAAATGTAAAAAGAATATCATTGGGAAATCATTTATATTATCGTTATATCGTTATATTATTTTTTCGAGCGACACCTCAGCCCCTTGGAAACATGTGTCTTAGAACGATATTTATACGATTTTCTTTTAGAGGCTAAAAGTCATGGGTGCATTTGCCTACCATGACACCCTGGCGCATCCCATGGTTTCCAAGTCAAGTTGTTTAAGTTTGCCAAAAGTGGGGAAACCACCAGGTAGACACAAAAACTGTGAATCGTGGATAGAAAATTGGCTAACCAATTTAGGTATTTTAACTAGGTGTATTTACTTCATACATCCGATAACGGTCTTTGCTAACAGCTGAAACGGCCTCCACCTTCACGCAACAGCTGCTGTCGTCTTCGGTAATACAAAATAGCAAAGCTTTTATTTCTTTAACAATTGCAATAATTATGGCATTGATGACGATGTGTTGCCATCTAACTTTACATAAGACTTGTTCTAAAATCCTCCCGACCTTCTGGCAAAGGCTCGTTCGGCGAAACCAAACTTGAAACTGCTTCCCGAAAAAGCTAATACGTCAACTGAAGGACAATACTTAACGACCAACCTCACGGCCTTCAGACCATTTACATTATTGGTCTGTCATGTATGGCTCCATTCTAGACTGGATGAAAAGAACAGATACTACACATGAACTTAGCATAAAGCATTGTAACCACATGACACAGGTATAGCAAAAGTATTTAAATAACGTTATGTATGCAAACCCAAAAGACTAAACTCCTAACCCTCACATTTTTCCTCTTTTGTAAAACTGGAATTAAAAATTGGTTGCATGGCTTCCTCGGAGGAATAAAATCATCGCCTATCGAAATAACTAAATTAAAGCCGGACACGTATACATGCATAACATTCTACTTGTTAGTGGAAGAATTCAAGCACAAAATCGTAATTACGCACGGTTAACCAAGTCCAGTGTCGTTATTCGTTTTTCAACGTGGTAGTTATCACTATTTCGTAAGAGGCATTCCTTCTTTGTAAAAAGGGATGAAACTTAAACGGAGTTCAACTACAGGAATAATGCATTTGAAAAGTACGCAACACCTCGTTCGAATGAGAGATTGATACTGCCTGAGGGGCATTTAAGTCAGTAAAATAAATAATGAAATTCAGTGAATTCAGATAAATAACTTTTAATCTCCTTTGTCATTTAAAGAAGTAATGAATAAGTGTTATTCTTACTTGTACATGTGTAGGAGTTTCGATTATGTTTGCACCTGATGAGTGTGAAGTACGTAAATATTTTCGGTCATCAATTATCTCACTAAGCTACAAGTCACAAACGTGTGCCGTAGAGGAGACGAAACAGAGGCGTCGATCGGGGAGTGCGAGGGGGAGTAATCCATATTTACGAACGCACACCTTCATAGTCTTACTTTTACTTCCTCCAACCCAGAAATTCGTTCTTACTTTCCAGCATAAATAAGGATGTACCAGATGTTCCCGGAGTATATGTTCCCAAGGCTCTACGTTCCCCGTTTTCGTATATCTCGACGATTTGACGATGAATACAAGGTTCGTTATTCCCGGGGTTTGATGTTCCCAGAAGTGCTGATGTTCTCAAGATTCGGGAACATTGAATCTCGGGAACAATGAACCTTGGGAACAATGCATAGCCCCCATATCAGCAGGTTGTGGTTTCAACATGGGATTGCTAACCCTGTGGACAATGTACACATCAGCAGTGTTTTGATTTCAATGTGGCAACAGAAAACAACCAGCAGATATGGACTAATATTACCTACTTTAATGCTTGTACAGATTTACGCAATTTAATTTCATGTAGATTGAAATGTCGGAATTATTCAGATTACTCTGTGGAGTAACCTTGGGAATAGTTTAGCATTTCAACTTTCACAAGTTACAAGTAACCCAAAATATTCTGGTTTCACTTTACATTATAACATACGTGATTATGATTACGGTGTATGTATCTACCATGCGTTTTAGTTGAAATACTAGAACTAACTTCTGTAGACGTCCCACCCTAATAATTCCATAAAATTTGTGTTTCTGAGCTATTCATTCTGAAACCCACAAAACTATCAGGGAATTACAGTCTTTATATTTTGTCCTAAAATTTCATTTTATTTTAAAATACCTGACTTTGTAGTTTCAGATCACACAAAGTGTGGGGACTTTTACGATAGTCTCCCCTCAACTCAAAAATTGGAGGGGACATGCCCCCCAATCGAGGCCAGGCCCATGCACAAGCCTGTCCAATGAATTCTTTGGCCATGGATCCTGTCCTGGTTCCCTTGACTGAGTCCATAAATCTCTTAATAGGCAACCACCACTAGAAAAAACGTTCTTTTTTTAGTTAGAAGGAAAAAAAGGAAATTAACTAGAAAAACGTTCTGCTATTACTGTAAGATATTGGTCTCCTGGAGGCTAATATTTTACGTCTTTGCTTTAATCCTCATCCATATAAAACATCGCGTTTGGCATATCAAATCATGTTTTTGGAATTATTTGTCAATGTTGACTGTTTGGGGGATATGTTCCCCTCCCCAATATTTTCGTTGAAGGCAATGTTCGTTGCCCCAAGGATAAACGGTACTGGACACCACGCTTTAAGGGAATTTTGGCAGAGCGAAACAAATTTTTATTGGTATTAATGAAGCGAAGGGTTCGATAAAAATTCTTCCCAGGAATTCATGGTAACTGATATTAATTGTACCACTGTAAAATTTGTAATCACAGAAGGATCAATAAAAGCTTCATTACAATTTCTTTTGTTTCGCTTTCTTTCACTTTTCTTTATAATTTAAACGCTGAAAGAGGGGCAAGTGGTTATGGTGCCGGTGCTCTTTTTTTAAACATTTTTCGAAAATTTATGATGCAATGTTTTCGTTCGCCTCTTGTCTCACCCACCCTTGGCTACGTCAGCGGCCTTTTAATACGAACTAGGGTAAATTTGCTTTTTTCCGCCTATATCCCTGGTCTAATGAAGTACGTGCCCCTCTAATCCCATGTGCAAAACAGTTGCAGATGCACACAATAAGATTATGAATATTTTTCTGATCTTAGAAGGAAATTAGGGGCGTATTATATACAATCATGCAAAGAGACTGTCTAATCAGGGAGTTGCTGGCAACTCCCTGGTCTAAGGAATGAAACGAAGACCTAATCTCACAATCAAAATTTGGGGTTCCATTTAAGAGTATGTTTTCCCTAAGAAAAGGCTTGAAGACAGATTCACCGGTGGGAAAAAGATCTTTGTATCCTTGTATTAGGAACAACCTTGTGAAAATACTATTCCCTCCTGTTACTGCCCCTTCCGTCAGGCATGCAAACTGTTATAATCTTATATAGGCCCTGTACTCGCTGAAGCGTTCAAGTACAAGTTCTTTGTTATATAGAAGCGCTCGCCTTTGGAATACTATCCCCCATCTTATTAATTTAAAACCGCCTGTCCTTTTAGCCTCTCACTGTATCCACCCCTTTAGTTCGATAAGATAACCCATCCACAAACACATGGGTTCTCACCGAACCAACTCTTTACCGCCCAATTGTAGTTCGTTTTTACTTGCACTTGTTGCTTTGTGGTTTTGTGATTTTGTCTCTGTAGATCAACTGATGATCAATTACACTTTTCACGTTTTGGTTGTGTTTCCCTTGTTGGTTTTTTATTTCACACACAGTGAGGGCGCTCTTGGCCTTTAGAGACATGAGTGGAGACTGAAGAAGACTGAAGCATACTAAAACTTAGTAAAGAAAAATCCATCATTGTAGGTAAACAGTGTATTCTAGTTTTGTGGCACCTGTACATAAACGTAAGAGCCGGCGTCAACCTACAGTCTTCGACAAAAATGCATGGTACAAACCCCGCTCCCCTCATCAATGATGAAGTTTCAGAACACCTTGGGCTGCCGTAACGTTGTATGAGTTAGCGGCGGATGTTGGTCCGATCGTTACTTGTTTTGTCCTATTATTTTTGTCAAGGATTGCGGGAAGCTATATAGATGAATATGGAGAAGTTTTCAGCCTTGGGCACCGCATGGCGATCGGTGAATAAACGTTGCGTAGAGTATACCGAAGGGGGTTTTCGATGACAAATGTCACGGTGAAGGCATAATAAAGAACAATTGCTGCATGAAAACACAATGAAAGCGGCTTTTAGTACATCAAGGGAAAGAATATTAAGCATTACGGACTTCTGTCCCTGTTTGGTCTTATAATAATTAGGACAAGACAGGAACAAAATAAAGCACATGGTTTACGTCTTTAAGTTTTGTCATTAATCTATTCAGAAGGCTCGTTGCCGATCAGGGTACTGAAGGAGGGAAGGGATAGCTTCCAAGCGGGAAATATTTCTTTGGGAGGGGGACAGATCAAAACAGTCTCTTGGGGAGGGAATATACTAGATTGATTACAGCCAAAGGCGGCTTTTTGAATTTCTGAAACCGAACTGCGACAGAATGCCCCGAACGTGGGACTGATAATGTTTAATATATTCATTATCTCAATGTAGTACTCATCACTGCTCCCTGTTTCTCAGAGTACTAATGCTTGTTTATGCGAAAAAGATAAAAATTCGTGGTAAGCCGTTGGGTATATCGTGAAACGTGTTACCCTGACCCCCAGAACAGTACATTAAAATTTTAAAAGTAAGTGAAAACTCTTACCAGCTAGAGTACTATTCCCCCTCCCTCGTATGAGCTACTTTTGAGAAGGAAAAAAATCTTTATTTGAGCAGACAGTGTTATTCCTCATCCCGTAGCTTGGAATAAAATGGCATCTAGCTCGTTTCAAAGCACTAAACTTGAATATTTGTTTAGGCTTTGGGCAATCCTCGACAAAATGCATGGGACAATCCCTGCTCCCCGCATCAACATCGAAGTTTAAGGGAGCCTTGGGTTGCCGCTACATGGAATGGGTTAGTGGGGAATGGTGTTTCGTTTATTGCGTGTTTTGCTTGTTTTATACCATTATTTTTTGTCAAGGATTGTAGTTATATGAAGACGTTGCTTCAAGAAATTCGCATTTCGATTGGATTATTAAACTAAAGATGTTGCAGGCTTATATTGATGCCAACTTTAAAGCGGATACAAAGAAAAATCTCTGTAACTGAATAAAAAGGTTATCATTCGAAATCTCTGCATGATAACGTAAGTTGTAAAGTATATATTAGTGTCTATTTCGCTTTTCAGTGCCTCCTATTTTCCTATGTAGATCGTTATTGACCTCTCCTTTGTTTTTAATTGCTTTATAGTTAATAGTTAATTAAACCAGCATCTTTCGACTAACACTACTGTGTGGTAAAGAGAAAATACCATTAATTTGACGTTTTGCAGTTTTGCGTTACTGAACTTCTTGCAAATACGGTACATAATGCTGCGTATATTCCTACTTAATATTCTCTGCTTCGAGTTTTGTTTAAAACTTGTGACGGGAATCTCAGAAAATGGAGTTGTGACCGGTGAATGGGACGGTGTCAATATTTACATATCAGTAAAGCGAGAAAGAATTCAAAACCAATTGAATGCCTTCCATAACTCCAGATCTGACAGATGCTCTGACGGTAAGTTTTACTAAGCCCAATAGACAAACCCGAGCAGTCAAGTGCTAGTCAAACTTTATTGGTCATAACTGGAGTCATCGGGCTTAAATCTCAGTATTTTCCTCATGTGTATTTTATTATGCTTATTCCAGTGAAGTATGAAGAAAATACATTTAAGAATTTTAAAGGGGCCATTAGAAATTGACAGAGAATAAGAACCTTTCATTCCAGCACATCGTTTTCCCTTCTGAGAAGATCTTTCACCAGAATATAGAAACATTGAAGAGAGGCTCTCAGGTTTGGATTAATGACTGGTTGAATGAACATTATTTAATATTTGTCGGGTGAAAAAAACTTCCACACAGATGCAAAACCAGAAAGCCTCCACTGCACTGTAACTAATCGCGGCGGTAGGACCACGATTACGGATTATTTTTGTTAGTTTTAGAGTCACTGTAAAAATGTGGTGTAGAATTAAAGTTGTGAAACCCCTGAAAAGCAATTTCTGGTTGCCATTTAAAGCCGGTGCCTCACTAATGGTAGCCTGCGTAGCGCCTCTGTGGTTACATCCCCCTTCAGGCTGCCGCCCCTCAGATGTTTCGTAGCGATGAGCTTTTGGTCTCTGAAGAACTCGTTATTGCCTTAACCAGGGAGTTGATAGAATAACTCGCTGTCATATTCATATTGTTTATTGACACGATTGGATAGCTTTTCGTGTTATTATGGAAGAGCACAGCACTAAAGAATGCAAGTCATGGGGTCTCATTTATTTTTATTCAAATTTGAAAGCTTTGGGATGACCGAGCAGCAGACTCATGTAATTTGCAAACTCTTTAGTGAACTGAAAACGTCTTGGTCCAGAGTTTGCATGCAACGTTTGACATGAAATAAAATGTACTAGAAGATTTTTTTGAACGATTACAAGAGAAATAGCATTACGAGGAAATTTTTTCATTGTCTTCATTTTGTAATTTACTCGGGGCTTTTAAGAAGTGGTATGGCGGCCTTAGTTATCACTCTCGGACTCGGAGGGGTGAGAAACCGCAGCTCAAATATCACAGTATACTGAATAATAGGATTGTTTTGGATATAATCAGTTAAAGTTCGGCAAAATATACCATTTTGCTTCCAAGCCACCCTATGAGATAAGATAAATTTCCCAAGAGAATTTGTTTTTCCTCCAATGTAATACCATACACGTTCTTACCCCCTAATAAAAAAGATTAGAATAATATACGAAAGAAGATTGTAACATTCTAAAAAGAATAATTATTCTTCTTATCCAGTTGACCTGAAAAATACTTTCTCCATGAGGAGGGTTCTTACACCTACCCCCAGGATGGTATGGTACCTGTAAGAGATGACACAGCAAGGATTCCATTCATGAGGTTATTACAGGGAAATCAACGCCGACCTTGTATCTAAATTAAACTCAATAAGTTGACAGGAAACTTGCTGTTTGATTGAAAGATAAGATTTTGGGGGCTTTAACTTTCTCCATCGTGCCTATATGCTTGCAATATGTTTGAATACATGATTAAGTGATTTTCTTCACTGGACGGTATTTTAAATATATATGGCACCTCAATTTCGATGACATCTGATGTCTACTGTACACAATATATTTTTGAAAGAAGAAAAAGGTGTGAATTTCTGGTCAATTATATTAAGTCTGTCACTTTCACAGTTTGCCACGGCCTCAGTAGCGTGAAAAATGGGGGATCGAAATAGTCAGAGTAAACACTCAGTCGGGAGACATTATTCGGAAACAGGGGCAGGATCCCTCTTTGGCCAAAATGCGAATTAAACTATAGGAATGTAGCACAATTTTGCATCTCATTTCTCTTTAAAAAAAAAAAACCAAGGAGGGACATCCCTCTTGTCTTCTCCTTAGACACCTTTCTCCATGCACAACAGCTTACAATCATACCTTCACCTTTAAGGCTATCTTTTAATGGAAAGAGTACTCTACGCAAAACTTATTTTTCTTTCTTTTCTTGATGTTGAAGGACCAAGATTATACATGAGAGATGACCATATCTTACCCCACTTACGTCACAGCGATCGGTATCCAGTATACATTAGCTTTGGACATATCAAGACACATGATTTTGACGAACACCTTCGACAAAATCCGAACACATGTGTTTCAGTCTCTGGTCTGGAGGTGGTGGTGTCAATTCCCTTTTTAGCAGGTGTCCCGGGCGGACCACCTTTTTATGCTTTAGCTCTGGCTAAATTTTACGAAAGATCTCGAGGTGACATTCCTAAAATTAATTTACTGTATCCTTACATACCAGTTGATGAAATCAAAATGAACGATTTCGAGGCTGTCGTTAGAAACGGAAGTGACGAAATAAGAGTTTCTTTCAATCGACTTAATGAGACATGTAAGGCACCTACTTCAATTGTTAAAGAAGAATTTGAGGCGTTTATTCATAGTGATTTTCAGTTTGGTCTCCCTCAACCTGATTATTCTTTCTGTGATCGTCACCTATTTGAGAGTAAATTTTGTGAAAATGCTGAGCGTATAAAGTGCGGTGTTCATCGTAATTCTCCAAACATTTGCCAGCAGTGGTCATCGAAAACCACCAAGCAGTGTGTTACAATGGTGGAGATGAAAAACCTTACGTTAGGATTTCGTAAGCATTTTCTCCTCGATGATGACGTCATTGATATCCTCGCTTCAGAAACAGATCGTAACAATTTCACAGTGTTATTAAAGTACCCTTGTCAAGAATGGTAGAAGGTTATGGGACATGCAATGTAATATGCTTCCAGCCACTTGATGCCATGAGGCCTTGCTGTATGTTTATGGTATTATTTTCTTAACTTCTTTTCCTGTAATGACATGATTTGCTGTCACAGATACTATCTTGTCCGTCCTAATGTGGTGTTTTTAAATATATCAAGCGACCGACCGTCAATTTTGTGAAATTTTGTACATTTCTGACAGAATGCAAAAATAAGTCTTATAAAGGTATAAAAAGGGACTTTGATCCAAAGAAGATTTTCCGGAATGTTGAGTGTATAAGTACTAGAAATATACATGTCAATTTATTAAATAGCAAAACTTGTTCTAACAATAGCAAAAGATAGTTGATGAAGATTCCTATATAGCAGAAAAAGATAAGAAGAGAGGTATGTTATACTAAAAAATGGTCATTCTTATACCTGCAAAGCAGTATGTTAACAAGAAACCAAACAACCGAAGTTAACACTGCGAAAGTAATCCAAGGCATTTAAACATATGGCCTCATGATATCCAATGATCTCATTGGTTATATTGAACTGCCTATCGACCATGCTAACAGTATGCCATGCTGGTATGTATGATTTTGTCAACTGTTGAGCCCATGTCACACTACAGCGATATCGGATTGGATTACTATCCGATTTTTGTGACTTCTAGCTAAAATCTCCTCCATCCATTGTCGGGAAGAACTAAAAATTTGCCATCCTGTGTAAATACATGATCGGTATGAGAGGACCACGGAAATGGAATATAAACTATTTATTTGCATGAAGACACATTGCCAAATTGATTTTATCGGACAACGCGTATCCGATAAAAGCTGTCTGCGGATGTGACGTCACGGAATAATTGGTATAACTTAGAATTTCGTAGTCCTGCGATACAATTCATATATCTACACACGTTGACAAATTTTTTTCTTTTCCACCAAAGATAGAGGAGATATTTATTAAAACTCCCCCAAATCGGAATGGATTCCTATCCGATATCGCTGTAGTGTGACCTGGCCTTTAAAGTGTCTAGTGTTGTCAATTTTCTTCCTTTAGCTTACCAACATAGACAGAGTGACCACCACGGACTTCCTATAATATGGACAGAGCATGTAACGCCTACGTCTTTTGCATAGGTTGTCGCTACCGCCAGGAGCAAAAATGGTGCACCAAGATGGCCGCCGTGAAGCTGTGGTTTGCATGATTTGACGCGATGACTGTGTAATATTTGAAAGAAAAATTCATTTTGGAAGGGCAAGAATATCATATTCCTGCAATATTTGTAGTGATTTTGACCTAGTCCTGCATTATTCTGAAAATATTTCAAGTTTCTTGCAAAATCTGTTATTTCGAACTACTTGAGCAAGTCCAAACTTTCACACACAAAACCATAGCAGACAGCCATCTTGCTTCGCCGATACTCACACTTATGGTAGCGGCAATCTAACGTACAGTTTGCTCTGTCCACGTATAGTAAGTCCGTGTTGAACACATACAATCAAACCAGGAGGTCCTAGTATAACTTGAGCTACATTTGTTTAACACACGTCAAAATCCAATCCACTTATTTTCCTCTTTTGATAAGAATGGGTATTGACTTTTTTTCTACGGCAAATAGAAAAGCAGTGGCGCAGCCACGGGGTGGTTTTGGGTGTTAGAATCCCCCATGACCCAACCTTGCAATGCAAAAAACACCTAAAACAGCGGGTTTTCCTCTTTATCCTTAAACTTTTCCCTCATGTCGTGCCCCAAACCCCCATGAAACCAACCCTCCCCCCCAACCCCCATGACACAATCCTGGCTATGCCACTGTAGAAAAGGTTTTAATTTTCGTCAAATAAGTAAATACCCTTTCATGATCTGGCATGAACTAGTTTCTTAGTGGAACGACGTGTAGAGATCAATAGCTTCTGATACTGCTTGAAGAGAAAAAACTTGAGAGACCGAGGAACAATGAAAGAATTTGATTGAAATGTACCATGGTTATGAGTGGCGTTGTGAGTGTCACGTGATGCATTCAGTTGACTTAGCCCGCGGGGCGGATGAATTACCCAATTGTTTGGCAGAAAGTTAAGCATGATCTCCTAAAAATTAAATACGATTAAATTTAATACCATAACTTACTATAAATAAAAATGGAAAATGTTTAAGCTGGTTTTTATTCAAGCATCAGTGTATTAAAGAAGACATAGCATCACACAAGACAGAGCTAACTTCTATAAATTTCACATATAACGAATAATGTTTTTTTTAATGAATAATGGTACCTTTGAAGTTGATACTGTTTATTTTTCAACTCATTTAAAAACTTTCAATTTCTAGGAACAATATTTTAGAGCATATGAATTAATCATAACATAACATTAGGTCGCAATGTTTTACGTGTAGTCTAAATTTGACAAATTTTCCATCCTCATGTAATTCTTCATGCATGTCGTATTTTGCTTCAGTTCTCTTATTTTTTTTTTATTTTTTAGTGCCCGCAACAAAATTAATTTTTCTAAGAATAGCTAGAACGATTGAAACAATAAACTATATTTCCGTTATTCATGAATAAACTTGTAGATATGCCAAACAAAGAAAGATATGACTACGTAAGAGCAAAGCTGTCTTTAATGGGTCAGAAACAAGCTGTAATAGTAATATTGACTAGCATTCGTCGACATTCACGGCCCCGACGATAGTTCCACTTTTTTCTGACGGACACGATAGGCAAATAGTCTGACCTTCATTAGGTTGGTAAGAGCCTGGCCCACAGAGAGTGCACACGTCTTCCCGTTGAAAAGATCCTGCCGTACATGGAACTAAGGATTAAAGGAAATTTTTAACATTCACAATATCAGATCATCCCCTACATGTTTCTCAGTCTAATTTGAAGTAAAAAAGGAAGAAATCATAAACTAATCTATCACGGTCATTTTCTTACGCCAATAACTATAATATTTTATAAGAGGTATTGAAAATGTAAATGGGGATGTTTCCATACTCTAAAAGAGAGGGTTTGTTTAGAGTAGCAAATGGTTTTTTTTTTCTTCATATCAGACCCTCCACATCAAGGATAAATTAATTTGACTACTTCCTCAAAATGTGTTCTATGCTTTCAGACGTAATACCAGAAAACCTCGAAGGTATGGTTCTCATAAACAGAGTAAGAGCTCATTGGTATGAGTGATCCATGAAAAAACTTGCATTAAAAAATAACGAAGCATCTGATACTGTTGTAAAAAAAGCTTCAATCATCATAGGTACATCAGTATCAGCTATCTATCCAATTTCATAATTAGTATGCCAATTTAAAGGTTCGTTGCAATGAAAATTTTAGTCCGTGTACAGTTGGACAAATGGTGGAGGGAAAACAAGCCACTCTGGGCCGCTCTGGGCCCAGCCCTACTTTAAGCAACTGGTTAGAAACTAAGCCATAAAACTTTATCTAACCTAACCTAATCGTTCCCCAGCGAACACAGTTCCAAGTGTAGTTCAAAAGGAAGGTTCCTTTATCAAACTGGCTTGTTTCCTAATGTTTGGGGTATAGATATGTGAGCCTGATACTAGGTTTTTTACATATTAGAGAATGTCCCAACCTTCCTTTTCAAGAACGTTTTATGACATTGGCGTAGCCAAGGGGTCGGGGGAGTTGGGGTTGAAACCCTCCATAGTACAGCCTTGAAAAAATAGTGAGAAAACCATCAATGTTTTGGGAAACGTATGCTGACACGATTTTCGCTACTTCATTTCAAACCTCCCTAGCCTATGCACGTGATCGAAGTTGATGAAGCGCGCGAAGAAAACGATATCAGTTTAGTATCCTCTGCAACGGAGTTGCACGTCGTATTGCAAAGGGAAATATAGACCAAAATTGACAACATCGCACCCTTAAGTAAGTAGCAAAATCAGACAGACTACACGTGCACTTGTATAGAGCATTGTATCATGAATGTAGCCGAAGGGGAGCGGAGGAAGGGACTAATTCCCCTTTCAATGTCAATTTATCTCATATCATTCAATCAAACAGGAAAAAAGCTGCTGATAATATGATATATGATCTGGCAAAATATTACACCAGATTGCATCTAAGGGCCTTCTATTGTTCAAAAAATTTTCAAAGGAGAGGGTCCCGTTAGACATCTCTCCTCAAATGAGTCACAAATTATGCAAATTCCTGGCTACGTCGCTGCACTGTTTAGTGCTATCCTTTTAGGAGCAGAAGGCAGCGTATAGGGTACAGCGTAGCTTAACGTCAGCGTTAGATATAAAAACCCATGTATTGGCAACTTCATAAATCCAAAACCCCCCATGACAAAATATTCGCTATACGAGCCTGCTTTTTGATGACCCAAAGACTAAGTCACCTTACAGCAATAATTTGAAGTTACTGTAAACAAAGATTTTTGTCATATTATTGACAAATCTTGGCAGCCTTAGTCTGCCGGAGTAGGCTTTAAAGTGTACATCCAGTCAAAAAAATTAAATTACATATGAAACAGCATGAAAAATAAATTCTAACAGTCCAACTCCCCTCTTCATAAAACATTCTTGAGCCAAGATGTAAATGTTGAAATTTATTCACTTTAAACAAATTAGTCCATTGTGCAATAATTTGTGGCTTTCTTGTTGTACAACTCACAATACCTGCTCTTTTCCCTTTAAAATTTTAACTGTTTTTATGATCTTGATCACTTCCTGTTTGCCCGCACAGCATGTTGCCCAGAGATGGCTTTATTAATTACATCGCTCCATAAGAGTAAGAGTGCTATCACACAAACAAAGAAATACAAAGATCGTAATTTGTGTAGTACAACAATGACATCACAAAAATTACGGAATGTACCATTTTAATTTTTGTGAATAGACTTCTAACATTTTATATTTCGGCTCAAAAATGCGGTCCTATGAAGATGGGAGTTGGAATGTTAAAATCATTTTTCATGCTGTTTAATATATATTTTTGATTTTTGTGACTTGAGGTACACTTGAAGCGGGTCTTTGCCGCGAATCAGGTTCTAATCTTTTCTGTGTTATTGTCTACAATAAAACCCAATAAGGTACATCTGAATGTGTATCTGATCCGCAGAATGGCAACTGTATGACTAGGACCGGGTAAATTCACATTTCAGAAAAATAAAATTATGAGGAATGGTTTCACTTTGGAGGAAAATGCATAATATAGTCGACTCTCCTGTTTCGTGATTGGCTCTTGAGAACTGCGTGACAATGTTTTTCCGCTTTAAAGTGAGAAATTTAATTGGATTAATCATTTGGTTTACCTTGGATATGCAACACTGAAGGCGTGAAAAATCCGGAAAGACACTTAATAGGGAAATAAAAAGAAAAACGCGAAGTTTAACTGTTGCTTCAAAATAACTTTGGGCGACTGCTCTTGCCCTTTAAGATTGCAAAACAACTTACGGCACATCGTCTCGTTAACAGCCACAATTTCTCCATCATTGCAAATGGGAACTTTTCTACCTCCTTCAAAAATTGCGTCATACATCTGAGTTTTTAAAGAGATTTGGAATCTACCATCTTTGGTCATTTGCCCAATTGTAGCAGATAGATCATCCAGGTCAGTGATGGCTTCTTTAGTACTCTCATCATACGTCACTGTGAAATGTAATGATGTAAAATATGATGTCAATTTCTTGCAATTTCCTTTATTCTAACAACCTACGCGTGTCACACTTGCATTCAAGAGCTGCAATCTGTATCAGATGTTGGGGGGATGGGGGGGGGGGGCATTTTCACGAACGGCAGGCGGATAATCCGAAACCAAGCCATGGGGGAGGGACACCGGCGAAAGGTAATGTGGACATAAGTGCCGACACCATATGGTAGACACTGTTTGGAAGAATCACGTGCCATATCTGAAGTCTGCTACGGGTAGCTCTGTGGTGACGATGCAGCTCATGGCGTACCCTCTTCTTGTGAGAATTTCCACCTCCTTATAATGCAATTTAGTAAGGAACTTTGAGCAGGACGCTGAATGACAGAGTCAGTCTTCACTACAGAGGGCTATTAATTTTTTTTTTTACTTTGAACGACTTTTGCCATGATAAAGATGCAAGCCCAATTTTTCCCCAGGGACATGCAAGTCTATACCATGTAATCAGCGAACTCTCTGTGCATTGTCAGTTACCTGCACCTTTTTGACATTAATTATGATAAAAAAATCAACAACTAAGAAGTTGCTTTCTCCTGAAATATACTTGGGTCGAAAAACCAACTTAGACGCCGAATTTCGGGAATAATCCCCTTCAATTAATCCAAAGTTTAATCATTGAGAAACTTATTATCTATATAGTAAGGATTTGTGTCTATATGAATCTTCCAAACAGCAGCAAAAACGGAACTTTAAACGATTCCATGTAGTGTGTTGGTCGAATAATGTCCGCATGAACTACTAAATAGGCTGTTGGCGAAAACTACATATTTTTATTCAGTCAACATATCCGGCACCGTAAAACAAAAGTAACTGTGGAGAAAAGGGTGCGAAGCTTGCGGAAATTTTTGTAATTTAGGAACAGAATGCTGTGGAAATTAACGCTACATGTCACATCAATCGTAAAATATATTGACAAGTTATACTGATTATAACAAAACAGTAAAACGGCTACACATATTTTTCTTCATGCCTCATATATTGGGAGGTCATTTGATACGATGTCCCCTTAAAAATATTGGGGACATGTGGCCCGTCCCCGTAATCGTTTCCCGTGCTTTCAATTTTTAAGGGACGACTTCTGAAGAAATTGTGGCTCTATAGGTTTTCTGCCTCAAAAGTACTGCGGTAAAAAAACGGGCTACGTAACGAATCTAGCGATAAAAAACAACTAGAAAATATAAATATCAGTCACTCTTTACTCAGATTTCACAAACTTGCCATTTTCTTCTTCAACATAAGAACCATCCAAAGGCTCATAAAATGACATTTCCACTGTAGTGGCGCCTTTGAGACCTCTCCTCTCTAAGCTCTTGTTACTGGAGACAGGGCATCCACTAGTTGTTACTGTCATAACATCACACTTCCCCGATTGAAGGCATCCTTCACTCTCTTTGACAGACGCAATTGTCTTATTTACCGTAGTTAAGACTTGATTCATCTGAGAATCATCCAAGGAGGAGCATGATAGACTCTCATAAGTCGTTTTTACGTCCAACCTAATACCACAAGGTCTTCTCAGCTCTTTATAAACAAGGAACAAAAAATTGGAAAACTTGCACTAGGTATTATATAAATGCATAACGTTTAATTATTTTTTATTTTAGTTTATTGTCAACATTTGTACTTTTAGTTAGTTAGATGAGATTTAACGACACACCAATACCAATGTGTTATATCAGTAAACTCGATAAAAAGCTCAGCATTTGTACTGGTTCAGCTTTTCATTACTTTTTTCACAATTTCAATTCACTTTTCCATTTTATGATAAGTATTGTTATTGCATATAAATGCACCACAACTTTTCACCATTCCATACTTTGACCGTAATCCGTAATTTGTAGCAAAAAGACCAATGACAGTCTGAAAATCTCTTCTTTAAAATATTTCAAGTATAAATTGTGTGGTCTTGGCCAGACCCTCCTTAACTCCTGTTTAAGAGCTGGGGTGGGAGCCGTTGAGGGTGTTGTTATTGTTGCTTTCTGTAATAATATCAATCACGTTGGAAATACTAACTTGTGCAACCAGGAATGTATCGGCCATGGTGTGTAATTGACTCATGGTTCCACGCATAGTCGGTTTTAGGACCACAGACGTATTTCTTAAGAGGTGGCACCGAAAACGAGTACCCCTGTTGGCAAAAGACTCGACAGACAATATCACCGTTTCGCTTAACTTTGCACTTTGTAAATCCCTTCGCGGGTGGAATAAGTACCCGACAACCTGTAAAAAAAGAGCGGGTAAACTTCTGTGGTTGCTTGGTTACATGGTTACATCATTCATTAAATGCATTAAATTGGCGACATACGTTTTAACTAAAATGTACATGCTTCTTCACCTTCATTGCAATTGTATGCAAGCAACCGTATGTTTGATGGAGCAAGCGACCGTATCTCAGTAAGTTTATGTGTATGTAACTGAATTGTACCTTTAAATCTGGAAACAATAAATATAGTGAAGGCGCCTTTAAAAACCTTTGGTGTCACTGCAAGTCTTCGTGGTCTTTGCTTGTGACAACATTTTGTCATCTTTAAATATTGACATGCAACTGTCCAAGCTCTTGATGTCTCAATATTTCAGTCTAGTACTTTCTTGTCACCTGATTTTTTATCACAGTATGCTACACAAAATATCCGTCGGTCATGTTCGATACCTAACAAACAGTGTTTTCACAGTCTGAAATAAAAGCTAGTTCATAAATGATGACATTTAATGTTTATATAAATTCAGACGGTTGGTTAGTTAGTTAGATGGAATTTTACGGTCCAGCTTCCAAGTCAATCCATCCACGGTCTTTTTTTCCAGTTGTGGCTCACTGGCTTTTTTTCCTTTTCTATTGCTTATGCGGAGCATCACGCACAACGGCATTATAGGTCCGATTTTAGAGTCTGTGGTACGACTCGACCTGGGAATCGAACCCGGACCTCCCGCGTGAGAGGCGGATGCTTTTACCGTTAGACCAAACACGCGGTGTTTGACAAGCTCGTTTTTCTTAAGTGTGCAACTGCTTGGAATTCTTTAGTAGGACACCATGAAGGATGAAACATTAAATTAAAATGTGTTGAATGGCATTCCAAGCAACTATATTGCTTCCAACAAGATTGTCCTCTCTTCAGGGGCGGAACCAGTCCTGGCCGTCCGGGGGCACGACTCAGGAGGTTTCTCGATTTTGCACCAGTTGAGCTGACATGCACTGATTTTTTGTGCCCCCTTTCCGTTTCTTGGACGTCGGGTCGAGAGGGGAGCTGCCCCTTTTTACCCTACTGGTTACGCTCCTGCCCCTCTTCCATTCCACGAAACATACCTGGTTTGTGTCTATACTGATAAGAACATTTCATTTCATTTCATTTATTTGCTTCATCACATTACATATTACAATATGATGTGAAAGGAAGTCATCCAGAAAACCAAAATTGGCTTAACAAAGTGGATGATTCCCTATAACCAAGAAAAAAGATAACAAATATTTACAACGTCTACAAAACAAACAGCAAACAAAAAACGTACATACATAACTATGACATGTCTCCGTATTTTGCACCCACGTTTGGAAAAATTATGAGCATACTTGAAAGATATTAAGAAAATACCTTTTCGTCGTGGTTGCTTCCATATAGTTAGAAACATTTACCCTTTTGTTTAAGCTACCCGATATTAAAAGACTATGAAACAGGTTTTGTTTCAAATTTAGAGTACGGTATGTAGCATCTTTTCAGGCAACAAAGTTTTCAGTTCAATTACTTTTGCATCGCTTAAATTCACATAAAATATCTGACTCCACAAACGCAAGTCATAAAATCAAACTTACCAGAACAAACGATTGTCTCTCCGCTCCATTCTCCGTCTTCACGGCAAATGCGATTTATTGTGCCAGACGGAGAGAAACCGTCATTGCAGTCAGCGACACATACAGAATTGAACACTTGATTTTGTGAAATATTGGTTTGTGTGCCTTCATAGCTACACCATTTAATATATCCATTATCAGGTGAAGAAAGAGGAGCACACACGATTGCTGATATAATAAAAGGAAGAAACAATTTATTTATTTGGTTGATTTATCTCCGTTTTGCGTATGAAACTTGCTTCAGTAACTACAAATGCTACATTACTCGGTCTAAACCAAGTGAAAATTGCTAATAATTTGACTGGGTTTTGTAGGTTTTCGAGTGACCTGGTGGCTAACATGGGCAGCGTCAGGGTATTTTGATGGGGTTCAAAGCATGAGTTTATTTATTTTTTTCTTCTGTTTTTCCTTCTTTTCCTTCTCTTTTCACATTTTCTTGCGAATTAGAGGGCGCCACTGCAACCCCCTGACGCCGCCCCTGGTGGCCAGTAATGTAAAATCCTAGTTATGAGCGTTTTCTTCTTTCCTGCCTAAATAGAATCGACTAAACTCATCCAGGGTCATCAGATCGTAGAAGAAAGGAAAATCGTTCGACATTCAACATGAACCCTGGCTCTAAGTCCGTGTTTCCTTATCTACACAAGAGCAATAAGACAATTCGTACAGGACAGCTACTGCATAACCGATTTGCCTGCGGATCCATGATCACTTTTGGCAAGGGCCAAACTGGCAGCACTTGATGAAGGGAGAATGAAAATCCTTACCCTCAAAATTTTTCTTTTTATATGCCTTCACGTGCGATTTGGTGCAACAAAAATATATGAGCCTAAATGTTAATTAGAGTAAATTTCCTCTAAAACCCTTCGTTTTTCTACATTACAGTTTAGTGTAGAGAATTACTTGTTGAAAGTCTTATAACCTAAGGTTTCAAATAATGCTGCACCCTTTAATTCTTGAAAATACCTTAAAAATTTTTATCCCGTAAAAAAAAAAAATCCAAATTTCGGGTAGCATATATATAGGCCTAAACACACTGCAGCAATCAAAGTTGTCAAACGATGACTTAACGCAAGCTTAGGATGCATCTCTCTTGTGAATGCCAGTTATGTTGTATGTATAGTTATCACCGAATGCGCTGTTACTTTTGGCGTTTCGTGGATGAAACAGTAGTGTGGTTAGGTTAGGTTAGGTGGAGTTTTACGGCCCAGTTTCTAACCCGCCGGTTCAAGACGAGCCTGCCACGGCCTTTTTGTGGCTCACTGGCTTGTTTTCCTCCCTACTCCATTGCTTATGCTGAGCACCAAGCACAATGGCAGTAGGTTCCATTTTTGGAGTCTTTGGTATGACTCGACCTGGGAATCGAACCTTGGCCTTCCGCGTGAGAGGCGGATGCCCTACCGTTATACCAAACACGCGGTCCAAAACAGTAGTGAGATTCATGCTTGATTTTAAATGTGAATTTTTCTGTTTATCATGGAAGGAATACTTAATGTCTCACGTGACTTGCTAAGTATTTTTTTGAATAGAATGAATGAACGATAGACAACTTACGATTACAGGCGGTGATGATATTACCCTGCCATTGTCCAATGTTTCCGCCATTCTGTGCAAGCCCACAGGTGACAGTTGACGGAGTATCTGGTGTAAAACCTTTGTTGCACCCTAATATACAACTTGAATTGAAAATTGTTGTGGCAGACTCACACCCAATCCGGTAACCATTCTGCGGCACTACTAGGTCTTTATTGTTACACTTAACGGCTAGGAAGTACAAAGATAAAACCGCTAAATAAACTTTCTCTATGAAAGTAAAGAATTGAACACTGTCCTATGTAACTATAGAATAGCGGATGCATGAAAGTATATTGCACCTCAGGCAATTTTCTTACCTGTATGCATGGTTAAGGTAAAAAACAACAGGGTAAAAAACAACAGACAACCTGAAACAATTAGCGCTAACCAGTTCCTTGCAAAAACATGGCCTCCGTCGAAACACCTTCAAGTTCTTTCAGTTGCGGTGAATGGACACTGTATCGCCTTAATGGAACCTGTTACATGTAAGATGCAGGGTGGTATAAAGTGTGTCATGAAGCAATTTGGAAAACTATCTTTGTATTTTGTGTGTGTGTGTATTTTTAATGTAATTGCAATATAGCAATATGTTGATCGACAACGGAATTGAGATCAGTACTCCTTTCCTTTTTTGATTCCATAAAATTAAACATAGAAACCCGTGCGTGACCACACCCAAGGATTTCCCATTGTTCTAAGGTATCCAATCATAACATTCATTGAAAACCTTTATTTTTTTCTTTTTCGATTTGCTTTTCAAAAGCTCGACAAAAGTGCGAGTTACGTTGGATTTCTAATATGAGCCCTCACATACCAAGTATGAGATTAATCAAAGTTACCCAAAGTGAGTGAATAAACGACCTTTCTACGATGTAAATTTTGCTGACCTCAAATGACCTTTAACCTTCCCCAAAAACAATGGGGGCATCACAGACAAGTATGAGATCCCTCAAGTCACGCACAAACCCACGCACACACCCACACACTCACACTGTACTGGTCCCCCCAAACACACACACACGCACGCGCGCGCTTGGACACATATTGCCATACTACGATCACATGTCTTGTTAAATCCTTTTACTTAGTGTAGGAATCTACTTCGTTAATCTAGGAGGGCGCCCTTGTCCGTTTACGTATTCCTATAGAAAAAGTGTATAGAAACGTTACGGCGAAACTTATATTTCGCCCCAAAATTTTTTCCCCCTTAAGGTCGACTTTTCAACAACTTTCCCCCTAAGTGCCGAATTAGTGAAATATATATATATATATATATATATATATATATATATATGTATATGCCTTTATTACAGTTATATATGTGCCTCATTAGGATGGAAATCAAGTGTTTCTAAAGAAAAAAGATAAGTGCCTGTTTTGCCGTCTGATGAAGGATAGTTAGCCGAAACGTTTCCGTCTAAATTTTAGTTTTCTTTTTCTACTTCTGTTGATCTATTTGTAGGCGTACGGGTGAGGGGGTTCTTCCTACGGCCTGACCACAACGGGGTATGATACTTGAAAGACGCTTACCTTCACATCTTTGGAAATTTCCACTCCAGCGTCCAAAAGCTTGACACACAATGCTGCTAGATTCATTCACCATGGTGTACCCATGATTGCATCTATACTTACAGACAGTTCCAATGGCAACATCTTGCCCAACAGAACATTCCCCGGTATTAATTACAGTTGCGTGTTTAGGAATGAAAGGACTTTGGCAAGTCCAGGCTGCAAGAGATTAAACCACACAGGACATTTCCTTACTTGTGCTTGGACTGACGGGTTTATATGGGTGGATGGCAATGACATCCCCTTCCTGCTATATTTTGACTGCTATGTTTCATTGTTTTCTAAATTATTTTGTGTTGATTTTGAAGTTAATAGAGATTGCTACCTTCATGCAATCACATCACATTTCGATATAATGAAATTGTTGAAGAAAAAAGTGGTTGCAAAGTTTACAAACAAAAGACTGATCATTCTGTTTTTACTTCATTGGCGGAGATTCCTTTTGGAACCTGCGGGTGGGACGGCGCCAACTCGAGGCGCTACGGGATCAAGAAGTGCTCCCCTAACGGAGTAGAGTCAAGGGCCGCTTTAATGCTCCTGGTGGAATCCAGGAGGTGAAAAACCCGGAAGCTCCAAGAATGAGAAATTAATATGAACATCAGGATGAACCATTACTATGTGTAAGGAACCCTGAATTGTTGTTTTACTAGACATAGAAAATTCTGAATCTCTTACGGATGTCTGAATCTGTCAGCTACCCTAAGATATCACGCTCAGTGCTATAAGCGTGATATTTGCAGCAAGACAATTAACGCCATATTTTTTATTATTATATTTGCAAAATGCTTCCATTCCAAGTTTTAATATTTTTCCTCTTTATATTCAAAAGAAACGTTTTATTGTAATGACCCACAAATTAATGGACATGTATTGTGATACAAAAGATCACTGAAAATTTTTCAGTATTTCCCATCGTTGAGTAACAGAAGTTGTGTGACTCGTTGTGCTTGTCCGCTGAGCGGACGTGCATTTCTATGCACCTGGGGTTGCGTGGATGCAATCCTAACTTGACCAACACCTTCTACGAAGGTGACAACCAACTCCTGACTCATGTAGTAGGGCGTTCTATTAGTAGATAACAATGATGGGACACTTTTGCCCAAATGTAGAAACACACATGCACAGCTTCGGTTGTCTTCCAAATTCCCCTCCCCCCTAAATCAATGTTGTTCTCGACAAAGTTTACCCAAAATTTCAAGAATTCCAACATTGAACGGGTAGCGGGGATTTCCCCATGTACTTTTGTCCAACATTGTAGTGTTTTTTCTATAGTAGCAGCTTTGATTCCTTGAGATGCCCATATCAATCGTATTATATGTACTCTGGTATTTGGCTAACATCTCGGAGAGCACGGAGGGTGGGTGCAGGGAAGATTTCATAGATTTAGCTTTCGGGGAATGTAAATAGATGTTTATTTTGTAAGAACAGAAGAACCGACTTTTTTAATCAATGTTAAAACATCCCAACAACTTATGATAAATGGCATACAATTTTTGATCACTGTTTTTTTTTTTTTTTTTTTTTTTGAGGGGGGTAGGAGGGGGATTTTGAAGGTCATCCCCATTGTAAAAAGCTTTAAACCATTCTTTTTGTTACCGTTGCAAGTTGTCATTTCCCCGCCCCAATATCCTTCTCTTCCTCGTCCATTGGTCATACAAAGTCTTGCTGAGCTTCCAACCAGATAATATCCTGCATTACACACAAAATAACACAGGGAACCTACGCTGGTAGGACAAGTTGTGAGGTGAGAAAAGACTAATTTTCCATTCTGAGGTGGACCAAGAGCTGGACACTGTACAGCTGTTTGAAAAGTAAAGCGATATTTTATTTCAGTACTTGAGAAGAAAAACATTACAGAATACACACTTTAGTTAGTAACATACCAAATGAGAGGAAAACTTTGTTTGTATGGTACGACTTGATAATGTGAAAATTCCTTTTATGGAAACGATCGATAATGTAAAAATACTTTAAACCGGTAATGTAAAAACTTTAAAAGGATAATGAATTTTTTTAATGATAATTCCATATGGTCTTACCTACATGTGTGTGTTTGTAGGTAAGGAGGCAGAGGAGTCGCCTCTTAACAAGGTCGCCCTCACAGTCGCCCTCACTAAGTCTGCCCTACAAAGTCGTTCCACAACATCGCCTCCTCGACCAAAAAAAAAAGTCCCAGACAAACACTCCCCTTAATTCTAATTGAAACAAATAAACCTCCTGATAAGAAATATTTTTTGTGGTAAACTAACATCTGAGAGTAATTATGCCTAGATAGCAGTAGGGTCACTAGTTAAGTGTGGGCACATGTATGCCTACCTTTACTACTATGCATTACTATGATTATGATCAACACACATGTACGGAAGCGTAGAAGAGCCATTCAAAAGAAAAAAGAACCGTCTCGGCAAAGTGACAATTTTCGTAAAATTGACATTTTGACGACTTAATAGACTCCTTAAAATGGCAAAATTCGGAAAATTGTCATTTTAACAAGATGAAACATCTCGTCAAAATGGCAAAATTCGGAAAATTGAAATTTTGCCAACCAAACAACATCTCGTCAAAATGACAAAATTCCGAAAATTGTTATTTTGCCGAGTAAGAACATGTTGTCAAAATGGAAAAATTCGGAAAATTGCCATTTTGCCGAGTTAGAACATCTCGTCAACATGGCAAAATTTGGAATTTTGTCATTTTGTCGAGTTGGAACATCTCGTCAAAATGACAAAATTCGGAAAATATGACATTTTGCCTAGAAAAAACATCTTGTCAAAACGGCAAAATTTGGAAAATTGCCATTTCGCCTAGTTATGACCCTCAGGTCGAAATTCTATAGGTTAAGGTGCCATCAAATTACGAACTTAGTCATCGCATTATCTTAACATTTTGCAATAAAATGATGAAATGAGTCTTATTATCTTAACATTTTGCAGAAAAATGATAAAATGCAAACGTGCAGTATTTCAACAGATCAACATTTTTGCACTGAATTACTCACTTACTTTTTCCAAAGTCCTCCCGACCCTCTGGAAAAGGGCCGTTCGGCGAAACCAAACTTGAAACTGCTCATTACTCACTTTTTTCTAAAAGTCCCCACGACTCTCTGGCGAAGAGCCAAGGGGCGAAAACGAAACGATTACTAAACTGCATCCAGGTTGTGGCTTCTGTTCTATTCAGCCAGTCTAGAGCAGGACCACTCAGTGTTTGCCCTTTGGAGGGCGTACTTGTCCATTTGGGACGTTAAGCTCCTTAAGGGAGCAGAACTCCTCCGGCAGTAATCGCTCATTACTCACTTTTTTCTAAAAGTCCCCTCGACTCTCTGGCGAAGAGCCAAGGGGCGAAAACCATTACTCACTTATTGCAAGTGATAAATTTAGCGTGTTGTCAATTTGCACAAAAATGACCGATTACGGATCTGCTTTAGATTCCTTTTCCACATTTTAAAGAGGTAGAATAAAGTGCGCCGTCATTAATACTAATACGCGTATTTTCATAACAAAAAATTTCTGTATATCTGTGTATTTGGGGCAATCTGACCTCTTGGGGCAGGAGGCGGGTGTAAAACTTCAAGACTTCAGAAAGCCCCTCAAATTCGAATCTGGGGTTGGGGCAATCTCTTTCTTTCATTTTACTCTCTCACCGGTTTTACCTTTGACTTTTTTTCCGGGGACATTTTTCCCCTTCCCCTTGTCAGACTCTACAATTAAATTTCTTTCTATAATTATTTTTTTTCGTTGTTATTGGGACGTTAATGTCAGCTAAGTCTTAGCCTGCGAAGCGCCTCTGTGGCTACAGCCCCTTTAGATTTTTTCGTAGCGATGAGCCGGACGGAAAAAGTCTAAACGCCCTTAAAATTGAACACAACAGGTACAAATTTAAAGTTTGTCTTAGTTTTTACTTGAATGCTATACAAATCCGGGATTGGTTTAAGACGAAAACAACAACTGGGATTTAATTATCCTTTTAGAAGCAGGGTATCTGAACCAGTGTTTTAGTCGAGACCAGCATATCCAAGACCGAGACCAGAAGGTGTCGTGACCGAGACCAGGGCAGAATGCGAGACCGAGACCGACAAAGTCCAAGACCGAGATGAGACCGAATGTACATATTACAAAGAAAAGTAAACTGTCCAAAATTTTGAATACTTTTTAGCATAATTTTATTACCTAATGCTCCAAAAATAACATGAAGCACCAAAAGACCTTCTTCATTGATTTGTACATATTTTATTTTATCCTATGCATGACCGTATGGGATGGGGCCGGGGACTGCACTCCCCCAAATTGGCCAAAACCTTGCTAAATCGGGCAGACTTTGGTTCCTCAGTAGGGCAGAGATTATACCGTGGTTGGGGATTTGGAATAGGGCAAAAAGTCACCCCCCGAGAAAAGAGTCCCATACGGCCATCACCATATGCCAAACATTGAATTAATGACTTAACTTAATCCAAGTATTTTTCTCATGTGGCTCACGTGGCCGTATCCGACTCTTTCTCCTCGGGAGTCGTGCTTTTTTCCCGACTCCAGATGCCCAACCAGAGCATAATCTCTGCCTGACTGAGGCACCAAAGTTTGTCCGATTCAGCAAGGTAATGGCCATTTGCGGGTGGCAGCCCCCTAACCTGTCCCGTCCCGTACGGCCCAGGTGGCCCTACTCCTCAAAATGGAGTCAGGCAGTGCTACAGACGTTTAGTGTTGTGAATTTGATTGATGCATGAAATGAGTTTTTCCAACCCACAGAAATATAAGTCGCAGAACTCTATGTAGTTATTGTCAAGTTTTCCGTTGGGCCGAACATGGACTACTTGCACCCTCACAGGATGCCTTCATTGCAGTTGAAGAACATGAGCGTTGAAAGAATGCCTGCAGAGAGGCGTGCTCAATGAGGGACAACTTGAGAAATTTTGATATAGAACCAGTGGCGTCACCACACTGGGGGCATTGCTAGGCTCCACTCAAGGCGTCGGAGGCGCCATCTAGCGCAAAGCGCGTGGCTCTTCGGGTGGAGTCAAGGGGCCCTCATGAGGGTCCATGGGCCCTTAGAGTCCGTGGTGGGGTCCAGCCGATCCAGGAGGCGAAGCCCCCTGACGCTCATGAGTTTTAGGGTGTTTATGAGGTAGTAAAGTCGTTACGTAAGGGTAATTCTATTGACCTATCACTGATCTAAAAATAACCTCCATGGTAACTTCAACTAAGACGGGTAAAATAAAACTAGTGAAACTACTACCAAGAGGGAATTGGGCTGACATTTTGAAAAAGGGGAGATGAACTATACAGAAAGAAATTAATGGGAGTTCAATGTGAGTCCCTGTGGGAGTCCAGGGGGCGAAGCCCCGGAAGCTCCTGAGTTTTAGGATGTTTGTGAGGTATTAAAGCCGTAATTTAACAGTAATTCTTACAGTTACTCTCAGGGCAACTCGAAGTAAAATGTTATTGTTCAAAAAATCTAGTGAAACTACCATCAAGAGCAGATCCGGCTAACATTTAAAAGAAGTGGAGCTGAAACTAGAAAGAGAAGGTAGTTGATGGGCAGGTAGATGTGGTTCTTTAAAGGATAGATGTAGGCCTACTGTAATTCTGCCTAAACGGTTACCTCAGCAGAGTGCGTTACCTTCAGCTGGCGAAGTCGGAAGTGTGCAAAAATTTTTGAAAAAACGCAACCATCAGACAGACGGAATTTCCAGATGTTTTTGCGATAACTTCATTTGATGAACATGAAAATTACTGTCAAAAGAAGAATCAAATCTTAAAAAATTTCGCAGTCACACTCTGATTACAGAGGAAATATTGCTTATTGGCACAAGGGGACACAAGATTTTCCAGGGGGCAGGGGCCCCTCCCCCCCCCACCTCCTGGGTCCGCCACTGATAGGGGTCAGATCACACTGTTTACATATTTCTTCGTCTTGTTTGTAAAGCGCCTGCAGTCCTGATTGTACCATAAACTCACCAAATTGGGAAAAGAACATAACTATGATACAAAAATGTTGGTGTACATGAGTAATTCATTAATTTTCTGCAAAAGGAGGAATTAGTAACATTCGTTAAATGCGTAATTCATGAAATTTTGAATTGTTGAAATATTGTAAGTTTGCATTTCATCGTTGTGTGCAAAATGTTAAGATAATAAGTAAACATTTCATCATTTTGTTACAAAATGTAAAGATAATACAGTGACTAAGTTCTTAACTTGATGGCACCTTAACGCTTCCATAGAATTTCGCTGTTTAAACAAGATGATCTACCTCGACAAGATGACAATTTTCTGAATTTTGCCATTTTGACAAAAAGTTCTTACCCGGCAAAATGACATTTTTCTGAATATTACCGTTTTTACGAGATGATCTAACTCGGCAAGATGACAATTTTTCGAATTTTGCCATTTTGACGAGAAGTTTAAACTCGTCAAAATGTCATTTTTCTGAATTTTGCCATTTTGAGGAGATGTTCGAACTCGCCAAAATGACATTCTTCTGAATTTTTCCATTTTGACGAGATGATTTAATTCTGCAAAATGACAATTTTCTGAGTTTTGCTATTTTGACGAGATGTTCTAACTCAGCAAAGTGACAATTTTCTGAATTTTGTCATTTTGTCGAGATTTTTTAACTCAGCAAAATGGCAACTTTCGGAATTTAAACGTTTTGACAAGTTAATTAAAACGCCAAATTTCGGATTTTTGTCATTTTGAAGACTTAATTTTAGTCGTCAAAATGTCAACTCTACGAAAATTGTCATTTTGCTGAGAGAGTTCTTTTTCTTTTGCATGTCCCTTCTACGCTTCCGTACACATGGCATAATACGTAGAACTCTTCCTCAGCTTCACGATGCAATAGATACAATTTTATTTGACATCTGCTTTACACAACCTCTACAACAGACTTTCCCAACTTCAGGCTTGCTGGCTGGCAGGAAAATTTCAAATTAAAGTTTCAAATTGAAATGACATTGCGTTAAATGGCACTAACTTCTTTTGTTATTCATATAATTCAAATTCTTACATGTCAATTAAGCGCCTTTTGTGTGGCGTTTACCAAGGAAACAGGAAGGGAAGTTACTGTGATCTTCATTACAGCGATGTCTGTCCGTCTGTCCGCCAGCCAGTCAGTCCGTTTGCTATCGTGTGAAGTCTATTTTGAGTATTTTGAAGAGGTGAGGCTATGAATTTAAAAGTGAAAAGGTTAAGCAATAAAGGATAAAATATATAAGCCTACCAAAACTCAACTTTGAAGATTATTAGCCTACTGTCAAAGTAGTCAATCACGAACGGGTTTTTTTTTATTTAGGCTACTTGACAAGCCATAACTTTCTAAAGGAGATAATGACATTTCTAGGAACATGCAATCTAAGACCCCTCCACCAGGTCAGTTAAACCTCCTCATTTGCCTCAACCCCGTTCAGACACTAGTAATCCGGCTGCCCTCATGCAAGGAAGCAATCCTTCCATCAGGGAGCTATTACGTAACAGCTCCCTGCTTGTACATGGTTATTAAAAGTGACACTTCATTGAATATAGTTGAGGACGTCTGGACTCTAGAATAGCTTCTTGTAACTGACTTAATGTGGGACAAAATATTTAAAAGAAGAAACAATTTTACATGAACAGTATTTTTTACATTATCGCTTGTTTTTACAGTATCGGTTGTTTTAACATTATCGATAGGTTTCAGGTTATCGGTTCATTTTTACATTATCGATTGCATCACCAGTACCAACCCATGTATAACATGATCAGCATTCTTTACATTATCGCTTGTTTTTACATTATCGATAGGTTTCACGTTATCGGTTCAGTCATTATCGATTGTAGCACCAGTACCAACACATGAATTAGCAGGATGGTATGATTACCTACCTGCAGGTATAATCAAGGTATACTTCTCCAATGCAAGGTGAGACAGTGGAAGTGAAAGCATTAAATGGTGTCATGATGATGGTCATAAAATTCTCCATGATACCTGAGAAATATTTCATGTTGGTGTGAGTTCACAAGTTACTTTTTGTCTTCTGTGTAAAGTATTGGCACCTGCAGGAGCACTTGCAATACATGATATCTCCAGGCAGGGAGCCGTTATTTGGGACAGCTCCCTGCTCCAGTGACACTTGTTGTACTTGATACATGCATGGTCACTTGCAGTACTGATACATGCAAGAGCACTTTCAGTACATGATACCCCCATGGACACTTGCAGAACATGATAAATTACTTAGCAACTTCAAGTTCAATTTCTACTACCCTCACCTCTACACACGGGTTCGTTCCCAGACCACGCCTTAGATGATTGACATGTTCTTGTTGGCGCTCCTTGGTGAAGGTAAAACCCTCCGTTACAAGAGTAAGTACAGTTACTTTGGTATACACTCCCGTTGGTACATTGAATTTGACCGTTTGAAATGGCTTGCAAATGAGGACAAGTAATCGCTAAAATAAAAGAAAAATAAAGAAAAACGAACAAACGACATCTTTTTGCATAGTGTGATTTATTGTTCTTTATTTGCAAACGTCACAATCATATACCAGTCTCTTTGAATGCAAGAAAAACGAACACAAGAAACAAATTAAAAAAAAAGGGGGGGGGGGAATAAGGAATGAAGGAGTAATTTGGATTCGAAGGACACAGGCATCTACAGACATCGTGGCTCCAACAATTTTCAAGCCAATACTTTTTTAGTTTCTTAGCCACCACTGTGTCTGGCCCCGTGAATCCAACCTGATAAGCAGTAAACTGTGGCAGAGACCACGTCACCGATACATTAAAAACTGAAAAATGTTTCTGCTAATTTGAGCATTTGAAGTAATTGTTTGTTACCTTCCCATGCAGTGTTTTTTATTTACTGCAGTGCTCCACCTCCATCGAATGTACTAACTTTTAACCGTGGCTGGTAGCAAGTTGTGTCCGAGTTGATCCCCATATGCCCGATTGTCCATTGAGCCTCTCTATCTGTGATGCTATGCAGACAGCTAATAGATTGTAAACAAGAGATTTGTGTGTGTGTGTGTGGTTGTGTTTGTGTGAGGGGGTGGTTAGGAGCTCCAACTTTGGTATTCCAGGAATAATTCAAACTTGAAGGTTGCAAAGAAAGATCCATTTTCACCGACTCGAAAAAATCTTTCATAGATCAAGAGTTGAGCAGTAAAGCAACGTACAAAAAGCTGATATTATTTTTCGAAGTAGTTATTTATCCACATGGCTGATTTCCCATCCTTATTACTAAAACTTCATTTGTTTTTGTTGGCTAACATGTTATTATCTAGACTATTTACCCATGCAAGTAAAGCTAATGTAAAGATGTAACATAGTTGTACATTGAGTCGGTCACTCCACTGAAATTTTACCAAAAGAGTATACTGGTTTGGAAGGAAAATTTATTTCAAACTTATTCTATGTTCCAATTAACATTCCTCCTTTTTATGCTCACAGTAAAAATGAATTTTGTGCGCATCTTTTTATGACAGTGAGATACCTGCCACAATTGCATATTCAAGAATCCAGAAGTTAACTTGGAGTATAGCTTCCCATAAAGTTAGACACGCCCATACAAGAGTGATTTCGACATATTTTCAATATTATGATATTGTCATAATGAAGGAAAATCATCAAACGCTGGAAGAATAATGTTTTCAGTGAATTACGAGAAATATTTTAAAACTTTTGAAATTACTTTGAGCATGTCTGGAGCCTCTCTTTGGAAACACAGGATGAAGGGCATGAATAAACAAATTTAAAACGAGACAAAGTTCTCATTTGATTTTCTCTTTTCGAAGTTTCTTTCAACAGTTTGTTTACTAATTAATAAATAGGTCATAGAATCCCTATAGTACTATATGTGGGCGATGATCGAATCAAGAAAACAAGGAAAACAAGCCAGTGAGCCACAACTGGAAAAAAAAGCCGTGGCCGGCTCGACTTGAACCAAAAGGTTGAAACTGGGCCGTAAAACTCCATCTAACTCGACTCAAGAAACACTTGCTCTATACCTGTGCAAGTTGGGGGATTGTTTGACCAGATTCCATTACGGAGACATGAGGAGGATGAATATCCTGTTCTTTCATAACCAGTTTCACAACTAGTTTGGCAAGTGGATCCATATATTTGGTTGTTGCTGCAGGTTGTTATACCGTGTGCAGGCTGAGGAAAGCTCCCACATCTGACCACTACGGAGAAAAGAGTACAAATGGTAAGTTTTGAAGGGTCCGTGGCATCTAATGGACATACTTTGAAATAACTCTATATCTGTAAATAAAATTGGTGATTGCATTTTGATTGACAGTTCAAAAATACCTCTGGTTGGTAAACTTGTGCAATCAGCTTGGCTCCCACCTAAGCCCCAACAGTTTTGTGAAAAAGACCTTTAGCAACCATAGCTAACTACGGGCCATTCTGTTCTCAGTGATTTGTAGTAGATATTTCTCTTATTAGAAATCAGGCTCTAGTTCCATCGGGACTTTCCCTGCCCTAACCCCCTCTTTTTGCAACATCAACAATAAAATTTACACAAAGCTTAGCATAGGAAAATAAGGAAGGGGGCTTTTCAGGCTAAACCTTCCTATGCTTGTATGCTCACAACACAAATTTTCAAATCGCAGGAACTTGAAGTGTGAGGCTTTCATCTTTTCTTTCCTTCGTCACAACAACAAATTTTGTGAATGAGAGGCTACTACTTGGGCGTTCCCGATCTATCGTTTGTTGGTCCATTGGTGTGCAAACTTTTGGACCACCATGCCAAATCTGGTTGCCATGACCATCTGACGCGGTGGTAGTACAGAGGGGTGAATATGAGGGGGCGTCTCACCCTCACCACTTCCACCATCTTTTCCCTATCAGATAAACTAATGTGACCATCTAGGCAAACCAACATGCTTTTGAATAATGTTATAGTATGGGCCAACTGATGGGTCACGAAAACTGCCCCTGTGTGGTTTCATCTCTAATTTGTCAATCAAAATGTCAACTCAGTTTCGGGTTGTGTATTTTTTATTTAAAAATAAAAAAGGTAAAACGTTAATGTCACATTACCACCTTCAAGATGGCCGACGGAAATTGATCAAGCAAATTCAGTGTTTCGCGGGCATAGGTCTGTACACACAAAGTTTAAAAATGATATTCATTAATCTCAGGTTGCAAGTTAGTGGTATATATATAACTAGTTTGGATTCAGTTAGTAAGACAGACTTTTACGGCCCAGTTTCCAACCTATTTTTTCAAGTCGAGCCGGCCAAAACTTTTTTTCCACATTTGGCTCACTGGCTTGTTTCCCCTACTCCATTGCTTATGCGGAGCATCACGCACAACGGCAGAAGGTTCCCTTTTAGAGTCTTTGGTATGACTCGACCTGGGAATAGAGCCCGGGCTTGTCGCGTGAGAGGCGGATGCTCTTACCGTTAGATCAAACACGCGGTCAGCTAGTTTTGAAATGCGCACACATGCAAATTCGTTGTCCAATTATAAGCCTTTTCTACGTTTCCTTTTCATCCAATTATAGTGGTAGGCCTACATTTTATTTGGTAACTTTTCCATCATTGTCAAGTTTATTTACTCTTACTGGAGTGTAAATTTTATTAAGAAATTCGCTCAATGACAACTGCCTAATTCCTATTTACAAGTAAGGCAATTGCCTTCTTGGCTGTCTTTAAGGAGTCTCGATTTTCCGAAAATTCTCTGCACGTTCCACGCTAACTAATTGTGGTGTTTCGCTTAAATGGTGTTTCTGGTTTAATCACCCCACCCCCTTTTCGAAATGTCTTAATTATGTGCCTAGATTAGGAGAAGAACTAGAAGGAAACGATAATGGAAGATTTTCTACTATTTGGGCAGAGATTTATTTCTAGTCACCTTTTCTTCATTCCCGTTCATTTTTAAACTCCAACGAAGTCCTATGCAAGGAATGTTCTTATTGTTTTTAATGAAGAAAAGTTCTTGCAAGGATGAAGAATTAAACTGATTTCGGTTAATTTATTCCCGCTTTCATCGAAAAAGAGACTATTATCATCGGCATACTGAACTGAACGCATCAATTCCAGTACCTTATTAAATAACTGTTTCCGATTTTTAAGGTAAATACTTCAGCACTAAAATGCAAATGTAAGGACTTAAAGGTAAAGAGCAGTCCGCCCCCCCCCCCAAAAAAAAACTTATTTTGAAGAAAAAGCTAAATAACACAATTTTCGTCTTATTTCTCTTCAAAGTATCTTCCATTACATTTTATGACTTTACTATTGCATATTCAAAGGAAACCAAGCAGTTATTTCTAGTAAATTTCACATTTGAAGAGATAAAACATTGTCACATGACTCCCAACAGCCAATCATGAAACTGGACAGTCTACTACACTACTTCAATTTGGGATGACTGTTGTTGCCCTTTAACTAACAACGTCGTGTAACGCCCCGGCAATCGGAAAATACCGAGATGCAAAGTATTAATTATTACTCACACAAGCCATTGGCCAAACACATAAGATTCGAACCCAACGTATGAAATTCTGAATATGGTGCATAGATGAAATGGGTTTGTATCTTTTTCGGGGGAAAACTACGACGGAATTTAAATATGCTGTTTTTATTCTTTTATGACTCTTGTTAAAATTCAAGATCTTCTGAACCAGTGAACTTGTCAATGTAACTGCCCGAACTCCTGACTATAAATGATGTTACTACCAAGACATTTTAAAACGTGTACTTCAAGTCTAGAATAAAAAATTTATATTTTAGAAGTTGCAAAATGAATCTTATTTATCTGTATATCATTGTCATAGCTTGTTCCATTTTTGAGTTAATAAATGTTGAAATTTGTTCACTTTAAAGAAAATAGCCCATTGTTCAATAATTTTTGACTTTCATGTTGTACAACTGACATCACCTATTTTTGTTTCCGTTGAAATAAAAAAAAATCATGACCTTGATCACTATCTGTTTCCTTGCATAGCAGGTTGTACAGACAGAGCTTAATTAATTGCATCTCCCAATAAAAGTAAGAGTGCTATCACATATTGGTACTACCTACTTTTCATTACCATTGCCGTAATTTCAGCTGTAGTGGTAAGATGGATGACAAACTATTTGGCATTGCAACTGAACACCCTTCCGTCTGTCGATGTAATTAATTTGGCAATTGAAATTATGCCAGAACGTTTTTCAACCTTTTGCCCGAATATTTTACCATTTCGGGCAAAACTTTTGCAAAACTACAGTATACAATGGGACTGAGGAAAACTTTACCCTTAAAGGCCCAGTTCTCTCTCCCCAAACAGTACCAATTCTCCTAACCTTCTTACTCAAGCCCCACCCACAATTTTCTGAAATTCATGCTCATCCAGATACAATCTCAGTTTATTGCTTCAAGGTGAGTAAAGAAAAACTCAATTTATATAATCAAAACAGTCTCAGTACCGTTCATGCTGTTTAATATACGCTTTGGTACTCTGCATTGTTTGAATTACCTGTCAATCAAAGAGCTGAGCTAATTGAGAATTTCGGTACCCCCGTACCAAAATTGAAGTTTGGGGTGAGAGGTTTGGCCCTTTAAGCTGTCCGAATGTGTCGCAAATCTTTGTTATAAATTTTATTTTCCACGTTAATTTTACTTTTAAAATAACGTTTATTGTTTTTCGGGGAACGGTTTTGAAAGATTTCTGATAATCGGTCATTACGGTTGGCATTATGTTCCGCAAGATTTAAATGGTCGTATGTATGGCGATTTATTTATGTATGGCGATTTATTTATTAATTTTTTTGTTTCTTTCTTCGTAACTGTATTACCCTGACTATAATACATATTTATTTTTCGGGCAAATGTTTGAGCTGTTGAGGGGGAATTTGGATATTCGACCATTTCGGGCATTGTATGTTGCTAATGACTGTGAAGTAAAGCTCAAGAATAATAGCTTTTTTGGACCACCCGAAGGTGTACTGAATTTTTGTGATCTTGTTGAAGATTTTACAGCGACCATGATGTTTCTTCTAGAATATCTCTGTAAGATTTCGAACACTCTTGGGTGTTTTCTGAGTAATTGAACCCATTCTTATATTTAAAACTCAAGTGGATTCCCGTTTTTTCCAAATTCCTGCCCACATTCTGAATCTCATGCGACTTTTTTTTGGGGGGGGGGGGGCAGCTCCCCATCCCGCCTAGTACGTCTATAGCGGCGAACCAGTTAGAGAAAGGAGATGCTTATAGATTTACAAAATTCTCTGTTCACGTCTTTTTGCTATGTGGAGTTTCCAACATGTTCAAATCAGATAAGTAAATGTGGCGAATGGATCTTTAACGTACCTTGTATGACGACGTAAAATGTGCAAACGACCTTTTTGTTTTTACAGTTGTCTTCGGCCCAGTAGTCGATACGGTGGCGGCCCTCACTAAATGAACTTCCGCATGACCCCCCGATAGTCCAAGTGCTGTAACAAAAAATTTGCTTTTCAAGTGTCAATTTTCGAAATAACTTGCATAGTATGCCGCTGCACCAGACATTCGAGACTCTATCAAGTGTACACAGTGTCAGAAATGTACTTCTCTTATACCATGGAAGTCCGAGGTAGTACTTCCATGCTTATACTATCATATCTTTGGGAACCTTAATTTTATTCTGGGAGCAATTGCAACTCTCTTCAAGTCCCGTACGTCACGGCCGTTCAAGAATTCCGTGCTTTTACCCTATATGCATTGCAGTTGTAGTCGATGTTCCGTCCATTGAGCGACCTAGGAATGATAACTATGTTTATCACACCAAAGAAGGTGCCCCCTGTTGACTAGGGGTTTCAGAATTAGGTCAAACTTGCACTTGAACCATACTTGAAAATAAATTTAAACTTTGAAACTTTTATCCAGTTGACTGGCACTATTTAATACATTCGTGTTTATGCGTCGTTTAATCTCATCTCACTCACCAACTAAAAGTTAAACCAGTGATTCAATGGCTTGTTGAGGTCGGAGTTGGACAGTATTAAAAAAATATTCACTCAAGCGTCACTGTGACCGAGACACTTCGAATGCAACCACACCTATTCATCCCGAAAACGCCTTTTTATCCGGGGCAGAAATGCCAGAAAGGGCTATCATATGACAGCACTATGGCGATATCAGCTCCGGTATTAAGTTCCCCTCGAGTGGGTTCTCAGAGAGTTGAGCTTAGTTTTTCACCATAAGGTTTGTCCCGGGTGTTGTAAGAGCTCTGAACGACTACATGGTCAAGTGGTAAGAGCATCCGACTTGCAGTCGGAGGTCGGGAGTTCGAGTCCTGGCCCGGGTCATACCAAAGACTTTTAAAATGAAACCTAGCCGTTGTGCTTGGTGCTCAGCAAAAACAATGGAATGGTGAAAACAAGACCGCGGGCCACAACTGGAAAGAAGGCTGTGACAGACTGGACTTGAACTGTTGAACCAGTTGAAACTGGGCTGTAAAACTCCATCTAACTCTGATACTGTAAGATCACTTAAAGCTCTCTAGTCAGTTTTACAGGTCCATCCTGCTTTTAAGTTAGCTTGGAACCAGAAATGTCACACGGTTGATGACAAGACATATCACATCGCCATGTCGCGAAACCAGGAGGAGTACAACTTTCATACATTAGTACATGTATATTATAATTGTCGAACTTAGTAAACTTGTATAAAGTCGACTTAAAGTGTACCTCAAGTCAAAAAATTCAAAATTATACATTAAAGAGCATGAAAAATGAATTCTAACAGTTCAGCTCCCATCTTCATAGCACATTCCTGAGCTGAGATATAAAATGATGAATCTTATTCACTTAAAACAAATTTATCCATTAGGCAATAATTTGTGACTTTCTTGTTGTACAACTCGCGTAACCTGTTTTGTTTCCCTTTAAAATTAAAATTTTTTATGACCTTGAACACTTCCTTTCTGCTTGCACAGCATGTTGCACAGAGAGGGCTTAATTAATTACATCTCCCCATTACAGTAAAAGTGATATTACACCTTGGCGCTAGGTGCAGTAACTTTTAGAAAAACAAAGAAATACAAAGATTGTAATTTGAGTAATACAACAATGACATCACAAATTATTGCACAATGTACCATTTTCAGTTGAGTGAAGAAACTTCAACATTTCATATCTCAGCTCAGGAATGTCCTATGAAGATGGGAGTTGGACTGTTGGAATTCATTTTTAATGTTCTTTAATATACATTTTTTAATTTTTTTACTTGAGGTACACTTTAAGATCTCAATCAGTGGGAGACCCTGCAGAAGAGTTGAGCCACTGGGAGAGTTGAGCCACCACTTGTTTCTACCATTTTTAGAAGTGGCATGCACCCTCGGGCATATGTTATGTTTAGCAGGTACCACCAATGTCATTTTGCCTGAGGCCATTAATAGAGAAACAACTTCATGAAAATGTGTTGAACAAAAGTCTTCAAATTGCACCAAGAAGTGGAATTCTAAGAAACAGGTATGTTGCTTTATATTACTCATATGACAGCGGTCAATTTAATCACACCTGTTGCACTTTACAGCATGAGGAATGTATATTAATATGACAAATTACATTCTACTTGATAACAATTCTTCATGTGGAACTAGCACATTTTTTTAAATATGGCCGTAATTAATTAGGAGAGTTGAACCACACTACATGAGGAGAGTTGAACCATGGCTCAACTCTCCTTGAACATGGCTCAACTCTCCTATATTAACTGTAATTAACTGAAAGTGAGAATTCATTTGTTTTTCAGAATAATGCCACAAGAATACACGCGTAAAACACAGCGAGTAATCCTGATGTCCTCCAGCGTGCGGCAGATGCTGTTAGAGGGGGTCACAGTGTTCGCTCTGCTGCAGCGATGTTCAATGTCGTACCCAACTACAGTTCCCCTGCAGCTTGGCAAAATGGGGCATTTAATAAAATGATCGTGCGTACATGCACCACTGCATTCATACCTTTGTATTTGTTCGTAATATTACTTTACAATGTCATGTCATACATGTTCAACAGTGAGGTGATAAAAAAGCAGCATCATACATGCCCACAATGTTTCTGAAAAAGGGTTTTTTTTTTATTGAACCCCTGAGATCTTTCATACTAATTCCCATTTTATATCCCAACATTAAATATATTTTATACTTACAGTTTTGAACAATGTGTGACTGTCCAGCATTTGGGGGCAAATGTTACTAAGTTTGTTTTGGGTCACTTGGAGGGCAACTTACATGTCTCTGTGCACACGCAAAAAGTAGAGCAAAGAGTCTAGCCATAAGACGGGGAAGGGTGGGTGAGACCAGTGACCTAAGGAGGAAGGGGGAATGTATAGACAACAAATGAACTTCTCTGCCAGTTTAGTCTTCACTTGTTGTTACTGTAGGCCGGGGTGGCTATTGCACCATTTTGAATTCAGAGACCTCTACTAAAATCGAGGAGAATATGGGGGCTCCCTCCCATCTGACCCAATCTGCCCATGATTAATATCTGACTACACACCTGCTGTAGAGTGCTACCGTTCTGTCCTACAGGATACGGCAATATTTTCTATGCACCTTCTGTATAATTCTATAAGTATATATTATTATTTTAATTATGTAGGCCTAATTGTATTCAATAATCTAGTAGTTTGTTAGTTACTCTTTGCTTAAGTCACCCTTTTATTCAACCTGTATTCCTCTAGAGTATCCACTTAGAATAAACTGAATCATTACTGAACCACATCATCTCTTACTGTTGTTATCTAATAGTGTTTATGTAATGGCTCAACTCTCCCCAAGTCTATGCTCAACTCTCTTTGGTCTTGGGGAGAGTTGAGCCAATTTCATTTTTTATTTTGAACCACAAAATTTGAACATATGCTTTAACCGCAAAAAGTTTTCAACCAACTTAAATTGTAACCTAACAATTGTATTTTATTCCATTGACAAAGAACTCCAGGTCTTTTGTGTGAAAAGGGAAATATCAGCGAAAACCCGAAAAATGGCTCAACTCTCCTGGGTCTCCCCTAGTCCAATGAAAATTGAAATTATTCACATTTGATGGGATACTACCTTTAAACAGTCCTAAAGAAAATGCATTGGCTTGATCTCAATTTGCTGTTTGTTCTGAACTTTGAAGGAGATGAAAAATTTGACTGATTTTGGTTAACTTGTATTCTCACTTTCATTCAAAAATAAGGTTAGTATATCAGCGGAATACTGAATTCAAGGCATCAATTCGAATACCCCTATTTCCTATTTAGTTACTGTTTCTAATTTTTTAAGGTAAATACTTCAGCACTAAAACAAAGATGCAAGGATTTAACGGACAACCTTGTCAAACCACGATGGGCCAAATTAAAGCTACATGATTCTTTACTGATCAGTTTAGACTACAACTGAGGTAAGGAAATAATCACTGAAAACCTCAAGAGTAATGTCCTTCGCACACAGAGTTGGCTAAGTATAAAATTCGTGCACACAGTATTCCTTACAGCTAAAGCAGGGGTGGCGCCAGGATTTGCCCAACAGGGGGGCCAAGCTCCCCGACAAGGGGGCCAGCATTTCAAGTCCCCGACAAAGGCGATGAGTAAGTCCCAGTGGGACGTGACTTGGTAGAATCTGAGGCGCGCGTAGCGCGCCGAAATTTAGGCATCTTTTTTTAACAAATATTTAAAAATCTGGAGTTTGTTTAGAAGAAATATTAAAAAAATGTCTTTTGTAAGGACCATTAAAGACGTTGGGGTGTTTATTGAAGGATTTGTACTTCATAAAAATAAAAAAACGTTACATAGGCGACATGCAGCTGGAACTCTCTTGGGGTTACGCATTTCATCGCACAAGGCCTAGGTACTAAGGCTTTCAGACGAAACTGGAAATGTGCCAGGAAAATTTTTCCCCTTTTTGAACGAATATTTGAAAATTAACAGCTTCTCATATTGGAGAAATTTTAGAATGTTATGAAACAATTTGCTTTTTGGGTAAGGTTACAGTGAAACTTTTGGGCTTTTTATTGAATGATATGCCTGTCAAGAGCAATTGTTGGAGTGATTAAGAACGTTAAATTGGGTGTTTTATTGTACGGAGTATCCATCGAAAATGAAAAAGTTTATCGTTTTTAACAAATATTAGAGAATCTGAAGGTTATATTGGTGGAACTGTAATTTTATGACAGATTTTGGGGGTTTATGGAAGAATCTGGCCCTCTTATGAGAAAAATCAAGAAGGGGGTGATTTGTAGTTTTGTTGGAGTTTCTGAATTACATCATGGAGACAAAGGCCCTCGGAATTTCCCTCGCGGAAAAAGTTTGGCTTCCCATATATTTCAAGTCTTATATTTGTATATTGACATATACGTACGGGAGTGTTTCAATTTGGTAGGAGGCTGAATAGTCTGTTTTGTCTGAAAAATGTGATCCTGCCCGAAAAACTAACGAGAAGTGCACAGAAATTTTTGGTACATTAAAAACCCCAGACAGCCGGAAATGGCATTTCCCAGGCTGGTAACCAGAAACAAAGCAGTCTTTATTTTCAGCTTTATTCGCTTTAAAATTTTAACTTCATATTTCCCTCAAACGAAGAATAATTTGCAAGCATACTTTGTTCTGCTGAGTAATCTATTCGATCAAAACACTATCAAAGCGGAGCGCCACCATAACTTGGCGCGGGGCGTATAGAAAATTTAAAAAAAGTCTTACCCTCAGACAGACGGAAATGGCATTTCCAGACTTGTTACTAGAAATAGAGCAGTCATTATTTACAAAAGTTTCACTTTAATAGAAAAAAACAACTTGCTATGTGATCAAAAAAGGTACCGCTACATTTTAATGAAATGGTCTTGTCTTCTTCAGGGGGAAAACTATGTAACCGAATTAAAACATACCACTTTTTACTCTCTTGAGACTCCTCGTTGTATTCAATTGCGAGGTCCACTAAATTTATGTTATTTTCTATGTGACTATCCGAAATCTCGACAATAAATGATTTTCTTCCCGCCGACGTCTTTGAAAAAAAAGTCACGTAACAAGGAGGTAGCTTCAAATGAAAACGGCCTGCCGATTGTCATTACCGTTGCTCGAATTCGGATGTCGGGGCAGGACAGATGGCAAACCATCTGGGCACTGCAAGCACCTGAACAACTTCTCGTCCGTTTTGTAAGGAAAACTAGTAAAGTAAAATCAAGGAGATCGTCCTGGGACTAACTTTTATCGGGTTTACATCTCTTTAATCGTGGGCCTATAGATGAAGGCTCCCTGACGAAACTGGATCTTCTCAACGAAAGCAGCCTTCCCCGATGGGGGCATGGTCCCTGGTTCCCCGCTGGTGCCACCCTTGGTTACGTCTGCACGTGAAATTTCCAGGTCCCTAACACTAGTCTTGGTTATGGGTGGCCTTGTGCGCACGGATTTAAGATGGGACAAGGTACATGTAATAAGTTTTAACAAAGCTTTATGAACTATGAGAATTAATTGAAAATCAAATCCTCAATGTGTTAAAACAGTGCTTTTAGGAGAAATATGTTCAAGGTCACTCATCCAGTAATTTCAGTTCTTGCGGATTTTTTTTTAATATATTTGTTATTTTTTAGGATTCCACGACGAAACCACCGACCTTCCCCGACGGGGGGCCAGTGTCCACCTGGCTCCCTCCCCCGTTGGCGCCACCCCTGAGCAAAAGAAAGACTGTAACAAATATTTCAAAACCGAGAGCTAACATTGGAGAGAATTTAGAATTTCATTAAAAAAGACAGCACATTTTTTACAGTGCTGATTTCCATTTTCTACTGTGAAATTACAAATCTATATAGTTGACCGGTGTGTCTTGATGATCTGGTCACTTTGTCCAATGGCATAAATTCCGATTTTTCATTTCAAGAGAAAAGTTTAAACAAGACTGCTACATTGGGCCGGGTCGTCTTTTTATTTTGCGTCGCGCTTAGCCGGCGGAAAAGTTTTCATTTGAAAAAAAAAACCCCACAATTCCGCATGCTCTGCTAATTGAGATAAAATAGGGCTGGATAATGGGATTTTTGACAATATACGCAAATATAGCATATGGATATAAACGGTCTCGGGCATTTTTTTTTTTTTTTTGAGAAGGGGGTAGGCTTGAGAACATTTGGGGGACTTGAGTCGCCAAAGTAGAACTGCAACTGCAACTGGACCTGGGTAGGACTTTAAACTGCATCCGGTTGTGGAGTTTGTTTAAACGTGGGAATAATGAGGTTACCCAACTGCCTCCGGGGCACCCTTGGGCAAGCTGGTGTACCTGTGTATTTGCCCTGTGCTTTTTACGTGTTGTTGCCTTCGGGCGTGTTGTTGCCTTCGGGGCGGTGTTGACTCCGGGTGTGGGATGGCCATAAAGGGTAGTGTGGGATGATCTTGTTTTTTGTTGTCTTGGGGGTTGATGTGAGGTTGATGTGTAAAACGGTTGTGGATGAGTTGGCGGGTTGTTTGGGTGCTGGGGTAGGGATGGATCATCTTTTTCGTTTGTTACAAACCTTTTGGTTCCCTGTGTGTGGATGGTTAGAGTTTGTGTTTTTGTCCGGCCGGTTTGAGTTGTCTATTTGTTACAACGTGCCCGTTTCTAAGTACGTTTTTAAAAGTAGAACTGCAACTGGTAATTATATAATACTGAAGTCCTAAAAGATATAAAAGATACTTTGAGTAGAAACCGGAGCAAGTTAAAATATTTCGCTGTGCTTTGAAATAAGTTTGGGGTGTCTTCTCTTGCCTTTTAAGTACCCTTTGAGTGGCTATTCCACCGTTGACACCGACGCATTAGCACCGACATATTGGAACCAATTGTATTGGAATAACACAGAATGTTACAAAGAATTACACTTAAATGCGATCACTTTTCCAAGGTGCATTACCTCGGTCAGTTTGCCAATGTTACCTTATTATTCACATTATTTTCAGCCCATTTAGTTCTTAACATTTAGTGTTCGTATAGAGAAATGTCATATTGGCAAATTAAATTTAAACAGTGTTTGCAAGTCTATAAGAGCTTAATTCAATTTTTATAGAAAAGGAGCGTGTGCGAAGTCTTTTATCATCCAATCAATTAATTTGACTTCCCTGTGAACGTCTTCAGATTAGAATTTACACAAATTTAGTAACTTCAACAAAACAAATTGTATGCATTATTCTGTACATAAAATGGTTGCAACTTTTCATTTATATAGTTTACAGAAGTCGGTATATTACTTTCTGCGCAAAAAATTAATTCAACAAATAATTTGAATGCAAATTAAATTCGAAAATTATCTTTCTTTCGATTGTAATTGCTGCAGGGTGAAGAATGAAATGAGAAAAAACCCAAAATAAATATTTTTTTTGTCTCGGGATCATTATAGAAACATGCAAATTTCGATTGTTACTCCTTTTTCCATTAGCAATAGGAGTCTGTCTGTAAGTATTCGATGATAAAAAATAAAATAAAAGCACTATAAATCTTAGTTTCGCTAATGTTAATGAGAGAAAGCTTAAAAAGTGAGTAAATTTTCGTTGCCAAATTTAAATTGTAGGTTAACTACGGTACTTACAATAAGAGAGACGGGTGCAGGGACTATTTGTACAGGGTACATCAACATAGAAATACTTTTTACGTTTAGCATACGACAAAATAAAAGCTTTCATACAAAAATAAGTCGAATAGTGTTTCAGCTTCTCGTTTACTAGAATGTATAGAATAGATGACAACTATTGCTAAAGAACCTACTGATACTGTGCTTGATGTTCGGCATAAGCAATGGGGTAGGGAAAACAAGCTAGTGAGTTAATACTGGAAAAAGGGCCGTGACCGTCTCGACTTAAACCTATTGGGTAGAAACTGGGCCTTAAAACTGCATCTAACTACAACATGTCATGAAATAAATCCTTTATACACCTTAATGTATAATGATAAATTTTTCTGCTATAGAAAATTGAATTACTAGTTTTTGCAAACCGATATAATTTCAAATAAACGGGTGTGCAAAATTTGTTCAAGTGACACAATACTTTAAGTCCACAATATTTACTGTGTATATTGGTTCTATTCACAAACCACTCTTTGTTGTGATTTAAATAAAGTTGTCTATTTGTTTGTTCTTAGAAGTACTCATTTATTTGTAATGCGCACATTGCAGCTGTTTTTTAAATGCAACAACATAATGTGAGTTAAAATAAATACTTAGTTCATTTAAGGATGAATAACTACAAGAGCACAAACAAAGCGCCCAAATGTATTACATATTGAACATAGAGAAATGAATATCAACATTCCTTATGTTTTCAACAAAATAAGCGAACACATTTTAAATGGATTAGCCATTGTTATATTTTAGTGTTGACAAAATTTCGCTTACGTAATTCCCTTTACATATTAATATTCTTCTTACCTGACAACTTTTCCGTGTTGGTCTGCTGCTCCGACATAATTAGTCCAGTCTACTCTCTTGGTAACTTTGTTAGCTTCAGCGACCACATTCTCAAAACGATTTCCAGGACAAACGGTTGCGTATGGCGGTGTTTTATCGCCTAGAAAAAATCAGGTTAAGATCGATATATTAGTCCAAATTATGATGTTGGTATCAGGCAGTACTGTAAGATTTGTTAATAACATGTTCAGTTCCCTCAGTGGATGACTTTAAAGAGAAACTTGAAATCATTTGATCTGCAGTTGTACTTACAGTGTACTTTAGTCTTACTGTCACAATTACTACAGATTTTGCCTTTACCGTGGTCGGATGTATTTTGTAAATAATTATCCCATATGAGCTGTCTTGCAGGGTATTTTACTTTTATCGTGATCAACATGTCTAAGTATTTTATACAAAAACACCCACCACTTGTTATAAAATTACTATTTTTCACTTCAATTTGGAAAATTTTATTGCCTATGAACGAACAAAGAATTGAAAAGATTATAAAGGCCCAATTCTCTCACCCCAAACAGTACCAATTCTCCTAACTTTTTTACTTAAGCCCCTCCCACAATTGTCTGAAATTCATTCTCATCCAGACACAATGTCAGTTTATTGCTTCAGGGTGAGTATAAAAAAAGCTTAATGGGTATAATCAAAGTACTCTCTTAGTACAGTTCATGCTGTGAAATATAAGCTTTGGTACTCTGCACTGTTTGAATTAGTTGTCAGTCAAAGAGCTGAGCCAATTGCGAAAAGTTTAATTATTTATACATTATGTCAATTTACAGATAATATCTGTAAAATTTTGCAGAACATGTCTGTTTTTCATATTTACGAGAATCTTCTGTAAATTGAACAGAGATTTTACGTATTCCCAGCAGTTTTCTGAAAAATGTGATTTGCATATGCAAATAAAAAATGATGTGCACTGTATAACAAGAAATTTCCTAACTGGCTAACAATAACCCTAGTCCCTAACCTAACCCCTACCCCGAAATGTGGGCCCGTTAAAACAAATATTTGTAAATGTTGTGCTTGAATTGCAGAAGATTGTACACTCTAAAAAATATTGGGCAAATATTTGCCCAACTTTTTACCAACACTGGGTATATATGTGTCCTCCCAACAATTGGGCAAACTGTTGGGAAAATGGTGTTGGGCAATGCAACTACCCAGTAGTTGGGCACTACTGAATGACCAACTTTTAATCAACACTGGGTATATATGTGTCCTCCCAACTGTTGGGCAAACTGTTGGGCAAATGGTGTTGGGCAATGCAACTATCCAGTATGTTGGGTGCTTGTTTGGATTAAAATAATTTCAATATAACAAAGTACAAAGTACCCTAACACATACACCGTTTATCCTCCAAGAGTGATTGGGGCACCAGCGGTTTTTTTTCTAAAAGTCCCCACGACTTTCTGGCAAAGAGCCAAGGGGCGAAAACGAAACGATTACTCCCGGAGGAGTTCTGCTCCCTTAAGGAGCTTAACGTCCCAAATGGACAAGTACGCCCTCCCAAGGGCAAACACTGAGTGGTCCTGCTCTAGACTGGCTGAATAGAACAGAAGCCACAACCTGGATGCAGTTTAACGTCATGCACCAGCGACGATGCACTTGGTAAGTAAACAGTGAAGTGTGTAGTTTAAAGTTTCAAACTCAATCGTGAACTTTGTATTTCTTCTCCCATTGATTATGTAGCAATGAAAACTTTTTTCTACGCGACCATTGCTCTTTAAGTACTTTCGTCCAGATTTTTACTGCTATTCTACCGTTAGCTTTTTATTTACCAAATACAACCTTATTCAACCATGAGATCTTATAATGAACCACTTATATTACAATAATTATCTGTAAAACTTAACTGATCTTTAACTAATCATCTGATTGGTCAATTACATTTTACCCAACTGTTGGATACTTTTAAAACTTGCCCAACACCTTTAACCAACACCTGGATTTACCCAACTTTAATTTGCCCAACAATATGGGTACAGTTGTTTACCCATTTGTTGGGCATTTTGTATTTTGCCCAACACTTTTTACCCAACAGTTTTTAGAGTGTAGATTTGAGGTTCCATGTATAGGCCTAAGTTAAACTGAAGATTTTGGGGATTATTGAAGAATCTGCGCTTCCTATTAGCATATATCTAAGATTGTATGCCGTTAGAAGAACGTTGTTGGTACATAATTTTATCTAAAACCTGCGGATTGAGGCTTCCCAATGACAAACTTTCGAAATCAAGAGCCTATATTTAAAATAATTTAGGAAAACAGCAGTGCAGTGGCTCGGACTGATATATGAGCCAGCACTTACAGTAGAGGTAGAAACTGTAGTTTAGGGCGAGCGATGCGAACGGAAATTTTTGTATTTATACACAAATAATTACAAAAATGGGGCTTTTATTGGCGAGAATTCGGAATTTTATGAAGGAAAATACGTGATAACCGTACTGTAGTTGACTTGTATCCCATATCGCACATTTCCGAATTTTTCACTTCTCATAGCCACCTCCTCCCACTGTAGCTACGCCACTGCTTCCACTTTTCCGCTAGGGCTTATCTCGAAGCACGTAAGAGGGGAAAGGACAGTGTAGTCCAAATAACAGCTTTCTGCTTAAAATATGGAAAACGATGGGTACATCCCATTCCCGCTTGTTCACAGCATCTATACGATGAGTAAACTACAAATGGAGATTTTGCAAGCAAACACTGTAATTGTTAACAATTACAGTTTCAGATTTTTTTGCGAAATTACAAAAATTTTTCTGGAATCTCTGCCGCCAGCAAAATTGTGTAAAAAATAACAATTGCGTACTCTAAATTTTACCTAGCTTTTCTGTAATTTGAAATAACAGAAATTGTTTGAAAATTCTGTTGCCAGAAAAATTCTGTAAGAAACAGATTTTTTACAGTGTATGTTTATTGTATTATTAGTTGTTAATGAGTTAAGATGTTGGTCAGTCCTAAACACCGAAAGTCGCTATCTTCTAACGTCTCTCTGTCGACTTTATAATGGAATCCTAGCCTCTAAATTTTGACATCATTTGGATCGTCTCACAATCAATTTCAAATTTCCTCAAATGAAAGGAATTCTATATAAATTCCCAATTACGGTTGAAAGGAATGTATTAAAAAGGTTGCATAAAAGACTTGCATATGCGCCATTAGTAATTATTTGTAGGGGCCGTATACAGTATATCGTCACATGTCTGTGATATATGACATATATACCTAAGGGAATCGAAACGACACCATCAATTTAGCGTTGAGGGCAAGGGTTAACCTGATCATCGAAAAGACATTTTCCGCTGCCGTTTGAATTAAATTTTTCTGTTTATTTATACCTCAACCAACCCCTACAAATAAGGGTCATCGAGTGGCATAGTGGTCTATTTCAGCTGTTGTGACCAATGTGTTTCACGAGTGCATGGGTTCAAATCCCGCTTCATGTACGTTGCTTTTTTTTTGGGTATACTCCGGCTTTCTTCCCAGTTGGCATAGGCTTGCCATTAAAATCGGTTGCCCAGCCGGCGATGTCGGTTGCGCGCCTGACTGAAGCACCCTCGGGTGGAACAGTTAACTAGCCGATTTTGCCTTTTTGCCTACAAATAAATGAAATAAGGAATCATACTGTACATACCTGCAAAAATTAAATTTATTTATCCGACTAGTCCTGTATATATATAAATGTATATGTTGATGTAAATAAATTTCTTTCTTCTGGAAAAAAAAATGACGTTTTACTGCGTTCTCAAACAAAAGTTACATTTAAGGCACGCACCCCACTCCTTATTCCCATAGTGACGCCTCTAGTAAATAAATGGGGGAATAAATAACTTACAAGAAGGAGCACTTCGTCTGCGTCTTCTTCTTGACCATGCGTCTAAAGAATGTAAGAATGTTTATGAAAATTAAATCAAGCATGAACCACAGCTGTTGTCAATACGTTGTTAAAAGTATTCAATTATTTTAAGTTTTGTGAAGTGATCTTGCAAAAATTGGGCCTATAACGTGGGGGTTTTGTGTAAGAGTTGCTAAAAGGGCCAATTCTCTCACCCCAAACAGTACCGATTCTCCTAACCCTCTTACCTAAGCCCCTCCCACAATTTCCTGAAATTCATCCTCATCCAGACACACTCTTAGTTCATTGCTTCAGGGTGAGTATAAAAAAGCTTAACGTGTATAATCAAAACACTCTCAGTACAGTTCATTTGTTATATGTAAGCTTTGGTACTCTGCATTGTTTGAATCAGCTGTCAGTCAAAGAGCTGAGCCAATTGAGAACATCGGTAGACCCCTATAATCTACAAGAATTGAAGTTTGGGGTGAGAGGATTGGTCCCTTAAAGGACCAGTTGTGCAATTCGCTTTCCTTTCTGAACTTATTCTTAACCATAGTGATAGAGACATTAAAACGACGTTCAGGTTAGAAGAAACGTTAATTTTGAGTAAATTACTGTCAAATGAAATCCATGAATAAGTTGACGGGTAAACAAATTCTACACCAGGCGCGTAGCCAGGATTGTGTCATGGGAAGGGTTTTGCTGTCATTGGGGGGGGGGAGGTTGGGTTGGGGTTGGGGGTTGTGTCATGGGGGTTGGGGCACGATATGACGGAAAAGTCTAAGGATAGAGAGAAAATCCGCTATTTTAGGTGTTTTTTGCATTGCAAGTTGGGTCATGGGGGGTCTAACCCCCAAAACCCTCCCACTGTTTTGCACAGATGCATGACCAGAGAGTCTCCAATGCATAACCATTAACGACGTTAGACCGAGATCATGGATCATTTTTTGTTAACTCTAAGCCAATGTTTACTTTACTTTCCCGTTTTCTAAATATTGAAAAACAAAATGTTTTTTCTATTTTTTGATATTGTACTAAGTTGATTAGATAAAGACACTCGTATTTCAACCCTCTTAGGGTTGTTTTTATTACAAGAAAAGTGTCTTGTGTAATGCAAAAATAAAAGGGTGAAAAGATTGTTTTAAAAAAAGTCCTTACCGCTTGGAGTTATGGAACAAAGAATAATGACGAACAGTGGCGTAACCACGGCGGGGTGGGGGTGGGGTAGAACCCCCCATGACCCAACCTTGCAATGCAAAAAAACACCTAAAGTAGCGGTTTTTTCTCTCTATCCTTATACTTTTCCTACATGTCCTGCCCAACCGCCCCCCCCCCCTCATGACACCAAACACCCCCATGACATTATCCTGGCTACGCGCCCGATGACGACACACACTAGAAACAGTTCATGGTGTCAAAAACCAGCTAACTTCTCCTAACTTCAAACCGATGAACGCATATTAGATCTGACGCCTTTAATGTAAAATTCTTGAAGAAACGGGTCTTTTTAAACAAAATTCTTGCATCTAGTAATTTTATTGTTAGTTTTGAGCCTGTGTTTACTGTACTTGCCCATATTCTAAATACTGAAAAACAAAATTGTCATTCTTATTTTTAAAATCGTGTTAAGTTGATTAGAACAAAACACTCGCATTTCTATCCACTTGAAGTTGCTTTTTTTACAAGTAAAATTTCTCGGTATAATGCAAAAATTAAAGAGTGAAAAGATTTTTTTAAAAAAAAAATTAAGTCCTTACCGCTTGGATTTATTGAGCAAAGAACAATGACGACATATACTACAAACAGTTTCATGGTTTCAAAACCACCAGCTTCTGCTAACTTCAAACCGGTGAACGTATTTTAGATCTAACGTCTTCAATGTAAAATTCTAGAAGAAACAAGTCTTTTTATTAAAATTCTTGCAATTTGTAATTTTATTGATTTTTCTACTGCCGCTTGGTTTCTACATTTTTACAAGAAGCAACGCCACTAAACTCCAGGTGGTAAATATGGCTTTAAGGCACTTCAGAGAACTTTTATTGTTACAAAGTAATATATGCTTATTGAAAACAAGAATAGGCAAGTGATCTGCCCACAAATGATTTATTCCCTATAAATTGATAGATATTTTATAGGGGTAACTTGGTAATCAGACTCGTATTTACATCCATTATATAACACTCTCTTTGGGGTTTAACAACAGGTGTTCAAGTATACATTGGTAACAGACGGCGCAAATGTTCTTTTTTATTGTATTTGCGTGCTTTAATACATTCTTGTGGTCATTCGATGTGAATGCAAATTTAATTGGTTTTTATAAATTGCACTAAATGTAAAATCATAATTTTTATGTTCTTTTAGATATGTTTATCCTTCTCTGGTTTCAATTTTGCGTTGAGATATCAGGTTGTCCAACGATTTGAATACACGTGAAATCCGCCCTGCTGGCACAGGACCGTTGAAGCGTCTGTGACACCAGGCGCGCGTATATGTGTGTGAAAGAGAGTTAGCTGAAATTGTCAGATGATAAACCGTTTTTGGATGCAAATTAATGCTTCCTTTTTAAATGTTAAAGCTGATTTTGAAGGCGTAAGAAAAGTGGGTGAACAGGGGGAGACGGCCCCCACTTTCCCGAGAGGTGGCGAGATTTGCTTCCGTCTCCAACTTTTTAATACTAATAAAGGGGAGTTACTGTCAAATTAGCATTTTAAAGCAAAAGATAAATCTGGACAAAAACTGCATGGTATCTACTTATTAGCCTGGGAAATGCCATTTCCGACAGTCTAGATTGCCATGATTTTTTAACACCTCGTACCAAATGATCATGGTGGCGCTCAGTGTTGGTATCGTTCGGGCAGGGTTATATATTTCATCGATCAGGCATGATAATCCTCTGCCCTCCTAACTGAAATGCTCCCATATATCCATGACTATGCAGCATTAGCGTAGCCACGGGGGTGGGGTAGGCGTTGAGGAGTAAGGGGGCTGGGGGTTGAGGGTTAGAACCCCCATGACTCAACCTTGCAATAAACACCTAAAATAGCCGTTTCTTCCTCATGTCGTGCCCCAAACCCCCATGGTACCACCCCCACCCCACCCCCATGACACAATGCTGGCTACGTGCCTGCCATGCAGTCAGTCTCTTAGAGCCTTCTAGTTAAGTGGTCTGTGTAGATCGGTTTTGTAGCTGTTCATCAGTCCAGATATATTTATAGCCATATGCGTTCTAGAGTGTGTACATATACTGGAGTTAGTGTTTGACGTACCCTGGTTGGTTAGGACCAAACACTTTCTTCAAGGTAAAGATTTTTTGTTAACATTGGCCTACGACACACGATTGTTCACGGTTGATTTTTGGATAGCTCTTACTGGCTGAAAAACCAAAAATTCAATAATTTGTTTTGGTGTAAGGAGAAGAGTGATGTATCCTCAGTCCGAAAATAAGGAACTTGGAAATTCTTAAGAAAGGGGGCTTTCTGGCCGCATGGATTTCCATTAGAAAAGAAACTAATTGAAGATACAGAATGCTATTCCATATGTCCTACTTGAACAGTTTAAACGTAAAACAGATGACAAAACTTCTCCGGTGGCTTCCTCTAAAACTGCAAAGAGGTGTACATTAATAATAAATTAAAACTTTAAATATTTCTTGTGTTATTCTGAGGATAAAGGCTCTAACATTTCCAGTAGTAGCATGGCAGATTTGTGGTAGTCTGTATGGTCGTATTCAAGGTGTCGAATATAGAAGATTGCAACGTATTTCATTTACACCTGCAGTCCGATATTAATAAAGAAGGAAAAGGCTGCTAGCTTTGCACACTCTTTCGATTTGTTCTTCCGGGGAGTAAACGAAAAGCCTGTGTAAAGTGAGCAGTAAGTAAGAAAGCAACAATTACGGGGAATTCCCTTCAAAGTCATAAACGCAAGAAGGTTTTCACTTGAACTGCCTTGAACTTAGGCTACCTGTCGCATCCATGCTTAAGTTCATTGTACTTCTGTGTCACGCTAACGTACATGGTAAGGATTTTTAATCACATGACAGTGTCATTGGGTATAAACATCGCTTCGAATGGAGGTTTGCACCTTCACAGCCAAACAGCGCGCAATTCTGTGAATGTAGTCCTATTTTCCATGTTTTTTCTTTAACATTACACTGGCTGAAGTATACCTGAAGTTAAGAGTTCACAGTTTCATCTGGTGATTTGATGCAAAGCAGTTATTCATCAGTCCCAAGCCACTGTGGTGCAAGTCAAACTTTCTGAAAAGTCCCTGATACCCCGAAAGTGTTGTCACTACGAGGGCTGCGAGGGACTGGTAACGATCCACACTGGTGGTGGCACACTTCCTCAAAAAAAAAAAAGCTCATTACAGTCCCCCGCCTCTCAGAATGGTCTAACTAGATCCCCCGGCCGGTACGACCTTGGCTTCAAATGGAGTATTTTGTCGTCTGCTACATCCTTTAAGTTGCTAGGACAAACAGTTATCACTGGGACATTTCCTCTCCAATTCTTTAGGGCGAAACAGTATAAGAAATATTCCGGATTATAAAAACAAATATTCCTCGATAGTTTTAAAGACATGATAAAAAATAAATGAAATATAAATACCTTATTTATAATAAGTAGGTTAGTGAATGTATCTTCAACTATTTTAAATGACGTAGAGAGACGTTGGACAGGAAATAGACTATCTACACCCTCTTGAGTACATCATATCTCCAAGCTAGGGCTTCAACCTTCAAGGGGGTCTAGTATTCTTCTAAATCAAATGCAAAAATCTGTCGTTCGTCAAGATGCTCGCACACGTATCCAAAAGAGGTCGTCTGCAGTGTAAAATTGGATAGCATTTTGCACTGCAACAACCTCATAACATTTAAAGTCGTAAGAAAATTTAACAAAACACAACCGTTGTTTTAGTTAATACGTACCTATGGACTGGCATGACTGCAAATCGATTGAATGTTATGTCAAAACTATAGAGCATATGAATCTATATCTGGTTATTTCGGGAAATTTCTGGGAAATTTCCACTAGATAACGTTTAGAGAATCTGGACTTGAATTCTCTTCAGCTCTTGACACATGTAGTGCCTTATTTAAGCCTATGAAGAATCGGTATTCATTTATTGCTACTGATGCGAGTCAGTGGCTGCGCCAATGGCAGTGGCGTAGCTACAGGGGGGAGGGGGGCAAGTTGCCCCCCCCCCCCTGGAAAATTTTTTGGGGAAATTTGATGAATCTTATTATTATTACAAGAATTTCACAAGAATTTCTCAAAATTTTTGTTAGAATAAGAAATTGTGAGACATTTCTCATACATAATTCGTATTTTCATGCAACAAATTAACTCAGATTTCGTCAGTGTCGCATGAACCGGCCCAATTCGCGTTCCACAGAAATGTCCTCGCCGCGTAGATTGAATGTTCTCTTGTGCTTGTATACGCACGGGGGTTATGATCAGTGCATTTCAGTGCACAGGAAGCTGTTATTCAGGTGATACTTTGGGAATTCAGTAAAAGGATGTGAAAACTGACAAGTCACTACCGTAGACCCCCGAGGTTGTTATGTTCTTCTACAAGCTAGCAGTACCTGTACGATTTTACTCTGTGTACATAACGATGGATGGGGCTGAAACACTCCATGGCCAACGATAAACTTAAAGTTAATCTAGAAATTAGAATTAACGGGATCCGTTGGCACACTTAGATTTTGTTACTTAGCCTTATCCTTGGAGGCTTACAACCTGGTTCGGGAAAATAGCTTTCTGCTCACTTTGAGTGTAACAATAAATGGACAATGAGTACCTTGTAACCTTCTACACTTAATAGACTGCTTTTCTCACAGGATATCCTGTGTGATCGAGCCACCATTAGGCCTCTTTAGTGGCGTGCGAAGGGGAGACCATTGGACCATGCCCCCCTCACAGATGCAATTTTTCTTTGTTCTTAAAAATACGTAGTCTAACTTTATCAACACAGATTTTACTTCAAAAGATAGCATATGTGGCACCAGATTGCTTATAAGGACACCCAATTTTTCAAAAAATTTCAAAGGGGAAGGATTGTCCCTGCAAGGTCTTTCAGTGATGCCAATTTTTTTTTTTTTCAATTCCTATACAAATAGACCTAAGCAAATTCTGTCAAATTCCAATTTTTTACTTAGAAAAGGTAGACTCTGTTTCCCACTGGTGGCATCTATCAAAAGACTTCATGCTTAGATTTTCTTTACAAGCATAAATACGCTATTTTGACCATCTGATTTTTCGAAATTGGAGTCTGATTTTTCGAAATTTTCTTTACGCTCCGCGCCAACCAATGGTGGCGCTTCGCTCAGTCTTTTGGGCAAAATAACATATTTGGGGTAAAATTAGCTCTTAGCTCTCTGATCACTTTGCAGTTTGCGAACATATTTTGAAGTGAGCATTTTATTGCAAACGACAAAAGAAGAAAGCGACTGGCTAGATTCTTCGTATAAGCCTAGAAAATGCTATTTCCGGCCATCTAAGGGGTCTAATTTTTCCAAATTTTCTCTACGCTCCGCGCAAACTAATGATGGCGCTCCGCTTAGATAATCTTTATGACAAAATAACATTTTGTGGCCAAGAAAAACCACAAATACCGATCAATGCTCTTTTATTTTGACTCCTAAAAGTGTGCAAATTTAATGACAAGTTTTTCTTCGTAAGGTAGCACAAATGGCATAAAAAGAAATGCATGTCAAGGCACAAAAGTTTCAGTTTTATCCTCATGAACCACCACAATTCAACCTTTAACACTGTTCCTGTCAAAGTCGAAAATCTTGCACCATTTTGCATGTAGGCTCCTTGGAAACGTCAAAAATTTCCGGACACCCCTCCCCTTGACCATACCGCATGCCCTTCCCCCTTCAGAGAAATCCTGCGTACGCCACTGCGTTAGTACATACAAATAAACCAGATATTGTTTACCAAAATAATATACTTTGTTATTTCCGATTGCTCTATGTTATACTTTAAAATTAAAATGCAGGTAATATTACAACATGACATGGTAATGTGGTTATACTTGTAAGTTTGCATATTTTATATGAAATACATACACATTGACCGGGAAAAGCTTTGGGGAAATTTCATACCTTTGCCCCCCCCCCCTCCTGGAAAAAATCCTAGCTACGCCACTGGCCAATGGACACATGCCCCGGAAAGACCTCGTGCCCCCTTCTCATGTGCCAACTTAGATAAGTTATTAGACAAAAAAGATAGGTTTCCTGTAGTCTGAGTCACTGAGACTTCCACTGGTTGTAAGATTTGATCCTTTTTTAAAAAAAGGCAGCAATTTTCATTTACTTCAACAGCATATTGCCCAGAACACTTGAAAAATGTCATTCCCGGCTATCTGATAGGTTGCGGCTTTTCAAATTTTCTGCACGCTCCAATCTGCGTTAATTGAAGGTGACGTTCAGCTCAGGTAACCGTTTGGGTAGAATTTCATTTTTCCTTGAAAGAATCAGATTTAATTGTCCATCCACTGCGCTCCCTCTATAGTTCAACTTTCCTCTCCCCTTTTCAAAATGTCAGTTCCGCTCTTGTCTTGGTTGTAGTTTCATAGTTTTGTTACCAATAAAATCTTACTTGAAGTTACCCAGGTAATTTTTGAGACTAGTTTGAAGTCAAGAGAATGACAAATTGAATTCCTCACAGATATCATCAAAACCCTGGAGATTCTTGAGTTTTGCCCATGGACACCCACCGGGAGCTTTGCCCCTTAACCCCTCCGGACATCCGAGGAGCCGATGTTTTGAAATGTTCTGAACGTTCCGCGCTAACTTATGGTGGCGCTCCGCTTACATAGTCTTTATGGCAAAATTACCGTTTCTTCAGGCAAAAGAACCAAAGAATTAAATGTTCCCGTTCGCCTATGCCGGTCACTGATCAGGGGTGGCGCCAGGATTTGCCCGACAGGGGGACCAGAATTTCAAGGCCCCGACAAAGGTGATGTTTTTCCGGTGGGACGTGACTTGGCAGAATTTGAGGCGTGCGGAGCGCGCCAAAATTTTTGGCTTTGTTTTTAACAAATACTTAAAAATCTGGAGTTTGTTTAAAGTGAAATTAAAATTTTTGAAAGAAATTTGGCCTGTTTTAGTAGCATGAAAAATTTTGGGTGTCTATTGAAGAATCTGTCCTTCATATGGCAAAAATAAAAAAAGGTATAAAGGCGACAGCTGAAATTCTTTTGAGGTAACGCATTAAATCGTACTATAGAACCTACGTGCTAAGGCTTCAAGACGAGACTACAAGCTACTCGGAAAGTTTTCCCTTTTTTGAAGGAAGATTTGAAAATTAAGGGCTTATTATATTTTTTGATAAGGTTTTAATGATTTCTTTTTTTAAAGTTATATGCTTTTCAAGAGCAAAATAGGTAGTAATTCAGGGACCGCGGAGACGGGTGGGAGAGCTAGGGGACATTAGCCCCCGCACTTGTTTTGCTGTGGGCATTTTGGGCCGCCTTAAACTGCATTTATTTTATTGGACATATTGGGCCGTTTCGATGATTAGCCCCGCACTTCAAAATTGGCTCCGCGGCCTCTGGGTAGTATGCCGGGTGATTAACAGAGTTGGCTTAAGTTATTTGTTGTACGGATTATCCATCGGAACTGGCAAAATTTGCCACTTTTAACAATTTGAAGCTAATATTGGAAAAAATGGTAAAGTTTTGCCAGTTTGGGGGTTTTATGGGAGAATTTTACCTTCGAATGAGAAAAATCTAGTAGGGGGGATCTGTAGTTTTGTTGGGGTTACTGAATATTATCATGTAGATTCAGGCCCTCAGACCATATTGGAACATTCTCCCGAGAAAAAAATTTATCTTCGGTTATATTCGAAATTTCACATTTTATTTTATTGTCGCAGGCGCACGGGAGCGTTCCAGTTTGGGAGGGACAGAATCGTTTTTTGTCCGAAAAACGTAACCATGCCCGAAAGGTTGCCCGTCCCCGACCGGGGCATGACCTTGCGCAAACGGACTGAAGATGGGATGAGGGATAGCAGAGCTGGTACGAAGTGATTAAAAACCAATTTAGCCATACATTAATTAAAAAAGCGTTACAAAAGAAAAAAGTTCATAAAGGAAAAATCATGATCATCCATCCAGTAACTTCAGTCCTTTACGTTTTTTATGTTTAGGCCTCCCCGAAAAATTTGCCGTCCCTCTCCGGCGAGGGGAGGGTGGGGGATGGGACAAGGTACATAAGGTTTAACAGAGCTAAGAAGAAGCGATTTAAAATCGTTTCCGATATGTATTAAAACAGCATTACAAAAAAATATGTTCTAGATCATCCATCCAGTAACTTCAGTCCTTGTAGCGTTTTTTATTATTTTTTTTTAATTTTAGGCATCCTCGACGAAACCCGACCTTTCTCGACGTGGGGGGGGGGGGTAGTGTTCCCCGACGGGGGGATGGCCTCCCCGCCCCCCCCCCCCCCTGCTGGCGCCACCCCTGTCACTGATGCTCTTTTATTTTGACTCTTAAAAGTACGTAAATGTAGAAACAAATTTTACTTCAAAAAGTCTGCGCGCGTCTGGGGTTAGACTGCAAGTAAAGCCAAACTTTTTAGTTTTAACTAATACAATTCAAATTATTTTCAAAACTATACCCTTGTCCAAGTCAAAATCTTGCACCATTTTTCTTCAACTCGCCTTGAAAAAAAACGTCAAATTTTCAAGGGAGAGGGGGGGGGGGTGTAAATGTACGCAACCGGTGATAAGAGTGAGCGAGTGATACCGGATGACCTTTGTTCTGTCATGCGCAGCTGTCATCATGAAAGGACTTGTTACCATAGTCTATAGAGGGTGGATGGTCTGGCAAGCTATTGTTAGTATCGAAGTAATGTTATTGTTCTCGAAAACGAAGGTCACGTGGTATTCAGAGTGCACGGCTTTCGTTCAGTGTATATATACACACTTCTGCGCAGTCCTGTACACTTTCAACTTGAAAGAAACTGACAAAAATTGTGTTCTTGCAATATTTAATGAAGAATTTTAGTTTTGCATTTCCATGTAATATCCTTGCTAAGCGATGATTTTGCAATAAACTAATGTGAAAATAGAAGACATCTCCATATAAGCTACGAAGTAACTATAACTATACCCACGTATGCACGTATATAGTGTACCTTGAGTCGGTCAGTACATTGAGTCGGTCATTGCATAAAAATGTATGGCACGTGCACAAAGTACAACGCTTATAGATTGACCGACTCATGGTGTCACAATTCTATACGCTCGCATAGTGTACCAGGCGAACGGTGGCCAGTTAGCTTCAAGTTCAACGGCGCCGACACTGCAAGTTAGCCGAGAACTACAACCACAGTGAAAAATAAATATCTACCTTGACCCTCTACAACAAACCGTCTTCGAATATTTTAGTCCATTAGAGGCATTTTTTCTATAAAAAATAAATGACAGACGTTTTGGCGAACATTCAGAATTGGGTCGTTCAACAGCGTAGACTTGCATGCTGCAAAGTGATCACCGACCGACCACGGTAAGTCAATCCAACCGGAGCTTTATGGCTTGATCCACGTTGCTCTATCGCGCCTTAATGTTAACTTTAAGTAAAGAAGTTTCTCGCAAAAAACAGCTTAGATCTCGTCATTTTTCACAATTCTGTCACTCGACCATTTCAGTGGACATCTTTTGGGCCTATTAGCAACGGGATATATACCTCTAATTATACTTTCTCTTGATCTTTGTCAGGCCTCATCAATTTATGAAGTCTGTTACACTTTTTTGAGTGATGAACTTCAAACACGAGCAGTATGCCTACATGTTTGTTTAGCCAGCTTTAGATGTCATGCATGCACAGTGAACTGAGCGAATGAAAGTTAACATCAACACGGGCTACATTTAGGCTATAGACCTAAAAATGTAAAAATAAACATGATTTCACAACCAATTTCAGAGTGAAGAAGATCACATAAAAAATTGCCCTTCCATATCGAAAAGTTTCGATCATAAACCTCACAAATGCGTTAAAGTGTGTTGTCGCATGGTGTATTGTTGGGGTTTTTCTTTAATGTAGTACTCGGGGTTGTTTTATAAGGTCTGGCTAAATGGGATTTGTGATGTTCGTACTATTACACACCCAGTGAATACTTTTTTGAATGGGCACACCCGTTAATTTTGTCGTAAATCATTTATATATGGGAACTGATGTCTATACGCAAAAATGCGCTTTTCACCCCAAATTTACATAATTTAAAGGATTAATGCTTCTGGCTACAAATATATCGAAATGGCTAAACGCGTTTCTGGTAGCTCCATGTCATAGGTAGCAGGAGGAAAAGAGTTGATTTTATTTGGATCTTTAATTTTGTCATAAATCACGTTTGTGTGACATAAAATGACCCATTATTTTGGGGAAATTCCCCAAAATTATGACGTCACAAAATTTTTAAATCGTCAAAAAACATGTATTCCGAATGCAAATGGGCGTTTCATGGGTTGCTTTCATCCAGACATATCATTTCGAAGCATAACTGATTAAGCTTACCTTATTTAGAACAATTTAGAAATTGTGGTGAAAAATGAGCAAATGATCGTTTTTGAACAAAACTTTTCGATATGCTTCAGGGATTGTAGAAGGGACGATCGAGGCAGGGCATTGTGGGCTATGGTACGTTATGTTCATGGGCTACTCTAGAACTACGGGGTACTATTTTTGTCAGTTCTCGCCAGATTCAAGTAGAATTATAAGTGATAAGAGGCGGCATATAGACTTAAAAGTCTTGTGAAACTTAAAATTATTGATTTGATCTCTTACAAGCTCATGTCAAACCCTGAGATAGGTTATCGTGCAGTCGTAGTCACTTCGCAGAACAAGCTGTGCACCCTGAATACAACGTGACCACGGAAAACGTACTGCCTCAACATATAACCGTTAGCTTTTGTTTCAGTACAATAGCTTGCCAGACCATCTGCCGATATTGACTATGTTGTTACCATAGAGCAGGATGTATGATCCTGTTCTATGGTTGTTACTGAACTCGTTTTTAACCGAACTTTAACAAGTACGCTACGTAATGGTATATTCGGCGTTCAATAGTTGTGTACAACCGCGCCTCAAGATGTGAAGTTCGAATCTGAATTCTGATGCCATGAATTCTCGCCTGAAAAAGTTTGTGAGGAGAGCCTAGAGAAAACGATTAAAATAATTCTCACATGCGAATGTTTCGCAGGATTATATGCAGTGTGTTACCCCTTTCCCAGCGCCATCAGACGGCAAAAGTTTTTTACATTCACCTAGACTAACAGTTAGTAACATAGGCCTAGCCTAGGCCTAGGCCTAGGCCTTGTGTTAAAACTGCGTGTGTACGCTTTCCGCGACGCAGGCCTAGGCTAAAGCCTAAGTACGTTCACACTTGTCCGGCAACGACAGCGGCAACGGTAACGGCAAAAATATCCCACACAATAGAAAATGAAAGACTGTTCACGTTAGCACGGCACCGGCAATCCGGTAAAAATGCGTCTGGCAAAAAAGTAATTGCGCATGGAGCGATTCAACGCCATTTGCCGTATGGCAAAAAACCTACCAACTTCATGGTGTGCAAGCATCTGCCTGTCTGACCAGCGGGAGCCAACGGTACGGGGGCAGGGACGTTCTGTGATATCCCGCCCAAAACAGTGCACAAATTGTCTGTGCAACTACAAGATGCCTTAAAGATCTGACTTATCTGACCAGATTATAGAAAAACTGGCCATTCTTGTCCAAAAAGAATCATTCATATACGATGTGACAAATCAGGGTTACCATGATAAAGTAAAATATTTTAACATGTGTGAAAAATAGCAAAAGAAATGGGGAATCCCCAATTCAATGGTAAATTTTTATATCATTTACGTTGATAGCAGGTATTGTTAGTAGTATTAAAACAATAAGCCATCAATCATAACTTTTGTTTTGTCTGTGATGTAACGTATGCCAGACTTGAAAAAATACATGATTAGTCTATAAATGATTTCCTCTTAAGTAAACACCTATAGGCTACTGCATTGCAATGTTTATTAAGGAACATGGGTCACTCCCCTTTTTTCCTTGAAACGTATGCCTTTTTTGCCTGGCCCGACCTGACTTCTAACCCAGACAAGCATAATGCAGTCATGGTGGCAAAGGAAGAATATGAAAGTAATGTGTGTGTGGGGGGGGGGGGGGCAATTTTGGACTATGCACCTCACTTTACGCCATTGACCAAAAGGTATGATGGGGTGACCGTCGAGTGCGCGGGCCCGTTGAGTGCGCATCTGCATTAACATAGCGTGTAAAAATCTTCAATTGACAGAGCTCTTAGGTGCGCACTCGAGGGTACACTGAGTATACACATTTGATGCTGATTTTTCACTTTTTCTACGAACAAGAAAGATTTATTCTTAAAAAAACTAAATGCCACACCTTATTTTTTCCAAATGAAACTGCGCACTGAAAAAGGTGGGAATATTCGTTTTTTGCCAGCCATGCTGTAATAGATAAGTAAGTATATCCATGCCATCTGCAACAATGCGACAGTGGCTTAGCTAGACTTTTTCCAGGGGCATTGTCTGATAACACTGTCACAAAAGTATTTGGCTCAAGTTCTGTTCAGCTTTAATTATTCTGCTGTGACCATTTTTTCCTCTTCCGCCCTTTCTTCTGATCTATTTGATACCCAATTGCCATTAAAAATATCAGCTCCTCATCAATTTTTGCCATGTTCGATAATCAAATAATGGAACTAGGGAGGTGTGATTAGTTACACCTCCCTGATGGAACAAATTTGTCAGGTTTAAATTCCAGTCAGTATCATCCGGTGAAATTTTTACCGTAGGAGGTAATAATTTTTGCCGCCATATGTGAACAGCTGTGCCGGATTGCTGTTGCCGTTGAACGCACCTTAAGTACGTTGCACAGGTTCCGAATGCCCTAGTCACTGAACATGACCATATAATCCGCTCCTAACGAGTAACATAATGCCTAACGAGTAACATAATAACGTTAGTGTTTACACTCAACAATGGGCTAGCCAGCTATTTCCACAGGTCGGCCAAGCGTACTTTTACAGTATCTCTCATCTCTCATGCTAAACCTCGTGTACTTATAGGCCTACACTATAATAATAGACTTAGGCCTAGTGCTAGTACACATAGCGTTAGGTCTAACGTTAGGCCTATGCATAAGAAGACAATGGAAGTTTACGCACCCCCAAAGACTTTGCACAAAATTAGTCATGATTTCTTACCTTAGGCCTAGGCCTACTTGTTTTTAATCTTCAAATTTCACAAGAATATTCTTGTGACATTTACATTTTCTGATGAAATAAAACAATATGTTATATAGCAGGGCTCATTTTTTTTTTGGGGGGGGGGGTTAGGGTTAGATTACAGGGCATCTATTTAGTCCTCCTTTGCCCTTTCACCTGTTATGTTATGTTATGTTATGTTACGTTACGCTATGTTATGTTAACGTGGAATACCTTATATTTGGTAAATAGAGTGCAAAAGTAATGAAAGAAAAGCATGCAGTTTCTGAAAAAGGAAGTTGAAGGGACGTTGAAGGCCTACACAATTTTATAACTATCTTTTTTTTCTTTCGTTTGGCCTAAGACTTAGTGGGTCAGGTGTTGTGATATAAGAGAATGCAAATGAATGTCGAAAATGATTTTTGGTGGGGATAATTCTTAATCTGGGGTCACCACTGTCACCAAACTTTAAACTCTGAAAACCATGTTCACTCATAACTTATTCATAAGATACAAAACTAATTTGATGTTTATATGGAGACATTACGGTTAGAGAAAAAAATCTGTTTTTTTTTTAAAGTGAAGGTCATCAGTTGCCACTCATTGGGGGGGATCATATTAATATATCAAGAGAAATCGAAGAAAATTTTCCCCATATTGCATATGAATGCAATTTTGCCAACACATTAACATACTGTATGTAGTGGTTGACCTGATACTGAAAGAAGTGCTGCCCCTTGCCATCATTGGAAAACATGTAATCATCAAAACCACAATGCATTTTGCATTTTACTTCTTTCATGGCATCCTGAAAATCATTTTGAAGGGAATAGATTTGCTTTAAGTCAGGTAAACTTTAAGGCACCAATCCTCTCACCCCAAACTACAATTCTTGTTGGGGTCCACTGAAATTCTCAATTGGCTCAACTCTTTGATTGGCAGCTTTTACAAACAATGCAGAGTACCAAAGCTTACATTACACAGCATGAACTCTACTGAGAGTGTTTTGTTTAAAAAAAAAATTGAGCTTTTGTATACTCACCCTGAGGCAATAGTACACTAAGATTGTGTCTTGGTGAGGATGAATTTCAGACAATTATGGGAGGGGCTTAAGTAAGAAAGTAAGAAGGTTAGGAGAATTGGTACTGTTTGGGGTGACAGAATTGGGCCTCTATTAAGGAATGTGGTTTATTCTTAGTTGGAGCCACACAATAATACAGTTTGAATCATGCACACTTTGAAAAAAACCAAATTTTACATATCTCAGGACACAAAAAAGAAAAACGAAGGTATTGGGAATTAAGTATTTAATCTGAAGCACTTTTACTTTGAGCAGAAATATTTTTTTTATGCTTCCACTTTATTAAAAAGCCAAACATTATAACCAAGAATTTTTCTTCAAAATAATGATGTAGTTCTTTATGAGGGAGGCAGTGGTCTGTTTTAGACTTCATATCATGGACTTCCTATAAATGGGCAAAGCATACTGCACAGCAGATTGTCGCTACCGTACATGTGAGAAAAAGAGCACCAAGATGGCTACTGTCTGCTATGGTTTTGTGTTAAAGTTTGGACTTGCTTAAGTAAATCAGCAGATTTTGCAAGAAAGTGGAAAATTTTTTTAGAAATTAAACAAGGTAAGGTCAAAATTACTACCCATATTGCAGGAATGTGATACTGTTTCTCATTCAAGTTTGACTTTTGTTCAAAATATTACAGAATCGTTGTCAAATCATACAAATGATAGCTTCACGGCAGCCATCTTGGTGCACCTTTTTGGCGCCAATTGGTGGCAGCAATCTACATATAGGACATATGCATAACATGCTCTGTTCATGTATATAGGAAGTCCCAGCTACAGATATATTCCTTCCATGTTTTTGAAATGATTCATGTCACAAAAGCAGTATGTTTTATTTTAATTACCTCTAGAGTATTGAATACCAAAAGGTAAAGACGAGTCAGTTGTACAGTAACCAAAACTATTCTCAACTTTGCTTAAAGAAGAAAAGCTCTCAAAGATGCGAAGGTCAGCTGCTCCATCACAAATTGGCAGTGCTGCTAAGAAAGCCAGGTTTATTCCTCCATTCCTACACAAAGATTCTACACAAGCTAGTACCCTACCACCTAAGCAACATGATCTTAATGCTACCAATACTATCATGACTGCCAAAGCCTGCAATTCTGTTAGTCCAAGGGAAACATCATCAACTGGTTCACAGAAAAGAAATGTCTTGTCCCTGCTTCAAGGCAAACAGAATAATAATGTAGGTACCATCTCTGTAAATACTCCTGATTTCAATGGAGTAAAAGTTCAAGAACCTCAGTCCTCTGGTACTCTCAATCAAGATGTTTACAAAGAGAATGATTGTATTGGTGCCGGAGATGGAGACAAGGAGATGTTGCTGGTGCCACTGGAGAGAATAACCAAACATCCTACCAAAGAAGCATCTTCATTGGGTCCTATGCAACACAAATCAAGGACTGTACTCAAACCTTCAACACAAAAAAGAATGTCTTTCAAAATTCCTATGCACCAAAAGACCTCATTCAACACCAGGGTTGTTTGTAGTGGTGAGGAAGAGGAAGCCAATTATTACAGTGTCATGTGGTAAGTATTATTCAGGCCTTGAACTTTGCGCCATGCAAGTGTGATTGCAGACCATAACTTACCTTAAATCACTCTTTAAGGGGTGTGATTTTTTGCACACCTACAGTAAATGCAGAATGTTAGCTCTTTTGAATCTGTTGAAGTTTTAAAAAACAACACACCTACAATTTCCTGAGGAGTTTGATTTGTAGCATACCTGGAAAAATATAAAACTCTAGGCCTCATGATTGTTTCAACTGTTGCATTGCTTGATATGACACATGTTGAGTCTGATTGTTTTAGATGCTGCCTTGTTTGGTATGCATCATACAGTGCATAACCCAAAATGAAATTGTACAGGTTCCAACATATAGTATGTAAATTTTGTCCTAATGTGTGCAAAGAACTTTCAAACAACACACACACACACACACAAAATAGTTGGGATACCTGTCCTTTCTCACATTGTATGGTGTACGGTGCACCCATTGGCATGAGAACAGCTATGAGTACTTGACTCTCATATCCTGTCATTATCATTTGTTTGTATTTTCCATTGTTTGATCTGCTTGAACACTCATGATGCATTTTATACTACAAGGCATAAAAATGGTGACCTGAGTGCACATTTGAACAACTTAAGGTGTGATGCTGTAAAAATATGTTGTTTCAGAAAAAGGTAGGAGCTCTTAAAGCAGCTCATTGAGTCGGTTCATGAAATTCAACAAATTTTTCCAAACCTAATAAGTTTTCCTCACATTCCTTTGACAAATAGTCAAACTTAGACAATCTCAATACCTAACATACAAATAACTGTTTTATGATTGAGTAATTAACGATTCAAGTCGGTTTTCAAAAATTCGTGACCAGACACTTTTTCAAATTATGTACAAAACCGTTACAAGTCAGGACACTAGTGAATTCAAAATTTTAACATTTTCTGTGACTTTTAGACTTGAAACTTGACTTGTTATGCTAACTATAAGCATTGTTATGTGGTAGTGACCCTTTGAGACTCTCTATAAGTTATCAGTATCAACTCAATGAGCCGCTTTAAAAAAGTAATAAAAAAGAAGGCCTTTCCTAACTAGCAATTGCTGTTTCTGATTTCAATTATGGGTACGGTAAGTATAGACCTTGTGCATATGATGTCACACAGCCAAAAGTACACCCTCACTTAGGGGCAAAACAAACCAACACTGACAAATGCAGACAGCTAATTTGTCATAATGAATATGTGCAAAGTCTGCTGCAGGGCAAATTCTTATGTGTGTTGCTGCAGTTCCATTGTTCCCCCCCCCCCCCCCCCCCGCCCCCCCAAGTAAAACATCAGTGTGTTGTCAATTCACAAGGTCTATAGATGTCTTGTGTATTTTCACACTGATATAATGTAGACCACTTAAGACTACAATGCTGTATGGTGAAGACCTATTAAAGAGCCTTTATTATTTGGATGGTGTATGTAAAGTAACAAGCCTGTACTGACAGAATAACCAGCATCAAAGCTTCTCACACTTTTTTTGAATTTCTGTCAGTTATTTTGTTAAATTAAGTCTGTACGTACAACTATGTGTGAAGTTGTGAATGTCAAATGTATACATTGAAGTTTATAAAATCTTACACAGGTGCAAAAGATCAAAGAAAAAACACAAAACATGGGAAGGAGATGGTAAGTTGTTATGAATGTTTGATAAACCGTGGTTACATCTATAGTTTGTAATGACAGTAATAGAATACTGTGGCGTATTCCATAGATACAATACAGTAATTCTTTAGTTGATATAAAGAGACTGAAGTATGGGTTGCAATACTCTAGTAAAGGAGGTGTCTTAGAAGTCACAAAAAGGAATAATTAAGAATAAGACATGAGACATGGAATGTGGTACAGTGTATATGCTTTAAAGAATAATTAAAGGGGATGTTTAAGCAAAAATTTATTTTCATATGTGAAAGAGGAACCAAATCTACACGGTAAAGTTTCATTCAAATCTGACATGTATTTCTTCAGATATCAGAAAATGAAGTCAGTAGATTTGTGTTCAAATGTAAGTTAGAGGGCATCAGAGCTTTTATCACTTCCTCACATTGACAAGGAATACTTTGTTGCACTTTGTTTTATTAGACTGTTGTGTTGACCTTGAAGTTAATAAGAATAGGATCCCTCTGTGGAGGATGCAAAGTTTGTTAGGTTATCCTGCCAATTATGCAACCACATTTTAGTAATGAGTGACTGTTGAGGAGAAAATCGAGTCTGATGTTTGAAGAAAAACAAAAGACTGTGCACTAATGTGGAAATGTGATGTCATATGTGCTTGCTTCAAGTTCACTTGTTGTTGAAAATGTGACACCTTTACATGCTCATATTTCCAGAACCACACATTGGATTTCAATGCAAATTTCACCAAAATGCTTAGAATAAGTACCCCCCTCTAACATACCAAATCCTGTTGTGACCTTAAACCCTGCTTTTAAATGTTTTTGAGCAAAAATTGGTTGTCCTGCCAGAAACCTGGCAGTTCTGCTGATTTTTTTTAACATAGTATGTAAAAGTCACACTCTTAAACAAGAAAAAAGGAATTATTTGATGATTACAACTGAACTAAATTATTTATACTTGTTACACTTCCAACAAATCATCATCAACATCATTGTCTTCACTGGCTTGTTCCCTCTCTTGCCTGGCTCAATAAACTAAATCTTTCTTTAAGTGCCACCTTTCTTGACAAATTCAGATGCACTCAAAATTTTGTGTTGTCCACAGGACAACTACTGTATTAGCTCAAGTTTATAGGTCTAATATCTGGTATGTTGGCAAGGCTACTGCATCCATGCTTTTAACTTTTTACTTTTTTAGGTAGTTTTACCCCAGCATTGTTACTTTGTCTCACTTGGGGACACGGTATAACATGTTCATGGTGGTTTGTCCTTAAACCACATGCATGTTTTGTTGGTTATTGTTGTTTTTTATTGAAATCTACGTTGCCCATCTTCTTACCTACTATTCACCTATGTATGAACAAGTTGTGTAGACCAACGTCTGTTGGGAAGGGGAAGATGATGGCTGTCCTTTTTTCTGATTGTGAGGAAAAAGGCCGCCCTCACTCTTGGTGCTATTAGTTTACCCCGGTTTGTTGTGGGTAAGTAGGGATCACATAGGTCGATAGGAGGTAAGTATTGGGGCTCATTGATTCCCAATCCAGGTAATTTTTGGGATATTACTTTTGCAATTTATTGTTGCTGATTGACAAACCATTTAAGGCTTCATACTGTGGACTATTGTTGCTTCCTTAGATGACTGGCCTCCTGTAGGCTGGGGGTTGTAGAATATGCCCACAGTATTTCCCACCTGCTGTAAGAGGCAACTAAAGGGAACCTGGGCTTGATTTTGGACCATGCTTGGGGATAAATTTAAACTTTGAAATTTTTATGGAGTTGACTAACATTATATATTATCGTATTCATGTTGTTGTGTTGTTTAATCTCAACTGTCTATCTAACTAGTTAATTGACTCATTTGTTGTTTTATATACTGTGATGCCCTGTTTAGTAACTCTTTTAGAATAGTCAGCAAACATTAATCAGTTACAATAAAAGTCCCAATGTGTTTTGAGCTTACCACAGACCCAATATCACCCTGTTTAATTTGTGACTTTAGAAACAGTTCTATGACCATTCTTTTATTAAAAGTGATTTCTCAGAGATAAAATTTATTGATTTCAAATATGCAAAATTTGCATATTGTGCATATTGTTATTTCAAAATTTTCTCTTTCAGGAACTGAAAAGCGCATCTCAATAGCATGTATTTGCAAGATACTAATTTTAAAGCAAGGCAATTTTTCTTGAGAAAAGGTCCATTGCTGGAACTTACAGAAGTCATCATAGTTCATTTAATTGAAATTGTAATCAAGTTACTAATGATTTTGATGCTGATGCAGCGTGTATTTGGCAAATTGTTTTCCACACCCCACATATGGTATACGGTTGTGTAGGTCTATAGGAAAGGATCTTCAAACATTTCAACAGTATTAAATTTCAAGGACAAACTGGACATTCAATTGTAGAGAAAAACTAAAGGAATCTATGGCAATGTGTCCACATTACAAAACGTTCTGTTACCTTGTTGGGAAGAGGGGTTATTTTAAACAAAAGAATAACCAATGTTTAAAATGAGGTATCTTGAGTTTAAAGACATGGTATAATTTCTTTCACATAAAACCATATGACTGTATTAAAAAACTCTACAGTATTATGGCATTTTCAACAGAAGTGATTTCGTTTTTTCACAGCTGTGATGATCACCAAAGGTAAATCTGTATCTCTGCTGGACATGGATGGCAAGGAGTAAGTAATAATTTAAATGAATGATAGTTCATTAAGTCTATTTCTCACCTCATGACCTCCTAGATGTATAACATTATTGCCTGCAATAACTGTCTGGCAAAAAACTAATAGCACCCAGGTAACCGTATCCATGGAAACCACTCAGCCCTAACTACTTCCCTCTTCATTTTTTCTCTTCGTGTTAATACATGTGCCAAATTATCTGGCAAAATTCCGCTATAAAGTATTTCCTTTAAGTAACAATGGTCTTGTTGGTGTCAAATAAAATGTGCTTAGAAGAATGCAGGAAGTGTTCCATCTTTAATAGAGATCTTTAAAACATCATGAACCTTTCATATGAAACCTTAATAGAGATCTTTAAAACATCATGACCCTTTCATATGAAACCTTAATAGAGATCTTTAAAACATCATGACCCTTTCATATGAAACCTTAATAGAGATCTTTAAAACATCATGACCCTTTCATATGAAACCTTAATAGAGATCTTTAAAACATCATGACCCTTTCATATGAAACCTGGGCAAATAGTAGGGATTCCTAAACTATAATTATTCTCATCCATCTTGTAATTTTTAACCAGTACTCTGACTGGATCCAATAATAGACTGAAATTGCTTGCTGTATGCTATTGATGCTTAAATGTTTTTTAATTGTAAGTAAAATAAAATGAAGTTGATATTTTCTGTTAGCAGAGCAGTTTTTTTTATATATAGTTTGAAGTTACCTACCGTACCTAACGCTCTTGCATTCGTAATACACGAGAATGTAACACACACGGTTAAAACCCCAGATAATTATGCAACAATTTCCTGTATTTTTACTTGAGAACGGTCATCCCAGTATCTCAACTTATATTTGAGAATAGAGTAACAATTATCCGAGCATCCTATTCACTAATCTGTGTCATCAGTGCTATAATTTGCCTGTGAGGCGAATTTTTTCAAAGCAAACTAGAACGAAATGACCAGATATTCGACATCTCAAATTGTTGATTTATCTATCACACGTGTCAACCAATCAGATTGCGTAAATCGGGGTATTTTCTTTCATGTTCATAACTGGGTGTACAAGGGGTACTCTAACTCATTCACCGCACTTATCAAAATAGCATCAACGCCTAACTGCCAAACATCGGCATTACCTTACCGAGCGTTTGAGCTATTTCTGTGATTATTAGAACACGATTTATCCTACATATGTTCTCGATTACCACTATCCAAAAAAGTTTTTTAATAGGAACCTCCGACACACCAGTCGGTCCCGCAAATAACACCGGGATAAGGTTATACCGAAAAGGGCTATCACATCGTAACTCTCTCAAGCCAGCCGAATCACACCCTTACCCGGCATACCTGCTAACCGGGAGTTAGTTATTCATTTATTGCACTTTGGACCCGACCGTGGGCTCCAAATGTTTAATTTGAATAATATCCCACCAGTTTATACGTGACACTCTGGCACCATTGCCTACCGGTTATACATCATGCTACTGATGAGCCCCGAAAATTATCTTTCTGTGTGAAACGTGTCTAGCAGTAGCACACCATGCTATGGCTTGTTACCTAACAAGGTCACAAAAAACATTTTAACTCAAACCTTTGGGTTTCCTATTAAAAACATCACTGAAAGTTGCTAAATTATTCTTTGCCGGGTGATATCCTCCCACATCACGCAAGAATTTTAAAGGGAAATCAAGAGCTAAACCTATCATCATGGTTATTTAATCACGAGCATGTTGGTCTTTGAACACGTCACTGAGTTTTTGGAGAGTCGGCCATTTTTCTGTATACTATAATTATTCTCATCCATCTTGTAATTTTTAACCAGTACTCTGACTGGATCCAATAATAGACTGAAATTGCTTGCTGTATGCTATTGATGCTTAAATGTTTTTTAATTGTAAGTAAAATAAAATGAAGTTGATATTTTCTGTTAGCAGGGCAGTTTTTTTCTATATATAGTTTAAAGAAATTGATATTGCAAGTACATTTTGAAATTAAAAGTATTTATTGTGAAAGTTAGTAACTTGTTGATTATCTGATATTTGTTTACACACTAGGATTGGGAAGAGCTCAGGGTATAAAATCTCAGAACTGGAGAGTATGGAAGAAGGTCAGAGTCTTCTTATTGGTGGAAAGGAAATTGAGGTACAGTGAATGTGAATATACTTGCTAATAATCAGAGAGCTGGCTTGGCAGTCACAGTTCATACCTTGCATTCAAGACAAGAAGTCTGTTACAACTTACAAACACTTGTAAACCAACTTGTAATTTCCTCATGATTGAAAATTACTTTATTAGAAAAGCTTTTCATAGTAGTATGAAGGTAATAAAATATTGGTGAACTTAAAGAATTTCTAGATCTGCAACTTTGATTTGTCTCCTTCAGGCTGCACCTAATTGAGTATGCCATTTAGAGCCATATTTTTCATACCTGACAGTTCACTTCTACTAAGTTTGAATCTCATCTAGTTTTCATGGTGACCACGTGTTTGGTCTAACGATAGAGCATCCGCCTCTCACACAGAAGGCCCAGCTTCGATTCACAGGTCAAGTCGTACCAAAGGCTCTAAAAATGGAACCTACTGCTGTTGTGTGTAATGCTCTGCATAAGCAATGGAGTAGGAAAAACAAGCCAGTGAGCCACAACTGGAAAATAGGCCGTGGCCGGCTCGACTTGAACAATAGGTTGGAAACTGTGCTGTAAAACTACTGTACATCTGACTATCTATCTAACTGATGTCTACAATTCATCATTTAGCAATCTGAAAGCTGCTTATTGCAAGGCTTAGTTTGAATTGAATCACAAGCCCTTTGTCCAATGGTGATTTCTGTTTCACTGCAGAATATATATTTATTTTGATGAAGTGCTGGTTGTAGGGCCATGATAATCAGGAGTTTTTTTGTACAAATCCTTTGGATCAGTGATTCTTAAATTCCCTTCCTATGCCAGCAGTCCAAACTGAAGTATTTCAGTAGTACTGTAGTCATGATGATGTTGTCAAGTTTCAGTAACTGCCTGTCTGCCACACTGTTTGTTAATGATATGGAAGTTTACTATGCTATATGTAAAATAGCCAAGAAAGTCATGTGATTGCAGTAGGTTCAGTATGCTTTTCCATATACTGGTAATGTGACAAAATGAATTACATTATTAATACTACAACCCCATAATGTTTTCAGAAAATGAGATGCATGTTTTACCAAAAAGTCAAAAATTACCTCTTCTCATCAGAAATACTGAAGTATACCTCTGTATGTATAGTATAAGTTTGCCTTGTGTGTATGGTGTTAGTGCAATATTTGCGAATTTGCAAAATCAGAAAACATGGAATTTTCCCACCTTTCAATTTTATTTACTGTGTTAAAAGGTGATGGGAAGAATATCAAGAGAAGATTACCATGCTGGAAAATGTTTTCAGAGTGTAACAGCAACATCATTAGATCACAAAACTCTCCCTCAAGTATCAACTAAAGCATTTTCTAATCCACAGAAGAGTAAAACCATGGTAAGGTTTATTATTTTATTTCAGTCACACGCTCACACTCCCATAATTTGCAGTGTTCTGACACCTTGAATCTTACATACAAATTAAAATGGTGTTTATTTCAGTCACACTCCCTTAATTTGCAGTGTCCTGACACTTTGAATCTTACATACCAATTGAAATGGTGTCGAATTTTTTTATTGATTTATTGTGTTGGCTTCCCTACTGGTGATCTGTTGATTTGATCACTTGAAAAATACTGTTTAACAACAAATTTTGAACTCCACTGATATAAATATTGACACTGATGTCTTGTATATTATGAAGTAAGGAGCTAAACATGATATTCTTTGTCAGTGTCCAACTAATTAACATTTACAATTGGGTTACAATTAAACTTTCAATGAATCAATTATATTTCACATACCCTGTATGCCATTTATGAGTATGAGAGATGAGAATAAAATTAGAACATAATGTCATTATATTTATTTTATATGATGTATGTGTTTCGGAGACTTTGGGATACTTGATAGATGCTCAGGGTTTCCAAGCAACTCTTGTTTCAAGCATTTACCAGCCAAAACGTTTATACTGAGGACAGTGCTTTGGAACAAAGTCCATAGTCAGTATCCATACTTAAGTGGAAAATATATCATTCATAGAATAATAGCAGCTAACAAACTGATTAAGGTTATATTTCATTTTTTTGTTGTAGAATATTTTTGATTCTATATTAGATATTTTGCATTTATATCTGTTTTGATTTTGTAGTATCCAGCTTTTAATGAGAATATCCATTTCCACAGAATACACCCTCCTCTGTACCAAAACCTCTTTATGATCCATCCACTCCCAATGCTCTAATTCTACCAAGACCCTCCTCAACCCATCAATGGCAACATAACAGCAATCAGGCCATTGTGGTAGACGTTGTTGCTGATCCTTACCTGGTTTGTAAGCTTCGCCCACATCAAAGGGAAGGGGTTACATTTTTGTATGAGTGTGTGATGGGACTGAGGGCATTCAACGGACATGGTGCAATATTGGCGTAAGTTTGGCTTGCAGCATTTGTGGAGGCTTTCATTTAGAATTTTAAAATAACATGTAAAAAGGCTGTGTTGTACTGAGTTAAACTTGTCTGTGTGTATACATGTGGTTCAGTGGTATAGCCTACCAGTAAACACTTTAAGCATTTTTACCCGTTTGGCAAAAGTGAAATGGTTTTCCCAAGTTTTTTTTGCCAGTTTAATGTTTAACTAGGAATTTATGACATCTCAGATTCTATTTCAGTTACTTCAGTATAAATATTTCTGCATGATTTACCAACAAGTATTGCAATAGCTTATGCAGGGATATAGACCTTGCTTCTGGTATTAAAATATGCCCTACTGTACTCTAAATGACAAGTTGTGGTCCTGGTTCTACATTCACATTGCTGCTCTTTTTCACTTTTAAATCCATTCTTTTTCAAATTATAAAAACAAGCAAACAAAACTGGAATTTGTAGACTGCACAGATATCATTGTAAATACTGTGTCAAACCCCTTGGAAAAGAACTAATTGGTATCTGTCAGCAGGTCCTTTAGAGAGGTTGTGGTTTGGATTGATTGATTGACCATGTGTGGGGGATTGAAACCACATAATCTTGGCTCAACCTTGTGATGGCAATTAACTGGATATACACTGTTGGTAATATTCCGCTGAATTATTGGTTCTTCATGGTAAATCTGGTATTGGAATTTGGGAGGTAAATCTTAAGAACCAATTTTATGTAAGTGAATTTTCTGAAGTGGTGAAAAGAACAGACCTTTCACCTGTTTTATGCAATTTTATAGGTTCTCTTGTTCATAGTGGCTTGTTATATGCATATACAAAGTTCATATTCAAATATATATAGTGTTTGATTGTGGGGCCCATGTGGAGTAAATGTAGAGCCATCATGGATTATTTTTACACAGGAATATTTTGAAATCATAGTAAGTCACAAATAACCTTTACCATGTGTTTCCATGTGATCATATCATTTCTTTTCATTACAGGGATGACATGGGACTTGGCAAAACACTTCAGTGTATTACACTTATTTGGTAAGTTGCATTATGTATAACACTCTGTACTGTAACATAAACTGTTGGTGTATTACGCACCTTTAACTTATAGATGAATCCGGACAGCAAGTCATGGTCTGATTTCAGTCAGCCACAGCTGGGGCACACCACCTCTTAATCTTTTAATTTTCTTGCTTACCTGTATCACAGATGGTTGTACACTAAATTGTATCTTGATTCCTTCATTTGCACTGAATGTGGGGGTTTGAAATCCATCAAGACAATAAATGAAGATGATGGACCCCACTAATGGCTGCCTACAGTTACTAAAAATAAGCGCTGATCAAATTAGTCTATATGTAGGCCTACTGTAAACCTGGGATTGGCAAGTAAGGGTCACAACCCTGGGTGATGAAAATATTTCAGAAGGTTGTGATGAAGATTCTGGAGGATGAAGTAATTTCCAGAGCTTTAACATGTGTAAATTTAAGTGAATTTGTATTATCATTGTGTTACCATGAATTAAAAATTGTTATACATCGTGTAAGTGCTATATGTTTTGTATGCACTCGGTGACCGACTCAAGATGCAGTCACTATAATATGTCATAAATACAGACAAAGGTGATGGAAATTAAAGTCTTCTCACCAGCCTTTCATTGTGGGCCACCAAGATTGCAAAGTAGACAATTCGGGCACCACTAAGTTTGGAGACCCCACTGTAAATTAAACTGATCTGTAAGGGAAGGATCAATACCCAGTTTTCACTTTTTAATGTAGAATGCTGATAATTATTCCCCTGTCAGTGTGAACTTAATTGCTATCAAGCTCTTGGCAACTGTATGCAATGCCAACTGGATGTCTAGTGCCCTCTTTATCAGAATGGTTTTACTTAGCTACTGTATTTTACATATAACTATCTGCAGTGTAAAAATAATTTCAATAATTTAATAGCATTTTAATAGCATTTTCTTTTTATATCAAGCACTGTGGGTCACAAAGGTTCAGGTTAAAAAAAATGTTTACCCATCAGTTGCATTCTTTATCTTTTTTCTGTAGGACTCTCTTAAAGCAGGGCCCATATAATGGAAAGCCAATGATTAAAAGAATTTTGGTGGTGACCCCGGGAAGCTTGGTAAAGGTAAGTTGGTAACTACTGCTTTGTACATTACATTCAGTAACATGTAATTACTGTTAGCAATTAAAGTCAAGCAATAAATTCTTCATACCAAAGTTCTCACTGTTTGCAGAAGCCAATCATTGTCTTGTATTTTTCTGATTCAGAACTGGTGTCATGAATTCAACAAATGGCTAGGCAAAGAAAGAGTAAATGTGTTTGGTGTCGGCAGTGATAAAAAGATCCAGGTAAGTTGTTGCATTTGCTGAAAAAGTACAAAGAATGTAATCTGCCAGGGAATAATTTAGTGTTCAAAATCTGCACAGCAATTTTGCATTTCAGGGCTCCTTTATCACAAAATCATACTAAAAAACCAGTATATTTTTGATGTACAAAATCTGCTACACAATTTTGCATTTGTGTAGCAATTTGTCCATTTTGTGTAGCAAAATGGGATGTGATACCTTGTAAATTATTCACTGACTGTGCCTGTTATTACTCTTATGTCATATCTCATAACATAACAGTCATTCAAATAATCAAATAATGCAAATTATGACTGCACCCCACAGCTTATGACCTCACATTGACCCATATCCTCATGCTCAAGGATGGTTTAAAGTGTACCTCAATTCAAAAAATTCAAAAATATATATTTAAGAGAATGAAAAAAGAATTCTAACAGTTCTAACTCCCATCTTCATATGACATTTCTGAGCTGAGATATAAAATGTTGAAGTTTATTCACTTAAAACAAATTGGTCTATTTCGCAATAATTTGTGACTTTCTTGTTGTACAACTCACATAACATGCTTTGTTTTCCTTTAAAATTAAAAATAATTTTTATGACCTTGAACACTTCCTGTTTGCTTGCAAAGATTGTAATTTGAGTAGTACAAGAATGACATCACAAATTATTGCGCAATGTACAATTTTAATTTGAGTGAATAAACTTCAACATTTAATATCTCAGCTCAGGAATGTCCTACAAAGATGGGAGTTGGACTGTTAAAATGTATTTTTCATGGTCTTTAATATATATTTTTGAATTTTTTGACTTTAGGTACGCTTTAAAGTAACCTTACTCTTTGTAAGTGATGGACCACAAATCCTTGGTAAATCATTAGAGTCAACCAGAGTTTTCTCACATGATCACACTTATGACTCCTTTCAAAACTTTTATTTTTAAATTACAATACACTAAGGACAACTGTGCAAAAAGAAACATGCAATAAATTAGCTTAATAGAGTGCCTTTACACCATTCATTCTAAAAACGATCTGCCTCCTTGACAACTGTGGAAACATGAATTGCTAATGTCCAGTACGTATTCAGCGTTTTTAGTCTGTACTCTGTACTGGCCTACAAATTGAGTGATACCAACCAATATGCTGTAAGTAACCTACTGTTTTACCATCTGAGATAATAAGTCTATGATTTCATCATTTCCTACAGGAGTTTTTACATTCACCAATCTATCCCGTCATGGTAGTATCATATGAGATGGCAGTCAGGTATTATGAAGATTTACACAAGATAAAGTTTGATCTGATGGTCTGTGATGAAGCTCATAGGCTCAAAAGCAGTTCAATTAAAACCACTTCTGTAAGTTGTATGAGAGTATATCAGGGTTAGACTGCTAGTTGCAAAACCACGTTTGAATCCATATTTATCAATACATATAGTTGCTTATCAGATTTGTGACAACACAACTAAATAGAAAAGGTGGGAAATATTTGCATACAATGCATCATGGGAATGTGTCAAAGGTGTCAACTATTCAGGCTTACACATTGGTCTCTGCTATTACCAACGTCAATGTTAAAGCAGGAATAAATCTCATATGCTAAGTGAGCTAGGGTAACCCTATGTGTTCACACACAGGCAGTAGCATAGCCAGGATTGTGTCATGGGCCCGGGGAGGGGGATGTTGGGGTTTGGGGAATGACATGGGGGAAAAGTCTATGGACAGAGTGGAAAACCCTTTATTTTAGGTGTTTTTTGCATTGCATGGTTGCATCATGGGCGGTTCTAACCCCCAAAACCACCCCATGGATAAGCCACTGCACACAGGTGAGGCAGTTGCTGTGGCACAGACTTCATGACCCATCTGAAAGTAATATATTTCTAAACTTGTCTGCTGGTATTCATGGCCATGGTGCTAATTTAGCTGTTAATTATCAGTCAACATATTCCAGGTGTTTAATCATGTGATGCACTCTCTAAGTAGAATTTTAACAACCCAGTCATCTTGGGTCTAATATTGGAAATTAACAGAAACTGTTCAAACTTAATTTGGACAGAGTCTAGAGACATTCTGGTACTGTAGCTTATTACAATGACTTAAGTTGAGGAGAGATTTTTAAAAAGTTTTATACATTCACCTAGTGTTAAAGCAAGTCTTGTTGCAGTGAGTTGATCCTTAGTCTGTGTAACATCTTCTCTGTATGATACATATTTGTTTTTCAGATTTTGAACAGTCTTTCCATCAAGAGACGCATTCTGCTGACTGGAACACCTATTCAGGTGATTTTGTGTTCAATGTGTTTAGTGAGAAAGAACTGTTGTCAAAATGAAATATTGTGATTATGTAATCATAAAACAGTATATATAATATGTCCATGCACACAGACAATATATGTAACATCCCATCAGACTTTCTAGGTAAAGGAGTCCCTAAATAATTGTACATCATCAAAATCTTAGGAAGTATTCACATGATTTTACATAAATCGCTCTCAAGAATTTATACCAATGAGTAATTCTGATCATAAATTTTAGTTTTAGAAAGATTCAGCAGTTATATTCACAGTTTTTACATTCCCACAATGCTCTTTTATTATTATTTGTATAAAGTGGTACCATACTGATACAATGAAATGCAGGAGTTTTGAGGTGAAAATCACATTGCAATACTTGTTTTATTTAGTGTTACTAAATAGCGGTGACAAACAGCATTGTTTCCTTCAAGTACCAAGGTTTTAAAATCTAGTCTTCTTCTTCCTTGCTTTTATCTCATGATGGACAATATCATCTTTAGAACATTTTATTAGCAGGATGTAAGCTCAAAGTTAGTTTTGATTTGTTATAGGGTGAACCTACCTTGCCATATTCTGATTTAATTTTTGTTTTTGGTGCTAAAGACATGGACAAACGAAGTTGTCACATTTTCATCACAAAGTGAATCTGAAGCAAACTTAGGTAATATCGCTACCACTTCCCTCTCACCCTGTCACCTTTTTTGATTCCTTGCCGAAGGCAGGCAAGGAATCAGTGCGATGGTGATGTTGTGTGTGTGTGTGTGCGTGTGTGTGTGTGTGTGTGACGCCTACTTGTAAACACGATATCTCAAGATGGGTAACTCTGAGAGATCTCAAACTTGGCATGTAGATTGCCCACATTGAGTAGAAGGTCCCTATCGTTTTTGGTGGAGGTCAAAGGTCATTTGGGGTCACCAGGGGTCAAATGTTAAATACCTTGGAAATTGCTTGTAAACACAATATATCTCCAGAGGGAAAAATGTGAGTGATCTCATACTTACCATGCGGATTGCCCACATTGAGTAGATGATCCCTATTGTTTTTGGTGGAGGTCAAAGGTCATTTGGGGTCACCAGAGGTAAAAAGGTCAAAACCTTGTAAACACTGTATCTCTAGAAGGGTAACTGTGAGGGCTCTTATACTTTGCATGTGGATTGTCCATGTTAAGTAGATGATCCCTATTGTTTTTGGAGGAGGTCAAAGGTCATCTGGGGTCACCAGAGGTCAAAACATCAAAACTTTGTAAATAGTATATCTCAGGAAGGCTAACTGTGAGGGATCTCATACTTAGCATGTGGATTGTCCATATTGAATAGATGATCCCTATTGTTTTTACTGGAGGTCAAAGGTCATTTAGGGTCATCAGAGGTTAAACCTTACACATACTACTGTATATCTCAAAAAGGGTAACTGTTAAGGTTAATATTCATTAGTGCATAGGGTTAAGAGTTTTGAATGGCATGGGTAATCTAAGATGCGTAGGTAAGCTTTTGGAATCCACTTCATTATGTAAATGATCAAGTTGGGTAATTTCAAAATATGTACTGAAGCAATCTCACTGTATTAAGAATGTTTAAAGTGCATAAAAGTGCATTTGGTACAGTATTTATGTTGGTTTCGGTTTGAAATTTTACCCTATAACATTCATTGTCAGTATTAATACACATAAGAGTATTGGGTAGAACAAAATCTGAAAAAGTTAAAAAGGAAAAAACTGTTCATCAGGCTGACATGTTAGTTAATTTATCTTTGTAATAGGTATGCTGATTTTGCCATAAGTATCTCTGCCTCTAGATTGTCATGAAATATATTTCCTACTCTTATGTGGAAGTTTCTAGCAGTGTCTGGAACATGTGAGTTAAACAAAGGCTGTATGAGGGTTATTTGGGGACATAGTCTGAACATATTGGAGAAAGCTTCCATGCCCACAAAGCAGAGGAATTGTTCAGTGGGGAACTTCATAAGTGTTAACTTTGAACAGATCAAGTGCTCTGTATGATGCCCAAAATTTCTTTTAGAGCATACAAACGTTGTTTCTTCCATAACCCTGAAGAAAAAATGAAGATAACGTTAAATTTAGTAACAAAGATTGTTAAAAGTTACAGATAAACCTTGTGCCACTGTCCTCATAAGGACATGGAAGTGGGAACTAGATAATTAAATACACCAAGGTAATTAGTTTTATAAAAAGAACTAAATAACTGATCATTTGGATCAAATACCCTTGAGCATGCTTGAACTGAGACTGTCTAATTGAATGAATCAAATTGTAACTGACCCACCAGAGTCTGTGAAAATTGCTGGTCACTGTTATCTTACCTAATTTATCACATTTGACTGCCACAGTGTCCTGAGGGGTTTTCTCATTGAATCATACCGCTCAATGGATTTAACCATTTCCTACCTGTCTAGAGATAGTGTCTGACACTTATTTAGCCACTTATTTAGCCCTCTCAGTAAGGCTTGTTTTTCAGAGAGTACTGTAGTTCATGTAATCAAAATAAGCATTATAGTATCTACTGTGAATCAAACAAAGGACACTTTACTTGCACTCTGTTATGTGGTGTTCCTACAAGCAGACAATTTAAGGCAAATTACAAATCTTGTTAATTTCTGGATTAATAGGGTTCCCATTTTTTGTTAATTTTCAAGGACATCATAGTCATTGGAAAGGGCATTACACCAAAAAACAACTACAAAAGGACCACCACTAATAGCCATGGTTACACCTTTCTGTTGAGATGTCTCTACTGTATGTTCCAATTTATGGATGACTGTTAGGATTAGGGCTTGTTTTAACACTAACCTCAACAATGCAGTCAACTTTTGGATCATAGAGACATCATTATATAGAGAGCCATCCTCAGTACCCCAAATTTTTATTTAAAGGAGCATATTTCAAAAATATCTCTTTATCAAGTTAATAGACAACATAGTTTACCAGCATCATAACTGCGTGGGAGATTTCTCTTGTTTGTGGAGGTCAAAGGTTGGGGTCACAGAAGGGCAAAACCTTGTAGACATGACATTTTTATGTGGTTATTGAACTGTGGAGGGATCTCATACTCAGTTTGTGAATTGCTTATATTTAGCGCGTTGATGGTTTTTTTTAGGTAGTTGCTCCCTATTGTTTTAAGTGAGGGTGAAAGGTCATTTTGGGTCACATGATCTCAAAAGGTTTTGACCTTACTAGTATACCTCAGTATTTGTGAGGGATCTAGCTGATGCTTGTCATGTGGGCATCCATGTTCATTATTACAATATATCATATTGCAAGGAATCACTAAGCCTTTTGGCTTTTTGGTTGTTAAACTTTGCTAGCAATAGCCTCCTCTTTAGCCTTGTCTCTATGTAATGTGAAGGTTTAAGGGCATGGAAAGATTTCAGACCTTTCCATGGGAAAATCATGATCCTTTCTCATTACTCCTAGGTTAAAGCAGTATAGTTTGCAAAATCAAAGCTTTGATTCATACCAATATAGTGACATCACTCTTGTTTGCTTCAATTGCCCTTCTTGGTACAAATTTAGTAAAGTTATCCACTAATATTTCTAGAATCATTTAATCATTAGAAACATTCTATCAAACTTTCAGATTTGGTTTGTATTTCACTTACCAAAACTAACATTTTCATAAAACAAATGTTTTTCAACTGACATTGCCGTTAATGCTTTTCTTTCATTTCCTTTTAATGCTCTGTTTTGTCCACAGAATGATCTCAAAGAGTTTTACTCCCTTGCAGAATTTTGCAACCCATCTATCCTAGGTATGGGATTAAATTAACTCAAGATGTTGCTGCTCGCACAGAACAAGTGTTATTTACTGCAATTTACTTCATCTTAATGCCTTCAAAGGGGAAGTTTAAGCAAACGTTTAATTTTCACATGTGAAAGAGGAACCAAATCTGCACAGTATGGTGAAAGTTCTATTCAAATCAGACAAATTTCATAAGATATCAGTAAATGAAGTCAGTAGATTTGTGTTCCAAAGTGAGTTTGAGGGTAGCAGAGCTTATATCACTTCCTCACATTGACAAGGAATGCATTGTTTCCCTTTCTTTTATGAGACTGTGTTGTGTTGACCTTGAAGTTAAGAGAAATAGGACCTCCATGTGGGGATGCAAAGTTTGTGAAGTTCTCATGCCACTTATACAATCACTTTTTAATAATATGTGATTGTTGAGGAAAAGATGGACTCTAGAGTTTAAAGAAAAGTAAAAGACTGTGCACTGATGTAGGGATATAATATCATATATGTTTGCTTCAACTTCACTTTTTGTTGAACATGCGAAAACTTCAAGTGTTCATATCTTGAGAACCACCCATCAGATATCAATGCAAATTTCACCAAAATGCTTAGAATAAGTATCCCTCTAACATTCCGCATCCTGTTGTGACCTTAAAGCCTTCTTTTAAAAGTTAAGATCTGAAACAGTCAGTATATGGCCATGGCAGACATACTCCCGATTTTTTGATTCATCACTGCTTTATAGTAACCAGCAATGTTAAGGGAATGGAACTCCAGTTCTTTGAGGGTGAAACAATTGTGTAAGAACTACAAAGGTCCTTTACATCAGTCAGTGGTGATTGTAGCATTTCTAGGGATTTCTCGAACCAATTTCGCTTACATCGACTTTAGCAATCATCACTAAGTACCTTGCTAACTAGAAATTATCGTCTCCTATAAGTGTCTGTTTCATAGTATAAAGGGTTGCTCTACTGCTGGGGTCACAAGGTTTGGGTTGAGGGAACATTGATACATAACAGGAAAACACACTTTACATTTCTACTTAACAGTGGAAGTTATTCATCTCTCATTAGTGTGTCACCAGCATGATAATTAAATGTTTTGTTCCAAGCATGCTTTGAAAGTGATGCTCTTGAAACAATTTTTTCATTGAAACAATGTGTGTGAACATGATTGCTGTCAACAGTGTGAGAGAAAAATTGGCATACCAAATAAAATGCTCTAGATTGGAGAAAACCTCACCCTAGACATAAAGTTGCTGCTACAACTTTTGCATTAAGTCATATTCTAGTGGCTTTTCACCTCTGTCTTGTAAGAAAAACATAAATATTCCACACCATGTCCTTCAAACCCTATGGCAATACCATTTTCCTAACTCAAGATATCTCAATTTAAAGATTGGTTATTTTTGTTGGAAAATACCTCTGCTTTTCAACAAATTCAAAGTTAAGTAACGTGGGCACATTGCTTCAAATTTCCTTTGTTTTTCTTTATAATTGAACATCCTATTTGTCCTTGGAAATTTTATACTTTTGGTATGTTTGAATATCTTTTCCTATAGATCTAGCATTACCCTTCACCATACGTAGAGTACAACCAATTATATTGCTTAATATTATCTGCAGCAGCATAAAATTACAAGTAAATTGAATGCGATGTAAAATTAATGTGCCACGATGACATCACAGACTTCCCATGATGCATGAAATCTCAAGAAAAAAATGCATTACTTAAATAATTTGTATCTTCTGACTGCTATATGATATTGAGAGGTAGTTTTCACCTCCTGAAAGAGAAAATTTTTCTGCAAATTTTCTGCAAAAGTTAATAAATTTTGTCCCTAGAATATGCTTTTAATCATATGTGGGTAACTAGTTGAACTTTGACAGTAGATGTAATCTCCAAATGATCCACATTTGACATAAAAAATTGCAATGAAAACATTTTTGGATCCAGTCTTTTGTGTTCCATGCCCAGATTTGCTCAAAAGAAAGACTTCAAAGATTGAACCTATTGCTGCTTCTGTTAAATGCTTTGCATTTAAGCAATGAATTTGGGAAAAATCCAGTGCCCTACAGCTGGGAAAGGCTATAGGCACTGCTAGATAAAACCAAAAGATTATTAGTTGAGGTGTAAATTTTCAAACAAACCAAAGCCAGGTTAATGGATGTCACTTGACTGAAATAGCCTGTGACGTGGCACAAGGAACGTAAGGTCCACAACTTGAACACAATGCACTTTCGAAGTAACCATAAGTCATTGATCCCCCGTGTTTGGTCTAACCTTAAGCGCATCCACCTCTCACGCAGAAGGCCCAGGTTTTATTTCCAGGTCAAGTCATACCAAAGGCTCTTAAAATGGAACCTACTGCCATTGTGCATGATGCTCCTCATAAGCAATGGAGTAGGGAAAACAAGCCAGTGAGCCACAACTGGAAAAAAGGTAGAGGCCGGCTCGACTTGAACCAAAAGGTTGGAAACTGGGCCGTAAAACTCTGTCTAAATAACTCTTACACTAACCATCAATCAGTGGGCACTAAATCTTGTGGTAAAAGATTTTGAAGGGTATGAAAAGCCCACATCTTTAACAGTGAGTTACTTTAGAGAGTTGGCATATAGAGTGTTGTGTTTATTTAAAGATATTATCTCCATTATCTTGTATCGTTTGTGATAGAGTAAGTAACTGTCACAGGAATACTACAGCTCAAAAGAGCTCAAGTCATTATTACTCATTTAAAGCACACAATGTCAAAATTTACTTTTTGTCATGAACAACGTGAGTGATAACAATGTTTTTCATTTTGTAATAGGCACGGAATCATCATTTCATCGTCTGTATGAAGAACCTGTTTTGAGGTCTAGACAACCAAATGCAACAGAAGAGGAAAAACAGATAGGAAAGATGAGAGCTGAAGAGGTGGGTTATAAGTCAGTCATATTCTATAAACTTTGGGTGAAGTTGTAAGGAACTCTGGATTACATCTTACATCCAATGGTTTGCAGTTTTCTCACAAACTTAGATCTATTTTCACACTTGGTCAGAAAAGAGAAAAACAGGGGATATAATTGATCATAATTAACCATATGCTGTCTTCTCGGTAACTGTACCAGTGATGACTACAAATCATTCTTAAAACCTCTGTTTGATTATAGTTGTAATGCAAGATATCCTCCACAAATGCTGTGACTCTGTTACTAGAATATATCCAAACATTTAAATTCCTTGGTAGACATCGGTTAGTTCCTATTTCTGCACATAGGGACAATGAACATTGAATAGAATGCTACATGAAATTTTCATCACATCCTTTAAATCCAGCTGTTATGCCTTTTACATAAAACTTAAAGGCCCAATTTTGTCACACCAAACAGTACCAATTCTTCTCACTTTCTGTACTTAAGCCCCTCCCACAATTGTCTGAAATTCACCCTCATCCAGACACAATCTCAGTTTCAGGGTGAGTATAGAAAAGTTCAATGTGTATAATCAAAACACTTGGTACAGTTCATGTTGTGAAATATAAGCTTTGCTACTCTGCATTGTTTGAATTAGCAGTTAATCAAAAAGCTGGACCTATTGAGAGTTTCTGTTACCCCCTACAAGAAGTGTAGTTTGGAGTGAGAGGATTGGCCCTTTAAGAAATTCAGTAACTAACAGCAGGTTGTTGGGTCAGTGCATCTGACTCATTGAATGAAAAGGGTTGCCCTGTCTTACTCTCTACTCTACTACCAAAATAATTCTTAAATACTTGTAATCACACCACCAGAGTGGTTCTTAAATTCTTGCAATCATAGTTGCACTTTTAATTAAAAAGAGTTTATAATGAGTCTCGCATTGCGTATGAAGCATTTTTTACCCTTAGATAAATCACTATTACAGTCCTGACAACATATAGTAAGTCAGCCACTTAAACACAGTAACTAGATTTTACTTCGTTTTGTTTCTTTTCATATATTTGTTTTTTCTCTTTTTCCATATGAAATACAAGATAAACCAGAGGACATTTAAACAATAACCTAGGTAATGAACAAAAGAGAAAGGAAGTGGTCTAAAAAACCTTTTAAAGGCTTAACAAGTAAATTAGCTCCCTGAAGTAAAGAAAAACAAGTTGAACCTTTTAACTTAGGTCATGTCAGATACAATGACTATTGATTTCAAATGGATCTCAGTCTGCAGAATATTATTAAAATTGAAAATTGCATGAGCATTTCTTCACATTTAGATGGCTGTTTGTAAAATAGAGCACAGAAGTAGGTATTAGTACATGATTACAGTGTTTCACTTGAAAATTGTATAGTATCTACAGCACCCTTCCTTACCTCCTATTTACGTATGTAAACCTCACTTACCTACAGTTATACCCAGCAAATGAAAGATAGCCTACCAGAAGTGAGCCCTCAAGAAGAGGGACTACTCATTCTTTCACTATAAATTATAGTATTAATATTGTGTATTATAAATAAATTGTTCCAACCCAAATTGAATATCAGCTTTTAGATGAATCCGATCAGTGCTTGTGTTTATTGACTGTGCGTAGCCATTAGTGGGGTCCATCAGCATTAAATCTCTTCATTTATTGTCAATATGAATTTCAATTCCTTGTATTCAGTGAAATTGAGAGAACCAAGATAGAATTCAGTGTACAGCCATCACTGATACAGGTAAGCAAGGAAATTGAAAGACTAAAGGTATTGCACCCCAGTAATGTCCAACTAAAATCAGACCATCACTTCACTGTCTGGATTTGTCGATATTGTTAGACTTTACTTCACTACGCCTCAAATATATTATGTGGGAAAATGTGACTGTAAAGACATCATTAGTTATAGTGTGTATCTCCCATGTCATTGAATGCTGCAACATCCTGTATGCGTATAGTGATGTGAGGATATTGGATTATGGACCCATGTTTTAATCTTTGCTCCTTTATCTTTTTTTTTTTATTTTCGTTGAACAGCTTTCTAGAATCATGGCAATGTTTGTTTTGCGAAGAACACAGGAAGTGAATAACAAATACCTACCTCCAAAAGGTATGATTATAATATCAGAGTCATGATTACCGTTATTCAGCTCATAGACATAGAGACTCCATGCTAGAAGTAATATTGGTAATTACAAGAAATAAAAGCTGCACATGTCAAGTTGAACATTTAAATGAAGTGGTCTCGTTTCTTATTTAGCTTTTGTGATGGTAGACTTGTAAAGTCAGCTTGTAAAGTCAGTCTCTTGTTAAGGTAACCTGAGAAGGTTAAGGTTCCTGAGAAGGTTACCCGGCAGCTATGTCATTTGATCACATACATTGTGAAACAAGGATTTACTGTCTCTAGGAAATACACAGGAAAAAACAAAGGTTTATCTGACTTACACAGATACAATTGAAAGGAACAGATTTCAACATTTTCTCTCTTGCACAGAAATGTCAAGATTGTAACAATATTTCCTTTTCATATTTCCTTTTTCTTAGATTTCAAGAGTGTAGTTGTCCTTTTAATCCTATCAAACATGTACCTTTTGGAAGTTTTTGTTACAAGACATGAACATGGCATTTTACCAGTGACTGGAAGATGTTTTTCATTGTTGCATTACTTGGAATAGAACACTCACTGTATTGTCACAACCTCAATGCACGTTTGCATTCTGATGTCACAGGTTGCATGAGATCTATGTAGATGAAATAGCAGAAACATTGAAAATTTACTATAGTGTTAAATGCAATTACTTAAGGTGCAAAGATTGTCACTTTTTGTTTCCTTTCAGCTAAGAATCACAAAACCTTTGGTCTTACTGAAGTCAAGTACAATCCCATACAACTTTCCCAAACAAAAGTAATTTAAACATGGATGGAGTTATAATGTTGTATGTATTTGACTTTTTCAGTGGAAAGTGTAATATTTTGCAAACCAATGCCTCTCCAGCTGAGCCTTTACAGAAGTCTGCTAGCTTCTAGACTGGTGAGGAGATGCCTCACACGGGGCATCACAGGAGATAGCACAGCACCACACCTCATATGTATTGGTGCACTCAAGAAACTCTGCAACCATCCAAGTTTGTTGTATGAATCCAGTAGGAGGGCAGCAGAGGAGAATGAAGCAAACAAAAACATGTATGGAGATGAGGAAGAGGTGAGGTTGTCATGGTGATTTCTATGGGGGAGATTTCTTTGAATGAAAATGATACATGTTTAAGTGAAGCTTTTATTAAGCAGTTCATTTGTAGAAAGTTTTTGTTTGGATATACTTGAATACAACAGTGGTAGAGTTCTAGCCAGGCTATTGGATGCAACACCTGGTGTGAGGTTCACACCCACCACTCTCTGCATATGCAATGGAGTAGAGAAAATCCAGTGAGTCTCAACTGAAAAAGGCTGTGTCTAGCCCAGTTGATTAGAAACTGAGCTGTAAAGCCTCATCTAACTAACTAAAACTGCTTAGATTTTTAGCCCACAGCGATGTAGGACTAATGGTAGCCCCTTACCGTCAATTCTTCTACAGGTGAGAGCATTAAACCTGTATGCTCCCACGATGTTGCTAGAAGCTGCTAACTGAGAGTAGCTGCCTGAAGATTTGACTTCAATACAGAGTGAAACCATTGCTTTCTGTCACATGTTCAAGAGTCTGAGGATGTCCATTTGAGTATGTATCCACTGTTCCGCAGTCCCTCAAAACTTGCAAAGGTACTCTTACTGGGGGTGCACAGTACCATAAAAGGTTACAAAAGATATCTGACAGCCCATTGTGACAGTTCCATGTTGATTGGGATAGTCTGAAGGAATTCTTTTTCTAAAGTCCTCCTGACCCTCTGACAAAGGGCCGTTTGGCGAAACCAAAACTTTCGCTGCTCCCCAAAGAAGCTGGTACGTCCACTGAAGGACAAAACATGACCAACTTAATGCCCCTCAGACCATTTACATCATTGGTCTGTCATGTATGGCTCCATTCTAGATTGGATGAAAGAACAGATGCTACACATGATCTTAGCCAAAAGGCCGAGAAGGACCATGTGTGAACACTGCCGTCCCATTTGGCATCAATGTGCCGCCGGCATTTAATCAGGTTGTTGTATAGATTGCAAATATATTATTGGCTAGAACCCTCTATAGCAAATGATGTCTGCTCACATTCCTTAATTATGGATGGATAAATGATTAAGGCCAGTTAAAGGAAGTAGGTCATTTACATGTGTAACATTTCATTCTCAGATTCCACAATATTTTGTAGCAATTTCATAGTTTTGTCATCTCCTTCACTTCTCAAAGGCAAAACTTGTATGAAGTGAGAGACATGAAGTCAGTATTACATGTTTTAAAGTTCACAATGTAGATAGAAATAGCAAAATCCAGTTTATTGAGCAAACTTTAACATAAACAAGCAATTTTGTCACATGTGTCTGCATAAGAAACCTTTCTTGTAAAGGCCTGCAGTATTAAGCATAATTGGAATCATATTTGTTATATTTCATAAAGACCTTTCTTGACGTCAGAGTGCAACATTCTACTCTGAAGTAAGAGTTGCTTCTCTGTTTAAAGCCCATGTCACACTACAGCGATATCGGACTTGATTTTGCTCCGATTTTTGTGACTTTTACTCTACATCTCATCCATCTTTGGTTGAAAAGAACCAAAAATTTGCCGTCCTGTGTAAATGAATGATATGTACCTTAGGAATAGGAAAATCTAAGTTACATTATTAATTATTCTGTGACATCACTTCTGCAGACAGCTTTTATCACATATGAGTAGTTTGATAAGAAATATTTGATGGTGTTATGTCAAGAAATAAAGGGTTTACATTTTCGTGTTCCTCTTATACAAACCATATATTTACACAGGAGGGCAAATTTGGGGTTCTTTCGGACAATGGATGGAGGAAATTTTAAGTAAAACTCACAAAAAACAGACATTAATCCGATCCTACATTGCTGTAGTGTGACCTGGGATTACGTAGTCTTTGGATACTTTGTACAGCATATGCTTTCAAGTTTTTGTACATTTAAACATACATGACTGTAATCAAAAACAAAACTCAAATGAATAGTGTTTGGAAGCACTAAGAAAAGAACAGACCTTAAATTCTAAAACTACAAGAAAAAATTTTAAAAGTGTTTGAACACCAGCTTGACACAACTTGCTTAGAAATGGCAAATTTGTCTGCTTAGAAACTTGAAGCTTTGAAATTTTATTCCATCAACTGTAAATGTGACTCATGTTTTACTCAGATTGTACATTCCTTCCTTTGTTCTATTTGAAGCTGATGAGATTAACATGACCTGCAATACACTGTAATGTGACATGCCTGGCACTGATAAGATAAATGTGACCTGCACTACACTGTTTGGTCATCTGCTGGTTGTTCCTAACAGTAAACTGTAGTTTTTTTTTGAAAGCCCCAACTGTTTGCTCTTGTTCCTCAGTTCAGTAAATAGTTCAGTGTGTACCCAGGTCCAATGGAATGTGAGATGTATTCTACAACATTTGTACTTGTTTGCATTTTTCCTGAAATGCACATTTTATTTTTTCAGGTCTCTCTGTATGATGGCTTGCTACCCCTCTTTCCCTCTGATTACAACATCGAGCATGTATCCCCATCTGAGTCTGGGAAACTAATGACATTAGCTGCCATGTTACGTGTGCTTCATACTTCTTTGAATCAGGAGAAAATAGTGATTGTATCAAACTACACCCAGGTAATTTATGCTACTCTTTACATACATGTACAGCATCATTGCTTTGGCCCATCTTAGTTGGTGATGACTGTAAAACAATTGTTTGAATCTTGATACCCAAAATATGATGATTTTTAAGGTTAAGGTTAACCATATGATGGTTTTTTAAGGTAGTTAAGTCTCTGGCAGATTTAATGCTGTTGCAAGATTAAACTCTGAACGATGCATTAGACTGCCAACATCCAACATTGGCACTTGTTTTCAATTCTTACAATAGCTTTAGATAGACGCCTTTAGAGGAAGTTTTTCCATGATGTGACTCAGTAGCATGTTTAAAGGGGGGCCTGGGGGTACTGTCCCCCCACCTCTGAAATCAGTGAGGGGATTGAGGGGTTTCAGAGGAAGATGAAAAGTTTGAAGTTCGGAGAGATACACTGAGCATTCAATCCTTAACCACCAAAAAAATGGTTGTGAAAGCAAAAAATAAAAGAAAAGAAAAGGACCCGAAACTTTGGGCAGCACAACTAGGCCAACGCCAACAGCTGAAGTGCAGAAAAGCAAAAAAAAACACAGGTCATCAAAATCATGCCAGTCGGGATAATCACAGGTTGTGCCCCCCACCTTTGAAATCCTGCATACGCCACTGATGTGACTTCTGATTTATACTCAAGTGTGTTGCTGCAAGTTTCTTCATACTTTACAAACTAAGTCAACACTAGTTGTTGATGTAACACATGAAATCAAAACTTTGTACATCTTTTTTTTTATCAACAGACACTGGATGTACTCCAAACTTACTGTGAAACAGAAGGCTACAAAGTCAGTCGCTTGGATGGCACAACTCCTACCTCTAAGAGGCAACAGATTGTGGATCACTTTAACTCCAAGCACTCCAAAGAAAGTAAGGTTGTTTGTAATTAAGAGTTACATAAATATGTAAGGTTATTTGTAAGGAAGAGTTACATTAAGATGTAAGGTCGTTTGTAAGGAAGAGTTCCATAAAGATGTAAGGTCGTTTGTAAGGAAGAGTTACATAAAGATGTTCATTACCATGCAAATGAGAGAAAGAAGATATGTTTCTCAGAAAGCAAGATTGCCATTAGCCTATTAATTTCATTTAAAGAGTAATGAATTCCTGAGGTCAATATGAATATTCTTAAGGCTCTATGTCAAATAATTAATCTTAAGTCTGCGGCTTTCTTCAAATTGTATTCTTTGTTTTTTCATTATGTACATTTTTTAATTTATCTATTACTTAAATTCTAGTTCTAGTTAGTGTATGTTTAATTTTACAGGTATATTTTTGTTAAGCTCCAAAGCTGGAGGTGTAGGACTGAATCTCATTGGTGCATCTAGACTTATTCTCTATGACATAGACTGGAACCCAGCCAATGATTTACAGGTAAAAACTCTTCCTTCTTTCTGCTTCTGTAAGCAACACCACCCTTGGAATAATATTGCTTTCAAAATAGCTTTATATTTTGTTTTACTCTTGAAATGTCTTGGGGGGGGGGGGGGGCTACAACTTTGAAGCCTCTACTTAATATCACCACAAAATATGATAGGTTAGGTAAACTCTGTATTGTATGCTAACATTTATTTAAAGGAACAGTGCAGTCACTCAATGTGAAATATGTATACCATGATATCCTTATTTATATATAGCACATTCTCATTAAAGAACAGTATTCATATTCATAATTTGGTTAGATTCAGAGAAAACTAAAGCTTTGGTTAATCTTGAGTTCATGGCCTTTGTTCTTAAAGAGAGAAAAGACTTTAATTTAGCTGATGTGTAACATAGATTTGTGGGAGGTTGCATCTTGTCTTTAGGGTGACACATAATCAGTTTTGCTCTCTTTCTATAGGTTGCTTGTTACTTTTCATTTAGGCTTCAAAAGCAGTGCACCTATTGTATTCGTTAATAAAAAAAAATTAAAAAAAATTACGAATGAAGAGATTAAGATTGTCAATTGAGTTAAAGACCCAAGGTTAGAAGTTTATGTATAAAACTCCAATAAAACCAAACTTTACTTTGTTGTTTCATTGCTTTATGCTAAAGTTTGGTAGAAATTAATGACCTTTCATACTGCAGATTTTATTTCTATTTTACCTTCATGTTTATTTCATAGTCCATGGCAAGAGTTTGGAGAGATGGACAACGGAAGCAAGTTCATATTTACAGACTCATTACAGCTGTAAGTGTTACACTTCATCAAATTAAATCAGTGCTGACCGAAGGTTGTGCAGTAATGTTTGTTGATTAGAGCTTAAGTTTCAATTTCCTACATGAAACCGTCATAATGAGAAGATGAGCCTGAACATTTGTGGTGCAGGTTCAAGATATTTGGGGCCACCTATGGTCAATTACTGAAAAGCTTTTTAACAGTTTCTCAATGTAGGAAGCTTGCATAGATTTCATATATAAGCTTGCAGATGCATTGTTGTGTGAAGATAAATTATGTCATTTTTGGAGAAGATCAAAGGTCATTTTGGATCATTGAAGGTCAAGTATTGAAGTTGGATACATTGTAAACAAGATATATCTGGAGGGAGGAAACAAGCTGGCTTAGTATGTAGATGCATTATGGTGGGAAGATAAATCCTGGTATGTTTGGTAGCAGACAAAGGTCATTTGTTGTCACCATTAATAAACACTCAAAACCTTGTTAAATTATATCCAAGGGTACAAAGTTTGGATATATTTCATATTTGGTATGTAGACTTAGAAGCTTTACTGCAAAAAGAAGATTTATGTAGTCTTTGGTAGAGGTCAGAGGTCATTTGGGATCATTTGAGGTCAAACACTGAAGACCTCGTAGTTCCTTTCAAAAAAATTGTTGTATACTTAACCTTGTCAAGAGCTGTTATCACTACCAGTTACATGCCCATTCAAGTTGTTGGCAATAGCCCTGAAAGTTAATATTTAATAGCAGTTTATCTCACAGAAAACTGACAGGGGATCTAACCCTTCAATGCACCATGAGTAATTTGATCTCATTTTTGTCTGCACTTATTTGAACCCCTAAACTGTTGGGCTTCTTTTGAACAAGAATGGAAATCAGAGCTATGGCTCATTGAAGCGACTAACTGGAGTAATGAGCCAGTGGTTGGTATTTTAATTGGGAACCAGAATTTTTAGGAAAAAAACTGCAATAGTCATGTCAGATATCCTTAAAGATAAATGTTTTGCTGTGTAATATATAAAGGTTGGAAACTTGATGAATGTAGTGAACATACAATGCCAACAACTTTCAAGGTGATGTAGGTCACAGGAGTAATAGGCAGTCTTCTCTTAATTAGCTTCATTTTGTCTGTATGCTTATATAGCAATGGCCCATTTTGATACATTCAGAAGGAACAAGCAAGCGACATCCCAGAGCGGACTCAGTTTGTTCACTCCCACTTTAGGGCTTCTCAAACCACCATCCACCAAAACGAAGAGGTCTGCGTCCAATTTTAGAGGCAACCTTCATTAACATAATATAACTTATTCATGTCCTGCTTCATTTTTTTGCTATTGTTTTGAGTGGTGTATGTATTCTTGTTGTTGTAAACTGAAGGACTAGACTGAGCCCTAATCGAATCACTACTGCATTGCATAACCAACTGTCCAGTGGGCAGTACCAAGAAGTGTGCTTTACGATGTCATATCAACTCTTTGGGTGGCATGGGCCACTGCATGATTTAAACAAGACCAGATGTTGCCTTCTTGTGAATATTCACTAACTTTCATCCGATCTCGAGATTGCATGTTCCTAAGAATATCCAAAGAAATTTTGGGGGTCCCCTTTGTCAGACTTTGGGGATATGACTGAACAAGGAATATGCCATGCACTCTGCTAAGTAGGCAAGGAACAGCAGTGCTCATTGCGATCTTATCTGGTTTGCTGCAGGGCACTGTAGAGGAGAAGATATTTCAGAGACAGATTTCTAAACAAGGTCTTAGTGGTGCAGTGGTAGATGTCCATGATAGATCAGAGGTCAAGTTTTCTCTGGAGGATTTGAAGGTCAGTTTTATGAAAGTTTTTAGAGTAAGGTCTAAGTTCATATCAAATTTTGATATAGCCTAAGCAATCTGGTGAAATTTCCATCAAAATTTAATTTGATATTCTCAAGGTACCATCAACTTGTCACATTTTCAGCACAAAGTGATCTTGAAGAAAGTACATATAAAGTCAGAGCCTTGCTTTAATGAGCTATCTTGTTTTTTTAAACTTTTTGAACAATTTTCTGCTCAATAATCAGAATGTAATTGTATGAGAGGTATATTTCATATCTCTATTAACTGCAAGGTCCCAACAATAAACTAAGAAACAAGACATAAAGCATTCCTTGTCAATATAAATAACCCTCCCTTTCATCATGCTCAGTTTGGGTCACAAATGTGGTTACTTCATTTAAAGAGACCACAACAAAGCACTTATCTACGTTGAATGGACGATTCACCAAATTGTGTAGATTTAATTCATCCTTCACATATGAAAATTCTGTCTTTGCTTAGACCCTTACCCATACGTTCCTCATAGTAGAAATAACTACCAGTTGCTTACCATCAGAATGAATATGTATCAAAGAGCCAGATTGATTACAGCTTCCAATGTTTGATAGCCACTGGATGTACTCAAAGAGAGTTCGGTATTCTTTTGGGTTAGATAGAGTTTTAAGGCCCAGCTTCCAATCCATTGGTTCAAGTGAAGCCGACCACAGCCTTTTTCTCAGTAGTGGCTCACAGGCTTGTTTTCCCTACTCCATTGCTTATGCTGAGCATCATGCACAATGGCAGTAGGTTCCCTTTTTAGAGTCTTTGGTATGACTTGACCTGGGAATCTAACCCGGGCTTTTCACATGAGAGACAGACGCTCTACCCCTAGACCAAACACATGGTCTCTATTCTTTTTGGAGTGTGTATGTATGTGTGTGTTTGTGGGGGGGGGGGGAGGGCCTGGTGATTGCTTTTTGGAACACATTACTAGTCATTATTTCTAGATTTGTCATGGAAGCCAGTACCAGGTAATGAAATTATATCATAAATGTGGAGAAACTATTACCGGTTTTGTTGCAATAAGTTGCAGACTACAGTGGGGATCAAGGTAAAACATCCCATAGTAAACTGGGTCCCACCAATTTGGAAAGTAAGGGTAGTAAAGTTTACTTTCCAGGGTTACAGAAATTGGTTAAGGGAAATATTGTGTTTAAAATGCTCCAACAAAGGGTACAAAGAAAATGGCTCAGACACTATCTAACAATTCAGTCTTAATCATAAACCCCTGCAATAGCTATATCTCTTCAAAATACTATGCACTAGAAGAACTATGGACGTTGCATCATTTGAAATGTTAAAAGTTTGGGTGAACAAATTATTCTTGAGCAACAAACAACCTGAATTTCTATCTGTGGGAAACTTACATCCTGAAAAGAAGGCTACCATACTGTAGTATATTTGATAATCTATCAACCTGTGTCAACAAATATTAGCTTTAAAAGGATGAATTTCTCTTTTAGAACAAGACAATATTTCCCTGAAAAAGGTTGCAGCTGAATCCGTTTTTACATATCTTTTCATTATTTGTTGTCAATGAGCTAGACCTAATTCTGAATTTGTTTTGGTATGATGAAAAGCCACCAGAGGGATGCATAATTATATCTTCCAGTTTAAACACACATTCTTCATTTTACAGGATCTGTTCACATTACATGAGGACGTTTCTTGCCTGACTCATGATATGTTAAACTGTCATTGTTCTGCTGATGGTAGCACTGTCACAGAAGAGGAAGTCACAGAGGTCAGACCCTGTCAACTTGGAAAATTGGCTTCTACTTCAGCAAGTAAAAAGGTATAATTTGTCAATCCTTCATAATTACAAAGCTGTAGTTGATAGTTTTATGAAACTCAGTCAGAGTACTGGAAAATACTTTTTAAGCCTGTGAGCCACAGTTGTGATGTGGGGGAAGCAGCCAAGTATGGTTACCAAACAACTAGAAAAGTTTTAATGGGACTGGTGTCTTTACTGGCATAGGATATTGGCATATGGTTCTTACAAAGATATTATAATCTATTGACTGAGGCATCTCCCCATTGAGGGTTGCGGTTAAGGAGTGGAGGTGCTTATCGTTTTGAAAACCATCAGGTAAATGAATGTTTTTCCAGTAGGAAGCTAGAGGTCTAAAATTCTAATGTTGAAACATTGTAAATCAAAAAACAAAAATCATTCTTTCAATAAATTTCACACATAAAGCACATAACTATGGATGCATAACCAAAAAGCCCATGTGCTGCTTTGTCCAATAAGATGATATGTTTTTCCAGTAGGAAGCTAGAGGTCTAAAATTCTAATGTTGAAACATTGTAAATCAAAAAAAAAAATCATCCTTTCAATAAATTTCACACATAAAGCACATAACTATGGATGCATAACCAAAAAGCCCATGTGCTGCTTTGTCCAATAAGATGATATGTGTACAAAACTAAATTCCATTGTTAAAGAGATACCATTGTTCACCTCAACAATGCATTCTATACATGCATGATATATTTCTCTATACATTATCCAGAATAACTGATGCACATTACTTTGTACTTGGAAATCAGACATGCTCGTTGCTTTTCCATTGTTAGCATGTAAATATTAAATTGCATGTATGAGAGTGCTTCATGAACCGAGTGAAGATACCATAGATCAAACAGAAGGCCAAGGGACTTCAAGCAAGTCAATATACATTCATATTCAGAAGTACCTGTGAGAAAAGTGTTGAAAAAAATTTCACCAAAGTGGAACATGATGCTATAAAGGAATAGCAAGTTTTAGCCATCTCAAGCTGGCAACTAATAATCCAAAATCTATCAGAAAACTTCCTGTTCAGGTATCTTGAGATCCATAAAAGTTAAAGCAGTTTGTCCCCTTCAAAGACTATTTGCTCAATAGAGCAACAAGGTTGGTTTAAACGGGGTTAACTGCCACAATTACAGAGACAAGCTTCACTCAAGAAAATGCCTTTTTCCTGGGTAACATTGGCTAAAACGTCCTCTTTCATTGTCAGTTTTAACAACAAATTTAAAGATAACATGCTGCATTGGTCAAGATGACAGTAGTTAGCAATGTAAACAAACTTTGCCACTGCCCTTTTTATTTGTGCAACTGGTAGTATAAACTGTATGACAGCGTCCTCTTTTGACTTTCACTTCATGTGTTACAGTTTATTGGTTGATAACATCTTAGTTTCAAACAGAATGTATATCAAAAACAGAAACTTGTCAGATACATTCAAATTAAACAAAACAATTTTCTACCAGTAGCAGTTAGTGTAAAAATTGGGTTTTCAAGTGATGAATCACAGAGCCCATGCATGCAGTTCATTGAATGTTGGAGGAGACTTATGTTTTTTTCATTAGGTGCAAATTTCCTGAGTGCAATGTCCAATACCACATTTTCCCCCCTAGTCTATTGGTGATGCAATCATGGTGGTGGCAAGTTGGCAACAATTCTTACAACTAAAGGTATTCATTAAGTAGAATTTCCTCCAGTCCAGGGTATCTGGAATGCTAATTTTTGTTCTTCCAGTGACCAACACACATTTTTCGCCTGTTTCAAATTTAAGAGTGCAAATTCGTACAACATAATTAAACTCTTGGGATGCAAATTTTCTCACCTTACTGGCAGCTCAGGCATGGGAGGTGATGTGCCATTTTTTAAGAGCATTTTTTTTTTCGTAGAGAGTATTTTTGTGCTGTATTCTTTGATTAAAATGTCAAATATTCTAACCATGGTACCATTAAACAGCTAACCTAATTATTTACTGGTAAATTACCACTTGATGCAGGCTTTTTTTATTTACATATATTTCACTTTCAAAAATGAGCCCCCCTCTCTTAACAATGGATTCTCCCCCTTTGCTGGCTGCTCCAACATTGATAAAACAAAAGAGAAAAAAAAAATAAGAAACAAATGTGACCTTCATATTAAAACTTTAAAAACCTTGAATGTGACTTTTACAGCAGGCCTTAATCAGGAGCTACACCTATACAGTGACAAATTGAATAGGTGACAGCTTAAATAAATTGCTGTTAGACCCGCCTCTCAGTTAAAGGGACCCTTTCTAAATGCACGGATGTATTTACTTTCACCTGCATGATATTTGTAGCAGTAAATTATCTTCAGTCTACTGCACATCACAGGGTTTAATAGAGGAAGTAAATGCTTGCTTTTAACTCCATTCATATATGATGAACAATGTCAGACTAATATTATTGCCCTGCAATATCATTATTGATTTCAGCATGTGTAAAATGCTTTGTGACATTGTTTTTTGGATGTTTTATTTTTTTACATCTTGCAGAAAACTGTGTCTATGGCTCAGCTTCTTAAATGGAAGCACTACTCATATCCATTCAAAGAATGTTTTGATGTAAGTGCACACTAATTAAATTTTTTAGGTTTTGCCAAATGACAGTTATTCTGAACAAACTGAAAGCAAGGTTGTTGATTGTTAGCTCAACAAGTTGAGCTATTGTCATGGCAATGCGTCTGTCTGTCTGTCTGTCTGTCTGTCTGTCTGTCCGTCTGTCTGTCTGTCAACATTGGAAAAAAGGCTGCTGTCTACAGATTCTTTGACCGTTCCCTGTCAAAGTTGGTAGGCTTAAAGCACTTGTCAAGGGCTTGATATATATGGTAACAGCAAGTAGGTCAAAGGTCATTTGGGGTCGTGAGAGGTCAAAGAGTGAAATCACGAAAAAGCCTTCAACTCCTTGTGGTTTTGTTGGAATGTTTTCAAATTTGACAGAAGTGTTCAGTAGATGATTGGTCATCAAAGTTGTGTTTTTCGGTGATGTTGAAAGTAAGACGGGGTCACAAGAGGTCAAATTGTGAAACTGTGGTGAAAGTTTTTGATTAGAGACTTCTGTGAATTTGTGACTTTCCATTTGATTGAACAAAGTATAAATTTATGGGCATGTCAAGTTGGATTGCAAAGAGTTGCCATGTGGGTGATCTGAATGACCTAAAACATTGAAAAGGTCCCAATCAGGCCCACAAAAATTGACCAGGCCACTCTTCCGATCTGACCGAGCGACTGTTCCCATTGACATCTATATAGTTGCTAGATCACGAGAGTAAGTGGCTGGTGACGTACACATGGAACTTTGTGTTATGGCTCCGCCATAGAGCAGGATAATAGCTCCTGTTACCAAGCATATAAGCTTTGGTTACTTTTTAAGCTGCATATACTCCGGAGCATAAAGGAACACAAGTGCTCATTTCTTTACAAATAAATATAGAGAAAAAATGTAAAATTTAATGAGAATTCCGTCAATCGAGGTGTTATTTTGGGGAAGCAACATTCGCAATCGTTTGGAGGCTTTGCTGTTAATTAGTCTCCCATCCACCGACAGTATAGATCTTTGACATTAGGGTGGTAAGGCTTCACTGTAGTAAAGCTACGTACAGTATTCACGCATGCTACGCTTCCCAAACATTCTGTAATACGCAACATATAGGTGTACGTAGAAAACTACTCGTTGTTGATTCGAGCAACGATGACTGATTCGACGCGATATATAGTATGTAATTGTAATATATGTGCCGCGGCGATGCATGTCGATCAAGTGTGCAGTGCGAAATTACAACAGAGAGGACATAACTAGGCTGCGATTACATAAAGTGACAATAGACTGGACATGATTTAACTGTTTCCTTTTTCACATACTTGACTCTGTCAAAGCAGAGAAAATTAAATACTCGGGGGAGTGCTTAATGTTGGTACACAGCACAGCGTTCTGTAGGCCTAGTTCAGGCTAGGCCTAAAGTTAGGCCTAGTAAGTAGTATAACTTGGGAGTTTGTACAGCTAGCACTAAGTAACGTTAGTCTAACGTTGCAGTGGTAAAGGACTGTGTCGTTCGCCAAGAAGTGGCAATACATAGTATTAGTAGCCTACGGCTACTTACTATGACGTATCAAAATAACCAGGGATCTGCCATCCGCACATTGGCTAAATTGACTGCCTTCTCGTTAATAACATAAAATGTTAATTTTCTATGATAACCGTTCATTTGTAGGCTATGCAAATTGTTAGATCTTATGCCTACAACTTGATGTAGGGCTAGGCAGGCTTAGCCTAGGCTAGGCCTAGGCTATTCAGTTGTTTTTGTTGATTTAGACAATTTCGAAAGTGCTAGTACAAACTTGGGATGAAATGAGCAACTTTTCGTGCCGTTAAGGGCAGGTGACACTACAGTGATTTCAGATCGGATTACGGTCCGATTTTTATGTGTTTTTGCCTTTAGGCCTAGGCCTAAGTTACATCTCCATCCCTGGTCAGAAAAAGCCAGAAATTTGCCAACTTGTGTAAATGTATGATTTGTATAAAAGGAGTATGAAAATGAAATGTAAACTAGGCTAGCGGCCTATCCTAGGCTAACTTAAATATTTCGTGACATCACATCTTTTATCGGAGGTGCATACTAAAGTCAGACTGTTTTCGACCAAATAAGGTTCTGTTTAGCGATGTAAGTTATAGCCTAGGCCTAAGCCTAGGCTACAGTGGTAGCAGAACACTTTACTGTGACGCAAACTAAAATCAGTTATCGTTAAAGGCCTAGCAGCCATAGAACAGAATCTGAATAAATACTGCCGGTCAGATTAAGAAAAAAATCAGATCGGAAAATCGCTGTAGTGTCACTAGCCCTTAACAGAGGCACAACCGTAATCAGTGGCGGATCCAAGGGGGTTTAGGGTTCAATCCCCTCCCTTGAGTTTTAACGAAGCCTATAGGCTAATCCTAGGCCCCTATTTGCATACCCTGCTACCAGGATCGCGATTAGTCTTTCAAAAGTCATTGTTAAAACCCCCCTTACAGTGCAACATGGATGCGCCACTGGCAATTCGAAGCAGGGCAGTTACTGTTACGGTTATAGGAGAAAAAGCACAAAGTTTATTAGCCTAGGCCTAGATATTTATTTCAAATCGGGATCATATGAAAACTCCTGCTGATATGTACTTCCTAGTCAGGGTTTCTGCCAGGATTGCAAATAAGGGGGAGGACCGCATGTTGCCGAAGCAACATACGCGATTGTGAAGTGATCGTCACGTAACCCATGTGGTGTCAAGGGGCCTATGCCAGGTTGTAAATTCTGCAATATTCCATTTTAAGTTTTGATAACTCACCTATGTTTTGTTCCAATATGATATCTAAGGAACTTATTTGCAAGATGATCTCCAAAATGTACCTTAGAAAACTCAAGCTTTGCAAAATGAAGGGGAGGGATTATCCCCTTAATCTCATTCCTCCCTTTCCCCACCTTGGCAGAAACCTTGCTAGTCACAAAACTGTCAAGATTACTCCAAAAAGCACAATATTTAACATAATATCTACCTGGACTGAAAATAAGATGATTTCTGATCGCTTTTTTCCCTTTCATGTGTCTTACTTGGAAAGCACTGTCAAGCAACTTAGCCTTGTAACAGTCATTTATTTCTTTAACATATTAGGCCTAGGCTAGGCTACATCAAGCCTATGCTGTGTAATAAGATACAACTGGTAAAAGGCGAAGTTGATCCTCCTTTCAAAGTTGAACAAATTTTATTTATTGACTTAGTAAACATCATGAATTTTGTGGGTTTTCTCCTATACCCATCAGACTAATTGCCTTTATTGTTTGAATTGCCATTGTGCCCAATACTAACATTAGGCCTCACCTATTTACTGTGGGACTAAAGAACTTTGTTAAGGGGTACATAAGTATGCTGATGAGCTAGACGACATTAATAATTTGTCACCTCACTATAGCCTAGAATGCTTGCAAGTATGCCTAGCCAAGTTGTAGTAAGGATTGCAGACCACAAATTTTTGGGGAAGGCTGAACATTAGGCTAGAGAACTTTCATGCCGATGGACCATTCAGTTTCTTGAAAATTAGCCACACCCCCAACCTCAAAGTAACAGCTTTCTGACTCCTTTTTTTTTTTTAATCTGACACCAGATTCTAAAAGAACAGGTCAGATCCAGGCTACACTTAAATTGTGCATTTTACCTATACTAAACCATTTTTCTAAGCCTAGGCCTAACCTCGATTTTGGAACAAATTTAAAGATTTTTGAAAAATCAATTGTTCCCTAACGTTAGACCTTCTACGAATAAAAAAGAAGCGTGCAGGCCTATAGGGAGCTATCTGCAACCAACTACACACCTTTACTGACAACTAGGCCTAGCCTAGTCCAATCAGTACATACTAAAATTCCTTAGCCTAGCCTAGGCTTATACTACATATAGTAGCAATGGTGGTACAATGGTATTACTAAACAAATTATAGTGGTACGAGCCATAGTACAAACTTGAACAGTTCTCATGCAGATTTGTGGTGTATCAAACTCCGTACCTGACTTTACAGCATATGGCGTAATTGTAACATTTGATTAACTTTGCTGTAGTGACATGAAGCACAAAGACAATATCATCATGGCATAACACTAGGATGGCCTTCACTCTAGGCTACACCAATGCACAGCTCACCTGCTGTAACCAACAAACACCAAACAGTAATGCACTCTACGCCCTTACACTGATTCTGTCTGAGACTAGGCTGTTGTTAAGATGTCATGGCATCCATCCTCATGGTCCCTCTTTGCAAGAAATAATTTGGTGCAGTTTTGTAGATACATCATATGAACTTTTGAGTATGGCATATAAGGGAGTCACTTTCAGGGAAATTCAAAAGCTGTGGTTGTCTTGAATTGAACTAATTGATTGGAAACTGGGCCATTAAACCTCATCTAACTAACTAACTAACCTATAGAATTGAGCCTACAAATATAAACAAAAATTTCAAGCTTTGCAGTCTCTGACTCTCATTCTGTAGCTCAAAACATGCACAATATTCCAGACACTATCATAACTCTTTGCTCTCAGTTTTGGTCTCTATTGAAACTGCTTAACAATAAATGTGTTGGAGACTCAATCGCAGTTGAGCTTCAGCATCATTGATGCTCTTGTTTTACTAATTCTTTTCATGATGATCTCATTTTTTAGGCCTAAATATTTTAGAATTTTAGACATACTGGGTGTCAGAATTGGATTATCGGCACTTTGCAAGACATGTTTTTCATGTCTTTTCATTTTTTATTTAAGAACATGTTTATATCGGCTTAATTAGTACGACATTTACAGGGCTGGAATAAATCAAAGGTCATGGCCATCATATTTTTGACAATGGCCTTTGTTGCCCTATAAAATTTAATGACCATCAATGCCATTTGGCCTTCATTCCCTACCTGTGAGATTACATTGAGGTCAGTACAAAATTACTTCTTTGGCCTTGGTGCCCTCTCATTTCATATGATGTTCCCCTGAAACTGATAGGAAAATGGCCTTGTCCTAATGGAACCTTAATTCCATGCAGCCTTGCATTCAGTCTCAGTGTTACACTGCCACAAAGGCTTAACTGCATAATGTAACAACTTTTTGTGAAAATTTTTGTTTTTTAAAGTTTAATTCTGCCATATAGGTAGCCAATAAATTTTTCCTTATTCTTACCCTTGGTAGCTTGGAATCAAGAAATTAAAATAAAGTAAAGACAGCTTTGCTCGTATTATTTGTCTACCATATAAGACAATGCAAAAGCCAAGGTAGCCATCATATCATGAAAAATATGGCACTTGCCTCCTCCTGCATTTGGAAAATCAATCACTTAAAAACAACATGTTTTGAGATTGCTTGCAAATTTCCAGAACAAGAGATTTAAAGATGATTTTGATTAAATCCAACTCATAAGGCCTAAGAGGTGCCATTTTGTCAGCAATTTTGCCAAATATTTCTTCATGTTCTTCGATCTGTATTTATAATGGTGCTACACTTATATTATTTGCAGACATGTTCTCTGGCCACACCCTTGCAAAATATGCCAACATTGAACAATTTCCCCTGATTTGGACAGTCAAAAGTTCCCCCTCCCCTATTTTTCTGCAAATGCTCATGTGAGGAAACACTTGTCTAGAATAAATTTCTAAAATATAGACAAGGGATGCTGGTCGGCATAAATGTATTGATAAATCAGATTTTCTTACTTTTTTAGTAATCTTTTTTTTCGAAAAGCCTACTTTATTTTGTTACTAGGAATCTTAGTCCTACCTACCTCCCATTGCCTTTGAGAGTGTGTGTCATCATTACTGCAGTGCTTAAGTGAACAAAAAAAATGAGATACATGCAGATGGAATTGCCCAAAATTTAATTTAACTTTTTGCATTTCAAAGGGAAATATTACAGAAAATTTCATCCTTTTAAAACTAATATTTATTGAAACATGGTGATAGATTATCAAAACTAAGGCAGTATGGTAGCCTTCTTTTCAAAAAATAAAATTCTTACAGATAGAAATTCAGTTGTTTGTTGCTCAAGAATAATTTGTACACCCAAACTTTCAATATTTCAAATGCAACGTCCATAGCTCTTCTTGCTCTTTTTGCTGGGGTCTATGATTAAGACTGAATTGTTGGATAGTGTTTGAGCCATTTTCTTTGTACTCTTTGTTGGAGCATTTTAAACACAATATTTCCCTTTAATTGCTAGGAGTAATAAAATCTGTCTTTTATTCCTCTTTTTCTTTTAGGATGATTTACTGAAGGCTACTGACATGGAAATCACATTTATGTTTCAGAATGAAACCAACATGTTTCACACCTCAGGATCTACAGTGTAGCTAGATATCAAAGGCTCTATAACTGTCAGGTGTAAAATAGTCTGGTTCGAACATTTCAGCATTGACATAACTGAGACTTGGAATTTCCTCTTCAATGTGAAAAAGTGGAAAGTATCACATCAGAAGTGAGCCTCTCAGTAAAATTAATATGTTGCATCCGTACAGGCCACCAGACTATGGACTTAATCTTGTTGTAAGCTTGGGACGAAGATCCTGTGTACCTGAATGTCACAATTCTCATCTCTAGAGATCAATGAAAATTAATTTGTGCTTACCATAAGGGGGTGGTTAAATGAATTTTATTTTTGTAAATTTATACATCAATAAGCATTTAGAATCACACTGGCATTTGAATTTTTTAAGAGGGCACAAATTAAGCTAAGTAAGCTTTTGAAAGAGACATGTAGGGCCCTTGGCTAGCTCCCAATGCTCATTTTGAGCCAAGCTAATACAAAGGGAAACCCGAGAGTACATTCACCTGTTTGGTATATTAGTAATGGGAGAATTCAAAGGTAACTCCAGAAATTATGACCTGGTGCAAACTGAAAATGTGGATTTCATTCAGATAAAGGGAAACACTGTTTGTTTTAAAAGAACATTTCATGCTTTTAAAATATTTATTGACACAGGTTGATAAATTATCAAAAATAAGGCAGCATGGTAGCCTTCTTTTCAAGAAATAAGTTTCCACAGATAGAAATCCAGTTGTTAGTTTCTCAAGAAAATTTTGTTCACCCAAACTTTCAACATTTCAAATGATGCAAAGTCCATGGCTCTTCTTGTGCAGAGGACTTTGAAGGGATGTAGCTATCGCTGGGGTTTATGCAGGGAATAATTTATCCAGTATTGCATCACAATTTTCTACACAGACAGGCCAGGTTCCTACACAAATGAAAAATTGTGTAGGAATTGTGTGCATAACCCTTGCATTTTCACAAACAATTAAGACCTCAAAAATCTTCATTTAAGGAATCTTAATATTCCATACTGTAACAAATCAATTTATCCAGAAAAAAGATCAAATAGTTTAAAGGGATGTGACTGGCCATTGAGAAGGATTGTGTAGACAATGAACCAATTTATCCTCACTTTTTTTCTCCTTATAAAAAAAAAAATTAATACAATTTTTGTGAAACGACAGGTTGGGTTATAAACGCATATAAAAAGGTATATCTTATGTTTATTTCACAAATCAAATGAGTACATGAAAGATTTTGCACTGTTGTATTTCTTTTTTTTCACTTTCCACAAAAGAATGTAAATAAATAAAAGAAAAGCATTTACAAATGCATAAAAATTATGATACAATGGAAATTATCAATTGCTAGAATATGTGTAAAGTTCAAAGTCCTGGGAACTGTTTAACCAGCTTTTAATAAAGTGAGCAATTGTATTGTAAAATGTTGTCACCCCAGTAATATACAGTACTGTGCACAGATGGCACGATTTCACCATCCCAATCTGCTGCCATACTCAGATTCCCTGCGATGGCAGAATCCCACTCACCTTGCGACAGTCGTGTATGTATACAGAAACAAAGTTTGGCAGCATCTTTATTGAGAGAGCTGCAGCCTAAAATTTTGACAATGTTTAACACAATATATGCTTGATCACTGGAACTGATAATTTATCACATATCTGCTATGCCATAAACTCTATTCTGTATTACATTATTTTGATACACAAACCATTCACAGGGTCAACAAGATTTTAAACATAAATCATACACAAATAAAACAGCCAAGTGAAGGGTCTGCAATTGCCACAGTCTGTCTTCTTTTTTATCTATATCATGAAAAATGGCAGGCAGTCCAAGACCCCACCATAAGCATTACATGCAGACTTTGAATAAAATACTATCACCCAAGGAACAAATATGTTAAAGAAGTGACAAGATGGTAGGGCTGTGAATGTGTAGCAATTGATAGCTAAACGTTTGCATGTGGAATAAACATTTAGAACACAGCTACAAGCAATTTATGGCAAAACCTGTTTTTGACAGTTTGTTATCCATTTGTATACTCTGATGATCCCTGGATTTTGTTAAAAAATGGAACATTTTGGGTATACTGAACCTTGTAGGCTTCAAAGTTTCAGAATAATTTCATTTTACTACACAAGATGACAACTATTTCTTACTTCTGCATTGCATTCAGAATCAATCAATAAATACTGAAATTATTTTTTTTTGTGATAAGGTAATCGCGATTAATCACTACACCATCGGAAAGTTTTGAGGTTAAACGTTTAATTATTTCCTAAACATTCACAGCCCTACAAGATGGACCTCCAAAAGGGTGGCTGACAAATCACAGTACTAGCCTACACATCACTTGGCAATGAGATTTCTGTATAGGTTACTGAATGTGCTCCTTGAGCAAAGTTTAACATCAATTTAAATGAAAAAGTTTATCAAAGGAACTATAACCAATCAAGCATTTTATGAATTTATGTAAATGAATCAGAAATTGCCATAAAAAGAGATCATAAAAACAAACAGTGTTGATGATATTATTAAAAAATTTATGCCAACCAATACTCACTACATTTTAAACTATGGGTGACAGGAGAAACCTATGTGTGAAGAATATCATTAGGAAAAAGAATTGATGTGAGGAAGGTAATGACATGTGTACGCATTTATAAAACCCTTAAAATTATGTTCTGTCATTATTACTGTCTCTGCCCTCCTATCTGCATGGTTGCATTATATCACACTGTAGTTGGAGTAAGGTTGAGAAGATTTTAAGGAAAGCAAGTTTTGGGGTCAGCTGGACCTCAAATCAACCCTTGCCTCAAACATCCTATTATCCTCACAGACGATATTCAGCGACAGATTGCCACAGGATGTTTAGTAAGAATTAAACTGGCATACACATACAATGTAAAGAAGCAGGTGAGAGTAACATCTTGTGAACATGCTTTACTCAAGAAATAACCACTGTCAGAGAAAACCCTCGAGTTTTCTCCTGTGGGCTGAGCCATGGGGGACCGGGGGGTCAGGGGGTAACAAAGCATGGCTACAGTTTTCCCCAACTGTTGTGAGAGGTATTAAAGGGTATGACTTGAAGACTGAAGAGTATTTGAAACCATACTTGACCAACCTTTTATCTAGCTTACACTGTTTGACACATTTGTGGTGTAAGTTCTTACTAAATTACTGTAAAAAGTGAATGATAGAGTTAGCTTTTCATTTTGCATCCTTTTTAATTTTTTTAATAATTTTTACTCCATTTCATTTTGCAAAATCATCCACATACAGTGCCTTGAATCCTGACAAGTAAAGCTCTTCACTTTCATGAAGAAGAGGTTATTAAAGCTGTGCATGCACACACTGACAAACCAATCAGTGCAAGTATCAATTTAACAGAGAGGGGCACTTAACTCTCTTCACCTAAATGCATTTGTTCCCAAATTTTTAAGGAGTTGGACATTTCAATCACAAATGGGTTGGATACTCAAAGTTTGATGAATATCTTGCAGGAAGCCTTCATGAAAGGAATAAGGGTGGAGTTTCTATCTAAATAAAAACACATGTAAGAAACATCAGTATAGGTGATTACCATCCATTACGTTAAACTAACTCATGCTAATACAGCTAGTTAACTCACAACCTTACAACATTCAGAGGATTTTTTTAATACAAATTGAAATGTAAAATTACAAACAGAATATTTGAAAGTGCTATTTTGGTCAAGAAATATACCAGACCACATTTAACTTTTAGCATGTGTGGACCAAACATCTCATTATATTGCTCCTCTTCATTTGCCCCTTTGGTAGACAATCTCTTGACATTTTCTTACTCTGTAAACTGCTACATAATGGTATGATGCAAAAATGCCATAACGAACAAATGCTCAATCACAATGGACAATGACTGACAAAGCTGTAGGGGAGCTGAGAGGAAGGAACTTGCATGATGTCAGCAGCAGATCATACTGTACTTTGAGGCAAGGGAAAAAATTTTGAGGAAGGAAGTAACTGTTCAAGCAGAAATGTTCACAAATACAGGCAATCATTGTAAAATGTTTCCCATATATGACAAAACAAAACAAGCCCAATGTGTATAGTTATGTATACATTACAAGTACCAGATCTTGCCATAGGTAAACCTGATTAACAGTGAAGTGTGTGTTATGCAAGGATCCAGCATAGTAGTGGTGTAAGGAAAACAAGACAGGGAGCCACAACTCTAATAAGACAGGTGGTCAGCCCAACTTAAACAAACTGGTTAAACACTGGACACATTTCAGGACACACATGTCGGACAAAAGTTGCAAAAACACATTGTTTCTGAAAATGTTGCCATTGGGTACAGGTGCAGACACAAACAGGAACTTGTGTCTGTGAAATGTGTTTCGTGTACAGGGGTAAAACATTTGTATCCAGTTGTGTCAGCAACATGTTGCAACACGTGTCCTAAAATGTGTCCAGTTTACATTAAGACATTAAAACCTTATAACCAGCTTACCAGTTACAGACAAGTCTGATTCTTGTATAGTGAATGATGAGATCTTACACAGTGTAGTATAACCATGAAACAAACTTTCATGACATTACTGTATGAACTACATAAGAGCAAATTGGTAGCCCTTACATATCTTCAATACACCTATGGAATGACTTTCTATATTGTAGGAAAAAACACCATTTGTTACTGGGAACAAAGCTTTGATGTTGAACCAGCACATTCTGTTGAAAATTTAGGCATCTTGTCAAAAAGAACTGGTGGGCAGGAATCATGTGGTGTGTGCACACTAGGTTGTATTGAACTACTACAATCTTTTTATTTTTCGAAGGCTCAACAACCATAAATGTGAATGTACCACCTAAAATTTTATGTTTTGATTTCTATGGAAAAGAATCAATGATGAATTTTAATAAAAACTGCAGCATTCATTTAACAATTACAAATATAACATGGTATTTCTACATGTCTTTCCATGTCAACAGCTCCTGTCTGTAGGTGACATTAAGCTAGCAACCATATGATTATCTGAATGATGATGTTATGGTACATAGCTGTAGATTGGTCACTGTAGCAGCCATAGTACATAGCTAAAGGCAGGTTGCTGCAGTAAATAGCTGTTGACATGTCACCTGAGCAGCTACAGTAAATAGCTGTTGATTGGTCACTGTAGCAGCTACAGGATATAGCTATAGATAGGTCCCTGCAGCAGCTACAGTAAATAGCTGTAGATTGGTCACTGTAGCAGCCACAGTACATAGCTAAAGGCAGGTTGCTGCAGTAAATAGCTGTTGAGATGTCACCTGAGCAGCTACAGTAAATAGCTGTTGATTGGTCACTGTAGCAGCTACAGGATATAGCTATAGATAGGTCCCTGCAGCAGCTACAGTAAATAGCTGTAGATTGGTCACTGTAGCAGCCACAGTACACAGCTATAGAAAGGTTGCTGCAGCAGCTACAGTATGTAGCTTGGTCACTGTAGCAGCTATGCTAAATAGCTGTAGCAGCTGTAGACCTGTTCCATACCAGGTCTGCAAATAATGCATGAGGACAAAACTATTTTCATACCACAATTTAGGGCACAATGATGCCCCTTAAAGGACATTGAGATAAAACAAAGGACATGGTATATGGTTTATGTCTGGTTTTACTTTTGTTTAGATGTGCTGTGAGGCAGACTTTACCAAAAATACATTAGCTTCTGAAGTCCACTGATCACTTCCATTGACTGACAGCTGCTCATCCTGTAGCAGTGCCCTGGAAATCCAGTAACAACACTTTTGAATTAATAGTGATGTTTATGGGCCACTGCACTAAAAGTTCTGTTTCAGGGTCTAAAACTGGCTACTCACTTATACCATCCAGGCCAATCCGAAGTTGCTCTATTTTGCTTTCATGCCACTACTAGCATCGTATCCATCTTCCGCTGGTGCAGCACCTTTATCATTCAAAACTTGTTAATCATTTCAGTTGACTGGTACCATCCATTGCACTTGTACGGTAATGCTGTACCATTCATTCTATTTCAATTATTTTTTGCTCAAATTCTGTTCAGTCACTTGCAGAACCTGTGTCATTTCAATCTGTAACACAACCAGTACCATTCCAATCATATTATACACGTGACACTGAAGGCTCATTTGCAGCAGCTAGTCATTTGACAACATGTGACTGGGGATGTTGTTCTGTTCGTACAACATCTTTTCTGGAGAGCACAGTTTCACGCTATACAGCAATGATCTCCTTGACCAGGTTGCAAGTTATTTGCCAGTGGTTCTTTAGTTATGGCCTGTAGAGTCTTATGAAGAAGAATCTTTTGTCCAACTCGCACATGAAGGGCAAATTGCCTTTTTTTGGTCAATTGATCAAAGTTTTCCTTTTTCAGCAATCTTCTGTCCTCATCAATTGTGTTGACATACTTCTCTAAACAAACCTTTAAAACACCACTGAGAAGTTGCTTCCAGTTTTCTGGTAACTTGTGGAGATTTTCTGAAAGGTAAAAGAGGAAATATCACCTGTGTGACTAGTCTCATTATTATGTCTGTATTATATGTAGTCACCAATAACTAAATGAAATTAGTGTTATATGTACACATCTACACTAAAGTAGTGTTATATGTTCAGATACTACATAAACTCTGACTATTTGTGTGATATTTTACACTAATATTTGTACTGTACTCACCAGTTTCGACTGACATCACAAATGTATATTAATAATAATGCTAAATCCAACCTCTCAAAAGCATAATTCAAAGTCCTTTATACATACATACACACAAACTTTTATAAAGCGCAAATTCCATATGACCTATGCCTAAGAAACCAAGAAAAAATAATATCAGCAAAACACAATCAACTAAATAAGTAAGTTTTCAGCTGTTTTTTGAACAGGGCATTAGCTTTGGAATTCAGTATGTGAGAAGAGCATTCCATAAAATAGGACCTGCAATGAATAAGGCCCCCTCACCTACTTGCTTCTTGGAAGGAGGTATGAGGAATAGCACCCTGTCCATTGCAGACCTAGTAGCAGGACCAGATAAAGGTGTTGCTTTCCTTTGGAGCATATTAGAGAGATAGGCCAGAGCCAAACCATTCAAACATTTGTAAACATATAAACAAAATTTAAATTGGATTCTTTTGCGAATAGGTAACCAGTGAAGGACACGTAGAAGAGGTTTGGGGCTATCCAATCTACATGCCGAGAAGATAAATTTAGCATAACGATTTTGCATGACTGAAGACAATTTAGGTCCTTTGATGAAGCACCATATAAAAGGCCAACTTACAAAACAACTTACAAATTACATTAGTCATAGGAGTGCAAAAACGGTTTTGAGACTTTGAGTCTTTTCTTAAAAATTGGAAGGCTGTTACTTTGCTTAATTTTCAGTAGTAAATTGTTCCAGAGGAGAGGTGCAATATATGAATAACTTCTATCACCATGAGATTTCCGAAAGATCTTACAACATACCAAGAGATTACAGTCTTTAGAGTGTAGTTGCCTACGTCTATGTGAGTGATTGGTCAGCCTATTAAAAAAGGGTAGCACTTGAACAACAGATACGCCATTAAAATCACTTTTGATTTATTTGCTATGCATTCTAATAGTGTGACTGCATGTTTGGTCTAGCGGTACAGCATCCACCTCTCATGTAGGAGGACTGGGTTCGATTCACAGGTGGCGTCATACCAAAGACTCTAAAAATGGAACCTACTGGTGTTGTGCCTGACTCTCCACATACGCAATGGAGAAGAGGAAAAAAAAACCAGTGAGCTACAACTGGAAAAAAGGCTGTGGCTGGATCGACTTGAACCAACAGGTTGGAAACTGGGCCGTAGAACTCTATCTAACTAACTAACTCTCCTTATTTGTGACTAATGATAGGAAAGCAACTTCCAAACACTAGCTTATTTTGGAACTGTCAGTATAACTCAGTTTTGCTTTAAATTATCATTAAGGGATACTAAGCAATAAATTACAGCTATTAATAAAATCAAAGAGGGCAGCATAACAGCTTTCAATTAATCTGAGAGACCAGTCTGGCTTACCATGAGAGAGGATGATATCTGCCTCTTCTGTGTCTTCATCACTCTCCCATCCATCTTTGTTTTTGTAATCTTCAAACTCATCTTTGGTCATGGTGCAAACCTTAAAGAAGAATGTCGATGAAGCTTTGTAGGCTTAATTCATATAATTGTATTACAAGCAACAATCAGAAGTATTAATGGATAAAATGTCATTGACTATTTAGCTAGTATCACACAAAAACAAATTTAAAACATAAATATTGGTGATCATTGCATCTTAGAACATAAAACAATCACAAATATAATCCTTCAAATTTGTCCTAGCAAGTTGAATTAAAATCTCAAGAAGATTACTTCATACACATTTACATTTGTGACTATTTGCAAATTCAAAATACTACTGCCATTGTGCTTGGTGCTCAGCTTTAACAAGAAAGCAGGGAAAACAAGCCAGTGAGATGCAAAAACAACTTTTATGAGTGAGAACTTAACTGTTCAATCAGGTTTTCAAAAATTTGTGACCAGACACTTATTCAAATTATGCACCAAACCGTTACTTTTCAGGACACCACAAAATTCAAAATTTTGTCTTTCTTGTAACTATTGGATATGAATCTTGACTCATTATGCTAACTACAAGCGTTGTCATGTGGTGGTTACATTTTAACACTCTCACTGAGATATTGATGTCAACTCAATGAGCCCCTTAAAGTGAGTAGATTCCCAAATCTAAGCCAAACAGTTGCAAAATGGTAGCACTAACTCCTTAGTAATTTGTCACTGTCATGAAACAACATAGGAAAAACCACGGGCCATTCAGCCAAGAATGAGTGCTATCAACAGAAAGAATTTCTGAAACTTTGCTATCATTTGGCAATTGACTTTATCAAAATCTTCACAGCAAATTGTGAACATGTTCAAAACTGCTGGCATATTTTGTTATTCATGGGAATTCAGACAACAGTTTTGCTACAGTAACGTTTGACAAATTTTTGAAATGCAGTTGCACACCATTTGCAAGTAAAAGTTTTCTTCATCTGCTCTCAACATGATAATTACCATCATAACTTCCAAACGCCTTCCATACTGGCAAAAATATCTCATCACATATGAAATTTGCCCAAATTAATGATCTCTGACAGTATGTTGACTGACTGCATGGTGAAGTGGTAAAAACATCTGATTTGCTGGGAGACAGGAGGTCTAGAGTTCAACTCCTGGTCTGGTCATACTGAAGACTTTAATAAACATGGAACTTACTGCCATTCTGCTTGGTGCTCAGCATTTAAGCAATGGAGTAGGGAAAACAAGCCAGTGAGCCAAAACTGGGAAAAAGCTGTGACCAGCTGGACTTTAACCAGTTGGTAGGAAATTGGGCTGTAAAAATCCATCAAACTAATTAGCTGACGGTATGCTCTAATGAAAGACATGTACACTCAGTGGTGTAGGGTTTTGGAGGTGAGAACCCCCCCCCCATGACCCAACCTTGCAATGCAAACAACACGTAAATAGCGGTTTTTTCTCTGTATCCTTAGACTTTTCCCTCATGTTGTGCCCCCATCCATGACATCAAACCCCCCTCCCCCATGACAAAATCCTGGCTACGCACCTGTGTACACTTAAAGGGTGAAATGAGAGTTTTGTCACTTAAGTTGACTCATAGTCACAGGACATACAGAAACTAATAACATTTGCAACTTCATATTGGGGTTTACAATTCACATTGACAATTTCCCTCTCACCTGCACCCGCAACTCAATAGGTATGGTTACCTGATGCACAACACAAAACTATTATTAGATCCAAACAAGCTAAAACCTATTTCATTATCCTCCATCTTTTTCCTCATACCTGTTTAGCTACAATGCCTATCTCTCTCTGTCTCACCTTTAATGTGGTATACAATTCTTCAGGGGTTAAGATGCCATCTTCACCTATGACAAAGTTTCCTTCATCAGAAACAACATCCAGCTGCTCAAGGAACCTCCATCTTGCATTAAGATTCACAATGGGATTTAATGTCATAGTCTCTCTGATGTGATTAAGGAAGAATTTCATCGGTATATCCACCTGAAACCAGTTAACACAGTAAACATTCACAACTTCATTGGTATATCCACCCAAACCCAATAAACACAACATTGTGATATATCAGAAATGTGACGGTAAATGAAAAGACAACAGAGACCAGCCTTGGAGCATTGCAGGAGAGTGATTGTAAATGCTAGCAAAGATGATAATGATAAATCCAATAAATTGAATACTGATATCACCATGTTAAATTCATGAGCAAAGGGTTCACAATATCTCATGATTGCCTTTAAATACAAAACAGCACAAAATAAGTGCTGATGCTCAAAGTTTTGTTCAAATATTTCTATATTTGACTGTCTAGTCAAATTTAGCAAAGAAAGGATTTTCCACTCATACCGTATCAAATATGTTGTCTGGGTAAGGTTCTGCGAAGCCGTACATATGCAACAGCTGCCAGTTTGCTAGCTCACCAAATGTGTTGAAAATTTCTTGGCCCTGAAAATTAAATGAAGAGAATTTATATTGAAAGAAAGAGGTTTCATTACTCATACCAACCTTCAAAGTTTATGTGACAGTTTCTTTTAAAGGGAGAATGCAGTTACACAGTTAAGTGTGAGTCTTGCTATATTAATTCAGGTTGAAGAATTTGAGGCTTGAATCAAACCAAAAGAAGTACATTCCATGACTGACTGATCAGACTCATTTGAAAATACTTTTCTGAATTTCCAGGCATAACTCCAGTTTGAATCATGAAGATAATTGGCAAAGATCTAGTTGATGCTTCAAAAAGTTTGATGTGATTGCTTATGTCTAAAGATCTGATGACATATTTACAGGGTTGTTGTTTTCATTTTTTTAAAAGAGTAAAAAAATCTGATTTTAATAATTTTAATCAGATTTTTTTTTATTTTCTAATTTCCAAAATGTATGATGTCTAAAAATTTCCTGGATATTAGCATTTTAATACTCCTAAACTTACAAAGAAGAAGTTTTCCAAATGCCTAGGTCTATTATTTGCAAACAAACACATTTGCAAATAATATGCACCACAATAATAGTTTAAGGGGAGGTTTAACCAAAAATTTAATTTTTATATGTGAAAGAGGAACAAAATCTACCCAGTGTGGTAAAAGTTCCATTCAAATCGGACATGTATTTTTTGAGATATCAGTGAATGAAGTCAGTAGATTTGTGTTTCCAAAGAGAGTTTGAGGGCAGCAGAGCTTATATCACTTCCTCACACTGACAAGGAATGCTTTGTTTCCCTTTGTTTTATCAGACTGCTGTGTTCACCTTGAAGTTCATAGGTGTATGACCTCCCTGTGGGGAAGCAAAGTTTGTAAAATTCTCATGCCACTTATGCAATAACATTTTAATAACATGGGATTGTTTAGGAAAAAATCCAGTGTAAAGTATAAAGAAAACAAAAGACTGCCCATTAATGTGGGGATGTGCTGTCATATGTGTTTGCTTTAAGTTCACTTTTTGTTGACAATGCGATAACTTCACGTGCTCATATCTTGAAAACCACACATCAGATTTCAATGCAAATTTCACCAAAATGCGTAGAATAAGTACCCCTCTAACATACCAAATCCTATTGTGACTTTAAACCCTTCTTTTAAAACTAATGTCTGATTCATAGAGTAAACATTTAATGGCATGCTGTCTTTGAATCACCCAAAAATGAGCAAAATAAACTACACACTTGACACAGTACTACTCAAATACCTGACATTTCCAACTAGTGGCCAGGACAGTGTTGGTATGGAAGTTGGCATACTGTAGCTACACTGTGGAATACTTAGTTTTATTTGAGGGTCCTACTGTCCTAAACCAGCAAATTTAAAAGCCTCACGATCACTGTGAATTGGCTGATTTTTTTTTAGTAAATCTCACTTTTTACTGTAATATTGACAGTCTATGGAGTCAATACTGATGCATCTTAAAGTAGGGATGCATATTGTGTTTTCATCTTAACAGTGTTGTTTGTTCAAATTACTGTATTTAAACCCACTGAATAAACAAACAAGTTTCCCTGACCATGAATACAAGTTTTCCAAATGAGTGATTTTATTGAAAAAAATCATTTGATTAAACTCGATTTAAATCAGTGATTTTAATCAGTGCATGATTAAAATGAAACAGCCCTGTATAAATTTAATGTAAAAAGTATGAAAAACTAGATATTAGATGAGAACAACGCATGATTTGCATAACAATTCATCAATTTTAACTGATTTTTGAAGGAAAAATTGTTTTCTTCTTTGTACCTTTGTCTGTGGAGCTGTGTGGTTAAATGGCTTCATTTGTGCTGATACACTGAGCACTCATTGGGAGACTTCAAAGAATCTTGGTAGTTAGTACCTTAAAAGCTTATCGTTGCTTGAAGAACGTAATACCAGACAAAAAGGAAATGCTGGAATGGGATGCAGTGTGCATATATAAACTAGTACTTAGTCCACACACCAAAATAAATTGCTAGTATGTAAGGTCACAATATAAGCTCTCCATTCAGTACAACAGCAAGAAATTAATTTCAAAAGAACAGAATAAATACCTTTCTGATAGGCTTTATTGATACCATCTTTAGCTTATCTTTGTCAAAGAGTAATTTAGCATTATTTTTGGCAATATGATTGAGAGCATCAGCCATCGGAACCATCACTGGAGGAGGATGGTGTGTCTCTGTTTCATTCTCATCGTCATCATCATCATCAATATCTAAAGATATTGGCAGTCTTTTAGAGGGTTCTGTGAAACTGTATGACATCACAAAAGCTACCATCTTCTTGTACAGATCAAGGTTGTGTACTTCCATACTGTTGAGATAAGAGCAGAAGTACAATTCTGTAGTTGCCTAGGTTAATGTTTTTTTCTCCTGTACCACCCTCCAATACCTGTCTCCAGTACCCCCTCCCACTGTTTCTCCCTGTTGTACACCACTACTATATCACCCTCCTACACCTCCCTCTTGTAAAACCCTTCAGTACCTCCTTCTAGCAGCTGCCTCCTACATCTCCTGAACCTCCTCTCCTGTACACCCCTACTGTCCATCCCTCCTGTACACCCCTACTGTCCATCCCTCCTGTACACCCCTACTGTCCATCCCTCCTGTACACCCCTACTGTCCATCCCTCCTGTACACCCCTGCTGTCCATTTCCCCCTCCCTACTGTCCATCCCTCCTGTACCTCTCTCTAGTCCCTTCCTCCTCTACTCAGTACCTCTCTCATTTACAGTGCCCTTTTTCATCAACTTTCCACATGTACCACATGTACAGTATCTATTTCATCTACAGTACCTCTATCATGTATCTACAGTACCTCTATCATGTATCTACAATACCTCTATCATGTATCTACAATACCTCTTACAATACCTCTATCATGTATCTTCAATACCTCTATCATGTATCTACAATACCTCTATCATGTATCTACAGTACCTCTATCATGTATCTACAGTACCTCTATCATGTATCTACAGTACCTCCATCATGTATCTACAGTACCTCTATCATGTATCTACAGTACCTCTATCATGTATCTACAATACCTCTATCATGCATCTACAATACCTCTATCATATATCTACAGTACCTCTATCATGTATCTGCAGTACCTACAGTACCTCTATCATGTATCTTCAATACCTCTATCATGTATCTACAGTACCTCTATCATGTATCTACAGTACCTCTATCATGTATCTACAATACCTCTATCATGCATCTACAATACCTCTATCATGTACTCAGTACCTCTCTCATTAACAGTGCCCTTTTTCATTAACTTCCCACATGTACCACATGTATCTCTCTCATCTACCTCTATCATGTATCTACAGTACCTCTATCATGTATCTACAGTACCTCTATCATGTATCTCTCTCACAAATGCATCTCCCTCACAAATGTATCTCCCTCATGTATGTTTATTGACTTGATGATACAGTGTTTACTTCTATCATCTACAAACACTCCCATCAATTATTTACGATTGTACCCTTCAAAAACATCATGTCCCTTCAACAAGAACAAATAATAAATTTTAGTTAAAAAACCATGAGTAAGCTATCCCACTTTAACACACATACAGCTTGTGGAAATTCTTAAACACTATGTATGGTGTAACTGTATGTTAGGTGACATTGCCACGTGCAAGAGTACCAAATTTTTAGGGCCACCAAACAGGATGTTCAATCATAAAGGAAACTAAAAGAAACCTGAGGCAGTGTGTCCACTTTTCAATACAATCTGTGACCTTCATAAAAAATTGAGATAGTTTTTTATAATTGGGTATTGTTAGCAAGGAATAGTGTACCTTCATTGCTGCTTGGTTCAAAGGACATTTCAGGACCATATGTGACTGTGCATTATCTGCCATAAACTCACAGCAATGTATAAATGCACTCCTCTAGAAAGGTTACTTCATTACATTATTCTTTGAAATGTATTGTTTTAATCTGGTTTATATTTGAAAGTGAAATTATTTCCTTTAAATTCCATCGTTCAAACCATAACATTTTCATGCATGAATTCACAAGTTACAAGAACTCTGGACCTGTGCATTACACCAGACAATGCACTTTCAGACTATGATAGAATGCACTCATGTTGCCCTTTAAGCATCAATGGCACTCACTCCCATTGTGCATTATCACCTGATAATGCATAGTCCATTGCTGTCAAACTCCAATTCAGTGACCTGCCTCCTTCACATTGTCTGCAGCATTAGTTACTGCCAGAGATGTTTCCTTACACCCCACTGTGCTTTTCTGTGCTATATTTTCATGCCAAGTAATTTGTTTCTTATTCAGAGTTTTATATTTACCTACCATAGGAGCCAAACTGAACTGTCATTTTGTTCAATGACATACAATGTCATTATCACTTTCAATTTATCACAACTTTGCTCTTTCTGACAACAGCTAAAACTCCAGGGCATTTATATGAAAGTACAGCATTTTATTACCAGCATATTGAAACCCCTGATTTAACTGGGCACTGTTACTTGAAACCCGCTATATAAGTGGCAAGTAACTGATCAATCAAATGAGGAAACTTCATAAATCCTTGCATTCACAGTATTAACCTCAATGTCACCTTGTCAATTTTCTCTATTGCTGAAAAGTACACACGTAATTTAATGGGGCACATCAAGTTTGTTTGTGAAATGCATCACATTTTACCCAAACTGTAAAGCTTTCCTCACACATTTATTGGCAATGGTCAAATTTAAACAATAACTATATCCTGCATACAAATGTCATGAGTGAATAATTAATGTTTCAATTCTGTCACTTACATTTTTTTTGGCCTCAAATTATGCACAAGGTCTTTACAAGTCAGGATACAGATTCAAAATTTTCACTTTTTGGATGAGGAACTTAATTAACTATCTTAATTACAAGCATTTTCATGTGGCAGTCCAACATAAAGGCCTGTACTATGGTTTAATACCATGGTAAACCATAAGGCAAACCATGGTAAACCTTGGTATATTTCAGACCCACTAGTTGGATATGAACTGAATATCCACCCCTTTAAAGAAAGTTGAAAGTGACCTTGAAAACTGATTTCTACAATGTAATGCGGCATGAAGAGGAAGTTACTTGTACTGTTCTTTGTTAGTCAATTTATACTTCTTAATGACATATGGTACCACATTGAAACAATGCATACATGTAATTAAAACATAGTTTGTGTTTATCCAACACTCATGTCACTTAAGTTTGCTTTGAATGGTAACTACTGTATAATATACATGTACATATGTACACTCAACACATATTTGCGTTAAGCTGAGAAAACTTTTCTGAACTGGAGCTATCAATCTACAAGTGACAACCTGTTAACGGTTTGCAAGGCTTGACAGTCCCCCCAAAATGGTCCATAATATATTCCTGAAACGAAAACATTTGCAAAGAAGGCAAACTGCTTAATTTACAGTCCTAGAAACCACAATAAATGACAACTAAATCCCAAACCAAAGGAGGCCATTTTCAAAAATTTTGCAACCTCTTATATACATATTTTTAAGATTTTAGATTTAAGGTACACTATAACTTGTGCCACAAAGCAAAACCCATTGAAAAAGGGAAAACTGTTCAGAACTCCTTTCTGAAAGTGAAGTCACAGATTGAATTTTAAGAGGGTACTATTTTGTCCATAATTATTACCAGTGATCTCTCTTCCAATTACGGCTGTGTGGTGAAATAACAATGACCCTATAGTGTCTAGGACGACACAAATCCACAAACCTTTGAATAATGTATTTCTTATGAACCTTTGAATAATGTATTTCTTATGAATAACCCACTTTCTACCTACCAAAAATTAACTATCATTAGGCTAATTCTTCACTAGGTGTTCATTAAACAAAACAGTAGAAACCTATTTAGTCTTTGCAAAAGTCTACTTGAAAGCCTATTTACACTGAACCCAACACAATTGAATTTACATTGGACGGAACATTAACATTACAATACACACAGTAACATACCCAGTTGAAGTTTTGTCATCCTAAATTTTGGTTCCATCTTGCAAAAACATTTAACATTGCCCACTGCTGAATGAACTGCCAATCTGCACTGCTTATATAGAAGACCATGAGTAGAAACTTCCACACAACTGTTGTGGGTGCCCAAAGATCTTTCGTTGGGCATCCACTTTATACATAAGCTACTGAATCACTGATTTCAGTTATGACATAGGTGGGCAATATAGTTTGCCATGGCATGGCATACTGGCTTGTTTTCCCTACTCCATTTCTTATATGGAACATCACACACAACGGCAGTAGGTTCCATTTTTAGTCTTTGGTATGACTCAACAGAAGGATCAAAGCATATAACACCAATACTTCATACTACTGTAACACCAATACTTCATACTACTGTAACACCAATACTTCATACTACTGTAACACCAATACTTCATACTCCTGTAACACCAATACTTCATACTACTGTAACACCAATACTTCATACTACTGTAACACCAATACTTCATACTACTGTAACACCAATACTTCATACTACTGTAACACCAATACTTCATACTACTGTAACACATATACTTACATAAAAGTGAACCAAGGGACACAAGTTAAATCCAAGCAGCTTGAAGAGTCAGTCATTAGTCAGGTGTGTCAGCCTTAAATCTCAATTTCATTGTCTATGTGCAATTGTAAAGTGTCATATTTAGTGAAATTGAGGTAATCTAGAGGAATTTTAGAGTACAACCATCCATGTTACATGTAGGCAAAGAATTTGAAAGATTAAAGCTGATGGACCTCAGTTTTGGCCAACTAAAATAAGACCATCACTTGGTTGTTCCGATTTGTCCATAACCTCCAGAAACGATCTACAAAAAGTTCATGGACCTAAGGTTATGTAATACCAGACTTGATCTGCAGGTGGTTTGAAGACCAGTCAGTAAATGTTTTAAACTAAAAAGTACAAAACACTGATTTTAATTTGATCCACTGATCGTGTCTAATGCTGTTTTATGGCAAACAGGCTATGTAGACTAGGCCTAATGTAAAGACAAATCAGCTGGTGATTTAACAGGACATGGTCATACATGACCTATCATTGGTACTCACTTAAACAGGTCTGGATGCTTGCTGATACATGGCAGCACAATATTTTCATATTCATGTTTAATATTTTTAATATCTCTATTGACAGCCTCTGGAACACCAGTTCCCTGCAATTCTGAGAGTGCTTGTCTGAGAAAGAAAGAAATGAGCATGATAAATAATTCTGAGATTTATTCAAGTTACAACATAATCTGATTATGACTGTACCACACTTCAATTAAATAGGCCTACAGTACTCTGTTAAAGTTGAAGTATTTGAGAGATTTGTGTTCATTTGCTGGAATCTGGTCTACATTTTTAAGCCAGCCATTTTGCTCATAATTATGTAAAGAAATACTTGTGTCAAATCAAATTAAGAGAAAGCATATGATGGTAACCAGGATAAAGTAAAACACAATCAAATGGCTTCTAAAGTCTAAAATCTTAAAACAAAACAAACAACATACAACAAAACAGATGTTTGCAGTGAAAGAGTACACCACTAAATATGAGTATTGCACAAAAAAAACCTTTTTCAATATTGATATCAGCCAATATTCTTTTTTCAACCAGTATTAATGATGTTTAATAAAAGCAATGATGGCAGATAAGCCTGTCACATGATCCAGCCAACATTTTTCAACCAGTATTAATAGTGTTAAATACCAGCACTGATGGTAGAGAAGTCTGCCAGTTGATTACAGCCAACATTTGCAAAATAAAATACATTTGTTGCAAATTGTTGAGTTTGCTTGCCACACAAATGTTATAATTCATGTGCAATATATGATTCTGCCAATTTGTGGCCACTAAGCATCATATAACAAATGAACTTTAAGATCCAAATTATTCTAACCTTGGGACCCAAAAATAAAAGAACATAATTTGCATATCAGCTTGTTTAATACTTTAACCAACAAGTGACAAACAAGATCCCCTTACCTGATGGACTCTGAATATGGAAACTTCAAATGGTCCCTATCATCGAATTTCTTGAACAAAATATTTGTCTATATAGATAAATATTCAAAATGCAGGTTTGATCTCATCAGATTAACTCCAGGGCTGGAAATAACTGAAGGCAATGGGGGCCATGGCCATGCCTTGGTATTTTTGGTAAAGGCCTTGTTGCCTTATAAAATTTTATGACCATCAAGGCCATTTGGCCTCCATGCCCTACTTGTGAGATTACATTGTGGTCAGTACAAAACCACTTGCTTGGCCTTGGTGCTCTCTCAGTTCACATGACATTCCCTTAAACCTGAAGGGAAAATGCCCTTGCCCTTCTGGAACCTTAACTCTAGCTCTGTAACTCTATGCCAGATACAGAATTCTACAACACCAATGCTCAACAAATAAACTTACTTATCCCAAAACATAGGGAGTTCCTGCTCAGAGAAATTTGGAAACAGATCAAGGTATGGCTTCCATTTCGAGCAAGGATTTGTGAATTCGTACATGAGACATACTAGAAGGGGAACCCAGCCACTGGCACTGTCCAACTGGTTCTTATCTGATGATAAAACAAAATGACATGAAAAACACAGTTAAAATAATTACATGGAAGTATTTTATGAATGAGGTAAAAAATAAAAGAGGGTTAATTTTATAACTAATCAACATTGCACCTCCTCACTTTCTACCTATAGTATGGGAAATCTCAGGAATTAGGCTGTACGTACCTATAATACTTCTCAGATTTACTGTTTACGGGATGAATATTTTAAATCATGATGTACTGGTACCTTGGGAACATCTAGTAATTCCCATTTTGGTTCTTTCAAAAATCTGGAACAATCCTCTACTGTATTTTTAAAGTTTGCTCATACAGGCCTTGAGTTTTAGATCTGCCAGTTGTGCTAAAAATTGCACTCCTCATGAAATTAAGGATTGTGGTAGGTGTGTCATTTTTTTTTAAATTTCATAGGTTTATACTTTAGAAGTTCCCTTCTTCATCTAGGTGTGCTAAAAATTACACACCTAACAGTGATTTGGGGAGAGTGGTGTGTAAACTGTAATGCCACTTGTATGCCTCAGATTGAAGCCCTGCTCATACTGGTCCATGTAGTATGACAAATTTTCCTGATTTACCGTATATTCTGTAATAAATGCTCCCCCTCTTATAAACGCCCCCCCTCCTCAAAATTTTTAACAACTGCATAGGCCAAGGCCTCCCGCACTACAGGCCCAAACCACAGATTAAGCTAGTGTTTGACCGGTTATGGATAATCAGTATTTAATTTAACAATCTGCCCGATGATGATTACCAATTATTAGAAAGAGGGAAGACGTGTTTGTCCCTAAAGTATGCGCCCCTTGCTTTGTGCATATCGTTCAAGTTGGAAAATATTGGGAATAGTTCCGTTTGTTTGGCGAATGGAATATCATTTTGTAGGCCTAATATTTTCTTTTCAAATGTGGAGATATAAACCAATCATTAATAGAATAGGATTTTTTTCAGTCGATGTCACATACCCTTTGACAATTTAATTCTTAGGCAAACATCATGCTCTGTTTAGTTTTCATCCCCCAATCATGTCGGAACATTTGCAGTATTTTACTGTATTGGGTTGTAGTTGCGTTAATGTACTGTAGAATCCCGCTTTAATGAGGCCATGTAGAAATACGCAATCATAATAATCTTAGCAGTTCTGGGGCAGCAAAACAATTGCACCCAATTAACGTATCCTATGGTTCCTTTCGGACATAAATATCCCCGTAAATTTTTAGCAGTTCTTGACCAAAACTTACGTCTTGTTTGAAAATAATCTGCAATTGAAATGCACGCAAGTGAAATCCCCGAAATATCCACGTACTCAGAGATTTGCGATGTCGTTTCTTGTTGAATTTAGCACGGGGCTCGCCCGGCTGCGCTAGCCGGTTTAATTATCAGCATAGGAAATGTGATCGTCGTAACACATAAAATCTCAACAGAAAATTCGTCTTTAGGCCTAGTATTTTCACACACTAAATCACATAGGCGATGGCGCGAGTTGTGATTGGCTGGCTAGAATCATCGCATTTGAACCAATCACGATGCAGGGGCAATTTAAATTTTGCAAGGGATTGTATGCATATGATGTCACCGAGCAAAACATGATGCCTTGTTTGGCGGTAAAAACGGAAACGCATGTAAGTCTACTGCATGTGTGGGCGAAGAAGTCGGCTGCATGAGACCACGGGCATCACTGTTTTCGTTCGCAATGACGTTCACATTTCAAAGTCCTACTGTAAATAACATTACGGAAGGAATGCGAAGAATGGCTTAATTTATGCAGGATTATTAATAACCACCGAACTTCGAAAGATTCTAGGTGTACAAAACGTGCACAGATATACATGGTAAGCTTGGGTCTTGAAAATACAGCCAAACACTGCAGCTCGATAGTCTGTAATTGTGTTTTTGTATGGAACAAATTGTACAGCAACTTACGTGGCACTTTTTTCCAGACTGCAAGGAATACAATTCCAGGTTTACTACATTGTCATGGGGAAAATAACGAACGATCGCGCTCATGGCAGGGGTATAATTTATATGTTTGTGCTGATCAATGCATTCCGTTTTGGCTGGAGGGATTGAGTACCGTATTTACAGGAATTTTAACGAAATTAAGAGCAAGTTTCAAGTATATTTGTGCCCTTTTTTCAGTTTACAAATAATCGGTGGTAATGATGGGTTGAATGGCAGAATTTTACCAATGCCGATTAGTTAATTTTTTATTTAAATATACCCTCAAATAAACGCCCCCCTTTTCAAAAATGTAACGCCCCCGGGGGCGTTTATTACAGAATATACGGATATACCTTTTCAAAAGTTAATTATCTACATATTATTTGCAAGTTACAGTAAATTTTACTTTTCCCCACATTAACAGTTACAAGCTACTCTACCATAGTCCACCTGCAATTTTAACATGGACAATGAGTAACTTCCATCAATTTTGAATAATTGCCTACACTGTCAGTACTTTTTTGATGTAAAGCACATTAAAAGTGTTAATAATCTCCAGAATTTCGATTCCAAATAATCAAATGCTAACAACTTTTAAAGACAGAGATTACTTTAAGTACTTAAAACATTTTTGACAGTACAGGGGATCGATAGACTGTTATTGTAAATTTTCATTCTAAGGACAGTTCTAATTTGGGGGCATTAAAGACCCAGTTCTCTCATCCCAAACAGTACCAATTCTCCAAACCTTCTTACTGAAGCCCCTCCCACAATTGTCTGAAATTCATCCTCAACCAGACACAATCTCAGTTTATTGCTTCAGGGTGATTATAGAAAAAACTCAATTGATATAATCAAAAAACTCTCAGTACTGTTCATGCTGTATAATATAAGCTTTGGCACTCTGCATTGTTTGAATTAGCTGTCAGTCAAAGAGCTGAGCCAATTGAGAATTTCGGTAACCGGGTACCAAAATTGTAGTTTGGGGTGAGAGGTTTGGCCCTTTAAGACCCATTTTGATGATACATTAAGTACAGTGTTCAGTTCTTCTAAAATAACCTCATTTCAGCTACAAACTACATATCACATAATTCCTAATAGTAATTCATGAAGGACCAACATAAGGGAAACAAATACTGCACAGGGGAAATATTCCTGAGAAGTTTTGCACAGATAACATTGCTACTGTAACAGCTTTGTCAAGTAAAATAACTGATTTGACAACATTTCAAAAGGGCATCAACAACAAAAGTTTCTGTCACAAAATTTTACTCTCTTTCAAATCACACAGAGTAATAAGTGTGATACAACTGCCCTCTTTCACTTGTTTTGAATAATAAGTTAAAAGCAAGCTCTCAGCTCTCTTCATCTCACTTCTCTATTTCCTCACTCCTTCCTGACATTGTCCAGAATGCCAGATATGTTTAAAATTCAGTCCAGTCCTCTTTTATTCAGCCAGATTTAAAGCCCCTGTAACACTATTCTGGGCAGACTACACATGCTTGTTGCAGGCAAGGATTTTGTTGCACGCAGGGGAATTTCTGTCGGCAGGTCAAGATTTGGGAGAGTTTCCTGTGGAACTTGCGTGATGGATGCATGATACTTGCATCGGTTTTGCCTGTTCTCCATGTGGCATGTGTGCCTCACAGAGAGGTTCTTGTTAGCTCAGGGATACTTACCGCCACTGAGGATTACCTGCGTGCCAGTTACATATCACATGTTTGCGGGCATATTTATATTGCAGAGAAAGTTGCAGAATGCCAGCAGGAAGAAAGTAACTTGCCCGCAACATGCCCTCACACATCACACCTACATACCCGCTGAATTGGCGTGCTGCGCACACATTGGCAGTAACAACACCTTTCCTTGCCCACACAATGCATGTTCCATGCCTGCCACTGACACGGGCTAGCGAGAAATTGCCATGCGGTCTAAGACCAACCTACGTTCTTCAAGCACGTTACCTGCTGGTGACTTGTGGCCTCTACGGGCCTTCTGCGAGTGTTCTGCTGGAACCTCCGCAGGCAAACTCCAGCAATTCACCCAGAACAAGTTTTGAGCATGTTCAAAACTTGGCTACAGGCAAATTTCACTTCAGTGCACACATGCGGGCAAGTACGGGTATGTTCTGGGTGAGATATGATTAGGTCCATGTTATCTTCTGGGAGTTGCAGGCAGCAAAAATTGTCAACCACAAGTTGCACGCAGTGCTTGCCCAGAATAGTGTGACAGGGGCTTAAGCAAACCATACCACAAAACCCAGCTACAACTGGATGAGAAACACTGGAGATGTTGAAATTTCATAACACTTAATGTTCCAAATGAGCTGGATTTACCATGGACAAGAAACCAAAGTGGCACTAGTATCATAGTACGTCAGATAACACGCAATCCAAGATCAAATAAACTTCTGTAAAGAATAAACCATGGGAAAGTCCAACACATTTGGACTAATACACACACGCCCATAGTCTTTATCAGTTTCATGAATCAACTCACTTTTCTCAACTACTGGCAAAGTTCAACTGTCCCCCTCCCCACATACACACACACAGCAGCACACAAACACACACACCCATACAGTAGGTCACTATCTGCTCTAGGGATTAACTCACTTTTTTCAAAGAACTCTCTGATGGATGAAGTTTCAGGATGTAACAGGCAGTCTCGTGGCACTTCAAATAATACTTCTCCTTTGGGAATGTCACCTTTCGCAATCATACCATAGTGGGCACATGATCCTTCTCTAGCAACTGTTACCTATAAAAAAAATAGTCTAAGCAACAGTACTGGCGACTACAGCATTGTCTTCAATTGTCATTGTCTTCAATGGAAAGAAATGCCTTTGAATGAATTTAACTGACACTCTCTTAACTTACTAGAGAGTCATTTACCTACTGGCAGTTGGGCACAGGAAGAGTGTCAAAAGCAACTTGGCAATAACTGCCAGTTAAATAGTAAATGATTCTGGCTGCACATAAAATAAACATCATATCTATGGGTCATACAATTGTTTTCACCCTTTTTAACTTGCCTTATTAGGGGGCAAGCATGATTCAACAGAGGTTCATATTCACAAGACATTTGCTACTAAATACCACAGCTTTGAATGTAGAAATTGCTTTACATTGCTTGGTCTAGAGCACTGCCCTCCGTATGTAGCATATTATACTGTGCAGCAAGTACAACAGGCAAGTAATTTCCTTTTATGTCAGCACCATATGCTGATTTGGAGAAATAAACATGCTTTAAGGCAACTTTGTTTTGTGAAAGCATTACATGTGTTTGTACCAATTAAAAAAGATAGTCAGTGGAGTATATCAGTAAGTTCTCTTTTTTTGCAATGGGCAATAATACTATTACAAATTTGACAACTAGTGTACTGGCCTCCAGAAAATGTGGAAGTTAACAATTTTAAGTTATGCACAATGGCTGTGTTGGAGTGGAACAGAATCACACAGCACTGCTCAATGACTTGACTCAGCATAGTTACAGGTGCTGGATCTGGATCTGGAAAAATACTGCACAACACTCCTGGTGGAGTCAAATGTGCAGGGTTGAGTGTGTGCATGTAGTTAGTCGTCCCGTCTGAGAATCCTCAAGGCTGCGCTCTTGAATTGCTTGGGGTCCTCGAGATCTGTAATGTTCTGGGGGAGTAGGTTCCAGTCTCTGACGGTCCGAGGAAAGAAACTGTATTTGTAGCAGTCCTTATTGGTTGCTATATTTGTAAAGCTACTAGAATGGTGATGCCTAGAGGGCCGCCGGGCCGGTTGTAGGTTGTTGATTGGCAAGGCTAGGAGGCCCAATCTGGCTTTGTGAAGAATTGCTAGCCTGTTGGCAGTACGCCTGTTTTTGAGACTATCCCACCCTAGGTCGTTTAGCATTTCAGTCACACTACTATGGGGGGAATAGTCATTATAAACAAACCTAGCAGCCCTACGCTGAATTTGCTCAACCTTATTGGATAGGGAAGTGGTGTAGGGATCCCAAACAGAAGATGAATACTCCAATAAAGGCCTAACAAGCCAAAGACCTATTTGCTGACGAAGTGATACGATTAATATGTCTATTCCAGGTAAGGGTATTAGAGATGTCAACTCCCAGATAAGTGTGGCAATCGGCAGACTCCAGGGTATCGTTATCTAGAGTATAATTAAAAAACTTGGGTTTCCTTGAGTGAGTAATCCTCATAGAAAAGCACTTCTTGGTATTAAAGTGCATTTGCCATTTATTTTGCCACTCAGAAAGGGTGTTTAGATCATTTTGGAGCTGAACCTGGTCAAGATTATTCTTTATCTGTCTATAAATTACACAGTCGTCAGCAAAAAGTCTTACTTCAGAAGAGATATTATCAGGCAGGTCATTAATATAAACTAAAAACAACAGGGGACCCAAGACTGTGCAGGCCACTGTACCAATGCACACAGTTTAAATCAAACAATCAATGAACATTCTGCAATATCCTTATAAATTATGCCTCAAATGTGTCATGTGTTGTCTTCATGAGGGTTTGGTACGAGGGTTGCCACTATACCTGAGCTATTTACATCATCAATTTACTTTTCCTACCATTTGAAGTGTTTTCACAAAAGTGTTTGTTGTGATATTGCACATGAATCCGATCATTTAAAAGAAACTTTTGTGAAATCCAATCTCACTCTTATTTCTGCTTCTTCAATCATAACATAGGCTAGATGACTGTATGGGATTAGGGAAGAGGAGGATGCAGCCCCCACTCTCCAATCGGAAAACCTTGCTGAATTGGGCAGACTTATATAGGCTGATGTGACGGAACATGAGAAGGTCCTAGGTGTGCTGTTTTAAGAACTTTAATAGGCACAGGCTAGATTATATGGGCTTCAAATCTTTGGATAGGCCTATGGTAAAATACCCAATACTCGACTTCCCCCCGGAACCCGACCGCTTTTGGTTATTTACAAGTCTCTCCTATCCCAAAATAGAATTTTTCATATATTCACATCTAATCTTTGAAAGCAACCCTGTACTTCCAATTGATGAAAACAAACCAGCCTAATTCAATAAAATTGAAACTCTATTTTAGTCATTGTTGTATACGGTGGGATAAAGTTCATAAAAGCCACTTTCCTTTAAAGGTACTTTAAGGATATCCTGTTATAAAAACTCTTGATTTTTGCCCAATTGAAGATCTTGCCATCTTCAATATTTGTTTTAACTGAGAAGTGAGGTTAGCCAAACCAGTCCCAGACTAGAAAAATTTCAATTTAAATGCTATGTTTTCAGATCTGGGGGAGGTTGAATACTGGGCTCCACTTTCAAAAGTTGGGCCCAGTATTTGACTGTGCATATGTATAACACAGTTGTGGTTGAATTGTGGGCTACAAAAATTTTGACAGCCAGTATCCGACCGCCCAAAACTAATTCCTTCATTCACTATTTAATTTTCTATTGATATTAGACAATGCTACATATAGTTTTGATAAAATATCTCAGACTTTGTTTTTAGAGTAATTGCCAACAAAGTCAGGCTTATAAACTGACAATAACTAATACTGTGGTCGGGTTCTGGGTTGATGAATTGATTACTGGTCATACTAGGTTGAATTCTGGGCTGTTGGAGTCTGAGGTTCTAGTGGCCTTCTTCATACCAATCCTTGGAAATAAATTTTAATTTTCACATGAAATAGAAAGGAGAAGTAGTCTAAGGCTAGAAAAGATAGTGATGGTAATATTTATTCTGTTTTAGTTAAAACAGTGGAAACTGGAACAGTAAATCCTTAAGCGGTCAGGTACTGGGCATTTTACCCTAACGTTAGGCAGGCTAGGTGTGCAAAAAAACACACTTTATTGTGTTTTGAGCAGAGTAATGGTTAGTCCTTGAACAGGACTCTATGCTACCTCCACTTCATTTTACTCCACAATAGAGTCCTTGGCCACAGTGCGCTACAAACCCAGCCATTGCAATATCAGGACTTAAGTTAAGAGGAGAATTGATCATGGCATAAATAGCACATTATTTTACCATCGCTATCATTAAACAATTGGAATCAGTTATGTTTATTAATAGCTAAAAAACCATGCATATTTACAATTTCAGGTTACTTTCTCAGGCAAAATGTTACAGAACACTCAGCAGAAGTGGTGTTTTAGCAGCAGCCATTTTGCTGTTTTGCGAAATGATGGCACTACCTTACACATAGACTTCCACATCAGTATACAAGTTATAAAAGTTGAATTCCTCCAATAATTATCATAAAATCTGTTGTCTGTTTCCAAGCTCAAAAAGAAAGATGTAACTTCTCTCCGAATGGGCCTTTTAACAAAATTTCTAAGCTCAGAGCTTGACTAGGCCGGGGTCTCACGTTAGGCTAGGCCTAGTCTAGGCTTATAACGTTAGCTACACTCAGTCAGACTTGCAGCTAGCCTAAACTTTAGCCTAGGCTAGGCCTAGCTGTGTTAGTGTGACTGTTTGAGGCTAGGCTAAGTATTGCATGAACCAAAATTTGTCACAAAACAGGGTAGACTAGGCATCATTCTGGTTTGGCTACCTGGGAATTCAATGCAAATCTTTGATCTTCGCACCACTTCAGGAACTGTGGAAGCAATTTGTCTTTGTCTTGACCTTCTGCACCATTATCGGTCCTCGCCCGTTTGCTAGGAGGGTCGGCCATCTGCATTCAGTCGAATAAAAAACACAATCACACTGTATCCTCACAGTTTAGAGCAACAGGATTCTTACAAAAAGAGGAAAATTTAGAGATTAGAAAATCTGACGATAGCCATTAACCGGTGAGCAGTCATCAGTGACACTATAGTTAGTACATTGTCTAGGCTACGGACTGACTCCGCGCATTACAAGTGTACAGAATATAATTGCACGAAACCCGACTTCAACATTGGCGGGTACAGAACATGTGAGTTTCCAATGATCTCAAATTTCGTAAAGGGTAGATGCCAAGTATTTTGTTTTACTACACCTCCATTGTCTTGCCCCCATTTTGTCATGCATTTTTAGCTACGAAAGCCTGTTAATGCCATTTAATTATTTTAATTTGATTAATTAAAATTAAATTATTTTCTTCAGACAACCTAAACCTACAAATGATAAACAAGGTAAAACAAATATACATCGAAGGAGATCACTTCTAAGCAAATGTGACCAACATATTGGTTCATAGCAGCATTTGCGGATGACCCACACAGTGGCGTAGCTAGGATTTTTATCGTGGGGGCTATGGGGAGCTTTGGAGGACTGGATACTTTTGTGGGGGGTAGGGCTTGAGTTTACTGTCTAAGCGTAGCGCCATCATTAGTTGGCGCCTATCGTACAAAGAAAATTTTGGATTTAAATGGTGGCTGGAAATGACATTTGCCAGGAAGTTTAATTGTCGATAATTCTGGTGAGAAAAATTTGCGATTTTTCTCAGACTTAAACATTCTCTTGAGATACTGATTAGCTCAGTTCATTACTGGACTGGACTACGTATCCTAAGATTGCAAATCCGCAAGGGCGGATATAAGGGGGGGGGCAAACTCAACTTGCGACCAAGACGTCTCACGTAGTATCAGGGTGTCAGGGGATGTCGTGCAAAAAATATTTGTGGGGGGGGGGGGGCGGAGGGGCATAAGAAGTGGTGACTGACCGCCTGAAAGTCTATCCAAGCGGAGCGCCACCATCAGTTGGTGCAGAACGCACAGAAAATTTTGAAAAATCGCAACCTCTCAGCCGGAAATTGCATTTGCCAAGCTTGTAAGTATAATTTAACCCTTTACCGTTGTTTGGGTCCTTTTGGACCCATGCGGAGAGCTCGGCTGTCACACATCTTTACTGTTTCACGCGGAGCTCGAAACTGCGAGTAGCTACCCGAAAATTCGGCCACAACAGCGACAGAGACAATAGTTTAAGGTCACGGGGTCAATGGCCTACGGAAGCCGATGCGGGGCGGGCTACATCCGCTTTTCCGCCCACTCCCGAGGCGCGCAAATATGCCTCGATCGGAGCACAACGGTAAAGGGTTAAGCAGTTGTTATTTTGAGCTTTTCTTTGCAATTCTTCATTTTAATAAAAAGAAAATGATCAAATTGCAAATTGATCAGAAAATTACCAGAAAAAATGTACTGGCTCCTTTACAGGACGATGTGACATTTTATCATTTTCTTTGTTGCAAAGTAGAATCTCAATTAAAAAACTCTGTGTATGATACACCAGAACCAATTTTTGTTTAACATGTTAAAGACGAACATATTCTAAGCACTCTGGTGAAGTTTTCATTCATTTCCTATGTTCGGTTCTCGAGATATTAACAATTGAAGTTGACATATTTTTACAAAAAGTAAACTTGAACTAAGCAAGTGCGATTTCATGTATTCATATGATAGTACAATGTTTTGTTTTGTTTTTTATTTATTTTTGATCCTGCTGTCTGTTGTGACCTTGAATTGATTAAGGATGCTATCTTGCTAAAAAGCTAAATAACTCAATTTTCATCTTATTTCTCTTCAAAGTATCTTTAATTACATTTTATGACTTTACTATCGCATATTCAAGGTAAACCAATTAGTTATTTCTGGTAAAGTTCACATTTGAAGAAAAAAATATTATCACATGACTCCCAACAGCCAATCATGATACTAGACAGTCTTCTACACTTCTTCAATTTGGGATGACTGCTCCTGCCCTTTAAATGTTTAAACTTCCATTGCTCTGGATGCACTAATTGTGGTAACAACATATCACAGTTAAGTTGTATCAATATGGTCTTAAATTTTAGAGAAAACAACTAAATAGTGTCCATCAATGTGAACACATGACATCACGCCAACTTGTTGCAAGTTCACTCTCTGTAGAAAATAGTCACCTTCAATTCTAATATCTGGATAACCAGACATGGAAAATGAGTAAAAATTTGGGCAGTGAGTTATGCATAGAATATGTTCCTCTTCAAAATATCAATCAAAAATTTGATTCTCGACATTTCTGTTTAAAGGAGCTGCACACCCTCCTGAAAATAAATTGAAATCATGGCTTTTCGAATTACATTAATTCATATGACCAGTGGTCGAATGACTCCTGTAAACCTGAACGGGTCGCACAGAAGCGTTGAAAAGCGCTACTAGCACCAATAACAGTACTGATTCAGTACTGGTAGCGCTTTTAACGCCCCTGCGCGGCCGGTACTGGGCTAAAATTTTGATACAATTACGAACTTTATCCTTGACAGATATACGAATTAGTTTATCTTTATAAATAATATATGACATTTGTATGAGATAAAAGGCTGGGATAGTTTGCCCAGATTAAGAAAACGGCTACTTTTTATTCATGTCATATGAATAACGTTATTTTTGGAAAATTGAAGACCATGCATTGGAAAATTTGGGGGGGGGGGGGCAAGCTGCGGCCCCGTGCCCCTATGGCGAGCCGCTAATGCAGATCCGGATTAGTTTAAAGGTAAAGAGCAGTCCCCCAAACTTATTTGGAAGAAAAAACTAAATAACTCAGTTTTCATATTATTTCTCTTCAAAGTATCTTTAATAACATTTTATGACTTTACTATTGCATATTCAAGGTAAACCAACCAGTTATTTTTGGTAAATTTCACATTAGAAGAGAAAACACATTGTCACATGACTCCCAACAGCCAATCATGAAACTGGGCAGTCTACTACACTTCTTCAATTTGGGATGACTGCTCCTGCCCTTTAATAGAGTTTTACGGCCCAGTTTCCAACCTATTGGCTTAAGTCGAGCCGACCACTGCCTTTTTTCCAGTTGTAGCTCACTGGCTTGTTTTCCCTACTCCATAATTGGTTATGCGGAGCATCACGCACAACGGCAGTATGTTCCATTTTTTAGTCTTTGGTTTGACTCGACCTGGGGAGCGAACCCGCACCTTCCGCGAGAGACCGGACGGATGCTCTTACCGTTAGACCGAACACGCATTCATTCCGGAATCCTGCTGTATATGTTGCAAGGAGCTGTTCCAGTGAAGGTCTGAGCCTAAGGTATTTCCATAAGCGAAGGGGGATCATTTCAGTTTGGCTGAAGGGGCAGAAGATTTTTGCCCGAAAAATGTAATTCCGACCGTAGGACAGTCAAAGTGGAGCCTCTCGGTTAGCGCGGAGCGTGCAGAAAATTTGAAAAATCGTACCTCTCAGACAGCCCAAAATAACATTTCCCATGCTTATAAAGGGGATCCAAGCAATCGCTATTTTAAGTTTCAATTGCAGATAAACGTTCACTCCAAACTAAAATTCAGCCCGAAAGACAGAGCGCCATAATGGTTGGCGCGAAGCGTACAGAAAATTTTGAAATATCCGACCCCTCAGACAGTTGAAAATGGCATTTTCCGGGTTTATAGGGGGATCTTAGCAGTCGCTATTTGATAAGAAAATTACCAAATAATATGTATCACTATTTCCGGAGAAAAACTACAAAACGGAATTGAAAACATGCTAATGAATTTTACTCTGTTGCGACTCCTGGCTAAATTCAATATATATTGATAAAATGGTGTGACTACCCGAACGTCCGACTATATATGATTTTATTTTTGAAAAATGTAACATTACAAGGTGTTTTTAAATGATTTTTCAAGCAGACTTATGGGAAGACATTCTCACACTGCATCGTTTAAGTATCGAAAAACAAATAACCCAATTTTTATAACCATTTCCCATTTGGCTCTAAAGCAAAATAGATGGCAAACTTTTGGGCACCTGAACACCCTCCTGTTTTTTCATTAAATTAATTTGGCGATTGGAAACGTCCCACTGAAGCATTTTTGTGACCTTTCCCCGAATATTTGACCATTTCCTGCAAGACTACAGTATGAAGTGGGGATGATGAAAACCTTTTTTGACATTCTACCCAAATGTGTCACAGATCTTTGTTATTTCCAAAATTTTACTTAAAATATAGCGTTTTCTGTTTTTCGGCAAAGATTTGAAGCTATTAAAAATAGGCCATTTCGGGTATTGTGTTACACAAACCTTAAAAAAGGCTCAAGAATGATTGTTTCTTTAAAGCCACCGGCTTAACAGGAGAGTTGCAATTATTTTATCTGTTTAATTTTTCTTAAATGTTACCCTTACAATGACTCTTTTCCATTTTCGGGCAAGGGCTTGAAAGAATTTGGATATTCGACAATTTCGGGCATTATGTTGTGTTTATCTGTAAAGTAAATAGCACGAATAATAGCTTTTTGTGCTGCCCGAAGGTATAGCGATTTTTTGGAATCTTGAATAGGTTTTTCATGAAAATATTATTGCAACTATATGACGTTTCTTTCCTTTTTCGGGCATATCTTTTTTAGATTTCGGCCACATTAGGATTTTTCTGAAAAACCATCCCATTTTTTTTTTAAATTAAAGGGCTGTCCGAATTTTACCAAATTCCTGCCCTAATTTTTCCCAAATTCTTGCCCAAATTTAGATTTTGCAGAAATTTTGGGCAGTCAGGACTTCTTTTTGGCTACAAATTCCCATTTCACAATTTTTATTTTACATTACAGGCATTTCATTTATGATTGCAAATTAAAAAATGGAAATCCTGACAAAGTTGCTTTCTCCCAAAACTGAAGTGATTGCTTAATGTGGAAAGTGATATTTATTCTAAATTTAACGTACTAGGACGTCTCACCGCAGTTAGTTTGACCATATTGTCAATTGTTTTGCTTACAATAGCGATTTTTCCTACTTAGTTATTTGAGTACCGGTACATAAATGACAAGATTATTTGGCATAAATGAATGGGTACGCATGTTAATAATCAGGACTTGAAGGGCGGTCGTTTTACGAAGCTAAGCGACGACGAATGTGGGAGAAGCCATTGGCTTATGAATTACAACTCTACGTCTGGTGGCAACCAATTCAACAATTTGGATCCCATTTTTTTTTTTTTGAAAAGGGCCAGTTCTGATGGGAAAACCGTAGATAGCTCCTGAATGAAAGACCCACCTTACTTTGAACAGGTCAGGAATCGAACTCCATGTTTCTCGGTTGCTAAGCTTCATCGTTTTAAACGAATTTAAGTAACAGTTGATCAATAAATTGAAAATGGGTAAAAAAGGATTCGTACTTTGCTAATTTCCTTTTTCGTACCCATCATAATTTACATTCAGCAGGATTATTGATGGGTTCTTCCCTGTCCAAGTTGTTCTCCAGTTTCCCTTCAAACGGTGACTGGAATTTGGCTTGCTTCCAAAATCGGTTGTCCAGCCTACCGGAGATAACCCCGCCGAATAAACTCTGTTGACTCATGCCGTAGAGCCAGTGGCATAGCTAGAGAGGGCCCATATCCCCATTGTAGTATCCGGAAAAATAGTATATGAACAGTAAATGTAGGGGCGTCGATTTTATTTCGAGGGAGGGACATTTGGCCTAACATTTTCCCTCTGTCCTGGTAATATGTCTAAGAGGAGCGGAACCGACCAGATGCAAAGTAGCCTAGTGTTAAAATGCTTCAACATTTGGGGTACTATATCAAAGTTTTCAAATAGTCTTGAAAGTGTGGGTAATTACGTCAACGGACTACGGTCGATCTGAATTTAAGTACCGAGTGTACTCCAAACATAACGAAAGCTGTGATACCTTGCGAGGACTTTATGCAATAGTTGTGATAGTTTATAGGAACCATTTGTTATGAACTTAATTAAAATAACCACATAAATTGACCCAAAAGTACACTTCAATTTACTGCGGGAAAATCGAAAATCGAGGGGGAGGGGGTAGTACCCACTGGTGCTACTGAGACACCGTTGTATACCAGTGTAAGATTGTTAATACAAAAACATTAAAATACGTCCATTATTGTTTAGAACAACATCTCATCATACACTATCTGCAGACAGATGGTGGAGATTAGGCCTACCCCCGAATTCCAGATTGAAGTCTCTTATCTAGCAAACGTCCGTTTTGATTTAACATCTCTGATGACGGTCTATATACGAAACGGCCGAATCGTTTTACGAATATGTGATGGGAACTTGCCAAAATTTCGCATTGGAAATCATTTATTTTCCTGAAAAAGTTGCATGCATACTGCACACTGAAATGTTCCCAGTTCCCGTAAAATGTACCAGTTTGTCAATTCCATCCTCCTGTCTAGTCATTCTCTAAAAATTGCAGCCTTTTTCACTGAAAGTAGTGGGGACGAATCCTTTTTTCAGTTAAATTTCTGAATGATGTGCTCTTTATAACCCCACCTACACCAACGAACAAAGGTCCTATAAATATAATAATAGAGGCCGATGAGTAATGTATTTTTGAGATGCAACTGATGAAAAGAACATCAATGCGACTGCAAGTGTGTGAAACTCGCGAAAATTTTGGTGATTTGCAAACTCTAAACATAGTGGAAGGAATGCCAAGCACTCGTATTGGTCGGCACCATTATTGATACTGTAAATCGATCGTAATCGGTACACCTTACATAATAAACTACATGTATATTTTAAGTACATAACTTTTAAGTTTCAGGTCACAAAAAGTGGGAGGCTTACGTTAGTGTCCCCTCCACTCAAAAAAGTGGAGGGGACATGTGCCCCTTTCCCCTATACCAAATCGACGACCATGGGTGAATGTCATCGGAACACTTGTATCACAATCAAACAGGAATGATATCGACATTAGTCTAATTTTAGACCAAACAATTGGCCAAAAGTGGGTGGGATGAGCATTGGGCCTGGGATGTATCCGAATTCCGGCAATTCACGTAACACTGAGGGGCGCGAGGTGATGTTGAACACTACGATATTCAAAAACGCCCACTACCTAGTTCAACATACGGCTCAATGTAAATTTACAGTCGTTCGATGAGGTGGGGCTCCGCTTAGATAGTAGGCTACTTCCCCTTGCTCATTTTTCGCCCAGTCGCCAACACAGGCAGTTGCCCGTTGGCGGGTACTTACAAGGGGCAGGGGCGATGGGGCGTCAATGAAAAAATGAAAAACTTGCCCTTTGTGACACAGTCAAGTGTGGTTTTCCCAACTCCTTTTTCATTCCGAATTGCCTCCAAGAAAATCCCTACATTTGAAGTTCTTTGTTTCAAACAAGCAAAATTTTCCGCCCGCCTCGCGCGCCGCGAATTGCAATTCCTATCGCAGTAGTGCGGCTTGTTTATAGATCAGTTTGGTAAACTTTTTCTCTGGAGATGGAGTAATGGGAAATTTGCCATATTTGACATCCAGCAGATCATCACTGAAGTGACACTGGCACTGGCAACGTGCTGTATTCATAAGTTTTCTTTCATAAATTTCAAATTTTCCCTAATATAAGCTCTTGTCTTTGAAAATGTCGTCGGAGGCCCTCAATTCGTAGGCCTTGAAAAAATGGTGTTATTTAGCAACAAAGATCTTTAGTCGCCTTTCAATCTCAGATTTCCCAATTGGAAATGCAGATGTTTCAGCAATCTTCAAACTTTTTAAATTTCCTTGCAGGAAATTTTCTGCAATGCAAGCTCCATATTTTCCACTATTTTTCTAAAAAAGGGCAAAATTTTGGGCGCGCCTCCCGCGCCGCAAATGACCACTTAACAGAGTGTTGTTCAAGCTTTAATAAATTTGCAAAAAATGGTGTCGGCACCTCTGGAAATTGTGGTCACGTCATTGTTGTTGCTTACTTGCCTTTGTGCCTGTCTACATAATTCCACAGTCGCTTATCCTCAAATCTCCACGTGCTTCCAAATTCTTGACTCCTGCGGACCATTTCTAGGCAAGGGGCATCGTGTCGGCAAAGGGTGGTTATAGCTGAGAACATATAAACCTATTCTCTCCACCAAAGAGTTGGAAAACTTTTTCTCATATGATAAAATTAATTCTTACACAAAATTCCAGAACAAGAATTGTCAATTTAGGGACAGATTCCCCTTGAATCTTTTCCTTTTTGATTTTCAAGGGTGTTTAGATTCAAAATGTTGCAAAATTTGTTGCTTTAACCAGAGTTTCTTGGAAGCATATTGCTTTTGTCAAAGACGGCACGATCAAGAGAACTGTTCACATTTCGTATTCATATCTACACCATTTATCAACACACGAATGGAGAGAGGAGGAAACCCGCCACGGTATCTCTGTGTTCGACTCAACCGCACATTATGATCTGCACCCACTTCGAAACTTCAACTGTTCCCTCTTCTTATTGCACTTGGCGGGACTTGTAAATACCCTTAAATCCCAAACTATCTCCCCCATTGGTCGTAAGCGCCCCAATCCCAGCTACTGGCCCAGTTAACGGTGCTTCATATCAAAGTGTGATCAGAGGATGTAAGTCTCTCATTGTCAATTCAATTCAGAGAAACAAGTCTCTCTGTACGAAAGATTGTGCAAATAATTATTTTTCATATGCTCTGGCTGAATAAATAATGTCAGTGTTACAGACTGACAGACCAGCACTAACGGCTAACAATTACCACTGAGCTATACTTTTTGGTTTCCCAAAAGGGAAATCCTTTGGACTCATGCAGACAACACTTTTGCAAAACATGTGTAGGATCTTGCATTTTAGTGTTGGCTCAAGCTACGATTTGTAAGCTCAACGATTGAAAATTATGTCTTAATTTGCTTTGCCTTGTTTTCTGCAGAATAGTACCAAGCCAAAGCCTGTCTTCATTTTGGATAATCGAGGTCGTTATTGCTAGGGTAGATCACTGTTAAAAGGGACAGTTGTGTGAATGGCATTGCTGGGGGTCAAAAATATATTGCAGTGTGTGGCTGTTTGTTCCTTTTTGAAAGAACACTGTGGCTTCCATCGGGTATATTTATAATTTTTGATTGCATAATTGCATAAACATCAAATTTCGTCTCGAAAATATGTTCACATGGGGTCCTCAGAAATATGTGTACCTTCTGTAAAATGCAGCACTCTTTATAAAGCTTTGTTTTGCTAAGCGGTTGTACATTACTTGATAGCAGGGCATAGTCAAATATTGTCATGTTTTTACAAAGTGACTGACATTTATACATCAGGGCTTTGTCTACATTTTTGCTTAGAATTAAAATTTTACTATTTGTTATCCATGGTAAATGGTACTTTGATGCTCTCGCTAAGAATTGTGAGGTATTTTTTTAGTTCAAGATACAGCTTTACTCCCTATTATTTAAGTGGAAGCCATTGTACCGTCTAAAAGGTCACAAGTCGGGCCGGCTTTTCGACCGCAGTTACGTAATAGCATGCACAATGCATGCTTTCGGGTCAGTAAGTGGTTGTGATCTTATATATAGAGCAAAGTAAATATTGCCGTGTTTCTTGGATAAAGGCCTACATTTATTTTGATTTGTACATCTATACTTCCACAAAAATTTTGTTTTAAATTATTTTTAAAGCGTTGCCTTCCATTTGGAAACTTCAACGATACCTTGGGTACAAATTGTTAGGAACTTTTTGGCCAACATACACTCTTTGCCTCCTATGATTAAGTAGAAGACACTGGACCTCCGCATAGGTCACTTATCCGGTCGACCTTTCTATTCTTTATCGCAGTGACAACACAAGCGTGACTTTCATTGAATTATTTCGTCGCGTCACTTACACGGGATCGTAATGTACAGGTTACTGAGTCTCACTCGCTATTTTCACAGCCTAAAGTTAGATCCGAAGAAAAACTTTGCAATTAGGCTACTTTGTTTAATAAGCTAATTTGTTGTTTGAATCTCCGCGTCAATGTCAAGGGAAAACACAGGTTTTCGAACATGCAAAAACCTGTGATAACCCCTGGAAAAAACACGTGAAAACCTGCAAATTTGGAACTAATTGCCTCACCTGTTTGGTTCCATTGATATGAGTTACTATGAAAATTATACCATTGTATTTTCTTATGGTTTTCTTGCCAACCACATTAATTTTGTAAGTATTTAAAGCCGTCCAATTTCATCGCCTTGCAACCCAGAACCTTTCTTTGTATTACTGATTGTTTTTTCATGTCTCACAAGTTAATATGACAATATAATTATAATTAGAAGTTGTAATTCATGTGTCTTTCATTTTCTGCCCCCTGTTTTGTACTTAGATTTCATGTATTTCCGAAGTATTGCCCAAAAATCACATTTCAGGTTCAATAACTCTGAAGATAACAACTTCAACCAGCCCAAATATTACAGATTAATTAACTTTCTATTCACGGTTCCTTAAAACAACACCTCAAAGCCAAGTTCAGCCCGCTCACAAAAACTGATTTCAAATAGTGGGCCCGCCATCAAACTTTATCTACACCTTAAATTCATTCAGTAGTTATGACCGCAAACTTCGTTCTTGTCTTGTAATTTATCAAGTATATTTCTTCTTCCCTCCCCTGAACCCATCCCTTGAAGGTTATTTTGGACTGCCACATCTGAAGAGCTGAAGAAATATTTCTTCCTTCTTTAGGGAAACTTTTCATACTTAGGTTTTGATTGAAAAGTCCTCCCGACTCCTAGGGAAAAGGGGAAAAGGCCGTTCGGCGAAACTAAGCTTGAAGCTGCTAAGCAAAGAAGCTATACGTACGTCCACTGAAGGACAACACTTGACCAACATCATGGCCGGCCTCAGACCATTCAGCCACTGGGCTTTGGAAGAAAAATTTCACCAATGTCTAACACATTTATTCTTGAGCGTTTGAAGCAACATTTTGAACTTCGTTTCTCGTTTTGTATCCGAATATATGTATGTCGCCATCATGAGCGTCCGCAGGTATGGGCAAGGGGGAGGGGCACTTACCCCCCCCCCGGAGAATCAAAAATTTGAAAAAACGTATAAAAATCAAAGCAAAAACCCAAACAAAACGTGTTTTCCAAGTTTCTATGTGAAAAATAGGCTTTAGAAATGCCATTTCCGGCGATCTGGGAGGCATTTTGGACTGAAATTTTGGCATGCTTTGTGTCAATTCATGGTGACTTGGAGGTTTTGCCCCTCCCTAGAAATTTTGCCCCCCCCCCCGACTTTTTTTTTTCTGCGGACGCCCATGGTCGCCATCAAACCTTACACGAAAGATAATACAAGGACAAGCTGTCTTGGGAGCGTACATATTTTTTACATTTCTTCATAAACTACCGCAGCACTTTTGAAGTTCTCCTTTCATATTCAAAGATTTATTTCACCACAAGAGAAAGGGATGTTGATTTACAACTCTTTATTACCACCAAGATATGTGTATACTGTAGAAGACTAATTTGAGTTTGAGGAGCTGTATAACGACCAGTGTTGTAGTGCTCGAGACCGGTTTTCATGGTCTCGGTCTCGACACCATGTGTTTTCGGTCTCGGACCCTTGCAGTCTCGGAAATTGTCCTGGTCTCGCTTGGAGACAGGACAATTTTTTTTGTTTTTATTTTTAGTTTAAATAAGATAAACAATGTCTAAAAATAAAAAATTGAATATTACGTACATTGCAAGATGTATAGACAACTTTATTTATGTATTTATTCATTTTTAAGTGATTGCTTTTTGTCCATTGTTGTTTTATGATGGACATCAATAAATTTTATCTCACCCCACCAGTGAAGTACCCAGGGAGGGGCATTGGGCCATGCCACCCACCCCCATTCTCACAAAAGATAGCATATGTGGCACCAGATTGCATATAAGGACACCGACTAATACAAAAAATTTCAAAGGGGGAAAGGGCCATCCCTTAGGTTCGTTCCTCAGCCGGTAAAGACGTACGAGGAAGGGGCAGGAGAGTGGAGGGTGTTCAGGTGCGGTGAGCAATAGTCTTACATTTATCGTGCAATAGGTGCTAGGAGTAAATCCATTTATAGTCGGGAGTTCGGACATTAACATACACAATTGCATCAATTCAGCGGATCTTGAATTTAGCCAAGAGTTGCAATATGGAAACATTGGCATAGTTTCAATTCCGTTGTAGCCCCACCCCCCACCCTGAAAATTAAATACCATTTCATGTAATGTTATGGTACATTTTGAGGTAAATTTCTGATCTCTTAACAAGTTGCTTTTTATTGCAAAGGAAAGCTAAAAATAAAGACTATTTAGATACACTTTTTAAAGCATGATAACACAATTTTCGGCAATCTGAGGAGTAAAGATTTTTCAAAATTATTTTTTTCCACACCGAATGATGGTGGAGCTCAACTTAGATAGTATTTTATTTATGACAGAATTAATTTTTTTTGGTTCATAAAAATAAAAAACTGACATGCTTCCGTGCACTGATGCTCTTTTATTTTGACTCTTAAAAGTATGCAAATTTAAAAACAAATTTTACTTCGAATAGGTAGGCCAACCGGTAGCGTACATGGCATCTGATTGCATGTAAAGACACAAAATGTTTAGTTTTACCCCACTGCACCACAATTCAATTTTTAGGACTATTTCTGTAAAATTAAAAATCTTGCACCATTTTGCAGTTTAGCTCCTTGAAAAGGCCAAGAATTTTCAAAGGAGAAAGGGACACAATCTCCCTTAGATCACCCTACCGGCAATCACTAAACATACTGCATGCCCCCTTCCACTTTAGAGAAAAATTGCTTACTGCACTGAACCTCACCTTCCTTTATAAACTCATAGACTGAGTTTACTTTTTCAAAAACGCCAATTGCTTTGAAAAATAGGATAATCACTGAGCAAAAAAGTATTTATGTAATGAGCCCAGAAACTTCATCTACAAGGGCTTAAAGGCCCAAATTCCTCGCCAATTTTCCTAAACTTATTATTTAAGCCCATCCCACAAATGTCTCAAATTCATCCCATTTCAGTCGCAATCTCAGTTCATTGCTTCACGGTGACTATAATAGACCCAGTGTGTAAAATCAAAACACTCACAGTACAGTTCATGTTGTGTTATATAAGCTTTAATACTGTGCTTTGCTTAAAGTAGCTGTCAATCAAAGAACCGAACCAATATGTAATTTCTGTAGACTACTGAAATAATTAATTGTAGTTTGAGGGTAAGAAGACAGGCCCTTTATCTTTATTCTAAGAGTTCAGACCTCTAGCACTCACTGGCTCACTGGTACTGGACGGGGACCGGTAAGGGGTCTGCCACCCCACAAATGGCCATTATACTCCCGGATCGGGTGGACTTTGGTCCCTCAGTGGGGCAGAGATTATGCTGGAGTCGGAGAAAAGTCTCCTCTCCCTGTGAGGAAGAGTTCTGTACGGCAATGATGGCTACATTAGAAAAAAAATGTGGATAAGTGTTTAAAAGGTTATTTATTCTATGTTTGGTCAGACAACTGGAAGCTCCCTGTTTTGGCATATGACCATAACCATAAGGGACTCTTTTTCTCAAGGGCGGTGACCTTTTGCACTTTTCCAGATCCCTAACAAAGGCACAATTCCTTCCTCAATGGAGCACTGCAGTCTGCCCGACTCAGCAAGCAAGGTCTTGGCCAATTGGGGGTCACGGCCCCGGCGTCCCGACGCGAACAGTCATGCATATGTTAAAACATGTGCAAAATCAATGATGATGCAATTTTGGTGCTACATGTCATTATAGAGCAAAAGGTACAGTAACTAAGGTTACAGTAGGTAAAAAATTTTGGACGGTTTATTTTCCTATGCAAACTGTCCGTTCGGTCTCTGTCTCGGACCTTGTCGGTATCGGTTTCGGTCTCCAATTTTACCCCTGGCAGCCTGGTCTCGGTCTCGACACCCTCTGGTCTCGGTCTTGGTCTCGGTCTCGGTCTCGGATATGCCGATCTCGACTACAACACTAGTAACGACTCGCTCGAAAAATGTGACGCGAGAATTCTTATGCAGAGTCAGGGTAAATGGCCTATAAACGTGTACAAGTACCAGGTACGGTCAAGGCGCTAGATTGGTGGCGTTTGTGGGCAAATGTTCATTTTCATTGATAGGACATTATGCTATCTACTTTGTTTTGTCTTGTTTTGCAGGAGGTAAGTTTCATATCCTTATCGTCGATCTGGGAGGTGACACGGTAAGGGGAGGGTTTCCCTTACCACTTAAAGAAATTTCTAAACAAATAAATGCTCTCAGTTGCAATATTAATCATCATTTGATGTAAATTTTTTGTACCTGTTTAGGTTTATATGATATGGGTAATACCATACGGTAGGTATGCCTTTTTCGCCTTAGCACGGCCGGGACGATGGCCAAAGTTACCATATTTTTCTAGAAATTACACACATAGATTGCTGTCCAAAGAGAGGGTTCCCTTCAGGACATTTTTCTGTTTACTAGCCTATGGTGTCTTTACATACAAATAAGTGCAAAATTGGGAAGGCTTCAACCGGAAATATTGCATTTCTTTTGCAAAAATCGTCCTTTTAAAAACTAATATTGACTGGTACAGGCCGATAGATTATCAAAAATAACATCACATAAAATAGCCCTTGCTAAAACTGCCTAACACTAACCAGTTGAAAACCCGACTTTTGGGCAGTTAAGTCAGGTTTGAGCTTGATGTCCGCATCTACAGTATCTAGCCACTCAAACTCTACAATCAATTAAAATATGATAGAACCCATCAAGCATAGGGGTGGCTATAAACTATGGATTTTAACATCAAGTAAACACCTGACTTAACTGCCCAAAAGTCGGGTTTTAGACTGTTTAGTGGAAGGCAGTTTAAGTAAGGGGTAGTCACGTAATGAATGCAGTACGGTAACTTTCTTTTCAAGAGATACGTTTCCTACAGATAGAAATTCAGTTGTTGCAGCTCAAGAATAGTTTGTTCACCCAAACTTTCAATATTTCAAAAAATGCGATGTTCATGGCTCTTCTTGCTCATGAGTATTTTGAAGAGATGTAGCTTGATTTTCAAAAGGCATTTGACAAAGTCCCATTAGGGAGACTTATGGTAAAATTGCATCAGTTAGGCATCCAGGGGAGATGTGCGGACTGGATCAAGTCTTGGCTTTTTGGTAGATCCCAGAGGGTTGTTGTAAATGGTAATTTCTCCTCTTGGAATGATGTCACAAGTGGAGTACCACAAGGTTCTGTTCTGGGCCCAACTCTTTTTCTAGTTTTTATAAATGATATCGATTGCTCTCTCTCATCCTGTATTAGTAAGTTTGCTGATGACACTAAGCTCTATAGGAATGTTAATGACGGAAAGGATGCTTCTCTGTTGCAGAAGGACTTAGATAGGCTAGTTACTTGGTCTCAGAATTGGCAAATGTCTTTTAATGCTGATAAATGCAAAGTTCTTCACTTTGGATCCAAGAATTTGGGTCATAAGTATACCATGGCTGGTAGTGTTCTAGGTAATGTGACTTCTGAAAAAGACTTGGGTGTTGTCATTTCAAACGATTTGAAGCCTTCTAGGCAGTGGGCAGCAGCTGCTGCTAGGGCTAATAGGGTGCTTGGTTTAATCAAGAGGAATTTCAGCAATTTCAGTAAAGATATTGTGCTAAATCTTTATAAGCAGTTGGTTAGGCCACATCTTGATTATGCTGTGCAGGCATGGAACCCTTTTTATGGAAAGGACAATTTTATTTTAGAGCAGGTTCAGAGGAGGGCCACACGGCTTATTCACAATGTGCGTAATCTCCCTTATCAAGATAGGCTCAATTGTCTAGGACTTACTTCTCTCGAGTTAAGAAGGATTAGGGGGGGGGGGGGGGGTATGCTGCAGGTTTTCAAGTTCCATTCTGGTTTTGATTCTCTGTCTAACTGTAACTACGTAGAGATTTGTGCTGATCTCCGTGTTCGTGGCCATAATAAGAAGCTGGTAAAATGTTTCTCTAGACTTGACATCAGAAAGTTCAGTTTCTCTCATAGGGTTGTCAATGAGTGGAACAGTCTCCCTGAGTGGGTTGTTAATTCCACTTCAGTCAACTGCTTCAAGATTAACATTGACAAGTATTACTGTGACAGTGGCAGGTTCTGATTGTATTGGATTTGTTTAGTCTTTGTTTGGATTAGGTGTTGGTTTTGGGTCTGTTCTATAGGGCATCTTATGGGGGTTTTTTACCCTCCTTTGCCCTTAAACTTGTTATGTTATGTTATGTTACTGCTGGGGTTTATGATTAAGACTGAATTGCTGGATAGTGTCCGAGCCATGTTCTTTTTGCTCTTTGGAAGTTGGAACATTTTAAACATTATTTCCCTTTAAATGGCAAGGGAAATAGCCCAAACTTATTTTGAAGCAACAAATTAATTTTACATCTTTCTTCTAATTTCTCTGTCACATGACTCTCAAGAGAAACAGGACAGTGTCCCCCTTTCAAGACTGCAAAACATTTTATATTTGGCCTTACTTTTATAGCATATTTGAGAGGTGAACTGCAAATGAATTGAGAGGAATGTCCCGTTCTTGTATCGGGAGTTTTTTTTTTTTCATTTTGTAAAAAAGAATAGTCTTCACAAACTTTTTTGAAGAAAAAGCTAAATTGCGCAGTTTTCATCTTATTTCTCTTCAAAGTATCTTCTATTACATTTTATAAATTCACTATTGCATACTCAAGGTAAACCAAGCAGTTATTCCTTGTGAATTTCACTCCGTTGGGCATCTGAAGTGAAAAAAATTTTGTCACATGACTCCGAACGGCCAATCATGAAACTGGACAGTCTGCTACACTACTTAGTGCTAAGTAGTTTAGCTTTTTTGTTTACCTATCTTTCAATTTTTATTATTTTTCGTTAGTTGCCCCTTTCCCTTCTCTGGAATCGCCCTTGGTACCCGCCCATATTTTGAAACATTCAAACGAAAAATCAAAAAACCGAACTTGACGAATAAGTTGAAATAGAAAAAAGGAAAAATCAAACACGGGAATTTCGAAATGTCTCGTCCGAGCCACGGTAGGTATGCTTAGGCTGTGCTACCACAGCACTATTAAAATTTTGAAATTTATGAACCGATGCCTTTAAGAACGGTATTAAATAAAAGTTTGACTAATAAAAAATTATGAAAACCTTGGTTTCACGTTAATTAAATAGTTCAACCCGAAGCTTGATTTCTTCAAGAGTGAAAAAGCATATTTTTGGGCCAAATATTCACATGGCAAATTTTATCTGACAGCGGAACATACACTCCCATTATACGTACACCCAGTATGTAGTCAGTCTATTAAGCGCAAGCCGCCAGCGTACTCGAGCCGTGGGCCTAGCCTAGCTTATCAATTGACTGGACGAGATCAAGCAAGAATACAGTCAGACAATATTGTGCTCGTATAGCGCGGGGCCTAGCCTAACAGTACATTTATAACCGGAAAGGTTGTGTTTTCAGGTTACTCATCGGCGCCGTGTAACATTAAGTAACAGTGCTTTCTTTGGTGTATTAATTTGAGCATTCATTACTGTAAATCCCAGAATTTTTCAAACAATCATGCCGATTGTGAGATCCAGCAAATTCCGCCATGTATTTGGCCAACCTGAAAAAAGGGACAATACGTACGAGAGCATCTCGATAAGCAGAAACACAGCGGATAACCCATTCTGTGCAGTGAATCCTAAGTTCTTAGCAGTTATAACTGAAGCAAGTGGTGGCGGTGCCTTTATCGTACTACCTTTAGAACAGGTAATTGGTGTTCATGTAAAAAATAGTATTTCAGCTCACAGTGACGTAAGGCCTAGCGGAGCCTAGCCTAGGCTAGGTAAATTAGATCATACTCATATTCTAGGATGGCCAAATCATGGGAGGCCCTGTTTTTCACCTGTGAATGTGATGTTGACAGTGATATCCGGGGTCCGTTATTTTCCGCCCTCGCTCTTTTCCGCCTGTTACTTTCCACCCCTAAAAATCTTAGGGTGGAAAGTAATGTTTAAACTTACAAGTGTTAAAAAAAACTGTTAGGCCTACCTTCAAATTTCAAATCGAAGTACAAGAAAACAGTGAAATTTGTGGATAGGGCTAAAAATTTTTCAGTATCCTCATCGAAAAGAATGAATTGTATGACCTTTTTTCTAAACGGCAAGTCTAGTCACAGACTTGTATTTTTTTTACGTATAAGTAGTCCGCTTGTCTATAGGTAGGCTTATGCTGATTGCGTGAACAATTGTTCACAACACTGAATACCATATACTGTAGGCCTACCTGTACGTAAGTATGTATTACTTAGTGTACTGAAGTCTACAGTGAGAATGTTGCTTGGAAAGACGTCAACATGGCAATAACGGGTGTCGCATTGAATAGTAAAAGACATCGATGAAGTTTGAAACTTTAAGGAAAAGTTGATGGAATCTTCATTTGACAAAAATATCACTTACATCACATTCAGTTCCATTACTTTCCGCCTCCCAAAAAGATGTTTTCTGCTAAAAATAAAAGGGGCGAAAAACACCGTTTTGAAGGGCGGAAAGTAGAGAGGGCGGAAACAAACTGTAACCGTGATATCCTACACTGTAGGCTAGCCTAGGCTAGGTCACAGGTTGTTTGTTTGCTTGTTTTCATTTGATCCTCCCTTGCGGGAACTCGGCAACACCTTAATGAAGGGGTATTAATGCCAGTCTCGTGAGACAAACTTACAGTTTAACGTCTATGATTAACTGATAGATAGATAAACTACAACCCAGAAAAGTAGACGACAACTTTAAATGTCGGAGCTGGGACTTGAACTCACGACCTCATGACCTGAGTTCCTTTGCTTTGCTTTTGTCCTTGCTTCATAGTTTACAATATAAGGTAGGCTAGGCCTAGGTCAAATCTCTGTACACCGCTGAGGGTTTCTCAAGAATTAATTCATGATTTCTCACCTTTTGATAATTTTTGGTGTGAATTTCTCATGAAATTAAAAAAAGGTTAGGCCTAGCCTACTTCATTTGAAAAAAAGGAAAAACACCAAAATGAGATTCAGTACTCACTACCATCATACATGTATGCCTGTCTCAGTTTCATGATGTCACATTATGTAATTTGGAATTGCCCTGTACAAATTCAGTTCTTTTGGATTGTTAGCCAGCACAGTCCTGTGAGCTGTGCATGGAATGTACACACCTGACTTGACTAGTTACACATATAACTGAATATGCCTGGTACTATCAGGATTCGATAAATTCATTTTTTATTACTTGTCCATCGGGCTAGGGATTCCCAAAGTCTACTTGTCCGCATGAATAATGAATATTCACTAAGTCCATCTAATTTTCTAGTACTAGCCATTGAATTCCAATGTGAAGCAGATTTCTAGTGCTGCTTGCCCGGCGGGCTACAATATTGAGCAGTTCACTTGCCCGAGTCATTTTTTACTTGTCCCGGACTGTTGGGCGGGGGATTTGTTGAAGCCTGGGTACTACTAGACAGTACTTATATTATTTGAAATCACTTGACCAGCAATGGCACTTGTGACACAGTTGGCTGGGCACTCTGCTCTTGATGCTACTGTATACTGTACTGATAGGGTCTAAGGTTCCAATTTGTGTCTCACGTTGCTTTTCTTTCTCCCACAGCACTGACCAATATTACTTTCCTCCACAGCATTTGCATGTACTGAAATGTACGACAATGTGCGACTTACTGTACAAAGTAAAAGAGGGCAATCAAATTTAAAGTTTTGAGGTGTAATATGATCTGAAGTAAAATTAAGTTGAAAGACCTTTTGCTAGGGGTTTATATAGTATGTTGTGAGCACTGTCTGCGGTACTGTATGTGCATGGAAGAAAGATGAGAAGTTTTGTAGCAGCAGTATTCAGACCTGAGACACTAGCACTAGCATTGATCAGGAAAACAGTACAATCTTGAACTCTTTGATCTTGATTGCTGTCTACCCCAGATCACCCAAAGGTCTTTTGATGTGTGGTCCTTCATTTTGATTACATTTATGTCTCCAGAAGCTAACCAATCAAAGGTCCCTCAAAATGTGGCTGTATCAAACACTCCCAGGTATTGCACAAAATGTCCCAAATGTGTCAAAATGTTGCAGGGTTTAGTAGCTGCTGTGGTAGCTGTCTGCTAAAAACAAGAAATCCTGGCTATGCAGAATTCTATTAACTGTAAAGGGGAAGGTTAAGCAAAAGAAATTCATTCAAATGCGAAAGAGGAACCAAATCTACACAGTATGGTGAAATGTCTGTTCAAATCAAACATTTTTTGAGATACTGGTCAGTAAATACTAGATTTGTGTTAATTGTGTAGTGCTCAAAGTGAGTTTGAGGGCAGTCGAGGTTCATATTCTCACCTTGACATTGCTAAATGTTTCCCTTTTTTCAGACTGTTGTGTTGACCTTGAAGTGAATACATGTAGATGTAGGACAGTAGGACCTCCCTATGCAGGGGAGAAAACAATTGAAGGCATCAATAGCAAAAGCTGTCATGGAAGCTCGTTTTGCCGCCCATTAGACCTAGGAACGGCGGCAATTATTTGCCGTCAATCTGAGTTAACAGTTTATTTGAATTAATCCTTTCCTCATTCGCTAACTCTCAATCCCAAGATTGAGAAAAAAAAATAGCAAAATGTGGCTTCTTTGCATTCATTGGGGCAAAACTGTTGTTCGGGACTAAAAACAGCACATAGCATTAGGTATACTTTCCTCAGCAGAACTGAAGTTTACGCTTGGGTCGTGGGGTGTATTTAGCTTTCAATTTGGGTGATTGCTAGCTGTACTGCATGTATATGTATGGCATGTTTACTTTCAGTACAGCATGAGAGATCAATGGCCGAATCAAATCACTTCTTTCCAAAACTTTTTTTTGGAGGATTTTTCAACTCATGGTTACCTGCATTAAAAAGGAACTGGAAAATGGGAATGATATGATGAGAAGGCCAGCATTTTTCTATGCTTGAAAATAGTAATTTTGTATGAGCTAAACCTGTCAAAATTTTTGTGGCAATTTGAAAAAGTAATTGGCACTTGTAAACCAATCTCTGCCACACAGGACAAACACTCATAACACCTCCTTGTCTGCTGCATATTGACACAGAAGACATATTACTAGACACAGACCAAGAATTTTGTGTACAAAACTAGCTTTGGCAATGTCACAGGTTGTTGATTGGCTGGTCTGTAATGATCAACCCATTAAGATGTATTTCTTGTTGTTGCATGGTACATAATAGAGAAGCTCCATTATATCACTGTGTCAAAAATCATTGAAGTAATGTTACAGTATGTATGAACCTGCAATGTATATTTTGTGGGCATTTTTAGCTGAACCCACAAAGTGCGGGTAGAGCAAATGTTATAGTGTAGAAGGGCAAAATATGTGTCTAAATCTCTTTTCAAAAGGTTTCAGCCTTTGTACATGTATAATTGCCAGTGGATTTTTCTAAAATTTGCTGTAAAGGGGTTATATTAGCAGGTCAATACATTACATTTTAGCAACATGATAAACCAAAGAAAAGTGGTAATTTTTGGCCATTTGCATCATTTTTTGCCTCAAGGAAAAAAGTCCACATGAAACCAGATCATAGTGGAGGAATTGTTAGCATTCTGTAATTGCCTGTGTACACACCATGCATTCCCATTCAGCCAAGTACTTTTCCTTCAGTAATTTTAGTATCCATTACACAGAGCTCTCCTTGCTGAGTAAGGACACTTGCATTCAGTGGGTTCACTGTTCATCCATAGAATTGCTACAGTATTTGGCTCATCACCACAAGTTTGTTTTCCTGGAGTGGTCAAGCTTGAGTGGTGATGAAGAGATATGATCTCTGCTCACACAAGGCATGTTAGAATTTAGTAATGTCAGTTTTAAATGTACACAAATCAGCATTTCCAATCAAATGGGATGTTTTAGTAAAGTTTCTTCCAGTACTTTATTGCTTTCAAATTTCATGGAGGAGTGCAGCTTGGAAGGGAAGGAGGAAGAGAGGAGATGGATGGGATGTTAAGCGAGAGAGGGATTGAGAGAGAGGGGAGAAAAGACATCTGGTATCTACTTTCCCTAAATACTACTGTACTACACAAACTGGTCATATTTATGATACACTTTTCTTTAAGGTATCTGATTCCTGCCCTCATGGGCAGCATGATACAGTATATGGGATGAACTGACTGTAGAGAATTATCCCTGACACAGTCCAACTGCTAGGTGAACCATGTTTACATGCTGGCTAGCCCAACTGGAATCAACTGGGTATACAGTATGTGTTAGGCGTACACCAAGATTTTTTTCCAAGATAAATTTCAGTAGCTACTGTGCTACTCTAACTTCAATCATACAGTGCTGTGTGTTATCACATGAATTATTCTCCTATACATGGCAGCTACTACAAATGCACAGTATGAAAGCATGGCAATAAGTAGTGATACAGACCATTTTGTGCAATATTTACATGTTGGTGTGGGAAGTATAGTTCTGTGAAATGAACTTTAAAAAGGGATTTCCAAAACTCGGGGGTTAAATTATAGACTGAAATGATGCAAAGTAGTTAAATGAACATTTCCTGTTTACATTTTAAATTAAAAAAATACAAGCCCGTTTTCAAATGGTTGTGAAATTTGTATAAATTTCAGTTATTAATATCTCATTCTACTGCACCCACGCCAGTACTTTTGGAAGAAGTTTTTGGGTTAGGCCACATTTGAGTCCCATCCTCCACAGTAGTTTGGTACATTTCAACATTTCATTCTGTTGTGAAACACTAATGTGTAGCCAAGTCTTCAAAGGGAAGGGCTTGCTTATGCTTTAATTCAGATTACTGTGAAAATGTTCGGGTCAACCAAAATTCGCTAGCTAAAGTCAACTAAAATTGTGAACTATGTGGTTGGGAGTTTGCGAAACTGGTTGCTGTGATTGCTTATTTTTTACTTGAAAGAAATCTTGAATGATCAAATATTCAGTAGATCAGCTTCATACAGTATATGCTCAATGTTTCTTCCTTTCTTCCAAAGTGAAAGGCCTGTTCAAGCTAAGGTTGGAGTGCTCAATTTAAAACAGAAATTAAATAAAGTAGTTGCAAATGTGGGCAGGCCTCAGCAACTTTCAGAAGCATGTTTCTTCCAGTTTCTTCCACTCCTCTGGAAGAAATCAGTTTCTTCCAGAAGAAACTTAACCCTGGTACACAAGCTTTTATATTATAATGTCTTTAGAGGAACTAGGATTTGAAAGTGGGCAAAATAGGAGTTAAGGAAATGTTTTGAGCAAAAAATGTTTGTGAATAGATGGAAAGTTAATGTGAAGTCTGAGGAAAGTCTAGGGGCTGACGAAGCCCTTGGAAGCTCTGAGATTTTAGTGGTATGTACAGATGTGTATCTCTGGCTGAAAAAATTAAGTCTCATGTTAACTAACTTATTGTGTACAGTTCACAGTATTTGGTTCAGGTCTGAGCCTTGCCTAAGTAGCAGACTGTGGGGCATATTTCTTCTTCAGTCATATTCACACATTCTGCCAAAATGAGCATTCAGCAGATTTCTTTGGATTATAGAAATATGTGACTCTGAGATTGGTTCAGCATTAGTGAATATTCACAAGAAAGCAACATCTGGTCCTGTTTAAATCATGCAGTAGCCCATCCCACCCACAGAGTTGGTATGACAACGTAAAGCACACTTCCCGGTAGTACCTACTGGACATGTGATTATGCAACACAGTAATAATTGAATCAGGTTTCAATCTCAACCTTCAGTTTATGACTACATGAGTACACACTTTCCCCAAAACAATAACATAAATAATGAGGGAGACTTGAATAAGTTATATTATGGTGGTGAAGTTTGCGTCTACAATTGGACACGTGCCTCTTCGCTTTGGAGGGTGGTGGTTTGTGAAGCCTTAAAGGGGCTAAGCAAACTGAGTCTGCTCCGCGTAGTAGTCTGAGCCTGGATAGCATCTGGGCAGAGAGGAGCAAAGACTGACTGGTTGCTACTGTACCTGCCCCTGCTCAGCTCTGGAAATAATGACACTGGTTATCCTTACTTTACATTTCACAATGGTGAACAACTTTGCAGTGTTTGTAAGTTTTGGGATTGATTGTGTGATGGAATTTGGGCAAAGTTAAATGTGTGGGCCTTTCTTGCATTCATCTGTCTGTATGTCAATTAGCATGAAATAATACAGTAACCTGAAATCAAATGCACCAGACTTGAACAGTTTATCACAAAGGCCTTTTTACTGTTAGAAAAACTATGAAATCAGCCAGGATGGCCTCAAAGTCTTTAATTACTTAAGGTTAATATAACAGCTGAGCTTTACACCTTTTGACTCTCAGTTCATAGAGGGTGTAACATTTTCAGTTTTGTCAGATACGGCTATTAATTTGCATTCACATTTGAAACATCTGTACAGTGTTCAATGTTAGTCAACTATGTTCAGGAGTACTGTACACAAAATATGTAATATGCAATAGAGACAATAAGTGTGTTTTTCTTTATTTTACCAGGCTTTGTAATTTGTAAACATGCTATTAATTCTCAAACAAGTATGTTGTTTTATTTTTATTTTCATGTGGGGGAGGGGGTTAAGTGGAAAAGGTCAAACTGTAGAGCTACTGTGCAATCATTCAAATTTCTATCATTTGCCTTATCATATAGCCTACTGCTTTTTTAAAGATTCTCTGGTGAAGAGACTGTTCAGGTAATCAGTTTTAACCATAAACTACAGTATGTTCTCAAAAGGACCATACAAGACTGACCAAGCTCAAGGCCTTTAGGCCATTTCCATCATTGGCCTGTCATACAAGCCTCCATTTTAAACCTGATGAAAAGGCTTTACTTTACATGATCTTAGCCAAAAGGCTGAAAAACCCTTTCAAATGCTGTACTGTATGACTACCAACTCACTCATAATCATCATCATAACTGGGTTCAAGGTTCATTGCCTTTCAATCAGTTTCTGTTGTATAGTAAGTTATTAAATATTTCTTCACTCTCTAGTGACTCTTCGATTCCCAGGTCGAGTCAAACCAAAGACTTTAAAAGATGTAATCTACTGCAGTTGTCTGTGATGCTGGGAAAAGCAATGGAGGAGGGAAGACAAGCCAGTGAGCCACAATTGGAAAAAATGCCGTGGCCAGCTCGACTTGGAGGCTGGGCCGTAAAACTCTTCTAACTACCTAACCCTAGTGACTCATTACTACTGCCTTCCTTATTTGCTTGGAACTCTTACTATTTTTGATGCACATCTTTCCTTCCTTTACTGAGCTGCATGTAAAAAACTTATTGCAAATCTGCAGTGTTACTTCTGGAATAGCAGTCTGTCTAATGAGGAAGTTTCTTGAACAACAAACAAGGTTCTAGTACTTGCATTTCAATTCTGAGTTGGATTACTGAAAACTTAAATGAACTGTTCAATATTGCTTCCTTACAACTAGTTGAAAACTTTTAAAAGATTCAAAACGCCACTGTTGGTATGGTCACTCACATTTGGTGTTCTTGTCATACTCTGCTGTATCCCCTGACTGCAATGGTGTTTTGGTTACAAAAAATTGTATGGAAGTGGCAACTTGCACAAATATACATTGTAAAAATTTAAAAATTCCCTTGCCTTGTTTTTAAAATGCAGGATTAGTTACTTGAAGAGCCAATGACCTCAAACAATTTTTGGATACTTTTAGTATGAAATGTTAGAAACTAAGAATGTATTTATAGCTAATGTGAGTAACCATAAAGGTAGCCGTGGAGCAGATCAAGTTTTTTGTTCCATGTCATCACTATGAAAAGCCCAACCCATTTCAGTTATATAGAAATCCAACACAAACTTCATTTACATAGCTCTATGTGGATTGGTTGAAGCAAGGCTGCCAAATGTTTATTTAAAAGAAAAACACCAGTACCATTGTCAGGGTTCGATTTATAATTTTTTTTCTACATGCACTGGTGCATGTAGGTCAAAAAATCTACATGCACAACAAAATTTCTACATGCACCAAATAATCTGAAAATTTAAAGAAAAGCCTACGAGAAAAACACCTTTGCTATAAGCCAAGAAAGGGTCTAAAAGCACAATTTGCATTTTTTCTATTTTAAGTCAAAACAAATGTGCAGATTTTTATTGAACCCTTTTCTTTTGTAGCATGTTCCACCAGCCTGTTCTATCAGCAAAATTGATGCTTGCACGCCGCGAGCAATTTTTTCCCCATTACTTCATTGTGTGAAACCATCGTTGGAGCCAGGATTAGGGCCAGCTCAAAAATTTCAGGGGAGTATTCCCCCCTTGGTTTAAAATTTTGAATCTTGGGGGGGGGCAGGGAGACTTGAGCAAAGTCAAATCTTGGAAAAAATGACACATTCATTCCTGGGCATAAACCAAAAGTGTTGTAACCCATGCATACCCCCAAGCCCCCCCTCCCTATCTCTTTCTACTGCACGTACAACTCCAAGTTAGCCAGTTTGACCTTTTCAGCATTTACTAGTAATTGTCACAAGTTCACAACCAGACCTTGTCTATCAGCACTGATTCTGAAGGAAAGCTCATGTTTTCTGCATAGACTATATTTAGCAGAGCTAAGCTTGAAGATACATTGGGCTGACACAAGGGAGCAAGTGACCTTACTCAAATTAGTGCAGGCTGTATACTGTACTTGAGGTCCCAAGCCTAGAGTTTGCATCAACTATCACCAAATAATCCATTAAGCTACAGCTAAAATTTCACACAATCTTCAAGTTATTCAACTCTTTTTTAAGGTTGATTATAAAGTTTTGCCAGTTTAACTTCCAACTAAAATTCTGACATTGTGGTTTAAAAAGTTCAAGTCTCCGATCATCCAAGTCCTTTCAAATTTCAATGCCACTGTGGTTCACACTAAATGTGAAAGGCTGCAGTCTTAGAAGCAAACCACATCGTGAAAATTACAGGATGCCAAAATTTTGTTGTTGGCATTTATTTCTCAAAACGTGTGAGGCATGTGTAAAATACTTTAAATTTGCCCTAACCAACATTTTCAAAACTTTTACTACGCTACTTTTGATGTACCATACTTTTTTCTTTAGAGCTGCTGGCACCAGCTCACACACCATCCTAATGTATTGTCTATATGAATACTTGGAAAGCCTAGCCGGTAACGTTAAAAGTCACCTTCAAGTTGAAAGCAGCCACATGCAAACTGTACACAGAGTTTACGTTGTACCACCAGTGTCAAGCTCTCTCAGCACAACAATAAACTAGCTAGACAGTGCATGCAAGAAGCGTTCTTGAGATTTACGTATGGAACGTACATCCATTAATAAGTGCATTACTGCATGGACTTAGTGTGCATTGGTTGAGCTTGACTATTCTGAATGTTCTTTGTGCGGGATTCCCGCTATCCCGCTGCTAATGCAAAACCGGAAGGAGGAACATTAGTTAGAGAAGGACATGTGCAGAGTGATGATCGTTGAAACTGATGTTGCGGTACGAAAGGAGACACGCTCATTTTTTTTGGGGGGGGGGTGAAATGGCTGCTTGTCAAACTGGCAAACAGTACTAACAACCTAGCACACAACAAGATTGTTCAATGTTGCTGTATACTCAACCAAATATTATTCGTCAGCTTTTAAACTGACTCTTTGATGAAAGTTTTCATTGTTTGTAAGAGGCTGTCCTTGATAAAAATCCCATCTAAATTAGAAGCTCATCGAGTTAGTTCATGAAATTCAGGTAATTTTCTCAAAGCTGAGAAGTTTGTCAATGTCAAATGGTCAAACTTAGGCAGTCTGCATATCCAACATACCTGTACAAACAACTGTTTTATGAGCTAAAGGCTCAATTTGTTTTTCAAAAATTTGTCACCAGACACTTTTTTCAAATCATCTACAAAACAGTTATAAGTCAGGACACCACAAAGTTCAAAAACTTTTTCTTTAACTATTAGATAAGGAATTTAATTAGTCATGCTAATATTTAGCATTTTCATGTGGTAGTACCAGCCTTGAGTTTTAAATTCTCCAGGTGTGTTACAAATCACATTCCTAAGATAATTAAGGAGTGTGGCATGGGTGCTATTTTATTGAACTTCAATAGATTTATATGTTTTAAATTTCCATCTAGGTGTGCAAAAAGTTAAACACTCCTCACAGTGATGTGAGGTGAGTGATGGTGTGTAATCGCACTCCTCACAGTGATGTGAGGTGAGTGATGGTGTTTAATCACACTGGCATACCACAAAATTCAAGGCCTGTAGTAGCTTACACTTTTTTATTCCAAGTTATCGATATCATCTCAATGAGCCCCTTTAACGAACGTAATAAGCCTATGTTTTTATTTGGTTTAAATGACCCGGTTGTCAATGTAGCATTTGCAAAGATTCAGTCATTGAGCATCACATAAATGGACCTCAGCATTACACAAACTGTGGTTAATACTCATTAATATCAAGGCCATCAACTGTTGGGCTCATTGAGAGGAATTTTTGACTATCCCCAGCAGGGTCTGAGCCTGGGGCAGTAGCCTAAGGATGGCAGCCACAGAAGCGCTATGAGGGCTACCAAAAAAAATGAATTGTTTTACCGAGAGAACAATTTTCACATAGTTAGTGGGATTTGAAATTCTCTTCCTGAAAAAGATAGAACTTTGACAAAAAGCCAAGTTGTTATGACCTTATGAACTTCAGGAAGTTGGAGTCAATCAGAAAAGAAGGTGATAGTTGTATCCTGTGTGGAAAAATTGATCAGCAATTTGGGTAGCTGCTTGCCAGACTATGTTGGTATTTAGAGGGAAAATTGCTCAGTCTCAGGGAGTTGAAATTACATCACAATTAGGGTAAGCTTGTTAAATGCTTGCCAAGAAAACATTTTCCAGTCTTGCAAAGGGTATTCCAGATAAAGGGCCTGCCCTACTGATGACACTTACTGTAGACCTACGGTATCTGTATCCTCTACTATAAATGTGATGTCATCTTTTTGTGTGAGAAAAAGATAAATACACAAAACTATTTTTTAAAATTTGATGTACTAGGCATTAAAAACTAAAGAAATGAAGGTTATTCGCATTAAAATCCATCTTAAACTTGACCATTTAACAGGGTATTTTCTGATTACATTTGAGTTCAATATGCAAATCTTGTGATGTGAAGGCAACTGTTATCCTTTGTTTTGCAATGTTGAAAGGACAGATGTATTAATGATATTATATCCTGAGGATTTTATAATGGAAGTTTTAAATTTTGTCCTTGAAAATCATCAGTATCAAGTACACCAAACTGTAAACTATCTGATTAAGATAAATAATATAAAGTTTTACAAAAGAAATGTAAATTGTGCAACACTCTACATTGTTCTTTTAGCAAAAGCAACAAGTTGCTTCGGAAATATTTTAACTTCTAAGCGCTCCCTTTGAACTGGTTGTTGTAGAATATGCCCATGGTATTTATTTCCTGCCTGTTGTAAGAGGAGACTTATCTGGAGGACTTGCACTGTTTTTGAACTGTATGACAGTGTTGGTGTTTCAGTAAATGTTATCTAACAAATTAAACTTTAAAGAGGTACATGTCTTGAGAAGTCATAAAAATAATTTCAACAGATTTTTCCTGAGAAAAGTGGACTTTTAAACTGCTCAGTAAAGTTTACTTATAGTCATGGCTTTTTGCTGACATGTCACACTACTTTTAATGCCAGGTGTAGAACTACCTGTACAATCTACATACAGTAGTCACACCTTTCCAATATGAAAATGGGAAGGTCCACTTGCCATGAAATTACTGCTGTACCTACTGTACTGTACAGGTATGAGCAACAGTTGCCTCTTGAGCTGCTGTTACAGTACCTGCCTGTATCGTGCTTAAAAACACATCATCCATGTGCCCACTCCAAAACTGTAAATTTTCTCTTCTTCAGAACTACATTTAGCCTAATGCTTACTTGTGCTAGTACAGGCATGGTTTAAGCATCCTATCATCAGAAAGCATTTTTTTTTTTTCAAAAGAGCTTGTAAGCTTTTCAGTATTTTGTGGCCCTTTTTTAATTAAAGTGCTCTTAGTGGTTAATCAAATTAGAATAGGTTTTATTCATGAAAAACAAAAGCAAAAAAACGTTATGGATTTCCGCTTTGTAAATGTAGCACCCATTGTGAACGAAATAGAACAAAGTGCTAAGCCAAGTTTAACTACAGTACTGTCTGAAATTTTGAGATTATAGAAAGTAGGTGATAAGGAAATGGCTGTTTCCTGACAACAGTACTTATTGGTTGCTGTATTGGTTTGTTTGTGTTTGACTGCAAGACACATACTATTAAAACATTCGTTTATATGATATCATGTGATTTGATCTTATAGATAGGTTTTCTATATCCGCATCAAGCATTTTGCTCTATGCTACCAACATTTAACAATTGAATTGAAGTTATGTAAATCCAATGCAACATATGATCAAATTTCCTACAGTATGTTTCTGTTTCCCCTTCAGTGACAAAGTGATTACTTAAATTAAAAATATGTTGGCATGTAAGTGTAGGATACTGAAAAGTGTGTGTGGTTATCATCACTCAAACATTGGCAGTTGAACAGTACAGTACAGTCCTGCCTCATCCATTGAGATTGATTGAGAGGTAGACCTGCACAACAAGCTAAGGATGTATGGGCACTAAACAGCAGGGCTGGAATTAATCGAAGGCCATGGCCTTGGTATTTTCGGCAATGGCCTTGCTGCCCTATAAAATTTAATGGCCATCAAGGCCATTTGGCCTCCATGCCCTGCTTGTGAGATTACACTGTGATCAGTGCAAAATCACTTTTTTGGCCTTGGTATCCTCTCAGTTCACATGAACTGCCCTTAAAACTAGCAGGGAAATGGCCTTGCCCTGCTGGAACCTTAATTCTAGCCCTGAAACAGTGGTACTTAACAGTTTGTCTGCTCAGTGGAGGTGCATTGCTCCTGCCAGAAGTGTGTGCTATGGAGGATCAAGGGGGTCCCACCTATGAAAATAGGGAGAAAACCAGTTTTTCACAGGCCTTGAATTATAGGCATGCCTATGGGATTGCACACGATTGCTTCCTTCTGATTTCTGTCAAGAGTGCAATTATTTGCACACCTTGACAAAGAATTGGAACTCAGATAAAACTACTTGAAAAGTTAAATAAGATAATAGGTTTAATTAAGATAGCACACCTACCATATATCCAAATTTCCTAAGGAGTGCTGAAATGTAATTTCTGAATACAGGCTCCAAAATACTTCAAATACAGCACAGTTTGCATTTCATCCCATTCCAAAAAGTAAAAATTTTCCAACAGGGAGGGGCACAATTAAGGCTAGACCTATCAGCAGTGTACAATCACATCTTGTATCTTTGGTGTTTATTTTAAAGGTACTTAATTAGTCATTAGGAGGCAACATTGTGGATTAGTCTTAGTCCTCAACAGGAAGCAAAATTTTTCAAAAGAGGGCTCTCTGAACACTCACCCATGTCAGTCAGGGAATTTATAGTCTCTTCCATCCCCCTCCCCCATCTCAGAATTGCTCTTCCATCCCTCTCCCCCACCTCAGAATTGCTCTTCCATCCCCCTCCCCCACCTCAGAATTGTTCTTCCATCCCCCCTCCCCCACCTCAGAATTACTGCATATGACACTGACTCCTGCACCTGTATTGGCTGTCCAGATGTAATACCAATGTCTGTAAACTTGAGTGGGAATTTTCTTCAAACTGTGTGAAAACAGTAGGCTATTAACCATTCATATGATCACAAGAAGCACATATCATACAATACTCAACAAAATATATCCCAACTTAAGCAAGCCTGATTATGATGCCATTTGAATTAATACAATCTGTGAGACTGAGTGTGATTATTTTGTCCTGTTTCAATCTTGTTACTCTGCACTACCTTATATTGTGTCTTCCCAGAACCTGATGTGTCACCCTGTTGGACCTCAAAATGGAGATTTTCATTTCTAAGAGACAAAAAATAGGGAGATTAAGTAAAAAATTGGGAGTTTGGTAATTTTCAACAAATACAACATCTAGAATTCTTTTTCTTAAGTCCTCACAACCCTTTGGCAACATTATCTAGAATTACCAAGTAGACTGCTTATGGCATTTTGATGAAACTGAGAGAATCAAGTCATGTTTGCACGTTTGCACAATACAAGTTTTCCTTGTTTGTGTACAGTGTAGGAGTACTGTATGTTGCCATACATGGTTCTGTATCATGTACTGTGTGCATGTAGTGTACAGCCATGAGAAGCACGAAATAAGGAATCACTCAAGTGCTTGCATATCCACTAGTGTATCCGGGGGGGCAAGGGGGGCAGAGGCAAGAGGAGGGAGGAAACCGGGGGTATTTTTTACAGTTTCCGGGGGGGTGCTCTTAGTCATTATGATAAAGTATGTAGTCCCCGACGACGACTAGTCTCCCTGATGGTTTACCTGGTTTTTGCTCTCAAGGGACTATTTTCCTAATAAGAACCACAAATTTTCGGCGCGCTACGTGCGCTGTAGGACTCACTCCAGTTTTTTCAATACTTCCATTTCACATATCTAGGGAGTATCTGTCAACCTTACCAAGTAATGGGTAGGCACAGTACACAGGTTATGTAGAGGTCGTAAATTTCATCCCATATCGCAAAGCCTAGTTGCTGTACTCTTGTGTGTGTCATGCGATAGGTCAGTTGGTGAGCGACTTACGGAGCATAATTTGGCTATTTTGTCGGGTATTCCAGGTGGTTTTGACACAATGTATGTTATCCCTGATACAGTCTACAAGCCCTATAGTTTCTATTTTTTTCTTTTTGTTCTTAATGATTACATAGGCTATGTTATTTTTGTAAGCCTACCAAAAATTTTCACGCGCTTTGCAATTTCACGATTCAGACTCAAAAGAACACTTTCAGAGTGCAACTCGGCTTTTAAAATATTAAGTGATATTGTGCAAAATGGCCCACAGGCTGCAATGACATGGGATAGTTAGGCTCCTTCATATTCCCTTCTCACCACCCCCTCGACATAGGGGCTGTCGGAACTTGTGGTCGCTGGCACGGCTCGCCCCCTGTCGGGAATAATCTGTCGCCTTCCCTTGGTCGGTTTAGGTATTTTGGCTTTCAAAAGAGTTATGTCTGCGATAAAACCCAAAATGTTCGGTACGCTTTGCACACTCTTCCTCAGTTCAGTTACCTAGAGCTAATAAAGTACAAACCCTTCTCATCTTTTCCAGTAAATTAATAAGTAGAATAAATGGATTAATGTACATGTCGGGAATTTCATCTCATTTTGCTAAACTTAGTTAATAATCTCTTGTGTCAGTTGTGCAGTACAGACTCGAAGAAGGAAGTACAATATAAGTTGTGCCTGATAGGGCCCAAATGCCGGGACAATTGACCTATATAAGCTTTAAATAAATACAGATTCTTTTTAGTGTAGGCTAACCCAAAATATTTTCACCCGCTTTTCCACGGTTAAATCAGTGCAGAAATATCTTCCTCCAGCATATACAAATTTTATGTCTTATATGACTCGCAATGGCAGTTATAGTGCACAGGTTTTCTTCAAATCTCCCTCACCAACACATCAACGGCATCCTGGCTGTCGGGGCTTGGGGTCGCTACCCACCCTACCCCTCCCCCATTCGGAGAGTGGCCCTTCGTCGGGCAAATCCTGGCGCCAAGCCTGGAGAGAAGACACATTTTTCCAGTTATGATTTGTATATGTGTAATGAAGCAATGAACTAAAAATGGAAGCTGCATTTTTTGGCCAGCAGCAACTACTGTATTTTGGAGGGGCGGCCAATTTCACGAGGAGGGCGTGTCACCCCTCTACAACGCCCTGTGGAGAACACTGGAATCTAGTATAAAAAGAACAAAATATAGCACCATATTGCATGTAAGCTCTTCGAGACAGCAAGCAAATCCAAAAGGGGGAGGGGGACACACAGGGAGACAGGCCAGTAGCCAGGGTGTTCGCACTTACTCCCGCCTAGACCTAATCTTTTTTTTGATTCCTTGCCGTAGGCCAAGGAATCTATGCGATGGTGATGTCGTGTGTGTGTGCGTGTGTGTGTGTGTATGTGTGTGTGTATGTATGTATGTGACGCTTTGGCTTGTAAACACGATATCTCAAGAAGGGTAAGTGTGACTAACCTCATATTTGGTGTGTGGGATGGTCATATTAAGTAGATGATCCCTATTGTTTTTGGTGGAGATCAAAGGTCATTTGAGGTCACGAGAGGTCAAAAGGTCAAAACCTTGTAAACACGATATCTTGAGAACGGTACATGTGACTATGCTCATATTTTGTGTGTGCGTTGGTCATATTAAGTAGATGATCCCTATCAATTTCCTTTTAGGTCAAAGGTCATTTGGGGTCACGAGAGGTCAATAGGTAAATTCCTTAGAAATTGCTTGTAAACACGGTATCTCAAGAAGAGTAAGTGTGACTATCCTCATATTTGGTGTGTGCATTGGCCATATTGAGTAGATGATCCCTATTGTTTTTGGTGGAGATCAAAGGTCATTTGGGGTCACGAGAGGTCAAAAGGTCAAAACCTTGTAAACACGATATCTCGAGAATGGTACATGTGATTATGCTCATATGTGGTGTGTGGGTTGGTAATATTAAGTAGATGATCCCTATTGTTTTTGGTGGAGATCAAAGGTCATTTGGGGTCACGAGAGGTCAAAAGGTCAAAACCTTGTAAACACGATATCTCGAGAATGGTACATGTGATTATGCTCATATGTGGTGTGTGGGTTGGTCATATTGAGTAGATGATCCCTATTGTTTTTTGGTGGAGGTCAAAGGTCATTTGGGGTCACGAGAGGTCAATAGGTAAATTCCTTAGAAATTGCTTGTAAACACGGTATCTCAAGAAGAGTAAGTGTGACTATCCTCATATTTGGTGTGTGCATTGGCCATATTGAGTAGATGATCCCTATTGTTTTTGGTGGAGATCAAAGGTCATTTGGGGTCACGAGAGGTCAAAAGGTCAAAACCTTGTAAACACGATATCTCGAGAATGGTACATGTGATTATGCTCATATGTGGTGTGTGGGTTGGTAATATTAAGTAGATGATCCCTATTGTTTTTGGTGGAGATCAAAGGTCATTTGGGGTCACGAGAGGTCAAAAGGTCAAAACCTTGTAAACACGATATCTCGAGAATGGTACATGTGATTATGCTCATATGTGGTGTGTGGGTTGGTCATATTGAGTAGATGATCCCTATTGTTTTTTGGTGGAGGTCAAAGGTCATTTGGGGTCACGAGAGGTCAATAGGTAAATTCCTTACAAATTGCTTGTAAACACGGTATCTCAAGAAGAGTAAGTGTGACTATCCTCATATTTGGTGTGTGCATTGGCCATATTGAGTAGCTGATCCCTATTGTTTTTGGTGGAGATCAAAGGTCATTTGGGGTCACGAGAGGTCAAAAGGTCAAAACCTTGTAAACACGATATCTCGAGAATGGTACATGTGATTATGCTCATATGTGGTGTGTGGGTTGGTAATATTAAGTAGATGATCCCTATTGTTTTTGGTGGAGATCAAAGGTCATTTGGGGTCACGAGAGGTCAAAAGGTCAAAACCTTGTAAACACGATATCTCGAGAATGGTACATGTGATTATGCTCATATGTGGTGTGTGGGTTGGTCATATTGAGTAGATGATCCCTATTGTTTTTTGGTGGAGGTCAAAGGTCATTTGGGGTCACGAGAGGTCAATAGGTAAATTCCTTACAAATTGCTTGTAAACATGTAGTGTTGAGCCGATAACCGATAGGTATTATCGGTATCGGCCCATAATGCTGTCTCTGATAATGGCAACCGATAACAAGTATTTCATCATTTCAACAGTAAAGAGGTAAAAGTTCTCGATATGCACTTAAATAAAATACAGATCATTTTGTTGAACATAAAATATTCAACAAATTCATTGCAGTGAACGTACACAAACTAGATCAACTACGCCGCAAGCCCGCAGTTCGTAGTCTATAGAATATTTAGCGCAATCCCCATGGGCGTCGGCAGAAAAAAGTCAGGGGGGACAAAATTTTTAGACGGGGGCAAAACCTCCCAGTCATCATGAATTGACATGAAATGTGCGAAAATTTCAGCCCAAAATGCCTCCCAGATCGCCGGAAATAGCATTTCCAAAGCCTATTTTTGGCATAGAAACTTGGAAAAAACGTTTTGTTCAGGTTTTTGCTTTGATTTTTATATGGTTTTTTCAAATTTTTGATTTTTCAGGGGCAAAAGCCCCCTTGCCCTTACCTGCGGACGCCCATGGCAATCCCGATGTTTTTCATTTTGGAAGCAGTTCGTAACAAACAACGCTTGCTTGTTGTGTTCTTTCAACAATTAACGTACACACCCATAGCAGAGTGCACGCACCGTAATGTCTATCTATAGCCAATTCGCTATACAAATCTGTTGTCCGTTTACGCAAGTCAGATTCTTCCGAATCCCGCGACAAATCTCAATGGAGTTTCACTGTGTGAATTTCGCCACGTGCAGTAACAGTAACTCAATGGGGATTTCCACCACTGTGTACAGCAGAGCGGCATGCTCAATGTTCACGATCGCGAACGTTCGATTGAAAGAGCTAACTCAAGAGACCAATGCCTGAGACAAAATGTACGATCTCATGAAGTATCGTAACCGCTTTTTACGCGCGTAGAAACGGGCACAGACAAACAAATGAAAAATTCCATACCGGACCGGATGAAGACATAAACTATGAACTGTCGTAACCAGCAAACGATCAGCGCTGTGTAAGGGAGTCTTATCACTATCAGCAGTATCCATGTACAAACACATTCTCTATACTGTAGTGTGTATGTATATGCTGAGAACACCTGTGGTATAATGTAGATACGTATGCCGCTCGCAAGTTTTTTTCGTAGTGAAGCTTGGGGAATTACACTGTACAGTCCATACACATACCTATAAATGTGGCATACTGTACTTGCATCACGGCATATATGTTTAGGCGCACAAAAAAAAAAAAACTTTACAGTCTGGCAGTAGGTGACGAAATGTGTTTGTTACGAACGGGGTTTCTTGGCTGGCGCGTGTTTTACACCAAATACGTCGTGATTGATTGCTTAAAACACTTCGTCAGAAAAACGGAAAATTTTTCAGGGAGACAAAGTAACAGAAACATGAAGACTTAGTTCAAAATAAGTTTAAGGTGCAGTAGTGATAAAATTATAATTTTTCAATGATAACAAAACGTGTGATTACGGAAGATTTTTTTTTCTTGGGTATCGGTATCAGGGCCGATATTAACTTTGAGTTATCTGTTATCGGCAAGTTCCGATATCTCTGTTATTGGCTCAACACTATAAACACGGTATCTCAAGAAGAGTAAGTGTGACTATGCTCATATTTGGTGTGTGCATTGGCCATATTGAGTAGATGATCCCTACTGTTTTTGGTGGTGGTTAAAGGTCATTTGGGGTCACGAGAGGTCAATAGGTCAAAACTTAGTAAACACGATATCTCGAGAACGGTACATGTGACTATGCTCATATTTGGTGTGTGGGTTGGTTGTATTGAGTAGATGATCCCTATCAATTTTCGTGGAGGTCAAAGGTCATTTGGGGTCACGAGAGGTCAAAAGGTCAAAACTTCGTAAACCCAATATCTCAAGAACAGTACAGGTGACTGTGCTCATATTTAGAGTGTGGATTGGTCATATTGAGTAGATGATCCCTATTGATTTTCCCAAAGGTCAAAGTTCATTTGTCAGCAAGTTCAAAGCCTGACAAGCTTTCCTGCACAGTCTTTCAAGAAAGGTCACTTGTAGGGTCCTGTAACTTTTCATGTAGATAGCACATAGTGAATACATGGTCCCAGAAGTTTTTGGTGGCGGTCAAATGTTATTTGGGTTCACAACGGGCAAGAGGGATCTCTATGTAGGAAGATTGGATGCCTTGCATGTGTACTTTGTGGGCACATTATTTAGCCCTGTTAATTGAAAAACATTGCAAATGTCAAAAAGGCCTTACATTTCAGTGGCAAGGAATCACGAAGCCTTTTGGCTTTCTGGTTATTTTTTTATTTAAATGGAGTTTTGGCATTTTTCTGGACAAAATGTCAATCCCGCCGGTTTAGTCAATGGAAGCCTTATGAGTAGCTGTTTTGTTTCAGTGCAACACAATTCCCTAGGGCCCCATTGACTCGTACAGTAACCCTCTTACAGCCACATGCAAACTCTTGAGGGAATAAGGAAAACATTGATACAAGATTGAAAATGTCCAAAAGTTCCAGCTTAGAAGTTCACCAGATCGCTCAATTTTGATGTAAAATTGCAAAATCTCCTTGGAGTAGGAGGGGGAGAACCATGCCCTCTCTGCGTTCGGTTGCTCGGCTCCTCACTCGGGCGCTTCGCTCCCTCAAGAAAATGCGGCACCCCAGTGGGACGATGAAAAATGGAAAAGTGGGGGCTAAAGGTATGTTCAGCCCCTCAATATTTGACAAGTGCTTCAATTAAGAAGTGTAGAAAAATTTGAAGTCGGGCTGAACATATTCTTGCTTAGAACACTAGGGAAGTGCCGTTTCCAGCCATCTGACGGGTTTGTAAAGCCAAAAAATTCCTGGTACACTCCGCACCAATCGATGGTAGAGCTCTGCTTAGAAACATGTATGAACATTTTTCATAGACTTTTTTTTTTTTGCATTAATTGAGAAATTTCAGAAATGAGATCCATATTTCCAGGCTGGGAACATGCAGCATAAAACATTTGGGAAGTGCCGTTTCCTGCCATCTGAGGGGTTTCTAAAACCAAAAATTTTCTTGTACGCTCAGCGCCAACCGATGGTGGCGCTCTGCTTAGATAGTCCTGTTGGTCAAGATTGGGGACGATGAGTCGACTTTGCCCCCCACAAGAAAATCCTGGCTACACCCCTGTACATATCGTTGTCAGTTGTACAGTAATTGTAAATAATCAACATTCATTTACAGTAAATTGCTCAAATTCTGTACAGTAAGTCAAGCTCAAGCTGCATTAGTAATTGGGAGAGAGTCACAAATTAAACACTAAAAATTGGGAGGGTAGCACATGAAACCAGTGGGCCAGGAGATCTGGATAAAAGTAGCAAGGCACATGTCTGCAGAACAATGTATTGTAAGGGTCTAGGCTTTCTTGTGGAAATGAATATTCATGTTGCAAAATGTCAGTGAAAAATCCAGTCCAATTTGGGCTTATGAATAAATTTGAGTGAAATTGACCAATTTGTGTATGTTCTGCAAGTAAATACTACTGCATGTAGGTCAAACTCTAAGTCCACACTTGACACCTCCTATAAAAGTAATCACATCCCAGGTGTGTCAAACTAGTGAAGGTCTGCAGGTATGGAAGTCTACTGTACAATGAATTTCTTGTTCCAAGGTACTCTTAAAAGGAAATATTGCATTTTTTTTACAAGAAAATTTCATCCTTTTAAAACCAATTTTTACTGGCAAAGAGTGATAAATAATTACAAATAAGGCAGTACGGTAGCCTTCTTTTCAAGAAATAAGTTTCTGTCAGGGGTCGGTGTTTAAATTTTGATCCACCTCAAATCGCACGGTTGTGCGGTATTAAACACTAATGTTCAAGCAAGGTCACAGGTGTTTATGGTGCTGATTACAAGTATTTTCTAACATTTTAAAGTACTGTAATTGGTATTTGAAGTATTTGACCTTGTTACTTTTGTACTGTAGCACTACCCAATCAACCAAACCATTTTTTTGCCTTCTTGTAAACACAAGGTAACACCGAGTGTTTCAGGGTACGTGAGACCAAGCCTATTTTGTAATTCACTTTGGATTTAACACTATATCCCTAATTACAGACAATTCTGATATTCAGCTCAGTATCATTGGGAAACACTTTTTCTTTTCTGTGTTCATTTGTAACATATATTCTACAGCAGTTTCACTTTGTATGAATTTCTCGTTCCAAGGTACTCTTGAAAGAAGGGCTTGAGGTCACAACAGTATTTGGTATGTTAGAGGGGTACTCATTCTAAGCATTTTGGTGAAATTTGCATTGACATCCGATTTGTGGTTCTCAAGATATGAGCATGTAAAGTTGTCACATTTTAAACAAAAAGTGAACTTGAAGCAAGCACATATGACATCACATCCCCACATTAGAGCACAGTCTTTTGTTTTTCTTTAAACTTCAGACTTGATTTTCTCCTCAAGAATCACACATTATTAATATGTGATTACATAAGTGGCATGAGAACTTTACAAACTACAGTATGCATCCCCACAGGGAGGTCCTATTCCTATTAACTTCAAGGTCAACAAAGCAGTCTGATAAAACAAAGAAAAACAAAGCATTCCTTGTCAATGTGAGGAAGTGATAAAAGCTCTGCTGCCCTCAAACTCACTTTTGAACACAAATCTACTGACTTTATTTTCCAATATCTCAAGAAATACATGTCCAATTTGAATGAAACTCTCACCACTCTGTGTAAATTTATTTCCTCTTTCACATATGAAAATTAAATTTTTGCTTAAACCCCACCTTTAAAGGGTAATATTGCATTCGTTTTACAAGGAAATTTCATCCTTTTAAAACCAATATTTACTGGCAAAGAGTAAAAAATAACTACAAATAAGGCAGTACAGTAGCCTTCTTTTCAAGAAAGAAGTTTCTGTCAGATAGAAATTCAGTTGTCTGTTGCTCAAGAATATTTTTTTTACCCAAACTTTCAACATTTCAAAAGATGCAACTTCCATAACTCTTCTTGTGCAAAACATTTTGAGGAGATAAAGCTATTGCTGAGGTTTATTGTTGAAACCGAATGATTTGAAAATGACTAGGATTTTTTATTTTAAATGCTATGTTGGAGCATTTTAAATGCAATATTTCCCTTTATTAAAGTTGGGGCCTCTTCACTGCATACTAACTACCATACAGGTATCTACAGAGTAGGTCCTTACTACAGGTCAATGAGGGGATACCTTTAAAATTATTGTTGCCATGCAACCATCTAAATAATCTTTTCAATGCTCCTTTGGAATGACCCTTTAATTGTGGTTATGGGGAGGAGAACTTGTACCATGTCAATGAATGACCTCTCCTAGATGGATATAAAATGGATCAAAATAAAACTTTGCACCTCTAAATAATTCCAAATATTAAGAAGCTGAAAAGAATAATATCATAAGGCTTTAAATAGGAACAATTGAATGCAGTATAGTACAATATAGGCTGTTTAATACTGTTCGGTAGTTGTTTATACCCTTCTTTTGCAAAAATCTGTTGTTGCGCCGTCTCTTTTTGTAGTCCCTTTTTGTGTGTCTTTTCCCCATTTATAAGAGGTTGTGACAAATATTTGCAACCTTTTGGAAGACATTGTAAAGGACCAAATCATTAATTGTCAATAATGCTATTAAATTTAAAAGTTTAATCTGATCAGCAGAATTTATGCAAAAAGATTATCGTTGGAATATAGTTCCAGTCACAGCAACTTATTATGACCAAGTCACCCTTTATGGGGCAGAAACAGGCGTCCCTTGTCATGTACAGTAGTACTGTCGAGTTATAGTTTGCTTTGCTTTGTAGAGTTGCAAGGTTTGATGAAAGTATCAAAAACCTGGCACCCATGGGACCAAGTTAATTAGTAATTCAGTCATAACACACACTTACTGTAGTCTCACATACCCCATGCCTGAGGTATAAAAATGGTGTCAACTTGGCCTCGAGTAATGTTGTAACGCCGGTTAACGTGGGGTTGGTGTTTAAATTTCGATCCACCTCAAATCGCAGGGTTATGCGGTATTAAACACTGTGTTTGTTTTAATGTTCAGGCAAGGTCAAAGGTCACAGGTGTTCTTGGCGCTGATGACATCCATTTTCTAACATTTTAAAGTAGTTGGTATATGAAATATTTGACCTTGTTACTTTTGTAGCACTACCCAATCAACCAAACCTTTTTTTTTTGCCTTCTTGTAAAATATGAGGTTACACAGAGTGTCGCAGGGTACGTTAGACCAAGCCTATTTTGTAATTGACTTTGGATTAAACACTATATCCCTTACAGTACTACAGACAATCCTGATATTCAGCACAGTATCACTGGGAAACACTTTTTCTTTCCTGTCTTCATTTGTAACATATGTTCTATTGCAGTTTCACTTTGTATACAAGTTATCAGTGCTAACTCAGTTGTATTTCTGAGGAATTGACAGTCTGGCTTGGAATACTTCCTGGTTCTAGCAAAAGTGAAGACCAGCAACTCTTGATGTTTCCATATAAGGTTACTACTTTAGCAGGATGATTTACAGTGCCATTGCCCTTTGGTCAGTTCCTTTCATTTCAGGAACTCCATCCTCACATAAATGGTGAAAAGAGATGAAACATGTAGAGGATATACAATAGATACTTAAGTACATATATAGATTGAGAACTAATAGGAGCTTTTTTAATTTGAGTGTATTACTGAGTAATTTACAATTGTTTTAAGTGTTCTTGATATGACATGAGAAAATGCAGTGTCAAGTGTCCTTTAACTATACATACATACTTTAGTTAAAATCCCTTTCACAGTGCTGATAATGCCTTATTTCTATGGGTGCAGTAATATGGGAGTCAGTGTATTGAGTTTCATTGCAAGCATGTGATACCAAGGGGGAGGGGAGGGGGGGAGGACTTCTTTAACAGCTTGGACAGAGCTAGCAGAAATCTTAGCACTTTCTTTGTGGTGGTTGCCAAATCAGTAATGCCAGGGAAAAACCCTGATGTGCACTGTATGTTGAAAGTTGCATAGTTTGAGAGTGAAGGTGAAAAACTTTATAGCCCTCCGTGTGCATTGTATCCACCTCATGTTTCATTTCTCTTTTGTACACAGTAGTGAAATGTTAATAGCATTGACAGAATTAAAAAGCACATTAGATTCATCGTACGTACTGTATGTTGCAATAATGCATAGTATGTAAATGTACTGTAATAGTACAGAGTGGTATGGCTCTAACATTGTATAAAACATGAAACCTTGCTTAATTTTTAATTTTTGCAGAATCCTTTTTGGTTTCACAAATGGAATATTCCTGTTTTAAAATATGAAAAGAAAAAACTTGAAATGGAAATTTGATAAATGTCGTAACTTTCAGCTAATGTGTAGTATAGTATGTTGTACCCACTGAGTGCAGTAGTTGCTTTGACATTACTTTATAACATGAAATGTTTTTATGTTGAAATAGAAAGTGCTATCCTTAACTATTTCAGCATTTGTTCTTTTCTCTACTATAATGCTTCGTGAATACTTGAAATTTAATATAAGTGGATCAATAAACTTTCTTGGAAAGAATTTTTATTCACTGCTGTTTGAAATTGTTAATGAAACTTATCCTGACAGATTTTAAGCTTGTCACGGTGTTGTCTTTACTATCTACATTATACTGTACGTACTGTTGTACTAAATACAGCCCTGACCATATGCTTATGAACAAGGTTGTAAGGTAACGTGTGTAGATTAGTGTTCCATTTAATAATTCTGATTTGGGACGGGAAAGATCTGACCTAGGGCCTAAAGGTGGTAGCTACAGTATGGTGGGTGACAGGAGCATAGCCAGGATTGTGTCATGGGGGGGTTTGGTGTCATGGGGGGTTTGAAGGCACGAAATGAGGGAAAAGTACAAGGTAAGAGAGAAAAATCCGCTATTTTAGGTGTTTTTTGCGTTGCAAGGTTGGGTCATCTCCTGTGGCTTTCGCCACTAATGGGTGATTTCTAGTACTAATTGCAGGTTTTCCCCTGGCATTTTTTGTCCCAGGTGGCATTCTTTGTCTGAGGTGGCCATTTCAAAGGTTTTTACTATCACCCCCCAGAAAATTGCACTTTAATTGCCTTGCATACTTGGCTATTGAAAAACTAACTTGTTCCCTTCCAGTTGGTGCCATCATGAACTACTGTACATACAGTAGTAACATCTCACAAACACTAAAATCCAGGGGAAACACTGGTCCTGGTATCTTTTGACTCCATACTTTCACTTCCAGCTGTCATTTATCTTAGTTTCTAATGGTTCTGCAAGAGCTTAGAATTTATTTGCCATCAGTTCTGCCTTTCTTCTATTTTATGGAAACAGTGTAGTAAGTACCCTTGTAAAAGGCCAATAAATTTGGGCATTAATTTTCAACAGTGTTATGTAACAGTACCTGGCATATCTTGGTTGGACTATTGTTTAATGGTAGAGCAGACGTAGTGTAGCCACATAACCTAGTGAAGTGCATTTTAAGATGTGATATTGTATGTACGTTGGACTGATTATGCACCAAAATAAATAACCTTGAAGTATTCCAAATGTTATTGTACCAGACTTGCTCCATTTCTGACATGAAAAAGTTCAATGGAAACCAGAATGTACCTTTCCCCATTCCAATAAAAACTGGGAGCTTGCAGAGTAGGGCCTACCAGTGTTAGCACTAAGTAATTGAAACTGGGAGGGAATTCCCCTTCTAGAAAAAATTTTGGGAGGGATTTCCAAAATTAGAGAGGGATCTCATCCCTCCCATAAATTTTGTTTGAGAGGGATCTTTAAAACCAAGGAAGGACCTCATCCCTAAAATTTGTGTGGCTTCTTTACCCCTTAGAACTCTTTTCAAGAACTGCCGTTGCAAAACTACCGGAATCCCTACAGTGCTTGGGGTACCGCTTGCAATTTGCGGTTCCTGTGTGTACATAACACTAGAAGTGAATAGCAGATTCCTCAGATGCAAACATCACCGTCCTCAATCTTCCTCATCAATGTCCAGATTGTCACTCAGTGGTTTTCTTTTTCCCCCGATTTCCTTTATTGCCTAACCACTTGAAACAACATAGAGTATTGACTTCCAGTTACCCATTATTTTATGAATCAAAGCCTGATTCCTACCCTGTACAACCACGCACATAATACTAGCTTTCAATGTGCAGAATCAAGTTCATCCTGTGCCTTTAGGACAGAGATTCACCCAAAATGTCCCAAAACATCCACTCCCTTTCACCTGATATACAGCTAAGAAAACACGGGTGGTAATTAAATTAATACCTTTTAAAACTTACGATAACCATTAACCAGCAAGTTTTGAGGCTTCTTAAACGTTTACAAAGCCGTCCAAAATGTGAGCCAGCAATCTCCCCGAGTTCTTTAAAATTTGAATTCAAGATAGTGCACTGGTACATACTACTCTACAGGTGTTTCCTTCTCAGGGTAGCCAGCTCAAAACGTAACTGAAATGCATCCAAAATTATCAAGATGACATTCACTTTACTAAATAGTTCACAGCATGTGTTAATTCCAGCCCTGGCTAATATTTTCAAAAACTTTATGTCAGCAATTTTCTTGTATGATATGTTTTCCTTCAGAGTTGCTTGCTTTGGCTCCTACGCTATCCTAACAAGGTTGCATATGAAGATTTCTGAGCCTAGCCTAGTCTCGTTAACAAACTTGTACTGAGAGATCAAGATTTGCCGATTTTGATTGAAGTGCGGCATGGTGCTAGGTTGTTTTGTATGCAGTAGAACCATATAGCGCAGGATAGTGAGCTTTGCACAGGTGAAAATAAGCATGACAAATTTGTGCAGAAATCTATGATTTCAAAACCATTTGTAAGGCCTGAAATATTCACACTTTTTAGGAGTTAGAGCATGCTGGGCAGTGTACACAAACAATGTTGTATTGCGTGTACAGGGCACTAGGACATGTGAATGATCAATCGAAGGAGTCAGATTCGCTCTCTGTAAACACAACCAGTAGATTGTATACTAGTATGGTGGTGCTGTAAATGGCTAATCTACGATATCAGTGCTTATTTTCGATCTGAAGTCAAGGCAGTTTAGGAGTTTAAAACCGCTCTGTAAATGTTCTATTGCAATTTAGTGTGTGTCTCAGTTGTGGAGAAGTGCGTAGTATTTCCCCTTCATTAGATTTATTTACGTGTGGGATTCCAAATTTCAGCTACCTGCGTTAGATTTATTTTTGTACGGGAGCAGAGATGTGTGGGGGATTTTCCCGCACTAGATTTATATGTGTGCGGGATTTTGAAAACAAAAGCGGGATTGCGAACACTGGGGCCTGCCCAACACAAGTCCTGCTCAGGTACTGTGTGAATGGTTATGTTGATTCTGAATTTTTGTTACCAAAACTTAGACAGACTTTGATACATATAATTTTTGAAATTGTTTTTTTTTTTAACTCTTTCAGTATGGACGTGTTGACATGAACCATCCTAAAGTGGCTGGACACAAAAGTGTAGTTCTAGATATCCAGTGGTGTCCACACAATGACAATATTATTGCCAGCAGTTCTGAAGACACTACGATTAAAGTGTGGTACATTCCAGATGGGGGACTAAAAGAGTCCCTTACAGAACCAGAGCAGACTTTATCACATCACCAGAGAAAGGTGCTTCAGGTTGAATGGCACCCTGTCGCTTTAAATGTTCTTCTAAGTATTGGTAAGTGATACAGGTATTGTTACAGTAAGTGATTCAGTGCTCACAGGCAGGGAGAGATGTTATTCTGTTTTGAACAGCATTCAGCTCAAAGATATCAAATATGGTGACAGAGGTACAGTATCCATATTTTTTACTGCTCTTGGTGCTTTATCCAGGATTAGGGATAGAGTACTGTTAAGCTTCCTTGGCCTTCGTTTCCTTCCTAAAATGTTATGACCAAATATGAACCAGATAACACAAGGTGCACAGTACCTTTTGGCAATAGCTGTCCTTTCAGATCTGCAAAAACATGCCTTTATAAATGAATTTGGCCTTGTCTACATTTTATTTCTTGTCCTATGATATGTTGGGTAACATTTCAACTACTCTTAGATACTACATAACTGTATAATTTATGGTATCCTTAACTTGGGGTTGTGACTCCAATTAAGTTTGTGAGTTAGGAAGATAGCACTGGCAATTAGAAAACTTGTCACTGTCAAATCACCAGAACCCCCCCCCAAAAAAAAAACAAAAAAAACCAAAAAAAAAACAGTAACCCAGCAAAGTTGCATTGCTAGAGATCAACTAAATCAGACATGAACTAAGTAATAAGAGTAAACAGTAAGTTCAAATGAAAATTTGTAGCTTATGTAGAGGATATTTAATTGAAAGTGGGATCTCATGCTGTTTATATTTGAAATGGGTCTGTCTCCACAAAAGGTTGGGAATTCCTGGTTTAAAACATCCTAGCTGCAACTAACTGTTGTACTGATTGAATTAAGGCATTCTCTTCAGAGAGTTAATTTCTATTTAAATGTAACCAGGAGTTATTCATTTTGCTGGTTAAAGTAGACCATGTCATTGACAGAAAAGTTATTCTGCCATGTAAATTTGAAAGAGTAAAGCTTTCAGATTTTATATCTTACAGTAGCTCAGGGCATCACTGAAGATCTGATATGGAAAACCATGTGGTATATTCATACTGTACACTTTAAGCTTTGTAAACCAGATACTCTGTAAGTGTAGTAGGTAATGGGGAAAAAACACTGATCTGGCAGTGGTATAGCCACAGGGGCCCTGAGGGGCCTAGACAGGCTTTTTTTCAGCCCCCAAATTTTCAAGGTTATGTATTAAATGTCCCTTGCACCTTGGGTTTGGCCTCCTCAAAATGTGCTTTGGCCCCTCAAGTTATAATTTTGTAGCTAGGTCACTGTGCTCTGCATTAGACGAAGAAACCTTGCAAAACGGTAACATGTTCACAGTATGTATATGTAAACCAGTCATTATGTCAAATTTGTTCTTATTTTCATAAGGACAGTACTGCATGTTAAGAGCTTGAAGATGTACATTGACCTGTAAAGGAAATGTTAAACACTTGTTTATGAGTGCAATTTATACATAGTGTGTAAAAACAGTTGACATGTTTTTGTTTTCCTGGCTAACAAGCATTATGGTTGTCTGCAAACATTGCAATGACATCTGTACACTTCACTTTAATGCACCTCTGCTTAAGCTTTAATGATTATTAAATAAGCATGTGATAGGAAAAAATTAGTAGACAGTTCTAAAAATTAAGTGTGTTGAAGATGGTAAATATAGTCTACAGTATCATTGCTGTCAATTTGCCATAATACTTTGATATGTGCAAGTTGTTGAAACTCAGTTTATTTTCTTTTCATTTTTGTCATATAGCAAACTTTAGTTTTCATAAAACAATTTTTCCAATCAGCTGTTTGAACATGGTACATTGTGTATAGTATTAAACTGATGCAGTCGACTGCAGTTCTGTGATTGAGAATGGTTGCATTTAATGTTTTCATTAGCAGTGTTTTATAAATTTGATGAACTGTTCAGACTGTTACCAGGTTTTTGTTGCTCAATTTATATAGGTGCAGATAGTTTTTTGCTGATCTGGAATGTTGAAACTGGAGAAGTCCTTAACGAAATCACCTGCCACCCTGATTTGATCTACTCAGCATCATGGAACCCTAATGGAAGCTTGATTGGCACCACCTGTAAAGATAAGAAGATTCGCATTATTGATCCTAGAAGTGGTGACGTGAAACAAGTATGTCATAGAATGCAACCTACTGTACCATGTTGCCAGGGATGTAGCTATGGTGGGGAGTGCCAAGTGGTGGTAACCAAGGCTCAATAGTATTATCCAGCACCCAGAGGCAATAGTTCTTCTTTCAGGCACCCCTCCTTTTCAAACCAAAAAACAAACCTTTCTTAGGGCAGGGTCACTAATCTAACAGGCAGTTATTGTCCAGTCACTTAAGGCAGGGTCACTTATCTAACTGGCAGTAATTGCAAAGTCACTTATGTCTTTCCTGTACTCAACTGCCTATACTGGCCGGTCAGATATACATGTTTGACTCTCTCCTTAAAATGAAGCACTTTTTGTCACCAGGTAGATATTTTGCATCAATTTTCCAATATTGGAAAAATTGCAAAAAAAACTTAATATACCTTATATGAAAATACTAGGTTGCATTGTATTCATGTTTCAACTATTGTCATTTAATTGCTGCAAGGATAACATTTCACATGTTGAACACCCTTTCACCTCGCATCCCACACAAAACATGATAGTTATTGTCTGCTAACATTAATAATCAAAACTGAATCATGAAATATTTCCTGAAAGGATAGTTAAAGGCATATTTCAGAGACAAAACTACTTCAATATATGCAGAAGAATTTTCTTTTTAGGAGGAGGCAAAAACTGCATCTCAATAGCCTATAGAGATCGCAAGATACAATGCAAGTTTTCCTTTTGATTTAGTGCATCATGAGAAATCTGTGATTTCATCGTTGCACATTAATGTGGCATTTCATACAATTTATTTGTAAGTTTGATGTCGCTGCAGGCAATGTTAAGCAGCAGTGGTGGTTGTACTCTACATATGGTGAAGGGTAATGCTTGATCTAGAGGCAAAGGTATTTACACATTCCAGCAATATAAAACAAGGACAAATAGGATTTTAACTTGTAAAGAAAAGCAAAAGGAATCAGAGACAATGTGCCCACATTACATATTTGTGGCTTTGTTGAAAAGAAGAGGTTTTCTTTAACAAAAATAACCAATCATTAAAATGAGATATCTTGAGTTTAAAAAAGAAATGGCAACAGGGTTTGAAAAACACGGTGAGGAATTTTTTTGCTTTGTTTTACAAAACCTAGGTGAAAAGCCACCAGAAGGCCTTTATATAACTGCTTAGGGAATGTCTTCCGGGAAGTGTTAATGCATGCTTTTTTCTGCATGCTTTTTCTCTGCTTTCATACGTTCTAAATCTCATTTGAAACTCGATAGATACCTATTACGTAACTCAATGCCCCAAAAATGTTAGAAACATTTCAGAGAAGGTAAAGATATTCCTCTCATCAAAAGTTGCTGTTCGTCAAAGTTAAAAGTATGAAATAAAAATCAAGTTAGCATAAACTGTATAAAACGAATTTCACAGAATAAAAAGTGTTCAGGTTTTTTTTTTTCTTCAATTGCTAACAAAACTATTTTCGTAGAAACAGAGCACACAATTGCCCATGTTAAAAGTGGTCTCATCTGACTGAGTCATCAAAATTAATTTTCTATAAAACAGGGTATCACCCTCAGACAGTGAACAATATGTAGTTGTGTAGTACTTGTGTGCCAATGTTAAGAAAGTCATTGAACCATGGTATATGCCAACACTAAAATGCATGATCCTACTCATGTTTTGCAAGTCTTGTCTCATGAGTCCATAGGTTTTTCCTTGCAGGAAACCAAAAATTGCCAGCACTCTTTCAGTCATAGCTACTGTACAATCCCGATTTGAACCTTTCCTGATTCTGTCTTCAACAACAGAAGGTGACACAAAAGAATTGACAGTTTGGTCACTACAACCATATTCATATCAGGGATGGTGTGTCAGTGGGAAAGTGAAGGGAAGGAGCTAGGGGATGGTCCCTTTGTTGCCAAATATGTGCAGTTGCAGCTGATGGCATGGTTGTAAAAAGCTGAAAAGCTCAAGTGTGACACTGGGGGAAATTAACAGGTTAGACAGAGAATGTAATTAAAGGTATGGTTCATTCTCAGTGCAATTATTTGGAGCAAGTTCATGTAAAACAACACTTAATTTCACTGCCAGGGCTTGAAGGTCCTTCATTTGACATGACATGGATCCTACAAAGTTAAGGCTACCCCAGTTAGAACCGGTGCAAGCTTTTTTATCCCTTATTACCTCTTACTTACTTTACATATGTAGTACCTCCTTCAATGAATCCTTTGCAAGCTCAGTGAGATTTGGGTGTGCTCTGATAGTGGGTGCCTCATCTCGTACTCATGCCACTTGTGTTAGGTTTGGATAATGAAAGGAAGCTTTGCAGATTCAGCAGTAAATGGCCAGGCTCAAAACTGTGCTGAGTGCATTGTACAGGAAAGCAGGAAAGAGTACTCGACTGGTTGTCTTCTGTTGGAGGATTTGTAGATTCCTAAGCCAGTGAGTTTTTGTAATATTGTATTTAATGATACATTAATATTGTATCACTTCAGTGACCTTTAAAATGTAAACTGCTTTAATTTTCCTTGATAGTTGAGAAGGTTTTAGTCTATGTAGTTGATGTTGTTATAAAAGCAGCAAATTAAGTACACAAAGTCAATGTAACAAGTATAGACCCACAAGGTATTTCATTTTACTTTAATGATGTACTTTTCAATCATGTAGAAAAACAAACCAAAAAAAATGGATGTAAACCCAAAGTAAAGGTGTGTTGCACATCTTTTTCTTCTCTAGATAGCTGATGGGTTTGCCGGAGCCAAACCTCAAAGAGTAAAGCTGATTAATGATGATAAAGCCTTTATGACTGGCTTCTCAAGGTCCAGCCAACGAATGTATAGTCTTAAAGATGTTGTAAGTATACCAGTTTTAGTAATACTTTCTCATAGACATGTTATGCATCCATGTGCCTCTTACAGTTTGTAAACATATCATGGCTATTACCTGAATGTTAATGCCAAACAATATTTAGGGAATAGAGTCAATAATGCCCATGTCTCTACATCAAATTCAAACAGGCTATGACATCACCCATATGGGCTGAGAGATTCAAACAGGCTATGACATCACCCATATGGGCTGAGAGACCCTCGGGTCTCTCAGCCCATATGTGTAGCTCTTCTTATTATCACATCTGCATTTCCCTTGGCGATTCTGATGCTAAATTTCCTTACATAGCTAATGGTGCCCAGAATACTTGACCAAGCCTTATGTATGGAATATGAGAGATGAGCTTTTACGGTTAGTGAGTAACGTTAAACTCGAACACTCATTTCAAAACTGCTTTTTCATCACTACAGATGGACTAGAGGTTTCGAGTCTAACTGAGGTAGGCCTAGGAAGTCATGTCATCCGACTAATATGTCTTTTTCTCATCAACAGTGTACCATATCAATTACACGATCATGGCCTAAGCCTAAGCTAGGCCCTATGTGGACTTTGAAACACATAACAAGACCTTCACTCAGGGTTGGGTTTTTGCCGGAAAAAACCTGTTTTTTCCGGGACAGCAGTAAAAACTGGTAATAAGTAGTAATAAGTGGTTATTACAGTAAAAACTGGTAGAAACTGGAAAAAACTTCTCCGACAATTATAAGTGTGGGGTTGCTCTAGCGCATCACACATAATGAATAATTCAAATGAGACAGAGTTGTTTACATGACATTAAGATTCTTTTTTAACTTAAAAATTAAGCAATAAAACTTGCCAAAGCTAGAATGAAAACAAAAATGTCAATATTTCAATGTTAGGTATAAAGCCTTAAAAATTAAAAGTGGTAAAACTTCAACTGCATGCTAACAATAAAAGACGGAAAGTTAATGTTTTCTACAAAATTACTGGAATATCAAACAAGGTTTAAAAAATGAAAAATGAAATTGCTCATGTTTATTAAATTGGTAATCCTTCTTTAAAATTGTAAAAGGAATGGAAGGCTGTCATTTTTGGGGAAAACAAAGGTTGATATATATCTATGTATAGCCAAAGTGGGCAAACGCACAATCCAACATATGGCATATGGACTTCTTTACAGTGATACAGTTTGTCTTAGCTCTCTCCTTGCATATACAGTATCAGTACAGAGCAGTATACAAAGCAGTTTTGAAAAGAAATTTCTTTGCCTTAATGTTTAGCTCAATACAATGTGAAAATTGATCATTTATATCACAGGTGAGAAAATAATGATGTACAGTAAGATGTCAATCTTCATAACTAGATTTATACTTAATGGTACTGTATGGTGTCCATTCAGTACTTGATGCATAAAATATCCAATAAATGGTCACATTTGACAATATTATATTATTATAAGCAAGACATTAAAACACGGGATGTATGTGTAAAATGAGTTATTGTAGGGCTCACAGACTGTAGCAAGGCCTCTCCTTGGCAGGGCACACATGAATACAGTAAGGTTAGCAGCTTGACAGTATTGTAGCCTCTAGGAAAGCTTCACATCAGACTGAAAGTAAATGTTGTAACTATTCCTTGAGTATGCTTCCTATTTCTCTGCAATACATATACAGTACCTGTTAAATGTACACTCAATCAAAAACAGTGTAAATCTGGCAAAATGTGACACAAATCACTAAAAATAATCTATCCAGACCCTTACATGGTAAATTTAATAGCCTAAAATGGTCAGTCTTGATGTAAAATAATGATTTTCATCCTTTAACCTTGAAAAAAGTATGAAAAAGTTGTTACTTTAAACATTTTATTCAATGTAGCAGAATAGGTTTTTTCCGTTTTTTCCATTTTTCGGCAAAAACCTGTTTTTACCGGTAAAAACCACTGGTAAAAACCGCCTGCGGCAAAAACTGCCAACCCTGCCTTCACTTAATATTCTCTGAATTAAAGGTCTGAAATCTGATTAGGCCTCGAACCTAATTTATTTGCGTCAATATACACACAACATTGCGGTCAACCAAATATATTTACATTTTAAGTTGGACAGTTATGGGGAAAATTACAGTTGTGTGCCTTAGTTGCTTAAAATGTCAGTCACCATTTTGAAGTAGTTGGGACAGTATGCAGGGGTTTCCCTTAACCTTTTTTTAGCTCACGCATGTACACGTGTGTGAGGTTATCAAATGGGGCAGATGGCGTCAACTTTTTAACAAAAGTCTTCTTCTTCCTTATTTTTGGAGATATGGGTCTGAAATTTTGGTGTATGATTGCTTTGGAGGAGAGCATTCATACCTACCTACTTGCATTCTAATATATGAAATTTCAAGTTGTGTTTTAAAGCTTTTTTTTAGGGCTGGGTTCATTTCACCTGCTGAGAGGTTAGTTGTTTATTTATTGCATTAATAGCAGTGTGCTTGGTTGTGTGTTCTGTTCTTATCTTGCCCATATATGCAGGCTGTTCAACCTGGTTCTTTATGTTACAGCTGGTTGAACAAAGCATTCACAGTACTGTCACTGTATGTTTGTGTAGGTGGTCTCATAATCAGCTGTGGTCAGGTAGTGAGGAGAGAATAAGCTGTAACCAGGGAGTTACAACAGACCCTGTTGTAACTTATCTTGTGTTCTGTTCAATTTCTCATGGATTGGCAGAGCCAAGCAATACCAACATAACTGTTTGAGTTCAATAAGCACAGTACAGTAGGAACTTCTTGAGTCTCCGTGTTTTATTCTGATCAGTAGAGAGCCATGCAGCGTTTACTTGTGAATTTGTAGGTGCAACTGAATGTACTTTGCAATACTTGAGCAGTTTACAGGTACATCATACATTAGTTATTAATTTTATCTTACTGCCTAATGCCTTTAAAAATACACAGTCCAGGCTTTCATGATTTGAGAAGTACAGTGATATTTAGATCTACCATAAAACTATATCAGATGTAGATTTACATGTAAAATCACAAATGTTTTGTCTACACTATTCTTTACTTCCTTGCATTTAATTTTGTAATGTAAGGAGGTTTAGGAAACAAATAACAGATAAAATTTGGTTGAACTTTTGAGTTTCTGTTTTTAACAGACATAGGAGGTTGTGTGAGCTTCACAACAGCATTGCTGTTCTAGTTTCACTTGCCAGCCAGGCTAGTTGAAAAATGTTTTGTGTAGTCAGCCAGCAGCTTGACTAGCCTGCATGGCTTCAGTGTTTTTCGCTTGATGAAAATGGTATTGCAATGCACGAATCATGACAAAACATATGGGTAGATTTTTGCCTCACGAAAGTCTTATTTTAAGGGCCCCTTCTTTACAATTGCCATCTTTTGTTTTTCTCATAATCTTTGTCTTTCTTGTGATCCCGTTTGGGACCAGATTTTGATGGCCCCGCACTTGGGTTTTTAGCTCTGGCAATGAAACGCCACATATTCTGTCCCTAAGTCACTGGAATTGCGATGGTCCCAGTATTCCATTCTTATGACAGTCAGAAAAGATTGAATTGGAAGTATTCCCCTATGAGTGGCGCAGATCTGTTTTACCTCTATACCAATAAACTCAACAAGGAAATGAAACCATGGGCCAAGTACCCAGATCTTCATCGTTGTGACGAATATTGTATGATGAATCGAAAATGACTCAACTCTTGTAGGATTTATCAATACATTGTGACCCGGAACGACACATTTTTGCAGTTTCTTGAATTTTTCTGATTGCTCGATCAGAGAGCTTCCGAAACAGACTCCAGCACACAAAGTCAAGTAGAGAGTTGCACTGACCTGGAAGCATGCGTGGCGTATCACTACACTAAATTCTCATAGACCATGTCACACTGGCTGATTGACTGAATCACAAACTTTGGCGCTTCCACTTTCCCGAGAATTTTGGGGAGGGCTCACAGATTTTTTACAGCATATGGGGTAGGGTTTTGAATCAACGGCGAACTAGCAGGGATATTCAATTACAAAATGTAGAGACATGGAAGTAGGCCAAATATATGTATGGCACTGCAGTGCCTGCATTTTTATTGTGTATCAGAGACTGAATAATTCAAACAGCCAGTGACAGCTGGCGGGCTCTCGTGTATAAATAAATTTTCTTGATAAGAAAAGTGATATTCAGTTTCATTCATGCTCTGGGAGCCAAGGTCTGGACTTGGTGTAGAAACTTTTGGTTAAAAGTCTGATAGTATTTTGGGTAAAGGTCCTACACCTGTGGTAATTGGTGACATTTCTTAAGTTCCCCGTCGGTCTACAGAGGAAGGCATCTTCACTTGTCCGAGGCTGTTTTCAGTCGCAAATGGCGACCTGCCGAGTGCTAACTCCAAACCCTGAGTATGTGTACTATAATTTAACTGTTGTTTAATGTATCTAACCCAAGTTTAACTATGTAGTCAAGCCTACATATACCATGTCAGCAAAGCTGTGTTTATAATCATGTTGATCAAAAAGTTACTCTCCATACACCCTATGTCTCTACATTGGATTAGAACAAAGGCAACTGACCAATCACAAGCCAGCATTCTCAAAAAGTATTTATGAACTACCTCTTGTGACATAAGTAGAATAAGCTTTAGATTTTTCAAGTTGAGCAATATTTTGGAAAATGAAATGGATCAAATTTTGGATACAGGAGTGCATCAACTACTGAAAGCAGAATAAAAAATAACTTGCATTCATTGAAAAAATGTCAAAGATTCAGAGAATCTAGTAGCTGACATAGACTATTAATTTATAACCAGACATATTAATCTGAAGAATTGTCTACAAATTGTTATAAGATTATTTGTTATTCACTGCAGTATTGAATAGACCATTGTATTAAATACAAATTGATTTATAAAAATAGGTGACCCAACACTTTTCAACCTAAGCAAAAAACCATTGCATGTCAAGATATAATAAAATTCAAAATTTTCATTGTTTGTTCAACTACTGGTTTTGTAACATGAGGGAGTATGCAAATAGAAAGCATTGTCATGTGGTAGTACCCACCTACATTCTGATACAAACATTCATGTCAACTCTTTATGTCCTCAAGTACGGAAGCTAGATGTATTACACACCAGCACTGTAATTTAGGTTCACTGAAGTGTTCAGTTCATGCAGAAAACTCGTAACAAGAACAAGCCTAAAGCAGAAAATGTAAAGACAACTGTTGGCTCTGTGACAAGTGTATAACAGAGAAATGTCAACTGTTTCATCTGGTTAATTTTGATTGTGATATTAACATTGTTCTGTACACAGAATGACCTCAGCAAAAGTTTATGTCCAGACGTTGAAATTGACAATGGCAATGGAAGTTTGATGATATTTTATGACGGTGATCTGAATATGGTGTACCTTAGTGCTAAGGTAAGTATTAATGTTGTAATCCTGCATGGACGGGAATGAAGGAGGGAGTGGGAGGAGAGGGTGGGGAGGGGGTGTTCACTTCTTCTTCATTGGTAGGTGTTGGACCGTACTGCTTTGCCCATACCTCACACTACATAAGTCATTCAAGAGGGTGTGTCATTTAACCTACATCTAACTACTTAACTCAAGGAAAAAGTTGGATAGATACACACTGCTTAACAAGGTGTTCCTTGATTGGTTGTTGCCATTGTATTGCATCAATTGTATTCTTTGTTAGGGTTAGAGATTATGGCTATCGTTTGCCAGTTAGGAAATTTCTTGTTAAACAGTGCACATCCCCCCGAAAAAGTCTGGCAGTTCTCAGACTTTGTATGTACAGTAGATTTCACAAATTTAGAGCAAGCTATTGTTTTGTTGGATCTCTTGATGTTACCAGGGATCAAACTGTAGCAATCTTGCTATTAATCATGATCAGCCTTTTAGAAACAAAGGTTTGTGCATGCAGGGTTCAAAAAATGTTTCAGGGTATGTAACAGCTAGATAGATATTTTTTTTTATTTAAGCCTTAATTGTGTTACCTAACAGTTAACCTCACATATGAGTGTACAATGCAATCTGAACCTTGAACAAAGTTAGTGTGAAGTTCTAAATTCTTTGGAATTAACGTTATGTCTCGTAGAAGCCTATGTAAGTATGTTGCATTCATGCTGCTCTCTCACTTGCACAAAGTGTTGTAAAATTTGTTCAGATTTGCTCGAATTTTGTGGTCAGGTTTGCTCTTTATACTGTACTTCACATTTACTGGTGAGTAAACAAACACTAGCCCAAAAGTCAGAATCAATACAAACTTCAACTACCCTCAAAGGGTCGTACAGCAAACAATGCACGGTGGACAAACCAACATGTTTTTGTGAATTAATGGTGGTCAAGGTTCAAGTTTTAGCTCAGTCAATTCTTAAGGGCACTTCATTTGAAGTAGGCCTAAGTATTCTAATGCGACTTTAAAATGAAATGGAAAACAAGTGGGAACAATCATACATCATTGAAGGCACAGCTAAAAAGGTGGGTTTTTCGCTAGCCCGGGAAATGTTTCAGAGACACTGTTGACTTAATAGAAAGGTGCAAGTATAGGGTTGGGTGTTATATCAGTACTGACATCAATAGTGTTTGCACCGGGTACCCATGTACCCGACCGACATTCTTGCTATCTGGGTAGAAAAGTACTACCCGGGTAGCGTTTTTCTATGATTTCTTTTTGAGCTTCGCAAAATAACATGGTTATTGAAAGTAACAAATGTATTAACCCACATCTCATTCACAATTATTTGAAATGAAGTTGCTTAACTTGTTTATTTTGGTAACATGCTTAATTGAACTTTTCCAGAAACAATTCCCGCGATGTGTGTTTCTAACATCCGCTCCTATACCATTTAATGAAACAGCATAGGCCTAGGTACTATACTGTGCATAGCCTAGCCTAGCCCGCTGGGGGGACGAAAGATATTGCAAAGTTTACGATTGGGTATCCGTGTACCTGACGTGTAATACAGTTCGGGTACCCGAGTAGGAATTTCCTACCCGGTGCAAACACTGGACATCAATAAAGGCACTGAAGGTAGAGGAAATAAAAATACCAAAGATATTTGGTCTGTTACTATTACCAGTGCTTGAAAAAGAAAATACTGGTTCTTGAAAAAATTTTGGCTACTCATTGTATTCTCTGACAAAAATAACTGGTAGGATGTGTGGATGGTTAAAATATTTACACAAACATTTATACCCAGTTAGAAACTGAACTAAAATCATCCCCTTTGCAGTCCCACAATATTCCCATATAACAGCCCATGCAATACCATGTACAGTATGCACCGTTTATTAAACAGCTCACGCACAGGCCACAGATGGCGAATTCTTTATCGCCAGGGAAAACGGACAACCCTTAGTTTAAAAGAGCATTCCTTACATCTAAGGGATTGTTCCTTACTGTGGTTTCTTCCCAAGTTCTCTGCAAAATCTCATTGTGACTGTTTATGTCCTATGTAATCTCAAGGTTTCAATTTTCAAAATTATACAAGAGTCACAACTTCCAAAGTAACTTTCCAACTTTGGGAAGTTTCTCAGTTCTACTGTACAGTCAATCGTTCCTGCTCTGTATCATTCACATGTACCTGTGCAGTATGTGCCGCATGCTAGTTGTTCTTGTATGTAGATACACACATTTGTCTGTAAGATACTATGAAATTATCTGTAAGGTGAGGTCAAGGGTTATTTGACATCCTTTAAAGTTAAACTTTTATAAACAAATTACAATCATCTTTACAAAAAATTGGATGTTTGAAAAAGTTTCCTTTTTCAATTCTGTGGAGGTCATCTGAAGATTTTGGACATCTTATATATTGTAATGGTCAGGAAATTGTACACATTTATTAAAAAAAATGCTGTTTGAAGTTTTTGCTTTATTTCCACGATAACATACTGTAGTTTGATATACAACAAGATAACCCCACATAAAATATAAAAGATGAAACTGAGGAGAACCAGCAGACACAAAACTTATTGACACTGGGCCACTTTACACAAGTAAGAACCAAACAACTAGTAATACTTTTAAGTTAAACTAATTACTACATGGATGGAAGAAACAGAGATATTTGTATAGAATACAAGAGATAACAGAGAGGGAGAAAATTAAAGAGGGAGAAGGAAGGAAAAAGAGAAGACAGAGATAAAAGACACAATTGGCTAAATACTTAGCAGGAATATCTTATCCCTTTCATAGAAGGTCCATCTTTAAAATTATGTTCTAAACCTTATCAGAGACTTAGACAAAACAGCTTCCGACTTGAGAGAATTCCAAAATTTATGGTCATAATAATGAATAAGTAGACACAAAATAATAGAAGTGTTTTTAATATCAGTTATATAAAGTAAGAACAAGAGGTGGTCCTGATAGAGACTCTTGTGTAGCACCACATGTAATTGGTCCTAAATTTGAATTACATGGCTTAAATCATTTAAAAGGCTTCAGGTTCTGTAAATAACTTTAAGAATATTCCAAAGCAACCCTTCTAACACCATAATAATGGAGCTTAGTAAGTAAGATATTGTGGTTGACAGTGTCAAATGCTTTTGACAGGACAAGAAAGATACCAGAACCATCCCATTTGTTACTAACAGCATTTCCAACTTAATTATATCTAGAACAGCAAGCAAGTGCTAATAGAATAATTTGGACCAAAGCTCTAGTGACTATCATTTAAAAGCTGTTTTTTAAAAGGCAAGAATATAATTGATTAAAAATCATATCCTTATGTGTTTTTGACAGAGAGGGCAAAACTGAAATTGGCTGATAATTTAAAGTAGAGTTTGCCTTTAGTTTAATAAAGAAGGATAACGTAGCAACCTTACAGGTTATCAGGAACAATGTTCTTGAACAAAGAGAGATTGCAAATATGAGTCAAGGGTTTAGTAACATCATAAAGAACCCTTTTTATTACATGTGCAGAGATAACTGGGTCACTGGACTTTTCCTTCATGCTTGTTTTCTGTAAAATTTCATTTCATGTCATACATAAAGCTGTAGTCTACTGAAATGAATACATTAAAACCACATATTCAATGTTGTGATGTTTTTGTAACCATCCATGGTATCACCTTTCTCTTTGACAGGGGGATGGCAAACTGTTGTATTATGAAATCACTCAGACAGAACCCTATGTCCACTACCTCACCCACTACCAATCCAGCGATCCTTCCCGTGGTGTAGGCTACATGCCAAAACGAGGCCTAAATGTCAACAAACATGAAGTGGCAAGGTTTTATAAACTTCACCAGAAGGGTGTTTGTGAACCAATCCCGATGATTGTACCAAGAAAGGTAATGTATTATTTCTGTTGAAGAATGATTGTGGTGTAATCTGTAAAACCAGCAGTTGTAGGATACAATTTGCCATCATTGATTAAAATAGATGTTAAAATGACTGAGGCTTGGTAGGGGAATCTTTGTGTGGTCTGGAATACTGTAGAGCATGTGTAAAGGCACACATGTGGATGGAAGGTTATGGATGAATTGGCTTTTTGTTAGGGATGAACAATGCTATTGAATACTCTGTAGATTTTAGAACTTATTTATCTATAAGTTCATTTATTATTTTTATTATACCATTGTAATGAAGAGAGACACTCAGGAAATGCCATCTCAAGTCAGGCATGTGAGACCTCTGCTTTTCAGCCGATTTCTGCTTATTTTTTTGGTTTTCCCAATCTACTTATATTTATTCACTCCGCTTTTTTCAAAACAGACCTGAAAAAAGTTTCTGTCGGAGTTTTGCTCCACATCAAACAGCTTTCAAAGTTAATCAGAAGTCTGTATTATAGTTACGTCACTCACTGTGTTGCTCAGTCAATAAAACACTGGCCACATAATCTAAGCACTTCTGCCCATTAAAGTTACACATTATCCATAATATTAACAGGGCCTGGCTAGTATATAGCTGCACAGTACCAAGATGTGCATCTCAGCCACAGAAAACAAAATTAAAAAAAATGTGATGAATCAATTAGTACCTGCATTTGAAAAAATATGGGAAGGTGGTGTTCTTCAAGATATGGGTGGAATTCAATAACATTTGTGTAAGAAGTTTTGTAACTCAATAACTTTACAAATATTGTAAGAATTTTTAGGTGTTATTCATGAAAACAACTAAAGCAGTTTTTAAAGATATGTGCTCACAGTAAATTTACATGCCAATATTATGAATGATTGTAGCTGTTGCTGTTATATTACATTGCCTCATTGCATGTTTGGTCTAGCGGTAGAGCATCCCCCTCTCACACGGAAGGCCCCGGTTTGATTTCCAGGTCTAGTTATACCAAAGACTCTAAAAATGGTACCTACTGCTGTTGTGTGTGATGTCTAGCATAAGCAATGGAGGAGGGAAAACAAGTCAGTGAGCCACAACTGCAAAAATGCTGTGCCTTGCTTGCATAGTATTACTGTACAAGAAAGGTAACTTGTAGGGTCGTCATACTTGACATGTAGATGATGCATGTTGAATAAATGATCCCAATAGTTTTTGGTGGATGTCAAATCTCACTTTGGTTCAGAAGGGGTCAAAGCCTCAACATCATATGTACACAAATTTCCCATGGTTGGAGTCTTAGATACTGCAAAATTTCACACATAGTATGTGGATGTGATACCGTGAGCAGAACCCTTGTTTATGTAGGAAGCTTCGCTGCCTTGCATGTATACTTTGTGGATACATTACAGAGCACTGTCAATTTGAAAAACATTACGAAGCACTGTCAATTTGAAAAAAAAAAGATAGGCTTAAATTTCAGTGGCAAGGAATCACTAAGCCTTTTGGCTTTCTGGTTAAGTACCAAGTAAGAGAGATATATTTTGCTTAAATCATGTAAAACATACTACAGTCCAGATGAAATTCTTACGAAAGTTTATTAACTATTGGACCATTTTACAGTAACTGGTATCCTCCAGATTAAAATGAGCTAATTTTTCATTTCATCAGGTTTTGAGAAATTTTCCTTAGAAATATTAATCTTAATCTTCAGTGTGAGGACTTTTTTCTTATTTTGGGAAAAATCAAACAGCCTGTGTAAAAATCATCAAACTATGAAGAAGTTTCTATTTCTGAAATGGTAAAAGATCCTGAAATATTTCCAAAGGTGTTGTCAGGGTGGGATTTTATTCCTTAAATACCAACTAAAATAGCTCTTTTTGTTCACATGTCAGCATACTTTTAGGAGTGTACCTTAAATATGGATTTTTATTTATTGTATTATTTGTGTGTGTGACTGTTAAACATACTCAGTGTAGATTGACACTTCAAATATCACCAGCTGTTATCAGTGACAGGAAATGTAATATTACTCAGTTATATGCGAATGATTGAAGAGAATTAGCTTGATATTGTATTGATATCATATCTCTTGATGGTTCTTAAACAAATTTCATCATAAATTATTGTTCCATCCTCAAAATTGTTCTCTAACATTCAATCTTTATAAGGAAACTTGTGGGGTGAGGGTGGATGGGGGGGGGGGGTTTAAAGGTCATATGAGGGACGTATGGGGTGCAAAGAGTAAAGCATGACAGAGAAATACATGATGAAGTGACCTTGACAATTGTGTTAATTTTGGTAAAATTGTTTTCATCAGATGCCTAGGTACTACAATAATTGGAAGTGGGGGATGGTGTCAGTTAAAATTAGAAATAGCTGTTAGTTTTTTTTGTTTGTTACAGTCTGATCTGTTTCAAGATGATATCTACCCACCATGTTTGGCTGCTGAAGCAGCTTTAACTGCAGATGAATGGGCAGGTGGTAAGGATGCTGAACCTATACGCATGAATATGGAAACTTTGTACTCTGGTAGTACACCTGCTCCAACAGCCAAGAAGTCTTCCAGGTTAGGTAGGACTCAGCCAAAGGCAGATGAAGGTTAGTATTTAAAATTTCAAAATAGTTTGTGTTTTATATCAGGTAATTGCATTATCAAAGAAGCTGGTGCATACTTCCACTCTGTAAAGCCATAATGAACCCTATGTAGTCATCCTTACTCTTTCTGACCAATCACATACATGATTCAAGAGTTGAACAAAGCATTAAACTGTTACTTGTGAGGAGATCTATCACAATCCCCTTTTGAAACTATCTGAATCGCCAAGATCTACCTGCATTAGTTTTTTCAGACTCTTACAGTATCTGTAAGACTTTCACTGGATTGGAAACATAGCACAACATTATTATCACTTGCTTCATGAAGAGTAGTACAAAGGGATATTACTTAACTGCTTCAACATGGCAAACCATTGTAGAAAAAAAATAGTTTGCATATATTTTTTGCCTGCTTAAAAAATTAAGTTTGTGTTATGTATCACGAAGAATTCAAATTTACATTTGGTTTACAGTGAAAGTTGTATGAACTTTCCCTCAGAAACATTAGTTGTTTGCCTCTGGAGCTCATTTGCATACTGTCCCATATAAGGATAAGGGAAACCAATTAGTTTTCTCTCTTCCCATTAAGCCACTCTGTGTAGGAATAGTCAGACCTGAAAAGTGATTTTAATGAAATAAAAATCATTTAATAAAGGAAACTAGACAAAATATGAATATTTCCCAGATAATATTGGACAATCTGTAGATGAAGTGGGTGTCAAAATGTCAGCTTAAATTGATGTGACTTGTTTAGAGTAACAACTCTCTGAACTAAGTGGAATAGGTAAACAAATGTTATTGTTCATAAGTGTGAAATTACCTTGATACTTTTTTCAGAAATACAGAATTTCTAGTCCCTCAATTCCCAAATAGTGTCCCATCTTCCAAAACAGGATCACCAGATAAACACTAATCAGTCCTGAATCCATTTAGAAGTCTCAGGAGTTTGCAGCTACTTTGAGTGTTTTTGCTCCACTTTCATCAAATGTTGTACACCTTTGCACAAAGTTCTGCATCACCCATTGCCCACTACCCATTGAAGATTTTGTAAAATCATAATTAATTTGGTTGGCTAAAAAAAGAAAAATAAATTAATGAGAATCATTTCTTTATGACTTTTTGATATTTTTGAAACTGAAGATCAGTAACTTCACCATGAAATGTCAACTCGAAACCACAACACTCAGACAAGTTGTATCATTATGCTAAGGGTCAGGTGGTGGGGAGACACACATGGTATTGTCTTTCCATAAGAATTTTGGCTTTGTATGACGCTGCAAAAGGGCCATTTTTTTATATGAGTGACAAAATGGGGTACGAAAAGCACTTCATAATTTTTCAGCGGAATTATTTCATTACAATTATCATTTGAACTAGGTGCCTGAGGCTGGGCAGTTTAGATTTGTCAGTAACTGTGATAATTGACATAAACAACAATGGAGGTGCTGTAGTACAGTGGATCTGGACTTTCTGCAGCAACACTTGCAAATAGCCTCGGCATTTGGCAATGCCGAAGTAAATGCAGAGGCAAATCAATTTGAAATCGGCAAAAATTTTTCTTAGGCGATAGATTGCTTGACATTGTATGGGAATGTAACAGTATAAAAGTTGCACAATACATGGCTCAAATTTAGGCCTAAGCTTTGAGTAATGATTTGAAGAGAGGTTGTTTTATGTTAAGAATTTCCACAGTGATAGAAATTTGAGCAAATGTATTCAGTATTATTTGTTTACAAACAAAACATACCTGCAATTTTTCAAGATTTAACTGAAACTCTTGATTGCAAAAGTTCACTATGATCGGTATTTATGGAACGTACATCACTCTCCACTGTCAATAAGTGATAACTGCACACAGAAGTGCTGCACACGACACATGAATGTGACACGGCAGAGAATGAACTTAAGATTAAAGAACAAGCTGTTTTAACATTTTAATACTTAATTATATGGGAAAAATTCTTAAAGGGGCTGTGTTGGTTTTTTCAATGGAATTCCAGAACTTCTGAAACAAATTACGTTTACGCACAGTACGGTGCCATACCAGGTGTGTAAACAATTATCTTTAACTTGCCATACACATATAATTGCATGATTTTTACTGTCGTTTGCATTGATAAGTTACCTAATAATAATAATGCCAAGGTAAAAGTGTATTTTTGTCAGTCCTTTTTACTTCAGCAATTTTTTTGCCGTAGCCAATATCTTGTTTGCAATGGCTGCTGCAGTTCCTTGAATCTGATCCCTCAAAACAGTAATTGTGTGTCCAAGGGAAATGGCAGTTGAGCTATAGCATTATTGATGCTCTTGTTTCTAAAATATCAACAGTTGAACTGAATTTGCTCAATGTATGTTGGATTTTATTATCATTTACTATAGATGATAGTACGATTTTTGCTCTCCTGTTGGTGCTGATATTACTTATAGACAAATCCAAACAGCAAGTGATGGTCTGATTTCAGTCAGCCATAACTGGGGTCCATCACTTCTTATTCTTTCAATTTCCTTGCTTACCTGTATCACAGATGGTTGTACACTAAATTGTATCTTGATTTCTTCAATTGATTAATTCACCGAATATGAGGGTTTGAAATTCATGTAGACAATTAATGAAGATGATTTAAGGTTGACGGGCCCCACTAATGGCTGCCTACAGTCACTGAAAACAAGCATCGGATCATCGGATTCATCTATAACCCACAACACTCACAAACAACGTGTATCGTGAAAATATAACGAATATTAAAAGGTCAACCTCTATTGCAAAACATTACCTCTGGGATCACTTACTAGTGACCTTTGCAAATGTGTTTAGAAGTGTAATTTTGATGTTTTCAACTGATGCTATTCTCTCCAGTATTAAACAATCCTTTTGGTGTAATATATCAGATCATTTTACACAGGTTGCACCCTCAGATTACTTCTTGCAATTATTTACAAGCAGGTAGCAAACAAACCACCATAACAAGTAATAAACAACATAGTTTTCTTCAGTAGTAATGACAGCAGACTTGAAGTCAGTGTTTACTCATACTTGTGGTTGACAAAATTTTGTCTTGTGCACAAGTTGTGTATCGGGTACTCATCGTGAAAAAGACAACTTAGACTCAACCTTACAGCCATAGACACTCCACTTGTACTCATGATGATGTGCTCACCCTGGAAGTGCAGTTCTTGTACTCACAACCATAGACACTCCATTTGTACTCATGTTCATGACAATATACTCACATTAGAGGTATAGTACTCACACACTAAGAGGTAGACACTCCATTTGTACATTTACTCATGACAATGTACTCACCTTAGAAGTGTAGTACTTGTACTCACAACAAAAGTCATTCCACCTCTACTTGTGACAATGTACTCACACTGAAGGTATAGTACTTATACTCACAACCAGATTCATTCTACCTCTACTTGTTGCAATGTACTCACACTAGAAGTATAGTAGTCATACTTACAACCAGTAACTCTATACTTCCGCTGTTACTCATTTATTCACACTACAAGTCTGATTTACAGATTGCTATATATCACAACCAATGTTGGATTTGTGACATAACAGGAAATCACTGATCTTTCAAACTTGTAGCTAACCTGGAGCACTTACATAACACAGGGTTCCCAGCCATACCTGGAAATCCTGGAAAACCTGGAAAGTCATAGAATTTAAAAAAGATGCTTTAAATCCTGGGAAAGTCATGGAATTTAAAAAAGATGCTTTAAATTCTGAAAAAAATCATGGAATTTGATTAGTCAGAGACAAATGCTGAAGAAATGATCGGCTTTGGTGGCTTTTTAGTGTGTTAAGATGGTTGTGGTACATGAACTGAAGCATCTCAGCACTAAAAAGCCAAAAGGGAGTATCCCCTTGCCTCAAGAGGTGTTTCTCCTGTAATATCATAATGCTGCCTAAGCTAACATTATTGTGCAAAAGAAAAATTACTTAATGTACCCCAAATAAAGATTCCAAAAATCGCTCTTAAATGATTTTCCTGCAAATTGTTTTGTATATTTTTTATTAAGTTCTATTTAAGTTGGTTGCAAGGCCAAATTCAGCCACAAATGGATGTAGTTACCAAATTATCTGTCTCCTTGCAGAATATGTAGCATAATGCACCATGTTGATAAATGGACTATGAATAAAGGATGTTCTTGTGTTACGGAATCATTGTTACACTTGTCAGACTTTGACCATGTTGACTGTTACTTACAGTACCAAAACGGCATGACTTTGAATGGAGTGGGACATTCCCAGCAGAATGTTCCCATTTGCAGATGTATCAACTGGTATTTTTGCATGTGAACAATATAACACTGCATTTCCAGTTGACTTAATGTTTAGCATGAATAAACAACCAAAAAACTGTAAATGTAAAACTCACACAGGCATAAGTGAAGGTTCACAAAAATCTGACAGACATCCCCAGTGGTGTCATGCACTGAACCATGGGGTCTTCTGCCTGGTTGGATTTGTGATATTTTCCTAAGGTGAGAAATGGATGGCTGTAAGGGGTTGAAAAGGACGGGCGGATCCAAAGGGGGGCTTTATGGCCTCAGCTCTCCCTTTTTGCCACATCAACAATAAAACATACAGGAAACTAGTAATGCAACTCCCTCACACCCCTGCTTTCTCTTAAGTCAGCCCTCCTTTTCGGTTCCTTGTGTAACAAAGGAACCTATGCAGTCACCTTGGCGTATGTGTGTGTGTGTGTGTGTATGTGTGTGTTTGTGTGTGACGGATTGGAATGCGAGGTATGTGGTGGGATAACTCAATAACCGAGTGATCAATTTTTTTCAAACTTGGTATGTATGTAGATGTTGTGGAGTAGATGTGCCCTATCGTTTTTGGTGGAGATCAAAGGTCACTGGTGATCACCAGAGGCCAAAAACTGAATTTCTGTTAGTAGCTGTAACTCAGTATCCGTTGTTCAAGCAGTGGCATCATTTTAGGATAAGTTAGATTGGTAGGAGGTGAAAATGTTGGTACATTAACCAAAATAATTGGAAAGGGTCAAAAGGTCAAAAAGTAATGTTTTATTGATATCTTGCCACTGAAACATTTTAGAGGGGTGGTGTAATGGAGATTTGTGTTCGTCTAAGTGAAATGCACGTGATGACCCCCCTTGACCTCACTTGACCTCATTTGACCTTTTGACCTTTGTGACTTTTTTGTGACTTTTTTGTGACGTCAAGATTTGTCTTGATCAGACGAACCAAAAAGGCTATTACACTACCCTCCTACAATGTTCGTTACTTGAGTTACTGACATTTAAATGACAGGCTAGTGTGTACATGTAGGTCATATGTAGGCCTATTGCAATGCCAGGTATGCGGTGCAATTACTCAATAACCAAGTAACATAGTGGAAATAATGGAAAGTTGTGTTCGTCTAAGTACAGTGCACATGAAGACTCTTTGGGTCTTTGTTCAATTGGTTTAAAAGTCCAGCTGAAGTTTAATGCCTTTAGACAAATGCAATGTATAAAAGAACAGAAGAATTATAACCCCCTCTCAGTCTAAAAGCAGTTTAGTTAACAATCAGGACAGTAATGCAATTATTATTAAAAACAACCTTTTCCTCACATACAGTATTGAATAAAGTTATTCACAGTGCAAGCTAAGATTCCAATTTCAATAGTAAAATATGAAAGCAGTTTCTCTTCTTTACCTCTGCTTTTACCCTAGGGACTGCAATGCTGTTTCTAACACCCTCTTTAGGTTAAAAGGTCAAGTTGAAAGTCATTTATTAGATTCTACAGAGCTATGTTTGTTTCTTGGTCTTCTAGCCAAATTGTGAAGAAGAAATTGGTGGTAATAAATCACTATCGGGCTGCCTTTAGTAGCAGAATTGTGGGCTTTTCCTTATTTTTGCTTTTCAGGCAAACACATTGGGTAGTCTAAAGGACAACCATGACATAATTTCTAGTCATCCATCATAAATTTTGGTGGTTAGGAATGACCAGATGACTGTTAAATTTCTTTGGTGCAGAAGAGACTGTGTTTATTTAAAATCAGTTTTGATCTACTTTGACTGTATTTGACCTTTGTGACTTCTTTTTAAGGTCTGGATTTGAATTGTTGAGATTGACCAAAAAGGCAATTAACTAACCTCCTATACTACCCCAAACTCAAGTAAATGACATTTTAGTGAAAGGTGATGAATGTATTTGTCGCATGGAAGTGGGCAGTGTGCAGTGTGATAATTTGAAAAGTTTAGTGTTCCATTTCTCTCAAACGGCAAGTGCTTGTATGATTTTGAAATTTAATGTGCCCCTATGTTTTTGGGTGATGGCCAAAAGTCATTGGGGTTAAAGGTGCAAATTATGCCTTACCTTGGGACTACCTTAATACAATATCATCTTTAATGCAAGGAACCATAGTGCCCTTGGGCTCTTGTTTGGAAAGTCTGGATCCATGCCTGAAGGAGGCCATTTTATGCCTTTGTGATACTTTTATTACAAGTTCACATTAAACTGAGTGTAAGCACTCCTGTAAACTGTTGTAAAAAGTACAGCTTTCAGTTTATCTCGTCAGTACTGTAATTACTGTTTTTTGTCTGGAGTGACTCTGGACTGGATAATAAGTGTATGCTTTCATCCTGGAGTTTTGACATTTCATCATGGAAAAATCATGGAAATGTCATGGAATTTTATTTTCTTGGAATGCTGGGAACCCTTTTAACTGGAAATCACTGATCTTTCAAATTTATAGCTAGCCAGTAGAGCTTGCTGTATTAAAGTGTTATTAGAGCAATGATTCAGTTTTAATCATGATATTGTCTGTTTGCATTTTTTTTATCAGCTTCAAATGCAACTCCATCTTCTACAACTGCTTCAGCTAAGACTACTTCTGCTCCAAAGACACTTGCTGCTGCATCCTCACAGGAATCAAAGGTAACATCACTTTGATGTATATAATTTTCTCTCTCTTTTTTTTGTAGAATTACTTTAACCTACTGACTCATATGTTTTATGACCAGTCTCCTTTTATTTTATCTACAAAAGTATAGATTGAACCTCTTAAAGAAAATAAGTGGATGTCAAAATATTTTGATAAAGTCAATGAAGTCTTACAGTTCTCATATTTCCCTCACAAGAAGTTTTCATTATATTCAATATCTACTTATTTAGTAAGCAAAGTAGTTATCTTTCACTATTAACAGAAAATATAGTCGCAGGGTAGATTGAGGGGTCCCTTAATGAGAATCTAATTCAACTTGGGGTGACTGTTTTTATCCTTGTAACAGAGTCTTACTAATATTACAAATTCTTCAAAAGAGAAATCACTTTTTTTTATCCAGCCACATTTAGTTCAGGTTTGTTTTCATTTCACAAGGAAGAATTAAACAGTTTTAGATTCTTTGTTTACAGTATGTCAGTTAAATAATAAACCTTCCTGACTCTTACTTTCATCTTTTTGACTTTCTGGAGTGTTATTTTTGTTTGAAATAAATAGTGGAACATTTCAACTTGTTATAAGCTGGTTGAATCTGTTTATGCAGTCAGACATAATCTGAGCCAACTGTGAGTCAGACTTGGTGACTTGTTATGAGCTAGTTGCGCCTGTGAATGCAGTGACACTTGATAAAAGCCAGCTGTACCTGTGTGTATGCAGGCAGACTTGATATGAAAGACTTGATAAAAGCCAGCTGTACCTGTGTATGCAATCGACTTGATAGGAGTCAGCTGTACCTGTGTGTATGCAGGCAGACTTGATATGAAAGACTTGATAAACGCCAGCTGTACCTGTGTATGAAATCGACTTGATAGGAGTCAGCTGTACCTGTGTGTATGCAGGCAGACTTGATATGAAAGACTTGATAAAAGCCAGCTGTACCTGTGCATGCAATCGACTTGATAGGAGTCAGTTGTACCTGTGTGTATGCAGTAAGACTTGATATAAGCCAGTTGTACTGTACCTGTGTATGCAGTAAGAACAGATGTGAACCAATTGAACCCATGTGTAGTGTCAAACTCCATATGAGGCTATTGTACCAGTATGTACAGGTACACACAGCCATGCAGCTGTAATTTTAAAGGAGATATTCTGTTCAGAAATAAGAAGTAGCGGTATATCAATATTATTGGTATTAGTCGGTATTTCTATCGTAGTAATAACGTTAATATGTGTTTTCAAAAATATCAGTATACAATAAAATCTGTATATAGAACTTAAAAATTCCTCTACTCATTAACACAACCAATTCAACCAAAATATAGGCTTTCAACACAAATATCGATAGATACGAGGATATACCAATACCAAATCACCAATAAAATAGTAGTTTTCAAAGAGTAGGGCTACAAGAGGGTTAGGTTCACCTCACTGTGACCTTGCCAGTCACAGAGCTGTTTGTTCATGTACTGAGTATATTGAAAGAGTCTACAGACAGCTTGTGCTGCATACAGTATGATTTACACAGTGGTATAGTTCAATGTTCTTGTTTAACATATGTACAGCTGGACTACTGCTGTCTGTGTTTGGTGGGTGTGTACATAATGGCGGAATAAGAATGTTCAAGTTCATGGGCCTAATCCTATCGATTTAACTGTTTTCTAAAAAAATTTTTGATTGTAAGGAGTGGACCTGCATTCCAAAACTCCACAAGTTAATTTCTTTTACATATCAATCAGTCTTACTGTTATGTGAAAATTTAATGGTACTGTAAGCCTTCACGAGGTGCCCATGAACAGCAAAAAGAATGTAAAATTTTTGGAAAATTCTTTGGTAGATGTTTTAGTAGAGGTGGGAATACACTGCATGCTACTACAGTACACATTTAGATCTATGCAGGTTAAGTATAGCAACAAAATCCTTCGTCAGCACATTCATTTTGCTATATACAACACAGTACTAGTGTATACACTGTAGTACCTACGATATGTACGAACATGTTCAAACATACAAACACCTGGTCGAATAGACTGTGCATTCCTAGCACAAAACCTTTGACTGGATCTTCTCACTTTGATACAGATTTTTCGAAATAGCTTTCGATAAATAATTTATTTGTTTAATCGAATTTTTGCAAATTTTTATCTATTTTGCATTGCCGTTTAAAAAGATCATTGATACAAGGACAGGGCAAACTCTGTAAAACATCGCTGCATAATAGAAGGGGATTTGAAAAATGTTGAAAGTATTAACATCCCAGGCCTGCAAAATTCAACAGTGCATAGCAGCTGAAGCATGCTAGAGCTACTACTATCCAGCAGATTGCACTGTACCTGGATTTTGACAACGAACAGTGCAGTGTTCGTAGTGTTTGTGGAATAAAATATGAACCCTGGATTGATCAAGCAGTTGAGAGAGGTCAGATAAGTGATAAGATACCGACTTCTAGAACTAGTTGACTGTAATACCAAAGCGTATATTTGATATCCAGAATATCGGTCGGTATTTTAGGGGTTATATAGACTTTGCAAACTATGCTGTTGTAGTCCCAAGTGTTTATTGCTGCTTGAATTTACTGCAGTGCAAGCCTGTATGGGAATAGCTGCCAAGTATTATATTTGCCGGTATTTTATGAGAGTTGGGCAGGAAGCATGTGACAAGTAAAATAAAAGATTAGTCAGGCTAAAGGAACATTTCTAGCTCCCCCCCCCCCAAGAAAAATGACAGTATTTATTCATCTTTTCTTTTTGTACAAATTTTAATTGATTTTTGCTGATACACATGAAATTTTGGCCTTTTGCTTGTCTGGATTGTGGATTATGGGGCACAAAAACACCTTCCCAAACTTTGCTTGGGAAGGTATTTTCTTGCTGGTAAACTTTGTGACAATACCAATATTACTAGTATTATCTGTATTTTTGGACCTATACATTGATATTTTGTTATTTGCAATACTGCTACACTTTATTTTGAAATCAAGTTTGCTGTGTCAAGGTCATACAGTATTCTGCTTTTTGTATCTCTCCCTGCTTTTTTATAAGGCTCACAGTGGATAATGTAGTTAAAAAGTATTTTCGTCTGCTAAGAGCTATGCCTTCTGTTAATCCTGGGTTCTTCCTGCCGGAGCAATATCAGTTGCTGGAGAATTATGAAGTTTTGCATCTTGGATGCTAGGTGATGGAGATGAGGGTAGACCTATGAAGGTTATTGAGAAAATGTAAATCTCATGCCATACCTGGTTATTACAAGAAATGTCGATACACTTCCTGAGTTGTTTTGAATAAGCCTAGACTTCTAACTCTGAAGCACTTTGCATGGCATTTGTTCTTTAGTAAGGGACATACCATTTACTTATTTCAATGGAACAGCCATTTTGTGTTTTGTGTCACCTGCTGGTAAGTTCTGTTACTGGGCATAACCTCTCTGAGATGTAGTCATTATTTACCCACAGTCAAAGAGCAAAGATATGAAGTGGGAGGAAGTTAGAAGAGAAACATACAACCCCAGGGGTTTAAGCAAGTCATAATTGAGGTCACATGCTCCAAATACTAGGGCTCCTGCAAATCATAACTAAAGTATCATACATTACACCTTGATGTTATCATACATTACACCTTGATGTTGTAGTTAGTTGTTGATTTACTGTAGTCACATGCAGTAAATCCTAGGGCAGTTATAAGTCATCACAGTCTCATGCATTTAAAATCTGTTTCAACTCATTACAGAAGTATCGCACCCTAAATCCTTGTAGTGGTGCTAGGCATTTGTGAAATTTCACATGAAACTCAAGTATTGTGACACTTCATCACATGACCCCTTCATTTGAAAGCCTAACTTGATGAATGGCTAAAAATGGTTGTAGTCAGGGACTTAAACCTACACATAAACTTTGAAGAAATAAGTTCAACTTTTAATCTGTCTTCATGTGACAGTATCAGTTGAATGGACAGGTAATCATAACAAACAGTGATATCCTCTTGTGAAAAATCCTTTGTATACTATGTATATCTGTCATTCGAGATTAACCTCTGAAGTTTTCTGAGATTTTTCATTATCTGTGAAAATGTGAAGTGTTCAACAATATCTTTTTGTTTTTTGTGATCCTGTATCTCCTAGCATTTTACTTGATATTCTCTAGTTTGGTGTTTTAACCAACTGACCTCATACTGTACCTTTCATACCATTGCAGAATTTATTTCTTTGTTTTTTGACTGGATATGTACTTACTGCATTGACTCTTCACCTATTTGGTAGACAGTGTCTTCCTCTTTGATGTTGACACAGCCAATGTAACAGTAAAATGTGCAAGATATACCACCCACTCAGTCAGAGATTTTACAAAGTACAGCTCAAGAACACTTTTCATTTCCCTGTGCTTTGTCAAGGTCCCATTATGAAAAAAAATTATCTGTCCTACTTATCAATGACCAGACCATATCATGTGCATTGCAAACAATCTTTCAGGATTGTATTGCTAATTGGCTTAGGATTATTATTTGGTGTAGTTTGTTGCATAAATTTACAAGAGGGATGCGTCATGCATGAAGTAACGACGTACACACAGTTAACAGGTTTTTGTAACATTTTTCAAGGATTCAACAGTGTGTTTCAAATTTACCCCTTATGACATACCATCATTAGAGTTGTTTGTGGGATGAATGTTTAAAGAACATTAGATTACATGTTATATACAGTATGTTGTGAGTCGTAGAACTTAACCATAACCATTTACTTTATAAGTGACCCATGCTTTTTTATCATAGAAGTGCAAAAAGTTTGTAAAGGAATTCTTGTATTGGATGTCGTTTTATAGAATTTTTAATATTTAAGTGTTTTTTACATGAAATAGATATGTATAAATATGTCCTTCAGAACCAATTGACATTAATACCTCTCATCACACTCAGCATAAACAATCAAGTAGGTAAAACAAGCCAGTGAGCCACAACTGCGAAAAAGGCTATGGGCCGGCTCGACTTGAACGGAAAGGTTGGAAACTGGGCCATAAAACTTCATCTAACTAACAACTAACTCATCACACTATCACCTTTCATCCACAAACAGGCAAAGAAGTTCTGTTGCTGCAGAGATACGCTGTGCTATCAACATCCATTCTGAAAATATTTTGTTTGGTACTTTAAACCTTCTGAAGCAATTATTGTATCATATACAAAGAGGAATGCTTCATTACATCAAATGACAGAGAGAGAAAAGGAAAATTTTAAGAGATAGAAGTGTGTCATTTTTAACAATAGAAATGTAATTGAGTGTTTACTGAAGCAGGTCCAATTAAAGGCATTGTGCATACATGGCTTGAGGAATTTATTTCAAGGTTAGATCCTACAGTGTGGTATGTATGCCGAGTCCTATAGGCTAGTATGTGCAGTGAGTTGAAGGACATTTCTAAGTACTACCTAAACATTTAATCACTAAATGTGAATGAACTTGTCCAAAAATACTGACACTCACTTTGGTTTGGTCACTCATGCATACTGAAAAAAAAGGAGTGAACCTCAATTCTCAAATATTTCAAGTACAGCAAAGTAAAAAGTAATTCATTTACTTGATGTGTGGATGAATGTGTCTCCTCTTTTACCAGTCACTTCACAGGGATTTCACCAGGAACTTAGAAAAGGGGGGGGGGGGGCAGATCACAAGTCCAAATTGATGCCACCATTGGCCAAAGTTTCAGGTGGGATCTGAGAGGTTTTAGGGCTATTTATTTATCTATTTAAGTTCAAGCATTGCTGAAAATGTCCTCTTCTTAAATCAGAAACAAGGATAGTAATGTTTTATTTTTTTTTTTTTTAAATAGGAAGGGGGATGTTACTCTCCTTCCATAGAAGGGGAGATAAATATCACTCTTGACTCCCCTCTATGGAAACCCTGAGGCAGACCTTACTTGATTATAATGTACATTCTTTGTGACATCAATCCCTATGTATAAATTTGGCATTCATTTATACTTCTTTGCACGCTGTCTTCATTTTTAACTTCTTTGAGAAATGTCTGGAAGATAAAATGAAATATAGTGATAGGAAAAGGTCAGAAACCCTTTTTTGAATACAGTATAAAAATTATAATGATCTTAACTCTTTATTCCACCTGTGAACTAATTTTTTTCCTTTAGAAAGTACACAGTTTAACACTAATGTTTCTTCTCTCTCTTCCCTACCAATTGTTTTACAGGAAAATACCCCCTCTTCTCGTTCTACAGAACCTCCCCAAACCTCTAAAGAGGAAACTAAACCTCTACCTGAACCCAAAAAAGTCACTGCTGTGAGGGAGGTATTTGACCCTCCCTGTGATGACAAAATAGTTTCCACTTCACCCTCAGTTGAAGAAAAGATTACCCCTCCTCCTAACAAACCAGAACCAGTGAAATCTTTGTCTGAGGTCAAGGACAAAGCCGATTTAAAGAATCTTGTTGACGTCAACAATCTCCTCAATGACATCAAGCTGTTGAGATCTTCAGTCAATCACCATGATGAGAGGATAATTTTCTTGGAGAACCTTAGCAGTGTAACACTTTCTATTCTTTTAGTTTGATTTTACCTCTGCCTTGTACCATACTAACGCCTCACATGTATCCCATCCACACACATTCCTTTAGAGACATTGCATTCATCCTCTCTCTACCTGCATTATTTGTGTTAACTGTTGTCTCATGTGACTGGCTCAAGATGTAGACTCTACAAATTGTTTCTCCTGTGTCTTCTTCTGGAGATGGTGCATTGTAGTATTGCAAGTCTAATCAAGATTGAATAGCGTTCTACTCTAACTCAGACTTCTCAAAACTTTGACTTCAAGTCTGTTTTATGATATTGCTGCAGTTGCTTTTTTCTATGACCTGTAACCCCTCCTGTTAGTTGGTAATTAGCATAACTGTTAGGTAATGATATGCATGGTTACCATTATTTGTTCTTTGTCCTTAAGTGATGTGTCATGTTATTAATACCAGAGTTTATACCTTTTGACCAAAAGTCCTAAACCCGTTTTCTATATGCTTTTTGTATGATGTTACAGATGACTACAGCTTCGTACTAGTATTGAGGCTGTTTCGTCAGTTATAATTTACATCTTCAAAAATATCTCTTACAGGGATTCTCTTTGTTCTTCCTGCTAGTATTAGAAGGACCGAGTAATAAAACAAAGTTGCATAATAACTGGAGTATTAGGCTCATCCAGAAATTGCTCTTCTTTTATTTCCCAATATATGTAAGGATTATGCAAAATTGACATTCTGACAGTATTTCCAGATTTGTCCCTGTGCAAACAGGGAAAGAGGTATGATAAATGTGATACTGAATCACTTTATATTTTCATGGAGAAAAGGAAATTGAGAGTGTACACCATAGCATCAGTGCACAAGTTACACCAAACAGATTTAAGTACATGTTTGATAAGGAAGTAAATCGCCATACAATAAATTGAGAGTTAAGATATCCAGGTAACTCTGCAAAATTTTCCAGGTGGAGATAACAAGTGGGCTGACTGAATTTGCAGCAAATATCGAGCTGGGTCTGCATGAATTAATTGATGTTAATTGAAGTTCATGAATTAATTGATATAGCCCTCTCAAAACTCACCAAGGTCTGGACTAATGGGTGAGGAGATTTCATATTTTGATACCCTCCTTACCAATAAACTTAGAGACATCAGTAATCATTAAGGGGTTAATTATGAGTATGTTGAATGTTAGAATACTTTTGTGTGAGATTTATAAGGTTGAAATAATTCACTTGAAAATCTTTAAATTTTGGTTGGTTCGTCTACCTTCTTGTATATCTTTGGATATCCTTCATAGCCTTTAACGTGTGTGTTTATGTGTGTTACTATAATGCTAACTTACAGTATGCAGTATAATGATATGCATGAAGTTAGTATAAATATGCATGTTGTATCCCATCAGTGGCATGTGTGTGCCAGCACTGTTGCGTCCAAGTCTTCTGATACTTGCCATAGATATCGGGGATGGGGCATTTTATTGATCTGAAATGTAGTTTCGTAGGGTTTTTTAATCAAAAGGTGCTCAAATTTCAACAGATGCAGCAATTTTGCAAAATTTTATTAGCTCACATTACTAGATATTTTACCTTAAGGGCAAATATTTAATGTAAATATCAGGATTTAAGTAAGGTTAATTACTGTGTAATTTTCCCATAGTTAGGAAGGAGCTCTTTATATCCCATTTGTTAATTTATGTCCTGGGATGGATTTGCTGCATGCTTTAAATAGCGTTTAAAACCAGACACCCCAAAGTATAATATACCTTCAAATGGGCAAAGCAAAATCTTCAGATTGTCACTGCTCTTTTATTAAAAATCTCATTCAAAAGACAGGTTAAGCTCACATTACTCAGCATGCATAAAGAACATTCTGATTTCATGTTAGGGCCATACAGTACATTCTCATCATCTCATCAGGATATGATCTCAAGAAATAACTAATTTTGTTTCTTCACAAAGAGAAACACAAGCCAGAGAAGGGAAATGAGTTATCTAGTTAGGAGAAATAAAACTGTCTAGGATTAGCAGATTTGTCTTTTAACCTTGCTGCTGCCATCGTCATTTTCCACATACTATACAGCTAGAAAGATAAACTTTAAAAAAAAAAATAATTAGATTTCATTACAAAAATGAAATTTAGGATGAGGGATCATTACTGAAAGATAATTAAAAATTGAAAGGTAAATACAAAAATGCTACATTTTCATTTTATTAAGGGTTCTTTTAATAAATTTAATTTGAGTCAACTGAAGTTAAAGTGGCTACCGACTTTCTGATATCTGGAATGAATCCCTAAAGCTTCACACATTTATCAAAGAATACACATTACAAGGCTGGGTTGCTTCATCACACAGCCAATTTGTTTGGCTTTGTGAATTTTTTACCAGTGGAAGTTGAAATGAAATCTTGCATAGCGCCACCTTAATAAGATTACATTTAGGTGCTATTTAGAAGGCCAATCCTGTTTGCAGGATATTTCCATAGTTAGCCAGGCTGTGTCATACACAGTAGGTTAAATACACACAAGGCAGGGCACCGTAGTAGTGATTGTAAAAAGTGCATTAGCCTGATAAGTATTAGTGTATAGCAGACTATGAGAGTTTTAAGTTTCAAATTAGAGAAGTGATCCAGAAGCAGTCATGTTGTATAGGCATAGTGATAAGTTATCATTGCATTTTCTATTGTTTTAGTTACTAGTATGACATTATCAAATAATATTGAAGGACTTCTTCAATATTGCATGATATTATCATATTAGTAAGCAAAACAGTCCCGATCACAGTGCCCTAATCATCAGTTGGCACCCACTTGACCGTAAGGACTACCATTAAGTGATGGACAGAAGACTAGCATGATATTGTTTGCTGCTCTAACCATGTGGAGGAGCCACTACACAACATTTTATTTTTCTGTCATTGTCAAGCAGGCTGTATGTAAGTCCTATGGCATCTCCTTCATCTGCAATCTCTGATTTTAACCCTTCACCGTTGTTTGGGTCCTTTTGGACCCATACGGAGAGCGGGGCTGTCACCCATCTTTACTGTTTCACGCGGAGCTGGAAACTGCGAGTAGCTACCGGAAAATTTGGCCACAACAACGAGAGGGACAATAGTTTAAGGTCACAGGGTCAATAACCTACTGAAGCTGATGCGGGGCGTGCTACGTCAGCTTTTCCGCCCACTCCAGAGGCGCGCAAATATGCCCCGATTGGAGCACAACGGTAAAGGGTTAATGGACTTACAGCAATTTCCACGCAACATCAAATGTTAATTGTGGTTATATTTCAGTGTGTTTCCATCACATGCACATATAGAGCTCAACAATTCATTTTCTCAATATTACTGAACAACTTACAAATAAATCATGTTTGTAAGACCACTAACAGCAAAATGACCTATGGGGTCTTATATTCTCTCAGTTTTATTCCCTTACATAAAGACAAGAAATGTGGAGATATTAACAACTTCATTTATTAAAAGGCCCAAAAATCAATTTATGAAACAAACAGTCAAGAAAATTGGTGCCATGGCAATTTGCAGGTAGTCCCAAGATTGCAGCTATTTACGAATCGGTAGAGCAAGGGATGGTCTTATTTCAGTCGGCCATAGCTCGGGTCTATCACCTTTTAATCTTTAAAGTTCTTTGCTTGCCTGTGTCATGGATGGTTGTGCATTCAATTGTATCTTGATTCCTTCAAATTCATTGAATATGAGGGTTAGAAATTCATGAAAACAATAAATGAAGACAATTAAAGGCTGATGGACCCCATTAATGGCCACCTACAATCACAAAACACCATCGCTGATCCGATTCGTCTACAGCAGTGTAAGAACGTGTGTAGATAGGGAAGGGTTATTCTGCTTAGATCAAGTCATTCAGGGTGTTGATCTTCTGTCATTGGGGAATTTGTTTATACTAGCTGATTTGCAAGTTTCATAGAGAAGTGATCATGTTCCTCTCTCTAAAGTTATTTGTTTTTTCTTGTCAGGATATATCTCATAACATTGTGAAACAAACCATACATTAGACATTTAGACATCAAAAGTATTCCAGCACATGACCATCTCCAGCAAAACATTTAACTTCATTTCAAAGTTTTGATAAAAATCAAATGATTTTTCATGCAACATAGTGTCCAGTGTCATGTCAAGAGCGTGTCTTTACATTTCTTTTAATGTTTTTATATCGTTTCAGCAGTACTTTTGGTAGAACATACATGCTGTATATGTCCCTGAACCTATACTTTTCTCAACTGATAGGCATCACTCCATTTGCAAACTTTGGTTAAGTTTAACATATACGTAATTTAAGTTCGTTCTGAGGCAATTAAAACTGAAAAGTGGATTACATTGAGATACCTTGCCTGTGATACTGTCATTAATGTATACTGTCGGTGCATACCCTTTTATAACTAATAAATCTGTCTCTTTGAAGTGTCACTTGTTTGTACAACATGTACCACGTCAAGTATGCATGTTTGTATTGCATGGTATAATATCTACATGTTGAATGCAAACAACAATGTTACAAGATAGATTAGACAGTGTTCAACTTCATTAAACTGCATGGTCTGTTCTCCTGTGCAGTCAGATGTCTATTAACATAATCTCATAATGGAGCACAAGAATCTGGGGTCATAAAAGTTGAGAAACATTTACAAATTGAGAAAAAGGCAAAATGGAAAAAAAAACAAGAAAGCAAAGTAATTTCATTTGTCACTATTTCAAATTATACTAAATGTCAGGAAGGGCAGGACTTTTTAAACTCTATTTTTTTTTTATGTAGGCTAAAGCAAACTCTTTGTTCAAACCAGTTGCATAATACTACTTTCATTGCTTCTCTGTCTTCAGTATATTGTTGCTACATCTCGATACCATGTCATTAATTATTCATAAGGGTGAAGTGACTCAGAAAGCACAAACTGAATATTTTGTTAGAAGAATTTCAAAAACATTAAAAAAATATATCATTTTAAGCGTAGTAGCAATATGTGAGAGGTCATTTTAAGACAGTTGTCTTTCATGCAACTAGAGTATTTATTATAAACATTCTCTAATGGATTGTTTGTTTCTTCAAAGTTTTGGTAGAAAAATATAATTTATAAATTGGAATGGGCTAATAAAGTAAACAAAATGTTTGTTTTTGTACTATCATCACTAAACAAACAATTGTTACTTTCTAAGTGAATTGTGGTGATGTACAAATGATTCAAAAGTACAGGGTCTATGCATAAATTACAATATCAATAGGGATTGATTTTAAATGACTAAGAAAAACAAAAGAAAACAAAAAAAAAAATGAATGATTACATGTAATGGTATGTGTCATTTGTATATATATTCAGTGAAAACTCAGGATGACAATGAGGAGTCTTACATTATCTTTCTTGTCTTACCCGGTCAGGAACAAAAGAAACAGATTGAGGAACTTTTAAAAGAAGTTGCAAAGCTTAAATCATTAGTCCAGGCCCAAGAATCTCGCATAGCCAAGCTGGAAGCCCAAGCAAATGGTACTGAGAATGGAGAATGAAGGTTAGAATTGTCTGCACATTCATTTTTCTACAGTCCTTTATTCTGTTGTATAAAGAGTAGAGGCAGTAGACCAATTTGGAGTTTCTCCAAGAGCTGGTATAAGACAATAGGTCAAAGGTCACTGGGTAACACATTTATATGTATTTTAGCTGATTTCGAGATGTAATTTCACCTAAAACACTCAGATGGTTTGTTACCAGTTGTCCTGATCAGAAAGGTCACTAAAGCATGTTTAGTCATAAACTTTGAACTCGACTATTGATCAGTCTTCTATCATTTTGTCATCAGATCAGGTCCTTTGCTCATAGTTCACCATATTAGTCCAGGTTTGGAAACCAAGCTTTCCCCTTAACCTTCCATAGTGCATTCTGGGATTGTCATCTATGCACTTTTATAATTAAAGGCCAACCATTGATGGACCTTGCATGAATCACATGATAATAATACATTATCATGAGTCAGTACAAGTAATGCATGACAACGAGGGAGTGAACAACAGTACCTTCCGCCCATTTTTTTTGTTTAATTTGACCAAAACTTGCAGTTTTGATAATTTGCTGGTTTCTTGTGCAAACTGATCATACAGAACCACTTGGGCAGGTCAAAACTTTTACACTCAAAGTCATAACAGCTAGCAGTATTTTGCCTGAATTGCACATACAGTGTCGACAATGTACAAATTGCATGTTAGTTAAAGCTGTCTCTGGAAGTCATTCATACCACGTGTAGTTGTATTTACAATGCTGAATGAACCAGTTTGAACACACCTGTGGGGAAAGTAATTAACAACTGTTTTGTTCTTAGAAGTTGCAATGGCTTTTGAAAACAAAATAAAGCCATGTTTACTGAGAAAGTCACAAAGTTATTGAAATGAGGCTTGACACTGAGCATATTGAAGACAGTGTTGACTGTTTCAAAGGATTTGACAGTTTTTGAAGACTGTAATCATATCAACAACAAAGTTGGATTATTAATTACTTGTGTTTATGAAAAAGCACACATTTTCCTGTGGTTAGCATATTTTATAAAAACTCATTTTGCATATTTTCCAAAAACACAACTTTCAAAATAAATTTTGCATTCCCTTTCAGCTGATTCTCTGTGATACCATGGGTCAGAATAAGATGCTTGCATCCAGATTAAAGGCTCTTTCTTTCTTTTGTGGTAGTACTAAGTTAATCTAAGCATTTAATGTGACATGCAGAATATTAACCATTACAATGTAATATTTCCAATTCTTTTTAAAAGACAATAGTTGTTTGAGAAGCATTGTTCTTTTTAAATGACAATAGTTGTTTGAGAAGCATTGTTCTTTTTAAATGACAATAGTTGTTTGAGAAGCATTGTTCTCATTTTGCTGGTCTTCCAATGTCCTGTCTTTCTGTTTTTGTAGCCATGCAATGTTTTTGTGTCTAAACACAGTGCAAAATATTTATGTTACACACTTACCAATAAGAGAGTTTGGTAATTCATTTTGGTGGCTGTAGACAGGCGTACATCTTCCAAATTGTGGGGATGAACAAACCAAACCCGCACCTACATCACATATTCCAAAACTGAGTTTGCATGAAACTTTTGGGAAATGATTTTCTCTTAATCCAACCATAGCATAAGGAGGGATCTCAAGTGTGGTTTTGTATAGTGGATTGTGTCTGAATTGTTTTTAGTGTAAAAACTGCATTAAAATCTACTGGGAAGTAGGACTGAGACCCCTGTTTTCGTTCACATTTTATACACTAAGATAGTGATGTATAAAGGTATTAACAAAAAGAAGGAAACTCCATATGCTATGTGCTATGCTCAGTGTGTGTATCTCATGCTGTCCTCCACAATTCCAACCTGCATAATTTACTGAACTAGTGTATTGTAGTCAAACCTTCTAACCCCAGACAAGGTCAGTCAATGTTTATAAGGAGCATCAAAAAACTCTTTTGTGCATGAACCCACCCTTACATCATGGAAGTGACCCAACATTCAAAGACTTTGACTCATGTTCTCTGTAGAATATGAGATACCTATGTTGCACCTGTAAGGTTTCCTGTGAAGCTACATTTAGAGGACTTTGACACTCCTCTGGGTTACAACCAGGCCAAACAGGATGTGCTTTTGACTCACCTCTGTCTGAGGGTGGGTCTTAAAATTGATAAGTGCATTAGGCAAAACTTCAAGTAACAGAGCTGCAGTTACCTCAGTCAAATTGCAGCAGGCTGCTGCTGCCTCCATTCAAACTGCAACAGGCTGCAGTTGCCTCCAGGCAAGCTTCAGCAGGCTGTGGCTGCCCCCAGTCAATCTGCAACAGGCTGTGTCTGCCTTAGTGAATCTGCAACAGGCTGTGTCTGCCTCCATTCGAGCTGCAGCAGACTGTGGCTGACTCCAGTCAAGCTGCAACAGGCTGCATCTGCCTCCAGTCAAACTGTAGCAGGCTGCGGCTGTTTCAGTCAAGCTGCAGCATGCTGTGGCTGTCTCCAGTCAATTTGCAGCATGCTGTGGCTGTCTCCAGTCAATTTGCAGCATGCTGTGGCTGTCCCCAGTCAGTTTGCAGCATGCTGTGGCTGTCTCCAGTCAATTTGCAACATGCTGTGGCTGCCTCCAGTCAATTTGCAGCATGTTGTGGCTGTTTTCAGTCAATTTGCAGCATGGTCAGGCTGTCTCCAGTCAATTTGCAACAGGCTGTTGCTGCCTCCAGTCAATCTTTAGCAGGCTAAGGCTGTCTCAGTCAAGCTGCAGCATGCTGCATTCATGCCTTGTTTTGGTACTCTTTTGTTCAGTAGTGATGTGTATTGTAATTTAATGGGCAGAGGAATAAAGTTAAGCTACAACCAGGGCTGTTTGATTTGAATGATGTTGATTAAAATCATGATTTTAATGGATTTGTTTGATTTAAATTAATTTATTGGATTTAAATGAATGATATTCTTAAAGAATAGAAAAATCACCAGTGCTGGCTGCAACCTCTGCAGTTTGACTGGGGCAGTTACATATTGCTGATAAGTCCCTTGAGTTTTATGCACTATAAAATAAGGTGTAAGTATGGACTTGTGACATGATGTGTGTCTTATTGCATGGTATGAATAGTATTTGTGATTCGAAAAACTTATCTGTGAAATAGTTCAGATGTAGCAACTACCATTTCCATTGGTATGGGATTGTTTAACGTCTGAAAACTGTACATTTTATCGTTGAGTGCATAGCAGAGACTCAGGAACTTTATCCTTTACTTCAAAAGTAGACAAGCACAAGTAAGTCATCAATATGTTTCCTTTTGCCCTTCCATTGCCATAGCTAAAGTTATACTTCTAAAATATTTAAATATCCACTTCTGGCTTTTCAAAGTCAACGGTTTGTATGAAAGTCATAGTACAGAATAAAATACGGTCACCCCATTTCTTAGTTTGTTATTGAAGATTGCTTATATGCAAGCAAGAAGTAATTTAAATTTCTGGTTACTATGGGAAAGTTTTAAGCATTTCATATGCATCTTTAAAATGTCACAAGAGATAGCCAAATAACATTTCATTGTTCCACACTTTCTTTCCTATTTGGTAAAAGCTCTTAATTTTAGATGTAAATTATCATCTTTCACCAGAGAGCTTTATGTAAGCAGTGTTACTTATTATTACCCTGTCAAAAATACTATATCTTGTATAAATTTCAGTTCAACATTTTTTCACATAGTTTCATTATTTTTGTTGAAGGCCATGTTTAGCTGTGGGTCAGTTGTCCTGCGGAATTTATTTAATTTTCTATATATTAATATGTACTTTTTATGTTCTATGTAACCATCAATTTAACGTGATCCTTAAGAAACAATTACTGTAATAATAAGTTCTGAAGTAATAATGTTTGATATTATGGTATTGTTAAATATGATATTTCCAGAAGAGAAACATCCATCAAAAGTTCCGCTGTAGTAGCCTCTGAGTTTCTGCTGGACTTGTGTATGATTGGATTCTTTCAAGGAGTGGGGTTAGAGTAATTTGGATTTTCTTTCAAGACATAAATTATGTAAAAAAGTGGAGTTTCATGAAGAAGATAAATCAAGGTGAATTTACGGAAACATTGTTTTAGCCACTACTTAGCTGCTTAGGAGTTTGACATATCATCTTTACACTACCTACTGTAAATAAATTCATCATCTTTCATGCAGCAAGCTGTCACAAAATGTCAAATTCCAACAAAAAAGCCCGCTATCTACTCAGGTGTAGCACAGCATAGCATAGGACCACACCAAGTTTATTCATTCCTGAATGCCTTGATCTGTGGCCAAGAGGTATATTTATCAGCTAAAACAGGGCAGGTTAGATTAGATGGAGATTTACGAAAAATTTTTCAACCATTTCTGCTAAAACGGCAGTGTTGTGAAAATTGCACCAATAGCAGCTAAGTGGAGTATATATGTGGTCATATTGGGTTTGAAAGGTGGATAGACATCTTCACAACCTACAGTATTAGCTTAAAGGAGATACGATCAGACACTGTGTCCTACATTATCAGATCGGTTGTGGGAATGTTGTTATGTGTGCTTGAAGAGGGTAATATGATGAAAAGGATATCAATTTGTTGTAAATGCTTGGCTGCTAGATAATCAGCCTTTCAACAGGGCTTAGATTAAAGGAAGGCCACCAAGACCATGGCCTTCATATTTTTGGCAAATGGCCTTGTTGCCCTATAAAATTTAATGACAATCAAGGCCATTTGGCCTCTGTGACCTACCTGTAAGGTTACATTATGGTCAGTTCAAAATCACCTGTTTGGTCTTGGTGCACTGTTGTAATTGAGTCACTAGATTAGGGACTGGAGTCCCCAGTTTTCAAACTTTTAAGTGACTCAAATCACTGTACTATTTCAATGGGAAAATTACTCCTGAATTCTATTGAGTCACTATCATTTTGACTCAAGTCGTGACTTGTTACAACACTGCCTTGGTTCCCTCTTAGTTAACATGACATGGCCTTGCCCTGCTTGAATTGTAATTGCAGCACTGTTTCATCCAAGGTAGTACTGCCATGGTTTCATTATCTCAGAAGTCATTTTATTGCTAAGGTACACTAAGTATTGTGATATATCGGAACACAGATGTTTCACTATTCTGGGACTAAAAAAAAAGATGGGAAGTACAGAGCTGATGGAATTGTTAAGTCACTTAATTTTTCAAGGGGGAAGGTGGAAATTTCCATCCAAATTTGTTTCCAATTCTGACAAATGGCTGTTGATTATGTGACTTAAAAAAGTGTATATTCCATGTAGGAATGATGAATCTAGTGCCAAAAACTAGATTGCTCCAACTGTCTTGTCTCACCAGTGAAGGGTCCTGTAGCTCCAGGGCCACTTACTTTGTAAATTGCTTGCTATATCTCCATCAATCTTTTCATCTGGTGTTTGACATTAAAACGACATCCTGCAGCTTGCTGTTGGTAGAAGCAATGTGAAGAAGAACAGCTAAACCATTATTGTAGTAATTGTTGATGAGGTGATTGTCTGTGATGTGTAAATTTTAAGGCAAAAGGGAGCAACAGAATTTGATCATTAATAATTATCAAGTGTCTATGTAGTTTATTTTCTTTGGTAAATGATCATCTCAGCTTGTCTTGCAAAGATTGTGTGCATTGCATTGGTATTGTTAATTTAATGTGTTCTTTGTAAATGCTTAAAACCGAGGCAAATGAGGCAAGAATTAATATAATTGATACTTTTAATGTTTTTTGACAAGAGACTCAGTTCATGTTTAAGGTAAAATTCAAAGCTTTTGGAGTAACTCATGAATTGTTTTGTTATCAGTTGGAAAATGTTACATATTTTTCATAAGGGTAGAATAGTTTTCCATTTTGGAAGGAATACTTTGAATAAATAGATGACATCAAAATAATGTAATGACTGACCTTCCTCATCATTCAGAAGTCAAAGCTTTTAATATAATTACTGTGTTCATCCTAGGCATTTACCCATTCCAGTATTAGGTTTAGCCAGTAGAGGACAGACCTGCCAATCCTCCTGTGTTTGCCTTATTTTTTTCCTTTTGTACATAAAATTGACAGCAGTATATGACTTTTTGTTGTAATAGTACATTTTTAGATCAGATGGTGTTGTATTGTACGTAATGCACGTTGAGATGGTTAGTAAAACTTAATCTGCATGCACAGCAGTAACTGTATTACTTAAGCACACGGTGTGGACTATATGTACACTACTGTACATATAGTAGTGTACATATAGTCCACACAGTGTGCTTAAGTATTTATGTACACTACTGTATTGTGCTACTGTAAGCAGGCCTGGTTCTACAAGGGGCTTTGGGAAATGAAGCCTCCCAAAATGTGCTCAAAACCCCCAAAAATGTCACAGGTTGTGCATGCCTTTAATAATAATGTTGTACTTGCATTTTAGAAAACTACCTAAAAGGTTTATTGCACGCCTTTACCCATCCTCCCAAAGGTGGTCGAGTTTGTTGGCTAAAACCACTGTGCCTTAAGTTTAATTTGCAATTTTGGCAAGAGCTCAATGTGTCATGCAAGATAGTACTGTCATCTCATTGCTTGTATACCAAACAACACACATACAGTAGGCTACATCTTGTTAAGCTATGTGTGGAGGAAGCTGTAAACCATACAACCCTATGTTAGTACAGTGCAGAATGATTGTCTAGAATTTCATTTTTATGTAAATTAAAAAGTGACAAACATTGTCGTAGCTACAGAGGGGAGGGGACAATTTACCCCTGGCTCTGGAAAAAGAAAACTGCCATATGTAACAAGCAATGGTCAACTACATAATACACATGCATAATACAGTAAGTAGTTCACAGTTTAAAAAATGCTGAAAACATTTGTGCTATGATTCTCATATTAAGCAAAATTATATCCTGTCAGTTCACCCCCCCCCCCCTTCCCCTAGGAAAAGAATGCCTAGAACCATGCCTGGTGCTGCAAGACTGCAATGCTGATGTCAGAGACTGTCATATCAGGGAACACTGCTGTAGACATTGTAGTAAATGTGCACATAATAATACAGGTAGAAAAGTAGTATAGCACATTATAATGTTGCTGCATTTCAGATCACATGCCTGGGCAGAGGATTTTTCAAAGTGAGTGAGTCACAGTGGTCTTTGCAGGTAGGTTGCCTGCAGGACCATGTATGTGTCAATCCATACATTCATATTTTTCTGCATAAATTTATTAATGGTAGCAAGTTTTCCATTGTGGTGCAATTTTTTTTCAGTGAGGTTGAATTTAAAGCCTAACATAATGCAGCACATATAATTATAGGCTACAGTATGAAACCTAGCTGTCATGAAGACTTTATTTGGGAACATTTAGCAACCTTTTAATGTTAAGCAAATGGGATCAAACTAAGGTTTACATGTAAGTGGACAGTTTGTTGGCTAACAGACATCTCTTTTTTTAGCTAGTTAATTGTGGAATCTTGGTGGACTGTTGGCCCTAGAGTTTGTGAAGAAATGAGTGTAAGGAAATGTGGTTATATTTTTTGGTTTGGAAAGGTTGACAGCTTACATGCTTAGTTTTACAGTATCTGAGAAATATGCTCACATCATGTGTGATACTCTCAATTTTTCTTCTCCCCATTATTTTTAGACATATATCCCTAGATCTTATACTCTTACAATAATGTCTAATGAGGTGCTGAAGTTCATTTATAATTGACAAATATTGAACAAATCGGTTTCCACTGTCTCCAAAAACAAACCTATCATAAAAATTAAACCTAATATCCTACTTGATATGTTATCAAAATCAACGGTGTGTGCAATAGGGGGGCAGGGGGCCATGGCCCCCCCACCTCTGTATGTAGTCGGGGGAAACAAGCCAGTCTGGGGAATTTACACGGGAGCAATTCCCTTTGAACTGATCTCCACCTCCATATCAGTTGGGGGGATGGACATACTGGGCCCCCCACCTCAAAAAACCTGCGCACGCCACTGATCAAAATGTATAGTGAAATGTACACATACCATGTGGTTACAGTGTAGCTGCACTACATCACTTAAAACAGAATGCACAAACGCTGCTTGTCTGACCTATAGATGTTACTACGTACAGTATTTACTTCATGCTTTCTCACAATCTGCCTTTGTTGGATTTATGTTGAGGTACAGACATGGAGTAGACCTTTAAGTTCAGATGTAGTCCCCCTGAAGAATATGCTGCCACCACTGGAAAGTTTTTGAAGCTACTCCCCATTTTGATTGAGGAAACCCACTTGGTATACTGAGCTCACTACACGGATCACAAAAGCTATAAAAGTCGAGGATCACATTTGATGTCACAGATTGAAATTATCTTTTCAATAGCACATGTATCATTATGTACAAGGTATTGCTGAATCCATACAGCTGATTTGTCAACTAGCTGGATACAATTGCATCTGTCAGAACAAAATGCACAAATGCTGCTTGTGTGACTTGATGGATTTACTATGTACTATACATAAATACTTTTTGCATTCTCACAAGCTGTCTTTTCTGGTTTTAAGTTGATACACATTTAGATTTGATGGCTGCAGATCAAGAGGTATCCTTTAAATGAGCACATGTACCATTACAAGTTCAAGTTTTATCACTAAATCCATACAGCCAATTTGTGAACTAGGTGAATGCAATTGCATGTTTACTATAGACTGCATGCTGCCACATGCTCATTGTGTCCTTCCAATAGAATATGTGTGTGATCAGTCTATACCAATCAAAGGCTTTCTATTAAATCTGAACAACAGCCTGAACTGTTGAGATTAGGGGAGGGGAGGGGAAAAGTTCCATATCCCTTTTATCTAAACACATTTCCCCGGCTGGTGACCCATCATTCACAAATAGTGTTAAATAGTATGTACATGTATTACATGATTGCATGGTTGGGTTAGAACACAGCCCGTGGAAAATGGTTTCAAGGCAATTGTGGACAGAGACAAGACTGATCTGCATCTAATTGCAGCTCACACCATCCTTGCTGATGAGTTAAACAGAACTTTGTTTTATTCCTTTGACATTAATATTACTCATACTTGACACATTAATCAATAACCACAACAAGCAACAATGTGATTATTTTACAAACAGTAAGTACTGTAAATATGAAGCTCCTTTCATATCTAGTCTGTCTCCATCTAACATAACCTAACCTTCCTACCTAGTATGAGTATGCTGATTATGCCAATATTAATTGATCATTTTTATCAATTTAGATGTACTGTATGTGTTAGTTACAAAAGTTACCCTGTGATTTGGAAGAATGGAAGATGGATTAGGCATAATGATAGGTACAGTATATTATTAGTGTTGTGCTAGGCTGATTGTCAGTATAGTTATCATCCAATACTCACAATTTCTGTACAAGTTTGGTTTTAAAAAGTGGCAAATGAAAGTAATCCAATTTCTGCTGCTATTCTCCAAAAGGATCGAACAGTTTTTGGTTTTGATGATAAGAGAAGCCTATGCAATCACGATGGTGTGTGTATGTGTGTTTATGTATGTGTGTATGGGTGTGTGTGTGTGTATGTGTGTATGGTGTGTGTGTGTGTGTTTGTGACACTGCTTGCTACCACGATATCTCAAGATAGGAATGTCTGACAGTTTTCAAACTTGTTGCATGGATGCGCCATATTGAGAGGAAGAACCCTATTGTTTTTGGCGGAGGTCAAATGTTTCAAATGTCATCTGAGGTCATCAGGGGTCAATTTCTGAAAACCTTGTTAGCATGATATCTCAAGGTATGAAACTTAGATTTCATATTTGGTATGTGGATGCGTTATGGTCAGAAGATGGTCCCTATTGATTTTGGTGGAGGTTAAAGGTCATCTGGGGTCACCAGGGGTCAAAGTCTGAGAAGCTTGTTCCCACGATATCTCAAGATAGGAAACTTGGATAGATATCATATTTGGTATGTGGATGCGTTATGTTCAGAAGATGGGCAATGTAGTTTTTGGTGGAGGTCAAGGTCATCTGGGGTCACCAGGGGTCAAAGTCTGAAAATTTTGTTAGCACGATATCTCAAGACAGGAAACTTGGATAGATTTTATATTTGGTGTGTGGATGCATTATAGTCAGAAAATGGTCCCTGTTGTTTTTGACGGAGGTCAAATGTCATCTGGGGTCACCAGGGGTCAAAGTCTGAAAATCTTGTAAGCACGATATCTCAAGATAAGAAACTTGGATAGATTTCATATTTGGTATGTGGATGCCTTATGGTCAGAAAATGGTCCCTACTGTTTTTGACTGAGGTCAAAGGTCATCTGGGGTCACTGGGGGTTAAAGGCTGAAAATCTTGTAAGCACAGTATCTCAAGATAGGAAACTTGGATAGATTTCATATTTGTTATGTGGATGGTTATAGTCAAAAGATGGTCCCTATTTTTTTGGAGGAGGTCTAAGGTCATCTGGGGTCACCGGGGGTCACAGTCTGGAAATCTGGTAAACATGATATCTCAAGATAGGAAACTTGGATAGATTTCATATTTGGCATGTGGATGTGTTATAGTCAGGAGATGGTCCCTTTTGTTTTTGGCAGAGGTCAAAGGTCATCTGGGGTCACAGGGTTCAAAGTCTGAAAATCCGGTTAACACAATATCTCAATGTAGGGAACTCGAATAGATGTCATATTTGGTATGTGGTTGGGTTAAAGTCTGGAGATGGTCCCTACAAAGATGCCAAGTATCCAGATTTAAGTAGAGTAATTACTCTTCCACCCTCTAATCGGCAATTACAAAAATCCTCCAAAAATTCCCCTTTTCACATGATGGAGACCTTTGTCATACACTCAACATTGTGAAAAGTTTAAAAGATTTTAACTGATGCATGCTGAAACATAGCCTGCTTGGGGGACATATTTTGGGCAAGTACTTGCACTGTGCTCGTATATTTCGCATTGCCTAATAACAAAGGATGGAACACACTTGATACCTAAGAAGACTAGGTGAACTTCGACAGAAAATCTCTTTTAAAACCTTGTGATTGGTTCCATGCACCAATGATTACATACCTTCAGCCAATCCCATCTCGGGACACATTCAGTTTTAGTTTGTATTGCTTGCTAGAGGATCCCCCAAATTTCCACAATGGAAAATCTTAAAAAAGTTCACCATATGATTTGTATATGGGTGGAAAAGTAAATAAATTGATGGTATTCTACAGTAACAATTCTTTACTTTGGGAAGAATTGAAAACTCAAAGTGTCTCGCTCCCTAAACAGAGAAGTTTGTGCTGTGTTGTGTTTTGTTGTGTTGTGTTAACACATCTTAATTATTTCTTGATCATGTTAGAATAACATTTGAATGGGAAGATAATGATACATGATGGGATTATTTGAAATGGAACATTTGTGTATCATCGAAACCTCAATGCAGTTTGGCATTGTGGTTATGCTATAACATGCCTCCCGCTGGAACAAATTTCCATACAAACAGAGCATAAAACTCCCAATAAACTTTTTACACAGATGAATAAAAACAGAAGTAAAACTGTTCTCATATCTTTTTCAAAGCTTTTATTAAACAACCTCAATTGCATTTTATTTGGCTTATGAGGTGGAAATAGTTCAAATACACATAAACATTTGGTATACACACACTGTAAATGGAAGCATACTAACTGATTACCCTGTAAATTGGTAACAGAAGAGTTATGATGTCATACAGTATATGTAACATGTAAAAACATAGTGGAATGCAAAGAAATTATTTTAAAATGCATAATTGTTTTTGAATCTTAAATACTGTATGTAGCATTTCGTACATCACACTGATCATACAGATCACCGCAGCTTGCTCAATACGCATGATTTGTGTACTAAAGCCATTGACTGATTGGAGCACATAAATGATTTTAATTTGCCAAAGCATTGCTTCAGCTACATAGATACACTTACGGCAGTATTGATACTGGACCCAAAGTCGATCAATGTGTGGAGCGGGACTGAGGGAAGGGGGCGGTGGGTGTTTACAAATTTTCTATGGACACAAAAATATCACTGGCTGTGAGGATCTAGATCCCTCTACAGCTAACTACAAGAGTGTTATGGCACACTGCAATAGCCTGATTGCTTGGATTGACCTGGCTGCAGAGTTTTCATGGAGATAAGGTGTCTACCTATTTAGTCATGGAGAAGTTCATTCACAACTGGATTGCACACTGAACAAACCTGAGTGAGTTTCTGATTTTTGGTTCTTCACAGGTACTTTATGAAGGGTCATATTTTTACTTTCTTCATTACTTTATATTAGACACTGCTGGCTTGTTAAGGCTTCTTTTCTTGTTCAAGAGAAAAGGGTGTCAGTGTGTTCATTGACAGTCTCACACACTGCCACTCCTCAACTTACAGTATCTGATTGTGGGACAGGAATATGCTTTGGTGCAAATTTTACTGACTGCACTGTCAGTACAGGAACCACAGTCATGGGGGCTTTAGTCCCTGCAATGTTTTGAATAAGGGCTGCCTGAATATAGGAACTGGTTCTTTTATTTTCTTGAACATATTTGGCCACTTTGATGATTAGGCCCTGCAGTTAGGGTTCCTCCCCACTTCAGAATAAGCCTTTTGGTTCCCGCAGTCCCATTAGTCATAATCTACCTCTGCTCCGTACCTGGCTCAAAAAAATGAAAAAAAAAAAAATAAAAAAATTAATAAAAAATGGTAAAAAATGCTCACCAATTCCAGAATATACTTATAAAAAATATGCTAGTACACACATGAATCCCAATTATTTTAAGTTGTGTCAATGTAGTCTTATAAGTAAAGTACTGAATGCTGTAACAGCAGTCTAGCTGCAATTTCAGTTCGTTTAGGCAGCATGTCGTTTCATCATAAATACTTGATAGATGTTACTGGCAGCTCCAATTTTACAACCTCTGGCAAGTTAAAGGTTATCTGAATGTTATGATCTCTTTTAGTGGTTATCTCTTCACTTGAATACTGCTTTAATACTGTTATTATAATCCCCTCCCAAGGAAGACATTTTAAATGATTTAAAAGAATGAGCACCTATTGCATATAACTAAAAATAATTCGTATTAATTGGCAAGTTAAAGGCTGGCAAACATCAATAGGAATCATGTAATTTGCAATTTGTAACTGAATAATCTGCATAAATTAATCACTGCTCAAAATTATAAAATATATAGTGCAAAATGCTAATAGCAAGATTTTTTGTCCTTTTAGCTGCTGTAGGTATGAGTGGTTCATACAAAGTACTTGAGATAAACATGGAATGACAAGTAGGGTTGACGCATCCATCTTGGCCTGCACATTTTGTAGAAATGTTTTACATGCTGACAACTGCATTGTTCTTATGTACGGATACTTAATAATGATTTATCTACAGTCGTTGACCAGTAGCTGACCTTAACCGAGGTGGGGGGGTGTCCGTGAGGAACTAGAAGTAGGCAATGACACCTAGGTGAAAGTAACTCAAAATTATCATAAACAAGCAAGGCTTTCAAAACACTAATGTGCAGACAGGAATTTAAGCATTATTACCACACCAGGTTTCAACTGATGAGAAAATGAATTGCTTCAAAGTTCTTTACAACCCAGAAAGATTTAAAATGCAGGTCCCTGCCCAACCCTGATAATTGACTCACACTGTGACTCTACATGAGTACTTTAACCAGCAAAGTTTGGTGTATACTTCAGTTTCACCTCTTACAAAGTACTGTTCTTTTTCTCATGGGAACAACAAGTTTGATGTACAATTCTGTTTAACTTTCCTTATATCAGGATGGGATATGGATATTCATGCAGCTACTGTTACAAATGCATCTAAAACACAATACCAACTCATTTCCAGAGAGGAAGCAGTGAAAAATACAGACTGATGATCAGAGATATTGTTGAACAAAGCAGCTTCCTGTTGTATTCAACCAGCATCTTTGCTGTGACCAGTAAACTATGTACCTCCTATAGCTAAGCTTGCAATAGGGACAAAACATTTAAACAGGCAGTAAGTGATATCATTACACAATATTACAGTTCTATGCATTTATGGATACATTGTAACATGTTATTGATAGACAATTTGAAAGAAAACTTTAAAATTTAAATTGATCCCACTATGATGTATTGAATGGCATCCTCAAACTTTCTTGTATGTCCTCACACAAACAACATCTTTACACTTGCAGGTCTGAAAAAAAGAAAGTTTATACAGGGAACTTAGAGAAAAGAAATATAATGAGGAATTATAGCAATACTTCTAGAAAGTTTCACGTGAATTTAAAGGGTATCCTTTCACCTTAAACTACAATTACTGTAGTAGTCCACAGAAATTCTCAATTGGCAGAACTCTTTGACTGAGAGCTGGTTCAAAACATGCGGAGCACCAAAGCTCATATTTTATGGCATGTTGTGTACTGAGCATGTTTTGTTTACACATCTAGGTCTTGTTTACTCACCCTGAAGCAATAAACAGGTTGTTTCTGGATTAGGATGAATTTTAGACAGTTGGGGGAGGGGCTTAAGTACTGTATGAAGTACCCTGTAGGTAATAAGGGAATTGGAACTGTTTGAGGTGCCAGGATCAGGCCTTAAAGCTCTTTTTCTAAGGCAAATAACTAGAGGGGGTAATGACAGTTGGAATGATGTAATTTTTCTTATGCTGATTGTTCAACAATTGTGGGATAATTGGCCTGGTGCCAATTATCTAACCAATGATCAGTCAAAAAATGATTTAGAAGTGACCATCTGTTCTATGAAATTATAAATCTTGGCCTTACTGCATAATAATAACAGCATGGAATTACAGATCAGAATAATTTGAGTTATGCTTAAAGAACCAACACCCAAAATGTTGACATTTTGAGGCTACTGGATGTACTCTATCCTATTTCTCTGCGTTCTTACTTACCATTTTACTTAAATACAAATCACAACATTACTGATGTTAATTAAGCTCAAAGCCTCCTCTCATCTCATTGCTAGTATATTTTCTAGCACTAGGTGATCTTCATTAACAGGGACTTACGGTTATAAGGTCTCCAGCTGCATTGATTTCTCGTTCATAGATGGCTTCTGCTGATTCTGGGTTCTTGATTGGCCACTCCTTCTGAATTAGTTTTCCATTCTCCCAAGTAAAAACAGTCTACAAGATGAAACATAATAATAACATTATGAGGTACATTGCAAAAGTTTTGTTTTCCAACTCTTTGCAAGTTTGACTTACAGTACAGTATACAGTAACTGATCAGTTATTTTAGAATTCTCCACTTACTATTCAATTTTGCCTTTTTTAACTTTTTCTTTAATGTTATAAGCCTTCCAGTATCTTTGCCAGTGACAGCACCAGGTGGAGCAGGGACACGTGGGGCATTTGAAGCCCCCCCCCCCCAGTCAAAGCCTTTACCACAAGATGTTCCTCCAATCCAGAGTCACCCTGAAACATACAAGGTGCATTCGATTTAGTGGCTCAAACCGGCTCAACCAGTTCCTTGACTGGATGATATCTGACGTAAAATACGTCACACAGCTCAACTAGACCACCTCGGAGGGCTGGTCGTTTTGGCCGGCTCATGTTGTGACATTTTGATGAAGTTAAGACCTCTTTTCCAAAAGTTAGAAAATTGGCTGAGCCAGTTGAGCTGGCTCGAGCCACTAAATCGAACGCACCTACTGTAATTTTGCACCCAGAGGTATTCTGGGCTTGTGGAGCTTCACTCCCTGGACCCCTTCTAGATTACTTATTCCCCCCATTTTAACCTGCAAGTTCCACAACATTCTCATGATACTACAGCTACATCAGTGATGTTTTGGTTGCACCACAGACATTTCACTGGCTGCATGATTTGAAAAATGTGCTGGGAAGGGGGCAAAGGAAATTTTTTGAATTTTAGAGGTGCCTACATGCAAAATGGTGGCATTTTTCAAGTTGATAGATCAGCCAACACAATATATGTTGCCCCGGAAAATGTCTGCATTGAAGCTCACCCACTTGCACAATTTTAACCTGTAAATGATTGAAATCATTGGCTCTTTATTGTTACCCTCAATTAATGATGCCACACAGCCCAGCAATTATATAGGCCTTGCACATTTGCATGAACCACAACTGATCCACATTGTGCTGCTATGTGTTGAAATTTTGGAACAGGCCTGATAGTAACATGCCAAACAGGCATATATTTGCCTTTGGTTTTGCAAGTTGCCTTGTGTGAACATTACTTGGCTGCTCACATTAGAATATTTTTGATACTGGCTACAAAGTTAAGCTACTCTTTGTTGCAATCAATGAAACAAGTTTGCTTTGCATATGATGTAATTTTTGGTTTCAATGAAAAGAGAAACCTATGCATCATGATGGCGTGTGTGTGTATGTATGTGTGTATGTGCATGTGTGTGTATGCGTGTGTGTGTATGTGTGTGTGTTTGTGACATTTTGCTTGTTTACACGATACATTGAGAAAGGAAGATCTGACAGTTCTCAAACTTGGTACACAGATACCCCATACTGAGAGGAAGAACCTTATTTATTTTGGTTGAGGTCAAAGGTCATCTGGGGTCACAGGGGGTCAAAAAACTAAATCCTTGTTTACACAATATCTCAAGATAGGAAACTTGGATAAATTTCAAACTTGATATGTAGATGGGTTATGATGTAAGGAAGTACCCTATTGATTTTGGTAGAGGTCAAAGGTCATTTGGGGTCATGTGGGGTCAAACCCCGAAATCCTTGTTTACACGATATCTCACGGTAGGAAACTTGAATTAATGTCAAACTTAATATGTTGATGCATTATGATGTAAGGAAGAACCCTATTGATTTTGGTGGAGGTTGCAGGTCATTTGGGGTCACGTGGGGTCAAACCCCGAAATCCTTGTTTTCACAATATCTCATGGTAGGAAAGTTGGATTAATTTTAAACTTGATATGTTGATGCGTTATGATGTAAGAAAGAATCTGATATATTTTCATGGAAGTCAAAGGTCATTTGGGGTCACATGGGGTCAAACCCTGAATTACTTGTTTTCACAATATCTCATGGTAGGAAAGTTGGATTAGTTTTAAACTTGATATGTTGATGCGTTATGATGTAAGAAAGAGTCTGATATATTTTCATGGAGGTCAAAGGTCATTTGGGGTCACATGGGGTCAAACCCTGAATTACTTGTTTTCACAATATCTCATGGTAGGAAAGTTGGATTAATTTCAAACTTGATATGTTGATGCGTTATGATGTAGGAAAGAACCCTATCAATTTTTGGTGGAGGTCGAAGGTCATTTGGGGTCACGTGGGGTCAAACCCCCAAATCCTTGTTTACACTATATCTCAAGGTAGGAAACTTGGATTAGTTTCAAACTTGAAATGTTGATGCATTATGATGTAAGAAAAAAACAGATTTATTTTCATGGCGGTCAAAGGTCATCTGGGGTCACATGGGGTCAAAACCCAAAATCCTTGTTTACACTATAGCTCAAGGTAGGAAACTTGGATTCATTTCAAACTTGATATGTTGATGCGTTATGATATAAGCAGCTTGTTTGCAGAATATCTTAAGGCACAGTATGAAATTTGGCTTTTTGAAAGTAGAAATGTTTTGGTTAAAAGAAAAACCAGTTACTAACAGGTGGAGTCAAAGGTCACTTTGGGTCACCAGTTGTTGCAAGAAATGTAGCATGTCATTGAAAAGAGCATGTATGTATCATCGAAACCTCAATGCATTTTTGCATTCTGGTTAAAGTTGAAGTTTCATGCTGTGTCATTGCTTCTTTAGAAAGCAACATAGACACCCCAGTAGTTCAAAGGCAGTGTGGGGTGTAACTGGTATCTGAGTTTGTTACATAATCTGTGCTTTTAAATGAGCTATGTTTTCATTATGTTCACCATGCCTGAAAAGCAATGAACCCATGCTTGACTGGCCTGTAATAGCTAACCCCAAATATTATGTAACTTTTTTTAATTTTTTATCTGTTACTGTCAACCAATTAATCAGAAGTGAAACTTGACTCTCTATATCAAGTGTGCATGTAGTGAGGTTCATTTCCTACCTGAAGCAGTAAGAGGTAATCAAGCAGGAAAGAGGATGTAACAAAAAAAAGAAGGAATGTTTCATCATGTTATAAAGGAGGTACAGACTGTATGTATTTGAAATGCAGGGTTTTCAAAGGGTTCCACAGGGCAGTGAGTTTGGGTTTTCAAATGCAGGTCAAACCTGTGAAATGTGTGTCACTTGGGAGGTATTGGATTTAATGTTGATGTGGGAGGGAACAAATGAAACAAAGCTGTAAAGCTACTCATTTATTTCAGCAATTGTCCCCTTGAAAAATAAAACAAAAGCCCTCCAAAACAAGTATGTGGTACATTGCTGTAAATCCATGAATCCCTCATACTAGCCACTCTCTGCATTTCCCCTACAGTATTTCAATGTTGGTTGGGAAAAACTGACCAGTCCTGAGTATCTGACAACATTGAAAGGGGGAGGGGATTATTTTATTTACTTAAATTTGTGAGGATTGTAGGTTTGGAGAATTGGAACACTGCGGTGAAAACTAGATTTGGCCTTTAAAAATAGTTAACATGTTTAACACTCTTTGCACATGGGTAAATGCATGAAGACAGGGACTATAGACATGGATCTGTATACTGTACTTGACATAATTTGGTCAAAGTAGGTACTGTAGGCCTACTACTTATTGTGTAAATGGTACACTATGTCTTTGGTGAATTTTAATTTAGGTGTGAAAGACAAACAAATACCTTTCCCAATCACATTGAGTGTATCAATTGACTATTTATATTTGACCAAATGAATATTATTAAGAGGATCCTTCAGGAAAAAAGAATTTAAATTAGTATGTGTGCCATTTAATTCATGAAGTATTACTGTATGAATGAAATGTAACAAAATTTTGTATACCTTTAATGCAGTAAATGAAATGTGTATTCATTTTTTTTATTTTTTTAAAACAACATAGTGAAAGGCATTTGGTGAAAACAAAAGGATATTTCAAGACTTAACTGACAAAATTTGATGTTTTTAAAATGACGTATTGTGGTGACAGTTTCATAATCCCTTCAGCCATATTCTTACATTCCAACATCGTTGCAATAATGTGTACCAAGGTAAACTGATGTCTTTGTACTTCAGAAATCTACAAAATGTCACATATGGTTGCAATTTAAAACAGAAACCAGAGAAGACTGTATGCACGCCTATACATTGTACAGAGCATAGGTGAACCTATGAGAAACATGGTAAAATTGTTCATGTACTGTACCATATCAGGAAGACACTAAGACCCCTTCTGGCAGTGTAAGAGGACACTATTGTACATTTCTCATCGTTGCTTTGACTGCACACTGCCGTGACCCAAGGCATATAATTATATGCTGTGGCTCTTATTTTATATTGGAGAGGCCTCATGAGACTGCATTTATTGACTACTGTTGTCTGAAATAATCATAAGATGCCTCATTTCCATTCAATGACAAAAATCAACACTACATATCTGTCTATCATAATTGAGCCAATAGACAGGTTACATAAATGGGATCTAGTGTCAGACAAAATGTGTTTAAGAGGTCACCTTGATGGAAGGTCAAGTTTGCTTTTAAGTATAGGGTCAGGCATTCCCCTTTGAGATGCCTCTCATGACAGGCAGGGATACTGTAGAGATATTGTATAATCCCCAAACCAAAGAGCTAGGGGGCTACTAAGCCCACAATATATATTCCTAAACACACAGCAGTTACATACATGTACATGTATGCCTATATACTGTGAGAGTATATTGGCATACATGGTTTATGGAACTTGCTACACAATCAAATTGTATGTACAGTACAGTATAAAAGCGACGGTGTAATATGTACTGTACGGTACTGAGTGCTTTGATTACACATGGGGTCCTGTAATACCTATATCACCATGACCTGGCAAAAAACTGAGGTACTCAGGCTTCAACATTTTTTTTTTTCATACTTGCCCCGCAGGCTAGCTGTTTTCTCAATCTACTTGCCGGCATAAATATCTACTTGTCCAATTCAAATCTGTTGAGTACATATATAAGTCTAAAAGTACAAATGCCAGTTTGCACAACTCAAAAATTTAAGGGTGGGGTTACTTGGCTGGTGCTCTGCAACATTGAGCACGGTAGTTTCCCGAGTGATTTTTTACTTGTCCCAGGCTGTCGGGGGGGGGGATTTGTCGAAGCCTGGAGTTACTGTATTATGATGTCTGGATGAGGATAAATTTTCAATGGTTTTGGGAGGGGCTCAGAGAATTGAAACTGTGGTGAGAGAATTAGGTCCTCAACATGAAACTTGGTAGTCTATCTAACACAAAATTCTGCATACCACACATCACCTGTGCTACGTCTGTACATACATACACTACTGTACAGTACTCCTGTTAGAATGCTACACTGGTACTGAAACTATGTACTTTACACAACAGTCACACACTGTGCACTTCATAGTCATACATTTTTATATCATTTTATGGTACAGTATAGCTGGCAATAAAACCTACTGTAGACAGATGCCTACTACAGTACAGTACTGTATGTGTGTACGAATGTTGAATACTCAAACTATATACCCTTGTTCTGCCCTTCATAAATTTGCAACATATGGTACAGTATTAGCAAGGAGTAACCCTGTTTTGCATTACTTCTGTTAGCTGTAATTAATTATAAGTGGGACTTCGGTATTGCATGGAGAAGAGTTCTGGGAGGGGTCTAGGAGGCATTAAAAATAAAATAATCGTAGAAACACTCAAGTTCACAGCAAAAACCTGTATGGGGCTGGTTTAGGACACTGTCTTATTCAGGATTTGTATTACTGTACTCTAGAACTGAACTGTCACAGCAGCTACCCTCCATAGATGTTTGATAATTGGAATGTGCAAATGACAACATAAAATGCAATGAAGTCCCATCAGCATGGGAGGAAAATGCTGGGAAGCTGGCTTCCCTGCAAATCCTCGAGGGAAATTTATGCATTTGGAGCGGAGCTTCCCTTTTCTGTACATGAAGATATGCAGAAAAAGGTGGGATATTCCACTCATACTTCTAGGGAAACAGTTTTATTCCCTTCCTGGAAATACTGTAACCATTTTTTCAGTCCTGATGTTGATCAGTTTGGGTAGTACAGTAAAAAAAAAAACATTGTTCCTGCTGCTTGCCCCAGCCTATATTCATTTTTGAGAAAATCTCAACAATTTGCCTTATTACCAGGCAGGATTCTCACTTTTCCTTTTTTTGAACAGGAAAATCCTGATTAATTGGGATATGGATGAAAAACTTTTACAGCCACTGACTTTTTCATGCATCTGTTACATTTTACAATGTTGACCAGACTGCATTAGTACTTTGACCCCTATCTCTCCAATGACATCACAACAATTAATAACAGCAGAAGAACAACTGGCTTTTATGTCACTAGCTGAATGTTAAGTATTAAATCCATTCTATAAGTTCTTTCACCCCACACCATTAACCTGATAATATACTTCAGAAGTCCTGAAAATGCTTCTTCTCCATACTTTATGTTGCTTAGATTCCATACCATGTTATACCATACAGTGTCATACCATGTAAAATATGTGGAGACACATCCATGCACTTGTCTCAACCATGTGTCAATTATCTCTGTTGCTGCATTGAATTGAGGAACCCAAAGGAAGAAAGACTAGTGGCAACTAATCCTGGATACTAAAAAAAAGATTTTTCTTGGCAGATATCAGCATTTCTTGTAAAAGCTTGCATCTTACTGCAAAATTTAGTAAGCCAAATAGAATCATCAAAATTTAAATTACATTTGTAAAAGATTGTAAAACTGAACACAAGCATCAAAACTTCATGACATTGATTTGTGATCTCTTCATTTTGTACATAATTGGGCATCTGGGTTAGCGTTTAATCTAAGACTAACATAAGTTTTAACGCAAATTCAAACAAAGGTAATTCCTTTCCCATGTTGGTTTTTGAGATATTGATAGCAATTGAAGTTGACACAGATTCTACAAAAGGTACAGTAAACTTGAAGCACGCAGGTGTGATCTGTCATTTATCCACATTGAAAGCAATTGTCTTGTTTTTATTTTCCATGTTGCGTGACCTTGGATTTACTTGGTACAGTATATGCAAGCTTAAGGTAGGGATGCACCGGATCCAAAATTTTGGATCCGGCCGGAACCGGATTTTGCCGGAACCAACTTGAAATCCGGCCGGATTTTTTCCGGCCGGAACCGGATTTTTGCAATTCAGATGAATAAAGTGAAATTCAGAAAAGCAGAGAAACTCTGGGATAGGAGTTTTCTGCTTTGTGATGTAATGTTTGTGAAGGACTAATGGGAAATGTCTATAAATTTGTCTTCAAGTGTTGTACAAGTGTATTCAGCTAATTTTTTAACCAAAAATTGCAGTATAATAGAAAAAAGGCATGAAAAACTGTCCCTGCAGAAGTACAGCAAAACTGTTGCAAAGCGGGGCAAGTAAGAGCTCTTTGTATTTTCCCACCTTAAGTGAGTATTTGTAGAGAAAACTCCTGAGGGAATCTTGAAAGTTGTTTTGCATACCAGTTTGTTCTTGTTGAACTACAGTAGATCACCACTTGTTCAAAAAATTGTACAAATTATGTAGACCAGTAATACTTGGCAGAGAGTCCTTGGATAGTGATAACTGAATGGACTGCTCATATGTACTGTAAAAAGACTCTAGGGTTAAGGTTTTTAACTACGCACAGCACTATTGTTTTATACACCATTTCTAGTATTTAAACATTCCATGATATCTAAAAACTGAAGCACATTTGTCATCAATAACTTTTTTGGCAGAGTTACTGTATATCACAAATTCTGACATTACGTATTATATGTTTGATAACATCATATTTAGTGGTCAACCGATCATGCTATAATCGGTAATGCCCGATTACCGATTAATTAATTTAACAATCGGCCTGATGCCGATTACTTAACAGATGATCGGTCGAACACTAATCATATTGTGTATACTTAAGTGTGTGTGATTAATTATTAGGGACAGAAAACATTGATATTGACCCCAAAGGCAACTTTAATTTGTACATAATGAGTAATGTCTTCTGAAATTCAAGATGAAACACATTTCCTGCTTGTACTACACAACTTAAATGGGCAAGTAATTGTTAAAAAGTAAAGTGAAGTGTTTAAGTGTGTGTATTTGTTGACAACCCAATGCAATTAAACAAAAACACTGCCTTGAATGATGTGATTGTGTACTTAACTGTAATATGGATTATCCATTTTGTACAGTACGACTGTGCACTGCAGTAGACTTATTTAAATTGCATGAAAGGTCTTTTCATCCATTCAGTTTATTTCACACGGTTGGAGGAATTTGAAGTCATATTTGTTACATGTACATCTAATTCAGTTACTTAACTTTGTTGCCTGTTTGGTCCAGTAATTTTTAAGGCGCTAAATAAAGGTGTTCAAATGTTATATACTGTAACATGCACTGACAAGCTATAATTTATGAACTTTAAATTAATTCTGTGACAGTTCCTGCAGTTTTCATGTTTGTTTTAACTCAGATCATGTACATAATGCTACCCAAGCTTACAGAAAAATCCGGTTCCGGCCGGATTTAAAAAAAACCAGAACCGGAACCGGATATTTTTCCACTATCCGGCCGGATTATTCGGCCGGACCGGATATCCGGTGCAGCCTTAAGCCTTAAGGCATATCAAGTTTGAAATACAGCATATGGAATTTTAAAATTTGGTTTAAAATTTCAAAGAAAAACAAAACATTTTATACAATTGATGCAAATCCATCACATCACACCTTCTTGCTCCAAGTTTACATTTTGTAGTCAACTTCAATTGCAAGTAATTATCTTGAGGACTTGGTCCTACACTATTCAACTATTAATGGTAACATATTAGATGTGCCTGCAGTATGAGCCATGCAGGCTTTAACTATTCCTACAGAATGAAAGATTTTCTGTAGATATCTTATGTTAAAACATGGTTTCCAAACTTTGAGGCTGAGGCCCCTGAGGCAAAAGTGAGGCCCCTGAGGCAAAAGTGAGGCCCCTGAGGCAAAAGTGAGGCCCCTGAGGCAAAAGCAAAGTACTTTTTGTCGGGTAGCCAACAAGTTCCAAACTATTTAAAAATTTGTCATTCCATAATCAAAAACAGGGTACTGTACCACTCATTGCTAGGTGCTAGGGATGATATCATACTTACCTAAACCAGGCATGAACTTAACGTATGACTTCACGAAGTCATACGCAACCATTTGTACACAGCTGTCACTCTAGAAACAATAGGCTAGCTACAGGAGTCCAACTTGTTTTTCTGTTTGGGCAAGGGGGGGGGGGTATATATTACAGTATTTGGGGTCAAGATCATAATAAAATGGGATCATAAAATGGGATCACCCAAAAAAAGGTTTTGAACCCCTGGAATAGAATGACAAAACATGATCCCCATTATCCAGTCCAAAAAGATTTTAATTCCTTTCAAACCCCATCTAACTTAACTAAATTCACAGGGATGAAAGACCATACTGTATAGCCTGTGACTGTGCTGTCACCGTCAAGTCACATTCTTGTTGACTGTTATGAATACTCCCATATTCACCAGAAATGCTATACAGTGCCCCACCTAAAAAGTTTATTTGAACAAGCAGATCTTTGGCTTTCTCAAGGAGAGCAGACTTTATAGAAATTTTTGACATGACTTCAACTTTGCTATCTTTTTTGTGGAAATTGTCACTCCCTCCATTTTTACCAATTTTTGGTACTTTTACTTCAACATTGTAACTTTTTCTTACTTGGTTGACACTATCATTAGTGTTGGTGTTGGTGTGTCTTTATGTCCCGTAGAACTAACTAACTAACTAACTAACTAACCTTTCAAGAAAATTTACTTACTTTCTGTAGAGCTACCAGTCAGGTAATTTTTAGCGAAATTCAGAAATTCACGCAGCATGATGTTTGTACATGATTCCAGCTATAACCCTTCAGACAGTCAATTTTAACCCTGCAAAAAGTCAATTTTTGAAAACAACTTACTTTGACTTTTCTGCCATCAACTGTGGTAGTTTCAAACTCCTGACCAAGTTCAAACTCTACCTCTGAATTTTTAAATGTTGATTTTTGAGCTATTTTGAATTTTTTGCCATCATAGGTGATGTCGTTTGTATTTTTAATAGTAGCACCAATCTTTCGTGTTGCAAGTCCGACACCTGTGAAATAAAATGGAATATTAAAGATAATGCATTACTGTCAAACTTCATACTGTAAAAATCAACCTAAATCATCTGTGTTATACTAATCTATCATGATGTACAATGAAATCTGACTGATGTCAGCAGACTTTTCATTAGCTCCCCAGAGTTGATTGAAGCATCAATGACATGTCCAACACCAAAAGACACTTGCAAGTTATTGTCTAAACTCCTTTAAATAACTTAATTCACTTTAAAGAGGAAATGCAATCAACTCAACTTCAACTGGTGTAGTTAGACTGTTTCAGGAAGGGAGGGGGGAGCAGGAGGGGGCCCAAAGAAGATTTGTCATCCTTTCATGGAGGGTAAAATCTCCCCCCCCCCTTTCACTTCCATAAAACTAAAAAAATGTCAGTATCTTGGTTTTCAATTTAAGAAGAGGATGTTTGGAAAGTTTGCAGCAATGTTTGAACTTCAATTACTACTTTAGCCTTTAAAACTCTTCAGATTCCACTTTTAGGGGCCTTGAATTAAATTTTTGCCCACCTGAAACTTTGGCCAAGAGCAACATCAATTTAAAGAAAATTGTGATCATTACATAAACATTGCCTCTTGACTTTATTAAGCTCTTGCTTCAGAATAACTTCACTGTGACTGCTTGATATTGAACATGACCTAAACTTATCTCACCTTTATTTATGCTGTTGTTGTCGGAATTTTTTTTGATTTTGTCTGATCACCACACTTTATTGTCAAAACTATAGGGACTTTACATTTGTGTTTGGATAATAATGCAAGTTTGTACTGGTTTAAGGTATGTATTTGGATGAGGGACAGATACGTACCCTATGATAACCTAGTTTTCAAAGGAAAAAAAAAAGAAAAAGGGAACTGTCAGAGGCCAACAAGGGCTCAGGCTCCACCATTGAAATTTGGTTGGGTTTTGAAATTACACCTGTAGTATCACACTAAATTTCAGCAGAGAAGTTGCCAAGGTGAGGGTGGCATGTGGCATGTTCCCCCCTTAAACCTTTTTCCAAATAGCAATTACAATGAATTGTGGGATATAGTTTTGGGTGTGCATCAATTTTTACCACCTTAAAATGCCATTGACAAAAATGACAAACACAAAACTCTATCCCACAATCCTTTGTAATTGCTATTTGGAAATAGGTCTATGGAAATTCCTCCCCCCATGTGACCCCCAAATGAGACTGGATATCAAAAAAAGTGCCTTCTGTAGTCTGAGTGTGACCATCAGATTTTATGATTTGATTTTTCTTTGGATACGAAAAGGCATGCAGTAATATCTAAATTCTTCAAATGAAAAAAACAATCACCCCAAACCCCTAGCTACCATGGGAAATGCTATTTTAGCTGTCTGAGGGTAAAATTCTCAGAACGTTCTACCCCCATAAATTGAAGGAGGCACTTATCTCTGGAAGCCTTTTAGGCAACCATGGTATCCCCCTCCCCCCCAAATGAAAACTCAGGTTTTTGGACACTTGATTGCACAAACTTATTAAGAACTGATTTGAATTGATGAACTTTGAAAAACAAAATGCAATACAGATTATTTCTGATTACATTGTCTCTTTCCATGAAGGTCAAACTCTACACAGTTTTATCATGTACTCATGATGCTGTCTGGATGGGATTGAAAAAGAATACATAAAACTTCATTAATGAGAACTTGGGATGGTTCCACCTCATTGTAGAGGAGTTATGATAGTGATTTACTTTTCACGCCTAATTGGTGATCATCTACATCTGACCACTTTGCCATTAGCCATGTGCATGCCATACAATTTGGTACATTTTAAATTTACTAGGACCCAGATATCATTTGTAAGATTCCTATTGACAAAATCTGGTCCAGCTGAATGTAACCAAGCCAGAGTTGTCCTGTAAAATCTGGTCCAACTGGATTCAGTAGGCCTACACCCCATAATGGGCCTTTGCCTATCAAATGCCCCAGAATTGATCTTCTTTTTTGAAACTAAATTTAGGCCATGAGTTTAGTGTACTGTAAATTTCTTTGTTTTGAACTTGCATGCACATGAAAGTAGGAGTTCATAGGTAAACTCTTGTGTAACTTGAAACATGCCATGGCCACCATATTAATCAGAACTTTCAGGAGTGGAAATTGGAAACTGCATGGGCATGTGCAGAATAATCAACCAGTCACATGCACTTATTATTAACAGGTGGATGGCCATGGTAGCTGCAGATAAGCTGAGAAAGTGTCCAAGGCCAAATTAATCAGCACTGCAGTACAACTACAATGAAAAGATATCTTTCAGTAGCTTCCTATCATAACAAAGTTACATGCTGACACGGTTTATGCTGTAGCAATACATGATGAATTCTGCAAAAAATCGGCCTAGGCCTAGGCTGTGTATGTATTCGTGTCGTTTCTCAAGAGTTAGTTTTACATTCCTCATACATAGCCTACCCAACTGTTGCTCAGACGAAGGCCTATATGCGTCCGGTACTACATTTTGAAACACAATGCATTCCAAAAATATGAAATCAGGAGAAATATTTTGTGAGTCAAACCTCAAAAACATGACTTGGGTAGACTTGGCTTAAATAGCTTGGAACGTCTTTCTGTTTAGGCCTAGATAGGCTAGCTCAATTATGGATTATGCTGTCCTGACCTCCGACATCCCATTTTGCCTCCCGCGGCCACAAGACATATTCACATGAGACAAAACAATTAAATTTGGTAAGTTCAATCTCTTACCCAGCACTTCCATAAACTTCTCGAAATTTTCATTTTTCTCAAGCTTCCATTTTCCTACAAGAGCATCTGCCATTGTGATTTACAGAAGGTTTGTTTTTTCTCTCGAATATGAAGCTGACTCGGACGTTGTAAGGTATCGCACGGTGAGTGAATGATTATGCGGCAACTGGTTACCAACTGCGAGTAACTACAGTACTAGCTAGACTGGCTACCTGCGAGCTAATGCACAGAAACATAACCAGAAAATCTGTCGGTGCTGGGAGCTGCCACTCTGTGTACACTGTGTTTGTCAGTACGACATGGTACCAGTATATGAAGCTTGCATGGCGAGACAATGTTTACTTGCGGCTATCTCGATCAAATCTACATGCAGGTGCGACACGCCTATTTGAAGAGTTAATCGCGGCTGAGATAAATAAACCTCCACATTTCATTTATTAATTAGTTCAAGCTGCCTTGGATCGTTTCTCTTCCATGGGTCGATGCACTTTACCCGGTACTCGCGATGGACTCTTATCTCATCAGGGGTCATACGCGTGCCAGGCGGGGTGCAAGTCGGCATCGCTCTCCCAATTCGGGCAAAAGGGGGTGGTCCATTCGGGCAAAAAATGGGCAAAAATTGCCCAGGGTTGTTCAGGGGCGTCGATTTTGAGGAAAGGGGGACATTTCCCCCAATTTTTTCAGTGGAAGGGACACTAACGTAAATGTTCCCCCCACTTTTTTGTGACCTCAATTTAACAAGTTAGGTTCTACTAAAAGTACTATACATATAGGTTATGGAAGATGTGCTCTACCGCTGACGATCGATTTCTGTATCAATAATTACACGCTTACACGCCGCTGTGGACACCTTGGCAGGACAGGAGAAAAAAATCAGCTAGGTGTCCGCCCCCCCCCCACTTTGAAAATCAAATCGACGCCCTTGGGGCTGTGTGTTTGTTAAATAGCCTGGGCTCATTCCCCTCACAGCACAAATTACCCCATACGTCTATGTCAGGGTTTGCCACACCCTGATCAGATTGGGTTGATATGACACCCTGATGTAGGAGCATTCCACAGTAAATTAATCGACCAGTGGTGGGTCATTTATTTAAGTCAAATTTTATAGTCCGTGGACTGGAGCAAGGGGCCCACCTAGCACCCCCAGTATTGATGAAACAGGGATAGGAATGTTGTTTAAAGTGTAAATTTTCAGATTTTTTTCATGTTAACATTGATTCCTTAGGGATGAACTATGGTTTCTAGTATAGGTTTAAATGTTGATAGTGCTCCACAGCTGAGTGACTTATATTTTGGGGGTGGGGGAATCTAAATAGCAATAACTGATAATAATTGTTACATTTTGATGGATGACCCATCAAAATATTTGTCTTGATCAGCTCTGTCATACGAAAATAAATAAAACTGTAAATTATGTGCATAAAGAGGTCATAATGCAGAGTCAAAAAGTCACCAATTTTGAACGATGCCCAAAATGTAGTACACCCATTTTAGTACAGCCATTTCTTGATTGTATAAATCTTTTTGAGAATATAGAAGTATTTATTTTTTTGTTAGAATATTTTCCAAATTACCAACAATTTAGGTTCGTGCACTAATACGCACTCGAGTCTTCGGCTGTATGATCGTTTTATTCTTCAGTACCGTCTCAACAGCATTCATACTTTTCAACGCACATAGTTTTACAACTGTTATAGAGCAAGAATTTGGAAGAGTTCAGGCCCGTAGCCATCCCATGTGGAGGGCTTTTTTCCAAGATGTGGACTTTTTTCCAAGATGTGGACCTTTTTCCAAGTACGCAGGCGGTTGGCGCGTGCCTAAGCATGCATTTGCTAGGGGTCCGGGGCACGCTTCCCCGGAAAAGTTTGAAATCTGCAGATCTCCTGCAATCTGGAGCATTTTAGAGGACTTTTGAGCACAACAGAAGTCCTTTTCCCCAGGAATTCCACACAGTGAGAAAAAAATCATACATGTAATCTGGAAAAATGGACCTCCCTCAAGTTGGGATGGGTGGTTCGAACGCTCGGACCCCCCCCCCCCACAACTACGGGCCTGGAGTTTGCTCGCAATTACCACAGTTTATCCTAAACGCTTCTCTTTCATTGACGAGAGGCCAGGGGCGCCCCTATAGGTTTCGACCAGTGGGGGAGTGTGCTGGAAATTCTTCCCAACAAAATTGTCTGGTTCAATTCCCGACAAAGTATTTTCCAAAGACGATGAACCTACCGGGGTGGCGGGACCGAAAAATTTGGAAGGGCCCGAAGGAAGACTCTCTACGCCAAGCGTCAACATCGGCGTCAATATTTGCTCATACGCTGAAAGAGATATTTATACTCAAAGTTAGTCACAGACGTCAGAACTCATTTTTCAGTTTCTCTTTTTCAGAATACGGTTACACTGGGGTGCCCAAAGCTACGGTGTGTATTTTTGAGTCTAATAACTTGTACACCCATGAAGACGGGGACGTTTGAGTGCATCCTGGAAAAGATGTTTGTACTCAAACTTGGTTCCAGAGACCAAAATGGCTGTTTTGGGCAAAATTGGCAGGTTCTTTTGCGGAGAACTTTGGATATAATGTGAAAAACATGTTACTTTAACAATACAAACACTCAACAAGTAGAACCCAGAATGTCGGAGCGAAATACATTTTATTGGCACTTTTTGAGTTTCAGCCGGTGGCCTACATGGCATATCGAAATTAATTCTTCTATTAATCGTGCAATTTAAAAGGAAATGAACGGTTTCTGATATCAGGTATGAACTTTAAACAAGTTCTCTCTTAAATGCTTATTTTCTGTGAGTAACCTTATGTACTCCAAGTTTGTGCTTAGTACTACTGTAGTGTGACTGTCCGCTATATGTGGGTGGTTGGTTTGTTGAAGTTATATGTATTAGTGTGTGTTTGCCTTTGTCTTCTCGCAGTTAGGGCCACCTGCAGCGATGGAACGTGTTTAATAGTTGATCTTTTCACCTGTCCCTCGACGTCAGAGATCACATTGCATTGTTTTTAAGTAACATCCACATCAAGCAGTTTGAATACACATATTAGTACTTTTTAGAGTTCATCTTGACTCTTGGGTAAGATCCACTGGCAAGGGCTGGCACTAAGCGTAAATCCCGAAGGGACTCTCCAAGTGGCGTATAAGATATTTTAGGTAGGAAATGTGGGGAGCTGAAAAAAGGCTCAAAATTTTGTGGAGTTGCTAGGATTTCTGATGATTTGAAATGTTGAGTCGCTTAACGAAAAAAACTTACATTGAAGTGAAAAATGACAAAATGCAAAACAGAAAAACATAAAATGTATCATTAAGGTTTTCCGAATATGATTTTGGGCGTTCCATACACCTATCCTCCCGTCTGTCTATGACATCGTTCAATCGACACAATTCCAGAACTTTTTTACAACTTTTGCCAGATTTGAAATATCCTACCACTTCAGGCAAAGTGACGCATGCAGGACTATGAAGTAAGGCTGAAGATTTTTTTACTGAGTTGCCCGAATGTGTACTTTTAGCACCAATACACCTCTGCATTGCAGGAGAGGACTCACTTTCCCAAATCTTGAAAGTTGCATTTCTGAAAGTTTTAATGTTGGGAACTTGCATCTGAAAATATGTGGAGTTTTCAAGAGAAAAATTGCCTCCGACAAATTTGCGAGGTCGAACCTGCTTTGAAGTTGTGATGTCGGCGTTTCATACACATGAAAACATTCAGTGCCTGTATAGCAACTCGACATCTAGAAACGGCGCTTATTATCCAGCATAAATAATTACCCATATTCTGTTCGTAATTTTAATTACCTCTTATGAGCTTGCACGGGCACGTCAATCCTGCTAAAAGTTACAATCGGCTTTACAAACCTTTAGAAACAGTCAAAATATAGTCTTCACAACAGTGGCGGAGCTGCCATATGGTCAGGGGCGGTCGCCCCCCTGACGAACCAAAATCGTCTGTCGGCACCCTTTTATGGTTTTCACATAATTTACTCTTGCACTATTTTTGGCAAAAGACATAATTTAATAGCGTTGTTTTAAGGCCCAGATAACAAGATGCTCAATCAGCCACCAGTAACTGTACTATCTGCACTTTATTCCGATGAAAAGTATCATCTTCTGTTATATAGAAATAGGTTTTGCCGAAACGTATCTTCATGCTTTAAACGCACTAATGAATGTTTTTGCTGTGCTTAGTTCATAGCTTCCACGCCAAGCGTAATTAAAAGCTTACAAAATACACAGACTGACATTAAATTAACCTTCCTGGCCAATAAAAGATGTTGCATATGACCCAACAATCAGATAATTGTAGCGCAAATAGCCCTCTTGTTGTCGGGGAAAATTGTCAACATAGACAACAAGAAGATTTTATAAAGATACCAAAATAGCTTCCACAACATTTTCGAAATCATTTGAAAAGAACATTCAGGTTAAAATACAATAAAACTGTTATCATAGTGGTAATGGTTTAATCTTTATCTTCACAAAGTACCCCTTTATTACATTATTATCTTAAATCGAGACCTGACAATAACACACAAAATATAATAACTGCCTTCATACAAAATTGTGAAAGAGAGGGATAGAAACAAAGGCGTCCGCAGGTATAGGGGCAAGGGGGGAACTTGTCCTCCCCTGGAAAATAAAAACCTGAAAAAACGAAGAAAACATAAAGAAAAAGACGATGAAAAATTAACATCAATATTTCTGAACAGTTCACTCAGCGTTTTCTCTATTGATATTAGAAATGTCATTTCCAGCGATCTGAGAGGCATTTTGGGCCAAAATTTTCTTGTGCTCCGTGCCAACTCGTGGTGGCGCCGAGCTTTTCCCCCTAACAGAATTTATCCCCCCCCCCGAATTTTCTTCCGTGCCCATGCCCGTATCCATGGATAGAGACTTTAAACATGTTTTAATAGAAAAACTTGCTGAGGAGAAATGTCAAAGTAGTCTTCTACCAGGTGCGGAAAATCAAATGGAAAGTCTGAAAAACCGGAGCTTCGATCGTGCTTAGGCTCAGGGCATTTACTCCTTCGAAGCGCCTCTACAGACCATTTTTGCCCCCTCTGACCGAAATCCCTAGCTCCGCCACCGCTTCACAAAGTTCGAATCCAAATTATGATGTAATTTTTTTCTTTATTTAATCCTAGTCTACGTTACTGGAAAACGTTTGCAGCACTACAACATTAAAACAAGATCATTCTTCAACATATCCTCTATCCCCATTGGGGGATGCTGGGGGCTACACAATTTTTCAGCACCCATGCACTCCTGTAGTTATCTCACTATACTCCCCGGCGAAAAGAACTACGTTTCAAAAAGGCCGGGTCATACCGAAGACTTTAAACGGGGAAAGCAAGCCAGTGAGCCACAACTGGAAAAGGGGCCGTGACCGGCTCGACTTGGACCAATTGGTTGGACACGGGGATGAAGAACTCCATCTAATCAACTGAACTGCCAAAAGTACAACAAAGTCAGCTTACCTGCTTCTCAACCCTCTGACCTCTGCATCAGTAAGGGGTGGTCATGCCCATCAGTACGAGTCGGTCATATCTGTTGCCGTTCTTGACCACTGAAAAGAATTTTTTTCAAAGTCTCCTGGACTCTCTAGCAGAGAACCAAGGGACGAAATCAGCTGTTAGGAATTGTTGCGAAAAGAACAGGTACGTACAATTAATCGGCCCAGATATCCTTCCGACTGTCCGTGTTTTCTGATAACCTTCGCCGGAAAAATATTTTTCTTTTTTGGTGCAGTTTTGGTACTTTAAAGTAATTTGGTGAAAGAGGAAGTGTCGTCGCAAATTGCTTGAATGATTCTTATGTTTTGTGAAAATTTTAACGTGACTATGTGGCTTTTTATTTTTCGGGCAAACTTTTGAAAGAATTGCTGCCAGCTTATAAGTGTTTTTCTTGGTATAATTAGCGCGACGATGCGGACTGTTTAACAAGAAATTTCTGGAATGGATGTCGCTTTTGTATTGTATCTATTCGTTGTAAGAGTTAGGGATTAGCTTAATCGTTAGCTAGGTAGATTTTTTGGTTAACTAGTGCGCATGCATCGGCCCAATTAGATTCAAGTAACAATTTTTTAGACTCAAACGGTCTCCTGAATATTTTCAGACCCCTACCCGACATTCATATGTTGCAAAATTTTGTAAGGATGTCTGCCACCTCTTGGTGTCCATATGTCATATCGTATCTTAGTAGTATGCAGGGAGGTATTGAAATGAAGATACAACGTTCTTACACTCTTTAAAGTCATGCCCGTTTCTGACGCTTATCTTGCTTGTATCATCATAATTCCAGTCTCAGTGTTTTAATTAATCAACTGTAGGATAAGTACTAACACGCGGTTATGAGGGCCCAGGTGCCAGTGTTATGAAAATCTGCAAAAAATCTGATTTTTTGGCAGAGGTGTAGATCTGGTTTGAGGATGGCGGGGGGAGGGGGACTCAAAAATTTTCCAACAACTAGAACCACAGATCGTGTCGGTGGCCGGACTGGTCTATATGCAATCCATCCATACGTCGCACACCTAAACACGTACAAACAAAAATGCATACACACTCACATTGAATTACATACACACAAAATATAGATGGCGCATTATAAATGCAGTATTATTACTCTAGACTAGACTCAAATTGACGTTTTCTCAAAGTTTATAAAGTCAGCTGTAAACAAAAATGTTATATTTTGTTTATTCTACGGGTCGTTTTTTTTTTAAATCTGCCCGAGCAAAACGATATGTTTGCCCCACCAATACTTTCATTGGCAGTGCGATTTCCCCTGCCCCAGTGGCGTAGCTAGGATATGCTCCAGAGGGGGGAAAGGCATGAAATTTCCCCAAAACTTTCCTGGTCAGTGTGTATTTCATATAAAACATGCAAATTACAAGTATAACAACATTACCATGTCATCGTCATTATGTAATATTACCTGTATTTTAATCTTAAAGTATAACATAGAGCAATTGGAAATAAAAACTCCTATTTTGGTCAACAATATCTGGTTTATTTGTATGTACCAACGCAGTGGCGTACGCAGGATTTCTCTGAATGAGGGGCATGCAGTTTGTTGAGTGATGGCCAGCCTGGGCGAGGGGTCTAAGGGGAGAGGGACACCCCTCCCCTTTGAAACTTTTTGGAGTTTTTAAGGAGCCTAAATGCAAAATGGTGCAAGATTTTCGACTTTGACAGGAACAGTATTAAAATTTGAATTGTGGTGGTTCATGAGGATACAACTGAAACTTTTGTGTCTTCACATGAATTAGTATGTCATTTACGCTACCTTACGAAGTAAAACTTGTCATTAAATTTGTGTACTTTTAGAAGTCAAAATAAAGAGAAAAGAATATTTTTGAAAAATCAGTCCCTCCGATGGCCGCAAATAGCATTTTCCACTACGAAGAATCTAACGACAGGGGTGGCGCCAGCGGGAGGGGGGGGGGGCGGGGCATGGCCCCTGTCGGGGAACACTGCCCCACCCCACCCAGTCGGGGAAGGTCGGCGGTTTCGTCGGGGAGGCCTAAAAATTTTAAAAAAATAATAAATAATAAAAAAGCCCACAAAGACTGAAGTTACTGGATGGGCGATACAAAACAAACTTTTTGTTTTGAAATGCTATTTTAATACATATCGGAATCGATTTTAAATCACTTAAACTCTGTTTTACTCCATTCTATGTACCTTGTCCTATCTCTTCCCCCGTCGGGGAAGGACAGCAATTTTTCGGGGAGGCCTAAACATGAAAAAAGTAAAGGACTGAAGTTACTGGATGGATGAGCACAAAATTTTTTTTTGAACATTTTTTTTTTGTAACGCTATTTTAATGCATACCTGAATCGGTTTTAATCACTTCTTACTAGCTCTCCTATCCCTCATCCCATCTTAAATCAGTGCGCGCAAGGTCATGCCTCCGTCGGGGAGGGACTACCCACCCTTGGTGTTGAAAAAAATCCAATTTCGTCGGGGAGATTCATCTACAGACCTACGATGAAAGATGTGAGTCTGTAGTCACTCGAACGACCTTCTTCATCTTGCTTACTAGTGTACCATATTCTTCAAAGAAACTCACAATTCCGAACTCTCCTTACAAAAACGGACTAGGGGTTGTTCATGTGCGTGCAGTACCCAATGGTCTGCCATCTGGCCTTCCCGGGCAGCCGAATTCTCACAAAGGTAATTAATATCGGCACTGCCGTTTTCAGCTACAAATAATGATAAACAGTGGTGTGAGAAAATCTCCCCATAAGTCTGACTGAAAATTTATTTGAGGGCACCTTGTAACGTGCCATATTTTCAAATACGTTTGGGGCAAAGCCTTTTTATAGTCTTGAGTTCTGGCAGTCGCGTTAAGAATTTCATCTATTTAGTGGACCTTGCAAGTTAATTCAACGAAGATTCTTAATACAGTCAAAAACATTTTATTATGTTTTCAATTCCGTTGCATAGTCCCCCCCCCCCCCCCGGAAAAGAGACAGACCATTACATCTAATTAATTAATAAATTAGCAGTGCCTTTTATCTGGCACTTTTCTGATCATTAGCAAGTTGGGTTTTTTCTATATTGAAGTGAATTTAGTGAAACTTTCATTTTAAAGGGAAGCTCAAAATAACGACTGCTTCATTTCTAGTTACAAGTCTGGGAAATGCCATTCCGGCTATCTTAGGGGTTAGATTTCTTAACAATTTTCTGTACGCTCCGCGCTAACTGATGGTGGCGCTTCGCATAGATAATGTTTTAGTCGAACAGATAACTGAACAGAACAATGCGTGTTTGAAAATAATTCTTCCTTTTGAGCAGTATAATGAAGTGAAAATAGTTTTATTGCGAAAGAAATCTGAAAGTAAGGACTTCTTTAATTCTAGTTACGAGCCCAGGAAATGCCATTTCCTGCTGACGGGGGTTCTCCATTTTTCAAAAAATTATGTGAGCTCGACTAAGATAATCTTTCGAGCAGGATAACATTTTTTCGGACAAAAGAACAATTCTGCCCGCTCATAAATTCAGCTGACACGCTCCCGTACCCTATGACAATAAATAAAATATAAAGCTTCAAATAAAGGCCTATGCGAAGCCAATTTTTTTCCTCGGGAGAATGATCTAATATGGTCAGAGGGCCTAAATCTGCATGATGATATTCAGAAACCTCAACAAAACTACAGAACACCCCTACTTGATTTTCCTCATGAGACCGTCAGATTCCTCCATAAAACCCCCAAACCGTCATAAAATTACACTTTTTCTCCAATATTAGCTTAAGATTGTTAAAAATAGCAAAATTTTCCAATTTCGATGGATAAATCGTACAATAAATAACCCAAGCCAACTCTGTTAATCACCCGGCATACTACCTAATTTTGCTCCTGAAAGGCATATCACTTAATGAAAGAAACCAAATTTTTCATTATAACCTTACCAAAAACCAAATTTTCTTTCATTAAAATCCAAAATTTCTCAATCAGAATAAGCTCTTAATTTTGAAAGATTCGTTCAAAAAAAAAGAAAAACTTCCCGGGCAAACTTCTAGTCTCGTCTCAAAGCCTTAGTCAGTTAGTAAGTAGGTCTTGTATGATTCAATGCCTAACCCCAAAAAGAATTTCAGCTGTCGCACATATAACGTTTTTGATTTTTCCCTTATGAAGGACAGATTCTTCAATAAACACCCAAAGTTTTTTTAATACCAATAAAAGCCAAATTTCTTCCATAAGTTTAATTTTTACTTCATTAAACTCCAGATTTTTAAGTGTTTGTTAAAAAGAAAGCCCAAACTTTCGGCGCGCTCGGCGCGCCTCAAATTCTGCAAAGTCAAGTTCAACTGGGACATAACATTGCCTTTGTCGGGGCCTTGAAATTCTTGCCCCCTGTCGGGCAAATCCTAGCGCCACCCCTGTCTAACGAGTCGATATCTTCTTTAGTCGTTATCAATAAAATGCTCACTTCAAAACCACCATTGAATGCGTCGGAGCGTAAAGAAAATTTCGAAAAATTAGACCCCTCAGATGGCCAAAAATTGCGTATTCATGTTTGTAAAGAGAATCTAAACATACAGTCTTTACTTTAACCTTTTGTTTGAAATACTAAAAAAAAACAGGAATATGCTAATTGATCAGAAAATTACCACAAAAAATGTACTATCACTATTAGGCCTATACGTAATGGTCTTGCTTCTTCCGGAGAAACTATACAGCGAATTGAAACTATGCTAATGCCTCTCTATTGTGACTGTTGGCTAAACTGGAAACTGGAAAAAGGCCGTGGCCGGCTCGACTTAAACCAAAAGGTTGGAAACTAGGCCATGAAACTCTTATCAAGCTAGCTAACTAACTTGGTTAAATTAAAGATCCGCTGAACTGATGAAATTTTCTGTGACTGATCGAATTCCAATCTGTTAATGATTTTACCCCTAACATGTCTTGCGTGATAAATGGCAAACTACTTCTCGCCGCACCTGAACACCCTCCGCTCCCCTGTCCCCGTCTTGTAGGTCGACGTCTCTGCCAGCCAAGGAAGGAGTCTACGGGGTAAGCCCTCCCTCTTAAAATTTTTAAAAAGGTAGGTGTTCTTATGCAATCGGTGTCACCAGTGGTATACAGAGACTAGCTTTTGAAGGAAAAATTTTAATTTGACAGAATTTGCCTATTTGTAGGAATTTAAAAAATTGGCATCACTGAAGGGCCTTGCAGAGACAATCCTTCCCCTTCGAAAATTTTTGAAAAGTTATGTGTCCTTACATGAAATCTGGGGCCCCATATTCCATCTTTTGAAGTAAAATCTGGGTAACTTAAGTATGGCTACGTATTTTTAAGAACCAAAAAATGGCATCCGTGAGGGGGAGGAGGGATGATGGCCCAATCCCCCCTCCTTTGTGGGTCACTGAAAGAAGACCTAATATTGGCTAGATCACACAGGATATCCTGTTAGAACAGCAGTCTGTTAAGTGTAGAAGGCTTAATTCACCAAGCAAGTCAGTGGCGTAGCCTGGATGGAATTTTTAGGAGGGGCCTAGGGAACAAGTGGGGTGCTGGTACCTTCGAGAGTCAGGCGCGGCAAGACTATCTAAGTGGAGCGCCACCATCAGTTGGTAGGGACCCAAAATCTGGGCATTTCTGATCTGTGATCTGGGGGATGAGACTAAAGGGAACCGGTATCTACCTTTTCCTTGGGAAAAATTGTGAACTTCAGGAGAACGTAGATCACAATCACATTATCATCCTAAACTACAATTTTAGTTCAAATCTACTGAAATTCTGAATTGGTACAGCTCTTTGATTGGCAGCAAATCAAAGAATACACAGAGAACTGTAGCTCACATTACACAGCATGTACTGTACTGAGAGTGTTCTGATTACACATTGGGGTCTTTTATAGTCACACTAAATAAACTGAGATGGTGTCTAGATGAGGATGAGTTTGAGACAGTTGTGGGAGGGGCTTGAAAAGGTTAGTAGAACTGGAACTGTCAGAGGTGAATAGATTTGGCCCTTACGTCAGTAGCAAACATCACAACCCCAGGGTGAGAAACATTTTGGAAAGGGACTAATCCCCCCTAGATATGGGTCTAATTAAGAAGATGCTTCATGTAAGACTACCTAAAACTGAGGTGAACAGACCACTGTAGAGAGATGAATAGACTGAATAGCCCAGAGTGAATAGCATTAGTTGATGTCTATTCACGGCCAGGTCGAAAACGCGGAAACGCGGAAATCGCGGAAACCGCGGAAATCGAAAAACCGCGAAGGTTGTCCAAAAAACTGTCCGCGGTTTCCGCGGTTTCCGCGTTTTCGACCTGGCTATATGGCCAGGTCGAAAACGCGGAAAGTTTTTCTTGCAGTCCTGCAATAGAACTAGAGTCTTATACAAACTGCGATACATGCTGTAATTCTACTATAGCTCATTGCTAAGAACGGAAATGTTATGGATGCACTGCCGATGCGGAGTCTTCCGACGTAACATAGTCTAGCCTGCTTTACACGGCACAACATACCTAACTTGTGCGAGCGAATGCCAAAGCATACTGTGTCAATTAATTGACATCAGCTCACACCACAAACTGCATACTTAACATAATCCATATGACCTTGGTACTGCATGTGTGAATGGGATTTACCGTAGCGCACTGCTTGATACACCAAGGAGTTGTAGCTCCCTGGATACACACATGGAAACTGGTCCATTGTTGAAATTGGTCCGTGCTCTAGTGACTGGAAGTTCTGGTACGTGTTTCATTTTACGATATTGATAACGGCAGCTTTAACGCAAAGCGTACATGCAGTAAAGTGATGGATAACAACTAACTAAAAATGCTCCAAACCTGATCGGGTTTGGTTCGGTTGGTTGGGTTTTGTTGGATTGGGTTTTGTTGGGTTTGGTTGGTAGGAATTGTTGTTCGGATTATTGGGTAGTGTTGTTCAAACTACTACACAATAATTATCTTAAGATCGGAAAGATCGGTAATATGGCTTTTGTTACACTGAATAGGAAATGATACGAAAGTGATAAAGGGGCTTAGGCGTAACATGCATAAAACACTTTTCCGTGATTTCCGCGTTTTCGACCTGGCCATATGGCCAGGTCGAAAACGCGGAAATCGCGGAAAAAGTAACCTCTTAAGGAATTACAGGAAACTTCTCCACGAGAGAGCCAAAAGTGTTGCAGAAATTAATAATATGTAATAATATCTGGGTTTAAGTAAAATGACAGAGACTGATTAAGGACCGGACCTGCTCATAATTTGAGAGTTACAAACTGCCATGTAATTTTCATTTCAAGATACTAAAACGGGCCTCATGGCTTTTGTTGCACTGAATAGGAAATGCAGCGAGTGATAAAAGAGTTTTCGCTTAGGTCTACCATGTGTTAAACACTTTTCCGCGATTTCCGCGTTTTCGACCTGGCTATATGGCCAGGTCGAAAACGCGGAAATCGCGGAAAAAGTTACTTCTTTAGGAATTACAGGAAACTTCTCCACGAAAGAGCCAAAAGTGTTGTGGAAATTGATAAAATGTAACAACAAATGCGTTTTAAGTCAAATGACAGACACTGATTAAGGACCGGACCTGCTCATAATTTGAGAGTTACAAACTGCCATGCAATTTTCAATTCAAGATACTAAAACGGGTCTCATGGCTTTTGTTGCACTGAATAGGAAATGCTACGAGTGATAAAAGAGTTTTCGTTTAGGTCTACCACGTGTTAAACACTTTTCCGCGATTTCCGCGTTTTCGACCTGGCCATATGGCCAGGTCGAAAACGCGGAAATCGCGGAAAAAGTTACCTCTTAAGGAATTACAGGAAACTTCTCCACGAAAGAGCCGAAAGTGTTGTGGAAATTGATAATATGTAACAATAAATGCGTTTTAAGTCAAATGACAGACACTGATTAAGGACCGGACCTGCTCATAATTTGAGAGTTACAAACTGCCATGCAATTTTCAATTCAAGATACTAAAACGGGTCTCATGGCTTTTGTTGCACTGAATAGGAAACTGAATGCAGCGAGTGATAAAAGAGTTCTCGTTTAGGTCTACCACGTGTTAAACACTTTTCCGCGATTTCCGCGTTTTCGACCTGGCCATATGGCCAGGTCGAAAACGCGGAAATCGCGGAAAAAGTTCCCTCTTTAGGAATTGCAGGAAACTTCTCCACGAGAGAGCCAAAAGTGTTGCAGAAATTAATAATATGTAATAAAATCTGGGTTTAAGTCAAATGACAGACAGTGATTAAGGACCGGACCTGCTCATAATTTGAGAGTTACAAACTGCCATGCAATTTTCAATTCAAGATACTAAAACGGGTCTCATGGCTTTTGTTGCACTGAACAGGAAATGCAGCGAGTGATAAAGAGTTTTCGTTTAGGTCTACCACGTGTTAAACACTTTTCCGCGATTTCCGCGTTTTCGACCTGGCCATATGGCCAGGTCGAAAACGCGGAAATCGCGGAAAAAGTTCCCTCTTTAGGAACTGCAGGACACTTCTCCACGAGAGAGCCAAAAGTGTTGCAGAAATTAATAATATGTAATAAAATCTGGGTTTAAGTCAAATGACAGACACTGATTAAGGACCGGACCTGCTCATAATTTGAGAGTTACAAACTGCCATGCAATTTTCAATTCAAGATACTAAAACGGGTCTCATGGCTTTTGTTGCACTGAATAGGAAATGCAGCGAGTGATAAAAGAGTTTTCGCTTAGGTCTACCACGTGTTAAACACTTTTCCGCGATTTCCGCGTTTTCGACCTGGCCATATGGCCAGGTCGAAAACGCGGAAATCGCGGAAAAAGTTCCCTCTTTAGGAATTGCAGGAAACTTCTCCACGAGAGAGCCAAAAGTGTTGCAGAAATTAATAATATGTAATAAAATCTGGGTTTAAGTCAAATGACAGACAGTGATTAAGGACCGGACCTGCTCATAATTTGAGAGTTACAAACTGCCATGCAATTTTCAATTCAAGATACTAAAACGGGTCTCATGGCTTTTGTTGCACTGAATAGGAAATGCAGCGAGTGATAAAAGAGTTTTCGCTTAGGTCTACCACGTGTTAAACACTTTTCCGCGATTTCCGCGTTTTCGACCTGGCCATATGGCCAGGGTCGAAAACGCGGAAATCGCGGAAAAGTTCCCTCTTTAGGAATTGCAGGAAACTTCTCCACGAGAGAGCCAAAAGTGTTGCAGAAATTAATAATATGTAATAAAATCTGGGTTTAAGTCAAATGACAGACAGTGATTAAGGACCGGACCTGCTCATAATTTGAGAGTTACAAACTGCCATGCAATTTTCAATTCAAGATACTAAAACGGGTCTCATGGCTTTTGTTGCACTCAACAGGAAATGCAGCGAGTGATAAAAGAGTTTTCGTTTAGGTCTACCACGTGTTAAACACTTTTCCGCGATTTCCGCGTTTTCGACCTGGCCATATGGCCAGGTCGAAAACGCGGAAATCGCGGAAAAAGTTCCCTCTTTAGGAATTGCAGGACACTTCTCCACGAGAGAGCCAAAAGTGTTGCAGAAATTAATAATATGTAATAAAATCTGGGTTTAAGTCAAATGACAGACACTGATTAAGGACCGGACCTGCTCATAATTTGAGAGTTACAAACTGCCATGCAATTTTCAATTCAAGATACTAAAACGGGTCTCATGGCTTTTGTTGCACTGAATAGGAAATGCAGCGAGTGATAAAAGAGTTTTCGCTTAGGTCTACCACGTGTTAAACACTTTTCCGCGATTTCCGCGTTTTCGACCTGGCCATATGGCCAGGTCGAAAACGCGGAAATCGCGGAAAAAGTTCCCTCTTTAGGAATTGCAGGAAACCTTCTTCACGAGAGAGCCAAAAGTGTTGCAGAAATTAATAATATGTAATAAAATCTGGGTTTAAGTCAAATGACAGACACTGATTAAGGACCGGACCTGCTCATAATTTGAGAGTTACAAACTGCCATGCAATTTTCATCTCAAACTCCTAAAACGGGTCATATGGCTTTTGTTGCACTGAATAGGAAAAAGTAAAGGCTCGATGGTCTGGTCGAAAACGCAGAAATCGCGGAAAATTGTTTCACGCATGAAATTTATAAGGGTGATTCCATAAATAAGGGTATCAACCTGTGACATGACAATTTTGGAGCCAAATCCGTGAATTAAAATTTGAGATGTGAAAGCAATTACTTTTTTTTTTTTGGTAATCAAATTATTTATTAAAAATGGTTTTGGGTGAGTCATTTTTATGGTTTGCTGAGTTTCGTACATTTTCTGAACTGCCACATTTAGCAAATCATTTGTTCCCCGTGCAAAGGGGACATAAATAATGCATTAATCGCATTTAAGTCATCTGGATATTTTACACAACATTTATAAACCTCTTTAAAATTCTGGACAATGTGAAGCTGAAAAAGTCAATAATTTGCCAGTTACAACCATCATATTAAGTTTTGTGAGTGAAATCGCTGCGTGGTCCAGAAATCTGTTCCCCGTCGGTGGAAATTAGCACGACGGGACATGAAGCTGGAACTGTGTTGAATTCGGAAATTTGAAGAAGTTGACAAGTGGCATATACTGCATACCAAAAGTCAATGGAGAAATAATCGCCAGGCCAAATCGGTAAAAACACATGTTTAGGATATACCTTTTTCTTCAATGCAAAGTTTCACAACGTGAATTTTCCAGGGGACATAAATACGGTTTGTCAACATTTGCAAATGCCATTTTCCCATGTTTGCGAGAATTCAGGCTTCAACAGTTCAAACTTTTTTCATATTTAAGACCATGCACAAACTTTAATAATCCACCAGAGCTGAGGGAATCTAAAAATCTGTATGGACAATATCCCATAAGTATAGTGCCAATCAGGACCGTCGCTAGAGCCTCATGTTTGGGGGTGTCATGGTCCCAAGTTCCGACGGGCTGGATGTTATCCCAACTAAAGCATGAAGCATGAATGCCAGGTGGAATGGGTCGAAGATGACGAGGCTGACGACTATCAAAGTTTTCGGCGCAAAGTGGGGCGTAGTTGGTAGTAGAGCGACGGTATGAGAAAATTCCAACTGGAATTTCAGATTTTCCAACCATCGTCGCTCTGACGAATTATCGGGGTGAGACACCCCCACATCCCTCCATTGCTTGCGACGACCTTGGTGCCAATGTTCCCCGAGTAAATGAGGACATGAAAATTTACACTGGGAACAAAGTTTTATCGGGCCCCTAAGGCAGAGTTAATGTAAAACTTTGGGGCAAAAAATAGTTTAAAAGAAGGGTTTAAGGTCACAACAGGATTTGATATGTAAGAGGGTGCTTATTCTAAGCATTTTGGTGAAATTTGCATTGAAATCCGATAAGTGGTTCTCAAGATATGCGCACGTGAAGTTTTCAGATTTTCAACGAAAAGTGAACTTGAAGCAAGCACTTATGAGAATTACATCATATCCCCATGTTAGTGCACAGTCTTTTGCTTTTCTTTAAACTTTAGAGTTGGGTTTTTCCTCAACAATCACATATTATTAAAATGTGATTACATAGGTGACGTGCGTATTTTATAAGCTTTGCATTCCCACAGGGAGGTCCTATTAACGTCAAGGTCAACACAACAGTCTGATAAAACAAAAGCAAACAAATCATTCCTTGTCAATGTGAGGAAGTGATATAAGCTCTGCTGCCCTCAAACTCCTCTTGAAACTAAAAACTACTGACTTCATTTACTGGTATCTCGAGAAATACATGTCCGATTTGAATGGAATTTTCACTACAATGTGAAGATTTGATTCCTCTTTCACATTTGAAAATTTAAGTTTTGCATAGACATCCCCTTTAACAGTTGAAATGGATATTTCGTCAGTATTATATCTCAAAGACATTACTGAATTAAACCTACAAATAAGGGCAACCAGGCTTTGGAATGACAAGTTTAAATGTCACACTTTTTTCTCCTAAAATGTGCTAATTTTGATTCATTTTGCCCTCATAATTTCATCGTTTAAAAAAATGTTGAATATTTTTGTAATTAATTCATCAACTTTATGATAATAAAAACATAAGGATGACCAACATATACAGACAAAAATACTGACTACCATTTAATGCCCCGTATGCACCCTTGGTACCCAAATAAATGGAATCACCGATTAGCGAAAACTCTTTTATCATTTTCGTATCATTTCCTATTTAGTGCAACAAAAGCCATGGGACCCGCTTAAGTATCTTGAGATGAAAACTGCATGACAGTTTGTAACTATCAAATTATGAGCAGGCCCCTTCATCAGTCTCTGTCATTCGACTTAAACGCAGTTATTGTTAAATATTATCAATTTCCAAACGCTTTTGGTTCTTTCGTGGAGAAGTCTCCTGTAATTCCTTAAGAGGTAACTTTTCCGCGATTTCTGCGTTTTCGACCTGGCCATATGGCCAGGTCGAAAACGTGGAAATCGCGGAAAAGTGTTTAACACATGGTAGACCTAAGCGAAAACTCTTTTATCACTCGTAGCATTTCCTATTCAGTGCAACAAAAGCCATGAGACCCGTTTCAGTAACCTGAGATGAAAATTGCGTGGCAGTTTGTAACTCTCAAATTATGAGTAGCCGGCCCTTCATTAGTCTCTGTCATTTGACTTAAAACGCATTTATTGTTACATATTAATTATTTCCACAACACTTTCGGCTCTTTCGTGGAGAAGTTTCCTGTAATTCCTTAAGAGTTAACTTTTTCAGTGATTTCCGCGTTTTCGACCTGGCCATATGGCCAGGTCGAAAACGCGGAAATCGCGGAAAAGTGTTTAACACATGGTAGACCTAAACGAAAACTCTTTTATCACTCGCTGCATTTCCTATTCAGTGCAACAAAAGCCATGAGACCCGTTTTAGTATCTTGAAATGAAAATTGCGTGGCAGTTTGTAACTCTGAATTTATGAGTATCCCGGCTCTTCATCAGACTCTGTCATTTGACTTAAACGCAGTTATTGTTACATATTATCAATTTCCACAACACTTTTGGCTCTTTCGTCTAGAAGTTTCCTGTAATTCCTTAAGAGGTAACTTTTTCCGCGATTTCCGCGTTTTCGACCTGGCCATATGGCCAGGTCGAAAACGCGGAAATCGCGGAAAAGTGTTTAACACATGGTAGACCTAAACGAAAACTCTTTTATCACTCGTAGCATTTCCTATTCAGTGCAACAAAAGCCATGAGACCCGTTTAAGTATCTTGAATTGAAAATTACGTGGCAGTTTGTAACTCTGAATTTATGAGTATCCCGGCCCTTCATCAGACTCTGTCATTTGACTTAAACGCAGTTATTGTTACATATTATCAATTTCCACAACACTTTTGGCTCTTTCGTCTAGAAGTTTCCTGTAATTCCTTAAGAGGTAACTTTTTCCGCGATTTCCGCGTTTTCGACCTGGCCATATGGCCAGGTCGAAAACGCGGAAATCGCGGAAAAGTGTTTAACACATGGTAGACCTAAACGAAAACTCTTTTATCACTCGTAGCATTTCCTATTCAGTGCAACAAAAGCCATGAGACCCGTTTAAGTATCTTGAATTGAAAATTACGTGGCAGTTTGTAACTCTGAATTTATGAGTATCCCGGCCCTTCATCAGACTCTGTCATTTGACTTAAACGCAGTTATTGTTACATATTATCAATTTCCACAACACTTTTGGCTCTTTCGTCTAGAAGTTTCCTGTAATTCCTTAAGAGGTAACTTTTTCCGCGTTTTCGACCTGGCCATATGGCCAGGTCGAAAACGCGGAAATCGCGGAAAAGTGTTTAACACATGGTAGACCTAAACGAAAACTCTTTTATCACTCGTAGCATTTCCTATTCAGTGCAACAAAAGCCATGAGACCCGTTTAAGTATCTTGAATTGAAAATTACGTGGCAGTTTGTAACTCTGAATTTATGAGTATCCCGGCCCTTCATCAGACTCTGTCATTTGACTTAAACGCAGTTATTGTTACATATTATCAATTTCCACAACACTTTTGGCTCTTTCGTCTAGAAGTTTCCTGTAATTCCTTAAGAGGTAACTTTTTCCGCGATTTCCGCGTTTTCGACCTGGCCATATGGCCAGGTCGAAAACGCGGAAATCGCGGAAAAGTGTTTAACACATGGTAGACCTAAACGAAAACTCTTTTATCACTCGTAGCATTTCCTATTCAGTGCAACAAAAGCCATGAGACCCGTTTTAGTATCTTGAATTGAAAATTGCGTGGCAGTTTGTAACTCTGATATTATGAGTATCCCGGCCCTTCATCAGACTTTGTCATTTGACTTAAACGCAGTTATTGTTATATATTATCAATTTCCACAACACTTTCGGCTCTCTCGTGGAGAAGTTTCCTGTAATTCCTTAAGAGGGACCTTTTTCCGCGTTTTCCGCGTTTTCGACCTGGCCATATGGCCAGGTCGAAAACGCGGAAACCGCGGACAGATATTTGGACAACCTTCGCGGTTTTTCGATTTCCGCGGTTTCCGCGATTTCCGCGTTTCCGCGTTTTCGACCTGGCCGTCTATTCACTCCATTTTGAGGCTGGTTAACATGAAATATATATATTCTTATTAGAATAATTTTTAGGGTCATGTCGCTGAGTTATAATGACCAGCATGGGACAATAAACGAGTCACTGGTAGTGACTGCGATTCTATTCAGAGCCATATGTAAAAGTAATAAAAACCGAAACCCCAGGACCCACACCCAGTATGGTAAAATGTCACATTCATAAGCAAGTCCAATAATTCATTTGCACTTACTCACTAATTATTGGAACTTTATTCATATTGTCTTGATAAAAATTGTGGTATGTCAGAAAGAATGGCTTGCAAAAGTGGGAGCACTGTAGAGAGGACAGCATTTCCAAAAGTGGACAGGTTTTCACACTGCACTGGTATTGGCATTTCAAAACCTATGTTGATCCACTGGTAATAGCTTATAATGACATGATTGAAGAGTGGCCTCTAAAAATTGTTGCTGGAGTAGGCAGGGGTGTCATTACCAGGACACAGTGGGTGCATGCACCAAAAACATTTGAGTGTGGTTTGTTTGAAAAATTGTGCAGTTTTTAATGAAATGCAAGAAAAATGCCACTCACCAATTTCAGACTCAAGTAGATGGCAATGCTTCAAAACATTAATACCCAAACCAAGGGTAATTTTCTATAAGGGGGCAAGAGCATTTTTTGCCTACAAAATGTCACCGTTCATAATCATATTTTATGATTTTCTTTTAAATAATCGAATCTTTAAGAAAAATGATGGCAAACATCAATTAAAACAGCCACAACAGTTACATTTACAGCATGCTTCCCACACGCTCACCATGCACTGATGAAAGGGCAAGTGGACTTTATTAATGAAGCATGTGTATGTGTAATGAAAATTCAAATTCACCAATTCATGAATTAATGGAACTCCTGGGGTGAGGGTTGGTACAGGGGTGATACTAATTCACTTTGGGATGACTGTGCGCATTAAGATGAGTAATTTATACAACTACCAAATTAGTTAATTAGTTAGACACAAAAAGTACCTCATACACTTGTGCTGTAAGCATATGAATATAGCCTTGCCAGTCCTAAAACTGATAGTGCATTCAATATCACTTAAAACCTGTTGTAAATCTAAATATATCATTCAAATACTGATAATTGATTGTAACTGACTTGATTACAATGGACTTTGGTGCATATTTATCTTTATCTTAGACAAGACTAGTAAGTAAACAATTACTCCAGCTATACTGCTTGATAAAGGAGGATAAGTATAGTAGCTAATTGGTAAATGTCAAAGGTTATCAGCTGCGTTTAATCTAGTAGTTCCATAGATTTTTCATAAATTACCTAAGAACACTTACTGCAGGTAAAACAAACCATCAACAAAGAGTACATGTACTGTTTATCAAACTTTTCACATAAACAGGCCCATTACACTTCAAGAATTACCATAATGCTCTCATTAACTTAGTTATCTAGTGTGAAGCAGTAAATAACCTTTAAAAACACCATCACAAATACGTTGTTTGAAATTGATCTTCATTCATGTGACTTAATGTGTTTCATATCAACAATTTTGTCAGTAAACAGTTTACGACCTGCTACTGTGATTTTACTAAAGCTGATTTGCATATGTTTACATGGTTTTGCACCACTGGCAGTGATTATTTCAGTCAGTCTATCAGAAGGGTGCCATGCACACTGTTAAACAAAAAATTTCCTGACTGGCTAACGATAACGCTAATCCCTAACCTAATCCCTAACCCGAACAAAGAATACAAACATACCATGCAATGACAACAGCCAATCAAAAAATACCTTGTTAAACAGTGCACATCTACCCATTAGAAGGGGCATCAAGTTTAGTTCTATAGTTAACATAGTGTCTGCTGATCAGGTTAAAATAACATAAAAGTAAGGAGTCAGTATAAGAACAAATTGCACAAAATAACTTTACATCAAATTGAAACTTCATTAGATCATGATTTCTATCTATTTGGTATTTTTACAATTTGTTCACAGAAAATTCCACAATAGTACATTAAGTGCGTGGAAATTTAAGAGACCATGACACAAATAAATAGAAGTCTATTCATACAGTATTGTGTAAAATTGTAGGCAATCTTGTATTTAATTGGTATGACCAAGAGTTGTTACAAAATCTCGAAGACTGAGGAATCCACTCTTCAAATATATTTAAGAGTACTGTACTTTGGTTCAATGAGTGGATCTCCATATTCCCGGTAAGAGCATTCCCCTCTAGTGTGGAAAGCCTGGGTTCTATTCCCAGGTCAAGTCATACCAAAGACTCTAAAAATGGAACCTACTGCCATTGTGCATACCCAATGGAGTAGGGAAAACAAGCCAGAGAGCCACAACTGGAGAAAAAGCCGTAGTCGGCTCGACTTGAACCAACAGGTTGAAAACTGGGCTGTAAAACTACATCTAACTAACTAACCTTTCTCCCATTTTGAAAATTCCTTGCAGAATTGTTGAGTGCAGTAATTCCTGCTGCTTACACGAAACCTTTTCCCAAGGTTTTTCAGAATGACTTGTCATATGTGAATTTACTTGTTACATTGACGATGCTTCAATTTCATTTTGAGAGCTACATAATAGCCATATTTGTTTAGATTATAATCAAAGGTACATCAAACCAATACTGTAAATTAATTAAACTTTACAGTTTCAGAAAAACTTACTTGAACACTTTAACCAGAGAATTTTAATATTAAGCATTGATTGTTTCTTAGAGCGAGATTCACATTGATCCCTACCTTATTATTTCAATTTTTCCAAAACTGACCCTACCTGTAACTTGACCCTTACCAAACCTTTTAGCTACATTTTAGACCAAAAGGAATGGTTAAAGCCTAGTTCTGATGGTAAGCCAATTGTGAACTTAATGTCAATCAATTAGCATGAACTTTTATAATCAAAGCAGATAACTCCACAAACACTGATTAAACAATTTTCAACAAAGAGTCTGGCAATACAGGCATGTTATTGATTAACCCCTTTTTACTACCATGACAAATAACTCACATGTAAAATGCGCTCACAGCTGTCAAACACAGCTAAATATGAAACAGGTTTTTACAACACACTGTAAATGTTTACCACCATAAATGAAGGTATGCTGGTGTTAAAAGTTACAGTAATGTCATGCCAGTGGAAAAGAAACAAAAGATTAATTTATTTCTTGCATTTTGATCATTTCTAAATTCTTTTAGAAGCTTTTTAACAGTGTGCATTTGTGCAACACGTTACACAGAGTTGAAGTAAAATTTTTTGTAAGCAATAAAATAACACAGCACACTTTGTTCTTCAAGATGTAAAACTTGTTAAGTTAAAATCCTCTAAGTTCCTTTAAGGTTTACTACTGAATCTTTAAAAAAATGATAAACAGCTTGGCATGAAACCTTTACACAAAATTTGCATCCCCCATTGGAAAGTCCTATGCCTATTAACTCCAAGGTCAACAAAACAGTCTGAAAAACAAAGAGAAACAAAGCACATCCCTTGTCAATGTGAGGAAGTGATATAACTTCTGCTGCCCTGAAACTCACTTTGGAACACAAATCTAATGACTTCTTTTACAGATATCTTGATAAATATGATGTCAGATTTAAATGGAAATTTTACCACATAGTATAGCTTTGGTTACTCTTTTAAATAAAAAAAAACTCAATACTTGCTTTAACTTCCCCTTTAAATGGTCATCTCACACTTAATCAGATTTAACAGGATTAAAATTAATACAATCTTCATCTGGATTTCCTGCTGACACTTCCTTGAAGCAGGGATGAGTTATTTTTTTTTTCAAGGTAACACCTGGCTGAAATTAGATGTCAAATTTTATTTATAGGGATAACTTTGACAAAGGAGCCCAGTTTGACTTGACTGGACTACTCCTCGTAATAGAATACATACACACTCACAAACCCACAGACACACAAATACCATCATAAATTCATTACTTTCTCTTATCATAGAAATGGAAATGGGAGAAAACAGGAGAGGTTTATAGACAGACAACTAATTTTATAGAGATTTCATAGAGATATTTTATGAAAACTGGTTGAGGTGCAAGTCCACATTCATGCACATAACAACTGCTTGCTCTGGGGTGATTGCTTTTGAAAGTAAATAATCCTATGGGATGATCCCCTACACTTCCAGACTGACTGCACAGTCAAAGTGGTTACAGCATCAGACTTGGGGTCAGAAGGTCAGGAGTTCTAGTCCTGGGTCATACCAAAGACTTTAAAATTGGAACCTACTGCCATTGTGCTTGGTGTTCAGTATAAGCAATGGAGTAGGGAAAACAAGCCAGTGAGCCACAACTGGAATTAAGTGAAGGGTAAAGTGTTAAAATATTCGCCCTTGCATTCCTCCTCTCTTCAAAAGAGCCACCAGGGAAACAGACACCCTGAAAGACCCCAGGCTATGATACTGGCACTTAGCAAATCGATGAACCCCTCAAGTGAATCCTACTTATGATAAGAAATTGAAAAGCTTGACAAAGTATCCATGATTTGTACAATAGAGTTTACAAGTAAGATATCACAAACATAAAACAAATAGTTGAAATGAGTCATATCTCCAGGCACTAATTGTCAAAAGAGAAATGACTCAAAGGACTGTGTAATAATTTACAAAATAATTCAATCACTCAAGTCCCTGACTCGACTCAAGTCACATAAGAAGAAGTGCAATGACTCCATATACTGCAAAACATTTAGTAAATTTGGGCAGGCAATCATAGACTGAAATACAGAAATACTGAATTTATCCCCCTCCCCCCCCCCAAAAAAAAATCCTAAAAACATACCAGTAACTAGGAATATAGTTGATCTATATCAATATGCAAAATGATAGCACTGGTTATCACCTGAGACAATTTGTTATAGGTAACATGTCATACTATCTTGGGGAGTATCGTTGAGACTACTTTGGACACTTGTGAATGCAGCATGTTGATACAATTTTGATTTTCAAGATTAAAAAAACAGTTAATGATACTAGAAGTCTAAAGTCTCAACAAGACTACAGGACCTAGTACTGGGCTCAATCAATCACATAAGAACACACTGACTCTGAGGTTGTACTGGAGCATCAAGTGATGTTAAAGCTATAAATGGTATTCTTAATGCTGAAAGATATAATGAACCACACAAAATAAAACCTTGTATAACTTAGGAACCTCGGTGGATGCAGGTCTGAAGACATCTATGTCCATATCTTCTTCATCTGTACTGTCAGCACCTGTAGTGACAATCCATAGCTATGAATGACTGCCATACTAGCTTAATAGTTATACAAAATCTCCTAGCCAGCCCAAAACCCATTCAAAGTCTTCTCAAACTGAAAAACAGCAGAAGCTGAATTATACTTCCAGGGAGGCCATTCCAAATGTCAACAACTCTACAAACAAAATTAATTTTCTTATGTTGAGCCTACAAAACTCTTTAAGTAACTTCTGACTGTGACCACAGATATGAGTAATCATATTTAACTTGAGAAACTATTCAGTAATACCTCTACCAAACACACCTGAAACCAACCTGTATATTTTTTATGAAATCTAAGAAAGGAAATCTTTGCAATATTGAGCTAAAACAAATATAATAGTCTAATATCTCAGTCTCTGTTATATCTATAAGCAGTTGCAGCTTGATTCCCACACCCTCATAAAATCTATGAATTTATATCTACACATGAAGCTAAATGTTATCTAAATTCTTCAAAACCAGGAGGTGGTTTTATTTTATCACTGTTTTGGAAACCTGGAGGGACCTTTTTACTTCTATCGCCACTTTGAGACTCAGGTATTTTAGGTTTATCTATCCCTTCAGCAGAATGGTTCAGATGTGAACGTTCAGAAGTTTTAACTATATTACTTCTGTCTCTTTCTCTACGCTCTTTTCCCTCCGCACATAATACATCTTCTCTTTCACTTTTATCCCTCACTTCCCCTCTATTATTCTGTTTCTTCCAACCAGGGTTCCTGTAATTTCTCTTTGATATGTTGGCACTACCCCCTCTTCCCCTCCTCCCACTCCCCCTGCCTCCATTACAATGCACCCTTTGTGCATTGTTCTTAACTCCTCCTTTGTTCTCATCAGTATAAACTGGTTGTTTAGTTCTCTTTTGTTCTTCCCTTTCTTCAGACGTCACTTCACTCTGAGTTCTTCCATCTCCTTGTAGTAATTTCTCCTCCACGATTCTCTTATCATTTCTTTCTTCATCTTTCTCTGTCATTTCCTTGCTTCTTGTACCTTCAATGTCTTCATCTCTTAATCCACCAACAACTGAGTCAACATCATCTGCCTTTTTCTCAATATTTTCTGGATCTTTTTCTGATAATGAATTCCTTTGAGGTATTTTTCCTGCATCTAAATTTTTAGAACTGGCTGGGGCTGGTTTACTTGCCACTCTTTCCAATCTTTGTGGAGCATGCCCAGCAGACCTTGCCTTTCTTTGACTGTTCACAAACTGACCCCTGCTATGGTTATATCGCCCTCTACTATTGCCACCAGAACCTGGCCTACTTTCTCTATCACGTCTTGTTCTTGTGTTGTGTCTATCAGCAGCTGAATGATTATACTGATTGCCTCTTGAGTGGACATTTCTTGCTCTTCCGAAATTCCTTGTATCGCTTTTATCATCAGCAAGACCTTTCACCTTTCGGGAGGATGAATTCTCTGTAGATTTCTTATCATCTTTATCGTTGCCTTCAGTTGGATCTAACGGAACTGAAACCACAGGAACAGTTGGAGTCTGCAAAAGGAATCAAAAAGAAATTTTCTTCATGAGAAATTTTGTACCTTAACCAAACAAGAATCTTGCTGAAATACTATAATGTTAGTTCACACAATAAATACACCTATTCAGCATGATTTAGTAATTGTGTCTTAATTTAACTATCACATAGACCACACAAAAATTCAACCCTCTTTCAAGAATACTCTAAAAATTCTGAATTTCAACCCTTGGTTTCTAAGCTTCCAATTTAAGACAACCCTGAAGTAATATTAACTACATTATAGATTATAGGTTTATTTTTGCAAATAGTAATGTGTATTGGATCTAGTTCAGAAGACAACTTGGGATAATATACCTTTATTCAAGACTTCAAAACAATAAATGATGCAATTGTGACCCCATTATACAAAACAGCAATGATTGCAAAAGTATATTCTACCTGCTGGAGAGAAAAATTCTCCACAGCTCTTTGGTTGATATCAAATTCAGAAGATGCAGAGGAATACAAATCACATAATATGCACAACATAAACTCGGAATACACATAAGGCCCTTGAATGCTCACCAGATACTCCAAGTATTTAACTAAATTTATGGCAACACAAGAAGATATACACAGTTGTGAAGGTAGCTGGAAGTCACAGGAGTCAGAGAAATGGGATTGTCTGGGATGAAAAGATTTATCCTTATATTTAACCCCTTTGCTACGCATGGTTTCACTGCAAAACCATAATTTACCATGACTATGTATACGAATGGTTTCGCCGCCAAACCATAGCACTCAGCTGCGTTCTGGCATAGCTAATTATAAATCTATGGCGTACAATCGTATTTTGGACATGGCATAGGCTTGTAGGGGAGTTATTTAACATATGTGCATCCCCTGGCTGCATAGGGAGTGCAAAAATGGAGGCATCCATACAAAAAATGTAGCATTTCGCCGAGCCGGTACATACGTACTGTGCATACATATAATAATACATAGTGCAGTATGGCTGGATGGACCCATTTCGTAGTGAAAGGGTTAATTATCTGTAAAGGGATGGTTGCATACATTAGTGGTCACATGGCAACTGTTCATTTTTCCCAAAGAAAGTAAAACAATTTATTTTTCTGTCTCAAGTGCAACTGTAATCTAAGCAATTTTGTGGCAACCCCAAACAACAAGAATAAAGAGAGAACTGAGGTAAACTTCATGATCACAATCCTCACTACAAAGTTCTTGGGAGATGCCTCCAGGTCTCCTAAATTCTGTACACTCCCTCTCCTTTATACCTGCCCCACAACCTTCACATGACCTCATATGCAAATTACTCCTCTTGATAGAATCTATAACAAAAAATAAAAATAAAAACTTACACTTGAAATATCCAACAAAAATTTATTGCTATTAGCTTCAACATCAATAATCCCTCCTTTCTGAGCTTGTTTTGTTTTGAGAGCAGACATTTTAATTTGCCAGTCTTTCAAAGCTGGATCAACAATAAATTGTGGCACATCTGCTGTTGGTTCTTCCCCAACCAAAAGATCTCCAATATCCTCCAAATCTTCTCTGCAAACAGGACAAACAGCCTGAAGAAGGAAGAACATTGGGTAATACAAAATCATGCCATTCTTCATACAGGACAATCAGCCTAAACATTAATACAACAATAATACAAGAGACAAAACAAAAGTACTTATAAGAATCAATTGTTCCAATAGGACAATAGCAGGATTTTATTGATAATTTGATAAGAAAAACAAACTTATAACACTAAAACATATTTACTATAAAATGACTATGTTCATGCCTAATAGTTTTGCATGTTTTGTCTAATACTTGCAATAAAACATTTTTCCACCTTGGCAATCCACAATTAACACACAGAATTATCTAAAGATTTGTCAAGTTTTGCAAAAAATGTCTTAAAAGTTCTCACAAGTCACAACAACAGACAAGGTTTTACATTCTTTGCATCATTTCAAATCATTTTGCTTTCTCCAGTAATTACTGCTCTACAGACATATGGACAGACAGACAAATGGATACAACAATACAAGAAATAAACATTCCGTACGTACTGCTCTACAAACATATGGACAGAGAGACAAATGGATACAACAATACAAGAAATGAACATTCCGTACGTACTGCTCTACAAACGTATGGACAGACAGACAAATGGATACAACAATACAAGAAATAAACATTCCGTACGTACTGCTCTACAAACGTATGGACAGACAGACAAATGGATACAACAATACAAGAAATAAACATTCCGTACGTACTGCTCTACAAACGTATGGACAGACCGACAAATGGATACAACAATACAAGAAATAAACATTCCGTACGTACTGCTCTACAAACATATGGACAGAGAGACAAATGGATACAACAATACAAGAAATGAACATTCCGTACGTACTGCTCTACAAACGTATGGACAGACAGACAAATGGATACAACAATACAAGAAATAAACATTCTGTACGTACTGCTCTACAAACGTATGGACAGAGAGACAAATGGATACAACAATACAAGAAATGAACATTCAGTACATACTGCTCTAAAAACATATGGACAGACAGACAAATGGATACAACAATACAAGGAATAAACATTCCATACGTACTGCTCTACAAACATATGGACAGACAGACAAATGGATACAACAATACAAGAAATAAACATTCAGTACGTACTGCTCTACAAGCATATGGACAGACAGACAAATGGATACAACAATACAAGAAATAAACATTCAGTACGTACTGCTATACAAACATATGGACTGACAGACAAATGGATACAACAATCAAGAAATGAACATTTCGTACGTAGTTCTCTACAAACATATGGACAGACAGACAAATGGATACAACAATACAAGAAATAAACATTCCGTACGTACTGCTCTACAAACATATGGACAGAGAGACAAATGGATGCAACAATACAAGAAATAAACATTCCGTACACACTGCTCTACAAACATATGGACAGACAGACAAATGGATACAACAATACAAGAAATAAACATTCCATACGTACTGCTCTACAAGCATATGGACAGACAGACAAATGGATAAAACAATACAAGAAATAAACATTCAGTACGTACTGCTATACAAACATATGGACAGACAGACAAATGGATACAACAATACAAGAAATGAACATTCAGTACATACTGCTCTACAAACATATGGACAGACAGACAAATGGATACAACAATACAAGGAATAAACATTCCATACGTACTGCTCTACAAACATATGGACAGACAGACAAATGGATACAACAATACAAGAAATAAACATTCAGTACGTACTGCTCTACAAGCATATGGACAGACAGACAAATGGATACAACAATACAAGAAATAAACATTCCGTACGTACTGCTCTACAAACATATGGACAGACAGACAAATGGATACAACAATACAAGGAATAAACATTCCATACGTACTGCTCTACAAACATATGGACAGACAGACAAATGGATACAACAATACAAGAAATAAACATTCCGTACGTACTGCTCTACAAACATATGGACAGACAGACAAATGGATGCAACAATACAAGAAATAAACATTCCGTACACACTGCTCTACAAACATATGGACAGACAGACAAATGGATACAACAATACAAGAAATAAACATTCCATACGTACTGCTCTACAAGCATATGGACAGAGAGATAAATGGATAAAACAATACAAGAAATAAACATTCAGTACGTACTGCTATACAAACATATGGACAGACAGACAAATGGATACAACAATACAAGAAATGAACATTTCGTACGTACTGCTCTACAAACATATGGACAGACAGACAAATGGATACAACAATACAAGAAATAAACATTCAGTACGTACTGCTCTACAAACATATGGACAGACAGACAAATGGATACAACAATACAAGAAATAAACATTCCGTACGTACTGCTCTACAAACGTATGGACAGACAGACAAATGGATACAACAATCAAGAAATGAACATTCAGTACATACTGCTCTACAAACATATGGACAGACAGACAAATGGATACAACAATACAAGAAATAAACATTCCGTACGTACTGCTCTACAAACATATGGACAGACAGACAAATGGATACAACAATACAAGAAATAAACATTCCGTACGTACTGCTCTACAAACATATGGACAGACAGACAAATGGATACAACAATACAAGAAATGAACACAAAAAAGCCTCCTACTTTTTCTTCATTCTCTGCTGCATATTTAAAATATCTGACCAGACAGTTGTTGTGAAAGTAGTGGTAACACCGTGTTTTTGTAAAGACCTCATTGTCCTGTGGGTAAACAAATGCAGGGTGGTCATATATGGACAATTCCTACCTCAAGTAATATATAACTTACTCACTGATGTCAGGCTGATGCACTTTTAGAGGAAAACAATAAACATATTCAATGCAACTGTAGCAGGCTAAAATGTGCATCCAGTTGGTTGACCAATCAGGTGTCTGCATTTGTTGATGTCACTTTGAATGGTACACATGTTCCTTTACAGGAGTGCATACTTTTTGCTGTGTGACATCATACACATACAGTCTATTGGTACTCCTCTTAAAATAACTCTGAAATCCAAAATACATGAATGGGCAAATACTTGCTGGTGAATAAAATTAATTAATTAGGAATGTAGAAAACATAAGAAAGGAAAATAAACATTAACAAGTGGATCCTCACACGTTCAACAGTACAGAGAAATAAAGGCAAAAGAAATGTTTTGTAGGTATTCCATATATTACTAATAGAATCTTTCTGTCTATTCTTAAGGCTGAAAGCCACATAGGAGTGGTGTCCAGGGATCCACCCCAATTCAATATATATCATAACAAATGCAAAAATGATGCCTCCAGTTATTTTATTTGTGAGCACAAAGAACTCACTTGTTAAAGTTGAAATGTTGAATTAAAAGCTACGTCAGATTCATATTGCCAATCATTTTTCATCCGATGTTTTTTTTTTTTTATCATGTCTCTGAAACCATCCCATGTAGCATTGACAATCTACAGAATCTTTTGCCCATACTGAAGATGGTTAGAACTCTCAATGACTACAGGTTTGCCTATATTAGGTCTTTTCAAGTGTACATGGCAGTTGGACAAAGTTTGATATATAATTCCTCGGCAACAAAATGAAAGTCCCATCTCCCTCTCAGGCAAATTCAAAGCATGGAAACACAGTACACAATGCAGTCAGAGAACTGTCATCAATTTGTTGTGTTTGTAAGAAATAAAATAGCTGAGAAAAAATGAAACACAACAGAGTAGTAGTATAGTATAACTGTATATTAGTAAGTATATCTTTATTGTGCGATGTCATGCTAGCGTCTGAGAGCTCTTCGACCTCTCCTGTCTTCAACCCCTCAAAAGTTACATGAATCATCAGGAGTATGTCAGTTTCCAAGAAATGACAGTCAGCATGAAAACTTCTAAAAACTGGAAGTTACATCATTTAAAATACATAATATTTGCCAACACATATCAGGCAGGATACACTATCTGAATGCTAACTTAGATGTTAATGCAAGGAATGACGCACACAATATTGGTGCTCTTAAAACAAGGCATAGTGCGCATGTTTTTCAAAAATAGATTTGAATGATTGGGTCAGCACATATCCAGTGTATCATTAAATATGGGTCAAGCACACCTGTTGGATATGTCAGTACAAATATTGATACTATTACAGTTCTCCATGTGTTTAATGGTTACCCCTTATGTTTTGATAACAAACAGCATTGTAGCTACAGGACATAACCTTCCCCCTTTCACATAAAAACAGGCACTGCATCATGTCAGATGTGGCCCACAAAAACGGTTAAAAAAAGATATCAATTTTCCATTTTCTATTCCCAAATTTGCCATTTATCACATGTTTAGGAGAAGAGTGGCCTGCTTTACACTGCACACATTTGAAACTGGCTTTCAAGAAAGCTGTATTTTATGTCCCCTAGTTACACATATACAGGTGTACAATGTTGCATGACAAAGTCTAAACTTACCTCAAAGGTATGACAGCATATCACACACTCACAGCTGGGTGTATTGTTTGCTGTTAGACTTTCTTTTGCTATCTGAAAGCACAAACAAAAAATGTAATAAGCAATTTACACAGCAATGGACATACTGGCGTTTGATATTATGATTAGAAAAATATAGTATCAGTCATTTTTTTAAATTCATGTAAGTGTTTAGGAGTAACTATTGATGACAAATTGAACTGGCACAATCATATTGGTAAAAAGGCTTATCTTTACACTGTACTGTTTGCATAAACTACATTATTTAAATGTTATTCCAATAATTAGAAACACATTTTACAACTCTGACAAAGCAGGCATTTCCAGACAGCAAGGGATGGTCTGAATTCAGTCGTCCATAGCTGGGGTCTATCACCTTTGTAATCTTTCGATTTCCTTGCTTACCTGTATCATGGATGCATGCACACTAAATTACTTATTGATTCCCTCATTTTTACTGAATATGAGGTTTGAAATTCATTTAGACAAAAAATGAAGATGATTTAAGCCTGATGGACCCCACTAATAGCTGCCTAAAGTCACTAAACACAAGCACTGATTGGATTCATCTATATTATGAATGAATACAAAACCAAGTCTTTTTAAATGGTTAAAATTTTCAAATGAACACAGCACTGGGCAATTTTTAGGCTTAGTCTAGCACTATGGATAAATAAAATTGACCATTATTTAAGTCGGCCTAATATGACACTTTATTATATGCCACAAATCTCCCCATTAACGTTAAGCTGGAACTTCTAATAATCCCAAATCCAATCCTACATCTGACTGTGCATGTTTTGCAACTTAATTAGACCATTGTGCAGTTAGTTAGTTAGTTTTATAGTGTTTTACAGCCCAGTTTCCAACCTATTGATTCAAGGTGAACAGGCCACGACCTTTTTTTCCAGTTGTGGCTCACTGGCCTGTTTTCCCTATTCCATTGCTTATGTGGAGCATCACGCACAATGGCAGAAGAGTCCATGTTTAGAGTTTTAGTATGACTCGACCTGAGAATAGAACCTTGGCCTTCCACGTGAGAGGCAGATGCTCATTGTGCAGTGATTTATGTCTAACAGAAGACTGTACAGAGATAGTTTGCCAGTAGTTCTGCAAACTTGTTGCTAGAGCTTCTTCTCCACACTGTAAATATGTGTACTCAATAAATTATGATATAAGTACAGTACATAGTCACCTAAAGGCATCACTAAGGTTGGGCGGTACCATGAAAATATTGGTACCGGTACTGTAAAGCTCACAAAACCAGAATTGAGGCAGTACTGGTTCTCAAATCCCGGGTTGGAAAGTCAGGTGGGAAAGGACATAAACTGTGCATGGCACCCGTGTTATCCTGTACTTTGATGCAGCTGGGAGTATGATTGCATGATTACCAAGCAGAAACCTCTCCTTTGACTTTGTTTACCACATTTCTTTGCAGTCATGCACAATCGTAATTAAAACTCCTGTTTCCTATCTCGACCTTTCCAGGGTACTTTTTTTCTGGTACCAGTATTTTTCAAGAATCTGTTTTAGTAACACACCAAATATCTTCGGTATTTTCATTACCTGTACCTCTAGTACCGGTATTCACATCAATACCTGTATACTGCCCAACCGTAGGCATCACCCAAGAGACTTCCAATTCTCCCACTCTCCCCTCCCTCAACTTTCGAAAACTCACCCTAATCCAGACACAGTCCCAATTTATTACTTCGGGATGGAGTATACCAGACTCAATAAGACCTCTCAGCTCAGTAAGAGCTGTATACAGTACTCTGCAGTTTTTAATTCACTGTCAGTTAAAAGAGCTGTGAGAGTTGAGAATTTTTGTAGACTGCAAAAATTGTAATTTGGGGTGAGAATTGACTGCCTTTAAATAAATTGGCTACAAAGCAGCAGAAGAAGTATGTAAGAGTAAGTAAGGTAAACAAGCATGTACTCTCTCAGTAAATGATTGTACACCTCTTGACTTTGTGTTTGGTCTAATGGTAAGAGCATCCGCCTCTCAGGCGGAAGGCCTGGGTTCGCTTCCCAGGTCAAGTCATACCAAAGACTCTAAAAATGGAAGCTAATGCCATTGTGCTTGATGCCCCGCATGGGCAATGGAGTAGGGAAGACAAACCAGTGAGCCACAACTGGAAAAAAGGCTGTGGCCGGCTAGACTTGAACCAATTGGTTGGAAACTGGGCCGTAAAACTCCATCTAACTAACAAATTGTACACCTCTTACCTCTTACCTCTTACCTCAATGAGCTCAAACAACATGGCCTCTCCAAGCCTTGATTCAGCGCACTCCTTCAGTTTATTTTGGAGACTGAAAGGTAAAAGTTCACATCAATCTTGTTATAAATGGACCAATGTTTAAGTTTGGAAAATGTGACCCCTAGTACTTCTACGAGAAGATTCTGCATACCTCTTTGTTCAACAAAAGAATGTAAAAAAGAACTCTCAGTGTGATTTGCAACATGTGTTCTCCAGTAAGACAAGCTGAGTGTGTGCTTAATGAAAATTGAACACTCTATGGTCCTTGATCCTCAAACAAAAAATTAAGAATATCAAAGAATGATAAATAAGAATTTTATTTAATCAGCATTCACTCATAAAACCATTACACATTCACACATTTCTGTTATCCATTGGCACAGCCAAAAAATATCCCAGACCAGGTGCTGTGCCCAAGTGGTTAAAATAGGTGACATGACTTGAACCAAGGTCTGCAATTGGATTCCTGGCTGGGTCGAAGTAAGGAGGTTTTTTTTATCAAGAACAATATAAGGTTTTCCAACCTGAAATGGTCTTTCAAAAAGTACTAATAACCTCAGTTGTTCAGCTGATGCCACCAAATGTGAAGTTACAATTTAAAAGGCAAAGACTTCTCCTAAATGTGTTGTCACTTAATATTGCAAACAAATTGCATTTGAGAATAATTATATATTCAAAAATTTCTCAAGGGAGAAGGCAACAACCAGACCTCTCTAGGCCTGCACTCAAGTCCTGAAGTTGGTCACCTCCAAACAAAAATTTTGACTACACGTGTGCTGTTACCCATGTAGTGGAGTTTCAAAATCTAATCACACTTATTACCTGCTAATTTCTCCTTCTGAAAGTCCTCTTGGATTTCTGATAGTTATCTCTGGCAAAACATCAGGATACTGCAATCATAAGTAAAGGAATAAGTCACATGATCACTACAACATTAAATGCAATAGAAAGCTTGCCATTGGATCTTCACAAGCAGCACTGAATAAAGTATCAACATTCTATATTGCCCCTAATTACTCTCAATTTCAATCATGTCACACCCTTCATGTCTTCAACTGCTATCATTCTGTCATGCCTTCTATAATTTTTTGCATGGGCAATTCAATAAAGCTGGATAAAAGATAAAAGATATTTTGTTTCTTTCTTTGTCAAAGAGAAGAGTTAATTTTTTTTTTTAAGTCCTCCATACCAAATCCTAAAAATAAGCTCTAATTTTTTGTTATCTTTGTCTCTCTTATTCAACTTCCATTTTAGGGAAGAGTCATTTATCTCACGGGCAGTTATTGTCACTAGTATTTCCTGTCCCCAACTGCCCTGTCAGATAAATGACCCTCCCCTTTACATGATTACATTGCATTCTCCTTCACTACAGTACATAAATGGCTTACATTTCACTATTATTAGGAATACTTGATAGACTGAACCTTTTAAAATTACTGTAAAGGGCAAGAGCAGGCCCCCCACCTAACTTGAAGTACTACAGTAGACTGTCCTGTTTCATGATTGGCTCTTGAAAGTCATGTGGCAATATTTTATTTCTTTCTCCTCAAACGTGAAATGTACTAAGAGTAACTGCTTGATTTGCTTTGAATTTGCAATATTGAAGTCCTAAAATATGTGAAAGATGCTTTAAAGAGGAATAAGAGAAAAATTGTCAACTTTAGTCACTGCTGCAAAACAAGTCTGGGACAACTGCTCTTGGCCTTTAAGCATGTTTAACTCTAAATAGAAATTTTATTCATACTGTATTATACAGCAATTATATATGATGGAAAAATGGTATGCATGGCTTTTTGTGCACACTTCACATACTTTCACCCTGCGTATTTCTGGAAGTTTTAGCATAAAATATTTTCATTGTAACAAAGAAGAATGAAACATCGATAGCAGTAAACTTTCATTTAAATCTAAAACATAAATTCATTGCTACTGCAAGGCTATGGTACAACTTACACTTTGAATAAATGAGCATCACTCAATTCCATTCATCTTGTTTGATTGTGATATCAATGATTTGTTACACTAACTTTTTATCCTTAATAACACTGAATACTGTAAGCCCTCTGTGATGGAAATTAACAGAAAACATCATTTTTCAACATGATTTGCTGTTTTGAATCAGAATACAAGTTTCAAATACAGTCATGTTCTAAAGAAGGTGTCAATCTACATATATCATCAAAAATCCATTGAACCTTTGCAAGATTTACAAAAAATGACATACCTCCTTAGCAATCTGGAAAATTAGAGTTAAGGTGACATACTGCAAATCTGCCCTGTCTGCTGTAGCTGGGTGAAGGACCAAACTTAGCTCACAGGGGTTACCACTGTAAAAAATGAAAAGAAACCCCAAATCAACAGATCTTTGGAAAAAGTCAATTATCTTTATTCAGGAAGAATTTAACCTTTCCTTGTTACAATACCATAGAAAAAAAGGCATATGACATACCTTTGACATGCATCTGGGTATTTGTGACTTAATAGAATTACTATTATTTCAAAAATTGTGTAGAACATTGCCCACCACTGGATAACCTACATTTGCAGTGTTGAATGAATGTGATTTCAATGCATTCACAAATGAAGATGAAGTCAATCAATCCTTTGAAATTTTTAGCAATTCAGTTTCCTTATGTATTTATTTTCTGCTATTCTGAAAAATTGAAATTCACATAAAGGACCAATTCTCTCTGCCCAAAGTACAATTCCTATAGGGGTTTACCAAAATTCTCAATTGGATCAGCTCTTCGATTGACAGCTAATTCAAACAATGCAGAGTACCAAAGCTTATATTACACAGCATGAACTGTACTGAGAGTGTTTTCATTATACACATTGAGCTTTTTTATATTCACCCTGAAGCAATAAACTGATATTGGGTCTGGATAAGGATAAATTTTCAGACAATTGTGGGAGGGGTTTGAAGTAAGAAGGTTAGGAGAATTAGTGCTGTTTGGGGTGAGAAAATTGGCCCTTTAAAGTTCAAAGGGACTTCACTGAACAAACAAGTGCTTCAGGGTCCTGATATGACGAATAAGTTAATAGGCGTATTATTGACGTTCAGAGAAGACCAAATAGCAGTCATGGGAGACATTGAGGCTATGTTTCATCAAGTGAGAGTCTCAACAAAGCACAGAGATGTTCTTAGATTTTTATGGTGGAGAGATGGAAACCTAAGCCTCCAGCCAGAAGCGTACAGAATGACGGTACATCTGTTTGGTGGCGTATGGAGTCCCAGTTGCACCAGTTTCGCTCTAAAACGCACAGCCGGAGATCATGAAGTTAATTTTGATCCCCAGACCATTCAGACCGTAAGGGAGAATTTCTATGCTGATGATTGTCTCAAGTCTGTGGCATCTGCAGAGCAAGGGAAGAAATTGGTCAACTCTGCCAGCTGCTGTTACTAGGAGGGTTTAGACTGACAAAGTGGATTTCAAACAGTAAAGAAGCGATCGAATCTATTCCCCCTGATGACAGAGCAACTGATGTTAAGAGTCTAGACCTCAATTCTACAGCACTGCCTGTAGAAAGAGCTCTGGGGGTGCAATGGGATACCCACAATGACATGCTGGGAATCAAGATCAGATCGAAGGAGGTGACCCTAACAAGAAGAGGCCTACTAAGAATAGTAAGTTCCGTATATAAATCCCTTGGGGTTGGTATGCCCATATGTATTGTTGGCAAAGAAAATATTCCAAGGTGAGTGTAAAAGATAAAAGGGATAGGATGAAGAACTGGAATCAGAGAATGCCAGACGATGGAAAGTATGGCTTAATGGTCAACCAAGCCTTGAGAATTTCAGGATGAGTAGGTGTCTCATACCGAGTGACTTCGGCCACTGTATCAAGATTCAATACCACCACTTCTCTGACGCATCGCAGGATGCTTATGGCACGGCATCATACTTACGGGTAGTCAACCAACACGGAGACGTGCATTGCTCATTTCTAATAGGCAAGTCACGCCTGGCTCCCATCAAGAGCATGACAATACCTAGACTGGAACTTTCGGCAGCAGTAATGTCTGTTAAAATGGACAGCCTTCTGCGACGAGAATTACGTCTCAAATTAGATGGCTCTGTGTTCTGGACAGAACGCATGATAGTTCTACAATACATAAAAAACAGGACCAAGAGGTTCTATACATTTGTTGAAAACCGCCTTACCATAATCCATGACGGGTCTCATCCAAGTCAGTGGAGGTATGTTGACACCAAATCTAACCCTGCTGATGATGGGTCTCGTGGGCTTAGAGCTGACGAGATATTGAATACAGAGAGATGGAAGCACGGGCCGTACTTCCTGTGGAAGGACGAATCTTATTGGCCTGCTATGCCCACAGGATTTCCTGATCTTCTTACTGGTGATCAGGAAGTAAAAAAGGAAGCAAAATCATGTGCAACAATTTCCAAGTCATGCGACTTTCTGGAGGAAGTGTTCTCCAGGTATTCATGCTGACATGCTTTAAGAAGGCCGTAGCATGGCTGATCAGGTTTTGGACCTGGCTAAGGAAGGGCAAGAAAAGACTAAATGAATGGCTGACTGTAAGAGAACTTCAAGAAGCTGAAAAGGCCATAGTCTCTTTTGTTCAGAGAAAATCATATTCTGAAGAATTTGCTGATTTGAAATCTGGTAAAGAAATTTCAAGAAAGAGCAACATTTTCAAGTTAGAGCCATTCATTAGTGAAGAAGGAATACTTTGTGTACAAGGAAGACTCAAACGAGCACCTATCTCCGATTCGGCCAAGCATCCTTGGATCCTGCCCAAGAGTCATCATGTATCTGAGCTCATCGTAAGATATTTTCATGAGCGAGTTTCGAACCACTCAGGCAGAGAATATGTTTTATCAAGGCTCCGCGAAGGGTATTGGATACCTCAAGGGTGCCCGCTAATCAACAAGGTTCTCAGGAACTGTGTGGTATGCACAAGGCTATGGGGCAAGACAGGAAATCAAAAGATGGCCGTTTTGCCTGCTGGAAGAGTTACCCCAAACAAACCTCCTTTCAGCTACACCGGAGTTGATTGTTTTGGGCCATTTTACGTGAAGAGGGGCCGGAGCCAGGAAAAGAGATTTGGATGCCTGTCTACATGTCTCACAACAAGGGCCATACACATTGAGGTGCTTAATTCAAGGGATGCAGATTCGTTCATTAATGCTCTAACCAGATTTATTTTGAGAAGGGGCTCCCCAGATAAAATACGATCAGATAACGGACCAAACTTCGTCAGAAGCCACAAAGAGTTCAGGAACTCTACAAGAAATGGAATGAGGACCACAAGACAAAGGAAAGCTGCTCATCAGAAACATCGAATGGGAGTTCAACCCTCCTGCATCCTCTCACATGGGGGGAGTTACCGCTTTTTTATACTCACCCTGAAGCAATAAACTGAGATTGGGTCTGCATAAGGATAAATTTTTCAGACAATTGTGGGAGGGGTTTAAAGTAAGAAGGTTAGGAGAATTAGTGCTGTTTGGGGTGAGAAAATTGGCCCTTTAATGACGGCCAATCAGGAGTGCTAACTACAAAGCTGTGGGACATACCAAATAAGATACATTAAGTACCACATTTTAAGCTAAATTTTGCACTCCATGATATTTTTCTAGATCTTCAAACTACCTTAGTACAATTTTAGCCTTCATTAAGTGTATCATATATGATACAATTTTTAAATATCCCAGGAATGTCACTTTTTTAACCTGGTATCATACTTATTTAGGAATTAGAGCAATATCTATTTTGCACAAAAATATTTTGTTTTCACTTTGCCATCCATAAGAAGCCTCTTTGTAGAATCTCTAAAACTTTTCTAATTCTGTGGTCTTAACTACAGTACAGTAGGGCTTTTTCCACACTTGTGGGTAATTGAGTATCAGAGAGGGTTGAAGCACTTATTAATCACTGATCCTGACCAGTAATCTTTTTTTGTTATTCCAGTCCTGCAAGATTATTCCTGAGTCTTATAATACTGTGGTGCATATACTGAATCCTAAGTTGGTACCAGAATCTTTGCTTTATAGTGTACTCACGATAGGCCTGTTTGGGTTAAGTTAGGTTAGATGGAGTTTTATGGCCTATTTGGGAGTATATGTTGCATGCATGCTATTTACTGGGAATGTAAACTACGGAGACAAAAATTTTGATACATTTTTAGAGGAGGATAGATAGCATGGTTGATTAGAAAGGAGGGAGGTGGAATGCAGAAGGTTTAGAAACACTGTTCTTAATAGACAAAAGACAAGAGATATAGTACTGAATACTCTATAAATAAACTTTCATACAGTACTACTAAAAATGTTCTAAACGATATATTGAATCAACCATTTATTTTTTCAAGAAGCTTTGATCAACACAAAAAAGAGTGATTAACATTTTAAAAGAAATGCAAACAAACCACTTAACTTAATTGCTGTAATATACTTGCTCTGGTTTCAAATCCGTTGTAAAGTTTACAACCAGCTCAATTATACAAACTGAATGGTTGGTTGGTTCATTCATTGGTTTATTAATGATTGATTGATTCAGTGATTTATTTTAACTTTATTAACAAGTTGCGCTTCCAAACAAAGTTAACATTAACTTACTTGTTTTTCTTGATATTCATTTCATGGATATAGATCTCCTGTAACAGTTCCAACTCTTGCTCAAAAACACTAGAAAGAATCAAATACAGTGAAATGTGTTAAAAATGATTTTGACTCCTGTAACAGGACATTTTGGTCTAAATATATTCTAAAAAGGCATCAGAGGCACTTCCAATTGCACCATACCTACAGAGCAGAAAATGCAGACACTCAACAGTCAACATTCTTCCTGCTCACCCAAACACAGTTCTTGTTCACTGTAGGTCTACATGGTGAAAAAGCCACTCCAAAAGTTTGGTACATACCCTTGCAAACAGAGATATAATATGTGCACCTAAAATGATTGAAGTTAATGCAGAATACCAAGAAAGGGCAGTGGCATAGCCACGGGTGGGGGGGGGGGGTTGGGGGTCAAACCGCCCATGACCCAACTTTGTCATGCAAAAACACCTACAGTACGTAAAATAGCCGTTTTCTCTCTTTATCCTTAGACTTTTCCCTAATGTCGAGCCCCAAACTCCCCCCCCCCATGGTACAATCCCGGCTAAGCGGCTGTATGAGGGGAATGCAGGTGATGCCAGCCAATACTAAGACTTACTTGAATGCCATCCCTTACAATAAGGCCTTAAAGGGCAGTGATTTACAAAGCTCAGCAACAACTTAAGTGGGAGAAGCCAGTGACTTATGAATTACAAGCGTGAGCAGTTGAATGTGCTGTGAGATATGATTTACTGAATTTGTAGTTATTGGTAAGCTATTGAAGCTATATTTGAGTGGTTCTCTAACTAAGAATACTGTACTTCAGAGATTTGAAATGTGGGTTTTTCATAGGGCTGAGAGGGTCAGTGGGTTTGGGTGTTCCAATGCAGGTCAAACCGTGAAATGCGGGCCACTTGGGAGGTATGATATAGTGTGTGGTGTAGAACATTGTAGAGGGGACCTGTGGGTTAGGCCTTCAACAAGTAAGTGATTGTCATAAAGTTACAGGAGTCTGTTAACTTGTTTTGTAGAGTTCTAGTATGACAAGTGCTCTCAAAGAATGCTAATCCTACTATTATGCAAAGACATAGTGGGATGTCAGTTAAAAGGAATAGCATTGAGATGAGAGAATACAGATTTTGTAAGTTTCCACCCTCGTTACTTTCAGTCCCTAAAAAACAGTGTTTTCCGCCCCTTTATTTTTTGGGGAAAACATCTTTTTTGGAGGAGGAGAGTCATGGAATGGAATATGATATCAGTGGTCCTTGTGTCAAATGAAGATTTTATCAACTTTTCCTTAAAGGTTCAAACATCATCTATGTCTTTTGCTGTTCTGTGCAACACTGGTTACTGCCGTGCTGGTGTCTTTCCAAGCAACATTCTCACTGTAGCTTAAGTATATTAGCACGTACTTACATACAGGTGTATGACATTTAGTACTGTGAACAAAATTTTGTTCACACGCCCATAAACCTGCCTACTGTACAGACACACAGACTACTTATACGTAAAAAATGAGAAGACTGTGACTATACTTGATGTTTACAAAAACATCATACCATTCATTCTTTTCGACCAGGATGCTTAAAACGTTTTAGTCACTATCCACAAATTTTATTGTCTTGAACTTGGATTTACAATTTAAAATTAAAAGTTATTTTTAACACATTTATGCAAGTTCAAACATTACTTTCCGCCCCAAGATTTTCAGGGGTGGAAAGTAACAGGCGGAAACTACGGAGGGTGGAAACTAACTAACCCCAGAGAATACAGTCAGTAGAGCAATAGGCACTGAACGTGACCGAATAATCCGCTCCTTCTAGTCACTCCTTACTACGGTCACTGGCCTACATGTACAAAGGTAACAACGTTTTAAGCCAAAACAACAAACTGAGCTCTAATTACCATGGCATGGTTCATAGAACAGATTTGAGTTAACGTAATGATTTTGAGCATTCTTAAATACCACTTATACCTTCTGGAAAGTTTACTACCAGCGAATTCATAGCAAAAGGCAGGAAAAGTGTGGTGCCATCCTTCGCAGTAACATCGACATCTTGATCGTCTGCTACTGTGTTGCATGATGGGAAGGACTTCCGCTCGACAAGCTATCGAAGACCAATTAGTAAGCGCGGCTAGTCAATAGTTGTACTTCATATAGTAAGCTCTCTGTATATTACGAAATTGTACAGTCACTGTGTAGGCTTCCCCGTTTTATATGAGATCACATGACTTCTTCGACTGAAAAATTATTCTGCACAGGCTTAACGTTACTCGCAGAATTATCCAGCCAAAATTTCCCTTTTAAAGATCTTATTTCGTTAACAGACTTGTGTGGAAGGTGAATGTGATGACAAAGATCATCTGTGGAAAGTTTGGTGAGAAAAGGTATCTTTTTGGGGACGTGAGGGATGCCTACTCACGCATGAGTAGGCAAATGAGCTGTGTTTTTGTGTATACCGGGCAAGGGCCCAGAAATGAAGTGTATAGCATTGGATTAACGTAATACTGGGTCCACACTGTGTCATGTTGTGCTTTCATGCTTTCTTTTTGGACTCTAAGGTTAGTACTGTATAGCCTTGCCTAGGGTCTTTGCTAACTAGGCTACTTTTCTGAACGCAGGACAGCCAAATCACACACTGACAGTGGCACAGTAAGTTCAAATAGTCTAGGCCTAGGCCTTACTTTGTTAGGCCTAGGCCTAATGTCGGCCTACGTTTAGCCATCCAGGCCTAGCCTACTAAGTTAGTGTTAACTGTTATGCTACAGCAACGTTACATGTTTCGTCTCTGATTTTCAACAGTTTCTTGTACATTCGACACAAAATGCTTCACCTAAATCCAATACAAGTGTATATGAGCTTTCATATCATTTTATAGTTGCAACCTCTTAATGAGGTATATTTCGTAATAATTAATATCATGTCAAAATCCAACCTTTCATCGACACCGTCATCCGGTGACATGGGGGCCGCCATCTTAACCTCCTTAAATTACGTAATGAAAGCGGCAGCATCAAACTAGTACAAAACTTTTAGGGTCTGTTGATTGCTTTGTTAGCACTGAGAACGAAGAATATTCTCAAATGCATGGGCGTACATGACTAGGGGTGGTCATTGCAATCATCTCTCCAATTTTCAGTCTACGGATTTGTGTATGCTGGCATCTTTCGCTGGCAAGTGAATTATATATTCTCCACTTTAACATGATTAGGTGTTCATCTAAATCCATTCCTGTGTAATAATTACCCCCCCCCCCGTTCAATAAACCAGTGACTCTCAACCTGGCGTCCGCGGAGGGCAAAGGGGTCCGTGGGGATCCGCAAAAAAATAGGGTCCTTAGAAAATTTAGAGTTTCGGAATTCAAATCATGTGTAGATGGCGTAATTTAAAATGATAAATCATACAGCAACCCGCATTCCCACTCTAGTAAGGTTCGTGGTACAATAAATGTTCCTAGTCAGCAGCAGGTAAAGTCCCCTTTCATTCAAAGCTATCAATTTGTATCAATGAAGCAAGTGAAAACAAGTTGTATTAACAGGGAGCACAACTCCTTGGTGCTACTACGGGCCAATCTTATTCGAGTTTTGAACCTAGTAGCTTTAAAACAAATTGCGTTAGTTTCAGTTTTACTGTTGACAGGTTGATCCGACCCGTAGAGTCTAAAACTGCTCTAACTACACTACGATAAAAACAAATTATGGGAATGGGACAGAGAGATCTTATCATATATATAACTTCAACAGGACTGTTATTAAGACTGCAAATGTTTGCCCTATTTTCAAAATAGGTGACAGTTTCCTACCTTGTAATTACAGGCCTGTTTCTCTTACATGTGTCTGCTGTAAATTGTTAGAACATATTATTGCCTCAAACCTTATGAACCATTTTGAAATACATAATTTACTCTCTCCCACCCAGCACGCCTTTCGTAAGTCTCATAGTTGCGAAACACAACTTGTGTCGATAATTGAGGACTGGGCTTCCTCCCTTGATGCCCATAAACAAATCGATGTGTTTATCTTGGATTTTGAGAAGGCCTTCGATACTGTTCCTCATGAACTGCTGAAGACCAAGCTGTATACACTTGGTGTTTCAAATCAGATTCTTCGTTGGGTTGATGACTTTCTTGTTGATCGTAAACAATCTGTTGTTGTCAATGGAACCCGGTCTCCCCCGATGCAAGTTCTGTCTGGGGTTCCCCAGGGGTTTGTCCTAGGACCGATTCTCTTCTTGGTTCATATCAATGATATCGTCGATGGTGTTTCTTCCAAGGTTCGCTTTTTTGCAGATGATTGTGTCTGTTACCGTATTATTGAGTCCGATGAGGATTGTCATAAACTTCAGAATGATATCAAGCAGTTGGGGCTGTGGGCTTCCACGTGGGGAATGAAATTTCAGCCCACTAAGTGTAGCGTTATTACTTTTGCTCGGAAAAAAAGTCCCATACTTTTTAGGTATGTTCTAAATAGGATTGAGCTCCCGAGGGTAGATAGTATTAAGTATCTCGGAATTACCATCACTAAAGATCTGAACTGGGAGAAGCATATTCAAAACATCTGTAACAAGGGAAATAAGATTCTTGGTATTTTGTATAGAAATCTATCTTCCTGCCCTGGTGATGTCAAGTTAATGGCTTATAAAGGAATCCTTCGGCCTGTGCTGGAGTACGCCAGTAGTGTTTGGGACCCCCACCAGGTTTACCTGCGCGACAAGCTTGAGAGTATACAAAAACGGTCTGCTAGATTCATTGCCTCTGACTATTCAAGGGAGCCAGGATCAATGACCAGGCTCCTTAAGGATCTAAACCTTCTGCCCTTAACTGAAAGGCGGAGGAAAAGTAGATTGATCCTTTTTTCCAAAGGTATGTTTGGCCTGGCTCAATTACCTGTTGATTGTCTCCAGCGGCCTACTCGCAGAACCCGTTTAATGCATGACCTTCATGTCTGTCTCCAACATACTAGTACTAACTGTTATAAATTTAGCTTCCTGCCTCGAACCATTAAGGATTGGAATCATCTCCCCTTGAATGTAATGAGGATTGCCTCTGTCCAAAAGGACCCTATTACCTATATTACTGGGCATATTTAGCCTCTCGACGCATGCGTGGTGAAAGAATGTCCGTTGGATGTGTCACCTTTATTGAGAAGAAGAAGAAGAAGACCCGTATGTACCGTACGTTTTCGTTTCAGTTTCAACGCCGACAAAATACAAAAGTAAAGTAAAAATATGTATACCCATTTCTCGATATTATTTTTGTTTCGTTCCGTGGTTTTTTAAATTCTATGTAAGACAAGGACATTTAAAAATCCATTTGTTCGAAAATAATCAATTAATGATGACAAAGTTTATATCTGTATGTGTGGCGCATACCTGGATGAGGATATTAAATTTTCACCAAAAAGCATGCAGTAATAATGTGATATTGCAACAATTTCTATTTTTAATTCAGTTTCAATTTGTATTTCTTATAATTTGATTAGGATCATTTATTTCCCATATTGCGCAGTGGCGTAGCTAAGCAGCAAGGGGGGGGGGGGCAAAAGAGGAGCGCCAGTTACACCGGTCGGAGATCAATTAGGAAAATGTTGGACCTTCCACTTGCTAGAGCCAAGGGGAGCGCCAGGGGGACGGGGCATGCCCCTCTCATGGAGAAGATCCAGTTTCGTCGGGGAACCTTCATCCAAACGATTAAAAAATTAAGTCTGATAACTTAAGCCTCCTCACCCTGCCGATCTTCTTGATTTTGCTTACAAGAAGTTATTCTCCTAAGAAACTCAAAATTCTCAATTTTCCCTACAAAAATCTAAAAATGTTTGAATACAAGCTCCAGGTTTTCAAACATTATGAAAATAAAGTGAACAATTACTAGTTTTTACCGGACTACAAAATATAAAACCTCAACCAACTCTACTCCTTGAATTTGCCCATATGAACTTGGATACATTGATGTTCGTTAAAAACTTTAATTTTTAAGCTCCCTCCTACAAAAAGGAAAAGGAAAAAAGAAAAAAAATCACATTTTCTGCCATGAATTCCTTCAATATACAAGCTCAATATTTTCAAATATATGTTAAATAATTAAAAGTCGGGAACTAAACGTCGGGAAATTTCCGAATATCGTCCGAGCGCATGTAATTTGCATGGTGATATTCAGTAACCTCAACGAACAACAACTCGCCTCGGCGACCTGTTTGATTTTTAGTACAAGAAGATGAGATTCGTAAGTTAAAACCCCAACATCTATTATAAAATTACCATTTTTTCTTGAGTATAAACTCCAGAACTACTAATATTTGCTAAAAATGGCTAAAGATTTTCAGTATAAGACGGTGGATAATCCGTACAACCAATTGAACTTGGATCCCCCTAGCAGGCGTGGATCCCATGGGGGGGGGGACTTTTTCGGACTCAGTCGTCCCTTTTTCGTCACATCAACAATAAACTATTCAGGAAATTAACAGCGCAAGTCCCTCGCCCCCTGTTTTCTCTAAGGTCCCCTTTTTGGAATGTCTGGATCCGCGCATTCCTACATTCTACTTCATTTTGCTCTTGAAAAGCAGATTAGTTAATTAAAATGTAAAATTTAAACTCACCAAAAGCCCATTTTTCATTAAAATCACAAATTTCTTCAATTTAAACTCTTGTTGAAAAAGGTAAAAAGTTTTCGGGCAAATTGAAAGTTTCTTCTTTGAACCTTAGTATGCAGGCCTAAATTAAAATGCTTAAAAGCCCGAACGAATTATAGAAAAGCATATTACTCTTTCGATTTTGCTTATAATGGGGCAGGTTCTTCAATTTTTTAATGGCCCTTACAACTGGAAGGCTACATTCCTTCAAAAATTTCCACTTTTCTTCAAAACAAGCTCCCTTTTTTACTTATCCCAGTGTTAAAAAAAAAGAAATGTCACGCGCTAGGCGTGCCTCAAATTACACAAGTCACGTCCCACTAGGACCTATTCGCCTTTGTCGTGGCTTCGAAATGCTCACCCCCTACTGGTAAACGTGGAGCAGATCCTGTCGCCATCCCTGCCATGAGCATGAAATTGAAATAGCCATTTTACCATTTTGAGTTGTGTATAAATAAAATTCCCCGCGGAGGACGTGGACATGGGCACCAATTTCGTTTCCTGTCCCGGGCCACCAACCCTAGCTAAGAGACTAAGTTCTCTCACCTCAAACAGTACCAAATCTCCTAACCTTCTTACTTAAGCCCCTCCCACAATTGTCTGAAATTCATCCTCATCCAGATAAAATCTCAGATTATTGCTCCAAGGTGAGTACAGAAAAACTCAATGTATATAATCAAACCACTCTCAGTAAAATTCATGCTGTGTAATTTGGTACTCTGTATGGTTTGAATTAGCTGTCAATCAAAGAGCTGAGCCGATTGAGAATTTCGGTACACCTGTACCAAAACTGTAGTTTGGGGTGAGAAGATTGACCCTTTAAGATCACAAAGCATACACCGGGCGCATTTAGCCGCCCTTATGACAGCGAATCCCGCAAAGTTGATTGATTGATTTCTTGGTACATACAAAAACACAAAATACAAACAAAGGTAAAAGAGATACAAATAAGGATGCAATAGGCAAACACAGAAATATAAGACATAAAAGACTAGGGAAAGTAGTTACAAGCAGAGTACTATACCAGGGACAACCCAAAACGCTTTAAAAACGCTTAATCTCATTGGGGTCCCTTATAGCGAAACAAGAAACAATTGCACAAGGAAGTGGAAGAAAGTTGGAATATTGCACTGGATGAAAGACGCCGGCAGACAGTAATAAAGGCAATTATTGCTACAAAAAATAAGCTACCGTTTCGTGAACATAAGAAGGGCTCATTGGACAGGACAACATGTCCATTATTGTGGTTGGTCGCGTTTTCCGATGATTACGTGGCCCCATTTCTTTCGTTCAGATTATCGGACGGCTCCAATCAAGAAACAAACTGATCCTTTTTAGAACAGATTTGTACAGCAGAAGAGATTGGTATCAGTGTGACAAGATTATAGGGACGGAAAATGTCGCAAAATACAAAAGGCTGGACATTTTGCCTCAAGTGCGCTACATTTAAATATTAGTAGGTGATTACAATATTAAGTAGGCGAATTACAATATCAAGTATACTGATACGTCAGAAACGGTACATATCAATCCGAGTCATGCAAGAGGGATGTTGTCCTACGTAGGACTGGTTTTCTACTGTCTTTCCAGATCGCTGGTGTGTGCTACAGAATTATTATACATTGTCATCATATTTAGAACAGTTTGGCCACCAACTTGATTTAACGTCGTTCAAAAAGCAAGTGTAATCAAACCGCAAGTCCGAATTTCCATGCAAATCTTGTATTAGACCGTATGCAAACCATTTGGTTCCCCATTTGAAGAGTCCATTGCTTAGCTAAAGTCAAGCGCAACCACGGACTTCCTATACATGGACAGAGCATACTGAACGGTAGATTGTCGCTACAGCACGTATGAGGAAAAGCGCACCAAGATGGCTGTCTGGTATGATTTTGTATAAAAGTTTGGATTTGCTCAAGTCAATTCCGGATTTTGCAAGAAAGTTGAAATATTTTTGAAATATGGCAAGGTAAGGTCAAAATCACTTAACGTATTGTAGGGATGTGATGTCGTTTCCCATCAAGCTTAACTTTTATTTAAAATGTAACAGAGTCGTCGTCAAATCAGACGATATAGCTTCAGGGCGGCCGTCTTGGTGCCCCTTTTTTGTCCCAGTCGGTGGCGACAATCTACGGATAGGACGTACATGTTACATGCTCTGTCCATGTATATAAGTCCGTGAGTGTAACGTATACGCACATTCGGCGTTTCAAGTAATATCGGGCACTTCTGCTTAATCACAGCCAAACTTATAAAACTTGCTGCAATCTTCACGTGTCGGCTGAACAGTACATTCTACCCTATACCAGATACTAGTACATGACCATGTCCATTGTGGCAGTGGCGTAGCTAGGATATTTTCCAGGGGGGGGGGGGGGGCAAAGCTCAAAAATTTCGCCCAAAGCTTTCAGTTTTAGTTTCAGTATATTTTCAGTTTCAGTATATTCGCAAGGTCATGGTGCACGTATTTCATACAAAATACGTAAATTTATGGTAATAACTTGAACAAGATCATCATGACGTCATGTAATGTTACCTAAGTTAAAACATGGTCTACAAGATCCTGAAGCTGTCGAATATATACATAGGATTAAGACAATGTCATCATGGGCCCGTTGTCACCCCCATCCCCAGTGATTAATTAGATTAATTTTCCGAACAGATTAAAAAGATTAATTTCCCGAACCAATCCTTTAAAATAAGGTAAACATCAAGCGTCATCATAGGGCACGTAACCACATTTTCTGGTTTTCGTAAAGAATTCTGCACTCTCCGTTTTTCTCTAGGCGTTTTTGCATGGTTGCACGTATTTTAAACCGATTCCAAGTTGTTTGAGCTTCTGAGAATAATAGAGGATTAAGCCATATCATAACAAAGTTGGGACGTTTTACTGTTTAATACACTCTAAAGACACCGGGATTAAATTTAACCAGGGTCTATATGTTCTATTTTTCAAATACAATCCTTGTTAAGTTTCCTTGTTAAAAAAGAAAAAAAAAAAACTCGAATCCTAGTTACTTCAACCAGAATTTGTGTTAGTTAAACCAGAATTTGCATTAGTCTAACCCTGATTTCATAGAAAATTTAACCAGGATTATGTTGGAGTAAGAGAACAATGATCCTGAGTAAATTTAACCCCAGTGTTCTTGCGTAATCATCTCCAGTTTTTACAATCGCAATTTCTTTACTGTGACAACCCGCGTAAGTACTAAAGTTTACCTACATTTGATGATTTTTTCAAGGTTTGACCGATAATTTGTGAACTTTATTGCCTTATTTCTGTAGACTGAGTACGTAATTCAACTTAGATTTTATGTATTTATCTGTTTAGAGACATACTATTTTCATGAATAAAGTTGCAAATAATCTGGTTATGATCTCAAGCCAAATCTTAAAAATTCTATGGGTTACTGAAATTTGTTTGGGCTAAGATGTTTCATTGTCTGATTGTAGGTCTACAAACTAAGACTCTCTCAGACGAAATTGGAAATTACACCGAAAACTCTTTACCCTTTCTCGACGAAGATTTGAAAATTAAGAGTCTATATTGGAAAAACTTTGGTATTTAATGAAAGAAAATTTGGGTTTTTGGTAGGGTGAAATCGAAAACTTTGGGGTAAATAAGTGATCTGTCTCCCAAGAGCAAAGTTAAGTAGAATGTAGGGGTGAATGAAGTTACCTTGGGGTTTTTTTGTAAAATTTACTGAAAACTTTTGCCATTTTGAATAAATAATTTGTTGAACAGTGCGCATTAGCTGAGAATCTAACTTTCTTATGAGAATAATATAGGTCGCCTTGGTGACTTGTAGTGTGTTGGGGTTATAACAGAACATCATCATGCAGATGATATTGGGAAATTTTCCGAAAAATTTTGGCTTCCTTTTAACACATATTTGAAAATCTGGAGAAACCATATTGAAAGAATGTTTTGGCTGAAAATTAAAAAAAAATGGTTTTATTTGTAGAGGAGAATTTAAAATTGAAGTCTTTATTGAAGATCAATCTCCGCGAGTAAATGGGGGCAAAATTAAGGCTGAAGTAGGTTGAGGTTTCATATTTTGTCCTAGGGCAAAAATTGACAAAATTTTCGACTTTCTTTTCCGAATATTTGAAATTCTGGAGCGTATATTGAAAATAATTTTGATTGTCATAAGAAAAATTGGGACATTTGGAGTTTCCTTGAAGAAAATCTTCCCGTGAGCAAAGTAAAAGAGATCGTTATGGAATGGCTGGAGCTTATCAGGCTTACTTCTTTTATCTTGTGAATGAAGGCTCCCGACGAAGTCGGATCTTCTCCCCGTCTACGAGGTAAGCCTTTCTCGACGGGGGAGGCATGCCACGGCCCTGCTAGCGCCATTTAGCTCCTGAAAAATGATTGGTCCAACATTTTAAAGTGATCTCGATTTGGCCCCCTAGAGGTGGCGACAAGGCAACTTGTCTCCCTTGTCCCTAGCTACGCCACTGTGTGTAATATTAGCTACGGTACTCTGCATTTTTAAACTTGCTATCAACAAAAGATCTGTGCCAACTGAGAATTTCTGTAGACTACAAGAAAAATTACAGCTTGGGGTAAAATTGACTGTTAGCCGATCCACATCGGATTATGCTTGCCCATCAAAAATTGCAATCCAAAGGTACAGAAATATTGAGAAAAAGTGCTGCTTGAAAATATCTCGTTTTGTTATTTGCTTTGATTAAAGTTGGCTGAAAAATAGTTAGAGACCCAAATTACAGGTTGAAACAAGTAATTTACATAAAAATTGTTTCAGTCCCCCATCATTCGGCAGAGTATTTAGAGGGAAATGCAGCCAAAAGGCAGCGCCAATTTGCACAAACATTACACCCCGATTTGAGTCTTTTCTGAGTCCCTCAGAATCACAGTTAGTGACAAAGGAATGCCCCCTTGACACCAATTGTCAACACAAACCTCTGAATGCTACCATGAACTATACATTCACGGTCACGTCCCTGAAAATATGCATACTTTTATATAAACAATATACTGTGTTAAGGAAGAAGAAAAAAGGTAACAAAAAGGTAACTATCCTAAACTAAACGTAAGTAAGAAAATTAGTATACATCTATCATTTTTGTGGTACCATGCGCTGAACGGTATTCTGATAATGTTAGCATTTACCACATACTCCATAATATTAAATTATTTCATTCTTTTCTTTCTTCCAACAAGCAGCGAAACTAGTGATTATAGCCAGATGGGCGAGAATGGCGTGAAGGTGCGTTAAAATAGGGTGTTAGGAACCTAAACATGATGTAGAATTTGGCCCGCCAGGGGGCAGTTGTCCCTAGTCTTATGATAGCTCCATCATTGATCCTAACTATGTGATACAAGACTTATTTAGATGCGATTTACGGTTCATTTTCTAACCAAATGGTTTAAAGCAGCTAATTGAGTTGGTTCATGAAATTCAACAAATTTTTCCAAACTTATTGAGTTTTCTTCACATACCGAAGGCAAATGGTCTATCTTAGACAATCCCTATACCCTACACACAAATAACTGTTTTAAGAGTGAGTGCTTAAAGTTTTAAGTGAGTTTTCAAAAATTCGTGACCAGACGCTTTTTCAAGTTATGTACCAAACCGTTACAAGTCAGGACACAAGAAAATGAAAAATTTTAGCGTTTCTGTGACTTTTGGACTTGGAAAAACTTCACTTGTTACGCTAACTATAAGCATTGTTATGTGATAATGACCCTTTGAGACTCTCATTAAGTTATCGATATCAACTCAATGAGCCTCTTTAAGTTCATGCCCCGGCCATAGGCCTTTTTCATGTCGTAGCGCACTGGCATGTTTTCCCTACTTCATTACTTATGCTGAGCATCAAGCACAACGGAAGTATGTTTCAGTTTTTGAAGTATTCATTATGATCCGACTAGGAGTCGAACTCCAGACCACCGGGCTCCAGTTGGGAGGATGCTCTAATCACTTGAGCAAACAAGGGATATATTAATTTGAAAAGAGACACATCTAAAACGTTCTCTTTGAACCTATAAGTCGTTTGGTCATCCATTAGATCTTTTCGTTACTCTATCAACGCCCGATTAAAAACAACAGCTGACCGCAGTATGACCATCTGCGAACACTGCAGCTGCTGGAGTGCAAACCTACTTGTTGAAAAAATCACACATGAAGATTACGCGCAATACATTTTTTCCAATACCTTCTTTCCATGGTTAACCAACCTCCTTTTGTACTGATCTTCAAGCATGCTTAAAAGTAACAGAATCAAAACAAAGGCCTATGTCGTCTGCAAAACCTTACAGATTGCCAAGGGACAATTTACGCACTTCATTGAAATCTTCAGTTGTTTCAATAGCACGTTAATTTACAGCTTTTTGGCAGTTTCTGGAGCTTTTAAAAGTATAACATTGTCATTCCGGGTTAAATTTTAAGCATGCATGAACCGCCTTCAAGTTACGAAAGAGTTCGTAAAGTGGTTAAAAATAAACAGTAAAGTGTAGAAATGTACCTTTTTTCGTGTTTGCAAATATCATGGTCAGGACATTTATTACGTGGGTCTTTATGTTTTGTCGTGAATGTAGGTCATTTTGAGTGCTAAAACATACACCTTCGGCAATGTCATACGTATCAAACCATGATTCCCGACATGGCTGTACGAGACTCTTCCTCTCAGGGAGCGGTGACTTTTTGCTCGACTCCATATCCCACCCTAGGGCATAATTTCTGCCCTACTGAGACACCCAAGAGTGCCCGATTCAGCAATTTTTTTGGCCAATGGGGGTGGGGGTGACGGCTGCGTCCCCTGCCCTTCCGTCCCGTAGGACCATGATTCCGGTAATTCTTTTGTCATGGCACTACAGAGTCGGTTGAAAAAGTTACTTATACAACATGAAGTTCCAGTTCTAAGTATTACAAACTGTAGTCATTCCAATTTGAATTAGTCTAGTAATGAACGCTTATTCGTAAAATTTCTCTTGAGAATCATGTGACAATATATTTAGGCGCCGAGATGGGAAATTAATGAGTAATGACAAAAGGCCAAAATTTTCAAAGGGGATTGGAACACCCCGTCCCCTTAGACCCCTCCCACAGGCCGAATATCACTCAACTTACTGCATGTCCCCCTCAGGAAAATCTGTGTACGCCACTTTTTTGTACCTCATGTTGTACTTTCTCATAAAAATATCAACTTCTAAGTGTGTTGTTTTGATTTTTACAATCAAATGAAAATGTAGAGTGGTGTCGAAAGTCTAAACTATACTGGTCCCCAAATTCCTTCCTGACTTGAATTTCTGACAGCTGAGGGATCTGGAATTCTACGACAGCCATTTGAGTGTTCAAAAACTCTGGCATGGTTTTAATTTGACAGGAAACGAGGGGATATGAATTCTTCAAAAGGTTACCCAATTATATTTATGTCATGAGCATTTGCTCATTCTCAAGTTTAATGGCCTACTTGTAAATCGGCTGTTTGGTACTTTGTGGTCTGTTCTCCCAGCTTCCAGCATTGATCCTTTGTATAATTGTAATAATAATACTAATATTACGGTATGATTCGACAATGTTTTTCATTTAGTTATAGGTCCAAAATTAATTGGCGAATCTCAAAATGACACATACAAGACGTAAGAGAGCAGAAAATGGGGCATATTGTAATTGTTCCGCAGGCCGCTCAGAAGGCGGTCGCATTTGGCATTCAATCTTCACTTTGCGCACCACTGAGATTAGCCTTCCATCACGGCGGAAAAAATGATAAGCATCTTGCAATCTTTGACAACTTTTAAGGAAGAAAATATTTTCTTGGGGTTAATTTATGATGCGAAACGTGTGAATTGGAAGACCTTAAAGTTGATGTTGATAACGGAGAATTAGACAATAGACTTACGTTGATTTAGATTCCTCATTTTGTCGCGTATGTTTTTATTATTCGATGGGAGCTGTTTGTGGAATAATGGTCGAGTGCCGAAACCGTTGATATACTTACATCCGTCGGTAATTAGACAATTATTTGTTATTTGTTATTGTTTCTTTGGGGTACGTATTTTCAATTATGTGTGTACTGACGGGAGCTGCCTCTCGGATAGTTCACTACGAGTTAAATGCATTATTGCTTAAAATAACGACTGCTTTTATTCTACTTACAAGCCTGGAAGTGCCATTTCTGGCTGTCTGAATGGTCATTATTTTTCGAACTTTCTGTGCGCACCCATATAGTGCTTCGGGTTCAGCTCTCTCTTCTTTTCGAAAAGTCTGGATCAGCGCCTGAAATATGTTGGTTGTATGAAGTTATTGGTAGTTCCACAATTAGCATAATGTATTTTCGTTTGAGTATGATTCAGAAGAAACATGATAGTATGGAATCGATCAAACCGCGTGGAAGATTTCTAATGCAGAAGCAGCATTACATTTCGTAAGGCTTTTCAATATTTAATCCAGGGTTGTGGAAGGAGTTTATCCAGGTTTGCACATTGGACTTAAAAATCAAAGCAAATCGTCTCTTCCAGCTCCCTGCTCTATCTGAAATAAGCAAAAAGTTAGAAAGTTAGTAACCGTGCAACATCAAGGAGTTTTCTTTTGGTAAACCACTCCTTGATTAACATGCATAACCAGGGGCTGACCTAGGAATATTTATTAGGGGGTGGGGCGCTGATACCAAGATCGATTTTCCAGTGTTATAGAGGAGACAAACCAAGGACTGATCCCCCCTCTGGTCATGTGTCAAGTTTGAAAAAGTACTTTCAGATTTTGTTCAGAAGGATATTAGATCAGAAAATTACCAGATAAAATGTATCACGAACAGTTGTCCTGAAAAAATTTCGGTCACTCTACATCATTCCGTCTTCTCGTTTTATGTGGCAATTTATCCCAGATTTTTTCCACCTTTCGCCAAAGCATTCTACCACTTTGGGCAAAGCGTTGCTCAAGACAGTGAATAGATGCTGAGTGTAATTCATTTTCATGTCTAATCTGTCAAATGCCGTTCGAATTTTGTAATCCTTTTGCATTTCCATCCGACGACCGTTTACCGTGGCTATTTTTTCCGTCTTTTTCGAGTAAATTTTGAAGAATTTGGACGCGCTTGAGTCTCCGTGTAACTAAAACATAGCAAAGTTTCTAAGAAAGAAATAGCTACCCGAATTTTTTCAAACCCTGCCCGAGGTTCAATTCTTGTGAAATTTAGGACCCTTTGTATCACCTTATTGCAACTTTAGCTGAAAAATTGTGTTCTTTGAAGTTGCTATCATTTTGTAGCAATATAAGGGAAAGAAAAAATGATGTGCAAGCGAGAAGGCAAAATCTAAGTGAAAAAGCTAATCCGTGGAAAATCCACCGGGCCAGTCATAGGCCTACATGAAATCAAAAGCTACTTTTACTCGTATACCACGAGTTCATAAAAATTTAAAATGTTTTCACCACCTGAATTGTGAACTGTTAAGAGCTTGATGTGCCCTCCCCTTAATTATAGTCCAGATAAAACATGCATGTGCTGGGGCGACAGTTCCAAGTGAAAAATGAGGGGGGGGGGGGGCATGCTTCCGCTCCCCACTTTCCTAGTCAAAAAACCCTTTTTTTTCATTTATCCAAATTTCAATGTGTCGATACAATGATGTTCAAAAGCCTTCGCCTCCCTGTTTTGTGTTCTTCCCGTTTTCTCATTCACATTATATTCAACCGTAAATAAATAGCCCAAATCTAAAAGCATCATTTTGATAGTCACGATAAAATTTTTATGAAGTATCAAAAAATATTGTAGAATTGGCATGCCGGATCAGTTATATATTTGCATTCAGTGGTACTGTATTTCTCATTTGGAAATTTTCTGATGGTTTTGCAATTTCCCTTATTTTTATTGAAGTGAAAACTTTTACTGCCAACTTCGAAAGCTAACTCTGAAAAATGAAAATTTCGAAAATTTGCCATTTGTGACACCTGCAGTCATTTACAGTGTGATTTTCCAACTCTTCTTTATGAAATTCCGAATTCTCTCCAATACAAGCTCCATATATGTAATTGTTTCAAAAGAAGAAAATACAAAATTTTAGACGCGCTTCGCGTGCCTCAAAGTGCAATTTGAAATGCAGTGCATAAATAAATTTGGTAAACTTTTCCTAGCTCTGGAAATGACGAAATCGGATTTTTACCATATGTGACTCCACATCATCAAGAGTTACCGGCAGTTATATTGCTATTTTTTAAATTTAATTTCATAAAATTCCAAATTTTCTCCAATGTAAGCTGAAGCTCTGATTTTGAAATATTTTGTCTAAAAATGACAAACAAGTTTGTGAAACTTTTGAAATATCATCGGAGAGTGTTAGTTAGTTGTAGGCTTTAGATAACATTATGAACAACGATGTTCATTCGTCGATCTTGCAATCATTCTCAGATTTGCCATTAATATAGGAAGTGCAGAGACTTCAGTTATCCCCCAATTTTTTAAATTTTCTTACAGGAAACCCAGAACCCCCAAATTTTTGCAATACAAGCTCCTTATCTAAAAATATCCTTTAAAAAGGACAATTTCCGGGCTGTTTACTGGCCGCTATACGTCCCTAATACAGTGGTTTTCACACTTGAAAGGAACTTGGAAAATTTGATTGCTTGCCCTTTCCCTTGAAAAAATACTATTTACCCTCTGCCTGCTGTTTTGCTACTACTTACAAGCACAAGAAATGCCATTTCCGGCTTCTAGGGGTCGCGTTTAAAGGCAGTCATTCGTCACCCCAAACTACAGTTTCAGTATACATATATCAAAACTCTCAATTGGTACAGCTCTTTGATTGGCATCACATTCAAACAATGCATCATAGCTAAATTACACAGCATGGGCACTGAGAGTGTCTTGATTACACATTATGGACTTGTATGGCCACTGGGACAAGCCATGAAGCAATAAGCTAGGAATGTGTCTGGATAAAGATGAGTTTTAGATAAATGTGGGAGGGGCTAGAAGTAAGTAGGTTGGGAGAATTGGAACTGTTTGGGATGATGAAAATATGCCTTTAATTTTCTGTACTCTCTGTCCGAACTGAGGGTGGCGCTCCGCTTGGATAGTCTTTAGAGCAAGACTTCATATTTCGGGCAGGGAATCATTGGCCTAGCGATACTCAAAAGCTCTCATATGCATCTTTTATCAGATACCTTTCAACCCTGTCAGTTGAGTAGTCTGTGTAGATGGATTCTTTAGTTATTGCAGTTTAAAAATGTTGTTAATTTTCAATGTTTGCAGAGGGCAATGCTGGCAAAAAGGAAAAAAAAAACACTATTTCTACCTTTTCAGTGCGCGTTTCATTTAAAAAGGAGTTATGACCTACAATTTTTTATTTAAAATAATCGTTCTTCTTCCTAGAAAAAATCTAAAAATTTAGCATCGAAAATGTACCTTTCGGTCAACTGTGTCAAAACCGGTTGACATCGGAGTAATATCCCTTCTATTACTTTGGCCAACAAAATTTATTTTCTTCATTACGTACCTACACTCGCACCAGTTCATGCTAACCGTGCACGGCAGGCTTGTGAATGTGATTACTACATGGTGTCACTTCTGACAGACTGACTACAAATATGACACTTTCGGTTCCCTCTGTGATTGGGAGAGAAACTAAATTTATAACAATAAGACCGAGTTGGCAAGTATGGAGGTTGTGCATCCCACGAGTGTTCCGTGACTATATAACAAAACGCTCTGAACGCTAATTATGCATAGCGACCTCACTTTTTGATTATCTCCACAGTGCAATATTATGTTAGCAAAACAGTCATTTGTTGTTGTCACAGCAACGTTGAACGTACATGAAATGTAACCCAATTTTCGCGAAACACATAACTTAGCTAGCGCGTTAGGCTTATTAATTCCACATACGGGAACACCAACGTTAATCAGCCGCCGCGCCTGCCTGCCCACTATTGCATTTCCAGGGAACATAAGTCAGAGGTTCGTATAAGCTTGGTAAAATTCACAGATTTTTAGGTGTGTCTGCTCCCTATCGCCTGTCCTAACCTTGATAGAACAATATTATGATGGTTAAAGAATATCACCGGTTTCTAACATTTAGGCTAGGCTTGGCCCAGCGTAACGTTAGGTCTACTAACGTTAGGCCTTCAATACAGACCAAACCCTGAAAGCCTACGTTAGGCCTAACTTAGGATACTGACTAACGTTAGGCCTTTGGCCGAGGCCTAAGTACTAGGCTAAGTAACACTGTACAAGTAGGCTAGCCTAGGCCTAGGCCTAACCTACAGTAGCTAAGTTTGTTCACTAACACAGTGAACACTAACAACAGACAAACGGGTAGCTAAACCTAGCCTACCTGGCAAAGCATGTTAAAAAAAAAAAAAAAAAAATAACCAATGTCAAACTCCCCCAGTTTACCCTAGCCTAGGCTAATAGCATTTACTGTTACACCAAATAATATGTCCATGGTTATCTTTCTAGGCTTTGTCAGGCTAATGTTAGACCTAAGGCAGAATGTAGGCTGAAAACAGTGTCATTCCCCCATTAGGCCTAGTACGGCCTATATTCCGCCATAACATTCAGCCATAGGCCTAACAGTTAGGTTTCCCACCTTTCCACTGTGGCGGAAAGGTGCGAAACCTAGACTGTGGCGGAAAGGCTTTTTCTAAAAATCTACGAACCTAGAGGAATTGTTGTCATTGCAACTACTTACCGAAACATTTTCAGAAGTCCAGGTCAGACAAACAGTAAAGGCATAGGCCTAGAGACATAGTTTGCTGAATAGATTGAATGGAAATGAAAAGAATGTTTAAGAAAGTAAGAACTTTGAATAGAATTACTATTTACTTATGGATACTATTGATTTGATTTTAGGCTGTGGTGAATAAAGTTTCATTTTACAATGTATGAACTTTGTGGCTGTTTAAAGCAACCTTGTTGCTCTATTGAGCAAATAGTCTCTGAAGGGGGCAAATACCATTAACTTTATTGATCTCAAGATACCTGAACAGGAAGTTCTCTGGTAGATTCTGGATTACTAATTATCAGCTTGAGATGGCTAAAACTTGCCATTTGCTTCTAGCGTCAAGATAGACATCTGGAAGGGAATTTGAATTTATTGAATCAGTGAGACATGCCACCCTGTTATGTGCAGAGCTCAAATACGAAGTCTTAATCATTTCAAAATGGCATCTGTAAGAACTACTGTACATACTGTAACTTGTGGGACTTGATTAAATTGGTCTCTACAATTACTGTACTTTGCCTTTATGCTAGGCTAGATTGTGACAGCCTATACCTTATTCCAAATGGCCCCTAAGAAATCATCACTCATCATGGGGAGGCACCTTATGTTAGGGGCTAGCCTTGAAGTTCGGATCCCCAGTCCACACCCCATACAGCATACTGTAGTTTGGTGGACAGGGGGAATGTGTACCCATTTTGTAGCAAACATATCATAGTAAAATTGTTGGAACATTGGAAAGGATAGGCTTATAGGTTTGCAGACCAAGGATAGGCCTAAATTTTTTACAACATTGATCAAAGTACAGTGTGACCACATGTCTACTACAGCAAGTCTTTATACACATGATGCTTCTCGAGAGGGACAGTAGTTCTGGTGAAAGCTGGTAAGTCTGTATGGTGCATGGTGAGAAAAATATGAGTGTAACCTAAGGTGCATTTTTGCATTCTCTTATTGTTTGCAGTATATGTCATTGATATCCTTGTATTCACATGTCACTGTAAAGTGTGAGTCTAACTTATCCTTTCCTCCTACCATGTATCAGAGGTCTACAGAGTGTAAACACCAGATGTCATCAAGATTTACAGAACAACATGATCACTTTTAAATATTGAATAAATAGTGTGATAATTAGTTTCCTATTGTAGATCAGTATGCTTATAATATTCAGTACACATGAATAAATATGTGGTCATATTTTATAGCATCCTAAATTACAGATCCCAGGGAATAAAAGGGGAACTTAAGCAGCAATTCAATTTTCATATGTGAAACAGGAAGTAAATCTACCCAACTTGGTGAAAGTTCCATTCAAATTGGACATTAATTTCTTTATATATCAGTAAACGAAGTGACTAGATTTTTGTCCCGAAGTGAAGTAGAGGGCAGCAGAGGCTACATCACTTCTTCACATTGAAAAGGAGTGCTTTGTTTCTCTTTGTTTTTCCTACTGTTGTGTTGACTTTGAAGTTAATGGGATAGGACCTCTCTTTGGGGTTTTTCTCAAAGTTTGTAAAGTCCACATGCAAATGATGCAACCACATTCTGATAACATTTGATTGTTGAAGAGAAAATTGATATAAAGTCTTAAGAAAAACAAAAGAATGTCCATTAATGCAAGGATATGTCATATGTGCTTGCTTAACTTTTTTTGAAATTGTGACAATTTACCTGCTCTTGAGAACCACACATTGGACATCAATGCAAGTTTCTCCACAATGCTCAGAATAAGTACCCCCTGAACCATATCAAAAATTGATTTGACCTTAACCCTTTTTTAATGTAAGACTTACTTCTCTGTTATCTCAGATTTTGAGGTTGTATGTTACTTCAAAACATTGTTACAATAATTGTTTCTTTTGTGCCTCATTTTTCAGTCAAGATGCCGAAGAAAAAGTCTGGTAAGAAGAAGTTAAAGATGACAGAGGAAGAGAGAATCCTCTACATGGAACAAAAAGCCCTTGCTGAAGAAGAAATGAGAAAGAAGAAGGAAGATATGCTGAATCAGTTCTTAAAGGTATAAATAACCATACTGCAAGTGACTGCAAAAACTAAGGAATGTGGCACATGCACGGACTTCCTATATACATGGACAGAGCATACTATGCATAGTTTGTTGCTACTGTATGTATTGTGCAGGCATAGCATGATCTTGGTGCCCCTTTTTTGTCCCAGTTGGTTGCGAAAATCTGCGGATAGAATGTATACGTTACATACCCTGTTCATGTATATAGGAAGTCCGTGGGCACATGCTATAGCTAGTTCTCAGTGATGTCACAGCTACAGTATGCATTAGCAACTGCCATGTCTAAGGGTAAGTCTGTACTTACATGAATCTGGCAGTTCAAGTTTTGAATTGAATACAACTATTCATGGTACAGGTAGACAAAAGAAGTGAGATGATGGACCCTACATTGTTCCAGAAATCTCAAAATCACGAAGTAAGCAGGTTGTGTACATAGAAGGTGACCCTCAAACGTGACTGAAAATGATACTTGTGAAAAGTCCCTATGACGCCACATGAGTTGTAACTATCTATTGCTCCTTTAACATTCCTGCACTTTATCTAGATCAGTTTTGCAAAAATTCTTAATACTGTATGGTTGAAAAGATGCTGTGTAAGTTCCTTAAAAATGGAACCTACTGCCATTGTGTTTGGTGCTCAGCACAAGCAATGGAGTAGGAGAAACAAGCCATTGCCCCACAACTGGTAAAAAGGCTGTAGCTGGCCTGACTTAAAACCAATTTGTTAGAAACTGGCTGTAAAACCTCATGTAAATACTGTAACTAACTTCTTATTAAATCCCTGTCATTCTTTAATTACAGTACTGTGTAGTGCATTTCTGTCATGAATACATATATAATGTTAATGTGTAAGTTCAGTATGCATGTGGAAAAACAGGCATTGTACAAAAGATGAAAATAATGTGTAAAATGCTGTTAAGTAGACTTGCAAATTGAAAAGATCTACTCATCACCTCAAGTCCTCAACAACCTCAACAAAAACATCAAAATTAAATTGCAGGTTACAAATTATGCATCAAAACCATTGGTTACTTCGTCATTAATCTATTGCCCAGTTGGTTGAGTGCATTGCCCTCACGGACTTCCTTTACATGGACTCACTGTATCATGTAACACGTACCTCCTTTCCGTATAGATTGTTGCCACCACACAGGACAAATGAGCCGCACCAAGATGGCCTTCATGAAGCTAAAAATCGTCTGATTTGATGACAAATCTGTAACAGCTAAAACGAAATTGAACTTGAATGGAAAACAATCTCATTTTCGTGATTTTGACCTTACCTTGCATTATTTCAAAAATATTTCAACTTTCTCGCAAAATCTGTGGATTTTCTTGAGTAAGTCCAAACTTTCTTACAAAACCATAGCAAACAGTCTTCTTGCTATGCCTTTTTTTACATTTATGGTAGCGACAGTGTACGGTGTTGTATGCTCTGTCCATGTATAGGAAGTCCGTAGTTGCCATGCACAGCAAATTTACAGTATATTCATTTTTTCAGAGAGCAATTTGAGAAGCATTAAGAACTGTGTAAACAGGCATAAACTTAGATGGCTGTCAGTTATTTATTGTATTTAATAAACTGAGAGGAAAGTGTTTGACACCATTGAGTAAATATTGATTGCGTGCATAATATCATTTCAGGATAAACTGGTGAAAGAAGAAAGAAATACACGATTCAACATGTACAAGTTAACACATCAGTGGAGGGCTATACTCAGAGCAGCAAAATCAAAGGAGCTTAAAAAGGATATTGAGATTCTAAGTCAGACATTTGAAAGAGTTGTAGACAGAAAGGACAGTGTGATCAAGTCATTAGCTAAAGACCTTGTAGAAGCTGAGGAACAGTATTCCATGGCTCTTAGGAGTCACTTGCAAAACATGGATATACTAATAGGTAAGATGATAACTTGTTGTGATTTGTAGCTTAGGAAATTTGCAAGAATGTATTATTTCAATAATGGTACAGAATATTGCCAACCACCTTTTATAAATTCAGCTTCTAGTTTTATTGTGTACCTCTGCTGTAAGTAGATCTATATGCTGGCAGGTTAGGCAACCTTAAGATATTTTCAAGGTACTATACTTTCTGCAAACTTGATAAACATCAGTCTTGTGTCTTGGGTTTTAGTGAACCCTGTCATCTACCCTAACTCCCCACCCCTTAAAAATCTTAACCACAGAATGGGTTTCACTGTGTGTACCAATGAAGTGAAATATTGCAACAGTGGGAAGGAAGTAGGCAGCGGGCTGTACACAAAAAGTGCTTTCGTTTTTAACTTTCTTGACGCACATCTGAGGGTCGGCATAAAAATTACCCACAAAGGTCAATTTTAACCTTTTGAACATCATATCAATTACCACAAGTGATCGAGTTGGCCTACGAAGAGAAATTTGAGGGTGAATTATTGGCTTTTTGTGGCCAACATTCATTGTATATACTAGTTCCACAAATGTTCTGACACGTACAAAATCTGTACAATATGCGCTGGGCATAGTGCACAGTGCAGCCTGGTCAGTGAAATTGATAGGGATAAACTTTTATGTCAATTAATTGACCCGGGGGGGGGGAGGGGAGTAGGACGACTTTCCCCTCATCTAGGGAAAGGTTGAATAAATCAGGAACTGGAACGAGAAAGGATAGCGAAGAAGGAAAATGAAATAGGACAAAACAAGAATAAGAATTTGGAATAGAAAAGAGGAAGAAAATTAACACACATGAAATGAAAAAAAACAAGAAACAGAGAGAAGAGATGCATTCAGTAAGGATACCAATAGATGATTCACATGATATTGTTCAATCAAGTCTGGTTTGCAGCAGAGTTATGAGGGAGTAAATAACGTACGGCATACGGTCAAGTGGTTAAATTAAGCATCCGACTTCAGGCGCGGGTACATGGGGTGGGGGCTTACGCCCCAGCCCTCCCTTTTTCGCCACATAAACAATAAAACATATGGAAAATTAGCAGTGCAGCTCCCTCTCACCCCTGTTTTCTCTTAGGTCAGGTCCCCCCCCTTTTTTTTTGAATGTGGAGATCCGCACCTGGGCTTGCAGTTGGGAGGTCAGGAGTTCAAGTATTGTCCTGGTCATACTGAAGACTGTAAAAAACACAGCATAAAGCAATTGAGTAGGAAAAACAAGCCAGTTAGTCACAATTGGAAAAGCTAGTCCATGGCGGCTCGACATAAACAAATTGGTTAGAAACTGGCCATATGGGCCGTCATGTAAAACTCTGTCCATCTAACCCACTTGACAGGATAGGCCTAAATGGACAGGCCTTATGGCCAAGCAGAACTTAATTCCCATTGAGATCTTTTGTCCAAATTAAACAAAAGGTTTCAACAGTTTCCAAATGGTAAAGGGTTTTCAAAAGGGTTTGGTTTATAAAAAGGGTAATTTTATATTTCCCTTTGAGTTTTGACCAAATTCCATCATCTACCAAAGGGACTGCCCTTTAAATGAAAAGGGTATTTACAAAAGGTATCACCTGAAACCCTTTGGGTTCAAGGGTTTAACCCAATAGGGTTCCAAATGGAATTTTCAGCTGGGCTGCCAAAAAACTTTGACTATACCTTAAGCTGTAAAGTATAATCTCTTCTAGTGAGCATGCCTGCATGATTTTGAACCAGCGTCAAAATTCCGTGAAGCCTTGGCCGTTCACTCCAAGTATAAGTTCAAACTATATGATCTATCATCAAAGAACCAATCTAAAATTTCCTGCAAGAAACTTAGCATCATGTAGTAGAACTGATCACCAGCATCTCTGCCAGGAAAAAAGGGAACCGATCGTGGGGTAAAGTTAACAAAATGTGAAAATACTGACCAGGGTGAGAGCTGTACTGTATCAATACATTATCTTCTGTCAGGTGGAGAGGGGCCTAAGATTCCTACTGTAGAGATAAAATCACAACAACCAGTGGTTCGAACTTGCCATGCGCTTATTCATATCGCTTAATTTTGTACATTCCATTTGGAACCCTTTGATCACAACTGGTTTGAAATGGTAGGCCTACCTTTCAAAAAGTAAAAAGAAAAAAAACTTTTTTAAGCATAGGAGTAGGGGGAACTGGGGAGAAAGCTCCCCCCAGTGAAAAATGAGGGGCGGAAGCATGCTTCTGTCCCCCACTTCCCGTGTCAGAAACCTCTTTTTTAATTTTCAAAATCTCAAAAAACAACAGATTTCCGGCGCGCTTTGCTCGCCGCATTATGCAACATAAAGTGCACTAGTTATAACTAACCTTTTCTGAGCTCTGGACATAACAAAATTGGATATTTACCATTTGTGTGACACCACATCATTAAGAGACACCGGCAGCTATGTTGCTATTTTTGTGACCTGTCTTTCATAAAATTTCAATTTTTCTACAATTAAAGTTTTTGATTTTGAAATATTTTGTCTAAAAGGACAACAAAATTTGGGAAACTTTTGAAATGTCATCGGGGTCTGCGGGTCTGAGGGGTCGCGATTTTTCAAAATTTTGTATACACTCCGCACCAATTGAAGATAGTCTTTCGAGAAAGACTTCATATTCCAGGCAGGGAAGCTTTGGCCTACCGTAGTCAATTGTTCTCATACACACCGCATGCGGGACATCGAATCCAGAGTGACCTTCCGTACATCTTTGCCGCACCCGCACCAAGTTCAAACGAGTTTCAAGGATTGATTTGTATTTGACTTTTGACGGAATCGAATTCAGTCATAATTAGACACCAAATGATCTTAGCCAAGGAAGTTGGTCCAGGCTGCTACAGGCTACCCCTTGCCCTTAAATACATGTAAATGTCAGTGCCCTGAAATAAGCACTTCCCCTGCTCTGGGAGGAGTGCAGTCCCCCTATCCCCACCTGAAAGGTCTATTGAAAAATCTGCCCCTGTCTAAAGCTATCGGCCATGTCATGACACCCAGTCTCCAGGGGCAGGAATTTCTGATGAGATTTTGTGCCAGAAAGATAAAACTTTAATGCATGGCTACTTCGTCGAGTGTCGCAACAAGCATTTCATCGGGAAAGGGCTGATGGCTTTTACAAAAGGTGGTCAGTGTACCGTATTCAGTCTGGCACTAGTACTGAGCTCAGAGGCTCATATTGGGACCAGAAAATTTAGTACACGAACTCCGATATTTTTTGGGAAGGGAAACCGTTCCCAGCCGCTAATAACAGTTCGACCACCAAATTTTAAGTAAGTTTGTAGCTGTTTAGGATTTTTAGATAGCATGTAAGTTACTGCTAAGCCGAATTAAAACTACAACTATTCCCTAATAACTTGAGAACCAACACACCCCCAGATGCCAGTGCCTATTAGAACCTATTACACGAAATAAAGCTTGATGACATTCTCGCCCTTATTCATATTGTTAATTTTCCAGGTTTCGTCGTTCCTTGATACAAAAATGATACTAGATGGGTTGAAGGGTATTATTCTTTTTTCAGTGATCTGAGTCGCAGATTATACAATTTGGATCGGTATCCAGCTCGAGTTACTCATTCGCAGTTAACGTTACGCACGAAACCGACGTAACAGGGAAATAAACAGTTCCTCGTTCGCGAAAAAGTGTCCTCTTTCTTTCCACATCTTTTTACTGGTTTTAATCCCACATACCCAAAATAATATTAAAATTTGTGTAATTTTTCATAAATTTAACATTAAAGCGCATTTCAGATAATTAAAGTGCCTTTGGAACTTGATTAGAGGCTGCAGCTGTAGTTATAGTGCTGTTCGAGGAAAAGTTTACTTAAAACGTGGAAGTTGTGTGTCTATCTCACCTTTGCCAGATTTTGAATTTAAAGGGATATTTTTACTTATTTTTCCTTGATCCATAGGCCAAACGGATCGCTTGTGGTAATTGCATGGGTTATTATTTCATCTTTTCACATCGATTTTTTTCAATCAGACCCTCCGAAGTGCGTCACGAAGTAACACGAAAAAGCAGGACAGATTTTGGTCTAAATGTGAAATGCATGTACAACATGTCTTTTCCCTCCTTCTGTCCTGCACCTTTTTGTGAGTTTGCTGTAGAGTGGTCAATTAACAGTAACTTGTTTATACTGGTCTTATCATTTTTCAAAGATTAAATTTATTCATTTACTCCTTCTTTTTTAGATCTTCAGAGAAGCAGACTGCAGATTTTGCAATCTGAATATGAGGAGGAACTGGAAATTTTAAAGAATGAGTTTGATACTGAAAGAGCTATGATCATTGACCACCATCGACAAGAAATGAATGACATACAAGATATTCTATTTGCAATGGAGGAGAATGCATCAGAGAGGGAGAATGAAGCCCGTCAAGAGTTTCAGAGTTTGAGGGATGAAATTAAAAACAAAGTATGTTTTATTACACTTTATAAATGTGCAATTATACAACAAACGTAAGGTCTTAGGGTTCCCTATATGAGTCTAAAGTAGCCTACTCATTGAGAGAAGGAAACAGGATATAAGTATAAATCCTATAAATAGTAAGTACTTCACATAGTAGTGAAAAACCTCTGAAATGATTTGGGACAATAGGTGAATGTTTTATCATTTAAACCTTATTTTTCGAGAGGTTCTCATTGAATGTTATGTCTTCACCAACAGCTTTTTTATTTTGTAATTTATGGTCTTGAAACAATTCCCTTCGTGTAAGGTGCATATCTATATATTCCATGTAATAACAATTCTTGGTGTAAGTTAGAGATCTGTATACTTCATAGAATAACAAATTTTCACTTACTTCCTTGTTCTTGAAACAGAATCTGGAAGAAAAACATGCCTTGAGAATTCAACTTGAGGGACAGGTAGAAGACCTTTGGAAACAATTCCAGGCTGCCCTGAAAAATTACCAGGAAACAACAGAAGAGAGAAAAACTGCATTTGAAACTTTAAAAAGTAAAGATGAAAACAGTGCCAGTGAAATTGAATTTCAAATGAGGAAACTACAAAGAATATCTGTGAGTAACACTGAAACTCTTGAATTGCCATGATGAAAAATTCAGATCAGACCTCCAGCTTTAGTGAATGAGGGGATGGTGAAAATATAGCTGAATGGCATAGTGAGTGCCTGCAGAGTGCTGTGCAGTATCAGCAGTGAGGGGGGGGGGGATACCATCAAATTTGAGGGGGTACCATCAGCAGGGAGGGGGTATCATCAGCAGGGAGGGGACTGGGAAAGGTCCCTAAAGCTCATGGGTTTTATTAGCTCACACACATACACAGTACATGTGTGAGGTTATAAAATGGGCCAGATGGCATCAACTTTTTAACAAAAGCCTACTCCCTTTCCATTTGTGGAGATTTGGTTCTGAAATTTTGGTATATGATTGTTTGTCAGTACAGCATTATAACCCACCTACTTTCATTCCAATGTAGGAGTGTTAAGCATAATTTTTTAGCTATTTATGTAGAGCAGAGTTCATTGTGCCTGCTTAACAGTTAGCTGTTTATTCATTGTGCTGACTGCAGCGTACTTGGTTGTGTGTTTAATTGCTGTCTTGCAAATGCCTTGCAAGCAGACTGTTGTTTGATGTCTGACTCACCTGTGGACACAGATCAGTGGTTTCTGCAATCACAGTGTCTTGGGATAATAGCACTGTATTGTGAAGAGAGCTTCATGGACTGAGCAGCTAGGGATACTTGACACACAAAATTGGGAACAATTCTGTGGTCAAGTGTAGCGTACAAGAAAGGAAATAGGCTTAATGTGGTGGGGACATCTGTTCTGTTTCTAGATCAATTAAGTTGGTCAAGGCAAGTAATTGTGATAACTCTTTGAGTTCAAGTGCAGTAGGAAAGCCATTTGAGGAGTGATGCATGTTTTTATTTTACCAGTGCAAATTCATGCAGTGTTTCTTATGAGAAACTAAATGTACTTTGCAGTACTTTAAAATATGCTTGATACATTCTACATATTTAGAATTTTTTTCCAAAATGCTCCTAATAAAGTTTGTATAGCCCAACAGGTTTTCTTAATTTTACAAACTTTTGCAGTAGTATTTGTAGATCTGTCAATTAGGTTGTTTTGTTTCTGATGTAAAAGTTTGCACTTTTTGAAAGAGGGAGGGGGACTTTTTAGCATACCTTGTGATTTTGCAGTAGGGTTTTGAGTTCTTTGGTCTTTTTGTACCTGTTATTTACCATTGTTAAGGTAAGGAGGTTTTGTGGAAACAGATGAAGAAGTAATAAAAGTTGGTTCTTTGAGTTGCTATTTTTTACAGACAAGAGAGAATGTGTGAGCTACAACAGCATTGCTGGTCTAGTTGTAGCTTCTGTAACAGAGATGTCAGCAAATCACACACAAAAGATTGTTTTAGACTATAAATCATGCTCAAGCTCAGCAGTGTTCTCTTCTGTACGGGTGCATTTTTGACATCTGTGATATGACCTGGCCTGGTAATTGAACGTCAGAAGGTTTAGGGTTGATTCCCAGGCTGGGGTATACCGAAGACTTAAGATATGGAACCTACTGCTGTTGTGAGTGGTATTTTGCATAAGATGTGGAATGTGGGTAACAATCCAGGTCTCACAACTGCAAAAAAAGGCTGTGTGTGCCATTTGATTAAACTAGCAAGTTACAAGCTTAAGCCTTAAACACTCTTTAACCTAACCTTACCTCCTTTGTACAGTCTTGTTCTCTTTATCATGGTTGAAACTGTAAAATGACTGTTGGAAGTTGAAAAATGGCATGGTTGTGGGTACAGAGTGGCAGGATGGGGGAAGGACCATCAGTAGAGGCGGCATTATGGGACTATAAAAGGATGTATGCTGCTCCCGTAAAAAAATGAAGTAAGAAGTTCAACTTGTAAATGAGTGTGCGCATGTGTGGGGGTACTTACACCTGAATCAGTACCTGTACATAAACCAGTCCAGGGGAGAAGAACCGTTCCAGGTGCCATAGTTGGACATAACACATATAGGTATGCTATATGCATTTTATGTTGCATACTTTTTCAGGTTTGTATGTTTATGTGATGTAAACATTTTGCAGTTGTTGGAAGCTCCTTGAGTATGCTTTTTGAAATGACCATCAAAAGACTGTTGAATGGCTGCAAAGCAGCAGAGGTTTCTATTTAGAATTTGGTTGTTGCTATTGTGTTAAAATGATTTCTTCAAATATTTCTCTCACAGGACACAATAGCTAGTCTAAAGGCCAAGATGGCACAAAATGCAAAAGAGAGTGAAGAACGAAACAAAGATTTGAAAGAGCAACGTGAAGTCATTGCACAACATTTCCATACCTTGAAAAGTCAAATGAACTCATTTAGAGAAAATGAAAGGGGAAGGCTGACCAAGCTAACCTTAGATTCCAATTCTTCTATCAAAGAACTTAAGAGAAAGCTTGAACTGGTAAGTTTATAAGATATCAACATGTCATGTAGAACAGCATGTGTTAAAGAGGTATTAAAGTAAAGACAAAAGTGCGTAAGCAATTCAAATATGAATGGTCTGCAGAGAATTTGCACCATTTGTTGTCATGGAAAACATGGAAGGGTAGGATTTAAAAAGGTGTATCATATGAAAGAAAATGTTTTTGTTTTGAAAGTTGGAAGATAAGATGTCAATGTGGTACTTAACAAGAGGTTGCTCTTCTTGATATTATAACAGTATTAAAGGCAGTCATTGGTCACCCCAAACTACAGTTTCAGTATACATATATCAAAACTCTCAACTGGTACAGCTCTTTGATTGGCATCACATTCAAACAATGCATCATAGCTATATTACACAGCATGGGCACTAAGAGTGTCTAGATTACACATTTTGGACTTGTATGGCCACTGGGACAAGCCATATGAAGCAATAAACTAGGATTGTGTCTGGATAAAGATGAGTTTTAGATAAATGTGGGAGGGGCTAGAAGTAAGTAGGTTGGGAGAATTGGAACTGTTTGGGATGATGAAAATATGCCTTTTAGGAAAGATTTGCCTTGTTATGATGCTGTGATTATTTGAATTAGTAGTTTTATAGCATACAGCATGCATATTTTAAACTGAAATATTTATAGAAATGTCATAGCATGGTATTACTTAGTTATTACCAGATAATACATCTGCAGTTGCTTTGCAAGGTAATTAAAGAAACTCATTTGCAGGAGATACTTGCAAATTGAAAAGCAGGGTTTTATTGACACCAAGAGTTACCAATTTATTGACATGGATGGACAAATAAGCAACCTGGCAGGGCTTCTTATAGGGAAATATGTTGGTTTTTGGAGTGAAATTTGTGAAAATATTGGACAGAGATGTCACTAATTTTGTTCATGAAATCATTCAAAAAATAAAGGAGGGGGAGGGATTAAGGAACCTTTAATGCAACTCATTTTAAATGAACTATTCTGTGAGGCAGCTGTTAAAGCTGATCATTGAGTTGGTTTTGTTGAGTTTTCTTCACATATCAATGTCAAATGGTAAAACTAAGACAGTCCCGACATCCTACATACAAAGAAATGTTTTTTGAGTGAGTACTTAACGGCTCAGTTCAGTTTTCAAAAATTCGTGACCAGACACTTTTTCAAATTATGCACAAAACCGTTACAAGTCAGGACACAACAAAAACGATATTTTGACTTTTCCGGTAACTATTGGAAGTAAAACTTGACTTATCATGTTAATTACAAGCATTTTCAAATGTTAGTACCCTTAAACACTTTCATCAAGTTATCGATGTCAACTCAATGAGCCCCTTAAATAAGTTTAGTAAAGATCACTTACCAGTCGAATTTGGGAATGAGTGCTTCATTGAATTTCCATCTCTTCTCAACTTAAAGGGTGAAAGGATTTTAAAAGTTTCAGAACAGTGTAGAAAGATGGAGACTGAGGATGAGAAAGTTCTTCCATTTTATGCATCTAGTCTAACACCAGAGGAACAAGAGGATGTTGCAGCTGCTGTTGCTGAACCACCCTCAGAGCAGTTGGCTGAGGTATTTATGTCACCAGTCTCTTTATAAGTATCATTATTTAAGATCTTCAAAGGTGCGTTCACATACATAACTGCCAACGTCAACAGCAATCCTGAATAGCTGTTCACATATGACAGCAAAATTTATTGTGCATACAGTAAAAATTTAACAGGATGATGCTGATGGGAATTTGCCGTTGACATATTTGTTCCATTATCTCACATGACGGACATTGATGAGCTCATTTTCTTAATGACAATAGTGTAACAAATAGATTGGAGGAAGAGAAGATGGTGGGTACACAATATTTTTAGGAGAAGGCTTTGAGGTTACACTGTTGTTAGGGATAACTTGCATGGATACTATCGGGCAACATCAATTCAATTTTTACTGGCTGTGGTTTTCAGCTATTGAGGGACATCTGGGTTGCCATTACCGTATCAGTGTGAACAAACCTTCATTTTTTTACAGGAGTGAAATTTTTGCCGTGTCCCGTTACCGTTGCCTCACAAGTGTAAACTTACTTTAATACTTTTCTATTTTAACTCAAACTGAAAAGTGTGTAACTGACAAATTCATTTTAGAAAGGCAGTGATCGACTGCTTGTGGATGGTGGGTTTTTGAAGAGTGTTATATTTTTCAAAAAAGCTTTGAGGAATTTGTTGTATTTCTGTTGAGAGTTAAGAGCAACACTCTATTTCTGTTGTTAGAGAATATGAACTGTATCAACAAAGTGTTGCAGTCATGGTCAATGACTGGTAAGGCTGCAATGACTTGCATAGAAAATTGTAATGTATTATGAAAAAAAAAACATTTATTTTCTTTCATGCAATAGTAAAAATAAATTTATTCATTTTAAATAATTATTCTTTTTTTTGTAAAAAAACATCTGTTACTATTTCTTTGTTATTGTGCAGGTAATGCATGAGTATGGTTCCTTAGAAAACTTTTGGAAAAGGTACAACAAAGTTCTTTTGGACAAAGTTGCTTTGGACAAGGAAAAATCCACCCTTTTGGATGAAAACCAAAGATTAAGAACAGTTCTGAAGCAGTACCTGGATGGCATTTCAGTTAATGATGAGATTCTCAGCAATGTTAATCCTCTATTTGTTGTCAATCAACAGACAAACTTTCCGTAAGTATCCATCTTCTCAAAAAGATTATATCAAACTTTTTCCAAATTTTTTTGGGTGAACTCTTTTCTTAGGTTTCATATTGGATTTGTTTGCAATACATAAAGGTGTTTCTGCTAGCATTTTTTACTAGGGTTGCGCAGTTTACCGCGATTGATGTGAATACTGGTGCTAGAGGTACAGGTAATAAATATACAGAAGATATTTGGTGTGTTTCTAATACTGGTTCTTAAAAAAATACCTGTACTCGAAAATATTAGTTGAAAAGGTCCAGATAGGAAACAGGAGTATTAATTACGATTGTAAATGACTGTAAAGAAATGTTGTAAACAAAGTCAAAGCAGAGGTTTCTGCATGGTAATCATGCAATCATATGCCAGCTGCATTAGAGTGCAGGATAACAGGGGTGCTGTGCACAGTGTAGATTCCTTCCCACCTGACTTTCCTACCCGAGATTTGAGAACCGGTACTGCCTCAATACCAGTTCTGTGTGCTTTACAGTACTGGTACCAATATTTTCATGGTACTGCCCAACCTAATTATATACCTTATAATTACAATGGAATGTCCATATTTGTCTCCCAAGAGAAAACAATTGCTTCCGTTAAGCATGAATGTGAAGAACCATTGTGCTGAGATTAACTCTCTGTGTGTTGTTGTCTTCAATTTTTTAAGTGTACCAAAAGTCAAAAATTACGAAAATGTATCTTTTAAAGATCAGAAAATAAATGTCTTCCATCGTCCAAACCCCTTTCAGAACTTTTTCTGTGATTGATATGGAAAAAAGTTAAATATATTTGCTCAAATGCAATATAGTTGATTGTGAAATAACTCTTGACGCCATTCTTGTACAACTCACATTTCCTGCTTTTTGTTTCCTTTTGAACATTAAACTTTGTATATGACCTTAAAATCACTACTTGCACAGAGAGGGTGCATGCAGTCATGTCCCTAACAGCCTAGGTTCTCAACATTTTTTTATCCTCGGACCCTGTAGGCTGTTCTACATTTTTTGAAGAACCCCTGTCTGGACAAAGAACATCTCTTCAGTAATAGAGTTACGACCTACAGATTATGGGAAATGGATAGTCTTACTCAAATTGTTGGAAATGCAAATTGAAATTGAATTGAAAATGGAAATTGTTGCAAAATTATGTTACCACTGAAAGAGCAAGAGCAGTTACCCCTCCTTGAAGTAGTGTAATAGATCTTGTTTCCTGATTGGCTCTTAACAGTCATGTGACAATTTTTTTTCTCCTCAGATGTGAAATTTACTGGTAGTAACTGCTTGGTTTACCTTCAATATGCAATAATATCATCCTGCAACTAAATAAATACATACAAAGTATTTTAATCACACAAAATGCAGGAAAATGAGAGTGTTTATCATTTTGTTTGTTCCTGCAGAATGTCCGTACCTGTTGCTGATCCAAGAGTTCAGAGACCAACACAAACAGTAGTGGAAGCAGCTCATGTTGTGAAGTATACCATTTGACTGATGCATTGAGAGTACCTTGAATTCATCACCTTGTTAATATCACTACTAAACTTGTGCTGTTATTTATTGCATTTAAGTATGTCTTGACAAATAGTGCTGTTGTATCATAAAGAGAGAATAAAAATAACAGTTTTGAAGAAAAACATCACTCACTTGGTGTCATGTACTAGAAATCAGTGACTATGTCAGAAGCCAATATTACTATAGAACAAAGTCCTTCATCTCTGTAGAAGTTTGTATTCTTGTATTATCTATGGTGGAGATTATCTAATGCAAGTGTTTTAGGCCATGAGTCATTTTTTACCTTTTGTTGTAAATTGATTGTGTAGTAACCAGGTCATCCTTCTTTATGAACAACTTTGGTTCTAATTGTCACCTCCTTATATTTTCGATGTGCCACGTTAGTGTATATTCCTGGCCAAAGATGTCACATGGGCATCTTCACTTGAGAACCTAGGATTCTAGGGCATTAAAAACTTTTAAATAAAATACACCATGGACAATGAACATTGATATGTGCAAACTTTTTCAGGAACTCTGGCACTCATAATTTTTTGAAAATTGGCTTAATTAGAAGTTAAATGATGCTGGACCATGCACTACTGCAAGATAATGTATGATCAGAGGGTTAGTGCAGTGATACACAAGGGCACAGTCCAAGTGCACCCAGTAATAGGATTATTCCCACAGAATGGATTATCTTGTTTTAATGCAAACGTCCAGAGTTGTTCCAACTTGTTCATTCATCCACAGCAATACTTCGAAATAAAAAAAAGAAAGAAGTGTTAAATCCTGTTTGAAAATTACACTTTAAACAGCACAGCCCAGAGTATAATTTACATTAAAATAGTACCACCTGTTGTAAAATGGCATAACCCAGGTTAAGCGTATTATTCTTTGCTAAGAGACCGTCATGGAATTATGCACAGTTACTTGACCATAGTGGTCCTATGGAAGTTGAGGATTATTTTCAGTATGAGCACACTCTGTAATATATAGAAACATGGTTACTTTTGTTTCAGTCAATTTGATTACATTAAATCAGCTGATGTCGGGTTACTCCTTCAGGAGTTTTGAAAGGGTTACACCAATCATGAAGGATACTAGTCTTAGTTAAGATGTTATTACACTTTGCCCTGCTTATGAAGTAAAATAGAGGGCATGCCCCATAACTTTACATTTTGTTGGGAGATTTGCTTGATGCTAAAGACTATTGGCAGTATCGCTTAGCTACATCTGGAAACATCTCCATAGCCCTTTATATCAGTTTACTATGTGACAGCCCATTGGGAAATTCGATAGAGCTATGCAATGAAAAGAACTTCAAAGTTATTAGTTTGTCTTCAATTATTTCAGTATGTAAACCAATTTGCTGCAGTGTTGGTGATCAAGCAGTTCCTGTTCTAAATGACTTGAAGTGGGTAATTCTAGAGATATTTCCTCCTTTTAAATGAGACAAATATCTGGGTCAATGACCTTAAATGAATTCTCAAAAACAGGTGTTAATTGCTTGTTTCTTGATGTTACGGTACCAAGATGCCATGTGTACTGATTGAAATATCTTCACCATTGTTACCTTCAAATTTCTGGGGATTAAACAAATTTTCTGGAGATTCCAACAAATATCATTTTATGAAGTGAAGCAAGGTCCTTGGGTGTACTCATGAAGTACAATAGGCTACAATGTACCCTGCCAATAAGATATGTAATCTAGGCCTAACAGTCCAAGGCCAAGGCTGGCCTTAAACAGAGCTGTAACACTGTAGATACATATGACGTATAGGAAGCCGAAGGATTGCTTGAGGCCAGAAAGTGCAAAGCCAAAGTGACAATTGACTTCAACTTTGCTTGTAAGTGTGATACTTGCAATTTTTTTAATGGAATGTCCATTTTATGTATGAAACTTTAGAAGTGTCTTGTATAATGCCATTGCAAGTATGATGTACTACATCAGCATAACCAGCGTTGAATGTTAATTTATAAAGACACACTAAAACAGGCATATGTACATACCATATCTTTTATTTAATTTCATTTTTTTGTGGTTCTGATCCAATAATAGGGCCAAAGATTCTGATGAACCATCACACCCAATCAGTTTGCCTTTCCTACCTGGTTTGGTTTCTGTAAGTCCTACTCTCTGAGCAGATCCTATCAACATTGTTATGCAATAGACGAATCCAGACAGATTGTGATGGTCTGATTTTAGTCGGCCATTACTGGGGTAACGCCATCGATGGGAAAGGCTTTTGACGGTAATGCTATCGATGGTAAACGTTATCGACGGTAACGCCATCGATGGTATACGCTATAGCAGATTGGGTTTTGTTCTTAATGTTTAGTTTTGTTTTTTTAAATATTTCTTTGTTTTTTCACATAGGCCTATGTTCTAAACTTTTTTGTAGATTTGTTTCGTCACCTTTTCCCTTTATTTTAGTTTATTTTGTTTTCTTTATTTCTAATTCATTGTGAAAATCAGTTTTTTTTCCTTAGAGTGATCGTTTTCCTAGTTTTGTTTTTTTTTTTTCCTTTTTTTTTTTCCTCTGTAATTCTGCAAACTTTTATTACAGTGTACCTCGAAATGTCTTAGTGCCTCCCGCTAATAATGTTCATTGGCTACACTAAAAGTGTATGGTAACTCTGCTAACCCGTCTTTGGAATATCCTGTGCACTAATTTCCGACCAGGCTCCAAAACGTAACTTCCGTCCTGTGTAACCCTGCTCCTTCCTGATTGGTCGCCTTCTTGCAACCTTGGAAATTCAAAATCAGAGCAAAGCACAAACAGGCTGCACACGCTGCCCTTCTGTGATTGACACGTGATGCGGGAAGTTAATTTTACTTCAGCCACAAAGGCCTAATGTAAGCCTATAGCCATGCTGTCTGTCCTCAGTTCTGAGCTAGCCTTACAAAGAATAGGTCTCTCAAGAACTCTCAAAGGGTCAAACCCACAGCACTCTTAAAAAGAGATAAAATTAGCCAGCACATAACTTGTGTACAAGTAATTTCTTTGGTAATCCTGTTCATTTTGCTAAAAGCATTTTCTGTCCTAAAAGAGTTAAATTCGAGAAACAGGATACTGAATCAAGAATTCCTTCCACAAAAAGTAGGAAGACTTCCGAGCTCTCAAATGGGGAGAAACTTTGCGCAAAGTCTCAAAAGTGTTGAATTACGTGTACAGCCTAAAAAGGCGAAGTTAAAACTGCCAACTATTGTCTGAGGGCGGAACAAACCAAGCACTTCATCAATAACCTCTCCGATAGATCTGTATCGGATAAATATATTAAAATAGCTCTAGGAAGGGGTGACAGTTTATAACTATATCCTGTCCTGCAATCAGAATGTCAAGCCTCATAGTCCTCAAAGGACCATTTCAAGTAAATCAATGAGGATACAATATACTCTGTATAAAAACCAAAGAGCTAAAACAGAACCTGCAGTGCTAAGACACTGGCCCTTAATATCGGAAAATTCTGAATCTGTGTCAAATTTTCCGACACCACCGGTCATAGCCCTTAAGAGGGCACCCAAACTAAACAATACCTAGTTATTTCTAGGCTCAAATTAAATGACGGTGAACTGGAAACAAATCATGAGGAAAATGAAGATTGCTCTCTCGATTCTCTCATCGAGGTGCTCTGAAAGAGCAAATATTCAATCGAATTAAGACCAGGACAAACTAAAAAGTCCAACTACTAATGAAGCTCAACATCTAAAAAATAAGAGCAGCAACATGTCTAGTTAAAGGTTTTAGAAACCTAATTATCTGCTGTCTTCAATCCCACCCGCCTGTCTAATTACAAGACAGAATAGTCGTTAAGAACGCATAGAAATTCAAAAATTGAAACAAGGGACTGCATACGTAGTATCAGGTAATGCCACCGCCTACCTATTTTAATTAATTTAATTAAACAAGTTCACGCCTAGTAAAATTCATGTTTACAAAGTACTGTAGTTGCTCCTGTGGAACATTGCATTTTTGTCGTCCTGTTACACCAGTCGCCATTTTGCAGCATCAAACTTACTGTACAATATCTTTTTGCAAGTATTTGATACCTGCACTGCTATTATCAATACCTTCCATTGAGTTATCAACGTTTTTGTATTGCGTCGATAGAGTTTACACCGCTACCATCAATAGAGTAATCCACAGATTGAATTATGAACATTTGCCTGTTCCGTCAATAGCGTGTACTACACCGCCACCATCGATGAAGTAATCCACTGATTGAATTATCAATGTGTGCTTGTACCGTTGATAGCGTATTCACAGCCACCATCGATGAAATAATCCACTGATTGAGCTATCAACCTTCCTGTATACCGTTGATAGCATTGCCGTTGATAGCATTACCGTTGATATCGTTTACCATGGATGGCGTTACCGTCGATGCCGTCAATACCTTCCAGCACCTTCGACGACTTTTTGCGTGATTGGCGCTCCATATTTATTGCACTGTACGACAGTGTTCAGTGGTATCAACCTCTCATGGGAGGGGGGGGGTTGCTGCAACTTTTTCCCGACAAATTAGGTCTCGATTTCCTACAAAGTAATTTTTAAAGACGGTGAACCTAAGGCTCAATGGAACGGAAAATATTGGGAGGGAATGAAAGGAAAACTATCTTAGCAGAGCGTCACCATCAGTTGGCCCAGAGCATACAAGAAAATTTTCGACTTAATACAAAACCTTCAGATGGCAGGAAAAGACACTCCCCGAGTGTTCTCAGCTCCTTGAAAAATTAATCTCCTGTCATATTCATGGGAATATGAAAATCGGAGGGGGGGGGGGGGACTAGGGGCAAAGAGAAATTTTACTAGTAGGCGGGGCCAAAAAATTGCGTGCAGAGTGAAACTGAATGCAAAGCACTGGCCCTTGTGGGTGAGGTCCAGGGACAAACTCCAGTGGGTCCAAGGGAGAGTTCCTGTAGTTAGTTAAACGAGATTTAACAACACACCAACACTACTGTGTTATATAGTGTCAGTCAACTTGATAAAAATAGTTCAAAGTTTAAATTAATTTTAACTATGGTACAAGTTTGGTTCCCTTTGGGTGCCTTTTATGATAGGCGGGAAATGCCGTGGACGTATTCTACAAGCCCAGCCCGCAGGGGACTGGGAAGTCCCTGTAAGCTCCATGTTTTAGCAGACCTCTGCATGAAAATTAATTCTCAGGAGAGGTATTTTCGGTTCACCTTGCTTCTGACCTACTTTAGGGGGAGGAAACTGGGAGGAGGGGGAAGGACTAAGTCTTAGGGGAAAATTTCCCCTCATGGCTGCTGTCTTTGCATATTTTACCAGTGGATTGCTGCAGAGATTTTCAGACTGGCTCAAATTTCTGGGTTTATCTAGGGGACTATCAATTCACCACACTCAAGCACCTGCATCCCCATGGAAAACATAAAAGGTATACTCTTCAAGTAATGAAATCCTCTTTTGTTGGTCTACAATTGTGCATAATATATTTTCTATTTCTAGAAGGCCAAACTGTTTTGTTGTATTAGAAAAAGGTTCTGTCAAGACTCTTCTGAGGGGTTTGTGGCAGCCCACTCCTATCTCCATATTTATAAACTTAAGCTTAAATACTATAACCAGTAGTCTGACCAGTATTTCAACTAATGAAAACGAAAAAACAAATGCTATCTTGGTATTTTCTTTTTTCTCCACACAGTGAAATTTTTAAAATGTATTTATTAATATTTTATTTGCTGACCCGAAGTTGCTGTACAAATGACTGTCCATTACATAAGTACCATTCATAAAATATCTTCCAAAGACAGGTTCAATAGCAAACTAAAGTTCTAATATTATATACTGGAATAATGAAAATGAAATCTGAGAGCAAAATTTTTAGAGGAAGGAGTTTCATACAAGGGGAACAGAAGACTTACCATGTTTTAATGACACATAATATTTAATAATACATAAATGCAAGTATCCTAATAAGTTTAACAGTATATGAAGCCTCAACCAATAAAACTAGGCCAACTGCACTATCTGTATAGGACTATATTCTTAAAACTTGTAAAATTTCACTTGAAAATAGACTTTTAGCCAATCCATAAGTTTGAAAGCATGTTTTGTTTCTCAGACAAAATTTGTTATGTGCCTATTCTATTTATTCCAAGCTCCTAACTTATAGCAATGTTCCTAAACTTTACATATGTGAACATCTTGTAATTTCTCAAAGTTCCAATGTTTTTTATAAGAAAAGAACATCATTGTTCCATCAAAATATGAGAAAACTGAGAAATAGCTGCCAAGATTCGAATAATAGGGTATCCGAGTGCCAAAGAGCATCTTTTCTAATAGATTGCGCAACACAGTTCATAAATTGCACAACAGAATATGCCTGACCAGGTGCCCTAAATCACTCTCTAAATCACTGTATTGTGCAGGCAGATCCTCAAATTTGCTGAAAGTCACCCATAACTAATAACACTTTGTTCCCCCTCATGATACACTCCTTCTGTAATTCTAATCATGAAACTCACAAGTTTACTTGCTTTTAATTTATAATGCACAAGCACATTTTCCTCCATCTTCTATTTCCTTCATTCAGGCAACAATCAAGCGGGAGTGAGCAACCAAAGTTGACTACTTTCAGAAAATGGGTTTTCCTGTCCCAAGTTTTGAAGCCCTCATGGCTTTATTCAACCTTTTAATAAAAGTTAAAATGCTGGACACAGAAGAAGGTAAAACACCAAACTTGCAAGCATAGGCAATGTAATAAAACTGTACCTACAACACACAAGGCTTGTTTCTTTTCAAAACCAAAGCTTTGTTTGCCAAAAGGGAAACTCATTCTTTGCGGTTCTTGAAATATTAAGAATTATCCCATCTATAATCTCTCTATGTACAAGTATTAATGGAATAAATAAAAAGTTCACATAAAATTGGCAAGATTTAGCTTTAGCTCTTGGTTTTTGAATTTTGTAAATTTGTGTAAATCCCTTATCAACCAATAGTTCCTTTTCTTAAACCCATAAATGAATAAATTCTACAGGCATAGCAACGGGGAGGGTTTGGGGGTTAGAACCCCCCATGACACAACCTTGCAATTCAAAAAACACCTAAAAAAGCATTTTTCCATTTAATGGTAAGACTTTTCCCTCATATCATGACCCTAACCCCCCCCCCCATGACACCAAAAGCCTCCCCCATGACACAATCCTGGCTACACGCCTGGCCCTGTGTAGTCTGTACACATGTTGAAATACAGTCAAATCAGAATGAAGGTGAGTTAGAAAGCTGGTGCTCAAAAAATGTAATCACTTAATTCATATGCAAACACTGATGAAGTAGCAAACAATATACCAAACCTACTGACACACTGCAACACAACAATGACCATCCTAATAAAGCAGTAAATTACAGATCTCAAAGCTAGCACAGCTTACTGCTTCAGGATACAGTAACCTCATAGTGCAGTGAGGTGCTTCAAGCCAGGTGCCTCATACCAGTGCAGTGAAGTGCTTCAGTTTGCCTCACAGTGAAGTACCTCACAGTACCTCATAGTGCATCACTAATGTGCCTGCTAGTTAAGAAACGTGATTCAAAAGCAAGAAAAAAGTGAATGCAGTATGTAAAAAAACCTTCAATGTTGTCAACTTGCTTTTTACTTTTCTTAAATTACAGTCGAACAGTGTAGCTTATTTACCAAGTAGTTGACTTGCCTGAGAGACTAAACTACTAGTGACCACAAAAGAAGAATCATATAAAAATAGGACAAAGGAACTTCTCAAAACTTGAAATCATTATAACTATACAGTTACCCAACATTTGTTTCAAATGAGGGAATGAAAACAAATGTGAAAGGGGAACTTGACAAATATAGCAGAAGAATACAACACAGAAAAACTGAATATTCATGCACTGATAAAAGTTTACAAAGGAGATGGGGAACTTGACAAATATAGCAGAAGAATACAACACAGAAAAACTGAATATTCATGCACTGATAAAAGTTTACAAAGGAGATGGAATTAAACAATAAATTTTTGTCACAGGAAAAGGCCGCAAAGTTGTCTAAGTTTTTTCACGTTTTGAAAAGTATCAACTAACATAAAATTGCAGAAAATATGAAAAAAAATTCAAATAAATACATTTCAAATATAAATAAATGAACAAATTCTTTGGTGGCATACAGTATGTGAATACAATTCTGTGACAACACAAAACACAGGTAGTGATTAATTGTAAAACAGTTTTGTCAGATTTTGCAATGATTCACCATTAACCAGTTAAAATCTGCTTGGACAGAATCAAATTTTGGTTAAAAGAAAAAACACAAAAAGAATCAGAAGCCAGACACTTATCATTTCCTTGGTCTGCTTCCTACATATATGTCAACCCATTGACCTACTAGGCCTTTAGCCAGGAATTCGATTTTGGGAGTCCCACCATGTTGTTTATGAGGACAAGGAAGTAAGCCTATAATATGGAAAAATATAACCTCTTTTTCACTAACGCATTGAATAGGCAGGGTAATTTCAAACAAACTTCCTCATTACTTAGGTCCAAAAGCCACAGCCTACTATTATCATATAGTACACCTGACAAAATATGCCTTTTGTTAGGTATTTCACAGCTACAGTAATGGGGTTTGTACACCAATCGAGAGACAACTGATACTGCCATTCAAATTGCTGCATCATGCTGCATCATTTTAATAGTAAGGAAGACAATTATTTACTCTTTCAAGAAGTACACACCAATGATACATATGTACTACAGAGTATGGAGGTTTAAAGGATCAATCCTCTCACCACAAACTACAATTCTTGTAGGGGTTCACCAAAATACTCAATTGGCTCAGTTCTTTGATTGGCAGCTAATTCAAACAATACAGACCATCAAAGCTTATATCACACAGCATGAACTATACTGAGAGTGTTTTGGTTATGCAAATTGAGCTTTTCTATACTCACTGTGTAGCAATTAATTGAGATTATGCTTGGATGAGGATGAATTTCAGACAATTTTGGGAGGGGCATAAGTAAGAAGGTTAGGAGACCTGATACTATGTGGGGTGAGAAAACTGGGCCTTTAACATGAGGAGAAAATTTGGAGGAAAGTTCACATCTTCAGCAAAACTGGCACAAATGTGCAATTAGTGGAAAGGAATACCAGAGTTGACCATTCACTACATAGACTAAACCCGAGATATTCCCAACATTTCATTCCAACACATGGCTAGAACATAAAGAAACAAAAATCAAAACAACAGGGAGAAGCATTTACAGTAGAATGTGGAATGTTTATGCTAAAATGGCAAATTTCTTTCGTTTTGGAGAATAAATGCAAGTAAATGGAAAAGTTCAAAAGTTTGGGTTGAATTCCTGGCTACCAACATTAACTTTCTACATAGTACCATTTTCCTGTGTAGTACTATATACCTGTGTTCTGTGACACATGGCAACAAATGTATTTCCTACATAAAAGTACTTTTAAAATATTTACCACATGCAAAAGAATAACATCCTTCTAAATAGCTTCACCCTATACTGAAGCCAAGACAATAGTATATACTTTTTACATATACCCCTACAAAATTGCATCCTTTAAAAAACAAGGCAATTCACTCTGCCACAAACTAGTTTAAAAGAATTCCTTTTCAAATGCAGTTAAATAACATTTTTAACATCTGAAAGATGACCACTTCAAACAAGAATACTAAAAAATAATGATTCACCCTTCTTTTTAATAGTTATTAGATTTAATCCTCTTAGTTCAACCTGAATAGTCCAATTTTCTTTTCGGTGATTAGTATGAGGTGAATATGGCTATGCTAAGGTAATTTAAGAATGGACTCATTTAAGATGCAGCGCTTTAAATCAAATAATATTTCATCCTTAAAAAGGCAATTTACAAATCAATATTACACTGCATATCAGGAAATACAATGTTTCAGATCTGTAGAGTTTTGCTATTTCCTTTAAAATTTCTAGCAACTTAGTAACAACCAAGTATTTACAACTTTCAGTTCAGATGTACATTTTTGCCATTTTCATCAAAGCTATTACTTTTATGTTGGAAATGGCAAGAATATCCTGAAAGAATAAATTTTTCGTAATCAAATCAATTTCAGAAAATAAAGTTACACACAAGGCAAGGTGACAAACACAATACATTACTGCAATTGAAAAGAAATGATTGCGCTTAATTAAAGCTCTAAATATTGAAGCAAATTTGAGAAATTGAAAAGAAAGGAAGTTAAAAAGCAATCAAAACAAAACAAACAAATGAACAAAAAAAAACAAACAAAGCAATAAATTTACTCATACATATAAAAAAGACAGATGACCATACTAAGAAAAATACAAAATCACAAACAAGTGAACAAACAAACAAAGTAAGGTTTGCTATAAATATTTTTAAAACAAACATGATCTTTACTTCCATAAAAGTTTAAGGGGAAATTTAGCTTCAAATATTATACAAATATACTGAACCCAGCAATAAAGTCACAAAAATTGTCACAATACCTTGAACATTGCTTTACAGGTTTGTAACGATTCAATTCTCAATTATTCAATGATGTTAATCCCTATTAAAACTTCTGCATATTTTCCTTTTATAAAGTAAATATGTCACCTTTCAAGGCATGGGAATTTGCATTTCTTATTTTATGGATGATGTTCAGTAAGAGTATGCCTGCATAGTAAATTCTTTCATGATTAGCTGGAGAAAGGAGAAAATAGTGAAACAACTTTATTCACAAAAAACATTAAAACTTCATTTGGAATAACTAACAACATTCCAGTTTTTTATATATATAAGTAGTAAAATATTAATCCTAAACAGAATATAAAGATTTGAACAGGATCATTTTTCAGTGAGAGTGAAGGATTACAGATAACTGCAATTTGTTTTGGACTTTAATTTGACCTGAATTCTCAGGAATTAGGGTGTTCATGCTTACACCATTTGTTGGCATTGAGCATATGCAGGAACACATGTATATATATTAGGTGCTAAACATGTTAACACTTGCACCATTGTACAAAGAAAGTAGACAAATTGGAATCTACCTTTTACTGTGATGACAGTGTATAAAGCATGCCTTACCAACTTTTTGGATGCCCAGCAGGGGCAGCATTAGGTTATAAACAATGACTCTAGCTATAGGACTTAAGAATTAAAAAATATATATTGAACAGCATTCAAAATGAATTTTGACAGTAAAACTCCCATTTTCATAGGACATTCTTGAATGGAGATATAAAATGTTGAAATTTATTCACTTAAAACAAATTAGTCTATTGTGCAATTATTTGTGACTTTCTTGTTTTACAACTCACATTACCTGCGCTGTTTCCCTTTTAAACTGATAATGTTAAAAGCTTACTAATTGCACCACCCCGTAAGAGTAACAGTGCTTTCACACCTTGTTACAACATGCAATTACTTTCAGAAAAATAAAAAAATACGAAGATTGTAATTTGAGTAGTACAACAATGACATCACAAATTATGGTGCAATGCACCATTTTAATTTGAGTGAATAAACTTAAACATTTGATACCTCCACTCAAGATTGTCCTATGAAGATGGAAGTTGGACTGTTAGAATTCATGTTTCATGCTCTTCAATACATACTTTTGAATATTTTGACTTAAGATACACTTTCAGTCAGTGTCTATCCAGCTGTAGTTTCATGTTGCCAAGACAATCAGAGTATTTTTACTGACTGAAAATTAAAGTTTATATTGTGTTCTTATTTCTGTGATTGAGGTACCATGGATATAAGCTTACCAAATTTTCTAATATCATCCATATTTAACACACTGAAATAATTCTGAGTGTTTGCATGTACACATGGGCAATCCTACTCCTTCCTGTCAATAAAGTAATCCCTAAACTTGACTGTTTACCTTTTATTGTCATCAATAAACTGCAGAAACAATCTGCAATGTGTATACACTTTTCAGCAGGGATAATATCAGAATTTGAATAACACACTCCACTCTCCCTAATCTGTCAAGGTGTGTGATTTGTAGCACACCTGGAAAATCTGGAACTCAAGGCCTGGAATATATCAATGCAATTATGTATAATATCCCAATAATACACAGACAAAAACAAACTGCATGATAAAATAAACTTTAGTACTTTAGCGCCTTGGTATCTGGTTACAATTCTAAATAATTTACTGCCAACAAACAGTAAGTATTTACTCTTTACAACACCTCTAACTTTTCAATTCATGAAGAAAAGTCTTTCATTTTTCTTTTAAAACTGCATTTTGAGATAAGAGCATAAAGGCATCCCTTTCTTTGTCATTTGACAATAATATACCACCTTCTTTCCAAATTAAAGAAAGCCTTAAAACAATATATAACTGTGGACTACTGTGCTGACAGTACTGTTCATTGAGTACCTTCTAACTGATAAGCAAACATTGTTTAGAAAATAGAATTCTGACCAATTCATAATTCTGAATAATTCACAGCAAATTAGTACGTAACATAAACATGTCCAAAGGTCCTATTGGCAATCTCAATGACTTGTGACAAGTTTTAAACTACCATCATCCTGTACTGTCCCCATTGCTATCATGACTATTTCCTCTGCTGTTCCTGAGGCCGTGACCACTCTGGGTACCTTTAATCCCAATCACAGTTCCTTCCAAATACTGCTTCATATTCTCTTCACCTCTGAGGAATCTTTCCAACTTGTCGATACAGGCATCTTGATAATCGTGTATCCACCTGAAAGGGGTAAAAAATAATTTTTGTTTAGTGCACTGTCATAGGCAGGGAAGGATGTATCCTAGTTACAGAGGCTTTGATAGATCTTTTTCCAAATTGACAATTGCAATGTATATTGGAGCAGAGTTTTGATGTGTTCCATTTTTGCCAATGGTGTTTTACTGTCAGCCAAAGAAATAAAAAACGATTACACTACAAAGGATTGTAGTATAGCATATTGGTGAGTTTTGTCATTAGTTTTACTGAGGGCCAAAACAATGTCAACCAAAACACTAAGTTGCAACAAATCTTTGAAATTGCTATTGGTGGAAGATCAGAGGAGGAATCCAGTAAGATTGAAAATCACACACTTCCTATACATGGACAGAGCATACTGTACCGCACATCGTCGCTGCCATACGTGTGAGAAAAATTGCACCAAGAGGGCCGTCTGCTATGATTTTTGTGTGAAAGTTATGGACTTGCTCAAATATATCGCCATATTTTGCAAGAAAGTTGAAGTATTTTTGAAATATGGCAAGGTAAGGTCAAAATCACTATGGGTACTGCAGGAATATGACATTTTTCCTGACTCAAGTTAAACTTTTGTTTAAAATATTACAAAGTTGTCAAATCACTGAAATTGTAGCCTCACGGCGGCCATCTTGGTGTGCCTATTTTGTCCCAGTTGATGGCGACCATCTACAGATAGGACTTACACGTTACATGCTCTGTCTATGCATATACCTGTTGAAAATGAACTCTACAAAGGATTGTGGGATATAATGTTGGTATGTTTTGTTAACTGTTTTACTGAGGGCCAAACACAATGCCTACCAAAGCACAATGGTGATAACTGCTACTAATAAGAGGACAATGGGAAAATCTTTCTCGATTGAAAAAAAAATGCACTATACTCCAGGCTGAGCATACTGTGAGCATATTCTTTAACCCCTAGTGAGGGCTGGACTGGAGTTAAGGTTAGTATTACAGTTGGGTAAGAGATAGGATTACAGCTATTGTACCTCAACTTGATACAGAACTTCCCATCAAAAGAATCTTTGATTTAGAGGACCATTCATAATGAAACGTGCCCTCTTACTTTTTGTTACATCTTTCATTTCTGCCTAATTAACTCTTATCGCTTCAGGGAGGAAAAGAAGCCCACTACATGCAGACTTGATTAAGTCAAGTTTCATATCTGATTTATTGATTGACAGTAAAAGATGTGTTTCAATACACAAAAAGTTACGTAACATTTGGGGTTAGCTAACAGTTCAGTCAGCATGTGTTAATTGCTTTTCACGCAGTGTGAACACAATGAAAACATAGCTCATTTGAGGGAACAGATCATGTAACAAACTCAGATATTAGTTACACCCCATACCGCCTTTGATGTACTGGGGTGTCTATGTTCCTTTTTCAAGAAGTGACATCACAGCATGTTAGCCTGGCAGATCCAGGCTTACACATTTTTTTTCACAATTTGTCCACCTGGCTAGCTGTTCTATAAGTCAACTTGGCATTATGAATATCTTCTTGTCTACTTTAAACATATCTTCAAACTGACTGAAGAAGTTAACTCTTTCAGTGTTTTGCCCTGTGGGTTATAATGCTGTGCACTTGTTTAATAGAGTAATATTTTACTTATTCTGGACTGGTAGGTTCTGGATTTGTGAAAGCCTGGTGAGACTTGCTAGATCACACTGATTTTCACATTGTCACACAGTAAATCCTCCAAAATATGACATTCTTAATCCAACTCCTTTTATACAACTTTCCCAACATAAACTATTTAGTTTATAAAACTGAACTTGATCAGAACTGAAAAATCCCTTACTGATGTTTCTCAAATTATCCTTATCTTTATACTTGAAATAAGGAATGTGATGGCAGAATTCCCACAACTGTTCTTGCAATCTCCATCAACATAAAATTCAAGGTAGGTATTCCTCCCCCCCCCCTTTTTTTTTTTCAAAAAAAGAAATAGTAGTCTGTTTACTTCTGCTCAGCTCCACACAAAGCTTGAAACAACTTATTTTCTTTGACTAGCTGAAAAACAAACTTTGTAAAGTGACCATTTATGTGATCGGTCTTGAAATGTCCAAAGTTGAATATTTATCCACTTATATCACAGCACTTACATGCACCTCCCAGTTGTTAAATAAGAGTATTTTGCTTTGAAGATCCATCATTAATGGATTTGAAATAAAATAAATTACACATTTTTATAATTTAGGATGAGTGCTCCTATGACTATAAGAAAGCATATTCAATTCATACTCTACTGGCAAATGCATAAATAAAAACTAGTATTTTACCAAGCTCACACATATTGCTTTGTATGCTACCTGGGAGGTAAGGAGGCGGGAACTAGACTTCCATGATTGCACTTTCTACATTCAGCTGCTCAACTCAGTTTAATACACAGATGCCTTGGATAGATCAAATTGTGGTTAAGCTAGGGGGCTCATTCAGCTGCTCAACTCAGTTTAATACACAGATGCCTTGCATAGATCAAATTGTGGTTAAGCTAGGGGGCTCATTCAGCTGCTCAACTCAGTTTAATACACAGATGCCTTGCATAGATCAAATTGTGGTTAAGGCAGGGGGCTCATTCAGCTGCTCAACTCAGTTTAATACACAGATGCCTTGAATAGATCAAAAGCTGTGGGGGGGGGGGGGGAGAGGCTCCTACTTATGGGGTGGGGGGAGGCTCCCACTTATTTAAGAAACTTTGGGTGTAAGAAGAGGAATCTGGCACTTGTGGAGAAGACACCTTTCTTGTACATAAACATTATGAATAGAACTGATGAATTGTTTTTAAAGCACCTGCCCATCTCCATGAGATGCGTTGTGTCTCTTTGCTCATAGTTCAACTTCAGAGGTTGGAAAAGGTTACTATACACTGTGATTGCTTCAGTGCTCCCATTCTGAGATGGCAGCCTGGTTTTATGGCCCCCAGAGGGCTCAAAGGTGTCTTTGGAATGAATAGATTGTGAATGGTTTATAAATAGCACCTTGAACATTCCACATACTGAATGTACTGTATATACTGTATGGTGGTAGGTGGAGAGTGGTGTTGATGATTATCATTATGGAATTCATTCCCTTTTAGTATAACTTGGGTTACTGGTTATCACTATTCAATTTAAGCAGAGTCTTAAAGCTTTTTCCTTCTCCCAGATCTTTAAACTTTGCATATTTCTACTTTTTAAGCTGGGGGGCTCATTCAGCTGCTCAACTCAGTTTAATACACAGACACCTTGGATAGATCAAATTGTGGTTAAGCTGGGGGGCTCATTCAGCTGCTCAACTCAGTTTAATACACAGATGCCTTGCATAGATCAAAAGCTGTGGGAGGGGGGGGGGGGGAGGCTCCCACTTATTTAAGAAACTTTGGGTGTAAGGAGAGGAATCTGGCACTTGTGGAGAAGACACCTTTCTTGTACATAAACATTATGAATAGAACTGATGAATTGTTTTTAAAGCACCTGCCCATCTCCATGAGATGCGTTGTGTCTCTTTGCTCATAGTTCAACTTCAGAGATTGGAAAAGGTTACTATACACTGTGATTGCTTCAGTGCTCCCATTCTGAGATGGCAGCCTGGTTTTATGGCCCCAGAGGGCTCAAAGGTGTCTTTGGAATGAATAGATTGTGAATGGTTTATAAATAGCACCTTGAACATTCCACATACTGAATGCACTGTATATACTGTATGGTGGTAGGTGGAGAGTGGTGTTGATGATTATCATTACGGAATTCATTCCCTTTTAGTGTAACTTGGGTTACTGGTTATCACTATTCAATTTAAGCAGAGTCTTAAAGCTTTTTCCTTCTCCCAGATCTTTAAACTTTGCATATTTCTACTTTTTCTGAAGCCAATTTGTCTCTCTGGAGAAGTCTAGTCAAGGGACTTTCTGGAGAAAAGTTAATGGGGCAGAACTAAAGGAATATTCCTGAAGGAGTTCTGCAGGAGCTATCTCCCTGAAAGGAAACAAATTTACCCAAACCTACTCAGTTATGAAGTGTAGCTAGAGGAAGTGGCATAGTGCCACCAGTCAGGACTTCCAGTGATCATTCTGCAGTAGATGGACTGTTCAATAGTTGTAATAAGGGAGCTATTAAGTAGGTGTGTAACAGGTTTAACAGACCAACCTTTATCCTCCTGACTCCATACATATACACAGTACATGTGTGACCTAAAAATTGTGTCCTTTGCAAACACAGAGTCAAGAAGGATGAGGAATAAAAGCCCCAGACCCTAGAAGCCATTTTGGCGACTTTTGGGTTACCTTTTTTGGCTATGAGCATGTACAGTCAATTTACTTTTTGAATAGAAATATTAAAATGTATAAACCTTTGTCTTGTAGTGCCAGTATGGAGTGAGAGCAGCATTATTGCTTTATCCCTTTACTTATCTCTATCTTGGTAGTTAATTTCATTAAAGTAGCATATAGCTCTCTTCAAGAAGTTCCTCTGGTTTAAGCCACTTAGAGCTACTATAGGAGTGAGGACAGTATTTTTGTTGCACTTTATCATTGCTTGGTACTTACTTTATTCCATTTAAGTAGCATATAGCTCTCATATCTTCAAGAAGTTCCTCTGGTTTGAGCCACAGAGAGCCACTATGGGAGTGAGGGCAGTATTTTTGTTGTACTTATCACTTTCTTGGTACTTACTTTATTCCATTAAAGTAGCATATAGCCCTCATATCTTCAAGAAGTTCCTCTGGTTTGAGCCACAGAGAGCCACTATGGGAGTAAGGGCAGTATTTTTGTTGTACTTATCACTTTCTTGGTACTTACTTTATTCCATTAAAGTAGCATATAGCTCTCATATCTTCAGGGAGTTCCTCTGATTTGAGCCACAGAGACCCACTATGGGAGTGAGGGCAGTATTTTTGTTGTACTTATCACTTTCTTGGTACTTACTTGATTCCATTAAAGTAGCATATAGCTCTCATATCTTCAAGAAGTTCCTCTGGTCTGAGCCACAGAGAGCCACTATGGGAGTGAGGGCAGTATTTTTGTTGCACTTTATCACTTTCTTGGTACTTACTTTATTCCATTAAAGTAGCATATAGCCCTCATATCTTCAAACGTTCCTCTGGTCTGAGCCACAGAGAGCCACTATGGGAGTGACAGTAGTATTTTTGTTGTACTTATCACTTTCTTGGTACTTACTTTATTCCATTAAAGTAGCATATAGCTCTCATATCTTCAAGAAGTTCCTCTGGTTTGAGCCACAGAGAGCCACTATGGGAGTGAGGGCAGTATTTTTGTTGTACTTATCACTTTCTTGGTACTTACTTTATTCCATTAAAGTAGCATATAGCTCTCATACCTTCAGGGAGTTTCTCTGGTTTGGGCCACTTAGAGCCACTATAGGAGTGAGGGCAGTATTTTTGTTGCACTTTATCACTTTCTTGGTACTTACTTTATTCCATTAAAGTAGCATATAGCTCTCATATTTTCAGGGAGTTTCTCTGGTTTGAGCCCGTTAGAGCTACTATAGTAGTGAGGGCAGAATTTTTGTTGCACTTTATCACTTTCTTGGTACTTACTTTATTCCATTAAAGTAGCATATAGCTCTCATATCTTCAAGAAGTTCCTCTGGTTTGAGCCACTTAGAGCTACTATAGGAGTGAGGGCAGTACTTTTGTTGCACTTTATCATTGCTTGGTACTTACTTTATTCCATTAAAGTAGCATATAGCCCTCATATCTTCAAGAAGTTCCTCTGGTTTGAGCCACAGAGAGCCACTATGGGAGTGAGGGCAGTATTTTTGTTGTACTTATCACTTTCTTGGTACTTACTTTATTCCATTAAAGTAGCATATAGCTCTCATACCTTCAGGGAGTTTCTCTGGTTTGGGCCACTTAGAGCCACTATGGGAGTGAGGGCAGTATTTTTGTTGCACTTTATCACTTGCTTGGTACTTACTTTATTCCATTAAAGTAGCATATAGCTCTCATATTTTCAGGGAGTTTCTCTGGTTTGAGCCCGTTAGAGCTACTATAGGAGGGAGGGCAGTATTTTTGTTGCACTTTATCACTTTCTTGGTACTTACTTTATTCCATTAAAGTAGCATATAGCTCTCATATCTTCAGGGAGTTCCTCTGGTTTGGGCCACTTGAAGTTATCCATCACTGGAATGATGTTGCATTTACTCTCCAAGGCTGTTACTATTTCCTGTAAAAATTGAAAATATACAGGAAAAAGAAGAGATATGATTGAGGTGGGAAAAGGGGGGTGTTGGATGATTGGATATTCAATCTTATTCATTAAGAACATTTTTAAACGAAGTTTGCAATTGGCATGAATGCAGTTCCTTATTTTTCTTCTAATAATGTTGAATAGACATTGCTTACTGCACTTGAAAATTCACACTGGCAGCAGTTCCCCTGCTCAGAGACTTTACACAGGGCCACCTCACACATTTTTGAGACCATCTTTGTTCATTGATTTCATCCTTGCAACTCATATGATTTTGGAAAGATTATACTACCATTTGACTTCTAGATTCACAAACAATGAAAACTTAAGCAATATAATGACAGCATACCAAATATCTTGTAAATTCCAACCCACATGTTACTAATTTGCATAATTGATACAGGCAGGGAATGTGATGGCTATTTCTCATATCTAAGTAGTTCAGATAACATCTGTTGCATGTTCAAAGACCACTACTGACATCCCAATATATTTCCAATCTTCCTTCAGAGTAGGGCAAGGAGGCAACTAGAGATAAAGAGAGAGATATGTATCTACTTACTCGGTGTACCCAGTCTTTATATTCAATGTCCCCTTTACACCTATCCAAAGCTGCCGTTGATAATACAAGGACGAAGTTGTGAGCATTGCGAATGCTATTGAGAAGGTTGTTGTCAAACTTCCCAGCTTCCAGCTTCTCAACATCAATGAAAACTGTGAAGCTACGGAGTTGCAGGTGGACTTTGAGCAAACTGAAATAGAAAGGGATTTATGTTTTAGAGACTTTCCAAAGTTTCATTGATGCATACTCTAGAATATTTACAGATCCCAAAGTCCCCCTCAGATGAAAGTCTGCCGACTCTCCTGTTAAAAAAATCAACACGCTCTGGCCACGCCTCTCAAAAGGAATGTCAGGTGTATCAAAATCCTACCTATCAGCAAAATTTCTTCTTTGCAAGAAACCACTATCACTTCTAGAACTACAATAATCCCTGTCTAATGAGGAATTTTCGTGGTTTTGGTTAGACAACAGATTGACTCCCAAGGCACAGTTAAAAATTTTTTACTTGTAGTTACCAGTGTCTCATGAAGTTCAAGGCCAAGCTCCATTGGATTAAGTAAGAGATAAACATTTCAACAGTTTCCTACAATAGGATCTAACTTTTTAAGCATAAGCAGAGGAGTCAGTAACCACTTTTGTTTGCTTTATACAGGCAGGATTAAAGAAGAGTTACAGTTACTGTGACATTCTTGCAAACTTAGGGCAAATGGATCTTTGGTCTGTAAAATTCTGTTCTAGTTCTTAATTACAACAAGTTCCTTTTCACATTTTACTTTTCATTAGAAACATAGATACAAGACAGTTAGCATTTCTCATTGATGTGTATAGAACAAATATAAAGGACAGGTTATATGTGTCGTATACATATAACCATACCTACATATTGTACATTGATTTCAAAATATTTATAGAGGTCTTTGCCCAAAAAGGCTACATGACATTTTACTTTACCACTAGCTCATGAAGCACGTTATGACCCATGCTACATAAGGAGGTGCAGGGTTGGGTCCGGAATTTTTGAAGTGACCAAACTAGTGATAATCGGATCACATGTTTGGGCTGGACAGCTTGTTAACAGTTTCTCCCGCTCTTGCAAGTTGAGCATGCAAAATAATAGGGCTTGAGTGTACAATGCCAATGCTATGTAGATAATAAGAGTTCTGTTCTGCCTTGGGAAACGAAACTCTTCGTCCATGCTTTGGGATTAACACTTGGTTAATACTGTTAAAACTAAAAGCAATCAAAGACTGTGAAATATATATCCAAAATGTGAGGTTATTATTTGACATACAGGAAAAGACAATGAAGACCAACCACCACAATTAGGTCTGAGGTACATATCAGCACAATATAAAAATAAGTATGATGGCTGCCACAGCAATACAGAATACTGCAGCTTGTACTGACTATGCATATTATGACAGGTGGACAATTGTAATAATATAGTGACACTACACTATGAGGAACTTCAAAGCATAGCTGTAGCTTGAAATTTTGATGAAATGCCTAATATTGCAGCCTTTGTAGCAAAAGGAAAGAGGATCACGGGGAAGTGGAGGGGTGAGAATAATTCTGGGATCAACATACCTTGCTAAAAGTGAGCCAGTTGCTCTCCTGTAACTAATGAAGACATCTAAATTCTTAAGAGCTGAGCCTGCATCAAGCTGATCGGATGGAAGGATGGACCTTTTGGGGCGGGATGGACTGTCAAAGACTCTTGGGTAATCCCTAGTGATAGCTGTGTGTAAACAATTAAAAAAAAGTAAAAAATTGGTGACTACTGTCAAATGACATCTTTATTATATAGACTGAAAATAAAGAATTGTCACAAAACAGCATTTGCTATAGGTGCATTTCATATACCAAAATATCATACTTAGATCAAGAGCAGTCCCCCAAAAAACTTATTTTGAGGCAACAGCTCAATACCACAATTTTTTTCTTATTCCTCTTCAAAGTATATTTCATTCTATTTTTATTCTAATACTGCATATTAAAGGCAAACTAACTACACATAGTTATTTCTAGTAAATTTCACACTTGAAATGAAACATTGTTGTCGCATGACTCTCAACAGCCACTTTTGAAACAGGGCAATCTACTACACTACTTCAAGCCGCACTGACTGCTCTTGCCCTTTAAGAGACCAAGCAGTAGTCAGAGTGGAGGAAAAGATGCTAGGGATGAGGATGGGACAGGAGATGAGGGGGAGAGAAAGTGGTGTGCATAGTAGGAGCTGCTAAAGAGATAACACTTATGAATGAATGTCCAGACAAAAGCACTCAATTTCTGCATCAAATCCTGGCTGGTTTATTCGATGCTGAATATTTAAAACAATAGAAAATGTAAATGATAAATCAGTTGCAACATGCAACTTCTATAATATTCAAAACCCTCCAGGAAGTTTCGACAATGTGCTCTAATACTGACCAATATGGAGCATTGTAAATAGCTTATACACTGTAATATACATTCTGCCCTTCACCAGTCTCTGACCATTCTTGGAATGCAACTGGTAGACTTTATTCCAAACTGTGCAGTGGAGCATTCACTGGGGCTAAAGTTACGTACTCCCGATTAGATATTTTACGACCCACATTTTATCCCACAGTCAGAAAACTGTAATTTTTTTTTTGCTGAGGAAATCCTAATGTGAAACAGTTCTCTGCTTCATTGATGGACCTTGAATGAATCAGTAGTTAGTCTTCATTCTTTTTTATGTCTTTTTTTGAAGGAATATATTTGCTAAAATGCTCCTCAAATCAAATGATAATGTATTTCCTCAAGATCCTGTCCCCAAGAAATAATATATTAAATTTTTTTTTCTTTAATTTTTTTTCAGAATGTTTAGCTGTCTAGCTACACACAATGATGCCTGTATGTCTGCATGCACTGGCATTTCATTCAGACTTTGTTGTTTGTCTTTGGTGCTGGGGCAGTCCCATACACTCAGTTGCTAAGCTATCAGATGAACAATAAAAATGACTCATTCTTACATTTAATAATCAACATTTTACACCAAGTTCTTTTCATTTTAAAAAATACTTTCTTAATAAGTTGCTAACTTGTTTATACTTTTTTATCCTGCATTATCAACAACTATATGATATAACTTTTCTCCTGATTACAGTTTTTAAATTTATGATACTGGGCAATTCCACGCAAAAGTGGACATGACCATCAAATTTTAAAAATTCTCCAATATCAGTAAATTTGGTATAAAATTGAAGCTAAAAAGTTGGGTTTTCCAATAAAACAAATGGTTCATATAAAAGCCAAAATTAAGTCATTTTGCATGCATAATTAATTAGCAGCAATCAAAGTGTCAATATTTTCACAAAATATGGAATAATTAAAAGCTTTCTAGCAACAACTGAATTGAGGTTTTTCTATGAATTCATACGCTATCATGGAGTTATTTTAATATATATTTACAACATTTGAAATCAAATAATGATTTCAGCAATGTCTTCCACACTAACGAGCACCTCATTAAAGATGTCTCATTATGTCACAGCATTACTCTAAATATTGCAATTTTTAAATATTATGTAAGATGCACAAATTGGACTGGAATATTTTTTATAATTTAAATCACACCCACCGTGGCCTACAACTTCCATGCACTAAAGTTATGATATCTCTCATTATTAATTATACCAATTAGAAATATGTCACAGCATTACTTTTTTGGTAACACTGTGACAGTAGCGCCATGACAGGCACTTATTTACTGTATAGGGACTGACAATTATAGTCACTGTGGTTGCTGGTACTGAAGTAACAGCACCTACTGTATGATAATGATTTGTTGGACAACTTTTTTTACACTGCGATAGTACGACAGGAAATGCACAACTGTACCCTTTCTTTTGATATGGTAACCCCCCTACTATGCTCAGAAGCTATAGTGGTCTGCTAGATTGGGTAGTGACTAGCACCTGTTTATAGCATCCAGTCAATCCATGGTACACTAGCTGTATGTACCATTGAGCATAAGAACCATAATTTTATTAAAATTTGGATAGCAGAAAATCTACAACAAGCATAGCGGGCTTAGCAGCAGGAGAAACAATCACATGGACAATGCAGTACAGTATAGTAGACACCACCATTATATTACAATCCAAAATGGTAATTAAGCATTCTAATGCAGAGAATGCTATCACTTTACAGAATTTGGGAGGTGAGATAATGGCAGCCTAACTGAGGTCTGAGAGCATGACTATTTTGCTCTTTCTGTTCCAAGATTGCTTTGCTAAAACAATGTAAAAACAGTCCTTTATCATCTACAAAGTGCCCCACAGTACACTTGAAGCTCTGTACCGTACACTACCAAATAATGGAGATTAGAGAAGGCACATAGAGGGTCAATTTGTCAAAGTTGAGGACACAAACCTAAGTTAATTTAAAAATGAAACTGATAAGAGCCAACATGTTTGGCCAATACTGTTCTATTTTGGATATTTAAGACTCACTGTAAGCCAAAGTAAAAAAAAATTATATGATTGCACCAATGCTACAAACTGGCATACATTTATTTAAATTTTTTAAAGTAATACTAAATGTACAATATTAAACTTGAGACTGATCAAATCACTCAAAACCCTTTATGAAGGGACTTCCTGTTCAGTGGGTTGGAACTGCATTTATGCTGTATTACTGTATGGAGCTTTCACATTAAATGTAAGACATTTCTTATGCAGTAGGCCTAGCTATAGCACTCTTCTTGATTTCATTTTGACTGGAGTTGTGTGTAGATTTACAGCTCTTCATTTTTCACCTTATGTCTGAAGTGGAAATTTCCACTTTCTTACACAAATTCATAGCAAATATTTCTAAAACATCTAAATTACTGATTTCTAAATGCATTACAAACATTCTGATTATCAATATCACTATTTCCTATCAGTTTACTAATTTTTTTAACATGCATTTTCCATATAGTCAGGCTTTGGCCACGATGTTACCTTCACAGCATTACCCCATTTTTATTTTTTATATCTCATCATATCTACCATAATCATAATTTTTTATTTTATATTTCACCTAACTGTTATAGATAACAGTCTACAAAGTGTATTTAATATGAAGGAACTGCAAAAAGTCCTTAAACTTCACAGGGTTTTAACCGTTTGTGAGTGGCCAGAAAATGCATGTCCTTTTCAGCGTCACGGCGTTACCACAGTCATTAATATTGATATTTTCATATTTAGTGCACTTTCAGAAGAAAAGACATTTTCTAAATTAACTTTGTGATAGTAGGAGTAAAATTGAAATAAAAGTTTGTTCCCAACGTGGAATTACCCTACTGTTAAAAGATGGAGTGAATTGATAAGTGCCTTTCTAATTTGACAAACTGTACTCTTTCCCCTAATTTTGATACTGTAAATCGGTTAGAAACTAATTGGAGTTGGAAGCTGAGCAACAACCCCTTCCCAACTAGCTTGATACTGTGAGAGCAAGATTTGAACCAGGGTTAGCCCCAGCTCAAAAATTTAAGGGGGAAATTCCACCCTTGATCTAAAATTTTGAGGGGTATCTGAGAATCTTGTGGGGGTCTGAGTATCTTGGGGGGGGGGAGACTTGAGCAAAGTCAAATCTTGGAAAAAATGACATGTGCCTTCCAGGGCGTAAACCAATAGTGTTGTAGCCCATGCATTACTGCGCTGACTTAGCGTGTGCAATTGGTGAGCTTGACTACTCTGAATAATGAAAGAAAGAAAGTACATGTTTCTTGTGGCTGAGTCTACACAAAAATCTGTGCTGGAATTCCCCCTCTGGAAGTTTTCTTTGAGTGGGAACTGAAACCGTTTAGTGGGATTCCTGCAATCCCGCTGCTAATGTGAACCCTGATTTGAACAACACCCCTTAAAGTGTACCTCAAGTCAAAAAATTAAAAAATATATATTTAAGAGAATGAAAAATGAATTCCAACAGTCCAACTCTGATCTTCATATGACATTCCTGAGCTGAGATATAAAATGTTCAAAGTTTATTCACTTAAAACAAATTGGTCTATTGCACAATAATTTGTGACTTCCTTGTTGTACAACTCACATTATATGCTTTGTTTTCCTTTGAAATTAAAAATGTGTTTGTGACCTTGAACACTTCCTGTTTGCTTGCATAGCATGTTGCACAAGGAGGCCTAATTACATCACCTCATAAGAGTAAATAGTTCTATCACACCTCGGGAAAAGGTGCATAAACATTCGGAAAAACAAAGAAATACAAAGGTTGTTATTTGAGTAGTACAAGAATGACATCACAAATTATTGCGCGGATGTACCTTTTTAATTTGAGTGAATAAATTTCAAAATTTAATATCTCAGCTCAGGAATGTCCTAACAAGATGGGAGTAAGACTGTCAGAATTTATTTTTCATGGTCTGTAATATATATTTTTTTAATTTTTTGACTTTAGGTACACTTTAATTGTTTTACGTTCTTATTTAGTAACAAACTACCATAGCTTTTTCAGAAACTGCTTACTTCACCTAATACATCACAAATACCCCTAAAAACGAGTACCGCAATTCAATCTCTGAACTTATGGTTCCGTCTGTCTTTGAAATGATACATTTTGTTCATAAACAAGGCAGGTTTTCAGTTTTCAAAAGGTGCAAATAAAATGGGGGAAGTAGCAGTGCTATGTTTCAAAACTTTGACCCTTTTTTTTTTAAATAGCAATTACACAGGATTGTGGAAGAGAATTTTGGTATGTGTTTGTTTTTTGTCAATTGTATTTTTCTTTAGCAAAAAACAATCCATTCCATCTTTCTATCCCACAATCCTTTGTGTGCACCACATTTGAACTGCTTAATAGCAAACTTGAACCTGAACCATGTTTGAAACCATATTTTAATCTCACCATTTTATCCAGTTGACACTATACTGTACCTATACAACACACCTGCCTTGGTGTCTAGTTTAATCCCATCTAACTAAACAAGTTTATTCTAAAGGTACTACAGCAAGTTCAAGCTGGTCAATTATAACTTTCCAACTTGAGTTTATAGTTTATACAATACATACACTTTGGGACAACTTAGAGAAAGCGTTGAGGCTGTTGGCACAAATTCCTTGGACACAAAGAGCAATTATCAAGTTTCATGTGTTATAGAACAAAAGTATCAGGTTCTTCATTGACTTTGAGAGGATTTCAGTTGGTGCTTCTGCACTTATTCCTCTTGGTGGAGCAAAATTACACTCTTTTGCAACAGTGGCAGACACAACAGAAGGCAATCAGATCCCTTTCCTGTAGAAACTACTGGTACTAAGCAAATTTCTTTGGGCATGTGGCCCATATAGGCCTTTGGTATTTTGATCCTTGTAAACCCTCTCCTTTAAGAGCAACTAATTACAACAATTGTGTGGAAGAATTTGAGTATCCATCATGTTTATAATTGTGCTTGAAAACAAAGCGTAACAGAGACTCTATCCCAAAACCCTTTGTATTTACTATTTGGAAAAGAGTCCACAAATTGTAAGGTTTTTCATTTGGAAAAATTCATCCAATGACTGACCATGACAAGCACTGTTATCAATACCAATTACAAGCCCATCATTCAAGCATTTTAAAATTGCCCCAAATGTTGACATTTTGATGGTAGTTCATCTCAGATTAAACTGAAAGGATATCTAACCCTTTAATGCACCATGAGTAATTTGGTCCCCTTTTAGCCAGTACTGGTCAGTTGTTATACAAAACAATAGGTTGTTGGGTTTCTTTTATACCAATGAAAGAGTATTTTTAATTGGCAAGTGCAGTTTTTCCCTAAAATTATGTTAGCCGTGACGGATGTCTGAACATATGCCAAAATGTATGCACTATTTAAAGCCACTTTCTCTTACAAAAGTCAGTGATAACAACCTACATCACATTTGAAACACAATATTGTCTTTGTTTCAACTGATTGTTCCTAATTACTAAGAACAATAGACCAGTTCAAAGTTTCTTCAAGGAGCAATATTGCACAATAGGTCAAAGGTCAACGGGTCACACTTTTACCTGTTTCAGTTGATGGCTGGATGTAAACACACGTAAGACAGCATGGCAATGTGTGGCCAGAAAGGTGCAGCGCTCAGATGTTTTGTTACCAGTTGAACTGAACAGGAAGGTCACTAACCCATGCAAAGATATAAATTTCAAACTCGTGTATTGCTGCAAAACACTGATTTTCACACACACAAAAAAAAAGGGTTTGGTGAAAAAAAAAGGTTTTAGAACTTTTTTGGCACTGGTGGTGGTAGAAGGCACTGGTTGCAAGAAGAAGAAAGGATAAGAAGGGGATGGGAACAATGACAAGGGAGGTAAAGGAATAAATGGATTACTAGTAAAACCCTTGGGAAACATCACAATTACATCTTCATCCTTGTGTGAAGACATTTTTCTAATTTCAGCAACAGTACACTAAAGTGATACTTTCTTCTCAAACAGTGATGTACTGTATAGATACAGTGTATGTTTATACTTCATGGATGATCAGTTTGGGTCATTTGTGGTCTTACGACTGCTGCCCTACTGGTTACTGCATGCATGTAGTAATTAAGTTTCCTACACCCAGAGTACTGTGTATGTATGCACATATTGCCTTTCGGTTTTGGTCCACAGTTATTGATGTTCTACATTTGATCTTTTGACCTTACTTGCTACTTCTTGATACCTCAACATCATTTCAATTCTCTCGTTTGTTTTTATGCTTGTATTACTTCTTCTTTTGTTTCTCACCCATTGGTCTAATAGCTCGAAGAATCTTCATCCTATGGACACCATTTGTAATACCAGCATCGCTAAGTAGATGATCCTCAGAGATAAATGGAAGTAGATCTAAATCAATCCCACAATGCATCAGGTTATGAGTGTATTGTGGGTATTCTGGCCCTAGATTTTTAAGCCAGTCTTTTAACTCCCAGTCACCACTACAGGTGTTAATCTTCAAAAGTGCTAATTCTCGTAGAAATCTGGAAATGAAAAAAAAATATGGCTTAAATTTAAATACAAATTCTTTAGGCATCTTTCGGTAGAAAAACTAGAAAGTCAAAAAGCTTAGTGATAACTTGCCACTGAAATGTAAGCCTTAAAGGCATATTTTCATCATCCCAAACAGTTCCAATTGTCCCAACGTACTTACTTCTAGCCCCTCCCACATTTATCTAAAACTCATCTTTATCCAGACACAATCCTAGTTTATTGCTTCATGGCTTCTCCCAGTGGCCATACAAGTCCATAATGTGTAATCAAGACACTCTCAGTGCCTATGCTGTGTAATTTAGCTATGATGCATTGTTTGAATGTGATGCCAATCAAAGAGCTGTACCAATTGAGAGTTCTGATATAAGTATACTGAAACTGTGGTTTGGGGTGGAGAATGAATGCCTTTAAAGTGACAGTGCTTTGTTATGCTTAGCAAATTGACAGTGAATGCTCCATAATGTACCCACACAGCAAACATACAGGGCATCCAAGCTTCCTAAATTGAGATCCCAGATGACCTTTGACCACCTAGAACTAGGGTTCTGCTTACTACAGTAAATCACATCCACATTATTATGAGTGAACTAAAATTTTGCAGACTATCCAAGACTGCAACCATGAGAAACTGGGGCCGTAAACTCCATCTAACTAACCAACCATTAGAAATTATATAAACATGATATTGAGACTTTGACCCCTTGTGAATCCAAATGACATTTGACCTCTGCCCAAAACTTATTTATTCACTATGCATCACGTGTGTGACAAGCATGAGGACCCTAAAAGTTACCTTTCTTGTAATATACTATACAAAGAAGCTGTCAGACCGACACTGCTGAACCCAAATGATCTTTGACCTTCATGAAAATTAATAGCGATCATCTACTCAATACGACCACACACACACCCCAAATATGAGCATAGTCACATGTACCATTCTTGAGATACTGTGACATTTGTGACCCAAATTACCTCTTACCTTCACCAAAAATAAAATGGATTCATCTACTCAATATGGCCAAATCACACACCAAAATATGAGATTAGTCACACAATACCCTTCTTGAGATACCATGTTTACAAGCAATTTCTGAGAAATTTGCCATTTGACCTCTGGTGACCCCAAATAACCTTTGACCTCCAAAAAAATGGATCTGAGATCATCTAAGTAGGACCAATTACCCACACATTTTTTAAACATGAGCGTAGTCACATGTACTGTTCTTCAAATATTGCGTTTACAGATTTGAACCTTTTTGACCTCTTGTGGCCCCAAATGACATTTGACCTACACAAAAAACATTAGGATCATGTACTCAGTACTCAATATGGCCAACCCACACTCCAAATACAAGATTTGTCACACTTGTCCTCCTTGAGATATTGTGTTTACAAGCAAAAGCATTATATACACACACACATGCATGACATCATCATTGTTAAGGCCATTACAGCATATACAGAATAAAACTGGAAAAAAATCATTTTTAAGGAAATCAAAGTTTTCTAGCTCCACAGATGCTCTCAAACAACTTCACATTCTTCCCATACAAGTCCGTGCCGAGTTCAAACTTTTAGTTCTTGTATTCAAATGTCTCATAACCTACTGAAGCACCTGATTATCTGTTGAATTTAATCCAGCGACGCAAATGCCTTTATTCTACACGTTCTGCTACTAGTGGCTGTCTACTTCATGTGCCCTTCACAAAACTGAGCTTCAGCTTTTAGTGAAAGATCTTTCAGTGTCATGGGTCCAAAATTATGGAACAGCCTCCCAGAGAATGTACGGATTGTTTATCAATCGACCCTATTCAAATCTAACCTTAAAATGTACCTGTTTACAAAAACTTCCAATTGACTGAGTTTTCATTTGTTAGTTTGCTGTTTTGTTCTTTAATTGTGTTTGTTTTGGTTGTGAATTGCCAGTGAATGCTTTATTAAGTAGTACTGAGGGCTATATTAAATTCAACTAACTTAAACTTAAAGATTCCTTGCCTGCCTTTGGCAAGGAATCAAGAAAAGACACTGCTCTCAGAGTAAAGGTAATCGTAACATGTACAGTCTAGGATCCTTTGGTTGAGGTATATATATTTAAGTGATATGTGAACAGAGATACAGTATTTAGCTCTACCAATTTTGGTAAATCACAACATTTTTGGTTCTGTGTATACAAGTACTGTATATATGTACACGGGGGTTGAACAGTCCAGCTAACCTTTTACTGTACAATAACAAGTGAATAGAAAAACAGGAAAGAAGTTACCTCCTCACCAAGAAGCAATATTTTGTGTTCATATTTCAAACTTAAGTCTTGACATTCCAATACCTTGCATGATTTCTTAATTGGTAGTGTTAATATGAAAAGTCTCCACATCACTCTCATGCATTCTCATTAAAGCACTAGCATATGCAGGGACAATGGGCCCATCCTCAATGTTACCTTTTCTTTTTATCCTAAAAATTGTAATTTAGTATTCACAAATTTTTCTTCAACTCGTAGCATATGTGGCACCACATTGCACATAAGGACACCCAATTTGTCAAATATTTTCAAAGGAGTAGGATTGCCCCTTCATGACCCACTCACTAATGCCATTTGTATTTTTAGTTCCTTAAAATATGCACATTTTTTAACACTCCAAATTTTACTTCAAAATGAAGCAAAGGCTTATGCATGTGGCACCAGATTACATGTAAGGAAACCTAATTTTCAAAATCTTTCAAAGTGGGGTCATCCCTTTCCCTTAAATCCCACTATGCTGGGGATTTCTCAACACACTGCATGGCCCCCTTCAGAGAAATCTTGCATACATCACTGAATTATAAAGCAAGACATTAAAAGCCTTATTTTAGTTGTAAAGTTTAAAATTCAAAGGGGAAGAAATATTGAAAAATAAGAAGTTGTGATTCCATGTGTTTGGATTCAAAGGCCATTTTTTAAAAGTGAGGTAATGTCATCTGCTAAGTGAATCTTATATAAAGGCCAAATTACAAATCACATGAACATTCCAATTCTACCACTATGCATAGACTGTCACGAACAGATAATATGAGCTTAACTCTTCTTCCATTAGAACTGATAATTCTCTTCCTAAAAATATAAAATGTGTACATCCTCTGCTAATCAATCTTTCAACAAAAACCAGTCAGGGCATTTTAAATATTTTATCATCTTAAGTGCATTTAATGAAATCCATTTCATAGCTAATTTTTGTATGGTGCCATGAGTTTGCAACTTCAATATTACAGTTGGTCATGGAAAGAGCTAGTGTAAAAATTGAATTTTTTCATGGTGCTGTCTGTCATCCTATAAATTTTGTATTGACTTAATCATTTCTATTGCAAATCCTTCAACCTTTAATAGAGGGTATTGTAGCTCAGGGCAATTCTCATAAATATTTGAAAAAGCTCAGTTCAGTAAGTTTCATACTGTATACTTTCACACTCCCTGTATATTTGCATTATCAACTGAAGCTGTGATTATTCATTAACAGACCTTTTTCCAAATGGCAATATAATCTACAAAGGACTATGGGATACATTTTTGGTACACATCCCTTTCTTCAATGTCATTTTCCCAAGATCAATAACAATGCATGCCAAAGCATTATCCTACAATTTTCTGCAATTGTAATTTGTCCACTTCAAGAACCAGCTTGAACTCTGGCAGTTTTCTTTTTTCTTTTCCTCTGAAAAAAAAGAAACTCATGGAAAAAAATATGTACGTCTCACAGAATGCATAATTTTCTCTTTTGTTAGTAAGGAGACATACAGTATAAAGTGTTACAATTGCCATATATGGGCACATTTTAAAATTTATTGTATTAAAAGAATTGGACAAAGATCCCCACAAGTATGAAAGCTTTCTGATTGGGTGATAGTTTATTTAAATTCATTGATAACTGATATAACTGCTTTACAACAAAAAATGGAGCCCCTTTTTAGGTGACAAAATAACAATGGGGCTAGGCCAACTATAGTCATGCCGCAGCTGTCTCAGCTTTGCCACATCCAGGGATGTAGCGAAGGAGAGGCGGCAATGGTAAGCTCTAGCCAGCACTTGCAACTGATGACCAGTCACTAGAGAAAAATAAAAATATTACCAACAACCACTTGTGCACCTGTGAGACCAGCACTCTAGTCCAAGCTGAAGGAAAGTGGTATTACAAATTGCTATTTTACTGCTGTAGTGAATTTTCCTACACAGCCACCATTTCAAAAAATACAACCACCACAAACAGTTTGCTAGCTATATCTCTGACTAAATTTGTTGTATCAGTGTATGCTTTCTTCCTTTCCATATTCCAAAATAAGGACGAGCCTTTCCCGCTTTTCTAATATGTCTGTCAAAGACTGTTCATGTTCAAACTTCACCTTCTCCTCATCAGGGAGCTCTCCATCTCTGTATCTGAACGCAACTCTTCTTCTGTGATTGTGATGAGGAGGTCTCCATCAACTCTGTGCTTTTCAAATGCAGGGCAGAAGGAAGCAAATCCAATGTTTTTTAGCTGAAGGCAATGAGAAAAAATATGAGGATCAAAACTAAGATGATAAATATCTTAAGGTATCAAGCAATTCACAAGAGAGGTGTTATTAGGACTGCAGGAATTGTAAGTTTGCAGACAGTACAAGAACATGAGAAGGGGAAGCAAAAACACTAGACTTCTTTACTAGTATTGTCAACCAACAGGTTTTCTGCTAAAAATTAGCAATGTCTCCAAAAAGAGTTAAAGCTGATCAGGGTTCAATATGATGATTGGTTCAAATTTCCATGGCTTTTCCATTACTTTCAAGGACCCTGACTCAATTTCCCAAGACCTTTAAACATAGTAACTTCCCATATTTTCACTTTTTAACCACAAAATAATGTACCTGGACATTGTCAAAATCACAGCATTATGTCCACTTCCATAAATTGCCTAACTCTTCTAGAGCCATTTCAAAAACTTCCATTTTCAATGACTTTCCAAGATTTCCAGGGCCTGTATGAAGATTGATGTTCTTAATTAGTTTCAAAACTCAGAAGCTCAAGAGTTTTATTTACTGTACCTCCCCATTTTTTTAGGAGTGGTAATTAAAACTCTATGTGTGACCTACAAGACTATCAACTTTTACTTCGTTTGGTTTGAATGGTTGGAATTTTACCTTCAACTGCTACTACCTTTTAGTTTAATCTAAAGAAACCACTTTCTCTTTTTCCAATTTGAGCATATGAATTACACTTCATACCATTATGCATTTTGCCAGGTCTCGCTTACAGGGTACGTTGGTGGACCTCATGTCTGAGGGCAAGTCTCTATCTACATATCAGGCTTGCCCTATGACACGGTTAAAAACTTAACATGGAAAGCTCCTCTGACTTCATGTAAGAACTATCTAAAGGCTCTAGATAGAGATCAAATTTCTTCATATTCATACTGTAATTGATCTTTTCAAGCTGCCTTGAGCTGTAAGTCAATACCTTCTGATGTGTCTGCTTCTGATTAAAAGACAGCCCATTCTGGCTAACATTTACATAACACAAGACAATACAACACATGCCATGAATCAGGAGCCAACTTCATACACAACTCAAGATCATCTCATGGCTTGGTTCTTCCTCAAGATCTCTGAAGTGTGGCATGAAAAGATGCAAGAAATCTACATGGTTTAATAGACACATAAGTGCAACACGTATTGCTTAGGATAGCAATGCTTTTGTTGCCATAGTAACAGAACCAGTCCCATGGGTGAAATCATTCCTACATACCTTAATGCAAGTGGATGAACATTGTTATGGAACTCGGTAAAAGACAAGTTTAATAATACACAACATATCTCACTCAACAGAATTAAAATCAGGCCTGAGGCTAAGGCAGTGTGTAGAAAAATATAGCCCAATTTCTTCATTGAAGCTTTGATCTGAGCACAGTTATACTGTTTTGTGTTGTGCTTATGCTGAAGCGTAGCTAGTGAAGGCTAGCGAGGGGACAGGAAGGGTGCACTTTTACAGTGTATAGATGCTTGAATATGTAAATTGTAAGGATTGCAAATAGGAAATCGGGACAGGGGTATGAAGGCAGGATGGGATGTATAATGCTGACTTGTGGCAGTTGGAGATTAAAGAAGGGAAGAGAGAGGAATTTTACCGAATATATAGACAGTCAGGACAGTCAAATAATGGTCTGATTTTAGTTGGCCATAACTGGAGTCCATTTATACCTAAGTCTGTCAATTTTCTTGCTTACCTGTATGGTGTACCATGTATGGTTGTACCCTAAATTGTATCTTGATTCCACCAATTTCACTGAATATGAGGGTTTGAAATTCATGCAGACAAAATATGAAGACAATTTAAGGTTAATGAATTCCACTGGATGCCTACCGTCACTAAACACAAGGGCTAATTGTATTTGTCTCTATAACTGGTTCAATATATTTTTTGAGGGGAGATTATGAGGAGAGGGCAAGGGCAGGTGAAAAAACTTGCTAGTAAAAGATGTAAAGCATGTACAGTATGTTGAGTCAGCATATATTTTCAAAACTCATGAAAGATTAAACATGTGTACAAAGAGAACAGATTGAAATGAAAAGTATGCATGGCTGCTGTAACACAGTTTCCAAAACAACTTTAGTAGACAGAATATCATAACAAACAGCTGTTTGGAATGACCAAGTCTGCAGGACCAATATATCCAAAACTTTCCTTAATTCTGTTCTTTTTCAGAAAAATTTCCTCCTTACTCTACCATCCCTACCCCTATAGCAAAGCTATCATGACACAGGTTCATTGTTCATTTTCTCTCAATATTTAAACAAAAAGCATTGTACACAGGGTTTTGAAGTTTGACACCACTTACTTCATACATCTTTAACGACAAATGGCCCATTAGAGAATTTTGCCCCTTGAAAGTGGACGTCATGACTTGGTCGATAGTGTGACAACTTGACTGGTTTTACAACAATAGGAAAGTGCAGACAAAAATATGTGGTCACTGGACCATGTTATCTGAAACAATGTTGTTTTTTGATAGTTGTGTAACAAGCAAGGACTTCAAGGACAGGATAAGTTTGTCCACACTTCAAGGGAGTGGGTTCTCTCATGCTCGTTAAGAGTTTACTAGCTTTCTTGACATCAATGCAAGGTAGCTGTGATATTGCTTTTGATAATGAGGATAATCATTTTCGGAGCTAAGGAAGGCTTTTGGAGGCAGTGGCCACTTTTACCAACTACAATTATAATTTGTGTGGGTGATTGGAAATTTTGGCTGTAGAGGAGACAATATAACAATTGCCCAAAATATGTAACCCACAATGCAGATATTTGAACAATACTTGTATCATATTTACTGTCTGCATATTTACTGAATAACTTTCAACTGCTTTCCCACATTTTTCTCTCTTACATTTTTTTCCTAGAGCACATCAACAGGCCAACATTTAACATTTATGAAAATAAATTTGAGCAATTGATATGATATTGATAAATAAAACACTTTAAGCCTTTAAAACTGAATTTATTATCACCTAGCTAGTATGTGCAAAGTTTTGACAACCTTTCTACTGATTTTTTCTATTCAACATTGACCATTTTTTGACAACTTCAACAATTTTTTTGGAAAAATTTTAGCTGAGGAAAAAAATATCATCCCTTCATCTACTTCAATACAGTATGTAAACCACATATAATAGCTCTACAATATTAAATGCATATTTACTGAATTACACTCAAATGCTCTTCCATTTGTTTCTCTCTTACAAATTTTTCTTTTACTTAGAGCTCATTCAAAAATTCAAAATTTATGAAAATAAATTAGAGTAATTAATACTGTATTGATGAATAAAACACTTCTAGCCTTTAAAACTGAATTCATGTAAACACTAGTCACCAGGCTGCTATGCACAAGGTTTTGACAACCTTTCTACTGTCTTTTTCTATTAAACAACAATCCCTAAATAGAGACTGAAGCAAGAAAAGCCATAGCCGTACATGGTATATCATTTCATCATATACAACCTTTGGTATTTAAGACATTGCCCAATTGCTGACAGTACATTGATGACTTTCCTCACATACATGTGTTTTATGCTACAAAACACAGATTACTTATTTGTGAATGATGTTGGAGCACACTAAAAGACTATAGAGAAGTGTTCAATAAGGTACAGTATACACAGTTTGCCTTATTCGCTTGAGGCAAACAAAGGCAAAGACTTATAATTTGAGAGGGCAGGCCTGTAATTCTAAATCAAATGTGTGCATTGCAGCTGTCATATCCTGTACGATACTGGTCATTCAATTACACAAGCTCTTGAATAGTGTAACATTTCAAGACATGCATACATATAGCAGCTATTTCTAAGTAGTCACATATTTTAATATATAAATTAATGGTTCTTAATTGTGTATCTTGATTTCCAGATGCTAAAAAATACACATCTAACTGTGATTCTCTCTGTAACATTTCTTGCATTTGGCTGTGGTAGATTTACAAAGTTGGTGTCTTTCTCCAAAATCTTGAATCTAGACCTGACAAAAACATGAACTATTTTATATTAGTTTGCAAAGAGAAGAGATGAAGGAAAATTTAACATGTTTTCCTGGAACAATTCAGGGAGGAGAAATGGTAATGACCCCTACCAGCCATGGAAAACCTTTATTTAGATCCATGTCAAGCTCAGAGAATCTTCCTGCTGCAAAGCGGCCCATGCAGGTCATTCTGACCCCCTCTGGCCAACATCCCAGCTAGCTCTGTCATCTGAATTACAAACACAGCAGTACAGTACTGTACGTAGGACATTTGACACTACTTATGTAAATAATTTCACTTCAAAGCTACAGTAATCTCACACACGTACATCATACTGTATGTTATCCAATGACATCCACCTTTACAAATCTTATTCTACTCAGACCACACAACAAGCCTGTGTTACCTTTCACCTATCACTAATACTCCATTCCTATTTAGCAAGCTCTTTTCCTGAATATTCAATTAATGCAGGAAACTAATATCCAGGATCTGAATGTTGTCAGGAAATTGCAGGACAAAAGGTCCTCAGCTGGCGACTAATATGTTAATAATGAGACAGTTTAATTTGATACTCTTGCAGCTAGCTAGTTTCATCTAAATTGGATGAGTAGGATAGAGTATCAGTATACATCATTGAATGCTGAATGGAACTTGCTCCACAGGTTGCAAAATTTATCTTAAGAAACAGGGTTTGCTTTAAACAGTTATCCTTGGAGACATAATACATGCAAAAGTACATCTAATTCAGTTAGCTTTTGGCAGGACAATAAATTTTTACAAGAGAAAGCTGGCTTAGAGCACATATTTAGTGTTGGACAGCAGGTAATTGAAGAAACACTAGCATAGGAACTTAGGAGATGGGAATACACATTTCATAAAATGTTGTACATACTGTCAGGGGGCTAAGGGTGAAATTGGTGATTCCTTTCAAAATTTCTTGAACCTATTTCTTTTTTTAGTTGATAAAAAATTATTTCCTCTCTCATTCAGCTTGTCCATAATTCAAAATTATGACATGTTTGATGAGGATACAATGAAAATAGCACATGTATAAGTATGGCCTTGTGTCTTTATATGGCATGCCACCTCAAGTATTACTGAAGAGAAAAAATACTTGAATATGTCATAATGGTTAAAAGTGCCACTATTATGCAATTTAACACTTTGCCAGTATGTGTGAAGTTCCAGTCTATGACGGTCATGGCATTGTTAACACTCACCAAAAATTTCAAAATGAAGCAGGTTATTGCATTTACCTTAACTTGCCCCCAAATGACATGCACACAGACAACATAGTGTCAGATTGAATGCTCTCTTAGCATGCCCGAATGCCAACATTAGGCTTTGTAAGAACATTCCTAGCTCATAGCGATAATGCCATGGCATGCAGTAAGTACACAAAGAGCAAGCAAATTTCACAAGCATGACATCATTTGTTTACATTCCGTAATTTTGGACGAATACTGTACGTACAGGGTACTAATTGCTTGATATTTTTAAATTGATGTTTTAAAAGTAGTAGATATACGCAGTTTCAACCTCTTGTATAATTGCTTTGCAAGTCCGAAAACATTCCAAAATTCCATAAAAAAAATGATATAGGCCCTGGGAAGTACTAATCCCTGTTTCTCTCATGTTTAGTTGATTGGCCATTTTCAATTTGAAACAATAACTTGTGACAGTTTTAGTGCTTTTGGACTTCTGTAATGGTTACCTCTCTGATACAGGTCTATATCATGCATGTCTTATGGAGCATGAACTGCCCAATAATTAAGTAATTGGTAAGTTTAATACCATAATACTGGACCCTGTATGGTGCCAGATCATTGGTATTCCCAGTTCCAATTTTTTTGGTGCCTATGCAAATACTATTCAACACGTTTTCATTCTATTTCTTAGAAACTTCTTTCCAGGGAGACAGTATCTTGACTCCTTGACAGTACAAAACTATAGCCAATACCCTGTTTTCCCACAGTTAACAATAATTCAATGCAATTTCATCAAACACTTTTTCTTTTTATGAGCTAAAAATGGAAAAGCAGTTTAGACTAACCAAACAACATACAGTCAACAACGAAAAACTGAACAACAAGAACACCCTTACAAATGAAGCAAAAACCACCATGCCCTCCCGAGCAGAAACAAGAAAAAGACACCAGACCTCACCATCATCACCCAACAACCAAACTGAGACATCAATGCATCTGCATGTTAGTAATCAAAAAATCAAATTCTTTCATTTACAATTATTTCTCTTCTTGTTAATCATTGTATTTTATTATTTTGTTAATTTGTACCACATAAGACAAACACTGAATAAAAGAAGATGGATAAAAAAAAAAAAAAAAACGAAACATCAAAAGAACCAGACCAAACCACCATCACAAATTAAGTTTTGTCAAGTATTTTTGGATAACATACTACAGCCAACACTTTGTGCAACATTTACAAATATAGCATTTCCTTATGATTCTTTAACCCAAATTGTCCAGTATGTTATAAATTAAGTACACTTTACAGTATCATATAAATCTTAACTAAACACACTCAATTCAACACTGTTGTATGAAAGAACAAAGGTACTGATTTTAACTTGAAGCCTGACTGTGATGTTGCACATTGTGTTATACAAAAACATCAAGAAAAATGTAGCAGCTGTGAATAAATTTTAAAGAGCAAGCCTCAGACCTATTTTGATGGCAATGGATCAATCTCATAGTTTTCATCTTATCTCTCTTCAAAATATATTTCATAATATTTTTTTGACTTCAATATTGAATAAACCAGTAAATTCATATTTGAGGAGAAAAAATACTGTTACAGGACTGGGAGGAGCCAATCATGAAACACAACAGTGCACTACACTACCTCAAGTTGGGGAGACTACTCTTGCCCTTATAAGCAAAATTGTGTTCATGTATAGTGTAAAGGGACAGTAGCAAAATTCTTAAATCTAACTAGTCCCTTGAACTCTACAGGCTTCTTACAGGAGAAGTTGACAGGTTCTTAAAAAAGAGCATGCTACAGGTATGTTAACTATGAAACATTGACTTACATCTGCATTGGAGCTAGAACACCTCATTAAAATGGTTAGGGGACGATGGGGGCTTTGAATGATGTTGCCTAAAAACTTGCAGAAGGGGTGAAAGAAAGGATCAAAATGTATTGCCCCAAAGTTTTGCACACTTCCAGAGAAACCATGACATGAATTCACAGTAATGCTCCACATGAGAGTACTGTTTTTTGCCCTGAGATTATCACTTCTTTGACAGGAGAAAGAAATCCTTCCTGAGATTCACATGCCTATGGCAAGGTTCACCTTCCCTCATGCTGCTGATTTTACTATGTCTACCTTCAAACCTACATTTTAATGCAAAGAAAAAATGAATTTATTTTAATCAATTCAAGTAATCCCACAACAGGAGAAAAAAGAAGAAGAAGATAAGACCAGAAAGCCAAAAGGCTTAGTGATTCCTCACCATCAAATACCTTACAGTACCTGCTTTCAAATTGACAGTGTTTGATAGATTTTTGTGTACATTTAAGGCACAGAATTTTTGCAATTTTACTGCTGGTGACCTCAAATGAAATTTGACCTCTACCAAAAACAATAGGCTTCTGTCTCTCAACATGACAAATCTATACACCAAATATGAAAAGTGTCGGACATTCCTACTGTACCTTAAGATATCGTGTTTACAAACAAGTGTCACAAACACACACACACATACACACGCACACGCCTGCCTATGGCAAGGAATCAAAAATGATGGCAGTGCCAAAGAGCAACAGTCTTTGAGGAGACAATAACCTACTGCAGGTACAGTATCATACTATTTGGAGTCAAAGACACTATGAGCAAAAGGTTTCATTGGAAAACTTGTTCTATGATATAAAAAAACCAGAATGCAAAAATGCATTGAGGTTTCGATGATGCATTCAGAACATGTTCTTTTTAAACCAGAATGCAAAAATGCATTGAGGTTTCGATGATACATACATGCTCTTTTCAATAAAATGCTACATTTCTTGTAACAACTGGTGACCCAAAATAGCCTTTGTCTCCACCTGTAAGTGACTGGTTTTTCTTTCATACTGTGCCTTAAGATATTCTGCAAACAAGGTTTTCAGAGTTTGATACCAGGTGATACCAGATGACCATTGACCTCCACCAAAAACAACGGGAACAGTACTTTCAACTCACCATAACACATCCACATACTAATTGGGAAATCCATCAAAGTTTCCTACCTGGATATATCCCATTTTGACAAGTTTTTAAAAGTTCGACCGATCATGACCCCAGATGTCCTTTCACATCCACAAAAAATAACCTTATACAGACCATCTTCTCACCATAATTCATTTACATACTTATTTTGAAATCCATCCACCTTTCATACCTTGAGCTATCCTAAACAAAGTTTTCTGAGTTTGACCCCTATGACCCCAAATGACCTTTGACCTCTACCAAAATCAATAGGGTTCTTCCTCCCATCATAACGCATCAACATATCAAGTTTGAAATCAATCCAAGCTTCCTACCTTGAGATAAAGTGTAAATAAGGATTTCAGGTTTTGACCCCATGTGACCCCAAATGACCTTTGACCTTCACGAAAATAAATTGGGTTCTTTCTTACATCATAACGCATCAGCCTATCAAGATTGAAATTGATCCAAGATGTCTACCATGAGATATCATGTAAACAAGGATTTCAGGGTTTGACCCCATGTGACCCCAAATGACCATTTTGACCGCCACGAAAATACATTGGGTTCTATCTTACATCATAACGCATCAACATATCAAGTATGAAATTGATCCAAGATTTCTACCATGAGATATCATGTAAACAAGGATTTCAGGGTTTGACCCCATGTGACCCCAAATGACCTTTGACCTCCACCAAAATCAATAGGGTTCTTCCTTACATCATAACACATCAACATATCAAGTTTGAAATTAATCCAAGTTTTCTACCATGAGATATCGTGTAAACAAGGATTTCCGGGTGTGACCCCACGTGACCCCAAATGACCTTTGACCTCCACCAAAATCAAAGGGGTTCTTCCTTACATCATAACACATCAACATATCAAGTATGAAATTGATCCAAGTTTCCTACCACGAGATATCATGTAAACAAGGATTTCAGGGTTTGACCCCATGTGACCCCAAATGACCTTTGACCTCCACCAAAATCAATAGGTCTCTTCCTCCTATCATAACGCATCAACATATCCAGTATGAAATTGATCCAAGTTTCCTACCATGAAATATCGTGTAAACAAGGATTTCAGGGTTTGACCCCATGTGACCCCAAATGATCTTTGACCTCCACCAAAATCAATAGGGTTCTTCCTTACATCATAACGCATCAGCAAATCAAGTTTGAAATTTATCCAATTTTCCTACCATGAGATATAGTGTAAACAAGGATTTCGGGGTTTGACCCCATGTGACCCCAAATGACCTTTGACCTCCACCAAAATCAATAGGGTTCTTCCTGACATCATAACGCATCAACATATCAAGTTTGAAATTTATCCAATTTTCCTACCATGAGATATAGTGTAAACAAGGATTTCGGGGTTTGACCCCCTTTGACCCCAAATGACCTTTGACCTCCACCAAAATCAATAGGGTTCTTCCTTACATCATAACGCATCAACGTACAAAGTTTGAAATTAATCCAATTTTCCCACCATGAGATATCGTGTAAACAAGGATTTCGGGGTTTGACCCCCTGTGACCCCAAATGACCTTTGACCTCCACCAAAATCAATAGGGTTCTTCCTTATATCATAACGCATCAACGTATCAACTTTGAAATTAATCCAAGTTTCCTATCTTGAGATATCGTGTAAACAAGGATTTCGGGGTTTGACCCCCTGTGACCCCAGATGACCTTTGACCTCCACCAAAATCAATAGGGTTCTTCCTCTCAGTATGGGGTATCTGTGTACCAAGTTTGAGAATTGTCAGATCTTCCCTTCTCAAGATATCATGTAAACAAGCAAAGTGTCACAAACACACACACATACACACACACACACGCACATACACACATACATACACACGCACATACACACACATGCCATCATGAATGCATAGGTTTCTCTTTTCATCGAAACCAAAAATGCTGCATTTATTGTAACACATGGTGACCCAAAGTAACCTTTGACTCCACCAGTAAGTAACTGGTTTTTCTTTAAACCAAAACACTTCTACAATGAAAAGCCAAATTTCATGTTGTGCCTTAAGATATTCTATCCTATTAACAAAGTTTTCATAGTTTGATCTCTGGTGACCCAATTGACCTTCAACCTCCACCAGGGATGACAGAAGCCATCTTCCAACCATCACACATCCACATTCTAACTTTGAACTCTCTCTCATTTTCCCACCTTGAAATACAAAGTAGGAGTTTTCAAGGTTTGACCTTGGATAACCCCAGGTGAACTTTGACCTTTACCAAAATTAATAGGGTCCACCCTCTCGTCATAATTCATTAACAACCCAAGTTTGAAAAAATCCAAGCTTCCTACCATTAGATATCATGCAAACAAGGTTTTTGGGGTTTGAGCCTCCTGTGACCCTGGATGACCTTTGACCTCTAACAAAATCAATAGGGTTCTCCCTCACATTATGATGCATCTGCATACCAAGTTTGAGATTAATCCAAGTGTCCTACCTTGAGATATCATGCAAACAAGGTTTTTGGAGTTTCACCCCCTGCAACCCCAGATGACCAGATGACCCCTACCAAAATCAGGAGGATATTTTCATACATCAAAATGCATCAACATATCAAGTTTGAAATCAATCTAAGCTTCCTTGCTTGAGATATCATGTAAACAAGGTTTTCAGGGTTTGGCCCCCTGTGACCCCAAATGACCTTTGATCTCTACCAAAATCAATAGGATTCTTCCTTACATTATGATGCATCAACATCTCAAGGTTGAAATCAATCCAAGCTTCCTTCCTTGACATAATGTGTAAACAAGATTTTCAGGGTTTGGCCCCCCCCATTTAACCCAAAATGACCTTTGACCTGTACCAAAACCAATATGGTTCTCCCTCACATTATGATGCATCTGCATATTAACTTTGAGAGTAATCCAAGTTTCCGAACTTAAGATGTCCTGTAAACAAGGTTTTCCAAGTCTGACCCCCTGTGACCCCAGATGACCTTTGACCCCTACCAAAATCAGGAGAATTTTCACATACATCATAATGCATCAACATATCAAGTTTGAAATTAATCCAAGTTTCCTACCTTGAGATATCATGTAAACAAGGTTTTTGGGTATTGACCCCCTGTGACCCCAAATAACCTTTGACCTCTGCCCAAAATCAATAAGGTTCTTTTTCCCATCATATTGCATTAAGAAATGAAGATTCAAATCAATCCAAGCTTCCTACCTTCAGATATCGTGTAAACAAGATTTTCGGGGTTTGACCCTCTGTGACCCCAAATGACCTTTGACCTCTACCAAAATCTAAAGGGTTCTTGCTTACATCATAACGCATCAACATCTTGAGTTTGAATTTAATCTAAGTTTCCCAACTTAAGATATCATGTAAAAAATGTTTGGGGGTTTGACCCCCTGTGACTCCAAATGACCTTTGACCTCTACCAAAATTAGTAGGGTTCATTTACCCATCATACTGCATCAACATATAAAGTTTGAAATCAATCCAAGCTTCCTACCTTAAGATATTATGTAAACATGGTTTTCCGGGTTGGACCCCCTGTGACCCCAAATGACCTTTGAACTTGACCAAAGCCCATACCATTCTTCCTCTTGATATGGGGCATTAATATACGAAGTTTGAAAACTTCCAGACATTTCTACCTTCAGATACTGTCCTAATGAGTGAAATGTAAAGTGTTTCAAGTCCTATGAACATTTCTACATTGAGATACTCTGTTAATTAGTTAAATGTAAAGTGTTTCAAGTCCTTTGACACCTGTGACACCAAATAACCTTTAAACTCGTTGAAAACTGATATTGTTCTTTTTCTTGATATAGGATATCTATGTACCAAGTTTGACTACTTTCAAATATTCATATCTTCAGATACTGTGTTAATGAGTTAAATGTGGAGTGTTTCAAGTCCTTTGACACCTGTGACCCCAAATAACCTTTAAACTCAACGAAAACTTATGCTGTTCTTTTTCTTGATATGGGACATCTATGTACCAAATTTGAATACTTCCAAACATTCCTACCGTGCCATATCGCATTGTAAAGTGTTTTGAGTCCTTTGACCCCTGTGACCCCAGATGACCTTTGAACTCCACCAAAAACGATAGGGTTCTTCCTCTTCATATGGGGCATCTAAGTACCAAGTCTGAAAACTGTCAGATATTCCTATCTTGAGATATCATGTTAACGAGTAAGTTGCGTTAAATGTAAAGTGTTTCGAGTTTTTGACCCCTGTGACCTCAAATGACCTTCAAACTCGACCAAAATCAATAGGGTTTTCCTCTTAATATGGGGTATCTATGTTCTAAGTTTGAAAACTCGGCGACATTCCTATCTTGAGATATCATGTTAACAAGCAAAGTGTCACAAACACACACACACAGACGCACACACACACACACACATACATACACACGCACGCCATCATGATTGCATTGGTTTCTCTTACCATCAAAACCAATAAAGTATCACATTATCACATGAGGAGTTAAATTCTGGACTCAAAGCAGGATCCGCAGTTTGTTTATGAACTTTGTACAGGATTTTGCGAAGGAAGAATAACAATTTTGGAAATATTGAAGTTCGTGTTTGTCATGCATTCACATGAATTTTCAATACGTTCATACATTTTATTTACTTAATAATTCATTTTACTGCAAAAACTGCATTCAAGATCCATGTTATTTAATAGAAACTGATTAAAATACAGTAACCAAATCATCAGCCGTCCCTACAGTATCTTCATGATACTACAAATTTCAAGACTGACTGTATGTGGGAGATTTTGATATTGCAATCAATTATTAGATATAAACAATGGAAGTTAAAAAGCCAGGTACATTGCTTACTTGCTTTACACAAATTGGTTTTAATATTTGTTCAAACTATGAGCATATTGAGCACTCTATTTGAAATGGCTGACTATAGTGACATTTTTATAATGAACATTGCCCTGTGTACAGTAAGCCAAGCTGCTGTACAGTACCTGATCCATACTATAGATTTTGAATGTGCATGCATCTGCTTATAAGAACATTCTGTGTACAGTACACATATTGATTTATGGTGCCTGATCTGCCACAGACAGCTGGTCTATGGAGACTTAAAAAGTACTTTTTGCAAACCAAATCAGTACAATACAAGCCATGGTGTTTCTACATGAAGCTATTGGCATTTCTTGGGAGTGTTACACTGTAGCTACTGTACAGATAATCTGTATGAATATGCATGCACATACTACATGATAAAACCGATGCAACTTTGCCATAGATGTACGTGTTAATTGTCTTTTGATGCAAAGAAAGAACCTTAAATGGTTAACAACTGCAAGGAAATTACTACCAATGAATTAAGCAATTTTGCTCTTTTTCACTTTTGATACAAACTGACTGACACATTGTACTTCTTAAATTCATGTTAACAATAACAACTGACAAACAGGCTTGACAGGTCTTAGTGAGTCTTAGAGAGTGCGAGTACAAATGAAGAACACAATTACTGCCCCTAAATCACTGGGTGGAGTGTGAATTTTAAAACACACCTGGATATCTATCATGGGACCTTTCCTTATCATCTATTAATAAGTTAATAAAACTGCATACCTACTGTAACACTCTCCTTAATTTCATGAGGAGTGTAATTTGTAGCCCACCAGGAATCTTAAACCCAAGGTATGAGTAGACAACCAAAGATAATAACAGCAAATGAAAGCAACGATTTTATAACGTGTTATGCCCGATACAGAATTCTTTAGTAAAAACATATGAGCGACAGTCTTTTGATTTAAACAATACTGAGTCAAACACTGAAGTACTGCATAATGGGGCTTCGATCAAGTCCGCTTGATCACACCAGCTCAACTGTTATCAGATGTTGTTCTCACCAAGACAAAGGCCATGTTCCCACTTGATCCCCCCATGTTGATCACCCCAAGCTCAATCAACTGGAAAATTTTGTGACCAACCGCTTGAGTGTTCCCATTTAATCGCCTGCGCGAGATCTGATCCCCTCCTCTTGTTCAATTAACTGGAAGTTGTTTCATTGAAATTATGTGTGCAGGTCAGGTTTGTTTACACACGTTTGTGTGGCATGAGGAGCTTAACTGCGGAAGTACGTCATTGATCTCGGGTTACCTTGATCACCCATTTAGTTCCGACTTGTTTTCTTGATCGCCTGCGCACGGTCTGATCCTACCCAAAGGGGCGATCAAGCTCTCGGGATCTGATCCAGGGAATAAGAGCATTCCCACTTGCAAATTGATCGCGCGGGGTCTGAACTGGATCTGATCGCCTGGTCATTCTCAAAGGGGAACACACTCAAAGGGATGTTCTTTGGTTAACTGATATGCAGATAAGATGCTTTATCTTTATTGCCAAGTGACCTGTTGGCTAATTAAATAGGATCATCTGACTGATGGCATATGCTTTATTAGACAGTTTTGTGAAGACCAGCAGAAAGTGCAAACTCAGTGCCCTTTGGAGAGAACTCGTCATGTGGCAACAATTTACTGCATGACATTATGTTCTAGTTCTACATTCTAGGCTTTTCTAAAAACCTATTTAACATACATGCACCCACAGCGGAATGACATCATTCTGCCACCTATGTTCAAAAATTTAAAGAGCCCAGTTTTCTTAAATTCTTCCAACCTACTTTCTTCTAGCCCCTCCCACACTATTCATGCATTCTTATTTGAGAAACAATCTTTTTGCCTCAGGGAACACCCTGGTGAAAAAAAGGTAGTTATGTGTAAATTACAACCCTTTCTCTTAATATGGCTACTCTGCATATTTTGCAATTTCATGTCTTAAATCACAGAACTGTGAATGATAAAGTCCATGTACACTACCTGATTTTATTATTGAATAAACACTGAGTGATGTTGCCATGCTCACTTCTTGAGTTAGATGGATTATATGGCTCAGTTTCTAACCCACTGGCTTCAGTCGGCCTTTTTTCACTTGTGGTCAACTAGCTTCTTCCCGACCCCATTGCTCATGCTAAGCACCAAGCAGAACCATGTTGCAGGAGGTTTCATTTTAAAATCTTTGGTAGGACCCTCTTATGAAAAAGTTCTGATGCCACATTTTTATATGTACTTAACCTTAAATGGCAGTGTAAGAGGGGTAAAAGAAGCATATCTTCTAAGCAGTCAACAGACTGCTATATGAGTTGGGCCTAGCTCACTCAGTGAGCTACAGTAGAACCAACTCATTTAGCAGTCTCACTCAGATTGGACCATTCGAGCATGCAACTGTAGTCAAAGCTGATAATCCTTGAGAGAACTTGCTGGAAGATTTGTGTGTTAAGCAAACAGAGTTTTCCTAAAGAGTTGTTGTTGCTTCAAGAGTAGATTTAGCCTGTTTAGCAGCATTTAAGTCATGTCTAGCAATTGTTTAAGCAAGTTTCAAACAGTTGTTAGATGTAGATAGAATGTACTTTTTGGTAAATCATTTACAGCTAGAAAGCTTTATTGAAAAATGTCTTAAAAATATTTTTCCATAGATAATCAACCACTTGATCAGTATTAATACAAAATCTAGTACAGTATTGTCAGTGAGATAGTTAGAATTTTGTGTTCAAAATCTCCTTGTGCATGCGCAGCAGCTTGCCATTTACCAACACATGTTGGTTGTGTGTGCGTAAGAATTCATACCATCCCATGTATAGTAAGTAGGCAAAAATGCTATAATCCCCTTTTTGATGATGTAGCTGTTGGGTGTACCAATACTAAGCTTCAAGACAGGTGCATATGCATGAGATAGTTTACTGACATGCATATAAAGCAGGCTTCGACAAATCCCCCGCCCCACAGTCAGGGACAAGTAAAAAATGACTTGGATAAGTGAACTGCTCAGTATTGTAGCCAGCCAGGCAAGCAGCACAGAAGTCTTCTTCACATAGGAATTCAATGGCTAGTACTAGAAATTTGGATATGGACTCAGTGCATATTCATGCGGACAAGAAGACTTTGGGAATCCCTAGCCCGATGGACAAGTGATAAAAAACGAATTTATTGAAGAATGATATAGTACACGACAACAAGAGCAATCCTTACAATCAAAGCAGTGGGCGTAGACTAACAAGCCATCCTTTCCAACAATCAGCACAAAATGGAGAGTGAAAAATTTACCCCTATGTAGAATGATTCAGCAGTATGCAGAGATGAAACCATTCATACACTACACTTGGAGGCTGCTCTGGGTAGAGTTGTAATATCAGTATGTGATGGCCTTTGCATACATTTCCTAATGATGAACTGTACAGTACTGTATGTTGCTGTTCTAGGGCTTGCATACATGATAAAGTGGTGTAGACTGTGCAATGACCATGTCTAACAGGAACTTATGATATTTACTGTAGCTATATACTCGAGTATACGTACACATAATGTACCACCCAATTTAACAATACACATAAAATAGATATGATACTTATCTAGTGATTCTATACATGAAATTTTTCCCCAGCTAAATTCACAAGCTGAGAATTTGCACAATATTGGAAAATGTACTCACTGTACAGTGTAACTGGATCATGTACTGTATGCTTGCCTGAATTTCAAGGTGGAAAACTACGGTGGTTACTCCGCTTTGATTGTTGCCTTTACTTAAACACCACTTTTAATATTTACAGTTTCCTCCATCAATACTTATTTAGCCTTTAATGATATGTTATAAAATCATTTTTGGACATTTCTTTTCATTAAACTCTCTTTACAGGCTCATACATGACGAGTAACTGTCTAAATTCTTGTGAAGCCTGTCCATTCATATAGTGTTATATTGTACTGTTCATACCTGTATTGGGAGTTGTTATTCCATATAATTTCCATGCAATACACTGCAGCACTGTAATTGTTGTCATACCTTACACTGATGGTGTACTAATGCATCAACAGTTTCTCTTGAAGTAGGAAGATATTTAAATACCAAAACATGTGTCAGCTGGATTTGTACATTAAAAATACAAATTTTGCTGTGCATTAGACGATCCCTTGAGCCATTCTTGTCATCACTGAAATTTGCGAGAAACCTTAAATGATGAGATGATGTGTGAATATACAGGAGTAAACTATAATGTATTGACAGTTTGCTGTTTTTGAAATACATTATGGACAATTTTTAATAATAGGTCAGTGTGCTGCAATCCACTCTAACTGAATACTTTCCATCAGTCCAGGCTTCGACAAATCCCCCGCCCGACAGTCCGGGACAAGTGAAAAATGACTTGGACAAGTGAACTGCTCAATATTGTAGCCCGCCTGGCGAGCAGCACACTATTCTTCTTCACATAGGAATTCAATGGCTAGTACTAGATAATTAAATATGGACTCAGTGCATATTCATGCGGACAAGTAGAATTTGGGAATCCCTAGCCCGATGGACAAGGAACAAAAAATGAATTTATCGAAGCCTGCATCAGTCTGCAGCATATTGACAAATATTGCATATATATATTTGGTACACAGTTTTAAGTAGTGAAAGAGACAAAATTGTGTCATGGAAGAAATATTTAAGTCTCTATCTATCTACAACAGGATGAAAACAAAAATAATAGAAGTAACACAGCACTGTAAGAAATGACACAGCCAGCAAACTCAAAACAAAATCATAAATTTGACAATTAATTTTTTAACTATGCATATGATACTGTACTTTTTAGCTTTTTGGCCTAATTATCTGCCATGGAAAAGATGCTGGCTAAAAGAAAATTAACATTATATATGCAGAAGGGTATAAGGATTGAACAGACTATGTACTGTACCACACTATAATTCCTTCAAATCACTTTACCATCCAGTGTATCAGAATATATATAATTAAAGAGGAGTTAGAACTCCTAATTGTGTAATATTGGTATTTGATAAGTAAAAAAAAATAAAATACTGTAGGTAATTGATGTACAGTAGAATATAACAACATACACAAAAGCTGGCATTTTAAGGTTCTTACTGGGTGTTTACTCTTAAGTAGTACTGTAGTTTTCTCATCGTCAATTGCTTCTCGTGAAAGCTGACAAGATTTATTATGAATTTGCTGAAATTTGGGTTGAAATTTGGGGAATCTACAGTCAAAAATTATTTTGGTGTACTGGTGCAGTGGAACTAAGTGCGTAGATAAAATGTTTAAAAATATGAAGGTTACCATATGTAATCAATATGTAATAGTCAGCTTCTTGTCTTTCCAAATTTACGTACTGTAAATTCCCATTGATGTCATTAAATATTCAAACAAGAACTTGAAACTGTTCAGAAAAAATATTTAAAGAGCACACCAAACTTAAGATGTGAGTTTATGCATTATGTTTTGCTTTGTTTTGTTGATTGTTTTTCACTTAAATATGTATAACATATGTACAAACAAATAAAGAGTATATTAAGAGAGTGAAAGCAAAACAAAAACACACTAACAAACAAACTGCTATCTCATTTTCCATTTTAATCTCAAATTTATTTCTCAAGTGTCTTACAAATTTTAAACGATTCAATGATGCAAGACATACATATGAAGGACTCTAGAAGATATATATGCTAGGGATCCTACTAGTATTAACCAGTGACTGTAAAAGCAGCTTAAACAAGAGAAGAAAGAGAACTGTACCAGCTATAATCTTCGGCAAAACTGTTGGGACACTGTCATAATATTTAAAAATCTCAGTTTAGCAGACTATTTAAAATGAAATCCCTGTCCCCCCATGTTGCCCCATCCCCCATGTTGTGCCGAAAGAGTGGCTGTGTGCTGTGAACAGCATACTGTATTTGTAACAGTGGAATGAGGAGTGAAGGTGTCCAAATGAGTTTTATCCAAGATTCAACACAATTTACCTGTGGTTTGTGAATCTGCGAGCCCTACTTACCTGACCTGTTTCACAAATGGAGCTGCCCCATTTACCGAGAAATGCTAACTGCAATGTCTTCAGTTGGTGAGGATATGACTCATTGGAATACATCTCTAGGCACACCCTTCTTTCATTGCCAGCAGAATGCTAAAGAATGGAACAGTCCATTTGTGAAACAGGTGAGGTACTGTAATTAGTAAGTGTGAAGCAGATTGAAAAGCCCATCCCTATCAAACCCACCTCACCCTATCCCATCAAGAGCAAGGGAGAGGACAATTTTTAAGACAACATTCTGAGCTAGAATTCTACATGTTATTGATTTCAAACTCTGATCTTTCTCTGGGCAGGACTACAGCAGACAGTCTTCTACATTTAAACATGCAGAGCTGTGATGTTTACAAATTATGAAAGAGCCCTGACAACCTGGTAACAGGTTGAAATGGCAAAGTTCAAATTATATACAATATATATGCATAGTGAAGACACAGGAAAGCATTGTATCAAACTTGCAGTTTTGAGCAGGCTTTGATACAAATGTATGCATTGGAGTTTGTGGAACAACCTTTATCTACTATATGATAAATACATGCATCACCTGATCTCATAGGTCTGGACAGACATTTACAAAGTTGTTCCACATAAGCACACAATATATAGACTGTCCAAGAGAAGAAATACAGTATGCATTCAAAGTAAATTATAGGAAACCAGAAAGCCAGATGGCGTAGTGATTCCTTGCCACTGAAATTTAAGCCAACCTTTTTTTTCAAACTGGCAGTGCTCCGTAATGTTTTTCAAAGTGACAGTGCTCCGAAATGTATCCACAAAGCTTCCTACAAAAACTGGGGTTCTGCTCATGATATCACATTCACATGTGTGAAATTTTGCAGTATCCAAGACTCCAACCATGGGAAATTTGTGTAAATATGATATTGAGACTTTGACCCCTTGTGAACCAAAGTGACATTTGACGTACACCAAAAACTATAGGGATTATTTATTCACAATGCATCATCTACATGTCAAGTATGAGGATCCTACAAGTTACCTTTCTTGTAATACTATGCAAGCAAGTTTGTCAGACTTTGACACTGCTGACCCCAAATGACCTTTGACCTTCACAAAAATCATCTGGGATCACCATCTCAATACGGCCAACCCACACACTAAAGATGGGCTTAGTCACATGCATTTTTCTTGGATACCGTGATTACTAGGTTTTGATGTCTTGACCTCTCATGAACCCAAATGACCTTTGACATCCACCAAAATCGAAACAGAACATCTAATTAATACACCCAACCCATACACCCACACACGCTTGCACCTTTCTTGAAATATCCTGTTTAAAAGGTTTTGACCTTTTGACCTCTCATGGACCCAAATGACCTTTGACCTCCACCAAAAACAATAGGGATCATTTACTCAATAGGGCCAACCCACACACCAAATATGTGATAAGTCACACTTACCCTTCTTGAGATATCGTGTTTACAAGCAATTTCTAAGGAATTTAGTATTTGACCTCTCCTGACCCCAAATGACCTTTGACCTCCACCCAAAAACAATAGGGATAATCCACTTAATATGGCCCACCCACACACCCAAACATGAGATCAGTCACACTTACCTTCCTTGAGATACCGTGTTTACAAGCAATTTCTACAGAATTTACCATTCGACCTCTTGTGACCCCAAATGACCTTTGACCTCCACAAAAATCAATAGGGATCATCTACTGAATATGACCAACCCACAAACCAAATATGAGAACAGTCACGTGTACCGTTCTAAAGATATCGTGTTTACAAGGATTTGACCTTTTGACCTCTCGTGACCAGAAATGACCTTTGACCTCCACCCAAAAACAATAGGGATCATCTACTCAATATGGCCAACTCACACACCCTAAATATGAGATCAGTCACACGTACCCTTCTTGAGATATCGTGTTTACAAGCAAAAGCGTCACATACATATACACACACACGACATCACCATCGCATAGATTCCTTCTGCTGACGCAAGGAATCAAAAATAGATTACATACCCACATTTGGACTTCTTTGACAGTCCAGCAAGAAATGTTGAATGACAATTTGGTTGGAACTTCTTCCCCGATGGTCCTGAGGGCCAGACTGGCCTGCTTGGCGGCCACGTCATTGTTTGAGCTTGCTATACGTTGTAGGTGAGATACCACCCCAATATCATAGAAAACCTGCAAATGGAAAATTAATCGATCTATGGTAAAAATATGTCCTGTTCAAAATTGTTTATCTAACATCAAACATCAATTGATAAACATCCTTTTAAAAGATTCAAAAAACCAATAATTCCTTTAATTTCATTCAATCACATTTTTTGTTGAAAAGGCATCAATACAAAAAATCACCCTTCTGAGATGGACACACTGCATTGTAAAAAAAATGCCAATTTGTACTACCAGTCAAGAATATATTGCCACAGATTAATAATAACTACAGTACAGTATATTTGTGTACTGTTGGTCTCATTTTTCACCATTGAAGTGTGCCTGTCCGGGTTATTCACATAACCACAGTAACTTGAAGTCAAATGAACCTATTATTTAATTATAGTTATTAGTTATTTAACCAGCACTTTCATAGAGTTGTTTTCTTATCAAACAGTTTCAGGCTCAAGTCAAAAATCTGAATGAATCTTAGTTCTACATACTTCATATAAATTTCATAGCTATAGTTACTGATGTTCATCTTTGCACCTTTCTGTGCTGGACTCAAGTTATTTATATTCACTGTTCCACATAACTGCAATCCTTCTGTAGGGCCAAGAGGGATGCAACTATAATTCATAATTTCAAAGTATCTAGATGTTTGTGTTTCACATCTGTAATATACATTTATCTTTCAAGACATATACTTTAGGTGATAAAATGTCATGACATGCACTGTACTGGCCCCAAAGTCATCTGTCAAGAACCCTGCAGCAGGCAATTTGAAGAAGGGCTCTTTTGATAAGCACATAAAAAATATTTTGTTACTGAAAGTTGTTAAAGCCATATACTGGATTTGCTGAATAATTTGCCAAATTTTTGAGTTTAGTTGTAGTTGCTCCATATACTAATTGACAAATGGTTTTAATTTGACAATCATGTTGTGTCCTAAGTGAGAAATTAGTGATTCCCTATGGTTTCCAAGAATTTGGGACCAGACAGTTTTTCAAATTACATGTACAGTGCACTACCATGTTACAAGCCTGGCAACAAAAAAGTTCAAAGTTGTTACTTTTTGTGCAACTTTTGGAGGTCATGCCTAATGTGCTAATTTTGCATTCATGGTAATACCCTTCAAATGTTAAGATATTGCTGCATCTTCAAAGCATATACAGTAGCATTACTCTCTGGTGTAGAGTTACTATTTTTGCAGTTGAAATTTTTTTTCCTGTATCTTTGCTAAAGACAAAAAATATATTGAATTTAAAATGAAAATATGCCACCAATGTTTTTAAGAGAAGCTTGGGATGATGACATACAGGATATTCCCTTGAAACTTCCTCAGCATTTGGAGCTTCAAGTGTGTGTCTCTTTTTTTGTACTGCTTTTCTATAGATAAAGCTTCCACTTGAGATAAACAGTTCAGGTTTATTTTTAGTACCATGCATTATTAAAATGTGGAGATCAAAAAAGAAGTCTTGGGGATGATGTACACTGATCTTGGAATTAAAGGGGAAGTTTAAGCAAAAATTTAATTTTTTCTACTGAAAACCTGCACAGAAACTATAGTGTTAGTATTTAAAAAAAAAATAAAAACGTCAGAACAAAGGCAAAAAAAATGCTGTAGGCTGCTGTATAGAGTCCATAGTTCTTCACATACAGTACTGAAGGGGATCTTAAATAAACTCATTAAATATTGACAATAAACAGAACAAAGGCTGATCAAATCATCAACTCAACTCGATCTGCACTGTAAACTCCATAAATTTTATGACCTCACAGCTATATAAATCTTAGGAACTGGTTAAGTACAGCAGACAGGGTGTCACAGAGCTTGGTTTATTGTATGACTAATCCCATTACACTACACTGGCACAGAGACTTGGCTATGAAACACTATGCAGTTTTTATGCACAGAAAAAAAGTAGGCCATTTAGGTTGATGATACATAAATGTACTGTTTATTCAAATTTGACATCATCACCATTATCTTCTAAATCAGAATGTTGGACTACACTGTTCAAAAATGATGTTGTTATTCCCTGATGCTTTAGACCTCCACAAAAGCCAGTACATAGATAGATAAACCAACATACTTGAGATACAACTTTGCATTTGAAGACTTTGACCCCTGTTCCTGAAATGACCTTTGACCTCCACCAGAAAAGATAAAGGCCTAAGTCTCCACCTTGGCATGTAGCCAATCTAACATTTTTAGACTTTGACTCCCCAGTGATCCCAGATGATCTTGACCTCTACGAAAACAATAGGGACCATCTCCCTGACTAAAACGCATCTACATACCAAATGTGAAATCTATCCAAGTTTCCTATCTTGAGATATCGTGTTAAGGAGATTTTCAGACTTTGACCCCTGTGGGACCCCAGATGACCTTTGACTCGCAAAAACAATAGGACCATCTCCTTAATTAAAACACATCAACATACTAAATATGAAATCTATCCAAGTTTCCTATCTTGAGATACCGTACACCTTAGATTTTTAGACTTTGACCCCCAGTGATCCCAGATGATCTTTGACCCCACGAAAAACAATAGGGACCATCTCCCTGACTAAAATGCATCAACATACCAAACGTGAAATCCAACGCTAGCCTTATCTTGAGATATCCTGTTAACGAGATTTTCAGACTTTGACCCCCAGTGACCCCAGATGACCTTTGACCTCCGCAAAAAACAATAGGGACCATCTCCTGACTACAACGCATCAACATACCCCATATGAAATCCAATCAAGCTTCCTATCTTGAGATATCGTGTTAACAAGATTTTCAGACTTTGACCCCCAGTGACCCCAGATGACCTTTAGACCTCCGCAAAAAGCAATAGGGACCATCTCCTGACTATAACGCATCAACATACCAAATATGAAATCCAACTGCTTTCTCTCCTATCTTGAGATATCGTGTTAACGAGATTTTCAGACTTTGACCCCCAGTGACCCCAGATGACCTTTGACCTCCGAAAAGAGCAATAGGGACCATCTCCTGACTATAACGCATCAACATACCAAATATGAAATCCAATCAAGCTTCCTATCTTGAGATATCGTGTTAATGAGATTTTCAGACTTTGACCCCCAGTGACCCCAGATGATCTTTGACCTCCGCAAAAATCAATAGGGACCATCTCCTGACTTAAACGCATCAACATACCAAACGTGAAATCCAACCAAGCTTCCTATCTTGAGATATCCTGTTAACAAGATTTTTAGACTTTGACCCCCAGTGACTAAAAAAAAACAATAGAGACCATCTCCTGACTAAAACGCATACCAAATATGACATCTATCCAAGCTTCCTATCTTGAGATATATCGTGTTAACAAGATTTTCAGATTCCTTTGACTCTCAGTGATCCCCAGATGATCCTTTGACCTCTACGGCAAAAACAATAGGGACCATCTCCCTGACTATAACGCATCAACATACCCAAACCATGGAACTAACCAAGCTTCCTATCTTGAGATATCGTGTTAACGAGATTTTCAGACATTGACCCCCAGTGACCCCAGACACCTTTGACCTCCCGCAAAATCAATAGGGACCATCTCCTGACTAAAACGCATCAACATACCAAATGTGAAATCCAACCAAGCTTTCCTATCTTGAGATATCCATGTTAACGAGATTTTTAGACTTTGACCCCCAGTGATCCCCAGATGACCTTTGACCTCCGTACGAAAACAATAGGGACCATCTCCTGACTAAAACGCATCAACATACCACAATGTGAAATCTATCCAACTGGGCTTTCCTATCTTGAGATACCGTGTTAATCTAGATTTTCAGACTTTGACCCCCAGTGACCCCAGATGACCTTTGACCTCCGCAAAAACAATAGGGACCATCTCCTGACTATAACGCATCAACATACCAAATATGAAATCCAATCCAAGTTTCCTTCCTATCTTGAGATATCGTGTTAATCTAGATTTTCAGACTTTGACCCCCAGTGATCCCAGATGACCTTTGACCTCCGCAAAATAAGATTAGGACCATCTCCTGATTAAAACACATCAACATACCAAACGTGAAATCCAACCAAGCTTCCTATCTTGGAGATATCCTGTTAACGAGATTTTCAGACTTTGACCCTCAGTGACCCCAGATGACCTTTGACCTCCTGCAAAAACAATAGGGACCATCTCCTGACTACAACGCATCAACATACCCCAAATATGAAATCCAATCCAAGCTTTCCTATCTTGAGATATCGTGTTAACAAGATTTTCAGACTTTGACCCCCCAGTGATCCCCAGATGACCTTTTAGACCTTCCGGCAAAAAGCAATAGGGACCATCTCCTGACTATAACGCATCAACATACCAAATACGAAATCCAATCAACATTCCTATCTTGAGATATCAGGTTAACGAGATTTTCAGACTTTGACCCCCAGGGACCCCAGATGACCTTTTGACCTCCGGGCAAAAGAGCAATAGGGACCATCTCCTGACTATAACGCATCAACAACATACCAAATATGAAATCCAACTGCTTCCTATCTTGAGATATCGTGGTTAATGAGATTTTCAGACTTTGACCCCAGTGACCCCAGATGTCTGTGAGTGCTAAATATTGCACACCACCCCTCATCTTAAACGCATCAACATACCAAACGTGAAATCCAACCAAGCTTCCTATCTTGAGATATCCTGTTAACAAGATTTTTAGACTTTGACCCCCAGTGACCCCAGATGACCTTTGACCTCCGCAAAAAACAATAGAGACCATCTCCTGACTAAAACGCATCAACATACCACATATGAAATCCAATCAAGCTTCCTATCTTGAGATATCGTGTTAACAAGATTTTCAGACTTTGACCCCCAGTGACCCCAGATGACCTTTGACCTCCGCAAAAAACAATAGGGACCATCTCCTGACTATAACGCATCAACATACCAAATATGAAATCCAATCAAGCTTCCTATCTTGAGATATCGTGTTAACGAGATTTTCAGACATTGACCCCCAGTGACCCCAGATGACCTTTGACCTCCGCAAAAATCAATAGGGACCATCTCCTGACTAAAACGCATCAACATACCAAATGTGAAATCCAACCAAGCTTCCTATCTTGAGATATCCTGTTACGAGATTTTTAGACTTTGACCCCCAGTGACCCCAGATGACCTTTGACCTCCGCAAAAAACAATAGAGACCATCTCCTGACTAAAACGCATCAACATACCACATACGAAATCCAATCAAGCTTCCTATCTTGAGATACCGTGTTAACGAGATTTTCAGACTTTGACCCCCAGTGACCCCAGATGACCTTTGACCTCCGCAAAAAACAATAGGGACCCTCTCCTGACTATAACGCATCAACATACCAAATATGAAATCCAATCAAGCTTCCTATCTTGAGATATCGTGTTAACGAGATTTTCAGACTTTGACCCCCAGTGATCCCAGATGACCTTTGACCTCCGCAAAAATAAATACAGACCATCTCCTGACTAAAACACATCAACATACCAAATATGAAATCCAACCATGCTTCCTATCTTGAGATGTCGTGTTAACGAGATTTTCAGACTTTGACCCCCAGTGACCCCAGATGACCTTTGACCTCTGCAAAAAACAATAGGGACGATCTCCTGACTAAAACGCATCAACATACCAAATATGAAATCTATCCAAGTTTCCTATCTTGAGATACCGTGTTAACGAGATTTTCAGACTTTGACCCCCAGTGATCCCAGATGACCTTTGACCTCCGCAAAAAACAATAGGGACGATCTTCTGACTAAAACGCAACAACATACCAAATATGAAATCCAATCAAGCTTCCTATCTTGAGATATCGTGTTAAGGAGATTTTCAGACTTTGACCCCCAGTGACCCCAGATGACCTTTGACCTCCGCAAAAAACAATAGGGACCATCTCCTGACTATAACGCATCAACATACCAAATATTAAATCCAACCAAGCTTCCTATCTTGAGATATCGTGTTAACGAGATTTTCAGACTTTGACCCCCGGTGACCCCAGATGACCTTTGACCTCCGCAAAAATCAATAGGGACCATCTCCTGACTTAAACGCATCAACATACCACATATGAAATCCAACCAAGCTTCCTATCTTGAGATATCGTGTTAACGAGATTTTTAGACTTTGACCCCCGGTGACCCCAGATGACCTTTGACCTCCGCAAAAAACAATAGAGACCATCTCCTGACTAAAACGCATCAACATACCACATATGAAATCCAATCAAGCTTCCTATCTTGAGATATCGTGTTAATGAGATTTTCAGACTTTGACCCCCAGTGACCCCAGATGACCTTTGACCTCCGCAAAAAACAATACGGACCATCTCCTGACTATAACGCATCAACATACCAAATATGAAATCCAATCAAGCTTCCTATCTTGAGATATCGTGTTAACGAGATTTTCAGACATTGACCCCCAGTGACCCCAGATGACCTTTGACCTCCGCAAAAATCAATAGGGACCATCTCCTGACTAAAACGCATCAACATACCAAATGTGAAATCCAACCAAGCTTCCTATCTTGAGATATCCTGTTACGAGATTTTTAGACTTTGACCCCCAGTGACCCCAGATGACCTTTGACCTCCGCAAAAAACAACAGAGACCATCTCCTGACTAAAACGCATCAACATACCACATACGAAATCCAATCAAGCTTCCTATCTTGAGATATCGTGTTAATGAGATTTTCAGACTTTGACCCCCAGTGACCCCAGATGACCTTTGACCTCCGCAAAAAAAAATAGGGACCCTCTCCTGACTATAACGCATCAACATACCAAATATGAAATCCAATCAAGCTTCCTATCTTGAGATATCGTGTTAACGAGATTTTCAGACTTTGACCCCCAGTGATCCCAGATGACCTTTGACCTCCGCAAAAATAAATACAGACCATCTCCTGACTAAAACACATCAACATACCAAATATGAAATCCAACCATGCTTCCTATCTTGAGATATCGTGTTAACGAGATTTTCAGACTTTGACCCCCAGTGACCCCAGATGACCTTTGACCTCTGCAAAAAACAATAGGGACGATCTCCTGACTAAAACGCATCAACATACCAAATATGAAATCTATCCAAGTTTCCTATCTTGAGATACCGTGTTAACGAGATTTTCAGACTTTGACCCCCAGTGATCCCAGATGACCTTTGACCTCCGCAAAAAACAATAGGGACGATCTTCTGACTTAAACGCAACAACATACCAAATATGAAATCCAATCAAGCTTCCTATCTTGAGATATCGTGTTAAGGAGATTTTCAGACTTTGACCCCCAGTGACCCCAGATGACCTTTGACCTCCGCAAAAAACAATAGGGACCATCTCCTGACTATAACGCATCAACATACCAAATATTAAATCCAACCAAGCTTCCTATCTTGAGATATCGTGTTAACGAGATTTTCAGACTTTGACCCCCGGTGACCCCAGATGACCTTTGACCTCCGCAAAAATCAATAGGGACCATCTCCTGACTTAAACGCATCAACATACCACATATGAAATCCAACCAAGCTTCCTATCTTGAGATATCGTGTTAACGAGATTTTTAGACTTTGACCCCCGGTGACCCCAGATGACCTTTGACCTCCGCAAAAATCAATAGAGACCATCTCCTGACTAAAACGCATCAACATACTACATATGAAATCCAACCAAGCTTCCTACCTTGAGATATCGTGTTAACGAGATTTTCAGACTTTGACCCCCAGTGACCCCAGATGACCTTTGACCTCCGCAAAAAACAATAGGGACCCTCTCCTGACTATAACGCATCAACATACCAAATATGAAATCCAATCAAGCTTCCTATCTTGAGATATCGTGTTAACGAGATTTTCAGACTTTGACCCCCAGTGATCCCAGATGACCTTTGACCTCCGCAAAAATAAATACAGACCATCTCCTGACTAAAACACATCAACATACCAAATATGAAATCCAACCATGCTTCCTATCTTGAGATATCGTGTTAACGAGATTTTCAGACTTTGACCCCCAGTGACCCCAGATGACCTTTGACCTCTGCAAAAAACAATAGGGACGATCTCCTGACTAAAACGCATCAACATACCAAATATGAAATCTATCCAAGTTTCCTATCTTGAGATACCGTGTTAACGAGATTTTCAGACTTTGACCCCCAGTGATCCCAGATGACCTTTGACCTCCGCAAAAAACAATAGGGACGATCTTCTGACTTAAACGCAACAACATACCAAATATGAAATCCAATCAAGCTTCCTATCTTGAGATATCGTGTTAAGGAGATTTTCAGACTTTGACCCCCAGTGACCCCAGATGACCTTTGACCTCCGCAAAAAACAATAGGGACCATCTCCTGACTATAACGCATCAACATACCAAATATTAAATCCAACCAAGCTTCCTATCTTGAGATATCGTGTTAACGAGATTTTCAGACTTTGACCCCCGGTGACCCCAGATGACCTTTGACCTCCGCAAAAATCAATAGGGACCATCTCCTGACTTAAACGCATCAACATACCACATATGAAATCCAACCAAGCTTCCTATCTTGAGATATCGTGTTAACGAGATTTTTAGACTTTGACCCCCGGTGACCCCAGATGACCTTTGACCTCCGCAAAAATCAATAGAGACCATCTCCTGACTAAAACGCATCAACATACTACATATGAAATCCAACCAAGCTTCCTACCTTGAGATATCGTGTTAACGAGATTTTCAGACTTTGACCCCCAGTGACCCCAGATGACCTTTGACCTCCGCAAAAAACAATAGGGACCATCTCCTGACTATAACGCATCAACATACTACATATGAAATCCAACCAAGCTTCCTATCTTGAGATATCGTGTTAACGAGATTTTCAGACTTTGACCCCCTGTGACCCCAGATGACCTTTGACCTCTGCCAAAAACAATAGGGTTCTTCCTCTCAATATGGCCTATCTATGTACCAAGTTTGAAAGCTCTCGGACATTCCTATCTTGAGATATCGTGTTAACGAGCAAAGTGTCACAAACACACATACACATACACACACACACACACACGCACACACACACACACACACATACATACATACATACACACGCACGCCATCATGAATGCATAGGTTTCTCTTTTCATCGAAACCAATAATAATGTTTGTGGAACTGTATATCCTCTCAGAGGCTTCAATGACATTCACTGAACCTCAACATTGTGTGTTTTGTAGGTTTGAACTGCTAATTGCCATAGTACTGTGCAGATGTACACAGTATGGAAAATTCACTTTGAAGGGTGTTATGAATTTATCATAAGTCACAGTATTTTATATGATGAATTGGTCACTGTAAAAATATATTCATGGTTTCCTCCCTTGCCCATTGCACAATTTGATGGTTGACAGACCCCACAATATGATGATTGACAAACAATAATACCCCATTTCATCCTCCTCAAAAAACCTTAGTCACAGCATGCTGTGCATGCACAGGGAGTTTTTATTATAATCCTGCCCAAGGTACCATGTAATTTTTTGCAACCTAAGTGGAATATAAGCTTGGTGAAGTAATAGACCTCCAGTGGGTGAGTTTGGAAACTCGATATACCTCACTTGGACAATAGATAACTGAGGTTGGAAAATCATTTTTTTAACTGCGATCAAAAGAGCATGAGAATAACTAGAATAGAGCTATCACTGCAGTGTATGGCACAGTATTTCAATGAGACTGCCAGTTGCATTCACTACAAATGGACAGGTAATAATGTGAGAAATACACTTCTCAATGCATGGGTTGGTCTAGCTATACACAATTACTTTAAATGCAGATCATAGATTATGTGTGTAGACATCAACAACCTCTTTGTAACCAAAACCAATGCTAATTTGATCAGTTAAGTGACACCCAGGTGATACTACTGCCTTTAAGTGGTTACGATCATTAACATTAAATAGGGTTGGTTGTGACACCTATAGAGTTACATTTTCTACTGAAGCTTTTTTTTTCATCATATACTGTACCATAAAAGGCAGTGCAAGGTTAAAGGGAAACATTGTGTTTTAAATGCTCCAACGAAGAGTACAAAGAAAATGGCTCAGACACTATCCAACAATATTCAGTCTTAAACATCAAACCCCAGCAATAGCTACATCTCTTCAAAATAATATGCGCAACAAGAGCCATACACGTTGTATCATTTAAATGTTGAATGTTTGGGTGAACAAATTATTCTTGAGCAACAAACTGTAACTGAATGTCTATCTGTGGGAAACTTATTTCTTTAATATATGGCAACCACACTGCCTTATTTTAGATAATCTATCACACTGTGTCAAAAAATATTATTTAAAAATATTATTTTTTCTTGCAAAACAAACACAATATTTCCCTATAAGTAGAAAGCACTGTGCCATCACTCTACTTCAACAGTAAAATTCCCAAAGATGTTTTTCTTATAGTTTTAAGTCAAACTTGTTAAATTTCTCAACTTATATGTCTTAAATACGGGTGCAGTGGTCATCAATTTGTCACATTTTGGAAACTTGGAAAAATTGTAAACTGAAAGGTTAATACTATTGCCAAAAAGTAATAACTGATGCCAATAATAAATATTTTAAAATGTGCAATGAACCTTACCAATGATATTGTTTATTTCACTAGAAATTGATTATAATATGGAGGCTCATCAATTAATTTGCAATTTATAACCTATTGCAAGTAGAGGTTTAATAACTCTCTCTACAGAAGATAACATCATAATTGTAATTACAAAATTGTTCCAGCAATTCCTGAAATTAAAGTATGGGATTATATTAAGCATATAGTTAGTTTCTTTTGGAAACTCTGACTTTCTAGTATACATGTGATTTGGGTGCTCATAGAAGGGCATCCACACTGATTCAAGAGATTTACTGCAATCATATAGACCAGCCCTGAATCATAACAGTTGTCAGTGATGAATGAGTTGGTTCTCCATGATCTAGATCCTGAGAGCCTGTAACTGACATTCAGTTCAACTTATTCAGTTCAGTCTGGACAGTTCAATGGATATGCTATACAAGCAACAGGAATTAAAGTTATAGTTACAGTTGTTAGTTACATAGAATTTTACAGCCCAGTTTCCAACCTATTGTTTAAGGTCGAGTCGGCCATGGTCTTTTTTCCAGTTGTGGCTCACTGGCTTGTTTTTCCTATGCTCCATTGCTTAAATTGCTTATGATGGGGAGCATCACACACAACGGCAGTAGGTTCCATTGTTAGAGTCTTTGGTATGACTCAACCTGGGAATAGAACCAGGGCCTTCTGCACGCTACAAACTATACAGTGGCTGGGAGAATACTGTACTTTCTGCTTCAACTTGTTAATTCTTTTAGTTTTCCCTCATTAAAATAAAAATTTCATCTAGTAAGCAATGCAATTTAGTATTACAGCTTGCTATATACTGTACCCTATTGCCTTCTTGTATTGTAGCCTAATACTGTGACCTATTAGAAATACAAGCCAACATGTCTAGAATATTTTGTCTGAAGGTGTTTTGTCCAACCACTACATACTATAAATACAGCATACAGTATATTAGCCACTTCTCCCAGCATGATGTATAAACTGGGTGTTTTCTCCATGAACTTGCCTCACAGTGGTAGTTATGCAGCCTCAGTATTTACATAAATTAATGACCACTTGTATCCTGTAGAGTAGCAACCCATCCTCTTTTTTGCCAGAGGTTACTTACTCATGGTAAATAAACAAGTAGTGTAAATCCCATCTTGTACATGAGGAGCAGCAAATGACATAAATGTGCAATTGAAACAAGGTTAGAGAGGCAGCTCCCAGATTAAAAGGCTTGGTGCCTAAATGTAAAGACATGTCACAACTTGAAAGTTGTTGGAAAACAGTCACACCAAGATGATAGACTAAAAGTGTGCTGTCTTTCATACACTGTATACTGTGCTGTGTTAAAGGTTGGGGGTATTGTCCAAGATGTTAACATAAAACAGCAAATCCTGGCTTGGCTGAAAAAATCTCGTAAGGTATCATCAGTTATTGACAGATGATACTGGTGAATAGAACTGTTCTAGGTCCACTATAATGATTGGTCTTAATTTTCCTTTGGAGTTAGTCAAATTAAGCACAGGCCTTATTTTTTAACAAACCAGATTGTCCATTGGGTAAGCTGCAAAATTGAGTAAGTCCAAAGCATTTTCGTTTGTACACATTAAAGTGAAATATGATTTACTAACAATTGCATTTCATGCCTCTGCCATAAAAAGAACAATCATTTCACTTACTTTGACATTAAATTCCATGCCTATGTTGATGGCAGTCCCATACCATTGTCTCAATAGGCCTTCAACTTTTTAAGAGCATTTTTAACAGCATTCTTCCTCGGAGTAAATAACAAACAATTCAAATCTACTAACTTGTCCATTGGACAACCTCAATGGGAGTCCTGAAGTAGTTGTTCAATGGAAATTTTACCTGTCACAGATGATAAGCAATTACTAGTGCTTAATTTAAAGGCCCAATTCTCTCATCCCAAACAGTATCAATTCTACTAACCTTCTTAATTAAGCCCCTCCCACAATTGTCTGAAATTCACCCTCATCCAGACACAATCTCATTTTATTGCTTCAGGGTGAATATAGTAAGCTCAATGTGTATAATCAAAACACTATCAGAACAGTTTGTGCTGTGTAATATAAGTTTTGGTACTCTGCATTGTTTGAATTAGCACTCAATCAAAAAGCTGAGCCAATTGAGAGTTTCTGTTACCCTATACTAGAAGTGTAGTTTGGGATGAGAGGATTGTCCCTTTAAGCCATGCACAATTTTTGCTTGATTTTTTTTTTTACAATACAATCCAAATTCCCCGGAAAACACCATGACTTTCCTGTGAGTATTTATGTGCTGTGCATGTGTGTATTAAAATACAATGAACATAATTGCAGTACATTGTATTGTACTGCCATACCCTCCCTCTAAAGATGGACAAGTCCTTTGAAGTTTACAAAAGGTGATCAATCTAGCCCCAAACCACAATCTAAACAATATAGTCACCTGTAACCCTCTGTTTCTCCCCATCAGCAAGAAGGAAGATTATTTGCTTCAGCTACTGTAGCAGAACAATTATTTCCTTCTCATTGTTTATACTTAGGTGACATCCTAAGTTCTCCATTTGGCACTAAATACTAATACAGGGTTCTCTGTCCAAATGCCGGCTTTGATGGGTAGCCTATGTAGTGAACAGAATCTTATAAGCAATTACAAGTCTACCTATTGTAAATTGTAAGGATGTCCAAAGATTTCATTAATAAGGTAGTGCTGCCTGGTTACAACTACCCCGTGGAGCGGACTCGGTTTGTCCAGTCCCCCTTTAAGGCTTCACAACCCACCGTCCGCCAAAGCGAAGAGGCCTGCATCCAATTTTAGACGCAAACTTCATTTCCATAATATGACTTACTCATGTCCTACCTCATTATTCATGTTATTGTTTTTGGGCGAGTGTGTACTCTTGTAGTTGTAAATTGGAGGACAAGATTGAAACCTGATTCGCTTATTACTGTGTTGCATAACCACCTGTCCAGTGGGTACTACCGGGAATTGCCTTATGATGTCATACCAACTCTGTGGGTGGGATGGGCTACTGCATGATTTAAACGGGACCAGATGTTGCCTTCTTGTGAATATTCACTAATGCACAACCAGTGTCAAGGTCACATATTTCTATGAATATCCAAAGAAATCTGTTAGGTGTTCATTTTCGCAGACTTTGGGGACATGACTGAATAAGGAATATACCCTACAGCCTGCTATGTAGGCAAGATCACAAAACCCCTGGTAATTATGTTTAGATGACAGAGATAAAGGAGGCAGTAAGTTGTTACAATGAATTTCTGTTTGTGAGGAGCAGACATTTCACTCATTTTGACAAAGCAAAAGGCTTCAAAAAGTAATTTGATGTTACTACCCATTCCACCTGTTAATATACAGAATATATCTGTATGAATTTGGTACTTCATTTTCTTTAAATAAAGAAATCCTATTTATCAAAATTTATGAGCCCCACCCATGTATACTGCCACTGCACAGTACTATTACACTGCAGACCTGTACAAATTAAATGGACAGTACTTTACATAAAAAACAGATTGTGTTTTGTTAAGCTTTTCAAGACTATTAATACCCTGAAAGTTTCCATCGCAATTAAAAATTTGTGATTTAACAGCAGTCACCCCAAAGTTATTATAAAGCAATGTCTCACAATTTTCATCTTATTTCTCTTAAAAGTATCCTTCATAACATTTTAGGAATTTCATATTGCATTCAAGTTACAGGTAACCAATGGCTTACAGTGCTTCTAGAAAATTTCACATTTTAGGAGAAAAAAATATTGTCACATGACTCTCAAGAGCCAATCATGAAACAGGACAATCAACCACCGTACACAATTCACGTTTGGATGACTGCACTTCCCCTTTAAGGCATATATATACTTTCTCTTTATATGTTCATCACACACACAGTTCTGACTTAATGAAGAGAATGTGTCCACACCTTGAAAATGAATGTCTGGTACATTGTACTGTGTGCAGCATTATTCACATGCATCTCAATATTGCTATGGTTCATGATTGCCAGTTTATATCTACTGATTGCAGTTTGTGATAAACAAAAGCAAAGTAGGCCTACTGTATACTGTAGAGTTGTGTGGAATATGAAGATGCACTTGGCTATTAAAAGGAAATTAAACTGTAATAAGGAACTTCAATATTGAAGAAGCACAGAACTGTACTGTACATAATATACAGTACCACCGTATGTACAGTAGATCAGTCTACTATCTATCTATGGTACCGGTGATGTGTCATCTTCAACAAAGTCCATACAGTACACACAGGATTGTCAGTATTCTTGTGAGGCCATACATATGATAGATGAATAAAACATGTACTTATTGCTATGACACATTTTATTTTTTACAAAATTTCTCTTTCAAAATCAAGATTGTCTAGAGAATTTAACTTCAATTTGATTTCATTCACTCATGGTACAGTAGTTTTGAAGAAAAATGAGAAAAAAACAAGCCTTTTGTAGTTGCTAGGTTTTGAAAATCATAGAAGTTATAGGTTCCCTTAATTTTCACCATGGTAACCAATTGAAAATCTTTACTAGGTTCTGTTGAAAATTCATGGGTGGTCACAAATTTTGGGGTTCCATAATTTCATCACCATGGGGCCACTACTAACAGTATAGGGAATAATCACTTTCTGTGAAGTTAGATAGAGTTTCACAGCCCAGTTCAAGTCAGCCACAGCTTTTTTTCCAGATGTTGCTCACTGGCTTTTTTCCCTACTCCATTCCTTATACGGAGCATCACGCACAGCGGCAGAAGGTTCCTTTTTTCGAGTCTTTGGTATGACTTAACCTGAGAATAGAACCAAGGCCTTCCGTGTGAGAGGCAGATGCTCTTACCGTTAGGCTAAACATGCTGTCCACTTCCTGTGAAATCCAATAGCCTGAAAAGATGGTACCATTGTTCTGTGCAGGGCAGGAGGTTTGGAGTATAAATGTCAGCTGGGCCATACTGACTTTAAAAATGGAACCAGCTACTGCCATTTTGGTTGGTGTTCAGAATAAGCAACGAAATAAGGAAAACGAGGCAATGAGCCACAACTCGAAAAAAAGCTGTTGCTGTGCACAAAAATAATTTCATGTAAACTAACTTGTTCTTCCCAGAGATTTATTTCCATGCAATAGCATGGTAAATATTTCCCCTTGCTCCAGTAATAATGATGCAGGCTTTTTCTGATTCATTCACTTGGGGGATTAAGTTTCAGCTTGCACAATACGGTACTAAATACCCTTGGATTTGATTGCAACTTGTTTACATCCTTCCCTGAGATTAGATATCATTTCAAGGGAAGTCCTAACCTTGGTTCCCTAATAATGCATGCTAAATAATTTGTTCCCTTGGTGCTCAAGTTTCAGTTGTAGGTATTGCTGTACTCTATGCACAGAGAACAGAACAATAGCAAGAGAGGATAGAAAACAACAATTTCCCTAAACTTCCTGACAAAAAATTGTATGATTTCTTCATATTTTATTCTTTCTCAACAGACTGCCCAGTAATAACATTTAATTCCACAAAAATCCAACTTTTGCTTGAGAAGTTTGAAATATTGTTGTTTTATTTATTTTACCCCAGCACAATTTCCATTTTTGCCATAATGTAAAAATATGCCTTTAGGGTACTAAACAAATGTCATTTAATGACTTTTTAGACATTACACATGTATACTGTAGACTTGTCATTTGTACTTTTGTCAGCTGTTTTTTTTTACATTTCCTCTTTTCTCAACTTTTGTATTATGCCCCAGTTGTGACCAGGCCAGTGCAAAATAGCGGGTTGAAGAATATACCAATGGTATTCCTTGTCTGTTAAATAAGAGGCAACTAAACAAGACTGAGAGGACTAGGGCAATATTTCATGGCACTGAAAACCAAACTTACACTTACTGTAAACCAAACATGAAGCTGCACATTGAGCTTTATTATCTAGCTGACAGTTATTTGGCCTTCAGTATGACAAATTTCATGCCACAGGTGTCCTTAAATCCTCCTCAACTTACTAACTCCTTCACCCTCTATGTCTATGAAAATACAGTACCAACACCATCTACTGTAGCCTAACCAACATGCCTATTGCGCTAACACCATTTTGTCTATAAAGGCCCATTTCATTACCCTAGACAACTCCAATTCTCCCAACCAGCAGTTGACTTCTTGTCCTTTAAGGTAAAGAGCAGTCTGCCCCCCCCCCCCCAACTTATTTTTTAAAAAAAGCTTAACTTAATTTTTATCTTATTTCTCTTCAAAGTATCTTTAATTACATTTTATGACTTTACCATTGTATATTACAGGTAAACCAAGTAGTTATTCCTGGTTAATTTCACATTTGAAGAGAAAAACATTGTCACATGACTCCCAACAGCCAATCATGAAACTGGACAGTCTACTACACTTCTTCAATTTGGGGTGACTGCTCCTGCCATTTAATTAACACACAGTCCGAGTTTATTGCACAAGGGCACACCTCGGTGAGTATGCAAGGTCCTAGTACTGTGGAATCAAATCACTCTCAGTACATGCTATGAAATATGAGCTACTCTGCATTTTAACTAAATGTCAATCAAAGAGCTGTACCACTTGAGAATTTATGCAGACTACAGGAAAAATTGTAGTGAATGAATGACTGCCTCTCAGGACTATTTCAGTCGGTAAATTTTATATGTTCAATTTGGCATTATGACAAGCCCAGTACATTTGGTTAACCAAGGCATCTATCTGCAAACAACAGTCCTGATGAGAAATTGATCTTCCACCTTCATATTTCATCTAAGACACAAAATTCCAAAATTAGCCACTATCTTTCCTCTTAAAATGCAGTCATCTAGATGAAGATGAAGTTTTATTACTTAAAGCTAATTGTGAAACTAATGGTTAAATCATTAAAGATGTCTCTTTACTGTATAGTAACATTGGTGCAAATAAAAGGTGATATAAAATAACACACAATAATTTACAATTAAAAACATCATTCAGGAAATATTTCATCCTGTTCTTGAACTTCCTTGTTTCATGCATACGGTATTTAATGTGAAAGTGTGCTTTACACAAGAACCTGTTGTATAGTGCATATACTGTACTGTACATACTACTGTAGCTAGGTCAGTTAGATGAGATTTTACAAACACACCAACACAAATGTGTTACAGTATATATAGTGTCAGTCAACTTGATAAAAATTTCAAAGTTCACATTTATTTTCAGTATGGTTTTTAAGTTCAAATTTTTCCCTTTCGTCGCCTCTAATTACAACAGGCGGGAAATACCGTGGGCATATCCTACAAGCACCGGCCCAAAGAGGGAACTAGCTACTGTACTGTGTAGTTCAGAGTACAGCATAAGTCATAATATTGTAAAATTTTTCATGGTTTTAAAGTACTGTAAGAAGAGATAAATAATGATTGTCTGACAGAGCAACTATTTCTTTCGTTGTTAGATTTAAAAAGTAGCTACTGCATTTATCATGTTCACGGCTAGGCTATGCACTCTTTGGAACTTGACAACTTTTATTACCACATTTCAGATAGCTTACTACTGTATAAAACAGTTTTTGTCTCTCAAACATCACATACAATACAAGCCAGTTCAGTAATTCATTTTGGTAACTTTGCACATGCACACATCCTCCAAATCACCAGGATAAAAAAAAAAAAAAAAATCCCACACCTACAACACATATTCTAAAATTTGAGTTTCCATGAAAACTTGGTGAAATCATTCCTTTTTAATCAATAGATGACATCTAAAGCATTGTTTAATAGTGCAGTGGATTATGTCTAAATTGTCTGGTGTACAAATTTGCATTTTAATCTGTTTTAAAGTAGCTCTGAGACCCGTATTTTTGTTAGACTTGGCTAGGTACTTACGTGGTGTTGTATGCACATGCTGACAAAAACAGGTGAATGCCAGTATGTGCTGGGCTGAGTTTGTATATCCCACACTGTGCCCCAAAACTCCATGCAACAATGATTTATACCAAACTAGCTTATTCTTAAAGACAAAAAAGCCATTGATGCACACTTTGCTCCTACATCTATAAGTTTCTATACAGCTGACACTGTACAACACCATTCATGCTGATGTGTCGTTATAAAATCCCATCAAACTAACTACTGTAACAATAGGCTCCAAACTGCCTTGTCATTACTATATTTTTAATTGCCACTTTCAATTCCCATTTTCTCCTCAGTTATGAGTGTTTGTCAGGTGAGTAATTATGTTACTGTACAAGAGAGTTCTGTAAAATAAACACTACAGTATTTAATTAAAATGTTGTGCTTAAATGACAGTACAGTACATCCAAATACTCCAGTTTCATGCATGCACATGACAAATTCTATGACTTTTTCATGACTTTCAAGAACATGCCGTCACGTCTCCTCTTGAGAAAGCAACATAGACACCCCAGTACATCAAAGGCGGTGTGGGGTGTAACAGATATCTGATTTTGTCACATGATCTGTGCTAAAATGAGCTAAGCTTTCATTGTATTCACACTGCGTGAAAAGCAATTAACACATGCTTGATTGACCTGTTAGCTAACCTCAAATGTTACGTAACTTTTCGTGTATTTTAATAAATCTGATACTGTCAATCGATTAATCAGACGTGGAATGTGACTATATCAAGTGTGGGTGTAGTGAGCTTCATTCTCTCTCTGAGGTGATAAGAGGTAATCAGGCAGAGAAGGAAAGTGTGACAAAAAGTAAGAGGGATCGTTTCATCATGACCTTGACTGATATTTCCAGGCCTTTTAAAACTGTCAGATTCCATGTAACTGTACCACATATTGTATGTGAACAATGCTGAGAAAACTGCAACAGCTAGATCCTCTTCCTAACCATCCTTGAATTTTTCACAAACTTTTGCAAAATTGAATATTTCTCTATGACTTTCCAGGCCTGGAATTCCAATTTCAGTAAAATTCCCTGATTTTCTTTGTCTACGTACTGTATGTAGCAGGCTGTACAGCATACAGTAATTACTTGTTCAACATGGTCATATCCCTAACCCCTGCCAAAGTGAACACAGGACAATAAAGTTTGCATATGTGACCTTGAGACCCGCTGAATGTTAGTGAATATTCACAAGAAGACAACTGGCCCAGTTTAAATCATGCAATGGCCCATGCCACCCACAGAGCTGGTATGTCATTGCACTACCCACATAGTACCTGGTTATGCAATGAAACTGGACATCTAAGGTTTAAGTTTAGACTTGCAGTTCATGATTGCAGGATTACACACTCACTCAAAAACAATAGCATTGATTATTCATGAGCACAGTACCAACATGAATAAAGTCACATACTATGGTAACTTAGCAGTCTGCATCTAAATTTTGATGCAATCCCCCTTTGCTTAATTGGTGGACAGTGGTTTTGGAAGCTGAGAAAAAGCTGAGGAGCTGAGAAAACCACTTTCCTCCCTACAGGTTATGAAGTTCCATGACCTGTACAAATCATACGTACAGTACTTCCACAGGTGCAGTGTACAGTTCACTTTACAGTACTTTACTGTCCTTTACGGAACTGAATTTTACTTACAGTTTGTAACAAAATATTAAACAGTTTGTAACAAAATATTAAATGCTGTTTAATATTGACTGAGTCTAATAATGGGAACTAGGCTGCAATTTGTGTGCTTAACAGCACTTTACTATGCCCAGTTTAATAAATCCTTCACTGGCTGTATGATTTATTAAAGTACGGAAACTGAGTGAATGCTGTTTAAATGTACAGTACAGACCTATAATGTATGCATACAATAAGTTTAAGCAGTAAGTGCAAATATAAATGTCACATTCTTTTTCATTAAAATTGATTGTCTTGGATTTTTTCTAATTTTAAATCTATCTCGTCTATTAATTAACAAAACTGTCTCTGGTCCCCAATTTTTGCAAAAATACACAGCATAGTTGATGTACAGTAGTTAATTCATAACTTTAAACAAACCCTTGCTTTGAATGCTCTTACAGTAAATGTCATTTTATTTTCTTCATGGGCAGACTAGACAGACCTTAATAGAAAATTCACTTGACACCTTATTTACTGTATCCTACTGTACTGTACTGTACTGTAGATGCAAATTTCTTCGTACTGTGATGTTGTTACAGTTCCTATAGCCATCCTCTTTCATACGAACAACAAACTGTAAGAACTGAATTAACATTATTGATCTAAGCTATACTAAATTTCCTCCCAACATGTCAGCCTAGATGAGACTAGGATTTGTTTAATTAACCTCTCGGGAGAAGACGCAACACTTTATGTGGAGAATAGGAACACTACTGTTACGTACAGATGCGTTTGACTGAAAAATTGGAAAATCTTGAGTATCAGGTCGAAATCAAAATGGCATTAGGAAAACAACCACGCAGGCTAAAGTACAAGAGCTCTTTCATGTACAGTGATGTATTATATCCTCAAAGAATTGTTAGAGGCATATGCAGTACAGTAATCGTCAAGTGTAAGATGAGTCGAAATGCAATTAAATGGTAAATGATCAAAGGATAGTGGGTGCAGTACATGTACAGTGTTGTACCTACATGACATTTTGCAACGTGTATAAAGATCATGGACTCAGCAGGACTTAAATGTAAAGAGAAAGATTTCTTCTCTGTAACCATGCAACAGTACTGTACTGTACATCTGGACACTGGTTCTCCATTTATACTAAATTCTTTCTTTTTTTTTTATTCTGATCTTGAAAAAAATTTAAGTGAAATATAAAAAAAAACATCAGTATTGCAGATTATGTTCACATGTGGCAAACTACATATAGGCACATATATGATCTGCATCATACTGATAAATGTTTACCTCAAAACTACAGTAATTTGACCAATCTAAAGATCTAAAAGGAGCATTTCATGGGCATCAATCCTGAGATATTGCACCCATTGACTTCAGATTTCTAAACAGTAAACTTTGACCATGAAAGTAGCCATGCATTCATGCCTCCCCCACATTCTAGTCAAGATTTACACTAGTGAAGCACTGTGACACACAAAATCAATTTGCATGTTTTCTACAAAACTCTAAAATCTTGTCCAATTTAATGACATACTATAACCTCACACTATTTCCTGGTAAATTCTAGTGTAGTAGAGTGCAGTACAATTACAGTACAGGGTAGAACTTTACTACCTGGTTGCCAATACTTCTATACAGGTTTAACTTTGAACACTGTAATGCATAACAGCAGCTATATTGTAACCAAATGAGTTGAGCAGCATGAACTAGAAACTGAAAATGAAAGATTTTTAAAGACTGCACTTACTGTAGGAAGACAATTTAAAGCCTACAGATAATAATTTTTACTATGTTCCTATTTCCTCTCCCTTACAACTCTCAGTGTTTTCCTTAGAGTGATTCTTTGTGTTTCACAAAAAGGAAATATTGTATGTAGGGGCTTTTTGTTAATCATGTTTGAAATCTTTTATAACTTGATGAAACATGAAAACAAAAGGACTCAAATTTAGAGAAAAAAGCCACAAAATACTGAACAGTTTGCAAGCTCTTTTAAAAAATGCTGTCTAATTATAAGTTGCTTAAGCCATGCTTATCTGAGTAAATGGATATTTAAATGTCACACCAGCTATATCCTGAAGTGCAGTAAGTGTAGGCCCTATTTTGCTTAAAATTGTGATAAGACACATGATGGATTTGAAATACTACCTAGCTCGTATAGATATAGATAGAGCGAATCCATGGTAAGGGAGTCTCCCCACTTTCAAACAAACCAGAAAGCCAAAAGGCTTAGTGATTCCTTGCCATCAAATGCCTTACCTGCTTTCAAATTGACAGTGTTTGATAGGTTTTTCTTTACATTTTAGGCACAGAATTTTCACAATTATACTGCTGGTGACCTCAAATGACCTTTGACCTCCACCAAAAGCAATAGGCTTCTTTCTCTCAACATGAAAAATCTATGTACCAAATATAAAGAGTATCGGTCACTCCTATCTGAAGATATCATGTTTACAAGCCATTTTCGGTGTTTTTGTATTTTTACTGCTAGTGACCTCAAATGACCTTTGACCTAAACCAAAAACAATAGGCTTTTTCCTCTCAACATGACAAACCTATATACCACGCATGAGAAGTGTTGGTCACTCCTATCTGAAGAACTCATGTTTAAAAGCCATTTTCGGTGTTTTCGCAATTTTACCGCTGGTGACCTCAAATGACCTTTGACTTCTACCAAAAGCAATAGGCTTCTTTCTCTCAACATGACAAATCTATATACCAAATATGAAAATTATCGGTCACTCCTTTCTGAAGATATCACGTTTACAAGCCATTTTCAAAGTTTTCGCAATTTTACCGCTGGTGACCTCAAATGACCCTTGACCTCTACCAAAAACAATAGGGTTCTTCCTCTCAACATGACAAATCTATATACCAAGTATGAAAAGTGTCGGTCACTCCTATCTGAAGATATCATGTTTACAAGCCATTTTCAGTGTTTCCCAATTGTACCACTGGTGACCTCAAATGTCCTTTGACCTCTACCAAAAACAAAAGGGTTCTTCCTCTCAACATGAGAAATCTATATACCAAGTATGAAAATTGTTGGGCAATCCTATCTGATGATATCGTGTTTAACAAGCCATTTTTGGCGTTTTTGCAATTTTACCACTGGTGACCTCAAATGACCTTTGACCTCTACCAAAAACAATAGGGTTCTTCCTCTCAACATGACAAATCTATATACCAAGTATGAAAATTGTTGGGCAATCCTATCTGATGATATCGTGTTTAACAAGCCATTTTTGGCGTTTTTGCAATTTTACCACTGGTGACCTCAAATGACCTTTGACCTCTACCAAAAACAATAGGGTTCTTCCTCTCAACATGACAAATCTATATACCAAGTATGAAAATTGTTGGGCAATCCTATCTGAAGATATCGTGTTTACAAGCCATTTTCAGCATTTTCGCAATTTTACCACTGGTGACCTCAAATGACCTTTGACCTCTACCAAAAACAATAGGGTTCTTCTTCTCAACATGACAAATCTATATACTAAGTATGACAAGTGTCGGTCACTCCTATCTGAAGATATCATGTTTACAAGCCATTTTCAGTGTTTCCCAATTGTACCACTGGTGACCTCTCGAAATGACCTTTGACCTCTACCAAAAACAAAAGGGTTCTTCCTCTCAACATGACAAATCTATATACCAAGTATGAAAATTGTTGGGCAATCCTATCTGAAGATATCGTGTTTACAAGCCATTTTTGGCGTTTTCACAATTTTACCGCTGGTGACCTCAAATGACCTTTGACCTCTACCAAAAACAATAGGGTTCTTCCTCTCAACATGACAAATCTATATACCAAGTATGAAAATTGTTTGGCAATCCTATCTGAAGATATCGTGTTTACAAGCAAGTGTCACAAACACACACACACATACAGGAACACACACACACACCCATACACACACACACGACATCACCATCGCATAGATTCCTTGCCTGCCTACGGCAAGGAATCAAAAATGTGAGACTATGACGGTTGAAAACTAACCAAGTGGGCCTACACCTGATGTTTAGTTACTAAGTACAGAGGAAAGTTTACTCACATGTCAGTTCCTAGAGAAAACAGTGGTGCTTACTTAGGGCAGAGCCATTTATCTATAACTGGAGGTTATGGCCAAATCAGTTACAGTATGTAGTTACTTTGCCCACCCACCCATACTGGCTGGTTAAATAAATACATATATACATGTAGCGCTAGCTCCAAATGATCAAAGCGCTTAATAAAAACAGAAAGAGAACAGTAAAGTAAGGTACAGTTAGAAAAAGTGAGACTTGGGGAGCTATTTAAAAGTAATGACTGATTGAGATTCCCTGAAATTATGAGAGAGTGTGTTCCAAAGTGAGGAGCCAGCTACAGAGAAAGCCGCAATGTGTTTCTTTCTAGACCAAACTGTTAATAGAGTTGTATCGGTGGAGGACCTTGTTACTGGGCCTGTAGAGGGCAGTTGTTTCCATATTAAAGATTTTGTGAAATAAACTGGTCCCCAGTTGTAAAGGCATTTGTAAACGCAAAGATATTTTTTAAATTTAATTTGCTTTTCGATAGGAATCCAGTAAAGTTTTTCATTAAGGGTAAAGGACTATCCTGTCTAGAGGCAGAGAAAATCAATTTTGCAGCTCTGTTCTGCAACAACTGGAGACAGCTGAGGTCTCGAGCATTCGCACCATAGAGGGCATTATCATAGTCTAACCTAGAAAGGACAAGTGCACGTACAATGAGATGTCATGTATCCTGATCAAGGTAACAGCAAATGCGATGGATGTTACAGAGCTGGAAATTTTCAGCTAATATGAGACTGTTAATTTGTGACAATTCCTTAGGGTATAATTAAAACGTGCTTTTCCACAACAGAAAGTTGTCACTATGCTCTTTCTAACTCATTTTAGTTGGTGTTCAGAATAAGTGGAAATGGTGTAGGGAAAATAAGCAATGCATGGATTTTTGAAACAGTATTATACCATAAGTACCAGTTCTGAAACTGATCATTAACTGTGTGATTTTGTCTGTTTTGTCTCGCAAAATACCAGTGAGCCACTGGTATCTTAGGTGCTTTTTGAGAAATGCACTTAGGAACATATACTAGCCTGATCAACAGCTGGAAAACTATGTTTTGGTTTAGCAACGTCTTTACTACACAGAATAATGAGACTATAGCATGTTGTGACGTTTGCGTACATATCAAACAGCTAATCAGGCTAGCGGCTAGCATACAGCAATTTGGTATGGCAAAATGCCCTCTCCTTAGATCCCTCCTCCATATTTGTCTCCAATACAAATGTTCCACTTTCAGCTAACAAAATTGTAACCCCTATCTGCAGTCAGCATGTACATAGTGGTACTGTACTTTTTGAGGGTACGGTACTGTAAATAATAGATTGATTGAATACTGCACCTTGGTTCTGTTTTGTTCTTTCTTGATGATAGCTTCCATGGCAAAATGAAATGCCGCCAGACACTGGGCCTCCCTACGATGACATGTTAAAAGGGGTATAAGCTTCATCAACCAGCCGTCAGAACGGCCCTGGGAATGTGCCTTGTCACTCTTTCCAAACTCTCCTGGATCATGGGTGCTAACGAATGGTTCCACTAAGTCTAACGTCCCTGAAGTGGCCACAGCCTTCTCAATATCCTGATTGGCTGCTAACACTGCAATAGCAAGGCATGCATAATAACGAATGCTGTTGTCATTGTTGAATGCGAGAGGGAAGAGCCATTCACAAGCATGAAACTCTATCATCCTCTGTTGGTTGGCAGGTCCACCATACATAGCGCAGTTAGCTAAAGCTGAGGCACAATGGCGGAGGGTGATATTGTCACTCATGCGACAACCGTAGATGACTGCTTGCAAACCTCCCCAGTCGATTACTTTTGTACATGTTTCCTCAGAGTGCTTGAATAAGTTTTCTAGGATACCCATTCCAATCTGTAACAAGGTTGGTTCTTTTCTGGAGCAGGCTAACCTAACCACTGACCCAAGTCCCTTCTTAGCAACATAATCCCTGTTATCAGCAGTCATGATCTGCTCCAAGAGTCTGGCAGAATTCAACTGTACAGCACGGTCCTCTGATTTGCAGTTATCCAAAACAACATCCAAGCCCCCCTCCAGCCTGAGAGCATCACTAATACTGCAGGCTAAGTCTCGTCCATATTTAGGTGTACTCCAGGCATCATCAACCATGCGATACAGCTGTTGAGTGGACTCTACCACTTTTTCTTTGTCTTCCTGTTTCAGCTGACCAATGACATCTTTGGCCAGAGAGATGGTACTGTCCATGCGTGGGGTCATCTGGTAACTAGCTAAAGGTTCAGATGCCACCTTGCAACCCTTTTGCTTTTTCTGTTTGTGTTTCTTCAAGGACGTACTTCCTGAAGAGCTGGCCAGATCATCCATCATGTCACCATCACAACAGCTTTCCCTTTCTTCACTCATTGCTCTTGGTTTGTCACGCAGACTCTTAGACACTTTCTCCTTTTCTCCGGACATAGGCTTGCTTCGCCCTTTACCTGGGTTGCCCTTCAATGATTTTTTGGGACTGTCCTTCTCTGGAGGTGGACAGGGTTTACTGGATACGTGGTATTCCTGAGGATTGTTTCCTTCTTTAGAATCTTGACCACCCATAAATGGACCTAGCACTGGGGACCCTCTTCTTCCTCAAACAGCTCTGGATGGAAATGAACACGTCAAATTCTGTGGAAAAAATTACAAAAATATTACATCACCAATGATAAGATAGAGAAGGAAGCCAGTCTCATACAAAGAAACAAACAAACAAAAAATGACAACAGCAACAAATACTCATGGAGTAAAAAACCTCTTTGGGACTTGGTGTCACCTTGAGTATCTAATGATCCATTACAGACTCATTTACAGTTATGTCACTGGTTGGATTAACTGTGTGTATGCATGCACATGTATAGATTTGCAATATCACAATTGCACAGGGAATTTAGACAAATGAGAATCTAAATTTTAAATTGTCCTGAAAATGCAAATGTACCTCATCAACTCTGTTGTCAAACAGCCATGATGTCATATGCTGGGAAAAGCTCCTTAGCTACTTTTCAAATTTGGTACCAGCTGTAGCAGGCACATGGAAGGAAAGATGGATTAAGTCAATTTCAATGGAGTATTGTGTGTGTGCATTGATCCATGAAGCTACCCAGGAAACGTCCAGTGACCAGTGCAGCAGAGGCATTGTGATTGCATTCATCTATGACACTGAACAAAAAAGCAGTTATGGCTCTCATGATGTATCTTTTTTCTGCTTGTGTACTTCAAATTTTTCAAATGAGCTAAGGGGAGTTTCCTCTCATGCACTGGTTTGTACATGATGTCGATTAAATCAAGATCAGTTTGAACTACAGTAGGGTTGGGCTGTATACCAGGACTGATGTCAATACCATAGGTAATGAGAATACCAAAGATATTTGATGTGTTACTATAAATACCAGTTCTTGAAAACCAAAAAGCCAAAAGGCTTAGTGATTCCTTGCCGCTGAAATGTAAGGCTTCTTTTCATCATATTGACAGTGGTCCGTCTGTAATGTTTTTCAATTCACAGTGCTCCATAATGTACCAACAAAGTATACATGCAGGGCATCCATGCTTCCTACATTGAGATCCCCCTTGCCTCTTGTGAACCCAAATAACATTTGACCTCCACCAAAAAAAATTGGGATTATATTTAATCACTATGCATGCACCATCTGCATGACAGGTATCAGGACCCTACAAGTTACCTTTCATGTAGTACTGTACATGCAAGCTTGTCAGGCTTTGACACTGGTGACCCCAAATGACCTTTGACTTTCACAAAAAGCAAATGGAATCATCTACTCAATGCAACCAACCAAAACACCAAACATGGGTATAGTCACATTTACCTTTCTTAAGATATCTTGTTTTCAAGGTTTTAACCTTTTGACCTCTCTTGACCCCAAATGACCTTTGACCTCCATGAAAATCCATAGGGATGATCTACTCAATACAACCAACCCACACACCCAAATATGAGTATAGTTACATGTATCGTTCTTGAGATATCATGTTTGCAAGGTTTTGACCATTTGACCTCAAGCGACCTCAAATGACGTTTGACACCCACCAAAAACAATAGGGATCATCTAATTCATATGGTCAAACCACACACCAAATATGACATTAGTCACACTAACCTTTCCTGAGGTAAAAGAGCAATTTCTAACGAATTTAACATTTGACGTCTCGTGACCCCAAATGACCTTTGACCTCCACAAAAATTGATAGGAATTATGACCTTAACACGACCAACCACCAAACCGTTCTCCTGATATGGACGGTACATCCTCAGTGCGGGGCAGTGACCCCTCAAATGTCCAAATTCACCACAGTTCCAGCATCGATCACGAAATCGTCCAGTCCATTCTGAAGCGGGGACATCCGCAGGGTTGTCCCTCTTCTCCATGCCTACTTTCCAGGCTTGGAGCTCAGCAATTGTGCCCTTGATTTCTTCCAGTGCCTTCAGTATGGAGGCCATGTCGGTTCTTAGTGAGCTCTGATCATCCTGGTAATCATCCATATTCTGCAGATTTCCTTTTTGCTGTTTAAATTGGTGCACCTGAGCCTGCTGGAAAGAAACCATTTCTACTGCCGCTGTAACAGCTTCTGCCAGGGAATCAGGTTTTGCCATGAATACAGCTCGCTGAAGTTCCACATCATCTAGCGCAGCTCTGAAACTTTCCACTGCTATACCATCCCTGGCATTCATGTTCAGGCTGGGATATGCCCCATTCACGAGTCATTTGATGGCCTGTGCAAGTTGCTGCAGTGACTCATTTCTACCTCGTCTTCTCATGGAGAGCTGAGCTTGAAACAGTGGTTTCTGGTGAGCGCGGCCAAACCGTCTTTGAAGGGCTTCTACTACAGCTGAGAAGCTGGTTCTGGCTGCCGACGATATTTCGGTATACACCTCCAGAGCTCCTCCTTTCAAGTTTGCTCTGAGAAATCTTGCCTTCTGCTCGTGGCTCCATCCATTTATTTCAGCCACACTCTCGAAGTGGGTGAGGTAGTCTTCCCATGGCTGGCTACCGTCCAACTTCTCTGGCAGCATCAATGGCTTCGGGCGGGTTCCACGTTCGTGCAAGTCGGTCTGAGATGGGAGAGAATCCGCAGGGTTCTCTGCCCTCCGATGCCGGTGTTCTTGATCCTCCATGTCTCGAACACTACAACTGTGAAAGAACTCCGAAGGGTGTTCCTTCCCGCGCCCTGAACGAACATTCCCCAAGTCCTCAAACTCTCCCTTTCGACGACCTGGATTTTTCAGTTCGCCTTCCAAAGTCCACCTGGAGCACCCCCGCCTCCAAGATTTCCTCCAGGAGACCAGCAGGCCTACCAGACCTTTTTTGAGGAGGAGACAAGACGCCACGCCCAAGGGTGGCAAAACTGACAATACGGACATTCTTTTGATTTGGAAGTTAATTGGTTTATATGGATCTGGACGATAACGTGATTTGGATTTTCGTTTTTTGCTATAAGGATTTATGTTGTGAAATGGACGTTTCCCTATTTGGACATTGCGTTATTTGAATTAATTTTGTGCATGGAGATTTTTCTTTGAGGATTTTCTATGATGTTATGTTGTTTAAGGATTATTACTCAAAACTGGTGAGTTAAACTTTTCGTTTTAAGCTTGATTAATCATTCATAATGTTGTACGTTGATGCAAAATTTGGGTAGTTTAAAATTTTTGACGTAGAGGCTGTGGTAAGTAGCACCACCCGGAGTCACTTGCCGTCTGACTGCACCCAACGGAGGCAGTCGGCAGCCTCGGTCGGCAACCCCCGGAGGCTGACCCAGAAGGTAAAATAAAAAAAAGAGTGTAATTGCATTTTTAAATATCTCGAAATTTCAATTATTTGTGTTAAGTTAAACGATAATTTCAATGAATCGAAGACATATATTTGCCCGTTAATTTAAGCTTAAGAACGTCAATTGGTAAATTTGTTATTTTAGGTGAACTCCTCTTAGGCCTATTGCGGATATTATTGATCATCTTTAAACGTTATCAGACCAAAAATTTCTCTCCGTATTGTGCAGTGCAAAGCGCCTTCAGAGTTCTAGACAGCTTGACCTGAGTGTAAGGTGAAAATTCCTTTAGTTGGCCACTTTAGGTGAAAGTCCTCCTTTCTTTGTAGAGAGTGTTAGGGGAAACCGGGAGGTGGAAATTCCTGTACGTGGGTTGAAAGGCATGGGATTAGGAGAGCGAGCTCTGCACTTTGACGGGCATTCATTTTAAGTTTCACATGAGGACATATGTGGAATTTTAAGTAGAGGAGGGTGTAACGGCGGGCTAAAAGCCCTTGTTATTTTGTTATTTAAGCTATGCTTGTCATAGTACTTGCAAGTTGTCACAGTCTGTATGTAAGATTTCGTTTGTCAGTCTGTGCAGGCCAGTTTTACCATGGGAATGGGTTGTTTTCTTACTTAAAGTTGTTTGTCAAGGGGATTAAGTTATTTTTGTACTTGGGCGATTATTCTTTTCCTGTCAGTCATGGTCACCTTTTATTCAACTCACGTGTACTGGCCATGTGTTAGTAAGCCCTAGATTAGTGCTCCGTGCATCACAAGGCTTGAATGGGCGCACTAATTGGATGTATTGTGTACTCGTCTGGGTGTCTCTGGCCCAGACGTTAAGCTGTATTGTTGAGGTTTAGTTTTTAAGGGGAAGTCGTAAACAACTCGGGGAGAAAGCCAGTTAGCCGGTGTCTAGTAAAGACGCGTTTAAGGAGAGACAAGGAGGACAATTCTGAGTTGGATGGCAGGTTTCACGCCCTGAAGCCGCCAACTTTTATTTCCATCCGGCAGGTTTTAAGTTTCCGAGGAGTTTTCACCACGTTTTCTAAGGAATAGCCTTCATTATTTTTTTGTGTACCGTAACTAAGTTTTTAAGAATATACAGACCAACTGTTTATCACTTTCTGGAGTCATTTTTCCGGCGTTCCTGTTTCTGACCGATCAAAATGCAACAACTCAGGCCAAGATCCCCACCCTGCTGGCCTCACGCTACCCATCCTTGAAGCAACCCCCCATATTCGTTACAATATGCACATAGTCACATTTACCTTTCTTGAGATATCATGTTTACAAGGTTTTAACCTTTAGACCTCTCATGACCTCAAATGACCTTTGACCTTCACCCAAAAACAATAGGGATCATCTACTCCATATGGCCAACCCACACACGAAAAATGAGATAAGTCACACTTACCTTTCTTGAGATACCATGTATACTGCAATTTCTAAGGAATTTCCCATTTGACCTAGCTCTTGGCTCCAAATGACCTTTGACCTCCACAAAAATCGATAGGAATCATCTGTCCAATATATGTTAGACCAACCCACACATTTAAATAGGAGATTAGTCACACCTAGCCTCCTTGAAGCAATTTCTAAGGAATATACCATTTGACCTCTCGTGACCCCAATGACCTTTGACCTCCACGAAAATCAACTGGGATAATCTGCTTGATTCAACCAACCCATCACACTAAATATGAGCATAGTTTCACAAACCATTCTTGAGATATCATATTTACAAAGTTTAGACCTTTTGACCTCTTGTGACCCCAAATGACTTTTGACCTCCACCTGAAACAATAGAGATCATCTTCTCAACAGGGCCACCCCACACACCAAATGTGAGATAAGTCACTCTTACTCCTCTTGAGATATTATGTTTACAAGCCAAAGCATCACATACACACACACACCATTAGAGGCAAATGCCCCAAACCGTGGACCACTGACTGGAGCCTGCAAACCGAGGACACCCTTATCATGTGGCTATAACAGGCTGTCGGATTTCATGGGAACCATCATTCCCGGTCGCGTGTCGCTCCTGTGACAATGAAATCACGGAACCGAAAAATCGGTTACCACAAAAAAATCCCAACTCCAAACATTTCATCTTGAAATGTCTGAGTTGGGAAATTACCTGACATGTGTATCTTTTCAACTTTTATGAGTTTTTACACTACTAAGATTTTTCACAAATGAAGATGGAGGCCTATGTCAATCCTGATAAAGTTTTTTGTTGTGCGATACGAAGCATTACGCAAGGCCTAAACTGGACTATCTTACCTGCAGTGTAGACCAGCGCAACTGTACGTAGCAAACAAACTCGTTACTAGTGTCAATCCCCATTCATATCTATGTACATCTGTTCAAGCACAGTGTGAACAGCATACCTTTACGTAACCTAAAGCCTGTGACAAAAAATGTTTTGCAACACAAAATGTCATTGCGGATTTATCTGTAGTCATTTTGGTATATACTGCTACGCTAGCATAAAGAAAGCCGATACCGCAGTACTAGTGAGTGACTGGGATAATCAGATCACATACCTCAAAATGTGCTGTCTTTCTTTCTTAATAATCAAGGGACTGGCATTTTCCGTTTTATCCAGAAATTTTATCTTGATTTGGCTGGCATATTGTCTAGCATTAAGGGAACAAACTGTTACCTAAAACAAGGAAGATAGGTCATTGCGAAGAAGTGTTGTATTTTTGGCAGTTTGAAGTATGCTCTTTGGTTGGTACTGTGGTGATGCTGGGAATTCCCCGATTCACACAGCCGTGAGCTTAGCCAGCTAGCTAGCAATGCAAACACATTCACTTTTATGGGGCATTGGCAGGCAGCAGCATCATGCCTAGTCTTTACGTTATACCAGTTATACGTACGTATACGACTAGGGTCCCACAGCCAACTTTACAAAAACCATGGAATCAGCATCCAAAAGATTAAAAAATCTGAGTCTGGTCAGATTAAAACTCTCAAAAAGTGGTCATTTTCAGATGCTTAAGTTACGGTACCTACACAAGTGTATGTAGGCCTAGGCCTAGCCAAGGATTAGTTTAAAGAGATAAGTATTAAAGGTCATAGCCACAGATATTCCCATGAAACATCTCAAATTTCAGTTTTTAACTATTTAAAATTCGACAAAATTTCATTTCAAGCATAGTCAAATTCCGGAAATTTTCATGTGGGAGTCTTTTGTGTATGAGTGACTTATCCTAACACACTATTCCATATGCAAATTGCAGCCTATACCGAGAAAATTTTGCCGATTTTCAGTAAGTTGCTTCTCCTTTTTGGATCATAACTTTGAAGGATTTTGATAATTTAAGGGGTGAATTGCCATCATTATAGATGGTAAAATGTTTGAGTTCCGTTTTTTTTTTTTGGGGGGGGGAGTGGGGGGTTTAGATGTAATGATGGTATCTATACGTGCATGCATATCCAGTGCCTCAACTGAGTTTAAGTGGAAGGCATGTATCATCTCACTGGTTGGCAATGATGAACAGTCCGATTTATTCAGTTAATCCAATGGAGGGGAGTGATCGAGGGTGATTGAGAAGTGTCTGTCTGCACAAGAGGCCTGCTATGTTATTTTTCTTGAAAAATAAACTACACAATGAAGAACACTGCAAAACTAAATTTCTTTCGATACACAAAACAGTGCTTTGGTTTATTAAATTTTATAGTGTGACAATTATGAAGGTTAACAAGGTTAGGCGGTGGTTCATAGAAAAATTGCAAACCTGTTCTTGATCAGCACTTCTTAAATTTTATATAAATGTAATTGCAGGTGTTCAGTAACTGCAGCTTCATTTTAATACAAAAGTTTGATTCACAGACTTAGGTATTTGAAAATTGTTAGTACCCAGAGTAGCTTGAGAGTGGAAAATTTCCAAACGAACACCCAACCCTTAAACCCCTGTAAAAGACCAGCTTCACTTTCAATATGCACAGAATGGGTCCCCATGATTTTTCAACAGAACCCGAAAAGTGGGTTACCATGGGTTACCATGGTGAAAAATGACGGAACCCGCAAATGGGTTCCCATGATTTTTGAAATCCAACAGCCTGCTATAATGAGATAGTACTGTATAGTATAGGTTATGCCATCTGTTATCTGCAAATCACTTCCTCATTTGTGCCTGTGGGTGACATGCATACACAATCAGTTCCAATTGTGTTCACCATAAACACATCACAAGGCTGAATCTGATTTTCTGTGCAGGTACAGTAACCATGGACTATTGAAATATCAATAAGATATCACTATAGCACCTCTAAATTTATGAAAGGAGTGCTGCTGGCATGTTGGCATAACTGAGGACCGTCCACGGTTGCAGGTGTGTCCACGGTTCGCGGGTATGAATTCAATCTTTGGCCCACGGTTTACACCAATTGTCAAAGAAACACACACATACACACGACACCACCATCGCATTGATTCCTAAAAAGTACCAGTACTTTTATGGGGTGACAAAAATAACTGTTAGGAGGTGTGGATGATTAAAATATTTACACTAACATTTAAACCCATTTACTGTAGAAACTGACATGAAATTATCCCTTTTTCCATTCTGCAATATCACTGTATATTAGCCCATGCAACACCATATACAGTAAGCACTAGCTGTTTAACAGTGCACGCACGGGCCACAGAGGGTGAGAGGGTGAATTCTTTATCAGTCAACCCTCAATTTAAGCAATCATTACTTACAGTACATTTAAGGGATTGTTCCTTACTGTGATTTCTTCCTGAGTTCTACTGTATGTAAAATGTCCCATAAAATCATAACTCAAGGTTCCTTTTTTTTTTCAAAATTATGAAAGAGTCGCAACTTCCAAAGCAACTTTCGAACTATGGGAAAGTTGGTAGTTCTGCTGTACATAAAATCAATCGTTCACTGTATTGTTCACATGTACCATGGACAGTGTGTGCTGAGTGCTATGGTTGTTCTTTGTTTACGTATAAATACTCAGTCTGTATGCACAGTGAAAATCATGAATTGCGAGACTGGAATCTTTCTTTGGCAGAGAAAAGTATGGATGCCTGAAATGCATACACAATAAATGTCCACCGTACATAACACAGCAGCATACATTACAATGTACTGTACATTACATAATCTGCTATTTAATCTGGCGTGTGTAAGACACCGTAAGTTTTCTAGGAATTGTGAAAACATCCTGCAATGTTATTAGTGCAGCAGAAGCATGGTAGAAGCCAAGGTATGGAACACTACAGTGTTTCTTGGATGGAATAGACACATTGGTCCAGCTAGGTGTACATTTTCAAAAGTTAGGGTGAAGTTTATGTTGAAAATGTTGGAATCCATCAAAGCACAAATGGATGGATATATTTTGGTTAATGAAAAGGTTGAGATGGGATATATGGGAGTATTAAAACGAATGTGAATGACCGTTAAAGAAATGCAGTTAATAAAGTAAGAGCAGAGGTTCCATAACGGAAATTATCTCAATCAAACACCCAGCTGCATTAATGTGCAGGATAATATGGTGGCTGTGCATGGCTTGGGTTCCTCTCCACCCGACTTTCCTACCTGATAGTTGAGAACAGGTTCTGTGCCTTTTACAGTACTGGTACCAATATTTTCACGGTACCGCCAAACCCTAGTTTGAACTTTGTACAGCAAGGCCTGTTATTTGTGTAAGGGCAATACAGTCATTAACACATGGTTACCATTCTGGAGGCAAAATATCAAGATTTGGCACTGTGCTAAAGGAATCTACTACTATTTTGTTATGCTGAGATACTGTAAGGACCTCAGACAGCTTTGATACTTATTCCCCTCTCCCAACCCATCAACTGCAAATCCTCCAAAATAAGCAAACACCCCATACAGTAGCTACACCACAAACATGTCTGTTCCAATGGTTGAGTTACTGTGCAGTGTACAGTAGCTTCAGAAATTTTCTGAAGCTACTGTTTTTTTCTTCCTAACCCTCCCAAATATGAGAAAGGGTTCTGCACTTTTACAGTTGAAAAAGTATGCAAGTGCTGCAAAATTGCTTTGAGTGAACCAGAATGAAACCACAATGCAAAAATGCATTGAGGGTTTGATGATACTTATGTTCTTTTCAAAAAGTGCTATATTTAGGGTCCTACTACTCCGCACGCAGACACCCACTGACATGCCCTGCCTCAAGTTCCACGCACTGCTGTACAAATTGTACGGCACCTTGTTGAACTTGAAGAAAGCTCAGACATCCTCTCTAACAAAAATATCTTATGAAAAACAAATTTTGCAAAATTAGTTGAAAAATTAGCAAAATGGTCTGTTGCATTTTACTTCCTAATCAGTAATGACTTACGATAACAACATGAACCTTTGAAATCACACACCACTGAATAGATGTTGGCATTAATTCGAATTAACGTCCGCATCATTAAATAACTTTTACGTAGACATTAAAAATGCATGTCGATTGGAGATAATTAATGATAGCATTCAATGAAATAAATGTCAGTGTTAAGTCTAAATTAGTATCAGCATTATATTCTTGATTATTGTTGCTTGTTTTGTTTGTAAATTTACAGAAAATAAAATAAAAAACAAAAGAGTAAAAAGTGCTGTCAATTCATTGACAGAAATTTTTATGAATAATTTTTGTACTTCTTTACTTTTCCTTCAGTACCTGTAAGAAAAAAAGTATAATATTACAGACTTTTTTCACAGTGTAGCCTACACAATGAACATGGGAAATGTTCTCGTATGCAACCATTAACAAACATGTTCTTTGATATGTGATCATCTTATCGGAGGTTTCTGTGTTGTTAATAGATCTTTCTCCTACTAGGTTTCTATAAAATTAGCAAAAGAAAGGAGCGCCCTCCACATGCAGCTTGCGGTTTAGTATCTGCAGCGTGCCTCGGCGCTTGTCTCCATACACAAGGCATAGCCAGGCGTGTCAGCCCGTCGTTTAGTAGGACCGCTACATTTATTGTTCTCCCATCGTTGAAAGATTTAAAAGCACTTCCAACTATCCAATGGAAGATCCGGATTTGTACAGGGCAATTCCCATTACGTAATGTGACATCATGAATTGGATGAAGACAAGTGATCTAACGTATGCCTAGGCTAGGCCTAACTTAAGGCTAAGGTTTGTCTTTTGTTAACACTGAATTGGAGAAGATTTTTTGCATTTCTGCGTTGGTGCATGGCGATCTGACCTAGCTTCTCTTTTACTAACGTTATATATAATGTATAACGCTAGGTCAACTTGTGGCCTAGCCTAAGCCTAAACTTAAAGTAGTCTAATCACTAAATTAACAAAGTTAGTACTAGTACTAGAATTTTAGAAAGGACTAACGTTAACGTTAGCAGCTAACGTTAGGCTAACATTAGGCCTAACGTTAACTTAGTTAGGGCCTGTTGAATTGTGCAAAATTATGATGCTCTATTAAAATTACTCCCTTTCTTTGATATTAACAAAACCATCACAATTTAAGTGCAAGGCACTGTTGAACAAAACTTGGCTATAGAGACTCACAACGACATGTTCCGAAATTTCCAGGTAGCCAGATTACATTTTCTGACATTCCACACACAGTCTAACGTTAGCAATGCGACTGCTAGGCCAGGAGCGCTAGCGCATGCAATACGCATATATGTAGGCAGCTCACATCAATAAATACATTATGATATGCATACAGCTATGATCCGATTTGCACGATGATCCACGCAGTTCAGTATGACCGCGTTATTATGATAAAGCAGACGACAAGTTTATCACAAGAGCACAATGCGGCAAAGTATGCGTAATACACTGACACTGACCTACACACTGTGGGTTGTTGTACCATAGTGTTTGTGCACAGTGCATGTTAGCTGTACTGCACTGACCTGGGGAAAGAAAGTGAAAGGAGATGGGATGGCGTTCTTTATTTTCTATCGAAAAGATGTTCACAAGGTATACGAGAACTACTGAAAACTTAGTTACGTATTCCAAACATTTGGGCCCGGTGAAGAATAATTCCCACGGAAAAATGGAAAACTATTTAAGAAAAAGAAAAACAAAAGAAAAAAAAAAAAAAAAACCAAACAAACAAACACGTCATGCATGCAGTGGCTTCGCCAAGGTCGATGTCAGGGGGCACATGCTCTGAGCCCCTGGGTAAGTAACTTTATGCCCCTTGTGCCCCTCCAGTCGACTGAGATTTGGTATTTTCCAAAAAAAAAATATATTTCTTGTGTAGTGAGGGTGTCACTACTAGATTTCGTATAATCAGGGCAAGGCAGCTAAAACACTCGGGAAATGCCATTTCTAGATGTCTGAGGGTTGCCATTTTTTTCTACCCAAAATTGATCTACTTACGCTGTGTGCAAATTGAAGGTGGGGCTCACCTGTGGAAGTCTTTCAGTCAGGAATACATGTTTGAACTGTTCAAATTGAACTGTTGATCAACTGCTTTCTTTATAGTTCAGTCTCCTAGTTTCAAAATATTTGCCTGAATCGTTTCAGTCGATGTTTCAGTAGTAATATTAGTGTTACCGGGGAAATCTTACTGTAAATTACCCAACTAATTGTAGACCAATCTTACTCTTAATTCAATAGAATTACACCCTTAAAATGACGACTTTAATGATACCTCAAAAATAGGTTACCCTAAAAAAAACAGTTGTTTCGGGGCTTCTCACCTTGCACCCCAATGGGACTTTGTCCCTGCACCTAAGGCTACTAGGGGTCCTAAGGTGAAACCCCAACTGTTGATTGTCTGTAAATGGTGTCTTCAAGTGCGCCCCTTGTAATCCGTTTTCCCAGTCCCCCTTCACCTTGCAAATCCGGAATTTTGCTGTATGTTGCAAGCAGCTGTTCCAGCTTAGTGCACGCCTGAGTAGGGTATTTCCATAGCCGTAGGTTGGCATCAGTTTGGGGGCAGAAGATTTTTGCACGAAAAATGTAATTCAGCATTAGTTGGCGCGGAGCGTCCAGAAAATCTGAAAATTCGTGCCACTCAGACAGTCGAAAATGGCATTTCCCGGGCTTATAAAGGGGATCCAGAAAGTCGCTATTGTAAGTTTCAGTTGCAGATAAATGTTCACCTCAAACTAAAATTCAGCCTGAAAGACAAAGCGGAGCGCCTCCATTGGTTGGCGCGAAGCGTACAGAAAATGTTGAAATATCCGACCCCTTAGACAGTTGAAAATGGCATTTCCCAGGCTTATAGGGGATCTAAGCAGTACGTCGCTATTTTGAGTTTCCCTTTGCAAAAAATGCTCACGTAAAACTTACATTCTGCTATGAATTGGTCTAAGTGGAGCACCGCCATAAATTGGAGCAAAACGTACAGGACATTTTGAAAAATCTGACCCTTCAGACAGTCAAAAATGCCATTTCCTATGCTTATAGGGGGTCTAAGCAGTCAGGCGCTATTTTGAGGTTACGTTTGCAAAGAATGTTCACTTGAAACTAAAATTTTGCCAGGAAAACTATCTACGCGGAGCGCCACCAATAGTTGACGTGGAGTGAACAGAAAATTTTGAGAAAGTCGAAAATGGCATTCCCCAGGCTTATAGGGGGATCTAAGCAGTCGCCATTTGATTAGAAAATTACCAGATAAAATGTATCACTACCAGTCAATAAAATGGTCCCGCATATTTTCGGGGGAAAACTACAAAATGGAATTGAAAAATGCTAATGAATTTCACTGTATTGCGACTCCTAGCTAAATTCAACATATATTGATAAAATTGTGTGACTGCTCGAACTTCCGACTTTATATGATTTTACTTTTGAAAAATGTAACATTAGAAGATGTGTTTCAACAAATTTTCAAGGAGACTTATGGGAAGACATTTTCACATTGAACCATTAAAGTATCGAAAAACAAATTACCCGATTTTCATTAACATTGCCCACATTTAGCTCTAGAGCAGGATAGGAGGCAAACTTTTGGGTACCTGAACACCCTCCTGTCTGTCCGTTGAATTAATTTGGCAATTGAAAACGTCGCAGCATTGTTTTAACCTTTGCCCAAATATTTGACCCTTTCGGGCATTTTTTGAAAGACTATATACATTATGAAGTGGGGACGATGAAAACCTTTTTTTTAACATTGTACCCAAATGTGTTGCAGGCCTTTGTTATTTTCCATGAAAATTTTACTTGAAATATAGCGTTTTCTGTTTTTCGGCAAGAATTTGAAGCGTTTAAAATAATCGGCCATTTCGGGTATTGTGTTACACAAAGTTTAAAAACAGGCTTAAGAATGAATTGTTTCTTTCAAGCCACAGGCTTTCCAAGTGTGTGGTCCTTTTTTATCTGCTTGATTTTTCGTAGCTGTTACCCTTTCAATGATACTTTTCCATTTTTGGGCAAATGCTCGAAAGAATTTGGATGTTCGACAATTTCGGGCATTAAGGTGTGATTATCTGTGAAAAAGTCAGGAATTAGCGTTTTGCGCTGCCCGAAGGTGTAGCGATTTTTTGGAATCTTGCCTTCATTGGTTTTACTGAAAATTTTATTGCGACTTCATGATGTTTCTCTCCTTTTTTCGGGCATATCTTTTTAAGATTTCGGCCACATTTAGGAATTTTCTGAAAAACCATCCCATTTTTCAAAATTAAACGCCTGCCCGAATTTTTTTTCACATTCCTGTCTGAATTTAGATTTTGCCCCAAATCGTACGCCACTGGGTACGTCCACTCCACCCAAGAGCTAAGTGAGGTCCTGTGAGGTAATAGTGGTAATGTTGCAACCCTTGAGACTGCATTGACCCAACATAGGTTTGATTGTTGCACTGGCCAATGACTGCCAGCAAATATTCAGCAAATCTTCTACCCACCACACCAAGTATTATTTTAGAACAAATTTGTGCATCCACAGGATTCGGAAAAAAACCTACAGGAGATAGAAACAGGTCAAACGCGCACTTTAATCCATACCAAGGTAGCCAATTTCAGCCACTCCAAATCTGCTAGAAAATTATCCATCCAGAAACCCGACGAGTAAAAAGGCAAGAGATTCCGAAGATATAAAATATAAATTCAGAGTGGGCCACGATTGCAGAATACACTGCAACTGCGTGGATCTATCGCAACTGTATTTATGTCATAATATCCGGGTAGCCCGGATTGATTAATGTCATCGGCCAGCATGAATATAATTTTTTTGTCCAGGTCGCCAGTGGGGGCTGCTCGGGGGAGGGGGGCGCTGGGCGATTCAGTGGAGGAGCTCCAGCCCTCAAGCCTCCCCCCCCCCCCCCGTAGCTACGCCACTGCTGGCAGGTATGTCTAAGTGGTTCAATTAAGGCTATAAGGCAAATTATTTTTGCTATAAGTACGGATCTACCGCAGTGCCGCCTATCCACACCCGTTTACAATTCGCCCAGTATTTTTTTTCAGTCAAAACCTCGTTACTTTTTTGGATCACTTGAGAAGTCCACATTTCACCTTCCCGATGACACTATGTGAAGAAACTAGTAGTTTTTCTCCGCACTAATTTTGAAACACGATCTTCGTCCTTGCCTCACAGGGACTAGAGAGGGTAGGTTTTTGGATGGGACAGGGAGCCAGAAACCAAAAACAGCCAAAGGTTTTTGTACAGGATCGCTTCCAAACACCCGGTTTATGTCGGCAGATTTTATGTTTTATTTTGTTTTGTAAATTTACGTGTTTTTCGACCCAAACTTCAATTAACTGGTATAGTTAACAGAAATTCTAAATTGCGCACAACTGTTTCTTTCACATTGTGTACTGAGAGAGTTCTGATTTATTACACAATTACATGCCTTACATGCTCACCTGGCAGCCTGGGGTACCATCAGAGAAACAATAATGAACTACGATTGTGTATGATGGATGAGAATGAGTTTAATACAGTTGTGAGAGGGGCTAGAGAGTAACGTGTCTACTGAGGGAGGAGAAGCGATCGCTCCCTGGTTCTGAAAAATAAAAAATCGGAAATTTGCCATTTATGACACCAGTCAACTACAGTGTGGTTTTCCAATTCTGCTTCCCGGTGAAAATCCGAATTCCCTTCAATAAAAGCCCCATATCTGCAATCATGTGAATGCTTCAAAAATGCAAATTTTTGTGTGCGCATCGCGCACCGGAAATTGCAATTCCCAATGCAGCAGTGCTCGCTTATAAATCAGTTCTGTAAACTTTTCAGAGCTCTGGAAATGACAAAATGGAAAATTTTCCATATTTGACACCAGGTCGTCAAGTGAAACAGGCCAGTACAGTGCTATTTTCAGTTTTAATCATTGATAAATTCCAAATTTTTCTCCAATATAAGCTCTTGACTTTTAAAATGTATTCGGAGAACCTCAATTAGTAGGCCTTAGATCGCAGTATGTAGCAACAGCGATCTGTGGTCGCCTTGCAATCTCAGATTTGCCAATAGGAAATGCAGAATGTTCAGTAATACCCCAACTTTTCAAATTTCATTAAAAAACCCCAGAATCCAAAAATTTTCCGCCATACAAGCTCCATAATTTCAAATATTTGTCTAAAAATGAAAAAAATTGGCGCGCTTTGCGTGACGCAAATTCCGTCCCTAGTACGGTGGTGTTCACAGTTTAGAAAATTTGGGTGCTTACCCCCAACCCCTGGAAAAATGTCTCAGCACGCCACTGGGCTAGAAGTACGTAGAATGGGAAATTGAAACTGTCTGCTGTCTGGTGTGATGAATATCTGCCTTTAAGAACTTTCATTCCTCTTAAAATGTTAGGGACTATATTTTTTAGGATATGCGTATTTTGTCTATTAAAATTCTCCCTTGAAATTTTAAGTTCGTCGCATCATAATTTGGTTGTTTAATGTATGAAAATTAGCGTAGCCGGAGGGGGGCACTGGGGGAGCTCCCCTTCCCGATGGCCCACATCTCGGCAGATGTTAATATATGTGTGATGCAATTTTCTGGGATGTTTCTGGGATGTTTCCAATCGCTAGATTAACGGACAACCGGGAAGACTTAAAGAGAAATGCAATGCCCAAATTTTTGCCCCAAAAATCAAAATTATCTTGTGACGTCGACGTGTCATACTTTTTGATGACAATAACACCAATAGTCACTAAAAATCGACAGTGAGTATTTGGGCAGCCTTTGTGACCATGTTTTTGCAGTTTTCAATATGATTCACCGTAGATTGTGTGAAACGTGCTCAAATTAGTCTGCATTGCCATGGACCCGAAATTCGGGTAACAGTTAAAAGGGAGATCGGGGTATCTTCTGTTCAACCTTAATTTTTAGAATGCGCATACAAACTTATTTTCAATGATATAGCTTACTTTTGAGTAACCATATCGTGGTAATTTTATCTGGTAATTTTCCGATTATTTTGCATTTGCTCTTTTTTTTATTGAGTTGAACATTTAATTGCAAGTAAAACCACAAAATAACGACTGCGTAGATTCAACCTAAAGCCGTGGAAATTTCATTAATTCCGGCTTTCTGACGGGGTCGTAATTTTCAAAATCTTCTGTGAGCTTCGCGCTAATTACTGATGTTGATGCTCTAGGTCCTCGGGTTAATTTTACTCCACGAGACTGCCCCGTCAAGGAATTCCTGGCATCAGCACTAAATATAGCTTCACATTTTCAGCTTTAAAAATCCTCGCGCTTCCTCGCACCGCAAAGTACGTTAAGATAGTGATCTTCACACTTTAAAAAGCTGCGTCAATCGGGACTCCTTTCCCCTTAGATCCCTTCGCCATGTCATTAATCATCCCCCATGATAAAATCCTGGCCTGCCCGCCTATGTATGTAGTCTGACTGTTGATTATTACAAATTCAGGGAGATTTGCGTCATTCATTCATGAAATTTTCAAGTTTTGACAGAGGATAATGTAGGCGGTTTTCGACCTCGCAAGTATATTGTCCCCAGTATTTTGAAAGGGAAAAGTAGACAAGTTGCAACGCAACCCAATCCCTCGAAATAAACCCCACCTGTAACATGGGTACATTTTGTTTTGTTTCTGATTATTCCCATAAGAGGAATGCAATGGGAGATGTGGTTCATGTCGCTATGCATATTTCGATCATCGTTCGCTTGATGCGATCACCACATGCCAAATTCGACCTATATCAGACAATATTCGACTGACGTAGTGTGATATTCGACCGTACATGTGTATTATTCGATCGTTAGTACGCAGTTTAGCTTTCTTTTAGGTATACTTATTTTGCTAGCAAAGAGTTAATGTGTGTCTTGGTGTATGTGGAACTTTGATAGTCGCCTGTTCAAGCAAATTTTTATCCTCTGTAATGGCAGCATTTTTCCATCAGAAATAATATTTTACGAAGTTTATTTGTTGTGACTGACATAAGTATTTGAGAGCAATTACAATATTGAACAGAAAATTTCATGAGTTGGTGCTCATGGGTTGTGTACACTAAATTTTATTCAATCCTCCGTGGCTGTATTCGACATGGAATGTATGAATTCGACAAGTCGTAGGTAAATTCGACCCACGACTGGAATATTCGACCAAGTGTATGACATTATTCGATCCATTTCTTTGATTATTCCTAATAACCTCTTAAGAATTTGGAACAAGCTGTGTTTGTTTGTTCATGCATACACGGTGAGAAGAAACTTGAAGTGTACAGGACCACTCTTTAAACTATGTGCAAAATATGGAAAGATTACGCCACAGGCCTGGACCAGCTAAATAGTTAGCATTTAGGTATGAACGTGTCTGTTGAAGTTAGGTCAAAGGTTATTCCACTTTATGAAAGGCAAGATGTGTGACGTAGTTCCAGCTGCTCATAGTACAAGGATACGCATTTGAATTACTGGACTGTATACGTTTGCATAAGTGAAAGGGGCTTGGTCATTACTCAATTTGGTTGAGAACCCAATAGCCATAGATAAGTAAGACAAGGTACTGAAGAAGGGAAGGGGAGGGGGAGGGGGGCTGGTGTACTGGTTTGTTCGAACATTCCCCTAAAGGGGAAGAGTGGTAGCTTCAAGTATCAACTTAATTGTATTATGAAATCTATGGGTTGCCAACTTATTAAGGGATGGTGGGAGGAAAAGGGGTCCCAGCCCGCCCTTTATTTACGGGTTTGCATAAACAATGTTGACGAAATGTAGATCAGTGCATGGTCTCCGAAGATAGCGGACGTGCTGCGGTTACTTCGGTCTCTTAGAGACCTTGGTATTCAGTTTGGTTTTGGTTGGGTGTAAATAGTGTACAAACTGTGAATATAGCAAGTGGACCCGGCCCCTCGTGTCCCTTTGCGGTTTGTGGCCCTTCGGGCAGTTATTGTTGGTGATGGTGGTGGTGATGGTGGCTTTGATGGTGGATTGACAAGATTTTTGTTATTGGGTGATGGTGGTTTGGTCTAATGTTTTCTGTCTGTTTCGTCACGGGTGTCTGTGATTGTTCTGGAGCAGTTTTTGCCAAGTATTGCTTTAGTGATTTTTCATGGCTTCGGATAACTCTTGACAGGAAAAGTTATGCCAGTAGGCCTATAGGTAGGCCTAAAGGCCTACTTGATATCATGGTGTGATTTCAAGTTAGCAGCAGCTCACTTAATATTTGGATATGTAGATCCTCCAAAAACAATTTTTCACTTTCAGAAGCAGACTGATATACCTGCAACAAACAAAGGCCGTCTTAATACCCAACTTTAGGGGTTAATGAAAAGTTCACATGAACTCTTACTGTTAGTGCAAGTCAAGAAGTCAAAATAAAGCGAAATGTTGAAGGAAATTCCAAATCTGTGGATAATTTTCCTCGGATTCACCCCCACCCCCTTCCCTTCTTTTTTGTTTCTAGTAATTCAAGGTCATTAGATACGATAAACATGTGTCTTTTCTAGTTTTCGTCATATGAATGGACTTCTTGACAATTTGTTTAGAGAAATAAAATTTAATTGAAACTGTTAATTAGTAATATGGTCTATTCGGTTAAGGAGAAATTTACAGCTTTTTTTTGCGACACCCCTATGCTCCGACAAATTCAATCCATTAAGTTCCAATTCAGGCTTCGTTCCGACACCCCTATGTTCCGACAACTCGATCGTAGATGAATACGGAGATTGTCGGAATGAAGGGCAGTCACCAAGGATAACGTTCAGTTCCTTTACTGTGCCAGACTCACATAGGCAACTAATATTGGGTAGGATATAGGTGAACACTAAAAAAAGTTGGTTAAAAAACTTACCAACACTGGTCACGTATGTCAAATACCTGAAATTGGTTAAACTTTACCCAATAATTGTTGATTAATGGATTATCCAAAAAGTTTTTTACCTCTTATATTGGGTAACCAGCCTGTAGGGTAACCAAGTAAACAACACATATTTGGGAAAACTGTATCCAATTTCAGGTACTTGACATACGTAACCAGTGTTGTTGAATTTTTTAACCAACTTTTTAAGAGTGAAGGACAACATCTTTTTTGCATGTGGGCATCTTTTTAATCTTGGGTAAAACCTTTAACGACCACATGTGGGTTTTCAAACATTGCCGCACTAATGGGTTTGCCAACCTGGTAGTTTAAAAAAGGAAAAGCAAGTTTATTTTGAAACTAGAGCTAAAAAGTACAGCTATCTTCATGTTTCTCCTCCACAAGCATCTTTTCCTTTTAATTCAGGACCTGAATATTTCATACTCAAGCTTAACTGAGTACTTATTTGTAGAAAATTTCACAAGTGAGGAGAGAAATTATTGCATCGTGGTTCTCAAGAGCCATTCATTGAATAGTATAGTATACTTCACTTATTTCAGTTGAGCTGACTGAATTTTCCCTTTAAGGTTTTTATAGTATGTTTAATAACATGTCACAAACTTTTGGTAACAACCCTTATTTGTTATCATATAGGTTCTTCGGGAAAGTATAAAGGGTGTTTTTCTGTCAATTTCGTTCATACTTTTAAGTTTATTAACCTTTTCTATGGTTTGCTTAGTCCATTGATCTCACGGACTTATATACATGGACACAGCATGTAACGTATACGTCCTATCCGTAGATGGTCGCCATCGACTGGGACAAAATGGCGCACCAAGATGGCCGCCGTGACGCTATAAATCGTCTGATTTGACGACGACTTTGTAACTTTTGTAAACAAAAGTTAAACTTAAATGGGAAAAATATCGTATTCCTGCAATAAGTGAAGTAATTTTGACCTTATTTTGCCATATTTTAAAAATATTTCAACCTTCTTGCAAAATATGGTTGTATACTTGAGCAAGTCCAAACTTTCACACAAACCCATAGCAGAAGGCCATCTTGGTGCGCTTTTTCTCACACGCACGGTAGCGACAATGTACCGGGCACTATGCTCTGTCCATAGGAATCCGTGATTGATCTACACTACCTATGTAACCTTTAACTTGAAATCTGGGGAAGTATATGTTTCTTTTATTTACTCTAAAACCAGTACCTCCCAAGCTGTCTCTCTCGTACAAACATGTTACACTTACAAATGCATCATACCAAAAGGATCATGGGTATGAAATATACTATGGAGAAAACAGAACGTATGTTGCAGAGAAGGAGGCAATTAACGTAACGTGCGTTGCGGAAGGAGCTAAACCTATAGCTAATATAACTTGGATGATAAATGGCGAAACTGCAGATGATGTGTATGCTCACTTGACGCAACGTAACTTACAGGAGAACAGAACATTTGACTCAAGATCGACTTTACAATTTAGTCCAGTTGGAATACAAGTCATCGTGACATGTAATGTCAGCCTTCATGGGACAGATATTCAGGCTTCTGCAATTGCAACATTTTCAACATATGGTAAGTTCAATATTTCCAAAACATTACACCCAAAATATGAAATTCATGCAAAAATATAACAACGATTTCTGCATTCATATAATCCGTACCCTACCTCAATTTTTATTTATTAATTACACCTTTATCGAATTTTGTGTTCAATATAATCTGAAAAGAAATGGTCAACTTCTACAAAAGGAGGGAAGGCTCATTAGTTTTGTTCTCTTTTGAATGAAATAAATGTCGTTGAAGTCAGCCGCCAAACAAATATAGGCTACTTGGGGACGACTGATATGCAATTTTTACAAAACAACATAAAAGCATGAAATGATAGTTGCATGTACAAAGTGTAAATGTGTAGACTTTGGACATTTGTAGGCAATACGTTGGAAATAACATTATTTTATATTGTCCTTGCATTATTAATATGAAAACGGCAAGTGTTATCTGCAGATGTCAACACTGTATAAATGTGGAATGAATTTACTTTTTGAATTTGATTAATTTGTGAGTCCCAATTCTATACCTACAGTATAATAACTACCGCGTGTTTGGTCTAACAGTAAGAGCATCCGCCTCTCACGCGGAAGACCCGGGTTCTATTCCCAGGTGGAGTCATACCAAAGACTGAAAAAAAGAACCCTTACTACCTATAATAGCATTTTATTAGGGTGAGTGAATGTTCAGGCCTCCTCGTTACCTAAGCAACGCTGGTGTGAAAAAATGACCTCAGTATGACCTCAGTTGATACTGCTTTATTGAAAACAAACGCGCGTAGCCAGGATTGTATCATGTAGGGGGTTTGGTGTCATGGGGGATAGGGGGCACGACATGAGGGAAAAGTCCAAGGATAGAGAGAAAAATCGCTATTTTAAGTGTTTTTTTGCATTGCAAGACTGAGTCATGGAGGTTTCTAACCCCCAATCCCCCACTGCCCCATGCCCCCGTGGCTACCCCACTGGAAAACTCTGCACGTGGAAAACAATATGCATCTGCAGAATACGTGCAATACATTTGTTTATACTCCAACACCTTGTTGCCATAGGTAACTAACGAAGTTAGGAGTCTCCGACCAGCCCCATCTATCTATGCATACACTATTAATTGTAGTAGATTCGATAGCCTTGAAAGATATTAAAGAGCAACATTATCACGTGAATTTATTCATACTTTTTATTAAAGTGTACCTCTAGTAAAAAAATCAAAAATATGTATTAAGGAACATGAAAAATTAATACTAACAATCCAACTCCCACCTTCACAGGACATTTCTGAGCTGAGATATAAAACGTTGAAGTTTATTCACTCAACTTGAAATGGTATATTGCGCAATAATTTGTGATGTCATTGTTCTACTACTCAAAGTACAATCTTTGTATTTCTTTGTTTTTCTGAAAATTACTGCACCTTGTTCTAAGGTATGATAGCACTCTTACTCTGATGGGGTGATGTAACTAATTAAACCCTCTCTGTGCAACATGCTATGCAAGCAAACAGGAAGTGTTCAAGGTCATAAAAACATTTTGAATTTCAAAGGAAAACAAAGCAGGTTATGTGAATTGTACAACAAGAAAGTCACAAATTATTGCACAATAGAGCAATTGGTTTTTAGTGAATAAACTTCAACATTTTATATCTCAGCTCAGGAATGTCCTATGAAGATGGAATTTGGACTGTTATCATTCATTTTTCATGCTCTTAAATATATATTTTTGAATTTTTTGACTTGAGGTACACTTTAGTTTTGAACTTTGGTTGGTCCTTGCATTATTGGAATTATTGGCATTATGGCATTATGGAAGGTGACCTTGCATTATTTCTCCATAATCTCTCCGTAATGAATAACGCTCTCATTATAGGTTACTCCGTGTGATCTGCAGGGTTTTGATTTTTTTCATCTGGTTCTCCACAAACGGTTTTTTCCCTGTCTTTGTAAATTAAAAGATTGTCTAACATGAATGAACAAGGTTAAATAAGTTTGGAAATGTGCATTAGAACAGGATTTCATTGTAAGGGAGGATGCACCTGGGATACGCCCCGTGCATTGCTTCCATAAACCTCCGATCGTGCATTATTCCGTGCTGAAGCACTGTCGATTTTTTAATACCCTACTGCACTGCTGAATGAAAGTTGAAATAAAGATATATAGTTGACATTGGAAAGAAGTGTGTGAAAAAATTTACACATAAATACAAAAAAATTGTAAATATTTGATGGCTTTTGATAAAGCACGGACGGCACGTCATCATTTACTATATACTCTCAGTATTTGTAAACGAATGGAAATGATAAGGCCAGAAAGACAGGTTAGGTATCACACTTATAACATAACATTCCTTCTGGTTGTTTTATTCGTTTTCAGTTGAACCAAGTGTTTCTTTTTTATTAAATGGTGGTAGAGTACACGGAGAAGACGTTTACGTGAGACAAGAGGATGTCATTAATATTACTTGCAAAGCCGAGGGATCAAGACCGGCTGCAAACCTCACATGGATGGAGCACTATGATTACTTAGATTCATCTTCATGCCAGATATGCGACGAGAATAAGTCAAAATGTGACTCATTTATATCGTTGAAAATGACTTCCGGAAGAGATATCGAAATTATTAAATGCAGGAGTTTAATAGTTGAAGTCAATGAAACAGAGACGATTTCTTTGCAAATACACACTTACGGTAGGTTTGCGAAATCACAGAAACCAACAATAAGCGAATTCGGTGATTTGCTTTGGTGGCTATACACATGCGCACATCCTACAAATCGTTGGGATAAACAACAAACGAATCACGCACCTGAAACACGTATTCCAAAAGTCGTGTTAACAAGAAAACTTCGTGAAATCATTCTTTTTTAATCCATTCAAAACATAAAGAGTGTGGTGTTGTGCAGATGGGCTTTCCTAAATTGTCTTTTTGGTGTAAAACTTGCATTTTAATCTGTCACAAAATAGGACTGATACCCCTTTTTTGAGTTGGATAGACACTTAGTGCTGAATCCACGTGCTGGTGAAAACAATTACACTATATGTGGTAAGCCCTGTTTGTGTATCTCGCGCTGTGCCCCACAATTCCATGCGCCAACGAATTACCTTACTGGCTTATTGTAAATGGTATGCAAGGTAGTATTATCTCCCTGGTTAAACACGTACGCTTAGGTCGATTTGAAGATAAAAAAAAACATTTTTTATTCTTAAACTGCTGTTGGAAAAATAGTTTTGACATGAGTGCGTATGGGCTTCCCATTTTACATCACCTAAGGGGTGATAGCAAGATTTAATATTTTTTTTTTATCCAAGTGGTGATAGCAAGACTTAATATTTTTAGATCCAAGCACCCCATGCATAGGCTTCAATTGTTACTTCAGCTTTGGATATAAAACTGACGTAAACAACTGCCCTCTCTCTTATCGATTTTTTGCCTACGGTTCTCTCTTCCTATTTTCCTCGCTTTTTACGAACATGGATATTATATGATTAGATCATTTATCGTTTCTAAACAGCTGCTAAAGTCACGTAATGTCGATACTTCATTGATAAAGAAAGTAGAATTTTTGTCTGTTTTAGGTAATTACATGGAGGTGTATTTTGTTTTGCTCTAGTTGGCCTATATCTTACAATACTGGTTTAAATTATAGCCTTTGCGATGATTGTTTTTTTTTTTCTTTTTTTTTTTCCTTTTTGCAGTGGTATCCGAACCATTGATTACCTTCAACGGACAATCCCATGATGTCATACCTGTCAAATTAAACGAGAATGTCACCTTGATATGCAGCGCATTACGATCTAGACCTAGTGTAATTTTAAGATGGACAATTAACGGGAAATTACCTCAGGGACCAACTTATAAAGTTAGTCAATCATCCGAGATAACCAGTTTGATATTTCAACCAAGGGAAAATGACATGGTTAATTGTTTCAGCTTCTTACAAGGACCAAACATTACTCGGGTGACTAATGTTACATTTGTTAGCAACGGTAAGATACTGCTGTTCTTTGTCTTTGGAAGGATCTTTTTAAAGAATTTTTATACAGCAATGAAAAATAATCATTTGTAAGGATATCCTGCATGGCGTTAGTATATGCTCATATGATTAACCGTCTTTTCAGACAAAGTCATTAAGTTAAGAACCTTTTTAAACCTGATAATTTAATTTTATATTGAAGACACTTTTTTAAAAATGATGCCGACGTTTGAAATTATTATGCAAATATAAGTTTCTGTTTGCTCCGCATTTTCCCCAGGCGTAGACAAAGGCTTAGATGGATCCTTCGATTATATCGTGAACGTGGTAGTTCCTTGTGCTTCTGCAATTTTAACGGCTCTCCTGGTTTTTGGTATTTACTATGCATCCACGAGACTAAAAAGTAAGTTCTAGGATTACACATATATCTTCCATGTTTTTGTCCTCGAATCCAATAAGCTTTTTAATCCTCATTTACTAGATGATAAAGATTTACATTGAGTTAACTGGTGTACATTTCGACCCTATTCCAAATAAATCCCCCTGTGGGCTGGGAGTTGTAAAATATGTCCACGGTATTTCCCGCCTCTCGTAAGAGAAGGCTAAACGGGAGGACTTGAACAGTATTTGAACATTATGACACTATATAACACATTTGTGTTGGTGTGTCGTTTAATCTTATCTAAGTGTCCAAATAAAAAATGGCTAATGAGGGATTTTAGAATACGTACGGTAGTAGTTTTATACCTGTCATTTGGTCACATAGGGTGCCACAACTCGGTTAGGTTAGCTTCTTCATGAAAACATTAAACTTAATCCTTTTGATTATAAACTTGGACAATTATATAATAGACCTTATGCATTGACGACAGACTGACGTCATCTTTTGGGCGAAACAATGGAACACGTGACCACTCGCATAAGAATTCGTTCTGCATCTGTAACTGACCAAGCACGTTTCCACTGGTCGACAAATCTATTCTCTGCTTTTGTCTGTGTTGGTTTGTTTTGCGCCCAAAGAAAGGCGAACTATTGACCCTCTGGTATCATAATATGCATAGCCTGCATAACGTCTATTGCTTGCCTGACTTCCTTAGAACAGAACAAAGCAAAGAAAGCAATTGTGTAGGAAATTCTGGAAAGGCTGTCGAACTTAATTCCCTAAAGTCGGAGTTGTACTTAGTGTGATATCATTTTGCTGTTGAAATAGAAACAAGTTACAAGACACCCTCTTTCACATTTCTTAAAATATATTGTTACTGGAAAAGGGTCCTTAATTACTTGCATGGTTTGTTAAATTCCGTTAGGGGAGTGAGATACCTCTGCCCGGGATTCCCATGATTTGTTAGTTTGTTTGGCTGAGTTGTTACTCAAGTTTCTTGCCAAATATGAAATTCAAGAAAAAAAAAAAGGTTGTGGTCCTCGTGTCCTGCACTGAGGAATTGAGACAAATAATATTGCCTTATCAGCCATGACCAAGTTTATCTATCAAAAGGATTAACTTTGGGTGTTTGAAAAGAAGAAGATGACTAAATATAAAAACTTTAACAGAGATGTTTATTTTATGTGTCCCTAAATGATATAAATGTTGTTTATCACTGAGTTACACATTTTCGATGATTTTGAATATAGTGTAAAATTGCAGTAGATCTCGTTTATTTCCATTTTGGCAGGGTCACAGTCTTCGAATATCTCAACGTAAGAGCATTGCTTTGCTTTGTTTGGTGTGCGACTTCTTGCATTGAACACCACACATAGACAGAACGTCCAGGAGCTTACGTAGATAACGTATTGTAACGTATTAAGAACGTTTAGGACGTTTCAAAAACGCTTGCCCTTTGACATACTGTGCTTGTAGGGAACAATTTCTTTTTTGTTTTGTTAAATTATAGTCGGAAACATCTGAAGCAAGATAACGTATTACCAATACATTTTTTTTTTTTCGTATAAGGACCACGTGTATTATTGAATGTTACATCAACAAATGCAGGCAGCTGAATCGTCAACCAAACGGATACGCGCGTAGTCTATCATACGTAGAGGGCAAAGTCTACTGGTTATAGCCACGTGCTTATTATTTCAACTATGAAGTCAATATGAAAGGTTAAAAAGAAAATATTAAGAAAGCTTTTGAACTGTAAGATAAGAAAAGTCAAGAGACGGCTGAGAACGAAGTTCTGCTTATATGGGGGAATATGGCAAATTTTCTATTCATTTTCTTATGTCAACTTGTTATTACGTAGGAATGTGGATATACCTATGGAAGAAACTCCAGATATGACAACGACAAAAATACCACAGAAAGAATACGTAGAAGGTAAGGAAAAATAACCTCTTAATTTTAAATTTTGTTTTCAAGTATGATTTTTAAAGGTGGTTTTAATTTGTCGTCTAGTGAAGAAAAGTGCTGAAACAGAGTTATGCTGTTATTTTGTGTTATTTATTTGCAGGTGGAAATAGGGCCTATCCAAAGCCACCCGAGTGAGTAGATTTGTTTCATTACCAGTGATTTAACAGAATATTACCTAACATATGAGGATTAAGTTCATTCTTTTGTTACTTTCAGTTTAGAGTTGCCTCAAGTACCTAAGGGTTCAGAAATGGCATACTATTCGGATTTGCCAGATCAAGAGAATGGTAAATTTTAAATTTTGTATTTAAATTGTAAATTTTCAAGTGACATTAATCTTGTCGGCGTATCTCTCTTTTTAAAGCTTGAAGCTCAACTTAATAATTGGTACAATTGTCTTTGTTGCTTTGTATGTACGCATAATTGCAATGTAATTCCCCATTTTAAAGAGAAATTTTGTGTTAAAAATTATTCACAAAGAGTACAAAAATGGCTCAGACAATATCCAACAATTCAGTCTTAATCATAGACCCCAGCAATAGCTACGTCTCTTCAAAATACTATGCGCAAGAAGAGCCATGGACATTGCATCATATCAAATGTTAAAATTTTGGGTTAGCAAATTATTCTTGAGCAACAAACAACTGAATTTCTATTCGTGGGAAACTTATTTCTTGAAATAAGGCTATCATACTGCCTTATTTTGGATAATCTCTCACCCTGTGTCAATAAAAGTTAGATTTGAAAGGATGAATTTTCCTTCCAAAACTAACGAAATATTTCCCCTTTTGAACAAATGACTCCTGTTATGACAATATTATCGTGTGGAAAACATTGACGTTCGTGTTCTATTGTCGTTAGTTTAAGTCATTAAATATCTCAAGAATTATTGAGGAAATCTTAATATTATACTTGAGGTTTCTGTAGCTGTGTTTGGCCATGTGAACTATTTTTTTTTTAGTGCTAAACTAAAATTTTACACCTTTGGAAAAAAATCATTCTACGTACTTTACATTATTAAGACCTGTTGTCAAACCAATTGCCGGTGCCCATTCAAGAATTTGATACCAGAGAGGAAGGTTTGCATTTGATAACAATTTATCACAGATTCAACCTAAGAGTACATTCTAAACCTTCAATGCACCATGAGTAATTTGATACCATGTTTGACAGCATTTATTTTAAAATTTGCAGTTAGGTTTTATTGAACCCAATAACATTTTCGGTTTCTTTTGTACCAGCATGGGTTATCAAAGCTGCTCTTCTTTGTGTTTGGTCTAACGGTAAGAGCATCCCTCTCTCATGCGGAAGACGGATCATACCAAAGACACTAAAAATCGTGCGTGATGCTCCGCATAAGCAATTTAGTAGGTAAAACAAGACTGTGAGCCTCAATTGGAAAAAAGGCCGTGGCCGGCTCGACTGGAACCAATAGGTTCGAAACTGGGCCGTGAAACTCCATCTAGCTAACTTCAAAAATTCATTGTAGCAGCTCATAGACTAGTTTGAAGTTCATATCTGCGCATGCGTTAGTTATCCTTCTGTTCATGTCAAGTGGTAAGAAAATATCTCAGAGCTGCGCAGGCCGCGCATAGCACTGTGATTTACGTGTGTTCACACCACGCCATCAGTAAAGCACACGTAAAAGTGTTATCCGTTGACCTATTTGACATAGTACTGCTCCATGAAGAAACTGCGAACTGGTCTAATCGAGTGTATTGAACCAGTGGTGGGGTGTTTAAATTGGGAAACTGAGTTTGCCCCCCAAAGTTGGAATAGTCATGACGGATTTCAGAAGAGGCAAATATATCATCATGATTTTTGAATTTATTACAGCGTACGAAATAAGTTTGCACACCGAGTACTATTCTGCAATGGAAAGAGGCGGAGGACGTGGAAAGGTGTTTCCTGAAAAAGGTATATGCTTTATACTTAACATGAAGATGGGTCATATCTACGATAGATGGATGGGTACAATTGATGTCAATCCGACAGACAAGAAATGTGTGGTCCTTTCAACTGTCTCTGGTGAATATTTCAAGACAATTTTTTTAATATTTTAATACAGCATTCTTTCATATTGTAATTTCATCTTTCGTCTTCTGGGAGAATTTAGTAGAACCCTTGTTGTTTTTGCAATATGTGTAAATGTCAAGACACAAAATGTTTCTAGCAAAATTGTTCAAATGGCCAAGGACAAAATCGTTAGATGACAAAATTTCGTCCAAATCGTCCAGAATGGTCTCATATTGCCACTAGGGAAATATTACCATTTTTAGGCATAGTTATTTAGACACATCGGGCCCATTTTTAAGACAAAACTATTTGGTAAATGTCTTTAAGTCTCCTAATTGGAACATTTGTCTAAAATATTTTAAATTTACTTGAAATATTCCTTTTTATAGACAGTCTCAGAAAAAAGGACATACAATGGGATATTTTTGTGAAGAGGGTTCTCCAGCTGCCTGCTGCAACCAGCCTTACTCAAGTTGAAGGCATAGGAATTTATGAAGGTTAATGAGATCTTCTATGTTACGTACGATATAACGTTAAGGTTGTTTTATATATGTTGTAAAACATTTTGTGATATTCAAAGTCATGGTCATGATGTAGTGTAATATTGTTTTAGGGTAATGAATTTAGCAATTTGAAGGTAACATAAATGAATTACAATCATAAAATATGTCATTCAAACTTCATCGAGAGCTTTTCATATCTAAGAAAACAAGTATAAGAGTTAGGAAGTAAAACAGTGATAAAAGATAAAGAGCAGCAATATTATTCGCATAGATTATACCTTAGGGCGACACCTTTGGCGAAAAACCAACATTACGTTGACAGTTGACTGTAAGTCGACATGTAACTGTCGCCTTAAAGTTTAGGTACCATTTAGAAGAATACTTTTATCGTCGGAAATACGCTTAAATTATTCCTTATGGTCTAAAAGGTCCCTACCAAATTTGGTTAGGGTGGGGTTGAGGGTAGGATTAGGGTTAGGGTTGTGTATACGTTAATGCAGCTGTCGCCCTAATGTACAATCCACGCTTATTATTGCAACAGTATTTTTTATTGTATGTAGGTAAATTATACATTGTTCACTTACACATGGCGTGTGAAACACTCCAAGATGGTATATCTGACCTGACATCTCGAACGGAAGTGATGGGACACATATCTGGAATTCTTGAAGGTTTAGAAGTTATCCATTCTTACGGGGTATGGTTGACTATGCCTTTTATCGATTATTAAGACAGTCGTTGATATAGTACAGAAATCAAACTGGCGCAGAATTCTTAGTTTCAGGAATGGTTTTAAAGCTCTGTACAATTCAATGTTACATACCGCGGCTCTCCGATACACAATTGTATGGATATTCAGTGGATGTTATTTCTATACGCACTACGTGCACTCTTAAAATGCCTTGATCAAATTTGAATAGAATCTGTCAATATGGGCACGGATCGGTACCTAGCATAACCTTTCACCAGATTCAGCTCATTTTTGAACCATTTCTTGTCAATTTTGGAACAAGTATTTGACAAGATTCCGATTTGTGCCTCCTATTGACTAAATGTTTTAATTGTGGTTATCAAGTCCTATCAGAAAATTTGTCGTTTATCTGTTTTTGCTACTTGTTTGTTTTAATATGTTGTGATAAGTCAAATATATGGCATTAAATGAAATTTAAAGAGGAAATTATTAATGCACAGATAGACGTCAGAACTCTATAATGGTTTAAAAAATTGTTTTGAAATCATTGCGCCCTGGAGGCTCCAGATAGGAACAAATCTTCAAAATGTTTCAAGTTGTTAAACAATTAAAGAAAGCTGTTCCTATCTAAAGAAAAAACTTCCATTTTTCAGTTTCTGCACCCTGGGTTATCAACAAGAAAACTTTTATTAACGAAGCAGGGAATTTGCAAACTCTACGATTTCTGCCTATCGGAAGATGCTTCAAATACAGTGAGGATAAAAAAATCAAAGGTATGGGAAATATTTAAATAGGAGCAGATATTTTATTAGATTGAATAAAGCAAATGAAAACAAATATACAGTATAATAGCTACTAATAGTGTATGCTGTTCTCAATAAAAAATGCCAAATTAAACCAAATTAAGACTGAAACGTGCATTACAAATAAGTGGTCATAAAAGCTACAGTCATTTTTTTACAACTGTAACTCAGATTACATAAATCTCAGACAATTTCGCTTTTTACATTATTGTGGTAAAAATGTTCTTATTGCTTTGTTTTTTATTACATAAGTCTTTTTGTGAAACGGATATCACCCTTCACCACGATGTCCTTATCTTTAACTGCAGATGACATATACTCTCAATCAATTAGCTCCTGAAGCTCTTTTACGAGATAAGTACAGTAAAGCAAGCGATGTATGGTCAGCGGCCATCGTTATATGGGAAATTTTGTCATGTGGTAAGACCTTTTGTTTTTGTCAGTCTTACGAGGTAGATAACGTTTATTTGGACAGGGGGTTAAGACTACTTAAAGTCCTCATCGTTGACACTTCGTTCAAAAGGAAACTGAGCTCTCCTTCTTACTCGCTAAATGCTTTGATAATAATATGTCAAGCGAAGGCATTTTTAATTCATTGACGCTCTGGGATAATGCAACCGAGTCACAGGTGAGCGGTTTCGTTAACCAATGCAAAACTAGAAGAAGTAATTTTGCTTTTCAAATCTGTAAATAGGCCTTCTGAAGTTAGTATGGAAGAAAGTGCCAAGACAAAGGTTTTTAAAAACATGAAAAATCTTAAAAACCTGCATCAAATCACCATTAGTCCTTCTGGTCAGCAATGTCGCCAGGTAGAGGAGCCTCAACGGTCCACGCCCTTAAAAAGTGAGTGAACTTAGTCACTCTCTAAAAGAGTGAAAAGTGTGAATTGACTCCATTAGAAGTTAATTCGCTAGTAAAATTCACTTTAAGAAGAGTGAAAAGTCACCCTTCAACGAGTGCTTGCATGGATCACTCTTTTATAAGACTTGTTCCTGTGTACAGTCCATCAATAGTGAAACTTCGCTCATTTGGACTGGACAAATTTCACTCTTCTAACGAGTGAAATTTCACTCTTATTTTTAGAGTGCATGGTAGGCCTAACGCTGCATGACCTATCATCGTACTTACCAACTTCTTGGCCCGTCTTATTCAATTTTCTCAATCAACTCTCCTCTGTTTAAAGGCCCAGTTCTCTCACCTCAAACAGTACCAATTCTCCTAACCTTCTTACTTAAGCCCCTCCCACAATTGTCAGATATTCACCCTCATGAGACATAATCTCCGTTAACATTGCTTCAGGGTGACTATAGAAAAGCTTGGCGTGTATTTAAAACACTCTCAGTACAGTTAATAATGTGCAACATAAGCTTTGGTACTCTGAATTGTTTGAATTGGCAGTCAACCAAAAAGCTGAGCAAATTGAGATTTACTGTTACCCCCTACAAGAAGTGTAGTTTTGGGTGAGAAGATTGACCCTTCAAGTGAGAACTTGATTGTACATCTCATTTGAAATGACCTGACTATTTCTTTACCCTTTTTCATTCAAATGAAATAAATTCAGTCAAAGTACAACATCACGATTTCATAAAAAAAATTGTGACTTAGTTGATCTTAAATTTGGTTAATCATCGAACACGTTAAAAAATTGTAACACCTGTTTCTTGTTTCTGTCCAAAACCTCTATCTTTAATTTTCAGAGTTTTAACAAATGCTTGTATGCTTTTTTATTCTAAAGAACTGACTGATTTTATTCAAATTTTTAACACGCATTTTCCAGGTTCTTTACCATTTCCAAATGAAGAGCAGTCTCCAAATAGTGATAAAGCTGTGTATAGTCTACCTGAAACATGGCCAACCCGTTACAAACTTTTAAGGTAATTTTCGGTCTCGGTTTTCGGTTGTAAAAGCACCGTGTTGTATTTTAACCGGTTGTAATTAATATTTGATTTATTTTTCCATTTACCAAGAAACAAACTACTTTTTGACTGCTGGCTTCAAGATACTTCATCCCGTCCTACAATTTTACAGTTACAATCATCTTTCATTCAGGTAAATGTTTCCATGTGACAATATTTCCTACAGCCCCGTTCATACTATGCGACTCGATGCGACGCAACGCATTGCAACGAGGTAGTTCAGACGCGTTGCAAAGTGTGGAATCCTTTGCAACTAGTTGCAAGCAGACGCGCAACCCAGCTTCATGCGACCGAACATGTTCTGTCGCGTGATACTGAAACGTGCAGCTGACAACAATGATGGACTTCTGAAATAAAGCCAGCGAAGTTCAGTTAATCGAAATGGACAGAACACATACCTGTCTCTTCAACTTCACAAATAAGAGTATGTTAAACGTCAGAAATTTGCGTGAATCGCTTCATGGACCTGTGACTTGTTGCATAATGTAGACACCATGCTCTTAGAACTAGTTAGTCGTTAGTCGCTCAACACGACAAGACAGTTTTGTTGCAATAAGTCGCGTCTTATAATGTGGGCGGGGCTTAAGAAACTGAAAAATGTTAACCTTTTTGGTAACGCTAAGTTTAGCATTTCATTGTGACCCATTTTATGAATAAAATACAGGAACATTTCATTATCAAAATTATGTAAAACTTTACAATGAACGTTACATTCGTTTTCTTTTTCTTGTTAGAATTTTGAGGCACTAGACACGTACGGTTCTTCAAATACATCTTCAGATGATCCTGCCTCCTCGTATGTACATATGAAAGGGACTGAAGAAACAGACGATAACCCCTAGCATGATTGTAAGTGGGTACTATACCTTAGAATACCTTAGGGACCTCAGTGGACGGAGGTCTGAAGACCTTTATATCCGCATCTTCTTCACCATCGGTACCGTCAAAAACTGATGCAACAATCGAAAGCCATGGGCAGACACGAAACTATAGTTAATGACTATGTTAAGCTAAAGAATCACACTTACCTAGCGAGTTTTTGATAAGAGAAATCTGGATAAAACTACTTTTGTAACAATAAAATACCTTTGCCGCACTAGGGAGCTGTCAGGAAGGAGATGCAACACCCTATAGTCTCTTTGAGACAATGTTTATTTACGTTATACCGTTATATTTATTTATTGTATATCTCAATATTTCTATCAATCGAGATCAAAGACGCATTGTCAAATTGCCAATGAAGAGACCCGTTCCTAAATCCATCTTCATTACTTTTTGCTGCCATTCGCCATGCAAAATCATGAATTTTTATCGAGATGAAATTAAATCGAAAAGGTCAACTGAAGTATACTGTTTAAACGTTTGTTTCCAGTAATCCAACCGAACGTTAGTAGTCCGTTTCGTCATTAGACCTATTTCTAAATAGCAATTACAATGAATTGTGGGATATAGTTTTACGTGTGCGTCAATTGTAACCACAGTTAAATGCATTTGACAAAATAGACAAACACCAAAACTCTATCCCACAATCCTTTGTAATTGCTATTTGGAAATAGGTCTTTTGGCGGAAAGCGCCTTTTTCTTCGTATCCAACTTTGCCGAAAAACAGAAACTATAACACTTGCATCAACGCACCTGGGACTTGCGAAAGGGGAACACAGAAATACAGCTAGAATGCTATGACATGATTGGATACAGTGATATGAAGAAACTGCCATAGACCCTATTGTTCGATCCGCTTGGGTTGCCATCCCTTAACTGCTCCAAATTTAAAATGACACAAACAATTCTCTCAAAATATATACTCGTTTATATTTCGAAACTTTTTGAAAGTACATCTGTTATGGATGGGATATGTCGTTACATTAATGTATTGACTTAAAATGAATTCTTTACATACTGACAGATCCAAACCGTATTACTCGGATCAAAAATAAACAAATGTTGCAAAGGCTGAATGTGACATGAACATTTTACAACTTTGTACTAATTTGCAATATATTGTAAGAGGTATCTACAAGTGGACCCGTTACTGATCAATTTAATGCAGTATTGCGATTAATCGACTTTTGATCATCCGTACAATACCTAATCAAAAATAAATACAGAAAGAAGAAAATCTTCCGTTTAATTAGACCACGTGCATATCCTCTTAATTGGGGAGACATACTTTGTCTTTCCCGCTGGTAGGGTGGTACTGCATGGCGATGTGATCACGCCCTGGTGCTCTGCACGCTTCTAAAATCAAAAGGGTGAAAATTTCACTGCAAACGAGCCAAGATTCATCCCGAAAGAGTGAAATTCACTCCAATTTAGCGGGGTTTCACTCTTAGTTGAATATTGCTAAAAAATAGTGTTCTTTGATGGCAATCATTAAAGAGTGAATTTTCACTCTTCTTGGAGTAAATTTCACCCTTTTTTAATGAAAAAGTTTCACTACTTTTGGAGTGAATGAACACTCTAACAGAGTGAACTCACACTTACTCACACTTTACTCTATTAAAGAGTGACTATATTCACTCTTTGGTTTTTGAAGTGCATGTTCTCAGGAATTTCCATTTGAACAAAAACGGTTTGAGAGTAAATTTAATAAGAACCAATAATTTATAATTTTATTTAAGAAAAACGTGAAACTGCTATACCACTAGTTTATCTCCGAGTCCCTTCGTCGTTTTAGGTGTCTTGACTAGACTTTTGTTCATTTATATTTGTAGCAACCCCACGTAACAACGATAACGCGTCGAAATCCGTGCATGTGTAGCTAACTGTGGAACATATGCTCTTACATTCATTTACTTTCATCATGCCTTGGTCAAAACAATGAAATCCTAAGGTTTCCAGGAAGAACAAACGCTTTATAGGGTTTAGGTTTCGTTTGTAATAGAATATACTTTTAAGTTGGCGAAATCAATTAAGACAGTTGTATTTAGCATAATGGCTTTCCATATGGAAACATTCGTATGATGCAGCACTTTAGGCAAGGTGTCAGGACCTTTTTGCTTCAATAACACTTTTATCGCAGAGAAAGCGAAAGCAGTAGAGCCGCTATCTTTTTCTGCTTTAAAAAGCATTTAGAATGCATAGACCTACTTGTATTGTACGTGAACATAAGGAAAGGATACCACAATCTGAAGAGTTTTAATGGCCGTAAGGCAATCAGCTAGATAGTGATTAATTTTGATCTTCGTAAATTACACGTTTGATCATTGTAGCAAACACTATTTGGCACATATAATATGGCTTATATACTATACATGTGTTATTTGTAATACATTGAGACTGGTATATTCTATCTAAGTAAGGAAGCAACGCTGTTTACACAAATTAGTCAAAACAGTGCCTGAACTGACTAATCACGTTAGTCAACAATATTGAATAATATTTGACCCAGCTGAATAAGTTTCTCATAGTAAGCAAACGTCCTTTACTAAGTTGTGACTGATATTCTTTAGTCCATTACTACGAAATTAGGCGGATATTATCACAATTTAGTCAAAAATGAGTAACTAACGTGGTTAGTCTATCAGATACTACTTTGACTAAATTTTGTTAACAGTGAACTGTGAAGTGTTGCAAACAAACCTTGTTTTACTGTAACTCTTGGAAAAAGGGTAACAACACTAATGTTCACGATGTATGACAAAAATTCTGATTAAAATGCTGCTGATAGTTATTGCCTGGTTACAGTCCAATTCCTTCGGATCCACATTAGATTGTTAAAGTCTCCATTCCCAGGCCTTAGATAACATGATGAAACAACAACGATCTTAAGTAGACTTGAAATCTCAAATTTGCTTCAAGTAGGTTCAGATTCTCCAATGGTTTACAACATTTACTGCAGGTCTACACCTTTATTAAGTTTTAGTGCTTTTTCACCGAACTGCTCGGCATCAACTGAAGATGAAATGGATAATAAAAGCAATACAAGATCATCAGAAATAGCTGACAAGTTACCTTTATTTTCACTTGCCATAATTTTGCAGAATAAAATTACCCAAATGTAATCTTTAAAGTATGTACCTCATGCACGGCAGCCTATACCGATACGATACTGTAGTATATAGAAACCGAACTGCTGTTTGCCCTCGATCTAGGGTTCGGTATATTCGTTACATGCCTTAAGCTAATTCCACTACAGAAAGCACCTAGTGGAATAAGCCTAGCCCGTGGGAAGCAAACACGCAAAGCTGGTCGAGGACTATAAGCTGATGTATACTTGTAGACAGATGGGCAGGCAAATCGGTGTTTCACTCAGATCATGACGCCACAGCTCAGATACGACTCCTAACACTTTTAACTTCCGGTCCAAAGGTCGAAAAGATATGTTATTAATCTTGTTCCCACACAGACACAACAGTTACTGAATTGATCCCTATAAAATGAACATTTTATCGATTTAATTGGCAAAAAGCCCCTTCACTAACAAATATTGGTGACTTTGAAATGCCTTCTTTAATGATGATCATTGGATATTCAGAATTGTTTTTCATCTCTATTCAGCTACATTCCTGTAAGATAAAGATAAAGTACAATATTGTCAATGACCAGAGATCATCTTGCATTTCATATTTTCTTCTGTGAAAAACCCCATTTTCATCTGCGTATTTACTTCTCATTATCATTTCATCCACATTGTTTTCTCATGAGCTTTTAACTCTTTTACACACTCTAGCATTGTTCTCGGGTTAAAAATGTACACTTACAGATACGGGCTGTTGTTAATAATTTAACACTTGATAAATTTTTAACATGGTTACCTATTAAAAAATAAATATTTAGCAATCAAGTGTCTTTCTTATGAGAATGTTGTATCTAAAAGATACAGGTCTAAATTCTCAGTCATGATCCCAACCAACATGTTATGTTTACAACAAAAATCTACTGGATTGTTACATTTACCGTACATACAGACATACACCGATCATAAGAACCACTATTTATTTTCAAATTCAAAACTTACCTCGATTAAATAAATCTCTATATGGATATCAGAAGATTTCTCTTGCATTAGAAAGGCAAAAAAGCTTAGAATCGTTGAAGCATTTGCTAGAGAAATAAATATGTAGACGAGTTTGTTTGAAACGTTGCAAAGGTGGAGTTGAACCTATTATTTTTCAATTCCGTAGGACTGTTATACAACGTCCGACACACAGTCTCAGTCTTATGCCTACATGATTCCCAGAAAGCACTGAAAATACCAAACAAAGCTAAAAACTTCCAAACAAGACCTTTTCACGATTAAATTGTTTGTCATTATAATAATTTGCATAAATTAAATACTTCCAATTAATTTGAAAAGGGTGGTCAAATACCACTCGATGGTCGAATACGGCACGTATTACCCTGTCGTTATAGTCATTGAAATTATTTTTTTAGTACATGGAAATACAACTATAGTCAAGCGTGACAATGTATTATGAATATTGGCCAAAAAGCACTTTAGACTAAGTATCATTTCGTATACAAATGATGGCGCTCTACATTCAAAAGGATGCATTATAATAATGATAGGGCTGTACATTACAAAAACAACGCTCTAATAACAAGGAAAAGTACTGCAGAGGACGACAAACTGTCTTTTTACAAATCAACTAATGGGTATGTTATTTTTATAAGTGTAAAAGGACACATTACTACACACTTTGAAAACAGTCCGTTTCTGGCTTCAGCTTGAATAATGATACCCTTTCACTACATTATAGCTTCTCAACCAGCCATTGCACACAAAATCCTCGACTACGCCTGTAGCACTTGCACTTCAAATAATTGCATTAGAGTGCAAAATAATACATATTCATAGGTTGTCCCAGTGCAACTTGTTATTTGCATAAGCTACGTGTGCAGTGGACCAGACTGACCAATCACGCATACGACTCTTGTGTTGAGCAGACATGTAACGGTCAGGAGGTCCTCACTAGCATCAAGTCAGCGACGCAGGAAAGACGTGGACACCAACTCCGCCGAAGTTCCGAATTGACCGTCCTCGACTTTGACAATACAGTACTTACTGCACTTGAAATTACCTACCAAAATCTCGGAGATATCTACAAGAAATTATTCGTCTCACCAACACATCAGTCCTGTGAAGTCGGGCAGCAGCTGCCAGCTCGACAATTTTGCTTGGGACTGAGGTGTTGAGTGCGGCGGTAATATCAGTTCCACTACATCGCCGAGCACGAGGTCCTTACAGTGACGCCATTTTGTTGCGGCCCTGGTATTAGAGTTTTTCGTTAATGGAGGTGAGACCATTTCACTATACATCTCTAAATTGGTGACCCCGACGTGATTTGAACACGCAGCCTTCTGATCTGGTACACGTACACGTAACCTTGCAGCCGTAACTTGAAATTTGTACTTTGTAGGTCACTAATTATTTACCAGCTTAAGGGACACGTGAATTTAGGAGAAGTCAAGTCAAACTTCATCTAGATTGCTTGACTGATTATTGCCACCTTTTTAAAATTTAAAGGGGTGGTAATTGCTATATTATCATCCTGTTAAGGGATAGTAGGATAGTACAGCAACAATCGCTACAGTAGCATCCACCTATTCAGTATTCATTGTATATATCACCACCTGTATATATTACTAGGTTATCACTGTACAGTATTAGTACTTGTATTTAATTTTCTTTGTCCAATTCATACAAATTATTCATTATGTCTGCTGTAGGCTCACAACCTGTGGTCAATACCCCACAAAGCTCCAAATTGGATACATTGGATGCTCAAATAGTGCAACTCACCAAGCAGGTTGAAGCATTAGCACTTGCATTAAGTCAGCCTACAGCAAAGATTTCAGTTGGGAATAGCCCACCTAAAACAAGAAACCACTTTCCTGCGGACAAAGACCATAGGCCCCTATCCACGATTAAGAGTCGTCATTTTCATGTTCGAGATAGAATTACTGGCACCAAATATTTAATTGATACTGGTGCTGACATTAGTGTATTGCCTGCATCTAAGTTTGGTAAACGTGGGCCACCTACCTTTTCTTTGCAGGCTGCAAACAAAACACTTATTAAAACGTACGGACAGAAGTCATTTACTGTCGACTTAGGCTTAAGGCGGACCTTTAACTGGATCTTCACTATAGCTGATGTACCATGTGACATTTTGGGTGCAGATTTCCTTGGGCATTACAATTTAGTAGTTGATGTAGGTCGACGCAGATTAATCGACATCACTACCTCCCTTCAAATTTCAGGGGCACCATCTAAACGGCCATCTCCATCACCAACCTACTCCCTAGTATCAGAGGACACGCAGTACCATAGGCTTTTAAACCAGTTCCCTCAGTTAACACGACCTAATTATCGGGAAACTGGTGTTAAACATTCGGTGACTCACCATATCGTCACCAAGGGCCCCCCATGTACTGCAAGGCCAAGGAGATTAGCGCCAGATAAATTGAAAATTGCCAAACAGGAGTTCGAGCACATGCTCCAGCTCGGCATTATTAGACCAGCACAGGGAAATTGGGCCTCACCTTTGCACATGGTCCCTAAGAAGACTGGTGATTGGCGCCCATGTGGCGATTATAGGGCTCTCAATAGATTAACAGTACCGGATACGTACCCTATACCCCATATACACGATTTTACTGCAAATTTAAGCGGTACTTCGATTTTTAGTAAAATCGATTTGGTTAGGGCCTACCACCAGATACCGGTAGAACCTAACGACATTCCCAAAACCGCCATTACCACGCCGTTTGGTAGTTTTGAATTTTTACGTATGCCGTTTGGCCTCAGATCGGCCGCTCAAACGTTTCAAAGGTTCATAGACGAAGTTTTGAGAGGTTTACCGTTCGCCTACGCCTATATCGACGATTTATTAGTGGCTAGCAACTCCCCCGAGGAACATATGTCCCATCTTAGGCAACTTTTTGAAAGATTGGACAAGTATGGTATTGTAATCAACCCTGCGAAATGTACGTTTGGCGTTCCTTCGCTAGATTTCCTTGGTCACAGGGTTGATAGTTCCGGCGTAAGACCACTTCCGCATAAGGTACAGGCTATCCAAAATTTTGCGGAACCAAAGTCCCTAACCCAGTTACGTAGATTTTTAGGCCTAGTTAATTTTTACAGGCGTTTCATACCCATGTGCGCCTCTATTGTACAGCCATTAACAGATTTGCTTGCAGGAAAAAGCAAGGATAAGTCCATTACGTTGCAAGGAGATGCACTTACTGCTTTCGAAGAAATTAAGTCTGCTTTGGCAAGTGCCACACTTTTAGTACATCCCAATTCCACGGATGAGTTATGTTTGACTGTTGATGCTTCCAGTGTTGCTGTAGGCGGTGTTCTACAGCAAAATGTAAATAGTGTGTGGAAGCCAATTGCATTTTTTTCACGTAGGCTCTCTCCTACTCAAATGAGGTACAGTACATTTGGGAGAGAGCTGTTAGCAATCTATTTGTCGATTAAGTATTTTAAGCATATGCTTGAGGGTCGAGCATTTTATATACTTACCGACCACAAGCCACTAACATATGCCTTAAAAGCTAAGCCTGATAGGCATTTGCCTAGAGAGATCAGGCAGCTTGATTACATCGCCCAATTTACCACAGATATCCGTTATATCAAGGGCACAGAAAACACTGTTGCGGATTCACTGTCTCGCAGCACGTGTTCTTTAACTAATCTAGCCAGTACTCTAACTATCCCCCCTAATTCCCCCCTAAATTTAGAAGACATTGCGTCTGAGCAAGGAAAAGATGATGAGCTTATTACTCAGCTACTAGGATCATCTTCCTTGAAGCTCCAGGATATACCACTACTTGGGACAGGTAAGACTATTAAGTGTGATATGTCTACCCCCGCACCTAGGCCGTATGTCCCTTCGAAGTTCAGACGCACTGTTTTTCACTCACTCCATGATTTGTCTCACCCAGGTATTGCTGCTACTAGAAAGCTTATTTCTAGCAGATATGTTTGGCAGGGTATGAATAAGGACATTAATGCCTGGTCAAGGTCTTGCTTGCAATGTCAAAAGTCCAAAATTCATCGGCATACTCAAAGTCCTTTAGGTTCTTTTGAGTCACCAGGACGTAGATTCAGTCATATTCATATGGACATTGTCGGTCCTTTACCGCCCTCCAACAATTACACTTACCTGTTAACCATAGTAGATAGGTTTACACGCTGGCCTGAGGCCATTCCAGTTTCTGACATTACGGCTGAAACCGTCGCCAAAGCATTCGTTAGTCGTTGGGTCTCGATGTTTGGCGTACCCTCTGTAATTACCACCGATCGAGGTGCGCAATTTGAATCTGCACTTTTCCGCAACCTTAATAACTTGCTAGGATGTAAAAAGTTCAGAACCACCTCATATCACCCCATGGCTAATGGATTAGTAGAGCGGTTTCATCGCCAGCTTAAGAGCTCAATCAGAGCTCACCCTAAACCTACTGCTTGGAGTGAAGCATTACCTTTAATTCTGTTAGGCATTCGTTCTGCTTTTAAGGCAGACATAAAATGTAGTTCAGCTGAAATGGTGTTTGGTACCACCTTAGTGTTGCCTGGTGAATTTATACACCCGTCAGATCAGTCAGCCATTCCAGACGATACTTATGTTGATAGACTGAAATCTCATATGGCAAAACTACGCCCTGCTCTGACTAGGCCTACATCTCGGTCAAGCCACATTCCGAAAGATCTTACTACTTGTACGCATGTCTGGTTACGTAGCGATGGTGTTAAAAAACCCTTACAGGCACCATATTCAGGGCCTTATCGAGTCCTTGACAGAAAGGACAAGCATTTTACTATTAGCATCGATGGACGTCGTTCCACAGTAAGTATTGATAGGCTTAAGGTTGCTTATACCGAGGATTTCAGAAATACTCCTGATTCTGGCCAGGCACTGCCTTCACCAACACCTACCCCACCACCTGACCCAGCTGTTTCTACACCTCCAGTAGTGCTACACCCTGCATCTGACCATAAGTCAATTTTGAAAAAGTCAGATGATAAGACCACTACTACCCGGTCTGGTAGAAAAGTACACTGGCCGAAAAGGTACCTACAGGTTGTCCAGTTTTAGTAAATTTTAGCTTTATCGATGACTTTTTAATTCACAAGTCATCTAGGGGGGGACTAATGTAGCACTTGCACTTCAAATAATTGCATTAGAGTGCAAAATAATACATATTCATAGGTTGTTCCAGTGCAACTTGTTATTTGCATAAGCTACGTGTGCAGTGGACCAGACTGACCAATCACGCATACGACTCTTGTGTTGAGCAGACATGTAACGGTCAGGAGGTCCTCACTAGCATCAAGTCAGCGACGCAGGAAAGACGTGGACACCAACTCCGCCGAAGTTCCGAATTGACCGTCCTCGACTTTGACAATACAGTACTTACTGCACTTGAAATTACCTACCAAAATCTCGGAGATATCTACAAGAAATTATTCGTCTCACCAACACATCAGTCCTGTGTAGTCGGGCAGCAGCTGCCAGCTCGACAATTTTGCTTGGGACTGAGGTGTTGAGTGCGGCGGTAATATCAGTTCCACTACATCGCCGAGCACGAGGTCCTTACAGTGACGCCATTTTGTTGCGGCCCTGGTATTAGAGTTTTTCGTTAATGGAGGTGAGACCATTTCACTATACATCTCTAAACGCCTAACGCTTTCTGGAACTAGTCGTAGGACAAGATTAAAAACCCTGCAAGTAAATTTCATACGATGCGAATTAATAATGTCCCCAGATTTATGGTAGTATGGAAATTTGTAAATTTAAGTATTAATGCATAATCGCGTCACACATAACATAGGAAACTTAAAGACTCAATTCTCTAACCCCAAACAGTTCCAATTCTCCTAACCTTCGTACTTAAGTCCCTCCCACAATTTTCTGAAATTAATCCTCATCCAGACCCAACCTCATTTTATTGCTCAAAGGTGACTCGGCATGTATAATCAAAACACTATCAGTACATTTCATGCTGTGAAATATCAGATTTGGTACTCTGAATTGTTTGCGTTAGCTGTCAACCAAAGAGCTGAGCCAATCGAGAATTTTGGTAAACCCCTTCAAGAATTGTAGTTTGGGGTGAGCGGATTGGTCCTTTAAACTGCCAACTCTAAAATATCGTAGTTGAAGAGGTGACACAATTGAGCTGGTTGCAAAAGTGCGTACGAGAGATATTTAAAATTTTAAATGTAATTTAGTTCAGTTATACTCATACGCATGATCATACTAACAGACGGAAGTTATACTTAAAGAGTTTTGTAGACCTGACATGAGAAAATTTAGTTCTATTTGTAGAGTTGTTGACATTTGGAATGACCTTCCTGAAAGTCCATTTTTAGCTTCTACTGTTTTCAGTTTAATGCGGCGTTGGCCGGGCAGGTTTCGGGCTGGCCAGGAGATTTTGTACAGCTAAAAAGCTAAATCCGGACAGCAAGTGATGGTCTGATTTCAGTCGGCCATAACTGGGGTCCATCACCTTTAAATCTTTCGATTTCCTTGCTTACCTCTATCATGGATGGTTGTACACTAATTTGTATCTTAAATTCTCCAAGTTCACTAAATATGATGGTTTGAAATTCATATAAACAATAAATAAAGACGGTTTTGGGCTGATGGACCCCACTAATGGCGGTCTACAGTCACTAAATACAAGCGCTAATCGGATTCGTCTATATTAATTAGCTGGGTAGTATGGCAGACACTCATAGCTTTTGATTGTTGTTATAGTTGCTTAAGACACAGATAAAGATAGACCTGCGTCCACTGCGGTTCCTAAGATATCCTGATGAAAGTATAAACTACCTTGCGTTAATGCAGTAGTTCATCATTCTACTTTCAACATCTTGGAATTCCTAGTAAATATTTACGCTTCCCTCAAGTTTTTGCTCAAAATAAAATAACGATCATCGATTTTGAATTAGCCATAACCAATAAAAAATATGATAATTCAACTCAAAGTTTTTTCCTGTGTTAAATTCCGTTGGGGCCATATCTCTAAAAAATAAGACATTATAGGCACAGGTCTAAATGTAATATCGCATATCTGATAAAAGGTAAAACAGGACTGGAATTTCCCCCTCATAAAGAGGCTATACACATCCCCACCTCGTCAGATGGACTCAAATCGGTAAGGGATTCATCTGTACCGGCTGGGCTGTTAACCTTTAACTCTATACGGTTCATTCAGTTTAAAGTAAGATGTCCAATCAAATTGACGCTTAGCTTGTGAACTGGGTATCTCTCTCACTGTATACTTGTATACCATCCTCGCCCGTGTGAAAGAACCTTCCAATGATACATTGTCTGCAAAGAAATTCCCACAATTTTTAAAAAGTCAAAACTTTCAAAATAATTCATTCTTAGAAATTAGAGCTTCTTGCTTTATTTGTTTGCTGAAATTGTATAAAGAGACGAAAGATTAATTTACACATTCTTAAAGACTGCGATAATTTGAGATACTTATCTTGAACTACTTCTCACATATGCTTTGTTTTCTATTTGAAATGAGTTGCTTATGTGCATGACCTTGAAGAATATTTTTTTCTGTGAATAATATGAAAAATGGGAGTGGCTTCGACTCTCACGGTGTGATCAGAGATGAATTATAGCTATGTTTTCACCCGACTAATTCTAATGAAATAAAAACTTCCAACATTTAATGATGAGGTTATTCCGCTCTCTTTCATCGGAAAGGAGAATTGTGTAAGACAATTTTTTTCAATTGATTTTCAAATTCTCGACTCTGGGTAGTCATCAACGGCAGTACAAGTTTCTAAGTGTGTTCAAGTTCACTGGAAGAAAACAGAATAATGAGGTATTCATTTCATTTTGATAATTTAGAAAAATGTTTTCCCACATAATAAAATTCATTTGTTGTCTTCACAGCTACTGACAATATACGCACTCTCTCGAATCAATCGACAGTAAAAGGGTGTGATGAAAAGGTTGGTGATAAAAATATCCTTACATTTCTTCACTGCGCTGCCCACCTTACCTTCGTAGCAGGTATAGAATAAGCACTCCTTTTGTCTTAGATATATCAATTATATCACGTGGTATTATAAGTGCAGCCAAAAAAAGGGGAAGGGGTATTACACGTCCGCCGAGCAGGCAATGACCGACTGGAACAGTCGCGGGGTCAAGTCGAACAATATGATGTGTGGATGTGCGCATGAATCCACCACGCCAAGAATATCGACATTTTGCAAGAAATTTGTTTGCCAAAAATCCAGCCGGCAGACCCAACAAGGTCATAAAATTCTATAAACGACGAGGATGTGGTAGTCCTGTCCCGTGAAAATTGTCTCATCTAGAGGGGAACAAAGGAGGCCAAAGTCCCTGTCGAATTTTATTTTTTTTATAAGTAATGGAACAAAAAAAATAATAATTTAAAACAGGTGGTGCACATGCTTATTTCTCATCTGCCATTTAGAAGTTTCAATGTGTCAGTGTAAATGTTAACACCATGAGCACCACTTTCTCGTATCTTTTACAAGTTGACAAAATTTTCGGGCACTCCGCTTTCTTTTTGTCTGTTTGATGTATTTATTACAGCTTCTGAAACGAATTTACGTTATTTATGGGTCAGAGTTGGTTGGTTGTTCCTGCATGTGCATAGGCTAATGAGATCACGGAGGAGCTGTTACAACCGATAATGTAAAAATTAACCGGAGTCTAGTATTTAAAAGTTCAAAAGTTTTTCGCTCTTCTCTTCATTTGCAAGTCATGTTTAAAAAAACCTGAAAGCTTTATCCGATAACCAGGGAGCAGATTTCCTTTGTAATTGGCAAACGGAAAGGAAATTACATTTCCCATGTAATTGGGCAACACAGTCTGCCTACAACTTTTGTGGTAGAAAGAGTTAATCCCAGTTATCAAACATTTCGGCAAATCTGTCGGGCATTCGCATGCATGATTAACACCTTTTAAACCTTTGATCGTTATATATAGGGACATAAAATGACACGGAGATTTTCTGACATAGCTACAGTTCAAGCCCACGATACTTTTTGAGGCCAACAATAATTTACTGGAAGACACCCTTATTTGAAAATTAGAGGTAGCCTACATCCCCACTCTCTGTTTGCATGGCCGGGGTCGGAATGCGTTGTAGTTTGAACGAATTATGGACGTATTTCAAACGTTTTCTCTCACAAATTTTACTCAAAATACCAAACATTTGAGTACGTTTGGTACACTTTAATCCTTGGTTCTATAATTTTATCCTTCAATATGCTCTATATCGCTTTGAGATTGTTTAAAGGTGTGGTGTGAGGTTCCACAAAAGTTCTACAAAATTTTGGTCCCCTTTTCAGCCTGGCAATTTCGAAGGTTTACACACCATAGGCCTATCTCAGTTACACCGTCATGGGAAAACTGGGACACTTGCTCAAATCGCCTACTCCAAAGGTTTTTAAGTTTTTTGCCCTGTAGGGGTAAGGTGAGGAATGCATGTTTCTCCTGACTAATGGGTTTATTTTTCTATCACAAAGAGTTCTCAAACTAACAAAATTTTTCGGGAGCTCGTTACAATTTACCCGAATGTTGTCCTTTTATCTTTATGTTCTAGTTAGAACTTTCGGAGAAGCACGGCATCAAAACTAAAAGCTTACGAATCCTCAGATAGAAAAGGTAGAAAACTCCACTTGTAATTTGCAGATGGGCTGTGATGGGAAATTGAAACTGTCTCGATGCAGACTCTCAATTGCAAGTTTTGATACAGAAATGGCAAGGAATACAAAATTCCAGCACGGTTCTTACCAATTCGTCGTGGTTTGCTACTCCGTACCGTTCGTTAACCATAATCGAAGGGATACAGTGATACAGTTTACACTTTTTCCGAGGATGGCAATATTTCGGAAATAGGTCATCTACAGTTTGGCAAATCCCCTCCTTTGCAACAAAAAACGTTGTGTATGTCGTATTTTTCGAAAAATATGTCCCTTATGGAAGAAATTACATGGCACTGAATGCGTCATAATAGCCAATATTTGATAAGCACGGCTTTAAAAAGTTATGCATACCTACACATGCAGGCTTTAAAAACATCGCGATTCGGGAGAAAAGTTTTGGTCACATTTGTCGGGCAGGCGGTACAGGTCCCTTATATTGACTAAGACTCCTAAGCCCTATGCTTAAATTTTCGAAAAATTCTCAAGAAGGAGAGGACGATTATACCCTGTGGGGATTTCAATGACTGTCTCGTAAAGTATAGACTCTAATCATAACCAGAATGCAAGGCATTCATACTCGCGAATGGAGGTGGTCTTTGCCGGTTCTAGTGATATTAACGAAAAGCTGCTAAACTTAGCAACTCCCAGACGGCAGTAGGTTCCATTTTTAGATTCTTTGGTATGATACGACCTCGGAATCGAACCCAGGCCTTCCGCGTGTTAGGGGATGCTCTATCGTTGGACCAAACACGTGATTTTTTTATAATGAGGAGGTTTGCGCATTTCAGAAAAATACATCAGTGTTGAATATTTATACAGGTGAAACATTAGTGATGGGAGGTGAGGGGAAAAGAAATGTTTATGATACAAGCTCGAGTTTTAGAAAAGTGTATATGAGTAAAACGTATATATAATATAAAAATTGACTGAATAAAACAAGTAGTGGAAGATATTATCTACTAGATCTAGAAAATAGACGTGTTTAGATTGCAGAAGGATTATTTTATTAATAATTTCCGGCCGAAGCCAAAACTGTCAGAATGTCACGCATATTATTGGAAGTTCAAAATATCAAAATTTCCTCACAAATGACAATTTCAATATTTTTTAACTTCCTTAGTGTTCTCACACTCTAAAAAATATTTAAACGATTTTGTTTAAAAATTAGGATACTCACGAAAATGAGTATTTCTACTCAAAATAAGTGATTACTTCAACTCAGTTTGTGTAAAATTTTGCACAAATTCAGCAATTTGTGTAAACTTTTGCACAAATTCAGTTGAAGTACTTACTTATTTCGAGTAGAAATACTCATCTTCGTGAGTATCCTAATTTTTAAACAAAATCGTTTAAATATTTTTTAGAGTGGAGTATTGTTCGATGGCAGTGCTTATTACGGTTCGACAGTTCACCCTGATCACTTGTGAACGCATCGCATGATCACCAACAAAGCAAGCATATGCTTCCAAATCAGAAGAGATGTAACTTAGATGTCGTCTTGGCTAATGAGGTTTAAGGGTAGAGAGAGATAACTACGCAGTCTTTTATTTTGCTACTCCTCATCAGAGATCTCTCTTCCCATTCCTACTATAATTGTCAACAACAAAAACAGTATAGAATTTCTCACCGGCCTCCTCTTTCTTTGGTTGGATAAGAGCGCAGCTTGTGGTCTTTTCCCTTACAGTACGGTTGCTCAAAGGAACCGTTTTTAGTTTGTCTTACAAGATTGCTAAATCTAATGATATCGTACCGTCAAGTACAGTCACCAATGAAAAAAATCTAATGTGAGAATATTTACAAAATGCAGAACAAAAAACTTGGGTAGGTGTTGACTAAGTTATTTAGATGCGGTTAAGCATACAGGTATATAGGTCCTGCGCATGGCACATTTGAATTTCAACTGAAACACATCAAAATCTCGAAATGGCTTTTTCAAGCCACGGTTGCAATAGATATCATCAACTGTTTCATATGTCGCCCGGCTGATCATGTAGTCACCGGCAAAGCAAGCGCCTATTCGTAAGGGCGATTCATGTTTCAGTTGAAACCTCTAGGTCAGAAGAAAACTACGCAGTTAATATTGCGCAATTTTCGCATCCGGGAGACTGCGTTTTCTTATCCGTTCTCTATTCCTAACCCTCTGTGACGGTCTTCAGTTCTGAAAAAAATAAAATATAACTTTAGTTTGTCGCTCTTGTTACAGTTATAAGTTGCTTCATTATGAAAAGAAATCCCCCTTTCAATGTTTTTCTTTAAACAACGCCTAAACTTTAAAGTCAACAGGTTGCTCGGATGTTTCAAACTGTAAGAAAAGAAGGGTAACGACCATGTCATAAAGAACGGCAGTTGACAAAAACTATAGAAAGGGCTTCTGAGAACCCTATACAGTCGTTCCAAGAACCATGTGATTGAAATATCCCTCAAGTAAAATGCCTCAATGTGTCATGAAACCAGAGACATTCTTAAAAAAAATTATCTGTATTGATGGTTAACTCCTTTTAATTTACAAAGACTTACAAAGTAACAAAACCAACAAGGTACAGATTGAAAACACTGTAACAAGTCCATAAAGCGACTGCTATACTTCGCATTCGGTCGTAAAAACGAAACGGCGCGCTTCTCTCGCATGTGTACACCTTCTGCCGACGCCGGTTAAGCTATTTGTGGTATGCTTGAGAACGTGGTTCTCACAAAGTGGTTATCACATGGTGTCAATACTGACAGACTGACTATAAATATAACGTTTTAGATGCTTTCTGCGCGGTTCCGGTGACCCTTAATTCCTAGCTACGGATCTGTTGAGATGGGTGGAGAAAGTGGAGGACACGTCCCGCAAACGATGGAGTAACTTTGGAACTGATACCAATTTTAAAGTGTCTATATGTTGAATATCGTATGTCGGGGCATTTACCTTATTTTTATCCCCACCACTTTTGACTCCGCAGTTACGCCACTGCTTATTCACCGAGCAGTTTAGAAGTTTGCTCTCTCCTAATAATATCCTTGGCGTGAAAATTCATTGAGCAGTTACGAAGTTTGCTTTCTCCTTAAATATAGACTTGGGGTGAAAACTAAGGCACCTAGAACGTATAATTGAGTAAGATGGGGTTTAACGGCTCCGTTTCTAACGTGTCTTTGAGACACTCAATATTTTTACAAATGTGATGTTGTTTTAAGTACTGCGGAGTCTCTTCTAAACAGAAGAAAAAAAAACTTTTATAGATATTAGTGTTTCGGTAGAACAACGAGCCCACGGACTGAAAGGCAGCTTGTGGAAACTATACTTCTATTCAATCAAAATATCTTAAACTCGCATTAAACATTTTGAAGAAAATGTAATACTGAGTGGAATAAAGTGCGAGTAGCGCACGAAAAATTTGCTATTCAAGAAAAAAGTGCTCAACAAATTAGAAGAATCTGTCACATCAATCGCAAAATATTTGACTAGCCTACAAATTTAAACAAAATAGTGAATCGGCTACACAAATGTTTCTTCATGCCTCAGATATTGGGGGTATTTGATCATGATGCCCCCCTCAAAATATATTGGGGGGAAAATGTCCATCCCTCATGATATCCGTCTATGAGAGAATTATCATATTTTTTAGTGCAACCCTTCCGTCATAACGGGGTAGCACAGAAAATAAAAAGTGACTAGCTATCCCAAAACTGAGTAAGTTTTATATATAATGAGTCAGTGTTCTATGGAGGGACCTAATGATTCTATCCCTGTCTTTCACATTTTAGTATGGAGGCGGTCATTATGTTTTGTGTTATTTTAAGGTCTCGATTTAAGATTTTAATGTGATAATGTGCTACTTTGTGAAGATAAAGATGAAACCTGCTAGAGCTAAATAGCAAGCAATCTTACAGAGGGAAAAAGTTATGGAAATTATTATCGATAGGTGTACATTTTTGGCATCTGGAAATCAAGATAAGTACACGAGGAAACATTAATTTACGTATTTTACATCATGTGACCACACTGAAATAGTCATTAATTAAGTACATTGCAAGAAATAGCCAAGACAAAGGGTCTGCTTGGCTTTCTACATACCGAATTCACAATAAAAAAGTAGCCTAAAGCTCGGCTTATTTGATGCAATTTTCTGGCTTTTGAGACCACGAAAGCACAGAAAAAAGCATTTTCATTAGATTATCGTGCAGTGTCAAAAATTGCCATTTATCATGAGAATGGTCACTTGAAGAAAAGCAAAATGGAAACTGCTCATTTAAACTCTTAAACCATTACCACTATGATAACAGTTTTATTTTATTTTAACCTCAGTGTTTTCTTGAAATGATTTTGAAAAACGTTGTTGAAGCTATTTTGGTATTTTTTATAAACTCTCTTCACTGTCTACGTTGACAATTACCCAGCAATAAGAGGGCTATTTTTGCTACAATTATTGTTGCGCCCTTTGCAACATCTTTTATTGGCCTTGAAGGTGTATTTAATGTCAGGCTATTTTGTAAGCTTATAATCACGCTGTTGTGGTGTTGGAGCAGTTACCTTAGAACAGCAACAACATTCATTAGTGCGTATAAAGCATCAAGATACGTTTGGGCAAAAACTATCCTTATATTACAGAAGATGACCCTTTTCATCAGAATAAAGTGCAGAAAGTATAGTTACTGCATGGTGGCTGTTTGAGCGTTTTGTTACCCGGGCCTTAAAACAAAGCTATTAAATTTTACCAATAATGGTGCAAGAGTAAAGTATTTTTAAAACCTTAAAAGGACGCCGACAGACGATTTTGGTCCGTCGGGGGGGGGGGGGCGGAGGCGACCTCCCCCTGATCATATGGCAGCTTCGCCACAGTGACGTAATAGGTCAAAGGTCAACGGGTTACACTCTGCGTGTTTTAAGCTGATGGCGAGATGTAAGCACACGCAAATACAGTGTACGTGCTATGCGCCGCCATCGCAGCGCTCATATGTTTTGTTACCAGTTGACCTGAACACAAAGGTCACGCACGCATGCGCATGAACAAACTTCAAATTCATATATTCGTTGTTTTGCAAGAAAGCTCATTAGTGGAATACCAAATTTAGGTGGTGACCGGACTCTCATTCAACCTTTTAACTACCAATAACTGGACAATAGTCATCAAATTTCCGTATTTGAAATAAGTACCCACCCAGCGTTGTTGAAAATCCCGGACATATAGAGCGATCCCTTAATAGCTCCCTTGTTTAGTCAGCATTTAGAGTATGTAGTCCATATCACGAAAAAAATGCCGCAAGGTCTTCCATAATCCTCATTAATGGCATAGTGGTGCTCTCTTGTGGTTCCTCTGATGTCATTGACCGTGTTCCTGAACCCTTTCTAGCCTGAGGGACGAGCTTCTCGCAGACATTTACCAGTTTCTTTTTCGTTTACTCTACAGTACAATGACAGACTCTATAGTCACTACCGATTTTTGGAGCGAAAAGCCCTTTCAAGAAGTAAATTGGTACCACGAGGCCACACCGGGTCAGATTTTGTCCGTCTACATTACCACTTTCTCAAGATTAGGATTCGGTATCCTTGCCACAGCGATAAACATCGCCGTGCTTATTATGCAGATAAAACAGAAAATGTTTCTCAAAACTCAGTACGTATTTGGAATTACTTTGACAATTGCACAGATGTTCTTCGCTGTATCTTTACTCCTGGAGACCTTTGGGTATCTCTTCAAGTTAAGACCCATTCCTCTTGCGTTTCCCTCGCTGACCATTACATCAGGTGTGCTATCAAATTTTTCCATGATTGCTGTTGCCGTGGATCGATATTTAGCTTTGTATGCCATACCCTTTAAGTACAAGCAAATAATCACCATCAAGATGTATGGCCTTATAGCTGTCGGGATTACCATCGTGTCCATTGCTACCGGCTTTACCTTAATGTACGGGCTCTCGGATGATTTTCACGATCCACCTGTTGCTCTGGTTTCCCTGGCTGTTCCCATGGTAATGATGACCATCACTGCTGCGATATATGTCATCGTCGGGTACTATTTGGCAAAGTCTCACAAGCGTCTTGAGCTAAACGCAGAAACGAAATCGCGACGGATTCGCCAAACGAGAAAGATCATCTTTACATTTGCCGCCATGCTGGTAAGCGATGCAGTGCTTCTCCTACCGCTAAGAATGTACACCTTTTACCTGTGGTTTCAGTACAGACATACAACTTTAGAGTATAACACCTTTAAAACAGTTATAATTTCAAATGTACTGTACGATATTTTCGCTGTTAATTACCTTGTCAATCCAATAATTTACTGGCGCCAACTGATCGGAAATATTCTACCCGCACTTCGTCGTACGGTCAAGAAAAAAGAACCCCCGAAATCAACAGCCAGTGTTTCCACACTTCAATTTAGGTTACCTGAAATCAAATCCATAATTTCCTGAAATCGGTTATTTCCTGACCATGCAGTTCATTACGCTAAATAGTAAAATACGCTACTTGACCCATAAACATGAACACAGCAGTGGTGTAGCTAGAATATTTTCCAGAGAGGGCAAAGGTATGAAATTTCCCCAAAACTTTTCAGGGTCAATGTATATGTATCTCCTTTTTAAAAATATGCAAATTTAAAAGTATAACAACATTATCGTGTCATTATGTCATATTACCCGTCTTTTAATCTTAATGTATAACATAGAACAATTGGAAACTTTCAAAGAGGAGGGGTGCACCCCTCCTCTTTGAAAGTTTTTGGCGTTTTCAAGGAGCTAGATGCAAAAAGGTGCAAGATTTTCGACTTTGACAGGGAAAGTGTTTGAAGCTGAATTGTGATGGTTCATGAGGACAAAACTGGAACTTTTGTGTCTTTACATGCATTCTTATGCCATTCACGCTACCTTACGAAGTAAAACTTGTCATTAAATTTGCATACTTTTAGGAGTCAAAATAAAAGAACATCAATCGGTATCGGCGAAAGGGAGCTTCTTAATTTGCGGGGTTTTTTGCCACAAAAGGTTATTCTGTTGTAAAGATTATCTAAGCGGAGCGCCACCATTAATTGAAGCGGAGCGTCTACTAGAGAAAATTTTGAAAAAATCAGACCCCTCAGATGGTCAAATTGGGTATTCATGCTCATAAAGAAGATCTAAACATGCAGTATTTATTTTTATTTGGTCTCTATGAAATGGTCTTGATTCTTTTCGGGGAAACTTTACAAAGAATTACAACGCTAAAGCCTCTGTATTGTGACTCTTGTCTAAATTGGAAATTGAAAAAAGGCCGTGGCCGGTTCGACTTGATGCAATAGGTTGGAAATGGGCCATAAAACTGTAACTAACTTGGTTAAATTAAAGATCCGCTGAATTGATGATATTGTCTGTGACTGATTGAACGCCCATCTGTTAATGATTTTACCCCTAACATCTCTTGCTTGATAAATGGCAAACTATTTCTCACCGCACCTGAACACCCTCCGCTTCCCAACACCCCCGTCTTGTACGTCTATGCCGGCCGAGGAAGGATTCTATTGAGTGGTTCTCCGTTTTAAAAATTCTTAGAAAGATATGTGTCCTTGTGCATTGGTGCCACCAGTGGGATGTAGAGGCTACCTTTTAAGTAAAAATTGGAATTTGAAAGAATTTGCCTATTTGTAGGAATGAAAAAATGGCATCACCGAGGGGCCTTGCAGAGACAATCCTTCCCCTTTAAAATTTTTTGAAAAATTGGGTGTTCTTACATGCAATCTGGTGTAACATATGCTATCTTTTGAAGTAAAATCTGTGTTATCAAAGTATGGCTACGTATTTTTTTTAACAAAAAAAAATGGCCCAATTCCGCCCCCCCCCCCCCAGCTTCGTACGCCACTGAAAGGAGACCTGATAGTGGCTCGATCACACAGGATATCCTAATAGAACAGCAGTCTGTTAAGTGTAGAAGGCTACATTCACCCTAGTAAGTTCTAGCCTAGGACAATTTATTCATTGACCCGTTGTTTGTTACTAGGGAGTTGTAACTAATCACACCTCCCTGTTGTTACACCCCAGTGGAACAGGAAGCTGTTTTCCCGAAAGAGCCTGTAAGCCTCCAAGGATTGGGCTAACTAACAAAATTTAAGTGCGCCCACACAGTAGATTCCGTTTATTTCAATTTCTAGACTAACATCATGTTTGTCTTAAGCCATGGATTGTTTCAGTCCCATCCATGGCTATGTACACAGAGAAAAATCGGTATAGTTTAAACCCCTACCGCGACTAGCTTGTAGGACAATATATCCTCGAGGGTCTACGTTAGTGACTTGTCAATTTTCACATCCTTTCACCGAATTCCCAAAGTGTACAACGCAGAGACTGTACAAGGGGATCATTTTCTTAAAGAGGCTCATTAAGTTGGTTCATGATATTCAACAAATTTTTCCAAAGAAGTTTTCTTCACAACCAATGACAAATGATCGAACTTAGAATATAACCATATCCTTCATAAAATAACTTTTTTATGAGTGATTCCTTAATGGTTCAGTTCCGATTTCAAAATTTCGTAACCAGACACTTTTTCAAATATGCACAAAACGGTTACAAGCCAGAACACTACAAAATTCAAAATTTCCACTTTTTCTGTGCTATTGGATATGACAGTTGACTGATTATGCTAACTCTAAGCATTGTCATGTAGTAGTGACCCTTTAAACACTCCCATTAGGTTACGGATAGCAATTCAATGAGCCTCTCTAACTAACTGGTTGACTAACTGACTGACTGACTGACTGACTGACTGACTGACTGACTAACTGACTGACTAAACTAACTAAACTAACTAACAAACTAAACTAACTAAACTGACTAAACTAAACTTAACTAAACTTAACTGAACTTAACTGAACTGAACAAAAATAAACTGAACTGAACTAAACTAACTACACTAACTAAACTGAACTAACTGACTAAACTAACTTAGCTTAGCTAACTAACTTAACTAACCTAACTAACTTAGCCTAACTAACCTAACCTAACTAACCTAACCTAAGTAACCTAACCTAACCTAACTAACCTAGCCTTACTAACCTAACCTAACTAACCTAACCTAACTAACACTCCTCAACAATCCCATATCGTCAGAATGTGATCGGCAGATGCGCCCTGTATAGGTGTTTCTTGATTGGCTGTGGCATGGCCATTGTATTGTATCGATTGTATTCTTCATTCGGGCAGCTCCCTGCTGTTGCATTTCCCTGGTTCGGGTTATGAATTAGGTAAGGGATTAGGGTTATCGTTAGCCAGTTAGGAAATTTCTTGTTAAACAGTGCGCATCGCCCTGATTGAATAAGTGGCATGAGAATTTTACAAACTTCGCATTCCCCACAGAGAGGTTTTATTCTTATTACCCTCAAGGTCATCACAACATTTTGAAAAAAGCAAAGAAAAGCAAAACACTCCTTGTCAATGTGAACGATGATATAACCTCTGCTGCCCTTGAGATCAGTTTGGAATTTGTTTCCTGATTTCTCGAGAATATGTCCGATTTGAATGGAAGTTTTATCACATTGTGTAGATTAGGTTCCTCTTTCACAAATGAAAGAGAACATTTTCCTTAAGTTTCCACTGGATTTAACTATGACATGTGCTCCAAACAAAACATCACCGAGATTAAAGGCAGACATTGCGATTATAATCAGCCAATAGTTTTCGGTGTTCCCTCTTTCGCTATTTACCTGTAACTTGCACGGCAATTTTACTGCGCTAATTGTGAATTTTCCAAAATGAAAGTGTTTCTAAAATGATCGACAGGAAATCCAAAAAATTAACTCTTAAAATATATGCAATAAACACCTTCCAACTTTGCTTGTCTAAAAAAAATATAAACTTATTTGATATGCGTTAAACACCTTGCACGAGAGGGTCATTTTGATAGAGGGCAAGCATGAGTTGAGTGCTTCTTTTCTTCCATCCCTTTCTTTTCCTTCTCTTTTCACATTTTTCTGAGTATTTTAGGATGCGGTTACCCCAGCTTCCCCTCCTTCCATGAAATGCCTGTAAGAGTTTTCCGATCATAGCTAAAGCAGGGAGCTACATTTTTTGTCCGTTGTCCGAACGACAAAATTGCCGAAGGCGGCTAGTTCATAGGCGCTTGTGACCGAAGAGGCAATCACGATCATTACTGGAAATTTGGTCTATACTTTGTAAATGAGTTTGTCAGACTTAACAGTGTGAATCAGTAGAAATGTTAACCTTTAAATTACATAATTATTAAAAATATGCCATTAGGAAGTACTTAGCAGCTTTAGGAGATATTCTCTAAATGCAAAAGACGGAAATTATAGGGACGGATCTGAATTAAGACGGAATGTTCACTCTAAAAAGAGTGAAAATGGCTCTACTTGGACTGAATTTTCACTCGAAACTTAGATCCGTCCCTAATTTCCATCTAAAAAGGAGTGATTTTTCACTCTTAAGGTTTAAGAGAGTAATGTCCCTTACAAATATCATATATTATGAGCAAGTGATGAGAATATAATCTTTTCAAAAGTTTCGAACACTTTGAAAAGCGACTCCGAGTCAAGCACGTTTCCCGTTGCTCAGCTTTGATGGGAATTAGTAGTAGTACTCTAGATGGGAAGTCACGCTCTCTTTGGGCCGTATAAAGACATCATAGCCATCATCACAAAGCAATCCAGCTTTACCTCCTTTTTTAATGGCAACGGTACTTTGAACTGGATATGAATATTTACAAGTAAGCAACATGAAATTACTGTTGTAAGGTAATACCTTGTTAAATCACAAAAATTTCACTTAAAGTAAAGATTCCTTCAAACATGCTTTTAAAAGAACGTTTAACCATAAACAGGTGAGTTGTACACATATTTTATCGAAATCCGTGGCAATTTGATGATAATCACGAACTTAAACCAAATGCACAAAGTAATTTGTAAAATCCAAGGCTTATTAAGACTGGAATTATCAGTTTTCTCCATTTGTTACAATGATATTCAAAGCAAATACCCTTGAACTTCTAAGTCGAGGTCTTATTTCAAGTCTATGAAATATACTGTTAAGAAATTCATTTTACTAATATTAATGTTAATTCAAAAAGCAGAATTGCCATAATTGTTGAAAAATTTTGTCAAGTGCAGACGACTTTGAGGTTACTCCTCGAATAACAATGGATCATATTAAGGGAAATGCCAGTCAAGTCTAAAATACTGTGTGACTTTTTTAATTTTTCTTTCTGAGTCCATGTGAATGGAAATACGTTTCTTCATCATTTTAAAGTCTAAAATAAATTTAAAAAGAAAATATTATGTTTTTATTCAATAGGATAGCACTTGTTCATTTTTTAGGATTGGTAAATCAATGTCTACAGTGTGTTTATGTGAGGTCGTAATTTGTTAGCCACGCCCACTGCCGGGCAAAAATTTTCATCTCTTCGTTTGTAAGCTCAATACGCCATTTTACTCCCTCGTGGCCATGTTGGAGTAGATGCAACCACGTAGTAGACCACACTCGACCTGTCGACACGCTTGCTGGTTGAATGCTTTCCACAGTGCACCATGTGCAGTGCGTTAACTACCAAACCAAGTGTACGTGACGTGATTGTCCTCCAGTCATGTGGATCTGTGATTTAATTGCAAAACCTTTATGCGAAGTTGCGAACTACACTACAGTTTTTGCCAGGCAGGCACGTGTTACAGATTTAGGACGATGACGTCATGGATTCAAACTTAACGAGTGTCCGCATTCTCTTTTTACTATCATGTAACAAATATGGGCACGACAGAAAAGAAAAAATCGGGGGAGACTATCTGAGGGGGTACCATCATCAGTTGGCACGGTATGTTCAAAAAAGAAGAAATTTTCCCATGGTAACCACTTTTTGTGAAACTTGTCAAATATTGAGGGGTCCCCTACTTTTCACTGGGAATTCAGTCTCCAGCCCCAAATCCCCCAGTTCCGTCACCACTGAATGAATATGGGCCGATTACTTTAAGTGTTTCAATGAGTATACCGCATGAACTTCCTTCACATTGATTCCATTTCATAAACTTAAAATCAACAACGTTGATAAGCTATAAGTTTGTTTGCTCTAAAAAATTTAAAAGACACGACTGAATATGTTGCCAATAGTTAGCATGCAAGAAGCATGTACGGGCTCGGGAGCTATTCAGTTGGGGCAAAAAATGCCCGAAAAATGCAATCCTGCATGAAAGATTAAGTGGAACGCCATGATTAGTTGGCGCGGAGCGTACAGAAACGTTTTCAAGAACAAGACCCCTCACAGTGTCAGACAGTCGGATGCAGCGTTTCCTCGGGCTTTTGAGCAGAACCTGCAATACCTGCTGTAATCCTGCAAGAACTCCTAGCTAATCGGTTGGCAAGGAACGAAAGGAACCCCATCAGCTGAAAATAACATTTCCAGACTTCCAGGCAACCTATCAGCAGTTGTTGTTTCATAATCCAGCCCAACTGCACAAGCGAAGGCTAAACGGAGCTCCCCAATCAGTTGGCGCGAGACTCGCACATATAATTTTGAGAAATTGCAACCCCCAGACAGCCGGATTTGCATTCCTCACCCTTGTATATATAATCTAAACAGTCTCCCCCTGTCCCGATCTCGAACTCCTGTAGGGGCAAGTGTCCGTTGTCATCGCAACATGAGTAAAATGCACGGACTTCCTATATACATCGACAAAGCACGTAACGCGTACACACTGTTAGTAGATTGTCGCCACCGACTGGGACAAAAAAGGCGAACCAAGATGGCCGCAGTAAAAGCTATTATTGGTATGATTTCACGACGACTCTGTAATATTTTGAACAAATTAGTTCAACTTGAATGACTAACAATATCTTACCCCTGCAAAATGTGTAGTAATTTTAACCTTACCTCGTATTATTTCGAAAATATTTCAAATTTCTAGCAAAATCTGTTGGTTTACATAAGCAAGTCCAAATTTTCAAACAAAACCATAGCAGATCGACGGCCATCTTGCTGAGCTTTCTCACATTTACCGTAGCGACAATCTACCATGCAGCATGCCCTGTCCGTGTATAGGAAGTCCGTGGTACAATGTTAATGAAATGTATTGCTGTTTTGGAAACTTTGTACATAAAGCTCACGAGAACTAGTAACTATTTAACTCTTACCGAAAATCTGTTTAATTACCATGTATGTGTCAGGAGTTGTAAATGCATATACAGCAAAACAAAAATCTTGCCTTTTCACTCAGTTTTATCTGTTTATAAAGGAATTAATTTCCACCAACTGACCAAAACCGTTTCTTGTAGATACAAAAAATGCATTCGATGAGTTTTCAAGAGTAGCGGTATGTATTAGAGTTGTATTATCATTTTAGATCATTTTCTCTTTTGAGGGTAACTGTTATATGTTTAATATAAGTCTTTCTCATTTTCGTGAAATGAAAATAAATTCGAATAGAAATTTATTGCCATCAATCGACTTAAGTTTCTAATAATAGCTTTGTCGAAAATGTCAAGAAAAGCTCGACGCATGAAATGGTTTTAAGGGTAGGCTTGCGCTACAGGTTTCAAGTCATTATCACGTGATAATTATTCATTGTATGTAACTAATCGTAGTCATTAGCTGTTATCCAGTCCATCATAGCCACAACGCCGTTATATGCCTCCTCTCCCGTCGGTATGATCTGGTCAGCCGGTAGGAGGAACCCATATTCACCAGTGTCACGGAGTTCCACAGTATACGAGTACGTGGCTCCCGGAGTACTGGCGTAACCGTAATCTTTGCTCGTTCCAGCAGATACATCTGAAAAAAAGAACAAAGACACCACAGCAATATGGTGCCAAGTAGACGCTTTAATGGTTTACTCAAAACAACAATATTTTACAAAAAAAAAACCCCGACATTTAGCTGATAAGTAACATTTTCTTCAGTCGCACTGTAAATTGTGGTATGTTTTTATTTTTTTCATAGACGACACTACGCTGCGCTGTGTGTCTGTTGAACATTTTGACGATTCGACGTTCAAATACTAAGGTCCTATAAAGCTGCCGCACGTGCGTAGGCATAGAGACGAATCCGAACAGCTACTAGTACTGGCTGTTGAAGGCGGTCAGTAGTGGGGTCCTTCAGCATTAAACCTTCTTGAAGTCATTGTCTACATGCAATGATAAACCCTCATATTCGAGTAAACTGGAAGAATCAAGTCGTGTTTTAGTTTATAATCATCCAGGACAATGATACATTTTGGCAAAGAATTTGAAAAATTAAAGCTTGCATACCCAACTTTATTACAGCCGAATTAATCAGACAATCACTTCACTGATAAGATTCGTCATACGCGCTTTTCGCATGGCTCTCAAGTTTGAGGACAACCCTTGTCCTTAGAAATGACGGTTGCTAATGCCTGGTTGTGACGTCACTGAGAACTACCTAGAGATGACATGCATTCTGCTGGTGCTTTAAAGTGGCTCATGCCAACAGGAAACCGCTCATGCCAGATGTATGGATCTTTTTTTATTTAAATAGCACCTACAAAGGATCCAAGAGGTGTGCATTTTCGAATCAGAAGAGGAACTCTAACAATTCAGGCAGGCTTCCCTGCTTGACAGTTTCAGATTTTCCGACTTCTTAAAGTAACCTGAAGTGAATGTTTATGTTAGCTTTTTGGGGGAGGGGTGTGAGGGGTGGGACCCTGTAACCCCGTTCCCAGAAGAACTTTTTTGGTTCACATTGATCAAAAGAACATACTATAGAGTAAGGACCATCTCAATATTATGGAGAACGACCTTACTTTTGACAAACGTCAAATATATTCTTCATAAATTGTCTCATAGTCACATGGACGAACGTAGTGCAAGGAATCGGCGACTCAGAATACCCCCTCTACACCATACACACCTACCCTTATACAATAGCTTACACTCGCTTGTCCATCGATGGAATAGGATGTCCGCACCCATTTGAGAATTTTTTGGATACTTACGTGCCCTGAAATGCATGCAACGTGGTGCAACATTGTCGAAGTCGAATTTTTTTGTCCCATTACAAAATAATTGTTTTCAGGTTTCAAAGTTGGGGACATGGCAGTCCATGGCCCCTTCTGGGTACTCCAATGAACCTAAATGCATAGAAAGGCATTATTAACTTACATAAAATGTCAGTTCCAACCCCATGTATGTAACCTCCTGGTACATTATGCGTTTCATTCATTGCCTTTGCCATTGCTCCTGCTGCGGCAACCTGGAGAGATATAAATTCAATATTGTAACAACACATTTGTATTAAAGGGACCATCACGGTTACCAGAATTACAAAGCAAAACTTTTGAGGACTCTGGAAGACTTTGGTTTGGAGATAAAGTAGAAAAACTAATTTACAGAAGCAAGTGGAGGAAAACGATCTCTTTTAGGAAATTGTCAAAAAATAAAATGCAGAAAAGTGATATCATATGAAGGATGGTCATTTAGAGAAAATAAGCCGGTAATGATGGAGGGATTCAAATAGACATGCAATATACTTTATCAGTATATCGTTGTTCGATTGTTCTTTGATTTAACCGTTTTAGATGCATATTCATTATCTAGGTAGGGAAGGTTTCAATTTTCTCGACCAACTTATTTCTAGCACCTGCCACATCTGTCTAAAATTGTTCTCAATCATATGCAAACCTACTTTATTGCTTCAGTGCATACCCTCGTGAGCATATACAATGCCCTTATGTATAATCAGAACGCCCTTAGTACATCCTGTGTACGCCAAATATGAGCTACTCTGCATTTTCTGAATTAAACGTAAATCAAACAGATGTGCCAACTGAAAATTTTGAGAAACCCCGGCCGGAAAACTTGTAGTTTTGGGTGACGAAAGATTAGTGACTACATTCAAGGTTAAACAACGAAAAGCCGAACACTGGAGCATGATAATGCACGACCGGAGGATTAGTGCAAGCAACACACGCCGGCGCAACCCGAATGCATCCGGCAATAGTATAAAATCCAGGTCACACTACATCGATATCTGATCGGATTTTGCTCCGATTTTTGTGAGTTTTAATTAATATCTCCCCCATCTTTTGTCGAAAAGAGATAAAAATGCCAACCTGAGTAAATATGATCTGTATCGAAGGACCTACGAAAATCTAAGTTATACTAATTATGTCGTGACGTCACACCGGCAGCCAACTTTTGTTGGACACGCGTAGTCCCATAGAAGCTGTTTTTAAATGTGACGTCACGAAATAAACAGTTTACATTTCATTTCCGTGGTCCTCTCATACCGATCATAAATTCACACAGGATGGCAAATTTTTGGTTCCTTCCGGCCATGGATAGAGGAGATTTTATCTAAAACTCCCAAAAATGGAACAATACTCCGATCCGATATCGCTGTAGTGTGACCGGGCCGTACGTCCCCCGAAATTACATTATCCTGTTCTAATGCACAGGTCCAGAGTTTTTAACTCTGCTTAATCATAAACTACAAAAGTTTGATTTAAAGGTCAAGAGAAGTCCCCCACCCCTCCCCCAACTTATTTTGAAGAAACAGCTAAATATCACAATCCTCGTCTCATTTCTGTTCAAAGAATCTTGCATAATATTTTATTATTTCAATGTAACATATGAAAGGTACACAAGCAGTAACTTCCAGTAAATTTCACATTTGAGGAGTAAAAATGTTGTCACATGACCCTCAACAGCCAATCATGAAATTGGGCAGTCTACTTCACTGCTTCAAGTTGGGGTGACTGCTCCTGCCCTTTAAAATACGGAAAAAATGGACGGATGGTCGGATGAACGGAAGGATGGATGGATGGAAGGATAAATTAATAAAGAAATAGAGGCTGACGATAATCAAATAGTATGAATGAATCAAGGTTCATCAAAGTATTGACCTGTTTGTCGGTATCCTTCGGAGGGTCAACGTCAGCACTGTAAGACCAAGGTGCCAAGATTAGCTGAGAGTAACTGTGCCAATCAATAAATACTTTGGTGACTCTGTTTGCTGCCCTCAACTTTTGAAAATGATCATCGATTGCTTTGGTTTCGTTATGATTCAGTGGAGTAAATCCTCGGTGAATGATTGAACAAGGCCATGGACTGGCCCCTTCCCCTACAAAGATAAAAGAGTGATCACTGATAAATGTGTTAGTCCATTTAAACCACGTGGTATACTTCTTAAGTGACTTTATTGCTTGAAATGGAGAAAGCATCGTCGTTTGGTCAGAGCATAAGTCTTGCAGTAGGCCTGCAGTTTGACTCTTGGCCTGGTGATACAGAAGTTTTTAAAATGAAACCCACTGCAACTGTGCTTGATGCTCAGCATAAACATAACGGAGCAGGAAAAACAAGCCAGTCAGCCAAAACTGAAAGAAAAACAGAAAAAAAAAACAGTGGCCGACCTGACTAAAGCCAATTGGTAAGAATCTGAATTCCATCCAACCAACTAACTTTACAGAAGCTGTTTAGTTCAACCTCATCATTCGTGTAAGGTAAAAGTCCGGCATAGTCGGCTGGGGTGGAGGATCGGCTGCGGAGAGATTCCTGGGAACGGTTAGCCCATTCCATTGCCTTATATTATGAAAGTGTAAAAATGGTAAAAGTTTGTTGATCAAAGGAGCTAACTATGCCTGCCATGCGAACCAGTAATGTTGAAAAATGTTTCATTTTATCACAAACCATCCACACTCAACAAAACGACGTGTAATGTCTAAATTACACGGTGAAATTTACTCTTCGACCACTACGGTACCTGTTGTGAGCATTCCAAGTGAAAATCGACCGAAATTCCTGTGGGCTTCGAGTCATATACTAACTCCAAATGAGTGAAAATGTACTTGCTGGAAGGTGAAATTTCACTGTTTTACATTTGGAGGGTGACTACGGCAATGTTTTAACTTTGTACAACTCTGAGGTAAAAGTGATGGAACCATTCAAAAGCCAAAACAATGGGATGAAAATTAAGGGGAAAAATAGTTTTTATCTGAAGTCATAACATGGTAACGTGATTATCACTCTCGTTTAAAAACTGCAATAATTCAAATTTTAATACCACGAAAGCCAAGCGCAGGAAACAAATAAAAGCTTTATAAAAAATGTAACTATTCGTCGTTTCGCTATTCTCTACTTCTAATAAAAGCGCCCTCATTCAATATAAAATGCTTTTATTACTATTAACATTCAGCAACTAAGGAGAGTCGAACTTCTCATACAACTGAAAAAAACCTCCATTATTCGAAAGGTGACGTCAAAATTTCTGTGTTAAGGTAATTTTTGTTATAATAATAGTTGCCTGTGACAGTGACTTACATAAAAAGATGGCTCGTAGAATATGCAACTTTTTGAACTTTTCGGAAAATATGGGACCTACTATTTAAGCATTCATATTGTTTTAAATTATATTTTAATAATCGGAAATTGACTTTTTTGTGCCTTCTCCATTTTTTATCTGTATTGTTCAAGAAATGTAGCTGAAATCGTTAGTGCACGGGTGGAATTTTAGAATTTTTTGTAGGGGGCAAGAGCAACTTTGCCCGTGTAACCATTGACACTATTTATCAGGATCTGCCCGTGTTTTTCCCCAATGGACCAATTGTTTTTGGCAAAATGCTGGTGGCGAGTGCCCCTGCATCCTGCCTCGTTCGTCTATGGTTGAAATATATTCAATAATCACTATGGAGTAATATTTTTATCATGCCTTACATTCTTGAAAAGGAGCGGCTTAACTTTCGCAAGTGAAAATTCATAATCGCCCAACTGGTTAACTTTCAATGCAGTATAAGTAGTGTGGAGAAAAACAGGTAATTGCATCATGTCCCCTCATTGATTTTCCTTTTTATAATTCTACAAACATTGCACGGTATGTTAATTAATTGAACATGGCTTTTATTTCAAAGGGTAACATATACTACCTGGCGGAGCGTACGAAGTTTTTTTTTTTGGGGGGGCGGGGGGGGGGGGGACTGAAATGCGCACTCTTAAACAAGGGTTTTCTTGATTGGCTGTTGCCATTGTATTGTATAGATTGTATCCTTTGGTAGGGTTAGGGATTAGGTTAGGGATTAGGGTTATCGTTAGCCAGTTAGAAAATCTCGGGGAAATGCGCACTGTTTTACAAGAACCGTCTAATGACATCGCTAATCCCTAGCCCAAACCATTTAAACGGCTTACCATAGGCCTTGAGTATATCCGTCAGTCCATTGCTATCAAAAGCCCGACGCAGTTGACAGCTATTCGTTTACCCCTCTAAAAGAACTTAGAAAAGTGACAAAATAAATGGAGCATTTTGTACAATCAAAAATAAAGCTTTCCATGCTCAGTGATCGACATGAAGTATAAAGTAATAAATTGTAAATCCTCACCTCCCCAAAATGCGTCGAAATTTCTGTTCAAATCAGTTCCAACACAGCCGAAATCTGGATTTTCTTGACGGGACGTCCTCCACAGCCGTTCCTGTGGATAAACAATTCCACAGATATACGGAAATGATTATAATTAAAGATAAATATTGCCTTGAAGATATATTCTGGTGGCATATAACTAGGGTTTGCAGGAAAGAAAAAAAATATTCCAAACCACGACTCCAAAGCCTGTAGCATTATACCTTCTAACCTTTCTAAGATATTTTATTTTTGAATTTTTTTTTTAAAGAACCTTCACTTCTCAACAAGGTAATTGTATGTTATGTAAAATGGGCACATTGATTCAGATTTTTTTTTTCGTTTTTCTTTCTAGTTAAATGCCTAGTTTATCCTTAAAATTTAAAACTGTTGCAATGCTGAGATTAAGTTTCCTGTAGTTCCAACATAACCTTACAATACAGGGCATAGAAGACAATGTTGCTAAATAGTCTTAGCAGCAATACGAATATCAAAGAGAAATTGAATACAATGTCGAATGAATGAGCCGCAAAGACACCACAGATTTCCCACAAAGCACTTTATCTTCAGTAAAATTGCAGTTCTCTCAAAACTATCGTCTGAGCATTGCATGCTATTGCGATGCAGTTTGCACCTCCCGAAGAAAAAAAATTCTGCACATTTTGAAATCAGTGAATTATGTCTATTAGATAGGCTCAATTCTCTCATCGGAAACACTACCAATGCTCCTAACCTTCTTTCTTAAGCCCCTACCACAATTTTCTGAAATTCACCCTCATCCACACACAATCTCAGTTTTTTGCTTCAAGGTGAGTAGAGAAAAGCTCAATGTGTATAATCAAAACACTCTCAGTGCAGTTCCTGCGGTGTAACATAAGCTTTAGTACTGCATTGTTTTAATTAGCTGCCAATCAAAGAGCTAAGCCAATTGAGAATTATTGTAAACCCCTACAAGAATTGTGGTTTGGGGCCAGAGGAATCCGGGCCCTGTGAGAATACACCAACAATAGTTTAAAAAGAAAATTGGATTAGATCATTAACGGTTTCATCGCCTCAAAATATTATGCCTCAGAAGAGCAAGAGAAGTTGTATCATTTTTGAATTTTGAAAGTTTAAGTGAACATATTGTGCTTGAACAAAAACAAATAACGGAATTTCTCTGTGTTAAAAACTTAAAATTCTTGAAAAGGAGGCTGTCATAATGCATTATAATGGTCTACCATTTTTTGTCAATAAATGTTCCTGTTGTTTTTATAAATTTATTAAAATAAATACAATATTTCCCTTTAAGAAAATTTTCACCCTAATTTGAGAAATTTCCTGTAATGAATGAACACCTTACCCGAAGGGAATACAAAAGGGACAAACATAGTTCGACAGAGAAAATTAACTTTTTGTTACCGAACCTCGTTTTACGTTTTGGACTGATTGTTTACCAGAATATAGAAACATTGAAGTGGTGTTTCAGGTGAGAAGGAACATTAATTTGTGTAAATTAAGATTGTTTTGTGAATGTTTGTCGGGTACAAAAATCCACACAGATGCAAGACTAGACTAACGGCCTAAAATGTAATCAATAACAACTTAGTAACTCAGTGATCATGAATCTTTTCTTTTCTTTTTTGTTGTTAGTTTTTAGTCGATATACAATGTAGGACAGAAGTACAGTTGTTCATTTAAAAAAAAAACTCTGTTTGACGCTTTAAAGTCACCACTGAATGGTCGTCTTGAATTAAATCTTGTTTCAACAATTATAATTATCCAGACGGAGATTTAAATAACAAAAAATATTCCTTAAATTAGTTTCACAAGCGAGCTTTATGGACCAATCACGCTTCTTAAAAATTAACTTTTTTTCAGTTCAATAAAGAAAGACTCTCGATTACCCATGGACAAGGACAGCTAGGCGGGAAGTCTCGAAATAAACCAATTGGGGCACGAACCCATTCTCCTTAGACTCCCCCAATCTTAATGACTTGGTACAGTCCACTATTAAACCTTGCGTCATCTCCGTGTGGGCTTTGGCTCCCTTAAACCCTGTGGACCCGTAGACATTGGCATTCTATCCCACCAGGTTGGTTCGTCGCTAGAAAGGGGCTGAGGGCATTTTGACATTCCTTATGCAACATTTTCTTATCAATTCTAACGGAAAATTAATACTTAGAATTTGGTGTATAGAAAGGTGAAGAGAAATTAATGAAAACAAAAGGGTAGACGTACGACCCCTTTTTGGAGGAAGGTTGACAGCATAACCCCTTTTTGGAAAAAGGATAGACAATACGACCTCCTGTTTGTTGGAACTTGGAAAGGTGTAAGCTCCCCCTACAACTTTTTCATACTGCAAATAAATGATACTTTACATTTGATTCAACAGTTCAAAGAGGAATGGCCGTAAACCAATAGTAACAGATTTAATACACTTCAATGTGCCCCTGAAAAAAGAAATGTTTAAAAATAACCAATTGTTTAAGACGAAAAGAACAATATGCATTTTGAACAATATTGCCTTTGCTACATCTATGATTTATCCAACTTCAGGATATGCAGTTGTAAGCTTTATTGCTTTTAGCATTGAAAACACATTATTTCAGGGTATATGGAGTTATTGTAATATGCACATTCAGTGACATTAAAATAAATTTCAAGGCACCATGGTCATAGCGAAATGTTACTATAATAATTGTATATTGACTGAAACAGCAAGGATTTCAGAGTAGAAGCTTACAAATAAATGATTGTAGGACAAAAAGACAAACGATCCAATTCCCCTGACAACCTCAATGATTAAAGTGGATCTATTAAGACTGAACTATACTTACAACATTCCAGGTATACACATATCCATCACAATTAAGAAGCGGAACAATGTGAAAGTCGTACATTCCTAGAGTCCTTACAGCTTCATCATCTCCACCAACGAAATTTTTTAAGAACTTAAAAGAAAAATTAAAAAAAAAATAAAAATAAGTTGTTAATTATAAAGTCGTCCTTTATGTCAAGAAAATCCGTTGAAGAATTGTTATGTTAAACCAACTCAACGCTATGTCGATAACTGTGTCTACAGATTTAGTAAAGGCTGACGTCACAATACGTCATTTTGGCAAGAAGACATTGAAACAAGTCCCATTGCATGCACGACGTTGAAACATCCGTGTTAGTTCCATGAAGTTGAAGTGACTTAGCACGAACATACGTGCATATCAGACCGGAAGGAGCGCTTGCTGATCTGTGACGTCATGTGCTTTAAAGAAGAGTCTAAGCTCGAATCAAGTGTTGATTTGGTAGAGGGGTGCTCCTTTCTCAGCATTTCGGTGATATTTGCATTGAAATTGCAGGTGGGGTTCTCAAGATATGGACAAATAAAGTCGACACGCTTTTAACAAAATTAAACTAAGAGCAAGCGCATATGACATCACTCCCATTACTGGACAGTCTTCTTGCTTTAAACTTTACAAACGATTTTCTCCTCAACAATCCCATATTATCAGACTGAGTTTGCAAAAGTAGTATGTGAACTTTACGTGTTTCGCATTGCCCATTAGGAGATTATCCAAATCCCTATTAACTTCAAGGTCAACACAACAGTTTAAAAAAAACAAAGGGAAAGGAAGTATTCCTTGTGGTTGTGAAAAAGCAATATAACCTATACTTCCCTATAACTCAGGAACACAAATCTGGTGAATTCATTTACTGATTATTCGAGAAATACATATCCGATTTGAATGTAAGTTTCACCACGATGTGAAAATTTGGTTCCTCTTTCCCTTTAAGTTCAGTATTTTCTGCCGTACTTAAACCTAATAGAGTCATGTAAGCAACGTGTTGTTTGTCAAGTCTCAATACCATGGCAGGTACAGTCTTGACAAAACCAGATCAGCTTTAGCGAGCTCCATCAACACTAGGCTACCCCCCCCCCCCCCTTTAAGCCGCAACCCCCCCCCCCCCCTTTCGTCACATCAACAATAACAAATACACTGAAATAAGCATAATGTTAGATATTCAAGGGGCTGTTTCAGGCTCATCCTTTCCCTCACAACACAAATCCAAATACACGATCCCCATATGATATTAAGCCCGGATATATAGGCTATCCTGTCGCCTTGCCGCTTCGCCGTAACAGGTAGCTGCAACTCCCTAGCCACAACAACAAGATTTGAACCATGTGAATAGCTGTCGGTCAATAGGCCTATGTCATCACGTTCAGAGCCTTACCGACTGAACTATATTCACACAGTCGCACGCCAGCTCGCGTGTGCAATATATCCCGTAGTGGCTGTGAACAGACGGCACCTTAGTCTTGTCTCAGTTTCCAACGGTGGTTCATTATGGTGTAGAGCAGAGCTATGCAAACTTTTGGACCAAATCATGTTGCTGTGGACATCTGGGTGGCCCCAGTGAAACAGATATAGATGTAAATTAGGTGGCGTCTTACCGTCACACCTTGCCCCCATCCTCCCCGTTAGATTGACCAATGTCAAGACCCACATGCACACCTCTGGTACCGAGGGACAGCGATAAAAAACAATCATATCGGAGAAACACGCAAAACGCACCTTACAATTTTTATTTTATTACAATGCGGCAGGCCCCTGTACAGTATTTGATGCTGACAACGGGAATTGGGTTACACGCTGATTTGGATTCTGTTTCAGCTAACCAGGTTGCTCAAACACATGGGATCCTTGTAAAGTTCGATGAAACTTGTTAAGGCTATGTATATGTATATGTATGTATATATGCAATACCATCCTTCCTTGAAGTTCAGAAGGGATTTTTGCCTGTCAATGCCAGTTGCTCGAATTTGCTCGAAGGTAGTCAAATTAATTGTTGAAGGCCCTTACCAGCTCATTTTCCAAAGATTAACTTCTTTAAATTAAAATTCCATCCAATGGTAGTGGTTCATTTTATCTGGTAATTTTCTGATCATTTTATAACTCTTTTTTTTTATTGAAGTTTTAATTGTATCGCAATTCTGAGAGTTCAAATTGAGGATTGCTTAGGTACTACTTACAAGTCGATGGGAAATGAAGTTTCCTGTGGCTGTCTGAGTGATCGTGATTTTTCAAAATTTTCTGTACGCTCCGCTCCAACAGATAGTGGCGCTCCGCTTGGTCTTTCGGGAAGAATTAGGTATTCCATAGGCGTAGGAAGCGGGAGGCTGGGGCAATATCCTCCCAGTGAAAATGAGGGGCGGGAGCATTCTTCCGCCCCACTTCTCGGGTCAGAAAAGCCCCTTTTCATTTCCCAAATCTAAAAAAAGAAAAAACTCCGGCGCGCTTGCGCCCCTTAAAATGCAATACAGCACGCATCATTCCTCGCTCATAATTCCGTTTGGTAAACTTTTCCGAGCTCTGTAAATGACAAAATCGGATATTACCATATGTGATACTACATCATCAAGAGACACCGGCAGCTATAGGCCTATTACTATTTTTGTAAACGGTCTTTCATGGAAATTCAAAATTTCTTCCAGAAAGCTCTTTATTTTGAAATAAATTGTTTGAAAAGGACAACAAAGTTTGGGAAACAGTAGCGTAGCTCCGGGGGGGGGGGGGTCTGAGGGGCCTAAGCCACCCCCCCAGATTTTCTCCAGGCCCCTCCAGATTTTTTGCGTCCTGATAAAGTAATTGAAAAAAATACAATGTTTGAACGGAAACAAACTTTGAAGTATTTCCTTCAAAACAGTAAATAAATAAAATGTGTAAAAATTTAAAAAAAAAAAAACATGGATGAATGTGTGTAAAACACATACTGTGCGCACGTATGAAATCAAGAAATAACTTCAAAATGCTTACTTGCACTAAGTTAGATACCGTTTGTGATCTGCACTGTCGTTTATTGCATTTCACTTCGAAGACGAAACGAAAATCTCGACGACAAACTTTAATGTGACTTTGTTAGGTTAAGACCCTTTCTGCCTTTCGGATGGCAGATTGATTTACTCAAAATAAGGCAATCTTACACTGGAGACCACTCTTACACGACCATTCCTATACTTTATCATACACAAAATATATTGTAAGCAGGTAAGGGTAGGGTACTGCTTTTGGATAATTCTTCCCTTCCATCCTTAACAAGTAGGACTATGTGGTGCCTCACTCCTGGATATGACAAGTGCCACTGTAGGACGATTTTTTCGACAAGTCCTCTTTTTTACCAGTTGGCACTGGCGTCCGGGGGATTTGTAAAATGTGCACAAGGTCCGGATTTCATGTGCTTCCCACATGATCCATACTTCGGCTTTGCGGTTCAATTATTTTGAGAGATTTATTCGTAGAATTTTAATTTTGACTACGTAATGTACCAAAGAACAAATACTGAGCCATTTTGTTTCTTTGGTAGTACGCATGTATCTTGTAAAATCTCTACAAAAACTAAAAATATTTTGATATTTTTCATGCTCCCCAAAAAAGGGAAAATCCTAAAACTTAGGCCTATAATCAGTTCAAAGTTTTATCAAACATAGCACCATTTTGCATCTAGGAAATCTAACGCAAAGAAAGTTTCTCAGACCGTCAGAGAGGGACACAACTACTTTTGGTTTTCCTGTTAAAGGGTAAGGTACTGCCCTAGGTAAGCTGAAATCTACTCAAATATTGCCGCATTTGCGGCTGGGTACATCCAGTTTAAAACACGTGAGAAGTGCAGTTTCCGGCCATCTAAAGGGGCTTTAAAGCCCAAAATTTTCTTGTACGCTCCGCGCCAACTGATGGTGGCGCTCCGCTTAGATTCAAATATTGCCGCATTTGCAGTCTACGTCCTTCTGAAGTTTACAATAGTTCCCAAGGTAAAAGGAGATACCGGATCCCTTTATCTCATCCCCCAGGCCACAGATCAGAAGTGCTCAGTTTTGGGGTCCCTAAAAAGTGTATGTATTATGTATTACCATTTTCATAGATTGAATTTTATTCTCATTATCTGAAAAGTCGCAGACATGAGATTCGTACTTCAAGGCTGGGTACATCCAGCTTAAAACACATTGGAAGTGCCGTTTCCGGCTATCTGGAGGTGGCGCCCCGCTTAGATAGTCTTGCCGTGCCTGACCCTCGGAGGTACCAGGCCCGCCCCCCACTTGGTACCTAGGCCCCCAAAAATCCCATCCTGGCTACGCCACTGTTGGGAAATTAGCGTCATCGGAGAATGGCAGTTCGTAAGCTTTCGATACCATTATGTAGCAACAACGATTTAGTCGTTGTGCAATCGTTCTCAGATTTGCCACTAATATATGAAGCAAGTACAGATTCTTCAGTAATCCCCTTACTCTATAAATTTCCTTTCATGAAACCCAGAATCCAAAACTTTCCGCAGTACAAGCTCCATATCTACATATCTTTGTTTAAAAGGGCAAAAATTTCGGCACGATTCGCACGTCGCAATACATTTCTGATACAGTGGTGTTCACAGAAAGAAAATTCGGAAAACTTTACTACCTATAAGCCCAAGACAACAGTCTGATGGGTCGCAATTTATGCTCTCATACACGCCTATCATCGGATATCTTTCCACCCTGTCAGTTGAGTAGTCTGTGTAGACAGATTCTTTAGTTATTGAAGTGTCAAAATGTTATCAATGATCAAAGTTGCAGAGCAGTGACGTAGCTACAGGAAGGAGGGGCGATTGCCCCTGGCTCGAAAAAGTAAAAAATCCGCCAATTGAGACACCAGTCAAATACAGTGCGGTTTTCCCAACTTTTCTTTCATAAAATTCCGAATTCTTCCTAATAAAACTTCTAATTTGTAATTATTAGTTTTAAAAGGCAACTTTGCCCGCGCGCTCTAACCTTCAACCCTTAATGCAGTAGGTGGTCGCTCATAAAACAATCAGTGGTAAACTTTCCCTAAAATTTTCTCCAATAAAGCCTTTTAATTTTTAAATATTTTGTCTAAAAACGATACCAAAGTTTCGGGAGCTTTTTGAATGTCGCCGAGAAGCCTCATTCGCACTTCTTAGATAACATTACGTAACAACAACGATCTTCAGTAGACATGCTATCTCAGATATATGCTAACAGGAAACGCAGATTCTTCGATGGTCCTCCAAATGTTCAAATATCCTTACAGGAAATCCTGAATCTAAACTATTTCTTGCAATACAAGCTCCACATTTACAAATGAGTAAAAGGACCCAAATTTTCGACGTGCGCACTACAGTAGTGTTCAAACTTAAGAAAAAATCGTTTTGTTATTTAAAAAATGTCCTTGCTCGTAGAAAAAGCGAAAATTTTAGCATAAAATTGTACCTTTTGGTTAATGGGGTAGGGAGAGGTGCATGCAGCATGACTCAAAATTGTTCCGCCCCCACACTTTCATATTGCTTCCTACGCCACTGAGATATTCAGACAGAGTATCACCGTACGTCCCTATGACCCGCTTTCTCTAAGTTCAGCTCCCCCTTTTTGAAATATCTGAATCCGCGCCTGAAGTTGATGCTTTTTAGGCGTAATTTTTCTGTGGATTTTCTATGCTCAGGTAACGAAACCTCAGAAGATAACAAATTTCATTCGATCGACTAAAAAGTAAAAGTGGTTTTTGTCAGTTTTCGTTGAAGGTTGGTTGTGATTTTCGTCGGTATAGTAGTTCGACAGTAATTTAACAGTGGCACTGAACCAGATGATGGAGAGAAATGCAATTCAGGCGAGTAAATTGTTAACCCCGCTTGCCAACTAACGATTTGGTTTTAAGGATTCTTGCTGGGATCTGTTCAATACTGCCTTGTCTCACATATCGGTATAGTCAAAAATCTCCTGACATGTCAGTGAATGCACAGAAATATTATAGTGTTGTAAACAGAACGCATAAGACTACGTCTTTCGACATGCATGAGCGCCACAACAGCCACATATTTTCCACATCTAGGCAACTGAGGTAGTAAGTTGAATATTTAAAGGAATGGAAAATAAGATCTGAAAAGGGATCGGACTTCCGTGAAAATTAAAGCAGGCAAATGTTTAAAAGCTTAAAATATCCTTGAAGTAAGTAGCCAGTAACAAGCGATTACAGTCAGGCAGTAGGCCAAATCCGTTGCCAAGGAAGGTAGTGGGAGGGAGCGCATAGGGCAATGCCCCGTCAAGAAAATTTACTCCCCACTAGAAAATTTAAAGTTTTCATCGACTTAAAAGGCTTTAACCATTCTTCTAGTTAGTTAGTTAGTTAAATGGAGTTTTACGGCCCAGTTTTCAACCTATTGGTTTAAGTCGAGCCGGCCACGGCCTTTCATCCAGTTGTGGCTCACTGGATGTATCCCTACTCCATTGCTTATGCATCACGCACAAAGGCAACAGGTTCCATTTTTAGAGTCTTTGGTATGACTCGACCTGGGAATCAAACCCGTGCATTCCGCGTGAGAGGCGGATGCTTTACCAAACACGCGGTATCCTCCTTCTAGTCCTTGGTTAAAAAATAAGAAATACCCTGTGAGCCATATGGGCCTATCCTCTTCAGTGGTTACGGTTTTCTGATAGCGGACCGCCTGGAACCTACCAGTCCCTTCCTACCCCTATTTACATTGTTTTTTTTTTTTTTTTTTGTTCTACATGACTTTAGAAACGTACCTGTGATGTGAAGAACATGACGGTGGCCGGGGATATCCACTCTCTGGAATGAATACCGCCCTCAAAATAGACAACCGGCTTTGGATCCGATGCATTTTCTGATGGTGTAGCCGTAATCTAACAAAGAATAATGCAATACAAATGTCAGTTAAATCAATCCATAGTCGTGCACATGGGTTTTAGTCAATTGACATATCTCGAACTCTCTAGAAGTGAGGGCCTCCTTTTCAAGTGTTCTTGCCGTCACACGCTAATGAGAGGGGATAAACTAGAACTGCATTTGCTTTGCTTGCAAATACGCAGAATTGTAGTGCGTGTTAGAGATGTCTTTTCAGTTAGTACAGTAGCCCAGTTTTTATTTGAACTTTAGGATTTGTTCATTGCGGGAAGAGGGGCTGTTGTTTCTTTTTGGCCACTCCTCAGCTCAACCCTATTTCTTGATAGTACAAAGATGGACCACTTGTCTCCCAGCTCCTTGGCTGGACGCATAAAGAAATCAAAGAAGAGTAACGAATGATGGAGTAAATCCGGACCTTAATTCTATGCTAAAAGTCAGTCACTAGCTTTATTTTGAAGCATATTTGCCAACAATGAAGCAAGTGCTGAGTAGTCCTTGAACAAGACCGTGTACTGCGCTTAACGGTAGGACCTACTCCGTATACAGTCTATTGTGGAGTAAAATGAAGTGGACGAAGCATAGTCCCGTTCAAGGACTCGTGCTGAGTAGCCTACTTAGCCATACGTTATGCTCTGTTGTGTTGTTTACTCCTGCCTGAAATGGTTTTATCGGTTCTCGACTTCCTCTTCCACCGTTCTTTATGTTAAATAATGACGCCCTCTCAAGCTCTCTGACTGCACCGCTGCATGCATATGACAACTGTCTCGTGGAAGGCCGAACAACTGTTGACGCTGTGTGTTTTAACATCCGTGTTTCGGTAATTCGCAATGCATGCTACATGCATGCTGTCAAAACGTTTCGGTCAGACTGCTGTCAAAATAGCTTCTGCTTTTACCACTGAAATAAGGCATGATAATAGAACTACAGCACAAGTCACTTAATCCAATGCAGTAAAGCCAATTCGTTCCGTACAGGGAATTGGCAATACCCTGCTCCGTAGTAGCTAGATGAAGATACTGTACAATAACGTCTTGATACTGTTCAACGATAGTGGACGCAATGGCGCCGTGTTACGTATACCAATTTGGAAGCAGCGATTGATTCTCCAGGCTTATCACTTCAGTGTGAAAAGGCCGAACCACATTACATCGCGTTTTCTGGAAATTTATCCGCAATGCTCTTTCATGAAGCTAACTCCTTAAATCAGCCTTGCAAGTGTAGTATTTGCTTTTCTGAAGTTGATTTTTGTTTAAAGACGGCCACAGATTGCACTTACTGCTATTGTTAAAGGGTAGAGCATGGATATTTGTACGAACTAAGTTACGGTACGCGCAGGGAAATGTGTTGTGGGCCATAACAGGCTTCACAAAAGAAATTGTCAGTCGGCCAGTAAATGCCAGTAAATGCCAATATTGTAGTGCGGCGCACTACAATAACTAAGGGCACATACAAAGTAATACTGAGTAGCCCAGCAAGAAGTTTCCTTTGGGATCCTTTAGAGTCAAGTCCTTTAACCCACGACGTTTCAGGTTGGACGCATTGGAAAGACCTTTTAAATTCAAAGCGTCCCACTTGTATTCAGCATTCAAAGGTTCCCATTTGAATTCAGCATTCAAAGGGTTCCCTTTGCTTGTTGATGTAAATGACACACAATCATGAAGGAAATTTCAATTTAAAATAAATTATTAAATAAACAGGTTTGTTTTAAACCCTTTAAAGTTGTCAATAACCATGTGAAACCATTGTAACCATTTGGTAAATGGGACGTTGAACCAAAGGGTCTCGAAGAGAATTTTCTTCAAGGTAGAGTTGGGAAAAGTCTGCTTTTGATGTAGCCTGCGTAGCTCCTCTCTGGCTGCAGCCCCTCTTGATTTTTTTGTAGCGATGAGCTGAACGAAAAGACTTCAAACACTCCGCGGGCTACCTTTGATGGCGACTATTATGAATCCACCATGTGAGAGTGTGATTTTTTCATTGCAATTTTGCTGAATTGAAAAATATTTTCCAACCGTAACAATTAGACCTTGGAAAGTTTTGCAAAACTTGCAGATTTTCCAAATCATTCACTTATTCAACAATATGTAACACTTTAACGATTTTACCAGAGTTTTTTAGTATTAGAAATTAACCAATTTCATTGACACAACAGTATTTCAATTTTCTTTATCTGCTCATCAACACAGTGACCGATACAATTCCGGCTTCGTACGCCTCTATATACAAATTATCGATGGTACTAGTTTACAAGCCAAATGATTGTTAGGAGATATTACCAAGAATGTTTTCATTTCATGGCCATAACATACAGGGAGGGGATGCCTCGAGGCATTTCCATGACGAAAAACGAAAAGTTACAAGTAATCATACTGAATTCATGCTAAGCCGATACTAAATTTTGATTTTCCACCTCTCTTTTCGATTGTTGTAGTAAGGTTATCAAATTCCCAACTCAGAGACCAGAAGTGTAATAGTGTCTCCTAACATCAAGTTTCTTTTCTAGGCAACTGACAAGGTGGATTGCCCAGGTTGTTAATGCTTCCTCTGTCGGCTATGCATACGGTGGCCTCGTACAGTCGTATGTGTTTCCTGGAACTAAGTTAAATGTATATGCGTCGTATATACTATGTCTGTGTGTCATCATAGCTTGTATTTAGGAATAATCTCACATTGTCCAAATTTGTGCATCATCCGATCACCTTGGCCGTTGAGATTCCAGCTGACGGAACTTTTACAATAGATTGGTGGTACCTCTTTTAGCATAACATCCAAAGAAAATATTGATTAAGCACTCTTTTAAGGGGTAATCATAGTTTTGTAGCTAATAAAAGAGGGACAAATTCATCATTTTGCAACAATCGGAAATATCAGTAGAGACTTAAAAGGGTAATCAGAGTTTGATATAATATCGGTAATGAGTATAAGATTCATTTAAAGGGGTAACCAAGGTTTGACTGAGAATATTTACGGACCTTCCTGTTCCAGGGCCTAGCTTTACCTTCTGAACTGATTGTTTACAACAATATAGAAACATTGAAGAGGTCTTTAAGGGTTGCAAGAACCATTTCTTTTGTGCTACTCGTTGTTGAAAGGAAATCACTTAATGTTGTCCGGGTAACAAAATTCTACACAGATGTATCATTAGTAATTAACAGCCTCCACTACACTGTACCAAATCACGACGTTATAGACCTTGATCACGGATCATTTTGGTCAGTTTTAAGTCAATGTACAAAATGTGGAAGAACAAATTTGAAAAAATGTACGGAAAACACTGGATGTCGCTTTAACATACCTCTAATGCTAGTATCTCCCTTCCTTCAAAGGTGTATCCAAAGGTGAAAAGCTCGACAAACTCACTGTAAGCAGCTGCGATATCCCTCGTCCATTGCTGAATCTACGAGCAAGAGGAAAGGGTCAGTGTTTTTCAAGTACGAGGTATCGATTTAATCATATGGGAACATTAGCAAATGAAGTGAAAAGTGTACCATTTTCCCATGTGGGAAAGGGCAAAGAAAATGGAAGGTACACACACTGTCTTTAAATTTCGTGCAAAAAATTGACACGAAAAGAACGTTGAAACCTGAAGCAAGCCACTTACACTGCCAAATGCTCTTCGGTAACAAAATATTGTACTGCAGAACGGGTGACTATGTGGCTTCGTAGAGCAGGCTTCCTCGATTAAATTTTGTTAAGCACCACATTGCTTTATGTTACTGATATAATGCGTCACTGATCCGCCTCCCCTTTTGAAAATTTTTGCGTTTCAGAGGGGGATTACATTCAAAATGGTGCTAAATTTGATCAATTTTCCCGGCCCAAATTTTTCACAAACTTTACAGTTTTGTCGATTCACCGGTAACGGTGAATCGAAAAAGCACTGACTCTAATGAATGTAAACAGTGACCGTGAAGATTTTTTTGTGAGAACAAACAGGACGGTATTATATCCTTGTCGGTATGTACCGTCAGTCTGTGGAAGTATTAGATTTATTTACAGTACCTATTTTTGAGATAGAACAATTCTTGTCAAAAAAGTTATGAAAAGTTAAATTTTTCAATTTTTCAATATTCTCCCAGCCTAAGATTTTGCTCCACTCCACACCACGTCGCGCGTTACTTGTGGTGCCCGCGCCGCTTTTTGAGGAAGCCTGTCGTAGAGTAAGAATATTATAAATTTACGGCAAATGACGGGGTTAGTTTCCACTGATTTTATGGTTCAGGAACAAAATTTTGTTTACATAGCTTCATTTTTACTTTATTCAAATCCAGTTTTGGTATTAATTCCATTATAAAACAAATTAAAAAAGACCACTTTTTGATAAGGGTAACAGAATACACTTACTTTTATTGGAAGTTAAAAGGGTATTCACAGTCGCAAACAATAGACCTTGTTCACTGACCTCATACTGACGTCATTTTTGAGGAGCATCAATGAAACATGTTGAGACTCAACACTGATCTTTGTGTATAGGACATTTATAAATCGATGAGTTGGAAGCAGTAGAATTCGCTCCACGTGTATGCCTGTTTAGGCTTACGCGCGTATCCTATATTAGTTAGTCGACCATTACGATGTTGTGTTGGTTTGTTATCCGGGCCCTCCAAAGGAGGCTACGCTTTTTGTACTGTGACATCATATACAAGGTCTTTGCAAGCTTTAATTAGGGGATAAATGCGAGGGTGCCCGGTCTTAAATTTGATTTAAGACCGACGATGACGTCATCACAGAGGCTGAGCGGACCGAGGCGATAGCCGATTCGAGACTGGTCTCGAATAGTTTCAACCAATCAGAATGCAGGAAATAAGTGTGTTTATGAATGTACTTTAAGTACAATTATTACAGCCTTGAACAAGGCAATTTCAGACCTCAATTGCATCTGGATATTTATGTCGACCAAAGTCTGTGTTGCGTGTATAACTGGTTGTGTATCTTTGTCACCTCAGAGGTTCACATGGCTCGTGGTATTACTGAAGGTGATAGATGCAAATTTGTTTATCCAAACAGTGATATCTGAAATGAGGCACCATTTATTCATGTCAGAGACGGCAATCTGGTAATCTGGTAATTATGGGCAGATGGGAGTGACAACTTCAATGTGCGTAAGCTATAAGAAACGATAAGACGACTTGTATGTGTATAGGCTACTAGTCAAGTTTGTAGTTAACGTCGTTACACAAGAACATGTCAGAATGTTCACTTGAACTATCCTAATAGCTATGGGATGTTATGCTGGGTAAACCATTTCACACATTACGTCACATGAAGCACTCCCAACAACAAATTCAGACTGAGCTGATTTGTGTCCCGTCAAGTTGGATACCCGCGTGCCAGTTTTATTTTCGAAGGCCGGCAATGGAAAATAAAATCGGCTATAAGATTTGTTTCAAAATCATGGATAAATTTTAAGGAAGGGTTATGAAGTTCAGAATATTTGTTCAGTAATCATAGCCCGGTGTCAGAATGATGATAAAGGAGTCTTTACTTTGAAATTAGGGATATGGCTTTCTCATTTTTTTCAAAGAAGCTGGTTGGTCCATTGTCATGGATCTTCCCTTGCCATCCTGATATAGCTTTCTGTGCAAGCTTAGAAGCCTACGTCGTGCTAGTGGTATGCTTCATTGTTTGGCTCCAAATTGACGTGACGTCATTGCACGATGTCCGTATCCTTTAAGCGATCGAAGCGCGCTTAAATTTTGGCCCTTTTCGAATATTTTAAAATATGGAAAAAATTGCGGAAAAGTTTGGAATCTGGATTTCCTGTATGGAAATTTGAAAAGTTGGGACGTTACTGAAGAACTTGCATTTCCTATTGGCAAATCTTAGATTGCGCGGCGGCGACCAAAGATCGTTGTTGCTACATAACGTTATCCAACGCCTACGAAATGAGGCTCTCAGATGAAAATTTTTGAGTCAAAGGTTACCGGTGTCAATTGTTCATCTAGTATAAAATATAGCAAATGTCTGATGTTGTCACTTCCAAAGCTCGGAAAAGTTTACCAAACTGAAGGTATGATAGAGCACTTCTGGTTAGGATTTGCAATTTGCGTCGTTCGCGGAAAACATTGCTTTTCTGAAACAAGTTATGACGAATATGAAGCTTTTATTGGATAGAATTCGGAAGTTTGGAATTTCATGAGTTGTCAAAACCACACAGTAGACTGGTTTTATAAATGGAAAATTTCCGAATTCTTCATTTCTTTAGAGCAGCCTGCCCCTTGTAGATATGCCACTGGGTGTCTATAAGAGAAGGCGGCCCAGATACATGGTGCTAAATGTTTCAATATTTTGAGATACTAGGAAAACTCCACAGTTTTCAAAATATGGTCTTGAAAGTGTGTACTCTAACGGACTACGGTCAATGTGAATTTAAATACCGGGTGTAGTCTACAACTATATAGAATCATAACGAAAATTGTGATAGTTTGCGAAAGATTTATGCAAAGGTTCTAATAGTTGGGAACCATTTTTAATGAAAATGGTAAAATAAATCCATTTATTATCAAAAGCACACTTCAATCTACTCCTGGAAAATCACAGATCGAGTGGTGAAGTGTGGTTGAGAGGAACCCAAAACTCGATGAATAATGTGAGGATGTTTGATATCCAACTGAAAAAAGAGCATCAATGAGACTGCAAGCGCGTGGAGCGCGGCGTGGGAAAATTTTGGTGAGTTGCAAAGTAAAGATGTGGAATAACTGATAGGGGCCTACAGAGAATCGATCTTAATCGGTAGAACACACCTTTCATAACTTACATGTGTAGTCTCTTTGGTAGTACCTAACTTTTAAGTTTCAGGTCACAAAAAGAGGGGAGAGGGGGACATGTCCCCCTGTCCCCCAAATCGACGACCATGTCATTCCCATAGAGAACCACTTATTAATTCTGCTAAGCATACCTCTTCGTAAGTGTGATACACTGAGTAATCAAAGTCTTCGAAGGCTGAGGATCCCACGTCTCTTTTAGCTCGCCGATTAGCTGTTTGCCTTTTCTCGTTGTTTATATTTTCTTGGACATCGGTCATGATGACGTCATAGGATAACTCTCGTGCATGAAGGAATTTTTTAAATTCTTCGAGATAACCACTGGCCACCATGACGTCTGTTTTACGCCCGGTGACAGCACTTCTCCAAAAGTCGAGCTGTACACAATTAAGAGAATCCAAACAAAAACAGTATTGAAGCAAAAATATACTTTGGAAAACGCCCCCACACAAGGGGGTTTATCGCATCTCAATAAGTGAGTTCAGTAATTGGTTGTCTCATGGAATTAAGGGGCACAGCGTGTGATACACACACCGAGCTCAGCACATCGTTTGCGGTGTTCCATTTTTTTTTAATCTTCAGTTTATGCATTCATCACCAAGCATAAATCCTAGTGTCTAGATAACTCGAACGAAGATAGGGGTGTAAGTCCTACTGCTTTACGACAACTTAAAATGCAAACAAGACAATTAAGACACAGTGCACTGCACAAAACTACACTTTTAATCTTTCGTTTTGTTATGGATGGATCAAGAACGACTGATTTCACGAAAACTTCATGTTGACTCAAATTTTGGAACACACGTTGTAGGTACGGGATTGGTTTGTTTATCCCGATAATTTGCAGTATCTACGCATGTGCATAGCCACCATACAGAATTATCAAACTCACTGGGGCCAATAGTATGTAGCGTTTTTAAGTTTCTGATTTTCAGAGCGCTGGCAATACGTTGTATCCAGAGGTATTACGCATACATCTATATGGTTGTATCAAGCGATAAATTGCATTGTGGAAGTTGTAGTTGTCACCCCGGCCACTATTATTTGAGACTGGAGCGCCGATCTGGTTTGTGGGAGGGGGGAGGGGGAATTTTCCAACATCCAGAACCTTGGATCGTGTCCCAGACCGGACTCTTCTATAAGCAAATAATGCATACGAAAGTAAGCGCATTCGTATAGACACATAAACAAACCGTCATACACAGTGAGTCACAACTGGAAAAAGGCCGTGGCGGGCTCGACTTGACCCAATAGGTTAGAAACTGGGCCGTCAAACTCTGTCTAACTAACTTCTATCCTTTCAACTTAAAGGGCACATACACAAAAAATCGATAGATGGTGCTTTACAAATGCTGCATTTTGTAATTACTGTAACTTCTACTGGCTCAAAATGACTTTTCATCGAAGCCATGTCATCTGTATACCGAAATGTTGTAATGTTTTATTCTGTCTGTGATTTTTGAACTGCCTAAATTATTTGGGGCAAAACGAAATGTTTGCCCCCAATATTTACATTGGTAGGGAAATTACCCCTCGCCGCCCCAGGATCGACGCCTCTGTTATTCAACAGCCTGAAAGCCTACACCATAACCATGTGTAATTTGTGAAACTGAGACTCTATCACTTTACAAAGAAGAAAGTTAAAGTTTCCTCACTGTTTTTCCCGAACTCGTCTCCTCCAAAGACCGTATCCATTTTGCGTCCTCTTCCTCTTCAATGGAAATTCTTAGGAGCTGGTTGCTATAGTAATAGATGCGAGACAAAGGTTTTTCTATGGAATTTATACCTCGCTTGAATTTGAATCCAACAAAATGATTGTGCGAAATCTGAATAAATAATGGCTTAAATTTTTACTACTGTTAATCCACCTTGTCTGTACTCTCGTCGTAATACTCTTTAATGAAGAAAAATGTGTAAATTTACTCTATTAGAGTGTAATTTCGCTCGAAAAAGAGTGCAAATTCACTCCTTTAATGAGCGTCTGCATGGATCACCCATTTTTTAAAGAGTGGTCCCGCAGTCACTCCATTAAGAGTGAAACTTCACTCTTTTCCAGTGAATTTCACTCTTTCTGGATTGAACTTAAAAACTTTCAACCTCTAGCTCCTTTTTAAAGTGTAACATCTATTCAGAGTTTTTCCTTTCTTTAAATACCTGAAAAAGTTCACATGTATGCCGTACACTTTTTTTCAGGAATTTCACAAAATAAAAGCAAGTTGCACTATTCTTTTGATAGAATTCGCCTTAAAGTTCCAAATTGCTTACTTTACCTTTACACGCGTTTGAGTATACCCAGTGTAGTCAAGCAATGTATGGGTCGCGCGATTAAAGGAGGGATGTGGTTAGAGCAGGGAGTTGCAAAAGGGTGACCGGACGGGGGAAAACCACCAAACGTTTTAAAAACAATAGTCACTGATGTTATAATGAGGAGGTCAGTCACGGTGAGGATTTCTGTACTTTCCGGAGTCACCCGTGTCTCGCCCAATGTTTGCATGCAGAGAAGGCTATGCGGCGTATACCCTGCTCAGTCATATGGTTGGGAATCTGAAGAGCTGAGAAAACATTTAATTAAAAAGTCCACAGTCCGTCCGAAATAATTTGTGTGTGTGGGTGTGAGTGTGTGTGCGTGCGTGCGTGTGTGCGTGCGTGTGAGTGTGTGTGTTTTATGCACTAATTATGCACCACATCACACTGTTAAATTGGTAAGTCGGTTGTCATGTTACATTCATGGATATGCACTCACCTACACTCCTGGTCAATTATTGGAAGAATGAACCAGAATCTCGCCAAACATTTGACCAGATTTGTTTCACAATTGACTAGAAATGGTTCATAAGTAAAACCATTCGTTGCATTTATGACGGCCGAATTCAGTCAGAGTTTGAGAGAAGATGCTCCTATTGACTAGATTCTGTTGAAATTTGACTAGGAAATTTTACAGTGTTAATCGGCATCTCGGGGTACGACTTCAAATGCTGCTAAATTCCAACCGAGTTGCACTCAAGTTTGGAATTTAGTCAGAATCCCTACAGTGTAGTATTCCAGTTAAGAATCCAATTTATTCCACCTTTGTTGATCATAATTTTATTCGGAACCTGTGCCAACGTACAGGTGCACACGTCAACTTCAAACCACTTACAATAAATGATAATGAATCCTGTATGAGTGACCTTATTATTTGGAGTGCTTTCACGTTTTGTTTTTTTTCTTTTTAAAATTGATAAGCCACGCCTACCGCCGGGCAAAAATCGACAGTACTAGGTGCGTTCGATTCTAGCCGGCTGAACTGGCTCAACCAGTTTCTTAACGGGATGAAATGTGATGTAAAATACGTCACCGGCTCAAGTAGACCACCTCGGAGTGCTGGTCGTTTTGGCCGGCTCAAGTTGTGGCGTTTTGATGACGTAAAGATCACTTTCCGAAAGGTCGATCGCTGGCTGAGCCAGTTCGAGCCGCTAAATCGAACGCACCACGGTGTTTCAATGCAACAGTGATACGTACTGTATATGGCAAGCTAAATGCTCAATAATTCGAAAAAAATGGATTATCGATCGAAAACAATGTTTTTTGCCGAAAAGCCATGTTTATCGACCGAAAAACATGGACTTTCGACCAAAAGACTTGGATTTTCAGAAGAGTACCTGTTTTCTCCGAAAGACCATGTTTTTCGACCGAAAAACCAAGTTTTTCGCGATAATCTTGGATTAGTATCGGTAATAAACTTGGATTTTCGGTAGAATAACCATGTTTTTCGACCGAACACCCAAGTTAATCACCGATAAACTTGGATTATCGACCGATCAACATGGTTTTTTTGCCGATAAACTTAGATTTTCGGACGAAAAACATGGATTTTCTACCGAAAATACAACTTTATCACCGATTATCCAAGATTATTGCAAGAAACTTGGTTTTTCGGTCAGAAAACATGTTTGTCAGTCGATAATCCAAGTTTTTCAGCAATGTTTATCGGAGATAATCGACTTGGATTGATAAACTTGGATTTTCGGTCAAAAAACATGGATTTCGACCGAAAATATGAGATAATCGCCGATAATCTTGGATTATCGGCCGAAAAACATGGTTTTTCAGAGGAAAACATGGATTTTCAACTGAAAATCTAAGGTTTTCGGTCGATAAACATGGTTTTCGGTGGATAATCCATGTTTTTCGCATTATTGAGCATTTAGCTAACCATATACGTACGTCTTCAGCTGCGCATCCCTTTTCTCAGACAGCTACACTAAATGCGTACTACACCAAGTTTTGCCCGCCAAAGGGGGGGGGGGGGAGCTGTGATGTAGGTGAAAGCACGCAATACGCTCAAAGAGATACTCTTTTAACCATACTTTGAAGTAAACTTTTACACAAAATTAATGTAAAACCTGCCTTTTTTTACTTTATTTACTTTCCGACAAAAAGGACAAATTATTCATGTGTAATGTTTCTGAACAAGTTAGCGGTACTTTGTACATAAATATTCGGCGAGGGATTTTTTAAAAGTTCTGAAATTCTTGCCTACAGATCAAGAGTAGTGGCCCAAACTTAATTGAAAGCAACAGCTAGATGGCACCTTGACTTTTATTTCTCTTCAAAGTATCTTTACAAGGTTTTAGGACTGCAACCATTCAAGGTGAACCCAGTTTTTACGGCTGTTAACATGTATTTTATGTTTAATGAGGAAAAACGTCACATCACTCTCAAGAATTAATCATGAAACAGGACATTTTACTATTCTACTTCAAGTTGGGATAGCTATATACCCCTATTTATCAAAAGTGGGGAGAAATTGAGGGCAAAGATTTTTGGGAGCATCTGGTGGGTCAAAGACTATGACTGGGTATCGATGGGAAATGCTTCCATTCCACCCCCCCCTCTCGCTATTGCCGTAGCTGCCAAGAAGAATGAAACCTTTTCTAACCATACCGTATGTTTTCAACTAATGTAAAAGCCATTTTTTAAAATATTGATAAGTAACCTTCATTTGAAACCTAAATTTTGTTGGTAAACATTACAAAATTTCAAATGTTAAAATGTTGTTGATAAAAGTGAAAACTTCAAAAAATATTTTACATATTCCTATGTTAAAGATACATTATTATTTTTCAAAATTGTTATATGATTCATCATTGAGAATGAAGTACGTGGAGAAAGGAGACCTGTTTTGGAATTGATCCTTTTAAAATCTCTGCATAAACGAACGTTGGCAAATATTTATGTTTGAATACATACTAGACTCGAGGGTGGCAGGAATTTGTCTCAGTGGGGGGGGATTTGCCAAATTTAAAAAAGACTGTGTGAAAAAATTAAGAGTCATTTAGCGATTTCGCAAATATGGGGTGGGACATGTCTGCCTATAGACCTATTGCCAAATAGCAATTACAAAGGATTGTGGGATAGAGTTTTGGTGTTTGTCATTTTTGTCAATGGCATTTTACTGTGGTGAAAATTGACGCACACCCAAAACTCTATCCCACAATTCATTGTAATTGCTATTTGGAAATAGGTCTATGTATAGGCCTAATAGACTAAGTTCAACAGTGTTTGTTATGGTAATGAAAAACTATTATGAGCCAAGAAGAGTAGGCCTAACAGTTATGTAAAACATTTCCCTACATCATCTGGAAAAGCTTTGATATTCAGTCGAAATAGAACTCGATCCTTAACACTCCATCATTCTAATGGCTACATGCCAAAACCATTCTATACGCATTGCAAGCCTGTATAGTTTATACTATACATATTCCCAGTATCTTTCACAAAGAATTGTGGGATAGTGATTTGCTTTTTGTTATCTTCTACCGGACTACAACAGAAAAATGGCATTGGCAAAATGCGACGCATACCACAATGTTATCCCACAATATTTTGTACCTTCTAGTTGTAGAAAGATACATTGAGAATAACATCTGGCCAATAGAGAAAGAAACGTACGCACTTCGGATAACGTACACATATAAAGAGCCCAGTGGATTGTATCCCGCTCGGCGGGGTAAGTGGAAAAATAATGAGACGCGTAAAGAGAAATTTGAACTTACCCTCTGTAAAGTTCCTCAGCACGAATTGAGATGAAGGCCAGTTGGAAGCTAATCGCCAATAGTAGCAAAAACTTCATTTTGATATACAGGAATTAGACTATCAATGTCTTGTTGCAGACGAAGATGGAAGGCTTCTGAACTAACTAGTGGGTATCCTTATATACTATAGTGTACCTGTTTAATAGGAGACAATTGTAAACTTGTATCAAGGTTCAAATATATTTAAACAAAATCAGTTAAATGTGTTTGATTTGTCAACATAAAGAGGTGATAAGCATCCCACAGTTCGAATGCAAGCCAGGGACGAATGATCTTTTTTTCAGTTGGAAGGTCTGACGGCGTTTAACCAGTGGCGTCACCAAGGGGGGCAGGGGGAACGTTCCCCTTAAGTCCCCAACTGAGATTTTCAAAGAACAAGATGTCTTCTGAAGTCAGAGAGTGACTACGTATTTTTAAAAAATTGTTTTTTATTTTGAAATGAAAAGACAGTACGGTCATGTTCTTGTGAAGAAAATATCCAAAAAATGCCATTTCCGGCTGTCTGAGGGGGTGTTTTTTCAAAATTTTCTGCAAACTTCCAAAAACGACAGTGGAAGGTAAGGCACAGCTAAGTTTACCATTCGGTCAGGATTAGGACTACATCTTTCCTTAAGAGAATCACATTTAAATGTATGTTGCTTTCTCTTTCGCTTTCTAGTCCAGCTCCCGTCCTCAAAATGTCAGCTAAATGCGCTCTTGATGGTCACGATAGTTTCACTAGATTTGTACCAAAAAAATTCTTGAAGTTGCTCTAGAAGTAATTTTTAGACCACTGTAAAGCAGGCGCGGAGCCAGGATTTTGTCATGGGGATGGTTTTGGTGTCATGGGGGGGGGGGGGGTTACCTAAACTCTTACTTGAAGTTTATCTGCAGATAATTTTAGACCTGCATAGAATTGACCTCAAATAACGACTTTAATACCTCACAAAGCCCCGTAAACCCAGGGGAACCAGTCGAAAAGTTCTGCACGGTTCGTTTGGCCCGGAACACAGGGTCAAATGTACCAAAACCATTTCGCTTGTGTGAGCATGCGCATGTTTTCTCAAGTCAACTGTGTTAAGTGTATTACCCCTGCACTTACATTTACTGCACGGCAGAATTTAATAATTGCTGAAACCATCATGAGATCTGAGTTATGAACAAAAACGACTCTGTTTTCTTAGCTCCTCGGCTTCCAAAGTTACGGATATGACTGAACAAGGAACAGGACGTATAGCCTGCTACGAAGGTCACTGATTACTAATCAAGTGCATTGTCAGTGGCCCTTCTCGGGGAAGCAGTGAAAGTTTTGGTTTCGCCGAGCGGCCCCTTTTAGAAACCAGAACGCAAAACTGCATTGAGGTTTCGATGATACATAAATGTTCCATTTCAAAGAATGCCATCATGCACCATTATCTTCTCATTCAAATGCTATACTAGCATGTTCAAAACATAATTTTGTCATTCCGTAGCTAGACATACAAACAACAGACAGACAAATGGACAAACGGCTATCTTGAAAAATCATATTTAAAAAGGTTTCCAGGCTTTGACCCCTGGAGACCCCAGATGACCTTTCATATCTGCCAAAAACAATGGGGACCATCCTCTGACCATAATGCATCCACATACCCAAATATGAAATCTATCCATGTTTGCTATCTTGAGATATTGCATAAACAGGATTTTCAGACCTTGACCAGCAGTGACCCCAGATGACCTTTGACCTCCACCAAAAACATTAGGTGCCATCTCCTAACCATAACACATCCACATACCAAATATGAAATCTATCCAAGCTTCCTACCTTGAGATATCTTGTTAACAAGGTTTTCAGACTTTGACCCCTTGTAACCTTTGACCTCCGACAAAAACAATAGGGACCATCTACTGACTATAACGTATCCACATAGCAAATATGAGACCTATCCAAGTTCCCTACCTTGAGATATTGCGTTAACAAGGTTTTTAGACTTTGACCCCTGGTGATCCCAGATGACCTTTGACCTCCACCAAAAACAATACTGACCATCTCCTGACCATCTCCTGACCATAACGCATCCACATACCAAATATGAAACCTATCCAAGCTTCCAAACTTGAGATATCGTGTTAACGAGATTTTCAAACTTTGACCCCCGGTGACCCCAGATGACCTTTTACCTCCACCAAAAACGATAGGGACCATCTTCTGACTATAACGCATCCACATACCAAAAATGAAATCTATCCAAGTTTCCTACCTTGAGATATTGTGTTAACAAGGTTTTCAGACTTTGACCCCTGGTGGCCCCAGATGACCTTTGACCTCCCCCAAAAAGGATAGGAACCATCTTCTGACTATAACGCATCCACATACCAAATATGAAATCTATCCAAGTTTCCTACCTTGAGATATTGTGTTAACAAAATTTTCAGACTTTGACCCTTTGTGACCCCAGATGACCTTTGACCTCGGCTAAAAAGTATAGGGAATATTTTCTGGCTATATTGCATCCACATACCAAATATGAAATATATCCAAGCTTCCAAACTTGAGATATTGTGTTAACAAGATTTTCAGACTTTGACCCCTGGTGACCCCAAATGACCTTTGACCTCCACCAAAAACAATAGGGTTCTTCCTCTCAGTATGGTGCATCTATGTACCAAGTTTGAAAACTGTCAGACATTCCTGTCTTGAGATATCATGTTAACAAGCAAAGTGTCACAAACACACACACACATACACACACACGCACACACACACGCACACACACACACATACATACATACACACACACGCCATCATGAATGCATTGGTTTCTCTTATCATCGAAACCAAAAACCAGCTAAGCAGATGAACTTCCAGAGTAAAAGGAACTGACTTGATTGGAAGCATGTCATTGTATAGATCATCTGTCGTCTCAGTCAGGAAAATGCAATTAAAACTATGTCGGGATCTGGATGACGTCACAGAATACCCTTGTCTTTAAAAAGTTCGATTGCGAACTGATTCGATGCACCGACGATGTAAACGTTTTCGATACATTGTCTCTGGTGTGACATTATCGATAATGTATCGGACCGATTTACAATCACAATCAAGATAAGTGCATATGCTGTTGCGTGGGTCTAAAACGAAGACCTCCAAAACGAAGAACGAAGGCAGAAGACAGGAAAAAACTCTAAAACGAAGACCTCCAAAACGAAGAACGAAGACAGAAGACAGGAAAAACTCTAAAACGAAGACCTCCAAAACGAAGAACGAAGACAGAAGACAGGAAAAACTCTAAAACGAAGACCTCCAAAACGAAGAACGGAGACAGAAGACAGGAATAAACTCTAAAACGAATACCTCCAAAACGAAGAACGCAGACAGAAGACAGGAAAAAACTCTAACACGAAGACCTCCAAAACAAAGACCGAAGAGCGAAGTCTCTCCTAGTGGGGGCACGGGAAAACAACCGCTACCTTATTAAACACATTGCATAACACCCTGTCGTATATTTTTCTGTTTACTTCCGGGTCTTCCCTTTTTCGGTCTTCGTTTTGGAGATTTGCATAATAAGGCAATCTCCAAATCGAAGACTACAAAAGGAACACTTTTCTATTGCGTCATCGTCAAAGGCCAAATGTCAAAAACTCATATTCAGATGATGTCTTAGTCATCCTAGAGATTTTCATGGCACCTAAATCGTACCAGATTTCGAATTAAAATACTCCATTTTCTCAAGATATAAGAAGCACGCATATGTGAAACGAATAGGTAGTATTTGCCACCGTATATATACTTGGAGTAAATAAAAAACGGGAGATTTAGCAGCAGGAATGAATAAATAAATTCAAAACAATTAATTACAAAAGGGAAAAAACAACAATACATACCTATGGAATTCATTATCGATTACTGTTTGTAAAAAAAAAAATCCTTTCACTTTCAGAAAATGCCTTCAGAATTATCACATCAGTCAGTATTGAAGTGAATAAATGTTCTTATTATTCATCGTTAGCTCAACCAAAACAATCAAATGGTGTAATTTAAATTTTAATCATATGGGCGGGTAAGGGTGGAAATGGGTGAAGCAAATGGGAAATTTATTTGGTAACCTTACGTTATCTTTTATGTAAATAAGGTATTTTGTGAGGGAGTGATCTTCGTTAATTATTAAGCCCATAAGGGTTTGAAGATCAGTTAGAGCTTATCCACAATTCTTTAAGTTTCTTCCGTCTGTATTATTTTGACAATCTCGGAAACAAATGAATGAATGATTGCATGATTGAACGATTGAATGTTTGAACGATTGAATGAATGGGAATAGAAAATTCAGTTCCATTTAACTGGAATTAATTCGACCTAAAAGAGAGTTTAGCTTCAGTAAACAGTATGGCGATCCAATGCATTTTACTAAAATGAACAATTCCATTGAGGTTAAATTGAATTCCACGTGAGTGGTATTGGTTTTAATTAAGTTGAATACATGCCACTGAAGTTAAATTGCGCTGTAAATTTTAAACGGCTGGCCATAGAACCTTCTCATCAGGACAAAAGCAATTTTGAAAATCGTTTCCTCTCAGCTCTTTTGGAACGAGCTTGGTTAAGTTCGGGTCTACAGGCTATAGACAAATCCGATCAGCTCTTCTGTTTACTGACTTAGGCAGCCATTATTGGGGTCCATCAGTCTTAAATTGTCTTCATTTATTGTCTAAATGAATTTCAAACCCTCAAATTTAGTGAAATTGAAGGAATTAAGATACAATTTAGTGTACATCCATCCATGATACAGGTAAGCAAGAAAACTAAAAGATTGAAAGGTGATAGACCCCAAAAATGGCCGACTGAAGTCAGACCATCACTTGCTGTCCGGATTCGTCTACATAGCAACATTAATATCGTAACCATACGACACCGGTTTCAAATAAACTCAGCTTCATTCATCTCATAATTAAACCTAGGCATGCCATGCGACAACTCCGTTATCATAGCCTAATGCATTTGCCAGTCTGCCAGTGGCAAAATAAAACTTGGTAGCATAAAGGAATTTGGAAAATTTGACCCGAATTATCACCTCCGTGGTTAAAGAGGAGATATAGCCACCACAATGTGGATATGTGTATTAAACTGTCGTGCTTCATGGTGATAGGTTCCTGTGAATTCAGTGACAATATTATAGTTCGTTTGGAGGGTACGTAACTCATCATCTCATTGGTTTACTTTTACTTTCGAAATGTATAAGTCCAAAAGTATCATGAACGATCCTTGTAAGCGAAGTAAGAAAAAATCCTTTAGACCTAGCTGTTGTTTCAAAAAGTCTATTGAGACAACCACTGCGTTTGCCCATTTAATTCGCTAGTGAAATTATTACACCGCCGAGGAGGGTCATCGAAACCATAGTCTTGGCTTCTTTCATACGGGTAGGTGTATATGAAAGGGCAACGAGTGTTTGATGAAGACGGATCACACAGGATCTAACGGCGTTTATCATAGCTAACATATCCCGCTGAATAGAATTTGTCTATTCTTCCTTTCTTTCGACATAACGATGCAACAACCGAAACCATTTGCGGAGTATACTCTTTTTTAAAGGAGAAAAGACACCCTGTCTAAAACCGGATGAATATTTTCGAAGTTACCATCCGTAATCATAGCCTAGACATGTGCAAAAAAGGGTTTAGTAGGCCTACCGGTAAGGTTTAACAAATACATGTCAGTCGTCGTTCCGTACCACAATTTTACCCGCACTCTACCAACTTGAAAATTTTCAATTCGCACAACTCTTCAATTGAAATAAATTAAACAAATGTAGATTGGCCCATATTACACAACATGCACCGAGCGTGTTCTAATTAGACACACGGGTCTTGTATGCACACCAGCCCAAGCCTGCTCTGAGGCAACTTGGGGTTGTGTCTGGGTCGCTGGGATAATGAAGTTAAAGGGAAATACTGTGTTTAAAATGCTCATACGAAGAGTACGAGAAAATGGCTCCGATACTATCCAACAATTCAGTCTTTATCATAAACCCCAGCAATAGCTACATCTGTTCAATAAACTAAGCGCAAGAAGAGTCATGGGTGCTGCAGCCTTTGAAATGTTGAAAGTGTGGGTGAATAACTTATTCTTGAGCAACAAACAACTGAATGTCTATCAGCGGGAAACTTATTTCTTGAAAAGAGGGCTACCATACTGCCTTATTTTTGATAATCTACACACTGTTGTAATAAATATTAGTTTTAGGAGTATGAATTTTTCTTGCAAAACAAATAGTATGACAAACAGTATGACCCTTTAAGTTAAATTAGCAGTTGCCTGCGTAGCAGACTGTAGAGCTTATTCCTTGATCAGTCATATCCCCACCACCCACCACCCGCTCCCGCGGGGTAAATTAGCAGTGGACGATCTGGAACTGCCAAGGGTACGGAAGTAATCTTAGGGGTAGTCTGCATGTGGAGCCTAGCTCCAAAGAACCACTTCAAGCTGCACCGCGGAAAACCCCAAAATGATATACTAGGAAGAAAATGTAACACAACTCAATTTGAGCCAATGCTCAGAGCGTTAAACGGGTATAATATAACGTAGCCGAGTGCAAGTGATATTGACGAATATCACAAAGAGGTACCGATATATTCCTCGAGAGATTGCGAATGCTGTGAACAATACAAATTGGGAAATGTACTTTGATGACAATGAGCTTAGATCGGTTCAGATCATACAACACCATTAATAACAGATAAGGTGAAACTTTGAAGGAGTGAATTCGAACTCATAAATAGTCGTTGACACAGCTAAATAAATGGACATGAGAAGTCTTCCCAAACTTACTTTGAAACAACAACTGAGTCTCAAGGTAGTTTCTGTCTTCATCTATCTTCAAAGTATCTTCTTAGCACAATATTGCATAGGCAAACCAAGCAGTATCCCATAGTAAATTGCACGTTTGAGGGGAAAACTGTCGAATGGGGTTGGGGTGACTGCGTGCATTTTCCTTTTGACATTTCCTTTCCTAAAACAGAGAAACTATTGCGTACATAAAAAACAACCAATTTAATTGCAAACATCACCACAGGACCAAGTTGACTAAGTCGGTGACTTAATGAGATTAAAAAGTGCTTTGCAGTAGAAATAGGACCTTTTAATGCAATTCAGTAGCAAAACGACGAACTGGTAAATACTATTGCTTTTAAAAGCAAGTATGGAATCATATCGACTTACTTGTGTCAGGTGTCCCGATCGGCTAATGTTGAAGTGAAGCCTCCTAATCTCATGCAGTCGACGGACGCACATGAGGCCTGCTCTTGAACTTTTGTTGTGAAAGAGGAGGAGGGCCACTTAGTTAGTGCCCTATTTGAGTATGATGACCTCAAGACGTAAGTAAACATGCACATCCGAATCCTGCCATTAAGCTAAGACACCGCCAGGCTCTGACCAGAGAGCTGCATTGACAATGAACAGCTTCCTAGTCTGACCATGTAAGTATATACCCCTAACTGTAACTATCTCACCTGATATGTGATCTGTACGTTGAATATTTTATGCCAACAGTTTTACGATGTGGAATATATAGAGAGGGCGACCTTTAATTTAAAAAAAATGCAAAACCTCCATTGGTAGGCTGCCAACGCCCAAAGGATCATTTTACTTGTCAAGTTCTCCTTATGCAGGCATGGCCCCATTTTTCGTCGGTTAAAGACAAATTCCAGTGGCTTCTCTTTAAGGCTTGTGAGAAAGACAAAAATATTCCAGACCTAGTCCTTCCAGGGAGGTGTTAGGGTGGAGACCCAACGTTCTATGGACTCTTTGAGGCAATGATTGTTGCCCACAATAATCTTCCTTTTGTTCCCAAATATTTTATCTCAATACCTAGACCAACTAGGATCAGTGATACATTGTTATAATTCCAGTGAGAGGGCACGCCCTTACGTTGTATCTCGTTAACTTTTCGTTGCCAGCCGTCATGAAAACATATGAAATTTTACACTTTCGTTGTTATTCGTCGCAATAAATGTAATTTCTGTTTATTTCTTTGGAGAATTTTAACGCTATATATATTTCGAGTGTGCTTAGGAGTTATGCGGAAAGTTGCAAAAATTGGGTAAAATGATTAAGTCCTTAACAATGCTTATAACAAACGACTCATCGAATTCGTTACAAAACAAAGAAAGTAAACTATTTTAACTTTCATTGACAGTCGTTTAGCTAAAACTTTAGATTAGAGTTTGAAACTTGTCGGTAACAAACCTCAGATCAAAGCATCTTTTAAAGCATCTTTTAACAATTGTATCAGGATTACTTGGGTGCCAGTGTGAAAGAGGCAAATCCTCTTAAGCATGGGACAGGTCAACAAGGCTTAACAATAGGAACAAGGAAACCTGTCAATCAAAGTTTGATGCTTGAATGGGAATTACTATTTTTGAAGTACCTATTGTGTGACAGATAGGGCTGTTGTTTCTCCATCCTAACACCTCCCTGGTCCTTCAAACCCTGTCTCAAAACGGTTTTCCTAACTACGATATTTCACTCAGACTAAAGATTGGTTATTTGTGTCAAAAATACTTCCACTTTTCAACAAATCCACAAACAGACAGAGAGTAACTGGTATATAGTGAGGACACGTTGTGTCAAGTTCCTTTTCGTTTTTCTTTATAGTTAAATGTCCTAATTGTCCTTGAAATTTGATACTGTATACTGTTTGACTATCTTTTCCTGTAAATCGAGCATCACCCTACACTATATGTAGCATAGAAACCAATGTTGTTTAATATTTCCTACAGCGACATAGATATTATGTATAAATTGGATGCAATGTTATATTAATATGCCGCTATGACATGGCAGATTTACCATACCGCACTAAATCTCAAGAAAAAAAATGCATTTGTTTGAAAATTAGTATCTTCCGAACGCAATATGCTATGAAGATGCAATGTACCCCTCTTGAAAGAGAAAATTTTTCTGCATATAATGAATTTTGTCTTTGGAAATGCATTTCACCCTCTACAGCCCACTGTTGCTCTTCTGATACAGAAGGAGAGCGCGAGACCTACACGTCTTCACAGTGTCAGGCGGAGCCCAATACTGCAAGTAGCTGCTAGAAAATTCGGTCCCAGCAATGACAGAAGCCGTTCTTCACCTTCACGTAGTTTGAGCCTACGGATACAATTTAAAGGCCCAGTTCTCTCACCCCAAACAGTACCAATTCTCCTTACCTTCTTACTTAATCCCCTCCCACAATTGTCTGAAAATCATCCTTATCCAGTCACAATATCAGTCGATTGCTTCAGGGTTAGTACAGAAAAGCCTTATGTGTATAACCAAAGCACTCAAGTATACAGTTCATGCTGTGTAATATAAGCTTTGGTAATCTCCATTGTTTGAATTAACAGTCAATCAAAAAACTGGGCCAACGGAGAGTTTCTGTACCCCCCCCCCCTACAAGAAGGGTAGTTTGGGGTGAGAGGATTGGCCCTTTAAGGCGTATCATCTCCGCTTTTCTGCCGAACCGCAATATGCGCAAAATTTCCCCAGATTGGAGGCGGACCCAAGAGGGGCCGTTTAATCTAAAACATCTACACCACTGAGATGCCCCAGAGGGAGAGGCAGCGCTGTCATCCATGTAGTAGCGCATCGCCAAGGCTGTGAATAAAGACATAGCACGTAATATATGGTACTATTTTCTGTTTGTTGTGCATTACCATGTTCCCTTTGTAAAAGTTTTGAGGGTGGAACGTAAGTTCTTTAAGCAACTGTTTAAAATACCACCATCAAACTTTCAAATTAACAAAAGCATAACTCATAATGATTTGAAAAAAAATCACACAATTAAAAATGTGTTCGCCATCCAATTGTACAGTCGATTTAGGTTATTTCACCCTCTCAGAGAGATTTGGCCCCATATCGGACTGGTCCTAGCAGGGAGTTGTTAGCTCTATTAACTCCCTGGTCCTAACGAGGGTCATAATGTCGATCAATTTCCTTGTTTTTACGACGCTGATAGTGAGTTTTAAATACTTTTTTAATCCAACTGAAATCGAAAAAAGGGAAGGCAGAAAAGTCACAGAGTTAGTTTGCACATGTTAGCGCCACGGTTTGCAACACCAAGAGATGTGCAAATGCACGTACACGCTAGCATTAAAAAGAGTGAAACAGTGTCTGTCATTCGTTAAAATAGTGAAAGCTGTTCAGTTGGAACCCAAAAAGAGCAGAAGTCCATTCCCAGAAGAATGAAATTTTAAGGGAACAAGTTTCACTCTTTTGATGGAGTGCCTATAGGGAGCACGCTTAAAAAAGAGTGATTCCGCAGGCACAAGTTACAGAGTTAATTTGCACTCTTCAGCTCTTCGTGGGGTGAATTCCACTATTCTTGGAGTGAATGGACACTCTAATGGAGAGAATCCACACCTTTCACTCTATTAGAGCAGGGAAGTGTTATTAATAACACCTCCCTGATTAGAGAGTGACTAAGTTATAACTCTAAGTTATAACTCTTTTGTTTTGAGAGAGTATCGCTATCGGTTATAGCAGGGAGTTGCTCTGGTTATAGCAACCTGTTTTACTTGACGGAAGTCGCTTTTGTGTAGTTCAAAGTCGGCCTATAAGGCTTATGCGCTTACGTCACTGCATTGCACATCTTTCTGTTTTTTTTTTTCATCCAGTCGTCCGTTTTACAACAATTTTAATTAAGGTGCTGTTGTGCGCCTCTTTCGGTAACACCACGACTAACTTTGATCTTTCCCGTCTAGCAGTCTAGTGGGACGTCACGCTGACGTCACGTGCATAATCTCTTAGAAAAATATATTAAACCGTTGAGAGAATAACGGGGAAACCAAAACGTCGTTTCTCCTAGAAAGAGAGAAAAACTCTAAAATTGAAAGAAGTGAGAGTTGTAAAGTTCACTCCAAAAGAGGTGAAAATCGTTCCAAAAAGAATGAAATTCACTTCAAAGGGAGCGAAGTTTCAATCTTCGTTGATTGCCTACAGGGACCCCTCTTTTAAAAAGGGATCCCTGTAGGCACTTGTTACATATTGAATATTTACTTTTATTGGATTGAATTTCACTCTTCTTGGAATGTCTTACGCTCTAATGGAGTAAATTCACACTTTTCACTCTTTTGAGGGGTGAATAGGTTCACTTTTTTGGTTTTTAAAGTGATACAACGAACTGACGAAAGAGGGAGTGTGTGTGTGTGTGGGGGGGGGGGGGTTAGTGGGAGCTTCTGGCTTTGCTAGTCGTCTGCAAGAAGGATAGCCTCGATATCTACTACAGTATTTACAGATTAAAAGTGCGTGGAATATGTCCAGAGTTACAACACTTGTTCCCGGGTATCATCAAATTGACTGCAATCTATACAGTCTGTAGCATCTATAAGGCAATTTCATGTGATGTCACACGATTGTGTTTGCCCGACATTGAAGGGCAAATCTCGCAAGTGGTAAGCGTATTTACAGCAGACGCACACGATATTCCCATAGAAACTGTGACATATACTGCACGTGTTGCAAGAACTCTTGCTGCGCGTGCTGATAAAATAGACGCTTGCCCCTTCAAATGACGTCGGTGAAATGGGATAATGTCTATAGTCCCCCGTCTCATTGGTCCCCTAACCCTAACCCTAAGTCCTAACCCTAAATACTAACCCTAAACCCTAATACGGGGGGACTAATGAGACGGGGGACTAATGAGACGGGGGACTAATGAGACGAAATAATAAGAGGGGGACCAATGAGACGAGGGACTATTGAGCGGATCCTGGTGAAATTGCCCTAGTGACGAATTCAGACAGAAAGTGATGGTCTGATTTCAGTCGGCCGTAACTTGGGTCTATCACCTTTTAGTCTTTCAATTTCCTTGCTTATCTGTACCATGGATGGGTTGTACACTAAATTTTATCTTAATTCATTCAATTTCACCAACTTTATATGAGGATTTGAAATTCATGTAGACAATAAAAGAAGACGATTTGAGGCTAATGGACCTCACTAATGGCTGCTTAAAGTCACTAAACACAAGCGCTGATTCGATTCGCCTATAGTTAAGTATGAGATGATCTGTAAATTTGACTCTAAAGTCTCTCATATCCTTACCAATTTTCTCTGAATGACGTGTGAACTGTGCCTTACCTTTGGTCTTATAACAGCTCCCGATATGTACCGTACTCTTTCTCTGAAGAAAGAGCCCACAGAATTTGTGGCCTCTATAAAGATGTCTTATTTAAGCTCATTTTCACCAAAATCGGAGTGTTCACTGCAGTGTGGACATTCAACACGAATTTCGTGGTGATTATGTAACCACCCTCAGTTATCGTGACGAGGAAAGACACAAATACGACGTGAATGAAATTTGCACTGCAGTAGCCTTCGAAAAGAAAATTTTTACCATTGTACAACAAATTTCATGCATTAAGCTTGAGAAGTACCCATCCGTTGTTTACTTGAGATTATTACTAAAGAGAGACTTATTTAATGATGGGCGTTTTAGATTCCTCACTCAATCCATACATACCTTGGTCATATAAGGAAATCTATATCAGCGCCAAATCTGAACCCTTATATCCGGCTCTGCTGCAGAAATTGGGCAGATGTCCCATATAAAATTTTACATGGCTCAAATTTGTATCGACAGATATGGTGCATTTGTGGCAAATCCGTATGTCAGTTAGTTAGTTAGATGGAGTTTTACGGCCCAGTTTCCAACCTATTGGTTCAAGTCGAGCCGGCCACGGCCTTTTTTTCAGTTGTGGCTCACTGGCTTGTTTTCCCTACTCCATTGCCTATGCGGAGCATCATGCACAAGGGCAGTATGTTCCTTTTTTAGGGTCTTCGGTATGAAGCGAACCCGGGCCTTCTGCGTGAGAGGCGGATGCTCTACCGTTAGACCTAACACGCGGTCTGGCAATTCCGTGTGTCTCACATTTAGCAAATCCATACATGTTCCATGTAGGGGTTCTATATACTTGGCCACATATTTAGCATACCAGATATGGCATTTGTATTTAGCTTTACCAAAAATCGGGCATTGTTTACATAACGTACAGGTCATACATGACCCATAAAAATTGTATTTGATTTAAAGTGAAAGTCCATATCTGGGACATTCATTTTTAATCCAGCCTGGATTTAATTTGCATGAATGAGGATTTCATTTTCAAACTCATGCTTGTATCAAAATGATATTAGAGCAATGTATAGTAATAATGTAGGCCTTTAACTGATCTTAGGGCTTTAGCAAGAGTGGATAGGAGTGGGAGGGAGTGGAAGGGAGTGGGAGGGGATAACTGCCGCCGAGATTTCCCCACAATGCATACGCGTACTAAAAGATGGCGCCTTTCTACGTTAGCAGTGTTTAAACTGCCTTAGAGCTTTTGTCCATGGTATCAAGTATCAACAGATTTGCATAGCCGGTCAAAGGCTAAGCAATTCTGAACATCTCTAACAAAGTCTGCTTTTAATCGTATTGAACAGACTTGAGCTTATAAAATCATTTTTATTTCCTCAAAAAGAACTGAATTTACAAAAATTACTGAATTTGATGAATTCGCTTTACCTATACTTTCTATAGCTTCCCAAGGAGGTCTTAGTGACCAAAGTAAACAAATTATTGGGATGGCGTTACAAACTGAAGTATATATCTTATATTGTTTTTCATACATACACCTGTACATCTGCATATGTATGTGCATGGCTTTAAAAGTTTATCTGAAACGATCTTTCATCATTTTGATGGTATTTGGCTGGATACAGCATGGTATGTTTATCTGGCAAATCAAAAGGGATCTGAATTAATAACGGTCATTAACCTTAAAAGAATTGTCCAGAGCCGACTTAGTTTTTGATATTGCAAAGGAGAACATATTTTAAGCATTCTTGTAAAAGTTTCATTCATTTCCCTTGTTAGGTTCTCGAGATGTTAGCAATTGAAGTTGACACATTTCCTATACCCGATTTGAAACGAGCGGGTATGATGTCATGGATTCACATTATTGGCCAATGTTTTGTTTTATCTTTACTTTTCGTCCCATTATTTTGACCTTCAATTGATGAGGGCAGTGCCGTCGGAAGGTATTTTCGATTGGGGGGGCTGACCCGGGTTGACTATCTAAGCGGAGCGCCACCATCGGTTGGCGCGGAGCGTACAGAAAATTTTGAAAAATCCCAACCCCTCAGACAGCTGGAAATGAATTTCCTGGGCTTGTTAATAGTATCTAAGCAGTCCTTATTTTGGCCTTTCGTTGTAATAAAATGCTCACTTCAAAAAATAAAAAAAAAAAAAAAACTATATATCGCAAAATTATTTGGGGGGGCTGCACCCCAGCCCCCCCCGCTTCCGAAGGCCCTGGAGGGATGCTATTTTGCCCCTTCAAGCCATGGTCACACGGACCGATTTTGGTTTGAGTCGGCCAATTCAAGTCTGCCGATTTTTCGGGCGATCCCGCCGTAGAGTTTGCTAATGGGTACCGTATACTGCCCGATTTATCGTCCGGAAACTACCGTGAACTATGACTACATTCGTTGAAGAAGTGACAATGACCTGGATGAGGATTTAATGAAAATAAAAATTGTTTGTTCGTGTTGGCAATAAACTTGTGAGTAGAGATGAATAAAACGAACATGTTGGGTAAAACCACCATGGTCGCTCTTTTCATATTGCGGTCATGTCGGATATTTGGGATGTTGCTTGTTGCACACAATTAGTCTACATTGTAACATTTCTATCACTTCCATGGTTTGCCTATCAGGTCACACACTCCACATCTTCACAGATATGCACAATGTGCGATGTTGACAGGATGTAAACGTCCGTTTTCGGCCGACCCCACTAATGTGACGTTCCAACAGCCCGACACCGAGCTCACTCGTCCGATCATAGTCGAGTTTGCACCAGAATGCTTAGAATATACCGCTCTTTAAGATATTAAAAATAAATTTGGCTCTGGATTATTCTTTTAAAAGGTTGATCTGCCCGGTTGAAGTCATTTGTTCAAGTTGTATTTGGCTTTATGTGACTATTTAAAACTCAGTGTGTATATATATCATGATATTTCATTGAAAATGTGGCTTGATGTAATCATATCAAACTGAGTACATCCAGTTTCGTTTTCAAAGACACATCTGGCTTAATATGAAGATACAAAAGTTCATATGAATATCTGAAATAAACGTTAATGAAGTTATATATACCTTGATAAAATAAAAAAAATGCTCTTGGCAACTGAAAAATCCAGCTGGTACATGTGACCAGAGGTTAAAAGTTTAAGCATAAAATACTTATAAACCAAACCAGTCTAAATTGAAACATGAAATCCCCTGCATTTTAATCTGAAACATGGATTGCTTAAAGAGAATGAAGAATGAAGGAGAGAAATTACAAGTAAAACAAATGACGAAAATAACATTTTTTATACATATAATTCGTTACAATTTGGCACAACTTGAAAGCAGGAAACAGTGAAGATATTTCCTCAAGAGAATGTGTTCTAAAGTTCCCACAGGCTTTTCCCAGTACCTCTTGACTACACCTATGATTGTGTTAAATTGACACTATAGAGAAGGAAAAGAATGATCGCTTTTATCTTACGAAGGTTGAGTATGAGAAAAAACGTAGCAAGATACAATCATTTCATGTAGTTTTTAAACCGAATAAAACATCCAAACCGAGAATTACTATACATCTCTCGTTTATATGATAAACAGTTAGTCACCCCCCCCCCCTCCCATCATTGCTAAACACGTTCCTCTTAGAACTGCCCTTCATCACGACTTTAATATTAAAAAAAACACAAAAATTGGTTGCTTGATTTAGGACTGGCATTCAGAGTAATATGTATATTTTTTCATCGTCACGTGACATTAATTGCGCCGTCTTAATACGGTAAGCCCAGAAAGCCCACAACTTGTCCCAACATAAACGAACACAGCTAATTCTTCTACCGGTCGGATGTATGCCGGCCTTTGGTAATATGTGTTTGCAAAGGCTATCCGCCTTCTTAGTCTCTGAGTGTTTTGTCGTCCAACATGACTTTATGTGACGCCATTCCGTTAGGTGTATTGAGCATCTATATTAAACATGCCTATGCTAACATTTCTATGTAATACTTCTTATTTGATTAGTTGAAACAATTATGATAAGGATGAAATTCAAAACGGAGAAATCAAATTTAATCATAATCATGATCAATAATCCAATCCAGGAGTGCAATGACCCCATTGTAACTTTCCTCTCCTGTGGGTTCGATTTGGTCAGCAGGAAGAATGAAACCTTTTTCACCCCTATCACGGAGCTCTACTACGTAGGTGTATCTCGCTTGCGGTGTGCCCAAATATCCATAGTCATTGCTCGCTCCCGATGCTTCATCTGGGATTAACAAAATATTGTAAAAGATATGTAAATTCTGAAACTCAAGCACAACTTTAACCGTTACTTCATATCAAGGGTGTTTATAAAACTTAACTTTGATTACTGTGGAACTTCTATAGTTGACTACAGTGAAAAGGTTTACTCTCTAAATGCAAAAGACGGAAATTAGGGACGGATCTAAATTTAGACGGAATATTCACTCTAAAAAGAGTGAAAATGGCTATATTCACTCTAAAATGAGTGAAAATGGCTATATTTCGACTGCGTTTTCACCCGAAACTTAGATCCGTCTCTAATTTACATCTAGAAAAGAGTGATTTTTCACTCTAAAGGTTTAAGAGAGTAGTTCAAGTTTCTCGTGCAGTTCTCGACCTCCTCTAATTTGAATCTCCTCTCTTAAATCAATAAATTTAAAATTAGTCTAATATAGTTAAAACAAATCTAAAAAATGGAATCAGTGACCAATCGAACGACCGATTGGTCACTAATTCCACTTTTTTAGATTTAAACCCCAATATTTTACATTTTACGATTTAATAGAGTAGAACAGTAGTTACCAACCTTTTGGACTATCTGTAACTCTGATTTGTTTTACTCTATCCTGCTGATACCTATTCTGCCACCGTGAGAAAATCGAAGAACCAACTTTGGTGTATTTTAATGAATAAGTTTGACATAATGAAGGAATGCAGGCCAGTAGCCCGAGTAATCATTTTGGGGCAACACATCAATGAAGAAGTTTTGCCGGCCTGATGGAGGAATATAACTGAAAGGGTGTCCCCCTGGCAATTTCTGCCTATTTCAGCTCCCTTTAGGTTAAAATAGATACAAAATTTTAAGACTTTGACACGATTGGTCTGGAAGGTCTAGTTTTGACAAGTTGTTGGAGGTAGTGTGTTTTTATGCACCAATGCTTAACCTTTTGATTGGACAATTTCATTGGGGGAACGGGGAACATGTCTCCTTCTGCCGCCTCCTTCGGCTACATGTCTGGAGATGAAGCAGTGTGCCTTTCTATGTTTTCTTTAACCTTTCTGTCATAATTACCTTACAATGTTTCCTTTCGGCATCAAATTCGATTATTATAGCACTAATTTCTTTAAAAAAAAATTGTCCAAGTGGTCTAACCAGTACGACTTGTGGTGTTCGGTGGTACTCCAATGAGGTGCCACAAGTTTGAATTACTAGCATCCCTTGATTTTTGCTCGTTGCAATTAGGGCATTCCACCTCTATACTGGGTGGTTGGTTTTTGCAAAAAGATTTAATTGCGTGAAGGAAAACAACCTAATTATTGAATTTCATTTTCTTGAAAATTCAATTTTTCAAAATGATTGAATGATAATGACACATCAACACGTTTAATGACAATTTTCTTCGAAGTGACCAGGACTTCCCAGTTATTTCAACCAGGATGTATATTGCAATTACCATTTAACATGCAGGTGCAAGGAGTGAACGTTGGTGGAAATTGCAATGGTATGCACCTTCAAACTGACCAGGACTTCCCAGTCAGTTTAACCAGGACTTATGTTTGAATTACCATTTAACATGCAGGTGCAAGGAGTGAAGGTTAGTGCAAATTGCAATGGTATGCACCTTCAAACTAACCAGGACTTCCCAGTCAGTTTAACAAGGACGTATGTTTGAATTACCATTTATCATGCAGGTGGTGGGAGTGATGAAGGAGCACATCACCATAAGGGGAGCGACCTTCCCGGGAAAAGTAGTTCCAAAGTCGGTACACCATCAGTTTTAGGTCCTCTTTGAGTGAGAACTACTCATTTTAGAACAATCAGTTGCTCCTTATTTTGCATGGATATGAAAGAGGAGATGTTAATGTTAATGTGGGTTATGCCAAATTAGGATGGATTGAAGGCCATTTAGACCATTTCAGTACTGGGTGTGAAAAAGGGACAATTTCCGTCACTTTGCGGATTAATAGAGGTGGGCGCACAGCTCATAAATTTCTTCCCCGTGCAGCTCAAAATCTAAACTGTCATGCTATGGTGAATTTGTGATGCCATGATTGGCCAACTCCTTGGCTTTCATGTGAGAGGTAAATTTAGTTTGGTGCGAACTTTGACAAGGCCGTGGGGGCAAAATGGAGGCAAAATATTGTGTAAGTCAATGGAGCAGTTTATAGTGGTGTGCTCCCATAAAGGTTGGTGGAAGTTGCAAAAGTATGCGCCTTCCTCTTATCAATCGCTGAGCGCTTAATTTTCTGTCGAGCCATTTGAATCAAGTCTATTGTATCGAAAAGTTCGTTGAATGACAGTGGGTCAATTATTGCAGCTTTGGGGAAGGGGTTAAAGGATGTGGAAACGAAGCAGGTTTTTTCAGGAAGGTAAATGTACAGGTGTTTGGCTAGTCTTGCTCGAGACGTTATTACACCTTTCCTACCAGAACTCAAATAGAGGGCGGGCTATAACTTGACCGTTTTGCAGAGAAGTTTGCCTTCAGAAATAACAGAGCTGAGAATTTCTGAAGCAATAGAAGGCGTACTCAAAAAAGTAGCAGATGTTATATTAGGGTCTTGACCAAGACCAGTGTTTGGCCGGTTCAATTACAGAAAGCATTAACGGGTGCTGTTCGTGAACTAACACTCTGAAGCCTTGTGAGACCCTAACTTGGAAAAAGAAATGAAAAACGCAAGGCTTAATGAACTTGAGGATTAAAGTAACACTTAAGCTCTGTTTGTATGTTTTAGTGATGAAAGTAGGAGCAGTTCTTACACAAAAGCCTGGCCGATGGTCCATGAATATATCCACCAGGAACGTTGTTGGTAGCATTCATCGCAGCCGCCATCGCCGATGCAGCAGCAAGCTAAAATAAGATCACGTGATATAACCATTGTTTTTTTTAAATGTTGAGTGTAGTTGACAAATGGTATAACGTAACAACGGCAACATTCATACAGTAATCATACAATGAGGCTTCAGGTTACTTCACTGACGGTTGGATGATATAACTGAGTTCGGTAACTCGATTTGGGGTTAGAGTGTTCGACTTTAAATCGGGTGGTCTGGAGTTTCAGGGGACACAGTACACTTTGTGCTCCGCTCGGTTTCCAAATGGAAATACTACCATGGTTTCCATATGCCATGGTGTGCTCCACAATCCCGCTTCTTGTGAAACATTGGCAAAGATCTCGATGGGATCAGAGAGTTGCAACTCTGTGTTTCATTTTCCTGGTGTGACTCAATCCAGTGACCCGGCTCGCAACTGGTAAAACGGCCATGAGAGCCGTTAGGCTAAAACAGAAGGTCGGAGCAGGGAACTACTACGTAAAGGAGCTATCAGCTTCAACCTTGATTACTCTAACTCGGAGAGATGGGTGTGGTGAAGATATCGTTTGATGGATTGAGGAAATTTCTTATCCTTGCCAAAAAGTAAAATTACATTTACAGACGTACACACAGGATTATTGTGTTTCAGCTTAAAAACGTACCTGCATATCAGAGTCCTCAGGCAGTTCCTGCTGGCTATCGAAAGACCAGGGAGCTAATATTAGTTGAGAATAACTATGCCAGTCGATGAATACTTTCGTTTTACGCTTATCTTGTTGCAACTTTAAGAAGTGACTTTCAACGGCGCCAGTTTCTAGGTTGTTCAAGCCAGTGAATCCACGGAAAACGATCGAGCATGGCCATGGACTTGCCCCGAGACCTGGAAAGTGCACCAAAGAAGACATTTCACAGAATGTTTTGTTAAAGTGTAGGAAAAGAATGAGTTGATTAATAATTTTCTTCTTTTTCCATTCTGTTCCTTCTCTTTTCACATATTCTTGCAAAATAGGGGGCGTTCTCCCCCTAAAACCCCTGACGCGGCCCTGTTTTCTGTACGTATGCAAGAACTATCTTTGAAATACTGTTAAGGACAAAAGAAGTTGTTCAAAACCAGGCGCGTAGCCAGGATTGTGTCACGGGGGGGGGGGGGTTGATGTCATAGGGGGTTAGGGGTACGACATGAGGGAAAAGTCTAAGGATAGAAAGGAAAAACCGCTATTTTAGGTGTTTTTGAATTGCAAGGATGGGTCATGGGGGGGGGGGTTCTAATCCCCCACCTCCCCGAGGTTACGCCACTGTCCCAAACTCACTTTAAAGGAACTGCTAAATCTCACAACTTTCTTCTAATTTCTCCTTAATTTATCTGTCACATTTGAGGAGAAAAATATTGTCACGTGAATCTCAGGATCCAATCACGAAACAGGGCAGTCTACTACGCTTCTTCAAGTTGGGGCGACTGCTCTTGCCCTTTAATGTAAAGAGAAAACAAGAAGGAAATCCATCCCTTTTGACGCGCGGATGATGCAGAGTTTGAGGAAGAACTGCACCTTTCACTTCCTGAAACGTGTGTTGGCTAGCAAGAGTTAGTTAGTTAGATGGAGTTTTACGGCCCAGTTTCCAACCTATTGGTTCAAGTCGAGCCAGCCAAGGCCTTTTTTCCAGTTGTGGCTCACTGGCTTGTTTTTCCTACTCCATTGCTTGTGCGGAGCATCACGCACAACGGCAGTAGGTTCCATTTTTAAACTCTTTGGTATGACTCGACCTGGGAATCGAACCCGGGCCTTCCGCGTGAGAGGCGGATGCTCTACCGATAGACCAAATACGCGGTCACGCGGTTGACTAGCTCGCCGGAAGGCGTCCATGTTTTGCGACAGTGGCGGATATGCACCAAGCGCCCCAAAAGTTCATAATTATTCGTTTGCATGCCAAATGTTGAATGCAACGTGTGCTACCTGGTCATGTTTTTCACTTTCATATTAAAGGGGCTCGTTGAGTTGATATCAATAACTTAAAGAGAGTTTAAAGGCTCACTACCACATGACAATGCTTATATATAGCATGATAAGTCAAGCTTCATACTCAATAGTTGTGGAAAAAGTTAAATTTTTCAATTTTGTGGTGTCTACCTGTAACGTTTCTATGCATAATCTGAAAAGTGCGTGGTCACAAATTTTAGAAACCGAATTGAACCTTTTAAGTACTCACTCATGAAACAATTATTTGTATCTGGGATGTAGGGATTGTCTAAGTTTGACCATTTGGCATTGGTATGTGAAGAAACGTTTGGGAAAATTTGTGTAATTCCATGAACCAACCAAAAACGGGAAGGCAAAAGGAACTCCCCTCTTTAAAACTGTTGAAATATTTTGTTCCAATTCGCATAACTTAATTATATACGAGTAATCAACATAATTGTAAAAGTAATAACATCCCTTCGCTTCATAATTACAAATGAAAACGTAGTCAAGATGCGTTTCAAGTTATTCAATCAATCTTAATGTTACCAAGAACGTAGCCATAAATTTCATTTTTAGAGGGCGAAAGAAGTGATGCCTAATCGTTGTCTTGGGGATGGTGTTAAAGGGGTGGTGGGAAATACAAAACTCTACTGTGGAATGAATCTTTTTCAGTAAATGAGTAATATGGGCTTATCTGCATTTTTTTAGTTTGATATCAATCCGCTAAGCCAATTGAGAATTTCCATTAAGACTTCCTGTAAAACGGTACTTTGAGGTGAAAAATTGCTGTGTTTAGTAGTGATAGGAACTATTTTCCTAGTTTGCCACGTCGGTACATTTTCAACCCAATATTTTCCTTTAACAGAAAATTGTTTGTTAAATTGGAATAGTTCTCATACTCATTGAACAACCCAATTGTAACTGTCTTGTGAAACCTGAGCATTTTAGTTTCAAACTTACCTCCCCATTCACTCCCAAAATTACGATTAAGATCTGTCCCAACACATCCGAAGTCAGGGTTAGGTTGACGTGACTTCCTCCAAAGGCGCTCCTAATCGTGAAACATTAAAAGCATTTTAATAATCGATGTATTTATCGAAGGAACAATCAGAGTTTGACAGCTTTTACAACCAATAATGTAAAAACGACCAATAAAAAAAATGCTGGTCATGTAAAAATAACCTAAAACGAATAACAAGAGAAAAAATACCAATAATGAAAACAATTCTTTGTACCGATAATGTAAAAAAAAATACCTATAATGTGAAAGGGCTTGTTAAACGATAATGTAACGAAAATTTACCGATAATGTAAAAACTTTGTAACGAGGTTTATGTGATCCTACCTGCGGGTGTGTACGTATATGTGCGAGTTTATGGAAGGTAGGCACTTGCAGTAAGCAGGGCCGGAAGGTAGGCAGGTGGGCAGGGCTGGAAAGCAAATAGATAGGTTCGTGGGTGGGTGCGTGTGAAGTTCCGCATGTAACCTGTGTGAATATATTGGTATATATAAATGACTATGTTGTGTCTGAGTGTAGCCTTCACACGGGAGTAGCCACGACTTTTTATCGGGGTTGGCCAACTACAGGGCCTGATCGCCGTCCGGGGAAAGTTTTGAATATTTAAGTACCCTAAGATGTAATCTGGTGCTAAAATCATCATGTGCATCACTTACATCATTTGAAGTCATTCTTTCTGTCCCATTACAAAATATTTTTTTCAGAATTTGATTAACAGAATGGTCCCCGGCCTCCCTCTAGCTACGTCAATGGCTTATACGTGATTTATGACTGGACCTTTTGAATTCTCACTTGTCGCTCGAGAAAATGTATGCCGGAAGAAACGTCAAGAAATCAATTTCTGATCAGGAGGCAGCTTACTGGTCTGGTTGGACAGATTTCTCAGTATATTAGTGATCAGGCTACGTGTATTCGCTATTAAATTTCATAATCAGCGTACTGGATTCAAACCAAAAGTTCACCAAAGTCACCTATTACGCCCCTTTGATATGCCCCAATTGTCATTTACACAATGTTGATTATAAGAAAAGAATGTCTGAGGGCAAACATTTACGGCCGCAGGGCGAAGCCATTCGGTAAATCGCTGAGAGTTTAGGGTATCTGTGGATGAAAAATTAGTTACATGAGATGTATATTGTTTATCATTTTCTGTTAACCAACTGACCTTACTTGGTTGGAGGCAAGTGGGGGGGGGGGGGGGCAAGGACAAAATCTAGTGTGGAAAATCCCACTGTTTTGCCACTGCTAAAGTGACAAGTGAGAATTCATAAACCACATTCGCGTAATAGAGGGCGGCCAACAGAATTCTAAAAAAAAAAATAATGGCACAGAAAGAATTACTTCAAATGATGCTAATGATACAAACCTCAATAAATTCACACACGTTACATGCGCACATACACACGTACACACGCACCCACCAACGAATCTACCCATTTGCTTACCAGTTCTGCAGCCTGTCAGCTTACCTGCCTATCTACACACACTCGCACACACACGCACGTGTAGGTAGGACCATATGGAGCCCTCGTTAGAAAAGTTTTTTCTTTATCGGGTGTTTTTGTACATTATTGGTTGGAAGAAAATTTTACATTATCGGTTTTTTTTTATACATTATCGGTACTTTTTCTACATTATCTGTCGTTTTTACATTATCGGTTAATTTTTACATAATCAGTTGTAACGGGTGTGAGTACACATTGCGCATGAGGCGGTGTGAGCGGGTAGGTTATTTCCATGTAAATGTTAATTGATTGGTATCTGTATAGTGGTGCATATTTTGCTGTGGGGACAGGTTCAACCCCTCTCATAGTTATAGATGGCGGAGTTACAAATTACTTACGTCGGTCCATGAGAAGACGTAGCCGTCACAATTTAGACTCGGTACAATATGCAGATCAAACATGCCTAGTATTCTTCTGGCATCAGCGTCTCCGTTTGCGTAGTTTCTCAACAGCTTTAGGAATGAAACAAAACTGATTCAAAATGGACAAAATCAAACGATTAAATGATGACTTTCCAAAGCCACGTGACTAAGACATTTTACTGGTTGTAACGTTTCGGATGGATGTGGGGTGGGGAGGGGCGGTTGAAATAAATGCGTAAAATACATCTCAATGTAACATCCTAAAGTCTACCGCAGTCGGTAAAACCACCGTACAGACTTCGTTTTTAAGTATACAAATTTGTATGGGACAGATCGACATGACCCGCGTCACCGATAAAAACTAAAGTACATTGGTGTTCTTCATAACCTGGTATACTGGTCGATTTGTTTTTCACTTCTGGAAGAATGTGTAACACTTGAGTTAGACTCAAGAATTTGACAGGTTGCAATTTATTGGAAGTATTTTAATGACAATAAATCCCCAAATGGACATTGAAAATCAGCCCTGCTTATTTTACTAAAAGGCTAACGCCTTTCGTCGAGTTAAAATCGTCACGTGGTTATTATTGACTAAAAAGAGTTTTAATGTTTTCTGAGTGGACGTCATTCATAGAGGAGTAATCAATTCTAATAGTGTACGGATATTTCTTGGCATGTTTGAAGTGATAAAGCGACCTCTTTACGGAGTATATTGAAACAAAATAGAAAACTTGAAAATTTTCACAGTCACTGCATTTTGGGAATGGGTCAAAAATGTACCTTTACCTTCACGGCAGCTGTCTGCCGCGAAGTTAAGTTACCAATGCAGTCAACATCAGTGCATACTTCACTTCGCCGAGCGGACTCAGTATAAACATGAGCATGCGCATGCGCACACAGCTAATGTTGTCAAGGTTCGATTGACCTTATGACTTAGCTGAAAGTGCCATATCTATAAAAGAGTCTATAGTACCTTTCCAGTGAAGAACATAACCGTTGCGGGAGAAATCCATTCCCTGGCGTGAATACCGCCCTCGAAATATACCACAGGTTTCGGATTGCTTGCTCCAGTTGTGGCAGGTGCGGCAATCTGGTATTAATATAAGGAGAAATGACGTAGTGATGCCACCAAACACCATTGAAAGTAAAAATACATCGATTTACTTTATTCATCAGAGTTTCCTTCAATTTTCAGCAATTGGTGATGCCTGAAATTCAATCTTTTCTTCCAAATTTCTGGTGGAATCTACCTGAACATTTGTAACAGGGGATATAATGTAAAACCAATGCATACACAAGCAAGTAAAAAACCGAGCTTGCACATACATAATGTCAAGCAACCAATAAATCATTCAAGTGTTTATTCAATCCAATGCTAATGTAAATTAAACTTCCAAGATCGGATCCTCCCAAAGCTTAACAACAAACGTTTGTCACTGAGTCTTCTTAAATTCATTCTAATAGTTAGAACCGGTTACTATCGAAGCTGATGAACTTTCCCAATTAAGGCTTACAGTGATTTAGATAAAACGAAAAAAAGAAACAAAATACAAACAAAAAGCATAATTTCTTACTTCCAGTGCCCCAATATCCCGACCTTCATATGTTTTTCCAAAACTGAATTTGTTCACAAAGTTATACTCTGCGGCGATGTCATCCGTCCATTGCTGAATCTAGTCCCCAAAATTAGGAAAGGGAGAAAGGAGGAAAGAAAATGAAACAATTTCTTGTAGATTTCCGTAAAACTAATCCATTAAATGGGTTTAATTGGGATTTAAAATAGGCCTGCCTTATATATATATTTCGATAGGATTAAATATTTTGATTTGTAGTAACATATGTCCACGACACTTAACTTATGTCCTGATTCAGAAACGCAAGATAGATTTCCAAATCACCGATTGTGATATTACATGTCAATATACGAGACAGCAATGGCGGATCCTGGCGGAGGCGAAACAAGCACACAAGTCTCCTCTATTGCCCGTCGTGCGTGCTGAAGAAAATAGGAGGCTACAAAACCAAATTTATGTTTGATATATTAAAGTACCTCAAGGTAATAAAAATGAAAAAAATATATCTTGAACAACATGAAAAATAAATTCTGACAGTCCAACTCCCATCTCCAGAGGATATCCTTGAGCCAAGATATAAAATGTTGAAATGTATTCACTCAAATTGAAATAGCACATTGCGCAATAATTTGTGATTTCTTTTTTGTACGACTCAAAATAAAAATCTTTACATTTGTTTATTTTTAAAAGTTACTGCACCTTGTACTAACGTGTGATAGCTTCATTCTCTAAAGAAAAAAAGAAAAAAAGAAAGAAAGAAAAAGAAAGAAAGAAAGAAAGAAAGAAAGAAAGAAAGAAAGAAAGAAAGAAAGAAAGAAAGAAAGAAAGAAAGAAAGAAAGAAAGAAAGAAAGAAAGAAAGAAAGAAAGAAAGAAAGAAAGAAAGAAAGAAAGAAAGAAAGAAAGAAAGAAAGAAAGAAAGAAAGAAAGAAAGAAAGAAAGAAAGAAAGAAAGAAAGAAAGAAAGACGCTTTTCAAACCTCCGGACAATAGTGAGTCAAATTTGGGTCACGTCATTCCAGTTGTTGTGTGTAAGGTCCGTTAAATGTTGTGCCAACATAACGTAAGGGGTGAAGTCATATTTTAGAGGAAACGTGCAGAAAGGTTTAAGATGTGGTTCAACTGAGGGGTGCGTCAATACAAAAACTGTTTTGCGCTCCTATCAACATTGATCGACCTTTCCCGAGAATTAGATGGTGTGTCTTACAATTGATTTTTGACGTACGGGCCCACGGGGAGGGTCAAGCGTATGGGATTACTGACTAGTCGAACTTTTTAAGATAGCGGTGAAGTTTTTCGGGCAGACGAAAAAACTTTGTTGCAAACGAAAGCTCCACATTCAAAATAATTCTCACATTTTACTCCCAGGATGGGAAATACCATTCCTCCCTATCAGAGGATATCGCGGTTTTTCAATATTTCCTCGCCAACCGCACCAACCGATGGCTTGGATAGTCTCTTAGACTGGATTACATATCTTGTGCACAGGATCCTCTGCCCCAAGCTGACAATGATGTTTATATAACATATTGTTTATAAAGATCTACAAAAACACCGTCATTTATGGATGTGTCAACATTTGAGGAATTTCGGGCGAAAGCTCTTTTTTCTTGAAGGAGATCCGGACATGTCTCCCCCACCTTAAGCATGGGGAGAGCCCCCCCCACCATAGACAGGGGGAAAGTCCATATACGCCTATACAGCCAGTGTATAAGTGGTATATGTTCCAGTTCATTTCTCTACATTGTTGCTTTAATCGCCCTTCATTTGTAAACGACAGAACGATGCATTAAAATTGGCCGACACCGTAACACAAATTACGGTAGCTTTCAATGATCGATGACTTACCTCGTCATACGGATGGTAAACAGTGTAATCGAAATCATCAAGTGACCGTTTACTGATCCTGGACTTGCTCTCCGTTAATCTCTTCATAGCGTGTTCGTATTCCTTGTCAACGTGTTCCTGTACGTCACTCATTAGGACTCGGTAAGTCAGATCTCGCTGGTCGAGCATTTGTCGAAATTCTCTTACATACCCTTCTGATACCATCACATCAACTGTCGTTTGACCAGCCGCCATGTTCCAGAAGTCCAGCTGACAAATAAATAGACAGACGCTTGGTTATGTAAATATAAACTACTGTATACATGTATTTGATATTTTCGCTAACAGCCGACGAAGATATTAAAAATATGCACACAGTCTCGTGGCAGGGGTACTGGTGGTAACCCTGTCAAAAAGTGTGTGTTTTTGAGACTTTCACTATCCTCCGTCGACACCTTACGGCTTCGAAAACTCATTCTTGAACAAAAACTAGAAATTTTAAGGTATCAGTGATCCCTTGCCAAAAAGAAACATCTTTTTCCAATGCCTTTTACTCCGTAAATTTATCTTTTTGATACTCCAGGTCAAGATACCTTCTCTGACTTTCCAGTGAACAAACACGGGAAGCGTGTAAACACCGTGGTTCCTGTTTTGGGCGCACCGACACTAGATCCCCTCACAATCAACAAAGCGCCGACCTGCGGCGTATGAAGCAATTTGAAAGTAGGGCGAAGATATTTTTGGACTATGCACCTCACCCTACCCCACTGACCAAAAGTTACATTTTTGGTGTTAAATTTTTCGCCTTTTTTCACCAGGAAGAACGATTTTTTACATAAAAAATTGCTATAAATCATTTTTTCAAATGAAACTGGGCATCAAAGAAGGTAGAATTCTTCGTTTTCCAGCCATGCTACAGAAGACAACAATTCCAGTATATCTGTGCCCCCTCTAAACTGAGGAACATTGGTAACATTTTAATTCTTCAAGTATAAAGAATCCATCTACTCACAGACAATTCAACTGACAGGGTTGAAACGTAACTAATTAAAGTTATATACACTGATCTATATTCCTGGATATAAGGTGGTGGTGCCGAAATATTGAAGCAACAGAGCAGCCATATTGTGTGTGGCAAAAGCGTCGTGCAACAGCGGAACTCTCCACACAGTTTGATACAGTTGGGAAGCAGACTTCACATTTGTGACCGTTATTGCGCAATATTTACACCCTCAGCACTCGCGGTGAAATGCGTTCCAGGAGAGCGCACTCAAGAAACCTACGCAGATCTACACCGGAAACTGACACCCGTTAAAATGTCAGTAATTCTTGAATTCTTGCGCAATTGAGTTTTTTTTTTGGCAATTGATGAAAAATGGTAAGTTAAATATTCAAAAGAAACTTGTTTTGTAGATAGCATCGTCAGGAAGTGAACTTTGGCTAAAGTCTTCGTCATAAGCTTTCCGAGAAAACCGAAGGGGCGAGAGCTCTCTTGCAAAGTTTAAAACTCCACATTTTCCGTCTTCGAGGTGAGAATGTCTTGAAATATCATTTGAAAGAGAGAGAACAAATACTATTTCCAAAATATAGCGGTACCTTTCTTGTTATCCTTTTATCTTCACTAAAAATGCTATAAACAACTCTGTGTCTCTGTTCTGCTTCATTTATTCATTATATGTAGGCCTACATACTTTCGCATCACTTACGTATGTACACGCCCGGTGCTTGGATCTTGTATCGCGACGCTGCAATATACTAGGTACCATCATGCACTGCGTTTCAAGTTGGCTGACTTAAAACATGTGTAGCCTACTGCACCAGATTCGTAGCATAAATAACGCGGGATTGACCGTCTTCAGGAAAATTGGAAATATTTATCAACGAACCTATAGTAAGTATATTCCCTAAAATTTGTCAGCATTTGGTGTTTGTTATGAACTTCGTGGATGATATTGGGACAAATTTGTGACTATTAGCCCAAAGATCACCGTGGGTGACCTAAAATCTCCCGGTTATTCTTGTGACTCTTGGCCAATGATCTTGCCTGAAGTTGGTTGTATGATAACTTGCGGAGTTAGTCTGGTATCATAGTTTTCTTGATCGAAATTGGAATTATACAGAGTAAAATAAATAAGCCATTCTTTTTGCCAAGGGTAGGTTTCCATAAGCGGCTAAAATTCAAAATTGTGTGACGTCATCGGAGCTTAATATATTTCGTTGACCCCTAGGTCAGCTTCCCAACTGGATAGGCAATTTCATATGACGGCTAGATTTAACGCTTCGGCTTGAAATAAGGCCAAATATATGTTGTGGAATGTGCTCATTTTCAACAGAAAATGTCAATTACTTGAAAAACTGAACAAGATCATGTTATTATGAGCGCAAAACTGTCACTTAGTGCAGTTTGACTGAGTGGCTGGCTAGGGCGCCTCAGTCCAATAGTTCACGGTGAAAACTAAGTGCAAATTCAATAAAAGGTGTGGGGAGTGGGGAGTATCGAGTCTCACTCTGTAAATTCGAGCCCACAAAGTCGCCCACACAAAATCGCCCCAAACAAAGTCTCCCCTGAATACTCCACCCCTCAGTTCACACCGGCCCTGCGACATCAAATATTCCTTTTATGAATGAAAAGTGAATTAAGCTTCACTCCATAGGTAGGAGCGTTGAATTTTGAAGTAATTAAATCACCCGATGTAATCGATTCTTTTTCAGAAATACTGTTGCATATTTTACTGTCCAAGTGCACAGAGGCCTGCAGTTACTTAATATTACTAGCCGAATGCCGAGGCTTCATTGGGTCAATAAATTGTATATGGCGCACAGTGGGGGCAATGCATTCAATCAAGTCGCCCCCTACAAATTTAGTCACCCCTGACAAAGCCGCCCTTAACAAAGTTGTTCCTTACAAAATCTCCCCCTGACAAACTCGACAGTCTAAAAAAATGTTAGAAAACATGCTACCAAAAAATATGGGTCCTTATTGCTTAGGCCCCTGTGGGCCGGCTGGGGGTTGTAGAATATACCCACGGTATTTCCCGCCTGTCGTAAGAGGCGACTTAACGGGAGGACTTGTACCGCATTTGACCTATATGACACTATATATTAATAACACATTCGTGTTGGTGCGTTGTCAAATCTTATCTAGCTAACCCCTATGGGTATAAGCCCATATGCATACCGGGTGGGGGGGGGGGGGGGATTTACCGAGATTGATAAGGGTCCCATATGGATAGCCCACATGCACGAGGGATATTAAAGGATTGAAGATGACCCATATTCTCCCACACACTATCAGTTGAGCCGCAGAACTTGTCCCATATGGGTCATTTGGACTAACTTAAGGGGCCGCCCATGGGTTTCTTACCATAATCCCGGATGCAAAACCATATGGACCATTAAAGGGCAGGAGCAGTCACCCAAACTTGAAGATGTGTAGTAGACTGTCCTTTTTCATGATTGGCTCTTGAGAGTCATGTGATGATATCTAGACTGTTCCCCTCAAATGTGAAATTTACTCGTAGTAATTGCTTGGTTTACCTTGCATATGTAGTATTGAAGTCCTAAAATATCAAGAAAGATACTTTGAAGAGAAATAAGAAGAAAATTGTGAGATTTAGCTGTTGAATCAAAATAACTTTCGGGGCCTGCGCTTGCCCTTAAGGGTTATGAAATGGGTCCCGTAAGATTCCCTTATAAGAATGTTAACAGTAAAAATATTTGCGGGTGAGTCTTTGGGAGGCGCAGAACAGTATAATCTTGTCGGAAGCGACGGACTTAGTTTTCCTCGGGGAAACCTAACTTGTACGTCAGGGGACATTTTTTCAAGATCAGACTTTGTTAGGAGGCTAATTTGTCAGCAGTGACTTTGTAACTGGGTATCTTAATTTGTTACTAGGACGACTGTGTAGAAGAGACTTCATGCAGTTTAGGGAGACTTTGCTAGGGTGCCTTGTAAAAGCATGAACTCGAAGTACTCCCATTTCGTAGGCCTACCATATGAAACCAGCAAAGAAATCAATGTTTCTAACTTCATATACTTGCAATCTGTTGCGACATAATTGAAACTAAAAGCAGCACATGATCTCGGCATTTCTGTTGTCTTCAGTTTAGGTTGCTATAAGAAATCAGTAAAGTGTGCCGCGGCTGAATTTTGTTGCCACCTGCAAAGTGGCCACCGCAAGACTTCCGGTTTCTTCAATTTGTCAATAGGCAGCTACGTGCACGTCTTAGATTCAGGTATATCAGTGGGTATATATGAGAGCACTTTACGGTAGGTAAATGATTCCCTACCTGAAGTCTTGCCCGAAAGACTACCTAGGCGGAGAGCCACCGTCAGTTGGCGCGGAGCGTTGAGGAAATTTTGAAAAACCAGACCCCTCAGACAGTAGTAGTCTTGTTACAAGACTCTGGTTAGTTTCCGTCCACCACACATTGGCTTTGAAGCCAACAGAGCCGTATAAGCCTACTTAGCACTGAGCCCTCTACCAAGCTTATCTTTTGAACAATCCAAAACCAGTCTTGTCCATTACGGTAGACATCACGTGACCTTGTACATTTAAGCTCCACCTCTCTACCAATTTAAGAATGGTTATTCATGATTTTCGTTACTAATTGACAGCCACCAACTCTGTATTGGAAAAGGGTAAAACCGTAACTGGCCATGGCTTACATCTTACGAGACGTTCATCTTTTTTCTGTTCTCTCTCATGCAGGCCGAATAAACGAAAACTACAAGCACGGTTTACTGATCTAGCCTAGGTCTGAGCTAGAGAACCTGAAGGGTAGGCTACATCTGGTTCGCCTTATTCAGTTTTTAACAGAGTTGGTTTCTGTACAGGTGTGCCCTCTTCTTAGTCTAAGTAATCTTAGTCTATATGAATTTCTTCGGCTCGGCGTTCAGATTATGAGGCTGGACAGTATGGCCCTCCTACACTGGATCATCATAATTATTAGCTATACCAGGGAGGTAACACCTCCCTGGCTATACAAAGAGTAACGTTAACGACATTGATCACAAACTAACGTTAATCTTAACGGTAGGCTCAGGGCTAGTAAACACTATTAGGCGGCAGGTGTCAGCGTACAGATTTCGCAGTATTGCACTCGGCCAGATTATGCTGAAAGTGCGGTACTGCGTACACTGTCTACGAATAGAGAGGTCGTTCGCTGCTCATTCAGTGGCTATATGTAGCATAATGAATATGTATGTACGTACGTAGGTGTGTGTACATTTCACTGCTGTCATTGGCTCCCTCAATTTTCTAAGTGAAAATTTCATAAGAAACAAAGAAAGGTCACGTGATCTCTACCGTTATGGACAAGACTCTGATTTTGGATTGTTCAAAAGGGCGCAAAGCCAAGTGGGCTTCAAAGCCGATGTGTGGTGCAGTGGACGCAAACTATTCAGTCTTGAAACATGACTGCTCAGCCAGTCGAAAATGGCGGCCTCGGGCTTGTAAGTAATAGCAAAGCAGCAGGGAGGTGAAAAGACTTCGTCAGAGGAAACGGTCAAGCACCTAAGTTTTACCAGTTTTCTTTGAAGTGTAAACACCACTGTATTGGGAAGGTAATTTGCGACGCGCAAACCGCGGCGAATTGCGCGGAGAAACTTTTGCCCTTTTGAAGCAAATATTTGTGCCTATGGAGCTTGTTGATAGTTGCAGACATTTTTCGATTCTGGGTTTCTTTTATAGGGAAATCTAAAAAGTTGGGGAATTACTGATCGAAGAATCTGCACTTCCTCTAATGGCAAATCGGAGAATGATTGCACGGTGATTGACTGAAGGTCGCTGTTGCTACATAAGGTTGTCTTGAAGGTCTTCGAACAGATGCTCTCCAATAAAATTTTAAAAGTTTCCGAAACTTTGTTGTTTATTTTAGACAAACTATTTCAAAGTCAAGAGCATATATTGAAGAAAATTTGGACTTTTATGAAAGATATTTTATAAAAATAGCACTGAAGTTGCCGGTGTCACTTAAAGATCAGGTATCACGTATGTCAAATTTCGATTATTTCATTTCCAGAGCTTGAAATGGTTTATCAAACTGATTCATGAGACAGCCCGTATGCATTCGGAATTGCATGTTGGAGCGCGCGACGCGCGCGGAAAATCTTGCTATTTTGAAACAATGAATTACAAATTGGCGCTTGTATTGAGGAGAACCCGTAATTACATGAGAAAGAAGAGTTGAGAATATTACATAAATGAAAAAAGGGGTTTTCTGACCCGGGAAGTGGGGAGGCGGAAGCATGCCTCACCCCCTCTCATTTTCACGGTGGGGGGGGGGTTGTCTCCCCCGCAGCTCCACCCCCGCTTCCTACGCCTATGGGGACGGCCACATCTCAGCCTCTATTGACCTAAACAATTGTACGAATGATTACAGGACCTTGTGACATCCGTAGTTTGACTTGGGAATGATATTTTTGAGGCTATCGCAGCAGACAACAAACTGTTTGCAATTTATTTTGACTTTTGATCAGAAAACCGGCGTAGGCTACGACGTGTTAAAGATTGTCTGTAATTCTGTTTGCGCTAATTCCGTATCAAGTAAGTAAATATCACTCACATATCCTGAGTTGTACGGGAAATGGAAACGTTGATCTTAGTATGTGTGATGTAAATCACTCTCACAAAAGTCGGGGCGATTCGAACTGATAAACAAGAACTTTCCTAACTTGGTAATGATATCCCTAATTTCTATTAACCTAATTACTTACCCTAACAAATAATAAAATCGATGTAACAATACAATGCAGTCGCGGATCCAGACTCCAGAGATTATAAAAGGAGAGGGGCTGGGAAAGCAGGGAAGTGAGGGAGTTGCCCTGCTAATTTCCCATATGTTTTATTGTTGATCTGGCGAAAAGAAGAGGGCTGAGGCCGTTAAAGCCCCCCCCCCCCCCATCCGCGCCTACAATGGAAACAGCAAGTCAAGAAATACCTCGTTAAATAGTGCGCATCAGCGATAAAAATTATTTTCAGTAGTCTTTTACAAGGTTTACACTCTTAAATCAAAAAATGAAGTGAATCACTCTTTAATAGAGTGAAAACTGTGAATTCACTCCATGAGACCGCGTGTTTGGTCGGGGCGATGCGCACTGTTTAACAAGAAATCTCCTTACTGGCTAACGATAGCCTAATCCCTAACCTAATCCCTAACCCTAACAAAGAATACAATCGATACAATACAATGGCAACAACCAATCAAGAAACACCTTGTTAAACAGTGCGCGTCTACCCGTTTGGTCTAACGGTTCGCTTCCCAGGTCGAGTCATACCAAAGACTCTAAAAAAGGAACCTATACTGCCATTGTGCGTGATGCTCCGCATAAGCAATGGAGTAGGGAAAACAAGCCAGTGAGCCACAACTGGAAAAAAGGCCTTGGTCGGCTCGACTTGAACCAATAGGTTGGACACTGGGCGTGAAACTCTATCTAACTATATCCATTAGAGGATTTTTTTTTCACTCCAGAAAAAGTGGACTTTCGTTCCAAAGAGGGTAATTGATGATTGCTGTTAAGGGAATAATTCAATTGCACACATTCATCAGCATCAAAATTAATGAGGTGTTTTATTCCAGCGCTTTCGGATCCCAGTTGCTTGGCTCAGAGTGGAAGTGTACAAAGAACTACTGTCTAGCATAATGAGTGCCCAAGGATCTATAGATAGCTAGGCCAATTACTACACCGACAGGATTTACAACAGTACAGAAAGTAGGTGATTGGAGCGTAAGATCTCTCTCCTGCACAAGAGTACATCAGAAAGTCCAAAACTTTGAACGGCTTTTGTTAAAAGTGAATAAGCGAGTTTGGTAATCCGTTTTGTTGGTTATGCACATGCGCACATCTCCCAAATCATCGAGATAAACAAACCCATCCCGTACCTACAACATGTATTCCAAAATTCATCTCGTGAAGTCATTCTTCTTTAATCCATCCATAACATCACAGTGAGGGATTTCAAGTGTGGTCTATTGCAGTGGGATGTGCATGCACGACTACATTGGAACTCGCTTATTACACACATGATACAGATCTCCCTGCAATGATCTTACTGCAACAGAATCTTCGGTAGGCCTTATCTTGGCGGACTAGCACCTCATCAAGATAACACATTAATATCAATGGGAAGTGTTAATGACTAATCTTTGTACATTGTAGATATACTTGTTTGTTTATTAACACATAAGTGTGTTGTCGGTGAGGCAATTAACATGTTGAGGTGTTATTGATGAGAACACATGAATGTGTATAGTCCTGAGCGTAGCGTTAATTAACAGTATGTTACGTTAAAATATCTGCACTGACACCGAACGTGTTACTCGTCTGATCTTTAGAGGCGTTGCGTCAATATATTAACATAACCTATACCTTCCTTGTAAAAAGATTAACCTTAATAGTGGGTCAATACGTTCAAATGTTAATTAAGTGCTACTTGCATTTTTTAAAGCGTTAGTAATGAAAAATAGATATCATAAAGAGTTCAGTTTATAAACTTCTATGTGCCGCCTAGGTTCATTCATTTTTGATCCTTTATAGATTCATTTCAACAGATAGCATTCTTGCTTTATTAATACGTTAATACTCACGGTTCCAGAGCTTGTTTCTTGGAGAGTTCTGAGCCATTTTGCGTTCTCTTCAGTGTCCGCATTTATACGTAAAAGCTGGTTTCTGAAAAAAAATATTTTAATAAAAGTAAAGAGTGTGTATCCCTTGATTTAACGTAGTGAACATCCCCCAAAATGTCCAGAACCAACACGAAAAAAAAAAAAAAAAAAAATACACGTTCATCGGTAAGACTTGTCTTTTTCGTCATTGTTTAAAAAGTGGCATTTTTAACAGGAGATTAGGGCTGGTTAATGCAATTATGGAACAATTTAAATTTACACAGTAGTCTGTTCTGTTTTATGAATGGCATGTCACAACCTGCTCTTCCTAAACTGTGAAATTTATGAGGAGTAAATCATTGTTTTACGTTAGATAGACGGTATTTGATGTAAGAACACACTTGGAAGATCAATAAAAAATAAAAAGTGAGTACTAGCTGTTGTCTCAAAGTAAGTTTGGCTCACTGACCTTTGATAACTTCTAATGATAAACACAAGAGTTTTCAAAACATAAACTTTGATTTGCACGTGCACATGCCAACTTTAATAAAATCTAAAAGGCAAAAAGCCCCAAAAGGGTTAAAAATAATAGCAATTAAATATATTGTGAAAGCTGTGAAAGAAAATTGTGAAAGAACAAAACCATATTGCAACAAATAAAAAGTCTAAAACAACCCTAAGAATCTATTAACATTCATTGGTCGCCTAGTATAGGTCTTGCACATCAGTCGTTTTCATGTTTTTAACCTGCTACCGTACTACCGTAGTGAGGTAGTTCGAGGACTATAGCGAGGTAAGAACGAGGAATTTTTGCACTAAGTACTCTATGCCGTTTAGGTTTTGGGAACAAGATTGTTTATAAAAATTGCTTCAAAGTGTGAATGAAATGAGAAGATCCCGAGGCTCAATTTTCATGAAATTCACATTAACGACGAGCTCAGGCTAAGAGTTTTCATCGAATTTCATATTGGCGTGCCACTCTTAGCCTGCTTCTGTGATCCCCGGTTATGGCCTACTGTAAATAAATTCCTAGAGTTTTCTAATCAATCTTTATTTAAATTTCGGAACGTTTAGTGTTTAAATACTCAATTGTGTTTTGTATATATTGCATCTCAAATCTGTCAGTGCATCTAGCGTGTAACGTATAGCACATTTTATGGTTAACAGTTGTGAGAAAAGAGAAATATCTATAGATACAAGGGTAGTTTATCTGATAGATTGAGCGTTCAGTAAACAGGAACGAACTTTGAACTGTAATATACATTATTCGGGAACTTAAATAGCACGAATCAGGGTTTGGCCGCCTATATACTATCACCCCGATAACTTAGTCTGTTAGTCAACGGGTTGAGTGTAGTTGGTTTTGGCACTTCACAAAATCCACAAATCTACATAGTTTAACAGACTGTTATAAGCTAGCCCAGGATCTCCTTTAAAAAGAAACAAAAATAATACTTAGCAATTGTTCCTCTTTCCAATTTGCATTAAAATGAAGTTATGGTTACAGCTAAGGTTAGGATTTGAATCAGGAATATTCGACCAGTTCTTTAAAAATCATTTGTCAGAGAAAAGAGAGATCAGAGGACTGTCATTTTAAAATAAGGGGGTGCGGCCTATTTCTAAAAAGTTGAATCGTTCATTTGGATTATTCCATTTATAAGGGCCCAATTGATGACATTCTGGATTAAAATTGGATACTTATATTAAAAGGGGGAGGGGGCAAAAAATAATAATGTGGCAGCTAAAAAATTATATCATTCCTCAGTAAATATACTGAGACTATAGCGTAATTATGTAGGAATGTATCAGTGATATCGTAAGTGTCTCTGTAGTTAATTTGCATAATTTCTCTTGACAGCTGTGTATGTAAATGTTATTTCTGTAATTTATGTTAGTTTTACTTGTTAGTGCCATGGTTATTATTATTCTTGAAATGAGCTGAAATTGAACAAATAGGCACTCTTTTCTCGGGCGTAGACCGAGAAGTATTTACTGCGTCATGCACAGCACGCTCAGTGCACGCAAACCACCGTGTCTTCTTTTCTCTGTCTCGCTGCTCTCCGGCAAACGCCTTACTCCGCAGAGAAGTCCAATGATAACTGCTAGAATCCTAGAACGCCGTCGCAAGCCCCATGTTACAATAACATCAACAAAAATGTTAGATAAAAAATAGCTTTTGTGTGTCACGTGCAAGCGAGACAGCAATACCAATTTTTAGAATTTTTTTGCAGTTTTATAGCCTTGTACGGTAAAACGGAGCACCATTGTGGTGTCCCGCCGGGTAAAATATTTCCAAGGGGAACACAGATACTTTCCAAAAAAATTATTTATTTACGTTATTCACCCTTTTCCAAATCCAGACACATAATAGATACCGGTATTGCTAAGGGAAAGAGTAGCAACACAATTTTGTTTTTCATTATTTTTTTTCAATTTGCCATAATACACAACACATTTTGAGTGAAAACGATATGCGTGAAAAACCTTAAAAGCGGGACACTAAAATTTTGATTTTTGTTTTCTTGTGAAACCCATCAACCCTGCTCCAGTTACTTTCTCAGCTAAGCATTTTAACATTATTACATTGTAATAATGGAGAACATGAACACAAACATATTTTACCTTTCCGTACTGCAATAAAAAAAACGACAAGAAAAAAAAAAGCCATTGATTGATTGATTGTTGATTTTTCATATCATGGGTTGGTGTTCTGCTGACGTGAAACATGACAGTCTATTGTAACATAAAATTCGCAAATTCACAAAATTCACACGCAAGAAATAAAGACGTTTTGTTGTAGGCCTATATTGTTTAACCATTCGGTTTGGCGTTGAGACGAAAAACTCTGACTGACTGATTGACTGACTGACTGTCTGATTGACTGACTAACTAACCGAATAAATAACTAAACTTCTGTTTATTTATTGTAAAATTTAAATGAATTACATTATAATTAAAATTTCATTTATAAATTAGCAGTTTCGATTATCTTCACGGCGAGACAAACAATGACATAGGAAAACATGTCAATGGGCAACAGTAGGAAAAAAAGCTGTGGCCGGCCCGGTGGGACTTAAACCAATTGATGAGAAACTGATCCTTGGACCTTTGGGCATCAGACAAGCTTTAAGAGTAGGGCCTTTTTTATCATGCTGAACACCGCCTGTCGAATTCATCCTTGAATGTAGCCTGTCCCTTGATAATGCATCTGAGTGAAAAATCATATAAATATACTTTCTTATTCTGAAACAGAGAGAGTAAAACATTTAAATACTTCATCTTTACAGTACGTTCTTACCAAAGGCTAGGAAATTAGGGGAGATGACGAGAATTCAATCCCCTGTGAAAACATTTGCTTCCAAATATTTTCGTATGTACTTCATCCCCTGAAATATATTCAACCAAGGAGGTTTTATTCTTACATCACCTCCGCGATTCAATCCTCGGAAGCGGTTTCGCCCCTTCAGATAGCTCCCTCTGCAGATTAGAGTACAGTGTGTTGTCTACAGGTGCAAAGAATTTCCCCTAGTGTGTGCTTTCTTTCAATGATGCAATGTCATGTAATAATCTAAAACCAACAGTCCTGTCTCAAATATTCTTCTACTACTTGCATTCATATCACATTGCTCCTGAGTTGCTATACAAACTAAACTATATCGGGTCTATAAAGTTGGTTGCAAATCACACTCTTCAAAAACGTGTAGTGCAATTAACACATATTTTGTCCCCACTTTGTAAACACGTTTAGCTCTTTAACACTAATTTTTAGCAATTAGCCGTGTTTAAAAGCGATATGTCTAGAATCATGTGTTAAGCATCTCAACGTATTTACAAAGTGACGCAAAGAGCCCATGTGTTTAGAAAAAGTTTACTTCCTGATCACTTTTTTAGAGTGTGCAGTCGTCCAAAACGCATGAACGTAAAACCACAAAAGCTTGAAATCTTTACATATTGTTTGAATAATATGGTTCTTACGGTAGGCTTAGCAAAGAACGATAAAATGAATTTATTTTCGTAACTCGTGAGTGCGGCTGGAAGTTATGCACGTTTATGCTTTTCAAAGGAAGTTCAATGGGGAAATTTGAAATTTTACATGGACTTCCAAGCTCATTTGATGGAGAGAAATTATTTTAAATTTGCTGAAGCAGTTGCACGTTTTCTCAAATGAAACTTTTCAGATCACCGCGAATTTCCACCGTCATTCTATGAGGAGTGGTCGACGGAAACTTAAGAATCTTGAAATTAATTGAATGTTAAATATTAGTTACATGAATAGTTGTGTTACTAAGTCGCTAGCCCATTTTGCCACTAACCATTTCGAGCTCTTGCGATTCACTGTAGTCTTCCGGTGATCTCAGGAACGACGCCTAGTGGAAAAGCATTGTTCGCATTTTGCCGCAAGAGCTCACATTTGGCCGCAAAAGTTCGCAAGAATTTTAACCATGTTTGAATCCCTGCTACCCTTGCAACCATAGCTTACGAGACAAAGAGCATCTTGTAAACACTTGCAATCAGGTGCGATCAAACGATTTACTACTGGGTGACCTTCGCAAAAGGTCACAAGGAATCTCATTGCCGATTTCAGTTGTACGACCCACCCTCTGACCCCGGGCATGGTGAGTCACTAAGTACGCGTCATATTCGCTCAAGTTGTGACGGAGCTGCGAGTCGAAATTCTCCAAATGTTGCGTCAAAGCAGGCTACGCATGTTTGACATAGGTGCGTCATATTCTAAAACAGGCGTGGGTCAAATTATATCAATTGTTGGGTCAAGTGCGTGACGGAGGAGTGCGTCAATGCACAAAAATGTTTCACGTTCCCAAGGAACATTGGCCGACCTTGCCCGAGGGGCAAACTTGGTGTGCCTTGCAGTTGAGAAGGGTATCACCGTGTGTTCTGCATTGCAACAGGGAGGTGCTTAGTATGTAGGAAGGGTTGTTATTTGTTTTATAACAACCGAGTTCCTGAATATCAGTTCCGGATATAACCGTTCTAGGGTGAATCTCCTCCAGCTCTGATCCAGTTGGGAGAAAGTATGGTAATAGGAACCACCATTTTGTATTTTTACCCACAATTTCATGAATTCTCTGTGTACACTGAGTCATCGACAATTGGTTTTGGGGTCTCTCGAGCAACTGGTCTTTCTAATACAATAGATTCAGATGTAAATGCCAAACTTTACAATCATACTGATTACAGAAAAGGCATATCCTCATCGGGGGTCACGTTCACCATACCGTTTTTATGGCAATCTTGGACAATATGTCCTGAAGCACCCTAATGTAAACCTAGGTCAGTACTGCATCTCTGTCTTGGATATGCAAGTTCTGACGGTGATTTAAATTGAAAAGGGGTTGGTTGCCTCTATCATGGTGAAAGTCATCCTTTCTCATTGCATGGCTATAGAATTGATTTACCTAGGCCTACTTACCCTCTGTAGTGTTCTCTACGTCTGCCTAAACTTGCGGCACTCACGCAACCCAAAATGAAGGCAAACACCAGTAGGGATCTCATCGTGCTCGGTAACTTGTCACTCCGCCAGATAAGGTCTTTCTGTATGATCGTACTGCTTCAGAAGTACTCTAAATGTGTTTTGAAACCCAAAGTCCTAGAGTTGAGCATTTCTATGCCAAACAACACAACCGCGTTCGAAACTTTTGCTAATCAGTCCGATCAAGTTATAAGTTAGGCAAACACCAATAAACAAAGTTTGGGCTCAGTATAATGAAGTTTTAAGAGTTGTGTAGTTGATAACCATTCAAACTGACAAAGTCCATCCGTCTAGCACCGTAAACAAGACTCCTTGCAACCGATCCTACAACCCGGCTCCTCCTCCTTGCCATACCACCACCACTCTCTATGCGCATGCTCCATACTAAGTTGGGTTGACGCAATGAAAAAGTCTCTGCTCAATCGGCTGTCTTCTCACCAAAATATCTCTAGAAACATTAGTAGGCTAGGGGATTATTTGCATCATATTTACCATTCTTTGCATCGATATACAGAAGTTCAGTTTACGAAGACATTGGAATATCGACTGTTCCTTAATCAACCAGATCTACCTACTTAAAAGAGCCATGCAGTACGGAACATGAAGAAAATACCATCAGTCCCATACGGTGAACCAAACTTCACCCATTTCTTAACACGAAAACTCATTCTCAAGTTGTCACATATGATCTCACTTACTTGTACGAGGACGAATCCCTTTCGCAATGTTCGTATTCCGAATCATCACGTATGTTATTCCGAAACGAGGGTCTGTAAGAGAACAAGTCTTAAATTGCAATTATAACATACCATCACATAGTCATAAATCTGGTCCAACGGTCTGAATTTGTGTTTATTTATTCTTTGCTTTTGAAGGGAGAAACGCAGTCACCCGGCACCCATCTTGAAGCAATGTAGCACACCGTATTCTTCTGTTCCGTTTCATGATTGCCTGACTACATGATGGAGTGTTGAGAGCACTGAAGCTATACTTGCAGTTGGAAGGTCGGGAGGTCGCGAGTTCGATTCCTCTCCGGGTCATACCCAAGATTTTAAAAATAAACCATTCTGTCATTAAGTCTGGTGCTCAACACAGGGATCTCCCTGCTCAACATAAGTAGAAAAAACAAGCCAATGAGCCGCAACTGGTAAAGGGGGCGTGGCCGGTGTAAAAGAAATTGTGCCCTACTGGACAATGTTTACCTGCAAATCATGTCCCGCGCTCACCGGAAAAGTTGTCCGGGAAGAATAAAATTTACGTTAGCTTAGAATCAGTACAGTAATTTGTGTCCTTGGGACAAATATAGGGAAGTAAAAAAATGCACAGTTGGTATTTTGACTTCACATTGGGCCTTTTATACCCACTCTGAGGCAATAAAATGAGATTGTGACGATGGGTTTAAGATAGTTGTGAGAGGGATTTGAGTTAAGGGAGATGGCAACTGCCTGGGGTGAGCAGATTTGGACTCTAGGTTAATGGCAAAATTCATGCTCCCAGAAAGGAGTAAACTTTTGGAGGAGGGATTTCCCCCTCCCTTCACCTTGGTTTATGGTCTGATAAGAATAATATGAAGAGTCATACTGCTGAGTTGTAATGACCAGCATGGACCAATAAACAAGATGCTGACGTTGATCAAGATTCCATTGAGGGAGTCGTATCTAATGGAGAATGTACCCACCCCTTCCCCCACACACCCGTTTAGTATAAACGCCACTTAAATAGGTGAGTCCGATAATTTATCTGTACTTGCCTACTGATTAAGTGTACTTCATGCATCTGATCTTGATTAAAATCGTAATTTGTGAGAAAGAATAACGAGTCGCAAAAGTGGAAGTACTGTGCAGAAGACAGCATTTCCAAAAGGAGACAGGTTTTCCCTCTCCACGGACTCGACTTAAACCAATTGGTTTGAAACCATATATAATTTTACTCACAAGAAAGTGCAGCTACACCGCATTATAGAATCTACACTGAATAGTAGGAGCAGTGATTATCCTATCAGTCATACCATTCAGTGTGGTGTGGCAGCACTTTCTGATGTGTAAAATTGTGTAGGCCTATGATTTTGTATTGTAGTCTTTAACTGAAGATGATCGAGGTTAGATGGGAAACTTAAATGAAAAGGAGAGTATTATGAAACTGAGAGTGGTTTTTTTTTTCGTTTTGTTAGTGTGACGTTGTCATATATTAGAGTTGGAATGGCTACAACTATCCACCCATCAACTATTTTGACGATCTATTACGGGAAAATAAAATTCTTTGGATTTTTAACTCTAGTTTCGGGAGACTGCTACTGCCCTTTGACCTTTCTAGGGACTTGAACTTTTCAACCTACATCAAGAAGGTGTAAATGTTCCATTATATTTGATATTTTCAATAAATTTTGGGTGGAAGCACGGTTTTGAAGATCTTAATTGTGTCATAATGCACCTATAGTACCAGTCAACAATAAAAAGTCCATAAAATAAACTTTCATCGAAGCACAGATCTTTCAATCTGCCACACCAGGGAGCTGTTATTTGCTTCCTGGCCAGACATGGCCTGCGTAGCGCCTCTGTAGCTGCGGCCTCTCAGATGGTTTTTCCTAGCGATGAGCTGAACGAAAAAACTTCGTCCGTTCAGCGCGGGTTATAGTTCATTGCCAACTTGAACTCAGAAGACAGCTAGTTTTGTGGTATTCGTCGTCTTAGCATGCAGGCGTTATCACGAAACAAGAAATTAAGTTATTATTCCGAATAGCATGCCAATTAAAGGTTCCGAAAAATTTAAGTCTTAAAAAGTGATTTAAAGGTAATAAAAGTTGACCCATTTCTAATGATTATGGACAAAGAATTCTAGAGATTGGGTCACTATAACACTATTTAGGTCTACAAGCATGTGACCCAAAAGGCAAGTGGAGACGGGGACTTCGAAAATCAGAGTTGATATTATCCTCGGCTCCTTAATTTCCCAGGAAAGTGTTTGAAAGAATCGGTCATCTTCTGTTAAACAGGATATTTTCATCAAATTCAAAACATGCAGAGTACTGAATCTCATTAAAAGACATGGGCTTAACTATCATGTTTATGCTGATGACACTCAAATCTATTCGTCATTCGAAGCTACACAGCAGGATGCAGAAAAATGCCTTCATCGCATGGAGAAATGTGTTGATGAGATTCGTGACTGGATGAAATCTAACTATCTAGAACTTAATGACAATAAAACTGAGTTCATTCTTTTTGGTTCCCGGTGAAGCTAGGGAAGATCAACATCCCTCATTTTAGAGTTGGAGACTCAGCTGTCCCTCCGGTTGACCAAGTGCGTAACCTTGGTGTCCTAATGGATAACAAAATGTCTATGGAATCGCACATCAATGCGACTATCAAATCGTGCAGCTACCATATTAGGAACCTGGGCAAAATCAGAAAATACCTCAACCAACAAGCTACGGAGCAATTAGTTCACGCTTTCATTTCCTCCCGTCTCGACATGGGAAATGCCCTTCTATTCGGACTCCCTAATGATTTAATTCGTCGACTTCAAATGAAACAAAATACCGCCTCTCGTCTTGTTACTCGTACTAAGGTGTCCATGCACATATCCCCGTCCTGTCTGATCTGCACTGGCTTCCTGTTCGTTTCAGGATTAAGTTTAAAATACTTCTCCTCACTTATCGTGCCATAAACAACCTAGCTCCACCATACATAACTGAACTGCTTGTTTTCTCCCAAACACGCCCCGGTTTGAGATCAGCATACCAACATCTCTTGGCTGAACCGAAAACTTCGAGGTCCTGGGGTGACAGATCTTTCTCAGCTGCTGCTCCCCACCTTCCTCACCTTTGGAACAAGCTTCCCGAAAATATTCGTTTTAGTTAAACTTTACAGACATTTAAATCTAGACTTAAAACTCATTTGATGAACATTGCTTCTTCTTCTTCTTCTTCTTCTTCTTCTTCCTCTTCTTCTTCTTCTTCTTCTTCTTCTTCTTCTTCTTCTTCTTCTTCTTCTTCTTCTTGTTCCTCTTCTTCTTCTTCTTCTTCTTCTTCTTCTTCTTCTTCTTCTTCTTCTTCTTCTTCTTCTTCTTCTTCTTCTTCTTCTTCTTCTTCTTCTTCTTCTTCTTCTTCTTCTTCTTCTTCTTCTTCTTCTTCTTCTTCTTCTTCTTCTTCTTCTTCTTCTTCTTCTTCTTCTTCTTCTTCTTCTTCTTCTTCTTCTTCTTCTTCTTCTTCTTCTTCTTCTTCTTCTTCTTCTTCTTCTTCTTCTTCTTCTTCTTCTTCTTCTTCTTCTTCTTCTTCTTCTTCTTCTTCTTCTTCTTCTTCTTCTTCTTCTTCTTCTTCTTCTTCTTCTTCTTCTTCTTCTTCTTCTTCTTCTTCTTCTTCTTCTTCTTCTTCTTCTTCTTCTTCTTCTTCTTCTTCTTCTTCTTCTTCTTCTTCTTCTTCTTCTTCTTCTTCTTCTTCTTCTTCTTCTTCTTCTTCTTCTTCTTCTTCTTCTTCTTCTTCTTATTATTATTATTATTATTATTATATTACACATCATCATGTACTGTCTCTGAGAGTTATGATTACATTGGGTTCTTGTATGCACCCTCGAAAGTAACAAAGTGAGATTAATGATGATAAGTTTTAGTCAGTTGTGGGAGGGACTTAAGTAAATAGGTTAGGAGGATTAAAACTGTCTGCAGGGATGACAAGTGATTAATTTACTGTGTGAAAGAATACTAAGAGACAACCTACACTTATTTTATTTTTTGTAGACTAGCATTGTTGGTAGACCTGCGTTGCAGTTTACTTGAAGCGAGTAAAGTTTTGTAATCGTTTTTTTTTTTTATCCTGGTATTAGCTTAAGTCGTAAAGCAAGTTAAAGTTCAAATCGTGGTTCCATAAACTCCAAAAAATAATGTCAATGAAGCTTGTTGTTGAAATTTGCTTTACATAACCCTTATCAGTTTCGATTATGTGGTCGATTGAGACAAGTGTAATATGACAACCCAATGCAAAGGAACGTTGCTCTCAACCTTTAGACTCAATCAATCTGTAGATACGTGATGGTAAATGTGATGTACAGTCTTGTCCTATCCAAATCATCACCGTGTTGCATTTCCATATAAGAACAAACACTGTAAGCCAAAAGCTCCATTTTGTATGGGAGAAGCAATATTATTGAATTGTACACTCTATAAAACGAAAAATGAACTAAGACACTTTTCAATAGAGTGAAAATCTTGAATTCACTCCATTAGAGTGTTAATTCATTGCAAGAATAGTGAAATTCCCTCCAAAAAGGGTGAAATTTACACTTTAAGGAATGTCTGCAGGAATCGCTCCTTTTTTACGAGTCAGTCGTCCTTGTAGGCACTCCATTAAAAGTGAAACTTTGCTCTTTTGGAGCGCATTTCTACTCTTTTGGAGTGGACGTTGTAATTTTCACTCTTTTAACGAGAGAAAGTTCATTCTGTTTATGTTTAAAATGTTGGTTACAGTGTCCTTTGGTTTAAAGTGGAACTACGAGATTGTAATAAAGAAATACTTTAATCTCCAAAATTTCACGAAAGCATGCGAGAGCCAGATAGCTGAAGCTGGAAACTGTTTAAGAGGCTCTATCATACTTAGAAGGACAGTCTTGGCTTCTTTTGGGAGTAATTTTTGTCCGAAGTGCAGTTGTTGAATTTGGTTTGCCAAATGGAATTCGAGTTCTTTCCTCGTAATGAGCCAATGAAAGTATATTTGTTTATGATTAATTTTGAATAAACAACAATAGGTGCAATGCCTACATGCTCAACTGAAAGTGAAATGAACGCAAGTACGTAAACAGTGCAAAGCATTGGTTTGTATCTTCGACGGATGGGCTAACCGTGAGTGACAAACAACCGAGGACTATACTCAGGTTTGTGCAACGTTAAGATTAGGCCTACAAATGAAGTAAGAAAAATTACCCACGCCATCGAAATCGTTGCCAAATAACATGAAAAGGGAGCAAAATCTCACCTTAAATCCTAAGTAGAATGGGGAGAACGTTGTCTGACACAGCGAGGCAGCACAGGCTTAGACTACAGGTGTGGACGTGTACAGTAAGGCCCTATAGCTATACATTTTTCGTACGGCGAGCACATTCTCGCCTAACATGCGTAGTTGATAAGTGTAATGAAAATGTGATACGCGATTGTACAGTATCGTTATACACTGGCTGCGCCTTGACGGTATGGTTGATGCGAGCTGATACATGAATATTCATTAAGGGCCAATGACTACCTACATAGGAAACGAATCGTATATTCTACACTCGTCTGAGTAACTGTAAATTTTTTTAATTGTTTTTCTTTTATACCATGTTAGTAGTTCTTTTCCTCCAGAAAGCTTACTCCTCGTTATATTTTTGTGTGAAGAACATGAAGCAAAGCTTACTTTTTGCCGTTGGGAGTTATCAGAGATCTCGTCATTCCACTTTAAATCAAATTTCAAAATATATGAGTACGAACCCTATTACACAGCATACACTGGCAGTGTTCAATTACACATTATATGGCTTTGTATGCTCACCAGGGATTGGATCTTACTACGGCATGCCATTAAACAATAAAGTAAATTTGAGTCTGTCGAAAGAGATATTTTAGACACTAGACAGCGGCTGTAAAGAGTGTTAGAAGTATATTGCTTTGGCATAAAAGGAACTGTTTGCAATGTCAAAAGATGAAAACTCATCGAGCATTCTTAAAAGGGCACATGAAGTTGGTTCTTGAAATTCACCATTTATCCCCTGCACGCCTGATATTTTTTGTATGCTAATGACAAATCGTTTATAAACAGTTGTTTCATGATGGGATATTAACAATTCAACTCGGTTTTTAAAAATTCGTGACCCACACATTGTTTCAAATTATCCCAAAAATTTCGAGCCATGGTAAAAAAATAGGTAATAAAAAAGTAAAACCAAAATTGATTTTTTTTTTGTGTGTGTGACTGAGCGTTAGAATTGACTTAATATGCTAGTGCTTTGTGACGTAGAAGTACCTCCCAACATGTTTCATTATAAGTTAGCGATATAAACTCAATATGCCCCTTTAAATCATTCTCACATTTGTACCAATGGTCAAGTGAGAATTGGATCTAAATCCTAAAATTCAACCAACTGACCAATATCTGCCCAGAAATTGTAGTGTAACATAGGTGTCTTGGTCTAGAATCTTGAACATAAAGACTCATACCCGAAGTACATTTTTGTAAGGGGGCGGGGGGGGGGGGGGACAAGTTCTCAATTGATGTTTGTCCTTTATTGAAAAGTTGTAAAAGATGCAGAGTGGCTTACAAAGAATACACCGTCAGGGTTTTAATTTCATGTTGTCGATCGTGGTCTTGTGTTTTTGTATCAAACTCACCATAAGCTATAATCAACGGCTAGAAAGGAAGAAAGAAGAAAAAAACAAAGAAATACAATAATGGTAATTTGAGTAGTATAAAAATGACATCACAAATTATTGCACGACTTTTTCTTAAGTCTTCCCGACTCTCTGTCAAAGAGCCGTTCGGCGAAACCAAAGTTTAAACTGCTTCCCGAAGAAGCTATATACGTCCACTGAAGAACAACATTTGACACACCACACGAACCTCAGACCATTTACATCATTGGTCTGTCGATCCAGTGTGGGTAACGCGTGATTTTTTTCACTTTATCAAAAAGAAACCAAATCAGATTATTACTAAATTGAACGTCTTTTGGAATCATTTTAAGTTTGGTAAAACATTACTTTGTTTCATCGATTTTTCATATGTCTATGGGGTACCGTGCAACTTCGTATGGGGGCATAGCCTAGCGTTCACTGCCTCACTTACCACTGCACCACTAAGGACATTTACCCAGTTTAACTTAATGTATGTGAAGCATTACTTTAACACATAATTTAAACATTAGAATGACTAGGTATGCCAGAGATGATGAAGTTCCTATCAAACTAAGGTAAGATTATACATACCTCACTACACCCTATTGGCGCATGGGGTCACTTCCGGCGGGCAAAGACCGTTTTTATCCGGTGAAAGCTTTCCTTTGTCCTTTCCGGCCTCCCCCATTCGCACAGGCTTTACATATTATGCAGAGGCACAGGGTTATGAAGTTTTTATAAGAAAACTACCTGAAGCTAGGACGTAGGCGTATAGGGGCATTTAATTTGGGTGAGAAATTTTTCTGCCCAAAATAAGTAACTCTGTCCAAAAGAATATCTTAGCGGAGCACCTTCACCATCAGCTAGCGCCGAAGTTACAGAAATGTTTGAAAAATTGCGACCCTTTAGACGATCGGAATTCGCAGGCTTGTCAATAGAATCTGAGCTGTCGTTAATCTGAGTTTTCGCTTGCAATGACCAGATACCATGTTCATTTTTAAAAAAAAAAACGAGCAAATTAGCCCTCAAAATGATCAGAAAATTATCACATAAAATGTACTACTACCATTTTTTCGGGCAAAATTTTTAGCACATCTATACACCTGTACACTCCCAACTAACTCTTCCCATATAATCTTGAAATAATTTCAGAACCTTTTTGCGAGTTTCGCCCGAATCTTCTACCATTTGGGGCAAAGTGTTAGCCTAGAATATGTGGCGAGACTGATGAATAATTGTTCCATAAGATGCCCAAATGAGTCGCGATATTTGTAATTGTTTTGATTTTTCACGGAAATTTTCCTGTGACTTAGGCTACTATAAGGCTTTGTTTAATTCAGACTATCTTTTGAAAGTATACTGGAACACTCGTAGGAGTATTTAGTGTAATTAAAACATGATAGATTTTTAATACTGCCCGATTTTCTCAATGCCTTGCCTGAATTTCAAGTCCTGCGAAAATTAGCTTCAGTATTTTTCGTTTTGAAAAGTGGGTGGCTAACTACTGATTCTGTGGAATACGTGTCAGTGCTATACATACGGTATTATCGGTATGTTCCAAATAAAAAGAATGAAAAATGCTAAAAACAACTGTTAAGAACTTCTCTCTGTTTTCTAATCTAACGGAGAGTGGCGTAGCTACTGGGGGGGGATTGCCCCCCGGAAAATAATTTGGGGAAATTGATGAATTTTCTTACTCTAACAAAATTCCTAAAAAATCTTTGTTAGAATAAAAAATTTTGAGACATTTCTCATATTTAATTCGTATTTTCATGCAACAAATTAAAACAGATTTGAGATCTCGTCAGTGTCGCATGAACCGGCCCTACTCGCGTTCCATAGAAATGTCCTCGCCACGTGACAGATTGAATGTTCTCATGTATACGGGCGGTTTTTATGATCAGGGCATTTCAGTGCACATAAAACTGTTATTCAGGAATTTAACAACAGCTGATACAGTACAACTAACATTGAAAGACTGTAAACCCGAACTTATCCCCTTGCACACAGTCTCTGCATTGTAAACTTTGCCCCCCCCCCCCCCGCGAGTTTATTATATTGTCCAGCAAGCTAGTAGGAGCTATACCGCTTTAACTCTGTGTACATAACGATGGATGGGGCTGAAACAATCCATGGCCAACGATTAACTTAAAGTTAGTCTAGAAATTAGAATGAACGGGATCCATTGGCATACTTAGATTTTGTTACTTAGTCTAATCCTTGCAGGCTTACAGGCTAGTTCGGGAAAAAAGCTTTCTGCTCACTTGGGGTGTAACAATAAACGGATCCATGAGTACCTTGTAGCCTTCACCACTTAACAGACTTCTGTTCTAACAGGATATCCTGTGTAATCGAGCCACTATTAGGCCTCCTTTTAGTGGCCTACGAGGGGGGGGGGCGGCCATTGGGCCATGCCCCCTCACAGATGCCATTTTTCTTTGTTCTTAAAAATAAGTAATTAGTAAAATAAGTAACGCAGATTTTACTTCAAAAGATAGCATATGTGGCACCAGGCTGCATATAAAGACACCTAATTTTTCAAAAATTTTCAAAGGAGAAGGATTGCCTCTGCAAGAACGTCCCTCAGTGATGCCAATATTTATAGGCAAATTCTGTCAAATTCCAGTTTTTACTTTAAAAGGTAGACTCTGTTTCCCACTGGTGACATCGACAAAAATAAAGACCACATCTTTAGATTCTCTTTACAAGCATAAATACGCTATTTTTGACCATCTGAGGGGTCTGATTTTTCGAAATTTTCTTTACGCTCCGCGCCAACCAATGGTAGCGTTTCGCTCAGTCTTTTGGGCAAAATTACATTTTTGGGTCAGATAACCACTTAACTCCCTGATCACTTTGCAGTTTGCGGACATATTTTGAAGGAAGGATTTTATTTGCAAACGGCAAAAGAATGTAGTGACTGGGTAGATTCTTCGTATAAGTCTTGAAAATGCTATTTCTGACCATCTGAGGGGTCTGATTTTTCGAAATTTTCTCTATGCTCCGCGCCAACCAATGGTGGCGCTCCGCTTAGATAATCTTTATGACAAAATAACGTTTTGTGGCCAAGAAATACCACAAATCCTATACCGATCAATGCTCTTTTATTTTGACTCCTAAAAGTGTGCAAATTTAATGACAAGTTTTACTTCGTAAGGTAGCATAAATGGCATATAAGAATGCATGTAAAAACACAAGTTTCAGTTTTATCCTCATGAACCACCACAATTCAACTTTTTCACACTGTTCCTGTCAAAGTCGAAAATCTTGCACTATTTTGCATCTAGGCTCCTTGAAAACGTCAAAAAATTTCCGGACACCCCTCCCCTTGACCATACTGCATGCCCCCCCCCCCTTCAGAGAAATCCTGGGTACGCCACTGCGTTAGTACATACAAATAAACCAGATATTGTTGACCAAAATAATATACTAAGAGCTGTTATTTCCAATTGCTCTATGTTATACTTTAAGATTAAAAATGCAGGTAATATTACATAATGACATGATAATGTTGTTGTACTTGTAAATTTGCATTTTTTTTATATGAAATACATACACATTGACCGGGAAAAATTTTGGAGAAATTTCATACCTTTGCCTCCTCTGGAAAAAATCCTAGCTACACCACTGCTAACGGACATTCATGCGGAATTTTACTTGAAACTTCCCGCGGGTTTTAAGAAAAGGGCCAGAAGGCTTCTCGAAGCTCTCTTTTTGAAGCAGGCTTCAAAAAATCCCACGCACCACAGTCTGGGATAAGTAAGAAGTTACTCGGGCAACTAGTACACTGCTCAATGACATGTATCCCGCCGGATAAGTATCCTTCCTAGGAAAGTCTCCAAAAAAGCATATTAAAATTGGACAAACGGATGTGACAAGAAGACTAAAAGTACAGCTATAGCCCGAAATAATGGCATGTACTGTTAAAACAAGGGGTTAAATTAAACCAGGATTGATGTTCTATTTACCGGAAGACATTCTGGTTAAATTTTAACGCAAATCCTGGTTGTTTTAACCAGGATTTGTGTTAGTTTAATCAGGATTGGAGTTAAATTTAACCAGGATTGTGTTGGAGTAAAAAGAACACCGATCCTGGTTAAATTTAAAGGTAAAGAGCAGCCCCCCAAACTTATTTTGAAGAAAAAGCTAAAAAACACATTTTTCATCTTATTTCTCTTCAAAGTATCTTTTATTACATTTTATAACTTTACTATTGCATATTCAAGGTAAACCAATCAGTTACTTCTGGTAAATTTCACATTTGAAGAGAAAAAACATTGTCACATGACTCCCAACAGCCAATCATGAAACTGGACAGTCTACTACACTTCTTCAATTTGGGCTCCTGCTCTTTAACTCCAGATGTTTTAAGAGTGCATACAAGTAAAGAAAACAGAATTTGTGGAAGCCTATCTAAAGCTAAATAATCTCTTTCCCTTCACTTCTTCTTTTTGCCTCTTTCTCTATTTCTCCCTTTCTTCTTTCCTTGATTTTCCCCTTTTTCAACCCGGTAGATTGAGCTGATTTTCCCGGTCGAAGCAATCATGGGGGCACTTTGACAGTCTAACATTTAATGCCGAAATGTCCCACAAAATGAGTGGTTTAGTTTTGATTTTCTATTATTTTCTCAAGTTTCATTAGTCATATTTTACTTGGTCGATCTTAGGAGGGAGGGCCGTGGTGGGCCACTTCTGGGTCCGTCCTTGGTCACATGTGAACCTATGATAACGCGTGACAAGATTGATTGTCTTATAGCGGATTAACCCTTTACCGTTGTGCTCCGATCGGGGCATATTTGCGCGCCTCGGGAGTGGGCGGAAAAGCGGACCCAAACAACGGTAAAGGGTTAAACTGCGAAGCAAGTTTACACGTAGCGCTCTTCCAGAAATCATAATTCACCCTTTTGATACTATACGTTTACGTCCGCATAGCCTGCAGTATTATGAGCTATAAAGATTGGACTATGCTGATGAACCTGCTTACAGCAGGCTATAGGGGGACTTGACATAATACAATGGTTGTTCATAGCAACGTTCAGTTTCAATTACTGGTTACTGTTTAACCAGCAGAGGGTCTTAGCGTAAAGTTCAAGTGCTGGTCTGGCACGATCTGTTGTTGACTTCATGTTCCACGGCTACTAGCAGGGTTTTGAGAACATGCGTTATGAAGCACCATAATTCAATTATATGTTCTGCATGCATTTGTATAGTGCACCACATACAGTGCATGCAACATTGATAAGGAAGGAGAATTAAAGACCTTTATTCCATTATTATATATTCTACTAAAATTCAGTTGATCATTCAAGGAGAGAGGATCAGTTATAGTCATTGGTAAGTTATCAAGCTTATTATAAGACACAATATGTAAGGTAGGCCATGCAGTAAGTTGTTGGCATAATTCGTGTGTATATGTGTTACTCTAGCCCAGCTTCTAATTCCTGTTGCAGCTTGTATAATATCCGTTGAACTGGACTGAACTGAATAAGTGGAACTGAACGTAAGGTTCTAGCCTCTCAGTATCTAGAAGATCATGGAGGACTATAGCTCAGTCATTAGGCCTACTGACAACTGCCAGTGTTTTGGTTATTGTCCTGATCAGGCGCGGGTCCAAGGTGGGGGGGGGGGCGGACCCGGCTCCCGTCCCCCTATTTTTCGGCGACAAAAGATTTTTTTAGGCCTAATATAATCATCAGCGGACACCGCAACTTCCTGTCCCATAGCACACCCTTCTAGAACGGCCAGGTTATCTTCCTCCGATTGAGTATTGAATATATGATTTTGTTGATGAATGATGATTTTATTTTGTAATTGTAGAGTTTTGCCCATCACCTGATACAGGTCTGCATCATGTTTACCACTTATGTGAGACTGTTTCCAACCTAACTAAATGAAAATTTGCATCCAAACTTCGTCTATTTATAAAATAATCGCTGGATTTCGGAAGGCAAAATGTAACCCTCAGATGCTCGGAAATGGCCTCTAAGCCCTTCTCAATTCCAAAATTTTCCGGGGGAGGCCCCCCTCCCCGCCGTGGCTTTGCGCCTTGTAATTTTAAATAACACTTAGTAAAGCGCACTTCACAAACAAAGGTTTCCTGAGGCGCTTTACATAAGAAGACCATTCACTTTTTTGTTATAATCAAAAGGGGAGTCAATATATTAAGTTGGAGTTATGTGACATGTATATTCTTCTCAGGTGATTTATCGAGAATTTTGTTCAAAAATGTAAGTTATTTCCACGCGCTACGCCTCCGGGGTGCTTCCACAGTTACATCAGTGAGGTGTTATGAGAACACCTCCCTGGTTACATTTCGTGTAAACTGTTTAATGTGAGTATCAGATAAATGTATAGTTTTCACCAAACAAGGGCCTACGTACACCACAGTATCCCGTGCGGGCATAATTTTATAGAAACATTAAATTAAATCGATATTTCTTTTCTTGCTATTGTTTGTAAGATTCTTAATTTAAACACAATTTCACATTGTGCAGAAAGTATTAAATGTCCCAATGATAAATTTAAGGACAGCGGAAAGAGAATAACAACAGAAATCCGGTGCCTTGGTTTTTCACCCGAGTATATTTTTTAGGAGAAACCAATTTAATTCTCAGTTGCTGAATGACCTTTGATTATCATTAAAATAAAAAAATGCCCAGAGATTTCACTGACTACCGTTATGGACTTCAATATCGATCAGGATAATTTTGAAAACCATGCAATATAGGGTTTGCCTCTGCACAGGAAAGAGTCTAAGACTTTATGGGAGGGGGTGGGGGTGGGAGCTTTTAATTAGTAGAAAAATTTGAATTGTCTGGTATGGGGACTAGACACGCTCTTCTATTTCCTTAACATGAGTCAAATATTTTAAGTATTTCTTGAGCAAAACCCCGACTTTTTCGACTCGCTTCGCTCGTCCAAACGGTTTAGTTGCGGAGATTTTCTGGTGGAGCAACCTCACGTTTGGGGCAACTTTGTGTTGCTGGATCCATTACGGGATAGAGCTACCCGCGTGGTCGTGCATATTCTTCCCATGACACCTCGTTAATCCTACAAGCTGGATTCATATGGCAATAACTTTTAGCAGCAGAGCTTTCCCAGTCAAAACTAAGGAGGCGCTCAAAGTTCATCACTGAAGTTTCACAGCCTCCTGAGTACTACGGATTGCCTAACGTGATGGATACTTGATTTTGGACTTTACATTTTCCCTTTATTTTGAAAAAAAAAATCTTTCAAAGAAAAACCACTAACAACCATCCGTGCTGAAAAGTGATTCTGCCATTCAATGTACTGCTCAAAGCTCCATCACGGCTGTAATGCAAAAAGAGGTGGAAACTCTCACATGAAGAGCAAGTTTTCGTGCGCTTCTCGTGCCACACAATGATTTACATCGACACTAGCCTATCTATGGCAGGTTTTATGTATCATGTGCCCCCCTCCCGACTTTTTGCGTCCTGATAAAGTGATTGAGAAAAATAAAATGTTACAACGGAAATAAATTTTGAAGTATTTCCTTCAAAAACAGTAAATAAGGAAAATGTGTAACAATGAAGAAAATATGCATGAATATTTGTAAAACACATTTTTTCGCACGTATGAAATCTAGTAATAACTTCATAATGCCCACTTTCACTAAATTAGATACCGTATGTAATCTGCACTGTCGTTTAAATTTATTAGATTTTAACTTCGAAGATGAAACGAACGTCTCGACGACAAATTCGAACGTGACTTTGTTAGGTTAAGACCCTTTCTGCCTTTCGGATGGCTGTTTGATTTACTGAAAGCAATTATGCAATCATACACTTGAGATCAATCTTACACGACCATTCCTATACTCTATCATACACAAAATATGCCGTAAGGGTAAGGTACTGCCTTCGAATTATTCTTCCCTAACATCCTTAACAAGTAGGCCTATGTCGTGCCTCACTGCTGCCAATGACAAGTACCGCTGTGGAACGATCGATTTTTTCGACAAGTCTTCTTTTTACTAGTTGGCACTGGCGTCCGGGCAGATTTGTAAAATGTCCACAAGGTCCGGATTTTATGTTTCCCACATGATCCCTACTTCTGCTTTGCGGTTTAAATATTTTAAGAGATTTACTCGTAGTAATTTAATTTTGACAACGTAATATACCGATGACTGAGCAGATACTGCACCGTTTGGCATATAGACACCACTGAAAACCGGAAAAATTGTTTCTTTTATACTATGCATGTCACTTGTAAAATCTCCACAAATACTAAAAATTAGTATTTTGAAATTTTTCATGCTCCCCAAAAAGGAAAATCCTAAACCGTAGGCCTATAATCAGTTCAAAGTTTCGCCAAGCATATTACCGTTTTACATCTAGGAAATCTAATGCATAGAAAGCTTCTCAGAGGGGGGCAGAACTACTTTTGGTTTTCCTACTAAAGCTGAAATCCGTTCAAATATTGCCGCATTTGCGATCTACGTCTTCCTGAAGTTTGCAATTTTATTTTTTTTTTTCATTATTTAAGAAGTGGCAGACATGAGATTCGTATTTCAGGGCTGGGTACATGCAGCTTAAAACACGTGGGAAGTGCCGTTTCCGGCTATCTGGAGGGTTTGTAAAGTCCAAATTTTTTTTCGCTCCGCGCCAACTGATGGTGGCGCTCCGCTAACATAGTTTTGACGCGCCTGACCCTCGGAGGTACCAAGCCCCCACTTGTTACCTAGGTTCCCCCTAAAATTAAATCCTGGCTACGCCACTGACAGGGGCGCGAATCCCGGGGGGCAAGGGGGGCCTTCGCCCCTTAAGTGAAAAAGTGGGGGACCAAATCGTAATTTGCCCCCCCCCCCAAAAAAAAATTGAGTAGACCTAAATACGGTTACCTTTTTTCGGTTTTTTCGTTCGAAACAGTTTTTCTGAGGCTTCGGAAATGCTAGAACACAAGAGCTTCCGGAGGCTTCGCCCCCTGGAGCCCCCACAGAGGCTTTGCCCCTGGATCCCACCAGGGGCCTTATGGGGCTTCGCGCTCGCGGTGCCCGCCACGCGTGCACAGTTTAATACTCATGGGCACATTATGAGCATTTTCGCCCCCACTCGCAAACAGAGATTTGCGCCCCTGCTGACTCATTTAATCAACTTATCCATTGTTACTAATTCTGTTCCCTTCGATTTTAAGTTTGCAGCCACTTTTCAAAAAGAAAAGTAGGTTGGATGTTGGAAATTGCAGGCCTATTGGTTTTCTCAGTGTTGCTTTTAAACTACTTGACAAAGCTGTTTTCACTCAGATGGAGAAGTACCTGAAAGATAATAATATTTTATATGGTTTTCAGTCCGGCTTTAGGGGTGGCTTCGATTTCCACCGATACTTGTCTCATCCATTTAAGTGACCATATCCGTAGCCAGTCCTCGTTTGGTAACTACACTGAAATGGTCTTAATAGACCTTTAAAAGGCTTTTAATACTGTGAATCATTCTATCCTCTGTTCTAAACTTCATGCTATGGGATTTTCTAATGTTGACTGGTTCAAATCTTATTTGGGGGGGGGGGGGGAGGCAGATCGTCAGTGTTAATGGTGTTTACTCTGATCCTACTTATATTACCTACGGGGTACCTCAGGGCAGTATCCTTGGATCCCTTTTGTTTCTCTCTTATGACATGCCCGTAAGTGTTAGTTGTAAAGTTCTTCTATATGCGGATGATTGCGCCCTTGTTTCGGACAAAGATGTCAGTAACATCAGTACTAGTTTAAGTAAGGAATTAGAATCTTGCAGAGAGTGGTTGATTGATGACAAATTCTCGCTTCACTTAGAAAAGACCGAATTCATCCTTCTTGGATCCAAAACCATGTTAAAGAAATCCCCTCCCTTCCCGTCTCATGTAATGGGAATCTTATGAAACCTTCTAATTCTGGTAAATACTAAGAAACTGTTCTTGATGAAACCCTTTTAGGGTACCTATTGTTTGTGACATTCTCAAGGGAGCTGGTTCTCGCGTAAAAGTTTTATAAAAACATTCCAACTCTTTAACAGATATATCCGTAAGATTTTATGTGCTGCTCTGATTCAATGTTGTTTTGACTATTCCTTCTCCTGGTACTATTTCCCAGCATTACAAAAATAAGCTTCAATTATTGCAAAACAAAATTGTTAGATTTATTCTTTACAGGGGTCCAAGCTTTCACATTGGGCAAGCTGAGTTGGACAATATGGGAATTTTACCTGTTGAGACCGGGTTCAACTTGGTTTTTAAGATTTTTATGACACCAGTCCCGATAATCTTAAGTTTAATTTTACTAAACTGGGTGATATTCACCAGCACAGTACCAGGGGTAGCCTTTTTAATTTTCTTGTTCCCAAAATCAAGGGCATTCATGCTGATCGTACCTTCTTCTTCACAGCCTTTATAAACACTGGAATGCTCTTCCCAACTCCATCAAACAGATTAAAAGCACTTCCAGTTTTAAAAAGCATTTTAAAAAACACTTTGCAAACAAATCACGCGCTATTAACCTAAATTAATTTATTATCTGGCACTTGGTTGCTCTAGTTGTCTTGCAACTCTTTTTTAGTATATCCTTTTTTAGCTTCTTCCTTATGTGCACGATTTTCTGCTTGCTCGGTTGTCTCGTCCTTGCTTTGGGGACCCCAATGAAAATAAGCTTTTTCAAAGCTTTTTGGGCTATCTCTGGTACTTTGTTTTTGTACTCCTGTTTGTCTTTTGTCTCCTTTTATTGTTTTATATTTCTTTCTTCTCCTGTTGTTTTGTTGTTTTATGTCCAAGTTCCGAATAAATAAATAAATAAATCAATCAATCAATCAATCAATCAATCAATCAATCAATCAATCAATCAATCAATCAATCAATCAATCAATCAATCAATCAATCAATCAATCAATCAATCAATCAATCAATCAATCAATCAATCAATCAATCAATCAATCAATCAACAAATTATCAGTTAATTTGTATACGTATATGTGACAGTTTTTAAATGTAAAAAGTCGTGCAACTTCAGCAGGCGCGTACGGTATGTAACTTTTTCAATTTTTTCTTTTTTTTTTTGGGGGGGGGGGTCGATTTTACCACAAGTGGAACATTTTACCCGACAATTATGACCGACTAGTGCCGAAGACACGCGCAAAGAAAGGTTAATCTGAATGCGTCAGAAAGTTATCAGACAGGCCTAGTTTGACGCATTTCAAAATTAAAACTCATTATATATGTTGCCAGCGTACAGTAGGCCTACTATCATGGGCTGAGCGGAACTCCAGATTTTTTTTTTTTTTTTTTTTTTTTTGGGGGGGGGGTTCGTCCGAACCCTCTGAACCCCCCTGGATACGGGCCTGATTTCAGGAGGTTTGTGGTTTTGAACAAATACTGGTGTGATCACGAGGCTTTGAAGGGGTAATGTAACGAAGAGCTCTTTTCTTAAGCGTAACCAACCTTTAAATGTGGGAGGAGTTAGTACTAGACTAGACAGTACAACAATATGTGAGATACGAATAAATTAGAGAAAGATAGATCGTACGTAGCACATTCTGAGGAAGAATATGTTTGAGTCGACCTGGAATACGAACATCCTTTGATACTTTAGAACGCATGTGGGAAATATGGTGCTCCCATTTAAGGAGTTGGTCAAAACAAACATTGAGAAATTTTATCTTTCTGGCAACTTCAATCGGTTGGTTATTTCTATGTATAGTGAAATTGAAGGTATTTCTTTTGAGATTGAAAATCATGTATTTCGTCTAACTTTCATTGAGGGAGAGTTTATTAGAGGCAAACCAGTCTGAATATAAACATAATTCATTGCAGACAGTTTCTTCTAGCTTCTGTGGGTCATTGGAGGTAAAAATATATTGTATCATCAGCAAATAATACCACTGACGAGTTTGAAGAAACCTGGCTTATATCGTTTACGTACATTATAAACAAAAGGGGTCTAAGGATGGAATTTTGAGGAACTCCACAAGTTATCATGTTCATATCAGATGTAATATTTTTAGATTTGCGATCTATTTGTTATGTAACTTTTAATCCAACTGTAAGCTATACCACGGGAGCCATAGGATTGAAATTTTTCTAACAATATCTCATGATTAATGGTATCAAATGCCTTTGATAAATCAAGGAAGACTGCCACAGAAATAAGTAATTATTGTCGTGCGCCCTGTCTAATTTGTTTATTACGTCAATGAGAGAAAGTTCAATTGATCTTCCAGGGCGGAAACCATATTGGTTATCAGAGAGAACGTTATGTTCACTAAGAAATATCTGGATTTAATTGAATATTATCCTTTCAAAGGTCTTTGAAAAGCAAGAAAAAATGGAAATCGGACGATTATTGGCAAAGGTGTGCAAATCACCACTTTTGAAAATAGGAATAACTTTAGCAACTTTGAGTTTATCAGGAAAGATACCTTGGGGGAGATATATTTCAGATGTAAGTTAGGGGTTTATAAATAAAGCAAATTACTTTTCGAACTACAGAAGGTCGGAAACCATCCTGGCCGGCGGCCTTAATTGTTAGGCTTACGACACTCAAGTCCTGCAATTGCAGTCTTAACGAAATCACTCTCACTGACTGGTGTTATGAAAAAAGTGCTAGCTTTGTTATCACTTTGGACAGTTTTAAGGACCGTTTCAGTTTACTCTACCAGTAAAATTAGACTTACTGAAAGAGCCCAATGCTTAATCTAGGCTGCACCACCAATCAAATTGGAGTGTCTTTATAGTGCCGTTAGTTGAATTAAACGTCACTGCATCAACGCAATTGGTCTATTTAATACTTGATTACTAGACTAGATAAACGTTTGTGATGGATTATCAAGAGAAACAGAAAAACGTCGACTTTTTTAAAGATTAAATTCGAGAACGGTATACCAGTAAAGATATGCAAATAATTCGAACGGAACTGTTTTGTGAACATGTCTAAATATCATGTCAGAGGATGGACTAAACCATGGAGCTGTTATTTGGAAGGAGATGTAACGGAAATTTTAATTTATGCTAATACTTTAAGGCCCACTTAAAGGAATGAAGATAAGCTGTAAAATTGCCGCTAAGGTATTTCCCTCCTTTACTCGCGGCGCCGCTTCAATATCATTCCTGGGACACCATCTCATCCAAGGCAACTAATCCTTAGACAAGTGGCTCATGCAGAACAATGCTTTGATAGGTAGGTTAGTACCGCCAACAGTTTTAAAACAGATAAAATGTCACTCGAAACGACTGGTCAACTGAAAACAAATGAATTCAATTGGCCCTTTCCTCTAGATGGCATGATATGCGTATAAGTTGTATGGGGAAAAGTCTAAATTTTGACAACAATATCAGACGTTTCCTGAGGTTTCCTGAAATAGCCAGATGTAAATTCATGTTCAGATTTCGACATATGACCGAGTTGATATTTTTTCATACACGTATCCGAGATCCGAAAGACCGAATTTTACCTTTATTTACCTGAACACTGGCAAAAAACCCCCGGTCCTACTCTAACGTAGCAGACGACAAATGCCTTTTTGTGTCTTCTTAATCTCGTACATTAAAAGCATAATAGAAATGCCAAGAACGACACAAAAGACGGATTACTGGGTGGCCTTGACGGCATAAACCTCATTTCAAAGCGTTCTGCCTCCTTCCAAATAACAGCTACCTGACTAAACCTTGCTTCTAACTTCACATAATTCGTGTAAGTTATGTCCATCTTATGAGACTCGATTTTGAAATTTAAGATGTTTGTTGGATTGGATTTTGTTTTGCAGATCACAATAATTTGGGCGTAAAATGCACCATCAGAGACAAACGAAGCTTCATTTTTCAAATTAGATTTTTGTTTTCGCACCACATACTGGCCGTTAATCTGGACAAAACCTGCATTACTGCTCGAGACCTTCAAAGCTTCTGAAACCGTAGTGGGAGGGTTAAACCGGGCGGACGGAGTTAAGATCACCTTACCCACACAATTGGAACAAGGTTTGTCTTGACCGTGGACACAGCACATGGTGGCCGGATATCTCTACTTGAGAGGAGAGTGGTTGCTAACATTACAGCAGGCATTGGGAGAGACATGGTCACATGAACGTGACCGGGCTCACGCGGATGTGTTTCGCTAATTTTAATCAACGGAGTGATTTTGAAGCATTCACTAAGGGATGGGAATTACCTTAGTTGACAAAATTTATCCGCATGAAGTTTCTGAGACCACGTACGAACCTATTGGAACCGTAAAATACATCAGTTTTACTTGGAAGATAATCATGGTCACCTTACCACGACATATAATTGTATCTCTGTAGATTTCTCGAACTATGATTACGTTTGTGATTAGAATTCCTTAGTACCACTTAAATCAGGTAGTTAACGCAGAATTAAGTATTTTAACCCACCCTTTTAAGCTACCAATACGTGAAATTGATAAAATGAAGTAAATTTACCATTGGAACTAAGAAGTGTACGCATTTGCCCCAAAAGGGTCAAGCAGGAGCTCAGGACGAGCTGAATACGCAAAACCCATTTTAAATAAGTGAACTTAGCCTCAGAAGAAAACAAAGAACGTTGGCATGGATTTCCGGGGATCAGGGATGGGTCTCCACCGTTACAAAGGATTCATGATGGGCTTAGTGGCCATGAGTCTCTTCTCAATGGCAACTGTCTGTGTAACACTCCTTAAAGGGAATGTTAGTGCATTTCTACTTGTTTTCACCCGTGCTGTTGTGATGACAGTTATGTCTTTAATCGTCTTAATCGTGAGAAACGTTCAACTCTGGCCATGTTCAAGGAAGGAGATGATGCTAACCATTCTCAGCAGTTTTATTGGGAGTGTAACCGTTTGCTTACAATTCTTCTCCTTCCATATAATGCACCCTGCTAATGCATGCGCTATATTGTACGGGTACATAACTTTCATCGCTTTTTTCGCAAGGATTTTCCTAAAAGAACACTTTGGATTTTTGGAGGCTGGTTCTATCATACTAACACTCACTGGAGTACTCCTTATTGCTCAACCACCATTTATATTTGGAAACCATGACTCCGATGAAGAGATGTCAGATGACCATTTAGGTGGCGCTATTCCAACACTGGTGGCACTGTCTGCAAGCGTCCTTTCTGCTGTAGTTGTAGTTATTTTTCGTGCCATTGGAAGAGAAGATATCCCTGTTTTGAAGACATTATTCTATCATTCTTTGTTCTGCATACCAATTATGTTCTGTGTCGTTACTCTTTTACAAGATTGGTCAATACCGTCATGTGTAATTCCCAGGTTATTGGTAGCAATTATATGTTTAGCATCCTTCCTAGGGGTTTCAAGTATGAATTATGCGCTATCCTTGGAAAATGCTGTATATGTTGGTTTAGCAACTATGAATGAAGTCTACGTTATCTTCATCGCTGATATATTATTTTTTGGCTTAGTGGCAGAATGGTTAAACATATTAGGAATGATACTCATACTAAGTTCTAGTCTGGCCATAATAGTAAAGAAAATATTAATTGCGAGGAAAGAAGAAAAATATCCGAAAAACAGCTCTATGACCGAAGAGAACATTAATTAACGAAGTGAGATCCAAAGGTAAGCATGAATTTGTCGCCCTCCAAGCCAAATGTCATTATACTCCGTACACGTCTGATATTAACTGGATAAAGAACGTAAATCATTCTAATAGACAAAGTGGTGAAATGTTCACAGACATCTGTGGGAAAGTGTCACAGGTGAACTTGTACCTATACACGTTCGCTGCAGTTGCCCGCTTATGCAACATTTAGTTCGAATTTGTTCACTCTTGACATACCAATGCAGTAAGTGCAGACTGGAGTAATAACTAATAACGTTCGCCGATCGGACTAGTGTTTCTTACGGCTGGTAGTTGGTTCAAGTGAGGCCGGCCACGTCCTTTTTTCTAGTAGTGGCCCACTGGCTTTTACTTCCATTACTGATTAGACAAGCTAGCAAAGTGGCAGTATGTTTCCTTTTTAAGTCATCGCTATGACCCGGAAAGGGGTCGAACCCCGGACCTTCCGTCCGCAAGCCGCATGGGTTAGTTAGAGTTTTACGGGTTCAAGTCGAGCCGGCCACGGCCTTTTTTCCAGTTGTGGCTCACTGGCTTGTTTCCCTACATCGGAGCATCACGCACAACGGCAGTAGGTTCCATTTTTGGAGTATTTGGTATGACTCGAATTGGGAATCGAACCCGGGCCTTTCGCGTGAGAGGCGGATGCTCTACCGTTGAACCAAACGCGCGTTCTGCAAGTCGCATGGGTGGTATTAAGCTTCATGCGCACAGAATGCTATCATATCTACGAATAGCCCATTGGACAATCCATATCAAGTGTCAAGCTTGGTAATTGGGGAAAACAAGCCAGCCACAACTAGAAAAAAGGCCGTGGATGTATGGCAAGTCGTTTTACTTTTTATTTGCTACTTTGATGATATCAACAATTCATTCGTGATATCAGCAACTATTTGCTGATATCATTACATAATTGATGATATCACAAATTATTTGCTGATCAGCGATTATTTACTGGTTTCAACAAGTACTTGCTGATACCATGAGATGATTTGGTGATATCAGCAAATGAATTGCTGATAGCACCAATTATTTGCTGATGTCATCAAATCAATTTCTGATATCAGCAATTAATTTGATCAGATATCAGCAAAAGAAGATACCATCAATTCATTTGCTGATATCACCAGTCATTTCATGATTTCAGTGATTAAGCAGTGACAAACGCGCATACATCCAGGACGTACGTGCACGTGTGCACACTGCACTTGTGCAGGGAGTTTCTCGAGTCCATGCACAAGCAGTACATGCCACTTGTAGGTATACTGTTCCGGTCGCTGGTGGTAGCTGAAAAACAGGTCTACATAATTTCACGTGTGCTTACAGGACGCGAAGGAGGGCTTAACGGACAATAAAGCAGCAATGCTTCCCACGCAAAATAACGTCTTATCCAAGCAAGAAGAAATTTTGAAGTGATTAGGGTTACGAGGATAGGTCTAGTCGTCACAAGCTTACGGGAGCATTTCAGTTTGGGGAAGCCAGGGGACAGAGACTTTGCTGGCCGAAAAATGTAATCCTGACCGAGATACTAAGCGGAGAGCCACCACCAGTTTGCGCGGAGCGTTCAGAAAATTTGTCTCCTCAGACAGTAGGACATGGCTTTTCCAGGTTTGAAAGCAGAATCTAAGAAGTCTTTATTTTGAGCTTTGTTAATTTCAATAAAATGAACGAATTGCAAAATTATCAGAAATTTAAAAGTTAATAACATGAAGGTACCTAAGCATTTGTTTGTGTAGTGAGGAGACAATGTTCAGTCATAATTTCCGTTCTACACTACAGTCCTGAGGAAAGGGTATAAAGAGGGTGTCCCTTCCCTTTTTGACATTTTTTTTTTTGCTTTCGCCAAAAGCTTTAATGCAAAATATTGCTGTGTTTTACTTCTTTTTACTAGAGTCGTGTGCTGAAATATACTCTGAATTTTATTCAATGAATATTAACAAAAGCGAAATATGACGTGCATTCCTTCATTGCTCTTTTAGTATTGTCTTATTTTTCAATATAATAACAAAATCCCACTTGTGAATCCAATATTTACAAATTACCCTTCCCCAGGCCTCTACTCACTCCACGCCCCAATCAACTTCCTACCCTCCTTATTCTCGTCGGTTTTTCTCTCCTCCGATCTGCTCGGGCATCTTGCACACTCAGGTCCGAATTCAACATCTACTGAATTGATGAAACTGTCTGGCTGTCCTAACTTGATTTACTTCTGACGCCTATTTAGAAAACCAGTATACATTACGTTACAAGATAATTTTATATGAAATTTTAAGCACTGGCGGCGGAAGCGGGGGACGGGGGGACACGTCCAACCTAAATTTCTTAGCGAGGGGACGCCCCCCTAAAATTCTTAGCGAGGGGACATGGGCGTCCGGAAGGGGGGCAAGGGGGGCACTTGCCCCCTGGAAATTCAAACTTGTGAAAAAATCAATTAAAATTTGAAATAAAAAAAAATTAAAAATGAATCATCAAAATATCTTCACTCACAGCGTCATTTTCTACTCGTGAAATATGCGGACATTTGACCAGGAATGGCAATAAAAGAGAAGATGGTATGCTGAATAGTGAAACCGTAATTTGGGGACCATCACTCGTGACATCTATTGGAAATTTTTAACCGTAAAAACTATGCCAAAATTGTACTAGTTGTCAGGTATGTGCATATGGCATCCGACTATTGCTGAATGCGTTGGTCTTGGTTTAGTCCCATGCTGATCTCAAGTGGCGACGCGCGGATGTAACTGGGATATACAAGGTGAATATTGGAGGGAGGGGTGGGGGTATGATTCATAATTGGGTAACGGATATAGGCCTATATAGGTTGTTTGACAGCGTAAGTTTTATTGTGCATAGGCGTGCGAGGCCGTGACAGAGAGGCAGATTTCCCCTCAACAATTTTTTACATTGAAAATTCTAAAAATCTAAAAACTACAAACATGAAATTCCTGTTTCAGGGCTGGGTACATGCAGCTTATAACACTCGCCAAGTGCCAAGGTCCGAAATTTTCTTGTACGCTCCGCGCCAACCGATGGTGGCGCTCCGCTTAGATAGTGTACACAATTCAATCATCCATGAATGACCTTGCCCCCCCCCTGTAAAAATTTCTGCGGACGCCCATGCGAGGGGTCGCCCCCCCCCAAAAAAAATCAAAAAATCAGAGAAGAAGTAAGAGAAACTTGGGAGTCTTGAACGAATTCAAAGTTGAGACCACAGTTAACCCAACACCGAACAGAGCAGCCGACATTGACTTAGCCTATGTTCTGCCATTGTTTGGCTGATTCTTGTCACGGTCCCCTGCGACCATGCTCTATGCCTGTGACCTAGTATTTGGCTACAAATCATTACAAGAATCTGGCAACCTCGCCCAGTCCGCAAACCAGGTGTATGTAGTATATCACTTGTCCAGTGAAACCGAACCTTTACTGTACTTTCCCTCCGCGAGAAGTGAAGCATTGCCATTGCAATCACGTGAACGAACAGTTGACCAGTATTCACTCATCATAGGTAAGTCATTCACTTACAGTAGGCTATTTCCACTACATTTGTTCATCCAATGTAATGTTGCGTACTTGATGTCACATTCTTAGGCTTATGCATGTTGATGTCCAAGAAATAGCCTAAAGGCTATCTGTGAACACAAATATTTCGCACATTTTTGTTCATTGAATTTACCGTAAAATGTTCCAAAAACGGCTTAGATTGCACGAGAGAGCTTGTAGAATGTCAGAGCCTCCAGGGCCCTAAGGCGGGCCCTGGACCCACGCCAGTGGGACTTCGCGCTTCGCGCTCGTGATGTGCGCTACGCGCACATAGGGTTCGTTTCACGAGTCCAACCATTCCATCTTGTTCACTGGTTGTCCCCCCTAAATTTTTATGCTTTCGCCGCCACTGCTTTTAAGGTGACTATTGGCAGAATTTTCGCAATTCACAATTCATACGTGCAATTGAGCAACCAGTTAGCCGATTTTTACCAAACGTGATGAATTGGTCACGGTAAAAATATATGCATGGTTTTCTTCCTTGCCCCATGACACAGTTTGATGATTGACAGACAATAATACCCCATTCATAGACTTTCAATCATCCTCGAGAAACCTTAGCCACAACATGTATAGTGCATGCAGAGGGAGTTTTCATTACAATTCTGCCCAAAGTACCGTGTAATATAGTGCAACCTAAGTGGAACATAATCTCTCTGAAGTGGGTTTGGAAACTTAAAAGAAGGGTTTAAGGTCACAACAGGATTTGATATGTTAGAGGGGTACTTATTCTAAGAATTTGGGTGAAATTTGCATTGAAATCCGATGTGTGGTTCTCAAGATATACACTCGTATAGTTTTCACATTTTCAACAAAAAGTGAACTTGAAGCAAGCACATATGACATCACATCCCCACACTAATGGGCAGTCTTTTGTTTTTCTTTAAACTTCATACTGGATTTCCTCCTCAAAAATCCCATATTATTAAAATATGATTGCATAAGTGGCATGAGAAGTGTACAAACTTTGCATCCCCCACAGGGAGGTCCTATTCCTATTAACTTCAAGGTCAACATATCAGTCTAATAATACAAAGGGAAACAAGGCATTTCTTGACAATGTGAGGAAGTGATAGAAGCTCTGCTGCCCTCAAACTCACTTTGGAACATTAATCTACTGACTTCCTTTACTGATATCTAGAGAAATACAGGTCCAATCTGAATGAAAATTTCACCACACTGTGTAGATTTTGTTCCTCTTTCACATATGAAAATTAAATTTTTGCTTAAACCTGCCCTTTAATATACCTCACTTGGACAATAGATAAGTGAGGTTAGAAAATCAACTTTTTTACCGCGATTCAAAACAGCATCAGCCAGAACTCCCCGTCCACAGCATGCAGGTTGAGTAATTGTAGCAGGTTTTGAACAATACAAGGTGGCGCATATTGAAAAGAACAGAAAAACCGTGACCACTTGTGCTACCCGAATATAGGTCCCGACTCTCATCCTCCTGATGGCAACTGGTATAGCATTGCAGAATATGGAACCTCACAAGATGGCTTCTCGCTGTTTTTTACAGCAAAATTTGGTCACTGCATACACCTGTACTCCTGCCCTGTTGAAAATAATTAAAAACATCTTTCTGCAACTCTAGCCTAAATATACAAAAGCCCATTAGTGCCACTGAAATAAAAATGATTAATTTGTTAACAAATTATTAATTTGGTATTACAAATTATTAATTTGTTATAACAAATTATCAATTTGTTATTAAAGATTATTAATTTGTTATTAAAAATAACCTACCCACCAAATTGCCTACCCCAGCAATCTGAGAAATACCTTTATTCATAAATCTACATTGATTCTACCATGAATTTCTTGTACTTTTTTGGATAAATTTGTCCTATCTTTTGCGTGACATTTTTGGCAAACATTGCCTATCATAACACTATCTTGCTACTGATAAGCCCGAAACTAATCTTTCTGGGCGAAACGCGTCTAGTAATAGCACACGATGCTATGGCTTGTTACCTAAAAAGATCACAAAATACATTTAAACTCAAATCTTTGGGTTTCCTATCGAAAAACATCACTGAAAAGTTGCTAAAGTATTCTTTGCTGGGTAACATCCTCCCACATCAGGAAAGAATTTTAAAGCGAATTCAAGAATTTTACTGATAACCATGGTTAATTTATAACGAGCATATTGGTCTGTGAACACGTCACTGAGTTTTTGGAGAGCCGGCCACCACCCCTTCAAATAACAAATTAACAATTTGTAATAAGAAATTATTCTTTTATCTCTCCTTTATTTCGTCTCATTTCTCAAATGGTATGTTGAACAGTTTGCAAGTAAATGAAATTGTTTGGTACACAAAATGCACAAAAATAAAATCGGAAAGCACCACCAAGAGGCAATACAATAACATAATCGAGAAAAATTCATCAAAGAAGGACAATGATATCTATGATACGAAGATATGACTCTTAATCATGAGTTTGCCATAATCATTCTTAAAAAAATCATTGGTGTTCAAATTAACAGCGATTTAATTTTCAAGATAAACAGGATAATAATAACCCACCATTAATTATTTCATACCTTGAAGTCTTCAAAGAAATGAACCCTTAGCGAAGAAGTATTTATACATTCATGCAAAAGAAAAGTACTGTTTGGTGACATAACAATAATACGGAAGAAGCACTTTCAAAGAATCCACATGTCGCGGCAGGATGAAAGCAATGAATCCAGCCATCAATTAAAAAGGTTTGGACATGCAGCAAAAGGTCTTTCTAGATCACTAAAATTGACTTTCGATTTTACTTTAGACCTTTTTCGTTGCTCAACTTTAACAACAAATATAAATTTATGGAAGAAGTCATTAATCAACGGTTTTTCATTTCTTAGTTTACAATCAAAAATAATTTTTTTCATATGCATAGTTAAAAAATTGTAGGGGTGCGAAAGACGGGCATAAAAAAGTAATCTCGCTTTGAAAAGAAAAATTGCTCTTTCAAAAACATATTTTCTACATTCAGAATGACACCAGACGTAAATCTACAGTACCAAAATAAATGATCTATGCTTTCAACTTCGGTCTCACAAAAAGTACAAAGGGGATTATCTGTTTTACTCATTAAAGAAAGGAGTCTATTAGTAGGAAAGATTCTATGAAGGGATCTAAATTAAAAATATCGGATGGCTGGGTCCGAAGTGGAACTCCAAGGAGTATTGAAGAAACGTGACCAATCCTCAGTATCAATGTTGCTAAAAGGGGGGGGGGGGGAAGGTGACTTGCCATTTCACACGCAGAGGGTATTTCAATAACTTTCTTCAATAAAATGCTATAAATAAATTGCAAACTGCTTTTTGTACCCAACATCTTGTCCAGTAACTCCTGGTTTGCATTCCTTTCATTACGATTATTAATAGAACCACGCCAATTGAGGGGATTACTATGCACTAGACCCCAATGCAAAGTAAAAAATAATGTATCAATGTTATATTTAGTGATAAACGCTTCAAACTTAATGGTCTACCAGTGTCGTCAAAGAAGTCACTCACATGCTGAACATTCTGTCCAAAAAGCTTTGGATAAAATACAATTTTATCATTAACACGAATATTTTAATTATTCCAGATATGCTGAATACCGAAATTTATTTAAATTAATAATTTGTTATATCAAATTAATAATTTGTAATAACAAACAAGTAATTTTTAATAACAAATTGATAATTTTTTATAACAAATTAATAATTTGTAATAACAAATTAATAATTTGCCATATTATTGTAAATTTTATGCTTTTCACTTAATTTTTGCATGCTTATAGTTTTTTGAACGGCAAATTTCAAGATTTGTACATATAATGCTAGAGGTTTACGGCCGAGCAAAAAAAAGACGTCAAGTCTTTTCCTACCTTCATAGAAGTAGTATTGACGTATTCTTGGTTCAGGAGACCCAAAGTGTTGTAAGAGACGAAAACTACTGGCAAAACGAGTGGGGTGGGAAAATCATTTTTTGTCATGGTTCTTCTACAAGTTGCGTGGAGTTTGTATTTTGTTTCATCCCACTTTAGAGTGTATCATTTACCGTTACGAGCCTTGCAATAACGGTCGTTTACTTATAGTTGAAACATGTATAAGAAAGACACTGTTTACACTTGTTTGCCCATATGGCCCGAACAAGGATGATCTTGACTTTTTTGAATCTCTTGTATATGCACGTCGTGATAATCATTGGGAATCACTTTTTATTGGTGGTGAATTTAATTTCGTTTTTAATTTGAACCTTGATAGGGCTGGAGGTAATCCTCACACAAACTTTAGTGCAAAGGAAAAGTGCCTCGAAATTATGTCGTCCCTAAATGTTGTTGATATCTGGCGAGAGAGAAATCCTTTTCAAAAAAGGTTCACGTGATCCTCTAACATCACCCCGGGCATACACTGTCGACTTGATTTCTTTCTCATCTCTAGAAACTTGATCAATTTGGTTGTAAAAATGACGTCATAACTGGTTTAAATTCAGATCACTCTATTGTCAGTCTTGAGGTGAAATTAAGTGGAAATTAAATAATTCTCTCCTTCATGATGCTTCCTACAGTCCTATATTCATATGATTAATTATTTAATTGGAAAAATTAATGAGCAGCTCAATACCCTTAATGCAAGCATGAAGTGGGAAAATGTGAAGTATGTCATCCGCATGGCTTCCATTGATTATAGTAAATCTAAGGCCAATGAAAGAAAACAGAAGGAGAAACATCTCAATGTGGATATTGCCCGTCTTGAGAAAAGATACTTTAATTCTAATGCCGATGATGATCTTTGTAAATTGAGGCAAGCCAGAAATGATCTACAGCATATTTATAATTATTAGTTCCAAGGCATCGTAATACACTCCAGAGCTCGTTGGGCAGAAGAGGGTGAAAGATCCACAAAATATTTTTTAAACTTGGAAAATCGTCACAAAACTTGCAATATTATTAGAAAACTTAAATGTAGTGATGGCAGTGAAAAAGAGAAAAACTCTGATATTAAGTTCTTCCTTAAAAAAAAAAACTCTGATATTATCAGGATTTTGTCTGACTTTTACCACTCGCTTTTTACTCGTGAAAACTGTCACCCAAACGTTATTTTAGAAGACGTTAATTGTAATAACCCTCTTTCCCAGGAGCAGGCAGCCAGTTGCGATGGGGAACTTAACCTGAAAGAATGTTGGGATGCCCTTGATTCTTTTGCGAATGGTAAAGGTCTTGGAAGTGATGGTCTTACAGCTGAATTTTACAAAAAGTTTTGGTCCACTATTGGAAACTTGGTTAAAAGTTCGCTTAATTTTGCGTATGATAATATGGGCTTATCAGATCAGCAAGCATTATCTCTTTAATCCCCAAACCGAGTAAAGACCACACCTTATTAAAAATTATCGCCCTATTTATTTACTAAACGTCGACTACAAAATTGCAGCTAAGGTCCTTGCTTCCAGGACTAAACATATTTTATCTACAATAATTAACCCCAATCAAACCGGTTTTGTTAAAACAGATTTATTGGTGAAAATATTCGCTTTGTTTTGGATTGAATTAACTATTTTCAGGATCGGGATAAACCAGGATTTCTCCTCCTTGTGGATTTTGAGAAAGCGTTCGATCGGTTAGAGTGGAGCTTTATCTTTAGCAGTTTACATGCACTTTTTCAAGTTTAATGACGGTTTTGTAAGATGGGTTCGTACTCTATATGTAAATGCCACGGCTAATGTTCTAAACAATGGTGTCTCCTCGGTCTTTTTTACAATTTCGAGAGGTGTTAGACAGGGCTGTCCCCTTAGTCCGTACATTTTCATAATTTGTGGGGAGATTTTAGCTATTCGTATTAATAGCTCCACTCTGATTCGAGGTATCACTGTATACCATCATGAGGTTAAAATCTTGCAGTTATGCTGACGATACTGGTATTTGCTTAGATGGTTCTGAAGAAAGTTTAAGTCAGACTTTTGCAGTATTGGATTTGTTGAATATCTCATCGGAATTGAGAGTAAATTATGACAAGACCAATATTTTCCCACTAGTACCACTTGCTAGTAGGAAACCACGTTTTTTGTCAAATTTTTATTTCACTTGGACACTGGGACCTGTAACCGTTTGGGAAATACTTTTAACAATCAAAGGGGACATCTCTTTCGTCTTAATTACACTCCGAAGTTGCCCCGACTTAAAAGTAGTTAAACTTATGGTCTCCAGAGATCTGACACCTCTCGGCCGTTTTAATATTGTTAAAAGCCATATGTCTCTGCGGGTGCTTCTATTTCAAACTCTGCCAGACCCTCCGAGGTGTTTCATTAAGGAGCTTGAGACTGTTATTTTTCGCTTTATCTGGGCAGACCGTCCTGATAAAGTTAAACGTAACACTTTTATTTGGTCATTTAAACAAGGAGGGCTTAAGGCTTCGGATATTAAGTCATTTAGTATAAGAGTCTTAAATGCAACTGGGTTAAACGTCACAATGATGGTGTCCCTGCTGACTGGAAATTCTTTTTCGACTTCTATTTAGATGTTCATGGCAATGGTTTTTTTTATTGAAATGCAATTTTCATATAAATGACATTTATCTTGATAATAAATTGTTGATGGATATGTGTAAAGCTTGGTCCAGTTATTCTTATAGGATTCGAATGAATAACTTCAAGAATTATATTATTTGGAATAACTCCTCTATCAAGATAGATGGCAAAGTGTTAATTAATAAATTCATATATGAAAAAGTGGTCATGAAGGTGCGTGATATATTGGATTACACCAACCATCCTTTATCTCTTATCAATTTTAAGGAGAAAATCTCCCTTCCTTCCTTCCCATTTACCTTGTATTACGGTATTTTCTCTGCAATTCCAAGACATTGGAAAGAAAACTTCGCCAACGAGAATGTTAACTCGCTTGAAAATAATGATATTGATGACGTATATGAAATTCCACCCCCATCTCGAAATATTTACAAGTCACTACTAAATGTTATCATTGTATCACCCGTTGGAATTCGCAAATGGAATAATGTCTTTCAGTTTGATAACGTACAGTGGCAGACAATATTTAATACTCCATTTGCATCATGTACTGAGAGCAAGATTCGATATGTTCAGTTTCGCTTTCTTCATCGCATTTTAGGGACCAATTATTTACTTTTTCGAATGAATATTACTGATAACCCTCGATGTATGTTCTGTGGTACTCAAGATGAGACAATAGAACATCTGTTCTGGGATTGAATACATACCTCTTCTTTCATTTTAGACGTAGAACAACTTATTCTAAGTAGACAGTTTGTCCCGAGTAAGAAAGATACCTTTTTTGGTTACAATCTTCTGGCATGCCACCCATTCAATTTTATTAGTCTCCACTTGAAGTACTATGTATTCAGCCAGAAAATGAATGCCGATATTCCAAGAGCAAATCACTTTATAAACAAATTTAAGTTCTCATTGCAAGTCGAAAAATATCTTTAAAGAGGGGAAAGTAAACACAAAATCCCATTTGAAAACCTTCGTACTGTTTTGGGGCATTGCAGTTATCAGTATGGTTGATTAATAACAAATGTTATATGTTTACAAAGTCCACACGTAATGCAATAGACTCACGCTTTTCATAATGCCTATATATCTTAGTTGATATGAGAAAGCGTTACGTAAGAAAAAGTGTGGTAACGTAGTAATTTCTAGTTGTATTTCAGAGACTGTGAATTTATCACAACACAGAAAGAAAATGGGAAAGTATCAAAAAACAAAATAAAGATGGAGTTAAAAAATTGAGTAATGGTGAAGTTTTTAATACATAAGTTAGAGGCTATATTAGCCATACGTAGCTGAAATAGTGTTTTGGGTATCCTCAAAGTCTATGAACGTCATGTTGACACTCATTTCTTGATGCTAATTTTTGTCGACAAGATTAAAAATCTTTACCATTCGTTTTTCTCTATGGGCCCCTTGACATCTGTCTTGATTGAAAAAACTATGAAAAAATAGTTTTTAATATCGCTAAAGCAGGGAGGTGTAACACTTCCCTGGTTTAAGCAGAGGAATAGTTCATCAACCAATGGCACCGCCACGGAAGGTGTTTTCGGCCCCAAAAGAAAGTATTCCCTCAATTCTCAGCCTTCCACCCTTATCAAATCCTTGTCCACCTGTGCCTCCGAATTTAATTTTGAGACCTGCCTTTACCTGACAGTTAAGGAAAAGGTTTTGCTAAAGAAAAATCTGTTGGAGTTATGTCAGTATTTTTTACGGTTCTGAAGATATGCCGCTTCAAGGTTTGAATGTTTCTGGGGCAGCTTGTTGCTTATGCGAAAATGATGATGTGGAATGTTGAACAGTGTTGAAATATCTTTCGTTAACCCTACATAAAACTTAATTACTAATTAGATAGTTGACAGTTTGGTAATTGATATTGATGATTTTCAAGAACACATTTTTAACTTCCAAAACAAAACCCTCAGGACATACTAATGTTACAACTGTCCTTTAAATGAAGATTTCAAAAAACAAAGGATAACATTAGACATATATGGCATATCCCTTTGACGACATCACAAGATTTGCATATTGAGCTCATGTTTATTCATGATTAAGTGCAAACCAGAAATAACCCGGTAAAATGGTTAATTTTTGGTGGATTATGATCGGGATTGCGACTATTTCCAGGTTTTTAATGCTCTTTACATCAAATGTCCAACTTTGTAAATTTCACGTCATCAGACATTTAAGTCTTGCGGAAGGTTATAGTCTTGGCCCCAAAATGATTTGTGTCCGAGCCCCAAATGGTAAATTCCTTGTTTGTCCAAAAACAAAACAGAGAAGCTTCAACTTAAGGTTCCAACTCATTACCTTATGACTCGAAGTCAGGAGCTCTCTGGAGATCTCCGTAGAGATCGGATGTGCTGCGGTTCGGTGTCTTTGGGACTTTGGCTTTGTTTGATTTTGGTTGGGTGTAAATACTGCATATATTGTAGGTACTGTAAATATAGCAAGTGGACCCGGACCCCTCGTGCCCTTTGGGGTGGCAACTCGTGGCAGTTGTTTTTGGTGATGGTGGTGATAATGGTTTGATCTGGTGCTCTTGATGTTTTTGTTGTTGAGTAATGGTGGTTTGCCTGGTGTTGCCTTTCCGTTTCGGGTGTTTGTGGCTACTCGGGAGCGGTGTTGGTGGTTATTCTCTCGTTTGCGAGTTTGTTTTTGGTGTTCGGTTGTTTGGCTGTTGGTCATATGTTATCGTTTTGCTGGTCTAGCCGTGCCCGTTTTAAGCACATAAAAAGCCCAATTATGATTATTGAATATGCCATTTAAAGACTGACAGTTTAAAACGTTGTAGGATTTGTTTGAAAAAACAACAAACATTGCGCTGATTAGCATCTAGACACCGTTGCTTAAACCCCTTTCCCAGCAGCATGATCCTTCTTGCCAGAAACAATAACGCTTGCCAAAGCGCCTTATTTTATTCTGGTAAACAATCAGTTTAGAAGGGAAAACGAGGTGTTGGAACAAAAGGTTTGTATTTTATGTCAAACTCTGATTGCCCTTTTAAATGTTGCAGAAGATTGCATCAGAGGGAATTTGAATGTTCAAAACTTTCTCCTCTGAACGGCGACCATGGCCCCGAAGTTAGTCAAACAAAAATCCTGCCTACGTCAGTGTTAATAGCATGCCCTACTACAGACATTGCAATAGGTCTTATGCATTGACGGACCACTGACGTCATCCTTTGGGCAAAACAATGGAACACGTGGCCACGCGCAAAAGAATTCGCCCTACACATGTGGCAGACTATGCGCGTCTTCCCCTGGTTGACAAATCGACTGTCTGCATTTGTCAGTGTTGCTTTGTTTTGCCCTCAAAGGAGGGCGTACATTCCGCCCTATGCCATCATATGCATAAAGTCTGTATGTGTCCTTTTCCCATCATTATATCACATCCAAAATATCAATATTATTGTACAGGTCCTTCTGACTGGAAATACTAGCATATATACACGACATTTGCATCCTGTAACATTACTTCACATCCAAGGCAAACGTGTTTAGCATACTACCATCGAACCTCCTCTTAACTGGTAGCCTACATGTAAACATACAAAACATGCCAGTAAACGTCATGAGCTTTACATGATATTTTAATGCATGCTTTCCAAATAATACATTTTTGCTCGAAAATTTGAAATTCCCGCCAAGCTGCCCAGTGATCCCAGTGATAAATGGGACGATATATGACGATTTTGGACAGCGCACGTCGAAAATTTGGGTCCTTTTACACGTTTTGTAAACATGGAGGTCGTATACAGGGTTTCCTGTAAGGATATTTGAATATTTGGGGGACCATCGAAGAATCTGCGTTTCCTGTTAGCATATGTCTGAGATAGTATGTCGACTGAAGATCGTTGTCGGTTGTTACATAATGTTATCTACGGAGTGCAGAATGAGGTTTCTCGGCGACATTCAACGAGCTCCCGAAACTTTGTTTTCTTTTTTAGACAAAATTTTTTAAGACGAAAAGCCTTTACTGAAGAAACTTTTAGGGAAAAGGCACTGTAGCGGAAGGGAAAAGTCTACCACTGACTGCTTTATGAGCGACCACTTTCTCTTTAAAGGGTTGCAGGTTAGGACGCGTGGAGCGCGCGGAAAAATTTGCCTTTTTAAAACTAATAATTACAAATATGAAGCTTTTATTAGGAAGAATTCTGAATTTTATGGAAGAAAAATTGGAAAAACCGCACTGTATTTGACTGAAATATAGCAGCCGGTGCCTCTTGATGATGTGGCGTCACATCTGGTAATATCCGATTTTGTCAGTTGCAGAGTTTACCAAACTGAATTATCAGCGAGGAACGGTGCAATTTCCGGCGCGCCAAACGCGCCGGAAATTTTTTTGTTAGATTTGGGAAATGAAAAAGGGTTTCCTGACCCGAAAAATGGGGGCCGGAAGCATGCTTCCCCTCCTAATTTTTTATTGGCCGCCCCAGTCTCACGCTTCTTACGCATATGGAATACCTAATTCTGCCCGAAAGACCAACCAGAGCGCCACTATCTGTTGGAGCGGAGCTTTCAAAATTTTGAAAAATCACGAACACTCAGACAGCCGCCGAAAACGGCATGTCCCACCGACTTGCAAGTAGAATCTAAGCAATCATTATTTTGAGCTTTCGTTTGCAATAAAATTTATACTTCAATAAAAAAAATGAGTAAGTTATAAAATGGTCAGAAAATTATCAGATAAAATGAACCACTACCATGGAATGACTACCATGGAATGAAATGGTAATGCAAAGAAATTAATCGTCGGAAAATGTGCTGGTAAGGGCATTCTACAAACTATTTGACTACCTGGTGACATAAGATTATGATGAGTATAAATTCGAGCAACTTGATTGACCGGTAAAAATTCCTTCTAAAATTCAAGGGAGGATGGCAATGCATCACATACCGGCTACCTAGCCTTAACAAGTGTCATCGATCTTTTCAAGGGTCCTATGTGTTTGAGCAGCCTGATTAGCTGAAACAGAAATCAAACCAATGTATAGCACAATTCTCCATGGTCAGCGTCAAAAACTATACAAGGGCTTCAATTCTTACATGTTGCATTACAATTAACACTGAAAACATACTTGAAAGTTTGTGGTTCGTGTGTTTCTCCGATGTGATTGTTTTTGATCGCTGTCTCTCTATACCAGGGGTGTGCATGTGGGTCTTGGAACATCGGTCAATCTAACGGGGGAAGGATGTGGACAAGGGGTGGCGATAAGACGCCACCTAATGTAACCCATACCTGCTCCACTGAGGCCACCCAGATGGCCACAGCAACATGATATGGTCCAAAAGTTTGCACACCCCTGCTCTATACCAAAATGAACCACCGTTGGAAACTGAGACAAGACTAACTTGCCGACAGTTCACAGCCACCACGTCCGGTACATTGCACGCATGGGCTAAAATGCGACTGCGTGAACATAGTTCAGTTGGTAACGTCGCTCATAACGTCATGACATTGGCCTTTTGGCCGGTAGCTATTCACATTATTCAAACCTTGTTCTTGTTGGGAGTTGCAGCTCCCTGTTACAGGTTATGGCGAAGATAAGGCTGCAGAAAAGTGTTAGATGGCCTTTTCACCAGGGCTTATTATCATACGAGGTTCGTGTATTTGAATTTGTGTTGTGAGGAAAAGGAGGAGCCTGAAATAGCCCCTTGAATATTCTCGTAGAAAAACATTTAGTGTATTTGTTATTGTTAATGTGGCGAAAGGGGGGGGGGGGCTGAGGCCGTAAAAGCCCCTCCTTGGATCAGCGCCTGTTAAATAACATTGTGTAACAACTGCGATCTTTGGTCGACGTGCAATCTCAGATTTGCCAATAAGAAATAATACAGATTCTTCAGTAGCTACAAACTTTTTATATTTCCTTACACAGAAAACACAGCATGCAAAATTTTCTCCAATACAAGCTCCATATTTTCAAATATTTGTACAAAAAGGGCACAAATTTCGTCCCCGGAGAAATGGTGTTCACACGTTAAAAAAAATCGGAGAATTTGAGTGCTTGCACCCCTGGAATAATGTCTAGCTACGCCACTCAGCCCCACCATTAACTCTTCCACATCTGAAACGAGGAAAATATAAGTGTACTTTTACGGCGTTATGCAAGTTCAACTGTTTCCATTATCTATGACCCACGCCTTAATTTACCTGTAACCCGTTGTAGAAATGTCTCACATTACAGATGGAACAGTGTGTGGCCAGGCGACAATATTATTCCCACGCCTGTTGTAGCACTCGTCAATATACAAGCTGGAATTTTGCATAGAACGTACTGTAGACTTGGCCAAGTCTCTCGTGAGTGTTCCGCGGGGAGTTGACAACTTTCTCTTCAAAATCCCCCTACTGCAGCATAGTACAGAATATCGTACTTTCCTTTTATCTAATACGCCCTCTATCGGTCTATTAATTCTATCGTTTCTCAACGAGAGACTTGGGACAATTGGTTTATATGACGTCATACTAATGAGGCTATTTATTATTCATCTTTAAACTGTATCAGCATTCTCAAACACAAACTTTAGTATCGTCCAATTGAAGGTTTGTATAGAAACGTGAGTGAATAATATTAAAGACCCTGACCGTAACCCATAGTAATTAAATATTTAAACATACCTTAAATAATCCTTTCTTAAATATTTAAGCGTATAAGGGGTAATTAAATTGATATCTCTCGTGGTAAAACGAAAATACGATCGTTCTTTATAACCTTGAAAAGTAGTATCGTCTTCCATTGAGGGGTAGCAGAAAAAGGAGTGTTTTTGAGCCCGCACCATAGTGGAATACTTCTAAAATGGGAAATTAGCATGATGTAAAATAAGTGCTACAATGTATGTGACAATTCGATCTATCCTGCGGGCACGAAATCGGAGTTTAAAGCGACGTAACACATTGAATTAGTACTTGAAGCAATTATGCGAATTGATTACAGACACTAATCATTGTACTGTTATTGTCAGATAGGTCACAAAAAATGAACAGTATTGCAACGAACAAAACCGTCTGAATCCAAAAAAGTAGCCTACTCAACTGAGATTACGAGATTACAGACCGATAAGTCAAATGGGTAGGAGAAGAATATGCCGTTATTTCCTGGATGAAGGATAATTTTGCTCTCAAACCTAAGGGGATATGTCTTTAGTCTCATCTCTTTACTTCCCCGCCAATGGTCCCCCATCCTTGATACTACTGTAGCAGCAGTCAGACGCATAGCCAGGATTGTGTCATGGGGCACTAAATGAGGGAAGAATAGGGAGAAAAAACGCTATTTTAGGTGTTTTTGCATTTCAAGGTTCTGACTCCCCCCGTGGCTATGCTTTGCACTGGCAACGGTGGTGCCAGACTGTCAAAACTGGATGGGGTGGGGACAAATAAAGGGCACAGGATAATGTTGGGGCAAAAATTTTGGACGCAGCTCCAAACAGAATGCAGATCCCAAAGCGTTCATTCCCATTCAGGCTGGATGTAGGCATGTCCAGGGGGCGAAAACCCAAAAGCTTGCAAGGATGTATCTCAGTATGAAAAATTAGATCTGGAGAGGTATATTATTTATTTTTTTCTGTGTACTCAATTCTTAACTGACCTAAGTTGGGGAGGGACACAGGCCAAAATCTTCGGAAGGGGGACAAATAATGCATGCCCGGGTTGGCTCCTCTGCAGCTGCACCAATGGGCGTTAAATCTTTTCATGTGGGCCAATTTCACCTGGGATTAATAAGTCAGTGGCCTTTATATGATAGCCCTCTTCACTGATATGAGAGAGCTCTGGGGCAAACAACTGATACGTGGGGAGAAAATGGGTCAGCTGCCCAATTAATATCCCTACCTGTGAGCTACCCACATGGTGGCTCTGTTAATCTAATATAGTTTTGTTACCTGTGATATGCATTAGTTCCCCGTGTCATTGTTCCCCTCATATTTTTAGGTGCATGCCCAATTACTATATCTCTAACCCAACCCCCTATAATCCCAATGAGTTGATTGGTTGGGGAGCAGTGAGTGAGACATGGGACTTTTGAGACAGGGGACCAAAACGAGATGGAATATATGAAAGTGGGACTTATGAGACATGGGAACAATATACCCTATGTGATAAGGTAGAAATAGCCAGCCATCTTGTAGAGTATTGACCACAGTGATTCTTTCATAGAGCCAGCAGCACTAACTAGGTATGACACTTAATTCAATATAAACATGTGTTTAATTTGAATCTGATAATTTTTATTGCTCCTTTTACTGATTGCTGCCAGTCTCAAACAATAAGCAGCATAAGACAAGACATGCATAGCCTACTAAAACAGTGATCCAAGCTCAGAGAGAAAGCGAGAGAGTAACATGGCTATTTTGCAAATCTGTCAGATTATGTATCATGTAGGAGGCACGGCTCGATTTTCTTGGTTGTCCGATTGTCCGGGACAACTAAACTTCCATAGGGACAACCAAAAAGTGGAAGTTGGTTTTCCGATGGACAACCATTTTTCTCTCACAAAGAATAATATTCCAGCAGCTTGCTTTTATCTGAATGAAGAAGTATGCTGTATATGCTGACTGATCAACTCGTTGCAAAATTTTCCATCATAGTTTCACACTTCAAGTGCCTTTGTCTTGCAAAAATTTTATCTTTTCATTCTTCCAGATCAATTATACGTAAACGCAATTACTGTTTTGTGCTGTAATTGGTCAAAAAATGTTTTGGACAGCCAAATTTTCTTTAGGACAACTAAAAATATGGAATTGGTTGCCCAAGGACAACCACAAATTTTTCTGAAAATCGAGGCCTGAAGGTAGGCCTACCTTCCCAGGACCATGAAGGACAATAATATCTTGTCTCAGAGAAGCAATTCATAATTTTAAATCCCACCTGTAACCTTACATCACCTACATTAAACACTCTATCTGCATGGCCTGTCTGGTTGCAGTTTTATGGAGCCCTAGGTCTCTACCCCCCCCCCGCCCCCACCCCTTAAAAAACTAAGTTGTCCCTGAAACCGTGTGCATAAGCCTGTCACTTGTAAGGCTTTGGCTGAGTTTACACTGTCTCAAGAGGTTATGGAATGTAGAACTAGACTGTAGTAATGCAAGTTCTACAGGTACTTACCTGCAATGATTTGAAGGACAACTGCATTTACCAATCACGACAGTTCAATGATAATTTCAGACTGTTCTCTAATTAAACACCACAATTGCACCAACTGGTTGTACTGGTACTGGTATCAGATGATTGTCAAGTGCAGTCTATCTCTCTTTTCAAAAATTGCAATGAAATATTTTCCAGGCCAAAGATTTTATTTACATAGTTCATGTAACCACTCATTCCATGTAAAATTGGAGTCAAGATACTGACACAGGTTTTCAACACATACACTACACATTCCATGCCTTATATACTCCATATACCGTGCTAAGCTTAATGTTTTACGTACTGCATAGCCTGATTGCCTGCTGACTCTGCCAAAGATGGTGGCTTTGCAGTATGTATAGTCCCACTTTCTCCAATGGCTCAAGTTCTGTGTAAAAGAATAATGAAGGAGAATTAAGTACACTTTAAAATGTTCATACCATTCACTCTTGAAGCAAATATTCCACCAAGGAGACTTGATGGAAACACTGCACGATGAAACATGCAGTGCTACAGCATCAGCGCGCTAGCATGTAGTCTGATGACCTAATTTTTTTACTCAGATTAGTACAAGAAAACAACACACATTTAGCCTGGGCTACCTCGAATTTATGGTATCAAAATCTTATATAGTCTTCAAGTTGTACCATATTCTTTGTGTAGATATTCGCATTCATAAAAAACACAACCAGTGGAATTTACTGTAGCTGTTCCTGAAGTTACAAAATAGGCAGTAGGCCTACATATGAATGCTCATTTATTGTAAATTATGCTAGGGCTCAAAATTAGCAGTTGTACATTTCATGAAACTTGTCAAGTGATCTTTCAGTGCCTGGGTAATTAATTACCTAGTTTTCTGCAGGATTGACAATCCCTTGTACTGTAGCACAGTGTTACACCTAGCTTTTATAAAGCAATTATTTTGTTAAGAAGCAAAACTAGGCCCTTCAGCAGGTTCCTTTAAAATGTATGCATGCAACTCTCTGACTAAGTAAAAGCCTGAACAAAATTGTAAGCAAGTTTGAAGAATTGTTATAGTGAAACCTCTGGGTAGAATTGGGGCCACCTGAATTATGCAAGGCCAAGTAGAAAATGCCTTTTACCTTATTCATGGGTCTGGGACAATTGATTTTGACCTATGCAGCTACCAATGCCCCAAGTCCTGTATGTTGTGGTGCCTATAGCTGTCAACTAAAAGCGCCTGGCTGCAACAGTCGTGCAATGTCATGAAGATTTATGCACTTATCAATTGCAACACTGACACTTCCTAGACCTGGGGATGGTCGGGTCTTGCCCGGGAATTTTATTTTTGAAATTGTTAAATCCCCAGGCAGAGCCTGGCCATATCCATGGTGGGTTGGGTTTTCACTGATCGAGGGTAAATCCCGTGCCAATTAAGTCCCCACTGTCAGCTAGGCACTATGCATACCACCAGTAAAAGACCCGCCGGATTACCCCGGCCTTCAAATCCAGATGGAGTGAAATCCTAGCACACTCAAGTCTCGGCCGGGTGGGGACAGAATGACTGTGAAATCCGTCCCCCAGTTAAATCCCATCCCTGGGTCTAGGAGACTAGGCCGGGGTCGAGGTTGCAATTGGTAAGTAGCCGAAGTGCATTAGTTTATCTCAGTTATACCAGCATGCCGGATATGTCTTCTTCTTTGCAAACTCCTAGTAGTTCCACTTGCCCTCCTCTATGCTGAACAGTGGCTCATCATATTCATTAATCATAAGCTATAAAGTTGTGAAGTTCCTCTGCTGCACTTGCATAATTACTTCCAACACGGTCAAACTTCATTGTGATTGCAGAGCACTAACGTTACACACATCAACAGCCCACTTGATAGAATATTTTCTAACTTTTTTCTAAAAGTCCACACGACTCTCTGGCGAAGAGCCAAGGGGCGAAAACCAAACGATTACTCCCGGAGGAGTTCTGCTCCCTTAAGGAGCTTAACGTCCCAAATGGACAAGTACGCCCTCCAAAGGGCAAACACTGAGTGGTCCTGCTCTAGACTGGCTGAATAGAACAAAACCCACTTGATAGAATATTTTCTAACTCACACATTGTCTACGCAGTGTTTACGAAATAACGTTGTTGTTAGATCTCGTAGTATATACTTATACTGTAAGCGTCATTGCCGTCTCTGCGCTTCGTGTAACTCAACCGCTCAAGGTGGTCGATCGATAAATTTACTTCTTAAATCCTGTCGGTAATCAAACTCCGACGTCTTCTTGGTGTCCCATACATTAATAATAACACTTTTTTAATCCCTGCGAATGTCTTTGGGAATAATTTCAGATGTTATTGCAAAGAAAATAGTCTCTTCATCGGTACGGTAAGGGCTCTACATTTGTCGACTGCTAGCACTGCTGGCTGACAGATATGAATGACAAGGTCATGTGACCTTAGTATGTTTATTCATATCACGATTTACAGACTGTCAACTTTGATTGGACTAGATATTGAGAAACTACAGCATATTATTCATCCTAATGAGGGATGAATAAAATAAAGGAATAACATAAAAATTATGACGTCATAGAAACCAATTGTCCCAAGTCTCTCGTTGAGAAGCGATACCTTTATAGACCTGTAGAGGGCGTATTAGAGAAAAGGCAAATACGGTATGCTGTACTGTGCTGAAGCGCGCACTGGATTTGTGTAGAGTTAGTGTTGTCAGCTCCCCGGGGAACACTCATGTGAGACTTGGCCAAGTCTAAACGTACTGCAATTCCACACTATGTACTGGCCCGGTGGCTGGGTATTATAATTTTAGCGGGAACTATTGTACATGTGAAGGGAGCTGCCACATGGAAGCTCTCTAGTAGGCCTACATACACATTGCGGCGCGATAACCACCCCTTGTCAACACGTCGAGTCCCTCCTCAGCCCCAACAAAAAATCCTAACAGAGCTCCGGCCAGGACGGTGCCCCTAGACCCCACCAAGGACGCTATGCCGACACCTTTGATCCCACGCCAAGACCTTGGCTTTCGGATTGGCTTTCGGGCTTTCGCCCTTCGGATTGCCGCTAACGCGGAAATAATAGTACTATTAGTCACCCCAAAAATTCCTCAAAAATCCTGGCGTCGCCGCTGTCAATATATGACCAAAGAGAGCACTGCCGTGACTCGACATTGGATCAGACCACGGTTCCTTTTTTATTTAAAAACTCGTCCGTCTTTGGTCGGAAAAAATAAAAAGCAGTCTGCAAAACTGTTTAAATACATAACATGCATCACAGGACTACTGAAATCGACATTATGCAAATATTCCGTGACGTCACATCCCACCCAAGTTCTCCAGGCCCTGCAACAGTTCTTGGCATATACATCGTATGGTTATCACCTATTTTTCAATTATCGATGAATATTTGTAATCAATTGATGTATATAGGAGTTTAAGGCACGTAAAGATTTTAAGGCACGTAACTTTCCATTGGAAAATGGAACCATTATTATTTTGTCATCCTTCCATTTTGTCCTATGTCTTTTGACGATTTTGATTGGATAATAAAAGCCTTCGGACGATTTTGATTCGATAGTTTGGGGCCGTGCCTTTTTATTTTATATCTCTGTAAAATATCTTTGTAAAAGAGAAAAACACACAAAGTGAAATGAATACACGAAATCAAATAAAAGGCAATGAAACAGTAGAATACGATCAAACAAATAAATACAACTTTTTCCAAATTGTAATATTGAATCTATCTATATTCCCGCCTACTTATTTATGAGATCCCGTTGGTATATTTAAAGATAATCTGTCGTCTCATGAAAATGTAATAAAAACTATGCAGGATTCTAGATGACGTCACAGTATACCCTTGTCTCAACATCGATTCCAAACAGATACGATTCACCGTCGATAATGCGAAATAACCGATATTGTGTCGAATCGGTTTGAAATCGAAGTCAAGGCAAGGGTAGGCCATGACGTCATCGAAAATGCGGCATACGTTTTCATTGCATTTTTGTTAGACGACAGATCATCTTTAATATATTCCGTTCATGAGTGTATTTATAGTAAACATTGGGATATTGATGTACACAGTAAACATTCGTATGGTTGTTATTGCTGTTCAGGCGATTTAAATGCCATATTTCGGTGGGACGATTTTCTGCGTCTTCCTGTGCAGGATAACCTATTCCTTACGTAAATAATGTGATAAACGCAATAAACAAGACGAAAACATAATATTGAATCAATATGGTCAAAAGATAAGAAAATATATCATTTCATCCCCTCAGTGAATATGTGCTCAATTGTGCTGTCAGTTTTAACAGTGCATTCACGGCTTTCATATGCTACCCACCTTCAAAAGGCATTCACTATTTCTGGTGGAACAGGGATATTTTTTGCCCGAACTATATTTCAGAAAAATGTGATTCTCCTTCTTCCCAATCATGGCCGGCAAAAGGGGCATAATTTATTTCCCAAATGGATTCCGGCACCTTTTAGCCTGAATTGCCAGGGAAGACATATGACCGCGTGTACAAGCGGGTCTACCCGATATTCATAAGTTTTTTTATTCATAAGGGTCAATGTTCATAAAGTTCTTCAAATCATAAGGTTTATTATTCATAGGGTTCGTTATTCATAATAATAAGAAATTTTCGTTGTCCATACAGTTTGTTATTCTTAATAGAAAAAAGGTTTGCTATTTAAAATGGAAAAGGGCTCGTTATTCATAACAGAGAAAGGTTCCGTTCAAAACAGAAAAAGAATTTCAATATTCGTAATCGGAAAAAGGGTTGTTTCATAATTCATAGTTCATAATTAGAAAAAGAATTCCTTTTCTAAAGTCTTCCCGACTCTCTGGTAAAGAGCTGTTCGACGCAACCAAACTTTAAACTGCTTCCCGAAGAAGCTATTACGTCCACCGAAGGACAACAGTTGACCAACCATGCGGCCCTCACACCATTCACATTATTGGTCTTTCATGTTTGGCTTCATTCTAGAAAGGCTGAAAAGAACAGATACTACACATGATCTTAGTCAAATGGAAAAGGGATCCGATTTTCATAATAGGAAAAAATGGTTGAATGGTTGAATATTCATAATATGGGAAAGGACGCTTTTCAGCTTTATATGCTTCGTGTAACTCGTGTTGCATCCGTAAAACTTCCAGGTACACAATATCTTGCCAACAACGTTGTTGACAGCTTTTTATATGTTCTATCTAGAATGGTGGTAAGTGGCCTTTCAAGAGACTAGTGGATTAGTTGGGAGGGGGGGGGGGGGTATGAATAACCAACCTTATTCTCGATTATGAGTATTTAAACCATTTCCTAAATTATGATGAATAACGAACGCTTTTTATTATGAACAATAAACTTTTTCATTACTACCTTTGATTTTTTCGATTATCAAGAACAAACCTTATTCTTCATTATGAATAGCGCACCTGACGGATATATGTATCCCCCTCCCATAAAAACAAAAATGTTTGCAGTTATGTATAAAGTGTTGTATACACATGCATTTTGCTTCCATAGTGCCCTCCAATGTCCAATAGTCAATTCTACACTTACCTATCATAAATTGTGGGAACACTGATTAATAAAGAGAACTATTCCTCACAGTGAAGTGGGCCTATTGTACCATCATAATTACAATATACCTAATGGTACTGTAGGTTATATCAAGAAAAATAAAGCCCTATTTAATGGTGAATGCTGCTCTTTTGAGTGAAGTGTGAAACTAAAAAATGTGACGGATCAAAAGGCTGGATTCAGTGTTGTAGGCCTACTCGACTTGGAGTCCTAGCCAAAGCTCAACTCCAGAGAGCCTAAGTTCCACGTCCAAGTTCAGAGATCCTGAGTCCGTTTCCAAGTCCAAGTCCTAGTTCCAAAACGTAGAAGTAAGGCTTCTCGAGACTCGAGATCGAGTCCGTACTCGAGTCCTCCAGCCCTGGTGATGGATCTCTCACCATTACTTGACTGTCGACCCCAAAATGAGTATGTAATCTTCCCCGTTGGTGATACCCCCTGATTCAGTGTCTCAAGTCGCTTTGGAACATTAGCGAGGCCATACACGGACCAAACTAAGAGAAATTTATAAAGTTCTTTGTTTCATGGATTAATGCACCTCGGAAAGGATCGTCTAAATGAATGTTTAAGGCGTTATGGACAATTTTACAGAGGCAGAAACTTCCTAAATGAGAGTGCTTTCTCTAATTTTCAGTGTGATACAGTCTAAACAAGCTAAAATTGGCAAGCAGTCCGTGAAGGAAAGTCCCAAGTACAATTCGGGGAAGAAAAGACTCCGAAAAAATAGCTGATCGCTAGAGAGGAGACCTTGCCCTTTCTCCGAGCATGGCAGCCATCGCCACCTAAACTACAGTATCCTGTACATACCTGTAAGTCACCCTTTTCCCATCAGAGACCAGTTTTAAGCGGCCACATTCGATGAAGGCATTGTGTACATTATTTTAACTGAGAGGACAAACGAGTTAAACTTCACCGGGTACTTTCCCGACTTTAAAGTGTGAATTACAGTAAAAGCAACTTAAAGAAAAGCAATCAATCGACTGTGAAAACACAGAGGTTTTAAGCACAATTCGGGAGACCACGCAAATATGGCCTTCAACCGTGTCGACATAATTTGATTTTATTCAAAGAATTTTGTGGTATACACATAAAAGGCAATAACCATTTCTACCCCTTTCTGTCAGTAGCAAGTAACTTTGACAACAATCATATTAGGCCATCTTAATTTGCGGGAAAATTTCTTCCTCATAAGTCACGATTGTTCCCACTGATTGATAGAGCCCCTACCCTTCTCCCAAACCACTGTTTTTCAGAGTTTCCTGCATGAACGGTTTTTACGAATAAAATCTCTCACGCAGTTCAGTGTATTCGTAGAAAAACTTTCAGGAAGTTAAACAGTTAAACAATGTTTTTCCTATGAAGATTATTTGTGTGTAAAGTTTTCTTTCTTCCTTGCTAATAGCACTGACTCTGTTTAAATATTTCACTCACACTTTTAAAATTGTTCTCAGCAATCCTGGAAATATCACAGCTTCAACACTCAATTTTATTATAATCTGTCACCCAGTCAATCCGTATAGCACTATCACTCTGCTTGATCTTGCGAAGTTCAGCGAATGCGCATACTGTGTGATAGTTCTTATTCAATACTGGTTGAAGCGTTTTATCAAAACTCAACCGAAACTTATGATTTTCAAAATGCAAATACTGGTAGTCATGTACTTCGTACTGACAGTCTTATTGCATGCTTCTTTTGTTCATTCATCGCATGAACCTTGCTTACCGGACTGGGTAGAATGGGAGAATCACTGCTACAGGTAAATGTCCCTTCATATTTATTGCTTATCTTCTTACAAAGCCAGTGGCGTAGCCAGCGGGGGGGGGGGCAGGGGGACAGAGTGCCCCCACAGAAATTTTGGGGACGTGATGGATGGTGTTGAAAAAATAGAGGAGAGCAAAAAAGAGAAAAAACGACGAGAGGAGGGAGGTATGGTAAGTTGACAGAGTTGAGGATGGGGGGGGGGGGGGGGGGGGATTGTAACTGCATGCTATTTGTTCAATTCAATTATGTAATGGCTTTGCAAAACACGTAGTGTGCTGATGCAATTGTACAAATGGGTTTTCATCACAAAGTTTTCCAAGTCCGATACAATTCAAAACGCTTTACCCTCTGTTCTGTCTCCAGCCATATGCTGATTGGGACAAGAGAGATTTAAAATATTCAGGAAACTATATTTTGATGATGTTTGTGAATTATATACTTGTATTTAAAAAGCCATACGGAAGGAACGAAAATCGGCTTCTTTTTTGTGATAGGCCATCATCGTTTGTACAGATTTAGAAATATTCATTATCGATACTGTTTTGTTTTACTTCCAATTCTTCATTTCATCCCCCTCCCACTTTTTTGAGTGGAGGGGACACTAACGTAAAAGTCCCCCCACACTTTTGTGACGTGAAACTTAAAAATTAAGTATTACCAAAAAGACTATACATGAAGGTTATGAAAGGTGTCCTCTCCCGATTACGATCGACTAGCTTTCTGCATCAATAATATCACATGTTTACTTTGCAAATCCCCCAAATTTTCATAACCTTTGGAACGTACGAAAATCTTTTCGTACGTACGAAAAAACTTTTGAAACGTTCGAAAATCTTTTCGTACGTACGAAAAAACTTTTGGAACGTTCGAAAGAACGTACAAAAAGTTTAATTTTTTTCATGTGACAACAATAAGCTTCCGTAGTACACACCTTACCAGGACAGAGAAAAAATTTAGGCCAGATGTCCCCCCCCCCCACTTTGGAAACCAAATCGACGCCACTGTGCTGATCTATGCTATTCATAGTTCCATTCAATTTGCCTGTATTCAAGGGGTATACAATAGTAGAAACAGGGATCAATGTACAGTAACAGATTCAGCAGATACATCAAGAGCCTATTTAATTTTAGAGTCATTGGTGATTTTCTGTGAAAACTTGCCAAATCTTCAGAAAATATCTTCTGAGGTGGCCTTGAAAAAAGCTCAGTGACCTGCTGCAACCTAATTGTAAAAATTGGCTTCCCTCACTAATTTGTATTCCACGTCATCGATACCATTCAGTCCATTCTCAGAGCGATAGTCAGTCTTTTGTGTTTGATTGAAATTAAAATATAAATGAATCAGTATTTTCGATGAGGTCAGTAAATCCCTGTATTCAAAAAGCAGTATGAAAGACAGGAACTATGTTTTTTGCTCTGATAAATCGTCTTGCACACTTTCATGTACCTTGCTCTTATTCATTATAAATGTTTGTTATCGATGCTGTTATGATTCACATTCTAATCCATATTTGTTATTATTTCAATGTTATATATGGTGTACAATGGACTGCACAGGCCATGGAAAAGTGAGTTTCAGGAGGTGACAGTATGACCTAGGTCTTTAGTGCTTTCGGTACTTTAATGCATAAATTTGTATAATCTCCAAAATGTGATTGCATGGAATCAGGACATTTTCAGCACATATTTATTGATCTAGGATAAAAAAGAAGCAAAATATAGCACCATTTTGCATCTAAGGCCTTGGAAGCAGCAAAAAAAAAAAAAAAAGAAATCCAAAGGGGGGGGGGTCAAGAATAGGGAGGGTAGGTCGATTTTTCCCCCTCACAAAAAAAAACCTGGCTACGCCCTGTACAAAGCTATTCGGGTCTGTGCTCTTCGAGCGGCAGAATGGTCTTTTCCAGTTCCCGTGTACCATTGTGTTCTCATGTGCAAAGGTTCAAATCCCGATCAATGTACGTGAGTATTTCTCCGGGCACTCCGACTTTCCTCCCATTTGGCATAGGCATGCCGCTAAAATCGGTTACCCAGCCGACGAAGTCGCCGTGCGCGTCAGGCTGTAGCACCTTTGGGTGCAGCAGTTAAATTTGCTTTTTTTGACAAAGCTACTCAATAACACTTATGTTCTCAATTTCTACTGTTCTGTAACTGTATTTAACCACGGAGTTGTGACCGAGCGTTTTTCCGGAATAAACTCACGGTAATGGGTATTAATGGAATTATTTACCAACGATGTCCATCCCTCTTCCGTCTTTCGCGTCTTAATACAGTCGGGTTGCTTTCAAGTTAACCTCCGATCGTGCATTATCTTGAAACTCACCTTCCCCCCCCCCCCCCCACAGAAATTTTGGGGACGCGATGGGCGATGTTGAAAAAATGAAGGAGAGTCAAAATAAATAAAAAAAAGATAAACGGCAAGAGTGGGGAGGGAATCGGGGACATTTTTTACAGTTTTTCGAGGGGGGGGGGGGGCTCTAAGTCGTTACGATAAAGTATGCAGTCAAAGTCTGAAAACCCTGTTAAGGTGATATCTCAAGACAGGATACTTGGATAAATTTCATATTTGGTATGTGGATGCGTTGATCAGGAGATGATCACTCTTGTTTTTGGTGGAGATCAAACGTCATCCTGGGTCACCAGGGGTCAAAGTCTGAAGATCTTTTAAAAGCAATATCTCAAGATGGGAAACTTGGATAGGTTTTATATTTAGTAGGTAGATGCAGCCTGGTCAGACCCTCTTGTTTTTGGCGAAGGTCAAAGGTCATTTAGGGTCACTAGGGGTCAAAGACTGAAAATCTCATTAAAGCGAAATCTCAAGATAGGAAGATTGCATATTTGGTATGTGGATGTGTCATAGTCAAAAATGGTCCCTATTGTTTATGGCCGAGGTCAAGGTCATCTGGGGTTACCAGGGGTCAAAGTCTGAAAATCTTGTGAAGGTTTTATCTCAAAATAGGAAACTTGGATAGGTTGTATATTTGGATATGTGGATGGAGTATGGTCAGAAGATGGTCACTTTTGTTTTTGGTCGAGGTCAAAGGTCATTTGGTGTCACAGGTGTCAAAGACTGAAAATTTTATTAACGCGAAATCTCAAGATAGGAAACTTGCATAGATTTGGTTAGTTAGTTAGCTAGATAGAGTTTTACGGCCCAGTTTCCAACCTATTGGTTCAAGTCGAGCCGGCCACGGCCTTTTTTCCAGTTGTGCCTCACTGGCTTGTTTTCCCTACTCCATTGCTTATGCGGAACATTCACACAAAACGGCAGTAGGTTCCATTTTTAGAGTCCTTGTGTAAACACACAGGTGGACGACACGCGCGGTGGGTTTCCTCTTTACAGTGAAGAAGTGAACGCGAGTCATTTGTCCTGTATCTTTTGATTGTGACTTAGTCTGTAGAGCCAGAGACGTGGATACATTACTGGGACTCAGAATAAAACAAGCGGACACATCTATAACAGTGTAACCCATTTTATTAACTACCCAATTACGAAACATTAAAAAAGAAATAAAAGTATGAAACAGTTACTCTTAATGACGCACCCCTCCTATGTGTCTGCCACACACAAAGGGACTAAACATATATAAAGAAACAGTACTATGAGACTCACTTCAACAAGTGGGGTCTACACAAGTAATGCAGTAAAGTTAAATAAACCCAAGGACAAAATAGCAATTAACCACCAAAGTTCACCCAAAATTCCGCAAACTCCAGCACTGATCTCTGTGGGTACCCCAGGGGGTGACTGTGCCACTGATCCAAGGTCCAACCCTATCAGCCTGAGTTAACCCTGGCTTCAATTAATCAAGCAGCAGAGTACTACTTTCCTGCACTGCAGTAAAACACATATTAATCATTACTAAATAACTGAATAAACATTTATAAACCCAAACATTGAGACACATGAACACTGTGATGGGAGACAGATCAGGGATCCACGGAGTGGCCTCAACCTGAGAGCTATCCTCGACCAACGCAATGAACGATAATCACAACACAAAATATTCTCTTACTCTTGTTTACATGTGGAATTAACATAAGTTACAACAGGGCCTGACGTTATAGTGTACACTCAAAAACGTTACCCATGGTTAAGCACACATCGTTATGGATGGACTCGATCGAATACAACAATCTCACGTTAGTTCTTACACTTACGATTTAACTTACTCTTTCTTAGACCTATAGCCTAACGGATCCGTCGCGAACACGAAAACTACATTTTAGTTAAATACACCACGTTGACGACACAACAATGCCGGAGCCGTGGCTTTTACCTGTGTACAGCTCTGCATGCAGCCAACGACTAACGTGTCAACGGAGGGACGATCGGGAGGTCCAGACAAAGAGAAGCAATGGTGATTCACTTTCTTGGAAAACCGGACATAGCTCAGCGCTCATTGAGTCACGCAACTTGTTGCAAGCTGCTCTTACCTAACTTACTTAACAAAAGTAGAGGGCAGCAAATAAAAACTGAATTACCCCAAACCCAGGCTATTACACACTTCCCTCCTAAACTAGGGTCGTCCCCGACACTAGCACAATAAATAAGATTTTGGGTTAATTCTTCTTTCAAACGGCCTACACCCATAAAAGCAATACTTCAAAATATCCGCTTTCTGTAAAACGCAAAGAATATGGATACATTAAGTCTTTCCAAGCTGTCACCGCAGTGAAACTAACTTGGTATTCATAACTTGAACAACCGTCAGGTGGAGGATACAATACATACATCTCTTCTATCCTCCACTACTGTGTCCTACTGTTCTCCATGATGTATCAGAGGTAGCCATGTGACTAAAACTGTAGGTAGATTCCTAAAACCTCCCACAACACTCTGAATAAAAATTAACAATATACACAATAAACCATGTCACGTCTGACAAAATAGCATTCTACAGACTGCATGCAAACCATGGCCGTACCATGCCTGAACCCACCAGCCTACATAATGGTGAACATGAAACCAGTTATAAACACCGCATGCAGTGATTCTCTTTCCAGGTACTCTAGTTAAGTCGCCTGTGTCATGATATACACTCATTGTCATATTTCCAAAATCCTCAACTTCAAGGAAATTTATATGCACAATCTCATGATAACCAAACACACTTGGAAATTCCAATCATGACCTCAACATGAAAACAGTATTTTTGGCAAAATCATTAAACGTTTTAACTCAAACCTCAAATAATACAACAACTAACTCGAAACCTTTAGCATTTATCTAAAATTTTCTCCTTCTAAATTCCCATCTGACCCAGTCTCGGTCTAAGGTGAATGACTAGTTGTTGAGTTGTCACAATCCTGCCGACTACGCCATAAATTGTAAACACACAGGTGGACGACACGCGCGGTGGGTTTCCTCTTTACAGTGAAGAAGTGAACGCGAGTCGTTTGTCCTGTATCTTTTGACTGTGACTTAGTCTGTAGAGCCAGAGACGTGGATACATTACTGGGACTCAGAATAAAACAAGTGGACACATCTATAACAGTGTAACCCATTTTATTAACTACCCAATTACGAAACATTAAAAAAAGAAATAAAAGTATGAAACAGTTACTCTTAATGATGCACCCCTCCTTTGTGTCTGCCACACACAAAGGGACTTAACATATATAAAGAAACGGTACTATGAGAATCACTTCAACAAGTGGGGTCTACACAAGTAATGCAGTAAAGTTAAATAAACCCAAGGACAAAATAGCAATTAACCACCAAAGTTCACCCAAAATTCCGCAAACGTAACAACATGATTTGCCTACAGTACAGGGTAACTGAAAACTGTCTAACTCCAGCACTGATCTCTGTGGGTACACCAGGGGGTGACTGTGCCACTGATCCAAGTTCCAACCCTATCAGCCTGAGTTAACCCTGGCTTCAATTAATCAAGCAGCAGAGTACTACTTTCCTGCACTGCAGTAAAACACATATTAATCATTACTAAATAACTGAATAAACATTTATAAACCCAAACATTGAGATACGTGAACACTGTGATGGGAGACAGATCAGGGATCCACGGAGTGGCCTCAACCTGAGAGCTATCCTCAACAAACGTAATGAACGATAATCACAATACAAAATATTCTCTTACTCGTGTTTACATGTGGAATTAACATAAGTTACAACAGGGCCTGACGTTATAGTGTACACTCAAAACCGTTACCCATGGTTAAGTTTTCCAATAAAATGTCAGTAGAGTGATATCAAGGTTCTCAACCCTATTTCGCACCACGCTTTATGTAGAACACTAAACGTTTTCTTACAATCCATTTGCTATTTGGGTTCATCAGATGTGGAGTTTTTTAATCAACGGAAATCCTCGTTAATGTCATCATACACTCTTCATGGAAAAACAGAAGAACCGTGAAAATGTCCATAGGCTATAGCGCACCATCGATAACTGGATAATGGAAGTTCAAACTGTATGTAAATGTAAATTATGTTATCAGTTGCAATCCCATTCCTTTCCAGGTAATTACAAGGAATTCGGGAACATTGGTCAATTTCGGGACATGTAGAATAGTGACAAAATTAATAAATTTTTTAATGAGAGAGTCGACTGAGTGCATATTAGAATGTTTTGTGCCATAAATGTAATTTAACTAGTATTTTTCCTTTTACATTATATTATGGAAAAACTCTGCTATCCCAAGGGAGTGGAGACTGAATCTCAATGCCACTAACGAAATCAATGAAAACATGAAGCGCTTAACAATGTTTATCTATCATGCACATGACAATAAAGTGGTAAAGTTCACCAAGCCAAAGAATTTGAAAGCTACTACGATCTCAAATGTGAACTTCCAGCAGTGCATCGTATTCTTGGTCAGATACTGTGGCGTAGCTACGTAGGGGGCTTGGGGGCTCGAGTCCCCACTGAATTGCCTAGCCTCCAGCACCCCCTTACCGGCGACCTGGGAAAAAATTAAATTCATACTGGTCGATGATAATATTCAATCCGGGCTACCCGACTACTATGACATAGATGCACTTGCTATAGATCCACGCAGCGGCAGAGTATTCCGCAATTGTGGCCCATTCTGAATTTCGGAATAAATTCGGGTAGACTGTAACAAGCTTCGGAATCTCTTGAATTTTTACTCGTCGAGTTTCTGGATAAATAATTTTCCAGCAGATTTTGAGTGGCTGAAATTGGCTACCTTGGTGTGGATCAGTTTGCTCCTAGCATCTGGCCTGTTTCTATCCAACTGTAGGATTTTTTTCAATTCCTGGGGATGCACAAATTTGTTCCAAAATCATAGTCAAATATTGTTGGAAGGAATTTGCACTTTGCACGTACGGTCATTGCTGCCAGTCATGGCCAGTGCAACAACCAAATCCATGTTGGGCCAATGCAGTCTAAAGGGTTGCAACCTTACCACTATTACCTCACAGGACCTCACTAGATCTTGGGTAGAGTGGACATACCCAGTGGTGTACGAGACGGGGCAGGGTGAAGACTATCCCAAATTTCCGCAAAAATCGGACAGGAATTTGGGAAAAATTCGGGCAGGAATTTGGAAAAAATTCGGACGGCCCTAAATTTTGTTAAAGTGTGATGTTTTTTCAGAATATTCCTAAATGTGACCGAAATCTTGAAAAGGTATGCCTTAAAAAGGAGAGAAACGTCATATAGTCGCAATAATATTTTCATAAAAAACTAAGTCAAGATTAAAAAAATTGCTACACCTTCGGGCAGCGCCAAAAGCTATTTTTCGTGACTTTAACTTTACAGATAATCACAATACAATGCCCGAAATTGTCGAAAATCCAAATTCTTTCAAGCATTTGCCCGAAAATGGAAAAGTATCATAGTTAGGGCAACATTGTAACGAAAAATCAAACAGATAAAAAAAATCGCCACACATTTGGGAAGCCTGTGGCTTAAACAGTTAAAAGAAACAATCATTCTTGAGCCTTCTTTTAAATCCTGTGTTACACTAAATGCACTGTAAACAATTACGATAGATTTACAGGTACAAAAAATAAAGAGATAAATAAGGATTACAGAAAAGTTCTGGAAACTTATTACCAGAACTTTTATGTAATTGTTATGTTTCTCTTTATTTTTTGTTCTGTAAATTTACAGCGATTTTGTACCATTTTTTACAGTGTGGCCGATTATTTTAATAGCTTCAAATCTTTGCCGAAAAACAGGAAACGCTATATTTAAAGTAACATTTTCATGGAAAATAAAAAAGATCTGCGACACATTTGGTCAAAATGTGAAAAAGGTTTTCATCATCCACACTTCATACTGTAGTGTTGCAAAAAAATGCCCGAAATGGTCAAATATTCGGGCAAAGGTTAAAAAATGCTGGGACGTTTTCAATTGCCAAATTAATTCAATGGACAGACAGGAGGGTGTTCAAGTGCCCAAGAGTTTGTCATCTATCCTTCTCTACAGCCAAATACCGACAAAGGAAATGAAAATCGGGTAATTTGTTTTTCGATACTTTAATGTCTTCCCCTAAGTCTGCTTGAAAATTAAAACACACCTTGTAAGGTTACATTTTTCAAAAGGTAAAATCATGTGTATAGTCGTAAGTTCGGCCACACACAACTTTATCAATATATATTTAATTTAGTACCAATACCAAAAGAGTAAAATTCATTACCAAGTTTTCCATTCCGTTTTGTAGTTTTCCTCCGAAAATATGCGGGACCATTTCTTCGATTGGTAGTGATACATTTTATCTGGTAATTTTCTGATCAAATAGCGACTGCTTAGATCCCCTTGTAACCCTGGGAAATGTCATTTTCGACTGTCTGAGAGGTACGAATTTTCGAATTTTCTAGACGCTCAGCTTTGCCTGTCCTACGGGAAGAATTAACTTTTCGGGCAAATATACTCTGCCCTCAAACTGAAATGCTCCCCTATGCCTATGGAAACACCTTACTGGGGAGTACAATGCTTGCATCATACAGCAGGATTCCTGATTTGCAACTCTAGCATACGGTTCAGAGGAGTAATGAACTGAGCTAATCAGTATCTCAAAAGTGTGTTTGAATCTGAGAAAACTCACAAATTTTCCTCACCAGAATTAGAGACAATTAAACCTGGCAAATGCCATTTCTAGCCATCTGGGAGGTGTTGAAATTCAAAATTTTCTTTGTACGCTCCCCGCCAACCGATAGTGGCGCTGCGCTTAGATACTAAACTCCATCCCCTACAAAAGTATCCGGCCCCCCTAAGCCCCCCCCCCCGAAGAAAAAATCCTAGCTACGCCACTAGTCAGATATTTTCACCATCGTCTCTGAAGCTGTTGGAGAACCCAAAATTCAATTCTTTCAGTTTTTTACGTTCATAGAATTATAGGTTTTAACGAATTTTTATTCAAAATTTAAAAGGAAAGATTCTCCTCCCTTTACCTTGTTTGAGGATCCCCTTATCTTTAGACCACTTTTTCCGGACCTACAACATTACGAAATATTTTTGGAAAGATATTTTATCAAAAGTGTTTAAAGCGTGATCTTAGCTTAAATCAAGATCTACCAAATTTTGGTTTAGTTCATGAAGCAAGTTTTTGCAATTTTCTCACTTTTAATTGAGGAGAATATTTTTTTTGGCACACAAAAACTCAAAGTCACGACTTCTTAGGTTCTATTTACAAGCCTGGGAAATGCCATTTCCGGCTATCTGAGGGGTCGCGATTTTTCAAAATTTTCTGTACGCTCCGCGCCAACTGATTGTGGCGCTCCGCTTAGATACTCGTTCGGGCAGATGATCGACCGTCAGCGCCCCCCCCCCCCTAACGGAAAATCCTAGATCCGCCCCTCTCAACGGAGGGACGATCGGGAGGTCCAAACAAAGAGAAGCAATGGTGATTCACTTTCTTGGAAAACCGGACATAGCTCAGTGCTCGTTGAGTCACGCAACTTGTTGCAAGTTGCTCTTACCTAACTTACTTAACAAAAGTAGAGGGCAGCAAATAAAAACTGAATTACCCCAAGCCCAGGCTGTTACACTTGGTATGACTCGACCTGGGAATCGAACCTGGACCTTCCGCGTGAGAGGCAGATGCTCTACCGTTAGACCAAATACGCGGTCTTCATATTTGGTATATGGATGCGTTATGGTCAAGAGATGGTCCCTCTTGTTGTTGGCGGAGGTCAAACGTCATCCGGGGTCAAGAGGGGTCAAAGTCTGAAAATCTCGTTAACGCAATATCTCAAGACAGGAAACTTGGATAGGTTTCATATTTGGTATGTGGATGCAGTATGGTCAGAAGATGGTCCCTATTGTTTTTGGCGGAGGTCAAAGGTCATTTGGGGTCACCAGGGGTCAAAGTCTGAAAATTTCGTTAACGCGATATCTCAAGATAGGAAACTTGGATTAAAGATTTCATATTCGGTACTTGAATGCGTTATGGTCAGAAGATGGTACATAATCTATTGCATTTGGAGGAGGTCAAAGGTCATCTAAAGTCTATTTATCCATCCATCCCATCCCACCCACCGAGTTTAAAGTTGGTCCATCTGGGGTCACTGGAGAACAAATCTGTCGAATTCAAAGGTCATCTGGGGTCACTGGAGGTCAAAATTTCAATGAAAACCTTGATAAGTGTAAACACATCTCAAAGTGGGAAACTTAAATAGATTTCACATGTGGTATGTGGATGCTTATTATGGTGAGAGGATGGTTCTTTTTTGGTGGAAGTCAAGGGTCATCTGGGACGACAGAATTATTTTTAAAACATCCTGGTACAACATTTGAGTGAGAAGACATGGTACATGGTGACATTATTTGGAATGGAATGTTCATGTATCATCGAAACCTCAATGCATTTTTGCATTCTGGTTTACAGAAGGTGATGCATTGTGAGTAAGTGTCGCGTCTTGCCTACCCCTGTTTTGAAGAATGTCTCTGCTGCTGCCACTAAATGGAGCAATGAATATGTTTATGAAAAGGTAAGATGGGCAAGTATTTTAGTATGCCATTTAAAAGGATTATCGAGCCCAAGCTACAGTATTTTCAATTTAAGTTTCTGCTTAGAATTGTTTATACGAATAAGTTTTTATTTTCTCTTAACATTGTGGCTTCACCATCTTGCTCCTTTTGTAACAATTATGATGAGGAAACTGTTGAACGTTTATTTCAGGATTGTATTTATGTTTCAAACTTCATCTCAGATGTTTAAAAAAGATTCCTAATTGACAAACCGTTTTTCTTTTCAAAAGAGGACTTTTTCTTTGGTTTTCAAGGGAGAGATTACAGCCCATATTATTTTTTGATATTGCATTTGAAGTATTTTATTTATTGCTGTTCAAGAAAAAAAATGAAAAGGTAGATGTCGAATCTTTTAACCATAAGTTTAAATTCTCACTGAAAAGTAGAAAGTTACAAAAAGAAACGAAAAATTTATTATGATGTTTTAAAGATATTGAAAAATAGTAAATGAACTATTTGTTGCACACAGTAATTGATGTAAATATTGTATACATTTAATAACTGAAAGATTACGTAATAAACAGGAAAAAACACGTAGGCCTAGCACAGTTGCTCCGAGCTCCCTGCTCCAATCATTCTTCGAACCATCATGGAGACTTTCATAATGTCAACTATATGGAAATGGCTTTCTATTCTCAAAGTTAGAATTTTCATATTCAAAAAATGAAAGAGTAAAATTCACTCCAAGAAGAGTGTGCTGAGAGATCACTCCTAAGAACAGCGAATTTCACCCTAAATTAAATCCAAATAGAGCGATGCTTCAATCCATGTACGTTGAGTATCGCTCTATTTACGAGTGAATTTTCACTCCATTCCGGATGAAATTTACTCTTACTAAGCGGGGTCCCTCACACACAATTTTTGGAGTGAAATGATTTACATCAGTTGTCTATAAAAAATAAAATGCTTACTGATTTATTCGTAACGTCACACCAACAAACAGCTCTTATCGGGCACTCGCAGTCCAATAAAAATTGTCTGTCGATGTGGCGTCACGAAAAAAAAATAAGTATAAATTTAATTTTCGTAGTCCCGCGATACAAATCATATATGTTTAAACAGGTTGGAAAATCTTGGGTTCTGTCCGACCGAGAAGATCTCAATAGAAATTATTCTTAAAAATTGGATCGAAATCCGATCCGAATTTGTTGTTGTGTGACGTCCCCGCTGGCAATATGCTTCTGTTATGTGTTCAAGATCTAAAAAAATTAAAAACGTGTATCTATTTTCCCCCTTTTTTAGATATTTTCAGACACCGATGCTAAGCTTTAATGCTGCCGAGGAATATTGCAATCAGTTTGTACCATCAAAAGAAAAATGCCCGTCTGTCTTTGCTCACTTGATATCAATAGAATCGGCTCAGGAAAACAACTTATGAGAAGTATATGGAGAGCAGGCCGACCGCAAAATGTAAGTTAAAATTAAAGCCATTTTATCAATACCCCCCAAATACACGGGTGAATTCTCAAATGGCTGGTGTTCTTTTACCGATATCAAAATTTGAAAATTTAAGAGATGCATGGTAGCTTACAAAGCGCAGATAGGCCTTGCAGTACAAATTATAGACAGTTGTATGCTGAGTTATGCTGACCAGGACATGGTATAAAGCAATGAAATAGGTTTATCACTGCACTGACAAGAAGGTGTTAATACAGTTATGGGAAGTAGCTGTAAAGTTGAAGAATTGGGAACTATCTAGGATGACGAATATCGAGGTTCAAGATGGAAATGTCTGACCCCAATGTCTAACCCTAAGCTCCGCTCCAACTAGTGGTGGCGCTCCGCTTAGATTGCCTTTCGGGCAGAATTACATTTTTCTGGTAAAAATCTACTTCCCCAATCTGAAATGCCCCCTACGCCTATGGAAACTCCTTATATACTCACTCATGCACTGGAACAGCTGCTCGCAACTTAGATCAGGATTTGGAATTTGCAATCCTAGGATCCATAGTCCAGTGGAGTGATGAACTGAGCTGATCAGTATCTCAAAAGCGTGTTTGAATCTGGGAGAAATCAAAAAATTTTCTCACCAGAATGAAAGACAATTAAACCTGGCAAATGCCATTTCCAGCCATCTGGCAGGTGTTAAAATCCAAAATTTTCTTTGTAGGCTACGAGCCAACTAATTGTGGCGCTACGCTTAGATAGTAAGCTCCAGTCCCCTACAAATGTATCCGGCCCACCCCCATAGCCCCACACGGAAGAGGAATCCTATCTACGCCACTGAATTTGCTGTACCACCAAGTGAACTAAAAACAGAATTTGAGCTGTATGCCACAGAAGAAGGTATATGGCAGACAAAAATTTTCAAAGATGGGGATTATTAAATCTAAGCTCCGCTCCACTATGACCCAAACACGGTTCATATTCCTCATGCTTCTTTCTGTTGAACGGGAGGTGCTAAGCACCATGGATACTGACGAGGCTCTGAAACTTTTTTTTTTGTGAAAAAAGCATAGACGCCTCGACTTTGAATTTTAAAATTAGCCCATAATTATCCAGCTAAGACTTATAGCGGACAGTGTACATTTTGTGGGTTAACATCGATTGTAAATATGGTTATACTTTTCCTCGAGTTACAGTCATGATTGAGATTGTTTCATGTTTCTCAATTTGATCCAGCTGTGCGCGTAGAAAAATTCCCTTTGATAAATCTTAATCAGCAGTTGATCACCATCCCCACTAATCTTCCTAAATTTATCAAATTGACCCACATACAAACCCTCTTCGCTTTATTCCCTAGCCACTAAGACGGCGGTTAAGAATGGAGACGATTTGTCCACTTTGTCCCATCAGCCACCAAGAGTCTTGTTACTTCTCTGTAGTTTATTTGGAAACTTTTCTGATCTTTCTGCAATTAACTCATTTTTTATTGAAGTGAACATTTTATTGAAAAAATAGCTCAAATTAACGACTGCTTAAACTCTACTTAAAATCCTGGGAAATTCGATTTCCGTCTATCTGAGTGGTCGCGATATTTCGAAATTTTCTGAACGCTCCGCCCCAACTGATGGTTGCGTTCCACTTAGATAGTCTTTCGGTATGTTTGCCCCCCCCCCCCCCCCGTTAAAAAAATCCTGGCTACGCCACTGGGTGCTACACTTCTACAGGCTTAATGGATTAGCGTCACACTGACGTCTTATTTTCAGGACACCGTAGAATTCTGCCTTTCTTGTAAGCAAAATTAAAAACGTCATCGGAGGAACTTAAGGTATGCCAGGTTTCATCTTTGTACGTATTTACGCTCATGGATCATTTTCTCACGGGACCAGCACGGCGCCCTCCCCCTTAAGCCGTCGTGCGGGATGACCTACACAAACAATGGAATAGCGGCTGTGCGTATCGTAGAATCTAACGATACGCACAGCCGCTATTCCATTGTTTGTGTAGGTCATCCCGCACGACGGCTTAAGGGGGAGGGCGCCGTGCTGGTCCCGTGAGAAAATGATCCATGAGCGTAAATACGTACAAAGATGAAACCTGGCATACCTTAAGTTCCTCCGATGACGTTTTTAATTTTGCTTACAAGAAAGGCAGAATTCTACGGTGTCCTGAAAATAAGACGTCAGTGTGACGCTAATCCATTAAGCCTGTAGTATAACTTTTAGAAGTTTAGAAGTTGAAACGTTCAACTCCAACAAACCAAACTTTTGGCACATCCGAGATAAAATGACTTTAAAAAATGATTTTCATCGTACAGAATCCATACAGGACTTGGATCGGTTACACTGACCAAGTAAGAGAAGGAAGATGGATCGACGGAAGCTCAAGTACCTACACAAATTGGGGTCCCTTTCAACCAGACAACAGAGCCAGAAACGGGGGACAGGACTGTGGTGCGATGCACTCCATATGGGGAGATAACGGTCAATGGGATGACGGTTCGTGTGGATCGTCAGATTCATTCACCTGCAAGGTTCTCAAAAGATCATTAGAATGTAAGAAGCATGATTATGTTTTCACTTCACTGAGACACGATACCATGGACTTTCTTTATATATGGATAGAGACTACTTTACTAGCGCCCATGGGCGTCGATTATGGGGGGGGGGGCAGGGGGGGGACATGTCCCCCACTTTTTTGAGTGGAGGGGACACTAACGTGAAAGTCCCTCCCCTCACTTTTTGTGACCTGAAACTTAAAAGTTAGGTACTACCAAAAATACTATACATGTAGGTTTGGATGTTTTCTACCGATTACGATTGATTTTTGTATCAATAGTTACACGTTTATACTTTGCAAATCCCCAACATTTTCGCTCGCTCCGCGCGCTCGCAGTCTCATTGATGTTTTTTTTCCCTTGCATATCAAACATGCATTATTTATCTGTCTCTATGATTATGTCGATTGTTCGAGTTCAAAGGGCAGCAGGTGTGGTTATGAAGGAGCACAACATTAAGGAATTTGAAGAAGAGGAATCGTCCCCTACTATGTTTTAATGAAATTTGTTATCTTTAGTGAATGACCAGCCTGGCAGACTTAACACGTTTTAAGGAAAATGTCTCGGGGCACAGTCTGCATGCAATTTTTTCAGAAAAATAAATGATTAAATGCAAAATTTCGGCACGAGCACATCACACATTCGTATAGACCATTTCATATTTAGACCATTATAGAAAAGTAAACTCACACTGAATTTTGCTAGATTAGAGACTTGGAATTAGAGGTACACTTCCATCCTCTGTCTGCAGATAGTGTATGATGAGGTGTCGTTCTAAACTTCGAAAGGACCAATTTTAATGTTTTTCTAGCAACAATCTTACACCGGTAGGCCTATGCAACGGTGTCTCAGTAACACCAGTGGGTGCCACCCCCCCCCCCCGATCTGTGATTTTCCTGCAGTAGATTGAAGTGTGCTTTGATCAGTTTATGGATTTTACCTTCTTTCATCAAAAATGGTCCCTTACTATTAGAACCTTTGTACAAATCCTTTACAAACTATCACAATTTTCGTTGTGATGCTATTTACTTATAGAGTATAGTGCCCGGTATTTTAATTCACATTGACCATATAGTCCGTTAAAGTAACCACCCACACTTTCAAGACCATTTTTTGAAAACTTTGGTGTTTCCTTATAACTCAAAATATTGAAACATTTAGCACCATTTTGCATCTGGGCCCCCTTCTTCCAGGAATCCAGTGGCGTAGCTACATGGGACAGGTGGCTCTGAAAAAATGAACAATTCAGAAAGTTGCCATTTGTTTAACTAGTCTTCTGTGTGGTTTTAACATCTCATGAAATTAAGAAATTCCAAATTCTCTCTAATAAAAGTTCCTTCTTTGTCATTACTTGTTTTAAAAAAAAGCAAAATTTTCCACGCGCCTTTGCGCGCTGCAAATTGCAATTCCTAAGTAGAAGTGCCAACTCATACCTTCAGTTTGGTACACTTTTCCGAGCTCTGGAAGTGACAAAACCGGAAATTTGCTATATGTGACACCAGATCATCAAGTGACAACGGTACCTACAGTGCTGTTCATAAATTTTTTTCATAAAATTCCAAATTTCCCCAAGAGAAACCTTTAACATGAGAAGTTTCGTCGGAGAGCCTCATTTCGTAGGCGTTGGATAACATTATGTAGCAACAACGATCTTTCGTCGCCGCTCAACCCCAGATTTGCCAATAGGAAATGCCAATTCTTCAGTAGTCCCCCAACTTTTCAAATTTCCTTACAGGAGACCCAGAATCCAAACTTTTCTGCAATGCAAGCATATTTTCACATACTTGAAAAAGGGCAAAAAGTTCAGCGCGCTTCGCATATTACGTCCCTAGTACAGTGGTGTTCATACTTAAAAAATCGTAAAAAATTGGATACTTGCCCATCCCCGCCCCCAAATGTCTAGCTACGCCGCTGTAGCTACCTTACCAGAACAGGAGAGAAAATAAGGCCAGATGTCCCCCACTTTGAAAATCAAATCGACGTCCCTGCTAACGCCCCACCGCACCGCATGTATGCGCGAATACGTAACATCATAGCTGCCTCCTATGTTTTTGCGTAGTAGTTTGGATTTACTCGATTGGTGAAGTATCCATAAATTTGGGGGAAAATTTAAAATATTTTCGAAATAATGCAGTTCTAGGTCAAACGAAGACTTTTGGACTTACAGAAGGACTTTTTCTTTTCCAACGAAGTACATGAATTTTCTTGGCTAAAGGCCTATTACAGATTCGTCGCCAAACAGTTCGGGATATATAGTCCCTTTCGGGGGAAAATGATTTAGAGCCATTTTTCAAATTTCTCCTATGATGCCCTGCGATCTTACCGCGCAAATCCAACGGAGACGAACGTTCAAAACAAGGAAATTTTCTTCGATCTCGGGAAAGAGAAACTCTGTCATGTTTAGAAACTTTGTTGCTGGGAGAACAAAAACGCCGGATCGTGTTTGGTAGTTCACCGAGCAAATATTGCGATGTAGTGCAATTTTGCCACGTTCGTTCTGTGTCCTAAGCTTAAAATTAAAGACTCGACACAGCCGCAAGATTTGTGCAATATTTTTTACAGAAAGTGCTAGCTAGCCTAAGTGACAAGTGTCTGCAATTGTGTTCATTAACACGTTGTTAAAAGGTTTTTGTTATTGCGGTCATGGTGGTGAACAATTACCTTGTAGGTATTTGAATATATCCACATTAATAAAACAAAGCGACGACTCTGAGGAAGTATGCACTAGGTGATATGAATATTCATGCTGAACTTTTCTCCCGATCAAGTGAATATTCAGTATTCCCCGAAAACGTTCATCTCTCGAACTGCGAAATCATGCACAGTACGGAACACCCTTGTTTGGCTCAATCGGTAGTGACCAATTCGTTCCCATGATCCTCTGTCCATATACAGGAAGTCCGTATACTAGTATACTATATATTCAATGAGCTCAAATAATTTTGATAGATTCAGGTCAATACGCTGAGAGATGGGATTTGTGTGAATAGACCCATTGAAAATGTGTGAAGTTTACCTTCGTGGCAGATTTGAATTCAGTAGATTTGTACTGACTGAAGGCAGTGCATAGACCTATTTCCAAATAGCAATTACAATGAATTGTGGGATATACTTTTGGGTGTACGTCAATTTTCACCACAGTAAAATGCCATTGACAAAAATGACATACACCAAAACTCTATCCCACAATCCTTTGTAATTGCTATTTGGAAATAGGTCTATAGCTGGGGGTTACACAGAAAACAAGAGGCCAATGGGCACTGTGGTTCCTTGCTGGATGCAATGAAAGTATAGAAATGAAGTATTGCAAATGTGAAGATTGCTTAAGACTCTGTTGACTGTTACATGATGTTCCAAGCTGTTGTCACTTCTTGGCTTTGATCATCTATTTGGTTTGCTCTTAATTTTTTCCTTATAAATGACCTCTGATAGTGTCGCAAAAACTTCATGGGGTGGGGGGGGGGGGTGTTCATATTTGTATCATGATGTGACCAATAAAGTAACTTACCAGGGTTTTTAGATGAGTTGCTTAAATTCAAAACGTAGTGGGAAAACGGAGTGCTGTATCTATTTTGATCTTGAAAATTGTTGAGAAAGTTGCCTTGGCAGGAGAAATTTTTGGACCCTTTGTGTCAAGTTATCCATCAGATGGAATTATTCACTTCATGTTACAGGAGGTACAGTCAACTAACAAATTGACACTGAACTTGTCAATAGTTTGTCATGTGCTTTTTTAATCCAATTGCTGGCACCTATAATTATTCAATACTTACAAAAGTATCTTGAAACATACATCACAACAATTATAAAATTTGGGTTGGTATTGCTGAGCGAATAAGGGTTTTCAAATAGGTAGAACTTACTTTCAACTTTTAATAAGCAGAATGACTGAAAGACTTTAAGCATATCACCCTTGGGGATTTCACATTGTAGTATGCGTTCAGTTTTAATTCTTGGATTATTGATCAGGCCAGATGAATACATACGGATGTACCTAGAGGAACTTTACTGGGAGCCGAACTTTATTGGTTTCCTAGCAGTAGTGACCAATTATGGGGAACGGGAACATCAATGAAGCAGGGCTGTAGGACTCGAGTCCGGACTCGAGGTCAAGTCCGGACTTAAGTCCACTTTTTTTGGACTCGGACTTGGACTTGGACTCGGGGTCTCTGGACTTGGACTTGGACTCGGACTCGGGCTCTCTGGACTTGGACTTTGGCTTGGACTCGAAGTCGAGTCCTTCAAGTCCGGCAGCCATTTTCTCTCATTCTTAATTTCTTTATAATTTCATGATCGATCCACCAAAAACCCCAGCACTCAACATATACTTGGGCTTTATTATCCTTAATATAGTATACAGGACTATATTGGCCTGCATATCTTTATGTAACTTGGTCATTTTCAAGTGTCACATGCCAGTTGTTGACATGATTCGCATGAAGTTTGTTTCTTGCATAATATTACGTAAACAGTGTTTAACATAAAACAGCTGCAACATGGTACTCTTCTTTCAGTGCCATGCTCTGGGGAAGAACCCTTAAATTTTCCTTGCCCCTCAAAAATTGGACAAATGCCATAAAAACGCTAGGGAAGACATATGAGACTCCTAAAAATAGTTAATTAGCAACAATGAACATGGTCTGGCTGTGCCTTGCGCCTTGCAGCATTGTCAGTAAATCTGGGCTTTATGCTAGTAGAGCAGCTACTAAGGGATTGTCCATACAACCAGATGTCTGCAGTATAGCTTTAGACAGGCTCGACTTGAACCAATAGGTTGGAAACTGGGCCGTAAAACTCTGTCTAACTAACTAACAAACTAACTATCGACAGGCCATATAGATAAAGCCCAGCTGATGCCTCTGTTATTTAAAAATATTTGATGTGCCCTCCCAAAATTGGTTTCAGGTTGCTTTCAGCACTGAGTGCATTCCCACTATTGGGAACCCTTCATGCAATTCCTGCATAATCACCGATAGCCTTTACATTGTACCATATTTTCAAACAGCTTGTCCTCATATCGAAAAGTTGTACCAAAAAAAAGTTGTACTCTTTTCCTCCTGCTACCTGTGACATACAGCTACCAGAAACTCGTTTAGACGTTGCGATATATTTGTGGCTAGAAGTATTAATCCTTTAAATTATGTAAATTTGGGGTGAAAAGCACATTTTTACGTTTACATCAGTTCCCATAAATTAATGATTTACGACAAAATTAAAGGGTGTGCCCAATCAAAAAAGTATTCAATGGGTGTGTAATAATACCAACATCACAAATCCAAGTTGGCCAGACTTTGAAACACAACCTGAGTACTAAAAAAAAACCGAACAATACACACACACACACACACACAACGCATTTGTGAGGTTTATGATCGAAACTTTTCGATATGTTGGGTTACAAATTTAAAACCAGACTGTATTTTCACAGTGTTTCTCTATAGCCAACCTGTAGTTCCAGGACAACTTAAAAAATCCATTACCCCAACAAAAAGACTTTGGCCCACTTACACAATCCCTGAGTATATTTGAGCACACAATCCCTGAGTATATTTGAGATATATATTGTAAACATCCCCAGGCTGGGGCATTTGACCCAGACAATTGGCTGATTTAAAGTGAAAAATATGAGCTACTGTTTACTTAGTATGTAAGAGAGGCACAACTTTCATTTAGCCAGATAAGTGGACTCAGCTGCATGGGCTCCGTTTCGATTTCAAGTCCAGTTGCAACCCATTCCGGGCCAGTTCCAATTTCAGGACCATTCCAGGCCAATTCCAAGTACAGGAAAACCCAGATTGAATCAGGAATTGAGTCCAAGTTTGTCCCTGATCATGCAGCTATAGCCCCCATAGGCCTAGATCTTTACCAGAAAATACTATTGTTGTTTTACAACTTTTGGACTTGGACTCGGACTTGGACTCGAGAGCACTGGACTCGGACTTGGACTTGGACTCGAGCCCCTTGGACTTGGACTTGGACTCGGACTTGAGCCTTTGAACTTGGACTCGGACTTGGACTCGAGCTTGTTGGACTCGACTACAGCCCTGCAATGAAGGAGTTTCACCAAGGGGGTTAAGGGGAGGGGGTGTCCTCTTCCCTTATGAAAAATTTTTGCCTTCTTTAGGAGCCTAGATGCAAAGTGGTGCAATATTTTTGCCTTTGACAGAATAAGCCTTGCAGGTGTAATTGTGGTGGCTTGTTGGGGTAAAATTTATTTATTTTTCAGTGCATGTACTTTATAGTGGACATTTTTTAGGCGGCCGCATGTGTTCCTCTGAGGCTATTCCCCTGGTTTTGATGTTCTTAGACAGCCTGCTCTTTTGCAATGTTTAGTCAGATATGTCTTGGCAGAGTGCCCCCTGTCCAGTTTCATTCTTCCATTGTCTTATCTTACCATCCAAACAAGAGTATATCAAGGGGGTGCGGTGTGCACTCTGAAAAAGTTCACTTTACAGGTCTGAAGCAAAGCTATGAAGCTAGAGAGTATAATTAATTTTTCCTCTCCTTTCTTCCATTACTTGGTCACACGTCACAGTTACGATAACTCACTTTAGGTTTTACAAAGCTTTTACAGGCACTGTCCAACAAATGGGCCCCATTTTTAATTTTAATTTTAATACAAGTTTTGTATATAGGTTTTATTGGAATTATAGGTTCATTTGAATGACTGTGAGTAATTAAAAAGAGTAAAGATGCCGCATTTCCCTCATGCCTCAGGACGGTGAATGAACATCAGTTTTACCTTAAGACGGGTATGTCAGTTACTTTTGAGTGTACTGTATAAAGCAGGCTATGGTCCTCATATTTGATGAACATGATCAAGTGAATTAGCATTTCTTGTGCTTTCACAACCGGAAAAAAGGCTGTGGCTGGCTCGACTTGAACCAATAGGTTGGAAAATGGACCGTAAAACTCCATCTAACTAACTAACCAACTAACTAACTAACCCTTGTGCTGCTTTTGAAATCTATCATTGAGATGTTAACATCATCCAGCCAGTTATTCAATTGTTTCACTCCTGTTTATTCGACACCCATTACTTCCCTTTTGGCAATTTTTAAACAAATCGCCCATATATGGTGGACCACCAAAAGATAACATGACAGACTAGATTGTAAACCAGAATGCAAAAATGCATTGAGGTTTCGACGATACATAAATGTTACACATTTCAAATAATGCCACCATGTAGCATATCTTCTCACTCAAATATTATACTACAATGTTCAAACAAATTTTGTTATCCCAGATGACCTTTGACCTCCACCAACAAAAATAGGGACCACCTTCTCACCATAATGTGCTGCCACATACCACATGTGAAATCTATTTAAGTTTCCCACTTTAAGATGTGTTAGCACGTAACGAGGTTTTCATTCACATTTTGACCTCCAGTGACCCCAGATGACCTTTGACCTCCATAAAAGCCATACATTGAAAAGATAGATAGACAGATAGACAGACAGACAGACATACAGACAGACAGAGAGGCAGCTATCTTTAAACGTTGCATTAAAAAAATTTCAGACTTTGACCCCTGGTGACCCCAGATGACATTTGACCTCCACCAAAAGGAACAGGGACCGTCTTCTGACCATGACACATCCACATACCAAATACGAAATCTATCCAAGTTTTCTATCTTTAGATATCGCGTTAACAGAGATTTTTAGATTTTGACCCCTGGTGGCTCCATGTAGCTTAGCTTTGACTTCCACTAAAACAATAGGGACCATTCGTATCACCATAACGTATACACATATCAAATATGAAACCTATCCAAGTTTCCTATGTTGAAATATCTTGTGATAACGCATTAACGAGATTTTCAGACCTTGAACCCTGGTAACCCCATATGACCTTTGACCTCCACCAAAAACAATAGGGACCATCTTCTAACCATAACGTATCCACATACCGAATATGAAATCTATCCAAGTTCCCTTTCTTGAGATATCGCGTTAACAAGGTTTTCAGACTTTGATCCCTGGCTACCCCAGATGACCTTTGAACTCCACCATAAACGATAGGGACAATCTTCTGACCATAATGCATTTACATACCAAATATGAAATCTATTCGCGTTTCATAATTTAGATTTCATAATGAAAAGGTTTTCAGTGTTTTACCCTTGATGATCCCAAATAACCTTTGACCTCCATCAAAACAGTAGGGCACAACACAATGGCGGCTCTATATACACCAAGTTTCAACTGAATCCAAATTTCCCTTGTTGAGTTACAGCGTACCTAAGCTAGCGTCACAGACACACAAACACCTACATACACACACGCGCACACGCATACACGCACACCCCAATCTGACTGCATTGGTTCCTTTTCCTAAAGCAACGAACCAATAAAAAGTGAGATAATCCCCTATAACTGAGTCAATGTGACTCACTTTGTATGAAGTGCGTCACTATGGAGACAGATACTCAGTTTTAGAATAGTGACTCACTTTTTATTTTCTGTGTCAGTGAGTTTGCAGACTGTACGACATATTCCTTGTTCAGTCATATCCGAGGTTTTGTGAGCTGAGTACCTGGGAAAACAGAGCCCGCTCAGCGGTTTAGCAGGGGGATGAACGTTTCCTGGACTTGTGACCTAGCCGGAAAAGCCAAATTTGTACTGCAATAACTTATTTTACGGAAAAACTGAAACAATAGTTGCCCCTCGGCTCGGAACTCTTGAGAGTCAACTGTATACATGGGCGTCGGCAGAAATTTTTACAAGGGGGGGGGGGGAAGGTCATTCATGGATGATTGAATTGTGTACACTATCTAAGCGGAGCCCCGCCATAGGTTGGCACGGAGCGTACAAGTAAATTTGGGGCCTTACAAGCCCTCCAGATGGCCGGAAACGACACTTGGCGAGTGTTATAAGCTGCATGTACCCAGCCCTGAAACAGGAATTTCATGTCTGTAATTTTTAGATTTTTACAATGTAAAAAATTGTTCAAGGGAAATATGCCTCTCGGTCACGGTCTCGCACGCCTATGCACGATAAAACTTACAACTGTCAAACAGCCTATATAGGCCTTTATCCGTTACCCAATAATGAATCATACACCCCTTCCCCCACCCATATTCACCTTGTATATCCCAGTTACATCCGTGCGTCGCCACTTGAGATCAGTACGGGACCAAACCAAGACCAACGAATTCATCAACAGTCGGATGCCATATGGACACTACATACCTGACAACTAGTACAATTTTGGCAGAGTTTTTTACAATTACAAATATCCAATAGATATCACGAATGATGGTCCCTGAATTACGATTTCACTATTCAGCATTACCATCTTCTCTTTTGATATTCCTGGTCAAATGTCCGCATATTTCACGAGTAGAAACTGACGCTGTGAGTGAAGATATTCTGATGATTTATTTTTATTTATTTTTATTTCAATTTTTAATTAATTTTTTCGCAAGTTTGATTTTCCATGGGTGGGGGGGGGGGGAGGCAAGTGCCCCCCTTCCGGACGCCCATGACTGTATATATCATTAGAGTCTTTAATGTTTATTTTATGTGAAATAGGTTCATCTACGCATTTTTACTGCCCATCAAGAGGTGTAGTTGCCCAGGCGACTGGTAATCTGACCCAAGTATTTTGGAATGAACCTGAAGCCCACGTCCCAGGGAACGTCAACCGGACAGCACTTGAATTAATGACGTTTTTTGGTTCTGGAGACTACTATCCAATTGGGACAACTCGTGTTACGTACAGTAATGGTGACGTGTACTGTATCCTTAGTGTAACAACAGTCAACGGTGAGTTCAATACTTCTTGGCTTGATTATTTTATCGATCAAGCAAGGGGTGTTTCTTATACACCTCACTGGATAAAGACTGCCGAGTACCCTGAAAAGTTTACTTGTAAAGGTCAAGAGCAGCCCCCCCCCCAATTATTTTGAAACAACAGCTAAATATCAAAATTTCCCTCTTGTTTGTCTTCAAAGAATCTTTCATCGTATTTTATAACTTCAATATTGCATATTCAATGTTAAGCAAGCATTTACTTCTAGTAGCCTTAATTTCGCCCCCGGTTCACATAACCCTCAACAGCCAATCATGGAACAGGACAGTCTACTACGCCACCTCAAGTTGGGGTGACTGTTCTTGCCCTTTAAGGTCTCCATGACTTTCTAACGGAGGAAGGATTGACGGAAAATTAAAGGTTCCTCCAAAATTCAGTCCCATTGCAAGTTCAAAATGTTTATCTGTCTTTGATAATTCTACCATGCTACATAGTAGTTATCTTACGTCACGACAGGGCTAAAAAGAACTAACGGCAATAATAAGAACTTAGAGAACAAAAATTGATCTCTGTCACTGCGGTCCGTTCAGCCTCTGTGATGGCGTCATCGTTGGTCTTAAATGAAAGTTGAGACCGGACAACCTCGCATTTATTCCCTAAATTCAGTCCCAGTAAAACTGAACACCTGAAACTACTCCTAAATGGATCTTATTGCCCAAAGAGACACGAAACTTAACGAAAAGATATCAAGACAGCCAATACCTCGTGTTGTCTTTAGAAGAGAGTAATATATTCGTTTTATTAGAAGCCCATCGCTTCGAGTGAAGGATTTTCAGACTTTTTCGGGTGCTTTTCCACCTTCTTATGTAGCTTGGTCCCAGAAATATTTTCTTATCTGCCGTACAGATTGACACACGATCACCGTGCATAGTATCCTAAAGTATGTTTAATCTGTCCAAAAATTTAAAAGAAGCCGATATCACTTGATTCTGACGGGTATATGTGTCAAAAGTTACAAAAAAAGTGAGCTTGGATGGGGAAAGTGCATTCTGGGGGCTCAAAGGTCGTTGACCTCAAATATTAATGAAAGAATATTGTGTTTGGTTTCAAATACAAAAAGTTACACATGGTTAATGATGAAAATGTAAAATATGTGCCCTTGATGGCATGAAGGTACAATATTTGTACACTTTAAAAGAGCAGTTTCAAAAAACTCACAGAAAACAATAGAAATCATTTAAGGACCTGGAAATTGTTTCATTTGATTGAGAATGAAATTTCCTTCGTATTGTATTTTTTAATTAAAATAGGTAAGCGTTTGGCCGTTGGCATTACCTGATACTACATATGCAGTCCCTTGTTTCAAGTTTTAAATTTTTATTCGTTTTTAACGTAAACTCTGTCTTGTAATTAGACAAGTAGCCTCTTCGTGCTGTGGGTGGAATTAAAGACTGCATATACTTTGAGTCTTTGTACTGCTCTGTTAGGTTTCTAAAACCTTTGACTAGACATTTTTCTGCTCTTGGTTTTTATATGTTGCGCTTCATCATTAGCTGGAATATTTCGTTTGTCCTGGTCTTAATTTGATAGAATATTTGCTCTTTCAGAGCACCTCGGTGAGAGAATGAGAGCAGTCTTCATTCTCCCCGTGATTTGTTTCCAGTTCATCGTCACTTTAAGTTAAGGCAAATATTAACGAGGCATTATTTAGTTTGGATGCCCTCTCAAAGTCTATGGCCGGCGGTATCAGAAAATTTGATACAAATTCGTATTTTTGCGATATTAAGTGCCAGTTTCTTAGATGCCCGCGGGGCGGACGAATTTTTTCGTCGAGCTCAGGGGCGGCAGCCTAAAGGGGGATGCAGCCAGAGAGGCGCTATGCAGGCTAAGGTCTTGCAAGAAATACAAAAATATTTCAGACCATGTCCTCCAACGCCTATCGCAATACCCTTTTTGTAACTCTAGCTATATTTAAAAAAAAAAAAAAAATTTTTTTTTTTGGGGGGGGGGGGGAAATATCTCCACTTTTCAAATAAGCCACAGAGATTTATGTAATGTGGGCACATTGGGTCAAGTTCCGTATGTTTTTCTTTGTAATTATAGGCAGCGGGCCGTACACGAAAAAGTGCTTTCGTTTTTAACTTTCGTGACGCACATCTGAGGGTCGGCATAAAAATTACCCACGAAGGTCAATTTTAACCTTTTGAACATCATATCAATCACCACAAGCGAACGAGTTGGCCTACGAAGAGAAATTTGAGGGTGAATTGTTGGCTTTTTGTGGCCAACGTTCATTGTAGATACTAGTTCCACGAATTTTCTGACACGTACAAAATTTGTACAATATGCGCCTGGCAATAGGGATAAACTTTTATGTCAATTAATTGACCGGGGCGGGGGGGGGGGGGGGGAGGGAGTATGACAACTTTCCCCTCATCTAGGGAAAGGTTGAATAAATCAGGAACTGGAACGACAAAGGATAGCGAAAGGATAGCGAAGAAGGAAAATGAAATAGGCCTATAGGACAAAACAAGAATAAGAATTTGGAATAGAAAAGAGGAAGGAAATAAACACACTTGACATGAAAAACAAGAAACAGAGAGAAGAGATGCGTTCAGTAAGGATATCAATAGATGATTCTCATGATATTGTTCAATCAAGTCTGGTTTGCAGCAGAGTTATGAGAGAGTAAATAACGTACGGCATATGGTCAAGTGGTTAAAGCATCCGACTTCAGGCGACATGGGGTGGGGGCTTACGCCCCAGCCCTCTCTTTTTCGCCACATCAACAATAAAACATATGGAAAATTAGCAGTGCAGTTCCCTCTCACCCCTGTTTTCTCCTAGGTCAGTCCCCCCCCCCCATTTTTTTGAATGTGCGAATCCGCGCCTGGACTTGCAGTTGGGAGGTCAGGAGTTCGAGTATTGTCCTGGTCACACTGAAGACTGTAAAAAACACAGCGTAAAGCAATTGAGTAGGAAAAACAAGCCAGTTAGTCACAACTGGAAAAGCTAGTCCGCACATCGAAAAGTTTTATACAAAAACGATCATTTGCTCATTCTATATCAAATTTTTTTAAATGTTCTAATTAAGGTAAGCTAAATCGGTTATGCTTTGGAATGATATGTCAAGGTGAGAGGAACTCATGAAATGCCGATTTTCATTCAAAATACTTGATTTTTGACGATTTCAAAATTTTGTGACGTCATAATTTGGGGAATTTCCCCAAATTAATGGGCCATTTTATGCCTTTACTACAAGCGTTTTACGACAAAAAATATAGATCGAAATAAACGCAATTCTTCTCCTCCTGTTACCTGTGACATGCAGCTCCCAGAAACGCGTTTAGCTGTGTCAGTATAGTTGGGGAAAGAAGTGTTAATCCTCTAAATTATGTAAAATTGGGATGAAAAACGTTTTTTAGCCCATAGACATCAAATCCCATAAATTAATGATTTACGAAAAAAGTAAGAGGGGTGTCCAGTCAAAAAAGCATTCACTAGAGTTTGCAATAGTATGAACATCACAAATCCAGTTTAGCCAGACCTTAAGACACAACCCCGAATACTACATGAAGCGAAAAACCTAAAAATGCAAAATGCGCCCGCACACTGTAACGCATTTGGGAGGTTTATGATCAAAACTTTTCGATATGTGGCGGCTCGACATAAACCAATTGGTTAGAAGCTGGCCATATGGGCCGTTATGTAAAACTCCGTCCATCTAACCGACTTTAGAGGAAAGGCCTCATTGGCACTCCTTACGGCCAAGCAGGACTTAATTCCCATTGAGATCTTTTGTCCAAATTAACCAAAAGGTTTCAACAGTTTCCAAATGGTAACGGGTTTTCAAAAGGGTTTGGTTTATAAAAAGGGTAATTTTATAATTCCCTTTGAGTTTTGACCAATTTCCATCATCTACCAAAGGGGCTGCCCTTTAAATGAAAAGGGTATTTACAAAAGGTATCACTTGAAACCCTTTGGGTTCAAAGGGTTTAACCCAAAAGGGTTCCAATTTTCATGCTGGGCTGCCAAAAAATCTTTGACTATACCTTAAGCTGTAAAGTATAATCTCTTCTAGTGAGCATGCCTGCATGATTTTGAACCAGCGTCGAAACTCCATGAAACCTTGGCCGTTCACTCCAAGTATAAGTTCAAACTATATGATCTATCATCAAAGAACCAATCTCAAATTTCCTGCGAGAAACTTAGCATCATGTAGTAGAACTGATCGCCAGCATCTCTGTCTGCCAGGAAAAAAGGGAACCGATCGTGGGGTAAAGTTTACAAAATGTGAAAAGACCGGGGTGAGAGCTGTACTGTATCAATACATTATCTTCTTTCAGATGGAGAGGGGCCCAAGATTCCTAGAGATATAATCACAACAACCAGTGGTTCGAACCTGCCATGCACTTATTCATAACGCTTGATTTTGCATGTATTTTATAGGTAAACATTTCATTTGGAACCCTTTTAGCACAATTGGTTTGAAATGGTAGGCATACCTTTCGAGAAGTAAAAAGAAAAAAAAAACTTTTTTAAGCGTAGGAGTAGGAAGCGGGGGCTGGGGGAGAAAGCTCCCCCCCCCAGTGAAAAATGAGGGGCGGAAGCATGCTTCCGCTCCCCCACTTCCCGTGAGTCAGAAACCCCTTTTTTAATTTTCCAAATCTCAAAAAACAGCGAAATTTCCGGCGCGCTTTGCTCGCCGCATTATGCAACATAAAGTGCGCTAGTTCTCACTAAACTTTTCTGAGCTCTGAACATAAGTTGAACAAAATCGGGTATTTAAATTACCATTGTGACACCACATCATGAAGAGACACCGGCAGCTATGACTTTTGACGGAATCGAATTCAGTCATAATTAGAGACCAAATGATCTTGAACCAAGGAAGTCGGTCCAGCTTTAGTAAAGTTATGCTCAACCGACTGAAACTAAGATTAAAAATGCGGAAATAGAAGGTAAAAAATTTTCAAGTTGATATATTTAAAAAAAAAAAAAAACATCGGGTACCGTCATTTCAAAAAATCCACGAAGGCGTAGGCTACGGGAAGAGGCGGATCCTGTTTGCCGTGAACTGAATATAAGTTCAAGTCCTATTTTGCCCGGCCGTATGTCAACACGGTCCGATGCAGGCCGAACTGACTAGCTGCATGCTACCCCTTGCCCATAAATATATGTAAATGTCAGTGCCCTGAAATAAGCACTTCCCCTGCTCTGGGAGAAGTGCAGTCCCCCTACCCCCACCTGAAAGGTCTACGCCTAGTAGCAAAGATGCCAGGTCTGAATTGCGATTTTCTATTGAAAAACCTGCCCCTGTCTAAAGCTATCGGCCATGTCATGACACCCAGTCTCCAGGGGCAGGAATTTCTGATGAGATTTTGTGCCAGAAAGATCAAAATTTTAATGCATGGCTACTTTGTCGAGTGTCACAACAAGCATTTCATCGGGAAAGGGCTGATGGCTTTTACAAAATGTGGTCAGTGTACCGTTTTCAGTTTGGCACTAGTACTGAGCTCATATTGGGACCAGAAAATTTAGTACACGAATTCCGATATTTTTTCGGAAGGGAAACCGTTCCCAGTCGCTAATAACAGCTCGACCACCAAATTTTAAGTAAGCTTGTAGCGGTTTAGGATTTTTAGATAGCATGTAAATTACTGCTAAGCCGAATTAAAGCTACAACTATCCCATATAACTTGAGAACCAACACACCCCCAGATGCCAGTGCCTATTAGAACCTATTACACGAAATAAAGCTTGGTGACATTCTCGCCCGTATTCGTATTGTTAATCTTCCAGATTTCGACGTTCCTCGATACAAAAATGATACTAGATGGGTTGAAGAGTACACAGGTCGTCCTAGCGTTATATACTATATATAGTATATATATATATATATAAAGGAAAAGGTAAGACACACCGCCTAACACCAACACAGTGCTTCGCACAAAACTGTTTATGATTTCTCACCTTATACTACATTTACCCCTTCAGATCTCTTCAGAACTTTCCCATCATCTTCTTCTAAAGAAACACAACAAACTTTAAGTTGTCTTAAGCAAAAAACCTCCTATCAAATGCAAAAAATCTTCTCCTCCGATTCAATGTTAACAACGGATTAGATCACTCTTCTCCAATTCATGACGTCACATTACGTAATGGGAATTGCCCTGTACGAATTCGGTTCTTCCATCGTTGAGCCAGTGCATGTAAATGCTGAGAACGCGTGTTGTATCCCATGCTGCACGTGAAGTTGGCACGTATGCCGCATGCAAGTTTTTTTTTTTCATAGCACAGCTATGGGAATTCTATTGTACAGTAAATACCTGTATGTGTTGCATGTACTTGCGGCAGGGCACACGTTTTGGTATGCTGGGTTCTCTGATCCGCACGTTTTCCATTTCTTGTTCAGGTTCCCCGTGCAGAAAGAAATTGCAGTCTGGTCGTGGACAGATTTGAAAGCAGTTCGAACTATCCAATGGGAGAACCGGATTCGTACAGGGCAATTCCCATTACGTAATGTGACGTCATGAATTGGAGAAGAGTGATCTAATCCGTTGTTAACATTGAATCGGAGGAGAAGATTTTTTGCATTTGATAGGAGGTTTTTTGCTTAAGACAACTTAAAGTTTGTTGTGTTTCTTTAGAAGAAGATGATGGGAAAGTTCTGGAGAGATCTGAAGGGGTAAATGTAGTATAAGGTGAGAAATCATAAACAGTTTTGTGCGAAGCACTGTGTTGGCGTTAGGCGGTGTGTCTTACCTTTTCCTTTATATATATATATACTATATATAGTATATAACGCTAGGACGACCTGTGGAAGGGTATTATTCTTTTTTCAGAGATCGGAGTGACCCAGATTATACAATTTGGATCGGTATCCAGCTCGAGTTACTCATTCGCAGTTAACGTTACGCGCGAAACCGACGTAGCAGGGACATAAACAGTTCCTCGTTCGCGAAAAAGTGTCCTTTTTCTTTCCACATCTTTTTACCAATTTTAATCCCACGTACCCAAAATAACATTTAAATTTGTTTAATTTTTCATAAATTTAACATTACAGCGCATTTCAGATAATTAAAGTGCCTTTGGAACATGATTAGAGGCTGCAGCTGTAGTTTTAGTGCTGTTCGAGGAAAAGTTTACTTAAAACGTGGAAGTTGTGTGTCTAATTCACCTTCGCCAGATTTTGAATTTAAAGGGATATTTTTACTTATTTTTTCTTGATCCATAGGCCAAACGGATCGCTTGTGGTAATTGCATGGGTTATTATTTCATCTTTTTCCATCGATTCGTATTTTTTTCAATCAGACCCTCCCAAGTGCGTCACGAAGTAACACGAAAAAGCAGGACAGATTTTGGTCTATTAAGGGACCCGTTTGTCTTTAAAATTTGATACTGTTGGAACGTTTGAATACCTTTAGCTTTAGATCTACCATTAAGTACCCTAAGTTGGGTATAGCAAACAATCAGATTTGCATAATATTCCCTCCAGGGGCATCAAAATTATTAATAAACTGACGATGAAAGTTAAATATAAACGTGCAGTGACAATGCCACAGATTTCCCATAATGCACTAAATCTCAAGAAAAATTAACATTACTTTGATAAGTAGTAAAAACTAGTATCTGCCGAACGCTTTGTGTTATTGAGATGCAGTTTTCTTCTCCTGAAAGTGAATTTTTTTTTGCACATTTTGAAGTTCAAGTCAACGAATTTTTATTCCGAAAAACGCCTTTACATATTGCTAAGGTATTAATAGGAAATATCGCAGTTTTCAGTAAAGCATTGAAATATAATTTACTATACCTCCTTTAAGTTGTGACAAAATGCGTATGCTAGTATGATGGAGAACTTCTTACAATTTGTTGCGTCATCTTAAGTGGTGACCGATCTAGAATCTGAATTATAAATTTCCGTACTAACTTTCATCGTTACAGAGACTAAACAGGATACTACTCCCCCTACTGTTTACAACTGTCCTCAGAAGCAACTAGATTGGTCTGTAAATTATGAATTCGAGTACGTCACACCGTTTTGGCCAGAACCATTCGCTGAAGATGATTCTCCATTACCAGTTGTAAAGACGTCATCCCAAAATTTAAATGATCCTCTGCCCATTGGCCAGTCCATTATCACGTACAATTTTACCGATGGTTTCAACAACACTGCACAGTGCATGATTGCAATTAATATATCAAGTACGGTTTGCTGTTAACCTTTCTTTAATCGTTGTTTTCTGATACATACTGCTAGGTTTAGGCTTTCATGTAGAGATCTTCGACGAAATGTTGCCATTTCTTCCCTTAAAAAAACATTTTACATTAATTTGTAAAATGCTGTATTGGGTCGTAACTGTGGCGTGAATGTTAGATTTTTACAGGGTAAGTACAGTTGCGTTATTTTTCCTGACCGTTTTGAATACCATTGAATACGGTTGTGGTTAATGGTTAAGATTAATGGTTATTGTCATGGGCGTCGATTATGGGGGAGCAGAGGGGCATATCCCTTTCCCCTACTTTTTTGAGTGGAGGGGACACTAACGTAACCCCCCCCTCCCACTTTTTGTGGCCTGAAACTTAAACGTTAGGTACTACCAAAATACTATACATGTAGGTTATGAAAGATTACAATCGGTTTCTGTATCAATAGTTACACGTTTATACTTTGCAAATCCTCAAAATTTTCGCGCGTTCCGCGCGCTCGCAGTCTCATTGATGTTCTTTTTTCCCTTGCATATCAAACATATATTATTTATCTATCTCTATGATTATGTCGATTGTTCGAGTGCATAGGGCAGCAGGTGTGGTTATGAAGGCGCACAACATTTAGGAATTTGAAGAAGAGGAATCGTCCCCTACTAGGCTATGTTTTAATGAAATTTGTAACCTTTAGTGAATGACCAGCCTGGCAGGCTTAACACATTTTAAGGAAAATGTCACGGTGCACAGTCTGCATGCATTTTTTTCAGAAAAATAAATGATTTCAAATGCAAAATTCCGAATAGCACATCACACATCATAGGCGGCGGAAGATGTTTTCAATTGGGGGCCACAAGATTTCGGCACCCCACAAAATGAGGACGTCGTAAACTCTCCGGTTCTGCGCGAAGCGCAAACCCCCATCGGCGTGGGGTCCAGAGGCAAAGCCCCGGTAGGGATCCAGGGAGCGAAGCCCTCCGGAAGCTCAGCGATATAAGTGATTTGAGAGGCTCCAGAATGGTTGAAAATCATATTCAAATTAAGGTTTCTAAACTATGAATTTAATTCAGGAGTTGGGTGAGGTAAGGGACGAGAATGGAATCGGGAAGTACTATGGCATTTGATTAAGGAGAAACATACTTTACAGTAATTTTAGGGGGCAAAGCCAAAATGTTAAAGCTACTCAAATTTGAACATGTGATGTGATTGATTGTATTTTTAAGAGATCCACAGTGGCGCATTTTATCAATAGGGTGTTCAATAGGGAGTTCTATTTAAATTCGAAAATTTGCCATTTGTTTACAATGTGGTTTTGACAACTCACGAAACTCCGAAGTTCCAAATTCTCTACAATAAGGGCTCCATATTTGTCATTAGTTGTTTCAAAAAAGCATAATTTTCTGCGCCCTTCGCTCGCCGCAAATAGCAATTCCTAGGCAGAGGTGCTCGCTCATACCTTCAGTTTGGTAAACTTTTCCGAGCTCTAGAGGTGACAAAATCGGAAATTTGCTACATGTGACACCAGATCATCAAGTGACAACGGTAACACCAGTGCTATTTTTATAAATTTTCTTTCATAAAATTCCAAATTTTCTCCAATGTAAGCTCTTGACTCAAAAAATTTCGTCGGAGAGCCTCATTTCGTAGGCGTTGGATAACATTATGTAGCAACAACGATCTTTGGTCGTCTCTTAAAGTGTACCCAAAGTCAAAAAATTCAAAAATATATATTAAAGACCATTGAAAAGGAATTGTAACAGTCCAACTCCCATCTTCATAGGGCATTTCTGAGCTGAGATATAAAATGTTGAATTTAATTCACTCAAATCATAATGGTACATTGCGCAATAATGTGTGATGTCATTGTTGTACAACTCAAATTAAAATCTTTGTATTTCTGTGTATTTCTAAAAGTTACTGCACCTTGTACCAAGGTGTGAAAGAACTGTTACTCTTATGGGGTGATGTATTTAATTAAGCTCTTTCTGTGGAACATGCTGTAAAAGCAAACAGAAAGTAAGTGTTCAAGGTCATAAAAACATTTTTAATTTTAAAGGAAAACAAAGCAGATAATGTAAGTTGTACAACAAGAAAGTCACAAACTATTGTGCAATGGACCAATTTGTTTTAAATGAATAAACTTCAATATTTTATATCTCAGCTAAGGATTGTCCTGTGGAGATGGGGGGGGGGGGGGTGGATTTTTAGAATTCATTTTTCATGCTCTTCAATATATATTTCTGAATTTTTTGCAATGTAATCTCAGATTTGCCAACAGGATATACAAATTTTTCAGTAATCCCCCAACTTTTCAAACTTCCTTACGTCTCTAGTACAATGGTGTACACACTTAAAAAATCGTAAATTTGGATGAATACCCCCCTCCCCCCGCAAAAATTTGTAGCTACGCCGTTGTGGACACCTTACAAGGACAGGAGAAAAAATTTAGGCCAGGTGCCCCCTCCCCCCCTTTGAAAATCAAATCGAGGCCCCAAATTATTGTTAATGGGGCAATTAAAGTTTGACAGAGAATACTAACATTTTGTCCCAGCACCTCGAATTCCCTTCTAAACTAACTGTTTACAGAGTGTAGAAACAATGAAAAGGTCAAAAGAGTTGTGAAAAATATGTAAAAACAACCTTTGTTTGTCACTTTAGTAAGGGAAATAAGTGCCACATGAAGTTTTCCAAAATCGCCCCTATGTATACTACGATAAAAACCTTTGTGTCCTGTCCGCAAACTGCAGCCGATTTCGGCTTTGGTGTGAACGCATGATCCATTATGTGACTCGCTACTTACTTGGTGCATAGTGGTCTCGTGTTATTAGTAGTTGTGTTCTTCCAGTAACTTATGGTATCCTATAGAGTCATTCATTTAAAAAAATGTCGCCAGTTGAAAACAGGGTTGCTGATGTGCGTTTACAATTTCGTTTCAATGAAATGTAGATTCTAATTCGTCTAATTCTGGGACAGAATTAGAAGAATTATAATCTACATTTCATTTCTGTGTGCAATCTCGAGATCGCTGCACGCGCAAAGCCAGTATAAACGTGCACTGGCACGCATATGTTGCTGCGCACGCTCTTTGCCAACCTGACAAACTTTAAATGAATCATTAATAAATGTGTTATGTGTTATAAACTCTTGCATACTTTACAGATCATCCTTATTCCTATATCTCTGATGAGGTTCCCCAGGTAAACATGAGATTCATACAGTCTAGTTGGCAAGTAACAATTTTATAAAATGAACAAACTAGATGCCTAAAGCGTAGGTCACATTTAGGTTACAGCGATATTGGATCGGATTTTTGTGAGTTTTTTTTTTAATCTTTCCGTCTTTAGTCTAAATGAAACAAAAATTTGTTAACATTTGGATATATATGGTTTGTATCCCAAGCCAACGAAAATGAAATTAAACTAATAATTCTGTGACGTCACATCCAAAGACAGCTTTAATCGGATACGCGTAGTCCCATGAAAGCTTTTAGAGATGTAAATGAAATGGTCTCACCTCCAAGGATATCAAGCTCTAAAAGCCGGGCCGTGGCTAGACCTCGTACTCGGCAATGTATTGGAACTGGTATTATTGCCGCACGCAACACCTCAATCCTAAGTAATAATTGTCGAGCTGCCACACTGCTGCCCGACTACACAGGGCTTATGTATTGGTGAGGCGAACAATTTCTTGTAGATATCCCAGAGATTTTGGTAGATAATTCTAGGTGCAGTAAGTACTGCCGAGTTGTAGTCAAGGACGTTAAATTTAGAAACATGGAGTGGTTGCCCACGTCTTTCAGTCTTTCTGGCGTGGCTGACTTGGTACTAGTGAAAGTCTTCTGACCAAAGCATGCTTGATCACTCCGAAAGTCGTCCTTATGATTGGTCAGCCAGGTCTACTGCACTGGTAGCATATGTAAATTGTAAGGTGCTGCACTCAGAGAACCTATGAATATGTATGTTATGCACTCGGCTGGATAAAATTATTTGAAGTGCGAGTGCTACAAGCTATTTGTCAACGTAACGTCACGAAATATTTGGTTTATATTTCATTTTTAGCGTCCTCTCTGACAAATCATATATTTACACAGGATGGCCAATTTTTGGCCCTTACAACAATGGATGGGAGAGATTTAAAAAAAAAAAACTCACAAAAATCAGGTCGTAATCCGATTCGATATCGCTGTAATGTTACCTGCGCTTAACAGTGCGCAAGTGTGTTTCCGCTGGGAAAAAGACTTCGGCCTTTAATAATTAGACCTTGAATGTTCATTGTTTTCCGACTAAAATTGACCCCGGATGAAGAAAAGGCATGTTAAATTTGAATTACAATATTGTTAAGACCCACTGACGTCACTTACATAACGACTTTGCATTTGCACCAGTTGATAAACCTGTAGGCTGCATTACATACATACCCGTGGTGTCAGTCGTCGACGTCATATGAAAGTTTGTCTCTTTGGTTGGTATAGAAATTTTGCTGGTCCATGAGGAAGTTGCTAGAGATCCCTGGTCCAATGCAATGGTCTTTGTTTCGGTCCTATATGTACATTCAAATCTGTAATCTTCGGTAGCTGTGTGATCTGTTCTAACTGCTGCAACACTGATGCATTTTGCATCATGGCTGCATGAGCATGTGTTAAAATCCCACTCAATGTGTGGGGCATTTGGCTTGCCTCTTAAATTGGTTGCCCAGCCGATTAAGACGGTTGCTCACCTGTCCTCGCGGGAACTATCCGGCTTTGCTTTTGATCGGGGACCCAATATTTTACAAGATAAAGATCGTGACGTGCTGGTGTGTTGTAAATATTTATTTGCACGTGCCCAGCAATATCGGGCAATTATAATCGTGTTACTGTGATTCTTTCCAACTTATTAGCACATAGTCTACACATACTTTGAAACAATGAAATGAAGTCACTCCCTTACATGAGTTGACTTGTGTAAATTGGCAATATCTTGGGCAGAAAATAGAAAAGTTATACCAAACCACTTGCAAAACAGGACACCAGTAATATACCACACTAACCAGTCAAAACGTCCCCTGAACCAAAACTTCCCAGCTATTGGTCAAAATGTCCTAGCGGCCAAATTTGTTTGGCCATAGGCTTTACCTTTCTTTAAATATGATAGGCTATTATGAAATTCTAATAATTTTGTAAAGTAGCCTACAGGTATTGAAACGAAATGGATATTTATTTGAAATTTGGGCTTATGTTAAACGGCGAAGTTTTTTTGATAATTTCTACGTTCGTCTGTTGTAACATTAACAATAAGGTCCTAACGTTAGACCTATAACTAAGGCCTATAACGTCAGTCGGATCGCTTCCAACGTTCATAAGTTTTAAAATTAGCCTGTGCCTTGTCGTACCTATCTTCACAGTAATCAATCCTCATACGGGCCATTTGTTCTATTTTCCAAGTATCCAACCCATAGTTTTAATTTGGATACCTGAATAATGGTCTTCTGGGGGACGTTCTGACTTCCCATAGGCGTATATAATAGTACTGGGACGTTTTGGTAAAAAGTGGAGGACGGTTTGGTAGTTAAAAAGCCCCAAATTTGGTCTGGGATGTTTTGACTGCTTAAATATTCAAATTAGTATGACAGCATGTTATTGGAGTTTGTCGACATATCACATATAGTAAGAATACGTACACCCAGCGCGACACATACCGAGCGATGCAGTAATGTCGACGAGTATTTTCTACACATTCAAGTTGATTTTACGTTTCACTATTCCGACGGAAGCTAACTTTAATGTTTTATAGAACAGCACATTAGATCAGTCGACAACCTATCTGATGTAGCTAGTCACAGGGTTAACACAGAAACGATCTGTCCTGGACTAACTATCAGCCAAAATATTTACCTTGTTAAACTCAGTTTAATCTGGCTAAAGCTTCGCATCGTTCGGGTTTTTAAGGAATAACACAGACCTTAGTACCGGTAATATTTTAAAAACTATTTCTGCATTTACGTCTGGTGTGGAAACCTCAGAGGCAATATTTCTACTTCTCACTTCTTTTTCAGTAAATTCAGCACGAAATGAAGAAACTGCACAGGGCCTAGAGTCTTACTTTCTTTACTGTCCACCTTCATTTTACTTCAATGCATCCTCGAATCCCTTCACTAGCATTCGATGGGATGAACCGATTCTTGGTAAAATTCGTCCTGGTTTTTATGTTCAACAAAGCCACTACTCTGGTGATTACTTTCCTGTTGGAATCACCAATATTACTTACTTCCTGTTTGATGACAAAGGCCAAACACGTGATCTATGCTGGTTTTATATCGACGTTAGGGGTAAGTTTGGCGTTCTCATTTAAGTTGCTTTAAAGGAAAACAGTAGCGTGCGTATGAATTGTGAGGTCGGTGTCCAAACATGAAATGGATTCCGCTGACTGACATGATGGGTAAGGGTCTTTACGGGCACCGGAAAGTTTTCACCATGGAAACTGGCTAAACACAAAGTGGTGCCTACTAATGACTAACATCAAGGTAGGTACCGGGGCGTCCCGAAACTGTTATTTGTTTAGTCTCTACCGTTCTACCGATTGCCATGAAGAGTAGCCCATCTAAAGAAGCTAGAGGGTCCGCAAACTGAGATTGTCCTGAAGGAGGGGCTTAATTGAGAGGTGGTCTTTTTAGGAGGGCTGAAATGCAACTATTTTGCAGTATATTTAAGCATATATACATGACGGCTTGTTGTGATGCCTTCTTGTAAATCGGTCAGACTAGTTACGAGTGATTTTCCCTTACTAGCTAATCTCCTCCCGATTCCTTTTATATATATATATATATATATATATATATATATATATATATATATATATATATATATATATATATATATATATATATATATATATATATATATATATATATATATATATATATATATATATATATATATATATATATATATATATATATATATATATATATATATATATATATATATATATATATATATATATAAAGCGTGCGTTTAAGTTTTGAACTCTTTACCGTTTTTAATATCTTGTTGCCTCAGAAGATTTGACACAATCTTTGTTCTTCAGTATTTTATTAAAATTTCAGATCGTTTTAACAGTATGCTGTGTGTTTTGTGCATGTTTCTTGTTATCGTTTATATATATATATATATATATAAATATATATATATATATATATATATATATATATATATATATATATATATATATATATATATCTGTATAGTGGTCTGAAAACAATTGTTACAACCGGATGGTAGCTCCAAAAGTAACAAACAATTGACAAATGTTTTGTAGCACAATTGAAAAGCGCCAATGGGATTCCTTTTCAACGATGGGATAAAAATGCAGCTGCTGGCCTGCCTGAACAGTCCCGGGTGTGGACGGTGAAACCTTAAAGGGCCAAACCTCTCACCCAAACTACAATTTTGGTACGGGGGTACCAAAATTCTCAATTGGCTCAGCTCTTTGATTGACGGCTAATTCAAACAATGCAGAGTACCAAAGCTTATATTACACAGCATGAACGGTACTGAGAGTGTTTTGATTATATAAATTGCCAGCTTTACTCACCTTGAAGCAATAAACTGATATCGTATGTTAAGCATGAATTTCAAACAATTGTGGGAGGGACTTAAGTAAGAAGGTAAGGAGAATTGGTACTGTTTGGGGTGAGAGAACCGGGCCTGCTTTGGTATTTAATTTGTACTGCTTCTTTTAGAAAAGGACCTAAAGCTTTTTGCCCTTGTTACATGCGATAGATAGGGTTGGTAGGCAGGTAGGTGTTTTCCCAGCGACCTTGGAGGCGTTTAAGGCCAAGGTTTTCTAAACGCTTCGGGCTATAGTCTGCACCAGGGTGGGTTGGGGTATAGCAACACCTCCATAGCCCTATCTATAGGATTCTCTAACTCCTTGACAAAACGTGAACAGGTCTCTTGGCTCCTCCACACGTCTTGCTAAACATATAAAGTCAATGCGCTTGTTGAAGGCAAAACTACAAGTCAACTTAAGAGACCAGAACATTGGGACATTCATCGGTTCATGATGTAAATGCGTTAAATGTTTTAATATATGCCCTGGCATAAAAATGAGTTGGTCGTAATGTAAGAATAGACCTATATATCGTTCATTATAACTGCAAATTTACTAAGTGATCCTTAAAGGTCAAGAACAGTCGCTTCAAAGGAGGAGAAACATCATTGTCACATGACTCTAAAGAGCCAATCGCGAAACAGGACGGTCTACTATACTACATAAAGTTCGAATGACTTCATTTCCTCTTTACTTTTTCTTTAACTTAGAAAACTTACTTAAAAGGAATCCTGAAAATAATTGACTCGGACTGGTGACTTATTCGTGCTCTTTTATTTTCTTATTTCGTCACACTCGCAGATGTAACACCTCCAACAATTTACAACTGTCCTTCTTCCATTCAAGTGACGTCATGCAGGGGTTCCAAGATGGTTCAGTGGTACGAGCCTTTTGCCACTGATAACTCTGATGTTTTACCCCATACTGTTCAGACCCACTTCCCTCTAATGACGCCATTTAGATTTGGGTCAACAAAGGTCAACTACGAGTTTAGTGATGATAACAACAACTCGGCCCTCTGTTCCTTTAATGTGACTCTTTCCTACGGACGATGCCGTGTCTTTGTAAGAGTTACGTGGATATGGTGTGTAACTATTATAGTAATCGGGATACCGACCCTATGGACAATAATATGCATCTTCTGCGGTAAACTCAAAAACTGATTGAGATCAAGCCTGCGCCGTCTGATTTTTTTATAGCACCTGGTCCCGAGTATCCAAAACTAACGGCTAAACCAGACCTTGCAATCTGTAGCTTGGATGTCAACCCTCGAGAGTTACATCCGAGATACAGATTGCACGGTCTTGGTTTAGTATACTTTTTGTAAGAAATCCGACAATGAACAGCCCGCGTGAGGTACACCACACCTTAAGTCATGTATAGCCGTGCCCTAAGCCATATCTATTACGTAGGTAAGAGGAGGGCAAGTCTCCTCTGAATTTATTCCCTCCCTCAAAAATTCAAATTGATTATTTTGCATTACATTTTAAAATAATTCTCAACCCCTTCTCCCCCAAATTTCCCGAGTAGGCCTAACCATCCCACACCTCCCATAAATTGCAATCTTGTTCAACATGCTATGCAAGCAAACAGGGCGTGTTCAAGGTCATAAAAACATTTTTAATTTTAAAGGGAAACAAAGCAGTTAATGCAAGTTGTGCAACATGAAAGTCATAAATTATTGCGCAATGGACTCATTTTGTTTTTAGTGAATAAATTTTACCATTTTATATCTCGGCTCAAGAATGTCCTATGAAGATGGGAGTTAAACTGTTAGAATTGCAGCAGCAGAGTTCATTTTGTTAAGGTCATGACCTAATGCTAATTATATGTTAATATATGTACTGTGTATTCATGTGAGAGGTTAACCTCAAATACACTTTCTCTAAACGTCAATAAAACAAACTTTATGGTCTTCAACATGCCATCTAGTCAAAAGTATGATTTCAATATTGTTATTTACAATGATGGGCTCCATGCTGCTTAAAGTGTTAATTTTTTAGGAGTTTTTATTGATTCTAAGCATACCTGGAACTACCACATTTCATATCTCTGTTCACTAGTTGCCAAGGGATTTGGTACAATCGGTAGACTAAAACACATCCTTCATAAAAATGATCCCCGTTCATTGTATCTAGATTTAGTTTATCCGCATTCTTCTTAATGTGGCCTTTCCTGATCTAGCTCAAATAATAGTTCATTGAATAAGTTTAGCGTATTGCAAAAAGAGAGCGATCAGATATATTTCTAGTGCTGCCCCACGTGATCATACAAGCGTACTTTTGAAGTCACTGAACTTGCTAAAATTAAACGACATCATCAAAGTAAACACAGTGACATTCACTTGTCGTTTCGCTAATAGCCCCCTCCCTCCAGCATTTTCTAACCTTTTCAGTCAAAACAGTTTAGTTCACACCCACAATACGCGACATAGCAATCGCCTTCGTCTTCCAGATAACCAGAGGAAGTTCTCTTAGACCGGTTTATGTTTTCTCGCTATCAGCATTTGTAATTCTTTACCCAAAAATCGAATAATTAAGCGCTCTGTATCCTCCGTTAGGGCCAAACCTCTCACCCCAAACTACAATTTTGGTACCCCGGTACCGAAATTCTCAATTGGCTCAGCTCTTTGATTGACAGCTAGTTCAAACAATGCAGAGTGCCAAAGCTTATACTACACAGCATGAACGGTGCTGCGAGTGTTTTGATTATATAAATTGAGTTTTTCTATACTCACCCTGAAGCAATAAACTGAGATTGTGCCTGGATGAGGATGAATTTCAGACAATTGTGGGAGGGGCTTCAGTAAGAAGGTTAGGAGAATTGGTACTGTTTGGTGTGAGAGAACTGGGCCTTTACGCAGATTTCTTAACAATCAGTATTAACTGATTGTACTACAGTATTTGCTCGTTCTTAGCTTTAATTGTAGCAGCCCTATAACCACTCACTTTGGATCTTTCTCCTTGAAGAGGCGCTTCGCGGGGGGTGAAATGCAATGTATGAGGTCAGGGTAATATAATGTGTGTGGAAATGGTAGGGTGGGGTACAGGTAGGGTATGTGGGGCAAGGGTGAGGCACGATGGGTGTTAACTAGGGAGGGATCTAGAGTGTGATATCGCACCGCTATTCATGATCGTGTGTTTTCTCTTTGTTTTCCGATCACCTGTCTACATGTACTGTTTTAGTTTGTACTATTCTTATTCTTTTTTTTTCTTTTCTCTTTCTTGGGAGCACTTTTCTCGACAAGCCCTATGGAGTTTTTTAGAGTGCTTCCCTTCACAATATTTGATATCATGTAATATTCTACTTTTATCTCTGTATATTGTACCCATCATTCAAACATAATTGTGGAAAAACAGATGAAATGAAATGAAGCGCGGGAACAGGGGAAAGTGGTCTGCTATTGTTTTGGAGCACGCAGGTGTGATTAATGCCGCACGTTTCACAGTTGTAAACCAGAGGTGGTGACATTTTATTTAGACGGTTGTAAGGCTATTAATTCAGGAGTTCTTTATTTGATTGTTTTTATTGATTGATTTTGTTGTGTTTGTAAGAAATAATTAACGTAGACGAAACAAAGAAGAAACGCTCAACAGAGCAGTAGGGATAGTGTAAGTGTATAAGTGATCTTTGTTGTACAGTGTCACACTAGCCTCTGAGAGCTCTTTGTCCTCTAATCTCTTGGCTTACTGGTAGAAACTACATGAATCATCAAGAGTATGTTGGTTTGCATGAAGTGACGGTCGGTATGGAAACTTATAGAAACCGGAATTAACATCATTTAAAATATATTGTCACTACACAACAATTTCCCCCTTGTAACAAAAAAGAAAAAACCGAAATTCTTGAACATACACTCATTAACTTTACTAACAAACATCTTAAAATACGATGAGGTAAATTAACTTAAAGGTAAAGAGCAGTCCCCAAAAATTATTTTGAAAAAAAGCTTAATAACACAGTATTCCAGTTGCTTCTCTTCAAAGTAGCTTTCATTACTCCCAACAGCCAATCATGAAACTGGACAGTCTACTACACTACTTCAATTTGGGATGACTGCTCTTGCCCTTTAAGTGATGAACTGTACTCTTACGCATCAATGAACAAATTAACGATAAAAGATAGAAGTCTTTTCCCAGTTAGGCATACATTTAATTCTTTGTGGTCTTGTATGTGTGTTTAGTTCGGGATGATTTCAGTGGCGGATTTAGGCGGGCGCACCCGGCGCCCCCCCCCCCCCCCGGTAAAATTATCCAAACTTATTTTTTTACTTTCACTAAATAGATCATTTAGCCTGCTTGTTTCTACATAATGTTGTATTATGTTATAGTTTTCAAACTATGTTACTATAACTGTTACAAATTAATAGCATTTAGAGCACACAGTTTCAAGTTTTCCGATAAAATGTCAGTAGAGTGACATCGAAGGTCTCAACCCTATTTCGGACCACGCTTTATGTAGAACACTAAACTTTTTCTTACAATCCATCTGTTTTTTGGGTTCATCATGATGCAGATGTGAAGTTTTTTAATCAACGGAAATCCTCGTTAATGTTATCATACACTCGTCATGGAAAACAAAAGAACCTTGAAAATGGAAGTTCAAACTGTATGTAAATGTAAATTTGGCAATCAGTGGCAATCCCATTCCTTTCAAGGTAATAACAAGGAATTCGGGAAAATTGGTCAATTTCGGGAGATGTAGAAGAGTGACAAAATTAATTAAATTTTAAAATGAGAGAGTCGACTGAGTGCATATCAGAATGATTTCTGCCATACATGTAATTTTACTAGTATTTTCCTTTTGCATTGTATTATGGAAAAATTCTGCTATCCCGAGGGAGTGGAGGCTGAATCTCAATGCCACTAATGAAATCAATGATAAGACAAAGCGTTATCTCTCATGCACATGACAATAAAGTGGTACAGTTCACCAAGCAAAAGACTGTAAAAGCTACTGCGGTCTCAAATGTGAATCTAACAGCAGTACATCGTATTCGTGGTCAGATAGAGTGGCGTAGCTACGTTGGGTGGCGGTTTTGGGGCTCGATCCCCCACTGAATCGCCCAGCCCCCCAGCAGCCCCCCCCCCCACTGGCGACCCGGGCAAAAAATTATATTCATACTGGCCGATGATAATATTCAATCCCGGCTACCCGACTACTATGACATTGATACACTTGCGATAGATCCACGCAGCGGCAGAGTACTCTGCAATTGTGCCCATTCTGAATTTCGGATTAAATTCAGGTAGACTGTAACAAGCTATATATCTTCGGGATCTCTTGAATTTTTTTCTCGTCGGGTTTCTGGATGGATAATTTTCTAGCAGATTTTGAGTGGCTGAAATTGGCTACCTTGGTGTGGATCGGTGTGCTCTTAGCATCTGGCCTGTTTCTATCCAACTGTAGGATTTTTTTTCAATTTTGAGGGGTTCACAAATTTGTTCCAAAATCATAGCCTACTTGGTGTTGTCGGTAGAATATTTGAGTCAAATATGGTTGGAAGGAATTTGCACTTTGCACGGCCATTGCTGATAGTCATTGGGCAGTGCAACAACCAAACTCATGTTGCGTCAATGCAGCCTCAAGGGTCGCAACCTTACCACTATTACCTCACAGGACCTCACTTAGATCTTGGGTAGAGTGGACGTACCCAGTGGTGTACGAGACGGGGCAGGGGGAAGATTGTCCCAAATTTCCGCAAAATCGGACAGGAATTTGTGAAAAATTCGGGCAGGAATTTGGAAAAAAATCGGACAGCCCTTAAATTTTGTTAAAGTGGGATGGTTTTTTTTCAGAATATTTCTAAATGTGGCCGAAATCTTAAAAAGATATGCCTAAAAAAGGAGAGAAACGTCATATAGTCGCAATAATATTTTCATGAAAAACCAAGTCAAGATTCCAAAAAATCGCTACACCTTCGGGCAGCGTAAAAGGCTATTATTCGTGACTTCTACTTCACAGATAAGCACAACACAAAATTGTCGAAAATCCAAATTCTTTCAAGCATTTGCCCGAAAATGGAAAGGTATCATAGTTAGGGTAACATAGAAACGAAACGACAAACAGATAAAATATTGCCACACATTTGGGAAGCCTGTGGCTTAAGAAATCAAAAGAAACGATCATCCTTGAGTCTCCCTTTAAATCCTGTGTAACACGTACAATACCCTAAATGGCCTATTACTGTAATTACTTCAAATCTTTGCTGAAAACAGCAAACGCTATATTTAATGTAAAATTTTCATAGAAAGTAACAAAGATCTGCGACACATTTTGGCAGAATGTGAAAAAGGTTTTCATCATCCCCACTTCATACTGTAGTTTTGCAAAAATTGCCTGAAATGGTAAAATATTCGGGCAAAGGTTAAAAAATGCTGGGACGTTTTCAATTGCCAAATTAATTCAATGGACAGACGGGCACGATGGGAGGGTGTTCAGGTGCCCAAGATTTTGTCAGATATCCTGCTCTACAGCCAAATACGGGCAAAGGTAATGGAAATCGGGTAATTTGTTTTTCGATACTTTAATAATGCAGTGTGAGAATGTCTTCCCATAACTCTGCTTGAAAATTAAAACACACCTTGTAACATTACATTTTGTCAAAAGGTAAAATCATGTATATCGTCGGTAGTTCGGGCAGTCACACAACTTTATCACTATATATTGAATTTAGTCCCAATACCAATAGAGTAAAATTCATTACCATGTTTTCAGTCCGTTTTGTAGTTTTCCCCCAAAAATATGAGGGACCATTTCATCGATTGGTAGTCATACAGTTTATCTGGTATTTTCTGATCAAATAGCGACTGCTCAGATTCCCTTGTAAGCCTGGGAAATTTCATTTTCGACTGTCTCAGGGGTCCGATTTTTAAAATTTTCTGTTCGCTCCGCACCAACCAGTGGTGGAGCTCCCCGTAGAAAGTCTTCCTAGCAGAATTTTACTTTCAGATGAACACTTTTTATCATTTTTGCAAACGGAACCTCGAATTAGCGCCCCCCCCTCCCCATGAGCATAGGAAATGACATTTTGGACTGTCTGAAGGGTCAGATTTTTCAAAAATTTCCTGTACGTTTCGTCCCAGCTTGTGGTGGTGCTCCACTTAAACCGCTTCATAGCAGAATTTAAGTTTCAAGTGAACATTTTTTGCAAGAGAAAACTCAAAATAGCGACTGCTAAGATTCCCCTGTAAGCCCGGGAAATGTCATTTTCAACTGTCTGAGGGGTCGGATATTTCAAAATTTTCTGTACGCTTCGCGCCAATCAATGGTGGCGTTCCACGTAGTCTTTTTTGGCTAAATTTTAGTTTGGAGTGAACGTTTTTCTGCAATTGAAATTTAAAATAGCGACTGCTTGGATCCCCCTTATAAGCCTGGGAAATGTCATTTTCGACTCTCTGGTGAGAGGTACGAATTTTTTACTTTTTTGGACGGTCCGGGCCAACTAGTGGTGGCGCTCAGCTTTGTCTGTCCTTCGGGCAGAATTAAATTTTCGGGCAAATATACTCTGCCCCCAAACTGAAATGCTCCCCTATGCCTATAGAAATACATAACTCAGGAGTACACTGCTTGCAACATACAGCAGGATTCCGGATTTGCAGTCCTAGGATACATAGTCCATCGGAGTAATGAACTGAGCTAATCAGTATTTCAAAAGTGTGCTTGAATCTGAGATAAATCACAAATTTTCCTCACCAGAATCAAAGACAATTAGACCTGGCAAGTGCCATTTCCAAATCTGGGCGGTGTTAAAATTCAAAATTTTCTTTGTGCGCTTCACGCCAATCGATAGTGACGCTGCGCTTAGATAGTAAACTCCATCCCCCAACAAAGGGATCTAGCCCCCCCCCCCTTATCCCCCACGAAAAAATTGAAGCTACGCTACTGGTCATATATTATCACCATCGTCTTTGAAGCTGTTGGAGAACCCAAAATTCAATTCTTTCAGGGTTTTTTTTACGTTCATAGAATTATAGGTTGTAAGATCAAGATTAAGTAAATTCTGGTTTAGTCCATGAAGCAAGTTTTTGCAATTTTCGCACTTTTAATTGAAGGGAATATTTTTTGACAAACAAAAGCTCAAAGTAACGACTGCTTAGCTTCTACTTACAAGCCTGGGAAATGCCATTTCCGGCTATCTGAGGGGTGGCGATTTTTCAAAATTTTGTGTACGCTCCGCGCCAACTGATGGTAGATCTCCGCTTAGATATTCGTTCGGATAGACGATCGACCGTCAGCGCGCCCCCTAACGGAAAATGCTAGATCCGCCCCTGGATTTAATGGCAAGCCGTGATCTTGGGGAAGGGATTTGCGTATGATCCATAAGTGTCACTGTGGTTGTGGGTTTCCGTTGTACGGTGCTAACCGTTCAATGTTCCATTGTCTCTCATCAGAGGTTTCTAAAGAGTTGGGAGCAATTTACTAGGAAATCTGGATGGGTTCACTAAACTTGGAACGACCTTTCTGTATATTTCCAGGTTTACGAATTCTTACTCTGCTTCCTGGTTGAATGTCCTGTTGGACGACATCCTTTCGTTTGTCAAAATATTCCTTGTCTCTTGTTTCCGTTGAACTTTCTGGTGCAAATTATGAGGAGAGACGGAAGTGGGACTAGCGGTTACCCCAGTAATGTCTAGTTAGGTAGCTCAAATGACGACCGTGTAGAAGTATTGGAGGTTTTGCACCTGTGGTAGCATGAGGCGTAAACCTTTAGACGGCTAAAAATTCTCTCGTGGCTAATTTCAAATTCCGTCTGGCTAGTTTAGCAGTTAGAATACTGTCAAGTACCCGATTAAATGTTTCAATTTTACTGTTGCCTTGAGGATGATAAACAGCACAAAACGATGCTTAATTTTACGTTCTTTTAACTTGTATCCAATTCATTACATGTTAATTGTGGACCGTTGTTAGTAACGATCTCTTCGGGGAACTATTCCCGAGAAAATAAAGTCACGTTGTTAACACATCAATAACATCAGTAACCTGGCGAGGGAAGGCAACTTCATGCCATTTATTTACTGTAATAATCAAGTAATCTAATCTCTCTGTGCTCGTTAGGTGTTGATGCTTTTTTTTTTGGGGGGGGGGGGGTGGTGGTGGTGGATTACAGGGAATCTTATGGGACCTTTATAGCCCTCTTTTGCCCTTTAATCTGTTACGCTATATACGCAGATCTTGTGACTTTCAGTTGACAAGGGTGCTTGCTCACGGCGATAGGCTTAATGCGTGTTACTTGAATGCAAATACGGAGAAAACGTAGATGGGGTTGCCCGGGTTGGAGAGGAGAACTGAAGTGCCTCAAGTTAAATATGGTGTATGGAAGATTAATGTTCCCATAGGCTATTTTCAATGCAGTGCCTCGTTTCGTCCATTGTTTTTCGCTTTACATAATTTATATTCGATACAAAAAGAAGATAGCATTTAGTTAATTGGAATTTACACAGGCAAAAGGAATCACACAAAAACTCCAAAGGGCTTGAGAAACACGCATTCTCTATTGAAAAGCAAACAAACGTACCTGCTTCATCCGTAAAGAAGAGCCTACATAAAAACCTTGCAGTAAATTTCCTTACGATTTGCTGAAAGGTTGTACCAAATTACAAATTTAAGAACCCTGAAATATTTCAGTTTTTCCAAATCGGCCTCTTTTGTTTCTTCAGCCCACAGGATATTTGAAACCTTTGTAATAATTCCATTGAAGACTTTCTTAAATTGCTACAATGTGCATCTGAAGGACCTTTCACGACAACGCATTCACGAAAAAATCAATTCCATTTGCAATCTTAGTTCCCACTGTATGAAAAATAAATCAAAACTGCACTTAGCGGTTTTCACAGGAAATATTGTGTAATATTGCACAAATTGCATCCAAGTCCCCTCTTAAAGGTCCTAACCACAAAAGCAGAACGAAACGCCCCCCCCCCCTCCCCTCCCCAGTAGAGAATAGCTTCATATGCTTGTGTAATTATTTGACATATCTGTATGTCGTCACGAGCAGGTCCAGGAAGGGTGGGTACGTGCTTACTCCACGATGGCAAAGTTCGCATTTATAAATGCACAAAGCATGGGTAACTTAGCTGCTGAATGGGTGTATTTTCAGGTTGAAAAGGGGAAACTAAATAAGTCAGGGACCTCTTGATTCGATGCTGGCTGCGTTTTCATCATTTGTGACCGTGACATCAGATTTTATTGACCGATTGAAGCTCAGCTTTGCGGACTTAAAAAAATGCAGTACAGATCGTTTTACACATAAGGTACTAAGAGTGTTTAGATCGCACATTATGGTCTTGCAGACTCACATGGTATGCGCTGGAACAATAAACTAGGGTACTCTAGATAACGATAAGTTGTCAGACAGCTGTGGGAGGGGTTAGAACAGTGCTTCTCAACCTTTATGATCCACTTCCCCACTTGGGAAAAATTTTTCCGCCATGCACCCCTTGTACTATAAAACATCAAATTACTAAAAACTAGAACATGCTATACTTAGGTTTGTTTCAAACTTATATTTAAAGAACACTCGCCACAGATTTGCACACAAGCATACAACTAGAGAGCTGATGTTTAGAATATCTCTCTAAACACCAACCACGTTCAGTTATACACGCTATATTCTGACTGATGGCTACTGGTCAAATGAAGCTAAGAATTTTCAATTCTGAGTATGAAAACTCAATTCATGCAAACTTTCCCCTATTCACAAAATCCCAATTTTCCAAATTTCACCCCCGAGCATTTCAAATTCACTCCTGGGGGTGCACTTGGACCCCGCTTGAGAAGCACTGGGTTAGAAGTATGTGAAGCTGGCCGGGAGAAATGGAACCGTCTGGATGATGAGTAACTGACTTCTAATATTTGATATCAGATATGAAAAAATAAATTTGCTCTTGGGTTTGGAGGAGAAATTATCCAAGTAAGAAAAGCTGAAATCTTTATGCTTTGACGATGGCAGTTACACGTCACATATTTAACGATTGCGTAGAAAACATTGCAACTGAATATACGTTGGCAAGCAGATATAACAGGATTTTAAAATTCGACACCGAGAAGTATAATTAAAGGCGATGAGTGGTGTTCTGCAATAGAAGGTCTGTAGCTGGACAATCTTCAAAGAGGAGGGGCATCCTGGGATCTCCAGCCTGAGTGGTTCTGTTGGCAATTCCCCACTGTTGTCAATTAAAAATTTTTACAAGAGTAACTTTTTATTCTCTAGAGTTGGCATTTCTTTCATGACGCAAACAGGAAACGAAACATAAAAATTAGGATTTATTATAAAAAATTTTTCTGTCACTTGGACTTTTAATTTAAAGTTTGGAATGTAACAAGTATATCATTTAGAGCTACATGACATAACCTGCATTAAACATAACATGCAAAGAAACCATGAAAAACAATGTTTCAAGTTTGTAGAAAGGGGAGGAGGGAGTTTGGGCCAAACAACCTTAGTCTTTTGTCTCCATCCCCTGAGATTCAATTTGCTATTGACTTAATACATCTTAACACATTTGGCCCCCTGAAAATTTCCTCCACCCCTGGAAGCTTAGCTCATCCATGCCTTTCTTCAGTTTCTGTATTTTCTCTGGCTACAGGTCTCCAATATTTGCAACGTTTTTTAACACCAACATGTCGAATGGAAAATCTCTACATTAAAGGACCAATTCTCTCGCCCCAAACTACAATTCTTGTAGGGGTATACCAAAATTTTCCAATTGGCCCAGCTCTTTGATTGACAGATAATTCAAACAATACAGAGTACCAAAGCTTATATTACACAGCATGAATTGTACTGAGAGTGTTTTGATCATACACATGGAGTTTTTCTATATTCACCCTGAAGCAATAAAACTGAGATGGTGTCTGGATGAGGATGAATTACAGATAATTGTGGGAGGGGCTTAAGAAAGAAGGTTAGGAGAAGTTGTACTGTTTGGGGCGAGAGAATTGGGCCTTTAAGGAACAAAGTACTAAGAATGTTAACACCCTTCTTATACATCACAACCCTTATTCTTCCTTACCTCACTTAGTAATGCTGCCTAGGCAGTGCATTACCAACTAAGCTCCATCGTTCCATTTCAGAAAAGAATCAAACCTCATCTCCATCATGCATTAACTAGCCAAATTCCATTACATCTAAATTTTGGCTGGAAATATTTTGATTTAAACAATTTAAAAGTTTAATAAACTTGCTGGGAATTTGCTGTTACCATCATCCCAAATTGCATGTGATGAATGAAATCAAAATGTCATCAAAAACCATGTATTACCATACATGAATTAACTTAAAGAATCCAAACACAGAATATCCTAAACTTTCTATTGATACAACTACCTAATCTGCTTTCGTTTCTTCTTGACAAAGGAAATTTTCATTTTTTTTTTGTCACATTTCCATCTTTGGGCACATAAACCACATTATGACTTAACAATATCCATGCTGGACAGAAGGCACTTGCAGGATTTGAAACTTTTTCATAAATGCAGGCGTATTTTGAGTGGAGGGGGAACAATATTGAATTGGAGTTTGGCAAACGAAAGCGCTTTGGTAGGAGATTGGTTGTTTTGCCAGGATTTGTCTGATTTGTCTGATTTTATGTAAACATTAAATGGCCAAGTACAACTGCTACTGTTCAATAAGAGAGTTTGGTAATTCATTGCTGCATGGAATTGTAGGGCACAGTGTGGGATATACAAACAGAGCTCAGCACATAGTGTACAGCTGTCACTTGTTGCCATCAGTACCTGCATACAACACTATTTAAGTGTCTAGCCAACCTAAACGAAAAGAGGGGTCTCAGTGCTACTGTATGGCAGATTAAAAAGCAAATTTTTTTTTACACCAAAGAGACAATTTACACACAATCCACTGTACAAAACTGCACTTGAGATCCCTCCTTATGTTATGGATGGATTAAGAAAGAATGATTCCACCAAATTTTCATGTGAACTCAAATATTGGAATACATGTTTTAGGTACTGGATTGGTTTGTTTATCCTGACCTTTTGGACCATGTGCGCATGTGCATAACAACTAAAATGAATTACTGAACTGGCTTGTAGTGTATAACCATCTGATTTCACTACTTCAGAGCAATGGAGCCATTTTCACAAGTTTTGAAGTGGTGCAAAAGCTCCATCAACACTTCACAAGCTCAATGGAATGCAGGGCTCCAAATAACCAACAGCATGATGACCATGGCCGTAAGGCCCTTTATGATGGCCATGATGCCCCTCAGTAAATGTCCATTGAAAAAACATAGACCCGCGGCCATTTTGCTCATTTTGGCCAAGCCCTTTTTCAAGCTTAATTGAAGTCCTGGAAAAGCAGCATTACAGGTATTTGCTACTGTACTTGTAACTCAGTACTTGCTGTATGTTTGATTTGAACACTGCTCTGGTGTAAATGATGAGCATAAAACCAAAGGAATTTAAAAGAATGCTTGCTACTTTCGAATGTCAAATGTCAAACGTCCAATGATATTTTTACTAGCACAAAAAATGACAAATTTCCTTCAAAGTGTAAACTGTCCTCCCAAAAAACCATGAAATGCCTCAGTTTTGGATCCTCAAGACTCTTAACATTTTTTTCAAGGTGTTTTTCATCGAGTATGGACGGAAAGTTAAACAAAATCAAGGTGCAACTATTTCTCTGTATGCAGGTTGAACTAAAAGGGGCATATAATTCCTATGCAACTTTGATCAAAGGGGAGGTTGGGAGTTCAAGTGCTGGCCAGGTCATACCAAAGACTTCAAAAATGGAACCTTCTGCCATTGTGTTGGTGCTCAGCATAAACAATGGAAAACAAGCCAGTGAGCCACAACTGCAAAAAGGCTGAGGCTGGCTCAACTTGAACCAACTGGTTTGAAACTGGGCCGTAGAACTCCATCTAACTAACTAACTTGATCAATCGGACATGAAAATGCCAACATAAGTCCTTTTTTGAACAGCAACTACAAAGAATTGTGGGACAGAATTTTGGTTAAAATCATTTTGCCATTTGTCATTGAAAAAAGAAATATATATGTAGACTAAAATTCTATCTCATAATCCTAGATGTCTATGTAAATACCCTTTGCAAGAGGGTCTAAACTTGTACCGATCAAGTGTATACAAATTAGGCAGTTCTCCTGATCTTCAATTCTCTTCTGTAAAGACCCACACACGTATGCACACACAGCACATATGCACACTCAATACCCTATCAGGACATGAGCACAGTTCCTGGTGAGGGAGTCATTAGAATTGCACTCATCCCCAAACCTTCTATACTTACAGCCATTTATTTTTGATTCCTTGCCGTAGGCAGGCAAGGAATCTATGCGATGGTGATGTCGTGTGTATGTGTGTGTGTGTGTGTGCGTATGTGACGCTTTGGCTTGTAAACACGATATCTCAAGAAGGGCAAGTCCGAGGGATCTCATACTTGGCATGTGGATTGCCCATATTGAGTAGATGATCCCTATTGTTTTTGGTGGACGTCAAAGGTCACTTGGGGTCACGAGAGGTCAAAAGGTCAAAATCTTGTAAACACGATATCTCGAGAACGGTACATGTGACTATGCTCATATTTGGTGTGTGGGTTGGTCATATTGAGTAGATGATCCGTATCGATTTTCTTGGAGGTCAAAGGTCATTTGGGGTCACGAGAGGTCAATAGGTAAATTCCTTAGAAATTGCTTGTAAACACGGTATCTCAAGAAGGGTAAGTGTGACTAATCTCATATTTGGTGTGTGCATTGGCCATATTGAGTAGATGATCCCTATTGTTTTTGGTGTATATCAAAGGTCATTTGGGGTCACGAGAGGTCAAAAAGTCAAAACTTCGTAAACATGATATCTCGAGAACGGTACATGTGACTATGCTCATATTTAGTGTGTGGGTTGGTCATATTGAGTAGATGATCCCTATTGTTTTTGGTGGAGGTCAATGGTCATTTGGGGTCACAAGAGGTCAAAAGGTCAAAACTTCGTAAACACGATATCTCGAGAACGGTACATGTGACTATACTCATATTTGGTGTGAAGGTTGGTCATATCGAGTAGATGATCCATATTGTTTTTGGTGGAAGTCAAAGGTCATTTGGGGTCACGAGAGGTCAAAAGGTCAAAACTTCAGAAACACAATATCTCGAGAACGGTACATGTGACTATACTCATATTTGGTGTGTAGGTTGGCCATATTGAGTAGATGATCCCTATTGTTTTTGGTGTAGATCAAAGGTCATTTGGGGTCACGAGAGGTCGAAAGGTCAAAACTTCGTAAACACGATATCTCGAGAACGGTACATGTGACTATGCTTATATTTGGTGTGTGGGTTGGTCATATCGAGTAGATGATCCATATGGTTTTTGGTGGAGGTCAAAGGTCATTTGGGGTCATGAGAGGTCGAAAGGTCAAAACTTCGTAAACACGATATCTCGAGAACGGTACATGTGACTATGCTCATATTTGGTGTGTGGGTTGGTCATATCGAGTAGATGATCCATATTGTTTTTGGTGGAGGTCAAAGGTCATTTGGGGTCACGAGAGGTCAAAAGGTCAAAACTTCATAAACACGATATCTCGAGAATGGTACATGTGACTATGCTCATATTTGGTGTGTGGGTTGGTCATATTGAGTAGATGATCCCTGTCGATTTTCGTGGAGGTCAATGGTCATTTGGGGTCACGAGAGGTCAAAATCTTGTAAACACGATATCTCGAGAACGGTACATGTGACTATGCTCATATTTGGTGTGTGGGTTGGTCATATTGAGTAGATAATCCCTATTGATTTTCGTGGAGGTCAAAGGTCATTTGGGGTCACGAGAGGTCAATAGGTAAATTCCTTAAAAATTGCTTGTAAACACGGTATCTCAAGAAGAGTAAGTGTGACAAATCTCATATTTGGTGTGTGCCTTGGCCATATTGAGTAGATGATCCCTACTGTTTCTGGTGTAGATCAAAGGTCATTTGGGGTCACGAGAGGTCAAAAAGTCAAAACTTCGTAAACAGGATATCTCGAGAATGGTACTTGTGACTATACTCATATTTGGCCAGTGTGTTGGCCATATTGAGTAGATGATCCCTATTGTTTTTGGTGGAGGTCAAAGGTCATTTGGGGTCATGAGAGGTCAAAAGGTCAAAACTTCGTAAACACGATATCTCAAGAGTTACATGTGACTGTGCTCATATTTGGTGTGTGGATTGGTCATATTGAGTAGATGATCCCTATTGATTTTCTGAAAGGTCAAAGTTCATTTGGAGTCAGCATGTTCAAAGCCTGACAAGCTTTCCTGCACAGTCTTTCAAGAAATGTCACTTGTAGGGTCCTGTAACTTGTCCTGTAGATGGCACATAGTGAATACATGGTCCCAGAAGTTTTTGGTGGAGGTCAAATGTCATTTGGGTTCACAACGGGCAAGGGGGATCTCAATGTAGGAAGATTGGATGCCTTGCATGTGTACTTTGTGGGCACATTATGGAGCCCTGTTTATTGAAAAACATTGCCAAGCAATGTCAACGTGAAAAAAGGCCTTACATTTCAGCGGCAAGGAATCACTAAGCCTCTTGGCTTTCTGGTTCAAATTTCAGAATAACTTTTAGCAGCATGATATTCAAAATTCACCTATATGCTTAAAAACAATATCAAGATATCAATTAAATGGCCTCTCCATGTTTAAGGATGTGTCAAGGCTTTTTCTACTATCAGGCAATTTGGTTGCTACCTCATGGGAAAATCTAGACTTGCCCCAAGTCTCTCGAGATGTTCCCTCCCAGCTGTAAGGATTCTCCGCTGTCACTATTCCTCTCTCTTTTGACCTCTCCCAATGCACCTCTGCAGACAAACCAACTTCTCACGTTCTCCACTTTCCACTTCGACTCGTTATAATGCCAATACACACTGTGCTAACCAACCCACATAGACCAACACACCTCGACCGATAATGCCGGCTAACAAGTTCTTACACTCACCGTTTTGAATGTTTCGACACTTGACCATTGTAACGATCATGCATGGCAGATTCCTGTTTATACGCTGTGCACATATCACCCAGCAAAGAGCTGGCTTGCTCGAGAGACTTGTAGCTTTTGCAACCAGGGATGTAGAATTTTGGGCAGTCCGGTTTTAATCACTAATCTCTGTAGCCAATGAAAAGCTTACTATATGTAAACAGACAGAATGACGCACCATTCATCACACGATGATCTTAATGAATATCCAGCAAAAGTCACACAATGCCGAAGCTGATTGGATGATAGAGTAACCTATCTTGAAAAATATTCATCTGATTTCTAAGATGAATAAAACAATAAAGAAGTTAAAAATGATGACATAAACAGTTGCAAAAGATACAAGTCTCTCACAGCAGGCAGCAAGTTTAATCTGGCCGCTCAGCAGGCTCGAGTGTGTGAGTTGTGTACAGTCTTCGAGAACAGTTGTAAACAGGTGTTACAGCACTTGCTCGTGGAAGTTGCAGCAACGGGCAGTGAGAAGTAATTTGAATGGTTGCATTGGAGCACAATGCGATGGAATCACCATGAAGAATAGGAACAGAAATAAAATGAAAGGTGGATGGAAGGATTATGTGAGAGACTTGTGGTTAGTCTAGGGAAAATCTACATGGGAAAAATATTAGAAATTTGATCCTGCCAAATGCAAACTATATGCTGAGAGAATTCACAATAATACTTTGATAGAATGGAATTGACAGACTAATCATCTCTGGCACACACCTGAAAGAGTGTGCTTTGGCCAAGTCATTCCCAGACCATGACTTCAAATCCAAATCTGGCTTTTACTAAAAAATGCTAAGGAAAGGAAAGTTTGAAAATTTTTGAAAATTCCAACACCCAAAGTTTTGTATGGTCTTATTCACTGGTTTTGAAAATGTGGATTTAGGTTTGATCCTTACTACTGTAGCTTGCAAAAGTTGGGTCGGTGTGAAAAATGCATCTCAACTCACAGCTCTTTATAATACCTAACTCTTCTCCTCCACACCATGCATTAGTCTTCCATAATTAGTAAACATTCATGTCTTTTGAATATTCATTAATGCAAAGGCACATACCACACATCAATTGAGATAATCCATTGAATGGACCGACTTTCATGGTTAAGCATATTAACAGGTGACTGCCTCCCAACTTGGCATACTGACCCACTGCACATATGCATGTTTATATTCATTTATTCAACATGCATATACTTCATCAAGCTTTAAGTGCAACCCGAATGTATTCATAAATATGCAACAGCTGTTGGAAACCATACATAATATTGCATCTGAGCTGCATCTGACCTATCACCTCAGCTGTTGGTATCTGTTGTCAATGAACTCTTCTCTGTTTGGGTTCAGGATATCATCAAACTCTTGCAGGTGAAATTTCATGACTTGCTGCCTACTCATCACCTTCAGAGCAAAAAATCCAATGGTGATTTCAGACAGCAAAAATATCAAGAAGACGATATGGACTCCAATCTCGGAAGGAGTGGGTTTTGCTCCTCTAGCAGCCAGTAAGAAAACACACAAAGGAAGCTGAAGTACTAAAGTGAGTAACCAAAACCCTGCCAACTCTGGAACCTGAATAAAATCAAAAAAAAAAAAAAAAGAAGAAGAAAATTAAACAAGAGCCCAATGGGCACTGTGGTTCCTTGCTGGATATGCTGAGGATTGTATGGCCAGTAGAAAAGCTGATAAATTGACTTCCAAACTAGAGCTAGGCAAAAGCTCATACCCAATGTTTGAAATATCTTTACAAGGGGTATTTTAGTACTAATATTCCATGAAATCAAAGATTTAATTTTTAAGGCCTTACTAAAATTCAGCTTGCAATACTTGGCAATCCTTCAAAAATATTTCCCCATTTCAAGGTGTATTTTGGCTTGTAATCAAACTTGATATTATCACCAATTAGCAATACACGTGGTCAGAGAGAGAAAAGTTAAGTTATTTTTACCTGCTCTCAAACAAAACTTGCTATTACTTCCAAAAAATCTACCATTTGCCCTGTTTGCTATCCCTATACAGAAAACAGGGTTTATTCAGCAATTAAACAGAGAACAAGTGTTTAACAAGGTGTGATAATAGAATGACCATTGGGTCACCTTATTGAGCACATTAAGAGATGTAATCCATACACTGCTTCCACTGGCAGAGACCAGTTTAAAATAGTGTGACATGTGCTCATTGAAATCTACAAATTTCAGTTACAGTATTTTGCCCTCTTATAACTTCAAATGATCCAAAATCTGTGTACAACCTGAAGGAAGCATTATTGAATGAACAAAAAAGGCCAAATTTCTAAGCTTATTGGCTGTGTAAGCTGATTTAATGCAAAACCAAGTGAAGTAAAAAATCTTTGAAACCTATCATTATCTTGCTTACAAGACTTTCTAAATAACATTTTCAGTGGTTGACCTTCAGTGACTTTGTTGACCTTTGACCTAACCCAAACACAAAATGATTTGAAATGTGTCCTTTTTACCTTAAAATATACTGTGTTAAAAATATTTTCAGTGCTTGACCCCTGGTGACCCCACATGACCCTTGACCTTCACCAAACATAACAGATTTCATCCTTACACCCTAATAAATCCACACACCAAGTATGGCATCTATTTAAGTTTCCTACCTTGAAATATCTTGTTGAGAAGGATTTTAATTTTTGACCCCTGGTGACCCCATAATAAATGACCTTTGACCTCCACCAAACAAAGCAGGATTAATCTTTGTACCATAACACATTTATGTATAAAGTATGATGTCTATCCAAGCTTCCTACCTCAATATACAACTTGTTTACAGATTTTAGTTTTTGACCTCTGGGGACCCCAGATGACCTTTGACTTCTCACCCAAACTTACAGGTTATTCTTTATGAAATAATGCATCCACATATTACATATGAGATCTATCTAAGCTTCCTACATTAAGATATCATTTTTTAAAAAGGTTTTTAGTATTTGACCTCTGTTGACCCCAAATGACCTTTGACCTCTACCAAAAAACAATAGGGCACACCTTCTCAGTAGGGCAGATTTACCAAGTTTCAGTTTAATCCAACTTTCCGTTGTAAAGTTATGGCGTACCTAAGCAAGTGTCACTGACACACACATGCACAAAAGCACACACATACACACCCACAAATGCCAACCTGACTGCATTGGTTCCTTTCTCTAATGCAAGAAACCAAAAATTAGAGTGTAACATTCACAATGTTGTTTACACTTTGCAAAAGCTGTGGTGCAGTAGCCATGTTAATTTTTCCTTATGCGCTCATTCCCCCATGTAGGCGTACTTTAATCCACTCCTTTATATGTCTAACAAATGCGATCTCAACACCAACCAGAGGTTTGCTATTATATGCAAGAGACAAACTGTTACTAAATTTATTGTTGATAAATTTGCAGTCTCCCACAGAACTACACTACTGCAAGCACAGACCTCAAATGAGATGAGAAGATAGTGATCAAAATTCAAATTCAACAGAGACTTCCATTACGAGGATGAACACAAACATTATAGTGACTGTTTCAAGAGTTGTGATTGTCTGATTAGCTACAATGAGTTCTGTGAAATTTCATCAAAGAATATTTTCATCACTGCAAACATTGTTGTTCATTTGCAAATAGTTTGTATTACCCAACTGGCAGTGTTTAATATGCTACGCTTCTATGGCATGATTTTGATGCAATCTCTTGTCAATTTGATGTGGTGATGTTTGTGGGAAAAAATGAAAAAAGAGGGTGTAATTTTTTCGCACATTGGATGTGTGTGCATTTCCACAAAACTAAAATTTCCAATTTTCTCATACTGAGTGTATTGACCAAATGCACAATATTTTGAGGAAACAGTGGTAACTGGTCCTGGTACTTAAGTACAGTACTTTACCCTTTCTTGTAAGTTTCCAAGGTATCCCAGATAAAGTCGCATGGCTTCTGTCCCACTGATAACGATGTAAATTGTGATGCTTACAAACTGGAACAGCTGTGTAAGGTACTGGAACTGTTTGAAAAGAAAATACAACAGATTCATATTATAGTAAGTATATACTGTACAATGAGCCATGGCAAAAACAGAAAAAATTCAGATTCTGATTTGATTTTCATGATGTTTTATTTAAATCTTCTCCATCACTGGTTGGGAAGAACCCATAGTTTGTTACAGTAGGTTAGGTTAGATGGAGTTTTACCACCCAAAGTTTGTTAACATGTGTTAATACTGTATGATTTCTACTGCAGGTATATGAAAACTAAATTTGTACTACTTATTTTGTGACATCACATCAACAAACAGCTGTTATTGATCTACCAGTGTCTGATAAAAGATGTCTTTTCCATGTGACATCACATAACATAACATAACATAACATAACAGGTTGAAGGGCAAAGGAGGGCCAAAGCCCCATAAGATGCCCTGAAGTCCAGGCCCAAATCAATTAACTTTTCGAAGATCCAATGCCAGAGTGAGTGTGGATGAACACCGGCGAACTTCGCCTTCTCTTTTCGACTAGTGCTCAGAGGTAACGAGGCAGGCGTGTAGTAATAGCTCCCAATCCTGCTCCCGGGACCGCCATTTAACGTCCCCATCCGACGGACGGACATCCTCTGATGCAGATCATATATATTTACACTTGTTGGTAAATCGTTTGTGTTCATTCTGTTCAACCAGAGATGGGAAACATTTTAACAAAAACTCACAAAAAATTGACAGGGAATCTGATCCCAGTTTATGGTAGAGAATTTAACGGAACACCAATAATAATGTAAGTGAAAATTTAAATATAAGAAATTCTGCATCGCATCCACAGAACCCATTCTGGATTTTGTATAGATCATCCTATAAAAAAAGAACCCCTCAAGAAGTGGTACAGTAACAATGGTAACGATTCTCATTCACCACTAAAATTATAAAAGGTTTCATTGATTACCGTCCTGGTGAAAGGATAGATCTCTATAGAGAGTTGCATGGGTAGTAACCATCTCCTTTGAAAATCTTTTTGGGAAAGCAAAAAGATGCAATATGGTGGTATAATGTGACACATTTCTTTTTTAATCAAGATAACTTTTTTCACAAAGGACTCCCACAAGGAAAGAAAGAGGTGATTTTACCCCTACCAAAACACTCATGATTTTTAAAATTAGAGGAGACCATGCCATTTATGGGTAACATAATTAGGCTGAAAATTCCTTCTACTGTATGTTAAGTCCCATAATAAAAAGACTTCAATTATCAATGACTCCAGAAATACAAAATGCCTCACAGAAGTTCTTCATAGATCCCTCAATTAAAATTGATCCTAAAATGATGCAGCTGTTACTTGACTTTACCTCACAATTATCCAGGTAAAAAGCAATATTAAAAATTTTAAATTCAAATTAAATATCATACTCACTTTTAATGACAGCATCACCACACAGGTCAGAAGCCAAAAGGGGAAGAAGTAGACATTGAAATACAATGCTATCTGCAATGGAAGGCTTGTTACCAATTCATTTCCTATTGAAATAAAAAAAAAACATAAAAAAGAGATATTTTTACTCTTTACATTAAAACAAGTAAGCTTTGGGAAACACCACAGGTTGTAGCTGTAAGGGTCGGTGAGGGACAGTAACAACTTGAACTTGATAAACCATACAGTACTGTACTTGAGATGAAATAAAATCCTTCTGACCCTCTCAAATTCACAGGTTTACAATAAGTAAGCCACAAATTTACCACCAGTTCTCTGAACCAGTAATTTTAAAACTTGTCCAAGCCAAAATTTATCTGTACACTCCAAGCCAACTGCTGGTGTTGCTATGATTAAATGGTCATTAATGCAATTTGAGTCCCACACTCATATTTTTCTAGCTCTACAACATTTAAATATTTTTGATAATACTTAAAGGGGCTTATTGAATTGATATTAATTAACTTGGTGGAAGAGTCTTACGATACTGCTACATGCAAATGCTTACAATTGGCATGAATTACTACAGTTAAGTTTCATGTCCAATAGTTTACAGAAAAGGTGAAAAGTTTGAATTTTGTGGTGTCCTGACTAGTCAGGGTGCATTCCATGTAAAGCCCACACTAAAGGTATGCCAAGGTTAACAATGCTACATAGCATTCCTTTAGTGTACATTGGCAATGCATACATGTACAAACTTAGCAATCCCTACTCGATCGTATATACAGTGCTGTATGTAGGATATGGGGGATATGGGGATTGTCTTAGTTTGACCATTTGTCATTGATATGTGAACAAAACTTAACACCTTTGGGAAAATTTGTTGAATTTCATGAACTAACACAATGAGCCACTCTGCCACTTAAAAGGTACTCCATTCCTTCATATTTTTTTTTCAACTTAGATAATTTGATACTGTACAGTATGCCTTAAAGAAACTGAAATAACAACCATCTTGCAGAAAACTGGTTGTCTTGTGGAAAATCCCATACTCCTGATTTTTTCAGTATTTTTTATTTTATTTAAGATTCGACTGGCATGTAGGCCTATGTAGGCCTATTGGTCACGGTGTGTTCTAGTACTGTAGCTAATTGTATAATCCCTGACACACCACAAAGTGTGCAGGAATCTACAACATGGTATTTTCTATTTTTAGCTTGATTCTAAAAACTGAATGAAACAGCCTAGTGGGTTTCCTCAAATTCTGCATTCCCAACCTGTAGCGTGAACACTGGTTGGCACTGATTCCTCTAAGAAAATATACATTGGGCCAATTAATACACTCAGTATGAGAAAATTTGACTGATATGAAGACTACTGTAATAGCTTTCAAGATTGAAAGTGGAGTCAGAGTTGCAGTGACAGCAGCAGTCAAGATATGTTTGAAAGTGGAGTCCATGCCACAGTGACAGCAACTGTCAAGATTGAAAGTAGTAGAATCAGAGTCACAGTCAGTCACAGCCACTGTCAAGTATGAAAGTAGTAGAGTCAGAGTCACAGTCAGTGACAGCCACGGTCAAGATGTATTTGAAAGTGGAGTCAGAGTCATTGTGACAACAGCTGTCAAAATGTGCAGTATTTGAAAGTGGAGTCTGTGTCACAGTGGATATTGTAGCTCTGCTAATACAGTAATGACCATCCAATGGGGGAACTGAATTTACACAGGCCTACAGGGCAACTCCCAAAGACCTTATTCCAATATAAAAGAGGGCACTTCAAAACTGCAACCTAGGAAGGATTATTTCCTGTATAAGCTACAACCCCAGGAGTGAAACATTACCATGGAGGAGCTCATTGATCACATCACATCACATCACATCACATCAACTTTGATGTTGCTGGCCAAAGGCCAATTCATCGCTCCAAAAGAAAGGAAAACCAATCCATATAGTGACAATAAGTACTGCTTAGAAATTAATACTTATAATTAAATAATCCAGGCAATTTCTTCCAATAAGTATCCAATCTACCTTTCAATATATCTACAGTTTAAGAGGTTGCTACATCATCTGGTAAAGTATTCCAGTGATCAATTGAACGCTGAGTAAAGAACTTTTGCTGCAATAAAGATTTAAACCTGGATTTAACAATCTTATATGTACAGTATGCCCTCTTGTAACAGAACATGCTGGTACTAATTCAAACAGCCTGTGGTCAGTAGTAATCAGTCCATGGAAATACTTACACCTGAAAAACATGTCACCTCTCAGACGCCTTTGAGTAAGTAAAAACAAATTCAAATTTCCAAGTCTCTCCTCATATGGTAACTCACTTAATCCAGGCACTAACTTAGTTGCTCTACGTTACACAGATTCAATAGCTTCTACTTCACGTGTGTAAAATGGTGACCAGGCAGGTAATCCATATTCCAAAACAGGTCTTACTACAGCTTTATACAAAAGCATAATTGTTGCTCTATCCAAAAACCTAAATGACCTCCTAATTACACCAAGAATACAGTTTGCTTTTGTGATAATCTGAGCAACATGCTCCCTGAATACAAGATCTCTATCGACAATAACTCCAAGATCTTTCTCTGAAGTCACAACGTCTAGACTATTGTAACGTGAGTTCTAGGCCAACATTAGAGTTAACGCAAAAAGAAGACTCCCTGCAGACAGAAAAATATTATAAGTTGAGATGAAAGGTTTATTGTATACAAGCAGCTTGAGAGTAAGGGTCTCTGAACTGCACAAAGTCTGGATTAGGAATCATACATGAAAAGAACAAGTGCATACTTTATAGAAGTAAAGAGATGAAAGGGGGCAACGAACTGTATATGAGTCAATTGCTTAATAGGTGGATATACAGGATAAAGGAGAAACACATGAAGAGGGCTATGACTATAAACTGACTTGGCAGAGGACGGGGTAGCTCTGTGGTTGAGCAACAACAAAAATATGAAATAATTGAATGAAAAAGAATAAAAATTGTGTGCACAAAACTTCAACTGAATGAATGAAAATTGTTTGCAAGAAAATGAAACAAAATGCAAATGCATTTCAACATGATATTTTCAACTTAAAATACCAAATCAACTCAAAAACATTATGAGAACATCAGTGCACTTTGGATTATTGTGAAGGCTACCAAAGAGCAACCACAGATTATTTCATATCTGCAATGATTATTTTTACTTCACATCCAACTAACAAATCTTCATAATGACGTCAAATATGATAAACAAAATGTGACAGTAGCATTACTCTCAAATTTCATTATTATCATTCATATAATGTAACTCAAATCAATCAAATAAGGTTTGCTTCATAGGCATCAACAAAATGAAAAGTACACTTTACACAATAAACATTTGAAAATTTGTGCAAACTAAATTTTACCTTTGAAATATACACAATAAATGAAATAAATTCTACCTGTACATTATATACTTAAGCTGTGAATACTTTCTTCACTTCAGTAATTGACATGTAGACTTCTAAAATGATCTACTCAAAAATATGACTTGTTTCAACTCAAGTTGATCAACATACATCAACAAATCTCAATGTAATCTTTGCTACAAAAATTTATTTTTACTCTTACTTTCTCGGACACCTGGTCGAGAAAAGTTGATTTAATATCCTTTCGGGACTACCCGTAATTTGAACTTTGAGTTCAAGCAAAGTATCAATGATGTCATTATGACCTGAGTAGTGATCAACATTCCACCAAAATATGTGTGGGCTGTTCTTAGTTTGTTTACCGGAAATAGTTTGAAAGTGAAAGGAGTACTTGTAAATGTCCTGGAGAGTATCTTGCACAAATTATTTCAAATCCTTGTTATTTTGGACTTTGACGATAATTTAAGTGTCGTTCGATATCATTTGAAGATAAGGGTACTAGAGATGCTAAGTTTTTATTCACGTCTTGACATTTAATATATGGGGTTAGATCAATAGGTGGTACTTTTGCTATGCATAATACATCTGATGGGTAAATTTTCTTGAGTACATTTTTGTTTTCATCACAAAATTGCACTGTTTCAGGTAAAAGGGAAACATTAAGGGACTCATTGTTGTTATGGCTGCTTCTTAAAGCATCCTTTAATTTTTCTACTGTGTCAGTAGAGTCTTTTTCTTTTTGTTTTTGTAATACTTTCTTAAGTTTATTAATAGTTGTGATGTTCTGCTTTTCGTTAGAAGCATGAAAGTAACATGGCTTTAATCGATTAAAATGAAATACGTCATGTAAAACTTCACCATTGAGGGTTGATAACAAATAATGAGTTCTATCTAATGCTTGATGGATAACTAAAGGACCGCACCATTCGGCGTTGATTTTCCTTGAATTCGACTATACGGCCGAAGAGGTGGGCTTATACAAATAAACTAACTGTCCTTGAGTGTACATTGGGCCTTTGCTAAGCTGATTGCTTACCTTAACATTCTGACTATTTTGTTTACTCTTTTGTAGTTCTAACATTGAGCGAGAAAGGTGGTCAAAACGTTGTTTAAGTAAAGTGACGTATTCTTGATAGGAATGAGCTAAACCTGAAGTAGGGTCAAATGTTACCTTTGTTAAATCTGCTGGCTTTCGTCCAAAAACTAATTCAAACGGACTGTGATCACCTTAATGAGAAGAACTGAAAGAATTGTAGGCGTAACATACTGTAGGAACAAAACGTACCCAATCATTACCGAATTGGTTTATATTTACTTTCAAAAAATTCGAGACAGTTTGAATGTGCCTTTCAACTTGAAGGCTACCATGGTTGCATACACTAGCTTACAGTTTTGTGTTCAATTCCTAATGTTTTACAAAGAAGGTCAAGCAATTTACCAGTGAGAGAAGTTGCTGCATCGGTTATAAGTAAAGATGGTGGTCCACATAACTATACAACTTTTTGAATAAGGGCTTCACATATAGTCTGTGCATCAATGCGATATAGTCTGGTATTCGTGGAAAATATTGTCTCAGCTCATCTGTTTTACCACGAAATTGCTGACAACGTAAAAAAGCTTGTACATAACTGGAAATTCTTTGAAACATATTACGAAAGTAGAATGTCTTACAAATGGTTAAATAAGTGCGCATTACACCTTGGTGATTACTTAAAAGGTTGTCATGATACTTAGAAATAATGCTTTCAACTATTGTTTCTGGAATGACAAGTTGTAAGGTAGATCTGTCTAACTTATTAGCAGTGTCAAATAAAAGACCATTACAAAGAATGTATTGTTCTGATTGAAAACGAATAGATCGGACTGACTTAGCTTTAGAGGGCAATATACGTATCATGGGCTAGATAATCCTAGATTGGTTTAAAATAAGGGTCTGTCTCTTGAAGAATTCGTAAATTATTCGCGTCCAAGTGTAAATTGTAATCCTGAATAATTTTCTTTTGAATTTTCCTCATAATTTTGTCTAATTCCTGTTGCTTAGGAATATGTCTAGTCGCAAGGTTGTCGATTTGGGAAACAAGGGGTGTTGGTGGGATGTACAAGTCTGGGGGAGGTTCACAAGTAGTCTCTGTCACTGGTGGTTTATCCACAAGTCTTAGTTCGGGCAAAACATTCGAAGATTCAGTAGAGGGACATACAATTAAATTTGGGGGAGAACAGACAACAGAACTTGAGACAGATGGCAAAGGACCGGTAACGGTGTGAGGTGATTTCGCACGGACTTCCGGTGGGGTGCGTCATGATGGTTTACCTACATTTTGGGAAGTTGTGCGGGCTGAACGGGAAGGAGGATTGGACCTAGAGGCTTTGCGTGTACTTCTATTGGTTTCATTTTGCGGTGAAAATAGATCGGGGACTTTAATACCAAGTGATCTAGCTTTTGATCTAGTCATGACAGGATTGATACTTTCTTCACTACTATCATTTGATTCAGACATATTAAACGTTTATACTGGGACAACTTGATCAATTTCTGAGTAGTCATCTTTTGGGGCACGCAAAAGAAAATCTGCAAGGGGTATATCAGATCCCCTCTGATACTTTACACAAATGGCATAGTCAGATAATCGAGAAAGAAGTTTGCGTAATCGAGCTGTAGGTGGTTCTTGTTTAGATTTCATGAGTTGTACTAAAGCTGAATGGTCTACAACAGCGTCAAACTCACAATGGCTTCATAAATACTTAAATGCTGTGATGTTAATAAGGAGACCAAACATCTTTAATTCAGTTACACTGTAACGCTTGCATGCTTCGGAAAGTACCTTTGAATAATAACCTATGATATGTTCGTGTCCTTCACATTTTTGTGTGAGGTACAAACCGGTAGCATTCCTTGAAGTGTCACTGTACAATGTAAATCTACCTACTTTTCTAGGCATGTGTAGAATTGGGGGTTGAGTCATCAACTCTTTAATGGTATCAAAGGCTTTTTGATGCTCGTCGGTCCATTTAAAATCTGATTTCGGCCTAAACGGTGTAGCGGGCGTAGAATTTCTTGGACTTTGGGGAAAAAATTTGAGACATAGTTCACTGCACCTTTGAAACGTTTTACGTCTTTGGGAGTTTTAGGGACTGGAGTTTGGCGTATTGCGGTGCAACGATTATGGAAGGGTTGAATAAAGCTTGTCCTTGAGAATCAATAGTTATCAGGTGACCCATGTAAGTTACTTTGTTCTGAAAAAAGTTGGCATTTCTTACGTGAGATCTTTAATCCATGTGCTATAAGAGCTTGAAAAATTTATAGTAAATGTTTCCGATGATGTTCTTTATTTTCACTAAAAACGATAATATCATCGTGATGGCTTATGCAAACTTTGGAAGCATTTGGAATATCTGCTAAAATTTCATCCATTTTTGCTTGAAGCTTTGAGGGAGAAATATTAAGTCCTTGGGGAAGATGCTTGTAAAAATAATGTTGTCTACCATGATATGAGGCGATTCCAGTATATTGTTGCACATGCTCACTTAGGGGTAGACAAAAGAAGGCAGACTTTAAATCTAGAACACTAAAAACTTTTGCGTTTGAGTAACCTATGATTTTCATTTAACAACGGAAAGGGGTGATTAAGACAGTTAATACGATTATTGAGATGTCGAAAGTCTGTAACAACTCTCTTTTCTTTGCTATCTTTCTTACCAACTAGAAATACGGGGGAAGTATACGATCTATGTTCTATTCCTAAAATTCCTAATTTCACTAATTTTCGTAATTCTTTGTCGACCGTCTGTTTATCTGAATCAGACGTGACGTAGGGACAAATGAAAAATGGTTCTGTATTAGTAAGTTGTATGTCTACTTCAAAATTGGGGCAACTAGAAATTTCTCCGTATAGAGAAAATGCTCTCCTATAATTATCTAAGTCTCTGTAGAAAGAACGCTTCTCGTCTGAGCTTAATACACTATCCTGCAGATGAATACATTTTCCAATAACTTCATGCTCAGTAAGGTCAACGTTAGGGTCATTACTATCCAAATGAGGGTAGGGTAATAAATTATTTGCACGAATAGCTTGTCTCTCGGGGGACGTTGGTTCACAAAAGGCAAGATGTTCAAACGAAAATTCTTGTAAAACAGTAACAATTTCTTTTGTGTCAAAAAATGCCACAAAATTTCTGGGTGAAAAGATCATTAAATGATTTGAAGTATTCGTAAATAAAAGTCGTGTTCGACCGTTACGAAACTTAACAAGGGGAAGTGAAGGACAAACAAAATTACAAATTCCAATAGCATGTAAAGGGATTTCCGAATTCCTAAATGGGGCAGGAATTCGACCTTTAAGCAAAACTGTCTTGCTTTCGCCTGGGCGTAGAATAGTCCTGCACACTGGGTGAAGATAAAACTTAGATTTCTGTAGACAGATAATGTTCGATTCAAAATCTAGTTTTCCTTTCAACTCACGGAGCGTGTCATTACTGTACCTATTACTAAGTCAATACCAGTTAGATTGTCTGCAACAAATGAAGAAATTTCAAAAGTATGATCCTGAATTGAAACTTTAAAAGTAATCTTCTTTTTTGCTGCTTAATATGCACTTTTACCTAATTTTAAGTGAATAGTGGGGATAGACTCAAGTGTAATTGAGGAAAGATACTTCCAGGATGATACATACTGCTGCGAAATAAATAAGAGTGCAGGTGGCACCACTATCAAATAAAAGAAGAACGGATTTTCAGTCCGGAAGATTTCCTTTTGTATAATTTCTCAAATCTAGTTGAATGTTTACATGATTTATATTGCTACTGGTAGTCTGAGCAGAATCGGGAGTGTCCAAATAACAAGCGCAGTCTTTGGAACTTCCATCTAAAAATTCTGGGGAAAATTGAAATAATTGGAATGGTTGGATGAGTGTGGATTAACATTGTTTTGTTGGGGGAATTGATGGTAACAATTACCAAAATTTATGCTTTGCTCTGAATAGGAATGCCGCAAAAAACAATTTCGCTCAATATGGCCAGGTTTGTTGCAATAAAAACAAATAGGCCTAACTGTACTTTTACTATCACGGCGTGATCTTGATGAGGATCTGTCATGTCTGCATCTGGGAAATTGAGAAGACTTGCGCGAATGTGAAGAAATGCGGTCATTACCGTGATTGGAGGGGGACCTATATCTATGGGAGTTGGGGCGAGGGGAGGATCGTCTTGACAGGGATCGTGATGCGCATGACTGACGCTCATCTTTGTCTGTGGGCGTCTTCAATGAAGCTTGTATTCCTTGTATTCCCTCAACTGACATGGCGGAAACAAGACTTTTGATATGGTCGCCGTTTGAGTCTCTGTAGTTGTCTGTCACATTGAAAGTCAGTTCATGTGTTTTAGTCGGTGCAGTCGAGTTATTAAGGTCAAAGAAACATTGTGCTTTCGTGACAATGTCCTTTGTCGGGGCGTCAGAGGGAAGGGACATTAGAATGGCGGAACGACATTCTTGAGGAAGAGAAGTTAAAATTCGTCCCTAATTTGGGTGTTTCCGTATCCTTATTTTAGGGCTGCTCGTTCAATTTTTGATAAGTGCTGATCAGCACTATCGTTCTTAACGTAAGTAATATAATTAAATGCTTGCACATGTGAAATGTAGGACTTGTTTTTGCTGAAACCAGCCAAAAATTTCTGCTTTAAATCAGGCACGTTAGTAAAAGTTTTGCCTTCGATCAAAAAGCGGGCGAAACCAGTGAGTGTCCTTTTAAAGGTGCTAACAACATTACTTAAATTTTCAGGATCCGTTGTCAATTTATTTGCCTCAATATAGTCTTCAAATGCAAGAAAATGAGCAAGACACTCATCATCATCAATCGCATTGCCAGAGAATCTTGCTGGCAAGAAATCGGTTTGCCTTAAGGACGGACCCGATAGGGCAGGGGTTTCGTTTTCCGCGGGGGTACTCATTATCAAATAAAACTTGCAATAGGGTATAAAATAGTGAAGGTATTAAATGTTGCACAGAAATACAGTATTTATGCAGGCTAGTTAACATGGAAACAAGTGAACGAAATCAAGCCTACCTTAACTTCCACAACGAAAACAACATATCCAACACAAAATAAAGAACAAAAAAGTGTCCGAAAGATATAAACCAAAGTTAAAATGGGCTTCTTTCCTTGGTCATCTGTACCGGCAGGCGAAGTCATCAGTGTGCATCAAACGTCACGGTATGGTTTCGGGTGGTGTGACAGACGGGTTGGGTCTTGTTGTCCAGAACCATTACAGTGGGACCACAAACAGAAAATGGATGAGGATTTCAAGTTCTTGTTGAGGTAGGTGTAGCCACTTCTTACAGTCTTAAAGATGCATGTTAAACAGTCATCTAGGAATTGTCATCCTGGTCCAAGGGTATTGTGATATCCAGAGGAAAAATGGCTATGTATGATGTCAATGTGAGTTAAGAAAGTGTTTTACAGGTCATAACGATGCAGTATTTTTTTTTTTTTTTTTTCAACAGTTCTTCCACTCCGTTGTCATAAATATTACATAATACTTTGTTCGTTTTTGATGTTGACAGTTCACAAACAGTCGGTGAAGATATTTTCCTTTAGCAAAGTGAAGCAAAAGCGCAAACGATCATTGTGAATTTGCAAAAGGTGCATTCTGATTTTCATCTCTGGCTTAAGTTACTCCGTAAGAAAACAGGAAAAGTAAGACGGTTTAGCTAGAGTCAGTACATGTCGATGAAACTGAATTTTCGGCCAGGGTTTATTTTTGACAAATGAAAAAGACCAAGTTGGTCTAAATGACTTGCAAATATAATACATCAGATTGGTTCCTGCAAACGGTGTTACAGTATGTTTCCTTCGGCAAGTAAATCGGGTAAAACATTAGAGACATATCGTAGTTACCTGAATCAATTAAAGTCCTTCAAACTGAAGGTAATTCTGCCATAGTTCCTTAATTCGGCGCAGTTAGATGGTAAAGACCATGACCACGTTGGGCGACATGTAACGTGGGTTCTAGGCCAACATTAGAGTTAACGCAAAAAGAAGACTCCCTGCAGACAGAAAAATATTATAAGTTGAGATGAAAGGTTTATCGTATACCAGCAGCTTCAGAGTAAGGGTCTCTGAACTGCACAAAGTCTGGATTAGGAATCATACATGAAAAGAACAAGTGCATACTTTATAGAAGTAAAGAGATGAAAGGGGGCAATGAACTGCATATGAGTCAATTGCTTAATAGGTGGAAATACAGGATAAAGGAGAACCACATGAAGAGGGCTATGACTAGCTGACTTGGCAGATGACGGGATACTGTAGCTCTGTGCTTGAGCAAGAGGTTTTCCTAGAATTAAAACAAAGAGTGAAGATGATTGGGGATCTGTTAACAAACTTGGAATCAGGACAGGAAGTATTTATCATTCAAGACAAAGAGCAGGGAGAACTTAAAGTGACACTATAGAGGCTTTGCAACTACGTCACGGAACCGCCATGCTGGAGGACATTCTTGCCAAACACACATGGCTTTGTGCCGAACGCAATGCACAGAGCGCATTGTGGTGTGCATGGTGTGTACACATTCAACAAGCATGTGCCCCTAGTGTGGTTTACTACATAGTTACATGTACTCCAACATGGCCGTCGGAGAGTATTATGACGTCATGTGAAAAGCCTCTATAGGGGATAACTTCATACCACATAACACTATGAAGCTTGCATTCATTGTCTAACATACCATAACAAAACTCAGGATGAGAGCAACCAATTCTCAAAACATGACACTTATCAGGATGAAAGCGAAGTTGCCATTCCCTTGACCACTCATAGATATTCTCAATATTACTCTGAAGAACACTACAATCACTCTCCGATTGGATTTCCTTATATAGTTTAGTGTCGTCAGCAAACATTTTTACCCTACAATCTGTAACACAACTTGGCAAATCGTTAATATATACGAGAAATAAAACTGGCCCAAGCACACTACCTTGAGGGAAACCAATGTGGGGTGGGCTACGTCCGCTTTTCTGCCAACTTCCGAGGCACACAAATATGCCCCGATTGGAGAACAACGGTAAAGGGTTAAGCTAAAATATCTGCACCAGTCGGCTAAAGGGTTACGTGCACACACGCAGAGACAGTGACATCAGCTTTGCAGTAAACACACTCCACAGGCTTATTTTAACCCTTTACCGTTGTTTGGGTCCTTTTGGATCCATGCGGAGAGCTCGGCTGTCCCCCATCGTTAGATTTTCACGCGGAGCTCGAAACTGCGAGTAGCTACCCGAAAAACAAGAGAGACAATAGTTTAAGGTCACAGGGTCAATGGCCTACGGAAGCCGATGCGGGGGGGGGGGCTACGTCGGCTTTTCCGCCCACTCCTGAGGCGCGCGCTTGGAGCACAACGGTAAAGGGTTAATACCATAAGACCTTAATTTCACTAACAACTTTTCATGTGGTACCTTGTCAAAAGCCTTCATGAAATCAGTATAACATCAATGCCATTGCCTGCATCCCAAGCTTTTGTCCAATCATCAAATACAGTACATCCACAAGTTGTGATCATAATTATGAACTGAAACAGTAAGAGAATAATCTTCCTCACAGTGCACTATTAAAGTTACATCATGGCATAGGATCCCTATAAATGTGCAATTTGAAGATTGTAAGTCAAATGTAGGCCTATAAGGTAGGAAATCATGAATAATTTGTACAAAGGGAACAACTGCAGAATTCCCTGACCAACATCCCAATTCACAGAGACAGAGACTCCTGGAATCCCAGTCAACATTGACTGTGACTGTGACTCCAGGCCAGAATGGCAACAAAATTAGTGAACTTGAAACTAAGTTGCAAACAAATACAGAAAAATCAAACGTTATTTGATAAACTATCACCATGACTCCATGTCAGAACTGGCAGGAGGATACAAAACCAGAGGAGCAATGCTGCAGAATTTCAATACTTTTTGAATGATAAGGAGACAAAGTTTCCGTAAAAATTGTTGCCGATGATATTTAATGTAACTTCAGTCCTCCTTTGGTACTTTGCATTGAAAGATTATGCATCCTTTGTTAATATCGTGATTTATTCCAAGCTCAAAAATGATCAAATGCATACTGTACATGTAGAGAACAATTGTTACACTAAGTGATGTACATAATCATTGTGCACCATACTGAAAACTTGGTAGGAAGCAGAAAATGGATACGCCAGTACTCTCCAGCACTTCCACAGTACTGGGGTCTAAATTTACCAAGGAATAATATGTTCTAACAATTTACAGCAGACAAATGTAAGGGAAACAGGACTATAATTACAAGGTAGGGAATTACAAGGTAGGAAAAGTAGTAAAAGTACTACATTGTATGGAGTAGTACTTCAGAGCAGTGTACACCATAGCAAGGTAATTTTCTTTGTTTTCCACACTGGAAAGTGCATTTGCCATAAACCAAAGAATCACGCCAAGGTGGAGGTGTTTGGAATTACAAGTATATGCCACACCAATTGCAATTGTATGCCAACTGTAATAATTTTCCCTGTAGCAGCCGGGTACATCATATGCCAAATTTGTTGGCGTACATTTCAGTACACCAAAGATCTTTCTGTGAAAGGCTCTACAGTACCGTTCCGTCCGTTTTGACAGACGAGTTTGCAACGGACGAGTGCGACCTTTAACCGTCCACAGGTAACGATTTGTCGACGAGTTTGAGAACAATAGCAAAGTGGAACAGTCCAACCTGTCCTCCAAAAATCAATAGTGCGATGGGAAACCGTCCTATAATCCCCTACTGTTTGCTGCGACGGCTGCGATGAGAAACCGTCCTATAATCCCTCTATTGTTAACTTACTCAGGGGGAAGTCCATGTATAAGAACCGAGAGGTTTATCTCTCATATACATTTGCACATTTTCAGCGCTGCGAACCTCTCATACGTTTGCACATTTTCAGCGCTGCATTGTTACGCACTGGGCACAGGTACTGTAGTACATGTACAGACCTATCAAATGTTTAACTCCTGTAGAATTTCAAAAAATGAGAATTCTAAACTTTCTTCGATTGTGCAGCGTTACCCCGGGTATTCATGATTTCCACGCTATCAAAAACTGTACAAAAATTTGACCACAAAATTGTAATGGAAATTCAAAAAATTATTCGCATGTCTCCAGTCAGTTTTCACCGTGCGAAATCATTGAAACACCCGCTTAAAAATATAACGGTCCTTTCATATTTCTTAAAGGAAAAAATATCATAGTTCATTGCGTGGCAGCAAGCGGATATCAGACTACTGAACCAGGGAGTTGCACCTCCCCATGCCCCGACTGAAAACAAACAGTACAGCTTCTGTGAACCTCCTGCGCGGACCAGCTCGCTTTTCGGGGGGGGGGGGGGTCGGATAACATCACGGAAACGTCTGCATGGCCAATAAACATCAGCAAAAAACGGAGAATCGACCGCTGACTTGCCCAGCATTTGCTCACGGGTTTATTGGAAGAATGATCAAGTTTTAACAACAAAATGTTTTGCTTTGTGTTTATTCTCTGTTTATTTCTCTGTCCGTTTCTACATTGTCGGCGAATGAGACTTTTATAGGCCTAAGGAATTAAACATAAAACCACCATCACGAGAACCAACTAAAAAAAATATTCGCACCTGGCATAAAATTATGGAGTCTAAAAAAATTCTGTGTGAAATCATGAATGATAATCTCCGGCCTTTCTTAAAATACTGCAATGTGTACCGATTGGGTAATGTCAGACAGTGTACCGACTACTTTTCCTAACCTAATGTCATTCCTTCTGCAGAATATCAAAACCTAAATATGAAAAGTTTCCCGAAAGAAGGGAGAAATATTTCTTAAGATGTGGGCAGTCCAAAACAACCTTCAGGGGATGGGTTCAGGGGAGGGGAGAAGAGATATACTTGATAAATTACAGGCCAAAAGCAAAGTTTGCGGTTATAACTACTGAACTGATGAATTTAAGCTGTAGATGAGCTTTGATGGCCCACTGTTTGTAGTCAGTTTTTGTGAGTTGCGCTGAACTTGGCTTTGAGGTGTTGTTTTAAGGAACCGTGAATAGAAAGTTAATTAATCTGTAATATTTGGGCTGGTTGAAGTTGTTATCTTCAGAGTTATTGAACCTGAAATGTGATTTTTGGCAATAGTTTGGAAATACATGAAATTGAAGTACAAACCAGGGGGCAGATAATGAAAGACACATGAATTACAATTTCTAATTATATTGTCATATTAACTTGTGAGACATGAAGAAACAATCATTAATACAAAGAAAGGTTCTGGTTTGCAAGGCGATGAAAATGGATGGCTTTAAATACTTGCAAAATGTGGTTGGCAAGAAAATCATAAGAAAATACGATGGTATAATTTTCATAGTAACTAATATCAATGGAACCCTTACAAAAAAGGTAAGGAAATTAGTTCCAAATTTTCAGGTTTTCACATGTTTTTTCCAGGGGTTATCACAGGGTTTTGCATGAAAACCTGTATTTTCCCTTGACATTGACGCGGAGAATCAAACAACAAACAGCTTATTAAACAAAGCAGCCTAATTGCAATTTTTTTCTGCGGGTCTAACTTTACGCTGTGAAAATAGGGAGTGAGACTCAGTAACCTGTACACTACGATCCGGTTTCAGTGACGGGACAAAATGATTCAATGAAAGTCACGCTCGTGTTGTCACTGCGATAACGAATAGAAAGGTCGACCGGATAAGTGATCTATTAAGAGGTCCAGTGTCCTCTACTTAATCATAGGGAGTAAAGAGTGTATCTTGGCCAAAAAGTTCCTAACAATTTGTTCCAAAGGTATCGTTGAAGTTTCCAAATGGAAGACAGAGCTTTAAAAATAATTTAAAACAAAATTTTCGTGGAAGTATTGATGTACAAAGCAAAATAAATGTTAGCCCTTCATGCAAGAAACACGGCAATATTTTACTTTGCTCTCTGTTGATATAAGGTAACAACCATTAACTGACCCGAATGCATGCATTGTGCATGCTATTATGTAACTGCGGTCGAAAAGCCGGCCCGACGTGTGACCTTTTAGACGGTACAATGGCTTCTACTTACATAATAGGGAGTAAAGCTGTCTCTTGAACTAAGAAATACCTGTACCTCAAAATTCTTAGCGAGAGCATCAAAGTACCATTTACCATGGATAACGAATAGTAAAATTATAATTCTAAGCAAAAATGTTGACAAAGTCCTGATGTATGAATGTCAGTCACTATGTAAAATCATGACAATATTTGACTATGCCCTGCTATCAAGTAATGTGCAACCGCTGAAAGAAACAAAGCTTTATAAAGATTGCTGCATTTTACAGAAGGTACACATATTTCTGACGACCCCATGTGGACATATTTTCGAGACGAAATTTGATGTTTATGCATTTATGCAATCAAAAGTTATAAATATACCCGATGAAAGTCACAGTATTCTTTCAAAAAGGAAAAAACAGCCACACATTGCAATATATTTTTGTTGTCCAGCAATGTCATTCACACAGCTGTTCCCTTTAACAATGATCTACCCAAGCAACAACACCTCGATGATCCAAAATGAAGACAGGCTTTGGCTTGGTACTATTCTGCTGAAAACAAGGCAAAACAAAGAAACAATTTTCAATCGTTGAGCTTACAAGTCTTAGCTTGAGCCAACACTAAAATGTACGATCCTACACATGTCTTGCAAAAGTGTTGTCTGCATGAGTACAAAGGATTTCCCTTTCGGTAAACCAAAAATCAAAGAGCAACGAAGCAGAGGAGTCATGAAATACAAAAAATAGTTTATTGTTTGTGTTTGAAATGTACGTTCAACATATTTCCCCCGTAGTTTTTATCCTTTCTGGGAATAATAGGACTACAGCGGTACAGGCTAATGAATATCAGGTAACCTACTGCCGCTAGTACGTTCACGACCGGCATAAAATTATGTAGGCCCAGTCGTAAAAAATCCTTTGAAATCATGAATGATGATTTCAGGCCTTTCTTAATTCAAATATTGCAAAGTTCCCCGACTGGGCAATGTCAGACAGTGTAATGCCTACTTTTCCTCACCGGTCAAATGAGGGTACAAAAGGATGGGGCCGATTTATACTCCGAAAAATGATCAGGTGTAACCATGGTGTAACTGCTATTTCCTAAGCCCTTGTGGGCTCAACACCGTTTTAAGTTTGACAGAAGTACCAGTAGTAGGCCTACAGTTACAGTAGTCTATAAAACAATGAGGAATCCCGAAAAGATGAAAAAATGGGTGATTTAAAGTGTTGGCAGGGCCAGGGTTTACAGAAATATCTTCCGACATTCCTATTTTCCGACATTCCAAGTTCCGACATCCTTACAGTATTGCGACACCCCTTAACTCTGACCAATTAATTACATATGATGATATGGTACGCCTAAATAGGAAGTCCTAATTAGTTCTGTCCCTCGTAAACTCCGAATCGGCAGGTACATATTTCTTCGGAAAATTCTTCCCCCAACCAGTGCCCAAGTTTAATCAAAACCTAAGTATGAAAAGTTTCCTGAAAGAAGGGAGAAATATTTCTTTAGATGTGAGCAGTCCAAAACAACCTTCAGTAGCCTAATTGCAAAGTTTTTCTTTGGGTCTAATTTCAAGCTGTGAAAATAGTATGCGAGACTCAGTAATAGCCTATACACTAGTACGATCCGGTTCAAGTGACAAGACGAAATGATTCAACAAATTAAATGCATGTGTTGTCACTGCGATGAAGAATAGAAAGGTCGACCGGATAAGTTACCTTTTAGGAGGTGCAGGTGTCTTCTACTTAAATCTTAGGGAGTAAAGAGTGTGTCTTGGATAAAAAGTTCCTAACAATTTGTACCAAAGGTATTTTTGAAGTTTGCAAATGGGAGACAAATCATTAAAAATGATTTAAAACAATATTTTGTGGAAGTATTGATGTATTAATCAAAATAAATGTTAGCCCTTCATGCAAGAAACACGGTAATATTTTACTTTGCTCTCTGTTGATATAAGGTCACAACCACTAACTGACCGAATGCATGTATTGTGCATGCTATTACGTAACTGCGGTCGAAAATCCAGCCGGATGTGTGACCTTTCAGACGGTACAATGCCTTTCACTTGAATAATAGGGAGTAAAGTTGTATCTTGAACTATAAAAACCTCACAATTCTTTCTGAGAGCATCGAAGTACTTTTTACCATGCATAACAAGTAGTAAAATTATAATTCTAAGCAAAAATGTTGACAAAGTAGTGATGTATAAATGTCAGTCACTTTGTGAAAACATGAAAATATTTTACTATGCCCTGCTAGCAAGTAATGTACAACCACTTAGTAAAACACAGCTTCTTCAAGATTGCTACATTTTACAGATGGTACAAATATTTCTGACGGCCTCATGTGGACATATTTTCTAGACGAAATTTGATGTTTATGCAATTATGCAATCAGAAATTACAAATATCCCCGATGAAAGTCACAGTATTTTTTCAAAAAGAAACAAACAGGCAAACATTGCAATATATATTTGGTGAATTAAGTGTCCAGCAATACCATTCACACAGATGTCCCTCTTAAAAATGATCTACACTAGCAACAACAACCTCAATCATCCAGAATGAAGACAGTCTTTGGCTTGGTACTGTTCTACTGAAAACAAAACAAAACAAAGAAATAATTCTCAATCATTAAGCTTACAAACCATAGCTTCAGCCAACACTAAAATGCACAATCCTACACGTTTTGCAAAAGTGTAGTCTGCATGAGTCCAAAGGATTTCCCTTTCGGGAAACCAAAAATGATCCTAAGAGGGTAGACGGTTTCAAATACTGTTGAAGTTCAAGTTCGGTTTTGAAATAGTCCTATAGGCCCCACTGTAGTTTAAATACGGTGCATGGTCCTTTCCGGAAGTCACCTCTTTCGACAGGCAGGTATACGGGGCAAACGACTCGCAGTCCAAAGGGGGGGGTGTCTCTGAACAAAGGGCAGACAATTGGTGGGGTTGGCCTATTTTCTGTCCACTTAAAAAATAAAGAAACTTACTGCTATCGTTATGTGCCTTGAGTTCAAAGAATTAAAATACTAGTTAATCCGAATAAAATCCACAGTTACAGAAAGACCAGCACGAGAGATTTACGCAGTATTGAGTTTACGAATCCGCCATCCCTGATAAAAATTTGGATACTTTCCTTGGCCCGCCGCACCTTTGCGTACTTTTAAAAATAATAGCCTGGTGCATACTTTATTAGGCCAACGACACCGTGGCTCTTTGATCCAGACATTCTACAGTTTCCTAAGCTATGATTTCGCTTGCTAAAACTTGATCCATTGCATGTTTCTAAAATTGCCTGCTAATTTGATGCAAAACATGCATTTGCTTTCTTTTCAACGGTCTGGTTGGCCAATGAATACCAACAGGTCAGATTGACTGAACAGATGTTACGCAAGTTTCTGCTTTAATCATTTAGTCCCGATGAAAGCCCCTACGACCAAGATCTGAAGTGCAGTAGAGTGAGCTAGCTAGCAGTCCCCGGCCATTGATCACACAACTAGCGACATTTTTTTATAGCGCGTGTGGCCCGTCACAGGAATACATGTCTGAACATGTTTTGGACTGTTGTTCTCGCACAGCCTTACCTTTCACCTTCACCGTTCACCAGGGTTCGCGTTTTAGTGCATCTGCGCGTCATAGATGCAAGGTCCTGTCTCTGGATGCGCAGTTCATAAATTAGGCTTCTTCCCGCGCGTCCCGAGAAGTAAGCTTGGACGCAAAGAAATTTGGCCTCAGCCAGCATGGATATTCCCTGTTACGAAAAATTCTATGGGCTGATGCACGAGGCTTCCTTTTCAAAAGTTCTGGCTTCAATTCAATCTTTTACTAAAGACGGTTTGGCTCCCCGATATCCCTAGAAATACACTGGGCAGTGTGCACATATATACACATGGCCTTGTGCCCCATATCAGCACAGAGTTCACTGACAGTCAGAACCAAACGCTATGACCCCAGCGTAACCTGATACGGAACTGTTTTGATGTTATACTATAAAGAAGGCAACCTGCAAAAAATATCGCTTGTTGCGCTGTGAAGGGGCGGGGCTTATTGCTTCATTCACAGTGCACCGTTCGAACGAACGCTCTCTCAGAAAACACATTGACTTAACTGTGTGGTTTTATCGCTTCAGATCCCTGTACAAAACTAACGTACTTTAACGAAATGACTGCCACGTGTTGTAAACACTTTCTGTGACAGACGAAAATGTACTTAAATCGAAGAACGATCCCTACCCCTGCAATGGGAATGATCGTTTGATATTTTCTGCCACAACGCGGTAGTATTAAATGAATGAAATTCGATTTAGAAGAGCACTCAAGGTACATTCCTTGCTGTCTCGCAGAAGGAGCAGCGTAAGGTGCTGTACAAACTGTTCTGCACAAAACACATAGTACAGACTATCTAGCTGCAGTGTTTCGCCAATTTTTCAAATCCCCAAGCTTTGCATACATTTCTGTGCAGGTTTTGTACACTAATCACCTAGAATCTTGTGTAGTTCGCTGGTTATTATCTTGCATAAATTAAGTCATTCCCAGCATTCCTTCCGTAATACAGGACTTAAGCAATGTTACCATATGACGTCATTGCAAACGAAAACAGTAATGCACGTGGTCTCTTGCAGCAAACTTCTTAGCCCATGCATGCACTAGACTTACGTTTTTACCGCCAAACAAGGCATCCCGTTTTGCTGGGTGACATCATATGCAAAATTTAAATTAGCCCCGGCATCGTGATTGGTTAAATTGCGTAAATTCTAGGCAGCCAATCACAACTCGCACCTTCGCCTATGTGATTTAGTGTGTGAAAATACTCGGTCTCGAGACAAGTTTTTACGTTGAGTTTGTGTTATATACAACGATCGCGCTTGTAATGCCGGCCGGCGAGCAAAGCCGGACAAGTCCCGTGCTAAATTCACCTAGAAACGGCATCACAAATCTCTGCGTGCGTGGATTTTTCGGGGATCGGACTTACGTGCATTTCAGTTGCAGATTCTTTTTAAACAAGACGTAATTTTTGGACGAGAACTGCTAAAAATATCTGGGGATATTTATATCGGAAAGAAACCATAAGATACGTTATACGGGTGCCCAGAACTGCTGAGATTATCATAATTGCTTTACATGGGGTTCGTTAAAGCGGGAGAGTAGCTACTGTACAGTATATTAACACAACTACAACCCAGTACAGTAAAAGAATGCAATGTTCCGACATGATTGGGGGATGAAAACTAGACAGAGCATGATGTTGGCCTTTGAACTAAATTATCAAAGGGCATGTGACATGGACTGCAAACAAATGTACTGTATTAGGGGATGATTTGCATCTCCAATTTTGAAGTGAAACTATTTCGCCTACAAAAATGATATCCCGTTCGAAACGAACAGAACTATTCCCAGTATTTTCCATCCTGAACTGGTTATGGTAATATGATATGCACGAAGCAAGGACGGGCGCGTACTTAAGTGACAAACGTGATTTCCCTCTTTTTAATAATCTGTTATAGGTAATCGGCATCGGGTATTACCTATTATAGTATAATCGGTCGATACTAAAAAAAAAAATGATGAAATTGGTGGAATCAGCACCCTTCACTCTACAGTATTACCAGGAAAGCAAACAGAAGCATTGATGTCACATGTTTTTTCTCTGAGATCATTGTATCCACTCTTACTTAACACTATGGACTAAACTTTCAGCACCTAAACATTGTAGTATTTAACTCAAGTACCTACAGGGGAAAATAGGGTTGAACTTGAGGAAAAGTATAGATGGCGGGAGAATTGGACCCTTTAAAATTCCTGGTGGACCCCTTAAATTTAATGTTTCATACTTTTAAGGGGTCCAAAAACCAAGGCCGGGACCCACTAAATTTGGTGCTCAGCGCTAACCCTGCCGTTCACCTTTGCCCCCTCCAATGAGAGTGGCACAAAATGTCATGTGCTAGGTCGTGGCAACACGTACAGCAAATCAGGGGTCTAGGTTTGGGGACTTCCCAATGACTTCATCAAGTCTGTTTCTTCCCGATTGGTTGCAGCTCGTAAGCATTACACCACGTGTAGAAATCCACGAGATCAGACAGTCAGACAAGAAACTTCTATTCATTGCGGTGCGGAGAAGACTGTAACCAATGCATGTTGACGTTTAACTGTTATATATTTTTGTGTGATAGTTTAACGGAGTTATCGGGCTATAGTTTCATTGAAAGTACGATGACTAAAAATTGCAGCAAAGTCCTATTTGGAATTCGTAGCTTTTAGCAGTAAAGTGCAGAGACATAGGCCGTGTTAAATGACTTGATTTCAACTGCTGACTTTTGACATTTTTTATTCATTGTAAACTGTGTTTTTCTGGACTAAATTTTGTAATCCATTGTGGATTTAAAGTATTCTTGCCAAGCTGGCCTTGTCGGGCGCAAGAACGAGGGGAATGTTTGATTGACTGTGGGATTCTGTGAGTAAATCGGGGGTGTACGTAGCTCTGGTCTGTTGATGGGGGATGGAGTAGGGGTGGGTAGGGTGGGGGTAGTGGGGTGGTGGTAGTTAGATGGAGTTTTACGGCCCAGTCTCCAGCCTATTGATTCAAGTCGAGTCGGCCACAGCTTTTTTTAACTGTGGCTCACTGGCTTGTTTTCCCTACTCCATTGCTTATGTGGAGCATCACGCACAATGTCAGTAGGTCCATTTTAAGAGTCTTTGGTATGACTCGACATGGGAATCTATTCATCGAACCCAAGCCTTCCGCGTGAGAGGAGAATGCTTTACCGTTAGACCAAAGACGCGGTCTGGAGGGTGAGGGGGGATGGGATGGGTGATATGTTTACGAGCCAGGACTCGCCGACCCCGATCTCCCGACTGCATGTTGAATAATCTAAGCTATTCACATGGCCATGCATGATCAAGTTGGAGTGATTAAGGACAATATATTTACGCAAAATCATCTGTTAAAAACTATTTGGGAGATCAAATTTAACATGACTACGTAGTTATTCATGAATACAAAATCCACCTAACGACCACGGTAGGCTTTAAAGATCGCACCGCGCTGCAGCTTAGATGAGGGGGTGTTTGATGTATTTGCACTGGGGAATTTTAGGTCTTGAGTGGTCTAAAAGGCCGGGGTGGGAAATACATAACGTTTCGTAGGGAGTGTCAAACATGTGCTCTCTTTTGAAGTATGCTCTCACTCGCACAGCCAGTAGAAGGGCAGGAATAACAGTTTACTTCCGCCAAGGAGGGCAAAAGGGAGGGAGGGTTCCTGCAAGAGGTTTGTGAGACGGGAAATTACAATGAGACAGGCTCGCATGTCCGACTATGAGAAAAGGATCAAAACGTGGAAGGGTGCACAGGCCCAAAAAGTGTGAAAGGGTTCGCGAGACTGAAACTGAGAAAAGGTGTGATAGAAAGAAAATGTGTGAAGTTCGGCAGGTATTTACTTTCGTTCGCACAACCCGACCCCATTTTCTGAGAACAATTCAGTTTTGGTCAGGCTAAGTTGATGCCCTAGAAAATACAGGTCACGCTTTGGTCAGGTCACGGTGCGGCGCCTCTGTGACTGTGATTCCAGACAGATTCTAGACAGTCATCGCATCGTCGAGTCTACGCAGTCAACATCAAAGGGTGCGGCGAATACGAAGCAATGAAAATATGGTCACTAACCCAGGTGAACGAAATATTTACGAATACGTTTGCGAGATTAAATGTTCTTTAACCGTGTGAAATGGGGGTTGCTTTTTGTTTTGAAACCATGGAATCGAGCGATACTAAAACTTGTGCAGTGCTTTTAAATCAGCAGTTTGTGAGTGTTGCTTATGTCGAGTTTTCTTAACACGGTATTTTAAAATTCGTTTGGATGATAACATATACCGAATTGATTGGGCTTAATTGATTCAATGGATTTAAGTCAAGTTGGATTTATACACGATCTGCTTGTGTGGGAATATAATCTTTGCAAAAGGTAAGACTAAGAGAATCATATCTTTTGTTTAGGTCTTTGGGAAGAACTATAGCTCTTGAACAAGGGGGTGCATTACTTTGGTTGGGAGTTGGGATAACCGAAAAAATACAAACCTCTAGAAAGATAACTTTTCATCCATTCATATGCTAAAACCTAAGGACTCCCGGGGGTTTTGCCTCCCTGGACCCCCACCCTCTTTGAGATCGGTTTTGCGCAGCGTCGGACAAATGTTGCCCCTCCCATTCTCCTTGCCCTTAGTTTTACTACCCTTAGTTTTACTTCCCTAATATTGACATTCTGAAGGTCCAGCTACTTTTTACTTCAAAGGTAAAGCTGGAGGTAAATTCATATTGCTATTTTCGCTTGCTAGACTTACCTTTTTCGGTTTGGTCCTAGGTTAACCTGAAAAGAAATGGGCTGTGTGAGGTAGGAATGGGATGTATACACGGAGCATGCATGTATCATTTTTCAAAAAAAGTACAGCACATGTTGTTGCTTTACTAAATTTGCGCGAAGCTCCATTGGCGGATGCAAGAAAAAATATTAATCGGCGAATAATCTCAACATGATTTTAGCGCTGAAAGCAAAACGTTTCGGCACTGTAACATATGATCTGCTACATGACAACCTCCTACTGACCAGATCCTTGGATACCGTGCGTGGTTCCCGTGCCAGAAAGGCTAACACCTACTTTCATAAAATCTCTAAACCAGATGTGGTATACAATATGTCCTGATGACGTCAGTATCAAAGGGTTACCTCATCAAATTAATCAATACTTTAACGATAGTTAGCTGTCATTCTGCGTCAATTGAAAGATAAGTCAAAACGAGTACCATAGCCTAAAATTTGGACGCGGTTTTACCGTTAATATTGTCAAGGTGTCACTTCTTGAAACATTTGAATGAAAAAATATTTCTTACTATGTAGACCTCATGCAACATTTGCATAACAGAAAAGTTCCTCGAAAACACACAGTGCAGTCAAATAATCTCCTAGTAGGTTAACATTGTCTACTTGTCATTTTTTTCACAGGGCTGCTCTGCAAAAGGCGTTAACTCTTCACCGGTAATTAGGCAAACTTTTCATTCCTAAACTATTCATCGGTACAGCAAAACGATAGTAGTAATGTAGTTTAACTTTAAAGCTTTTAAAGCAAACCGATAGGACATAGTACTTTCATTCAAACTTCATATAGGCTAGACCCTCTCTGTTCGCTTTGCCACAAACCCCAAAAGATGTTTGAGTGTTAAAGGTTACGTTTTCCGAGTGTATTTGCGTAATAACCTGTGGCTCTGGGCGGTCAGTATTGACTGCCCAACAACCGCTTACAACATGATCCGTGGACAGCGAAATGGAAAATGATAGCAAAGTGTCAAATGAGTGACTGCAGTAACATTTTTAAATGCAGTACCGCCGCTAACTTAAAAATAGATAAATTAAAAATAACAATGAAAAGACTTGCAAAACCTGAACGATATACTGTAGCCTATACGGTAACTGTTAAAAATTTCTCCATGAATACACGATGTTATCTCAAGTAAATGCCAATGCAACTTTAGAGGCGCATTGTGTGTAACTTGCTCTGCACGTATGGATTTTACACCGATTTCACCCAAGTTCAATTACAGTTACTGAACAGCAAATTGTTTCATTAATTTGGACATCAATAAATTTGTACTGTTCGTCAGGGACGGTTTTCCGTCCTCTAGGGGACGGCTATATTGTGGCACAGTTTACGTGGCTCCTATTGTCACTGTGTTTGGAACAAGCCACAACACAAAAGAGACTATTGATAGTAATTTCATGGGGGGAAATTTTGTTGCGACAGTTTTGCGACGAATGAGACAGGTATGGGACGGTTGGGATGGCTATCGATTTTTTACGAGTGTCAAAATGGACGGAACGGTACTGTACTTTCCACTATGGGTTGTTTTGGGGGAGTATGTTTTCAGTTGTGAAATACTGTATACTCATTAGGGTAGGATGTAGTTAGAAAAATCTTGAAGACTGATCATTTTATTGTATGAACATACCTGAAAAGTGAAATAGGCCTAGCCTAGATTCATTATGGTGAAAAACAAAATGCTGGATGGGTTCAAATCAGTTAGGCCTAAGTTAGGCCTAGGCTAGGCTTGTTAAAGTAACATTATTAAAGTAATGTTGTTACAGTGAAAGCTGGAGATTTGTGACAGTGAGCCGATTTCGGGGTCTTTTGTATAGCCTAGCCTAGGCTATATATAGAACGCTTTGAACGCCTGTGGCCCTAAACTAGGCCTAGATCCTTAGAACTAAGTTAGGCTAGGCCTAACACTAACAGTTTGGTTCGCTAGGACGACCTGTGGGTTAGCCTAACTTAGCAAGGGCCTACCTGAGGTATTAAGCCTAACGTTATGACTTATAGTTAGCTATACTTTCCTGGTCGAATCATATGATGTTGCCTCTTTTCCTGGGTTGGATTTGTTGGAAAGACGGTTTCAGTGAATGTTGTAAGCTTTTGTCTCATGTAACTGGCAGCCATTTTCCGCGACCTAGCCTAGACAACGTTAGATCTGAAAGTTTTTAAAACTCTTTGATGAGGCACTAACATTAGACCATTGGCCTAGTATATTCTTATACTACCCCATTGTGATCAAGTCAGGGTAACCCTTCTTTCCCTGGTATGCTCCTTCGCCGAGGGACCACTGATCTGTGATACCCTGGACGCTGGATGCAAGGTTGTGCCAAAGAATGTAAGGTGGCGCACCACCATTAATTGTTGCCTTTGACTTACGTACTAGACATGCTTTGTTGTTCTGCTTCTACTAGTTGTCGAAGTTTTCAATGATAGTAAGTGTACCATCAAAGCGAAGCTGACGAGTTGTTAAAAATCCCCATAGCATGACCATTAACTTTTTGAGCTACAGGCGTATGATTAAAAAAGTCTGAGTGATATTCGCCCTCAGGCTCCTCTCCCCTGTCACCAGCATATGTGATAGGTCCGCTGACATTCCAAAGCCTAGCTCTCAGTTGGCTCAAGGTGTAACCAATTTCAACCATTTTCTCACAGAATAATCTCCACTGACTCAACTACTACCAGCTAGGCTTCAGTTGTTGAAGCTGGGCACAGCTGGGCTTCAACTGGGCATCAGCTGGGAAAGGCTAGAACAGTTGGACCCCATGTGGGAACACCTGACAAACTTTGAACACGGATGGGTCCCCGGCGGGCAGCTGGGGCCCAGTCAGGGCCCAACTGGGCATGTTGGCTAGGTTAGCCTTGAATCGTCCTAATTAATTGTTTACATATTTCAAGCTCTCATATTCATTGAAATGGAGGGCCGGGAATCAAGACACAATTTAGTGTAATAACATCCAGGGACGCTAAAAAAAAGAAAGACTAAAGGTATATGGACCAGTTATAGCGGGCGAATCAGACCATAGTTTGACGGTCCGGATTTGTATAAAGCCGAGCCCACAAAGTCTCCCCTGACAACTCCACCACTCAGTTCATACCAGCCCACCCCCCCCCCCACCTTTTTATGAATGAAAAGTGAATTAAGCTTCACTCCAAAGATAGGGGCGTTGAATTATGAAGACAATAAACCAGGAATGCGACTTAATTAACTCTTACTCAGATTTACTGTTGAATATTTTACTGTCCAGGTGAAGAGAGGCCTGCAGTTACAAACCGAATGCCGAAGATTCATATAACTGTGGTAAACTTGAAACCGTAAGTAAGTATGGCACAGTGGGGGCAATGCAGCCACTCAAGTCTCCCCGACCTAAATAGTCATCCCAGACAGAGTCGCCCGCTTGGCCAACAAAACCGGCCGTAACAAAGTTGTCTCTAGCGAAATCGCATCCTGACAAAGTTGACCTGCCAAATTATATCCCTTCTGAAGTCAGACTATTTGCTGACGATTTGTAATTTATAGACAGAAAAGGAATATTCTTGACCAGGTTCAACTCCAAAATGATTGAAACACCCTGTGTGAAATGACAAAATAATTGGCAAATGCACTTTAACACCAAAAAGTGCTTTGTAGGGAGGATTACTCACTCAAGGAACCCCAAGATTTTTAATTATACTCTTGATAATGATCCCTTGGAGTCCACTCACTGCCACAATTACCTGGGAGTTGATATCTCAAACACCCTTACCTGGAATAGACATATTAGCCGTATCACTTCTTCAGCAAATAGGTCTCAGGCTTTTATCAAAAGAAATTTATAGCTCAGCCCTGCCCCAGGAGTGTTAACCCTTTACCGTTGTTTGGGTCCTTTTGGACCCATACGGAGAGCGCGGCTGTCACACATCTTTACTGTTTCACGCGGAGCTCGAAACTGCGAGTAGCTACCCGAAAATTCGGCCACAGCAGCGAGAGGGACAATGGTTTAAGGTCACGGGGTCGATAACCTACGGAAGCTGATGCGGGGCGTGCTACGTCCGCTTTTCCACCCACCCCCGAGGCGCGCAAATATGCCCCGATTGGAGCACAACGGTAAAGGGCTAAAGCTAATGCCTATCTTACGCACATCAGACCTTTATTGGAGTACCGTATATACTCATCGTCTGTTTGGGATCCCTACACCGTCGCCCTACCCAATAAGGTTGAGCAAATCCAACGTAGGGCTGCTAGGTTAGTTTTTTATGACTACTCGACCCCCCCCCCCCCATAGTAGCGTGACTGAAATGTTTAAAGTTCTAGGGTGGGATAGTCTCAACTGAGACAGACGTATACTGTCAACAGGCAAGCAATTCTTCACAAAGCCAGATTGGGCCTCCTAGCCTTGCCAATTAACGACCTACAACCGTTCCAGCGGCCTTCTAGGCATCATCATTCAAATAGTTTTAGAAATATACCAACCAACAAGAACTGCCACAAATGTAGTTTCTTTCCTCGGACCTTCAGAGACTGGAAATTACTCCACCAGAATATAGTCTCGGGGACACCAAGCAGTTTAAGAACTCGGCTTTAAGGATCCTAAGACGGGACGACTAAGTACATGCGCACACTCAACCCTGCACGTTTGACTCCACCAGGAGTGTTGTGCAGTACTGATTCAGATTCAGATCCAGACGCCCCCAAAAAGTGTTATAAAAACATGCTATCAAACATAGGTAGTATACCTATGTGGACCCCTACCTTATGGGTAAGCCAATACCGGTAGGGCATTTACCGAGATTGATAAGGGGCCCATGTGGGTAGCCCACATGCACGAGGGATATTAAAGGATAGAAGTTGACCCATCTCTTGTTAGGAGGCTTGTTTGTTGGGAGGCGAGTTTGTTAGGAGTGACTTTGTAACTCAGGCGTGTCTTAATTTGTTTCTAAGGAGACTTTGTTGAGGGAACTTGTGGGAGACTTTGCTAGCTAGGGCGCCTTGTAAAAGCAATAAAGCATATCATGAACTTGAAGTACTCCCATTTAGTAGCTAGGCCTAACATGAAACCAGCAAAGACATCAATGTTTCTAACTTCATATACTTGCAATCTGTTGCTGCATAATTGAAACTAAAAGCAGCACATAATGTCGACATTTCTGTTGTCTTCAAGTTACGTTACATACAATGTATATGCTTCAGTCAGAAAATCAAGAAGTTTGGCTGGGTTAAAAGTCTGTCAGTAAAAAAAAATCCCATATAATATACAGAAATCAGCATGTGAGATTATAGGTATTTGGGCACGTCGGGAAAATTCCCACATAATTCCCACATGAAATGTGTCCAAAAGAATATTATGGCTGATGTAAAATGTAACTTCATGAGAGGACTTTTCTTATAGACATTATTCATTGGGATTTTTGGCAATGTGCCACAAAACATTTTGAAGAAGGGACAGGATTCACATCGAGTGTCCAGTTCGGCGAGAACTAATTTAGGTGAGGCCACATTTTACATCAGCCATAATATTCTTTTGGACACACTTTAATCCATAGGAACATTACTGTGACTGTACGCTGCAGATCTTTACGGTAATGTGCCTCGAGAGAATGATGAATGAAAAATAATGATAAAGGCTTGGAAACACTGAAAAATTCCGCTTCAAAAAATGGTAGAATCCTGTATGGATTTATGTGTGAATTTTTCCCAAATTCATATGGGAATTATGTCACTGGAAATTTTTCCCGCATGTCTTATTTTGTTTCCTACATGCCTAAATACTCACATAAATCCCACATGCAGTTCCCTGTAGGAATTTTGTGAGATTTTTCTTTTATAAGGGAACCGTCGCCCCTTAGTCAACACAGTCGCCATTGACCTGATTCTAAATGCTCAATAGTAACTTCAAATAGTCATTTAAAAGTGAGTTAAAGGGTAAGAGCAGTCACACCATGTCGGAGGTGTAGTAAACTGTACTGTTTGTTGATTAGTTGTTGAGAGTCATGCAACAACAATTTTTCTCTTTAAATGTGGAATTCACAAGAAATAACTGCTTGGTTCACCTTGCATATGTAATATTGAAGTTATAAAATATGATGAAAGATGCTTTGAAGAGAAATAGCCTAAGGAGAAACTTGTGATATTTAGCCGTTGCTTCAAAATAAGTTTGGGGGACTGCTCTTCACCTTAGTAAGCTTCCGGCACTTGGCATCTCGGGAAAATACTGTTAAATATTTTACTGGTCAAGGAGTGAAGATAGGCCTGCAGTTATTTGATAGTACAAGCCAAATGTCGATGCTCCATATGTAATCAGGAAGCTGTTAATATCAGCTCCTAGATACAATTACTGTACGGTCAATAAACATATGACGCAATTTGGGACTAAAGTTTAGTCCCCCTAACAAAGTTGTCCCTTACAAATTTTCCCCCTGACAAAGTCACACCTCAACAAATAAGTTGGCGCTCCAGACAAGGCACCTCCATATGGGTAAACCCATATAAGACCCATTTAATTTTGCTCCCGACTGAGATAATCGATAAAGGGTCCACATGGGTAGCGCACATGCAAAGGGTTGACCAATATTTTCCCATAAATTAGTTGTTAACAACTGATTTAGCTACCGGGATTTATGAGGGACCAATATGGGTCCGGGCCCCTCAAACTATTTTTCCATATTGTTCAATTGAATTAATGAGGAGCTCGGACCCTTATAGGTCCCTCATAAATCCCGGTAGCAAAACCATATGAGCCCTTCAGGACCAACTTGAAGAAATGGGTCCCGTAAGCGTCCCTTATTGGGATGTTACATAAGAATAATTTGGCTATTTGTTGTGGACGAGGCATAGAATAGGATAGTCCTGCTCTGTATGGTAACTAGAGGGCGACTTTGCTCGGAGGAAACCTTGTCAGGGGGACTAGTTTTGTCAAGGTAATTTTCTACTGGGGAATTGCCGGGGAGACTTTTGGGGGCTGGGAGACTTTGCTAAGGCGACTTGACTAGCAACCCCTTGCAAAAAGCATGGAATGGGAGAGTAGGCCAACTCTTCTGGTAAAAGCAACCACACTGCCATGTGAGCGGCCTTAATTAAAAATTAACCATGGACCAATCCTCAGCAAATTATCTCGGCATTTTTGTTGCATCCAGTGTGCGTTTCGGTCAGAAAATCAAGAAATTAGTTGGCTGGGTTAAAATTTGTCAGTTGTCACTCAGTACAAACATTAGACTGTACGAATCAGTAAAGTTTTTCCCTTGGCTAAATGTTTCGGCCACCAGCGAAAATGGCCACTACAACACCTCCGGTTGCTTCAATTGGTGACTAGGCAATAACGTCCACTCCGAAACCCCAGATATAGACCAGTGGAAAAGCACAAACAAGAAAACATGCCTTTACAGAGGGGTTACCCTGACTACGCTATACGTTGCGGCCATACCATACAGAAGGATATAGTTCCTATCATGGAGCTACCACGGATGTATTATCCTGCTCTAGCTCTATGCTCTATATGGATTGGCACCGATCTCTATAACCTGGATAGCGCTTGTGGCAGTATTTTTGAAGTCACTGTGCCGCCATCTTACCACTCCCAAAACACAGATTACGTAATCGTTCTGTCAACCACTAAAGTACAATAAAGCTACGCAGTTAGCAAGACTTCATAAGAAATTGGGCAATTTAGCAACAAAAATGCCATCGTGTGCGGCTATCAATTGCAGCAATGGATAGTTTAAAGATTGCCAAAGAACAGTTCACTGATAAATGAATAGGTAGACACAAAAATATGCAAATAACAAGGCTCATTAGTATACAGGTGGATGGGTGACCTCATGATTTTCAACCACAGGGAAAACTTGGGGTTCGGGACGGTTTTGGTTATTCGATAAAGCATATTTAGACAACTCTTGCTGTTTTCAACAGGCTGCAGTGTACCATTATAATGCTCTTCGTTGCAATTTTGGTCAATTAGGCCTACACTGAACATCATTTACTTGTTGTTTTGGTTAAACCACATTTATTTTGACTCATTACATTGTCACTGTCTAAGGCATACGAGGCGGGGTGGAGGGGGGGGGGGGACTCGCCTTCCCAATTCGCGCAATTCGGGCAGAACATTGGCAAAACATGATAAACGGTGAAACTAATTGGGCAAAGATACTCTTGCCCCCTCATAGTCTAATTGCGCCTACCCCGTACGCTTATGCATGGGGCACCGTTGTTTTTTTTTTTTCATATTGTTTGAGTACTGCAGCACAATCATATTCAGTTTGCTTGTTGTTTATTCATTTTGTTGAGGTTATTAACTGATGCATAGACAGGGAGTTGCACTAAACAACAACTCCCTGCAAAGAGTGACTTTCAAATAGGGAAAGGGGGAGTGTGAGTTGGTTGGGGGCAAAATCGTCATCACTAATGTAACCATTTTTAGACCTTCACTGATTTGCTGCTGTGTCAATAAACATTATTATAGCTGAGCATATACTATTCAACTCTTAATTGTAGGCCTACAGTTCTTGAAACTTTCAGCACTTTTCACCCACTTTGAACTGTATTGAGTCAAGAAAATTTAAACGCAGAGTGCTAAGCATGGGCGTCCGCAGAAATTTTTACAAGGGGGGGGGGGGCAAGGCCATTCATGGATGATTGAATTGTGTACACTATCTAAGCGGAACGCCACCATCAGTTGGCGCGGAGCGTACAAGAAAATTTTGGGCCTTACAAACCCTCCAGATGGCCGGAAACGACACTTGGCGAGTGTTCTAAGCTGCATGTACCCAGCACTGAATTAGGAATTTCATGTCTGTAATTTTTAGATTTTTAGCATTTTCGGCACACAATGTAAAAAAATTGTTGAAGGGAAATCTGCCTATCGGTCACGGCCTCGCACGTCTATGCACGACAAAACTTACAACTGTCAAACAGCATATACAGGCCTATGTCCGTTACCCAATTATGAATCATAACCCCCCACATATTCGCCTTGTACATCCCAGTTACATCCGCGCGTCGCCACTTGAGATCAGCACGGGACCAAACCAAGACCAACGCATTCATCAATAGTCGGATGCCATATGCACACTACATACCTGACAACTAGTACAATTTTGGCACAGCTTTTACAATTACAAATTTCCAATAGATATCACGAATGATGGTCCCCAAGTTACGATTTCACTATTCAGCATACCATCTTCTCTTTTGCTATTCCTAGTCAAAATGTCCGCATATTGTGCCCTCCCCCTTGCGGACGCCCATGGTGCTAAGCTACAAGTAGAAATTGACATGATAGAGGTTTTTAGGGACTGAGGGGTTTGAAGGGGGCAGGGTTACGGGTATGAATACATAGATACTGGTGGGGGTACTAGTATGGGTTAGAAGAGTGTTTCAAGGTTTTTAAATGATTTTTTGAGAGACTAGCTGTGGGCTGTTAGTATGACTGTATGACAATGAATTATTTTTACAATATCAAGTGCAATTATTTTTTAATCTTTATTTCAAAACTAAAGCAATGTTATTTTTAACATTGAAGTAATTATTTTTTATTTTTGTGATTTAAAGAGGTGATTAAATTAAGAGAGCATCAAGTTTAAAAGGAGACTGTATTTTTATTTTCTTTTATCATTTTACATGGTTTTAAGCTGTTATCAGTACCCACTCCATAGAACTGCTTTCAACTTGACAATTTCATGATCATACCATGCACATGCATAGTGCTACGTACACCTTTTGGGTCCTCAGTCTGCCCATGTATGGCTCTCTAAAATGCTTATTGTGCTAATTTTTTAAAACCTCGAACATTCTCTACAGTCCCCTCCCCCACCCGATGCTCCTTCGACCACTTTCCTCACCACCACGATTGCTAAGAAGTCAATAACAAGTGGCCGTGACTGACAACTTCGGCACAGTAATGTACCGGCGCTCAGCTGTAAGTCGGTCGCGTAAGAATGGGAGTGGTATGGCTGCCGTCGCATGTTCGCGGTGACTTCAGGTAGCGGGCCACTAATTAAAAGTCCCATTGACTTACACACTAAATTAAGCTACTTCAGTGCCCCCTAGCTCCCAGTAGAAGTTTTCAACCAGGACATGCCACCCCTCTGATCGAAGCTCACAATCTCGGCTTTCATTGCACTTTCAAATGTCCATACCATGACCATTGAAATTTTGAGCTAGAGAGCCTTGAATGATAGGGATGTGTTTCCCGCTACAATAGCTACTCAAAAACGGCATTTCACAGAGCGGAGTAATACAATAAAAAATGGCACTAAAATTGGTCAGATTGCCTTGAATTTTGCACAGTATGTATTTCAACTCATTGTCTACAAAATCCAAATGCAAAAATGATCATATTTTGTAAGTAACACAGTCCGAAACAACATCCAATAAATTTTTATGGCGCTTTGTCTGTCAGTAAACATTTTCCCAGACATGAATATTGGAGTAAAGGGTCCGCTACCTTCAACTGTTTGTATGTGCTTCTATAGACGAAACGCTACTCCAGGTTTATTATAATATAGAGATCGGTGGGCTACACAATCCGATTAGCGCTAGTTTTAGTGACTGTAGGCCCCCATTAGTGGGGTCCATCAGTCTTAAATCGTCTTCATTTAGTGTCTGCATGAATTTCAAACCCTCATATTTTGTGAATTAGAGAATTAAAGATACAAATTAGTGTACAATCATCCATGATATAGGTAAGCAATAAAATTAAGAGATTTAAAGGTGACGGACCCCAGTTATGGCCGACTGAAATCAGACCATGACTTGCTGTCCGGATCCGTGCATACACATTCATAGCTACTCTAGCGCTGCGCAGGTTAAGGCACCGCTGGAAGCGAGTACAACATCACATGCACTTTCAGCCTCACATTCGATCAATGCACTGGATTTGTACTTCCGATTTCCAGTAACTTCTTGTGTCCCTAATTACAATCACAAAAACTGCATACAGCGTGCAAAATGTATTATAATATAATAATAGCAATATTATATATAGCAATATTACTAAGTATGTAATTTTATGGCACTTAAATATTCAAGAGCTGCTCCAAAACTTATTTCAAAGCAAAAGCTAAATCCAAAACTCTCTTCTTGTCATATTTCACTTCAAAGTATCTTCGATCACATTGTTTTTTACTTCGAGACCCTGCGGTCTCCCTACATTGGCAAGAAAATGTAAAAAATAAAAAATAAGGGAGAGTAGGAAGAAGAGTAGCAGTCAATTCATACCCCCATCAAAATATCCCACTTGGCGCCGCCCTGTTCAAGATTGCTTATTTAAGGTAAACAAAGTTAATTGTAGTAAATTTCACATATGAGGGGAAGTGAAGAACTTGTTGTTACATGACTCTCAACACCCAACCATGAAACAGGGCAGTCATAGGCGTACGAGGCAGGGGTGCAGGAGGCACTCGTCCTCCTAATTCGGACAAAACAGTTGGTCCATTGATCGGGCAAAACATGATAAAAGGTGCCATAATTCAGCCAAAATTTGCTTTTGTTCGCCCCCCCCCCCAGTGAACACAACTTTATTAGAACGTAATTTATTGAACGCGGAGCGCGCCGAAAATTTGGGTCCTTTTACACGTTTGTAAATACGTATGGAGCTTAAAATAGCTTTAGATTCAGTGTTTCTAGTATGGAAAGTTGAATATTTTGGGCACTATCGACGAATCTGCATTTCCGATTAACATATATGAGATAGCATATCGACTGAAGATCTTTTGTGTTACATAATGTTATCTAAGGAGTGCGGATTGGGCCTTCTCGGCCACATTCAAAAAGCTCCCGAAACTGAGTTGCCTTTTTTAGACAAAAAATTTAAAAATTTAAAGCCTATATTGAAGAAACTTTTAGGGAAACGGCACTGAAGCGGCTCGGAAAAGTTTACCACTGACTACATTATGAACGACCAGTTACTGCATTAGAGCAGGGAGCTGCTAATAGCAGCTCCCTGATCAGAGGTTGCAAATTAGGGTGCTCCGCGAAGAGCTCAGAACCCTTTCTATAACTTAAAGTTAAAAATATGGAGCTTTTATTTGGAAGAACTCGGAATTTTATGAAGGAAAAGTTGGGAAAACCGCACTGGAGTTGACTGGTGTCTCAAATGACAAATTTCCGAATTTTCCACTTTTTCGAGCCAGGGGGGAAATCGCCCCCTGTCCCCTGCAGCCACTTCACTGCTCTGCAACATTGGACATTGATAACATTTTGATACTTCAATAACTAAAGAATCCATCTATACTAACTAATCAAATGAAAGGGTTGAAATTAGGTATCTGATGATAGGTGTGTATGGGAGCATTTGTGTACGTTAGGTTAATCAGCCAATGGTTCCCTGAACTTGAAGTCTTGCTCGAAAGACAGTTGGCGCTCAGTGTACAGAAAAAAAAAAATTCATTACTATTTTGAGATTTGAAGAAATTCAAGAAGAGGTTTTTCACTAATGCATTCCTTACTGCATTTTGCGGCGCCGGGAAATTTTGCCCTTTTGAGATTTGAGAAAATGAAAAAGGGAGTTTTCTAACCCGGAAGTGGGGAGGGGGAATTCTTCATTTTCACCCTCCCCCAGCCCCTCGATCGCTTCCATCGCCCATGCATGTAGGAGGCAAAATTACATTTGTTGGATTTAAAAAGCGAAAATGGTATTAAATAAAACAGACCACAGCTAATTTGCTAGAAATTATAAAATATTTGCAACATTTTATGACTCATCAGATCGGACGTGTGGCAGGAACTTATACACGACTTTACTAGTAAGCTGATCACTTCTCATCACAGCACATTTAGATAAAACATTGAAGGTCGAATTCTTGACAACTCAAATTTGATTAAAGGCCCAGTTCTCTCACCCCAAACAGTACCAATTCTCCTAACCTTCCTACTTGAGTCCCACCCACAATTTTCTGAAATTCATCCTCATCCAGATACAATCTCAATTTATTGCTAGATGAGTATATGAAAACTCAATATATATAATCAAAACGCTCTCAGTACTGTTCATGCTGTGTAGTATAAGCTTTGGTACTCTGCATTGTTTGAATTAGCTGTCAATCAAAGAGCTGAGCCAATTGAAAATTTTGGTACACCCGTACCAAAATTATAGTTTGGGGTGAGAGGTTTGGCCCTTTAAAGTTCAGATATCTTGAATTCGAATTCAATTTTGAATGTCACAAACTTAATATCTTAAATACTTACCAATTAGAGATATATGCCAACTAGTTAGAGACGTCAAGAATCGGAACCTTGGTATCTGAAAATGAATATAATATATCTCAAATGAATTATAGATACATCCAGAAATAAATACCGGTAGTAGATATATTTCAAATTCTTGAATAAATTTTAGAATGGTGTTCCATATGCGCCTGAAAGACTTTGAATGTGAGGTCGAATGTGAGCCTGAATCTCCCGCTAGTTTCTCAATTGAATACTTTGTTGTTGTCACCTGTCAACCAACCCTCAGGTCTACTAAATTTGACCTACAAGGTTTGCTCCCCGCAATGAAAGTGCTGAAAGGGCTCTGATATGACAACACTATGACGGGTGATAAACCTGCCGATTTTGGTACTGGCTACTACCGTTCGAAAGATCCTATTAAAAACCTAAAAATAAAGTAAGTAGCAGTCAGTGTTGGCATAGTGTATAATCTTCATTGTAAATAACAGTTCTGCGAAACGATTGCCAGTGTGTCCTGTGCGTGACAGTGCAACTGCAAGGAGTGACCTTGACATGGTGCAGTAGTGAAATGTAGCAACAGAACCATAGCATAGGCTACACCGGTACTGTAGGTTTAGGCCAATGACGTGAGTCATTGGGGAGCAAGCTTTGAATTCACTCTTTAGGAAATGGGACATGGGGCAGTTCCTTTCTGTAGACTGTAGTAGCCTAGACATTTTCTCGGTCTTGGCATGCTTTCTGATCGCCGCAGGTGTTGTAGGCTTCAAATCCTCCCCAAAGGTATCTATGGCCAAGCTAATCCCTCCCTCTGACCTTTGTAAATCCACCCCTATTACTCGTAATATGCATGCTTTGCACTACTGTCTCCCCTCTGCTAGGACAAATTGCTTTAAATAGTTTTATCCCCAACACTATTCGGGATTGGAATGATCTTCCCAGCAGTCTCATCGAGGGGGTCATTAGTCCCTCTAAACCCGTAGAATTCATAACCAATTTTCTTAGGGCCTGACCGACCTCGCGGTGCATACGTGGTGTACTAATTTCCTTAACTGGATGTCTCACTGTATTTTGAAAGAAGAACAAGAAGTAGAGTAGATACACTAGGCATAGCCTAGTCCTGCACCGGATTTTGCGCACTGCCAAATTTAGCGCACCAGTAAAAATGCTTTCCATTCACAGTAGCAAAGCACCAGCCTAAGCTGTGGAAGATCTACCAAACCAAATGCACTATTTTGTCCACATTGATGCCAACGGTTGATTCTTGAATTAAGGTCAGGGAAAATGACACTTTTTGCACCATTTATCCTGGCTGTTGTTAGCGGGAGCGTGCTAGCTAACTCAGTGGTCAATTACAGGAATCATTATGACACTGGAAGTCATCATACTTTGCACTATCCCTTTGGTTGCTTGTGATCCCCACCTAATGCACGAAATTTGGCAGTTTTACAACAACAACAGTTAATCCAGTCGCATTGATATCACAAGTTTAAAGCAAAGTGTTGGAGATACCTTATTCAAATTTCAACAGATTAAAATTAGGACATTACAGATTCAGCACACATAGCTGTAAGGGGCATTTCGTTTTCAGTTTTAGAATATTTTTAATTTTTAAAGTTGCATGCGCGAAATTCCACCCATCCGAACCACTATTGCAATTGTGCACAAAACTATGTCAACTATTTAGGTACACGCATGGAAAAAGTTGTGCAAAAGGTGAAGTTATGAGACCTATTGGGGGGGGGAAATTCATCATTCCAAAAAGACTTTCATACATTGTAGATCTGTCAATTACATTCTCTCAGTCATTTTCCCAAGGGCTTGGGGAAAGTGGAAGCCCCATACTGTACAGTACTACTGCTTGAGGGCTGAACAGAGCCAAAGGTCACCCTCCCCTGTGTCAGTGTCACACAGACACAACTATGGGTGGAAAAGTTGGGAAGCTGGGAGCTCCTTCCTGGGAAATTTGGCCATCTGGAGGGTAATCTAGGCAATAGAAATAATAAGGAGAACTGTGGGGAATTTCGCTTTCTCCTTGAGAAATAATTGTATTCCCTTCCTGGGAAATGGTCATTTTTTAACCCTGGAGTGTCACAACTTCCTGAAACCTTTTACATGTAATTTAAACATTAGGCCTATTTTGCCAATTTTAACCCCACAGCATCTCTTAAAATTTGCTGTGCTGAACATGAAAATTTTAGTCCACAATGGTTCCATAATAATTTGGTCCAGGAGTATGAAAGGCACAGTTGTACAGTAAGTATGTAGAATTCATGGGACCCAATGGACCCATCATCATGGGTGGACAAAAAACAGCAATTTAGGAAGCTCATTGCAGGGAAATGTTGGTATTTGAAGTGAAATTTGACTACTTTTGTATGTAAACATGAAGTCTTTGGGAAATTTTGATTTGCTTGCTGGAAAATTTACATTTTTTCCAGCCCTGCCCATCAGGGTTAAAGATGTTTTTAAAAAGTGGCCTCTGCTAAACTTTAATACTATGGAAGGTAATTAATTGAATTTAAAAGAGTATCAGTTGTACTGTATGGTAAATTTAACAATGTTGGCCTAAATTTTTTTGCGGCTGAACCAGGGGAGCTGACTCATGGTGAGAGTGATGTACAGTATTACGTTGGGCTGGATTCATTTATTCTGTGTCAGCTCCTTTGTTTAAGTGTACAATGTAAGAAGCTTACATGTTTATTCCTTGAAACTGAAACATAATTTGCTTTGTCATATTGAAAAGAAGAATGGTTTTGATGGAGTTTAGAGGTTAGCCAAGTTTTTCAAAGGTCAAATACATGTACTTTCATTTATGTTATACTGTAGGAGCATATCAAAGGAGCATGCAGGGCTTCCCTCAGCAGCATTAATTTTGTGAGGCAGCCACCTCACAAAAAATTTTCTCCAACTGCCACCTTACGGTCTGTATTAAATCGCTTAGATGAATAGTGAAAGTTGTCCCTTCCTGTGTCTGCTATACCTGTCATAACTGTGCCCCTGGACTATTGAAGTACCACCTCACAAACTCTAAAACCAACTGGGAGAAATGCTGACATGGATAGTTTTCTGACCTAGCAACACCTATACAGTGGATACCTTCCATGGTAGTTAGCAGCAAAAGTCATTTTTGTTTTGGGCAAAGGTCTTTCTATAATTAGAGCTCAAACAAGGTTTTTGATAACAAGGTAGGTACTGTACAGTAGTTGTCAACACCTTTTAAACTTGATATTTTATAGTGCATCACAAAGTTCAAAAAAGAAGTCCAGTCCATTGTCTCAAATACACATAGATGACATCTTTAGGGAGAACTCTAAAATAGTTGAACAGAATCAAGTCAGGAATAGCATCCCAAAACTCTTTTGAAGAATAAGGTTGTCCCCAAGTTGAAAATAAGGCAAAGGCCGCTAGGCATTTAAGGCAAAGGGAGTTAATTGCTAAGTGCTGACACCAGTCCACCTTAGTAACTTTGAATTTACTGAAAATCTAGAAGTATAAAAATTGTAATCTCTGATTATCATTTTAGGGTAAAACTGAATAAAGTGACTGGATCAAGTCTAGTTCCGTCTTTCAACAAACAAGAAGAAGATGAGGCAGGTCCAAGCGCTTTAGAAATGAGACCTCTGGGAAGTAGAAAATCTTTCAAATGTAAGTACAGTATCTGAGTTTTATGTTGTGTACAGTAACTTAGGCTTTGATTGGTAGAACTGTGTTAAGCTATCACAGATGTGATATGTACTACATGTAAATTACTCCTTCAACTAAAGTGACTTACCAGCTCAACAATTAAGATAAAATTAGGCACCTTTGGAAGGCCTTTTTACATAGTTGGGGAACTTTGGGTTCTTCTTCAATAGGAAACACCTCACTCTGACCCAGTAGGGGATTGAACCATGGACCCCCTGGCTGCAAAGCTGTGAGGTCTATAACATAAAGAGATAATTAAAATGAAGATGACACATTATCCTGCCTAATGAACTTGTATTAAAAGATGAGGGTTTAGGATATCCATCTGTATTATTTCTATGTGGCTCACCTCCCCAAAGCCTTTCGTGGGAATGTGCTTCAGAGCTCTTTTTCACCAGGACTTTCTGCTGCATGAGGCAAATGCCATTTGCGATTCATGTTCTCACCTTACTTGACACAAATGGCATTTCATGAATACAGTAGCTATCGCTAGTGCTTTAGGTGCAGTTAGTCATTTACTGAAACATTACCCCTAACCTTTTGTGTGACTGAATGCATATTCAAGGTGACATGAACCGGTTTGAGGAAACTGGTGATTGCCTGTATTTGAGAGCCAAATCAGTATCCCAAGATGTGAAGTGCATGGAACTGTATCGTAGTTGTACTGAGCTAGTCAAAAATAAATTATAACAACTTTATTATTGCTGAAGGTGATCGGCTTAGTCAATTACCTGACTTTGGCCAGCATCTTAATCCATAATTTTGATGGACTCATGGTGACCACTTGCAACACTTAAGAGGACTTACTTGGGAAGGATAGCTTTTCAAACCCAGACTGGATTCCTTCTCAGCTGTTAAAGCTCCCCTTCTTTGCCATGAATCCATCAAAATTGTACTATCTTTCATTTTTCTCTTCTCTACCACACCCTACAGCTACATCTCCCAAAGAGGATGAAGAGGAGTTTGTATTCTCCTGGCAGCAGAAGCTGTTTAGTCGTAGAGAGGTTCAGCTTTATTCTAATCGAGCCAACTGTACAGAGGCTCTTGAGGAACGTTATCACCAAGACATCATAGCCTTGAAGGAGCAAGGAGGCAGAAAAACAAGAAGACTCTTCACTTACGTTGACTCTGATAGATTTACTAATAATGAAGAGGTGTGGTAGCCTTTCTTTTATTGCTAAGTCAGAATCCTTGGTCATAATATCAAATCCTTGTGATAAGTAGTGTTTGCATTAAGGTGCTTGACTGTGGTTTACTGGCAGCTGTTCTCAGAATCTTCCAAAAATAAAGTGCAAGGGGGAATTTCCTTGTTTCTATTGTTTTGAAAAAAAAATTAATGTGGGCCATTTTCTTCTGCTCAGTGCATTCATCAATGATTAGCTGAATAAAACTATTTCTAAAAAGGAGATATTCATAAGATGGTTCTGAAATGGTGAAAATTCATCCTGTCATAATCATATTGCAGCTCATTTGCATCTGCCAGTATTAATGAAGAAGGCACCTTGTTTGTACAGATCACTTGATGTATTGCTGTAACGATGACACTCACTACCACACTAAGGCCTGCCCCACACTGGATTGATATTAGAAAATCCCCCTCTTCATATCGCAAATCTCACACAAAATATGCATGAAGGGAGCATCCCCCAGATTGAACCCCCTAATCCAACACTGATGACAAGGACTGCCTTTGTACATTACATTGTCACATGGTGTTGAACTTTAAAGGGTAAAAACAGTTGCCAAAAACTTGTTTTGAAAGAGCAGTACTAAATCTGACAATTTTTCCTTTTTTTTCTTCATAAGGTAACATTCATAAGATAACATAAGGTTAACATTCTCTGTTAAATTCTGATTGCCTCTTTAATAGACATATCACATTAATGCACATTTTTCATCAGCAAATTTTGGCGACAAGTTCACCCAATGAGGCTCCATCTTTCCTGACTCAGAAGATGCAGAATGTTAGAAGAAGAAAACTAGGAGGACAAAGAGACAGGTGAGACATTGCTTTGAAATGTACTTATGATATGTAGCCAGTGATGGTTTTAGTGTCAAGTGGAACTTGCTTATTCCATCTTCAGGCTTCAAGTACACTTCTTTCAAGTTATATGCACAAATGTTCTGATATGAATTTCTTTAACTCTGTGAGTGGCTTTGCACTTCACTTTCATCATGGATTTCATCAATTTTAAAGGCAGTCAATTCTCACTCTAAACTACAATATTTGTAGAAGTCTACAGGAATTCTCAATTGGTACAGCTCTTTGATTGACAGCAAATTTATAAAATGCAGATGACTGTAACTCATATTATCCACGTTGGGGTCTTGTATACTCACCCTGAAGCAATAAATTGGAATTGTTTCTGTGGATGAAGATGACTTTTAGATAGTTGAGGGAGTGGCTTAAGTAGTGTAAGTAGTCTAGGAGAATTGGAACTGTTTGGTATGATCAAAGTGATCATTTTTCAGCAAGATGCCGATGTCTTTGTTATTGTAAATCTTAGTTCATAGTTGAACACTTCTTGGTTCCATGTCATTGATCAAAGTCCTAATATGAAGTACATCCATCAAGGCTATGCATCATCAAACAGAAAATATTGTCAGAGTTTTTGCTGTACATAGCAAAGAATCTTTTGAAGGTGTTTGGTTGATTGGCAGGGTGTTATGTAACACATGGTTTGGTGCATTTAAATTACAACATTACAGGAAATGCCCATTAGCCAGAATTTAGAAAAAGTCCAAAATAACTGATCCTCTTAACTCTGTTTAGCCCAACTTCCTGGCAAACATGAACCACATCTTGACTTCTGAGAGCTTACAAATTGAAAGTCACCTATGCATGACACACTGAAAAGGTATGCTGGGCCAATAGGATGCCCTCCCCCAACAAATCAATAAGGTGGTCTAATCCTTCTAACCGAGGTGCCATTGGCAAGTCGTGTTAGAGTAAGTAATGGGGAATTCCTGTCATGAAGACAGATATTCAATACACAGTTACAGTAACAGGTAATGGTCCATTAAACTCTACAGTAATACTCCCCAGTGGCAAGTTGAAGTACATGTATGACTTAGAAGACCACATTGAATACATTGCTTGAATGAATACACACCACAAATATCACAGTGCACGCTGTGTAGTACATTTAGCACACATCAATGTGTTTTAGACATGATTGTTCTTCAGTGTTAAGGATCTGTGAAGTTATTGCAAAGCTTCTACAAAGTTATGTACATGGAAATCAAATCAAAGATTGCTTAACTTGTGTATCAGGGATGTAGTCTGTGGAGTGAAGGAGAGGGGTAAACAGTACTTGCAATGAAATGTGTCAAAACCTATGACGTGTTGAGTCAATTGCATGACAGAGGTACTCTTTCATGAACAAAACTGTGTGAAGCTCTTAGCAAATATTGACTGGCCTTACCTGTGGGATAGATGCATGGGTGTGTCACACAATTGATAAGTGCATCATAATTAGTGCAAACAGACTTAAGCTTTGCTTTAATTTTTTCTTATCATTGACAGAGGTTATGGCGATGCTAGTAGAAGGAGAAAGACAAATCTTGTGATAAAGGAACCAACAGAAGAACACATTAGAAGTGCACATGTACTGGACACACCAGAAATGACAATGTACATCATGGCCGACCTCGGCAGCTTTGAAGAGTGAGGCATCTAAATTAAAACATACTCTTTGAATGTGATTTTAAAAGGGCAGCTTCTTTAACCCAGCAGAATATATAAAAAGTTAGATAAATTTATTTTAAACATTGCAGTATGCACTATTTATAGTTACCAGTTACAACTTTTGTGAAGCCTAAGTTATGGAGAAGGTGACTTTAAATTCAAATTACTGTCTGAGTTAAAATGTTATTTGCAAAGTTATCTGATGCTTATATCAAAGTGTACTGAAAGTGTAGGATTTTAAGAATATCTATTTTAGAGGTAGCAAATAAATCCTTTCCATAACTTTTGTTGTCATTCAGTACATGGTTCCATTGCTGAGATATGAAATGTTGAATATTATTCACTTAGTCCAGATAGTTCATTGCACAATAATATTAATGGCATTGTTTTTGCCAGCTTTGTTTCCATTTTAAAATGTTTGGTTTCCATTTAAAATATTCGTTTGACCTTGAACATAACTGCTTACTTGCATAGAATTTTGTACAGAGAGGGCTTTGTTTATTCAAATTACCTGTGACAGTGACAGCATGATCACATTTTGTCACAAGGTGCAGTAGCTGAATACAAAACAAAGAAATACAAAGACTGTAATTTGAGTCACTGCGCTACAGGAATGACGTTACAAATTATTTCAAAATTGAACACATGAATGGATTGAATAAACTTCAGCGTTTTGTTTCTCAGCTCAGGAATGTCACATGAAGATGGAAGCTAGACCATTTGAATTTAGTTTTCATGCTCTGCAATATGTATTTTCTTGAAATTTCAAACTTGTGGTACTGTCTAGATATTGTCATTTTCCACAGTGGTGTTCAATAGAAAGTTTTTACCTTGCAGTAAAATTTAGAAATACTGCACCCAATCTGGAGTTGAGTAGGTTGAACTCAGCTCAACTTTTTATAAACTTTAAGGGAAATATTGTGTTTAAAATGCTCCAACAAAAAGTACAAAGAAAATGGCTCAAACATTATCAAGCCATTCAGTCTCAATCATAAACCCCAGCAAAAGTTAAATCTCTTCAAAATTCTATGCGCAAGAAGAGCCATGGACGTTGCACCTTTTGAAATGTTGAAAGTTTGGGTGAACAAATTGTTCCTGAGAAACAGACAATTGAGTTTCTGTCTGTGGGAAACTTATTTCTTGAGAAGAAGGCTACCGTACTGCCTTATTTCTTATATTCACCTTGTGTCAATTAATATTAGATTTAAAAGAATGAATTTTTCTTGCAAAGCAAATGCAATATTTCCCTTTAATGTAGTGGTTCATGTGGTCTTTTGTCCAGATGTGGGGCACGGGTCTGTTTTCTCTACTCCATTGCTTGTGCTGGACATTACATACAGTGGCAGTTTGTTTCATTTGTAAAGTCTTTGCAAGTTTGGTACCACATGATGTGGGAATTGAGCCCTGCAGACCTCCCAGGTCCCAAGTAGATGGCCTACCACTACCAGTGTAAAAAACAGCGTAGTTTGCTTTGATGCAGAATAATTTCTTTCAATACATTAAAAGTTTAAGTGTAAATAAAGTGATACTAGACATTTTCCAATGTGTTCTATAAAACATCCAATTTCTCACTGGGTTTATTTCATTTACCTTCAGGGAAGTAACAGAAGAAGATGAGTATGTGCTGTGTACCATCAAAGTAAGTCTTTTGACATTAGTCCTAGAGTTGGAGGAATTTTAGTATTTAATGGTCACCTTAATAGCACAGGTCTAATATAGACTTTTCTTTTGTCCTACATACTCTAATATCTGTGAACAGAGACACAAATTTACCAATTTTGCTATATTTATGAGCCAAAAGGAAATTGACTCTTGACTGTTGTTACACTAAATAGGTATGGGCGTCAGATTTCGTCGTTCTTAAGCTAGAAAGAATGCACCGTTCAAGCTTAGTCCTTTGTAGGAATTTTTCATATTCGAAGGTGCTAAGCTAGAAAGAATGCATTTCTAGGCCTTTCGTACACATTACGGTGGTTGTTAGTTGCAAAAAAATTAATAGTCATATGGACAACAAAACTTCAACTGTAACTTTTTTTTTCTGGGAAGATATTTGTGTACACAGTAGGTCATGTGACTTCTTCATTGCGTGAACCTTGAAAAAGAACGAATTCACACACAAAATCCTGTTGACTGCATTCGTCAAAATTTCTATGTGGTCAGACTGAGTTTAGTCAATTTTTTATTGAATATTTATGATTTTTGTTTGTTGTGATTGTACAAATATGAACAACACTGTGACAGTTTGAGAAAGAGTTTGTGTGAAAGTTTGCAGACATTGGTAATATGAGTGCAACTAGGTGCATGTCTGCTGAGTTGGCAAATTGAACTGCAAAGTTGGTTGCTTTCTTAGTCAAGAAGATATACAAGGTAAACATAAAGCTAGGAATGTTTCAGTTTAGTTTGCCTGCTCAGCAGGGTAGGCAGAAACGGTCTCTATGTTTCCTATTCATTATGTTGTCTAAAATACTGTTCATCCTGAAAGTTAAAGTGTTCATTTGTATGCTTGTGCCTGCTTGTTGTTTGTTGACAGCTTTCTTTTTTGACAAAGGATGGGTTAGACATGAACAGTTTGAATGTAATTAAATGCTGGAGGTTAAAGTGTTCTAAGTTCTTCAGAAAGATCTAGGTGTGATATGTTCAAGTTATTTTGACATCTCAGTTTAAGTTGGACATAATTTAACAACACATCAATCCAAATGTGGTATGTAGTGTCAGCTACATCAATACCAGTGTATTGGCAGGATGTAAATCAACTGAAAAACACAAAGATGGGGCAAATTTCTTGTAAAATATCTAGCTAAAAGCAAATGTCAAAATATGTCATTTTAGGTAGATAGGTAAAGAAAAAGAACAACTCATATCTTGCCTTCGTTTGCCTTTTACAACTGACGGAGAATACTGTGGGCATACATGCTGTGAAGTTGCTTATTGAGAAATTAACATAAGATGCTCCAGTAGACCAAAGGCTGTGTGGGGTGTAACTGGTACATCTGAGTTTGTTACATGATCTATGCCCTTCAATTAGCTATACTTTCATTGTGTACACTGTGTGAAAAGCAATTAACCCATGCTCGACTGCCCTGGTAGCAAACCCCAAATGTTATGTAACTTGTTGTGTATTTTAGTATATCTGTGACTATCAGTCACTGAACTGGATGTGAAAGGTGACTATATCAAGTGTGCATGAAGTGAGCTTCATTTCCTCCCTGAAGCAACAAAAGGTAATCAGGCAGAGAAGGAGGATGTAACAAAAAGTATCATCATATTCTTCACCCCCAATCCACAGGGCTCTTGACATCAGAGCATAATTTTAAGTATTTCTCTTTAAATGTAGTGTGACATGTCAGCAAAAAGCCCTGAATTTACTCGGTCGTGAATGAGGAAGGCCTTTTTTGGAAGAATCCGTTGAAATTTAGCGTTTTCAGGATATACCTCTTCAAAGTTTTAATGTTTCTTGTTGAATATGCACAAATAGTGATGCTGAGTGTTGCACAGTGTTGACATTTCTTTTTTTAACCCTATATTAACCCTTCAGGAAATACTAATGTTACAACTGCCCTTGAAAGGAAGATTGCAAAAACAAAGGATAACATTAGCCATATATGGTATGTCCCTCACATGACATCACAAAATTTACATATTGAGCTCATATTCATCATGATTAAGTGCAAATCAGAAATAAACCTGTAAAATGGTCAATTTTTAACCCATTTTGATGGAAATTGCGGCAATTTTCCTGGTTTTTAATGCTTTTTACATCAAATACCCGACTTTGTCATTTTGGTGTCATACTACCTTTAACAAAATTCAATGTTTTCTCAATATTAGTTCTCATCATTTTATTCCCCACACAGACAAATGGTCAGGGTGTGACTAGTTTGACCCCTGACCTGAACAGACACAAAGACCCTTACATCATTGTAACAACCAATGCAAGAAGAGATTCCTTCCAGTACACTTTGACCCTTGCCTCTCAGCCAATCAGCTGGCGGGAACAAGACAGGGAGAATAAAATGTACCAAGAACTTTACCAGAGACATGCTGAATACATCAAAACATTTGTTGGTCAAGAATTTGAAATGGTAAAGTTGCTACCTTTTGAAGATTCCCTGACTATATCTCCATAATGTTTGGTGTTGATAATTAACATTTTTTGATGTATGTAAAGACAGAAATTTATGGTTTCAAAGGGGATAGAAAAAATCACGGAAACTGGGGTACAGCAGGAAAACCTGAATATTATTGGATGAGAAAAAACTTCACATATTACTATAAATAAAATTTATCTTGAATGAACTTTTTTCAGCTATTTCCCAACTAGTAACATGCTCTTTGAAGTCAGCTTTACTGTGATTCAATTTTCCAAAACCCAAAGTAAAGTACATGCAAACATTTAACAATCATCATTCTGTCAGTTATTCACACCACATGTGTACAGTCTGTGCTAGGATCAGACAACACATGGAACATATGCACTATGTGTGTCGGACAATCTTGGTTAGAAAGGATCGTATTCATTGATTGGCCAATTATCCTATGGATGAAGAGTGCATTGTGAAATTTTGGGGATCCCTGCTAATATCATAGTATTATTTAGGAGGGTGCCACTGTGTTGACAATTAAGAGTGCTCAACCTTCTTGCAGCAACACATGACAAATTGATGTCGGTAAAAATATACACTTGATTTCCCTTCCTTGCCCAATTACACAATTTGATGATTGACCACAGTAATAATCCATGCAAAGACATTTAATCCAAGTCAAGAAACCCTAGCCACAGTATGCAGAGCACACAGATGGGGTTTTGATTACAATGCTGCCCAAAGTGCTGGGTAATTTTTTGCAACCTAAGTGGACTAGAAGCTTGGTGAAGTGATAATAATAGACTTCCAGCAGTGGGTTTGGAAACTTGATATACCTCACTTGAACAATTGATTACTGAGGTTAGAAAATCAATTTTTTTTTTCTGCAATTGAAACAGCATGATAAAGCAATTTAGTATATTAATAGACATGGCCACAATGTTTATGACTGTATTCAACAATACTATGTGAACTCTGAGTGATCACTGTTTTTTTAAACATGTTGATTTCAAATTTTCTCATGTGTCACAAACACTGTGTTGTCTTAAGTCCAAAATGCTGAATATTGTACATAAGTTGGTGTAACGACTACAATGCAGAACTTGACTTTCACACAACAGAACTTGGCTTTTATAAAACAGAAATTCATGCACACAAGTTTTTGAACTTGGATTACAAAGTAGTATTGTACATTTACAAAATGTTACATTTGTGTCTTTTGTGTATGGATGATTTCAGTGACAGGGTAAATAGCTTGGTATACAGTCAAAATTAATTAATTATGGCATGGCAGAAGGGGATAATATATGTTCCACCGTAGGGATTTAGCCAGCCCATATTGTTCAACTTTTGTGGAGAAAACGCAAAAGGGTTTAATTAAGAGGAATCCCATGTTAAATTTTCCAAGGATTATAAATTACTGTATCTCAGCTTGTTAATTTCAACCAACTGACATTCATGGAATGTACTCCATTTCTATTTATGAAGTACTATAAGTTTGAGAGATTGGCTGTTTGCAGGAAAGTCAGGTTACTTTCTGTGGAATTGCTACACTAACATGACTGAATTGTTCAGTTAGTCATACCGTATTTACTCTATTAAACGCCCCGGGGGCGTGAAATTTTCGTTAAGGGGGGCGTTTATTAGAGTCAAATTTATGTGACTTCTGATAAACTGCTTCATATGGCATATTTGTCCATTTGGTTGTCAGCTTCACAATCAGCTGTGAGCTCCTCCCCAATGATCGGTAACCAAACTTCCCTATAAATATGGTAGCCACGAACAGCACTCTGAACTTTGCAAGTGTGATCAACTTTCGCTGACATCTTGATATGTAACGTTACACACAGAAGTGACTTTTTTACGTGCCCGCGGCATATGCATGCATGCATGCTGTGCACAGTATACAGCCAGGCCTCACGGTACTATACTGACAGGCGGGCTATACGCACGTACATACGGTAATTGCATAATAGTTACCGTGAGTAGCACCATTACCAGTACATAGGCGAAAAGCATTTCACTGTTAAACAGTTTTCCTTTGTTGAATTTGGATTTTTATGTTAGGCTGTTCGGATAGGCTAGCGAATATTTGTAATTGTATACCTATGGTATGTACAGTACCACTTTCGAACCGCAAACGAAGCAGTATAGGTTCGCGGTATGTGATAGCGTGATGGATATCAACAGAAATTAGTTGCAGAAACATGCCTTTTACTTCAGGATACAGTATGGGACTTTAGGAGATTTCGTGGCTTCAAGGCAGGACTATTTCATTTTACCGTATTGTCTTTGGAATTAACAATTTCACTTTATGCAATGTGACGAAAAAGTTGGGGGGGGGGGGCGTTTATTAGAGACGGGGCGTTTAATAGAGTAAATACGGTATGTAGAAAAATAGTGATTAGATAATTTGCATAAGTTTATGTTATGTGGTATTTGTTTTTGTTTGGGGAAGTGGTTAGGGGTAAGGTTGTTGAAACAATATTTCCCCTTGACCTAAGAATGTTAAAGGTTCTAAATAGTTAGTAATTTAATAACCCTTTTATTAGTGGGTAATTAATAGTAGGACATAATCAATATGTAATCCATTTGCAGGTTTATGATAATCTGTTTATTGTGTTTAATTTTTACTTTAGAATCAGGATAATGATTGGCCAAGGAACAATGAGACTTTGTAGGATACACATTTTCTGCTTGACATGATTCCACAAAAAATAATGGAAGAGGGGGATTATTTTGAGTTTTGTGTAAATTTATTTTTAGAAGTGGGTGAAATGGCAGTTTGCTTGATTTTGGGATATTACTAACAGCAAATGAGCCACTTGAAGAACCATGGGAACTGCATTTGTCAATTTATGTATTAATCTTTTTCAGGTTCCAGACAACATGTTGCGGCTAATGGTTCTTGGTGAAATTATCTCTGCCAAGAATTATGAATATAACAGTCTTTATGTTCATTATTTTGTGGAATTACCTAGAGGTTAGTTAAGTCACAAATAAGATGTTTCATGTCATTGATGACTAGCAGTGCATGATATTTCATTTTTATGTCAAAACTGTCGGCCGCAGCTGATCTGTAGCTCCATCAGCCATGACACACATTACAAAGTCATGATTAAAGGCCTAGTTCTCTCACCCCAAACAGTACCAATTCTCCTAACCTTCTTACTGAATCCCCTCCCACAATGGGCTGAAATTCATCCTCATTCAGACACAATCTCAGTTTATTGCTTCAGGATGAGTATAGAAAAACCCAATTTATATGATCAAAACACTCTTAGTACTGTTCATGCAGTGCAATATAAGCTTTGGCACTCTGCATTGTTTGAATTAGCTGTCAATCAAAGAGCTGAGCCAATTGAGAATTTCGGTACCCGGGTACCAAAATTGTAGTTTGGGGTGAGTGGTTTGGCCCTTTAAGCTGGTTTGGTGGTGTGATGTTTTTTTTACCAAAGCATGGCTGCCACACCTGTAGCTTGGATGAGGGAGCTGCAGCTTAGCTACTTTGACAAAGAACCTTAAAGGGAAATACTGTTTTTAAATTGCTCCAACAAGGAGTACAAAGAAAATGGCTCAGACACTATCCAACAATTTAGTCTTAATCATAAACCCCAGTGATAGCCACATCTCTTCAAAATATTATGCCCAAAGAGAACCATGGACGTTGTATCATTTGAAATGTTGAAACTTTGGGTGAAAAAATTTTTCTTGAGCAACAAACAACTGAATTTCTGTATGTAGGAAACTTATTTCTTGAAATGAAGGCTACAATACTGCCTTAATTTTGATAATCTGTTACCCCATGTCAATAAATATTACTATTAAAGGGATGAATTTTCTTTCAAAACAAACACAGTTTTCCCTTTAGTTGTGACAGTTTTCTTTCATACTTGGAAATTAATTGACTTAACTGCAGACATACTACCAAGTCATGTCCTTTATTCTCCTTCAGCTATTAAGCATTAGCGGTTTGAAGACACCTGTGAGCCATTTTATTTTTCAGTTTTTACATTGATCAATGTATATCAGTGTTAGCTCTAAAGTGCATAGTTTCTGCACTCAATTTTACAAGTAATGTAAGCAAAATACACCTCTGCAGGATATACCTGCACTTTTCTTGAACTATCTGAAGTCAATCCCCTAAATGTTTGTGTGATGGGGGAGTTCCCTGCATAGATTTTTAGTCCCAGTGCTAAAACTAACACATGTCTTCTTTCTGTTGAACATCTCATCAAGTATTTACAATAAGTCATTATTTTATCTGTTGTGTAATAACATCACAAAAGGTACATTTGTTTAATACGAAAAAAAATGTGGCATGGAAGATTAAATAACAAGATATACATTATTTTTCATTTGAAACACTGAAAATAATGAATCTTTATCTGATTGGAAAATTTATGGACATTTGCAGGACTTATTTGATGCTGTCATGGGTTAGTGTATTTTAATCCACAGTAGAGTAAACTGAGCTATCATTGCAGTCCCTTCAATTAAAGTTTGACCAAATTCTAATGAAGAAGTAAGGCTCTATATAAAGCAGATAATGAATGTTGTCCTTTAGTGTTTGGATTTTGAACCTACTTTGGCTGTTGCCTACATTGCCATTATGAATGTATCAAGTCCAACCAATATTAAATTGACCTTATGGGTGGCAATCATGAGAGCTGAACTGGGGAGGGTTCAGGAGTGGGAATTTCCCTCCTTATGTGTGTAAAATTTTGGATAACAACACTTGAAATGGTGCAATTTGTTGTCACTTATAACCTTAATTTTAGGTGTAGGCTATGTATCACTGTACTCTGAAAAGCATGAATTTATTTTTTCTATGGGACGTGGGACAAGCTCATGTCCCACCAGAAACTGTGAAATGTCCCATTGTGTCCCCAGGTTGAAATTTGAATGGTATGACTTAAGAATGACATCACAAATTGTGCACTCTGTCATTTTGGGCAAAAAAGCCTGAACATTTTATATCCCAGCTTAGGAATGTCATGCAAAGATGTGAGTTAAGCTGCTTGGAGTAAGCATTCAAGCATTTAGGCAAATAAAGTTGCAATATAAGACTTTTGAGGACACTTTTCAGTGTATTGTTGAGTATTATGTGGTAATACGACTTCACATGTTGCAAAAAGTAGAGTAAATCAAATGTCATGCACCTATGAGGATTATGCTTTTTACCTCGGCAGATTGGTCAGCAGATAGATCTCAAGAAATGGCTGGTGTCACCCAAACATGCCTAACGAAAGAGATTAACAAGGTCAGTTCATTATTCATTTAGTCCTTCTCTGTTATACATTATTTGAGAATAGCAGCACAAGTTGCAAGTTTACATACAAAACTGCTAGTACTGTGGGCTGGGAGTTTCAGAATATGTCCATGATATTTCCAGCCTGTCTTAAGAGGCAACAAAAGGGAAACCAAACTTGAACTTGAACCATACAGTGCTTGGAAATTAATTTAACTTTGAACCTTTTTTCGAGTTGACAGACACTTCACTATATAACACATTCATGTTAGTGTGTTGTTAAATCTCATCTCAAATACAAAGCCAGTAGGAGGATGAATTGTGTGAATAAAATTAGTGAAATTATTTATAAGAATAAAGTACAGTAGCTAGAGGTTAGGGGTAATTTTCCACTCATAATTTCTCTCTGGGGAAGATCCATGGATATGCAGTCAGTTTTGTGATCATAAATTCTGTTTTGTCAAGGTTCTGTTCATGTAACTGCAAATGGCATTTATAACAAGTGTGGATCATGCAGGGTATATATCCACTAATGATAACTGCAAGAAATTGAAGCCTAGGGATCATGATCAGTTGTTCTAAACTGGTTTTGGTGTCATAACCCTGTGAGACACTTGTAATCAGTTCTACCTATACTTCTATGACCCCTGACACAAGAATAAAAAAAAATACGAAAAAAACAGCCTGCTGTTTCTATATATCATTGAAACTAGCCTGTAAAAGCTGTTGATGACTGCAGTTGGGGTCTTAACCCATTAGGTAAACTAGCTGGATGCACTCCATACAGCACTTTCATGGTTTATCGAGTAAAGTGAAAATAATTCCCACATCCCTCTGACTGCACTGCTATCAAATGACTGTACCATAACAATGGGAGATAAGTGTAGCAATGCTTCCTTATTAAGTCACGGTTTCACAGCACCGCTGAAGAGGAGTCCAATGGCACCCTATCTGCAATTTTATGATCGGCTTGACCAGGGAGACTTAATGCAAAATAAATGAAGCAGAAATACCCTGAAAAAGGCCTCAAAATCTGGGAGTTTGTTGTATCTGAAAGTTAGCCTAATGCACCCTTGGTCAAGAACTGTTGGATTTCAAAAGTGGTTTTGATTATTAAGCAGTGGTAGTCAATATTGGCACAGAATTATTGATTAGTCTTTGTTGACTCTCCTATTCTTGCAGGAAAATATTGCTTACTTTAGTCATCCTTTTGATCTTGAACTGTTCTACAAGCCAGACGAACTGGAAGACAATGAGGACAGAATGCCGCAGTGGCCACAGATTTTTGTAGAAGTGCTTTCCATTGACTCATGGCATAGGTACAGAACAGAGGGATATGGATATATTGCCATTCCAAGCTCACCAGGTGGGTATTATGATGGCAGAAGTGGGCGTGTTAAGCCCCGTCGACACTATGCGAAGCGACTTATTGCAACAAGACTGTCTTGTCATGGTGAGCTACTGACGACTAACTTATTTCAAGAGCATAGTATCCACATTATGTAACAAGTAGCAGGTCCATGAAGCAATTCAACATACTCTTTATTTGTTACGTTGAAGAGACAGGAATGTGTTCTGTCCATTTCCTTTAACTGATCTTCGTTAACTTCATTCCGGAAGTCAGTCATCAGGGATGATTTTTAAGCAATTGATATTGGTTGTCCAAAGGACAACCAGCTGCAAGAATTTGGTTGTCCTCCCAAAAATTTAGTCGTCCTCCATAAAAGACATGTGAAAACAAAAAAGTTGTGCAATGTGCATTTTCTGGTTTCAAGACGATTGTTTTATTTTCATTGCACTGGCTGTTATTTGCATTGCATTATATCTAGCGTGAAAGTCACTTTATTGAAAATACACATGAAAGGGCTGGTGTGTGTGTGTGTGTAATACCCAAAGTAACAGTTGGGGAATCTCCGAGACGACAGAGGTATGGCCTGAGTGATCATTGCTACCCCCCCTCCAACCCAACATTTTATTCATCACTTACTCAAGGAGGGACAAAAGACATTTTCTCTCCTGAAAACTTCCCAACGTTCGGTAGACGCAATAATAATGTGATCTTTAGACACCCTATTCTTACCGTACATAAGGACATGCAGTTGTACCGTCAAAATATGGTGCATTAATACTAAACTTGAACGGTAGCCTACATATCACGATTTCTGAAACTCATTCCTTTTAAATCAAAATCTGACAATCGTAAGCATGAAGTGTCTATTGAACAAAATGCCTTTTTAAAAGCTTGTTTGTTTCAGCTTTCACAGTGTTTGGCCGATTATGCTATAATCGGCAATACAGTACCCTTTTACCGATTATTTAATGAAACTATAGGACCGATCCCGATTATTACAAAGAGGGAAGTCACCGTGACACGTTTGTCCCTTAAACCCCTTGCATCTAATATATTGTATTCCCGTAACCAGTTCAGGGTGGAAATACTGGGAACTGTTACGAACGGAATATCTTTTTGTATATGTGTCATATTTTCACTTCAAAAGTGGAGATACAAATTAACCGATAGTACAGTTGAATTGTTTGCAGTCGATGTCACTGCCCTTTGATAATTTAGCTCTAAGGCCAACATCATGCTTTGTTTAGTTTTCATCCCTCAATCATGTCGGAACATTTGCTGTTGCGTAAATGTACTGTAGCTGCTCTCCCGCTTTAATGAACCCGTGTTGGAGCAATCATGATAATCTAGCAGTTCTGAGCAGCAGAACAAATTCACCCGATTAACGTATCTTATGGTTCCTTCCGGATATAAATATCCCCGTATATTGTTAGCAGCTCTTGTCCAAAACTTATGTCTAGTTTCAAAAGAATGTGCAACTGAAATGCACGTAAGTTCGATCCTCGAAAAATCCACGTATACAGAGATTTGTGATGCCTCTTGGTGAATTTAGCACGGGGCTCTCCCGGCTTCGCTAGCCGGCTATATAAGCATGACAAGTGCGATCGTCGTAACACAAACTCAACGGGGAAACTTGTCTCGAGGCGGAGCATTTTCGCACACTAAATCACATAGGTGAAGGCGCGAGTTGTGATTGGCTGGCTACAATTAACGCAATTGAACCAATCACGATGCAAGGGCCAATTTAAATTTTGCAATGGATCCTATGCATATGATGTCACCAAGCAAAACATGGTGTCTTGTTTGGCGGCAAAAAGGGGACACGCACGTAAGTGTAATATATGCATGGGCCGAGAAGTTTGCTGCACGAGACCACGTGCATCACTGTTTTCGTTTGCAATGACGTCGTATGACAACATTGAATAAGTCCTACTGTAAATAACATTACACACGGAATGCTGGGGATGGCTTAATTTATGCAAGATAACAACCACCGAACTTCACAAGATTCTTCATGCTATGTGTACAAAACGTGCACAGATATGTATACAAAGCTTGGGGATTTGAAAAAATGGCGAAACACTGCAGCTAGATAGTCTGTTCTATGTGTTTTGTGCAAACTGTTTGTACAGCAACTTACGCGGCGATTCCTGCCAGACAGCAAGGTATCCACCTTGAATGCAATTTTATTTTAAGGTAATACTACTGGGTTATAGCGGAAAATATCAAACGGCAGGGGGGAAATTTATACATTTGTGATGATCAGTGCATCCCGTTTTGGCGGGAAGTTAAAGGATTGAGTATTTACAGGAATTTTACCGAAACTAAGAGCAACTTTCAACTTGCAGTTAATTGGTGGTAATGATCTGTTGAATGGAGATATTTTACCAATGCCAATTATTTACCGATAACGGAATAATTGGCCCGATGCTGCTTACATAACAACAAAGACAGGCGAACAGTCCTTTCCAAGAACTTTTCGCGCCAGCACGTCGAACATAATCCCGGAGAATGTCTATGAGCACGTTCTGTACAGTTCAGCTGAAACAATGATCATCCACGAGGCCGCTTGTTTGGCGTTGTGCGTATCGTGGTCTGTCTCCAGGGTTGTTTTGTTCTGGTGTGCTTTTCGTGAAGGTACAGATGTGTTTTGTTATGTGAGTTCATGAAATGTAAAGATGTTTTGGTTGCATAAGAGTGTTTGTTGTACGCTTTGTGTCTCAATATACATTATCAAAGGTAAAAATTAGTCGTCCAAAGGACAACCTTAGGTGGTAACTTTGGTCGTCCTGCACAAATTTTGGTCGTCTCGGAGGACCGGACGACCGCTAAAATTCATCCCTGGTCATTGTTGTAAGTTGCACGTTTAGGTCTTATGAAACAGAACATGTTCTGTCATATAAAACTGAGTTGCTCATCTGCTTGTAACTAGTTGCAGAGCATTCCACACTTCACAACGCTTCTGAAAAATATCGGAATGGAGTCGCATAGCGTGGACGGGGCTGTAGTTTTATGGGATGTGATAATACCCCAACCTAAATATGTTATGTAGTGTTAGCTTGATAAAAAAATAAAATACAGTTCAAATACGGTTTCAGATAAGGTTCAGGTTTGATTTCAAATACAGTTCAGGTCCTTCCCCTTAGTTTCCTCTTACAACATGAAGAATACTGTGAGAATATTCTATAACCCCCTGCTGGTGTGAGAAGGGGGAACTGGTTAGAAAGAGAAGAGATCTGGGTGTCTTTCTAATATTGATGCAACTGACCTCTTTTGAAGCTATAGACAATCACCGCAAAATTACTTAAGAAGTCAATTAGTTAATTATCACAAGTGTCCTCATATTTACCTTGCAAGTACCTCTGAAGACCTCTTTGGTCATAACTAGTACAAGTTAAGCAATGAATGATTCTTCCTGCCTGAATTTCACATGATTGACAGGAGCCAATCCTGAATTAGTGTGAAGGGGTGTGATAATTTTAATGATGGAGGGTGGCAGTGAGGGCTGGGGGACTCAATATCATATTAAGTACCCTTCATCAGTTTTGCTAAGCAGAATTTGTCTAAGAAAGAATATTTGAATACATGACCATGTGTTCAGCTAATCAAGTTGTTTTAATTGTGTAGGATGATTGTTTTGGAGCAACCCAGAGCACCTATAAAAGAAGGATTGAATTTGTATACATCATATAATTCTAGTTTTCATTGAAACAACAGTGAATCTAGTTCGCACATATTCATCTCACATGTTTCACAACTGGACTGGACAATTACATACAAATGCTATCTGGCAATGTCTTCAGTAGGCGGTGCTATGCCCCGTTGGAACCCGTGACTAGACACACCCTTGTACAATTGCATGTGGAATGCTGAAGTCACGAATTGTTTTAGCTCTCGTTTTTTTCCCCAATTTTTGCATTCCTTTTTGGACATTGTGATTTTGTCTGATATGGAAATCCCATTGGTTTACTTTTTGCGAAGGAACTCACATTTTGGAAATCCAAACCTGGAGGCCTGTTGGTAGAAGTATCTTTGATGACCTTCGCCGCTTCTTTATTGGTGGCTCACCAGAACTGGAGGACCCTACATATGTTGCTGTGCCTACTACGCATGATGGCAAAATACTCAGTCGGTTTGGATTCAAGACAGAGACCACTGGTAGTGTCACCATTAAACTACATGTTATGCAACAGAGCAGGTGAGTAAAACTTGACCTGGGGCAAGACTGCCTTTTTACTTCAGAACCATTACTTAAAGGGGCATACTGAGCTGATTTCAATATAGGGATATATTGAGTTAATATCGATTAAGAGGCATATTTAATTGATATCAATGAAGGTGCATACTGAGCTGTTCCAATAAAAGGGCATATTGAGCTAATGTCAATAAAGAGACAAATTAGTTGATATCCTTAATAGGGCATATTTAGTTGATCTCAATGTAGGGGCATACTGAGTTGTTTCCAATAAAAGGGCATATTGAGCTAATATCAATAAACTAATGTATTAGTTGGTATCCTTAATAGGGCATATTGAGCTGATATCAATGAAGGGGCATACTGAGTTGTTTCCAATAAAAGGGCATATTGAGCTGATATCAATAAACTGATGTATTAGTTGGTATCCTTAATAGGGCATATTGAGCTGATATCAATGTAGGGGCATACTGAGTTGTTTCCAATAAAAGGGCATATTGAGCTGATATCAATAAACTGATGTATTAGTTGGTATCCTTAATAGGGCATATTGAGCTGATATCAATGAAGGGGCATACTGAGTTGATATGAATAAAAGGGCATATTCAGTTGATGTTGACATCTTAACAAGGATATTGGAAGGAACAACCACATGACAAAGCTATTCATGAGCATTATTAGTCAAAATAAATTCTATTTTCAAAATGGATGGCTTTTCATGTGCTACATTTCATTTATTTGTTTTTCCACAATATACGATAGTAGTTGGTACAATGTACAGAAGTGAAAGGAAAATACTTCATGATATCAAAATATTGTGAAGGGAAGCACTCTAAAAAACCCATAGGGTTTGTCGAGTACGGATTGTCCAAGAAAGAGAAAAAGAAAAAAAAGAACTAGGATAGTATGAACTGAGAAAATACTTGAGGACAGGTGGTATCAAAACGAAGAGAAAACAAATTTGATTCCGAGTACCTGTCCGATTTCACACCCTAGATCCCGCCCTAGTTTTCACCCATCTTACCTCAACCTTGCCCCAAATACCCTACCTGTACCCTACACATTTCTGCTGTTATTTATAGCAAATCCTGAAAATGTCACCTCTAGATAGTCTTGGGGTATGAGAAAAATTGAAATATTTAGTTTTTATATTTTAACAAAAAATGGGTGTTGTATTTCATGACAGGAATGAAAGAACATGGTTTTTGGAAATGGGACTTGTATCAAGCTTCACTTCCATTTTTAGCTTAGCTGTTAGCTTTGAACAGCTTTATACATACTTTCAAAAAAGATCTAGATGTTTGGAAAGCCAAATTGAATCCTTAAAGGACAAAATTAATCCCAAACTTTTATCAAAACAGAAGCCAAATTCCACTGATTTCTTATTTTGCCTGCTAGTATCTTTCAGGATATTGCATTACTTTAACACATTCAAGGTAAACCAATGTAATACTCACATAAATTTCATGATTTAGTGAAAAAAAAAAATATTTCCACATGACTTTCAAGAGCCAACAGGCTACTATACTTAATTCATATTGGGGTGACTGCATTTTCCTCACTCACTCATGAAATGATTATGTGACATGTAGGATAGGGGGATTGTCTCAGTTTGACAATTAATAGTATTTGACAAAAACTGTTTAGGTTTGGAAAAACTTGGTTAATTTAAACAACCAACTTGATGTGTGTCATGTGACTTTAAATTCTGCAATGGAAATGTGTGTCAGAACAAAGCAATGTGGCTGTCCATGCAGTTTGACTGAGGCAGTCTATTGCTCTAACGTGGTGTGTGAAGTGAAGACATGAGATGCTCCCATACCAACAACCAGTGTACCAAAATTTAAGTTTACTTGAAGAATCAATGGGATCATTTTTTTTATAATCATCCACAATGTAAGAAGGGGTGTCAACTATGGTTTTGCAAAGTGGACTATGTCTTCATTGCCTTTTTGGAAAGAAAAAACCATTTTAATGTGCAGTAGAGTAGGACTGAGACTCCTGACTCCTGTTTGCACTACAATCTTGGACGAAACTCCTTGGGACACCCCCGCTCCCCTTCGCAATGTTGACCACAGTTAGCCTATTCACGGCATACAGTCACTCTTTCAGCGCAACATTGAAAGGGGGAGCGGGGGAGGGGAATTCATGTAAGCCTTTGAACTGAAATTCAAGAATATTATGGCAAAGTGTCCCAACAGTTTTGTCCTAGATTGTCTGAGAATTTCGGGAAGTTAGAACTACTTGCGTCACACAGTAGCAAGTGTCATTTTGTCTTGATGGGTTGATTTGCAAAAGGGAATAAGTTTAAGCGCCCGATCGTTCATGTAGCTGTTCTCAACAGTGACTTGTTTTTGGTTTACACTGTCTTAAAATAAAAAGAATATTGAAAAAATGTTTGTGTTTATGTATTTTAAATTTGTCCAAAACAGTGACATGTTACCTGATAAGTGCATTTTGGAGAACAGAGACACTGATGTATCTTGCCTATTACTTCATTTTAAAGTAATTTACTGTGTTTTCTCAAGAAAAAAATATGCTGTTCATGCGAACTTGACGAGACCGGCAGTGAAAGATAAGTTTAACCCAATGGTCTACCATTTATTGTGAAAGCAAATTTGGAAGCAAAACGCAATGAAATTGCTTCGGTTTAAAGAGGGAAAAAAGCATGCGTAACCAGTTTCATGTAATGTGAAAAATGGAGTCACAGGGGTGCAATTTGCTTCAAAATATGCCAAAAACCAGCCTTAACTAACGATCTACCATCGTTATATTTTAAAATCTTGGATCTCAGATGTGCCTTTAACATTTCATGGTAGATCGTGGCGCTCTTTCAGTTAAAATATCGTCTCCTTAACACCAGTTTGCAATAGGAGTCAGACTTTTCAATCCAAGAAATTGTTTTGGTTATATGTATATATATATATATAAAGTATCTATCGGAATAGAACGTATCCTGGAGATTACCCGGGCCTGAAGAATATTCAAAAGTCTCTTTCCATATTTCAAATGTTAAATTATTAGCTCTAAAATTGCCTCCTCCAAGTTTAATCATGTTTTTTAATTGGTTTTGCATCTGTATTACGAGGAGGAATTGGTAGGCGTTCTGCCCGTACCTCTGCCCATGGCTTACGAGATGCAGATTCCCCAAGAATACCTGCAACAGTCTATTCTTTATTATTGTCCTGACTCTAAATAAATGTATACAAATGGATCAAACAACACATTAGAACAACTCTTTACGCTACTAGCTCTTTATGCTAAAATCCTCAGACCTATAAGCCTCTGAAAAAACTGTTCCGAAAAGTCGTCCCGAAAAATGAAGCATTATCTATTGAATTTGTTCTCGTAAATAATACGCGTGGAGCTCAGACAATCTTGGACAAAACTCCTTGGGACACCCCGCTCCCCTTCGCAATGTTGACCACAGTTAGCCTATTCACGGCATACAGTCACTCTTTCAGCGCAACATTGAAAGGGGGAGCGGGGGAGGGGAATTCATGTAAGCCTTTGAACTGAAATTCAAGAATATTATGGCAAAGTGTCCCAACAGTTTTGTCCAAGACTGTAGGTTGGTCTGGACAGACATTTAAACTTAGTGCTATATGTATATGCTGCACAAAATCAAGAGCATGCATTATGTGCTGAGTGTGGTTCGCTCATCCTTCCAGGTTCCTCAGTTCCATGCTGCAACAAATTACCGAACTCCCTTTAGGCTTTAGTGTCCTTTAGTACAGCTGTTGTAATTATTCAGTGTTTTTTTTTCATTGCCAGGATTTTCATGGAGAAGTCAGCATCCAGGAGAACTGTTGGATCTTTGATTGATAGGCTGGGGTAAGTGTCTCGAAAGTTGATGAGGGTTATTCTGAATGTTAAAGACATCATTAGCAGTACTTACCTTTCATACTTCATTCTGTGCAGGGCGGATTTACCCCATGGCAGAACCTGCATATGCCGGGGGCACTGCGCTTTTGGGGTCCCTGCCCCCCAAGTGAGCCCTGTCGCCCAGTGCTCACTTATGGTCAAGCCAAGGAGAGTGACATAAAATAAGTTTTTAGTACTAGCCTAAAGACACCGATTCGAGCTGAGGCTGTTTTTTGTTAACTTGAATGCCAGAGACCAACACTGGTTTTCAGGTGCTATATTGGCTTACACACAAATGCTATAACTTTCATGTATCACTGTTTAATGTATAAAACCATTAGCTATTAGCAGTTAAAAAGCTTAACTTTATTTGTTGAGTTATTAATTTTCTGTGAGCGGGCAGGCAAGGGGGAAGGAGGTTAAACTTGTAAAAGGGGCCCCGCTATAGAAAGTGCCAGGGACCCCACACAACGCTGATCTGGCCCTGATCCTGTGGAAGAAAGAATGAAGATTTTGTAGAGACTGGGGATGCACCTTGTCCAAGAAAGTGCCAAAAGGTAAAAAAACGTGCCATGAGAGAAATGACTATTGGTATTCAGCTCGTTGAAAAATGGGACAGTATAGGACAATTTTGGATGATGTTGGATGGTGTTGGAAGACAGGTTTCCATCTTGGAATTGTATCATTTGCCATTGGGACGAATCTGGTAGAGAAATTGTTGCCTTTGTTTTTATCTTTAAATGTCAAGAAGAACAAGAAGTCAAAATCTTTGAATTTTTCCTGGCAAAATCTTCTAAAAGGCATATGACAAAATGGAAAGTTGGTGAAATGCCATCTCAAATTGCCCAGAGTCATCCCATTTTTCACTCAGTCTGGTAGGACATTGATTTGATAAATAACTTTTACTGAAAACTTCTCTTTCTTCCCTTAGTATTCGTATGAAAAGAAGGGTTAAAGGAAATATCAAGCTTCGATATCTTAGAGGCGTACTTATTCTAAGCATTTTGGTAGAATTTGCATTGAAATCAAATGTGTGGTTCTCAAGATATGAGCAAGTGAACTTGTCACATTTTCAACAAACAGTGAACTTGAAGCAAGCACATATGACATCATATCCTTACATTAATGGACAGTCTTTTGTTTTTTCTTTATTAAAACTTGACAGCCTATTTTCTTCTCAATAGTCATCTGATTATCAAAATTTTGATTGCATAAGTGGCATGGGAACATTTCAAACTTTGCAATCCCCATGGGGAGGTCCTATTCCTATTAACTTCAAGGTCAACACAACAGTCTGAAAAACAAAGGGAAACAAAGCATTCCTTGTCAATGTGAGGAAGTGACATGATCTCTTCTGCCCTCAAATCCACTTTGGAACACTAGTCTAATAACTTTGTTTGTTGATATCTCAAGAAATATATGTCGAATTTGAATGGAAATTTCACTACACTGTAAAGATTTGGTTCTTCTTTCAAGTGTGAAAATTGAATTTTTGCTTAAACTTCCCCCTTTATAACATGATGTTTAAAAATCACTTTGTTGCATGCAAAGGCTGGTGCTACTTTTACCTTCTTGTTCCTTTGTGATTCTCTGATCATTTCTAGTATTACAATACTTTTAATACTGTATGTTTTGTGAGAAAATTAGAACGTTCAGGTTTTGATGGGATTAAAGCTCAGAATGGTTTTAGTAGCCTAGGTTCAAAATGGGGAATGACAGAATTAGTCTGGAAGGGTTAATTGTGGTTTTCTTTTGAGTGATTGGGCAATTTCAGGGGGCACATGCCTCCCTGTCCCTACATGTGGAGGGTAAAGCAGGGTGCCCGGCACCTTTTCACCAGTTTAAAAATGTTTTGGCCTCCACCACCACGTTTGATTAATACACAGGTCACTTTTTGTTTTGAGTAGTCTTAAATGTTTGCATGTCTCTGTGGTGTTTGTTTATATCACCATGGGGTACCCTTGGTTGGGAAAGGCTGCTGTAAGAGCACACCGTACTGATGTTAGTCTCAAGAATTTCAAGGATCATGAATTATTGTATGTTATTACCAGTTGTGAATGTTGCCAGGCATAGTTAGTTTGGGTGGCCATTCCCTGAAGACAGAAAAGGAGGAAAATGTTCCTTACCTTGGCTATTGTCAGTTGGGTTGGTGCCTAGTGTACTAGAAACTTAAAGCTTCACAATCCCCATCAGGAGGCTGGAAATGGCCTTCCTGGTGCTCTGATAAGCTGTATGTTAAGAGTCAAGAATCCAGGATAGGCCTACTCAGTCTAAAAATGAAATCATATTTGAAATAGAAAAGAAAAATGTCAATACACTTCAGGAGCAGTCTGAACCTGAATGAAGGATAGCTTGCTCAAAGGCCACATTTTCAGCAAAAAGCTGGACAAATGGTCAGTGGTCACCCTACAGTCATGTGCCCGCATTTTGATAATCAGCAATTTGAGAGCTTTAATGCCATCTGGAAATATTATTCAATGAGATACAGAACTAGAGAAGTATATTCTTTTGTTTTCGCAGTGGTCTTACAATGCAAGCATCTGTGCAGAATGTACTTGGTGAGTTACTAATTTGCTTCCAGCTTTTGTATGGATTTTACTTCTATCATTTGATACAGTTGTATTTTATATCACTTAATGGTAGGATATCTAAACAAATGATAATTTAACAAGAAAAATAGGGTCATGGACCCCTCTGTTCCCCTCTTACCATCATTAAGAGCGTGATTTGTTCTGAGATTCTCTCCTTTCTTAATACATTACATAAACATTCCTGTAAAAGATATGTAAAGCTTTAATTCCCCATAGCCATCAGCAGCCATAACACTCAATTAACTTCAATAGGTCAAATGACCATCACTTGATACCACAGTTGAAGCATTGTTAGTGGCAGCCAGAATGCCATGTGATTTGAAAACAACAGATCAGCTGTTCAGCTGAAGGGAAAAATTGCTTTCACCTACACCAGCATTGGCTATAGAAAAAGTTGGGCGGTTCATTTTGAATCTTTTAAAGGAATGTTTATGTAATGTAGAATATGTAAAGCTTCTGACTACAGACCTAATGCATTGAGTAAGTCAGATGGAGGATTACTGCTCACTTATTAATTGGTTTCCAATTGGGCCAGCCACATGTCCACAGACTTCCTTTATACATGGACAAAGCCTGTATAAACGGGTTCAGTATGTCCTATCAGTAGATTGTTGCCACCACTGGGGCAAAAAAGGTGCACCAAGATGGCTGCCGTGAAGCTATTAAACTTGAATGGGAAACAATATCACATTTCTGCAATATGTGAAGTGAGTTTGACCTTTTATTTCAAAAATGTTTCAACTTTCTTGCAAAATATGGCAATTGACTTGAGCAAGTCCAATTTTTTACACAAAACCATAGCAGAAAGCCATCTTGGTGCACTTTTTCTCACATGTGTGGTAGCCACAATTTATCATGCAGTATGCTCTGTCCATGTAGAGGAAGTCTGTGCCACAGCCTTTTACCAGTTGTGGCTCACTGGCTTGTTTTCCCTACTCCACTGCTTATGCTGGGCGCCAAGCACAGTGGCAATATAGGTTCCATTTTTAAAGTCTTCATTATGGCCAAGCCAGGAGTCAAAATGCAGACCTTGGAACACAATATGGATGTTTTAACTATTGTGCTTTCAAGCTCGACAATTGCAACATTTTACCTCTAGATGCATTAAAAGCATATGTTTCTCCTAAGGGAATACCTCCTAGCCAGACCCCACCCCAACCCTATCCTGAAAAGTCTGTGGCTGCAGATTCAGTTGCAATTTCATTGCCCATAACACAGTAGTTTATTGTATAATATAGTGACTCTGTTAATGTGGAACTTGAACAAAATATTGAAAACACTCTTGATTGTATTGTTGCCCTCTTGTTATTTCTGCTTAAGAAAAACAAAAAGGTCAGCCACTGTGATTCAGACAAAAAATTTTTGTCAATTTCAGAATCTTTCCAGAGAGCCAGGAAAAGGATGCAAGCTGCTCGGCAAACATTGTCTACAATCCAGTGAAGTACTGGCCATTATCAATGAATTGAAAGTAAAGTAGTTGGTGATTGGTCAACACCTGTCCCCATCATTCAGCCATTCATGCGTGTGGTTGCAATTGGAGGTATATCAATACATGAGGAAAGCATTTGCTGAGCTTGAAAATGATACTCCAGCTGTCTATATGTGCATGTTACTAAAGTTATGGCAGATGGCATCTTTCGGAACTTTCATGATCCACAATGTACTGTACAATTCTGTAGGAGTTAGCACTTACTGAGAATTTTGCTCAAGACTTCCAATTTCCTGCAGTGAGAAAATTTCCTGAACGTAATGCACGTTTGCTTCCCATCACCACTCGTTGCATTGATCACATGTTAACAATCTTTGAGAGTATTTGCAGATATTTTGGTTCAGCGTGCAAAATAATTGAGTGTTGTGCAAAGAATTTTCAATTGCCAGTTCTTGAATTTTGTACACTCAGACTGTTTGGGTTGGGTTTTTCAACTGCTGGTAGACAGGAAATGACATCATTTTTTGAATGAGTATGTAAACTTTGAGGAAGCCCTTACTGAGAAGGGGGCCCTTCAACTGTTTGCAAGTAAATAGATCAGTCCTGATAGCAGAATATACGTATATTTAAAGATTCTAACTTCAAGTGTTTGTTTTGTAGTGTGGATTGCATCATCCCTTTTTAGATTTCTCTAAATACCTATTGGCAAGGTATCTTTGTCATGAGGCATTTCTCTGAAGGGCACTGAGTTTGCAGTTTCCGCTTGTCTTCACAAAACTGTCTAATCAAGCATGTGCTATTAGTATATGAGTTAAATGATCCTGTTTAATTAGCCCACAGTTCTCTTGGCAATGAGTAAGCAGCTTTGCTACACCAGTTTGCCAAAGAACAGCCTGTTGTCTTGGTGAGAACAACCTCTGATAAGTGCATACAGTATGTGTTTAAGTTATTGAACTTTCAGAATTTTCTCTGTGGACCCTAGACAGTGCAGGAAGTTATTCACAGTTTAAATGAAAATTAGCTGGAGTGACTGGGCAGGTGGGTTAAAAGTGCCATTATCTAGTATTGTGGTATTTGACTCAGTACTGCTTACATCAAAAGACCATCGTTCTGTGGTTTTTACAGGAGAATTTTGTATCGGACATAACACAACATGTTAAAATGACACATTGACTTGGTTTGTAATATTTACCAAATTTTCCTAAACCTGTTCAGTTCTGTTAACACAGTAATGAAAAGTGTTCAAACCAGCTGTATCCTACATAAAATAATTGTTTCATGAGTAATTAATGATTCAATTTATTTTAAAATTTATGACTTCAGCACTTTTACAAATTATGCACAAAACTGTTTCAGACCAGGATAAAAAAATATGTAATGCTGACTTTCACCTTTTTGGATAGCTATTGTGTGTAAAAACATAACAAATATTTCTGATAATGAGCATGTCATGTGTTGGTTTATCCACCGATACACTTCTTTTATACTTATTGATACAAATTCAACATGCCCCTTTAAGTGTAGCCAGCATTTCAAATGCTTTTGAAATCTACCAGGTAAAAATTTCAAAACACCAAAGTGACCAGATCTGTGTGTAGAAAGGATTGCATTACCATTTTGAATTTTCTTCAATTTTCTTTTAAACAGTTTGTAATTAAATCACTCATAAGGTCATAATTACAGTATGTCTGCCTATGGCAGGAGTTGGTATTATCTAAACCATGACAAAAGCCACTGTACCTACACTTTTGAAATGCCTATGTTAAAACATTTATTTTCCTGTGAATTGGTTACAAGATTTAATGCATTATATCACCTTGTTTATGAGAAATGCAAATGGCATATTAATTTTGTATGTCTTCATCAAACTGAGTCTTTCATGTGAGTTTTGCCAAGTCCAACACCTTGAAAGAAATATGTAAATTATTAACTCTAGTGTTCATCACCAACACCAAACAATTAACAAATTATTTTTCCAGACGGGGTTGGGGGCTGGGGTCTGGGGGTGGGTGAGCGGTTCTATCTCTTTCAGTTTCATTTTGTTCATACTTTGCCATTACGTGACTTAAATTTCATAAACTGCAAAACTGCCATGGGAGAGAAAGGGAAAGTGCTAAGTTACTTTGTGATGATAAACATGGTACTTAAGTTTACACAGAAAGTTGTAAATATGTAAACTGGAGTTAAGGAGAAGTGAAATAGATTGGTACACATAATATAAGGTGTAGTATAATGACATAAAGTCATTCAGGTAATTTGAAGAATTGTGTACCCTAAAAGCCTTTTTACTTTGAGTGCAGCATATGTAAGGGAAGAAGCTGTGATAAGGTGCTGATTTGGGAGGTTACAATGCCTGAAGGCAAAGGTAGGGGCGAGTACAAACTCTTCCTCCACCTACAAACCTGAACAAAAATACATGGGACAGTCCCACACTCAATGTTGAAATTCTTAAAATTTGAAGGAACTAATACTGTTTTAATGTGAAATTGTCTCATCTTTACATACTGCAGTTTTGCATGTTTATGACGACATCCATTTTAGTTTTCCTACTTTCGACTGAATGAAAGAATCATCTTGCTTTGGCATTGATGGAATAATGTGTTCAATAATTTAATGGGACTTAGCTGTAGGAATATTAAGGTTTAGTTTCCTCAATTCCGAAATAAAGAATTGTAATGCATCCTTCCTTAACGTGACAGTCCTATCACAGCTCTCAAACTTGTCCCGAAAATTTCGACTGCTTCAAGTATGATCTACAGTGTATGTGCGAGCTCCCACACATGTGTAGAGCAGTTCAGACAATCATGGACAAAAATACATGGGGCAGTTTCCTGCTCCCCCCCCCTTCAATGTTGAAATTCTTGAAATTTTGCGTATATTTAGTCGAGGACGACATTGATTTGGGGGGGGGGGGGAGGAGGGGATTTCGGAAGACCAGTGAATCTGTGCATACACCTTAGCTACATTTGGGCAAAAGTCTCCCATCATTTTTGTCTAGGATTATGGAAAGTAAAAATTTACATTACCTTAATGCACTCCCAGTTCCCAGAAATTTTTGGCAGCTCCCTTTGCTCCAGTACTGCCTTCCCCCTTTCAGTCACTAGTCTGGCTATGGGGCCTGGGGTTTAGCACTTCAGCAGCTAGGTTTGGTGATTGTTTCTTGATGGTTTGAAAATCATACTTTTTAATTGTATGGCAGTTACATTTGCTGTATCTTGGTTGGTTGTTCTTCTTACTTTAATTTCAATTCAACCTGTACTTGTCCATGGGAAGGAAGAATTTAGCATAAGATCAACATGTGATACTAAGATGATAAAAATGTGAAATGTTAGTACCTTTGTACACTTATGAGAAGACACTGGGATTTTTTTTCCAGAATAAAAGTTTCAAAGCTTTACAGAGTTGTTCCAGTTGTTCATGTTTTGTCAGTAACATAAAGTAAACATCTCCATTACAGTTTGAAAGTCAACTTTTTCCAGTCAATTACCAAACTTAATCCTTTTGATAGATAAACTTGGTCATGGCTGATAAGGCAATTACTTGTCTGAATTCCTCAGTGCAGGACATTCCGACTATAAGCCCTACCTCTTTCACTTTCACTTCGTATTGTGCAAAAAAACTTGAGCAGCCATGTATAAAGTAGCCAACGAAGGAAACAAATCAATTAGCATGCGACAATGAAGGCACAGATAAGTCAGGATAAGCTCTTCAGGATTTCATAGGATAACCTAGGCAGGGCTTCCTCACTTTCTTAATGAAGTTGTACATGCCATGATTGGAAGATCTTGCAAAGCTTACATATTGACAAGATCCAAAAAGGCCACATCACTATTTTGTGCTTCAATCCGACATAATGGTGTCAGAGTCTCTACTCCTAACAATATGTAACAAACTCCTTTTGTGCTGGGGTGGATCAGGGATTTTTATTTGATGGTGCACAAACTGTCATACTGTTGTCCATTTTAAAGAACTTCCACATAAAATTGTCATGTGCACTTGGTATAGTATACAAGTTTCTACATCAAAATGTTAGTGACAAGAACAACAGTGAAAAGTCTGTGCTTGAATGTTGAAACCAAAATGAGACAGGATTAGATGGCACAGCTTGTTTCTACTGGCAGGATAAGAGGATCATATGCCAATATTGTTCCCCAAGTGGCCAGGCTGGATAATAGAATAGATTATGAGACAAAGATGATATGTTTACAAATTTACTTTATATTGTACAACTCAATATTTGGCAGATAAGTACTCCCATTAACATTACTCGACTTCTCTTCTTAATCAATCTGCCTCTTGTTTTCCTGACCTACCTCGTTTGTTCCCTGTGTCAATCACCTTTGTACACATTAGTTTTCAAACAGAAAACAATATATACAAAAGGAACATGATACTAAATGTTTAAGCACAGTCATATTACATTAAGTATTAGAGAGGATCAGGGATGTAGCCAGGATTGTGTCATGGGGAGGGTTTTGGTGTCATAGGGGGGTTTTGGGCACGATATGAGGGGAAAGTGTAAGGATAGAGAGAAAAAAATGCTATTTGAGGTGTTTTTTTGCATTGTAAAGTTGGGTCATGGGGGGGGGGGGTCTAACCCCCAAAACCATCCCGTGGCTATGCCACTGGAGAGGAATAAAATATCAGTATCCACACTCTAAAGTCTCTCCATACTTTTAATCTGACAATGGGTTTGAGAGCAGCATTTTCCTGTTGGTCTTGTTTGAACAGAAATACACATAAAATTGTCATGTGCATTTGGTATAGTATACAAGTTTCTATATCAAAACCGTGATGACAGGAGCAACAGCAAAATGTCTGTGATAGGATATTGACGCCAAAATGTAACAGGCTTTGATGGCACAGCTTGGGTCTCCTCAGAGGATATTAGGATCACACACCAGTACTGTTCTCTGTAGTTATGTAGCTTGATAATTAAATAGATTATAAGACAAAGATTTGCAATTGACTTTAAGTATCTTTTATATCATACAACTTAATATCTGGCCAGGTTAAATGGAATTAATAATCAGGCCTTGAAGGGCAGTTGTTTTACGACGTTAAGCGACCACGAATGTGGGAGAAGCCATTGGTTTATGAGTTACAACTTCACATTGTGTGGCAACCAACTCAACAATTTGGATCAAATTTGGTATTCTTTTGAAAGACCATTTCAGATGGGAAATCTGTAGATTGCTCTTGGATGAAAAACCCACCTTACTTTGACCCGGCCAGGAATCGAACTCCAGACCTCCTGGTTGCTAAGCTTCATCACTTCAAATGCCATGGCCTTTATCCACTCAGCCACAGCACTGGTTATATTTTTAATTAAGCACTCACAGTTACATTACTTGACTTCTCTTCTTTTTAATTGTACTGAGCTCCCTCTTTTCTTCGCCCATCTGATTTTTCCCAAGTGTTGATCACCACTGTACAGATAAATGTTCAATTAGAAAGCAAAGTAATATGTAGAAGAAACATGATCTTAAATGTTTAAGCACATTCATATTACATAAAGTATTGATGGTAATCGTATCATGACAGTTAATCATGAGATATAAGAATCGTGTGCTGTAAAGTCTCTTTGATTCAATACTGTAAATCTGACAGTGAGTCCAAGAGCAGCATTTTTCTGTTGTTTCTGGTTGAAGAGGTAAGTGCCCCTCTTGGTATAATCTATCACTTTGGCGTAATGAACTTTCATCAATGCACGATGAGCAGATAGCCTCTCTTCTGTTGTACAGGATCGTGGGTAATTCTTAGTAACTGAACTATTACATCCTTCATTTTGGGCTGATGAAAGTGGAATGGTACTTGCTATCTGCAGAGGTGGATTAATATTGGGATTTACCTCACAGTCACATGCTGTCAGATACTCATTTGGCCGTTCACCTTGTTGTTTATGTTGTCATGCCCCTTTCGTCCTGTGAAGCTCAAAATCTGAAGTCAGCACACTGGGAAGGTCATCCCTATAAATACCTGACAATGATGATAGGTCTGGTGCTTCTTTGATAAATATTTTTGGTAACAGGAGTAAAAAGCTGTAATATTTTTGTTGCATATAGGTCTGAGAAAACAATCAATTACTCTAGATCCTACAGCCACTGTGGCTTTTGAGTGCATGCCTTTCACTCTTGATATCAAGCAAGGGATCAGATATGAGTCTGATCCACCCCTAGCAATTAACTTTGTAGTGTGAAAGCTCCCGCACTCAGGTTCAGATTCAGAGAATTTGATCCACCCATAGGAAAATATAAGACCTCAATCTGGGAATCAAAAAGCTGTGTGTGAAAGCTGGTAATTAGTTCCAGGTGACCCAAGATCAAGATGACCAATGACGCCACACCCGTTTTCTTAAAAATACAAAGCATGGAGTGTAACAGTGGACGATATTGTTGAAGGGTTCATTTACATAACCTTATGTTTGTTGATTAGTTGATGATCTGGCTTTGATTCACCACAGGGAATGAAGTGTGAGAGCAATACTGTCGATCTCAAGGGGAGGATCTACTGCAGTCCTGATTCCTCTAGATCAGCTTTCATGGGAGAAGGCAGCCTTCATCTTCAGCTTCATGCAGAGAGTAATCTTATTATACTGCAACCTCTGTGCTGGTCACTTGACATTTCCTGAGCAGCTTCATGGCTCAACACACATGTGTTTGCTCACAGTGCTCCATTGAACTTGATTTGATCCAAAGTTGTTGCCATATGCCTGCTATGACTGGTGCCAGATTTGAAAAGTAGCTGAGAGGGTTTTTTCCAGCATCAAGATGTCAAATATGTAAGGCTAGAAAAGGCATACATTCTGGGAAGTAATTCACCTTCAATTTTTTTTCTTTCCCATTTGAAATAAGTGCCAGCACTGTTAGAAAGAGCACCGATGTAATGGTTGGTTTTTGCTTCCTAGTCTGACCCGATCCACATTAACCAGTCATTCCCTGTCCATGCTATGCACCATCATGGGTCTGTTACACCTTTGCCTGATATAGTAAATGTAGTATATATCCCAGTGGGCTGAAATGAAAAACAGAAAATGCAGTTTAGAAAACATCCATATATACTGAAGATTTCCTGACATTTTCAACAATTAATTACAAATAATTTCAAATTCATATTCATAAAAATTATTTTGGCCCCAGAGCTACATCATGATGCAAACAAATCTAACAGCATCAAAAAGATGGGGGAAGTGTGCAAAATGACCCTCAGCAATTTACATAAGGCAAACGTGCCAAGGGAGACAAATGTTATTGCAGCAAGTTAAGCCCCAATTCCCTTTCAATAATAGCCACCACAGTCCAGCATTATGCAAACAAAGAGGTGCAACTTTAATTGTGGATGCAACCTCAATACCCTAACAATACACAGATCTGACATCTTGGAACAGCCTAACAGGCCAAGACATTGAAGACAGTAAGCTTATCTCTATAGATGGACCCCATCCTACAAATTGTACTGACACCGAAGCATGATGAATAAGGTCAACAAACATTGTCAAAAGAGTAAAGAGGTAGATTAATACGCCAATAGACGAATCCAGACAGCAAGTGATGGTCTGATTTCAGTTGGCCATATCTATCACCTTTATAAGCTTTCAATTTCCTTGATTACCGGTATCATGGATGCATGCACACAAAATTGTGCAAATCTCTAATTGAACCAATTGGTTGGAAACTGGGCTGTGAAACCCCACCTAACTGAGGCACCCCATATTTAAACCCACTTGATAGCCATTAGACAGGGGTGGGCCTCTTGAGTCTGCCACTGATTTATACACATTTAATCTTCAAATTACCTGTCTTTGTGACTTCACTAAAGTTGCACTTCTTTCCACTGCTTCACACCAGTCACCTTGTCCAGACAAACCACTGACAGTTTTATACTTCAGCATTAGACGAGAATTTGGCACCCCAAGCCAAGACCGTCCCAGGGCAGGTTTCCACTCTTCAGCTGAATCACCTTGAACCACATTGTTAGTTACCTTAAAGGAAAAAAACGATACACATGTGATCTTTCTCATTACATATTTCCACTTGTAAATCACCAACACTATCAGAATTTAAATAGACAAGTTTGTGGTATCATTGAACTCTCGCAAATCTCATCTTAGTTTCCTTTTAAGTTCCTCTGAAGATGTTTTGAACATAGCAAATGCAATTACACACAAAAGGTAAAGTAATAAATTATTCTGACTAAATTTAAAAAAAAAATTAGTATAAAAAATATTGTTTTATAGTTAAAAGGAGCAATTTCAAATTCTGAATAAATATGATGGGTATGTTTCATACTGAAACTGGAGGACGGAGGGGAAAGCATTTTACCTTTAAACTAGTTTTATACTGATAAAAAGATTGGACCAGAGATATTTCTCAGTTAAAACATGAGCAAATTAATTAATGTTTGTCATCTAATATGACAGAAATGCAACCTAAGTTGAATTGCAATTATGAACAAAGATAAACCACTCCTTGTCAGAAAAATATTTACCATCACAGCTGTATAAAACTCCACTGACAAAACTTTCAAGGCCTGAGCAAGATGGTGTAATAATGCTTGTCCTGGAGATGTAAAATAAATTGTTTGATTAAATTGAGGGCTCAACATACAAAAGGGAACTATTGCACTCTCTGTGAAAGAGTCTTACTGTAATTAAATGTGAGCATGTATAATAGGCCTACAATCCTGGACAAAAATGATGGGACATTTTTGCCCAAATGTAGCAACGCGTATGCACAGACTCGCTGGTTTTCCAAAATCCCCTTCCCCCAATTTAATGTTGTCCTCGACAAAATATTCCCAAAATTTAAAAAATTGCAACATTGAATGGGGGAGCGGGGGACGGTCCCATGTACTTTTATCCAGGATTGTAGCTTTTAAAGTGACTAAAAATCTAAATATGTCAAATACTTTCTAGCTTTCTGTTGTGTTATTTATGGTGCATTATTTTGTAATTCTCACATTGCAAGCTGTATGCACTTGTTTAAATTTGTGAAATCACACATAGACTAGATTTGTTGTACATATAAGTTATTTTGCTATTGGTTGTTCACAACATGTACATCCTGCAGACACCCATACATGTATAAGTTCCCAAGATATCACTGAACTTTAATAACTGGGGAGTTATTTTATGATTCTAAGAGACCACAAATGTGGAGAAACTAGTAATGGCTCAAAAATTCATGAGGAGTTGAACAACAGAAGAGAGTCTTTCTGTCAAATGGAAAATAACCAGTAAATCTAATCCAACAGGTCTTAAGTTAATGTGAATTCTCACTTATTGCCTGCCTTACATTTATAGTGTTCTGGAGGCTTGAATTGGACAAATTTTACATCAAAATGAGTAAATTTTCCATAAATATTTGAGTTTTCAATAAAATTTTTGCAAAATGCATTATTATGAAGAAATGTCTATGCCCTAATACACCCAGCACAAGTCAACATTGAGGAGTCTTTAAAATAAAGGAGCAGTGAAGGACAAATCTCCCAAATTATTGCCAGACATTTTCAATTCATTGCCAACTCTGACAACGGTCAGTTCTGATGAAGCATTATCTTGGCATGTTACTTCATGTAAGGTGACAACCTGAGCAGCAATTATTCAAGACAGGCCATTTTTAAAAAGGTGTGAAACAGAAGCAGTGAAGTAAGCACCAAACGCAGTGAAGGATTTTAACAGGTGATAACCAGAATCATTGAGAAGATAGTTGCTTTAGAAAGCTGTTATCTATATATCCAGCAAATCAGGCAATTGCATTAAGTAAAATAGCCCTTACTAAAACTGCCCACCACTAAATGGTTTAAAACCTGACTTTGGGGTGATAAGTCAGGTTTTTAATTGATGTTAACATCCTCATTTTATAGCCACTTTGATGCTTAAAGGGTTTTATCATATTTTTATTGATTTTAGGGTTGGAGTGGCTATAAACTGTAGGTGTGAACATCAAGTAAAGACCCAACTTAGATGCCCAAAAGTCAGGTTTTAGACTGTTTCATGATGGGCAGTTTTGGTAAGGGCTATTTCATGTAATGTGCACAGGGATTCTGGATTTGTTGCAATTACTAAATGTGGCTGGAAGTCACCCAAGCATAAGCAAAGATAAGAAAATAAATTGTTCTGCTAGCTGAAGCAAACAATCTTCCTTCTCCTTGATGGGAGAAAGCAAGGCATTTCAGAGACTATTTTAGAATAATCAGGGCTTGTAAACTTCAAAAGACTTGACCATCCCATGTTTTGTCACACTACCAAATATTTCAAAATTGTGTAGAAGGTTTTCCTGTGTACAACCAACATATCTGGGTACAATGAATGTAATTTCCAAGAAGGAGGGAATAAATAGGAAGTCAATCAGCCTGCTTCTCCCTAATTGTTAATATAAATAGAAGATGTAATCACCAAATAGCTTTTCCTTGATGTGTGACTTAAGCATTTCTGAAAATCCTACCATTTCTGAAAAACAGTGAGACTTACAGTTCACCAGAAGGACAAAAAGTTTTTTGCTATTAAACAGTTTTACTCTTTGGATAATTATTTCATGTTCTGTAAAGGCAGATACTGATTAATGGCTAGAAGACCAATTTCCTAAGCTCTAACAATAAACTGTTTGAAATAGTTGTTCACTGTTCTTACCATCCACCTGGTTTCCACCGAGCAACGGCGCCATCAATGCTGACACTGAATCAACAATCACCACCCTAACTAATGGCCTGTCATCCTCTTGCCCTTGCTCTAAGCATCCTCTTATGTCCTCCAGTAATTCCAACAGTTCAAATATGTCAAACACCTGTTTACATGTTATCTTCTTCAATGCTTCCCTTACAACCTGGGTATAAATGAAAGAGAGTTCATAAATTGTGGGTAAATTTAATGCAATTCCAATGTTATACCAAAATGTATAAAGAAGTGATATAAGGACGATCAAGAGAAATAAGAAGAAATTAGTGAGAATTAGCTACGGACTCAAAATAAGTGGGGGGTTACAGCACATTTCAACTGATGGAGCAATCCAAAACAGATTAATTTACAGTCATAGTTATGTCATTATTTTGTGGTGTTACACAAGGAGTACAATTTACCAATCAATGCAAAGTTAGGGATTGCTAGAGTATGAACTGTCATCTTGCAAATACTGTAGGAACAAGCTTTCAAGTTCACCCTGGCAAAATCACATCACTGGTCCCTGTTTTTAGAACAAGAAATTTAAGCCTACTTTCTTCCATTCTTCAAACATTTCGTTCTCAATAATGGAAATATGGAGGCAAGAGACAATAAAATTGCCAGGGATAGATAAGAACATTTGTGATTTAAACTACTTAAAGTGTACCTCAAGTTAAGAAATTAAAAAATATGAATAATATTAAAGAACATGAAAAATGAATTCCATCAGTCCAACTCCCATCTTCATGGGACATTTCTGAGATGAGATATAAAATGTTGAAGTTTACTCACTCAACTTAAAATGGTATATTGTGCAATAATTTGTGATGTCATTGTTGTACTACTCAAATTACAATCTTTGTATTTCTTTGTTTCAAAAGGTACTGTACCTTCTACCAAGGTCAGATATCAATCTTACTCGTGGCCAGCTCGACTTGAACCAGTAGGTTGGAAACTGGGCCGTAGAACTGTCTAACTAACTAACTACTCTCATGGGGTGATGTAATTAATTAAGCCTGTTTCTGGGCAACATGCTATGCAAGCAAATGGGAAGTATTAAAGGTCATAAAAACATTTTCAATTTTAAAGGAAAACAAAGCAAGTTATGTGAGTTGTACACCAAGAATGTCACAAATTATTGCCCAATGGACCAATTTGTTTAAGTGAATAAACTTCAACTACATTTTATATGTCAGCTTAGGAAAGTCCTTTAAGACGAGAGTTGGACTGTCTTAATTCTTTTTTCATGTTCTTAAATATATATTTTTGAACTTTTTGACTTGAAGTACACTTTAAGCTCATCATGGACTTCCTTGAGAGCTGAATTTAAACTAAGAATGAAAGAAGGAGAAATGATGAGTGAATTATATTTAAACGTGTTGTTTAATATCCTTATTAATTTTTATATATCTTTTTATGATATACATTTAATGTTTGTTTTATTTGTGTAAAGTTGTTGATGCTTTTGTAGTAATGTGGTTTGCACAATGTACTCTATATGGCCTAAAGATAAAAACTCTTAGACAATGTGGAAATAAAATACTCTAAGAGTACAGATTTCTACATCAATGGTTCATAAGATGAAAGGTTCAATGTCACTAGGTCAAAGTTCACTAACCAGAAGATTCACTAGATCAAGGGATGCAAGCTAGATTTGAAGTTCACTAGAACGAGTGTTCACTAGACAAACTGGAAGTTTCACTAGAATCAACCCTAAACCCTAGGACCCTTAGTCTTATCCCGACCCTAAACTTAATATTAATTCTCAGGACCCAAAGACCCTCACCCTTTTCCATAACAGTCAATCTATTGGAAATGTTTGAACTAGTGAACCTTTGATTTAGCAGACTTTCAATCTAATGAACCAACCATTTAGTAAATGTTCAATAAAATGGACACTGTTAAGTCCCCTGTCATCCTGTCAGAATGTTGAATTATTGAACCATTGATCTTGTGAACCCTCTCTACTGTTATTAAAAATCTTTGATCTAGAGCACTTTTGATTCAGTGAGAGTTCCTACAAAATGGTAACATCTCTGGAATGTGGGAAACTTATCTTTCTGATCCCCTATAGGGCTCCTTCCATGACACCTATTACGTAGTTCATCAGTAAATTAATTATTTGCATTTTAATTCTCTCACCTGATTAGTACAGCCTCTCCTAACCATTATTTCTTGTAGTCTCTGAGATGAAAAGCCTCCTGTTGTGTCCACATAAAGGACATTCTGGGATGACTGAGTTGCAAAACTCGCTGCAACAGTTAAGCAAAACTGCAATAACAAGAAAGCCGTAGACAAGGTTATATCAGAATGATTTTTGTAGAAACTTTGTGAAAACCAAGGAGGAAATTCTCTTAGAAACCGTTCGTCCAAATTCATTAACTTTTGTAATTCCCTTTTTGAGTTGTCCAATTTTCATAAGCAACCACAGGGAACCCTTTGAATCAAAAGGTTTTTTCCAAAGGGTTTTACATAAACATTTCAGATTCAAAATCGTTTTATCCCATGCAAAGGAAATTTTCAGTAGGAAGTTTGAAGGAAAAGCAAAAATGTTCCATATTGTTAGAGAAGAAGACTTGGAATGGTGATTTCAGAATTTGATGGACGCGGCCAGAAAGGTTGATTTTTTCCCATTGAGCAAGTACAAGGACTCGAGTCCAAGTCCGGACTTGAGCCCTTGAAAAATGACGGGGACTTGTGACTCTGACTCTCCGGATGTGACTACAAGCACTGATGAAATGAAACATGTAACAAATAAGACATGGACTATAGACATTATCCCTACCTTTGCAGGGGATAAAACTTCATGTAGTATAGTACCTATATTTCCTGATGAGTCTTTTTATCCAACAAAACGTTTCTGTGCTTACAAATATAAGTTTCAAAAATACTCTCAAGCAAAATGTCACCTGTGTCTTTCCTGATCGAGTGGGTCCGGCTATCTCCAAAAGTTCACATGTGTATAATCCACCATCCAGAATTTTGTCAATACTGTCAAACAATACACAAAAAGAAAAAGAATTAATAATATGTTATCACTTAAAACCTGCTGACTTCTACTAATTTTTGAAACTGTGGACCGTGTCTTTTTTCAGTGTGGTGACACTTTTCACACTGTCAGTCTGGCACTTGAGTTTTCTATTGTTTCTGATCACGCAAATCCATTCTCCTTTTTATTTTCAGTCTCACAGACTTTCCGTCTTGTGAACATTCTGTTACAGGATGCCATATGTTGAGAGATATATTTAAAATGGAATTTAGATTTGAAAATGTTTCTCCATTTTAACTACTGTAACTGTAATAGAGGAATTTGTTCGAGAGGAAAATAGGTTCTATGTTCCTAATGGGAAGAATTCGGTTCAATATTCATAATATGAAAAAGGGTCGATATTTATCGCAAGGCAACAGGTTTGTTGTTCATAACAAAATATTTCATTGGTGTGAAACCTTTCTGGTCATATGAATACTGAACTTTTTTAATTACAAAAATATTGCACCCTTTATGCCCCTATTTGATTATGAATATTGAACCTTCTTTACTGCTTGTCTTTTTACTTTTTGTTACATCTTCAATCCCTTTGTGCCTGACTACCTTTTATCGGTTCAGGGAGGAAATGAAGCTCAATACATGAACACTTGATAAAGTAACATTTCACATCTGTTAAATTGATTGTGACAGTAACAATATAGCATTACTGTAAAACACACAAAAAAATTACTGAACATTTGTGGTTAGCTACAGTAGCAGGCCAGTTACAGTAAGCATGTGTATATTGCTTGTCAAAAAGTGTGAACACAATGAAAGCATAGATCATTTGAGGGCACAGATCATGTAACTAACTCAGATACCAGTTTACTCCACACCTCTTTTGGGCCTCTGGGGCGTCTATGTTGCTTTCTCAAGAAGTTCTAACATCACAGCATGAGTATAAAACCTTCTTTTCCATTATGAGATTCAAACTGTTATCTCTAAAATGAATATATTAAACGATAAAGATTAATATTAATATCCAACCTTTCCGTCTATTTATTACATTAAGCATAGGAACTGCCTCTTTGCTACTGTGGAAATACTGTTTACCTACTTTGTCATGTTTTAGAGCCAGATACTGGATAGTGTCCAGAAACATATAAGGCTATTACTCTTGCCTGTTGAGACAGCTCTGGTTGCAAACACTAGACTTGCACAGATAAAACAGTCTTTGGCTATATACATCAAATTTGATCATTGTTAGGATTTTGAGAATGGGTGAACAAGTACTGTAAGGTTCTACAGAGACCTCTTTGCATACATAATGATGGACAGTGGTGGCTACTGTTGAAACAGATTTGATAATCGTACAGTAACTAAGTTGGGTTGACCTTGCTCTAACAACACTTTCTACGCCAAAAGTGAGACATTGCGTTGGGATAGAATCAAGTCTTTTCTGCGTTATGTATGAAAATCAAACCCTTTCTCTGATTATGAATACAAATCCCTTTCCTTTAAATTATGAAAAATAAACCTTTAGCTCAATTATGATTGAAAAATCTTTTGACTAATGTACAGTACCTTTTTTTATCATAAATTTTCATGAGCAAAGAACCTTATGAACAATGAACCTTACTTTTCCCTTAATAATGTTATGAATATCAACCCTGCTGAACAACCCTTATGAAAAATCAAACCTTATGAGTCTTGTATACTTTTATCCTGACTTGATCTATAACCATAGTTGTGATTTTACTTCACAGTCATCTTTACTTTTCCAGTAATAAATCCAGAATTTTCACCACCTGAGTGCAACTCTCCAACAATTAATGGTTGTTAACACTTGTGACACAATACATTATTTTCTTACTTACAGAGACTTTTAAGTGACAGCCATTAACAACTTCAGAAACCTTGTGAAAATCTATACTCTTTATTGCTTTAAAAACTGAAAATCGAAATGGAAGCATACAAAAACAATTATTGAAACAACTAACATGCTCACTACAATGAAACTGAAAACATTGCACAAAACTTATATGGTTTATGAAATATTTTCAGCATATACAACAATGTCAATTTAAGAGCAATAAGCACATGATTGAAGAAGTAGAATTAATTGTTTGTGTTTCAGATATGTATGGTATAGACAAATTCGATTCAGCACTTGTGTTAAGTGACTGTACAGAAGGCAGCCATTAGTGGGGTCCATCAGCCTAAATCGTCTTTATTTATTGTCTACATGAATTTCAAACCCTCATATTCAGTGAAACTGAAGGAATCAAGATACAATTTAATGGAAATCCATCCATAATACAGGTATGCAAGGAAATTTAACATTAAGCTGAAAGATTGAAAGGTGATAGACCCCATTTATGGCCAGCTAAAAGCAGACTCTATCACTTGCTGTTTGGATTTGCCTATAAAGCCACTACTATGCAATTTTGATGCAATGACTTGTAAATTTCACACACTAAAGTTTGTGGGCAAAAATCAAAAATGAAAACAAATGATTTTATTTTGTTCCCCAAGATGAAGCATGCACATTATAACAAACTAAAATTTCCAGCGAGTCTGAAATTAATCACACACTAATTAACAAACTAAGTGTATTTTTGTAATGCATAAATTCTTAGAAGAATCACTGACACCTGAGTGAATTTAGAAGGAACTTTTCATGATTTCCAAGGGGACCATGGTACAACATCGACAAACCCAACAACATCAAAAAGGAGGAAAATCTCACCCTAAATCCTAACTGGAACAGGGGAGAACATTGCCTGACACAGCAAGGCAGCATAGGCTTAGATTACGAGTATGAACATGTACAGTACAGTATAATAGGCCCATATAGCTAGAGTACGTACATTTTCGTATAGCGCACACATCCTAGCTTCACATTCGTTGTTGATTAGTGTAATGGAAATATGGTACACGATTGTGTATGTACGGTATCAGTATACACTGGCTGCATATTGACATTGTGGTCAATGCGATCTTGAGAGCTCTGCTACATGAATATTCATTAAGTGCCAATTTGCAACCAGAAGCTAAGCCAATTCTCCAAAGTACCTTTTGTGGTGATCCAGATGCACATGAAATAGAAATGATGACCAAATGTATATATTTTCTTTTTCCACCATATTTATTTCAAATTCTGTAAAGGTATAACACTTTACCCCCTTTGTAGGGGATGAAGAACTTCCCTTTTTTGATGATATCAAAATTTTACACGCAATTAGTAACAAAAGTTACAGACCTCTGCCATGGAACAGGCTCAACTTAGCTCTACCAAATAAGGTTGTCAAAATAAGGTTGTACTTGTTCAATCAGATAAAATCAAGCTGCTTTTGAATAAATTCCAAGAGCAAAATGGTTAACCATTAGACAACCAACTTTTCACTTTTGGTTATGCATATGTAATTCTAGTTGTCCAGGACAATCAGACAACCATGAAAATCGAGCCCTGAGTAGTACATTTTTATCTCTCTTAGTCCCCACATATGTCCCATAATGTCCAATAAAATAAATGCAGTTTAAGGTGGCCCTAAATGTAGTTTAAGGCTGCCCAAAATGCCCACAGCAAAAAAAAGTATGGGGGCTAAAGCCCCCCTTGCCCCCCTGTCTCCACGGTCCCTGGATGAATTGGTCCTTCTTAAGATACACAGTATGAAATGCTTCTGTGATGCAACTTGATGTAGTTGGACCACGGAGGTACTACCTCTGAGGTACAGTAGTACTTCCATGGTCAGACAATGATATCCCATTCAAAGACATTTATCTACAGTACCATGTCTCTTAATTTGGAAACCCAATTGTCACAACACAATTGAAGGGCATGCACAGGGTGCTTGTTTTACATCCCTGTCCAATCCATTGGGTAACTGTTTGCAACCCTCTCAGATTAGAAGCTTGACACAATGATACTATGGAATTATTTGGTTGAAAATTGTTATTGAATACAGTCTATAATTTGAACATGGTTTTTTTTCTGTCAAGGTAAGGTTAATCACATGGGCTTTTACAGCCCAGTTTCCTACTAATTGGTTCAAGTCCAGCGGCCACAGCCTTTTTTCCAGTTGTGGCTCACTGGCTTGTTTTCCCTACTTGTTTTCTCTAAATTTATTATCACTGATTTTGGGAAAATCCCAACAATTGTCCAGAAAAACATCCTTACAATAAAGTAAGGGAAGTCCAATAACTTAAAATCACTACTTAAAACAGGAAAGTAAGTAGTGATATCCAGCGAGAAAAATTCTAACTCCTGTTTGACGAAATTCTTTGTAGATCAAAAAGTATACCACTGTGTTGTTGCAAGAACTAAAGGTAGCAAAATATGCTGCAGCAAACTTAATTTTCACAGAAACATGGATTGAAAAAAAAACTGCAAGGAAAGATGTCAAAACTGCAGGAAACCATGCCAGAAAAAAAGAAACTGTTATCCCCATGGCCATTTTGACACCTTTCCATTCGTTGCTTCGTAACTTGTTGCTTGTTGTGGTACTAGAAATACCAGCAATTCTTCTGCTTTGCTTGCTGACTACCAGGCCTAACCAAAGGTAACTAACCATTATAACAATGGAAGGAAATATCACCCACATAAAACAAGTTGCAATTATCAGAAATCGTTTTTTAGGGTTTGTGAAGTTTGGAATACAAATGCCTACCTCTGGAACATACTTAAATTGATCTAAAATAAACTCTGCTGTATTCATATAAAGTGTCCAAAGACCCATTACAAAGAGTGTGATGGCAGTGAGTGATTTTATTCTAAATGGTGTGACGATTAATGGGTATTTAAAAGGTTTTAAAACTGATAACAATTTATCAAGTGCAATAAACATTAAAGCATATGTAGTGACACCTGCTAATACAAAAATGGAGTAAGTGGGTAGCTTGCAAAAAAAATCTTCCATAGCGAATGATTGATTTTGTATTTCATATGCATGAAATAAACAAAAACATCCAGTGAGGAAATCTGTCAAGGCAAGTAACCTCAGCAAAGTCAACTGGGAGTGTGTAATGATTTTCACTTTGTTAAGAATCAACAAATTCATCCCATTTCCTAGAACTGCTGCAATACCATTTATTGTAGTTGCCACAGGGATCAATTCAATTTTAAAACTGCTCTCCAGCTTGGATGTTGCTGTTGTAAGATTCATTTTGAAAGAGGCAGTGCGATGTGCTCACAGTTCAAAGTCTATCTGAAGTGATATTACTTCCACGTACGTAAAGGGTGTAAGCTGGTAAGCAGTGCCCCAAACTCATTTGAAACAACAACTACAGAAAGCCTGTGTGATAATTTCCTTTCATTTCTCCCCCAGATATCGTAACTATTTTAGAACATAACACTACATATTCACCATAAACCAAAAGGAGTTAAACATTGTTAATTTCACTTCCCACTTTACACTTTAATGGAAAAATTAAAAATTAAATACTGTCACATGATTCTCAAGAGCCATTCATGAACTAGGATAGTACACTTGTCTAAATTGGAATGACTGCACATTCAACTCGCATTAATTTAAGCAGATGACAGGTGGGAAAAGTAGCTGCAAAAAAATATGTCCTTTTCCAAAATTAAGATGGTAACTCGTTGGTTCTACCGCATTTAGAAGTAAAGAGCCAAACAGCTACATAGGTACAGAAGCTGTGTTAGGTACATTTAAAGGGCAAAGGCAGTTGCCCCAAACTTATTTTGAAGAAATAGCTAAATTTCACAATTTTCTTCTTATTTCTTTTAAAAGTATGTCTCATTTATGGACTTCAATATTGCATACTTAAGGTAAATCAAGCAGTTTCTCCTATCATTTAATAACATGCAAGCTACAGAAGGTTAAAAGTTCTCCACAACTGAGATGTGGGGCCAGGTAAAGTTTTCAAACTTAAGAAAATAGCTTCTTGCCTCTGCTGTAGTATGAAAAGGTAAACAGTTTTCACACTTGAATTTGTGGCAAGAAACTCAGCTACTACAGTATGCAAAGGTAAACAGTCTGTCACATTTAGGTGCATGTAAAATATTGCAGTTGCTGCTTTTATAAAGTCTGAGGTACTGTGTAGTAAACAATTTTCCACACTTCATTGAGCTGGTAGCAGCACATGAGGCACTGCTGCTATAAAGCAAGAGCCTGCCAGTTTTCCACTAGCACACCTAAATGATTGAAGTACAGCAAGGCACTCAACTGCTAAAATATATGAAGAGGTAAAAGCATGTCCACACTATTGCTGATCACACCACTTGAGTAGCACTGCTAAAAGGACTATGTGGTGAACAGTTTTCCATGCTTCAGCTTTTAAAAATCAAGAACAGTTTGATATGGCTATTAGATGTGAAACAATCCTCCAATACAGCTGATGATATCTGCTAAAGATTCCTTTGGACATGCTGCTCTCCAAAAATGTTGAGGAAAAAAGAATATCCATTCTTTAACTTTTGAACATAATTACCCATGATTCCAGTTAGGTATTTTGCAGTTCATAGTAAGATGCAACTATTTTTGATACAATATGAAAGACATGTGAAGTTGGTTGAAGTACAAAGATGGAAGGATTGTAACACAATGTAAGCAGCATAAGATCACATGGTCAATAACTAGCAGCATTCACTTCAAATTTGTAGTCTCAGGTGGAACATCTATGTATACATACAGTATATAGACATTAAAACCAGTTCTCTGTTTCAATCCATGTTTCAGCAGCTCTCGTCATTCCACAATATCTTTTCAGAACTACTTCATGACACAGCTCCAGATAGAAAGACAAAAAAAAGGCAAGATAAAATCTAATTTCTATGTCAAATTTTCATATCACAGATAACTTTTGTTCATAGCTCTTGATACTTGTGACCAAGAATCCTTTTGCAACATACTTGCACTGTCTACAACATACTTTAAATATTTCACAAAGAAATTTGACACAACCATCTCTTAAAATATTCTGCAGCTTTGAAAAATAAAGCAGAAGAAAAATAATGAGAACAAACATTGATCTCCCAACTGTCTAAGAAAAAATTAGCTTTAGACAACTTGGATACTGTCCTGCTAATTGCTGCTGTCAAGATGTAATTGCAAAACCTGATGACAAGTCTACTTTTTTCTTTGTAACCTACTCTTAGTTTTTAAAAGAAGTATTATCCTTCCAAATTGCCATTAACAGAGATTTGACATGAAATATTGAGAGTTTCTTTCAAAATTTAACAATAAGTACATTAAGAGGCAACTTAAACAAAGAAGGTTTTGGACAAAATAAAATTTTGTTTTAGTTTTCAGTCATTAACATCGTACAGGATTTCTTCATTTTAGTACTGATTGTTTAGGCGCCATTTAAAGGCAAATTCCAGAGACCAATACTGTATGCAGAAAAATTTTCCCTCTAAGGAGGTGAAAACTGCATTTCATTAGCATGTAGCATCTGCAAGATTCAAATTTTTAAAGTAATGCAATTTTTTCAAGAGATCTGGTGCATCATAGGAAATCTGTGATGTCATAGCGGCACAATAATTTGACGTTTGCGTTCAATTTATATATTTTTTTGATGCAACTGCAGGCAATATCACGCAACAGTGTTAACTGGTTGTTCTTTACGCATGGTGAAGGGTAAATGCTATAGTTGATCTACAGGAAAAGGTATTCAAACTTTACAACTTTATCAAATTTGAAGGATTAACAGGGGGTACAATTATAAAGAAAAACAAAAGCAATATGAGACAGTGTGCCCACTTCCACTCTCTGTGGGTTTGTTGAAAAGCAGAGGTATTTTTTAACAAAAGTCACCAATCTTTAAAGTGAGATATCTTGAGTTAGGAAAAGGATATTTGACAGGGTTTGAAGGACATGGTTTGTTTTCCTTACAAGGACAAGGTGAAAAGCCACCAGAACATGCCTTTAATAAGTGTAAATAAAGTTTCTTGCAGAGGGCAAAACACACCCTTGGACAGATGCAAAAAAAAATTCTGAAAATGTTGTTTTTTTCAAAGAAACAAAATTTCAATCATTTGGACTAAATCTTGGAAAGATTATTACCACGTTTCCTCCTTTCAATATGCTTTTATTGAAAACATTAAAAATAAATTCCATACCTGTAGTCTAAACCATAAGTTAAGTAACTATAAGTATCTGGAGGCAGGACACTTCCTTCTTAAACTTCGATCTACACCGTAACTATACTGTATGACACCAAACTTGTGTAATCCGCAAACATTTAGAAGTACAGTACAGTAACCAAATATCTGTGTAACTAGAACCTTCTTTGAGGATATGATGTTGATCGAAGGGGGGGGGGGAGGGGTTTATTTGGATGTGGACGGAGTTGTATGGTGTTTAATGGAATGCCTTGTTGCATATTTTGTACTTTTACTTCCTCTGCTTTGTATGCTATGTGACTTTTATTTGTCTGCAACATACAGTATTCATTGTTTACTAAGGTGGTTTGTCTCTGCCTCCATATTTGTCGAACAATTTTCTTAAATTTTCTTAAATTTTTTGAAGTGTCTCTTAAAGTGAAACATGTAAGTATATAACAATGCAATTCTTTGGATGGAACCAAATATACAGCATCAAGGTATGTTAATGCTGCTTTTCCCAAATCGAAAAGAACATTTAAATCTTTCAAAAATAATTGTTATAGCCGTGTTTCTGATTTTCTTGTAGAGTACAAGGTAAATAATTGTATTATGGCAAGAACCACTGATAATAAACATAATTGAAACCAATTTTAAATTTTCAGAAATCTGAAAAACAAAAACAGTTTGTATCACCAAAATTATGACAGCCATGGCCCATGTTACCAAAAATGTAGCAGTTATTGCAACAGCTAGTTTGACTCCTTTCCACTCCCGGTTAGGCAACTCTCTGCTGCTTTCATTACTAGCCTGAGAGGTACTGGCAATTCTTCTGTTTTGCTGACGAGCTATCAAGCCTAACCAAACGTAACTACACAAAATGATCACCAATGGTATTAGAAACCATATCACAAAAGTCAAATACACGAAAGTTCCTCTTTTTGAGTTTGTCAAACTTGGAATACAAAGTTGTAACTCAGGTATATAGTTAACTTGATCCAAAACTGCATTGGCAGACAATAAGTACAGGTCCCATGGGGATACTGCTAAACAGAAAACAAAAGAAAGGAGTGCTGTTCGAAATGGTGTAAAGAGTTTATGGTACCTCAATGGCTTCAGAACACATATACAAGTTTATCTATGGCCACAAAGGTGAGCATGATAATTGAAGTTGAACATGTTATACAAAAACACAACACCAAAATTTTGCATAGAATGAGAGATCCAATGAACATTGGAATTAGTTGAACTATGAGTAAAAGGCAAAGTACTCCCAAGCAGAAATAAGATACAGAAAGGATCCTTAGTAAAACCAACTGAGAGACTGTGGCAATTTTAACCCTATTTAAAACAAGCAGATTCAATGTATTTCCTAAAATGGCTTCAATTCCAAAGACTGCCAACACTACAATCAAAGCATCAGTTTGAACATTAGTGCCAGTTCTGTCAGTAGTTAATTCACCATGGGGATGTCTGAACTATATTCAGCCATCTCTAATTACATCTGAGAAAGTTTGATTCTTTTGTTTCCTTAAAAAGTCTCCATTTTCCTTTTCAACCAAAAACAAATTCAATCTTCTATTCTTTGTTGTCATGTAGCAGAATACCTCTGCACTGGAAATTTTTGTTTTGCTTCTTCTCTCTTCAATTTACAGTACCATCCAAATTAGAACAGCTAACTACTAGTCCAAATTTACATTTCTCTTTGGTGCTTTTACACAAATACTTAAGCATTATTTTAGCAGACAAGTCCTTTGAAATTTTCAAACCATGATGCAAAACCAGAACCTGAACAATTATAGTCCTCTGTAATGCCTTGCTTTCTCCCATCAGTGAGAAGGAAGATTGTTTGCTTCAGCTAGCAGAGCAATTATTGCTTTTCTTTTATTAATTTCAGGTAACTTCCAGCTGCATTTGCTAATTGGTCCCAATCAAAGTCCCCTTCTACTGTATGTGTCTTTCAGTGGGTATAAGGTTACCAGAGTTTTACAGGAATTGTCCTCCTCATGGACATTTTTTTTTATAGTTCAGCTGTTGACACATGTTCTTCACATCCTCCAGAAGCCCTACAATACTATTTTGAATACACATAGTATGACCTCTTTAATAAGAATAATTGCCATATGCCAAGCATAAAATAGCACTTGAAAGTATAACTATTGCATTACAAACCAAACTTTTCCTTATCAAAAATAAAAAATCTGACTATGTTCTAACTTCTGAGTTCCAAGATTTTATACAATCAAAGTATCTTGCATTTCTGCATTGATGTTTTATGTCACAGTTACCTTTCAAAGCTAAATGACATTGAAGGACAAAGCATCACTGCCATTTCAGGAATTGATTCACTTCAATGATCAATACCATCTTGACTTTTTAAATAAAATATTGATTTTAAAAAAGGAAAAAGGGGACGATGGGCCAGTAATGAAAGAAATAGCCCACATATTCATATAGACAATGACAATTTAAAAAATCAATTGATTTTGTCCAAGACCTATTTGTCAACATTAAAGACATCAAGCAATGCTGTCTTTTCAATGAAAATGGATGAAATAAAGACACTTGTGCAACTTGTTCTGAGGAAAATGGAATAGTTTCGAGAATTTCTTTCAAGCTGCTTATATTTTTACTTAGGTTAGTCTGTTCATTTCGAAAATTCATCATGTGTCTACACTTACCTAAACTTATCATAAACTCTTATCAGCACCAATCTTCATGCTCTTTAAAGCATTTGTCAATGGCCCCTAAAGGTAGACATTTGATGAAAGATTAAGCCAGACTAAAGTGATCCAACCCCCTTAATACACCCAGTCAGAGTAATTTATCCCCTTTATGTCTTACTCTAAATTTTGTTACATTGTTATTTAAACCCAGTTATGAAATGAATGTTTGTTGTTCTTGGATGTTATTTTAAGCTGCTGCACATTGTCAAAGCAAGTTGGGGTTGATGAACCAGTATTCATGTGGTACCCTTAAAAAAAGACCTCATTTAGTTCCAAATCCACAAGTTTTCACATGTTTTTGCCACTGGTTTTTGCAGGGATGTGAATGGAAACCTACGTCTTCCTGTGAAATTGACATGTTTACCAGTCCCCTCACTTTGCAACACCTTTGCCACATGTTTGACTGGTAAAACCTGAGGCAATTAAAGCTGTTATACTGCACAGTAATATTAACAAAGAACTCTGAGTCCAAACCTGTGGCCTCAAATTGAAGGCAAGAAAAGATGTTTGTAAACATGTGCCAAAAGCTGTGTCCAGATGGTGTTCCAAAAACGTAAGTTTGTCACCCAGGAACATGCATGATTCCCTTTGTTTTTTACAGGTGATCATCATGCATAGTAACTGACACAGGCTGACATGTTCTTTTTGAAGCATAGAATTGGGAAGTGCAGTTTTTCCCTAAAGACTGCTGTGGCTATGACAGATTTTAATAACTTCAAGTATTGTTATTTTATCATGATGTTAGTATATCACAGACTTTCAGAAATAAAGGTATATGTAAAAAAGAACAAATAACTGGTCAGCAAATGAGAGGATCAGGATGCACAGTATTGGTACAGTAATGATTCTAAGCTTTCAGACATATTAAAAGCAATGCAATGAGTGCCCTGCTTCCTATTCCAATCAAATTCTGAAAATAATGTTTTGATGAAGCTCAAAAACTGACTTCGAATGATGCTAAATGTCAGGGTTGTTGATTTTTTCTAAATGTTTCTAAAAATAATCACGATTTAAAAAAAGTGATTTAAAATTGAATTTCAAAATCACAATTTTTTTTATCTACCATTAATAATGATTTTAATTGACATGACTTAAATCAGACAATCCTGTTAAATGTTGCACTAGATTGCATCTGAGCATACTTCAATGTCCAAAAATGTCCTGCAGGGAAAGCAGGCCCTGAAGTTGACCACCTCAAATGAAAAAATTTTGGCTATGCTAATGAAGAAATGCATACTGTACTATCATACTTCTACATTTTACAGTAACTGGAGGGCTCCATCACTGGTTCTCAGGATTGCACACAGAATGTAGATGAATTAGAATTTATATTTCATTGTGACAAAAACGTAACTTGTGCACCTCATCAACTCTTTTGTCAAGAAACCATCATCATTTGTTTGGAAACATGAGTTAAGTTTAGTGAGATGGAGATTTAGAGCCCAGTTTCCAACCTATTGAGTTGAGAGGGCCACAGCCTTTTTTCCAGTTGTGGCTTGCTGGCTTGTTTTGCCTACTCCATTGCTTATGCGGAGCATCACACACAATGACAGTGGGTTCCATTTTTAGAGTCTTTGATATGACTCTACCTTGTAACTGAACCCGGCCCTTCTGCGTGGAAACATGAGTCTATACTGGTATACAGTATATTTCAATCAGGGTTCAAAATCTTTTGAGGTGCTACTAAATTTCCATACTTTTCGAATAAATAAAATGATACTATTTGGTACTGAAAAGTAAAGGATTTTGTACAAAGTGGCCTTTATTTTTCAATAAATGCCAAATACCCAGTTGAACCCATACACTAAATGTCATCACAGCTATCAAAAAAGTAAGATTTTTAAATGACAAGGCAATACGGCAATTTCACCTTTTCATGAGCAAGCAACTCAAATTCAAATTCAAGGATATTCAAAACCATGATAAAATTCTTATTTGTTTCTTACTTGTCCGTTTTGCCAACTTTGTGAGAACCTTGTTCAATCATAAAAGAAGATTTCAATCTTTGGGAGGGGTGTTTACTTAAAAGTGAGATCTTCCAAAGTTAAAACATTTGTAGGAACACATTGCCATTGAAAACATACAAAAGACACACTGCAATATCTTTATTTGTCACCAATAATTTGAATGTTGATGGCAAATCCTCAATCATATCTAGACTGTTTCGAAATTTCTATGATTTTGTTTAAGAAATCGAAAACCAGAAATGAAATCTATCTTTGAAATGTCTTACTAACAACTACTTCACACTCATACTTTCTAGTTTGCAAATTAAATTGTTGCATGATTCCTATCTCTGACAGTTTGTACAGCAGATATATACCGCACACTTTTTTCATCGTAAGGTACAGACTGAATATGTTATCACAAGCGATCTGCAACATAATCATTAAAAATTGAACGACCCATTTTGCTTTGGTAGAAGATGGCTGAAAACACCAAACAAATTCATTGAAATTGCACAACATTTTATTACAATACCGTACATATCACCATCAAAGTGTCCACATAAACAATAACAGTTAACATAACTACAGTTGTTGAAATCACCTCATACTGATAGAATTGAATAGGACATTTTAGCCAATATTACCTGAGAAAAAGGCTTTTTCCCCGGTGAAGCTTATTTCTATAATTGCATCAGTTAATCCCTTTTACAAACAAACTTGCTCTATTGACCGATCAGTCTTAAAAGTGTTCAAACTCAACTTTATTGATCTCAAGACACCTGAACAGGACATTCTCTGATAGATTCTGGACAAAGAGTGGTCAACTTGAGATGGCTAAAACTTGCTATCCGTTTCTAGTGTCATGTTTAGCTGCACAAAATGAAATCAAACATTCAAAGTTGTCCGAAATAATTTTAATGCTGTGTTTCTAAACTTTTTAAGGTTAAAAAGTAGGCCTTAATGATTGTTTTATTCCTTGAGTCACTTATACCAAAGCAGAGGGTAACAACTTCTAATTTTTCAGAAATGTGGAAACGGAAACAACAGCAGTAGGACACCATACAGTAGACAGGTTTCTACAACATGAAAATCATGACATCATGTTAGTACAAAAGCAGTTGTTATTGTAACAGCTAGTTTAAATCCCTTCCATTCATTCTTATATAACCACTGTCTTGTTCAAGTGTTGGAAATTACAGTTATTGTTTCCTTATGTTGACAAGATATCCAGCCTTCTGTTCATTAGACCTGTAAAAAGTTCTCCACAACTTAGATATTGAGGGGAGCAAAAAAGGTTTTGGAAGTAGAGAAAATATCTTGCTGCCATTGCTATAGAGAGGTAAACAGTTTTCACACTTGTAATTTGCAGAAGACCACTCAGGTGCTACAGTATACAGAGGTACAGCAGATATTTTTTCGCACTAAACTGCTCATAAAGAACCTCTACATTGCTGGTATAAAAACGGCAGTAGGACACCGTACGGTAGACAGGCTTTGACACTTGATTGAGGTGATAACACACATGAACACGAACTGCTGCTATTGTAAAAAAACATAGGCTGCCAGTTTGACACACTGAATGATTGAAGTTATACTACAGTATGGCAAGCACTTAACTGCATCAATATGAAGAGGTAAAAAATTTTCCACACTAAACTGATAACAGCACTTGAGCGGTACTACCAAAAAGACTATGTGGAAAAAAATTTTCCATGCTTCACATAATTTAATCAACAACACCTTGATAATTGTATTAGATGCAAAACAACCCTCCGATATACCTGATGGTATCTGCTGATGATTCCTGCTAGGGCATTCTGCTCTCCACAAATGTTGAGGAAACGAGCTACAGCATCCATTCTTCAATATCCAAAGCTTTCAAATATAACCACCATATGATTCCAGTTAACTATTAGCAGTGCTTGATGGGAAATATTTTACCCACTTCTTTAATAACACTTCTAAGTCATGTGAAGTTGGTCAAAGTATCAAGATGGAAGGAAGGATTGATTGCAACATATAATGAAAGCAATATCCATGTGGTAAATAATCAGCAATGTTCACTTCAAATTTCTTTTCTCAGGTGACAGTACTTTCAAGATTCACTTCTGTAGATAGATACTGTATTAAAACCAGCAATGCTCATTCCACAATATCTTTTCTGAACGAATTGATGACACAACTCCAGATGGAAAGGCACAATTAGCAATCACACTACAAATCAGTTTTCATTTAAATTTTCAAATATGCAGGATCTTTAGTTAATAATTCTTGATATATTTGAGCAATCATCCTTTGATGTACTGTAACACTACCTAAAACATATTGCAAATACTTTGCAAAGAAAATTGAAACCACTGTCTCTTTTTATCCAATAATAATTGAAAAGGCAAGGTCAGTTTGCATACTTCTACAGCTTGGAAGATACTTTAGTTTTCAAAGCTAAAGAAAAAAATATTGAGAACCAACACTGATCTCGCAACTTTCTAATAAACAACAAAATTCGACAAATTGAATAATGTCAGGCTGCTAGCTGCTGATTGAATTGCAACTCCGGACAACAGTCCTCTTTTTTTGTTATTACTTCTTAAAAAAGTGTTGTCTTCCCAAATTGCCATTAACAGATATCTGACATGATATACATGGAGAAATTTATTTGAAAATTTTACAATAAGTACATTAAAAGACAATTTCTACAAAAACTCAAAAAAGGGCTGAAACATTTGCCAGTAGTGGATAACCATCAAAATCTTAAATTCAAGGAAGAAACTGATGTTTATGCATAAACACACAGTCTTTGGACAAAACAAAATTTAGCCATCGTTTCGTTTCTGAAAGCCAATAAAATCATGCAGGATTTCTCTATTTCATTATTGGTCGCATTGGTCACTATCTGTGTATGTTGCAAGGGATTATAACTACTATGAGACAAGAAATTCTGAAAGTGTTGATATATTTGAAAGAGAAAAAATTCCAACCTTAATATTGGGAGAGATTATGACCGTTTTTCTTTCTTTTAGTATGACTTTTAAAGGGTATCCAAAATTTTTCAATAGTCCATACTATGAGTGAATAAGGTCTGCAAAGTGCAAGGGGCAGGTATTGGAGGATTTGGGGACCATGATAACCCCTCCTTAGGTTTTGTCCTGAGCAGCAGGTATTGGAGGATTAAAGGACCATGATACTCCCTCCTCAGACTTTGTTACAGTATACCTGGCACTACCTACTGTTTAAGAGGATTTGATGGCTATGATACTCCCTTAGACTTGGTTCTAACACTAATGACACCAAACTTTCGCAATCTTCAAACATTTAGACCTAAACAAATGTGCTGCCAACCTTCTTTTGGGACATGACGTTGAAGGGTGTTGGGTTGGTGTCATGGCCGGTTGTACAGTATGGTGATTGCAGGGGTTTCTTCTTGTGTATTAGTGTAGTTTGTATTTTTACTTCCACTTTTTATGCCAAGTGGCCGTTGCTTGTCTGTTTTATGCAGTTTTGTTACACACATTTTTTTTAAAAAATTTTCTTTTCAGTTTTGAAATTTTTAAAAGTGTCACTCATGTAAGGTCTCTCTTACAAAAAAAAGAGAGCCAATTATTTCGAAATCCTCAGGTTGCCACATGTTTTTTCCAGGGTTTATCACAGGTTCTTGCATGAAAACCTGTGATTTCTCTTGACATTGATGCAGGTTGACTATTTGCCACAGGTTTGTGACAGGTTTTACATGCAAAACGTGTGGTAATTAAAACTAGTGTTAACAAAGAATTCTGTAACAAAACCTGTACTGTAGCTTGATATTATAGACAAGGAGAAGGTGACAAACCTGCATCAAACCTGTATGTATAGAAGGTTCCAAAAACACAGGTTTGCCACCCAAGAACATGCATGGTTTCTTTTGTTTTCCATGAGTGATCATACTGTACATGGTTGCAGACACAGGTTGGCGCACCTTTTTCAGTAAGGGCTATGGCATTCCAATTATTTCAACAGAACCTTTAAACATATCAAGGTATCATTTATTGCTATGTTTTACAAAACGAGAAGGAACATTTTAGTCTTTCAAATATAATTGTAATTGCTGTGTTTCTGATTTTCTTGTAGAATACAAGGTAAATGATTGTATTATGGCAAGAACCACTAATAATAAACATAATTGAAACAAATTTTATATTTTCAGAAATTTGAAAAACAAAAATAGTTTGTACCACCAAAACTATACTAGCCAAAACCCATGTGAGCAAAAAAGTAGCAGTTATTGCAACAGCTAGTTTGACTCCTTTCCACTCCCGTTTACGCAACTCTCTGCTGCTCTCGTCACTACTCTGAGAGGTACTGGTAATTCTTCTATTTTGTTGACGAGCTATCAAACCTAACCAAACATAACTACACAAAATGATCACCAATGGTATTAGAAACCATATTGCAAAAGTCAAATACACAAAAGTTCCCCTTTTTGAGTTTGTCAAACTTGGAATACAGAGTTGCAACTCGGGTATATAGTTAACTTGATCCAAAACTGCATCAGCAGACAATAAGTACAGGGTCCATGGGGGTGCTGTTAAACAGAAAACAAAAGAAAGGAGTGTTGTCCGAAATGGTGTAAAGAGTTTATGGTACCTGAATGGCTTCAGAACACACACAAGTTTATCTATGGCTACAAGGGTTAGTGTGATTATTGAAGTTGAACATGTAATACAAAAACAAAATACCAAAATTTTGCACTGAATGTCTGATCCAATAAACATTGGAATAAGTTGAACTATGAGCAAAAGACAAAGTACTCCCATGCAGAAGTCAGATACAGAAAGGATCCTTAGTAAAACCAACTGAGATTCTGTGGCAATCTTAACCCTATTTAAAACAAGCAGATTCAATGTATTTCCCAAAATGGCTCCAATTCCAATGACTGCCAACACTACAATGAAAGCATCATTTTGAACAGTACTGTCAGTTCCTTCAGTAATTACATTCACTGTGGGCGTGTCAGAACTATTTCCAGCCATCCCAAATACCCTTGAGGAAGCTTGTCCCTTATTTTGTTTCCAAAAATCTTCACTCTCCTTTTACATCTGAAAACAACTTTAACCTTCTTTTCTTTGTCTTCACGTAGCATGATAACCTCCTCACTGGAAATTTTTGCTTTGCTTCAGTCTTTCTCCAAGTTATCATGCAGATGAGAACAGCTACAGTACCTCCAACTAGGAATGCAAAGTTACGTTTGCATTTAGTGCATTTACCAAATACCTGCATTGAGTAAACAAGTCGTTTGAAATTTTCAAACCATGATATACAGTATCCAGACATAAAACCACAACCCAAACAATAGTCCTCTGTAATTCCCTGCTTTCTCCCATCAGTGACCACGAAGATCTTTGCTTTACAGTAGCTAGCAGAACAACTATTTCCTTTCAACACTTTGGGGTAACTTCCAGCTGCATTTGCTACTTGCTCCTAATCAAAGGTCCCCTTGAAAATGTCTTACTCAATGGGTACATGGGTACCAGAGTTTCACAGGATTTGTACTCGTCATGGGTGATTTTGCAAAGTTCAGCCACTGAAACACATTAAAATTGCAAACAAACAAAATTTGGCCAGTATGTGTTCTTTAAACGCACATTTATGATGTGACCTTATCATAAGCAATATGCTAAGCACACAACAAAAATGCCAAGAATAACTTTTGCATAACAAATCAAACTTTTTCTCGACAGCAATAAAATTTTTTGTCATATTCTCAATGATAGAGCTACTAGATTATATAAAATCAAGGTTATATAGATTTTGCATTTCTTGCATCTCTGTAGTAATAGTACATTGTCAAATTTACCTTTCAAAGCTAAATGGCATTGACGAACAAAGCATTACTGCCATTTCAAGAATTGATGCACTTCAGTGATCAATACCATCTTGACTTTACAAAAAAATATTGATTTTAAAAAGTCAGTTATGAAAGTATAAGCATTATATTTCATTCAGACCAGGAGAATTTAAAAAATCATTACAGATTTTGTCCAAAACATTTTTGTCAACAAAGGCACCAATCAATGCTGTCTTTTCCATGAAAGTTATAAAATAACAACAATTTTCAATTTGTTACCTTAAAGGCAAAAGCGGGAATTTCTTTTAAGCTGCTGTTGTATCATTAGAAGGGGATAATATTCATTTTGAATAATTTATCCTATGCCTTAACTTGTCAAGAATTGCTATCAATTACAATCAGTTGCTCCTTCAAGCATTTGTTGCAGTAAGTTCATAGTCCTATAGGTTGACATTTGATGAATGTTTTCAGCTGCATGTCAGAAGAAACTGAAAGGTAAACCATTGGTAAGGTTCAATCAATAGCAGTTTTTCCCTACATTCAATCTGCTGTAGCTAAGACTGATTTTCAAAAAGGCTAATAGTATATTTTATCATGATGTTTTGAGTATTAAAAACACAATTTTCAGAAATTCAGGGAAGTAAAAAACAACAAACTTTACCAGTATTAAAATAAGAGGATCAGGATGTATACTATAGGAAATCCCAACTTTCAGACATATTGAAAGCAATGAATCAGCATGCAAAGGGACCATGCTTCCCCCATTCCAATCGAATTCTGAAAAAAAAAATTAATGAAGTCAGCAAATCTACTTAAAAGATGCTAAATTGCACCAGATTGCATACAGTATGAGGCTCAGTACATCAATATCCAACTATTTCTCAAAGGGAATGCAGACCCTGAAGTTGACCAGCCCAAATAAAAAATCTTGGCTATATATGCCAGTAAAAAAATGGATACCATACTTTAACATTTTTCAGTGACTGGAGGGCTCCACTAAAAACAGTTTTACGTTCCAATCATTGTTCCAAAACTTTGGAGAACAATTTCCAGACTTTTTGACGATGAGACGAGAGAAAATGGAAATATTTAGTAATGACAAGTACATGATTTTGTACAAAATGATCTTTTATATTTATGCACCTGCCAAATACCCAGCTGGATGCATATTGTACACTAAACAAGATCTGAGAGATTCAAAGTGAGATTTTACATGACAAGAAAACATGATAATTTCAAGTTTTCCTGACCAAACATCTTAAATTCAAGAATCTTTATTAAAGGCCATAGTAGTTCTGATTATTTTTGTACTTTTCCATTTTTGCAATTACAGTAACTCATGAGAACCCTGTTCAATCACATTAAAAGTTTTTCCTTCAGGTGGTAAGTTCAAGGGAAATCTTGTTAAAGGTAAGACATTTGTAGGAACACACTGTCACTTTAATACAAACAAAGGATTCTCAGCAACTCTTTTCTCTTCAAGAATTAGAATGTTGATTGCAAATCAAATGGACTGTTTTACAATTTGTGTCACTTTGTTCCATAGAAAATTGAAAGCCAGCATTGAAATTTTTTTTTTCCATCTCATTTATTGACAACATAACTGTGGGGTAAAATACATACACACATACAATCTGAGAATGATAAAAATTAAGTGATTACAGTTTAATAACAACAAAGGGTGAGTTTTTAACCCTCAAGAAACAGGAGTCATACTGTACATAAATGGGAAACAAACTTCAAACAAATTACAAGAAAAATTCTCTGAAATACAGTTCTCTTGCTTCCTTATTTTCCTTTTGCAAGATATAGTAATCCACTCCAAGTATTAGAAGTGAAATCTAAAATGAAATACATCAGCATCAGGAATTTTTCCCGAGAGCATGCAATCGAATATAAAATACTTGGCATTCAAAATAAAGAAATTTAGAGGATGGGTGTGTTCGTGGACTAAACTAAAATTTACTTGATAGAAATCTTACTTTGAAAAGTCTTACTACAGTTATTCCACATTCATAGTTTCTTTGCAATCTTAATTATTGCATCAATCCTATCTCTGACAAATTGTACAGTAGCCATTACAAATAGTGTACATTTTCTTGTCTTAGCCAAGTACTGTACAGAGTAAATACATTGTCACAAGCAGTCTAGAAATTTACTTTTAAAAATGGAATGACCTATTTTGCTTTTTTCGAAGATAGCTGAAAATATCAAACAGACTCATTTAAACACTAATTGCAACATTTTATTATGATAACATACTGTACTGTACATGACCATGAAAGTAAACCTATGGAATTAAATGTACTGTAAACTTGACCACAATATTTTAAATCACCTTTCACAGACTAATGAAATCAAACATTTACATTTGTCCAAAACAATTTTAATGCTGTGTGTCTGAACTTTTTGTAGGCTACAAAGTAAATGATTGTATTATTCCATGAGCCACTTACAACAAAGCAGAGGGCAACAACTTTTAATTTTTCAGAAATGTGAAAAATGAAAAGAGTCTGCAACATAAAGATCAGAACAGACATTGTCCATGTTAGTACAAAAGCAGTTGTTATTGTAACAGCTAGTTTGACTCCCTTCCATTCATTTTTATATAACCCATGTCTTGTTTCAATATTGGATACAACAGCAATTCTTCTCTTCTGTTGACGAGATATCCAGCCTAGCTGCAAATAAGTACAAAGTATAATTATCAATGGCACCAGAAACCAGACCACACAAGAAAAAGTCACAAAAGCAGGTTTCTTTGGGTTCGTAAAGGTTGGCAAACATAGCTGCAGCTCTGGTCTGTAATATATCTGATCCAGTGGAGACTCAGCTGACATAAGGTATAGAAGCCATGGACACACTATCAAGCAGATGCCAACCATACCAACTTTGGTTCTAAATGGTGTGATGAAGACATCGTACCTCAATGGTTTTACAATTAGAACAAGTTTGTCGATGGCAATTAGTGTGAGTGTGCTGATCGTAATACAACACAAATTTATTGCAACAAATGATATAAATTTGCACAGAAATTCTGAACCAATAAATTGTGGAACCAGTTGCACAATGCTCAAACAGCAAGACACTCCAACGAAAAAATCTGTGAGTGATAGTGTTCTCAGTAACACCAACTGTGATTTCGTTGCAATGTTAGCTTCCTTTAAAACAAGCAAATTAATTGTATTCCCAATGACGGCTCCTATTCCAAAGACTGCCAAAACTATTACTAACATCTCAGTTTGGACGATATCACCTGTCCTGTAGCTCTCAGTGGTATTAAAATTCTCTGTAGGTGTGCCAGAAAATTTTTTAGCCATTTTGCCACTTACTTTAATAGTTATATTTGCCAGCTTTCTAATTGAACTTCACCAACAGTAACTTGTATAAATCCTCCACAGAAACTTCGATACTTCAAGCGTTTTCTTACTTTTTGTCTTGAAAATGTTGGACATCAGCTTTCCCAGCATCTCAAGGTTGTAAAGCAAAACTAATTGTAGAAATCTCAGATGGAAAACAATTTCAAGCTGTCTTGCTCATAAGTTTACTGAGACTTTACAACAGAAACACTACAATATTGTTTATGGTTTGAAGCAGAAAGAATGGGATGGAAAGTTGAAACAGTTGTTCATGATGATGAAATGATCCAAGTTAATTTGCAATCTCTACTTTACAATACTTCCACATTTTCAAATTTTTCATCCACATTCTGCTTTCTAAGTGCACAGACCCATTCTGAACATTAGATATTTATGTCCATGAGTTTTGTATAACATTTGGCTACAACATGACCACTGTTTACACCACAGTAAGCATGTTTATCACAAGATGGTCTTCCACCATGCCAAGGTGAATGTTTTGGGCTAAACAAAGCATATAGCTTTTGTTGCACATTATATTCAGATGATAGCAATACAATATGAAAACTAAAATCAACTATACAGTAGGGCAATACAGACTGGAAGATTGTTAGTGGCAGGCAGGCTCTCTAATACTCAAGAGAAATCACAAGATCTAAATTCTAATTCCTATGGCAATCACTCATTGTCACATTTCCTTTATTTACAAGTTGTGCATTCAATAAAAAGATATCACCTAATTTTACATTCATTTTTAGCTTTCATTGCTTCATTAAGTAATCAATATCAAACAGAAATTCAATACTTCTTTCTATTGTAAAATCAATGAAGGATTCTTACTTAAGATTGAGGAAATATTTTTAAAAAGGTTTTTATCAAAGAAAATGTGCAATTTGTTGATATTTTTAAAAGATGATATTCTGCCATGTCATTCAATACACACACTACTGCACAATACACCAGCATGATTCTAAAGACTTCTTAAGGTATAAACAAAGCAATATTAACTGCAAAGCACTGAGATGTTGGCGGTTGTGCAGCTTGGCTAAGGGAGCTGCAGCTTGGCTACAGTGACCTGGAACCTTAACAATCATGTACAGTACAGTACCTGTATAGTCTCCTGTTTCAGTTAATTCTCAAACAAGAGAGAAAAGACCCTTATAATACTTAATATCATGATCAAACCTACACTGTAGCCATATGCTGTAACGGCCTTGCCAGTTGCCTTTCCACATATTACAATCAAGTGTCAGGGCTCAATTTTCGTGGTTGTCCGATTGTCCGAGACAACTAAAATTTCATATGGGCAACCAAAAAGTAAAGGTTGGTGATGGACAACCACTTTTTTCTGGGATTAAAGCAGGATACTGCTGACTGACCAACTCTTTTGACTTTTTCAGATTTTAAGTGTTTAAATCTCTCAATCATATCACATCTTTTTATTCTTCAAGGCTAAATACATGAACACAATTTGTGTTTTGTTTTGGACAACCAAATTTCCTTGTGGACAGCTAAATTAGTGAAATGGGACAAGTCCAAAGGACAACCATAAATTTTTCCGAAAGTCAAGGCCTGAGTTTACAGTACATAAATAATTACACATGCTTATTTTCTCCAGAAATTGAGAAGCAAGCAACAATTAAAAGCCATTCAAGAAAGACCAATGCAAGTCATAATTGACAAGAGATCACTCTTTACAACAGATTTCACATTCAAGAATCATTTTACCTATAGATGTATATTTGCCAATTAGCAATATTCTGTTATAAAACAGGAAGTTGCTTCACGCTTCAGTACTGCAAACTGCCCATTTTCTTAATGAAATTGCCATTTTTAACAGAAATCCATTTTTCCAACAGCAACCATGCACTCTCTTCAACGAAGGCTAAGGTACTATTCAAAGTAACCCATTGGCATGGTTTTGGCAAGTACTGTACATGATGTAATTTCTAAAGAACTCTAACAATATGTGCAAGGCTATGATACTGGGACACAAACATAGTAGTCCTAACATTGATTGGGCTTAAATGTGACTGTGACTCTTAATTTAATGATTTAATTTTAATGCTGTGATTTGGTATATGGTCATTTTCACGGTAAAGGATGTAACTTTTGATGTTTGACACCAAAATTTCAAAATGGAGTTGCACAAAACATTTTTATGTAATCGTGTGCAGAAAAGTCTCAATTATTGGAAACAACAAGTTCCAGAGCTTAAACTCTTTTGTACTATGTGATGAAAATTTACCCTATGTGGAAAAATGAGAGAAATCTGACAAAAAACACCATTAGCATCCAGGGCTGAATGACCAACCAATACAGAGGTTATGTATCATAATTGGTATTTTTCAATTGCCATTAGGATGTTCTTCATGGGCCAAGAAACTGTTTCTATCCAAACTGGCCTGCCGTCACACAAATATTTTAATGATAAGAGATTGCATAAAATCCTGGTCCTTGTAATACATTTTTCTTGTTCACCACATGAGCTTTGATGGAATGTAGATCAAAACAGCACAACAACATCAGTACCTACCGGGTACTTACCCACACAAATATTAGTTGAATTGCATTTGTCTTTAATACCAAACTTCTAATTTTGAAGATAATGTGTTTCGAAGGCTTCAGTTAACAAATATGATATGTTTCGGAGGCTTCAATATTGTTAACATGGTACAAAGCCAAAAGTTCATCAGTAAGATTCCACTTTTCTTTCAAAAACGGGTGTCTATAAAACAAAGACCGAAGACCTAAGATCTAAGACCTATAAAACGAAGACCCAACTAGCTATAAAACGAAGACCTATAAAACGAAGACCCAACTAGCTATAAAACGAAGACCTATAAAACGAAGACCCAACTAGATATAAAACGAAGACCTATAAAACGAAGACCCTACTAGCTATAAAACGAACACCTATAAAAGGAAGACCCAACTAGCTATAAAACGAAGACCCAACCAGCTATAAAACGAAGACCGAAGACCTAGGTGGGACAACTTCGATTGTAAGAATTGCTTGCGACAAGTGCCGACATTTTGAAGAAAATTTATTTGTAATGGTAAAAATGCAAGGGGACTCAGCAAGGGGATGTGAACGGATATGCCGGAGAGGAACAACTACGGTAGCTTCCGTTAATGGATACAACAACCCGAATCATAGCCAGAAGCGAAGGTTTGCCGAAAGGATGCCGAACAAAAGTTTCGACGAGCGCCGGAAAATTCGTGGTTTCGTTGAACAAAATAGGACATTTGGTTTTGAGGAAGATCATTCAACTCCTCATTTCAGACAGTTGCAATTTTCTCAACAAAGGACATTTGGTTTTGTGGAAGACCATTCAATTCCTCATTTCAGACAGTTGCAATTTTCTCAACAAAGTGTCTCCTATAGCCCAACCACCGAAAAACCCTACTTCATTATTCTCAGGCCCGTAGCCAGCCCATGTGGAGGGATGGGTCTTTTTTCCAAGATGTGGACCTTTTCCAAATACGGAGGCGACTGGCGCGTGCCGTAAGCATGCAGTTGCTAAGGGTCCGGGATGCTTCCCCGGAAAAGTTTGAAATCGGCAGATCTCCTGGAATCTGGAGCATTTTAGAGGACTTTTGAGCACAACAGAAGTCCCTTTTCCCCAGGAACTCCACACAGTACACCACTTTATGAGAAGTGAACGGAAATTCGTCCTCAATATGTCAAGATCAAAAATATTTCATAGCTGACCCTCCAAACGCAGTGCTGGAAAATGGACCTCCCTCAAGTTGGGGGGGGGGTCGTTCCAACGTTCCGACCCCCCCCTGGCTACGGGCATGACTCTGACATGTCTAGCAGGGGCAAACAATGCTTTAATATGTAACCAAAACAATTTCTGTGTATGTATAGTTTTGAACTACTCTGCACCTTTTGATTGTGATGTCATTTGAAGATCATTCAGCAAATGAGAATTTGGCTTTCTATCAACCAAAATGCACTTGAGTGATGAGTCTCTGTCATTAAGAGCAAAACAGAGACACTGGGTAACTGGTCGAGGGGTTAAATCATTCCCACTACCCTGCATGGACTCAGCATTGAAACGCTTAGGAACAGTTTTTTCTTTATGTTGGTGTTGAGCCTGAGTAAAGAATCTTCCAAACAGTAACAAGAGAGAACAGAATTACTTCTTATCGATTCAGTATTGTGTTTCTTAAGAACTAGTCACACACAGAAGAACAACAGCTTTCACCGTTATAGCCCTACTCCAATAAATCTTAAATGGGTGTTTTACAGTTTACTGAAAACCAACTAAAGCCCAGGTTCCGAAAGAGACACATATAGGCTATGCATTATTACTGGGTTCACAGTTTACATGATGTATTTTTTTTATTGATTTTCCTCATGGGTGGGTGGTGGGGGGTACAGCCAGTGTCGGAGGAAGGGAATTCAGTCAGAAGGAGCAAGACTTGCCTGAAGGGGCGCTTCAAAGTTTGTAGGGCAAAAATATTTGGTCAGAGGGGGCGAGAAATAGGATGAAGGGACGCTTTTGTGTTGGTAGATACATATGTCTCAATACGGTTAAAAGAGTAAAAAGGGCGCTGACAGGCAATTTGAATCCGTCAAGGGGGAGACTGCCCCCTCTGACTATATGGAACCTCTGCCACATGGGCACAGCGGCCCGCACGGGTGGGGTCAGGACCCCGTTCCCCCGCATGGCTACCGGCCTGCCATGACGCTTCTCTAAAACAAAGTTTATCCCCCATTCTCGAACATCTGAGGGTACGCCAATGGGAACGGGTCACGCGAAGCACACCTTCCTTTTGTCGATACCTAATTAGTTACCTCCTAAACTGACGTTTACGCACCGATGGCGTAGCTGTCTTCATGGTCGCGCCAATTTGACCACGTGTCAGATCATAACACAGTCGATACATTCACTCGTGCAGCATTATCAACCGGTTGTTTTTTGCTTGTCTAATAATAAAGCATATATACTTCCTTTCCGAATAGCGATACATACAAACATTAGTTTGTTGCCCAATTACATTTTCATTCTGTTAATAAATGTAGATGTTCATCATATGCACCGTTTGTGTGTGTTTAGTTACACATTTTTATCTTCTTTTCTGACTTTAAGCTTCATGAATTCAATTTTGAAACTTTTCATATGCAGTCCGTTAAAAGGGCAGCGAAAATCATTTCACTGTTTTGTTTGTTTTTTGAGTTTTTAATTTCTCGTCTGCCAAGTGAATAGATGAGCCTTTTAAAGTTTTTCATCACCTGGTGCTCCTTACTTTTTGTCTTCACCAACAAAGCAGTTTATTTCTTTGGCTATCGATAAATCGTGGCTATCAAAGGAAGCATCACATAGATGTAAGATGTAGCCAAACTTTTTTGTTCACCAATGATACTTTTGGTAGGGCAGAACACATTCATGAATAAGAATATATAAGATTGATCAATAAATTGCTCTAGCTTAGAAAGGAATGGTGGAAGAGTTACCCGTTGTGTAGCAATAGACTGTATTGAACACACATTTTATAATTTCTTTATTTACTAAAGCCCCTGGAGCCAGGGGGAGCTTTGGCCCCGACCCGGACAAACTGTGGACTGGCGAAAGTATGCTTCTTCCCCCATCCAAGAATAAAAACTTATTTGTTACTTCGGCATGTAGTATCTTTAAACTTTCCAATAATATTTCGTACTATTTTTTGCATCAAATTGCATACACCTTCATTTTCCTCAAGATTTTTACAAAAGAGAGTTGGGACATCCCCTCCACTTAAACCCCCAGGGCGTCACATACTAGAACAACGTTCACCCCCCCCCCCCCCACAATGAACAGCTTCCTACTGTCCTATGACTATAGTTTTGCCCTATTTCAGAATGCACTCTGGTCCGTACGTACAATAGTCCGTCAGTGGTAGTAGTTAAAAGTTATTTTCTATTGATCTTGGTAGCCAATGACTTTTCAGAGTCTACGGCATCAGAAAAAGCTAGTAATTAGTATTAAATTGCGGCTTCTTGGCGGAAAAGGTTTATTGCAAGGTTTCAGTGCTAGGCTACTGTCAAATACCAAGTTTTTATATTATCATATGTATTGGTCATATGAATTAATCCTATAGAGAAATTCAGTAATTGTGCCCCCTCTCAGGAAAGTTTTTGACCATCGATACCCCCTCCCCTGCTCAAAAATCCTGGCTATGCCACTGATCTGTACGGACGTTTCTTTAATCATGGAGCCTCTCTTTTCGTGTATGCGTTCAATTTCATTGCAAATAATTTGTAAAGGTGTACGGTAAGATATAAGAATATCTGACTTAACGGCTCACCAACACGAATGTGTTACATAGGCGTAGGAAGCGGGGCTGGGGTGTGAAACCCCCAGTAAAGAATGTAGGGGCTGAAGTATGCTTCTGCTCCCCAAGATCTAACACCCGAAAACCCGTTTTTGTCTCTTCTTCAAAAAATATCAAAAATTTGCAGTGATTTTCCTTAAAATTTGTCCAAAATATTGCACCAAATTGCATCTGAAGTCTTTAAAATACCCCAGAAATCGGACATGAGAGGGGTACACCCCCTCCCCTTAGACCTCTCCCCCAGGCCGGTGATCCAAAACGAGGTACAGCATCCCCAGTCTGGAAAAGCTTCCTATGCCTATGGTGTGTTCTATCGTGTCAACTGTACAAAGACGAAAGTGTAAACACGGTTTCGGACACGATTAAAGTTCGGCTTTGTTCTTGCCCGTGATGAGTTTTACCATTTAAAGGGGGAGGAAAGTGTGCAGGGGTGGCGCCAGGATTTGCCCGACAGGGGGGCCAAGCTCCCCGACAGGGGGGGCAGCATTTTAAGGCCCCGACAAAGGTGGTGACTTAGTCCCGGTGGGACGTGACTCGGCAGAATTTGAGGCGCGCGCAGCGCGCCGAAATTTTGGACCCTCTTTTCAACAAATACTTAAAAATCTGGAGTTTATTTTGAAGAAAAAAATCAAAATTTTCCAAACAATTTTGACTTTTGGAAGGACCATAAAAAAGTTGGGGTGTTTATTGAAGAATCTATCCTTCATATGGGCAAAATCAAAAACGTTTTGTACGCAACAGCTGGAATTCTGATGAGGTTTTGCATGTAACCGTGCGAAGTTTACGTACTAGGGTCTCAAGACGAGACTAGAACTCTGCCCGAAAAGTTTTTCCCTTTTTTAACGAAGATTTGAAGATTAGGAGCTTATTATATTGCAGAAATTTGGGGATTTAATATAAGAAAATATGTTTTTTGCAAGGTTAAAATAAAAAAAATTTGGGTTCTTTATTAAGTGATATGCCTTTCAAGAGCAAAATTAGGTAGAATGTCGGGGTGATTTAAAAAGTTGGTTGTAAGTGCTGTACTGAATATCCATCAATTTAGGAAAATTTTGTCACTTTGAACGATCTGAAGCTTATATTGGGGAAAAATTGTAATTTAAGACAGACCTTCTTATAAGAAAAATCAAGTAGGGGGTGATCTGTAGTTTTGTTGGGGTTACTGAATATCATCAGGCAGATTAAGGCCCTCGGACCATATTCGAAAATTTTCCCGTTGAAAAGTTTGGCTTCCCATATATTTGAAGTTTTATATCTTATATATTGAAATATATAGGCGTACGGGAGCGTTTCGGTTTGGGAGGGGACAGAATTTGTCCCGAAAAATGTAATCCTGTCCGAAAAAGCACATGGATTTTTTTGAAAAATTGAGAACCACCAGACAGCAGGAAAAGGCATTTCCCGGGCTGGTACGGTAATTAGAAACAAAGTAGTCATTAATTTGAGCTTTCTTTCACAATTAAAATTTCATTTTATTATACTGTCCCAAAACGAAGAATAATATGCCAGCATGCATTGTTTCTGTAAGTAACCTGTTCGCCCAAAATATCTAAGCGGAGCGCAACCACCAGTTGGTACAGAAAATTGTTAAAAAATCTAGTCCCCCAGACTGTCAAACAGACGGAAATGACATTTCCCAGACTTGTAACTAGAAATGAAGCCATCCTTATTTTGAGCTATCCTTTGAAATGAACGTTTTAATTCAACAGAAAAAAGGTCCAACTTGCTATAAGTGGATCAGAAAATTCCCAGATAAAAGGTACTGCTACAATTAGATGCACTGGTCTTGTCCCTTTTTCTTTTTTTTTTTTGGGGGGGGGGGGGTGGGACTGTGCAACGGAATTGAAATCATACTAATGTGTTTGACTCTTCTAGGAATCTTTGTTGTATTCAATTGCAAGATCCAAGTTGGAATTTTCTACGTGACTGCCCTAACCCCAGACTAAAAATGATTTTACTTTCGACGTATTTGAAAATATGTCACGTTACAAGGTGGTTTTAAATGAATTTTCAGTCAGACTTATGGGGAGACATCCTCACGCTACTGTTTATCATTATGTGTAGCTCAAAACATCTTGGCCAATTCTTATTACCGTTGCTAGAATTCGGCTTTCGGGGCAGGCCAGATGGCAGCTCATTGGGCACTGCATGCACCTGAACAACCTCTCGTCTGTTTTTTGTCAGGAAAATTCGGAATTGTGAGTTTCCTTGAAGAATATGGTCTTCTATGGGCAAAACCAAGAAGACCGTCTGGATTACTGAAGTTTATAAGACCCGCATCTTTTATCAGTTTAAGGTGGGCATTCAGATGAAGATTCCCCGACGAAATTGGGTTTTCTCAACAAGAGGGGAAAGGGCAGCCTTCCCAGACGGGGGTATGACCTTGAAAATTGAAGATACGATGAGGGATAACAGAGCACCCCTGGAAATGTGTGAATCGAGGGGCAAGAACTGTGATTGCAGGGGCACAAAATTTTCTCTTAACATCCTGTGTACAATTTCAATTTTCATCTGGCGGGGCAGTAATATTTTTGGTGCCCCTCCCCCCCCTGTGGCTACGTACCTGGTTTGGTCTTTAACACATCCAGCTCGAATACGGCGCAAGTAATTTCCTTAAGTCGTCTGTTATTTTATGACAGGCGGGAAATATCGCGTGTTAGTCTCCTACACACGTAAGCGAATTCTACTGCGTGAGGTACACTGTTTTATCCCAGGCCTACACAAAATTCAGTGGTCCGTCTGTGTGTTGTTTATTCCTCCAAACATGATAGTGTGTCGTCAATGCATAAGGTCTCATCTAGAAATCCCAACGGTTAGGATTTCTTTGTAAGGTCTATGACGCGATTACGCGCAATACAATTTTTCATGTCTCCAGGAAGTGACGTTTCTTCAACCGATCCGGTCTCTTTCTTTGTGTAACTATATCTGAATTCGCAAGCGCATTATTTTCTTGTATGTAGAAGCAACAATTACTACAGTAACGTTTTTTTAAAATTGCTAGAAAAATGTACGATGATAGCCTCTGGATAGTTCAGGGAACAAAGTTTACGTAAGAAAAAATACTTCCGGGTCTTCGTTTTATAGCTGGTTGGGTCTTCGTTTTATAGGTCTTCGTTTTATAGGTCCTCGTTTTATAGCTAGTAGGGTCTTCGTTTTATAGGTCTTCGTTTTATAGCTAGTTGGGTCTTCGTTTTATAGGTCTTCGTTTTATAGCTAGTTGGGTCTTCGTTTTATAGGTCTTCGTTTTATAGCCAGTTGGGTCTTCGTTTTATAGGTCTTCGTTTTATATCCAGTTGGGTCTTCGTTTTATAGGTCTTCGTTTTATAGCTAGTTAGGTCTTCGTTTTATAGGTCTTCGTTTTATAGCTAGTTGGGTCTTCGTTTTATAGGTCTTAGGTCTTCAGTCTTTGTTTTATAGACACCCTTCAAAAACATGTTCAGTCATAAGCTCAACACCTTCAACATTTGTTATAAGCAAGGTTCATGTTACCTCTTACATGTATCAACAAATTTCTCAATTTTTAGTGGCAGTCAAGGAAAGGGTAATTGGGATATCTGCACTATCGGGCATTAACCATGAAGTAACTCAGAGCTGCAAATTAGGAAGTAATTCAACAAATTACTGTAGCACAAATCAATATAGTCTTTATTTGGAACATGTTTTTAAAGGTTTGACAGTTACATTCACCCATGTTTCGGAGACTTCATTAATGTTAACATACTGGCTACCGTGAAGTTGTCAGTTACTACAGAGACTTGATAAATGATAAGATATGACATATAGTCAATTACAGAGGAAGAAAAAGATTTGCTGCTAACAATATTGAAATTTTCACTGTTATCAAATACTGTACCACTGATTAAGCAATTACAGGTATGTCATTTGACAAAGGAAGAGGCATTGCTATTTCAAATTATTGAGATTACGGTATTATAAAGCCAAAATTGGCAGTTGCAAAGCTACTATTATGAATAACTCCCTGGTGATATAGCCTACTGTACATAACACTCCAACTACTGTAATTAATGGTCTGGACTAAACTGTGCATTTACAGATGTTTTGACAAAGATAAAGTTTGTGAGCCAACATTTGATTATCTTTAGCTCATGGATCCACAGAATTTGTACTCAGGTGTCAAACTTCCCTAACTAAAATTTTTCAAAGCACTGCCGCTGAATTACTGTAACTAAAGTCTTCTGAAATACAGCACCTGTCATCAGAGAGAACATCCCTTTAAAAAGTCCAAAATTCATGGACTGCTTTCAATTGTCTTGCTACAAAGCATTTACTGTATAAAGAATACACTAGCCATGTTTAAGAAATGTTGGAGAGCCAACCCTTCCCCAAGAAATCTTACAGCACTGGGTATATAGTATCCATGTAAACGAGTGGTTCTCAAACTTTTTCAAAATACCGCCCCCATAAGGCATCCATGACTGATCCAACGCCCCCCCCCCCCTCCCACCCAACATGCCATCATATCTATATTAAGTCTTTGACTTTGAGCTTTCGACTTTCAATTTCCAGCACCAAAATGACACAAATAAGTTTTATATTGGGTAAATTTTTGTCAGTGTTGCTAAAGCTTTCGGAGAAGACAGTCTGTGTCAACCACTCTGCAACCTCCTAGGTTCCTTTATTGCACAAATGTATGAGAAAGACACTTTAAAGCCGTTTGCTCTCTCTTTTATAATTCTTTCTGGAAAGGAACTGTTCTGAATTTAATGGCCAATATTTCAATACAAAAACCTGGATGTGCATACTGTACTGTAGGTGACCAATGCTCACATGAAATCTGTAACATTGTCATGCGTAATGTAGACTTAAAAATTGATTACTACGATCCATTCCAACATATATAAATGACTACATCAGAGGGAAATATGGCATTGTACTGCTCAAAGGTTCAGTACTGTAAGCTGTAACAGTATTGTATAGTAACTGCATTGATCTGAACTCATAATTCTTATGGCTTAAATGAATTCATCCTTCTTTGAAATTCACTAGGTCACAAAACTCATAGTTCAGTACAGGTTTGAAACTTTTTTACCCCTTGAAGCTTAATTTGCACTTTTGCAAGATCAGAATTATGTAGACAAGAAAAGGAAAATGAAGAAGAGTTAAGCAAAAAGAAAAAAGTTATGAAAAATGGGAAAACCAGTTGAAGTAAATGTGTACAGTAAAAAAAAGACAGTAATAACACTAAATAGAAGGGCTTAACCATTTAAGCTCGAATTAAGTTTTGATGCAGTATACATGTAATGTTAGAACTTAGAGGGCATTCATTGTGGGCAATCTGGTAAAATATTCATTAATATCTCACATGTGATTCTTTAGTCATCCCCATTAAAGCTGTCACATCTTCAAAACTTTAAGTAAACTTACAGCAAGCACATACTGTTTATGATGTCATAGCTTCACATTAATGAGCAATCAGGGCCTTAGGCTATTAGCCAATTGATATGCTTTTCTTTCAAATCTCCAGCCAATTTACTCCTCAACAATTCTTTGTTACAGGAATATGAGTTTGATGTGTGTCAACATACTACTGTAATAAGCTTTTTAGTGAATTCTTTGAAGTTTCAACACCTTGACTGTAATGGAGCATATATCTCCTTTAAAGGTTTATGAAAGGCTTAACCAGACCCTCGAGTGATGAGACCAATTTTCCAAAGAAAAGAAAAAAAGAAATTTACTAAGAAGACTTTTTACCATAGACAACAGATACAGTATTTACCCAAAGATATCACCTTAACTGGAAGCCACTGAACAGCATTGAATATGAATAAATCTCTGCAGCCAAAAACAGAGCAACAGCCCCAACACTAATTTTTAAAACAACCTGTACTTCACACATCAAACCAAATTATCCTTCCCAACACTGCTTCTTTAGTTTACAGTATGAAAGTGCAGTTCAAAGACTGACTTGTAAAATTAAGTTTTACCACAGGCCAGGAGTTGAATTAAACAGAAAAAATTAACGGTTCTGACATCTTATTGAACATGCTTATATTTTAGAAACTACACCCTACAGTACTGTACCCCTTGCAAAGGCTAATTCTGACCTTGTTCTGTGTACAGAGGAAAGAAAAGCTGTAGTTGGTTTCTATGAACCTCCTACAGCAGACTTTTAAACTATCTTATTGAAAGTAAATCATACTCACTTTTGCAGAACATCATGTAGAATATGATGTTTATTGGGTATTCTACCTTAAAAATGTACAGTAACAGTTACACAACTCAATATCATCAGAATCAGATAGTGACACTGTCTCGATCCTCTCCACTTTCACTGGTATGATCACAAATTCACCAACAAACACTTGTAATAGACCATGAGAAAAGAGAATCAAGGGTGGGAGTTAATAAAGCTGAAACAATTGCATCTACCCTCAAGGCTAGCCTTTAAAATCGTAACACAGATGTGTTAACATATTCAATGAAGCCTCCGAAACAGATCAAGAGGTATTTTTGGGCACCTAAACATCATGGTAAAACATATTCTAAATTGTACTAGGTAATTGCTGACATATTCTTCGAATTTGGCTGTACCTGTATGCCCATTATGAAATAATAATGACACCTTTTTGTAAGTTTTTTAACTGGGCCAAGATAACTGACAGTACTTTCATCCTTTGGAAAATATCAATTTACTAGCCTATATCAGTTGAGAATAATTAAGAAACAGCTATCAGCTCCAAATTGATTTCTTTTCATTAGCAGCATGCAGTATCAGAACATGAAACAAAAAAACATACCTCAATGCTGATTTCAAGGACAAGACTATCATTAACGATGATGTTAACACATGTATGAAGTCTCCGAAACAAGTTTTTACAGTCATTGAAGAGTCTATCAAACTTATATTTTTCAACAGCATTTTGTTTGGTGTCGTGCAAGAATTCACCTCTGCTGATAATTTGAAAGCAAATTTAGAATAAAACATTTAACTCAAAATGAAGAAAGATGAATCTTATTGTAACTGGTGTTTCGGAGGCTTCATTGTGTTTCAGAGGCTTCAAGTGTTAACGGAAAGTTGGTATTGACTCACTTTTCAAAATGATGAGGCATATCCCAACTTTTCATGAATGAGTGAACAGAGGGTCTAGAAGCATACATTTGTGAGGGCAAAGTTGGGAAAAACAATGTTTGCCACATAGTACTTTGTTGGTGGGGCCATCTCCCAGCCACTCCCAGGATTTTCCCCTGCTCATAAGTAAATTTATCCCCTTTTGTCAGCAAAATTTGTTGACTAATTTGAACCCCTATTTAGTAATGGGCTATTGTACTAGAACAGTAATCTGCTGCTCTTTGAGGCACTTAATTAGGAACCACAGTTTATCTCTTAAAACTGCAGCAGCCATGACAGTTCAGGCATATATTTTATGATGGAGCTATTGCACAACAACCCATGGAAGCTACTGCTTATTCTCTAGCCACATGCAAGAACTAACAAGGTATTAAAAGGGTGTAAGGTCACAAAAGGATTTGGCATGTTAAAGGGGTACTTTTCCTAAGCATTTTGGTGAAAGTTGCAATGAAACCAGAATGCAAAAATGCATTGAGGTTTCGATGATACATAAATGTTCTGTTTCAAAGAGTGCCATCATGCACCATTATCTTCTCATTCAAATGTTATACTAGCATGTTCAAAATATAATTTTGTCATTCCAGATGACCTTTTGACCTTCATAAAACCCATACATGGCTAGACATACAAACAACACACAGACAAATGGACAAACAGCTATCTTGAAGGATCATATTTAAAAAGGTTTCCGGGCTTTGACCCCTGGAAACCCCAGATGATCTTTCATATCTGCCAAAAACAATGGGGACCATCCTCTGACCATAATGCATCCACATACCCAAATATGAAATCTATCCAAGCTTCCTTCCTTGAGATATCGTGTTAACGAGGTTTTCAGACTTTGACTCCGGGTGACCCCAGATGACCTTTGACCTCCGACAAAAACAATAGGGACCATCTACTTACTATAACGCATCCACAAACCAAATATGAAATCCATCCAAGTTTCCAAACTTGAGATATTGCTTTAACAAGATTTTCAGACTTTGACCCCTGGAGACCCCAGATGACCTTTGACCACCAAAAACAATAGAGACCATCTCCTGATCACAACTAATCCACATACCAAATATGGAATCTATCCAAGCTTCCTACCTTGAGATATTGCTTTAACGAGATTTTCAGACTTTGATCCCCGGTGACCCCAGATGACCTTTGACCTCCCCCCAAAATAATAGGAACCGTCTATTGACTACAACGCATTTACATACCAAATTTGAAATCTATACAAGTTTCCTACCTTGAGATATCGTGTTAACAAGGTTTTCAGACTTTGACCCCTGGTGATTCCAGATGACCTTTGACCTCCACAAAAAACAATAGGGACCATCTCTTAATCATAACGCATCCACACACCAAATATGAAATATATCCAAGCTTCCAAACTTGAGATATCGTGTTAACAAGATTTTCAGACTTTGACCCATGGTGACTCCAGATGACCTTTGACCTCCACAAAAAACAATAGGGACCATCTCTTAACCATAACCCATCCACACACCAAAAATGAAATATATCCAAGCTTCCAAACTTGAGATATCGTGTTAACAAGATTTTCAGACTTTGACCCCTGGTTACCCCAGATGACCTTTGACCTCCACCAAAAACAATAGGGACCATCTCCTGACCATATTGCATCCACATACCTAAATATGAAATCTATACAAGTTTCCTACCTTGAGATATTGTGTTCATGACATTTTCAGACTTTGACCCCTGGTGACCCCAGATGACCTTTGACCTCCACCAAAAACAATAGGGACTATCTCCTGACCTTAACCCATCCACAAATCAAATATAAAATCTGCCAAAGCTTCCAAACTTGAGATATGGTGTTAATGAGATTTTCAGACTTTGACCCCCGGTGACCCCAGATGACCTTTGACCTTTGCTAAAAACAATAGGGACCATCTTCTGACTATAACACATCCACATACCAAACATGAAATATATCCAAGTTTCCTACATTGAGATATCGCGTTAACAAGGTTTTCAGACTTTGACTCCTGGTGACCCCAAATGACCTTTGACCTCCACCAAAAACAATAGTGTTTTTCCTCTCAATATGGCTCATCTATGTACCGAGTTTGAAAACTGTCAGACATTCCTAACTTGAGGTATCGTGTTAACAAGCAAAGTGTCACAAACACACACATACACACACACACATACACACGCCATCATGAATGCATAGGTTTCTCTTATCATCGAAACCAATAAAATGTGTGGTTCTCAAGATATAAGCTCATAAATTTTTCACATTTTCAAAAAAAAGTGAACTTGAAGCAAACACATATGTCATCAATCATATCCCAACATTATTGAGCAGTATATTGTTTTTCTTTTAAATTTCAAGTTGAATTTTTCCTCAACAATTCCACATTTATATTAAAATGTGATTGCATATTAAAGTGGCATGAGAACTTTACAAATTTTGCATCCCCCACAGAGAGGTCCTTTTCCTATCAACCTCAAGGTCAACACAACAGTCTGATAAAACATGGTCAAACAAAGCATTCCTTGTCAATGTGAGGAAGTGACGAAAGCTCTGCTGCCCTCAAACTCGCTTTGGAACACAAATCTACTGACTTCATTTACTGATATCTTGAGAAATACATGTCCATTTTGAATGGAACTTTCACCACACTGTGTAGATTTGGTTCCGCATTCACATAAATGAAAATTAAATTTTTGCTTAAATTTCCCCTTCAAACCTGAAATGCTTTAATTGACTGCTGTGATTACATACTGTACACTTGAGTATTCGACTTTGTTGATTTTTAATAAATCTGCTGATGCAAACAAATGTTACAATAGGCCTACAGTACTTGTTACATGACAAAAAGTGTCATTAGAGTGCACCAGAGTTTTCAAGGATGATATGCCATATACAGAAAATCTTATATAGTTTGGTCTAGTGGTAGAGCGTACATTTCTCATACTGTACATGGGCGTCCCTGGTTCCATTCTCTTGTATACAGGTCAAGTCATACCAAAGACATCAAAACAAAACCTAGTGCATATTTCAGTTGTTTCAGATGCTTTGCAATCATGGAGTAGGGATAAAATTCTAGCCCCCACGGAATGTCAATAGTCCCCCGTCTCAATAGTCCCCATCTCATTGGTCCTCCATGTCATTGGTACTCCGTCTCATTGGTCCCCTAACCCTAAACCCTAACCCAGGGACTAATAAGACAGGGGGAGTCCCCTAACCCTAAACCTAAACCAGGGGACTAATGAGACGGGGGACCAATGAGACGAAATACTAAGAGGGGGACCAATGAGATGGGGACTAATGAGACAAACTACGCCAAATGGGGGACCATTGAGACTGGGGACTATAGAGCAGGCCCTCCCCCACAAATGGATGAAAAGCAACAGGCACCACTAGAATAAACCAGAAGGGTTCAAGCTGGAGAGCAAAATCCTACTTTACCTACTGTAACTGACTTACCATTTTATTATGATCATATAAATTTGACCAATGATATGCATCTTTAACTGTACATACTTAATACTTCAGCATAGTTATTGCAAAACTACCTGTTACAAAATGGAAAAAAACATTTACATCTGTTAAAAATTATTCTTGAGGCTGTTCTCCTGATTTCTTTGTAGACTATAAAGTAAATAATTGTATTATTCCAAGTACCACTAACCACAAACACAAACGAAACCAAGGATAGCGTTTTAGTGAAAGTCTGTGACAGCAAAACTATGACAGCCAAGGCCCAATTTATCAAAAAAGCAGTAGTTATGGCAAATGCAAGTATAACTCCTTTCCACTGTTTCTTACATTCCCTGGCATTATTAGTAGGAATATTGGCAACTTTTCTGTTTTGTTGACGGGCTATTAAGCCTAGCCAAATGTAACTACACAGTATAATTAGCAATGGCACTAGGAACCATATTATACCAGTCAGATACACAAATGCTGTCCTCTTGGAGCTTATTAAACTAAGGATACATATTTGTATCTCTGGGATGTAATGAATTTGATCCAAAAAAGACTCCACTGATGTCATGTACAGGACCCACAGCACTTCCACTAACCACACTCCAAACATGATGAACTTTGTTCGTAGTGGTGTAATGATCACGTGATACCTCAAAGGATTCAACACTAATACAAGTTTATCAATGGCGATCAAGGTGAGAGTCAAAATCGATATGAAGCATAAAAAGCTAAAGCATAACAGTGACATTTTGCAGAAAAACTCAGATCCAATTAAAGATGGGATTATTTGAAGTATGAAAAAGAAACAGAGTACACCGATACAAAAATCTGTCATAGACAGTATCCTTAGTAAAACCAATTGGGATTCTGTTGCAATCTTAACTTCATTTAAAACAAGCAAATTCACTGCATTTCCAATTACAGCCCCTATCCCAAGGATTGCCAAAACCACAACCAGGGCATCAGTTTGAAGACTGGTATCAGTCCTTTCAGAAGTAAGATTTGCTGTCCAAGTAGTAACACTATCTTCACCCATTCTGTTACTTTTTTTTCTGGTTAGATTATTCAAATTCCTTGATTAAGGGACAACTTTTAAAAATTGAAAATTCTTTTTAATCCTTTGAAGATATTTTGCAAAATCTTTCCTTCAGCTGATGTACTGTACAATTTCTTCTAACCACAGCTGGAAAATTTGAGACTTCTTCTCTCCAAATTACCATAGCAGAAGATTGAAAATACTGTGGTTAGTTTAACTTAGTGAGTCAGAGGAGAATTAACAACACACCAACACGAATGTGTTACATAGAGTCAGTCAACTCGATTAAAAGTTCAAAGTCGAAATTCATTTTCAAATATGGTTCAAGTTCAAGTGTCGTCGGTTTCTCTTTAGTCCCAATGTGGAGGAAAGTTTACTCCATGGTGACCATAACACTGCATTTCCAGTACATATTAAACACTGCACAGTTGCAAGTCTTTTCAATAACTGCCGTATAGTGTCTCAAACTGTTAGTGATAATACAATCCTGGCTCTCCAGGATAAAGAGTTGTGTCCAAACACTGGTATTTTAAAATACCGTATCATGCCACTTCCAAAAATTGATGCTAAAAATATCTTTCATAGGCAAAAGAACTACAATGTGAAGAACTTTTTACTGTACCATGTACAGGAACTCAACTCTGTAGCACTCAAACTCATCCTCACTGTCTTCTATGCTATGGAAGTGTACTAAGATATTTAAATGTTCCCATGTACAGTGTAACCTAACCTCAATGAAATTTTTCATTGGTTGAGTACACTCAATACAGCTAGATATTTGTTTTACTCACTCTAGAAATTCTAGTTCCACATAACCGTGCAAGGCTGTTATTCACATTGCATTGACTTTGGGCACAATAATAAAACTTTTTTTACTTTTTCTAATTAACATCAGAATGTCCAACTGGTCAGTTATTTGTCAAAATCAAGTCTTAGCATCTTGGCACAAACAATGCCCATACACTGTACTTCTTAACACAAAATAAAATCAAAATGTCAAAATGAAGCCTCTATACTTCTCGAGAATTGTTTCATTTAGTCCAAAACAGCTAACTACCAACAACTTCTCCATCTATCTTTCTCTCTCTCTGATAAAATGGACACAATGTGCTTCTACTAAACTATATGAAGACTGCATCTTTATAAATAGCTCGTTTCTTAGTTTTGGGGATCTCTTTATATCACTTTATGATTCAACCAATTAGTATACTATATTGATTTTAAAGTGGGAAGTGATGCTTCACAAAAAGAAAAAAAATAGAATGAATTGTTTTGAGGAACAGAAATACCAAACAGAATGCTGAAATTGATTAAAATTTTGACAGCACAAATTAGTACTGTAAAATTCCAAATTGACCTGAAATGACAAACCTCACTGTATGTACAGTACACCTCAATGATTGCAATATCCTGTATTTCCATGGAGTAAACTCAGTCAACACCTGTTGGTCAGTGAGTAACAGATTTGAAAAAAGTGGGACAGGTAAAAACTGGAAACAACCACGGAAAAGTTTCAATAGGTACTACAGGAACAAGTTAACTGTTATGATTTTTAGCTATAATTGATACCTATGGATACTGCTTGTGATACCAACAGATATTAATTAGCTTGTCAGTTCTGCACCAGTTTAGTCCTGTTAGCATTTTTAATATGGGTAAAAGTTGTCTTCCTGGGACTGGTGACAAAGTTCACTTTGACCAGGCCTAAAGTAAGCTAACATATGGTATACTGTTAGCCCTATAAGCAGTCAATGCAACTGATTTTCAAATCTATCCAAAAATTGAAAAAAAAGTTGGACTTGGTATATACTAGTCAAAAGAGTGAAGAAAGCAAGTTCTAGTGGTGACCTATAGAACAGAAGAATTAATGCTTTTAAAATTGTGCTTTTTGTGTGTAATTGAACTTTATACTGTGTTTATATTAAGCTTTTTTCCAAGGTAAGTCAACCAAATAGGACTTATTAAATTGCATTGCAGAGCTGAGAGCTCAATATACACAGTCCTTACTAGGAGACATTGGCAATATGGGGCCATCTCATGTAGATGCTCAATAGAGGTACTATTTAAATAGACTGTAAAATGGATTGTGTGTCATGTACATACATACACAGTCTTTTTATGTGGTCAATCACCTCATCTATTTCAATGTCCTGTAGTAAGGAGCAAAGGGTAGCTTGATGCATATATCTATGTGGGCCTTCTCTGTAGTCTGTTTGATCATGGAAGTATAACTGAAGAATTTAAGAAATATACAACTTTATGATTGCAAAATGAATCTCATTCATCCAACACCCATTGTCATAGCTTGCTTCATTTCTCAGATATTACTATTAATGTTGAAATTAATGCAATCAACTTAAAAAGAACATTGTGCACTAATTTGTAACTTTTTATTTATACTGTACTTCATAACACCTGCTTGTTTTCCTTTGAAATTGAAAATGTTTGTATAACTAGAAAAATTCCCACTTTCTTGCATTGCAATTTGTTTAGTCTTGTCACCCCATAGCAATAAGGCTGCAACCACATTTTGGCACCAAGATGCAGTAGTTTTCAAAACAAAAAAAACACTGTTATTTGAGTATGTCCAATAATGACATAATGAATAACTGCACAAACTAACACTTTTAAAATGAATAAGTGTCAGTGCTTTTTAAATCTCAGCTCACAAAAAGCCTATAGGAGTTGCACTACCTGAATTTACTTTTCATCCTCTGTACAGGTAATTTGAAATGTAAGACTTCAAAAAAAAGTAAAAAACAATTTAAAGCCTTTTCAAATCTTATCAAGAATGTGACTGATCTGGGCTGGAATCAATATTGTATAATATCTGCACAGAATTCAACAATAACGATGTTTAAGCAGGAAGCCAGGAACACTTTCTCTCTTTCCTTGCTTGGAAAATGAGACCACTGAACGTGCACTGTCATGCTCGTACTTATGGCACATACAGATATCAGACTTACTGTAAGAGTATTGTATGTATGCGCGAAAATGAAAAGCTGATAACAATTTAGCAGAAACAAAAACTGTCAACTGAACTATTATTCCAGTTTAAATACTGCCCTCATTTTTCTATGTGAAATAGATTCTAGCACATCTTTAACCAGTGCAATTATCTCCATTTAATAAGCTTTATTCAAATTTGTCACTTCTGGAGGGCTATTAATATTTACTGTACATGAATCTTCATAACATCTGACTGCAGTCTACAGTAATAACTAAAGGTAACATCATTTCCAGAGCTGGAAACTACAAAAGCCTTTTAGTGCCACCTATATATATTTTCATCTGAAATAAAAGATTAATAATCTGTATCAAGAGATTAATAACCTGATTTATACAGATTATTTAATCTGTGATTACAGAGTTTTAATTTGTTAATACAGATTATTATATGTAACTACAGATTATTATCTGTAATTACAGATAATTATCTGTAATTACAGATTAAAAATAATTATGTAGGTGGCATAGGCTTAAGTAGGAACCCCTTTTATTTCTGTAAAATCTCCATGACATGAGACTGCAGTGCAAGACTTTCCCACTGTAGCATTTTTGAGGTAGTACTGGTCCATACTGTAGGTACAAAATGATGTCAGCTTTGACATAAACAGGGGGGGGGGCAGTGTACTAGTATCACTTCATCTAGCCCAGTATAGGTGACAATTAGGTACAATCTTATGTCAGAATGGTAACCAAAATATTTAAGATGGCTGTCTTACAAAAAAAAAAAAAAAACATTACTAGGATAACCTTGACAGTGTATTGAAGTTGACAACATCTCTGGCAATGAAGTCTTTGTATTACTGTAGAGCAATCTCCATAACCACAGTCTTAAATATTTTGCAAATTTTAAGTTAAGTTGACATTCCCAGAATGGCAGAACCCCTTTCATTACTTTTCATCAACCTCCATCAAAATGAAACCATACCAAAGTTAACATCATTTTTGAAGCTTGAATCCCATAATTACATGCATGTTCTCCATGTTCAAACAGTCTTTCCCAAATTAAAAATGTTGAAACAATTTAATTATTAACTTACCTTTGGCATCCTGTTGGCAAAATTGCAACACTTGCTATAACCTCTTTGTACAAATTTGCACCACTGATAGGAATGGGGGCGCACTGGGCAAAAAGAACCTTACGAATGGATAAAAGAACCTATGGAACACAGAAACAAAAATTCATCAGGCCAAAATTTATCCCAGCTCATATAAGGGATTCTCCATCTTTGCTAATTTTCCAAAGGTTACTAAGAACTTATCTTTTTATTAGCAATTTCTACTAGTTTTGTTTTGTTAAGTGCTTTGATGCCTTTGATTTAGCGCTATATAAGCACCAGTCATTATTATTATTATTAAAATTCATTGTGCACTTTGCAATCAATCTATTTTATCAATGCATGGAATATTTCCAAAGGCAATTACATTGAGTTCCAAGTTTAGGTAATACTGGTTGCTAGCTCCCAAAGTGTGAAAAAAAATGTAAACTTGCTGTAGACTTTGAATGATATACATGTACAGTATGGTAGGCCTGAAGAAACTGTAATATTAGTAAAACATAACTACTCTAAAACACACTCACAAAATTCTCACAAATTGTAGGGAATCCAGGATATCATACACCTTGGAATATAAATGGCATGGTGATGTGGTAAATAAGATTACCTTACGATAAAAGATCTACGGCTGAAAGTATTTTACAAACATTCACCATTCCATGAATAAACTTCCAACAAATTCCATTTTCAAAATGGATTTTCCACCCCAAAATGGACAGCTGTAAATGTACTATATCACTGATATCTTCTGTATTTTTGGGCAAATGCTGAAAATTTCAGTAGTAAAAAACTCGTGGAGTTTTTGGGAAAATTGAAATATTTAGCTTTTACACCACAAAATTGGACAGGGGTTCCATTCCATGATATGAATGGAGAAACATGGATTGTGGAAATCAATTCTGAAATTGGAACTTGTTTTCCCCTTTTACATTTTGAAACATTCTTCTCTGCTTAATTACATTGCATATTACAATAGAGCATGTCAAGCACCATCCCTTGTGTACAGATTTTGACAGAAATTGTGTGGTCATTCATGTAATACTTGTCTTTTGAGGCCTCTATCCAGTTACTTCATATCCTTCCTTAAATCTCCTTACAGTACCTTTCTCCAGAAAAGTTTGATGTACACAGAAAAGGAGGGCATGTAACTGCATAGCTTGTTAACATGTACATAAGCCTCATCTGCATCTCTGAATTATGCGCTAGAGGTGCAAATCCAGAGTAAACATCTTGCTTAACACCTGAGGCCCACATGTCAGGATTTAGAAGTGTGTGTTTCTGTAAGGGGCCAATTGTCATGGCATGGATGAGGTATAGATAAGGCATGCTACAGTATATACATGTACACACTTGATATAGTCAGTTATCCCATCTGATTAATTGGTTGACAGTATTAATTACTGTATAACAAAGTACACAAATGGTTACTTAAAATATAAAATACTTGGGGTAACATAGCTAAGGTATGTGTTAATTGCTTTTAACCAAGTGTAAACACAATGAAAGTACAGATCAGTTGAGAGCACAGATCACAGCAAACTCAGAAACCATTTACACCTCACAGCATCTTTGATCAATTGGGTTCTCTTTGTTGCATTCTTAAGGAGCAATGTCATTGCACTCTCAACTGCAAGGGACTTTTCCCAGCATGATGAATATGTGTGAAATTACAGAAATTAACCTGTAAATTGGTCAATATTTGTTTGATTTCAAGGGATCAGCTAATTTCTGTGTTTTAAATGATTTCACATAAAGTATCCAAGTACTGTACTACTGTACCTCATTTTCATGTCTCCACAATAAAATAGCCCCTGTGGACTGGGGGTTGTAGAATGTGCCCATAGTCGACTACAGCGACTAAAGGGAAACCAAACTTGAACTTGAACCAAAGTTGAAAATAAATTTAAACTTTAAACTTTTAATTGAGTTGACTGACACTAGGCCCTGTGTAAAACATTCATGTTGCTAACTAACTAACTCCACAATAAAATAACTTCATAAACTAGATGAAAAGAGCTAGTACATTACCTTGTAGGATATGCCACATTTCCTGGCTAGCTCTTCAACATCACTGCAAATGATATCTGAAACTACACAAGACAAACAAAAACAAAAAAATTTAAATCTAAGTTTTTATAGGGCTGTCAGTGGTTAGTGATTAATCGATGATTAATTGTTAAATCAATAATAGTTTAAATAGAAGGCCACTTTCCATTCATCTTACATCACAAATATGAGATTGATGGCTGCACTGCTTTAATAATGCAACACAATGCAACACAAAGTACAAACAGTTTACAAAGACTAGGCTTTGGGGGTATACCGGTATTGATGTAAATACCAGTACTAGAGGTACAGGTTACAAAAATACCGAAGATATTTGGTGTGTTTCTACTATCGGTTCTTGAAAAAATACCTGTATATGAAAAAATTACCCTGGAAAGGTGGAGATAGGAAACAGGAGTATAAATTACCATTGTGTATGACTGTAAAGAGATGTGGTAAACAAAGTCAAAGCAGAGGTTTCTCCTCGGTAATAATGCAACCATATGCCCAGCTGCATCAAAGTATAGGATAACAGTGGTGCCGTGCACAGTTTGAGCTTATGTTCCTACCTGACTTTCCTACCCGAGATTTGAGAACCAGTAACGCCTCAATACTGGTTCTGTGAGCTTTACAGTACCAGTACCAATATTTTCATGGTACCCCCCAACCCTAACAACGACAGAAATACTCTTTTATTTCACAGCATTTCATGCTATGCAGCAGAGCTCTTATAGACTGCCATTCATGTGTCATTGATGTGCATAAAAGTTGAAGAAACAAGCATTTGTTCCAAACTGTGTCTTTGTAACTGTAAATGAATTTTCATTCTGTACATACAACATATTTTGGAATTTGCATAATTTGGCAATTAAATCTTGGGTTAGTGTAGGCTACTAATTGTTACTCACAGCAATTGTGCAATTTAGGGGGAACTTTAGGGAGAATTCAAAATGCGATTAATCGTCAATAAATCTAAAAAATATGCGATTAAACAAATGAACTTGTTAATTGATAATTGACAGCCCTTAGACCCATGGATTCAAATTTCATATACATGTCTCGAGACAAAAATGTGATGACATCTTACAAAACAAAATGTGAGGATGTGGTGTTAGTACCCATTGTTGTTGTACTGTATGAATTGTGTATGCATTTTTGTGAGAGACTGACAACCGGCCCTGAAAAACACCAAAACTGCATTTAAATATAGAAAAAAAAAATAGGCCTAGGTTAAGAGCTTCTAATTTCAACCTGTTGCTAATTCCACCCACATGAAACTCAGGAATAGGATTACCAGACATGAAGTACTTTACTTATTGGAGGAGTTTATACTACCTACTTTCTGCCACAGTTTCTAATTCATCTTAATTTCTTCTAATTAGCAAATATTGAATAAACCTGCTGTTTTAGGGAACTTTAACCAAACAAGGATTTTTACGAAATTCCATAAGAATAGGCAACCATTATTTTAAGCCCTTTGCTAAAAGTAACAATATAATAGCAGACTATTAATGGTACAGTATTTCTCTAAATAAAAAATACCAGTTTAGACCATTTATACCAAAAGCCAAAGAAAAATTGTTCCATTAATCTCCTGTGGGGGTGGTTGTAATAGTAACCAAAAGAAGAATTGGCATGTGTTGCTAATTCTGACCGCTAGTTAATTAGGGGTGTACCGGATTCCAAATCTGGCATCCGGCCGGATTTTGTCTTGAATCCGGCCGGATTTGCCGGATTTGTAGGTAAGCTATACAACACAACTTAATTTACTACAGGACTTAATAAAATGTCCTAAAATTCTAAAGACTAAGATGGGAGTTTGCTACTTCAATATTATTTTAAGATCTAGCTATGGGGTGTTATCAGTTGATAAAGGACTAGTCACCCCCCATTCAGTACTTAATGTATGTATAGTTACTCATAAAAGGTCCTAGTGATTAAAAACATTTTGTGAAGCAGTGTCAATGAATCAATTCACAGCTTATCAAATCCAGATATATCTTCTCTGGTGCTCTTTTCAAGTTGATGTACATTGTACAGAAGTCAGTTGCTGGATTTATAGTGATTCAAAAGCCATCAGAAAAGATGTCAGGTGTCAATTTTTTTTTGGCCAAAATGCAATTTTGGAGTTGACGGAAGCAATCAACAAAACTCACTTGGTTTCAGAGTCTATGAAACAGATACTCACCTCCTATGTACATATGTAATTCTCCACCTTGCCTGCAGGCACTTTCTGGCATAAGTTATTTGGCACAAGGATAGCACTCTCCAGAAGTAGAGGGCGACATGGTAGCTCTTCCTCTCTCCTCTTGCCCGTTTACAAGCTTGGACTTGTCCCGACACCATGAAGCGATAGCAACTAGGTGTACAAAGTGTGTAAGTACCAAGGAACATGTGAACTACTAAAACTCAACTGGCAAGTCACATTGAGAGAGGAAGAGCTATCACATTGCCCTCTAGTTTAGAGGGTGCTATCCCGGTGCCAAATGACTGATGCCAGATGCTGCTTGCAGACAAGCTGGGAAATTGCATAAATAGGAGTTGATGAGGGACAGCACTGACTTACAGGTCATCCAAGAACAGTTAATTCGGTAATACCAAATTTTAAAAAAAATATCCACTAGTGCCCAAAATCAGTCTTGCCACGCGGTGATGAGAATCAAGCATTTTTGTTATTGGGGCCTTTTGGCTGTTTTACTAACAAATTTTCTAATCACCGTACATCAATATCCTTACTTATCAACTAATATAGTACAAGTGATGGTGGCAGTATAAATGGTGTCAGTGATTCCTTGCCTCTTTAAATCAGCTTTGCAATTAATGGATAAAAAACCGAAGAAACATAATGCCAATGGTTGATAGGCCTACAGTACATCGAGGAAATTTCATGTTACTTAGCATAGTCCTACATCATATGGTCCTTTGACTGTTGTACAACTTTCTGAGATGATTCCTACCTATGTAATTGCCCATCAATAAATACATGATCCCTACACTGTTACTGGCATGATTACCACCACTTTGCATGTACAGTGCATCTAGATTTTATACTGAAATCTTCCAAATCAAAATTTAAAACATGCATTGAATCACCTTAAGAATTGTAATTGATTTCTTTTCAATTTGGATATTGATTGCCAATGTTTTCATACTTTAGTCCCTTAATTTGCATGGACAGATGTTTATGAAATCGTTTTCAACATGTTGCATGTCGCGCTTTAAAAGTGCCAGCTACAGTAAGTGCTCAAAATACATTTTGAGCACTTACAAGTGATTTTATTCCTTACTGAACTGAGTCCTTGGGCATCTCATTCAGGGTTGATATGGAGTAACATTTAGTCAATTAGCCCAGCCATTCATGAAACATGCCACATCACAAAACCCAAATTAGACATGAACTCAACAGCTTTTCTGAGGGAATACCAAAACTCTGCTCACAAACAAAACAGACATAACACAGCTCCTGACCACTACTGCTACATTTGCTGATGGTGGCAAACTTAGATGCTACAGATATAGAGGTCAAAAGACCTGCATCCACTGAGGCTCCTAAGGTATCCTAAGGTATAAGCCAACCAGTAGGTTCCTGTTCTTTCATTTGACTAAATCCGGCAAATCCGGCCAGAATTCTGGCCGGAATTTGGGTTTAAATCCGGCAAATCCGGTTCCGGCCGGATTTTAAATTTCCAAATCCGGTGCACCCCTATAGTTAATATGCAGTGTTAATTTTTGCATATTCATGCAGCTAAAAAATATGCGTCCTCTTGGAAAACTTCTTTTGGTTTGTTCCAGAAATTCTCACAATCTCTCTCTCTAATGATGTAATGAAAATATATTTTGAACACTCCCAAATCTCCTCATTCCATTGTGGATTTGATAAGAAGTGAAATAAATGAACAATGCATGTTGCACTGAAATCCTTTGATTTTTTGAGAACTGAATGAAAATGCACCCAAGAAATCTAAAAGTGATTACAATACAGGGCCTTCTGATGTTTCAGTTTTTCATTCAACAGTTGCAGAATTAAATAAATGGGAGATGACTTTTTGTTTTGGTGGTCATAATTGCCAACAAAAGTAATAAATTTGAACTTTTTTTTTTTATATTCACCCAATTGAATTGAAATATTAATCTTCTATGTGAACATATGTATGGTCAAATACTAGCACAGAAATTATTGGCTTACAATCTTTTGTCAACAAGGTGAAAACATTTTTCTCTTGAGCAGTCAAAAATCCCCCCCTTTACCCTAGGTCTGTGCAAAGGTGGGGGGACTAGGTCTGGACAAAGGTGTGGGGAGGGTAGGGCTCAACCGATAATTGGATCAGACATTGGATCTGGCCGATATTCACCAACGCCGATAAAATATCAGATTGGCATTATTCAGCTAAGTTCACTTGCTGATGTTTACCGATATTCCGCATCGTGATAACTTTGTTAAAGTTACAAAGGAACTTTTTACTGCGTGTTCATGTGTGTCTGTATGCAAGCCATTCCGAAAGCCTCAGCTGCAAGAAGTGTCATGTGCACTGTAGAAACAGTATGACTCTCTGTAAATCCCTCCTATTGATAAGTAAACGTTAGTAACAACAAGCCAGCAAAGTTGTTATTCAGTATGTAATATTTTACTTATTTCAGTTGCATTTTCCCTCCACTTTTGTTCCATACTGTAGTTGTTTGATGACAATTTCATACATTCCTTTTGATCAAATAAAGAACAAATCTGCAATACATAAACTGTACAATAAATTTCTTTCAAGAGTTACTCCGATGTTGTTACAAATTTTGCTCAACCTTTTTTATGATGGAATGATCCAATATTGGCATGGGTTAGACCTAGTGTTTGCACCTGGTATTAAAAAAAAAGTTTCAAAAACTGGGCTGATCGCAACACCCCTCAGGTTCAGTGATTACACATTTTTTCTTAAGTCCTCCCGATTCTCTGGTGAAGAGCTTTTTTAGGGAAGACAAGCAATACTCCCAACGATGAATAAAGTACACCTATAGCAACGATTTGTTCATGCTCCATTGGGTACTGTATATGCATGGGAAAATGCATGGGAAAAAACTGTATCAGAGTGGTAGCGATCGCGTTTACAAGTTCAAATCAAACGGACAGATGTTAGAAATATGACAGAAAAAACCTTTCTTAGAAATTCAATACTTCTTTACACCTTTGTCTTTTTCATATTTTAGTTTTTGAACGTTTTCCGACCCAAAAAGCAATCCTGCTAACTCCACCTTGAAGCTGTTTGAGTTACTTCTTTCAAAACAGAAGTTAAAAATATCTATCGATCCCAGCCTTTGTTTACAGTATTCTCTTGCATGTCCAAAAAAGGACGTCGTTCTTGTGAAATTTGCATCTACTGTAGCATACACGTGTGCCATCACCCATGCTATCGTGGCCTTTTTAGGAAGTCCCATACCTAGGAGTGGTACGTAGGTTCATTCATAACCGCCCTGCCATTGAGGTTGGGACACCCTCAAATTCCTGTCTAAAAGAATTTCTCCATTACACGTGGGTAAACGGTGCTATTTTGGTGCTCACAAGATAGAGAAATTTTGCTTAGATCGTTATAGTGTTGGTAGTTGCACCCTAGTATTTCATACATAACACAAGGTTATTTTGTTTGGTGGTGAAGAATCAAACCAGCAATCCTCGTGTCATAAATTATCGTCAATATTTAAAGGGCAGGAGCAGTCATCCCAAATTAAAGAAGCGTAGTGCTCAGACTGTCCAGTTTCATTATTGGCTGTTGGGAGTCATGTGACAATGTTTTTTCTCTTCAAATGTGAAATTTAAAAGAAATAACTGCTTGGTTTACCTTGAATATGCAATAGTAAAGTCATAAAATGTAATGAAAGATACTTTGAAGAGAAGTACTGTAAGATGAAAATTGTGTTATTTAGCTTTTTCTTCAAAATAAGTTTGGGGGGACTGCTCTTTACCTTTAAGAAATCATTGCAGTCATATCTTGGCCCTAAACATATAGTGGAAAACTGTTTGTTTGCATACTGTAATATTGACACAATAAACCATTATATCGGCCAATTCAAGGCTAAAATTTATTTCAAGGTTTGGTTTTCATTTCAGTATACTCGAGGTAGCATCCCGTATTGTGTATTTTAGGAAATCGTTAGTATTACAGTACGCAGGGTGGGCTCAGTTTAGACAGAGTTTTTACAGATTCTTGCAGAATATACGTCACGCAGTACATCTTGTCTGCAAGTTTTTACATAAAAAACTGTCTTGCACTGTTAGTGCGCCCGTTGCTACAGTATGAATCACTGTAGCTTGCATGTAGATTTTAAAGGTAGTGTATGTTGTAGCATACACTGATCTGAGAAGCAACACTACATCATCATAATCGGCCCTTGCACCAATAAAATTCAAATTAATTAAACAGAGTATAACCAAGCAACATTCAAACTCAAATATAATTTCAGGTGATCAGTTCAGTCACTGTCTTGATTAAATTCATATTAATTGGCAAACTATTAGACATTTTTAAGATGACTTTAAATAGGAGTGAATGTGCAGGGGATGTTTACAAAGAGGCATTGCTTATAGTTACATCAAGAAAATCTAGACCTACTAAACAGGAAAAACGGGAAAAAATTGTGGGCCTACACGCATAGATACCGCGGGGTGGTGAAAATATCAGATCGAATAACGGCCAATGTTGGGGAAAAAACATCGGACATCGGATCGGCAGTGAAAAACCACATCGGTTAGGCCCTAGGAGGGGGCTTGGGCACACCCCTGGAACCCCCCCCGGGCTACAGTCCTGATAAAGCCTAGCTAGACCTACACAGGTGCTCAGTAAGAAAGTGTACATACCAGACAACTACTGGTACCACACATTTACACTCCCACAGCATGCTACCCTAGCTTGTTGTGGGTCATCCATTTTGTTATTGTGGAATGCTTCTTCTCTGGCTAGCCAGTGAATTATCATCAGCATCAGGGCTAATATTGGTGCTACTCTAGGCCCCTAGACCTAGGAGTTGGGTTTCCATACCCAGAAGTGGCAAATCTATGCACAGACCTAGGCAGGCAGGTGCATGCATATTTCCCTAACCTATAACCCTGACCCAGCACTACTACAGCACACCTACGTAACCGGTGTACTAACATCCATACATAACCCTATTCATTAATAGACCTGTGCATACTGCATACATAGGCCTAACATAAAGTTGGGCCTAAGTAAACCCTAAACCAATAACTGTGGGTCAGTGGTGTAGCCAATGGGGGGCAGGGGGGCAAGTTGGTGTAAAATGTTTGGGGGAAATTTGTGGAATTTGGGGAAATTTCAAGTTGACAAAATAATACTCCCTTTTCCTACTTATTTAAATTTCTGGTATAAGTAATCGTGAAACATTTCTCATGCATAACTCTAATTTCCATGCAACGTATTTTCCAGATCTCATCTGTGTCACTGCAGCATGAAGCCACTTGATTCACATTCCGCAGAAATGCCCCCTCCGCCGTAGCGTGAATGTTCTCTGGTACACGTGCAGGGTATTTTGAGGGTTAAGTTTAAGGATTCAATGGCCTCTCATCCTACAAGCTACCAGGCAGGTTATAGACTGATCTTACTCTGTGTTTAACCACGGATGGAGCTAAAAACAATGGCTTACCATTTCTACATAGGCGGGATTAAGGGGTGGGGGGGGGGGGACTGAGAGAGCTTACAGAGCTGCGCAAGTGATACTTAATTAAGTTGTATAATGTTTAACAGGTCATATATCCTTCCAATATTCTTCCATTTAATGTCTTAAAGCTGTTTTTTCGACACATTTCGCAAACACCCGTTTTAAATATTTCAGTTTCAGTACTGAGATTTCTCAAACGTTAAATTTTACAGCATGCTTCGCGTGCCCTATCATTGACAAAGGTTGAATTCACATCACAAGAAAAGCCCCCTAGGTAGCTATAGTTCTGAAAAGACGATCTGGGGCACCAAGGAGGGAGCCCCGAAGAACCTCAATTTTAAGTCATACATTCTTCCTCCCCGCACTCTCTGCATTATCGATATTCAATGTTGTCCCCCCTCCCACTTTCAGATATCAAATCCCGCCCTGGTTGTCTAACTTAGACATAATAGCCCTGCAAATTAACCTGGACAAACGTATGATGTTTAAGACCTTATTTTTAAAGGCCTGGTTCAGAAAATTTTTCAAGCTTTGCCTTCCCTGGAAAATATCCTAGCTACGCCACTGCTGTGGGTACTCAAACTCAATTAGCCTAGGCCCTAGCCTAACTGTTAGGCCTAGACTAGAGTCAAAATATTTTCCAAAATGAAATACACTAAATTATATGGGCATAATGAAGGGAATAGAACTTAAAAGAGGAATGTAGGCTACAATAGACAAATGATGGGTCATTTTCAGCAAAGTTTCAACTTACAGGGACAATCCTCTCACCCCAAACTACATTACAGATTTCGGCCCTTATGAAAAGTTTGCCTAATTCGCTGCGCATAAATGACCTCAAACCCTGATAAGAAAACCCCACAAGTGATGGAATTTCTCCAGAAGTAAGCAACTTTATCCTCCACTAATTAATTGCAGTACAGTGACTTTGATGTAAACAACTGCCGGTACTACTTCCTGATAAAGTATGAGGCAACACAATGCAGTAACCACGGAGTTCATCATACAGCAATTAACTCATGCTGTAATACAAAACTTGGTGACCAGCTTCAATGAATGGAATTGACTGGGATCCACTGAAAAAGCATTTCCACAAAACACAAACACTTCTAATCATACTTTACTCATCTAGCAACCAATTCACTGTGCTATTCATAACTTTGTAACCCTAGTACACCAGGGTTTTCAAAATACCTTTGTACTGCATGTAGTCATATGATGCAGAATTGAGTGAATTCATCAGAAGTAAGTGAAAGGAACAAGTAGCCAGCATTTTCTTTTTAACATTGTTTGAAACATTTATAAACTTTACATGGAGCTAGTGTGTGCAGATCCTTGATGACTGGAGCATTACAGAAAACAGAATGTGAAAGGAGGGAACTTGTATAGACACCATGCAATTAAAGGTCAAGAACATTCCCACCCCCTCCCGCCCCAAAAAAGAAAAGAAAAAACTTGTTTAGTAGCAACTGCTAAATCTCAAAATTTTCTTATTTCCCTTCAACTGCTGCTGTTTGCAGAAAAAAATGTAGCCCTGGGGTAAACAGAAGCTCTCAGTTGAATCATGCAGCTATTTGAATGACTGCTGGTTCAAACAATACAGAGCACCAAAGCTTATATTACACAGTATGAACTATAAAGTGTCCTGGGAGTGTTTTGATTACACACATCAGAGATTTCCTGTACTCAACCTGTAGAAATGTAAACTGAGGTTGTGTCTGCATGAGGGTGAATGTAAAGACCCTGTTCTCTCACCCCAAACAGTACCAATTTTCCGAATCTTCTTGCTTAAGCCCCTCCCACAATTATCTGAAATTCATGCCCATCCAGACACAATCTCAGTTTATTGCTTCAAGGTGAGTAAATAAAACTCCATCATGTACTCAAAACACTCTCAGAATCATTCGTGCTGTGTATTATAAGCTTTTAAACTCTGCAATGTTTGAATTAGCTGTCAATCGAAGATCTGAACCAATTGAGAATTTTGGTATCCCCGTACCAGAATTGTAGTTTGGGGTAAGAGGTTTAGCCCTTTAAGACGGTTGTGGGGAGGCTGGCGGGCATGTAAAGACTGTTCACCTAGCAGTTGAAGTGTGTCAGGGACAAATCTCTACAGTATATAGCTAGTTCATCACCCTATATAATGTTGCCAATTAGAGCAGGAATCAGAAATGGAAGTCATAGTACAAATTAAAGGTAAAGAGCAGTCCCCCTCCCCCCAAACTTATTTTGAAGAAAAAGCTAAATAGCACAATTTTCGTCTTATTTCTCTTCAAAGTATCTTTCATTATATTTTATGACTTTACTATTGCATATTCAAGGTAAACCAAGCAGTTTTTTCTGGTAAATTTCACATTTATCATGAAACTGTACAGTCTACTACACTTCCTCAATTTGGGATGACTGCTCCTGCCCTTTAAATAACCAGTTTGTGTAAGACAATGACATTAGCAATATGAAAGAGAAGATACCAGATGACTCCAGACTGACACTATCCATAATTGGGGTGTTTAATTTCCCTTGTCAAATCTCTGGTACGCATTAACGAATTTTTTTGCCATGCCTATAAAAGTCACATGGGTGAGGAACTCATCTTCACGCCAGTCCAAGTTGGCCAGTCTAGCCACTATTACCACTCTCAATCATTAACTGATTCATACCCGGGAAGAGTATAACATATACACTTCCACCTCTTCCCCAGGCCTACCTTTCACCTATCCCCCTCCCCACCCCCTCCCTAGAAGTACTTCACTTCCCTTAAGATAGTAGCTGTTCATAGTATCTTTTCATTGTCATTACTGTTCCCCCCCCCAAAAAGGAAACTTTTGCGGTAGGCATTTATGTTACAAAAGGGTGACGAGAAAAAAATAACAGTGCGCTCCTGCAAAGAGGCCCCCCAAAGCCAACCCTCTATCAAGGTGCAGGATCAAACTGCAACTCTAAGTGAGTAATTTTTGAATTTGTACGCCCATTGCAGGCTTCCAAATCGCTAAACTGCATTTTCAAAATTCTAACGAAGTAGAGCTCAAAAACTTTCAGAATTATTTCTATTGTAACTTGCAGTATTGACGTTATGTTATGCATAACTGTAGTGTCAAATGTGTTGGCTACACTTCCTGACATCGTTCATAAATTCAAGGGTATCAAAGGTAGTCAACTTTACACTCATTTCATAAAAATAGCAACGACGAATGTGTAAAACAAGTAAACTAAGACCTCTGTAACATTTTCGTACATCATGCTCTAGTACATTTACGATGTGGTAATTTTTTCTTCAGTCCTTTTGCTTTTCTCTTGTACGCTAGCCTAACAAACAAGTGACAATATGACAATAATTGAACCTAGCCTCTTGTGTCTGTGCCGTGTGTTCTTACGGATTAATCAGCGTAGTGGACAAACTTTTTTCGTCCTCTTAATTGCTACTACAAATCTGATGAATGCAAAAGAGGAGGTCTCAGCCACAGAGACGATTTGCAGGTGCCTTACACAGTTCCTTGCCAGCTCAATTTGGTTTGCAAAGTACTTACGAACACATTTCACATTCACGTAAAACTTGTGGTTTTCAAATCCAAATAACGAGCTCGGAGCTCTGAAAGTTTAAACGTAATTTAAGAGCATATTTTCTGGAAAAGTTACGGCTGGAATATATTATTTGTAGTGGCATGAAATTGACGATCTCCTGTGAACTACTCACCGGCGGATGAGTACAGCGCAGCTCGGTACCTACGTTTCACACTGTAGGTAGCTATACAAACATGCTTAATGTAATTAATTACTTGTGTACATTTGACACCACTGTGCCAGCTCCTGCCAGATAACCTTTCAGAGAAGAAAGGCGATCTATTACCAAACTCGGAAGTCGGGTGGAAATTCGATACCCCGACTTTTTGGATAAAAAGTCGGGACTCGGGTGGAAAAGCTAATAGGCTTTGAAAGTCATCATGTACCCTTCTAGTATAGGGTAACAGAAACTCTCAATTGGCTCAGCTTTTTTATTGACTGCTAATTCAAACAATGCAGAGTATCAAAACTTTTACACAGCACGAACTGTTCTGATAGTGTTTTGATTATACACATTGAGCTTTCTATATCCCCTGAATCAATAAAATGAGAATGTGTCTGGATGAGGGTGAATTTCAGACAATTGTGGGAGGGGCTTAATTAAGAAGGTCTGGAGAATTGATACTGTTTGGGATGAGAGAATTGGGCCTTTAATAAGGCAAAGTCCTTAGCTACAGTAACTTATACTTATCCACGGTAGGCTAAGCAGGCTAGGCTAAGTTAACCTCTTGGTCAATCACCAAAGTAAATAATTATGCTTAGTATTCCAGTTAGCTTACTTAGCTAGGCCTACCGTAAATCGAAAACCGTCCACTACCTGTGTAGATGTTTTGCTCATGAAGCATTTCCAGTAGCTCATGATTCAGTACAGGACACATTCCCAATTTTAGCAAAGTCATGATATAACGTCAGTTATTTCACAATAAGGCAAGGTGAGACTCAACTCAGAGCGACCTAGCCTACGTTGATTTTGCGTGTCCTAATGCAGTGTGCCGCTATTTCGTAATTCCCGCAAGGAGTGTGAGAACAAAGTTTTTCTCATACCATGGTTAAGGACGTTCGGAAGAAGATGCTAAATTGCTAATGTTTGGATTAGATAAAAAAAAAACGACAAAAATAGTCATATCCCATTTACTAACATTTTTTCCATTGCACCTAATTAAGTCATGTAAATTTTCATTTTAAGTTCTTAAATTGCCCTTCGTGCTGCAGGAAAGGCGTAATAATGCCTTACACATATCACAAAAAGAAATAACTCGGAAACCTGTTTGTGCATCATCATTGTGTTTGTTTACAAATGTGACATCATTTCCGGGAAATCGATAAAGGTACCCGAGCCTCGTGAAAATTTTCAATAAATTGCATACCACAGAGGAACTGGTGTTGAAAATGTTAAATTGATATTTGCGGTACTTTTTCTGTTCCTTGAACGTTTAGTTTGTGAATAAGACACGGGTCAACTGACATGCTCGTAGTTTCTTCAAATAGTCAAAGGTCTCACATCAACTATCATCGATATCAGATGCGCGATACGCAGTGTTTGTTTGTTGTTTAGTGTCGTAGGCCTTGATCTCTGCACAGCGTGCTCGCGATTCAGCAAAGACATTTTGGAAATTGGAAGCAGGATTTTGACCCCACTACTGCATTTTCAACCTTGTTCAAGGTTTTCGTAGTTTCGTTTCGAATTCGGTGGCTTGTCCGCACTTATTCTGATCAACATGACATCAACCAATATCCCAGTGGAGAAACGTGCATTGCATGTACCTGCCCTGGACGAGCTGTGTACAGGTTTGGAGTATTGTTCATCGGTCGATATTGCAATGTTACTCGTTAGGCTAGTAAAGGACTAGCCTAATGTTAAGATTTACAGTGACAAGCACAACAGTCTATCATGCATTGTGATTGTATTCTTCTGTGACACTGACCACGAAGGCAGTGATGGCTCTCATGATTTATCTGTTTTTCTGCTTGGGTGCAGTACTTCAAATTTTTCAAATGAACTAAGGGGAGGTCCCTCTCATGGTAAACGAAATGCCTGAGAATAACTACACTTGCCTAGGTACAGTAATTTCTCTTTAGTTGTACAGTATATGGAACGCTACATTGGATTAATAGTTCTGTTTATTTTAATTGTTTGACCTTTTTTTCTTTTATTATACTTTAATGTTTATTGTTTGACATTTGTTTACTTTGGATTGTCCTGAGTATACCTACCATTTTTTCTGTTTAAGTCTGAATGTTTATCTTTTCGGACAGATCAGAGCAGTCAAAGGGAGGTCTTGGACGTCCCCTCCCCGAAGTTGCTTAACTTTGATTTTCACGTTTGGACAAACCTGGCTTGCATCCCCCCTTAAGTTCTATCAAAGAATCATTTTAATTTTTTTTAAAAGCTAGGATGGATTTTTCCTTGTTTTATTCATCATGTTGTATTGTGTTCAAAATAAATTCAAAGCCTGAAAAGTTGCATATTTCAAGCTACAGTAATGACAGTAGGATATTAAGGGGTAAACCACAGGCGTTCTGTACATATAGGGCAGACTTTTCCATAAACTTCACCAAGACCTGAATTTCTGACTGCTTAGTTCTTCTGTCAAGTTCTGCTTCAAATTACACAAAACATAGCCATGGTTAAAGTTTGATGTGTACTACTGTACATTTGGTGTGCAATCTGACAGCTTTTGGGAAAATGTTCAATTTTACTCAACCTCACTTCCTACAGGAGTCTTGCACTCAAGTTAACACTTGCCCAGTGAATATGTTAGAATATTTGGTTGAAAGTTTCATATGTACAGCACAGTACATGTAAGAGGTTTGGGATGGTTTCAATTGCCAGATTTAAGTTGGGAGGGTACAGGTGTATTGGCTATCCAAATAGGAATGGAAAGACATTCAAATTTTATTTCAATATATTTGCTCCAGATTTCCAATATACTCTTCAGTACTATATTATGTACTGGATTATAGTATGTGTCTAAAACAACCAAAAAAGTTCAAACCTGCAGCTCTGTAAATGAAAACTTTCAAAATTTTACTTGAATACGGCATTTGACACCAGATCATCAAGTGACATCAGTCAGTGCTTTTTTCCAAAACTTTCTTCCATAAAATTCCAATATTTGTCCAGTGTATATTTTTGATTCTGAAGTAAGTATAACTATACATCTACAGTAAAAAAAGCATTAAAGTTTCAGAAAATTTTAATTGTCTTCAGAGAGCCTCAATTCTATATGGCTTGGATAAAATTCGTATAGCAATGAACTTCACAGTCACAGTCCCTGTGCAATCTTGGATGTGCAAATTTGATGGGAAGTGTACAGTAAATTATTCATTTACAGACCTTGAGTTGTAGATTCTCCAGATATGCTACAAATTACACTCCTCAAAATTTTGAGGAATTAATAGGGGGGGGGGGCTGTTTTATTATACTGTACTTAATAAGATTTATATGAGCTTTCAATCTTTATCTAAATGAGGAAAAATTCACACACCTCAAAATTCAAGTCCAGCTGCAATAACCACCACATTTTCAACAAATTTCCTCACAAGAGACCCTACTGTAGCTGCAGGACCCAGAATTTTTCTAAGTGTACTTATTTGCAAACGTCTCTTTAGAAAAGGCAAATATTTCAACTTGCTGTATTGCACCAACAAATTGCATTCCTGATACAGTAGAATACACACTTTACAAAAAATAACAAACAAAAAAAAACAGAAAAATTGGGTGCTTGTGTGTCTGGATGTACAGTACTGTACAGCATGTCTAGTGGTGCCCACCAATGAGAAAATGTCCTGTTAAGAAATATTGCAATTGGGCACCCCTGTACTGTAGTATTCATTAGAGCATGGTGGCACTCCTGTGTATAACAGTGTCCAAAGTTTTACCAGACATACTGTTAGTTTTTCCTTGTAAGTTTTGATCATTTTCAACTCTGTTTGCAATTTTCTCATGTATTTTTCACTTGACCATTTTTTGCAAATTTATAAAGGCTCAAAGTACAACATTTGCTTTAATATCCTTAGATTCTACACTATGTACATTCAAATCTGGGAGACGCCATTGTGAGAGCTCTGTCTGTCTGGTCAGGATTCTCAAAATATTGTTATGCTTGCACACTCCATGCCAACCAGTAGTGGCACTCTGCTGATTTAATAGATAACTTTTGCTCACCACAGCAAAAAATTTTGCCCCTTGTTCAAGTTGACCCTTATGGAACAGAGACTGCATCTGCCCTTGTCTTATTCTTCTTGATCACTGGAAAATGCAATCTTCGAACACGTGCTATTCATCCACAGCCAGCAACCCTTATAAAAAGAAATTCTGCTCTGTCCTGTCCCTGATTTTGTTGTTTTTGTTCCTGCTTGGAAGCAAAATGGTGTAATACTGTATAAAGGTTATTTAACTGGTACAATGTAAATTAGGACCTACAGTATACTGAAATAACTAAATGCTACTGCACAGTATCAACAACTTACTGTAGTCAGACTACGATAAGTCCTGTAGAGTTGCATTTGACTACAGGCACAGTATGCTACTGTACAGAATTGCTGCCTGAAACATTCAGCCCCCTTCCCTGAGAGTACAGTAGGTTCCTCACATTGTAAAGGAATACCTCAAAAGGCCTTTTTCATTTTGTTTTTTACTGTCTATTGTGCAGTACTGTGCAGTAAGTCCAAGTTAGTAGACACCTAAAGAGGGCCCCACCATGGTGGATGCTTATACAGTACTAGTTTTAAAGTAAGCTACAGTACAGTACAGTAAATGAGTTTTTATGGTTGGGTTTCCAACCAACTGTTTAGAGGCAGGCCAGCGACAACTTTTTTCCCAGTTACACTTTCTCCACAGCTTATGTGGAGTACAGATCTGGGGCGGCCGCACAGAAGCGTTGAAAGGAAGAGCTTTGATAGCGCTATCAATCCTCTATCAATTCTTCTACTAACAGTACCGGCTGCACAAAAGCGTTCATCCCTCTACCAACACCACTTCACAATACTGAAAGCCAATTTTGACAATACAGAAACTTTGAAGTAAGAGGATTAGCTATCAGCGCTGTTAGCCTATCAGTAAAAAGCCGCACAGAAACTATCACTATTGGTAAAGTTTTATCAATTCACTAACAGTGACCAAGGCACCGTTAGTGATGTTGATAGCACAGTCAGGATCTGCCTGTACACAGATGTGGGGTGCAGAGGCAGATATTAACTTTGAGATGGTGGAGGGAAAAGACAAAAGATACAATCCTTTTCAAAAATGAAAGTGAAAGTGTTTTTGGGAAAATATGCCACTTTTCAAAACCGCGGGTTATTGAGTCTTTTTTACATTATAGGTGTGGCGTGAGAGAGGAGAACACCACAGTGCATGAGTTGAAGCAAGTTCGAAGGTAAAATAAATAGATGAGGTGCAGCAACAACGGTTACACTTCCTAAGCTAACTGGCATTGGTTCAAATGTAAAAATGATCAGTCCGAATGGTCCTTCACTCTAAAATCAAATGAGTGAACTTAGTCATGACACTCTTTGGTAGAGTAGAAAGTGTGAATTCACTCCATTAGAGTGTTAATTCACTCCAAGAAGAGTGAAACTCACTCCAAAAGGAGTTAAAATTCACTCCTTCAGAGCGCCTGCAGTAATCACTCTTTAAAAAAGAGTGATCGCTGTAGGCACTCCATCAAGAGTGAAACTTCGACCGTTTAAAGGGAATTTCACTCTTCTTGGAGTGAATTATCACCCTAATGGAGTTATCGCCGGGGGAAGGGGACGGAAGCCTCGTCAAAAGCCTTTCGACCCCACCCCCACTTGCTCTCCCTCATTTTAAAATTTGAATGTAAAATCGGGAAAATGTGTTTGAGACAAAACTTCACAAACACTTCTTGCAAGTATGGAATTTTAGTATATGCACAGAACTCAAAATTGTAAACCAAACCAAAATAAAAGAGGAAGCAAAAACAACAACATTAACACGCAATCGAATTAAAACTGGGCCAAATTGTGAGAGTTCCGATACTATCACATTTTGAAACTGTAGCAAGAATTGCAAATACTGATTCTGTTTCGGTAAATGCAAAACTTTATATTTAGCCTATATGAGCGAAATAACCATGGATATATGAGTAAATGCATGATATTTGTTGATGCGAAGACACTACATCAAGTATAGATCATGCAGACACATGTCCGATGGCCCAGTACAATTTTGATGATATCGGGGTAGTATTCCCGCAGTGTATGTTTGTGTATTTGAAGGGTGGGAACCATGATGCCATTTTTCCTCCAATAAGTGGCAAGAAACGACACTTCACTATTACTACATTTAACTTTCAACGATAATTTTTATGCAGCTTGCAATGCAACCAGGCAAGAAGGTAAATTCCTAATGGAATATGATTAAATGATTACCAGGTTCAACGTAGGGGGGGGGGGAGGGTCAAGGAGCTCAGGAGAACTCACTGTACAACGAAAACCCCAATTTTATTGAGCTTCAACTCCAAAACATAGGTATGGAGGAGTATTCATAAACATGTATCAGCATAACGAAGCCCCTTATGAAAGTCCTCTTCACACTCCTGAATATTATGTAGAATGAGTATTTTCTGTAAATGTTTAAAAAGAAATGAAGAGTCACCTAAAACTGTAAGGTTTTTAACAAACTTTTTTCTGGTATGAATAAATTTACTTTAAATCATAATTATAGTCATGAACTTAAAGGAAATATGCAGTCAACCCAATTTGAAAAAGTGTAGTAATATATCCTATTTCATAAATGACTCTTGCAGATCTTGAGACAATATTTTTGTCACTGAATTCTACAATTTATCCGGAGTTACTCAATGCTTTACCTCTAATAGCAATATCTAAGTCCTAAAATTTCATGAAAGGTACTAGGAAAAAATGAGATGAAGAAATTCGTGAAAATTAGCTGTTGCTTCAAAATAAGCTTGGAACAATGAACATATTACATCAAGAGGCCATTGACATATTTAAAATTGATACGAGTGGTCATTACAAATAACTGTATTTTCATTGGAATTATCGTGCGAATACCTTTTAATAATATTTGGAGGTAATTCTAACTTATGCCTGCAAAAATTGTGCGCAAACCATGTCAAAGCTTCATAAGAGTTTTCATCATGGTTAGTCATACATGCCAGAGGCGAATCTAATGGGGTACAAGCTTCATATTTAAATACTTTGGAATCGTTTGAAAGTTTTGCTTATAGTAGCGAAGAAGCATGATGCCACAATCAATGTTCACAGGTACAACATTTTCTATATCTATGTGGTTTTCCAAACGTACAGTGGTTAGTTGCGGGATGGCGGGGGCGACCTCTGCGTTCCTTTCTGGCCAGGGGCTTGGTAGTTTGATCTTTGCCCTGATCCCATTTTCCCAATTTCCGGTCGATTAAGACATAACATGGAGATTGAAACAGAGAAAGCATTCTTTTCGGTACGGTCCATAGCCTTTTTTTGTCTTCTCATTGCTTTCATCCCAAATAAAATTTTACCCACCATTTTTTTGTTTGCCCTGGCGGTATCACTTGTAGTATTTCCTTCAGATCTGTCAGTCCATCTGTAACATCGGGTTTGTCGAGGGCAGGGTTTTCCTCTCTTCTCCCGCATACTGCAGGTAACTTTACCTTTACACCCTTTTAAGGCCCTGCTATTTGTCCTTGATACTTTGCAGACTCCTGTCTCCTGCACCTACTGCAATAACGTCTACTCTATTATTTTAAATATTTCTTCTTTAGTTTTTGAAAAGTTTCATTGCTGTGCTTAGCCTGCAGCGTCTTATTAAATCGAATGAAATTATTATACTAGTTTTTCCTCAGAGAAATCTGGGTCACGGGATCGTCTTGGCTTGTTCGGCGCTATATTTGATTGCTAAGTTATAATTTCTTCTTAAAATAATAACTTTTTATAACCTAATAATAACCTTTTTCTGTCAAGTATCACTAAACCTGCCATTGTGAAGCTACCTCAACGGTGAGCGACAAGCAGCTTATCCTTTGTTCCAGAAAGTCCCGGTTTACAGTAATGTCCATTCAAGTTGCGATTACCGAGCAAAGCAACTAGGAAATACCCCATTCATAAGCAGACTTGGACGTAGTTAACATGCTCATTGAGCCTAAAAGCATTCTATCAGTAAGGAACTCTATCAACATCTTCTGTGCGGTCATTTTGCACCTGTTGATAGTAGCAGATTTGATAGACAGTTGATAGCGCTATCAAAGCTTCTACTATAAACGCGTCTGTGCGGTCGCCCATCCCCCAGTCATATTTTGAACGTAATTAGAAATTAACTTGAAAACGTTTTTAAGCGAGACTTAAGTGAAGGGAATGAATTGATCTGTAAATAAAACAGAAAAAGTTGAATTCTGGCGGGTTCGAAAATGCCACTTCCGGTGATCTGGAATGTGCTTTTTGTCAAAACATTTCAGGTACGCTTCTGCGCCAACTTATGGTGGCGCTCCATCTAGGTAGTCTTCCCATCGTTCTCATCCCCACCTTAGTCCAAATTCTGGACCCACTGTCTACGAAGTTCATTTTGAGTGGGCCGGTCTCTTTACGGTGACCTCAAACTTCGTCCTCCTTTCTTGACTTGTGCCACTGAAGTCTTTAGGGATAATATAGTATAGGCCCCAAATCATTTGTGGCCAGAGCCCCATGGTAAATCCGGCCTTGTGAACAAACAGCATAACGGACAATTTGATTTGGCGGGGTTCCAACTCATGTCCTCGAAGCGATTCGAAGTCCGAAGATGTGCAGACTAATAAGATCCATGTTACATTTGAAAACTTTATAGGATTTGACTTAAAGAAACTCTGATTTCAGCAACGAATATTGCAGGATTTTGCAAATAGATACCATTGAAGACGGAAACATTTCCAAAGGATGTCCAAAGGGAAGGGGGAACCCTCTCCCCCATACTTCTCTCCCAGTACTCCGATCCATAAGTGTCATTCTGCACCAGATTACATCCGAGGGTACTTAAATGTTCAAAAAGTAATCAAGGAAGAGGGTGCACCCCTCCCCAGTCCTCCAACTACACCATTCGGTGAGCCCCCAAAGGAAAGATTCCGTCTTTGTTGATAACGTCTTACAAAGATACATGAAAATTTTCGCCGTAACTTTCCCCTCCAGCGTACAGAAAATATTGAAAAATCGCAACCTCTCAGAAAGCCGGAAATTGCATTTGCCATGCTTGTAAGCAGAATTTAAGCAGTCGGTATTTTGAGCTTTCCTTTGCAATAAAACCTTCATTTTAATGAAAAGAAAATGATCAAACTGCAAAATGATCAGAAAATTACCAAATAAAATGTACTGGCTCCTTTACAGGACGATGTGACATTTTATCATTTTCTTTGTCGCAAAGCAGAATCTCCATTAAAAAGGACAGACCAGAACCAAATTTTTGTTTAACATGTTAAAGACAAACATATTCTAAGCACTCTGGTGAAGTTTTCATTCATTTCCTATGTTCGGTTCTCGAGATATTAGCAATTGAAGTTGGCACATTTTCTACAAAAAGTTAACTTGAACCAAGCAAGTGTGATGTCATATATTCATATTGATGGTCAATGTTTTGTTTTGTTTTTTATTTATTTATTTTTGATCCTACTGTTTGACCTTGAATTGATTAGGGATGCTATCTTACCCCTAAGGCAAATTAAGTTTTTAAACTTCCATTGCTCGGGATGCACTTATTGTAAAACATATCACAGTTAATTTTAGAGAAAAACAACTAAACATTGTCCATCAATGCGAACACATGACATCACGCCTACTTGTTGCAAGTTCACTCTTTGTAGAAAATATGTCAACTTCAGTTCTAATGTCTGGAGACCAAACATGGGAAACAGTACTGATTCAGCTCTGCTATTGGTGCTGGTAGCGCTATCAACGCTTCTGTGCGGCCGGTACTGGGCTAAAATTTTGATACAATTACGAACTATATCCTTGACAATTACGCATTAATTTATACTTGATAAATAATATATGACATTTGTATGAGATATAAGGCTGGGATGGTTTGCCCAGATTAAGAAAAAGGCTACTTTTCACTCGTGTCATATCAAACAACGTTATTTTTGGAAAATTGAAGACCATGCTTTGGAAATGTGTGGGGGGGGGCAAGTGCCCCCGTGCCCCTATGGCGAGCCGCTAATGGCCAGATCCGATGTTTTACATCAACTTATGGAAGTGGGGTGAACAACTCCAAGTGACACCACCCACCCCATCGTACCAAGGATTTAATAAGGAGTTTTTCTTTCACTCGTATAATATTCAAAAGTTCATTAAAACGTTCGTTTCAATTAAAAGTAAAAATCATTCTCGCTTTATCTTCAATAATCCAAAATACTCTAGGTAACAATTGCCTTTTGCTGAATTTGCTTCGCCATTTGCCAACAGCACTTAACATGCCACATCTCATGCTAACTGAGTGCAAAGTAACTCTACCATCACCATCACTAACGATGCCTTGGTCACTTTTACTGAGTCGATATATTGCATTAACAGTAAAGCTAGTAAGGTGCAGCCTACTACTGATAGGCTATCAGCGCAGATGGCTAATCCCCTTATCAGTAAGCTTCTGTGCGGTCAAAATTTGCTATCAGTACTGTTAGTGGTGTTGTTAGCGCTATCAACGCTTCTGTGCGGCCGGCCCTGGTAGCTAGGATCCATTTTTGAAGTCTTTGATGTGACCAAATCAAGCGTAAAATTCCAGACTTCCTGGCTACTGTACAAGTCAGATGCTAAACAACTTGACTATAAAGTCAATCCCATGGTGAATGCAAAATGTGTAAACTTGGCATGCTGCTCAGGCAAAGACATTGATATTTTAATGCAAGGTTAATATTGATGCATTGGACACTGTTGTGTAGAAATGTCTTTTGAATGTTTCACTGTGATCTGAAAGAAGAAGATGAAGAAGAAGAAAAATGGTTGAAAAGTTGAAAAAAAAAACAGAAGGCTTTGTGTGAGGATACTGTACGATGTCATGTTCTGTCTTCAGGAAAAAAAATTGTCATGTGCTTTCTTTAAGTTCAATATTGAAAATGTGAAAAGCTGCTCATATCTTGAAAACTACTCATTGAATTTTGTGGCAGATTTCAGTAGAATGCCCAGAACACTGCAAATACTGTGCCGAGGTTATCAAACTTTATCTGACCTTGGACCCAGGTTTTATTATTACATTTTAGACAACAACTCTACAGTTTTGCTTTCCTTTTCATTACAGTGTTGGAGAAAGGACTTCAAACCAACTTTGAAGATGTTTCTGTGAAAGTAGTACCATGTCCAAATTTAACAGAGAAGCCATTCACTTTGGCAGCACCAGGTGATTTGCAGGAGTTTCATATTTTTATTGTTGCTAAAAAACAAAACACGGCAATAGTGGTATAAAACAAAACAAGACAGTAGTGGTTTCAAAAAAAAAGAAAGGAATTTCAAGGCCTATTGTCTTAAAGTGTATATACGTGTAGCACTTACTGTACCTCACCCCAAAATTTCAAAAATGTATATTACAGAGCATGAAAATTTAATTCAAACAGTGCAACTCCCATTTCATGGGACATTCCTATGCTGAGATAAATTGTTGAAGTTTAGTCACTCAAATGGTGCAATGTGCAATAATTTGTAATGTCATTGTTGTACTCAAATTACAGTTTTTTATATAAACTTATAATAGGAAAGTCACAAATTATTTAACAATGTACTATTTTGTTTGATGTGAATAAATTTCAACATTTATTACCTCAACAATGGAACAAGCTATGACAATGGGATTTAAATGAATAAGATTGATTTTGCAATAAATAAAAACATGAATAAAAGAAAATATGTTCAACATTTATTTTTAAAATTCCAGACTTGAGGTACACTTTAAATGTCTAAAATCATGTACAGTACCTTGTCTACTGTACATCAAAAACAGTTTTGCTTTTGTTCTCTAGCTACATCTGCCATGTTTTTGGATTTTGAGATAGGTATTGGCTTTTAACATGATGTGAGTATCTATAAAGACCTGTGCTACACACTTGCGCAATGCAAGAATCCACTTACAAATAAAAGAGGAATCTACTTATATTTAGACACTTTCCTGAATTTTCATTAACAGCCAATCAATTCAGTTCAAATCAATTCAATTCATATCTCATAAGTACAATGCAATCTGCTTAGTCATCAAACTGTACAGTAAGTAGCTGAAATGTAAAAAGAAGTCAGAGACATTTATTATCACATTGCAATGCATGGTACAGTATTTTATGGGGGAAGTGATTGGTCGTTTTTATGATGTGGTACATTGCTTTGTTTTTGCAAGTTGGTTTGGTTAGTGGGTTGGTAGGGATTAATTTGTTGAAATACAACGTACATGACATTTTCATAAAAATTTGGCATTCTTGTTTCTAGGAATCTGTGGCAGCCCTCGTCTTGCTGATGTTGGTGGCGTCCCTTACTTAGTTCCACTCGCACAAAGGGATAAGGTACTGTATAGATTAACAATGACATTGGTTTTCTTAAATTTATTGAGGGAGTGGGGGGCACTTCATGGGTAAAAAACTTTGAAGCTGGGAGGCTCCTCCTCAGACATTTAGAGGGAAATTGAAGCAAATGGAGGGAAGTTTCCTTTTTCTGGACATGAAAATGTATGGAGAACTGTGGGAAATTTTGTTCCCTTCCTGGGAAATAATTCCACTATCTTGCAAGAAAAGAAAGAATTTTTCCAGCCCTGGGGCAGGAATAACTGATATTGTTGTCAAATGCTTGTCAGAGGTAAGTTTTCTAATGCGACCTTCAACTTGGAAATCATTCATTTATTTGCACAATTTGTGGATGAAATTTCTGTACCAGCACTCTTTGCATCTGTGCTGCTATCTATCTCTGCCACTCAAGCTTTTAATACCTACATGTAACATTGTCCCAAGATGAAAATAAAGAAAGTATCTGCTCTAAATAGTGAATGTTCATTAGGCTTTTGTGACTTACCCTGTGCTTCTAGATAGGGCTGTGCATTTTCGGTTAATTCACTATCCGTTTAACCGATTTTATTAACCAGCGGTTAACTGTTTAACTGAAAATGACGTAATGTTCACACAACAACAAAAAGTCAACATTTCCAAAGAGCGCCATCACTTTTGTACCGGAAAGTGCAAGTCTAAAATGGCGCCGTAAGTCATGTTCGCCCATGTAAGTATGTGGCAAAAATGTTAGTATTTTGCGCTGAGTTTATATCATCTTTTCACAGTAAAAACCCATCCCGCATTTACTGAAGCTTTCTTCAGACCACGTGCACTTTTTAACATTCCACCAACTGTTGTATTCCCGCCTGACCCTATGTTATATTGTCAGTTATTTCATGAAACACTCCCACACCGCTGTTTTGATGCAGCTTGCTTGCAATGCAGTGTTCAATACATGTACAGCGCTCATGTGTGCGTCATTGTAGCGATCTGTACAATTGCACTGTAAACGGCCCACCAGCCGCAAACAGCACAACCAAGCCCTATTTTCCTGCATAAATTAAGGAATTCCCAGCATTCCTACCGTAAAGTTATTTACAGTAGGACTTATGGAATGTTATCATATGACGTCGTTACGAACGTAAACAACGCACGTGGTCCCATGCATGCAGTAGACTTGCGTGCGTATCCGTTTTACCACTAAACAAGGGACCATGTTTTGCTCGATGACATCATATGCACACGATCTATTGCAAAATTTGAATTGCCTCTGCATTGTGATTGGTTCAAATACGTTGATTCTGAGCCAGCCAATCACAACTCGCGCCATCGCCTATGGGATTTAGTGTGTGAAAGTACCAGACCTCCGAACGAATTTCCCCATTGAGTTTGCGTTATGACGATCGCACTTCCCAGGCTTACATAGCCCGCCTGTGCAGCCGGCCAAGCCCCATGCTAAATTCACCAAGAAACGGCAGCACAAATCTCTGCGTACTTGGATTTTTCGGGGGTCTGACTTAAGTGCATTTCATTTGCTGATTATTTTGAAACAAGACGGTAAGGTTTGGACAAGAAGTGGCAAAACTACGGGGATATTTATGTCGGAAAGAAACCATAAGATAACATTAATTGAGTCCATTTTTTGCTGTCCAAGACCGCTACAAATTAGATCGCTATTTTTACGTGCATCGTAGGGTTGACTTCTACAATACAGTACATTATCGCAACTACTTATTCATAAAAGTCAACATGGAATGTTCCATTTTATATGATATTGGGCAAACAACAAAATGGCGGGAATTATCTGGTGCTTACGATCGTATTTTTACAGGTTACAATTTTTTCCAAATACTGCTACTAACAATGAAAAATAATGAAATTTACGGAGGTGTAGCATGATAAAATATTTCGATTAGCTACAGTGGGAAGACTTATTCAAATATACTTTTGTGCCCTAATCATGGTCTCGCGGAGGTTTTATTGCCATAGAAATACAGGGCTTGGTAACCTTTGTTACAGCTCCCTGCTTGTCTTGTGGCTTTCTTTTCGCTTGGTAATCTCTCAAACATGCCGCTAATTTCTAAAGTTGTGCTTGGGTGTTGCTATTGAAGGGATTAGGAGACGAGCACATGAAGTTCTGCCAACGAAAGTAACAATGGGTGCGCCACTTGTCACTCATCATAATGTGCTTAATTCGGGGAGCTGCCTCGGAATTGGTCCGTTCAATTAAACGGCCGATTTTAAAACTCTTTTTACAGTTATTGTTCGAGCGATAATTTGTGAGAAACTGACACTGTTTGTTGCGCGATGTTTGTGTAACAGTTTGCCAACAAAGCCAGCCCGGAGTTATTGGCAATACAAAAATGGTTAATCTACGAAGAGGAATGACGCACGAGTAACCGACGAGCCGGTCGGTTAACCGATTAACCGTCACAGCCCTACTTCTAGAGTTGCAGTAGTGATGTATTCGAGGCACCTTGGAATGAATCGGTTAGTTAGTTACTGTAGTAAGATGGAGTTTTAAGACCCAGTTTCCAACCTACTAGTTCAAGTTGAGCAGGCCACAACCTTTTCTCCAGTAGTGGCATACTGGCTCGTTTTCTGTACTCCATTGCTTATGCGGAGCATCATGCAAAACATCAGTAGGTTCCATTTTCAGAGTCATAATTTGGTATGACTCGACCTGGGAATCGAACCTGGGTATTCCGCGTGAGAGGTGGATGCTCTGCTGTTAGACCAAACACACAGTTGGAATGAAATCAGATTTGCGGGAAGAGTATAAATGAGGGAGATTTACCGGTCGATTGGGGCGATGTGGGGGCCTAGTGCTAGAATTTTTTCGAGTAGTGTAGAGTGTGTGAGTAACATGCAAGTTACATGAAGAAAGGTGTAAGTACAGGTATACAGTAGTTGCTGGCAAATACACTCACCAGAAAGGTGGGGGGGGGGAAGAAGTTAAAGGGACGTATTGTGGTGGCTTAATGAGGTCTCCTATGAAAGAAGAAAATATTCCAGGCCATATTCTCCAACCTCTGTAGCAGTATCCTTTTCCTGGCTCATTTTAAAGATTGGTAACTTTTTGTTAAAAATAACCCCCCTCTCCTCAAGAAGGCCATAAGCCAGGATTTTATGTAATATTGGCACATTACCTTAGAGTCAATGTCATGGTTTTTACAAACCACACTGCAGACAAAGTCCCACAGACTCACTCAGAATATTGTAGTTGGAACCCTGCATGATTAAAATGGAGTATTAATTTTGTCAAGTTTAAATCAGGCCTTCAGTTTTAGATTTTCCAGGTGTGCTAAAAATTGCACTCCTTAGGAAAATAAGGACTATGTTATAGTAGGTGTGCTGTTTTACTAAACTTTTTGTGTATTTCATGAGCTTTCATCTTTATCTAGATGTGCAAAAACTTGTCACACTCCACACAGTGATATGAAGAGATCGGTGTGTGATTGCACTCACACACCTCAAAATTCAAAGCCTGTTAAATCAGCCCTTCCATCACTCATTCAGGCTCACCTGTTAGGCATGAGATGCTTAATCATTTTAAAGGAAATTTCCTCTTTTTTGTAAATACATTCCTCTTTTTTTGGCAAATACCCTAAAACTTTCAGCCAAAATGTCTTTTAAATCTCAGCTATATAAAATATGTACAAACAACCCTCACAGTTCTATCCAATTAGAAGTCTAATTAAAATGACATCAATGCCACTAGGGGCCCTTAAGCTTGCCCATGGGCTCCTAGCACTCATGCCAGTCCCTCAATTTCCTCTGTTTTTTAGAAGTCTGTGGCCATTTCCTCTTTTTTTGAGAAGTCTCCGGCTCATCCCTGACCTGTAGATGTACACTGGAAAACATCTGTATAATCTGCCCATATGCAGTAAAGTGAGAATTTAATTATGGAATTTTATTTGTTATAAGTAACCCATTTATCATTAGGGAAACTGTTTCACTTTTCTGAAAAGGTTGGAAAGGGTGTGACAAGAAACACAAACTTTTACTTTCCATGTTTCTGCTATCCTTTAATTTCATCACTTAGACAGTTTTATGAAATGGAAACCAGTTGCCTTTGTATTAACAGAGGTGCTATAGTTTTACTTTCAAACATTGTTGAAATATGTTTTTGAAAAGACTACCCTGTAACACATCAGTCTCCTTTTACAATTTATGGAGGCCAATGTTTGATTTAATCTTGCCCATCAAACTTGCCCTACAGGTATAATGAAGGTGCAGTTTGCCGTAGCAAATTTTCATGGACTATGCCCTTTTGTGATAGGTTTTAAGTGTCACATTGAGTTCAATGATTCATGGAATTGACCAAAATTTTCCAGACTTGTTCAGTGTTCTCCTACTGTACACATACATGTACTAATGATAATGGTCTTGAAACCTTAGAAGACCATCCCTTATCCTTCATACAGATAATTTTTTCATGAATAAGAAATTAATGATTCAATTCTATTTTCAAAATTTGTGAACAGACACTCTTGCAAGTTATAAGAGTGTAGGACGGTGCCGAGTAAATTATGGACAGTACTAAAAGGAAAGACACTTTACAACGATGCTGCGGGTTCTACTGTAACTCTGTATTTCCCTTGTAATGTGAAAAATAACAGGTACCAAGGCCGGGAGAAATTAATAGAAATTATAACTTTGTACAGGTAACACAAGTAAAAGCAACTATCTCAAACGAACTTAGAAAACTAAATGAACCACACCTCAACTGAACACACTTCCCAGCTTGTACCTAACACATTCAAACACATTCCAAACATACTTAAACATAATATGCAAATAAGGTATGAGTATTCATTAATATTCAATCTTGCCTATTCACAACGAAAAAGAAATCTTACAAAAGCATCTGTTTCAAATCAGGGCACAAAAAAATTTATTTTTCGACTTTTTGCATACTGTAACTACCGGATACAGTACATGTAAAACTTGATTAAAATGTGTTGTATTATGCTAATCTTAGCAGTGTCACGTGATGGCATATCCTTCAAAACCCTTTTTAAAGGAGAAGTTAAAGCAGTAATTTAATATCCATACATTAAAGAGGAACAAAATCTACACAGTTTGGTGAAACTTCCATTCAAATCAGACAAGCATTTCTAGAAATAACAGTAAATGAAGTACCCCTCTGATATGTCAAAACTTGATATCACCTTAAATCCTTCTTTAAAGGTATGGATATAAACTCATTACACCTTGTTAAGTTTCTAAACTGAACTTTTTTACTCTGATTTCATTGTTGTACTGTATTTCTGTTCACCACTCAACAATTAGGGTGAATGTCTTGTGGAAAATATGCTGAGTCAATGAATTTTGAATATAAATACCACAGCTTTGGAAACACTACTATGAGGACTGACAGAAGGAACATGACTCAATGCTTAATCAATCAAAGTGGGCGGAAATGACAAAAGCCAGAATTCCGTTTTGAGTTTCTTGGGTGGCAATTCTACTTTATGGGCAGATATTGCCAGGAAGTGGAAGTTTATTTGGGGAATAAAATATTATAACCTCCCACCTGCAGTCACTAGATTAATTGACTTGTCCACTAAATCAAATTGGTTAAAAAAAAAAAACAATTTAGAACCAAGTCCATGTGTGATATATTAATGAGGAGCATCAAAAAAAAAAAAAGGGGGAATTTTTATTCATTCCCCATGTTGTGTTCTTTAGTTATCAGCAATTCAAGTTGACACATGTTCTGCTAGAAGTGAACTTAAAGCAATCTGCCATCAATGACGTCATGGATTTACATGAGTGGAAATGGTTTTGTCTTTCTTCTAAATTTATTACCAATTTTATACAACAAAACTCTGTACATAGTACTCTATATTGATACGGTACCACGGGCAATGGGACTTTAAACTAAAACTTTATATGCCATACTGGCAAGGTAAGCATCCCTAATCAACTTCAGGTCAAAACAAGAAGATGAAAAAAAACTAATTGGTTACGTGAATTTTGATACAGTATCACAGCTGTTTGCTGTAAGTTCCCCTTTTGGTTTCCAAAAAGGGAAAACCTATGAACTTGTGCAGATAAGACTTTTGCAAAACATGTGTAGGATCATGCATTTTAGTGTTGGCATAGGCTATGGTTTGTAAGCTCAACTAAGGAAAATTATATGGTCGTTTTGCATTGTTTCAAGCTGCACAGTACGAAGCCAATGCTTGTCTTCATTTTGGATGTTAGAGATTGTTGTTGCTAGGATAGATCATTGTTTAGAGGGACAACTGTGTAAAGGGTACTGTTGGACACTAAATTAAACAAAAATATATTGCATTGTTTGGTTGTTTGTTCCTGTTTGAAAAAGACTGAGACTTTCATTAGGTTTTTTCATAATTTTTGGTTGCATTAACGTTAAATTTTGCCGCGAAAATACATTTAATTCCAGCCATCAGAAATATGTGTACCTTCTGTAAAATGTAGCAATCTATATTTAGCTTTGTGTCACTTAGTGTTTGTACATTACTTTGTAGCAGGGCATAGTCAATGTGTCATGTTTTTTATGTAGTGATTGACATTTATACATCAAAAGTTTTGTTTAAAATAATTTTTTCAAAGACTTGTCTTCCATTTGCAAACTTCAGCAATACTTTTGCTATGTATTCTTAGGTACTTTTCAGTCAAGATACAGTTTCTACTCCCTCTAATTTAAGTAGAGGACTGTGAACCTCTTAGAAGGTCTTGCATCCGGTCGGCTTTTGGACCGCAGTTATGTGAAAAATAAAACAATTCCCCTGATTGTTCCATTTACATCACCTGTGTGACGACTAAAGCAGATAGGATCAATGATTTCAATTGTCCCATCTTGAGTGTCCTCACTTTTGAAAAACTGAAATTAATTAGGTTTTGATAGTAGAAAATGTGTCAACTTTCATTGTTAATATCTTGGGTCTTGGATCAGGCCTAACCTCTGATATCAATGCACAGTAGTGGACTCCACTTGTTTAGAATGTCCTCAAATGTACAAAGTTTCATAATCCTCCTGCCTTCCTCACCTCCATGGAGTCCCCACCCCAACCTTCCACCCACCTCTGGGAAAGAAAACTTGCATGAAAGCAAAATTTTTGCATACTGTACTGTGCATAATACGAAATGTCTCAGTACAGTATGTTGCACATATGGAAATATGAAAGTGATTTCAATTCTCACAATTTCCATTTGTTAATGGGGAAAAAATGTCAACCTTGGACTTTCTTATTCTCAGGAAGATGGTTGCACAATTATCTTATGTATTGAATTTGTCATTCTTTAGTCATAAAATTATACTTTTACTTTTAGTTCCTTTTTTTTTTTTACTTGACTGTTGATTATGACCCAAATATTAAAAATATATTTTGTAAGAAGTGATCTTGGTCAGACAAGGTTTTCCATACATCCAGGGACTGATCTTGTTTTGGATCAAGAAGGTGTGTGTGGTGGGGGGGGGGGGGGGGGGCGAGAGCGTAAAAATTTTCCGAAAGCCGAAAATCTGGATTGTGTCCTGTGCCTGATTCCTCTATAGGCAATCCACAGGCATGAATGTATTAAAGCACACACATATACAAATAAACATGCATTACCACTCACATTAGCAGGCAAAAACACAAAACATAGATAGATGGTGCTTTAAAATTGCCATCTTACTTTAATACAGTAGCCTGATAAAGAGGTTTTTCATAGCCTTTAAGTTGTCTATATACCACTATATTATAATTATATGGTATTTTCCTTTTTTTGCCTGTTCTATTGTTTTAACCTGTCTGAATCATAGCGAAGGGAGAGGGGGCAAAATGATATGTTTGCCCTTGTATTCATCGGTAAGTGTGTTGGTGAATGCAATGGTGTTAAACCAATTTACATGTTGGCTGCTATTTATGCAAGTCATCCTGCTACAATCTTTGTATTTAATTGATTGTATCATCTTTTGTTCTTTGGTCAATGGATTTTATAAGAAGCATTGTGAAAATGTCAGAAATACCTAAAACACAATAGAAAAAATACTAAGAGCAATTCAAGTGTGAAGTGAGTCATGTCCTACTGGCAATGAGACAAGGACAAATTTGTAGGACTTTACAATCAATCGGAAGGTTGCAGGGGCTGGTTCTAGGTAAAGAAATGTTTCTCATTGTATCAAAAATTCTTGACTTATTTCCAAAATGATACTGTAGAACTTTGTAGGTATTCCTGTGCTAATTGCAACATGGAGCATTTGCTAAGTTTCAGAAGGAGATTAATAAGCCATCTGTTTACAGAGCTGGGGTCCGTTCCACAAAGAGTTATGCACAATCTTAAGTTTAATTCACCATACTTAAGCCAACAGCAAATCATACTTAAGATCGTGCGTAACACTTTGTGGAACGGGGCCCAGTTGTCTAGGCACAACTGGGAGGGAGGAGAGGGGGGTGTTCAAACACTTAATGTTGACTGTCACTGATATTTAGTGTGTGGTGTATATCTACAATTTGGTAATGTTGGGGACAGTTGACTGCTTCCCTGTACCCGGCATGCTACAGTACGTAGGATGCAATTAAAGTTATGTCAGAAAACTTTTCAAAAATTTTAAACTTGTATTCCACAAACAGCTGTGAGGAAATAAGCATTTTAAGTGAAATCATTACTTTGAATATGAAATAAAAAAATCGCAATGTATGTATTCCTTCCAAATTTTGGGATTAATCATAAATTTTTCGTGTACAAATTATCCAAAACTAAACATCATTGAATAATAAATAACCTTTAAGAGAAAACTCATAATAAGATGATTTTGTAAAAGAAAACTCATAATAACATGAATTTATTAAATATTTTGAATTCAACTTCACTTTTGTTTTTCTCATTCAGCAAAATGTCCCTCATTTTGATAGAATTGGTCATTAATTCCATCAAAATACATCTGACTTTTTTTGTAGATGAATAGGGTCAACTATACTGAAGGTTATATCCTTTCAGAAAAGTAATACAGTTGTAATTGAATATTTTATGCATGTTATGCTTAAAACTGTTCCACAGGCCTATAGTGTAGCAAATTTTTTATATCAAGATATACAATATGAAAACTGTGTCTGATAGGTTGCATTTGACCTCACGTACTGCATGCCCATTGGGCAACTTGCTGGACCTGGAAAACATCAAATTTAATAACAAAATTTGTGTCTTCCCATGACTGCCGTGCAACATGCTTTGGGTTTTCACCTCATAAAATTTTGTGTCAATAGTACTGTACACTCTAACTGCATGGTCCTTGCCAGATGGATATTACATGTTACATGGAGTTTTACAGCCCAGTTTTCCAACATACTGGTTCAAATCGAGCTGGCTACAGCCTTTTTTCCAGTTTTGGTTCCTTGCTAGATGGAAGCCATCTTTTAGAGGTGGAATAGAGGTACATTGATGCAGTAGATTAGTGGGAGGGGGTAGCCTAGCTAGTTCCTCTCAATTCAAAACTTTTTGCCTAAAATTTAGATGTAACATGGTGCAATGGTTTTGTGTTTGGCAGAATTAGACCTGAGATTTGAAGGCCTATTCCTCTTTACCCCAATTCCAATTCTCCTAACTATTAACAAAAGCCTCTTCCACAACCTTAAACTCCTCATCCAGATACAAGTTCAGTTTATTGCTTCAGGGTGTGTAATTAAACAGAACACTCTTATAGGCTCATATGCTGTGCTCATATGCTGTGTAATATGAGCCATGTACACTGCACTTTTTGAACTTGCTGTCAATCAAACATCCACATGTGTGCCAATTGAGAATTTCTGTAGACTACTACAAATATTTTTGTTTGGGGTGAGAGTTGACTGCCTTTAAGTTGGCCTTTATTGAGGAAATAATTTCTATCCTTCATTTCAAAACCTTTTTAATTATTAGAAAATTTAGGGAAGGTGGCTGCTTTGTTCCACATGGCCACATTCTTGCTGTTTTATGTTAACTCAAGAATGCAGTACAAACAGTAATTTAATAATTTAAGATTACATTAAATGTATTTTTCCATTTTAAATGCAAAGTTCTAAAAATAATGCCTACTGGTAAGGATTGTTCAAGTCATTCCTCTACCACAGTATTGTGATTGGCCATTCTTCTGAACCATATCTTATGGTCCGGGAAGGGTATTTTGGATACAACTTTGAGTTGATTGTAAAACAGTTTCTTTGTAGTATTTCTAAACTCAGCATAAATGAAATAATAAATAAATGTGTTAGTCCATGTGCTGCTGATTGCTAGAACTCCACCAATCAGCTTTGCAACTGCTGTGGCCTTTTTTTCTGTGAATATTTCCCGTATTGCCAACGTTGAAAACATCATCCATGATAGGAGAAAACTTATCGTTATGAAAAAGGCCAACTTTAGGCCTTTTAGTTCCTTCTTCCGTAAATCTTTTAGAATTTTGGTGTCACTGACAGAGGCTGCAATCTGCCTGCTTTGCCTGTAAGAGACCATGCCGAGAAGAAAATACAAAGAAGCTAACATCATTGCTGGTAAAATCACCACGTAAAGATATAAACCTAAAATACCCATGCCACGATCTCGATTGTAGAAGTCAATGACGCAGTTCCCCCACTCTTGCATATAGACCACATTATTTAAGATTGTGTTGTTTCTGCAGTTGAAGTCCCCAGAAGAAATATACAACAACAAAGCTAATTGTAATAGAATTGACAAAGCCATTACTGCTTTAATTCTGTAAGGTGTCATGATGGAATGGTAGTGTAGTGGTTTAACAATTGATACCATTTTGTCAACAGCTATGAGAACAAGTGTAAAAGTTCCATTCGCACAACAAAGGCTGAGTAACAATCCAGATATCCTGCAAACAAGGTTGTCAGATGATTGTAAGTGAGGAAAGAATTGTTGAATCACTCCTACAAGGATTTGCATTCCACTCACTAAGTCTGTAACTGCCAAAATCCTCAAAAGAATGACCTGGTTTTCCATCATTGTCTTGACTCTGTTTAGAACTATTAGGTTGGTGGTATTTCCCAAAATGGCCGACATGCTTGTGAAGGAGAGGCAGGCAAGTAAAATGCTCGGAGAAATGGTTTCTGTTGTGATGTTATTGGCCATTGTTGTGTTAGGTTTGGCATCGCATTCCATGTTGTTGGGTTCTGTGTAACAAGTCAACATTATTTTTTTCTGAATGTTAACAGCAGAGTTTTACCTGATGACTTGCAGTAATTAAGGCAGACTTATCCACATCTTCTGTTAGTATTCTGTTTTGTTAATATATCTCAAAAACTTCTCAAAACTAGAACATGTAATATAGCTAGTAGTAAAACAATTCAGCATCATCTGAATTAAATACAGTATATTTACAGATTTCCTTGAATTACATTATTCAAGTGAAAAGCATCTGGAATAAAGTTATTCCATTTACAAAAGTTTCGTTAGACTTCCACCCCATTTTCAGTCAAATTTTATACAGCGGTCTGTTGTTGCTGTTATAACTCTCAGTGTCTTTTTCATACGGTGTGGCCTGATTTATTACTTCTGTCCAGTTACAAACTGACAACACTTTGAGGAAAAGCATTTTCCGTCCCCAGCTTGTACCAGAACTGAAATTTTTTTACATTAATTCTCAAACAAAACCATCCTTTGTTGTTAATTTATGATCCATTAAAGTCACCAGGAGAAAATATTCCAAATCTGTCATGTACAAGAAGCTGTTCATGTGGTACATGTACAGGCTGGTCATAATATGATGTCTTGTATATAATTACGATACTGTAAAATTCTCTTCAACATCTTTTGTTCACCGAATGATTGAAAATTGTCTAAACTGTTTTAAAGCGTTGGGTAGTAGGGTTTATGAAACTTCTTTTGAATAAGAAGTAACGCTCCTCAGTTGAAACATTTTATTTACGCTTGATAATCTCATTAAAGTGAAAAATGTTCAGATCACACCCAGTGTTTCATTCTCCTTCGCACAATACTGTACAGTATCATAGCCTTAAGAACCACATAGATTTTACCAGTTCATCCCTGAATAGAACAGTTTATTTTTGTCCATGGAAAGTCCTCTTTGTGTTGTGCAGTATATATCTCTGTGGTAAATCCAAGATCTTTTCCATTCACAACAACATAATTCTAAAATTTGGAATCTGATGTGGGTTCACAGTTACACCAGGTCCTTGACACCTTGTCAATTCATAATGAAACAGAAATGAAAATATTCTCAATGCGCTGATTTTCCTGATATAATGCATTCGCTCTTGGTATTTCAAACAATTGTGTGACCTAAGATGTACTATTTGCATGCTTCGTAATTGACTCCAAAAATAAAAATCGTTTCTACGGTGCAACTAAAACAATACTTTCATTTTCATGAGCTTGCTGAAAGATAACATTATTTTGCTCATGCATTGCCTTGCAATCGCATACAAGAATCACCTTCTGTAGCGTGATTAATGTGAAGAGAGGTATAAAGGTAATTGTTCCTGTTACTATTTATAAAACATATTTATAAGAAGGATATACACTTGATTAATGAAAAAGCAAAGCAATAGAAGGAAATGTAATCAATTAAAATTCTCATATTACAATCATCTAATACTGAAATAAAACTTTTATTATGCTGTATCCAGAACAGAAACAAAGAAGAAAAGACTTGTCAAAGTGCTTTTCAAAAATATTCATAATTTATGATCCATAATTTGCAAATGCTTCATAAAATGTTTGGTTTGAAAAATGTATTAGATTTCAAAACAGAATTCATCGCAACTTCCAAGACAGGGTAACAGTTCAGTGAGGGGTCAGGACAATTTCCCCCTTAAACTGTAGAAATAGCCAGCAAAATAGAGGTTTGTGGGCAAAATGGCCCAGTCTGGTGTTAATAGCGTAGGCTGAGTAGTCAAAAAAGAGCCCGTGTGACCCAATTCCAACCCTGTTCCAAAGTGATTCAAAAACTAAAAAATTCAATTGAAGTCAGTATGATACAATACTGTAAGTTACTGTACAGCATGTAATGCATACTTTTGAGTGTGATAGTATATGGAATAGAAAATACAATCTTTTAATGAGCAGAATCATTTGCATCAAAGCTCACAATTAAATGTGTGAACTATATGTACTCTGTGTTCAGTACAGCATTTTCTTTAAATGCATTAATTCTGTGTGCACTGTATTGAGGTGGTGTCCAAAGTTGAATTGTATACTGTAAGTTGCACTCTGTACCAGTTTTCATGATGGTTGGCATCCCCATACAGTACAGTATTGTGGCTTACAGATCGAAGCTATATATGTCTGCTAACCCATGTTCGTGGGTTGTCCAGAGTATTAACATACAGTACAGTATGTTGTTCAGGCCTTGAGTTTCCGAGTTTCCAGGCATGCTTCAGGATGTAGAAATCAATAACAGTCATATTTCTCAGGACATTTATAAGTGTGGAAGATGGGTTGTTTAACTTAAATGGAACATCCAGGTTTTCATTCTTTAACAAGATGTGCAAATGATTGCACTTCTCACAGTGATTTGAGGCAAGTACGATAGTGGTGTAATGTCATGATTTGAAATTCAAGGCCTGGTTGTGTGACCAACCTAGGGAACTGTGATTTGGCTGGAGATGCAAAACGGTCTGAAATGAGGTTTGCACAGTCAAGGTCACACAGTAATCTGTCTCTCGTATTGTTCTTGGCGTTTGTATTTGTGTAAAAATATGATACTGGAGATGAGGTTATTTGTGAATGACTTTGATGGGTTGTATCTTTTAAGGGATTAGTTGTTTAAACCTGTTTTCATATTTATTCTCTGTAATAGTATCACATGAGATAACAGAGATAGTTATTTGACTAAATAATTTATGTATTCAAAGTTTTATAATTTTCACCAGAAAAGGTATGTTATTTAAAGCACCAAAAATGTGACATGAAAAAAGGTGTTGCAGATAACTCACATTTTTGTCTAACTCACAAAAGTTGTTGCTTTGGTTCCCAGTTAATCTTTTTATTTAAGAGTTCAACTTCAAATAGTGTCAGTCAACTCGATAACGAGTTCAAAGTTTTAATTTATTTTCAAGTATGGTTCAAGTTCAAGTTTGGTTTCCCTTCAGTCGCCGCTTTCAATAGACAGGAATTACCGTTGGCAAATTCTACCACCCTAGCCCACAGGGGGTGAAATAATTTTTAGAATTAAGTAGACCATCATGGTGTGTTCTTTGTGACCTACCATGGCAGAGGTACAGTACTGCACTGTGTGGACTGCGGGCCATATTGAGTTTTTAATACTTCTGGAAAGAGCTCTGTGCAGGAAAGCTTCATTTGATATCACAATCCTGTGCACATGACATTTTGAAGTAATTCACACATTTTGTGCAGATTATCAAATTCCATGACAAACAAAACATTAAATTTGATGGAAATGGCTGTACATTGGAAACATTATACCCAGTCTGCCATGGTGCATCATATTTATTTATCATCTGAGGTCAAGTTACAGTATGGATGTTAATGTTGAATTTGATGAAACACAATAAATGGAAAAGTAGTCAGACTTGGTACAGGCCATTTGGAGTTTAGTAGAGATTACTGAAGACCAGACAAGTAATGGACTTACAGAAAATATATTAAAGATGTAGGATGCATTTTTGTGGATCCACTATCTGATCACCAGCACAGGGATCAGATACTCTGCTTGAGATTGATTAAGTTCGTTAGTGTAAACCCATATCAGATCTGGATCTGATCGTCCCATGTTTGATCCTGGTAAGAGCGGAGAATCAAACCCTACACAAGCGATCAAAATGTGGATCGAGGTCACTTCCACTGAAGCACTCAGTCATGCCAGGTCAGCAGTCAGAGTACGAGACGAGTGTTACTGTAATTATGCAACAGGATCAAGCCATACATGTAGTTTGATCCACTGATAAGATCTACTGATGTACAGTATGTAAGTATTGTACTCGTGTAAATGCACCCACTGCCATCCGGTAGTGAATATTCAGTACCAACAACTTTGCTTGGCGTAATGTACAGTACTTACAGTACTTAACAATCACCAGAATCACTAGCTAACTTCTTAGTTTTGTCTGTGTATACATTCAGCAGGAACTACGCAGCCCATTGGACTCTTTTCTCCCTTCATTTTTGACTCAAATACAGGTGCTTCATTTCTCTGTTTTTGTTTAATTTTTCCTCAGGTTTACAACTTTGATACTGTTGCTGATTTAGTGGATTTACCAGGTGCTTTCATCATTGGTGCAGGAGCTGGCAATATGTGTACAGTAAACTGTGAGGTACAGTGCTCATATACTTATCACATTAAAGGGTAAAGGTCATTTCCTACTTATTTTAAAATAACAGCTAAATCTCACAGTTCTTCTTATTTCTCTTTCAAGTATCGTAAACTTTTCTTCCGAAGGAAGAAAGTTTATTTACATCTTGAAATAGAGCAGGGTTGAAATATAAATATAACATTAACAGATATATACAGTGATAAAATAAACTTTACACATTTAACACTTATTAGTATACCATAACTGAAATTATATTACCGCATTTTTCCAGAAGGAAGAGCTTATTCAATATATTACCACCATTTTAAATTAAACGAATCTAAAATAAATTTTGCTACCACACAAAGAAACAAAAGAAAATTTCCCTGTCCAGATTTTCTCAAATTTAGCTCTGGGTAAATGATATAGATCAACCCTTACTCTCTGTTAACATAATTAATGATTAAAGACTTTATTTCATCACTGGAATGTGTACATACATGACTGGAAGACCTTAATGCATGTGGACTTCCAAATAATGAATTTTGAAATGCATAGTACATACCAAAGCCTACTGAAAACTACCTGAGAAAGGTTAACAGAAGGGAAACCTATGAGAAAGAAAGAAAGTAATGTTGAACTTGAAATTGTCATTACCAAGACTCCTGCAAAAAGCCTGCAGCCATAAAAAAAGTAGAACTAACTTTAGGACATTCCCCCCCAAAAATGATCAATTGCCTCATCACAATTACAATTATCCATGGGACAAATACCATCGTCCATACCCCAATCACGAATTTTGGCACCAGTACACAAAGCTCTGGGAGTATGTAAAAATCTTTCAGTTTACTGTCCAAGCTGCAGGTATCTTAAACTTTATACAAGGTAATAGCCAAGCAGTTACTCAAAGTAAGTTTTGCAACTGAGGAGGACAAACATTGTCACATGTTTCTCTATAGTCATTTGTGGTAAAGATTTGTGAGTTTGTTAGATGGAGTTTATTGGCCTGTTTCCGACCAATTGTTTTGAGCTGAACTGGCTACGGCCTTTTTTTCCAGTTGTGGCGGACTGGCTTGTTTCTCTAGTCCATTGTTTATGCTGAGCACCAAGCACAGTTTCAGTGTAGGTTCCATTTTTTAAAGTCTTCAGTATGACTCTGCTAGGACTATAACTCCCAACCTCCCGACTACAAGTCTGATGCTCTAACCATGGCCATCAGCTTTTAGTTGTTCTAATTTTATTGTCTGCATGCAGTTCTAAACCCTCATATGCAGTGAATTTGATGGAAATCCAGATTTATATCAGAGTACAAACCATCCATGATGTAGGTAGGCCTACTGTAAGCAAAGAATTGTAAAGATTATAAAGGTGGTAGACCCAAGTTATGCCAAACTACAGTAAAAATCAGACCGTCACTTGACTGTTGAGATTCGTCTATATTAACGAATGAAGGCTACAGCTTCTACACAAAGCTTGACTTATAGGGCACTACATTTAGCTAGTCTCAAGACATGGATCCTAAATTTGAAAGGGCCAAAATTGAAAGATTACTTTATGATGATTCAGAACATAATGACCCTTTATCTGAATCTTGAGAAGATATTATCAATGATAAGGAACTTTCTTGGCTCATGGAAATTTCCATTTTTTGTTAGTTTCAATCTGATGCATCAGTTATGTAGAAACATCGATATCTTTCAAAGCTAGTTATCCATGCAGGTTACATCTCTGTGTTTCGAAATCTCTATTTTCCGACATCTCTATGTTCCGACAAAACGGCGCCAAAGTACACTTTGTTGGCGGCAAAGTACATTACTATTGGCGCCAAAGTTCATTTTCGTCGGCGCCAAAGCACACTTTGTCGGTACCAAAGTACATTATTATCGACGCCAAAGTTCATTTTTGTTGGCGCCATAGTACACTTTGTCGGAACATAGAGACGTTGGAACATAGGGATGTCCCCATCCATGCACCCCCCAAAAATATGCAGTATATCCTTTGGTAGTTGCATCTATTATCCTTTTTGATTCCTTGCCGAAGGCAGGCAAGGAATCTATGCGATGGTGATGTCGTGTGTATGTGTGTGTGGGTGTGTGTATGTGTGTTTGTGACGCTTTGGCTTGTAAACACGAATCTCAAGAAGGGTAAGTGTGACTAACCTCATATTTGGTGTGTGGGTTGGTCATATTGAGTAGATGATCCCTATTGTTTTTGGTGGAGATCAAAGGTCATTTGGGGTCACGAGAGGTCAAAAGGTCAAAACTTCGTAAACACGATATCTCGAGAACGGTACATGTGACTATGCTCATGTTTGGTGTGTGGGTTGGTCATATTGAGTAGATGATCCCTATCGATTTTTGTGGAGGTCAGAGGTCATTTGGGGTCATGAGAGGTCAATAGGTAAATTCCTTAAAAATTGCTTCTAAACACGGTATCTCAAGAAGAGTAAGCGAGACTAATCTCATATTTAGTGTGTGCATTGGCCATATTGAGTAGATGATCTCTTTTGTTTTTGGTGGAGATCATAGGTCATTTGGGGTCACGAGAGGTCAAAAGGTTAAAACTTCATAAACAGGATATCTTCGAGAACGGTACATGTGACTATGCTCATATTTGGTGTGTGGGTTGGTCATATTGAGTAGATGATCCCTATTGTTTTTGGTGGAGGTCTAAGGTCATTTGGGGTCATGAGAGGTCGGAAGGTCAAAACTTCGTAAACACGATATCTCAAGAATGGTACATGTGACTATGCTCATGTTTAGTGTGTGGACTGTTCATATTGAGTAGATGATCCCTATTGATTTTCCCAAAGGTCAAAGTTCATTTGAAGTCAGCATGTTCAAAGCCTGACAAGCTTTCCTGCACAGTCTTTCAAGAAAGGTCACTTGTAGGGTCCTGTAACTTGTCATGTAGATTTCACATAGTGAATACATGGTCCAAAAGTTTTTGGTGGAGGTCAAATGTCATTTGGGTTCCCAACAGGCAAGGGGGATCTCAATGTAGGAAGATTGAATGCCTTGCATGTGTACTTTGTGGGCACATTATGGAGCCCTGTTAATTGAAAAACATTGCAAAGCAATGTCAATGTGAAAAAAGGCCTTACATTTCAGCGGCAAGGAATCACTAAGCCTTTTGGCTTTCTGGTTTTTCTTTTTGTTTGGTATAATGAAGTACCAATTTAAGAGTGCATTTGAAGGGTATGGCAGATATGTTAAGAGTGGGTATGGCTTCAATTTATTTTTTGTCTTTGACTTCCAAAGACTGGCCTAGACTGATCATTCACCATTTGAGCTGCAGAGGTAGGAATCTAAATTTTAGCAAGATACAGCAATACTTATCTGGGAGTGTTTTAGAAATGACCAAATTTTAATAATTACATGTTTCTAGATTGGTATATTTCATGGACTTATATACACGAACATAGCATGTAATGTGTACGTCCTATCGGTAGATTGTCGCCACCGACTAGGACAAAAAAGGCACACCAAGATGGCTGCTGTGAAGCTACAATTTGTCTGAATTGACAACAACTCTGTTATATTTCAAACAAAAGTTTAAAGGCCCATTTCTCTCATCCCAAACAGTACCATTTCTCCTAACATTCTTACTTATCCCCTCTCATAATTGTCTGAAATTCATCCTTATCCAGTCACAATCTCAGTTTATTGCTTCAGGGTGAGTATAGAAAAGCCTTATGTGTATAACCACAACACTTTCAGTACAGTTCATGCTGTGTAATATAAGCTTTGGTAATCTGCATTGTGTGAATTAACAGTCAATCAAAAAGCTGGACCAATGGAGAGTTTCTGTACCCCCTACAAGAAGTGTAGTTTGGGGTGAGAGGATTGGCCCTTTAACTTCAATGGGAAATAATGTCATATTTCTGCAATAGGTGAAGTGATTTTGTTACCTTGCCATATATTTCAAAAATATTTCAACTTTCTTGCAAAATGTGGGAATTGACATGAGCAAGTCCAAACTTCTACACAAAATCATAGCAGACAGCCATGGTACGCTTTTTCTCACTAGTACAGTGGCGACAATGTACCGTGCAGTATGCTTTGTCCATGTATAGGAAATCCATGGTATATATTCATGAACACCACTTAGTATCCCTGCAGTAATATTTGGTTTTCTTGATGGCTGCATATGGCAATTCCATGGCATTAATGGAACCTCTCTTTTAACCCCTTCTACTTCCTCCTCAATGTCTGTGATACACACAGATGTCTTTCAATTTTTTGGCTTCATTCCAAGCTGGGTCTTATAGAAATCTCAAGAAAGATGCTACAGACAGATAAGTTTATCTGAACTTGATAGTGCAAACCTTACTTTATGTAGCAGTACATGTCAATCTCATACTGTAGGAACAGGGTAATGCATGTTAGTACAAATGCATTGTGTTTAACAGTATCTACTGTACACCTCCCTACTTATATTGTGTAGCATGACTTACATGTGGTAATCCTTTGACAAGTCAGCAGCATGATGGAAGGGACAACGAGAGAGTCCTAAGGCCACAAAACTTTTGAACACAGTTTTCTTTGGCATTCTAAATTTTGGATTATGTTTGGATAATTTGGAATGTTATTTGGATGTAATATTACCTCAGTGTGAGGGATGGCTCTTCAGAAGGAAAAAGGACAGAAGGACAAGTTCTGGATGAGATGTGCTGTTTGTTATGAGTATTCCCTTGTTTTTTTTGTGGAGGTTCTGTGTACCATGAGGACAGGGAAGGGAAGAATACTTGGAATTGCTCTCCCCTGTTAAGATCTTCAACCTACTTCAGTCATTTTTAAAATAAAATGATAAGTTAATAATGTTCAATACTACTGCAAGGCACTCTTTACACTAAGGTGCCCCATTGCAGAATTTCCATTTTTAATTCCAAAGCCCTGCAAAAAATGTTTGTCTGCATGAAAATTACTCTACTGTTTCCTCTTTACCATTTGAAATCTGTCCAAAAATCTTGGGGAAGAGGTGAAATTCCTACTTGTTTTAGCCATAGTGTAAACACTGCTGCAAGGAAGGATTTCTCCTGCCCACTTCTCTTCATTCATATGTGGGGAGTCTATGGCCATCCTGGACTTTCAAAGTAAGTGACTTTGATGCAGTTAGTGAGAAGTGCTTCAGTAATTAAATTGGATGTTATCAATAACGCTTTATCATTTCTTCATCTGCCATTTCTTTCTGTTTTCAGTTGATGCCAAACATTGTCACCTCCAGTGATTGCACTCATGCAGACAACCAATCAATGGCAACCATGATATGTCCTGATGATGGTATTCTTATGGTGAAAAACTACGATAAAAGAGAGTTCTTCATTTTAGGCAATTTGTTAGCTTCAGAAGGGAAACCTGGTGAAGTAAGTACAGTAGTTCAATTTTCCTTCATCATTTCAGCTTAACTAAAAGGATATTACCCAAGAACATGAAATAGAACTAGTATTTTCAGTAGAAAACTCTGCAGACTCAAGATGTTTTATGTTTGATGAGGGCCTCACTTTATGAACAGTGAACTTTTATCTAAAAGTCAGCTATCATCTTCAATAGTCTCATTGAATAAAATCCCAGAAAAGGGGCATATGCCCTATTTTATTTAAGCAAAACAATAATTCTACATCTTCAGGCTCCATCTGTTCTATCATGCTGTGTTCGTTCTCAAGCTTTTATGATTCCCACTCCTCTGACATTCCTGGACAATGACCCAAAGGTTAAAGGTCATAGGTCATGGTTGATCCTTTGTTTGTGCATGTTAAGACCTTTTGCTTCATATCAATTGGTTGTGGATCTGGTGCATATTGAAACTGTTACTGATTCTCAAAGTTTGCATCGGACTCTTGGTGTGAGTTTCATAGTACAGATGATTTAAGATCAATAGGGGCAGGGTATTAAGTTACACTCTTATGGACAGAAATGAATGATGTAGAATGAAACTAATCTCAGCAGGATGTCAGAGTGAGCTTGAACTCAGCAGGATGTCAGAATGAAATTGAACTCAGCATTATGTCAGAATGTACTGACCTAAAAGTGGACGAAGGTTGTTTACACACGATATTGGTTGTTTCAATTGCTTTAGAAAGAACACAAGGTATTTGTGAGCAAATGCAATAGACTGCATGGTCAAGTGGTTAGAGCATTCATCTTGCAGCTAAGGGTTTGGAGTTGGAGTCCTAGGTGGGTCATACCAAAGACTTTAAAGATGAAACTAAGTGCCATTGTGCTTGGTGCTCAGCATAAGCAATGGGGTAGGGAAAACAAGCCAGTGAGCCATAATTGGAAAAAAAAAAATTATGTAGCTGGCTCTACTTAAACCAGTTGGATTCATAGAAACTGGACTGTAAAACTCCAGTCTGACTAGCTAGTAATTGTTTTGTTAGGTACCTAACTTGTAACTGGAATAATGATTTTCCTCTTTTTTTACAGGTAATAGAAATTAAAGCATCTAAAAGAACTGGTTCACAAAATTTTGTAACACAAATGAGAGAGACACTAGCACAGCATTATGGAACAAAACCTGTTGGCTTAGGAGGTACATTTCTCATTGAACAAGGCAATGCAAAGCTTCATGTTATGGTAAGTTTGAAAATAACTCTTGTCATATGTGACAAATTATGTGAAGTAGTCACTCCAACAGTTGAAGGTGCAATCAGAATTTTTTCACAAGTGTAATTCTGCAGCACAGTTACCAAAAAAAAAAAAAAAAAATGAGCCATGATCTCGATCTAATGCTCTATTTGGTTACAGGGTAATGAAGTCTGTAAAGGCTGCCTATGCTGTAGCTAATTTTGCATCTGTGTGGAATTCATTTCCCCCCAAAAATATTCAGTAATTTTCATTCCATAGTACTAGTTAACATGAAATAACATTTCTTTTAACCTGGAAGACATTGTCAATGTTTCTCTATTCTGATAAACAATCAATCCAGAAGGGGACATGAGATGCTGGAACAATAAGTTAATATTTTCTGTCCAATTGTGATGGCTTCTTTATTATTAGAAATTTTGTGCAATTAATGAAAATATGATATAGCTCAATAGGTGTTAGAGTGCCTTCAAGCTTTAGGTGCAAACATGAACTTAAATCCTCTATTTTTGTAAGGAGGTTAGGTATGTTTAGTGGTGGTAGTAATTTGAGTAAGGGCCACATTATCACACAAAATGTACAACTTGATTAGGCAAGTGGAGAAATGTAGAAATGTAACACTTAAGCATCATATTGACTTTCAGTGTTTACATTCTTTTTGTAGCCTGACTATTCCTCAGTACCACTAAACACAAACGAAGATGTTGATAATTGGCTTAAATTCAGAGAAGCGTCTTCTCCTTTAGTTTGTCTAAGTGTTTTCATCAGCCATGATCCTGTAAGTATCTATCTGTTAAATGGTTTTCAGGTTTTGTCTCTTGCATCTGGTATTATTTTACCTTTAACATCATTTTGTCTCAAAGGGTAAAAGTTTGGAGGCTAGAGCTTTAGTCTTTCCAATAAAGTCAACAATGAAATGTAGTCATGTGAAAGTATGCTTCTGTCCTACTCCCCTTTCCCCCTCCCCTTCTACCCCCTCAAATTCAAGGATGATAACCTGTTGTTTGTTCCCTCTGTAAAATGCTAAACAGTTGCTTTCCTTTTCCTTACAAGTTGCTTTGCTTTTCCCTACAACTTTTACAATTACTGGACAAGCGTGTTCTCGCACGACTTGTGTAAATAAACATGCCTACATACAGTACTTCAGTCATACAACTTCGTATCACTTCACCTGGAGGACTAGACGGAACTTTCATAGGGCCTCAAATGCTGACACCCTTGCAGTTGGCAATGTTTCTCTCAAAGAGGGAGGGGGTTTGGAGAAGGGGGGATTTGTTCCCACCTCCTTTCCAGAAGAAGTAGGAGTATTAAGCTCGCCCTTTTCATTTTCATAAAAATGAAAACTGTCAGTATTTGGGTTATTTATTTAAGAAGGTGACACCTTTGCAGTAATGTTTGAAGAAACATAAATAGATAGCCTTTAAAACCCTTCAGATTGCATCTTATAGGGGTTTTAAACAGGCTTTGGTCCCTGAATCCACCTGTAACTTTGGCCAGCATCAATTTGAGCTTGAGGTTTGGCAGTAATAGATCCCTCATTTCTTGAGTTTCTGGCAAAACCCTGGCTCACTACAAAACTGTCCAGTTAACTGAGCCTGGGCTATCAGTATCATGAGAACAAGTGGGAACACTGGTCACTAGGTGTACTAAAGCAATATCAACTATAGGATTGCCTATGCACAAGGAAAATGTTAAGGCACTGTGTTCCCGTGTGAGTGAGTGTGGAGTATCTTCATCTACTGCAGCAAATTTAACTCAAATGGGAAAGATCAAAAAACACTCTCTTAAAATCAAGATGGACTGATTTTGATGACACTGCCAGAGGTAGATCAGATTGACCATACTTGATCAAATTTGTTAATGCCATCAGTAGATTTAAGTTTCTGGTGGCTGTGTAGCGCAGTATGTACAGCATACAATGACAAGCTGCCTGGTAAACAGTGGTGGTCTCTTCAAGCTTTTAAGTTCTGTTTATATTCAGTACTATGTTGATCTACCACACTCAGATGTGGATACAGCTTTTCAGAGGTCAAGTTTTTGTACAGTTGTGAGGCCAAAAATCTGCAACCCACTAGTCTGCTTTCACTCAAATGAGAAGTATAACATTGCATCAGACAAGTTGTGGGAGACCTAAGAAGTATTAAACTTGGATTATCTTGGATAAGAAGGTTTTTGATCTTTCAATTGCATTACCTTATGTTATACAGCACACAAACGCTGTATTTGACTGATTCTTAGTTTCATGCAAAAGATTTAAAGACATTGTGATTTACCATTTCTTAGGTAGTTTGGGAAGATCATGAACAAGAAGTCTTTTTGTTCCTGTTTCTTACAGGGATTAGACCTAAGGGTGGAACACACACACTGCTTTCGTCAATACAATGAGGGAGGACACTACCATTATGACACCACCCCAGACACCGTCAGTTACCGTGGTTACTTTGTGCCTGCAGAATATATGTACAGATTAGATAGACCACCACCTCCTTAGCTGGTCCATTTTTTTTTTTGCATCTTAAGATGGTTTCTTCTTTTATCGCTTGGATTACATTTTATGCCTTTAGATACTTTTATCTTTCTGCCATATCAATGTTCAAACTGATCACGCCACAAGCCCAAATGTGGCTGTGGTGTTTATTCTTTTCCAGTGCAAAGGTTTTTTAATTTTTATTTTTTTAAGGGGGAGATGGATCATCAGTATGATTAAATAGCTGGTAGTATGTGTAAATGAGTCACATCATATTGGGAGAATGAGCAGTAGATCTTAAACCAAGGCATTATGTTGGGTGGCTAAAAGCCTAAAATGGAGCATTGCAGATAGGGGACCAGGGATAACCAGGCTTATGGCACATTTGGTGTTGGCCTTAACAGACAATGACTATTATGGAATGTAGTGAGCATGTAATAAACATGCTATGCTAAAGGGCACAGTCAAAGTGAATTATTTGGTTTAGGATATTTTTGAGTTTGGTGCCATGGCCATCAGTAAAAACCATGACATTTAATAGGCACCATCAGGTCATTTGGAGCTCTGAATGTATGATGAAGTATGCCATGAAGTACGATGTTGAGTTTAGTGGGCCATAGAGTTGGGAGATACATTTATAGTGAGAACTTAAGGTGGCTAGGTAGGTTGGTTACAAATGGTTGCAGTTGGCCACATAATGAAAGTATTTGAATAACAGTGCTACAATTAAGAGAAATATCGCTTTTTCAATTTGCTTTAAAACACTCAAATTAGATCTTCTTTTGAGAAAAATCATTAAAGCATTCAAAAATTTGTGAAAACAGTATTTACAGTTGTCTATGAAATTAAAGGTAAAACAACAGTATTAGCATGGTATAATGCACATTAAAGAGAGTTTTTCTGGAATCATTCCTTTGTAGATCGGCTTTTAGCCTTTTTGCCTTGATCACCTGGCCACATGGGACAGGGAACTGTAAGGAGGAATGGCCACCCAACCAAAATGTCAGAAACCCTAAAATTCATCCCAGTTGGGCAGAATACTGGACAGTTAAGAAATCTGGAATTGGCAACAATCACTCCTTTACTTGAAAAAACAAAGAAAAATTGTCTGTAGGCCATGTTGATTGCAAGGCTTCATTCTAAGGACATCGTTTACAGTGTAACAAATTTCTATGTGAGGCATCCCAATAGAATTATTTGTAACTATAGAAAATTTTATAAAAAGAAGTCAACTTCTTAAAAGCAGTTATAAATTAAACTTAATATTTTGTTGTACCACCAAGGGCATTGAACCACTCCTGAGGTGATATAATGGGCTTCTGCTTTTAAATCTGTCAAATGCAAGATATTTTCTTTATTGTTGCTTTTTGGGGTTATTTTGGTTGAGTTTTTGTATGAGTACCCATCTTTCTTTTGTTAGTCGTTACATAAACATTCCTTTAGAGATATGTGAAGCCTTCAATTCCCCTCTGCAATATCAGAAGCTATTACATGCAGTAAACTTCAGTAGGTTGAATGTATTGACTATAGGTTAGGATTTTCAAGTTTTTTAATACAAGCTATATCAAAAATTGGTTAGTGGCAGTCTGAATGCTACATTATTTGTAAACAATAGATCAGCTGTTCAGTGTTGATGTGTTTTGAAAGATATGTACAATTACATCATTTATCATACATGTTAGCATGAAGGCTTTACTGATGCCAAGCAGCCTGAATAGACAAGTTGCATTCACTGGTGTTGGCTTTAACAAATTAGGTGGTGTCCTACAAGTATTTAAATTAATGTTCATGTCATGGTTCTAAATAAATTAGTCCTTTTTTAAATGATCCCTATTTGTTCTAATTTTAGTGATTACAAACTAGCTTGTTTCCCTTCTTCTATAACTAATTGTACAGCTTCTCATCTAGAGGCTATGCTACACGAGGAAAGTTTCATTTGTTAACCAATTTTCTTTGTGTGCTTTTGGAGGAAAACAATACACTGTAAGTTAAACAAAGGCTTTCTGAATATAGGCAATCTGAGTCAAAATTTTCCATTTTAATTTTATTAACTTATCACACAACTACTTAAAGTGGCACAAATTTAACATGGAATGATATAAAACATGATTAAATCAATTTTTTGTTTTCTTTGGAAAAAGGATAGGGAGAAAATGATGGAAACTTTTAATAGTTTCATTTAAAAATATTTTTAAATCATGTACAATACCACAGCAATGGTACATTGAAAAACATTGAAATGAACTTTAAGTCAAAAATTTCAGAAATGTGTATTAAAGAGCATGAAAAATGCATTCAAACAGTGTAACTCCCATCTTCATAGGACATTCCTGGGCTGCGATTAAATGTTGAAATTTATTCACTCAATTTAAAAAAAAATGCATTGCACAATAATTCGTGATGTCATTGTTGACTACTCAAATTTCAGTCTTTGTATATCTGAAAGATAGTGCACCTTGTACCAATATGTGATAACACTCTTATTCTAATTGGTGATATATTTTATTAAACCCTCTCTGCAAAACATGTTATGGCAGCAAACAGGAAGTGTTCAAAGTCATAGAAACATTTTTAACTTTAAGGGAAACAAAGCAGGTTATGTGAGTAGTCATGTGAGAAGTCAAGAAGAAAGTCACAAATTATTGCAAAATGGACTAATTTGTTTCAAGTGAATAAACTTGTACATTTAATAGTTCAGCAATGGAACGAGCTATGACAATAGGAGTTGGATGATTCAGATTCATTTTGCAATCTTTAAAATATATATTTTTAAAGTTCTAGACTTGGGGTACTCTTAAGTACTTTCTTATTTTAAGAATTATTCAAGACCATGTGTTTAAGCTATTGATAAAGCATCTGATTCCCACACGGGAGCCCAGGGTCAGGTTCCCAGGTCAGCAAATGGAATAGGGGCACTGTTAGATGAAACAAGAAGGTCATTGGTGCAGGTGTAAAAACCCTACCTAACTTAACAAGTTATTCAAGGCGATTTCTTCGTAATGTTTAAATTACATTTGTGATATAGTGGAGTTTCCTACTGATATCAAGTTGTGCTCTGGCATGTCATCATAAGTCAAAGTTTTCTAATTTGCATTATAATATTTCATTCCTTCTAATCCCTTGCCAAAAATTGTCCCACTGTTCAATTTAATTTAACTTGCCAAATTTCAAATGTGCATTCTCAAGCAGGGAGTCCTCAGTAGGCTTGCCAACAATACAACTGTCACATTCCACCCAGGTTCCAATTAAGCAGGGAGGTAATAAAGAGATTAAATGCATAAACTGTCAAGAAATACATGCTTGAAAATGAACCTTTTTCATACATTGCTATTTAAGTGAGAGTTATCTTTTGGTTCTCATTGTTATGTCTCCATTGACACAAACCCTTTTAAGGTCAAAAGCAGTCCCTCCAAATTTATTCTGATGTAACAGCTCAAAGAGCCAACCATGAAACAGGATGGTCTACTCCTCTACTTCAATTTGGAGTGACAGCATTACACATTTAAATGGTGGGGTCCTTTCTTTTTGAAGTAATACTGAGGTAAAGGTCATTGTATGTAACTAAGTCTATACATTTCTTTCATATCTACAAAGTTTGTTGGCAGATAGGTCTTTGTAAAGAATGGGGTTGAGAAAGTTTCTAGAATTTTAAAAAGAGCACGTAACTACCTGTACAGTAATTCAAAACTATGCAGAGAAATGACAAAACCAGGGTGTGTGGATAAACAACATTCTTTTTAAACTTATTTCAGATTGATTGTAGAGTGAAATTTAAGTTGTAATGCAACCATAAGCTGCATCCTTCAACTCCCCTTTATGCCTGGGTAGGGTGGGGTGGGGTGGGGTGTGGGTAGGGGTGGGTGGGTTGGGAATGGGGGTGGGCATGGCAAGAATGAACACATGCATCTATAGTCCAGATAGCCATAAAAGTTGTGCACTCATGCACTGTTCTTTTGCCAAATGAGAAATGTACTGTATAAAAATGTGGAGTTTTTCTTTTTACATCACAACATTCTTAATAACTGAACATCACCACTTCTTCATTTTGTATATTGTTGGCATTAAATTGATAAAATATTTGAAAAAGGGGACATTCGGTTTCAAGGAAAGTGGCAATTTTTATTCATCTGCACGTCAGAAATCTTTTATCAAAACAAAGTGAGGTGGAGTGTAAACTGAATCTCTCTTTCTTTTACAGGTTTCTACTTTGACTGTAGTAATTGTTGTTGACATTTACCTACTGTACTGTATAGGAATGGGTAGGAAGGAGGTCCAGGAGTGAGTAGCACTAAATGTGTTTTCAAAAACAAACATTTCTTATGATTTGAGATCATGTTGCAAAAATATTGAATGTACCCTATGTAATCTTTTCAAGTAAGCTCATCATTTTACAACCTTCTGCCCATAGCTTGGTGAGGTTTTAAAGAGAGCAATATAGATCAAGGGGGGGGGGGGGTTAGAATTGAAGTAGGGATGACATATTCCTCCAGGCGAGGAAAAAGCTTCACTTTATGTACACTACAATGGTAATTTTATACTTTGTGTTTGTAGAGTTATGCCACCATTGTCTATGGTTCAGTATAATACCAACTGACACCTAAAGCCATATATATATTATATTCATGAGAAGAATAAGCAGCGAGAGGAAGAGTACACCCCCCTCCAACAAACCCTCACCTTGACCCGACCCCTTGACCTTTCCTTACCCTCTGTCTGCCTAAGATGTCTAATTGTAAAGCTATGAGTTGTATTTGTTACTCCTATCTTAATTACTACAATGCTGCATTTTCTGAAAACCTGTAGTGTGCGTGTCTGGGTTGGTTTTGGATTTGTTTGCCCTACCATGACTGACTGCACTGTCAAGTGGTTAGAGCATCTGACTTGCAGTTGGGAAGTCTGCAGTTTGAGTCCTGGCCCGGTCATACCAAAGATGGAATTAAGCCCACTAGCCATTTAGCTTGGTGCTCAGCATAAGCAATGGAATAGGTAAAACAAGCTAATGAGCCCCAACTGGAAAAAAGACTGTGGCTGGCTTGTCTTTATCCAATTTTTTAGAAACTGGGCCATAAACTCCATCCAACTAACTCCTGCATCTTTTTCTCTCTTCCTCTCCTTTCCATCTCTGCATTAATCCACCGTGTGTTTGGTCTAACGGTAAGAGCATCCACCTAACATGCAGAAGGCCCGGGTTCGCTTCCCAGGTCGAGTCATACCAAAGACTCTAAAAAAGGAACCTACTGTCATTGTGGGTGATACTCTGCATAAGCAATGGAGTAGGGAAAACAAGCCAGTGAGCCACAACTGGGAAAAAGGCTGGCCCGCTCGACTTGAACCAATAGGTTGGAAACTGGGCCGTAAAACTCTATCTAACTTACTCTGCATTAATCCAATTAACTTGAAAGTCTTTGTGAGTGCAGTGGTGCATGCCTTGATCAAAACACTAGACAAGACAGTTAACACATATATACTTCTGGCAACTTGATAAGAAAGTTGTGGCCAGTAGTACCTTGGGAGTTTATCTCAAGAGATTGAATGAGATAAAATAATGCTGGGAATAGATGAAGGGAGCTGGACAATAAACAGTTAACAGTTATCCATTTGACCATTTCGTCTTACAGCCGCATGTTCATTTACTTCTGTAATGCATACTGCCCTCTATCATGACTATGGGTTTTGTTTTCAATGAATTGTGTGATTTCTTTACATGTTGAATCATGTGACATGCACTAGCCAATCACAAAACATTGCCAAATAAATCACTTTTTGTGAAGACAGGTAACTAAATGCCTATGCTTTCTGCTTTGTTTTACTTTTTAAGAAATTTTGTTTGCAAGTGAAGTGCCTACTGGACAACGCTACATTAACAAATACATAGTAAGAAAAAAAAATGTCCTTAGCTGTTTTATGGAAAGAAATTTTACTCATCATGTGGCTCAAGTGAAGCATACCTATATTTTAGAATTACAGGAGGATATGCATCTTTAGAGGTTGGCAAATGCATCCCGTGTATTAAGTCGCATTTTCCTGCCTTTAGCTCTGATGGACAAAATTTTAAAAATGAAAATTAAGAAACTTTACATGTATTATATCCAATCATCTATATTTTGTAAATACATTATCTTATATTGCTCTGTCAAAAATTTAAAAACAATTGTATTCAATGAATTTGTGCTTTTCAGGGTGTATAAATTTTGAAGATAAGACTAGAACATATTGCTGTTAGTCTCTTAAGAGTTTGACCAGTACAGATAAAACACTTTGGGTGGTGGTGGTGGTGGGACTAAATTGCCCCTCTTGCATGTCACACAACAAATTTTAATTGTTCTTGAAAAATATTGTGTCAAAACAGTAAAGCCCAGGCTATCATGGTAATGCTGTAGTAGCTACAGTAATGCTTTATTGCAATACCCATGACAATAGCAGGATTAAATCAGTCTTTTATTGTAATATATTTATGAACGACAAACACCAGCCCCTGCAGCTTGGCTGAGGCAACTGTAACATGAAGTTTTACATGTCTTACGGAGTCTCTAAATCATAGAGCACTGGTTCTACATCTTCTCCTATTAAGCTAAGATGCTTGATGAAAATGTAATATAACATGGTCCCAGAGAGCTAGTTCAATGACATTTCAAACGCAGACTTTAAACCAACGTTGCAGCAAGGGCATTGTACACTGCACACGTGAAACACAAACATAAAATAATGTTGCTACACAGCAGTTGATACTCTGCACATGTATAAACACACCATTGATGTGATGTGTACCCTGGTGGAGGTACAGTACTTGTTACAAAATTTAGGTACAGTAATATATTATATGGCAATGCAACCCAGCTGAAAATTCCCTTTGAAACACTCTGAGGTATAACCCTTTCAACTCAATAGATTTCCAAATGGTACACTTTGGTAAAACCCTTTGCATTCCAAGTTTCTTTTGAGTGTCAATAGAAATTGAAAAAAATCTTAAAGGGAATTATGAAATAACCATTTACATATAACAAACCCTTTGCAACCAATTGGAACCCATTGCCAACCCATTGCAACCCTTTTATAAATGAAATCTGTACAAAATGTCTTGAAGGGAATTTTCTCAAAGAGAACTTTCTTTAGTTACACACTCCCATCTTCATCTCAAGGCCTGCTCTAGCTGCAGTCATTTTAGTATAAATGTCTGGAGTACTGTGCAAGGAATCAAGGCTTATGATTGCTTAAATTTAGGGTTACAATAAAAACCTAGAGCAGTGCTACAATCTAGTAAAGGATAGATATTAAACAATGCCTATGGGAGCACACAATATTCCCACTTCCACACCCCTCAACTCTACACTTCCTAAGCCCCTGAAGCCCCCAGTGGTATACCAGAGGTGAAAAAGGATGCAGAATTACTTATTTTCTTTCTTCTTTAGCCCTCTCTTTTAAAAATCTAAAAAAAGAAGGTTGGGGAATTTAAAAAAAACAAAAAAAAAAAAACAACAACATTGCAGACCTGCTCTGTTTCCCATTCACCCTTTCTAACCTAACATAAAAATGCCCCATATTGGCATACTCAAAACATTTCTATTGAAAAGGGGTATGAAAAGAAGATACCCATAAGAGCAGAAAACTGACCAGAAAACCTGACACAAACACAAACTGTACATATAAGCCACCCTTTGGAAGCATAGATGACCCATATTGCCAAATATTTGTCACATTAAAAGGCACTTTAAAAGAAAAGACAAAAAAACTTACTTTGAAAAAGAACTTGAAATTAAAATTTAAGTATTGAATACATACTCCTCAGATAATTTTAATTTATTATTGCTTACTATGTTACAAAACTTTGAATCTTGAATGGAATATGTGAAGCCTCACAACTACAGATCCTTTACAGATCAATTAATTTTCAATTCATCTTTTTCTTTGGTCACTTTTGGTCAGAATGGAAGTATGGAGAATTGCAAACCACATAACCAAGAAGAAACCAGGGAGTCAGGGGTGGGGTGCTGGTGGAGGGGGGTGCTGAAACCCCACTAAGTTAAGAGAATATTAAGTTGCTATAAACAAATTTACACATTGCACACCCACATTATTTACTTCAATGTCTTTAATATAGAGGTTTATTTGCAGTGATGTGGTACAAATACTGATTTTTCTTCAAAAATAAAATAAAGTAATATATTTCACTTGAAAACTCTTCCTAAAGACAATAGCATCTGCTGCACACAAACCCAATCAATGGGGTATTTTGTTGCAACAGGACAAAACCTGTTTTCACAGCTTTAGGTACCACTTACTTGCATATAACATTCCAAAACAATTTTTCTAGCACTTATGGTTTGCAAATAAACAAATATTTAAAGTATTGCTCAAAGCTTTCACTTTGTCCTACATTTCAATCCATCACCTTTTAAGTAATAAATTTTCCCTAATTTTACACAAAAGTTGTTTCAATCTTTATGAATAATCTGGCAGTTTGCTGTGGGAAAAACAGCCCAGTGATGCACAACTGGGGAAAAAAAGATGATGCACAACTGGAAAAAAAAAAGATGTAGATGCTGCAAGATTTATTCCAGAGGGTTAGCAGTTAAGGCCTGGAACTTCATACCTAGCCAATGTAAGAATTGCTTGTAATTTTATGTGCACATTTTGCTTTTCAAGAAGCTGTCTGGTGTCAGCTACTAAGGACCATGCAGGACCCTCTTCATTCTGCTGAGCACCATGTGAATGAATGCCCTATTGACTGTAATGCTTAACAGAATGTTTGTCTTGAACTTTTACATACCCATTTTATTAAATTGGCAATAAAACTCTGTTTTTACAAGTATTCCACCATTTTGATTCTTCACCACATTTATACAATTGAGTTAAAAGCACGGACTTCCTATACATGGACAGAGCATACTGTACGATACATTGTCGCTACCATTCATGTGAGAAAAAGCACACCAAGATGGCCGTCTGCTATGGTTTTGTGTGAAAGTTGGACTTGCTCAAGTATATATCTTTTTTTGACAAAAAAGTTGAAATATTTTTAAAATATGGCAAGGTAAGGTCAAAATCACTACACTTATTGCAGGAATATGATATTTTTTCCCATTCAAGTTTAACTTTTGCTTATAATATTACAAAATCGTCAACAAATAGACGATTTATAGCTTCACGGCGGCCATCTTGGTGCGCCTTTTTTGTTTCAGTCAATGGCGACCATCTACGGGTACGACGTACACCTTATATGCTCTGTGCATGTATATAAGTCCGTGGTTAAAAGTAACTAAAAATAACCTGTCATCATGGTCTGATGTTGTGCTTTACCACCATATGGATAAAAGGTCACTAGTCTTGCATCTGTGTGGAATTGTGCTACACTATCAAATTATTAAATTTGCATTCAACAATATTTAACCCAGAATTAACGTTACTTCTCTTCAAGATCTCTTGACTCTGAATAATAATCACTCAAAAAAGAAAAGTAAAGTGCTGGAACAACAGGCTAATATTCCCTATTTAGCTCTGATTGCTTTTTAAAGGGAAGTTTAAGCAAAAGTGTAATTTTCACATGTGAAAGAAGAACCAAATCTACACAGTGTGGTGCAATTTCCATTCGAATTGAACATGTATGTCTCAAGATATCAGCAAATAAAGTTACTAGCTTTGTGTTTCAAAGTGATCTTGAGGGCAGCAGAGATTTTATCACTTCCTCACACTGACAAGGAATGCTTTTTATTTCCCTTTGTTTTTTGAGACTGTTGTGTTGACCTTGATGTTTATAGGAATAGAACCTCCCTGTGGGGATTGCAAACTTTGAAAAGTTCTCATGCCACTTATGCAATCACATTTTCATAATATGCAGCTGCTAAGGAGAAAATATTCTGTAAAGTTTAAAGAAAAAGAAAAGACTGTCCATTAGGCTAACTTGCCCGATACTCTAAAAACCTAGATTTCAAGGCCTTTTTTCTGGGCAATTGCAGATAGGGTGCCAGAAGACTCTACTGTATGAAGATATAGCCTATGACTACATAAGGGATCTTCGTTCTGTTAACTCAGTACAGTCAGTCAATAAGCAGAGTGGTCACTGGTCAGTGGAATATGAGAGCATTATTTACACTGTTGCTATATGGAGAGCATCGAGCTAGATTTCTTCATGATGAATGCAGGGATATGATGTGCTTGATGCTTACTTCAAGTTCACTGTTTGTTGGAAATATGACAGCTTTACTTGCTCATATCTTGAGAACCACAAGTCGGATTTCAAAATGCTTAGAATGAGTACCCCTCTAACATATTACAACTTGATATGATTGTAAACCCTTCTTTTAATATGGATCAATTTAACTTATAAATCATCTTTTGACATCCCACAAAAGTCTTTCAGTGTATTAGAAAAAATGTGTATATAATGAACTGGAATGTTGCTTAGACCTTTACAGCCCACACACTTATCACAAATGAGATAAATATTAATCTCCCTACTTTTTATTCCATAACTAAGACTGTGACCATAGCCAAAGCAAAACAAGAGTATACTTTGCCTCTTGTTTTCCATATAAACAAAACTATCTGTGACCTAATTTGCATCTTTTTGAAATTTTCAAGTCAAAGAGATCAAAATTTCACTAATTTATTTACCCAAAAACTTAACATCGATGTTTATTATTTTGAAGGGATCAATATGATCATAGACTTTTGAATTTAAAGTTTTATTTCGCTGGTTGAAATTGTAAGCTCATTTTTACAAAGTCCTGCCTTGGATCTACAGAGAAGAGCCATGAGGCAAAACTAAGGGAATGCTCCTGAAAGGCTTCAATCTGGAAAGTACACAAACTAAACTGAGCAAACGCTTGACCTTTAGACCACCTTAGTTACAGCATAATGACCATAGGTCTAGCGATGATAGTTTTTGTCCATGACTGGCTTAAATATGATTTGTACCACATTCAAAATGTAAGCACAAAAGTATCTATGCATTTAATATACACAACAGAACTCCTTATTTAAATGTCCAAATGTGAGGGAAGTTCTTATTTAAAAATCTGCTTATCATTCTTTGGACTGGATAGTAAGCATGATATCACTTCGAGGAAGCCATACAATTTCAACTTTATGTGTCATGTACACATTTACAGAAAGTCCACATAAAGTCAATTTAAACGTGACATGAGATCACTGTTTGAGCTTTAAGTAATCACTTCCTGAAACTGTTTTGAATGTTCGTTTTCATTGGTGTACATTTATATTGAATATTCATAAACGTGAATGTATCAATTGAATATTTATGGTTATGTATGTGAACAGTATTACTACAATTACATTAAGGTAGTCTTTATGGTAGGTTTAGGGAAAAATAGAAATGGATACATACAGATATGAGGAAGTCTCTTTCATTACTTCACTTTGTGTGTAGTATGGAACAGGTTAGGGTTAATGGTAGAACACATGGGAGGGGGAAGAAAAAGAGGGGGGGTGGATCAGATGGCCACTGCCCTCAATGGACCACACTTCAATATGCTAGCGTCAATGTATTTAGTACATAAAACCATGCCAGATGGCCTATGTAAAACACTTTAAGTATAAGGAGGTTAGAAGAAGGAAAATTCATAATTCATAATATAACTTAAAGACACAATATCTCCATTCAAGAATGAGGGCAGTATTCATCTTATGCTTCTATCTTCTTTGTTCACCTTTTATGTAGGGCTGCCACGATATTGCGATATCGCGATATCGTCGATAAAGTTTTGCCCCGACGATATCGACCAATGTTTTGTCAAGATGTGATATTGCAGCAAATCAAATAAATGACTAAACCACTGTGAAATCCCTATTTTTATTGTCTTAAGTCAGTAACCTAAAATGATCATAATTTATGATGTCACAAGAAATGAAATCTGTACTTAACCCACCACAAGAAAACATGATATAAAATCGGAAGCTGTTTCAAAATGCATACAATGAATACTGTAACAGCTCACATACGTTCTAGACTTGTGAAGAGTTCTGCACAATCAATATTGCTACATGCACGCACATATAATCAATCTCCCCTCACTTTTGGTATGAAATCAGTAGTGGCTGCATGCTATATAAAGCTGTTTTGCTTCCTTGACGCTGATGGAAAATGTTTAGACTAATGCGCGATATCGCGATATCGTCGCAGAAATGCTGGCGACATCGATAAATGAAAAATGGTTATCGTGACAGCCCTACTTTTATGTTTCAAGGCCTTTGATCACTTTGCACCAGGTCAACTCAAGCTGTATTCGTTGACAAGGTTTATTCTTCCATTTTTTCTGCTCAATGAAAGCCACTTTGGATATGATCTTGGGTAGCGCATCATTACCTAGAAAACACAACATCTAGGTCATCCTCCTCAGAGTCTGGATTGTCATGATATTCATATCCGTTGCCTAGCAACCTTTTTTTGCCAAAATCCTTAAGTCCTACTCTGTCACTGTATTCCTCATCATCCATGCTGTGTGTATCAAGCTGAAAGAAACCCTGTTTCTCTGGTGACTGTCGGTCTGGCTGACAACACTTGCATAGACATATCAATAAAAAGATAGTCATGGCAAAGGTGGTTGCTATGGAAACAATGAAATATACCAATTAGACTCTCACTTTTCATTTTCAATGACCATTTCTTTATGACTAAAAAAAACACAACACCACTTAAAGGAACATTTTGATAGCAAATTTTTCTCCTTTCACATCCAGCATAAGTCACAGTACTATTTGCAGCCTCCCATGGTACAAGCAACCAAAGAATCACAAAAACTAGCTAGTGGCTCCCAATTATTCCCGACCTTCGCTTGCCTGAGAAATATGTCAAAAGGGGAAACAGGCAAAGGGGGAGCATGCATCACCCTCTTATACAGATAATTACTGAATGAGTATTTTCTTTGCCTTGTGCACTAAATACTATAGCAATCTTGGTGAGCTCAGTCACAAAGCAACTGGAAGGCCCCTCTTTAAGGAAGGGGAATAGCTGTTAAAATATTTTTTAAACTGCCCTCATGCGTGGTAGCCTGCATAGTGCCTATGTGGCTGCAGTGCCCTTAGGCTGTTGTCTCTAAGAGCCTGCCGGCAATAGTCAAAAGATCCTTTCAAGGAGCCAAAGACTTGATGGCTTTAATATTCATGAGCACTCACTACAATTGGTCTATTCTTTAGGTATGTGGTGCCCAATGACTCTAAATCTTTGCAATGCTAACTTGACCACAAAGTCGTTAAAACCAAACAAAAACATAAGCTATTTACTACTGTTAAAGCTTCTGATTTGGATAGGAGTCTTGGCCATGGGTAGTCTCTTACAGAGAGTGACAGCTTTTCATCAAAGATTTAGTTTAAAAGCTGACAAATAATGTTTGAAAACATCGAACTGTCTTTTCTCATGGCTGTGTGCTAGGTTGTTAGAAATTAGTCGCTGTAATGTGTGTATGCTTGCACAGTACCATACAACACCAGTACATAATTACATTGAACGCTGTGACTTTGTGTACTGTTGCACGACGGTAGCAGTGTTTCTCTTTAAAATAAACATTTAATAGCCTTGCTTCAACCAATCCATGTACAGTTAAGTAAATGAAGTTTGCATTGGATTTCTATGCAGAAATTGGTTTTTTGCGATGAGCTGAATGAAAAGGCTTCGTCCCCTCCCAGGCTACCCTCATGGCGACTATGTCAGCAATAGAAAGATAAGGCTTAGAGACTGAAATTAACTAACCTTTAGCACTAACTTATAACAGTGCTTTACCTTAAACAAAAGTTTTCTTTTACCCTGTATGCACAAAAATAAATGTATTAAAAACATTTTCAGTGAACATAATTTATAGAACAAATGGTACATCTAACCTGCCACACCAAACATTAACAGGAGCGATTCTTTCATGAAATCTTTGTTTTCGTCTTCTAGCGTGATTTCAACATTGGTGATCCCTGTCGTCTTTATCTTGATAGTTTTCTCAACTGTACTAAAGCCTATATGGCTCACTGTTATATGGTAGCTGCCAGGGGCTATTAACTTGAACAATTCACCATTGCCACCAGCAACAAGGTGTCCAGGGTAGTCTTTGATTTGGATGAAGGCACCTGGAATCGGTCGACCTTCAGGTGTGTGGACATAAATTATCACCTGATTTGCAGCCTGAAATATGTCAAAAAAAGAAAGAAAACTAGAACCACAAGCTTTCCCATTTAATTATTTAGATAATAATAAGAAATGAGAGCATTGTGCAAGGTGAAAATCCTTAAAGCCAAGAATAAGATTAAAAAGCCTGAAAAAGTCCCAAGAAAGAAGAGAATACTCGTGGTTTGGTAGAAAGTGTTGTGGGAGCAATCTATGGTGCAACTGGTCAAGGATTGGTCAAGATTGATGATTAAGATGATGAAAAACAGCAGAATTTTCAGAAATTACACACACGTATTACGACAATGACCCCAAAGTAGGAAGCAGGTAGGTTACTTAACATCCTCTTTGAGTAGCGTTACCAAGTGTTTACAATAATTTCAAAGGTACATTGTAGACGAAGGACATTACCTCTTTAATGATAGAAATGAGGGCAGCCTTTTGTTTCTTCCAGTTGTTCCCAAGGACCATCAATTGGGTATCTTCCTGTACTGATTGGCAACAGTCTACCATTAATGAAAGCTCAGGACAATTGAGTTGGTGGTAATTGTAACTCTGAGGATGGAAGAGCTATTGTTAGTGGTATTTGAGTCATTTACTTCGTATTTCATATATAACTAACAAACTTTAACCTTCAAAATGATTACACTGCTCCATGCTGATTATATTCTTTAACAAAAATATATGCTCTTAAGATACTCCTTAAAAAACACCATTGCTTGTGGTCTCTTGTAAGAGAGCAAAGGTAAAAATCTTCAGGAGAAAAACCAAGGACCTCCTTCCCTATGCTCTTAGTTTGACAGGGTCTAGTTGTGGGAGGGTGGGATTAAATGTCTGAATAAGGGGTGAGGGAGGTGAGATAAATAGATTTAATACATCATTTCCCTTACTTATTCACTTAAATTGGTTGGTCAATTTTTTATCATTGAGGTGGTAATTTTTTTCACTGTTGTTTTCTGTCTACATATTGTGGATCTTAAATACTTCTTTTCATTTAGTATTTGCTGTTTATTAATTACATTGCATCTGTTTGTCTATAATTGTGATCTAATAAATATACAATTAACCTTGAAGGGATTTAATGGCAATTATTCATCACCTCAGACAGCTGCAATTCTTCTAATCATCTTCTTCTAGTCCTTTCTACAACTTTCTTTAACTCATCTTTATCTAGACACAATTTTATAGTTTTTTGTTTAGGGGCATACCATGGTAAGTAAACAAGCTTGATCAAATCACCCTCAGTACATGATGTATGATATGAACTACTCTGCACTTTCTGAATTTGTTGTGAGCTAAAGAACTGTGAAAGTAAAGAATTTCTCTAGTCTATGTACCAGTAAAATTGTAGTTGGGGGTGGGGTGATACAGTGACTGCCTTGAATAAAGTTAAACATGAACATGATGAATTGCTGTCACATCAACAATCAATTTTAAAAATACATGACCACAATCTAAAATAGGTGACTGAATATTACTTACAGCCATAGAATGACCACCAGAAGCTGCTCCCTCTAGAAATAGAAAACAAAAAATACATATTCATCGACAGGAACACAAGAAATGCATATTCATCAACATGAACACAAAAACCACACAGATTCATTAACAAGAACACAAGCAACAAAAGAAGAAATTTGAATCTACTTAACTCTTTCTGATTTAGTTTACGCATTTACTTTGATTTACGCATTTATGTTTCACCAATGATGGGTGGAAGCCACTGAGACCATGAGGAGCAGGGGAGGGGACACAGGGTTTCTTGGTAGAAGCATCATCCTCCTGCTTGCAGCTTCAAATTCTAATAAAACATTTACACCTACCGGGGATGTTATTGGTTGTTTCCATATCAGGACAGGGATTATCCATGTTTACACCAGTATCAAGGTAGTATTGCTTTGATAAACTGTCCATCAAGGCTTGATCTGCTGATCTAATGTTACCATCTATAAAACAAAAGAAGCAAATAAAAACACAAATATGAGGGAACTTTGACAGAGGCTGCTGGCTAAAGAGAAAAATAATTATTCCATTTCATTCCATTTACTTACTCTGTAACACTTAACAAATTTTATCATTTTAGGTAATAAATACTTACAATATAACATTCTGATTTTTATGAGTTTTAAAGCTCAGAAAATGGAACAACTCCACTTAAAATGAAACAGTTGGCAAGTGTGTTTTAGTAACATGACAAAGGGTTACTGCAGGAAGTGGCAATATGCATAGGTTAACTGGAGGTAAAAATGATTAAAACAAAACTTACCTTTCATAGATATCGCATCTGAGCCACCGTAGAGGGCAATACTTAATGAAAATGGACGGGAACTACTCCATGACATCAAGGCTGTAGTTTCTGGTTGCTGGGTAGATTTAGTTGACGTACCTGAATCTGTATTTAAATACAATCAAATAAATCGGGCTTGTAATCTAACATTTAAATCATTTCAAGAATTAGCTTCCCTAGAATGACCCACTATAATCAAATTTCCTACATTATTTAATGGCTGTATGTTATTGCTACAAGTATCTTCCATAAAAATGTACTTGAGAGCTCAGCTACATTTGTGACAGCTTTAGACTACAAAATTGGTGGTTTAATCTCATATCCCACTTAGACAAAAGACATTACAGGGAGCATGTTAACTTGTAAAGGGTCTGAGTTCATGAAAAACATTACGCGTGCGGCTCGGTTACTTGCCGTTTGGTCTACCCCAGGAAAATGAAACGATATTCCCAGTGTCACGTGTCACACCAAATCTGCCTTCGCTATATTCTGGGTGTCACATGATCAACGAAGACACCAAATCTGCCTTCGCTATCTTGGAAAAGTGTTTTCGAAGATAGCAAAGGCAGATTTGGTGTCTACATTGATCACGTGACACCGGGAATATCATTTTATTTTCCGGAGGTAGACCAAACGGCAAGTAACCGAGCCGCATGAGTCATGAGACCAAGCTGAAACAACTTCTTAGTGCAACTAATACAGCATTTATACATAACTTTGTCATACTTTGGAGTAGAATACAAAATGGCTTAGGTTAGGTTAGATTCAGTTTTATGGACCAGTTTCAAACCAATTGGTTCAAGTTGAGTCAGCCACAGTCTTTTGTTCAGTTGTGACTCACTGGCTTGTTTTCCTTACTCCATTGCTTATGCTGAGCACCAAGCACAATGACAGTAGGTGCTTGCATTAAATAAGTAATACATATTTCTGGTTGACATGAAAGCATTGTGCTATTCAAGCCATTTAGTTTAGGAATAATATGAGCTACACCTGAGTGTTGCTTCTAGGCATTCAAATCCATACAAAAGACATTACAGGGAGCATGTTAAGGTCTGAGGGCATGAAAAAGATAAAGTTGGGTATTTGATGAAAGAGCATAAAAACCCTGAAAGTAGCTACAATCAAAACTCACCTGGAAAATCTGTATTAAGTAAAATATCATTTGCATTTCCTCCTCCTGCCGTTCCACTGTTACAGCTTTCTGTAGAGATGCTATCTGGGTTTGCATTGGGTAGTAAATGAATTGTTACAGTATCTAGCAACTGAACAAAAGACAAAAACAAGAGGCCAAAGGTCAGCTTTTTTAATTTTTACATAACAATTTGACACAAAAGTTTAGTTATTTCATAAGTGTGTTTTGATGAAATTTGTATTCAGCTACCATCATACCTCACCCTCTTAAAATTGTAAGTCATAAGAAATTGAAAGAACCCTCAGGGAAATATGCTGGTTTTTGTGACCACATTCAGTGACTGAAATGACCTAGTTCTTGAAGTTCTTAACTCACAACCTTTAACCTCACAATTGACCAATGCACACTAACAGACTAGCAGACCTGCTGTGATGGGGCTGCACTATGATAAGACAACTCCTCTTTCCTTTTCAGGCAAAATCACTGGCAACTGCTGATTGTCAAGACGTCCACTGTTGTAGTTTCCATTTTGGACGTTCATGTTTCACAGGATAACAGGATTTAAAAACTTGATGTAAAACTGCCAGTCAGCTACTCAATAAATAAAGCTTTTGAGTTCCAAACACTCAATAAATACTGAGGTTCAAAATTTTTTCATACTTTTTAAGTCTGACATGGGAATATTTACTACTAAAAAATAAATATTTTATACAAAACAGCCTTCACTTTTACAAGATCACAAAGCATAAAAACATACTTAACATGTTACGCAGAACCCAAAGCCTAAGTTTCAAGTTTTACATCGCATGGCAATTTTTCCAGACCAAAGACTCAAAATTCAAGAATTTTCATGACCACAATAAAGGCCAATTTTTTTGCATGGGAACCATATTTCAATATTATTTGTTCTATATGTAAGTACAGGTTTCTTCAAGAACAATGCTTTAACAGTATCTGATAGACCTTTATGCATTGACGACACACTGACATCATCCTTGGGGGCAAATCAATGGAACATGTGGCCTAACTCATTATAAATTTGCCCTGCACCAGTAGCAGACTATGTGCGTATTTGACTGGTCGACAAATCAGCTGTCTGCTCTTGTCATTATTGGTTTATTTTTCCCCCAAAGGAGAGCATAATTTTTGCTCAGTCTGTGACATCAAATGCATAAAGTCTATTGTCCTCACCTCAGTAATTTCATCATCCTTCTTGTATGACTTCAGCAGGAAATCTGCCAAACCTAAAAGATATTCTTGACCTGATTTCTCATTACCCATAATGCCACTGATAAACTTGATCTCTGGGACACCAAACCTATGTTTACCTGGGTGCCTACTTATTTCCAGTGCATATATATCTCTACCTCCAACAGATTTTCCAATGCTGAAAGCAAAGAATACAAAAATAAATCTAAACCAGTTCTTCTCTCTACGCATCTTCAGAAAATCTCAAACAGATTAAATTATTTTTCCACGTATTAGTGGTGGTAGAATACAAATAAATCACATTTGTCTGACTACTGTTGGATCATAAAACAGTCTTGGTTCCAAAGTGGGCAAAATGACAACTCAGGCCTGACCTAATCCCTTACTTTGCCTAATCATGGGTCATGATGGTTTATTCACCAACAGATGACAACCAAATGCAGCATATGTCTCAAATAAAGCTGGAGTTTTATAACAATTGCTCACTGAAATTTCATTGACATTCTTTCATTCAAACATTCCAGCCCCACTCTGGTTGGTCACTCCAATTTTGGCCTTTGGTTCATGTCTTATGAAGTCATTTGTATTTTCAATGAAAACCACAAACTGTGCGAATCAATATACAAATTAGACCAAGTCCCCAATTTCATTTAACTCATTACAGGTGATGTGCTGAAATTCACTTGGAGGAACAAAAAGACAGGAGAAGGGCTGAGAGTAAACTTGTTAAAAAATTTTCTGTATTTGGTGAAAAAATAGAGCATTTATATTTCAATGTTCTCCATTGACATCCAAGAAGTGCAAAATATGACCATTTTGTGCTTGCAATTCATTTGATGCCAGCTCAAAGGTGAACACAGTCCATACAAACATGTTGCCATAGGTTCACCCTCAATTTTAAGGCAACAGGATTTCCATCATGAGGCTGAAGGGGGAATTTTGCTCCCTCCTTCCAGAAGGAAGGTAAAATCCCCCTTGTAATGTCCATAAATAACAAAGCAACTTCAGTATCTTGGTTTCATATCAACGAAGAAGACACCTTTGCTACAATGTTTGAATATACATGAATAAACAGACTTTAAAACCCTCAGATTGCACCTTATAGGGGCCTTAAAGAAAGCTTTGCCTCCCCCCCTCAACATTCCTGTAACTCTGGTCCAAAGCACCATAAATTTAGATCTCGAGTTGGCAGTAATAAGTTCCTTTCCCCTCTTTTGAGTTTCTGGTGGAATCCCCAAGACAACATCATTGTTTATGTTAGCCTGACGTCTGGGACCGATTTCACTTACAATAATTTTAGCCATCATCCCTAAGTCGCTCGCTCCCTAACTGGAAATTATTGCTAGTAGCGATAGCGATGAATATGGGGTTTCACTAAACCCATGGCAAACAACATAACTTAGGGATGAAAAATTGATTGCTATAGTTTAGTGAAATCCTTTTGAAATATATGTTGCTTAATTGCGATCAATTGAAGATGGACTGCAAGGTTAGCGATGATGGCTCAACTTCAGTGAAATTGGCCCCTGACCTACCCTCTATGGATTGGACCAAAACCTGATGTGTAGTGGACAGTAAAATGCTTAGGAATATAAGAACAGAGCCTCAAAAATCAACAATACCATAATATTGAACAAATCTGCTTTCTCATTTTCCTTTAAATATACAAAAGTAGGACACAGGTCTGAAGTATATGATCCCACCTTGTTAGCATGGTTCGGTCTGGATACTTTGCAGCATAATGTTTAAGTAGGGCCTCCATGTCAGTGTAATTATGGTATGTGTCAATCCTTGTTGCCTTCTCCAATTCAAAATTTACCTCCTGAAAAGACAAAACAAAAGTACCGTGTAATGTTATCCATATTTTCCATTTCATGCAATTTAATTCTCCACCCCACCCCATTGAAAAAGTGATGACAAAGAAACATTTTATCATTTATAAAAAAAAATTCTTTACCTCTTTAAGATATCACACATACTCTAAAGTGGATCAACCCTTTACAGACATACATGATTCATTTATTTATTTCATCTATACAAGTAAAAATAGAAATCATATGGTACATGGAAGATTCAATAGCATCCATACTCTAACAGATGGTTACACTTGCACGTTTTGGATTTTACAATGAGTGTAATACCTAAATGCTTGTAAGGAAGAGCCACCCCCCCCCCCCCCCCGTGAAAAAAACAAAACAAACACAAAACAAACCCTTGACATACACCCCTGACCTACACCAATGAGTACGATCTAGGAAGACATCTTGAAAAACTACCACAACTTTTAAACAAGAGGGCAATCCACTGAATTGCATATCTCATCGCTAACACGTGCGCAAGTTGGCTACAGAACTTGAACTATGTATGAGCTAAAAGTTTTATCTGTGCTGAATTTTATGCTACAGTAGAATGTCATTGACAAAAAATTACCTACTAAAACTCCATGCCACAATCTTTAAGTCCAAGGGAAGCGATTTTTTTCGTTCCAGGGGACATAAGTTTTTTTAGTAAGATAGCGAGGGGAAAGAATATGGCACAGACCAATCAAGTTCTTGGAACAGGCGCACCCCTTATTCCAAAAAACATCATTTGGATATTTAAATTCTGACACCGGATTATATAAGAACTGGAGAAATAGGCTACCCAACCTTTGTAACGCTTGCCCTTTTAATCCAGTTGGCCTATCTAAGATTTTGGAACAAATTTATTTTTTAAGATGCTGTTATCCCCTTTTTACACTAAACTGATACGATTAGATATGGATGCAACGATAATAAAAGTAAGACGCTTTTGGGGAAGCTTTAGACAAGTGCGTAATCGTTATTATTTAGGCGCTAGCTGGGCGTATTCTCCATTTTGACGCGACGGCAAACTTCATGTGTGTCCAGCTGATATGCACATCAAGTGCGTCATAATTAAAAAACTGGGCGTGTGCGCGATGTTGAACGTGTGGCGTTTGAAGATTTCCGGGCGACGCACAAACCTTTTCTGCGTACTGGCCTGTGGCCAATCCTAGCCCCTGGCAAGGAAATTGTCCCTTCCTTTTTTTTTTTGGATGCTCCAGAACTGCCAAGTTTTAAGGGCACCAATATGTAAGATAGAGGCCCTATGCCTAACCTAATGTTAGTCACCCACAGTTTCATATCTTGGGTTATAACTCTAGCCTATGAATGGCGTAGGTTTAGCCCCAGACGTAGCCTACATACTGTTAACCAGCTTGAGATTTCAAGTCTAGCCCTAGGTTTGACTTCAACTTTCATACTACTAGGCCTAACAGTTACAGCAACCTTGGAGTGAAAACAACTGTCTGCATACACCATATGAGAACACTCTAGATATAAGGGCCATCAAAGTGAAGTGCGAGCAGGAACTTAAAATTTTCACTGCAGCATACAAGCTAGTGAAAAAAGAATTTGAGACTGTTACTACGAAGTACTAACCTAGGAGTCTAGCTTATTTATATTAATTGATGAAAAATAGGCTAGTTACAAAACATTAAAGTGGGGATGACACGGCCAAAGTAAGTTCCTCGGTAACTGTTCTTTGGGTACACCTTGACATAAAGTGAATGATTTCCCTACTAAATTATGTCCATAAATACTGAAAAACGACATTTTGAATTCCCAATTACAGGCCAGGCTCAGACCATTTAAAATTCGAAAGCGAAAAAACGTATGTGAACGCGTCTCAAAATGGTGACGTCATTGGAGGCACCGTTAGCAACACTGTACCAGAGAGCTCACAATCATCAAATCATGTGCATGGTAACGCGTGTTAGCGCAAACATAATTGCAAACACCGGTGCTCCGATAGCAGTGAGCGTACTGTGCAGTGACTGCTTAGTATTCGCAATAGCATCTTAATCAAACAGCTCATACAGTAAAGATGCGCTCGTAGTGGGGACGCGCTTAAGTGTGGTCTGCCCATACATATTCATAGCTGTTCTTTATAGCAACCGAACCGCGTCTTCCTTGCACAAAAACAGAACTATTTTTACCCGCGCGCATGCACACGCGAACACATTGGCCAATGATTTGCTCCGAATCCCCACCATGATCCGCGCCTTTCGCTCTGTATGTTGGACTCTGTATTGTGATGTAATTGTTTTCATGAGGTTGCTAAGATAAGATAACTTACATTACATTAGGTCCACATCTAGATGTGCACCGTAGGGTGGGATTTGTGCCGCCAATTGCGTCATAAAAGTCAGGTAAGCTGTTGCGGCATTTTTCGAAATTGGATTTTGAACGCAGTTTTCCTTCGAATATCATTTATGCCGAATTGTACGGGTTTTAATGGGGTGTGAAATGATATTTGTAAAATACTGTATCTAATCTTGCAATACACAAAAGTTTTCTTGGCTGTGTTATGCCCACTTTAACCTTTGACAATCTGTAACATGAACTATGTCCTTGGTTGCCATGACAACCACACATATCGGTACAACTTACAGTATCATGTCTAGGCTATTACACTTAAACTTTCAGATTTGTGGGATGCGTTCGTTAAGAGTTAAAGTGAATACAAAAAAAAAGTATTTGACCCCCCGTCACGTGACCTTTGACCTTGGTTGCCATGGAAACTACATATTTTGGTAGAACTAGTCTACCCTATTATACTTGTGAAGTTTTATGTAAAATGAAGGTTTTCTTTTGAAGTTTTAGTACAAAATAGGAAAAAAAAGTGTTTTTCTGCAAAATGTGACCTTTGAACTTTTCTTCCGAGGGTCTGGGAGACACAAGTTCCCACCCTGGGGTACCCACCTACCAATTTTGAAAAGAATCGGTCCAGCCCACTAGGAGGAGTTTGAGGGACAAAAACATTGTTTTACGAACAAATTATCACTTGGAATTTTTTGTTCCACTCTACCACTTGACCTTTGACCTCTGTTGCTATTGCAACCACATATTTTGGTAGGTCTAGATGGAATCATCATATGTGTAAAGTTTCGTGTCAGGAGAACGTTTCGTTTTGGAAATATAGCAGAAAATGTGATTTCACTAAATTTGACCTTTGACCTGTAACCTTTGACCTTCACTTCCGGTTGTGTATTAAAAATGCAATTGTTCCACCTGAGGTACCATCTTACCAAGTTTAAAGAAAATCGGCCCAGCAGTTTACAAGATATTAGGAAAACAAAATTGGACACACACACCAACACACACACACACACACACACACACACACACACACACACACACCCACCAACACACACACACACACACACGGACAGGTTTTGACCCCTCTCTCAGCCATGGACCTTCAGTCACCCCGGGGTACTTCACCATGGGTTAGACCTTGAGACTAGTAACCTGGGAAAATTTACCATTACCATGGTAACCATTGCGATTTAAGCTGGCATTGCCATATATAGCCCCATAGGCAAAGTGACTACAATATCTCATCCTCCTCATGGAGTGATGAGATAATAACATCATCACAGGAAAGAATTTCTGAAGTGAAAAGACTTTCTATTTTACCTTGAGATATATTTTGGTTTTGTTTTTAATAAAATATTTTTCAGGTGACAAAACACTCTCAAACGAATGCACTACTATATATTCCAGAATAGATAGACATACATTATAGCATTATTGCACCAATCCCACTCACAAACCCCTTTGGGTTTGGAGTTGTAGATATGCCCAGAGTCCATACCTGTCATAAGAGGTGACAACAGGGAATTAAGAACTTGAACCATACTTGGAAGATACTGTAGCTAATTCCATAATTGTCTTGCTTACCTATATCGAACTGACACCAGATGGGGGTCTAATGACACACTGACATTAAAGTTATACACATATATATATATATATATATGTAATTGAAAAATGGTCCACGTGTATTCCAATAAATAAGATGAAAACATGTAAAAAACAACTCATAATTGACGAAATAGGAATACTGGTTAAAACATTTATTGTTGAAATTTTCGATCCACCTAGGATCGTCCTCGGCAACTTATAATATATATATATATATATATATATATATATATATATATATATATATATATATATATATATATATATATATATATATATATATATATATATATATATATATATATATATATATATATATATATATATATATATATATATATATATATATATATATATATATATATATATATATATATATATATATATATATATATATATATATATATATATATATATATACATATCATTTTAATGTCAGTGTGTCATTAAACACATTAACCCACCCTCATTTTACCAATTTTATGCATGAACTGTCCATATATAAATGACATTCACCAGAATCTTTATTATATCCTACCGTTATATCCTTCACATTGATTGTCCTTGTCTGGGTGAGGCACCCCAATGAAGATACTTCTAAACTGACAGGACCTGGAGGTAGAATCTGATGAAATCTGCCGGTTTTCTGATTTACACGAAAGTTGCGGTTGTGTCCTGGAATCTGAATTTTGGGAGCTTTATTTCTTTTGACTTCCTTTGTGAATGTTATGTTTCCCACAACACCTGACAATGAAAGAAAAACATCAAGTCAACATACTTTAAGTTGATAATGAAAAAAGAAGTTAGCCTAGGTAGCTATCTGCTTCTGCCAAAAGGTGCAATTGGTTTTAGTAGCAAGCATAAAACCAAGTGGAGGTGGGAAAACTACAGTGAACCAGGGGAAAAAAAAACCTAGACAAAGATTTGAACCCATAAACACGTGAAACACATTGGTGCAAAGCAGCACTCTTCCATTCGACGATCATGAGTTAATATGAAGTCATGGATAGTGTTAGCTAAAACATAAATTAACTACACTCTTCATGGAAAAACAACAGTGAGTGCAGAAAAGTTAGCTGAGTTTGACCATGGTCTCTGATTGAATAGCCTAGACCAGTACCAATCTTAAATTTATAAGACTAAATTTTTTTTAAGCTATGCTGTTTTTCACTTTAACAAGTTAACTAGATAAAACAATAGTTCATACAACTCTTATCTGATACAAGGGTTTTGACTGGAATGCATGGTAGCCAAGCACGACCCTCAGTGCCCATGGAAAAGAGCTAGCAGGAGCCACCCAACCCACTGGTGTCACAAACCCACTTCCTTTGATGGCTCCAACCTCTTGGAAAGTTGCAGGGATAAAATAATACCTTGCATGCACCAACTCCCAGCTGGTTGGGGATGGAACATTGTCCAACCAGTCCAACTGCTTGTTATGTCACCGCTTGTGGGAAGCCAATCTTTAAGGAACTTACCAATCCACATCACTCATTTGTGCAGTATTTTGAGGTACAAGTTTGGGGACAACATGTTTAGGTTAGGGTAACAGAATGAGCTTTTCACACAGAACTTGTGGGTTTGATTCCCAGACTGAGTCATACCAAAGACTTTAAAATCGAACTTACTTTCATTGTATGTCCAGTGCCACATATGGAATGGAGTAGAGAAAACAATCCAGAGCCCCAAAAGTTGTAGGAGCTACAACATTAAACTAGAAGGTTACAAGTTGAGCCATCTATCCTATATAACTAATCTAATTAACTTACCAGTCTGAGCTAGTTCAACAAATGATAGTATTGGTTCTAAGTTGGCATTCCACAAGTTCTCCAACTCTGATGCTGGTGGGTAACTGCAGCATGATATGTGAGCCGTTAGCTAAAAAAGGAGAAAGAGATGAAGGGGAGAGAAAAAATGATTTTTGTTAATTTATTGATATATTGCAGCAATAATAAAGAAGTCAATTAAATGAAGCTAATATTAATAAACTATTTTGAAGTTATCACTGCATATAACTGATTAAAAACATACGGCATTTCCCCTGCCCTGGATGTTACCGGCAACTCCCTGCATGACCTTTTTCCCAAAAACTCACGAGCCAAAGAGCCATGTATCCAAAGCTTTGTGAGGACAAGTACAAACTAGAAGTTGTGAAGCTCACACAACCTGTTTTGTCTGTTAAAAAGAGAAACTCAAAGTTGAACCAAATTGTATCTGTTAGTCTGTTTCCTAAACCTCCTTACATTACAACATAAAATGCAAGGAAGTAAAGAATTGTGAAGACAAAACATTTGTGATTTTGCAAGTAGATCTAGATCTGAAATAGCTTTATGGTGGATCTAAATATCACTGTGGATTTTCTCAAATCATGAAAGCCTGGACTGTGTATTCTTAAAGGCATTAGGCAGTAAGATAAAACTAACAACTTATGTATGGTGTACCTGTAAACTGCTCAGGTAGTGCAAAGTATACATTCAGTTGCACCTATAAATCCACAAGTAAACATTGCATGGCTCTGTACTGATTAAAATAACACACAGAGACTCAAGAAGTTCATACTGTACTATGCTTATTGAACTCAAACAGTTATGTTGGTATTGCTCAATGCTTGGCTTGGCCAATTCATGATAAACTGGACAGAACAGAGTGAAAGGTATCTCTGCAACAGATAAGCAGGGAGGTGTTATTAACACCTCCCTGAGATAAGTTAAAACAGGGTCTGTTGTAACTCCTTGGTTACAACTTATTTGCCCCACACTAGCTGACCACAGCTGATTATGAGACCACCTACACAAGCATACAGTGACAGTACTGTGAATGCTTTGTTCAACCAGGTGTAAAATGAACCAGATTCAATAGCCTGCATATATGTGCAAGATAAGAACTGAACACATAACCAAGCACATTGCTATTATTGCAATAAATAAACAACTAACCACTCAGCAGGCAAAATGAACTCACCCCTAAAAAAACAGCTGTAAAACACAACTTAAATTTCCTATATTAGAATGTAAGTAGGTGGGTATGAATGCTCCCCTCCACAGCAATCATACCCACCAAACTTTCAGCCCCAAATCTCAAAAAATGAGGAACAAGAAGACTTTTGTTAAAAAGTTGACGCCATCTGCCCCATTTGATAACCTCACACATGTGTACATGTGTGAGCTAATAAAATGACATGATTCCTTTTTTGTCATATGGTCTACTCTAATGAAGCAATATTAGGAACACTGGCCTGGTTGGTACTATAAAGTTATCAAAAGCCTTGTATTAAGAGTACTGATTTTAACATTTGAAATGCCTAGTTCTAATGACACGAAATTAAGATGTACATGTGATAAGCCATATTAAAGCAATTAGCAAACAGGGAAAACAGGTAAGACTATATCTTGTACAGTACTGCTAATATTCTAAACTTGAAGCAGTGTATCAATGTCAAAAATGTAACACAGATTGAAGATATTACATTTTTATTCATTACAAAGTTCCAAACACTGTAAAAAATTTGTCAATGAAATGACTGGCAATGTTAAAGAAATGACATGCACATATTTTACTGCACTGTACTGCTCTACAAGAAGCCTATTGAAATGTTACCACAAAACAGGGATGTTTTCTACATGTGTCTATGTTCAAAGAGAGTGTTACTGATGTGTCTCCTGTCAAACATACAACCTGCCTGGATTCTGGGAGTAAAAATTTTTGGGTCATGATATGCAATCACAACGTGGTTAAAGGGTTCAAATATTGAGCTCATCTTACTTAACAAGGGTGTTGCCAATGCTAAATTATTAGGATAATTACTCAGGTTTTACATTTGATAATTCAGCAAAAAGTTAAAATTTGGGTTTTATTTGTATCCCAGCTTGCAAAGGAATTGTGAATAATTTGAAACAACGTCTGGTCACAAAATTTTAAAAACCAAATTTCATAATTAATTACTTCATAAGGAAACATTTTCTTGTATCCAAGGTGTGGGTCTAAAATTGACCATTTATAGTAAGTATATAAAGAAAACTTCTAAGGTCTTGAAAACATGAGGTGTAAAGGCTGAAGGGCTTATCTCACTGCTTCCGCTTAATCAACTGTACACTAACTGTCGGATAACCCTGCCTAGTCAGCTATCTGCTTACTTGACCATACAATAAAGGCCTTACAACAGATGCTTGCTAGCCATTGTATTTCAACAGAGAAGTTAATTTATGCATTTCTTTGAACATGATTTGCAGAGTAGGAATTTTGAGGAAATCTTATCTTAGTGTGCATGTGTGTTTTTTTTTTTTTGAAGTGCAAAATATCCACCAATTGATAGGTGTATATTTGAGTATTGGCAAGACCATAGCACAATTAACCAAATCAATGTTCCCCTTTAAACTTACCATGAAGATTCCTCTTTTGATGTACATGTAGTCCTGTATACTATTATCAATAGGAGATAACTGACTGCCTCTGACAATGCTGCCCTCTACCGTTTTTGAATTACACTGTCCGTCACTGTTAGACATCCCAGGATGCTTAGCGACATACTGTCTGGCAAAATATGCTAAAATGTCATCGTCTTCTGTTTTTCCACCCTTGGTGGTGTCGTAAGTGGAGTATTCTTTATCAAGAGGATACCTTCAAAATATAGAAAACAAAAATTTTGTTTGAAGGATTTAAAAAAAACTAGAGCATCAATGAAGCAGATGCTCATACCTTCAACCAATGTTCCTTCAAATTTGTCTTTACAAGCATGATCATCACATGACAACAAATGAAGTTTAATGACCTAATGACACAAAATCTCAAGCACAATGAAGGCAGCTTCAGCTACATGTCACAAAGGAATGTGTTGCATCATCTCCACTTTTGATAATTGTCCTAACACATGCTGCTAGAATTGAATAGGACGTTTTAGCCAATGTTACCTGAGAAAAAGGTGTCTCTTTGGGTGAAGCTTGTCTCTGTTATTGCGGCGGTTAATTCCATTTAAATAAACCTCATTCCTCATTGCTCTATTGAGAAAATAGTTTTTGAAGGGGGCAAATGCCTTTAATTTTATTGATCTCAAGATACCTGAACAGGAAGTTCTCTGATAGATTCTAGATTATTAGTTGCCAGCTTGAGATGGCTAAAACTTGCTTTTTGCTTCTAGCATCATGAAAGCAATGAATCATGGCCCATTCACGGTACATTCATGGTACCATTCACTAACAGTAAATTAATCATTAGCACTATAAAGTCAACAACATTTATACTCGTATTAATTCCTGGCTTACTTTAATGACATTTAATTATTAAGTACAAGAAAGACAGATTCATTCTACAAGATGTTATCAGATGATCCATGAATCCTAACATGACCTTGGACCTACTTCCAGAATAACTAAACAGATTACAAGCCATACATTATTATGACATGCTATCAAACCTTTCAAACACAAAACTCGTTAAATCACTTGAAATATTCCACAACAAATCTTTAATATACTATATGAGGCCTTGAGAAGCACTTGATCAACAGAACTAAGCAACCACGAAAAACCTACATACGAGCCTACATACCTTCAACAAATCATTATTATCAGTCAGCAAATAGCGTATTAGATTTATTTAAATTGGGTGGCTCGCCAACTCAAGAATTGAGATAAACATTGCAATTTGGATTTTTGGAAGGCCAAAATTAATGATATAATCTCAAACATTCCAAACAGATTTTGACCATGTGGGTGTTTCAGAGAACAAAAACACTAGAAGGTAAAAACAGCTTACCTGACCCACATACCACCTGCCTCTAATGAAAGAACAAGTGAGTACTCCTTGGCATCAAGGAATGTCTTCAAGAATGTCATTTCAGTCCTATTGAGCATCTGGAGGAAAATAAACAGTAACAGTTAGACTCTATACCACATTTTACACCAAGATCCATGTAGCACATTTAGTTAGTACATCAAATTCAACCAGTTTTTTTCCAAACACAGTCTTCTTCATATAGACAAATCCCCTTAGCGCCTGTGTTTAGTGACTGTTGGCAGCCATTAGTGGGGCCCATCAGCCTTAAATTGTCATCATTTATTGTCTACATGAAATTTATACCCTCATATTCAACAAAATTGAAGGAATCAAGATATAATTTAGTGTACAAGCATCCATAAAACAGGTAAGGAAGGAAATTGAAAGATTAAAAGGCAATAGACCCCAGTTATGGCTGACTGAAATCAGACCATCACTTGCTGTTCGGATTCGTCTGTAACAATTGGTTGAAGATAGAGTATCCCAATATTAGACATACAAATAAATGTTTCATGTGTGAGTGATTAACAATTCAATTCAACTTTTCAAAATTTGTAACCAGGCACTGCTTCAAATTATGCACAAACCTGTTAAACCTTGAGATAAAAAAATTCAAAATACTTATTTTCTGAGTATTTATTGGCTGTGAACTTGACTAATAATTTAAGTAACAGGCACTGTCATGTGATAGTACCTTTACACGCAGTCCTTAATGATCCCTACCAATTCAATATGCCCATTTAAATCCCTGTCATGATCTGGCCTAAAATATCAGATGTATTATACCTTGTAGTCTTTGAAGGCAGTCACCTGCAATTTGCTTTAGGACAAAAATCAGAAATTTCTGGAAAATATCCCCTTACATTCCATTCAGGTGGCTGTCAAGATGTTTTTGAATGCAACTATTACAATTTATATAAGGAAAAATGTAAAACTATACTCCCCAAGTAGTAAGCATAAAAATTGTTGCAAGATTAGAAAGAGGCCATTCCAAAATGGTGTGACAAGATGCACTAATTCAAATTAGGGGGACTACTTTGCCTGTTTAAGCTAAGATGAAAAAACTGAAGAAACCTAAATAAATATGACCACTTTTCAAAGTTTTTCTTAATGGGTAAACCCACTTTCTTGGAGTTAAACATTTTTAGTTTATGTAAAAAGACTGTTAGTGAACATTTGTTATCTCTCTTCTTAGATAAAGGGGAAGTCATTGTTGGGGAAAGGGATGTGAAGTCTCCCCAAACTCCCAGGTTTGGGGATCTACAAGCCCTGATAATCATGACCCCTTTTATACATTATGTAACCCAGCTTACCTGCAGTAATCCTTTGTCAAATCTGCAGCATGATACCATGCCCATATGGAAACGAAAAGGGTAATTTAATGTAAATGGAAGGTGAGGAGGGGCAGTGTAGATCAATAAATATAAACAATAAAGCAAAACAAAGCAGATAATTTTCAGTTGTTTCAAACACAATAAACTCACAGCTTGCAATTTCTGTACAAACCAAATGTTTTCCTTCACTTCTAAATAAACAGTACTTGAATCTAACAGAGAAGACCGGGAGAGGGTCAGAGAAGAAGAGAATGAGGTGAAAATTTCGATCATGCAATTTTGTAAACACCAAATGAATGCTCATAGCATTTATCAAACATACCACCACTCCTTCAGGAGTAATACTGTTAGGATTAAGCATAGATCCATCATCACTGCTCTCACAAGTGCCTTCTTGAGCACCCTGGAACCCATCAGAATCGAGTGAAGGGAGGAAGTTTATAACAGTAGATCCAAGCAATTTACGTATTCTGTCATCATGGTTTTTAGCACCTAGTCATTCCAAATAGAATGGAAAAGGAGGAGATCGTTAATTGGGTTAAAAGACTAATCAAGCACAACCAACAAAGGAAAATTCAATCTTATAGATGGTAAACCAGAAATTGCCTCCAGCTGACATAGATCCATTTTGTAAGAAGGGAACATATTGATTACGTAACTACTGTATTAAGTTAAAGTATGACTAGGGATGGAGATCCTAGGAAAAAACCCATTCACATGTTGGACTTGAACTGCATACAGAAGCACAGAAATACAATCACCTTCAGTATCTCCTAACTTTAAAACTACCCAAACTTTCAGTGGTCCCATAACTAGACTGTCTCATACATGAGGGCTGAATTAAGCATTGACCAACAGGCCATAGTCTAAGGTCCTCATTGTCCTCGCACCAAGGGATCTCCCAGAATTTGTTCTTTCAGGGCTATTGAGAGGAAATGGTTTCTTTTTTTACCCTACATTCATTTCAGAAACACCTCATGATGCAGTCTATTTTATTTTTGGCTTTAGTCTTTTAGGAGAGAGAGTCTTCTAGCTTGGATCAAGAGAGCACTGTGTACTTCTGGTTAAGGCAGCACATTTGCAATCTATGGGTTATTGGGTAGAGTTCTGTCTCGTTCATTACATTGTATCTTTGAGCAAGATGCCCTGTTCATACTGCTTCTATCTAACCAAAAATTAAATGGGTACCTGTGAGATAACTTGCATCAACTTGATGTTTAGCTCAAGTATATAGTGATTGCCTCTAAGATGGTTATACTGCTGACCAGAGGTAACGTTTGTGTGAAGGGCTTTGAACACTGAGTTATAGATGAATAAGTGCTATGTTAAAGCTGGGGATCAATATTCTTGGTCATTATTATTACTTTGTCTGTCTGAGTCAGAACATACTCTTAGTTGGATAGTGGTGACTAGACCAAATGTTACTAATAACCAAACATTTACAATATGACATGTGTATCCTTAAACCTTTTTGAAGAGGTCATGTATGTGTGTGTATGGTACATCATTTTACCTCAATACGGAAAATTAAAGACCAGATCTTCTCACTGAGACAGCTCCACTTCTCCCAACTTAATTACTTCAAAGGAAAGAGTAGTCGTCAAAAACTTCTTTTGAAACAACAACAAGATCCCACAGATTTCTCCTTATTTTGCTTTCAAGCATGTCACATGATGCATTACACATTGCATAGTCAAGGTATAAGCCAGTCGGTTATTCTTCTAAATTTCATAATTTAGTAAGAAAAGTAATGTCACATGACTCTCAAGAGCCAATCATAAACAAGACTGGCTGCTAAACTAATCTTAATTGGGGTGATTCCCTTTCCCCATAAACCCCTTCTACAACTATCTATAACTCATCCTCATTCAGACACAAAGAGCTTTGCAAATTGCAAATTTTTGTAGACTACAAAAATTTGCAATTTGGGTTGAGGATTGGCTGCCTTTAAGTGATCATAGGGTACACAGAAATTCATACTGGAAGGATCCACATTCCTAAATTGGGTCCTGTCAATGGCCCCTTTTGCACCATTCATGCTCAACTTGATACTTGCGTAATTTGTAGGATCATCCATTCTAGAACCAAGAATATAAAGTGTACAATGGGGGAAAGAGATCAAACACCTACACATGCTTGTTAGAGAATGAATTTACATATTAACTAATTTTTCGAAGAAAAAAACATTTTTGTCGGTGTTAAATGTGGAAAGGAGAGAGGGTCTGAAGAGGATAGTATACAAACTATGATTATTAAAATTGAGCAGCCGCTGCCTCTAATTTAGAAATAGAATAACTGACCTGATATACTAGCAGTAAATTTTAAAAAGGCCTGAGACAGAGATCCAATATTTAGAACTGGGTTAGTAAGTTAGTTTGACAGAGTTTTATGGCCCAGTTTCCAACCAACTGGTTCAATTCAAGCCGGCCACGGCCTTTTTTCCAGTTGTGGCTCACTAGCTTGTTTTCCCTACTCCATTGCTTATGCTGAGCACCAAGCACAATGGCAGTAGGTTCCATTTTTTAGGTCTTTAGTATGACTCCAATTCCTACCTCTTGACTGCAATTCGGATACTCTAACCACTTGATTTGCCATTTCTTCTAATGATCAAATGCATTATGAGAAATATGTGAAGTCATAACAGCACATGAGTGAAACATTGTATTCAATTTATTTATAACTTTCATGCTGCTGCAGAGAACTTTTTAAAAATATTACTTGCTAAACCCCACATATGGTGTAGGGTAATGCTAGATCTACAGGAAGTGATATTAAAAATTTCCAACAACATTGAATTTCAAGGATTAACAGGACATTCATTGATAAAGAAAAACAAAAGGAATCTATTATACAATGTGCCCACATTACTAATTTTCTGTGGCTTGGTTGAAAAGGGAAGATATTTCTTAACAAAAGTAACCAATCTTTAATGTTAAATGTCATCTATGGAAAAGAGTACAGAAACTGGGTTCGGAGGACATGGTTTGGATTTTTTTATCATTCTTAAAAGACTATTAAAGCCACCGGAATATGACTTGACAGCTGTCTAGGTGCTATAGCAAATGACTGTGTAAAATGTATTTCCGCAAGGTTACATAAAGTACAAAAGGATCACATGATGAAACGTTCCCTCTTACTTTTTGTTACATCCTTCTTCTCTGCCTGCTTAACTCTTATTGCTTCAGGGAGGAAAAGAAGTCCACTACATGCAGACTTGATTGAGTCAAGTTCCATATCTGATTTTAATATTGATTGACAGTAAAAGACTTGTTTCGATACACAAAGAGTTACGTAACAACTGGAGTTAGCTAACAGGTCAGTCAGCATGTGTAAATTGCTATTCACCCAGTGTGAACACAATGAAAGCAGAGCTCATTTGAAGCCATAGACCATGTAACAAACTCAGATATTAGTTACACCCCACACTGCCTTTGATGTACTGGGGTGTCTATGTTGCTTTTTCAAGAAGCGATGTCACAGCATGCAAAGGCAAAATTTAAAAACAAATGAAAATAAAAATTTAACAAATAAAGGTAAAATCATATTCTTACCTTCACAAATATATTTAATAAGTCTAAATGCTATTTCTCTTCCACCAGGCTCATCACCCCTCAAACCTCCGATGATGGCGACATGTGGTCGTTCTTTGAGGGGTACTGCTTCATGTGGGTCCCAAGCTGTTAATTGCACTGTCAGAATTGACAGACTCCTTTTTGTATGGCCTAATGTTTCCACTTTAACATTCAAGTAGTTATGGTATTCCTTGTCCAATGATAGTAAGTTTTTTAAAAATAAAATGTTGTTTGTGTAGCTACTGAAATTCTGAGACTGTTTAAAAGCATTCTTCTGTGGAAGAACAAAATCAACAACGAAGGCATTCTCCCCTGGATGGACATGGACTGGTCGGGTGACTGGTTCGTATCTGAATCAGGTTAAGAAAAGATAATTAATCAGAATTCATTCAAAAACACTTTAATTGAGGCTTGATTATTTTCTAAACTTGCAGAATTTGGTATCTCATCTCCATAACTATATTCCTATAAAGGGATGAGTTATTTATTTAGATGTAGTTTTATGGCTAAGTTAAAACAATTGGTTGAAAGCAGGCTGCTGGCAATAGCCTTTTTTCCAGTTGTGGCTCACTGCCTTGTTTTCCCTACTCCATTGTTTATGCTGAGCACCAAGCACAATGACAGTAGGTTCCATATTTAAAGTCGTTGGTATGACCTGGCCAAGAGTCCAACTCCAGACTTCCCACCTGTGAGTCAAATGCTCCAACCACTTGACCATATCAGGTAAGGATAAGACACCATATTTTGTACTCTGTGAATCAGCCATTACTGTAAGTCACATTTTCACTGACTGTCATGAATACCTATCATTACATTTTCAGGTAAACTAATACCCCACCATCGTTATCTTTTTGTAGGTGACACAACATACACTATAGAGGTTGATGCCAGTGAGTCTCTTAATGGTATGCTGGCCATCACTGATCATGTGCAGGGGGTGGTTAGTGATACTGGTCAAGACAGACACCTTAGTAACAATTGTTATACAATGGACATATGGCTGTCAAATAGACCTGTTTCCAAATAGCAATTACAATGAATTGTGGGATATAGTTTTGGGTGTGCGTCAATTTTCACCACAGTAAAATGTCATTGACAAAAATGACAAACACCAAAACTCTATCCCACAATCCTTTGTAATTGCTATTTGGAAATAGGTCTTACAATGCAATGATGTGGGTGAAAAACTTCTATATCACACTCATGCTGTTGTTTCATTAAGACCAGGGTAGGTTTAACTTACTTATTTGGCAAATGTACAGTGACATTCATAACAATAACCCCAATATAAGAAGGGTTGTTGCAATAATGCATTATACATATGGATTTCATGGTTAGGTTAGATAGAGTTTTATGGTACAGTTTCCACCCAATACAGTAAAGACAAATGGATCTCAGAATCAAGAGGGAAATGCTGTACTCTATATGCCGACATTTATCACTCTTTTTTCTTTCTTTTGCCAAACTTGTACTACTATAACTGGGAGTAAAATTTCATTCAATAGGCTGACACAGTTTTATACAGTAGAGCTTAGTATATATCTGAATTTTATACAAAAACTAAATTTAATTCACTACAGGTTTCCTTCACTCTCTGGGAAATCTATTTCCATTACTTTTCCATGACTTTCCTGAGCCCAAATAAAACAATGTCCAAAACCATGCTTTTGACATCCTCAATAAAACTATTCTAAATCTAAAAGACCTATAACAATTTCCCTCAATTTTAAAACTTTTCCAGGCTGTGAAATCATTTTCCAAATTTATATTAATTTCATTACTGCATAAACCCTGAGAACAATTTTAAGAGACCAAAAATTAAAAAAAAATTAATACTGTTGAAGGTTCCTCTACGATTATCAAGACTTTTTCACTTCAAACCAGTTACAAAACAAGCAAAACAATGTAAAATTCAGCCTTCTCTATCTTTTTTATATAGTTTGACCTCTTAATATTTCTTACCATCAACAAATGTTTCCTTTTCTTTTACCTTTTGTAGGATTTCACAAATTCTTTGTATATCCTTTTTTGTCTTGTTTATACACTTTTGATAACTAATTTTGTATATTTTGTGATATATTTTTATAATTTTTTAAAGCTGCTCAATAAGTGCTGTATCTGCAAACCAAAAAAAGTAAAAAGAAAAAAAACAAGAAAAAAGGTAATGAACTTGTAACATGCATTATGAACAGTATTTGCCCTTCATAGAGTAACAGACCACTTGGTTAGTCTAACAGTTGAGCATCGGCTTCTCAGGCAGAAGGTCCAGGTTTGCTTCCAGGTGGAGTCATACCAAAGTCTCTAAAAAAAGAAGCTACTGCCGTTGTGCCTGATGCTCCACATAAGCAATGGAGTAGGGAAATCAAGCCAGTGAGCCACAACTGGAAAAAAAGCCATGGCCGGCGGCCATGGTCGGGTCGGCTTTGAACCAACAGGTTGAAAACTAGGCCGTAAAACTAACTAATAAATTCATACAGTAACTGTTTATCCCTAAAAGCAACACTGGGGAGCAAATGCTGATAAAAAAAAACTACTTTTGCTCTTTTCAAGGTTACGCTTTGGCTGACTTTGAAAGCTTTCCAATCAATGCACATGTCCTTAAAATGAAGTGCTTTCGATTACTAAACCTCTTCATCTCAAATCCATGTAAGCCTTAAAGCAGCAGTTGGTTTGTGAAATTTACTTCGTACCAAATTCTAATAAATCTGTAACTTTCATCAAATACTAATGTCATATTGTCCAACTTTGACAATCCCCATGTACTAGTTTGCATACAAGTAAATGTTTCTCGCTTGGAAAATTAATGATTAATACCAGTTTTTAAAAATTAATGACCAGGCATTTTTTCAACCAATGCACAAAACCATTACTAACCACGATACAAACTTATTCCAAATATGAAGTTTTTAATAACTTTTGGATTTGACACTTGGCTGTTCAAGCATTGCCATCTGCTATTATCCCTCCCCCTCCCCAATACCAGAGATTCTGCCAGAAACTCCAAAAGGGGAGTGGGGCTGATTTATTACTGCCAACCACCAAGTCCAAACTGATGCTGCCCTTGGTAGAAGTTACAGGTGGGTTCAGGGGGGCAAAAGTTTGCGTCAATGCCTTGCAAGGTGCAATCTGAAGTGATTTGAAACTATATATTGATGGAAGTTCACACATTGCTGTAAAAGTGTCCTCTTCTTAAAATAAGAAACCAAGATACTGACATTTTTTCATTTTTACATAAACAAAAGGTGGGAGATTGTCAGTGGAGTAGCCACGGGGGAGGAGGGTTGGGGGGGTCAGAACCCCCCATGACCCAACCTTGCAAAGCAAATACACCTGATAAAGCAGTTTGTCCTCTCTATCCTTAGATTTTTCCCTCATGTTGAACCCCAAACCCCCCCATTACACCAACCCCCTCCCCCCCCATGACACAACCCTGGCTACGCACCTGGAGATTGTACCTTGAATACTCTTTCTTTTTATTAAAGTCAACTCAATATGTCCCTTTAAAGTTGCCTTTTCAACAACAAGAGCATTCAATACACGATTCACTGAGCAAACAAGATAAGCAATAAAATTATGTTACACTTGTCTGACTGCCAAAAGCAAAAAGACTCCAATCGCAGTCATCTGGTATGTAAATGAATTCACTTATCAAATCCTCCATGCACTGCCTTTAGCTAAAGACCTCTCAGAAGAGCAACTTTTATCTAAAATTATTCAATTTAAGTAAAGAAAAAGTATGTATGTTCCTGTTTTTATACTAACTGAAACAAACAGAATTTAATTATATAACAAGTTTTCAGATTTATGGGGGCAAATTATTTAATAGATCGTGAAACATTTGTGGGGGAACAGGCTTGTCACATCGGCATTTGAGTGCTAAAAACAAATTTTTTTTCTAAATTATGTTTCCTTGCAACATTTAATAACCAACACCAAACTTTCAATGTTTTCACAAAATTTTGTCTGTTGATATTTGCTGCCCATTTTGCCCCAAAGACAAAGAATGTGCATAATGTTTATTTTCCTTTTAACAAATTTAATATGAACACTTAACCAAAGGCTTTGTTCAAACATTTGAGACTAATACTGAAATTCAAGACTTTTTCAAGACAACATGAAAATAATTAGGGCAGAAAAAAAAGGAGTTTGTACAAGCCTTTCATATGTATGCATTTTCTTAGCAAAAATGCATATTAAACAGAGTTGCACCCATTGCAAATATAAGGTTCAAATTTCGAGATCATATGGCAATTCTTGCAAACTAGAGGTCTAGAATTTGCCTTTTACCTGGGTAACAATGAAGATTTGCAAAATGGAACGAACTGTCATTGTGCTTGGTGCCAAGCATAAGCAATGGAGGAGGGAAAACAAGCCAGTGAGCCACAACTGCAAAGAAGGCCATGGCTAGCCTGACTTGAACCAGTCTGATAGAAACTGAGACCTGAAAAACTTAATCTAACTCCAGATCGAACACACTTCAATAACTTATGAGGGGAGCATCTTTAATCACAACATAGAGGTACTTTGATCATGCCTCCTGGACACATTTTGTGCATTATACTGTAACTTGATCAATTGTTAATAAGCCTCTAACATCTGAAAGTTTCACTACAAAATGTGAACATTCTCCATCAGTAGGTATCTGTGCATAGCAACCAAAGTGCTGTGTGCAAAAGAATGACAGCTTCCTTGAAGTTTACATGACAACTGAAGAGTTTCACCATAAAATTTGCCAAAATAACTTAGCAACACTTAGCAACCATCACTTTTTTAATGTGAAAAAAGACAATATCTTTTGCACCCAGCCCAAGGAGCATGCTCTCAAATTCTCAGACATTGACCTCTGATCAAAGCACATTCCCTTGCTATAAGAAATTTCATCCACTGGCTAACTGTGTGAAAATATCTCAATACATGTTATGTATTGAGATAAAAACAAGAGCCCAAGGGCACTATGGTTCCTTGCATTAAAGATGATATTGTATTAAGGTAGTCCCAAGGTAAGGCATAATTTGCACCTTTAACCCCAATGACTTTTGGCCATCACCCAAAAACATAGGGGCACATTAAATTTCAAAATCATACAAGCACTTGCCGTTTGAGAGAAATGGAACACTAAACTTTTCAAATTATCACACTGCACACTGCCCACTTCCATGCGACAAATACATTCATCACCTTTCACTAAAATGTCATTTACTTGAGTTTGGGGTAGTATAGGAGGTTAGTTAATTGCCTTTTTGGTCAATCTCAACAATTCAAATCCAGACCTTAAAAAGAAGTCACAAAGGTCAAATACAGTCAAAGTAGATCAAAACTGATTTTAAATAAACACAGTCTCTTCTGCACCAAAGAAATTTAACAGTCATCTGGTCATTCCTGACCACCAAAATTTATGATGGATGACTAGAAATTATGTCATGGTTGCCCTTTAGACTACCCAATGTGTTTGCCTGAAAAGCAAAAATAAGGAAAAGCCCACAATTCTGCTACTAAAGGCAGCCCGATAGTGATTTATTACCACCAATTTCTTCTTCACAATTTGGCTAGAGGACCAAGAAACAAACATAGCTCTGTAGAATCTAATAAATGACTTTCAACTTGACCTTTTAACCTAAAGAGGGTGTTAGAAACAGCATTGTAGTCCCTAGGGTAAAAGCAGAGGTAAAGAAGAGAAACTGCTTTCATATTTTACTATTGAAATTGGAATCTTAGCTTGCACTGTGAATAACTTTATTCAATACTGTATGTGAGGAAAAGGTTGTTTTTAATAATAATTGCATTACTGTCCTGATTGTTAACTAAACTGCTTTTAGACTGAGAGGGGTTATAATTCTTCTTTTCTTTTATACATTGCATTTGTCTAAAGGCATTAAACTTCAGCTGGACTTTTAAACCAATTGAACAAAGACCCAAAGAGTCTTCACGTGCACTTTACTTAGACGAACACAACTTTCCATTATTTCCACTATGCTACTTGGTTATTGAGTAATTGCACCGCATACCTGGCATTGCAATAGGCCTACATATGACCTACATGTACACACTAGCCTGTCATTTAAATGTCAGTAACTCAAATAACGAACATTGTAGGAGGTAGTGTAATAGCCTTTTTGGTTCGTCTGATCAAGACAAATCTTGACGTCACAAAAAAATTAACAAAAAAGTCACAAAGGTCAAAAGGTCAAATGAGGTCAAGTGAGGTCAAGGGGGGTCATCACGCGCATGTCACTTAGACGAACACAAATCTCCATTACACCACCCCTCTAAAATGTTTCAGTGGCAAGATATCAATAAAACATTACTTTTTGACCTTTTGACCCTTTCCAATTATTTTGGTTAATGTACCAACATTTTCACCTCCTACCAATCTAACTTATCCTAAAATTGTGCCACTGCTTGAACAACGGATACTGAGTTACAGCTACTAACAGAAATTCAGTTTTTGGCCTCTGGTGATCACCAGTGACCTTTGACCTCCACCAAAAACAATAGGGCACATCTACTCCACAACATCTACATACATACCAAGTTTGAAAAAAATTGATCACTCTGTTATTGAGTTATCGCACCACATACCTCGCATTCCAATCCGTCACATACACACACACATACACACACACACACACACATACATACGCCAAGGTGACTGCATAGGTTCCTTTGTTACACAAGGAACCAAAAATGGAAGGGTGGATTATCCGCCCATATTTTGATCCATTCCTCAATACTAGGCTGGAGGCAATGCATGAAATCACAAGTCTCATACTTGCCAATATATTAATCCAGGCATAACAGATATTTGTGAAAGGGGCTGAAAAGTGGGTCATGTGATTTTTCATTGTGATATGAGAAAATACAAAATGCCAAATGCAGAGTGTATTTTTATTTTCAACTTATGATGCAGATATTTCTTGCAACTCCCTTATTTGTAAATCTTTGGAAACACTATTTACCTTTTATTTACATATGTATTTCCTTCCTATCCAAATTAAAACTGTAGCAAGATTTAGTAATACAATGGAAAGAGGGCATACTCCAACAGATGCCCCCGAGCTGGTAGGTAAAACATGACACATTCTCTGCAAAGAGCACTGAGTTCGCACTTTCTGCTCGTGTTCACAAAACTATCTAATCAAGCATATGGTATCAGTTAGGTGATCGGATTTAATTAGCCCACAGTTCACTTTGTAATGAGTAAGCAGCTTTGTTGCACCTGCTTCTTCAAGCAAGCTTTTGTTCCCTGGAACTCACTTGTAACTTTAGCCAAGGACAGCATCACTTTGGAATTTGGGTTTAGCGGTAATCCCCCCCTTTGTGTGTTTTTGGTGGAATCCCTTGTACATACCCATCAGCTGAAGCTGTGATCTCGTATGCCCCTGGTGCCAACAGTCTCCAGAAATCTCCTTCTTTAGCTGTACTTATGTTGTGTGCAATAGTATTAACACTTATAATTGCATTTGCAATACCCACGCCATGAACATCCTTGACAAACCCTTTGACGCCTTTATGGACCTGAACAAAAACAAAATTGAAGCATTAGTCACAACATCTATGTTCAACATCTATGTTCACAAGAAATGGTGCTTTTTGCATGAGATTTTTAAGATTGTCAGTTTACCCTTAGATAGAAATGGTTGCAATTATCATCACAAATACAAGAGAAAGTAATAGCACAGGTTAAGGAGGATGTTTAAGCCAATAAAAATTAATTTTCTAATGCAAAAGTGCCTACAAAATTTGGTGGAACTTCCATTCAAATCAGACTTGCATTTCTCCATATATCAGCAAATGAAGTTGCAAGATTTTTCTGAAGTTCCAGTGTTCACATGCATGGTACCATACAGTAGATAAAAGGAGAATTAGAGGCAGAGATTCTTTTTTAAGATATAAATTTAACATTTATACCTGTCAACTTACCTGACATTTGTTGATAAAGTACATACCTATTGAAAATTTGATACAAAATTTTACAAATTTTATACGAAAAACTTTGACATGAGATTAAACTTAATACCCATTTACAAACTTTGGTACCCATCAACAAACTGCAATACCTAGTAAAAACTTTTGATACCCAATAAAAAACTTGACACCCATCAACAAGCTTTGTTACTCATCAAACAACTTTGACACCCATTAAAAGACTTAGGAACCCACTAATAACTTGAAACCAGCAAAGGATTTTCGATGCCCATCAACAAAATTTTATACGCACAGTTGCGGCACTACGGTGGGGCAAGGGGTATTTGCCACCTCCCCACTTGTCCCCCCCCCTGCCAACTTAACTCAATTGGGAGTTTTGTTAACCAAAAGTTAAATGATATACCTCTCCACAGACTTCAGTTTTCATGGAGAGATATACTAAAACCTCCAAGCTTCCAGGGATTCACATCCTGGACCCCCATCCCCCATCCCAGAAACAGGCACTTTAGGCTCGGTTTTGTACTGCACCCAAAAATCCCCGCCCCCCCCCCCCAAAAAAAAATATCCTTTGCCCTTAGTTTGCCCCCTGTCCCCTCCCATTTCAACATTTTGATGTCGCCTCTGGATATGCATCAACAAACTCTTATACCCATTAAGAAACTTTGAAACCAGGAAAAGAAGTTTGATACATGATCAACAAACTTTGTTACCAATCAACAAACGTTAATACCCATCAACACACTTTGATACCTGTCAACAAATGTTGACACCAACAAATAAGCTTCGATGAGCATCAAAGGAATTTCATACTCATTACCAAACTTTGATACCCATAAGCAAACTTTGATACCCAATAAGAAAACAGTCTCACCTCTGCAAGTAGATTAAAGAGGGATGCTTTGTTCTGATTCCAATAATCTGGTAGGTCTGAGGCAGGGGGAAACTTTATACAGCTGACTTCAATGGTAAGTTCAAAGCAGTTAGTGTGTAGGTAATTCCAGTCCTGCATTCCACCTGAGATGAGTTAAAAAGGATATCACAGATTCTTAAAATAATTCTTCTAAATATTAAATTTACAAAAGTAATGTTCCACATAAGCTGAATGACTCTGCTGGGGTATGCTCTGACTAAATTGTGCAATATCTTTGGAGAACCAATGTGATAACATCTTTTCCTCCTTTACAAATGAGCCTCGGCAACAAATTCTGAATATTTTCTGCTCCAAGAGTAATGATGGAATCACATAGTAGAAAGCCTACTTATAAAGACCCAGTGAGGATTGCTAAACTTAGAAGCCTTGTACAGTATACTCCTATCTAGACAAAAAAACATGTACTATCAATTGGAACCTGTGATATGGACTCTAGGGATGATGAAATTTACACTTACTACATGAATAACTTGTGTAGATTTCAGGATCAGTGTTGACTTAATATGCACTTTGACCTCACAGTAAGCAATCTCCAGAATTTTCTGCTACCCAGCATGGCTAAATTTCCCATGATGCAGTGACACATCAAGTGACCACTGCTTCCAAGGTTTGAAAACTAGCCTTTTGGGAAACCAAACCATTCCCATAGTCAGTCAGTTAAGGCAGCTTTACAGAAGGGGATCAAATAGCCTCCAGGGTTTGGAAGGATGGAAAATTTCAGGACAGCAAGGTAAGGTAAAGGTAATTTATTCTCTTCAAGTGGCCAAAATTTTTTCTAGGAGAGCCCTTCCCCTATATTTACCAGACTTGAACCAAAATTAAATGTTAACTTCACCAGGCTGATACCACAACCAATAATCCAACAGTAAGTACTTATTTACCTGCTACGCTGTACCACTGAGCTCCATTGGTGATGCCTGCAGTAAACCTTTCAGTCGGTTCTTCATCTGGACATGGAAAACCAGTTTTCATAACTGGATGGGCCTGAATGTAAAAATGAAATGAATATTTAATATCTGATTGATTGATTTATTTTGTACAATAGAAAACACTTAACACAAGGAATTACAAAAGGCATGAATATGACATAACAAAACATACAAAAGTAAGACAAAAGACAAGACACAAGAGAAGGGAGATACAATACAAAGTATCAAGGAGAACCTCAAAAGGCTAAAAAAGACATACAACCATTTAAGTCCCTAAAGATGGAGAAAGGGCCAGTAAAAAAAAGAAGGGAAAATATAGTGACAGTCAGTATGTAAATGAATCAGAGTATTTGCTCTGTTAAGAGTAAATTGTTGGCACTGTATCTTTGAGCTTTTAATCAGTTTGTAAAAAAAATGACAATTTCAATTTTTTGTGTACAAGGTAGGGGTATGATGCTACAGTCTCACCAAGCTTGTAGCAAGGAAAGGCAGGGTAGAGGACAAGGTGGGTTTTAAAGGAAGGGGGTTGTTCACTATAGTAGGGGAATGTATACAAGAATGAATGAAGTCAATGGCAACTTAAAATTTTTAAGCAGATTTCAAGAGAGAGCTTTTCCCCCTCCCCTGGACCCTTTAGCTATCAGCTTGAGTCTTGTTCTAGTTTGAATAATCATTGTTACCAGACAGTCTGCTTTCTTAGAGGTATAGCTTGGAGGTGAAATTTATTTGAAGATATTAGAGGATAACAGTTAGTGCTCCAGCAGTAGTGACATTTATTAGTTCTTCAAGTGCACTGAATGTGTTAATGATAATAATCAAATGATAACAGCTTCACCTAGGTGAAGAGAGACTATGAGGGGCAATACAGTACCTACCTCCTATCACCCTATATGTATTACCGTTTATACCTATTACCATCTGGCAAACTAATAACACCATAGTAACCCTACCAACAGAAGGTCCCAAACACCTCTAGCTTCCTTCAGCATTTTGCTGAAGTCAAATGGACCTAGCCCCCAATTGCAGGTGTGATGACAGTAAGCATACTGTAGCTGTAAATGGTATTCATCTAGACTGGCAGCACAGAAACATCAATAGCTGTACCAACACTACTAACAGTACTGATATCAAATTTTGGCTGAACAGAACTCTAGATCTACTGGTAGGAGAATTATCTATGGGTGCCAACACCTTCTGTTACATTAGAAATAACGCTGGCATGAAATTTGGACAAACTCCTTTGTTCAGAGACAGTCATGAAAGCTTGACCTTGGTGAATTCTTGCAGTTTACATGATGGCAGCATATTTTACTGCGCTTGACAGAGTTGACTTAACATTTCTTCATTTTTGCATATTTAATCAAAAAAACAAAAATCTCGTAACAAGTTGACACTAACTTAAACCTTGAAACGAAAAAATTGGTCAACATTTAGTGAAAATAAAGATCAAATTTCTGCCTGATTTTGCAAGCCAACAGATCTTAATGAGATTTATTCTTTTTGTTTTAATTCCTCACTTTGTTATTTTTGTACATATCAAGACAAGAAACAGATCAAAATGGTACTACAAATTCCAGAGATTTCATATCTGCATATTAAATGAATGAAAAGTAATGTTTTCGAAATGGTTGTGGTGATTCGGTGGACTCCGAGTCTCCTTCTACTAGTATAGAGTTTAAGACTTTACACCAGCCAAGGTCATTTAGTTTCTTGAGGTCGAATGACATCAAAGAATCACCCAGTTTGAAGCTTTATTGCCCAGTTTGAGTGCTGATTTTTCATCCCACAAAATATTCTCCTGAGTGGCAGGTTTAAACAGTGTTGATAGGGCTATCAAAGCTCCTACCATCATGGGTTTTTGTGCTGTCCCTCCTGGGTGAGGTAAGGAGTAAAATAGGCTGTTACAGTAAGAGAACAAAGAAGAGGATGGCAAGAACTGTCTCATATTCAATGCCATAAGCATTCACAACAGGAAAAAGAAATGAACTCACAGACGCATAAGCTGTTGCTATTTGACGAAAGACAGCATCATCTGGACATTTACTATATTTATTTCTAAAATCTCTGCGGTCATCATATGGATAATTGGCTACAATAGTGCCGCCGTGGAGGGAGGCAGATATAACAAATGGCACAGACGAAGTCCACCCCATTACAGCAAGTGTTTCTGGTTGTTGGTTGGGGATGTGCTTAAACTGGTCCGGAAAATTACGATTTAAGTCAACGTTTACACCATTATTTCTACCATAAACATCTGCTCTAACATTTGTAGCTGAAAGATAATAAAGACATTCCATTTTGTTAACTTGATTTCATACTGTAGTTGACATAGTTTAAGATTCTGCAGGAAGTAAAGTGGTGAAATCTGCTGGAAAAACTGATGAAAACTCCTCAAAGCCAGACAGAGGCAACAACATGTCTTGCATGAAGCAAAGCAAGGTGGACAAAGGAAGATTGGTGCTATCACACTGCCCTCTAGAGGGAGTTTGTTAGATGGAATTTTATGGCCCACTTTCTACCCAACTGGTTTAGATTAAGTCAAGCCAAACACAACCTTTTTCCAGTTGTGGCTCAATGGCTTGTTTTCCCTACTCCACTGCCTATGATGAGCACCTAACACAACAAACAGTACAATAGGTTCTTTTTTCAAAGTCTACCGTATGACCCGGCCAGGACTTGAACTCCAGACCTCCCAGATGCATCCTTGAACTTCTGTTAAAGGTTTTATGCCGGATGGCCATATGTTAATATCAGGCAATATTTAAGCAACACACATTGATCTTCACATCATAAACACTGAAAACAAAATAATTCAACCTGAAAAAAGAAAGGAAAAAAAATTCTATGTTGTCACACTATTGTAGAAAACAAGCTACTGTAAGTAAGTTACAGTACTTGTAAACTGATTTAGGCAATATTTATGATTTCATTTTTTTATCTATACTTTAGGATTTATGATTTTCCACATTCTCTACAAAAAAAATGCACGTCTGGCTGAGCTGGTAAGTTAACAGCGCCCTGGAATGTGAACTGAATACAAAATCTTCAGGAGTATATGTTAAAATTTATAATTGTGCTAACCGTAAATGTAAAAAGACAAAGACGTTATTTTATATCACATAGTCTGGGATGACCAGAGTGTCTGTCAGACTAACTGTACCATATATTACAAAAGGTTGTCTACAGATCCAAAATTTTGAGTGTATCAAGTGTAATTTCTCTTCATTTAAGAATGATGATGAAGTCAACTACCTTGCTATTTCCTGATTTTCTGGAAGACATCCATGACTGATGTGTACTTTGGTAGTTTTATTGTTTAATTTACTCAAATATTGCTTTTATTTTATACAAAGAACATTTGACAATTTTTGAAGAACTGCCTTAGAGCCAATTTAACATCACTATCAAGTCTAGTAGAAACTTTCTAGTAGGTTAAAGAAATCAAAAACCTAGTGAAATAAATGCATACTGAAATGCCTCCAAGTTATAAACTCCCCGTTTAAAATAGATAACGTCCTGGTATGCAGTACTGTCCTGAAGTGAAATTTTCACATTTCCTATTGATTACCTCAAAAGCATTTCAACATTGCATAAAGCAATCTGCAAAGAGTGCTACCCTCAAAGAGGATTGTATTTCTTTACTAAATCAATTTTATTTTGAACTTTCATATCAAGAAATATTATATCATGTAACATCATTTAAATGACATGAGGAGTTTTCTTTTTTAATGAATTTCAAAACTTTTGGTTTCTATTTGTAATATTCAGTGCACAGCACGACACAATGGATAATATCAAAAGGAAACCTAATCGAGATCTGAGATTCATACAGTTTATCACAATAAATAAAGGTTTTTAAGATATGTTTTGAATAGATGAGTTCAAAGTTTATATCTATGCATGAGGGCATGACCTTTCTGTTCAGGTCAACTAGTGTAGTCACAAAATATCTAAGTGCTGCCATCAGGCCAGCTGCACATATTGTAGCATGCTGTTTTTATGTGTGTTTCATTCCATCATCAGCTTAAAGGGAAATATTGCATTCAAAATGCTCCAGCCGTTATCAAAATACAGTATTTCGTCTCAACAGTAAACCCCTGAAATAGCTTCATCTTCTCAAAATATTATGCCCAAGAAGAGTTATGGAAATTGCATCTTTTGAAATGTTGAAAGCTCGGGTGAACAAATTATTCTTGCGCAACAAACAACCAAATTTCTATGAGGGAAACTTTTTTCTTGAAAAGAAGGCTACCATACTGCCTTATTTCTAATCATTTATCACTCTTTGCCAATAAATATTGGTTTTAAAAGGATGAAATTTCCTTGTAAAACAAACACAATATTTCCCTTCAAACACACACAAAAGCCTATTTGACCTTTGACCCACTGAACAATACATCTCCTTGATGAAACTTCAAAATGGTCTATTAAAGATGTTCTCCTCACCAGCAAAGGAAACAAAGCAATCAGTCACAACAAACAAAAAACACTGGGCAAGTAATTCAAAGAGTAACATGCCTAAAATGATATCAGCAAAGGATTGTGGTCCAAGTTATGTTAGATACATTTTACTATGGCCAAAAAAGATGTTATACCAAAGGAGATGCCATGGAAAAAACAAAACACTTAGTAATTAATAATCAATTTCAAACATTATTTCAAGGTTAATTTCGGACAGCTTAATTAGCTTAGCTCATTTCTAACTTTACATACTTAAGAGAGAAAACTTTATACTGACTTTGATGTGCTATTTCACGGCCATCTGGATTCATTGATGGGAGAAAATGTATCCTGGTGTTATTCACAATGTTTTGCACCATCTCTGAAGTTGCATAGTTCTTGCAAAGGACATCGATAAGCATCAAGAGCATTTCTCTCCCAACGACCTCGTTGCCATGGATACCACCGACATACTTAAACTCTGGTTCACCTGCAAAATAGATTCAGTGACTGTTTAACTACATTTATTTTCCAAATCTGGTTAAAAAAACCACTTCACAAAAAGTTCTACCCCTCATGACACCAGTGTAAAGTTGGCTTACTATGCTTCACATTGTTACACTTGACAGTATCCCACTTGCTAAAGAAATATGCCTTGAATAGTGTAAAACACTTTGCAGCAAGTCTGTCAGTTATTGACTGTACTACCCAGAAACCTTCCACTTACAATCAACAGTTAGCATATTGTATGAAACAATTTAAGTTGCATTGAGGGGAGGGGGAGGCTTAGGCTCAATAAAAAGTATTGTCACACACAAACAAAAGATACAGTAGTGTACTATATGTCTACAGATTCTACCTGCCCCTTCTCCCCCCCCCCCATCCCAACCAGGACTCCTTTCATATCCCTTACATTCATCCAGCCCCAACAAAAATCCTGGCTATTACCCATATACTGTAATGTACTGTATGTTTTACAAATATTACATACTGTACAAAACAACCTTATATTCCTTAGGGAGTAATTTTATGCACTCTTTGACATTGGTTGAACTTTTGGATCACTAATTAGTCAATTCTATTCAAAGTCAAATTCAACACTTCAATTCATTACATTAATAAATTCTGAAGAACAAAAACAGACAATTTATTATATTGTCTCATGCAATCATCCAGATGACAATTATAATAAAGGTGGTATGACATGTCAGCAAGACGCCCTGACTTAACTTGGCAGTTAAGGACTTTCCTCAGAGAAATCTGCTGGCATTATGTCAGCACCTTTAACAGTTCTCAATACCCCCTCAAAGTTTGAATGTTTCTGAAGCAACTTGTTACTTATGCTAACTTGGAAATAATGGTTTGTTGTGTTGCACACAGTGTTGACACTTCTTTTGCTAACCTTCAGAGTACAGTATATTAATTATTTCAAGTTTAATTACTCATCAGAGAGTTCATGGTTTGGTAATTGATCCTGATGATTTTCAAGACAATTTGGGACATACTATTTTTACAACTGTCTGTGAAATGAAGATTGCAAAAACAAAGGAAAACATTAGCCCAACATGGTTTGTCCCTCCCAATGCATCACAAGATTTGCATAAAGAGAGATATATTAATTATCTCAAGTTTAATTACTCATTAGATAATTCATGGTTTGGTAATTAATCCTGATGATTTTCAAGACAGTTTGGGACACACTAATGTTACAACTGTCCTTGAAATGAAGATTGCAAAAACAAAAGACAACATTAGCATAAGCATTTACATGGTTTTTCCCTCCCAAGGCATCATGACATTTGCATACAGAGCTCATGTTTATGCACGTTTAAGTGCAAATCAGAAATAACCATGTAAAATGGTCAAATTCAAATGGATTTTGGTGGGACTTGCGACAATTTTTCCCCTCAAATGCCTTTCACATCACATACCCACAATTTCCTGGTCAACCACTCCAAACCACCCCAACAGTCTATAATTTGAGCTAAGAAATGGCAAGTGAAGTGTACTTTTCAGTACAGATAATGTATAGCAGTTTAAAGGACCAATCCTCTCACTCCATACTGCAATTTTGGTAGGGGTGTACCGAAATTCTCAATTGGCTCCGCTCTTTGATTGACAGCTAATTCAAACAATGCAAAGTGCCAAAACTTGTATTACACAGCATGAACTGTAGTGAGAGTGTTTTAATTCTACACAGTGAGCCATTTTATACTCACCCTGAAGCAATAAACTGAGACTGTGTCAGGCTGAGGATGAATTTCAGACAATTATGGGAGGGCTCAAGTAAGAAGGTTAGGAGAATAGGTACTGTTTGGTATATGTGAGAATTGGGCCTTTAAATATTTCCATATTTTAAAGCACCCTTATGCCGGACAAGGCATATGTCACCTGACACAAGATGAGGGCTTTGAAACTACAAAGGGTCCCAAGATTAAAGATTTTAGAAAAATGAAAAAAAAAAAAAACTGCCTGCAAAAAAGTCCAGGCCTAAAATGAAAAAGAAAAGCTCCAAAAATATGGCAATTTGAAGTGCATAATCAAGGGCTGATCAGTTTCACCACACATAAATGATGGCAGTTATCAGATCAAGTATCCTCATTCATATCAACCCCTCTATACCAGGAGGCCTTAATTGGGAATCTTGAACTCAAATTGAGTTTGTGCAAATTTCTCCTGACTATTAAAGCAAGGATCTGAGAAACCACCCACTAGTTCCATCAATCACATGACAACCTTGCATTATGAGCCCATAGGACAATTGATTTTGGCATCCAGTTTCCCTTACTTTCAAAATTGTTTTTACCATAGAATGTAAATGCATGAAACAGTATACAACATTAAATAGCAACAAATCTCATTATTGCTGGGAAAGTGACAGTCACTGGTGAGAGCATGAAATATATACCAATTGAATTCTGAAGTACTCAAGAACAGGGTTGCCATATATTCACATCCTAATACTGATGATAGACCTAAAAGTTTCTAATGAAACCCAAAATGGCACTCAATAGATTTTTGGGCTATTCTTTTATATTTGTTAGTGTTCTCCATTAGCTGTTTCTTTAGACTGCTGACTGGACAAAATTGCAATTAAAAGCTTGTTTTAGCATGTGCACAAAAAATGTGCCACCCAGACACAAATATCTTCCTGTGGGCTGGGGGTTGTAGAATATGCCCATGGTATTCCCTGCCTGTCATAAGAGGCGACTAAATGGGAGGAATTGGAACAGCATTTGAACAGTATGACACTATATAACACATTCGTGTTGGTGTGTCGTTAAATCTTATCTAACAAACTAATTAACCCAGACAAAATTAGACATCCAGATAAAGCTATCAAACTGAAAATTTTCACCCAGACAAACTCAGTCTGAAAATTGAGTAATTTAAAATGTTCCTAAAGTCATCAGAGACAAAGTCATCTTTAATTTTAGCAAAAATTTTCCAAAGCGAGAAAAAATCTTCCCTCTTTACACCACAACATAACAAGGTAGTCAGCTATTAACCTTCAAAGTTTACATAGCACCTGATCACAAACTCAACCAGTGAAGAACACTGTTAGTCCACCAATCTTCCTTAAAAGTGTAAAAATATTTTTTCTTCAACTTCACCAGGAAACTGTAGGCAAAAGTATATTTTCACAGTTCATGAAAAACCTTGGTCATGTGCTTATAAAAGGTGTGTTATTTTAGCAACAAAATTGTGACCTTTAAGCAATTTAAGGAACATGTACACTTTTCAAGGAATGTACATTTGACATTTTGAAACCAAACTGAACATCAAATTTGGCAGATTTCCTCATAGAATATGACATCACATGCCATGGAATATTAAACCATCCTGTACCATCCTGTACAACTTTTCCTGCATGCATAGTTAAGTGTAAATCTGCTACATGCCAGGGCTGAGAGTGGGTGTGGTGAGGAAAGGGGAAGCTGAGAAGGGGAAGTGCATATCACTATTTCGTTCTTCCCACTATTAAACAATTTGGTGCCAAGACCAGACACTGGAGAAAGTCATTCCTAGATCAGAAAATTGAAAAGGACACTAAGCAGGCCTCAAAATTCACCAAGGCCATCGAGGCCATGGCTGCTGTAAATTTTAATATGGCCTTCAACAGGCACTTTTCACATACTTATTGAAGGCCACTTTTGGCCTGCGATGTGTCAGTCAAGCTGCTCTGTATGTCTTGAATTACTGTAAATACTGAGTGCACTTTCTTCATCATTTCAATTTTGTAGGAGCATTCACAATGCAGTGCATGCGAACCAATATTTTTTTCACTTTTGTACTGATCTGTTGACATTTGATTCACAAGCTATGCTAATCAATCTTTCATAGCCTACTATGCAATCACTTGTTCTGTTGTTTTTTAAAGTGTTAGTATTACATTTTGGCCTTGGATAACAGAATTTTGGCCTTTGTTTAACCAAAAAATTGTTGGTTACGAAGGCCATTTGGCACCTTAGAGTGGGAAAATGAATTTTGAGGCCTGCTAAGGAAATGACTCCATGAGGTAATCAGAGTTTGTCTTGATAACTCTGCATTATATTTGTACATTGACTTAAAACTATAAACAAAATTATCCATGATCACAGTTTAACATTGTGGTTGCTGCAGTGCAGTGGAGGTTTTCTAATCTTACATACATGGATTTTTTTTTACCTGACCTGTGGAGATATTCAGAAATTTCATTCCACAGTAGTTTAACATTTCTTCTATCCTGCAAGCTTCCATCTTCACTGTTTTTATTAAACAGTGAGTAAAGAAGGAAAAAACAAGGTGTTGGAACAAAAGGGTGATATTTTCTGAAAAAATCTGATTGCCCCTTTATTCACCTGTATTCACCTATGTTCCACCAGACTAAGCGGGTGGCTGACGGCCCAGGGAAGGGAGTCACAGACTCTTGTAATCCCCCATTAGATGCCTCAAGCTATCTTTAGTGAGCAAGGACTTGAACATGTTGATAGAGTTGCAATCCACAACTTCAGGTGGTAACTTCATTATTCCAGCTTCCAAGCGCTGATGACCCTTTGTGTGAAGAAGTACTTCCTTGTATTTAGTTTACAATAACCCTTGTATATCATGTGGCTGTGCCCTCTGGTAACTAAATATGGTACCTCTTTTCAAAAAGACTACTAGAATTCATTCCCTCAAAACCCTTAATAATATAAAAAGTTTCAATGAGATCTGCCCTAAACCTTCTCATTTCTAATGACATACTGTAAGTCCAAAATCATCAAGTCTCTGCTCATAAGGCAAATGACCAACCAAATGTCCTATATGTACTGTACCATACGTGAAAACCTCCCCAAAGCAATTTACATCTTGTCTTAAATGAGGGTTCAACGATGGACTACAATATTCCAAGACAGGAAGAACTAGAGACTTAAACAACAGAAGCAGGATCTATCTGTCCTTAAAAGTCAAGGTTCTTTTTAATATGCCAAGTGTTTTGTTTGCTTTCCTAACTATATGTTAACTTTAATGCATAATCTAACATAAATTTGAATATGCAGTGATCACAAATAAGTGGGAATTACCCTTATTTAAACCAAAATACTATTTGAGTCCTCATTTTTCACTGCAGGACTAATCCAGTCCATTTCTTGAAAGTACTCTCACAATACCATGAAATCATCCTGATATTCCCAATTTACATGAGGTTTACCAGATCTGGTCCTGAAGTAGTACAAGGGCTGGATGAAATGTGGAACTGGAATATAATGTCTTACATTTCACAGGAAGGGAGCACCATTCACACAATTCTTTATTCTTTATTTTTAACATATACTGTACAAAAAAGAAAATCACCCTTTAATTTGCCAAAATTTGAGCAATGATGCCCCAAATTTCAAGTGAAGAGCCCCCCAGCTTACCAACCCTTCCCTCTAATGTTAAATACAGCACCTTCCATCACCTTACTTACCTGGCTCATGATGGCCTGGGTTGTCTGTAATTTCAAGAACCCAAAGCTGTCTCCCATGAACAGATTGACCAATAGAATACACTCTTGTGATGTCTGGATAATCTCTTGCAGTTTGGTTCAAAAATGTTTCCATTTGATGATGATTGTGGTGTACATACTCACTGGGCTCAATTAAGTCTGCCAGAGAACAAAAGCAAAAGAAAAACTTGAAAAACTCAATGACAGAAACATTGTTTGTATATTGGGCTACATGACTATTTTCATGAGGTGAACAACTCAACTCTGTATTAGAGTCTGACAGTCAACTTCCCATGTCAATCACCCATCACTTGGGCAGATAAAATTGGACATGGCTGATATCTGGCAATTGTTTACCAGATCATTTTAACAGATAAACTTGAGCAGGGCTGATGACATAGGGCAATTGTCTACCTCACCTTCTCCTCAGCATAGGACCACAAGTCCTGTTAATGTATTCTAATTCAAATAGGAAACTTCACCACATTAGGTGACTAAGCAAACAAATCAAAAAGCACATTTGAAAGGAGGTACTGAAGAGTTAAGATGAGCCCCCTCTCCCCCCTTGGTATTCCCTATGACATCTGAGGAAAGACCCCTGGATGTATGAAATCCCAGGAAATCTAGTGGGTCTCCCTTAATATGGAGTTAAACATGCAATGTCTTCAGTTTTTTTTTTGCTGATGACATTTCCGTTGTCTGGGGGAGGAGTGGAATTATTAAAATATACTTTATAGTTTGCAAAAAATAAACTTATGCATCTTACTCTCAATGCCATATCATGATCCATTGTTGAGAAATGAAATATTGAAATGAAGTCATTCATTTGACTGAAATTATTGTCCATTGCACAGTAATCTGTAATGTCCTTTTTGTACAACTCACATTGCCCCCTTTGTTTGTCTGTTTTGTTTTTTGTTTGTTTTTTAAAAGTAAAAACTTTTAATACCCCCCAAACAATGCATGACCATGAATTCTGTTATTGTTTGTACAGACAGGCTGACCCACAACAGCAGGAATGCCATTATATTTTGGCACTAGGTGCAATACTGTAGCTTTCAGAATTAAGAAACAAAAAGACTGTAATTTGAGTACTGTAGCAGTGACATCACACTTTATTGTGCAATATCTAACATTTTAAATTATGGTGATAAACTTCCAACATTTTACTGTACCTCAGCTCAAAAATGCTCAGTGAAGAAAGGAGTGAAACTAGTTCATTTTTTCTAAGCTGTGCCAAATATATATTTTTTTTTTTCAAATTTCAGTCTCAAGTCCACTTCAGCGAGAAAAAGCAGCTGCCCAAATTTTTTTCAAAACAACAGCCAGATCCCACTCACAAATTTCTTCTTTCATTACAGCTAGTACTTGACAACCATCTTACACATGTAGTTCGACTTAAGCATTGCATATGCAAGGTAATTAAATCAATAAAATGCTCTCCTAATTTTATCATTTAAAGAGCAAAATATTGTCACATGGCTTTTGAGAGCCAATCATGAAATATTGCAGTCTATTTACACAAAGCCAAATTGGAATGACTGCATTTCACCTTTTAAACAACTTTCATGGAAAATACTAGATGCCTTGATAAATATGCTATGTCCAGAATTTTCTGCAAGTTTGCAATAATGATGTCTCGTATCAGCTCCTGAAATCAGTATCTTCCAGATGAGCTCCATGCTTCAATATAATCACATTAAATGGGAGTGTTTCACTCTTGATCTGAGAGATAATGCTGCAAAAATGCAATTACAACAATTTTGGCTGTGTTTGATTGACATTCCAACTGCTATTTCACAGCAGACTTCATTGGTTATTCTGATCACTTTGAGCTGCTAGTTTGTATTCATATCTTGCCCCTTAATAACTGGATTGATCAATGAAATTGAAGACAAAAGAAAGGGAGCAATATAAAATTATCCTGGAGGTGAAATTTTCTATTCATATGATAATTTGAAATTAAGGAGAAAAATCAAACTTAAGTTGCACAAATGAACAGATCAGTTAATCCTGATGATAAAATTTGGAATTAATTTAGTGTCAGGAAAAGATTTAAAATAAACATTAATGGAAAATGAATCCCCTCTGTGGTTGATTAAATGAAGGTTTTGGAAAAACAAATTCAACCCCTTCCCCTCCTTCAAACAAAAGGGGAAGGATGTTGAAGAAATTTGAAATCAATTTGCCTCAGGACTTTAGGATTCCAACACGGCTCCATAGTCAATCTTTACAAGGGTTTAAGCACTATCTTAAAAGTAAGGTTTTAGAAAGTAACAAATTTTAAATCCAGATCCCACCCTTTCCCAAATATCTTCTGAGGCAAATTTTTCAGTTAAAAGTTAGTTCGTTAGATGGAGTTTTACAGCCCAGTTTCCAACCTGTTGGTTAAAGTCAAGCCAGCCACGGCCTTTTGTCCAGTTGTGCCGCACTGGCTTGTTTTGCTACTCCATTGTTTATGCAGAGCATCATGCACAACGGCAGTAAGTTCCATTTTTAGAGCCTTTGGTATGACTCGACCTGGGAAACGAACCCCGGCCTTCCACTTGAAAGGCTAGTGCTCTACCGTTAGACCAAACACGCAGGACTAAATGGTGTTTTTATTTGATATTATTTGGAAGCATGGACTGGGAGTAATCTGGGAGCAATCTAGGAGCAATTCTTGCTGTGGATAGGTGAATACTTGGTACTATATGTAGGTTTACCATGCTGCCGTTTTGACAATTAAGATTGAACTTTTGGACTGATTGCTGTGATGTAGGCCTAAATGCTCAGGTTCTACTGTATGATTAAAGGTTAGTTAGACTTTTACAGCCCAGTTTCCAACCTATGGACCAGTTCAAGTCGAGCCGGCGCACCATCGTTTTCCAATTGTGACTCACTGGCTTGTTTCCCCTATAATCATTTGCTGATGCAGAGCATCACGCACAATGGCAGTAAGTTCCATTTTTAGAGTCTTTGGTATGACTCAACCTGATAATAGAACCCAGGCCTTCCTCGTGAGAGGCGGATGCTCTACAGTTTGATCAAAGATGCCGTCTACGATTAAAGGGAATGATGATCAGTTACAGTACCACCATTTTACTTTAAAGTGCCCCACCAAACACATACATATCTTACAGTACAAGTTTTTATTCTTCCCATATATATCTTGAAAGCAGCTGGAGTTGTTTGATGAAGAATAAATGGTCTACATGTATCATACACTATTTTTCTTTGCACTTGTGACTCATATATATGTAGTTCAAACAAAAATTTAACCAACCATTGTGTACCACCCCCAACCGCCACACCCCTGTTCATATCCAAAAGAGAACATTTTAAAAAAGGCAATTGTTAATCTATTCAAATTGAAATGACTCTTCCATTTAAGAAAATTCACATCGCAGACATCTGTTTTTGTCCTGTTATTAAACTACAAACCATACTAATTATGTGCAAGATTCCATCCTGCCAACACTGATGATATGATCCAATGAGCTCCACAACATTCATATTGTGAATTAATATCACATTAATTGTAGTGTATTCAAACAGAAAGTGGGACAAAATGCTACTATAACACAGGAATTATGGCTGTTATGTCATAGTGTCCCTCTATAGGAGTTATCACACTGTCCTATCAGCTGCACAGTGACGGTTAAATTGGTATTGTAAATTAAAGATCAAGTGCTTTCTGTTCTTTCCAGTCCAGAAGGAATTAGAAAGCCACAAGGACAAGACAAACCTACAATGTTCCACAAAAATGATGGGATAAGATATGCAAGACAAGCAAATAATTGCAGCCATCCACCTACAGTACCTGCTCCCCAGGGGCTCCCCAATTTAATGCTGCAGCAGTGGGAGGTGTGGCCTGGAACTTCAACAATGACACAAGCCGTGTTCCCATTTGATCCAGGGAGGTGGATCTTGATCTACCGAGGTGGATCAATTACTAATGGGAACGCAGATCAACAACACTCACTCAAGATCAAGATCCACCGATTTTGATCGACCGTTTGGGGTAGATCAGATCCACTGCGCTGGATCAAAGTTTGTAATGGGAACACATCGGTAGATCAAGTGACCCTGGATCTCCGGTTACACTCATGTATGTTTTTGTGATACATCGATACGAAATGCATGGCAGGCCGACTTGTAAAACATTGGTGACCTTTTCGCGCTTGCGCAATGTGTTCATAAAACACGTTTGAGTCGATCAAGGTAACTGATGTTGATCCACTTCGGTAGATCAAGATCCACCTCCCTGGATCAAATGGGAACACGGCTACAGGGAGAGGGGTTTGACCTATGTATGTTTGTCAAGGTTTTTTGCTATGATGTAAATTTCTGAAGGGCGAGAGGTTGGTCGGTTCCTTTTTGAATCTTTTTGGGGATATGCAGTACTAAAAGGTGCCTTATCCAAATTCTGCTATGGGATTTTCAAGCATCAGAATCGTGTCAGACAATAACATGGTGGGACTGGTGGGCACGCAAGTGGATTATTGAAGCATTTCACTGTGGAAGTCTGCTCACACTCACTTAGTAGTTCGGGCCCGACCACAGTGATCAAATCTCTATTTATCTACCCGATAAGCCCCATAACTCTGCGAACCACTCAAGATCAGTGTAAACAATGCTATGATCGATTGGAAAAAAGTTACAACTGAGATGTGCGCAGAGATCTGAAAACATGAGTGTTCTTATTTCTGATCTTCTGATTTAGCAGATTTATCCATGGAATGGCATACTTGTGAAATATCGAGAACACATTATAGAATGCAAGAGAAGAGTGAAGGAGACTAACTTATTTCAAAAAACACTTCAGTGGGCCTTTTAATTCATAATCAATACTTAATTTACATTTTCAAGCTATTTCATGGGGCCAGACTTGGGCACCATAAACAATATGTATAGTTTTGAAACACAGTTTTCTGTTCTGCAGTAATGATCTCTACTGGCACAGAATACATTAGTTTCACACCCCACGGCAGTCCTAACAGAAAGAGTAGCGTGACACACATTCATTCTGCATTAAGAGACCTTCATTAGTTCAATGATCAGCACAACATGCAAATGCAGGCCTACAGTATTTTTCCCAACTGTGGAACTTTTTTGAATCAAAAGTGAATTTAGGATAATAACAATTTTTAAGGGAGGCATGCAGTCACCAGAAGTTAAAAAGTATAGAAGACTATCAAGCTGGTGGCAGAGTATTTCATTCATGGCTCATATCTAGACAACCATGTACAATCATGAGGAGTTGCTACTATAATTACTCTGAATATGCAATTTACGTGGTGAAATATCTATGAGATTTAGCTGTTGTTTCAAAACGAAATACTAGGGCAATTGCTTTTGTCAATTAAGGTGATAGGCAGACTCATTTATACAGTCACCAACACTTGGAATAACCAGTAAACACCTCCCTGACATACAAAAATTTATACTTCCATATGTTACGCAGAGAGTAATACAGTGCAGTGCTCATACTGGACATATACCTACTGTATATAGTAATTTACACTATGAGCAAATTTCATCTTTAAAAGGGAAATTGCATTTGTTTTACAAGAAAATTTCATCCTTCTAAAACCAATTTTTATTGGCAGAGCAAATTAAAAATAAGGCAGTATGGTAGCCTCCTTTCAAGAAATAAGTCTCCCTCGGATTGAAATTCAGTTGTTTGTTGCTCGAGAACAATTTGTTCATCCAAACTTTCAACATTTCAAAAGATGTAACTACTATAACTCTTCTTGTGCATAATATTTTGATGAGATGAAGCTACTGCTGGGGTTTACTGTTGAGACCCAATGATTTGATAATGGCTAGAGTTTTTCACTTTTAATCCTATGCTATGCATTTCAATCACAATACTTCCCTTTATTGAAGATGTGATTACCGCATCTTGTACATACCATAGATCAAATGAATTATGTGTTTGGCTTGATTTACATGCATTTGCACTCATCTTATACTCTGATTCTCCTCAGTAAAAGACATATATTGGAAAATTCAACTGCCCTTGAAATTGGGCATCATGACTTGGCGGATAACATTATAAATTGGCTGATGATGTTTTATTGATAGAGAACCTTACAAAAACTGATCTTGAGGAGGAGTTCACTGAGACCTAAGCAGTAGAGGTACACAGTACTGCTAAAAGTATTAAGAAAGAATGCTCCTTTGTAATTACAAGTTTAATTTCAGAACAAGAAATAACGTATTTGGTATGGTTCTTTTTCCCACATAGTAATAATTTGACATTTTGGTCTGGAAATTTCATTCTTTTTGAGCATTTTTTATTTTCATCATAACTTCAGTGATTGTGAACTGATTTTCAGGCATGGTTCAACATTAATAAATTTGGTTACTACTTAAGCCACTGAATTCAATTCCAGTCAAATTATACATATAAATTACCAGCCTTAAAACTGCTTTAAAGGTATATGCCCATAAATCTTAAGGTTAACCACAAAAATATGTCATTGCACTTCTGGATTTGGAAATTAAGGTCAATTTAAGTATAAATTACCACTAATCAAGGTACCAAGTTCTCTAATGAGGTGCTTCAGCAGAACAGATGGCCTCAATCTTATTTGGTGGATGTGTCAACATGCCACTATTATACCATGACCTTGTAACATCTACAGTAAGTTGCAATTTTTTGTATGTTCGTGTATTGCAGGAAAGTTGGTACACTACTGAGTATGCCACCAAAATCCCCATTTTGCCTACATGATCATCCTTTCTCTACTGTTTACTCTGCTACCACAGCTTTAAGGTCAGTCACGCAGGTTTCTGGGTCAAACCTTCCCCTCCATTGCTCCAAATGTCAAACAAATACATTCACATCCAAAATTTTAGAGAGCCAATTACAGAAGGAAATCTTTTGTGTAAGTAAAGAATGAGGGGGTTGCCCTTCAGGCTCTCCCTTTGTCCATCCCATCACATTGCTAACTTTGCCAAAGGACTACTGCAGGTATGTAGGGTTTCACTGCATAATTTAAATGGTGGCATCCCATGAGAATAAAGGCTTCCGAGACTGAAAATTTAAACGAGAAAAAGTCTGGCAAGAGTCCGAAAGGAAGAACAGTTCATGAGCCCAAAAATGTGAAAGGGTTCACAAGACTGAAAGGGTGTAGAGGTTCACAAGATCAAAAATGACCAATAAGAAAAAGTCCGCGAGACCAAAGATGAGAACGGGCCCGAAAGCCTGAAAATGAATACAGGTTAGCCGGTTTTCAATATAGGCCTCACAAACTTTTTTTCATTTTGGGTCCTGTGGACCCTACACTTTTCAGCCAACCACTTTCGATTTTCCGTCTGGCAAACCTGAGGTCTTGTGAACCCTATGACATGTTCCGTCAGGCGGACCTTCGGTCTTGTGGACTTTTGGTCTTGTGGGATGTAACCATGTAAATAGGAGGTGAGGAGGGGCAATGTACTTAGATTAATTGAATACAAACAATTGATCTCAGGCCACCTAGAGCATTTTGCAAGCACTGCTCATGCTGTGATCACCTCATCTGCTATGCTTTATTATGTATAACGATTCTTCTTGAGAATGCAACGTAGACCCCCAATAGATCAAAGGCAGTGTGGTGTGTGCTGATATCCCAGTTCGTTGTATGAACTGTTCCCTCAAGTGATCTTTGTTTTCAGTTTGTGCACATATTTGAATGGCCTGCTAGCTAACCCCAAATGTTACTTTTGTGTATTCTGGTATATCAATCTTTAATGTCAATAAGTTAATCAGACAACTGAAGCCTGAGTGTATCAAGTGCACATGTAGTGTGCTTCATTTCATCATTAAGGCAATAAGATGTAATAAGGCAGAAAAAACAGTGTTTCAAAAAGTATGAAGGACAGTTTCATCAAGATCTCTCTTTGCAGGATCAAATATTATGAATCCTGAATCTAGTGCCATGTCAGCACATTGCACACAATGATCTCCTTCAGCCATTTATCAATATTTTCTACCAGCAAGCTACATATCACTGACAAGATAAAACTGTGATAGATTTAGTGATTCATAAAGGTTTCAAAATCATGCAGTCAGCTGTACTCAGTCTGTCTGCATCATGATTGTGAGAACAAAGCCATGCGGTCTTTTCCTCAGTGGGGAATTTTACCTGGAGCAGATAGCAAAATGAATCTAACCCCAGATTGTATTTTTCAGCTTGTGCAGAGTCACCATAGACTATTGAGAACAATCAATAAAGTACTACAATGATCGTGAATCTGACGTGCAAAAAGTTTCAAAACAGCAATTTTGAACAGATTAGCTCACAGGCAAAATTCTGAATGTAATCAATCAATTTTGAACACAGGCAAAAGGAAGACTGTCTTCAAAATTTTAGCAACTCATCCATTAAATACAGTAGCCACTAGCTGGGCTCAGAAGTTAATATCATGCATGCTATGGTCTATAAATAGCATCTACAGAATATCATGATACTATTAAAGACAGCGGGCAAGTTCATTAACCTCAATGAGGAATTAATTCCTCTAGGTGAAATACATTATTTACAAAGCACTTCAGGATGAAATTTTGTGTCAACAAATCCCGAATTGGATGGAGAGGAAAATCAAATCCTACTGCCGTATAAACCATTTTCTAAAAGTTTAAATTTTCTAATTTTAAAATTAAGTTTTCTTCAGGATTTTTAGCTACTGTAGCCTCACAGAATAAAATATTCTGGGAATACCAACTAATTTCAATTAAGACCCATACAGTATCTGTGACCATTTATATAGGCCTACTGTCCCCTAAATTAAAAAAAAAAATTTGTTCAAAAGCAGGACAGTATGGTTGACTTCATGCATTTGAATCAGCTTGAGATGTTATTAATAACAGTACTATCACACATGTCACAGCTTTCCATTCACAGGGTTTAATTATCTTAATAAATCATCCATAAATAATATCCTTTGTCTGGAAGAAAATACACCTGATGGTATTCATATATTTTCAGCTTATTTCATATTACCATATAGAATTGAATCACACAGCATTTTCAACTAATTATTATGGCTGAGAACTGAATCCAAGCTGATAGTAGTAATGTTATAAGGCACAGTGTTGAATGACAGTCTCAGAATAAGACAGGGATCACAGATATGAGCGTGGGTGGAAAAAAGTTGGGAAGCTGGGAAGCTCCTTCCTGGAAAATTTTGACATCTGGAAGGAAATTTCCCTTTTTTTCTACATGAAAATACAGGGAGAAATTTTACTCCCGTCCTGGGAAAAAATGTCACTTCCTTCCTGGGAAATATTTTTTTTATTCCAGCCCTGTATGTGAACTTGTTTGTTATGCTCTTAAATACTTATTTTTACTATCTAGTTGTAGACAAACTTCCAAGGAGCCTGTGAAGTCGACCATTGTAGATGAGCTGTCAGTTTAAAATCAAGTTTAATCATGTTGGAACTGTGAGTTGCTGTTAGCTTGGAGGATTTTAATTGCTGTACTATGGATCAGACACATGGTCTTTATAGTTCTAAGTATTAAAGATCATCATTTGTTAATAGCTCAAAGTACAATTTTATACATCTACAGAAATTTGACTGCCATCAAATCCCAAAACTGTAGAGTAGCTCATATATACATCATCCACTCTCAGAATTTTTAACTGAGTATACTGTATATTAGCCTAGGGGCCAAGCTATGCTCGCACCAGCAAAAAGCTCTTAAGCAATACATTTAAATTTAAGGATGGTGTCTCGATAAGGACAAGTTTTAAACAGTTGTGAGAGAGGCAAGAAGTAAAAAGGTCAGGAGAATTGGAATTGTCTGGAGTGATGAATAACTGACTCTAAAGGGCAAGAACATCCATCCCAATTTGAAGGGGTGTGGTAGACTGTCCTCTTCTACTGTATGATTGGCAGCTCTTCAGAATCATGTGCACTATTTCTTCCACCCTCAAATCCTTCAATATGCAATATTTAATTTCTAAAATATTATGGAAGATACTCTGAAGAGAAATAAGAAGAAAATTGTGAGATTTAGCTGTTGCTCCAAAATAAGTTTGGGATGACTGCTCCTGCCCTAAAGGCCTGCCCATAAATCTGGAATGACTGCAGTACTGATCTTTCACTGTACTGAATGTATGATGAGTGCTCATCTATTCTAGCTATGAAAGAAATGGTAGAGACACCAGGTGGCTGGTGGTCATGACTATATACTGCCCCAGCCAAAATTTTCCAATTGGTTGAAGGGTGGAACACATAGGGTACAAAAGAACTTGCAGTCTAGGAACATAGTCAGTCTTGGAGAAGCTACTTACTTGTTTTCATATATTGAGTAACTTTCACTTTTTTCAACTTTTGATGGTTTACAATACACTGCTTAGTACGAAGGACTGCTGTGCATGGCTTAGCAGTGCGAAACAATAATTTACTATTGCTTATTAAAATGTATGGTTTTGCCACAAAACCATTGCACATACTGCTGTCACCCTATTCCTCTGCATAGAAATGCAAGTAGGCCAACTGCATTTCTAAATGCCCACTTCAAAAACCAAAATAAAATATCTATGAAAACACTCTCCATTGATTGGACATGGAGCAATAGCCTACACTGCTTTAAATGAAATCATCTTGAATCTTTGACGATTTCCAACCAATTTATACTTATATGGGGTATCAGAGTGGCATATATATTTTCTAAATTTCTGTGGAGAATAATACATTGCACAGAGTAGCTTCCCCAAACTTTTATTTCTGAACATTTTCCCCTCAGGCTCTGAGGCTGTAAACATTAAAATTAAAGTAATTGCCAGCATATTGCAATAATACCCAAAGCATTTAATTACCTTTTTTCAGTAGAAAACAACTAGGAAAAAATAGCTATACTGCACATATACTAAAAATTTCTTGATTCATCTTACAAACTGGATTTAATTATACCGAGGATCTGAGTTGTTAAAAAAGGACCAAGGAATATATAGACTCTGTAAAAAACAGAATAATTAAGTGATGCATGCCATTGGCAATGGTACAATACTTAATGGTTATGAACAGTACAGTAGAATGTAGAATTAATTTTGAAACCATGCAAACAACATTCATTCCATAGAGGTATGGAACTATGAGTCACTATTTTCAATTTAAGGGGCAAGGGGATCTAGGGGAGGGACATGTGGGTGACTTTTGCTTGAACTTTTAATGAGTGTAAATTTGTTCAATAATGTTTTCTTCCAAATTGTCCAAATTGCAAATACTGTCTAGGAGGAGGTTTCAGTTCCTTTTTCCAGATCCTCCCCCTAAATACTGACCTCATACATCCATTTGAGTATAACTTTACTGTATGTAATGAGGAAAAAAAATAGACAATAAGTTGGACACGGCTAAGTGATATCTTTATCAATCTTATCTACATTTTCAGTTGCAATCAGTCAAAAGCTGAGTCTACCAGGCTGGTCACAATACATAGTCTCTACTGTACAAAAACTGCCTACCATGCTGTGAAGTTGCATCTAGAAAATGCAACATAGACACCCCAGTAGATCAAAGGCAGTGCGGGGTGTTACTGATGTAACTGCTTAAATGAACTATGCTTTTATTGTGTTCACACTGGACGAAAAGGAATTAATACATGCTTGACTGCCCTGTTAGCTAGGCTGAGCTCACTACAGACACACTTGATATAGTCAAGTTTCACATCTGATTACTTGATTGACAGTAACAGATACAAATGCACAAAAAGTTTTGTAACATTTGGGGTTCTCACTCCTTCCCTGAAGCATTAAGAAGTAATCAGGCTAAGAAGGAGTAAGTAACGAAAAACAAGAGAGAACTTTTCATCATGCAATTTATGGGAGTTTTGTTTATCTTCATAAAACTTCTTCAATCCATGCAAATTAGTGCTGTGTTGAAAGACCAATGGTCTTATTAGTATCTGGAGTGGCACAGGCAGTTAAAAGATTTGAAATCTCCTTTAGGGATTGGTGACATTTGGGTATTGTACCCAGGACTAGCTAGGTATTCCCTACTGCCCATACTGTTGACCCTCTGGCTAGGTCATTTTGCTGCCCTGACCTATATGGCTGGGATGTGCATGTAGTCAACTGCATAAAATCGGAGAACACGTATTGTTCAAAAGAACAGATTGTAGCAAAAACTCAGATACACAACACATCAAGTTTGACCCAGCTATTGTAAAAATAATCATATCACTTCCTTTTGTTTGCCATATTGTATACATCCTAAAAGACATGCATTCCCTCACAGTATTTGAATACACAGTATCAGTACAGAGTATTGCATGTCACAACTTACATGTTAGTATTCTAGTACGAAATATTGAATTACAGTATTATATTCAGCAAGGATGGATTTAAATTTATATTCTCTGGATCTGAAGGTCACTTCTAGGCCTACAGATATTGTTTAAATTTCATACCTACCTGCACATTTTTAAACAGAATGGTGCCATTTAAACAGCACTTTGAAAGTGTATAAAACTTAAAATTTCTTTCCCATGGAAACATTTAACTTTCTTGTAATGGAAAAATAGAGGAAAGTTTAAATGGCCTGCAGCTTGTTTGTGTTTTATTGTTTCAAGGAATAAATGGACATATTCAGTACAGAACAGTACTAAAACAATTTCTAATAGTAGCACAGATGTTCTCAATTAGAGTCTGCAGAAGGGTTGGGCGGTACCATGAAAATATTGGTACCGGTACTGTAAAGCTCGCAGAACCGGTATTGAGGGAGTACCAGTTCTGAAATCTCTTGTAGGAAAGTCAGGTGGGAAGGAACCTAAACTGTGCACTGCACCCCTGTTATCCTGTACTTTGATGCAGCTGAGCATATGATTGAATTATTACCATGCAGAAACCTCTGCTTTAACCACATTTCTTCTTTACAGTCATGTGCACGATCACAATTAATACTCCCTTTTTCCTATCTCAACCTTTTCAGGATAATTTTTTTGAGTACCAGTATTTTTTCAAGAACTGGTGTTAGAAACACACCAAATATCTTCGGCATTTTTATTACCTGTACCTGTAGTACTGGTAATCACATCATTACTGGTATACCACCCAACCCTAGTCTGCATGTAGGGGGAAGGGGAAATACACTATCTGAAACATGAAAAACTTGAAAAAAGAATCAAACCTGAAGAAAAGAATTATATTCAAAGATATCACCAGCTACATGTAATTTGCAGTACAATTCCATGGAACTCACAATGCATGGGTAGTGCCACTCTCTGTGTCCTGGAAAGCAAATGGCCAAAATTTTCTTGCTGTTTCTTAAAGGGAAATATTGTGTTTAAAATGCTCCAACAAAGAATACAAAGAAAATGGCTCAGACACTATCCAACAATTCAGTCTTAATCGTAAACCCCAGCAATAGCCCCATCTCTTCAAAATACTACGTGCAAGAAGAGCTAAGGATGTTGCATCATTTGAAATATTGAAAGTTTGGGTGAACAAATTATTGTTGAGCAACAAGCAGCTGAATCTGTGAGAAACTTATTTCTTGAAAAGAAGGCTACAATACTGCCTTATTTTTGATAATCTATCAACCTGTGCCATTAAATATCAGTTTTAAAAGGATGAATTTTTCTTGCAAAAAGAATGCAATATTTCCCTTTTTAACAAATTATGATTGTGCCATGTGTAGATAGTTTGGCCAGAGGTTAATTTTGTCCTCCTGGCAAATTCCTGGCTATTCCCCTTTAAAAAGGGCCATCAATTTGCAATTAACTTTTTTCTTGGAGTAAAAACTTTCTTGATTTGATTGATTAAAACTTTCCCCCTTCTTCTGCCTCCTGATATTTTTTCTGCAGATGCTTAATTGCTATTTTATCAATAGTGAATCAATGCTTAGATTTCTGATGCAATTGTAACCTTATGCAAGTGCTCTGTCATCAGCTGGCACAGAGCTCAGGAAAATTATTTAGAAATCTCATCCACAAGATAGCTAGAAAAGTCATTTCCCACCCTGCAGGAAGATAATGAAATACTATCATAATTTGAGAGGCCAAAATGATATTTGGTCCCTCACTATCCAATAACAAGAGCCCAAGGGCACTATGGTTCCTTGTATTTAAGATGATATTGTATTAAGGTAGTCACAAAGAAGGCATAATTTGCACCTTTAACCCCAATGACTTTTGGCCATCACCCCAAAACAAAGGGACACATTAAATTTCAAAATCAAACAAACACGGAACTTTTCAAATTATCACACTGCATACGCCCAAATACATTCATCACCTTTCACTACAATGTCATTTACTTGAGTTTAGGGTAATATAGAGGGTTAGTTAATTGCCTTTTTGGTCAATCTCAACAATTCAAATCCAGACCTTAAAAAAAGAAGTCACAAAGGTCAAATACAGTCAAAGTATATCAAAACTGAATTTAAATAAACAGTCTCTTCTGCACCAAAGAAATTTAACAGTCATCTGGTCATTCCTGACCACCAAAGTTTATGATGGATGACTAGAAATTATGTCATGGCTGTCCTTTAGACTTCCCAATGTGTTTGCCATTAAAGCAAAGATAAGGAAAAGTCCACAATTCTGCTACTAAAGGCAGCCCGAGAGTGGTTTATTACCACCAATTTCTTCTTCACAATTTGGCTAGAAAACCAAGAAACAAAGATAGCTCTGTAGAATCTAATAAATGACTTTCAACTTGACCTTTTAACCTAAAGAGGGTGTTAGAAACAGCATTGTAGTCCCTAGGGTAAAAGCAGAGGTAAAGAAGAGAAACTGCTGTCATATTTTACTACTGAAATTGGAATCTAAGCTTGCATTGCGAATAACTTTATTCAATACTGTATGTGAGGAAAAGGTTTTTTTTAATAATAATTGAATTTCTGTCCTGATTGTTAACTAAACTGCTTTTAGACTGAGAGGGGGTTATAATTCTTCCTTTCTTTTGTACATTGCATTTTTCTAAAGGCATAAAACTTCAGATGGATTTTTAAACCAATTGAACAAAGACCCAAAGAGTCTTCACGTGCACTTTACTTAGACGAAAACAACTTTCCATTATTTCCACTATGTTACTTGCTTATTGAGCAATTGCACCGCATACCTGGCATTGCAATAGGCCTACATATGACCTACATGTACACACTAGCCTGTCACTTAAATGTCAGTAACTCAAGTAAAGAACATCGTAGGAGGGTAGTGTATTAGCCTCTTTGGTTCATCTGATCAAGACAAATCTTGACGTCACAAAAAAAGTCACAAAAAGTCACAAAGGTCAAAAGGTCAGGTGAGGTCAAGGGGGGTCATCATGTGCATTTTACTTAGACGAACACAAATCTCCATTACACCACCCCTCTAAAATGTTTCAGTGGCAAGATATCAATAAAACATTACTTTCTGACCTTTTGACCCTTTCCAATTATTTTGGTTCATGTACCAACATTTTCACTTCCTACCAATCTAACTTATCCTAAAATTGTGCCACTGCTTGAACAACGGATACTGAGTTACAGCTACTAACAGAAATTCAGTTTTTGGCCTCTGGTGATCACCAGTGACCTTTGACCTCCACCAAAAACAATAGGGCACATCTACTCCACAACATCAACATACATACCAAGTTTGAATAAAATTGATCACTCGGTTATTGAGTTATCGCACCACATACCTCGCATTCCAATCCGTCACATACACACACACACACACATACACGCACACACACACACATACATACGCCAAGGTGACTGCATAGGTTCCTTTGTTACACAAGGAACCAAAAAGGGGACAGTGGATCCCTGGCCCCATCCCACAGCTATGCCAATGCAAAACATCAAATAGCTTCCAAGGAGTTAAAACGAAGGAAATAGGAACTAAAACATGGTGATGGTTTTCAGTACAGTAAATGCTTCATTATACTGTACAGCATACAGTATCATCTGTTTATTTGTTTACAAACTTTTAGGAAAAGCACAAACATATGTCCTAAACTGTCCAGCTAAAGCTGTCTATAAGTCAGACACTCTGCTACAAATGCAATTAAAGATGTTCATCTGAGAAGAACTTTGACAGTCTCTGAGTATTTTTAACACATTTACTCCATACTTTGATATTAATTTGTAAATAAAGATAACTGAAAGAATATTTGCACTTTCATGTGTTGCAGAGACTGTACACTGGCCACATGCATGTAAAACATTATACTCATGATTAGGTTTTGCATTTCCCATATGCCAGACCATCACCCCAACCCCCAACACTATCACATATGCATCAGAAAATACTGTAAAGGTGTCAAGTCTGAGTTTCTCTTATACAGTGAATTATGTATCCTACTGTACTCAGGGTTCCTGCACCCTTAAGAAAAATAAAATTTTGTGACTTTTTCATGACCAAATTATATCCAAGATAAAATTTAAATGGCACCATGACCATGACATATAGAGGAGTAAATTATTTACTTATAAAAAATTAAAATACTGATCTGGATTAAATGTAATGACTTCTCTATTACTTCCATCATTTTCGCAACTTTCCATAACTTTTCCAGGCCATGGGAATCATGCCTGCTGCACACATGTACACACAATTTAGCATTGCTGATCCCATCATAAGAAATCATTGAGGGAATGCACATCCTCATTTAGGGAAACTTTCTCCCTTCTTCAATCCAAACCTCTTCAAATTTTGCATCTTCTTACATAATCTAATTCTCAAGATGGCATTTAAAAAGGCAAACGTTCCCCTCCTCAAAATGGGCCACTATTTCAACAATCAGAGACTTCCATCTGAGAAGTAATCACTTTAAGACTCGTAAATTTGGAAGTCTCCAGACACTTGGCAGCAGATAGAATCTCATTCTGCTGCCCAAGGCCACAGTCAGAGTAACAGGTATCATCTCAGCTCTCCGCCTCTTATCACATGCTGCATTTTGATAAACATCAAATTTCAAAATGCAAAAAGAAGGGTAAGTCTAGAAAATTCAAGTGGGCTTAATGGGTTTTGGGAAAGTTTTATATCACATTGCATATTTAATAGCCTATAATTCTGAAAAGGCAAAAGGTGACAAAGTCCCATTAAAAGGCATCAATCTGCTGCCAAATGGATCATAGGGGTTTTGTTTAAACTCATCAAATCTACCTTAACAAAACTGAAAGGGCGTATGACACAGGCAAGAAAATCTTTTCCAAATACTGTGTATAAATGATTTGGCTGCAACTTGATAAATTTTTGGTTCTGCAGTACCAATGGCTACCAAATTCAAATGACTTTCAGTCCAATTTTTGTAAAACAGGAGGAAGCAGAAGGAGTTAATCTTGCAATCTCATCCAGTGACACAGAGCTAGGATTTCATTGTAAGGGGGCAAATAAACACTCAATGGGGGCAACATCATATATGCAATATCAAACTAAGTGTCAACACTTATACCTATTCCCTTTCTTTACAAACAGTAGGTCTATAGATCTACTGAAGTAAACTATTTAGAAGACTATTTCAGATTTTTGGATTGTGAGAAACGGATTGTACCTTTGTAGATTTTTTTTGGGAGGAGGGGGGGGAGAGAATGTGGTCTTGAATCAATTGGGGGGGGGCATTGCCTTCCTCGCCCCCCTCTGACTAAACCACTGATCTCATCATTCTTAAAAATGTGTGAAACTTGAATTTTTCTTCTTTAACAGGTCATTCCATACAGTATTTCACTCAAAATAACTTGCGTATAGTGTCTCATTAGCCAGCAACAGCAGTTAAGGCACACTTGAGACAAGTGGAATTAATTTAAAAGAGCAAAGCATGAAAGGATACCTTCCCTCCTTCCAGGGAAAAACTTTGCCGCAATCTTAGAAGACCAATTGCTTGAGGGACTACCACAATATAAATATGTGAGATGTGAAAGTAAATAGATGAAACTCTTTTGAAAAATTAAAAGAACAACCCAGGGCCAAGTATGTTAACGAGGTACATGCACATTTTAAGCATTCTGGTGAAAGTTTTCTTCATTATAACTTTTATTCATAACTCATAACTTACCACCAATTTTATGCAACTTATCTTAGAAAAAACTATTAGGTGCATCCTGAGCAATGGAATTTTAAGACATTTACAGGCATAGGGGCAAAATAGCATCCCTAATCAATTCAAGGTCAAACTAATAGGATGAAAAGATAAGAAAAACATTGGCCAACAATTTGAATCCATGACATCATAGCTGCTTGCTTCAAGTTCACTTCTTATAGAAAATGTGTCAACTTCAATTGCTGTATCGAGAACCGAACATGAGGAATGAATGCAACTCTAAGAATGCTTAAAATATGTTCCTCTGTATCATTTCAAAAACTAATTTGGCTCTGGACTATATTTTTTAAGATCTATCATATAGGGCATAGAAGTTTCAAAGGATATTCACAGCAATGTATGTCACCTTCAGCATGGTAATTAAGGGTTAAAAAAATAGGCCTATCTAAATATATTTGGGCTGAGAGTTAGGTAGCAACTTTTCAATGGGAGATGTTGTATCCTCTTTAAAGTGGCTCATTAGGTTAATAAAATACAACAAATTTTTCCAAACCTGGTATTCTCTTCACTTACCAATGACAAATGGTAAAACTTAGACCATCCCCATACCCTACAACTGTTTTATGAGTGAGTATAGCCTACTTACTGTAACAGTTAAATTCAGTTTTCAAAAATTTGTGACCAGACACTTTTTCAAATTATCCATTCCTTTCCAAGTCAGGACACCAAAAAATTCAAAATTTTAACTTTTTCTGTAACTATTGGATATGCAGCTTGACTCATTACATGCTTGCTACTTAACCCTTTGCCATTGTTAAGGGTCCTTTTGGACCCAGACGGAGAGCGCAGCTGTCACCCCATCTTTACTGTTTCACACAGAGCTCGAAACTGCGAGTACCGTAGCTACCCGAAAATTCAGCCACAACAACAAGAGAGACAATGGTTTAAGGTCACAGGGTCAATAGCCTATGTAAGCTGATGCGGGGCGTGCTAAGTCCGTTTTTTGGCCCACTCCGCAGGGGCGCAAATATGCCCGGATTGGAGCACAACAGTAAAGGGTTAATCTAAAAGTATCTGCTTCAGGGGTTGTGCACACACGCAGAGACAGAGCCATCAGTTTTGCAGTAAACACACTCCAAAGGCTTTAATTAACCCTTTGCCATTGTTATGGGTCCTTTTGGACCCAGACAGAGAGTGCGGCTGTCACCCATCTTTACTGTTTCACACGGAGCTCAAAACTGCGAGTAGCTACCAGAAAATTTGGCCACAACAACGAGAAAGACAATGGTTTAAGGTCACGGGGTCAATAGCCTATGGGAGCTGATGCAGGGCGTGCTACGTCCACTTTTCCCACTCCCAAGGCGCCCAAATATGCCCCGATTGGAGCACAACAGTAAAGGGTTTATAAACATTGTCATTAGAGGGAGTGACCTTTAAACAATTATTAATATCAACTCAATGAGCCTATTTTAAGAGTACACTTTCCTTTTGAAACATCCCTTGCAATGCAAAACCTACCAGGGAGGCTGACCTTTGTCATTTACCAGTTTGATTTTACAGATACTGTACAAATCTTAGCATATAACACATGTGTATTTCAATATTGTATATTGGTATGCTTCAATACACATGTATGCATATATACTTTCCAGTGTAAACAAATACAATATTGGGAGATACCAATTTATTGTCCTGGCTGATATTCCTTTCAACCCTGTAGGCTACTGTGAAAGAAAAATATGAAATTTTCAATCTGTTGACTAAACTTGCAGGTCTACTAACTTTTTTGTTCAACTCTGACTAAACTAGCTGCATGGTATACTACTGCACTGTGTAGGCAGGCTGTCAACTTTGATTGTACTGCAATTTACGACAATTGCATGCATGGTAATGGCCATGCTGCAACACTTTCCTATACTATAACTTTTCAATGAATTAATAAAGGCTTCAAAAATAACTTCACATTTATTACCAAATAATAATTCTAAATATTTTCACAGCACACAGCAGACAGAGTAAATTAGTTACTGACGGTGTACATTCAAAATACATCCAATTCTTTCACAGCGTGTTGTAGGTTTCATGAATTCATGATGATATAGTCATGCCATAGGTGACTGTCAAACAGTGACAACTTGGAAATGACTATGGCATATAATACCTACAGTAGTACAAAATACTGTGCCAACAATAAATGTTGCACAAAATCATTTACAGTTTTCAAATGTCAACAGATGTTTGAAAGCTTCCAAATTGCCAAACTTATAACTGCAATATGATGCACTGTACAGTACATTTCAGGGCTTGAAATTAGCTTTACAAAGGGCACAGCCAAAATGCGTAAAATGTCTGTTGCTCTATGTTTGTTCAATGTACATTAATTTACTCAGGGACATCACAGTGATCAGAAAGGGCCCCAAAGCCATCATCCTCGGGACCATGTGGGTCATCAGTTATTTTGAGCCCTGGTATTTATTCCAGCTTCATGAAAGTAGACATGCATCATGCCTAAGAGAGGTACAGTACCACTAGCACACCTTACTACTGTACATGGTCTCGCCCCCTGTAGGGTATGGTAATTGAAGAGTACAGTATGCCCAAGGTATTCCCCACCTGTTGTAAAATGCAACTAAACAGGAGAAATTGTACCGCATTTGAAGTGTGTGGCACTGTATGACATATTCCTGTTGACGTGTCGTTAATCTTATCTAACTACTATAATGTCTCACATCCCTCCCCCTTGAAGTAGTGTTATCTCAGGCTCAAATAACAGGAGGACCCTCACACACAAAATACTCAGTGTTGCTGTACTAATTTTTGGTCCACCTCTGATTGCTCAGGACTGCAGTTTCAAACACTTTATTTGTGGCTATCAACGAACAACTTTACACATGTACAACATAAAAGTTCCACCTATACACTGGAAAATTCACCTTGATTGGTATACATGCACAGCTGGAGGACTCATGAGGAGAGACTTAGCCTGGGCTGCTATGAGTTACTGTAGATTGTTAGTTATAGAGTTTTACGGCCCAGTTTCCAACCTATTGGTTCATACCGAGCTGGACATAGCCTTTTTCCAGTTGTGGCTCACTGGCTTGTTTTCCCTACTCCACTGCTTATGCGGAGCATCACTCACAATGGCACAGTTGGTTCCATTTTTAGAGTCCTTGGTATGACTCCACCTGGGAATCCAACCTGGGCCTTCCACCTGAGAGGTGGATGCTCTCACCGTAAGACCAAACACGCGGTCCCAATCAGTTAGAAAAGGCAACTGTTCACTGCAGTGCTCTCACTTTTATTCCTTCCTCATCTCAAATTTTGAAAGGGAACAGTTCTTTTTCTACTAGAGTTCCCAACAGTATGGATTTAGGGCAGAGATAGTCTCATTTAAAAAAATTAAGTGTTTAATCAGGTTAGATTAGGTTACAGGTAGATGGAGTTTAAAGGCATATTTTCATCATCCCAAACAGTTCCAATTCCCCCAACCTACTTACTTCTAGCTCCTCCCACATTTACTTAAAATTCATCTTTATATCCAGAAAAATCCTAGTTTATTGCTTCATGGCTTGTCCCAGTGGGCATACAAGTCCATAGTGTGTAATCAAGACACTCTCAGTGCCCATGCTGTGTAATTTAGCTATGATGCATTGTTTGAATGTGATGCCAATCAAAGAGCTGTACCAATTAAGAGTTTTGATATATGTATACTGAAACTGTAGTTTAGGGTGACGAATTACTGCCTTTAACAGCGGAGTTTCCAACTAATTGGTTCCAGTTGAGCCACAGTCACAGCTTTTTAACCAGTTGTGATTCACTGGCTTGTTTTCCCAACTCCATTGCTTAAATGCTGAGCACCAAGCACAATGGCAGTAGGTTCCATTTTTTTAAAAGTCTTTGGTATGACCCTACTAGGACTTTAACTACCAACCTCTCGACTGCAAGTCTGACGCTTTAACCACTTGACCATACAGCCAGAGTGTACAAAGTAATCAGATCACAGTACAGTACTCTGCCAATTGAGAATTTCTATAAACTACTACACAAATTGAAGTTTGTGGTGAGAACCGAATGCCGTAAAAATAAATTTTCTGAGGACTTTGCCCATTCAAGGCTTTCTGGCTATTTCCAGAAAATAATATATAATATTAGAAAATTTTATGAACTCCTTCATCTTTGTAAGCTTCAACTCAGTAATGTCAGTTTTTAGAAGGGATCATACTGCTGTTTTAATGTAAATGACTGAAGTCCTAGCACAACAATACCATGCAAATCCACCAGCATTATCCACCTTTCCCCCCTGGTTCTATCCCCTACCCAATGTACCCTAACTTTAGCACTAGAATATTACATAAACTGCACTCCGCCATCTAGGCAACGGGCCGTACACGAAAAAGTGATTTCGTTTTTAACTTTCGTGACGCACATCTGAGGGTCGGCATAAAAATTACCCACGAAGGTCAATTTTAACCTTTTGAACATAATATCAACTACCACAAGCGAACGAGTTGGCCTACGAAGAGAAATTTGAGGTTAAATTGTTGGCTTTTTTTGGCCAACATTCATTGTAGATACTAGTTCCACGAATTTTCTGACACGTACAAAATCTGTACATGCCGGGTATAGTGCACAGTGCAGTGGTCAGTGAAATTGATAGGGATAAACTTTTTTAATTGACGGGAGGTGGGAAGCAGGGGAGTAGGACGACTTTCCCCTCATCTGAGGAAAGGTTGAATAAATCAGGAACAGGAACGAGAGATGATAGCGAAGGGATAGCGAAGAAGGAAAATGAAATAGGACAAAACAAGAATAAGAATTTGGAATAGAAAAGAGGAAGAAAATAAACACACATGACATGAAAAACCAAGAAACAGAGAGAAGAGATGCGTTCAGTAAGGAGACCAATAGATGATTCACATGATATTGTTTAGCCAAGTGTGGTTTGCAGTTGAGTTATGAGAGAGTAAATAACCGACGACATGGCCGTCAAGTGGTTAAAGCATCCGACTTCAGGCGCGGATTAAGGGGTGGGGGCTTACGGCCCCAGCCCTCCCTTTTTCGCCACATCAACAATAAAACATATGAAAAATTAGCAGTGCAGCTCCCTCTCACCCATTTTTTCTCTTAGGTCAGCCCCCCTTTTTTGAATGTGCGGATCCGCGCCTGGACTAGGTTGTCGGGAGGTCAGAAGTTCGAGTGCTATTGGCCGGGTCATACTGAAGACTGTAAAAAACACCTACTGCCATTGTACCTGGTGCTCAGCATAAGGCAATTGAGTAGGAAAAACAAGCCAGTTAGTCACAAATGGAAAAGCTAGTCCGTGGCGGCTTGACATAAACCAATCGGTTAGAAACTGGCCATACGGGTCGTCACGTAAAACTCCGTCCATCTTACTAACTTGAGAGGATAGGCCTAAATGGACAGGCTTTACGGCCAAGCAGAACTTAATTCCCATTGAGATCTTTTGTCCAAATCAACAAAAGGTTTCAACGGTTTCCAAATGGTAAAGGGTTTTCAAAAGGGTTTGGTTTATGAAAAGGGTAATTTTGTAATTCCCTTTGAGTTTTGACCAATTTCCATCATCTACCAAAGGGACTGCCCAAATGCATAGGGTATTTTCAAAAGGTATCACTTGAAACCCTTTGGGTTCAAAGGGTCTAACCCAAAAGGGTTCCAAATGGAATTTTCAGCTGGGCTGCCAAAAAACTTTGACTATACCTAAAGCTATAAAGTATAACCTTTTCTAGTGAGCACGCCTGCATGATTTGAACCAGCGTCGAATCTCCATGAAGCCTTGGTCGTTCACTCCAAGTATAAGTTCAAACTATATGATCTATCATCAAAGAACCAATCTCAAATTTCCTGCGAGAAACTTAGCATCATGTAGTAGAACTGATCGCCAGCATCTCTACCAGGAAAAAAGGGAACCGGATCGTGGGCTAAAGTTTACAAAATGTGAAAATCCGACCGGGGTGAGAGCTGTATGAATATATTATCTTCTGTCAGGTGGAGAGGGGCACAAGATTCCTAGAGATATAATCACAACCAGTGGTTCCAACCTGCCACTCATTCATATGCTTGATATTTTGCATGTATTTTATAGGTAACCATTCCATTTGGAACCCTTTGAGCACAATTGTTTTGAAATGGTAGGCCTACCTTTTCGAAAAGTAAAAAGAAAAAGACTTTTTTAAGCATAGGGGTAGGAAGCGGGGGCTGGGGAAGAAAGCCTCCCCGGCCCCCCAGTGAAAAATGAGGGGCGGAAGCAAGATTCCGCTCCCCCACTTCCCGTGTAAGAAACCTCTTCAAAATCTCAAAAAACAGCGAAATTTCCGGCGCGCTTTGCACGCCGCATTATGCAGCATAAGTACACTAGTTCTCCCTAATAGACCAGTTTGGTAAACTTTCCTGAGCTCTGGACATATCAAAATCGGATATTTACCATTTGTGTGACAACACATCATTAAGAAACACCGGCAACTATGTTGCTATTTTTTGGACCTGTCTTTCATAAAATTCCAACTTTTCTACAATTAAAATTCTTGATTTTGAAATATTTTGTCTAAAAGGACAACAAATTTGTGTAACTTTTGATATGTCATCGGGGTCTGCGGGGTCTCGATTTTTCACAATTTTGTATACGCTCCGCGCCAATTGAAGATAGTCTTTCGAGAAAGACTTCATATTCCAGGCAGGGAAGCTTTGGCCTACCGTAGTCAAATGTTCTCATACACACCGCATGCGGGACATCGAATCCAGAGTAGCGCTTGCAGTGACCTTCCGTATATCTTTGCCGCACCCGCACCAAGTTCAAACGAGTTTCAAGGATTGATTTGTATCTGACTATTGACGGAATCCAATTCAGTCATAATTAGATACCAAATGATCATCGGTCCAACTTTAGTAAAGTTATGCTCAACTGAGACTAAGATTAAAAATGCGGAAATAGAATTAAAATTTTTCAAGTTGATATATTTAAAAAAAAAAACATATCAGGTACCGTCATTTCAAAAAATACACAAAGGCGTACGGGAAGAGGTGGATCCTGTTTGCCGCGAATTGAATATTTTTCAAGTCCTATTTTGCCCGGCCGCATGTCAACACGGTCCGCTGCAGGCTGAACTGACTAGCTACTACATACTACCCCCTTGCCCTAAAATACATGTAAGTGTCACTGCCCTGAAATAAGCACTTCCCCTGATCTGGGAGGAGTGCAGTCCCCCTATCCCCACCTGAAAGGTCTACGCGCCTAATAGCATGAAAGATGCCTAGGTCTGCTTGCGATTTTCTATTGAAAAACCAGCCCCTGTCTAAAGCTATCGGCCATGTCATGACACCAAGTCTCCAGGTGCAGGAATTTCTGATGAGATTTTCTGCCAGAAAGATCAAAATTTTAATACTTGGCTACTTTGTCGAGTGTCGCAACAAGCATTTCATTGGGAAAGGGCTGATTGCTTTTACAAAATGTGGTCAGTGTACCATATTCAGTTTGGCATAGTACTGAGCTCGGGGGCTGATATTGGGACCAGAAAATTTAGTACACGAATTCCGATATTTTTCGGAAGAGAAACCGTTCCCAGCCGCTAATAACAGTTCGACCACCAAATTTTAAGTAAGTTTGTAGCGGTTTACTGGTTTAGGATTTTTAGATAGCATGTGAGTTATGGCTAAGCCGAATTAAAGCTACAACTATTCCCTAATAACTTGAGAACCAACACACCCCAGATGCCGGTGCCGACTAGAACCTATTACACGAAATACAGCTTGGTGACATTCTCGCCCGTATTCGTATTGTTAACCTTTCAGATTTCGTCGTTCCTCGATACAAAAATGATACTAGATGGGTTGAAGGGTATTATTCTTTTTTCAGAGATCAGAGTGACGCAGATTATACAATTTGGATCGGTATCCAGCTCGAGTTAATCATTCGCAGCTAACGTTATGCGTGAAACCGACGTAGCAGGGACATATACAGCTCCTCGTTCGCGAAAAAGTGTCCTTTTTCTTTCCACATCTTTTTACCATTTTTAATCCCACGTACCAAAAATAGCATTAAAATTTGTTTAATTTTTCAAAAATTCAACATTAAAGCCCATTTCAGATAATTAAAGTGCCTTAAGAACATGATTAGAGGCTGCAGCTGTAGTTTTAGTACTGTTTGAGGAAAAGTTTACTTGAAACATGGAAGTTGTGTGTCTACCTCACCTTCGCCAGATTTTGAATTTAAAGGGATATTTTTACTTATTTTTTCTTGATCCATAGGCCACACGGATCGCTTGTGGTAATTGCATGGGTTATTATTTCATCTTTTACCATCGATTCGTATTTTTTCCAATCAGACCCTCTGAAGTGCGTCACGAAGTAACACGAAAAAGTAGGACAGATTTTGGTCTAATCCAAAACTGACAATCTGCAGGTTTTGATCCCAGAGAAGAGTTTGCAGACAGTACTGTACATACACCAAAAAGAAAACATTAGTGTTTTCTGAGAACTGCACCCCAAGTCTCCTCTTTCCTGCTTACACAAGGACGCTTTCACCCTTAAACATTTAAATACAATGCATGGATAAAACCAGGGTTCACTGCAAGGGTCAATCTTGCTCACCTAATGTATGTACTGTATCAGTGTATTATTAAAGTACTTGCACTGTACTGTACAAAGCAGACCATGCCTGCAGTATACTTGAAGACACAAAGAAAGGTGTAGATACTTCATGAAGTTCAGTATACAGGTTTAGTGACTACCTGGTGAAATGTTAAATTAAAAATTAAAGCCCTTCCCACAACTGTCTAAAATTCATCCTCATGCATCTAGAATCTCAGTTCGCTTTAGGTGGAGCAAGCAAGACCCCAAACCCTCAGTACAGTACATTATGTGCAATATGAGCTATAGTAGAGTGCTGTGTAATTTTTAAATTGCTGTCAATCAAAGAGCTGTGCCAATTGAGACCTTGAGACTACTACAAAAATTGCAGTTGTGGATGAAAGTTGACTGCCTTTAAACCACATGCATAATCCTGCTGTAGGCCTAATTTTAGCTTCTATGTACAGTACTGTATTGTACCAACTTTAATTTGCAGTTTTTGAAAAGGTGTTGCCTTGGAGTGCAAAATTTCAAAATAGAACAAAGTCACACTTTGGCATTTTTTCATGCAATGATGAATTTTTCTTCAAAATGTGTTCAAATTACCTGGCTCATAACCCTGCATGTCACTGCACATTACCCTTACTTTATCTAAAGTCCTCCCAACCCTTGATCTGGAAAAGGTCCATTCAGTGAAACCAAAACTTTCACTGCTTCCCAAAGAAGCTACAATACGTCCACTGAAGGACAATGTGACCAACCTCAAGGCCTTCAGACCATTTACATTATTGGTCTGTTATGCATGACTCTATTCTAGACTGGGAATTTATTACCCTTGCACAGTACCCTCATGATCGACTGTACTGTGCCTTGGGTGTAGGAATAAAACCCATTACAATTTAATATCCTTCAGAGTGTAAATGTCAGTATTAGTGAGAATAAATACAACGGTTCAAGGGCTGGAATCTGGGCAAATGTCAGTTTAATACACATGAGGCAACTATCATCAGGAACTTAAAGTCTGGAAGGAGTAAGGATTTTGATGCAATGAACTTTGTTCAAACATGGCAAACACTTCAAATTTATGATTGAACAGCAATTGACCTTGTTAGTAGTTGGGTTCAATGCAATTGCCAAATAGGGGTATCTCCATAAATTGAAGAGGCTAATCTACATGGTTCAAGTCTTTTGTCACTATTTTAAAGTGTATGTAGCACATGAGATCATGATAGATCAAGTTTTAATCTTAAAGTGAAGTTTTTATGTTTGTCTTCTGTGGTCTGAAATTCTGAATAGCCCCTCTCCCCCCCCCCCTTCTTTTTATTATTTTCAGACTTCAGTACAATATATTATACACACAATGAAGTCAAAGAGGTGCTCATTTTATTGTACACTGCAAGCAGTTTACTGTAATGGCACTATATACCCTTCGTTATAAGCTACGGCAGTTCTGCACCTACATTCATGCTTTGTTACTACGTTAATGACAATGACAGACCAGCATATATCTATGGTATATACGAATCAGACCAATGCTTGTGTTTCGTGACTGTAAGCACGGTGGGGTAGTGGGGCCAACAGCCTAACTGTAAATCTTCATTTAAGTAATAATAATAATAATAATATAACAGTTCTTATATAGCGCCTTACACAAGAAGTCTCAAAGCGCTAAAACTATACAACATGCGGTCAATAAGACAAAGTAAACAAATGAGTTTTCAAGTTAGTTTTAAATTGTCCAACAGTGGAAGAGTTCTTGACAAAAGATGGAAGGTCATTCCACAGTTTCGCAGATACTGTTGAAAAAGCACGATCACCATAAGAATGGGTAACAGATGACGGCACATTTAAAAGAGATTGAGAGCTGGAACGTAGTTCACGTAAAGGCTTGTAATTAGATATAAGATCCTTTAGATATAATGGAGCAAAACCATGGATGCATTTGTATGTAAGAAGAAGGATTTTGTAGTTGATACGATGCTGCACAGGAAGCCAGTGAAGATTACGAAGAACAGGGGTGATGTGGTCACATGATTTTGTTAATGCAACAAGTCGAGCCGCTGAGTTTTGAATTCGCTGGAGTTTTGAAATTTGGTGTTTAGGTAAACCATAGAAAAGACTATTTCCATAATCCAGACGGCAGGTAACGAATGCATGAATAAGCTTTTCAGTAGTTTGGGCATCCAAATAATGTCGTAATTGACCAATTTTGTGCAAAGCAAAGGAGGCAGAGCGACACACATTATTAATATGCTGAGATAAGCTAAGATCATTCTGGAAAATAACACCCAGATTTTTTGCACTCTGGGCAGGCGTGATTAAAGAGTCTCCAATGGAAATACTGGTGAGTGGTATAGTATCACGGAAGCGAGAAACAAGGTGTAGTACTTCAGTTTTCTCAGGATTGAGTTTTAAACTGTTGGTGGTTGACCACGAAAGGATGTCTTTAACACAAGTTTCCAGTTGCGGTAATACTGAATGGCAGTTTCTATTATCAACTATAGCATACACTTGAGTGTCATCTGCATAAATCATTTTGGACAGACCATATGATTCTATTATGTTTTCAATAGGAGATGTGTACAAACTGAAAGCAAGAGGACCAATAACAGATCCTTGAGGGACTCCCTCTTCAGGTACATGAACCTCAGATAAGTGACCATTGATATTAATATGTTGCAATCGGTTGGTAAAGTATGATGTAAACCAGCGGAGTGCAGTTTCACAAAATCCAAATCTATTAGAAAGGCGTTGTAAAAGGATAGTATGATCAATGGTATCAAAAGCAGCAGAATAGTCCAATAATACAAGAACAGATTCCTTTCCTTTGTCAGCTGAAAGCAGCAAGTCATTGTAAACCCTTAGAAGGGCAGATTCTGTAGAATGGTGGCTTCTGTAAGCAGACTGATACTTGCTGTGAAGGTTATTATGCGAGAGGTAATCTTGGATCTGTAATACAGCAGCACGTTCAATTGACTTAGCAAGAAATTTGAGATTAGCTACTGGACGATAGTTTTTGAGATTCTCACAGTCAAGCTTTGCATTTTTAATAAGAGGAGTAATGTGCGCAACTTTTAGCGACTCTGGAAAAATACCAGTCTGTAGTGAACCATTAATAATCTTTGTTATGATCGGAGCCAGTTCTTTGATGCATTTCTTGAGAAGCCAAGTAGGTATAGGATCCATAGAACAAGAAGTTGTTGGAGAGTTCTGAATAAACATACCGTATTTACTCTATTAAACGCCCCCTCTCTAATAAACGCCCCCTCCCCCAACTTTTTCGTCACATTGCATAAAGTGAAATTGTTAATTCCAAAGACAATATGGTAAAAGGAAAATAAAATAGTCCTGCCTTGAAGCCACGAAATCTCCTAAAGTCCCATACTGTATCCTGAAGTAAAGGCATGTTTCTGCAACTAATTTCTGTTGATATCCATCACGCTATCACATACCGCGAACCTGTACTGCTTCGTTTGCAGTTCGAAAGTGGTACTGTACATACTGTAGGTATACAAATATTCGCTAGCCTATCCGAACAGCCTAACATGAAAATCCAAATTCAACACAGGAAAACTGTTTAACAGTGAAATGCTGTGAACGCGTATGTACTGCTAATGGTACTACTCACGGTAACTATTATGCAATTACCTTATGTACGTGTGTATAGCCAGCCGGTCAGTATAGTACCGTGAGGCCTGGCTGTATACTGTTCACAGCATGCATGAATGCATATGCCGCGGGCACTTAGAAAAGTCACTTCTGTGTGTAACATTACATATCAAGATGTCGGCGAAAGTTGATCACACTTGCAAAGTTCAGAGTGCTGTTCGTGGCTACCATATTTATAGGGAATTAAGTTTGGTTACCGGTCATTGGGGAGGATCTCACAGCTGATTGTGAAGCTGACAACCAAATGGACAAATATGCCATATGTAGCAGTTTATCAGAAGTCACATAAATTTGACTCTAATAAACACCCCCCTTAATGAAAATTTCATGCCCCAGAGGCGTTTAAAAGAGTAAATACGGTAATTTCAGACCTTCATTTATAGTGAAATTGAGGGAATCAAAAAGCACTACAGTGAACAATCATCCATGGTACTGGTATGCAAAGAAACTGAAAGATTAAAAGGTGACAGACCCCAGTTATGACTGACTAAAAGCAGACCACCATTTGCTTTCTGGATTTGTCTACAAACTACTGTACATGATGTGTAGCCACAAGCATGCATGCATGGCTGAGGCAGATGAAGGCCTCAGGTTTGACATGGTGCTTAAAGGGCAGGAGCAGTCATCCCAAATTGAAGTAGTGTTGTAGACTGTCCAGTTTCATGATTGTCTGTTGAGAGTCACATGACAATGTTTTTTCTCTTCAAACGTGAAATTTACTTGAAATAACTGCTTGGTTTATCTTGAATATCCAATAGTTAAATTATAAAATGTAATGAAAGATACTTTGAAGAGAAATAAGACGAAAATTGTGCTTTATAGCTTTTTCTTCAAATTAAGTTTGAGGGGACTGCTCTTTAACAATAAATCCCTGTGCCTACATATACAGTACTGTATGTAAAGTACACTCTACAAAATAAAAAGATAAATTTCACTCACTACAGTAGAAAAGTGAAATAATAAAGTTCACTCAAAAGGGCAGAAATTCATTCTAAGAAGAGTAAAGTCACTTCATATGAGCAAAGTTTCACTCTTGATGGAGCATCTGCAAGGACTGCTTTTAAAAAAAGAGTGATCCCTGCAGGCACACATTAAAGAGTGAATTTTCATTCTTCTTGGAGTGAATTTTACTCTTCTTGGAATGAAGTATTATAGCTGTAACACTCTAAAGGAGTGAATTCACACTTTTTTACTCCATTACAAGGTGACTCAGTTTACTTTTTGGTAACTTTTTTGAGGTATGCATTATAGCAGGCCCCCTCAATTAAATTTTCTGAAGCACCACATTGCTAAATATTACTGATATAATGTGCCACTGATAGTCCACCTGGGGGAGGGGTATAAGGGGATGAGGTGTCCCCTTCCCCTTTTGAACATTTTTGCATTTCAGAAGGGGCCTACATGCAAAATGGTGCAAAGTTTGTCCAATTTTACCAGCCAAAATTTTTCACAAACTCAACAAGTACTGACTCTAATGAATGCATGGTGATTTTACTTTCTTGTGACAAGAAAAAGAACATAATCATGTATCCTTGTCTGTACTGTATGTGAATTCAGTCTGAGGGAAGTACTAGATTTTTTTACAGAACCTACATTTTTGATACAGAACAATTCTTGTCAGAAAAGTTATAAAAGAAGGAAAATTTTTCAATATTCTCCCAGTATTTTTTTTGCACCACTCCAAACCATGTCATGCGCCACAAGTGGCAGCTACTTGAGGAAGCCTGTACAAATTATAAGGACAGGACTGAGTAAGATATTACTCTGTTATGGCAGATGAGGCCTTAAAGGTGCACTGATTTGATCCTGATATCAAACTAGGGTGCTGGGGGTTATTACTGTATCTTATTTCAATGCGATAATTAGCATCAGGTTTCACACCTAATAGTTACATAAAATTTTGAATTTTGTTTATTCTTCTTGTTTCACCTTTGTAACAGTTGTGCATTTCATTATGAAAAGTATCTTGTCATAAATTTTAAATGTTTAAAAATTAAGTTGAATCAACATTTAAATTTCTATTTGTATGTATGCTTATGGGTATTGCCTGAGTTTGACCATCTGTCATTAGCACAGTAGGCCCTATGTGAAAAAATCCTGCTTTGGAAAAACTTTTAAAATTTCAAAAAAAATAAGCAATTGTTATTTTGGAGTACTGTACCAGACACCCTCATGAAGTTATTCATGTATCAACTCAATACTCTATGCCCATAGCCTAGAGATATTAACAGCTTTGTTGGAATTTTTTATCTACTGTATATACAGTTTGAGGTGAGTCCTGTGGGAGATTACCATTCAACCATTAACAGATGTCATCAAAATTAACGCTGGAGCAACTGAAGCATAAAACCATAAGTGTCTCACAACATGTAAGCACTTCAAATTTTCAACATGTGCATTTAAGAAAAAAGAATTCTAATATCCATTTTACAGCCAGCAGGCTGTGGAAAATGCTATTAAAAAGGGTGGGGATTTTAAACATAGTCATTCATTTCTTCATAATACAGGGCTTGAAAGTTTTTCTATTGTCTCACTGCCCTGTCAGGCAACCCATTTTTTAAAATTAGTAGTTTTTGGCTGCCCAACATACCTACAGTATATTGTCGCCCAAATAAAGAAAATATCAAAAGATAAAGGAAATTAGAAAATCATGGTAATGCTTTGTTTTTTAATAACTTTTGTGGCCCATGGCATTACAGTAACGATCATTTTAGCAAGCATTGAGAGGTACAGTACAAAGAATTGTAGTGTTACTACAAAATAGTTTATGGGAAACTTCTAACACAGCGATGATCAGTCTGCAGAGTGACTTGAGGTGCCCAGTCGGGCATCTTCTGCTGTGCAATTCACTAATTTTTGTTGCCCAAGCCATTAGACAAGAAGCCCTTGAGCACTTGGCCACCCTATTTTTTCGAGCCCTGATAACATCAAGGGCCTGAATACATTCAAAGAACTTGGCGAATTAATTTGTGCATATACAGTAGGATGTCATGTCAAAACTGCAGCAGCAATTTACAAGGACTAACCTAGCTTGCACATCAATTGTAAAACAGCATGGCTGCAGCTCTGTTACAGCATTTCAGAATGTTATTTAATAGGGCTGTCAAATTTTTGAGGTTAAATGTTTAGTTATTTTGCTAAACATTCACAGCCCTGGTATTTAATAGCAACTCCTTCATATCTCCAAGAACCATTTGGGACTTCAAAGAAACTTTCTCACACTTTTTTCAATCATTCAAAAAAAAAGACATGTTTATCTTTTCTCTTCTCTATATGTGTGCATGTACCCTAGCTTAGGGATTTTCCCTTCATAACCTCAACTTACTGACCCTGTAGGATCGTAACAGATACAACATATTACTGTACTTATGGTACGGTATATTCATAAACACCTCTTTTGATTTCCTGCATTCTGATTGGCCAAAACCATTTGAGACCGGATCTCAAATTGCATTTACGACCAGTTTTGTGACAGTTACAAGAATAAGAATATCGCGCTTTTCGCAGGCATGGTTTGAGCACGTACTACATTTCCTTTGTGTTCATCAGCGTATTCTTCAAACTAATGAAAGGAAACTTGCCACACCGTGAAGCGAACACAACTCAATCCCCCCTGTACTATACTGTGTATCACTGGGTGTATGTGAAGCTATTAAACTACTGTGTATGCTGGGTACTGTGTATATTCTGTGCAGTTGTGTCCTGTTTGTGTACATGTCGCTCTTGCACTGACCTATATCAGCATGGCCTTCAAGGTAAGTGATTTAGGACAAAAGAATACATAATTAGCAAAGACATTGTATTTGTTACATCAATTGCCATACTGTATGTGAACTGAGGGGATGTAGTATATTCTCACAGTATTTTCAGCCTGGAGTAATTTGGCGACTAAAGGGAAGGACTTACACTTGAACTGAAATTGAAACTGAAACTAAACTGTACCTGAAAACAGCATTTAACTTAACTTAATATCTAGTTGACACTATATAACACATTCATGTTGGTGTGTCATTAAATTCCATCTAAGTAAAAAACTAACAATTGAGTTTTAAATGAATTTTTTTTAAAAGAAGTGAAAATGTTTGAGGGGTTCTCCCTCCTTCCTTTGGCTTGAGTTGTTCACTTCCATCTGAAGGACTAAACATGACATCATAATAGAGCCCCAACTAAGTTGGGAGAATTAAAATGCAATCTGTGAAATTTTGCCAAAAATTCAACTTATGTTTTTGTTGATTTCCATCCTTTAATTTTATGTGTTTATGAATGGGGATTAAAGCAGGGCGACCCAGTCTCAAATGTAATTTAATTCCTCCGATGATGTCATCTTTCGAAAGTGATAATTTTGTGGCAAAACCATTCTCACTTTTCTCTTCAACAGTTTCAAAGGACTGGGTGCTCTGTAAGTTGCAAAATAAATGTCTGTCTTCATCTGTCCTATTTCTTGCATAGAGTGAGATCAAAAATGTGTGCTAAAGGTCAATTCTGTAGTGCAAAAGCAGATCTGATCCATGTTGTTTCTCAAAATTTTCATAACTTTGCAAATGAAGAGTTGAGTTCACAAGTACATTGAACCATTTTGGTTTCTTGAGGGTGCACACAAGCATGTAGTGTCCTACTTACACCATGCATCATGCCTCAGCTCAAATGGGAAATTGTGCCCCTGGCCCCGGCCTGTACATTTGACCAATCTGGTGTAAACAATACTGCATGGGAATAATGCATGTCTTGATGTAAGTGCAACACTGTAAAATGCTATTCCTTTGTCACAGCATTACAGTAAAAGTTTGGTTGGGGAGATCAGCAGTAATATAAACACTAGCTAGCATCAAGGGAAAAGGGAAGGGGGCTGGGAGTGCAGCAGGAGTTGATTACGACTACATAATTATTGTAGTTGAAGACACTGTAACTGCAATGAGCAATCATAATGTGATAGAAGTGTACTTCTGTATATTTTGTCATCCTGCATCACGATGGGGAAAGGTTGGGATATGAGAGAGAAACAGAGGAGGACTCATTACAATCAGAATACCTATACAGTACTAAAGACATGTGTAAAAGTGCCTGAATCATTCTTTAGTACAAACTGGTTTAATGGCAACTCCAGGTCTAATTGTCAAAACACAGTACATGATGACCAATTAATACACAAAAATGTATACTGACCTACAGCTCTTTTGATCAATGTCCTGTCCACAAGGTTGAAATTCCTTAGAACTTTTTGAGATAATTTTTGAAGATCTGAACAGAAGAAAAATTCATCATCATTCATGCTGCTGTGCATATTTTATTATTTAAAGTGCACTCTTTATTTGTCAACATTTTGTAAAGACAACAATTGTAAGTTGTCCATGTTCATTAGATGATGTAAATTAGGACTCTTGGGGATAAATTAAAAGAAATAACTGAAGTCATGACGTAATTGCAATGATTGTAATTTTTATCCAATATAAGATGAACTTTTACTTCAAAATGAAATGATTGTTATGTATCATTAAATAGTAGCCTTTAATTAATGGATTTGTGAATGTGCCAAAATATGAAATGTATGACCAAAACATGAGGAAACATGTTATGAATCCTGAAAAAAGTATTCAATGTCATTTCTTGGAAGGAACCAAATAATTTTCTCTGTTTATAAGAGGTAAATTTCCCGCAGATGCTAAAAGTTCTCTCCAAATATTAAAATTTCTTGGGAAGAAGCCTCCTGGTTTCCCATCATTTTCCAAGCATGCGTATCCTCAGAAGAGATGTTATACTAAAATGATGTTGTTCAATGGTACAGGTAAAATGATATATTGTTAATTTTAGTGTGACATAATAGTGAAAAGCTGTGACTTTGTGTTGAGTCAGTACCTTTAATGGTACTTAAAATGCCCCTCATGCCTATCCAGCGAGAAAACTTGTGAAATTATGTTGGCTAATGCAATGAATTGCATGGGCACACTTGAGTCTCAGCTTTTGTATCACTGAAGTATTTGGGGAGTGGTACAAATAATGTCACAAAAATATCTGGAACCTTCCTAGCATATATCTGACTTGTCATTAAAATACAAAATGAAAATTTAGATTTTTTGTCTGCTCAATCAAGTATGCCATTCTTGTTGTAATACAATACAAAGCATACTAAGGTCCAAAGCAAAGAACTGTATGACACTATTGGACATAGTCCAGATTTTGTTTTGACAAACGGACTGTACATTACATTACTATAGCACACAGTATGCAGAGTATGGGTTGTTACTTGTAGCGTATGTTGTATGTCTTTTCAAGTCCTGGGGCTCATTCCACAAAGAGTAACGCACGATCTTAAGTTTGATTCCCCATACTTCAGTCAACAGTAAATCATACTTAAGATTGTGCGTAACTCTTTGTGGAACGGGCCCCTGGATTACAATTGCAGGACATTTTTAAAATTTGCAAGCAGCAGTGAGAAAAAGAAGGGACAAGAGTAACACTCTTCTTATGTCCATATACTCATTTCTGAAAGCCAGATTCTGAAAAGAAAGCTGTTTTTCTAGTTTTTATGGGTCACATAAGAAAAATTATAAAAAAAAAAAAAAAAGAGAGCCCTTTCAGAGAGATTAAGTACTACAGTATGTACAAGGACATTAAAAACGTTTGGTTCCAGGTTGGCACTTGCAGAGTTTGCAGGAATTATGCAATTTTATATTACATACAATGTAATGTTTTGATGTATTTGAACAATCAGTACCATTTCTTCATTTTGCAAAGCCTGTTTTACAATTAAGACCTTTCCAAAAAGATAGGTAGTTCAATACACAGAGGCACTGTACTTAAAAACTTTTCCGTCAATCGATCTAGAAATAAGTCACTGACTTTCCAGATTCTGTACCTTGAGAATATTTACACATAAAATGTCAAAGGCTGTCTCCTACCAAATATGCACCTATCAATATTTTACTGATAAAACATCCGATTCCCTCAAGATATGATGTCTACCCAAGCAAACTATTCCATTTAAATAGGGTTGGCACAGTATGGCTCTTGGGCTTTGAGATTATTATTAAAGCATGGTGAAGCAGCAGGCTGACATACTGTACTGTAGTTGAAAGGCAAGCGTATGTACAGTACATGAGTGGTTAATACAAGAGTTATGAAGCACATGAAAGTACGAATGAACACAACAGTTGTACTTAAGTGAGAAATTACCTGATATCTACTGTACAATGGTACCAATTTCAATTTTTAATATGATGCTAACACTGATATGCAGTATCTGCTAAGTACTGTATTGATACCTGAAAAATGAGCATTCTGCATACATTTTCAGAGGCAGAGGCTACATAAGGACACAAAAACTGATTTATTTAAGGCACTGCAAATTGTGTAAAACATTGGAAATGTTACACCTGTTGGGATATATTCAAATAATGTAGTTTAAAATTTGCATTGAATTAAGCTTTACAGATTCCGAAACTCGTTAAAGAAAGTAAGTAACAATCCAACTGAGCCAGTCTTACAATGGAGTAAAGTTACTCGATCTTTATATCTATAAGTATAAATGAAAATTAAAGAAAAAAGAAATTTCTGCCTATAAAGCAAAAATGGCTTTAACCTTCAAACTGTACAGTAGCAGGTTCCCTGTATACTCCCTTTTGACATACATATTCAGATCATATCATTCTATAGTAACTGTAAAAACCAGAATGCAGAACTGCATTGAGGTTTCGATGATATACAATTTCAAATAATCCCATCATGTACCATTATCTTTCAATCAAATGTTATACTAACATGTTCAAAAAATAATTTTGTTATCTCACATGACCTTTGTCCCCGCCACCAAAAACAGGAATCATCTTCTTACCATAAGCATTCATAAACCACACGTGAAATCTATTTTATAAGTCTCCCACTTTAAGATGTGTTCACACCTACTAAACAAGGTTGTCATTCACATTTTGACCACCAGTGACCCTACAAAACCTTTAACCTCTACATACTGCAATTTCAAAAGGCTTCGAGCTGACTTCAAGAAATGAAAAATAGGAATCATGCAAACCTTCTTTAAAAGTGGACCCCTCTCATGCTAGGGCAACCCTAAAAAACCATGGTACAATTAAGAAATGACATAATGATGGTTTTCTATAATTACCTGCAAAAAGTCTTGAGAGTTCACAACACTCTAAATTAAGGACCCTCTCCCCATCCTTTCCAGCTGAAAGGTTCAATAATACTTTTAAGACTTTAATGAGGGTTAGATTTCAGTGCAGAGGTTTGAACCAACCCCATAAATACTGCAGAGTCGAGACATTATTTTGCAATGACACTTCCTAACACTAATATATATGGGAGAACTTTTGAACAGCTTCTCGTAACACTATATGGGAGAGTTTGTAAGTTTTCACCCGCTGCAGATACCACCCTGCTACCAAAATATGCTGCTGCATGCTTTATATCATGTTCTAGAACAACTAAAATATTGGTAGGAAAGCTAAATTTCCCAGTAGGCTAGCCTAAGGATATTACACAGAAACATACAAGTGTAGAATAGGTTCAAAATGTACATATATATGCTATACATTTTGCAATGGCAAAAGTGCCAAGACATTAGACATGATGAAGAAAATTACATCGCAGGGAAAAACTTTACACCTAAAGGTCACAAAAGTACTGCAGATTGTTGTAGAAGGGTTTTTTACCAATGCCTTTTAAATATTTTTTATGTTCTTGGCCAAGCGGATTTTTGTTGATCCTCTTCAGTACTCTATCCTGCTCTATGAAAGATGTAGCGTCGGCTAGGCCTAACTTAGGCCTACCTTAAGCCTAGGCAGAAAGTACTAGCCCACTTGCTCAATCGACCCATACAATTTTGGCCTGAGCTTTTCAGTTTAGGGAGCTAGACACTTTGAGATTTCAACAAAGATCCTTAACATGTGAAAAGAGCAATTTTTGGAGGATATTCGTAATTGCGGAATCGAGGGTGGAAATGGTAATTACTCCACCGAAATCAAGATACTTGGCATCTCTGTAGGGACCATCTCCTAACTTTAACCCATTCACATTCCAAATATGAAATCTATCCAAGTTCCCTACCTTGTAATATTGTTGTCCCCCCCAGTGACCCCAGATGACCTTTGACCTTTACCAAAACCAATAGGGACCATCCTCTGACTATATTGCATCCAAAAACAAAATATGAAATCTATTCAAAGTTCCTCCCTTGAATATTGTGTTGACAAGATTTTCAGACTTTGACCCCCAGTGACCCCAGATGACCTTTGACCTCCACCAAAAACAATATGAACCATCTTCTAACAATAACACATCCACATATCAAATATGAAATCTATCCAAGTTCCCTACCTTGAAATATCGTGCTAACAAGATTTTCAAACTTTGACCCCTGGTGACCCCAGATGACCTTTGACCTTCACCAAAACCAATAGGGACCATCCTCTGACTATAATGCATCCCCAAACCAAATATGAAATCTATCCAAGTTTCCTCTGTTGAGATATTGTGTTGACAAGATTTTCAGACTTTGCCCCCTGGTGACCCCGGATGACCTTTGACCTCCACCAAAAACCACATGGATCATCTTCTGACAATAGCACATTCATATACCAAATATGAAATCTATCAAAGTTCCCTACCTTGAAATATCATGCTAACAAGGTTCACAGACTTTGACCCCTGGTGACACAAGATGACCTTTGACCTCCACCGAAAACAATAGGGACCATCTTCTGACCATAACACATCCACATACCAAATATGAAATCTATCCATATTCCCTATCTGGAAATATCGTGCTAATAAGGTTTTCAGACTTTGACCCCTGGTGACCCCAGATGACCTTTGACCTCCACCAAAAACCGATAGGGACCATCTTCTGACCATAACGCATGGACAAACAAAATTTGAAATCTATACAAGTTTCCTATCTTGAGATATTGTGTTGACAAGATTTTCAGACTTTGACCCTCGGTGACCCTAGATGACCTTTGACCTCCACCAAAAACAATATGAACAATCCTCTGACCATAACACATCCACATCCCATATATGAAATCTATTAAAGTTCCCTATCTTGAAATATTGTGCTGAGAAGATTTTCAGACTTTGACCCCTGGTGACCCCAGATGACCTTTGACCTCCACCAAAAACAAATGGGACCATCTTCTGACCATGACACATCCACATACCAAATATGAAATCTATCCAAGTTTCCTATCTTGAGATGTCGTGCTAACAAAATTTTCAGACTTTGACCCCCAGTGACCCCAGATGACCTTTGACCTCCATCAAAAACAATAGGGACCATCTTCTGACCATAACACATCCACATACCAAATATGAAATCCATCCATGCTCCCTATCTGGAAATATCGTGCTTATAAGGTTTTCAGACTTTGACCCCCGGTGACCCCAGTTGACCTTTGACCCCCACCAAAAACCAGTAGGGACCATCTTCTGACCATAACGCATCCACAAACCATATATGAAATCTATCCAAGTTTCCTCCCTTGAGATATTGTGTTGACAAGATTTTCAGACTTTGGCCCCTGGTGACCCCACATGACCTTTGACCTCCACCAAAAACAATAGGGACCATCTTCTGACCATAACGCTCCACATACCAAATATGAAATCTATCCAAGTTTCCCATCTTGAGATATCGTGCTAACAAGATTTTCAGGCTTTGACCCCTGGTGACCCCAGATGACCTTTGACCTCCGTCAAAAACAATAGGGACCATCTTCTGACCATAATGCATCCACATACCAAATATGAAATCTATCCAAGTTTCCTATCTTGAGATATTGTGCTAACAAAGTTTTCAGAAATTGACCCCTGGTGACCCCAGATGACCTTTGACCTTGGCCAAAAACAATAGGGTTCTTCCTCTCAATATGGCGCATCCATGTGTCAAGTTTGAAAACTGTCAGACATTCCTATCTTGAGATATCGTGCTAACAAGCAAAGTGTCACAAACACACACACACACACCTACACACACACACACACACATACACGCACACACACATACACACACACACACACATACATACACACGCCATCATGATTGCATAGGTTTCTCTTATCATCGAAACCAACAAGGTGAAAAATGACAGAAATCATTAAAATTTGCTAAATTAATAAGCCCAAACTGAAATTAACTTCTTAATGCTGATTGGTTTTGATATATGCATATTCATTTCATATGCCCAACAAAGCCTTACTGTAGCTTTACTTACTAGTAGTTCTGTGACAAAAACACTGCAAGCTCCTTTTACACAGGAAGTCAATGGGACTTTTTCATTGTGTGAGCTTGAAGAAGTACAGTATTTGCACACTATACAGTACCTTCCCATTGACTGGGTTTATCCAAATTTCATCATAATCAGATTTGTAAATACTGTAGTTAATTCAGTACATCTCTTTTTCAGTTCAAAAAAGAATTCCTGCGAAAAATTGGGGATGTTGACACTACCAGAGTTGCCAATGTGCTGTTGTAATACACATTCTCATACAGTACCATAGCAGGCAACCAAAAGGGCTTACTTTTTTATCCAAATTTTTCAGTTCAGAAGTCTGCAGACATTCAGTTTAAAAGAGTCTTAATTGAAAAATATAGAGAAATGGAGTAGCTTACATTGAGCAAACTCAATGGTGAGAAGTCTATTGACACTACAGTAATGTTGAGCAAATTTTAGGAGATCTCAATATTGGTTATACAGGCCAAATTTGATCATTTCAAACCTGTACTGGTATGCTTCATCTAAAATGTCCATATACTACCCAATACTGCTCCTGGTCTGCAACTTCATGTTAGCACAAGATTAGTTTCCTAGGTATGTTTGGGAATGAGCCCCAATATTTTCTGATAGAAATGGAACAATTAATGCTTGATGGAAGGGCATAACATTCCAATGCTTAAGAAAACACTAAACTATACTCAAATAATGGTGAGTAGAGTATCAGAAAGCCTGTCCAATCAAAATTGAAATATTTCACATCATTGCCATTAAAGTATTTCTGAGAAGATATCCAGCCACATCTCATAGTAATGAATAACATATGCTAGGCTTGGGCTACAGAACTTCATTTTACTCAGAATTGTGCTGTTTTTATGCAGTTATTTACAAACATGATTTTGCTGGTTAGAATCTTCTTCAATAATTGAGTATTGTTGTGTATGAATATGCCAAACAACTCTAAACCTGTCAGGCGTTGCAGTAATTTTCAGAAAAATTTATGGTGGTCCTTTGGGCAATCATATATCACTAGTTTTAGCTGTCTACAAGGAAATTGGTTGTACAAAACATTTTTTGCAACATCACAAAATAGTCATTGTCTTCATGTACAGTATTATTGGTCTTGAAGAATAGGCCTAAATTTAAGGTAGTGATTATTTGAGAGATACTTGAAAAACAAATGAAGTCTGAAATAAGTATGATGGAAAAAGGTGAGAGAGTTGAACAGTATACTTCTTCAATCCATGAGAAAAATGGTTGTCCATTGGACAACCAACCTTTAGCTTTTGGTTGCCCTTATGGAATTTTAGTTGTCGCGGACAAACTGACAACCACAAAAATCGAGCCATGACCTGCGCATTAGAACAGAATCATACCTACTGCATGAGAGTGCATGCCTGCTGCATTAATACTTCATTTAATGCAGCAGGCATGCAGCCATCATGCATCCAGCAAATTGTAGCATTAATACCTTAGAGGACATAATACTTTAATTAAAGCACAGGGTCCAGTTGTTCATAACCTTTTAATTAATGAATGTAATGTCATGAGCCCATTATTATAAGAACAGCAGTTTGAAAATCTGATATTAAGAAGGATGTCTCTGATGTGCCATGAATGGAAAATGTAAAACAACATACACATGTATGCAAAACACAAAATGGCATTTAAATGAGGATATAAAATATGTCAGAATTTTCAACTAAACTTTTTGCAAGTGAATCAGTCTTCTGCCATTGTCAAAAAAACACATACCATATATGATTCTGGATAATTTTTTGTGTATCTTAACGAAAAAATGCTGTAGAATAGATCAATCTTTACTTTTCAAGATCACAAAAGTAGGGTACTACTGAATGTTGAATATGAACATCAATCTAAGTTTTGCAAGACACAACTGCTTTTCTCTACTCAACCTTAATCTTGCAGTAAATAAGTGGAATATAATAAGCAAAGTACGACATAAAATAAATGTGTCAGTATTTAAAGGGCCAATCCTCTCACCCCAAACTACAATTTTGGTAGGGGTTTACGGAAATTTTCAATTGGCTCAGCTCTTTGATTAACAGCTAATTCAAACAGTACCAAAGCTTAGCTTGCATTACACAGCATGAACTGTACTGAGAGTGTTTTGATTACACACATTGAGTTTTTCTATACTCAACCTGAAGCAATAAACTGACATTGTATCTGAATGAGGATGAATTTCAGACAATTGTGGGAGAGGTTTACGTGAAGAAGGTTAGGAGAGTTGGTACTGTTTGGGGTGAGAGAACTGGGCCTGTGAAGGTCTTACCATCAAGTTCACTTTCACTTCCTGCTCGAGTTGTAAATGACATAGCATGATCACTTTCACCTAGAGGTGAAAGACGAAATTCTAGAGATGTGGCTGGTCCGTCAACAACCTTCACTTCTGTAGGTGCACTACTCATGTACCTTGGAAAAAGAAACAGAAAATAATTTTTCGTGCTACAAGGATATTTGCAGCCAATAAATTTGAATTTTGCCTACAGTATGGAAGATCTTTTTGATGAGAAAAGTTTTGTCACATGACACTCAAGAGCTAATGTTGAAAAAGGACAGACTAATGCTCTAATTCACATTGGGGTGACTGCCTTTTCCCTTTTAAAGGGGCTCATTAAGATAAAATCAATAACTTAATGAGAGTTTAAAGGGTCACTACCATATGACAATGCTTGCAGTTACTGTAGCATAATAAGTAGAGTTTAATACCAATAATTATGAAAAAAGTAAAAACTAGTATGAATTTTGTGGTGTTCTGATTTGTACTGTAATGGTTGTGTGCTTTATTTGAAAAAGTGTCTGGTCAAAAAATTTTCAAAACTGAATAGAACCATTCAGTACTGACTCATATAACAGCAGTATTTGTGTGTAGGATATGGGGATTGTCTTTAATAGTTTGACCACTTGTAATGGTTTGTGGAGAAAACTTAACAGGAAAAAAGGGGTTGAATTGGATGACTCAATTCAATGAGCAGTTTTAAGGGTTCATACGGTGATAGCTAGGTTAGAGACTGAAAACCAAAACCTTGTAGTCAATCACAGAAGATGTAACCTCTGTGATAAAAAAAACCAACACTAGCTTGCCTACATCGGTACCAGCTCCTACCACATTCATTTAAAGTTGCCTTTGTGCATTACTGACAAATGGCATTCTAGCAAGAAACTTGAGCAGCAAACAGCTGGTCAAGCAAGCAAATCAATTAGAAAATTTGGCAAGAAGCAATTTGGGTCTCCCAATTTTAAACCAAAGAATGGGAGAAACATTTAGAACTACAGTACAGCTGAATGACAAAATGTGTACAGTCCACAACAGTACCACACAATTGTCCCACAGCAGTGTACATAGCCCAAGTGTACTGTACATATGTGCTGCAGTCTGCCTCTGTTCCTCTGGACTCAACCAAACATGCCCCCCCCCCCTTCCACCACTCATACTGTATTAAAAGAATGATCTTGAGAAAAAAGTTACTGACTTCTACACATGCATAAAATTTTTCTCTCTTTCAGGAGGAGAAAATTAATTTTTTTGATATATAATGCAAATTATGGAAAATCTGTGATTTTACTGCACTGCACTCATCTTTCTTATAAGTTTGGTGCTACTGCTGGGTATATAACTGTACATGCCATTATTTACTATAGCCTACACATGGACATCAACCAATCTTTACAGTGAGTTACTGAATCTTAAGTTGGGAAAAGGGTATGCTACAGGGTTTAAAGGACATATTGTTAAATATTTTTGCCTCTCTTATGAAACCCAAGTGAAAAGCCACTGGAATATTCCTTTAAGAAAGTAATGTACTGTACTGTACAGTACTTGCCAATGACTATAACCCTGGCAGTGTATTACTTTCAAGACTGCCAATGTCTCGATGTTAACATTCTCTAAGAACCGTAAGAATTTCACAATGAGTACTAAAAACCCCATCTACAGGATAATACATTGGTCAAAACATCACCATAAATTTGTATACCATTAATGCTAAGTGACAAATGTATGACTGTGTTGAATGATTGACCAACAAATATAAACTAAACTGTCCAACTTGCATCAAGGTGTTCAAATATTTGGCTGCATGTTCCATCATCCCAACAAAATTTGTTGAAACATTTGTATGACCATGTTGGTGAACAAATGTATAATTGTTTAGACTGGGTTTAACTCACCCCTCTGCATGGGCAGTCACAACATATGTTCCAGGGACTAGTAAGCGCCAATAGTCACCATAAATAAAACTTGTAACATTTTTGTCAATGCCTGCCACTTGGATCATTGCGTTTTGAATACCAAGACCTGACCGGCTGTCTCTCACAAAGCCTTTTATTCCTGTGTGTACCTAAAACAAATTTCAAGCAAAAATTTTAAACTCTTAAAATAAAATGGTCAAATATGATGTATTTGATAAGAAAGCAAATTAAAATGCCTAACATTCAAATTTAAAAAGTCCACCATTTAAAACTTTTATTTGTGCAACACCACTCAGTAAACCTATGCTTGGAACAGGATGACACTAAGTCTTTTCATAATATCCTGTTGTTTAATAAGCCCAGTGGCGTAGCCAGGATGGGATTTTTGGGGGGGCCTAGGTAACAAGTGGGGGGGCCTGGTACCTCCGAGGGTCAGGCACGGCAAAACTATCTAAGCGGAGCGCCACCATCGGTTGGCGCGGAGCGTACAAGAAAATTTTGGGTTTTAAACCCCTCCAGATGGCCGGAAATGGCACTTCCCATGTGTTTTAAACTGGATGTACCCAGCCACAAATGCGGCAATATTTGAATGGATTTCAGCTTACCTAAGGCAGCACCTCACCCTTTAACAGGAAAACCAAAAGTAGTTGTGTCCCCCTCTGAGAAACTTTCTTTGCGTTAGATTTCCTAGATGCAAAGTGGTGCTATGGATGTAAAGGGAGCCGGTATCTCCCTTTCCCTTGGGAAAAATTGTGAACTTCAGAAGCACGTAGATCGCAAATGCGGCAATATTTGAATCTAAGCGGAGCACCACTATCAGTTGGCGCGGAGCGTACAAGAAAATTTTGGGCTTTAAAACACCTCCAGATGGCCGGAAATGGCACTTCCCACGTGTTTTAAACTGGATGTACCCAGCCGCAAATGCAGCAATATTTGAATGGATTTCAGCTTACCTAAGGCAGCACCTCACCCTTTAACAGGAAAACCAAAAGGAGTTGTGTCCCCCTCTGAGAAACTTTCTTTGCGTTAGATTTCCTAGATGCAAAGTGGTGCTATGTTTGGCAAAACTTTGAACTGATTATAGGCCTGAGTTTTCGGATTTTCCCTTTTTGGGGAGCATGAAAAATATAAAAATATTTTTAGTTTTTGTAGAGATTTTACAAAAGACATACATACTACCAAAGAAACAATGTGCAAAATGGTACACTACGTAGTCAAAATTAAAATACTACGAATAAATCCCTCAAAATAATTGAACCTCAAAGCAGAAGTATGGATGATGTGGGAAACACATGAAATCCGGACCTTGTGGACATTTTGCAAATCCCCTGGACGCCACTGCCAACTACTAAAAACTACTAAAAAGAGGACTTGTCGAAAAAATCGTCCTACAGTGGCACTTGTCATGGGAAGGAGTGAGGCACGACATAGGCCTACTTGTTAAGGATGGAAGGGAAGAATTATCCGAAGGCAGTACCTTACCCTTATCTGCTTACGGCATATTTTGTGTATAATAAAGTATAGGAATGGTCGTGTAAGAGTGGTCTCCAGTGTACGATTGCCTTATTTTAAGTAAATCAATCAGCCATCCGAAAGGCAGAAAGGGTCTTAACCTAACAAAGTCACATTAAAGTTTGTCGTCGAGACTTTCGTTTCATCTTCGAAGTGAAATGCAATAAACGACAGTGCAGATCACAAACGGTAGGCGGTAGGCCTATCTAATTTAGTGAAAGTAGGCATTTTAAAGTTATTGCTTGATTTCATACGTGCGGACAAAACGTGTTTTACACACATTCATCCATGATTTTTTTTTTTTTTTGTAATTTTTGCACATTTTTTATTTTTATTTATTTCAATTACTCTATCAGGACGCCAAAAATCTGGGGGGGGGGGGGCCTGGAGAAAATCTGGGGGGGCCTAGGCCCCCCTGTGGCTATGCCACTGAATAAGACTATTTCCAAAGAAAAAAAAATCTGCAAACCTTTTCCATATACGCTAACAGAGATTCTTTGTTGCTTGCCCACTCAGGTTGAAGTCGCTCTGTTTCAGGGTGCTTGCAACAAGAAAGCTCTATTGTAATTTCAAAGCAGTTGCTATGCAAATAATTAAAATCTTGCATACCTCCTGGAAACAAGAAAATTAAAACAATGTTGTCCCTTACATTTACAAAATGAAATTCTCTTACTGTAGCAAACAGGTATCACATAGTTCCAAGTATTTACTTTTTTTTATCTGTTACAGGTACTGTAATATACAGTACAGCACTTGAAAAATTTTGGGGCATGTTGTACGTGCTAAAAATTTTTTCATATCCAGTACACATGTAGCTTATTTACAGTACCTCACTTCACCAGTACTACACTACTCTTTTTTGAGACAGAGGAGGGGAGGGGCTGCATGGGGGAAAGGACCCAATAATTTTGGATAACTTAATTTACCTCCTTCAACAAATTTTTCCCAAGGTGTTGATTCTGAGTTGATTCTGCATTTAGGCATTCTGAAGATACAAATTTTCTTTTCTTGAGATTTAATGCACCATGGAAATTTGATCAATGTCATATCATGTCACATGAATTCCATGTTTCATAAGGATATGATATTGGGGCACAAAATTGGGACATTTGTGTCTAAAGTGAAAAATAAAAACAAATGATGATTTAATTGTTGAAATTTTTTGATAACTGTGCTGGGGAATGTCATCAAACTATAAAACAACATCTCTTGTAGATGACAAAATGTTTTATGTTACAAAACTGGTTCTAATCTTTTGTTAGTTACATAAGACACCAAAGCAGAATTCAGTCCCCAAAATAAAGTTAAAAAACTGAAATTTGCTTTAATCTAACTGTAGATTTGTTCATATTACAATGTGGAACGATATATTAATATCTCTAAAGATCCTCACATTCTGCATGCCTGACTATGTAAGTGCCAAATCTTTTTTAGTTACATAAGACACCATTTTGTCCCGTTTTTGGTGTCCTAGTAACCAACGTTAAATTTGCATTTAAACTTTCCTTGTCAGCCGCTTATTGCAAAATGTTAGGAAATAGCAGTTTACAATCATGTTAAATTTCCTTTCCAACACATTTATAAATGATTCACATCAAATAACATTATTGACTGGAGTTTTGGTGAATAAATGCAACGTGGTGCCTGTTTTGGTGTCTCCATAACTAACGTTAACATTTTGTACCCAACCAACACAGAATGCGAAAGGCAAGGCAAACATGTATACAGTAATGTAGAAGTAGAGACCAGCATACCCAAATCACAGCATTAAAATTAAATCATTAAATTAAGAGTCACAGTCACATTTAAGCCCAACCAATGTTAGGAAGTCCTACTATGTTTGTGTCTCAGTATCATATCCTTGCACATATGATTAATTTTGATGCTGCTGCAGGCAATATTTTCAGCAACATTGTTGGTTGTCCTACAGTATACATATGGCGGATGGTAAGGCTATTGAAGATCTATAGGAAAAGATTTTCAAACATTCCAACAGTGTCAAATTTCAAGGACAAACAGGCAATTCAATTATAATGGAAAACAAAAGGAATCTGAGGCAATGTGTCTATATTATATAACTTTCTGTGGCTTTGTTGAAGAGCAGAGATATTTTTCAACAAAAATAACAAATTATCTTTAAAGTGAGACATCTTGAGTTCTATGGAAAAGGGTATTGAGACAGGTTTTGGAGGACATGATGTGGAATATTTCTGTTTTTCTTACAAGACCCCAGTGAAAAGCTACCAGAATACCCCTGTATGCCTTGTTAAGATGAGTCCAGAGCCAATGTCAAAAAGGAACATATTCTAAGCATTCTGGTGAAATTTTCACTCATTTCTCACTCATGCTCAGTTCTTGAGATACTAGTGAGAGTTAAAGGTGACATATTTTCTTTAAAAAGTGAACTTGAACTAGGCCCAATTCTCCCATCCCAAACAATACCAACTCTCCTAATTTTCCGACAGTACATCAGTTCAGTCCCTCCCACAATTTATGAAATTCATCCTCATCCAGACACAATCTCAGTATTACTTCAGGGTGAGTACAAAAAAGCTCAATGCGTATAAATTAAAATAATCAAAACACTCTCAGTACAGTTTGTGCTGTATAATGTTCCCTTTGGTACTTTGCATTGTTTGAATTTGCTGTCAATCGAAAAGCTGAGCCAATTGAAAATTTTGGTAAACCCCTACAAAATTTGTAATTTGTGGTGAGTGGATTCGACCTTTAAAGCAAGCAGACCTGTGCGATGCCATGGATTCACATTGTTGGTCAATGTTTTGTTTTCCTTTACAGGTACAGTATTTTTCTTTATTTTAGTCTGACCTTGAACTGATTAGGGTTCCTTGGAAATATAAGTTTTTAAAATGCTAATGCCAAGAATAAACCTATGAAGCTTAAAACTGGTAGCAAATTATTTGCAGTATAAAACATTGGCCAACAATGTTAATCCAAGGCTCATGCCAGCTTACGTACTTCAAGTTCATCGTATGCTGTCAGCTTGCCACATTCAGTTGCTAACATCTCTACATGTTGCTAACATCTCTACATGAAAAATGAATAAAACTTCCATCATAATGCTAAGAACATTTCCCTATAACATATCAAACGATAAAATTGTCTCTAGCCTATTCTTTCAAGTTGGTGGGTGACACTTTTTTTCTAGAAATATGCTCCTTTCCACCTTTCTCCTTCATAATGTGAGCCCAGCTGGGGCAGATCAAATTGTATATTATGCTAGGGCTACTCATTTCCTGCCTAGGGCCTAAAAATGCAAAGGTGGGGTTTTTAACTTAAAAATTGATTAAATATCATAACATGATAATAAAATTTACCTGGAACATCATACCAATGAGCACCATTTGTAATGCCATTGGGAAACTCAATTCTGTTTGAATTACAACCAGTTCCTTCACTCATATAACTATGATGACTAGCATAGGTCAAAGCTAGCTCCCTAAACACTTCATCATCTGGACTTTTACTGTAAAATCCTTGATACTTGTGACTTCGAGAATCATCAAACGGATAGCTGGCCACAATACTTCCTCCATGTAAATTTGCTGACAGCACAAAGGGATTAGCTTCAATCCATTTCATCATAGCCAGTGTTTCGGGTTCCCTGTTTACCCATTTTCCTTCAGGCGGTGTGTCGTACTGGTCTGGAAAATTACGGTTGAGGTCCACATGGTTTCCGTTACGCCTTCCATTAGTACCAGAACAAGTTCCCTCTGTGGAAATTTCAAACCCATCTGGGTTCATACTTGGCATAATAAAAATATTTGTACTGTCCACTAATGCTGTGACTCTATCATCCTTCCCATACTGGCTGCACAGGTAGTGGATGAGGTAAACTAATATTTCTCGACCAACTGCTTCATTTCCATGCATATTGCCAACATACTTAAACCATGGTTCCCCAGCTTCTATCTCTCCTGGGTTATCTGTTATTTGAAGAACCCATAATTCACGATTTTCTGCAGTTTTGCCAATACTGCTCAAATTGGTTATAAGTGGAAACTCTTCTGCCACACTGAACAAAAGTTCGGTGAGGCTTTCGTATTTATGATACACAAACATAAAGCTGTCATTGGGTTGAGTTTGAGAATTCTTGCTGTATCCTAAAGTTGAACTGAAAGTTAAAGCAACAACAAGTATGACAGAAAACAACATGATAAAGCCCACAACAACTACACCAGCGAGAAATGTCCAAAAGTATTTTGGTCGCTTATGTTGAGTGCGTTGATGTTTATCACCGCTCATTTTATGTAATAAACTATCGTTCACTGCAGTAAGAATGGCCCACACTCTGTTCAGTTAATTGTCTCCGCTCGTTCACCCATTCGACGAATTCGTCAATGGGATATCATTATCAGCCACAACAATATCGGTTCCTTAGGCTAAACACTACAGTAAGACCACTTTATACAGCATGACCTACAGTACATTAACTCGACTCTCAGCTGTTCGAGAAAGATGGCGTTTTACCGAAACACAAGCACGAACTTAAAATATGATTATAATACAATTCAAAGAGCGAACAAAAAAGACGAAGAGACGAAAAATAGGCGGCACGATCCTCCCTGTCTCCGGTACTACTTCTAGTAACTGTTAGGCCCATCTGTCAAAGGGTTATGGGTTATATTCCTAGAAATCAAGCGCGAACTGTGTGATGATATGATGAATCCTTCCTGCACGCAACGCTATGGTGACGGTACGTGTGCAGCTGCGGATACAGTATGCAATTCAGCATAGTCTACGTACCTGTACTTCTCGTATTACTACACGTATTACAACAAGCATACGTTTCCGCTACCAAGTGTCGTCTGCTAGCGTTACCACCTGATAAATTGTGATGTTGATCACATGACCAGGTCTTCTCAATGTTAACACAATAGTCATCGTTACACAGTGCTTGCATATGTACGCAGCCTGCACGGTACCATGGAGCCAGTGTGCACTATACAGAAGTAGCCTAGCCTACGTAGCCACTCACCTACGATTTATTTAGTATACCGTACCGAGTTCGCAGTCTAGTGCTTGCACATCATGGGCTATGAAGTGTTTCTTTATGTTCCTAACCTAATAGGTAAGATAAAGGAAATACAAAGGACGTACGCCCCTTTCTTTGCCTGTTGTACTTGCAGGTTTCTCCTTTTTCACCAGCTTAACTAACGTTAGGCCTAGGCTAGGCTTACGGTAACTTGTAACTGTAAGTATGTAGCCTAGGCCTAAATTTAGGCCTAACGTTAGGCCTAGGCCTAAGCTAAGCTAGGCTTGAAGTTCAGCTTCTGAATATTTCAAGTTAATCTAGGCCTAGACCTAGCTTAGCGTTAGGCCTTAGCCTATAGTATTTGTAGTATGGTATGACCAAGTATGACAGGTGACCGTTGAGTGTATGGGCACCCGTCGAGTGCGCACCTGCAACGTGTAAAAATCTTGAAATGACAGAGCTCAGCTCTAATTTAGAATGAGGGTCGGGAACTTATGTCATACGTCATACATGGGTATGTATGCATAGTAATAGAGTTAGGGTTAGGGTTAGGGATATAATAACTGTATTGTTTTTCTAGTGTCATATGTACTTTGTTTTTAGTATTTGTTAAATTATACCTCTGTTGATGATTGTTGTACATATGAGAAATGAACTGAATTGAATTGAATAATACACATAACAATATAGGCCTATGTGTACGTACATGCATACGAGTAGCTTCTTCTTCTTCTTCAAAAAAAGGTGACACATCCAAAGGACATTCTTTCACCACGCATGCGTCGAGAGGCTAAATATGCCCAGTAATATAGGTAATAGGTTTCTTATGGACAGAGGCAACCCTCATTACATTCAGGGGGAGACGATTCCAATCCTTAATGGTTCGAGGCAGGAAGCTAAATTTATAACAGTTAGTACTGGTATGTGGGAGACAGACATGAAGGTCATGCATTAAACGGGTTCTACGAGTAGGCTGCTGGAGAAAATCAACAGGTAATTGAGCCTGGCCAAACACACCTTTGGAAAAAAGGATCAATCTACTTTTCCTCCACCTATCAGTTAAGGGCAGAAGGTTTAGTTCCTTAAGGAGCCTGGTCATTGATCCTGGCTCCCTAGAATAGTCAGAGGCAATGAATCTAGCAGACCGTTTTTGTATCCTCTCAAGCTTGTCGCGCAGGTAAACCTGGTGGGGGTCCCAAACAGTACTGGTGTACTCCAGCACAGGCCGAAGGATTCGTTTATAAGCCATTAACTTGACATCACCAGGGCAGGAAGATAGGTTTCTATACAAAATACCAAGAATCTTATTTCCCTTGTTACAGATATTTTGGATATGCTTTTCCCAGTTCAGATCTTTAGTGATGGTAATTCCGAGATACTTAAAAATATCTACGTATCTGTATACATATATGTATGCGTAATTACTTGGCTCTAGGGATACATATATGCATATGTATAAGTATCATACATATACATACGTATATAGTGGTGGACCAATGAATGGCGGTCGTAATTTTTGCAAAGCTAATATACTGTACACAATGAGATATATCCAAATCCTTTCCTGTTTCCATTTTCAAAATGTGATGTAGCTGATGGATATATTGCTATCGATAGTTCCTATACCCCGATCCAGAAATTAGTGAGAGAAAGCTTAATTCGACTCGAAATTTTATTGATGTCAGTCATAAGTAGCCCCCGATATTGGCGTGTTTGCCATATATGCGCAGTGTGCGGCTATTTTCACTGACTTTGTGCAGTTACGTACAGATACCTACGTAGCAAGCTAGTCCTTATCGCCTATCAATAGGGAATTACGAACGTAGCTAAGCAACTGAACCTTCTCTGTCAGAGCAATGTTTTTTAGTTTGCCATACAGTACAGTGCAAAACTTGTTTCACTTGTTGACTTAACCTGCCTAAGAAAGACGGAAAGTTTGGTCAAGTCATTAACAAAGCAAAATAACCAAATAACATAGGTTGTGCACTCAGCACACTACCGTATACGCAATTTACTGTACTACATTGTATGGAGTAGTACTTCAAGGCAGTGTACACCATAGCAAGGTAATTTTTTTTTTTCGTGGAGTGTGTTTTCAATTGTGAAATAAACATGCAATGCTAGGATGTAGGTAGAAAAATCTTTAAGACTGATCATATTATTGTATGCACATACCTGAAAGGGATTCATTATCGTGAAAAACAGAATTCTGGATGGGTTCAAAACAGCTTGGTTTGTTAAAGTAACGTTATTACGGTGATAGCTTGAGATTTGTGACAATGAGCCAATTTCGGGGTCCCACCAACTTTGGGGTCTTTAGTATATGTCTCTATATAGTATGTGGTACTGTTAGACAGTACTTATATTATTTGAAGACCCTCCACCGGCAACAGCGCTTGTAGCCGGTCAGCAAGCACGCTGGTCTATATGTCAGGGGTTCGAATCCATGTCACTTTAACCACTGCTTTCCTTTCTTCCACAGCAAATTCATTATGCTGCTCTTCTCAAGTGGAGAAATAAAAGGAAGTCTCTCACAAAGCCTGTCAAAAACAGAGATAATTGGAGTTTAATAGGCCTAACTCTTGTTAACCTGAGATGATTCCTCCACCTTTGTTGGAAGGATTTAACATTTTTCAAGATATTTGTACGGACGAAATTAATAAATGAATGAATGAATGAATGAACTGAATGGAAAAAGGTCATCAAAATTAAAGCACAAATACAAACCATGTGGTGTACCTGAAGCCCCAAAAGAACTGAGAAATGAGCAGAAATTTTGTGTAAGTTTGTGTTGAAGAGATAAGTCCCTCCTTTTCAAAAGCAAGTTTTGTTGATATTGATATGTATTAAGTTAATTACATAGTGCTTCATTGAAAAAGGACATGAATACAGTACTGTATGACTTAGGACGTACAGGGTGCGTACAGTAGCACATTTTGTTAATCAATTAAAAACATTTCATACACTTGGTTGACTGTTACAGTAGGTTTCCAGCTATGCAGATGAAGAAATTTTGTTTGTTAATTTTTCAGGATATGTTCGTTTTCTACTCATGATCGTTGCGTTCAGCTGTTACTCATCAAATGCTGTCTTGTTTCTGGTTCTGTACACAGCTAACATTATTCTAGATGGTAAGCTACTGTATCACTGAGCTGTAGTTTTCTTTTTGCAAATTGCCTCTTCTCAAACATATGTAGATTCAGCCTCATAAAGCATGTACTTTTCTGACCCTTTTATTGCTGTACAGGTCATGCCCATCATCCAATTGATACACCAGCATTTCTGCCAGAGGGGGAAAGGGAGGATATGTCCCCCTCCTTCTCCGTAAGAGGTTGGTTCAAATCCCTTCCCACCCCACCTCTCCCCCCCCTTCCTTTCCATTTCCATAAAAATTAGAAAATTGTCCATTTCTTTACTGTATTCCTTACTTAAAAAGAAGCCACACTTTTGAAGTAATTTTTAACTTCCATAAATTAATGGCATTTAAACACCTTCACCATCCATTCTTCAAAGGTCAAGAGCATTCGCCCCAACTTGAAGGCACTTAGTATAAATTTTTTGTATCATGGTTGGCTGATAAGAGTCATTTGGCTACATTTTTTCATCTCAAATGTGAAATTTACTACAAGTAGCTGCTTTGTCTACCTGGAATATGCAATGTTAATTTATAAAATATAGTGAATGGTACTTCTAAGGGAAATAAGAAGAAAATTGTGTGATTTAACTTTTGAAGTTTTTGGAGATTGACTGCTTTTGACGTTTAAAACAATATATATATATATATATATCTTCTGCTAGTCAAGAGTATTGGTGTAAAAGAATTTTGTTTTATCAAGTACAGTATAATGATTCAGACCATCTCATGTCACTGGAAGCTTTTGAAAGGAGAGCACAGTATGCATATGCTGCACAACTGGTTTGTAAAAATTCCTGTTTTGTTTGTGTACTTAGGAATTGATGGAGTAGCAGCCAGAAAGCTGAACCAAACTTCAGCATTTGGAGCTTGGGTAGGTACTTAGAAAAAGTGTTAAACATAGTTATTAATAAAAGAAGTGTTGAATGTTTCAATTCTCATTGTCTAATATCAATCATACAGTGTTTCTTCCCATTAGATTTAGGTAGCTCTCCCAAATTCTCAAAGACTGATTGCCTACCATTGGGCAATATTTCCAGTTGACCAGCTTAGAAAATAACTCACATTATCTCACAGTCCAGACAGGCAGTTGAGCTGCACTTGTGATCATCTGTTGTGTCACAAACAAGTCTCAGCAAAGTATGGGACCTTCATAGTGTTCTTAAAACCTGTAACCTCCAGTGCATGGAGCATGTTGTATTGCAGGCAGCATGTCGGAAAAATACCCTTAGAACAATCTCATCAGGAACTGTTCTCAGGACTAATTATATGCCCATTTAAGCATTTGAAAATGACCACGAAGGCTGACATTTGATAGCACTTTATCTCAGATGGGGATGTAGCTCTTCAGTGGACTTAAAGTAATTTGATTACCTTTTTGCCAGCACTTACAGTATTTCAGGATTTGTTGTAAGTTGTTATTTGAACCCCAAAGTTGTTGGGCTTCTATATATTGTACCAGAATGGTAATCAAATCTGCTGCTCATTGAAGCAGCTTATTGGAGTAATGAACCAGTGGTCGGGTACTATGATTGGGAACCGCAGTTTTCCCCTAAAAACTGTGGTAGCCATGACAGATCTCCTTAAAGGCTAATATCCCGTAATGAATAACAATAATGGAGCTTGGATTTGTTTCATGATGAAACGTTCCCTCTTACTGTTTGTTACATCTATCATTTCTGCCTGATTAACTCTTATCGCTTCAGGGAGGAAAAGAAGCCCACTACATACAGACTTGATTAAGTCAAGTTTCATATCGGATTTATTGATTGACAGTAAAAGATGTGTTTCAATACACAAAAAGTTTCGTAACATTTGGGGTTAGCTAACAGTTCAGTCAGCATGTGTTAACCGCTTTTCACACAGTGTGAACACAATGAAAGCATAGCTCATTTGAGGCCACAGATCATGTAACAAACTTAGATATTAGTTATACCCTGTACCGCCTTGTATGGTTTCATCATCTCAGATGATTTGAGGTATTTGCTGTAAGAGTTAAAGATACATTACTTTTTTTGTCGGTGGCATTTAACTGTGGTAAAAAGCAGGTGCATGCTAAAACTCTATCCCATATAACCCTTTGTAATTGCTGTTCAGAAAAGGTTCATGGGAAGTGTGCCTTGGAACAACACTTGTTTGAAGAAAAAGTATGTAGATTAAAGTTTAGGTTTGATGGTGTATAAATGCATTAACTACTGCTATAACTTGACTGTTACTGGCATGTGTTATGTTGTGTAAGTGTACAAAATATATGTGAATTGCTACTAATGGGTCACTCCTGTGATTCTTTTCTGACTTTTGTAAAAGTTGTCAATTTTTGTTCCCAAACAACTCTAATTCTCTGTACTTGTTTAATTCCCTCCCACAGCGTGTGCTATACTCTTCCTTGTGCAGTCACAATTTAAAAGAATACCCTAGTGGGCATAAAAGACCCCACAGGGTATTTAGAAGTCTGTGCATGCTGTGTATTTACTTAACCTTTAATGTGCATTAGAGAAATGTCCATGAGTCAGAATTTAGAAGTATTCCAAGGTACTGCAACTGATCTTATTAATTCTGTTCAGCTCAACTTCTGGGCAGACATGAATCTCCTCGTGACCCCTGAAAACTTTTATTGAACATTGACAATCACCCTTGCATCCTACACTGAATTTTGCTTTGATGGGCCAATAGTAGTTGGCATACCCCAACAAATCAGTAATATATGAGGTGACATCAGCCTGATCCTTTGACCCGAGTTGCCACTGGCTGATCGGATAAGAGTAATTTACAGGGAATACCTGTCATGTGATATTGTAACTATCAAAGAGTACAGTAGTATATGGATGAAGTTCTTGGAGACGTACAGGATCAAGGAGGTTTAGCAATTGGGAAGATATAGGAAACTCATCTACACCCCACTTATCTCTGTTATTAATATTCCTGCCATAAAACAGCAATATTTGGATGTCACATGGTCACACCATTATATGTGCTTGTCTATAAAATGCTTTAACAAAGGTATACATGCACCTAATGTTGGTTTTATCTGAGGTGTCTTTCTAATTCTAATAAAAAAATAAACTTTTGATGTCCATGGGGAATCCCCCACATTGAATTCTACATGTTTACTCAACATGTGAGGCCACCAGTTACCATAGAGTGTAATTAAGGTAGCAGTACAAATTTTGATTCGTAATACAATAGAAGAATTAAACAGTGCAGTACTTTCTCAGTCTGAAAAAATTCAAACAACTTAACTGGATATTTTAGAGATTGAGAGCTCATACTTTGATGGAATTTTTAACTCAAATTTAAACACAAATTTAACTAAAATTCTGTTCTTTTTTATTTCAGTTTGATGTTATGTTAGATAATTTTGGTAGAGGATTTTTATGGAGCCGTCTATATAAGGTGAGTTTGAATTTCTACTAGGGCTAGTGAGGGTGCCTTAGTTACATGTGTGTCCTGCCATCTCTTGTTTATTTAAATGTAGCTCTGACTATGCTGTTTGTTTACCAAAACTTCATCCCTGCCACTAGGCTTTTGTTTTAAAATGTTTCATGTAATCTCCTTTTGTTTACTTCCATTTAAGTACAATTTGAGAAAGTAATTTGGGTATGTACTTCATGTAAGCCAACCTCAAACAGAATTGAATAGACACCTACTAATCCTATTCGACACTTTAGGCTATTCAGCTGTTTCACCTCCCTTCAGTTGTCTATTCAGCACCTCAGTTTGAGGTAGCTTTTAGTATCTCCTGTAATTTGTTTCATCTAATACAGTAGTTAAAACATGAGCCAAACTGGTGAAGGAGGATTTGGGAAGATAGGAGGGCTTAATGAATTAAACTAGCTAATTGCTGGCATTTGCTGCAAAGCTTATTTTGTGAACCAATGAGTATTTAGTGTGCAAAGCTTGTTTAGCAACAAGCTAAATGCTTAACCTGTGGTTTATGATGATGCTGTTTAAATTTTGTCTTCCTTTTTCAGTGGGGATATGTTGTTGCAGCGATTGAATGGAGTGTTTTTGTTTGTACGCATAGCCTTGGTGCTGAATGGAAGGGAAAGTTCGTGAAAGCTCCATACATTGCCCAAAAAGTTATGGCTAATAGTGAGTACACTTTTACATTTGAAGTACGTTGCACAAATACATTCAGATGGACACTTAACCACATCCAAACTTGAGTTAAGGCAGCCAACTCTCACCCCAAACTACAATTTTTTGTAGTATCCCACAGAAATTTTCAGTTGGCACAGCTCTTCGATTGACAACAAGTTCAAAAAATGGAGATTGCTGTAGATAATATTACACAGCATGCACTGTACTGAGTCTTCTGAATACACATTTGGGGTCTTGCATATTCAACCTGAAGCAATAAACTGAGAAGGTGTCTTGATGAGGATGAGTCTTACAAAGTTGTTGGAGAGACTTAAGTTAGTAGTGTTCAATTAGGATTTTTTATTTAAACTTCCAGACAATACCAAGTTACCATAAACAAGGCCTGATCTACTTTTTGATGATGGTGAGTTGGGTGCTAGTAGGCACCTAACTAAACATGGGGACCCACTTTGACTGTCATAATACAAGTCATGGAAGAAGGGAAAAGATTTTTTTGTCCATGCTTTCAAACCTTCCTTCTGCAAAGAGTCAATTTCATAGACCACCAACACCAAGCAAAATGAACTCCATAGTGATTAATTGTTTATGTTTATGTTTGTAGTCACACTTATTATTGTGATCCTTGTGTGAAGTGTGATCTGCCTTATCTTAAATAATGGGTGCTTTCCCATGCTATTGTGCCCCGTAAAGTAGGTCTACATTGTGGAGGCCCCATTGCGCTTGTCCTGCTAGTCCATGCTTACAGTAGAACAGGATGCATGGAAGGTAAAATCTGCATGTACAAAATACACATAAAGGAGAGACAATGTCCTTTAAAATTAAAAGAAAATGATAATTGCATTGCTTAAAGTTACACATGTGGCCAAGTAAGCAAATGAAGCTTATATCCTTTTGTAACTGAAGGAGGACCATCCCACCACATGCAGAGCAACCATGTATTATATTCTGTATTCACAGTATTTAACATATGTTTGACCTCCATTAAAACAAAGTTTTTGCATGGAGGCAGCCTTATTTGCAGTTGCTAATTAACCAAAGAGTGCGCACATTTATGGGAAAGTATATCCTATCACATCTTATGTCCAAAAAACAATTACACTCTGTAGGTGTTTTAGGAGCTGTTCCAGGACACAGTCACAGTAGTGCAATAATTTCACAGTGAAACCCTACATATATACCAATGGTACGTCACTAGTAGGGTTTTGAAGTGAAACCATGCATAGCAAAGGAGTTAACAACTGGGAGGAGTCTGGGTCTAACCAGTTGGGTTTTTCATTCAAGATGAGTGTACAGTTTTATTTTCTCAGCTGAACTGACCTTTCAAAAGAAACCAGATTTGACCTAAAATGTTCAGGTGGTTAACCATTTACAATTCTAAGCTGAAATAATGAACCTCGTAAGCTTCTTCCGGGTTTGTGATCACTTTGCCTTGAAGTTAACTGCCCCTAATTCCCTGAGTAATTAATGAAATATTAGTGTGGTATATTTTTTCATCTTTGTAAGGTAGCTTACAGCTTTGAAATTTTTTATTTTTATCCTATGTATTGTAAATTTGTATATGCTATATGTCATGTTTTTTTCTCTCATTCTTCCCTCAACAGATTTTAAAACACCTTTAGGGACTTTTGCAATCCTAGGTCTACATGTTTTACCAATATGGTTGTATGCTCATTACACTAACATTCTGGGTCAATCTCTGAGGATACACAGGAGTATTCAGTATGCTGGTATAGCATTCTTCAGTGCTGGCAGAGCCGTTTGCCTCTTTGTAGAGGTAAGTTAAATGTGCATGACATAAACATCCTTTTAAAAGATACGCAAGTTTTGTCTCGAAATTCTGTGTTGTATTTTAAATGCCACAGCTTTTGCCAGTCAAACCCCTGGCAAAGTGAGGCAGCTAGCAAATCTGTTTCAATTTCACAGGGTTTGACAGGTTTCCATGTAAATCCTTGCAGAAACCTGTGGCAGAATCATGTAAACTGTGGGTGTGGAACTAATTGACACACATTTTTGTTAGGGTACTGTAACCGTTTTATCTGCTTTTATCTTTTAACAGTTGTATTGCCTGTGGGCACATATCATGTTCCTCACACGAGATCCACCAGAGAAAGAAGTCCAGGGCTCAAGCAAAAAATGACAGGTTTTGTGCCAACTATGGAGCAAAATTAAATGATGGAGTTCAATACAGATGAACAGGACTGATGATTCCAACTTCTATGTGTGTGCTTTTTAATGGTTCCAGGTAACAGTGAGACAAAAGCTTAACTTTAAAGCTGTAAAGAGCATGAGACTTTTTTAGTGACACTAGCTGTTTCCATTTTGCATGCTGGTCATCCACAACTCAGATACAGAAGGCTGTGTCATTGACAGGTGCACACATGGGCACAATGTGGTATATAAATACACATTAGGTGGACAAGTCCTTTGAAGTTTACAAACCATTATTTATCTCCCCAAAACCTCAGATCCAAAAATTGTCCCTTGTTCTCTCTTGCTCTCAAGCACAGCTTGTTCCTATTTTAAGTAGTTCACCCACTGTTTGGTTCATTACTCCAACTAGCCAACCATAAGCAACTAGTCTGTTAAAAGCTTTGTGGCCACTCTAGCTGTTGCATACACAACACTGCAGAAGCATAGCATGCTATAGTCTCTCTGAGGTACCACCCTCCTCCAGACAAAGGGAAAGACAGCCTCTGCAGGTGCTTGCTATGTTAATTTTCCAATTACATGGGGCAAGTGGATATACTGACACAGTGGCGTAGCTATGGGGGGGGGGGGGGGGAGGGATTAGAACCCCCATGACCCAACCTTGCAATGCAAAAACACCTAAGATACTGGTCTTTTTCCCCCATGTCGCCCCCCCTCCCCCAATGACACAATCCTGGCTAAGTGCCTGTACTGACATCTGTTGGTGCACTGGGAGTGAGGAGATGGGTACCAACAAGCAACATTTTGCAGAGAAACTTCTAAGTTGAGCTGATATTGTACAGAAAATTTATCTGAAAGACATGTCACATTCATATGTGAAGGCAAGGTCCAGTTTCTGTGATTGTGCTAGGATCATTTACAGACTTAAGCTAGGAAAACTGTTGTATTTGTTGTATCTGTAATAGTATTTCTGAATTTGTAAATTATGTATTCTGTATCAAATCGTTGAATAAATAAATGCAAAAAAAAGTATATCCATTTTGATGAACTTCATTATTCCATTCGATTATTGCTGGTTTTTGCCAATAAATAACACTCAAATGTTCCCATGTAGCAAAATAAATAGCCTATGGCATTCCAGATACTGCTTGGTCATGGCACACTGCTTAATAAGGTTAATGCCCAAAGTGTCCCCCACACCTGTTCCTTATCACCCTGTTTGTGTCCCATACATACTAGATTCACAGCTGAATTGCCCACATCATGCCATTTCATATTGAAGAATGAAAAATAGAGCAAATACACCATATGCATGCATGAGGTAGAATTTGTATGTGCGTAGTATACCTACTCCTTGGGGGGGGGGACATTTCTGTTATCTCCTTTTTGGATGTTTGGGACTAACTCGCTTGATATTTTGCTATTATGGGTCATGTTAAGAATACAACAAGCCAGAGATTCCTCAAAGGGAGCTTTCATGGTCTGGAGCCAATTTTCAATTTGTACTGCCAGATTACACCTAAACCCTTTTTCCTGTTATTGTGAATAATAGCAGCATGTTTTTATTATTTTTTTTCAAACTAACATACTCATTTTCCATTTCAAATTTATCCTTAATTGTTCTTTTATAGTTTTCACAACTATCCAATTACAAAATTTTGCAGCACTTGAGTTGTTCTTACAGTAGGTGCTAAACATTTACATTTTGTGGAATCATTCTTCCTCAGTCCATCTATAATATGTCAGAGATGTCAACATTTACATCCAGAAATCAGGGAGGTTTCACACAAGAATCAGGGAGCTTTTTTAGAATTACATGCAACTTATAATGAAGGAAAGACTTTCTTGAATCAGGGAGGTTGTCATATCTGCTAGTAGGAATGGACAAAAATCTTTGAATTTTCAGGGAGTCTCCCTGAGAATCAGGGACAGTTGTCACCTCTGATATGATATACAGAGAGTGCTAAGTTGCAGCACTAACTGGATTCTCATATTTAGCTGTCAAAGTGAAATGTACCTCCACCAGGCTGGGAAGTGAATCTCTCACAATTTACAAAAACCACCGACGAGGAAAACGACAAAACAAAAATAAAAACACTGACATTTTGCTGTAGAAGATTTGCAACCAGCATGATGAAAATATCAAATATCATCAGATTTTCAGTCATTTGAAGATAATATAACTCCACATTATTTTCAAACTTTGCAAGGTTCACAACTGGATAGATCTTTCCAAAACAGATGAGATCAAGGGTTTAGCAACAGTACCTAGTAGGACAATTTCTCCATGTAATGGCCATGTGAATGTATGATGCTCAGGTTTCTAAACACAAATATGAATCAGAAAAGACTGAAACATCCACATGTCACTAGAATTCAATGGGAGATCTGAGCCAAAATAACCTAAAAACAGGCCTTTTACCACATTTCAAGCCATGTACTTTTTAAGAGCTGTCAGGCTATTTCGTGATAGAGTTAACATATCTACGAATCACTACATTACAACAACAACACTCTTTTGAAATTTATTGATCTCAACATAACTGAACATCCAGCTCACTGATAGGTTCTAGATTTACTGTGGTCCACAAAGGATGGCCAAATATTTCTGTTTTTTTTTCTAGTGTTTTCATGCCAAAATACACGCTTCTATTGGTTGGCAGAACATGCCAAAGATCTTCCTTAACATTAAAATGTGGGGTACCTGGTAAAAACATTTTCCACTAAAAATAACAGCAAAATCCTAAGCACAGATCTATACTTCAATATTGTGTGAAGAAATTTTTTCAAGTCAATGTGATGTTGGTCTAGAATCTTCTAGCCTTTGGTTTTGCAAGAATGTTCCATTCTTGTGAAAGGTAATGCATTCTTGCTAGTGCAGGGATGAACATTTATGACAGCCCAATTGCCTGTGCCAAGTAAATATTTTAAAGGGCAAGTAATTTCTGAATGCCACTTACCCCAATGGGTGAGTTGTTTTTTTTAAATCAATGTTCAGTTGATGACTCATAAGTTGAGAGCATGGCCCTGGGGTAGGAGGTAAAGTTTGTTAACTCCCTCCTCAAACCATGACCCCTTACCACTCACTCATGACCACCCTCCCCCATCCCACTATGGTCTCCAATTAATTGAATACTACCCTTCATTTCACCTCATGTGTTAAATCTACCAAGAATATCCATCATTTTCAGCAATCAGGTAACACTTCTTGCTTTTATTCTTTGCCATTTAAGGTGAGGTAAAATTTATTAGGGCAAGTGACACTTGTCCCACTGGGCAAGTTGTTTTTCAAGTTGATTTTTCAACCCTGTAGTGAATAAAATGCTTTTTGGGAAACCATGCACTATATTTTCAACTCTACAAGACACATTTTATATCTGTTATACATGTATAAAAGATTTTCAACAACCTTATCAGATACCAGACCTTTTTCAAAGTTATCTGCTTTGTGGACATATTGTAAAAGTTGCCAAATAAGGTCTTGAAAAATGAAAATTGTACAAGAACACCATGAAAAATACTTTGAAAGTTGTGATTTATAATTCTGTTTATACTCCACAGACAGAGTATCTTAGGGAGACTGGCATTCCATTCTCCTTTCAATGTCCTGAATAGTTTCCTATGTTGAATGACTATGTTTGCTTTTCCACAGTTGTAGACTTGATCAAGTCTTCTGCAAAACAATCCATCCACCAATCAAACATCATTTGCCTTCTTCATCTTTTATGTTGGGTAAAACCTTAGTGATGACTCCGGTGCCAAGGGTTATTTTTCCATCCCTAAGAGTGAACCTTTGACCTTGCTCACATACCATTGGTTTAAGTAGCTGAAGATTTAATGTGGCATCTTCACCTGCAAATTAATAAGATCCAATATTTGTGTCATTTCAAATGGGTATGAATATATATAGTTGAATTCAGACAGCAGGTGGTGGTCTGACTTTGGTCAGACATAACTAAGATCCATTACCTTTAGTCTTTCAATGTCCTTTCTTACCTGTATCATGGATGGTTGTACACTAAGTTGTATCTTAAGTCCCACAATTCCACTGAATATGAGGGTTTAAAATTCATGTAGACCATAAATGAAGACAATTTAAGGCTGATGGACCCCACCAATGGCTGCCTACAGTCACTAAATACAAGCCCTGATCGGATTCGTCTCTACATGATGTAGCTATTCCCTGCAGCTATTCGAATGCAATTGTCCTCTTTCCATCTATTACTGCATAGTCAAATGCCTCTTTCCACAAAGTACATTAACTTCCCCACCAACTGACCAATCAACCCCTCCCCTATCCAAAAGAAAAAAGAAAAAAATATGTATATTTGTACATAATGTTTGGTCTAATGGTAGAGCATCCGCCTCTCACGCGGAAGGCCCTGGTTCACTTCCCAGTCAGAGTCATACCAAAGACTCTAAATAAGGAACCTACTGCTGTTGTGCGTGATGCTCCCCATAAGCAATGGAAAAGGGAAAACAAGCCAGTGAGCCACAACTGGAAAAAGGCTGGGGCCAGCTCGACTTGAACTAATAGGTTGGAAACTGGGCTGTAAAACTCCATTTAATAGTTAACAATAACCACGATCTAAGCAACTCCCAAAAGGTTTCTTAATATGAAAGGCTTAGAAGAGCTGATTCAAATGCACCAGAACATTTTGCAACAGCAATAACCCTGGAGAGTGTATTATCCTGTTCTAATGCACAGGTGAAGAATTGTTTAATGTTGTTCACTCATATTCACAACAATATTTTGATTGGAAAGATGAACAACCTAGGGCGCAGCCACAGGGGAGGGGGGCATGGGGGGTCAGAACCCCCCATGACCCAACCGTGCAATGCAAGAAACACCTAAAACACCCCGTTTTTCTCTCTATCCTTGGACATTTCCCTCCTGTTGAGCCCCCAAACCCCCCAAGACATCAACCCCCCCCTTCACGACACAATACTGGCTATGCACCTGAGAAAAACATAAATTTCATTTGTAAATTACCACATTTCACATTAAAATGGCAAAACCCAATAAATGGATTAGCTTGAGGTTAGTGCTTTTTTCCATTACCTAATGGTTATCTCCAGGGGGCCGTTCCACAAAGAGTTACGCACAATCTTAAGTTTGATTCACCATACTTAAGCCAACAGTAAATCATACTTAAGATCGTGCGTAACTCTTGGTGGAACGGGCCCCACGTAGCACACGGCAATGGACCAAAAAAAGTTGACCATTATTATAAATATTAAACATAGAAAGATATTCTGTAAGTTAGCCTTTCATTTACCATCCTAAACAAAAAAGATGGACACTTTTAAGCAAATGTAGCATAAGTTCACTGACCTAACAAAATCCTAACCCATAACCAATATTGCCCTTGACAAAAGATACAGTTGGATAAATGATGCGAGGGTGGAAAATAGCGAGTGATTAAAATTGCTGTTTTCAAAGAGGGAACAAAAAATAACCACAAATTATGTTTAAATTTCATATGAAGTAATCTGTTTGATTACCTGGCATAACCATTTCTTTGTCTCCAATAAGTTGAATTTTTGCAGCCATGTCCCACGTGTATGAGTACATCTGGGGTGAAAAATTGCTGGTAAAAGGTTTATGTCTGCCGCCCTCATCTTTGCCAAGAATGTAAACCTAGACAAAGGAGAACGAGAAGATTCAAATATTGAGCGATTTTGAGAATAGAAGGGAAGAATTCAAAGGAGAGTTACCACATCTTTAATGGTATTGGAATGTTCAATCGCCTGGGATCTCTTTGTAACCATAGCAACACTGGAAGAAAAAAAGAACTGATTGCAAGAACACATACACATGAAAACAAACAGATTACATACTAAACCACCAACAAAGTCATATCAAACATGTAACAAGAATCCATCTTAAATATTGTGATCAAACCCATAACACTGGAATATACAAAAATGCCTTTGACACAAGATTAAATCCCTCCTTCTTCCAATAGACTCATTCATGTTAACAAACAAAGGGATGCTTGCATATAAGTTGGTGAGGCACCCTTTCATTTTGGTCACAATTTAAAATGTAAAATCTAATTTTTTAACATTCTGAGAGAAATCATGCCATCACTGCAAACACAGAATCCAACAGGCATTCATGTGCTCTACGCCTACCAGTTATGTAGCCATGAATGAGTCCACAGATTAATTATGCAGCTACAGGGTGAAAAATCTTGAATTTTAAAGGGGAAGTTTAAACCAAAAAAAAATTTTCACATGTGAAAGAAGAACTAAATCTACTCAGTGTGGTGAAATTGCAATTGAAGTCAGACATGTATGTCTGAAGATATCAGCAAGTAAAGTTACTACATTTGTGTCCCAAAGTGAAATTGAGGGCAGCAGAGATTATATCACTTCCTCGCATTGACAAGAAATGCTTTGTTTCCCTTTGTTTTTTAGACTGTTTTGTTGACCTTGATGTTAATAGGAATAGGACCTCCTCATGAGGATTGCAAAGTTTGAAAAGGCCACATGCAACATAGGCAATCACATTTTGATAATATGGGACTATTAAGAAGGAAATGGGCTGTAAAGTTTACATAAAAACATAAGACAGTCCATTAATATGTGGATATGATATCAAACGTGCTTGCTTCAAGTTCACTGTTTGTTGAAAATGTGACAACTTTACTTGCTCACATCTTGAAAACCACACATACCATTTCAATACAAATTTCACCAAAATGCTTAGAATAAGAACCCCTCTAACATATCAAAACATGATATGACCTTAGCCCCTTCTTTTAAACAATTTAAATTGGGACAAGCACTCACCCTCATTTAGCATGAAAAGGGTTAAAATATCGCAAGTGTCATTTGGACTTACCTGTGCTTCCACATTGTTGTGTAAGTCAAGAGAGCCTGGTTTGCACATCACCATTCCACGCTTTGTGTCATCCCTTTTAACATTTCTCAATAGCGCCCCCATCTGATCACCAGCCTGGCCTTCATCAAGCATCTTGTGAAACATTTCCAGGCCTAAAAATAGGTCAAAAAGGGGATACCAAATGAGTTGGGAGAAATATCACACCATTAGCAACGACTCAGCAAAGCTACCAAAACAGAGTCACAAGGGCTTCAAATGCAAATATTACCATACCAGTCAAACAAAAGCCCAGTGAGCTAAAAAAATAGTTCGTAACATGCACAACATATAAAATAAAATCGGTTTACAAAATATCTACCAACAAATATTACAGAGGTGGGGCTATTTTAATTTTTATGTCCGCTGGCTTAAAACCTACATTTTGGTTAATCACCTTGCACCTTGTTCATGCAATGTCTGGTCCTTGTCCTTCTTATGTACGAGAGTATGTCCATTTTTCTTATCTGCCTTAATTTTCTACAGCTTTGATTTTGGGGTAGGGTTCTACATTTTTATACAAATCTAATACTTTGAACAAGCAAAAAGCTTAAACATTTTACATCTCAGCTGAAGCTAAAGAATTTCTGATTAAGATACAACATAACTACATGTAATTACAGTTCAAATCAAGTGTTCAATTTGATGTTAATACATTCTTCACACAGGTAAAATGACTACCTGTCACTGCAATCTCAATTAGTTTTATACTTGCCATAATTGTCACTTCCAAAAACTAACCATTTATCTAAAATTCATACTGGAAAGGTATGTATGTTATGCCGAATATCTGTGCAATATTAACTGCACATTATTTATGATTTTAGTGGAATATAAATGAAATGAATGAAGACTTATATTCCATTTTCATGGTGTAATTTTCTTGCCTTTATGCATATGTGCACTGTACTCAATTTGCATTTCGCTAATTTGGCGTGGCGTGAAATTTCAAAAATAGGGTGATCGGCGTAAATATTTAGCGGTTCAAATAAACAATTTCCAGCATGGGCTAAGATCAACAGTGGGAAGCAAGTGCATTAGCTATTAACTTAATGGTGTAGAGGGCGACACTCCTCTTTTTCTCTCTAAATGTCCACATTATTACATGCAGAAATCCAGGCCTTGAGTTTAAGATTCTGCAGGTGTGTTACAAATCACACTCCTACGGGAATTAAGGAGTGTGGTAGGTGTGCTGTTTTATTGAACTTCAACAGATTTACGTGGGCTCCAAATCTCTATCTAGGAGTGCAAAAAATCATACTCCTCACAATGACTTGATGTGAGTGATGGTGTGTAATTGCACTGGCACACCTGAAAATTCAAGACCTAGAGATCACTCACATGTATGAAGAGGTTGACATAAATTTTGCCAAGCTGCTTCTTTGGTTTTCTGATCATTTTACTTACTAACTATATTTTCACTCTCCAAGTCAGAAGTCGTAACACTGAAATATTTATAGGTTTAAAACCTAACTAAATGGAACAGCTGGCAAGTACGGTCAAATTAAACATTACCATGTGTGCCTTCAGTTTTAATCTAGTGTTCAGGACAATGTGACACAGTCCTCATACAGTCACAATGATGACCTGTGATTTCAATCAAATCTAGTTAACTGTTTGAACTAGGGTGACCTTTCCCCTATGATAAAAAAGCAGGAAAATCCTAGCTATAAGTGGGGTGTCATGAGTTGACACAAAGCATATCAGAAAGCTGGCTTCACACATCCCCTCAGATTGCTGGAAATGTCCCTTTCCAGCGTCCTAAGATGTGTAATTAGGGTTTAGAAATTGTGATGCTGTATCTAATAATGTTATTCCCTCTCTCAAAATAAAATAAGTCTCCACAGTGTAAACCTGATTGGAGAACACCCTGTTCAAAAGCCAGATTGTCCAGTGGAATCCAGACAAATGGGTACCCAAGTTTGAACACTTTTCCAAAGAGTCAAACAAAATGATTACCTGTGACAACAGTTTTAATTTTTCTTCCATGACCAACTAATTCTACCTCGTCATTCTTTTTTATCTTCCCTCTCTCCACTCTTCCAGAAACAACAGTTCCACGACCTACAAATGAAAAAAAAAGACGTCACAAACTTCACACTAGAGTCGGGCGGTACCGTGAAAATATTGGTACCTGTATTGTAAAACACACAGAACCGGGACTGAGGCAGTACCAGCTCTCAACCCCCCAGCAGGGAAGTCAGGTGGGAAGGAACCTAAGCCACACATGTCCCCCATGTTATCCTGCACATTAATGCATCTGGGTGTTTGATTGGGTTAATTACCATGCAGGAACCTCTGCTCTAAATGTTTGTGTAAATATTTTAATCATCCACACATCCTAACAGTTATTTTTATCAGGGAATATAATGAGTACCGGTAATTTTTTTCAAGTACCGGTATTTTTTCAAGAACCAGTATTAGTAACACACCAAATATCTTCAGTATTTTCATTACCTGTACCTCTAGTACCGGTATTGATATCAGCACCCATATACAGCCCAACCCCTACTTCACACTCACATCAGGATAAATCGTACTTCCTTTAACTTTTCTCATTGTTTGTCTTTATAACTGACCATCCTGTTTGTCCTTGAAATTTAATGCTTTTGGAATGTCAGAATGTCCTTTCCCATAGATTTAGCATAACCTTGCAACATGTGAAGGTTAAAGCAAAATGTTGCTGAATATTCATAGCAGCATCATGAAGAAAGAAATGAATAAAGAAATTAAAGGACCAATCCAAAGTCAAATTCATGTTTTGCAAAGACATTACAGATTTCCCTCAAATGCAATGTATCTGAAGGAAAAGTTGCGGTTCTTTGAAAATTAGTATCTTCTGAACACTACACGCTCTTGAAATGCAGCTTTCACCTCCAAGAGGGAAAAGTTTTTCTTCTTTTTTTCAAAATAAGAATATGCCTCGAAGGAATAGCTTTCATCAAACCGATGGTTCAAGCATTTGGTATGCATGCAGAAGACTTTGTTACGTGCATTAAACTAATGCCCACATCCAATTGACTAAAAATCAGCAATAGATCTGCATTTGTAGGTGTAACAATGATATGTTCCTTCCTCCAAAATGGGGAAAACTTGTTGTTTTGGTTTGTGATGTCATACACATCAGGTCTATTGTGTACATACCCTGAATGGTGTAGGATGCTTCAATAGGCATCATGTAATCCTTATCTAGATCCCGGATGGGTAAAGGAATCCATTCATCTACAGCACCCAGAAGTTCATGTACACAGTCCACACCAATCTTGCCTTCTTTTCCCTGTAGACATTGCATAAGAGAAAGCATGCATGAGGTTAAGAGCAATCACTCCAAACTTAGTTTGAAACAATTGCTAATTCTCACTAATTTCTTCTCCTTCACCTTCTACATGTAAGTACCTAACATCATTTTATAGGACTTGCATTGAGCATAACCATGGTAAGGCTTTCTCCTCTCAACTTTCTATCTATCCCACAAGTCTTGGTGGTTCCTTCCTGACTTATTCAGGTCCATGTCTTTCCCCATTTCCTTCTCTTCCTTCATCCCTCCTACCTATTGTCTTTTCAAAATAGAGGGAAAGAAAAGCACCCCATCCACAATCCAGATTTAGACCATTTTCATTGGAGGAAGGGTGGATTAGAGAAGGTATGCGAGACTGTAAACTGCTCTTTTGAGTTGATACCAATATGCTAACTAGAGTAATGATGTGTAGTACTAAATGAGTATGCTCATTATAAGCATAGCTTGTCTTGTAACAGTTGCGTTGATGATTTGATGAAGCATCTGATCAAAAACTTTTGAAAACTAAATATCACCACTAATTTCTCACTGATGATACAGTTACCTGTACATAGGGTATGGATATTTTCTCGATTTGACCTTTTGTCATTAGTATGGGAAAGTAACTTTACCAGTTTCAAAAAGTGCGGTGAGATTCATAAACCGAGTCAATGTAGCACTTTCAAAACACAATAACCAAGGAATTTGTTGGTTAGATGGAGGTCTATGCTCGGCTTCTAACCAATCAGCTTAAGTCTGGTTGGCCAGGGTATTTTTTTAGTTGTTGCTCAATGGTTTGTCTTCCCTACTCCATTAAAAAGGTTGAGCACCAAGAACAATGGCAGTATGTTACATTTTCAGTCTTTAGTATGGCTTGGCCAGGAAACAAATTTCTGACCTCCAATAACCACGGACAGTTACCCCAACCTGAAAGGGGCTCATTGAGTTGATATTGATAACATAATGAAAGTAAAGGGTCACTAGTACCACATAGAATTCTTATAGTTGGCATAATAAGTCAAGTTTAACATCCAACAGCTAAGGAAAACTTAAATTTTTGAATTTTGTGGTGTCCTGACTTAAAACAAGTTTGTGCATAATTTGAAAAAGTGTCTGGTAACAAATTTTGGAAAACTAAACTGAAGCATTAAGAACTCACTCATAAAACAGTTATTTGTAATTAAGATATGAGGATTGTCTAAATTTGAACATTTGTCATTGGTATGTTAAGGAATCTTAACAGGTTTGGAAAAATTTGTTCAATTTCAAGAACCAACTCAATGAGCCACTAGAAAGAGCCAAAAGGGAATCGTAGTTGAAACAAACCTCTAGCGCTTGAAGAGCAGATCCAATGATAATTGGAGTGTTTTCTCCATCAAAACCAAATTCTGATAAAACTTCTCTCATCTCAAGCTCTACCAACTCCAATACTTCATTATCTACTGCATCAGCTTTGTTTATGAAGACGACGATTTTGTCCACTCCAATCTGCGAAATGAAAGGGTACTCAAAGTTTATTCCTCAAAATCTTGATTTTTGTCAATCTTTAAGTACTCCAATGAGGAGACAAATTGTGATCACTCTCTTTAACTATTGGCATAGAGTTTGAAGAGTTACTATTCCGTTTTCCCACAAGTGCAATGAAATGAGCTTGAAAATAGTTTCCACCGCTCCCAACACCCACCTCTACTTCAACCACAAACAAATCAAAAGTTGTTCTGTATGCAGTCAGTAAGTTAGACAGAGTTTTAAGCCCAAGCTATAACCTGCTAGTTTCATCTAGAGGCACCTACGGCCTTTTTTCCAGTTTTGGGACTTTGGATTGTTTTCCCTACTTCAATACTTACAGGTATGTGGAGGATCACATGCAATGGCAGAAGATTTTATATTTATAAATCTTTTGTAAGACTCCACATGAACATCTAAACTGGGAATACAACCTCCTACTTGTGGTTGGTTATTGACATGGAATTTCACAGCCCAGTTTCCAACAAACTGGTTCAAGTTGAGCCGGTCACAGCCTTTTTTCCAAATGTGACTCACTGGCTTTTTTTCCTTGCTCCATTGCTTATGCTGAACACTGAGCACAATGGCAGAAGGTTCCATTTTTCAAGTCTTTGGCATGTCTTCCACGTGTCAGTGAAACCTGAGGGTCCTGGGACATTTTGTTTCTGGAGTCTAAGGCCAGGTTGAAGGGTCTTGCAATTTCTTTATAAGTCCTATGTGAAATTATTAGGCCTATATTAATTTCTTTCTTGGCCAGCAGTGCACAATTTGTGAATGCTTATGAAGAGGTTTTAAAAGATTCACTGTAGCTTGAAAACATACTGTAACTCTGTGTAAAGAAATGGCCCTGCATGGTGCATCTTACCGGCTTAATTGGATTTTTCCTACGCACCCAGGGGGACTTAACATGCAACTGAGAACCAGGACCCTGGGTTAGCAAACATCCTGCATGTAAAGCAGATGCCACCTGACCAAACACACAATCTCGTTTTTTGAGTATGCAACCAAAGTTGGTAGATTGGGTTTTGTTGCATACTTGAAAAAAGGAAAAACCAAATTTTAGTGCCAACAGGACAGTACAAACCTGTTTGGTCAGTAACAAGTGCTCCCTGGTCTGTGGCATCTGTCCATCTGTTGCTGCCACCACTAAAATAGCCCCCTCCATTTGAGCTGCTCCTGTAATCATGTTCTGATGAAATTGATAAAATAGAAATATCACATACAAGTTTGTGAATCAACATCCATTCAGCAATATTTACATCACACAAATGTGATACAAATGTGCTGGTCATTAAGACAACTTGTATACTGTAAGCACATTAAACCCTCTTCAAGGGTGTTGATTCCACATTGTTTTATAGCATGTACATCACCAAATTACATTAATAATGATAATAATGCTATTTATGAAGCACTTTTAAAAATCACTCAAAGCAATGAACAATGAAAAGACTTAAAACAAAATAGAAAGTCCACTAAAATTACATAGGTAAAATCAAACTTGAAAACAAAGAAAAGAATTAACTAGAGAAGCTACTGCATGCTGCAGAATCTCAATAACTTTACGTATGATCAATGGCAATCTTGAAGCAGAGGAACTACGCATTTAAAGGGGCTCATTAAGTTGATATTGATAACTTAAAGAGATACTCTGCATTTGACAAAACGAAAATACATTAAATTATTCAAACCAAACTTTTCACAGAATGTTTAAACAGTCCATTTGAACAAAGAGGATGAATAAACAATCCTCAATGTAAAAATTCTGCCAAATTTTGTTCAATACCCATAAAAATAACGGCCAAAAATGTAAGAATAAAAAATGACAGGTTGAAAACTTTATTCAATTTCATCCCACCCCTTAATGCTCCAGCCAACAAGAGTGCACTTATGTATAAATATTCAATACACCAAAACAACACCGACATACAACAAACCAGCACTCTATCAACGGTGATATTGTGATACTGTACTACCATACCACATGCTCTGTAATGCAAAAGTTCAATCCTACTGACTTCATTGGCTCCTATGGAACAACATAATGAAAGGCATTCAAAGTGGAAAATAATACTATTCAAACCTTATTCCAAAAATTGATAGGGACTGAACTATGGATTGCTATACTATAGATCAGCATACTACCCATCCATTGTTGTAACCGTAATCCAAGTGGACTACGCTAGATACTGTACTCTCAAGGTCCACTATAGTAACACAAACCCGGTGTGGGTGTGGGTGATTCAAATTCCCTATGGTCATACCTCGCACAAAATTGTTTGATTTGTGAAATGTGAGACTTTATACCTCGCACAAAATTGTTTGATTTGTGAAATGTGAGACTTTGTTGTTTCAAAAGTGTCGTAACTGCAGGCTTTAGTGCTTGTTTTGCCTTTATTGAACATAAAGGAGCTTAAAATTACTATGTAAAACCACAAAGGGGAGTTTAAGTAAAACGATAGTTTATCAGCCTAGAAAGAACAATTTGAATTAAAAGTGAGTTAATCTTCTTTCTACTCAGTTACTAACAAGGGAATAATTTAGTACAGAAATTTTGCATAGCAGTTTTGCGATACAAATTCCATTTTGTGTAGCAATTTTCAAAATTTGCGTAGCAATTTTCACTGTCATACTTTTCTTCTGTTATGCAATACTCTGATTCATGCCCAAATGCTATTCCCTGCTATGATACGGTGTTCAGTTATATGCTGAAACTAAACGTAAACATTTGACTTAATGTGACAGCACTGTTCCACCAAAAGTCCTGTCTGCAATAATTCTTTATGGATCTGCAGAAACAAGGCACAAAATACTGACTTAATTCCATATCAGACTGAATCAGCTCCTTGCTTTGCTGTACAGTGTAAGGTCCTCCAGAAAGCGAGTCAAAAACATTCACGCATCAACAAACTTGATGCACTGCATGCTAACGAACTGGAACAGGGCCAGAAGACAGTCAGTAACCTTATTGTTTTTCTTCCGCCATGATAATAAGCAGTTTGCATGCTTCTTAAATCCTAGGAATTTTCCTAAATTTCGATCTTGCTATCCGTTTCTAAAAGTGTTCTCAAACTTCTCATACATATTACATACAAGGCCTACTGCTACAGCCTCATTCAGGGTAGTCAGAACAATGTCAATCTGAAAGATGTCCAATAGAATCAAATTTTCACAAATTCCATAAAACAATTATTAGGCACTATCCTAAAGTGTTTGTTAATGGAGATGTGTAAAGCCTAGGCTGTCTTGTGTTTTATGTGGATGAAGTTTGATCCCTATGGGAAGTCTCTGAGCTATCGTAACAGTAGCACTTACAGAGTGCCTCATACTTCATACACAGCTGCATACGTTGAAGTCGCACCATTGACAATGTAACTAGCAGTCAATAGGTGCATGTAAAAGTTGCGTGAATAAGCATATAAATTACCTCGCTGTTTTGAACGTACTCAAGTGTCTGGGTACTTTTCTTGCTGCTTTTTTGCAGTGTTTCCTTGCTTGACAAGTGTGCCTGTTCTAATAGTACAGTATATTGAACAATTCAATTGTAGGCCTTCCTTTGTGCAGTATTCCCGTTGTCATTTCCATTCACCGAGTACCGGAGTTTTTGCTCGAAAATTGTATTGCAAATTTTGCTACACCTATTTTTATTTGTGTTGCAAATCTGTCATTTTGCATCGCATTTTGCGATGCGATACCGAATAAATTATTCCCTGCTAACTGCCAGACCATGGTCCTATTGATTAGTATTAAACCTATATTGCATCTTTCCCATTCCTGAAGATCCGCATACAGTGAAATTACTACCTATGAGGTAGGCAGTATACTTCAAATTATACTTTTCATGCATATGCTTACACAAAAGCCATAGTATACTAAGCTTTGAAATCAGAAGCTTGAAGCAGCTTGTGTGACACATTGAATATTCATTTATACCCAGCTAGGCGTGGTTTAAGCAACTTATAGGAAAATCAGACAGTGTATTTCAGAAAAGCCTGCAAAAGTTTCAATATTTTGTGGTCTTTTCTCTTAATTTAAGTACTCTTACTGTCATGGTTATTCAAACTATGAAAGATTTCATCCATGAGAAACAAAAAAAGTATGCTCGTCTCTTTTATCAAACACAATGGATCACTTTAATGAGAGTGCTTAAGCTTCAATACCACACAAAAATGCTTAGTGAGAATAATGAGTCAAGTGTCATCTCCAATAGTTACAGAAAAAGTTAAAATTTTTAATTTTGAGGTGTTCTGACCAATAATGGTTTTGTACATAATTTGAAAAAGTGTCTGGTCACAAATTTTTGAAAACTGAATTGAACCATTAAGTACTCCCTCATAAAACAGTTATTAGAACTGTATGTAGGAAATGGGGATTGTCTAAGTTTGACCATTAGTCACAGGTATGTGAAGAAAACTTAACAAGTTTTGAAAACGATGTTGAATTTCATGAACCAACTCAATGAGTTTTTAATGATGCAACAGAAAAAAGACACACAGTTTTGTTTATCAGGTACGGTATAGTGTCATGCACAAAAACGGAATATGGAACAAACTTCCCATACCACACAGGGTACAGGTAGGTTAAGCTATTTTAGTATGGTCATTCAAATAATTTATAGCAGAGATTTATACTGTATACAGTAATATCATGATACCTCTGACTACCACATACTGTAATTATACTATGGCACAGACCTACAAGATTGTATGATAAAAATGTAAAACATACCTTACATGGCATTGAACCTGAAAGGATATTTAGCTAATCTGACTTAAGCAACCATCTACAGTGACAATATCTCAATACATGTTAAGCTTAAAACACAAAGCAGTTATCAGTTCAAACAACTGAAAGAATTGGTTTTCAAATTTTTTTCAAATTCTTTTTAAAATGATTAAAACTATTTAAAGAATGCACATTAGCAGGCAGACTGTTCCAGACCTCCAGGGCAGCGTATGTAAAAGATCTAGTCCCATAAAACTTGTTCGTAAAAACTGGAGGATATGAAAGTATTAAGAATCTGGATGATGATGAGTTTCTGGTTATGAGACTTGAGATGTCATGCTGGGCCATGTCATTTAATGATTTGAATGTAAGTATAGCTTTCTTATAATTAATACAATAATATACAGGTAGCTAGTGTAACTCACAAAGGATTGGAGTATTATGTCCGTGCTTCTTGGAGCGGGTAACTAATCTGGCAGCAGAATTTTGTATACAATGTAACTTTGAAATGTGGAAATGTGGCCTAATGGAAGCCCATACAGGGCACTGTTATAGTAGTCAAGATATGATGGAACAAAAGTATGAACATGTTCCTCTATGGATGAAATATTTGACCAATAATCTAATAAATAGCAAAAGAAGCAGCAGAAATATATTGTTTACATCATCTTTCATTTGAGTGGTGCTATTCAGGGTGACACTGAGACTCTTAGCATTATTATCAACATCAACAAAAGTACCATCAATTGAAATTTTGGAAAAGATGGGTATTTCAGACATAAGGTTTTTGTCCATTGCAACTGCTACAGTGTTCTCTGTAATACAGAACATGAACTAATCTAAAAGGGGTAATCAGAGTTTGACACAGGATACTTACCTTTGGTTCAAGCAACTCATTTATTTTCACTTTCTGAACTGATTGTTTACCAAATGATATAAACATTGATCAGATCCTCCAGGTTAGAAGAAATGTCAACTTTATGTTAATTACCGTTTGTTAGTTACAGCTGAATGAAAATTTCTGAACATTTGTTCCCAAGTAAAAAAGAAATTCCACACAGATGCATGACTGCAAAGCATCAACTACACTGTCCAACCACAACATTAGACACTAATCAAGCATAGCTCTTTGTTAGTTTTAAGTCAATGAGCAATATATTGTACAGAATAAAACTGTGACAAGACTGTTTAGGGCAAACTCTGACTGCTACTTCAAAAAATGTTTGTCAAGACTAGATTAGGTTAGGTTGGGTTAGATAAAGTTTTATGGCACATTTTGCCAACCAACTGGTTCAAGTCTTTTTTACAGTTGTGCCTCACTGCTTATCCAGTGCTTCAGTGTGAGCTTATTGCTGAAGCAGTATCAGAGTTGCACACCATAAAAAAGTTAACTGTCCCGCAAGGCTGATTTACAGTTAAATAGAGGAGGAATGACATTACTTTACCTTTATGTAATCTGCATGTCCAGGGCAATCTGTGTGGGCATAATGCCTGTTTGGTGTTTCATATTCTACATGTGCTGCATTGATTGTGATTCCTCGTTTCTTTTCCTCTGGAGCTTTGTCTATTTCATCGTACTTGTGAAATTTTGCTCCACCAGCCTCAGAGAGAACTGAGAAATGTAGAATAACAGGTTTTCAAAATTGACACAAGGAGAAATATAGATTACATTTCAAAAGACAATAAATAACTCTCCAAAAAATCCCTATCCCCATACTTCTTGCAGTGTTTCTGCCAGAGGGGTAAAGGAGAGATTTGTCCCCTCTTTGCCCCCTCCCTTTCCAGAGGGTAAGAAGGGTAAGAACGATGTCACCCCTACCCCCACTCCCACCCTTTCATTTCCATAAAATTTGAAGACCAATCTCTTGGTTTCTTACTCAAAATGAGCACACGTTTGAATTTACACAAATAAATGGCCGTCAAACCCCTCGAGTTGCATCTTACTGGGGCCAGGGAGTTTTAAGGGATGGACCAACACTATCCATATTCTGCCAGATAACATGTACTTGAAAATAAAGAAATTCTCTTCAGCTACCAGAATGTGAAAGACAGGTCTCTTTGTTTCATTGTTAAAGGGAAATATTGCGTTAAAAATGCTCCAAAAAAGCATTAAAAGTAAATAGCTCTAGTCATTTTCAAATCATTCGTTCTCTTCAATAAACCCCAGCAATAGCTTCATCTCCTCAAAATATTATGCACAAGAAGAGTTTAGTTGCATCTTTTGAAATGTTGAATATTTGGGTGGACAAATTATTCTTGAACAACAAAGAACTGAATTTCTATCTGAGGGAAACTTATTTCTTGAAAAGAAGGCTACCATACTGTCTTATTTGTAATTATTTATCACTCTTTTCCAATAAATATTGGTTTTAAAAGAATAAAATTTCCTTGTAAAACAAATGCAATATTTCCCTTAAAGCTTCTGTTGCTTTTCTTCTTCGTACAATCTCCCCCTTTCAAAGTGCAGTAATCCTGTATCAAAGAACATTGTAAAGAATGTGCTTTGATCACTATCTGCACAACCGATGAATGTGAGATGATATCATTTTTTATCAAAACAACTGACCATCCACTCATAAATTGCCACAATTCCAGTATTATGCTAATATTCTCACGAAATAAACCTGTTTGAAAACCAACAGGATTCTAAATGTTGATGTTGATATTTTAAACGACTCCGAATTGTTCCTGCAAAATCTGAGATGGTAATTATGCTCAAAAAGTATTAAACACAAATATACACTGTAATCTCTAAAATTGGGGCACCTGGCCACACAAGGTCAAATAAATTCTGTTTTTCTTGATGGCTGGCAATGTGATACCAATGGATGAAATTATCCTACGATCATTCTCAGTTGAAGCAGATGACATGGATAGGAAATCCGGAGTTCCTACTCCACTAATTGGCTTTGTGTTAGAGGAATTTCACTAAGAAGACAACACAGAGCTTTACTTTTCGGCAGAACACCAGTCTCAAAGTGTTGTCTCTCCATCCCTTACAACTTCCTGCTGGGGCCTTGAAGCAAGCATTTGTCCCCCTGAACCCTCTCGTAACTTTAGCCTGGGACAGTGTAAAGTTGGACTTGGGGTTTAGCAGTGATACCCCCCTTTTTTATGTTTATGGCTCAATCCCTGATCCTTGGACAATTCATCCGGTGGATCTACTTCACCACTTGTCTCTGGAAAATTTAAACACTACCATGTGGCTTGGTGGAGTAACTCCAACTCTGTTTCAGAGAGTTACAACACCAGCTGTAAGGCCTGGCAGGGTAACCCCACCTCTATTTCAGAGTTGCAACTCTTGGTAAGTGATAGTGAACTTCTCAGTCCTCCCTATTGCCAAATACCTGTCCCATTTTAAGAGCTGCCTCCCCTCCCTCCCCCCCCTTCATCAAGTCTATACTTTTTCTCCCTTTATCTTTCCCCTTCCCCAATTCCTCTCATTTGTATTAATATTTCCATAAACACCATCACCACTTTTCGCCCCTTTTTTTCATTTTCAAAGTAAATACTAGGGGATGTTAATTAATGCACAGCCTTTATTCCCACTTTCATCAGTGTTCCCACTTAGTGCACAATTCTGCAATTTCTTACCCTGCTTCTAAACCTGCAAATTCAAACTGGAATTCCCCAATTAATCTGATTTCACAACTATCTCTAAGAGTAGAAGGGGGGGGGGGGGGATGAGAATGTAAGTTTTACCTTTTGTGATAGCAGCAGTTAATGTAGTTTTTCCATGATCAACATGTCCAATAGTTCCTATATTCAAATGAGGTTTAGTCCTCTTAAAGCTTCCCTTTCCTTTAGGTTCAGCAAAAACTGCTGCTGATGTCTTGAGGGAACACAGTTGCCCCTTGAATAATGTTTGCCTCTTCTGAAATACCAAGAAAAAATATAAGAACATTTGTAAAGAATGTGACACATTCTAAGCCATCTGGTGAAGATTTAATTCATTTCCCATGGCATGTTCAATTCTTGAGATATTAGCAATTCAAGTTATTAACACATTTTGTGTGAACTGAAAGCAAGCAGCTGCGATTTCATGGATTAATATTGTTGGTCAATATTTTTTCTTTCCTTTTCATCCTATTAGTTTGACCTTGGAATGATTAGGGATGTTATTTTGCCCCTATGGCACACCATGTTTTAAAAATCCATTGCTCAGGAAGCACCCATGGTATCCATATATATGTTTCTTTGTATAAAATTAGTGGTAAACTACAAATGTAAACAGGTCATTGGCCAACAATGTGAATCCATGACCAATGTGAATCCATGACATCATACCTGCTTGCTCCAAGTTTATTCTACGTAGAAATGTGTCATATTCAATTGCTGATAACTTTAGAGACGAACATGAGAAATGAATAAAAACATCAGTACAATGCTCAGAATATGTTTCTCTTCCACATATCAAAAATACATTGGGCTCTGCGCTATTCTTTTGAACAGGCGTTCAACAATACCAAAATACTTGATAAGCCAAAATTTTGGCAAAATAGGCTACCCTTCATAAGTGTCTCATAGATATCAGTACAAAACCATGGACCACAAATTACATTTCCATTCGCAACAAATTTTGGACAAGACTAAAATTGTGAAAGGAAGATGTGTAACACCATAAAAGAGAAGGTCAATACACTTACTAAATGAGATACATCTTTAATTGTTTGAGGAAAATACAACTTGCGAAGCCCTGTTAGATAAGAAAAGAAAGACATTCACTTTTAAAAAGAAAACAAGTTTATACAGAACATAATGTGATATCTATGGGTGAACATCAAGTACAACCAACCAACTTCTCAGACAAGGTTCAGGTTGTGCATTGCTCAGTGATAGGCAATCTGTAATGAAACAAACATTAGTAGAACAACAAAGTTCGGATGGTAATCACCATAAAAAAAATCCACCTGAATCTGTGAAAAATCACTTCTTTTTTACGTGTTCGTTTCCTTGAATATTTGTTTCCATCATAGCAAAGGGCAGCTTCTTCAATAAAAAACCAAAATTTTCCTTCAAAGCCCTCAAATTTTCAGATTTTTTTTCAAGATGTATCCAAATTTTTCTGAACTTCTAAAATAAAATGAAAAAATTTTCATTCTGCCTTCACCAAGTGAAAAATTTATAACTACAACTTCATCAGGAATACTTCCTTCTCCATCTCTCTGGGGCTCATTCCAGGCCTTGAATTCTAAGGTGTGCGAGTGTGATTGCACGCCACCACATGCCTCAAATTACTGTGAGGAGTGCAATTTTTTGCACACCTAGGTAGGAATGCAAGCTGAGATAAATGTAAGTTTTAAAACAGCACACCTATCACACTCCTTTATTTCCTGAGGAGTGTTATTTGTACAGACTTGGAAAATTTAAAACCCAAGGCCTGTCATTCATTCTATTTGTCTGGGCTTTGGGCAATCATGCCATCAACACTAGATTCAATTGACCAAGCCACACAGACACACACACACTACACTCCACTTTGCTCCATGTAGAAGCTTAGTGTATTGAGCAAAGTTAACTACTACTACATAAAACAGGGTGCAATCCATAAAGACCCATACTGGAGGTGTGACAATGTCTGTGTGAAAGTATGCCTGGCTCTTCTGTGCACATACATAGCAAAATCCAAAGAATGTGTAGTACAGGTATGCACGTGGTGCATACAGTCACCATGAGTAACTTTACAATTGTTGGCAAGGAACAGAACAACCCCAACTCATCTGTTTTGCTGACCGATACTCATTTTAAAATAAAGACCTCCCAACCGCAAAATTCCTACTTCTACCATAACTCAGCCAGGAATTTACCTCCAAATTCTAAAATTACCTCCAAACAAAGTTTTACTGCTTCAATAATAAACTGAGGAAAGAAGACACAGGAAGTGCCCTCTCATGCCATGTGGGAGTCATGTTTTTGCCAAAATTTAAATCTCTGCTTTTATGCAAATTGATTTGGGTGCATAATGCTAAGACTACAAGATGATTTTTATCCCACAATCAGAATGTTAATTATTCCGGTATCACTGGTAGAAACTCATACATTAAGCTCAAAATTCCTGAGGTTCAACTAGTTGATAAAACAGCTTTGAGTTGACAGTGTGTGCTGATCCTTTTGCTAGCACTTAAATGTAAAAAAATGGCACAAGCAGAAAAATAAATGCAAAAGGGATACAAAATGTCATATAAATTTCCTCACTTTGGAAGACAATTTTGCAGATGAAGAAAGCTATCACAGCTACATGGTAGTAAATGTAATGACTTTCAAAGCTGTAAACACGAAAATATAACAAAATTAAAGGAAATCCTGAAATTTTTCCCAGGAGAGTAGACTTCAAAATGTGGAAGTTTGACATAGCCATAACATTTAGGTCTATTGAGCAGTGTAAGCAAAGATTCTAGTGCAGAGAACATAATGAGACATGATCAAAGACTACTAAAATAAGGCCTACAGCACATGTATTAGGAAAAAGTGCCCGGAACTTAAGTCATGCGTGGATACGAATACACAGTAATGTAGCATAAGGTTACAAAGTTAGGGTTAGGGATACACACACGCATATGTGCATGCACAGGCATGCATACTGTAGCAGGGTTTTTCTCTAGCTATAGAAATGAACAATGTACCTCTGACATTTTCATTGGTGGTTCGCTGGCCTTGGGGAGTATCTCCCTGGCCAATGATCCCTTCCAGTGAATAATTTAGCATTCAAATTTTGTGTAGCAGTTTTGATGACTTTTGAGGTCTTTCACATATTTTTTGTGAAAATGCAAAAATTGCTACACGATTTTTCATTTGTGTAGCAACTTGGCCTGTTTGTGTAGCAAATTGCGATGCAATACTGGAAAAATTATTCCCTGCCTTCCCAGAGGAGTCATAGGGGTATAAAGGGAAGCAGTGTCCCTGCTACTTTTTTAAATGGTAAAAGTCTCTAGACACAAAATGGTGGAAATTCTGAAGCAAATTCCTCAACAAAATTTTGTAAGTTGTTGCTAAAAATATTAGCACTGAAACTCACAGTTGCACATTACTTTGGTCTAACCTTGGTTAAATATCAATCATATCTCTCTTTACAAAATTGTAATTTCTGAAGAGGAGTTAATGCCAGTTATGGTACATCAGAGGGTACCACATGCACATACTTTTGAAATGTGTTCTATGAACTGCTCCACAGACCTGCCTAGTGTTTCCAGAGATTTAAGGGTTTTTAGCCAGATTTTCATGTAACCATTTTTCATCAGTTTCAAAACTGAGAAAATGGCAAAAAGCCAATTGCTTCAAGCCTGACACATTCCATACTCACACCTGCCACAGGGCATTTTGAAAACCTTGTTTTCTACCTACCCAAAATGACTGCAGCAGTCTGAAGCACTGCACAATCTATATTTCATGGATCATCTCTTAGATAATGAACAATGGGGAGGGGCGGATTGTCCCTCAATCTGCAAATTGGCTAATAACTAGGCCTATGCGTCGCTAAATTCCTTTTATCCAATGTACCACCACCACCACTTATTATATGCAAACTCAAAAGTAGGATCAAATAGAAATTTGTTGCAGATTTTGGCCAAATTACCACAGACATATTTCTTTAGAATCCCATCAAAAATATCAGCTTTGAAACATACAAACTTGCTTTTACAGTGTCTCTGTGATGCATGTAACCATTGGAAATTATTTGCATAAGAACCAATGCAGTATACTTCAGGGGCTTGTTAAGAGGACACATCACAGTACCACCAGCAAAGTGTACTTGTCGCTTGTTGAGCCACAACTCTGTTCTGTACATACGTACAGTAGTACAGACTTTGTTAACCATGTAATTTTCTACTTGTTTGGTGCACATTCCAAGTGCAAACTTGAGCAGTTCAATGCTCATTTTCTTTCTGCATAAATTGAACTGAACTTTTACCTGTAGCATGACTTTCAAAGGCATCTTTTACACAGGAAAGGGGGGGGGGACTTCTTAAGAAGAAGTTTTTCCTTGAACAGTACCGTACTGTGTCTCTAACATTGAAACGATCCGACAGTAAGTAATAGTTTCTCTCAAAGGGGCTCATTGGGTTGATATCCATAACTTAAAATCAAAGTGTTTAAGGGTCATTAAGGGCATTAAAATGCCTATACTTAGGAGGACTACTCAAGTTCCACAACCAACAGTTACAGACAAAGTTAAAATTCTGAATCTTGGGATGTCCTGATGTGTACTGGTTTGTGCATAATTTGGAAAAGTGTCTGGTCACTAATTTCTGAAAACCAAATTGAGCTGTTAGGTACTCACTCATAAAACAGTATTTGAATGTACCATGTGGCATTGACTAAGTTTGACGATTTGTCATTGGTATGTGAAGAAAACTTAGGTTTGTAAAAGTTTGTTACGTTTCATAAGCCAGCTTTAAAGCAATAATTCGATCTTTACATGTAATTTTGTCTGATGGTATGAACTGATCAACTCAACAAGGGAGCATTTACTGTAACTACAAAAACAACTTAAGATACACTAATTTTGAACTTTCAAAGTTCTGTATCCTACTGAAGTAATGGTAGCACAACAATCTTATGGGTTTCCCTTTTTGCCATGAACTATCAGGGAATCAAACACAACTGTTAAAACATCACAAAGGGTGGGATTTTGCATCAAGCACAGGAGACTACCAGTTTCTACTTGCCAAGGGGCATAGGGGCCTAGCCTACAGGGACTTGAATTTCATTGTTGTCTTGTGTTGGGATTTGAAATTTGAAGTTAATTGTTATTTTTAACCTATGTAAGTTCAAACAGTACTTTCATTACATTACATGATTTCTAGGGGCGGAAAGTAACGGGTGGAATCTATCGAGGGCCTCAACTAGAAAAGACCCCTAGCTTTTACCCTGACCCAATAGCTGGTCATGTTAAAGGGTACGTACACCCGATTAGACCTGTAGTCTAACATTAACGTAGACTAGGCTAGGCCTACATGATTCTTGACAATGAACTACACAGTACACCGCACAGGACATGCTCAGACTAAAGCTTATGGGTGGGTGGGTGGAGATGGCTCGGTGGTTTGAGCGTACTGTCTTGCATGCTGAAGGTCCGCGGATCAAATCCCAGTGGAACCACTTGGAAATTTTCCGGGGTCTAAAAACTAGATTGTTCAGCATAGCTGTTTACAGTGATGCTGAGGGGGTTTAAATTGGTGAATTACAAAATTGGGTATTTGGTTGTCCGTTTCAGGAAGTTGTCCTACTCAGGAAGTTGTCCGCTTGCTCGGTTCAGCTGTTGAGCAGGGGTGCAGAGCAAGCAAAACCTCCACCCCTCCAGCCTTTGGGGAAGTGGCTATAGACTGGGGATACGCTCGCGCAGGTCGGATAGGGATATTAAATGGCGGTCCAGGGAGCAGGATTGGAAGCAGTTAGTATACGCCTGCCTTGTTACCTCTGAGCACTAGTCGAAAAGAGAAGGCGAAGTTCGCTGGTGTTCATCCACGCTCACTCTGGCATAGAATCTTCAATGAGCCAAATGATTAGGGCCTGGACTTCAGGGCATCTTATGGGGCCTTGGCCCTCCTTTGCCCTTCAACCTGTTATGTTATGTTATGTTATATTGACATTGTTCACTAATAATTGTAGGCCTAATAATAGGGAAGCCGCACAGCCTGTGACGTCACACCATACTTAGTGCGGATTTCTGTTTGACAACACAATTAGTGTACAAAGATCGTAACTTTTGCTGAGAATAATCATGATGAAATAAACATCAAATTATCAAATTATGTAAATATGTACCTGAATCCAAAAATAGAGTCTTATTTTAGCTCCAATTGAATAATCTTTTTCAAAATTCAATCGATTGTGTGAAATATCCATGGATTTGGGCAGGGTATGAAGGCACTTTAGCGTGCATTGAATCATGCTTAAGCCATATGTGTCCTGCATATCCGTAGCACTATTGCACTTGAACTATCGTCTGTTAGGGTATTGTAAGCCAAACGAAGTTATTTAAAAATATCATCGTTCAAAAGAAGACATTTCAAGCTTAAAAATGATATGAAATTTGATGGGGTATCATTTTCGGCTCATAATGTTATCTAAAAGGGTAAAATTTGATTTATCATAATTTTTTAATCTTAACTTGCATCATTAAGCATCATACATAAATGAAAAGTGCATTTTCTTAGCTTTCTAACCATGTATTAATTAGCAGTGTGGGGTATGGAAGTTATATGCCGCTTTCCAAAAGTCCGAGGCAACTGTGCTTGAAGCTGGCCCAAGTTTGTCGTGAAATTAGGCCAATGCAATTTCAATGGCATTCATATATGCTAGTATACATAATGTCTTCAGTTATTATTATCTGAAAATAATATTTAATCATCTGGAATGCCTTTTTTTAGTCTTCTAATGAAAAAACGAAATTTTACTCAGTATTCGTAAGTATAGGCTAGGCCTAATGGCCTAGTGGTGTACTTGTGTATACTACATTGCTGTTATTGTGAAGCCTAAGCTGTACTTTTGCTATGCATTTCTAATATACTGTACAGTCAAATTGCAACTGCTCGAAAAGAGCTTCCTTCTCTTACATTTTATGCATGACGTTTGGTGACGTCATAAGGATTTGAATACTAATTAGCTAAAAGTCATGACTTTTAAAGTCAATTATCTCAGAAACAAGGGGCCAAAAAATCGTCAAAACCGTGAAAATCAATGAATAAGATGTAAAAAATACTTTCGGTGCCTGGTTCTGAGTGAACTTACGGGGAAAAGTGAGGATTTTAGTCCATTTTATGAAACGTGTAAAATGGGTTTCAAATGCTCTGCAAAATCGTTCAGCATTTATTCTATGTTGTTTTAAACTACTCAGTTTTTACTTCAATAGAAAGAAAATTTTGTTGTCTATCTATTGGTACCATTTTTGCACTATGAAATATTCTCAATGAGTCAGGTACTCGGTAAATTCCACGACGAATCGATTGTAGCGCCCAGAGTATATAAACAATATAGAAGGCCTACTTTCGCGAAATGAACGTTAATGGTCGTCCTATATGTATAACGTTACAACAGCAGCTTAATTCATCCTCACCAGTATTGTTCCCATTTTGGAGAAAATGGTGTGATACTTGCTCCTTCGACATTTTTGCAACAAATTTTTTGTTTTAATGCCTTTTACAAATTAAACTAATCAATAGTGTTGCACTGGTATATACTTGTTTGAATGTGATATACCTGTATACACATACAATATATCATAGTCATCATAGTACTGTAACTACACAAATAAGCTCTGTACATACAGAGCAAAACTGCATCTTGTTTGCACCAAAACACTGAAAATCACCTCACTTTAAAAAGAGCTGGGCTGACTAAAAATCTGGTTTAAAAATCTTTATTCTAGGAAACTGTATCAACTTTAATTCAATGTTCATGCTTTGAAAAAAATTAAAAATAAACTCTATGCATATACACTCATGCAGTCAGCATATATTGAGCAAGAAACTGAATGAGGGACCTTTCTAAAAGGGCCTGCTTAGACAGGAAGGGCCTTGCAGGAAAGATCATCAGTACAATGTTTAACAAGCGCTTTTGATTTTTCTCATTAACTCTTGGTAAAATTGAAAAATACTGAAGGCAATTAAAGGCAAATACCAATCAGGTTGCAAGGGAATGAGTATGTCCAGCTGATCAGGTTTGGCAAATGGGATTTCTAATTACTTTCAATTCCTTGTGAATTTCTTTTCACATGAATACTGGTCCTAAAATTTACATGATGATGGCTGGACTGTTAGGATAGTAATTCATCACTATCCTGTCCTCTTGGGAGAGGACGGAATGTTCCAATCATTTCTTCTAGCCAGTCTGATATGCCTATACTGTAGTAGCTCAAACAGTCATGTAACAATACAGTCTGTTTTTTGTGCAGAAAACTACCTAAATGTTGCCCAATATGATTCTCCTTTATGTGACCACCTTAATGATCAAAAATAAATAAAATTAATGTAACAAATCTAGGAATGAATGAACAGTTTTCACTTCATTAAGTGCCACATTGATGAGAACCCATTTTAAAACAAAGTTGGGTATACTAGGGTGTGACAAAACTAGCTGCCAGTGAACATATCATGGTCCCAATGGATGTCATAATAATCAGTAGTAGGCTTACTGTAATGCAGTTTAGCATCACATTGAGGTGAGCAGCTTTTGGGACAATTCAAGTCAGCCAGTGTAAGATTGAGTTTGAGGGAGTGGGAACTTGTTACTGAATAAAAAGTGATAAATGCTAGGCATGCCATACAGCCTTGAACACTGTAATTCCTGTATCCGAGTCCACAGAAACCACTCCCATAATAGACCTACAGTATAGTGGTATACTGTACTGTTATTAAGTTCAAGTTATGTCTATTTCTATGCAGTCCCATGGGCTATAGAGCCAGCTTTGTAATTTATATAATTTCTAATCCTTCATAAGCTTACATCATTCAAAAACCTTATCCCATCATCCATGGGCAATTATCTACTGCCACCTTAACTGTGACTAGCATTTTATAGCTGGTTAACCAGTGAGTTTTTCTGTTTGCGGCACACTGAAACTATCGAGTAAGAAAGAATAATAACCCATGGATATGTCCAAACTGAAGTTGAACCCTCTAAATTTAGGGTGTGGTTAATCCAGGCTGACTTGGTCATGATTCATACACCCCTGCAGTCCCACTATCCCAGGTTTACCTTACAACTAGGCTAAATTACAATTTACATGCAAGCCCCCCATGGCCACAGTGCCAGCATTGTACTGAATGTCACTGAATATGCCATGAAAACTAAAGCTTCATACTTTAGAGACTGCAAGTCTGCAAACAACACTGGAAGTTTTTTAAGATTGTAAATGCAATGGGTACCTGTCCTGTAAATTCCACAGTATAATAGTCTTTAATAATTTTGTTATGGTCGACGATTTGTTTTGCCGTATTGGAATAGTACCAACAGTAACGTTATAGGATATATAACATTAGCTGTGTACCAATACCATATGTATAGTACATACTACATACATATTGTACGGTAAATACCCTTCAGGTTTAGCAGTTGTTTACAAAACAATTTGTAAATTAAACTACGTAATTTTGGTATCAACAGAAAGCCTATGCTATAATCTTCAAACGTCGATACAAAAATATCGTTTTACATCCCTCAATGAGTCAGGTACTCGCAAAGTTTGAGGTCCTAATTTGAGACATAAGAATCAACTGCCTCTTTTTGGGGACGTATTTTTGCAGTTTATGTTTGAAAAATTCTAAAAAATCTTTGATTTCTAAGAGAAGGAAAGGTCAAAATGTCCACTTACCGGGTCGTTGTATCCATTCATACGCCTACTTATACATAATTCAACATGTTGGGGGAGACCCCTTGTCAGTCACAGTTCCGCGAAATCTCATTTGCACAGACTTTCAAGAAGGCGGGAATGCTAGAGAACTGGTCACGTGACTTCATTAACTGTACAGTTGCGTGTATACTGTATAATAATGTGATTACACATATGGCTTATGTTGATAATTATTGATCATTATTAATTAATAATGAATAATTTGTATGTTTTTATCATTTTTTTTACAAATTTAACTGAACTGACATGAAAATAGGCCTAGGTGAAATAAGCTTTTGAAACTTGTTAAAGAAGTATGTTTGTGTTATTATAATGAACATTGGCCTATTATAATAATTGATTATGAACTCCGGGGTCAATGCACTTTTGTGCCCCTTGTCCAATTTTTGATGAATTGCCAATTTTAAATACTCATAAAATTATAGCCAATAATTTTTTACCTTTTGATATTGTTTGAGGTAATAGTCAATAGTGGTCTCTTAAATCATAAGGACTTTCAAACTCATCAGAAGTTGTACTTCTGATTTATTTAAGTTCAAAATTGCTTATTTTCACTGTGTCAACCACAACGCAGTTTTGGACACAGGTTAAAAAGGGGGATTTTAGTCATTTTGTGACAAATATAGCTCATCAGCACAAATACAAGATGTGGTCATTTTTGATTTAGTATTAGAGTTTTCCCTATATTTTTAAAAAAGCTCATCAAACTTGCAAACTATTTTGTTATACGGAAATATGGTCCCTCAAAAATCGTAAAATAAGGGACTGGGCCCTTCTGTAGCTAAGTTGAACGTCTTTGGGCCCACTTTGTTGGACCATAACTTGAGATAGCAAGGTCTGATTACCTTCATTTTTTTTTTTTGCTGAGTTTCTCACAGTGAGCTCTTGTCATTGACATACCTTTTAGAACTCTACAGGAAACTTCATTTTTAACATTGTCTTCCCTACAGTAATAATACCTTCTCTAATGTAACACTAGGCCTAGCACTCCAGTAACAGTTAATGTTAGGCAGTTAACTCAATACACACAGTGTACAACACTGACTAACGTTAGGCTTAGCCTAACATAGTCACAATACAGTAAACAACATGAAGAGTTTATGGCATATTAAACATCATATCAAGTTCATCTAGGATAAAGCTGACACTTCGGAATACTCCAATGAAGGCATGAATTCCAAGCACATTTTTGTTCGCAATTTACCTGTGGATAAGATGCAGAGTCTCAAATTTGCTATGCTAGCCATTTTGCAGAGCGGTGTCTCTTGCACATGCAGTTACACAGACAATAGACTGCGTAGCCGGGTATACCTCAGCTATTCGGTCGGAGATACGGTCACGTTAAGATTTTGCATACGTAGCAGGTCACAGTTTGGGAAAGTTTGCTTCAAAGCTGAAGACGTACATGGATAAAAAGTATCCGCTCTGCAGTACGTGACCAATTATTACAAAACTTAATTAACCTAGCGCCCTGAGCAGCGCGCACCGTTTTTTTTTTTAGTTGAAAGAGTATCGAAGTTTATCTTGCCCAATTTTCGAAAATATACATGGCGAACATGTGATTGGTAAAACAAGTAGCTAGTAGTTCTTAGTTTTACAGCAAGCAGGGTCTTCATTTTATAGGTCGACCTTTGCTTTACTGGGTCTTGGTTTTATAGATAGCGTGGTCTTCGTTTAAAGGTCTTGGGTCTTCGTTTAATAGATGTTCATGTTTTACTTTCTTTTTATTATCCTAAATTGCGGAAAAGACTTTTTGGACTATTCACAAAGATGAAGTAGTTAGTGTGCTGCAGGTTGTTGTAGGTTCCAGTGTTGGCCGAACCGGTGGTGGTGAAGGGGAGGAAGGGGGGGGGGTGGGGTCAGCTCAGCTCATCTTAATTTATAGTTGTGTATAACTTGCGTCAGTCTGTTTAGTAGGATGGGACGTGTAGCCTGTGGTGGTTTAAGGGCACTCCAGAGGGGGATCTTGGCACATTACGATCTCGGAGATGTATTATTTGGGTCACGGTAGCGTACAAGCATGGACAAATGTTTAGGTGATTTAGACAGGCAAATGGAACAATAGCATGGTGGTTGCCGGGAACAACAGGGAAGTAGCAGGAAATGTGAACAAATAGCAATGACCGAGTTGATATGATTGGTTATCATGAAAATGAATAGATCAGTGGCGGAGCTGCCATATGGTCGGGGGGGGGGGCGGGCGGTCGCCCCCCCCCCCCGACGGACCAAAATCGTCTGTCGGCGCCCTTTTTAGGTTTTGAACATACTTTACTCTTGAACCATTATTGGCAAAAGATGTAAATTAACAGCGTTGTTTCAAGGTCCAGATGACAAAATGCTCAGACCAGATAAGTAACTGGTACTATCTGCATTTTGTTCTGATGAACGGGTCTTCTGGAATATAGGGATGGGTTTTGCCGAAACGTATGCTTTATACGCACTAATAAATGTTGCACTGATGAATGTTGACGCTTACCCTCCCGGCAAATAAAAGATGTTTCAAAGGGCGCAACAATAATTGTAGCGCAAATAGCCCTCTTGTTGTTGGGGATAATAGTCAACATAGACAATAAAAAAAGGTTTATAAAGATACCAAAATAGCTTCCAAAGCATTTTTCAAAACTATTTGAAGAGAAAATTGAGGTTTTTATTAGCAGTTTCCATTTTGCTTTTCTTCAAGTGACCATTCTCATGTAGCTGAGGCTATTTCTGACACTGCACGATAAACCCATGAAAATAATTATTTCTGTTCTGTCGTGGTCTCAAAAGCCAGAAAATTGCATCTAATAGGACTAGGTTTAGGCTACTTTTATTTATTATGGATTCGGTATCTAGAGAGCCAAGCAGACCTTTTGTCTTAGCTATTTCTTTCAATGTACCTAATTAATGGCTATTTCAGAGTAGTCATATGATGTAAATTACGTCAATGAATTTTTCTTCGTGTACTTATCTTGATTTCCAGACAGTGGCGTAGCCGCGGGGGGCCTGGGGGGCCTAGCCCCCCCCCCCCCCAGATTTTCTTCAGGCCCCCCAGATTTTTTGCGTCCTGATAAAGTAATTGAAAAAAAATAAAATGTTTGAACGGAAATAAACTTTGAAGTATATCCTTCAAAACAGTAAATAAATAAAATGTGTAAAAGTTAAAAAAAAATGGATAAATGTGTGTAAAACACATGTTGTGCGCACGTATGAAATTAAGTAATAACTTCGAAATGCCTACTTTCACTAAATTGGATACCGTTTGTGATCTGCACTGTCGTTTATTGCATTTCACTTAGAAGATGAAACGAAAGTCTCGACGATAAACTTTAATGTGACTTTGTTAGGTTAAGACCCTTTCTGCCTTTCGGATTGCTGATTGATTTACTGAAAATAAGGCAATCGTACACTGGAGACCACTCTTACACGACCATTCCTATACTTTATCATACACAAAATATGCCGTAAGCAGGTAAGGGTACGGTACTGCCTTCGGATAATTCTTCCCTTCCATCCTTAACATGTAGGCCTACGTCGTACCTCACTCCTGCCCATGACAAGTGCCACTGTAGGACGATTTTTTCGACAAGTCCTCTTTTTACTAGTTGGCACTGGCGTCCGGGGGATTTGTAAAATGTCCACAAGGTCCGGATTTCATGTGTTTCCTTCTGCTTTGCGGTTCAATTATTCTGAGAGATTTATTCGTAGTATTTTGACTATGTAATGTACCGATGAACAAATACTGCACCATTTTGCAAATTGTTTCTTTGGCAGTATGTATGTCTCTTGTAAAATCTCTACAAAAACTAAAAATATTTTAATATTTTTCATGCTTCCCAAAAAGGGAAAATCCTAAAACTTAGGCCTGTAACCAGTATAAAGGTTTGCCAAACATAGCACCATTTTGCATCTACAAAGAAAGTTTCTCAGAGGGGGACACAACTACTTTTGGTTTTCCTGTTAAAGGGTAAGGTACTGCCTGAGGTAAGCTGAAAACCATTCAATTATTGGCGCATTTGCGGCTGGGTACATCCAGTTTAAAACACGTGGGAAGTGCCGTTTCCGGCCATCTGGAGGGGGTTTAAAGCCCAAAATTTTCTTGTACGCTCCGCGCCAACCGACGGTGGCGCTCCGCTTAGATTCAAATATTGCCGCATTTGCGATCTACGTCTTGAAGTTTACAATCGATGGTGGCACTCCGCTTAGATAGTCTTGCCGTGTCTGACCCTCGGAGGTACCAGCCCCCCCCCCCCACTTGTTACCTAGGCCCCCCAAAAATCGCATCCTGGCTACGCCACTGTTTCCAGATGCCGAAAATATACACCGAACGGTGATTAATTTCCATAACTTTGTCCCCTTGTAAGATTTCTTACTATTTAGCTCTGGCAGGTTTAATCTAAATCCTCTCAAAGAAGCCCAATATTACATGAAAATCTTAAATCGAGACCTGACAATAACACAAAACGTAATGACCGCCTCAATACTAGAATGTGAAAGAGAGGGATAGAAACATGGGAGTCCGCAGGTAGGGGCAAGGGGGGAACATGCCCTCCCCTGGAAAATAAAAAATCTGAAAAAAAAGAAGAAAACATAAAGAAAAAGACGAAAAAGATTAACATGAACATCTCTTAACAGTTCCCCCAGTGTTTCCCCTATTTATATGCTGTAAATAGACTTTAGAAATGCCATTTCCAGCGATCTGAGAGGCATTTAGGGCCCAAATGTTCTTGCGCTCCGCGCCAACTCATAGTGGAGCGGAGCTTTCCCCCCTAAAAGAATTTTGCCCCCAATTTTCTTCTGCGGAAGCCCATGGATAGAAAATATAAACATGTTTTGATAGAAGTCTTCTACCGGGTGCGGAAAATCAAATGGAAAGTCTGAGTAGCCGTCTGAGTAGCTTCGATCGTGCTGAGACTCAGGGTATTTACTCCTTCGAAGCCCCCCTGCAGACCATTTTCGCCCCCTCTGACCGAAATCCCTAGCTCCGCCACTGGAATAGATGTAACAGATGGATGTAAACCAAGACCTCTGACCTATTTCCAAAAAAGGCCAAAGGTATGACCCAGCAAACAATCGACCAATTATTTTGACCTGCATTACATCTAAACTTATGGAGTATATAATCTGCAGCAGTGTCAAGTTCGCTGCCGAAAACAATATCCCTCATACCCTACAACACGGTTTCCGCAATAAAAGATCGTGTGAAAGCCAGTTCTTGAATTTATCCAAGACGTATCAACCAACATGCAAAAAGGGCTTCAAACTGACGTCTGCGTGCTCGACTTCTCCAAGGCCTTCGACAAAGTAGGGCACACAAGGTTGATTGAAAAGTTAAATTGTACGGTACAACAGGTAGCGCAAGTTATTGGATTAAAAGCTTCCTTAACAACAGAACCCAAGCTGTCAGTAGTCTTAGATGTCGGTGTGTCTTCATCCAGCATACGTGTATTTTCTGGGGTACCACAGGGCTCCGTTCTTGGACCCTGCCTGTTTCTTTTTTATATAAGTAACATTGACCAAAATCTTTATTCCACAACGCGTCTCTTCGCTGATGATACCATAATTATTTGGTGATCAAAAAATGAGTCTGATGCCAAACTAATGCAAACAAGACCTTGACACCCTACAAGACTGGGAGAAAAAATGGATGACGGAGTTTCACCCTGACAATTGTGAAGTCATCAGCATTACTCACAAAGTCCATAGTTTAGTTACTATCTCATGACCTTCGCTGGGATAAGCACATAGACAGCATCACTCTGCAGGCCACAAATACCTTAAATTTTCTCCGCCGAAATATTAACATCAGAGACTCTCAGGTAAAACTGCAAGCGTATAAGTCTCTTGTTAGACCTAGAGTTCAGCACCACCGTCTGGGACCCCTATACTAACAACTTGATAAACCGCTAAATTGAGATGGTTCAAAGACGTGCTGCAAGATTTGTTCTCCATCGCTACAATCGTACTTCTAGTGTTGGCTGTATGCTTCAGATTTTGCATTGTCCAAACCCAGGCTTGCTGAGAGACGAAGGTTAGCTATGCTGTTGATGATGATGATGATGACGACGACGACGACGACGATGATGTAGTAGTAGAAGATAGACATTAGAGCATTGCGCAGGACGCTGAGTAAATGAAAGAGGATGTATAACTCACTATGATATTTGTATCATCTGAACTCGTCTGATATGTTTTACCTTTTTCCATGGCGGACATTTTCACTGAGAAATTGCAGATATGTGATCTATATTGCAAGGCTGGGTACATAGTTCATTCAGCTCAAAATACTTGGTAAGTGCTTGTCGGCAATCTGGGTGGTTTAAAAAGTCTTTGAAAGTCAAAAAATTTTCAAAGCGACATTTTTCGGGAAACCTGAAATTTAATTGTCTTCCAGAAATCTACGTCGTCAGAAAAACCAAAATTACTCTTTTTGGACAGCATTTATCATGTTACTCTATTTGGACAGCATTTAGAAAATGTCGGGAAGTTTCCCTGACGCTGTCCCATGAAATGATCTATTATCTATATAGTGAAATGAAACTATTTCACGGTTACACTGAGAAAGCAATCAGACCCTTCAAATTTAAATTTGCACGCTGTTACAATGAAAAAGAAAGCTCAGTATTGAAGTTGAAAACAGCAGTCGCATTTTCTCGTCAGTAATAGCTAGGATTGGTGGTCTTCTACTTGAGGCGTCAGCCGTCAATATGCAAAAGCGAAAGATAGTTCAGCAAACTGAAGCTAAGTTAAACAGTCCTTCAAAATACCACACAGCATAAACGTGTGGGTGGTTTAATGCTTCTGTTTTGTAAGCGGGAAATTTCCTACAAAATTGATATGGATTTAGCAGGCACCAGCTACACACAAGCATTGCTAACCTTTTCATGTATTTCATGAATGTTTTTTCCTTTCTTTTTAGTATTCTAAAGTGAAAAGTCTTTTTTGTTCTTTTTACAAAGATGGTCTTATTATGAGGGTTGTTCTACGTTCCAGTGGCGGTGGGACGCCCAGCTCAGTCCTCAATTTATAGTTGTAGCATGTAATGCGTCAATCTCTTTTGCGGGCCGTGTGACCTATGGTTGAGTCAAAGGCACTCCAGAGGGGGGGGGGGGTGTTGACGAATAGTAAGACCCTGGGGATATATAATTGGTACTGGGATGCTAGGCAAATTTTAAAGACATATAGCAGGTGGATTCGATATGATAGCATTGTAGGCAGAGCAAATAAAAGATGTTTTCATTAAGAATTGTGTAGCATCTCTTATTTGATATGTATTATCAGTTTCCAAGGCTGAAATTTTCAGTTAATTGAGGAATTGCAGACATGAGATCCATATTTGAAGGCCTGGTACATGCAGCCTATAGAACACTAGGGTGGTGCCACGGACTTCCTTTTCATGGACAGAGCATACTGCACGGTACATTGTCGCTACCGATGTGTGAGTACAGGCGTAGCAAGATGGCTGTCTGCTGTGGTTTCGTGTGTGAGTGTGTGAAAGTTTGGACTTGCTGAAGTAAATCAACATATTTTGCAAGAAAGTCAAAATATTTTAGAAATAATGTAAGGCAATGTCAAAATCACTAAACTTATTGAAGGAATATGATATTGGTCCCCATTCAAGTTAAAATTTTGTTTAAAATATTACAGAGTCGTCCTCAAATCATTCAAATTATAGCTTCACGGCGGCCATCTTGGTGTGCCTTTTTTTACCCAGTCGGTGACGACAATCTACTGATAGGTAGATAGGTTCAGCGTCTTTGGAAAGTTCTTTGTAGGGAATTGAGACACAGTTTTATTAGGTAGAAATTCCAGCAACCCAGGTGTCTACACAGCTTGAACGTTCGTTGTAGTGGTTTTAAGGACAAAAGAGTTTCATATTTTGTTCGGCATACTCCACGCGCATGAGCGTATGCTCCACTACAATGCCCCTGTCAAAGCTGTCGTGATAAAATGATACTTAATTTGCTCCTTGGCCCGTTAGTTAATCTGACTTTAAAACAAACCATGGTAATGCAACCACTTCCAGAACTTGTCGCATCGCTGTCCCATTTGCTCGTCCACGTTTACTCGAATACCCGTGGCTTTAATCTCCGTCGCCCACGTAGAAAGGGTCCATGACCGCCATACAAGAAGTCTAGAGAACCATGCAAGACGACAACTCTTTAGCAAACAGTGGCAAACAAACTGGTGACTCTTCACGTTCTAGAGAGGATTCCTATTACGGTCCCATTGAACGTGACTCTAAAGAGAGAGTCTCAGAACCCATGGAAGAAGATACCGGCGAAAATGACAGACTGATGACACGGATAGCACCAACAGTGACCGTCACTGAGGAAGTCAACAGCAGTGAAGAGGAAGACACTGGAAGAGGATGAGACAGAAACCGATAGTGGGGGAGAAAAAGATGAGGGCCTTGGCTACGATGGCTATAATTCTGGCACCACGGACGAAGTTGAGAGCGAAATACACAAAGCCTTGGGAAACATTTTAAAACGCGCCTTACAGAAGTTGTGATTCTACGCCCGTCGTTTGATGCAACCTATGATGGTCGTTGGAAAGTCTTGTTGAAGGATTATGAATAATAATTATAGAAAAAGTTGTTGTTCTAAGTTAGTGTTAAATAAAGTAAATAAAAGCGAAAAATATATGCAAACAAAATTCTTCCTCGTTACTTCGCCCATAGTTCACTTTCCAAATATCATTATAGACATAATTCAGTTTTAAAGAATCTTAATCGATATGTCAACACTGTGCATGCAATGGATGCAATTTCTTTGCTGCAGTAGACGAGTTTTTGTTCGCGATGCAGTTTGTATACAAAAAAGGGTGGGTCAAACTTTCGTGCCCACCTCATCATGGGGTTTTGAGTGAGACATCGTTACTGCGTAAATCATTAAGTCCAAGACACACTTCTGTTGTAGACAAATTAGCTGCACGTTTTACATAAAAACATCCTTCGTTACTATCGCAAATTATGAGGTTAACAACTAAAAAATTCACCGTACAAGCAACCATCGGATACATAAACCGTAGGCGGAGGAAGCGGGGGGAAGGCAGGGGATCATGGCCCCCAATATTTTTATGACATGTTGGGAGGCATGACCCCCCCCCCCCCCACAATAACTTAATGTCGCAAAATAAATTTTTCAAAAATGCAATTGGCCTATTTGGGAATTAACACGTCGTCGGAAAATCAAGATGGTCTGTCGGCAAATTGGCAAACCCGAGACACCCGCGAAATGAATATGCTGACCCAACGAAAAGATATGCATACAGTACAACAAAGTAATGAAACAAATTTAACTTGCTTTTATTTCATTTCGGCTATTCTTTGGCTCAATTATTACTTTTCAGAGTGCAAAAGTTGCAAAGCTTCCGGGCCGCTTCGCCCCCTGGACCCCCGCATTAACGATAACCTGTAGGAGAGTTTACTTTCGCCCTTCAAACAGTTAAAACAAAATTTTTTGCAAGCTATCTTTCTTTTTCCAATTATCTTTCTTCTTCTCAAATCAGGGCCTTCATAAACATACTGAGCGAGAGGCATTTCCCCAGTCCTCTAATTAGCCCCAATGACACACATTTGCCCCAGTGATAATGTCCCTTTTATGATTATTAGTAATACCTTTACAAATGTACCTTTTTTGCTTCCATTAAATCCCCTAAAATGTCTGAAATGTCAGCGCTTCCGGGGGCCTGTTGCGGGCCCCTGGACCCCACGCATATTGCCTCGGGATTTTAAATAGAACTCCCTATTGATAAAAATTTCAATCACATGTTCGATTTTGAGTAGCCTCAACATTTTGGCTCCCCCCCCTAAAATTACTGTAAAGTATGTTTCTCCTTAATAAAATGCCATGGTACTTCCCGATTTCATTCTCGTCCCTTACCCCCCCCCCCACTCCTGAATAAAATTCATAGTTTAGAATCCTTAATTTGAATATGATTTTCGACCATTTTGTAGCCTCTCAAATCACTAAGATCGCTGAGCTTCCGGGGGCTTCCCCCAGGACCCCCGGTACCGGGGCTTTGCCCCTGGACCCCACGCAGATGAGGTTTTCCGCGTTGCGTAAAACCGGACGCCTTGCGGCCGCCTATGGACACTGTAAGTGTGCAGTACGAAACAATTTGATGGATCATTGAAGCAGCAGAGATACTTATTACCGATGTTTTCCCCCTGTGTGGCACCCGTACAAATGGGGAGGGTGTTTTAAGAGCGGCTCTCTGAGGCTCTGTGGAATGTAAAATTACTCTCATTGGATGTAACAAGTGGTCAGTCAGAGCATAGTTATTATACATTTCCCTGGTTTGGAAACTCCGCGAATTACTGACTGCTTATGTTGAAATTCCGGGTTTCGTTAGTCACGTGCTTTGATAGTACACGAGAGCCTTGTTGTCGGAGTCGGACTCTCCTTACGTACTGTATATATGCAGACAGGGTAGACTGATTTCTTCGAGAGTCTCTTGCGAACAATTATCAAACTGTAATGACTTCAATTAGGGCGTGTATTATTGCGAAAGGTACGTTTGATTAAGATTTCTGTCTTAAATTAGAAAGGCCGTAGAGCGAGAACAACTGTACCCAAACTAAAATAGCGGAACAATCGAAGGCTGGGCTAGTAAGAGTAACTTGGTAAGCACACTCAACAATTCCGCGAAATTGCGAAGCACGTAGCAGTCGCAATGTATAACGTTAGACTAGTTGGATTAATTTAAACAATTTTAACAAACGAGTGTAACGGTTCATCAGACGAGTGTATTATACAATATTTATCAGTAACTATGGTGGTACAAAATTTTAGGAAGCCCACCTAGCGTAATGAAGTAGGTCTACTTCATTCTTACCGCACACTGACTGCGGTATGATAAGCGTGTACAGTAGGGCCTACTGAATGCAGTGGCGTAGCCACGGGGGGGGCCTAGGCCCCCAGATTTTCCTCAGGCCCCCCCAGATTTTTTGCGTCCTGATAAAGTAATTGAAAAAAATAAAATGTTTGAACGGACATAACCTTGAAGTATTTCCCTCAAAACAGTAAATAAATAAAATGTGTAAAAATTAAAAAAATCATCGTATGACAATCGTATGAAATCAAGTAATAACTTCAACATGCCTACTTTCACTAAATTAGATACCGTTTGTGATCTGCACTGTCGTTTATTGCATTTCACTTAGAAGATGAAACGAAAGTCTCGACGACAAACTTCAATGTGACTTTGTTAGGTTAAGACCCTTTCTGCCTTTCGGATGGCTGATTGATTTACTGAAAATAAGGCAATTGTACACTGGAGACCACTCTTACACGACCATTCTTATACTTTATCATACACAAAACATGCCGTAAGCAGGTAAGGTACTGCCTTCGGATAATTCTTCCCTTCCATCCTTAACAAGTAGGCCTAAGCCTATGTCGCGCCTCACTCCTGCCCATGACAAGTGCCACTGTAGGACAATTTTTTTCGACAAGTCCTCTTTTTACTAGTTGGCACTGGCGTCCGGGGGATTTGTAAAATGTCCACAAGGTCCTGATTTCATGTGTTTCCCACATTATCCATACTTCTGCTTTGCGGTTCAATTATTTTGAGAGATTTTTTCGTAGTATTTTAATTTTGACTACGTAATGTACCGATGGACAAATACTGCACCATTTTGCACATTGTTTCTTTCGTAGTATGTATGTCTCTTGTAAAATCTCCGCAAAAACTAAAAATATTTTGATATTTTTCATGCTCCCCAAAAAGGGAAAATCCTAAAACTTAGGCCTATAATCAGTTTAAAGGTTTGCCAAACATAGCACCATTTTGCATCTAGGAAATCTAACGCAAAGAAAGTTTCTCAGAGCGGGGCACAACTACTTTTGGTTTTCCTGTTAAAGGGTAAGGTACTGCCTTAGATAAGCTGAAATCCATTCAAATATTACCGCATTTGCGGCTGGGTACATCCAGTTTAAAACACGTGGGAAGTGCCGTTTCCGGCCATCTGGAGGGGTTTTAAAGCCCAAATTTTTCTTCTACGCTCCGCGCCAACTAATGGTGGCGCTCCGCTTAGATTCCAATATTGCCGCATTTGCGACTGGGTACATCCAGTTTAAAACACGTGGAAAGTGCCGTTTCCAGCCATCTGGAGGGGTTTTAAAGCCCAAAATTTTCTTGTACGCTCCTCGCCAACCGATGGTGGCGCTCCGCTTACATTCAAATATTGCCGCATTTGCGATCTACGTCCTTCTGAAGTTTACAATTTTTCCCAAGGGAAAGGGAGATATCGGTTCCCTTCAGTCTCATCCCCCAGGCCACAGATTAGATGTGCCCAGTTTGGGGGTCCCTAAAAAGTGTATGTATTACCATTTTTCATAGATTGATTTTTTATTCTCATTATTTGAGAAGTCGCAGACATGAGATTCGTATTTCAAGGCTGGGTACATCCAACTTAAAACACATGGGAAGTGCCGTTTCCGGACGTCTGGAGGGGTTTTGAAGCCCAAATTTTTCTTGTACGTTCCGCGCCAACTGATGGTGGCGCTCCGCTTAGATAGTCTTGCCGTGCCTGACCTTCGGAGGTACTAGGCCCCCCACTTGTTACCTAAGCCCCCCCCCCCCCCCAAAAAAAAAACTATCCTGGCTACGCCACTGACTGAATGTCGTCAGCGAAGGTCTCAAAACGCCAGGCCTCGGAACCAGTATTTTACGCTTAAAAAGAGAAAATGAAACCCGAGAACATAGGATTTCTTCATTTATTCAAAAATCTTAAAAACTTACTGATTAGGAGGCCGTTTACAGTTCCCTTTTAGCCTTTGGGTCAACTTTAATTTCACTTCCCAGCAGAAATAGTACAACACTCAATGGAGCCATATCGCTACCGATCGATCGTGTGCATCTTCAAAGTCAAGAGATGAACTTTTCGAAGAGCTCAACATGCTTTTACTGAGAGTTACGGACGCACCTTACAAAAACTATGAACGTACATACAGCTTCTACGTCTGTGCATACACAGTGTACGTAAGGAGTTTCCCAACCAGGGAAAGGTATAATACCTATGGTCAGAGCAAATGCAACAAGAAATATTTATGTTCTCTCAGTTGATCACGTGAAATTATTTCCAATGGGATGGCGAACTTAAGTGTTGCTCTCTGGGACTTCGTACAAAGTAAAGTTGCTGTCGTTGGCGACAAGAAAAATCTGTGTTTGGTAAGCTGAATAACACTATTTATCGATGGGGTTTATTTGGGTCAAATTTATGGCTGCTCTGTGGGGCTATGTACAATCTACAGTTGCTGCATTGGTATTTTCATACATTGCAGGGCTTACCAGAACATATGCAGCATTTGGTCAGCTGATTAAAGCCATATAAAGGGCGGCACTTGGGGTTGCTGTCTGCGGCATCATACACTCTAAAAAATATTGGGCAAATATTTGCCCAACTCTTTACCAACACTGGGTATATATGTGTCCTCCCAACAATTGGGCAAACTGTTGGGCAAATGGTGTTGGGCAATGCAATTAGCCAGTAGCTGGGCAAAACTGAATGACCAACTTTTAACCAACACTGGGTATATATGTGTCCTCCCAACTGTTGGGCAAACTGTTGGGCAAAAGGTGTTGGGCAATGCAACTATACAGTATGTTGGGTGCTTGTTTGGATCTCAATTATTTCAATAGAACCTGATATATGAGTACAAAGTACCCTAACACATACACCGTTTATCCTCCAAGAGTATTTGGGGGCACCGGCGACGGTGCACTTGGTAGGTAAACAGTGAAGTGTGTAATTTAAAGTATCAAACTCAATCGTGAATTTTGTATTTCTTCTCCCATTGATTATGTAGCAATGAAAACTTCTTTTTTCTATGCGACCATTGCTCTTTAAGTACTTTCGTCCAGATTTTTACTGCTATTCTACCGTTAGCTTTTTATTTACCAAATACAACCTTATTCAACCATGAGATCTTATAATGAACCACTTATATTACAATAATTATCTGTAAAACTTAACTGATCTTTAACTAATCATCTGATTGGTCAATTACGTATTACCCAACTGTTGGGTACTTCAAAACTTGCCCAACACCTTTTACCAACACCTGGATTTTGCCCAACCTTAATTTGCCCAACAATATGGGTACCCATTTGTTGGGCAATAATTTGCCCATGTTGGGCATTTTGTATTTTGCCCAACACTTTTTACCCAACAGTTTTAAGAGTGTACAGAATAAAATTTGCTGGCAGTGGAATTTTTGTTCCTACTTTTACATAGGGAAAATTGTCGTCATATATTTGATCTATGTGTTCTTATCCCTGATTTAATCAATTTCTCGGGCCCACATTTTTAAACCCAAACGTACAGGATGCTACACGGAGTGATAAATTTTCTTTTCTCTTGGGCAAAACACTTTGTCACATTCCGACCCCGTGCAAAACCTTTTGTGTTCGATCAGCTTATAAAACTGCCAGCTCCAGGTCTATTAAGGCCTGTGCGAACATGAGATGCACAATTTTTTATACATAATGAGGGAAACCCCCGTGTAAGATTCATCTGTGTCTTAAACAATACAGAGCGTGACGCAACCACAGTGTCTTTTAGTTGGTGGCACCAGGGAGGTGTGATAACACCTCCGGGTGGGAATTGTCCGGTTGGAGTTGTCCGGGTGCGAATTGTCCGCGTGGGAGTTGTCCGGCAACCAGTTCAGTGGTGTCCACACTTATAAAAAAAGCAACTTTGGATGCTTTCCTCCCTGGGAAAATGTGTAGCTACGCCACTTTAAAGAAACATTAGAAAAATAGTAGAAAAAAATTCAGGCCAGATGCCTTCTCCCATCTTTGAAAATCAAATCGACGCCCATGTTCGCACCAGATAGATTTACCGGCTTTTTAGAATGCTTCAAATTTGGTGGGACGGTATGCCAGGGTGGGAACTTGTGTCTCGCAGATTCCCGAAAGTGAAGGTCAAAGGTCAGATATTAAAGTTTAAAACGGGCAAAATCGTTTGGGCTGTTTTTCTGTAACGAAACATCTTACTAACATGGAACTTCACATATGTAATTGGGATGACGGGAGCTACAAAAATATATGATTGTCATGGTAACAGACTTCCGGAAGTGACGTTTTAAGGTCAAAGGTCAAAATGTGTTAGAATTGATTTTTGTCTATATTCTCAGGAAACCATCGTAACATGAAACCTATAACAGGAGTGACATGATCTGCCAAAATATTTAGTTGCCATGGCAACTGAAAGTGAAAGTCACGTTACAGAGGGTCAAAAGTACCATCAGTTTTACTACAAAAACTGGTTGTAGTTGGCTGTTCTTGGTGAAATTGGTAATAGTATCTACCAAACTGGGAAATATGTCTCGTGGGGACCAGCAAAAGATGTAGAGAACCCTGTCTATAACTGCATGGGGTTTGTAATATAATAGTAATGTGCTTACCGTTTCTAAAGACGGGAAATACTTTTTCCAAAGTCCTCCCTACCCTCTGGCAAAGGGCCGTTCGGCGAAACCAAACTTGATACTGCTTCCCGAAGAAGCTATACGTCCACTTATGGAGAACACTTGACCAACCTCAAGGGCTTCAGACCATTTACATTACTGGTCTGCCATGCATGGCTCCATCCTTGACTGGATGAAAAGCACAGATACTACACATGATTTTAGCCAAAAGGCCGAGAACACGGGGAATAACGCCTCATGGAAACACAAACGTACGTGAAGCCCTTGAACTAAATCCTGATATGGATTGATATCTCGCTGTATCTGGCTAAATACAGCCTTGATATGGCCATATCAAGCCAGATCATAACTCTGATATGCCAGACATGCATATAAGCATTCTGTTAGTTACTTTATTTTGATTTGAGATTATGCTTGCTACATAGTAAGACATGAGTTTTGGAATGTATCATCACCTTCCCAGACATTGCAGTTACAGGGGTGGCGCCAGGATTTGCCCGACAGAGGGGCCAGCTTTTCAAAGCCCCGACAAAAGAGAAGAGTTGATCCCGGTGGGACTCGACTTGGCAGAATTTGAGGCGCACGAAGCGCGCCGAAATTTTTGGCTTTCTTTTCAACAAATAATGAAAAAACTGGAGTTTATTTGGAGAAAACGTTTAATAATTTTGAAAGAAATTTTGCCTTTGTAAAGACCACAAAAATGGGGTGTTTATAGAGGTTACATATTTAATCATACTAGGCTTACTTAATAAGGCGTCAAGACGAGACTATTAGTTCGCTCGGAAACTTTTTCACTTTTTTGAAAGAAGGTTTGAAAATTAAGAGCTTACTTTATTGGAGAAATTTTGGTTTTTAATGAAAGAAAATTTGATTTTTCGGTAAGACTATAATGAAAAAAATTAGGTTTTTTATTAAGTAATATGCCTTTCAAGAGCAAAATTAGGTAGAATGTTGGGGTGATTAACAGAGTTGGCTTGGGTTATTTGTTGTACGGACTATTTATCGAAATTGGAAAATTTTGCCACTTTTAACAATCTGAAGCCATACTGGAGAAAATTGCAATTTTATAACAGATTTGGGGATTTTATGGAAATCTCACCATTCTCATAAGAAAAATCAAGTAGGGGTGATATGTAGTTTGTTGGGGTTTACCGAATATCATCATTCAGATTAAGACCCTCGGACCACATTGGCAAATTATCCCGGGGAAAAAGTTTGGCTTTCCATATGTTTGATGTCATATATTTTATATATTGACAAAGGCGTGCGGGAGCGTTTCAGTTTGGGAGTGGCGGAATTGTCTTTTTTGTCCGAAAAATGTAATCCTGCTCGAAAGTCTATCTAAATGGAGCGCACATATATTTTTGAAAATTGAGAACTCCGAGACAGCAGGAAATGATATTTCCCGGGCTCGTAAGTAGAAACAAAGCAGTCATTATTTTGAGCTTTCTTTCGCAAGAAAATTTTAACTTCATAATACTGTCCCAAAACGAAGAATAATTGTGCAGGTATGCATTGTTCTGTTCTGTAATCTGTTTGACCAAAACACTTTCTAAGCCGAGCGACACAACCGTTGGCGCGGAGCGTACAGAAATTTGTGAAAATATCTGACCCCTCAGACAGCTGGAAATGACATTTCCCAGACTTGTAACTAGAAATGAAGCAGTCGCTATTTTGAGCTTTCCTTGAAATGAAAGTTTCACTTGAATACAAAAAACCCAACTTGTTGAGTGATCAGAAAATTACCAGATAAAAGGTACTGCTACAATTAGATGTAATGGGTGTGCCTCTTTTTGGCGTAACTGTGCAACGGAATTGAAAACATACTTATGTTTTTTACTCGTATATAAAGAATCTGATTCGTTGTACTACTCAATTGCAAGGTCCACTGAATAGATGAAACTTTCTACGTGACTGCTCCAACTTCAGACTATGATTTTACTTCCAGCGTATTGAAAATATGCCGCGTTACAAGGTACTGTAGCTTCAAATGAATTTTCAGTTATACTTGTGGAGAGACATTCTCAAAGTACTGTTTATCATTATGTGTAGCTGAAAATATGGCTGATTTTCATTACCGTTGCTAGAATTTGGCTGTCGAGGCAGGCCGGATGGCTGACCATTGGGCACTGCATACACATGAACAACCTCTCGTCCGATTTTGTAAGGAAAATTCAGAAATGGAAGTTTCCTTGAAGAATCTGGTCTTCTAAGCAAAATAAAGAAGATCGTCCTGGTGGCTAAGTTTATCAGGCCCACAACTTTTATCGTGGGCCTGTATAGGTGAAGGTTCCTCAACGAAACTGGATTTTCTCATCAACAGGGGAGGGCAGCCTTCGCCGAGGGGGGCATGACCTTGCGCAAAAGGATTGAAGATGGAATGAGGCGGTGTTAACCCTTTACCGTTGTTTGGGTCCTTTTGGACCCATGCGGAGAGCTCGGCTGTCACACATCTTTACTGTTTCACGCGGAGCTCGAAACTGCGAGTAGCTACCCGAAAATTCGGCCACAACAACGAGAGAGACAATAGTCAAAGTTCACGGGGTCAATGGCCCGCGGATGTCGATGCGGGGCGGGCTACGTCCGCTTTTCCGCCCACTCCCGAGGCGCGCAAATATGCCCCGATCGAAGCACAACGGTAAAGGGTTAAGAAAAAATATGTGCACCAGTCGGCTAAAGGTTTACGTGCACACACGCAGAGACAGTGGCATCAGCTTTGCAGTAAACACACTCCACGGGCTAATTTTAACCCTTTACCGTTGTTTGGGTCCTTTTGGACCCATGCGGAGAGCTCGGCTCTCACCCATCTTTACTGTTTCACGCGGAGCTCGAAACTGCGAGTAGCTACCCGAAAATTCGGCCACAACAACGAGAGAGACAATAGTCAAAGTTCACGGGGTCAATGGCCCGCTGATGTCGATGCGGGGCGGGCTACGTCCGCTTTTCCGCCCACTCCCGAGGCGCGCAAATATGCCCCGATCGAAGCACAACGGTAAAGGGTTGAGGAAAAATATGTGCACCAGTCCGCTAAAGGGTTACGTGCACACACGCAGAGACAGTGGCATCAGCTTTGCAGTTAACAAACTCCACGGGCTTATTTTAACCCTTTACCGTTGTTTGGGTCCTTTTGGACCCATGCGGAGAGCTCGGCTCTCACCCATCTTTACTGTTTCACGCGGAGCTCGAAACTGCGAGTAGCTACCCGAAAATTCGGCCACAACAACGAGAGAGACAATAGTCAAAGGTCACGGGGTCAATGGCCCGCGGAAGCCGATGCGGGGCGGGCTACGTCCGCTTTTCCGCCCACTCCCGAGGCGCGCAAATATGCCCGATCGAAGCACAACGGTAAAGGGTTAAGAAAAAATATGTGCATCAGTCGGCTAAAGGGTTACGTGCACACACGCAGAGACAGTGGCATCAGCTTTGCAGTAAACACACTCCACGGGCTTATTTTAATCACTTCTTCACAGCAGAAGTAGTAAGAAGTGATTAACACCGAATCAGACACGCATTAAATTAGCGTTACAAAAGAAAAAGTTCATAAAGAAGAATAAGAAAAAAAAAACAGTTCATGATCGTCCATTCAGAAACTTCAGTCCTTTACGTTTTTCGCTATTTACGCTATTTAAATGCGTGTCTGATTCGGTGTTAATCACTTCTTACTAGTTCTGCTGTGAAGAAGTGAACACCGCCTCAATCCATCTTCAATCCTTTTGCGCAAGGTCATGCCCCCCCCCCCCCCTCGACGAAGGCTGCCCTCCCCTGTTGATGAGAAAATCCAGTTGAGGAACCTTCACCTATACAGGCCCACGATAAAAGTTGTGGGCCTGATAAACTTAGCCACCAGGACGATCTTCTTTATTTTGCTTAGAAGACGAGATTCTTCAAGGAAACACCCAATTCTGAATTTTCCTTACAAAATCGGACGAGAGGTTGTTCATGTGTATGCAGTGTCCAATGGTCAGCCATCCGGCCTGCCTCGACAGCCAAATTCTAGCAACGGTAATGAAAATCACCCATATTTTCAGCTACACATAATGATCAGATGATAAACAGTAGTTTGAGAATGTCTCTCCACAAGTATGACTGAAATTTCATTTGAAGCTACCTTGTAACGCGACATATTTTCAATACGTTGGAAGTAAAATCATAGTCTGAAGTTGGAGCAGTCACGTAGAAAGTTTCATCTATCAGGGCCGTCGGAAGCGGGGGGGGGGGCTGGGGGCTGCAGCCCCCAATTATTTTGCCATATATAGTTTTTTTTTTTTTTTTTTTAGGTGAACATTTTATTACAACGAAAGGTCAAAATAGCTACTGCCTAGATAATTTAAAAACAAGCCCGGAAAATGTCATTTCCGCCTGTCTGAGGGGTTGCGATTTTTCAAATTTTTCTGTACGCTCCGCCCCAACCGATGGTGGCGCTCCGCTTAGATAGTCAGCCCGGGTCAGCCCCCCCCCCCCCATCGAAAATACCTTCCGACGGCACTTTCTATTCAGTGGACCTTGCAATTGAGTAGTACAAAGAATTAGATTCTTTATGTATGAGTCAAAAAAATTAGTACGCTTCCAATTCCGTTGCACAGTTACGCCAAAAAGAGGCACACCCAATTACATCTAAATGCAGCAGTACCTTTTATCTGGTAATTTTCTGATCACTCAGGAAGTTGGGTTTTTTGTATTCAAGTGAAACTTTCATTTCAAGGAAAGCTCAAAATAATTACTGCTTTGTTTCTACTCACGAGCCCGGGAAATATCATTTCCTGCTGTCTCGGAGTTCTCAATTTTTAAAAATATATGTGCGCTCCATTTAGATAGACTTTCGAGCAGGATTCCTTTTTTCGGACAAAAAAGACAGTTCCACCACTCCCAGACTGAAACGCTCCCGCACGCCTATGCCAATATATAAAATATGTGACATCAAACATGGAAAGCCAAACTTTTTCCCCGGGAAAATTTGCCAATGTGGTCCGAGGGTCTTAATCTTAAAGATGATATTCGATAAACCCCAACAAACTACATATCACCTCTACTTGATTTTTCTTATGAGAATGGTGATATTTCCATAAAACCCCCAAATCTGTTATAAAATTGCAATTTTCTCCAGTATGGCTTCAGATTGTTAAAAGTGGCAAAATTTTCCAATTTCGATGGATAGTCCGTACAACAAATAACCCAAGCCAACTCTGTTAATCACCCCAACATTCTACCTAATTTTGCTCTTGAAAGGCATATAACTTAATAAAAACCTTATTTTTTCATTATAATCTTACCGAAATACCAAATTTTCTTTTATTAAAATCCAAAATTTCTCCAATAAAATAAGTTCTTAATTTTCAAACCCTCTTTAAAAAAGGGAACAAGAGGGCAATCCACGGAGTTGCATATCTCATCGCTAACATGTGCGCAAGTTAGTTACAGAACTTGAACTATGTATGAGCTAGAAGTTTTATCTGTGATGAATTTTATGCTACAGTAGAATGTCATTGACAAAAATTACTTACTAAAACTCCATGCCACAAGCTTGAAGTCCAAGGGAAGCGATTTTTTTTTTCGTTCCAGGGGATGGAGGTTTTTTTCGTAAGATAACGAGGGGAAAGAATATGGCACAGACCAATCAAGTACTCGGAAAAGGCGCACCCCTTATTCCAAAAAACATCAATTGGATAGTTAAATTCTGACACCGGATTATATAAGAACTGGAGAAATAGGCTACCCAACCTTCGTAACGCTTGCCCTATTAATCCAGTAGGCCTATCTAAGATTTTGGAACAAATTAATTTTTTAAAATGCTGTTATCCCCTTGCAACACTATGAAAAAAAACAACGATCTTGGCTGTTACACTAAACTGATGCGATTAGATATGGACGCAATGATAATAAAAGTAAGACGCTTTGGGGGACGCTTTAGATAAGTGCGTAATTGTTATTATTTAGGCGCTAGCTGGGCGTATTCTCCATTTTGACGCGACGGCAAACTTCATGTGTGTGGAGCTGATATGCACATCAAGTGCGTCTAAATTATGTCCATAAATACCGAAATACGACGTTTTGAATTCCCAATTACAAGCCAGGCTCAGACCATTTGAAATTCGAGAGCAAAAAAACGTATGTGAACGCGTCTCAAAATGGTGACGTCATTGGAGGCACGGTTAGCAACACTGTACCAGAGAGCTCACAATCATCGAATCATGTGCATGGTAACGCGTGTTAGCGCCAACATAATTGCAAACACCGGTGCTCCGATAGCAGTGAGCGTACATTGTGAATTGTGCATTGCGCGGTGACTGCGTAGTATTCACAATAGCATCTTCATCAAACAGCTCATACCAGAGCCATATGGCTCTGGCTCATACAGTAAAGACGCGCTCGTAGTGGGGACGCACTTTAGTGTGGTCTGCCCATACATATTCATAGCTGTTCTTTATAGCAACCGCACCGCGTCTTCCTTGCACAAAAACAGAACTATTTTTACCCGCGCGCATGCACACGCGAACACATTGACCAATGATTTGCTCCGATTCCCCACCATGGTCCGCGCCTTTCGCTCTGTATGTTGGACTCTGTACTGTGATGTAATCGTTTTCATGAGGTTGCTAAGATAAGATAACTTAACCGAACGTTACATTAGTTCCACATCTAGATGCGCGCCGTAGGGTGGGGTTTGTGCCGCCAATTGCGTCGAATAAAAGTCAGGTGAGCTGTTGCCCCATTTTTCGAAATTGGATTTTGAACGCAGTTTTCCTTCGAATATCATTTATGCCGAATTGTACGGATTTTTAATGGGGTGTGAGATGATATTTGTAAAATACTGTATCTAATCTTGCAATACACAAAAGTTTTTGTGGCCGTGTCATGCCCACTTTAACCTTTGACAATCTATAACGTGAACTATGCCCTTTGTTGCCACGACAACCACACATATCAGTACAACTTATCATGCCTAGGCTATTGCACTTAAACTTTCAGATTTGTGGGATGCGTCCGTTAAGAGTTAAAGTGAATACAAAAAAGTATTTGACCCCCTGTCACGTGACCTTTGACCTTGGTTGCCATGGAAACTACATATTTTGGTAGAACTAGTCTACCCTATTATACTTGTGAAGTTTCATGTAAAATGAAGATTTTCTTTTGAAGTTTTAGTACAAAATATGAAAAAAAAAATGTTTTTCTGCAAAATGTGACCTTTAACCTCTGACCTTTGACCTTTTCTTCCGAGGGTCTGGGAGACACAAATTTCCATCCTGGGGTACCCACCTATCAATTTTGAAAAGAATCGGTCCAGCCCACTAGGAGGAGTTGGGGGACAAAAGCGTTGTTTTACGAACAAGTAATCACTTGGAAATTTTTTTGTTCCACTCTACCACTTGACCTTTGATCTCTGTTGCCATGGTAACCACATATTTTGGTAGGTCTAGATGCAATCATCATATGTGTAAAGTTTCGTGTCAGGAGAACGTTGCGTTTTGGAAATAAAGCAGAAAATGTGATTTCACTAAATTTGACCTTTGACCTGTAACCTTTGACCTTCACTTCCGGTTGTGTATTAACAATGCAATTGTTCCACCTGAGGTACCATCTTACCAAGTTTGAAGAAAATCGGCCCAGCCGTATACAAGATATTAGGAAAACAAAATTGGATACACACACACACATACCCACCCACACACGCACCCACTCACCCACCAACACACACACACACGGACAGGTTTTGACCCCTCTCTCAGCCATGGACCTTCAGTCACCCCGGGGTACCTCACCATGGGTTAGACCTCGAGACTGGTAACCTGGGAAAATTTACCGTTACCATGGTAACCATTCCGATTTAAGCTGGCATTGCCATTTATAGCCCCATATAGAGGTTCTTCATGTGACGTCACTGGTCAGATGTTTCTTCAATGGCAACGTCGCTGGCCGTACCGTCAATTCAAGTGAGGATATACGTTACGTACAGTATTTGTGTATGTACAAACTGTATCGGAGAAGTTGTTTCGGATGGATGCTATGAAGTTTTTTTTCCCTAAAAATTCTGAATTAAGTTGGAGAAAATGACCCGGGGCTTTCAATATGATTTAAAAGCCGATTCTTATACCTTTACATGATAACAGAATTATTCAAAGGGATTTTAATCCAGTTTCTTGTGGTTACAAGGGGCCGTCAAGTGGATGTAGCGTGTTCTTGCTTGTATGCTATGCGCAAAAGGTCAAAGTTGAAAAAGTTTCCAGTCGAATTCGACTGAAGGCCCCTCGAAGCACCATGGTTAAGATTTGCTGTGCCGCAGGGTGCAACCACAGGTCGTCCTAGCGTTATATAGTATATATAGTATATATATATAAAAAGGAAAAGGTAAGTCACACCGCCTAACACCAACACAGTGCTTCGCACAAAACTGTTCATGATTTCTCACCTTATACTACATTAACCTCTTCAGATCTCTCCAGAACCCTCCCATCACCTTCTTCTAAAGAAACACAACAAACTTGACGTTGTCTTAAACAAAAAACCTCACATCAAATGCAAAAAATCTTCTCCTCCGATTCAATCTTAACAACGGACTAGATCACTCTTCTCCAATTCATGACGTCACATTACGTAGTGGGGGTTACCCTTTACGAATACGGTTCTCTCATTGGATAGTTCGAACTGCTTTCGAATCTGTCAACGACCAGACTGTAATTTTTTTTTCTGCTCGGGGAACGTGAACAAGAAATGGAAAACACGAGCATACAATTCCCCAAGCTGTGCTACGAAAAAAAAACTTGTGTGTGGCCTACGTGCGGTCTTTACGTACAGCATTTATACAACAGGCGTTCTCGGCATTTAAACATGCACTGGGTTAACAGGGAGTACCGGATTCGTACAGGGCAATTCCCATTACGTAATGTGACGTCAGGAATTGGAGAAGAGTGATCTAGAGTGTGGTTAACGAAGAATCAGATGAGAAGATTTCTTGCATTAGATGTCAGTTTTTTTCTCAACGTTTGTTTTGTTTTATCAGAGAAAGATGAAGGATAGTTTTCGAGAGATTTGAAGGGGTAAAATCTAGTGGAAGGTGAGGAATCATGAATAGTTTTGTGCGAAGCACTGCATTGGTGTTAGGCGATGTGACCAACCTTTTCCTTTTTATATATATATACTATATATACTATATAACGCTAGGACGACCTGTGGGTGCAACAACCGTCAAATAGCCTCATCCAGTCTACACTTTTACAGAATTCCTTCAGACAAAACTCGAAGAGCTAGATGGATTTCAGCGATACGTCGCAAAGATTGGAGTTGGAGTCCCAAAAGACACACAAGATTGTGTAGTGCTCATTTTATTTCGGGTAAGCAAAGTTATAGGCCTAACACTAACACTACAGTTAGGTCTAGGCCTACGTAACACTAACAGTAACAGGGGAGCAATTATGCGAACGTCTAATACATAGCCTAACGTTAGTCCTTTAACATAACATAGCATAACAGGTTAAAGGGCAAAGGAGGGCGAAGGCCCCTTAAGATGCCCTGTGGTCCATACCCAATAGTAAGCAACTAAACCAATACCTTCTGAAAACAAGCCTGCAGTATAATTAATTTCTACCACAGTCATGGAAGAAATTGCCTTAAAGCATTGCACAGATGGGGAGTTAATTACTACCCACACTGGCAGACTATTCCACTCATTGACAACTCTATGGGAGAAGCTGAACTTCCTAATATCAAGCCTTATGAAACGCTTCTCAACCTTTTTACAAATTACAGTGACCATGAACCTGAGAATTACTGTCAACCCTTAAAAAACTACAAGACAAAAGAGGATCTGTGTCAGAAAGAAATTTGAAAACCTGAAGCATGTGACCCGGCCCTAATCCTTCTCAACTCCAGGGTGGTAGGCTAAGTCCGAGATGCCAAAGTCTAGTATGATAAGGTAGATTTCTCACCTAGGATCTTTTCATGGGGACCATCAAAAAGTTGAACTTCTAATAACACTGAACAAGGATGGCCCACCTTTTTTGGCACTGTCCGTCTTTAAACCAACAGAACTAATTGGCACCAGGCACCTAAGTTCGGCCTTGGCCTAATTGTAAGCCTAGTAGTGTTATGGATTTAATGTATAAATTGTATATGACAAATCTCCTTTAAAGTCTTATTGCATGCAGCTGCAAGCTTAGGTGCAAGATATGGGACACAGGAAAATGAATACTAGCACTGGCTTTGACAAATTTATTTTTTATTGTCCATCAAGCTAGCTATCCTCTCAGTCTACTTGTCAGCATACCTAACAGGCCCATAGCCAAACAAGGTACTGGAGGGGGGCCAAACATTTTCCAGGAAGGCGAAAAAATTTTCAGGGGGCGGGTCAAATGTGTACAAATGTATTAAGTCAATGGCAATTAAGATTCTAACTCTTTAGGGGGGATGAAGAAATTCAGGTCTTCCCAGTTGGCAGTCAGCTCCAAACAAAAATCCTGCCTACGCCAGTGTGGCAAATATGTCCTAGAATGCCAGTGTGGAAAGTATGTCGTACCATAGATGTATGGCGATATGGCCCCCAGACCCTGATGGTGCCTCTGATTATACAGCATTGTCACTTTTCTTTGCAATTCAAGTTAGTTGCAACTATTCCTGAGACTCATGTCAAGTCATTAACTCAAATCACTATGTTATTTCAAATATGGGAAATTCCTCAGGAATATTTCAAGCCAGATAGCATTAGAAAGCTGTGACCCCAGTCTTGTTTACAGTATGGTATTTTAGAATTCTCTTATGTTCTCCTGTTCAGGTGCTAAGAGTGAAGACAAATTATCACCAGACTATGTGCCATCGATTTTTCACTACATGACGTCCCCGCTGAAACGCCAAAATGAGAAGAGACTTGAAAAATATCAAAGATATTCATTGCGTTGCAGCAAAAAAAAAATGAAGAGCAAGCATTGGCTGCTGCTGAAACCTTAATTCAGCTAAAGGAAAGGATAAAAATAGCGAATGCAGCACAAGCTTTGTGCAGTATTGGGACAAGCTGTGCAGATCAGCAAAATGTATTTCATTCAGTAAGGGAAGGACTAGACACAAGTAAAAGCAGTCAAACTGAACTTACCTCTGAATTTATCAGTCAACTAATCTCTGATAATCAGAATTTGAGAAGTCAAAAATGTTGTCTCGAGCAAAAACTTGAAAGGTTTCACTTTGACAAGTCCTTGTTTTGTGATGACAACAAAGTTAAAATCCTCACAGGGTTGCCATCCTCTGCAGTGTTAACTGCAATATTTAGTCTTATTGAAAGCCACTTACCATCAAGATCTTTGTCGAGATTTCAGCAGTTTGTAATTACTTTGCTGAGAATAAAACATAATCTCAGCATTGAATTTTTATCCATTATTTTTGGTGTTAGTGACTCTACAATATCTCGTATATTTCTTGACTGTATAAATCAAATGTACTTTCATGTTGTTCCACCACTTGTGTTTTGGCCTGATGGCTTGCTTATAAGACGTACTATGCCTACACCATTTCGAACAGTGTATAGGAATTGCGTTTCGATTATTGATTGCTTTGAGGTGTTCTGTGAACGACCAAGTGACCTTAAAGCACGAGCACAAACTTATTCACAGTACAAGAGTCACAACACTATAAAATATCTGATTAGCATAACTCCTCAGGGCTTCATATCTTTCATTTCCAAGGGGTGGGGAGGTCGTACATCAGACAAGTTCATCACAGAGCACTCTGGGTATTTGAAATACTTGTCACCTGGGGACACAGTTCTTGCAGACAGAGGGTTTGAAATCTCTGACTCTGTTGCCATGACACATGCAAAAATGGAAATACCAGCTTTCACAAAAGGAAAGACACAACTGGATGCCATGGATGTAGAAAAGACAAGGAAAATTGCATCAGTCCGCATCCATGTTGAACGTGCTATTGGAGCTCTGCGACAGCGTTATACATTCTTAAATAGCATTGTTCCAATTAGAATGTTACAAACAGCAGAAAATGAGTCTTTAACTACTCTGGATAAAGTTGTACATGTAGCTTGTGCACTTTGTAATGCATGTCCTTCTCTTCTTCCACAGTAATACTTAAGCAAGCTATATCGACAGGATAAAAGAAAAAAAAAACTTCATACAGACAGACAAAAATTACCTTCACACAGCGTTTTATATAAAAAGTGTTTCATGTGTATGCTTGCAACTTTTGTTCAAACTGAGTATAAAGTATTTTCATTTTCAAGGAAAATTACAGTAACTGCACAGGCCTATTACTACAGTTATGTAGGGGGTGGATTCAAGGGTACAAACTATTAAAAACCATGCTCCCTTATTCCCACCACAACTGATGGTTAAAACAAACACACTTTGGCAAAAAAAAAAAACTAAATCATCCAAATTAGTTTCAAAAGGCAACAGAATAATGAATTTAGGGTGACAAATTGGAAACCTTACTGCAATTGGCAAGGGGACATCCCATGTATCGCCAATAAGACCCTTTGACTGCTCAGTCACTTAACACTCAAAAAATGTTCATTTTCTCATATTTTGTATTGTTCCAGAAAATGAAGTTACAGGTTCTGCTATAAAGAAATAATATTTTTATATTTTACTTTTAAATTAAGTGTGTACTTATTTACTGTAGTGACTGGATGTTGTTCAATATGCTATAAGTTACAGTACCATAACCAGTTATGAAATACATGTCTAAATACCTGTATTACTGAGTGAACTGTTGTCTTCTTATAAAGTGTAGATTAAGCAAGCATTTAAACTTAAATTTTTTGTTTTTAAGTAATGCATAACTCATCAAACCATTTAATGCTATCTCTACACATTTCATTGCAGGGAGGTACTCAGGGGGCACTGCAGCTCTGCAAGGGGGTGGGGCACAATGAAGAACTACAATACTTTTTCTAGCTTTACAATATAAGTCAGTCCTATTAAGGGCAGCCCATTTTCCAGAGTGACGTTTCATCTCCCCAGCCCTCCCCCACCATAGTGACACCCACTGGTAGTTTGTGAAACCTATTAGCAGGCCTCCCAGAGTAGCATCAAATCATAAAATTCTATATGGTTGAAAATGGGCATGTAGCATAAAATGCCATAAAAGTGAGGGGTTAATCATAAAAATCCTAAAATATTTCGATAAAAATGTTGTGTTGCTTATATCTCTCTCGTCTCGTCAAATGCCCTGGAATGTTATGTGTGGACATATGTACTCCACATAGCTCACAGTTGGGCTACAGCTTACTGTATACCTTCAATTGCACTTTGTGTATGTGTATAAATGCCGACACTGTCAATGATTAGGCAGGCCAGGGATGTAGCTACATTGCTTGGCAGTGGTCAGCTCTAGCTGGCACTCACAATTGCTGACCTCTACTAAAGAAAAAAATACCTATGCAACCAGCACTCTAGTCCTATGGCGAGCAATCGGTATCATATTATGGGGAATGGGCACATACCAATTTAATTCGACACATACCAATTTAATTTGACATATACCAGTTTATATTGACATATACCGGTTTAAATTTGCATAAGTAGTAGTGCTCAGATGCAAAATGGTGCTATCTGAGCACAACTGCTTTTGCAAATTTAAACCGGTATATGTCAATTTAAACAGGTATAATTCAAATTAAATTGGTATGTGTCGATTTAAATTGGTATATGTTGAATTAACATGTACCCTTTTACCCCTCCCCCAGGCCATGCAATTTGAACAACCACTACTCCAGAAAATAAAACCCTCACTCACAAATTGCTACCTGTAATCCTGATTAGGCCTAAAGTTGATTTTAAATGAAATCAATGTTCCTGTGAAGCTGTGCATGAATGTTAAATAACAAGAACCCATGGTCTTCATTTAAATTTTAAAACAATCTAACACCCTTCCCTTCCCTATTCCATCACCCAATCTCCAAAAAGGTATACCACCTCTTTTGAATCACTGCAGCTATGGTTCCTGTGAATTATTTGGCTGAAAACAGGGTTATGCTGGTGCAATGACTCAGAAGTAAAATACGTTTTCACACCATCAGTTGTCCACCTAGAGGCTTGGTCATGGTCATAAGTGCCATTTTAATAGAAGTACCCATATTTAAAAGCAAAATAGTAGTACTGTATCATGTTGCCACAGTAATTTAATGAACATCAAATGACATTAGCTGGGACCAGTTAACAAATACCCCTTTTTTACCCAGGTGTTGTGCTCAACAATATACTTTTGCAGCATACACTGTATGGCATGAAATTACCATACAAATTACAAAGAGTGGCATAAATAAGCATAAAATTTACACAAAAATAGCATATATTAAAAATTAATTTTCTCCAAACATGCTGGGAGATCAGATAATGTGTTTCAGAGTAAAACATTTCATAGCTGAGCTAGCAAGGGCTGTCGCCATAATAATTTTCATTTATCAATATCACCAACATTTCCACAAACAATATAGCCTGTGACAGTTTACAGGAGATAGAGGTAGAGTACCTTGTTTGGGTATTCTTTTGTTTTTTACAGTTCATGAGGGGGCAATTTGCGCTTGGAAAGAACCCTACAGTTGGGACACATCCATCCCTTTCTCTGTTGCTTAACACCCATGCACTCCTTATGGAAATGAACAATTTTACATGAAGTGGAAGAACACTTGATTATGGCTTTCTTTAAGTCAGTGGCATTACAAAAACACACAGATTCTGCAACAGACTTCACAGTGCTTTTACTCCTTGAAAAATATTTACCAAGTAACTCTGGCAAGATACACAGCTTGAAAAATTCGCAAACTTTTGTAATGCATTGCTCTATGAATGTACAATCTGGAAGAATACGTTGAACAAACAGATTGTGCTCTGTCCACACACAAAAATCACAAAATTTTCTTTTTGTTACGGCCAGCTGACATTGCACTTGATAATAGTATGCGTGCACCGGATTCAATTGAATCTTGCCATCAATGGTCTCAAGACAAAAATTTTTGTCCCTTGTTGCATCCAAGATGGACTTGTCTCTTTGACAAAATGGACACTTTATTTCAATTACCCCTAAGCCACAGCAAGCGCATGACACTAGACCATCTGGGGAAGCACCGATGAAGCCGTAATCCTCATGGATGAAAAATCCACACTCTGTCACTGTCAAGTCTTGGTGGCTCTCCTTCTGCAATTTGATGTAGTAATTACGAGCTTTGACTTCATGCTGACAACCCCATCTGAAAAATTTACAAAACATAATGGACAGGAAATTGTGTTTTTCCAATCTTACTGTAATATTTCCTGCACAACAAAGTACAAAATTTGAAATTTAGAAGGGCACCTACAGTATATGATGCATTATGTTGAATAACTTTGTACCAAGGAGGTGTTTACCATAGCCTACTCTTCTGAAATTAAAAGTTTTGTACTGTACTATGAAGACACTACTAAGTGTGCAATACATTGGATAGAAGAGCATTGTTGGCAGTGACTTGGGTTTAATAGAGATTTTTCTGTTTCCTATCCAATACCCTCTTCCAACATTGCAAGCTCTGCCCTTCCCCCATTAGTCCCTTGAAGGCTATTTTTTTGTTGGAGGATCATTCAAATTCTTGGAATGCATTCTGGCTGCCTTAATTAAGGTGTTCTATTACACCTGCACTTTACCAAGATACAAGCTTGCATCTTTTAATTCTTTACATATACTGTTACATTTTTCCTTCATTTAAATCTTGCTGTATACTTGCGTTTAAAATAGGATAAGTTTAATTGTAAAAGGTTTTATGCACATGAAATTTTCAGTAAAAGAAAAAGTTACAAGCTTGATAGTCTCTTTGCATGCACTCAAAACTGTTGTTCTACATGCATACAACATGCAGATTTTCAATAAACTGCAGCAAATACCTTTAAAACCTACTGCAATGATAAATGGATTCCTCCCAGCTCCAGCAATAGAATAAATAAATCAACTGAGTATTAACCTTGTTGCTTTTGTTGAAAACCGGTGGGATTCTGGGTAGCAAATCCTCATAATAAGGGACTTTGAGGGATTTGCAACTGATGTTCTCATGGCAGCCTTGAAATTACTGGCAGTAATTCGTCCTGACCGGAACTGATACCAAGAGGATGACACAGCTTGGTTTCTTGTTTTCTCCTCAATGGCAGATATCTGGAAAGATCAAACAAGACATACCCTTTGGCATAAGGTGATGTACAAAGGAAACAAACTTTAAAAGGGGTGAAGGCAGACAGTGAGAATACCAAGGGTCAGTCAACGACAGTCTGATAATGTACAATCAGTTACATGGATTTCTGTGGTATACATGATATCAGGCTTGACAGTTCAACCCCCTGTCAACATTTAGCCCCCCTCCCCCCACCACACACACACATACACATGTATACTTACCTCCTGTAACACACATAAAGGCCTACAACTGTTTAAAACTCATCGTCATCCAGACACAATCTCAGTTTATTGCTTCAGGGTGAGTATACAAAACCTTAATGTGTAATCAAAACACTCTCAGTACAGTACATGCTTTGTAACATGAGCTGCAGTACTCTCCATTGTTTGAACTTGCTGTAAAACAAAGAGCTGTGCCAATTGAGATTTTCTGTAGACTACTACAAAAATTGTAGTTTGGGATGAGAGTTGACTGCCTTCAATCTACTAATTTGACTGGCATTTATTCCAGTGCATTTTTTTATAAAGACAACCAAGGGCAGTGAAGCATATTTTCATGGGATGGGCTTTGTGGCAAATGATAAAAATTGCATAATCATCGACATTAAAAAAGGGCTAGTCATTTATTTTTTTATTTATTTTTTTTTCAGGGGGGTCTCTTTCCCAGTTCTACTGACTTGAAGGAAACTGTTGTTGTATACTTTTGTAGAAGTAACACATCATGCTTTTAATAGTGAAACTGATTTTAATCAGCAGTTGTTCAAATATACTGTTTACTTTGATTTAATAAGTTTAATAACAAACCTGTTGCTTAGTAACATTGAGAGAACTGATAAGCTCTTGGCCCTCCAGAACAAGATCTTTAAGTTCTTTGTTGCAGTGTTCCTCAGAGTACAAGCCATTGAGGGGCTCTGATAGGCAGGGATCTGGCAAGAAATCATTGGCATATGGTTCTGTGACAGCAAGAACAACAGATTTCTGTCCAGCTTGATGAAGGCTTTCATAGAAAGCCTTATAGTTGGTTGTTTTGGGGGGACAGTCTTGATGTGTTGATTTACTCTTTGTTGGAACCTTGATTTCCTTCAGTTTGCTGGCTGGGCTTCGAAAATCAATGTCGGCAGCCTCTGCATATTGTACATTTTTTGTTCGTGGAGCAAGCCAACTGCATGCAACTGACGTGCAAGACAGTTCACCATTTCGTATGCGCACATTTGTATCAATGGAAAACAAAATGGCTGCAATGTGGGAGCACGCTTCCCCAAGACCTGCCATACATGAGCAGTGTGCACAAACCACCTCACCATCTTCCTTTATGGAGATCCAAACCGATAGTGGTGTATCACTGAGAGGCTGAGAATGTGTTACCTGCAAAGAAATTGACAAAGTCATTGCATATACACTGTAGGTGTTGTGTGATACCTACTGTAGACCTATATTCAGTTAATTAACTAATTAAGTGCAAATTATTTCAGACTTAAATATTTTTATTCTGTGATCTTTTCTCAAACTTATGAATTATATTGTGTTTTGTTGTTTGCATGCTAAGGTGAAGGTCAGGTCATGATCATCTGACAAGTCATTTTAGTTACACTAATCTCGTCTTCATGCCAGCTTTAGGATTACACCCCTGTACCTCATGCTAGAGTTGTTATTGTTATTGAGATGGAATGCATAGAAATATGCACACTCTGTGTGCTCAGTACTGCGTGAACTCACTTTCTTCAAGGGTACAACTTTAGTGCCTCCACTTAAAAGTGGAGGCTCAGTGGACTTAGCAAATTGTTCACAAATATTCACACAAATATGAGTCATTATTTTGTGCTGCAAAGTAATGACAAATTTAGAAATGGTCACTGCGACTGCGACTCCACTCAAAAGTGGAGGCCCAGTGGACTTAGCAAACTGTTCACAAATATTCACACTAATATGCAATTTACATACTGGGAAACTAGAAGACTTAAGTTGAGTCATTCTCAAAACAGCATTCAACTTTCAAAAAAAGCACTGTGAACACGCCTCCACATTTTCAAGAAGGTGTTTTTCGCCAGTGGCGGGGTATTCTATAGTTACTCCCTTTCAAGGCCTAAGTAAGACGAACTGGATGCCCTGTATTCCATGGACTTAAGTTATGCACAGGGTCTATTAAACTTAGGACTAAGTATAACCATAAACATTAACGCCCGGAATAGTCCTAAACAAGCCTTATATTAATAAATGCTTATACTGTACCTTGCTTATAACGATGTAGACACCGTGACTTGAGGATTTCTGTACCAAAATTTCCTTTACAAAGCCAGCTACAAAGTACTTGTACCCTTCTAAACTCTTGTAGGCTTTTAATGTCTGGTGGCTGTAAGCCGATGAAGAGTGTACATTATAACTGAAAATATCTGGGTATCGCAGATCAGGTACGTTTGTAGCAGTACTGAACTCAACGAACATCGATCTTGGCATAAGATAAGGGTCGATTGTACCTCCCACTAATCGAAGTTTTTCAGTGTAACGTTTTCTGTGAACGCCATCCAATTTATTGGCAATGTCCGATAAAACAGTATGCTCAGATTCAGACATTATTTCATCAATTACCTTAACCCGGGAGACGTCAACTTCAAGTATCGAACAGAAATGCCGTCTACAGTGTGTGGACTCTCGTACACTACAGGTAGCGGGCCACTAATTATAAGTCCCATTGACTTACACACTAAATTAGGCTACTTCCGTGCCCCCTAGCTCCCAGTAGAAGTTTTCAACCAGGACATGCTACCCCTCTGATCGAAGCCCACAATCTCGGCTTTCATGGCACTTTCAAATTTCCATACCATGACCATTGAAATTTTGAGCTAGAGAGCCTTGAAAGATAGGGATGTGTTTCCCGCCATAATAGCTACTCAAAAACGGCATTTCACAGAGCGGAGTAATACAATAAAAAAATGGCACTAAAATTGGTCAGGTTGCCTTGAATTTTGCACAGTATGTATTTCAACTCATTGTCTACAAAATCCAAATGCAAAAATGATCATATTTTGTAAGTAACATAGTCAGAAACAACATTCCATAATTTTTTTATGGCGCTTTGTCTGTCAGTAAACATTTTCCCGGACATGAGTATTGGAGTTAGTGGTCCGCTACCTTAAAGGCAGTGGCCGAGTTGGATTTTTCCATAAAAAATTTGCACAGGTAATCCCTAGAGTATCCTCACAAAGAATATAAACCCATCATTTCATTTGACAGTCTTCTGGGTAGTAAGTCTTAGCAAATCTATACCCCTGATAGGGCAAAATTTGCTGGCAACCTAAAAATACACTTTAATGTACTGGTTAATCCTCTACTGAGTTGCTTACTCATCATTTCTGATCTGTACCAAGACAGTATTGTAATCTCAGCATCTCTGCTTATGAGGGTACTCTCAACTTCACTTTTTGGTGCTTCTCACACTTTCACAGACTTGTTTCTGTATGCTGATGTACTGTACATGCTTGCACCATCAACTCTGTGGATAAGAAAATAAGTTGGATTTAGCAGCTTAATTTTCACACTCTTACTACATTATCATAAACATCTGCTTGATTTAACAACAGGCCATGTGTTTCTTATAAATTCTGAAGAAATTTAGGTTATACATGAGCAACATCTTAATGAATCCAAACAAGCACATGGGAACAGGTGGCATGGAACACCTCGGTACAAAAACAAAAAAATTTAAGCTACAGGACTGTATGGTTGCTACATATGACTACAGTGAAAGGGGTTTCTATGCAGCCATCATGCTTTAAAAAGCCAGATTAGGTCTCTGGGCCTACTTCCTCTTGCATTTAACAAAACAGGGAGCAGGTACCAATGGAGTAGAATTTACTTCATGTGGGTTTAAGAGTCAACAGTTTGCAACATACCTACCTTGGCAAAAACTTCCTCCACCCCTAGCATGAAGACATCAGGTATTTCAGTTGTCTGACTGTTGCTCACCCTGCTTCCACTGTGATCTAGTTAGGCTGCCCTGTTTACACTGGGCCTCTATACCAAGCCCTTAAGCCTTTAAGGTCTAAAATGGAAGAACAAAATAAAAGAGACATGACATTAAAATAAAAGAAGTTAGGAGACTTTCTAAATTTAAGGGTGTTGGGCTAACAATTCACTCTGATCTGTGCTGAATTTAACAGGCAAAATACCTTCCCTCTCCCCCCCCCCCCCCCACCTCCCAACGCCACCATAGCTCCTACTGTAGTAGGCCTACTCATAAGCAGCCAAGGCTACTCAGGCACCAATTTGTAGCTCCCTAATCCTACCTCTTTTGATACAAGCATCTTTTTTATTCTTCAAGTTATCCTGTTTTGCCACAGGTCCTAGCAGAAATTTAAGTTGGTTGCCGGTAATAAAAATTCACTCACTTTTTTAAGTTTATGGCATACCTTCACTGTAACGCAACATTCCTGGACACTTCGCTCAACAGGTGCACACAGTTTAACTGCTTTGGGTCCAGTCATTTCACAACCTAGCATGTGTTTTATATACAGAACCACTGAACAAAGTCCACTGTACAAAAACTGCTTGTGGCTGGCTGTTGCTTAGGTACATACCAAATGCACTGGGGCAAGCTACGGATCCCTCAGGATGACATAAATACTTCACTTTTATCATGCTATGATCTACCCAGAGGATCATGAGCTTGCTAAGTTTTCTTTTTGACGAAATTTTAATGAATTCTGCTTAAATTGTCAACTTTAACAAGAAAACTGATAATTTTGGCCAAAAATGCCACTTTTGGCCCTAAAAATCACTCAAGCATGAAATTGTTCCTCGTCAGCATGTATTTCCATTTTGGTGACCACAACCAAACATTTAAGACCAATTTTGGGTCTCTAGCTATAAAATTTAAAAATTTCATAACTTGCCTTAAGGTAGCGGGCCACTAATTATAAGTCCCATTGACTTACACACTAAATTAGGCTACTTCCGTGCCCCCTAGCTCCCAGTAGAAGTTTTCAACCAGGACATGCTACCCCTCTGATCGAAGCCCACAATCTCGGCTTTCATGGCACTTTCAAATTTCCATACCATGACCATTGAAATTTTGAGCTAGAGAGCCTTGAAAGATAGGGATGTGTTTCCCGCCATAATAGCTACTCAAAAACGGCATTTCACAGAGCGGAGTAATACAATAAAAAAATGGCACTAAAATTGGTCAGGTTGCCTTGAATTTTGCACAGTATGTATTTCAACTCATTGTCTACAAAATCCAAATGCAAAAATGATCATATTTTGTAAGTAACATAGTCAGAAACAACATTCCATAATTTTTTTATGGCGCTTTGTCTGTCAGTAAACATTTTCCCGGACATGAGTATTGGAGTTAGTGGTCCGCTACCTACATGAGCTGTCGAGTCGAGGCTAGGAATTTGCGACGGCCAGACCAAAAGTAAACAATAAGTCACGTGGTTTGATGACGTCGGTGAAGAACCTCTATAGGCAAACGCAAAGTGACTACAACATCTCATCCTCCTCATGGAGCGATGAGATAAAAAGTTTCCGAGCGAACTATTAGTCTCGTCTTGAAGCCTTATTACGTGAGCCTAGTATGATTAAATATGTAACCTCCATAAACATCCCCTTTTTTGTGGTCTTTACAAAAGCAAAATATCTTTCAAAAATATTAAACGTTTTCTCCAAGTTAACTCCAGATTTGTAATTATTTGTTGAAAAGAAAGCCAAAAATTTCGGCGCGCTTCGTGCGCCTCAAATTCTGCCAAGTCGCGTCCCGCCGGGATCAACTCTTCTCTTTTGTCGGGGCTTTGAAAAGCTGGCCACCCTGTAGGGGAGCCTGGCCCCTCTGTCTGGCAAATCCTGGCGCCACCCCTGCAGAAGTACTTCAAAAATTTCAATTTTCCTTACATCTTTCTTAATCTGCTTCTTATGTATTATGAGCCTTAACTTTCTAATGATTTATCGATGCAATTTCTATATCCGTACACATCTGCATGATGTATTGCTTTATTATTTTTAAACAAAAAATCTGGTTTCGACCAGACTGGAAAAACTTTTAACTTCATCTGGTTCCGTTTTTTTTTTCATTTGATGCACAGGTCAATTATTTATCTGCTATTCTTTTTTAAATATAAGTGCATGTATTTCAATTGAAAAAAAAATTAATAAAACGAAACGAAAATAATATGGTTCTAACTCGTGTCACTTCTCCATCACACCCCTCTCCACACTTATCAAAAAGGTCCTTAATCGTATTCCTATACTACCTTTGGCCATCTCGATTAACAAGTTTTGTATGTACAGAAGGGTCGTATTGTCCTGATTTGTATTCTGTAGTGCCATTTGACCAATCGAAACTCAAAAAACAAACATTAAATCTTGGAACTGAAGGTAAATGAGCCGAAAGAGGAAAATCCGATGCCAGCCATCCTAGATTTGAAAATCAACAAAAGCATTTATATTACAATCATTAATCTGAATTTTATATTTGAAACTCAAAGTACACAATATCTGTTGTGTGTCTGCCATATCAATTGTTCCATTTTGAGTTAATACAAACTGAAGGTGAAATACTTTTTAAGAACAAAACTCAGTTTTGTTTCATATTTCAAATTTTTTAAGAAAGAAGGAATATCTATAACTTTCATTTGAACGTCCAACAGGTGTAAAATTTATATTTCCGTTAAATAGTACCTATGAAAAGGGAATAATTTCCAGCACAATTTCAATGCATCACACCTGGGAGTTGTTAAAAAATAATATGTAAATTTATGAAATTTAAATTTCGGGTTTAACGGTTGAAGATAACACTTTTTTTACAAGTACATATAAAACCACTTATATATGACCACGTCTATAGTCCTACATATGTCCGGCTATCAATATCGTGTTTCGGTGTTTCCCCTCAAAAGAGATTCTACAGTTTGTGATTTCTCTATATATGTAACATCTTCCTGCTTTCTTTATATGCGCTCCTTCGTTGTTTTCTCCAAGAAACGAAAGCAATTCGTCTCAATTTCGCGTCTTGTCTTTGTTTCATTGTCAGTTTCCATACTAGGGGGGGGGGGGGGCTTTTAAAAACTACTTGCTCATTTCAACACACTCTATATCGAACTTTGTTTCCAATTTATGAACGAACAAGTAATATTCTCTACTTGCTAAACCTTTGCCCCAATGTGAGAACGTGGGCATCTCTGCTTAGCAAAGATTAAAACGCACGTCATATACCTGCTCAATGCCTTATGCTAAATACACGATGGCTACACAGTATCGCGTATTAACCAATGGGGCTATTTGCTGTGGCGCCATAATGCAACGAACAAGGCTTACAGAAAACCAGTGACGACGCTATGGGGACTTAGGGGGTATCCCCCCCCCCCTCCGATTTTGCCTAGCCCCAACTTTCTCCCGTTGCACTTTTCCGTCAGCGGGATCCTAGTGGCAAGACACACGCCTTTTACGTACAGCATCTGGAGGTTAGTGAACAACTTTGTCGATTTTACAGACACACCCTAAAATATTATTACCCAACCTAGGCAAAAAAGCACCCACCGTTGGTTCCGTATTCCACCTGACCGGAATTGGGTCAAAAATGCCCAGCCTAATTAGTTAGGAGTTGTACTTAATTAGTTAGGGCAAAAAAATTACCCAACCATTTCACCCTACTAATTTTGCACAACAAACGGTTAAAATTTGTAACAAAAATATTTGTTTAACAGCTGTACTGTTGGGTACTTGTTTGGATTTCCATGTAATCAGATAGATTGCTGTACGATTTGGCAAGATGGAGATCTGTTTGCACTCCAGGAGTGGTTGGATGTTGGGAGCACCAGTACTTTTTCTAAAATCCTCCTGACCCTCTGGAAAAGGGCCGTTCGGCGAAACCAAAACTTTCACTGCTTCCCGAACTGCCGAAGAAGCTATTACGTCCATTGAAGGACAAAACGTGACCAACCTCACAGCCCTCAGACCATTTACTTTATTGGTCTCTCATGTATGGCTCCATTCTATACTGGATGAAATGAAGAGATACTACTAATGATCTTCGCCAAAAGGCCGAGAAGCACCAGTGACAAAGCACTTGGTTAAACCAGAAAGCCAAAAGGCTTAGTGATTCCTTGCTGCTGAAATGTAAGGCCTTTTTTCACATTGACATTGCTTTGCAATGTTTTTCAATTAGCAGGGCTCCATAATGTGCCCACAAAGTACACATGCAAGGCATCCAATCTTGAGATCCCCCTTGCCCGTCGTGAACCCAAATGACATTTGACCTCCACCAAAAACTTCTGGGACCATGTTTTCACTATGTGCCATCTACATGACAAGTTACAGGACCCTACAAGTGACCTTTCTTGAAAGACTGTGCAGGAAAGCTTGTCAGGCTTTGAACATGCTGACTCCAAATGAACTTTGACCTTTGGGAAAATCAATAGGGATCATCTACTAAATATGACCAATTCACACACTAAATATGAGCACAGTCACATGTACCGTTCTTGAGATACCGTGTTTACGAAGTTTTGACCTTTTGACCTCTCATGACCCCAAATGACCTTTGACCTCCACCAAAACAATAGGGAACATCTACTCAATATGGCCAACACACTCGCCAAATATGAGCACAGTCACATGTACAGTTCTTGAGATATCGTGTTTACGAAGTTTTGACCTTTTGACCTCTCATGACCCCAAATAACCTTTGACCTCCACCAAAAACAATAGGGATCATCTACTCAATATGGCCAATGCACACACCAAATATGAGATTAGTCACACTTACCCTTCTTGAGATATCGTGTTTACAAGCAATTTCTAAGGAATTTACCTACTGACCTCTCGTGACCCCAAGTGAGCTTTGACCTCCACGAAAATCGATAGGGATCATTTACTCAATATGACCAACCCACACACCAAATATGAGCATAGTCACATGTACCGTTCTGAAGTTATCGTGTTTACGAAGTTTTGACCTTTTGACCTCTGGTGACCCCAACTGACCTTTGATCTCCACCAAAAACAATAGGGATCATCTACTCAATATGGCCAACCCACACACCAAATGTGAGATCAGTCACACTTACCCTTCTTGAGATACCGTGTTTACAAGCAATTTCTAAGGAATTTACCTATTGACCTCTCGTGACCCCAAATGACCTTTGACCTCCACGAAAATCGATAGGGACCATCTACTTAATATGACCAATCCACACAGTAAATATGAGCATAGTCATATGTACCGTTCTTGAGATATCGTGTTTACAAGGTTTTGACCTTTTGACCTCTCGTGACCTCAAATGACCTTTGATCTCCACCAAAAACAATAGGGACCATCTACTTAATATGACCAACCAACACACCAAATACAAGGTTAGTCACACTTACCCTTCTTGAGATATCGTGTTTACAAGCCAAAGCGTCACATACACACACACAAACATACACACACACACATACACACGACATCACCATCGCATAGATTCCTTGCCTGCCTTCGGCAAGGAATCAAAAAACCCTGGCTTAATAACCTGTTTGGTTTGTCACTGAGTTTCGTATAGGTACGTCCAAAACTATCATTTTTAAAAGGCACTGTATTTTTAAAAGGCACTGTAAAATGATATGTGTTAATGATGTGATGAAGTATTGTAGTTTCATCAATGCATAAATGTGAACACAAGGGCTGCATGAGAATTAGCTGGTCCGTAGCTCTCATACACTTTTTTCTAAAAGTCTCCACGACTCTCTGGCGAAGAGCCAAGGGGCGAAAACCAAACAATTACTCCCGGAGGAGTTCTGCTCCCTTAAGGAGCTTAACGTCCCAAATGGACAAGTACGCCCTCCAAAGGGCAAACACTGAGTGGTCCTGCTCTAGACTGGCTGAACAGGACAGAAGCCACAACCTGGATGCAGTTCTTTTTCTAAAGTCCTCCCGGCCCTCTGGCAAAGGGCCGTTCGGCGAAACCAAACTTGATACTGCTTCCCGAAGAAGCTATTACGTCCACTGAAGGACAACACTTAACGACCAACCTCGCGGCCTTCAGACCATTTTCATCATTGGTCTGTCATGTATGGCTCCATTCTTGACTGGATGAAAAGAACAGATACTACACATGATCTTAGCCAAAAGGCCGAGAAGCGATCTCCCCACAATGAGGATGCTTTGTTATCACATTCTCCTGGGTGCAGTTTAACGTCACCGTTATCTTGGTTATGACACAGGTTTCTTGTTATGCCGAAAGGTTTCAAATAATAATATATAAACGCTCATTCGGACGTGAAAGAGAATATCCCAGATCCTGACCTCTCATTGGATAGCAGTTTTGCGCCAAATACGAATCATGGAATCTCATACAAATGTGTTCTAGTTAGTAGTACTGTTTAAAGAATTTTATGGAAATAGAGATCGATTTCATGGTGTAAAGTAATGTACGAGTTTAGCTGTTTGTCCAATATAAAAGATGCCAAAGAGAATTTTCAGATTATGGTACCATGGTCTGATTATGAGAAGAATTGTGAAACAAATCGGGTCAAGTGCACTGTTGTTTGGTGACAACACTGCAACCAACAATATACCCAACAAATTGGCAAAAGTTACCCAACAAGTGGGTAAAGGGAAAATATGCTCAACTGTAGGATAAAATCTTATCGTCATTTTGACCAGTCGGTTGGGTATAACAGTATACGCGTGCATGGAAGGGGAAATTTAACCATTATTTGAGCAAAGATTGACCAACACTTAAGCAATTACTTTGACTCAACAAAAACTTTGCCCAGCGTGTAAACATTGCACCAATTAGCTCCAAAGTTGGGCAAAGTTTAACCAACACATTTCATAAACTTCTTTAACCAACGGATATTTTACCCAACGTTTTAAGAGTGTACCAAGTGGATGAACCTTCTTGTTTTTGATCGAGGTTAATGGTCATTTGGGGTCACCAGAGGTCCGATGGCCAAAACCGTTTGAACACGATATCTCAAAGAGAATAACAGTGAGGGATATCATACTTTGGCTGCGTATTGTCCATACCAAGCAGAAGGACTCTAATGTTGTTGATGAAGGTCAAAGGTCATTTAGGGTTATTATAGAGGTACGTCAATTTGTTTGAAACTATGAAATCGTGATATCTTAAGAAGGGTAGCAGTAAGGGATCTAATACTTAGTACGTGCATTTCCCAAATTTCATAGTAGAATCTTGTACTTCGGTAGAGTTATCACAGGCCTGTACTCAAATGATCAAAGGATCGGGAGGACTTCAGAAAAAGTACTGGTGCTTCCAACTTCCAACCACTCCTGGATTCCGTCTTGCCAAATCGTACAGCAAAATATATATTTGATTACATGGAAATCCAAATAAGTACCCAACAGTACAGCTGTTAAGCAAATGTTTTTGGTACAAATTTTAACCGTTTGTTGTGCAAAATTAGGTTGGGTAAAATGGTTGGATAATTTTTTTTTGCCCTAACTGATTAAATACAACTTTTAATCAATTAGGTTGGTCAGTTTTTTCCCAATTCCGGTCAGGTGGAATACGGAATCAACGTTGGGTACTTTTTTGCCTAGGTTGGGTAATTATATTTCAGAGTGTGTCTGTAAAATCGACAAAGTTGTTCATTAACCTCCAGATGCTGCACGAAAAAGGCGTGTGTCTTGCCACTAGGATCCCGCTGACGGAAAAGTGCAACGGGGGAAAGTTGGGGCTAGGCAAAATCGGAGGGGGAAAATAACCCCTAAGTCCCCGTAGCGTCGTCACTGGTTTTTCTGTATGCCTTGTTCGTTGCATCATGGCGCCACAGCAAGTAGCTCCTTTGGTTAATACGCGATATTGTGTAGCAATCGTGTATTTAGCATAATAAGGCGATGAGCAGGTACATGACGTGCGTTTTAATCTTTGACTGCGAGAAAAATGCTAAGCAGCGACGCCCACGTGCTCATATTGGGGCAAGGTTTAGCAAGTGGAGAATATTACTTGCTCGTTCATAAATTGGAAACAAAGTTCGATATTGAGTGTGTTGAATTGAGAGAGTATTTTTAGAAGCCCCCCCCCCCTCCCCGTATGGAAACTGACAAGGAAACCAAGACAAGACGCGAAATTGAAACGAATTGCTTTCGTTTCTTGGAGAAAACAACGAAGGAACGCATATAAAGAAAGCAGGAAGAAGTAACATAAATAGAGAAAACACAGACTGAAGAATCTTTCTTGTCTAAGAGGAAACACCGAAACACGATATCGATAGACGGACATACGTAGCACTAGATATGTGGTCATATAAGTGGTTTTATATAAACTTGTTATCTTCAACCATTTAAGCTGAAATTTAAATTGCATCAATTTACATATTTCTTTTTTATTTTAGCAACTCCCAGGTGTGATGCATTGAAACTGAGTTGGAAACTTTTCCCTTTTCATAGGTACTATTTTACGGAAATATATATTTTACACCTGTTGGACGTTCAAATGAAAGTTACAGATATTCCTTCTTTCCTAAAAATTTGAAATATGAAACAAAGCTGAGTTACGTTCTTTAAAAGTAGTCACCTTCAGTTTGTATCCACTCAAAATGGAAAAATTGATATGGCCCACACACAACAGATATTGTGTACTTTGAGTTTTAAATATAAAATTCAGATTTAATGATTGTAATATAAATGGTTTTGTTGATTTTCAAATATCTTGTGTCAAATCCAGGATGGCAGGCATCGGATTATCCTCTTTCGGCTCATTTACCTTCAGTTCCAACATTTAATGTTTGTTTTTTGAGTTTCGATTGGTCAAATAGCACAACAGAATACAAATCAGGACAATAAGACCCTTCTGTACATACAAAGCTTGTTAAACGAGATGACCACAGGTAGTAAAGGAATACGATTTAGGACCTTTTTGAAGTGTGGAGAGTGGTGTGATGGAGAAGTGACAAGAGTTAAACCATATTTTTCCGTTTCGTTTGGTTTAAATTATTTTTTCAATTGAAATACATGCACTTATATTTATAAAAACAATAGCAGATAAATAATTGACCTGTCCAGTCTGGTCGAATCCAGATTTTTTGTTCAAAAATAATAAAGCAATACATCATGCAGCTTTGTACGGATATAGAAATTGCATCGATAAATCATTGGAAAGTTAAGGCTCGTAATACATTAGAAGCAGATTAAGAAATATGTAAGGAAAATTGAAATTTTTGAAGTACTTCTAAAGTTCTTAAACAAATTCATATCGGAGAATTTCGTAATTTCGTGTCAAGGAAATCCCAGAGGTGTGCACCATGATTTCTCACTTAAGAATGGGCAAACATTTTTCGTGTGAAGGGTTGTATCAGATTATCACTTCCCCTCGTGAGTTTTGATGGGTACTGTTTGGGAGGAAAAAACGAATTGATTCATGGTGAAGTTGGTCATTGCGGTGTCTATGTAAGAAGATGCCTAACTGGTCACTTATAGTAGCTCCTTTAAAGTACGAACATTAAGGTTATAAAAATACAGAGGTGTGTGAATGCAAGGTTGAAAGTTGGGATTAAACTGACAACCCGCTTTTGGAGAACAAAGTTTGTCAATGTAAGTTTGGGAGGAATAGCCCCAGAGTAAAATACTGTAAGTTAGACGAGGGACTATTAGAGAATCGTAAATAGTTAACAAAGCTTGGAAGAAGACATCTTAATCTATGCACAAGTCCAACCATTCTAGAAATATATTCCATTAGAGAATTTGCCCCTTGGAAGTGTACATCTGGACTTGGCCGTAGAGTTACAACTTGGTCGATTTTACAACCATAGAAACCGAGGACAACAAAAGGAGGTCACTGGACCTTATAACCTGTACCAATGTTGCCCTGAGTTGTGTAACAAGCAAGAACTTCAAGGACAGAATAAGTTTGTTGAAGTTTCAAGAGAGTAGATTCTCTAATGTTTCCGAAATTGTCTATATGTGATTTTTCCAAGAAAGCTTACTGTCAATTTTAAAACCTTAAACGTTTGCTATATTACTATTCTTTATAATGGTACCTTAAAATTTTTAAGAAATAAAAACATGGCTATCACCTCTGCTTTTGTCAAAAACCAACAACTTTCTTTTGTAATGTATAACGATAATTTTTTGGCAGCTAACCAGTCAGCCTCATAGTTTAATTTTAAGGATGTCGCATGAAGGACTTCGTTTACATAAGAGTTGTGACAATAGGCAGCAGTGTTATCAGCAAAGAGTACAAATCTTAACAGTTTTTAGGATTTTATACACATCAGTGATGTATAGTAGAAAAAGTGAAGCATTGTGGGACACCAACAGCCCTTTCCGTGATATTAGAATCTTTATCTTTCGAACGGACAAATTGTTGTCTGTTTGTGAGATAACTTGTACACCAATATGTGCCACACCCCTTACCTAATGTAATTTTTAAGTAAAATGCCATCGGATTAATAGTATCAAACGCCTTTGACAAATCAATAATTAAGGCTACAGTGGAAACCCTATAATCAAAATTACACACAATATCGTCCACAATTTTTAAGGCAACCATATTTTATAGCGATTTTCCCTAAAGCCATACTGTCCAGTGTATAAAAAATTATGTGTATTGAAAAAAATTAAACAATCTGTTAAAAACAGGTCTATCAAAGATCTTAAAAAAAGCAGGTAAAACAAACACAAGGCCATAATTTGAAGTAGTATCCGTATCACCAGACTTCGACACAGCTATTACCTGATTCGGGAAAATTCCCTCATTGAAAGATAAATTCAATACATGAGTAAGTGTATCCGGAATATATATACATTAACATGTTTTATAACTTCCTCATAACCTGTTGATTTTGCTTCTCGTAGCTTAATTTCAGAAAAGCAGAGATAACTTCCTCATCGCTTACAGGAACATTATTCTTCGGCCGTTTCTATGATAATTTCGTTTGTTCGTGTGCATAGGCAAACAAGTGTAGTAATGAAGGAGCACAACGTTTAGGAATTTGAAGAAGAGGAATCGTCCCCTACTATGTTATAATGAAATTTGTAGTCTTTAGTGAATGACCAGCCTGGCATGCTAAAATTGGCAAACACATTTTAAGGAAACTGAAAATGTATCAGTGCTCAGTCTGTATGCAACTTTTTCAGAAGAATAAATGATTTCTAATTCAAAATTTCGACAAGCGCACATAACACATTCGTGTAACCATTTGACCATTTCGTATTAAGACCATTATCAGAGAGTTAAATCACACTGACGTTTGGGAGATAAGAGACTTCCATTTGGAATAAGCTAGAGGTACACCTCCATCCTCTGTCTGCAGATAGTGTATGATGAAATGTCGTTCGAAAGGACATATTTTAATGTTCATTTGTATCAACAATTTCACACCGGTAGGCCTATGCAAGGGTGTCTCAGAAGCACCAGTTAAACCGTAAAATCTGGATGCTTCGCCACCCGCCCCCCCCCCTTTCTATCAAAAATATCTAGCTACGCCGCTGTAGACAACTTACCAGGACTAGGGAAAAAATTTAGGCCAGATGTCCCCCTCCCCCCCCCCCCACATTGAAATCAAATCGACGCCCCTGCTTTAAAATGTGTAGAAGCAACTATTAGCTACAAGCTGTTAAAAGCTAAAATTAAAATTTAATTTGTTGAGTGTTATAGAAATTGCCGGGGGCCTTACACAACGCTAATCCGACCCTGATGATCTGGGAGGCCCTATGCGCGCAAGGCAGCGAGATGTTCTTTCCGATTAGTGGACAAACGTTTACGATTATTAACAACTCAACTGAAGTGTAGGCTGTTACCAAGTTGATTCGAAAGTTATTTGCAGATTGATATGACTAATTTGCACATGCAAAGCAGAAGATAAAATATCAACAATTTGTCTGTAATTATAATTATGCCGTTCAATAATCGCCGCTAAAGGTATGATCTTTATCAACACGTATTTCAAATCTTGCTCTGTTTTGTACAGTATACTGGATACAAGCTATTTCAAATAAAATTGTAATTGTTTACTCTTTTCAAAAGGTCCGAATTTGTTGTTCAAATTGGCAAGTCTGAGATTGCACAGCTACCAAAGATCATTGCTGTTTTACATTGTTATGTTAGACCTACAACTTGAGGCTGTCCGACAACATTTTAAGGAGTCAAGAGACTAAGTTATGGAAAATTTGAAATTTAATGAAAGAAAATTCATGAAAATAGCACTGAAGTTGACTGTATCAGCTAATGACTTGGTGATTTTGTCATTTCCAGAGTTCGGAAAAGTTTACCAAACTGATTTATGAGGGAACACCATTGCAAGCAGCAACTGAAAAATTTTCGCGCGAAGTGAGAGGAAAATTTTTGCATATGATTTGAAACAAATATGGTAACAAAAATGGAGCTTTTATTGGAGAGAATTGGGAATTTCAAAATAAGAGTTGGGAAAACCATACTGTAGTTGACTGATGTCACAATCGGCAAATTTTGGAATATTTCCCTTTTTAGAGGCACGGGGAAATCGCCCCCCTCCGGCTGTTGCTGCGTTATTGTCTTGAGTATCATTCATTCTTTATATTGTATATATTTCATTCATATGGTAATTTTTGGTTATTTCAAGGTGTGTCGATGCATGTCAGAGTGAGCATTTCAAGTTTCTTGTCTTGCCGACACTCCTCGGGCTCTTTCTAGTTGTATAATGAATAAATTTGTATTTTTGTGTTTGTGCACTGTTTTTAATCACGTCTTTTGTAGTATTCTTAACAAAGGCCTAAATATAAAGTAATTGTTTACAATCATCAGCCATTTTCTTAATTAAAGTGTTATAAGTCTTAATGATGGCCTAAATGTTTAGTCTTTTTCTGAATTAAATAATTTTTTTAAATGATACTATAAAAGAAATTCGATAAAACTGAACCGAAAGGAATTACAATAACACCAATGATTTTCGAAGTACATATCACTGTAGGAACCACAAGGAGCTTAAACTGCGCCGACTGCGGTATAATAAAACTCATCTGGAGTATTATATATTCTTTGCACTGCATGTAAAAGTCGCCTTATCAGCGGGGAACCCTCCCCCGTCGGGGAACACTGCCCCACCCCCTACCCCCACCCCCACCCCTTCGTCCGCGAAGGTCGGCGGTTTCGTCGTGGAAGCCTAAAATATAAAAAATAATAATAAAAAACACCCTACAAGCATGAAGGTTATTGGATGGGCGACCTAGAACGTATTCTTTGCTTTGTAATGCTATTTTAATACATATCGGAATCGATTTTAAATCACTTCTTATTTCTGTTATAACTCATTTCATGTACCTTGTCCCATCTCCTCCCCGTCGGGGAAGGACGGCAATTTTTTTCGGGGAGACCTAAACATGAAAACCTTTACAGACTTAAGTTACTAGATGGATGATCATGGTTTTTTCTTTATGAAGTAGTTTTTTTCCTTTTTTAACGCTACTTTAATGCATATCTGAATCGGTTTCAATCACTTCTTACTAGGGCTGGTATCCCTCATCCAATTTTAAATCCGTGCGCGCAAGGCCATGCCCCCGTCGGGGAGGGCTACCCAACCGCTGTTGTTGAGAAAATCCAATTTCGCCCGGGAGCCTTCATCAACAAACCCAGTGGCGGAGCTGCCATATAGTCAGGGGGCGTTTGCCTTGGCTATTTCTTCCAATGTATTTAAAGGCTATTACAGAGAGGTCACATGATGTAAATTACGTCAATTAATGTTCCTTCGTGTACTAATCTTGATTTCCAGATGCCACAAATGTACACCGAACGATAATAAATTTCCATAACTTTTCCCCCATGCAAGATTGCTTGCTATTTAGCTCTAGCAAGTTTAATCTTTATCTTCACAAAGTAGTCCATTATTACATTGAAATCTTAAATCGAAGGCTGACATTAACACAAAATATAATGACCGCCTTCTTACTAGAATGTGCAAGAGAGGGATAGAAACATGGGCGTCCGCAGGTAGGGGCAAGGGGAGAACTTGCCAGTGGCGGAGCTGCCATATGGTCAGGGGGTGGCCGCCCCCCCCCCCCCCTCTGACGGACCAAAATCGTCTGCCGGCGCCCTTTTTAGGTTTTTAACATACCCGGCGTTACTCTTCCACCATTATTGGCAAAAGACAATAATTAATAGCGTTGTTTCACGCCCCAGATAACAAAATGCTCAAACAGTCACAAGTAACTGTACTCTCTGCACTTTATTCTGATGAAAAAGAGTCTTTTGTATTATAGGGATAGACTTTACTGAAGTGTATCTTCATGCTTAACACGCACTAATGAATGTTGTCGCTGTGCTAAGAAATTGCTTCACACCAAGCGTGATTATAAGCTTACAAAATACACCGACTGACATTAAATTCACCCTCCCGGCTAGCAGGCTAATAACAGAATAAAGGATGTTGAAAAGGGCGCAACAATAATTGTAGCGCAAATCGCCCTCTAGTGGTCGGGTATAATTGTCAACGTAGACAATAAGGAGAATTTATACAGATACCAAAATGGCTTCCACAACATTTTTCAAAATCATTTGAAGGGAGCATTCAGGTTAAAATAAAATAAAATTGTTATCCTAATGGTAATGATTTAAGGGTTTTAATGAGCAGTTTCCATTTTTTGCTTTCCTCCAAATGTTCATTCTCAAGATAAATGGCTATTTCTGACACTGCACGATAATCCCACTGCATGAAAATGCTTATTGGTTTCCCGAAAGGGAAAACTATGGAGCCGCTCTTCAAGTTCACCGAGGCAAAACATTGCGGGGGACCGCGGATTGCAAAGTCGATATTGACTATTACAAGTCATCAATACAAATGAGCGACGACGGTTACTTATACCGCATGCTTTTACAATATTGCTCGACATAGTGTACAAAACAAAAGTCAAAGACTTCTTTCTTACTAAAATTTTTTGGGTCATCAAGTAGTTAATAATTTAAAAAGTCGTAAAAATCTTTGAAGTTTACTGCATTCTTGGAGAAAATCCTCTAAGCCTGCGATTATAAGCCACACTCGTTGTTATCTTGGATCAGACTAAAACAATGTACACATATACAGCCACTAATGATATAGCAATGCGCAACCCATCCGCTTTGTACTCCGTATTTTACATATCTGTAACGCTCTACGACTACAAGCAAGTCGAAATGCTTCTCATCTGGCGACAGTCGCAATGGAGTTTTACTGTGTAAACTTTCTCCACATACCGTTAACTCAATGAGGATTTACAGTACATTCTGTGTATAAAACAAGATACCAGTCGATTCTTTGCGATAGACGAGGTGTATTGTGAGGGTGCCAGTGTCATGAAGTAGCGTGTGGCCTGTGTAAAGCTGTGTTTGCAGTTTGTGGATTTGAAATCGTTTATTTTGTTTCAGAGATGTTTTCAGACTTTATTTTTCCTTGTGTAATTAATGTTGCTGCTGCTTAGAGGCGATTGAATTAGTGGAGGTCCCGTAGTAGCTGTTCTTGTTTGTAAGAAGACTTCAAAAAACTGTAATAACCAATGGTAGAGGTAGCTTGATGTTGCTTGTAGTTGTAGAGAACCTCCACAATTAGTTTGAGTTTGGTTCATATAAGTTAAGATCACCTTAGATCATGTTTTCATGGCTTAAGTTTGTTGGTTAAATCAGGCTGGCCAAGGCTATATTTCAGTTGTGGCTCACTGACATGTTTTCCGGCTTATGCTGAACACCAAGCAGTTTTCCGGCTTATGCTTAGCACCAAGCTAAAAGGCAGTCATTCGTCACCCTAAACTACACTTTCAGTATACATATATCAAAACTCTCAATTGGTACAGCTCTTTGATTGGCATCACATTCAAACAATGCATCATAGCTAAATTACATAGCATGGGCACTGAGAGTGTCTTGATTACACATTATGGACTTGTATGGCCACTGGGACAAGCCATCAAGCAATAAACAAGGATTGTGTCTGGATAAAGATGAATTTTAGATAAATGTGGGAGGGGCGTAGTTTGGGAGAATTGGAACTGTTTGGGATGATGAAAATATGCCTTTAATTATGGAACGCGAAATCTGCAAGCATCATGTGACCATGTGTGACTACGTCGTAGGGGAAGGTAATAACATGATATGACTATGTAAAACATGGTGTTACTACATGAACACATGGTGTGACTACGTAAACACATGGTGTGATAATGTAAAAACATGGTGTGACTACATTAAAACATGGTGTGGCTGCATATAGCATGGTGTGACTTCATAGCATGGTGTGACTTCATACTTCATAGCATGGTGTGACTGCATAGCATGGTGTGACTACATATCATGGTGTGACTTCATAGCATGGTGTGGCTACATAACATGGTGCGACTACATAGCATGGTGTGACTACTAAAAGCATGGCGTAACTACATAGCATGGTGTCACAACATAAAACACGGTGTGACCACTTAAAATTGTATTTTGAGTGGCAATACTGGTGATGTCAACTGTGTATGTAATGACTGTGGTTGTGATGAGAAATCTGTACGTTACTGTATAAAATGGCTCTGTGAGGAGAAGTTGGCCAGTGACTGCCTAAAGTGAGGGTGTGATGATCTGATACAGGGCATTGAACTTTTCCTCGTGTAGCTAGTCTACTCAACATAATTATTAATAACACGTGCACCGCAATGCTGAATTGGAAGAATTGTTGGAAGAATTTTTACTGAATAACAACCGAGGGAGTATCACTAGAGCGATTGTGCCCTTACTAGGTTTTGGCGCACTGTTTGTGCCATGTAATTTTATTTAAAAAAAAACCCCGCCAGGACGAGGGGTAGAACTAGCTCCCACACACCTCTGGGTAAACTAGTTTGGTGGAACGTTAAGGCTCATTTTCTAACCGATTGGCTTAAATCTGGCCGGCCACGCCATTTCTCCAGTTGTCGTCCACCGGCTTGTTTCCAGTGGCGGATCCAGAATATCAAAAGTATGTGTGTGGGGGGGGGGGGCAAACTATGGGCAAAGGATAATGTTGGGGAAAGTTTTCGGGCGCAGCGCGACACCGAGCCAAAAGCTTCCTTGTTCCTTCAGGATGGCGTACAGATCGCTAAGCCCCAAAAGGTCTGCGGTTTTAGCATATCTCTGGATGGAAAATTAAGTATCTGGAAGGGTATACTTTTTAGTTTTTCGGTTAACTCAATACCTCACTGACCTAACAGGGGGACATATGGGAGCAAGGATAAGCTTGGGGGAAGGTAGCGGTAGCGCCGCCACTACTTGTTTTCCCTGCTTATGCTGAACATCAATCACAATGGCAGTAGGTTTCATTTTAAAGTCTTCGTGACTTGGCCAGGAATCGCACTCCTGAACTCCCTGCTGCAAGCCGGATCACCTGCCCACAAACTCCTCTGGGGCTACGCGCGATCGATATATGGCAGCTTAGCCTCCCCATTCTTCGTTCCCCCACATAGAAATAGTTGTTGATCGACCACTTCGGACAAAGATGTTTAGAAACTGGCCCGGACGTACTCAAGTAAAACTTCTTAGCCTACTAGATTAACAAAAGAAAAAAAACTACTTTGCAAGGTAATTAGACTAAATTTCCATTATGTGGTCCTCAATTAATAAGTGGCACCATTCACTGAGGATAAAAGCAGATACAGTGTAAACAGAGGTCCGGGGCACGCAACCTCGTAAGGAACGTTGGCGGTGGCATAAGGGGTCAGGCCCCTCCTCCTTGGCTTGGTACCCCTGTTCTGAAGGTGTTGCTAGGTCCATATGCAATACCATACCTGGTCAGTCTACCTGCTAATTGGCCCCCAACCCCGACCCTGTTCTCCAAGTCTCGGATACAGGCTTTTTTTTCAAGTTGCATTCTTAAAGGTATTTTTGACCGTTCTCACATTATGACTTCACCTGCTTAAAAATAAGGCCACTCTGACCAGACCTCACAAAGGGGAGGTCGGGTGAAATAAAATCCTCCTTATCTATTCATTTATTTGTTGGAAGAAACCACTATCACTTCTAGAATAGCACTTAACCCCTGCCCTGTGAGGATTTTTTCCAGTTGATTACACAGCGTATTTACACAGCAGATAAGCTAATGAAGTTTCCAGTGATTGCAGAGTTACATCTTTTGTTTAGATTATGAACAGGAAGCCTCTAATTACCCAAAGAAGGATTCATATGTCACTGAGAATAAATCAGCCATGTTCAGAGAAACAAAACTTAACTGGATTTGGTAACAGATACCCAGTTTATGATTCCAAAACCAGAGTTTAGATCCTAAAGCAGATGAGTTTGTAATGCAAGCATATAGTTAATTATAATATTTGAAGAAAAACACGAAAAGCTCAAACTGCAAATTATTGGGATGAATGTAGCCACCTTCCACAACCCGGCTTCGAAGCACATGTAAATCTTATCCAAACTAGCCCTATTTAAAGGTCAAGAACAGTCATCCAAAACCTATTTTGAGGTAACTGCTAAATCTTACAATTTTCCTTTTTATTTCTCTTCAAAGTATGCTTCATACAATATTTTGGAAGTCTTTATTGCATTTTCAATTTAAACCGGGCCGTTACTGCTAGTTTATTTCACATTTGAGTACACCAGGAAAAGTTCAGTGCACTATATCAGATCATCATACCCTCACCTTAGGCAGTCACTGGCCGACTCCTCATCACACCATCATTTTATACAGTCACGTACAGATTTCATATCACACCCACAGTCTAAGTACAGTTGACATCGCCTGCCTCACAATGCAATTTCAAATGGTCAAACCGTGTTTTATGTAGTCACACCATGCAATGTGATCACACCACGCTACGTAGTCCCACCATGCTGTGTGGTCTCACCATGCAATGTAGTCACACCATGCTACGTAGTCACACCATGCTATGAAGTCACACCATGCTATGTAGTCACACCATGCTTTTATGTAGTCACACCATGTTTTTACATTATCACACCATGTGTATACGAAGTCACATCCTGTGCTCATGTAGTCACACCATGTTTTTACGTAGTCGCATCATGTTATTACCTTCCCCTCCGATGTAGTCACATGATACTTGCAGATTTCGCGTTCCATACTTAATGGCTGACCTAGGCCACTAACTACTTGACGATGAGGGAGTTGTCTAGACTCCCATTCATAGGCTTTCTCCTTTGTAGGTCTATATTTTCGGTAGGCCTATGCTAATTACTTGTACTTAGTAAAGTAACTTAAAGAGTGCCTTTGCAAGAATCTTGGTAGGGGCCGTTCAGAATTGGTTTGATATTTTTATATACCTCCGGTAATATGCGGTTACATACGGAGCGCGCCTAGTGTCATAAATACCGAAGATACAAATGAAATGTCGAGTTTCACAATGACATGTCGAACTGACAACTGAAATGTTGAATTCCAAAATGACATGTTGAATTTTAAGATGAAATGTCGAAATTAAAGATGAGATGTCGACACGGTTTTGACACTGAGTGCTAACGAGTGGCGTGCCAACAGTGTCATATGTCCAAAATTTCAAAATGAAATGTCGAGACGGTCCTATTAATGAATGCCCGTGAATGCCGGTCTGTATAATGATTGCCCAAACTCTGACAATGAATGCCTGTCTCTGACAATGAATGCCCATTAGTATGTTATTGGTTTTCCTTCGTTCCCACGCAAGCATTCAACAAATTGTGCCTCGCGATCTTTTGTATTTTTTTCATCCATCGAGATGAGTTCAGACAGACATAGGCCTACAGTCAGTCAGACAGACAGACAGACAGACAGACAGACAAACAGACGGATTGACAGGTAAGCCTTAAAAACTTTCTTAAAGTCTTCATTCCATCCAAATCTCTCCAGCATTGACGATTTTAAAAGTTTATTACTGTTTTGAGATTCTTTCATGAAAACATGAGCTATACCGCATTGATGTCGTCACTTCCGCTTAGATCCCATGGCGATGGTTCTACACAAACTTCGACCTCATTAGCCTAACGTACTTAACGCAATACCTTCAAAAATTGTGATTTTCAATTGTATATATGTGATATCACAAAGTAAAGCTGAATATTTATCATAATGGTACTCTTACAACTTGTGGAACAATCCATTTCACTTATTCCTTTGAAAATCCCTGCAACTGACGAAAAAATTAAATTCAGTTATACATAGACTCCCCGTACGAAGCGATAGGGACTTTTAGAGGCCCGGCCACTACACTTTTACGTGCAAACATATTGTAGGAAACGCATCGTTTAAAACGACACATGAAATGTACCTGTCATTGGCTACAAAATGCAACTTGGACCAAGTTATAACTACCAGTTTGTTCTTGGACATATAACACCCTACATCATTGATTTTATTTTTGGAATGAGATTAACTTCAATCGGTAAAGAAATGTTAATGGGTCCATAGTGTATTTCACCGAAAGACACGCAATTCTTAACCTCCCTATATCAGATCTACGAAACCGTCTTAAACGTTACAATTCGAAAGTTAATGGAATTTAATCCAACCTGAAGAAATTTGTAAAAATACTTCGAATACACATAAAACCATATATTGGATTCTCATTTATATTGAAGAACCCATTTCACTGCAATAAACTGAAGAAGTTGAGCCCTATGATAAAGCAATAGGGGATTTTGTCGGTTCGTAAGGAGCCAGTGGCCAGTGAATATAGCTCACAGACAGTGGCTAAAATTACGTCATACTTCGGCACCCTATATTATGACATGAAAAGAGGGGATTGTGAGGCATGCTGTTGGGTGTCTATTTCCTTTCATACGGGAAAATTCCCAGCTTGGATTTGTATAGTAGCCTGTTTAATTTTACGAATAACCATGAAAAACTATCTTTCAAATCATGTGACAACATTTTGCACACTTAATTGTATAAAATGTACGAAAGGTAGCCCGTTACAGACAGGTGTGACCTAACATGGCAACATACCTTCTCACAAAGTTTATGTCATGAAGAGTCACAAGTTTGATCAGAATTTTCTCACTCTTCAAGGTTAGAAATTGAGTAGAAAAGCCTCATCTATCTATCTATCCATCCGTCCGTCTCGGTCCGTCATTCCGTCTGTCTGTCTGTCTGATTGACTGTAAGTCTGTCTGTGAAAAGACCCGTCAAGAATATGCTGAACTCATCTCGCTTGATAAAAAATACAAACGATCATCGAGGACAATTTGTTGAATGCTTGCAAGGGAATGAGCGGCAACCAATAACATGCTATACGGGCATTCATTCTCAGAGACAGGCATTCATTGTAACAGCTCGGGCAACCATTAAACAGATGGCATTCACGGACATTCATTAAAAGGACCCTCTCGACATCTCATTTTCAAATTTTCGACATATGACACTGTTGGCACTCTACTCTTTCGCATACAGTGTCAAAACCGTGTCGACATCTCATTTTTGATTTCGACATTTCATCTTAAAATTCAACATTGCATTTTGGAATTCAACATTTCATTTGGCAGTTCGACATGTCGTTGTGAAATTCGACATCTCGTTTGTATCTTCGGTATCGACATCTCATTTTTGATTTCGACATTTCGTTTTCAAATTCAACATGTCATTTAGGAATTCAACATGTCATTTTGGAATTCAACATGTCATTTGTCAGTTCGACATGTCATTGTGAAACTCGACTTCTCATTTGTATCTTCGGTATTTATGACACTAGGCGCACTCCGTAGTTACAGCCCTATACTCTACACCCCCATATTCCGACCCCCTTTTGTTCCGACATTTGATCGTAGATGAGCACATGGGTGTCGGAACATATGGGGCTGTCGGAATATAGGGCAGTCACCGTAATATGCTATATAGCCTAGTTCCCGCTCGTAGCCAGAGCGAGAAGGCAAAACCCGGGAAAATTTTCAAGGTGACAAAGTGTGTGGGCTACTGCAAGTAATAAGTCAATGAAAATAATCAAATTAGGCCTATCTGGGGAAAATCATGGGGGCTTAGCCCTCTTTGGCGACCCCTTGTATGACTACGGATCTGCTAACATACATGTTTTTTATTAACTGGAGAGAACTCTTTGTATTGACTCTCTAAGAGAATTTGCTAGTAGGCCTATAATATTCTCAGTTATTGCCACAGGTGAATACCATAGCCTATTCATTATACATACTGGAATGGTTTCGTGGAGAAAATAAACACGCGCAGTATCTTCAGTTGTCAAGTGTCGTTGAGATACTATCCTTAAGGAGATTTTCTTCATTGCATTGCTTTTCGTGGGGATGTTTAAATTGCCAAGCTATCCAATATAGAGGCTTTTCACATGACGTCATAATACTCTCCGGCGGCCATGTTGGAGTACATGTAACTACGTAGTAAACCATACGGGACGCGCTTGCTCGTTGAATCTGTACACACCGTGCATATCATAGTGCACACTGTGCAGTGCGTTCGGCACAAAGCCACGTGTATTTGGCATGAATGTCCTCCAGCATGGCGGCTTCGTGACGCAATTGCAAAGCCTCTATTGAACCTGGTAATGCCCCACTCAGATGCATGGACATTTTGGTCATAACTTGCGGTGCACTATCATTCCTCAAGGACCAACGGTGATCTCTAACAGTATCCTTTCGAGAAACGGACATAACTGTGGTTTTGATTTCTGTACTTCCGTTGTCTCAAAAGCCAGAAAACTGCATGAAATAGCTAAGTTTATGCTATTTTTATTTATTAAAATTCGGTATCCAGAGAGCCAAGCAGAACGGTTGCCTTGGCTGTTACTTTAAATGTACTTAAATTAATGGCTATTTCAGAGTGGTCACATGATGTTAATTACGTCAATTAATGTTTTTTCGTGTACTTATCTTGATTTCCAGATGCCACAAATGTACACCGAACGATGATTAATTTCCATAACTTTTTCCCCTGTAAGATTGCTTGCTATTTAGCTCTAGCAAGTTCAATCTTTATCTTCACAAAGTAGCCCATTACTACATTAAAATCTTAAATCGAGGGCTGACATTAACACAAAATGAAATGACCGCCTTCTTACTAGAATGTGAAAGAGAGGGATAGAAACATGGGCGTCCGCAGGTAGGGACAAGGGGAGAACTTGCCCTCCCCCAGGCTGGAAAACAAAAAAAACTGAAAAAACGAAGAAAACATAAAGAAAAAGAATAAAATTATCATCAACATTTCTTAACAGTTCACTCAGTATTTTCCCTATTTATATGCGGTACTAGGCTTTAGAAATGCCATTTCCAGCGATCTGAGACGCATTTTGAGCCAAAATTTCCTTTCGCTCCACGCCAGCTCATGGTGGCGTGGAGCTTTTTCCCCCTGAAAGAATTTTGTCTCCCTCCACCCCCGAATTTTCTTATGCGGAGGCCAATGGATAGAAATTCGAGCATGTTTTAATAGAAAAACTTGCTGAGAAGAAATGGCAAAGGGCAAAGAAGTCTTCTATCAGGTGCGGAAAATTAAATGGATAGTCTGAAAAGCCGTGACTTCGACCGTGCTGATGCTCAGGGTATTTACTCCTTCGAAGCGCCCCTGCATATCACTTTTGCCCCCTCTGACCGAAATCCCTAGCACCGCCACTGAAAAAACCCACGATAAAAGATGTGCATGGGCCTGATAACATTCAGTCACTCGGGCGACCTTCTTGATTTTGCTTACTAGAAGGAAACCCACAATTCCGAATAATCCTTACAAAAACGGACGAGGGGCTGTTCACGTGCATGCAGTACCCATTGGTCTGCCATCTGGCCTGCCCGAACAACCGAATTTTCACAACAGAAATGAATATCGGCAATGTCGTTTTCGGCTACACATAATGATAAACAGTGGTGTGAGAATATCTCCCACTTAAGCCTGACTGAGAATTTATTTGAAGTCACCTTGTAACGTGCCATATTTTCAAACGCGTTGAAAGTAAAACCATTTGTAGTCTGGAGTTCAGTCAGTCACGTAAAAAATTTCATCTATTTTGTGGACCTTGCAATTGAATTCAACGAAGATTCTTCATACAGTCAAAAACATAGTATGCTTTCAATTCCCCCCGAAAAGAGACAAGACCATTACATCTAGTTGTAGCGGTAGCTTTTATCTGGTACTTTTCTGATCATTTAGCAATTTCGTTTCACCGGGACATAACATCGACTTTGTGGATATGTCGGGCCTTGAAATTCTGGCCCCCTGTCGGGGAGCTTGGCCTGTCGGGCAAATCCTGGCGCCACCCCTGCATGTAACCGAACATGTTCCGTCACATGAAACTGGGTTGCGCGTCTGCTTGCAACTAGTTGAAAAGCTTTCCACACTTCACAACGCCTGTGAAAAAAATCGTTGCATTGAATGAGCTGCGTCGCTACTAGTCGCATAGTTATGCTTAAGAACAGTACTAAGGATAAGATAGAATGTTTAAAATCAAATGCTACTGTTTCTAACAGAGTTGTAACGATTCACCCAATTTTGCTGTCTAGTCGAGTCATTTCCTACTTCAATGTGATTCGAATCGAGTCAATGATTCGAGTCACTGTACTATTTTTATGAGTTAAATTATGATACAATTCCTCGAGTCATTTACCTTTTGGAAATTTGTGACTCGAGTCATGACTCGTTACAACTCTGGTTTCTAAAACGAGAGAACTCATTGTCGACTTTCGGCTCAGTACCAGAGGCATGCCTAACCTAGCAGACATTGTATGAAACAGTGAAACAGTTCAAACAAATAATTCCTGAAAGTGTCTTGGGTGGACGAGTACTAACCCGTTAGAGTGGGATGCTCACATACACTCTCTCCTTTTTGAAAGCGAATAAGCGAATGATTTTGTACGTAGGTTTAGTGCCTTCAAATTCAGAGACCGCACCCTTCTTTCTCTGTTCTATAGAGCAATAACTGAGACTATACTTATTTTGTTTGTCAGCCTAGGGTGGGAATGCAACTGCCTATGACTTGAAAAAACTTAACGGAGTAATTATGAAAGCGAAGAAAGTGTGCCAGTCAGAAGTTATATATAAGTTAACTTGAAGTGCTGCTGGAAATTAGGGTAACAGGCTGACAGGTAGCAAAATTGTATCGGTAATGTCGTCTAATCATCATCCCCTGAGAAATTAAGTTGAATTTAGTGGACGTTAAAGGGGAGGTTTAAGCAAAAATTAAATTTTCATATGTGAGAGACGAACAAAATCTACACAGTTTGGTGAAAGTCCCATTCAAATCGGACATGCATATCGTGACATATCAGTAAATGAAGTCAGTAGATTTGTGTTCAAAAGTGATTCTGAGGGCAGCAGAGCTTATATTACTTCCTCACATTGACAAGGAATGCTTTGTTTACCTTTGTTTATCAGACTGTTGTGTTGACCTTGAAGTTAATAGGCGTATGACCTCTCTGTGGGGATGCAAAGATTGAAAATTTCTCATGCCACTTATGCAACCACATTTTAAAAATATGACATTGTTGAGGAGAAAATCCAGAATAATGTTTAAAGAAAAACAAAAGACTACCCATTAATGTGGGGATGTGTGCTTCAAGCTCACTTTTTGTTGAAAAAACTTAACCTGTGAGAATCACACATCGGATTTCAAGACAAATTTCACCAAAATGCTTAGAATAAGTACCTCTCTTACATACCAAATCCTGTTGTGACCCTAAACCCTTCTTTTAATGAAGGGCAATTGCGATCAAATGTAGGACAAACAGATACATGAGACCGTTCTTACCGCGGGGTACATTGAGTCTCGTCAACAGTTTTATAAGGACGTAAGGGCATTTTAATGTTCTTTTTATTCGTAGTTTTTTTATATTTGGTTTATACTTTTTGCATTCTTTGTTTTAATTGCTTTATGTGTTTTATTAATTTTTTTAGTGTTTCTCTAATGTTTTACTTTTAATAAGATGAAATGACACCAAATTCCTTTTACGGTCAATAGACCTTGTACAAATGATGTCACATAGCGCAACGTATGCATTTCTTTGCAGTGGCAGAGCTAGTAATTTCGGTCAGAGGGGGCGAAAATGGTATACGTTGCGCTTCGTGGGAGAGAATATCCTTAGCCACAGCACGATCAAAGCCACGGCTTTTCTGACTTTCCATTTGATTTCCCGCACCTGGTAGAGAACTACTTAATTGCCATTTCTCCTCAGGAAGTTTCTTCTATTAAAATATGTTTAAATTTTCATATTCATGGGCCTCCGCAGAACAAAATTCGGGTGGGGGTAGGAATTCTTTTAGGGGGAAAACTCCGGGCCATAATGAGTTAGCGCGCGGAGCGCACGAAAATTTTGGCCCAAATTGCCTCTCAGATCGCTGGAAATGGCATTTTTTAAAGTCTATTTACCGCATATAAATAGGGAAAGCACTAAGTGAACTGTTGATGTTAATTTTTCTTCGTCTTTTTCTTTATGTTTTTACATTTTTGGTATCTGGAAATCAAGACAAGTACCCGAAGAAACATTAATTGACGTATTTTACATCATGTGACCACTGTGAAATAGCCATTAATTAAGTACATTGCAAGAAATAGCCGGCCAAGACAAAAGGTCTGCTTGGCTCTCTAGAATTCATAATACATAAAGGTAGCGTAAACCTAGGCTTATTAGATGACATTTTCTGGCTTTTGAGACCACGAAAGTACAGAAATAAGTATTTTCATGGGATTATCGTGCAGTGTCAGAAATAATCACTAATCACTAGAATGATCACTTGAAGAAAAGCAAAATGGAAACTGCTCATTAAAACTCTCAAATCATTACCACTATGATAACAGTTTTTTTTTTTTTTTTTATTTTAACCTGAATGTTCTCTTCAAATGATTTTGAAAAATGTTGTGGAAGCTATTTTGGTATTTTTATAACTCTTTTTATTGTCTATGTTGACAAATATCCCCGACAACAAGAGGGCTGTTTGCGCTACAACTATTGTTGTGCCCTTTGCAACATCTTTTATTGGCTGAAGATATGTTTCGGCAAAACCTATCCTCATATTACTGTATTACAGAAGATGACCCTTTTCATCTGAATAAAGTACAGATAGTACAGATAATTTATTTTTCACTTTGAGCATTTTGTTATCTGGGCCTTAAAACGACGCTATTAAATTATGTCTTTTGCAAATAATGGTGCAAGAGTAAAGTTTATTAAAAACCTTAGAAGGGCGTTGACAGAAGATTTTGGTCCTTCAGGGGGTGACCGCTCCCTGGCCATATGGCAGCTTCGCCATGCACTTTTGGGGCAAAACAAACCAACACAGAAAAATGAAGACAGCTGATTTGTCAACCAGTTGAACACGCGCACAGTCTGCTACACGTGCAGGGCGAATTCTTCTCATGAGTTTATCATGACAACTCATGGTTTTCCCAACTCTTCTTTCTTGAAATTCCGAATTCTCTCCAATGAAAACTAAACAATCGTCTTTATTTATTTCACATAAGCAAAATTTTCCCCGCGCCGCAAATCGCAATTCTTACTGTACTTGTGTCCACTCACACGTTCAGTTTGGCAAACTTTCCAGAGCTCCGGAAGTGACAAATCGGAAGTGTGCTATATGTGACACCAGATCATCAAGTAACACCTGTAACTACAGTGCTATTTATTTTCATATTTTTTCATTAAACTCCAGTTTTTCTCCTACATAAGTCCTTGACTTTTAATATTTCGTTGGAAAGCCTCAATTCGTAGGCATTGGAAAACATTGTGTAGCGACAATGATCTTTGGTCATCGTTCAGTCTTAGATTTGCCAATGAGAAATGCGGATTCTCCAACTTTTCAAATTCTCTCTAAAGAAGTCATTGTTTTAAACTTCTGCAATAAAAGCTCCCTATTTTCAAATATTTTCTTAACACTGGCAAAAATTTCAGCGCGCTTCGTGCCCGCCGCAAATTACGTCAATAGCTCTAGTTCAGTGGTGTCCACACTTATGAAAAAGCTATTTTCATATATTTTTTTTTTCATCAAACTCCAACTTTTCTCCAACATAAGCTCTTGACTTTTGGATGCTTTCCTCCCTGGGAAAATATTTAGCTACGCCACTTAAGAATACTCAGAAAGACAGTAGAAAAAATTTAGGCCAGATGCTACCCTCCTATCTTTGAAAATCAAATCGACGCCCACGTTCGAGCCAAATAGCATTACCGGCTTTTTAAACTGCTTCAAATTTGGTGGGAGGATACTTCAGGGAGGAAACTTGTGTCTCGCAGAGTCCCGAAAGTGAAGGTCATAGGTCAGATATTAAAGTTTAAAATTGGGCAAAGTCTTTTTGGTTGTTTTTCTGTAACGAAACATCTTACTGACACGAAACTTCACATATTTCATTAGGATGGCTGGTGCTATTAAAATATGTGTTTGTCATGGTAACAGACTTTCGGAAGTGACGTTTTAAGGTCAAAGGTCAAAATATGTCAGAATCGTTTTTTTCTTTTATTTCAGGAAGCCATCATAACATGAAACCTATAACAGAAGTGACATGTTAGCGTGATGACTATGACATGAACGGGTGGGTGACATTCTTGGGGGAGGTGGGGAACGGATAGTCTTCAGCTTTTGAGTCTCGTTCGGGGTAAGTCGGTGGTATTGAGAAAATATTTGTGGGAAATATCAGGTCACTCTTAAAAAACATAATTAATTATGATGTCAGAATGGCTAAAGTCATACTACTACTAGAACTAGTGTTCTAGTTTTTGGTCATTTAAGAGCACGATACAATTGATCTTAAGTGATTCATTAATATTAGAAATCTTAATTAACTAAGGACCTAAGTCTTAGGCACACTAATGTCCTTCCACAGACCCACCTTACTTATGATCGGTCTTTGGAATAAGCTTATAGGCTACAGGTCTGACTGTTGGCTCGTCTCGAACATGCTGTAACGTAACATTTGATGGTAACTGTTAGGAAGGAACACCGGCGGCGATCCTGAGTGATATTTCTCATCCTGAAATTGGATGGGGGGGGGGGGGATACTATTTCTCCTCCTGAAATTGGATTGGGGATGCTGTACACTATAGCCCCGTGAAAACCAACCTTCATTTCGAAAACTATGTAAAAAGTTAAGCATGCTTTTATGAAAACTTCTTTAATAGAACGGAAAACTAAAAGATTACAAAAATGCAAGTTTTAAAATGGCATTAAACCGTTTCTCTAAAAATAGAACGGAACGTATTAATATTACTTGACAGTTCTGTACACCCTCTCATGGACTAACTATGCACATATTATACATATGCACCAGTATCCTAAATCTCCTATCACCTTCGAAGGTGATCATCCAAAAGTTTATTTCCCTACAAATACGGTTTCCATTTCTTACATAGGTATTCTGATAAGGTATATTTTACATGCAGTGCAAAGAATATATAATATTTAAATGCCATCAAAATTGCAAAAGATTTTTTACAGAAATGTTCGGTGCGCCGTAACGATTTTTTCTGAAAGATTAAATTCTGTTACAACTCGGGCTTCTGCCTCTCCAGATGGGTTTTATTATACCGCAGTTAAAGCTCCATACGGTTCTAACAGTTACATTTACTTTGAAAATCATTGATGTTATTTGAATTCCTTTCGGTTCAGTTTTATAGACTTTCTTCTATAGTCTCATATAAAAATATTAAAATTATTTAATTCAGAAAACGACTGAAGACCATAAATAATTACTAAACATTAAGGCCATCATTTAGACTTAAAATACTTGAATTCAGAAAATGACTCATGATTATAAACAATTACTTTACAGTAAGGCCTTAATTAAGAACACTACAGGAGACGTGATTATCAAAAATACAAATTGATTCATTATACAACTTTAAAGAGCCCGAGGAGTGTCGACAAGACAAGAAACTTGAAATGCGCACTCTGACATGCATCGACACGCCTTGAAATAAGTGAAAATTACTATATGAATGAAATATATACAACATAAAGAATGAATGATACTCAATGACAATAACGTAACAACAGGCAGGGGGCGATTGCCCCCAGGCTCTTAAAAGGAAAATATTCTAAAATTTGCCGATTGTGACATTAGTCAACTACTGTGTGGTTTTCCTAAAATTCCTTATTCTCTCTAATAGAAGCTCCATTTTTGTTACTATTTGTTTCGAATAATATACAAAATTTTTCTCTCACTTCGCAAGCAAATTTTTCAGTTGCTGCTTGCAATCGTGTTCCCTCATAAGTCACTTTGGTAAACTTTTCCGAACTCCGGAAATGACAAAATCACCAAGTTATTTGCTGATATCGTCAACTACAGTGCTATTTTCATTGGGAACTTCACGAGTTGTCAAAACCACACAGTAGACTGGTTTCAAAAATGGTAAATTTCCGAATTCTTCATTTTCAGAGCCCACTGTCCTTGTAGTTACAGGCTTAGACGCAAAATGGTGTTTCAATATTTTGAGCTTGTAGGAAAACTCTAAAGTTTTCAAAACATGTCCTTTAAAGTGTGGGTAATTACTTCAAGGTCAATGTGAATTTAGATACCGGGTGTACTCTAGAAGTGTCTACAATCCTGGACAAAAGTGATGGGACAGTTTGGCACAAATGTTAAAAATCTACCAAAGACTTTCACTGCTCGTCCAAATCCCCCCCCCCCCCATTTCAATGTCGCCCAAACCAAACTTTAAAGATTTTCAACATTAAAAGGGGCAGCGGGGGACTGTCTCATGTATTTTTGGCCAGGATTGTGGAATTACAACGAAAATTGTGATAGTTTGCGAAACATTCATGCGACAATTTGTTAAATAGACCCATGATTTGATCAGAAACACACTTCAGTATACTGCGAAATAATCATGTAAAGATCGAGGGGGGGGGGGGATGGGGGTGCTGCCCAGTGGTGCTACTGAAACACCGTTGCATAGGCCTACCGGTGTAAAATTGTTGATACAAATGAACATTCCTTTCGAACGAAACTTCATCATACACTATCTGGCAGAGGATGGAGGTGTACCTCTAGCTAATTCCAGGTTAAAGTCTCTTATCTACCAAACGTCAGTGTGATATTACTTCTCTGATAATGGTCTAAATACGAAATGGTCGAATAGTTAGAGGAATGTGTTATGTGCACTTGTCGAAATTTTGCATTAAAAATCATAAAATCATAAAAAAAACCATAAATAGCTAATAAGTTATCGTTAAACATTAAGCAAACAAAGTCGTTGGTTTTTGAAAAAAAAAAAAAAAACAGAGGTGATAACCATGATTTTTTGCTTCAAATTGTAAGGTACCATTAGAATAGTAATGTAGTAAAAGATTTAGTTATTACAATTGACAGGAAGCTTTCGTGGAAAAATCACAAAGACAATGTTTGGAATGAATGATTGGAGTTATGAATAGATTTAAATATCTTCTTCGAAGAAAAAAAATTGTTAACTATTTATGATTCTCTAATAGTTTCTCATCTAACTTACAGTATTTTACTCTGGGGCGAACCCCCCCCCCCCTCCCCTAACTTACATTGACAACCTTTTTGTTCTCCAAAAGCGGGTTGTCCGTTTAATCTCAGATTTTCCACGTTTTATCTACACACTTCCGTATTTTTATAACCTTAATGTTCTTACTTTAAAGGACCACTATAAGTACCAGTTAGGCATCTTCCTTAAAGACACCGCAGCAACCAACTTTACCAAAATTTTAATTCGTTTTCCCTCCCAATACCCATCATAATTATCCCACAAGGGGAAGAGATAATCTTATACTACCTTTCACATGAACAGGTTTTGCCCACTGTCAAGTGAAAAGTCATGCCCGGTGCACACCTCTGGACTTCCCTAGACACCAAATTACGAAATTCCCCGATATGAATTTGTTTAAGAAGTACTTCAATAACATGTTTACCTTATATATTTCTTAACCTGCTTCTCATGTGTTGTGAGCCTTAAATTCCGCATGATTAATTGATGCACTTTCTAAATGCGTATAGCTGCATGATGCATTGCTTCATTATTTTTAAACAAAAACTGTGGATTGGACCAAACTGGAAAGCTTTAAGCCTTATCTAATTCCGTTTTTTGGTTCCTTGCGGTAGCAAAGGAACCTATGTAGTCACGTTGGCGTGTGTGTGTGTATGTGTGTGTGTGTGTGTGTGTGACACTTGCTTCGGTACGCTCTAACTCAATAAGGGAAGGTTGGATGGAACTTGGATTTGGTACAAAGATTTGTCATAAGAAGAAGGTGTGCCCTATCGTTTTTGGTGGAGGTCAAAGGTGATTTGGGGTCACCAGAGGTCAAAAACTAAAAACCTTCTCAACACAATATCTCTAGGTAGGAAACTTGGATAGATGTCACACTTGGTGTGTGGATGTGTTGTGGTGTAAGGATGAAATTGGATATGTTTAGTGAAGGTCAATAGGTCATCTGGGGTCACCAGGGGTCAAACATTGAAAAACGTTTTAACACAGTATTTTAAGGTAGAAAGGACAGATTTCAAATCAGTCTGTCTTTGGTTAAGGTCAAAGGTCATCAAGGTCACTGGAGGTCAACCTCTGGAAATGTAATTTAGAAAATCTTGTAAGCTAGATAAAGATAGGTTCCATACATTTTTTTATCTCACCTGGTTTTGCATGCTCACACACCCAAACACCTTAGAAATTTTGCCTTTATGTTCATTCAGTAGTGATTCCTTCGGGTTGTACACATATCTTGGATCATTTAAAGTTTTAAGAGGGCAATAACTGAAATCTGTAGATTTCACTAAGCACAGGTCACTCTGCATTAAACTGGTCTCTCTGCCAGTGGAAGCAATGCGTCGATTATATAGTATGTCTCTTTAATACTGCTGTGCCCTGTGGGATAACCTAATCCTCATTCTATTATCACACCCCATTAATCACTTGCTTTCTGCTTGACTGCTGAATAAACCCTGTTGTCTGTGTAGAGATAGCAAACAGGACAAACGGTAGATTGTTTTAAAGTAATAGCAAGTTTTATTTGAGAGCAGACCTACTTACCAGAGAAATACAAGGGGTGTTTTTCTCTCTCTGACCACATTATGTATTGTTTACTGGTGATAGTATCAAGTTTGATTACAAGCATAAATACATATGGAAATGAGGTAGTGTTTTTGAAGGATCACCAAGCATTATAAAAGTTGAATGTAAGTAAGGCCACAAAAATTTAATCATTGATTTCATGTAATATTAGTACTAAAATACCCCTTGTGAAGATGTTACAAACATTCAATATGAGCATTTGCTTAGCTCTATTTCGGAGACTGCCTGTACAGTTCTCTTATAATATTCAGCAAGGAACCACAGTGCCCATTGGGCTCTTGTTTCTTTTGATACGCAAGTCATTTGTTTATCTGTAACTGTTTTATGTAGACAAGTGTATGTATTTCAATTTAGAAATAAACTAATCGAAATGAAATGTGTGGATCTGACTCTTCTCACTCCTCCATCACATCCCTCTTAACACTTCCCAAGAGCATTACAGATTTAGCCCCCTTGAGACCTGGACAAACTTATCACGTCCTTGAAATCTTTGCTTGTTGAACAACTGACAAAAAGCCACATTGTAAGTGATCACATGGTCCAGTGAGCGCCTTTCGTTGTTTGCGGGTTTCGATTGTCAGAAATCGGCCAAGTGACAACATCGGCCAAGTTATAACGTCCACTTTTCAAGGGGAGGAATTCTCTAATGGTCGCAAATTGTATTCCTAAACTAACTGTGGCCATCTCGCGATTAACAAGCTTTGAAAATAGAAAAGAGCCTTACTGTCCTGAGTTGTATCCTGCAATGTCATTTGCCCAACCGAAAATTCAAAAATAAACATTCACTGATAAAGTGAAGATTAATGAGCCCAAAAAGGAATATCCGATGCCTGTCATCTTGGATTTGATACAAGATTTTTAAAAATCAACAAAAGCATTCATAAAACAGTCATTAATCTGAATTTTTGTATTTAAAAATCAAAGTACAAAATATTTGTTGCATTTAAGGCGTACCATGTGTTCCATTTTTGAGAAAGCTGAAATATTACTTGTAGTACATAACTCAATTTGGTTTAATGTAAAATTATTCGATACCGTAACATGGACTGCAACTTTCTTTTTAAACAAGCAACAGGCTTAATATTGTTGCTTCCATAAAATAGTAGGCTACCAATGAGTAGGAAAATATTCCAGGACAGTATCAATTTATCACACCTGAGAGTTGTTAAAAATATTAAAAAAAAATTAATTGATGCAATTTAAATTTCTGGTAAAAAGGTTAAAAATAACACTTTTTTACAAGTACATATAAAACCACGTACTTATATAACCACGTATCTAGTCCTACATATGTCCGGTTTTCAATTTCGTGTTTCGGTGTTTCCTCTCAAAAGAAATTCTGCAGTTTGTGGTTTCTCTATATATGTAACTTCTTCCTGCTTTCTTCATATGCGTCCCTTCTGGGATTCCCCAACTTCCAAAAGAAACGAAAGCAGTTCGTCTCAATTTCGCGTGTTGTCTTGGTTTCCTTCTCAGTTTCCATAGTGTTTCACATCTAAACCTCCTGTGGATACACTACGAATGTTGTACTGTTGTTTTGCTACAATGGGTGTAATGGGACTCTGTAGCTATTGCTATATTCTTTTTAATTTTTTTGCTTCTGAAAACTACTCGCTCATTTCAACATATTCAAGATCCAACTTTGTTTCCAATATATGACTGAGCAAGTAATATTCTCCACTGGCTAATCCTTAATTGCTCCGAGAACAATTAAAACGCATGCCATGTATATGTCCAATGCCATTTTATGCTAAATACCCACGATCGCTACACACTATCGTGTATTTAGCAATGGAGCTATGGTGTCGTGATGCAACTATTCGTCAATGATTGGTCAATCACATTTTACCCAAATGTTCGGTACTTTAAAACTTGCCCAACACCTTTTACCAACCCTTGGATTTTACCCAACTTTAATTTATCCAACAAATATGGGTAAATTGTCTACTTATTCGTTGGGCAACATTTGGCCCATATTGAACACTTTGGATTTGCCCAACGCTTGCTACCCAACTGTTTTAGAGTATACTGAAACTTTATTTTTTATTCCTGAGTTTGTTTTTAATGTTAGACCTTAGGCCGTAGGTTAACTATAGCCTAATTTAGGGTAACATTAGTGATAATAGCGACAGTAACAAGTGTACTGTAACATCAGGAACACTGCATGTACTAGTGGCTTTAAAAAGTATCAGTGTAGGATTGAATCGATACACCCAAAAGCATAGCCGGACGTGACATAACGTTGGCGCGTCCGAGAATTTATTCTAATTTGACGGCTTCTCAGCTCCTTTAAGATTTTGGATTTTTTGTATCAAAGCTTGAAACGGGTTTGTGCTTTTTTGCCTTTTCAGAAATCGAATGAAACCATTAGAAGACATCTGCATTTGCTAGGCAAACACTAATCAAAGCCTTGAAAATGAGAACATTGTGTTGTTGGGTTATTAAGGTAACCTAATTATTGTACATGTTTTCATTTAGACCAAATGAAAACGTACCCTCACGCACTAGCGTAGCCAGCGGGGGGGGCGGTGGGGGCAGGGGGCAGAGTACCCCCCCCCCCCACAGAAATTTTGGGGACGCGATGGGCGATGTTGAAAAAATGAAGGGGAGCCAAAACATTAAAAAAAAATAAAAAAAAAACGGCAAGAGGAGGGAGGGAATAGGGGGCATTTTTTTACAGTTTTTTTTTTTGGGGGGGGGGTTTCAGTCATTACGATAAAGTTTGCTGTCCCCGACGGCGACTAGTCTCCCCGATGGTTTACCTGTTTTTTGCTCTCAAGGGACAATTTCCCTAATAAGAACCCCAAATTTTCGGCGCGCTAGGCGCGCTGTAGATTCACTCCAGTTTTTTCAATACTTCCATTCCACATATCTAGAGAGTGTAAGTCCTCTCAACCTTACCAAGTAACTGGTAGGCAGAGTACACAGGTTATGCAGAGGTCGTAAATTTTATCCCCTATCACGAAGCCTAGTTGCTGTTCTCTTGTGTGTGTCATGCGATAGGTCAGATGGTGAGTCACTCACGGAGCATAGTTTGGCTATTTTATCGGGTGTTCCAGGTGGTTTCGACACAATGTATGTCATCCCCGATACGGTCTACAACCCCTACAGTTTCTATTTTTTTCTTTTTGTTCTTAATTATTACATAGGCTATGTTATTTTTGTAAGCCCACCAAAAAATTTCGCGCGTTTTGTGCGATTTGCAATTTCACGATTCAGACTCAAATGAACACTAACCCGGTTTTTAAAATATTAAGTAACATTGTGCTGCAATGACATGGGATAGTTAGGCTCCTTCATACCACCCCCTCGACATAGGGGCTGTCGGAACTTGTGGTCGCTGGCATGGCCCGCACCCTGTCGGGGATAACCTGTCGCCTTCTCATGGTCGGTTTAGTTACTTTGGCTTTCACAAGAGTTATTTCTGCGATAAAACCCAAAATGTTCGGTACGCTTTGCACACACTTCCTCAGTTCTGTTACCTAGAGCTAATACAGTACAAACCCTTCCCATCTTTTCATGTAAATTAATAAGTAGAATAAATGGATTAATGTTCATGTCGGGAATTTCATCTCATTTCGCTAAACTTAATTAATTATCTCTTTTGTCAGTCGTGCGGTACGGACTCGAAGAAGAAATTACAATATAATTTGTGTCTGATAGGGTCCAAATGCCGGGACAATCTATTGACCTATACAGGATTTAAATAAGTACAGATTCTTTTTAGTGTAGGCTAACCCCCAAAATTTTTTCCCCCTTTTCCACGGTTAAATCAGTGCGGAAATATCTTCCTCTAGCATATACAAACTTGATATCGTATATGGCTCGCAATGGCAGGTATAGTGCACAGGTTTTCTTCAAACCTCCCTCAACAACTCATCGACGGCATCCTGGCTATCGGGGCTTGGGTCGCTAACCACCCTGCCCCTCCCCCGTTCGGAGAGTGGCCCTTCGTCGGGCACATCCTGACGCCAAGCCTGGAGGGAAGACACATTTTTCCAGTTATGACTTGTATATGTGTAATGAAGCAATGAACTAAAAAATGGAAGCTGCATTTTTTAGAGAGCGGCAACTATTTTGGAGGGGCTGTCAATTTCACTAGGAGGACGTGTTGGCCCTATAAAACCCCCTGTGGAGAACACTGGAATCTAGTATAAAAAGAACAAAATATAGCACCATATTGCATCTAAGCTCTTCGAGACAGCAAAACATTCCAAAAGGGGAAGGTGACACCCAGGGAGACAGGCCCGTTGTCAGGGGGTTCAGCTGGTTCGCACTTAGTCCCGCCCATACCTAATTTTTCTTTTTATTTATTTTTTTATTTAAATGGAGTTTTGGCGTTTTTCAGGGCAAAATGTCGATTCCGCTGGTTTAGCCAAATAAATGTAAGCCTTATGAGTAGCTGTTTTGTTCCAGTGCGACACAATTCCCTAGGGCCCCATTGACTCGTACCGAGAAACCCTCTTACAGTCACACACTAACCCTGCTAACTCTCGAGGGAATAAGGAAAACATTGATACAAGATTGAAAATGTCCAAAAATTCCAACGTAGGTGTTCACCAGATCGCTCAATTTTGATGTAAAATTGCAAAATCTCCTTGGGGCAGGAGGGGGAGAACCACACCCTCTCCCCGTTCGGTCGCTCGGCTCCTCACTTGGGCGCTTCGCTCCCTCAAGAAAATGCCACACCCCAGTGGCGGCGATGAAAAATGAAAAAGTTTGGGCTAAAGGTATGTTCAGCTCCTCAATATTTGCTCCAATTAAGAAGCGGGGAGAATTTCGAAGTTGGGCTGAACATAGTCTTGCTTAAAACACTCGGGAAGTGCCGTTTCCGGCCATCTGAGGGGTTTGTAAAACCAAAAATTTCCTGGTACGCTCCGCGCCAATCGATGTTAGAGCTCCGCTTAGAAACATGTATTAACATTTTTCATAGATTGATTTTTTTTTTTTTTTGCATTAATTGAGATATATCAGAAATGAGATCCATATTTCTAGGCTGGGAACATGCAGCATAAAACGCCGTTTCCTGCCATCTGAGGGGTTTCTAAAACCAAAAATTTTCTTGTACGCTCCGCGCCAACTAATGGTGGCGCTCCGCTTAGATAGTACTGTCGGTCAAGATTGGGGACGATGAGTCGACTTTGCCCCCCACAAGAAAATCCTGGCTACGCCCCTGCCCTCACGGAAGGGTAACCCTAACTAAAGGTCTTGTTTGATGTCAGCTGACGATAGAAGTTGGTTGATGAAACAGTTTCGACAAAATTATTTGTTGGAAAATGCAACCTATCAAACTTATTCTGAAATCAATGACTAAAGGTACGAATTTATTTCAAAGTAGTTTACCCCTTTTCTAACCAGCTATTTTCAAACCAGAGTGTTTTCTGAATCCATAACGCTGTAACAACACTTTTGACTACGGATCTACTTTCTTTTTTCTATATTGCTACTTCACAAGAATGAGTTCAAAACTATAATACAAAAATGGAATGAGGTCTCCATGATACATGAATGTTCCTTTTCAAATAATGGTTTCATGTACCATATCTTCACACTCAAATGTTACAGTGCAATATCACGTTTAAAAATGATTTCGTTTTCCCAGTTGACCTTTGAAAAACACCATCAGGAATAGGGACCATCATCTCACCATAATGTGCATCCACACACTGAATGTGAAGTATATTAAAGTTTTCAACGTTGAGATGTGTTTGACACACAACACGTTTGATTCACAATTTGACCTCCAGTGACCTTAGATGAGCTTTCATTTCGATTAAAGCCATAGACAGATAGACCTCAGACAGACAGACTGGCAGACTATCCCGAGACAGCGCATTAACAAGGTTTTCAGACATTGACCCCGCACACCCCAGATGGCCTTTGACTTCCACCAAAAAATAGAGACCACCTTCTGACCAAGACTCCAAATATGAAATCTATATCAAAGTTTCAAGGTTTCTATCTTAAGACATGGCGTTAACAAGAGTTTCAGACTTTGACCACCAACGATCCCAGATGACCTTTGACCCCCACCAAAAACAACAGGGACCATTTTCTGATCAAGACATCCACATACCCAAACATGAACTCTGTTCAAGTTTCTTATCTTGAGATACTGCATTTACAAGATTTTCAGACTTTGGCCCATGGTGAGCCCGAGGCGATCTTTGGCCCCCACTAAAAACAATAGGGACTATTTTCTGATCTTAAGACATCCACATATCACATATGATCTCTATACAAGTTTCCCATCTTGAGTTATTGCATTAAGGAATTTTTCACTTGAAAAATTCGTTTAAATATTTCGGAGAAGTTTCATTTTCCTTCTTTTGTCTTATTGAAATGTAAAATGGTACCAAAGCTTATAAATTTCTTAATAACAATCATCAGGCGGTGTGATATATTAGGATTTCTTAAAGGGGAAGTGAGCAATAGTTTAATTTTTTTATATGTGAAACAGGAACCAAATCACCACAGTATGGTAAAACTCATTAAAATCGGATATGTGTTTCACGAGATATCTGTAAATGATGTCATTAGATTTGTGTTTCAAAGTGAGCTTGAGGGCAGCGCGGAGATGATGTCACTTCGATCCACAAACCGATAACGATTTTGTTTCCTTTTGTTTGTTTTTTTTTTTTTAGACTGTTGTGTTAACTTTAAAGGTTATATGAGTAGGACCTCCCCTTGCAGAACGCAACCATTTGAGGAAAACAAAGTCGATAAAAATTGTCATGCTACTCTTTGCAGTCACAATTTTATAATGTGTGATTGTTTAGGGACCTTGGTTGTAAGTTTAAAGACAAAAGGCTGTTCATTTAAGTAATGATATGATGTCTTATATGTTTGATTCAAGTTCAATTTTAGTTGAAAATACGCTGGTCAAATCTTGAGAAACACACATGGGATTTTCAGTGCAAATTTTACCAAAATGTTAAGAATGAGTGTCCCTCTAACCAATCAAAACTCGGTGTGATCTTCAACTCTTACAGATTGATGTTCTTGTGTGACCAACAAATAAATTTACGCCGACTTTAAGTTCGACAGGAGTTACTTTAGTTGGACATGACATTTGCAATCCGAATTGCAACTGCTTTGTTCGGCAAAAATTGTCCACATTTGTCCACATAACAGTAATTTTACCGTGGACTGCCGGCAGTACAATGAAATATTTCGGGAAAATTATTCCACACGTTTCTTGCTAAGCAAACACAGACAAGTAACAAAAACATAGGGGGGGGGGGGACAGGACCGAATCAATCTTCTTTGGTCAATTTTGTACTTTGACTACGAACCTGGTTAAATATCAAGCCCATATGCCCTTATTTTTACGCTTGTGGTCGAGTGAATGTTCACACTGTTGTATCCATTTGTATTTACCACAGTGGTGGCACGTTCCCTTCCATTCTGGACCATAAAGATCAAACTTTTTTGATTCTTTCGGTGAACCTCGTCTCTCAAAGTACTGATCCACAATAGAACATATGACATCATCTGAAAGATGATTTTGATAATGTCCCTTAAAGGAATGCTCTCGAACTACTCCTAATCCTTTCCATTTAAAATATTCTAAATATGCCGTGTCGTTTTTTCTAAGTACACCAAATAATCTCGCAGACTCTTTACAGAACTGAATTGATTTACATGAATAAAAGAACCTGGTGGGGCCAGTTTGATGTAATTTTCAACTCGAGGCCCGATCACAATAGGAACAGTTCCAATAACTAAGGCGTGCCACAATTTCTCAGTTATATAATCTTCACAGCAACAATTGTCTAACGCGAGGAAAAATTTGTAGCTCCTGATTTTCTTGTCAACTTCGATACTGCAAGTTTCATTCCATTTGTCACCACACACAGACATATTTCCACATTTTCCAAAAGTATCAATTTTTATCAAACGCTGAAGATCGTGTACAAACTTTGTCCTATCCCATTGCAAAGTTTCACAATGGCTGCATATCCAAATGATCGAATTTTTCTTTTCGGTAAGAAGTTGTGTTAAGTTTACAACAGGATTTGAATTCTCATTCCTAAATGGTTCAAAATACCCATATGGTGAATGAATATCTGCACGAGTATGATAAGTGTTAGATATATTGTAAGTGTCATTTCGGAAGTAAAACGGCATCATAAATCCACGGGCGTACATAGGACTTTCTTCACTTTGAAACACCCACATTTGACCAGGTGATCTGTAGAAGCGAAGTTTCAGCCAAATGTCCAAATTAAGATACTGAGCAACGAATGAAAACAACACTATATGCGCCTCTTGGATTGCTTTCGTCTTGTCTACATGATCAAGAAGGGTTTTGGTATTCTTTATAGTTGAACAAGAAATTTCAGCTGGTAACTTCCGTTATACTGTGGCCCAACGTCCACAAAGTCCTAGAGCACTTATTTTGAGACACTCATCTGCACCAGTGTTATGAGGGCAGTGCAATGGCTTAGTCCTACTTTGGCAGAGAGTCTTGCTACCTTTATGGATTGGATTTACATGTATGTCTTGATTTTCCAACCACGTCTGGAAATTAATATCAAAAGGATCATGATCAGAGATAATGCTTTCAAAATAGTGCATTTCCTCTAAGGTATCGCTAATCTTGAAAGTCGGATATTTATAGGAAACGTCCCATGTAACATCTTCTTTAATAATGTAACAAACTAATAACATCACTACAACAACGGTAATAAACGATATGTGGCAAAGTTTAGAGTTACTCCGGATTTTCATTTTGAAAGGAATATTAGTTGATCCCGTATTAACGTTTTAAAAATTCTGTCCAAAAAAACCTGACTGGAAGATGATATCCGACGTAAAAGATTCATATTATTACAGCTCGATGTGCCCTTGGTTGTTCAATACATGCTTTTGTACGGAGTTTGGTTTAGCAAAACAGACACCTACTGTCGTATGTTAGTGTTAAGTTAGTAAAGTAATATCACAAGGTATTTCCCAGTCAATTGAGATTATCCAGCCGTGAACTATTCCATTATGAGACATGGAATTGTAGGTAGTAATGTAAACACCAGCTTTCTGCAAATAACATTGATATAAGACTGAATCCTTTGTGCCTAAATTGAATGAAATAATGTGGCTTCGTACTGTACTTGTACTAAAGAGAAGAAACGTATTCCCTTACAGAAACGCCAGAAACCATAGAGGGGTGAATTAAGGTTGTGAGATTCCTTTGTCTCGGGGAGTACCTTTAACATATGATAGAACATTTTCATAACGACGTGGCATAACAATCCAGTGCTCCACAACTGATACAAAATGGCGGACAAAGCCAAATTATATCAGGAAATGAGATGAGACATTAACCCAATGTAAAACCTAACCATAACGGTCAGGGTCAAAGTATAATTGAGTTAGTTGATAATTTTGTGGCAATGTTCATTACTACAAACAACACACAGGAATACTTCATTAACACTTCGACGTGTTTATGTGTAATCTTTGTAACGTGAAGGTATAAGGTTGGTTTGCTTTAATAACACATTGAAGGCACGGTCAAATCTCACCCCAAACTACAGTTTTTGTCGCAGTATACATAAATCCCCAAATGGCACAGCTGTTTGATTGACAGGACTTTAAAAATGGAGAACACTGTTGTTGATATTTCACAGAATAAGCCCACTGTACTTGTGAGTATTCTGAACACACAGAGTCACCCACCCTGAAGCAATAAACTGAGATTGTGTCTGGATGAGAATGAGTTTTAGGGCCGGGGGGGGGGAGTAAGTTGATCTTTAGTTGCGGTGCCTGCCACGCAGGCAGCCGCAACTACAGAAGTCGACACAAGGGCCAAAAATTAGGAATTACCGCTATCTCCTCCGAGACGGGCGGTTCCATGGGTATGTGATGTTGTGTAACTTGTAGGGAATGTTGTTTTGTATTGTATATCATTTTTTGAAGGTCGTTTACCTTTGGTAAGGGTATTAAAAATAATTTTGATTAAAAAATCGCCTGGGCGATGTCAATTTTTAGACCAAGGACCAGAGAGGTGTGTTATCAAGAACTTGTTTGTTATTGGTTGACAATGTGTTTTGCAGGGAGTTCAAGGAACATATCCTAACAGTGACGTTGTACGTATATGGTAGGTACCATACGGAATTGCAGATATGACGATATGAAGCATGGCGTAGGTAGTAAGGCACTTCTATGTATGATATGTTCTATAGTGCAAAAGGAATACAGGACAGTGCGTCGTTGTGCATTTTATGGGTCTAGTTATATGGTGTATGTTGTCACTGTTGAGAGAATTTGGTGGGATAGAATTAGACTGAATAACACTGGTTATGTAAACTGTTGGTCTAAAGAAGTGAGGCAAGGATAGGTAAGTTTTTTTGGTTAAGTATTAAAGAAAGTGGGGGAGGGGGGGGGGGGTAGTTGAACGAAAATTGGTACAGTTTTGTTTCTGATTCGGTAGGGTGTTGGGTGTATGTTTATCGTAAGCCTAGTCCTGAGAAAAAGACTGTGGTCGTTCGCTATACTCACTGCCCAGCCAACATGCCCAACTGGGTTTCAGCTGGGCTACTTGCTGGTCCCCAGCTGGGACCCGTTCGTGTTTGTCAGGTGTTCCCACGTGGGGCCCAACTGGGCTAGTCTTTCCCAGCTGAAGCCCAGCTGAGCCCCGCATAAATAACTGAAGCCTAGCTGGGCTTCAGCTGGGAAAGGCTAGCCCAGCTGGGCCCCTCGTGGGAACACCTGACAAACACGAATGGGTCCCACTGGAGCCTAGCAAGTAGCCCAGCTGAAACCCAGTTGGGGCCCAGCTGGGTATACACATATATATAGGAAGCAATTATGCGACCGTCCATACATAGTCCTTTACTGAGGCTTAAGTGAGGACTAGGCCAAGCCTAACGTGAATCCAGTGTCCGCATTCCGCCATCGGTACATTTCGCCACAGGTTTTGCACCTTTCCGCTATGGGGGAAAGGTGCGAAACCTATGGCGGAAAGGCACCTATTCTACCATCCACACAATAATGTGCTCATTCCGCCATAGAAAAAGTGCCTTTCCACCATAGACATATTTCTAAATAGCAATTACAAAGGATTGTGGGATAGAGTTTTGGTATTTTTCATTTTTGTCAATGGCATTTTACTGTGGTGAAAATTGACGTACACGCAAAACGTATCCCAGAATTCATTGTAATTGCTATTTGGAAATAGGTCTATGGCGGAATGGCACTTTTCGTATGGCGGAATGAGCACATTTCCTGTGGCGGAAAGTACCGATGGCGGAATGGCACGGACCCCGCCTAACGTTAAGCTTATACTGTGCCATGTTTCGGTAAGTGTGGTAGTAGGAACAGTGTTAGTATTGTTATATAGGCCTAGGCTCATAGTAGAAACATAAGTAGCCATAGGCCTACTAAGTAATAAGGATAATGCCTAAAAAAGACAAATGTATATGTACGGGATACGAGAAAAAGGTCTAGAGAAAGACAGCTGAGTGAAAAAAGTGGTTTAAATGTTTCTGTCAATGATATAGATGACAAAATTGAGAAAGGTAAAGTTGTTGTAAATGATGATGTCGTTTTTGTAGATTCATATATATCATCAGGCACTTTCCAGTTTTGTCACTGATAATGTTTGGAGAGGAAAAGCATTGAGAAAATTGGATTCACTGTTTTTAGTTGCGGTGCCTGCCACGAAGGCAGCCGCAACTACTGTATACTAGTCGACACAAGAGCTGAAAATTACTGCTATCGTGGGCGGTGTCTATTTTGTTATTTGTTGACAATATGTTTTGCAGGGATTTCAAGGAACATATCCTAACATTGACGCTGTACGTAAAATGGTAGGTACCATACGTACGTCGTTTCGGGTTATATGCAGAATTGCGGATATGACGATTTGATGCATGGTATAGGTAATAAGGCGCTTCTATGTGTATTATGTTCTGTGGTTAAAAGGGAATAGGACTGTGCCTCGTATTATGCATGTAGTATTGTATGGGCCGCTTTATAAAGTGTTGTCACTGTTGAGTGCATGCGGCGGGATGATTAACATAACATAACATAACATAACATAACATAACATAACATAACATAACATAACATAACATAACATAACATAACATAACATAACATAACATAACATAACATAACATAACATAACATAACATAACATAACATAACATAACATAACATAACATAACATAACATAACATAACATAACATAACATAACATAACATAACATAACATAACATAACATAACAGGTTTTAGGGCAAAAGAGGGTCAAGGCCCCATAAGATGCCCTGAAATCCAAGCCCTAATCAAAAGTCAAACCACCAAAGCTTGACAACAGCCCCAAACAATCAGATTCTACCACAGCCATGGAAAAACTTGTCAATGTTAACCAGGCTTAAAGCAGTGAACTGACGGGGAGTTAACTACCCAATCTGGTAGACAACTCGATCCACTCGTTGACAACTCTATGGGAGAAACTAAACTTACTAATGCCAAAACTTGCAAAAGGCTTTTCCAACTTTTTGCAATGCCACTCACCCGAGAATAACTATGAACCCTTAAATAACTACAAGTCAGAAGGGGATTCCTTTCACAAAGAAACTTGTAAACCTGGAGCATGTCCCCCCTAATCCTTCTCAGCTCCAAAGTGGTAAGCTCAAGATGGTCAAGCCTAGTATGATAAGGTAAATTTCTCACCTCAGGTATAAGGCGAGTGGCTCTCCTCTCAACTTGCTCTAAAAGAAACTTGTCCTTTTCATAGGAGGGGCTCCAAGCCTGAGCTGCATAGTCAAGATGGGGTCTTACCAACTGCTTATACAAATTAAGTACAACATCCTTACTAAAATTGATGAAATTTCTCTTGATCAATGCAAGCACTCTATTAGCCTTTGCAGCAGTGGCTGCACACTGCCTTAATGAATTGAAATCCCCAGTAATTACAAAACCCAGATCTTTCTCAAAGGTGACATTACTTAAAACACTACCATCCATGTTATAATCATAGCCAAAACTTTTGGGACCAAAATAGAGGACCTTGCACTTATCTGCATTAAAAGACATTTGCCAGGTCTGAGACCAGGAAAATAACCTATCCAGAACTTTTCTGCAGCAGTAAGGCATCATCCAAAATGCTAATCTTCCTATAAACCTTAGTTTCATCAGCAAACTTACTTATACGAGATGTAAGAGAACTATCAATATCATTGAGGAAAATTAAGAAAAGAAGTGGGTCAAGGACAGAACCCTGCATGGTACTCCACTTGCGACTGCTTTCCAAGAGGAGAAGTTACCATTGACAACAACTCTCTGAGATTTACCATGAGGGCACGAATTTATCCAATCAGCACAATTGTCCTGAACCCCTAACCTATGCAGCTTATCTATTAGCCTACCTAATGGAACTTTATCACAAGCCTTTGAAAAGTTAAGCAAAGTGACATCAACGCCATACCCAGAATCAAGAGATGAAGAGACATCTTCTAGAAAGCTCAGTAAATTAGTAACACAAGATCTGCTTGGCAGAAAACCATGCTGTGGCAGCTTAAGTAACTCATTATCTAAAAGATACTTAAGTAAACTATCCTTAATTAAAGATTGCATAACTTTGCACACAACACTGGTTAAACTGACAGGCCTGTAACTGCAAGGATTACTTCGATCCCCCTTCTTAAAAATTGGAGTAACATTTGCTTACCCGCCAGTCTTTAGGAACAAAACTCGAATTCAGACACTTCTGAAAAATGATGGAAAGAGGAACTGACAAAATCTCAGAGCATTCACATAAAATGGCTGGGTGGACCCCATCTGGCCCAGGGGCCTTTTTACCTTTCAAATTCTTTAACTTTTTACAAACTTCTTCCTCCGACAAAATGACATAACTGATTGAAGAAGAGACATCAGAATCCCCAACAAAGATGATTCCTCAGTAAAAACAGATACAAAACAGTCATTTAACAAGTTAGCCATATCCTGATGGTCACTAACCAAAGTATTATCATTACCTTTGAGAGGCCCCACACCCTCCTTAAGTTTCTGCTTAGACCTCACATATGCATGGAAAGTTTTGGGGTTTATCTTAACCTCCTTGGCCAACTGCTTTTCAAACCTAGTTTTAGTTCCACTAACCAAATTTTTAAATAAGAGTTCCTGCTTCTTGTAAGCAGCTAAGTTACCTGGGCTTTTACTGGCCCTATAGCGACGCCAACACTTACGTTTCTTCCTAGTTGCTCTAAAAACTTCTCTAGGAATCCAAATACGCCTATTTTCAACCACAGATTTCTTAAGTGGGAAACAAAACTTTGTTGTGTCAGAAACACTCCGCGCCTCAGCAGGGCCCAAGTGAGACAAACGTGCCGCCCAATCTATGGTTAAAAAGCTCCTTAGCACGAGTAAACAAATCAAGGCAAGGCAAGTGGGAAACAGATCATGCTGGGTACAGAAATCATCAGTCACAACCTCTAGAAAATCCCTCCCATGTAACCCACTAGTTCAGGAATGCCAATCATTATCAGGAAAGTTAAAATCCCCAAACACAACAGCCTTTTTGGAAGAAATTTTCCTAAACATTTGGAACAAACTCTGATTGTTCTCAGCGCAAGAATTTGGTGAACGGTAAACAATACCGACAAGCAAGGGGGTGCCATACTCATGCTAAAGCTAAGTTCACACCACATGCAGTTAGAGAACCCACAGGAAAACTTGCTGGTGACTTCAACACAATTTATACTGTCCTTGACAAACACTAAAACCCCTCCACCCCTACAACCGACAGTATCAATCCTATCTTGCCTGAAAATTTTGTACCCGGAACCTGAATTTCAGAGTTGCTTACCTCACTATTCAATTCAATTCAATTCATATTTATTTTTCATATGTTTTTCAAAAAAAGTTACAATGTAATCATAATGTGATATTACAAACAACATATGAAGGACACTAGGAAAACAGAGGGAAACTGTTATCAAAGCTAGTGACCATGTAAAGAAATATATATATAGATATATATATATGTATGTATGTATGTATATATATATATATATATATATATATATCACCCGGTCTCCGGGCTTCAATCACCCGGTCTCCGGGCTTATCGGTGCGATCAGAGTCGAAAAAGGACGAGGCGTCCACTGCTCTGTATAGCGCCCCCTCAGTGAGAGATTGTCATCTTTCTGTGATGAGAACAGCCAAGACCGGCTTCATAGCCTAATTGGTTAAGGCACCTGCACGTAAAGCAGGAGGTCTGGGTTCGAGTCCCAGTGGAGGTGGTCAATTTTTCGCTAAGGTTGATTTCATTTTTTCTTTTATATATATATATATATATATATATATATATATATATAACGCTAATTCCCACCTTAGGGGGAAATTGTTATATCTGCGCGTACGTAGGGCGAAAAAATAACAATGAAATACATAAGAAAAAGACTTCGCCCTAACGTCTAAAAATATAAACAACGTTATTTCAATGGCCAGCCATCCGTTCGTGTTAACAGCTAGGGGTCCGTAAATTTGACAACTTTGAAGTAATTGCATCTTCTTTGTAAATCTAGGAGGGCGCCCTTGTCCGTTTACGTATTCCTATAGAAAAAGTGTGTAGAAACGTTACGGCGAAACTTATATTTCGCCCCAAAAATTTTTTCCCCTTAAGGTCGACTTTTCAACAACAACTTTCCCCCTAAGTGCGGAATTAGTGAAATATATATATATATATATATATATATATATATATATATATATATATATATATATATATATATATATATATATATATATATATATATATATATATATATATATAAACAAAACGAGAACTAGTGCTGTTCCAAAAAATTAGGCGCCTGCTCAGGAGGTGAATTGCGAGTTGCTTCATCTGTTATTTGAACAAAGGCCAAACCAACTTGGCTTCATGACTCAGTGGTAAAAGCGTCCGCACTAGAAAGCGGGAGGTCCCGAGTTCGAATCCCGGTGGAGTCAACATCGTTTTTTCACCTCAGCCAGATTTTCCAGCTTTACGAATTTGATTTATATATTCCACGCAGTTGTCGTCAGCGTTTATTTTCACTTCATCTCTGCTTTCACAGGTGTCTGTATCTCTTCGGAGATCCGCTGGCGAATAAACAATTGTGTTCAACTGGATGGCATCAACTCTGATATCTGGTTGGGCTTGTGTCAAACGAGAACTAGTGCTGTTCCAAGAAATTAGGAGCCTGCTCAGGAGGTGAATTGCGAGTTGCTGCATCTGTTATTTGAACAAAGGCCAAACCAACTTGGCTTCATGACTCAGTGGTTATAGCGTCCACACTAGAAAGCGGGAGGTCCCGAGTTCGAATCCCGGTGGAGTCAACATCGTTTTTTCACCTCAGCCAGATTTTCCAGCTTTACCAATTTGATTTATATATATGTATATATATATATATATATATATATATATATATATATATATATATATATATATATATATATATATATATATATATATATATATATATATATATATATATATATATATATATATATATATATATATATATATATATATATATATATATATATATATATATATATATATATATATATATATAGTAGGTCGAAGTTGGTAGTTCGAAGTTAGAGTGTGTAGGTCGAAAGTGTTATAGTATCGAATTCATTACTATAACACTTTCGACCTATATATATATATATATATATATATATATATATATATATACATATATATATATATATATATAAGGTCGAAATGCTGCGGAGCACTGTGGAATGTGTAGGTCGAAAAGAGGTAGTAAAAAGTGCTTAAAATTTTGCGGAAAACTCCACGACGTTTCGGGTATAAACCCTTCATCAGGTGGCAAAAACCAAACTGAACAACTAACAGTAACAATTGGACACGACACCCATCAAATCCGAAGCGATCGCTTTAAAGACAGAACCGGACGAAAGTGATAGTCAGAAAACATGAGTGCGAAGGATAAAACACGAATCAAAAAAAGAAAGAAAAAGAGCGTCCTGGAGGAAAAAGTGCACGTAAAAATCGAACATGGTCGGAAAAAAGGGGAAAAAGTAGACAAAAACTAGGATCGGCAAAAAAAATAAGGCCTACACAGTAAAAAACGAGCACGAACGGGTAAGTTTAAAAGGAGTAAAAACTGGTTCAAAAAAGCGTTGAATATTACAAAAGGTCAATTCTAACGTTAAGGCCGTGTGGAGCGAGAGTACCTAGCCTCATGATCAGTCGGTTTTCAGCACTAAGGCGGTCACGATCGGAGCCTCGGCACATTACAGCTGCCGTAACGGTAAAATGCTGTATTGAACAAGGTGAAGGGGGATTGAAATGTGCAGCCACCGGGTATCCATGGAGATTCTGTTTGATGGACCTAAGGTGCTCGGTGACTCGATCCGCGAGGCGGCGCTTGGTCTCTCCCACATACAACGAGTTACATCTCCCACAAGCTAAAATATAAACTACATTAGAGGAAATGCAGGAGAATCTTTGTTTGACAATGAAGCTATTGCCGTTGGGGCCTGAAATGTTGACGAGGTCGTGTTTGCCAACAACTGGGCATGTATTACACCTCGGACGATTACAGGGAAAGGTACCAGGGGTGTCGTACAAAGAATTGAGTGGGTGGGAAGCCCGAACTAAATGGTTGGCTAAATTTTTCTCAACTCTAAAAGCAGTAATGGGGGGTTCCGGGAAAACATCACGGGTTGAAGGGTCTTGTCGGAGCGACTCTACATTTTTGTAGATGGCACGTAAAATAGGACGGACCGAAGGGTGATATGAAATAACCAAAGGAATACGTAGATTTGAACCAGATTTGTTCTTTTTCTCCAAGGCTTCCTCTCTGCTGGTTCCTTGAATTCTGCGCAGGGCATTAGAGAGGATTTTGGCAGGGTACTGGCGTTTTTCAAAAAAGGATAAAATTTCTTCAGAGGCTGTGGAGAAGTCAGAATCCTCCGAACATATTCGCCTGGCTCGTAGGAGCTGGGAATAAGGGATAGATTTAGTACAGGATTTGGGATGGTTAGAAGGGTACAATAGGTAGTTATGCGAGTCGGTTGGCTTAAAGTGTAAGTTAGAGGTAATTGTACGGTTGTTAATGGACAGTTTAAGGTCGAGAAAAACAACAGATGAGTCCGAGATACAATGGGTGAATTTCAAAAAGGGGCAAAAGGAATTAACAAAGTCGATAAAGGTTTCTAAAACACCCCGGGATCCAGTGGCAACTCCTACAATATCATCAATATACCTTTTGTAAAGTATAGGTCGGGGCCCGGTATACTGAGAAAATAGTTGTTCTTCAAAGTGACCCATGGTCAAACAGGCAACAGAAGGACCCATTTTGGTTCCCATAGCCACTCCTTTAACTTGGCGGAAAAAACGCCCATTAAACTGAAAACAATTTTGTGTGAGAACAAGTTCCGTCAGACGTAGGAAGGTGTCAGTCGGTATTAGGGGATCACGCCGTTTGTCTAGGTAGTAACGGATAGCTGTTAAGGCAGCATCAGGAGGAATGGACGTGTAGAGGCTGGACACATCCATGGTGAATAAAAGACGTTCACCACAATCTTCAGGAAACTCAAAGTCACGAGTAAGTCTCAAGAAATGTGGTGTGTCTTGAACAAACGACGGCAGGGCTGAAACCAAAGGGGAGAGCACGGAATCTACATACTCAGAAATAAGTACAGTGGGGTAGCTGTGTGAAGAAACGATAGGTCTACCAGGGTTGTTTGCTTTGTGGATTTTGGGAAGTAGGTAGAAATTGGAAATCTGTGGGCAAGGGTGAAGTAGAGAAGTAGCGTTTTTGGGTAGTTGGTTATTGTCCATGAGTTGGGTTAATGTGTTCTTAACTAACCTTTGGCAATCAGGAGTGGGGTCAGTGGGAAGTTCTGAATAAGCACTTTGGTCGGATAGCTGTTTGTTGGCCTCAGCAATATACAAGTCCTTTCGCCAGACTACAACAGCTCCACCCTTGTCTGCTGGTTTGATGATGATGTCCCTGTTACTTTTAAGGGATAAAATGGCATCTCGTTCCTCATGTAACGCTCGCCGTCGTCCTCCAACTGCGTTTCCAATCGCAGTAGAGTATAACAAAAGCACACACACACAAAGATGAAGACAGGTCGAGTATTGATTCTCAATCAATTTTATTTAGCAATTGTACATCCCGATTTGGTTTGATTGGTGAGCCATCATTGTGAGTAAGCGCAACTCGTACAATCACTTACTTTTACTTTTACGACCTAATTAAACTTAGTGACATGTGACAGTTTAAGCTACTCTTGAACTTACTCACTGGTCATATCTACTCGTGAGCACCCCTACCTATGAGTCCCCCTACTCGTGAGCACTACTACTTGTGAGCTCCACCTGCTCGCGAACACTGCTACTCGTGAGCACTACCTGTTTGTGAGCACTACCTGCTGGTGAGCTCTACCCGCTCGTGAGAGTTACTCATAGCCACTATGACTTACGAGCACTGATCACCCGTAAGAATCCCTTGTTAAAGCTCCCCTTAATTATAAACCTCACTCAAGAAAATGGATGAAATCTAGATGGTCTCAGCAGGGGACATACTGACTTAAACAAGTCTAAATCATAGCTCTGCCCGGGCCGTTTTACTCTTAAACCACTCGAATGAACTAATTATCTGTCCCAGAAAAGTGCATTCAGCCTAAATGATCCGTCTATTTCTCTTATCACTTTTACTTATGCCGGCCGCTTCACACTGACCGGAACCATTGAGCTACTATTAAATTTCCCCAGCTTAGGGTTCAATGCTGATGTAATTTCAAAGATTCAGGTCACCGACAGTAACTTAAGACCCGTTAACTGTCTATATAGATTGCTAATTACTTGTAAGGTTACTCTTAGGCCAGAAGATTATACACACTGACTTTTACGGAATAATTTCGTCCCAACGGTCTCAAGGTAACGACACCGTTGTGTAGAAGCTTAATAGTGAATTATGTACAAATCTCAATACCCAGGCCTACGAAGCAATGAGCTAACGGTACATTGATTATCACACGTCATATACAATCGACGACTTTATAATTGCCTTACTTCACTTAACGATCGCTTCACTCTTCTATAGTGGGCCTAAAATAATTAACTGTCACTCTATTAATTGATTACTCTTAAGAATTACGACTTAAACTCACGTTACTTTTTGAACCGAGGGAGTACAACGTCTCTTCCTTTAGCGCTTGCCTGTCTGCTTCCGCTCGCTATCAACCCACGAGGCTAAGTGTGAGCCGGCGGGAATCTACACACGTGATATCCGGCCCGCACGGGTAACAATAGAAACATGGCACTAGGTCGTGACAAGTCACACGATAACAGCTAATTAGAATTACGCAGGTCAGGGGTCAACTTGCTTCATGTGACAGATTAAAGGTACCGTGCAAGGAGGGCGCTTACCTTGCGTTTTCGCTACACTCAGGACAAAGGTTACGCAGTGGGGTCATTTTAGGGGGAAGGAGATTGTTGACATCTTTGTTAATTGCATTGATTACATTATCAAGGGTGGGATTTTCTCCTGGCTTGGGCGTCCAGGAGGAACGGACAGAGTTGGCGGGGTTGGGAACTTCCTCTGAGGGGGTGTCGTCCTGATGGTCTGTTATCCCGAAATGGTAGCGAAGGCGGAGTTTCCTACAGAAAACCGAAACGTCTCTGCATATGGAAAACTCATCAGGAAGAGGGTTCAGTGGTACGAAGTTGAGGCCTTTCGCTAAAACTGAGCGTTCAGAGGACGAGAGTTTCAGATCGGGAGGAATGGTGACTACAAGCTTGGTGTCTGGCTGGTTGTTTATGTTAGTTTCGGTTTGGGTGGGCGGGGATTTGGGCAACAGGCTAGCCAAGGTCTTGGATTTGGAGTCTTGTAAGAAATTACATTACATTCTTTACATTATATATATATATATATATATATATATATATATATATATATATATATATATATATATATATATATATATATATATAATCCGCTCACATACAACAATCTTCACAACAAATAATTAAGTTGATCCCGATCTTTAGTTTCAGCTTCTTCAACGTTTAATTCAGCCATAAAGCAGGTCAAATCAAAGCTACAATAATCTAAATCAGCTAAAAATACAACCTAATGTAGCCAGAAATACTTACAAAATTAACTTTCTAGCGAGAGCCTAACGTTAGGCTTAACGTTACACAGTAGGCTAGGCCTAGTCAGTTTACAAGTAGCCCACACTCAGGGCCTAACTCTAGGCCTAGCCTAGGCCACACAAAACAGACAGGACTTAGGAAGCGAAAATTTGGATGACGATAACAAACAGAATAAGTGGAAAATGAAGAAGAAATAAACAATGGAACACTCCACTAATACAATACAAACTAGACTTTAGAGAACAGGACACAGGGTGAGAGACGCTACCACAGACCAAGGTGGTTAGGCTAAAGGAAGAATGCACACTAAGGCTACGATAGGATACAAACACAAAATACAAATAGGCTACCTGACCTAAGTGATAGCTGGAAAAAACGATGAAAAAGTCCAACACAACAAATTACAAACAACAAGTGACAACACAGCAAGAAAAACGAAATGAATTAAGACAGAACTAAGAGAAAACAGTACAAATAAATGAAAGCAAACTTCGAAAAATCCTGCGAAATACGAGTAGGAAGCTGCCATTCTAATCTAGAATCTAGAATTTAGAAAGGCAGCTCCCTGATTGTAGAAACATTGTTTAAGTACTGTTTTGGTTTTAAAGAAGTGAGCCCAGGACAGGTAGCCTAAGTTTTCTAGTCAAGTATAAAGAATGTGGAGGTGGTACTTGAACGGAAATTGGTAAAATTCGTTGTTTTAACTTGTTTCGGACTCGGTAGGGTGTGGGGTCTGACGTTCCTTGGTCAAAATTCCAGTTGAACCCAGTTAAACTGAATACAACTGGATCCAGTTAGAACCCAGTTTGAAACCACCTGAAAACCAGTTAAACCCAGTTAATCTAATATGGGAATTGGAACAAATTCAACTGGGTTGAATGTAGTCAATCCAGTTGAAAGCTGGTAACAGAGTTCAAACGAAGTTGGTCCAGTATACGGGATTTGGAACAAGACCAGCTGGGTTCAACTGGGTCCCAGTTGAATTGGTCAACTGGGTTCAACTGGAATTTTTACCGGGGTTAGGTTTAACGTACAGTTAGGCCTAAAGTTAGGCTTACCCTATGCCATGTTTCGTTAAGTGTGGCAATGGAACAGTATTACTAATATTATTGTTACACACACGGAAGTGTAGTACTTAGTAGTACTAACGTAGTAACGTTAGTAACATAAGTAGTAAGTAATAAGTATAAGCTAGTAGTAATTAGTATTTTAAAACATGCATTTGGAGTGTATTTTCCAGGATTTACCAAATGAAATACTGTTTTGTTTTCATGTTCGGAATAATGATAAATTTGTTAATGTTAAAGGCTAGCCTAGGCGTAACGTTAGGCTAATAAAGAATAAATGAGTTATCATTTAGCCTAGCCTAACTTAGGTCTGGGTATAAGGTTACAAACGTTTGTAGGCTGTAGCCTGTAACTTTGTAAGTTAATGTTTCAACTGAAACAACTTAATGAGTTTTATGTTACATAGGGTAATTTGTAAGAAATTTTATACCATTACCGTATTAACACACACCCAGATACACCACGCGTGGGTCGACTTTCGATGTTTCTAGATTTCATACTGGGGCTGTGAACGTTTCAGTTAGCAAAATAACTAAACGTTTAACCTCAAAAATTTGCGATCGTTTAGCGATTAACCGCGATTAGCTTATCACAAAGAAAAAAATAATTTCAGTACAGTATGTAGTGAGTGATACTGATTGTAAATTGCATTGCAGAAAAATAATATATGGTTGATATGTTACATGGTAAAATCAAATTATTCTGAAACTTTGAAGCCTACAGTACAAGGTTCAAATATGTCCAGAATGTTCCATTTAACAAAAAATATATAAGGTACCGTATCGGCCAATATTTTATAACATAAATATATTTATGTTATGTTATAAACACAAAATATATTGATTTTAGTTCCAATATATTTAGGTTATAATATGGAAAGTCCAATATATTTAGGTTATGATATAGAAATTGATATAAATGTGTTATATTATGAATCCAATATATATAGATTAAATTACTACTCTATAAATTACTACTCTATATAAACAGGTCATGAGTAAACTGTCTTAGTTTACGAGTAATTCATCATAGTATACAAATAGATAAAAAAAAGAAAACTGTCAAAAACAGATTTTGCGATTAATTATTCGCTTGAAGCTTTGTACTAGGTGAGGGTGAGGTGTGCGCATGCTCGTAAAGTGAACATCGTTCTCTCTCATCTCTGGGATTTTTCTGCTGTTTTTACTTAATTTTTTTCCGTTGAAGTTACATATTGACAGTATTTTGGGAGTATTCCACTTTCTCATCACGTTGGATACCTCAACTAACCGGTCTCGAGCTTAACTTTCTGTATTTTTGTAGTGGAAATTTTGGTTGGTTATTCTGTGAGCCTATGGCTTCACCCCAGTGTAGCCTTCCACACTTTTTAGGTGCCTAGGCCTACAGTGAATCTCTTTGTCAGCCGTCACCTGTTGCTAGTGTTTGCGTTCATGCAAGGATAAACTCCTCGTCATTGCAGCGTGGTTAATGGTCGGTTGTCGTGAGTATTGGCATTGTAGGTGTGCCCTGGTTATTCCTCCCGTTGGTAATTATGTGGGGTGGTGGTGGTCTGTTGTACATGCTCATTTTTTTTTTTTTTTTGGTTGCAGTCTTCGTTTTCTCCCAATCAATAATGGACTTCCCCTTAGTAGTAATGAGTACTCCAGTTTTATTAATGTTGTTGTATCGAAGTGTGAGCCCCGGGGTTTTACAAACCTACATGCAGTCCCTTTTATGTATGTTAAGTATATACCTAGCCTAACTGTTCTGTTGGCCAACTACCAACAACCTAAGCCTGGCCTACCTTCCCCTGCGGGCACTCAGCCCCTCAAGCTTACTATGTCTTATTTGGCTATCTTGGTTATCATGCTCTCTGGGGACCTGCACCCCAATCCTGGCCCATACACACCCAAGTTTCCATGTGTCTTGTGCGGCAAAGCCGCCAAATGGGGTCAGCGTGCTGTCTGTTGTGACCAGTGCCAAGGCTGGTATCATGTTAATTGCATGATCATGAACTCTGCCATCTACCAGGGCATTGCAGCTAATAGTAACGTTTCTTGGATTTGCTGCCAATGTGGTACTCCCAACTTTTCAAGTTCACTCTTTAGCAATCCTGTCCCTGAATTATCGAATAGTTTTGCCTGTCTTTCTCCTGGTGCTCATAGTATTACCAGCGACCCCCAACTTCTCCTCTGTTGTCGCCCTCCCCAGTCACCAACAAATCTCGACCTGAACGTAGACCCAATTCTAAACCAATTAAGAATAGTTTAAAAGTCCTTGTTATTAATTTTCAAGGTATTCGTAATAAGGTGGCAGACTTAAATGCTTGCATTGATGAAAATAACCCTGACGTAATTATAGGTACTGAAACTCACTTAAATAGCTCTGTCACCAGTAATGAATTGTTTCCTGGTAATTATACTGTTTTTAGAAAAGACAGAAATTATGGTCAGTCTAAAGGGGGCGTCCTTATTGCCACTAAAGATGACCTCCTTGCTACCTATAGACCTGACCTTGATTCGGATTGTGAGGTAGTCTGGGTTTCTCTCGAAATCCAAGGCGCCAAGCAAATACTTATAGGGTCTTTTTACCGTTCACATAAATATGGCAACTCAACGGACTACCTCGACCAGCTTTGGGCTTCTCTCGTTAAGGCCAGTAAGAATAAAAATGGACAGATCTATCTTGCAGGGGACTTTAATCTACCTGATGCTGATTGGTCTACTAGGTCTGTCCAACCAGGCTCACATTATCCTTCTTTATCCAAATGTATGCTTGACATATGCAATGATTTTGGTCTCGACCAAATGGTAAGTGAGCCTACTAGAGTAAACAACATCTTGGATATTTTCTTGACATCTAATCCTACTCTAGTGGATAGGTCTGCCCTGATCACTGGCATATCTGACCATGATGGTATCCCCTTGATTATGATAAGTACTAGGCCTAAAACAACTAAACAAAAGCCTAGGAAAGTTTATAGCTTTCACAAAGCTGATGTCAGTGGAATTAAGGCGGAGCTTAATAAGTTCAGCTCTGACCTGGTTAAACGTGAGTGCTCTGTGCAGGTCATGTACTCTGCCCTTGAGAACAAAATCAAAGAGGTAATGGATGTCTTTGTTCCAGCTCGGGCTTTTAGAAAGAGGAACCAAACCCCCTGGATTGATAAGACTATCAAACGACTATTAAATAGGAAGCAAAGGGCTTATAACACATGGCGTAAGACGCGAACTCCATCCTCTTTTGAAAACTTCAAACCCCAACGTAAAGCGACTCACCAAACAACAAGAGCCGCTTATAGAAATTATGTTAACACAATTTGTACTGATTCACCTAAACGTTTCTGGTCCTTTATTAAAAACCTTAGATGTGATAGTATTGGTATCCCTTCCCTGAAATCCGATGGGATACTGGTCTCGGACAACACGCAGAAGGCTAACATCTTAAATGAGCAATTCCAAACCACTAGCGTAGCCAGCGGGGGGGGGGGGGGAGAATGCCCCCCACAGAAATTTTGGGGACGCGATGGGCGATGTTGAAAAAATGAAGGGGAGCCAAAAAAAATTTAAAAAAATAAACGGCAAGAGGAGGGAGGGAATCGGGGGCATTTTTTACAGTTTTTCGGGGGGGGGGCTCTTAGTCGTTACGATAAAGTATGCAGTGCCCGACGGCGACTAGTCTCCCCGATGGTTTACCTGTTTTTTGCTCTCAAGGGACAATTTCCCTAATAAGAACCCTAAATTTTCGGCGCGCTAGGCGCGCTGTAGATTCACTCCAATTTTTTTCAATACTTCCATTCCACATGTCCAGAAAGTGTAAGTCCTCTCAACCTTACCAAGTAACTGGTAGGCAGAGTACACAGGTTATGCAGAGGTCGTAAATTTTATCCCATATCACAAAGCCTAGTTGCTGTTCCCTTGTGTGTGTCATGCGATAGGTCAGATGGTGAGCCACTCACAGAGCATAGTTTGGCTATTTTATCGGGTATTCCAGGTGGTTTCGACACAATGTATGTTATCCCCGATACGGTCTACAACCCCTACAGTTTCAATTTTTTTTTCTTTTTGTTCTTAATGATTACATAGGCTATGTTATTTTTATGAGCCCACCAAAAAATTTCGCCCGCTTTGCGCGCTTTGCAATTTCACGATTCAGATTCAAAAGAACACTAACTCGGCTTTTGAAATATTAAGTAACATTGTGCAAAATGTGCCCAAGGCTGCAATGACATGGGATAGTTAGGCTCCTTCATACCACCCCCTCGACATAGGGGCTGTCGGAACTTGTGGTCGCTTGCATGGCCCGACCCCTGTCGGGGATAACCTGTCGCCTTCTCATGGTCGGTTTAGTTACTTTGGCTTTTTCAAGAGTTATTTCTGCGATAAAACCCAAAATGTTCGGTACGCTTTGCACACTCTTCCTCAGTTCCGTTACCTAGAGCTAATAAAGTACAAACCCTTCCCATCTTTTCATGTAAATTAATAAGTAGAATAAATGGATTAATGTTCCTGTCGGGAATTTCATCTCATTTCGCTAAACTTAGTTAATTATCTCTTGTGTCAGTCGTGCGGTACGGACTCGAAGAAGAAATTACAATATAATTTGTGTCCGATAGGGCCCAAATGCCGGGACAATTTATTGACCTATATAAGATTTAAATAAGTACAGATTCTTTTTAGTGTAGGCTAACCCCCAAAATTTTTGCCCCTTTTCCACGGTTAAATCAGTGCGGAAATATCTTCCTCTAGCATATACAAATTTGATGTCGTATATGGCTCGCAATGGCAGGTATAGTGCACAGGATTTCTTCAAACCTCCCTCACCAACTCATCGACGGCATCCTGGCTGTCGGGGTTTGGGTCGCTACCCACCCTGCCCCTACCCCGTTCGGAGAGTGGCCCTTCGTCGGGCAAATCCTGGGGCCAACCCTGGAGGGAAGACACATTTTTCCAGTTATGACTTGTTTATGTGTAATGAAGCAATGAACTAGAAATGGAAGAGCGGCAACTATTTTGGAGGAGCTGTCAATTTCACTAGGAGGACGTGTCGGCCCTCTAAAACCCCCTGTGGAGAACACTGGAATCTAGTATAAAGAGAACAAAATATAGCACCATATTGCATCTAAGCTCTTCGAGACAGCAAAACATTCCAAAAGGGGGACTGGTGACACCCAGGGAGACAGGCCCGTTGTCAGGGGGTTCAGGGGGTTCGCACTTAGTCCCGCCCATACCTAATTTTTCTTATTTTTATTTTTTTTTTTTATTTAAATGGAGTTTTGGCGTTTTACAGGGCAAAATGTCAATTTCGCTGGTTTAGCCAAATAAATGTAAGCCTTATGAGTAGCTGTTTTGTTCCAGTGCGACACAATTCCCTAGGGCCCCATTGACTCGTACCGAGTAACCCTCTTACAGTCACACACTAACCCTGCTAACTCTCGAGGAAATAAGGAAAACATTGTTACAAGATTGAAAATGTCCAAAAATTCCAACTGAGGTGTTCACAAGATCGCTCAATTTTGATATAAAATTGCAAAATCTCCTTGGGGCAGGAGGGGGAGAACCACACCCTCTCCCCGTTCGGTCGCTCGGCTCCTCACTTGGGCGCTTCGCTCCCTCAAGAAAATGCCACACCCCAGTGGAGGCGATGAAAAATGAAAAAGTTTGGGCTAAAGGTATGTTCAGTCCCTCAATATTTGTCAAGTGCTCCAATTAAGAAGCGGGGAGAATTTCGAAGTTGGGCTGAACATATTCTTGCTTAAAACACTCGGGAAGTGCCGTTTCCGGCCATCTGAGGGGTTTCTAAAACCAAAAATTTCCGGGTACGCTCCGCGCCAATCGATGTTAGAGCTCCGCTTAGAAACATGTATTAACATTTTTCATAGATTGATTCTTTTTTTTTTTCATTAATTGAGAAATATCAGAAATGAGATCCATATTTCTAGGCTGGGAACATGCAGCATAAAACACTCGGGAAGTGCGGTTTTCTGCCATCTGAGGGGTTTCTAAAACCAAAAATTTTCTTGTACGCTCCGCGCCAACTGATTGTGGCGCTCCGCTTAGATAGTCCCGTCGGTCAAGATTGGGGACGATGAGTCGACTTTCCCCCCCCCCCCCACAGGAAAATCCTGGCTACGCCCCTGTTCCAAAAGGTTTTCACCCGTGAGAGTGTCACCTTACCTCCAGTTGAAGCGAACACCATACCCACTATGCCTGATATTGAAATATCCTTAGATGGTGTTGTGAAGTTGCTCAAGGAGTTGAACCCAACAAAGCTTCAGGTCCTGACGGTATAACGGCTCATGTTCTAAAATTGGCCGCAGAGGAGGTTGATCCTGCCCTCTGCTCCATTTTTCAAAAATCACTGGACACTGGTCATTTGCCTCCCTCTTGGCTATGTGCCAATGTTAGTCCTATCTTTTAAAAAGGTGACCGTTCCCTAGCCTCTAACTATAGGCCGGTCTCTCTTACCTCGATTTGTTGCAAGGTCCTGGAACACATTATACATTCTCATATTATGCATCACTTTGATAACCACTCAGTTATCACGAACAGGCAGCATGGCTTCAGACAACGCCATCCGGCTGCTTTGTAAATTACAGAACTATGGTATTAGAGGTAACACCCTTAACTGGATTACTAATTTTCTTAAGTCCCGGAAGCAGAGAGTCGTTGTGAGTGGTGATTTTTCCGATTGGGTAGATTTTATCTCTGGTGTCCCCCAAGGTACAGTCTTGGGTCCCCTGTTGTTTTTAGTTAACATTAATGACCTGCCTGATAATATCTCTTCTGAAGTAAGGCTTTTTGCTGACGACTGCGTAATTTATAGACAGATAAAGAATAATCTTGACCAGGTTCAACTCCAAAATGATCTAAACACCCTCTCTGAGTGGCAAAACAAATGGCAAATGCACTATAATACCAAGAAGTGCTTTTCTATGAGGATTACTCACTCAAGGAATCCCAAGTTTTTTAATTATACTCTAGATAATGATACTCTGGAGTCTACCGATTGCCACACTTATCTGGGAGTTGACATCTTTAATACCCTTACCTGGAATAGACATATTAATCGCATCACTTCTTCAGCAAATAGCTCTTTGGCTTTTATTAAAAGAAATTTATACTCCTGCCCCAGGAGTGTTAAAGCCAATGCCTATCTCACGCTTCTTAGGCCTTTATTGGAGTATTCATCTTCTGTTTGGGATCCCCACACCGTTTCCCTATCCAATAAGGTTGAGCAAATTCAACGTAGGGCTGCTAGATTTGTTTATAATGACTATTCCCCCCACAGTAGTGTGACTGAAATGTTAAATGATCTAGGGTGGGATAGTCTCAAAAACAGGCGTACTGCCATCAGGCTAGCAATTTTTCACAAAGCCAGATTGGGCCTCCTAGCCTTGCCAATCAACAACCTACAACCGGTCCTGCGGCCCTCCAGGCATCACCATTCTAATAGCTTTACAAATATACCGACCAATAAGGACTGCTACAAATACAGTTTCTTTCCTCGGACCGTCAGAGACTGGAACCTACTCCCCCAGAACATTACAGATCTCGAGGACCCCAAGCAGTTCAAGAGCGCAGCCTTGAGGATCCTCAGACGGGACGACTAAGTACATGCACACACTCAATCCTGCACGTTGACTCCACCAGGAGTGTTGTGCAGTATTTTTCCAGATACTAAACATTTATGCCACATGCGATCGTTTAGTGATTAATAGCTACACGTTCACAGCCCTGTTTCATAGTTGTCAAGTTATCACTAAAATTAACATGACATGGTTTCATGATTTAAAGAACTAGTTTTTAGAAATACAGTTACAGTATTTCTCAGTTAGCCTAGCCGAGGTATATAAGCTCAGCTCCCAAATGTTTGTAGGCTAGTAGTAGCGTAGTGGCCGTGATCCAACTTAAACCAAAGGCCTACCAGTGGGGTTAATTTTTAAGTGGTTTAAACTTCAGAGCTATTGGTACTATTTGGTTTCCTTTACCTGCACATGCTTGTATGTACAGTATCCGTATCAAGCCATAGCCCAGTTTTCTTTCAATCATTTACTATGGGTATGCAGGCCCGTAGCCAGCCCATGTGGAGGGGTGGGTCTTTTTTCCAAGATGTGGACCTTTTTCCAAATATGGAGGCGGCTGGCGCGTGCTGTGAGCATGCAGTTGATGTAGGGTCTGGGGCATGCTTCCCCGGAAAAGTTTGAAATCTGCAGATCTCCTGTAATCTGGAGCATTTTAGGGGGCTTTTGAACACAACAGAAGTCCCTTTTCCCCAGGAATTCCACACAGTACACCACATTTGAAGGAGTGAACGGAAATTGGTCCTCAATATGTCAAGAAAAAAATTTCACAGCTGACCCTACAAACACAGGGCTGGAAAAATGGATCTCCCTCACGTTGGGGCGGATCGTTCGAAAGCTCCGACCCCCCTCCCCGGCTACGGACATGGTATGTGACCCTTACCTTATATATTACTCTGTGTTCGTAACCCTAACCCTATACCTGGTCATTCTCCATTAATGATGTTTAAAGAGGATAAGTTTGCAAAGTTTTTTTTTTCAGATTTTTGGTCTAGACAATTTCCGTGTGTCTCTCTCCCTTGATATTAACTGGATCTTGCAGCAACATTTGGCAATGTGTTTAACTATTAGAATCCTGTTAGTCCTATTAGTATCCTGAGTCGAACATGGGGGTATTAAGCTCTTGAAACACTGAAGAAAGCTTGAAGTTGGCCTGGACTTAAATTGCTGTGACAGAAGGGACACCAGTTTAAGAATTCCCGATGGCCTTGTGTCAAGGAGAAAGCTATGTAAATCCCAGCCAGTACCAAAGGCTATTCTTTAGACAAGTCTTCGACTCTTCGTAACATCAGGAGCCTACTTTAACAACCTAACTCGCTTCAAAGAATATTGCAACTGGTTGGATAAAGAAACGGACTAGGCTACCAGTGTTTGCTTTTAGGCTATACCGCTATACAGAAAGCGTTAACCCTTTACCGTTGTGCTCCGATCGGGGCATATTTGCGCGCCTCGGGAGTGGGCGGAAAAGCGGACGTAGCCCGCCACGCATCGGCTTCCGTAGGCCATTGACCCCGTGACCTTAAACTATTGTCTCTCTCGCTGTTGTGGCCGAATTTTCGGGTAGCTAATCGCAGTTTCGAACTCCGCGTGAAACAGTAAATATGTGTGACAGCCGAGCTCTTCGCATGGGTCCAAAAGGACCCAAACAACGGTAAAGGGTTAATTGAATCTGCTCTGTGTGTAGCAGAGACATTGTAAGCCCAGGGAGGTGTAATTGGAGTCAATATACATCACTACAAGATATCCTGCCACTCAGTGACCATGGTTTCAGCTCAATCTTCTTGGGCGACATAATTCCACATGACTAGTGAATTTGTAGCATGAACATAGCTATCATGGAAGACTGTGGCCGGCTCGACTAACCCAATTGGTTAGAAACTGGGCTGTAAAAACCCCATCTAACTAACATCACCATAGCAGACGGGCAGCTAAAGCAGGCCTGTTGTTTTTGATTCCTTGCCGAAGGCAGGCAAGGAATCTATGCGATGGTGATGTCGTGTGTATGTGTGTGTGTGTGTGTATGTTTGTGTGTGTGTATGTATGTGTGTGTGTATGTGACGCTTTGGCTTGTAAACACGATATCTCAAGAAGGGTAAGTGTGACTAACCTCGTATTTGGTGTGTAGGTTGGTCATATTGAGTAGATGATCCCTATTGTTTCTGGTGGAGATCGAAGGTCATTTGGGGTCACGAGAGGTCAAAAGGTCAAAACTTTGTAAACACGATATCTCAAGAACGGTACATGTGACTATGCTCATATTTGGTGTGTGCATTGGTCATATTGAGTAGATGATCCCTATCGATTTTCGTGGAGGTCAAAGGTCATTTGGGGTCACCAGAGGTCAATAGGTATATTCCTTAGAAATTGCTTGTAAACACGGTATCTCAAGAAGGGTAAATGTGACTAATCTCATATTTGGTGTGTGCATTGGCCATATTGAGTAGATGATCCCTATTGTTTCTGGTGGAGATCAAAGGTCATTTGGGGTCACCAGAGGTCAAAAGGTGCAAACTTCGTAAACACGATAACTGGAGAAAGGTACACGTGACTATGCTTATATTTGGTGTGTGGGCTGGTCATATTGAGTAGATGATCCCTATCGATTTTCGTGGAGGTCAAAGGTCATTTGGGGTCATGAGAGGTCAATAGGTAAATTCCTTAGAAATTGCTTGTAAACACGGTATCTCAAGAAGGGTAAGTGTGACTAATCTCATATTTGGTGTGTGCATTGGCCATATTGAGTAAATGATCCCTATTGTTTTTGGTGGAGATCAAAGGTCATTTGGGGTCACCAGAGGTCAAAAGGTGAAAACGTCGTAAACACGATAACGCTAGAACGGTACATGTGACTACGCTCATATTTGGTGTGTGGGTTGGCCATATTGAGTAGATGATCCCTATCGATTTTCGTGGAGGTCAAAGGTCATTTGGGGTCACCAGAGGTCAAAAGGTGAAAACTTCGTAAACACGATAACGCTAGAATGGTACATGTGACTATGCTCATATTTGGTGTGTGGGTTGGTCATATTAAGCTGATGATCTGTATCGATTTTCGTGGAGGTCAAAGGTCATTTGGGGTCACGAGAGGTCAAAAGGTAAATTCCTTAGAAATTGCTTGTAAACACAGTACCTCAAGAAAGGTAATTGTGACTAATCTCACATTTATTGTGTGGATTGGTCATATTTAGCAGATGATCCCTATTGATTTTCCCAAAGGTCATTTGGAGTCAGCATGTTCAAAGCCTGACAAGCTTTCCTTCACAGTCTTTCAAGAAAGGTCACTTGTAGGGTCCTGTAACTTGTCATGTAGATGGCACATAGTGAATACATGGTCCCAGAAGTTTTTGGTGGAGGTCAAATGTCATTTGGGTTCACGACGGGCAACGGGGATCTCAATGTAGGAAGATTCGATGCCTTGCATGTGTACTTTGTGGGCACATTATGGAGCCCTGTTAATTTGAAATTAATTGAAAAACATTGCAAAGCAATGTCAATGTGAAAAAAGGCCTTACATTTCAGCAGCAAGGAATCACTAAGCCTTTTGGCTTTCTGGTTTCTTGAAGTTGGATAGCACTTTTTTCTAATTATGAAAATTCTAGACCCTCTGATTTATTTGGATTAAAATTGATAGTTGCTATCAATTAATTACCAGTACAAGTTGTGAATACACTTTTATTTGGCCTTTTGGGAAGTCCAATTACATCAATTTTTTGTGGCGCTCTGTAGGTCCTAGAAATGTGGTGCCAGCTGAAAACTGTGAGCTTCAATAACGTAGACCCATGCTTACACAATGGGTTATGCAATCCAGTAATATAGATCAGTGGGTTTATATAGTAGCCTTTTCATTCAGATATGGCTTTGAGCTTTTTTGCAAAGGATAGCATCAATTTATTTTGTTCCAAAATAAGTTAAAATTACTTTTGTAAATATAAAAATATAAGATAATAGCAAAGTATACCAGTTCAAAGAGAAGTGAATGTTTGAGCCTTTTTTCTTATCAATTGTTTTTGAGCTTATCATTTATGACAATTGGTTACGAGGATTTTGCCAATAATCGTGTACAGCTGCACAGAGTATCAATTGTTCCTTGTTTTGTGATAGCAAGCACCTAAAAGTGACCACTGATGGACTACTGTTGATCCATCCAGATCATATAGTTACAGCCCTGGGAAGCTTTGTATATTTAGCGTGTAGGCTAGTGTAAATGGATAGTGTCTAGAACGCCTGTTCCAGATATATCGTACTCCATAGCCACGCAGGCAGTGACAGCTTATGAGTTTAACACGAAAGTCTCAAATTTGGCTTTGTCCGCTATCTCCTCCAAGACAGGCGGTTTCATGGGTATGGTGTAATGCAGGTTGTAGGAAATGTTATTTTGTATCAAATAATATTTTTTTTTTGCTGTGGGCATTTTTGACCGCCTTAAACTGCATTTATTTTATTGGAGATATTGGGCTGCTTCAATAATTGGCCCCCGCCATTCAAAATTGACTCCCCAGCCTCTGGTTAATGTCATTTACCTTGACTTTTCAAAGGCCTTTGATAAAGTTCCATTAGGTACACTAATGATTAAACTGCGTCGTTAGGGGGTTCAGGGCAATTGTGCTGATTGGATAAATTCCTGGCTTCATGGAATAGATCTCAAAGAGTTGCTGTCAATGGTAACTTAATTCTCTCCTTAATTTTCATCAATGATATCGATAGCTCTCTTACATCTTGTATCTTATAAGTAAGTTTGCAGATGATAATAAGCTTTATAGGAAGGTCAGCATTTTGGAAGATGCCTTACTGCTGCAGATAGATCTGGATAGTTTATTTACTTGGTTTCTATCCAACTACATTATCTGATGTTCGTGCGATAACATTTAATGTTAGGATCATTATTCTTGAACTGTGATACCCCTCTCACTGGCTACTTGACAGGCTATACTTCTCTGTATTTGGAATGAAAAAACTCAACTACTTAAGAAAAAGAAGGACACGCTAGAAGTGAATGAAAAAATCAATGAAAAAGAAACCATTCCCTAGGCTGAAATACGGAGACTTGCCTGTGAGCTGACAACTGGAAAACCGGACGTGGTCATCTCAACTTGTGCTAGTTCGTCACTCTCAATTTAATTACCAAATACTGTAAAACCTACTGCTCAAGAAACCGTTCACAGGACAATATTGGAGTCGTAGCAGAGCATATCGCTAACTGCCTGCGTGGCAGGCGCCGCAACTAAATATCTAAGAATCACTAAGTTGCAATTAAAACACAACTTACCCCAACTCAACCACGACATTTTACCTAAAATACACTCCTACGACGACGTCATCCCGAATTCCCGATATTTTAACACCCAATGTCATGCTTAAAATCCAGCAAACAGATCACTACAATTGACACTATCTCACGGTCATTTTGCATGCCAAAATAATGTATGACGTCAAGTTTTGTTGCGTCACCGCAACAGGTCTAGACGTACGTCTTAATAGACTTGGAACTGCCAGGCTGTGGTGAGAGAATTGTAACGCCTTATCGGTGAGCTTACTAACATACTGAGGTAATATTGATGCGATCACATGAATTAGTTAATCTCATAGTGTAAAACTAAGTGACATTAAGAGTACAGGGGCGTAGATCCCAGTGGTTGTGGATTGCGGCAAATAAATTTCAACAGCGGGAAGCTCAGATCGTGTTCGTGACCGGACTCGTCTATAATAGGCATTCCACCCACACGTCACGAAGACAATCACACACCAGCTATACACACACACACACACACACACACCTAAACACACAAACAAACAAACAAAAACTCCGGCATATACGCGCATTGTCATAAAACATGTGATAGATGGCGCATGTAATACAGTATTGTTCCTTTAAATTAGCCCTAAAGGACCAGTCCTCTCACACCAAACTACAATTCTTGTAGTAGTTTACCGAAATTCTCAATTGGCTCATCTCTTTGACTGACAGCTAATTCAAACAATGAAGAGTGCCAAAGCTTATATTTCACAGCATGAACTGTACTGAGAGTGTTTTTATTATGAACATTTAGCTTTTCTACACTCACACTGAAGCAATAAACTGAGATTGTTTCTGGATGTGCATTACTTTCAAACAATTGTGCGAGAGTTTAGTAAGACGGTTGGGAGAATTGGTACCGTTTTGAGTAAAAGAATAAGGCCTTTAAATTGACGCTTTCTAAAAGCTAAAGTCATCCATACACCACAATGTAACGTTTTGTTAATTCTGCCTGTTTTCTTTTCTAACCTGACTAATCATTGCTGGGGGGGGGGGGACGATATGTTTAACGCGTTCAAGTGCTAATGAGGTGTTGCTTTGCATTTTTACAGTGAAATAAAGGAGTATTAACTTACGAAGTAAAGATGTGAGGACCAGAAGGTTGGTCAGTCCATTTTTGTGTCCCTTCGTCCGGTGGTCGGGAAGGGGATGAGGGTTTGACATAGCTCAATTTGCGACTCCTTCGGGAGTGAACGTTTGTGAGGTGACTATGTTCAAATTCCTATCTAAATCCTCCATTTCTAGTTGACCCTATAGTAACGTAAGTTACCTACACAGAAGTTAAAAGGTACCCGGCCTATAAATAACGCCAAGCACTGCCTTCTTCCGTCAAGTACGGTAGCTATTATGAGATCAGGGACGTCGATTCTAGGGGGGGGGGGGCAGTCGGCACCCCATTGAAAATATTGTGGTCAAACATATCGTTCCTCCTAATAATTTAGGAAAACTAAAACAAAACAAACAAGCAGTATAAAAATATAACGTTGTAGTTTATAAATGACTTTGTGGCTTCCAGAAACATCAATTTGAGTGAATATGCATGTCAATATGCATGTGTAACCATGTAACTTTATGTGTATGTAAACGTGTGCGCTCGCGTCCTAATGGGTTGATTAGGCCTACGTACAGACTTTTCCAGTACAGAACATCATCCAGGGAAAGGCAGGCTGTTGGAAAATTTCTGCTCCCTCTAATACACAAACCAAAAATTGAAAACTGAAGTTTGGTTGTTTGTGGGTTTTGTTGAACCTTATCTTTCTCATGCTATTAAGCCTATATACAAGGTCTTATATGCGTTTTGCCCTGCAGTCATACTACCGCCGATAGCTGGAAAGGCTCCGGACATTGGCTACGTTGGAAGCTGCCCTGTAGAAATGCGTTCGACGAAATTGCTTCTCCCTCCGATGTCTAGTTGAAGAGATATTCAAGCGCTGAGTTAAAATTGTTCAGTTGCCGACTATAGGACATCGGCGCTGATGAACATATATGTAGGCCTATGCCGGTAGGCACCCGACCGGACATCGCGCTATATGGAGCGCGAACGTCAGATGTCCGGTCGGCACCCTGTCGGGAACCGGCAGGGCACTGCAGGGGACAGGCAGATAGGTTAAAATCGGTCGCGTGCTGGCCGATGCCCCATCGGATATCTACCAATGCTCTGCCGGTGTCTTGCCGAGGTGACGCGAAGACCTTAACTGACCAGAGCCCCGCGAAATTAATGCAGAAAACTCTTTGTCGTTGATTAGTGTAATGCAAATATTGTACGCGATTCCGTACGTAGAGGGTCAGTATACACACACTGGTTGCATCTTCCCGGTGTAGTCGTTGCGATCTTGAAAGCAGCTGATACACGAATATTCATGAAGTGCCAATGACTCCTATACAGAAATCGAATTGCATATTCTACAGTCGTTTTAGTAACTGTAACTTTTTTTAAGTATTTTTTTCATACCCTATTAATTGTTCTTTTCCGCCAGGAAGCTTACTCCATATTTTTGTGTGAAAAACATGAAGCGCAGCTTGTTCTTGGCCGTTGGGAGTTGTCAGAGATCTATTACTTCCGCTTTAATCTGCCTGCAATGCTATCCTATCCACCTTTTATATCACTGCTGCATTTGCCCATCACCCCATCCCTTCCATTCTTTACCTAAATATATATCCCGTGGGTCATACTATTCGACCCTTACCCCGACCCCTACCATGTGGTTCCTCGGTAACAACCAAGCTATTGTCCTATTTAGCTGTCTAAATCTCTTATACATTTATCCATACACATGTCCAATACCGAAGTTATATCTTTTACTAATCATCTGATTGTTCAATCACATTTTACCCAATTGTTGGTTACTTTAAAACTTGCCCAACACCTTTTACCAACCCTTAGGTTTTACATAACCTTCATTTACCTAACAAATATGGGTAGATTGTCTCTTCATTTCTTGAGCAACATTTGGCCCATATTGAACACTTTGGATTTTGCCTAACGCTTGTTACCCAACTGTTTTTAGAGTAACTGGAACTTTTTGTTTTCATACTCATAAGTTTTTTTTTTTTTTTTTTTTTTTTTGGTGTTAGACCTCACGCCACTGGTTAACTCTAGCCTACTTTAGGGTAACGTCAGTGATGTTAACGACAGTAACAAGTGTAGTTTTACATCCAGTGTTGTAGCTACTGGGGGGAGGGAGTAAGTTGCCCCCACCCCCGAAAATATTTTAGGGAAACTTGATAACATGATATGCCCTTTTCCCATTTCTTAAATATTTTGTTAGAATAAGAAATTGTGAGACATATCTCATTTATTATTCGTATTTTCATGCAACAAATAACCTACATTTCGTCAGTGTCGCATGAACCGACTTCCACAGAAATGTCCTCGCCGCGCGAGCAGCCGCAGACTCGGAATGTTCTCTTGTATACATGCGGGTGTTATGATCAGTGTATTCCAGTGCACAGGAAGCTGTTATCATAACTATACTATGGTTGGGAAAGCGTGTGAAGGCAGTATGTTGGAACCCGCATATTTAGTGGTCACGTGACTGTGAGAGTACACACCCTGCTAGCATAGCAATGGTCGGTACTGTATTATACAATATACACTGTAGTTCTTCTCGTGTCGAAGTCAGCTGAAACGGCTTTTAAAACACGTTTGTGACCCACCCTAGGGGAGGGGTGAAACTTTCACGTGATGTTGGTACTAATGTCGCATTTTAAAGAAATAAAGCAATGTTGCGTCGTAATGCGCGAGGTTGCCGTACAAACGGTACAGCCAGTACACAGTTATACAGTGCCGTCTCGTCATTACTAGGTAACGTAATATGCTAGCCGGCACATAGCCTAAACAGCACTGAGCTAATTCCTAGTTAAGGTACATATACTTTAACAAGGTATAACTCAAAATACGGTTTTTTCCAGCCCTTACCTTTTTTGAAACATGTTCCTCCCTCTTTTGACCCGAGGTTATATTGTCCTACAAACAAGAAGCGGGAGAGGTTTTAACCAATATTGCCTACCGATTTTACTCTCTGTACATAACCATGGATGGGGCTGAAACAACCCATGGCCTTCGATAAACATAACTTCAGTCTAGAAGTTAGAATTAACGGGATCCATGGGCATACAAAGATTTTGTTACTTAGCTTTATCCCTTGGCTTGCAGGCTAGTTCGGGAAAATACGGTAGCTTTCTGCTCACCTGGGGTGTAACAATAAACGGGTGAATACCTTGTCCTAGGCTAGACGAATGTAGCCTTCTACACTTACAGTAACAGACTACTGTTCGGCTAACAGGATATCCTGTGTGATCAAGCCACTATTAGGCCTCCTTTCAGTGGCGTACCAGGGGGTGGGAGCATTGTGCCATGCCCCCACCAATGCCCCCTCACGGATGCCAATTTTTGTTCTTTAAAATACGAAGTAATACCTTAGTAACTCAGATTTTACTTCAAAAGATAGCATATGTGGCACCAGATTGAAAGTAAGGACACTCAATTTTTCAAAAATTTTCATTCGGAAAGTATTTTCTCTGCAAGCCCCCTCACTGATGCCAATTTATTTAATTCCTACAAAAAGGTAAATTCTGTCAAAAATCTAACTTTATTTAAATAAGTAGCCTCTGTATCCTACTGGTGGCACCGATTGTCTGTATGGACAATTTCTTTTTGTAAGAGTTTTTAAAAGGGAGAGTCCACCCCCATAGACTCAAAAGATAGCATATGTGGCACCAGATTGAAAGTAAGGACACCCAATTTTTCAAAAATTCTCAAAGGGGAAGCATTGTCTCTGCAAGGCCCCTCACTGATGCCAATTTTTTCAATTCCTACAAAAAGGTAAATTCTGTCAAAATCTAATTTTTACTTAAACAGGTAGCCTCTGTATCCCACTGGTGGTGGCACCGATTGCCCTTTATGGCCACTTACCTTTTTTAAGAATTTTTAAAACGGAGAGCCCACCCCATAGACTCCTTCCCCGGCCGGCATAGACGTACAAGACGGGGAAGGGGAGCGGAGGGGGTTCATTTGCAATGAGAAATAGTTTACCATTAATCACGCAAGAGATGTTAGGGTTAAAATCATTAACAGATGGAAGTTCGATCAGTAACAGACATTTTCATCAATTCAGCGGATTTAATTTAACCAAGTCAGTCGGTCGGTCGGTCGGTCGGTCGGTCGGTCGGTCGGTCGGTCGGTCGGTCGGTCGGTCGGTCGGTCGGTCGGTCGGTCGGTCGGTCGGTCGGTCGGTCGGTCGGCCACGACCTTCTTTTCAGTTTCCAATTTAGCCAAGAGTCACAATAGAGAAGCATTAGCATATATTCAATTCGTTGTATAGTTCCTCGAAAAGAATCAACACCGTTTCGTATAGGCCTAAAAGTGATAGTAGGCCTACATTTTATGTGGTAATTCTCTGATCACTTTGTATGTTCCTGATTTTTTTCTTACTGCAAACAAAAGCTAAACATAAAGACTGCATGTTTAGATTTTCTTTACAAGCATGATAACGCAATTATTGGACATCTGAGGGGTGTGATTTTTCTAAATTTTTCTTTACGCTCGGCGCCAACCAATGCTGGCGATTCGCTCAGTCTTTTGGGCAAAGTTACATGTTTGGGGTCAAAGTAGCTCATAACTCTCTGTTCATTTTGCAGTTTGCGAACATATTCACATATTTTGAAGTCAGCATTTTATTACAACGACAAAAGAAGATAGCGACTCGTTAGATTCTTTGTATAAGTCTGGAAAATGCTACTTCCGACCATCTGAGAGGTCTGCTTTTTCGAAATTTTCTCTGAGGGTTCTGATTGTTCGAAATTTCCTCTACGCTACGCGCCAACTAATGGTGGCGCTCCGCTTATATAATCTTTATGGCAGATTTATGTTTTCTGGCCAAGAAAAGCCGCAAATTAAAGTGCCCTCTTTCGCCAATCCGATCGATGCTCTTTCATTTTGACTCCTAAAAGTATGCAAATTTACTGGCAAGTTTTACTTCGTAAATTGAATTAGATTGCATGTAATGACACAGAAGTTTGTTTTATCCTTATGAACCAACACATGCAGTTCAACTTTTAACGCTGTTCCTGCCTGTCAAAGTCGAAAATCTTCCACCATTTTGCATCTAAGCTCCTTGAAAACGCCAAAGAATGCCAAACCCCTCCCCCAGGCTGGCGATCACTCAACATACTGCATGCCCCCCCCCCCCTTCAGAGAAATCCTGCGTACGCCACTCCGTTGGTACATACAAATAAACCAGATATTGTTGACCAAAATAATTATACTAAGAGTTGTTATTTCTAATTGCTATATGTTATAAGATTAAAATACAGGTACAGTAATAATTACATGGTAATGGTGTTTTACTTGTAAATTCGCATATTTTATATGAAATACATGCACATTGACTGGGAGAAATTTGGGGGAAATTTTATACCTTTGCCGCCTCTGGAAAATATCCTAGCTACGCCACTGGTTACGTCAGGCACACCGCATGTACTGGTGGCTTTAAATAAAATGTACCGGTGTAGGATCGAACCTATATAGACCGGCAGCCAAGGGCCTTGTGGAAAGATGAACTAGGTACCAATAACGACGTATATCACCATGATGGGAGTCACCTGGGATGTTTAGATATGTGAGTCTGCTGTGCACCCATGGGCGTCCGGAAGGGGAGGGGGAAAGGGGGAGGCACTTGCCCCCCCCCCCGGAAAATCAAACTTGTGAAAAAATTAATTTAAAATTGAAATAAAAACCAGAATGCAAAAATGCATTGAGGTTTCGATGATGCATACAGAACATGTTCTTTTCAAAAAAAAGTGCATTTATTGTAACACATGGTGACCCAAAGTGACCTTTGACGCTTTTTCTTTTAACCAAAACACTTCTACAATGAAAAGCCAAATTTCATGCTGTGCCTTAAGATATTCTATCCTATTAACAAAGTTTTCATAGTCTGATCTCTGGTGACCCCAATTGACCTTCAACCTCCACCAAGGATGACAGAAGCCATCTTCCAACCATCACACATCCACATTCTAACTTTGAACTCGCTCTTATTTTCCCACCTTGAAATACAAAGTAGGAGTTTTCAAGGTTTGACCTTGGATAACCCCAGGTGAACTTTGACCTTTACCAAAATTAATAGGGTCCACCCTCTCGTCATAATTCATTAACAAACCAAGTTTGAAAAATCCAAGCTTCCTACCATTAGATATCATGCAAACAAGGTTTTCGGGATTTGAGCCTCCTGTGACCCTGGATGACCTTTGTTCTCTAACAGAATCAATAGGGTTCTCCCTCACATTATGATGCATCAGCATACCAAGTTTGAGATTAATCCAAGTTTCCTACCTTGAGATATCATGCAAACAAGGTTTTTGGAGTTTGACCACCTGCAACCCCAGATGACCTTTGACCCCTACCAAAATCAGTAGGATTTTTCCATACATCAAAACGCATCAACATATCAAGTTTGAAATCAATCTAAGCTTCCTTGCTTGAGATATCATGTAAACAAGGTTTTCAGGGTTTGGCCCCCTGTGACCCCAAATGACCTTTGACCTCTACCGAAATCAATAGTTTTCTTCCTTACATTATGATGCATCAACATCTCAAGGTTGAAATCAATCCAAGCTTCCTTCCTTGACATAACGTGTAAACAAGGTATTCAGGTTCGCCCCACTTTAACCCAAAATGACCTTTGATCTGTACCAAAATCAATAGGATTCTACCTTACATCATAATGCATCAACATACCACGTTTGAGATTAATCCAAGTTTCCTACCTTGAGATATCCTGTAAACAAGGTTTTCCAAGTTTGACCCCATGTGACCCCAGATGACCTTTGACCTCTACCAAAATCTAAAGGGTTCTTGCTTACATCATAACGCATCAACATCTTGAGTTTGAATTTAATCCAAGTTTCCCAACTTGAGATATCATGTAAAAAATGTTTTAGGGGTTTGATCCTCTGTGACCCCAAATGACCTTTGACCTCTACCAAAATTAGTAGGGTTCATCAACCCATCATACTGCATCAACATATTAAGTTTGAAATCAATCCAAGCTTCCCAACTTAAGATATTTTGTAAACATGGTTTTCCGGGTTGGACCCCCTGTGACCCCAAATGACCTTTGAACTTGACCAAAACCCATACCATTCTTTCTCTTGATATGTGGCATCTATGTACCAAATTTGAAAACTTCCAGACATTTCTACCTTCAGATACTGTGCTAATGAGTGGAATGTAAAGTGTTTCAAGTCCTATGAACATTTCTACATTGAGATACTCTGTTAATTAGTTAAATGTAAAGTGTTTCGAGTCCTTTGACACCTGTGACACCAAATAACCTTTAAACTTTTTGAAAACTGATACTGTTCTTTTTCTTGATATAGGACATCTATGTACCAAGTTTGAATACTTTCAAACATTCATACCTTCAGATACTGTGTTAATGAGTTAAATGTAAACTGTTTCAAGTCCTATTGCATTTCTACATTGAGATACTGTGTTAATGAGTTAAATGTAAAGTATTTCGAGTCCTTTGACACCTGTGACCCCAAATAACCTTTAAACTCAACGAAAACTTATGCTGTTCTTTTTCTTGATATGGGACATCTATGTACCAAATTTGAATACTTTCAAACATTCCTACCGTGCCATATCGTATTGTAAAGTGTTTCGAGTCCTTTGACCCCTGTGACCCCATGACCTTTGAACTCCACCAAAATCGATAGGGTTCTTCCTCTTCATATGGGGCATCTAAGTACCAAGTCTGAAAACTGTCAGATATTCCTATCTTGAGATATCGTGTTAACGAGTTAGTTGTGTTAAATGTAAAGTGTTTCGAGTTTTTGACCCCTGTGACCTCAAATGACCTTCAAACTTTACCAAAATCAATAGGGTTCTTCCTCTTAATATGGGGCATCTATGTACTAAGTTTGAAAACTCAGCGAGATTCCTATCTTGAGATATCGTGTTAACAAGCAAAGTGTAACAAACATACACACACGCACACACACACACACATGCATACATACACACGCACGCCATCATGATTGCATTGGTTTCTCTTACCATCGAAACCAAAAACTGAAAAAAAGTCATCAAAATATCTTCACTCACAGCTTCAGCTTCTACTCATGAAATATGCGGACATTTGAACAGGAATAGCAAAAGAGAAGATGGTATGCTGAAAAGTGAATTCGTAATTTGAGGACCATCATTCGTGATATCTGTTGGAAAGTAGTAATTGTAAGAACTATGCCAAAACTATACTACTTGTCAGGTATGTAGTGTGCATATGGCATCCGACTATTGATGAATGCGTTGGTCTTGGTTTGATCCCGTACTGATCTCAAGTGGCGACAAGCGGATATAACTGGGATATACAAGGTGAATATGGGGGGGGGGGGGGGGAGGAGTATGATTCATTATTGGGTAACGGATACAGGCCTATATAGGCTGTTTGACAGTTATAAGTTTTATCGTACATAGGCGTGCGAGGCCGTGACCGAGAGGCAGATTTCCCTTCAGCAATTTTTTACATTGAAAATTCTAAAACTCTAAAAATTACAGACATGAAATTCCTGTTTCAGGGCTGGGTACATGCAGCTTATAACACTCGACAAGTGTCGTTTCCGGCCATCTGGAGGGTTTGAAAGGCCTTAAATTTTATTGTACGCTCCGCGCTAACCTATGGTGGCGCTCCGCTTAGATAGTGTACACAATTCAATCCATGAATGACCTTGCCCACCCTTGTAAAAAAATTCTGCGGACGCCCATGCGTGCATCATCCGTTGCTAGTAGGTCTAGCGGCCATTTTTTCAAAATGGCGGCCATGTTTTAGTAGGAATCATTATGTTTGATAATAACACTGTGATAAAACCTCCTATCAAAACTTGTAAGATTTCCTATCAAAGACAATTGAATTTCCTTTTAAATGGTACCATATATGATGGGCATTGTGCCGAATTAAGTTACATTTTGGGGCAAAAAGTGTTATTTTTAGCCAAACTTTCCCAAAATTTACATTAATTTACATATTTCTTCATATTTTACAAATCTCAAGATAATATATTGAAACTTTCCTAAAAATGTTACCTTTAAATAGGTACTATTTAAAACGAAGGTTACAGTCTTTCAAAGTTAACAATTTAAAATTTCAGGAAATAAAATTTTGTACCTAAAATAGTATTTCGACCTGTTCTCATTTCGCATCAGCTCAAATAGAACAACTGATTAGGCCCAAATACAACCAATTTTGCATAATTTGGGTTTTAAACATAACATTCAGGACTGTGAAAACAAGGTACATGCTTGTGTTGATTTTCAGACATCTTGTATCAAATCCAAGATAGCCGCCATCTGTCAATGCACTTTTGGGCCACTTTTCTTGAATTCCAGCATTTAATGTTCATTTTCGATTAGAACAACTGCGATATTTGGTCAAATGGCACCAGAAGATACAACCCAGGACAAGGGCACTCTTTTTATACACATAACTTGTAAACCAAGATGGCGGCTAGAGATCAATGTACTCTTTTCTCATGATGTCTGTCTTTGATTCAGAATTTTCGATCAAGAAAGAAATAACCACTCGTTTGTTTGTGCACTGGGATGCAATCTTCAGCAGTTCTAAACTTCGTTAAGTACATTTTGGATCTATTCTAAGGTACTTAACGGTCAATTGATTTAGGCACTCTCATCACTCCATCACCCCACCTCTTACCTCGACAGTTACCTTATAGGGGCATTACTAGCTAAACTAATTACATTGCTCACTTCAACGACTTTCAGATACATTTGTAGTGTTTGGACAAATATGGGCAATTACAGGATAAATCCGACATGAATAGGATGGAGTGTTATTTGTTTCTGTGCCAAGATGGTGGCTAGAGGTCAATGCACTTCTTACTATTCCTCCTCATTTCTATATTTGTGTGGAAATTCCCTATCAAGAAAGTAATAACCACCCGTCACATAGTGCAATAAATGCAATCTATAGCATGTCTAAACTTTTCTGCAGGAGCAAATTATATCGATTTTAACACGGTGGTCATAGGTCAATTAACTTCAACCCCTGTTTTCATGGCATTAGTTCATAACAGGGGCAATACTAGCCTAACCAAGTTGATATTTCATTGCGATGGTTTCCAGAAACTTTCATTGTATTCACATGGGATATATTTGACATTAGCAGGGTAAGTTTTACCAATACTGGAGATACATCCTAAAGTACAATCACTTTTTTCTTTGACTGTACATGGCTCCTGTTCCAAGATGGCGGTCTGAGATCAATGTACTCATTAAAGGAGTAAAACGTGCCACGAGAGTACAAATTTGACAGACTGTAAAAATAATTCTTCTCCAAACGATTTTGTTAAATGTGACTTTTCAAGTTTGGTGTGATGAATTTGAAATAGTCGGGTTTCATTAACTACTGTACTCTGTCATGTGAAGTCGCCATTTTGAATTTCAAAATGATAGACTTTTTATTTTTTCTGAACAGTAATATATACATGTTGCAGTGTTAGTTTCAATCTTTTTATCACCGAATTTGACCAATTTTGAGGTAAATTAGCTAATATCGAAGACTGAAGATTTTCAATTAATCTTGGACTGTTACATGGGCTAGAGATGAATACACAGAAGTGAAAACTTCCGGAGAACTATAAAAAAAAAATTACTGAAAAGAAGGGTTCTATAATTACTGTTCTTATAATGATTCCGTAATGTATAATTTTACAATAAGCATAGGTTCTCATATGAAAATGAGCTAGTTAACTCAATTGAGAAAATCCAAATCACCCGCAAAAAACAATAGCATCCTAATGGTAAGTGGTTAAATACCACTAAAAATGTTATGGACAGAGAGAAACATCTTGTGAAACATTACCTAGAGCTCATTAAATGCCTTTTAAATCTAAATATGTCTTGTTAGCCATTTCGGTGTCGTCATAACTATATTAGAGACCCAATTTGTCGTTAGTGTTACTATACAGTGGCGTAGCCAAGGGTGGCACCGGGGGGGGGGGCGTGCCCCCCACAGCAAAGTTGTGCCCTCCAGGTGCCCTCCCCCATCCCATTGCAATCTGTTATGAGCATGCGCACTTACATTTTATCTGCTGAAATGATGAAAGGTGAGTGGCCAATTTCTTCGAACTACGGGCAGCCTCTCACTTGCCCTTCCTGGTCTCGCTTCGTGGCACTGTATGCATACACCAGTAACGCGTTAATCAGCCACGTGTGTATCCTTTGTAGAAAACTATGCTGCGGTCTCACAAAATCACGATGAGTCAGGTCAAAATGCTTATTGCAGCTTGGGTATACATGTGCACTCAATCGTGCTCGGGGGCTCTTCGTGTGTTAAGTCTCATCTAGTTCCCAAAACGCTCTCAATGTAAGACATGAATGCAACATGAATACTGTCAAAAATTTACAAACTTGTCCATTTTCAAAGAGGAGTCTTGAAGAAAAATTGGAAACCAAACGATTAGGACCACATAGGCTGCAAATACTGTCTGTATCGTCTTCACTTAGATAGTCAGCCCGAGTCAGCCCCCCAATCGAAAATACCTTCCGACGGCCCTGTACTTAGTTCAAAAATGTGAATGCTATATCTGTACTATAAACTTACCTATTTTAATTTGATTATTCTAACTCTCACGTGAAGTTTTACTACGGAAGTCAAGGCCTCATTTGCGTATCATTTTGGCTTTTTGAAGCACACTTAGAAGTTGTTAGTTAAATATTAACAACATTGAAATCCACATTGCTTTCTTTCAAAGTCAAAGTGTTACAAAAAAATTTGATAGCTTGACCTTTTTGTCGATATTGTGAAATGCAATCCTAAGATTATGCCACTTCAGGTCCAAAGTTACACAAAAGTTACAAGAGACTATAATGGTTACCTTCAGAATACTATTTTAATTTTCATATGTAAAGAGTAAAGGTCAAAAGTCGAATTTGTGGCACTAAATGTTAAATAAATAAATCTTAGGAATAGTAACCAGATGACAATGTTAGCCTCATAAGTAAATTTGAACTTGATAGTAGGTCACAAATTCAACGCATAAGTCATGTTTGTGACTTTCGGGTCTTAATAAGGACTTAAACATTAAAACAATGACTTTTAATGTCAAAATTTTTGGAAAGCTAAATTTTGACTAAGTACTTAAATCACATAAAATCACAGTAAATAAAATATTTATAGGAAAGTAAAATGATGAGGTTAATGCAGAAGTTTTCTATGAAATTATAAAATGGAATCTGAGCTTTAAGGCATGCAAAAGTCTCATTTTTGAATTTCAAGCCCGGATTATGACATTAAAATTGAATAATGGATACAAAAACTTGGAATAAGATCAAATGTAAACTTAGTAAAATGAATATTCTACAGTTGACATTAAATGTAAAAAAAAAATGAAATGCTTAGTCAGCATACTGTAAATTCTATTCAAAAATCAGTTTTATGACCATTTTGGTGAGGAATTTTGATAATCACATTTGCATTCAAAGTCAAAATTAAGACTAATTAGGTCTATAGTATAGTTATGGTAACACCTGAACATCGAAATGGCTAGCAAGACAATCCTAGCTCCAAAAGGGAATTAAAAGAGCTTTTAGAATTGTTTGGGAACATGTTTTCATTTACCCATAATATATTTAGGGGTATTAAACCAAACCCAACTGTATAGCTGTAAAAGAAACCATCAGGCTAACATTCTTTTGACGGACGATTTGGATTTTCTGAATTGTCTTAAGTAGCGCATTTCCATATGTGGGCCTCTATCTATTGCAAATATAATATTTTGCGAAATCATAATTTGCATTGATGTTTCGATGATACACAAATGTTCCATTTCAAATAATCCCATAATAATTCCCAATATGAAATCTATCCAAGTTTCCTAACTTGAGATATCGTGCTAACAATATTTTCAGCCTTTGACCCCCGGTGACCCCAGATGACCTTTGACCTCCGTCAACGACAATAGGGACCATCTTCTGACCATAACGCATCCACATACCAAATATGAAATCTATCCAAGTTTCCTAACTTGAGATATCATGCTAACAAAGTTTTCAGAAATGACCCCCGGTTACCCCAGATGACCTTTGACTTCTGTCAAAAACAATAGGGACCATTTCCTGACTATAACGCATCCTCATACCAAATGTGAAATCAATCAAAGTTTCCTATCTTGAGATATCGTGCTAACAAGATTTTCAGCCTTTGACCACTGGTGACCCCAGATGACCTTTGACCTTTGTCAAAAACAATAGGGACCATCTTCTGACCATAACGCATCCACATACCAAATATGAAATCTATCCAAGTTTCCTAACTTGAGATATCGTGCTAACAAAGTTTTCAGAAATGACCCCCGGTTACCCCAGATGACCTTTGACCTCTGTCAAAAACGATAGGGACCATTTCCTGACTATAACGCATCCTCATACCAAATGTGAAATCAATCAAAGTTTCCTACCTTGAGACATTGTGTTAACAAGGTTTTCATACTTTGACACTTGGTGATGCCAGATGACCTTTGACCTCCACCAAAAACAATAGGGTTCTTCCTCTCAATATGGCGCATCCATGTACCACGTTTGAAAACTCTCAGACATTCCTATGTTGAGATATCGCGCTAACAAGCAAAGCGTCACAAACACACACACATACACACACGCATATACACACACACATACATACACACGCCATCATGATTGCATAGGTTTCTCTTATCATCGAAACCAAAAAGTAATTATGGAACCCTCCTTTTCATTAATTCTATAGTTCTCCGGAAGTTTTCACTTCTGTATACTCAGCTCTAGCTCATCTAACTGTCTGGGACCCTAAATGGCATCTAAGAGTATTTGAAAATGTTCAATCTAACTAACATTGCAACATGTATTACTGTTAGAAAATGTAAAAAAGTGTGTCATTTTGAAATTCAAAATGGCAACTTCACGTGATAGATTCCAGTAAATGAAACCCGACTTTTTTAATTCATCACACCAAACTAGACAAAGTAAAATAAAACAAAATCTTTCGGAGATGAATTAATTTTACAGTCTGTCAATTTTTTTTACTCTGGTGCCCTGTTCTACTCCTAATATAAGTACATTGACCTCAGACCGCAATCTTGGAACAGAAGCATGTACTTAAAGAAAACGTGACTGTTCCTTACGATGTTTCCCCAGTATTGGTAGAAGCTACCTGCTAATGTCAAATACAGTATGTCCCCTGTATATACAAAGAAAGTTTCTGGAAACCATCGCAATGGGACATTAACTTGGTAAGGCTAGCACCGTCCCCATCATGAACTAATGCCATGAAAACAGGGGTTGAAGTTAATTGACCTATGACCACCATGTTAAAATCGATATAATTTGCTCCTGCAACAAAGCTTAGACATGCTATAGATTGCATTTGTTGCACTATGTGGCAGGTGGTTATTGCTTTCTTGATAGGGAATTTCCACACAAATATAGAAATGAGGAGGAATAGTAAGAAGTGCATTGACCCCTAGCCACCATCTTGGCACAGAAACAAATAACACTCCATCCTATTCATGTCGGATTTATCCTGTAATTGCCCATATTTGTCCAAACACTACAAATGTATCTGAAAGTCGTTGAAGTGAGCAATGTAATTAGTTTAGCTAGTAATGCCCCTATAAGGTAACTGTCGAGGTAAGAGGTGGGGTGATGGAGTGATGAGAGTGCCTAAATCAATTGACCGTTAAGTACCACCTTAGAATACATCCAAAATGTACTTAACGAAGTTTAGGACTGCTGAAGATTGCATCCCAGTGTACAAACAAACGAGTGGTTATTTCTTTCTTGATCGAAAATTCTGAATCAAAGATAGGAGAAAATAGTACATTGACCCCTACCCGTCATCTTGGTTTACAAGTTATGTATATTAAAAAGAGTGCCCTTGTTCTGGGTTGTATCTTCTGGTGCCATTTGACCAAATATCGCAGTTGTTCTAATCGAAAATGAACATTAAATGCTGGAATTCAAGAAAAGTGGGCCAACAGTGCATTGACCGATGGCGGCTATCTTGGATTTGATACAAGATGTCTGAAAATCAACACTAGCTGTATCTTGTAATCGCAGTCCTGAATGTTAGTTAAAAACCCAAATTGTGCAATATTGGTTGTATCTGGGCCTAATTAGTTGTTCCATTTGAGGTGATGCGAAATGAGAACAACTATTTTAGGTACAAAATTCTGTTTCCTGAAATTTCAAGTTGTTAACCTTGAAAGACTGTAACTTTCGTTTTTTAAAAGCAATAACCTTGTTATTTTGACACAATAGTACCTATTTATAGGAAACATTATTAGAAAGTTTCAATGCATTATCTTGAGATTTGTAAGAAATATGAAGAAATATGTAAATTAATGTAATTTAAATTTCGGGAAAATTTGGCTAAAAATAAACCTTTTTGCCCCAAAGTGTAACTAAATTCAGCACAATACCCATCATATATGGTACTATTTGATAGGAAATATAATTGTCTTTTATATGACACCTTACACGTTTTCATAAGAGGTTCTATCAAAGTTTTATTATCAAACATAATGATGCCTACTAAAACATGGCCGCCATTTTGAAAAGTGGCCGCTAGACCTACTAGCAACTGATGGTGCACGTCTCTCTCACATATCTGAACATCCCAGTTGACTCGCTTCATGGTGATATACTTTGTATTGGTACCTTATTCATCTACCCGGAGCCGGATGTAACGTTACGAGGTCGGCGCGTCCGAGGATTTATTCTACTTTGACGGCTACTCAGCTCCTTAAACATTTTGGACCTTTTTGTACCAGCTTGGAACGGTTTTGTGCTTAATTTAAAAGTCTTGGTGACGAAATCAAATGAAATCATTTAGAAAACATGGGCACTTGCGAGGCAAGTACTAATAGAACGAAGCTTTAAAAATGTGAACACTGTGTTGTTGGGTAGGTAGGGTTACCTAATTATTGGACATGTTTTCTTTTAAACCAAATGAAAACGTACCCTAACGGAAGGGTAACCCTATAACTAAAGGCCTTGTTTGATCTTAGCTGACGATCGAAGTTGGTTGATGAAACAGCTTCGACAAAACAATTTGTTGGGAAATGCAACCTATCAAACTTATTTTAAAATCAATGACTGAAGTGATGAACTTATTTCAAAATAGTTTTCACCATTTCTAACCAGGAGTTTTCCAATCAGAATTTTTCTGAATCCATTACAACAATTTTGAATATGGATATACTTTCTGATTTACACATTGCTACTTCACAACAGTGAGTTCAAAAAATCTATGTTCATTGAAATATTTAAGCCGTGCTAAAAATCCCCTACATAAATACTTTAAACATAACTGCGCAGCTGTTCTACGATACAAAGCACTGTCAGCATTCTTTTGCCAGTTTTATTCAAACAAAACGCGGATGGAATATTGAACCGTGTAAACACAAACGAAGCCTAACAGGCACTCAAAAGGCCGAACAATGCCTACTATCGAAACTATGGTTTCGATTAATTACAAACGCATAAAACAATTATCTTTAGGTACGATTTGGTGATTTTATTTGGCGATTTGTCAACATAAAAAGAAACTTGACAGGTTTGGAAAATTTGGTGGCTTTCAAGAAACAAGTCAATGCGTCGCCTTATACTGTGCGTCAGTTTTAATAGTGATTTGGATACAGTGTACACAAATTAACAAATTGATGTGGCTAATTCTCATAACAAATCATTCTTTTCTAAACTCATTTCCTACATAACGTTAATCTTTTGTTAATGCATATCAAAATTTGGCTTAAAGTTGTTTGCATACTTCAGAAGTTTCTTTGTCTTATTGAAATGTAAAATGGTACCAAAACTTAAAAGTTTTCTAATGCCGGTCATCAGACGGTGTGATGCATTAGGATTTCTGAAAGGGGAGTTAGAGAGCATTTAATTTTTTATATGTTACACAGGAACCAAATCTCCACAGTATGGTGAAATTTTCATATAAAATCGGACATGTATTTCGCGAGATATCTGTAAATGATGTCATTAGATTTGTGTTTCAAAGTGAGCTTGAGGGCAGCGGAGGTTATTTCACTTCGATCCAAAAACCGATAACGAATTTTTGTTTCCCTTTATTTTTCAGACTGTCGTGTTAAGTTGTACGTAGGACTTTCCCTTGTGGAACGTCTCCCTTTTGGGAAAACAAAGTCGATAAAAGTTGCCATGCTACTTTATGCAGTCACAATATAAAATGTGCGATTTTTAGGGGCCTTGGTTGTAAGTTTAAAGGCAACAAGGCTGCTCATTAATGTGAGGATATGATGTCCTGCTTCAAGTTCAATTGTGGTTGAAAATACGCTGGTCAAATCTTGAGAAACACACATGGGATTTTCAATGCAAATTTCACAAAATGTCAAGAATTGTTGTCCCTCTAACTTATCAAAATTGGGTGTGACCTTCAACCCTTCTTTGAAGCTTGCAGAATGATGTTCTTATGTGACCAACAAATAAAATTAACGCCGGCTTTTAAATTTCACAGGAGTTACTTTAGTTGGACATGACATTTGCAATCCGAATTGCAACTGCCTTCTTAGGCAAAAATTGTCCCCATAACAGTAAGTTTACCGTGGAGTGCCGGCAGTAAAATGAAATAATTTCAGAAAATTATTCCACGCGGTTCTCGCTAAGCAAACACAGACAAGTAACAAAAACATGGAGGGAAGGGAACGGGGACGTATCTTCTTTGATCAATTATGTACTTTAGCTACGAACCTGGTCAAATATCAAGCCCATACGCTCGTATTGTTACGCTTGTGGTCGAGTGAATGTTCATACTGTTGTATCCATTTGTATTTACCACAGTGGTGGCACGTTCCCTTCCATTCTGGACCATAAAGATCAAACATTTTTGATTCTTTGGGTGAACCTCGTCTCTCATAGTACTGTTCCACAATGGAACATATAACATCATCTGAAAGATGATTTTGATAATGTTCCTTAATGGAATGCTCTCGAACTATTCCTAATTTTTTCCATTTAAAATATTCCAAATACGCCGTGTCGTTCTTGTCTAAGTACACCAAATAATCTCGCAGACTCTCTACTGAACTGAATTGATTTACATGAATAAAAGAACCTGGTGGAGCTAATTTGATGTAATTTTCAACTCGAGGTCCAATCACAATAGGGACAGTTCCGATTACTAAGGCGTGCCACAATTTCTCAGTTATATAATCTTCACAGCAACAATTCTCTAACGCGAGGAAAAATTTGTAGCTCCTGATTTTCTTGTCAACTTCAATACTGCAATTTTCATTCCAATTGTCTCCGCACATCGACATATTTCCACATTTTCCAAAAGTATCAATTTTTATCAATCGCTGAAGATCATGTACAAATTTTGTCCTATCCCATTGCAAAGTTTCACAATGGCTGCATATCCAAATGATCGAATTTTTCTTTTCGGTAAGAAGTTGTGTTAGGTTAACAACAGGATTTGAGTTCTCATTCCTAAATGATTTAAAATACCCATATGGTGAATGAATATCTGCACGAGTATGATAAGTGTTAGATACATTGTAAGTGTCATTTCGGAAGTAAAACGGCATCATAAATCCACGAGCGTACATAGGACTTTCCTCGCTTTGAAACACCCACATTTGACCAGGTGATCTGTAGAAGCGAAGTTTCAGCCAAATGTCCAAATCAAGATACTGAGCAACAAATGAAAACAACACTATATGCGCCTCTTGGATTGCTTTCGTCTTGTCTATATGGTCAAGAAGAATCTTGGTATCCTTCCTAGATGAGCAAATTATTTCAGCTGGTAACTTTCTTAATATTGTGGCCCAACGTCCACAAAGTCCTACAGCACTTATTTTGAGACACTTTTCTGCACCAGTGTTAGGAGGGCAGTGCAATGGCTTAGTCCTACTTGGGCAGAGAGTCTTACTACCTTTATGAGTTGGATTTACATGTATGTCTTGATTTTCCAACCACGTCTGAAAATTAATATCAAAAGTATCATGATCAAAGATAATGTTTTCAAAATAGCGTATTTCCTCTAAGGTATCGCTAATCTTGAACTTCGGATAGCTATAGGAATCGTCCCGTGTAACGTTTTCTTTGAAACTAACTAATGAAATAACTACTAAAACGGCTATAAACGATACAGAGCAAAGGTTGAAGCTATTCCGAGTCTTCCTTTTGAAAGAAATATCAGTTGATCCCATATTAAACTTTTCAAATATTGTCAAACCTGCGTTAGAGATTACATCTGACCTAAAAGGGTACATGTAGCCTACACCACACTGGTTTCCTTGCTTGATGAAATCACTACAGTTCGACACTACATTCGACACTTGCATAAATTGTCTCGTAGTTTCTTGGCTTATGAAGTGCTTACACGATTTATCCCATGAAACTTATACAACTAGCAGGAACCGGTTGTATAAATCACAGCTTCCTGCAACTAGCCATTGCATATCAATTCCCCCGCGTTTTCCTGTGCAAAACGAGCATGCACCCCACTGAAAATCCCATGTCACGCACTTTCAGTACCATTAAGTGTCGTAAACCACGTACTCATCTTCATTAGAGTCTTTCTTCTTGTGTCCTAGTTACTGAATTTTTTGTTCACTCCTTCTCTCTTTCTCTCACTCTCTCCTTTTATCTCTCTCTCTCATTCAATGTTATTCTAAAGTTCACCCGGGATTCAACAAGGAGTAGTTTGAAATTAACTGCTGATAACAGACTGTTTTCCAAGAAAGAGACATTTGAAGAGAACAGCTTCAAAAAGTCTGCTCCAAATTTCATATGCCTCCTTTTCAACGTTAATTTTCATTTAGCGGCTCCTTGGAACTTCTCTTTTTCAGTTTAATGACAGACACTCTTTAAAGAGGGATTTCTAAATTGTACAAGACGTAATTGCATAGAAGATAAAATATTCGTTGGTAAGAGCCAAAATTTTTATGCGGGTTCTATCATTTTTGGTCGATCAGGGCATGCTAATGAGAGGCGAGTTTTCACAAGGCACATGCTTTATATCCAACTATGAAAACCCGTACTGTACGCGTACGCTGTCTTCATTCTGACCCGCGTGTGTATCACAATGTGGAGCTCCCGCTCTCACTCAGAATCGTGTGGAGCTCACTCTCACCAATAATCATGGGGTCAGTTCCCCAACAAAGTCAGGGTTTTGTGTGGTCACTCTACAGGCCTGCACTTCGCAGGAAACCATATTTGTATACGATACCAAGGAGTGCACAACTTGTATGAAATAGTGTTATCATGTGCATGAGCTTCGTACGTGTACAAGAAAGCAGACGAACTTATTGTATCTCAGAAACAACTGACGATCGCGGTGAGCCTGGGTCACAGATCGATTCCTTTTGCTCCAGGAGTACTTTTGAAAAAGGGCATAGACAGGCCTAGGCCTGCTTCCATAACGGCGTGGCCGGATTATAACGCAAATTCCAAACAACTGGTTACAGGCGATGGACGAATAAAACTATAGACAAAACCACAAGATCACAAGTTGAGGCATAAAACCGTAGCGAAACTTACACCCATATGTAATGCCAACACACGTAATATACAGGCCGCCAGTAGCTTATGTAAAAACACGGTGTTTCTCCTGTCAGTTGCAGTTAATTCTCCTTTCCATTTTCGAGGCTTCAACTAGCAGGAAGCGGTTATTGAATAACAGTTTGCAAATAGCCGCTTGTAGTCGAGTACTTTAGTTCCCTTATACAATACACATTGTATGAAACAATGTTATGTGCATGCGTTTAGAACCCTGTCTAAAAGCAAGCGTATTAATTGCCTCTCAGATGAGACGAAATTCTCCATGCGGTGAGGAATGATCGATTGCTTGTACTCGCGAGATTCGTTTTGCTCCACAAGTATGGAACGCCAAAAAGGTCACAACTTCTCATTAGATATGCTGTCTATCCAGGTATTTCGACGCCGTTCAAAGTATCTTTTTCAGTATTTTTAATAAAACTTAGAAATATTGGCATCATTGAAAGTTGTGTTCCCGAGGGAACGAGCTAGGAAAAATCAAATTACCTCTGGACATACCTTACTGTCAAGATCGTACCCACTCTTTCAACAACCCGGGCAGAACCCACATCGGGCTTCTAGAAGTTGACGAGTATGGAACGCCAAAAGGGCAAGGTTTGTTGATGTTCCAAATTATTTCGTTTATTTTTTGTCGTTGTTCATTTCTATTTCGTTGCTATTTTTCATTTTGTTCCCTCCTAATTTCGTTGTCTAATTCTATTTTGTTTTCAAATTCTATTCCGTTATCAATTTCAAATTTGATGCCCATTGCTACTTCGTTGCCTAGTTCTATTTCGTTGTCTATTTCTGTTTGGTTGTCTACTTTTAATCCGTTATCACTTTCTAATTCGTTGTCTATTTCTGTTTCGGTGTAAATTTCCAGTCCGTTGTCGGTTACTATTTCGTTGCCCATTTTTGTTTTATTGTTAACTGCTATTTCGTTGTCAATTTATTATCCGTTGTTCATTTCTATTTCGTTGTCTAGTTCTATTTCGTCGTCTATTTCTGTTGTGTTGTCAACTTCTAATTTGTTATCACTTTCTCATACGTTGTCTATTTTGATCCTCTGTCCATTTCTATTTCGTTGCCAAGTGCTGTTTCGTTGCTCCTCGCGATGTGGTCGTTTCTATCTAGCCTGTTGCGTAAATGCAGTTCTTCACACTTTAAAGGCAGTCATTCGTCACCCTAAACTACAGTTTCAGTATGCATATGTCAAAACTCTCAATTGGTACAGCTTTTTGATTGGCATCACATTCAAACAATGCATCATAGCTAAATTACACAGCATGGGCACTGAGAGTGTCTTGATTACACATTATAGACTTGTATGGCCACTGGGACAAGCCATGAAGCAATAAACAAGGATTGTGTCTGGATAAAGATGAGTTTTAGATAAATGTGGGAGGGGCTAGAAGTAAGTAGGTTGGGAGAATTGGAACTGTTTGGGATGATGAAAATATGCCTTTCAAGTTTGTTGTTCACTTTTAATCGGTTGTACATTTTTAATCGGTTGTTCAAAATCGCTGGCGCTCTTCATCAACTCTTCGGGGACAAAGCTAAACTGTTGGAGCGCGAAGTTTGGACATACTACGTTCACATCTTATTTCATAGCAGACCATAAATCATACCAGCGTTGCTCATTGAGGATCTCGTCTCATATTTTGCAGGTTTGTACATTATGGCGACAATCTTGAAAAAATTGGGATATAATCGACGTGTGATCGATACATTTAATACAGAGGAGGGATCAGGACAGTGGCGTCGCCAAAGGGAATAGTGAGCTGAACTATTCAGGAAGAAGTTGATGATCAGTTAAATGTGTTCCTTTTAAGGAACCATGTAATCCTACTCGAAAGACTAACTTGGCTGAGTGCCACCTTTAGTTTGCACAGAGCGTTAAGAAAATTTAATTCAACCCTTCGAGACAGCAGGAAATGGCATTTCCGGGCTGTTCCCCTGGAAATCCTTGTGCTCCCGTGTGCCCCCCCCCCCCCAACTGAGATCAATAAAAATGTCTTCTGTGAGTCGTGTGACTACCAAATCTCATATGATTTGATTTTTATTTGGTCAAGAAAAGACAGCATTTCTTAAGTTCTTCAAATGAAAACTCGCTTTAAACATCCGGTAAATGTCATTCCCTGCTGTCTGAGGGATTGTGTTTTCTTTACGCTCAATGCAAACTGAAGGTGGTGCACGTCTCAGGGAGTCTTTCGGATAGGGGTTGGTTTTCTTAAGAAGAACATAACTGACTATCAACTGCTTTCTCTACACAGTTGAGCTTCTCCTACCCCCTTTTCAAAATGTCTGCCTATGGCCGCTCCTGTAATAATTTTGTTACCAATTAAATATTACTTGAATTTAAAAGAATTAATTTTTAAACCTAGTGTTTAGTCAATAGAATTACCCTCAAAATGATGAACAATACCCTAAAACCCAGGCTTCCTGAGACTTCGCCCGGACCCCCACTAGGCTTTGCACCTGGACCCTACCAGGGAAGTCAAGGAGGGCCCTAGATCCCACTCGGTAAGGCCTCGCGTGTCTATCAGTGCCTTATGAAAATCCTTGTGCCCCCTAGAATGAAAAGACTGGTGACGCCACTGAATAAGGACGCCTAAGGCCGTATTCAGAGGAAACTTCCTCACCTTTTTCTACCAAAACGTCCCCACTTTTTACCAAAACGTCACGGTGGTTTTATGCAAAAACGTCCTCTCATATCCCAATCTTTTCAAGACTGCCTCCATAATGCACAAACCTGCAAAATATAAAAAGAGATCTTCAATGAGCAACGCTAGTATAAATTACGATCTGCTATGAAATGAGATGTGAACATGAGATATGAGAAAATCTGGCGCTCTGAAAGTCCAGCTTTGTCCCCAAAGAGTTGATGTAGAGCGCTACCGATTTTGAACAACCGATTAAAAATGAACAACCGATTAAAAATGAACAACAAACTAGAAGTGTGCAACGAACTGCATTTACACAACAGGCTAGATAGAAACGACCACATCGCGAGGAGCAACGAAACAGCACAACGAAATAGAAATGAACAACGGATTACATATAGACAACGCACTAGAAATTGACAACAAATTAGAAATTGACAACACAACAGAAATAGACGACGAAATAGAAGTAGACAACGAAACAGAAATGAACAACGAATAATAAATTGACATCGAAATAGCAATTAACAATAAAATAAAAAAAACAACGAAATAGTAACCGACAACGAACTGGAAATTGACACCGAAACAGAAATAGACAACGAATTAGAAAGTGATGACGGATTAAAAGTAGACAACCAAACAGAAATAGACAACAAAATAGAACTAGGCAACGAAATAAGAAAGGGAACAAAATGAAAAATAGCAACAGAAATAAACAAACGAACGAAATAATTTGGAACACCAACAAACTTTGCCCTTTTGGCGTTCCATATCTTTGAAGTTCCGTAAATGGCTTTTTTCTTTATTTTCCCCGTTTTAACATAAAAGTTTAAAAACAGATACAGGGTTAAAAAATTTCTCTGTAAATTTACATAATTTTTATGGCAAATTTTTTTCCAACCAAATAATGTTTTTTTTACAGCCAGACTGTAATCATGAAAAAACATTTAGGGTTTGTTTTTTCTTTACAGTTTTTGCATGTAAATTAGTTTACAAAAGTCTACTGTAAAATCGAATTACAGAATTGTTCTGTTTTGTTTACCTTAATTTTATGTGAATTTACAGCCTACTGTTTTCATTCCCGACGTTTTAATATTTATTATATCGCTTTTTTACCTTTCATATGTTATTACGTAACATACACTTCACCATTACGTAGATTAGGTACTTCCTTATCAACGTAATGTGTCGTTACGAAGTTGTTTTCAATCAAAACACATTGAGGATGCTTTGTTGTCATATTGTTGTCAAGTAAACTGCTATCTCAAGGAACTTTGTAATTGGAAAGTCACATTTTTTGTACAATATAATAATTGTTTTTAAAATAAATATGACAAAGAATGCAAATACATTGGTTGCAAACATTTCCAGACAAGGTAAACAATAAGTTTATCACTTCCTGTTTAAAAAACGCCAAAGAAGATATTATTCAAAGCAACAGCAATCCTTTTGTTAGGAAAATGCCTACAAAATAAGCTCCACCCATTTATGCAAAATGAGATTTACGTCATAAAGTGGTAAATTTACAGACTCTTTCAAGTCAATTTGTGAAACGTTTTTAATTTGCTCCGATCAAGTGGATGAGCGCCTGTGGCGATGAATTGACATCAGTATACCAATTGTCAGTGCTCTGAAATTAGGGCCTTACAATTTCTTTTTACTTAAAAATATGTGACAAAACACCAGTTGTATGATATTTATAACTAAGAACGTAATAACTAAGTATGCTTTTATAATAAATGTAAGTTAATTTTCAAATAGGGCCATAAATTTGCCAGAAATGTTTTTTTTTTAAACTGAAACTTCGCAGAACGATGCATGTTATATATTGAAAATTTTCTGGCTATTTCTTATTTGTTTGTTTGGACTTATTTTTGTTTCTTTTTCAGCTTAAAAACAAAATGAATGTTTGTTAAATGACAGTATATTTATGTGAAATCAGAAAAATACAAAATACTGTTAAAATTTCTGTAAATTTACAGAAAAAGTTTTACAAAGCAGTAAAATTTGGTTAAAAAAGCAGACAGAAATGGTTTTTCAAATAAACAGAAAATACATGTTAAACAACCTTTTTTATTGTAGCAATACAAAGTGTCTGTAAAGATACAGAAAATCTCTATTAAAAATAAAATACAAAAAGTTTAAGTTAAAAAAAGTCTGTAAATTTACAGAAATTTTTAACAGTGTACTTTAAAGTGATTGCAAATACAACAAAAGATCATTTTTATTTCTTTGGTATAGTGATATTCTTAGGGTTGGGCACTCTACCCTATCTTTAGGTCCAAGGATGGTCCCCGACTAAGCTTCCTTGAATTCGTTGCAGTGGTTGATGCGTTCGGCTTTTGCCGCGTTGATGTCAGCTCTAATAGTCTTTGATGTATGTGTTATTGTGGAGCGTTATATAGGCTAGAGACAGCTCTTTCAAATCTATGGTCAGTCAAACGCTCAGCATAAATGATACTCTTTTTTACGCAGGCACCCTGGGGATCCTTCGGTCTGACTGAAACGGATGACAATGCTTTGATCCAGGGTGGGTACACATTGTTTTGTTCTTGTCCTCTTGACGGAAGATGGTGATGTTGGTAACTAACAGGTTATGTCGAATAGACTTGTTCAGAAGAAGCAAACCATTGATGTCCAGATTCGCTAGTCCAATGTTCGTATATATGCTATTTAAAATGAGGGACATTTTTATGAATACGTAAAGTCAAATTTGTGAACGTAAACTTCAATCCAATTGTTGCAATGCAATATTTTGGAAGGAATAAAAACGCTGGCAATCAAACAAGTTTCATCTCTGGTAACTTAATAAAGTAGCGAAGTTAAGGCTGAAGTAACCACACTACATAACATAACAGGTTAAAGGGCAGAGGAGGGCTATAAGACTCCATAAGATGCCCTAGTCTTAACTCTACAAGCAAACTACTAAACCCAGTGAATAACAGGTTTAATTATGTACTACCAAAGTGAAGGAGAAAGTTGTCGATATTAGCCATAAAGCAGCACACAGATGGGGAGTTGACTATATACTAGAGCAGACTATTCAACTCATTGACAGCCTCAGTTATGAGAGAAACACTTCCTAATATCAATCCTCACTGAACGCTTTTCAAGCTATTTACAGTATCCATGGACCAGAGAACTACTTCAAACCTTCAAAAACAAAAGAGGATTTGTGCCAGGAAGAAATTTGAAAATTTGAAGTAGACTCACCTAATTCTTCTCAATTCTCAATTATATAACATTTGAACAGAGCTTTCTCCATTTGTCGGATCATGGCATCTTGTTTGATAGTAAGGGACCTTATGAAAGGAAGATGCGAGATGCTCTTTAAACCTGAAAATCCATAATTGCTGCCACTTTGGCGGCATTTCGGAACGCACAGCCACACCCACCACTTATTCAATGACAAACAAGCAGAATATGATGCATGAGGACCCGATCTTAAAGAAAAGCACAGTGGATAAAAAGTGGCTAAGGGGTAGAGGTTACGGTGGCCTCTAGACTCAAAGGTCAAATATCAACTTGGGATCACCGGAGGATAAACTCTGAAAACCGTATTAACACGATATCTCACTGCCATATCTTGTGGTGGCGAAAACGGGTTCTCTGGTTCAATGATAACCTTGTTAACACTAAGCCCTGTTTTTGTATATGTAAATGTAACTAGTAGTATATATGAGAATGTCATACGCTCAGAAAAAACCCATTGGAGAAAAAAGTAATCTAGATTCAATACAGGTCAACCGTCCAAAAAGAAAAAAAACTTCTCAAGAATTGCTAAGGTTATTTAGGGACACTAATACAAATTTTGACAGCGCGTTTGGATTGCGGTTGGGCAATGGGCAGAAGAAAGAAGTTTGGTATAGTGCCATTTCTCTATCTGAAAAAAAAATGCATTACTGAAACTACAGTGAAGTTGCACTCTGGATTCTTCTGCAGTAGGTCCATGTTTAACACTTTAAAAAGTCTTTTACGATAGGGTTGGTTAACTGTGAACTTGTAGTTGTTCTCAAAACACAACCTTAATAAACCACGCTAAGTCCTTCCCTGAGATTTCCCGTAGTGAGCCTACAACAACCTCTATAAAACCCGCACTTAAGTACAGTACAGGACAACCAACGAGTGCTAATATCCCATAAATAAGGGTTCCCATGATCTGAAATAAAATTGCAAAGAAGATGATTTCAAATGATTACGGTAGATCAGGTGTCAATATTCACCAAAAATTTATGACGTGTAGTAGGTGAAGAACTTTTTGGGAGTCATAAGGCCCATGGTGTCATTGAACTTAAATTGTGCCCAAAATAATATTCCCTCTTTGGTATCAAATTAAAGGAAATTTATTTTGAAATTGAGGGAAATTAAATTTAATATTTCTTTATGTTCTGTAATGCTACAACATATCTGTACCATTTTCTTATTGTACATGGCTTTAGACTCACGATTGGGAGTGCATGTACTCTGTCATAATTTTGATCAACTCATTATTACTATGCATTCGATGAGAGTCGTGTTAATCCGTCAACAACTTATGCAGAGAGACTAGGACATTCACAGGTCAGCTTTAAGGTCGGCCTCTAGCTTCCATTCCGTTGTCATGAGTTTGAATCAGGACGCTGCGCATTAATGGTTAATAAAAGACAGGAAATCTCGATTTACCGTAGTATATTATAACACACAATTTGAAACGACTGGAGAAAGACTCATTTATGGGTACAGATTCCCTATACATGCTATGTCTGTAGCCTTCCCTCACTGCTACGAAACTTGTTTGTAAATTTCTCCGACGTTATAAAGGTCGACACAAATTTGTTCTGTTCAGGTCTACATAATTTCTAACTTACAAAGGTTACGTTGTGGGTTGCCATGACTATAAACTTCAGGACTTACATGTTTTTACTTTTCCAAGTTTCGTTAACAGTTCTTCTAATATGCCTGTATTATTCATACCGAACAGAACATTCTTCACCAAGTGTAGCCTACCCTAGCAGGTCAAGACAATTTGAACCAGAAGAAGGCATGTCATATTACGAAGATATTATACAGGAACACAATGGATTCAATGTGGACTCATCGGAGACAGTTGTTACAGATAAAAATATTAAACCTGTCTACCGTGGATCAGATCACCTCTGTAAATCTCCAACCAGACCAATGTCTTGTTCGACAAGAGATACAAAACAATGTTTAAAAGTCAGTTTTGTAGGGTTGTGCGGAAGATGGAGTTCTGCGCTTCGACAGTTTCCGTTCGAAGTGACTTGCCAAGGGAACACTCCGCAAAGGAAAATTCTCGTCGATCACGTAGATACACCCAAAGCGATCGAAAACGCTCAAATAGTCATCTTCTCATTCGTAGCCTCCTACCTGAACATGGACGTGTGGCTTTCTCTTAGGCATTTCAGGCACCGTGATCAGATGTGGGCTTTCCAAACTGAAGAAAGTCCCTACTACGCCGTTGGGTTGCTACCTCCTTGGATTTTTCGAAACGATTCTTATAATATTTCAATCACCTTCCATAACGACGCGGATATAAAATCACCCTATGGGTACTACGAGACATTTCGGACTGAAGAGTCGAACACTGTAGAAAACATTACAAAAATCCTGTTTGCAAAGAAAAATTTTATGATTTGGATCAGTAGCCATTGTGAAACTTTGCAATGGGATAGAACGAGGTTTGTGAGAGATCTTCAGAGTAAGATGAAAGTTGATATTTTTGGCAGATGTGGTAATGATTCATTGTGTAAAACAAGATGGCAAGACGATTGCGTGCAAGAAGTCGACGATTTTGTTAAAAGTTACAAATTTATTCTTTCGTTGGAAAATAGTTGTTGTGAAGATTATGTAACAGAAAAATTGTGGCATTCATTCACTGTTGGAACTATCCCTGTTGTAATAGGTCCTCGAATCGAAAACTATGAAAGATTAGCACCACCGGGATCCTTCATACATGTGGATCAGTTCAGTTCGATTGAAAGTTTAAGAGATTATTTGGAGTATTTAGATAAAAATGACACGGCCTATCTAGAATATTTTAAATGGAAAAGACTAGGGAAAGTGCAAGAACATACGATGAAAGAACATTATCAAAATCATGTATCGGATGAAAGTATTTGCGCAGTTGTGGAACAGTATTTTAAAAGAAAATATTCCACAGAAACCTTGAAAATGTTTGATCCATATGGACCAAAATGGAAAGGTTTTTGCCATCACTGTGGGAGAAACAGCTGGATACAGAAATACGAGTATTCCATCAACCATAAGAGAAAGAATCAATGGATATGGGCGTAAATAAGGGTCTTTCACTCACTTTCAACTAGTTTCAGTCTGAAATACGTTAATGGTTGTTACTGCTTGCTCATTTATTCTAACCGGGTTCCAGAAAAGACCTCCCTTCGTTCCAGTCTGAAGTTGTTATTTGTGGCACAGTGGACCCGTGGTGGTCAAAACAAAGAGACTCGCCATGCAGTGGCGAAAAAAGTTTAATATATACCTTCATATGACCTTAAAAAATTACAGATTTCTATCAATAAAAGTCCATTAGAAATAATGTTATTCCAACTTCTACAGTGATTAAGACTTTCATAGCAACTTGTAAATTTTTATAAAAGCTTCTTACAAAATTTCATCTCATATTGCTGAAAAAGTGAGGTTAAAAAGCTAACAAAAGTTACATGAAAATCAGGGAAAGCCCCTTTTAAAGGGCTTTACACCTTGTTCTTTTCTCAATGAAGTTAAATTATCCCACAGTTGTTCATATTTGTTTGAAGCAATTTCGATGTGTTCATTCCATTTCTTTGAAAGTTACATTAAAAAAAAAAAAACAGTTATACTCTGAAAAATGGTATTTAGCAATTAAACGCACTTTGCGTTAATGTTTATAATTTCTAAACACGTTTAACAATTAAACACTACATGTTCAGCAATGAAACGTGTTTTAAAGCAAAATGATTATTTTGAAATTTGAAGCTCCTGTTTCCGCCATATTATAGTAAGCAATACATAAACACTTTAAAAAAATATAAACGATGACATAAAATGTAAAAGATGATCATGTTTAGATGCTAGACCCCTGTGTTTAAATGCTAGAAACGGGTGTTTAGCATCTAAACATGTTTGCAAAGCAGGGGTAAAAGTGCTTAGAAAACGTCTAATTTCTAAACAGCTTTTAAGAGTGTTATTTTCACAGATATGTTTTTACTTGTCTATCAAATGTTTCCATGACATTTCTACATTTAAAGATGGAGTGTCGTCATGAAAAAGAATTCTCAAAACGTTACCCTTTGGTAACCTTTTCACGGATTACGCCACGACTTCGTGACTTCATAATTAATATCTGAAACGTGAATATTTCAGATAAAAATTATGAAGTCACGTGGTCGTGACGTAATCCGTGAAAAGGTTACCAAAGGCTTACGTTTTGAGAATTCTTTTTCATGACGACACTCCATCTTTAATTTTTACATCTTCAAAGATTATATTTTCCTCGTTACTAGTGTATTATAATTGAAAAGGAAAAGGTGCTGTCACGGGATTCTCAAGATTTATTCATTAAAAAGGTAGATTCTGATGAAGGCTTTGTTATTAGCCTACGTCACTGATCCACCATCCTGGAAGACTCTCTTGCCAAGTACACACGGCTTTGTGCTGAACGCACTGCACAGTGCGCCTTGTGGTGTACGCGATGTGTATTCATTTCAAGAGCAAACGCGCGTGTCGAGTGTGGTCTCCTGCTGAGTTATATGTGTACCCCAACTTGGCCTCTAGGGAGCATAGAAAACCTAAGCTCTAACTAGAAGGAGCACGCAAATGGAACGTGCGAGTCGAAATATACGCAACCGTAGGTTCATGTGCTGCGGGAATGTGGTTTTATAGAAGGTGTCATATTTTTATGCACCCGATTCGAACGCAATCGCGCAGAGCAGTGTTTTTATACGCGTATGGGGACATTCGGCTGTGTTGATGCAAATAAACGCGGGCTTAGCTGAATATCAAAACAGGGGATACAGTTTGTCCTTTGATTTGGCACAATCTTGTAACTATTTTGTGACAACTGCATATACCACATTCATAAAAAATTTGTAAGTAAATTGCAATGACAGTCTAACCAAGTATTTATTTGTGTTGGTTAGGCGATTTGAATGACAGGCTAACATTTAAGAATGACTACTGAATATGGAGCTAGCTTTTGTAACCCGCACTGGGCTTGGAGAGGGTGAAGTGTCTCAAAATGTTTCTAGAGATCTAACGTAACCCTAACCCTTAATCCCTAACATCACCTCATAAACCAATCCCCACCCTGACCACCTTAGATTATTGTAATCTAATACACCATCGTACTGTAAAACCTGTGTGTCATCCGGCAGAGTGCGAGTCGTGCACTCACAGAGATTGCTTAAAGAATTCTGCTTGTCCCACGTTCATTTGCAGCAACATGTCACAAGAGTGTCCCGTACCATTGCGTTCGAAAACACACGGTCGGTTACGTACACTGCATATTAGGGTATATGTACAAGACTAATGCTGGAACCCCTCATTTACATTCCAGAGGCACGTGACCCTTGTGAATCACCCATTTCATTATTGTTAAAAAGTTTAGGATTTCTGTGATAGGGAGTATTTTGATGTTACATGAAAAGTCTTTGTAAGAATCTACATTAGACTGATTTACTGAATCTTCAAATTAAGGTTTTCCCGGCTTAACGATATCCTATCAACAAAAGTTATTACAGATGGAAAAATGGACTTAAGCCCCTTTTGAACTGACGGATCCACTTCAACTGACCTTTTATACCTCGTCAATTTTTGTCTTGCACTATGGCTGCTATTGGCTTTTGAAGTTTTGAACAATCAGCAAGGAATTTTAGTTATTTAAGAATTTATTCAGAAAAGGAACTGCACGCAAAGATTCCGTACAACTTCCATTCGCACAGGAGCCTACAGATGAACGAAACAGTCTCCAAGTTGCTTTCTAATTATGCATCCATGCTAGCTCTATAATTATGCTTCCATACCAGTTTACGCGCAAGTCCATCAATATTTTAGTTCACCACACATGTACTTTAAGAAGTAAACCTACTACAATTTGTCAAGACGGATATGAGGTCCTTTAATTGAAAGCATCCTTAGCAGGGCAGACATGCTATGATGCTGAATTGAAGCTATAAATCATAATAGATCACGTCCTTCATTGTAACGAAAAGAGCCTCCCCTTTAATTTTGGGAGTATAATAACTCGGAGTAGCGAGGAATAGCCATTAGGCTAATGAATTACTAACGGAACCGCTTTATCTTGTTACATAAATAGTTATATTTATTCTAGTGAAACAATTAAAAGATGTTTTGACCTGAATGCGTGGTTGAAAATTTTAAACACTTTCAAGCAATTCTCCATAGAATAACCAGGCGCGGATACAAGGGAGGAGGGTTACGACCTCAGCCCTCCCTTTTTCGCCACATCAACAATATAAAACATATGGGAAATTAACAGTACAACTCTCTCACACCACTGCTTTCGCTCAGGTACATCCCTCTTTTAACGTCTGAATCCGAATCTGATAACTGTAACCTTTTGCGAGTTAACACTTCTCATAGGTCCCACGTAGGCCATAAGAAAGAGGAGAGGAGCACTGTTTAACAAGACTTTTCCTAACTGGCTAACGATAGCCATAGTTCCTTACATAACCGCTAAGCCTAACAAAGAGTACAAACGTTTCCATACAATTTAAACAACCAATTAAGGCACCCCTTTTGTTAAACAGTGAGCATTAGCCCATTAGGAACACTGAGGTAAACTGCGTTGCTCTAAAATGTGTTCACCTTAAAACGCAATTGCACTCTTCATACCTGAAAAAATGATTTGGAAAGTTTGCCCTAATGTTTGACATGTTCCATCGTAATATTGTTTGCAACCTACTGTTAAACCATTAGGCTATATTCCACTAAATACTAGCCTTACGCTCACGATGTGCTGGATTTATGAAAATTTACTCATACGCTTACATGCAAATAGTTACAACCTTTTTGTGCAGGATTAACATTAATTTTAAGCACAATTAAAATAGGCCTGTGGAGTGTGTTTACTGCAAAGCTGATGCCGCTGTCTCTGCGTGTGTGCACAGCCCCGTGGAGCAAATACTTTAGATTAACCCTTTACCGTTGTGCTCCAATCGGGGCATATTGGCGCCCCTCGGGGGTGGGCGGAAAAGCGGACGTAGCACGTCCCGCATCAGCTTCGATAGGCTATTGACTCCTTGACATTAAACTATTGTCTCTCTCGTTGTTGTGGCCGAATTTTCGGGTAGATACTCGCAGTTTCGAGCTCCGCGTGAATCAGCAAAGATGGGCGACAGCCGCGCTCTCCGTCTGGGTCCAAAAGGACCCGAATAGAGGCAAAGGGTTAAATATTTTGAGACGCATTCATTTTAAGGGCATTCATTTTTCACTCCAAGTTTTACGCGGAGTCTATAAATATTCTCAATCTACAAATCTCTTAATTTGGGGTGTATGTAAAACGAAGACGGAAGACCGAGTCTCGGGTTCTACTCCCACGTCGAGTCACATCAAGGCATGGACTCTAAAAATGGAACCTACTGCCATTGCGCGTAATGCTCCGCATAAGCAATGCAGTAGGGAAAACAAGCCAGTCAGTCACAACTAGAAAAGATCTCCACCTGACTGACTGACTGACTGACTGACTGACTGACTGACTGACTGACTGACTGACTGACTGACTGACTGACTGACTGACTGACTGATTGACTGACTGACTGAATGAATGCATGAATGAATGAATGAAAGAATGAATCAATGAATGAATCAATGAATCAATGAATGAATCAATGAATGAATCAATGAATGAATGAATGAATGACGAAGACGGAAGACAAAATACAACATAATGCAATATTGCCCACGCAACGCACGCTTAGTTGAGTGGCGTCGTCGGTTATTGATTTTTGACGCAAGTCTTTAGTCTTCGGTCTGTCGGTCTTCCGTCTTCGTTTTACACAAACCCCTCTTATTTGATACGCATTAGGCCTAAATTAAAAAATGCAAAGAAGCTATTATTAAACGGCACGCAATGACGGTGTTCTTAAAACAGTCGTCACCCATTAGGGTCTAGTTGTGTCAGGCTTAACAATTGGTCGGTAGGTTCAATTAAAGACCTGTTCGCTACAAAAGTTTTTAAGTCCCAGGAGTATAGAAGAAAGAGATAGAATTTTCTTGTTTTCTGTTTGTTTTATTTTAATAAGAAAGTTTCAAAGCATACAACAAGACATATCCTTCACACCTAATGTGAATAAAGTCAATCCCTGAGAATATCGCATTATTACATATGATGTAAGGCTCCACATTTTGAATGAACTTAAATTTTCTTGGAAATGTCTCCACATCTGTCACGTTATTTACTGTCTAACTTAGAACAGAAAATAAAATACTTAGAGCGTATTAAAAAAAATAATGAGATGCTTCAAGTCCTCTATTATCCTAGACAATTTTCCGGACAGAGAAAGGCAGTTTTTAAGGCACAAATTTACAGCACTCTGCCAAAGAAGTAAGAAGGGTGGTAGAATCAGGGAGTACTCTAACAACTCCCTGGTAGAATTGAGACTGTCTTGAATGATGAATGACTGACTTCATTTTGATTTCCTTTGTACTTCACATAACAACATTCTGAGAGTGGTAAAGAGTGGTAAATTACAATATGTAAGGATTATCATGCTTAAACACACCCAAAAAATAATTACTTCACTTAACAAAACAAGGTAAGAGACAGAGGAGTGGCAATTAAAAGCTCCTAGGAGCTTATGGGTGTTGACACCTCTTAAAAAAAAACATAAAACAAGACAAATGGGAAGAAGAGCACAAAAACAGCAATAACAGTCCGAAGTTCAAAGGCAGTTTGCAATGAAATGAAATTTAAGCTGCTATTTAAATGCATATGGTGTTTTACAGTTAGTAACTTCCAAAGGGGGGGGGGGGGAATTCCATAGTTTTGCACCTATAAATCGAAGACCAAATTGAGATGACCTAAGTCTACAGAGGGGAGTGATAAACTGATTTGAAGCACGACTAGGCTAAGGGTAACGGCTATCACGAAACTGAAATTGATTACTAAATATTGACGGGGTTCTGTTATGTAGCCAGTCAATAATAAACAACCCGATATGATACCCATTTAAATCATAAATATTAAAAAGGTTAAGACTAGCGAAAAGAGGTGCAGTATGATGACGATAGTCTACGTTGCATATACATCTAATAGCCCGTTTCTGTAAAACAAAGAAAGGTTGAATTCTGGTATCATACCATGAAAGCATGCTGCCCCAAATGATATTGAAATAAGTGAGTATAAGGGTATTATACAGCGAAACCAAAATTTGCAGGCTAGGAAGAAGTTGTCGAAATCTGTTAAGTATCCCCACACCTTTTGAAACTTTCATGCTAACATACTGGAAATGATCAGTCCAGGTAAGATGAGAAACAACAAACACACTAAGAAACTTAGAAACATTTGAACGCTGTATGTTAATACCACAAAGTTGTATGTTGTTTACACTCTGATTAAACTGCTTAGAAGATGAGGTAAAAATAACAAAATTGGTTTTCTTTAGATCGAAAGATAGCTTTTTTGCACAAAACCAGTTGTAAACATTGATAAATTCATGTTGTATTACATTTAGTAAACAACTGAGGTCATTCCTGGAATAGAAAAGATTGGTATCGTCAGCATAAGAAATTACATGAAAATTATTACTAGCCCTTTGGAGATTATTGATATACAGTAAATAATAAACAACAAAGGACCTACAATAGATCCCCGAGGAACACCACAAGCAATTGGCTTACGTATAGAATTTACATTGTTAATGTCAACATATTGGTCACGATCAGTAACATAACTTTTAAACCAATCCAGTGCAGTACCCCTAACACCGTAATATTTAAGTTTGCTGAGTAAGATTCTATGGTCCAATGTATCAAAAGCCATAGACAGATTCGGGAAAATGCCTGATGCATACTATTTCTTTTTTTTTCGAAGACATCGGTTACTTTATTCAGTTATGAGTGAAGTGTAAAATAGATTGCGAAGTCGAACGCCCAGGAAGGAACCCAAATTGGTAATCATACAATTGATTTTGCTTAACAAAGAAAGAATATAATGGGTAAACATGAGTTTTTTAAGTACTTTCGAGAGACATGGTAAAATTGAAATAGGCCTGTAATTATTAACCGAATTTTTATCACCATATAATTGCAGATGTAGTCTTTCTGAAAACAGACGATCGTCTAACACTGTTAAAACACTGTTTACAATAACTCTTTCGAAAGACGATTATAACGTGGTTACGGTTTAAAAATTTAAGCAACTTGTTCAGTTTTGTTTTAAGAGCTCTGGGTTGCTTATAATTTAAACAGCAATGAGCGATCATGGTGAATACTTGACTGTTTAAACAAACAACTTGTTTAGTTTCGTTTTAAAGGTGTAGTTTCATAGATATGCATTTTAGCCAATGCAATAAAATCCCCCTTCATTATTTTTAACTAAATCTCTCATTGTGATAAACGTACTACTGCCAACACGTGGGATTTTTTAACACTTCTGGGAGTTGCCATGGGACCGGTTAGGTTAGGTTGAATTTTACGGCCCAGTTCCCAACCAATTGGTTCAAGTCGGCCACGGCCCTTTTCACGCAGTTGTGGCCCACTGGCTTGTTTTCCCTACTCTGTTGTTTTTGTTAAGAACCAAGCATAATGGGAGCGTGGGAAAACGTTCATCGAACCATCTCAACACAATGGTAACGTCAGACAGAGTTCATTGACCCATCAATACCCTAGAATGGCTTTTCCCGCATTCGTGGTCGCTTAGCGTCGTTAGACAACTGCCCTTCAAGGCCTTCAAACCCTGATTGTAAGAACTATAATCCCTACAACTTACAAAATGTTTCAAGTTCAGTAAACCATTCAAGATGTTGAAGTGCAATAGAACAGTACATCATATGAAGCCATCTTTATGTCTACAAATTTTCAACAAAATATAATTCAAAGGATATACGCAGTTGACAAAATGTGAGTTTTTCCTAAAAATGATGAAGCATCAAAGTATTTCAGTTCAATTGTCAATTTGCCAAGGTACCGATCAACACCTTGGTAACAAAAATTTATACCCTGCTTCAATTGCCCCTGGTATGTTTTATTTTCCCCCTTATTCCCCCCCCCCCTCCTCCCCAAAAATGCCATATGTTGAGTACTTCGATGTATCATAGAGCTAATTTGAAGTTCCGTCGTGAAAGGTATGTAGTATTCCACCAGAAAAGCATTGTCCACTGACGCTAGCTATGCCAACCAGTATGGACCTCCTTCCTTCTGACCTCGTGGTCGAGCTTGATGACATGACCGGATGCTTAATTAAAGACTATTTTGTTCAGTTTGGCGCATCTAAAAGGTAATAAAAATGATTTTTCTATATGACTAACAGTGATTCATTCAATTCGCTATAGTAGGGATCGTGCATGTGATGGTGGAAACCTTTATCAGAGAACAACGGACGTGCTAGATACCATAGGTGGTGGTGAACATTCCCATATTATACACTCGAAAAAAAATTCAAATAATTTTATTTAAAAAATAGGATACTCATGAAAATAACTATACTTCCACTCATTATAAGTGAGAACGTCAACTCATTTTGTGTAAAATATTGCACAAACTCAGTTGCAGTATTCACTTATTTCAAGTAGAAATACCGGTACTCATTTTCGTGAGTATCCTATCTTTTAAACAAATTGTTTAAATATTTTTTCAAAGTAATAAACATGGCCAAATTGGCCAATTGGTTGAAATGTGCATCCATTCACCACGCTTGCGCCACTTAGACCATGGGCAATGAAGTGTAAACATTCAATTGCAGGCAAAGCCCGAGGAAGCTTTGCATTAGAACTACTGTAAAATCCACTACCGTTGAACACTCTTAATGCTATTGACAGGTATTTAAATGGGTAAAGCAGTAAGGGCAAAGATTGAATTGGTCAAACGAAAATTAGCAAATTGGAAAAAAAAATATTAAAAAATTAATAAAGACGCATCTATTAGGCCTATTTGTTCCTGAAACAATTACCTCACAAAACTCCTGCAGACAGAGAATGAGATATCTTTCCTTCAGAAATAATCTGATACAAAATGAAAGCCGTGACCAATGCGTAACGAAAATAATTCCGTATGTAGGCCTATAGTTTCATGTTTGATCATTTATTTCCATGACAGACTCTACTCCCAGAAAAATTACAAGGAGAACCTGCTGTCTGAATATTCGATAAAACTCTAAATTTTCATTTAAGATAATTTCAAAAACGAAGAAAGCAAAAGCAATTTCCTTGCTTTGCATTCTTTAATGTTGTTTTCCTCCAAAACGAAACATGCCAGTGAGTCACAACTGGAAAAAAGGGCCGTGGCCCGCTCGACTTGAACAAAATGGTTGGAAACTGGGTCGTAAAACTCCATCAGTAACTAACTCCACAACGAAACCCATTAGCTTATGCACTCAAGCAACCAACCCAGTCGGGTCAATGACCGATGTGAATATATGAGGCGCTTAATAGCCTTATGAATGGACGAAGCACTGACTTCATCCTCTGGGTAAAACAATGGAACACGATACCGCCCGCATAAGAATCCACCCTGCACATGTAGCCGACTTTGCACGTATCGACTGGTTGACAAATCACCTGTCTGCTTTTATTGGTGTTGGTTTGTTTGGCCCGCAAAGGAGGCCGTTATATTAATTTTGCTCTGTGACATATATGCATAAGGTCAATATGCTCATATGCATAGGTTTATATAGGCATCTATGAATGTAGCAGTCCCTTGGAGCTCGCAAAGAAATGCTACTTAAAGTTCTGCTGTAAAGGGGTGGTGATTTTCAAAATTCTATGTACGCTCCGCGCCAACTAAAATAGTAATCCACTTGGGAAAGTCTTTCAGCCAAGACTTCATATTTTAGGCAGAAAATAATTTCCCTTTCATACTCAAGTGCCTCAGAATCATCAAATACAGTACCTTGCAACCTTGTCAGTCGAGCAGTCTGTGTAGATGAATTCTTTAGTTATTGAAGTGTCAAAATGGTATCAATATTCCTTTGAAGAGGGCAAATACACACTGGAATCGTTGTCTAGTGTAGCGTGACTGTCAAAACACGAAAATTTCTACCCTTTCAGTTCGCAGTTTCATTTCAAAAAAAAGAGTTATAGCAATTTTTTAATTCAGCATTCGAAAAGGTACGTTTGGTCAAGGGGGTAACGTGAGGTGCATAGTCCAAAAATTGCTCGCCCTCACTTCCACATTGTTTCCTACCCCTATGGACAAACTACAGCTTTTGATGATTCTACTACACTCAGTTTAACTTTCCAGTGTTTGGCGAGAGACAAATGAACAGGGATAAAGTTAATCCCATCGGCCAACGAAGATAACATCTAACTTTCAGATATCGACCAACTAGTCCGAATTCTTGTGACTCCCGGCGACCTTTAGGAGATAAGAAGACAATCATCTTTGGAAAGTTTACTTGCGATGTTTAAAAAAAAAACATTTTTAAGACCTTGCGATCTCTTGTGAGCTCCTGCCACATCAGCTTGCTACGATTGTTTGTGTGCTTACGGTACCTTTTATAAATGTCTCCCAGTTAGGATGCAGTATCGAAACGGCTTGAGATCGTGTTTTCTTACACACCATTCAAATATAAAATGGTGAAAACATCTTCTCAACTAATGATTAAGGTGATCCCTTTTTCATTGAATAAAAATTAAATTCATTGGTGATAATCATCAACGGTCATCACGGTCAAGCGACCGTGCTTGATGTCACGATTATTTCTTGGAAATGAACGACGCACTCATCTTGTACGGCAAGCCGTGCTCGACAAATGCACCATAATTTATCCCAGTATTAATTCGAATACCGGTATATTACATCAGTATTAATTAATTCAATTTGATACCGTTATATATTCGAACCAATCAGAGGACAGGAAAATACGCCTGTTTTAAATCGAATTTATATAGCCAGGATTTTGTCATGGCGTGGGGGGATTGGAGCACGAAATGAGGGAATAGTCTAGGGAGAGGGAGAAAGAACGGATACTTTAGGTATTTTTTGCAAATATTTTTTCAAGGTTAGGTCATAGGAGTTTCTACCCCACCTTCCCCCCCCCCCCCGGTGGCTACGCCACTGCGCACCTATTTGGAGAGCTTTGACAAACCCGCCCTGTTTCGTATGATGAACATTTGACGCACCCCTGACTGTGGGTCAGAGGGTGGGTCTCTTGTAATTGATAATTGGTCAGCTTGAAGTCGTCATGCAAACAAAGTGTATTGAACGTAATAGAATAGTCGTCAGAAAAGTGATGTAGTTTAGGCCTGGAAGTCTTGAGACCGAGACTTGGTGGTTCGAGCTCGAGACCTGGACCGAAAAGTCGAGTCCGAGAACATAATCTGATGATCTGCGACCACCACCGATATCTCTGAAGATCTCTCGGCCAAGACTGCTAGGGAAGACCAGGGCGTCGGCCTTATCAACAAGGAAGCTAAAAATTAGTAATACGTAGCATCGTTGAGCTGCAATCCTCGACAAAAATACATCATTTTTCTCCAGGATTGTAACCTTTTGTTTAGAGTTACAACAACAATAATAGGCGAGCTCGGTAATTCGTCGCCGCGTGGAACTGTGGGGCGCAGCGTGGGATATACAAACCGAGCTAAGCTCGTAACCTACAGAGTTCCCTTGTTTTCGTCAGTGCATACAACACTATCTAAGTGTCTAACGAAGTTGAACGAAAATAGGGGATCAGTGCTACTTTTCGGCCGATCCAAATGCAAATTTTAGACCAAAAAGACAATTTAGACACAATACACTGCACAAAAACACACTTGAGATTTCTCCTTATATTATGGATGATAACACCAAATGGAATACGTGCTGTAGGTGCGGGATTGGTTTGTTTATATCCCGACGATTTGCACCATGTGCGCTTATGCAAAACCACCAAAATGAATTACCGAACTGGCTTATTCATAATTCATACGGCATTCCTGAGCTGAGATATAAAATGCTGAAGTTATTCACTCAACTTAAAATGGTAGATTGCTTAAAAATTTGTGATGTCATTGTTGCACTACTTAAATTACAGTCTTTGTATTTTTTTTTTATCTGGAAGTTACCGCACTGTACCATGGTGTGGTAGTACTCTACACTTTCATGGGGTGATGTAATTAATTAAGTCCTCTCCGTACAACATGCTATGCAAGCAAATAGGCAGTTTTCAAGGTCATAAAGCATTTTTAATTTTACGGTAGAAATTATTGCGCAACTGCCCCCCCCCCCCCCGACGCAAAAAAAGGAAGGGAAGAAAAAACGGGAAGGAAGGAAGGGAAAGCGAGGAAAAAGAGGAAAAGAGAGGAAAAAAGAGAAAAGGAGGGGAAGGAAAGGAAAGGAAGGTAGAAGAAAAAAGAAAACGGAAAAGAAGGGGAAGGAAAGAAAGGGGAAAGGAAAAAAGAGAAAAATGGGAAAAGAAAGAAAGTGGGCCAACTATAATATCAAAAGCAAGATTGATCTGCATTCATGGAACACTGTTTTGTTCAATATATGAAAATTCATTTAGGAAAATATATGAACATTCATTTAGTCCCCTAAAGTTAACAAAATAGTATCTCATGCCCTTTGCCAGACAGTCGGGGGACTTCAGAAAAGCAATCATTCTCAGATTTACCACCAATATTTGAAGGAAGTGCAGATTCTTCAGTTATCCTCCCCCCCCCCCCCCCCCCAACTCTTTAAACTTTCTTACAGGGAAACCCAGAATCCAAAGCTTTCTGCAAAAAAAGCTCCATTGATATCAACAAATTATTGTTCCAAAAGGGCAGAAATTTCGGCGCGCTTCGTGTCGCAATACATCACTAATATAATAGTGTTCACATTTGCAAGAATAATCGGAAAACTTGGCTACTACTTACAAGCCCGAGACATGCCATTTCAGGCTGTCTGAGGGGTCGCGATTTTTCAAAATTTTCTGTACTCTCCGCGCCAACTGAAGATAGTCTTTCTAGCAAGACTTCGTATTCTAGGCAGGGGAAACATTGGCCCACCGTACTCAAATGCTCTCATACACAACTGTCATCAGATACCTTTCAACCCTGTCAGTTGTGTATAGTCTTTGTAGATGGATGCTTTAGTTATTGAAGTGTCAAAATTTTATCAATATTCAATGTTGCAGAGCAGTGACGTAGCTACCGGAGGCAGGGCGATTGCGCCCTTGCTCGAAAAAGTGAAAAAATCGAAAATTTACTATTTGAGACACCCGTCAAATACAGTGCGGTTTTCCCAAGTTTTCCTTCATAAAATTCCGAATTCTTCTTAATAAAAGTTCCATATTCGAAATAATTATTTTTAAAGAAGGCAAAATTTTCCGCGCGCTTCGCGCGCCTTAAATTGCAACCCTTTAATTTGTAAGTAATCGCTCATAAAACAGTCAGTGAAAAATTTTGCCCTAGCCGCTACCGTGCCGTTTCCCTACAATTTTCTTCAATATAGGCTTTCATTTTTGTCCAAAAAAGGCAACAAAGTTTGGAGAGTTTTCTTAATGTCGTCGAGAAGCCTTAATCCGCTCTCCTGAGATAACACGATCTTCAGTGGACATGCTATCTCAGATTTATGCACATAGGAAACGCAGATTCTTCGATAGTCCTCCCAAAATGCAAATTTCCTCAAAGGAAACCCTGAGTCTAATCTATTATATGCAATACAAGCTCCGTATTTACAAATGTGTAAAAGGACCCAAATTTTCGGTACGTACTTTATGTTACAACCGATAATGTAAAAATTAACCGATAATGTAAAAACGACCAATAATGTAAAAAAAAATTACCGATAATGTAAAAAAAACCGATAATGTTAAAAAAAATTACCGATAATGTAAAAACTTTTTGAATGTAAAAAATGTAATGTAAAAAAATCTTTGAACCGATAATGTAAAAAAGATAACCGATAATGTAAAAACTGTTCAATCGAGGGTTTCTTCTGGTCCTGCCTATATGTGTATGTTTGAGACAGTATGTAGGAAGGCAGGAGAGCTGACAGGCGGCAGGCGGGCAGGGCGGGGAGCAAATATTTTCGTGGGTGGGTGCGTGTGCACATCACGATTTTGCCTTATTATTATGTTAATTTTGCCCAATAAATTCAACGAAGTTTGCTAAAAATGTTTCATGAGCTATGTTTTCTCAACATTGGGGAATTTTTGCCTATCTGTTGTTAAAGTGTGTAATTGGTTATGAGTAGCCAGGACTTTTGGGAGGGAGGGTGGCCAATTACAGGACCCGATCGCCGTCCGGGGTTTTTTTCAATAATGAAGTACCCTAAGATGTAGGCTAATCTGGTGCTGATATGATTTGCATTAATAGCATCATTTGTTGTCATTCTTTCTGTATCATTACAAAATGGTTTCTTAGACCTCGATTGCGGGCATGGTCTGGCATCCCTCTAGCTACGCCAATATCATTTACGTAGTCTTTGACTGGGTTTATGAATTCTCTCTTGCCGCTCAAGAAAATGCATACCGGAAGAAACGTCAAGAAATCAATGTCTGATCAGGAAACAGCTTACTGGTATAGTCGGACAGATTGTTCAGTATATAAGTGGCCGGGCAATACGCTGTCATTTATCATACTCACTTAGCCTGCTGGTTTCAAACAGAAGGTCACCAAAGTCACCTATCACACCCCTTGCTTTGCCCCAATTGTCATTAACACAGTGTTGATTATGAAAAGAATAATGTTGAGGCAAACATTTACAGACGCAACGCAAAGCTGAGGCCAAACCGCTTTAGGGTGAGGGTCCAGGGTGCAAAGCTCCCGGAAACTATGAGGTTTTAGAGTATATCTGGATGAAAAATTAAGTGTCATGAGGTGTATATTGTTTATTTTTTTTTTTTTGGTTAACCCAACTCCTAACTGACCTTATTGGTTGAAAAAAGTCTAAGGATAGACAGAAAAAATCTCTATTTTTAGGTGTTTTTGCATTGCAGGGTTGTGTCATGGGGGGGGGGCTCTGACCCCCAACCCCAACCCCCACTCTAGGGGTTTCGACGCCGGTATGACAGCTAGACAATATATGAGCCAACGTCATTACGGAAAATAATAGAACGTATCTCACTAAATATGGCTTCGGTATACAGCGTATGGCCCTAAAACGTGGGGGCATATCTTACAGAATTGAAGTTTCCAATTTGAAACCTTGGTAACAGATTTTCCAAATTTGCTGTAGGCTCCGCACCAACTGAAGATAGTGTTTCGAGCAAGAATTCACATTCCAGGCAGGGAACCATTGGCCTACCGTACTCAAATGCCCTCATAATAGCCTATCATCAGATACCTTTTAACCCTGTCAGTTGAGTATCGCCGTCTGTGTAGATGGATTCTTTAGTTATTGAAGTGTCAAAATGTTATCAATGTTCAATGTCGCAAAGCAGTGACGTAGCTACAAGAGGCAGGGGACGATTCCCCCCTGGCTCGAAAAAGTGAAAAATTTGGATATTTGCCATTTGAGACACCAGTTAAATACAATGCGGTTTCCCAACTTTTCCGCCATTAAATTCCGAATTCTTCCTTAAGCTCCATATTTGTCATTATCAGTTCAAAATTTTCCGCGCGCTTCGCGCACCCTTTATAGGAACCCTTAATGCAGTAAAGGGTTTTTTAAAGGGTTTCTCATAAAGCAGTCAGTGGTAAACTTTTCAGAGCCGCTTCAGTGCCATTTCCCTAAAATTTCTTTCCATACAGGCTTTTAATTTTGTCTAAAAAAGGCAACAAAGTTTTGGGAGCTCTTTGAATGGTGCCGAGAAGCCTTAATCCGCACTCCTTGGATAACATAATGTAACAACAACGATCTTTAGTCGCCATTCTATCTCAGATAATGCTAATAAGAAATGCAGATTCTTTGATAGTCTCCCAAATATTCAAGTTTCCTTACAGGAAACCCTGAGTCTAAATTAAATTTTGCAATTCAAGCTTTATACTTACAAACATGTAAAAGGACCCAATTTTCGGCACGCTCTGCGCGCCGCAAATAACGCTCCTAATACAGCAGTGTTCATACCAGGGAGTTGCAACTCCCTGGTTCACACTGTGGAAAAAAATCAGATTTTTTTTTTTTTATTTTTTAGAAATTGTTATTGCTCGTAGAAAAAGTGAAAAATTTAGCATCCAAAAATGTACCTTTATGTCAATGGGGTGGGGAGATGTGCATTTTCCAAAATTGTTCCACACCCCCCCCCCCCCACCCTCACTTTCCTCACTTTCAGATTGCTTCCTACGCCACTAAGTGAAGGCTTTCGTTGGGCGGCATTTTCAAGTTAAATAAGAGCAGATACCCCCCGTGTAGGATGCCACCGGCACAGTCACTGCTATCATTTGTTAACTCGTGACTGATGTGTGTGTTGTAAAACCAAGATGAACTTTGGATGTATGTCTTATGTTCACTGACATTTGGCAAACTTACTTTTTAGCCGCGAGTTTTCAGAGGAACTTGACCTTATGACTTTGTCCTTGTTAAAGTCACTGGAGACTGTGCAGTGCGATAGTTTTGTTACTGATCAATCAGACGGTGCAATCTATTGTACGAGACGTGTCACCTAAATAATACATGCTGTACGACAACTCCTTTTTGAAGAGCACTGTCTACCAAGGTTGTTACGGCGTTGCGGCTTTTCCATAGAATTTTCCAGTAGTTGGTGTACAGACTGAATATTTACGTTCTTATTGATTCTGCAATTTTGCTTCTGTTAAACGCAAGTAAATCTTCCTCTTGTTTATTATTGTTAACTTTATTGTGTGAATTATATTAGTAGAAACAGGTAGCTGGTGAACTCGGAAAAATGTCAGGAAAGTCTTCACAACGAATTTTTGCCAAATGTTGCGCTAACTGTTACACGGTTACACGTACCACGTCCACGATCGTCACATTGAACTTGGTTTAGACTCTGCATGGCAAGCAGCGAATTGCAACTCCTTGGTATAAGCATTTGTATTACGTAGTAGTAACGCCATGTGTACACAATTGCTTCAATGTATGATTCGGCGGTTAGATTGTTTTCATGACAAAATGGTTACGGTAAAAAAATACACTTGATTTCCTTCCTTGCTCAATTAAACAATTTGATGATTGACAGACAGTGATACTCCATGCAAAGACATTAAATCCAAGTCAAGAAACCCTAGCCACAGTGTGCAGAACATATAGAGGGGGTTTTGATTACAATCCTGCCCAAAGAACTGTGTAATTTCAGTGGCGGGTCTAGAAGCTCGGTGAAGTAATAATAGACCTCCAGCAGTAGGTTTGGAAACTCGATACACCTCAGTTGAACAATAGATTACTGAGGTTAGAAAATCAACTTTTTTACCGCACTCGAAACAGCATGTGATTTGTTAGGGGTTTTCTCAGGCTAACGGCGCCCACATATCCTCTACGCTAATTGTTGCCCACTCAACTTCTCCTACCCTAGTCAGGAATCAGTGGCGTCGACCAAAAGAGTGAGAGTGGAGGGGGGGACTAAGGGCAAAAAAAAATTGAAATTTTGGGAAGCTGCTGGAAAGCTAGCTCAAATTAGCTCCTGGTAATGAGGATGGGGTCCAGAGGGCGAAGCCCTTGGAAGCTCCAGATTTTAGCATATCTCTGGATCAAAAATTAGTAAGTCTGACGATCGAGAGGCACGTATATTATTATTTCCTCGGTTAACCCAACTTCTAACTGACCTAACTTGGGTGAGGGACAAGTTGGGGGACAAACCGCCGGGAATGGGGAATGCCCCTCTTGCCCATTGTAGTGCAGCCATTGTCTGTAACTGCTTGTATGAAACATTAGGGTTTCAACGGCAGTAGGTTCTTTGGTATGACTAGGGAGTTTCAACTCCCTGGTATGACTCGACCTAGGAATCATTTAACCCGGCCCTTCCCAAGTGAGTCTCACGAATGCTCTACCACTTAACTATGCAAATACTCGTCTGTTATATTCTGCCTAACGCGTTTTTCCCTTTAAGTCCTCCCAACTCTTTGGCAAAGAATTTGAAGGAGTCCTGCTTCCCATGAAAGCTAGCTGGCTACGTCCTGAAAAGGACAACACATAACAACAGCTGACCAACCATGCTCAACTTGAAGGCCTTCATTCCATTTTCATTATTGGCAACGGTGTAGCTAAAAATTCATAACTGGGGGCAGCAGGACCGTATGGGACGGGGGCCGGCGGATTGAAGCCCCTAATTGACTTAACCCTTGCTGACTCGCCTTACAGACTCTGTGCCTCAGTCGGGCAGAGCTTATGTCCTGAGGTCCTGGCGATCTGAATTCATGCAAGTCTGGACTGGTTGAAAACTTAAGGACAGATCGTGACGACCTTAGCTGATCCAATATATTTTTTTTTCATTAAGGTCTTGTAAGGAGGACAACAATATTCCACATCATATACTCCAAACCCTATCGCAATATCGTTTTACTAACTCAAGATATCTCATTTAAAAAAGTGCTATTTTTTTTTCTTTATTAATACTCCTCCACTTTTGAGTAAAGCCACATATAGATATGTAATGTGGGCACATTGTATTAGGTTCTTTGTGTTTTTCTTTTTCATATTAGGCTAAGTTTCCTGTTGTCCTTGAAATTTTAAACTGTTGTTATGTTTGATTATCTTTCATGTAGATCTAACATTAACCTTTATTATATATGGGGCGTATAGGGAACAATGTCATTTAATGCAGCGACATTAAAATTAAAATTAAATGTTGAATTCAAGCGCCGCTACGACATCACAGGTTTCCCACAACGCAATAAACCTCAAGAAAAAAGCATCACTTTGCAAACAAGTATCTTCCGAACGCTACATGCCCTTGAGATGCAGTTTCCAAGTGCCCCTTAGAGTAAACAAATTCTGCATATTTTGAAGTCCATGAATTTTGTCTCCGCCTGCAAAATGCATTTAAATGTGAGATAAAAAGCTCGGAATCTGGAATATTCGTAGCAAATTTTAATTTACATATTCTAGGCAACCTTTGAAATTGCCAATGGTACAGGCGATAAAACACAACCAATTATACAGGTGCACGCATTCATCGCAAGTTTACCATTTTTCATTTTCCGAAAAGGCGGTCAGGGATTGCCGACGGCGGTCCAGGGGAGCGGTGTCCCCTCCCTTTGAAACTTTTCTTGTCTTCAAAGAAAACATGATGCAAAATCGTGCAATATTACAAAAGGTAGTTTGAGAAGGCAGATCGCAGCTGGTAAAATATTTGGTCGGAGTTTAGTTTGAAAGAAAAGACAAAAAGTAGTATGCTTGTCAGAGTGCTGGTGGAGAAAATAATAGCTAATAATCATGCTATCGCGTTAAAAGGCGCAATGTAAAAGCATTAACAATGAGCCCATTTCATGATACCGTTAGGTTTGGGGTATAGGTTTCTCAACCATAATATTTAACCGTTTCCTTGAAGATATAAGCAAAGCGCCACCATTAATTTGCGCTAGAAGTATAGCAAATTTTAAAAAGTCGGGACCCCTCAGAAAACCGAAAATGGCATTTCCCACGGTTGTATATGAAGAGGTTCTAAACAGTCTTTTTGTACTTTTTTATAGCAATAAGTTGTCCACTTCCATAAGAAATGAGCAAAATGCAATATGATCAGAAAATTACCTTACAAAATGGGCCAACTACATTTTTTCCGGCCAAACCTGTGGGTTCTGTATCAAGCCTCGGCAACTTGGTACTCCCGTCTGTTGGTGTAATCTGGCTGTTGCAAAATACCCGCAACTTCTCTGACACTTTTGCTCGAACAATATCCACAAATCGCCCAAACCATCAATTAAAGGCTGAGGCATAATTGATTTTAAAGAGGCTGCCAGAAAGTGTTGAGAATTTTTATTGTTTTTGAATTTTTCATGAATATTTACTTTGACTATGATGATTTTTTTGTTTTTCCATATATGCCAGTTTGTTTAGTATTTAAATGGCTGACCGAATTTTTTCATACCTCTGCCCAAAATTCAGATCTTGTGGAAATTTGTGATTGAGGGGGGTTATGTTGGGAGGCATGGAGGAAGTATAACGACCACTAGGGATTGTGAGTATGTTCTTCCATCCTGCCTGACAGAGGTGAACCCATGAAGTTCCAGTCCATCAGAGGGTACAATGAGTGATAGATCGATGTCTTTGGGAGAGGTCAAAGGGATGGGACGCGCCCCTATTTGGAAAATGTATGCTTTTGGAAAAGGGATGAGGTGCAAAAAATGTTGCTTTATTTGATAGTATGTTTGTTTATTTGCGCATACGTGACGACCAGCAATGCTGGCGCACCAATAAGCAAGTCCGGTAATTCGTTGCCGCATGGAATTGTGGGTCACGGCGTGGGAAATACAAACTGAGCCCAGCAAATAGTGTACATCGTTCCCTTGTTTTTGTCAGTATGTACATACAACACTAAGTGTCTAATTGACTCAAACGAAAATAGAGGTTTCAATCCTACTTTACGGCAGATTAAAATGCATTTTTTACCCCAAAAGACAATTTAGACACAATGTACTGCTCTAAACCCACCCGAGATCCCACCTTATGTTATGGATGGATTAGGAAAGAATGATATCACGAAACGTTCATGAAAATTAAATATTTGGAATACGAGTTGGGATGGGCTACTGGTTTGTTTTAACCCGACGATTTGGAAGATGTGCGCATGTGCATAACGACCAAAACGAATTTTCGAACTCGCTTATTACATATCTTGCATGCAGAATCTGTACGGAGACAGTTAAATCAAAACCTAAGTATGAAAAGTTTCCCGAAAGAAGGGAGAAACATTTCTTCAGATGTGGGCAGTCCAAAATAACCTTCAAGGGATGGGTTCAGGGGAGGGGAGAAGAGATATACTTGATATATTCCAGGCCAAAGGCGAAGTTTGCGGTCGTAACTACTGAATGAATTTAAGGTGTAGATAAGCTTTAATGGCCCACTGTTTGTAGTAAGTTTTTGTGAGTTGGGCTGAACTTGACTTAGAGGTGTTGTTTAAGGGAAATAAATGAACAGTTAATTAATTTGTAATATTTGGGCTGGTTGAAGTTGTTATCTTCAGAGTTATTGAACCTGAAATGTGATTTTTGGGGATAGTTCGGAAATACATGAAATTAAAGTACAAACCAGGTGGCAGAAAATGAAAGACACATGAATTACAATTTCTAATTATATTGTCATATTAACTTGTGAGACATGGAAAAACAAACAGTAATACAAAGAAAGGTTCTGGTTTGCAAGGCGATGGAAATGGAAGGCTTTAAATACTTGCAAAATGTGGTTGGCAAGAAAATCATGAAGAAAATACAATGGTATAATTTTCATAGTAACTAATATCAGTGGAACCCTTAAAAAAGTGAGGCAAATAGTTACAAATTGGCAGGTTTTCACCTGTTTTTTCCAGGGGTTATCACAGTTTTTTGCATGTAAACCTGTGTTTCCCTTGACATTGACGCGGAGATTCAAACGAACAAACACTTTGTTAAACAAAGCAGCCTATTGCAAAGTTTTTCTTCGAGTCTAAGTTTAGGCTGTGAAAATAGCGAGTGAGACTCAGTAGCCTGTACAGTACGATCCGGTTTAAGTTACGCGACGAAATGATTCAATGAAAGTCACGCTTATGTTGTCACTGCGATAAAGAATAGAAAGGTCGACCGGATAAGTGACCTACTAGAATGCCCAGTTTCTTCTACTTAATCATAGGGAGTAAAGAGTGTATCTTGGACAAAAAGTTCCTAACAATTTGTACCAACGGTATCGTTAAAGTGTCCAAATGGAAGACAAAGCTTTAAAAATAATTTAAAACATGATGTACAAATCCAAATAAATGTTAGCCTCTTTGCAAGAAACGCGGCAATATTTTACTTTGCTCTCTGTTGATGTAAAGTCACAACCACTAACTGACCCGAATGCATGCATTGTACATGCTATTACGTAACTGCGGTCGAAAAGCCGGCCCGACGTGTGACCTTTTAGACGGTACAATGGCTAAAAGGGAGTAAAGCTGTATCTTGAACTAAAAAATACCTCACAATTCTTAGCGAGAACATAAAAGTACCATTTACCATGGATAACGAGTAGTAAAATTATAATTCTAAGCAAAAAGTCCTGATGTATAAATGTCAGTCACTTTGTAAAAACATGACCATATTTGACTATGCCCTGCTATCAAGTAATGTACAACCGCATAGCGAAACAATGCTTTATAAAGATTGCTACATTTTACAGAAGGTACACATATATCTGAGGGCCCCATGTGGACATATTTTCGAGACAAAATTTGATGTTTATGCAATTATGCAATCAAAAATTATAAATATACCCGATGAAATTCACAGTATGACTTTTCAAAAAGGAAAAAAGCCACACATTGCAATATATTTTTGGTGTCCAGCAATCCCATTCACACAGCTGTCCCTCTTAACAATGATCTACTCTAGCAACAACAACCTCGATGATCCAAAATGAAGACAGTCTTTGGCTTCGTACTATACTGCTGAAAACAGGGCAAAACAAAGAAATAATTTTCAATCGTTGAGCTTACAAATCATAGCCTGAGCCAACACTAAAATGCACGATCCTACACATGTTTTGCAAAAGTGTTGTCTGCATGAGTCCAAAGGATTTCCCTTTCGGGAAACCAAAAAGATTCCCCACCTGTGAATATATGGTACGTGACGGTTTGTCTTCCTTGTAACAGTTTTTTTTAACATTTGCTGCTATGCGTCAATGACTTGGTCTGAAGAGCGCAAAACGCTACAAAATTTGTGGTTTGATAACCATTTACGAGAAAACATGAGTTTAATTGATTCTTGGCCGAAAGGTCATTTCGTGCTACCATTTTACTGAGATAGAGCTTAAACGCCTTAAGGGAAAAACTGGACATCGACGTGATCGGGGCAGGGGCATGCCCAAATGCAATTCATAACTGGAAATAGCCTGCGGAGCAGACTCTGTAGTAGCCGAAAGATGGAGCTCTCTCAAAATCAAAATACACCTCTCTAAACAGTATAATATACAGAGTCTGCAAACCTTCGTCCAGTTTCCATTTACAGGAATCCCGCATTTTGAGGGACGAATTAATAAACATGAGATGGTAACATGGTGCACGAAACAAGTATGAATAGTGTATTTTGGTACAGTGGTATAGTGGTATTTTGTTTAGTGATTGAACGCAGCCATTAGTGGGGTCCATCAGCCTTAAATAGTCTTCATTTATTGTCTACGTGAACTTCAACCCCTCATATTCAGTGAAACTGAAGGAATCAAGAGGCATTTCAGTGAACAATCATACATGGTACAGCCCAAGCAAGGAATTTGAAAAATCAAAGGTGATAAACCCCAGCAATCCTTGACTAAAATCAGACCATCACTTCAAGCGGAGGACCACAGAACGTAAAAGGGTCATTCTGGAAACACATTGATTAATAATGGATTGCGTTGTAAAAGGTGGGTGACGTCTAAAATTTCTAAACCGCGGAAGTGTCTGGATCACCACAACCATGCTTTTAAATTCCCGTTAGAAAGTCTTTTCAAAGAAATATTGCAAGAAGGCGCGTAGTGTTCAACCCCCAGATTGTCGATTCTGAGAAGGCGTAATTCCCAAGAAATTGTTGTAAGCCCTCATTTTCAGTCGAATTTCCAAGATTCCCAAGTCACACATCATTCTTGGGAAATTTCGCTGTTAAGTACACTAATAAGCACCCGGCTTAGACCTTGATGCCGGGTCACACCGATCAATGCCGGTGTTTAGTGACTGAAGGCAGCCATTTGTGGGGTCCATCAGCCTTAAATTGTCCTCATTTATCATCTACTTGAATTTCAAATCCTCATATTCAGTGAAATTGAAGGAATCAAGATACAATTTAGTGTACATCCATCCATAAAACAGGTAAACAAAGAAATTGAAAGATTAAAAGGTGATGATAGGTTGCATTGACGGCCGACTGAAATCAGACCATCACTTGTCCAGATTCGAAATCAGACAGAAAATTGATATGTTATGTAAAACGTAATGCAAACGATCAAATGAAATAAATCCTTCCTGTGATTGCAGGTGCCGGTTGCAGTTGCAGAAACCAGTAGGGCTTTCCTAGTAACTTCAACCATGGACAAATTCGAAATGAAGAAAGCTTTCACCTACCTCTCGGAGTTAGATGGTATTTGGTTCCCGCCGACTGTTCAGCGACAATGTTTGGAAAGTCTTAAGACGTTTGAGATCAGAGAAGATGATCTCATTTTAGTCACTTACCCCAAAAGCGGTATAAAAATTTTGATGCTTTGAGCTTTTATGAAAACAGGGGTGGCGCAAGAATTTGCTCGACGGGGCAGGGGTTGGCAGGCTCTTCAACAGGGGGCCAGCATTTCGGAAACCCCGACAAAATGATAAGTTCCCGGTGGGACGACACTGTCCGAATTTGAGTTTTGCACTTTGTTTTTAACAAATATTTAACAGTTTAAAATCCCGGAGATTTTTTTAGAGAACATTTGAAATTTCTGGAAGAAATTAAGCTTCGTTTAAGGACCACTAAAGTGACTGGGATGTTCTTTGAAGAATCTGCCGTAAATCATTTCCTCGGCTGAAATTCGGTTTGGGTTACGCATTTTTGTAGGCCTAAGTACTGAGGCTGTGTGACGAAACAGAAAATTTGCCCGGAAATATTATTTACCCTTTCTAATCAAATAATTGAAAATACAGAGCCTGTATTGAGAAATTTTGGAATTTAATGAAAGAAAATTTGGTTTTTGGTAAGGGGAAATTTAAAAAAAAAAGGGTTTTAATATGTGATCTGTCTTTCAAGAGCAAAATTATATACACTCTAAAACTGTTGGGTAAAAAGTGTTGGGCAAAATACAAAATGCCCAACATGGGCAAATTATTGCCCAACAAATGGGTAAACAAATGTACCCATATTGTTGGGCAAATTAAAGTTGAGTAAAATCCAGGTGTTGGTAAAAGGTGTTGGGCAAGTTTTAAAAGTACCCAACAGTTGGGTAAAATGTAATTGACCAATCAGATGATTAGTTAAAGATCAGTTAAGTTTTACAGATAATTATTGTAATATAAGAGGTTCATTATAAGATCTCATGGTTGAATAAGGTTGTATTTGGTAAATAAAAAGCTAACGGTAGAATAGCAGTAAAAATCTGGACGAAAGTACAGTACTTAAAGAGCAATGGTCGCATAGAAAAAAGAAGTTTTCATTGCTACATAATCAAGGGGAGAAGAAATACAAAGTTCACGATTGAGTTTGAAACTTTAAACTACACACTTCACTGTTTACTTACCAAGTGCATCGTCGCGGGTGCCCCCAATCACTCTTGGAGGATAAACGGTGTATGTGTTAGGGTACTTTGTACTTTGTTATATTAAAATTATTGAAATGCAAACAAGCACCCAACATACTGGATAGTTGCATTGCCCAACACCATTTGCCCAACAGTTGGGAGGACACATATATACCCAGTGTTGGTTAAAAATTGGTCATTCAGTAGTGCCCAACTACTGGGTAGTTGCACTGCCCAACACCATTTGCCCAACAGTTTGCCCAATTGTTGGGAGGACACATATATACCCAGTGTTGGTAAAAAGTTGGGCAAATATTTGCCCAATATTTTTTAGAGTGTAGAATGTCGGGTGGCTGAAGTTAATTTGAGTTTTTTTTTTTATAGTATCCACCGAAATTAGAGTTTTCCGAAAATTTGTTGCAATTTTTCGCAAATATTTGAAAATTTTAAGCTAATGTTGAAGAAAAACTGTACTTATATGGCAGATTTAAAGAATTTTAATTGGAGAATGTGACCTGCGTATGAGAAAAATCGAGTGGCGACTTGTAGTTTGTCGGGGTTACTGAATATAATTCACTATGAAAATTTAGACCCTCGGACGATGTTGGAAATTTTTACTGAAAGCAGTGACCCCCTCTTAACATATATTTGGAAACAGAGCTTACATTTTGAGGGAATTAAATGTCAGCAAATTTGAAAAACAAAATGGTTTTAGGATAGTTGGAAAATTGGAGTCTTAAGTGTGCATGGTCAAAATGAAGACTGAAGACTGAATTAAGTTTCTTGAGGTTACATATTTTGTCGTGTGGTGAAAATGGAAAAAATGACTTTCTTACTTTTTAGAATATTTGAAAGTCTGGAGAATATCATGAAAAAAAATTATGGAAAATTGGAATTTTGAGGGTTTCTTAGAAAAACATGGTCTTCTAGTAAGCAAATCAAGAAGATCATGGGGAGACTGCAGTTTACCTGGCTTGCATCTTTCATCGTATGGCTGAAGGCTCACGACGAAACTGGACTTCTCCGCGATGGGGCCAGCCTTCCCTGGCGGGAGAGTGGGAATGGCCCCGCCCCTGCTCGTAAATTGTAAATCATGCGGTTATATACAAGTCGGGTGTGTCTTTTCATAAAAGCAAATGAGCTACAGTGAACAGCGACCTAAAAGATGCCCCATGTCTTAACTTTAAGTTGGAATCAAGTTACCTCGTACACATAAATCAAAATTGCACAGATGTATTGCCCCATCACTTGATCGTCGCTGGTTACGGACACCCTCATTCGAGGTTGCCTGAGTGGACAAAATGCCATCTTGAGGGCTTGAAAACCAAGATCTACATGGTCCTGGGTCATGGAGTGGCCGAGTGGTCCATCCAGCTGCTGTGTACCAATATAATTAACATGTACATGGATTCAAATCGATTTATGTGGGGTTCCTCCCATTTGGCATTATGCTTGCCACTAAAACTGGTTGCCTTGCTTACGAAGTCGACTGTGCGTCGCACTGAGGCACTATTGGGTGCAGCAGTTAACTAACTTTAATTGAGAAATTCCAAGCTTAAGCGGGAGCCGTTTCATATTAAAAAAATGTGAAGAATTAAACGAGGTGCGAGGATGCAAATCAAGTACAAAACGCAAAACTTTATTTTGACAAACCTGAAGCATGTTTTGGGTCTTTAATGAAAGTCCACTAAACCACGAACAACAAGCATAATCAAAAACACAAAGAAAAGGCGAGTTGGCCAGTAACTTTCTAGAACTCAAATCAAGGCAATTGCTTTTCATATAAAAAAATGTTAACCTAGTGCAAACTTTTTTATGGTATAATGACTCATGCTCTCACCTGATAGATTAGAGTCTAACCTGACTCCCAAGTACTTAACACAAGAAGTAGAGTTAACATTTGTACCATTACACTGAACCTTAAGGTCAGGTTGCTGTTTTAGCATTTTTGTTGGTCCAAATAGAATTGATTCAGTTTTACCCAAATGCAGAGACAATTTATTATTAATTAACCACAAATTTAGTTTTTCAAGTTCCACACTCTGGGTAGATTCAACAGTACTAATATTATTACCAGAAACCAAAAGGGCAGAATCGTCAGCACAAAGGATCACTTTACAGGAAACAGCAGAGTACATATCATTAACATAAATGGAGAAAAGGGGTGGACCCAGGATGGATCCTTGAGGGACTCCACAATTTACAGCCATTTTACTAGATAATAAACCATTTATATCAACAACCTGATCTCTATTTTTAAGGTAGGAATTAAACCATAAGTCAACTGTCTGACATGACAATGATTTAAGCTTAATAAAATATAATATTTATCAAAACCGTCCCTTCCCTCAGCACGCTGTGTTATTGAGCTACTCTGCATGTTTTCAATTTGATGCCAATCGACGAACACAACTAGAAAATTTTGTCCACTCCTACCCAAAATGCACCCTGGGGTGACCAGAGTGATTTTCTTCAGATCATGTGTTATTTAGTGAAGAATGTCTTCACCATTAGTTATAAAACACATTTTAAGCTCGCATATCGCTTGTGATTTCTTTACTTTTTATTGATGCTTGTTAAACAAACATGGACCCCAAATACCTTTAATTGTAACATATCAATTTAATTTCCGCGCTTTGTATCAAACTCTGTAGGCACTCATTGGATGATAGAAATTCTGGGTCTAATGAAATGTGATGGTCACGTCGACAAAGTTAAGAGACCAACAAATAAAGATTTGACTGAAAACCTGGAATTTGCGCTCTTACCAGACTTTAAAAGGACTGTTTCAGATGCTCTTTCGAAGGAACCTTCCCCTCGGCTTTATTGGACTCATCTACGAAGCCATCACCTGCCACCACAAGTGTGGACTAAGAATCCAAAGGTAAAGGTTTTACATATCGACTTTAGTCTTACTAATAATATTCATAATGAACTTTAATGAATATTAATCACAAATCTGAAGGAGCTGGGCAAATTAAAAATGCAACTTCTAATTTTCTATCCGTCGTGCATATATGCAGAAGTTAGTACTTAGTATGCCACCATATATGGTTCGTGGCTTGAAGCAGTGATCTGACTTAAAGGGGCTCATTGAGTTGATTTCGATAACTTAATTAAAGTGTTGAAGGGTTAATGTCTCATGACAATGCTTATAATAAGCATAATAAGCCAATTTCCACATCCAATAGTTGAGGGAAAAGCTAAAATTCTGAATTTTGTGGAGTCCTGACTTGCAACAGTTTTGTGCCTATTTTGAAAAAGTGTCTGGTCACGAATTTTTGAAAACCGAATGGAACCTCAAAGTACTCGCTTATTAAACAGTTATATGTACGTAGTGTATGGGGATCGTCTTGTTTGACCATTTGTATTTGGTATGTGAAGAAAACTTAACAGGTTTGGAAAAAATTGGTTGAATTTCATCAGTGAACCAACTCAATCAACCGCTTTAAATAACTTAAAGGCCAGCTCGAGAGAAGGGAGTCTTTGTTGTGTTTTTTGTTTTAATGAAAGAGAAACCTATGAATTCACGATGGCGTGTGTATGCGTGTGTGTGTGCGTGCGTGTGTGTGTTTATGACACTTTTGCTTGTTAACACGATATCTCAAGAGAGGAATGTCTGACAGTTTTGAAACTTGGTACATAGATGCGCCATATTGAGTGGAAGAACCCTATTGTTTTTGGTGGAGGTCAAATATCATCGGGATCACCAGAGGTCAAAGTATGAAAACCTTGTTAACGCGATATCCCCAGGTAGGAAACTTTGAAAGATTTCACATTTGGTATGTGGATGCGTTATAGTCAGGAAATGGTCCCTATTGTTTTTGGCAGAGGTCAAAGGTCATTTGCGGTCACCGAGGTCAAAGTTTGAAAATTCATTTTGATAACTCAAGATAGGAAACTTGGACTAGATTTCATATTTCGGTATGTAGATACGTCATGGTAAGGAGATGGTCGATATTGTTTTTGGCAGAGGTAAAAGGTCATCTGGGGTCATCGGGGGTCAAAGTCTGAAAATCTTGTTTATGCGACATTTCAAGATAGCTGTCTGTCTGTATGTTTGTCTGTCTGTCTATCTATGTACCTATGTATGTATCTGGAATAACAAAATTATTTTTTGAACATGCTAGTTTAACATTTGAGAGAGAAGAAAATGGTGCATGGTGGCATTATTTGAAACAGTACATTTACGTATCATCGAAACCTCAATGTATTTTTGCATTCTGGTTACCACTTAAACTTTAGCATGATTTTTCAAACCTGATTTTTGTTTTGTTCGGGTATTTATCATTTTAAACAAATCTGCTAAATGTTTAGTTCCGTTTAACGAGCGCTTTCCTAATCTAGTAAGTTCCTTTCGAAAGTGGTGAATTGCCCACGTAAACTGCTACAAATATAACGGCATGATCCAGCGCCTAGATAACACACGTTGTTCAAATATTCCCCTTATTATTGTTAGGTCGGATCACAGTTAAAACAGAAACTGTTGTACTAGTAAGCACTTTTACTGCTCTCGGGTAACTCGTACCATCATTCTTTTTAACACGCGTTTTCCTAATGTCGGTTTGGTGGTAATACTCAATTCCATCTTCCATAATTTTCCATTAAAAATACACCAGTTGGGAAATTCGTAACTCTCGCCCTAGCCACAAGGTCGAGTGTACCGTGACAACTGTGCGCGCATGCGCGTAACCATACCAAGTCCGCTCGGCGAAGTGAATAATCCTGCACAACACATCCAGATATTCGCTGCATTCGTGGTGAGGCTACCGGGTGCAAATTCGAGATGTTGCATAAGCGGACAATTCGAAGGCACAGGCAGTCGTGGCACAACTTCACCTTTGACCCATTCCCAAGATGCATTACGTGTAAATTATTCTCAACTGATTTATTGTATTGCAATTAGAGTTTTAGTTTTGCCAAACATATATGGCCGATTAGTATATTATTCTACATCTCCAAAATCTAATAAAATGGGATTATTGGATCTATATTTCCTGGATTAATGTTTTATTTAATTACTTTTAAATCAGGTAATCTCTAGTCTTGTTTATTTAAAGCCGTACATTAAGCTGGTTCATAAAATTTAACGAAGTTTGCCTTTCATACTAATGACAAATGGTCAAACTTAGCTGCTTAAGCAATCCCCTTGTCCTACGTACAAATTATTGTTTGATGACTTAATTAACGATTTGATAAGATTTCGAAACATTTGTGGTCAGACACTTTTCTCAAGTTATGCACGCGACCGTTACAAGCAAGAATAAAGAAAATGATAATAGTAATGACAATAAAGATTAAAATTTCCATTTTTAAGTTTTGCATACCTATTGGATGTGACACTAGGCTTTCTACGCTAATAATAAGCATTGTCACTAGGTATTTACCCTTCACGACCCTTGTATAAATATCGATATCAACTGAACATGCACTTTTAATGCGGCTATTTGTGGACAAGTAATAGCTTTTCCCTACCCCTTAGGCCATGCCAACGTTAGTCCCACAACTTTCCTTCGAATGCTGATTAAAACACAAGATACGGCATAAGACTGGGGCTTATCAGTCCATCTTGCAACGTCACAACTTTTCATATGCAACCTTTCATATGCAACTTATGCATATTAATTGAAAAGCAATTAAAATTATCAATTATGAAAAGCAATTGGTCATTTTGCTATGTATAAATAATATCAACGTTTGTCCTTGATTATGTGCTCCGCTCGATCTTCCATCGTGTAACGATGTCAAACTTTCACAGTTTCTTTGGGTAGAAGACTCTTTGAGAAGCTACAACTTGATTTTAATTAGTTCATGATTTATTTTCGTGATTGTCTCTTCTCTCAAGTTAATTTACAAATGGTTGGTGAACGAAATTGTCAAATTATCATGGTAGACCATAAAAAGAACATGATTTGGAGCTACATGCCCTAAAACAAGCAAAAAGACTATACATGATTCGTGTGAGAAGTCTAAAAACACGAGTGGCGTGGGTAGCAGTACGGACAGGAAATTTACTGTTATGGTATAGGTTTCTGATTGGCTGAAAGTACCATGCCATAGATAAACAACCAATCACAGAACAGTGGGGAAACCAGATAAGTGTCGTCGGTCGTGTGCCGTGTCGTCTACCCGTTGTCAGGCAACAACAAAGTTGCGTCGTGTCCGCAGCGAATGTGAATTCTGAACCCTGTGCTTCTGGTTTGTTAGTTAGTGAGTACTAGTCTGAATTAACAGCCCATGCACAAGGATTCGAATAGACGGAAACTTCACAATTAGATCTGATTTACAGCTTTATTGCACCACTTGAACGGGAATTAAAGCCATTGAATTACATATTGATTGTATGGTAAATCAGGGAACTACAACCAGCCTACGCAGCTATACATCGTTCCTCAAAAACAAGTTCCAACACGCCCAAACCTACAAGGGACCAGTGGTGTTCATTTGACGACAAAAAGCCAATTTTGTTTACAAATGTTAATCATGTTGGAATGAGTGAAATTTCAGTTTCATTTGGAATAAGAGGGTAGCCTATATCACCTTTAACTGTCCACAAATATTTAAAGTGACCTTATGTTTTTCAGCTTATTTATATTACAAGAAACCCCAAGGATGTGGTCACGTCAATGTTTCGGTTTATGAATGCTTTTACTCACGACCCGAACGACAAAGTTGGGTGGGAAGAATGCTTCGAAACATTTATGTCCAAAAAAGGTAAGAAATAAATTATTTATTTTGAATTATTTAAAGGCCCAATTCTCTCGCCCAGAGAGTACCAATTCTTCTTCTCTTTTTACATAAAGGTAAAGAGCAGTCTTCCCAAACTTATTTTAAAGAAAAAGCGAAATAACTCAATTTTCATCTTATTTCTCTTCAAAGTATCTTCAATTACATCTGATGACTTTACTATTGCATATTCACTGTAAACCAAGCAGTTATTTTTTGGCATATTTCACATTTGAAGAGAAAAAAACATTGTCATATGACTCGCAACAGCCTATCATGAAACTGGACAGCCCTTTAAGCCCTGCTCCTGCCCTTTAAGCCCCTCCCACAAATGTCTGAAATTCATCCTCATCCGGACATATCATCTCAGTTTAGTGCTTCAGGGTAATTACAGAAAAGCTCAAAGTGTTTTTTCAAAACACTCAGTACAGTTCATGCTGTGTAATGTAAGCTTTGGTATTCTGCATTGTTTGAATAAGCTGTCAATCAAAGAGCTAAGCCAATTGAGAATTTTGTCAACCCCTACCAGAATTGTAGTTTGGGGTAAGAAGATTGGGCCTTTAAATACGGCTGTAATTCTCCACAACACGCCCACATGGGGTTCGCATAGGGGGCAAGTATCCCCATATCTTACAATCCCACGATTCCCTGTGTGTACCTAAATGCTGAACAACCCAGTCCATGCCAAAGACAATCCCCATCATTGTCGCAAATTATAACTTTGGGCCGATATTCATTAAACCCTGCTAAGCCTAGTTGGCCACAATCTTACTGTCTTAGCAGCCAACTAAGACTAGTTGGATACTGAATGTTATTCATAAAATGCCACTAAACTTAGTTGGCTGCTAAGTTGTATACTAACCTTAGATGTGATCTTGGGCACTTTTAAGTCACTAGTTGGCTGCTAAATCCTTCATAATTTGTAGGCTGTGCTTGAATCTGGTGTGAAAGCATGGCTAGACGCCGTGGCGTACTCAGGGATTCTCTCGAGTGTGTGGGGGGCATTCACAAGGGGGTGGGTGGGTATGCAGTATGTTGGGTGATCTCTGGCCTTGTGCGTGTTCTGAACACTGATTTCTGTAACCACACATGCAATAATTTGTGAATGCAAAGCAGCCTATTAATAGACACAAACATGCTACCCCTACTGAAAGTGATGAGATTCGTTGCTTGGGACTGTGCTAAGCTATAGCAACCAAATCCTAGTTGACAACTAGCTAGCACTTTCCCTAGAGGGAATTTATGAATAAGAAAAAAATAATAGTGTTGTAACAAGTCACGACTCGAGTCAAGTACAGTGACTCGAGTCAATGACGCGACCCGAATCACTTAAAAGTTTGAAAACTGGTGACTCGAGTCGCTAATCTAGTGACTCGATTACAACACTGAAAAATAGCAGTCACCTATGGAGCAGGCAACTAGCGACTTATAGCAGCCTGCTAAGGCCTAGTTGGGTGGGCTTTTATGAATATCGGCCCTGGATGCAACCTTACATCACCATAGTCTTAAAAGCGACCTAAGGTCGACAGACATACTTTTAATGTCTTACCTCATTGCGTCATTGAAAAATTATGAACAAATATTAAAATATAGTTGACGAGCACCCGCAATAATATGTATGGTATCTTCAATACGTTTGACGTACTGTATGCACAAGTTTTGATTAAATATATCAACAAGAATATCAACAAATATTAAAAGGTGTGCGCAACAATTGTGTGTCGATTTTGTGTGTGAATTGAGCGAATTTAACGGTAACATTTTCAAATTTACAAATACATTTACAAATACATATAACATGTATTGTAAATACGGTTACATCCCTATATTCCGACAAATCCATCACCTTCCAACGCAGGCTTTGTTCCGACACCCCTCAGTTCCGACAACTCAATCAGACATGAATATAGAGACTGTCGGAATATAGGGGTGCCGGAATATAGGACAGTCACCTGTAAGGTAAGTACGATCCCCATATAAAGACACACTATCAGAGACGCTTTTACTGCATGATGCTTAAATGCGTAGTATTCGGGAAGCATGTTGACAGTTTGAGAAAACCATTTGAATACATCCATGATTCGTTTAAAAGGGTGGAGGGGACAAAAGTGTTAACGTCCCTCCATTTCACAAAGTTTGGGGGCTATGCCCTCAAAACTTCGAAGCTCATGAATTCAAGAACGGTGCCCGTCGAGTGTCCAAGCCAGTTAAATGATTAAACAATTATCCTAGAGCAGGGTTGTCCAACCTTTCGCAGCGGTGGGCCACATGTAATGGTTATAATGGACGAAGGGCCGCATTCTTTAGGCCTACTCGTTTTTTTTTTTTCAATTTTTTCCGACGCCCAAGGCAACAAAATGCAATCATTGCGCGTAGAGAAAACTGATTCATTTTCGTTTTTGATTGAACAAATAAATAAATTTCAGCAAAAATTGATGGTATTGGGCAGAATGTTCGGACAAAAGTTTTTTTTTTTCATATTTTTCCTGAATCATTCTCAACCCGCCCTTGTAGATAACACTCCAATGTGGCTAGACATGTAGCAGACATTTGAAATGAATTATTTCATTCAAAAGTAAGCATGCTATAGCGGACGGCGAAGCCTAAAGTTGTCATCAATTAATCTGCTTACTGAATAATTTTGCAATATAGATTATTTTTGACGGGCCGGACGCAACCTTTTCGCGGGCCGGGCCGTGGCCCGCGGGCCGTAGGTTGGACAACTCTAGGACCTAGAGTATATTAAGTTACATGCATTAGCTGTCCTGCATTTCGAATGTTCTTCCCAACAAGTCTTTCAAATTTAGAGCTAAGTTTCACAATTACCTCTTCATAATTACCGTATAGACGAATCCGATTAGCGCTTGTTTTTAGTAACTGTAGGCAGCCATTAGTGGGGTCCATCAGCCTTTAATCGTCTTCATTTAGTGTCTACGTGAATTTCAAATCCTCATATTCAGTGAAGTTGGGAAAATCAAGATATTCTTCAGTGTACAACCATCCATGGAACAGGTAAGGAAGGAAATTTAAAGATTAAAGGCGATGGATCCCAGTAATGGCCGACTAAAATCAGACCATCACAATCTATCCGGATTCGTCTATAGAGGCTTTTCACATGACGTCATAATACTCTCCGGCGGCCATGTTGGAGTACATGTAACTACGCAGTAAACCATACGGGACGCGATTGCTCGTTGAATATGCACACACCGTGCATATCACAGTGCACGCTGTGCAGTGCGTTCAGCACAAAGCCACGTGTACTCGGCATGAATGTCCTCCAGCATGGCGGTTCCGTGACGTAATTGCAAAGCCTCTATAGAGTGCTTTTACGTGACGTCACAATTGGTAAGCCACACCCTTTGCCGGGCAAAAATCAATAGTGTTTCAGTGCAACAGTTACACGTGGTTCGTCAGCTGTTTTTCATAACTAGCGTACTAACGTACCTTTTAGCCCGTCAGAAGGGTGACTTCAGTGAAAAGGCTCATTTGGGGTTCCTAAGTGTCCTAACCGTTCTGAACTTTTCTTCATCTCCAGCCCTTTTTGGTTACTGGCCCGACCATGCCCTCGACTATTGGAGTCGTCGGGAAGATGACAACGTCTTCTTCATCACCTATGAAGAAATGAAAAAGGTCAGATATCATGGAACCTGTAATAAAATACTTCAGACACCGATTCAGGATAGCAATTATAGTGGGGAGGATGTAGGGGAGAGGATGGCTATTCGTGAGTGCCGCATACTATCCTGTCGCAACTTTTGGTATTTTGGTGGTATAAAAGACGAATATTACCTGGAAACAATGGCGCTGCCAAGAGGGCGAGTGGGCACGTGCCACCCTTGAAACCTTGTGCTTCCAACTGAGATTTTACCAGATTTCGTACGAGTTGATTCTTCTTTGAACATAAAAAGGCAGCAGTTTACTTCCTTCAATTGAAAAATCGCCCAAAACACCGTGGAAGTGTCGTTTCCGGAAGTCTGAACGGTTGCGTTTTTGTTGTGTTCCCATTTTGGTAATTACTGCACAAAGCCTACAACATTGGCATAGCAGTCACTGGTCCTCTTTCTGTTTGCAGAACACACAGTTCTTTAGGTCCGTCGGTCCAGTTGATAAAGAATCCTTATTGTGTAATGTTTCCTCCACTTGCTTGCAGCGACTTCCCATCCTCGAATTCCACCGAGATTTTTTCGCGCGCCTCGCGCGCATGTTCACAATTTAAGTATACGAGGTGTAAAACCATTCCGTTGTTTCCTCTTCTCATAATGTCACTATACTGAATTAAAAATACTTATCTTCCGTGGAATCTTCTATGCAACGATTAAACCGAGTTAGAAGTTGAGTAGTGGAAAGTAGTGGAAATTTCTGTACAAATTTTTTTGATTCTGTAAATAACTTTTGTATGCTGTATCAATTCCAGTAAATCCTCCTCTTCTGGTGAAATGTCAATTACCGTGTATCCTTGAACACTTACTGGAAAACACTTCTCGTTGCCATGCAAAGTAGGGGGGGGGGAGAAGAACCTGATTCATTTAATGGATTTAATTAAAGGGACCACGGATTATTTCTTTTCTTCTCTTGGGACACTTTTAAACTGATTTTCTTTGTTGGAATTGTTTTATAATGCGAGGCGACAGTTCCGGACGGCTTCGCCCCCTGGACCCTCGCAGGGTCCCTAACGCGGGCCCCTGGACTCCACGCAGAAAACTTCGGTACATATCAATCGCCTCCCCACATTTACAGCATTTGCTGGATCCGCTCTTGGTGTGAAGTCGTTTAGGAGAATTAGAAAAGTAAGTGCATGGAAGTGCTCATTGTCTGATACCAATGAAAGTGCTGTTATAAAAATCCTACCCCATGCCCCAATAATTTATCCTTACGTTTCAGCTAATAACGTACATGTTTAAGGTCAAATACCAAAAGGCCTAGTACAATACCCATGCAAGTTAAACTTAAAACTTGTTTAATACGTTAGATGTAAAAATGACGTCTAAATAAAAGAATTACTGATTTTTTAATAGAATCAAATCATAGTCTTACAAGTCATATGGGATCATTAGAAGTAAACCCCGAAAACATTTGTAATAAAATTTTTAAGAGGCTAAATTGGGAAAAACAACCTATTCTTTTTTATGAAGTTCTAATGTCACGTGGTCACTAGGGGTCAGAATGTTATTTTGTAAACATATTTTAAGAAGCCTTGGTAAACGTGATTAAGTTCGTTATAAGTGTGTTGATTCCTATATTTGATACTTCTAAGCTATTTTAAGGAGGTATGTGAATGCCTCATATTCAATGACTATAGACGAATGCGGACAGAATGTGATGGTCTGATTTTAGTCGGCCATTACTGGGATCCATCATCTTTCATTTTTAATTTCCTTCCTTACCTGTTCCATGGATGGTTGTACACTGAAGTGTATCTTGATTTTCTCAACTTCACTGAATATAAGGATTTAAAATTCACGTAGGCAATAAATTCAGACGATTAAAAGCTGATGGACCCCACTAATGGCTGCCTACAGTCACGAAAAACAAGCGCTAATCGGATTCGTCTAAACCTAATCAAAACGATGAAGGTGTTTTTACACCGCCAGCAAAGCAAGGCAAAAGCTATAATAAAATACCTTACGGAAAACTATAGTCAAACGTTCACACCAAGCTTTCACACAGCGAGCGAGCACGTTTGACAATAGTTTTCAACTCGATGTTTAATTTGCTTTGCTTTTGTTTGTTTGGGCGGTATGAAAATATTGTAAGTTTACTTTAGAAGAGTAATGAGGGAGTTGTTAGACAAGGCCCTGGAGTAACCAAGAAGGATCTATCATCAACATCTTTCTTATGGATTCTTTATTCCTAGCAGAAAATTCCTTTGAGACTTTTTGTCCAAATTCCATTAACCAAAGGGTTTCCTTGTTTCCAAATGGTTCTAAAGTGTCGTCAAAAGGATTTGGTTTATACAAAGAGTAATTTGGTAATGACCTTTTCCCATTTCCATCAAGAACCAAAGGGAAATCCTATGAATGGAAAGGGTTTTCCAAAGGGCAACATTTAAAACCTTTCGGTTCGAAGAGTCTTAACCCAAAGGGTTCCAAAAGGAATTTTCAGCTGGGTTCTGCTCATAAATTTTCCAAACGGTGTAATTTCATGCATTAAAGGTATGAATATCCCGACTTAAAGTCGTAATTCACTCTGTTTCAGGATTCGGACAAGGATCCCCTACTTCCCCATTAAGCCTCTTGATTTTCTGGTTTTAATTATAATTTTTTTTTAACATTTAGGATCTCCGCTCCGTCGTCCGTCGGTTGGAATCTTTCCTCGGACTGACTATAACAGCCGAAGGGATGGAAAGGATTTTAGAGCACGCCAGTGTTGAAGGGATGAAGAAGACGCATGCAAAGGTTGAAAAAGAACATGAACTAGGAAAATTTGTCGCAAAAGCAGTTGGAATAGTACCATTTATTCAAAAAGGTGTGTACAATAGTTCCGTCACCTGCGGTTGCGTCGGAACCGGATGGGGGGTTGACCCCAACGAAAGTTGTTCAAAGTTCCTTTTGAACTGTACTGCCATTTTTCATAAATTGATTTTTGGCGCTTCCCCATCAGAAATGGAGAGGATTTTAACAAGACTAATTAAAAAATGAGATCGGAATACGATATCCCAATTCGTTATAGTGTGACCGCGGCTTTAACGTTTCTTCTAACCTCCCAGACCTCTTCGATGTACTACATTCTCGTAAACAGTTCAGAAGGTCCAAACGTGATGCTGGAGCACAAGATTATTCTTCTCTGTCAAACTCCTGAAGAAATTGCAGACAAGAGATTCATATTAAAATGTTAGATCACTCGCAAAGTGCTATTTTTGGGCACACAGAGAATTTGTACAGTGTAAAACAAACATTTTCTCGTGCTACCCGCGCCAACTAATGGTGGCACTCGGCTTAAATAACCTTTAATGAATGTCGGTAGGCTTTTAATATCGGTCTGGCGAACCTTTTCTCATTTTCAGTCTGGCGCACCTCATTTTTTATTCGGTGTCACGAACCTTTGGTTTCGTGAACCTAGTTTAAGATTTTCGGTTCCTCGAACCTCGGGTGTCGGTAAAAGTAAGACCTAAGATCTGTAAAACGAAGAACTGTAAATCAAAGGCCTTTTAAACTAAGACCTGTAAAACTAAGACTTGTAAAACTTAGACCTGTAAAACTTAGATCCGAAGTGGGAAGTGGATGTGGATGTCAGCAAAGAGGCACGATAGGAATGCAACATTTTTATTTGTTAATTTTGCGATTAGTGTGTTATTTTGATTGACATGTCAGTCAATACGGTACGTATGTAGTGTGTATGGAAAAAATAGATAAATTTAAGTGCAGATAGACCTCAGTGCCTTTTTCAATTCTCTTACAGTATCAAATCATTCTGTTGTTCAGCTTACCCATCCTATATGCTCTAAAGTGCTACATACTTTGCTGCAGTTACGACTTTTCAATACTACAGTAAGTTAGTTAGTTAGTTAGTTAGTTAGTTAGTTAGATGGAGTTTTACCGTCCATTTTCCAACCTAATGGTTCAAGTCGAACCGGCCACGGATTTTCCAGTTGTGACTCACTGGCTTGATTCCCTACTCCATTGCTTATGCGAAGCGCATGAGTGTTGATTTGATGTTCAAAATATTATGGGGACATCTGGCCTAAATTTCTTTCTCCTGTTTTTAAAGGTGTCTACGAGGAGGGTGCCCAGGTGAAAAATGGCATTTAATGCTTCAACATTTGGAGTAACCCTACTATTAAAACATGACCTTGAAAGTTTGGGTTACAAAATTTCTTTTATAAGTCCTCGTCTTCGTTTTGGAGGTCTTCATTTTTAGGGATTTTGCCGGTCTTCTGTCTTCGTTTTGGAGCTCTTCGTTTTGGACCCACCCCCGAACAACCCTATGACTTACAAATTGCAAACCGAAATGAAGTTGGGCGGCTTACCGACTTAGCAATTTAGGTCAATTTCATCTTCTCATGGTAGCCCGCTGCTGTTCAGAAGGGAAACCGGAAGTTGTTCTTGCGCGAAACCCAACGTTATGTTATTGGCTGGAATCCCTTACTCGGATATTACGCTTGAAATACCATTGTCTTCATCCACTCGATCACTTCGCATGATCCGACCTGTTTTACATATAGGGGCATATAGGGATTGCAATATGCCCATGTACGGTATTCCATTCTGTGGTAAGCTGGTAAGAGATCTCACGACTTAAGGGAAGGATCCGACTTGAACCTAATTGTACCATATTTGAAGCCAACATTAAACTAGAACCATATTTGAAGTTTACCTTATTGAGTAGCTGACACCATTTAACACATTAGTGTTGGCGTGTCTTTAAAGTTCGTGCAATACAAAAGTGTCAAAGTTGGGTAGTTGATTTAAAAAGCATTACAAATCAAGAAAATTGGCGCAATTCCCATCAAAATCTATTGAAAATTGACAATTCTACCGGGTAATTTCTAATTTCAACTTAATCATTCATAAACATGACCTCAGTATGCAAATCCTGTGATGTCAACGGAGGTACATGCCACATATGGCTAATGCTACCCTTTGCTTTTTCAATCATCATTTCAAGGACAGTTGTAACATTAGTATCTCCTGAAGGTTGTATTTTGAAAGTTTAAATTATGTCCTTGAAAATTATCGGTATCAATTACCAAACTAGCTGATGAGTAATTAAGCAATTAAAAATAATAGGGTGAAAAAAGGAAATGACAACACTGTGCAACACTACACATTATTATTTTTGCATAATCAACAATTTACTTAAGAAAAATTCAAACCTTGAAGAGGTATATCTAAAGAACGGTAAAAGATATTGACGAAATTCCAATGGTTTTTCCTTAGAAAACCATGCTCCGTAACTGCCAAGTAAAGTCAAGGTTTTTGCGAACATGTCACACTACCTCTAAACCACATTTAACTAACTCTTCTGACTTTTGCCATATTTCAAAAGTTTTAGCCTAATTTATGGGGGGGGGGGGCTCAACCCCAAACCCTAACCCCCAGCATTTAGCTAAATGCCTGCACAAGGGTAAGTACGTAAATAACAAATTCTTTTTCCCTTTATTTTGTTCGACAGGCGTAGTGGGAAGTTGGAAGGATCAGTTAACTGTTGCACAAAGCGAAGCTGTAGACAACATGCTCAAGGATCGTCTACGTGGGACTGGATTGGATGTCCACTACTCTTAAGTCTCCCCACCTACGTTATGTCTTCGAGTGCGCCGGATCAACAGAACAGTTCAGAAATAAGGAAAAGGAAAAGAAAAACAAAAAAGGGGTTCAGAAAATGGAAGAGAGAGGGGGAAGTACGGAAGCACACCTGGCAACAAATATAACACCACCTTCCCTGAAGCCTTTTTCCCGTAAGTGAAATTTTTCCAAAGGAGAGGTGAGGGGGGTAATCCTTCGCCCAGAGACCACACAGGACAACAATTAAACATCGTTTTATCCAACTACGATGACGTCCTGGTCAAGTATACCCTTGCGTCGGATGTTTACAGTCAAAGATATTCACTATGCAGGCGCGGATCCGGGGATCGGGATTCCATGGGGTTCGAACCCTCAGCTCTTGGCCACCAAAAGTTTCAAAACGCCAATTTTAAAGATGTACGTCACAATGACGGTTACCCTTACAAGTCAGGTGTGTCTTTTCTTCCAACCACATGAACCATTGCGTGCACGCGACCTCATAAATGCAGTGCATACATAATATCAAAGCTGCACATGCATTTAGCGCCATCACTTGACTATCGCTGCTCACGGACACCCTATGGTTAGGCTAGGTTATTTTACGGCCCAGTTTATAACCAATTGCCTTTCATTAAGTCGGGCAGGCAATGACCCCTTTTCCAGTTGTGCCTCACTGGCTTGTTTTGCCTACTCCATTGCTTATGCTGAGCACCGAGCACAGTGGAGGAAGGTTCCATTTTTAAAGTCTTCGGTATGACCCGGCCAGGAGTCAAACCCTAGACCTCCCGATTGCATGTCGGATGCTCTAACCACTTGACCATGCAGTCGATCCCTGGACATCCTAAGTCTAGGTTGCCTTTGTGAACAAAATTCCACCTAGAAGGCTTGACATCCAACTGATCCAAGACCTACGTTGTCTTGAGTCGTGGAGTGACAGGCTAATGACCAATTCAACTTCTGTACACCAATGTGATGGGACTCAAATCCCACTAGATCTAAGTGGGTTTGTCTCCGGGTACCGAAACCTTCCTCCTACATTGCATTATGCTTGACAGAAAAACTAGGTTGCTCAGGCGACGAAGTCGGTCGTGCAAATGGCTATTCGACTTTGCCTTGCAAGACTGTTGTGGCTCTATCCCCCTTCCCGCAGTGAAAACTGTGGGGGAGGAAGATTTTTTTTTTCTCATTTAATCTTTATTTTCTCTTGGCCATCAAATTCAGGTAAAGGTTACAAATGACATTGAAATATTCCATTAAAATAACATTAACAAAAAATACAGAAATCTTCTTAATCTTCTAAATCCAGCAACGTATACCATGGCAACCAATATCTTTCCCAAATGTTTACTTTCATGTTTTCCTTAAAAATATATTCGTTAATGTCAAAATAATACTTTAAAAACTTCTGCAAGCTATACACCGACGGGATGGATTTTTGTTGCTTACACTTAAAAATATGAAACTTCACCAAAATGATCAGAAGGTTACCGACTCGGGCAAAAATCACCCCCAAATAAAACAACGCTAATATCAAGGAGATTAATATTGATATTTGCTTTAGTGAAAATATTATGCAAATAATTCCAAAGAACAGATGTGAAATTGCAATAATAAAAGAAGCGCTGGATTGTTTCAGTTTCGTTGTGACAAAAGCTACACTTCTCGGAATCGATTGCATTTATAACAAAGAGATATTTGTTCGCAGGGACAATTCGGTGAAGAATACTGTACTGAAACCATCTAATCTGAACGTCAATAGAGCAGCTGAAAGGTATGGAACAATATAAACTCCAGGATTCTGGAGAAACGTTTAAGTATTCACACCATTTGTTATACGAGGTCTTACGAAACTTTGACAGTTTTACGAGTTTACTATAAACAGCTTTACATGAAAACAGACCACGGTGTAACATAATATTTCATAAATTATTTACAGGGTTTGGAAGGTTATGGTCTAAAGTGCTAAAAAATTCACCCCAAGTTGTTTTAACAGAGTTTATTAGCCCGTAATATTCAAGAAAATGTGTCTTAATGTCATACATTCGAACTAAATCCTCTTGGTTATAGAAATCACCATTCGAATCAATGAGATTATTTATAAAAACGATGCCCTTTTTGTACCAATGAGAGTAAGCAACGGGTAGATTGCCTACTGTAATAAAATTACTTTTCCAAAGCGGCTGACTTAAAATAAAAACGTCTTTTCCCATTTCATCCTCTGAGATACCCTTCAAACTTAAATAGTAATAAGTGGAGGTCAGAACATCTTTCCAAAAAGCATTCCTTACACATTGACATGCCAGTCTAATAACATCGTTTCCATACTTATATAAATCATCAAGGTCAATTTGGTAATTTTGTAAATAATAGCCTGCGTGTCCTCCATTACCACTGCTTAGCATACGAGCAAAGCATGAAACTTTGAGTGCATGACAATGAGTTACAATGTCAATCATTTTTATACCACCCTCAGAATAGCCTTGAATAATCTGGTTACGACTAATACGATCTGATTTCCCTTTCCAGACAAAACGATAAAATAAGTTACTAACAGTTGTAAGAAATTCCCTTGAGGGGGAAGGAAGGGTAAGCAAAAAATAATTGAAGTGAGGGAGAATTAGTGATTTGAGTATTGTAATTCTCCCTAAGACACTCATATTTCTTTTCAAATAAAAATTCGTTATCCTTTCTAGTTTTGTCTTAGCTTTATCAAAATTTTTTACTGTTATACTGGCAATATCTGTGTTGAAGGTGATACCGAGGAGATTAAAATCCTCCCCAAGAACCCAATGAATATTATTATGATTGTCATTAAAGGGCAATTTGGAGCCAGATAAAAACCCTAGTCCTACTAAAAATGACTTGTTATAATTAAGTTTTAAACCAGAGATTTCACCAAAAAAATTAAGTTGATCCAATAATCGTTTGAAATACTCCTCCTTTGCTTTGATAAAGAAGGTGGTATCATCAGCATATTGCGTCATTTTACATTCTTTGTCACCAATGTTAATACCACAAATCGATTTATCATTATAAATTAATAAATTCAAAAGCTGCGTACATAAAATAAAGAGATAAGGGGACAGTGGGTCACCTTGTCTGCATCCTCTTTGAATAGGAAAAGAGTTCGCAGGAAACCCATTGACAAGAACAGAGGAGGAAGCGCAGTTGTAGAAAGTTTTGACCCACTGCATAATAGAAGGACCAAAATCAAAAAGATTTAGGACCTTTCTGATGAAGGAGAGGGACAGGGAGTCAAAGGCAGTTTGAAAGTCAGTAGCAAAAAGCAGTCCGGGCTCATTTTCATCGTTGAGAGTACACATAATATCATAAACTGTACGAATACAATCACCAATGTAGCGCCCTTTCAAAAACCCATTCTGGTCAAGAGATATTAAATCCGGGAGTACCGTCTTTAAGCGGTTGGCATACAAGTCGAAGCAAGTTTATAGGAAACATTAAGAAGGGATATGGGTCTCCAGTTTCTTAAAAGATTACGAGGTTTGCAACATTTTGGTATTAGAGTAATAATACCATGTCTTTGTGTGCTAGACAGTAAGGAATTTTTATAACCATAGTTCAGAGATCGAACTAAGAAATGACCAATATCATCCCAGAAAAATTTATAAAATTCCACAGTAAACCCATCTGGCCCAGGAGACTTATTACCTTTCATACCTAGTAAGCTCATGTAAACTTCCTCATAGGCAAGAGGACCTTCTAAAGAAAGAGATAGATGACGTGATAAAGGCTTTAAAAAGGGGGAAAAGATGCCACGAAGGTCAACATCAGAGACGTACATATCCTGTGAACTGTATAGTGTTCTATAAAAATCATGAACTTCATGCTGAATACCTTCAATGTCGGAAATATCCTCACTGTTATCATTTGTGATACGAGTTATTAACTTATTTACATAGTTGCGTTTTTCCACATTAAGAAAAAAATGAGATGGTTTCTTCCCATCTTCAGTCAATTGTGCACGTGATCTAATTAAAATCCCTCAGTAATTCACTGCCCTAAGATTTTCAAGCTCATTTTTCAGTACCTCCAAATAATCTCTTAAAATGACGCAATCTGCAAAATTAGTTTCTAATCGTTCTATTTCGCTTAAGAGAAGTTGTTCCTTTTCATTTTGTACACGTTTCTTATGAGCCGAGTAGGAGATATTTAATAACAACGTTTCGAAAAAAAGTTGATCATTAATGTTAAACCGTATGTCATTTCTACTAGCTTGTAGGCCGTTATAAATAGTATTGGATACAGCATAAACAGAAATAGTTTCAGCAATAACATCTTTTATAATGCTTACATAACGTTCATCTTTTAAAAGCGAATTATTGAATTTCCAAAAGCCTCTACCTGTTATAACACTACTAAGCTTAAAAGTTGTGCTAATCAAAGAATGATCGGATCTATAACCGTACTTTATTGAGGAATCTACAACGGTATTCATCAGGCCCGAAGATACTAGAAAAAAATCCAAACGGCTTTGCTTAACAGGTGTCTTTTGGCGCCATGTAAATACTCTCTCAGTGGGGTGATAAACACGCCAGACATCGAATAAGTTGTAGTCATTCTAAGACTTAACACAGCCTGCCGAGCCCTGGCATTATTGTCATGCAAGTAATTGAAGGTATCAAGGTCTGGATTGAGAACCGCATTCCAATCCCCAACAATAATACAATGCAATGCATTGAACTTCTCTACGATGCTTTTAAGAAGATCGTGGAAGAAAGAAGGGTTGTCCAGATTCGGGCCATACAATGTGATTAAAGTGATATTATAATTACCTATATCTAAGTTCAGTGCAACAAAATTCCCATTTTCATCGAATTCCACTTCATTAACAGTAAAGTCAAAATTTGCATTCATAAGTATTGCAACCCCTCTTGAGTTGGAGGTACCCGATGAGATATAACATTCATAGCCCCATTCTTTTGCAACAAGATTACTTAAATTTTTACCCAGTGAACATCCTGAAGGCAATATATATGACTACCAGTATTCTTTATGTAATCAAAAACATCTGACCGTTTCTGTGTATCTCGTAATCCCCGACAATTCAACGATACTATTTTGATGTCACCTGTCATAATTAAATGTTAACTTGTTTTTAATTAGAAAAAACATTACCTTTGCACAATAATATATCCATAGTATAGTTGATCCAAGAAGGCCAAGAGAAATTTTAGACACAAAAAACAACAAATCACAAAGACAAAATAACACATACATAATACTTCATCAAAGGCAGAGAAGGTAACCACAAATCTCCCACAGAAATATGACGTCAACCAGCACTGCAAAGCGACTGTACACAGTTCAGGATATTTATAACTAACAATCCAAATAAACAAAATTAACCGCTGATCTTCTCAGTGGCACCGTCCGTTTTCACAATGATAAGGCTAGAGGGAACCGACCAAGGCACGTAGGCATACTTAACTCCTTGCTTCTTTCTAATTTCAGGAAGCTTTTGGCGTAGAGACCTTCGGGAGGAAGAATTGTTTAGTCCCTGAATATTGAGGTAAAAAAAGCCTTTCTCAACGGCAAAATTTTGCTAACTTCCCGTCCACTATCATTGCAGAAAATTCTGTCTTTTCACACGCAAGAGTGCACCAAATTGCACATCAGGACCTTTAAAATCGAAGAATGTTTCACGACGGTAGGGAAATCCCCTCCCCTTATACGACCCCCAGCAGGAGATCACATTTCGGAACCACTGCAAAAAATTCCTAGATCAACCCTTTCTAAAAAGCGAAAAGATTGCAGTCTTCGCTTATTGGGTTAGAATGCTTTAATCCTTAGCTAGCCTTTGAACCATTTTATACATACGCGGCGGAAGAATTTTAGTAAAGGTAGCGGGCCACTAACTCCAGTACTCGTGCCTGTGAAAATGTTTACTGACAGACAAAGCTCCATAAAAATAAAAATTTTATGGGATGTTGTTTCTGACTGTGTTACTTACGAAATATGATCATTTTTGCATTTAGATTTTGTAGAAAATTAGTTGGAATACAGACTGTGTAAAATCAAGGCAGTCTGACCAAATTTTTTATTGTATTACTCCGTTGTGTGAAATGTCGTTTTTGTTAGCTATTATGGCGGGAAACACATACTTATCATTCAAGGCTCTCAAAATTTCAATGGTCTTAGTATGGACATTTGAAAGTGACATGAAAGCCGAGATTGTAAGCTTCGATCAGAGGGGTGGCATGTCCTGGTTGAAAACTTCTACTGGGAGCTAGGGGACATGGAAGTAGCCTAATTTAGTGTGTAAGTCAATATAGGACTAGTAATTAGTGGTCCGCTACCTGAAGATGGTTTGGTTTCACAGGGCGTATTACATTTTGTGAGAGGACGCCATCTTTACGTGGTGCATCTCGCCAGCTTTGGTCCCTTATTTGGGATAAACAAAGAGCAATTCGATAATCTCATTGTATTTCATGTATTCTTGGCCTACATACTACATGAAATATAGTAACTTTCAATTCCACAGTCTTGTTCACAGGTTTTTCCTTGTACCTATGAAATTATGTCCCTGCTTCATTCTTTACGGCAGTAACTGCCAACCTCCCATCTAATATCAGGAAAATGTATTCTACTGGTCTAGTTTCAAGAGAGCGGCATCTATTTTGCAAAGTTCAGTGACGTTGTCCAAGTCTGTGTAACCTGTGGAATATATCCGTGCTCTACTGCAGATTCATTTTCACGTGTTATGATTTTTATTACTTAGAAGCATATCCCATCAACCCCCCAAAATTCCAGTTATCCCTACTTGCATGAATGTTCCTAGCCCTTCACTCATCCAAAAACCGCGGTCACACTACAACGAATTCCGATTAGTTTCCGATTTTCTCTGGTTTTTGTTACAAATCTTCTCTATCTCTAGTCGGAAAGTGCCAAAAATTGTCATTCTGTCTAAGTATATGATTTACATCTGACATCTATAAAAAATATAATGCCAACTGAATTTTTCGTTACGTCACATTGGCATATTTTTTGTCAGATAGCATAGTCCGATAAATCTGTCTATCAATGTGGGGTCACGAAATAAGAAGCATAAATTTAATTTTCATACTTTTGCGATACAATTCACATATTTACACAGGTTGGCAAATTTTTGGCTCTTTCCAAGCAGAGATGGAGAAGGTTTTAACAAAAACTCACAAAACCGGATAGGAATCCGCTCGGAATTCGTTATGGAACAGTGTGACCGCGGTTTTTCCAAGACACATTCCTAGTTTATTGCCACCCTGGTGAGCGTGTAAGGCTCTTATGTACAGTATATGTATTTAGAACATGCTCAGTTCGTGGTGTGTAAAATGAACTACTGTGCATTTTTTAATTTGTTATCAGTCAAAGAGATGTGGTAACTGAGAATGTTAGTAGACTCCGGGAAAATTTGTAGTTTGGGTGAAAAAAAACTGCCTTAAACTTGGTTCATGTTAGGCTCGTTGTCAGTGACCACTGTTGTGTCATTTGTCCAGAACCATGGGAGTGATGAAAACATTTACTGAAGTGGACCTTTTTCCAAGTTTATAACCCCTTTGACCAATCAGGGACGGACAAGTTACCGTCACTAAGGAAATTCGAAATAAACGCCAGTGTGTTTACAAATCTATAGCTGCTGTTTGACTGTCTCCGTAGCTCGTAATCTGGTGATTTGCCGAGGTTGTATTTTTTGAAATATGAATTCTAAATAATCTTACTCATAAGTAACTCTAACGAGAAACTAAAAGGTTTTAATTACTCTCTTTACGTCACTGGTCCAAAGCTGTGGAACAATCTCAACATTAGCATAAAGTATTCGAAATCAATAGGTACATTTTGCAAACATTTAAAAGATTATATTTTACAAAGGTGCAATGTTTTAGTCACTACAATTATTTTCTGTATTATTTTCTGTTTGTTTTTGTGAATCGTCTGTTCTTGTACTTGTAAATGTTTTGCTATAAATTTCTGTTTATTTTGTTAAAGTCGGGGGGAGGGGGGCTACTAGTAAAAGCAACCTTCATGCTTCTCCAGCCCTCCCTCACTAAACATTATTGACAATTGCCACCATGAAGTATCTTCACCTATTACTTTTCATTTATTGTAATTTGTGGAAATAAATTGAATTGAATTGCAGTAAATTCACCTGTATTAAAAGTTTCAGCATTATTGAGTCAGGGTTAGCACCGGAATTCCTTAATGGCTCAATAATTCAATAAGCTACGTACTACTGTTTGTGGAAGCACACCACCATTAGCAGAACGGTCTTGCTGAGAAAAGTAGTTCCGAAGTACGCAGTCAATTTTAGGTCCCCACATATAACGGCAGCGGCAACGGCAACGGCAACGGCAATCCGGCATGTATAGTTGTTCACATATGACGGCAAAAGTTATTGCCGCATACGGTAAAAATTTTACCGTATGAGGATGCTGAACTTTTTAATGGCGATAGCGTACCAAATAGATCGGAAGAAAGGGTGGAAGAGGAAAAGATGGTTACAGCAGGATAACTAACTTTGACAATAAAAGTCTGAACAGAACTTGAACCAAATACTTTTGTGAAAGTGTCATCAGAAAACGTGGGTGCTTGCCCCCCCACTTGGAGAAACTTTAGGCTAAGCCACTGTTACAGAGGGCATAGATACATTGGACTTGTTGTCTGTTATAGCATGGCTCGCAAAAAAACGAATACTTTCATCTCTTTCAGTGGGCAGTTTAAAATTGGGTATGGCATTTAATTCTTTCTTCTTTTTTTGAAAAAAAAAAAAAAAAATCTTGCTCGTAGGGAAAGCGAAAAATTTAGCATCAAAATTTTACCTGTTTGTCAATAGGGTACGGTGAGGTACATAGTGCAAACTTGTTCCGCCCCCCCCCCCCCCCTTACTTTCATATTGCTTCCAACGCCACTGCATTAGGCTAGTTTAAAACAAGCCTGTGGAGTGTGTTTACTGCAAAGCTGATGTCACTCTCTCTGCGTGTGTGCACGTATAACCCTTTAGCCGAGTGGTGCAGATATTTTAGATTAACCCTTTACCGTTGTGCTCCGATCGGGGCATATTTGCGCGCCTCGGGAGTGGGCGGAAAAGCGGACGTAGCACGCCCCGCATCAGCTTCCGTAGGCCATTGACCCCGTGACCTTAAACTATTGTCTCTCTCGTTGTTGTGGCCGAATTTTCGGGTAGCTACTCGCAGTTTCGAGCTCCGCGTGAAACGGTAAAGATGGGTGACAGCCAAGCTCTCCGCATGGGTCCAAAAGGACCCAAACAACGGTAAAGGGTTAAGTAAGAAGTCAGGTCGGGCCAGGCAAATAGACGTAGGTTTTAAGAAAAAATGAGCGACCGATGTTCCTTCAATGGACATTGCAATGCAATATAGGTCTGTACTCAATAGAAAATAATTTTTAATATATAGCCTTATCAGCTGTTGTTTTCAAGACTGTCATACGTTACACCATGGACAAAACAAATGTTATGATTGATGGCTTTAACAATACCACAAACAGTACCTGCTATCAAAGTAAATGATATGAATAGTTACCATTGAATTGGGAATTTCCCATTTTCTTTTGTATTTTTCCCATACGTCAAATAATTTTACTTTATCGTGGTAATCAGGATTTGTCGCATCGTATATGAATGATTCCTATTTGACAAGAATGACCAGTTTTCCTATAACCTCGGTAGATCTTCGAGTTCTACGGACCCAAATTATTTGTGCACTGCTTTTGGCGGGATGTCACACAGAACGTCCCTGCCCCGTACCATTGTCTCCCTCCGGTCAGACAGGCAGGTGCTTGCACACATTGAAGTTGGCAGATTTTTTTGCCGTACGGCAAATGGCGTTGAATCGCTCCATGTGCGATTACTTTTTTGCCGGACGCATTTTTACCGGATCGCCGGGTTGCCGCATTGCCGTTGCCGTACTAGTGTGATCAGTCTTTCACTTTCTATTGTGTGGGATATTTTTGCCGTTACCGTTACCGTTACAGGACAAGTGTGAACGTACGTTAAGTGTGAATTGCTCAAGTTAAGCTAATCAGATGTGATTGTTTTGTTTTGGATATGAAAGAGGACGTGGTAATGTGTGAGTGTTGCCAAATTGGAAAGAGTTGAAGGTGATTTAGACTATTTAAAAATTTGGTGTGAAAAAGAGGTTATTTCCGTCATCTTGCGGATTAATAGGGTAGGGTGTATACGGACCCTAAACTTCATCCCCTTGTATCTCAAAATCTAAACGGGCATGCTGTGGTGAATTTGTAATGCCATCATTGGCCAACTCACTGGCTTTCATGTGAGGTGTAGCTTTAGTGGGGTATGAACTCTGACAAGTTGTGGGGGGGGGGGGCGTTTTATGAAGGGGGAAATAGTGTGTAATTCAAAGGAGCAAATAATGGTGGTGTGCTCCCTTGTGTCATTATGCTTTCCCCTAAGGGAGAATGTCACTACTCTTGGAAAGTGCTTCCTCTTTCTAGGTACTTCCTATGGTGTAGAATTATTTTAATGAAGTTAATGAAGAAGTGAACCGCAAGCCAGATTTAAAAGAAATATATTATTTTCAATTTTTCATCTGCGTTTTGCGTTGTTTTTGTCTTGGATCCTGACTCATACTAAAGAGAAATATTTTGTTTTACAGAAAAATTTATCCCTTCCTAAAACTTTCACTTATTGAAACAAAGTGTGAGCGTATACTTAAACGACGCAGAATTATGACAGCCTTTTTTTTAGGAAAAAAAGTTTTCCACAGAGAGAAATTCAGTTATTTCTTTTGCTCATGGGGGGGGGGGGGATGTTGGGGCATGACATGAGGGAAAGCCTAAGGGTAGAGAGAAAACGGTATTTTAGGTTTTTTTTTTCATTTCAAGGTAGGTCATGAGGGGGGGGGGGTGCTAATCCCTCCAAATCACCCACATGGCTACGCCATTGAGATGTAAGTTGCACTTAACAAGGAATATAAACCGCTTCGTTGAATAAAACCTAATATGCTATATTGAAGCAACATATCTGAAACGGGAGTTTTAACAATTAAAAGGTAATTGAAGATAAAAAGGCGTTTATTGGCAAAAAGATTCTTGTAAATTTACAAAATAGTTTCACTGAAAACTGAAATGGGTGCATTGTTAAACAAGTTATATCATTGTTTTAGTCAACATAGCAAAGTCATACTGAGGTCTTCTTTATAGTCCGTGGGCTGGAAGGGCCCACCTAGTGTTTCGAAGTCGTTCATGCATTATAATTTCCGGTCCTTGCATGGTAAACCGGGACCAAGGTTTTTTGCTAAGACTCAACCCTCCGAGTGAAAACAAAAGTCCCCTCCATACGGAAAGTCGAACATTAATGACAAACTTTGACCTGGTATATGTGGGATAGAATATCATATTACGTCTCCTTTGTAAAAACTAGGAATTCATAAAAAATAGACATCAACACATGAATCTAATTTGAAAAGAAAGCAAATGACACACCATTTTGCATCTTAGCCCTTCGCGTCAACACAATAAAAAAGATAAGGGCTGGGAGAATACCCCTGTTTTATACCCCTCTCCGACCGGACAGCAGCCAAGAATGCATAGGCGTACGAGGCGGGGGGGGGGGAGGGGATGGGCAGGGGCAGACTGCCCCACCCCAAATTTTCTCAAGACGTAATAAATTCTCTAGTACTATTAACGAACTGATCACTGCGGAGAATAAGGTGTTAACAAGTCCTGAAGATATTTTACTGGAAGGGAAAAAGTTTTACTCTGCTCTCTATAAGAAAGACAATAATGTTACTGCACGTAGCTTCTATACAAATTGGAATTATCAGCACGTAACTATTTCTAATGATCAGAGGTTGCATTGTGAAGGCCTTTTAAATATGTCTGAATGTCGCCAGGTGCTTCTTTCCATGGCCAGAAATAAATCTCCGGGGTCGGATGGCCTCCCATCTGAATTTTATCTCACCTTTTGGGATTGTATAGGGGAACTTGTTGTCAATTCCCTTAATTATGCTTTTACCATGGAAGTACTACCTCGGAGGTAGTACTTCCATGCTTTTACCAAGGGTTATTTAGCTGACGAACAGGGTAGAGCAGTTATATCTTTAATTCCAAAATCTGGTAAGGATACACGGTATCTAAAAAACTGGCGTCCCATTACTTTATTGAATACTGATTATAAGATTGCTGCCAAGTGTATTGCTTCTCGTATGAAAGGTGTTTTGAACTCTATTATAAGTTATGAGCAAACAGGTTTTTTACAAGGTAGATTTATAGGCGAAAATATTAGACTTATACAAGATCTTATTTGGTATTGCAAATGAGAAATCTATCCAGGTGCTTTATTATTCCTGGACTTTGAGAAGGCGTTTGACCGTTTGGATTGGTGTTTTATTCAGCGTACACTTGATTACTTTAATTTTGGCCCTCAATTTAAAAATTGGGTGAAAGTTTTATACAGTAATGCTACATCATGTGTTTCAAACAATGGTTATTTATCTGCTTATTTTAGAGTATCTCGCGGTGTTCGTCAAGGTTGCCCCTTGAGCCCATACCTTTTTATTACATGTACTGAAGTTTTGTGTGCTTTGATTAAGTCGAGCCAAGTTATAAAGGGGATCTTGATTTCTGGTGAATCTCTTAAAATCTCCCAGTATGCCGACGACACTGTCATTATCACTGATGGATCAGAGTCATCATTGAAGGAAGTTGTGAATGTGTTACAACTTTTTTGCATTAGCTCTGGTCTTAACATTAATTCTGAAAAGTCGCATTTGTTTTTACTCGGCCCTCTATTTGAGCAGCACCCGGTATATCTTACTCATTTCAACTTTGACGTCCACGCCACAGTGGTAAAGTATTTAGGTATCTCCTTTTCTCACCATAAAGAAGACTTTTTCGTTTAAATTATACACCTAAACTTTCTCGCATTAAAAATATTCTTCAACTTTGGTCCTTAAGGGATCTTAATCCCGTCGGGTAGGTACTTTTAATTAAAACCTTTGCCATTTCTCAACTTTTTTTTTGTTTACGGTACTTCCCAACCCACCCAAACACTATTTAGATGAACTGAATAAAATATTCTTTAATTTCATTTGGAGTAACAAGCGTGATAAGATTAAGAGGTCGATTCTTTGTAATGTTAAGGGTGACGGGGGATTGAATATGGTAGACATACATGTTTTTGCAAAAAGTCTGAAAACTACTTGGGTAAAAATGTACGTAGATGATCATGATCGACCATGGAAGCTTCTTTTCAACTATTGTCTGCGTAACTATGGCGAAAAATTCCTGTTCTCTTGTAACTTTAGAAATGGTGACATTCCCGTATCCAATTTTTTTATCCGTGGTGTCCGTGATGCCTGGGCAGAATTTAACTTTTGTACTCCTCAAAGGGATTTTGCAGACCAATTTGTATTAAATAATAATTACATTAATATTGATAAACGTGTAGTTTATTATGACGTATTAAAGCAACGCAGTGCTTACAAGGTCGGGGATTTTTTTAATGCCGAAGGTAAAGTCATTCCTTATAAGAACTTTGTAGATAAGTATAATATTAGCAACTTCCCTTTTACATTATATTATGGTATTATTTGTGCAATCCCCCCTACATGGAAGACAAATTTGTTTGCAAGTGGCGGCCTTAATTTAAATGAATGCCAACTCTTAAAATTCCAGTTAACAAAGAGGTCTTCAAAATTTGTGTATAAGTCTATACTTTCACGTAACGTGCTTAAACCTAAAGCTTTAGTAAAATGGGAAAATTACTATAATTGCAAATATTTGTTACACCTTAAATTGGAAATTCATTTTTACCACACCATTTGTTGTTGCTCGGGATGCAAAGATTCAATATTTTCAGTTTCGATACCTTCATAGAATTATTGGTACTAATGATTTTTTATTTCGTATGAAGATCAAAGACTCACCTGTTTGTTCTTTTTGTAAAGTAGAGAATGAAACTTTAGAACATCTGTTTTGGTTTTGTCCTAAAGTGAAAAGGTTTTAGGAGGAAATTTGTTCAGTTTGCTTAAGAGAAAAAATTAATTTAAATGAGACAATTGTTCATTTTGGATATACAGAAAAGAAGAAGAATATCATCAATTATTTCATTTTTTTTGCAAAGTATTTTATTTATTCTTGTAAACAAAACAGTACAATACCAGATGCAACAACGTTTTACTATAAGTTTAAGTTTAATACTGCAGTGGAAATTTTTATTTTAAAAAAGAATAGCGACGAAACAAAGGAGGATGAATATAGATCTGTTTTCAGTTTCCTGTAAAAACTTAAAAAAGTTAATTTCATTTACATTCATTTTCAATTTTTTCAAGATGCTGTATGCATATTGGCTACACACCATTCAAGGTTTTTTGGTTATTGATTTTGTAAAATAGACTGTAACGTTGTAATATTGTATTATACTGCAAACTTTGTTAAAAACAATTATTGAACTTGCAAATAAAAGAGGTGCTAAAAAAAAAAAAATTCTCAAGACCTAAAATTCGGGCAGGGATCTGGAAAAATTCGGGCAGCCGTTTGAGTCTTAAAATCTGGTTTGTTTCTACTTACACAGAAAACTCCTAGTCGCTCCCGAGTTCCTTCAAACACTTGGCCGAAAAAATAATAAAAAAGCATCATAGTCAGGGTACAATTTTCATGAAAACTCTAAAAGATACCAAAATTCGCGACACATTCGGGCAGCTTATGAAAAAACAATTTATCGTTATTCTTGCGCAAACCTTTGCCCGAAATGACACAATATTTGGGCAAAAGTTGCAATAAAGTTCTGGGATATTTTTAATTGCCAGATTACAAGGGGAGAGAGGGTGTATACAGTCCCCAAAAATTTTGCCCGAACAAATCAATCAAAAGTTATCTTTTGGCGCACCATATTACTAAATGACAATCACCAATAGTCATCAGAAGGCTGAAACGTGCTTGGTCGAGAGGTATTTGGGCAGCATATGAACGAGATGACGATTTTGCACTTTTCAAAATGATCCTCTTAAAATTGTGCCAAACTTTTAAACCTGCAGTACTGTTGAACCGAAATTTGGGCAATGGTAAACAAATCAGCGTAGCTTGTTTGCTCACTCATACGGATTTAGTGTGAACAAATCTGCAAGTAAGTCTGCCCACAAGTTCATGTAAAACTTCTAGCAACGTGACAAGCCGAGTTTTTCTTAAACGGCGTTAGTAGAAAAATCATTTATATATAGTCGGGAGTTTGGGCCGAATCATATGGACAGTTGTATCAATTCAGTGGAACTGGAATTCGGGCAAGATTCGCAACAGAGTCACAGATATACGGTACTCATACATGGGCGGGATTACGGGGGGGGGGGACAAGGGGAGCACTTGCCCCCTCCCCCCACTTTTTTCCAGAACTTAGTTTTTTTACGTCTTTGGTTGCTTTTGCTACAAAAATACAAACTGGAACTGACTGAGCTACGCGAGTGGTAATTAATTAAGTTGTATAATGTTTAAACATGTCATTTACTGCATTGAAAACTAAACAAAAACAATATCCTTTCAATAAATGTCTCAACGCTCCTTTTCTTCGACACGCTTCGCGTGCACCCGTTTTAAATATTTCAGGATCGAAAGTTGTAGAACAACGCTTCCATTGTCACTGAGACTTATCACCAGTGCCCGGGCCATAGCTGAAGCTCTACCGTAACTAGTGAAAAGGGGAGCAGGAGGCGGTCATCTTCTGGTCCCTTATCTGACCAAGTACCCCCAAGCTTTCTGAAAGGACGATGATCTTATTTGACCCTTATCTGGAGCTCCACCCTTTTTCGGCTGAGGTGAAAAGGGGCCCATTCTTTCTCTAGTTTCCACTTATTTCTTTTTTGAGATATCTCAAAACTAGTCCTTTTTTGGCGTGTTCTGCGCGTCCCATCACAGATAAGGACTCTATAAAAATCTAACGAAAAGGACTCTATAGGAAACCATCGGTACGTTTTTGCTTAGTACAAATATCCTCAGGGGACACCCTTATTCAGCTGTAGTGAAAAGGGACCACTCTTTGTCTAATTTTATTTCAATTTCACTATTGAGATGAAGTAAAAATTCAATTTTTCGGCGCGCTCCCGGTGCGCACCCCTTTACAGGTAACGGCTCTGTGAAAGTCACTTAAAAAGACTATATAGGAAACTAGAGTATGTCTGTGCTTCAGTAAGAATGTTTTAGGAAGGCACCGTTATTCAGCTAAGGTTAAAAGTGGCCCATCCTTTCTCTAATTTTTAATTTTCATTCAGTTTCATTATTGAGATGTCTTAAGCGGTAAATTTTTCGGCGCGCTTCGCGCGCCCTATCATAGACAAAGGCTGAATTCACATCACATGAAAAGCCCCCTAACTTTCTGAAAAGAAGATCTGGGGCACCAAGGAGGGAGCCCCAGAAAAACCTCAATTTTAATTAATCCATTCTCCCTCCCCGCACCCTCTACATTGTCGATTCCGGTCGACTTTAATCATACGGAGTAAGGATATAATTGAAGAAAGTCAAATTGTGATATTTGTGTTCTGTTAAGTGCCCATCTTATGTATTTTAAAGTTGAAGATAAAATGCATCATTTTAATGCCTGCAATTCGTAAATACGCAGGAGCTTCCGGGGGCTTTGCCCCTGGACCTTCACCGGGGCTTTGCCCCTGGACCCCACCAGGGGCCCTGGGGCGGGCCCCTGGACCCCAAGCCGTTGCAGAAGGCGCCGTTTGCTAGTCTGCCCGAATTTGCCCCCCACTTTCAGAGATCAAATCCCGCCCCTGTACTCATGTTTTTAATTCCGTTCTACAGTTTCCCCGGAAAGATACAAGACCAGGTAATGTTTTATACATTCCCAGGTGCGGTATATCATTTTATTATGTTTTTTGACATCTCAAATCCTTTTCAGGACGAACCTCAGTTACCGATTGCTGGATCGCGGAAGAATATATGAATAGTGCCTTGTCAACGCCATTTCCCCTTGATTTTTATACGTATGTTGACTTATGTGGTTTATTTGAATTGTTATTCTGTTATACGAAGTCAATTCGCCCAAGTGTAAAAATAAATGTTAAGAAAATGATTACAAAACTCCCTAATTGCGCAATATACCGCTGTGCTTGTTTACGTATAGCCTAACATACGGCTAGTCCTCCCTAGTAGTAACGTTAGGTCAAAGTAGACTGTTCTTTACTAAGCACTAATAACTTATTATAGCTTAATGTAGTCATCCAATGGTAGTGGTACATTTCAACTGGGAGTTTTCTTACCTTTTTGTAGATTTGCTCATTTTTGGTGAAAATTTTATTGCAAACGAAAGTTCAAAATATCGACGGATTTGATTCTGCTTATTAGCCTGGGAAAGGCCATTTCCGGCTGTCTGAAGGGTTGCGATTTTTCAAAATTTTCTGTACGCTCCGTGCCAACTGATGGTGGCGCTCCGCTTAGATAGTCTTTCGGGCAGAATTACAATTTTCGGGCAGAGAATCCTCTGCCCCCCCCCCCCCAAACTGAAATGCTCCCGTACGCCTATGCAAGAATGGAGATCACCTTGTCTCCGTTTTGCCGAAAAATGCCCACCCTGCATTTTGTCATGCATGTAAATTTTGCAATTTGTTCATTTCGTACTGAAATGAAAATTTTACTCTGTGTGATTTAAACGTCTTAACATGTTCAAGGTCCACAATAGGCATATATGGCAGACGTGCAGTTCCAATTCACTCGAATCGATGTACATAACCTTCAGCTATATTTCCTGTAAACTTCAATATTTTTCTGTAGGCCGTGAAAAAATGGAGTTTCAAGAAGGAAATTTATTGCAGCTAACATTGGAATGATGTGCTATTTGTCAAAAATGACCCTTTACACGTTTAATAAATTTTATCGGGCCTAGTTTATTAATTTGACCTTAGTAAGTGTTCAGTTCATTTAATATTTTTTTTTCAATATCCTGAATTTTAATATCTCAATATAACCTCATGTTCTATGGTTTCACTCGTTTAGTTTTTGAAATGTACTTGAAGTCAAAAAATTAAAAGAATATATATTATTAAAGAAAATGAAAAGTGAATTCTAACCGTCTAACATCCATATTTATAGGGCATTCTTGATCTGAGATATAAAATGTTGAAGTTTATTCCCTAGTTAAAATGGTACATTGCGCAATAATTTGTGATATCATTGTTGTACTACTCAAATAACAATTTTTGCATTTCTTCGTTTCTCTGAAAGTTACTGCACCTTTTACCAAGGTGTAATAACACTCTTACTCTAATGGGGTGATGTAATAATAATTATAGTTACGACCTTTCTGCACAAGAAGCTATGCAAGCAAACAGGAAGTCTTCAGGGCCATATACTGTAAACATTTTTAATTTTAAAGGGAAACAAAGAGGCAACGTTAGTTGTACAAATGACAACAAGAAAGTAACAAATTATTGCGCAATTGACTAATTTTTTTTTTAAGTGAATAAATTTCAACATTTAATATCTCGGCTCAGGAATATCCACGTTACACTACAAAGATGGCAGTTGGACTGTTAGAATTCACTTTCAATGCTGTTTAATATCTATTTTTAATTTTCTTTTTACTGGAGGTACAGGCTTTATAATTGTTCTTATTCATTTACCTTTTGATTAATTTTTATACTTTTCCCTTTGTTTGATTGGTTTGATGAGTTTTAAAAGTTTGTACATTAATTAAATAAAACAAAGGGCAATTTCTAGACTATGAAACTTCGCATGAGTGTAGATTTCTATTCAACTTTGGCGTAGGAGTGGCCCATGCAGGTGAAATGGGTCATGTACAGAACGGGTGCAGTGCGGAGATAACGGGTGGGGTCCGGGGCCGGTCTTGAGTCCTCTGGTGGGGTCTAGGGGCCGTGCCCCAGAAGCTCAAGGGTTTTAATGTCTCAGAAGTCAAGTAATTAACCTTAACTGGGAGATGACTGAGATGCTATAGCAAAACTACAGTGGAAGCGTGCTGAGCTCTCTGGAATTTTTGCCAAGGGTCAGCGAGAATGGTACTCTGTATGGTGCACTGCTAATGTAAGGAAGGAGGCTGACAGAGCAGCAGGTAAGAAATAAAAATGGAGAACCAAGTGTTTTTTTTATACTTTGTCCCTTCTTGTCTGTATCATTGGGGGACGATCTCCCTGGTCGAATGTTGGGGTGATCAATCCCCCTTTCCGCCCTATCCCGGCATCTCTCCCCATGGCTTTTCGTTCAGCTCCAAAGGCTTTTGAAACCATGAAGGTACGTTCACACTTGTCCGGCAAAGGCAACGGCAATGGCAAAAATATCCCCCACAACAGAAAGTGAAAGGCTATTCACACTAGCACGGCAACGGTAATGTGGCAATCCGGTAAAAATGCGTCCGGGAAAAAATAATCGCACATGGAGAGATTCAACGCCATTTGCCGTACGGACATCATTGCCAACTTCAATGTGTGCAAGCACCTGTCTCAGTCTGACGGGCGGCTTACGGGCGGGGGGCAACGGTACGGGGCAGGGACGTTCTGCAATATCCCGCCAAATACAGTGCACAAATTATTTGGGTCCGCACAACAAGATGCCTCGAAGATATGACTTATCTGCAGAGATTATAGAAAAACTGGTCATTTTGTCCAAAAGGAATCATTCATTTACGATGTGACAAATCCTGATTGCCATGATAGAGTAAAATTATTTAACGTGTGGGAAAAATATCAAAGGAAATAGGAAACCGCCAATTCAATGGTAACTATTCATATTTTCGTCGATAGCATGTAGTAGTGCTGTTAAAGCCATCAATCGTAACTTTTAAGTTTTGTCCATGATGATCCAACGAAAGCCGGCCTTGAAAATAATACCTGATTAGGCTATACATTATCTCCCCTTGAACACAGACCTGTATTGCATTGCAACATTTTTAGAAGAAACATGGGTCGCTCATTTTTTCTTAAAACGTACGCTTATTTTGCCTCCCAGACCTGACTTCTCATGAGACCTCACCCTACCTCGAAAAGGTACATTTTTACGCTAAATTTTTCGTTTTTTCTACGAGCAAGAACGATTTTTTTAATAAAAAAATTAAATGCCATACCTCATTTTTTAAATGAAAGTGCTCACTGAAAACGGTGGAAATTTTCGTTTTTTGTCAGCCATCCTACAATAGACAACAATTCCAGTAAATCTATGTCCTCTGCAACAGTGGCGTAGCTATACTTTTTTCCGCAGGGCGAGGGGGGGGGGGGGGCAAGCACCCACGTTTTCTGGTAACCGTTTTTTGGCTGAAGTTCTATTCAGAATTTTATTGTCAAATTTAATTATTTTGTTGTAATCATTTTCTCCTCTTCCGCCCTTTCTTCCGATCTGTTTGGTACGCGTAGGCCTACGTTATATTGCCATTACTGCGTAACGCCTCTCTGACTGTTATGTTGCATGCAATGAGCGCCTGTTTTGCTGCCGCGCTGCCCATGTAGGCTATCCAGGCTAGACCAATCAGATTCTTTGCTTTTGACCACGCCCCTAATCCCGATCACTTTAGGCTGAACACGGGCTGAAGATCAGAGGCTACGATGTAGGCCTACAGCCGGTCAAAGGCTGAACAATAAGAACTTCACAGGGCCGTCGGAAGCGGGGGGGCTGGGGGCTGCAGCCCCCCCCCCCAATAATTTTGCCATATATAGTTTTTTTTTTTTTTTTTTTTGAAGTGAACATTTTATTACAACGAAAGGTCAAAATAACGACTGCTTAGATAGTATTAACAAGCCCGGGAAATGTCATTTCCGGCTGTCTGAGGGGTTGCGATTTTTCAAAATTTTCTGTACGCTCCGCGCCAACTGATGGTGGCGCTACGCTTAGATAGTCAGCCCGAGTCAGTCCCCCCCACCCAATCGAAAATATCTTCCGACGGCACTGCTTCATTATCTCGAAGGAAAATCTGGGACCCATCACTTTCCGCGAAAGATTATTGGTACGTTCACATATATTGGCAGCGGCAACGGCAATCGGAACGGTAACGGCAACAGCAACGGCAACGTCAATCCGGCATAGTTGTTCACATATGACGGCAAAAATTATGGCCGCATACGGTAAAAATTTTACCGGATGATGATGACGGGAATTTGAAGCTGTCAAATTTGTTCCATTATCTGAATATCGAACATGGCAGACATGAGTACGAGTGAGGACAAGGCTAGCCTATTAACAAGGTCTGCTGAGCCGTAACGTTAGGCATGCCATAGGCCAGTGATAAAACAAAAGAGAGTCAGGTGCATGAAAGCTGACAGTGACACTGACAGGGAAGGCCGGCACATCTACGGATTAGAATCTGCAGCTAGTGAACATACTGTAGCCTAGGCCTAGGCCTATGGACAGTATGGCCTAGGCTACATAACACTGCAGGTTAAAAAATTGCACCATGCTGCTACCAACACGGTTGGGCCCTGTGTTCCAACGGTTGGGCCCCATGTTCCAACAAGGAAAGGCCTTGGCCTAGTAGCATGACGCTAGAAGCGAATACTGTTTTAGCTATCTCAAGCTGGCAACTAATAATCCAGACCTGAGACTCTTTCAGAGAACTTCCTGCTCAGGTATCTTGAGATCAATAAAGTTAAAGGCGTTTGCCCCCTTTAGAGAGTATTTGCTCAATAGAGCAACATTGCAAGGAAATTGGTTTAAACTGGGTTAACTGCTGCAAATACAGAGACAACCTTCACCCAAGAAAATGTCTTTTTCTAGGGTAACATTGGCTTAAATGTCCTATCCAATTCTAGCAGCATGGCCTAGACAAGGTTAGACTAAGTTAGTAATAAAAGGCTGGCCACTACTATAAAAAACATGGAAAGGTAGGAATCTTATCTGGCTTGGACCCAAATTTCGCGCTTTAGTGGTCCAGTTCTTCACGATTAGGCCTATGATGAAATGGTCCCTCATACTTTTTGTTACATTCTTACTCTCTGCCTGATTAACTCTTATCGCTCCAGGGAGGAAAAGAAGCCCACTACATGCAGACTTGATGAAGTCAAGTTTCCTATCTGATTTATTGGTTGACAGTTAAAGATGTGTTTCAATACACAAAAAGTTACGTAACATTTGGGGTAAGCTAACAGGTCAGTCAGCATGTGTTAATTGCTTTTCATGCAGTGTTAACACAATGAAAACATAGCTCATTTGAGGTCACAGATCATGTAACAAACTCAGATATCAGTTACACCCCATACCGCCTTTGATGTACTGGGGTGTTTAAGTTGCTTTTTCAAGAAGCAACGTCACAGCATGTAGGCCTACTTACTATTTACCTGATAAAAGTATACAGTGTCATCTCTTTAGTTTGAAGGTAAGTAGGCCCACTGATTTATATATGTTTTAGGCGTTCACTTGATGTATTTTAGGATTTCTCAATACTTCAACCCACAGATGTGACCTATATACTACTAGTACTGAGCGCCTGTGGGTAGACCCAATAGCTAATTAGGCAAGGTCATGATTGTCTCTGTGGTCAGTGAATACTAGGGACTGCATTGGCCACACTTACCTTAGGCTTACATGCCTATTTACTTCACAGGAATGAAAGACCATACTGTTATACTGTTTACCCTGTGACTGCGCTGTCACAGTACTCCAGCCACATTTTTGTTAACTGTTTTGAGTACTCCCATATTTGCCAGAAATACTACACCCTGCCCGACCTAAAAACTTTGTTTGCACAAACAGATTCTTCCCTTATTCTGGGCTTTCTCAAGGAAAGTAAACTTAATAGAAATTTCTGACAGGACTCCCGCCTTACTATCTTTTAAGTAGCCGCAAATTGACCCTTTGTTCTTCTTTTTAGGCAGTTTTACCACGACATTGTAACATTGTCTAACTTGGTGACACTATATTTGTGTTGCTGTGTTGTTAAAGGTAGTGTGACACGTCAGCAAGTTGACCTGACTTCACTTGGCAGTTATGGAGGGAGCTGTTCCTAGGGAAACTCCGTTGGAATTATTTCAGCATCTTTTAATGTTCTCCAGATATACCTCTTCAAAGTTTGAATGTTCTGAAGAAACTTGTTGCTTATGCAAAAACGATGATGTGGAGTGTTGCATACTGTTGACATTTCTTTTGTTAACCCTAAATAAATTATTCCATAATTACTCATCAGATAGTTTGTGGTTTGGTCATTGATACTGATAATTTTTAAGGACACAAATTAAACTTCCAAAATAAAACCCTCAGAGCAAACAAATGTTACAACTGTCCTTGAAATGAAGATTGTAAAAACAAAGGATAACATTAGCCATATACAGTATGACCATCCCATGACATCACAAGACTTGCATATTGAGCTCATATTTATTAATGACTAGGTGAAAATCAGAAATTGCCCTGTAAAGTGGTCAACTTTTGATGTATTTTGATGGAAATTGTGGATATTTTTATGGGTTTTAATGCTTTTTACATCAAATACCCAATTTTGTCATTTTCATGTCACCCTACCTTTAAGCCCTAACTTAACTAAGGTCAATGAAGGATCATGTGACAATTTATTATGGAACACTAGCCTTTAGGGAGATCTGTCATGGCTACTGCAGTTTTTAGGGAAAAAATGCGGTTGCAAATTACAGTACCTGACCCCTGGTTCATTAGGCCAAAACCTACTCACATTACCTGCTTCAATGAGCAGCAGTTTTGATTTCCATTCTGGTAAAATAGAACCCCAACAACTCTGGGGTTCAATGACAACTTACAAAAAATTCTAAAATAATTGATGGCAGACAAGGGACAAATTACTTATTGATCATTGGAGCATTGAATGGCTACACCCCCTTTTAGTTTATTCTGGGACAAACTGTTATCAAATAAGTTTATAGTAGTAAGCAGGTATTAGCTTATTCAAGTGTAGCATTTATTTTTTTTGCTATGCAACTCTTCTTTTTTTTTCTTTTTCCTTTTTTTCTTTTTTTCCCTTTTTTCTTTTTTTGGTTTTTAGTCTCTCTTAGGGAGTGACACCTCCAGATAAGCCCTAAAGGGTTTCTAAGTGCACTCCCTATCACACCTTTTGTTATATTCATCTACTAATGTTACTTGTAAATGTTGTGTTGTGATAAACCAAATAAATGAATGAATGAATGAATAAAAAAATGTCAACCTTAATGGCCATTTTCAAAAGCTAAAATGGGGATGTTATTGGCACTGAGAACAGCTCTCTACCTGCATAGAAACATTAAAATTACTGAAATTGATCAATTTTAATTTAAAGTGGTTTGATTAAATGGAGCTGTAAATCTTCATTCAACTTTTATCACAAATCTGGGTGATATTCACTTATGATTCAAACAAAATTCATTTTATGATTTAAATTTGAGTGATTTCAAATAGGAAGGTTGAAACTACAGTAGCAAATTTTTACCTGTCCTAGTTTTGTCACCTAGTAGGAGGAAATCAACAAAACAAAGATTAAATGTTATTCCTTTGATATTCTTAAATGGCACAGCTCTTTTGATTGACAGCTAGGTAAAAAATGCTGAAATACTGAAGCCCACATTACAAAGCATATACATACTTAAAGTGTTTTGATTATGGTCCTGTATACTCACCCTGAAGCAATAAACTGAGATTGTGTCTGGATGAGGATGAATTTTAGACAAGGTTGTGGGAGGGACTTAAGTTGGTTAGAATGATTAGAACTGTTTGGTGTAAGAGGAAAAGGCCTTTAACTTATAAACCAAAACTCCTGAAGCAGTCAAAAACACCTTATCCTACCTCTATGAAGAAAATTGTGAGATCTGTGCTGCTTCCGTCAAAATAAGTTTGGAGTGGCATGCTCTTGCCCAGGGCACTGTTTGTTGCATTTACCATAAAAATTGTTTTGTCTGAAGAAACATGTTTCCTTTGTGATAAAGTTCAAACCTTTAAAATTGTTTTAACCCTTTCAAATGATAAAGTTCGTTATGCATACAGACCCATCTTGAGACCAATTCTGAGCCACTGTAAAATAGGATCATGCACTTAGTAACTGGAGTATTAGCCTTTCCTTGGCAACCCCCCAGCAATATGTAATTGACACAGCAGGGAACACCTAACTTCACCTGTTACTCCAGCATTATGAGACGTTATCTGCTGGCATTACTTAAGGCAAACAGTCAGTAAAATATCCTACAGTGCAAAGTCCCTATGTTGATGGAGTTTATATCACTTTACTTCCCCCACGGACTTGTGAATGCAATGGAATCTTTAAACGCTTGTGTTGTACGTAACTGGTTGCTAGGGAAGCTTGGATTGTGTCGGCCAATGGGACTATACTTACAGTGTAATTGACTTAGTTCAAAAATTTTTGGCTGTGTAACTACTGTACCATTTGTAGGAAAGCTAATTTCAGAATGTGTACATGTGCTCTCTCATGGATAATTACTTGAATTGTTTCTGTACATATTGGACATACCAGGGCTATAACTGAGGAGTATTATAAAGCCAACAGAATAGGACATTGTGCAAGTAAGTTAAAAATAAGGCTGTCTTTAACATGTTGCACAGACTGGCAAAGTCAACAATTTTTTCTTCACTGGTACCATAGACTTAGGTCTATAAGTAAAGCTATTTAATCATCACCCCAAAAATCCTTCTTTAGTGTACTGTAAGTGGTATAAAAATTTTAAGTTGATTAGTGCTAGTTGATTTATATCAAAATTTGAAAATAAAATTATAAAAAGGATTTATGAAGGGCTGGTTACATCCCACAAAATGCTGAGAGGAGTGCTTGAATTGCACTGACATTATAGATTTGTATGCTCAAGCTTAAGGTCTCACACCCCAGTAATTTCCCCGTTGACTTGCACACTAAATTAGCTCCCTTTCGAGGCCGCTGCAGCCTTGTCAAAGTTCACAGCTATTTCAAGACACCCATCACTTGATAGCTGACAAGTTTGCCCATCATGGCACTACAAAATTTCCATACCATGATCGTTTAGATTTTGAGCTAGAAGGACTTTAAAGGGTAAATGCATGCAACCCAAATTGAAGTAGTGTGGTAGATTGTCTTATTTCATGATTGGCTGTTTAAAGTCATGTGACAATAGTTTTTCTCCTCAGATGTGAGATTTACTAGGATTAACTGCTTGGTCTACCATATGCAATACCCATGTCCTAAAATATTATAAAAGACATGCTAGAGAAATAAGAAGAAAACAGTGAAAGTTAGCTGTTGCTTCAAAGTAAGTTTGGGCAACTAGCTGCTCTTGATATTTAGTTAAGTATATACTGTAAGCAATTTCCACTGTTGGGCATCCTGTATTTTATTAGAAACATTTGCCTTTGCTTTCTGTGGTGCCATTCTATTACAAAAATACTGGTCGTGCCACGAAAGTAGCCAAAAAGTATCATGGTGTTTATACTCTTTACTAACATAGAATACATCCTTATTGGTGAACTGTCATGCTTTCTTGGTTGTGTCTCATTGGCTATTATACATTTGCACTGTTTCTAGTATACTGAACAATGCAGTTGTGTGGAATGCTTTCCTCTGAAGAAATTTTAGAGGCTGCAGTGTCACCTCTAACAAACTGTTCAGTATCTTGTAACAGAATGAAGAATGTTGGTGCACAGCTTTCACAAACATGCTCAATATCTCTGTCACAAGTTGAAGATCACCCTTAAAGACCAAGGAAATTGGTCTTTCTTTGACTCTGGAAACTTACCTTGCTTTAATTTGGTTAAGAAGTCTTATATTTCAATCAACTTGTAAATGGATGTTTGAAGTTCCATGGTTTCATTTCAAATTTGTCCTCAAATGTGTGTAAAAAAAAATGGATTTACAAAGTTCATGCTTACATGTATCATTTGTGAGGTGCATGGAATGAGGGCAAAGGTGAGAGAGTTAAGTTTTGCTCTGCCTTTTTGAGGAGTATTTGGAACAAATTGTAATGGTTAGCCTTCTCTGCCACAGGTTGATGCATTATCTAGCTCAAACAGCATTGGTACCTCAGGCAGTTGTGTTGGGAAAAGAGATCTTCACTGAATTTTTTGTTCATATGGGAACGATTGGTTCACATACCACAAGCTTCCACACGTAGCGACGAGTTAGTGTGTAAAACCAGCAGTGAAAATTCAAGGTTCATGCAACAAAACAGGTCATATCTAAACTTCCCTTACAAATATCTTCTTATTTCAATCGCTTTAGTGAGGATTAACTTGTTTTAAGTCTATTTACATTTCTTTCATAACTCTAAGTAAAAAAAAAATGCCGTACTTTCATGTTTGAAAATTCAAAATTTTCAATGGAGAAGTAGTTCAAAATCCACAAGCCCTTCCAAAAAACTCCTCTTAACTTGCGATCGGTACGCTCTTCTGTACTATTTCAAATGACCTTCGTAAGTCTATTTTGTTCATTACCATATTTCAAAGACTCAATTTGATTGGAGTAAACTAAGTACCGTACTTTTTCAAGACAAATGAGAAACGGTTTAAGACATTTACCTCTCTTCTTTACTTCTCTATTGAATTTGCTATGACGTCATTGGCCATTCCATTGTTGCTTGTAGGGGGTTTCACACATAGCCAACAACACACGTCAAATACTTTGTTTTCGATACAAGTTACTGCGTTAAGTTATACCATTTTCAGACAAATTGAAATTGGCTCACCTATATTACTTTGAAATATTTTTTGTATCATGGAAGTTGCAGTCTAGTAGAAACCAAAGACTATGCCGAACAATGGGTAACCGTTTCGAAAAAAATTACGATTTTAAAAAGCTGTGCGTGGAGACTCAAGCAGAGGACACCTAACGTTAAGTTAGGTCTATACTATTACCATGGAGTTCTGAGGTGGTAACTCCATGCTGTCACTAATACAAAATGAAAGTTACGTCGCTGTTAGTCGTTTCGTGTAGCCCATTTTACCTTAAACCATGGACTGTTTTATTACTGCCATTCATAACAGTTACTAATGGCATCATGCTAGTAGATCTTTACCCTGCGTACAGTATACCGCTGCTAATAGCGTTCTGTACCAGCTTTCAAAAGAGTGAGCTTATCCTTAGTAATGTCTTCCAGTTGTTATATGTGCTTTTTCACAATAGGATGAACGTAACACAGTAACAACAACAATACATCTGTTCGCCGTGGCAATATACACGAACGCTACACGATACCTATGAAAATAATGGTGTCGTCTAAATCTTTGTTTACATTCGACAATGCATCCGGTATCTGTTGCGCGATAGGTTTCTGTATGAACCAAATCATGGGAATCGTTCCCATATGCCCCTCCAGAAAAATTTCTTGTTGCCATCCATGACTTAATGCAGTTTTTCACATTTGGCCATGCTCCCCCATGAGCTATATGACCCCCAGCAATACCCTTGTTTGGCTCATTAGAAAATTCTGCCCCTTGAAAAGTGGACATCATGATTTGGCTGATGCCATCACTTGGCCGATTTTCAAATAATAATAGAAACCCTCAAACAACAATAGGTGCTCACTGGACCATGTAATCTCTGACAATGTGGCTTTTTGTCAGTAGTTTAACAAGCACAGGAAAAGTTTGTCCAGGTTTCAAGGAAGTGGAATCTGTAATGTACATACAAAACCAATTGTAATGCAAGGTTATTCTGCAGGTTGATAAATTATTCAATTCAAACAGCATTAGTACCTCAGGCAGGTGTGTGGGGAGAAGAAATCTTCACTGAATTTTTTGGTTCCCATCCACTATGACATAATGTATTTTTGGTTTCCCGAAAGGAAAAACCTATGGACTCATCATGCAGACAAGACTTTTGCAAAACATGTAGGACTGTGCATTTTAGTGTGAGCGTATACTATGGCTCATCGACTTTCTTAAGATTGGTTCACAAGTACTACTCGACTTCATAATTGTTCACTGTCTGAAACCAATGATCCACTTTATCGAAAATTGGTTTTGATGACTCAGCCAGACGAGACCATTTATAACATGGGCAGTTGTGTTCTCTGTGTCTACAAAAATAGTATTGTTTGCAATTGAAGAAAAAACATGAACACTTTTTATTCTGTTTGATTTGTTTTATACATTTTATGATAACAGATTTTTACTTAATAGTTCAAACTCTGAGGAACAGCAACTTTTGACGAGAGAAATATTTTTACCTCCAATGAAATGTTTCCAACCTTCATTGGGCACTGATCGAGTTATGTAATAGGTACCGTATCTATCGAGTTAAGAATGAGATTTAGAATGTATGGAAGCTGAGAGAAAGCTTACTAGAAGAAAGGCATATGCCTTAGCACTTTGGGGGAAGGTATCATTCCCTTAGCAGTTACGTTACAAAGAAATAAAAATATTCCACACCGTGTCCTTCAAACCCTGTGGTAGTTCCTTTTCCTAACTCTGAAGTAGTTGAAAGTAGCTGAAAAGTTACACAGTTCAAAATTCATTTGGGCTTATTAGAAAAATCCCCAAAGGAAAATTGTGAGTAAAATTCTGTGGCATAAGTTTGAGTATTTTCTTTTGAAGAAAATGTTGATGTTTTAATTCAAGTTTTACACGTCTTTCCCAATTCCAATCCCCTACCCTTGGTAATGGGTTTATTTGTATATAGAGATAAATAATTTAGAAAACAAACATAATGGTAAGAATGGAAATTTTACACCACTTATTATAATTGCACCTGAAGTGTTTTAAAAGTTCCAGGGATCCCCCTCACCATAGACAACCCTTCACCTCAGAAGGTGAAACTTATGAACAAGTGTCTCCTTCTCTGACTACTGACTCAAACCTTGTGATAAATCTCTGCATGTGTTAAGGTGATGAACTATATGAAGTACAGCAACAGTTCTATTGATTGTTAGGTGGGATTTGCTAAGGACACAATTAGGGCCTCTTAAGATATATTTGACTTTCTTGTGTAAATTTTTTTACCTGTATTTGTGGTTGTTTGGCAAAAAGCTTACAACTCTGTGGCTGTATCCTACATGGATCAGGATAAGTATCTGTCTGTAAACTTCTTGAAGGGAGAGCCTTTTAAATAGAACTAAAGTCTGCTTCACTTCAGTGGGCCCCTGTTTTTTGTTTGCATACTGCAGATAACAGTATACACTGAGTTAAATGATTCCATTGACCTAGTAGCAGTTTTATAGACTATATTAAGCCCTATAAGGAATATGGAAAACATTTGGTCAAAGATGGAGGCAACTTTTGGATAATTTTTGTAGCTTTCATGGCTTTTCTGTATAACTTTAATTTCATTATTAAAAACGGAACCAGTTCAGGTTCAATGGAGCTTGGATTCTGCTTCAATGGTTTGTTAGTTACCTCCATATAAAGAAGCAACAACGAGCATGGACTACTCTGCATGCATCTGTGTAGTGTTTGGACAGTGTTGTGTGTGAAGTACATTTGAAGCATGTAGTTACTTGGTACATTGCCTGAGAGGATTCAAAGCTTTCTATTAACCTGTGTGCATGGGGGGAGTGTAAACTTCTGAAGACCTCAAAGTACAGTATGATGTTAATAGATTCACTGCATTAGTAATGTTTCTCAATTTTAGATAGTTGTGAAGGGATTAATTCTTTGGGATGGATTCATCTTTTCCTGCTTGCTTCCTTGAGTGGTAAGTTTTAGAAAGCCAAAGGTCAATGTTTTTTCCTCAGTAACATAATTGTTTTTAACTTTTTAATCTTTTGGTTTCCCGAAAGGGGATACAGGTATGTAGTCATCATGCAGATGTGACCTTTGCAAAATGTACTAGGCTCGTTCATTTTAGTGTCAGAGTATACTTAGGTCCAAAGACTTCTTTAATATCGGCATTAGCCATTAGTGCACAAGTACATTTCTGCGTAACTTCATTGAAATAAACAACATACTCATATTTAAAAAAACAGATTCATTTATATGCCTTGGGATACTATTTATAATTCTTTTTATCTTTGTAGAATGAGTATGAGCAGAGGAACCACACATGATGAAAATAAAGGATATAGTTTTGGTATGGTGGAAATAAACTTTTCATGAAATTTAAAGGACCAATCCTCTCACCTCCAACTACTTGTTTTGTAGGTGTCCACAGAAATTCTCAATTGGCACAGCTCTTTGATTGACTAGTTCAAAAAATTCAAGAGTACTGTAGCTCATGTTACATAGCATTTACAGTAGACCAACTGTACTGAGAATGTTTTGATTAGACATTGGGGTCCTGTATATGCACAGTGAAGCAATAGCTGAGATTCGAGTCTGCCTGAGGGTGAATTTTAGAGAGTTGTAGGAGATCGCTTAAAGGACCAATTCTCTCACCCCAAACAGTACCAATTCTCATAACCTTCTTACTTAAGCCCCTCCCACAATTGTCTGAAATTCATCCTCATCCAGATACAATCTCAGTTTATTGCTTCTAGGTGAGTATAGAAAAACTCAATTTATATAAATCAAAACACTCTCAGTACCGTTTATGCTTTGTAATATAAGCTTTGGTACTCTGCATTGTTTGAATTAGCTGCCAATCAAAGAACTGATCCAATTGAGAATTTCAGTACCCGGATACCAAAATTGCAGTTTAGGGTGAGAGGTTTGGCCTTTTAAATAAAAAGGTTAGGAGAATTGGAACTGTTTGGGGTGAGAGGATCATATGGAAAACTTTGGCCCCGATTTTTGCAGAAAGTCAGCTCTCACACGGCTCACACACAGCGGAGCGGATATCGAATAGATTATTTACTTTGATAAGCTTGAGTGAACACAGGCTGCTGGTGGACCATTCCATTATCGTAGATAGGGAGGATGCGATAAAATGACAACACAAACTCTTCGTTTCAAAGATCTTGAGAAAAGATGCTTTATTCCTTTTGAAAGACAAATAATTCCTCGGAAATTGGAAAGGAAAACGGGAATTTATACTATACTAGACTAAAACCAATTATTGAAGTAAACAAATGATGGCAAATTTCAATTTTTAATGGTGCAGTATTTAAGTACGATAGTGCAATTGTCGGTAGGGTATTTGAGATTTGTTTTTTTTTTTTTTCTGGAGTTTCATTAAATACATCATATTGCGCATAGAAAGCTGTAGGTCTATGTTTTGGCTAATACCAATGACTGTTTAAAAATAAGAACTGTAATAAAAATTAAAAAAATTAAGCTAACTGAAGTTATCCAAACTCTACATTTTAAGGATGTGACATCATTATTCTGTTCCAAAAGTAGCCGCAAGAAGGAAGGGGGCGGGGGACTGGCATTCTGCAGCTAAGACCTAAAACTATTCCTGCCGTCTTTCCTTCTACTGTAGCAAGTTTTGTGCCCCTTGGACCAACTTCATACAGACTAACTAGCCTTCTAAAATTGAAATGCCTGCTAACACAACTTTTCTTGATGGTCACTGGGACTTTCTCTTCCAAAAGTCTCCCGACTCTCTGACAAAGAGCCAGGGGCGAAAAACCAAACAGCACTCCCGAAGGAGTTCTGCTCCCAAAAGGAACTACTTCCCGAAGCGACATCTCAACTCAACATGACCAACTAAACGACCTGACGTGCGGAAGCTCGTTCTAGACTGGCTGAATAGAACGGCCTCCTTTACATTTTCACCAAACATGATCTCAGCCAAAAGCCGAGAGACTCTTGACCAAACGTGAGCTAGGGGCACAGAAGTAGCCTAATTTAGAGTGCAAGTCAATGGCTTCGTTTATGAATCTCAGTGTATCTGAAGTTGTGCATGTTCCTCTAGGCCCTATGACGACTTATTATCTAGCCCTGGCAGAAAATTAATAGATTACGAAGAGGACAAGGCTTTTACCGTTTTACCTTAGTAATGATCCATGTAATCCTTTTAGTAATATATTTAAACATGATTCTAATATGTTTTAGTAATGTGAAAAGAAAAACTTTAGAGAACACATTTAAATAAGTTATTAGAGGCTACTGACTCTTCTTGATGCAACACTGTTAGGCCAACATCCCTCTGAACAAAGTGGACTAGTCCATAGTCCACGCGGCACTCGGTTTGAACAACAGGAGAGAGATGTGTTCTCTGTTTAAAAATCATCCAATTGCTCCTCTTGAAAGATGCAATTTCGCAGTAAATGCAATTTATAGTCCTCCTTCCAATAAACCCCAACAGTAAAGGAAAATAAGTGAATCTAACACTGGTAAAATCTTTTAGGCAAGCTAACCACTTCCCCGCTTGTGTGTCGCTACTTGGCATTATCCCGGTAGGATGAAGCATACTATTACGCAATAAGCAATCAATCTTTGGGATCGATGCCCAAGTCGACCAAAACTGCTAGAAAAAGGTCCCTTATTGGATGGGAAATTTACGAGATGTTCCTCTAAACCAATCAAAACTTGGCTTATACCATTGGAAAGAGAAGAAACTTGTTTGGAAGTGCGACTTAGGAATGAAGAGCACCCTTGTTTTTGATGGTATTGCGGAGAATGAGTCAACTGCCGGGCAAGCAGTGCCTGTTTCCATTGACAAAAGGTGATTATCAGCAAAAGAAGGGCTTAAATTCCTTCCTTAATTTACAAGACCTTCCCCTAATCTGATGAAGTTAAAAGTTATACCATTGGAAAGAAGAAGAATTTGTCATTCGATTATTGGGGGACCTCGTTGAAAACCACTCCTGGTCTCTGAATAAAAGGTAGAAGTATGTGGAAACTACGAGAATGTCAGTGGGGTTTTACGTGCTTAAGGTATACAAGGGCAACTTGGTGAGCAGATGTAATAAAGTTTTCCATATGAGACTATTAAGTTTATTGACCTAATGTAACACATTTAAACATTGATTTAAAAACAACACCATGTCAAGTATAGTTCTACATCTTCTAGTAAAAGTGAAGCTGGCCATTTTAGTAGGTGTCCATCTGCCTTAATTTGTCTTAATTTAATGTCTATTTACATGCAATTCTAATATTCAGTGAAAATGAGGGTATGAAGATACATTTTACTGTAAAACCTGCATCCATGATACATTTAAGCAACGAATTTGAGAAAGTGCAACTGATGTAGCCCAGTTATGCCTGACTAAATCAGATATCTGGCGATTAGATTCGTCAAATGTAGAGTATTATGTGAAGAAACAGCTGAGCCTTATCATTGTGCTCTGGTTGGCTGAATTGTTTACATTATTCCCTTATGTAGCAAGGTACGTGAAAGGTTATATTAAAACTAACAGATAGGACATTTTGTCATCGATGCTTTGTTGGGGGCATTCACTGAAAATAAAGCAGCTGTTAAATAATTGAGAGGGTCATGATCATGCTTTTCAGAGTAAATTAATTGTTCATCAACCCTACTTATTTTCAGTATGTGTTTTGATGTTCTGTAATTCTGGTGTGTAATGTTAAAGGGCAAGAGCAGTCACCCCAACTTGAAGAAGTGTAGTAGACTGTCCTGTTTCATGATTGGATGTTCAGACCATGTGACAACATTTTTCCTCTTCAGATGTGAAATCTACTTGAAGTAACTGCATGGTTTACATTGAATATGCAACATTGAAGTTATGATAAAATATGATGGAAGATACTTTGAAGAGAAATACATATTACCAAGCAATGTCAAAAAGCTATGATGCATCTGCAAGCCATTCATTCTATTAGGAAGTATCTTTCTATAGAAGCCACTCGGAGTGTATGGCATGCTTTTGTGACATCATGTCTTGACTATGGAAACAGTCTTTTAATTGGTGTTCCCAAGATACACATAAGTAAATTACAGATAGTGCAAAACATGGCAGTTCGTTGCTTGCATAACCTTAAAAAATATGATCCTGTTTCCTCCTACATTTCATCCGAGCACTGGCTCACAGTTGATAAAAGAATAAAGTTTAAATTGATGTTAATAGTCTACAAATGCCTAAATAATCAAGGGCCAAAATATCTCAATGACATGCTGATAAAAGATTTTAATGCCACTCACAATCTCAGATCTAACACTGACACATTACGATTGGTAGTTCCACGCACCACTTCCAAGTCGTATGGTGACCGTGCCTTTATGGTTGCAGGTCCTAGACTCTGGAATTCCCTTCCTTTCTCTCTCAGAAGTGTCTCGAATACCTCAAAATTTAAAGCTGGACTAAAGACTTACCTTTTCAACCTATAGTATTATCTCTCATTTATTACTTGTAAAGTGCACGTGAATGACTATGTCACATCGTGCGCTATATTAAGTCTAATCTATATATAAATAAGAAAACTGAATGATGTGTTCTTTCCGCAGGGCACTGAGTCTGCACCTTCCGCTTGTCTTCACTAAACTATCTAATCAAGCATGTGCTATCAGTTAGATGATCCTATTTAATTAATCCACAGTTCACCTGACAATTAGTAAGCAGCAGTTTGTCACAGAACAGTCCATTGTTTTGGTGAGAACACCTCTGATAAGAGAACCTTCTCCGTGGACACTCAATAGTTTAAAGGTTTATTCACTCTTCACAAGTTTTTAAATCAAGATGAGCTGGTGTGACCCAGTATCAAAGCGGCATTATCTAGTACTTTGGTATCTGCCTCAGTATTGTTTACTTCAAAAGACCGTCGGTCGGCGGTATTTGCTAGAGAATTCCGCATCGGGCTTAACATGTAATGGTTGTTTTTAGCTCTTGCTTGAAAATAAGTTTGGAGAGACTGCTCTTGACCTTTAAATTTACATGCAAGCCTTTTTTTTTAGTTTTCATGTGTGGTAGCTGAAAGGTAGGGAAGGGGGAGAGTAGGAGGAATGAGGACATTGATACAAAAACTAGAAGCTGAAACATGAAAGAAAGTTTTAAAGTTTAAAACCATGTAACCCGAATATTATGTGTACATAATGTGTTTATCTTTTCTACGTGAAGGTGAGACAAGTGACAGGTCAGCTGACTTATCAGGTGATATGATGGAAGAACATGGGGAAGAACAATTTCCAGACCATGGCCAAAGGAACAAAGAAGCTGGGGAAGAGTGTGATGCATCATTTGAAAATGAAGATGACCGTTTAGATGAAGAGGAGAGTGAGGAGGATGAAGAGGACAAAGAGGAGGAGGATGATGCAGAGGGAGAATACAACTTAGAGGAATACCATCAACAGGGAGATTTGATGAGTGGTGGATCATGGGTGGAACGCAGAGGTGGAGCTTCAAAGGGTAGTGGTAGTGAATCGGAACAATCCATCTTGGATGAGGAGGACAGGGAGGGGGAGATGTGTAGTCAGGATCCTTCTCAAAGACCTCTGCAGCTGGACCATGTGGACTTTATTCTGGATAGCATTGATGCAGAGCTCAGTGACATTATCAATCGGGTAAGGACCTCCTTTGGTCTATGAAAATATGAATCAGGTTGTTTAATGTCACAGTTACCACCTCAGGCAATATGCACTTTAAGCCCCACTGATTATAAAGGATTAAATAAACCTAGGAAGAATTTTCTAAATTTTGAGATACATGTGCACATTAAGCCTGAAAATTTAAGAAGCAGAAAGTTGGTTGGTGATCTATGGGCAGCTCCCTAAAAAGAGGTACTTTTCAGGAAAAACAGAACTTATAACATTTGAGGCCTGGGAAAGTTCAGGGAAATGAGCAATTTTTCAAAAGTTGGCTTGGAAAAGTCAGGCAATTTTAGGAATGTGACTAATTGTTCCAATTTTCCAGATGTTCAAACACATTGGTTCCATGTATAAAATAAGATAGAAGTGTGGAATATGACTGTTTTCAAAGGTCCTGAAAAAAATCAATCAAGCTCCTTGAAAGTCATGGAAAAGTCATGAAATTTTGTCATTTTGAATGTGTATGGACCCTGAAGTTGATGCCCGTTACAGATTTTGACAGAAATTGTGGAGCTATGCATGTAATGTTTATTTCCTGGGTACTCTGACCTGTTACTCTCATTTCCTGTCTGCAGTTCTAATCTCACTAAGCTGATTATTTTTCCCAGTGAATCTAAACAGCGATCATGCATGGCCATGCAGCTTGTATACACAAGTCATCTCTGCCATGTTCTGGGGTTGCAAATGCTTGAATGTTTGGCTGAAAACCCAGTGGAAGGCTCATAGATCAGGATTTTAGAGGTGTGCATTTCTGCAAGGGGCCATTTCATGGCATGTTGGAAATGTGTGATGATGGATACAATTGTGGTGCTGAAACAAAATACTAATTGAGCTATTTAACACTAATAATCCAAGAGTGATAAAACTGCTGTATTGGCAAAATGTGACACTTCTACCTTTCTTATATTCTCTTTCCAGACTGAGAAAGATAACAAGCATGAGGGGAATATGAAACCGTCTCAAAAAGGTAAAAATTTGAGAAAAATTTTTCATGAAATGTACAGGTCTCAAAATGATCTAAATGCATATGAATATCTTTAGGCCCTATTTTGAGGATTTTTAAAGAAAAACCAGAATTTGGAAAACTATTTGGTATTTGAAATATAATACAATGAATACCATTTACCTTAAGAGCTATAGCTGGTTTGTGGTCTACAACTGTTTGCCCAAAGATGTATGTATACAAAATGGGTGGGGTAATGCAGATAAAATATTCTATAACAAAAAGGGAAAGGGTGTTTGTGTTACAGAAGAAAATGATGTAGTTTTAAAACTATTTATTGACAGTGAATGACATATTGACAGGGTTCATGCAGCCTTGAAAAGTCATGAAATTGTGATTTCATTTTCCAGGCCTGGAAAAGTAATGGAATCTTGTAAAAACAGAACTTATGGAAATGTTTATGAAATTTAGCCCAGATATATCTTTCGTGATTTTTTGCAAGCCAAATAAATTTACCCATTTATTTGTCATGACTGTTGCATGAATGTTCTATCAAAAATGGGATATAATTTTTTTTATGAAGTATTCATGTTAAAGTCATGAAATAGTCATGAAGAAGTCATGAAATTTTCATTTCCTTAAGGTGCAAGAACCCTGTGTTGACTTATTCAAATTCAAAATGAAAAAAGCATCAAACGATGCAACTCCCATAAAGCTTTTGCCTGGATTTACTGCTGATCAGACTCGATAATGAATTTTTGCTCGGTGTGCCAAAGTTGTTGAATACAAATAAATGTATAATGAGTATTAAAGTAATATGAACAGCTCATTCTATCGTCTAAAAGTTTGGCACCAGACAATTTTTCAAATTATGCACCAAACAGGACAGGATACCAAAGTAAGAGATTTTAACTTCTTGTGTAACTGTGATATGACTAATCATGCCAATAGAAGCATTGTCATGTGGTAGTACCAGCAAACAATCTCATAAAGTTATTGATATCAAATCTGTGTGCCCCTTAATTTAAATCAGTTTGTGCAAAATAAAACTCATGTAATACTGCACTTCATTTTATGGAATACAGTGTCAATGCATTTGAAAAACGCTACTAAAAGTTTGCTCACTCAAAAACAAGATAATTAAACCAGTCAGTCATAATGCACTTTGATTGGTAATGTGTGAAACCAGTTTTGATTTTCCTAGTGCCTTGAAAGATCCAGTGAGTGGAACCCAAGCCCTCCATAATGGTTTTTGGGATACTAGGGCTACTCATTCCTATAACCATGCATGAAATTTATCAAGGGAGGGGGAAGATAGCTTCAGGAATGAGTTTTCCAGAGGAGTGATGTACATTATGGCACTGAATGGTAAATATTTTTTAGGGAAGCACGAACATTTTTCCAGAGGTATATCTCCTTGTCTCCTTCTACCTTGGCGAAGGGCTTTGCACTACCATTGTAGAGCTAACCATAGCTTTGAAGGAAGTATGAAGTATCAGTTACATGCATAAATGTTTAAAGGGAAACATTGCATTTGTTTTGCAAGAAAAATTAATCTTTTTAAAACTTATATTTATTGATACAGGTTGATAGATTATCAAAATTAAGGCAGTATGGCTGCCTTCTTTTCAAGAAATAATTTTCCCACAGATAGAAATTGTGTTGTTTGTTGCTCAAGAATAATTTGTTCACACAAACTTTCAACATTTCAAATGATGCAATGACCATGGCTCTTCTTGCACATCGTAGTTTGAAGAGATGTAGCTATTGCTGGGGTTTATGATTAAGACTGAACTGTTGGATAGTGTCTGAGCCATTTCCTTGTACTCTTTGTTGGAGCATTTTAAACACAATATTTCACTTTAAAGGCACCCTCAATTGTCACCCCAAACTACAGTACAATTTTACCCGTGGTAACTCAGATGTTAAAAGGTTTTGAGGGACATCTAGCTCAAAAAAGCAGAGTAGATTTTATTAAACAGCAGGCACTGAGGGTGTTCTTATTACTTGTATGCTCACCAGGGTATGTCCTGAAGCAAATAACTAGGTTTGATTCTTTGATGAGTTTTAGATAACTGTAAGAGGGGACAGAAGTAAGTTTGTTGGGAGAATTGGAACTGTCTTTAGAGATGAATATTTGTAATTAACCATGTAAATTTCTGATAACACATACAATACCTAAAGTTTTGATTTGTAATGAATAAAGAAAACCTGCTAAAAATAGAAGAGTGATAATAAATAATATTCAAATATTTGTTCATCCAGGTTTACATCATCTGAATACTGAGGAAGGGGCTCTAGATACAGGACTTGGGACAGGTAGTCAGGATGATTCCAGAGAGGCCTCACCTAAACCCCCTCACCAAAGTCGACGAAACATCCAATTCAAGAAGAAGGGGAAAAGACCAAAGAGTATGGATAGAATTTTTACATTTATCTTTTTGCATGCTAATAAAATTGAATTTGTGGCTGTGTGTGAAATCAAGTATATATGCTGTACAGTGTTGTTAACTTAAATTTTCATATGTGAAAGGGGAACCAAATCTTCACAGTGTGGTAAAACTTTTAGGCAAATTTGACTTGTGGTTCTGCAGATATCAGTAAATGAAGTCCTAGATTTGTGCTCCAAAGTGAGCCTAAGGGCAGCAGAGATTATATCATATCATATATGTCTAAGGGCTTATATCACATTGACAAGAAATGTCTTGCTTTCCTTTGTTTTTTCAGACTTGTGTTGACCTCTCAGTTAGGAATAGTACCTCCCTGTGGGGGATGTGGGGTCAGGTTTTAAAGTTCCCATTCCACATATGCAATCACTTCCGTATAATTTTGAGATTGTTGAGGAGAAAATTGGTTGATAAGTTCAAAGAAACACAAAAGACTGTCCATTAATGTGAGGATATGATGTCATATGTGCTTCCTTCCAGTTCGCTTTTTGTTGAAATGTGACTACTTTATCTGCTCATATCTTGAGAACCACACATAAGATTTCAAAGCAAATTCCACAGAAATGCTCATAAAATATACCTCCACATAACATAACTTGATGTGGCCTTAAAGGCATATTCTGGAGACAAAATTGGTTAACTTCAAAATAAGCAGGAAAATTTTCTCTTTCACAAGGTGAAAACTGCATTTCAATAGCTTATAGCATTCTGAAGATACAAATTTTAAAAGTATTGCAAGTTTTCTTGGGATTTGATGCATCATGGGAAATCTCTGATGTCATCGTGGCACATTAATTTGACATTGCATTCAATTTATTTATAATTATGATACCACTTCAGGCAATATTAAGCAACATTATTGGTTGTGCTCTATGTATGGTGAAGGGTAACGCTAGATCTACAGGAAAAGGTATTTGAACATTCCATTTGTATCAAATTTCAAGGACAAAGAGGATGTTCAATAATAAAGAAAAACAAAAGGAATTTGAAGCAATGTGCCCACATTACATAACTTTCTGTGGCTTTGTTGAAAAGCAGAGGTATTTTTTTACAGAAATAACCAATCTTTGGAGTGAGATATCTTGAGTTAGGAAAATGGAATTATGATAGAGTTTGAAGGACATGGTGTGGAATATTTTCATTTTACTTACAAAACAGAGGCCAAAAGCCACCAGAATATGCCTTTAAATCCTTCTTTTAATAAAGGTAATACATGTTATTGGGAACAGCAGTTTTTCTCTAAATAATTTATTGCTATAATTTATTTCAACAAAGACAAACTTTTCCTCATATTTGCAGAGCCTGCTAGTGACTGGAGTGATACTGAGTCCATAGCATCGATTGATGTAAGAAGCAGAGTCCAAGAAGTGCTCATCAGACATGGTAAGTTTTGAGCTTTGAACCTTTGGCTCCTTAACTTTAATTCAAAAAATGCATGCACACACCTGCATGTGTTCTATCCTAAGTGCTTCGCTGCTTTGAAAAGCTTGAAGCCCCCATCCTTCTGTAGCTTAGTTTCTTAAAATTGGCAGAGGCATTCCTGATTTGGAAGGTACCAGGTTTATATGCTATACTTTCCACTTGAGTATGCCTTCAACTTGGGAATTCCATGTCCTAAAGATAAATGAGGTAACATTTTTTAGGGAAGGGACAAAGTGATAGACTGGTTGCATGAAAATGGGAGTGTCAGCCTTGTGAAATGGGAATTGGGAGTTGTATTCTGCACCCTGAAGGTTTTTTGTACCTTCCAAGACCTGCTTAGAGAGATTATTCATGTGATGTCAGCGCATTCCACTAGATGGAAAAGATGAAAGGTAGTCGTGGTGTTACCGAAATGCATGCACAACAGCACCTTAATAACAATTGTTGTGAAACGGAAGCCTGGATGGAAAAACGGAGAGATGCTCAATGCAGTAACATAGGTGCATAAGCCCTATTGCTTTTCATAATTGGTTAATGTCTGCATGGCAGCAAGGGGGGAGGGTTGTACTGGGCTTCAGGTGCTGTTAAGAGCCCCTTTCGTGCCAAAACATCCTTAAAATAGACCCCACAAAAATGTTATTACCAGGTACCACTTTTTTGCCCCAAAGTAGCATCCATTATTGGTCATTCCTGAGCATGACCTAAATATGCATACGTAAGTAAAAAATGCTACTGTCCCCTGGTAAACACACAATGTCTCCTGGTTACACCAAAAACAAGCAAACCACAAGACACTTTTTTGCTGGAAATATTCCTGGTTCAACCAACCTTCACTGTTGCTTGTTTCCACATTTCCTTCTTGATAGTTTGTTTCACAAGACTTTTTTACCATGTTTTAGTTAATCTGCTTGTAAAAAGTCATAAACTGCTTGCTAATGCTACCATAATGTGCATGAAAACTTCCATTTGTAGAAAATGCCGAATTCTTTTTTTGTAGTTATTTAGTAAACGCACCTGTAAGCACACAAAAACCTGACATAATTCTAAACGAGGACTTCAGCAAAATGTATAATTTTCATTTTAAAGCTTAGAACAGAAGGAGAAACATAATGTTCATATGATTGAGTTTGCTACAGTGGAGTTGAATAATTTGGGATGCTAGCCAATTGCGTAAATCCTCTTTAATAAACATGGCACCACATTTAGTAAGTGCGATGTTTTGGGCTTCAAATAGTTTCTCAGTTTGGTAGGGTGCAGTGTGAATTCACTCCATTAGAGGGTTAGTTCACTCCAAGAATAGTGAAAACCACTCAAAGAAGAGTGAAATTCACTCCAAGAAGGGCAAATATTCACTCTTTAAAGAGTGCCTACAGGAATCACTCTTTTTGAGAGTGATCACTGTACACACTGCATTGAGAGGGAAGCTTTGCTCCTTTGGCATTAATTTAACTTTCCTTGGAGTGAATTGATGCTTTTTGGAGTGAATCGTGCAGCTTTCACTCTCCTTACCAGTGAAATTTCACTCCTTTATTAGTGCAAGGCAAACAAATTTCTCTTTGATTGAATACAAGTCCACAAAACTGAACCAAAAGTATTTTTTGGTCCTAAATTTTTATTTAATGTTAGCATGAGGCCCTTTTTAATGAATATCTTTCATAACATTGACAGGTTTTGAGTGCTGCATGTCGCAAAAACGTCATAGATGAATTCTGCAGTCAGGACATAACATTTTTAGTAAACTTTTTAAGAACTGAAATTGAAAAAAAAAAAACATGTGGTGATAAAAACGCATGTGGGAGGAGATGAAAAGTTACCATACTCCATCATTTGTCCTTATTGATTTTACTTCTGTAATCTGACAGGCTATCTTGAGGCACAGGCTGAATTAGAAAATAAAAATTTAAGAAAATTTAAGAAAATAAAAAAAAGTACAACTGATGTTTTTTTTGTTGAAATAATTTTCACTAAGATCTGAGTTACCACACAAATTTGCATAATTGCCTATTGCTTTCTTTGTTTTCACTTATGTCAGGCAATGGAGTGTTGTTTTCTTGCTCTTAAATGTTGCTTTGCTTTTTCTAGTCCCTACCCTGCATGCTTCAAAGCTACCCCTTTATCCCACAGGCATGGATCATAATACACACAACTCTTCATCAGTGTCTGCCGGTAGTGAATCCCAGAAGGAAGACATCTCTGAAACAAATGTCACAGATGAAGAGATTGTTAAATTGAAATCTCCAAAGATGGAGAGAAGTCATTCATCAAACTCTAGGTCAAAGAAAAAAATGAAAAAGGATATGAATAAAAGAGATGGGTCAGAAATTCAAGACTTGTCACATGACTCTGATAATAATTCATCACTGACTTTAAATGGAGAACATGCTAATGAAGCATCAGAGATGGGAAGTGACCTCGAATCAATAGCTACGGAAGATTTTGAGTCAAAATTTCAGCAATTTGTTACAATTTCAAAAAACTCACCAAGAAACGATGTCACTGTTGAGTCGGTAAAGGCTTCCTTTGGCCAACCTCCTTCGAGAGATTCAACTAATGACCTGAGAAAACTTGCCCTCTCTCAAAGTATCAACCCTCGTCATTCCTTTGTGAAAGCCAAGAAGAAGCCCCCTCCCCCTCCTCCAAGGATGAGTGGCCTACCTGAATATATGTACTTGAAGAAAGAAGTAACAGAGAGTGATGTTGGCTCTGACAGTATATGGACAGAAGATTATGAGGCACAGTACTGGAAAGCAGGCTTGAGCCAAAAGAAAGGTGCATTAAAGGCAGTCATTCATCTCCCCAAACTATAATTCTGCCCAGAGTCTGCAAAAATTCTCAATTGGCACCGCTTTTTGATTGACAACAATTTAAGAAAATGTAGAATAGCTCCTATTGCACAGCATGCACAGAAAGTGTTCTGATTGCACAATGTTAGGGCCTTGTAATCTCATCAGGGTATGCCCTAGTGTAATAAACTAGAATTTCATCTGGATTAGGATGAGTTTCAGACAGCTGTGGGAGGGGTTAGATTTATGTAGACTGGAAGAATGGGAACTTTTGGGGCTGATGGATAACTTGCCTTTAATCAAGGAAAGGTTTAGCCAAAATTTGTTGTGTGTTTAATAGTGAAAATTAAAATAATATGATATATTCCTGTAGAAAATCATTTCTAGTTTTTCCCAGAAATTGCCTTCATTGAAAATCAGTATTTTCCAAACACTACTTGCTGTTGAGATACAGTTTCACCCCCTTAAACAAAAAATTTCCATACAGTTGTATGAGGGCAACATTGAGGGTGTTTTCTCCTGAGCATTCCATTTTGCATATTGCAGAATTACAACACATATGAAATACAATAATCGAAATAGCCCACTTTTGGCCCCAACCCCTCAGTTTTAGTTTGTGAAAAGTCTGTGCGGGTCAGGGCAGGTCATTTGACTGTCAGTCAAATGACCTGTTCCCCCCAGTGCCGTAAAGTCATGCAGGCCCGTAGCCAGACAGGATTTCTGTGGGGGGTTTTCCAAAGGGGAGCCAAATGTGTGTTTAATTATATTAAGTCTATGGCAAACAAAACTCTCTGGAGGGGTTAAATTTTTTGAAGGGGGTTTTGTCCCCCCCCCCTCCCCTACCCTTGGCTGTGGGCCTGTGTCAACTATAACTTAACCCATGATCCTCATATTTATTTTAAGTAGATGTGTCTCAAAACTTTAAATTCTACATTCCCAATGTAAACCAAGGGAAAAATACTATCATGTGACACTGTAGAGCCATTCATTAAAATTTAGGTGACTGCATCCTTTCTTCAACTTTGACGCAGTCTTGCTTTTTCTTCAAATTATCTAAATTATTTAATTAATGGTTTTGAACCTGATGTATATTTTGGAGTCAAAGGGACATATGGAGTTGATACTGAGAACTTGACACCTCCATTAGGTATGGCAAAAATGTTTTGAATCATTTTTTATCTACTCTGTTGTAACAATTTTATGTTTAATTTGTGTATGGTCATTCCAATTTTTTAAAACTGAATTGAACCACTTCTTAACTCAATGCATGTAGCAGGGCAGAATTGTTTATTTGTGAACAAAACTTGACAGGTCTTTTTTAAAACTTGACAGGTTTTTTTTTTAAAAAATGCTAAACTTCACAAAGCAGTTCAATATGTTGCTTTAACTTGTGCAAATAGCAAATAGGCTACTGGACAGGCAAACACATAATCCCAACAAAATCAAAATAATTTTAGAAATTATTGCCAATATTGCTAGACCTTGAAAAATTGAAAATTGGAAGAAATGGACCACTTAATTATTGTTGTTTTCCTCTCTTATGGAATTAAGCATAGTGTGGTTTTAGATGGATTGGCATCTGATTTTCCTTGTTACACTGAGTGTAGTAGATGAGGACGCTGTTGTAATTGGATTAGTAGCATTTCTGACCTTATTGTCATAGTGACCCTTGAAGTGATTTCTCAGAGGTTGTTGATGAATATTGTCAGGTTTTGGTTGGAGGAATATTTGAATCTGTTGAATTTGTTCCAGTTTGTCATTAAAAGAGGAAGTTAGGATTGATGGTTAGTTAATTCAGTAAAATGCCATTGACAAAAATGACAAGCACCTAAACTCTATCCCACAATCCTTTGTAATTGCTATATGGAAATAGATCTATGGGGGTGAGGCTAAGAAAGGGAAAATTGGCTCAAATGGGTTAGAATTAGGGGCATCTTATGGAAGGTGGAATTGCATCATTGCTTTTTTTATTTTGGTAATTATTATACTGTTCCTATTCCCAATTTTGCTCTTTACTTTTTTAGTACATAAATTTGTATTGATTTTAGTGTTGCTACTGTAGTGAGCTGCTTTTATCCTAATGGCTTTATTTTTCAATTTCCTTTCCTGCTTGCTGTGTTTTGCTTTTACTGTTTTGTCCATGCTCCCTGTCAGTAGCGTGTTTAAAGGGGGGAGCCAGGGGACACAGGCCCCCCCCCCCACCTCCGAAGTCAGTTGGGTCGAAAATCACTCAGTCAGGGGATTTACGGGTTTGAGGAAGAGGAAAATTTTGAAGAGGCACACTGAGCATGAGAGCCTTTACCACACACCAGCCCCCGTGGGGGCAGAAAAATGGTTGTCAAAGCAGAAAAAAAAAAAAAAATAGGTCCTCGAAAATTTGGATAGCACAAGTATGCAACAAGAAGTGAATTGCAGAAAAGCAAAAAAATAAAAAAAATTTGGTCATCAAAACCCATTCCAGTCAGGGGAATCACAGGTTGTGCCCCCACCTTCGAAATCCTGCATACGCCACTGCTTTCTGTTTGCCTTCTGAAGTTTTAGGGAAAATTTAATGGAAAAAATTTACCTGCTATGCATGCTCCATAAATTTAAAATAGAATACTATTCTACTTGTGCAAAAAACATTAGACAAAAATCAAGTATTGTATTTTTCTGATAGGTTATCAAGCAAGCTCTTTAGACTGAACAGAGCTATTGGATGATTTGATTTACCTAGTAGAAGATTAACAATACTGCCTGCATAATTGTCTTTTTGTTTTAAGTAATGCAATGTTACTTGGTCTCATTGAAGAGGTGGTTAAGAGGAGAAAGATTGTTTAAAAAACAAGAAATATTGCAAATGCAGTATTATGCAAAATTAAGCATAAATTATTAATGGGAATCTAAATGGGAAATATTACAAACTGCAACTGGGCAGATATTCAGGAATAAACTTTTGAAAAAATTACACCAGTTGATGATATACTTCCAAATGCAGAATTGTCCTAAAAGTGCTCTTTATAGACCTTTTTTGTCTGAATTGATTAAATGGGCCCAAAGTTGTAGTTGTTAACTATATAACTGGTTATCTCTAGACCCTTTTCTAACAAAAGGGATTACAAAGATGCATATGCAATAAAGATTTTGTATGCATCATTCTATGGATGGCATTTTACCTGAGAAAACAAACGGCCTGCACGCCCAAATTCGATTCCACAATCCTTTGTACTTACACTGACAAAATAAGCATGACAGTAACCCATAAAACAGTCAAAGTGTGCTGAAGGACTCCTATAAATTATTAAAGTTTATCCTGGAAATGAAGTGAAAATTCACTCCCAGCAGAATCACCTTCTTTGTCTGCATTTTCACTCCATTCTGGGTGGAATTCACTCTTACCTGGAGTACATAGTCCCTCAGTCCACTCTTTTTGGAGTGAAATTCACTCCTTTATTTTTAGTGTGCAACCAACATTTGGAAAAGGTGATAGGTATTTTTATGTACACATATTATTATTAATCATCTTGCTCGATTTCATTTCTTTCTGCATCTGTGTAGGATTCCCAGTCGCTAAACTTTTACAGAAGTCAAATTTTTTAGACAGTGACAAGGAATCGGTGCAAACTGAGGATTATGAGAGTCATTTTAATCATCTCATGGTGAAGCAGTTAGCTGGTGTACCCGTCAGATATTACGATGGTGTCACCATTGCCAGTGATCTGGACTCATTTCAGTCAGCAGAGGTGCAGGAAAAGGTCCAGCAACTGAGATCAGGTATTTTAGTGAAGTATAAGTAAAACTAATACTATATTTTCTTATTTTAACACTTCCATGTATGTAAACATAAATGAAACAGTTAGGGCAGCTAAACATTTCTCAAGGGGTGAGATATTAGGATAAGTTTAAGCAAAAATTTAGTTTTCATATGTGAAAGACAAACCACATTTGCACAGTGTGGTGAAACTTCCGTTCAATTCGGACATGTGTTTCCCGAGGTTTCAGCAAATAAAGTCAATAAATTTGTGTTCCAAAGTGAACTTGAGGACAGCAGAGGTTATATCACTTCCTCACATTGACAAGAAATGCTTTGTATCCCTTTTTTCTTTCAGTCTGTTGTGTCATGATGAAACGATCCTTCTTACTTTTTGTTACACTTTCTTTCTCTGCCTGATTACCTCTTATCACCTCAGGGAGGAAGTGAAGCTCACTACACCCACACTTAATATAGTCACATTTCACGTCTGATTTATCGATTGACAGTAACAGATATATTAAAATACACAAAAAGTTACGTAACAGTTGAGGTTAGCTAACAGGTCAATCAAGCATGTTTCAATTGTTTTTCACGTAGTATGAATACAATGAAAGCTTAGCTCATTTTAGGGCACAGATCATGTGACAAACTCAGATATCAGTTACACCCCACACCGCCTTTGATGTACTGGGGTGTCTATGTTGCTTTCTCAAGAAGAGACGTCAGGGCATGGTTGACCTTGAAGTAAATAGGAGAAGGACCTCCCTTTGGGGGATGTAAATTCTATAAAGATTTCATGCCACTTATGACCTCATTTTCTGATAATATGGGGTTGTTGAAGAGACAATTGGCTGTCAAGTTTAAAGAAATACAAAAGGCTGTCCATCAATGGGAGGATATTATGTCATTTGTGCTTGCCTCAAGTTCACCTTTTTTTGAAAATGTGACAACTTCAACCTGCTCATATGTTAAAAACCGCACAGGAGACTTTAAAGCAAAATTCACCAAAATGCTTAGAATAAGTACCATATCGCATATCAAAACTTGTTGTGAAATTAAGCCCCACTTTTAATATGTAACAGTTTTTCAAGGATTAATTGTGTTGTTACAAGTTACTACTTTTTTTATATGGTTTTATTTGGGAGATTCCCTCCCCAACCACACACATTCCCGCAGCCTGGAAAAGTGCCTGCATGTTCCACATGCCATTTTGACACCAGACCATTTTTTCACCCTTCTCATTGTGTAAGGGTTTTTTAAGTACAAGCACTATTGAATATTTTTAAGAGAGCTTGAATGGGGTTCTGTATTAAATTATAAAAAAGTTCAAGATAATTGCTGTAGTCAAGTGGATTAAGGCGATGGTGCTTTACAGATGAATTATCTAATTTGCTAGTTGAAAGACTTTTCTTATGTATATCAGCAGGGAGAAAACCAAACTCTCACCCTAAAGTTAAGAGGAGCAGCAGGAATGTCAGGCATAAGAAAACACTTACATCAACACCGTATCAACCCAAACGAGATGCTTCATTGATGGAATCCAAAAAATTATCCATTGGACGCCAGAACTTGTTGCAAGAATTTAATTCGTAAGTTGTCATTGTATTTTGTGTTTTTAAAGAGGGAAAAAAAGTATTTTCACCTCAGTTAATAGACATTATGCTCCTTTTTTTTATTCATGAGAATCATGTTACAGTATTTTTAATGGGAATTTATTGATATGGAGAAGCCATGCCGGCCTGGTGTGCTTGCCAACTGTAGCTGGTAGTCTGGCACTGACATTGGCTGACTAGTATAAAGGTCAAACCACACCATTGACCATCACAAAATTCAATGAAAATTCCAGAAAGTTCATGAAAATAGGTTATTGCAGTATACAAAACAACCCCAACAGTTTCATCTGGTTATTTGAGCAAAACGAGACATTTATATGTCTAAACCATCACTAATATCGCAAGGAAAAATTTTGAAATGGCTAAATCTACCCTTACTGTATCTATAAGGGTCGTAAGGGATGTTAACAAACCTCACTGGCTTTTATACACTGCACTGACAAAGCACTGCAGTAGCCACTTGATTCCTCTAGCCAGGACACTGAATGGTATGCAACTTTTATGTCCTAAACGATTATGAAGAGTTTGCAAAGGAAATTTATTTACTGATTAGCATATAACCCACTCAACTATGGACAGAGAAGGTCAATGCACCTTTTAATTGTGTTTATCGACACACCCTAAGCTCCTGTGGCAAGCATGTAATGGCAAGCATGTAAAACTGAAACAATCTTTAGGCAAGAAAGTGATGTATGCTTTGTACTTTTAGAGCTGATTTAAGCAGGTTATTTTGGCAGTTTTCTTGAAAGGTGGTGCAGCAGCTGACCCTGGACAGTGATCTTTTTTAGCTGTTGGAGGGGAAAGGGGGGGGGCAATAATTGTCCAGCTGTATGGGGAACTTTCCTGTTTAATTTTATATTTTGTGATGGTAAATTGTCTGCACATATCTTTGGTTATGAAGGCTGAAGTCCAATGTTTCTTGCACCAAAAATATTATAGCTCAGAAAATTTCTCCCCTCTTATGATTCATGTTTGGTTTTGTGAAACTGAGCAAAGTGAGAAAAGTCAGGGACTAATAGTGAACAGGCTAATTGTTCAGATTTTCTAAATATTGAGATACATTACTTTGTGGAAAAAGGACTTAATTACGTGATCTGACTGTTTTAATGACCTTTGAAAGTCATGTAAAAGTTAATGGAATTTTGTCATTTTTAATGCATACACCTTGAATAAACATTGTTCAACATACAAGTTTTACTTTGATCCCTGTCAAGGACAGTCAAACTTCATCAAAGAAAGAACTTGAAATAAGAGAACTATGAAAACTGGTTTATATTTACATTACATACCTCACCATGCAAACGAAGATTAGCTAGGCTCCTCATAAAAGCTTCTTTACAAAAGAATACTGAATGTAATACTGCTGTCACACAACTCATTCGAAATTCACATGTGGGAAGTAATCTTCTGCCATGTGTATAGTGTAAAGATGTTCAAGTTGAGTGGCAAAAAATGCAAAGTCAGCTTGTCACCTGGTCCAGGCAAGGATGCTTCAGTACAACAGACTTTTGTCAGCTGGACTACCAATGTTAGTGGCCAGCTTATGACAAGTAAAGAAGAAGGTAGAGGGCTGGAGAGAAACTCACATACATCTAGTGGGATTTGAAGCTGTGCACATCTGAAACACACTGGTGCACAGCAGCTGGGACAGACCGCGCTGCTACTGGAAGACACAAGGTGAGTGCATTGCTGTGTGAACTTTGTAAATATATTCCATGTTAAGTTTTGGTAAAATTCTGATAGATGTGAACATAAGTTGTTATTAAGTAATTGTGAAATAAGGGTACATATCCCTGTTATTTACTAATATGTTGGATATTCTCAGATAATAGAAGCTAAGACAAATAGCTTCCTTTTTGTAAAAAGTTGAGTATAGCTGTGCGACTATATTAGCACTCTAGTTAACAAATAGCCTTTTGGCACAATGAAGACATACTGTAGGCGTACTTGCCAACTGTTCCTTTTAAAGTAGAACTGTTCTGTTTCCTAGGTTTTTAAGTTCTTTTTCCCAAGTTTTTAAACCTACAAATATCAGAATCTTTTGATTTCAGACTTAAAAACACTAATAATGATTAGAAAATTAAAAAAACAGCTTGGCAAAGGAATGTCAATCCATTATCTTTGCCTTCACCTAAGTGATTTCCACGTATATTGTGAACATTTAGAAAGGAAAAGGGAGTGTTGCCCAGTGCCATTTAGTTTATTGCTTATGAGCTAGTTGTGCACAGTTAATCCTCTGCTAAGACTTGATCTGATTTTTGAAATGACAGTGTTGGCAAGTATGCATAGGCTAGACTTTAAAAGAAGGGTTTGAGGTCAAATCAAGTTTTAATATGTTAGAGGGGTATTTATTCTAAGCACTTCAGTGAAATTTGCATTGAAGTCTGATGTGCAGTTCTCGAGATATGAGCAGGAAACTAGAAAGCCAACAGGCTTAGTGATTCCTTGCCATAGGACATAGCAAACATGGAAACAAACATGACATGCATGAGATTACGTACAATTATTTTACTTAATTGAGATATAATACTAGTAAGGTCAAAACTTTTTGACCTCATGTGACCCAAAATGACCTTTTGACCCCTTAAAAACAATAGTGATCACCTCACCAACACATCCATCAACATGAGCAATTCAAAATTAAGCTTAGTACAGTATGAGTATGGAAGTACTACCTCCATGGTATGAGATCCCTCACAGTTATCCCCCTAAAATTATTATGTCTACAAGGTTTGATCTTTTGTCACCTCAAACCTAGTTGATCTCCACACACAAGAGGAATTTCTCACACAGCTTTAATATGCCAGAAAACTGTTTTGTCTCATTACTTGATAACGCGGTATTTTGAAACCATTTTTATCAAAAGTTTGGTCAATGGGGACGGCTTTTCATTCTGAAGTCTCTATGTTCCGATGCCTCCATGTTTCGAAAAGTCTGCATTGAGGTTAGTGTTTAAACAAGCCCTCATCGACACACTCTCCTACAAGCATTGGATCAAATACTGTGTTCTCACATACCCCGCGCTCGAGGTAACACTGTGTTACCTCACGCTCGAGTAACGTGGGACCATGGGGTTAACGCCGGGTCGGTGTTTAAATTTCGATCCACCTCAAATCGCAGGGTTAAGCAGTTTTAAACATCGTGTTTGTTTTAATCAAGCAAGGTCACAGGTATTTGTGGCACTGATGACAGGTGTTTTCTTACATTTTTCTGTAATCGGTGTGTGAAATATTTGACCTCGTTACTATGGTAACACTATCCAATCAACGAAACACTGGGTACGTGAGAACACAGACTGGAAAACACAGGGTTAGCCTGCAGTTTTGTCTGATTGTAAACACGAGATAACACTGGGTGTTGCGGGGTATGTGAGACCAAGCCTAAAGAGACATCTGAACAGAGATGTGTACCCTTGGCTATTAGTGACAGCAATTTTTTCTTTATGGGGGAAATGCCCCACCCATTGTCTATGGTATCCTTTGCAAATTAACGTTTAAATTGCCTTTTGTCTACTTATACTGTATAGGTACAGCATAACACACAGTACAAGTTTTCCTTGTTTGATACACAGTATACAACATTATGCTTGCTCTTATTACCTGAACTACTTTTAAACCACGGCAGCAATGCAAAATAAAATCTTAATACCTTTGAAAAGTGTCATCAAGGGTAATCTTGAAGCAATGGTTCTATGCATTAAGCTTAATGATACACTTTTTTTTGGAGGGGGGGGATAGTGACATGGATAAAAATGAAATGTGAGACAAAAATTCCCACTCGATGATGATATTTGACATAACTACATAATCCTCCACACAGGGGTTACTTTTTTGGTGCGGTTATCCAGATATATGCAGAGAAGAGGCAAGTAGTATGCTGATACACTTTATGCTATCAAAAATTTAAAACAAATTCTAGAATGAAACTAAGTGACAAATAATTACTGTAGAGCATATTGAAACTGTAAAGCAGAAACACCAATCTAGACAGACACTAATGTTTAAGTTGTGTTCAACAAAAATCCTAATACAAACACACTATTTGTTCAATTCCACCAGCTTCTATGTAAAGGACACTAATTTCTGAAGGGTGTCAAGCTACAGTATTTCTAAGATGACTTTCAGTTTAGAAACTTGATCAAGTGTACATGAACTTCTCCATCTCTAGACAATGGCTAGTCAAACAACTTTTATTTGTGGTCAGATGAGACAAGATAATGTGGACAGTTATTTTATGCTTGATTTTGCAGAGGTGTGACTTTCATGGAGGTCTGACATTTTGACCACAAATAGAGTACTGAATGCCTGCAGGGAATGGCAGGAAATAGGAGTATATACAAACAATGGGCTGTCATGGTTATGTACTGAGATAAAAATAAGCTTTATTCAGAGGGTTTTTAAGAGTCAATTAACACCACTTATACAGTAAAGAGCTTAAGTCAATTGAGCTGTATGTTTGTATGAGATAATCCTTCAGGACACTGTGGGGATAACTGGCAGTCAACTGTGAAAAATTGGGCCAGATAACTGTGACCAAATGGCAAAGAATGGGTCAGTCACAATTTGATTCACTCTATTAGGCAATGACAGTTCATGTGCGCTGAAGGGTATTTGATACCAAATGATCAGTATAAATTAGGTTCTTTTTTTTAAAACCAATTAACTGTGGTATATCTAATTAATCAATTCCCTTTTCCAATTCATGCATGCTTGCATGCACATTTCCTCATGAGGACAGTAGGCACAAGGTTTGCCAAATATTAGCACTTTTTGCCACTAAATTTAATGTTTTCTTCAGGTTTTCTTTAAGGTTATTGAAAAAGCAATGTAGGTATGTTATAAAAGAGATTCTTGTGCATCATGCAGAGTACTCTCTGTTCAAAGTTTACACTTATGAAGTTCCACATCAGTCATCTACTTAATGTGCATAGAAGCATCTTCTAATATTTTCAGATTATGTCCCTAAATGACCCTTATACAGACTGTTTAAACTCACATGTTCCACATCAGTTTCATGAAAATCTATTTACTTGTGGCTGCAAAATCAGCATACCCATGAGCATTGAAGCATGTATGCCAGCCTGATGAACAGATTTTGCCTTTTAAGATTTTATATTTTGCTCTGCCCACTTTTTCATGTATTAATACTTGGAACTTAATGTAATAACAGGGCACAATTTCATGCCAGAATCAACATACTGTACAGTAACTACCATGTGATGTGCCTTTTTGTGCACCTTAGACCTTCTTCCTATGAGTTTGCTTCAGTACTTTACAAATACATTTTCAAAATTACCTCACTAAAGAATTTACATAGTGAAGTTAATAAACTGTTCCAAAAAAATTATATACCCTATGCCTATTATATTACCCATGCCAAATTATTCTTACCCTTTCACCCTAATTGCTCATGGATGTTAACTTCAACAGTAATATACTCTTTTCAGATGTAGTGTTTGCAAGGTTTAGATGTTTTGAACTCTGATGACCCCAAATGAACTTTGACATCCAATAAAGTCAACAGGGATCATCTGCTTAATATGGACAATCCACTTTGTAAATATGAGATTCCTGAGAGTTAACTTTCTTGACATACGGTGTTTACAAGTTTTTGAGCTTTTCATCTCTGATGACCCCAAATGACCTTTGACCTCCACCAAAAATAATAGTGATCATCTACTTAATATGGGCAATCCACCTGCTATGTATGAGATCCCTCACATTTACCTTTCTTGAGATACAGTGTTTACAAGGTTTTGACCTTTTTCCCTCTGGTGACCCCAAATGACCTTTGACCTCCATCAAAAACAATAGGGACCATCTACTCAATATGGACAATCAGCATGGTAAGTAAAGATTGCTCACATTTTTCCTTCTGGAGATATCGTGTTTACAAGCAATTTCCAAGGTATTTACATTTTGACCTCTGGTGACCCCAAATGACCTTTGACCTCTACCAAAAAAAATAGGGACCATCTACTCAATGTGGACAATCTACATGCCAAGTTTGAGATCTCTGGGGGTTACCCTTCTTGAGATATCGTGTTTACAAGCAGGCATCACACACACACACACACACACATACACACACACGACATCACCATTGCATAGATTCCTTGCCTGCCTTTGGCAAGGAATCAAAAATCACACATATGTAAGACTTTTATAGACATTCTGTACTACACTGTAACAACTTGGGATGTTAGACTGTAATCACTGCTAATTTTTTTTGTTACCCATTTAAGCCAATGTACAATTGTGGTGCAGAATGACAGGATGGTAGAGAAAAATTGATAAAAATAAAACTCTGATTGCCTCTTCTTGTCGTACATCCAATATGCCAGTCTTCCAAATTAAGTTTAATAGAGATGAGACCACCTTGATTTTAAGGCAGTTCTTGGTGATATTTTTTTTGGTATGGAATATGACATAGACTCATGTCTTTTCTTGTTGCCCACTTTAAAACTTAAAGCCAGTTCCCCTCACTGCTTGCCCCCAAAAATACATAAATAAAAAAGTACATAAATAAACAGCCTTGTCTATAGCAGGCAGACCTCAAACCTCAGTGGTGTGAAAAAATTAGGGAAAGGATTCCTAGAAGTTTCTTTCAGTTGAACATTGATGATGATCTCTGCAGTAACTGTGATACTTTTTGTGATGCATATAGCAAAGAAAATTTCAGTTTCTTCTTCCATTTTATCATTTTTTTTATCTGCTGCCCTCATTATAATCAAGTTCACATAGCAGCATAATATTGGAGACACCAACATGTAATGTCAAGGTCACAGAGATGACATATGTTAAAACAAATACTAATCATATAATTAAGGAACTGATGCCCTTGGCAAACAACATACTGTAGTAACCCACAGCTGTTTGGATTAGTTTCTTCTTGTTTGTTGCTAGAGTACTAAATTAGGGTTATGTTTGTCAGTAAAACAGATTTCTATTTGAATCATAATGGCATATTTCATCAGACTAAAATTAATATGAATTTAGAGTTTAAGAGAGATTGTGTGCATCTGGGGCCGATTTCACTAACGTCAAATTTAGCGATCATCGCTAAGTCGATCGCTAAGTAAAATTTATCGCTAGTAGCGATGGCGATGAATTTTGGGTTTCACTAAACTAATCGCTATTAGCGATGTAAAAAAAAAGAAAACTTCATCGATGGACGAGGATGGTCGCTAAAGTTTACTGTAACCTTTGACCTTGAGCTGCGAACAATATGATATCAACATCGACAGCAGACGACCGCAAGTACAAAGAACGAGGAGAAGGATAAAAAGGTGTGAAATAGTCCAATCGACCAATCAAAATGTGCAAAAAGCAGGGAAATTGTAAAAATTGATTGAATTACATCACCTTATTTGTATTTTCAATGTATATCGGTGTGAGTTTGAAAGGGAATACGCAAAATAGTCCTTAAACTGCCCTTCGCTAGCGCACCGTTCTGCGGCTGTACTATACTAGCTTGTATACGTAGTATTAGTAACATGCATGAAGGTAAGTTAGGACTTAGCCTAACGTTAGGCCTTTGTAATACTGATAGTATCGCTCTCTACACCAATTAACGTTACCACACTGTGTGGCTGTGTTCAACCAAGGGCCTAACTCGGCTAGTGTTGGTACGAGCCTTTGTCACCTGGACAAAACTCAATAACAACAGTCCTATGCTATATACTTATTAAAACGTAGACTGTACCTTACTAAAGATTGAGGAGCCGATTGTACAGTCAGTTCAGCTTGAGACTTACGTGACTAGGCCTAGGCTAGGCCCAGGTTAAGCCATGTAGTTGTGAAAGTGTAACGACGGTTAGGTATAATCCTGTTCAGAAAATGACACCAGTTAGGTATGAAAGAAAGAACAGTCTGCAACGTTAAGCAAGGCCTACGCTATAAGTGTAATTACTATTTAGTTACTGTAGCATAACCTATCCTAGGCCTAACGTACGTAACTATTTAGTTGATCTGAAATTTAGTGCATGGTACAGTATTTACTTGAAATGAGTGTGGAGGGGTAGAGTTAGAAAAGTGCAGTACACTGTGCTTTTGTCTGAAAATTGTGAAAGAGTAACACAGCTTTGACTAGGGCCTTTAGAATACTGGCTAGCCTAGGCCTTGGTAAAGTTTTTAGGGATTGGTGGCTAAAGGATATTAGGTCCATTGGTCACGTCATATTGTAATTCCCCCCACGTTATAAAACTCAGTTTAATACAGTATGGTCTCATGTTATACACAGCCTTGTTGAAGCTGCTGAGTCAGAAGCCTTTTACTTCATGATAATAGGTTTTGTCAGACTGTGTATACCCATATAGACTGTGTCATATCTGAAAAGATGAATTCATACTGTCTATCGTCATAGGTCTATACCAGTGCCCCGTTTCAAAGGAATTGCACCTAAAATTTTGACTATGTTAGGCTATCCTCATAGCTTTAAAAAACGTAAGTCAAACTAGGTTAAAAGCCTTACGTTACTGATTTATTGATGGGTAGTACAGTAAACCGTTGCTGATTTGACATTGCATAGAAATAGAGGGATGGTAACAAAGTGGGCATGACCCAATGCTTTGTAGACAGACTTTCCAGTACAGGCTTTAAGTTGTACCATGTCGGATGACCAGCAGGGAATAATATATTCGTTCACTGTAAATGACAAGAACTGAGGGATCAGTGTAACAATTGGAACTTACTGACAATGCCTGTAGTCTATGACCTGTGGTGTACCTGCATATGTCACAGTTTTTATTGTGCCAGCCTGGTTTGTTTGGCATCATATTTTGTTTTTATTTTATTATGTAAATTTGCTCTGCTCTACCATTGCAGCATGGAACCCTATTAGTGAATAAAGCTGATGCCCCTCTTCCCCCTCCCCCAAATAAATTAATAAATGAACGAACAAACGAATGAACAAAAGAATGATAAAAAATAAGGAGTGTGATGCTGGCTTTGTCCCCTTTTTAAAGTCCTACTTAGCCTGAGTGCCCCTAAGGTGTGGAAAGTTGCTTGGTTCTCCTTTAGTGCCAATAAAAGAAAGGATACATGTGTATCTTCTCTGTTTTATATTGTGTGTTTCACATGGAGGCCAGTTTGCTCCAATTTTGGACCCTTGTTGTCATGAGAGGGGAACAATGACTTTTTCTTTGTGATTCTGTCTACAGGTTCCAGAACAGAAGAACAGCTGCAAACCAAGCATTAGCCCTAGTAGCCTACTACAGTACTCTTGTGTATGCACTTGGCAGTCATGCCCCAAATTACACATCAAGCATAGAAAGAAGAGCATGACAACTGGAGGACAGAAGAATGGATGAATGAATGATTTCCTGGAATTTTGTAGATATTAAAGGATAGTGAGGGGTGGGTCGCAGAGGGTCGGGGGGGGGGGGGGGTTCACTGACTATGCTTTCAATACAAGGTGATGAACTTTGACTCAAGGCATGCACAAATCACACAGTTAAATATTAACACAAGTGAACATTTAACTTGATCTTTTTCAGTGACACTGACTTTTTGATGCAATGTTGGAAATTGGACATGTAACTGGGAGAAAATAAAGTCTAGTACTGGGTAGAGCTTGTGGTAATAGGCAACATACTAGTAGGCTATAGGAAAGACTATTACAGTAGAGTTAATCAACAGGATCTGATCTTTGTTTCTTTTTTGATCTTTGAAGGACTATCTAGCAAGGTTGTAGCCATGGGGGCATATGCCTTAAAAATGTCAACGGTATGTCTTTATTATGAGTCCAGCCATTTTGGACTCAGGAGAGAAAATGTAAAAACTCGAACCATTTTGCATCTACTGTAGAGTCCTTAGACAAAAATGTTACTTGGGAGATGGCCACCTCCCTTAAGACCCTCCTAAGGCTAGAGAAAGTTCAACCATGTGCCTCCCATATTGAATACTCTGGCTGTTGGCCTGCTGGCGAGAGTGATTAAAGATTGTTGAGATGGATTGGGTTAGAACCTGGTTTTACTACTCATTTTTTTTGTTCCTGCTTGTAAATAGACCTTGGAACCCCATGTCCTGGAAAGAAAGCAGATGCAGTGCTTTACGGTTCTGCGGTTGCCAGATTGTTCCATCATCAACAGGCCAAATTGGGGGCCAGAAATTGGACAAAATGTTGAAAAATAGATTATTGACGGATTAGAACCTATTATGAAAATTAATAATTTGCAAATTAAATTTTTGAACACTCTGGCATTCTACCTGTACAGACGTTATGTTGCAGTGATGCAGCCTCGCAGTATGCATGGGAGAAATCATTAGGAACACCCCTCATCAGTACCAGAGCGCTATGACCCGTAGGCGGCAGAAGCAAGGAATTTGTGGGAAAGTCCACATGACCACATCTCCTCCCTAAATTTTTCAGTGGGGAATGTACCCCCTAAAAATATTTCAAACATTGAAAAAAAAGTATGATTTGAACAAATTTTAAATTAACAATAAACATTTATAATTATAATGATGTATGAAAATAAAGAACATCAGCAACCAAATGTTGCCTGTTGATGATTGAACTTAAGCAGTTAAGGATTTGCTTTTTTCAGCATTCCTTATATACTTGAATATCAACAGAATCTGAACAGTGGACCAACTGAGCCAAGCTGCATTACTTTTCGTAGTTAAAACTATTCCCACCTAGTAAAGTGATATCTTAGTTAGCATTACTTCCTGGGACTCAGTGGCATAGCAGAGTAGGGGGATATGGCAAGAAGCAAAAAAGTAGTATAAATAACCCTGGAAAACTATTTCACTACCAAAGAAAGCAATTTCATACCGCATACGTCAGGACCGGACGTTAAATCTCTGCCTGGTCAAAGGGGGGGGGGGGGGCAATGGAGGCTATTGCCCACCCAAAGGTGGGCCAAAAAGCTTTTAAAACTGCTGAGTAATAATAATAAAAAAACTCTGAAACATGAATAGTTTTACATGGGGACTCAACAAAACTTAACTCCACAATTGTACACTTTTCATAGCACCAAATCACATCTGAAGGCATTCAGCAAAAGAAAAGTTTTCCAAAGGGGGAGAGAACACCTCTCCCTTAAGAACCCCTCCCCCCTCCCCCTTAGTGAGGGTAACCCTTCAGTAGGGAGATGTAGTAACCCTGACTTGGTCGTATGGGAGCACGTAGCCTTATTTTTAAATCTCAGGTATTTCGTCACACTTGTTCTAATGCATACCTGTTCTAAAGGCAAAGTCGGCTAGTTAACTGTTGTAATATTACCTGCGTAGCAGGCTGTACGGCATATTCCATTTTACGTGCTAAAACGGACACGACCAGACCGGCCGAAAGATCATAGGAGCTGGAATGGCCTCGGTGGTCGGGGATTCAATATGGTGTTCTGTGCTGTGTTAGTGGTCTTGTTTTGTTTGTGCGGGTCGGGTGTACGTTGATGTTGGGTTTTTCGGTTGCTGGCTATATGAAGTGATTATAGGGCAGTTTTGGAAGCTGAGAAACTGAAAGCGCAGTTCGTTTGGCGGGGTAGTATTTATACCGATACCAGTGCTCTATGACTTGTGTTTTTCTGAACAGGTGTATCCCGAATATTTTCAAAAGCAATCCACGATACTGCTAAAGCAACGCATTCCAATAGGTTTGAAGCGTATTCAGGCATCATTTTATGTGCTAATTATCTCGCTTAGAATAAAATTCAACGACAAATTACGTTGTTTTGATCAAAAACGAAGTTCTATTCTATTTTTGCTCCCCCATTGGCGTAGAGTTCACAACAAAATGAATATTCATGTAAAATGAGCGTTCTCGTTCCTGACTGGCGAACCAACCTTTTCGGTTCGTGAAGCCAGTTTTGTCGCTATCTGGTCCCTGACGTCGAGCTGTATGAACAAAGCAGGGTCACCTCAACGGAAGGGTTACCATGACTACCCTCCCCTATCTTACTGCAAAACCAGTTTAGTCAAGTGCAGTCACTCCAACTTGAAGTAGTGTATGAACTGTCATGTGTCATGGATCAAGCTGTTGAGAGTCGTGTGACACACTTGTTCTCTCAAATGTGAAAGTTATTGCTTGGAAGTCTGAAAATATGATGATGGGTACTTTGAAGAGAAATAAGGTGAAAAATGTGATATTTAGCTGTTTTTTCGAAATAGTTTTTTTTTGGGGGGGGGCGGCTCTTGACCTTTAACCAAATGCCGTAGATCCGCCAATACTCTAAACACACCATTTCCAAAGAGACCCCTCCCATCAAACTTCTAACAAATACTTAAAGGCCCAGTTCTCTCACCCCAAACAGCACCACTTCCCCTAACCTTCTTACTGAAGCCCCTCCCACATTTGTCTGAAATTCATCCTCATCCAGATACAATCTCTGTTTATTGCTTCAGGGTGAGTATAGAAAAACTCAATTTATATAATCAAAACACTCTCAGTTTTGTTCATGCTGTGTAATAAAAGCTTTGGTACTCTGTATTGTTTGAATTAGATGTCAATTAAAGAGCTGAGCCAATTTAGAATTTCAGTGCCCCCGTACCAAAATTGTAGATGGGGTGAGAGGTTTGGCCCTTTAATCAGATTTAGAATGAGTCGTCTTTATCCCTAACAATTTTTGCTTCCGCCGCCGCTGCTCTGCCCAAAACCCCAGAAGAGGAGGAAAATGAAACCACCTTATCTGCTTATTTCAATGAATTAGTGTTTTCATTGTCCCGACATGCATCACTAACAGCTGAAGGATACACGAATCCGTATAAGTCTAAATTGCAAGTTCCACCCCACGAGGTTCACAACAAGCCTATACCAACATCACACCAATTGTCCGGTAACCGGTCAATCTTGTCAATACTGCTACAAATCGCTCAGTCTCGCTAGTTTATGGTGGCGGCACCAAGCTTGAGAGATTACATCCCTGTATTTCGACACCCCTATGTTCCGGCAAATCCATTACGTGCCAACTTGGGGTGTCAGACTATGGACAGTTAGTAGGGGGAGGGGCATCCCAGATGCTAGCTCCCACTCAGCTCCTCGACAAAATTAATATGGAAACCCCAACGTAGAAGCCCCGCAGTCGTTTTCGCCTTAGGCGAGAAAGTTCTCGTCCCTCAACTTTTTTCTTAATCCCCAGTTTGCCCCCGCCCCCCCCCCCCACGACACACTTTGGAAATCCGCGTGTGGCCACTGCAGGCTTAAATCACTTTTGCTATTCATTTGTTTTATTCTGGATCATTCTGGCCTTTAACTTTTTCACAGAATCGCCACTCTAAGAAAGTCATTTCGTGCTTTGTAGGCCACTTGATAAACTTCGATTAAGGGGCCAACTCGCTTTTTTAGGCGAATACAATTGATCTAGGTCGAAATACACAAAATGCAAAGGAAGTGTATTTGCAGTGGCGCACGAGAGGGGAAGGGGCATTGGGCAATTTCTCCTTCCCTCACGGATGCCCTTTTTGTTTCGATCCTAAAAATTCGTAGCCCTACTTTACTTACTTAGATTTTACTTCAAAAGGTAGAATATGTGGCACCAGATTGTATGTAAGGACATCCAAATTTTTCAAAAATTTTCAAAGGGGAAGGATTGTCTCTGCAAGGTCCCTCAGTGATGCCTTTTTTTTCAATTCCTAAAAATAGGCAAATTTTGTCAAATTCCAAATTTTACTTAAAAAAATAGACTCTGTAACATCCTGGTGGCGCCGGTTGTCTCTAAGGACATGTACTTATAAGAATTCTTAAAAGGGGAGGGGCCCATCCTTTGGACTCCTTCCCCGGCCGGCACAGATGTAAGTGACGGGGGCATGGAAGCGGAGGGTTCATTGCGGTGAGCAATAGTTTGCCATTTATCATGCAAGAGATGTAAGGGATTAAATCATCAACAGTCAAGAGTTCAAGCAGTCACAGACAATTTCATCAACTCAGCGGATCTTGAATTTAGCCAAAAGTCACAATAGAGAAGCATTAGCATATTATCAATTCCGGTGTATAGTTTCAAGACCATTTATATAATAGAGGTTTAACAGTTTGTATTCTCTTTCCAAGCATGAAAACGCAATTTTCGGCCATCTGAGAGGCGGCAATTTTTCAAAATTTTCTTTGCACTCCGCGTCAACTAATGGTAGAGCTCCACTTAGTATTTCGAGCAAATTTATATTTCTCGGGTCAAGGTATGTTTTAACAAGTTTCTGACTACTTGACAGTTTGCGAAATTATTTCCGGCCGTTTCCGGCCATATGAGAGGTGTGATTTTTCGAAATTTCTCTGCGCTCCTGGCCAACAAATGATGGCCCTCCGCTCAGATAGTCTGTCGAGCAAAATAACATTTTTCGGGTCAAAGTATTTCTTAACTCTCTAATCTCTTTGCAGTTTTTCGAAACTTATTTTGAAGTGCGAATTTTATTGCAAACAACAAAAAGAAGATAACGATTGTTAGATTCTTCGTATAAGTCTGGAAAAATGCTATTTCCGGCCATCTGAGTCACCCAACAAAACCCACCGGTCTGACTTTTCAAAATTTTCTTTACTTTCCGCGCCTTTCATTGGTGGCGCTCCGCTTAGATAGCCTTTGTAGCGAAATGAAGTTTTGTGGCCAAGAAAAAAAAACAGCAAACTGAAATGCTCCCGTTCGCCTATGCCGATCTATGTTCCTTTATGTTGGCTCCTAAAACCATGCAAATATATATATATATATACAAAAAAAAAAAAAACGTCAAAAGGTAGCGTATAATGGCTTTAATTTGCATGTAAAAACACAAAATTTTCAGTTTTATCCACATGACCCCCACAATTCAACTTTTAAAACTTTCCTGCCAAAGTCGAACATCTTTTGCATCCAGGCTCCTTGAAAAGGCCAAAATTTTTCGAAAAGGAGGGGGACACTGCCTCCCTTTAGGCTTCTCCCCCAGGTCAGCGATCACTCAACATACTGAATAGCCCCTCTGCAGAGAAATCCTGTGTACGTCACCGTGTATTGCTAAAACTACGTGGATGATGTCATGAGGAAAATTAGCGATGGATTTCAACCTTTACGACTACTAAACAGTCATCGCTAAAACTCATCGCAAACGACACCACTTAGGGATGAAAAATTGATCGCCAAAGTTTAGTGAAACCGATTTTAAAAATCGGTCGCTAAATTGCGATCAATTTAAGATTTAGCGATGGATTTCGGCGTTAGCGATGATCGCTAAACGTTAGTGAAATCGGCCCCTGATTTTAGCTTAGATGCAATTTTTCATCGTCCAAGACAATTCCAATTTTTCCAACCTACTCACCTCCAACCCCCTTTTATAGATAAATTTATTCTTATCCACTCAGTTGCAATCCCCAGTGTAATATCATGGAAGTACTACCTCGGTAGTACTTCCATGGTAATATTGCTTCAGCTCTAAACCCTGGTAAGCAATAAAAGGGAATAATACGTCATTACATGCTACCCTGATGCGGAATTCTCTCGCAAATACTGTCGACCGACGGTCTTTTGATGTAAGCAATACTGAGTCAGATACCACAGTGCTCCTAGAAAATGGCGCTTCGATCCCAACCCCTAGTCACGCCAGCTCATCTCCATTTACAAAACATGTGAAGTGTGAATAAACCTTTTTGCACTCTTTTGTCCAGGGAGAAAGTTCTTTTACCAGAGGTTGTTCTCACCAAGACAATGGACTGTTCTGTGACAAACTGAGGCAGCAAAGCTGCTTACTTATTGCCATGTTAACTGTGGGCTAATTAAATAGGTTTTTTTTTTCAAAATTCCCCTGACTCTCTGGCAAAGAGCCAGGGGCAAAAATCAAACAATACTCCGGAAGGAGTTCTGCTCCCAAAAGGAGCTATGTCCCCAAGGGACAACTCAACTCAACATGACCAACTGAACTAATTAAATAGGATCATCATGCCTGATTAGATGGTTTAGTAAAGACAAGCGGAAGGTGCAAACTCAGTGCCCTTCGGAGAGAACACGTCATGTGATCAGCGCACTTTCAGTTCATTATGCCCCCTGTGTGCTGAGGATTGTAGAACATGGCCACAATACTTTTTTGTCACAAGAGGCCATGGGGGATAGGGGGACTTGCACAGTATCTGAAATGTGTTTGAAACAGAACTCGGAAGTTTGCCTATATTTGAAAGTATGTTTAAACTACCTTTAATAATCTGGTCACCACTCTATGACTGGCAGATTCGTGTTCGTGTCTCCAGTAGCGTAGCCAGGATTGTGTCCTGAGGGGATTGTTGTCATGGGGGCATGGGGAGATTGGTGCCATGGGGGGGGGGGGGGGTTGGGCAGGACATGAGGGGAAAGTCTTAGGATAGAGAGAAAAAACTGCTATTTTAGGTGTTTTTTACATTGCAAGGTTGGGTCATGGGGGTTCTAACCCCCTCAAACCACACCCCTGGCTACGCCATTGGGCTGTGTCATAAGATCTCATCTAACTATTTCATTAATGCTGTGTTATGTGTACTTCTCTGCATTTTTTGAATTTGATATCAATGAAAGAGCTGTGTCAATTTAAAATTTGGTAGACCCCACATAAAACTACAGTTTGGAGTGACAAATGACTTCCCTTAATATTTACCTTCCGTTTTGTATTGGCTAGAGCTTGTTATTTTCTGTCCTTCTTTGCACAATATTTTATTTCACATACTTATCAGAGTCATTTTGAAAACTTCCAGTTTTAGAACATTTTAAGGGTAAGCTGTGAATGACCTACGTTCTTTATATATTACTGGGTAGAAGCAATGTTCCCCTTGCGTGCAGGTAGTTTTCAAATGCAATGATCAGTATCTCTAAAGTTTTACTTCTTCTTGTAAAGAACATTTTTATCTGCTGCCCTCATTCTCTAAAAGTTCACATTTCAGTTTTATTGTTGAAACCTTAGCAGCCTATTTGTCAGGATTGCTGGGAAGGAACTTAATACTGTAATACAAATAATGCTTGTTGATCTTGTTGGGCAGCAACTTCCTGCTTTTAAGCAACAGTTACACATTTTTATAATTTATTAATGTGATGTTTATATTTAAAGGTTTTGCCACCTGGGTGTAAGGACATGATCTGTTGGTGACCCCCTTTCAATATAAAAGTTCAACCGTCACATGATTTTGAAAACAAGTATGTTTGCCAGGGTTGCCAGGGTGAAACATGATAAAATGTACATGTGACTTCCTCTTGCAATGAAAATAGTTAGAACTGCTTGTAAACCATTGATATTTTTATGATCTCAGTCATAACTTCAACAAATGATACTTGTGTGCTCAGCTGTTCAAATGAATTTCATTCACAGATTGCCATGCTAGTTCCGCTTTAAGAGCAGATGGTTGAGCTAAAAAATTACATAAAAAAGGAGAAATGATGGTGAAGTTTAAAATTAGGGTGTATTTATTGACATCATTATTAGGTCTGGCTCGGTTTGTTGGTGTTAATTTAACTCCTCAACTTGTAACCTTTCTGGTTATTATTTAGCCACCCCCATAGCCGAATTCCATTGCTTGTGAGAACATCAAGCAAAGACAATGGGAGTGATTGCTTGCAAATTAGAAAAGCTTACATATTGAAAGAACCTAGGTATTTGGCAAATTGAACTATTTAAGTATTAAGTATGTGAGAAACATTAATGGGTATCAAAAATTACAGCCAAATTGCTTTCATGCATGCATGTAGATTGATTGCCCAAGACCACAAATTGCCTTGGGCAATATTGTTTGTAATAAAGGCAGCATTACTTTTAAGGAGCATGACATGACCCATGTAAACAGAGGTATTTCTAGCATCTCTGTGCCCAAACAAAACATATTTTAGGAATTGGCCCCTGTTACTAGATACAGTTGAAGACTACTGTTTGATTGTAAGCCATTATCCCCAGCCAAAAAAAGAAGCTTTCAGTGTTCTGTGATGGCTCGTACAGTCACTGCACACAATTCTGAACACTTATGCCTGTGAGAAACTTTAGACTTTGAAGGGAAAATTTGTCTGGGGTAGGGTAAAGACCCACTTGCTCTGTTACTGCCACATGTTTTTTGTTGCTTCAAGTGCATGCAGTGAGAATGTCACTGTCAATATAATACTAGTGTTCCCTAGCAAAGTAAAATTAATATTTTACTATGATGGGCCTGAAAAGACTCACAACTTAGAGTTGAACCCAGACAACAAGTGATGGTCTGATTTAATTAGTCAGCCATAACTGGGGTCTATCACCTTATATCTTTCAATTTTCTTGCTTACCTGTATCATGGATGGTTGTACACTAAATTGTATCTTAATTCCTTCAATTCCAGTGAGTATGAAGGTTTGAAATTCATGTAGACAATTAATGAAGATGATTTAAGGCTGATGGACCCCACTAATGGTTGCCTACAGCGACTAAAAATGAGGGTTAATGCAGTTCGTCTATAAGACCATTAATTTGAACAGTTCAGTTAACTAATGACTATCAATTTGTGACCTTATCATGATTCATATTATTTCCTCAAGTTTCATAAGATAGTGTGCACAACTTTGAATGGAGCACGGAAAAGTCAATAATTTAACAGAGTTTGTTGTGATGCTTTCAACCAATTGTTCTCAAACTCTATTTGGCCCTCAAAATTTTGACTCATTTTGACCCCTCAATTGTCCCATGGTTCCCACTGTAGCACTACTGTAGTACTACATAGCAGTAACATCAAGGTGTATAGCTGATGTGGCCTATGTTAGATGAATGATTAATCAGTAGACTTGTTGTTTCAAAGAAAATCTTGGAATACCAACCTTTGGGTTGCAGTAATATCTGCCCAGCAACAGAGGTGGGAAGGACAAGAATTATTCCCCATTCTGAATCCTTGTAGGCACCAGGAAAATGGCAGGAAAGGGGAATGAGGTCTTTAAGTCGGCACTGGCCATAGACTATTGTAAAGAACTTTTCCTCAATGACCATTTAAAGAAAATTTGTGGAGGACATCAGAGCAAAAAAATTGGGATGTTCATGACACATAGGCATGAACCCAAAGAGATCAAACCGTAGTACAGAATGTACAACAGAAAAGCCATAGCTTGAACTATAATGTCAGGCCTATCATTAATGCAAGACTGCGCTTTATGTGTATGCTTAAGCAGCAATGCCACAACATCCCAGTTCTGCATGACCGATACTTTGCAAAAAAAAAAAAAATATGGCCAAAATATGCCAGATTTACTTAATTTAAATGTAATAGGCCAATCTAGCAACCGTGCCTCCTACTGGAATATTTGCCTCTATGCAACCATTATTGTTCTTAGGGTATGTTAGATAATTATAGCCTTCTGGTTTCATCTAGTGACACTTACAGCCTCTTTTTGATTCCTTGCCATAGGCAGGCAAGGAATCTATGCGATGGTGATGTCGTGTGTGTGTGTGCTTGTGTGTGTGTGTGTGTGTGTTTGTGACACTTGCTTGTAAACACGATATCTTAAGGTAAGAATGTCTGACACTTTTCATATATGGTACATAGATTTGTCATGTTGAGAGGAAAAACCCTATTGTTTTTGGTAGATGTCAACGGTCATTTCAGGTCGCCAGCGGTAAAAATGCAAAAACACCAAAAATGGCTTGTAAACATGATATCTTAAAATAGGAGTGACCGATACTCTTTATATTTGGTAAATAGATCTGTCATGTTGAGATAAAGAAGCATGTTGTTTTTTTTTTTTGGTAGATGTCAAAGGTCATTTGAGGTCACCAGTGGTAAAAATGCAAAAACACCGAAAATTGCTTGTAAACACAATATCTTCAGATAGGAGTGACCAATACTCTTTATATTTGGCATATAGATTTGTCATGTGGAGAGAAAGAAGGCTATTGTTTTTGGTAGAGGTCAAAGGTCATTTGAGGTCACCAGCAGTAAAATCGCGAAAATTCTGCGCCTAAAATGTAAAGAAAAATCTATCAAACACTGTCAATTTGAAAGAAGGTAAGGTATTTGATGGCAAGGAATGTTTTCCCTTCTCTATTGCTTATGTGGAGCATCTTATACAATGGTGTGTTTGGTATAGTAGTAGAGCATCTGCCCCTCATGTGGAAGGCTTGCATTCAATGCCCAGGTTGAGTCATACCAAAGACTGTAAAAATGGAACCTGCTGCTGCGGTTGTGCATGACGCTCTGCATAAGCAATGGAGTAGGGAAAAGAAGCCACACCTGGAAAAAAGGCCGTGGCCAGCTTGACCTGAGCCAGTAGGTTGGAAACTGGGTCACAAAAGTCCATCTTACTGAAGGGATCCCTCACAAATTTAATCCCTGTACATCAAGCATACACAACAGTAGTAGAATCTATTTTTTAAGTCCTCGGATTGATCTGGCAGATGCCCCTATGATAACAACCGTGGACATTTAGTCTTTCCATGATTTTGAAATCTCTTGTGACAATTCTGGCCGTGCACCTGATTATTTATCTTAGCAGCTCATCAAGTGTCACATGCAACATTCCTCAGAAGCATCAAATCATTTCCTTCCCAGAATCCATGCACATCAGACTTTATTGCCATGGTAACACATTTACAGCACATTAAGTCACACTGGGTTAAATACACTGGGTAAGATTAAACCTGTATAGACTCCTTGATATTACCAAGTGGTTCAGTGAATTAGATGAGGAATTGCTTCATGAACTAGGAATGTTTGGTACATTGCCCCCCGGAATTGTGATAAAAGCTACTTCAAGTGGTAAAACTTTTCAAAAGGATAATAGAAAATGCTTCATTCCAGTTTGAAGCAGTCTGTTTGACAAGGTAGAATGTGCCTATCATGATGAAAAATGAGAGCAGTCATTTCTTTGTACCTAGTGGCAATTGCCGATTCAAAACTCATTATATGTCGTAAAAATAGAGTAGGTATTGCAACAAAGCCATTTCTTTAAATCCGTGTGGATTTCTGAGTGGATATTTTATGAAAGAGAGGGAGACTCTTAGACGTTTGATGTTGTGACGTATAAGAGTATTTTTGATACATTTGCTTTTACGTGGCAATCTATGCACTGACCATTGATGTACATAGCTTATGACGTTTGCATTGTGATTAATTTTTCAAACATAGCTTCAAAATTTTCAGAGATAGCAGCAGTTGAAGTCATCACCTTTTTAATGCAAAGTAGACTTGAAGCAAGCACATATGACATCATATCTCTACATGTTAATGAATAGTCTGTTGTTTTTCTGTTAACCTGCAACCAATTTTCTCATCAAAAATCCCATATGATCTCTGCAATCTCTGCTACATTGTGAAGGATCAAGGAACATAAGAACATAAATGAAATGAAAGTGTGATGGGAATGTGATTGCAATGATGAGAGGTATGGCAACTTACGAACTTTCCATTCTTTACAAACTTTATGTTCTTCATGAGATCCTGTCCCAACCAACTTCAAGGTCCCTAAAACAGATTAATAAAAAAATAAAGAGAAAAGAAAAGAAAACTGAAAACTTCATTCAGTGTCATTGTGAGGAAATATTGCAACTCCTGTTTGGCATGTTTGCCTCAAGTCCACTTTGGGTCACAAATGTGGTAAACCTATTAGCTGCAATACCTCGAGACATCATTCCTGATTTAGATGAAAGTTTCACCAAATTGTGTAGATTTATCTTTCCATCAGTCAATACAAATGATTGGTCATAGTTTGAGCCAAGTGTCTACCTTTCAGCCTTTTTTGCTGCTAAGATGCCTTTTTGTCATCTGCAAAATTTAAAGTTTAGGTAGATTTGTTTTTAAGTTCAAACACAAAGTTCACTGGCAGCTCAGAATATTCTGCTGTTATCTTGTCAAAGCTTCATGCATTACTCATGTCAAGGTAGAACCCCCTAATTTTAAAGAACTGATAGTGTTGTAGGTAGAGTGATTGTTATTTTTTAAAGTCATTCACTTAATTTAGTGGGAATGCAGTGGAGTGTATTTCAAGTAGAAATATGGTCATCTAATCTGGTGTAGTGTAATAGTAAGTATGTGGTGCTTCATGGTTGACTTATGAGAGTCAAATTTACTTTTACATTTTTTTCACTTAATTAAGAAATTTAGGATAGTAACCAAGGTCAATTGTTCAATTGCACCATGGGAAGGATCGGGGGGAGGGGGAAGGAAGACATGACCTTATCTCTAAATAATAACCATGTGAAAAAACAAAGTCAATGGGTGATTTTTCAAATATTGGGAGAATATCTCATGTCTCCCCCCCCCCTTCCCCACTTGGATCACCATCTGCGTATGGTAATAATAATAGTAATACAGTTTTTGGAAAGTGCCCTACACAAAGAGTCTCGAAGCACTGACAAAGAGTCTCAAAGTGCTGGTGATAACTCATTGGTTTATCAAATGCAATATATAAGTCCTTAAATGACATGATAGATACTTGGAGGTAAAAAAAAATTCGTGCAAGCTGGCTGTTTCTTGAAAATAAGGTTTTGCCATTTAAAGCATTGTCTTTATAGATCTTATAGATAAAAATATAAATGGCACAAAAAGACTTGGCTGGAAGGGAGGAGAAATAAAAAGGCCCTCATGTGGGGTGAAATGAACGTCTACAGATAAATGTGTAAATTTCATGGGATGGTTAACCTTTCATATTTATCACATGGAAAATGTCAGACTGCCATTTACTAAAGTTTTATCGACAAAATCAAGATTGAAGACATCATCTTTGAAGTATTTAACAATGAGATGTGGTTAAGATCTTCTTTTCCTTATTAAATGCCTCCATCTCCGGGGTATAACTTCTTTTCATTAGAATGTTATTATTTATAAAAGCTTTAATTTCTATAGATCTACATAGTTTCCATAGTGATTATGTCAAAACAAGACTCTGATTTTACCCTTGTTTTTAAAGGGAAACTTTTGTAGTCTTTCAGAATTCGTTTTTTAGAGAGAATGATTCTTATCTTAGGCATGAATTTACTTAGGCTATCTTGGGGCTTTGAGATTTGTTAGTAATAATGTAACTGGCACATGGTTTTAAAAGTTAATAAGACAGTTTATCAAGCAGGAAAGTCAGTATTCATAAAAGGAGAAAATGGGCATAAATATGAAAATGCAGTTTTCAGAGTTGTGACCGAAAGACCTTAACATGCTCAATACAGAGGTAGTGGTGTAATAAATATGCATGAGGCACAATGCCTGTTGGAAAACTTGTTTGAACCTAATTTTTAGACACAATTGGCCAATAAACTGTGATCTCCTGTTTGTTATGTGCGATCTGCTTACAAGCACAATTTGTTGTTTCCTGAATCATACCTACAACTTTCTGTGTGACTGGAATTTTAGCAGTTCAAAGGCATAAGATCAACCCTCTGCTGGTACCTGCCTCAAAAACTACTAGAAATCACCCAAGCCAGCCTACCAGTTATCCTTTAAATTCATATATGGGACCTGTAACATCAAAATCAGGAACAGATCTCCACAATTATAATTGGACTTATTTCACTGTCTATAGCACATCCAGGTTGGTGTGTCATTAAAGGTCATCTAACTAGCAAATTAACATAATTGTGGGGCTCACATTCTGTGAGCTTCAAAATACTGGGAACCATGTAAGGCAGGCTTTCTCAACTGTATGCATCGAAGTGCCACTTGAGCCAATTGGATAAAAATTCAAGGAGGGGCACCGACTTATGACATTTTTTGAAGGGAAGGCATGGGAGTACATCAGTTAAAAATTTTCTTCCATCCTAGGGAAATGGTCTAAGAGAAAGGGCATTTTAATTCCCTTTAAAAACTTTTGGCATTTTCAAGGAGCCTGGATGCAAAAATAAAGAAGGTTTTGGACTTTGCTTGTTGAAGTCATCCTTCAGTGCCAAAATCTTTTGATTCAGAAAGTAGAATATGTACCCTCAACTTTCTTCAATACTCATAAAAAAATGGTAGTGCTTCATCTAAAATATTTCAATAAACTGTCACTGTTATTAATACACTGTAAGGAAGGCTTTTATGACAGGAGGAAGGCTTGTATGAACAGAGCTTCCCCTCCTGTTACCTAGGCTAACTGTAGCTATTGCAGTACAAAGTGTGCAAATTGACAGGTTTCTAGTTTTCAGAACAAGAGTAGTCCATTTCTTCTTTCCATTTGCCATTCCATTTTGAAATTTTAGTTTTTTTTTTCTTTTTCTTTTGCCTTTTCTTTTTTTCTTTTTGTCTTTCCCTATATTGTGCAGCCAGTAGGACCCAACATATGTTACTTGAAATAGGTGGCCAGCACCACAAGTGGTGTGTATGTCACCACCTGAGCATGATGGAGGATACACAATATTTCCAATCAGAATTTATATTCCCAGTCATCTATTTACAATTATGGGGAAAGTCATATTTCTGGAAATTAACTATCTCAAGCTACCCTTTTGTTGCATGAAATATGGATTAACAATCACAAAATACATCTTTCCAAATTTGAAAACGTACCTCCAACTTTTGCTGTACAAAATATTGTTAAGTGGATTCATCTGTATTGTTTTCGTAAGTGCATTTAGCAAGGTGTACTTGTTTTTATAGAATGGGTGACATATGAACATGTTCTACATGATGGCCCTATGTGACACACTCTAAACTTTCCTTTGAAAAATTCATGAATTTTCGAATTTGTGAACCACCTCTGAGTTAATCCAAAGCCAACAGGGGTATGCAACTTGTCTGTTCAGGCTGTGTACATGATGAAACATTCCCTCTTACTTTTTGTTACATCCTTCTTCTCTGCCTGATTAACTCTTATTGCTTCAGGGAGGAAAATAATCCCACTACATGCAGACTTGGTTGAGTCAAGTTCCCTATCTGATTTATTGATTGACAGTAAAAGCCTTTTTTCAATACACAAAAGGTTACGTAACATTTGGGGTTAGCTAACAGGTCAGTCAGCATGTGCTAATTGCTTTTCACACAGTGTGAACACAATAGAATTATAGCTCGTGAGGTCACAAATCATATAACAAACTCAGATATTAGTTACATACCACACCATCTTTGATGTACTGGGGTGTCTATGTTGCTTTTTCAAGAAGCAATGTAACAGCATGAACCCCAACAAAACCTTCATGCAATGATGTCTGATAACTTCTGTAACATTAGCTTTCAACACACCAACACTGAACAGCTAATCTATTGTTTAAAATTACATATCATTCTGGCTGCCACTAACCACCAGGTGTTACAGTTATACCTCCATGCAGTAACAAGGCTAATCTATTGTTTTCAAATAACATAACATTCCAGCAGCCACTAACCACGAGGTGTTACATGTTACACCTCCATGCAGTAACAAAGCTAATCTCTTGTTTAAAATTACATATCATTCTGGCTGCCACTAACCACAAGGTGTTACATGTTATACCTCCATGCAGTAACAAAGCTAATCTATTATTTAAAATTACATATCATTCTGGCTGCCACTATAAACTGTGAGGTGTTACAGTTATACCTCCATGCAGTAACAAAGCTAATCTACTGTTTAAAAATTACATATCATTCTGGCTGCCACTAACCACCAGGTGTTACAGTTATATCTCCATGCAGTAACAAGGCTAATCTATTGTTTTCAAATAACATAACATTCCAGCAGCCACAAACCACAAGGTGTTACATGTTACACCTCCATGCAGTAACAAAGCTAATCTCTTGTTTAAAATTACATATTCTGGCTGCCACTAACCACAAGGTGTTACATGTTATACCTCCATGCAGTAACAAAGCTAATCTATTATTTAAAATTACATATCATTCTGGCTGCCACTATAAACTGTGAGGTGTTACAGTTATACCTCCATGCAGTAACAAAGCTAATCTACTGTTTAAAAATTACATATCATTCTGGCTGCCACTAACCACGAGGTGTTACATGTTATACCTCCATGCAGTAACAAAGCTAATCTACTGTTTAAAAATTACATATCATTCTGGCTGCCACTAACCACGAGGTGTTACATGTTATACCTCCATGCAGTAACAAAGCTAATCTCTTGTTTAAAATTACATATCATTCTGGCTGCCACTAACCACAAGGTGTTACATGTTATACCTCCGTGCAGTAACAAAGCTAATCTATTATTTAAAATTACATATCATTCTGGCTGCCACTATAAACTGTGAGGTGTTTCAGTTATACCTCCATGCAGTAACAAAGCTAATCTACTGTTTAAAAATTACATATCATTCTGACTGCCACTTACCACGAGGTGTTACAGTTTCCATCCATGCAGTAACAAGGCTAATCTATTGTTTAAAATTACATATCATTCTGGCTGCCACTTCCTATGGAGGTGTTATGGTAATATCCATGCAGTAACAAGGCTAATCTATTGTTGACAAATTACATAACATTCTGGTTGCTACTAACCATGGAGATGTTACAGAAATACCTCCAAGCATTAACAAAGCTAATCTATTATTTGAAATTACATATCATTCTGGCTGCTACTTAGTACTTACCATGGAGATGTTACAGAAATACCTCCAAGCATTAACAAAGCTAATCTATTATTTGAAATTACATATCATTCTGGCTGCTACTTAGTACTTACCATGGAGGTGTTACGGGAATACCTCCATGCAATAACAAAGCTAATGCATTGTTTACAAATTGCATATCATTCTGGCTGCCACTTACTGTACCATGGAGGCCTCCATGCAGTAACAAAGCTAATCTATTGTTGACAAAGCTAATATTCTTTGGCTATGTTACACTCAATACATTTGGCCAAATTAAGTGTAATCCCTGCTGGTTGCTAAGAGAAATGAAGGCTTTATGAATCTTTTAAAGGAATGTATGTAATACATGGGCTGGGGGTGTAGAATGGGTGTAAAATGTATTCCCATGGTATATGATTATTTGTTTTTGTCCAGTACACTTGACACTAGTTTTTGACACTGAACAATGCATTTGTGTTGTTGTCATTATTAAAATCTCATCTGACTAACACTTGACCTTACCAATTTTTCCACTTGCAGGAGTTCAGTGAACCAATTAGCAGAGAGAAGTGATTTTCAATCATAATCATTTACAGGATTTATATTCATATTATATCCATGAAATTCTCACAGCCTTGAGCTACTGTGCAGTAAGTATCTCTTGATCTGGTTTTGCTGAGGATTTTGCTAATGAGTCCACTGTAGCAAATTAAACGTACAGCAAGATCTTGTTGCACTGTTTTCTAAATGATAAATATGTACTAGCTCTGAAGACTCAATAGTGATTTTTTTACAAAGCATGCTTAGCAGGTTCAATGAAGTGTCATTAATTCAAGACACTACAAAACTGTTGTTTCACAAAAGCCTTTGCAGCATTAATTCTTTCAGGAGGAATTGTGTAGTCAAACAAAATTAAAGGTAATTATCAAAAGCTTATCCAAAAATTTAACATTATTTCAGCTTTTCAATAGAAAGTATATTTTTCAGATGTAATTTTTTTTATTTCTCATGGCTGGGAATTGCAAGGGCAGTAGATTTGAGATAACTGCATCAGTCCATTGTAGCACTGATTCACATTTGTTACATGGTGTTAATCTCATTTAAGTTGGATTGGTTAAGTTGGGTTTTATCGTTTTATGTCTTAACTTGTAACATTCTGGTTAAATCTAGTGGCGCACACAGCCTTTTTGCCCAGTTGTGGGGCATAGTGAATATTGGAGGTGCTTAAATTGAATATGCATAAATGATGTATGAATATGCATAAATGATGTATGAATATGCATAAATGATGTATGAAGCTTAAAGACCGGGATTGATTCTGAAGATCTTCCTTGTCTTTGTCTTTGTCAGCCACCAAAGCTTATTTCTATGAGTGCATTCACACTTGGTCTCAAGCAGGAGATCACATCTGGAAACACCCCTCTAGATCAACTTTGTTGTGAAAAACATACTTCATTTCCTTAATTTTGTTAAACTTTGCTAACAAGTTTTTTAGAAACCCTTTAGTGAAATTAATTGCCAATCTTTCAGCAATTGTCAGTCATGAAATTGAGTGCAATATTCCCCTGTAATTCTGTGCTGATTCAGTTTGCTCAGACAGTCTTTTTTTTTTTGCTTTGGTACAAAAATGAAAAAGTGCCTTCATTTAAGGCAAAGTTTGCACTTGTTTGGAAAGATGTTTCAAAATGAACAAAAGGGTTAAAATCAATAATTTGCACTTATTAGTAAGAAAGGACCATTTGTATACATAATCATACATTTCTCCATATAAGGCAGTATCGATATCACTCAAATGTTTGAACACCCTGATGTTTGGAAGAAACATGAAAACATGAAGGTAAAAGTGTGATCGCTCCCTGGATAATATTCCAGCTTGTCACAATGGAACCTTTAGAATTCTTACTTGAAATAAGAAAAAAAAAAATCAGTTTTACAATTGTAATCATTACATTCCAACATATATTATTAACCCCAGTCATTATTTTCAAATCAGTTGGAATTTATTGATGAAATAAGTGTCTCCAAAGAATTTTATGGGAGAACAAATCAATAGTCTTTACTCTTAACAAATAATTCATTTTTGCACCCCTTGATTGAAAATGGAGTAATCCATCAACCCTTGTGCAAACATAAGTAAAGAGACAGTCAGGGCTCATGTAATCTAGACTATAAAAAGCATTCAGATCATCACCTGTTGATGGAGTCAACGATATCTCAAAAGTTGTGACTAGATTGACCAGTCTTTTTACTATTGTAGGATCTACATGTGCTGGCTATTCATTGGTTATTCAATACTGACCACAAAGTTCATTCAACATTCAATTGAAGCCAAGGACAATATAAAGCGAAACAACTTAGTGGAATTAAATGATGCCTTGGTAACCAACTTTGATACGAACAGAGAGAAAAGAAACTCATATTAAGTGCAGCAGTTTGCAGCAGAAAGATCTGAAATGCTAAATGGAAATTTGTCGTGAAAAGCCAATTGCACGTTTGTTTACATGTACAACAAAGCTTTAGGTATCATTGTCTGTCATTATCTGCTGCAGCTTGCATCCTGATAATCATGGCTTTTTGGGGAGTTTGATAGACTTTAGGATAATCAGAAGCGTGTTTCGTGTGTAGAAAAAAACTACTTGAGTGGAAGCTCGTTTTCAGTTCGTTATGGATGGAGAGCAGCCTGTGGATAATGGATAGTGTGTAAGGTCTGGAATATATCTAGTATGTTCTTTGAGAATTTAAATGTGCAGTGCAGTGCATGTATAAACATCCTGGCTCTATTTGAGAACTTAGAGAGATGTGACTAAGTGATGAAGAGAAATTATGACAATGGGAGTCAGAGAAGGTAAGACATCAACAGAAAGAATTGAAAATGGGCCAAAACAGTCACTCTAGGCTTTTATTAAAACAACAAATTTATCTCACAAATTTTCTCTTAATTCTCCTCTAATCATCTTTCTTGATATTTCCTAAATTTTCTGACTAATGTAGTCAAATGACAGTAGTTCAAGCAGTCAGTCCTCATAAATTTCACAATTGTTTGAGAAAAATATTGTTACTTGATTCTCAAGAGCATGCTTGACAAAAGGATATAGTCTTGTAGTAGGGTACTGCAATTTCCTTTTAAGAGTACAAACAGTTGCCCAAAAGTTGTTTGAAAAATCGATTAACTTCTGTAATTTTTTGGGGTCATTTTCCCAGGAGATGCTTTTAAACAAGAATTGCTCATGAAAATTATTCTCTCATGGCTGTTAGGACCCTTTATGATTATGAATAAGAAGACTGGGGTATACATATAGTTTTTATTGCTCTGATTGTGAAAGAGTTTAGATTTTGTGAAATCATTTTACATTTTTTTCTTCATTCCCTTCTTTTATAATATACCAAGTAAGATGAGGCAATTTCAGTTTTGAGTAGTCTTGTGGTAATTAAATGACAGGGATTACTAGCGATTCAAGAAAAAATTTAAAATACTATTTTATTTTCCAAACAGGGCAAAAAAAAATAACTTGTGGAGTTTATGAAAATCGTAACAAAAAAATTAGAGAAAACAGAGAGAATTCATTTGTTGGGGAGCAGTGTATTTTTGCCTTTTTACATGTATTTCACATTGGTAATATGAAATAGAATGGTATTCATGCCTGCCACTTGCTATTGTAGCATTTTAAGTACCTGTGAGTGCTATGTCTTAAAGCAAACTCTGCTCATGGCAATCCTTTGGATAATTTTATTGAAAAGCAAACAGTGAGTAATCGGCAGTGGTGTTGTGATAATTTCATGTAGTCTTATCTGGTACTCATGTATTCGTTCAGGAAGGCTGCATTGTTGTGTGCATTTGGGCAAAGGATTCAGTTGAGTGTATCTCAGTGTAACCTGTCAATGGGATTGTTAACTGGCACTCAGGCTGTTATAACATTTAGAAAGTGATGCCCCCATTTTTGGAGCATGGGGGGGTTGTGTCCCTGGAACATATTTCAACCCCCAAAATAATTCAAGAATTTAATTTACATTTAAATTATATAAACCCACATTTAAAGACCTGTCTTCTCTTATGCAGAGTGCAATTTTCATATTAGTACATCTATTTGATTGACATAAAATTCAAAAATATCCAGAGTACTTTCTGTAGTTCATATTAAACAGTGTGTACAATACTGAGAGTGTTTTGATTTTACTGTGGGTTTTGAATATCCACCCTGAAGCAAGATCACACTGGAACTGTTTAGGGTGAGTGGATTAGTCCTTTAATTAACTTTGTGTAATTTAGTTGTAATGTTGGGGTAAATAAACAAAGAATATTCGTTAGACAGACAGGAAATGTCATTTCTGATGATCTTGGAGGACTTCTCAACCAAAGCCTTTCTGGTATACTTTGAACCAACTGATATTTGCTCAGCTTGCAGCAATTGCTCTGCAATAGAAATACCGTTTATTCCCTAATAAACACCCGGGGGGGGATTACATTTTTGAAAAAGACTTTATTTGATGGTATACTCAAAAAAAAAAAATGTAACTTACCACTAGAACCTACACTGGTGTCTTTAAACGATGTATGAGTTTCTTAGATGTACTGTTGAAAGTTAACTTGCAGGGCACCGCTAATGCTTTGGCTTCCTTGCAGTATGTGTTGACATTTACCTGTACCTATTGTTGTTATAGTCCCTTTGTTTTTAATAAAAAACCAAGAGACCTTTTACTTCTCCTGCGGCAAATGATGTGGATCAAACTACAGGCCGTATTCATTTTGGAACTGTGATTGGGAATTGTAATGATTGACAATTTTGTGTTTCTAAAGCTTCAATGTGTGGTGCATGTGATATTAAGGTAAACTGTTTTTGACATACAGTAATAGGATACTGTTGTAATGTTAATGTTAGGCTTAATCTGTGGTTTGGGCCCGTAGCAGGCGGAGCCTCGGCCTACGCAGTTGTTGCAAATTTTGAGGGGGCGTTAATTAGAGGGGGGCTCTTATTAGGGAATATTTATACATTATGTTTATTCCTTTTTTTTTTACTGGGTTGGATTTTGATTTCAATAGATGAGAAAAACACTACTTTTAGACTGCACAGAACAAGGATCTCCCAATTTTCTGCTCCTAAATGATTATTCAAGGTTCAGCAAAACAGTAGACTCTATCATGTTTAAAAAAAAAAAAAGGAAAAAAAAAGAGAAAAAGAAAAAGGAAAAAAAGAAACAAACAAACAAAGAAGAGCATTTTAATTATCCTAAACAAAGTACACTCACAGATAATAAAAGGTGAAAAAGTAAGGAACTTCAACCCCCTAAACGATTCTTGGTTTATAGGCTATGTGTGAGTGAAACTACTCTTCTAGAGTTATGATATAGGAACCGGTCTAAATTTGCAATTTGAAGTGAAAACTTCAATTGAAAAAAGGGTCATTCTTACTCTTTAAGAGTGAATATTCAAGTCTTAAAGGCATATTTTCATCATCCCAAACAGTTCCAATTCTCCCAACCTACTTAATTCTAGCCCCTCCCACATTTATCTAAAACTCATCTTAATCCAGCCACAATCCTAGTTTATTGCTTCATGGCTTGTCCCAGTGGCCATACAAGTCCATAATGTGTAATCAAGACACTCTCAGTGCCCATGCTGTGTAATTTAGCTATGATGCATTGTTTAAATGTGATGCCAATCAAAGAGCTGTACCAATTGAGAGTTTTGATGTATGTATACTGAAACTGTAGTTTAGGGTGACGAATGACTGCCTTTAAATGTGCAGCTACTAATTTCATTGTTTTGGAGGAGGAGGCACTCAAACTGCCATTTACAGAGGTTTGTAATATTACTGATTCTTTGTGTGATATGAGTGAACATGTTATAAATTGCCAAAGGATATCTACAATTCGTCCTTCAGTTATCATCATCTGTGTGGAGGCACCACTTGTGATTCTTGCAAAACATTAAATGATTGTGGCATGTTATGTTCAAGAGAAGTCTGTATGTAAAACCATTATGGTTCCAATAAATCACAGTTGACATTTTAATAGGTCTGTATGGGATGAACATGCTCAGAAGGTGGATTGTGAATGGTTTCTGCAATTTTTCCCAAGTCCAGTATCATGATAGTTAAAAGTCTTTGAGAGTCTGAGTCAAAGGATGGTAGATTTAGTCGGTCATAAGCGGGAGCCATCACGTGTCATCATTCCAAATCTTGATCTGTATTGAGGATGGATGCAAACTATGAATTCATCTCAATTTATTGGGCCTGAGGGTAGCAGCATAGGTCAGCACAGTGTGTGTCCTTCAGTTCACAGGCAGAAACTTGATGTCGATCAGCTGAAAAAGCAAACAAATCAATTACCTCTGGCGAGTGGAGGCACAGATTCAATATTATCTCCCCAGTTTTTCCGACTTGATGAAATCCAAGGGGGGGGGTGCTCTCAATTTCCCTAACAGGAATATACACACCCATGCAATAAAAGACCCTGGGTGCATGTAGTTAGATGGAGTTTTACAGCCCGGTTTCCAACCTAGTGGTTACAGTCGAGCTGGCCACAGCCTTTTTTCCAGGCCCTGGGTGTAATTGGAATAATTTACTGTATGCAGTGGAGTAACTCTTTGAAATTTGAATGTTAAGGAAGTACAGTGCCTCATTACAAGATGTAGAAGTCATTTAGGGTGTTGAGCAGTTGTGACATTTCTTTCATTGTTAACCTTGTAAATATCATCTTGACAACATATTAGAGAGTCTAAAGAATTTGAATGGTACGTTGCAGACAACTGACGTGAAGTGAGGTAAGAACAGTGCATCTGAAATGTAAAAAAAACAAACAAACAAAGAAAACCACACGCACATGCACACACACAGAAGCATCACTGGCTAACAGAGTCTTCAAGTTGAAATGTTTAATTATGCGATCAATTTTGTGTAAAAAGCGGTTGACCTACAAAAATGCCAAGTAAGTTGTTAGTACATGTACATTACAACGCAAGCGAAACCAATGCTTTGTATCCTGTGAGAATTAAATGTTCTGCACTCATGCAACATACCAGGTAATATCATTACGTATATATAGGGACTGTTTCACAAAAATATCCCATTTTCCAGCCAATTAAAGTGATGTTAGCTTGGAGATGCAGCTTGCATTGTGTTTTTATGACACATGCGAGCAGATGAATTGTCTTTAGTCCATAGTAACAGAGGCTATCGTTAGTATTTCAAAGTGGACGCATTAGACTCGAGTGAATTCTAATGAGTTCTCAGTCTCTGCAGTAGTGCTCACTTCAATTAACAGAGAATAGTGAATGACACAAATACTCGCTAATTTTCATGTTGTAGTCGCTCATATATCCTACCTTATGCCCCATAATTCCATGCTGCAACTTCTTAATTACGCTGAACTGGCTTGTTCTAGATTGGGAATTATCTTTCTGTTACATATCCTTTAAATTTGTGGCAGGGACACTCCCCTTAGTATTATTGTCCTTTCTGAATATCTATCATAATGTCCCCTTTTCAGGCATATTGCTCAAATGGGCCAGGTGCTGTACAATGTGACACTAAGCCTATACCATTATTGTCCCAGTTTTGTAGCATTGTTTTCTTACTACACTTTCTTGTTGTGAACCTAGATATCTCATTTGAAGGATGGATGAGTGGCTGAACTCTTGTATGCAAAAAATTAATAACACTAGTTAGACCCACCCTCTGACCCCCTGGCATGTAAGTCTATATAATGTGTATTTTGTTCGTCTAAGCTGTGCTGTGGTGTGTTCAAGTTCTCAGTGTTGTGTTGAGGAAACCTAATAGGTGTGTCATTGTTACATCATATTTGCAAAAAAAGAATGTAGATCAAAGTCTACAAAATGTTGGGTTAGTTTCATGGTTAACCCCAGCGAGACCTAAGGCCTGTGAGACAGAAGTCCTGCGAGACTGAAGGTATTGAAGTAAGGCCCATGGGACTGATTGTGAATTAAAGATTGGACGACACCCCTGTAATCACAAGCTTTGCTGGTATGGGCTCAATTTTTTTTTCTTTGAAATGTACTCGACCAGACAAATCGAATGGTGCAAAATGTTTTTGAAATCGGACCTCTTACTGCTAAATATTAAACTATGTGGTATTAATGGATGGTTATCTCTAGACTACTGTTAAAAGTGATCCCTGTCATTTGTCATGCTGCACATATCCAACATGAATCATTTTATCAGAAGACTCACATGATGAAACGGTCCTTCTTACTTTTTGTTACATTTTTCCTCTCCTCCTTATTAACTATTACCCCTTCAGGGAGGAAAAGAAGCCCGCTACATGCAGACTTGATTAAGTCAAGTTTCGTATCTAATTTATTGATTGACAGTAAAACGTGTTTTAATACACAAAAAGTTACGTAACATTCGTTGTTAACTATCAGGTCAGTCGGCATGTGTTGATTGCTTTTCACGCAGTGTGAACACAATGAAAGCATAGCTCATTTGAGGTCACAGATCATGTAACAAACTCAGATACTGGTTACACCCCATACTGCCTTTGATGTACTGGGGTGTCTCATGTCTGTGTTGCTTTTTCAAGAAGAGATGTCACAGCATGAAGGCAAATTTAAATTTATAGCAATCATGTTGGATTAGTTCAGTTAAGCTATTAGGCTGTTGTTGTGGTTATTATGGTAAACAAGCATGGCTGCAGTTACTGTAACTTGGCTGATGCATAGTAAATATATAGTTAGAGGGCGTTTTCTTCTCAGTTTCTAACCAATTGGTCTTTGTCAAGCTGGCCACAGCTACACAACTGTAGCTTGGTTGGTGAAACCGTAGCTTAGCTATTTTGATACAGCACGTTAAGGGCCAATTCTCTCATCCCAAACAGTACCAATTCTCCTAACTGTCTTAATTAAGCCCCTCCCACAATTGTCTGAAATTCACCCTCATCCAGATACAATCTCATTTTATTGCAACAGGGTGAATATAGAAAGCGCAATGTGTATAATCAAAACACTATCAGAACAGTTCATGCGGTGTAATATAAGTTTTGGTACTCTGCATTGTTTGAATTAGTAGTCAGTCAAAAAGCTGAGCCCATTGAGAGTTTCTGTTACCCTATACTAGAAGTGTAGTTTCGGGTGAGAGGATTGTCCCTTTAACACTTTCCCTTCAGTTATCTCTATATCTTTGCTGATGAGATACTGTATTAGAATGTGCTTTCATCATATTCCAGTCTTCAAAACTGTACAAAAGTATCATGTAGCCAACCATTTGAAAGAGCTTGATGGATTTTTATGTGCAATATGCTGTGTCGTTTCTTCTTTAGAAAACATCTAGACACCCCAGTAGATTAAAGGGGCTGTGGGGTTTAACTGGTACCGTATCTGAGTTTGTTACATGATCTGTTCCCTCAAACCTATGCTTTCAGTGTGTTCACACTGTGTGAAAAACAACATATGCTGGACCGTCCTGTTAGCTAACCCCAATGTTACATAACTATTTGTGTTTTAAATACATCTGTTGCTGTTAATCAATTAATCAGATGTGAGACGTGACTATATCAAGTGTACATGTTGTGAGTTTCATTTACTCCCTGAAGCAACAAAAGGTAATCAGACAGAAAAGAAGGATGGAACAAAGAGTAAGAAGGAGTTTCATCATGAAGGGAGATCAACCTCCTGATGGAAATCAAATCAACAAGACTCATTCAAGATCAAAATACACTGATTTTAATCAACATGACCGGGGTCTTTCAGATCAACTCACTCTGGATCAAAGTTTGTAATATGAACACAATGAGTAGATCAAGTGGCTCGATACTTTGAGTAGCTCGAGTGGCTCGATACTATGAATATAGACCTTGTGATGAAAAAACAAGTTGACTTTTAGTGAGATTCTTTACAGTTTAAAAGTAAACTTTTTCCTGTTAATCACCAAACTTAATCCTTTCAATAGATTAACTCCAGTAGGGCTGATTAAGCAGTTATTTGTCTAAATTCCTCAGTGCAGGACATGTTGATCACAAGCGCTGTTGTCCACGGGGCGGACAAATTTTTTCGTCCAGCTCATTGCTACGAAAAAATCAATGTCCACTGGCGTTGGACACCAAATCTGTTCAACTGCATAGAAAACGTATGGAAACTTCATTTACATAACACTACGTGGATTGGTTGAAGCATGGCTGTAAATGTTTATTTAACAGGCAAACCCTTGTACCGTTGTACAACAGTACACAGAGTTCACAGCAATCGATGTTATTCTACACTGGTATTGTGTGGTACCATGCAAGCATATACAAACACACAGTACAGCGGTTAATTAAGAATAACTGATCGCACAGCCACAGGAAAAGATAGCTAGTTCGATACTTTTTAACGAAAGATATCTGTTTTTAAATCCACTTTTTGATGAAAGTTGTCACTGTTTGAAAGAGACTGTCCATGATCAAGACTTCCATCCAAATTAAAAGCTTTAACGGATGTAACAATCCTATGTTTTTGTCTGGTTGAAATGTCTTAGTGTTCAATGTAGCATTGCCAAGATTTAGTCATTGAGCCCCGCCTACCTCAGGAATAGACCAGCTGTGGTGAGGTGCTCATGACTATTAAGACGATCAACTTTTGGGCTCATTGAAAGGAATTTGTGACCATCGCCGGCAGGCTCTGAGGGGCGGCAGCCTAAAGGGGGCTGCAGTCACAGAGGTGTTACCCAGGCTATAAGCCCTGCTGATTTGATCCATTCCATATTGAGCAAGAAACCAAAAAGCCAAGCAGCTGAACAAGCAGACAAGAAAATTAGCATGTGTGAATGGAGGCCCAGATGAGCCATGAATGATATTAAGCTCCCGGGACTTTCACAGGACTTCCACAGGACTTCCTCACTTTCCTTATAGAGTTGTACATGCTATGCAAACATCAGTAAATGCTTTTGCATTAGGTTTTTGTAGAATGTTGGTCTGCCACTCTCACTAATGTGTACATGGCTAATTTTGATCAAGTTAAATGTCTCTTTGGACTATAAACTCATAACCTGCAGCACTCACTCACCAAAAAATATGATGAAAATTAGTTTTTCTTCTTACTATACAAAAGTACTCAATTTCCTTTTTACTTCAAGCCTTTACAGTCATGGCTTAGACAGGTCAATTAACTTATATTCTATTTGTCTTTCTTCATTAACTACAGTACTTTGATTCTTGACGATATCACTGATAGAATTACATCGTCCTTCACAAATTTGAAAATTTTTTGTGATTGTAGGTAGTTCGCAGTTGAACACTTCTAGCAACTGTTTGTATAGTCAGTGGTCAAGTGAAGGCTACATAAACAGTTTGACTAAATTAAAAGTGTGTAGCAAATAGTTTTTCGGATTACTTTATAAGGTCACTCACTTCAGCCAGCCTTCAAAATAGAGCGTATCAAACATTCACAAATTTGCACTTAGCCTGAGTTTCTGTACATGTAGTCTGCTGGTGCAGTACATACAGTGATTTTCTGTTGACTGGCTGTTTTGGGAGGAGATGTGAGGTAGAGTTTTGGGGAATGTGACGTTTATTTTTTAATTGCAACTTTTACGCAAAAACAAGTTTACTTTATATGCAAATTGTCAAGGTGACACAATGGGTAGCCAGTTTATGACATCATTTATGGAGCTCAATAACTTCCATTAGAGAATTCCACGCCTTGAACAGTGGACATTTATACTTTGACCTTGATTTCCAAATCCATCAGTGAAATGATGCATTTTTGCTTTTAACCTTAAGATACTGGGCATCCACCTTCAGAAAAATTCTTAAGGATTATTTTGTGTTTCCACATAAAATGTGACTAGAATATAATTCAGTGGCTAAATTAGAAACCAAATGAATATTGAACCATAAAAAATGATTCAGTAAAGTTATGCTGGAAGTGAAATTAAAAAATGCGGAAATAAAATTCAAAATTACTATACAAATCTGTCAAATAATTGATATTTGGGACAAAAAAACATATCAGATGGGTACTTCATGTTCCAAAATAAATGAAAAACGTTTTAATAATTACAAACAAGCATTATTTCTAGATTCAGCGGTCAGGTACATCCCTAGTCATTGTTTGAACTGTGAACACTTGATAGAAACCTCAAGGTCAGTTTATTATTTGTGATTTTCTATTGTTGAAAAATCGGCCAAGTCATGACGCTATTGGCCAATTCATCACGCCCACTTTCAAGCTGGTGAATTTTTTAATGCATCTTTAGATTGAGAAAGATGGCATTTATTAACACATGAAACATAAATTTGTTACGTAGCGTCCACTAGATATTAAGGATAATTATAAGTTCAAAATGGTGTCAAATATGGTACTGTACATGATTGGTTAAAAAACAGTGTAAACAGGTTCAAGTCTTCTTGTATGTACTGTTATAATCACTTCTTATGATAGGCAGGGAAAACCATGGGCATATTCTACTACCCCAACCATTGAAGGGGGGGGAGGACAGCAGGTGTGTGCCAGAGGTAGTTGTAGCACAGATTAACCTCTTTATCCCCACATATTTAAAACACCAACCAAACAAACAGATTCAGTTTTAAGCCCAGCCTGTAACAACAGTAATTGATACTGATAGTTTTACAAGTACACGAGCCAGTGTAACTCTCAAAACATTACCCTTAGGACATCATATGTCACTTCAAGTGTCCTTGAAATGGAGCTCTTGGAAAAACAAGTGAGATGAGATTCAACAACACACCAATACCAATGTGTATTGTGTCAGTCAATGAGATAAAAGGTCAAAGTAAAAACAAGGGATTTCACATGTGTTTCTTTCAATATCACAACATCTGCATATTTAGCTAATGTATATGACTATACTGATTAAGTACAAATCAGAAATCATTTTTTGAAATGGTCAATATTTTTTTTATTGATATTAATGGGAATTGTGGCTATTTTCAGTGTTTTCAATGCTTTTAACTTCTTATTTTCTCAGTCATTTTCATGTCGCCACACCATGAATCAAGGCCTTTATGAACCCTGACACCTAGTATTAAGTTCCTTCAATAAAAATCTCATGTTAATACAGCAATGTGCCATTTTCCAATATCTGTCATAGTTAAATATCTTAAAAAAAAAAAAAAAAAAATGTTAAATATCTCAGCATTTGAGGCTTTTAATACTAAAACTTGACATATTGGTATATTCTAGCCAGCTTGAGTATACATACTCACTGTTGTAATAGGAGTGTTCTAAGAAACAGGCTTGCACAAAGTTCTCATTACAGTAGCAAGATCTGAATCCTGATATTACTAGCTTCAATCACAATCACATTCTGCTTTGAAATCCCCAAACTCCTCACTTCCATTAAAAGTCGTATCGTCAAAAGTCATTATGAAGTACCAAGGCATGTCAAACAAAATAATTGAGTGGATGGTGGCTGCCATCAAACAAAGAAAGAATAAAATCAATAACGAATAATTTCTTTTTATGGAGTCAGTAACCTTGGCGATTAATGGTGGACAAATAAGGGTGATTTGAATTACTCTGAATGAGATAAAAATTGCTGTACAAATGATTGACCTATATTTTAGGAAAAGTCTATCATTTTGAGGAAAAAAATGTTACAATGGATGAAAAGCAAATGTTACAATCTATCTGTTTGAGACATTTCCGTGATAAGGTAGGAAGGGTTGAAATTTTATTTGTTCATAATGAGGGTTTGACTGTATTTGAATTGTCAAGTACCGTAGGATAAGTGGGTATACTTTACATTACACAGTAGAGATTTGTTAGTTTTGCCCCACTTTAATTTGTTAGTTAGATGTAGTTTTATGGATCTGTTTCCAGCCAATTGGCTTAAGTCAAGCCAACCACGGTCTTCCAGTTGTAGCTCACTGGCTTGTTTTCTGTACTCCATTGTTCATTCAGAAGATGATGCACAATGGCAGCAGGTTAAATTTTTAGAGTCTTTGGTATGACTCGATGTGGGAACCGAGCCTGGGCCTTATGCATGAGAGGGGGATGCACTACTGCTAGACCAGACATGCTTTAAAGCAGCAATCATAGTTTGTCTTTACAATTTTTTCACAATTTCAGTTCTATGCCACATTTGCACTGAGTTATGTTAAAACTCGCCAAGAAATGACCTCATCATAGGCTAATGTCATAAATAGTTACAGTGTAGCAGAGGTTGTGTATGTCTTTCATCTGTTTGGAATTGTGTCACTCCACAGACAATCAGAAATTTTCAGTCAGCAGTAAAACTAAATTTTTTGTTCTAACCTAAAAGACCTATTTAATGGTCTTTTTGTTTTAAATGTACTGTAGGAGAACAAACAGTTCAGAAGAGAAAAATGACATTTTCCAAAATATACCCCAAGCTCAATGTTGTCAAGACTGTATCAAATATGCCCACTAAAGTATTCATGCTGTGACGCCGCTCCTTGAAAAAGCAACATAGACACCCCAGTTCATCAAAGGTGGTGTGGGGTGTAACTAATATCTGAGCTTGTTACATGATCTATGGGCTCAAATGAACTATGCTTTCATTGTGTTCACACTGCGTGAAAAGCAATTAACACATGCTGACTGACCTGTTAGCTAACTCCAAATGTTACGTAACTTTTTGTGTATTGCAACACATCTTTTACTGTCAATCAATAAATCAGATATGGAACTTGACTTAACCCTTTACCGTTGTGCTCCGATCAGGGCATATTTGCGTGCCTCGGGAGTGGGCGAAAAGCGGACGCAGCACGCCCCGCATCAGCTTCCGTAGGCCATTGACCCCGAGATCTTAAACTATTGTCTCTCCCGTTGTTGTGGCCGAATTTTCGGGTAGCTACTCGCAGTTTCGAGCTCCGCGTGAAACAGTAAAGATGGGTGACAGCCGAGCTCTCTGTATGGGTCCAAAAGGACCCAAACAACGGTAAAGGGTTAATCAGATCTGCATGTAATGGGCTGCTTTTCCTCCCTGAAGTGATAAGAGTTAATCAGGCAGAAATGAAAGATGTAACAAAAAGTAAGAGGGAATGTGTCAACATGTTGAAAATGGTAATGAAGGTTGACATTTGTTAGCAATTTATCTCAGAATAAACTGAAAGAAGATGTAGCCTGAGCCCTTCAATGCACTATAAGTAATTAATCCTCTTTTTGCCATCCCTTATTTCAGAATTTGTTGTTAGCTGGAAATTTAAACCCCACAGTTGCTTGGCTTCTATTGTACCAAAATGGTAATCAAAACTGCTTCTCATTGATGATGAAGCAGCTTATTGGAGTAATGAACTAGGGGTTTAATACCATAATTGGGAACCACACTTTTTCCCTAAAAACTATGGTAGCCATGATATATCTCTTTACAGGCTAATATTCCATAATGAGTTGTGTGTTGAACAAAAGGTTGCTATTCCCTGTCTAACTCTGATTGACGTGATAAGTGTTATCTAAAATGACCTTACATTGAAGGCATCAAAAAGCTTGGTCTCATGTACCCAGGGACACTCCATGTTACCCCATGTTTACAATAAGGCAATATAAAGCAGGTTAACCCCATGTATTCCAATCTGTGTTCACGTACCCCGAGTTAGGCTGATTGCAATTGGGTAGTGCTACCACAGTAATGAGATCAAGTATTTCACACACCAGCCTGAGTTACTTGTAGATTGTTAAAAAATTGGGTTCATAAGTACCATAAATACCTTTTACCTTGATTGGTTACCACAAACACAGTTTTTAAAATGCAGAACTCTGCAGTATATTAGATGGATCAAAATTTAAACATCAACCCCTTAGTAAATTTAACGCACACTCTCACCTCCGTTGAAATATAAGTGACACCATATTACCTTGAGTGCAGGGTATGTGAGACCTGCAGTAAAAATATTGCTATAAAATTAACTGGCAAACCTACCTCCTACAAATTCTTACATGCAGGCCCTGTGGCCCTTTCTATGACATTCTGAAGATGCTATCTCCAACAGATTTTCTTGTCCAGTATACACACATGATTTTCCTAGTACTTGAATGGTCAGGTGGTTCTTCAGGGTGTTCAAGAATTTAGGGTCCAAGGCCCCAGATGGACTGTAGGGTAATTAAGTTGTGTAAAGGTTGATATAGTAATAACCACAAACTTCCATTGTGCCAGTTTTTGATTTAAATTACTACTTGAATTTGGAATTTCAGTTCTTCAAATTTCCTTAGAAAGTCTTTTAATTTTGTGGTAAAAATTATGTGTGAACCCTAGCCAAAGACATGTACTTTGTCACCTCATTTTTCCCACTAAGGGGTGGCAAGATTGGTAATAGGTACTCATTAGAGAATCCACTCCCTTGAAGCTTGGGCAAAGTTATCCTGTCCTTGAAGGTCTTAATTGCTTGTTATGTAACTGACAAAAAGCAACATTGTTGCAGATTACATGGCCCAGTGTGGACCTATTGTTGTCTGCAGTTCTCTATTGTTATAAAATTGGCCAAGTTGTGATGCTATTTGCCAACGTTCAAGGGTTAGAATGTGCTTTTTCATTGAAATCATGACCAGATTCAAGAAAATGTAGAGTAGATCATATTACTCAACATGTACTGAGAATGTTCTGACATCATTTCACCATAAAGGCCAGGTCACACTACAGCGATATTGGATCGGATTTCGCTCCAATTTTTGTCAGTTTTAATTAATATCTCCTCCATCTTTGGTCGAAAGTAACAAAACTTTGCAGGCCTGTGTAGATATATGAATTGTATCACAGCATTACGAAATTTCTGAGTTATACCAATTATTTTGTGACGTCACATCTGTAGACAGTTTTTATCAGATACGCGTAGTCCGATAAAAATTATTTATCGATGTGACATCATGAAATGAGTAGTTAATATTTCATTTCCGTGGTCCTCTCATACCGATCATATATTTACACAGGATGGCAATTTTTTTGTTCTCTCCGACAATGGATGGAGGAAATTTTAACTAAAACTCACAAAAATCGGACAGTAATCTGATCTGATATCGCTGTAGTGTGACCTGGGCATGAAGCTTGTATGCATCATCAGGATGTATGTTTTATGCACACAAGGATAAATTATGCAATGAAGGATTGTGCAATCTGCACAAGAATAACAGACGGGCTGTGTGGTAGGCAAGAAGTAAGAACATGCCAAGGTATTCCACAGAACTGACATTTGGCAGAGTTGGCAATCAATTGGGGAATTATGGCAACGAATTCGGAGATTTGTCCTTCACTGCCAGTTTATTTTACGGACTAATACCAAGGTTGCCTGTATTGGGTATATTTTGGTGCAGATTTTTCTTCAAAACATTCCATTTAGCAGTAATTTATAAATTCATATTCTATGGAGAATTTGCACCTCTTCGAGGTAAATTTTGTCAAGTTCAAGTTTGATAAACATTGTAAATGGAAGGGAAAAAGGTAGGCAAAAGATGACAAGAACTGTGCACCTGATGAGTTGCAGTTAGGTAGAGATACTTGGGCTGTACAACTGTGTGTTCTGTGGGATTAACCTCTCACATAAGTTGGAAGCATTGGAATTGTCTCAGGTGAAGAGAATCTGTTTTTTACTCTTCCTAATTCTAAACCCTCATACTCAGTGCTAATTTTTAGCCCTAGACAAATAGCAGTTGGCTGGAACAAAATAAGTTTCAGTGACTGCTCTTACCCTCCCTTTAACTTACCCAATTGCAAAAATGATCATCTCCTGTGTGATTGATCAACCAAAGTTCCTTATTAGGCTGAGTAGTTATCATGGAGGAAGTACAAGGTATATGTCTGCAACTAATTTGGAGTTGAACTGAACAATATTGGCTTGAATTAGTACTGTTTTGTTGCACTGTAAAGAAAGGCAGTTATGATTTGTCATTTTTTTTACCAAAGAACAGCTGATAAATGATCGATTACATATTTTACAGTAAACACAGTTCAGTAGTTCAGCAATGTTTGATTTTAGTCTCAACATCACATTGTACCTTTGGATACAGTCAAAGTGTACCTAAAGTCAAAAAATTCAAATATATATATAAAAGAACATGAAAAATTAATTCCAACAGTCCGATTCCCATCTGAATAGGACATTCGTGAGCTGAGATATCAAATGTTGAAGTTTATTCATTTAAATTAAAATGGTACATTGCGCAATAATTTGTGATGTCATTCTTGTACTACTCAAATTACAATCTTTGTATTTCTTTGTTTTTCTGAACCTTACCGCACCTTGTACCAAGGTGTGATAGCACTCTTACTCTTATGAGGTGATGTAATTTATAATTAAGCCCTCCTTTTGCAACATGCTATGCAAGCAAACAGGAAGTGTTCAAGGCCATAAAAACATTTTTAATTATAAAGGGAACAAAGCATGTTGTGTGAGTTGTACAACAAGAGGGTCACAAATTATTGCACAATCGACCAATTTGTTTTAAATGAATAAACTTCAACATTTTATATCTCATCTCAGGAGTGTCATATGAAGATAGGAGTTGGACTGTTGGAATTCATTTTTCATGCTCTTAAATATACATTTTTGATTTTTTTTGACTTGAGTTACACTTTAAAGAGAAATATGCAGTCACCCACATGGCAACTTGGATTAGTATAGTAGAGTATTGTGTTTCAATAATGGTTCTTGAGAATCATGTGACCACAGTTTTCCTCTTCTATTGTGAAACTTACTAGGAGTGACATGCTTATAAGAAGGGTTTAAGGTCACAACAGGATTAGGTATGTTAGAGGGGTGCTTATTCTAAGCATTTTGGTGAAATTTGCATTGCAATCGGATATGCGGTTCTCAAGATATGAACAGGGAAAGTTTTCACATTTTCAACAAAAAGTGAACTTGAAGCAAGCACATACGACATCACATCCCCACGTTAATAGGCAGTCTTTTGTTTTTCTTTAAACTTAATTCTGAATTTTCTCCTCAAAAACCCCACATTATTAAAATGTGATTGCATAAGTGGCATGATAATTTTACAAACTTTGCATCCCCCACAGGGAGGTCATACTCCTATTAACTTCAAGGTCAACACAACAGTCTGATAAAACAAAGGGAAACAAAGTATTCCTTGTCAATGTGAGGAAGTGATATAAGCTCTGCTGCCCTCAAACTCACTTTTGAAGGCAAATCTACTGACCTCATTTACTGATATCTCAAGAAATACATGTCCGATTTGAATGGAACTGTCACCACACTGCGTAGATTTTGTTCCTCTTTCCCATACGAAAATTAAATTTTTGCCTAAACTTCCCCTTTAATTGTGTTGCCATGAAATACAATATTTTAAAGGTCTTGATATTTTATGAAAGATGCTTTTGAAAGGAAATAAACTGTGAGATAATAAGATGTTCATAATATGTTGTTTCTAATTAACCATCAATACTTGATGCATAATGGTTATTTGCAAGTAAAAGAAACATTTATTTAGAATTTGAAAGGATCTTTGATACATTTATAAGATATTTATGTGGTCTTAACTGTTTAAGATAGTCTGAAATTGATGCCTGTGAACAATAGAGAATTCTGCCCTTTGAAATTGGACGTAGGTCAACGCCTGGCCGACATGTCATGACTTGGCTGATTTTTCAACAGTAGAAAACCATCGAAAAATATTTGGTCACTGGACCATGTAATCTGCAACGATGTGGCTTTTTGTCAGTTGTTTAACAAGCAAGGACTTCAAAGACAGGATATTAGTTATCCAAGTTACAAGGGAGCAGATTCCTTTATAGGCAAATTATTATTTGCAAATTGACTGAAAAGCTTTGATTATATGAAACATCCTTAACTTTGAAGACAAATGCAATCTGCTACAAAAGTTTCAGTATGTTAGGCATGGTTAGTAACCCTTCTAATAATGGTTGTACACATATTATCCATATGAATTTTACGTAACCACCTTTATTATGGTAACTTACTACCCATGCACATGGCTTTTTAGTGTTAAAGCTATGAAATAGGGAAAAGATATCACTCGATTGTTCGAGGATATATCACTGCTGTAACTGCCTTTGAACATGGGTTGCAGGAAACAGCTTATTCATGACTTTCTTATCATTTGCCATAAAATATTAAAAAAGTGGTTTTCCATATGTATAATAAGTCAAGCATCTTCACTTATGAGTGAAAAGTAGGTCACTACAAGTCAAAAACAACACAAATCTCTAAAATCTTCCTCTGGGGTCAAAAAGCAAAATTTCCTAAGAATTTCCAAGACCTTCATTTGGGGTCACAATAGAGGTAAAGGAAAACTTTCCTCAGATTGGCATACAAGGAATCACTATGCCTTTGGGCCTTAAAGGCCCAGTTCTCTCACCCCAAACAGTACTAATTCTCCTAACCTTCTTACTTAAGCCCTTCCCACCATTGTCTGAAATTCATCCTCATCCAGATGCTATCTCAGTTTATTGCTTCAAGGTGAGTATTGAAAAACTAAATTTATATAATCAAAACACTCTCAGTACTGTTCATGCTCTGTAATATAAGCTTTGGTACTCTGCATTGTTTGAATTAGCTGTCAATCAAAGAGCTGAGCCAATTGAGAATTTTGGTACCCCCGTAGCAAAATTGCAGTTTGGGGTGAGAGGTTTGGCCCTTTAATACCTTGGCCATAAATTACAGAATAGGGCACAGTGGCTTTACGTTGTGTTGACATGCACTGTCCAGTGCATGTAGAATGTGTAGATAATAACCAGTGCATATGCATGTTGTGCAGTCAAAGATCCTGGAATTTTTAAGGTAGGGGGATTACAATGAATTTCAATTTCTCCAAAGAGAGGCCAGTGCAAAGCATTTCAAATCCCAAGATTGCAGGAAATTTCACTTTTTTAAGACAAAATGACTCTGTAGTTTTGTTCCTTCCATGTGCGAGTCCCCTCCTCTCCCTTCTCCACCTAGCTGTAACATGAAAAGTCAAAGCACAACCATGAGTTCAATCATCATCTTACACAATTGCAGTTGAAAGTGTCGACTTATCACAGCAGCTTACAGTCCAAAAGTGTGATGCTGTGCGAAAAGAGTTTCAACTAGGCCTGTCTTGGTATAAAGTGTGCCCCCAATTTCTCTGGTGGACATTTGGTGGTCTCATTAGAGAATTCTGCCCCTTGAACCGTGGACTTTATACTTTTACCTTGATTTTCAAATCCAGCAATGCAGTGTGGTATTTTTCACCATTAACCTTAAGATACTGTGTATCCACTTTCAAAGATTCTTACTATTGATATTTATTTACAGTACAGTGTGACTAGAATGGAATTCAGTGGCTTAATTAGTTACCAAATGAATCTCAAACCATAAAAATCAGTTCAAATTTAATGTAGTTATGCATAAAAATTAAAAAATTCCAGAGCAATCTGTCAGATTATTATCTCATCGCTCCGTGAGGAGGATGAGATATTGTAGTCACTTTGCCTATGGGGCTATATATGGCAATGCCAGCTTAAATCGCAATGGTTACCATGGTAACGGTAAATTTTCCCAGGTTACTAGTCTCGAGGTCTAACCCATGGTGAGGTAGCCCGGGGTGACTGAAGGTCCATGGCTGAGAGAGGGGTCAAAACCTGTCCGTGTGTGTGTGTTGGTGGGTGAGTGTGTGTGTGGGTGTGTGTGTGCGTGTGTGTGTGTGTGTGTGTGTCCAATTTTGTTTTCCTAATATCTTGTAAACGGCTGGGCCGATTTTCTTCAAACTTGGTAAGATGGTACCTCAGGTGGAACAATTGCATTTTTAATACACAACCGGAAGTGAAGGTCAAAGGTTACAGGTCAAAGGTCAAATTTAGTGAAATCACATTTTCTGCTATATTTCCAAAACGAAACGTTCTCCTGACACGAAACTTTACACATATGATGATTGCATCTAGACCTACCAAAATATGTGGTTGCCATAGCAACGGAGGTCAAAGGTCAAGTGGTAGAGTGGAACAAAAAAAATTCCAAGTGATAATTTGTTCGTAAAACAACGTTTTTGTCCCTCAAACTCCTCCTAGTGGGCTGGACCGATTCTTTTCAAAATTGGTAGGTGAGTACCCCAGGGTGGGAACTTGTGTCTCCCAGACCCTGGGAAGAAAAGGTCAAAGGTCACATTTTGCAGAAAAACACTTTTTTTTCGTATTCACTTTAACTCTTAACGGACGCATCCCACAAATCTGAAAGTTTAAGTGTTATAGCCTAGGCATGATACTGTTAGTTGTACCGATATGTGTGGTTGTCATGGCAACCAAGGACATAGTTCACGTTACAGATTGTCAAAGGTTAAAGTGGGCATGACACGGCCACAAAAACTTTTGTGTAGGCTATTGCAAGATTAGATACAGTATTTTACAAATATCATCTCCCACCCCATTACAAACCTGTACAATTCGGCATAAATGATATTCGAAGGAAAACTGCGTTCGAAATCCAATTTCGAAAAATGCCGCAACAGCTCGCCTAACTTTTATGACGCAATTTGCGGCATAAACCCTGCCCTACGGCGCGCATCTAGATGTAGAACTGATGTAACGCTCGGTAAAGTTATCTTATCTTAGCAACCTCATGAAAACGATTACATCACAATACAGAGTCCAACATACAGAGCGAAAAGCGCCGACCATGGTGGGGATTCGGAGCAAATCATTGGCCACTGTGTTCGCGTGTGTACGCGCGCGGGTAAAAATAGTTCTGTTTCTGTGCAAAGAAGACGCAGTTCGGTTGCTATAAAGAACAGCTATGAATATGTATGAGCAGACCACACTTAAGTGCGTCCCCACTACGAGGGCGTCTTTACTGTATGAGCTGTTTGATGAAGATGCTATTGCGAATACTAAACAGTCACCGCGCAATGCACAATTCACAATGTACGCTCACTGCTATCGGAGCACCGGTGTTTGCAATTATGTTTGCGCTAACACGCGTTACCATGCACATGATTCGATGATTGTGAGCTCTCTGGTACAGTGTTGCTAACCAATGCCTCCAATGACTTCACCATTTTGAGACACGTTCACATACGTTTTTTCGCTTTCGAATTTCAAATGGTCTGCGAGTCTGGCCTGTAATTGGGAATTCAAAACGTTGTATTTCGGTATTTATGGACATAATTTATTAGGGAAATCATTCACTTTATGTCAAGGTGTACCCAAAGAACAGTTACCTAGGAACTTACTTTGGCCGTGTCATCCCCACTTTAATGTTTTGTAACTAGCCTATTTTTCATCAATTAATATAAATAAGCTAGACTCCTAGGTTAGTACTTCGTAGTAACAGTCTCAAATTCTTTTTTTACTAGCTTGTATGCTGCAGTGAGATTTTTAAGTTCCTACTCGCACTTCACTCTGATGGCCCTTATATCTAGAGTGTTCTCATATGGTGTATGCAGACAGTTGTTTTCACTCCAAAGTTGCTGTAACTGTTAGGCCTAGTAGTATGAAAGTTGAAGTCAAACCTAGGGCTGGACTTGAAATCTCAAGCTGGTTAACAGTATGTAGGCTAGGTCTGGGGCTAAACGTACGCCATTCATACGCTTGAGTTATAACCCAAGATATGAAACTGTGGGTGACTAACATTAGGTTAGGAATAGGGCCTCTATCTTACATATTTGTGCCCTTAAAACTTGGCGGTTCTGGAGCATCGCCAAAAAAAAAAAACGTACGTGACAATTTCCTTGCCACGGGCAATCCTTGCTTGGATTGTCACAGGCCAGTACGCAGAAAAGGTTTGTGCGTCGCCCGGAAATCTTCTAACGCCACACGTTCAACATCGCGCACACGCCCAGTTTTTTAATTGAGACGCACTTGATGTGCATATCAGCTCGACACACATGAAGTTTGCCATCGCGTCAAAATGGAGAATACGCCCAGCTAGCGAGTGAATAATAACAATTACGCACTTGTCTAAAGCGTCCCCAAAAGCGTCTTACTTTTATTATCGTTGCCATATCTAATCGTATCAGTTTAGTGTTACAGCCAAGCTCGTTGTTTTTTTTTCATAGTTTTGCAAGGAGATAACAGAATCTTAAAAAATTAATTTGTTCCAAAATCTTAGATAGGCCTACTGGATTAAAAGGGCAAGCATTACAAAGATTGGGTAGCCTATCTCTCCAGTTCTTATATAATCCAGTGTCAGAATTTAAATATCCAAATGATGTTTTTTTGAATAAGGTGTGCCTGTTCAAGAACTTGATTTGTCTGTGCCATATTCTTTCCCCTTGCTATCTTACGAAAAAAAACTTCCGTCCCCTGGAACTAAAAAAAATCGCTTCCCTTGGACTTCAAGATTGTGGCATGGAGTTTTAGAAGGTAATATTTGTCAATGACATTCTACTGTAGCATAAAATTCAGCACAGATAAAACTTCTAGCTCATACATAGTTCAAGTTCTGTAACCAACTTGCGCACATGTTAGCGATGAGATATGCAACTCCGTGGATTGCCCTCTTGTTTATATTTGTGACAAAAAACATATCAAATAGGTACTTCATGTTCCAAAATTAACAAAAAATGTGTTATTACAAACAGATATTATTTCTTGGTATTTTCAGCAGTAAGTTATGCCCCTTGTCATTGTTTGGGGTATAAACAACATAGAAATCCTCAGCAATCAGTTAACTTCAATAGGTCTGATGTAATTGACTGTAGGTTTGCCAATTTTAATGTAAATTTTTAAGGCACTTACTGGCAAGCCGTCTCAAATGGTTGATAGTGGCGAGCTAGGGTTTCCTGTGAAACCTAAGGTTCGGGAGACAGAAATTGCATTGCAGCATATGGAAGAAGCGTTAACATGTTTAATGTGTGATCGTTAGGTCATTAAATTTCACAAGAGTGAAGGTCTGTGAGATGGAAAGTGAAATAAGGTCCGCAAGACTCCTGGTGTTGACTCCTGGGACCAAACCAGGATCCAATGGAGGCAGGTTCCTCATAATCTGGGAAAGAACCTCAGAAAGCTGCTTTAAGAAAGTGGTCATGAGGGATGCGGTATCGCTGCCCAGAGACTTCCTCTGCCTCTTTGTGTCATCTGGGGTCACCAGGGGTCAAAGTGTGAAAATCTTATTAGCACGATATTTCAAGATAGGGAACATGGATAGATTTCATATTTGGTATGTGGATGTGGTATGGTCAGAAGATGGTTCATATTGTTTTCGGTGGAGGTCAAAGGTCATCTGGGGTCACCGGGGGTCAAAGTCTGAAAATCTTGTCAACACAATATCTGAAGGGAGGAAACTTGGATAGATTTCATATTTAGTTTGTGGATGCATTTTGGTCAGAAGATGGTCCCTATTGTTTTTGGTGGAGGTCAAAGGTCATCTGGGGTCACCAGGGGTCAAAGTGTGAAAATCTTATTAGCACGATATTTCAAGATAGGGAACATGGATAGATTTTACATTTGGTATGTGGGTGTGTTATGGTCAGAAGATGGTACCTCTTGTTTTCGGTGGAGGTCAAAGGTCATCTGGGGTCACCGGGGGTCAAAGTCTGAAAATCTTGTCAACACAATATCTCAAGGGAGGAAACTTGGATAGATTTCATATTTGGTTTGGTGATGCATTATAGTCAGAGGATGGTCCTTAATGGTTTTGGTGAAGGTCAAAGGTCATCTGGGGTCACCGGCGGTCAAAGTGTGAAAATCTTGTTAGCACGATATTTCAAGATAGGGAACTTGGATAGATTTCATATTTGATATGTGGATGTGTTATTGTCTGAACATGGTTCATATTGTTTTTGGTGGCAGTCAAAGGTCATCTGGGGTCACTGGGAGTCAAAGTCTGAAAATCTTGTCAACACAATATCTCAAGGGAGGAAACTTGAATAGATCTCATATTTGGTTTGTGGATGCATTATAGTCAGAGGATGGTCCCTATTGGTTTTGGTAAAGGTTAAAGGTCATCTGGGGTCACCGGGGGGACAACAATATCACAAGGCAGGGAACTTGGATAGTTTTTATATTTGGAATGTGAATGGGTTAAAGTTAGGAGATGGTCCCTACAGAGATGCCAAGTATCTTGATTTAGGTCAAGTAAAATTTTACCATTTCCACCCTTGATTCCGCAATAACGAATATCCTCCAAAAATTGCTCTTTTCACATGTTAAGGATCTTTGTTGAAATCTCAAAGTGTCTAGCTCCCTAAACTGAAAAGTTTAGGCCAAAATTGTATGGTTTGATTGAGCAAGTGGGCTTGTACTTTCTGCCTAGGCTTAACGTAGGCCTACTGTAAGTTAGGCCTAGCCAATGCTACATCTTTCCCAAAGCAGAATCGAGTACTGAAGAGGATCCAACAAAAATCCACTTGGCCAAGCACATCAAAAATATTTAAAAGGCATTGGTAAAAAACCCTTATACAACAATCTGCAGTACTTTTGTGAGCTTTAGGTGTAAAGTTTTTCCCTGCAATGTAATTTTCTTCAACATGTCTAATGTCTTGGCACTTTTGCCATTGCCTAATGTATAGCATATATGTACATTTTGAACCTATTCTACACATGTATGTTTCTGTGTAATATCCTTAGGCTAGCCTAGTGGGAAATTTAGCTTTCCTACCAATATTTTATTTGTTCTAGAACATGACATTAAGCATGCAGCAGCATATTTTAGTAGCAGGGTGGTATCTGCAGCGGGGGAAAACTTATGAAATTCTGCCATATATATTAGTGTTATGAGAAGCTGTTCATAAGTCCTCCCATATATATATGTGTTACGAAGTGTCATTACAAAATAATGTCTCGACTCTACAGTATTTATGGGGTTGGTTCAAACCTCTGCACTGAAATCTAACCCTCCTCAAAGTCTTATAAGTAGTATTAAACCTTTCAGCTGGAAAGGATGGGGAGAGGGTCCTTAGTTTACAGTGTTGTGAACTCTCAAGACTTTTTGCAGGTAATTAAACAAAACCATCATTATGTCATTTCTTAATTGTACCATGGTGTTTTAGGGTTGCCCTAGCATGAGAGGGGTCCACTTTTAAAGAAGGTTTGCATGATTCGTATTTTTCATTTCTTGAAGTCAGCCCGAAGCCTTTTGAAATTGCAATGTGTAGAGGTTAAAGGTTTTGTAGGGTCACTGGTGGTCAAAATGTGAATGACAACCTTGTTTAATACAGTAGGTGTGTCATCTTAAAGTGGGAGAATTAAGTAGATTTCACGTGTGGTTTGTGAATGCTTATGGTAAGAAGATGATCCCTATTTTTGGTGGGGGGGACAAAGGTCATGTGGGAAAACAAAATTATTTTTTGAACATGTTAGTATAACATATGAATGAGAAGATAATGGTACATGATGGGATTATTTGAAACGAAACATTTGTGTATCATCGAAACCTCAATGCAGTTTTGCATTCTGGTTTAAATTTAATATCAGTCAAAGAGCAGCTGTGCCAATTGCATTCTGTGCACAACTGCTCAAATTATAGTTTGGGTGGCTAATTAATTCCTTGAAATTCTTTCAAATTGCTGCTTGGCTATGTGCATTTTTGGTATACATAATTATGCACTTTATCAATTGTTAAAATTACCATCTGACCTGTAGGAGAAGATGGTCAATTGTCTTAGGATCATTACAAAATTTTGTATCTTTTACACCCCTTGTCAAGCCATCCAACCAACTCAATACTTTGTAGACCTTAGGCCGTGTTCCCACTTGATCCCCCGATGCTGATCGACCCAAGCTTAGTCAGTCAGGTTTGTGCCCAACCGCAAGAGTGTTCCCATTTGATTTCCTGCACGAGATCTGAATTGCCTCCTCTGGTTCAAGTACCGGAAATTGTCTCATTGAAATTATGTACCCAGATCAGGTGTGTTTACACAAGTTTGTGTGGTGTAAGGAGCTTCGCTGTGGAAGTACATCATTGATCTCGGGTCACCTTGATCCCCCGGTGTGTTCCCACTTGTTTTCTTGATGGCCGGCGTTGGGTCTGATCCTCCCCGAAGGGGCGATCAAGCTCTCGGGATCTGATCCGGGGAACGAGAGCGTTCCCACTTACAAATTAATCCCCTGGTCAGATCCGGATCTGATCACTATAGCTGCTCGTACTCAAGTGGGAACACACTCTTAGTTGCATGTTTCAATCCTGTTAAATATGACAGAACTGTACCACACTGATAAATAGTTTCCTTTGATGTAACAGGTACAGGGTCATCAAGTGGCAGCATGCATGGTTTATTCCTACAGCTGTGCACCAATGTGCTTCTCAACCCCAAATGTTACATAACTTTTTGTGGTCTGTTCTGACTGCTGTATACCAATGTGCTTCATTATAAAGGGTTGGACAGCATCCGCTCAATAAAGGTTGGTTTTCTCTGGTTTACTCCAGCATTCCTCCCATGTGGCCTAGGCTTGCCACTTAAATCAGTTGCCCAGCTGAATGATTGGGTTGCTCACCTGACTGAAGCACCTTCAGGTGGACCTGCAACGAGATGACTTTGCCTTTGCTTTATGCAGAAGTTGGAAGACTTTGATGCACCCCTGCATCACAACTTGTATGGGACATGACCCAGATGTGACCAGTGGCATAGCCACGGGGAAGGGGAAGTTTGGGGGGTTAGACTCCCCCATGACTCAACCTTGCAATGCAAAAAACACCTATTAAAAATGGTGGTGTTTTTCTCTCTATCCTTAGACTTTTCCCTCATGTTGTGCCCCGAACCCCCCTCCCCCATTACATAATCCTGGCTATGCACCTGGATGTGACTCACCATTGTCTGGGCATCATAGAGTGTGTTTTACAATGGATAAGTGCTTTCGGCTAAAATATATTATTATGTAGTTAGCAGTTGAGTGCATACTCCATTTGAATGACACACCAGCTGATTTTATAGCAACCCAGACAAAACACAACATATGGAGATTAAGTGGTAACATTAAAAATAATTATATAAATAGTGACTCTTAGAATTCTGTGTGACCATTGTAACATTTTCTGATCAAAGTGATCATTAACCATTTAGGAAGGAAAGTGCATATAATTTGTATGACTTGTACGTGCCGTTGAAAAGTTCATCTTGATTACGTGTTAGTGTCTGGTATGTTTCATGAGCGTGATGACTTTGTTTTTGAAATAATGACTGTTTTTTCGTGAACGTGCAATTTGTAAGAGACTTGTTGATCTTGAAAACACCAAATGTGGATGTGTTTTCATTAATCGAGTGAATGCAGTATTTGCTCAAAGAGGCATGAGCAAATGATTTGTGTTGATTGAGAATCTGTCTGTGACTAAGTATATTGGCAGAGAGAATTGAAGATAATTATGTAGCAGCAAATTGAAAAGTCAAAAGAGGAAAAGGACCTAAAAGGAACTTCAGAGAAATAATTATACGAACAGTATAAAGAAATCATATGCCTGTTGCAAGCTTCGCCTTCAAAATCACTGACATGTTCAGGTCGTGGGTCAGTTTGCCAGTGTGCATTTTAATTAAAGTTACTTACATTGATGACAAAATAAATATTTGATGAGAGAATGCCAAACCACTTGTGACCACATGAAATCTTTTTCTCCAGATTTCAAGTTCTAAATGTTTTTAGACAAATTAACACTACCAGGAATCAAGGATTAATGATAAGAGTTTTGAATAATCTACGTATTTGGAAAGTTGCAAAGATTTGATCTGATGCATAAGAATTTCTAAATGGGACTGAATGTGGAATTTGAACATATGGGAAGAACAACAGAAATGACTGTCAGATTCAGAAAATATTAAAGTGCAAAAATTAGTGATAGCAACTCTCAGAGGCATTCTGTGCCAAATGGTTGTGCAAAGTATTGGAGGGATGGGGACATATGAACTCAACAAAGATGGTTTAAAGAATACAATGGATTCAACATGATTGCCTTTTAATATGACAGAATACAAAATTTGGCAAATTCTTCGTATGTCAAAACTTGTCATCTTAAATTTTTATCAACATCAATTAGGTGCTCATTCAAGTGAATTTGTCAGTAGCCTTTAAGGTTGACTTCGATAGCAATTTAGTAGATTAAACTGAAAGGTGATCTTATCCTCCAGTACACAACAAGTACATTGATCCCTAGTGTGCAAGCACTTATTCAGAATTTATTTTATTAAGGGATATAATCCTTTCACCCCGCACTACAATTATTGTACATTACATAAACATTTCTTTAAAAGATTCTTATACCCTTTGTTTTCCACAATATCAGCAGATATTACTACACTCACTTAAATGGGTCAAATTTTTTTGACTGTAGGTAAGTGGAAGAATATCAGGTTACTTATAAAGGCAAGTCATGTTGAAACTTTGTTATAGTAAGTAAAGCAGCCAGAATGTCAAGAAATTTGTAAGCAATTGATAGGCTTTGTAACTGCATTGTGTAAGGGGAGAGTCATTTATCTAAAAAGCCAGCTGGGCAGTTGGGCACAGGAAATACATAAGTGAATTGCATTGCCAATAACTGCCAGTTAGATAAATGATTCTGCCCTTACCGTAACACCACCGTGGTTAGTGGCAGTACTAAGTATGTTATGTAATTTGTAACAAATAGATTGGCTATTCACAGTTGATGTGTTGAAAAAACGGACTTCCTGTACATGGACAGAGCATACTGCATGGTACTTTGTCGCTACTGTCGTGTGAGAAAAAGCCCACCAAGATGGCTGTCTGATATTTTTTTGTGTGAAAGTTTGGACTTGTTCAAGTATGTTACAATATTTTCAGTGCAAGAAAGTTGAAATATTTTTTAAAAATGGCAAGTTACATACGGTCAAAATCCCTTCACGTATTGCAGGAATATGATATTTTCCCCCTTTCAAGGTTAACTTTTGCTTAAAATGTTACAGTCGTCCTTGAATCAGATGATTTAAAGCTTCACGGTGGCCATCTTGATGTGCCTTTTGTGTCCCAGTCGGTGGCGACCAGCTACAGATAGGACGTACACGTTACATGCTATGTCCATTTATATAAGTCCATGGTTGAAAGATGCTATCACAGTGATTATCATGCATGAGGACTTTGCTGGCATTAAAAAGACTGAATAGACAAGTTGCAGGGATTCTGCTGGAAAGACAAGAAAGGGGGATGGGATTAATTACTGTAAAACCTAATCTTAAGTGGGTTAAGGAGACAAAAGTTTCATCAAGACCCCTTTTGTGCAATTTGAAGGGTTTCATAGTCCGTTTTTTAAGTAATTAAAACATTACTGCAAAAGTGTCTTTTTTGAGTAAGACACCAAGATAATGACAATTTTTTCATTTTGGGGGGAAATAAAAAGGGGGATTCATTACGGGATATTAGCCTTTAAGGAGATCCGTCATGGCTACCACAGTTTTTAGGGAAAAACTGCGGTTCCCAATTATAGTACCTGACCACTGGTTCATTACTCCAATTAGCTGCTTCAAGGAGCAGCGGATTTGATTACCATTCTGGTACAATAGAAGCCCAACAACTTTGGGGTTCAAATAACAACTTACAACAAATCCTGAAATAAGTGCTGACAAAAAGGGAGTCAAATTCTAAGATAAATGCTGTCAAATGTCAACCTTCATGGTCATTTTCAAATGCTTAAATGGGCATTTAATTAGTTCTGAGAACAGTTCCTGATGAGATTGTTCTAAGGGTATTTTTTCTGACATATGTACCCACCCTTTTCTGAATGGGGGGAGGGAGAAAAGTCCTTCTTACCCCTTCTGGCGGAAAGACTGAATTGCATATACACTGGTGTTGGCTTTAGAACAAATTGGGTGGTTCATTATGAATCTTGTAAAGGAATGCTTATGTCATGCAGTAGTCTGTAGAAATTTTCAATTGGCACAGGGCTCTTTGATTCACTGCAGCTAGTTCAAAAAATGCAAAGAACCAAAATTGTATACACAGCATGTAGTGTACTCATTGACAGTGTTTGAGTGTTTATATTACACAATATCGGGGTCTGGGTAGTTATGTATACTTACCCTAACTGAGGTTCTGTCTGGGTGAAGATGAATTTTTGACATTTTTGGAGGAAAGTCATAAGGTTAGGAGCTAGAACTTGTGGTAAGATACTGGTCTTTAATATGTATGAAAACCAAACTCGGGTTCTATTGTACCTGAATGGTCATCAAAGCTGAATGCTACTCATTAAAGCAACTAATTTGTTGTAATAAACCAGTGGTTGGTACTTGATAACTTGCAAACTGCAGTAAAAATTGCAGACCTGTAGCATATAACAAACTTCAGTGAATTCAAAAGTTTTCCTCCTGAATGCAGTTGTCAACACGATTGGTTCATGAAGACTACACTTATTCAGTGCACTCTGTTTCTTTACAAACTGCATTTCCTATTTTTGTGAACATAGGGTACTCTCTTAAATCAATAGATTTCAAATTACTCTTTAGAGTTACAGTAAGTCTACAAGAATGGAATATGTGTCCAATGGAATGTCCAATTGGTCACTAATTCCACTTCTTAGATTTAAACTGCAATATTTTAAATCTTATGATTTAAGAGAGTACTTAGTTGTTACATGCAAGTATTTTGTCTTAATATCCCAGTGTCTCCCTTCAAGTGACTTTTAACATTTTACAGTTTGTGTTCAGAAGCTGAGTTGAATGCAGAAATAGCCTACAGGTTTTACTCAAAACATTAGTTGTGACTTTCAAGTTCTACTTTTCCTACTGTACATTAACATTAATTACTTAACAGTACTTGTGGGACTTGTAGATTAAGGTCAAGGGTCATCCTCAGCTTTTTTCCTGGCTTTGCCTTTATCAGTGCATTTTTGTGGAAACATTTGGCAGAACAAGTTAAGTGCATCTAAGCAGGGTTGTGATGAAGTTTTCAACCCCATTAGCTGTGTTTGATGATCATCCCCACATAAAAAAGCCTTATTCGGCTGTGATGTGTTAAAGAAGTATATGTCTGCCTACAATATATTTGTGTACAAAGGGCCCTAACAGGATTTAGATGTAATGATTGTGTTTTGAGCATGCATTAAATACACATAACAATGTTTTCTGCCCACAAGAAATATCACTTGAGTACTGCTGTTTCCCCCCCCCCCCCCCCAAAAAAAAATAAATAAATTATACATCTATTAAATCTAGTTTGAAATATTGAATGCTGTACCGCACAAATGGTTTTTTAAATAACTACCAGTTGCCTTCAGAGTATATGAGAGACTAAAAGATTACAAGAAAAATTCATATACTGTATAGATATTTGAAAATTGTAGATGTCATTTATACTGGCAAAGCCTCAGTAGGGCAGCAGTGTTTGTTGTTAATAATCTTAAGCACGCTGTAGTTAACCCGCTAAAAAGCTGTTACTACAGCCACTGGAGCTTCCATGAGGCAGCTGCAGCATAGCTGAGGAAGTACATGGCCTATTGACAATCTTACAACCAGCCTTTATATCCAGGGCTCAAAAAATAGGGTGCCAGAGTGGCCCTAGAACATCTTGTCTAATGGCTTGGGCAACAAAAATTAATGAATTGCACAGCAGAAGATGCCCGACTGGGCAACTCAAGTGCAACTCATTGTACTGCACCTCGCAGTGTTTGCTACAGTGATTGTTACTTTCATGCTATGGGCGAACAATGTTATTAAATAACAAAGCATATTACAACAATTTTCTAATTTTTCTTTATCTTTTGATATTTTCTTTATTTGGGCAACAATAAAGCTGTATTGGGCAACCAATTCTACTAATTTAAAAAAAAATGGGCTGCCCAAAAGGGCAATGAGACAATAGAAAATTTTTTCAAGCCCTGCTGTCATATTCTTAGACACCTTTTCAAAGTAGCAAAGCTGCTCCCTTAGCCAAGCTTTATCAGCTGCAGTCATGGTTTGTCTCTTAACATATTCCTGGAGTAGACTAGCTTAACTCTATTGCAACCTATGACTTTCCAACAAAGAAATCTACCTCAACCAGAAATTAAACTATGATGCATCTGACAGCTAATTTGGAGTAATTTCTGTGCAGGAATTAATTTTGCAAGTGGCAACAATTCCGTAGTCACGTGGGGTGATTTTGCAAAATTGGAAAAATTGTGATATCATTGAAATAACCCTGTCCTCATTTGACCTAAAGTTGAAAAGCATAAGTCCCTGCATTTAAGAGGGAATTCCTTCCTAAAGTATTTTTTCCCTCTCTGGTCATATAAATGGTAATGATGCCAACAGCTAGATGAGAGCATAACTGATTTACATTTTTTACATATCAAACTGAGATAATAAAACACAAACATCAATAACAGTGTATATGCCAATATAAGTCTCTTTCTGGGGAGACAAATTGCTTGCTTATTGCTTTAATATATCACTATAATCAAATGTACAATAAATATGCAAGGCTACTTCAAGAAATTTTCAAACTTATTGCCTAGAAATATATATTTTTATGGTTGTATTACGGTACATGCATACTGATATGGAGCAGTCATAATACAACTGATCAGTAGCTGTTTTGATTGAAGCTAGGCTGGGATGTGAGTCATTTTACAATGATAATAATGGTGCAGACATTTTAAACACTGTGATTGAATATACAGAAAGTTACGGATTACCTTCCCAGCTTTTCATAATTACCCCAGTATTAAGGCCTATATGATTTTTGTTTCTTTTAATCATGATGATGAAACATTCCCTCTTACTTTTTGTTACATTCTTCCTCTCTGCATGATTAACTCTTATCGCTTAAGGGAGGAAAAGAAGCCCACTACATGCAGACTTGATTAAGTCAAGTTTCATATCTCATTTATTGATTGACAGTGAAAAGATGTGTTTCAGTACACAAAAAGTTACGTAACATTGGGGTTAGCTAACAGGTCAGTCAGCATGTGTTCATTGCTATTCACGCAGTGTGAACACAATGAAAGCATAGCTCAATTGAGGTGACAGATTACGTAACAAACTCAGATATTAGTTACACCCCACACTGCCTTTGATGTACTGGGGTGTCTATGTTGCTATGTCACAGCATGCTCCTGACTTCTACTACTTTTACTTTGTTTTAAGTGAATTCATTTGTAAACACTGTAATGAAAATGTTTAATAGATCAGCTCCAAACCCCCCATCCTTGAATAACAAGAGTACAAGTTTCCCAAATAATGGAAGTAAAAAAATATATAGCAGTGAATATTGGCACAGCCAAGGGGGCTTTTGTCTGGGGGAACCCTCCTCCATGGCCCAAACTTGTAAAAATAAAATAATGATAAAACCCCCAATATGTAGGGAAAAACATGCTGACATGATTTCCACTAGTACCTTTCAGCCCATTTGTGCCTTCATACACTTAGTCCAAGTTGGTGGAGCGTGCACCTGAATGATCTGAGTTTGTTATGGAGTTAGATGGTTGAATTGTCACAGGCAATACACCAAAATTTACAACATACTTCAGTTTGTAGCAATAATAGACAAACTACTGTACACACGTGCTTGTGTGCAGTACTGTATGGGGACGTAGCCAGAGTCGTAGGAAGTGACTGCTCCCCCTTTCAGTGTCAATTTTTGATTCCTTGCAGTAGGACAAGGAATCTATGCGATTGTGATGTGCGTGTGTATGTGTGTGTGTGCGTGTGCGTGTATGTATGTGATGCTTTGCTTGTAAACACGATATCTCAAGAAGGGTAAGTGTGACTAACCTCATATTTGGTGTGTGGATTGGTCATATTGAGTAGGTGATCCCTATTGTTTTTGGCGGAGATCAATGGTCATTTGGGGTCACGAGAGGTCAAAAGGTCAAAACCTTGTAAACACGATATCTTGAGAACGGTACATGTGACTGTGCTCATATTTGGTGTGTGGGTTGGTCATATTGAATAGATGATCCCTATCAATTTTTGTGGAGGTCAAAGGTCATTTGGGGTCATGAGAGGTCAATAGGTAAATTCCTTAGAAATTGATTGTAAACATGGTATCTCAAGAAGAGTAAGTGTGACTAATCTCATATTTGGTGTGTGCATTGGGCATATTGAGTTGATGATCCCTATCGTTTTTGGTGGAGATCAAAGGTCATTTGGGGTCACGAGAGGTCAAAAGGTCAAAACCTTGTAAACACGATATCTCGAGAATGGTACATGTGATTATGCTCATGTGGTGTACAGGTTGGTCATATTGAGTAGATGATCCCTATTGTTTTTTGGTGGAGGTCAAAGGTCATTTGGGGTCACGAGAGGTCAGTAGGTAAATTCCTTACAAATTGCCTGTAAACACGCAGTGTTGAGCCGATAACCGATAGGTATTATTGGTATCGGCAGATAATGGCGTTATCGGTAAGATATTGGTATCGGCACAAATGAAGGCTGTCTCCGATAATGGCAACCGATAACAAGTATTTTATCATTTCAACAGTAAAGAGCTAAAAGTACTTGAAACGCACTTAAATAAAATATGGATCATTGTGTTGAACATAAAGTATTCAACAAATTCATTGCAGTGAACGTACACAAACTAGATCAACTACGCTGCAAGCCCGCAGTTCCTAGTCTATAGAATATTTAGCGCAATCCCCATGGGCGTCCACAGAAAAAAGTCAGGGGGGGCAAAATTTCTAGACGGGGGCAAAACCCCTGAGCCATCATGAATTGACATGAAATGTGCGAAAATTTCAGCCCAAAATGCCTCCCAGATCGCCGGAAATGGTATTTCCAAAGTCTATTTTTGGCATAGAAACTTGGAAAAAAAGTTTTGTTCGGGTTTTTGCTTTGATTTTTATACGTTTTTTCAAATTTTTGATTTTTCAGGGGCAAAAGCCCCCTTGCCCTTACCTGCGGATGCCCATGGCAATCCCGATGTTTTTCAGTTTGGAAGCAGTTCGTAACAAACAACGCTTGCTTGTTGTGTTCTTTCAACAATTAACGTACACACCCATAGCAGAGTGCAGGCACCGTAATGTGTAATCTATAGTCAATTCGCTATACAAATCTGTTGTCCGTTTACGCAAGTCAAATTCTTCCGAATCCCGCGACAAATCTCAATGGAGTTTCACTGTGTGAATTTCCCTAGTTCAGTAACAGTATTAACTCAATGGGGATTTCCACCACTGTGTACAGCAGAGCGGCATGCTCAATGTTCACGATCGCAAACTTTCGATTGAAAGAGCTAACTCAAGAGACCAATGCCTGAGACAAAATGCACGATCTCATGAAGTATCTTATCCGCTTTTTACGTGTGTAGAAACGGGCACAGACAAACAAATGAAAAAACCCATACCGGACCGGATGAAGACATAAACTGTGAACTGTCTTAACCAGCGAACGATCAGCGCTGTGTAAGGGAGTCTTATCATTATCAGCAGTATCCATGTACAAACACATTCTCTATACTGTAGTGTGTATGTATATGCTGAGAACACATGTGGTATAATGTAGGTATGTATGCCGCTCACAAGTTTTTTTTCGTAGTAAAGCTTGGGGAATTACACTGTACAGTCCATACACATACCTATAAATTGGCATACTGTACTTGCGGCACGACATATATGTTGTGGTATGCTGGGTTTTCCAATCCGCACATGTTTCCGATTCTTTTTCATGTTCCCCACGCACAAAAAAAAAAACGTTACAGTCTGGCTGTAGGTGACGAAATGTGTTTGTTAGGAACGGGGTTTCTTGGCTGGCGCGTGTTTTACACCAAATACATCGTGATTGATTGCTTAAAACACTTCGTCAGAAACACGGAAAATTTTTCAGGTAGACAAAGTAACGGAAACATGAAGACTTAGTTCAAAATAAGTTTAAGGTGCACTAGTGATAAAATTATAACTTTTCAATGATAAGAAAACATGTGATTAGGGAAGATGTCTTTTTTGGGTATCGGTATCGGGCCGATATTAACTTTGAGTTATCTGTTATCAGCAAGTACCGATATCTCTGTTATCGGCTCAACACTATAAACACGGTATCTCAAGAAGAGTAAGTGTGACTAATCTCATATTTGGTGTGTGGGTTGGTCATATTGAGTAGATGATCCCTATCAATTTTCGTGGAGGTCAAAGGTCATTTGGGGTCACAAGAGGTCAAATGGTCAAAACCTCATAAACAGGATATCTCCAGAACAGTACATGTAACTATGCTCATATTTGGTATGTGGGTCGGTCATATTGAGTAGATGATTCCTATTGTTTTTGGTGGAGGTTAAAGGTCATTTGGGGTCACGAAAGGTCAAAAGGTCAAAACTTAGTAAACACGGTATCTCGAGAACGGTACATGTGACTATGCTCATATTTGGGTGTGTGGGTTGGTTGTATTGAGTAGATGATCCCTATCGATTTTCGTGGAGGTCAAAGGTCATTTGGGGTCACAAGAGGTCAAAAGGTCAAAACTTTGTAAACCCAATATCTCAAGAACGGTACAGGTGACTGTGCTCATATTTAGAGTGTGGATTGGTCATATTGAGTAGATGATCCCTATTGATTTTCCCAAAGGTCAAAGTTCATTTGTCAGCATGTTCAAAGCCTGACAAGCTTTCCTGCACAATCTTTGAAGAAAGGCCACTTGTAGGGTCCTGTAACTTTTCATGTAGATAGCACATAGTGAATACATGGTCCCAGAAGTTTTTGGTGGAGGTCAAATGTTATTTGGGTTCACAACGGGGAAGAGGGATCTCAATGTAGGAAGATTGGATGCCTTGCATGTGTACTTTGTGGGCACATTATGTAGCCCTGATAATTAAAAAACATTGCAAAGCAATGTCAATGTGAAAAAAGGCCTTACATCAGCGGCAAGGAATCATGAAGCCTTTTGGCTTTCTGGTTTTTCCCAGGGTGAAATTTTTAGGATGTTCTTAATTCAAACAGGAAAACTTCTGTTGATAAGATATGAAAATGATGAAACTGGCAAAACTTTGAACCAGATTTCATATAGGGACCTTTTATTTTAAAGAAAATACTGAAAGGGGGGCCTTAAGAGGGGTCACCCTTCATGTGAAATCCATTAATTCCCTTCCTTTGATTTTGGCAGTTTTCATCTGGCAAAGAGTATAGTATAGAAGGTCACACCATTTTAAAGGAGTGGATGTGGATCATCTGTATGACTTAAATACCTGTATATTACTTAAATATATATGGTTGCAGTGTGAAAACAAGTTTTGTTGGTCATAATCCTCTTACCTGTAGAAAAATGCAAGCTTAATGTCAGATATGTCCTGCGCAGTGTTATTATTAGTGTGACAATTCCAGATTCCCTAAATAGATTGATAAAATTTCCTCAGGAATTTTTATTTTTTTTAAGTATTGGATAGAGACATAATCTCATTTTTAAAGTTATAGTACAAAAAAAACAAATGCAGTGGGCAGTATTTCAAAATAGTGGAAGGCCAATCCCCTGCTATTGCTCTCCCTACGACAGGAGAAGTCCCAAAGATGGCTTCAGGACTTGCCTGATGAGTGGTCAAGGATGGAGAAGGGGGGATGAAGGATGTAAGTCAAATTTTTGGCTCTTATTTACAAAATTTTTAAAATATGGAAAATATTTTGCCAAAAAAGATTTAAAAAATCCAAGTTTTTATAGACCATTTTAGAAGAATTATTGATTTTATTGAGGTTAAGACCAGTTAGTACAAAGTTTTGGGTCCTTTAAAAGCATCTACCATTCCCTGTAAGGAAACTCAAGCAGATTGTCAGCAGCTGTGGTACTCATTGGTCCCTCAAAACATAATGAAATTCCCCCAAGTGTTACCAGCTTTTCCAGTGGAGTGACATTATCCTCACATTCCCACGCCCTCTGGCACCATGTATCTTCATAGAAGCCATTTTTATTAAGTCCCTTGTTTATGTTCTAAAAGCAAATAACACCACTACGTTTCATGAAATATTTCTCTTGATCATGTTCCCACATCATGACACTCTCTTCATGATCTGGGGGGTTTCCCCCATAGCTGGTCCTTACACTCTTCCAAAGAAATAGTGGAATGCCCTCCTCTTTCCTTCTCCCACAGGTCCTTACTTAAATTTCATTGCTATGCCACTAGACAAAACATGACTTAACCATTGTACAACTTTGTTACAGGTTGCAAGTATTGATATAAATGTATCCTTGAATTTAAGCATAATGCCACTTAAAGGATGCTCTTTTCAAAATCCACTCCATTGCATATTATTTCAAATACCTAGCACGGCATGCTGAAGTTATGGTAAATGACTTGATGTCTTCAACGGCAATAAATGATTCAGCCTACATTTTAACTTCATTGCCATAGCAACCCTTATGCCTTATGAGAGTAGCTGATGCGTCTATTTTGGTTATTTGTCTATTGCTGAAAATGCCTTTAATCAAGTGAGGGGTGTTTTTATATTTGCTACCTTATTTTGCACTTCAAAGGGTTACGGCATGAAAAAAGGTGTTTTTTCATCAAATACAGACTGAATCTTCTTTTTAGCAGAGAGTTTAAAGTTAGCTATCATCAAAAGGATATAAATATTTTAATGAGAAGGTTGCCATGATTTCTGAAGCCGTGAGATAGAACAGCTTTTCACAATATTACAATGAAGGACAAGTTTTGTATCTTCTGAATCGTACTTACCATAAACAGTTTACAAACAGTGATTTAGCCAAATTGTTACTTCAATGCAACATTCTGAACTAGCAGGACAGGGAAAGGTTTAAAGGGGCTTTCTTCCAGACTTTGGAAAAAAAAAATCAATTTGAGTGGAAGATATGTAATGATGGTGGAATATTTGACCAAACTTGACCTCGCAAGAGAGGTGAAGAAGACAAGATGATTCTATCAAAACGCAATCAACAGTTCAGGAGATAACCGCTTTTTGAGAAAATTAATTTCCACTTGATCTGACAAATATGTTGCCATGCATGGATAGGTCCATTTTCAAGCAATGACATCCTACCATGCAGATTCAACAATGCTGACAATCTGCTTGAGTTTCCTCACAGGGAAGGGTAGATTCTTTTAAAGGACCCAAAACTTCCTACAAACTGGTCTTAATGTCCATAATAAAATCCAAACAACCTTTTTTATCAATTCTAGGAAAGAGAAATCTGGGCACCTTAAAAAAATTTTCTTGCTAGGAATTAAGTGCCGTCATCTTTGTTTGTTCTCCATGCCGATTGTGAGATATCAAGAAATTTCGTTGTTTTGTTAATGGTTTGATACAGCCACATGGTTTGTGCACTTTTTTAAAATAAAAAGGGTGTAAGTGGTTTGTGACAGCACTTGCGTTCATATTAAATACCTTGTTGCCAGTCCCTTTCAGTTTTGGTCTTTGTATCTAAACTATTATCTTGCATTTGAATACACACACATTTATTAACAAATCAACAACTGTGAAGAGGAAGACACTAAGGCTCATAAATATTTACACTGTCCAGAAAGGTAAATTTTCCCCAGAACTGAGAAATACCCGTTTTGTCTCAAGAGCGGTCATCTCTAGAACTGATCAAGTTAGTCTTCAAATAAAACCCCTCTTCAGAAAAATTGCTCTTCACTGTTGTTTTTTTTTTAATTATTATTTTCTTTAGTGTGAGATTCCTCTTGGTTGAACTCATTTGCAGCACAAATAGGAAATGGCAAAATCACTGGTCATGAATAAAACTCAATCTCTTTCATAGCATTTTACATTCAGACCTTGGAAGGAAATATATTTTATTTCACAAAGGCACCATCTATGAGGAGGATAGGGGAATTTTAACTTCATTTGTGCTCCTGTATAACTCAAGTAAAATTATATTTGCCTGACACCTACAGTACTTGAAATCTATTGGTAGACCAAATATATGTGACCTCTATTTTTGGACAAAACTTTATTGTTGTTGGACCCCCATTCCCCTTCTAATTTGCACCACAGTTGTCATGTGTACAACATGCATACTCTATTTCTGTCCAACTTTGGTGGCAGAAGTGGGGTTCAATTACAAGAAAGGACTTGCATAATACTTGAGCTATATTTGAAACATAACTTGAGAAATGTTTTTGGAATGGTACTTATAACCTTTACTTAAAACTTACCTGTAAATTAAATCTGATCATGGCATGTCATTCAATCACATCGAAAGTTTTACCTAACTCGATCATGTCTTATTCAGGTCTGGTCAACACCAGCATCATGGCATTAGTTCTCAATAGAACAGCTGGTTTAAAGTCTTTCATTTGCATGGCAATATGATTGATTGTTTGCAAGGTAGAAGTCAAATATTTTCTGACACCCAGCCTGCCACTCCCCCCTCCCCCAAATCATGCACTGATGGTTTACAGTCTCTATATCTTCTTTTGCCTGTTCCTTACTTTCTCTGGGTATCAAGGCAAATAAGGTCATTTTTGGTTTCGATGAAAAGAGAAACCTATGCATTCATGATGGCGTGTATGTGTATGTATGTGTATATGTGCATGTGTATGTACGTGTGTATGTGCGTGTGTATGTGTGTGTGTTTGTGACACTTTGCTTGTTTACACGATATCTTAAGAAGGGAAGATCTGACAATTGTCAAACTTGGTACACAGATACCCCATACTGAGAGGAAGAACCCTATTTTATTTTGGTGGAGGTCAGAGGTCATCTGGGGTCACAGGGGGTCAAAACCCAAAATCCTTGTTAACACCATATCTCAAGATAGGAAACTTGGATTAATTCCAAACTTGATATGGTGATGCGTTATGATGTAAGGTAGAACCCTATTGATTTTGGAGGAGGTCAAAGGTCATTTGGGGTCCTATGGGGTCAAACCCTGAAATCTTTGTTTACACGATATCTCATGGTAGGAAAATTGGATTAATTTCAAACTTAATATGTTGATGCGTTATGATGTAAGAAAGAACCCTATTAATTTTGGTGGAGGTCAAAAGTCATTTGGGGTCCTATAGGGTCAAACCCCAAAATCCCTGTTTACACGATATCTCATGGTAGGAAAATGGGATTAATTTCAAACTTGATATGTTGATGGGTTATGATGTAAGGTAGTACCCTATTGATTTTGGAGGAGGTCAAAGGTCATTTGGGGTCACATGGGGTCAAACCCTGAAATCTTTGTTTACACGATATCTCATGGTAGGAAAATTGGATTAATTTCAAACTTGATATGTTGATGCGTTATGATGTAAGGAAGAACCCTGTTGATTTTGGTGGAGGTCAAAGGTCATTTGGGGTCACATGGGGTCAAACCCTGAAATCTTTGTTTACACGATATCTCATGGTTGAAAACTTGGATTAATTTCAAACATGAAATGTTGATGCGTTATGATGTAAGGAAGAACCTTTTTGATTTTGGTGGAGGTCAAAGGTCATTTGGGGTCACATGGGGTGAAAACCTGAAATCTTTGTTTACACTATATCACAAGGTAGGAAACTTGGATTCATTTCAAATGTGATATGTTGATGCGTTATGATGTGAGAAAGAACCCGATGTATTTTCGTGGGAGTCAAAGGTCATTTGGGGTCACATGGGGTCAAACCCCGAAATCCTTGTTTACACTCTATCGCAAGGTAGGAAACTTGGATTCATTTCAAATGTGATATGTTGATGCGTTATGATGTAAGGAAGAACCCTATTAATTTTGGTGGAGGTCAAAGGTCATTTGGGGTCACATGGGGTCAAACCCCGAAATCCTTGTTTACATGATACATCATCGTAGGAAACTTGGATTCATTTCAAACTTGATAGGTTGATGCATTATGATGTAAGGAAGAACTCTATTGATTTTGGTAGAGGTCAAAGGTCATTTGGGGTCAAAGGGAGTCAAACTCCGAAAACCTGTATTGGACAGCTCAAGGTAAGAAACATGGATGTTTTTCATAATTAGTGTGTGTATGAGTTATGGTGAGTTGAAAATACTGTACCTGTTGTTTTTTTGTGGAGGTCAATGGCCATCTGGTATCACCTGGCATCAAACTCTGTAAACCTTATTGGCAGAATATCTTAAAGCACAGTAGAAATTTGGCTTTTTGAATATAGAAGTGTTTTGGTTAAAAGAAAAACCAGTTACTTACAGGCTGAGTCAAAGGTCACTTTGGGTCACCAGTTGTTACAACAAATGTAGCATTTTATTGAAAAGAGCATGTATGTATCATCAAAACCTCAATGCATTTTTGCATTCTGGTCTAGAGCTGGTATGTATGTGTTTATGGAACTGTAATATGCTGTTTGTTCCATTGCATCAGGGATGGACTACCTTCTTGCTTGCAGAGTACAATGAAATCAAATTAAACTTGACTTGTCTGAGTGTAAATTTTGCACCTATGGCAACTAAGGCAATTTTTAAAGGCCCAGTTCTCTCACCCCAAACAGTACCAATTCTACTAACCTTTTTACTTAAGCCCCTCCCACAATTGTCTGAAATTCATCCTCATCCAGATACAATCTCAGTTCATTGCTTCAAGGTGAGTATAGAAAAACTCAATTTATATAATCAAAACACCCTCAGTACCATTCACGCTGTGTAATATAAGCTTTGGTACTTTGCATTGTTTGAATTAGCTGTCATTCAAAGAGCTGAGCCAATTGAGAATTTCGGTACCCCAGTACCAAAACTGTAGTGTGGGGTGATAGGTGTGGCCCTTTAAGTATAAAAAGTCAGTTACTCTTAGTTCTCATACTCACATTTGTTGCTGGATGTATTAAAGGATAAGGGAAATAAGCAGGCTATAGATGGTAAATTGCACAGTGGATTCTTTCAGCTGGTTCAGGAAATTTAACAAATTTTTCCACACTTGTAAATTTCTCTCCATGTGCCATTGACAACCCCCCACCACATTCTGTGTGCAATTTTTTTTTTTTATTTTCATGAGTATAAAGAAATTAATGGTGCAGTTCACTTTTCAAAAATTTGTGATGGGTCATTTTTTCAAACCATACACACTTGTAACCTTTACAAGCCTGGGAGCGCTAAAGTAGAAATTTGAATTTTCGCTCAGCTATCCACTCCATTTGGATTGTTGGTGGTAGAGTACAATATGTCCATGGTATTCCTCTGCCCATCCTAAGAGATGACTAAGAAGAACGACTTGGATATATTGACAATGTATGTGAAACCTAAAACTTTAAATCATGTTCAATGTGCTGTACCTTTTTTTTTATGCCTGACACCATGTAACTCATGTATGGGTGTTTGTTGTTAAATTCCATCTATAACTGCAACTCCTCAACTTGGATGTGAAACAACTTATTATGCTAATTAGAAGCATTTTCCTAGTGCCCTTCAGTTGATTATATCAACTCATAGATTTACTGACCCACCAACACAAATGTGTTGTATAGTGTCAAGTTATTGAGAGTCAACTTATAAGAAAAAAGTACAATTAAATCTGGTATCAAATGTGGTTTATGCTCAAATCTGATTTCAAGCACAGATTAGTTACTGTACTGTGCAAATCTTTCCCTTTAGTTGCCTCTTACAACAGGCAGGAAATACTGGAGGCATATTCTACAACCCCCAGCCCTTAGGGGGAGTCCCTTCAACAAAGTATTTAATTTTGTCACAATATTCTTGATGATTTTCTGACCATAGGTTCATTTTACTCCACAGATGTTATCATCTGGTGACCAAGATTATTCATCACCATGTGGAGTTTGAGGAGGAGTGGAACCTTATCTGGCATGAGTAGTAGTGACTATGACAGCTCCCAGGGGTCCATCCTGGTATCCAGTGAAACCAGCACCGTACCAAGTCGGCTGGACAGCTTCAGTAGTAGCAATGGAGCTGTACCGTGCAATGATTTCAACATGCAGACCAGTTTTGACTTTGACCTCGACAATCAAATTGCAATCCCTTCCTCTCCGTTATCATCAGAATCCTCACATGACAAACAAGGCAGTAAACAATTGGGGACGGAGGCCATCTCCACCACAAATTCAACGGCTGATCAATCCACTTCGGATAATGCAGAGATAGCATCACTGGAAAGTGCCCAAGCTGAGCGGGCTGTCTCCCCAACCATTCAAAAGTGGGTGGATGAGTCCTGTGTAGAGACAGAGAGGTTAAAGTCTGCAGTCTGCAGGTTCTCTGATGAGGGTGCCATCAAGGATGAGGAGATTGAAGAAGAAGCAAGTCCCCCATCAGATTATGCTCTGCAACAAGCCTTAGAGTATAGCTTACGAGCCGTCTCGCCTAGTTTTGCACGAACAGCAAGCCTTGATGCTGGGTTTTCAGCATTGGGTGATTACCATTCCCAACTTACACCGACAGAAAGTATGCTCCTTGGGTTAGGATTTGGTGGTCCAGATCTTGGAATCCCAGTAAGGTTTCTCAAATCATGGAGGGAGCAAGTTATTAAACGAAAGATAATGGAATTACAGGGACTTCTTGGGAGATCTCGAAAGTCCCCATCTCCAACAGGTAGTGCTCGACAGTATGCAGCTAAGTCACCAAGGGGAGGAGAGTCATCATCACCTAGGAAAAAAGCAATTGCTACAGAGGCAGTGTCGAGTCCAGAGAAAAAAGTGACCCAAAGTACAAACCAACTGGTGCCAAGTCCTAAAGCAGCTGTAAAACCTAGTAAAAAGCAACTACAGCTAGAAAAATTGCATGAAATGAGACAAAAGCTACGGAAATCAGCAACAATCAGTTCCTTCAGCCCAAGCTTGCTTCCTGATTCCAATCATCTATTTGGTGGAAAGGATATGAAAAAGAAGGGAGCAATGTCCGATAAAAAATACCAAAAATTTCGTGGTGCTACTAGAGGAAATGCCAAAGACAGGAGGAGGAAATTTGGTACTCGCCAGAGTTCTTTGCCAATATCTTTAGAGACTCTTCCAGAGGAGGATGAAGGGAGGCCAGCATTTTTGCAGCAAAAATCCAGCAGTTTTGATTTTTTGGATAATAGAGCATCATCTAACACTGCATCCACTGCTACTAGTGTGAACTCATCAAAGGTTGACATCAGGGATGAAGGTGAATTAGACAACGTAGAAGGAGGAATCCATAGTTCAAAAGAGTTCAGTAAAACCCATCCTACAATTACAGTGATGAGTGAACCTTCGGTGGATGGTGATCAAAGACCTTCCTTTGTACCAGAAATTGAGACTAAGGAAAGAGGGAAATCTGAAGCAACCCTTGATGGAAAACATCTTCTTGCAATTAAGGGTATCATTGAATCCAAAGACTCTGGGTTTGGGAATGACATTTCAAATGAAGGTACTCCCCAGCTGTCTCCAGAGCATTGCCCTAAAACTTTACAGGTAGAAAACCGGGGAAAAAATGAACTACATTTGCAAGAATGTCCACAGGAGAAAGAAGAACAGGGAGAAGGTCCTAACTTAGGTGATGACCAAAGTACTTCCTTGCCCACTGCATTAAATAGCAGGAGCAATGTCCAAAGGGAGAAAGGGAATCCACAGAAAAAAAGATCGCAAAGAGTTGATCTTTGCATTCAAGTTGATTTCCCTGAGGTCTTCTCTGAGGATGAATCTGATGTAGAGTTTTCTAGCGCTGGTGTCCAAACAAGTCCATGGTTGCAATCGTGTGAATTGTCCCCTCTCTATGGTGGTCATTTTACTTACAACCCCAATGAACCCCCCATCGAATCACCTGAGTCTACTTCAAAACATGACAGAGAAATAAGAGAGGAAGTCCTGGGTAACAACACCTTGCCGCCCCCTTTTGATAGCCAGTCACCACAGCAAAATGAATCCAGTCAAGAATCTTTTGGCACTAAACAGGGAAATATCACAGAGGGTTTAAACCCAGGAGAAGTTTCCAAAGTTATTGAAGAAGACAGATTTAGTGAATCCTCTAACAATGTTGGACCAGCTATTGCCAAAATAGATTCCATTGATAAAAGCATCACTTTGAAGGAACCAAATTTCTTGGATGGCTTTAATTCTGAGAAGAGAAGGCTTTCTAGAATTGAAGAAGTCACAGAAAGTACTCTTTCTCTTCAAAGTGAGGAAGAGAGAACAAAGAATAGTTTTGAAAGTCAATTTGACAGCAGCCAGACGACATCAACGTCATCAACCTCAAGACCCAGCTCTTCTTTGGTGTTACTTGGCACAGATTTTTCAAAACATGCTGAAGATACCACTGATTTAAGTTCCCTCAAAAGAGCACAGAGTCACTCCAAAAAGCTAGCAAAGCAAGTTTACAAAGAAATGCTGGAAAGAAATATAGCAGGGGATCTCAGCAATGAGAAAGATCTTTTACTTTTAAGAACAAACTACCAGGCAGAGAGATCTTCTTCAAAACTGACAGTTGATGAGACTCTTTTACAAGCTGCTCAAAAATTAGAAATGTGTGCAAAAGACCAGGATTCCTCAGCACCACATAATGACTTTTCTGGTGATACTGTTGAAGGAAATGATTATGATAGCTCAAAAGAGGTTGAAAAACAAATTGAATCTATTCTACCAACAGAGATTGATCCCGTCAATAAACAAGTGTCTCACCCAGAAGAATCTATGGAATCTCACGTGAAATTACCTGGTTTGAGTCAACATGATCAATTAGGGAGTCAGCAGTCTCGTCGATTTTTTTCTACTCAGTCTTTTTCAAGTTTTACTGATGCAGTAAAAGATGGGAATAGCAGCTGTACAAACTCTAATGCATCTGATGCCACAATTGATTTTGACGGAGGTTCCTTTTTCAGCATACCTGTTGATGAGGAACAAGATGTTAATTTCTCTTTGATTGGTAGTGACATGAATTTGATGAGCAGTGATGAGGCAAATCATCACAATACTCAGAACCCCAAGGTTGCCAGTAGTAGAGGTGTCACCACTCCAGATGAATTTTCTTTGGAAGAGTTAGACTATAAATATTTGCAGGAGAATGATAAAGAGAAGCACTTAAAACATTTCTTTCACAGTTATGCCAGGGAAAATTACAATGATGTGATATCAACAATTTCATCAGTTGAGTCAGGTGCCTTTTTCTCAGAAACTATTAATGATGACATGTTTTTAGGGAAAGAAGTTTACTCCCAGAGTTTAGAAATAAATGTCCCAAGACTCTGCAGAGAGGATGCGGTTTTCCTTTCACATCAATCCTTTTCCCTTTCTACAGAAGGCCGTAAGGAAAGTCTTAAAAATACGGATCCTGTATTTCAGGAAAAACAAACTCCTACAATTAAAGTACCATTTAACTACAGTTCAAAATATTATTTCAGTGTGGAAGATTATAGATGTGATTCAGATGAAGATTTAGAAGATGAGATAAAACCCTTAGACCGTTTGTCTAGACGTCGACAATCCTTGATAAATGCTCACTTAGCTGCAAAGGGGTACCATTTTGATGAAACAATTGATGAAGCTTCTTCATATGATACAAAGGATAGAAGGGAAGACTGCCTTCCATTGATGGCAGTCCCGGTAGAAGAAAAAACAGTCATTCAAAAAGTTAGAGATAATCTCACATTAGGATCTTTTGAAGAGGATAACATATTTGCATATATGACAGAAAGGGAAAGAAATATTAGGGCCAAGAAGAGTGAATGGTATGGCAAAGAGTGTTCTGACAAATGGAGTGTTGACAGTGACTTATCCCTTGGATCTAGTACTAGTTCATCAAAAGTAGATGGTTATGTAGATGCTATGCTTGACAATGCTCTGCAGGAGGTACGATCACAAGAATTTCACTGCAATTGGACTCAAAATGGCAAACATCGTAGTTTTGAAATGGGTGAAGGGAACAGTAAAAGTATGAAGAAAACTAGCAATTTTAAGAATGGTAGTCAGTTTAATCATAGGACTAACATTGGTAATGGTTTATTGGGTGACAAGGTTGACCATGGGAATACAATAGGGAACACTCCTGTTGAAATTGATGGCATAAGGCAGATATTACCAGAAACTGTTCCCACTTTAAATAATAAGTTCACCTATCTCAAAGCAGAGACTTTAGGCCAGGAGAAGATTCATTTAGATAGAATGATGGTGGGTGAAATCCCTATGCAAAATTTGACCGACAATAGTGTGAGTATAGGTAAGCACTATGAAAGGAGGCAGTTACCGTCCACTCATAAAGTATGTAATGGGTCTTATATGTCAACAGTCAATGAGAAAAACAAAGGTGCAAACAAAACAGAATCGTCAATGAATCCACCTCAATGTTTTTGTGATACCAGTAAAGAAAAATTGGACTTTAAAAATGAATCCAACAGGGCTGTTATTTCCCTAGGGTCTGTAGAACAGAAGAATTTAAATAATGGTGTGCCTTTTCAAGAGCTTGGAGATAGGTTTGAAAACAGCAAGAAAGAGGGCTCTCGTGATTCCACAAACAGCAAGTTTAGAGCATCAGCCAAAAGCTCTGATCTCATGCCTTCATATGATGAACTGTATTCCAAAGCTGAGAATCTTATTTCAAACTTGGATGCCTTAAATGCAGGGACTAAATAATTCAGAGATATATCTAAAATATGTAATAACATTTATTTTCCTATCTAGTGTTTTTCGGGTAAAAGAAACTTTGGTGTGGTTCAAGGTATCTTATACAAAAGGTTCACAAGTAGAATGACTTAGATATGGATATTTGTAAAGCATTAAGGCTGTAGTAAAAAAAACCATGCCTACTAAGGATTGCATTAGTTAGTCAGTCAGTCAGTCAGTCAGTCAGTCAGTCAGTCAGTCAGTCAGTCAGTCAGTCAGTCAGTCAGTCAGTTAGATAAGATTTAACAACACACCAACATGAATGTGTTGTATAGTGTCATACTCTTCAAATACAGTTGAAGTCCACCCATTTAGTCACCTCTTAAGACAGGCAGGGGATGCAATGGGGGTATACAAGACAACCTGCCAATCATGGGAGGAGTAATAACGGTCTTTTGTGTGCATTTGTAAGGTGAATAAGTCAGGGACAACTTCTTGTGCCACACACAACCTCCTTAGCCCACCTGGATGCAGTTTTACATCATACCCAGGACCATAAAGGATTGTGTAAAGTAACTTCGTCTTGGGGCTGGAATAAAACATTTAATTTTACAATTATTGGAGCCAAGTAGTTTTGTAAGATTAGTTAGATGAGGTTTTATATCACCCAGTTTTTAACCGATTGATGTAATAGTCAGGCAGGCTACAGCTGTTTTTCCAGTTGTGGCTCACTTGCTTGTTTTCCCTACTCCATTGTATACTGAACACCATACAAGTGCAATGGGCAGACCCAAACATCAGAGAACAAGGGGTCTATTCATGGCTGAATGGGACTCTTTCTCTCGTGGAGGGGGTGGGGGATGATTCCTTTTTACCCAACTTCAGATTCTACCGACCCCAGGGCATAATCTATGCCTACCTGAGGCACAGAAGTGTGCATAGTTTAGAAAATTTTTGTTCACTTTGTGGTTGCATCCCCCTTTGTCCCATCCCCACATCCTGTACAGCCATGGGTCCACCCAATGTTTACAGATTTACATCTTCCCAAGATTCAATACTCAATGTTGCTGTATTATTTCCAAAAATTGGTGATGACTACAATGTTCATTACTCCCAGGGTTCAATGTCTCCCCACAATACTCTCTCCACTGGGAAAAGTAACCTTAGGTGGAAGCATTGACATCTGTGTGAGAACAGCTAACCTGACCCTCACAAACACAGCATGGTGACACTTTCCTTCTTACTTTTTGTAACATCCTCCTTCTCTGCCTGATTACCTCTTATCCCTTCAATGAGGAAATGAAGTTCACTACATGCACACTTACTATAGTCAGGTTTCACACCTGGTTTAGATTGAGAGTAACATAAAATACATTGATTACATTAACATAAAATACATTGCTTTTCACACAATTCTTTTTGTGCGAACACAAAGAAAGCATAGCTGATTTGAGGGCAAAGATAATGTAACAAACTTAGATACCAGTCACACCTCACACTGTGTTGATCTACAGAGTGCCTATGTTGCTTTCTAAAGAAGCATCATCGCTGCATGGAAAATATTTGTCAAAGCTTCCACATTCATCTAGCTATTAGTTGTTGCTTACATCCCAGTGCAATCCTAGAAGCCTCTTAAAGGCATGTATACACGAGCAACATTTGTAAAACATTCTCAATACACTTCACCTGCATCAAACCCAAAACATGCTTGTTTTCAGTTTGTTGCACAGTGTAGACAAAGTAAAAATAATTTGATAATGTTTTGAGAAAGTTTTGAAAAGAATTGACAGGACATTTCTTTTGCAACATTTCCAAAACATTTTCAAAACATGCTGTATACCCTGTCTACACTGTGCAACAACCCGAAAACAAGCATGTTTTGGATTTGTTGCCAGTGGATGTTTTGGAAATGTTTTGGGAATGTTTTGCAAATTTGGCAGGTGTATACAGGCCTTTAGAAGTATTTGCCGTGCTTTAATTAGAAGTTATGTGACATTTGGGACTATGTAACAAGCTCAGATACCAGTCACACCTCACACTGTCTTTGATCTACATATTATACACCATCTGCAAGCTTGTATAAGACGTGCATATAACTGTTATTACTCACATTTCAATTTGTGCGTTTCTAAGCATTGAAACAGCCATAATACTGTATTAATCACTATGAAAGCACTACATTCATTATTGGTCAGTGGTACAAGCTTGTAAAGACTATCTTAGGCCTGACTTTAAAGTTTAAAAAGACTTATTTAGGCCTGACTTTCGCTCAATTCATCTGCAAGGTTAAAAGCATTTCAAATTAATTTCCATTTTATTCCCATCCAATATGCTTTTTGATCAGGTAAGCATGACTCGCTTAATAAAAAGAGATCAATTCGAGTGTGTATGTCATGACTCAAAAGCTCGGAGGTTATGTCATACCAGCATAGAGGTGGTGCACAGACGTCATAAAAAGACTGGGATCGTGCTATATGAATGGACAGCAAACTATTGAAATAGGCAAGAGCACAAGGCTTATATTTTTAATTATTTTTCATTCACCAAATCATCACGTTGGCTCAAAGTCTATACCTAGATAAAGAATAATGAAAAGGACAGATTATAATAGCAGCACACAAAGAAGGATACTCATTGTTTGTTGCAGAGATAATAAAAACATAACCACCACAGCGAGAAACTTTTTTTGTCCAGGCATAGTGCAATGTATCCTAGGATGAATAAATTTGTTTGTTATGTAAAGATTTACAGTCCATTTACTAACTATTAGTTTTTAAGTCTTGCGGAGCAGGATGCAGCTGAAAGGGTCGGTGAGGGACAATAGTGACCCAAACTCAATTTTTTCCAATCCATACTTGTGCTAAAAAAGAGTCACTCAGACCCTCATCTATTCTCACTTTTACCATAAACAAGCCAATTTATCATCAAATTTCTGAACCAGTAATTCCTAACTTGTAGAAGCCATTTGTGTGTCCCCTTAGTACTAGCTGATGGCGGCGCTAAGCTTTTAGAAAGTTATTAACGCAATTTGCGTCCCTCACTCAGATCTTTCTGCCAACAAGCCTGTTGCAGCCACAAGCTTAATTCCTGCTGTGGCTCATTGGTTTATTTCATTGCTTAACTGAGCACAAGCACAATGGAGGTAGTTCCATTTTTAAAGTCTAAGGAATGATCCAGCCAGGAGTCAAACTCCAGACTACAAATAAGATTTTCTGACCACATGGCCATGCATTTGGTTCCATGGATGAATTTAAAACCCTGTTTGTGAAAGGGATGCCCAATGTAGTCTGTTTGCAAGTAGCTCAGTGGTTTTCATGGCTTTAAGTCTTTGTAATCTCCAAATATCAAGTTCCAGAAGTCTCTCATAAAGTTGATAATCAGAGGCATTCCTTAAAAGAAAACTGCAGTCATTCCAAATTTGAATTAAGCAGATTTGCACGCAGTAAAGGACAAAAAATATGTATTGTGTGGGCCAGCCTAAAACTTCAACAAACTGAACCAAACCCTTAAAATGTTCATCTAAATTAGATTAATCATTGTGCAGAATTTTAATTTGCAGATTGTACCTTAAACAGTTTGAAAGATATCAGCATTCAGGGAAAAGCAATTTTCACTCTATCAGGGGAATATTTTGCCATGTGTGGTGCCATTTTCAAATATTTCCCATGATGCATTACGATCCTACAGCTCAAATTCAACAGAGACAAAGTTCAAAACAACCGTACAATTTTTATTGATATTAGGAAAGAGAAACTTGGGCATTTTTAAAATTGCTGTTGCTAGGGGAATTAAAAAGCTTTGTCATCTTTGGTTTTTCACTACACTGATTTTGGGATATGGAGCAATTTTGCTACTTTTTTTGTCCTAAGCTAAATTTATAGACTTGACGCAGCTGCAAGTTTTGTGCCCCTTTTCCTCAAAAAGGTGTGCAAAAAGATCATGTCATCATTTGTGTTTGTGAAAAGGTCCTTTGTTATTTTGCCTACTGTGTCTTAACTATAATTTCACATTTGAAAACACACGCACATTTAATACAGAAACCGAGAAATGCGATGAGGTATAAACACTAAGTGCTAATAAATATTCATACAATTCAGAGACAAGTACATTTTCCCCAGACTTGGGGAAATTTCATTTCCTCCCGAAAGCAGCTATCTTAAGAAGTGTTAAAAGGGCAATCAGAGTTTGACAACGGATCTTCACCTCTTGTTTAAGCCCCCTGTTTTCCCTTACTGAACTGACTGTTTACCAGAATATAGAAAATATTTCAGAAAAGTGACATACCTGTAAGGTTGCTTTGAATGCAACATTTACTGCTGATTCTATTTAGACATGGTAAGTAAGCCTGGAAAGTGCCAGCCATTTCAAGCTATCTGTGAGGTCTAGCTGCTAAAATTTCCTGGACTTTTTGCTCCACTCAAAGTTGCACTTCATTCAGGCTGTCTTGTCTGCATGTTTACCCTATTCCTGACATATGTTTGGCCATGACCAATCTGGCAATTATTTGACTGCTTGGATTTGCCTAATCTATAGGAGAGATATGAGAGAAGAAAGTGTGGCTTTGTATAAAGTGCAGGTGAAATTTTTGGAACACATTAATACAGTTTGAGCAACTGTTATCTAGTCTGCAGCATTACCTGTGAACTTAACAACATTTTACCTATCATGAAATTTTGTGTCAAGTTAATAAACATGCAATGGATTTTCATTGGCAGGCTATAAGGTCTTGGCCACTTTTGAGCCATCAGTGGCCACCAGCAGATCACCATATAATCATTTCCCTTCAACAGAGGGATTTTTGTGTTAATATCTAATAGAACCTTCATAAAGCCAATTGATGTATTATATAAAATGATCTGTGCAATATTTCATAACCCAAAAACTTACAGCTGAAACTGGTTACCATGGAAATACAATATATTTAAGTTTTTTGTAATTGCTTTGACATTAGCCAGGGATATTAGTGTCTACAAGACCAACAAATGGAAATATTATTTTATTCCCGCACAAGAGTCTCACTTCTAATTGCAGCCCCTGAAATTGTATGGAGAATGATTCCTTTGTGAGTTTCTAATTTGGCCTGTATTTATTACCTGAAACTGATTTCAAAAACTGTTAAGTTGTGATAATGTTTCCCCTCTATGAAATATATATGGCAATGAATTATTTAAAAAGAATGTTCCACCCCAATATTCATAGCGAATTCATCTTAAAGCAGATCAGCAGATAACAAATTTTGGGGAAAATGAGTTTTTCCCAGATCTATGGAAGATTTGCCTGTCTGAATAGTATGAATATTCATTACCACTCAGTGGTTATGTCTTTACAGTCTACATTTTTTTTTTAGTAGGTGAGCATGTATTGGTTGATAAGTTAACATACAAAGATTGAAACCGTTAACAACAGACTTCATTGCATTTACAAACAAACAAAAGTGTTGGCACAATCCAGTTATGTATATCCATATGTGGAAAAGAGTGCACAAAACTGTGTCAAGTTTAAATATTCAGCGTAGGACATAAACTAGCAAACTTTCTTGATATCTCAAAATTGGCATGGTGAACAACAAAAGACAACAAAGCTTTTTTGTCCCCCTAGCATCAACATGAGGTTGACAAGTCCTTTGAAGTTATAAAATCGTGTTAATCTTAAATGGTCCCCTGTAATCCTCTGCTTTCTCCCATCGGCCAGCAGGAAGTTTGTTTACTTCAACAATCAGAACAATTGATTTTATTATCTTTGCTTATGCTTGGTTGAATTTAAACTGCATTTGGTAATTGATACTAATCCAAGGTCCCTGCCCAAATGCCAGATTTGCCGGGTATGAGGTTAATAGATTTCCAAAGCGACTGTTTTTGTAATGAAGATTTGAACTGTGTGCAATGTCTCTTTTCTAAAATCCATAAAAATTGCAAGTTGTTTTCAACCAACGTCTCCATCGAATTTACCCAGTAGGATCCAATGCATCCTGGGAGATATCTGAAAATGGCACTGCCCATAGTTAGATGTTTCACTGCCAATGATGGGATGAAACAGATTTCCCAAAATTTTTTCCCAAAATTACCAGAATTGTTAAGTCATCACATACTGCATTGAAATCTTGACATCTTTCTTTTGAACTATGAAATTGATCATTTTCACCCTCTTAGAAGTATTTGAATGATGTTGAAGTTTTTAGGCAACTAGAAGTCAAAAATTGTATTGTCATGGGCAAATGTTGCAATATTTGCCAGTTATTTTGCAACCCAGGTTGATATGTGGACTTTGTCAGGAGTCACATTTATCGTGACTAGTGCTTATTATGAAACAGCATCTCTCTGTCAGTGTAATTAAGCTGTAATCAGTGGTGTAATATTTCTTTAATGAACCTTAAACATAGCAGTGAAGTATCATTTAACTATATTTCTTGTCATTTAATTAAAGACTTCCCTTTGTTTGGCATTCCCTTAGAATATCGTTGAGTCTAATTCACCTGGTTACAAATGCTCTGTCATTGTGCTTTGATATGAGGAACTTTTGTTTTTCCCTATTTTGAATTTTTAAAATGTGCTAAATCAATCATAATGTTGATGGTTCATGTAACTATCTCCCCAAGGAGAAGGATCAATTCCCACAGCTGCTCTAAATATTTTTTTCAAAAATAAAATGCAGTGGGTTGGGTGAGGTTCCCTTGTCCCTTTTTTCAGTGAAAAATTAAACCTTATCAATGCTCATTACCATACAAAATTCAGAGCAAACTATTCTTGTGCCTCCTGTCCTATGAACATTGAGGAAAGCATCACACTAGTACAGATGAAAAGAGATGAGATGATGGAAAGAAATCCATGTTACCGTACCTGTCCCCTACCCCCCCCTCCTCAAGAAAAATACAAATTATGGATAAATGACCCACTAGAATCAAAGTCTTTAGTTCAAATGCTGCATCTGGTCATGTGCATGCTTTTGACCATTAAGACTGGAACAATGATCAAATGGGGATAGATTCAAAAGTTAGTTTATGTAACTGAGAAATAATACAGAAGAACAGAAAAAATTATAGATACCAACCTCGATCCCCTCCTCCCCCCATCAAAAAAAAAGGAAGAAAAAAAGAAAACAAATAGACATCCCCTGGAATCAAAATTTTTTACAAATATCCTGTACCTGGCCATGTGTTTTCAACTTAGAAGATCAGAGCAGTGTTAGAATGGAGATAGATTCAAAAGCTAGTTTATGTAACTAAGGAAAAATACAGCAGAAAGGAAAAAAATGCGTGGATTCAGATATGCAAGGATCGAGGCATTTCTTACCTCACATTTTACATGTGGTAAGAACATATGCCATATGGTTTTATTGTCTGCCTTTATTAGCTGTTCACCTAGCAACCATCAGATAGGGACACTTTATTCGAATCAGCTTATAGTGAAGCACTGAGTGTTTTCAAATATCAATTTAAAGGGTGTACCAAACTCTTTAAACAACTACTTGTTTAAACAGCTGTTGACTAGTACCACCAAAATACAATATATTAGGCTATGAAGTCTAGAATCAGGCTTTTTACAGTGTAATTAGTTTCACAGGTAGAATGAAATAGTGCCTGATTTTTCTGTGCCAGGACATTAATAAAATGATCTCCTTTTGGCTCAGAATTGCATTTTGATTGTAATATTTGATGTCAGAAATAGAACACAGATAAGAACCATCATGCTAGTTCCATTCATAGAGCAACTTCAGCTGGCAAACACACCATCAAGGACTTCATGATTGGCCAATTTACCCATGAGGAATTACTGGTCACTGTAAAAATATTGCTTGATTTTCTTCCTTGCCCAATTACACAATTTGATGATTGACAGACAGTAATACTCCATGCAAAGACATTAAATCCAAGTCAAGAAACCCTAGCCACAGTATGCAAAGCACGCAGAGGGGGTTTTGATTACAATCCTGCCTAAAGTACTATGTAATTTTTTGCAACCTAAGTGGACTAGAAACTCGGTGAAGTGATAATAATAGACCTCCGGCAGTGGGTTTGGAAACTTGATGTACCTCACTAGAACAATAGATTACTGAGGTTAGAAAATCAACTTTTTTAACGCAATCGAAACAGCATGCCAAAATGGGATGTTATCCTCTTGTTCAGTTGCAGCAGGCTGCACATTCTTAAATTCCATTTATACTGTAGGAACTTTGTTGCCTATACATTTAGTGTTTTGCTCTGTTGCAAGGGTTAATTTGTCTTTATGAAATGAATTTAATGCTACAATAGCCAAACATAAATGCATAGGGAATGTCTAGGTAGGGCCTTGTTTTATTGGTCCATCTGATTAGTCCCCCAGGACTCGGTGTATCATGTGATCTTGCCTTCTGTAGGGCCAATGAGACATGGACTAATGAGATGGAAGACCTAATGAGACAAAATAATAGGTGGGGTGATAAGGGACTGTAGTCCAAAAGGGGACCAATGAGATGGGGGGGGGGGGACTAAAGAGTCACAGTAGGTTACTGAAAATATTATCCAGTTAGTCAGATTGTTAGATAAGATTTAATGACACACCAACACAAATGTGTCATATCGGCTGCCGTAGCCTGCGGGGGGACAAGGGGGGGCAACTGCCCCCCTTGAGATTTCCAAATCGTACATACACCACTTGCTAACTGATGGTGGTGCTCTACATAGACAGTGTTGGAACTGCCCCCCTAGAGATTTTGGTCAGGCTACGGCCCTGCATATAGTGTAATACTGATCAATACTTTTTGAGTCCTCCTGTTTAGTCACCTCTTATGACAGGTAGGGAATGCCGTGGGCATATTCTAAAACCCCCAGCCCACAGGGGGAGACAACCATCGAGGGACTTGCTCAGTTTTGTGGCGCCGACAACCGGCCAGTCATGGGATGAGTATAAACGGTCTATGTATGCATTTGGAATCATGGAAAAGTAGGACATAATACCTGGCAATGGGTGTAGTTCTCACACATTTGAAATGCTTTGTAAACTTTAATAAATGAAAAAAAGTAGTCACACCAACTTGAAGTTCTATGGTAGAATATCCTGTTGCATGCATGGATCTTAAGTTGAAATATGTTCTAATGTTTTTTATCTTAATCATGAAATTTTCTAGGAGTCACTGCTTGTTTTACCATGAATGTGCAACATTTAAAGGGCAAGAGCAGTAACCCCAACTTGAAGTAGTGAAGTAGACTGTCATGTTTTATGATTGGATGTTGAAAGTGTGACAACAATTTTTCTCTTCAAATATGAAATTTACTAGAATTAACTGCTTGGTTTACCTTGAACATGCAATATTAAAGCTGTAGAATATGATGAAAGAGACTTGAAGGGGAATAATTAAGAAGAAAAATGTGATATTTAGCTGTTGCTTCAAAATAAGTTTGGGGGACTGCTCTTGACCTTTAAGTCCTAAAATATCAAGAAAGATACTTTGAAGAGAAAAAAGAAAAGAAAATTGTGAAATTTAGCTGTTGTGTCAAAGTAAATTTAGGACGGACTGCTCTTACCCTTCAAGTCACTCTTTTTATTACAGTTAATTCAGCAAATTCATGGTGAGTTGCTTTGAAGCAACCATCCCTGCAGATTTGAAGAAATCTCATAAATTATTCAACATTTGAATATGGCAACATGAAATATGGCAATAAATACATGCAGAGTTGTAACACATTCAAGAATTGGAGATCTTGAGTCACTACATACCGAAGAAATCATGTATTCCACTATAATTGCCTGCCCTATCGTTTAAATACCTTGGAAACTGATTAACTGCTCACTTGAGAGTAACTGACATTCAGTGACGGATGGGGGGGAGGGGGCATGAGCACAAATGGAGCCTGTCATTTACTTAATTCAGTGTAGTAAGGGTGGAATAGTGACGAACTTACATATTCATGGAGTTCATAAGCCTTTAGTAGGGGCAGCTAAGTAAATTGAAGTATGGGTAATGAATTATGTCTCATTAAAATTGGTTATCTTATGGAATTATGGAGTCTTTACAAATCTAGTGCTGACAGTTGCCATTTTATCAGATATGTCAAGTCATTTCACTGTAACCAAGATAAATTAAATATCATGTTTATTCATGAAGGTGCTATTTTAAATCCAACTTGTTAATCCCTCATTTATGTAATAGTCTCTGGTCAGTACAAATAAGTTATGTATTTGTTGTTATAGATGCTGTATGAGAGAAAAGTGCATTTTAGGAAATGTAAAAATTTTGTATAATTTTTTTGCATAATAAATAAAATCAGCATTCATTAATTGTTACAGTGACGTACTCAGTATTTCTTGTGAGGCACATTTCGAAAGCCACCACAACCCATAAAGAGTGTGATATGTTCTGAAATTTCACTGCACTTAAAGCACCTTGATAGAGATACTACAAACATGTCATTTGAAAATAAAAAAAAATTATAGTGAAATCATGATCTGTCTTCTTCATTTTATTTATCTAAAGCTTTTTTTTTGATTGTTTACTGCAAGTTTTTAATGAATTGCCCTTAACCATTAATTGTCACAGAAAATTCTGAATATAGTAATTACCATAGGACCCAGGATTGGACAAATCCCCCACCCGACGGCCCGGGACAAGTAAAAAATCACTCAGGCAACTACTGTGTTCAATGTTGCAGCCCGCCGGGCAAGTACCCCCAGCCTTAAATTTTTGAGTTGCACAAAATGGCGATTGTACATTTAGACTTAAAAAATGATATGTACTCAACAGATTTGAATTGGACAAGTGGATATTTATGCGGGCAAGTAGACTGAGGAAACAGCTAGCCCGTCGGACAAGTTCAAAAAAAAATTGTCAAAGCCCGATAGGACCATGGGGACAGCTTGCTCTGATCAGGCCTCGATTTTCATAAGAATTTGTGGTTGTCCTTTGGGCAACCATTTCAATAATTCTAATTGTCCACAAGTAAATTTTTCACTCAATTACAAAACAGTAACTGACGTTTGATTCAAATCATTCGATACTTCCTCTTTTAGACATATTTCCTCTTTTGTTTGTACTTGTCCTCGTATTTTTATTTCTTCCTCTTTTGGACGCCAAAGGTCCGAAAAGTTTCCATCATAAGGTGTCTTTATGAATCTAAGCTATTACACTTGTACAAACAACCCTCAGAGTTCTATTTAATCAGAAATTTGTATCATAATGACATCAGTACCACTAGGGGCCTTTAAGCAACCCCAGTACCTCCTTCTCAATTTCCTCTTTCTTTAGAAAGTCGCAGGCTCATCCCGATCTTTTGATTGCTACAATCTTGGACAAAACTGTTGGGACACCCTGTCAGAATATTCTTGAACACCAGTTCTTTGGCTAACATATGACACCCCGACGCTCCCTCTCAAAGTTGGGCAGAAAGAGCGACAATATACGCTGTGAGAAGGATAACTGTGGTCAACATTGTAAGGGGAGCAGGTAGGGGGTAGGGTGTCCATTCCTTCATGACAGAAAAGGAACATTAGAATTTTCAAAATGAAGGAAATTCAACTGTGCCATGTGGGCCCAAACGGAGGAAGGGAAGCTGGATTGTCTGGCGAAAAGCCAGATGAATGGACACTCTAGGGGGCGTCCCAAGCAGTTTTGTCCAAGATTGTGTGCTGCTCCACAGTACAATATTGGAGATCATATGACCAACTTGACACACTGGGGAGGATGGGTTACAGAAGACAAGCAATTTGAGAATCACACATGGCATTATTCATGGTGTCAGGGACCATGGAGAGTGGGGGGGAGCTGGCAGGGGCTAGCCCCCTCACTTTTTCTGCTGCAGGCATTTTGGGCCACCTTGCATTGCAGTACAATGTTGGTCTTTACGTGACCAATTAGAGACACAGAGGGGACTAGTTATAGATGACAGGCAATTTAAAAATCACACATGGCATTATACATGGTATTTGGAACCATGGAGACAGCGGAGAACTGGGGGGTTAGCCCCCCTCCTCACTTTTTCTTCCGCAGGAGCGATACATCAGTTTTGTTGAAGACTGTAGCTGTCAGAGGAGAGTTGAGCCTTCTTAAAACTGTGTTATCAACTTTTTGCCACGTACCAAACATGGGGAGACAGATGATTCCAATAAATAGGGTATTGACTGTGCTGTGAAGGTTTAGAGCATCAGACTTGCAGTGGGGAGGTTGGGAGTTGGAGTCCTGGCTGGCTCATACCAAAGACTTTAAGAACGGAACCTACTGCCCTTGTGCCTGGTGCTCAGCATAAGCGATGGAGTAGGGAAAATAAGCCAGTGAGCCACAACTGGGAAAAAGGCTGTGGCAAGCTCGACTTGAATAAATTGGTTGGAAACTAAGCCATAAAACTCCATCTAATCCAATAAGTATAGCATTTCAGCATCAGGGCACATCCATTTTGATCCCTCAATCAGGTTGTTTTCAGGAGTAAAATTGTATAAAATATAATATCTGAATAAATCTGCCATATGCAAACTTTAAAAACTACCAAACTAAAACTGTAAAAGACTCAGAGGCTGAGTGAAAGTATGGAAACAAGTTAAAACTTTTGAAAGACTTAGAGGCTGAGTGCCAGGGTACTTGTCAAAACTTTTGAAAGACTTTAATAGAGGGCAAGTGCCAGAGTATGGAAATATGTCAAAACTTTTTAAAGACTAAGAGAGTAAGTGCCAGAAATACGTTTAGCCATTCAGAGGTTAATCAAAACGGATGACTGCAGCTGCTTAAGTGCGGATGTTTCTCTCATACAGTAGGCAGTTGCAAAGGATTCATTGAATAACAGAGGCCATCGATCACCTCATCTTATTCCCATGTGAGCAGGAATGGATAAAAAGATAGGCCCAAATAAGGGGAAATGTTCCCTGGGTTTTACTTTAATGGACTTTGGAGAGCCGTTTTTCTCTCTGTATTTATTTTTGTTCATCTAAGAGAGACCCTAAGACTAATTTTGAAAGGTTGGTCTAGCTTTCAGAGGCAGGTGCTGTTTTGCTAGTTTGCTCTGATGCCATGCGCCATGCAGACTAAGTTTTACTGGCAGTGCAATGACCAGTCTAAGGGCACTTAGAAAAACATTGCCATAATACCTTTTTTAATAAGATAAATTTCCAACCAAACCTTTTAGAAACTATGTTTTCCAGATATAGAATGGTGTGCAACTTATGATGGGTGGTGGGGCAGTCAATGTCATCTCTTCTTAAGAAATTAAGTTCTTGCTAAAAATAGGATGTAAATTACAACTAATTTTCTCCCTCGCATGCAACTCATCTTTCACTTCTGAAAGCTTCTGCTATTGAAACGGGGAATTTGACCAAAGAACTCCTTGGTTGAAAGTCAGGGGTCTACCTAACATTTCAGGGGGTTCAATGTTTCCAGCATGCTATGTTTTCATATTATTTCATTGGTTGGCCATGACAGTGAATGTTTGTCATTCCCAGAATTGCCAACGTTCCCAAGATTTGTTGACGTTAGACCTTTTGAAATCTTGAGCCCTGCATGGGGACAAATAGCCCTCAAAGGCACCCATTCACACCGCTCACTGAAAACTTTTGCATGGTCTGAGTAGGAGGACAAATAACAACTCTCTGTCAGTATATAGTCCCCTATCTCATTAGGTTCCCAGTCTTATAAGTCTGCTGTCTCAGTAGGACTTTTGTCATAATGAAAGGTTGATTCTACAGAACACAGTCATACAGCTTAAATATCTAGTCATAAATTCATCACGTGCACAGTTATTGTGGTGTTTTGTCTGTTTTTTCCATTCCATTTAGAATGTTTATTTTAACTTGAACTTTACAAATTTTACATCAAGAAATAGAATCTCAATTTAATTGAAAAAAATATTGCTAAATGCATCATTTTGAGGAAATGAAGTACTGTATCAAAATGTATGCACTAGAGGCAACCTTGAGAAGTCCATAAATAAAATACACTGGCAGTGAAGGACAAATCTCCATTTTTTTGCCATTACTCAGCTGACCATCAGTTCTGAGAAAAACCATCTTGACATGATTGGCCCCATGTCTCTCCCATGACTGACCCTGACATCCTGTATAACTCAACCCACCCCTACGCTACCCTTAACCTACCCCTGTAGGGAACTAATGAGACTGGGGAATAATGAAATTGAATGAGGAAATTGGAGCCTACTGTTATAATTAAACCAAGCCAAATGGTGAACCAGTGATATAGGGGGTTAAGGAGACAGGACTACAGCCAACCCTTCACAGAGTAAGGCCAATTAATTAATTCAATATTTATGTCCTGGCAGGCTGATCTCATGTAAGATACTTGGAGGGCTGAGAAATTTTATGAGATGGAGTCTTACCTGTTTGAAAATAGTTTTGGGAGACTATTTTATGTCCTCTGATGAGCTAGGGGTTGGGTTACGTTACATGGAGTTTTATGACTCAGTTTCCCACCAATTGGTTCACGTCGGTCCGGCCTTTTTTCCAGTTGTGGCTCAGTGGCTTGTTTCTCTACTCCATTGCTTATGCGTAGCACCAAGCAGAATGGCAGGAAGTTCTGTTTTTTAAGCCTCTGATGAAGGGGGGCTATATAACATTCTGCTGTAAAGACTGACAGGAACTTGTTGATAAAAATGTGCAATCCTGAAAGATTAAAGATTTGTAATTCATCAGTGTCAAATTTTCAACATATCTGTCACCCTTAGCCATTTGTTTTACTAGTTCAGGTGAACAAAATTCTGTAAATTTGTCCCCCAGTGGCTATTTATTGCTGTCATTCTTCAATTAGTTGTCATCCACTCTGATCGGTTTGTTCTAATATGAAGGCCTAGAGAGGATCTTCCATTTTATGACCAGTTTTCTGAAATGTCAACTACCCTCAGGAAATAAGGAGGAGGAGATGGGCCATACTTAAACCTTTTTGACAAATTTGTATACACACCAACTACTTTATTTCATGCTTTGAGAAATTTCTGTCTGAGGCCATCCATAGTGGATGGCTGCAGATTCCTGTTCAAATACGTTATTTTTATTACTATCAGCAAGCTTCTTGAAATTCCAGGTTTTTTTTTTTTTCTTCGCAATTTACAAGTGACATGTTCAAGTATTGAATAGACTAATAGTAGCTTTGTAATCATGTTCAATATCCTACCTTGACACATTGAATATTACATGTTTATTCATACCTAGAATTAATCATCAACTTATAATGCAAAGTCCACTACAGTCCGGTGACTGTGCATTATCTTAGAATAAATATCGGATAAATGCTTCCAATCCCATGTAAAGCAGTTCTTCATTTCACTTTATATGTTTATGCATTTTCAGTAAGGTTAGTTCTTTACAAACAAAATTTTATTTCTTTTTCATCTTTTAAATCAAAACATAGTGTGTGAATAATTAACAAGTGAAATAAACAACTCTGAAACTTTGCATTAATTTTGAAGATAGTGCATTCTTGAGTTAAGTTGCTGTTCAATTTTCTTGGGCCTCATTTCTGTGTATTGGGTCCTCTGAAAAACACACATTCCAGTGTTGCTTAAGCTGTAGGTGATCTGTGTAAGGTTTTCTTAATCAGACATTTCCACTTTTTTATGTATTTTCTCTTGTTATTCCAGGAACAGAATCTGTCATGATTTGACACCATGGTCTGATGTGTGATTGGTTACTGTGTGGATATTAAAAACTGTTTATTCTTGCATATGTGAGGAATTTAGTCCCCATTCAACCGTAGGCCAAATAAATGCAGAATTAAAGTTTGTCCTCACATGAAAGACCTTTGAAGAGTCTTCTTTATAATTGATTCTGGTAAAAATTAGTATTAAGGAAAGATACGAATTAAAGTACTTGAACAAACTGTTAACATTCCTTGTCAAACAGATCTGATTTCTCCCTTTCAAGACCAAGTAGACCAATCTGCATAAAGGCCTCTCGAACAAAAAGTGCATTACGTGTTAAGCCCGATGTGGAATTCTCTAGCAAATACCGCTGACCGACGGTCTTTTGAAGTAAGCAATACTGAGTCAGATACCACAGTACTAGATAACAGCTCTTTGATCCTGCCAGCCTGGTCACACCAGCTCATCTCCATTTACAAAACTTGTGAAGTGTGAAGAAACTTTTAAACTGTCTAGTGTCCATGGAGAAAGTTCACTTATCAGAGGTTGTTCTCAAAAAGACAATGGACTGTTATGTGACAGACTGAGGCAGCAAAGCTGCTTACTCATTGCCAGGTGAACTGCTGGCTAATTAAATATGATCATGTAACTGATAGTGCATGCTTGATTAGATGGCTTAGTGAAGACAAGTGGAAGGTGCAAACTCAGTGCCCTTCGGAGAGAATACGTAATGGCTTGCAATTTGCAACATCTTCTCTGCATAGCAAATTACACCTCAGACACACAGCTCTTTTTCATACAAAGGCACATTTATTTTGTACCACACTTAATTAACCCCTCCCCTCTCATGACTCTCAGTGAAGAACAACTTTTACCTCAATTGCATTTCTCTGCTTGAAAAATGTTACCTTGATTTCCCCTAGTCCCACATACCCAAATGCAGACAAGTTGATCAGTAGCAGTATCCTCATTTGTACAAAGGCATACTGTACTTGCTAACTGCTGCGTATTAATTAGAGGGAGAATTTTGTCTTCAGAGCTTTAAAACCCATAAAAATCAGAAAGTTTTGTTTTTTCTGACTTTAAAGTTTATCTCAAGTCAAGCAATTCAAAAGTATACATTAAACAGCATGAGTAATGAATTCTAACATTACAAATCCCATCTTTAATAGGACATTCTTGAGCTGAGATATAATATGTTGAAGTCTATTAACTTAAATTCAAATGGTACATTGTGCAATAATTTGTGATGTCATTGTTGTACTACTCAAATTACAATCTTTGTATTTCTTGGTTTTTCTGAAAGTTACTGCACCTTGTACCAAGGTGTATAATAACACTTGTACCCTTATGGGGTGATGTAATTAATTAAGCCCTCTCTCTGCAACATGCCATGCAAGCAAACAGGAAGTGTTCAAGGTCATAAAAACATTTTTGATTTTTAAGGAAATCAAAGCAGGTAACATGAATTGTACAACAAGAAAGTAACAAACTATTGCACAATGTACTACTTTGTATTAAGTGAATAAATTTCAACATTTAATATTTCAGCTCAACGAAGTCCTAATTTGGACTGGTAGAATTCATTTTAAATGCTGTTTATTACATACTTTTGAGTCTTTTGACTTGAGGTACACTGCAACATCACAAATGTACTTAAAATGATCAGAAAAAGTGCAAAACAAGAGCTTGGCAAAACAATGTTAATGTTATAAGTATTTCCACAAAAGCCTATAATGTGAACATTCAGAGAGGAAGTGAGGAGGTTTGCCCAGGCTTGAATCTCAATCATTGACCTTATCCCTTTTGCACTCACTGTGCACAGAGGAGATCATCTGCTACGTATGTTCCTTTTCTGAAATAACATTGTGTTGGCAAGCATGCAAAAATAGGTTAGAGTTTTTCAAAATTTTGGAATTTTTATTTTCAACAGTGACACTGGTTCTTTTATATCACATGATGAGACCATAACAAGTCAAGATTCCAACACGGGCAATTTTGTGAGACAATCTGTGGAAAAAGATGTTGGATTGGAATCATCATCTTCATCACAAGAGGATGGGAAAGATTCAGCTGAGGTACCAAGTAGAGGCCATAATCAGTATTCTCAGAGGATGCAATTTTTGGTAAGTTCCATAAACACTTTAAGTAGTCTGCACAGCCTCCTGCAACATCCTCTTTCCCTTCATTCCTTCTTCGTTGTGGAGGCACTTGAAATCATCCTGTTCAGCAGGTTACTCGAGTTCTCAAATAAAACTAAATGTGTATTTTGCCTGCCACAACAGTTTAATAGGATGTCAACCCCATAAGCATAAGTACACATGGCTGGGATTAAAAATAAACAGTTATTCAATCGATAATTAATATCTATCATAAATAATCATTATTGATGATTAATATTATAATTATTAATATAAATTAATGAAAAAGGTATAATTATGTGGGAAATCACATCATTAAGTGAAAACTTCAAGCTATATTTGTGTAAAAGATTTTATTTTCCTGATATTATGGCACATGCCTATTTCTTCCTTTTTGCTAAAATATTCATAAAGAACTACCTATCATTACCAGCCTACCAGGTAAAAGAAAATTCACCTTTCCCATCATACATGGTAGCTCATTAGTGACAAAAATGTATTACAAATTAAATCAAACAAAATTTTATAAATTTCAAATTTTCATACAATTTTCCTTGATCATTTGATGTAAACCACTTACCCTGACAAGTACTTGCAATATTTTTTGTGATTTGTACCTCAGGGATCGGTGCTAAGATCTTGTTTGATGCACGGCCTCAAAGGGTAGACAAATGCACTTTAAATACTAGTGGCAATGCATACTCTCATCAGTTTTTAAGCAGTCTAATAAACATTCAAGTTTATTATCCCAGTTTTCTCATTTGTACAAAGAACTGAACCACGGGGAGAATTTATTCAGTACATCTTCCTAGCCATGAGCCGTGTGTCTCTTGTCGAAAACAAATTCTCTGCACAACTATAAAGGGAATAGAATTAGGTTTCCCAGCGAAAGCAAACTCCTTCCGACTGAGATTTTAGTTCAGCTAAAGGCAAGATTTTGTGCATGCAACATTTCCCCCCGTGTTGCTAATTTAGGTTCCGCTTATCATCTGCATTTACAGGTTGTTCTATGATTTTTGCAGCCTACAATTTTCAGAGGCAGTGGATATTATGCATAAAATCTTCGCCACAAGCCATTGAAATCTCCTTATTTGCTTCAAGACTTAAACGAATGGCTGTGTTTTATAAATGGCTCTGTACTTTTGAATAATGTTACTTTAATAAAGAAGGCAGGGAGTAGACCTACATTTTACTGGGTGGAGTTTATTTTAGCTGTCAGATAAATTAAGACTCTCAAAATTGCATTAACCTTTGTGATCGAGTGGAAACCATTATTACAAAATGATTCGCGAGAGAAAACCAGGTAAACAAGAGTTTCTGACATTTACAAATCTCCAGAAAAATGTTACATTTGCAATTTTGCTATGAATATGCCATTCAGCACAGATTTGGGTCAATTTTGAATTATTGGAGAAAAAGATGTGTGCAGTACAGTTGGAGAAATAAAGATTTGTAGCAAAAAAGATGATGTAGGCTATGTTTTGGCATTTCTGGTTGATGCAACTGAAAGAAAACCATTTTTTGTGTTGGTACAATAGGAGGTGGGGTACAGGCCAGCAGAAAGGCATTGTGGGCTGGTAGGGCTTTGGAAACACACAACGCAGGGGAACGTTGGACAAAGAAGATATAAGCCAAATGCTCTGAGACCTCTTTCAGTATTAAATATCACAAGTGAGGAGAAGACCAAGTTTAATGGAAAAATCCCTTTAGCTCAGCCTGAATTATTGTAGTAGACTGTCGTTTTTCATGAATGACCATTGAGCATCATGTGACAATATTTTTCTTTCTTAATTGTTCCTGACATATTAAAAGGGAACTGATATCTATATGGGACTTTTTTATCTGCTAGACTTGATTACTGGAATGATGTAACCAATGCACCTTAGTGTGAACTCTTCATACAGCTCATTGACCTTGTGTTTGGTCTAACGGTAGAGCATCTGCCTCTCACACAGAAGGCCCGGGTTCTATTCCCAGGTCGAGTCATACCAAAGACTCTAAAAATGGAACCTACTGCCATTTTGTGTGATGCTCCACATATAAGCAATAGAGTAGGGAAAACAAGTCAGTGAGCTACAACTGGAAAAAAGGCTGTGGCCAGTTCCACTTAAACCACTTGGTTGGTAACTGGGCCTTAAAACTCTATCTAACTATTTAACTGCATACGGCTAATTGGTTTTAACCCGTCAAACATTTTATTTACTTTGGAGAACATGTGGATGTTCCAATGTATGGGAATGGAAGATAATTTTAGAGAGTGAGTTGCTTTGTTTCAAACTGAGGTTAGCATGACTGCCTCTTAATTTGTGCATTTTTACAAGAATCTGGTCACCTGATGTTATCAGCAGATCAAATGACATGAATGACTTGGTCCTGGTACTTGGTCTGGTGACTTGGTCATGTCTTGTATTCTGAATACCCACCCCCCCCCCTTCCCATTGTGCATAAATTTATATTTCATTGGAAATGATTTTCAAGTGAAAAATGTTGAATTAGCATTGATCTGGGTCACCATTGGTCCCAGAGCATTTACCCTTCAAATTTTGATCACCTGATCTGCATGGGGAATGATCCTCCATCTTTACCAGGATCAAATCAAAATCAGCTCATCAGATCCAGATAAGATTTGTATAAATTTCCACTACAGATTTGATCTCTAACAGCAGATCAGACCCCACACAAGCCATCAAAACCAGATGTAATGTAAGGGCACCCTTAGTCACTTTGAATTTGTTCTGCTTTTCTGTAAATCAAAATTTTTGCAGGCAAATGCAGAAGAGGAACTCAGAAGAAAGGTTAAAGAACTTGAAGCATCGATGGGAAACATTGAAACAAAAAAGAAGGTATTGTTGCTTTGCTGAAACTTCCACTCTGTATTGAAACTTGCCAGGTTCTTTCTGAAATAGGACTAACTGTAAATACGATTTTCAGTGATCACTGCAAGACACTGATTTGTTAAATTTTCAGTCCAGGACCATGTAGCAATTAAAGCAATATTCCAGCAACTTTGATCAAAACTATAGGGGACTAGCATGAATGCAAATATGTATGCATTCAGGCTGGCCCTTGTGTATTAATTGCATTAGCTCCAATAGTGCAATAACCTGCACTAATGCATGGTCCAAAAATGTTTAATCTTTAATTCGACTGCAGGGGCTTTCCATAGCCATTGCAATGTTGTATTCCTTCTGATAACAGATTTATTGTATCTGCATCTGTGTCATATCTGATTTATCAGCACCTGAAGATTTTATTTATTTCTGAGTTACATACTTTTTATCTTTGTGCATCTCAGCTTTCTATTTTTTATTCAATTCATGCCATTTACAAAACCTCCCTTCATGTAGAATAGCATTTGTGATAGTTTCACTTCTAGAGTCATAAATCAGAAAACTAGTAATCCATAACATTTAAGTTCATTGGATAATTTTGAAGTGCCCAGTGTTTCATACTGTGCAATTTTGTAACACTGCTTAAGGTTTTTACCCATCTTTCCAAAGAAAATTACTTGTGTTGTAACCTCCCATACATTATTCATACAGTCTACTCACTTAACGTTATTTGCAGATGTAGAAGACTTGTATTTTTGTTTGTAATTTTGATTGATTTTTTTTGCAGTGTCCTTCATGGTCTTGTGCATTTTTGCTGCATGGCTTTAAAGTCAGGCTGGACTTCATTACTGTCTTGTGTAACATCATGATTAGATATTCTAGAATGATGAATCAAATATTTTGACAGATAAATTTTTCTTAAAATTTCATGTCAGAAAAAAAAAATTAATAGTGCCACTGTAGATTGAACCAGGAGGCTGTTAACTGAGGTGTAAAACCCAATTCAACAAATTATAAACTTTAAAGGCATATTCTGGTGGCTTTTTTACCTGGGTCTTGTCAGAAAAACGAAAAATTTTTCCCCATGTCCTTCAAACCCTGTCACCTTATCCTTTTCCTAAACTCAAGATATCTCATATTTGGTTATTTTCAGTACAAATACCTCTGCTTTTTCAACAAGGCTGCAGAAAGTTATGTAATGTGGATACATTGCCTCAGATTCCTTTTATTTTCGGTTATAATTGAATGTCCTGTTTGTCCTTGAAATTTGTTGTTTGAATATCTTTTCCTGTAGATTTATAGTATGACCCTTCACCATACATAGGTTTGTAGCTACAATAGGAAAGATACATTAGTACAGGGAGATCGCCAACCTTGCAAACTTTCAAAAATTGAGAATTAGATGCTAAATGACAGAATATTGTATGACTATAAATTTGCATTTCATAGATGCCTACCTCAATTAGAGATGGTCCATTATGTGACAGATGTGACAGTCTAACTTGAAAACCCAACCTTTGTGGAGACAGTCAGAATGGACTTAATGTACATCATTTATAGCTACTCTGGGTTTTACCCAGTGGTGGCGTGTGCAGGATTTCAAAGGTGGACTGGAGGGGGGGGCAATCTGTGATTCCCCCTACTGGAACGGATTGTGATGACCTTTTTTTTAAACCTTTTTGTGGACTTCAGTCCTTGCCATTCAACTCACGTCGGCATACTTGTGTGGTTAAGGTTTGAATGCTCAGTGTGGCTCTTCGTCGAATCCGTAAATCCCCAATTGAGTGATTTTGCCCCGACTGACTTCAGAGGTTGGGGACCTGTGCCCCCCCCTCCTTTAAAAGATGCTACTGGTTTTACCATAATTTTTATGAAGTTTTACAAAACTTTTGAAATGTTGGACTACAGCTATTAGATTTGAGTATCTAAAAGTCCTTCTTAACTGTCTGTCCAGAGGTTTGGATGAACACTTTCTAGAGAGGTAATTTTTTTAACAGCTTTCACAGAGAATGTCAGGTGTTGGCACATGCATGCTATGTTTTCATGAATATTTTCAAATTTTTATGTTCATGTTTAATTGATTTCAAAAGACGGCTTTGCAAGATCTGAAATCCTTACAAGATACTGTCCAGAGAAGTCGGTCAGAAATTCAGAGAGCAGAAAATATTGCCAGGGAGAGTGTTGGAAAAGCTGAAGAACTGAGGTACAATACCTTCTTTTATGATTAAAGATACATTTATTCATCACCCTAGATGCTTCCTATTCTCCTATCCTACTGTCTTAAAGGTTCAGTTCTCTCACCCCAAACAGTACCAGTTCTCCTAACCTTCTTACTGAAGCCCCTCCCACAATTGTCTGAAATTCATCCAGATACATTCTCAGTTTATTGCTTCAAGCTGAGTATAGAAAAACTCAATTTATATAATCAAAACACTCTCAGTACCGTTCATGCTGTGTTACATAAGCTTTGGTACTCTGCATTGTTTGAATTAACTGTCAATCAAAGAGCTGAGCCAATTGAGAATTTTGGTACCCAGGTACCAAAATTGTAGTTTGGGGTGAGAGATTGGCCCATTAAGTCTCTCCCACTAATGTCTTAATTCATCCTCATCTAGACACAATCCTGGTTTATTGCTTCAGGGCATAATACAGTACTGTTACTGTCATATTGTCCTGAATGTGGTCTCATACTGTACGGATTCCACCAGACACACAAAGGGATCTGGAGGGGATTAATTACTGCTAAACCCCATATCAAAGGTGATGCTGTCCTAAGCCAAGGGTTAGGGGGTTTAGGGGAATAAAAGCTTGCTTTAAGGTCACTGAGTGGTTTTACAAGCCATTTATTTATGTAATTTGAAACATGTTGCTGCAAAAGTGCCTTCTTTTTAAGTAAGAACCAAGATATTGACAACATTCTATTTTTATGGAAATTTAAGGGGGGCAGAAGGGAATTTTACCGGCCTTCTTTTGAAAGGGAAGGGGGAAAAATCCCCACTTAACCCATCTGATGTTAACACTGTACTGTACCCATGTTCAACACCATATCAGCTATACTGTCCCATATGCTATTGATGTACTAAATACCAGAATACACCACTGGAATAACAGCATAGTGTCCCAGTTATTTGTGACATAGTGTACCAGATAGACTGGACATGAATACAGGACTTGAAATGGTAAATACCGTCCTGCTTGATATTTACCCTGTGTTGGTCGCTAATTCTAAAAGCAGTAACCTCCAAGTTGATTTCAAGATACTGCCCTAAAAGAAACATTAACCCAGTTGATCCTTACTTTGCCATGGTAAAAGCACTATTGTCCCACTTATGTTGGTCATACTGTTCTGATGCTGTCAGAACATTAGTGTCCCCGTCAGTCTTCACCCAAAGGGTACTGCATAACTGTGTCAAATTGAAGAAACTAGAGGTTTCCCTGGAATGTGCGCCAGGTATTTTCTGACTGTCTCAAGAGGCGACTAAAGGGAAGAACTTAAAACATATTAGAACTTGAAAAACAATGTAAAACATGCATGTGTTCATTATCAATAAAATTATCCCACCTACCTACCTTAAAGGGCAAGAGCAGTTGAACTTGTTTTGCAACAACTATTTCTCACTAAATTTCTTTTCTTTTTCTTGTTCTCAGTAGCTTTTATTATGTTAAGAGGTTTTAATATTGCATTTATCCCAAGGCATTGCACTCAGTAATGTTTCATAATTTCAACATTTCAGTGAGAAAACATATTGTCACCAGGTTCTCAAAAGCCAATCATTAAACAGGATTGACTTGATGGATTCAAATTGGAATTATTGTATATCCCCTTTAAGTGTGCTACTGACAAGATGGCAGGTTAAATGGAGTGCAAGTAATTCTTACCTTTTGGGCAGGAATGTCCACGCAGTCAATTTAAACCACCAATTTTGTAATAGTGCTCCATTTTGGGGGTATATTATACACACAAATTCCCTCTAACTCCAACCTTGAAAGGTCCTAACTGTGTTAAAGGGAAATATTGTGTTTAAAATGCTGCCAATTAAGAGTACAAAGAAAACTGCTCTGACACTATCCAATGTTTCAGTCTAAATCATAAACCACAGCAGTAGCTACATCTCTTCAAAATACTATGCACAAGAAGAGCCATGGACATTGCATCATTTAAAATGTTGAAAGTTTGGGAGAACAAGGTATTCTTGAGCAACAAACAACTGAATTTCTATCTGTGAGATACTTATTTCTTGAAAAGAAGGCTACCGTACTGCTTTATTTTTGATAATCTATCACCCTGTGTCAATAAATATCAGTTTTAAGAGAATGAATTTTTCTTGCAAAACAAGCACAATATTTCCCTTTAAAACCCCACAATTCTCCAACAAAAAAATGTTCAGATGAACCCTGACTAACTCCAACCAAGTGAGACCACCTACTGTGAATGAAGTTTAATTTTTGGTTACAATGGAAGCATCACGTGCCCCTGTCTCTCCAGACTCCCAAACTTGATCACTTCTATGAGATTGGCACTTAGTCATCTCCCAAATTGATAGTCTGAGTTCCCTAGAAAACTCCATTTCAATACGTCCCTTCCCGGACATGTAAGTTTAGTCAGACCATTTTTGGTAGCCTTTTTTCAAGTTTTTTATTTTGCTTTTCATTAATTTCCATGAATGCTTAAAGCATTTCTAACTAATTTTTTTTTAATTCTGTTCCATCAGTTTTTGCAATTTTTTAAAGACAAACTGACTAAGCTGTTTCTGTACTTACCTTCCCATTTGGATGTAATTCCTTAATCCTCTCAAACATCCTATTAATGTTAAGATTTCTGTCAGTCTTTGACCAAAGCAGTATCTCTATTTTCGACTTTTTTTTTGTCTGGATGTCATTGTTATATGAAACAGTTTATGTTACTTGAGTGATTTTATCCCAGGTTTCTGATGTTTAATAGTGTTGCACGATAAACACTGTTTCCAAAACTAGTATTACAACTGTACAACAGCACAAGTTCACTTCAAACATATGAATGTTATGACAATGAAATTCCCTTTTACAGACTAGTAAACATTTGTAGTAAGCTGAACAAAGTACAAACGAATAACTACAAACTACGTAGAGGACAAGTTTTTAATCCTATTACATCCGTGTAACTAATCCTTACAGGAAAAAAACTACTCATGAAACAGCTTGTATTAGCCAGGCCCCAGCTACTGTAATAAAAACCTCTCCAAACATGTGTCAGTTTATTGAAAGCAGTGCAGAAATTGTTAGTTCTGCTCTAATGTCCCCTCAGGACATTCTGTAATTGTCTATTCAGGGAGCAAATCACCATTAATTTCTCTGTTGACTTACACACTATTTTGCCTCCATTAAATGCCCCCATAATCTTGTCAAAGTTAACACTCCACTGAAGCTACCCTTCACATGAAAGCCAATGATTTGGCCAATCATGGCATCACAAATTCACCATAGCATGACCGTTTAGATTTTGAGCTACTTGGGAAAGAAGTTAATGGACTCTCCACCCACCCTTATTAATCTGCAAAGTGACTGAAATTACCTCTTTTTCATGCCCAATACTGAAATAGTCTAAATTACCTTCAGTGCATCCCAATTTGGCATCACTTACACATTAATATCTCCTCTTTCATGTCCATGCAAAGTAAGCAGCAACTGATTGTTCTAATGTGAGCAGTTTACACTGAAACAGGACCTTAAATTGACGGTGTACTTTGGAACTACTTTTCCAGGGAAGGCAACTCTGCTAATGGTGGTGCACTGCCTTCACCACAAACTGAATCTCAATCCACCTCTGGAGAAGGGTTAATGAAACCCTGACTCTGATTTGCATTCAAAAGTAAAATTGACCATGTTCAATCTTCTCTTTTACTTTTCATGCAATTTGAATATAATGAAAGCATAGATCACTTGAGGGCACAGATCATTTAACAATCTCAGATATCAGTTACCCACCACACTGCTTTTGATCTACTTGGGTGTCTGTGTTTCATTCTCAAGAAAAAATTTGACAGCATGGTGGGGTAGCTAGAGAGGTTAAATCTCTATGTTTCGACATCTCTATTTTCCGACATCTCTACGTTCCGAGAAAACGGTGTTCATTTTTGTCGGCGCCATAGTACACTTTCTCGGAACATAAAGACGTCGGAACACAGAGATGTCAGAACATAGGGATGTCCCCAGCTAGGGTTAAATCTCTAGCTAGAGACAGGGTCCCAATCAAATTCTGAAAAGAATTATTTTGTATAGAATGGAAAATAGCCTCCAAATGACCAGATGGCCAGATTGCATCTGAAGATACTTAAATATTCTAATTTGAGGGGACATACCGCCCTTTAGACATGCCAGCAGTAATTGGCCTCCCTTAAATCCTGCCTATGCAAAAGTTATAAGCCAGTGGCTGTTGCAATGCTCTGTATAAGAGATATATCAGGCTTCAAGTCAAAAAAGTGTGCTATGTTTTACACCCCACTTATCATTTCACAAGAGTTGGCAATGATTTATTCATTAACATTGTGTTTAAAAGTGCCTTGTGGGCAATGCACAATGTAAAGTAATGTTGTAAGATAATTTTTGTGTGCCTTGTGGAATTAATTATTGATTGTACGTTTGTGTAATAGAAAATGTCAATATCATGACTTAGTGAATGTGTATTGAATGTCAATTAATTAACAGGTAATTTATTTAGAGTAATAAATGAACTGAAGTGATGTCACTGGTTGAATATGGAAAGGTGTATTTTTAACAGAATGAGAAAGCTATACAGAATAATATCAATTTATTTGTGTCAGTATTTTTATCTATAGATATTGACTAGTTGCATGGACTTGGTGCATAGCAGTGTAGTGGTTTTGATGGGGAGGGATTGGTAAGGCTGCTAGGGGAGGATTTTGTGGCAAATGAAGTCTCTTCTCTGAATTATTTTGTCCATGTATGCTATAATGTTTGTGCCCTATACCCATTCCCCCTTCCCACAAACACACACACATGTTCAATTTCCAAACCTGTGCTCCCACTAGAGCTAGGTTTATGTATGTCACCGTTTATTATCTTTGCACATCACAAGATGATGGAAACTGTGGAATCAGGAACCGCAGAGACAGGGGAGGGGGATCTGTGGGCTTTAGCCCCCAACTTTTTGTGCCATAGGCATTTTGGGCCAACTTACATTTGCTATTATATCGTTGAACATATTGGGCTGCTCTGGTGATTACTCCTTTACTTGAAAATTTGTTCGGCCGTCCCTGGGAATGCCAGTCAAAAGTAGCTAGAGAGGTTCACTGATTCAAAGGTTCACTAGGTTGATCTGATATGATTTGTTAAGCTTTATTTGATCTAGTGGACCTTTAATCTATTAAACCTTCAATATACTGAACCTTCAATCTACAATCCTCGACAAAAATGATGGGACAAAACAAGCAATGAACGGAACACCATCCCCCCACTCCCCCATTCAATGTTGCAGCAGCCCAAGGCGTCATGAAACTTCAACATTGATACTATACCTGTACAAAGGTATAGGAATTTCCAAATTTTTGTTTTAAATGCTCTGAAACGAGTAGGTTGCCTTTTTATTTTTCAAGCTACAGGAAAGTAGTAACAGTTGAATTTGTCCGACCAGTATACTGGCGTGTCAGGTTTTTCGCTGGACGCCTGCAAATAAAGATTTGCCTTCCTCAAGTAGCTCATATGAGGAGGGGGCAGTGGGAAATAATACTCTAGGTGGTGAGAGATTTAACTTACTTTAAAAATTTCATGTACTGTAATGGGGAACAAACAAAGAATTTTTTTCCATCTTATTTTTCGTGTTAGGGGTTGGGGGTAACATATTTCACAATATACCCAACGGTTAACCACAAAATTTTCTCTTTTTTTGAATAAATAAACATTGAATGATGATTCAAACTTCAATCTGGTTAAAGACAAAATTATATGTAAGCATTAGGGGTAATGAACGTGACAATTTATGTAAAGATTTCTCGAAATTGAAACGGTTAACCATTTTTGCTCAATGAAAGTTTCCTATAAGTAGAGAGATCTTCTATTTGCACGATTAACCCTCGACAGTCATAGAAATAGTGTGTAGATCAATGGTTAACCGTGGTGAGGTCAACGGTAAACCGTGGCGCTGATTAAATATTCTTCTTAATAGGGAGCAGTGATGAGTTCTACATCGGGATAATGAATAAATTAAGCGTTATAAAGCCCACTTTCGGAGCTTTCTGTAACAGTTCGGTTTCAAAAATTTAAAACACCGCGTTTGTCCTGTTATTTATCTGGAATATCTGTTCTCCCCTCCTCTGAAGGTTGTTTTGATCTGCCCCCTTCCCCCAAGCAATGTATCTTGCTTGAAAACGACCCCCCCCCCTTCTGTACCCTGCGACAACGGATCTTCTGAATAGGTTAATGACAAAATTAACGACATTAAACCACCCATGGGTACCTTATTTTGATCACTTCCCAGTCCTAATTAGAAAGACCGAATATGGACAGAAGTCCGTAATGCGTAATAAGTTACATTTCTTCCCCGTGAAATATTTTAAAGTCACTTTTATTTTCTTCTTATGCAACAATTGTTCTTCATAATGCTTGGATCCTTGGATCAAGTTATTAACCTTTGACGTAATGAAGCTTCAAATTAGTGAACCTTCAAACTAGTGACCTTTGATTAAGTAAACCTTTGACTAATTGGTGAACCCTTGACTGAGTGAGCCTTGGAGTAACCCTCCAATGGCAGCCTGACTCTACTTTCAAAAACTTCAGCTGAGAGAACTTCCATCAATACGTGGAGTAGGAAACAACAAAATATCTTCAAAACTGATTTCGTCCAATTTGTCAGTTTGCCACAAAGGAAGCATGTCTTGTTGTGGTCATATTAATTGCAAACTTTGTCTCAGGAACTGACCTCAAGCTCTTTGCCAGCAAGGAGATGTGAACAGCAGAATTCTGAATAAAAGTGTGTTGTGACGTAAATGTGTCATTGATGCCAAATTTCTTTGCTCTTTACAGCAGGACACTTACTTTATTACAGTATCTCCTGCATTACTTTTGCAAATGAATTGCTCTCTCACTTTGTTAATATTGCAGTATCTTAGCCATCAGCATGAATATTCATGACTACCATGGGTGGATTAAATGAAGTTTACTTATATAAATCTCATGTATGATCAAATTTTACTTGCTATTCCCTACGATGATTCCTAAAAATACTTTTCATTTTGAGCCAGAATGCTTTATAGATAATGATATTGTAAACTATTTTTGAAATTATTTTGGTCAGTTGAGATTTCATGACTGTCCTGAGATTCCATTTCATGCGTCACTCATAGAAATTGTGATATTATTATCAATAGCTAAACAACATTGTCAGGGGCAAAGTTATTTGGGGATTTTTGTGCATATTAATCTTAACATCAGTTTTCTATTAAAATGAATAAGTTATTTTAATACAGTATCATTTCAATGAAATTCAAAGTATATGTTTACATTGACGTAAGCAATGAAACTACACAGGGAATATCTGTAAAGTAATAATTTCAACTTGGCTAAAAATACTCATGTTGACAAAATTTAGATTTAAAGGAAATGTTTACCACCTATTTGACTCTCAAATAGTCATGCATATTTTATGGTCCATATTTCTTGAGCTTTTGTTACTTGCCTTTCCATTTGCCATGCTACAAACATATACAGGCCATTTAAAGTGTACCTCAAGTCAAAAATTTCAAAAATATATATTAAAGAGCATGAAAACTAAATTCTAACAGTCCAACTTCCCTCTTCATAAGACATTCCTGAGCTGAGATATAAAACGTTGAAGTTTATTCACTTAAAACAAATTGACCCATTGCACAATAAGTTGTGACTTTCTTGTTGTACAACTCACATAACCTGCTTTGTTTTCCTTTAAAACTAAAAATGTTTTTATGACCTTGAACACTTCTTGTTTGCTTGCATAGCATGTTGCAGAGAGAGGGCTTAATTAATTACATCACCCAGTAAGAGCAAGACTGCTATCACACTTTGGCTCAAGGTGCAATAACCTTTAGAAAAACAAAGAAATAGAGAGATTGTGACTTGGGTAGTACAGCAATGACTTGACTTGAACCAATAGGTCCAAAACTGGGCCATAAAACTCTATCTAACTAACTAACTAACAATGACAACAAAAATGACATCACAAATTATTGCACAATATACCATTTTAAGTTGAGCCAATAAACTTGGACATTTTATATCTCAGCCCAGGAATGCCCTATGAAGAGGGGAGTTGGACTGTTAAAACTTATTTTTCATGCTCTTTTATATTTTTGAATTTTTTGACTTGAGGTGTACTTTAATGCAGATATCAGTATTTTTTTACAATTTCTTTCCAAGTTCAATTCTGCATCACATTTAAACATTGACTTTAAACTAACCAGAAATGATAACTGATCAGAGTGTAACGTTGTAATTGGCACAGTGTAGAGGAGTCCCACATCTCTGTGGAACAAATATTCAGAAATTTATATATATATATATATATTTAAATATATATATTCTTAACATTACATATCCTGAAAAGTTTCCATTTACGGCCAGGTACATACTATTACGTAAAACTACTTCATGGTTTTCAACCTCTTGGATGTAAAGGCTACTGTTACAGTAATGGACACTGGCTATGAAAGGGTTAACACAAAATTAACTTTTCTTCTACCCTAAAAAACCACTTCAATTTTTCTGTATTCTGGTAAACAATAACAAGGGATAACAAGGTGCAAGGCTAAATGGTTAATATTTTCTGTCAATCCTTTAAAGGAATTTTTCAACATGCTGTTTCCATTGCGGTAAAAAAAGTTGATTTTCTAACCTCAGTAATCTATTGTTCAAGTGAGGTATATCAAGTTTCCAAACCCACTGCTGGAGATCTATTATTATCACTTCATCAAGCTTCTAGTCCACTAAGGTTGCAAAAAATTACATGGTACTCTGGGCAGGATTGTAATCGAAACCGGCTCTGCGTGCTCTACATACTGTGGCTGGGGTTTCTTGACTTGGATTTAATGTCTTTGCATAAGTATTACTGTCTGTCAATCAACAAATTGTGTAATTGGGCAAGGAAGGAAATCAAGTGTATATTTTTACCATGACCAATTTGTCAGGAAAGAGGGGTACAAGGTTTCATTGATGACTGGTCAGGGTGAGGGGTGTTGGGGTGTTTTGACGAAGGGGATAGGAAGCAAGATGGTGCTAAATTTGACACATTTTGAACATTGCAAACATCAATCAAGATCTTGCCATTTCACCCACTGATCATGCATTAACACTGTGCAGTATTATGGGATTTGGACAATGAAAAAGATGGAAATTTACATCTCAACTTGTAACCTTCTGGTTTGTTTTAGCTGTGTCTCTTTTCCAGTTGTTACTAGTTAGTAAATTAGATGGTAAGATAGATGGAATTTTACGGCCCAGTTTCCAACCTATTGGTTCAAGTCGAACCCCACAGCCTTTTTTGGTTTCGATTAAAAGAGAAACCTATGCATTCATGATGGTGTGTGTGTATGTATGCGTGTAAGTGCATGTGTGTGTGTGTGTGTGTATGTGTGTCTTTGCTTGTTTACACAATATCTTGAGAAGGGAAGATCTGGCAGTTCTCAAACTTGGTACACAGATACCCCATACTGAGAGGAAAAACGCTTTTTATTTTGGTTGAGGTCAAAGGTCATCTGAGGTCACAGGGGGTCAAAAACCGAAATCCTTGTTTACACAATATCTCAAGATAGGAAACTTGCTTAATTTCAAACTTGATATGTAGATGTGTTATGATGTAAGGAAGAACCCTATGGATTTTGGTGGAGGTCGAAGGTCATTTGGGGTCACATGGGGTCAAAACCCCAAATCCTTGTTTGCACTATATCTCAAGGTAGGAAACTTATATTCATTTCAATCTTGATATGTTGATGTGTTATGATGTGAGGAAGAACCCATTCAATTTTGGTAGAGGTCAAAGGTCATTTGGGGTCACATGGGGTCAAACTCCGAAATCCTTGTTTACATGATACATCATGGTAGGAAAGTTAGATTCATTTCAAACTTGATATGTTGATGCGTTATGATGTAAGAAAGAATCCAATATATATTTTCGTGTAGGTCAAATGTCATTTGGGGTCACATGGGGTCAAACCCAAAATACTTGTTTACACTATATCTCAAGGTAGGAAACTTGGATTCATTTCAAACTTGATATGTTGATGCGTTATGATGTAAGGAAGAAACCTTTTGATTTTGGTAGAGGTCAAAAGGCATTTGGGGTCATAGGGGTCAAACTCAGAAAACCTTGTTTACACTTTATCTCAAGGTAGGAAACTTGGATTCATTTCAGATTTGATCGATGCATTATGATGTAAGCAGCTTGTTTGCAGAATATCTTAAGGCACAGTATGAAATTTGTCTTTTTGAATGTAGAAATGTTTTGGTTACAAGAAAAACCAGTTTCTAACAGGTGGAGTCAAAGGTCCCTTTGGGTCACCAGTTGTTACAAGAAATGTAGCATTTCATTGAAAAGAGCATGATGTATGTATCATCGAAACCTCAATGCATTTTTGCATTCTGGTTCCAGTTGTGGCTCACTGACTTGTTTTCCCTATACTCCATTGCTTATTGCTTATAATGGAGAGCATCATGCACACCGGCAGTAGGTTCCATCTTAGGGTCTTTGGTCTGACTTGATGTAGGAATAGAACTCCTGCCTTCTGTGTGAGAGGCAGATGCTCTCATACCGTAAGACCAAATACAAGGTATCCAGTTGTGGCACACAATAATTATTGTTTACTCTACACCATTGCTTTAATATACGTAGCATCACACACAGCTGCAGCAGGTTCCATTTTTGGAGAATGCCACCACAGTCTACAATGTGGGCTGAGAAAGGAAATATAAGGCACTCTTTGCGTAAAGACATGACAGTCTTCGTTGTATATTTCTCGGCTTGTCACTGCTTGCATGACTATGAATTCATACTCCATTAATTGGGTTTTGTTTCAATGAATACTCTCATCTTTCCTCTCTAGATCAGAGTTGGTAGTTTTGGAATATCAGAGAGATCAAGCTCGCAGAGAACTTGGAGACATAGAAAGAAATGTGTTACTGTCATCCAGGGACATGAATAACCACCCAAATAGGATGATGATAAGGTCCCTGGATAATATTCATCTGATGGTATCTTCACCTACACACTCAGGAATGGTTCAGGTAAGTGCAGTATGTCAAGTTATCCAAGTAGGATGATTTCACATTCAAGAATGTTGGGGTAATTGCAGCAAATGATATTCCTAGTCATCCAGATAGGATGACTTCACATTTAGGGATGGCTCAGGTAGTTGCTGTATGTGAAGTCATCCAAAAAGAATGATTTCACATTCAGGAATGTTGGGATAATTGCAGCAAATGATATTCCTAATCATCCATGTAGGATGACTTCACACTTAGGGATGGTTCAGGTAGTTGCTGTATGTGAAGTCATCCAAGAAGAATGATTTCACGTTCAGGAATGTTGGGATAATTGCAGCAAATGATATTCCTAGTCATCCAGGTAGGATGACTGTGCAGTCTGGAATGGTTCAGGTAAGTGCAGTATGTGAAGTCATTGAAGTAGGATACAATTATGCATGCAGTACCGTACTGTTTGGTTATTGCATTACAGCAAGTTATATCCCTAGTCATCCAGATGGGATGACTTCACACTTGGGGACTGTTCAGGTAAGTGCGGTATGTGATGTTATCCAAAAAGGATGATTTCACTGTCAGGAATGTTGGGGAAATTGCAGCAAATGATATTTCAAGTAATCCGGGTAGGATGACTTCACAGTCAGGATTGGTTCAGGTAGTTGTCATATGTGAAGTCATCTAAGTAGGATACGGCTGTACATGCAGTAATGTTTGGTTAATTGCATTGCAGCAAGTTTTATCCCTAGTCATCCAGATGGGATGACTTCACACTTGGAGATGGTTCAGGAAAGTGCAATATGTGATGTCCATAGTGATCCAGATAGAATGACTTTATGTTCTCAGGTTTGGCTCAGGTGAGGAAAGATTGATATCCTTCGTCTTCCAAATAGGATGACCAAAGTCTCTAGTTATCCATACAGGATGACTAAACACTCAGGGATGGTTTCAATAAGTGCTGCAAATTATATTGCTGTTAATTCAGATAGGATGACAACACCTCTCAGTAATGTTCAAGATAAATGGAGGGGTCAGAACAGCTGGGTTCACAAAGCAATTTGCTAGCCAAGAATTGCCGATTGCTAATCAATTCTAATTTTGTTTAGAAAAAGTTGTAGTACTTGCTAATACTAATGACTCATCAAAGAATAGTTAAGTTGTTTTTGGTTTCGATGAAAAGAGAAACCTGTGCATTCATGATGGCGTGTGTGTATGTATGTGTGTATGTGCGTGTGTGTGTGTGTGTGTTTGTGACACTTTGCTTGTTTACACGATATCTTAAGAAGGAAAGATCTGACAGTTTTCAAACTTGGTACACAGATACCCCATACTGAGAGGAAGAACCCTATTTATTTTGGGTGAGGTCAAAGGTCATCTGGGGTCACAGGGGGTCACAGGGGGTCACAAACCAAAATCCTTGTTTACACAATATCGCAAGATAGGAAATTTGGATTAATTTCAAACGTTATGTGTTGATGCGTTATGATGTAAGGAAGAACCCTATTGATTTTGGTGGAGGTCAAAGGTCATTTGGGGTCACCTGGGGTCAAACCCAGAAATCCTTGTTTACACAATATCTCATGGTAGAAAACTTGGATTAATTTCAAACATGATACGTTGATGCATTATGATGTAAGGAAGAACCCTATTGATTTTGGTGGAGGTCAAAGGTCATTTGGGGTCACATGGGGTCAAACCCCGAAATCCTTGTTTACACGATATCTCATGGTAGAAAACTTGGATTAATTTCAAACTTGATATGTTGATGCATTATGATGTAAGGAAGAACCCTATTGATTTTGGTGGAGGTCAAAGGTCATTTGGGGTCATGTGGGGTCAAACCCCGAAATCCTTGTTTACACGATATCTCATGGTAGGAAACTTGGAATAATTCCAAACTTGATATATTGATGCATTATGATGTAAGAGAGGACCCGATTGATTTTGGTGGAGGTTAAAGGTCATTTGGGGTCACATGGGGTCAAACCTTAAAATCCTTGTTTACATGATATCTCATGGTAGGAAACTTGAATTAATTTCAAACTTGATATGTCGATGCTTTATCCTGTAAGAAAGGACCCAATTTATTTTCGTGGAGGTCAAGGGTCATTTGGGTCACAAGGGGTCAAATCCTGAAATCCTTGTTTACTCTATATCTCAAGGTAGAAAACTTGGATTCATTTCAAACTTGATATGTTGATGCATTATGATGTGAGGAAGAACCCAATCAATTTTGGTGGAGGTCAAAGTTCATTTGGGGTCACATGGGGTCAAACCCTGAAAACCTGGTTTTCACTATATCTCAAGGTAGGAAACTTGAATTAATTTCAAACTTGATATGTGGATGCTTTTTTCTGTAAGAAAGGACCCAATTTATTTTCATGGAGGTCAAAGGTCATTTGGGTTCAGATGGGGTCAAACCCTGAATTCCTTGTTTACATGTAAATCATGGAAGGACACTTGGATTCATTTCCATCTTGATAGGTTGATGCTTTATGATGTAAGGAAGAACCCTATTGATTTTGGCAGAGGTCAAAGGTCATTTGGGGTCACATGGGGTCAAACCCCGAAAACCTGGTTTTCACTATATCTCAAGGTAGGAAACTTGAATTAATTTCAAACTTGATATGTTGATGCGTTATGATGTAAGGAAGAACCCAATTAGTTTTGGTGGCGGTCAAAGGTCATTTGGGGTCACATGGGGTCAAACCCTGAAATCTTTGTTTACATGATACATCATGGTATGAAAGTTGGATTCATTTCATACTTGATATGTTGATGCATTATGATGTAAAGAAATCCTACATATGTTGGTGGAGGTCAAAGGTCATTTGGGGTCAGAAGGGGACAAATCCTGAAAACCTTTTTCACACAATATCTCAAGGTAGGAAACTTGGATCGATTTCCTAATTAGTATGTGGATGTGTTATGGTGAGTTGGAAGTACTGTACCTGTTGTTTTTGGTGGAGGTCAATGGTCATCTGGTATCACCTGGAATCAAACTCTGAAAACCTTGTTTGCAGAATATCTTAAGGCACAGTATGAAATTTGGCTTTTTGTATATAGAAATGTTTTGGTTAAAAGAAAAACCAGTTACTTACAGGTGGAGTCAAAGGTCACTTTGGGTCACCAGTTGTTACAAGAAATGTAGCATTTTATTGAAAAGAGCATGTGTGTATCATCGAAACCTCAATGCATTTTTGCATTCTGGTTTGCTTATCAATTTATTAACATTATGTTGTCCCTTGTGAATGCATTCAGGATCATAATTTGCATTGCCATCCAAACAAGATGATTGAATATGTAAAAAAAACTCAGTGCATTTATTTTTCACTCACATCTAAGGACTGGTAAAGGTATGAATGTGAATGACATATTTATACTTCATTGAATCCACCATAAAAGCTGTTTCCTAGTTACGTCCCCATGTCTTGTTTAATTGGGGTATTGTCTTGTTTATGAACCCCATTATCTTAGAAAAGTTTTAACAGTTACAAAAGAACTCTCTTTCACCCATGTGACAAAAAGGAGCATGCCTCAGCTAGTGCTTACAAACAATGTTGATATTTTTAAAAGCAAATGACACCTAGCAATGCCGTAGTTGGAAAACAAGCAAGTTTTCTGAAATTCCTATGGTTCAGTGAGGTCAAAATGTTGCCCACATTCAAGTTGTTTTTGCCAAAATCAAGTAGCAGCATCTCAATGGGAGTGATTCTTTGATGTCTAATTTGAAAAATTGCAAAAGTTGTCACAGCTACAATTCTTATAGTTATATCACTTCATTTTGATAAAAATACTGGATAGAATAGAGTGGCCTGATGTAGTAAAGCTTTTTATCTATTGCCTTAAAAGAATTTGATCAAACTTTTAATTACTCCATACTGACGTGAGAAGTGATTTCGTTTTTGTTCCATCCATCACAGAACGTTTCAGCTAGATCTGATAGGCAATTCATATGATGTTGACAAAATAGAAATAATTTGTCCTTCAGTTCTGAATTTTTGGAATAATGCATCATACAACTGGGTTTGATGTATTCAATGAATATGAAGAACATAATCAAGAATTTGATTAAACTTTTAATTACTCTATACTGACATGAGAAGAGATTTTGTTTTTGTTTCATCCATCACAGAACATTTCAGCTAGATGATGGGCATTTCATATGATGTTGACAAAATAGAAATAATTTGTCTTTCAGTTCTAAATTTTTCAAATAATGCATCACACGATTGGATTTGATATATTCAATGACAATGGAGTATATAATCCAGGGAACAGAATTTCTGTTGTTATGTCAGATACTTGTTTTCTTGGAAGTACGCTTTAACATGACTGAACAAATTCTGGCCATTTTACGATTTATCAGTTAAGTTATCAGTGTGCAACTTAGCTATGAGGACAATGATTAGGTATTATTAAATACCATTCTATATCATTCTAACTTAGCTTATACAATGTTGTGTTGTGTGTTGTGTGAATTAAACAAATCGAATTAAATCGTGTAGCTATGAAAATATCATGATGTTCGAGGTTTTGCCTGGACTAGAGGGAGCACCTGTAAGACCATCTGAGTGTGACATTACCATCAGCTGGCATTTACGACTGAAAATTTTTGGCTTCATATGTTCTCTCAGATTGCTGAAAACAAGACTTTCCAGGTCTTGTGGGATGCCTGCAAATGATAAAATATGTGTTCATGCCGTGTTATGCCCGATACGGAATTCTCTAGTAAAGACAGCTGAGCAACGGTTTTTTGATGTAAACAATACTGAGTCAAACACCGCAGAACCAGATAATGGCACTTTGATCCTGTCTGCCTGGTCACACCAGCCCATCTCTTATCAGATGTTGTTCTCACCAAGACAGAGGGCTGTTCTTTGACACACTGATGCAGCATAAGCATAAATGCTTACTCATTGCCAAGTGAACTGTGGGCTAAAATAGAATCATCTAACTGATAGCATATGCTTGATTAGACAGTTTTGTGAAGGCAAGTGGAAAGGGCAAACTCAGTGCCCTTCGGAGAGAACGCATCATGTCTCATGCAGAACTGGCCTTATGGTATTGAAATACAAATCGATGAAACAAAAGATGGTCTTTGATGACTAGAATAACATATATTTGATGTTACAATTAAATAATTTTTAACAGTTTTGATAAATAGGTAAACGTTTCTCACTGAAAATGGCCTGCCCTAATAGTACTGCAATACCTTAAAAGCTAGTGATGTTTTGCAGTAGTTTACCCTGATCAGACCCGACTGGAGCTGATCAGTAGCAGCAGAACCCTGGATGTTCTTTGAATAATACATTGAATGACACAAACTCATAAATTTGCCAAAAATTTGGAGGAAAAGTATTTTAGCTTCCCTAACTCATTTGCAAAATGGCAGTAGCAGTTCAGGAAAGTTAATGATTGGATGGGGAGGGAAAATGGTGTGGTGCATCTTCCCTGTAATATCACCACCAAAATGTTAGTGCATTCATCTTATTTAGAACCCTACAGGTTTTGCCAGTGGTAATCCTCATCAAATTCATCAAAACCAAATGGCCAGTCAAGATCTGCCCTTATTACCAACAGCTGGGCAGCTACAATCAGAGAAGGAAATTCTTGAATCACAAGACCAGCTTGACCAACTCGTTGAGGTATAAATCAAATATCTTTCGTCTCCTGCTTGAATGATCACCCATCTTTTGTTTGTGCCCTAGTTTGTCAAACCACCCACATGCTATTGGTGGCCTCTTTGTATGTGCTATACTTCTGTTAAATTCATTTGATTGCTGACTCATAATATATTTGTTTGATACTGACTATGCGTATCGTTTCACAAGTGCCCTAATGCAGAGGGTCCAAGGCTAACAACCTCATTTTAACAGAGATGAGCTTCATGTTGTTCAAATCTCTGAGTAGATTACTGCATGGTCTTTCCACCTGCAGATCTTTTTCATGCAGGTCTTCTCAGTGTACTGTAAAATAGGATTATTTGGCTCACTAGTCTGTTAATACTTGCATTTCATGCAAGCTTGGTTTATTTTCCCCCTTGACCCTGTGATGACAACAGTGGGCTGACCATCTCAAGGGTCTATTGTGTCAATATCTGAGTAAACAGTCTTGTGTTTTTCACTTCATTAGTCAAGGAGGGAGTCTAGAAACAGATTTAGCATGGGCTATATGTTTACTTAAGCAAACAGCTTCAAATTAGAAAATGGGCAGTGCCTTTATTTTATAGAAGACTTAATATTATATTCCATAAATGGCCCTACTTCACAAAGAAACAAAATAAAAATAATAATAGTTGGCACTGTTTGATGTTTCTAGCTTTGCAAGAGAAAGTGTGTTTGAAGGGGTGGGATTGATATATAGTATTTGAAAGGAGATATACCAAAGTATTTAGTTTCTGTTGGTATGAGAGTTGTAGTTAACATTTTTGGATGGTCTGAAAACTTGTTCAACAATCTGTCATAAAACCCTGATCAAAATCATCAAATGCTTGTAGGTTTGTTCCCAACTACCAACTCGAGCTCATAACCAAATTGCAGTCCAGCCAGTATATCTTCCCATTTAAACTTTTGCTGTAATGCCCTGTCTCTTCTTATTTTACTCATCTTTTTCATCTGGTAGTTTCTTCTTTATGTGGCAAATGACTAATGATGTGGGCGAGTAGATTTAGGCAGTGGCATTTGAAATGATAAAACTTAGCAACAGAGGTCGGGAGTTTGATTCCAATTTCCTGGCCAGGTCAACGTTAGGTCACTCTTTTCATAAAAAATCTAGTGTTCCCATCTGAATGTGCCATCCGATGTGAAGTTGTAATTCAGAAGCTAGAGGCATCTACCACTTACATGGTCCTTTAAGCTTTTTTCTCACAAAGAAAAAGCAACTTGCCTCTGGTTTGGGACTGCATTTGCAAATTTGCCAAATATATTAGTAAAAGAGTAAAAAAAATAAATATGGCCTAAATTCACAGGAACTGCACAGGCATCTGCAGTGGTTTGAACATGTTCAAAATTGTCTAAAAAGGTTTTGCTTTGGTTGAAAGTTTCATGATGACAAACTAATGTAGTACTAATTTAGAACAAGCATTGTGTGTCATGAAGAGTTTTGTAAGCTGAATGGCCTCTATTTTTCCACGGCTGTTGCACAACATTAGTAATAAGAGAGCACAAAATAAGTGCAAGTATTTTGCAACTGATTGGCATAGTTTTATAATTCCTTTCTTTACATGAGACCTACTCCCTTAATTTGCAGCTTTTGCTTTTGTGACTATCAGTTGTTGGAAAATGCAGAAATTGCAAAAGTTTACTTGTGAATTTGTCTCTGTGAGATTTTATTCTCCTCATGAAGACAAATTTGTGTGTTTGTTTTTGTGAATACTTTGTGTTCAAAATTGCAACTGAAGCAAAATATACATGCCATTTTGTTCTCATGGGATACTAGCTTCAGCTAATTTGTAAGACAACTGTCCTTTAAAACGTAATTCAAATGTAAGTGCAAAATGCTTTCTTGTTTGGCTTGGAAGCAGCTTTTAATGAAAAGGAACTTTTTCAGATAAGCACCTTTTTTGCAACATAGTGCCATTAACTTGTGTCAGCATGAAAAATTTATTTTCCCTATTGCTTGTATTTTTGGAATCATTACATGAAATAGCTCTTACAAAAACTGTCCATCACTAAACAGTCTTAAACCCAACTTTTGGGCAGCTAAGTCGGGTTTTTACTTGATGTTCACACATACCATTTATAGCCACTTCAACTGTAAAATATGATAAAATCCTTTAATCATCGCAGTGGCTTTAAACTGATGTTGTTAAGATCAAGTAAAAACCTGACTTACCACCCAAAAGTCAGGTTTTAAACCATTAAGTGGTAGGCAGGTTTAGTTAGGGCTATTTTAGGTAATGATGTAAATGTGTTATTAATTTCTCAGCCTTTGTCTGATATTTCTTCAACTACTAATGAATCTTCCATACTAACCTCACCCATACATCCACCGCTCGATGATGACCACTCATGGGGAACAGAGGAGGGGGACCCTTCACTTACCCCTCCTCCTCATGCATTCCTTCAGGGAGTATTTGGAATTAAAGACAACCAGTCTGTAAGTACCCAACATACATTACCATTTCTCTCATTATTTTTATTGCTTCACACATTTTTTATTCCAAATTACAAATTATTTGCTGCTAAAACAAAAATGGTGCTGCAATCCAGTATGTTTCTGTTCAAGCAGACACCAACATGGAATGTTGTCCAACTATTTGATTAGATTTAGTTGATATACTGTCCATTTTGGTCATTTTATAACCCAGATTGGTCCAAATGGTTAATCTCATCCAAGTTGGAGTGGATGAATCAGATTTAGTTGAAATTTGAATATTTAAGTAGGTGCAATTGACAAAGTGCAATTTTAGCCCAGTAAAATCAAAATAGTTTACCACTTCCTGGACAGTGTAGGTTCACATTCAGTTAAAATGTTAATATTTAACTAGATTTGATCAACAAAAGGAACCAATTTTAGTCATTTTTCTTATCCCAGCTTAGTCAAACAATAAACTACTTCCAGGTCAATGTGGGCAGTTGAAATTTTAACAGTGCTATTTCAGTAGAATTTGAGTTTGTGGTAAAGGAGGTCTAAATAAATTTCTTTCCTACTGCCACTGATAATATTGGTGTTAGTGACAAAAAAATTTTGCCTCCAGGGCTCCCAGTGACCCTGTATTTCTTTCTTTCTCCCATACTTTGAAAAAAAGCATAAATTTTCATATAAAAATGAATAAATGTCTTATATTCACATACATTAAATGTTGGTGTAAGACTAATTTAGGCAGTATGTTTCATACAAGAGCTATTTTGGGGAGCTACAAATGGTTTTGAAATAAACAAAATTTGCCTAAATTTTATTTTTGGAATCTCCTCTCACCAAAATTGTAGATTGCAAATTAAGTACTTGCTCATCATGTTGATACTTAATGACTTGAGATTTAAAAATTTAAAAGTATTTTTAAAGTTCTCTGACTAGATTATGTCATGGAAGTACTACCTCGAGGTAGTACTTCCATGATTATGTCAGATGGTGGTACATCCTTCTCCAACCTTATTTCTTGTACATTCCTGTCTGTCCAGAAACAGTATCAGGATGTTTTTGTCCAGTGAACCTGAAAATACTTTTGTCTCTCTGTTGAGATACCCGATTTGTCAAAATGGCTCAAGGGGTACTCTGAAAACATGAAGAGAGCCTCTAACCAAATTGAGTACGCTCAGTTTCTATGTTGTTATCAATCCTTTAACTGGGGATAAGCTTTCCAAGTGGTCAGTAGTTCCATTAGCTAATTGGATACTGTCACAATCATCCATGGGCCTCATGTTTGTAAATCTCACCTTAGATTTTTTTATCTCCATGGATTCAGTATATTTGACTGATATTTATGTTTGGCAGACATGTCTTTTTTTTACTTGTTTGCAGTGGTGTTTACGTGGCTTTTGAAAATTGCGCACATTTTTCAGATTGCATGTATTTCTATGATGTTTTGACAAGTTTTTCCTGTTTTTGTTTACACTATTTATTGTACCATTTCACATCTAGAAACCATTTTAACCTGAAATAAACTTCCACAGGAGGAACACCCCCTCCCCCCCCTAAAGTTCCAGGCTGGTGATCCCTGTCCTTCATGACACTAGAAGTGAATAGCAAGTTTTAGCCATCTCAAACTGGCAACTAATAATCCAGAATCTATCAGAGAACTTCCTGTTCAGGTATCTTGAGATCAAAAACTTAAAGACGTTAGCCCCCTTCAAAGACTAATTTGCTCAATAGAGCAACAAGGTTGGTTTAAAAGGGGTTAACTCCCACAATTACAAAGACAAGCTTGCTGGAGAAATCGCCTTTTTCTCTGGTAACATTGGCTGAAACAGCCTATTCAATTCTAGCAGCATGCCTTTTCAGAAAATAAATGCGATAATCCTAATATATTTATTTGCAGACAGATATACTGAAGGGGGCTTATCACATCACACTAAAAACTTCATGAAAAAATAGTATTTAAAAGCAACCAACTAGTGGTGAAACATGTTGCTTCTATGGGGGAACTCCCAGCAAGTACAAACTATGGTGATAATTACCCTTGCTGAGAGAAGTATTTTAGTACCCAACCAGCAACACCAACAACTTTTCAGGGGCAAGAGCAGTCATCCCAACTTGAAGTAGTGTAGTACACTGTCCTATTTCATGATTGGCTCTTGAGAGTCATGTGACAGTGTTTTTTCTCTTCAGATGTGAAATTTACTAGAAGTTTATGCTTGAGTTATCTTAAATATGCAGTATTGAAGTCCTAAAATATTATGAAAGGTACATTTGAACAGAAATAAGAATGAAATTAAGAGATCTAGCCGTTGCTTCAGAATAGGTTTGGGAAGACTGTTCTCGACCTTTAAATCCACAGTTAGTTGAGGTTTTCAGTTGCTTGAATTGGGAAAGTGGCTTAAATCATTTTCCCACTGGACACCGAAATTGGGGGGATTTTGTGAGAAATGTGCCCAGTAGCGTAGCTAGGGGAGGGCAAGGGAGCAAGTTGCCTTGAGTGCCAACTGTAGGGGGTTGCCAAATTGAGGTCTCTGAAAAAAATGTTGGACCAACCATTTTTCACAAGCATGATATTTATATTGCAATTTTATCTTTTAATAAAATAATTTCTCAATATTGATGCAATTAAATATCAATCTAAACAAGAGAAAAGGGAAATGCAGAAAGTATAAATCTGCAACAATCCATAAAGTTTTGAGAGGAATATTGCTGGCTAACCATACATCTTACAGACTTCCTGTGTAATTTATTAGTATTAAGCCATAGAATTCTACACAGAAAACCATAAGGCTAATTCTGCATGACGAAACATTCCTTCTTATTTTTATTACATTTTCCTTCTCTGCCTGATTATCTCTTACTTCTTCAGGGGGAAATAAAGCTCTCTACACACTCACTTGATATAGTCACATTTCACGTCTGATTAATTGATTGACAGTTATAGATATATTCAAATACACAAAAAGTTACAAAACATTTGGGTGGCTAACAGGCCAGTCAAGCATGTGTTGGTTGTCTTTCACGCAATGTGAACACAATGAAAGCACAGCTTATTTGAGGGCACAGAACATAATAAAAATCTCAGATATCAGTTACACCCCACACTGCCCTACTATGGTGTCTATGTTGCTTTCTCAAGAAGAAACTTCGCAGCATGTGACACAGTGCTGCAAACTAATAAAATTTAGGTAAAGGGAAATATTGCGTTTAAAATGGTCTAACAAAGAGTACAAAGAAAATGGCTTAGACACTATCCAACAATTCAGTCTTAATCATAAACCCCAGCAATAGCTTCATCTCTTCACAATACTTTGCACAAGAAGAGCCTTGGATGTTTGCATCATTTGAAATATTGAAAGTTTGGGTGAATGTGTCATTGAATATTTAGTTTTAAAAGTATGAACTTTTCTTGCAAAACAAATGCAATATTAGGGAAACCTAAAACATTTGTTCTATTGAAAATCATGAGTTTTGTAAGTATTACCTCAAGATTTTTTCTGTGTGTCACTTTTGATTGTTTTTATTACCTTTTAGGAAAGAGATGAGAATATTTCCAAGCTTGAAGCAGTTATGTCAGAAAATGCAGACTTAAGACAGGATCTGGAGGCTCAGCAGCAGAAATTGAGGGTAGCAGAAGACAATCTTCATAAACAGATTCAGGTAAGGTATGATTTACATCATAAATCATAAAAGCCAAATCTTTCTGGAGAGCCGGGGTTCCCAACCACAGATACTGTACCCCAAGAGGTTCCAGCGAAATGCAGTACCTATAAACGTCTTTGACAATTCAAGAAATGGTACTGTGTAGACATCAAATGTAGATGGAAAAATTTTTTAGGAGTACCAGAATTAAGTATAACAAAACAGAGGTAAAGGGTGGTTACCTCTGCTTTTGAGAGAACAGTATGGCAGAAGTAACATTTCCAAATCATTTGAGGGGGAAAGTGGTATCCTCCTAGTTTTACATAGGATGGAACTGCTGCTTTAACATTCCATAGGTGGAAACCGTGCTGTGGATGGAATCTAAACAATATATATGTAGGACATAGCCTCTCAAATCCTCCAAGTTTCAAATTTGTGTCACCATCCCACCCCCAGAAAAGTTGCCCTGGAAACATACTTTACACTATATACCATTTTGATCATGACAAAATGAAGATTTCATGTTACTATGGACTTAATACATTTTGACACATCTCATAAAATTTTTGGCCTCCCCACCCCCCTTGAGCATCTTTCTAAATGACAGACTCTCACCCTTGAGCAATGCAACATTGAACAATAATTGCACTATAGTAGCTTCACTCTACTTTTAATGCCACAGAAGACCTTAACATTTTAATTAATTGGGATATCTGTTTCAATTAGACCTAATCTCTGTTTCATCTTCAACGACAGGATTCTTCTCAGACCATCAACCAACTCCAGGCTGAGATTATCAGCCTAAAAAATGAAGTTCACAATAAGGTTATGAAACTTGGCGATGCACAAAGTACCTTGCAAGAAAGAGATCAAGTTCTGCAGAGTCTCAGGGAAAAGCTGCTGGACACTCAAAACAATGTACATACACTACAGAGAGAAAAGGAAGAGGTGGGTTCACATTATTCACATTACTATTTTTTGTTTAGAATGAACACATGAGGAATTTTTTACATACCTTTTTTAGATATTTCACCCTGAGTCCCCAGCAAAAGCTTGATGGTACCGGTCATGCTGTTTTACTTGGAGAATGAAGAACACTATATATACACTCGGGTTTCACATCTTGTTAACTGATTGACAGTAACAATTAAAATACACAAAAAGTTATGTAATATTTGGGGTTAGCTAACAGTGCAGTCAAGCATGTGATAATTGCATTTCCAGAGATGCCATCTCTCCCTGATTCTCAGGGAGGCTCCCTGAAAATTCAAGGCTTTTTGTCCATTCCAACGAGCAAATATGACTATCTCCCTGATTCAGCAAATTTTTCCCCCATTGAGTTGCATGTGATTCTAAAAAAACTCCCTGATTCCTGTGTGAAACTTCCCTGATTTCTGGATGTAAATGTTGGCATCTCTGCATTTCACGCATTCACGCAGGGTAAACACAATGAAAGCATCAATCATTTCAGCGCACAGATCATGTGACAAACTCAGATACCAGTTACACCCCACACCGCCTTTGATCTACTGGGGTGTATATGATACATTCTCTAGAAGCAACTTGGTAGCATGCATCACTGTCTTTGGGGTAAGTGGGTCTGTCTTTCAATTGGTAAATACATAATTCACAAGTAAGAACTTCTCTTTTATATGTATACCTCAGATTATCAGCAAAATGACAGAAGAATGCCAGAAACTGGAAGCTAAACGAGAAGTTGCCATCGTAGAACTAAGGGGAAAACTCTTGGAGGAAAAGGAGGGTGCCATTCACCAGATTAGGTCAGAAATGGAGAAGGAGAAAGAGAAAATAGAAGCCCAGTTGGCAGAAAAAATTGAAACTTTGAAAAGCACACTCTCTGGTGAAATTGAGGTAGGTTGCTTGGTTTTAAAGAGAAATGTTGTTGGTGTGACAAACACTTTGAAGGGCCAAACCTCTCACCCCAAACTACAATTTTGGTACCCGGGTACCGAAATTGTCAATTGGCTCAGCTCTTTGACTGACAGCTAATTCAATGCACAGTGCCAAAGCTTATATTACACAGCATGAACAGTACTGAGAGTGTTTTGATTATATAAATTGAGTTTTTCTATACTCACCTTGAAGCAATAAACTGAGATTGTGTCTGGATGAGGATGAATTTCAGACAATTGTGGGAGGGGCTTCAGTAAGAAGATTAGGAGAATTGGTACAGTTTGGGGTGAGAGGACTGGGCCTTTAAGACTTGCCTGTCACATAAGAGCTCCTTAATTGACTTTTTTTTCCCTAAAGTTTGCCTCAGCTAGATTTGTTTTCCCAACCTTGACTCCACGTGGGATTACTAAGTTGTTATTGTTGTGTTATTTCTAAAACTAGTTCTAAAATATTTGGAAAAATTATCACTTCCTAATAAAATATCATTTATTCAGTAAGTCTGTAGATATGACAGGCCATATAAACACATGATTGCTCTGTGATTGCTAAGGTGAATTTGTGCTTCTTAAGCGGATATTAAATGGGGTTTCTATGTGATGCTGGTTTAGTGAAAAGGAGAAAAAGAGGCGGAGAACCCTGGACTAGTAAAGTCAAATTTGCACGTTTAAGGACATTACGTTAATAAGCCCCTATAAACTTCTTGTTCTTGCACCCGCAGAATTGCTGGATATGGGGGTTCAATATATACATTCATACATTTCAGCAGGTGTGAGGTTGCAGAGGGAAGATCAGTTATCGACAAATGACAGATAACAAAGTGAGCCATTAAAATCAATTACTGAGAAGGACTAGCTTGAACCTGCATATACAGTGATTCTGCGGATCCTAGGACAAGAGGTTTATTGGGGCTTCTTAACGTAATGAGCTACAGTCTGTTATGGAACATCAAACTGATTGTGTAGTCTAGAAGCTTGAGCATCAGACTCTCACTCAGAAGGTCAAAGTGTGATTCCCAGGCCATGTCATCTCAAAGACCTAAAAAATAGAACCTATGTTGTTGTGTATGATGCTCTGGATAAGCAATAGAATAGGGATAATGATCCAGAGTCCCACACCTGGAAACAGGGCTATGAGCATCAGAAGATAAATCAGAAGTTTATAAGTGGACTAGGTGTACAATTCTATCTAATCTAACCTTATGAGACTTCAAAAAGTTGTTTAACCTCAAAATCCAGTAATCTAGATTTGTTCTCATAATTTTGAAATATGATCCTTTCATTTGTCTACTGAGACAGCATGTATGGTTTATTAGAAACATGTTAGACCAAGAATTATGTGCAACCAAAAAAAATGAAATCAAATCCTACCCCACTGTGGATTTGATATACTTTGGTGTGGAAGTATGAAATTTACAAGGGGGCTTTTATAGCATGGGGTTTAATCTCTTTTGAAAAAAATAGGGACATTAGGAAGGAAGCTAACCAGAGGGAAATGGAGAGAGGTTGAGGTAGAACTCTACTACGAGGGTGGGAGGCATGTGAAGAGTAGGTTGTTTGGCTTTTTTCCAGTAGTGGCTCACAGGTAATAGATATTTAGTTCCATAAGTACATGCTACACTTATTTATCATTTTATATGTACTCAACACCATCAGTTGTACACTTGTTGGGACAACTTTGAATGCTACCTGGACCATAAAAAGCAATTTGCTTCAATTGAGAAGATGGGTGGTGTCAGCTGTGGGTCCAGTATTTCTGGGCCCACCTGTGCATTGCAGATCTATTGATCAGCTTATAACTACTGAACATCAGTTCTGCACTTGAGACAACTTTGGATGACAGCTGGACCATATAACATATTTTGTTTTGTGTAGGGTGATGGGTGGTGGCAGCTGTGGGTCTGGTATCTGTGGCCCCATCTATATTTATTACAAAATTCACATTTTATCTTCTGTAGGAGAAAAATGCAGAACTGTTGGACTTGAAGAATAAAATTAGACAATTGGAAGAAGCAAAGGAGTCCTTAGGTGTGAGGATGAGAAGAGAGGCAGAGGAACAGGTAAGTAATGTCAGATGATGTAAGCCCATAGAAAAGCAATTGCTGGGGGAGTACGTACGAGAGGATGGGGGTTGCTCAATGAGAAGCTGTGATGGGTTAAAATAAGATACCCTCTGTGGGTCAGTTCCTTTTTTATGTCTTAATTAACACCTTTATAAAAACTTTATTCTTTTGAAAGATTCGAAAAGCAATTTCAACTGAAAAAGAAGTATGGCAGATGGAGTCGGATAGAGATAGAGAAACAGAGAAGAAATACTTAGAGGAGAGGTTGGGAGCTGATGTCAGGAGAGCAAATCAGGAACTGGAAAAAGCAAGACAAGAGATGGAACACTGGAAAACATCCTTGAAAAATCTCAAAGAGGTAAGTAGATAGATTCTTGCAGTGGCAAATGAAAAATGTGGAGGATCCTCATAGCAAAAGGGTTTCAATATTCCAGCTGCTTGCTGTGCACCAGTCCCTTTAACATGTGCATATTTCAAATTCTACTTGGTGTACCACATTTCATGGGCTGAAGAGAGTATTAAAGGCAGTCAGTCACTGGAATCTGATTTTCAATCATCTATGAAAGTTTTATATAACTCTTAATGGAATTATTTTTTTTTTTCCAATTTTTTTCATTATCTTTGTTTTAGAAAGTTTTGAATATTGAACACAATCCAGGAGTTATTCTCATGGACTTCGCAAATACTGTAAATAAATAAATAAACTGTTGTGACATGATTGGAAGAAGCCAATCAGGAATTAGGATACCAGTTACTGAAATGAGATGGAATTTCCTCTTCAAGTCATTTTGTCAAAATAGCTAGTCTGCAGTGCCCTCATCCACCTTGTTATGGTAACTGCAATGATAAGTTGGTCCTATACACATAATAGCAAATACCACCAAATCATAATAAGTATAGCAACAATGTATAGCTACAGCTTGGCTGAGGGGATGGAGGGGGAGGGGAGGGAAGGGGGAGGGGAAGGCTGCAGCTTGGCACATTTGATGCCCAAGTAGAATATGGAAAGAGTAGCAAGCCAAGGATCAGTTTCAAATTAGTGTAAAAAAAATATTTCTTTAATGCTTGAATTCATGTAAAAGACCCTCTTTTTGTTTAAGGCATCTTTGTCTCAGTTGCAGTAATCAATTACCTTTACATGTAAAAAATTATGTTCTATTGTGTGTATTTTGCAGGAAAATGTAAAACTGAGGGAGGAAAATTTAGCTGCTGGCAGAGAAAAAGTGGAAGCAGTGTCAGAAGCTAGAGAAGAAACACGAAAAGATATCCAGACACAGCTGGATAAAATGAGAGAGGGCATGTCGCAGGTAGGCATCAAGCACTCAAAGGAGGGGAGGAAAGAAGGAGCATGGCAATACTGAGATCACTGTCCAAAAGGTTGACTAGGCAGAAGCCATGGATCCACCAAGATCACTGGCCCACCAAAGAACAGGTCTATGTGCAGCCCTTCTTCTGTTCTCCTGATATCAAATTTAGCAGTTTTGTTGAAAGATTTAAGCTTAATCATACCAGAATATATACATTTAAAATTACAGTACAGTACTGCCATTTTGACTGATACTTCTTTCTTTCAGGCTAATTTAAGTCAGATGAGATTTTACAGCTCACACTTTCTAACCAGTTGGTATTAGTCAGGCCTTCCACCGTCTTTTTTCCAGTTGTGGCTCACTGCATGGCTTGTTTCTCCTACTCCATTGGTTATCCTGAGCACTAAGCACAGTGGCAGTAGGCTCTCTTTTTAAATAAATCCGATCAGCACTTGTATTTAGTGATGGTAGGCAGACATTAGTGGGGTCCATCAGCCTTAAGTCATCTTCATTGATTGGCTACATGAATTTCAAACTCTCATATTCAGTGAAAGTGAAGGAATCAAGATACAGTTCAGTGTAAAACCATCCATGATACAGTTACGCAGGGAAATTAAAAGGTGATAGACCCCATTTATGGCCGACTGAAATCAGACCATCACTCTCTGTTCAGATTTCTCTATAGATTACCTAATGGAAATGAAATTTTTTTTTCCATTAAAGATTACCTGATGGGATGGTATTTTATCCCTTTGTTTCTCCATTAATTTCTTCACTTTTTATATTATTTTTAATAATAAATTGTATGAAAGGAGAGGAACTATTTTTTTGGGGGGGTGGGGGTGGGGGAAGGGAGATTGGTGGACTTGTAGGGGCCAAAAATACTCAAAGCATAGGGACCCTGCCATGAGATAATTAGGCAGTTGTCTGGGTGGTGGGGAGGGGGAGAGGCAGTGTTATAGGAATTGAGATGATCGATCCTTTATAAATACCATCTCAATGAAACAGGTAGTATTAATCTTTGGTTAGAGGATGGGATCGATACACAAAGCAGTAAAGTATTGAAAAAGTAAATTTTAAGGAATTGTAGAAAAACCACTTAATAGTATAGGGACGAGTGAAGGATCTGAAATATGTAATAGTTTCTCTGTGGAATGGTTGTATGGCTCTGCCCAGTAATATAATCAAACAATCATTAGCAAGTGTAAATTGCTTATCAATGTTCTTTGTGTAACTCTTTATGGGATGTTTTCTATGCAAGGTATTTATTATTACAATTTCAGGCATAATTATGCATTAGTAGTATTAATTCTAAAAATCCAAATTTGATAATCCTTTTAAAAGATTCATACAAACCTACAATTTTTCTTTTTAATGTCAACCTGACAACCTAAATTTTGTTATTAATAATAAAAAAGGCATTCTATTCCTTTTTATGAATTATACAATTTCTTTCTATTATTTGATTGTTTTATACTCTTTCTAATTGCCACATTTCTTATGTAAAAGTTTGTCATAAAAGTTTGTTGAAGTCATGTGTATACAATGAAATTATGGTAACCTCGTTTTTAATTTCCCCCAAAACTGTCCCAATTAAGAAATCTTTTCATCAAGCTTAATACAGGTATGAGATGGTTCCTCTTTTTAAAGGAAGTTTCCTTTTTTTTGTATTCATTCCTTCTTTTCTGCCCAAAACCCTGATATTATAAATCTCAGCTATAACTAAACATGTACAAACAACCCTCAGAGTTCTATCCAATCAGAAATCTAATAAAAATGACATCAATGCCACTAGGGGCCCTTAAAGAGGAAGTTTAAGCAAAAATTTAATCTTCATATGTGAAAGGGGGACCAAATCTACACAGTGTGGTGAAAGTTCCATTCAAATCGGACATGTATATCTCGAGATATCAGTAAATGAAGTGAGTAAATTTGTGTTCAAAAGTGAGTTTGAGGGCAGCAGAGCTTATCACTTCCTCACATTGACAAAGAATGCTTTGTTTCCCTTTGTTTTATCAGACTATTGTGTTGACCTTGAAGTTAATAGGAGTATGACCTCCCTGTGAGCGATGCAAAGTTTGTAAAATTCTCATGCCACTTATGCAATCACATTTTAATAATATGGGATAAACGAGGAGAAAATCCAGTCTAAAGTTTAAAGAAAAACAAAAGACTGCCCATTAATGTGGGGATGTGATGTCATATGTGCTTGCTTCAAGTTCACTTTTTGTTGAAAATGTGAAAACTTTACGTGCTTTTATCTTGAGAACCACACATCGTATTTCAATGCAAATTTCACCAGAATGCTCAGAATAAGTACTCCTCTAACATACCAAATCCTGTTGTGACCTTAAACCCTTCTTTGAAGCTTGCCCTTGGGCTGACAGCACCCGTGCCTGTCTCTCAATTTCCTCTTTTTTTTAGAAGTCTGTGGGTCATTTCCTCTTTTTTTTTTTTGGAAGTCTCAGGCTCATACCTGTTAATAAATTTCTAAAGGTACTTGGCATCACTTTGCAATTTGAAATGTAACAATGCAGTTGCAATATCCATGGTGAACTGACCTAGAGCTGACACTTTGCCTTCCTCTTGACCAATTTCCGAAACCAGTTGTTTCCATTGTGCAGCTGTAAATTTGATCAACAGCCTTGTGTTTGCCTTTGAAGCCACATACTCAAGCTTTTATATTTGGCTACTTCATTAACTTCCTGGCAACTGGTGGAAGGCAAACATCAGACATCCTATCTCCTCATATTAAAACAGAGTATTTAAGAGATCATTTACACTTCAGCATACAAACAACTGGATATGATTTCATTGTCTCAATGCAGTTTGAAACTGTAAACTTTTGGAAATTTGTTTTTTAAATGATGGCTCCAGGCCCAGTGATGGTCTGATGTGCTGTCAAAGTCATCTTAAGCTGTTCTAGGTTGATCTACTTCCTTTTAATTAAAGTTGTTGCCTGTGATTGATGGCTGTTAGGTTGTTATGTAAACAAAAGTTAAGAGAAGGAGATGAAATGAATTGGTAGACGGATGACTCTGTCAGTTTAACAAGTAATCCACTTAAAGTAAGATGTATCCTTGCGGATTATTTTGAGACAAATACACCGTCTGAATCTGGCTGTCTCTTTTGGTGTTACCGTATAGTGTTTCCATTCAGTGCATACTCTTCTGTTTGTTTGTTCGTTTATTTCTGTTCTTTTGTCAGGACACAAAATTATAAACAGTTTTGTAATCGTTATTTTCCTATTGAAGTAAGCAGAAGAAGGTTTGACTTATGTATGTTTTAGTATGTCAACTTTGCAAGTTATGTACAACAATTTAAATTAACTCTGAGGATCTTGATGATATTTATTTTGGACACAACCATAGGAAGACTGAAGAACTGATCTGGATTAAAACTAAACTTTCTTTGCAATGTTTATTAGTAGTCATCACCTTATTCATTGTTGTTGCTTTTCCGAAAGTTAATTTGTTCAGTGTTGCTCATTGAATCTGCAAATGTAGCCGTTGTTATTTCAGCAAGTGCTTCCTCATATTGTCTCATCAGTGAATTTATGTTGATATGTAAGTTTTTTAAAATGGTGATCAAGGTTTACAAAGATGAAAGTTTCATTCCTGATTCTATTCTTTGTATATGTTAGTTGTTTGATTTTCTTGGGAATGAATCTAATCATCTGTGTATGTTTTTTGTCCACTGCAACAAGTCAGAAATTGATTACAGTGTCTTATAGCAAACATAGTTATAAGCTGGTTTAGTTTCTTGGAGTTACACTTTTCAACTTCAGAACTTCTGGTATAGTGGCCCGCACCGACAGCCTTTTTGTCCAACTTTCGGTTACCAGATCGTTATTCCTACTACATTGCTTATATGGAGCATAATGCACAACAACAGTAGATACCATTTTTCTAAGGATTTTGGTATTTACTTTGATGTGAGAAGTACATTGAACCTTCCAATATTTTAGACCAGGATGATGTCATGCTGCTGTTTTAGTCCATTGTATCTGCTCTATGGATAGTATGGAATATTTCATCTAGTGCATCCAATCTCTAGGAAGTATTGATTAGAGTAAGCTAGTTGCCTGTTGCTTTAAAGTTTGTAATTTCTGATCGATGGATGCAGGCTCATCACATTCAGGTAGATTGCCTGGTGTAATTAGTACCAATTGAAAGCTTTCGACAGGATGGATTTATTGGAGGGGGAATACCCCAAAATGCTGCTTCTGGCTATTCAGTTACTTAATGTGAGTATATGCGTTGCATTTAGTTGGTCGTAAAGGCAGTAAAGTACCTTTGGGACACACAGCCTCACACAAAACACAAATTAGTCAAGTGGTGTCTGAATTGATTAACACATGAGTCACTCATATTTGACTAATTTGTGATGATTATCTGACTAATTTTGTTGTTATGGACTACATAATAATTGACTATTTAATATTTGTTAGAAACTAATTCAACTGGGTAAATTAATAGTCAATATTGCTGACTAATATAATTAGTGAGGTCGGACACTATTTTGACTAATTTGTGTTTTTGCAGTGGGAGGCAGCAGGGGAGAAACAAAACACACAGTCTTTGAGTAGCACATCTAGAAGAGACTAGAAGATGCATTGCAAGCAGCCTTTAATTGTTTATAATTGAGAGAGAATTGCTGTTCTGGGTACCAACAAAATTTTAAAGCCTTTCTCAAGGGTTGTGTAATGATTTAGCTCCGCTAATTCACTCCTCTTTAAAATCTTTTTTTTGCTTAAAGCACAACCACAAGATTGTTATGAAGAAATACTTAAACCTCCAAATTTGTGATAGGGCAAGAGCCAGATAGCTGAAGCTGGAAAACTGTTTAATGGGTTCTACTTAGAAGGACAGTCTTAGCTTCTTTTGGGAGTAATCTTTGCTTGAAGTGCAGTTGTGGAATTCAGTTTGCCGCCAAATGAAATTTGATTTCTTTCCGTTGTAATGAGCACATCAGTCAGAAGCATGAACCATTGAACATATGTTTGGTTATGATTATTCAAAAATAAACAACTGAAGGTGCCATGCGTAGTTGTGTACATGCCCAACTGAAAGTAAAATGAGTACACCTATGTACATAAACAGTGCATAGCACTCATTTGTATCTTTGAAGGATGGCCTATACACAATAACCTATGACTATACTCAGGTTAGTGCAACATTAGGCATAGGCCTATAATTGAAGTAATTAGAAACATTACTCACACCATCAAAATTGTCATTACCAACTCATATAGAGATCCAAACTCTGGTTTTGGAATCAAAACTGGGTATCTGTTTCCGAATCCAATTAAATTTGGTTTCTATGTAACTGATTTATTCTAAGGGACATATAAACCCTTCTCTGGGTAATTAAAGGCATTCTGTTCATAATCTAAACAAAAGATTGAACTCTGCAATCACTGGACATTTTAGTAGCTTATCTGCTGTGTTAATAGGCTATCAACCGAAATCAATCTGTTCATAATCTAAACAAAAGATTGAACTCTGCTATCACTGGACATTTCAGTACCGTAACTGCTGTGTTAATCAACTGTAATCAACCGGAAGAAGTTCGTCACATTCCAGCGGTTAGATGCTATTCTAGAAGTGATAGTGGTTTCTTACAACAAATAAATGAACAGATAAGGAGATTTTTTTTTACATTTTACACCCGACCTCCCCTTTGTGAGGTCTGGTCAAAGTGTCCTTATTTTTAAGCAAGTGAAGTCATAATGGTGGCACAATAACATGAAATGGGAGGAAAATCTCACCTTAAATCCTAACTGGAACAGTGGAGAATGTTGCCTGACACAGCGAGGCAGCATAGGATTAGACCACACATAAAAACATGTACAGTCACGGTAAGGCCCTTTAGCTAGTACACATTTTTGTACAGGGAGCGCATCCTAGCCTAATATTGGTGGTTGATAAGTGTAATGAAAATATGGTACGCAATTGCATAACTACAGTTTCAGTAAACACTGACTGCATCTTGACAGTGTGGTCGATTTGATATGGAAAGCAGCTGATATAAAGTGCCAATAACTGCCTACACAGAAAATGAATTGCATATTCTACAGTTGTTTGAGTAACTGTAACTGTTTTCAGTTGTCTCTGTTTTATACCCTATTCATAGTTTTTTTCCCCCAGAAAGATTACTCCTCCTTTTATTTTTGTGTAAAGAACATGAAGCAATGCTTTTTCTTTTCCATTGGGAGTTGTAAGAGATCTTGTACTTCCGCTTTAATGGGATTAAACTGGCAAATGTTCTTACACCATTCTTTTAACACCTGTCAGTTGTGTTAAAGGCCCCACTGCATGAACTGCTCTCTATTCCTATGCAGCATGTATTTTGGTATATACATAGAGCAATGCAATTTTTGGTTTCAGTGAAAAGAGAACCTATGCATTCATGATGGTGTGTGTGCATATGTGTGCGTGTGCATACAGTATGTGTGTGTATGCATTAAGTTTGTGACAGTTTGCTTCTTTGCACAATATCTGAAGAAGGGAACATCTGACAATTCTCAAACTTGGTACACAGAGGCCCCCATAGTACCTTTTTGATTTTGGTGGAAGCCAAAGGTCATTTAGGTTCACAGGGTCAAACCCTGTAAACCTTTTTTACATGATATCTCAGAGTAGGAAGCTTGGATTGATTTCAAACTTGGTATGTTGATGCATTTAGATGAGTGGGAAAAAATTATAGATTTTGAAAGAGGTCAAAGGTCAACTGGGATCACAGGGGCCAAACGCTGAAAACCTTGTTTACATGACATATCTTAAGGTAGGAAGCTAAATTGAATGATTTTAAACTTTGTATGTTTATGCATTATGAAGGGAAAAAGACCCATATGGATTTTAGTAGAGGTCAAAGGTCATCTTGGGTCACAGTGGGCCAAATTCTGAAAGCCTTTTAAATGCTGCCATATTTCAAGTTAGGGAGCTTGGATTGTTTCCAAACTTGGTACTGTAAGTTGATGGTTTATGATGGTTGGGAACACTCTATAGGTTTTGGTAGAGGTCAGAGACAGAGATCATCTGGGGTCAAAGGGTGATGATTCCCTATTTTGTCAGCTCAAAAGTAATAAGCTATTAGGGTAAATTGAAAAAGTACGCCTCGTCCAAATGAAAAGGATAAATGGACCTTATATATGCCCCTAGGAATTTTCATGGGTCGATAGCTCCCATAGGAATGGGACCCAATTGACTCCTTCATAGTTCTTGTCTAATTCTACAATAAATTTACCTCTCCATGCACCACATAGCCAGTGAATATTGGGTTAAAATTTTCATGTAACTCATGAGTTGCAAGCCAAATTTTGACAAAAACTTCCCTGTCTTGAAAACATATGAAATGTGGCATGAGTTCTGGTCTTGGAAGGTGTGGAAAAGCTGCTTTTCATGTAGTATATCCTTTTTTCTTTGTTAGGCATATTTTCATCATCCCAAACAGTTCCAATTCTCCCAACTTACTTACTTCTAGCCCCTCCCACATTTATCTAAAACTCATCTTTATCCAGACACAATCCTAGTTTATTGCTTCATGGCTTGTCCCAGTGGCAATACAAGTCCATAATGTGTAATCAAGACACTCTCAGTGCCCATGCTGTGTAATTTAGCTATGATGCATTGTTTGAATGTGATGCCAATCAAAGAGCTGTACCAATTGAGAGTTTTGATATATGTATACTGAAAGTGTAGTTTGGGGTGACGAATAACTGCCTTTAAAAACAAGATGTAGAAGGGGTATATAATTTTTAGTCCTCATGTTATCTATTTGCAGGATAAAATGAGAGAAACAGAAAAGCTGAGAGAAAAGTTAAAATGCCAAGAGGAAGTCATTGGGAAACTGAGGTTAGAGGTCAAAGGTCACCAGCAAAGAGAGAAGGAATCCCTGCTAAGTGCCAATGTGGAAAAGAATGACCGTTCTCTAGTACAAGATATCAACGAAGAATGTAAGAAGACAGCTAATTTGTTGGGAGTTACCCCAAGGAAAGTACCTCTATTTGTGTAAGTTAAAATTCTTGCATTTTGTTGAATTACTTAGCTGGTAGGAGAGGAGGAAAAAGGGGGATAGCGTATGAAGGGGACATGACGAATTGGTCACGGTAAAAATATACACTTGATTTCCTTCCTCGCCCAATTGCACAATTTGATGATTGACAAACAGTAATACTCCATACAAAGACATTTAATCCAAGTCAAGAAACCCTAGCCACAGTATGCAGAGCATGCAGAAGGGGTTTTGATTTCAATCCTGCCTAAAGTACCGTGCAATTTTTTGCAACCTAAGTGGACTAGAAGCTTGGTGAAGTGATAATAACAGACCTCCAGCAGTGGGTTTGGAAACTTGATATACCTCACTTAAACAATAAGATTACTGAGGTTAGAAAATCAACTATTTTACCGCAATTGAAACAGCATGGAGGGGGGAAAGGGGTGAAGTGGCAGACTGGCAGATGTAGTAATACTTTTTATAGGAAGTAAAAATTATAAACTTGATATCTGTTTTTGCTCTCTAAATTTTTCTGGAAAATGGATGTTACTTTTTATTGATTGAACTTTCTATTGTCTTCAGTGACTTCGCCTGTGGTGGATTTGGGTTGCCTTCCCCCAGAAATTTCCACATTATAAGTACACTACAGGCCGAGTGATTGTGACCCCCTACATAGGCATTGTTGAAACCATCCACCCCTTCACCGTTGGATTTTGCCGAGGTCACCCCCAATCTTCTCTTGCTCATGGGATAAATGACACTCACATTATAGCAAACCATGCCTTTTTGCATCAGAAACCTCAAGACTGCTGCCTCCATCAAATCGCCTCCATCACCGAGAGAAACAAACAGTACCTCCCACCAAAGCATGGGAAGCAATCATCTTCCTACCAGGTCTCAACTACATACTGCTATGAGTAATTTGAAAGCTACCAATGAAGAGTTGAGAAAGTTTGCTCAAAAACTGAAAGATGATGAAAAACAGCAGCTGAAGGAAGCCATAAAGGAAAGAAAAGTCAAGGTAGATTAACTTTATCATGTAATCTATGTAGTCTTTTAATCAAATGACTCCCACTTCCAGACTTTTAATCAAGTGACTTCTACAATCAGACTTTTAATAGAGTGAATCCCACTGTCGAATTTTTAAATTAAAGTGTACCTCAAGTCAAAAAATTCAAAAATATATATCAAAGAGCATGAAAAATGAATTCTACCAGTCCAGCTCCCATCTTTATAGGACATTCTTGAGCCAAAATATAAAATTCTGAAGTTTATTCACTCAAATTGAAATGGTGCATTGCACAATAATTTGTGATGTCATTGTTGTATTACTCAAATTGCAATCTTTGTATTTCTTTGTCTTTCTGTAAGTTACTGCACCCTTGTACCAAGATGTGATACTGTAGCACTTTTACTCTTAAGAGGTGCTATATAATTAAGCCCTCTCTGTGCAACCTGCTATGCAAACAAACAGGAAGTGATCCAGGTCATAAAAATATTTTTAATTTCAAAGGGAAACAAAGCAGGTGATGTTAGTTGTACAACAATAAAGTCACAAATTATTGCACAATCGACTAAATTATTTTAAGTGAATAAATTTCAACTTTATTTATTTCTGCTCAAGAAAGTCCTATGAAGACGGAAGTTGAACTGTTAGGATTCATTTTTCGTGCTGTTTAATATATATTTTTGAATTATTTGACTTTAGGCACACTTTAATCAAGTGACTCCTTAATATAGGACTTAAAATCAACCAACTCTTACTTTTTGGCTTCTAATCAACCGACTCCTATCTGGCTTTTAATCGAGTTACTCCCTCCACCAGATTTTCAAAGGTGTGTTCCCTACTATGAGACTTTTGATCAACTGACTCCCACTATTAAACCTTTTATCAATGACTCACTTTGTCAACCTTTTGTTTAACTGATTTCCACCATCAGACTTTCAATCAACTGACTCCTCCTATCAATTTTGAATCAAGTAACTCCCACAATTAGACCTTAAATCAAGAGACTTGTTCTATCAGACTTTGAATGAACTGACTCCCATTGTCAGACTTAACAAAGTGACTCCCACTTTCTTTCACACTTTCAATCAAGTGACTCCTACTATCAGACTTTGAATGAACTGACTCCCATTGTCAGACTTAACAAAATGACTCCCACTTTCTGTCACACTTTCAATCAAGTGACTCCTACTGTCGACCCTGTCTTTCACTCTTTTACTTCTTTCTATTTTTTCCTGAGCAACATATGTCATTATTGATTCCTTGCCGAAGGCAGGCAAGGAATCTATGCGATGGTGATGTCCTGTGTATGTGTGTGTGTGTGTATGTGTGTGTGTGTGTGTATGTGACGCTTTGGCTTGTAAACACGATATCTCAAGAAGGGTAAGTGTGACTAACCTCGTATTTGGTGTGTAGGTTGGTCATATTGAGTAGATGATCCCTATTGTTTTTGGTGGAGATCAAAGGTCATTTGGGGTCACGAGAGGTCAAAAGGTCAAAACTTTGTAAACACGATATCTCAAGAACGGTACATGTGACTATGCTCATATTTAATGTGTAGATTGTTCATATTGAGTAGATGATCCCTGTCGATTTTCGTGGAGGTCAAAGGTCATTTGGGGTCACGAGAGGTCAATAGGTAAATTCCTTAGAAATTGCTTGTAAACACGGTATCTCAAGAAGGGAAAGTGTGACTTATCTCATATTTGGTGTGCACACATATTGAGTAGATGATCCCTATTGTTTTTGGTGGAGATCAAAGGTCATTTGGGGTCACGAGAGGTCAAAAGGTCAAAACTTCGTAAACACGATAACTCAAGAACGGTACATGTGACTATGCTCATATTTGATGTGTGGATTGGTCATATACAGTAGATGATCCCTATGGATTTTCGTGGAGGTCAAAGGTCATTTGGGGTCACAAGAGGTCAATAGGTAAATTCCTTAGAAATTGCTTGTAAACACGGTATCTCAAGAAGAGAAAGTGTGACTAATCTCATATTTGGTGTGTGCATTGGCCATATGGAGTAGATGATCCCTATTGTTTTTGGTGGAGATCAAAGGTCATTTGGGGTCACGAGAGGTCAAAAGGTCAAAACTTCGTAAACACGATAACTCAAGAACAGTACATGTGACTATGCTCATATTTAGTGTGTAGGTTGGTCATATTGAGTAGATGATCCCTATCGATTTTCGTGGAGGTCAAAGGTCATTTGGGATCATGAGAGGTCAATAGGTAAATTCCTTAGAAATTGCTTGTAAACACGGATTTTCAAGAAGAGTAAGTGTGACTAATCTCATATTTGGTGTGTGCATTGGCCATATTGAGTAGATGTTGCCTATTGTTTTTGGTTTCGATGAAAAGAGAAACCCATGCATTCATGATGGCGTGTGTGTGTATGTATGTGTGTATGTGCGTGTGTATGTATGTGTGTGTGTATGTGTGTGTGTTTGTGACACTTTGCTTGTTTACACGATATCTTGAGAAGGGAAGATCTGACGATTCTCAAACTTGGTACACAGATACCCCATACTGAGAGGAAGAACCCTATTGATTTTGGTGGAGGTCAAAGGTCATCTGGGGTCACAGGGGGTCAAACCCCAAAAACATTGTTTATGTGATATCTCAAGATAGGAAACTTGGATTAATTTCAAACTTGATACGTTGATGTGTTATGATATAAGGAAGAACCCTATTGATTTTGGTGGAGGTCAAAGGTCATTTGGGGTCACAGGGGGTCAAACCCCGAAATCCTTGTTTACACGATTTCTCATGGTGGGAAAATTGAATTAATTTCAAACTTTGTACGTTGATGCCTTATGATGTAAGGAAGAACCCTATTGATTTTGGTGGAAGTCAAAGGTCATTTGGGGTCACAGGGGGTCAAACCCCGAAATCCTTGTTTACACGATATCTCATGGAAGGAAAATTGGATAAATTTCAAACGTTGATGCGTTATGAACCCTATTGATTTTGGTGGAGGTCAAAGGTCATTTGGGGTCACAGGGGGTCAAACCCCGAAATCCTTGTTTACACGATTTCTCATGGTGGGAAAATTGAATTAATTTCAAACTTTGTACGTTGATGCGTTATGATGTAAGAAAGAACCCAATTGATTTTGGTGGAGGTCAAAGGTCTTTTGGGGTCACAGGGGGCCAAACCCTGAAATCCTTGTTAACAAGATATCTCATGGTAGGAAAATTGGATAAATTTCAAACTTGATATGTTGATGTGTTATGATGTAAGAAAGAACCCTATTGATTTTGGTGGAGGTCAGAGGTCATTTGGGGTCACATGGGGTCAAACCCCAAAATCCTTGTTTTCACAATATCTCATGGTCGGAAACTTTGATTCATTTCAAACTTGATATGTTGATGCGTTAAGATGTAAGAAAGAACGGGATATATTTTCGTGGAGGTCAAAGGTCATTTGGGGTCACATGGGGTCAAACCCTGAAATCCTTGTTTACACTATATCTCAAGGTAGGAAACTTGGATTCATTTTAAACTTCATATGTTGATGCGTTATGATGTGAGGAAGAACCCAGTTTATTTTGGTGGAGGTCAAAGGTCATTTGGGGTCACGCGGGGTCAAACCCAGAAATCCTTGTATACATGATGCATCATGGAAGGAAAGTTGGATTCATTTCAATCTTGATAGGTTGATGTGTTATGATGTAAGAAAGAACCCGACCAATTTTGGTGGAGGTCAAAGGTCATTTGGGGTCACATGGGGTCAAACCCCGGAAATCATGGTTAACACTATATCTGAAGGTAGGAAACCGATCCATTTCAAACTTGATATGTTGATGCGTTATGATGTAAGGAAAAACCCAAGAAATTTTGGTGGAGGTCAAAGGTTTTTTGGGGTCACATGGGGTCCAAACCCTGAAATCCTTGTTTACATGATATATGATTGTAGGAAAGTTGGATTCATTTCAGACTTGATATGTTGATGTATTATGATGTAAAGAAGAATCCTATTTATTTTGGTGGAGGTCAAAGGTCATTTGGGGTCAGAAGTGGACAAATCCTGAAATTTTTTTAACACAATATCTCAAGATAGGAAACTTGGATTCATTTTAAACTTGATATGTTGATGCGGTATGATGTAAGGAAAAACCCTTTTGATTTTGGTAGAGGTCAAAGTTCATTTGGGGTCATAGGGGGTCAAACTCAGAAAACTTGTTTACACTATATCTCAAGGTAGGAAACTTGGATTCATTTCAAACTTGATATGTTGATGCGTTATGATGTAAGCAGCTTGTTTGCGGAATATCTTAAGGCACAGTATGAAATTTGTAGAAATGTTTTGGTTAAAAGAAAAACCAGTTACTAACAGGTGGAGCCAAAGGTCACTTTGGGTCACCAGTTGTTACAAGAAATGTAGCATTTCATTGAAAAGAGCATGTATGTATCATCGAAACCTCAATGCATTTTTGCATTCTGGTTGGTGGAGGTCAAAGGTCATTTGGGGTCATGAGAGGTCAAAAGGTCAAAACTTCGTAACCACGGTATCTCAAGAACGGTACATGTGACTGTGCTCATATTTAGTGTGTGGATTTGTCATATTTAGTAGATGATTCCTATTGATTTTCCCAAAGGTCAAAGTTCATTCGGAGTCAGCATGTTCAAAGCCTGACAAGCTTTCCTGCACAGTCTTTCAAGAAAGGTCACTTGTAGGGTCCTGTAACTTGTCATGTAGATGGCACATAGTGAATACATGGTCCCAGAAGTTTTTGGTGGAGGTCAAATGTCATTTGGGTTCACGACAGGCAAGGGGGATCTCAAGATTGGATGCCTTGCATGTGTACTTTGTGGGCACATTATGGAGCCCTGCTAATTGAAAAACATTGCAAAGCAACGTCAATGTGAAAAAGGGCCTTACATTTCAGCAGCAAGGAATCACTAAGCCTTTTGGCTTTCTGGTTTTGGGTTTTGTTTTGGTTTGCTTGTTTTTTGTTTTATCTCGCTGTTTTGACTATTGTTTGAATTATTTTGAAAGTTGTGTTATTAATTAATATACCATACACTACTGGAAGAACTGGTAGAGATGGAAATGGTATATGATATATGAATGAAAGCTAAAAAAATGCTGTACTTTTTCCTACTTTTAGTCTTAAAAGTAGTCTGAACTACTACTTTGTTGAAAATTTGAAATGCTCTTTCTTTTATCTTTTTTTATCTGGCTTCACTGGCAAACTTTGGGCTGGATTTCTGATCCTTGGTATTTAAAATGCTTGTGATCAGGCTTATCTGAGCACTTAAAAAACTTTCACTGCAAATACTGAAATAAATTCCCAGTAATATTTGTAAGCTTATTTAACTTTTCAAATTAACAAAAGTGAGGTGTTAGTATTGAGCCTTGACTGACCTATAAAGAGAAAATGCAGTTCACTGTGGTAGTGGGGATCCTATTTCATAAATGGCTTTTAAGAATCATATAACAATATTTATTCTCCTAAATTGTGAAATTAGATTACACTGCATGGTTTACATTGAGTATATAGTATCTATGCCGTGAAACAGTTTATCATAAAAACACTTTCCAGAGAAATAAGGAGAAAATTGATATTTCACCGTTGTTTCAAATATATTGGGAATGATTGCTTATTTTGCCCTCTGATTCATCAAATAAATGTTTTCAACACTATAAATTTAAGCTTTAATTTTGTTCAAAAACTAATTTATAGAGCTATTTCTATACACATGATAGCATGAGATGAGTTTTCTTTGTTTAGCAGTCGGCTCTGTTTATGTTCTGCTGTGAAATGTAACACTCCTGTATGATTGTTCTCTCGAGACGACACTTTACAGTCTCTTGGATAGAGTATCGATTTCTGCTCAACCGGATCTCCTTATGTTTCATTTAAACCATCAATGGCTGAGCAAGTGGTACGGGATTTTATGTTTTACTTTTTTTTTCATCTTCTTTTTTCTCTAAGGAGTCTGAAATTGAGAAGCTACAGTCAAGTAAGGAAGAGACAAGAGCTAACATGGAAGAAATTAAAGAGGTAGGCAATGCCTTTTCTTTTGTCTTTTAATTAAAAAGGGCAGGAACAGTTGCCCCAATCTTATTTGAAGCAACATCTAGAGCTCAAAATCCACATCTAATTTTTTTCATTGTATCTTCAGTAATCACTTTCACAAATTCAAGGAAAACCAAGCAGTTGCTATCCTGTAAATTTCACAATGGATGGGAAAAGTATTGTCACATTATTCTCAAAAGTCAATCATAAAACAAGATAGTCCCCTACACTTATTCAAGTTGGATGAATGTACTTCCCCTTTAAAGGACATAGGCCGTCAATCCAGTTTGAATTAGAGTACTAGCCTACCTATTTTGAAGAATAACTCATGAAAATCATGTGACATAATTTTTCTCACTGAATTTTAAACTTTTGGAGATTGAAGTAACACCTTGATTTCCTTGGATGTCCTTCTGTATTTTTAGATATTTCCGAGAGAAATATGAGGATATGTGATCTCTTAAAATAAGTATGAGGTCACTGTTTGTGCACTTAAAGGAAACCTTTAATTTGCTCTAAAGTCTATAACCAAAGTCTGAAAAATTTTTAAAGAAAATAGTATGCATGCATGGTCAAATTGTTTTAAGCATCTGACTTGCAGTAGGGAAGTCCGGACTTCAACTCCAGTCAAGGTAGTATACCAAAAACTTTGCAAATAGAACAGACTGCTACTGGGCTTGTTGCTAAGAATGATATTGGGAAACAAGCCAGAGGGCCACAACTTGTAAAAAAGCTGAGGCCGTCCCAGTTTTAATCAGTCAGTTAGAAAATGAACCATAAAATTTCACCAAACTAGTGACAAGAAAATACATTTTAAATAATGGCAAACAAATTTTATATTGCAGCTAAGAAACATCCTGTGTAGAAAGGGGTTGGGCGGTTTGAATTCATTTTCCTCACTTTGTCATGTATTGTTGAAATTTTAGACTTGAGGTACAGTTTAAAAATGAGGGGAAGCATTTTAGTTGAACCTCCAATGAGATGTGATGAAAGGTTCTAAAAATGTTAAAGGAGAGACACATTTGCCCAAGAGTAAAGATCATCAAACAGTACAAAACTTTCAAGTGAAAGGGAACCTGTCGTAATGAGACCCACAACATGAAGCATATGCAGCAGGGGTTCAAGTGAACAGCCCATTTAACACCTTGCAGAAATAAAGATATTTATGCTTCAACAGCATAATAAAGATGAAATTGCCAAGCTGTATCCAAACAAATTCTGTTATTTTTCCTCCATTGGCATGTTTAAAAGCCTACTATGCCATTCCACTTTTGTGGTATTGAAGTTCTGCTTCCAAGACCCTATCATAAGCATGCCTTCCTAAGGGCCCATCATTGGCCGTTGATTTTAGGAACTTTGTTTGCTGTATGGGCAAGAGGGCCCCTATTAACAACTTTCATGTTCACTGTACGTGCATCTGAGATTCATGTTCACTGCCTATCTTACTGGCATGATTGATGCTCCTGTGACACACCTTTCCCCAGTCCCTGAATGCGTCTTACAATTATTACATGCTAATTTACTGTATGTGTCTGATACCTTGTATTGGTAGGAACACAAGAGTGAAGTTGACAAGTTGAGGAAAACATTACAGAAGATGAAAAACCAGGAGAAAATCTTACAAAAGCAACTTAAACAGAAAGATGATGACTTACAGGAAGTACAGAAAAATATGAGATCCTGGAAAGAAGAGACAGCCCTTAAAATGGCGAGAAAGTTTGAAGATGAACTCAACCGAGAACTAGAACAGTAAGACCATCTCATTGTTATCAAAACTCTGAATGTAGATATTTTAACTTAACCATTTTGCTGGGCATGGTTTCACTGCAAATCCATAATTAACCATTGCTATATATATGTATGGTTTTGCCACAAAACTGCTGGGTCCTGGAATAGCTCTTCATAAATCTACAATGTTTAAATTGTGTTTTGGACAAAGATTAGGCTTGAAGAGGAAAGGTTTTTACATATGCACCGTCTTGGGAAAAGTGAGTTCAGATATGGCAGCTGCCATACAAAAATGAACTATTTGTGGAACACATACATGGTTAGGTTACATGGAGTTTTATGGCCAAGTTTCCAACCAGTTGGTTCAAGTTGAGCTGTCCACAGCCTTTTTTCCAGTTGTGGTTCACTGGCTTGTTTTCCCTACTCCACTGCTTATGCTGAGTGCCAAGCACAAAGGCGTTAGGTTCCCTTTTTAAAGTTTTTGGTATGAGCCCACCAGGACTTGTCTGTGCATGTATATGATATGTGATACATAGCTCATCAGTGTAGCTGGATGGAGGCTTAACTAGCAAAAGGGGTAAAGGCAGTCATTTTTCACTCAAAACTAAAATTTTACAAGTAGCGTACAGAAATTCTCTATTGGCAGAGCTCTTTGATTGACATCAAGTTCTTAAAATGCAGATTTGTTCATGGATGTGTTGAGAAAGTTTTGGTTACACACTAGGTAGAGCCTTGTATTTTCACCAGAGAATGTCTTGAAGCAGTAAACTGGGATTGTGTCTGGATGAGGGTTTTTAGACAGTTGTGGAGGGAGGGGGGGGCTAGAAACAAGTAGGTTGGGAGAAATGTGGCAGTGAAAAGGGCCTTTTATTATTCTTTGCAATAAAGTAACTTGTTTGTTGTTCCTTTCCTCTGCAGAAGAATGTTTAACCTCTCATTACAGGAAAATGGAGACTTTTCTCATTCCCCTGTTCCACGGTCTATGGTAAGATTTAACATATCTTAACCTCAGTCTTTCTATGTAGACCTCCCCCCCCCCTTTTGGGTTGTAGAATATGCCCAGGGTATTCCAGCCGTTTGTAAAAGGGGACTTCAGGGGACTTTTGACCTAGCTAATGCTATATTATACATTCATGTAGGGCTGTGAACATGTAGCGATCAATCGCTAAACAATCCCATGTAGAATAAATGTTTAGTACAAAGCTACAAGAGATTAATTGCAAAACCTGTTTTTGACATTTTCTTTTCCATTTGTATAATCTGATGATCCCTGGTTTTTGTTAAATGGAACATTCTGCGCATATTTGAACCTCATAGGCTTCAAAGTTTCAGAATAATTTGATTTTACCATGCAAGACAACAACTATTATTATTTCTTTATTGCATTCAGTATCAACACTACATCCTGAAATTGATTTTTTTGTGATAATTAAGGTAATTGCGATTAATCCCTAAGCAATCGCCAATTTTTTAGGTTAAATGTTTAGTTGTTTTGCTGAATGTTCACAGCCCTACATTCAATGGCTTCATCTAAATTTCATCAAATTTCTGGCTATGTGCCTGTAGGAACAATAGTATTCCATGTGAACATTGAGTTGGGGGAAAATTTAGGACGGAGGAAACCATATGTCACCATATGATTTTATGAATATCGAAGAGTGTACTTGTGCATGTCTCTTTATTACAAAAACCAATATGTACAGGGTATGTCTATCTTTCACACTTGAGAATTGTTTATACATTTGCATTTTTTACTCAATTGACTTTTTCTTAAATAGTCTGCTTGTCCTTTCAGTAGCTTCACTAGTTAGCATTGGAAGTAGGGAAACAGGGATAAGTGGAATCATCTAGGGACTACCAGCATTTCGGGCTGGTTGGTTGTTTAATGCTTGACTTCCGAATAAGGGAAGAGGTTGGGATTCTAGCTGAAAGTTCTTTTCTTGTGATATACCTGGCCCCTGCTCATCCAGCCATTAGTGCTGCAACTGTATTTTACTATAAATGATTTAATCAGGCAACTTCAATAAACATTTGTACAACTCTCTCGGAGGCTTGAATAGATATTAGATACTTTCCTAAAATGGGTGCCCTTCTTTCTTTTTGAGAATATTGTTAGAAGAATCAACTCCCTTCATCATTTTTTGTGGTAGTACTTATTTAATTATAACTTCCAAGACCTACTTCTAGCAGGAATGTCATGCTTGCTTGTTCTAAGGAAGGTTTATGCAATTTGGGTTACTTTCATTTAATGTTTTTTTTTCCTATTATCATGGCGGTCAGGCAATGCATAGTGGTCAAGATGGTAATACTGTAAAGGTACTTAAACATCTCCAGGAGAAAGTAAAACAACTCAGGGAGGAGAATTTACAACTCAGAAGAGGTAGAATGAGAAATGATGAGATGGGAGAAGAAAACAATTCAAGTGGATCTGGAGGGGGACAGGTGAGACATGACAAAATGGCACATTTACAAGCTAACAATTTACATATAGGCAGTTGAGTTTAGGCAATTACAAAAAGGTAGAATGAAGTTGGGTAGTGTAAGACTTTAAAAAAAAAATAGGAGAGGCTCATAGGAATACATATATGGAAGTAGGGTAATTAGATGGAGATTTATGGCCCAGTTTCTAACCAGTTGGTTTAAAGCTGAGGTGACCACGGTCTTTTTTTTTTCAATTGTGACTCACTGGCTTATTGTCTGTATTCCATTGCTTATGCCGAGCACTAAGCACAATGGCAGTAGGGTTCCATTTTTAAAGTCTTTGGTATGACCTGGCCACGACTCGAACTCTCAACCTCTCAACGGCAAGTCAGAAACTCTTGACAATTCAGTCAGTGGAGGGAAGTAGGTAGGATAAAGTAGGATATGTAAGAGTCACTTGAAAATTTGTCTGAGATGTTTTGTTTGTCATTTTAATTAACAGTATTGTAATAAAGATCAGCAAATCTATAAATTGGAACAGAAAGTAAAAGTTCTGGAGAGACAACTGAGTGTAGCAGAGGAAAGATGCAGAGAAAACGCAACCTTGCTGAGTCAGAATTCTCTGGAAACGAGCAAACTTGAGACAGCTCTCACCCAACAGACCAAGGTCAGTAGATTGATTGCTACCTTAATTGATGATTGCCTGGAGATGGGGGAAGGGGAGGGGCTAGAAAGAAAAATCAGGAAGTAGAGGGGGAGCAGACAAAATAAGGTGGTGAATGAAAGATGGGGAAAGATTTGCAGGTTAGTGTTTGATTAAAGCTTTGGAGGACTATCCAGACCTGATTTTTAAGAAAATTTTCAGGTTGTCCAATGGACAAGGTGGAATCAAATTAAGGTTATCCAAAAAATGTTTAGTTGTCTAAATGAAAGTGAAAATGATAAACAAACAGTTGTACTGGAAGTTTCTGCCATAAAAAACAAAAACATGATTTTATTTTGTAGTTGATAAACGATATAAGGCCACACCAGTTTCATTACCACTTTTTAGGAGCATTTCCCCTTGCAGATGTAGTAAAGCTAGTCAATTACAAGGAAAATCTTGTGCATCAGACAACCTCAGAGAGAGAAAATGGTTGTCTTAAGCAATTTTTGCCTTTCTTGGAAGATAAGAGTGTTATATTTCAGCCCTGGAGTTCCTTTTTTAAGGGGTAAAGGAACCACTTAATGGTAGATTTTTATGCATGCATGACCACATTCCCTCAGAAATGTTTTATGACAATAGTGTACTGATGATGATCAAGACTGCAGGGATTTGGTAAGACCCCAGTGGTAAGAAATAAATGCAGTTTAAGAATTGACAGAGTAATTCCAACCATAGAGGAACTACTGAATGCATGGAGCAAGGTTCAACAAACCTACGTTTTCCACATACACCAGTATATTAAAGATATTCAGTTTTTCTAGAGGGGCCAAAAGGGTGCCAGAACATAAGTATAACAAATTAGGGGAAGGTGAGTCCAAAAGATTTGGTACCTCTATTTACACTTATGGCTTAACCCTTTAAGAAGATAGCTAGGATAAAGACAGTCAACTCTCACCCCAAACTACAAACAATTCTTGTAGTGGTCCACAGAAATTCTCATCTGACACAGTTCTATGATTGACAGCAAGCAATATATATGCAGAGTCCATGTTAGTTAGTTAATTAAGTTTTAAAGCCCCTTTTCCAACATATTGGTTCAAGTCAAGCCGACCATGGCCTTTTTTACATTACATTACATTACATATTTGGTACAAACAAAGTGAAGGTAGCAGGTAAGTGGGTATAGACCAGAGATCTGAAACACTCACTGAAAAGTAAGTGCACCCCTTACCCTAGCTAAGGAAGACATAGTAAGTTGATATAATGATCGGACAGTCTTTTACGAAAGCTATTAACAGATGGAATTTCCTGCAATTCCAAAGGAAGATCATTCCAATGATCTTAGCAATCCAATGAAGAAGCCTTCCAGGTGCATGAATGCTAGGTCTAATAAACTCATTAAAATCAGCTGGACTATGCCCATGAACAACTTTATGACCAAGAGCAAGTCTCTGTACCCAGCCAACATGCCCAGCTGGGCCCCAACTGGGTTTCAGCTGGGCTACTTGCTGGGCCCCAGCTGGGGCCCATTCGTGTTTGTCAGGTGTTCCCATGTGGGGCCCAACTGGGCTAGCCTTTCCCAGCTAAAACCCAGCTGAAGCCCAGCTGTGCCCCGCTTCAATAACTGAAGCCTAGCTGGGCTTCAGCTGGGAAAGGCTAGCCCAGTTGGGCCCCACGTGGGAACACCTGACAAACACGAATGGGCCACAGCTGGGGCCCAGCAAGTAGCCCAGCTGAAACCCAGTTGGGGCCCAGCTGGGCATGTTGGCTGGGTAAAGCAAGGTTGTGCTTGATACTGATAATATTAAAATACTTTAGTCTGTTTACGTAAGACACCAAGTCATTTGGAAATTTCCTTCGATACAAAATTCTGGTTGCCCTCCTTTGGACAGCTTCTATACGATCTAAATGACAAACATAAGAGGATGCCAAATAGAACCACAATACAGTAGCACAGGTAAGACAAGAGTTTTATATAAAAGTAAGAAAGAGTCATGAGGCATCCCGTTTGTACAACGAGAAACAAATCCTACCAGTCTAGGGGCAGATTTACAAATATGATCAATATGATTGCCGAAATATGATTGTCCAGTTGTGGCTCACTGACTTCAGTGGCGTAAGCAGACCTGACTGTCCGGGGGGCAATAGCATAAAGGTTTCCCGATTTTGTACTAGTTGATCTGTTTGTTTGTGGGTGTCTTAGGGCCTTAAGGGAAGTGTTGGGGGGGGGCAAGGGGAAGCAACAGTTTTGGACCATGCAACTCACCCTACCCCATTGACCAAAAGGTACATTTTTATGCTAAATTTTTTCGCTTTTTCTACGAACAAGAACAATTTTTTTCAAATAAATCTGATTTTTTTTTCTTAAGTGTGAACACTACTGTATAAGATACACACCGAAATTTGGGATCCTTTTACACATTTGTTAATATGAAGTTTGTTTTGCATAGAATAGATTAGATTCAGGGTTTCCTGTAAGAAAATTTGCAATTTGGGGGGTCTATTGAAGAATCTGCGTTTCCTATTAGCATGAATCTGAGATAGCATGTCGCCTGAAGATGTTATCTCAGGAGAGCGGATTAAGGCTTCTCGACAACATTAAGAAAACTCTCGTAACTTTGTTGCCTTTTTTGGACAAAAATGAAAGCCTATATTGTGGACAATTTTAGGGAAACAGAACTGGAGCGGCTAGGATCAATTATTTACTAACTGCCTTAAGAGCGATCACTTACAGCTTTAAGGGTTGCAATTTAAGGCGCATGAAGCGTGCGGAAAATTTTGCCTTTCTTAAAAATAACTATTTTGAATATGGAACTTTTATTAGAAAGAATTCGGAATTTTATGAAGGAAAACTTGTGAAAACCGCACTGTATTTGACGGGGGTAAATTTTCGAATTTTTTCACTTTTTCGAGCAATGGCACAATCGCCCTGCCTCCTGTAGCTATGCCCCTGCTCTGCAACATTGAACATTGATACAATTTTGACACTTCAATAAGTAAAGAAAACATCTACAAAGACTAAAAAACTGAAAGGGTTGAAAGGTGTCTGATGACAGGTGTGTATGAGAGCATTTGAGTACAGTAGGCCAATGGTTCCCATGCCCAGAATGTGAAGTCTTGCTAGAAAGACTATCTTCAGTTGGAGGGGAGCGAACAGAACATTTTGAAAAATCGCGATCCGAAATGGCATGTCTCGGGCTTTTAAGTAGTAGCTAAGTTTTTCAATTTTACTTGCAAATACCACTATATTAGTGATGTATTGCGGCGCAGGAAGCGCGCCGAAATTTCTGTCCTTTTCAAACAATAATGTGTTGATATGGAGCTTATATTGCAGATAGCTTTGGAATCCGGGTTTCGTGTGAGGAAGTTTAAATAGTTGGGGGGATTACTGAAGAATCTGCACTTCCTTCAAATATTGGTGGCAAATCTGAGAATGATTGCCTTTCTAAAGTCCTCCTGACTGTCTGGCAAAGAGTAAGAGAGGAAAATGTTTCCTCCAATAAAGTGGACCTTAGATGTTATTTTGTTAACTTTAGGCGACTTAATGAATGTTCATTTATTTTTCTAAATGAATGTTCATATATTGACCAAAACAGTGTTCTATGAATGCAGATTAATCTTGCTTTTGATCTTATAGTTTGTCCACTTTCTTTCTTTTCTCATTGTTCCCTTTTTTCTTTTCCCTTTCTTTCCTTTCCCCTTCTTTTCCTTTTTTGATTCCTTGCCGAAGGCAGGCAAGGAATCTATGCGATGGTGATGTCGTGTGTATGTGTGTGTGTGTGTGTGTGGGTGTGGGTGTGTGTGTGTGTGTGTGTGTATGTGACGCTTTGGCTTGTAAACACGATATCTCAAGAAGGGTAAGTGTGACTAACCTCGTATTTGGTGTGTAGGTTGGTCATATTGAGTAGATGATGCCTATTGTTTTTGGTGGAGATCAAAGGTCATTTGGGGTCACGAGAGGTCAAAAGGTCAAAACCTTGTAAACACGATATCTCGAGAACGGTACATGTGACTATGCTCATATTTGGTGTGTGCATTGGTCATACTGAGTAGATGATCCCTATCGATTTTCGTGGAGGTCAAAGGTCATTTGGGGTCACGAGAGGTCAATAGGTAAATTCCTTAGAAATTGCTTGTAAACACGGTATCTCAAGAAGGGAAAGTGTGACTAATCTCATATTTGGTGTGTGCATTGGCCATATTGAGTAGATGATCCCTATTGTTTTTGGTGGAGATCAAAGGTCATTTGGGGTCATGAGAGGTCAAAAGGTCAAAACTTCGTAAACATGATAACTCCAGAACGGTACATGTGACTATGCTCATATTTAATGTGTAGGTTGGTCATATTGAGTAGATGATCCCTATCGATTTTCGTGGAGGTCAAAGGTCATTTGGGGTCACGAGAGGTCAATAGGTAAATTCCTTAGAAATTGCTTGTAAATACGGTATCTCAAGAAGGGTAAGAGTAACTAATCTCATATTTGGTGTTTTCATTGGCCATATTGAGTAGATGATCTCTATTGATTTTCGTGGAGATCAAAGGTCATTTGGGGTCACCAGTGGTCAAAAGGTCAAACTTCGTAAACACGATAACTCAAGAAAGGTACCTGTGACTATGCTCATATTTAGTGTGTGGGTTGGTCATATTGAGTAGATGATGCCTATTGTTTTTGGTGGAGATCAAAGGTCATTTGGGGTCACGAGAGGTCAAAAGGTCAAAACTTCGTAAACACGATAACTCGAGAACGGTACATGTGACTATGCTCATATTTAGTGTGTAGGTTGGTCATATTGAGTAGATGATCCCTATCGATTTTCATGGAGGTCAAAGGTCATTTGGGGTCACGAGCAGTCAATAGGTGATTTCCCTAGAAATTGCTTGCAAACACGGTATCTCAAGAAGGGTAAGTGTGACTAATCTCCTGTTTGGTGTGTGCATTGGCCATATTGAGGAGATGATCCCTATTGATTTTCGTGGAGATCAAACGTCATTTGGGGTCACGAGAGGTCAAAAGGTCAAAACTTCGTAAACACGATATCTCGAGAACGGTACATGTGACTATGCTCATATTTGGTGTGTGGATTGGTCAAATTAAGTAGATGATCCCTATCGATTTTCGTGGAGGTCAAAGGTCATTTGGGGTCACGAGAGGTCAATAGGTAAATTCCTTAGAAATTGCTTGTAAACACGGTATCTCAGGAAGGGAAAGTGTGACTAATCTCATATTTGGTGTGTGCATTGGCCATATTGAGTAGATGATCCCTATTGTTTTTGGTGGCGGTCAAAGGTCATTTGGGGTCATGAGAGGTCAAAAGGTCAAAACTTCGTAAACACCGTATCCCAAGAACGGTACATGTGACTGTGCTCATATTTAGTGTGTGGATTGGTCATATTTAGTAGATGATCCCTGGTGATTTTCCCAAAGGTCAAAGTTCATTTGGAGTCAGCATGTTCAAAGCCTGACAAGCTTTCCTGCACAGTATTTCAAGAAAGGTCACTTGTAGGGTCCTGTATCTTGTCATGTAGATTGCACATAGTGAATACACGGTCCCAGAAGTTTTTGGTGGAGGTCAAATGTCATTTGGGTTCACGACGGGCAAGGGGGATCTCAAGATTGGATGCCTTGCATGTGTACTTTGTGGGCACATTATGGAGCCCTGCTAATTGAAAAACATTGCTGGTGGAGGTCAAATGTCATTTGGGTTCACGACGGGCAAGGGGGATCTCAAGATTGGATGCCTTGCATGTGTACTTTGTGGGCACATTATGGAGCCCTGCTAATTGAAAAACATTGCAAAGCAATGTCAATGTGAAAAAAGGCCTTACATTTCAGCAGCAAGGAATCACTAAGCCTTTTGGCTTTCTGGTTCTTCTACCTTTTTTCCTTTCCTTCCCCTCCTTTTTTTCTTTTCCTTTTCTCTTCTCCCCCCCCCCTTTTCCTCTTTTTTCCTTTCTTTCCTGCCCTTCCTTCCCTTCCCGTTTTTTGGTTTCGATGAAAAGAGAAACCTATGCATTCATGATGGCGTGTGTGTGTATGTGCATGTGTATGTGTATGTGTGTATGTGCGTATGTGTGTGTTTGTGACACTTTGCTTGTTTACATGATATCTTGAGAAGGGAAGATCTGACAGTTCTCAAACTTGGTACACAGATACCCCATGTAAGAGGAAGAACCCTATTTATTTTGGTTGAGGGCAAAGGTCATCTGGGGTCACAGGGGGTCAAAAACCAAAATCCTTGTTTACACAATATCTCAAGACAGGAAACTTGGATTAATTTCAAACTTGATATATTGATGCGTTATGATGTAAGGAAGAAACCTATTGATTTTGGTGGAGGTCAAAGGTCATTTGGGGTCACGTGGGGTCAAACCCCAAAATCCTTGTTTACACGATATCTCATGGTAGAAAACTTAGATTAATTTCAAACTTGATATGTTGATGAGTTATGATACAAGGAAAAACCCAATAAATTTTGGTGGAGGTCAAAGGTCAATTGGGGTCACATGGGGTTAAACCCTGAACTACTTGTTTACACTCTATCTCAAGGTAGGAAGCTTGGATTGATTTCAAACTTGATATGTTGATGCGTTATGATGTAAGGAAGAACCCTATTGATTTTGGTAGAAGTCAAAGGTCATTTGGGGTCATAGGGGTCAAACTCAGAAAAATTTGTTTAGGATAGTTCAAGGTACGAAAGGTGGATGGATTTCAAAATTAGTGTGTGAATGAATTATGGTGAGGAGATGGTCTGTATATGGTTTTTTTGGTGGAGGTGAAAGGACATCTGGGGTCATGATCGGTCAGACTTTGAAAAACTTGTCAAAATGGGATATATCAAGGTAGGAAACTTGGATGGATTTCCAAATTAGTATGTGGATGTGTTATGGTGAGTTGAAAGTACTGTACCTGTTGTTTTTGGTGGAGGTCAATGGTTATCTGGTATCACCTGACATCAGACTCAGAAAACCTTGTTTGCAGAATATCTTAAGGCACAGTATGAAATTTGGCTTTTTGAATATAGAAATGTTTTGGTTAAAAGAAAAACCAATACAGGTGGAGACAAAGCCTATTTTGGGTCACCAGTTGTTACAAGGAATGTAGCATTTTATTGAAAAGAGCATGTATGTATCATCGAAACCTCAATGCATTTTTGCATTCTGGTTTCTTCCCTTCCCATTTTTTTGCATCGGGGGGGGGGAGGGGACAGTTTGCCCCCCCGCTGGTTACGCTACTGACTGACTTGTTTTCCTTACTCCATTGCTTATGTGGAGCATCATGCACAGCGGTAGTAGGTTCCATTTTTAGAGTCTTTGGTATGACTCCACCTGGGAATAGAACTGGCCCTTCCTCATGAGAGGCGGATGCTCTTACTGTCGGACCAAACACAAGGTAGTGGCTCATGTTACACAGCATGAACTGTGCTGAGGAAGTTTTACACATGGGGGTCACCCTGAAGCATTTAACTGAGATTGTGTCTGAATGAGGATAAGTTTAACACAGTTGGGGCAAAGGTAGGAAAGTAGGTTAGGAGAACTGGAATTATTTCAGGTGAGAGGATTAGGCCCTCAGAGGTTCAACTGTCGGACACAGAGAAAAATAACTTAAAAGCATTCACTGTATTTCTGAAACTTTTATTTCTTTTCTTCCTTCTGATGTCTGTTTCTAAATGCAAACATAACTCTTCTGAAAAAGACATCTCTAATGCATACAGTGTGATCTCTTATACCTCAGCAATTAAATGTGAAAGTTTTGGTACATATGTTTTTTTTTTCTCATTGTTTTTACTCTTCCAGGAATTAATGAAGATGGAAAGAGCTTATGAAAGATTATCGCAAAGTGGATCTCCATCAGGAAAGTAACAAAATCAGATGGTAGAAAATAGTGTAGTAGCTGAAGCTTGGCAGTATGAAGCTGAAGCCAGCCTCAAACGGAGGCTTGCAAAACTAATGGTTTGGAGGCCTTGAGGCCAAAGAGTATGGAGTATGACCCAAGCCTCTGTTACAACACTGGTATATTATATATCCAAATATTGAAATCAAAGGTGCCAAATATTTTTACTTTTAAACTGCTTTTTAACTAGAAGCTTCATTGTATAATTTATGAAAATGGTCATCTAGCAAGGGACTTGATTGCAATGTACGCAACCTAAACAGAAGTTTCAACACAACAAGGGAGATTTTTAATTCAATTTGGTAGCTAGAGACATGTGCACATTCTCCAAATCGTCTGAATATTCCCACACGTAGAGCATGTTTCCAAAAACCACTCTTTTGTGATCCATTCATAATGTAGGAAGGGATCTCAAGTGTGGTTTCGGGCAGCGGACAATTTATGAACTTTGTTAAAGACGAGTACACATAATTTCATAAGACAACACACTTATTAATTAAATTTCCCTGTGGAAAATCCACAATTTCATTTATAGGTTAAAAATGACACTACTGGTCCAACTCAATCCTATTTTGCATGATTAATCTCAGTTCACACAAATGAAATGTGGAATTTTTTTTTTGTCAAATTTAAAAATAGTAAACTGTGTATGTACCTCCTAGTTTCTCACCTTCAACAAACTTTGAAAGTGTAAGTTGCACTATGGGTTACTTTGAATTCTAATCTTAAAAGAATAGAAAGTATGAACATTATCAATTAAAAAAACCAAACAACAGAGTAGAACAAAACTATGCAATTTTTTACCTTTTTCACAATAGAGGCAGTGTGAATGTACATATTTACATATGACATTGTTTTACATACTTTTCTAGGAATAGAATTTCAAGTACATGTAATAATACCTCACTCAATAATTTCAATGTTACTATGCAAGAAAATCCAAATAGAGACAATATTTCTGATAAAATGCTTCAAGGAACAGTACATGAAGAAAGACTAAAAATGTTCAACTTTGGCTCGCTTAAAAACTTTATAGGCCTGCAGTCGATGTGAAACCTCAGAAACTTGTGTTGCGTTGTCATAGAAACCCATGAAGTGATTTCATCACTGTGGCTCTGTTTGGACTCATAACAATTTTTCAATTATTTATCATGTACTACTTTCTACTAAGTTTAAAGGAAAAAAAAAACATTAAAGAAATTGATATTTGATTGGGAAGCACATTCCTGCTACCTATTCAGGTACTTTCTTAGCAAACACTGTGTATAAGAAAGTGTGCCAGGACCTCGTTTTTTATTTTTTATCACCAGTGTACTAATGCACACCTTGAAAAGAGCCTTGCTAACTTATGTATACCATATTGTCATCGTTAAACTTCTGTACAATTTCTGAAACCACAATTTCTTAAGAGTTTGCACATTTTGTACGAGATGATTCAAATTTCTGCATTTTGAGTGCAATTTCAACAATCGTCTAAAAGGTCAACCCCTAAGGGTCATGCAAAGTTCATATTGTTTGCCACTTAGTGTGATTGAACTCTGCACATTCAATTTTGTGCAAATTTGTACAAACTTGAATTTACTACCATGAATTTTTCCTACCAGGATCATGGAAATAATCAAACAGGAGTTAAAGGATCACAGTACTGTACCTTTTTTAACAGCAGCATTAGCAACTTTTTTATTGAATTTAATCTTATATTTGTCCATAGTTAAACATTTTAAAGTAAAGTAAAATATTGCATTTAAAATGCACCAATATGACATTGCCAAAAAGTATCTATTACTTATCAGCACAACTCCAGTTTTTAATTACCTCAAAATGTCTTTTAATAGTAAAAATATGTAGACAAAATGATTACAGACTAGATATCTTCATTGCATCATGGCAAATGCTATTTGCTGAAACATTCCTGTGAAAACTGCCAGAATGAGACCATGCAGGCATATATGTTAGTTTCTAACCTAATACTTTAGGGTATGTCTGGGAAATGCCAACAATTCTTAACTCAAGCAACTTCTGAAAGTTGTGACTCCATTGTTGTATTCCTAATCATGTAGTTTTCAAAACACATTTTGGGTTCTTTGGTTTAAAGGTAAAGAGCAGTCCCCCCAAACTTGTTTTGAAGAAAAAGCTAAATAACACAATTTTCATCTTATTTCTCTTCAAAGTATCTTTCATTACATTTTATGACTTTACTATTGCATATTCAAGGTAAACCAAGCAGTTATTTCTGGTAAATGTCACATTTGAAGAGAAAAACATTGTCACATGACTCCCAACAGCTTTTCATGATTGGCTGTTGGGAGTCATGTGACAGTCTACTACACTTTTTCAATTTGGGATGACTACTCTTGCCCTTTAAGAGACTTACAGTATAACTGAATATTTCCATTTTCAAAATCAAAATGGTCAAGCTCTTATGATTTAAAGGCAGTCATTCGCCACCCCAAACAACAATTTTACCTGGAGTATACCCAAATCCTCCACTGGCAAAGCTCTAAAAAAGTGCAGAGTACCATCATGCATGGAGAGTGTTCAAATTACATATTAGGGCCTTATGTGCTCCTCAGAGAGCAATAAACTAGGGTTGTGCCAGGATGAGGTTAAGACAACTGTGGGAGGCTAGACTTTGGGAGAATTACTTTTGTCAGGGGTGATGACTTCCTGCCTTTAACTATGCTTGAACCTTTCCTTGGACATGCAATATAGGCTACGTCACTGTTCTTAAAGCTAAAAGAACATGTAAATAAGTATAACTAGCTGGCATTTTGCTGTCTAATTGTTTTACGTACAAAAATCAAATCTTTAAGCATAATTAAAGCACTATATAAGGAGGTGCAACTCTGAGGTAAGGCACTGGACCTTGCCAAACCAAAAAGTACTTTATAAGGTTTGGGCAACTTATTCCTTCTTACCTCTGTCAACATAGAGATACCTGTTTCAAGCAGCTCAATAGCTCATGTAGCTCAATAAAAATTGGAATTAGCCAAGCTTTGTCCTTAAAGGGACTATGAAGTGACTAATTACAGCAATTTGGCATCAGTCTTTGACTGTATCTTAACCAAAAATAGCCCTGATGTTAAAAAATGCCTTCAACCCAAGTGTGACCTCATCTCAGGAGCTAAACTTAACCCTTTTGTGGTTGTTTTTATGGAATTTTGCATTCATCAGAATCTCAGTGTAAAGCAGGGTAAGCATTACCTCCTGCTATGACTTGATACGAGCATTGCAATATTAAGTGTATTATACTTGAACTCTGAAGTTGGGTTCCTGAGTTGACATCATTCTTGGGTTCATACCCTTTCACTTTTTGAGCTGTTTTTGTTGAAAGAGCATGCTGCACTTGAGCATTTCTCTTCATGAGGTGATATTTTTTGCCAATAAGTGTTATTTTTTGGTGATAGATATGATCTGAGAATGATATCAAATTGTTACAATTAGTCATTTCATATGCTCTTAAAGTTACTTAAGATAAGAATAGTTCAGGGCAGAAGCTGTCTGAGGTGGGAGAAAGGGGCAGTGCCCCCACTGAGATTTCTAAATCGTAAATACACCACATGGTACATCATAGTGGCTCTCTACATAGGCAGTGTTTTATCTTCTTCCTAAAGATTTTTCCCAGGCTATGGTCCTGTAATAGAGCAAGTCTGTTTTAGTGGCTGTATAGTTCTATCATTTATAGTGTTTTCTTCATCTCCAACAAATTATGCAATCACATATTTTACATGAGTTACATCTAAAATGCTTTTCTTCCCATTTCATTTGTGTTTAGGTCTTAGAAAACATTCCATGGGAATATTTGCATATCTATTTATGAAAGCTATTTGTGCCAATAATTTAAAAAGAAACCAATTGCAGAACTAGAAAATATGTAGCATATATAACTGTCAATGCATGATAAAATATTATAAAATAAATTTTTTGCTGATAATAAAGATTTGTAGTACACAAAACTGGTGTCTTCCAAGTTTGCTTCATTTTCCACATGCTATCAGATCTCTGTCAACAAAGACCCTGTGTTAGAATTAGCATGAACAGCAGTTCATTAACAGAAATGGGGGGGGGGAGCAACTAGGGACAATCCTCTCTCAAAGGAAATTATTTTCTCAGCCTAAACCCTCCCTCAGTGTTTCCCTATCTTCTTCAAAGAAAGCACCTGCCAAAAAACAACTTTTTCCTCCTAACTTTAATGAGGCAGGAGGATAAAAATATTTTATGGACAAAATTTCTTAGATGTTCAAAAAGACATCTGTGACATTGAGTGACAGAACACATCCTATGAATGGACTCATTCATTCTTACATAACTGGTTGGAACAGAACATGTGCAGGAACATGTGCCTGCACTTTCAGTTTTTCATGTGAAGTTATCTCGCAATTGCGTAGACAAATTAGAATCTAGCAAGCAAAACCTAGACAAATTAGAATCTACATTTCATTGTGGCCAAATGTGCTTGACTTCATCAACTCTGTTGCCAAACAGCTGTGATTATTTGTTTGTAAACATGGATGAATCTATTCAGTATACTTGTAATCAGAAATCTACTCCTGTTTTATTTTGTTTTAAAAGACCTCCAAGGACATATTCCTCCCATTGGAGTGAGCACTGTGGATCTTGATCTACCATGGTAGATCAAACTCTGATCACAGATCACAGAACACAGATCAACAAAACTCACTCAAAAATCAAGACCCACAGATTTCGATCAATCTCCTGAGGGTAGTTATTAAAAATTAACTATACTGGATTGAAGTTTGTCATGTGAATACAATCATAGAAGCAAGTTACCCCTGGATCTGGGCCTTAAAAGGAAAAGACCCTGGATCTACATTTTTTATAAGGTACAGCATGTACAGTGCATGAAAGAATGACCATCTGACTTCTAAATATGGGTGGCCTTTTCATGCTTCAAAATAACAACAACATACAGTTTGTATTAAGTGCAAAAACACAATTGAGTCCATCCACACTGAGAAAAGAATTCTGAAGACGAGATCATAGGCTGGAGAAGAGGACAGCACAGGGATGATGGCACATTGATCTACCACACTCACTCAAACGTGGAGGCAGCTCTGAATCAAGTTAATAGCAGTGAGGCTATAAAACCACAATTCCACTTAAATGGGAATAATGCCCAAATCATTGGAAAGGACTCACCCACTTACTGATAAAACCAAGCAGTATACTTTTCACAGTATTACAGCACTTGTAAAATAATTTGGTCATCCAGCTTCTATCTGCAAAAACCTCCGAACAAAGACAAGCGATATCACTTTTTTCCATCGGCATACTTTGTGGTCAAAATCTGGTTTGGTTGCACACATGGTTAAATCGGCTACAAGAAACAGGGAAAAGAGTTGTTTCATTTACTAATCATGATGAAGAGAAAATATGAAATTTGAATACATTTGCATATTTATTATATGAAACATGTCACAAAGTTTTGGAAATTAAATTGAATCGTCAATTTCTCTTTAATGAAACAATTATCTGTACATAGGATATTGGGATTGGTGTTCATGATCTGTTGTTAGTATTAGACAGAAGCTTGGCAAGTTTGGTAAAATTTAGTGGTTTCATGCACCAACTCGGTATATCGGCTTAGGGCGTCTACCTGTAATATCATAATTACCTTTACCCGCTGTCAATATACAGTAAATTAACTTATTGAATTTCAATGCTGCACATAAGGTAAGATTTACACTACAGTGCAGCTTTATGTGACAAGAAGAACCAATAAATTGGCAATACACTTACGCAGCATGAAGAGGCTTGTTGAATTGTGTCCGACAATTTTTACCCCAGTAACAGTCTGGCCTTGATGTTACTTCGGCTGGAAACCAATGAAACAGAAAGTAATAAGATATAAATGAAATGTTATATTGCACACTCAGCTGGTGAATACACAACTACCTTATTCACACAAATCACACCTACAATCCCCGACAAAAGTAAATGAAACAAATCACCTTCCCCGATCCCCCTTTCAATGTTGGCTACAACCTTTCAACTATCAGCTACGACACAACATTGAAAGGGCGAAGGGGGGATTCAAGGGAAGTTTGAGAGTGTGAGTGCATTTTGTTACCATACCAATGATTTTGTTTCATTTGTTTTGTCGGGGATTGTAGCTCCTACTATAAACATTCGTCAACACATTTAAACCAGGAATTTCCCTTACTCAGATAATGCATATTCAGACAAACAGTGACTAACACCAATTTAAGCAAGACCACTTGCTGTGAATGAAATTAACTTTATTCATAGTTCTGAATTGGCTTGGCCCTACAATAAAAGCCACTCCAAACATGTGGCATTTATTAGCAAAACAGCACAAGTCAAAGATTCTGCACTAATATGTCCCTTGACCATGCCGCTAGAATTGAACCAGACGTTTTAGCCAATGTTAACGAAGAAAAAGGGCGTTTTCTCCGGTAAAGCTTGTCTCTGTAATTGCAGCATTTAACCCTGTTTAAACCAACTTTGTTGCTCTATTGAGCAAATAGTCTTTGAAGGGGGGCAAAGGCCTTTTAATTATTTTATTGATCTCAAGATACTTGAACAGGAAGTTCTCTGATAGATTCTGGACTATTAGTTGCCAGCTTGAGATGGCTTAAACTTGCTATTCCCTTCTAGCGTCATGCATTGGTTTATTGGCTCTTCACTGCAAACTCAGTCTCAACCCACCTCTAGAGCAGGGCTCATTCGAGTGTATCCCAAGCCAGAAAAAATGTATGTTACAGAGCATCTAAAAGGAATTCTAACAGTCCAACTCCCATTTTCATAGGACATTCTTGGAACAAGATCACTTAAAACAAATTAGTCCATTGTGCAATAATTTGTGACTTTCTTGTTGTACAACTCACATTACTTGCTTTGTGTTCCTTTAAAATTAAAATTTGTTTTTATGACCTTGAACACTTTCTGTTTGTTTGCACAGCATGTTTCACAGAGAAAGCATAATCAATTACATCACCCCATAAGAGAAAGAATGCTATTGCATCTTGGTACAAGTTGCAGTAACTTTCATAAGAACAAAGAAATATGAAGATTGTAATTTGACTACCACAACAATGACATCACAAATTATTGTACAATTTACCATTTTAATTTGAGTGAATGAACTTTAACATTTTATATTTTGGCTCAAGAATGCCTATGAAGATGGAAGTTGGACTGTTAGAATTCATTTTTTAGGCACTGTAATATACATTTTTGAATTTTTTGACTTAAGGTACACTTTAAACCCCAACTCTGACATGTGCTCAGATGTAAAAATTACCTTCTACAACCCTCTCTTACTCAAATGACCTCAGAATGTGGAGTAAGCTGAAGACAAAGTTCATGTGGATGGTATAAAAGACTGAAACACAATAAGCCAGTTCTGTAATTGGTTTTGATGGTTAAGTTCATGCGCACGTCATCCAAATCGTCGGGATAAACCAATCCAGCCTCTACAACACGTATTCCAAAATTTGAGTTTACATGAAAATTAGGTGAAATAATTCTTTCTTAATCCATCCATTACATAAGGAGGGATCTCAAGTGTGGATTTGTGCAGTTCACTGTGTCTTAATTGTCTTTTTGGTGTAAAAAATGGAATTTTAATCTGCCGTAAAGTAGCAGTGAGACCCTATCTTCGTTCGACTTGGCTCGACACTTAGATAGTGTTGTATGCACGTACTGACGAAAACAAGGGAACCATGTACGCTACATGCTAAGCTCCCTTTGTATATCCCACGCTGTGCCCCATTGTGCCAAGTAATTACATAACTAGCTTATTATAAGTATACAGCGCAGATGTTTATAAAACCTTGAGTAGAGGGAGTCCTACAGTCAGTATCGCTTGATAATCAATTCTCTACCTGTAAACCAGTACAGACTGATATTAACCAATGATGGTTTGTCAGTATGGATAAAATGTCTCAAAGGGTATACTGTAAAGTACAGATACATCCACTGTTTGGTATCAAACAAAATATCTTCCCTCATTAAGCAATTTTATTTTCAAAGCACATGAAGTCTAGAATTTTAAACCCATATATTTTTAGAGATTGTAATACGAGTTGTATGCATCCAACCATCACAGCTTTATGGCTTGTTAAATGGCAATATATTAAATGTTGAAAATTACCAATTAAATTGAAAGGGTCCATTGCACAATTATTAATCCCTTTTTGATTCCTTGCCGCAGGCAGGCAAGGAATCTATGCCATGGTGATATCGTGTGGGTGTGTGTGTGTGTGTGTGTGTGTATGTGACGCTTTGGCTTGTAAACACGGTATCTCAAGAAGGGTAAGTGTGACTAACCTCATATTTGGTGTGTAGGTTGGTCATATCGAGTAGATGATCCCTATTGTTTTTGGTGGAGATCAAAGGTCATTTGGGGTCACGAGAGGTCAAAAGGTCAAAACCTTGTAAACACGATATCTCGAGAACGGTACACGTGACTATGCTCATATGTGGTGTGTGGGTTGGTCATATTGAGTAGATGATCCCTATTGATTTTCGTGGAGGTCAAAGGTCATTTGGGGTCACAAGAGGTCAATAGGTAAATTCCTTAGAAATTGCTTGTAAACACGGTATCTCAAGAAGAGTAAGTGTGACTAATCTCATAATTGGTGTGTGCATTGGCCATATTGAGTAGATGATCCCTATTGTTTTAGGTGGAGATCAAAGGTCATTTAGGGTTACGAGAGGTCAAAAGGTCAAAACTTCGTACACACGATATCTCAAGAATGGTACATGTGACTGTGCTCATATTTAGTGTGTGGATTGGTCATATTGAGTAGATGATCCCTTTTGATTTTCTCAAAGGTCAAAGTTCATTTGGAGTCAGCATGTTCAAAGCCTGACAAGCTTTCCTGCACAGTCTTTCAAGAAAGGTCACTTGTAGGGTCCTGTAACTTGTCATGTAGATGGCACATAGTGAATACATGGTCTCAGAAGTTTTTGGTGGAGGTCAAATGTCATTTGGGTTCACAAAGGGCAAGGGGGATCTCAATGTAGGAAGATTTGATGCCTTGCATGTGAACTTTGTGGGCACATTATGGAACCCTGTTAATTGAAAAACATTGCAAAGCAATGTCAATGTGAAAAAATGCCTTACATTTCAGCGGCAAGGAATCACTAAGCCTTTTGGCTTTCTGGTTTCCTGTACAAGCTGCTTCCTTTCTCCTTGAAGTTAAAAATGTTTATATGGCATTGAACGCTCAATGTTTTCTTGCATAGCATGAGGTACAGAGAGAGCATAAGTCATCAAGTCACCCAATATAATAAGGTTGCTATCACATCCAAGCTCAGAAGCGTCCTAAGAAGATAGGAGTTGGAATATCTGAATTTATTTTACTGAGATCTGTAATAAATATTCCAGGAATTTCAGACTTAACAGTTTAGTGCAGTAGCTTTGTCCAGTAGGTGAACACACTACTTAAGTGTTTCACAAGCCATGTGCCTTGTTTTAACCAACCAGATAATTCACTGGATTAGGAGCTGTCTTTAAATTGACACAAGCAGGCTTTTAACTCCTTTAAGTGAACAAGATAAGCCTAGTTTCTTTAGCAAAAATGTTCATATTTCTCTAAATTCCTCGAAGTTAGTGTTCAATGTAGGACCAAAATTGCATCAAAGGACCTCAATAATTCCACAAACTTTTCAAGAAGAGGACATCCCCTCTTTCAGGTAATCAGTCACAAAACAATTTTCATCCCCCATGCAGTGAAAAACGGGGCAATGCGCACTGTTTTGAAAAAATTTTCTAACTGGCTAATGATAGCCCTAATCTCTAACCTAATCCCTAACCCTAACAAAGAATGCAATCGATACAATAAAATGGCAACAGGCAATCAAGAGACACCTTGTTAAACAGTGCGCATCCACCCTCAAAAACACGTTCCATTCTCCATACCATTCACCTTTGGACTATAAAACCAAGGACAAATTTCCTCAAAAGCATATGAGAATGGCAGCATTCAGTAAGTACCACCCTAAATTTTTCCATCTGGAATGGTGCCAGACTTTTTTACCTGGTAGCTGGTCCCTCGGTATCTTCTCCCGATAAAGATAGGCAAGCTCCTTGAAAACCTTTAATCCACAAGGATAACAGATGATAGAATCTTTGGTGACTGAATTCAGCGAAGCAACTATAAGAAAGACAAGACATGTAAAGCTATGAGAGATTTAAGAGGAGAGTCATTTATCCAACCAGCCAGTATGGGCAGGTGGGCAAAGGAAATACATAGGTGACTTGGCCATAACCACCATTTAATAGATAAATGACTCTGCCCTAAGCAGAGTGAAGGTTTATTTCCTAAAACTTTGTTATTCAGAATTGGTGACACTAAGGGGAGAGTTCCCCTTTTGGAAAAATTCTCAAAATGATGAAGTATTTTCATGCAGTGAAAATTAAAAAGCTTCCATAGCCGTTCAGGCCTTGTATTTTGAGGCATGCCAGTGCCATTGTACACCCATCACTCACCTCAAATCACTGTGAGGAGTGTGATTTTTTGCACACCTAGTTGAAGAACCAGAGCTCATGTAAATCTATTAAAGGTAGAACAACACTCCTTACTTTCCTGAGATGTCTGATATGTAGCACACCTGGAAAATCTAAAACTTGAGGCCTGGCGTTTCAACTGTGGTACTACGACAAAGTTTTTTGTCTAGGAAAATGGGTTTTCTGAAAGATTTTGCTGAATTTTTTGAAGTCAGGAAACTTTCTAACCTCTTATATCTTATATCTTTAGTCTATGACAGGTCATGTACAGGTATTCCTTGCAACATTGATACCCACAGATTTTCTCACTTTCCAAATTTCATGCTTTAACAATCTTTCATTGACTCAACCTAGGGGTTTGTGCACACATATTTGCAATATATCTTTCTACAGACACAACTAGCAAATCCATTGCAAGGTTCTACAACCCTTACAACACCCAGATGGCTCCTTACCCATTAGTATTGTCCTGTGACCTAGTTTTGTTTGGGTCACAACTCACCATTGGAAAACAAGGTCCTACACGTTAAGGGGAAAGTTTAAGCAAAAATTTAATTTTCATATGTGAAAGAGGAATCAAATCTGCACAGTGAGTTGAAAGTTCCATTCAAATCCAACATGTATATCTCAAGATATCAGTAAATAAAGTCAGTAGATTTGTGTTCCAAAGTGAGTTTGATGGCAGCAGAGCTTATAACACTTCCTCACATTGACAAGGAATGCTTTGTTTCCTTTGTTTTATCAGACTGTTGTGTTGACCTTGAAGTTAATAGGAATAGGACCTCCCTGTGGGGGATGCAAAATTTTTAAATCTCTCATGCCACTTATGCAATCACATTTTCACAACATTGGTTTGTGTAGGAGAAAATTAACTCTAAATTTTAAAGAAAAACCAAAGACTGTGCACTAATGTGGGGATATGATGTCATAAGTGCTTGCTTCAAGTTCACTTTTTGTTGAAAATGTGAAAACTTAAGTGATCATATCTTGAGAACCACACACTGGATTTCCATGCAAATTTCACGAAAATTTTAAGAGTAAGTACCTCTCTAACATACCAAATACCGCTGTGAGCTTAAACCCTTCTTTTAAACCAACTGGCTGGTATTTGTTACTTTTATTTTTAGTCTGACCCACCCCTGAATAATGTATAAAACTGACAAAAAGTAAAAGGAACTTGGAAATGGTTGTTTGCTAACATACCAATGAGGTATGGTGTTCAGCCAACTTTTCCAAACGTAATTTGGATGTATCTCACAGTTGCCTAACCATCAGATGCACTCCAAATTGGACACCATTTTTCATGAACTGTCCATCAAGCTGGCTGTTCATTAAGTTTACTTGTCCACATGAATATTTATTTGTACACTTTTAACATACCTCGAACTCTTTTGTGAAGAGGACTTCTCTGGGTCGCTTGTCCAGAGGGCTACAATATAGCGCAGTGAATTTGATTGGCCAAGTATCTTTTTAGATACCCCAGACTGTCAGAGAGTGAATCTGTCAAAGCCCATCTGCACTGTCTAACTTTTATGTAAATGAATGTAATGCACAATAGCAACAACATGGTAATCATAAATTGGAGGGATTAAACAATTCAAGCATTACCCTTGACAGAAGTGTGCAATAATGGTATTACATGATATTATAAATTAAATCATCTCAGGGGGTAGGCTACACACCTTTGTCACCACACAACTCCATCAACTCCCTTCACAAATGCCAGGGCAGATATTCCCAGTCCCCCCACCCCCACCCCACAACCATGACAACCTCTTGAGGGAAGCTGACTGGAAAAGAAGAGCATGTAGCATTCAGGATATATTAATCTTCAAAGAAATGCAATTTTTTCATGGGATTTAATGGAACATGCGAAATCTGTGATCCCATCGCAGCATATTAATTTCACATTGCATTCAAGTTATAATTTTTATGCTGCTGCAGCAGTGCAAGGAAATATTAGCTAACAATTTTTGCTATACCCCACATGTGGTATAAAGTAATGCTATATCTACAGGAAAAGGTATTCTAACAGTCCAGCATTTTCAAATTTCAAGGACAAACAGGATATTTCATCAGAAGGAAAAATCAAGGAATTTGACACAATAAGCCAACAAAACATAACTAACTGTCTGTGGTTTTGTTGAAAAGTGGGGGCATTTTTTAACAAAATTAACCAATGTTTAAAGTGAGATACCTTGAGATATAAAAAGTGTATTTTTACAGGTCTGTAGAACATAGTGTGGGATATTTTTGTCTTCCTTGCGATACCTTCATGAAAAGTCACTGGTATATGCCTTTAAACTGACACTTTGCTACCCTAGATTCCTGCCAGCAAACACTATGGTCCAGTTCCTCATAAATAATTTTAAGAAAGTGTAAATAGTATGACACTGTCAAAGGTGGTGGCCTTTTTATGGAGGGAAAGAGGCAAACAGGAGCATAGCACAACAAGTTAGGGGTACTGAAAATTCAAAAAATTTGAAATCACTGCTCTACGTAATATGACTGTGAAGCCATATCGTTGACCTAAAACATGGGGCCTTTATTTCAAGTCCCTACACTTTAGAAATGGAACTCACTGCCATTTTGCTTCGTGCTCAGCATAAACCATAGAGTAGTTAAAACAAGCTGGTGAGTCACAACTGCAAAAAAGGCTGTGGTGGCCTAACTTAATCGAATTGTTTGGACACTTAGCCACACATATACATCTGTAAACTAAACATAACTTAGGGACCTACCACTCACTTCATTTCCAATTTTTTTAAGCAAAGCTCACTTACGTAGAGACTGGAACTCTCCCTGTTCTAATTTCTCCAAACTTTCATCCAGGACGGATTTCCATGTGAGATTTTTCTGTTGTAAATATTTCTGTTTCCGAAAAAATACATTTTAGAGAGCTCAATTAAACACAGACAAAACTTATCAGAGCATAAAGTGCTGCATATTAAGAAAAGAGAGATTGCTTCAAGTACATGTACCACTGGAAAAGCAGCCCTTCTTCTCAAAATGCTTGTAGTTATTAAAGACAAATACAATGGGACACATTGCAGTGATTTTCGATTCAAACTCTGAATTTTTCAAGATCAGACCAATAGTGTTTTAATAATGATCATGCAATATTGATAATCAATCTGGGCTTGGTGGTTTGCACAAGCAATGAAGAAAGGAAAACAAGCAAGTCAGCCCACAGCTGGAAAGAAGGCCATGGCCAGCCCTACTTAAAACCAACTGGTTGGAAACTGAGCCGTAAAATTCTATCGATCCCTATTTGCATCATGGTAAACTGTTCTGCTATCATCATATAACTTGTATTGTTCAATCTTTGGCGATTTTTGTTCAAAAATCAATCTGATGTTTATATGTATGTTTGGTAAACAATGTCCATCAATGTAATCCCACTTTATGATTAGTTAACATATTATTTTTGTGTTCCCCTGAAACAAATCATACACACAAGGAAGCAAGATTTTGGTTCTTCCCAATTAGAGATGAGGAAGCTATTTTCCTTCCTAAAACTAAGATACATTGGACAGCAATCAAATCTGAAATAGCTGTACTTAGGGATACCCATGCTTCACTGATCAAACAGCTTGGTTTTGATTGCTTGTGCCATTCCTCAAGTTTTTCTTAACTTACCTTAAATATAGACGATTCTTGAGAGTTCCCAAGAATTAATAGATCTGTACACTTATCTCCAAAATTCAAATCTGTATGCAAAAATGAAAAGAGACTAGTCAGCACAACATCAAGTAGGTGATATAGTTTTGGCATTGGGGGCACCCCATACCCCAAATACTTTTCATAACAACCTTTTCTTCCAAACCTCTTGACTGCGTCTAAAAACAGACATTACCATGGAAAATAAAACAAGCCTGGAACTAATAGGTTCCCCATCTCAATCCAAACAACCATCCAATTCTCCATCTTAGAAACAATTTAGCATATCAATGTGGCCAATCAATTAAGCCAATAACCATATTGAACCATATTTGAAAATAAAGTTACATGACAAAGCGATGAGAACTACAATACAGCACGAACAAATACAAAGTTTGCATGATCACATGACATTCACAGCAACAGTGAAATCTTGTATCAAGAAATGATAAGTAAAATAAGGATTTATTTCCCAGTTTCTATAAACTGATTGTTTTAATTTCAACCATCCACAGCCTTTCTTCCTGTTGTAGCTCACTGGCTTGTTGTCCCTGTTCCATTGCTTGTGTTGAGCACCAAGCACAATGGCAGAAGGGTCCATTTTTAAAGTCATTTTTGAAAGTGCGACATTAATGGGGTCCACAACTAAGTTGACCTAACCATTATGAGTACCAGTATCATTGAAACCTTGTTAAACGCAGACAAAAGAAATGAGAAAATGAGCCTCTTTCAGGAAAGCTGACCAAACAGAGACAAACTGAGACCCTTATGTGTAGGATTCTAAACTGTCAGTTAAGATAATAATTTTACAAAAGAATTGACCGCTTCAATCATTAGTTTACTATTCCAATATAAATGGAACAGAAACTTTGCTTTTAGATTTATCTGAAGTTGAACTCACCTTTCAATTTATTGAGACATCCAAAGCAATTTACATTTTTGGTACAACCCCAGTACATGTGACAATAGAACATGTTACACATGCTACCTGTAAAATATGAATATGCATAAGATAATGAGATACAGAAAGAGTTTCACATGAATATGCATATGTATGAAAGTTTTTTACATTACATGTCACACAATATTTACTTCAAACTATAATTGAAAGATAAAAATTACGCACACAATTTATTCTCTGCACTATATTAATGGATGCCAACCAACTCATCAGGACTAGAAATAAGGGATAACAAAGCATGGCCATTTTCATATTAACTAATACAGAGCATATATGTATGCCTCAAAGGGTACCAAGGCCAAAAAGGAGATATTTTGTTAATTGGTACATGTTTGGCAAGGTGGAAAAGCGCAATTGACTTTAAAAGGTAAACCAGTGTGAAGGAAATCAAAGCCACTGCCAAAAATATGGAGGCCATATATTCTACAATGCTTGAATTTATTCTCAGGACTAATCCATGTTTCCACATTTGGATAAACTGAACTTCAAGGGCTGTATTTTTGAAGGTCCTCAGTAATCTTATCAGTTGCACATTTCAGTATCATGCATGTATGTTCATTCCTGTGAGACCCCTTTGTGCAACTGCTTGCATCTAATTCAAAACTTTGCAATGCTTTTGAACAATCTCATTGAAAAATTGCTTAAAGGGGCTCACTGAGTTGGTCCATGAAATTCAACAAATTTTTCAAAACCTATAGTTTTCTTCACATACCAATGACAAATGGTCAAACTTAGACAATTCCCGCACCATACATACAAATAACTGTCTTATGAGTGAGTAATTAACAGTCCAAGACCGTTTTCAAAAATTCGTGACCAGACACTTTTTCAAGTTTTGTACAAAACTGTTACAAGTCAGGACGCTAGAAAATTCAAAATCTAACGTTTTCTGTGACTTTTGGACTTGAAACTGGACTTGTTATGCTATATTGAAGCCCTGTTATGTGGTAGTGATCCTTTGAGACTCTCATTACGTTACCGATAACAACTCAATGAACCTCTTTAACCCTTTACCGTTGTGCTCCAATCGGGGCATATTTGCGCGCCTCAGGAGTGGGCGGAAAAGCGGCCGCAGCCCGCCCCGCATCGGCTTCCGTAGGCCACTGACCCCATGACCTTAAACTATTGTCTCTCTCGCTGCTGTGGCCGAATTTTCGGGTAGCTACTCACAGTTTCGAGCTCCGCGTGAAACAGTAAAGATGTGTGACAGCCGAGCTCTCCGCATGGGTCCAAAAGGACCCAACGGTAAAGGGTTAAAGTCACAGAGTGAGGACAAGGCTTTATAGAATAGAATTGTAAAAACTTACAGCTGATTGGTGGAATGTTACTTTGATCTTGTTCATGCCTTCGATCTGGGAATCTTTCTTGACAACACCTACACATCAGATGATTAGCTTGTGGGGGACAGACAAATGATGGTGGTGTTGGCAGAGGGACCCTTACATTCCCTGTAGCAATCCTAAAGTTTTGGCCTGAAGTACTGGTTGCATCCACTGGATTGGTGTTACCACTAGTTGAAGGCTGAGATGCAGAAGCTGGTAATGTAGTACTGGATGCTAAAAGAAAGGCACACCCAAAAGCAAATAATCAGAATAAAACAAGGGTTTATGCAAGTTTCATATGTTCAAGAGGAACTAAATTAGCACAATTTGGTGAAACTTTCATTTAAATCAGAAATATATTTCTTTACATATCAGCAAGGGAAATTACTCCAGTTTTGACCCCAAGTGCACTTAAGACAAGCAGAGACATGCATTGTTTGCTTTGTTTTCCAGTCTGTTGAGTTGACCTTGTGGTAAAGGTATAGAACCCCCCATGGGAGAATGTAGACATTTTTATATTCTTGTGCCTTTTATGCAATAATACATTCCCATAACATGATACTGTCGAAGAGAAAATTGGTTGTACAACGAAAAGAAATACAAATGACTGCCTATTAATCATGTTACAATGTACCATATGTGCTTATTTTGAGTTCATTTTGTGTTGCAAATGTCACAAGTTTAAAAAGCTGATATCTCAAAAACCACAAAATAGATTTTTATTGAAGTTTCTTGAGATAACTTGGAATAATCAAGACCCATACCCATATGAAGAATAAAAATTTGGGCTAAAACCCTTCGTTAAAGAAGCCAAGTTAAAACAGTTAAAAGGGAAATGCATTCATCCCACTTTAAATTAGTGTATTAGTCTGCCATGTTTCATGATTGGCTCTTCAGAGTCATGTGACTATATTTTTCTCACTACATTATGAAATTATTAGGAAAGTTATTCATTCATTTACCTTGAATATTCAATGTTTTAGCCCTGAAATATCATGAATAAGAAGAAACCGTGGGATCTAGTTGTTGTTTCAGAATAAGTTTGGGGCAACTCTAACCCTCTAAACTGCAGCTGCCTCAGGTACTGTAAAGTTCACTCAGCCAAGCTGCAAGGGTTGTATATAATTTTTATAAATAACTCACAATAGTTGAGTGTTCAATCCAGCTATTATAATGTGAGTAGGTGAAAATGTGACTCAAGCAGCTTTGCTGCAACAATGGAGCTTAGCTGAGGCAGCTGCAGGTTGATAAGGTGCCTAAATACAAGCTTTTGAGACTGATGAACAGGAATAATATATTATTCAGGTCATAATGGACAATCTGTTTCATGTTGCTTAGCAACCACATATGTGTGAGAAGCCCACATGGTTTAATGAATAATAGCAACTTCCCATCAGGGGGACTATCCAACTCAAGAACTCAGGTCAAATTTATTATTTTCTTTTTTTTTTTTTTTGTCAAAGGCCAGTGATCTTTTTTTGCACGTTGCACATGATTCCAATCTAATTATTGTGCAACAGAAAATAGTATGTCTTTGAGTGAATACAAAAATTCAGGTCTGAAATCTTTCTTTAGCAAAACTGGATAGGCTGTATGCCACTAAATCTTATTTAAAAACAAAATTTACAAAACTTCAACAAGCGACATCAAAATATTGAGCTTCAAGACCTCTGCCCTCATTTCTCATTAATTTTCAATGAATCCAAAAAATATTTCCAAGTTCAAATGGTAAAAAAATACCGATTTGATCATACTATCACTTATTTGTTTTATCTCTCTATCAGTATGAAAATATGATATCATTACAAAAGGGACACATTTCCAATCTCCACCAAGCTCATTTATGGCACCCTGAACCACATACCCTCCCACCATCCTCACTAACATCCCCTTCTTCCACAATTCCCTGCAGTATCTGCATTTATGTCCCCTCAGCCACCTCCCTTCCCAACATTGTTCTCTTGTCCCGCTCCTCTCCTAATCCCTACTGCAGTCCTATCATCAAACACCTTCCCCTCACCCACATAGGCCTCCTCCTTCCTTCATCCCCCCCCTCCCCTTCCCCTTCCTCTATCCACCTCTTCTTCCCACATCCACACAACTTTCCCATCATCCTTCATCTGGACAATCTCATGTTATCTTCATTCATTTGCATTTCAACCATTAGCCTTCGAATCTGACAGACTTACTCTGTGGCTGAGTAACAATATTGCTGGATGCAGTGTTAGCACTTGGTCTTGATCCTGGGCAAGCTTTGCATGTCCTAAAAGGGTGGAGAAATGTCAACAATCATTAAATCTGTTAATGACCACGCAAATCAAAAAAATGTTACACAATGAGCCCCCAAAAATAAATATTGTGAGGATGTTGGATTTCACAGGAGTGAATGTTCCCCGCTGTATGGTGGTCCCATGGTGATGAAATCAAGGAACCCAAAATTTGGTAACCACCAGTCAGTGACAAGAACCAAAACAAAAGTGGGTTTTCATGGTGCAAAGGGACAGAACCCACAAACAAGTCCCTTAATATTTGAAATCACGCAGCTTAAGCTTGTTGTACTAAAAGTAATGTTACCCTTTACTAGTAAAAACATCCTTTCCCAATTTCTTTGCTTTTAATAAAAAAGCCATTAAAGCATATTCACATTTCATCTAGGTCTTCTTCTTGAAGAGTGATGAGACACTAAAATGCAACTTCTTACAAAATGATTTGCAGGGGAGTGTGAAATTATGAAGACATGGGACCTTTTTATTTTCAACTCAAATACAACAAGAGCAAAAGATTTGCATTTGCTGAATCTGTTACATCACACTACTACACTGTTTAGGGAAAAAGTGCAGTTTCCAATAAACTCATCCATGGTTTCATCACTAGTTGGCATACAGCATGCACAGGAACAAATGTGTGCATGTTTGGTTTCATCAGTGCAATGGTCTTGAGATTGCATGCACAATGTAGCTGTATTAGAATCTACATTTCATTGTGACGAAAATGTTAACTGTACGCTACGTCAACCCTGTTGTCAAGCAGCTGTGGTGCCACTTATTTGTAGACATGAATTTGGCTACTAAAGTATCAGGTAGGTAGGGGTGTACCGGAAATCTGATCTGGCCAGACTATCCTGCCAGATTTTGAAAAATTATCCGGTTCCAGTTCCTGCCAGACTTGGTCTGTTTTTGCAGTAGGCAAGCCTATGTCCCTTTATAATACTGTAACAAGTTATTTTTGACATCATTTTTTTCACTTCAGGCTTGTGTTTCAGTATTGCAGGAAAATATTGTCAGGTGTACCTGAATGGGGTGCAGAACATTCCCTGTGTCTAATCTAGTTTTTCATAAAAGAGTCAGAGACTAACTCATTAATTAATTTATGCTAGTGGCTCAGGCCTTATCCATTTTAAGTTGGAAAGCTTCCAAACTTGGGGTGGCAAGAATGACTAAATTTATGAGGGGTTGTGCCTGCTGGTACTGTACCGGTGGGCATGAGGTCTCTGATTTGAAGTTAAATACTAAATTGCACAACACATATTAATAAATTAATGTGAATTCATGCTAAGTCTGAAAGAAGCAAAGCTATAGAGTGCATATAAACAGACTAATGAAATGATGGAGTCTTCTTTCATGGAGGTCAAAATCAACAGACTTTTACTGCTCTAATCTCTTAGAGAGGGTGGGAAAAGGAATGTGCTTTATCATTTTCTATTAAAAATGATGATACCACCCTAGTACTTGTAAAGGAAAAACTCATGTGTACTGGATCATTAAAAATTATTCTAACATTGCAAGTGCCTTATAAGCATCATTTTGGGTGGCCTCTAGGCGTGGTCCCTTTATCATCATAGTATGAACAGAACTTGTAGTAATATTTTACTTGGACCCTGTGGCACCCCCACCCCCATTGTTGGCATGGGGGATGTAGAGGTACTGTTCATGACCATGGTATTTCCCAACTGTCGCAAGAGGTGACTTATGAATATTATTTGAAATGGATCTGAGGGATGCTTGTAATCAAACTCAAACTGTATCTGAACCACATCTGAACTTTACATATACCTCTCTATCTACTGAAACTATAACTACAACACATAGCTTGTGTGTGATTAGATGCCACCTTGTAATAATGATTTCATTTGAAAAAATCCGGTCCAGCCAGATTGTTTGCACTGTCCAGTAAAATCCCGTCTGGCTGGATCTTAAAATTCCAGATCTAGTACATCACCATCACTACTTGTTCATTAAACCCAGTTAGCTGCTTCAATGAACAGCAGCTTTAGATTTGGTTCTATTACAATAGGAACGCAACAACTTAAGGGGTGTACAAGTGCTGATAAAAAGGGACTACATAACTCATTATGCACTGAAAGATAAGATCACCTTTCAGTTTAATCTGAGAGACAAATATAAACCAATGACTACTGAAAAATATATAAATGAACACCAAACAAATGTTAAACAACTCTTGATGGAGTTTGGCATAAGAAGAATTAGTGGACTCTTACAACAAACACTGAAGTTTTATAACAAATAAATGTAAACATTTCATATTCCTGACTTGTAGGTGCATCAAGTAATAAAAGTTGAACATTACCATTTCATTTTCCAATCTCTGTGACTTTTAATTACTTAGAAGTATCATTTATATATACATTGCTTCACCTCACACACACACAAAGCTTTTATAAACTGACCTTCTCCTGTATTACAACAGATAAAAACTGTACGCTGCTGCCTCAAGGAGGCGAAATTGATTATGAATCCTTAAAGAGAAAAAGTAGGGCAAATCTAACCACTTATCTATAATTTCAAATCTGATGAAATATTGTTTCAAAATATTTGAGAATAACAGAATGCATAAAACTTACATTATAGGGGGTGGAAGCCAATTAAGACCCCACATATTTGAACCAATACCAAGAAAAGCTGTACCATGGTGCCTGCAACAAAAATTAGAAATGAAAAAGTCCCATTAACAAATGAAACTATTCAATGTAGATATAAATCGAACGAGTTAATCAGAAATTTTATCTCCATATAAGGCACTTAACCATGAAAAGTAAGTGATTGCCATATATTCCAATCCTCCATATTCTGACACCTAGGGGAGTCTTTTGTTTCATGTCATTGTACACCAGGGTTGTCACCACACCAGGGGGTGCTACCCAGCTCTGAAAATCTTCACCAGGAACTCGCCATCAATTTCAACATCACCGCCTGGCAAAATTTTCTTGCCCTAACTGAATAGAATTCTTAGATTTCTATATAATTGAGTGATAATTGCTTGTTCTTTTTTAAGCACTCTCAAATCTGCAATAACTTGTCAAAGGGGAGGGGGACACTCCCTACCCCTCAGACCACCCCCCCAGGATGATAATTACAATTTACATGGCTCTTAAAATGGTCTGCTAACATCCCTGTTGTACACTATCTACATTTGGTCTAGGTCTCAGTCTTCATACTTGCTGGTCTCAGTCTTGGTCTGGGAAGTTCTTCCAATAGTTTCAGTTTCTGTCTCATCACCCTCTGGTCTCTGACTTGCTGTTTTTAACTACAGCACTGGTATGGTAGAGGCATGATTGACCAAGTAACTAATGCACCATATTACCACTATTCAGACCTTGGGTTTTAGATTCTCCATGTGTGCTACAAATCACACTCCTCAAAATACTTTAAGAGCTTGGTAGATGGACTGTGTTATCAAACTTAAGCAGATTTATATGAGTTCCAAACCTTGATCTGGGTGTGCAAATAATCATACTCCTCACAGTAATTTGAGATGTGTGATGGTGTGTGATTGCATTAGCACACCTTAAAATTCAAGGCCTGACAATAAGGGAGTTCGGTAATTCGTTTTGCAGGCTATGCAAATGAGAAGATCCTCCAAATCATCAGGATAAACAAACCAATCCTGCACCAAAACATGTGTTCAAAAATCTGAGTTTACATTAAAATTTGGTGGCATTCTTCTGTCATAAAATTAACCAAAACATAAGGAGGAATTGTAAGTGTGGTTCTGTGCAGTGGACTTTCGTCTAAATTTCCTTTTTTTGGTGTAAAAATTTGCATTTAAATCTGCAGTAGAGTAGAGTTCCTATTTTTTGTTTGGTTTGGCTATTTAGATTTCTGCTTAGTGTTGTATGCATGTACTGCACGAAAGCAAGGGAACACTATACACTATGTGCTGAACTCAGTTTAGGCATCCTATCCTATGCCCCACAGTTTCACACACCAACAAATTACAAAACTAGCTCATTGAAGATATAACTTGTATAAGTTAAAGATCTTACATTCGATTTTGTTGAGCATGAAACTCACACGAATCTTCATTGTAGCTATCATCCTCCTCGTCATCACCATAATCATCATCACTATAATCTTCCCCATCAAATGACTGCTGTGGGACAAGCTTTTGGAAAGAGAATGGAAATTACTGAATTCAAAAGAAAGAATAACTCTTGAATATTCATATCATAGTCATGGCAGTCTTGAAGCAATCCTTAATAATCCAGTCTGATAGCTTGCCTGCACATGCTAACATTCTTCAAATCATTGGGATAAACCAAACACTTTTGCAAAGCCAATAATCCTTCTGAATTTCAGTTTATTTGAGATATTTGTGAAAAAACTATTTTTGATCCAACCTAAATATATGAGAGGTTTTTGTGTGTGATTTTGTGATGTAGGTTTAGGTCTGCAGCTCTCTTAACTTAGCTGCAGCTGCTTCAGCCATGCCTTGTTGCTGTGCACATTGCAGGATTAAAGGCCTACTGGAGCCTCTTAGCGCCCCCCCCCCCCCCCCCCACAACAGTTCCAATCTCCTAACCTACGAACTTAACCTTTTCTCACAACTGTCTTAAAATTCATCCTCATCCAGACACAATCTCAGTTTATTGCTTCAGAGTGAGTATACAAGACTCCAATGTGTAATCAAAACACTCTCACTACAGTACAGTACATGTTGTGTAATATGAGTTTCAGTACTCTTCACTTTTTGAAATAGCTGTCAATCAAAGAGCTGAGACAAGAAATTGAGAATTTCTGTGGACTACTACAAAAATTGTAATTTGGGGTGAGAGGATTAGGCCTTTAAGTTAACACCAATATCATGAAGTCAACTGTAAAAAGTACAGTATACCTGCAGCAGTAGCAGCCTGGCTAGCTGAGAAGACTGCAGCTTGGCTATTTTGAAATGGGACCTAAACAGGAAGCAATCATTCTGTCTCATTCTATAGACTCTTTTCCAAATAGTGATTACAAAGACATGTGGGATAGAGTTTTGGTGTGCATCATTTTTGGCCACAGCAAAATCACATTGACAAAAGTGATGTGTACCAAAAATCTATCCCACAATCCTTTGCAGTTGCTAGCTATTTGGAAAAAGGTTAATTGTGAGGCACTTTGACAGTTAGGTCACACATTGCTACACTTATCATCACAATAACCTAAAATCTCCTGTTTATCTACCCCAGGGTTCAAAATGACCAACTGAACTGACAGCAGGTTTTAACTAATGGCTGACGTACCCATCATGTTCTTTTCATTAAGCCTACTTAAGTTTTTAGAGTGCTTCCTTTTGTATCTTTCAATTAATTTGTGGCAACACTTGTAAAAACTGTGCATTATTATTTGTTACCAAGAAACAAATACATGAAAAATATCCTTTGCATCAATAAAGACCCACAGCCAAATTTAAGATGTGATTTGCACCCAACACTTTAAATTTCTCACATGATGGTAAAAATATCCACACAAATTATCCCAGATGAATTCCACTTAAATAAAGGATTCATTTCCATTCAAAATTGCAAAATTACATGACTTTTCTTTGACTATCTTCCAGGATATTTTAAAAATAGTCAAATCCTTGGCTTCTGTATTTTTCCACAAAATAATTTATCTGAACATTAAGTAAATTGACACCGTAGGTCCACTCACTAAAATTCCCTAAATTTTCCAGGACCTTTTTGAAAATTCCTTTTTATCCCAGACTTCCCGGGCTTGGAAATTTAAATTTCAAATTTCCTTAATTTCCAGCACATGTACAAACCCTGGAATACTTACAAAAAATGAATGGTGTCTCACCATGTCTGAAGTTATGTTATTTTTAGCATCCATTTCTGCGATCTCCTCAACACTCCTCTTTTTGTCTGGATGCACCTTTAGGTAAGCCTCCACTAAGTTGTTAACAATGTGATTCTTGCATACTCTCTTCGCAGCTTTACGACACTGAGGTAAGGAAAAGGGAGGCAATGATTAAGGGATTTAAGAACAGACTGACTCGCCCTTCTTTTTTTTGTATATTTGCTGTCTGATGGATCATGAAAGTAATGTTTGGCATCGAAGAGAGTGATCATACTGTAAACAAGACAAGGAATTTATGAGTTTGCATTTATGGCATTTACAGTCCAACTTGGTAATAAATGTTCTTTACAATGTCTTTCATTTTATGGCTGGCCATTACTTACCCAGTTTTCAATAAACAACACACTGTGTATACAGAAGCTTAGCCAAGGACTAGTTAGGAAGGTTTTTTTTTTTTTTTATGAAGAACGATTAGCAATTTTACAGAGAGGGGAGCCCCTACCGACACCAAGCTTTGCTATTTCATGAATGTTAACATTTCCTGCTCATGACTGATTCTTTCTTGTAGACTACTGTGTGACTCCTTATTTAAACAGTACAGAAGTCATCCTACTTGAATGAAGACAATCAATGAATGCTGCACAACTTTGATCTACCTCTAGTCAAGAGGAAGATGCTGCCAAGGGGTCATGTGGGGATCACAATGTGGACTCATGATGAACTGGTCCCCTTAAAGGGCAAGAGCAGTCATACCAAACTTATTTATAAGCAGTATCTAAATGTCACATATCTTTTTTTCAATTCTCTTCAAATTATCTTTCACAATATTTTTTGGGCTTTTGCATGTTCAAGTTAAACCAAGCAGTTACCCCCAGTAAAGGAACAAAGGTAAGGTCATGTGATCCTCAAGAGCCAATCATGAATCAGGACAGCAACTACAGTAATTCTAGTAAGAGTGATTGCACTGCCCCTTTAAAATATATTTAATTGAGTTCCCTCCCTGCCCAATGACACAGTAATGACAGACAAAACAATAATATTCCTGGGCCTGCACATTAGCACAAGATAATGCACTCCTAATGCTATCAATTCTGTCAGTCCAAAGAACATCACATTCGGTGAGAAGAGTCAAATACGGGACGTGTTGGAGAGATACACTTGATATGCAGTACAGCAACAGTGAAGACATATAGGCTTATGTACCTTGTAAACAACATGCAGTCTTTATAAGCTTGTGGATACGGATGATGACTGGTTTTTATTGAAATATCCAGCTTTCATGATAAGATGGTAGAGAACTTCTCGCAGGGGGAGTTCACTGTTTCCTTTGAAAATGGCCTGTAAACCTAATGGCCAGTCTCACACAATAGGCCTACCCCAATAAGAACGGTTTCTCCCTGTTCGTAAGAGAGTGTTTTGTGAACAGGCACCCAATATTTTCGCATTCCCCTGACATTATTGATATTCTGAGACTTCTATTAAACATTGGTCTCAAGAAACTTTGCCAGTTAGGCCCACAATTGTGTAACCTGAGGCTCTGGCAACAGCATACGTGTACTGCACTCACTGCCAGACTGTCGTTGTTTTCACTCCAGCTGAAGTTTTTATGACCCACATCACACAAATGCCCGGATGTTGGACCGTCAGAATAGATGCAGTCTGTGAAAATGTTTGCATTGAGGTGTGCTATTCCCTCATCGGCTTCCAAACGCCAGCAAAGTTAAAATACCTGGATGGCAAATTCCTGCAACATTTTCACCTTCTAATATTCAGGTAATTTTCAATGTAGGTCTTGTCCCCCTTCAAAATTTTCAATTTTTGAACGAGGGAATTTTTCTTCTCCATTCTGAAGACGAGCACTACTGGGCTCTCTTGAATCCTTGCATTTACCCTCTGTCCATGCATTATCCTGTGCTAATACAGGATACATCATTGTTTCACTTGTAATTCTTATAATTGTCAATGACATGTCTTACGTGAATGTAGCCAAAATATTAATGAAGACTTACTGTTGGGCATCTACTGGACTTGTTCATCCACTGGGAATAACAGGAAGCACAAAATGTGTGCATGCAAGGCTGAAGGCTGAATGAGAACAGCACAGTCAAGAGAATTCAACAGTTAAAATAATACCAAAATAAAAAAATCACTCTGCTATCACTCTACTCTCCAATTTTTGTGAGTTTAAGTTAAAATCTCCTCCATCCATTGTCAGATAGGGCCAAAAATTTTGCCATCCTGTGTAAATGTATGATTCGTATTAGAGGACCACGGAAATGAAATGTAAACCATTTATTTCATGATGTCACATTCACAGACCGCTTTTATCAGACTACACGTATCCGATAAAAGCTATTTGCGGATGTGACGTCACGGAATAATTAGTATATTTTAGATATTCGTAGTCTTGCGATACAAATCATATATTTACCCAGATTGGAATTTTTGTCTCTTTTCTACCAAAGATGGAAGAGATATTGATTAAAACTCACAAAAATCAAAGTGAAATCTGATCTGATATCGCTATAGTGTGACCTGGGCTTAACTCTCATATTTTTTTTCCTCTCCCAAGGATCTTATATAATATTTCAGGACTAAATGTTGTATATTCAAGGTAAACAAAGTCCTCATAAATTTCACAGCTGAATAAGGAAATGTGATTTGATTCCCAAATTGGGGCTGTGAAAGTGTAGTGATTTTTCGCTAAACGATCACATGTGGAATAAACGTTTAGTACAAAGCTACAAGTGATTAATCACAAAACTTGTTTTTGACTTATTTTATGGATTTGTATACTCTAATGATCCCTGGTTTTTGTAAAATGGAACACTCTAGGCATATCTGAATCTTGTAGGCTTCAAACTTTCAGAATAATTTGATTTTACCATGCGAGATGACAACTGTCATTTCTTCTGCATAACATTCTGTATCAACCACTACATACTGAAATTATTTTTTTTTTTTTGCCATAAGGGAATTGCAATTAACCACTAAACGATTGCAAATTCTTGAGGTTAAAAATTTAGTTATTTTGCTAAATGTTCACAGCCCTATCCCAAGTGCTATTCATGTAATAGGATAGTCTAAATACACTTATTCAAGTTGTGGTGACTGCGTTTTCCCTTTATGACCAGGGTTATTGTCACGCGGTGGTGGACATCCAATTATTCAAATCATTCAGATCATTCAAACCTTTAGATTGTGAGTTTGTCCCACAAAACTGACATTGTCAGCCAAACAGTAATTACTCAGAGACTGGAGGTTCGTCATATTCCATCACAGGGGGATCAGTGAAAACACACAGACTATTAGAAGTGGGGATTCCAAACACAATCATAACTAGAAATTCAAGACTTCATGATCATGTGACATGAAAATTACAAAATTGGGTTTTTGATGTGAAAAGCATCAAAACCAAGAAAATTGCTGTAATTTCCATCAAAATGTGTCCCAAATTGACCATTTTACAGGGCAATTCCTGATCTGCACATAATCATGTATAAATATGTGCTCAATATGCAAATCTTGTGATGTCATGGGAGGGACATGCCATGTATGGCTAATGTTATCCCTTGTTTTGACAGCCTTTATTTCATGGACAGTTGTTACATTAGTTTTGTCTAAGGAGTTTTATTTTGGAAGTTTCAATTAAATTGTGTCCATTAAAATCATCAGTATCTATTACCAAACCAAAAACTATCTGTTTAGTAATTAAGAGATGACTAATATAGGATTAACAAAAAATGCCAACACTGTGCAACACTCCACATCATTATTTTTGCACAAGCAACAAAATGCTTTAGAAATATTGAAATTGTGAAGAGGTATATCTTGAGAACTGTAAAAAGTATAGAAATAATTCCAACAGATTTTTCCTTAGAAAAGTTCACTCTGTAATTACCAAGTGAATTTGGGTAATTTTGCTCACATGTCACACTACCTGTAGGCCAAACAATTCTTTGCCCATCTTGGTAATTCTTGGGAAAGTTTGCTTTTTGATCTCTAGTGGCCCCACATGACAATCTTCAGAATTTTTGGGAAATCTTGCTTTTTTATTACTAGTGACCCTAGATGAAAATCTTTCATTTCTTGCATTCTTGCATTTTAACCTGTGGTAACCCCATAACACTGCCTTGGGAATTCTTGGGAATATCTCCTTTTGAATTCTGGTGACCCCAAGGTTAACAATATGCTAACTGCTTACCTTACACAATCATGAAGTATATCCTGACAAATGCTACACACAAGTGTTTCCAACATTTCATCCTGAGTTTCCTCCGTTCCAGCTTCTTTTCCTGTCTTTTCTGTCATCAGAGCGCCCTCTCCCCCTCCCTTGTCCCTTTCTTCAGATGAGGCACCATCATGAGTATCTTCAACATCAGTCCTCTTTGGTTCTTCCTCTTTGTCTTTTTGGTCATCAATAGGTACAGTTACAGCTGATGAAGAGACATGAGTTGGATCTTCTGGGGTGAGATGAGCCTTCTTGGCCTCCTGTGCTGGCAGGACCTACCCAAGAGAGGTGGAGAAACAGACTTCAGATTCATTATATACCATGTAGGGCATCAGATATTAAAGACCCTTAAATTCTGCTCAAAACTTGTGTGCACCATTTTATTCTTGGAAAGATTATTTCTTACAGAAAACAAAGACTGCAAACTCATTCCCGTATTCAACACTACCTTGTTCAAGGTGCTGGTGCCGAGATTAGGTAGTACATAAGTACATGCATCTTCTTCTAGTTTCCAAAAAGTGAGATCTTATAGTCTTGAACATATCTTAAAATATCATTTAAAATTGAAACATTTTGAAAGACACAAGTCCCAGACTGTACAAAAAGAAAAAACAAACTTTCACACACTTGCACAAAAGCATAGCAGACAGCCATTTTGCTGTGCCATTTTTCACACTTATGGTAGTGACAATTAACCCTGTTTTGTCCATGTATAGAAAGTCTGTGGCTAGAACTCAAAAATTTGTTAAATACATTTCTTTCTTAGAGATTTTTTTTTCATCCACGTGGCAATCATACCTCATCATCATCTCTCTTCCTCTTCTTTTCTGCTTCTTCAAGTGAAACATTTTCATCGTTACCATAGTGATATTCCTCAGTATTTTCTGATGATATCAACAAGATAGGAAGTTGGAAAATCAAATGTAAAAATTTTGAGGACAACTTACTGGTTTATCTTTACAGTAGTCAGTTATCTAATGCACTAACAAAAGTATTTGTATTGGAAAATGACTGGGATAAAAGAATCGATTCTGCCAATTTGCATTTATAACAACTGAAGCAAAAAGGATTTATTTTTTTTCAACATATGCTTCCCCTGATAAGATGTACCCTTCAAACAGCACAACTTAAAACCATTTGACTTGACAAAGAAAAAAAACAAATGTCATCATATCAGCATAAAATATTAAGATGTGGAGTCAAAGACAAATTTTTCTTCTTTACACACTTACACCAAATTTTGGTTTATAATCAATTCTGCAAAGATAATACTTCAACACCATGTCTACAAGCAGAAAAAGTATATTCTACTAAACCTGATGGTTTACAAGTCTATGAGCGATGATACTTACCTCCTACTTACATGTTTTTCCCATAAAAGGGGGAAATACGAATGTAAATTAGGAGGTAAGAAGAGTCAAATAGACTTTACATGTTGTTAGCTAGGCTTGAGGTACTGTAGGGCATGAATGAAGTAACACGCTACTTAAAAGGCAACACAGACTGAACCATGCTCAAATTAGCTAAAAATCTATACCTTTCAAAGGAACTAGCATAGTTGAAACTACACTTCAGAAATGTTATGGAATGTTCAATAGGTCATACTACAGTAAATTCAGTGAAAACTTGAAGTTTTGACTTTTTCAGTCAGAAAATTACTTTCATACTTTTTTGACCAAGTTCCTTTTGCTGTGTCCATCTTTTCATCTATTGATACAGTTTTGTGATTTTCTTTGATTCTGTGTAACACAATATTTTTGGTAATAAGTAATACCAATATCAGCAAACCAGAGATAAGTTAATATCTGGTATCCCATTGCATTGGGCTGCACAAAATGGACAAATTTATACACAAATGCAAAATTGTGTAGCAGATTTCGTACATAAATTATATATGAGTAATTAATGATTTTGTGATAGAGGAACCCCAAACCATCAAAATTGTTATGCAAATTTTGAACAGTAAATTATTCAATTTTCCCTGCAACCTCTACAATACATTAGGTGAACAACTCAGTTAGACTTTAAAAGTCAACCTTTTCTTCCTTTCTCCTTCTCTCTACTTTCCCTTTCTTCTCTTCTCCACTTTTTCTTTTGTCCCTTTGTTGTTTCTACTATTGTATTCTTGTTGTTTATTTTTGTGCTTTTTCTCTTCATGGTACTAGCTTAGATAACAGTCTACTCTGTTTATCTAGTGCCCTTCATATGTATAAATGTCATATATATTACAATCTGCACTACTGATTTGTATATACTTAGTATAAAAACATATGAGAAATAAATCTGAAACTGAAATAAAAAATTTCTTGTCATTTAAAAGCCAACTCTTTCTTGTCATCTTTTGAAAGTTATAACTTGGTCATGGCTGATCAGGCAACAGATTAGTTCAAAGTTACCTCATGGAGTAGTATTGTGCAATAGGTCATAGGTCAAACGGTAAGTGTGCTTACAGCTGATGGCAGGATGTAGGCACACATAAAAATGGTTTGATATGCGCAACTGGCACAGCTCTCAGATGTTCTGTTACCAGTTGACCTGAAAAGAAAGGTCACACACACAGGCACAGATATAAACTTTAACCTTATCTTTTCTTTGCCAGACTTCCTCAGTGCAGGACAAGGCCATTACAAAAGCCCTGTTCACATAATCCATACAGAACGGAGCAAAGAAATTTGAGCGAATGCGAACTAGTCTGCTAAAATGGAAGGGTCAGATGACAAAAGACCTCATATGAAATCCAGAGGATGGCTTTCTATATATAACTTCCCAAACGGAATTGTAAGCACTATGGATTATTCCCTATAGCACAAGCATCGGTACTACATTCATTGCACAATGCATATCTAAAAGGTTTTATAATACAAACCTTCTCCCTCATATGGGACTGTTTTATCTAACTCATCATCCTCATTATCCTCAATTTCCTGCTTCTTCACTTCCTTAAAACGAAATGAAATTACTGTGGAGGGGAATAAAAAATTTGAAATAATTGGTGTTTTTGATCACCAAAAATATGCATTTGTCATTTTTGTCTGCAGACTCTTAAGAACTTGAGGGACTCTCAAGGCATACAACAGAACAACAATATCTGAAGTGTTATACCATGACACAATTTTATACAGATAGCAACAGAATGAATAAACAACCTAGATATATGTGTAATTTCAATCAGTTTGTTAATTGATGTGTAAGGTTTTCTTTCATTAAGCATTTCCATTTTCCTATTTTCAAAATTACCTCACAAGTGTTTAGTGTACAATCAATTGTACCAAATCTGTGCCAGGGCCAGGCCTAAATAAGGACTGCTGGGTGGCCCTGGTACCACCCACCATAGCTATAACCCTGCCTGAAGACTACGATAATGGGCAATAACCTTGTCAAGTGAATGCCTTTAAGGAAAATGATATGGTTGTCCGTAGGACAGCCATTAGTGGTTGTACAAAGTGCAACTACTTAGTACAAAACTGATTGTCCTGTAGGAAATCTGGTAGTCCCACTGACTTTCCAGAAATACTACCTTTTTTTAAGAATTTGATTGAGTACCACATTCAATCAAGAAGAAAAAAATTAATGTAGTGATTCAAATGGAATTTCATTGAAAATTAGGGAATTGTACAGTTGTCATTTCCATTCTTGAATGCATAGAAATTACCTATGATGCACTCAAACTTTTGGTTGTCCTGTGGTCAACCTATACAAGTTTTTATTATATTTGGTAGTCCGACATATGGTTGGGCAGTATACCAGTATTGGTGATATAACTGGTACTGGTGGTACAGGTAATAAAAATACCAAAGACATTTCCCTGTGTTACTAATACCGGTTCTTAAAAAATTATCCGTCCTCCAAAAATAATCAGCAGTACTCATTTTAATCACCAAGGTAAATATTAAACTGTGTTAGAATGTGGGGATGATTAAAATATTTTACACAAACACCAACACCCATGTAGAAACTGAAATGAAATAATCCCTTTTCCATCTGGCAATATGGCCCTCTGTCAGCTTACAGTGTGCAATAGGATACAAATAAAGTCGAAGCAGAGGTTTCTACACGGCTATCAACGAAATCATACACCCAGCTGCATTACTATACAAGATTACACTGGTGACGTTCACTGTTTACGCTCCTTCCCACCCGGCTTTCTTAACTGTGAGTTTAGAATTGGGTTTGTCCACAATACAGCTTCTGTGTGCTTCACCAATACCAATATTTCACCACACTGCTCAACCATAGTCTGACAGAAATTCTGGTTAATTTGGATGCCAACACACCTGTTAAATTTCTTCACTATTCTCCCTGTTGTCTGAGTAATTTAAATGTTAAAAGATAGCCATATCTTACCCTTTCTCTCAAACAGTAAAATTGCCAGGAAAAATAACTTTCAAACTTACCATCTTTCTGATTCTTTGTCACTTTACGATAAATTAAGAAGACAAGATCTCCATCATTCAGGGGAAACTTCTGCACAAAATGGAAAAAGAAACACTCAACATTTAAGCCCAGGTCGCACAACAGCGATAAAAGATTGCATTGCACTCTGATTTTTGTGAGTTTTAGTTAAAATCTCCTCCATCCATTTTTGGAAAGAAACGAAAATTTGCCATATTATGTAAATATATGATCGGTATGAGAGGACCACTGAAAAGAAACGTAAACTACTTATTTTGTGACGTCACATTGAAAAATAGCTGTTATCAGACTACGCGTATCCGATAAAAGCTGTCTGTGAATGTGACATCACAGAATAATTAGCATAACTTAGGTTTTTGTAGTCCTGCAAATCATACATTCAAACAGGTTGGCAAATTTTTGTTTCTTTTTTACTAAAGATGGTGGAGATTTTAAGTAAAACTCACAAAACTAGGAGCGAAATCCAATCAGATATCCCTGTAGTATCATCTTGGCTTAACTTTACTTACATAAGGTATCTCAATTTTTTTTTATTTCAACACTATAAAATGTTCCCAGCTACATTTCTTTCAATAGGCCTATAAAGTCACGAAGCAAAACTGCAGAACAGGATACCCACCATCATTACCCAGTCTATAACAGGTAACACAAGCTTGACACCAATGCAACTCTCAAAATTGCTCGGAAAGCATTGTTTGTGTGGAAGAGTGTTTTGTTATGAGGTGACAGAGATGGGGAGGGATTGTCCTAGGGTAGTTGCATATATTTCTTGTGGCATTTTCTAACAGACAGGCACAGGACATGCATTTTGTTCCCTACAGATTAAGGGAGCTAAATGTTCTGTGTGGTACAGTACCACAGGCACCCAGGCCTCGAGTTTCAGATTTTCCAAGTGTGCTACAAATCACATTCCTCAGAAAATTAAGGAGAGTGGCAGATGTGCTGTTTTATTAAACTGAAGTTGATCTATATGAGCTTCATTTGGATGCACAAAAAATCACACTACTCAAAGTGACTTGAGGTGAGTGATGGTATGCGATCGCACTAGCACGCCTCAAAATTCAAGGCGTGGGCACCTGAGTCAGGTCTCCATGAGCTCAAATAGAAAAGAGTGACAAAGCTTCCCACTCACCTTCCCTTTAATAGTTCTCACAGTTTTGTTTATCAGCATCCCATTGGTACTTTATTAATAAAGACAAGAAAATATTCAAGGTTAGCAAATTTACAGAAAGAAAGAAATAGTCAAAAGAATGATTGATACAGATTGTTGTGAAATAATAACACTTGCAAAAATCTACTGCCATTTGCAGTATCCTCATAAAATTAACTGACAACAGCCCAAATTATAGACCTAATGTTTATTAACACTTGCACTCTTAAAAGTAAATGCAAAGCTGTATTTCAAATGAGAATTCCAATTGAGAATCAGCATACTTTTACATGTGTATACCCAAGAGATTTTTGAACAATCTTAAAACATGCCCATACTGTGTACCTGTATTGCCTTGTACCTGTAATGATCCTTAGATACTGACCTTGTATCCTCTAGAAGGAACCCCCCATGTTCCTCATTATGATGAAGCTTGCAGTGAATACCAGACAAAATCCTGTTGTCAATTACATAATCACATGCTGTGTAAAAGAAGAAAAAAAGATGGAATTACACAAATGCTTCATCCTCCAGAAATTTTCCAAGGGGGTGTCAGGGGGCTAAAAGCCCACTTTACTCTCTTAGATCAACATTACACTATTGTAGTTTTTACTTAATCTGTCATTGTATGTGTGGTGAATAAGGTGTGGTGAATAAGGTGTGGTGAATAAGGTGTGGTGAATAAGGTGGGGCAGAAGGTGAAAAATCCTTCATCCCAAGATTTAAGTCTGCCTATTAAAATATGAATGTAAATCAGAATTTCAAAACTCGCTTCAGAAATTTCACCCCTTAAAAGGTAAGTTCTCCTTTGAGTAATATTTCAACTTCAAGCACCTCAATTCATTTAAAAAAACTAATCTGTCTAACAAACCCCAAGATGGAGTTACAGTCACCAAGACCTTATGATTCAATGCCTCATCAAGGCCATACTAATACCTGAATGAGTGTGAGCTTTTAAAGCTTTTTTAAGCTCACACATCACATGTAATCCCAGTAAAACTGGGATTACATGTCATGTGTGAGCTTTATTGGGATTACATGTGATGGTACAAGTCATCATAACCAACCTGGGGGAGCTACTGTTTGAATAAATGTCACTAAATGAATAAACACAGTCACATTTACAACTACTGTAGTTGTTAGGAGGAGGGGGAAAGGGTGGTGAAGGGATACAAACCTTTAACCCTTTACCGTTGTTTGGGTCCTTTTGGACCCATACGGAGAGTGCGGCTGTCACCCATCTTTACTGTTTCACGCGGAGCTCGAAACTGCGAGTAGCTCCCCGAAAATTCGGCCACAACAACGAGAGGGACAATAGTTTAAGGTCATGGGGTCAATAACCTACGGAAGCTGATGCGGGGGGTGCTACGTCCACTTTTCCGCCCACTCCCGAGGCGCGCAAATACGCCCCGATTGGAGCACAACGGTAAAGGATTAATGTACAGTAGACACCCATAATCCTAGATTGTGCATTTTTTGTTTGTTTTTGTTTTAAGGCCACTGATACAGAACATACAAAATGGTAGATTCAAATTATATTGGCAAATCTAATAAGACATTAATTTTCAAATCACATTTTCGATTTTTAAATGTATCACAATTGCATGCATCATACACTTTGGTCTTGAAACTACAGACCTTTATCATGGTGATACTGATTACACTATGAAGGGTTCTTTCAAGTTGTCTAAAGCCATTGAAGGTTAGGAGACTATAAGTCTAGCCAAAGCACTCTAGCTATTAAGATTCTTTATTCTTTCCCCAAATTTTGGCAACTGTACTCTCTTTGATGTTAAGTGTAAAACATGCAGAATAGCCTACAAGTTAGGCTATAGAACAGAGAGTGCTCTGGCAGCATGATGTTACTGTAGGTAAGAAGCCTTGGGATATAACCATTTATCAGTGTTTACTGAAGATTTATGGAAAGACTTGAAATATGTTGAGATAAGAAGAGCTATCCTCATTTTCAAGAAAATTAAATTGTTCTAGAAGGAGGAAACTGGAGTGTTATTTATACAAACAGTGTCCCCATAAATGGGGATTTGCCCCCACCCTTTCCAGAAGAAGTTAAACAAACATTAAACTGCAGAAGAAGGGGGCGAAATTCCCAAAGTTGATGCTTATGGAAAACAGTTGGCAAGTACAGTATGCTTACTTAAACAACTAAAATATACAATCACTGCCAGTCCATTGTTCAGCATGAACAATGTAAAATAAAACAGTAAAATACTGTATGTGGATATGGTTACTAATTACACTTCAAAGTGGTTTACCATCTAGAGAAAAACATTCACATCCCCCAAAAAAGAGTACTTATTCAGAAAATTAACTCTTGACAGTATAAGGCAACACTTACTCTTAGCTCTTCCAATGGAAAAAGGACTTGAGCAAACAGGAATGGTAACATTTTCTCCATTCAACATGGTAAGTGAAAGATGAGCCATTGGCTCTGCATCAGATATCTCCATTTTTACAATCTAAAGAAAATTACAATAAATTGGGAGAAAAGTTTTACAAACAAGAAATACAATGGACATCTTGTGAGACATTAATAATTACAGTACTACATGGATTCTTTGCGGAGAGCTGTACTGGAAAGATGATATGCTGATTGTCAGAGAATTACACCACATTGTTATGAAACACTGGACCCCAAGTTCTTCAAATCCTGGTCTCAGAAAAATAAGCCATTACTTCCCACTAGGCTACTGTTTGATAGTGATACTGTATGCCAATGCCATGGATGGACAAACACAAGAGTCACAAGAATCAAAAAAAGGGGGAAACTGCAATACTGTAGGTTACCAACTGTGTATGAATTTACAAAAGAAAGTTATTTTGACAAGCTCTACTTCTTAAACAGGTTTTTAGTCCATGGTAATTAGGGTAAGGTTGCAGCTACAGCAGGGCAACAGAGTGCTGGTTATACTGGGCTAAACGTCATCAACCAAATATTATCCTGGAAGGGGTGTACTGTATGGACTATGGCAATTAGGTCTATAGCAAGTGTATGTCATCATCATGGAAGTGAAATTTTGCAATGTAATGCACAATTGCCAAATGAACTGATAATGTCCAATGTATGTACATGAAAACTCAGAACTTGGATTGAAAGAATATTTTGCAATGTTTCACTCCCTGAAAAAAGGGATTCAAATGTTGCAACTGGTCAACAAGTTTAGATGCTCCCGTGGACATTAAGTTATGGTTACAGGTAGTACTTAGGCTGACACAACACTTGCAAACAGGTTTAATATCTAGACGAATCTGATTAGTGCTTGTTTTTAGTGACTGTTTTAAATTTTGGTTTGGAAGATTTCATTATAAAACCAATGCTATACTGAACATGCAAAATGGTGGTTATCATGCTAGAGTAGTAACAGTGTAGGGGTCAGGTACAGTAGGAATCATCTCAGGAAGTTGTCCAACTGTCAAAGGACCATAGGATGTAGGACTATGCTACTGCATAAAGTAATGTGAAATTTTCTTGATGTACAGTACGGTAGGCCTATCAGTCATTGGCATTACATTTCATCAGTTTTTTACCTGTTAATTACGAAGCCGATTTTAATAGTCAAGGGATCACTTATACTGCCACCATCATTTGTACTTTTTAGTTGACAAGTAGGGATATTAATGTGATTAGAATATTTGTTAGTAAAACAGCTAAAAGGCCACAATAACAAAAACACTTGATTCTCAACACCATGGCAAAACTGAATTTGGACACTAGTGGATATGTTTTTTTTTTAAATTTGGTATTACTGAATAAAACCCTTCTTGGTCGACCTGTAAGTCAATGCCGCCTCCTCATCACCTCCGATTTATGTAATTCCCCAGCTTGCCTGCAAGCACCGTCTGGCATCAGTCATATGGCACCAGGATAGCACCCTTTTAACTAGAGGGCAATGTGATAGCTCTTCCTCTCTCAATGCACCTTGCCAGTTGAGTTTATGTAGTTCACATGTTCCTTAGTACTAACACACCTCCTACACCTAGTAGCTACCGCTCTACGATGTCAGGTCAAGTCCAAGCTTGAAGACAGGCAAGAGGAGAGAGGAAGAGCTACCATGTCGCCCTCTATTTCTAAAGAGCACTATCCGTGTGCCAAATGACTTATGCCAGAAAGTGCTTGCAGGCAAGCCAGAGAATGTAAATACAGTAGGAGGTTTCTGGGTTCATAGACTCTGAAACCAAGCAAGTTTTGTTTAATTCTTTCGTACTCCAATTGCATTTTGGCTTAGAAAATTTGACATCTGACATCTTTTCTGATGGTTTTTGAATATATATTGCCCAGAATCACTAATAATTCAGCTACTGACTTCTGTACATCAAACTGAAAAGAGCACCAGAGAAGATTTATCTGGATTTGATAAGCTGTGTGTTGATCCATTGACATTGCTTCACAAAATATTTGATATCACTGGGACCTTTTATGAGTAACTATACTGTACATCAAGTACTGAATGGGGGTGACCGAGTCCTTTATCATATTAGAAAGTTTGCAACTCCTGATAACACCCTATAGTTAGATCTTTAAATTACATTGTTAGTAGCACACTCCCATCCTAGTCTTTAGTATTTTATAATTTTTATTAAGTCCTGTAGTAAATTAAGGTGTGTTGTACAGCTTACCAACAAATCTGGCAAATCCGGCCAGATTCAAGACAAAATCATGCCGGATGTCGGATTTGGAAAAATCCCAAAATCCAGCCGGAATTCCGGTTGGATTTGAAATCTGGTGCACCCCTACCCAGGTCTATGTTGAATGATGCTTGAAATGCCATGTCAACAGCAGGCACTTTCCCCACACATCTCAGTCCTACCAGTGACAAAGAAATGATGTAATGTTAGTCTCCCCCTCACAGCAAATCCTCATCTCACCAGTTATCCAAGTTACACTTGTAAGTTGTAAGTTGAAGGTAATACTAGGCCTAGGCCTAACTTACCTTAAAAATTATGACATATATTACTTCATTATTCATACACTTCTCATCACTCTCAATCTTTTATTCTTTAGGCTAAGCTAGCTTATTACAGAGGTATCCAGTTAAGACATCCCCAGGCCATTGAAACGAACGTCCCCATACTACTACAGTATAGGAATTCAAAATGTCCCCAGATACTGTAGAGACTTTGGACTCGAATTCAGGAATTAAAATTAAAAGTACTCTGAAACATGAAGTAAATTTGAACCCAAATGAAACCAGAATGCAAAAATGCATTGAGGTTTCGATGATGCATACAGAACATGTTCTTTTCAAAAAATGCTGCATTTATTGTAACACATGGTGACCCAAAGTGACCTTTGACTCCACCAGTAAGTAACTGGTTTTTCTTTTAACCAAAACACTTCTACATTTAAAAAGCCAAATTTCATGCTGTGCCTTAAGATATTCTATCCTATTAACAAAGTTTTCATAGTTTGATCTCTGGTAACCCCAATTGACCTTCAACCTCCACCAAGGACGACAGAAGCCATCTTCCAACCATCACACATCCACATTCTAACTTTGAACTCTCTGTCATTTTCCCACCTTGAAATACAAAGTAGGAAAGGTTTTCAAGGTTTGACCTTGGATAACCCCAGGTGAACTTTGACCTTTACCAAAATTAATAGGGTCCAACCTCCCGTCATAATTCATTTACAAACCAAGTTCGAAAAAACCCAAGCTTCCTACCATTAGATATCATGCAAACAAGGTTTTTGGGGTTTGAGCCTCCTGTGACCCTGGATGACCTTTGTTCTCTAACAAAATCAATAGGGTTCTCCCTCACATTATGATGCATCAACATACCATGTTTGAGATTAATCCAAGTTTCCTACCTTAAGACATCATGCAAACAAGGTTTTCGGAGTTTGACCCCCTGCAACCCCAGATGACCTTTGACCCCTACCAAAATCAGTAGGATTTTTCCATACATCAAAATTCATCAACATATTAAGTTTGAAATCAATCTAAGCTTCCTTCCTTGAGATATCATATAAACAAGGTTTTCAGGGTTTGGCCCCTCTGTGACCCCAAATGACCTTTGACCCCAAATGACCTTTGACCTTTACCAAAATCAATAGGGTTCTCCCTTACATTATGATGTATCAACATCTCAAGGTTGAAATCAATCCAAGCTTCCTTCCTTGACATAACGTGTAAACAAGGTTTCAGGGTTCGCCCCCCTTGTAACCCAAAATGACCTTTGACCTGTACCAAAATCAATAGGATTCTTCCTTACATCATAATGCATCAACATACCATATTTGAGATTAATCCAAGTTTCCTTCCTTGAGATATCCTGCAAACAAGGTTTTCCAAGTTTGACCCCCTGTGACCCCAGATGACCTTTGACCCCTACCAAAATCAGTAGGATTTTTACATACATCATAATGCATCAACATATCAAGTTTTAAAATTAATCCAAGCTTCCTACCTTGAGATATCATGTAAACAAGGTTTTGGGGGATTGACCCCCTGTGACCCCAAATGACCTTTGACCTCTACCCAAAATCAATGGAGTTCTTCTTCCCATCATATTGCATCAACATATCAAGATTCAAATCAATCCAAGCTTCCTACCTTCAGATATCGTGTAAACAAGGTTTTGGGGGATTGACCCCCTGTGACCCCAAATAACCTTTGACATCTACCCAAAATCAATGGGGTTCATCTACCCATCATACTGCATCAGCATATAAAGTTTGAAATCAATCCAAGCTTCCTACCTTAAGATATTGTGTAAACAAGGTTTTCCGGGTTGGACCCCCTGCGACCCCAAATGACCTTTGAACTTGACCAAAACCCATTCCATTCTTCCTCTTGATATGGGGCATCTATGTACGAAGTTTGAAAACTTCCAGACATTTCTACCTTCAGATACTGTGTTAATGAGTGAAATGTACAGTGTTTCAAGTCCTTTGAACATTTCTACATTGAGATACTGTTAATTACTGAAATGTAAAGTGTTTCGAGTCCTTTGACACCTGTGACACCAAATAACTGTTAAACTCGTTGAAAACTGATATTGTTCTTTTTCTTGATATGGGAAATCTATGTACCAAGTTTGAATACTGTCAAACATTCATACCTTCAGATACTGTCTTAATGAGTTAAATGTAAAGTGTTTCAAGTCCCAGGGTTTTCCCTGGGCCTTTTGAACGTCGCGCCCCGCGACGTCCAAGCTTCAAAATCAAAGAGGCCGCGACGTTCAAAAAACGGCCGCGATGTTCAAAATTGCTGCCAGTAGTCTCCATAATTTTTCTTCTTTCTGTCAACGATTGCTTTTGTTGTTAATACAATAAACGACAAAATCATTGACTTATTTGTAAAACTGGAACTAACTTTTTATAACTTCCATTCACATACTACTGCATGCGAGTCGGAGCTCTGTATGTGTATCCCATTGGGCCTACTACTGAACAAGTAACACCACAGTATTACTAGCCTGCACTTGCCCTCGTAGGCTCCTATCAGGAAACTGTTGTTCTCACTCCGGAGCGCAGTAGCTACGAGGCACAACACGACTTGCACGACCAAAACACAAACTCCCGTTTTGCAGGTCAGAGGCGGGGCTAATGTCTCAGATTTGGGAAATTATCAATCAAACGAACAAGCCATGTCATCATCTTTACGATGAAATCCCACATATTGATCCTGTTACTTCGTTCTTAAAACTTACGCCGAAATTCATAAAATTGGAAAATAAAGTTGTGCGAACGTACACTGCAGTCTAACCCTCTCCCCTCCCCTCAATAAATATTCTATCTCTGAACTGTTTTGCCGGACTACAACCAAAGTTTGGGAAATTTGATCGTAGCACAAATGCAATGGGAGTATTAGAATTCTATACGAAGATTATTGGTTTCTACACGTAATTCCTATCACAGTAAAACTGCACTGACGATGTCGCGAGTATGATTGGCTGATTAAAAGCAATAATGAACCAATCACGATGTTACGATGTTTCTTACGTAGGGGTAACTTAATAGGTGCGTTCGATTTAGCGGCTCGAGTCGGCTCAACTGGCTCAACTAGTTTTTTGACTGGACGAAATATGACGTAAAATACGTCACTGGCTCAACTAGACCACCTCGGAGGGCTGGTCGTTTTTGCCGGCTCAAGTTGTGACGTTTTGATGACGTTAAAATCACTTTTCAGAAAGATCGATCGTTGGCTGAGCCAGTTGAGCCGGTTCGAGCCGCTAAAACGAACGCATCTAATATAAGTGCAATGGAACTTATGTGAATGATGTCATAGAACCCTTGTTTTCCCAACATGTTTTCATGAAAGATCGGTACGCACACAATCTGTGATTAATGCTTGCAGCATTGTGCTCCATTGCTTTTATAAATTCTGGCATTCACTCGATCATTACCACCGATTAGGCTATTTGCAAACTGAAAAAGGGGCTAAAATATACTTGAAACTTGCCCTTAGCTTCGTAAAATTCCCGTAAACTCAATCCTTCAACTTCCCGCCAAAACGGGATGCATTGATAATCACAAACGTAAAATTTTACCCCTTGATCGTTTGATATTTTCCGCTGTAACCCTGTAGTATATTACATGGAATTAGATTTAGATTGCATTTAGATTTGCATTCAATGTGTTTTCTTTGCTTTCTCACAGAAAGTGCCGCGTAAGTTGCTTTACAAACTGTTCTGCACAAAACAAATTGTACAGACTATCGTGCTGCAGTGTTTCACCTTTTTTCAAATCCCCAAGCATAGCATACATGTCTGTGCACGTTTTGTACACATAGCTCCTAGAATCTTGTGAAGTTCGGTGCTTATTATCTTGCATAAATTAAGTCATTTCTAGCATTCCTTCCGTAATGTTATTTACAGTAGGACTTTTGCAATGTTGTCATGCGACGTCATTGCAAACAAAAACAGTGATGCACGTGGTCCCGTGCAGCAAACTTCTTGGCTCACGCACGCAGTACACTTACGTGCGTGTCCGTTTATTCCGCCAAACAAGACGTCATGTTTTGCTTAATGACATTAGGTGCGTTCGATTTAGATGCTCGAGCCGGCTCAACTGGCTCAACCAGTTTCTTGACTGGATGACATGTGACGTTAAATACGTCACACGGCTCAACTAGACCACCTTGGAGGGCTGGTCGTTTTGGCCGGCTCAAGTTGTCACGTTTTGATGGCGTTAAGATCGCTTTTCCGAAAGATAAAACGCTGATTGCGCCAGTTGACCCGGCTCGAGCCGCTAAATCGAACGCACCTATTATATGCATACGATCCATTTCAAAATTTAAATTGGTCCCTGCATCGTGATTGATCAATTTCGTTGATTCTAGCCAGCCAATCACAACTCGCGCCTTCGCCTATGTGATTTAGTGTGTGAAAATACTCGGTCTCGAGACAAGTTTCCCTGTTGAGTTTGTGTTACGACGATCGCCGGCTAGCGCAGCCGGACGAGCCCCGTGCCAAATTCACCATGAAACGGCATCACAAATCTCTGCGTACGTGGATTTTTTCGGGGATCTGACTAAAGTGCATTTCAGTTGCAGATTCTTTTTAAACAAGACGTAAGTTTTGGCCTAGAACTGCTTAAAATGTACGGGGATATTTATATCCGAAAGGAACCACAAGATACGTTAATCGGGTGCAATTGTTTTGCTGCCCAGAACTGCTAAGATTATCATGAATGATTGCTCTACATGGGGTTCGCTAAAGCAGGAGAGAAGCTACAGTACATTAAGGCAACTACAACCCGGTGCAGTGAAAGAATGCAAATGTTCTGACATGATTGGGGGATGAAAACTAGACAGAGCACGAAGTTGGCCTAAGAAATAAATTATCAAAGGGCATGTTACATCGACTACAAACAATTCTACAGTACTGTATTTAACGGATGATTTGTATCTCCACTTTTGAAGTGAAAATATTACGCCTACAAAAATGGTATCCAGTTCGTATCCCCAATATTTTCTATCCAGAGCTGGTAGTATTGCAAGCCGACCCAAACCCAATCATGTCAATTTTGGTGAGCAACGGGCGCGAAATAACGGCCAACCGGGGGTAAAAAATCGTCCGGTGCCAGCGCTCAGTAAAAGCCATGCCGATGAACCAAAACTTTTGAAGCAGAAATTACGGTGATATAAAGCCAATGTGACCGCTATCACTAGATCAAAATTCGTACGAATGTGAGTTTCAGTGCTAATATTTTTGCGTCAACTTACAGAAATGGTGTTGACGAATTTGCCTCAAAAGTGTCACCATTTTGCGTCTAGAGACTTGCATAAGTCACAAAATTTTCAAAAGGGGAGGGGGACACCCCCTCCCCTTATACCCTTCCCCCAGGCCGGCGATCCACCTATGGACGCATCAGATGCGCGACGTTCAATTCTAAACCCAGGGAAAACCCTGAGTCCTATGGCATTTCTACATTGAGATACTGTATTAATGAGTTAAATGTAAAGTATTTCAAGTCCTTTGACACCTGTGACCCCAAATAACCTTTAAACTCAACGAAAATTTATGCTGTTCTTTTTCTTGATATGGGACATCTATGTACCAAATTTGAATACTTTGAATACTGACAGCTACTGTACTTCAAACAATGCAGAGTGCCAAAACTTATATTACACAGCATGTATGATACTGAGAGTGTTTTGATTATATGAGTTTTGCTACACTCACTCTGAAGCAATAAACTGAGATTGTGTCTGGATGAGGATGAATTTCAGACAATTGTGGGAGGGGCTTCAGTAAGAAGGTTAGGAGAATTGGTACTGTTTGGGGTGAGAGAACAGGCCTTTAATATCACTCCGAAACAGTAAAAATTAGTACGAAAACTTTTTTGCAGGGTTCTGGGTCAACGTTTCCCAATCCACTCTGGCCAGTACTCTCCAGCACTTCCACATTAAGGTCTAAGTTTACGAAAATTGCGTTAAACTTTTTCCTGGAATCCAGCGATAGTTTTCCTAATTGACTGATTCAATGGTTTCTTTAGGAGTAATAAATTTGCGATAAAGATCTATTGTTCATTTTAATCCAAATTTCTTAACGTGTTAACTGAAGCTGTCAAACATCAGCAAAGTTTCGCCAAAAGCTGGACATTTCGAAATACTGTAAGTGGAAAGCATAACTGTTACAACCAGACGATAATAATCTGCGCAGCTGTTGATGCATTCTTTATCGCTCCATGTATGCGATGATTAGTAAGATATCCCAAAAAGGTACGAAAGTGAAGGGTGCAGGCGTATGACAGATCCCTGGTTCTTAACACCAATCCTTTCCACTTATTTTAGATTGTCCAGCTTTTGGAGAAACTTTGCTGAATAATGTTCGACAGTAACTTTCGGTTAACAGGTCAGAAAATTTGGATTAAAATGAAAAATATATCTTTATTGAAAATTTATTACTCCTAAAAAGTCATTGAACTGGTCAATGAGGAAAATTGTCATTGGATTCCACGAAATTGTTAAATGCAATTTGTAAATTAAGACCTCAATGTGGAAGTGCTGGAGAGTACTAGCGAGAGTGGATTGGGAAGCGTTGACCCAGAACCCTGCAAAAAAGTTTTTGTAGTATTTTTTACCATTTAGAAGTGACATTAAGGAAAAAATTGTCTCTGAGGAACAGATAGATGCTGTTTGAGGTTCACCTTGAACTTCTGACATGGACTAACAAAGTCTTTTGAGGTTTGCAGCAAGGGATTCTCTTCTTAGTACATATCAATGATATTGTCGATGTTGTTTCTTCCAAGGTTCGCCTTTTTGCAGATGATTGTGTCTGTTACTGTATTATTGAGTCCAATGAAGATTGTCGCAAACTTCAGGATGATATTGAGCAGTTGGGGCTGTGGGATTCTACGTGGGGCATGAGATTTCAGCCCACTAAGTGTAGCGTTATTACTTTTGCTCTGAAAAAAAGTCCTATACCTGTATTTTTTAGGTATGTTCTAAATAGGATTGAGCTCCCAAGGGTAGATAGTTTTAAGAATCTAGGAATTACCATCACTAAAGATCTAAACTGGGATAAGCATATCCAGTATTTCTGCAACAAGGGAAATAAAATTCTTGGTATTTTGTATAAAAACCTATCTGCTTGCCCTGGTGATGTCAACTTAATGGCTTATAAAGGAATTCTTCGGCCTGTGCTGGAGTACGCCAGTGCTGTTTGGGATCCTCACCAGGTCTACCTGCGTGACAAGCTTGAGAGCATACAAAATTGGTCAGCTAGATTCATTGCCTCTGACTATTCTAGAGAGCCAGGATCAATGACCAGTCTCCTTCAGGAACTAAACCTTTTTCCCTTAACCGCTAGATGGAGACAAAGTAGCCTGATCCTTTTTTTCCAAAGGTGTGTTTGGCCAGGCTCTCATACCTGTTGATTGTCTCCAGCGGCCTACTCGTAGAACCCGTTTAATGTAGTGTTTGCACAGGTAACCCAGGTACCCGCCCGCCATCGTACTACCCGGGTCCAAATCTACTACCCGAATCTTAAAAAAGAAAATGCATGCAAAAAGGATCACCCCATTTACAACATTGCCCATGGTAATGGACTAAAATATTTTGCCAGTTTGGTAAACATTCTCCGAGACTGAGAATGAAGAGAGCCCGTAGAAATTATGTGTAAGTTTGAAAGTTGTCTGTACTTCGTTTCTGAAGTTAAAATTTTTATCAGCGTGCGGCCCGATCGCGCTATCGTCACATATTGGGTTGCTTCTCACACATCACATGTATATTGCTTATAAACTTACACGCAAGCAAGTATCTGACGGCCGATTCAAAATCACATCATACTGTTTCACACAGACATAGAAAGATATACCTGTACTGTATCACCCCCGCCCAGCTTGCAAAGACACCAGTGCCCGTAACGTTCGGCATGCTAGGTAAACTGAGCCTTGCATGTATATACGATCTTATTATTAATACGGTATGCCACCTTGAGTATAATCCTCGAATATTTCTTAATGGTTAAAGGTGTCAGTTTTACGGAAATCAACACTTTGCCGCTATCTGCAAAGCAAAACGACATAAATGTAATAACACCGTTAACATTTACAATTTTTTTTTAAAACAGGCCAGTACATATTACATTATTTTGCCACAAAATGGCTCTCGAGCAGACTATGAAGTTTATGTGTGAAAGCTATGTTACCGTGCCTGGATGTCAACACGAGGCTAGCTACGTAAGAACGTACATACCCCATTAGTGATAATTCCAACGCACATTGCAAAGTAGTGTGAGGGAAGTTCACAAACATGACGTCGTTTGTTTACAATCGGTAATTTTTGACGTGCAAGAGAATACCATAATACAAGGCTCTGATTAGTTGATATTTTTTAATCAGTGTTTTAAAAGGAGAAGCTTCGAGCTCTTAGTATGCTGGCTTTTCGAGTAGGCGTCCCAAAATTCAATATCAAATTGATATAGGCCTTGGGAAGTATAATTTTCTTATTTGACTGTTTTCTGTTACATTTTTTTTGTTTACTTGTCATTTTGATCTTAAACAAAACGAGACGATTAAACCTGCTAACAAATCAAATGTTTTTGAACTTGGAAATGTGATCGCTATACCTATCCAATACAGATGTTAATGTTACCATGCATGTCTTATGGGGTATGCTTTACAAAATGCTTGTATCTTTTAGTCACCGTAACACCGGGTAACCCGGGTACCCAACGGGTATGGCGAGCAGGTACCCAGGTCCTAACACTAGTTTAATGCATGACTTCCATGTCTGTCTCCCACATACTAGTTCAAACTGTTATAAATTTAGCTTTCTGCCTCCAACCATAAAGGATTGGAATCGTCTTCCCCAAGGTTGCCTTTATCCATAAGGACCCTGTCACCTATATTATTGGGCATATTTAGCCTTTTTAAGCCTCTCGACACATGCGTGGTGAAAGAATGTCCTTTGGATGTGTCACTTTTTTGAAGAAGAAGGCTAAAAATGTCAAAGTAGGCCCAGGTGTACTCTCTGTGTGTCTCTGTGTGTGTTTCATGTACAGAGTGTCTGACCTTGTTAGCAAGTGTATAGTATATATAGAACACTTCAAAAGCCTGTGGGGTAGTTCAGGATAATTTTACAGGCCCCTAGCTTTACTTCTTGGCTAAGCAGGCTAGGCCTAACATAACCTTCTGCAGGCTATAGCCTAGCCCAAGTTCAGATCCCAAATGCTAGTAGTAGTAGTAGTAGACTCAGAGTGCCATCGAATGGGCACCTAGCCTAAGCTAGTGAGACTAAGAGCTCTGTCATTTCAGGATCTTTAGCTACTGTAACTTACATGTTATGTTAATGCTGATGTGCACTCCAACAGGCTTGCACACTTGACGGTCACACCATCATACTGTAGTAGCCCATGAAATATTACAAATATTGGTAGGCCTGGGCCTAACGTTAAGCCAGCAATTACAATTAGTAAGCTTCTAGGCTTAGTCCTACTTCAAAGTTCGGGTTCAATTTGAACTTGGTATCATAGGCCTAGTGTATAGGAATAAGGCCGTTAGCCTACAGTGTATGCTGCAAACTAGTATTAGGCATACATTACTGTGAAACTGAAAGCGCGATGTTTGCCAAGGTAGTAGTTTCACGAAAATGATAACAGATGAATTAATTAAAATAAAACGGCTTGCCTTTGCACTGAACATGTATTTTAAGTGAAAAGAAATGTCTAGAACATCATTAGGTACATAACCTACAGGTTTCTGACGGTCAAATATGAAACTGGAGTTGAAATGGCAGAGCTGTTACGGAACTTACGGAGACTCAAATTCAAATCCCGAGACAGGTACATAAGAGTGAGGTAATAATAACACCTAGCACGGTAGCCCTGTACGTCTGTACGTATGCCGTAGATCAGGATATTGGAACCTGCTCTATGACGTGTACACTCTATTTGACAGAAGTACTGCATACAGTAAAATATGAATATCCGCATATCATTACTGCAAGGAAGTGCGGGGAGGTTTTGCCTGTGACGTCATCAAAATTAAGCACCTGGCTTGTCTAAACATGCTGCGTTCCGATGGCAGTTTCGAATGGCAAGCACGAATGCGTCGCTTTTCCTGGCTATTACTTCATAAGCGAACGGAAGTGTTTCAGTTTGGGTGCTGGGACTCAGAAGAGTTTTTGAAGATGCAACTCACTAGCGTAGCCGGGAGGGGGAGGGGGAGTGCCCCCCCCCCCACAGAAATTTTGGGGACGCGACGGGCGATGTTGAAAAAATGAAGGAGAGCCAAAAAAAATAATAAAAAAGAAAGATAAATGGCAAGAGGAGGGAGGGAATCAGGGATATTTTTTACAGTTTTTTTTTGGGGGGGGGGGGGGCTCTTAGTCGTTACGATAAAGTATGCAGTCCGATGGTTTACCTGTTTTTTGCTCTCAAGGGACAATTTCCCTAATAAGAACCCCAAATTTTCGGCGCGCTACGCGCGCTGTAATACTCACTCCATCTTTTTTCAATACTTCCATTCCACATATCTAGGGAGTGTAAGTCCTGTCAACCTTACCAAGTAACGGGTATGCACAGTACACAGGTTATGTAGAGGTCGTAAATTTCATCCCATATAACAAAGCCTAGTTGCTGTACTCTTGTGTGTGTCATGCGATAGGTCAGATGGTGAGCGACTCACGGAGCATAGTTTGGCTATTTTATCGGGTATTCCAGGTGGTTTCGACACAATGTATGTTATCCCCGATACGGTCTACAACCCCTATTGTTTCTATTTTTTTCTTTTTGTTCTTAATGATTACATAGGCTATGTTATTTTGTGTAAGCCTACCAAAAATTTTCGCGCGCTTCGCGCGCTTTGCAATTTCACGATTCAGACTCAAAAGAACACTATCAGTGCGCAACTCGGCTTTTAAAATATTAAGTGATATTGTCCAAAATGTGCCCCAGGCTGCAATGGCATGGGATAGTTAGGCTCCTTCTTATTCCCTTCTCACCACCCCCTTGACATAGGGGCTGTCGGAACTTGTGGTCGCTGGCATGGCCCGCCCCCTTTCGGGAATAATCTGTCGCCTTCCCGTGGTCGGTTTAGTTATTTTGGCTTTCAAAAGACTTATTTTTGCGATAAAACCCAAAATGTTCAGTACGCTTTGCACACTCTTCCTCAGTTCCGTTACCTAGAGCTAATAAAGTACAAACCCTTCCCATCTTTTCAAGTAAATTAATAAGTAGAATAAATGGATTAATGTACATGTCGGGAATTTCATCTCATTTCGCTAAACTTAGTTAATAATCTCTTGTGTCAGTCGTGCGGTACGGACTCGAAGAAGGAAGTACAATGTAAGTTGTGCCCGATACAGCCCAAATGCCGGGACAATTGACCTATATAAGCTTTAAATAAATACAGATTCTTTTTAGTGTAGGCTAACCCAAAAAATTTTCGCCCGCTTTTCCACGGTTAAATCAGAGCGGAAATATCTTCCTCTAGCATATAAAAATTTTATGTCGTATATGACTCGCAATGGCAGGTATAGTGCACAGGTTTTCTTCAAATCTCCCTCACCAACACATCGATGGCATCCTGGCTGTCGGGGTTTGGGGTCGCTACCTACCCTATCCCTCCCCCGTTCGGAGAGTGGCCCTTCGTCGGGCAAATCCTGGCGCCAAGCCTGGAGGGAAGACACATTTTTCCAGTTATGATTTGAATATGTGTAATGAAGCAATGAACTAAAAATGGAAGCTGCATTTTTTGGAGAGCGGCAACTTTTTTGGAGGGTGGCCAATTTCACTAGGAGGGCGTGTCGCCCCTCTAAAACCCCCTGTGGAGAACACTGGAATCTAGTATAAAAAGAACAAAATATATCACCATATTGCATCTAAGCTTTTCATGACAGCAAACAATTCCAAAAGGGGAGGGGGACACCCAGGGAGACAGGCCCGTAGCCAGGGGGTTCGCACTTACTCTTTTTTTTTACTTAAATGGAGTTTTGGCGTTTTTCAGGGCAAAATGTCAGTTCCGCCGGTTTAGCCAATGTAAGCCTTATGAGTAGCTGTTTTGGGGTAGGAGGGGGAGAACCACGCCCTCTCCCTGTTCGGTCACTCGGCTCCTCACTTGGGCGCTTCGCTCCCTCAAGAAAATGCCGCAACCCAGTGGCGGCGATGAAAAATGGAAAAGTGGGGGCTAAAGGTATGTTCAGCCCCTCAATATTTGACAAGTGCTCCAATTAAGAAGCGGAGAAAAATTCGAAGTCGGGCTGAACATATTCTTGCTTAGAACACTAGGGAAGTGCCGTTTACCGCCATCTGAGGGGTTTGTAAAGCCAAAAATTTCCTGGTACGCTCCGCGCCAATTGATGGTAAAGCTCCGCTTAGAAACATGTATTAACATTTTTCATAGACTAATTTTTTTTTTTTTTTTTGCATTAATAGAGAAATTTCAGAAATGACATTCATATTTCCAGGTTGGGAACATGCAGCATAAAACACTTGGGAAGTTCCGTTTCCTGCCATCTGAGGGGTTTCTAAAACCAAAAAATTTCTTGTTCGCTCCGCGCCAACCGATGGTGGCGCTCCGCTAAGATAGTCCTGTCGGTCAAGATTGGGGACGATGAGTCGACTTTGCCCCCCCCCCCCCCACACACAAAAAAATCCTGGCTACGCCCCTGATGTAACTGTCCGAGAGACTATCGAGGCGGAGCACCATCATCGGTTGGCGTAGAGCGTAGTTGGCCCCATCAACATGCGGCCGGAAATGGCCAGGCAGGTTAACACTGGCCTAAAGAGAATCAAAGCGTTTTATTTCAATTTTTCGTTCGCTGTACAAAACTATTTAGCGTACTCTACTTCAAACTAATTTAGCAAATTATAAATAGACCAGAAAATTACTTATTTTTCTTTAAATAGACCAGAAAGTTACTTCTTTTTTGTATTTTGTAACTCAGCCGGACTGTGACCGCCATCTAAGCGGAGCGCTAGCCCAATTAGTTGATGCGGATTTCGAGCGTAGCAGTGGCAGGGGTTGCGCCAGCGGGGAGGGGTGGGCATGGCCCCCTCCGAGGAACACTGGCCCCCCGCCGGGGAAGGTCGGCGGTTTCGTCGGGGAGGCCTAAAAATAAAAAAAAAAATAAAAAGACCCTACAAGCACTGAAGTTGGATGTGCGATCTCGAACATATTCTTTGTTTTGTAATGCTATTGTAATACATATCGGAATCGATTTTAAATCACTTCTTAGCTCTGTTATACCTTATCCATGTACCTTGTCCCATCTCCTCCCCCGTCGGGGAAGGACGGCAATTTTTTCGGGGATGCCTAAACATGAAAAACGTAAAGGACTGAAGTTAGGCTACTAGATGGATGATCGTGATTGATGATCGTGATTTTTTCTTTAAGAAGTAGTTTTTTTTTTTCTTTTTTAACGCTATTTTAATGCATATCTGAATAGGTTTTAATCACTTCTTACTAGGTCTGTTATCCCTTATCCCATTTGCAATCCGTGCGCGCAAAGTCATCCCCCCGTCGGGGACGGCTACCCAACCCCTGTTGTTGATAGAATCCAGTTTCGTCGGGGAGCCTTCATCCGAGTCAACAAACCCACGATAAAAGATGTGATGGGCCTGATAAACTTCAGTCACTCTGGCGATCGTCTTGATTTTGCTTACTGGAAGACCATATTCTAAAGGAAACCCACAATTCCGAATTACACTTACATAACGGACGATAGGCTGTTCATGTGCATTCAGTACCGAATGGTCTGCCATCTGGCCTGCCCGGAAAACCGAATTCTCACAACAGGAATGAATATCGACAATGTCGTTTTCAGCTACACATAATGATAAACAGTGGTGTGAGAATATCTCCCACATAAGTCTGACTGAGAATTTACTTGGAGGCACCTTGTAACGTGCCATATTTTCAAATATGTTGGAAGTAAAACATTTATAGCCTGGAGTTCGGCCAGTCACGTAAAAAATTTCATTTTTTTTGTGGACCTTGCAATTGAATTCAACGAAGATTCTTCATGCAGTCAAAAACATTATAGTATGTTTTCAATTCCGTTGCGTAGTTTTCCCCCGAAAAGAGACAAGACCATTACATCTAGTAGTAGCGGTACCTTTTATCTGGTACTTTTCTGATCATTTAGCAAGTTGGGTTTTTTCTACTGAAGTGAAACTTTCATTTTAAAGGAAAGCTCAAAATAACGACTACTCATTTCTAGTTACAAGTCTTGGAAATGCCATTCCGGCTATCTGAGGGGCTAGGTTTTTAACAATTTTCTGTACGCTCCGCGCCAACTGATGGTGGCGTTCCGCATACTGGCATAGATATAGTGTTTTGATCGAACAGATTACTTTTTAGAACAATGCGTGCTTAAAATTATTCTTCGTTTTGGGGCAGTATATTATGCAGTGAAAATTTTATTGCGAAAGAAATCTGAAAGTAATGACTTCTTTTATTCTAGTTACGAGCCCGGGAAATGCCATTTCCTGATGTCTGGTAGTAATTTCAAAAAATTCCGTGCACTCGACTTAGATAGTCTTTTGGGCAGGATTAAATTTCTTTGGACAAAAAACAATTCTGCCCCTCCCAAACTGAAACGCTCCCGTACGTCTATGACAATAAATAAAATATAAAACTTCAAATATATGAAAAGCCAAACTTTTTTTTCCTCGGGAGAATGTTACAATATGGTCCGTGGGCTGGGCCTGAATCGGCATGATGTTATTCAGTAACCCCAACAAAACTACAGATCACCCCACTTGATTTTTCTCATGAGAACGTCAGATTCTTCCATAAAACACCAAAACTGTGATAAAAAGTAAAGTTTTCTCCAATATAAGCTTTAGATTGTTGAAAGTGGAAAGATTTTCAAACAGTGGCGTAGCTAGGATTTTTTCCAGGGGAGCAAAGGTATGAAATTTCCCCAAAACTTTTCCCGGTCAATGTATATGTATTTCATATAAAATATGCAAACTTACAAGTATAACAACATTACCTTGACATTTTGTAATATTACCTGCATTTTAATCTTTAAGTATATCATAGAGCAATCGGAAATAACAAAGTATATTATTCTGGTAAGCAATATCTGGTTTATTTGTATGTTCTATAGCAGTGGCGTACGCAGGATTTCTCTGAAGGGGGAGGGGCATGCATTATGGTCTAAGGGGAGGGGTGTCCGGAAATTATTTGACGTTTTCAAGTAGCCTACATGCAAAATGGTGCAACATTTTCGACTTTGACAGGAATAGTGTTAAAGGTTGAATCGTGGTGGTTCATGAGGATAAAACTGAAACTTTTGTGTCTTTAAATGCACTCTTATGCCATTTATGCTACCTTACGAAGTAAAACTTGTCATTAAATTTGCACACTTTTAGAAGTCCAAATAAAAGAGCATTGATCGGTATTTGTGGTTTTTCTTGGTCACAAAATGTTATTTTGTCATAAAGATTATCTAAGCGGAGCGCCACCATTGTTTGGCGCGGAGCGTAGAGAAAATTTGGAAAAATCAGACCCCTTAGATGGCCGGAAATAGCATTTTCCAGGCAAATACGAAGAATCTAGCCAGTCGCTTTCTTCTTTTGTCGTTTGCAATAAAATGCTCACTTCAAAATATGTTCGCAAACTGCAAAGTGATCAGAGAGTTAAGAGCTAATTTTACTCCAAATATGTAATTTTGCCCAAAAGACCGAGAGAAGCGCCACCATTGGCTGGCGCGGAGCGTAAAGAAAATTTCGAAAAATCAGACGCCTCAGATGGTTAAAATAGCGTATTTATGCTTGTAAAGAGAATCTAAACATGTAGTCTTTTTTATCGATGCCACCAGTGGGAAACAGGGTCTACCTTTTAAAGTAAAAAATGGAATTTGACAGAACTTGCCTAGGTCTATTTGTAGGAATTAAAAAAAAAATGGCATCACTGAAAGACCTTGCAAGGACAATCCTTCCCCTTTGAAAAATTTTGAAAAATTGGGTGTCCTTATAAGCATTCTGGTGCCACATATGCTATCTTTTGAAGTAAAATTTGTGTTAATAAAGTTAGACTACGTATTTTTAAGAACAAAGAAAAAATGGCATCAGTGAGGGGGGCATGGCCCAATGGTCTCCTCTTCGCAAGACACTAAGGGGGCCTAATAGTGGCTCGATCACACAGGATATCCTGTGAGGAAAGCAGTCTGTTATGTGTAGAAGGCCACAAGGTACTCATTGCCCACTTATTGTTACACTCAAAGTGAGCAGAAAGCTATTTTCCCGAACTAGCTTGTAAGTCTCCAAGGATTTGGCTAAGTTACAAAATCTAAGTGTGCCAACGGTTCCCGTTAATTCTAATTTCTAGATTAACTTTAAGTTTATCGTTGGCCATGGATTGTTTCAGCCCGATCCATCGTTATGTACACAGAGTAAAATCGTACAGCTACTGCTAGCTTGTAGAAGAACATAACAACCTCGGGGGTCTACGGTAGGGACTTGTCAGTTTTCACATCCTTTTACTGATGAATTCCCAAAGTATCACCTGAATAACAGCTTCCTGTGCACTGAAATGCACTGATCATAACCCCCGTGCGTATACAAGCACAAGAGAACATTCAATCTGCTACGCGACGAGGACATTTCTGTGGAACGCAAATTGGGCCGGTTCATGGGACACTGACGAAATCTGAGTTAATTTGTTGCATGAAAATACGAATTATGTATGAGTAATGTCTCACAATTTCTTATTCTAACAAAAATTTTGAAAAATGTTTGTGAAATTTTTGTAATAATAAGAAGATTCATCAAATTTCCCCATTTTCATCAAATTTCCCCAAAAATTTTTCCGGGGGGCAACTTGCCCCCCCCCCCGCCCCCTGGCCCCCCCCCCAGTAGCTACGCCACTGTTTTCAAACTTCGACGGATGCTCCGTACAATAAATAATCAAAGTCAATTCTGTTAATCACCCGGCATACTACCTAATTTTGCTCTTGAAAGGCATATCACTAAATGGAAAGAAACAAATTTTTTCAGTATAAATTTACCAATAAACCAAATTTTCTTTGATTAAAGCCAAAAATTTCTCCATTATAATAAGCCCTTAGTTTTTAAATCTTCGTTCAAAAGAAGGGAAAAAATTCCGGGCAAATTTCTGGTCTCGTCTTGAAGCCTTATTACGTAGGTCTAGTACGATTTAATGTGTAACCCCAAAAGAATTTCAGCTTTCGCTCATATAATGTTTTTGATTTTTCCCTTATGAAGGACAGATTTTTCAATAAACACCTAAATTTTTTTATAATAAAAGCCAAATTTCTTTCAAAAATTATAACTTTTTCTTCAAATAAAGTCCAGAATATTTTATGTTAAGAAGAAAGCCAAAAATTTCGGCGCGCTCCGCCCGCCTAAAAAACTTCTACCAAGTTTCGTTCCACCGGGACATAACATCGACTTTGTGGATATGTCGGGGCCTTGAAATTCTGCCCCCCTGTCGGGGAGCTTGGCCCCATGTCGGGCAAACTCTGACGCCACCCCTGAGCAGTGGCGTAGCGGAGGGACCGGGGGGGATTGGGAGTTAGAACCCCCCCCCCCCTCCATGACCCAATTACCTTGCAATGCAAAAAACACCTAAAATATCGGTGTTTTCTCTCTCTCCTTAGACTTTCCCTCATGTTGTGCTCCACACCCCCATGACACCAAAACCCCCATGACACAATCCTGGCTACGCGGTTGACGAGTACGTAGTACAGAAAATTTTGGAAGATCACTACCAGCCCCTTAGATGGTCGGAAATTGAATTCCCAGGCTTGTATAATTTCAGCAGTCGTTATTTTGAACAAAAAAGTAACAACTTGGTAAGTGATCAGAAAATTACCAGATAAAGTTGTTCATAGACTACCACTCCCATTGGATGAAATGGCCTTGTTTGTAGTGAAAAACTGTTATTAGGCCTAAACGAAGTTGAACTACGCACCAACTTAAATGTTGATCTTTTGAGACTCTCGGATAAATTCAAGATATAGGAGACGGCCGTGAGTTAAGGTGGAGGAAGAATTTGTCTACGGACTGTCTGATATCCCCACTATAAATGTTTTACGCAAACACCTTTTTTAAAAAAAGTCACTTTACGGGCTGGGTCTAGATGAAATTTCAGGCCGACTTATTGGATAACATTCTCAAAATATTATGGTATTGAAAAATAAATTTACGGGAGATTCATTACCGTTGTCCTAAAAGATTTGAGAGTATACAAATAATTGGCCATTTCCGTCGAACATTGTTTGCACACTGAAGATTTTAAAACAGGCTGAAGAAGTATTGCTTCTCTGTTAGTGACAGACTTCCCAAATGTGTCGCGTTTTTTATCTCTTTAATCATACTACCAAGCTAACTGTTATACATTTCTACTTGGCAAATGTTTGAAAGAATTCGGATAATCGGACATTTTTGTAGAACTGTGGAGTGAGCCTCACGAAATGATAGAGCTGCCCCGGAATGTCATCGTGGCGAATTTTTGTAATATTGTTGATTTTCATGGAAATTTCACCCCGATCGACTATGATCGGGTTTCTCTCTCCTTTTTCTTTTAAGATTTCAGCACGTTGTTTTTGGCGAATTGTTCCAATTTTCACGTAATTCCAAGTGGCTTTCAAAATTGCTTTTAAATTCCTGTACGAATTTAAGATCCTGTGGAAAATCGGAGCGCAGTCTCGACTTCCCCCTGTCCCACCTCGTACGCCTTTGTCCCTACTTGCAGTTCCCAAGCCAGGACATGGAGCGGCAATCACGGGAGAGGGGCCCCGGGCTGATGCGCACTGTTAAACAAGGTGCTTCTTGATTGTGTTGCCATATTGTATTGCATCGTTTGTACTCTTTTTTAAGGTTAGGGATTACGGTGGGTTAGAGATAAGGACTATCTTTAGCCAGTTCGGAAATTTCCAAGTTGTTAAACAGTGCGCAGTGGGGGGGGGGGGGGCGGGTGGCAAGTGTTCCCCAGTATTACTTCGAGGGACATGGTCATGCTTCTCGGTCCCAATATTTCAGGCATTGAAGAAAAATATGTTGAGTCAATTCATGGCATTCTAGTTATATTTAGTAGGTCAGTGAATATATCTGGGACCGTAATTTTGTGTCATGTAGTCTTTCAATTTCTGTTTCTGTTTCTATTGCAAAATTTTCGACGTTAGGTATGCTTTCGCGGTCATTCGAAGCCCCGCAGAAAGCTCTTTACTAGTATTCTCGGTATCTAATTGTTTTACCGTATGTTGTAAACTAAGAATGGCCGTGCCGAACTTTTTCTCAGTTGGTGGTGACTTTTCGCTCGAATCCAGATCCCCATCCAGGGCATAACTTAATCTCTGGTCGACTGAGACACAAAAGTCTACCAGATTCAGCATTGTTTGGAGCAATGGGGGGAGGGCTGCGCACGAGCCGTTCTAGCCCTACCCCGCGGAGCGGACGAAGTTTTTTCTTTCAACTCATCGCTACGAAAATAAAAGAGGCAGCAACCGGGTCTCAGTGCAGCCCCACAGCTACACAGGCTATTCAATCATGGGAAGCATTTTTTTCAATATTGGGAGACATTTACTCACTTAAAAAAAGAAATGAACGGTGGGTACTCCTTAAAGGTCTATGGGCGATTTCTTAAATATTGGTCGGAGATGTTCCGGCCTAGGCCTTTTACTTGCGTAATGACTTAAGAAACTTTTTTGAAGAGCAGACCAGTAGTCAGAGTAAATTTTTGGGATGCATTAATTATTGTAAGAGTTTAGCTGGCCTCCATGCAAGGGTGAGGTATATGTGACGGATGCTTCCCCTTTCAGAAAGCGTTTGTCTTCAAGGAGTCTACACGGTACTTAATTAATGCGGGTACATGTGAGATGTTTGACTTTGCCGGTATTAGTGTTGGATGTTTAGATGGTGATGGTGAGACTGAAGTTTATTGGGACTAAGCCTAACCTGTTTTATCCAGTGAAATGACGGATATCAAGGGGAAACTGGAAAAAGTTTTTCCCGACCAATCTGACACCCCATACAAGACAAATGCACCCGACCTGCGCGCACCTTTAGAAGTTGCGAGTAGAACTATGTGCCATTTGGTAAGGGGTATTATTCATACATTCTGGCCCCTAGACCGTACATAGGAGAGCGAGGAAGGGGCAATGTGTACCTTTACTAACTTCAAAAAGCAGAGAAAACATGGTAAAATAGAAGAAATTATTGTGTAGGTAATAATTGCAAACAGACGGCACGAATCTAGCAGTAGGCTACATCAAATCCATCACGCCTGTTCACCAAAGCTGTTCTTTCATTGAAGAATTTCAAAAAGTAGCAAAAACATCAGAGTTACAATATTTTTTCTTGACATTTCAAAAACCGGTGAAACATTCTTGCAGCTTATACAAAGCAATGGTTCCTCAATCTCAAATAAGTGCAACACTTTGCCCGATATGGAAGAATATTAGGGCGAAAGCTGCAAAACAGTTTGAAATGTTTTCAAATGCCAGATTTCAACCGGCTGACCGGGAGGGTGTTTTTATGTATACACATAAGTATCGAGCACGGAGGGGAGGGTTGCCCCAAATGATACTGAGTTTTGACAATAACTAATAGATGACTGCGGCCAACTAAGACTTCCTTTTTAATGACACTTCAGCCGGTAGAAAAAGAGAGTCAACCTAAGTGCGACAACCAAACATAAGTAGGGATATTGGGCCATGCATTGAGATTTGAAGGGTCACAGGCCCCAGGCAGGTTACATTTGTACACACAGGTCAGCGCAATCGTTCATGGTCACTGGACAAACCTTCAGTTCTGCGTCCCGGAAAATATGTTCATATCTGTATCTCAGAATATATGGAAGAAATTACGAATGGCGGGGACTTCACTTGCCAACTTACTGCAAAGATGAATAATAGTAGAAGTTAAGAGATGAAACCATAACTCGTTTTTTGTATTTTCTTAACTGGTGCATGTAGAGAACAAAATAAGCCTTTCCCTTTAAAGTGAGTGTATTTCAAAGTATCAGAAGCTTAATCCCGACTATTTTAATTTCAAATCAGCTTACGTGTAGACCATTTAGAAGTAACCTATAGATCACAGTCAAAGGGTCACATCATGACATTTTGATTCATTTTGCTAACTCTCTACTTGAAGTTAAGAAGAATATGTCTTCCTCCGCATCAGTTCTGTAAGGTCTACGACATGAATTATATAAATTTCAGCATATCAATAACTGTACTATATAAGCCATCTTCCAAATAAACCGTTCGCAAACTTCATGCTTGCGGCCATATCAATCATTAAATATCGTCTACAAAATATATAGTTCATCATTATGTTTTATCAGTTTCTATCCGACGTACTGCGACCATTTTTGTCAAATTGAAGAAAAGGGTTCAAAATTATTCAAGTATAACGCATTTGATATTAGTGGGAACTCGGCGATGATGTTTTCGAAAAAGCGCGGAAATGCGCGAAATTTTCGTATAACCAGGGAGTCCTTCATCTATATCTGCATTACAAGTTCGACTGATCATTAGTTCGTAAACTGGTAAAGTCACTGCACCGTGCGCCGATCGCCGGATGTATTGAGAAGTGTTACATCCCCAACTCGCCAAGTTGTCAGGTGATAGAGAGTTGCTTCTAAGGCAGAGCACTGTTGCAACTCCATGGGCAGAGTAACACCTCGGTGCTGTGACTTGATCAGCCTGAATGCCGAGTTAATTTTTAAAGTAGGCCTATCACTGGGGCTCCGACCCTCCTACTGACATGCAATAAGATCGAATTATAAAAGTGTAACCAAGTTTTGAGTTTGTTAACCACAAAGTACTTTCGGTATTTTGGGCTTTCGTGATGAAAGTATTCTGTTCAGGTCAAAATTAGGGTGGGAATATCTACAATCCGGCCTACTGGGGGCAACCAAGGACAGTCAACAGTCATCCCCTCGCATGTGTTGCCCGATCTCCGGCCGGCATGCAGGCTTTTTTTAAGGCAAATGAAAAGATGTCAATCTATTCCGAATACCCGTGCTGCGAAGGTAACGGCATATTTTACATTTAAGGGCAAGAGGCTAGCTTTCTTAAACCTATTTTGAAGCAACGTCTAAATTTCACAATTTTCTCCTTGTTTTCTTTCAAAGTATTTTTCATTACTGATATTTTAAGATCTCAATGTTGCATACGGTGTTCAAGGTAAACCAAGCAGTGACTCGAGTTCCAGTAAATTTCACATTTGAGGAGAAAAAATACCGACACATGACTCTAAAGAGCAATCATGGAACAGGGCAGTGTACGAGACTACTTCATGTTGGAGCGGTTGATCTTGACCTTAATATTATTTTAGCGAATTAAGCAGTTAGGCAGACTGTCATCATAGCGAGATCAACTCATGCTGCATTCTCCTGAGAGAGCGCTGTAAATTGAATGTATTGAAAGCGAAAAGTACAGTCAAGCAATTACTAGCAGACTAACTTAGCACTATAGCCTATAGACGAATCCGATTAGCGCTTGTGTTTATGACTGTAGGCCGCCATTGGTGGGGTCCATCAGCCTTAAATCGTCTTCGTTTACTGTCTACATGAATTTCAAACCTTATTTTTTAGTGAAATTGGGGGAATCAGTAAAGAATTTTGTGTACAACCATCCATAATACAGGTAAGCGAGGAAATTGAAAGATTGAAAGGTGACGGAACCCAGTTATGGCCGACTAAAATCAGACCATCACTTGCTGTCCGGATTTGCCTATAGTGCTACATAAATTGTGTGGCAATGGCAATCAAGAAAGGTGACGTCTGCTTGCTTTATCTTAGTATTCGAAATGGGTTTCCTCAATAGAAATGACTGCAGAGACGTGGCTAACATCATTGATGACGCAATAAGTCAGTAACGTCAAATGCTTTGACAGGTTGCAGACTTGACAAGTTAATTTGCACACTAATGTGTGATAACGGTCACTTTTTACCAAACCCTATCTGTGCCAAATAAGCTCCTCAAATAGGGCGGTCGTTGCTATGGATGTAGTTTTTGTAAAAAAAAATAAGAATGATAGAAATACGACCGCACAATGTCAAGTGATTTACATGATTTGTTCGATAATGCTAACAATTTAAAGTAAACCCAAAGCGGCTTGGACGCCGCATTTCTCCTTGTTAGGCATGGTGACCATGACATGAGTCACTTGAAAACCCAAAGACATAAGGTAGAGTGCCCCACTTTCTCTCTTGTGAAACTTTATTTGTCATTTGATCATTTCAGCCTGAATTGCCATCGGGCAAACCCTATCATGTACGCTCTTAGCTCAGGTGTCTGTTCCAATGTGGTATAGAACATTCGACTCTCACTCAGGAGGCCGGTCCAGGGTTCAATTCCCAGACTGAGTCACACCATTTTTTTCAAAAACCCATAGTACTACGGTTGTTCGGATTGATGCTCTGCATACGCATGCTGTTTTGATTGCGGTAAAAAAGTTGATTTTTTAACCTCAGTAATCTATTGTTCAACTGAGGTATATCAAGTTTCCAAACCCACTGCTGGAGGTCTATTATTATCACTTCACCGAGCTCCTAGTCCACTAAGGTTGCAAAAAATTACACGGTACTTTGGGCAGGATTGTAATCAAAACCCCCTTCTGCGTGCTCTGCATACTGTGACTAGGATTTCTTGACTTGGATTAAATGTCTTTGCATGGAGTAATACTGTCTGTCAATCATCAAATTGTGTAATTGGGCAAGGAATGAAATCAAGTTTATATTTTTACCGTGACCATTTCCTCATGCGCAATAGACTGGGAAGGGGAACAATTTAGTGACAACTGGAAAAACCTCTTGGGGGCAGCTAGATCTTACCAAAGGAAATTTAAGCCTATAAATTGAGACAAAACCATCCAACAATTCAACCATGTGCGCTCTGGCTTGAAAACCACCAGCTAGCATTTGTCAATCGCTTACATCACCTCAAGTTTCGAGGCTCGTCTCTAGTCCAATGATAACGGATCTCAACGAAGCACGCAGTCGTTTTCAACACCTACTCCTACCCTCCTAATTTTTTATACGTTCTCCAAGTTCTCTTCTACTTCTGTCATTCACTTTTCTAATTTAAATCAGGGAGTTGCAATTCCCTGCTTAAATATCAGACTTCGAAACTTATCTTAGCGGGCTACTATAGAGTAGGATGTTTGGTTACAGTTTTCAAAACAATTAATGATAGACTGAATAATTTGAATTGAAAATAGGACATAACTTGATCACGGGTAGTCAAAAATGTACCTTTTTTCCTTTTTGTACTTTTTTTATTTGACGGTTCAGCTCTTTGCAGGGAGTTTAATTTAGCCGATCTTCTGCGGCTTCCAGCAGGAGAACAGGGCAGGATCAGCAACATTGCCAACAAACAAATCCTCTTCGGAGACGTTTGTCAGACTTTAAGTGTACCTAAAGTAAAAAAAAAATTCAAAAATATATGTTAAAGATCATGAAAAATGAATTCTTACAGTCTAATTCCAATCTCCATAGGGCATTCCCGAGATGAGATGTAAAATGTTGAAGTTTATTTACTCAAACTAAAATGGTACATTGCGCAATGATTTGTGATGTCGTTGTTGTACAATCCAAATTACAATCTTTGTATTTCTAAAAGTTACTGCACCTTGAACCAAGGTGTGAAAGTACTGTTACGCTTACGGGATGATGTAATTAATTAAATTCGATATGTGGAACATGCTAAGAAAGCAAACAGGAAGTGTCCAAGGTCATAAAAACATTTTTAATTTTAAAGGAAAACAAAGCAGATAATGTTAGTTTTACAACAAGGAAGTCACAAATTATTGCGCAATGGATCACTTTGTTTTAAGTGAATAAACTTAAATATTTTATTTCTTAGCTCAGGAATGTCATATGGAGATGAAAGTCAAATTGTTAGAATTTATTTTTCATGTTCTTTAACATCTATTTTTGAATTTTTTGACATAGGTACACTTTAAGCTAGATGAAGCCAACATGATAGCGTGCAATGGAACAGCCTGAAAAGAGTGCGCTAGAAACCGGACAAAGAGGCCAATTTCTTTTACAGTGATTCTGAAATTGGCAAACGATGTTTTATCTTTAGAGAGCATCGTTTTCTCAGAGAGTTGCCATGGCAACCTTCTAGAAGTCTGCCCTTCACCTCTGAGCCCAGACTTATCAAGTTCTTAGTGAACTTCATCCCTCAGTCTCTCGGGCTCGCAAATTTTAAAAAGATTGAAAATGCTTTACTTTATGGATGAGCGAATGGACGAATGATCACTTATTTCACCAGTTTTCGTCGTCTAATAACAAATCATCTTCCCACAGAGATCATAAAATTTCTTACACTTTCCAGTCTTTTCCGATTTCAGTTATTTTTTAATGAAATTGTACTTACTAATATTACTGAACTATCCCACGTTGCCACATGTTATTTTATGTGTCGTGCTGATCTCACAGGTAAACGCGTCCTACCGGCAACCTCTGAAATTTTGCCTGGACAAACATTCCTAATGTAAAGCAATCGAACCAAACGTTATGTTGTCAAGTTCATATTTGCGGAAGATAGGATAAAAAACTGAGCCCCAGGCGATGCAGCGTAATAATTTTGTAATTACATTCGTTTCCCAACAGAACGAAATTCAGAGAACATGCGAATTGTTCACACTTCCTAAATTCATAAGACCTCAGGTGCATCGTGTTATTGAAAAATAATGTTTGAAGTGTATTTAAAGATGCATGAAGCGTCGAAGAACATGGAAAACGACAAGGCTACCTGAAAGGCTTTTAGCAGCTGCTGGTCGAAGTACCGTTCCTCCTTTTGGGCATACTTTCATGTTTTCGTCTGTAGTGGGAGATGCAATTAATGCACACGGACTGATGGAGGGCTTTTATAAAGCTTTGGTGGTTCTAACAGCACGAAAACGTCGACTGCTACTAACACAACATGAGCTTAGTCGCGACTCATTGCATGCGCATAAATTAAAGGGAAATGTTGCATTTGAAATGTTCCAGCGCAGCATGAAAGTAAAAAAAGTGGCAACTGAAAGTAAAAGTGGATATTATCAAATAAATTTGACTCAATAATTGGCCGAGCAACGATAGCGCAATCATATTATGCTCAACAAGATTTAAGGAATTGCATCATTTGAAACAGAAAGTTTGGGTAATAAATAATTCTTGCGCAGTAAATAATCAAAATTCAATCTATGCAAACCGTTTTTTTTTTTTTCAAAAAGGCTCTCACCCTGAGTATTCTGTCACTCTGTCAATAGATATTAGTGAAGTTAGGGAAAGAATAATTTCTTCATGTAAATCAAACTCAGTTTTTTTCCTTTTAATGATTACGCTCACATTGCAAGAAAAGCAACTGAGTGGCAGTGAGCCACAACTGGAAGGGGAGCCGTGATTGGTCTTACCTGCGTGGCAGGTTGTACGGCATATTCCTCGTTCAGCTGAAGAGCTTGGAAAAAGAATCCGCTACGAGGGGTCGAGACCATTAAGTCAATTGGTTAGAAGCTGAGAGTCGTAAAACCTCATCTAAAAGAAACAAGAACATCGTCTGCAAGGGATCAGATTCACTGCTCAAGATTGACTTTCTGTAATGACCCGCCCCATTTCACGAAGTTATTTTACTTAATCAATGCACGTCTCTCCAGATCTGTAACATAATGAAATTGAGGGAATCAATGATTGGTTAAGTTACCAGAATACTAGGGGTGTAACTAGTGCTTTTTACCTCTAATAAGACTCACTTAGCATGAACTACATGTGTTATTACTCCTGGTGATGCCGGTTCCACTGCCTTACTGTGATTTTAGGCCATATAATTCAACAGCTAGTGTGACGTATTTTGTCCATTTAATGCAGTCCTTTTACTGTTTCACTATACCCTGCGGAGCGGCGGGACGAATTCGTTTTGTCCAGCTCATAGCTATGAAGGGGCTGCGGCCAAAGACGGGCTAAAAAGTTCACTCTTTTACCTGCCTAGTTCATACAGCTCTGAGTGTCACCGAAAGAATATTAGAAAGGATGAGTTATTGGCCTTGCACTTTGCACCCTAACTGAATAACGCTTTAGAAAAACCCTCAAAATTCGGGCATAATTTGTAGTAGGCTATAGCATATGAATGAAGCTTGTGGAAATAATGACAAAATTTGAAAACATTTAGACAACATGCAGGCCGTATTTGTAGAAATGTAGGGAAATTCGAAAAAATCGGAAATTTGTTGAAATACGAATGCTGCCTGAGTGGGGAAGGGGAGTGTGTATAAAGTGTTACACATATATTAAGCGCAACCGTTTGTATCCCACATCAAAATGGTCCTATACGACTATGAGGGAGCATATCCCAATTAGCAGGTGTATTACTGCGTCCATTTGTTCGCCCTCAGATAGAGTCCCTAAAAGGAGCACTTTTTTGATATGTTATGGAATGAGCTGGGGTTTTCTGTAAGTTTCTTCTGAAAGTATATCAAATGAAGTACCATTGGTGAAAAAATGGGCTTAATTGAAGCAATTTTGTGGAAATTATGGGCCTTAGAAGCTGGCGGAGGCATACCGAGATTTTAGTGAAAAACAAGGCTTGGAAAAGGTGGTTTGAACTTTGAGGTGAAATAGCAAAAAATCTTCACGGTCATGATATGGTAAATTGAAAGTGCCATGAATGGCCAACTTGTCAGCTTTCATATGAGGGGTAGCTTGACCCTGGCGAAAACTTCGACAAGCTTTTAGAGGCCCGTTTACTTTTTGAATTTAGTGTGTAAGTCAATGGAGGAATTAATGGGGATATGCTCCCATGAGTATATGGCACACGCCAAGAAATGTCATAGCGGGCTTTAGGTTTGTAATCAGCCACACCGTTCGCTTCATCGGAAACAGCCGTTCTTCAGTTTTCGGTTTCACTTCCACCTCATTTGTCACGTTAAAACAGGATAAACCCTCTTGATACAATTACACCTTGCTATAGAGTTCCCTGTAATTACTTCCTCTGATGAAGCTTGTAAAAGGGCAAGGTATCGAGCGTTTAGCGTTTTAAAAATATCGCTAACCTATAACCCACTGAAATGCATATTAATTATCTATAGGCCTATAAGCAGGAAATGTTATTGTTTTCCTAAGAGGTAACCTAGTACTGATTAACCTCACCGTCCGTGTAAGTTGATCAGTCTAGATGTAAACCCGCCTGTTAATAACATTTAGCATTAAGTGAAAGTGAAGAACCATGAGATACAAAAACTGCTAACTTTCATTATCCATCAAACACAACGTACTGTCTTTAATTTAGCAGCCAACAAACATTTACACAAAATGATGCAACCAGTTGCTTTCTTCCAAAATTCAAGTCGGCCATGCACGAATTGCCCATAGGTTACTATTGGTTTGTCATAAACAGCAGCTCAAAGTGCGTTCGAGCAATAAGTTGTCATTTGCAACGAGGGAGAGCATCATCTGTTTGGCGTATTTTAACTTGAAGATGAGAAAGAAGGAAAGATTTTTCAGTGATTGTCTACAGTTTTTTTAATCTTCAGAGAAAGACTAAACCCCGCAAAGTCGGATCATATAGCTATGATTTTTATTTTGTCGTTTTCCATTGGGAAGCTTACGTCAAGAAACCGAAAGTAGGATATACAGAAAAGGGTAAGTGAATGATTTTAGCTTGTGTTTTCTATTTTTGAAGCTGGAAATGGCAGCACTGAAACTCCTTACTAACAAAACATTCTAGGAGCATGTTTTGGCGGACACACTAGCTATGAAGAGGATTTTTCATGTTCCCCTTTCAAGGGAAGAAAAGGCGGAGACATCTTCGCCCTCGTTTCTAAATGACAGGCGCTGGTCCAAAAGTGGGGGGGGGGGGACTTTGCCTGCCTCAGATGCGCTTATTCGCAATATCAAAATGCAAAACAACATGCAAAATATACGGTGTTATTCTAGAAAGAGAATACTCGGGGGGGGGGGGGTGTCTGGCTGGCCCAGCCATCTCTTTGGTAATGTTGGATCCGCGCCTGGATGAAACTCTACAAAGACATCTTGAAAAGATTTAAAACTTAGGGATAATGGTTACCATTTACCAATATTCAATACATTTCCTGGTTTAAATGACCAGGAAATACTGATCATTTTGAAAAGGAAATGTATTACAAGCGGTGATCTCCAAAGAAATCGTGGTTAAAATGACCGTGATATCCTTGTAATTTGACAGAACCAGGAAATGCCGACTGCATGATTGGCAAGTGGTAAGAGCATCCGTAGACTTGTAGTAGTGAGGTTGAGAGTACGAGTCCTGACCGGGTCAAACCGAAGAATTTAAAAACGGAACCTACTGCCAAATATTGTGCTTGGTGCTCAGCATAAGCAATGGAGGAGGGAAAACAAGCCAATGAGTCACAACTGGAAAAAAGGGCCATGGCCGGCTCGACTTGAACCTTTTGGTTGGAAACTGGGCCGTTTCTACTCCAACGACTAACGAACGAACTAACGAACAAACGAACGGACGAACTAACTTACTAACTATATAGCAAACTAACTAACCAGGAAACACTTGAGTGGAAAGAACTGACCACAGTCCTGGCTAAATTTGACCAGGAACCAGGCGCTTCGATCCTTCGATCCTGGGGGCAGGGGGAAATCGCCCCACCAATAGAAATATTGGGGGAGAACATTCGTTTTGTCCCCGCCCAATAATTCAGGCAAACTAAAAAAAAATAGGCTTTTTTCTAAAAGTCCCCACGACTCTCTGGCGAAGAGCCAAGGGACGAAAACCAAACGATTACTCCCGGAGGAGTTCTGCTCCCTTAAGGAGCTTAACGTCCCAAATGGACAAGTACGCCCTCCAAAGGGCAAACACTGAGTGGTCATGCTCTAGACTGGCTGAATAGAACAGAAGCCACAACCTGGATGCAGTTTAACGTCATGCTCAGGACCGATACGTGAGGAGCTTTCGACGAAACCCTAAGAGTTTCGGAAAGCTGTTTTCAAATAGGCAGAATAGGTAAAATATAATATTGTGGTGTGTACATGACTTTAGGGCTTCAAGAAAACCTCAATTTGCACCTATTTTAAAGAAATAATACCGCATTTATAGTGCGCCATCTATTTTTTGTGTATAGGCTTGTCAACATAAGTGTGCACGTGTGTGTGTATAGGTGTGCGCTCGCGTCCGTGTGGGCGGGTTGCTTATAGAAGAGTCCGGTCATGGACACGATCTGGGGCTCTGACTGTTGGACCCCTCCCCTATTGGCAAAACAGAGCTACGAACCTGTCAGGAACTCAAAGATAATGCTGACGGTCCGCTATTTGCTGCAGTCGATGGACTTGACGAGTCGATTTAGATAGTCTTTGTATCCCCGAGTGTGCGGTCTGGTCGGTAGAACACCCGATGCTAACTCGGAAGGTCCAGGGTTGTGTTTCCATGCCAAGTTATACCAGGGAGCTGCAACAGACTGTTGCAGCTCCCTGGTAAATGAAACCCACGGCCGTTATGAGTGAATCTCCGCATACGCAACGGGGAAGGGATGACATACAATGCTACACACCTGGAACTTGAGAAAAAACTCTGGAAGAAGCTAGATTAAACCAGAATGGTCTAAGTTGAGGCGTACTATATCTAACTCCCTATCTCTTAATTCCACCATTCCCATGTTACTGCGACGTTGGGATGTTTTTCTGATGGAATGCACATCTGGTTCTGTTCCCTGGACCACACGTCGTCGCCATGATGCTTTGGAGAAAAGTTTATCATTCGTCTTTACTGTTTTTGTCCTTTGCTGGAAATGCTTTAAACAATATATTTTACTATTTGGACTTTTCGCGGTCACACAGTAAACTTCGTGGTGGTCAAAAGTCATACTGTGCCATGGTATATCATAAAACCGTAAACTAACATATTTAATATGTTACATAGGTGATAAACTTGTGTCGGTGTGACTGTCTTTTCGATCATTACAATTCCGAATGTCGTAACTCCAGTTGTTGTCCCAGGGGACATGTGCCAATGTGTTGTTATCAGGGCAATGACTTGCGTAGACTCCTAGGAAATGTGATTTGTGACGACCTCCTGAGGGTGGGTCTGGTCAAGTCTCCAGTGAAGATAACTAGTTACGGGTCAAGGGGTCCATAGTCATCATTAATGAACTAGAGGGCATGTCATTCCTTTTAAAAGTTGAGGATGGGTTTGTCATTAATTTTGTCACTCTAAACCAGTATTCATTTATAAGATATCACATGCTACTAGAAGCTAAACATGCCACCGCAACAGGACCAACAGGTCTGCCGCAACAACTGCAACAGGATTTAAAATGATCAAAATAATGCTGAAAAAGTCAGTGGAGTGCAACAATGTCAACATACTTCCTACAGCGCGTCATCTTTGCGCTGCGCATGAGTATCGGGCATCTTAGTTAGGTGGCTTTTGGAGGTTAAGTTATAGACGAATCCGATTAGCGCTTGTTTTTAGTGACTGTAGGCAGCCATTAGTGGGGTCCGTTAGCCTTTAATCGTCTTCATTTATTGTCTACCTGAATTTCAAATCCTCATATTCAGCGAGATTGATAAAATCAACCATCCATGGAGCAGGTTAAGGAAGGAAATTTAAAGATTAGAGGTGATGGACCTCAGTAATGGCCGACTAAAATCAGACCATCACAATCTGTCCGGATTCGTCTATAGGTAATTAGATGCAATTTGACGACACACCAAGCGTCAACTAGATAAAAACATAGCAATTCAAATACGGTTCAGGTTTGGTTTCAAATACGTTGCAAAAGGGTTCAAGTTCTCCCTTAAGTCGCTTCTTTCGACAGAAGAGGATACCTTGGACGTGTACAACTGTGATCCCTAACTCACAGGGGAATACTGGGGATTTCGTTACAATCAACTTGATCAGTAGTGCAGTCCGCAGGTGGAAGGGGTGTAATAGAGTAAATTGCGGTCATTTGAATATCAGTTACATAGGCATTATGCATCAGCTAGACCGACAGAGAGAAATGAACCAAGGAGCTGTTACTCGAATAAACAGTTCTCTTACATAAGTGAACACTGTTCCAGCTTCAGCATTTGGGGTCCCAATATGACGTTCTGCATATATCGCGGTTCTAAAAAGGTGCATGGTGCAATGAAGATATTTATCCTTAAAGGGCCATCCTCTCACCCTAAACTGCACTCCTTGTATGGGGTAATAGAAACTCTCAACTGGCTCAGCTCTTTGACTGACTGCTAATTCAAACAATGCAAGGTACAAAAGCTTATATTACACAGCATGGTCTGTGCTGAGAGTTTTTCGATTATACACATCGAGATTTTCTATACTCACCCTTAAGCAATAAACTGAGATTGTGCCTGGATGAGCATGAATTTCATACAATTGTGGGAGGGGCATAAGTAAGAAGGTTAGGAGAATTTGTACGGTTTGGGGTGAGTGAACTGGGGTGAGAGAATTGGGCCTTGAGCAAACTTCTCCACAAAGTCCAACTTGGCAGGTTGGTATTTACATAATTATTTTCAGCGTCGTGGTAAACTTATCTAGGCGAAACAAAAGAGAGTTCGTTCTAGATCGATGACAATCTATTTGTATAGGCCTACTTATCAAAGTGAATGGTGGGGGTGGGGGTACTCCTCCTCTAGGAGATAAAAGAATTGTCATTGCTTTTATTAATTTAAGTATGTCCAGTTCCCACCCCGAAAATATATCCCCTTGGGATTTTTCGCCCCCTCATTACCTTGACTGGTCGCGGACCCCTTTTGCATTTAGGCTTATTAGTCTTTTTATTCCCACTGGCGACGCTACGGGTGCAAGGGAGGGCATCCCCACACACAGATTGTGGCCTTGTCCCCTAACTGTGGTCAGTTAGGACATTGTTTAACCAAAAAATAAATATCATACCTACTCAAAGATTTACTTTTCAATCCAGAAATGTGCTAAAACCTCTGAGATTCCGAAGGCATTCGTCCCTGGACCCCACTCTCAGGAACGGGCGGTTTGGATTCGGTTTCGAGCTCCGCCCGAAAATTTTTGGCCCCAAAATTATCCTTTGCCCTTAGTTTTTCTATCCCAATCCCCCAATTTTGAAATTCAAGCGCCACCAATATTCATGCTATCCGTTTATGAAAGTGAATGTGAGGTAAACAATATGCCTTTTCAACAAGTGAGATAGTGGTCAATAATAGGTGCTCCCTCCCTTCAGATGACCCTCCATGAACCTTGGTTTTGGGTGCCGATATTTTAGAGGCGGGAGACCGTGTAGTAATGCAACAATTAGGTGAATATTTTGTTTCAGTGCGTCCTTTTCCATAGTTAAAGGAATCAGAGTGATTTATTTCCCGAGTCCAGACCCTCGAAAGGAACCGTCACTCTCTTGGAAATAGAGTCCCTCTATAATTCGTCATTGCGACATGGAATGTATAGACGAATCCGATCAGAGTTTGTGTTTAGTGACTGTACGCAGCCATTAGTGGGTACCATCACCCTTAAATCGTCTTCAATTATTGTCTACATGATTTTTAAACCCTCATCAGGGAAATTGAAGAAATCAAGATATAATTTAATGTGCAAATATCCATAATAGATGTAAGCAAGGAAATTGAAAGATTTAAAGGTCATAGACCCCAGTTATGGCCGACTGAAATTAGACCATCATTTGCTGTCCTGATTCGTCTATATAAAAACTACTTCGTTTTTTACTTTTTGATGATATGTAACTTCGGAAAAAACAGAAAACCTGTAGCACTTGGATCCAAAGTACCTTTCGCATCTAGAGACCTGAAATATCGTTTAAGACTCGTGAGAGAAAAGGAAACCCCTCTCCATGTATCAGTCCAAAATCCCCTTTCATGACATATTCCATGCAGGGCTGTGCGACTGAGTCACACCTTTATTTGTTCCCGTTTAAGACGCTAGGGGCATCTCTCTGGAAATTTAGGTCTCTTCAAATCGATGAAATCGTTTCCCTCCTGGCAAATCTCACTCAATTTATCAAGAAATGTGCTATTTGGAACACATCGTCTCAGTTACGCTCTAATTCCTAGCCATCGTGCACTTGAGTCAAAAATAGGCGTGCCTTTGATCGCTTCTAGTCAGTATCGGCCATTGGCGTTATATCTTAATGAGTGGATTTTAGCTGTTCTTTCTGAGAGGAATCTATAATCGCGACGGATTTGGTAAAGGTTTGAGGGAGGGAGAGGTGAATTACTTTAATAATTTTGCTTTTTTCGAGGTTGCGGCAAGTTCACCCCCCTTACTGGATTTACCCAGAAGACTTTTTCCGAAACCTACCTCTTTCTTCAATTATGTGTGGGTTATGGGATAAAAAGGTGATTGACAATAGACTAAAGTAACTTCACATTGAAGTTGCTTCTCCACGAGACGGGTGCAGGTGAGAAGGGCGCTTGCAGAAAATCGAAAGATTGATTCAATGCATTTTCCTTCAGCTGTATTCACGACGCGGGTGTGGCTGCGGATCGGGTGAACACGAACGCAGACACGTTTTTCGAATAGATCATGATTTTTCCGCGTCCGCTTCTTGCTTTGGGTGGCCGGACTTCGAAATCGTTTTCTTGGAAGTATCTGGTGATTACATGTGCCGAATTAGTCAATAGTGGTGTTGCACCGCAAATTACAGTATAGCATCTTCTCATTACTTGTACCGTAGATAGTTGTTGTGGTTGGATGGGACCAATTTTGCGAAAGGTATTTTGAAAAAGGTCCTGGAAAAATCAACGAGTTTTAAGAAGTAATTAAACTTTTGTTCCACTCTTCTCAATATTGAAATGGAGAAAATGTATGGGATCTGAATGTTTTTTAAAGTCATACATAGAAATATCAATTGCACTATTAATCAGGCCTTGAAAGGCGGTTGTTTTACGACCCCAGGCGGCCACGACTGCCATTGTAGGAGAAGTCGTTGACTTATGAATTAAAACTTCACGGGGTGACACCCAACTCTACAATTTGGATGAAATTTGGCATTTGTTGGAAAGACCAGTTCAGATGGGAAAACCGTAGATTGGATGAAAATCCCACCTTACCTTGGCCCGGCCAGGAATCGAACTCCAGACCTCCTGGTTGCTAAGCTTCATCGCTTCAAATGCCACCGTCTGTATTAGCCACTCGGCCATAGCACCGGTTCATGGTCCATGGTCCTTAAAAGTCATGGAAGAGTCATGGACTTTGTCACTTTGGATGTGTACGGACCCCAAAAATGTTTCATGTAGCAATTTGCAATAATTGAGGTTGAAACGGTCCCAATAACCCTAATCCGCGCATATCACCGGCTTGTATATCCATTTGGTGGAAGCACAACCGCCGCACCTTCAGTACGCCCGCATTTATCTGCGCCCTCGCTCGACTCGTGCAAAAAACACAGCAAAGGTGCAAAACATATCATGTAAAATTGTCTATTCACACAGGTCGAGTCATACCAAAGACTCAAAAAAGGAACCTACTGTCGTTGTGCGTGATGCTCAGCATAAGCAATGGAGTAGGGAAAACAAGCCAGTGAGCCACAACTGGAAAAAAGGCCGTGGCCGGCTCTACTTGAACCAATAGGTCGGAAACTGGGCCGTAAAACTCTGTCTAACAAACTAACTAACTCATGGTAGGCTACTCTCAACAACAAGGGTGCTTTCAAAAAGTCCCACCTAATGCAATCCTGCAGAACTTCCCAGTAAACCTTTCATAACTCCGAAGTTATTCACCCTCCGTTCCCGGTTATCCATACATCATGTGCAATTGAGTGATAACACTTGTATTAAAAAAAAGAGTTGATCTTTGCAGATAAATGAAAAACGACGATCACAGCTAATTACATAGCCGTCAGGTACACAGCAGAGCCGTATATCCGTGACCGGACAATAAATCTCAGGACAGGACGTCTTTGTCTGGATGAGTATATTTAATTTGTAGAAGGGCCTGCACTTAATTTATATATATTTGAGAAAAGAAAGATATCTGAAAAAAAGATCTACTATATCGACTAGTACTCCCTCAATTTGCAAGCACTGAGAGACCGAAATGAGAAACGATGTCAACATTATTAGCATTAATGTTAAACAACAATCATCAATCTTTCGGTCGAGGGTTGCGTGGGTAAGGTGTGGGGGAGGGTAGAAAACTTATACGCAAAAGTTAATTTTTTAACAGATTGTTGCAAAGACGAACATCATTACATACAGCACAAGTTTTCCTTAGACATGACAGTGATCGCTAAAAATATAAGAGGACTCCTGCACCCTTTTAACCGCTTGTCCGTCATATTTTGTTAACTAACGGACAGAGCAGGGACCGCGGAGACGGGGGGTGGGCTAGGGGGGCTTTAGCCCCGCACTTTTTTGCTGTGGGCATTTTGGGCCGTCTCAAACTGCATTTATTGTATTGGACAAATTGGGCCGCCTCGATGATTACTCGCCCCCGCACTTCAAAATTGGCTCCGCGGCCTCTGCAGAGAAGTAATCAAAGACAAGAACTTGTGTCAAGTTCAATGATATTTCTATAGCTGATAAAATTATTTCGTGTAATGTGGACAAATGTTTAATATAACGATTAACTACCGCATGTTGCTGCGCTGGCATTCCAAATTGACCATGCACATTTGATAAATGTCAATTACAAAAAGCTGGTGCCCACTTTAATCGATTTAGAAACATGTTCCGTCGCCGAAGAACAAGTAACTGATTGCTTTTAACCATTTTTGAAGTCAATTGTAGGGCTAAACGACGAAACGGAAAAGTCGCGTCGCAATAAGTGCGTCACATCGACTTAGCATGATGTGATGTAGCAGACCATTGTCAAGAGGAACAAACAGGTGCCGCACTTGTAAAACCCTTTTCCATTGGCAATAATTTTAGGAACAAGAATGTCTTTCACTCTACCACATAGCGCCTTGGTTCGACTGAACAGGACTGAGATGTAGCCTGCACATGTCACCTGGTCATGTATACTTTTCATGTTGCAAGGTACATATTGGTTAATCAATGTAGCCAAGAAATAGTGAGAAAGGAAAGTACGTCCGCAGTTAGGTGTGTTTCATAAGTCACAGTACATGTTATTTTCATCAATGTCTTCTAGATGGGCTACATACCCCTTCGTTTGTTTTTCGGAAAACAAGAAAGTGTACCTCAGGTCTTCGATTTCAAATATACATAAATATATTACAGGGCCAAACCTCTCACCCCAAACTACAATTTTGATACCCGGGTACCGAATTTCTCAATTGGCTCAGCTCTTTGATTGACAGCTAATTCAAAGAATGCAGAATACAAAAGCTTATATTATACATATTGTACTGAGAGTGTTTTAATTATTCACATTGAGCGTTTCTATACTCACCCTGAAGAAATACCGTATAAACTGAGATTGTGGCTGGATGAGGGTGAATTTCAGACAATTGTGGGAGGGGCTTAAGTAAGAAGGTTAGGAAAATTGGAACTGTTTGGGGTGAGAGAATCAGGCCTTTAAAGAACATGAAAAATGAATTCACAAATCCTAACCCGAATATTCATATGACATTCTTGAGTATAAGATTTAAGATATTCACTGGATTCACTCATTTAAAAATGGTACATTGCGCAAATAATTGGTGACGTCATTTTTGTAGTACTCAAATTACAGTCTTTGTATTTCTTTTTCTTTTCCTTTTTTTTTTTTTGGTTTTTCTTTTTGTTTGGGTTTTTAGGGGGGTCAGTTTGTTTGTTTGTTTTTTTCTGTGTACAACATGCTATGCAAGCAAACAGGAAGCGTTTAAGGTCATAAAAACATTTTTATTTTCAAAGGGAAACAAAGCAGGTAATTTGAGCTGTGCAACAAGAAAGTGAATTTGTATTGCGTAGTAGACTATTTCGTTTTAAGTGAATAAATTTAAACATATCTCAACAACTGAACAAGCCAAGACAATGGGAGTAAGAAATATAAATTTCCAAAATTCTGTACTGGTGGTAATTTTGAAACATGCCTGCGTACCGGTATTTGTCTTTTAAATGTTTGGAGACATCAACTTCGTTGAGCCCTGTAAGTCTGGAAGGGATGACGGAGTCAAAGCATCACGTACATAAACCAGGGAGATGTGATCTAATCACACCTCCCTGCATAAAGATGGAAAGTTCGAAGTGCGTATATTTTCGAAATAATTCAGACGCTCGCTTCACTTTAATTTCTTCTGAATTAATACATGTCTCCTCAAACTTCTTTCAGGAAAGATCATATCATGGTTTAGATTAAGTCCTGTTCTCTCTAAATTAACTAGGCGATGTTATGTTACGCCATTGCATATATAGCAACGACATGCTTTGTCAGTTTGTGGTGACGAAAGTATTCGTACCATGAAAACAAACTAGTGCACGCGATGATATAGAAACATGATTCATGTTTACGGAAATGTGAGAATAATTATTAATACGCTCCGTGAAAATCATTTCCGAAAGATACCTTTTTATTTTAGTACAATTTCTTAGACCTGTAGCCTTTTAACCCAGTTTGAAACTAGGTTGAAAGAATCTCCCGGTGTGAAGATGAGAAGGATCTAAACTAAATTTGCAACTTTGAAATTAAAGCTCAAGTTAGTATAATAAACGATTGTCATACGTATGGTAGATTTCTTTCATTATATGCTTGCCACAGCCAAGTGAGATCAATTACAATTCATGCACTTTTGATAAAACAGAAAGTTTATATTCTAAATGTTAGCCTGTCTTAGTAAATCTATACTCTGATTAATATGTGCAACAAGGTTTGCCCAAAAAGGACTGCTAACTACTACTCTCAAAAACAAAGGAGTGGACTTAGTCACTCTCTAAAAGAGTAAAAAGTGTGAATCGACTCATTTACAGAGTTAATTCATTTTAAGACGAGTGGAAATTCACTCCTTAAGCGACTCATTGAGTTGAATCATGAAATTCAACAAATTTTTCCAAACCTGTTGAGTTTTCTCCACATAGCAATGACAAATGGTCAAACTTAGACAATCCCTATATTCTACGTACAAGTAACTGCTTCATGAGAGAGTACTTAACGGTTAAATAAGGTATTGAAAAATTTGTGACCAGACACTTTTTCAAATTGTGAAAAAAAACCGTTACAAGTCAGGGTACCACAAAATTCAAAATTTTAACTTTTCTTGTAACAATTGGATATGAAACTTGAGTTATTATGCTAATTATAAGCATTGTTATGTGGTGTTGACCCTTAAACACTCTCATTAAAATACTGATATCAACTCAATGAGCCCCTTTAACAAGTACCTGCAGGAGTCATATTTTAAGAGTGGTCCCTGTAGAGACTCTATCAAGAGTGGAACTTCACTCTTTTGGAGTGAGCTTCTTAACTTTCATTCTATTAAAGAGTGAAATTTCATGTTTTTTTCTTTTTAGTGTTTTACCACTTAAACAAGTTGCAAATGTTAATTTCTTTGTATCCAAGTACATATTTCGTAAATTTCGGAAATCAAACTTGTCCCTCCCTAACTCAGGGGTGAAACTGCCGTGATGGGAGACGTGAAAGCTACAGTCCACTATGAAATTGTCCAGCCTCCAACGGCTCCGACTGACGATCGGTATAAAACCAGCACAAGATTATAAAATATAAGTAAAAATATAACATAAAATGCTCATATTAACTAACGTTTAACGAAAGGAACGTGGGTAGTGGCACATTTATGCAGGATAACAAGCCCCCAGTTTTCAAATGTTGAATTACTAGAAGCCTACATGCACTACTTGTGTGCAAATGTCGAAAACAATTATCATGAAAAAGGGACGTTTTCAAATACTACAATTAGGCCTAAGTGAAAATTTTAAGTCCCGGTGAGAGTCATTACCAGCTATCTAGAAGTACTGCTAAAATTGTATCGGTAAAATTTCCGTGTAAAATCAAAAAGTTAAAAAGAGAAAAAATGGCGACTCATTCGGGAAGCCTAAATCAACAGTTTCCTTCTGTATCACTCTTAGATCAGTCCTCGCAACACTTTGTAATTCCCAAAATGATAGAATATTCAGTTGGGTCAAAAGTTGCAAAAAGTTCTGGGATGCTTTCAATTCCCCGATAACGGGTCGCACGGGAGAATGAAGAGGAGGACTGCAGTTTTTTTAAGTGGTAGTAGTAGAATTTATCTGGTAATCTCTCCTTTTTTGGAATTTGCTCGTTTTCTTTCTTCTTTTCTTTTTTAAAGTGAAATTTTATTGCAAACTAAATCTCAAAACAATGATTGTTTGTATCCTAATAACAAGCCTGGAAAATGCTGCTTCGGCTGTCAGTGAGGAATTGCGGGTTTTCAGAATTTTCTGTACGCTCCACGCCAGCTGATGGTGGCCCTTTACTTAGATAGTGGACAGTCGGCGTCAGAAGGCATCTCCACAAAATTATTCGGTTCTCGTCAAGAAAACTCTACTGCCCTCACTTTTTACGAGGTTCGTATATAGGCGTCAGCAAATCGCTGAAAAAGTCATGGGGGACGTTTGATCGACAAGTGAGTAAAAATTCTTTACTCCCAGATATTAATTTGCAAATGTTGCGCAAAATATACGTGTAGTGCAACCGTAATTTGACACCAAGCAGCGAGACAATTTTGGTCAAAATACTTTCCAGTGAGACAACTTAAAATAACAATTCCATCCTATGAGTTGTATGTAGTCATTCTCTTTTGTACTCTTATGTTGTAGAATTTTTTCAATGTATCTTAAAAGGTTGATGTGATTTTTCTCAGTGGCTTGGGGGGGGGGGGGGAGTGGCGAGCAAATTTGGGACTATTCACCTCACCCATTGAACAAAGGGGAATTTATGCTAACTTTTCGCTTTTTCTACGAGGAAGAACGATTTTTTTTTTTTAAAAAAGAAAAATTGTATACCAAAACTCATTCTTTCAAATGAAAAAAGTGGAAATATCCGTTTTTTGCCAGCCATGCTACACTGCACAACAATTCCAGTATGTTTATTGGTGCACTCTGCAAAAATTGAAAATTTGCTAACATTTTGACACTTCAACAACTTAGGAATCCATCTACACAAAACCTGACAGCGGTTGAAAGGTTTAATTTAGGGATGTAATTTGCCTTTGCCCTTCTGAAACAAATATTTTTAGATATGGAGCTTGCATTGCAGAAAGTTTTGGATTCTGGGTCCCGTCCTGTACGGAAATTAGAGGCCCAGTTCTCTCACCCCAAACAGCACCAATTCCCCTAACCTTCTTCCTTAAACCCCTCCCACATTTGTCTAAAATTCATCCTCATCCAGATACAATCTCAGTTTATTGCTTCGAGGTGAGTATAGAAAAACTCAATTTATATAATCAAAACACTCTCAGTACCATTCATGCTGTGTAATATAAGCTTTGCTCTTCTGCATTGTTTGAAATATCTGTCAATTAAAGAGCTGAGCCAATTGAGAATTTCGGTACCCCCGTACCAAAATTGCAGTTTAGGGTGAGAGGTTTGACCCTTTAAATAAAAGTTCGGGGATTACTAAAGAACCTGCAATTCCTATATTGGTGGCAAATCTGAGAACAATTGCACGACGACTGAACATCGTTGTTGCCGCCGTGACATAATCAGCCATTGCACCCCCTCCCGAAGTCCATTATACTCCACTGTAATTATCAGTCAACTTGTCATGAGTTGCTTGCCTGTGAATTTCCTTCCTTGAATAGGCCTAGTTCGGTAATACGTTGACGCATGGAATTGTGGGGCACCAGCGTGGGATACACGAACCGAGCTCAGCACATGGTGTATGGCTTTCTCTTGTGTTCGTGCAGTACGTGCATTCAACACTAGGTATAAATGTGAATAGCCAACCCGAAAGAAATAAGGACTTAGCTCTTCTAAACGGCAGATTAAAATGCATATTTTTATACCCAACAGGCAATTTAGACAAAGTTCACTGCACAGAAGCATAAATATGATTCCTCCTCATGTTACATAAAGTCACCAAATTTTCATGCAAGCTCAAAATTTGAACTCGTGTTGTTAGCGTGGGGATTGTTTATTCCGACGATTTGGAGGCGGAGTACGCATGTGCATAATCACCAACACGAATTACCGAACTCGCTTACTGCAAGTCGAGAAGCCGTAGTCTTGCACTTTTCATAGCCTAACCCATATTTACGAGGCCGTCAAAAGAAATATACTCGTATAATAGTTCGTTACACCCATTGCTGCCATTAAAGAGCATTTGCCAACTTGAGCGATGCTGTAACTGTTTGTCGCCAGTTGGTTTAAGAGCTAATTGTTTTCCTTTGACGGCGACTAAATGACGGGAAAATGCCTTTTATCGGGGGTTTATAATAATGGGTTTACCAGTATCTGTGACGTCATCACTGAATGAAGACATTACATTGCACAGAACCTGCAGAACGATTTGCGGATTGGTAACGCACATCTCATCAATGCATATTGACTGAAACTGGTATTTGTCTTACAGGGCCAAACCTCTCACCCCAAACTACAGTTTTGGTACGGAGGTAAGGAAATTCTCAATTGGCGCGGCTCTTTGATTGACAGCTGTTTCAAACAATGCAGAGTACCAAAGCTTATATTACACAGCATGAATGGTACTGAAAGTGTTTTGATTATATAAATTGAGTTTTTCTTTGCTCACCTTGAAGCAATAAACTGAGATTGTATCTGGATGAGGATGAATTTCAGACAATTGTGGGAGGGGCTTTAGTAAGAGGGCTAGGAGAATTGGTACTGTTTGGGGTGAGAGAACTGGGACTTTAAGCATTGGGGCAAGAACTGACGCCAGGCGTATATGAAAGGGTAGGGAACAACTTGATATGACAAGGTCCCCTTAAGAAATTCTATATTACATGTCGTCACAGTTTCAACTTCTAGATTGCGAACAATCGATCTCCCCAGTCGACGGTTTACATTATTTGCAGTGCTCTCATGTTCTTCAATACGAACCAAATTTTCAAGTTCAAATATTCCGTTACGAGACCTCATTATTTTCATATTTTTCCACTACAAAAACCCATTTTTATGTAACATTTCGATGGGATCAAATCTTTTTTTTTTTTAAAGATTGGGGGGGGGGGGCAGCTTACACTGCTTCCTTAACAATGATTACGGTAATGATCTCAAAGAGGTATTAGGCTCATATGTTAATTGTAATCAAATAGCAGTGGCTTCATTAAAATCTCTATAAAGAAACCGATTTCTATTTATGTCGACTGGAATTTCCATCAACCTCTTAATTCATCACGTGCTGCAGCCGTATAATCATTTCGAAGAAATCCGCGCAATATTCTGAACATGACGTGCCTGCATCTTTCTGGTCGTTAAGTTGGCTTTTATTGAGTCCTTCTGTCTCTTTTTCAAAACAAGCAAAACATGAAACAGGTAGTTTGATTGATGGAAGCTTTCATGCAAGAACAGACGATACAAATGTCATGCTATTGTCAACTTATATCCCTCTGTCTTCTCCATCTGGTGGAGTCATTAAGTCTTAAAGGGGTATGTCACCGACTTTTTTCATTATGGGCAGAGCACACTGCAATAACCGCCTATAGATTATCGCCACCGTATACTGGTATACAGTGCTGCCACTTACATCCTTAGCCTCTCCCTTTTAATGGGTAAAAATTGGTGTAATACGCTTCTTTTTACGTGCGTAGAGAGGGCACAGACAAACGAACAAAAAAAAAAAAAAAAAAAAAAACCCAAACCGGACTGAATGAAAACATGGGCTGGTAAACAAAATTTCTGTGACAAACATGTACAACACTCACATTTTAACCCCCTCCCGAGCTAATTACACAACATTATTTACAGATAAGTTAATATTTATATATTTTTGATTCCATGACGACGTCTGCAGGCCTTCCATCTCCCCTAAAAACAATATTACATCGGTTTCTCCATAAGGCCAACTTTGTGGAGGTCGAAATAACGGTAAATATGCCACTATGCTACAAACACTCATATTGCATGGCGGCGGAGAAAGACCATACAAAACATAGTCCTGGCTGACCGCCCAGGTGTTGCAAAACGCGAGGTGGTCAGCCAGGACTTGAAACAATGCACAGAGGAGGGCAACAAAGTCACACTGCCAAAACACATGGGACACACCCTCCCACTTTGTGCATCCGGTGCGGGGGCAAATGTCATCTCCAAGACGCCACGGAAGGCGCTTGAGACTAGTTACAATTGCGTCGTGTCTAATACGCTATCTGAAAAATCTGAGAAGCAGCTTACGATCCACGTGTGATTGTTGCATTGAAACACTGTAGATTTTGGCCGGCAAAGGGCGTGGCTCACCAGTTATGACGTAACGTAAAAAACACTCAATTCGTATGCGAATAGAGATCGTTAACTGACTTCATGACGTCAGTGAGAAACTTTATGAGGGGAATGCTATTGTTTTCCAAGTCTACTGACTTATTCTGTCACAATATCGCTCGGTCTTTCATCAGTAGGATAACATTCTAAGAGAGAGAGAGATTATAAAAGCAGCATAAATAAAAAGTTTATTTTCATCAATTACCCCGACATTTAAAAAAATTCTCAAATGTGATGTATGAACAAATTAAGAAACTTGCCGTCTATTGATGATGTATAGCTACAACGCCATCGAGCAAAGGATGTCGTTACACCTGCAACCCTATTTAGCTTATCTAGATGGCTGCTGAATGATAGTGTGTATCAGAGTTGTAACTCGAGTCACAAATTTCCAAAAGGGAAATGACTTGAGGAATTGTATCTTGATTTACCCCATAGAAATAATACAGTGACTCGAGTCATTGACTCGACCCGAGTCACACTAAAAGTAGCAAATGACTCGACTCGAACGCAAAATTGGGTGACTCGTTACAACTCTGGTGTGTATACACACGCCGCTTCAGCAAGTCCAGATTTTTCACGTATACGACATAAAGTTACAGAAACGTCCAAATATTTTCGAAATAATTCAAGCTTAGGTCGAATTCAAATTAACTACTGTGATATTATTTGCTATACGGCTTGAAATATAACAGACTTATCGTCAAATTGGCAAAATTATGCAAATGACTTCATCTCGGAGGCCATCCAGGATTGGTGTGCTTTAATTTGTTCGAATAGCAGCGACAGATTTGCCCTCATGTCCTCTGTCCATGTGCAGAACATCCGTGAGATATGTTCATCTTGTAAAGATGGTTTTTGTAGATCAATCGTCCAAACCGATAGGACCACAGGTCAAGTGACTATCCTAAATTGTGACTCTCTTTGCATGCAGTGAGTCACTATGGGGACAAATTGACTCAGTTCTAGAAGAGTGAATCTTTTTCTTTTTTTCTGTAAATTGCATTCCTCGATAGGTATGACAAATCTTTCTGTAGGTGACGGACTTTGGTACATTTAGTAAACTTACTCCTCACTTCTGCGGAAAATTCACTCTTACGAGAAGAGTGATCTATCCGTATTCTTTTTGAGGTGGATTTTTGCAATGGATGTCATTCTTTTCATGTTGTTTTTAAAGTAAATCAGCAGCCTCGCCAGAATGTCAAAACTGGGTGTGGGAGAAATTTAGGGGCAAAGGCTAAAGTTGGGGCAGAATTTTTGGGTACATCGAGAAACCAAGGGCAAAGCGCCCGACTGAAGGGTTAGGGCCCAAGACGCTAAGCCTCAGGAAGCTTTGAGGTTTTAGCATATCTCTGAATGGAAAATGAAGTCTTTGGAGATGTATATTTTGTTGTTTTTTAGGTTAACCCAACTTCTGACTTAATATGGGGGTAAGTGGGGGACAAGGACAAAATCTGGGGACTAATGCCCCCTCTTGCCCCACCGTGGCGCCTCAACAGAGTACATGGAAGTATGTCCAACCAATGGAAGTTCTTATTTTCTCCCTAGAATTACACAAATTTAGTCGCGCAGTTTGTACTGGACGCTACATTCAAGTCGTCAACATGGGCGGATGGGGACCATTGGTTCCGACGTTTCAAAGTTTGTTCTAAAGTCTCTTATTTGAAAAAAAAAACATATGAGGTCAGTGTTATGCATGGGGTTAAAGGTTTGAACCAACACTGACCTTTACAAAGACCCGTTGGAATACAGGGAGAGTACATACAGTAGAGAGGTTTAACCAGAGACTTGCAGGTGCGTAGACAGGAATGTGACGTGGGAAACGTTTTCAGAGGTTTGACATTGGGGAAGGTCCTTCGGGGAGGAGGCATTAACGTCCTCTTTAAAAAAAACGGTTTTGATATTTTTTATTTGTCGAAAGGGTGCAATACTTTTGCCACAATTTGTTGTGATCAGTTCTTTGCACTTTTTGCATGTTTTCCTTTTGTCGTTATGTTTTCTCAAGTTTAGGTATATAGTAAGGGGTGAACCCTACCCTTCCGGGCTACATACCGACCGATTTAATTAATGGCTAGAATAACCATTCAATTCTAAAAAAAAAAAAAAACAGACGAGTTGGTATTTCAAGAAATAAAAGTCTTACAGGGAGCATTGCGATACGATACTTTAAGTTTGGAAGATATTTCACAGCTATGCTAGAGAGGGGATCGTGGCCTGTAAAGACCCAGCATTCAATAAATAAACTTTGCCATGAGAAACGGAAATTGGGCTCTGAAACAGACCAAGCGATTCGAAAATATGTTTACACAAGATTAATTTCTTGAATCTAACTCTGTCATTAAAGCTTTGGATAGATTGAATTACATTTTTTGTAACTAAGCAACCTGTTATCGGGTATCACTGCTATTAACCACACTTTTTTTAATTGCAATATCAAGTACTTTTATAAATCTTGTAAAAATATAAATCTTAACCATTTACAAAAATTGGCTCAACTCATCCAGAACTTGCTCCATTCAAAGAGTAAAGCAATAAATGGGGGGGGGGGGGCAATATTGAATAACATGTTACCAATAACGAATATGGTCAACAGTTAATGTTATCCTATGGGCGTTATTTTTATTCAGTACAACCTGACGCACAATAATTATGCTACTTCAAAAGAATATGCGTAAATGCTATTTGTAACCTAGCTACAACGCTTTTAAGACACGAATATCATTCAGAAAACACACGAAACTTAATTATTACAAGCCGTGGTTCGGTCATTGTTTTATTTAGTAAATTTGGTATCAAATTCACCCATACGAATTGCCTCTTGAAATTCACCATATATTTCTAAACCTTCAATGTAAAATTTTCTTCATGACATATGAATGGGAACTTAGGCTTAGACTATTCCCATATTTTACACACGAATAATGTTTCGTGGTTGAGCAAATTGTGCAAAAGAAAAAATACTTTACTTTTAAAATGTGAATGAAACTTGACCGTGGTAATAATAGCCTAAGTATTGCAATGTGAGAGTGCGCTGTGTCACCATTGATAAGTTATTGATATCAACTGAGTGTACCCCTTTAAGTTAAAGGCAACTAAAGAGAAGAAACCGTAACATCAACATCTCAATGAGATTACCAGATGCAGTCGTACTGCTGTAATAATACTGTACAACACACAGAAATAACAAGTGAGGACTGAACTGATAAGAGGCATTCTTAGAAGAACTCAACGACGTTGAACGTCGAGAGGATTAAACAAAACAAATTAGGTTGATGGAATGAGCTGCTGCTTTGTTTGGTGTAGACGGCGGCCTTCTTGCTCTTATATCATCAATAGATGACGTCACACATGTATGTACGAAATCTCCACAAACATTCAGGTAATGAACGAGTTCGATAATTCGTCTACGCATGCGCACGAAATAAACAAACCACTTCCCCAGTGCAACACGTCTTCCAAAATTAAGTTTTATTTTCGAAAGTTTCCATGTTATTTTACAAGCCCTAGCCTGGAGGGTGAAAGGTGTTCCCACAATTCGATGCACCAAGGAGTTACTGAACTCGTGTACGATGACAGGTTTGTCCGTTTCGCGTATATATTCCTTTATAAAAACAATAAATGTAATGTTACCGTCACTCTACCCTCAACACAGTGACCCGACGGAAGAAATGATGTATCGGGATAAAATATTTTGATGTAAATGTGGTCAATCTTTCCCATGTTGTATCAGGGTAAAGTTTTCAAGAAATCAGGGATGGATCTAGTTTATTACTGACAGTAGCAGATTTTTTTTTTGTTTATACGATGAACCCACTGGTTCACCGCATTGACTTTATTTACATTATATACATGATATATACATTGTGTGATTAACAATAATAAAAGTAATGTAAAAAGATGGTAACACATGAATCATGTACAATACTGGAACATGACAAATTATCTGAACATTTATCCTCACTGTCAGTATTTACACTATATACAGGATATATACAAATAAACTAGGTGAATTACAACTTACCGATAGCCAGTCCGCGGGGTACCCAACCCAGTGGCTGTAATATTACTGCCGCCGGGAAGTAATACCCCACATTAACTGGAACAATACATAAATGCAGGCTTACTATTTTTTAAATAGGAAGAAATTCTAATCATCCTGAACATGAATATATACAGAAATAAAAAATATTATTTACAATTATTTACAGTTCAAGTAATTAACTAACATTACACTTATACAGGGGCAGATAAGAGTTTAAATAATCGCAAAACAAGTTAAAGTTTACAAAGGTTTCTGGTTTCATTGCCCAAGTGCATCCTAAGTGCAATTTTAATGGAAGTGTCAGCCAGTATCAAAATTGAAGTGATAATTTGTTTCAGACTCCTCCTCATCGAAAACAATTACACTTTCCTGCTCAAAAATGCTCCAGAATTTACCTGATTTTCCCTTAGACTTGAAAAGGTGGTAAATCATTTTAATTTTCTTCTGAAGCGAATTAAAAAAATACTTCTTTATATCTAATACTAAGTCATCGTTTAAAACAGATAACCTTGCTTTGTAGATAACGCTTTTATACAGTTAATATAAAGTCAACCAAAAGTCGTTTCGCACTAGAGTGATTGAAATCCGCTCCAAAAAGTGTGATCAGAACCCAAGTATTGTGATTATCTACCCCCAGAATGTTACCAAGTTTCAAGATAGTCTCGTAGCAGATGGTATTGTTAGACGGTCTCGACAATTACCTGGTCTCATTAGTAGCGAGATTCGGGCAAATTAGACGTTTCAAAAATTATGACTAAAATTTAAAAGCAGTCCTTCTTATTTCCGTTGCTTCCTTTCTTTTAAATAATCATTTAGTATTTTAAATTTTCGGACCTATGATCTGGGATGATGTGATCCTAAAGCAACCGTCTTGTCTCTGCATTCATTTTCAGAAAGTTTGTTCTAAAAGTTTGCAACGTAAGCATTTTTAAAAAAGAAGTATGACATGGCAATAAAACCACTAGCTCGCGGAGCGTACGAAGTCTTTTCGTTCCGCTCATCGCTTCTGAGGGGCGGCAGGCTAAAGGGGGTCACAGCCACAGAGGCGCTACGCATGTTATAAAACCACATATTTCTGGGCCGTAGCATGGGGAAAAGTAAGGGGTGGCCGTTCAAACATTGCATGCCTACGTAGAGCGCCAATATCATTTAGCAGCGGGTTGTGCTGCAGCGATTTGGAATTCTCGAGGGAACTTGTTCAACCTGAGCTCCCCATTGTTCGTAGACTGCGCGACCTGCCTTTAGAGCTAGGGTGAGTCAAATGCTAGTGCCAGCTGCCGATCAGCGAGTAAGAAAATGATGCACTATGTAGTACATCTCGACTGCATAGCTGGTCATACCTTTAATCTGGCCCGACACGCTGAATAACCAAATAAGCAGGTTTTAGACTTCCATCGTTTCAATATCATGTGCAGAATGGCAGAGGGGACCAGCTCCCCATTCGAATTCTAAACTAGAACAAAAATGACTTTAAGTAATGCTAAATGTAGCACAAGATTGCATCTGAGGGTACTCCAGTATTCAAACATTTATGGACACCTTACTTTTAGGTCTCCCCCCAGACCGACGATTAGGCCCATCAGTTAGCCACCCGCAAACGAAATCCTGGTTACGCGAGTGTAGCCTGGTACTTCAAGTCTAATGACATTCAAAGTTCCTACAGTCTGAAAGTGTAGGTGCCCTTGTCCTGTGGCAAAGTGCGTTCACCGAAGGTTTTTAGTGGATCATGACCTGTGTCTCACACTTGCTGGGACCGCAATGGCGGCTTTATTTGCAACAAATTATATTTTAGAAGACTTCTCCCTTCCAACTGTTAAATGTACTGACAGTAAATAGTTACGGTGTCACCGTAAAAGACATCTTCATTCATTTAGGGGTCGCTGTTGTGTTCGAGCCCCCGGTGGGTTTCAAGCCAGGGGGATCACAGGTTGCTGTGGTCCTCGATGGGTGGGGTCGAAAGGTGACGTAAGTATTACAATTGAAGGTATTTTGGAAAATGAGGAATTTGAATAACCTTGTTGTCTGTAGGATGCTGTTATTTTGTACTTTCGACAAAAGAAAAGAACATTAAGTACCGACGGACGGAAATGTTGGAGCCTTCTCCATTGTTCGGAAGAAAGAGTTCTTATTTGGAGACATCGATGAGCAATAATTTTATATCCATAGCATGTACGGGACAGAAAAGGAGCTAATTGTTTCATGCTTACACTGGAATGAAGATATAAAAGATAGAAAACTATCAGCAGACTTTTATGGAAATCCATCAAATACTGACTATTTTAGGAATAAAATTGCACTTGTCGGAGTACTGTTGGTATGCGTCCCCATCATTTTTCTCCTGGGAACGCCCCTGACTACACAATTGGACTTAATGCTGAGTGGAGCGGCCAGAGTGGTATTGACAAACCCTATCAGCGCTTGTGTTAAGTGATTGTATAGGCAGCCATAACTGAGGTCCATCAGCCTTAAAAATCATTTTTATTTATAGTCTACATGAATTTCAAACCCCCATATTCAGTGAAATTGAGGAAATCAGGGAACAATTCAGTATGCACCCTTCCATGATACAGGTAAGCAAGAAAATTGAAAGACTAAAGGTAACTGGACCCCAGCTATATCCGACTAAAATCAGACCATCATTTGACTGTCCGCATTCTTCTTTATAAAGCCGAGATTGTTCCGACGAGTTGGGGCGAGGAAGACTACCCAAAGTGGTACAAACTGAGCTGGGTCGGTTTGCAAGGGGAAAATTTCCGTAATTAATTTGCTTCTTTTGAGGTAAACGTAACTCAAGTAAACCTTTAGGGGTATGACTTGGATGACATTTTAGTATGTCAGGTCATGTGGAGGGCTGCGGTGGGTGGAGGTGGAAATTTTTAATTGTAAATGCACAGCGTGATAAAGTGTGGCGCTCTTCGTAGGGATTGTTGGAAGCCCCTAGATTTTCCCAGGCCACGGTCCTAATTTAGGCTACCGTAAAGAAGGTCTGGTAGTGGGACCCCTCAAAATTATCGTCGGTTGGGCTACAAAGATTTATACTTAGCGTCATATTCACGTACCACATGAAGCAAGGAAATGCATTATACTCTTTATTGAGTTTGTGTATCCCGACGTGCGCCTTATAATTCAATGCGGAAACGAATTACCGAACTCGTTTGTTACATTGTCGAAAAGTTGCGATCCTAATACTTGCAAAATAATGTGTTGCAGTGTGTAAATTGGGATAACTCCTTCATTTTGTGTTTTCACAGAATTCGAACTCATCAAAAATCTCGTATTTTGAGTTAAAGTCGCCATTTTATGATTGTTTTGTTTTCAACTAAACACATCATTTTTAACTATAACTAATTTTACTTACCTTAATTTGAACAATTTTGAAATGTTGGTATAAAATGGGCATTACGTTAAATTGACATTACGTTGACAGTGGATTTTAAGTCGACATAGGCCTATAGGCCTAACTGTCACCTTAAAGTGTAGGTACCTTTTAGATGAATAATTTTACCGTCGGAAATAGACTTAAATTTTTCCTTATGATCTAAAAGGTATCCCTACCAAATTTGGTTAGGGTCGGGTTAGTAACGTTAGGACTGGGGTTAGAGAATTTGAATTTTTAGTGTGCAAGTCAATGTAAGTGTCACCTTGATGTAGTTAGTCAGTTAGTTAGATGGAGTTTTACGGTCCAGTTTCCAACCTATTGGTTCAAGCAGAGCCGGCCACGGCTTGTTTTCACCTTAATGTACGATCCACACTTGTTATTAAACTGGTGATTATAACCTCTTCGGCAACTATTTGTAACGGTATTAGAAGGTCATGTGATCATTTGGAGACGGAGAGTCAATGTAACAAACACCTTTCGTCGGTAAATTCGATTACAATGTCATGGTACATTTATACCTTTATAGGTGTAATATAACCGAGGTCCTTCTGACCACTACAAACCTAACCATATGGGGTTATGACAGACTTAAAGGGCAAGAACATGTCGCCCACCTCAAACCTATTTTTAAGCAAGAGCTCAAGTTCGCGATTTTCCTCTTATTCCTCTTTAAAGCATGTTCCATAATATTTTAGGACTTCAATATTGCATATTCAAGGTATAAACCAAAACAGTTACTAGTAATTTCACATTTGGGGATTAAAATATTGTCACATGACTCTCAAGAGCCAATCATGAAATAGGACAGTCTGCTATGCTACTTCAAGTTGGGTGACTGCACTTCCCCTTTAAGTAAATACAAGATTTCCTGGTATATATGTGTGTGTGTTGATCGTGGTCTTTCGTCCATGTCAAGGATTTTACAGCTTTACTGTTTGTTTGCCAAGAACGTACAAAAGTCTACTATACCACAATGTTTGATTCTTCGCAGCCTTGATCAAACCTGGGAAACTCACCTACACGTAAACTAGTACTGTAGTGACTAATTTATACATCATTATCTGTATTTACATCTTCGTGAGTCATTTCGAAGTTGATTGAGAAATTTGAGATCGGCCTCAAATTAGTTGACAAAAAGGAAAAATTCACTCGCCCCCAAATCGCTAAGGAAACTCACGCGAATGATCTCTTGTTTACCCCTAACCTACTAGAAGACAGATTCCTCTGAATTTGATATTTTTGAATTTTACATTACTGCAAAAGATAAAACAAGGAATAATTCGCTGTGAAATTAAAAAATAAGTTACCAAAATATTGACTCATGACAGACTGACAGAAATGAAGAATTGTGATGACAGATAGTGTGACGGGATTTAAGCTCATTTCAAAGGGAGCACATTTCCTTTCACAGAGCTTCATAATTAGACTATCTTTGGTTACAAGCAACTGAATATTACAAAATGAAAAATGTTTCCCAATTTACTTCCAATTAGTTTTGTTTCCCAAAGCATAAACATATATGATGAAAATGGTAGTTGTCAACGGATCCTCAACGGTTTGGCTCCCAATTACTTAACACCTTCATGTCTACTCGAACTCTTAGAATCGCTCTGATACAATACTAATAAGTCTATATAGTCTCATTTGTGTTGTACGTAAGTTATCTACAAGTAATGGTTTTAAACGTTTAGATATACGACTGGCATCTTGTGGAATTCCTTGCCCACTTCATTCAAGAGAACAATGATCTTAACTGAACTTAAAAAAAGTATTTTCACTTAACTGAGAGGGAAAACTATCTTTTATATTTGAGTTATGATTTTTTCTGTGTGCACTGTACTAGTGTTATGCGCTATGTAGGATAAATTTTTAGTGTGTCTGGAACCCAGTGGAAATAAGTCTGCTGCATGGTCAGACTTTTCTGCATTGGGCCCCTAGGGCCCCTGCAAATGTCTTTGTCTTGGTAACTGTTTCCATAACCTTACTCTTTTTTGGAGGAATAGCTATAAAACACGTGGTCACACCAGTGATCTTCGCTTAGGACATATATTAGGCTGTTCACGTTTACGTCACTGGTTGACATTGGTTGGCAAAGAGCATGCGCAAGAACACACGCGTGCAGGTGAGGTGTTGCTCGATGTTAATGCCTGCGAGAACGCACGCAGATAACTAACTTCACTGTAGCCAGAGTCAAAACGCGCCTTTCCAACTCTTTTGACGACAATACATCAAACAGTGACGGCGCTACCGTGACGGGGGGGGGGGGGGGGAGGGGGTCAAGAGGAGAAATTTCCCCAAGATTTTTATCTTCCCCCTCCCCACTTGCACCCCCAAGTCCCAAGTTAGGGCAGTTAGGAATTTGATTTAACGAGAAAAATAATGAACCTCTCCTAGGACTTATTTTTTTATCCAGAGATATGCTAAAACCTTCTCTCCTGAACCTCAACCCTCAGAAATGGGCGATTGGGTGCGCTGCGCCCCCAAATTATCCTTTGCACTTACTTTGCCCCCCCCCCCCCACCAATTTTTATGGGGCTTCCACTGAAATCAAATCAAAATGGAGTTATTCTGCGTTTATGAAGATAAACATGCAGTAAAACAATTATTCTGTTGTCACCGTCAAAATAGTTTACAATAGAGACGAATCCGATCAGCGCTTGTGTTTAGTGTCTGTAGACAACCATTAGTCAGTTAGTGAGATCCATCAGCTTTAAATCGTCTTCATTTATTGTCTAAATTAATTTCAAACCCTCATATTCAGTGAAATTGAATCAAGATACAACTAGTGTACAACCATCCATGGTACAGTTAAGCAAGGAAATTGAAAGATTGAAAGGGTGATAGACCCCAATTATGGCCGACTAAAACCAGACCGGGTTTGTTTATAACATAGGTATGCCGATATTCATGTTGCATGGAAGCAAAGGAAACATTCCGTTTACAATTTGGAACACGCTCAATTATTTTGTCTCTGTCGGTCATTGATCAATAACTGTAAATGGTGTGGAATCAACCATGAGAAGGCCGAGTAGCATTAATTTTGAATGATGCAACTCCTATATATAATACAATGTATACCGTGTAGCCCTATTTTCGTGCGTTTTTAAGTTGCGTAGAACACAACCTTTCCCTTTCCCAAGTAACCTCAGTCCTTTACGGATAGTTTTATCTCACTTTAGCTCCTAGTAGCAATACGAAAAATATTCCAACCTAAATTTTACTTGGTATTAGTGGTACCAGATTACATATGAGAACACCCGACATTTTCAAAAGGAGGGGGACACACTCACTCATTAGACCCAACTTCGAGTGCCGGCGATTACACAACGTATTGCCTTTCCACCCCGACCGCCTCCCCGACCCGAGAGAAATCCTTTCTACGTGTCACTGTCCAACATATTCAAGATGCGACAGCGTACACTTGAACGTGTTAACGGTTGATCTTTGTACAGTGAAGGGACAGGATATTTTGCTCCAATAATACATTAACCCTTTGCCGTTGTTTGGGTCCTTTTGGGCCCAGGCGGAGAGCACTTACTGTTTCACGGGAAGCTCGGAACTGAGAGTAGCTACCCGAAAATTCGGCCACAACAACGAGAGAGACAATAGTTTAAGTTCATGGGGTCAATAGTCTACTGAAGCTGATGCGGGGCGTGCTACGTCCGCTTTTCCGCCCACTCCCGAGGGGCGCAAATATGCCCCGATTGCAGCACAACGGCAAAGGGTTAACGCGTTATCGGTGAGGCAACTGTCATATGGAAGTGTTATTGGAGCGAGTACATGAATGTGTTAATTTCATGCTTTAAAAAGTAACTAAAGTCTACTTAAACATTTGCTATTCAACGTGTTTATCGTTTTACCATTTATGTGTTAGTGTGTAAATAAATTAACCACCCACATACCTCCACTGTACAAAGACTAGCTTTTCATGCATTTTCAGCTTTAATTTAGTGTTACGTGTTATTTTTCACAGTGTTAATTTTGTCTCCACCAAGCAGAATATATTTTTTATTCATTAAGTATATCTACAGTGCACAGGAAAGGGGTAAAACATTACACAACTCTGCTATTTACAAACCTACAGGTCAGCATCCAGTACTGTAGATTCGTATTCATTTGGAAGAGTAAATAGTGCTCTGCATATTTGATTCAAATGTTTGTGTGCTATTCTGCAATACCTTACCCTTAAACATCCAGGGAGCTTCTTCAATAGAACTTAACTATTTTATCATGTTGATAATATAATTTTATATGTCTATTTACACATACCAGTATTTGGAAGCCTATGTTTGTAAGTTGGAACTTGATATTTTTATTGGGGCACTAAAGTTTGCTTTTTTGCTTCACATTTTCGGATAACGTCACGACGGGCCAACAAGCAAAATGGTCTGCGGGTCCCGTCTTTACCTTTCTCGTTTGTTAATGTACTTACCAAGTATGCCCCTCAACTTGAATGGAAACAGTGCCGCAACAAAGTCGCCCAAATAAGCATACGATGCTAAAACGATTACAACTCAGACCCCCTGCTGTATTTATTTTAGCAAACTAAGGGACCATGTTAAGAGAGTTGATGGACGTTCTGTTTTCAGGATAATTAAAATCTGCAGTGGCAATGTCTCGGATTCTTTTTCTGAATAATAAAGGGCAAAAAAATCTTTCTTCTTTTTTGTTTTCTTTATGGACTGATTTCAGTAGAAGGCCCCTCCTACCTCCTGCAAATCTCTTCCCCGGAGATTCAAACCAGGTCGAATGCTATCATGTAAACGTTCAACTGGTATATTCGAGTGAGATTGTAGAGGTCCGCACAAAAAAGCTTAAAGGGGAAGTGCAGTCATATTGGACCAACTTGAATGAGTGAAGTAGATTGTCTTGTATAATATTGGCTTTTGAGGATCTCGTGACGATAATAGTTTTACTCCTCAATTGTGAAATTCACTGTGGGTCCTTGCTTGGTTAACTTCAAAATGTACTGAAGTCCCTAAATACTATGAAATTAAGATACTGTAAAAAGAAATAAGAAGGAAATTGTGGGATTAGCATTTGTTTCGAAATAAATTTGTGACGACTGCTCCAGCCCTTTAAAGGACTGGTCAGTAAGGAATATCCAGCAGCAAGCTTACTGTGTTTGAGGATGATAAACTAAACCCGGCATTTAGACGCAGTAACGTCACGATTCTGTTCGTCCTTCAGAAGATCTTTCTGACATTAGATTTAAATGGTTGAATTTAATCAAATGAAAATAGCACGATGATTTGTGATGTCATCGCCTTATTGTTTATAGGCCTACTCGAGTTCCCATGATTGCCTGATTTTGTAACGGTTGTAGTCTAGTAATGTTCATGAATAAGTTAATTGACCCATTAGACTCATTGCGTTATTATTTCAATAACCTTATGTGAAAAGTTATGTGAAATTCAGAGAGCAAGAAATAAAAATCTTGTTGCAAGTGGACCTTAAGTCAGTAAGTCTGTAAGTTACACTCTAAAATCAAAAGAGTGAACTTAGTCACTCTTTGATCGAGTGAAAAGTGTAAATTCACTTTATTAGAGTGATAATTCACTCCAAGGGGAGTGAAGTTCCCTCCAAAAAGAGTGAAATTCACTAGAGGAAGAGGGAAAATTCACTCTTCCACGAGTGCCTGCAATGATCGCTCTTTTTTTAAGAGCGATCACTGTGGGCACTCCATCAAGAGTGAAACTTCGCTCGTTTTAAGGGAATTTCACTCTTTTTGGAGGGAACTTCGTTCCTCTTGGAGTGAATTTACTCTTTTCACTCGATCAAAGAGTGACTTAGTTCACTCTTTTGATTTTAGAGTGCATCTTTCGACCATGGAGCTACCATCACGATAAGCTCTATGTCTCGACTTAACAAGTTTTCATACTTTTGTGGAAACATTCATTTGCCTCTTTATGTGACGGATGTGACGTCACGGAATAATTGGTATAATTTAGAATTTCTTAGTCCTGAGATACAATTCATATATCTAGGTTGGAAAATTGTTTCTTTTCGACCAAAGATGGAGGAGATATTAATTAAAAACTCAGAAAAATAGGAGCGAAATCCAATCCGATATTGCTGTAGTGTGACCTGGCCATAAGTCACTGCCAATGCGATTTGCCTAAGGTTGCACACACTTGGAAGCGAATACTAGCCTACTATTTACTGCGGCTGCCTACAAAGATGAGTGGTGCAGCCACGTGCACACTAAGTGGGTTCGATCAGGGAGTTGCAACTCCCTGGTTCAATTTAGCGGCTCGAGCCGGCTCAACTGGCTCAACCACTTCCTTGACTGGACGAAATGTGACGTAAAATACGTCACCGGCTCAACTAGACCACCTCGGAGGGTTGGTCGTTTGGACCGGCTCAAATTGTGACATTTTCATGACTTAAGATCACTTTTCGGAAAGATCGATCTCTGGCTGAGCTAGTCGAGTCGGCTTCAGCCGCTAAATCTAACGCACCTATTGTTGTTCCTCCAAAATAATATCAGTGGTGACGTCAATGCATATGTATATGTCACAGAGCAAAAAGTACGTCCTGCTTTAGGGGCAAAACAAACCAACAACGTCAAATGCAGACAGCTGATTGTCAAACAGCCGAATAAATACATAGGCTGCTACACGTTTGGGGAAAAATCCTACGCGCGCGACCGTGTGTTCCATGTTTTGATCCCAAAGGCCATTCACATTTGTATCCCGACGGCACTTAGTTTTAATGCATTCTGCATGACCCTCGTTCATTTACCAAACGTCACCACACGCTTAAAAGGTATGCGCTCGTTACGATTGCGTTCGTATCTGGTGCATAAAAGTGTAAAACATGCCATGAAACTACATTCCCGCGGCATGTGACAGGACAGTTGTGTCCGTTTTGACTCACGCGTGCTCCTCCAGCTAACTTGCTCAGGATTTCTATGGATGCAAGCCATGGTATGCTCGATAGCAACCGATGCAAGCCAGTGATGTATAGCACAAACGACATCCTCCAAAGAAGGGCATACGTTTTGCATTATGACATCATATGCATGGAGTGTAATGGATGCGCGCGTAAGCTACACTGCGGAACGAATCCTACTGTCTTTAACCAAAAGTACGTAGACTTGACGTCAATGCTGTGTGGTGTAGTTTGTCGGTGAAACATCGCTTCCCCATGTGCATTGCGCGTGTTCTTCGCGTAGTGCAGTGAATGTTTCTACTCCACCATGTGTAACGCGTCTTTATATTATGGTCATACTGTAATGACAGTGGTCAATGAGAGTTTTCCACTCACTGTGGAGCCATAGCACGTACTTTTCATTTATTTCCTAGCACGTTGCCAATATTTTGTGAGTCAGAACTGAGAAGAGGGCTAACTTGGTCGATGCCTTTCCTAATAATGGAGGTGACTATTTTACTTTACTATTCTGTTTTAACAGTGTAGGTCCCCAATTTCACAATCTCAGTCTGAGACCTAGTATTTTGTTCGTGTCTGTGGATACTATACGAGTACTAGCAGCAGCATAGCCAGGATTGTGTCATAGACCTTATGCCAGTTAGCTGTAACATTGCACCGTGACACTGGGAAGGATTATTCCAACACAGTTCCCAATCAGCATTGTGACCATTGGCCTTCTCCATGGTGACGATTCACTTCTGTGGTCCCATACATGGAATAATCCTTCCCAGGTTGCAGTTTTGAAGCGCCCTCTATTTAATTGGCATAAGGTTGGTGGTTTGGAGCACAGCTAGGCAATATAAGGGAGAAGTCTAAGGGGAGGGGAAAACGGCAATTTTAGGTGTTTTTTGCATTATTTTTTCAAGGCTGGGTCGGGGGGGGGTTCAAACCGCAAATCACCCCATGGCTACGCCACTGATTACTAAGCCTTCCTGCAGTAGAATTATTTAGCCTTGAACATGGACTAACTCACTACATATTTTTACGGTAGATCCTACTCCGTTCTATAATGCGAAAAACATGGTGTGTAGCTCAAAGCCCTGATGGACCAGGTAGTCCACGCGGACGTTTACGCATAGCATATTTACAGGGCAAAAAAGTAAGTTCGCCCAAACTTAATTTGAAGGAACAGCGAATTTTATTCACTTGTGTTAATTTCACTCCCAAGTGAAGTACCATTGTCATAAGGAAAATATTGTCACATGGACTGCAACTTCCTGACCTGCGATCTACTAGTTGGGGAAAATCAACTTGTCAAGAATATCCCTCGATAGTAGTCTTGTTTATATACCGTATGCTTCCAAATGTTTTAACATACCTCTTGCATCTCGGTCAATCCCTCAGTAACAAGCAAGTATTTTACTAAGGGGATGGGAGATCCTCTGACTTTTAACGAGTGTCCTTTCAGTGTCAGGGAACTGCTAGTATGCAATGGCCTGGTCTGATCCCTTGATATGACCACGTGATATGCGCTTACCTCCATTAGAGGTCGCACGTTTTGACGTCATATGCACATGGTGTATGGAAGTATGTTTTGTGTATTATTTTGAACGCCGGTCCACCCCGACAAAGAAAGATATTCAACCGTCATCAAATCACAAAAAAATAAAATAGCAGCGTCCACCAAAACACAATTACATTCCGAGATGAGAGGTTGAGAACCATGATGCATGTGAAGAAATGTTTCACATGCACAACCAAATCAAACATTATTTGTGATTCCTTGAATTATTGTTAATTAACAAATTTAACAGGGGCTAAGCCCAACTTATTTTTGGCCAAAAGTTTACATTAGTCTCATCCCACAGCTGTCGGCTCCAGAAGCAAGGACAACTCGTTCATTTACGTTCGTCTTATCACTACGAAATGGGATCTACGTTTTATCGCCACAAACATATATACACATTCTTGACCGCACGCAGAACGAGCTAATCTAGATATCAAAGATTACATTGGGCCTACTTAAACCTCGATAAGCTGAAGGCCAAACAATCCTCCTTTTGGTCACTCAGGATAACAAACCTCCATATTAAACAACTATGACCATGGAGCTGGGCTTGAAAACAGACAAAAACGTATCCATTTCCGATTGGCATTCCATAACGACGTATACTCCCATGTGGTAAATATTATTGATACTGAATAAAATATTCATAGCTACTTCACTCCAGTGTTTATTTATGCAGTCTGCTGAGAGCATCCGTACTTTGAACTGAGAGTCATTCTTCCGATCGTTCCCTGGGTTTAAAACCTGTTATATCGAAACACATTGACGAAAAACAAATTGGTTGGCAGGAAGCCCACCTGTGCTGAATTTTCCTGAAATTTCCGTCACTTTAACTTTGTTCCCTTCTACGGAGTCGGACCTGTCTTTTTTATCATAGGGGTAAATCGTGGATAAAAGAGTAAGTCATTCGATAGAGCCTATTTGCATCATTTATTGTTTTACATTTTTTATACTACCTAACGTAATGCTTAGTTATATACCACTGAGTTAATCAAGTTCACCTGGTAATGCTTCGTTTCATCTGCAACAGGAGGAATTTATTTCCCTCGCGGCCCCGTGATGTTAGCAATAGCAGGTATGATGGAACATATGACAGGCATTTACACTTCAATCATGACTGGACATAATACAAGCTATACTATTGTGAAGTCATTTGTTTTTTGTATTTATACATTCAACGCGGTAGGTATAGCCGCAACACACTGTCAATGGCATCTCCCTGGTAATAGCTAGGTAGGTTGCACTACTAGATACAGATTGCCCATAAAGCGGATCAGAGGCGATTGGTCTTTAGTCAAGCTATCATTGATGGTGACATTTGTGCTAACTTGTGATTTATATGAACGCAATAGAAATTTTCTTTCACCGGAATTCGGTCTCAGCTTGAACCACTGTCTTAATATGATATGACACCAAGACGAAAATTTCAGGCGGGATGCAAAGTGAGTCGCATGTTAGTTACTATTAATACTTCACAGAACTTACGTCTTGTTTAACGGTCTAAACGCGTATATTTCTTCGCCTTAACAATTATGTAAACGGTGTATGCGTCGTAAAATACTTACACTACCAAACAGACCCAGCCTGTTATTTTTCAGCGCACGCATGATTGTCTAAAATATTGTGTAACCAGTAGGCCCAATTTAATTTAAAAATTTACGTGGGTTCGAAAGTCCATCTTGGTAACCTGATGAATTCCTCTGCCATATGAATACACCTCACTCAACTCAATATAGTGAGAGGTTAACATTTATCAAGTTGAGGTGAATGATATAGAAGCTTCGTTTAGCAATAACTTATGATATATGTGCTTTGACTCCTTCTGATAATGTCAAACAAATTGAATTTGCTTCCTTTTGGTTCAAAGATAATTTACATGGAATCGAAAATTAAGTCTTTTCTAGAATTCTTGGGGAGTTTGCTGTTGTGAGGAAGGCGATAATCAGCTGTGATGAAGGCACTCTCTAATCATAGTGTATAACAACCTTCATGCCCCGGGACTGTAAAATATTTCTAGGCCTAATATTTTCCATTTGTTATTTTGTGTATGCATATTGTTTTTTGCTTGGGTGGTTCTTTTTCTTGGGAGAAATTTTTCCTATCTTTTTCGCCAAGTTGTCGTCTATCCACACTGTATTGCACTAAAGTGTGTCTAATCTACTATTTAAAAAATATAATATCATCTAAGCCTGAGGTTAAATGTTATCCATCCAACTCCCGTTTTCATAGTTTATTGTTCCATTGATTTCATGTTAAATGTTTAAATTTATTCATTTTAATCAAAATTGCGTAATAATTTGTGACTCTCTTGTTGTACAACGCACATTACCTGCTTTGTTTTTCTTTTTCTTTTTGGTTAAAATTGTTTATGTGACATTGAACGCTTACTGTTTTCTTGCACAGCATCATGTTTTACAGGGACTTGTTCAAAGTGTACTTTAAGTCAAAAATTTCAAAAATATTTATAAAAACCTTGAAAATAAATTCTATCGGTCCAAATCCCATCTTCATAGGACATTCCTGAGCTGAGATATAAAATGTTTAACATTTATTCACTCAGATTAAAATGGTACATTACGCAATAATTTGTGATGTCATTCTTGTACAAGTACTCAAATTACAATCTTTGCATTTCTTTGTTTTTCCGAACTTTACTACATCTTGTACCAAGGATAGCACTCTTACTCTTATGAGGTGATGTAATTAATTAAGTCGTCCTTGTGCAACAGCTATGCAAGCAAACATGAAACGTTCAAGGTCATAAAACATTTTTTATTACGAAGGGAAACAAAGCATGTTATGTGAGTTGCACAACAAGAAAGTCACAAATTATTGCGCAATCGACCAATTTGTTTTAAGTAAATAAACTTTAACATTTTATAACTCAGCTCAGGAATGTCACATGAAGATGGGAGATGGACTGTTAGAACTCATTTTTCATGCTCTTAAATATATTGAATTTTTAACTTGAGGTTCACTTTAATTTCATTACCTCATAACAGTACCATTGTTACTAGCACAAGGTGCAATAGACCTTGTGGATATGATGTCACAGAGTGGAAAGTACGCCCTTCTTTTGAGGCAAAACAAACTGAAATGCATACCAGTCGAATACGCGCATAGTCTGCTGCACGTGCATGGCATATTCTTTTGCGTGTGGTCACGTGTTGTATCGTTCTACCCAAAGAACGTCAGAGTGTGGTCAATGCACAAGGTTTGTAGCTTCCAGAAAAGCAAAGAAATACGCCCGGTAATTTGAGTTTAGTACAGCCAGACAGCAGTGACACCACAAATTATTTCGCATTGTTTAAATGACTAACTTCATCATTTTAGGCTCTATCTCAGCAACTCCCTGATTTCAGCTCCGGAATGTTGGACCATTATACATTCTGAACTATGTATCGAAATTTTAGACTTGAGGTACACTTTATAGAGCTGGTAAAACTCGTGGCTAAAGTGTCTTTCCAAATAAAATTCTTTAGACTGCTATATTGCATGGACTTGGAATAAAAGTTCTTCTCGACCGATTAACGTGATGCAGTAAAGACTGCACTGACAAAACTGGAAATTGAACAAATTGTTAGTTATGCAGAAACTGCGTTAAAAAACTTATATCATAATTTCTTTCTTCTTTCTCTTCAAAGTATCTTTTATAATATTTTAGGACTTTAATATTGCCGCAAATTCAAGGTTAACCAAGCAGTAACTCTAAGTAAATTTCACATTTGAGGACAAAAAATATTGTCAGATGACTCCTAAGAGCCATTCATGAAACAGTACAGTCTACTACACTACTTCTTTACCTTAAGTTATAGAACCGAAAAAGTGGCCTTGATGCTGTCAGCCCAGGGGCCCCGGAGCTAATTTCGAATTGGAAGGCTAATCACCAAAGCGACTGAATATGTTCAACAATACAATAGCAGTGTAAGACGGCCCAAATGCCTACGTAAGTAAAAGTGAGGGAGTTTAAGCCCCCCCCCCCCTCCCCCGCGGTCTCTGCGAGCCATTTGATTTTCAGCCAGTCTGTAGCAATGGCAATTCTTAAAAGATTTTCGTATCAACAGATCAATGACTAAATGACTTATACTGCCGCAGTGAATGCTGGCCACTGGTTCAGTTACATTTTGCAGATACTTGATACTTCGTACAGTTGTAGTAATATCGTGCAAACCATGTCAATTGAAAAGTTCCTAGCGAACTTTTGTAAAATTATAGCTACCTTGGGTGTCGTTTTAAGTCACCCTATAACCTTACTGACCATTGAGAATTATCCTTTGAATACCAAGTTTCTAAAGTATACAGTCATCAATGATAAATCTTATCCCCCTGTGGCGTTTGTTTGAATATCTCCAAGGATTTCGGCTGTTATTTTATATCAATGGTTTTCAATTTCCAACCTATTTATTTTCTGCCGTCAGTTTTGTTCAATTTCGTGATCAGGCAAGTGTTTATAAATCTGTTTGGATACATCGAAATTCTACCTGTAGGGAAGACTGTGAGAGCTACACCTCACATTTTAATGTAAAATTGAGTAGTATGACATAAACTTCATTAATAAGGTGTAGCAGACACGAAAGCTGGAATGTGAATCAAGTTTGGATTGATCTCCGTTTTAAAAGAAGAGCCCGCAAACAAAATTATGTTTGGTTTGTTAAAGAAGAACATACTGTATTCTTAGCATGGAGGTGAAATTTTCATTCGTTTCGCATGTTTGGTTCTCGAAATGTCAGCAAATGAAGTTGACACATTTTACTAAGAGTGAGCTTGCAGGAAGACGGCGTGTATTCACATTGATGTAGTCAATGTTTTGTTTTTCTTGAAAAATTTACCAACAATTTTATGCAAAATACCCTGATCCGTTGTTACCATTAGTGCATCGTGAGCAATGAAATGTTGAAATCTTAATGTAAGTTAGCATGCATAATTAATTGAAGTTCCATCACACCTGCTTGCTTCAAGATACCTTTTTTGTAGAAAGTACGTGTCAAATTCAACTTTTAATATCAAAAAAGAAAGGAGAAGAAAGAGAAAAAAATCCCCGATATAAAACCCAAAGTCTCCAGAATGCGTAGAATGTATCCCTCTTTTACATACCAAATATAAATTTGGTTCTGGACTATTCGTTGAATTAAGAAACTACATTTTTATTTCGAATGAAATCATGTTACCTATGCAAAACGGCCTATATTATGTCTGACATTGGGCTAGTCAAAATTCTGAAGAGGGGCCAAACCTTTTTATTTCTTGGAGGAATTGGATTAAAATCCATGTTATGTCATAACTGATGCCTGTGTGGGTAATTTCCTAGCACCAACTTGAGCGAAAAATTTCATGACATCTCATCATGGGAAAGTAAAGGTTTAGGAAAGTACTCCTACCCTAAGTTCACAAGCCTATGTGAGATTAACTAAGAAAATATACGTCTTAAATTAAACTGCTGTTGTAAATCAATATGCTAAAAAGCTTCTAAATCATAATTAGGTGGAATTTTCGATTACACCTAGCACAATTTCTGTGTACTGTAGACCTTATGCATATGATGTCACAGAACATTAAGGACGCCCTCTTTTAGGGACAAAACAAACCAACACCGGAAAATGTAGACAACAGATTTATCCATCAGTCGAATACGCGCATAGTCTGCTACAAATGCAAGGCGAATTCTTATGCGTGTGGCCACGTGTTTTATTGTTTTCCCCCCAAGGATGACGTCAGTGTGTCGTCAATGTATAGACAACTCTCTCAACACCTGGTGCATCTCGGGTATAAATGACTATATATGACTTTCGGTATATATCTTACCACACATAGGTCATGCAAGTATTTTTACGACAACATTGATAGTTTAAGCAGCCTGCAGAGGAGTATAATTGCGGGTACCTTCCATACCCACTCAGCATTCATTTGAAAACGAACTGTAGACTGCATTGCTTAGCAAATGGCTTCTGTAGGAAGGGGGGGGGGGGTTATAGGCCTATATGGACCTAAAGCAAGTCCTTAGGCAAACAGGGGGCTACAGACTGTAGATATCTACAATCTCCATCTAAATGCAAATTGAAGGTCTATGCCTCGCTCTCTATGAAAATAATTTTTCCCAGCCTAGGCGCTAGTTCGGTAACAAAGCTTCCAGAGGCGAAAACAATTCGTTGGAATGCATGGAGCACTATCTCCCCCCCTCCTCCCCCTCTCCCCCCCTCCTCACCCCCTCCCTTGGCTATAGAGGTGGTTACTTGGTTGGTCTCCAGATTACATTGTTTTACATCTTTTATGTCCTTCAATTGCTACCTACATAAAAATATCCCACAGACCGTCTTCTCATAATGTTGAACATGAATGGTGGTGTCGTTGTAGACCTACAAAAAAATTTTGACTGCTGCTTCAGACAGAAGCAAAGGAAAATATAGCTTTATATTCTAACACACGTCCATGCTTAAGGCACAACATTACTAGACCGTTGCTCTTCAAATTTATACCGCACGCAGACATTGCATAAAATGTTCTTGAGTTATTTATGAGCTGTGGCTTTGAGGCTCTAACATTAATGAAGAAATGTTTTGATTCCAGACCTCATAAAAAGGTGAGGGCGGATGAGCAAAATTGCCATGATTAACAAATTTACAGTAACCTATTCTTGTTCTGCCGTTAGCTACAAATCATAACTATGCGAGATGCCGGAGTGTAGAAAAGACGCCTCCCGTGCTGTCTCCGTCTCTACCACCTAAATTCCTTAGCCAGTTTCCACATTTGAGAAGCAAATTTCCCGAATTATAAATTTAATATTATCTGACAATCTCCGCCCAGATTTGACTGATTTATAAGTTTGCCAGGCCCAATTACTTCAGAGTACGTGATATGATCCACGGTTAGTTTACCTAGTAAAGTGTCTCTGGTTACCAATTGTGGCCTTTTCTTCCCCCAAAAAATGTCGCTTAAAAATGAATTGCACGGGCAGGAGTTATTGGTAGACAGGAAACTCTATTTCATGTCAGAATGAGGTAACTGCATTTAGTGTTTAAGCCTGTGGATCATTAATAAGGCTTATATAAACAGATAAAATAGACTGTAACCCTAAAAACAGTGAAGATCCATTTTCTAATGTAGTCTAACCGAAACAGAAGAGTGGACTATGCTATCCTAAGTCTATCAATTTACAAATTGTACTTCACAGGCTTCAAAATGAATTTCATTCATTCAACTCTCACTGATGTCCATAGCTTGTTCCATTGCTGAGATTTACTCACTAAAATTCACATTTTCCATTGATCAGTAATTTATGACTTTGTACAGCTCACATTACCTGCTTTGTTTCCATTTGATATTAAAAATATTTATATGACCTTGTAAGTTTCCTGTTTTCTTGCATTGCATGTTGTACACTTAGGAGTTGGATAGTCAAATACCTAATGTCTGTAAAGACACGAAAACATTTTGTGAAATGATATGTTGCAGCCTTCAGAGAAACAAATAAAATTCCAAGGGAACAGCAGTGACATCACAAATTATTGTGCAATGTACCATTTTACATTGAGTAAATAAACATCAACATTTTATACCTCGGGGTTAGGTATTTCGTGTGAAGATGGTAGTTGCATGGAACTTTTGAATTCATTTTTCATGTTTTGCAATATGTATTTCAGACTTAAGTTCAATAACCACAGCAATATGTGATAGCGAATATATGTGAAGCCCCGTTACGGTCTAGTGGTTGCATGTTGAAATATCATTACTTTGTGTTATGTTCTTAAATTGCTTGTCAAAAAGATCTGGTTTGGTAGGTCTACTGAAACAAAATTGCGACAGATTTTCGACAAGTTGTGCCAGAAAGCGACATTGTATGGTAGTGGTCAATGTTCCGTGACCAAAATGAACTGAAAATTAAGCCGGTCACTCTACACGTCACGATAACAGGCTATTGAAGCATTGGCCTAGGAAGCAATATGAAAGTTGGTGGGGCGGAACAGTTTTGGACCATGCACCTCACCCAACCCCATTGACCAAAATTTTTCCGCTTTTTTCTAAGAGAGAGAACAATTTTTCGTGTTTGGTCTGATTTTCTCTAAGTGTGAACACTACTGTAAGCTATCAGGGTCATAATTTGCACCTCCGGAACGCTCCGAAAATTGTGTCCTTTTACACATTTGTAAATATGGAGCTTGTTTTGCAAAAAATAGTTTAGATTCAGGCTTTCCTGTAAGGAAATTTAAATATTCGGGGGAACATGGAAGAATCTGCGTTTCCTATCTGCAGATATCTGAGATAGCATGTCGACTTAAGATCGTTGTTGTTACATAATGTTATCTAAGGAGTGCGGATTTAGGATTTTCGAGCTTTAAAAAAGCCCCTGAAACTTTGTTGCCTTTTTTAGACAAAATATTTAAAAATTAAACGCCTATATTTTAAAAATTTTAGGGAAACGGCACTGTACCGGCTCGGAAAACTTTACAACTGACTGCTTTAGGAAATGTCACCTACTACATCAGGGGTTGTAATTTAGGGCGCGCGAAGCGCGCGGAAAATCGTGCTCTTTTAAGACAAATAATTACAAATATGGAACTTTTGTTAGGAAGAATTCGGAATTTTGTGAAGGTAAAGTTTGGAAAACCGCACTGTATTTGACTGGTGTCTCACATGGCAAATTTCCGAATTTTCACTTTTTCGAACCTAGGGGCAATCGCCCCCTGCCTCTTGTAGCTACGTCAATGCTCTACAACTTTGAACTTTGATAAAATTTTGAAACTTCAGTAACTAAAGAATCCATCTATACAGACTACTCAACTGAAAGGTTTGAAAGGTATCTGTTGATGGGTGAGTATGAGAGCCTTTTGAGTACGATAGGCCAATGGTTGCCTGTCTGGAATATGAAGTCCTGCTAGAAAGACTAGTACGGTAGCTTTTTTGTCTCCCTCTCGTTTTGCATAATAAAGGTTAGGCCATCGGACTTCCAACCGGGAGGTTTTGGTGTTCGACTCCTGACCACTTTTATAATGAAACCTGTTTTGTACATAGTGCACATAGACTCAAAAAAGCCAATGGGCCACAACTGCAAAAGGCCTATGACCAAAACCGCTTAGACCAATTGATAAGAAACTTTCAATTTTCAGCCCGTATTTTAGAAAATTTAGGGAAACGGCACTGTAGCGACTCAGAAAGTGTTGGAGAAAATTTCTGAGGGAGATAATTTGGGAAAAGAGTTGACCGTTGTCACTTGTGGAAGATATGGTGTCACACAGGGCAAATATCAGAGTTTTAATTTTGATCGAAAACCACTGAATTATGGATTGAAATTCAGTTCCGAGAGCGAAGGAGTGGGCAGAAATTTGGACTGATTTAACAGTTTAAGCAAATTTTTACAAATATGGAGATTGTGCAGGGGAGAAACAGGAATTTTATGAAAGGAAATCTGGGAAAAGGCATCTGTAGTGGAACGGCTTTGCTTGATGATTTGGTGTCACAAAGTATGGCAAATTTGCTCATTTTTCGCGTTCAGGGGCTGGAGGCAATCGCCGCCTGCCCTTCCTGCGCTACGCCACTGTCGGTTTATTTTAAACGCAATATTTCACTTTAAGCATGGAAATACTAAGTCTACTTGCAGGGAATCTCCTGGCCTAAGTTTCGTTTCGTTTGGTTAATTTTTCACTTTCGTTAATTGCCCATTAACAATAATTACATCAGGAAAGTGTGGAAGATCTGAGAAAGCGAAGCTTTATACAAGAAGGACAAATGGGAAGAAATTAAGAAGAAAGAAGAACAAAAGAGTCAGAGAAAATAGGAGTAAAAATTTGAAAGCACATTCTCAGAATACACATAAATATTAAGAAAATTTATCAAGTGAGAATGTCTTCATATGTCTAACGAACGTTTTTAAAGAGGTTATTTCCTTAATATTGGGGTTGAATTTTTTTAGTAAAACTCCAGATTATCTAACCGATGTTTTATTCTTTTCTATACGAGAGTAATCAATATGAAATGATGATAGTTGTCTAGTAAAATAGTCATAGACAAAAGTGCTTGTTTTCCTAAAAGAAATTGTTAAAAAATTGATGGAAGGAAACCAAGAAAATTTTTAAAGACAAATGCACTAGGCTGTAAAGTGTATATATCGAAGAGAGGTAAAATTTGTAGACCAGTTAACAAAGGTGCAGTATGATCAAGATAACCAAAATCGGATATGTGGGGCATCAATTTTTATTGCAACAAAAATAACCTATAAAGGCATAATCTGGAGACAAAATTCATTAACTTCAAAATGTGCTCAAAAATTTTCTCTCTCAGAAGGTGAGAACTGCATCTCAATAGCCTATAGTGTTCAGATGATACAGATTTTTAAAGTAATGCAATTTGCTTGAGATTTGGTGCATCACGTGTAATCTGTGATGTAATCGTGGCACATTAATTTGACATTGCAGTCAATTTATTTATAATATTGATTCTGCTGCAGGCAATGTTAAGCAACATGGTTGGTTGTACTCTACATATGGTGAAGGGTAATGCTAGATCTGTAGGAAAAGATATTCAAACATTCCAACAGTACCGGTATCGAGTTTCAAGGACAAACAGGACATTCAATAATAAAGAAAAACAAAAGGAATTTGAGGCAATGTGCCCACATTACATAACTTCGAGATGCTTTGTTGAAAAGCAGAGGTATTTTTTAAGAAAAATACCCAATCTTTAAAATTAGATATCTTGAGTTAGGGAAATGGTATCGAGACAGGGTTTGAAGGACATGGTGTTGAAAATTTTGGCTTTTCTTACAACATTCGGGCGAAAGGCCACCAGAGTATGCCTATAACGATGTTTTCTACCGCAATGAGATTCAGTCCAAAATTTCCGTCGGCGTAATACCTGAAGGTAAGAAATTCCATGATTTCAAGAGTCAATTGAAACAGTAAATTTTTCGTAACAAGTGTCATGCAGTCGACTGTCACGTAAACATACCGCCCGCCGTGGTCGTGTAACACGTCCATTTGAATTATCATTTCATATTTATCCACGCGGGTACAGTCGCGGGGGACCTGACGGCTGTGCGACTGGTTAAGGTTAATAATTTCGTGACTTTAACAGCAAATATCTAGAGACCAATAAATTGAATAAAACGCGCCCTTAACTTCAAAATTTGACAGAAAATATTAAAAAATGTTGCACAACAAACTGAATCATGAGAGCTGATGAAAACGGCGTCATATGACATCGAGGCGAGGGAAATAATTGATCATTAGAGTTATGTCAAAGAAGCTGCCGGTCAGTCAGACGTCCCAAGTTTAAGTGAGGAAGTGTCGTAAGGTATAAAAGGAACGTAGGCCTACATTGTATTTAAATGTAGGTCAATACTTCCTCATGAAACGAATTAAATTCATGTTTGCTAGCTTAAAAGAAGGGAATAAGGTCATATCAACTTTTGACGTGTTAGATGGGTGCTTATTCTAAGCATTTTCGTGAAATGTACATTGAAATCCGATTTGTGGTTCTCAAGATATGAGCAAGTAAAGTTGTCACATTTTCAACAAACTGTGAATTTGAAGCAAGCACATATGATATCATATCCCCACATTCCATGGGCAGTCCTTTGTTTTTCTTTAAACTTTACAGCCTATTTTCTCCTAAACCCTCCCATATAGAGGCTTTGCAATTACGTCACAGAACCGCCATGCTGGAGGACATTCATGCCAAATACACGCGGCTCTGTGCCGAACGCACTGTACAGAGTGCATTGTCATATGCGCGGTGTGTACACATTCAACGAGCAAGCGCGTCCAGTGTGGTTTACTGCGTAGTTACATGTACTCCAACATGGCCGCCGGAGAGTATTATGACGTCATGTGAAAAGCCTTTATTACCAAAATGTGATTGCATAAGTGGCATGTAAACTTTTCGACTTTGAAATCCTCATGTGGAGGTCGGTCCTATTTCTATTAACCACAACAGTCTAAAAACAAAGGAAAAAGGCATTCATTGTCAATGTGAGGAAGCAATGTAATCGCACTGCCCTCAATTTGACTTTGGAATGCAAATCTAGTAACCTCATTTGCTGATATCTCTAGAAATACATATCCAGTTTGAAATGGGGAATTTCACCACACTGAGTAAATTTAGCTCTTCTTTCACATGTTTAAAATTAATTCTTTGCTAAAACTTCCCCTTTAACACGTATGGATATCGTTTAAAGGGCAAGTGCAGTCATCCCAAATTGAAGTAGTGCAGTAGACTGTCCAGTTTCATTATTGGCTATTGGGAGTCATGTGACATTTTTTTCATTCAAATGTGAAATTTGCTAGAAATAACCGTTTGGTATACCTTGAATATGCAATAGTTAAACCATAAAATGTAATGAAAGATACTTTGAAGAGAAATAAAATGAAAATTGTGCTATTTAGTTTTTTCTTCAAAATAAGTTTGGGGGGACTGCTCTTTACCTTTAAATGGGCTGTTTGAAAATATCCAATAGGCCTACGTAACTTATTGCTCTTCCATGAACTGCACGTAACCCTTGCCAGAGGTCCTCGGGACACAAACAGACTGAGATGGCAGGTTTGAAGTTAAAGAATGGAGTTGTGTTCCCTAAAACCGTTGTGATAGCATGGAAGTACTACCTCCGAGGTAATACTTCCATGATGATAGCAGGGTGTTGGATATCGTTACCCGGTGGCTGCAAGTCGACTACGCATTCTTTGACTTGTACATGTCAGTTAAGTACGGTATGAGATAATTACAAATTTAGCCTCCAGTAGCTAAAAGAAATGTACTAAGCAGAATGATGTATTGACAAGAGCGTTTACCTCGCTCCGACAATGAAAATTCGGAATTTTGTCACATGCTACACCAGATCAAGTAAGACCGCTTTCACACTTGATCTCAAGCAGGGGATCAGATCCGGATCTGATCCACCCCTCGAGATCAACTTTGTAGTGTGAAAGCTCTCGCACTCAGGATCAGATCCGGAGGCTTTGATCCACCCACCGGGGCAGATCAGATCTCGCGCGGGGGATCAAAAAACCGTGTGTGAAAGCTCGGAGGATCAAGGTGACCCGAGATCAACATGACCTATGACGTATACGTGAATACGTACAGTGTATGTACTCGACGTTGTTTACACTTTCAGACAACTACGAGGATAAGGCGGGTTCATTGCGTCACTTCCTGTTTGTTGATCGCTTGATCGGGGCTTGATTCACCGCGGGGGATCAAGTGTGAAAGCAAAACCTTTGATCTCGAGGGGAGGATCTGATCCGGATCTGATCCCCCCTCGAGATCAGCTCTCAAGTGTGAAAGCGGTCTAAGTGATCCTGGGATGAGCTTTAACTGCATCCGATTGTTGCTCATTTGCTTAAGGGCCCAGTTCTCTCACCCCATACAGTACCAATTCTCCTAATCTTCTTACTTAAGCCCCTCCCACAATTATCTGAAATTCATCCTCATCCAGTTACAATCTCAGTTTATTGCTTTAGGGTGAGTATAGAAAAGCTCAATGTGTATATCAAAATACTCTCAGTACAGTTTGTGATGAGTTTTGGTAAGTACTCTGCATTGTTTGAATTAGCTGTCCGTCAAAGAGCTGAGCCAATTGAGAATTTTGGTACACCCCTACCAAAATTGTAGTTTGGGGTGAGAGGATTGGCCCTTTAAACGTGGGGGTTACGAGACCATTTTTGATTCCTTGCCGAAGGCAGGCAAGGAATCTATGCGATGGTGATGTCGTGTGTGTGTATGTGTGTGTGTGTGTGTGTGTGTGTATGTGTGTGTGTGACGCCTGCTTGTAAACACGATATCTCAAGAAGGGTAACCCCCAGGGATCTCAAACTTGGCATGTAGATTGTCCACATTGAGTAGATGGTCCCTATTTTTTTTGGTAGAGATCAAATGTCATTTGGGGTCACCAGAGGTCAAAATGTAAATACCTTGGAAATTGCTTGTAAACACGATATCTCCAGAAGGAAAAATGTGAGCAATCTCATACTTACCATGTTGATTGTCCATATTGAGTAGATGGTCCCTATTGTTTTTGTTGGAGGTCAAAGGTCATTTGGGGTCATCAGAGGGAAAAAGGTCAAAACCTTGTAAACACTGTATCTCAAGAAGGGTAAATGTGAGGGATCTCATACATAGCAGGTGGATTACCCATATTAAGTAGATGATCCCTATTATTTTTGGTGGAGGTGAAAGGTCATTTGGGGTCATCAGAGATGAAAAGCTCAAAAACTTGTAAACACCATATGTCAAGAAAGGTAACTGCCAGGAATCTCATATTTTCTAAGTGGATTGTCCATATTGAGTAGATGACCCCTATTGTTTTTATTGGATGTCAAAGGTCATTTGGGGTCATCAGAGTTCAAAACATCTAAACCTTGCAAACACTACATCTCAAAAGAGTATATAACTGTTGAAGTTAATGTCCATGAAAGGTTAGGGTGAAAGGGTAAGAATAATTTGGCATGGGTAAATTAATAGGCATAGGGTATGTAATTTTTTGGAACAGTTTATTAACTTCACTATGTAAATTCTTTAGTGAGGTAATTTTGAAAATGTATTTGTAAAGTACTGAAGCAAACTCATAGGAAGAAGGTCTAAGGTGCACAAAGGCACATCACATGGTACAGTAGTTACTGTACAGTATGTTGATTCTGGCATGAAATTGTGCCCTGTTATTACATTAAGTTCCAAGTATTAATACATGAAAAAGTGGGCAGAGCAAAATATACAATCTTAAAAGGCAAAATCTGTTCATCAGGCTGGCCTACATGCTTCAATGCTCATGGGTATGCTGATTTTGCAGCCACAAGTAAATAGATTTTCATGAAACTGATGTGGAACATGTGAGTTTAAACAGTCTGTATAAGGGTCATTTAGGGACATAGTCTGAAAATATTAGAAGATGCTCTATGCACACTAAGTAGATGACTGATGTGGAGCTTCATAAGTATAAACTTTGAACAGAGAGTACTCTGTGTGATGCACAAGAATCTCATTTTTAACATACTTACATTGCTTTTTCAATAACCTTAAAGAAAACCTGAAGAAAACATTTAATTTAGTGGCAAAAAGTGTTAATATTTGACAAACCTTGTGCCTACTGTCCTCATGAGGACATGTGCATGCAAGTATGCATTAATTGGAAGTGGGAATTGATCAATTAGATATACCACAGTTAATTAGTTTTACAAAAAAGAACCTAATTTACACTGATCATTTGGTCTCAAATACCCTTCAGCCCACATGAACTGTCATTGCCTAATAGAGTGAATCAAATTGTGACTGACCCATTCTTTGCCATTTGGTCACAGTTATCTGGCCCAATTTTTCACAGTTGACTGCCAGTTGTCCCCACAGTGTCCTGAAGGATTACCTCATACAAACATACAGCTCAATTGACTTAAGCTTTTTACTGTATAAGTGGTGTTAATTGACTCTTATAAACCCTCTGAAGAAAGCTTATTTTTATCTCATTACATAACCATGACAGCCCAGTGTTTGTATATACTCCTATTTCCTGCCATTCCCTGCAGGCATTCAGTACTCTTTTTGTGGTCAAAATGTCAGACCTCCATGAAAGTCACACCTCTGCTAAATCCAGCATAAAATAACTGTCCACATTATCTTGTCTCATCTGACCACAAATAAAAGTTGTTTGCCTAGCCCTTGTCTGGAGATGGAGAAGTTCATGTACACTGATCAAGTTTCTATAAAACTGAAAGTCATCTAAGAAATACTGTAGATTGACACCCTTCAGAAATTAGTGTCCTTTACATAGAAGCTGGTGGAATTGAACAAATACTGTGTTTGTATAAGGAATTTTGTTGAACACAACTTTAAACATTGGTGTCTGTCTAGATTGGTGTTTCTGCGTTACAGTTTCAATACATGCTCTACAGTGATTATTTGTCACTTAGTTTCATTCTAGAATTTGTTTTAAATTTTTGATAGCATAAAATGTATCAGCATACTACTTGCCTCATCTCTGCATATATCTGGATAACCGCACCAAAAAAGTAATCCCTGTGTGAAGGATTATATAGTTATGTCAAAATCATCATTGAGTGGGAGTTCTTGTCTCACATTTCATTTTTATCCATGTCACTATCCCCCCCCCCCCCACAAAAAAAAAAAAAGGTGTACCATTAAGCTTAATGCATAGAACCATTGCTTCAAGATTACCCTTTATGACACTTTTCAAAAGTATTAAGATTTTATTTTGCATTGCTGCTGTCGTTTAAAAGTAGTTCAGGTAATAAGAGCAAGCATAATGTTGTATACTGTGTATCAAACAAGGAAAACTTGTACTGTATGTTATGCTGTACCTACAGTATAAGTAGACAAAAGGGGAATTAAAAGTCTTGTTAAATTATGGATAAACATGCTCCTTTAAATCAAAATTTTGGGTATTGAGGATAGCTCTCTATATAATGATGTCTCTATGATCCAAAAAGCTGATTGCATTGAGGTTAGTGTTACAACAAGCCCTTATCCTAACAGTCATCCATAAATTGGAACACACAGTAGAGACATCTCAACAGAAAGGTGTAACCTTGGCTATAAGTGATGGTCCTTTTGTATTTGTTTTTTGGTGTAATGCCCTTCACAATGCCTATGATATCCTTGAAAATTAACAAAAAATAGGAACCCTAATAATCCAGAAATTAACAAAATTTGTAATTTTCCTTAAATTGTCTTCTTGTAAGAACACCATATAACAGAGTACAAGTCAAGTGTCCTTTGTTTGATACACAGTAGATACTATTATGCTAGTTTTGATTACCTGAACTACAGTACTTTCTGAAAAACAAGCCTTACTGAGAGGGCTAAATAAGTGTAAGACACTACTGTATCTCCAGACAGGTAGGAAATGGTTAAAGCCATTGAGCTGTACGATTCAATGAGAAAACCCCTCAGGACACTGTGGCAGTCAAATGTGATGAATCAGGTATTAAAGATAACAGTGACCAGCAATTTTCACAGACTCTGGTGGGTCAGTTACAATTTGATTCATTCAATTAGGCAATCTCAGTTCAAGCATGCTCAGGGGTATTTGATCCAAATGATCAGTTATTAAGTTCTTTTTATAAAACTAATTACCAGTGGTGTATTTAATTATCTAGTTCCCACTTCCATGTCCTTATGAGGACAGTGGCACAAGGTTTGTCTGTAACTTTTAACAATCTTTGATACTAAATTTAATGTTATCTTCATATTTTCTTCAGGCTAACCCTGTGTTTTCCAGTCTGTGTTCTCACGTTCCCAGTGTTTTGTTGATTGGATAGTGTTACCATAGTAATGAGGCCAAATATTTCACATGCCGATTACAGCAAAATTTAAGAAAATACCTGTCATCAGTGCCATAAATACCTGTGACCTTGCTTGATTAAAACAAACTCGATGTTTAAAACTGCTTAACCCTGCGTTTTGAGGTGGATCGAAATTTAAACACCGACCCCGCGTTAACCCATGTTACTCGAGCATGAGGTAACACAGTGTTACCTCGAGCGCGGGGTATGTGAGAACACAGTATTTGATCCAGTGCTTGTAGGAGAGTGTGTCGATGAGGGCTTGTTTAAACACTATCCTCAATGCAGACTGTTCGAAACATATGGGCATTGGAACATAGAGACTTCAGAATGGAGAGTCCCCATTGACCAAACTTTTGATAAAAATGGTTTCAAAATACCGCTTTTTCAAGTAATGAGACAGTTTTCTGGCATATTAAAGCTGTGTGAGAAATTCCTCTTGTATGTGGAGATCAAAGGTTTGAGGTGACAATTAGATCAAACTTTGTAGACATAATATTTTTAGGGGGATAACTGTGAGGGATCTCATACCATTGAGGTAGTACTTCCATACTCATCCTATACTAAGCTTAATTTTGAATTGCTCATGTTGATAAGGTGATCACTATTGTTTTTAAGGGGTCAAAAGGCCATTTTGGGTCATATGAGGTCAAAAAGTTTTAACCTTACTAGTATTATATCTCAATTAAGTAGGATAATTGTATGGGATCTCATGCATGTCATGTTTGTTTCCATGTTTGCTATGATATATCATACGGCAAGGAATCACTAAGCCTGTTGGCTTTCTAGTCTAAAATTTTGAAATTTTTCACCACAAGGCAAATATTTCCTGCCTGCGACTGCTTAAACCTGTTTACAAAATCTTTGAAACCGCTCTTGAATTTTAATCTTTGAAACCGCTCTTGAATTTTTATCTTTTTATCTCGTTGACACTGTATAACACATCTGTGTTGGTATGTCCCTAATGCAGTCTAATTTACTAAAAATTCAAGTAAAACCGGCCTAGTCAACTACAGTGCTGTTTTCCATCTTTTTAAAGTCCATAAAATTCTAAATATTGGTTTAATGAAGCAAACGATGATCCCTAATTACAGTAATGCTCACACTTTGAAAAGATCGAAGTTTTGGCAGGCTTTTGTTGGCGCTGGAAATGAACAACTAAGAAGCGGAACTCTGGCATGGCTATGTGACACCAGATCATCACGTCACATTGGTCAACTTAAGTGCTGTATTCCTAAATTATCTCATTTTCACCTAATTCCAAATTTTCTCCAATACTGCCAATATAAGCTCTTGACCTCCAAGTATTTGTCTGGCAAGGGAGTTTGGAAATTTGTTAAATGACGTAGAAGAGCCTCGATCTGCAGTCGAAAGGTAACATTAGGTACCAAAGGGATCTAAGTCGAGCAATCTTGGATTTGCTAATAGGAAGGACAGATTTTGCGATAATTCCGCACATTTTCAGATTTTTTCTGCAATAGGAGGTCCGCATGTATTCTCTGGGAATGAAATTTGTATTCCAAATTTAGATATTTGGATTCCTAATTTCCCTCCTTTTTAACAAATTTTCGAATACTCTACACAGCTGGAGGATAGAGAGAATATGACATTGTCATGGGGTAATAATGACCATCCGTCTTTTAATTAGAGAGCAAGTGTGGAGTGAGTAGAGTAAATTTGCTCAATATGGTCGCAGTAAAAACGTCCCGATAGATGAACACTGTTTAACAAGGTGTTTCTTGATTGGCTGTTACCATTGTATTGTATCGATTGTATTCTTTGTTAGGGTTCGGGATTAGTGTAGGGATTATGATTATCGTTAACCAAGTAGGAAATTTGTTTAACAGTGCTCCAAATGTAGAGACAAACAACTAGCCGAGATTTAAAACAAATCGCTAAAAATTAATTTGCCAAGTTTAAGCCTGTTTTTCCTCATCTGGACACATTTCCACTCGTCTATTTACGCCGAAGCGGTAACGGTAGATTGAGGATTGGGGTGATTCTCCACATGAATTACGTCAGCAAATTATGAATATCACTTTGCGTTCGATTTTGGGAATGAGCAGGACCATAGCCAAGAATGTTAACTGGTGAATGTCCCAGGAAAATTTCTCGAGATAAAAACATCACAGAACGTATATAACTTAATTGCCGTAAAAAGTATCGAGGGTGTCTGAAACCATTCTCGCTTAGTCTGCTAGCCAAAAGCTTGTTGGCTGGTCGGTTTTTCGATCACGTCCTAAAATCCAAATAACTTTCATGTTGTGGTGATTTGTGTACGGTCAATTCTTTTGCAAGAAGCTGGAATAGAAATGCCTACGGGTAAGGAGGTATTACAACAGTCCCTTACAATTTTCCTTCTTTGTTGATCCAAATTTCGTTTTGGTTACTTCACAACTCTTTTATCCACTTATTCAATTAAGCTCGGCTTTAGTTGTTTAGAAATCTTGACAAATTTGCCTTTTGAATTTCTATGCTTCTGGATATAATACGATCGACCTTGACCATACAGGTTGTAACCGTGAATGTTTGAGCTTTCCTGTTGTATGAATGTTGTATTCCTTGGCGTATGAGTTCGGTTATTCTTTCAGTATGGCAACTATAAGAAAGGTTCTCATGCCTGCATGCGGTGTAAAGTATTTTGCCGGAAGCAAAATTATTACACCTCAACCAAGTATTTAATGGTTGAAAATGGTTCATGAAAAAAGGGCATTCACTAAATGTCTTTATAGATTTGTGGATATCTTTTCATCATTGATGCTATTATTTTTGAAGGTTTTATTTCACTTTGCTTGAAAAATAGTTCAACATAAACATTTTGAATTTATTATATTTGCGTATTCTTTAGAAGGGTCTTTGCACTTTGCAATAACACTCTCGTAGACGTTAAAGAATACAAAATTTGTAAACTTCTGTTTTGACAGGTACTGGTACTCTGGACCAGTTTCACTTTTCGAAATGTAACCTGGATATATATAATTTACTTTAGTCGAGTCCCAGTTTTTTTCTCAAATTCTCTCAAAGGGCTAACTGAAATTAGAAACGCTTGCTGAGAGTTTCAATGTTTACGTTTATGTTTATGAACTGAATTAAGATGCGATTTTTCAGGCGCTCTGCATTGTTAAGGTGTTAAATGCCTAGGAACATGCATAGCAACATATCAAGGACTAAAACCTAATTTTGTGTTGTGTAACGACCAGTGGCGTAGCTACTGGGGGGCAGGGGGCAAGTTGCCCCCCCCCCCGGAAAAATTTTTGGGGAAATTGGGTGAAAATGGGGAAATTTGATGAATCTTCTTATTATTACAAAAGTTTCACAAAAAATTCTCAAAATTTTTGTTAGAATAAGAAATTGTGAGACATTTCTTATACATAATTCGTATTTTCAAGCAGCAAATTAACTCAGATTTCGTCAGTGTCGCATGAACCGGCCCAATCCGCGTAGCAGATTGAATGATCTTTGTGTTTGTATACGCACGGGAGTTATGATCAGTGCATTTCAGTGCACAGGAAGCTGTTATTCAGGTGATACTTTTATGGCAAGCTAAATGTTCAATAATTCGAAAAACTGAGTTTTTCGCCGATAAACTCGGTTTTTCGATCGAAAAACCGAGTTTATCGCGAAAAACTCTGTTTATCGACCGAAAAACACAGTTTTTCGATAAACTCTGTTTATCGAGCGAAAAACACAGTTTTTCGATAAACACGGTTTTTCTATAAACTCTGTTTATCGACCAAAAAACTCTGTTTTTCGAAAAACTCTGTTTATCGACCGAAAAACACTGTTTTTCGAAAAACTCTGTTTATCGACCGAAAAACACAGTTTTTCGATAAACACGGTTTTTCGATAAACTCTGTTTATCGTCCGAAAAACTCTGTTTTTCGAAAAACTGTTTATCGACCGAAAAACACTGTTTTTCGAAAAACTCTGTTTATCGACCGAAAAACTGAGTTTTTCGATAAACACGGTTTTTCGATAAACTCTGTTTATCGACCGAAAAACACAGTTTTTCGATAAACTCTGTTTATCGATCGAAAAACACAGTTTTTCGATAAACTCTGTTTATCAACCACGTGTTTGAAAAACTCAGTTTATCAATCACGTGTTTCCCGCCAATATTTGGAACGCAAAAAGGGCAATTATTGTCGAAAACATCGGTTTCGTGATTTGTATCTATGATTGCTAAAGTAGTACCGGCAGCCTTTTTAGTTGTGACGATGGGTTTTAAAGTAGTAACACTGTGGCAGCGGAAAGTATCCATTTATTACCGTATTACCGCCTGCCCAGGGGCGTCCCAAGGATCGGGGAGTGGGGGTGCTGGAGATTTTTCCCGACTAATAGGGCTGAACTCTAGACAGGAATGACACGAATGCCTTTGTCAAGAAAGATCAGCTCATAAGCAGCGGCGTAGCCAGGACTTCTCTCCCGGGACGGTGGCATACAGTACGTTATGTGATCACTGGCCCGAGGAGGGGTGTAAGGGAAAGGACACCCCCTTTGAAAATTTTTTGACAAATTAGGTGTCCTTGTAAGCAATCTGGGGCTACATATGCTACCTTTTGAAGTAAAATTTGCGATCGAAATTTTACGTATTTTAATTACTAAAAGAAAATTAGACATCAGCGAGGGGGGACATGGCCTGGTGGTCCCCAAATGGGCTAATGCTCATAACCCTCGTTTGAAGGTAATCTTTAGCAAAAACAAAGTACACCATGAAAGTTTTAAAAATAACAGGTGGGCAAATGAAGCATAAAACGAAAAAAGAAACTCATCTGGAAACGCATTTTAACGCGTGGCACTCCGGTCAAGTTTACCTCAGAGTAACCGTTTTCCTTTGTCTGCTACAACAGTAAGGTTGACTTCGGCATGGAAGTAGCACTCCTGTTCAACTTCGACTTCTTTGTACATACCAAATTCTTTAATATTTGGAGTGAAGTCGGGGGGGGGGGGGGGGAGGATTTAGGGTCGTCGCAGTTTAGTAAGGTGAGTGTTAAGTAAGGTGGCAGTGTGCAGCTGTCGTCAACCCAAAAGCAACTCATCTTTTACTGAATTGGCCACTAAAGAAGCCTTTGCAAATCAGGCGACGGCCCAATGTGCTCGCCCTTTGTGTGACTAATAAACAGTAGATAACATTTTGAATACAGGCTACCCACCTCGGCAATGTGTTTGCGGGTATGGTTAAAGTGTACCTTATTCAAAAATTAAAACAGTATATATTTTAGAGACTTGAAAATAAATCCCATTCACACAACTCTCATCTTCATAGCTTATTCCATTGCTAACATTAGTAGGTTTTCCAGGGGCGTAGCCAGGATTTCAAAAGTTGTAGGCACGAAAATAATTATGAAATATTTGTACAGGCTCACGGAACGGAATAGATATTGGGGGGTGGGGGTCTGAGTGCCAGGAAGCTAAGCGGAGCTCCGCCATCGGTTGGCGCGCAGCGCAGAAGAAAACTTGTCGTTACAAGCCCTCCAGATGGCTGCATGTACCCAGCCTTGAAATATGGATCTCTTTTCTGCACTTGGCAAATATGCGGGGGGTTGTCTGAAGATAGCTTTAGCCTACTCACTTTTCTCATTGGGGTTCTGAGCCCCCAAACCTCAGGTTTCGTCATCACTGTATATGTATGCACAGTGCAACCCCGCTTTCAAGGACACTCATCTAGGAGGCCACCTTGTAAAGTCCCCCAAACAAAAACGTAATGTTAAGTTGATTCACTTATCAGGACAACCCCGCTTAATTGGCAGAACACTTTATCAGGCCCCTTGGGTGTCCTTTAAAGCGGGGTTCTGTATGTCACTATATCAATGTGTCTTAATCAGTCACATGGTGAAGCACGATGGATCCCCCTCCCTTAGACCCCTCTCACTGATGCCAATTTTATTCTTTAGTTCCTAAAAATACGTAAATATTTTAACACAAATTATACTTCAAAATGTATAATAAATAGCACCAGATAGGACACCTTATTTTTCAGAAATTTTCAAAGCCCCTCCCCTTATACCCTCCCCCGGGTCGGTGATCGCACAATGTACTGCATGGCCCCCTAGACCCCTCCGAAACTTCGGGACCAACCTTTTGCGTTCGGCATTCTTTCGACAAGCAAAGCGTCGGTTCTGGTCAGCCTAGGGTTGCTGGATCTTTAACGAGAGCTACAGTGGCGTACACAGGGGAGTGGGCCATGTTCCCCCTCACGGATGCCAATTTTTTCTGTAGTTCCTAACAATACGTAAATATTTTAACACAATATTTACTTCAAACTGTACCATATGTAGCACCAGATTGCATACAAGGACACCTAATTTTTCCAAACTTTTCAAGGGGAGGGGGACAGCCCCTCTCCTTTGACCCCTCCCCGGACCGGCTATCACGCAACATACTGCATGGCCCTCCCCCTTCAGAGAAATCCTGGGTATGGCACTGCTTGCCATAGTATGTATGGCGCATGGAACTGTTATCGTGCAGACACTTTTAGCTGACGGTAAAACATGAAACAGAGTGTCCATGGACGCAGACAAACTGGGCAGATGGTAATAATAATCCGCTGCCAGAGGGTTACTACTTCAAACCCCATCTTCACTACCAAAAGCTGCCGTTACTACTTAAGAAGGCATAGATACAAATCACCCCGTAACAGCTGTCGACAATATTTGCCCTTTTTGCGTTCCATACACTGACGGGAAGCACGTAATTGATAAACGTAGTTTATCAAACACGTGATTGATAAACTGAGTTTATCGTAAGACCGTGTTTATCGAAAAACTGTGTTTTTCGGTCGATAAACACTGTTTATCGAAAAACTCTGTTTTTCGGTCGATAAACAGAGTTTTTCGAAAAACAGAGTTTTTCGGTCGATAAACTGAGTTTATCGAAAAACCGGGTTTATCGAAAAACTGTGTTTTTCGCTCGATAAACACTGTTTATCGAAAAACTCTGTTTTTCGGTCGATAAACAGAGTTTTTCGAAAAACAGAGTTTTTCGGTCGATAAACTGAGTTTATCGAAAAACCGTGTTTATCGAAAAACTGTGTTTTTCGCTCGATAAACACTGTTTATCGAAAAACTGTGTTTTTCGGTCGATAAACAGAGTTTTTCGAAAAACAGAGTTTTTCGCTCGATAAACTGAGTTTATCGAAAAACCGTGTTTATCGAAAAACTGTGTTTTTCGCCTGATAAACAAAGTTTATCGAAAAACTGTGTTTTTCGGTCGATAAACAGAGTTTAAACTCAGTTTTTCGATCGAAAAACCGAGTTTATCGGCGAAAAACTCAGTTTATCGAATTATTACACATTTAGCTTGCCATATACTTTGGGAATTCAGTAAAAGGATGTGAAAACTGACAAGTCACTACCGTAGACCCCCGAGGTTGTTATGTTCTTCTAAAAGCTAGCAGTAGCTGTACGATTTTACTCTGTGTACATAACGATGGATGGGGCTGAAACAGTCCATGGCCAACGATAAACTTAAATTTAATCTAGAAATTAGAATTAACGGGATCCGTTGGCATACTTAGATTTTGTTACTTAGCCTAATCCTTAGAGGCTTACAAGCTACTTCGGGAAAATAGCTTTCTGCTCACTTTGAGTGTAACAATAAATGGATAATGAGTACCTTGTAGCCTTCTACACTTAATAGACTGCTTTTCTCACAGGATATCCTGTGTAATCGAGCCACTATTAGGCCTCCTTAGTGGCGTGCGAAGGGGAGACCACTGGGCCATGCCCCCCTTACAGATGCCCCTTTTTCTTTGTTCTAGTACGTAGTCTAACTTTATTAACACAGATTTTACTTAAAAAGATAGCATATGTTGCACCAGATTGTTTATAAGGACACCCAATTTTTCAAAAATTTTCAAAGGGGAAGGATTGTCCCTGCAAGGTCTTTCAGTGATGCCATTTTTTTTTAAATTCCTACAAATAGACCTAGGCAAATTCTGTCAAGTTCCAATTTTAACTTAAAAAGGTAGACTCTGTTTCCCACTGGTGGCATCGATAAAAAAGACTACATGTTTAGATTCTCTTTACAAGCATAAATGCGCTATTTTGACCATCTGAGGGGTCTGATTTTTCGAAATTTTCTCTACGCTCCGCGCCAACCAATGGTGGCGCTCCGCTTAGATAATCTTTATGACAAAATAACATTTTGTGGCCAAGAAAAACCACAAATACCGATCAATGCTTTTTTATTTTGACTCATAATAGTGTGCAAATTTAATGACAAGTTTTTCTTCGTAAGGCAGCATAAATGGCATAAAGAAATGCATGCCAAGACAGAAAAGTTTCGGTTTTATCCTAATGAACCACCACGCTTCAACTTTTAACACTGTTCCTGTCAAAGTCGAATATCTTGCACCATTTTGCACGCAGGCTCCTTGAAAACGTCAAAAAATTTCCGGACACCCCTCCCCTTAGACCATACTGCATGCCCCTCCCCCTTCAGAGAAATCCTGCGTACGCCACTGCGTTAGTACATACAAATAAACCAGATATTGTTTACCAAAATAATATACTTTGTTATTTCCGATTGCTCAATTTTATACTTTAAGATTAAAATGCAGGTTATATTACAAAATGACATTGTAATGTTGTTATACTTGTAAGTTTGCATATTTTATATGAAATACATACAAATTGACCGGGAAAAGTTTGGGGGAAATTTTATACCTTTGCCCCCCCCCCCCGGAAAAAATCCTAGCTACGCCACTGGTAACGTCTGGGCATGCAAGCGTCCCCTTCCAAAGGTAGATTCCCGAAGCCAAAACGGGGAGATGCGCACTGTTTAACTGGCTAACGATAGCCCTAATCCCTTACCTAATCCCTAACCCTTCCAAAGGACACAATCTATACAATACAATGGCAACAGCCAATCAAGAAACACCTTGTTAAACAGTGCGCATCTGCTCGCCAAAACACCTCTTCCTGGCAAAATGCTGCATGTCAACAAAATTTGAAAAATATTGAAACAAGGTTTCGATCTAAAGTTATACATTGTCATTTAAGTGTTAGCAAGTTATGGAAAGGTTAGGTTACTTATAAATATAACATAGGCTAGGAAGTAACATTTCTGGAGTATCGGAGGGGCAACTCCCTGATCAGAAAATGTTTTTACTGATAAACTTACCTTCGTACACTGCGTTCCAACTTTTCGGGGCGTTCTGTTTAGTTCACATGTATAGTTTCTTTTAAGTCAAACTAAAAGTATTCTGATTTCAGACGTTTTGAAAATATGTAAATCATTATGGCAGTATGATTTTCATCGAAGAATCTACCCTCATTCAGTAAAAGCAAGAAAAATATTGCTCAATCGGCCTTCGTACTGTTGTAGTGGATAATATGCATATCACAAGTTTCCCCAAGAGAGGAAACACTTTTACGAGGGACCTGAATGACCATACCGACCCATTTCTCACAACTCTGCTCTTGTTTTATTACTTGTGCAGGTAACATCGTCGACACATCAGGGGAAGAATGAATACAGTCTGCTTATGACGAAGAATGCTTGGACGGTGAACAGTAAATGATCATCGAAATGTTTCCTATTTGCGGACGACTCTCACTCGACCATGATGTACCGGCAGATTTCGCACTGCCACAGGTAAGCGACTACAAATCAGGAAAATCAATCAGATTGCTTCGTGAGCCATAAATGATTTACTTGACCTTGCTGTTGGCTTTCGGCACGTCCTTAGAAGACGAGTGACTTCGAAGATTAAGTACGTTACGGATAATCGTGAAGCAATATTTTAATAATCCAGTTGTTGTTATTATCTTAACGATACCGTATGTCTTCGAAGCTTTTCGTTTAGTTCATTTTAAGCCTCAGGCGTTTCCCAGACCAGCATTCTTCAGATTTGGTTCTGCTGTTTTATCTTTTCACAGCTGTTTGCACGAATATGGAATGTATATTATGAAATTTGTTCGTAAGGCATTATTAAAATGACCTATAAGCTGATTCACGTCCCCTATGGAAGTAATATACTTTCTTCTTTTTTAAATCGTGATCCAGTCACTTATTGAACGCGTTCTTTTGTTCAAAAGAATATACTTGTAATGGTTTGACACAAGTTGCGGAGTAGCAAAGAAATATGACTGCACGAAAATCAAAACTGGGTCAACTTTGCTTCGTTACGATTGACACAATATAAGTGGGTTACCGATGATTGAAGTAGGTGTGCCTTCATATGTAAAACAAGATTTAGATAATTCTTTGTCAATAAATCTGTTCAATCTGTGTCATAAGACAGAGATCATTTATACATGAAACCTAATAATGTTATGTACGCTATGTCGATCAAATGGAAGTCAACATCCCCCTTTTTTGAAGTTGTTTAATTATCAGACAGGGATTGCTTTGAATAGGAACAGAGCCAGAAATAGGTTGCAGAAATGAATGACTTTTGGCCGCTACTACGCGACTTAGCACGACGCACATTGACTCAACCTTCGTGTCGTTAATAGTCTCCAATAAACTCCAGTAGTGTCCAGTAGTCGCTAATAGTGTTCATGGGTCCACGTTGGCAGTTTTTAGACCAGTTCTAAATCATATCGCCTTCCGTCAGGAGAAAGGAACATGTTGGTGTCTTTTCAGAAGTGTGTAACAGTCGTAAGGCTGGAGCAGTTTGACCAATCAGGTTTCATACATCATGCAACCTTGTCAAAAAGAGCTAGCCAGTCGGGCAGTGTTAGACAATTGGTCATTGATTAAGTATGGATGTTGTTCCAACCTAAGGGAAGGGAACATTAACCTGAGTTTTGCCACTGGAACCTTGTGTAAAGCCCGTGTAGCTCACGTCTACCATAGGTTTAGTTTACTAATCAAATATGTCACTGCCCAACCACGACCTTTCTATCAGGGGTCCGCAAAACGCTATAAAGACCCAGAAAAGGAACTTTTCATCGTTTACAAGACCAAATTGTTCGTTTTAGTACAAATCACATATATATCCAGCTTTCTATCAAACATGTCAGACCACTTGAGCATCCACGTGACCGACACATTTGCGAATCAATTCTCAGAATGTCAACTCCCATCGGTTGGAAGTAGATGCATAGGACCAGGTTTGTGTTAAATTGCCTAATAGACAAAAATATCATTTACGACGTTACTGTCGTCGAGTTTGAACATCACACTTCTCAATGAGTATATTTAATGACATATGGGTTGTCGAAAAATCATTTCAGAATGTAGTGTCATTTAAGACAAAAGTTCGGCTTGCAGAATCAAACGGCTTCGTGGCCATAAGCAAATTACATGTAGGTTACGGATCAATCCAGTTTCAAGAAACTGTGTAATAGTTTAAGAATTAAAAGGCTCAATGAATGCCACCCAAAGACAAATGTAGGGTTGAGTGTGAAAATCTTAGGGCATCCCACCAGATGCAAGGTTCACGAGACAGAATTTTGCGAGGCAAAAATGAGAAACACTTCGCGAAACGGTAAATGAAAAAAGTTTGCAAGACCGAAAATAAGAAAAATAAAATGTATCCCTTCATTGTTCTGGGTCTTGACTGAGGTTTGAGGTTTCATTCTTACCAAATTGTCTTATTTTCGGATAAACCTTCTGTCCCGTGGGCTGGAAGTTTGAAACCATAAATTTTGACTGCCGGAATCTACACGAAGCTGTAGAGTTGACTTGCCAAACGGCAACTCTTCAGGCTACAAATCATAAAGATAGGCAACCAGTCCTTGCCTGGCAAGGTCTCAAAGGAGAGACTGGGGCAACTGTGTGAGTCAAATAGTTCAATGTTTCTCTTTGAGAGATGCTTGTTGTCGTGGAGTAATTTTTATCTGGAGCAGGCATTGTAGACTTTCAAGATGGATGTTTGTTGTCAATTTTGTCCATCCGTCAAACCACCAGAGTCTTTTCCAGACTGATCTAGTAGTAACAAAACACAAAGATCAGTTCAGTATCTCTATACGAGATGTTGTCGGTTGTCGATCAAACGCCGCAGACTGCAGGTGTTTCCACCCTCACTCAAAATCCATATATGGGCTATATATGGAAATTTATATCTGGTCCAGATATGGAATTTGTACCTGACTTTAACAAAAACTGGGCAGGTATAGTTTCATATAGCATAAAGGAAAATATGGCTCATATAAAATTTGATATGGCTCAAATAATATATGGGACAGATATGGTGCAAATATGTCCCATATAGGGATACACATTCAGGCCATATCTGTCTGCACCAAAATTTTAGTGCACTAACTTTGTGTAAAGAGTATAAGAAGCCTTGATGAGCCAGTATAATATTACTTTTTCTAAAGTCCTCCCGACCCTCTGGAAAAAAGGACCGTTCGGCGAAACCAAACTTGAAAATGCTTCCCGAAGAAGCTATACGTCCACTTAAGGACAACACTTGACCAACCTCAAGGCCTTCAGACCATTTACATTATTGGTCCGTCATGCATGGCTCCATTCTAGACTGGATAAAAAGAACAGATACTACACATGATCTTAGCCAAAAGGCCGAGAAGGCTTTTTTCGACTCTCTGGCAAAGAGCCAGGGGCGAAAACCAGACAATACTCCCGAAGGAGTTCTGCTCCCAAAAGGAGCTATGTCCCCGAGGGACAACTCAACTCAACATGACTTTCGACGAAACCTTAAATCCAAAAGGCCGAGAAGGTTCTTTTTAAAACGTACATAGAAACAGGCACGTTGCAACAAACAGATAACTCAGACCGGCAACCGACAAAAATACAAACGCTTACCTTGAACCATCCACACACAAAACGCGGAACACAAAGGTCTGTGACAACGGAAAGGACGCACCAAGCCACCCCAACACCCAAACAACCCGCCAAGTCACCCACAACCGCCTTCAACACCAACCCCACACCAACCCCCAAGACAACAAAAACCAAGAACATCCCACACCACCCTTCAAGGCCACCCACAGCCGGAGGCAACACCACGCCCGAAGGCAACACGATGCCCGAAGGCTACAACACGCCCGAAGGCAACAAAACGCCCGAAGCCAACAACACGTAAAAATCATGGGTAAATATACAGGTACACCTTGCCCAAGGGTGCCCCGGAGGCAGTTGTGGCAAAGGGTAACCGCATTATTCCCACGTTTACACAAACTCCACAACCGGATGCAGTTTAACGTCCTACCCAGGCCGAGAAGGTTACGCTTTTTTCAAAAGTCCCCCGACTCTCTGGCAAAGAGCCGGGGGCGAAAACCAAACAATACTCCAGAAGGAGTTCTGCTCCCAAAAGGAGCTAAGTCCCCAAGGGACAACTCAACTCAACACGACCAACTGAACGACCTGACGTGCAGAGTCTCGTTCTAGACTGGCTGAATAGAACGGCCTCCGCCAGCTACCATTTTCTTGATCTTTGATATAGCTGTGCTAGCTCTCCGGCAAAGAGAGAAAATAACATAAAAAACTTTGCTCACAAATCTGGACAAACATTTCATCAAGTTAATTCTAGCTTGATATGGCCAACTAAAACTATATTTACATATCTGGACTGGCATTTCATCAAGTTAAATCTGGCTTGTTATGGCCATATTAAACCTTATTTCCATATCTGGACTGGCATTTCATCCAGTTATATCTCGCTTGATATTACCATTTTAAACTATATTTACATATCTGGATTGTCATTTCATCAAGTTAAATCTGGCTTGATATGGCCATATAAAACATCATTTGCATATCTGGACTGACATTTCACCAAGTTGTATTATATTGCTTGATATGACCATATCAAACTTCATTTCCATATCTAGACTGCCGTTCCACCAAGTTATATTATCTGTCTTGATATGACCATATAAAACTTGCATATCTGGAAAGGTAATTCACCAAGTCATTATATCTGGCTTAATATGGCCATGTAAAACTATATTTACATAGGCTATCTGGACTGGCATTTCATCAAGTTAGATCTGGCTTGTTATGGCCATATTAAACTTTATTTCCATATCTGGACTGGCATTTCGCTTGATATGGCCATGTAAAACTTGATATGATGTATCATCTATATAGGGTTTACATCTGGCTTCATAAGGCCATATAAAACTTTATAACAGCCAGATATTTCCACTTATAATCCAGATATAAATTTTGAGTAAGGGCACACAACTGAAGTAGGTACAGATCAAAGATTTATTGTATCCCTACACTAGCTAGCCTACAGATTGTCGGTTTATTATATACTTTCATGCCCTCTCGGATGACGTTTATGACTCCTTTGCCTATATTGTCTGCCCCAGTATATGAACGTGGGGCCGACATGCTCGACACTTTCTATTAAAGGCATGTTCTGGTGGCTTTTTGCCTTTGTCTTGTAAGAAAAACAAAAATATTCCACACCATGCCCTTCAAACCCTATCACAATACCATTTTCCTAACTCAAGATATCTCACTTTAAAGATGGGTTATTTCTGTTAAAAAATACCTCTGCTCTTCAACAAAGCCACAGAAAATTATGTAATGTGGGCACATTGCTTCAAATTCCTTTTGTTTTTCTTTATAATTTAACACCCTGTTTGTCCTTGAAATTTGATACTGCTGGAATGTTTGAATATCTTTTCCTGTAGATCTAGCATTACCCTTCAACATATGTAGAGCGCAACCAACAATGTTCCTTGATATTGTCTGCAGCAGCATCATAATTATAAATAAATTGAATGCAACGTCAAATTAATGTGCCACAATGACATCACAGATTTCCCATGATGCATCAAATCTCAAGAAAAATTTGCAGTATTTTTAAAATTTGTATCTTCCAAATGCTATAAGCTATTGAAATGCAGTTTTCACCTTTTGAAAGAGAAAATTTTTCTGCTTATTTTGAAGTTAACGAATTTTGTCTCCAGAACATGCCTTTAAGATAATGTGCGATCTTACAGTAGGCCTTATTGAGGAAGTTTACACCCTAAAATCAAAAGAGTGAACTAAGTCACTCTTTGATCGAGTGAAAAGTGTAAATTCATTCCATTAGAGTGATAATACACTCCAAGAGGAGCGAAGTTCCCTCCAAAAAGAGTGAGGTTCACTCCAAAAAGAGTGAAATTCCCTTAAAACTAGCGAAGTTTCACTCTTGATGGAGTGCCCACAGTGATCGCTCTTAAAAAAAGAGCGATCATTGCAGGCACTCGTGGAAGAGTGAATTTTCCCTCTTCCTCTAGTGAATTTCACTCCGTTGGAGGGAACTTCACTCTTTTTGGAGGGAACTTCATTCCTCTTGGAGGGAATTATCACTCTAATGGAGTGAATTTACACTTTTCACTCGATCAAAGAGTGATTAAGTTAAAGGCATATTTTCATCATCCCAAACAGTTCCAATTCTCCCAACCTACTTACTTCTAGCCCCTCCCACATTTATCTAAAACTCATCTTTATCCAGACACAATCCTAGTTTATTGCTTCATGGCTTGTCCCAGTGGCCATACAAGTCCATAATGTGTAATCAAGACACTCTCAGTGACCATGCTGTTTAATTTAGCTATGATGCATTGTTTGAATGTGATGCCAATCAAACAGCTGTACCAATTGAGAGTTTTGATATATGTATACTGAAACTGTAGTTTGGAGTGACGAATGACTGCCTTTAACTCTTTTGATTTTAGAGTGTAGAGATCAACCAGTTCGAGTGTCCTACAAGCCACACACAGTTTTATAATTATATGCTGTCGACCATGCTGTCGACCAAATGTCTCAGCTGACCCAAGGAAGTATGATTAGTAACACTTCCCCTGATAGCAAAATTTGGTCGGCCCGATGGTGGTCCGCTGTATGCAGCTCCGCCGGCCCGCCGGCGGATTGTCCGGTGGCACGGCCAGCGGTCCGCCGATGGCAGCGATGCTGATTGGTTAAACAAATGTATGACGTCATGGAAGTCGGGATTCAGCTGGCGGACCTCCATCGGCCCGCTGTCGGCCATTTTGCCACCGGCGGACCGCCGACTTTTGCTAACAGGGTCCCTGGTTTACCAGTCTCTTCAAGACATACATTACATTGCAAAGTACCTTCTTTACGAAACAAAACTTAGCCTCCTCTATGTAATCAATGGTATATCTTGGAGTATCTGGAGTATTAGGTACTGAGAAGTTACGTAGATCAAATAGCTTGTTGTTTCTCAGACGTAACTTGTCGGTTGATCAAACAATGTGGTGTTTCCAAGAGACGAAGGTGGGAAGCAGATCGCTGCAGACAAAAGTAATGTGTTGATCAAACAGCTCAGTGTCACTTAAAGATAGATGTATCACTTAGAGATAAAACCTACCAAGAATCTCAACGCTCAACGCTAGCTCTGTGGAATACATTGACGAGGCGTTGAAATGTGTTAGTAGCTCCATGCATGGTTGTAACATTGGCCTGTTATGCTGAGGCGTATGTAGCATACTGAACTTCAAACGGTAATCTATCAATGACACAGCTCAGTCTCACATAAAGTCGAGTTTTTCGCTGACTCAGCAAACAGCTACATTAAATCACTCTGTTGGATAATTCTTAACGAAACTGAGATTCAATGCTGCTCTGTGTTTGTGAAATTTTGAACATGTGGACCTTTGTATTCTTTACAGCAACCTGATATTTATTGTTTCAGCAAATTTCGCTTTTCTATGAGACTAGTGTAAGTCTGTCTTCGAAACAGTTCAGTGTCACCTAAACAGCTTCCTTTTAGTCTAGTCTAATAATCTAGTGTCCAAATTGCGCTTTATCTTAGATGATTGTATTTGCTAGTTAGATGGAGTTTTACGGCCCAGTTCCCAATTTTCCAGTTGTGGCTCACTGGCTTGTTTACCCTACTCCATTGCTTATGAGGAGCATCACGCACAACGGCAGTAGGTTCAATTTTTCTGAGGGTCTTGCAACTCCCTGGTATGACTCGACCTGGGAATATAACACGGGCCTTCAGCGTGAGAGGCGGATGCTCCCACCGTTAAGCTTTATCTTAGAGCTAGGTAGTAGTGGTCCTTTTTTCTCACAATTTCATGCGATTAATATATTGAAGATCATAACCGGTCTTTCCTTTCAATAAAGCTCGGACATGAACTGCCAACCTTGCAGAATTTCTTCAATATGACTCCCCAGGCAGTAAAGATTCTCCGTATAAGTATTGAACTTACTGCTGTTTCCTCCGCCTTCACTACAAAACACCCATGTATTAGTATATCACCAAGATATGACACGGTATCCATTCACCGAGTTACAGTTTATAATCGAAGCACTCACAAATTTCCTTTTATTTCTCTTCCAAACTTCTTTTATGATGTTTTAGAAGTAAATACTATATGTTCACGGTAATCTAACAAGTTGATCGTGGTGAATTTTACAATTTAGTAAGAATAGGTATTGTCACATGATTCTCAAGAGCCAATCACAATATGGGTTTATCTACTACACTGACTCAAATTAAGGTGAGCCTAACTAATTGGGAACTGTTAAACAACTGACTGTTCTAAAAGTTTGGATTCTTAGATAACTAGACTGGACATATAATTTGTCAATCGATGTGGAGAAACGAGTTCCAATTAAAACATGCATGTATGCAGTGTGTAACAGTACACTTCTTATAGCCATTTAACAGTTCTAACGGTAGCCTATTTCATAGGCTGGCGTTAGGGCGTAGCCTATGTCTACTACGAGAAAAAAACCTCATTGATCGAAATAACAGTTTCAATAACTGTAAATCGACAAAATACTTTGCAAATTATTTTAAATGAGATTGTGAAACTAATATTTTTAAAGCTGGCCCATCAAATGGTAATAATTTTGTTTTCATGAAGTGTGAATTTTGGAATTACGCCACCACCCCGCTCCTCTAACTAGTCTTTCCGTAACCAAATGCCCATGCATAATCCTCACAGGTATATGAAACGTGTAGCCATAATTGATACATCGATAAGTAACCGTTCCACGTCCGTGAGCAATCCATCCATCACTTTTATAATAAGTCCAGCTAATGCATGAAGTTATTAATTATGATATCAAATGGCATTTCCAGGTTACCCTCGTCCGTTATAGACGAATCCGATTAGCGCTTGTTTTTAGTGACTGTAGGCCGCCATTAGTGGGGTCCACCAGCCTAAAACCGTCTTTATTTATTTTCTACATGAATTTCAAACCCTCATATTTAGTGAACTCGGGGAATATAAGATACAAATTAGTGTAAAATCATCCATGATAGGGGTAAGCAAGGAAATCGAAAGATTTAAGGGCGATGGACCCCAGTTATGGCCGACTAAAATCAGACCATCACTTGTTTTCCGGATTCGTGCATATTTCTTGAACGACAGAAAATCAGCACAACCATTTGTACAGTGGCACGATGTCAACATAATATTTGAAATTATATATGATTGAATAATATTTAAGAATTTTTTTCCAGATCATTTCAGGGACGTTTTATTGACTACCCCTTCCAGGTAGCAAACGTACATGGGACTCATACTGGTAAAATTATGTGAGGCCATCCAAATTTTGCGTCCGAGATTCATGTATCCGTCCAAAATCCATGTGTAAAAGGTAATATAGTCATGGGGACATCTTGTAGTTGAATCATATTTGAGCCATTGAGATGAAAAGCGAGCTCGCCTACGACCAAAATATGGGCAAAAATGAGATACATGCACTACACTATAATTTCAGGGTCGAAGCAAATTCGTCAACCACTTACGTTTCAATTATTGTTCTCTACTGCCCTCTAAAGAGATCCTGAAATCTATCTCGAGCCAACATTAGCATGTAATCTTCCAACTAGAATACCTCCTTTTCCAAAAATATGGCTTTTGTGAGAAAGCCTACTTTACTTCGAAGCGGCTCATTTTTACTTCATTACAATTCCCCACATTGCCCTAGAGCTTCCACATATGAGAATAATTGAAGGTCACGTGGGTCTCCTCTCCCTGCAACATATTTGTTCCGTTGGAAGCTATCTTGCCTTTTGCGTAGCGTACCTGGTTTTTGGACTTGAGCAGTGCAATGATAGGGCTAAATATTAGTTGCTTGGACCCAAAGTACTCTGGCAGTTTATCCTCTTCTAAAATGCTTGTGTTTTCTCTTTAAAGTTTGACATGTTCCTATTTGGTTTCTCAAAAGGGGATACCTGTGTAGTCGTGCAGATTAACTTAGCAAAACTAATGTAGGATCGGGCATTTTAGTGTTGGCGTATACTTTGGTCAGTTGACTTCCTTAACGTTGGTATTGGTATACTCCTAATTTTTGAAGAACTACACAGAACTATTGTTCATTATCTGAAGCCAAAACCGTGTTTCATGGAAATTTGTTTTGATGACTCAGTTCAGGAGAGATAATTTTTAACGTGGATGACTGTGTCTCTTACTTTTACTTCTACAAAAAAAAAAAATACCATTGATTGGTATAAATAGGAGCCGAAAGTATTTTATCTGTTTCACAATGTCATATTAAAGTGACTCACTGGCACTGAGTTGGTTCATGAAATTCAACAAATTTTCCAAACCTATTAAGTTTTCTTTACAAACCAATGACAAATGGTCAAACTTAGACAATCCCCATACCCTACATACAAATAACTGTTTTATGAGTGAGGAATTAACGGTTCAAGTCCGTTTTCAAAAATTCGCGATCAGACACTTTTTCAAATTATGTACAAATCCGTTACAAGTCAGGACACTAGAAAATTCAAAATTTAACTTTTCTGTGACCTTTGGACGTAAAACTGTGGTAGTGACCCTTTGAGACTCTCATTAAGTTATCGATATCAACTCAATGAGCCTCTTTAAGCAATTTTTTAACTAGGTTTTTATTGTATAGGCCTATTTGAAATTTAATTTGAAAAAAATGTTACCTCCTTTGAAATGTAGGTAACCGTTATAGAGCGTTAAGTGACGTAATAGGTATCTTACTCAGTACAATAGTTTCTAGGGAGATAAAGAACACATAGAAGCCTTGAAAAGGTTTATATACAGAAGAAGGGTACATGCATTAGTCTTTTGGGGGAGTTACATAAAATTTTACGGCTCAATTTATAACCGATTGAAAAATCGGTGCAGTCTTTTCCCAGTTGGGGCTCACTGGCTTGTTTTCCCTTCTCCATTGCTTTTTCTGATCACCAAGCACAATATGACAGGAGATTTCATTTTTAAAGTCTTCGGTATGACCCTGCCAGGAGTCGAATTCCGGAAATATGACAGACCTTCCGTCTACAAATCGGATGCTCTAACCGAGTGCTTCTCAACCAGGGTCCAAGTGCACCCCCACCGGGTGAATTCTAAATGCTCGGGGTGAAATTTGGAAAATTGGGGAATTGAGGGGGGGGGGGGAACTATACACAAAGGGGGAAATTTTGTGAATAGGGGAAAATTTGCATGAATTGGGTTTTCATACTCAGAATTGAAAATTCATAGCTTCATCTGACCGGCAGCCATCAGTCAGAATATAGCCCGTATAACTGTACATAGTTGGTGTTTCGAGAGATATTCTAAACATCGGCTCTCTAGTTGTATGCTTAGCCTATGTGTAAATCTGTGGCCTGTGTTCTTTAAATATAAGTTTGAAACAAGACCCAACTAGCATGTTCTAGTTTTTAGTTTTAGAAATTTGATGTTTTATAGTACTAGGGGTGAATGGTGGAAAAAATTTTCCCAAGTGGGGAAGTGGAGCATAAAGGTTGAGAAGCACTGCTCTAACCTGTTTATTATGCAGTGGGTCTAGCCGTTCTTTAGTAATTCCTTTAGGAAACGCTTCACAATTCAGTTTTGATTTCTTTTTCCCCCCTACAGTGGGATTTCGTTCCTCTTCCAATCTTCCTTATCGTTCGAGTGGTAGAAGCCGCAGTTACGTTTGCAGGGGCGCTATACGGGATCATCATTTCCGCACAACATGGCATTGGTTTTGGTCAGTTAGTCTATCTCACCATATGGACATATTACGCTGTAACAGTGTTCCATATCACATCGGCAGTATGTTCTTTTATAGGATGCATACAACGGCGGAAAGTCCGCTCCTTGGGTAAATTTCCACTTCTTCTTCACCTAACCATTTTACAGTTTGTCATAAAATCGATAATTGAATACACTTATTCTATATCTTAATGTATTCCTGCAGCGCTCGTCAAAGCTACTGTTTTAGACCCCTATACTGGAAATGCCTGACATTGAGTGCTTCAACTGTTCCAACGTCATCCTTTGCCAAGCGCTAAAACATCACGTACGCTTCATATCCCAGATTTCAGTAATTATGTTAGCTGCATGTGTTTGTCGAACAATTTAAAATAATTCTATCTATTTCTCTCTGTTATTGCTACCTCCTTTTATTTTGTAAAAGTTCTTGAACATTTACTTCTTGTCATGGGACAACCTTCATGGCGTCCCTTTATTACGAATTCAATTTTTTTCAATCTTGAATTATACTTGACCCAGCCGCAAGGGACAGATTGTTGATCTGTGGTGAGAGAGTTCGTTACGGTAAATATATTTTTTCGTGAGCCTGCGTGGCTTACCTAACCAATTTGTTACTGTGTGTGCCGGCAGCTTTAGGGTGGAGGCGAACTGAGCATGCTTTTATTAGACTCTTTCGCACGGGAGTGCAAGACTTGTTCCCTAAGTTGCTAAATGATATCCTTCCTCCAAAATTAAAATGGTCACAACTTTGGTGGCACGGTATGTGAACATTTTTATTAACAGACGTTTTAGTGCAAATTCGGAGTTTTAAACAATGCCTTCCATTCAAACTGCTAAGTCACCATACGACAAAATGGACCTAGTAAACATGTTGAACAACACTGACAGCATAATACCAGTTACTCTGCGTCACATTACAGAGGATTATTGGCTGTCGCCACTATATTACATCTGTCATACACATCTGAGACGGTTCAGTACAAATCAGTTGTATTTTGATTATAACATATTAAAAATCAAGGATATCCACGGGTCTCGCATGGGTGTAATCGTTTTTAAATATTGTAATGATATGCTACCGAAGGTATTATTTAATGTAATAAAGCCACCAAATGTAGCCCAGTTCCCAATGCAGACCCGCCACAATTGCCTCTTTTCAGTAACCAACCACAAAACTTTACACGGCAAATTAGTTCTCCAAAATTATTGTTATAATGTTTGGCACAAACTTTCCCCTAGTGTTAGATCATGCCCTTCACTCCATTCTTTTCAAAGGAATTTGAAATCTTTCCTTATAAGTAGTTACCATTAGCAAATATTTAGTTATTAGTCTCAAATCTCTTCACTTTGTCAAGTTTTTTTTCTCTCTCTCTTTTCTTTTTGTCATCATTTTGTCTATGTTTGTATGGTCACTAGCCTTGATAAACTGTATTGTTTTTCTAGTGTCCATCATATGTACTTTGTTTTTAGTATTTGTTAAATTATACATCTGTTGATGATTGTTGTACATATGAGAAATAAATTGAATTGAATTGAATTGAATACGGCTGACATGAAAACATATGCAAGAACTCAGTGAGTCTAGTCTAGTGGCAATCCGGTAGGATATCACGTTAGTCAAAATATATGTTAGAATTATTTTTTACTTTTTATAAGTTCGTTCTATAGCAGCGCAGTAATTAAATACGTTCCATTTACTGTTAGAGTTAAAAAGAACTTTTTTCGTTTGAAGGCAGGCAATTATTCTCACCCCAGACGGTAATTTTTGGAGTGGTACACAGAAATTCTCAATTGGAACAGAGCTTTGTTTGACGACAAATTCAAAAGCTTTTGTAGCTCACATTACGCAGCATGTTACCGAGAGTGCTTTGATTACACAAAGGGGTCCTGTATAATAAGAGCTAGGTGGGACAACCCTGTTGTGCTTCAAAAGCATGCTAAAAGATACAGCTTTTCATGTTATGTATATAGCACTTGTTTGGCATTTGCTAACCTAACCTGGAAAATTAAAGCGGCTCATTGAGTTGGTTCATGAAATTCAACAAATTTTCCAAACCTGTTAAGTATTCTTCACAAACCAATGACAAATGATCAAACTCAGACAATCCCCATACCCTACATACAAATAACTGTTTTATGAGTGAGTAATTAACGGTTCAAGGCAGTTTTCAAAAATTCGTGACCAGACACTTTTTCAAGTTATGTACAAAACCGTTACAAGTCAGGACACTAGAAAATTCAAAACGTTTTCTGTGACTTTTGGACTTGAAACTTGACTTGATGTGCTAACTTTAGGCATTGCAATATGGTAGTGACCTTTTGAGACTCTCATTAAGTTATCGATATCAACTCAATGAGCCTCTTTAAGTTAAATTAACATATTTTTTTGCATCGTTCTGCACTTTTTGACGGTTTGAAGCATGTATTCGGAAAACAGAAAAGATATAATTGTCCTAAATCGGTGGGTCAGTTCACACTGAAGCAATAAACTGTTGATGAGAACGAGTTTTAGACAGTTGTGGGAGGGGTTTATTAAAGTGTACCTCAAGTCAAAAAATCCAAAATATATATTAGAGAGGCTACATAAAAAATGGATGTCAAGAGTGCAACTCCCATGTTCATAGGACATGCCTGGGCTGAAATATAACATGTTGAAGTTCATTCACTTAAAACAAATTTGTCTATTGAGCAATAATTTGTGTCTTTCTTGTTGTACAACTCACAATACCTGTTTTGTTTCCTTTTAAAATGAATAATGTTTTCATGACCTTGAACACTACCTGCTTGCTTGCATGGCAGGTTGCACAGAGATGGCTTAATTAATTACATCACCACATGGTTCTATCACACTTTGGTACAAGGTGCAGTAACTTTCAGAAAAACAAGGAAATACAAGGATTGTAATTTGAGTAGTACAACAATGACATCACAAATTATTGAGCAATGTACCATTTTAAGTTGAGTGAATTAACTTCAATATTTTATATCTCAGCTCAAGAATGTCCAATGAAGATTTGAGTTGGACTAGTAGGATTTATTTTTCATTCTCGTAAATATATATTTTTGATTTTTTTTGACATAGGTACACTTTAAGTAAGTAGGTTTTTTTTTATTAAACTGTTTGGCGTGAGAGGATTAGGCCTTTAAGGTAATGAATGAATGGGTTCGGGGTAGCGCAAGGGAAACCAGAAGACTGGTAACACGTGCCTCCGTCTTTTCTGAAAATGGAAAAATTCTCCTTTTGAAAATAAATGTAGAATGTGCATTGACATCCATTTCAAATTCCAAACACTGTACCCGCCTGCTGCCGGCATTTTCAAATCTGACTAATTAATTGTTGGTTCTCATCTGGGGTTAGCACTTCGTTGTTTGAAAAGGCCAATTGGCCATATTGACTTCTTTAGGCCTTGCCGTTTGTTTTCTACTAAAATATATCGAAGGTATCTTTTTGCTTGTTTCTTTACAGACAACCATGACCCCAACGAGAACAAAGACCGAGCCGTCCAAGGCCTATCCGATGATCTTGATTCATCTCCAGAAATTATCATACCTCATTGGCTTGTCCGAATTACGTGGTTTATGTTTGATGTTGCGTTGTCATGGAGTCCCGTGGTAGCAATCGTTTATTGGTCAGCACTCCACGGTCTATTAGATCTGGATACCGTAGGGAAACGTTATTATAATATTCAGGTACATGCTGTACCCGGTATTACGATTATTTTGGAGCTAATATTATCTGCCGTTCCAGTGCGCATGTCCCACTTTCTTTACCCATACCTCGTCGGAATCGTGTATTTAATTTTTAACGCCATTTATTGTCTTTCAGGGGCGCTTGACCCCATTACGGGTGATAACAAGATTTACCCCTTCCTGGACTGGAACGGAAATCCAGCAATGTGCCTTGTATTCGGCCTTGTGATCTCGGCCGTTTTGATTGTGACATATTTTGTGCTTTACCTCATATATGTAGGCAAATTAAAACTATCAGAAAAAATTGGATCAAATCAGAGAACTACAAGAGCAACACGAAGGAGGACAACAGCGCCCTCTTCATCGGCTGTTGATGAAGTGTGATCAATAAAAGCGAATATACAAAGTTGACTAACTCAAAAGTGGCCAAAGATTAAACAGTACCTTGTGATATACGAAGCTGTTCTTCCAATTTCCAGAAAGGATTTCATCGCCAAAAGATGGTGCACTTTCATCATTTTCCGTGAAAGATGAGACTGTGGATATTAATGCCTGAAGCACTTCAGACACACCCTAACTTCTTTCTACCAATCAGCTGGTACTACACGATTGACGCTTCAGTCAACAAGGAGTCCTCGACAATCAAATACGTTACATCTTTATCTGAATATAACATGGTTCACGTCTTGCAACACTGTTTAATGGTTTCAGATGTACGGAAAAAGGATTAACCGTCTGTAGTCCAGTAAACCATTAAATGTTTCAACTGAATGTACCAACCTAAAACATGTCATGTAAGAATACAATTGCGTGTGCCACGATATTCATGTTGTGTATGGCCAAACCAGGAGGTGTATAGAGTGCCTTTACGTAACGTCACAATTGGTAAGCCACGCCCACAGCCCCGGAAAAACCAACAGTGTTTCAATGCAAAAGTCACACGAAGGTTTTTAGCTGCTTATCAGCTCAGCGAACTACAGCATTTTCCCTCTCAAAATGGGCGGGGCTTGTGACGTAAATGAAAGCATTCTATAACAGGCCTTTCTGGCTTGCCAAATCGCCTATTTTAACATGACGACCATCTTGTTCTTACCGTTTAAAGTGACATTACAAGAGGTTTAAAACCTATTCTTAAATTGAAAATTAAATTGGTAGGGTACTTCAGAAGAAGCTGACAAGTATGATCTTAAAGGACGTATATATAGACATCTCGAGGCATCTCAGCCCCGTATGTCGACCATGCCTGACCGCTTTTATCTGCAAGTGACCACGGAGTTACGTTACGAAAATTTATGTGCGTAAACCATACATTGCTCTCGGATGAAAGCCACATTCTTCAAACATGGGACGGAACTTTCCGAATGCTTACCGTCACATGTCGCACCGTTTGTTCTGTTCTTTTACACTTAAGACACCATCTTTCCCATTCTGAAGAAATTGTACACCATGGACAATTATACTTCTGTTCTTACATATCGCCACCCATATTCATCCAAACGTAGCATTATTTACGGTTTTTAAGTGTAAGGAAAAGTACATGTTAAAGGGGAAATGCAGTCAACATAACTTGAAGTTATGAAGTAGTTCCACGGACTGACGGACTTATATACATGGACAGAGCGTGTAACGTGTACGTCCTATCTGTAGATTGTCCCAACTGACTGGGACAAAAAGGGCGCACCAAGATGGCCGCCTTCAAGCTATAAATCGTCTGATGTGACGACGACTCCGTTATACTTTAAACAAAAGTTAAACTTGAATGGGAAACAATATCATATTCCTACAATACGTGAGGTGATTTTGACCTTACCTTGCATTATTTCGAAAATATTTCAACTTACTTGCAAAATCATAGCAGACAGACATCTAGGTGCTCTTTTAGCACACGTACGGTAGCGACAATGTACCGTGCAGTATGCTCTGCCCATGTATAGGAACTCCGTGGGTAGTTCTGTTTCGCGGTTACCCCTTGAGAGTCATGTGGCACTCACTATCTTCTCTCAAAATATGAAATTTACAATAATGAACTGCTTGGCTTACCTATGAATATTATATAATACTGAAGTCCTGGAATGTTATGAAAGATACTTTGGAGAAAAGCAAAGAAAAAATGCAAGATTTGGCTGTTACTTCAAAGTAAGTTTAAGGCGACTGCGCTTGCCATTTATGAGGGCAAGAGAAGTGACCTCAAAATTATTTTGAAACCACAGATAATTATTGCTAACTTTATTTTTCCTCATTTCTTATCCAAGTACCTTTCATTACATTTTAGGACTTAAACCCCAGGTAAAATAACGGGTAAATCCTCCTAAATTTCTCACCTAAATGAAAATAATTTGAAGGCCATTCATAATGAAACAGGGTGACTAATACACTAATTGAAATTGGGATAACCGCATTTCCCCTTAAAAGTACATGATTATTTGCAATATATGACGTCATAATCCAAAGCTGGAATGAAAACAAACAGGAAAGCACACGAACGAACAAACAAACAAACAAAAAGACAAAAAATATCCGACGTTGTCTGAGGTTTCAACAAATCAGTGTCTTTATACGTGCACAGTTTAGGCGTCACAACACATCAAAGTTGTCTTCGTTTTAACATGGAGCCTAAGTGCTATATGGCAGTTAATTCTATAAAAGTTAAGTCGTGACTGATTAAATAACCATATCATACTTACTGAACTAAGACTATGTAAACAAAATTACGAAAGATTGAAGCGGGTCTCCTGACATAAATTCTAAACATGACAAGATTGAGATGACGTTATTCCCCAGGCTACTACCCTAGAATGAGTTAGTTGGTCAATTTACCAGTTTTTGTTTTTAGATCGAGTTAAGGGCCCAATTCTCAGCTAATTGGTTCAAGTCGAGCCAGCCACGGTTTTTCCAGTTGTGGCGCACTGCTTGTTTTCCTTATTCCATTGTATTTATGTCGAGCACCAAGCACAACGGCAATAAGTTCCGTATTTTAAGTCTTAGGTATGCGATACTACTTTATGCCACCCTGCACAAATTTACATTTGTTACAATAATGCAGTTTTCCAGATCGACAATGTAAGATTCCGATAAAATCTACCCGGTTTGATTTTTTTCTCGTCAAATGTTAAAAAAAATGTTAGACTACGTTATTTTAGTTTTTTGGCTGTAATTCCAAATATTTATCTCAAGAAATCTACTCAGAACTATTAAAGAAGCTCATTGAGTTGATATCGATAACTTACTGAAAGTGGTTGAGGGTGCCAACACATAAAAATCCTTAAAATAAGCTTGATTAGCCAAGTTTCGTATCCAATAGTTACGGAAAAATTGAAAATTTTGAATTTTGTGGTGTCTTGACTAGTAACGACACTGTGCATAATTTGAAAAAGTGTCTGGTCATGAAATTTTAAAACAGCCGTCTGTATGTATGAAAATTGGGATTGCCTGAATTTGATCACCTGCTTTTGAAACAAAAAATTGTGGAATTTCATTAACTAGTCAATGGCCACTTGAAGAGGTTGTTTCAAATACACAATAGTTTTATGTATTCATCTCGTTTCGCAAACGGGGACTTTAAACGGACGTCATAGTCTTGGGCGTCTCTCTATTTTGTCATCCAGGCGCCTACTGAACAATGTTTGTTATTGGGGTGTTGTCGTGCCCGAGCAGCGGTAACACGTCTACTGTGCATGATCAGTAGGAGTAACTGCTTGTTTTTTCTTGAATATGCAATACTGAAGTCCTGCAATAACCTATTATGAAAGATACTTTGGAAAGAAATTAAGAAGAACATTGTTAGATTTAACTGTTCCTTTAAAAGAAGTTTGGGCGACTATTTTTGGAGGTCATGCACTCAACCGTCGTCTCAGGGCGTTTCGATTTGCGTACTCGGTGGTAGTAAATTTAACTTTGAGGAAAAAAATGCTGTGCCTTGACTCTCAAGAGCCAATTTTGAAACAAGACAGTCTACTATCAAGTTGGGTTACACTGCATTTCCCCTTCAATAAATAAAGCATCGTTGTCGGTTAAATTGCAAGACTTCTGTGTGTGACAATAATGAATATTCAGTGTGATGGTATCAATATTTTTTAAAACTGAAAGGTAAGATAATCTGTTCAACGACGCGAAGGGGACAGATAAATCTTTCAGCGAATGAAATTATTCGAAATGCCTCTAGAATGGGGAGCATACATTTATTTGTTTATATAACTCCTAATATTCTAAACAGACTTTTGTTGTAGCCTATGTACCACGGTAATTGCTGACGTCACTACCGTGGGGTAATCAGTGCAAATTCATGGTTTAGTGTCAGCATAGTTAATATATTTAATATGTACTATCCTGGTTGGGAAAATTCACGTGAACCTATACGCACACCTGTACAAGTCCGAGTAGGTATGTTGCAAACTGGAATATGCCATATTATCATATGTGTTAGCCTGTGTAGACTTAACGAAACGAATAGTCAGCGTTCGTCGCAGAGGAATTCATGTCATAAGAGGGAGGAACGTGTTTCAAAAAAAGACAAGGCTGGAAAAACCGTATTCTGAGTTATACCCTGTTACAGTATATGTACCTTAAGTAGGAATTAGCTCAGTGCTGTTTAGATACTGCTTTGTGCTGGCATGTTACGTTACGTTACGTAGTAATGACGAGACTACACTGTATAACTGTATACTATTACTAGCTAGCTGTACTGTTTGTACGGTCAGTTCGCACCTTAGGACGTGTACTGTGTCTGTCGTTTTTCAATGTGCTGGACTGCTTTATTTCTTTTAATCGCGACACTAGTAACAACACCATGTGCAAATTGTACCCCCCCCCCCCCCCGCCTCTGGTGGGTCACAAGCAACGTGTTTTAAAACTTTAAAAGCCTTTTCGACTGCCTTCGACATGATGAGAACTGTAGTGTACATTGTATAATACAGAACCGACCATTGCTGTTGTGGCGTGATGTACACTCTCACAGTCACGTGACCAGTAAATATGCGGATTCCAACATACTGCCTACACAGGCTGAGTTTCCCAACCAGGGATAGTATAATACATATGGTGTCATGTAGCGCGTGGCACGTGACCACAAATCCGCCAGTCTTGATGTAAAAGAAATTAATTACGTGTTTTACACCGATTCAACTCAAGGTAGTTGTAAATTATGAAATATTCATTGCAAACAGATAAGTGTACAAAATGAATGTTGCTGTAGACACTGTACATTGTTTTAAATTAACTGATTTTACGATTTTTTATACATTTTACAATAGTTTATGTGAATGAAAAGTTCATAACAAGCCAAAGAGATAAAATATTCTTGCATTGCAAACTAGTAATTGTGAAAATTTATGCAAGGACTCAGAAGCCATAGAACATGCAAGGCGGACAGCCAAGAATTACGAAGAGGGAAGCGAAAGAGGAAGCGGGGTTGTGCTGGCTATGTATATTTCCACATACCACAATATATACACTATTATGTAACAATAATTACTGAAAAAGCTCAAAAGTTTGTAATAGCAGATCCCCTTGTCGAGGAACCCTTGGTTTGTGAGGGGGTTGGTCGTGATTCTATCATATCTTGAACAGACTATTTTAGACTAGTAGTCTAACGAATAATGACAGTTGAACAAATTGGGATCTTTTATTCGAAAAGTCTCCTTAGAAGCATGGAAGCACACAAGTAGCTGTGGGGCAAAAAGATACATTCTCCTACGCCCCACCTTCCCCCTCCCCTCGAAAGAAATAAAAGGTCTTCCACTGAGGGATAAAAATATTACCCCAATAAACCACCCGACAGAAATAAAACGTCTTTCACTGAGGGATAAAAATATTAGCCCAATAAACCATCCAAAATAATACTGTCATCGACAAAAAACTGGCAGCATTGTGAATCTCGGCTCAAAATCAATCACAGCTCAGCTATGTTGACCCCTACATAGGTCGGAGAATCTCCAACATCCCCTCTCACGTTCGATATTCTGGCTATGGGTCTGTATGGAAATGCTTACATGAGCTACCTGTGAGGAAGTACTGCTTCCATCGGAGGTACTTTCATACCTAGTTCTTTCAAACTTTGTCCATGGCGGAAGTTCAAGTCTCGTGATATATGCTGCGCTTTAAACAATTTGGATGTAGTTTGATAAATCACCAAGGCCGCATATCGAACAGTCTTGCCATTCCCCGATGAATGTCCAGCTATATTCGAAAGAGATTATCACAATACCCCTAGGTGCATATGCCCTCGAAATACTGAAACTTTTTGCTGTAAATAACCGAGAGAGGCGTGACCTTATAATTCAGTCTGACGAAATCTAAACAATTGGAAGGAAAGGTGTACTTGCCAGTAGTCACACCGTGTTATATTTCTGATCTGACCACGTCACGTCACGCTGACCATTTTACAAATTTGGAAAACATCAAGATCTCTAGTTCCACATTGTTAAATGTGCAAAATAGATTGTGGTGTTCCTTAACGGTGTTAAAGAGACGATAAGTGTACAGGACCCTGGTCGAGGTCAAAATTTCAGAAATCTTAAGTTGTCCGGCATCGACTTAATACATATTGTACGCCCCTCCCCCTCCCCCCCACTTGAAGCCATTTCGCTCCTTCTTTAAGGCCTCGTCCGTCTACGGGTTGCATGCTTAAGTGCTTGTTTTGTTGTCGGTAACGACTAGCGGACTAATTAGTCCTCTCCTTAAGCCTGTAGGCTGTTAAGGTCAGGTACATGCTAGTTGCAGATTATTTCGAACTACGGTTGAACACTGCTTTCGACACGGCGAGAATCGAGGTCTTCATGCGAGAATCCAGAAATTCCGAAAGGAAGGGGAAGGGGGCTGAATTTTCCAAACACTATTTAAGAAGAGCGTTACCATTAGTTGGAACGGTTGGAAGAAAAATTGAAAAATCACAACCCCTCAGACATTCGGAAATGAGGTTTCCACATGCTTGTACTGTATGAGTAGAATCAGTGCAGTTTATTCTTTTTGAGAAATTTTGCAACACTACGTATACTTGATTCGAATTCCAAAGTATGCTGTTGACCTTATTGCTATTTCTAATGTATACTTACCTAGAAAGAGCAAATTGAACAATTTAGCTGAGTGGGAGACAGTGGCGGCACTACGATGGGAAAGAGAGGGCATTTGTCCTTGTCCCCATTTGCCCCTCCCCTAAATCAGTTAGGAGTTGGGTTAACCAAAAACCTAAATAATATACCTCTCAAGGTATAGCGTATAAATAATACACCTCTCAAGGGACTTAATTATTCATTACATGCTTGAACCTCAGAGTTTCCGGGGTTCGCCCCTGGACCCCAACTCCCAGGAACAATCGCTGGGACTCGGTTTTGGGCTCCGCCCGAAAATGTTTAGCCAACAATATCCTTTGCTCTCAGTTTCCCCCCCCCCCCCCCCCCCCTAATTTTGACATGTGCCGCCACTGGAGTAAGATTGCTCAGCTTAGTTTCCCGAGAAAGTCAGTCTGTTAGTAGACTGTAATATAACATTATTTTCATACCAAACATGACGAAGACAAATAATTCTCTGGCCAACAAATGACCCGAGTCCATATCACCGATGGGGTAAAATAAAGCATGAAATTACCATGGGAGATATTTTTCAAGGTTTGTCGTTGTGATATTACAAGAGTCAAGATAAAAAAGTGTCGCTTCTTTGGGGAACAGAAGTTTATTGTAGCCTAAACTTTTCTGGGAAAATCTTTAATTCGTTGCGGCAGAACGGATAGTTTCATTCCCCCAAAACCTTTTCCCCAATTCCCTAAACAACCATTAAATATCAGTGAACAGGTGTTTCAGTATCACAGTATATCCTAGTATGACGTTACTTTTCACAATAAACGTGAACTAGCCCACACACGAATGTCGGACTTGGTCAAGATTATACACTTTCTCTCCCAAATGTTATGAAAGTGGGGGCGCTTGACAATAATATCGTGAACCCGATGTTTCAGTTTCTTCGACTATGGGCCGAAGCATGAAAAATACTTTAAAATTGATTTAAGTAATGAAGTCTATATTTTGCATGGAGTGTGCATTGTTTTCAAAAAATATTTGTTCCCAGTCAAAGTTGCACATTGGCGATGGTTACGTTAGGTAAGATGGAATTTAACGGCCCAGTTTCTAACCAACCGACTTAAGTCGGGCGGGTCACACGAACTCACGGTCTTTTTTCCAGTTGTGGCTCACTGGTTTGTTTACCATCTCCATTTTCTATACTGAGCACCAAGCACAATGGCAGTGGATTCCCCTTTTAAAGTCTTTATCACATTGGTGGTAAACAAGACAAAATAAAGGTCGAGTTTTCCATCCATCACCATGTTCAAAGGCTCCTACCACAAAAAGCCTGAAGTTGATCTAAAGCCTACTTTTGATTGCACCCGTACTTAAAAACAGCTTTTCGGTCATTGGCGGACAACCTGTGTAAAAATATCAGTCTCAACAAGTTGCCCGAAACAGAAACAGAGAGCGGTGCAACTGAACAGGGTCGCATATATTCAGCTCCAATCCACAGAATTGAAAGCCTAGAACTAGCTTCGCGCTAAATGACAATGATATGTTTTTGAGGCTAATCGAAGAAAAACAACCTGATACTAACGTTACACACAAGTGGTTGACCTACAAAATCGGACTTACGTACGCCTCTTTCGCTCAGTCCTGTACATGCCGACTACCTATGTACAGTTCCAGTGTCTCTTGAAACTAATTTTTCTTTCGTACAAGGATGCACCAATCATTTTTCCTTTGAATAGCTCCCAAATATTTTTTCACTATGTTTTGTGTATCTTCTGACAAGAGATGAGGCTTTTAATTGTCCCAGTTTGTCTCACCACACTCTTTCTCTTTTCATGCACAACGAAAGTTTAGGCTATCTCTTTTGGATTAAGCGCAAACCTCCAATTCTCCTCACAGTGTAGAGTAAGCTAGACCCAAGTTTTTAATTTTCTGCTCTGATCACCCAAACGAAATAGCGCCACTAGTTCGATACATGTTAGGGGACGCTCTTTTCAAATTCTTTTTGAGCCCTGAGCCGTATATGGCTCTGAATGCATCCCGACCACATACAGCCCGCTCTAAGCAGGCTATTATTTTAATTTTATTAGCTGAAAGTGCACAACTTGAATTCAATTCCGATATAGGCTAACCACTAATATGCAGTATGTGAACACTCGCTTATGCAGGTGGGATCCATGGGCAAAGCCTTGGTGGGGTCCAGGGAATGAAGTTCTCGAAAGCCGGTTAAGCATATATCTTGGTGAAAATTAAGTCTCAGGAAAGGTATGTTATGTGTCGTTTGGCCCAACTTCCATCTGTTCGAACTTGGGAGAGAGGAAGCGGAAATCTGAGGGGAAAACGCCCCTCGTGCCCCTCCTTGGCTCTGTCACTGCCATCGAGTTTGTTCATCCGTTTAGCAAGATGGCTATCACAAGACATGTTAAAGAGGGCATGACACGGCCAAAGTAAGTTTCTCGCTAAATGTTCTTTGGGTACACCTTGACATAAATTGAATGTTTTCCCTACTAAATTATGTCCATAAATACCGAAATACGACGTTGTGAATTCCCTGTTACATGCTAGGCTCAGCCCATTTGAAATCCGAAAGCGAAAAAACGCATGTGAGCGCGTCTCGAGATGATGACGTCATTTGAGGCATGGTTAGTAACACTGTACCAGAGAGCTCACAATCATCGAATCATGTGACTGGTAACGTGTGTTAGCGAGTACATTATTGCAAACACCTGTTCTGCGATAGCAGCTCATACAGTAAAGACGCGCTCGAAATGGGGACGCACTTGTTGTGGACTGTCCATACATGTTCATAGGTGTTCCGAACCGCGTCTTTCTTGCAAAAAAACAGAATTGTTTTAGGCGCGCATATGCACGCGAACATAATTGGCCAATGATTTGCTCCGAATCCTCACCGTGGTCCGCGCCTTTCGCTCTGTATGTTGGACGAGTAGGCTATTGTGATGCAATCGTTTTCACGAAGTTGCTAAGATAAGATTGAACTTTACTGAGCGTTACATTAGTTCCACAGTAGATGCACGTTCTTAAATAGGGCGGGGTTTGCGCTGCAAATTGCGTCATAAAAGTCAGGTGACCTGTTGCGACATTTTTCGAAATTGGATTTTGAACGTTTTCCTTCAAATATCATTTATGCCGAATTGAGGAGGTTTTAAATGGGGTGTGAGATAATATTTGTACAATACTGTATCGAATCTTGCAATACACAAAAGTTTTTGCGGTCGTGTCATGCCCACTTTAGGCAATAAAACGCTTCATTTGAGTCCACCTTGTAAACATGTACAAATTCAATACATATTCAGCTTTTAAACGGTACATGTTTAGCAATAAAACTTTTAAGAACAAAATGTCAAGAATTAGACACGTGTGTCTAGCATCAAACATGTATACAAAGTCGAGGGCAAAAAGTATAGGAAATCAATGCAGCTAGGTTATCGTGCATAAGAAGTTTGACTTACTCTAATTTATCAACAGATTTTCTTGTACTAATGTACTAGTTAGCTTCTACAAACAGACTGAAGGACGAACGATGGTTTTCCTTTCCCAATGGTTCAAGTCGAACCGGCCACGGACTTTTTCAGAGTTGCACTGCTGTACTAGATTAGTGATTAGAGTCACCAGTTTTCAAAATTTTAAGTGACTCGAGTCGAGTCGTTGACTCGAACTCGAGTCACTGTACTATTTCAATGGGGATATTACTCCTGAATTCTATTGAGTCACTATCATTTTGAGAGGAAGTGACTGGAGTCGTGACTTGTTACAACACTGGTCTTTTTATCTCATCGCTCCGTGAGGAGTATAGTCACTTTGCCTATGGGGCCATATATGGCAATGCCAGCTTGAATTGCAATTGTTACCATGGTAACGGTAAATTTTACCAATTTACTAGGCTCAAGATCTAACCCATGGTGAGGTACCTCGGGGTGACTGAAGGTCCAGGGCTGAGAGAGGGGTCAAAACGTGTCCGTGTGTGTGTGTGTGTGTCCAATTTTGTTTTCCTAATATCTTGTAAAGGGCTGGACCGATTTTCTTCAAACTTGGTAGGATGATACCTTAGGTTAAACAACTGTATTTTAATACACAACCAGCAGTGAAGGTCAAAGATTACAGGTCACAGGTAAAATTAAGTGAAATCACCTTTTCTGCTATATTTCCAAAACGAAACGTCCCCCTGACACGAAACTTCACACATATGATGATTGCATCCAGACCTACTAAAATATGTGATTGCCATAGCAACAGAGGTCAAAGGTCAAGTGGTAGAGTGGAACAAAAAATTTTCAAGTGATTTCTTGTTCGTAAAACAACCTTTTTGTCTTTTAAACTCCTCCTAGTGGGCTGCACCGATTCTTTTCAAAATTGGTAGGTTAGTACCCCAGGGTAGGAACCTATGTCCCCCAGACCCTCGGAAGTAAAGGTCAGAGGTCAAAGGTCACATTTTGCAAAAGACCACTGTTTTTACTTTTTTGTACTAAAACTTCAAAAGAAAGCATTCATTTTACATGAAACTTCACAAGTATAATAGGGTAGACTGGTTCTACCAAAATATGAAGTTTCCATGGCAATCAAGGTCAAAGGTCACGTGACAGGGGTTCAAATACTTTTTGTATTTACTATAATTCTTAACGGAAGCATCCCACAAATCTGAAAGTTTAAGTGTTTTAGCCTAGGCATAACAAGTTGTACCGATATGTGTGGTTGTCATGGCAACCAAGTACATAGGTCACGTTACAGATGGTCAACTTACTGAAGGATCTGTGCTTTCCTGTATCCTATACTTTTTACAGTTCTATAACCAACTTGTGCACATGTTAGCGATGAGATATGCAACTCCGTGGATTGCCCTCTTGTTCCAGTTGTGGCTCATTGGCTTGTTTTACCTTCTCCACTTCTTATGCTGAGCACCAAGCACAATGGCAACTAGAAAATGTGGTTACGTACCGTAACCACAGTGGACATGACCATGTACCGGTCTCTGGTTGCCTATGTGGGGTGAGGATGGACTGCCTGTTTAATCCGACAACAGTGACATAGAATTGGTATGTGGACTGGGGTGGGGGGTAAATATTTTTCAAAATCCAACATCCTGTCAAACCCTGGATCCTTTCCAGGACCGGAATCATCTATCAGCAATCCACCCACGAAAGCGAACGCACATGTACACACACACACAACCAAACATACACACACTCTCACATTGACAAGACTTTACACTCCAAGTGACTGTTCTGGAACCCCATTTCGAAAATTCTCGTTTTAGAAACGTAAGACCAGAAAAATGTGGGCTTTTAACTTGCCCTTGAAAATTCTGGGGAGAACTCGCCCACATTGGATCCGTCATTGGTCCAGATCTTGAGGAGAGCAAAACGTTTTGGAAGTTTTGATGGATGGATCATGGGCATGCCAGGTACTAAGTAGGTTAGGTGCACATTATATATATATGGTAGGCTATGCATGTAATGGAGATCTTTAATGTGATTTTGTTTTATTATAAAACAAGAACACTACAGTATCTGAAGGGGTTGACATGCGTAATATTAATTATTACTATTATTACTTTTTTTTATTTTTTTGTAGGAAGAAATTGAATTCATCCTAAAATATATAGGCTACATGATACGGTGACAGAAAAGAATACATTATTTACATATATCTACAGGTCAATTAAATGAAATAACACTGGAACGTTTTATTTGTGCCTTCAAATACATATATACAGACAAATATATACAAACTTTTGTTAAATAACATAATGTTTACAAGTATTTACAGTAATTAATTTAGCTTAGCACACGTAATTTCAACAGTACATTTTACATTTCAATGAATAAAAACAAACGCAAAATTAATTGTCAGTGTAATACAAACGCAAGGAAAGTTTACCATCGTTGATTGAAACAAAGGAGTTACCAGCTGTCCAGACCTTTTTAAACTTAGAATCACTGTATCTCTGTTTGTCTGCTTTTTTTTTTTTTGAAGGAACGCTCTGTTTGTCTGCTTTAACACATCACACTTATTTTTTTTTTTTGAAGGAACGTTTTATTTCTGCCTTCAAATACATATATATACAGACAAATATATACAAAGTTTTGCTAAATAAAAATAATATTTACAAGTATTTACAGTATTTAACTTAACCCACATAATTTCAACAGTACATTTTACATTTCTTTTTTTTTTTTTGTAGTAGTCCACATGAATTCTCAATTGGCACAGCTTTTTGATTGACAGCAAGTTCAAAAAGTGCAGATTACGGAAGCTTATATTACACAACATTTACTGTTATTACTGAGTTAGATAGTTTTTTTTTTTTTTTTTTTGAAGGAACGCTTTATTTCAACACATCACACTTATACTTTTTTTTTTTTTTTTTTTTTTTTTTTTAAGGAAGAACTTTATTCCCATCTTGAAAATATATACATATGTACATATATATAAAACATAGGTTGGAAAATAAATATAATACTTATACATCACACTTATACTTGCAAAAGTTTTTCTGAAAATTAAAAAAAAACGACCCTACCTAGTAATGGGTTCCGAACTCGTATCGACGAATTTCAAGGCGTGATACTTACCGTTGCGCCATCGCCTGCCTTACTGAAGACAGGCCTACAAGTAAAAGATGTACTAGTCACTGCTACATGTAGACGTTCAGGAAAACCCCAGATTTTGATTTTATTATTCTCGCTAATGTGCAACAGTTGTGCTTGTGAAAAGAAGTATGGTTACTCAGGGCATATTTGGCCATCATTTTGTAAATTTAGTCCCCCCCCCCCCCCCCCCCCCCCGAAATGGTGGTCGCGATCGACGGCCTATTTCTAGACAGAAATTGTCCCTACGGCCCTCTGTCTATTACGACATTTACCTTAAACACGTCAGAAAACTTCGTGCAATTAGTCACATCGTTTGTACCTTGGAGTAATAAGAGTTTTATTACCCCATCATTTTTCACATCATTCACTGACTGCAAGGATTGTTAACATACTAACTTTCTACTGAACGCTGCTCCGCACACGCGGCCAGCGACTTGCAGTAACCTGTCTGTATGCTATTGTACATATATTGTACATTCGTAAACTGTTTTCAAACGACGAAAGGAGACATCGCAGCGTACCCACAGATCTGCATTGCAGTATGCCGCAATTCCAGGAAATTGCCAGAAAGAATTAACCCCATTTTTTTTTCACATTTATACAGTTGTCTTCATAATCATTTTATAAATGGATTATCAAATATATTTGGTAACCAGACGGTTCTAAATAAATTGATTTTGAAAATATACATGAAACGGTAGCAAACACCAACGATCTGGAAAGAGAGTAAGAACCCAGTTCACGTAGGACAGCATCCCTCGTTTATGACTGCGTCATATGTAAAGTACCACGAGTATTAGCCTACTTAATATTGTAATTAGCCTACTAAATATTGTAATTAGCCTACTTAATATTGTTATAGGGCTACTTAATATTGTTATTAGCCTACTTAATATTTAAATGTAGAATATTTGAGGGAAAAATGTACCCCATTTCGTAATTAGCGACATTTTTCACACAATCTTGTCACATACCCGTCTCCTCTGCTGTACATATCTTTTCCCAAAAGATCGGTTTGTTTCTTGATGGGAGTCGTCCGATAAACTGAACGAAAGAAATGTGGTCACGTGATCATCAGAAAATGCGACCAACCACAATAATGGACATGCTGTGTCATGTCCATTAAATAGATTCCGTTTAAAAGTCTTCGGGTATGACCCGGCTGGGACTCGATCTCTCAACCTCCTGACTGCAAGTCTGATGCTCTAACCAGTAAAGGAGAATATGTATCCGAACAAAATTTAAACCTGAAGCCAGTCTCCCCCTGTCTTTCTCAGCTCCACGGTGGTGAGCCAGAGATGCCGGAGATTATTAGTGTGAATAATTAGAAAAGGTATTAAACCAGTTGTAGGGACGGATCCAGGGCATCTTCCAGGGGAGGGGGGTGTGATCGCCGTCCTGGAGGTGTGGTATGAAGGGAGGCCGGAGCTTCCCTGCCTTCTTGGATGTGTTTCCACATTTGAAGATCCTGAAATGCAATTTGATGCCCCTAAGCATATCACAAGACAGCACCGTCTGCATTGACAATGAATGGGTATTGGGCAAAAATTAGGCGGGAAATAAATAAGGAACCTTACCTCAGGAATGGGGGACTGAACACTACTCCAGCGCCCCCCTCGCCCCCCAAAAAATTTCACTGGGGACTAGAAGCGCAAGAGCCATGCAGAGCAAAGTCGGCTAGTTAACTGGTCCGCCTTAGGGTGCTTCGATGCTGTGTAAAACAATGTATTTCGTCGGCATGGCAACCGATTTTAGTTGGATGCCACATGTGAAGCCAGCCAGCCAGCCGGCCAGTCGGTCAGTCGGTCTTTCGGTCAGTCTGTCTTTCGGTCAGTCGGCCAGTCGTTCAGTCGGCCAGTCGGCCAGTCTGGCAATCGGCCAGTCGGTCAGTCGGTCGGTCAGTTAGTGTTTTTCGGCCCAGTTCCCAATCGATTGGGCCAAGTCGAGCCGGCCACGGCTTTTTTCCAGTTGTGGTTCACTGGCTTTTCATCTACCACGAAGTGATGGCGCTATACACCTATACAGACTTTTGAAACTATTCTGTCTCAGGGATAGCATCTGAAAATTAATTATATGATTATGTATAAACGGTAACTTGAAACAGACTTAAAATTTTCAGACGCTTGCGAGGTCGTATGTGCAATAAAGATTCTAATTTGATTGGATAAAAACACATGCAGAGGTTCTTCTCATAGTTATCACTATGTCCTTAATCTTACAATAGGCCGTATACGATATTCTATTTCTTATCAAATTGGGAGTCACAGTAAGGCTTAAAAGAGCATAAACTCACTCTATGAAAGCACAACGTTGCTCTTTTATAGAGTGAGTGAACCGCGTGTTTTAGCTAACGGTAGAGCATCCGCGCCTCTCACGCAGAAGGCCCGGGTTCGATTCCCAGGAGGAGTCATACCAAAAACTCCAAAAATGGAAACTACTGCCGTTGTGCGTGATGCTCCGCGTAAGCGATGGTGTAGGAAAAACAAGCCAGTGAGCCAAAATTGAAAAAAGGCCGTTGCCGACTCGACTTGAACCAATAGGACGGAAACTGGGGCGTAAAACTCTAAAACTAACTAACTACAGAGTGGGTGAGTTAATGTTCTTTTAGGCCTCAGTATGGCTGCCAACTTGAATTTGATAAAAATTACCTGAAGTGTAAGGATGATCGCAATTCTTACATACATGTTAAACATTGGCGCTTCAAAAGTTTTGATGGCCAAGAGCAAGGGAGGTTCCGGACCAGGCGCGGATCCAGACATTCCAAAAGGAGGGCTGACTTAAGGGAAAGCAGGGAAATGAGGGAGTTGCACAAGGGAGGTGTTATTAGTAAGATGGAAATCCATGGAGAACCGTTTTCTTTGAACCGTTATAGTTGCCGACACTAATCTCTTTTGTGTGTTGTTCTTTCTACGACTCAATAGGCTTAGCAGGTGTAAGCAGGTGTAAGGAACAAAGTTCAAGCCTGGTAAGTCGTCTGCTAGATGTCGAACAGAAGATCGGGAAATTTGTTCTTGGTCTTAATATTGCCAACCGCCAAAGAAAAGCAGGGGTGTCGATTTGATTTTTTAATTGCGGGAGGGGGGTTGGGGGGTGGGGGGAAGGACATCTGGCCGAAATTTTTCCCATGTCCTGGTAAGGCGTCCACAGCAGCGTAGCTACACCTTTTTGCGGGGGAGGGGGTGGGTAAGCATCCAAATTTTACGATTTTTTAAGTGTGCACACCACTGCACTCGGGACGTAATTTGCGGCGCGCGAGGCTCGCTGAAATTTTTGTCCTCCTTCGAATATTTGAAAATATGGAGCTTGTATTGCAGAAAAGTTCGGACTCTGAGTTTCCTGTAAGGAAATTTAAAACGTTAGTGGGTTACTGAAGAATTTGTATATCCTGTTGGCAAATCTGAGATTGAGCGGCGACCAAAGATCGTTGTTGTTACATAATGTTATCCAATGCCTACGAAATGAGGCTCTCCGAAGAAATTTTTCGAGTCAAGAGCTCATATTGGAGAAAATTTTGAACTTTATGATTTTTTTTATTGTAAAAACGGCACCGTAGTTACCGTTATCACTTGATGCTCTGGTGTAACATGTAGCACATTTCTGATTTTGCCACTTCCAGAACTCGGAAAAGTTTACCAAATTGAAGGTATAAGCGAGCAGCTCTGCTTACGAATTGCAATTTTCGATGCGCAGAAAATTTCGCTTTTTTGAAACAACTAATGACGAATATGGAGCTCTTATTGGAGAGAATTTAGAATTTCGGAATTTCATGAGTTGTCAAAACCACATCGTAGACTGGTTTCACAAATGGCAACTTGAATTTCCGAATTCTTCATTTCTTCAGAGCCGCCTGCCCCCTGTAGCTACGCCACTGGGTGTCTGAGAAAAGGGGGCCCAGATGCTAAATGGTGCTAAATGTTTCAATATTTTAAGTTACTAGGAAACTCCAAAGTTCTCAAAACATGGCCTCAGCCCCCCCCCCCCTTTTCGTCACATCAAAAAATACACTTAAATAAGCATAATGCTTATCTTCGAGAATATTCAAGGGGGCTATTTCAGGCTCATCCTTTCCTTACCCATTGAACCATGGAAGTACTACCTCGGATCTAGTACTTCCATGATTAAACTATGTTCTCACAGTCGCATGTGAGCCCACGTGTGCAATGCATATAGTAGCTGTGAACGGTCAGCACGTTAGACTTGTCTCAGTTGCCAACGGTGGTGCATTACGGTAAAAAGGAGGGGTGTGCAAACTTTTGGACCAAATCATGTCATTGCTGTGTCCATTTAGGTGGTCCCAGTGGAGCAGATAAAGATGTATATTAGGTGGCGTCTTACCGTCACCCCTTGCCCTCATCCTTCCCCCGTTAGATTGACCAATGTGTCAAGACCCACATGCATACACCTGGCATCCCTGGAGGGACAGCGATCAAAAACAACCATGTAGGAGAAACACAAAACGCATCTTACAATATTTTTGTTAATTATGATGCAACACGTAAGAATTGAAGCCCGTGTATTCTTGTTGATGCTGACAACGGATAGTTGGGCTATACGTTGATTTTGATTTCTATTTCGTCTCGCTCCGGTATGTTTTTATTTGATACGTGCGGTCTGTAGGGGGTATCAAGTGCGCAGAAAGCGTTGATATGAACTGGTTGTTTGTTGGCTAGAAATTATCTTGCCCTCCTTTGTTTGGAATGCATATATATAATTATAATTATGTATATACGGGCTTCTACCTTGCGTGGTAAACGCGTGAAAATTAGGTCGGTTTTGTAAGAGCCGATTATTCGGGGTTCGAGCCTGCAATATCCTACTGAACAGACGTGTTTTAGATGGCTCTAGATAATTTTGCTTTTAAGGCAGATTCTTCCCCAATCCGGAGGACTTTTATATCGACGGTTTTCGTTCCTTATTGCTGTGTGGTAATTCATCATGACCGATTCAAGGCCGAAAGGTCAACCCCCAACCGGCAAAAACAAGAAAAAAGGCGTTATTCACAAACTTCGTTGACGCCCTAGAAGCTGGAAAAGAAACAGAAAGATCAAGATTAATTACTGAACAAACAAGAAAGGCATTCTAGGAGAAATAATTTTCGAACTGTAGGAATCAAGCAAGAGAGAAACGAGGACTGCCTCAGACATTTTTATGTAAGATGGGGTTTCCTGACACGAAATTGGAAGGGGCTCATCGTGATGGACGGACCATGGGAGGAAGAGACCGCCACATCTTAGTGAAATTGTCTTTTTACCAAGACAAAGTTAAATTTATGAAGAGTGCTAGGCGGCTCCTTGAAGATGACAATTTCTACTTGATCGATGACCTAACCAAATTAGATTTGAACGAAAAGAGAAGATGGAGAAACCAGGTTAGCGAGCTCTACCGACAGGGGACTAGACTCCATTTTTCTGGCTGTCTCTGGAGGGGCTCTGGTGGAAAGCCTTTTAACTTCCTCCACATTGATAAAGGTAACCGTCCTGCAACATCAGCCGCATCGAACCTGTGATTTGGTTCCAAAGCTCCCTCTCATAATGGAAGAACTAGCATTTTTACATATTAATGAATTTGCCACCCTAGGCCATAGCACGACGTTGAACCCCCTTTAGACGTCGAAGTCTTTTTTTCTTCAGGAAAGTCAAGACTCGTTGGAATCTAACTATGTGGATTCTTTCTTTCTTTTCTTGTGGTTTGATGTTTTTATTTATTGTTTCTTTACCTCCTGAAAACTCAAGTTTTGTTAACACTGTATTCTATACGTCAACCAATCTTCGTACACTTACCAGAGTCTGTGGCCGTGATTGTTTGCTTATTTCATTAGTAAGATGGCATCCTCCGTAAGCTTTGCATGTTACAATGCGAGAGGCTTCAGACAACCTAAGAAGGTGCGTTTCTGCACCGCAAACATTTTGATATATGTCCCCTTCAAGAAAGCCATACCTGCCTCCAAGATGAGAACTTCTGGCGCAATGAATGGGGAGGTAAAATTTTTTTTTTGTCATGGCAATAGAGATAGCTGTGGACTTTGCATATTACTTAAGCCTTCCTTACATGCCAGTTTACATTAAGTGTTCATTCAATGTCATGGGGTGTCTTGAAAAGTAAGACCTAGAAACATAAGACCTATGACCTAAGACCTAGAAACATAAGATCTAGAAACGTAAGACCCTCAAAGATACTGTAAAGGGTGCATGATATTTCATCAGGGTCTTACTTTTCTAGACACCTGTGTGAGTGTCTAGAAAAGTAAGACCCGGAGAAAAATTCATAATGCCGTTTTCAGGAACACTCCGGGATACTGTAATACATTTTTCACAATATGATTAATACTAAAAAAGAACTGGATGCTGGTTAGTTTTCATCAGGGTCTTACTTTTCTAGACACATGTGTGGGTGTCTAGAAAAGTAAGACCTAGAAATATAAGACCTAGAAACATAAGACCCTCAAAGATACGTTAATGGGTGCATGATTTTTTATCAGGACCTAACTTTCTAGACACCTGTGTGGGTGAAAAAGTGAGAGAAAAAGTCGTAATAGTGTTATTAGGAAGTCCTCCAAGACACTGCAATACATATAAATATGATTAATGTGAAAATGAACTGAAAATGGGATGTGGTTGTTTTTTCATCAGGGCTTACTTTTCTAGACACCCAACTCTGATGAAAAATCATGCACCCTTTACAGTATATTTGAGGGTCTTATGTTTCTAGGTCTTAGGTCTTATGTTTCTATGTCTTACTTTTCTAGACACCCACACAGGTGTCTGTAGAAAGGTAAGACCCTGATGAAAAGTCATCCACCCATTACATTTTTTTGAGGGTCTTATGTTTCTAGGTCTTACTTTTCTAGGTCTTAGGTCTCATGTTTCTATAGGTCTTACTTTTCTAGACACCCCAGGATCATGGTAGATATATTATCTTAGACCCTGAGACTAACACAAGAGTATATTGCTTGCCTTTCTGGGCCAAATTCCGATACTCGTGCATTTTATAAAGACATTTGTGATAATTTATCTCATTTTCTTGGGGGTACGAGAGTGATGGGAGAGGATTTCAATTTTGTACTTTCCTTGTAATTAGATAAAATAGGGGGCCAAGCAAGAACCAATTTTAAAGCCAGGGATGATTGTTTGACTTTGAGGTCTCTCATCCCAAACAATACCAATTCTCCTTACCTTCTTACTGAAGCCCCTTCCATAATTGTCTGAAATTCCTCCTCATCCAGACACAATCTCAGCTTATTGCTTCAGGGTGAGTATAGAAAAACTCAATTATGTAATCAAAACACTTTCAGATACTCAGTACCGTTCATGCTGTGTAATATAAGCTTTGCTATTCTGCATTGTTTGAATTAGCTGTCAATCAAAGAGCTGAGGCAATTGAGCATTTTGGTACTCGGGTGCCAAAATTGTAGTTTGGGGTGAGAGGTTTGGCCCTTTAATAGATACTTGACGGGAAAAAATCCTTTTGTAAAGAGTTGCACTTGGAGCTCTAACACAACCTCCGGTATTCACTGTCGACTGGACTTCTTCCTTATTTCCAATTATTTGAAAAATTCTGTTCAGTCTGTAGTCTTCTCACCTGGCACCCAATCAGATCATTCCCTTTGTTATTTAAATATTTCCCCACAATCTATTGTTATGTATGACCATGACCTTTAGCAGACGCCATCTTGTTGTTAACGAGCAACTCGCCCTTCCTTTTGTTCTAGATTCCCAGAGCCCTTCCTGTTTCCCGTCACGTGTTACCAGTGGACGTGACACATCACATTGCCGTAGTTCCTCGTGCACACTGTAAACCATATTTTCGAGGTGTGGCCAATTTCCCCCTTGGCAGCCTCCTCATTGGTCATTTATATCATTACATACATTTGCATTGGTGCGTTATAACTTTTGACCAATCAGGGGACTGCAGGTGTTCGGAGCTCGCACGATTCACAAGACTGAACCTGCAAGCTGGAGACTCGTGCAACAGACCTCGAAGCAGAAGCATGAAGTCACCGTGTACATAAACTGATAAATGATTTAAACAATCTTTTTTTTGGCTGGCCGTTGATTGAAGTTGAACTGAATAAAGATCATTAATCATGCTGAAATAGAACTGAAATCTTAACTCTTCCTGTCTGTGCGTCTATCTCATCTCGTATCGCCATACTCAGCTAGATCCCCTACCTAATTCTTTATACGATTGGCCCATTATCTCACACTATAGGAAGGGGACCAGGTATTTGGAAACTTAACAATTCATTATTAGAAGATTCCAGTTATGTCAGTCTGATAAATGACTAACTGTCGACAGTTCTGCACAATAATGACATGGATGATCCAGGAGCTAACTGGGATTTTATTAAATATAAAATCCGACATATTTCCATGAAGTTCTCAAAATCTAAAGCCAGAGAAAGAAGGTACAGAGAAGAACAACTTTTACATAAAATTGCTTACCTTGAGTCTTTATTCTAACCTCTATCTTTCCCGTACCTGTTCTCCTGTCCCCTTCTTTAACGATCTCCCAGATCGCGGTACTACCGATCTTTATTTAGATGTATGTGAAGGGGAACTTTCTTTAGATGAATGCTCAAAAGCTCTATTTCCTATGACTAATAACAAATCACCCGGAACTGACGGCTTATCTGTAAATTTTTATAAAACATTTTGGCACTTAATCGGCCCATCCGTGGTGAGGTCATTGAATTACGCTTTTTACAAGGGTTCTCCCTCAACTGATCAGCCTCGTGGGGTTATTTCACTCATTCCTAAGCTTGATAAAGATTAAGAAAACTACATATTTACCGTCCTATTCGTTTACTTAATGTAGATTATAAGATTGCGGCAAAATCCTTAGCAATTAGACTCAAATCAGTAATTTCTTCTCTTATTTGGCCCACCCAGACAGGCTTCGTTAAAGGCCGCTTTATTGGAGAAAATATAAGGTGTATTTTAGATCTGATTGATCATACTTCAGATAATAATATTCCTGGCTTTATGTTTTTCATAGATCTTGAAAAAGCCTTTGACATGATTGAATGGGATTTTATTCAGGCATCTCTTAGGTACTACTTTAAGCAGGGCAGCGACTTTAGAAAATGGGTATCTATCCTTTATCAAAATAGAAACGCGTGTGTGATCAGTAATTGTTATTCTATACGGGGTACTTTCATCTCAGCAGGGGAGTCAGACAAGGTTGCCCATTAAGCCCTTATTTATTTTATGTGCAGAAGTTATGTCTAGGAGGGTTTTACACACTAATGATATACGAGGTATTCATATTGATGCCTATGAGTACAAAATTTCACAATATGCGGACGACGCAGCTTTTATTTTGGATAATTGTAATATTTCCCTGCAGAAGATTTTTGACATTCTTAATCAATTGAAAGTCGCCTCTTGGCTGTCAATTAATGTTTCTTAGTCAATACTGTTTCCCCTTTGCCCACTCGTTAGAAATTTTCCTCTTTTATCGTACAAAGAAATTACTGTAAGTAACGGACCCATTACTTACTTGGGAGTGTCTTTTACAAATAACAGGGAAGATTTGTTTGAACTTAACTACCATCTAGTTATCTAGGCTAAAAAGTACTCTCCGTTCTTGGGCAATGAGAGACGTGACCCATGTAGGCCGTAACATCATTACAAAGTCATTTGGACTTCCACAACCTGTCTTTTTGTTTCTCGTTTTCCCTAGCCCAACACACACTTTTATAAAAGAGGTTGAAAAGGTTATCTAAGATTTCAATTGGTGTGGCCGTACGGAAAAAGTTAAACGCACGACAATGATTAATAAATATAATGAGGGGGTCTGAATGTTACACATATGAAGAGTTTTGTTAAATCCCTAAAGTGTACATGGATTCGCTGTTTTTTAATGGATAATGAAAGTCCATGGAGAGTTTTTCACCAGGGCCCTCAAGCCCTATGGTTATGAATTATTTTCCTTTGTAACTGCCACCGACGTGACATTAGACTGCCTGCACATAATTTTATTTTTCAAGTAATAGAAGCTTGGTGTAACTGTACTTTTACAACTCCCATCCAAAATTTTGGCAACCAGATTATATGGAACAACTCGTACGTTAAAATTAATAGCAAAGTTACATTTAATGAAAGTCTGTCTAGAAAGGAAATTTTAAGAGTAATAGACCTTTTTGACAACAATAGGAAGCCACTTGATTACTTTAACTTTACTCAAACCTGCAACCCGACTGAACTTTCATTTCTTCAGTATTGGGGGCTGGTTAAAGCTATCTCCAGCCATTGGAGAAATTCTTTAAATAATACCGTAGACAACCCTCAGACAAATGTTATTTCGCTTCATCAGGTGACGAATTGTACGTCAGCGTTCTCGACTTGTCTATCCTATTCTTTTAAAGAATTTTTCTGCTTCAGCAACATCCCTAAAGGAATGGAACAATATATATTTTTACGATGAGGACGGATGGTCAAATATTTTCAGTATGCCCTATAAAAGTGTTAACGAGCCCAAACTTCAGTATTTCATTTTAAATTCTTACACAGAATTGTGTAACAGCTCATTGTGCAACTCAAGTGAAGAAACAGTGGATGATTTATATTGGGATTGCAATATGGTCTCAAGTCCAAAAGAGGACATTTTTTTAGGCTTCCGAGGGGAAGGCTACAGCCCGTATAATTTTGTAATGTTGTTCACGTAAAGTGGAAAAATTGGAAATTGAGGGATTTTACCAAAAGTTCAATTTTGCATTGAAAGTCGAAAGTTATAAAAGGAATCGCAAAATTTACAATGATGTGTTAAGGATACTGAATAACCACTGATAATTACCATCATTGTATGTAGCCATCATTGTGTGTAATGAGTATTATAAACCTTGTATATTATTGATTCCCTGCCATAGGCAGGCAAGGAATCAATGCGATGGTGATGTCGTGTGTGTGTGTGTGTGTATGTGTGTGTGTGTTTGTGACAATTGCTTGTAAACACGATATCTCAAGGTAGAAATTTCCAACACTTTTAATATTTATTATATAGATTTGTCATGTTGAGAGGAACAACCCTATTGTTTTTAGTGGAGGTCAAAGGTCATTTGAGGTCACCAGCTGTAAAATTGCGAAAACTTCGCAAATGGTTTGTAAACACTATATATTCAGATAGGAGTGACCGACACTTTTCATACTTGGTACATAGATTTGTCATGTAGAGAGGAAGAACCCTATTGTTTTTGGTAGAGGTCAAAGGTCATTTGAGGTCTCCAGCGGTAAAATTGTGAAAAGAGCAAAAAAATGGCTTGTACACACGATATCTTCAAACAGGAGTGACCGATACTCTTCATATTTGGTATATAGATTGGTCATGTTGAGAGAAAGAAGCCTATTGCTTTTGGTAATGGTAAAAGGTCATTTGAGGTCACCAGCGGTAAAATTTCGAAAACTATAAGAATGGCTTGTAAACAGGATATCTTCAGATAGGAGTGACCAATACTCTTTATATGTGGCATATAGATTTGCCATAATGAGAGAAAGAACCCTATTGTTTTTGGTACAGGTCAAAGGTCATTTGAGGTTACCCTCGGTAAAATTTCGAAAATTTTGACTGCACTTTTGCAGTCACAAGTGGCTTGTCAACATATTCCAAGAAAGGAGTGACTGACACTTTTCATATTTGAGATATAGATTTGTCATGTTGAGAGAAAGCCAAGTTCAAAGGTCATTTGAGGTCACCAGAGGTTAAACTACAAAATGCTCTCAAATGGCTTGTTAACACCTTAAGAACCTTCTTGTTTTTTGATACAGACCAGAGGTCATGTCAGGTATTAAGAGGTCGTGAGAGAATCAAAGAGCTCTTTTAGTTGAGGTCAAAAATCATCTGGGGTAACTGGGGGTCAGTGTTGTTGGGATTTGTAGGTTATCAACATGATGTAAGTGTGTTTTGATCTTTGTTACATGAATCCTTGACATTCTGTGCCTAAATTGTAAAGAAAAAGCTATCAAACACTGTCAATTGGAAAGACGGTAAGACCTTTCATGGCAAGGAATCACTAAGCCTTTTGGCTCTCTGGTTTGAACACACAACCCACTAAATGATATAAAAAATTAGAGTGCCTGTAATTAATTATGAAATGACGAGTGTTTGATGAAAGAGGAGAAAATCATTTTCATTTATCGAAAGCTGATAATTGCAAAAGGAAACGCAGCATGATTAACGCTGGGGAAAAGATATTTAATTGAACAGAAATTAATTGTACAGTGTTAAAGGTAAATATTGTACATATATGAATTGGATAATTGTTTACTTAATAAACAGGAGGAAAAAAGAGCCGATTATTCTCATGCAATTTCCCACTCAGGTAAACTTCGGGCATGTAAGCCTCTGAGTCTGAGCTAATCAGGCTGCTCAAACACATGCGATCCTTGTTAAGTTCGATTAAACTTGTAAAGGCTAGATAGCCGGTATGCGATGCATTGCCATCCTCCCTTGAAGTTCAGAAGGGATTTTCGTCGGTCATTCAAGTTGCTCGAATCTGAAATGTTGTACTCATCTGAATCTTATGACGCAAGGTAGTCAGAGAGTTTGTAAAATGCGCATACCAGCTCATTTGCTAAAGAATTCTGTATGTAACTACTTCAACCAATTGAATCTGGTAATTTTTTGATCATTTTACGATATTCTCAGGTTTTTTTTTTATTGAAGTATCAATTTTATTACAAACGAAAGCGCAAAAAAATGATTGCTTAGATTCTACTTCAAGCCGGTGGGAAATCCCGTTTCCGGTGGCTGTCTGAGTGGTCGTGATTTTTCAAAATTTTGTGTACGCTCCGCGCCAACAGATGGTGGCGCTCCGCTTGGTTCTTCGGGCAGAATTAGATATTTAAGAAGAGAATCACCGTACGTCGTAACAGTAGGGTACGAAGTGGGGGGGGGGGCATTGGATCATGGCTTTGCAGTTCACTTTGCAGTTCGCAAACTTATTTTGAAGTGAGCACTTTATTTCAAACGACAAACGAAGATAGCGACTGCTTCGATTCTTCGTATGAGTCTGAGAAAATGCTATTTCCGGCCATGTGAGAGTCTGATTTTTCAAAATTTTGTCTACGCTCCGCTCCAGTCAATGGTGGCGCTCCGCTTAGATCATCTTTAGGCAGAATAACGTTTTGTGGCCAAGAAAAAATCCACAAACTAAAATGCCTCCGTTCGCCTATACCGATCGATGCTCTTTTATTTTGACTCCTAAAAGTATGCCAATTTAATGACAAGTTTTACTTCGAAAGGTAGCGTGAATGGCATAAGACTGGATATCAAGACAAAGAAGTTTGAACAGTTTTATCCTCATGAACCATAACAATTCATCTTTTAACACTTTTCCCATCATTGGCGAAAATCTTGCACCATTTTGCATCTACGTTCCTTGAAAACGCCAAAAATTTTCAAAGGAGAGGGGTTCCTCTCCTTAAACCCCTCCCCCAAGGCGGCGATCACCGAACATGTAATAACAAATTAATAATTTTTATTACAATGACACTAAAGGGCTATCGTAGTTATGTTTGTGATCAAGAAAATAATCTATCCAAGTCTTCTTGCAGACTTAAATGAAGCATCATTCTTATTGTTAACCTCTATCCAGAGCTTAGTACCACCAGCAAACATACTTATAAAAGATGTTACTGAGACATCACTATCGTTGATGACATTTAAGAAATGCAGTGGAAAGAAAACTAATGACGTTTTCCAAGGAGAGAAATTACTATTGACAACAATTCTCTGGGATCTTCTTTGGCCGAGAATACCTAACCTACACAGTTTAACCATAAGTCTACCAAATGCAACTTAATCGAAGGCTGTTGAAAAATTGTCAAAAATTGATCCAAGCCCGGGTGGGGGTCTTTCCAACGGGCGAAGCCCCCGGAGAGTTAGACATTTCAAATGCCACCTATAATGCGGTGAAATTATCGTCATGAATGGGGATCAAAGTGGAAGCTTTTAATCTTAAAATAACAATGAAACCAGAACGTTTTCTCTTAAAGCTTGGTAAAGGGAACCAACTAGAGTGGTAGCATCCATCCAGGGCAAAGGATTCCCAGGACAAAATTCCTTGAATCCCATGGAATATAATGAAGTATTCAAGATTAAGGAGGTTAAGATAGCGAACCTCAAATAACAAATCATAGAAAAATTTTGAGCAAATTTAACTCAGCTTGGTAAAGGGAACCAACTAGAGTGGTAGCATCCATCCAGGGCAAAGGCTTCCCAGGACAAAATTCCATGAATCCCATGGAATATAATGAAGTATTCAAGATTAAGGAGGTTAAGATAGCGAACCTCAAATAACAAATCATAGAAAAATTTTGAGCAAATTTAACTCAGTCAAGTCTCAATTAAGTCAATTTGCACTTCCGTTTTACCGAGCCTATACTGACACGGGAGGGGTCTAAGGGAGAGGTTTTCCCTTTCCCCTTAGAAACTCTTGTCCTTTTTAAGGAGCTTAAATGCAAAATGGTGCAAGGTTTTTAATTTTACAGGAATAGTCTTAAAAATTGAATTGTGGTAGTTAACGGGGTAAAACTGGAAATTTTGTGTCTTTACATGCAATCAGACCGAGACCGGTTTCGAGCACTAAAGTGACAACACTGCTTTCTTCACACATTAAGACTTCTGTGCGGCGGCTACTTCTTATTCACAATGACCCATTTTCATTCCTTTCTTTACACAATTCTTAGGCATATAAGCCATTTCCAGCAATAATGTCAGCTACTTACCGTGTTTCTGAGGACATATTACAGTCAGTGCCGCACGCGTCGTTTCCTGTCTAGTTTCTATTGACAAGAGTGTGGTTCTGAGGAACCTCAAGGGCGAAGTGTTATTTGGCACTGCACTATAATTATGAGCAAAGCACACACTAATTATGAAGAAACAATTGAGAAAGTTGTACTGCCCAACATCACTTCTATAGCCTACTGTGTATCAGATTATGACACTAGTTTAATAATGTCACATGCATGCTTAACTAGTGGTCTAAACTGGCCATAGAGGTTGCGTGACACCTAGTACAGCTCCTTTACGAATGCATATCCATCACTGTCATGGGTACTCGCGTTATATAACTATAGATATTAGCCATCTGCAGAAAAGTATAACTCGATAATCAAACTTTCTAAAAAGTTGGAACAGCGTACTATTGTAATGAATTGCATGTTTTATATTTTACATTTTAACGAAGTAATAGGTCCGTGGCAGGGGGTCACATCCTCCAAGGGCGACCGCGAAGCACCAGCAGTGACAGGGGGGCCATCGTCCCAGGTCAGGGAAGGCTTTCCTACCCCAGTCCCCATTGTGGAAATTTTTTAATTTCGTCGACAGCCTATTTTACAGGATAATATACGTAATTACACCAACACTCAGTCTCCCAACAGTGTCATGCTTGATTTTTCTCATAGGAAGCTAAGGTTCTTAAATAACCCAAATTTTCCTTACAAACTCAAAATTTCCAAATTTTTTTTAATGCAAATCAAAATGTTCTCAAATTTCTTCAATGAAATCCTCATTTTCAATTTTCCCCGCAAGAAGCCAAAATTTTTACTTTGCCATCTCTTGGTAACTCATTGCCTTTGTCGGGGCTTCAGTTCATTGTCCCCATCCGTCGGGGAGCTTGACACCCTGAAGGGCAAATCCTGGCGGCACCCCTGCACTCGTCCCAAACAGCCGATTAGTAGTAGCACGTTACTCCCTGCCTGGCTGATGACATGCATTATATCACTGAATTGGAAAAACTAGAAATATTTGCACCAAATACCGCCTCCATTTAGGCTAACTGCATCGCAGGAGAGCAGCTGTCATTTCCAAATACCGTCCTCAATCTTGATCAATTCCTGATCAACCCCTAATGACGGGCCATGGTAATATTACAGTACGGCACTCTTCAAGTGTATCATTGTAACATGGAGTCGGGGAGGGGAAGAGGTGGCCACGCGTACTCCTTCTTTTACTTCAGTTGAACCTTTCCACACCCCGAAGTGTATCTCATCCATTTTTACCTATTTCTTCCCAATACTGTCCTCGTTTATCAATTTTCTCTCTCTTTCATGGAAATATTCCGGCAATAGGTGGAGGGAGCCTATGTGTAACCCCCACCCCCTCCAACCTCCATGTGCTACGTCAATATAATCTTGACAACAGACTGTTGTACTTCGAGGAGTTCAAAAGCTAGAATTGGAATACGTAATGAGAGGGGTGGTGCAGTATATATAAATGCAAAAACACTATGTCTACCGGGTGTGAACTTTATCTGACCACACCTTCTCAACGCACTCAAACATAAATACACATGCGCGCACACACGTGGATACTCATATATCCACTGTCTACCCCAGCGCAAATGCATGCACAAGGGATACAACATGAAAACATTTGTGGGGAAGGGCTAAAGTGTATCCGAGTGTTTAGTTGTTTTGAATTCAGATTGAAGACCTAAGCAATTGATTTCATGATCTTAAAAAGAAAATTGAATAAGTTTCTCAAGTTCATAAAAGCTTGTCTGAGTTAACTGTTAAGCTTAGAGCTAAGAATAAAAATAAAGATAAAACAAAGAGATCCTCAGAAAAAAATGTGGTAAGTTATCTGCATCAGCCAGAAAATATGTAGAAACTGTAAGTTCCTTATTACAAAATCTTTTTTTACTTTCTTTCATAAGTGTTTGTTTTTCTTAAATGAATTTGTCCTACTGAAGCAAAATTTATGCAGGTATTCTTTTCGCGACAGATTAAACGATAAAGTATCTGTTACACCCTGCATGATCCCCCAATTTTCTGTTGAACCTATGGGTGGCGTCAGGGAAGGGGCAGGGGAACTCCCCCTATATTTGCAAAAAAAATGTGAAAGGAGAAGGAAAAGAGGGGAAAAGAAGAAAAGGAACACTCAATTCGTGCGGTGAAACGTGGAAAACTATGTTGTGAAGCAAGCAGTGGCTGTGGAAAACAAGATGAAACTCATAGCAAAAATATTATTATAGATAATATGTGGACACCGAGGAGTTTGTTCACTCCATTAAGACCATGGTTGCTTGAAAACTCTTTTGACCACAAACCCGGCGAACCAGTCATTTGGACGGGGACCCTGGATTGGTATCACTTATCAAATGCATTTGGAAGTCACCAAAGCATTAGTAATTTTTAGATTTGTCGGCCTTTTGGTGGTACACCTTCTAATTTCTATCGTCTCAATGTACCAGAAATAGCTGTTTCCAGTTTCAAAATATGAAAGTATTATGGGTTATGCAACTGCTTAAAGCCGTCTAGGATATTTTTGTAGCACCATTGCTTGACTGTCGGATACCTCTGTTGTCACTGCACTCTCCATGATCTTTAGCAGGCGCCATCTTGTCGTTTACCAGCAACTCTCTCTTCCTTTTGTTCTAGATTCCCAGGGCTCTTCCTGTTTCCCGTCACCTGTTACCGGTGAACGTGAGAGATTACATCGCCTTAGTTCCACGTGCACGCTGTAACCCATATTTTCAAGGTGAGGCCAATTTCACCCTTTACAGCCTCTTCGTTGGTCATTTAGATCAGCACACTCATTTATATCCATTTAATTTGGTGCGTCATAACTTTTGCCAATCAGGGGACTGCAATTAGTATTAGGATCATGCTTACGCACATGTACTGATTTCGTACGATCATGTACTAAATGTATACGTTCATCGGTACATGTACGTATGAAATCAGTACATGCACGTGAGCAAACAGTACATGAACGTATGAAATCAGTACATGATCGTAAGCAGTTAGTACATGAACGTGTACTTTTACTACATCGCATGTCGGTGAGCCTTTTGGTGGACTTCTGGTACACCGAAACAGTGGCGTAGCTACTGGGGGGGGCAGGGGGGGCAAGTTGCCCCCCCCCCCTGGAAAATAATTTGGGGAAATTTGATGAAATTGGGGAAATTTGATGAATTTTCTTATTCTAACAAAAAGTTCTCAAAATTTTTGTTAGAATAAGAAGTTGTGAGACATTTCTCATACATAATTCGTATTTTCTTGCAAAAAATTAACCCAGATTTCGTCAGTGTCGCATGAACCGGCCCTACTCGCGTTCCACAGAAATGTCCTCGCCCGATTGAATGTTCTCTTGTATACGGTACGCACGGGTGTTATGATCAGTGCATTTGAGTGTACAGGAAGCTGTTATTCAGGAATTTAACAACAGCTGATACAGTAAAACTAACACTGAAAGGCTGTAAACCCGAACTTATCCCCTTGTACACAGTCTCTGCATTGTACACTTTGGGAATTCAGTACAAGGATGTGAAAACTGACAAGTCACTAACGTAGACACCCCCCCCCCTCCCCCGAGGTTATTATATTGTCCTACAAGCTAGTAGTAGCTATACCGATTTTACTCCGTGTACATAACGATGGATGGGGCTGAAACAATCCATGGCCAACGATAAACTTAAAGTTAGTCTAGAAATTAGAATGAACGGGATCCATTGGCATACTTAGATTTTGTTACTTAGCCTAATCCATGGAAGCTTACAGGCTAGTTCGGGAAAATAGCTTTCTGCTCACTAGGGGTGTAACAAAGGACGGGTCCATGAGTACCTTGTAGCCTTCTACACTTAACAGACTGCTGTTCTAACAGGATATCCTGTGTGATCGAGCAACTATTAGGCCTCCTTTTAGTGGCGTACGAAGGGGGTACCATTGGGCCATGCCCCCTTCACAGATGCCATTTTTTCTTTGTTCTTAAAAATACGTGGTCAAACTTAAATCACACAGATTTTACTTCAAAAAATAGCATATGTGGCACCAGATTGCATATAAGGACATCCAATTTTTCAAAAATTTTTAAAGGGAAAGGATTGTCTCTGCATGGTCCTTCAGTGTTGCCAATTTTTTAATTCCTACAAACAGGCAAATTCTGTCAAATTCCAATTTTACTTAAAAGGTAGACTCTGTATCCCACTGGTGGCATCGATAAAAGTAAAGACTACATGTTCAGATTCTCTTTACAAGCATGAATACACTATTTTTGACCATCTGAGGGGTCTGATTCTTCGAAATTTTCTTTACGCTCCGCGCCAACTAGTGGTGGCGCTTCGTTCAGTCTTTTGGGCAAAACTACATTTTTGGGGTCAAATTAGCTCTTAACTCTCTGATCACTTTGCAGTATGTGGACATATTTTGAAGGGAGCATTTTATTGCAAACGACAAAAGAAGGTAGCGACTTGTTAGATTCTTCGTATAGGTCTGGAAAATGCTATTTCAGGCCATCTGAGGGGTCTGATTTTTCGAAAATTTTCTACGCTCCGCGCCAACTAACGGTGGCGCTCCGCTTAGATAATCTTTATGACAAAATAAAGTTTTGTGGCCAAGAAAAACCAGAAATCCTATACCGATCAATGCTCTTTTATTTTAACTCCTACAAGTGTGCAAATTCAATGACAAGTTTTATTTCGTAAGGTAGCATAAATGGCATAAGAATGCATGTAAAGACACAAAAGTTTCAGTTTTATCCTCATGAACCACCAGGATTCAACCTTTAACACTGCTACTGTCAAAGACGAAAATCTTGCACCATTTTGCATCTAGGCTCCTTGAAAACGTCAAAAAATTGCCAGACACCCCTCCCCTTAGACCATACTGCATGCCCCCCCCTCCCCCATTCAGAGAAATCCTGCATACGCCACTGCGTTAATATATACAAATAAACCAGATATTGTTGAACAAAATAATATACTAAGAGTTGTTATTTCCAATTGTTCTATGTTATAGTTTAAGATTAAAATGCAGGTAATATTACATGTTAATTATGGTAATGTGGTTATACTTGTAAATTTGCATATTTTATATGAAATACATACACATTGACCGAGAAAAGTTTGGGGGAAATTTCATAACTTTGCCCCCCTGGAAAAAATCCTAGCTACGCCACTGCACCGAAAGGCTCACTCTGTATGGCATGCGGAAGAGACAATTTAATAACATGATGATCTTACGTTTTTACATGTACAACATGTGTTTTTAGATGTACAACGTGTGATTTTACATGTACATCGTAACATTTTAGTACATGATGGTGTAAATTTACATCATGATCGTATGAAGTTAGTACATCATCGTATGTTTTTGGTACATGAACGTGTAATTTTAGTACATGAACATGTATTTTTAGAACATCACCATATTTGGTGAGCCTTTTGGCGTGCCATACGTATCTGCATGGTCTTTCTTACAAATCGAATGATATCTTCTCGGCCTTTTGTCACTGTCTAAAAATTCATATCATATATTGTGTGCATGCGCAGCAAACGCGTATAACATATTAATGGATACTTGATTGTTAGAAATCAACATTTTGCACCAGAACGGTTCGTTGTCGTTGTCTAAATAGAAAATTTAACTTGACGTCATCCAGTTTCCAATGCTTTGTTTGTTGGTTGTTACTGACTGTGTTCAGGGGACATAACAGGGTATTGTTTCCCAACAGGATCTCAGACACAATTTGCAGCCACCATGCCAAACCTAGTCCCGGATGGGACATGAACCATGACCCTCAAACTACATTTTCATACTCAGTAGATTCCCAGCTGACATTAGGCAGGTACAAAAGCTAACTTATACTCCTCTAATGATACTAGAATTTATTGCTGCAAAGATCCGTGTTTCCAAACACAAAATAATGTCATTTAAACAAGTGAAAGTTGATTTTGATCAAAGTTGAGCCAGTAAGTAGTTAAATATTTCTAACAGCCCGGATGTGAAAATCAGCCAGCCAATCGGTTAGTTTTAGGTGAACCCCATTGTCTCAAAGATCATTGAATTCGGAGTGCGTGAGACTAAGTAAGGAATCACCGTGAAACCTTCGTTTTTCACTCACCACACAAAATTTAAGGTAAAAATCATTCAAACGTCCACTTGCTTAGTCTTGAAATATATTATAACTACAATATTAAAAGAAGAGCCATCTGGATTACCGTGATCCCGATACCTGTGAGACTTCCATAGATTTGCAAATAGGCCTACCCTTCCACTTTTTGTACTTTTGTTTATCAATTTCTTAAAGTATCAGAGAAAATATATATGCGCGCACTGGTTCAGGCCAGAGAGCTGTTCATTGTAAGGTGCCACATCAAACGAATTTATTTCTGCTGATATTTTAACACCCACTTAACAAATTAGTACATGGCCTAAAATTATGCTTACTGTAACTTGTCCCCTATGATGAATGGTTCTAATTTGAATTTAACCAACTAAATGCTATTCATGTTTGGGTATTGCTGAAAACAGCTTAATAAAGGGAAGCAGCAGTCCCCCCAAAATGAACGTCTCTAGTAGTCTGATCGATTTTTTGATTGTACGAACCATTTTTTGACGTCATTCATGATTGACAGTTAGTCTCCGTCTCAATTCAAAACGAAGGCTATGCTGATTGGTGGATATTGGTCACATGGTTTTGTTTACAAATGTTCAAACGCACGGTGGTATACACAACACACACAATCTCAACGGTACGTTGTTGTATTACAGTGGGCAATGCACTACTCTACTGTACCCCACAAACAAACGTGAAATAACATACTGAAATAGGCTATCGAAAAGAGAAACTTTCATATTCTGTGCTTACTAGTATTACTAAAATAGTTAGTGACAGAAGGACATTTACACTCTCTGCTCGGAAAAGGCATAGAAAGACAACCGAAAAGAAGTGCAGGTTGACCAAGTTGCAAGATCTCCGAATCGTTCGAAGCGTGCGTGGAAGGAAGACAGCGGTAGCGGCGAATTCCCTCAATTTGCTGCCCATCTACAGTATTGGGTGTACATCGACGAAATTGTGGCCACAGAACCGAGCTGTTAAGGGTGAGTAAGGTCTATATTATAGGCCTTTACTAGTCTACACAAGTTTTCATATTTTAGGGGGTTGCAAGTATGAGCATAAGCTTAGGTCAGAGGTTACCTGTTACCAAAATATCATACTCGTACAGTAGGCCAACAGTATCAACTATCAAGTATGCCTAGTAGCCAGTACTAGTAGTGTTGTTACAATAGCATTTTGGTCATGATAAAGCTAAGCCTAGCCAAAGCTAGACAGAGTAACTCTACTTAATTTTGTGTGCTTACAGACCTACAGTATAGGGCACACGAGACACAAAATTACACGTAACAACTAATTTTTTGTTCACTTATGTTTGTAGCCAAACACATACTGTACGGTACGAGTAGTAACGTACTAAATTCAGTTATCCAGTGTTCAGCTAGACCTGCACCTCCAAATAACAATCATTGAGATTTACCGCAGTACATGAACTTGGAAAGATGGAGATTGGTTTCTCAAACCTTGAGGTTCTTTTAAATCTTTTTAAGTACCGGCTTGGAACTACCCAACTTGCATTTGCATACCAGAGTTGCCAAATCAAGGGGTGGGCCCAAGGTTTGCCCGGCAGGTTGGTTAAGCTCCACGACAGCATCTTGAAGTTCTGCCAGAGAATAGACAATGGGATGAGATCTGGTGTGGCAGGCAAAAAATCACCTCTCCTCCTCCAGAGAAAAATTCCCATATGACCATGCATTCGACAGATGCCCCCACCCTGTTCACTCCGCTGATGGTGCAACACTTGCCAAATCTACTTATTGAATACTGTATGATTGAATTAACATGAAAAATGTGACTACTGTACATTGTCCAGAGAAATATGCCCTGGTCAAATACACAATTTTTTCACCTAACAATGGTATCATAACCTTGTTTTACGAGTATGCTTCAATTTTAGTGGAAACTAAATACTGTAGGGCATATTATTTGTATTAGGGTCGGGCTGAATTATAGGCGGAGGTGGCAGAAGAACAGATAATCTGTATTGAACTACAGTATTATTCTTCTGTAGACTGTAGAAAGTCAGTGGCTCTATATAATTCTGAGTCCTCCCGACTCTCTGTTGAAGAGCCGTTTGGGAGGACAAACAAAAGTTCCGAAGATGAATTAAGTAGACCTGTTGCAACGATTTGTTTATGCTCCATCGGGTACTGTATATACTGTACCTGTATGCATAAGAAATTCACTGTGAGATCTGACAAACTATGTGACTGTGAGCGGACGTCTGAAACTGTGAAGTCTCATGGTGAAACGGTGAGAGTCCCAACTGTTATTAGAGAACTTCCTGTTCAGGTATTTTGAGATCAATATCAGTTGAAGCTGTTCTCCCTCTACAAAGACTATTTGCTCAATAGAACAAGGTTGGTTTAAATGGGTTTAACAGAGAAGACGTGCAGAGCTGCCAACTGTTCCGATTTAGGAGGAACAGTTCCCCTTTCTGCATAAAAATTTGTTCTGTTCTGATTTTCCAATGTCATGTTCTGATTTTCAGTGTCACTTGAATCATGATCATGTACCATATTAATGTTAAGTTGGGTTTTGAAATCTGACAGGCTGCACCTCTTGAGGTTTACCTTAGCATACTCACGGGTGGCGTTCCTCTTAAAATTTCAATCTGGCATGTTGGCAGCTCTGATCTGGACATATAACATTGGCTAAAAAATCCCATTCAATTCTAGCAGCATGGGCTATGCCACTGCCACTGTTTGCATGCACACCCCTCCAGACCACGGATGCTATTTTTTCAGATCCTAAAAATAATGTACTGTATGTAATTTACTTTTAGTAACACAAATTTTGCTTCATAATGTACAAAGCATACTCTTTGTGGCACCAGATTGCATGTGGGATACCTACAGTAATTTCTGAAAAAATCAAAGGAAAGGATTTGTCTCCCAAAAGGCCTTTCACCAATGCCAATTTTTTTTAGGTCCAAAAAGTACAGAAATTTTGAAACACTTCAAAGTTTACTTCAAAAGGTAGCATACTGAGATTGCATTTACTGTAAGGACCTGACCCAATTTCAAAATTTGCAAAGGGGTAGGGGATCTGGATTAACCCTCCCTCAGATCCCTGATCCCCCAGGCCAACTTTGATTCAGGAAAACTTATTGCATGAAATTGTAAAAACCCATGACAACTTCACAGCTGTGATGCATCCATGGAATTTACCGTCACGGCTCTCATTTTTTGTTTGCTCGTTAAATATTTCCATCACAGGGCTCCGGTTTGGCCACCACAACAATAATTTGCTGTCATGTCATGGAAAGTCGAACTTTGCACCTACAGTATGTGTAAGGAATTGTCCATTCCAAACCCTATCCCCACTCTGTTAGATGCACTGAGCCAACATGCATGGGAACACAACACAAACTCTGTGCATATATACTGTAGTCTGGGGTAACTGAGCATACTGTACTTCTGCATGCTTGGAAAATGAAAATCTGTAACTAAGTGATTTTTCCTTGTAAAAGTGTAAATGCGTGCAAGATTTGCAATATTTTGAAATCAGATAAGGGAGGGTTGAGCTTATTTAAAGGGCCAAACCTCTCACCTAAAACTACAATTTTGGTACAGGGATACCAAAATTTACAACTGGCAGTGGCTCAGCTCTTTGATTGACAACTAATTCAAGCAGTGCAGAGAACCAAAGCTTATATTACACAGCATGAACGGTACTGAGAGTGTTTTGATTATATAAATTGAGTTTTTCTTTACTCACCTTGAAGCAATAAACTGAGATTGTATCTGGATGAGCATGAATTTCTGACAATTGTAGGAGGGGCTTAAGTAAGAAGGTTAGGAGAATTGGTACTGTTTGGGGTGAGAGAACAGGGCCTTTAAAAAGGATTGCTGCAAGCTCATCTTACTAGTATGGTGGTAAGTCTTCGTCATCAAACTTCAAAGTTACTGTACTGCCACAGATTTTGGTCCTCCTCACCAATACAAAATTCCTCATGTATGTCATGGCGCTAAGGTGTCACAAATTTTAGACGATTCCCACATTGCATGCCCCCCTTTCAGAGAAATATGTACATCACTGTTAAGGATAATAGGATATATTTAATTGGAAAATTTGGGGTTGTTACTGAAAGATTGTGTTCTCAGTAAATCAAGTCCATTGTCAGTTGTTATATTGATTCATATTTTATGTGAAAAACTCTGATAAGAGCTATATTTTTCAGACAAAGATTTTGAAACCAAAAGGCTACATTGTAGAAATGTTGAGGCCCCTGAAGTTTGTGTCGCATTTTATCTTACTCAATTGAAAAAATACCCCTACGCTGTAACTGTTTTGCCTTTTTTTTATAAACAAAATAGTTGTACACCTGGTGCTATTATGATTTTTTTTTTTTTTTTTTTTGGGGGGGGGAGGGGAAAGGGTTGTTGCTGTAGCATTGTTCTGCAGTACTGTAGACTGAAAACCTATAAATCACATTCAAAGGCACACTGGGGTCATACAGTAGGTTTCTTCCAAAGTGGGAAATGAAACATTTTTTTTTTTCTGCAAGAAACAGGTTTCTTCCAGATTCATGTTCCACTATAAGTGTAAGAAATTGGGAGAACTTTTAAAACTCATCAGTCATTCAATGAAAACAGCATTTAATTTGCATGTAATCTACAGTCATGTCTTGAACAACATAGTATATGCACTGAGGCTTCTTGGGTCTTCCTACTGTAGGATACATGTTTAGTATATGAGTGTACACACATGGCTGGAAAAAACCAGCAATTCGGGAATGTCATTGCAGGGAAATTTTAGTATTTGGAGGGAAATTTGACTTCTTTTGTATGTAAACATGTGAAGTGTTTGGGAAATTTTTATTTGCTGGCTGGGAAATTTGATTTGCTTGCAGGGAAATTTACATTTTTTCCAGCCCTGTGTACACATAAGTACAGTAAATGAGTTCAATACTGTGGGCATAGATACTGTACACGGGCTTGTTAAAAGATACAGGTTGTCTGCACATGTACAGTATGCCAGTACTGTAAGTTGTAATTTACTGACCGTAGGTTGCTTAGAGTTTGTAAATTGTACTGCACAAACAGATGTAACATACTGAACTGTATACTGCTTTTGTATGGACTACAGAGTCACTATGTACAGACCCCTGGCTCTAATGAAAAGAGAGTTGGCAGGGTGGTGGGAGGGGGACATAGCCAAAGAGCACATTACTGTGTGTACTACATGCACATGCTAAGAACTTTCTTGAAATGTACTGAAATGTCAGCAGTTCACATTGAAAGGACCTACTGTACTGTACACTTCAACTACTGTACTGTACTGTATGTTGATTAAATATATTGTAGTCTGTACTCTACAGGGCAATTATAGACCACTGTTTTAGTGTATCCCTCAATACTTTACAGCCATTCCCCTACAAGTTTTACTGTAGTTTGGTCTGGTTTATTACAGTTTCTTCCATGTACTGTATTTTCTGAAGAAACCATGAAACCTTGCATGCACATGCACACTGTTCTTAACTTTTTTGTTCCAGGTTTGCAGAGAGGCCAGAGGGGGATGCAGCATTGACAGAGACTCCACTTAAATAAACCTGGGGTAAACCATCATCCTTCAGGTACTGTAATCATACCCCAAATTTGATGCATGTCTATGGTACTGTATACTGTAGCACAAACAGAAACCGAACGTGACAATGGTTTCCACCAGAAAAACCCAATACTACAAAAAGGACTCTTTTGATAATCAGTTTAAGGGTATACTTGCAACATCCTCAAAAATTGACTGAACTGATCTTAGATCTCCACTTTGTGTATGTTTGTAACGTAAAGCTGATGAAACACAATGCAAAAACAAAAATGAAAAAAAAAAACCCAAACAAAAGCCGCACCTGTCCTATCTGTCGCTTCATAAAACTGGGAGATAGCCTATCTGCCAGTTTTATGAAGCGACTCACAGTTTTTACTCAGATCTTCTGATTTCCAGGTGTCATGTGCCACAGTATACTCCCGGATTTTTAGTGTTCCATTTTATTTGTGACTTTCTGAACATGATGGTGATTGCAGTCAGTACTATTTTGCTAAGCATACAGTTTGGCTTATTTGAGCAATCAAATTGACCATAAAGGAACATATTTTGAGGACCGTTTATCTAATGCACGGTAACAACACTTTGCCATCTTTACCACAATTTACTGCAGTATACAGTACGGAGCTTCATCACTATGATGCATGCCTCACAGGGGGATGTTCTCTCTACTGAGCATGCATGTACCTGATACACCTTCAAACACTCCACCAAGAATGAAACCTTACTCTTTCACTCTTTTGGGGTAAACGTTGTAGCCTCCAGCTTCCAAATAGTTAAATTTAACTCTTTTTCTTTTTTAGTGTGCATTTAGTCTACTGTACAGTGAGCAGAGAAAAACCAATTCAATAGAGCAGGGAGATGGTATCATTTTTGGTTTTGATGAAAAGAGAAACCTACTGTATGCATTCATGATGGCGTGCATGTATGTGTGTGTGTGTTTGTGACACTTTGTTTGTTTACACGATACAGGTATCTTAAGAAGAGAAGATCTGACAATTCTCAAATTAGTTGGTTAACAGATACCCTATACTGAGAGAAAGAACCCTATTTGTTTTGGTGGAGGTTAAAGGTCATCTGGGATCGCAAGGGGTCAAACCTCTAAGACCTTGTTTACACGATATCTCAAGGTACTGTAGGAAGCTTGGATTGATTTCAAACTTGATATGTTGAGACATTACAGTATGATAGGAAGAAAAACCTTATTAATTTTGGTTGGGGTCAATGGTCATTTGGGGTCACAAGGGGTAAAACCTCAAAAACCTGTAAGATACTGTATTTCAAGGTAGGAAGTTGGATTGATTTCAAGCTTGATATGTTGATGCATTATGATGTAAGGAAGAACCCTATTGATTTTGGTAGGGTCAAAGGTCATTTGGGGTCAGAATCCAAAAACCTTGTTTGCATGATATCTCAAGGTAGGAAGCTTGAATCAATTTCAAACTTGGTACAGTAATGTTGATGCATTACATGTATAATGTGAAGGAGAATCTATTAATTTGGATACAGAACAAAGGTTGTCTGGGACCAAAGGGGTCAATCCGAAATCCTTTCTTGAATGATATCTCAAGGAAGGAGGAAGCTTGGATTGTTTTCAAACTTGTTTTGTTGATGAATTATGATGAGAGGGTGGCCTCAATTAATTTTGAGCAAGGTCAAAGTTAACCTGGAGTTATCCAAGTTCAAACCTTGGAAACCTTTTCTACTTTGTATTTTACTAAGTTACAGTAGGAAAGTGAGATAGAGCTTAACTCTCGGATGGCATCTGTAGTCCTTGGTGGAAGTTGAAGGTTATTTGGGGTCATCAGTTCTAAGTCAAACTATGGAAACATTGTTAATAGGATAGCTCAAACGTACAAAAACTGGATGGATTGCATAATTAGTGTGGATGCGTTATGGTGAGTTGAAAGTCCCAGTTGTTTTCAGTGGACTTAGGTCAATGGTTTTCTACAGTAGTATCACCTGGCACCAAACTCTGAAAACCTTGTTTGCAGAATATCCAGGTATCTTAAGGCACAGCTTGAAATTTGGCTTTTGAATGTAGAAGTGTTAATGGTTAAGAGAAAAACCAGTTACTCACTGGTGGAGTCAAAGGTCACTTTGGGTCACCTTGTTTTACAATAAATGTAGCATTTTTTGAAAAGAACATGGACTGTATGTATCATCAAAACTCAATGCATTTTGGCATTTTTGTTACTGTGTTGGGAGAGTAATCTCCTTCAGCAATGTTTCTTTCTTCTCTTCTGGATAGGTTTTTTGCAAAAATTTAGAAAGCAGCCAAAGGATTATAATCATGTACAAGAATGAATCAGAATGACACCTGTAATAGAATCAGATACCAAGTGAAACTGTACCAAGAACAAGTGGACTGCTGGTTGCTAAAACAGATGGAACAAATCCAGTGTAATGGCCATTTGGAGTAGGATTCCGGTTTTTGCATTGCCCAAACGGTACAAGGAGGAATTTTGTCATACAGTAATTCTTCCTACAGTACCTGGAGTGGATTTCATCATTTCCAAAACATGTTGTGCCTGTACAGTAGCTCGCATGTGTGTTAATGTTTAGTCTGTCATTGCAGAGTAACAGCTACACTTCTAAGTGATGGCCGAGGTCTAGAGACTCAGGATCCAGTATAAGGTTCCCAAATTGGTTGGTGACACATTGCTTTACTTTTATGTGAAGGCAGCAGCAAACTTTCTCAACTGTAGTGCGCATCTCTACTGTACTCAGTTGCCACAGTGACACCATTCTGGTTGGATTTCTTCAGGCTCATCAGAACTATCACATTCATTTTCTTGCAACCTTGTCTATTCCTGGGGATGTCTCTGTAACAGCTAAAAGCAATGGGCTAGTTGACCAACTTTCACACTTTCTACAGTAGGTATTCCTTCATAAATCAAGAAGGATGAAGGCTGATATGTGACAGCCAGAGCAATAGTACGGCAGCCATACGAATGAATTAACATAGGCCTTCTTTCTATTGGAATCGTAATTATTTTATGGTCTTTTGTTGATACAAATGACTGACACTTGTTCTGTTTAGTGGACACTGTAGATTTTTCATATTGAAAGGATAACACAACTGTATTCAACAGAGGTAAAACTGAAAATCTTGTACCTGTAAATGGCAGCAATGAAAGACACTTTTCACATTTGGTACATGTTGACTTGCTATGTAAAGAGTAAGCTGATATATTGTTTTTGGTGGAATCAAAAGGTCTTTATTTTTGAGGTCAAAAGAGGCTGTTTACTGTAAAAATCATGCATTTTTTATCGTAATGGAAGGAAAAGCTTTTATAGCTTGCAGTGAAGATCAGAGGTTATGTCAAGTCATTAAAGAAGAAAGGTTACTCCTGTAGGTCACCAGTGGTCAAAAAATCTTGTAAACAAGATACCTTTAGACTGAAAAGTTGGTTACACTTTAAATTCAACATGTAGATGCAGTAAAGTATGGTCGAGAAGGGGTTTCTCCAGGGGTATACAGTAGTTGCATGAATTTCCCAAATTTTCCTCACATCAAGAAATCACTGAGCCTTCGGGCTTTCGGTTTGTTCTTACACTCTCAATATGCATAACATAGTAATGTAAGTGTGTTGTGAATTTTCTGTGTTATGTGAAGGTATAGAGGGCTGAACTGTACATGATGGGGACAAATTAATTTCTCAACTTGATGATCATCAAGATTCTGCCAGTCTGTTATTGAGCAATTTAATACAAATCAGTCAATTATTGGAATTAATTCTTACAGTGTGGATTTTAAATCCTACCCATACTGTATGATATATTAATAGTAGCAGTGTGGTTTAGTTCAATCATATCTTCTATACAAGCAGTTGAAGGCTTAGTTAAAGTACAAACCTCCTTTGTGCATACTACCCCACTTACTGAACATGAACAGCATTCTGGGCATACAGAAGCTGTTGTCCATCAGCACCTCCTCTGCAATGAAATCTGGGTGTGTTTGAACCTGTCTAAGTGGGCGTTTCTCCTACTGTATGATGCAGTGTGCATCTTGTGTTTTTGTTCTTTTTGTGAGAAAGGATGAACAAGTGAGATGAACATCAACAATCCCCTTTCTGAACTTTGCAGGCATTGAGGAGTGGGCAGAGTGTAAAATCTCCATCCTTAAATGGGGAGACGCCCTCTCCCCATTCAATAATGTTTGCCTTTCGGGGGGAACTAAGATGTAAAATGGTGCCTTCCAATGCCCAATTCAATGGAAAACACCTTTAAAAATAGAGATGGTGCAGGGTGTGATTGTCCTATTGTTAGGGAGGGGTCTAAGGGATGTATGTTCCATTCAGTTTAGAAAATCATTGCTTTTTGGTTTCAGTGATAAGAGAAACCAATGCACCCATGGCAACATGTATATTTTGCTGTGTTTGTGATGCTTCATTCCTTTAAAAAGGATAGTCCAGAGTCAAATTTAGTTTTGATATGTTAAAGAGGAACACATTCTAAGCATTCTAGTGAAAGTTGTATTCATTTCCCATGTTTGGTTCTTGAGATATTACTGTAGCAATTGAAGTTAGCACATTTGCTGTATGTAAATGTAAACTTGAAGCAAGCAGGTGTGATGTCATGGATACATGTAGTTGTTGGCCAATGTTTTGTTTTTCTTTATTTTTCATCCTATTTGTTTGACCTTGAGTTGACTAGGGATGCTATCTTGTCCCGCAGCCATATAAAGTTTTTAAAATTCCATTGCTTCGGATGCACATATGGTGCTGTGTCAAAATTTAGTTGCATATTATTGTTATGGTAAATTATAACTAAAAACAAAGCATTGACCAACAATGTGAATCCATGACATCCCATTTGAGTTCATTCTGTGTAGGAAAGTTTGTCTCATTCAACAGCAAATATCTTGAAAACTGAACATGAGAAATAAATAAAAATTTGACCAGGATGCTCAAAATATTGAAACGCAAAATGGTGCAAAATTTGAAACATTCGTAAGCACATTTGTACTTACAGTATACTGTACAACCAAAAGGTCATGGTTACATTGCTTCCGATTGATTTCCCAAAATGGCCGATAGCTGTGAATACTTTAGGGGTGGGGATGGTGTATCCTCCTCCCCCTTGGAAAAGTTACTGCCGCACCACACATCAAGGCTTAGCTCATTTATTGCAACTCATAGATTTTGTGTAAAACAAGTGTGCATTTTCTGTGGAATAAAGGTAGGCCATGTGTACAGTATGTTAATGTGATGCATAAAGTGTGCGGGGAACGACTGCATGTGCAGCAATTAATCATTGGAAACGGATTGTTTCCAGAAATTTTCAAAAGGGTTGACCCAATTTGTTGGTGTCTAGAAGAGATACTTCTTTTAACAATGCCGAGTGGTTGTTTGCAGTTGGCTTATATTACCCGTATAGAACTTTTTGTCAAGTCCACGGCATGCGTTATTTTTGCTCATTTAGCATTTGTAGGGGTAGTTATAAAGTGAAATCTGGTGGTCATGTAGATTCTACCTGCTTCGACTAAAAATTTCCCAAATTTCACGATTTCTTCTAAACAAACTTGGCGTTTGAGAATTTCCTTCTTACTTTGCCGCATACTAGGCTATTTTGCCGGAGGGAACGATATGTTTCCCCCAATATTTTCGCGGATAAACATATTCCCAAATAATTTTATCAAGGCCACGGTCTATCCGAAGTGTATTTGTAAAGCACAATGCTGACCACATTTTGGGCCATCTAGGATCGCTCGTTTCATTGCCTGTTGGTGTCGCATTGCTCATTTATACTTCTTTTTATTAATCTGTTCCTTGCTGACAAAGAGAGTGCTGACGATTGGGCAAATTCGACGTATTGTAACAACTCTTTACCCCCCTTCGAGTATGTATTTATAAGGAGGGATGTTTTCCTGCCCTGTTTGAAATTTCTAGCTGTCTCTAAGGGCTTAGGTGCAAAATGGTGCTATATTTTGTTTGTTTTTTATGCACAATCCTGATGCTGGAAATGTCCTGATCAGTCGCTCTTCACTGAGAAGTTGTACCCCATGTTAAAGAAAAAAAATGTGAAAACCTACATTGTTCTATAGCTGCCATTCATTTCAGTTCTTGATTTCACAAAAAGAAAATACCGTGGACCAAGTGTGCCACAATTGGCGAGTTTGGTAATTCATTCGTTGCCGCATGGAATTGTGGGGAACCGTGCGGGATACAAACCGAGCTCAGCACGTAGCGTACATTGTTGCCTTATTTTGTGCATGCAACACTAAGTATCGAGTGAACGCAAACGAAAATAGGGGTCTCAGTCCTACTTTAAGGCAGGTTTAAATGCCAATGTTTACACCCAAAAAACAATTTAGACACATTACGCTGCACAAAGCCACACTACTGTAGATTCTCCTCTTTATGTTATGGATGGATTGAGAAAGAATGATTTCACGAAGTTTTCATGTAAACTCAAATTTCGGAATACATGCTGTAGGTGCGGGATTGGTTTATCCCGACAATTTGGAGGATGTGCGCACGTGTTTAGCCACCAAAATGAATTACCGAACTGGCTTATTATCCTTTATTCCTCTAAACTCTGCTGGCAATGCTTAGGCTAAAATTATATTTACCATTCGGTGAAATGGTCATGTATCGTCTCAGTAGAAAACAATACACAACGGAATTGAAAAAGTTTGTGTATGCGACGCTGCAACCCAAATTCAAGGTCCAATTTTTTGCCAAGGAGGTGTCAGTTTAAACCGATAAAAGGGTCCGTTGCGCGAATTTTGAGTCCACAGCACTGTAAGGTATCTTAGCAGTTTTCATCCATTCTTCAAATTGAAACTGCAACAACCTAACCAACTGACCACAGGCTGCCAAAACATTCCGTCACTCTCAGCCTTCTTGTGACTATTGGTACCGTCATTCACACGATGACATGTGATTGATCTTTAGGGGATAACTTCGGGCACCTTCACGTCTGGCAATGGAAAACATTCGCCTGAGATTCTGCCATTTCGGGCGAAGTTGCCGCGCAGAAATGTAAAGCCTGGCTAAAGAAATAATCTGCCCACATGTGTCGAGAATTTTTGAAATATTTTTATTCTTCGTAAAGATTACCAAAGTTGCATTACCTTATTACGGTGCTTCTTGTTTTCCTGCCAAATGTATGAAAGGATTTGTTTATTCGGTCTCCAAACTCTGGAAAATCGTGGAAAAGACTTAGAGTCTATGGAATAACTGTTTTTTAAAAGCTTCCCCAAAATGTTGCGAATTTTTGCAACCTTTTCAAATTCGGAGGCTATTCGGCCACTTCCGAAAAATGCTGGGAACGACTTGGAGAAGAGAACGATGACTGTTTTATGAGCTCTTCAAATACGTAACACTTTTTTATTCTTTAGTTGTCATAAAAAAATCTGTATGACGGCTCTTTCGTCTGGCAAATTTTTAAGAGAATTCGGGCGAAGTTACGAGTTTACTGTGTCGTTAAAACACACTCTTAAAAATGTCTGAATGTGTTCAGAAATTAATCGTTCACACACTTTTTTTCCTCGCTTTGTTAACACGTTTAGATGCTACACACACCGTCGTGTTTATTCCAAGACGTTTCCCGGATTTCCGAGTCAGTTTTAAACGCATTCAATTGTTGAACGTTTAGTGTTTAATTTCTAAACATGTTTAGAGTTAAAAGGTCTTGGGTGTTTTAAGAATGCATGACAGATTTTTGAGATTGAAATAGCTAGCCGATTTTTCCATATCCATGTCCGAATTTCAGATCCTTTGCAAAATTTCTGGGGCTAGCCTGTCCCCTCAGTGCCCGGCTTCCCCGCCTCGTACATCTTTGCCAACCACTATTGCCGCTGTCGGCCGGTTGGCCCCAGCCAATTGCTCCAAAAGTGGTCTGGATAAGGGCCGGCACTTCCTGCTTATCAATTCCGTGATTGAGTTTGCGTAAGGAACTTTCGCATGTCATCATGACAAGTGCATGTCTTGCGATACCAATGCCCACATATTAAAACCATTCAAAACCCATTTTTCACTGTCACGCGCCCAACGTACCTCGGAGAGCTATTGCAAATAACTTTTTTTTTACGAGTAATCCAAACCTGTAGACAAATACAATGCCTCATCTTAAGGGGGGTGCATAAAGATACATGAGCCCCACGGCAGTGGTGTAGCTAAACTTCTTTCAAGAGGGGCAAGCACCAAAATTTTCCGATTTTTCCTAAAGAGTGAACACAACGGAATTAGAAAGTAATTTCCGTCGAGCAGAGTGCGCCTAAAATTTGTGTTCTTTCAAACAAATATTTGTAAATATGGAGCTTGTATTGCAGAACATAATTTAGATTCTGGGTTTCCTGTGAGGACTGAGAAATTTGACTGAAAATTTTTGGGACTATTGAAGAATCTGCGTTTCCTGTTAGCATATATCTGAGATAGCATGTGGCCTGAAGATTGTCGTTGTTACATTATAATTTTATCTAATTAGTGCGGATTGAGGCTTCCCGGGGGCATTCAAACTTTGTTGCCTTTTGTAGACAAAGTATTTCAACGTTAAGAGCCTATATTGAAGGAAATTTAGGGAAACGGTACTATAGCGACCCGGAAAAGTTTATCACTGAACTGATTTATGAACGACCACTTACTGCAATAGAGGTTGCTATTTGGTGCGCTCAAAGCGATACGCGCGGAAATTTTGCCCTTTTAAACCAAATAATAACAAATATGGAGCTTTTATTAGACGAATTCGAAACTTAATGAAGAAAAGTTGGGAAAATCGCACTGTTCCCTTGTTGAATGGTGTCTCAAATGGTAAATTCCCGAATTTTTCATTTTTTCCAGTGTGAGGGGGGGGCAATTCCGCCCCCCCCCATGTAGCCATGCTACTGCCCCACGGTAAAGTCTGGATCTAAGGTGTCCTCATTTGAGAGTTTTGGAATGTACAGTTTCGTACCGTGGATCAGTGTAAATAGATTTCAAACTTTATGCCTCCTTAGAAAAGGTTTGATGTACCTCCCATAGGTCCCTGCTAAAATCCTAGATGCGCCAGCGAAGATATAAAGTGAACGAAGAGAGGAAAAATTCCCAGAAATAGCATAAATTTGAAGCGGCGGGTAGGTTTGGACTGGAGGTATTTCCCTGTTAGCCTTTTAGCTTCCCTGTTGCCTATACACGGTCCCAGAACCCAAATAATGTTATCTGGCGATTTATTTTCTCACCTCGATATCAACGTCTTAGCCTCCATGAATTCATGCTCTGAGCTCTCACTGATTTCTTCCCCGGATCCACCCATGGCCTAACGGGACATCTTTTTCGGGGGGTGACTTCTTGCTCGACGCCAGATCCCCACCAGGGCGTAATCTCTGCCGGGGGGCGACTTGTCCCTTGACCCACTATAGTGTCCCTTAGACGGTTTTGTTATCTCCACCATTTCTTGTCCTCATTTTACGGTCCCGCACAACACACACACACCACCCAAACAATAATTTTCAAACCCTGTAGCTTCAACCGATGAAAACATTTTTGGTATTTTGTCAGTGGGGTTTTCGGGGAGATAATTTTTCCCTCAGAAGCCTTATGTATGAGCTTGCAGCAATTGTTGTCGTACAGGCTAGCCAAAAAATGATAAAGTTTACTTGTATAAATATAGTTCTTTCGAATTACAGTCCTTTACAGTACATTGACCGACTATCGCTGGTAAAGTTATGCTTTGGTTAATACAGAATAATGCTGACTGCCTTACCAGTGAAAGGAGTGAAAACGTGGGAGAAGTGAGGAGAAACAACTGTATTGCCTCTGTGCATGCAGCTAGGCTGTTGTATTACCAGACACTCATCTAAATCTAAACAGAGTTACCATTCCTCCTCAGTGCGTTATATAGTGACAACGTATAAAAACATAATAGCTTTGCTGAGTGTACATACAGCTCTTTGGTGTAAACAAGCACACAATACTTTTACACTGGTTTCTCATAATATAGCACTGCTTTACAACAGTCAATGCTGACCACTGCTGAAGAGAAGGTTATTAGGCAGACGAAGATGTTTTGATTTGGGTTTCAAATGACATGAATGAAAACTTCATGACCAGACGCGTGTGGCACAGTTGTAAACTGGGCAACCAAGGACAAGCAAAGCAGATGTAATTAGCTGGTCCGCCTCAGGGCGATCCAAGGACACATGATCCTAGGCTTTTTATAGCTTTTATGATCTGTGTAGTGAGCTTAGTTACCAAGTGGGTTTCCCCGATCGAAGTGGGGAGGAGATTCAAAAACTTTTCAGTGGTGGCAGCATAATCCTTTGGGGGGACTGCGGCTGACCTTTAAAATTAAGGAAACAGGGTAGCTGCCATCAATATGACCTTAAATGTTGGGCAAGGGTATATTTGCAAACCAATGGACAATTGTTGCATCCCCACAGGTAAACATAGGCTACTGATGAAGTAAAGCCCGAACCGACAGATCTTGTGTTCCGGGAAATTTCAAGGAATCAAGGTAAACTATTAGGGACACTGAGGGGTCCCTACCAAGGAGTCTCTTAATTGTACATGGCACGTATGACAGGAAAAATAGGGAATGATTACCCAAGTTGCCATATTGGGTCATGTGTTGCTTAAAAGATACCAACGTCATCCTTGCATTAGACAAGTTCGAAGTTTATATCTGTGCATGTGATGGCCGTGTATAGCATACTGTTTCACGTGTTTACATGACACCATCAGCTCAACCGCACGTTAAAGGGCCAAACCTCTCACCCCAAACTACAATTTTGGCACGGGTGTACCGAAATTGTCAATTGGCTCAGCTCTTTGATTGACAGCTAATTCAAACAATGCAGAGTATCAACGCTTATATTACACAGCATGAACGGTACTGAGGGTGTTTTAATTATATACATTGGGTTTTTCTACACTCACCTTAAAGCAATAAACTGAGATCGTATGTGGATGCATGGAGAATTTCAGAAAATTGTGGGAGGGAATTAAGTAAGAAGGTTGGGAGAATTGGTACTGTTTGGGATGAGAGAGCTGGGCTTTTAAGATTTTACCCGTAGACTTTTTCCCTACTGCGCAATTTTACTCCTTGAAGAAATTTCGAACACTACGGTCTTCTGTGAACACACTCTAGATCTGTTAAAAATTTGGGCGTCGATTTTGGGGTATTGCCGCACACTTTTGTGAGGGAGAATGCCCAACACTTTTTGTAACATGAAACTAAATAAAGAAGTAAGCAAAAACCAACATGTAGGTTTTAGAAAGAATATAATGCATGTACCTTAGTTAGGGAATAATGATGCCCATGTCCCTTCATCAGTTTCGAAAGATTGGAACAGGCTATGACGTCACAAAACTGGACTGAGAGACCCGAGACTCCTAAACTGACTTAAGTTTCATGAAGTGCACGTCAGACGTAAGTTACATTGGAATTGACAGTGACATTGAATAGCATAGCGAAGAACTGTCGTGTTGTTTTTGTATGTTGGCAATAATAAACAGCATAGCTGCACACTACATTACCTTCGTCGCTTGTAATGCATGGAATTAGTCCTATAGGCCTGCCTACATGCCTAGTTGTTACACAGTCGTGACTCATACTTACTCATAATCCACTAAAATTATAAAGTAGCTTGAGGATTTGTGGTGTGTACGATATTGACGTTTGACGTCCTGCTATACGTTGTTGTAAACGGACTAAACAGACATAACGTTAGACTCACACTTATACGTTTGGCCTAGCATTTCAAATAAGCGTTACGTTGTTTTCAAAATGTGGCTGAATCTTGATCTTTTTGAGTGGAACTTAAGGGAACCAGGTAAAATTTGCTTAAGGGATATCGCAATCCCCAAAGTTTTCCCTGCAGAGAGAATGATTCACAATTTGGATGACGTTTGTCGATGTAGCTAGCCAAGGCTATATACTAGTAGGCTACTTGGGCTGGCGTAGGTTTACAGTCTCTAAATCACAACCTGCAATTGCCAGTGCTAAATTTCCTTAAACAGCTGATAGTGCAAGATGAGCTTTTAAGGTTAGTGAGTATAAAGTTATTTGAGCACTCGTTTTAAAACTGCATTTTTTATCGTGCCAGATAAATGTTTCGAGCAACTTAGGTAAGAAGTCATGTAGTCCTACTTATAGTTCTTTTATCAATAGTGTACCATATCAATTACACGATTAGGCTATGTGAACTTTGAAACACATAACAAATCCTTAGGTCTAACTCAATATTCAGCCAGAGGTCTGAAATCTGATAAGGCCTATTCAAAGTTGTTTCAACAAACACGCAACATGGCAGTCAACCAAAAATATAGTACATTTTAACTTGGACAGTTACCGGAAAAATTACAGTCGTATGCCCTGAATTGCTTAAAACGTAAGGCACTATTTAAAAGCAGTTGGGCCAGTACTTATAGTTTAACTGTTGTAACTGTAGACCTTTGCCACGTAAAATATGTACCCTAGCTACACCCGGTGTAAGCAAAGCTGTTTAAAGTCTTGTTGATGAAAAAGCCGTCTCCATGCACCCTACGTCTCTACACTGGATTAGAACATGGGTAACTGACCAATCACATGCCAGCATTCTCAAAAAATATTTATGAATGGCTTTTATAAGGGCATTTCAGTTTTTCAACATCCATGATAACCCTCTCAGATTGTTCAAAGTACTATTTTCAAGAATTAAAATGGAAATGCCGGCCTGCTGTGATTTGCTTTCAAATTTCCAAGGGTTATCTCCACGTCTCATTCGCACCATACGGGGTGAAGTGAGAGTGCCCCCCCCCCATCGATTCATTTCAGACTTGATATGTTGATGCATTATGATGTGAGGAAGAACTCAATCAATTTTGGTGGAGGTCAAAGGTCATTTGGGGTCAGATGGGGACAAATCCTGAAAAACTTTTTAACGCAATATCTCAAGGTAGGAAGCTTGGATTGATTTCACACTTGATATGTTGATGCGTTATGATGTTAGGAAGAAACTTTTCGATTTTGGTAGAGGTCAAAGGTCATTTGGGGTCATAGGGGGTCAAACTCAGAAAACCTTGTTTACACTATATCTCAAGGTAGGAAACTTGGATTCATTTCAAATTTGATATGTTGATGCGTTATGATGTTAGTAGCTTGTTTGCAGAATATCTTAAGGCACTGTTTGAAATTTGGCTTTTTGAATGTAGAAATGTTTTGGTTAAAAAGAAAAACCAGTTACTAACAGGTTGATTCAAAGGTCCCTTTGGGTCACCAATTGTTACAAGAAATGTAGCCTTTCATTGAAAAGAGCATGTATGTATCATCGAAACCTCAATGCATTTTTGCATTCTGGTTATTCATTCACCATAGTCTGGCATTTTGCACCCGGAAGCGGGAAGACCCGCTTACCATGAATTCGCTATCTATATAGCCTAAGCTTATATATGAGCAGGTAGTATTTCAAATTCCATCATGTGCCTTACCATAAAAAACCGTAGAGCCTACGCTTACTGCACTTCGGTAATTAGTCGTACTTTTTCTAAATTTGACTACTTTTATTGTTATGGTTCATCAATAATGAAAGATTTCAACCATGATTAACAAAACACCCAACATATTTCCTTTTGGTGAAACACAAAGAATCCCTCTAAGGCTTTAAGCATTTTACCTACAAACAACATGTTTGAAAATTTGCTCGGAGTCAATCCACAAGAAAGGCACTTCGAAAATGTCTGGGATGTAGTAACATTCCCCCCCCCCCATCGATTTACAATTTTTGGCATCAATGGCCGTGCTATTTGCTATGCAACGAGTGAGGGTTCTGTTTCAATACTTTTATCTAAAATGGTTTGCAAAGTATCAGAATTTTCACAAATCTTTCCAAACCGTAAATCAAACGGAAAATTTAGATCGACCGTAGAGCATACAAGGTAGTTTGTAACCTAGACTTTCAGAGACCACAACAATTTGAACAATATAGCTTCGATAGGCATATTTCAATAATGCTGAATGAGCGAATCGTCTCTCACAATGGAGGGTCAGAGTTCGGTCCCCTTAGAGTCCTCACCAGGATCATTAAAAACGTCTGCACTTGAAACCGGGCGACGTGACATGTACGATCGCGTTATCATTTGGCCACTTTTTAACGACAAAACACCGCAATCAACAAACTCTCCTGGCATTCCTACCCTGTAAGCAAAAGTCGGCTGTCCGGTGGTGGCAAAATGGCCGACAGCGGGCCGATGGAGGTCCGCCAGCTGAATCCCGACTTCCATGACGTCATACAGTTGTTTATCCAATCAGCATCGCTGCCATCGGTGGACAGCTGGCTTGCCACCGGACAATACCCCGGCGGGCCGGCGGAGCTGCCTACAGCGGACCGCCATCGGGCCGACCAAATTTTGCGATCAGGGTATCAGACGTTCACAACTCAACCAAAGTCTAGGTGTGTACCTCACCGCTGAAAATGTTGATGCTTTTGTGTAAACTTCTTTAACTTATAGAAGTTAACAGAAAAACGTTACTGCTTCATATGTATGTCCCAAATATCAATAATTTGACATAGGCCTATTGGTTTGAAAATTTTTAATTCCATTGCCGTAATTCTTAATTTTCTTTAGTTTTGTACATTACTTCTCTAACTATGCACCGATTTTCGTGGTTCAAGATTAATTTGGTAACTAGATAACCACTAATTTCGATTCAAGTCACATTTTGCTGTACGTGGAAATATGCATCAACCCTTACAGGCATACTCAAATGGCTTTCGACTTGGGTTTCTTACTTACTGTTTTGCTTACTCTGTTACAATACCCTCGTCCTAAATCAAGATATCTTCCTTAAGAGGTTGCTTAATTTTGTTAACACATAGGCTACCTCTATTTTACAACAAAGCAACAGAAAGCCGTGAAATGTGAGCACATCGTATCACATTCGAGGAGACTTCTCATGTTTCTCTTGATTGTTGAACATCCTGTTTGTCCTTCAAATTTGATACTGGTGGAATGTTTGAATTCCGTTTCCTGTGGATGTAGCATTACCCTTCACCATATGCAGGATATAACAAACAGTATCACTTAATATTTCCTGCCTCGGCATTAAAAGTGATTCAATGAATTAAATGCAATATTAAATTGATGTGCCGTGATTATATCACAGATTTCCCATAAATCAATAAACCCCAAGACAAAATTGTATTACTTTGAAAATTTATATCGTCGCATCGTACATTTTATTCTCTCGAGATGCGATTTTCACCTTCTGAAACAGAAACGTTTGAAGAAAATGAATTTTGGCTGGTGTAATATCAGATACTTGGAGGTTTAGACCATTTAACTCGTATATGAGTTCTCTCCCCCTTAAAGTCCTCTCCAGGACTCGGAGAGAACTTTAACACGATATCCCCCTCCGGCCCTCCCGCTTCAAATCAAATCGAAGCCACTGCCAATTACACCAACGTGTGCAAACATTGTATTCTGGAGTCTCCTACATTGAAGGGGTGAAGACTTCCCAATTATTTAAAGCTTCTGTGTCACCGCAATATATATTAATAAGGTAATATTATCTTACTGTCATTACGTCATAAGGAAAGGGTATCTTTAAGATCACATAAAATGGAGCAAACTTTAGAAGTTTGGAACACAGCAGCTGTATGTACCGTCGAATCCGAACAGCAAGAGAAAACGGCCATTACTGGGGTCCATCAACCGTAAATCGTATTAACTTTTTTGTCCACATGTTTCTACCACTCATATTTAGTGTAATTGATGGAATCAAGAGGTATTTTACTGTGGAATCATTCTTGATAAAGGTTAAAGAAGAATTAGACAGGTTTAAGTTGGTGGACCCCAGTTATTGTCGATTAAGACACACCATTACTCGATTTTTCGATTCGTAAATAACTGTAGTTTAAAAGAAAACCGGTGTCCCAGCTAGATGTCCAGAATTGGGTGAAATTAAAATTACATTTTTACCAATAGCATCATATGATACCTCTCCATCAAATAGAACAAAGTCAGTTATCAAAGTAGATGAAAGGGGATAGTCACTGCTGCATTGAAAAAAAACTTCATAGGAAGTGGAAACTTTTTTGTCCATGTTAAGTGTCCCATCAACTGGTGTCTTAATCACACAGGCCGTTAATGTTATGCATCGTTACAAACACTGAAGTATCTTCCACCAGATCGACAAGGGCATTACAAGGGCACCTGTCATTTAAATCCAATGTATTGATAAGTATTGCTGAATTGTAAAGCCACAAAACCCTCCTAAGATGAACCATGTTTTAGGTGCGTGGGAAGTTTGCGCATCCGAAATGCAGAAACAGTGGAACTTAATTATCTGTATATCTTCTTATTATCTCCGATTCGCCACTTCACATTCCAATATATTCTTCGAGCACATACAAACCAATAACTTTGTTTACATTACACTTGGAACATGCGCATAGATTCAAACCTCATTCTTGTTATAAGCCAAGTATACCAAAATAACTGAAAATGCTTTTGACATTCCATCGTTAAACTTGGCCACGAAGTTTTGAGAACATTTGAGTTGCGATTTGTTAAATAGCAACTCCCTGCTAGGAATATATTGTGTCTGTCCCTCTGTTACCAAGACGATCATACCTTTCAGTTCAGAAGGGCTTCAATGTACAAATGACATTCCATTTTGGGGAGTCTATAAGAGTAGTTGCGATTTCGTTGGATTTCAGTTTAGCTAAGTACGAACATTCCCTTAGCTCTGCATAGCTAATGGATACATGATTTCGGGTCAGCTTCCTTAGGTTTTGAAAGAAACTTTAGCATTCAGTGCAGATCGTGTAACATAAGAACTTAAAGGTTGGTTTGTAGGCCTACTGACTTTCTTCACTTGGTAAAATTTACGAACTCACCATGGCAGAGAATGGAAACACCGCCGCCGAACCTAAAACAATTTTTATGTGGATGAGTCCAAGGAGCTTATCAACTTCGTTTGAAAAGTGTGTTGGATTTATGGATGGAGCTCAAGTATGGCACGAGCCGTATGTAACTTGCTACTTCAACCTTCTGTTTAACGATCCAAAGACGTTTGAACTGTTTCCGGGTATGCGGAATTTCGCGAAGCAGTTTTACAATGCCAAAAAGTTGATAGAGGCAGGTGGTCATCCCTATCAGGGAGGGAACCTGTTGCCAGCAGAAAATTTTAAGTAAGTAATACAGTAACTTTCACTTACCAACATTCAAAATTTCTCACCTGATTAAAAACAGTAGTAATGGAGCTAATGATTTTTGCTTGTTTGTTTGTTTGTGGCGTTTTGAAATAGTTTCTGGCGTATCACCTTTGTATTTCATAAAACAATAAAAGAGTTTGATCAGATACAAATTCATAATGGAATTTGTCTTTCGAAACTCTCTTATAAATCTGTAAACAAATTTGCAAACAAGTTTCATTTTAACTTGATTTTTTGCTAAGTACTCTCACCAAAAATTTATCTCAGTGGTGTGATTTTAAGTGAGGCATTATGCATTTTTAATTTCTTTAGTTTAAGCCTTAGGTTAAACAAATTCAGAAATCGTCTAACACTTTACATTGCTTACTCAGAGTACACCACTGCATTCACCTATACTTACTTATTCAGAGCAGTGACTCGGGGTTGTGTATATACTGTAGCCTGGATTGGGGGAAAGTTGCCTGCAGGGAAACCTGAAGCGGATGGTTAATTGAACCTGAAAAGGGCATCGCCATGCAGTTTGGGTCCGTCGGTAGGAGAGGGGGCGTTGCTCCCCTAATCAAAGGGTAGCTCCATCAATGAATAAGACTGGTCTACCCACTGTATTACTGTTCAGCTTGAGAATCATTGGTCTTTCAGTTATACGTTCTTGGCTGTTGCATTTTTCGTTTCTTTGAAAAATTTAGCTTTTCAAGAACATTTCCTCAAGTCATTCCCCGCACTAACAGGTGGCTTGACAGGCCGACTTCCACAGCGTGTGTATCCCGCACAGTGCAACTATAAACGAGTAAGCCTCCCATGTTTCCAACGTCAAGAAATTCAATTGGGTAGAACTATCAGACCGTTTTGAAAGTTGGAAGCATAAAACGTTACCTGATTACATAGCCCGAAATATAACGAACATCATGATGATAGTCACTGTAAAATTTTTGATGAAAAATAAAAAAGATTGAAGAATGCTCATAACTATAACTTTATATCCATCTAATGGTAGTTGTACTTCACATTTGTTAATTTTCTGACCATATTGCAGTTTGTTCATTCTTTGGAGGTATTGCCAACGAAAGATGAAAGTAGGGACTGCTAGTGGCGTTGCTACAAGGGGAGCATGGGTTATCGCCCACTGGCTCTGTAATATGAAAAAATCGCAAGTTTGCCATTTGTGACACCAACCGTTAACAGTGTGATTTTTCCAATTCTTCTTTCATGAAATTCCAACTTCTCTTCAACACAAACTCAATTGTCATTTATTGTTTAAAAAAGCAGAATTTTCTGAGCCCTTCCTGCGCCGCAAAGTGTAATTCCTAATGCAGTTCGCGCCCATAATCGGATTGGTAATTTTATCCTCCGCCAAGGCATTGTCGACTATTACACTCTAAAAGTAAAAGAGCGAACTTAGTCACTCTTTGATAGAGTGAAAAGTGTAAATTCTGTCTATTAGAGTGATAATTCTCTCCAAGAGGAGTGAAAGTCACTCCAAAAAGAGTGAAATTCACTACAGGCAGAGGGAAAATTCACTCTTCCACGAGTGCCTGCAATGATCGCTCTTTTTTTAAAGAGTGATCACAGTAGGCACTCCATCAAGAGTGAAACTTAGCTCGTTTTAGGGAATTTCGCTCTTTTTGGAGTGAATTTCAATCTTCTTGGAGTGAATTATTACTCTAATGGAGTGAATTCATGCTTTTCACTCTGTGCAAGAGTGACTAAGTTCACTCTTTTGATTTTAGAGTGTAAAGCGTGTTGACATCAGCGTTACGTTTCATTTGGTGGTTGAGGAGTTGGCATACATGTTGTTATTAATGTCTGCTTTTGTATTGTTACAACATTCAAATAAACTCTCAAAAGTGCGGAAGTGTCTAACATCTAACAATGCAATACAAGGTACCGTAACTATTTTTAGTAAAAAGTAGCCTAATTTGTTTCTTCGTGTTTTTTCACAGTCATGACTTTGTCAAAGAACAACTTGAGAAACCACTGACAGAAGGGAAAACTTTTAAGTTCATAAAAGACTCAGCACTCGGTATCGATGGTTATTACGACAAACTCCCAAAGGTAAACCTGACTTTTAGATGGAATAAAAACCATCCACAGACGAAGATTACTTGATCAAGTTATTAAGGAAAGGCCCGTTATTTTTCTGTTATCTGCTTGGTTGGTAACATCGGAATTTACAACAAATTTCAATATTATAAGGAAAAAATTACGAAAGGAAAGTAAAAAATTCAACTCTCATTTCCCTTTTGAATTTTTCTTCCAGCGTACACTGTTGCAAACGTGCAAAAGCACAACAGTTGCCTTTCTTACTATATCTCGCCTAAATCCCAATTTATTTCTATAAATTGGAATTTAGGCGAAATATAGTATGAAAAACGCCACTTATATATATATATATATATATATATATATATATATATATATATATATATATATATATATATATATATATATATATATATATATATATATATATATATATATATATATATGTATATATATATATATATATATATACATATATATATATATATATATACATATATATGTAAATATATATGTATATATATATATATATATATATATATATATATATATATATATATATATATATATATATATATATATATTTACATATTATATATAGCTTACACGTTTGGATAAGTCGTAGCAGTGACCCCGCCTCTAAATCCTCATCATCTAGAGTAAAAATTGCATTTTATCTTAACATTTTGAGCCCAACCTAATTTAGCCATGACTAAAGTAACAGGCCAGCTTCAACATTATGTGCGAAGACTGCACTAAATTATAAGCTTACTATAATATCAGTCTTTTTACAAAGACACAATTTTACACGAAGACCAGGCTACACTCATCCATAGAGTTCAGTTTTACAAGTGATGTCATTCCTTTTTTTTTTTTTTCAGATAAAAGCAAAGCACACTTTTATTATTCGCCACCCGAATCGTATGGCATTGTCAGCCCAGCGTCTTCTACATCACCTCATAGAATCTGAAGAAAAAGTGGAAGACCTCGAAATGGGATCGGGTCATCCTTTTGTAGAATGGGAAAAATTATCTAAGGACCCTTTATTCAAGCTTTGGAATTATGTTCGTGAAAACATCGATCCAAATCCCATCGTAATTGATGCAGATGATCTTCAAAATGATCCCGAACAGATCCTCAGGAAATACTGCGAAGCAATCGGCATTCCCTTCGATAAGAAATATTTGAACTGGGATAAAAGTGACGAATCTTTGAAGTGGTTTTACGGTGCTCTCGAGCAATTAGTTTGGGGTAAAAATGAGGGCACCTACAATGCAGCATTTCTATCGTCGTGTTTCCTACCTCTTCAAGGTCCTATCCCAGAGAAAATTCCAGATACTTGTGTCGGGCACGCCCAGGAGTTTATGGAAGGATATAAGGTGATGTACGAAACCAGAATTAAACCAGAGTAATTAACATGGGTGACATAGAAATTCCTTTTAAACATAGCGTTTCTTTTTATACGGATATATAACCCTTACTACAACCGTAATATTTTTCACTGTCTGTTAGAAGTAAATTTGTCAGTCCACAACAAATTTCATATAAGGTAAACACTTCTTATTGCTAACAGTTCATCGTCTCTTACGTGAGTTCTACTAAGCATTTCTAAAATAGATCTCTTGGTACGACTAACAATATGTGAAAAGGGAAATTGTTTGAGCATTATAATTTCACCAAAATTACAGCATCCAACAACTTATTCCGTTTCTACTATTTGAATTATTATATTATTTGATATGCATGTTATTAGTTGCATTGTTTCATACGTCATATTTATTCCCTACAAGCCTTTTTATTTGATGTGGACCTAACGATAAAGGATCCTGCACAATGACATTCCATTCAACAACCTGTACCTTCATGCATGTCGATTGACACTTCGTGCCGGGTCACATTGTTTTTTACCAATTTCTAGTCTTTTATTTGTTCAGTCTAGTGCATGTAAATTCGTTGTTGTTTACATAATTTTTACATTCTTATAAGTTTGACATTGTTATACCTCTCAGAAGTCAGCAACTTCTAACATGACCGACGCTAGGTCCAAAAGCATGCATTTCAGTCTTTGTATCTTTGAGGGGACAAAAGGTAGAGAGCTAGAAGCCAGTGTTGTAATCGAGATGTCGAGTCAAAGGTCACCTCGAGTCACAAGGTTTCGAGCCTCGAGTCCTTTGCTAAGTGACTGCACACTTTTGTTGGAGGAGGGGGACATAGGCGTACGGGGGTAATTTTCTATGAGGGGCAAGGGCATATTTTGCCAGAATAATATCACATTTTATGATCATGTTTTGCCCGAATAGATCAATGGCTTTCACCCGAATTAATAGGAAGGGCGAGTGCCCCCCCCCCTGCACCCCGCCCCGTACACCTATGGAGGGGGTTGGGTGGTTAAGAATGTGACTAATGTCCATTCTGTGATTCATCTACCAATATGTTTGTCATACAAGGACACTCAGATATAATCAAGTACCTTGACTCCACACTATAAAGCCTTCATTTAGTCTCAAGTCATAGGCCTACCTGTAAAACACAACTAGAGAGTATGCTATCACCACAGACTTCCTATACATGGTCAGAGCATACTGTAACATACATTGTCGCTACCGTTCGTTTGAGGAAAAGTGCACCAAGATGGCCGTCTGCTGTGGTTTTGTGTGAAAGTTTGGAAAGAGAGTTGAAATATTTTGGGAATATGGCAAGGTAAGGTCAAAATCACTACAGGTATATTGCACGAATATGATATTTTTTTCTCATCCAAGTTAATGTTTTGCTTAAAATATTACAGAGTCGTCGTCAAATCACACAAATTATAGCCACACGGCGGCCATCTTGGTGCGCCTTTTTTGCCCCAGTCAGTGGCGACCAGCTACGGATAGGACGTACACGTTACATGCTCTGTCCATATATATATAAGTCCGTGGCTTCCACACATAACCTCATCATATAGACCTACGATACACCCTATTAATTAATTAATTTTGCTCCGAACAAATAAACATCATTGCTACCAGTAACACGGCTCTAAGGCCCCAATGTTACGTAAACAAGTGATAATAGGCCAAACCTGTGGTTCATTGGCAGCCACAGCTGTTCCCGTAAACAAACTGATTTCGTTAATCTAAATCCTCGACACCAATAACAGATACTGTGTTACCAACTAAATAGGCCTACATGGAAATGAAATTTGTTCATCACGTCTTCAGCTTCTTCAAGTCAAAATACCACATACGAGTACAGAGGCGAAAGAAATTGATCATATATCTATGGAGCGTAGTATACTACGCTATGCATTGAGCTGAGATCTAGGGAAATCTTAACGTTTACACTGGCACCGTACCATCACTGCACTCGGCTCTGGGAACTACTTAGCTTCAAAAAGTTTGTTGTAGTAAACATGAGATGGTCACGTGGTGAACGAAACAAGTATGAATAGTGTATTTATGGTACATACAACTGATACAACAAACGGCGAACAACCTAATTAGCTTTTGTAGGTGGAAAATGTGTACCAGGCAATACGTACCATGCATAAACATTACCTATTACGCGAGATATAATTTAGTATTTTAATTTTTGTCGTGACGTCATATTTGGTGGTCGTAAATGAGATTCGCTAGAAAATTGGCAGGCTATTGTATACCGCAGTTATGCCATGTAACTTATAGTTGGAAACGTCAACTGTTCAACAGTGAAGCCGTCGAAAGACCCATAGTATTATTAATAGTAGCGAAAGTAGGATTTTTGATATTTGAATGTAGTAGTTGAAACGCAAACACAACAGCCTGCTTACAGCAGGCTAGTCGTTTGTTAACAATCGGTAATTTTGGACGTGCAAGAGAATACCATAATACAGGGTTCCGATTGGTTGATATCTATAAATCGGTGTTTTAAAAGGAGAAGCTTCGAGCCTTTAGGACCATCAACTTGCTTTTAGAGTAAGAAAGCGTCCCAAAATTTAATACCAAATTGATATAGGCCTTGGGAAGTACTAATTTTCTTATTTGACTGTTTTGTGTCACGTTTTTTTAATTGTCATTAGTTCGAAACAAAAGGAGACGATTAAACCCTGTGACAAATCAAATGATTTTAAACTTGGGAATGTGATCGCAAACTCCCCAAAACAGTTGTAAATATATCTTGCATGTGTTATGGAGCATGCCTAAATGTTCTTATCTTTTGGTCACCGTAACACCGGGCAACCGGGTACCCGACGGGTATGGCGATTTTTAGTACCTACACAAACACTAGTTGCAATTCCCTACCTGCCACCGAAGATTGCCAAACCTGTCCGACAAAAGTGCAGCAAGTGTGTAGTAACTAAATTTGGCTCTAATTTAGGATAATTGCCCGGAATGAAGTGAACCTGCGAGTGTATGTGATTGTGCAGTCAATGGTAACTACGTTTACGTTTGACTTCAGCTGGCCTATACCAATCGAAAACCTAATAGTTTATACGTATAGTAAAATACGAGATTTGTATTGAAAATTCGGACTTGAGGTTTGATTGCACTTTGCCTTCTGTATGACATTGTGAAATTCTTTTTTATACCATCATTTAAACACGTTAGAAAACTTCGTTCAATCGGCCACATTGCTTGTACACGCAGTGGCGTAGCTACTGGGGGGGGGCAGATGGGCAAGTTGACCCCCCCGAAAATAATTTGGGGAAATTTGATGAAATTGGGGAAAATTGATGAATTTTCTTACTCTAAGAAAAATTTCTCAAAATTTTTGTTAGAATAAAAAATTCTAAGACATTTCTCATACATAATTCATATTTTCATGCAACAAATTAACCCAGATTTGAGATTTCGTCATTGTCCCATGAACCGACCCTACTTGCGTTCCACAGAAATGTCTCCGTCGCGTAGCAGGTTGAATGTTCTCTTGTATACGCGTGGTTTTTATGATCAGTGCATTTCAGTGCACATAAAGCTGTTATTCAGGAATTTAACAACAGCTGATACAGTACGAATAACACTGAAAGGCTGTAAACCCGAACTTATCCCCTTGCCCACAGTCTCTGCGTTGTACACTTTGGGAATTCAGCAGCAGTAGCTATACCGATTTTATTCTGTGTACATAACGATGGATGGGGTCTGAAACAATCCATGACCAACGATTTACTTAAAGTTAGTCTAGAAATTAGAATGAATTGGCATACTAAGATTTTGTTACTTAGCCTAATCCTTGGAGGTTTACAGGCTAGTTCGGGAAAAAAGCTTTCTGCTCACTTAGGGTGTAACAATAAACGGGTCCATGAGTACCTTGTAGCCTTCTTCACTTAACAGACTGCTGTTCTAACAGGATATCCTGTGTGATCGAGCCACTGTTAGGCCTCCTTTTAGTGGCGTACGAAGGGGGACCATTGGGCCATGCCCCCTCACAGATGCCACTTTTTCTTTGTTCTTAAAAATAAGTAGTTTTATATAACACAGATTTTACTTGAAAAGATAGCATGTGTGGCACCAGCTTGCATATAAGGACACCCAATTTTTCAAAAATTTTCAAAGGAGAAGGATTGTCTCTGCAAGTACGTCCCTCAGTGATGCCAATATTTTAATTCCTACAAATAGGCAAATTCTGTCAAGTTCCAATTTTTACTTTAAAAGGTAGACTCTGTTTGCCACTGGTGGCATCGATAACTACATGTTTAGATTCTCTTTACAAGCATGAATACGCTATTTTTGACCATCTGAGGGGTCTGATTTTCTTCGAAATCTTTTTTACGCTCCGCGCCAACCAATGGTGGCGTTTCGCTCAGTCTTTTGGGAAAAATTACATTTTGGGGTCAGATTACCCCTTGACTCTCTGATCACTTTTCAGTTTGCGAACATAATTTGAAGGAAAGATTTTATTTGCAAACGACAAAAGAAGGTAGTGACTGGGTAGATTCTTCGTATAAGTCTGGAAAATGCTATTTCCGGCCATCTGAGTGGTCTGATTTTTCGAAATTTTCTCTACGCTCCGCGCCAACCAATGGTGGCGCTCCGTTTAGATAATGTTTATGACAAAATAACGTTTTGTGGCCAAGAAATACCACAAATCCTATACCGATCAATGCTCTTTTATTTTGACTCCTGAAAGTGTGCAAATTGAATGACAAGTTTTACTTCGCAAGGTAGCATGAATCGCATAAGAATGCATGTAAAGACACAAAAGTTTCAGTTTTATCCTCATGCACCACCACGATTCAACTGTTTACACTGTTCCTGTCAAAGTCGCAAATCTTGCACCATTTTGCATCTAGGCTCCTTGAAAAAGTCAAAAAATTTCTGGACACCCCTCCTCTTAGACCATACTGCATCCCCCCCCCCCCCCCTTCAGAGAAATCCTGGGTACGCCACTGCGTTAGTTCATACAAATAAACCAGTATTGTTGACCAAAATAATATACTAAGAACTGTTATTTCCAATGACTCTATGTTATACTTTAAGATTAAAAATGCAGGTAATACAGGAATACAGAGACAGGGGGAGGGGGACTTGGGGGGGGCTTTATCCCCCGCACTTACATAATGGCATTGTAATGTTGTTTTACTTGTAAATTTGCATTTTTATATGAAATACATACACATTGACCGGGAAAAATTTTGGGGAAATTTCATACCTTTGCCCCCCCCCCCCCCGGAAAAAAATCCTAGCTAAACCACTGTGTACACGACTGCAATGGAGAGTACATACTGACTTTATACTGCGCCAAACCCGGAACTTGCACACATTTTGTACATTTCTTATCTGTATGCAGTTCAAACGGAGATATCGTAGCATGCCGCTCCGCCGAGATTCAGGAAATTGCTACCGGAAGAAAATTATAAGAATGTTTCCAAATTTATACATTTGTCTTTATAATCACTTCATAAATCAAATGTAAATTTAATTTGGTGACCAAACAGTTCTACTAAATAAAGTGATGTTGAAAAAATACAGACCAAATTAGGACAGCATCCCTAATTCATGACTGCGTTATATGTTAAGTGTCAGAAGTAATGGCCTACTTAATATTGTAAGTAGCCTAATTAATATTGAAATAAGCCTACTTAATCTTGTAATTAGCCTACTTAATATTTAAATGCATTTGAGGAAAAATGTACCGCATTCCGTAATTAGCGACGTTTTTCACACAGTCTTGTCACATACCCTTCTCCTTTGTTCAGTGGCGTAACCAGCGGGGGGCCACGACACAAGAAAACGGGATGGGAAGAAAAAATCGGGAAGTGAAGGAAGGGAAGGAAAGAAAGGAAAAAGAGGAAAGAGAGGGAAGAAAAGAAAAGGAAAAAGATAAAAAGGAGTGAAAGGAAATGAAAGAAAGACAGAAGAAAAGAGGTAAACGGAAAAGCATGGGAAAGGAAAGAAAGGGAAAGAAAAAAGAGAAAAATGAGAAAAAAAAGTGGGCTAACTATAAAATCAAAAGCAAGATTGATCTGCATTCATGCACCACCGCGTGTTTGGTCTAACGGTAATAGCATCTCCCGGCTTCCCAATTCGAGCCATACCGAAGACTCTAAAAAAGGAACCTACTGCCATTGTGCGTGATGCTCCGCATAAGAAATGGAGTAGGGGGACAAGCCAGTGAGCCACAACTGGAAAAAGGCCGTGGTTGGCTCGACTTGAACCAATAGGTTGAAAGCTGGGCCGTAAAACTCGAACTAACTAACTTGCAATATTGGTCAATATATGAACACTCATTTAGAAAAATAGAAACATTCAGTTGCCTAAAGTAAACAAAATAATATCTGAGGTCCACTGTATCGGAAGAAAGACTTTCCTCTCTTGCTCTTTGCCAGACAGTCGGGAGGACTTTAGAAAGCAATCATTCTCAGATTTGCCACCAACATTTGAAGGAAGTGCAGATTCTTCAGTAAAGCCCACCTCTTTAAACTTTCTCACAGGAAACCCGGTATCCAAATCTTTCTGCCATATAAGCTCCATATCAACAAATTATTGCCCTTCAAAAGGGCAGAAGATTCGGCAGAGCCGCAATAAATCCCTAATAAAGTGGTGTTCACATTTGCAAAAAAAAAAAAAAAAATCGGAAAACTTAACTACTACTCATAAGCCCGAGACATACCATTTCCGACTGTCTGAGGGGTAGCCATTTTTTAAAAAATTTCTGTACGCTCCGCACCAACTGAGAAAATCTTTCTAGCAAGACTTCATGTTCTAGGCATGGGAAAGAAAACTGGTCATTGGCCTACCGTGCTCAAATGCGCTCATACACACCTGTCATCGATACCTTTCAACCCTGCCTGTTGTGTAGTCTTTGTAGATGGATTCTTAATTGAAGTTATTGAAGTGTCAAAATTTGATCAATGTTTGATATTGCAGAGCGGTTTTCCCAAGTTTTCCTTCATAAAATACCAAATTCTTCCTAAAAAGTTCCATTACTAGTTTTAAAAAGGCAGAATTTTCCGCGCACCTCCCCTGCCTTAAATTGAAAGTCTTCGCTCATAAAGCAGTCAGTTTCCCTAAAATTTTCTTTAATAAAGGCTTTCTATTTTGTCTAAAAAAACACACAAAGTTTCGAGAGTTTTTAATGTCACCGAAAAGCCTTATTCCGCACTCCTTAGATAACACGATCTTCAGTCGACATGCCTTCTTAGGTGTATGCTAATAGGATTCTTCGATAGCCCTCAAATATGCAAATTTCCTTACAGGAAACCCTGAATCTAATCTATTTTCTGCAATGCAAGCTCTATATTTACGAATGTGTAAAAGGACCCAAATAATCGGTACGTACCTTTTACAGAAGTGTTCACACTTAACAAAAAATTAGATTTATTGATAAAGAAAGCTGTTCTTGCTCGTAGAACAATTAAAAAAAAATTAGCATAAAAATGTACCTTTTGGCCAACGGGGTAGGGTGAGTTGCATCATACTCCAAAATTACCCGCCCACACCCCACCCCCCTCCCTCAACACTTCGCTTAAGGTCCCAAGACACCCACAAACTAACCCAGCTCAACTATATAATACAAAATCGGGAAACCTCTATAAGACCAGGCGGAGAAGGGGGGGGGGGGTATCGTTACCCGAAAGCGAAATTTATGAGACTAAGTGGATTTGGTCAGTTTCGGGTCGCGATTCCGAAAATCGAGAGTATACGAGCCATATCCGGGGTTTTCTGCGCCATTTTGACGTTTAAAGGGCGCCCTCTATTTGTCAAAAATCTCGTTTTCTCCATATATTTACGGTCCAGTCATTAACTGATGTGAGATCTGGTTCTAAAATTCTGTAAATATAATGTCAACTGATAAGTACGGGGAAATAATAGTATTCATATCAATATGCTAATTAGATAAGGTTCGGGTCAAGTTATAATGTTAGCAGAGGAATAGGCGGAGGGTTTGAGTCATGGAGAATTACATCAAAATAGACCTGCCTTACACCCTATAAACATAATGGATACTCATTTTAGAGGAAGCGACAAGGCTGGCGATATCTGACGACCCCCTCCTTCTTCATCTGGGAACAAAGGACCCCTTTTGAAGACTTCAATTGTATAACTGTAATGCCGACAACTAGAGCTGGGTTGGTCATCGCAAGATCGTGGTTTGTAAGTTGACTGCTTTCTCCAGTTATTAATTATATACAATATATAACATTGTAGTTGTGAGGAACAAAATATAGTACCTGTGTTGTCCAATCAAGGCTTGACATAAATTGCATGAGATCATTCGGAGAGAACATTTAAAGGAATTTCATTTGCCGAGTCTTAATCGGCACGTTTCGAAGAATCGGTCCCCGCTCTGTGGCATAGGGAGTAATATGTGCATTCACATGGATGTGACGAAGGCGTGATTGAGGGAAGTGCTCAATTGCTTGTGGACTCAGCATAGGGTCAGGAGCGAATTTGTAAGTGCGCGACTATTCATTCAAGTGGGTCTTTTGCAGGGGTGGTGTTACCTGGAGCCGAAAGTTAGGATTTATTTGGGAAATCTCGATCCCTTGTGGGACAATGATTACTCCTTCGGATAGCATTGTAGCGGGAAAATGCGGAAAAAGTCAATATAAAAATTCGCACGGATATATGCTTTCAAATTATAACATGTATAATTTATTTCATAGCCTTCAATTTGCTATCCGCCTCTCACTAAAGTCCCCCATAGAAAAAAATCCCACTGCCATCTGTTCCTTTTAGTCAAATCAAAGCGACACAAATGACATTTTGAAGCAGACTAAATTGCTCTTGGCAGAATTGTGTGCATACGTGTATGGAGGGGAGAAGGCTATAGACACGTCTCGAACATCTTTCCAACTGTGTTGCCTGCTCAATCGGCAGATTTGGAGAAGACTTGAACGAAGGGGAGAGAAGTGGAGTGGAGATCACCTATGAATTTTGATGCAATTCTACCCCAATAGCCTACGTAAACAATACATCGATAAAATTGGTTTTGAAGATGTGATTGCGATAGAATATCTCATTGATTTATTACAAAGTTCAGTCTTATGTGTATTTTATATGAGGGCATAGGAGTTTGAGACGAGTACCAGAAAAAAACAAATGCAAATTTCGGGAATAAATTCCAAACTTTGGGTAGCGAAAAGTAAGTTGTGGTCAGAAGTCCATCAGAGTAAACTTGAAGCCAAAGTTGAAGAAGTAGCCTATGAAACATGTTTACATCGATCTTTAAATGCTTGGCATATTACTTTCCTTCCCAAACATGAGATGATGGGGCAAAAGTTCACTTGGCCTTCTTTTCAGTGACCAAACAGAATATTTGACTTTCATGGAACAATGGCAGAAAGTACCACAAGGGCCAAGCAAACTGCAAAAGTGCATGATACTTTATGATTCCTTAGCTGAACGTGACAATTTGTATACACACATTATATATATTTCCCGGAACAAGGCTGTGGTAATCACTGTCGAAGAAGGGATCGAAATTTCCAAAGTAAATCCGAACTTCCGGTCCCAGGTAACACCACCCCTGAAAATGAGCCACTTAGATGAATAGTCGCGCACTTAAAAATTCACTCCTGAGCCTATTCTGAGCCCACGTACCGGCCAGTTGAGCAATTCCTCGACCACGCCTTCGTACACATCCACTGTGAATGGCACTTTTATGCACATATTCCTCCCTATACGGGAGCCGATTCTGAGAACCATACCGACATAGGCTCGGTAAATGAAATCACTTAAATTTTCTCTCCGAAGATGTCATATATGTCAAGCCTTGATTAGGCAACAATATCGAAAGTTTTTAACTAAAACGATCATTTGCTCATTTTACACCAAAATTTCTTATTATGCTTCGAAATAATATATCTATGTGTAAGCATCCCATGAAACCCTAATTTTCATTCGAAATACATGATTTTTGACGATTTAAAAATTTTGTGACGTCATAATTTGGGGGAATTTCCCCCCAAAAAAGCGTCATTTTATGTCACACAAACGCGGATTACGACAAAATTATAGACCCAAATAACACCAACTTTTTCCCTCCTGCTACCTATGACATGCAGAAACGCCTTTAGCCATTTCGATATATATGTGGCTAGAAGAATTAATCCTTTAAATTATGTAAATTCGGGGTGAAAAGCAAATTTTTGCTTAAAGGCATAAATTCCCATAAATTAATGTTTTACGACAAAATTAAAAGGTGTGCCCAATCAAAAAAGTATTCACTGTGTGTGTAATAGTATGGACATTACAAATCCAAATTTGCCAGATCTTAAATCACAACCCGAGCACTACATTAAGCGAAAAAACGAACAATAACCAAGCGCCCGGCACTGTAACGCATTTGTGAGGTTAATAATCAAAGCTTTTCGATACGACTAGTACTACATCTGTCCCCCATAACTACAATTGTAAGTATGGTATCCAATTAATAACTGGAGAAAGAAATCAACTTACAACCACGATCGTGGGATGACCAGCACAGCTCTAGTTGTCGGCATTACAGTTATACAATTTAAGTCTTCAAAAGAGGTCCATTGTTCCCAGATGAGGGAGGAGGGGGTCGTCAGATAGCGCCAGCCCCGCGGCTTGCTCTAAAATGAGTGTCTATGGTGTTTGTAGGGTGTAAGGCAGGTCTGTTTTGATGTAATTTTCCACGACTCAAACCCTCCGCCTATTTCTCTGCTAACATTATAACTTGACCTTTAACCTTATCTAATTAGCATATTAATATGAATACTAATATTTCCCCGTTTTTATCAGTTGACATTATATTTACAGAATTTTAGAACCAAATCTCACATCAGTTAGTGACTGGACCGTAAATATATGGAGAAAACGAGATTTTTGACAAATAGAGGGCGCCCTTTAAATGTCAAAATGGCGCAGAAAACCCCGTAAATGGCCCGTATACCCTCCATTTTCGGAATCAGCGACCCAAAATTGATCAAATCCACTTGGTCTCATAAATTTCGCTTTCGGGTAACGATACCTCCCCTTCTCCGCGTGGTCTATATGCTATTGTTCCCCCCTCTCCGAGCAGTCAGGTCTGGTTGCGACCAACCACAATAATGGACACGCCGTCATGTCCATTAAAAATGGACCTATTACACATGTGTAGCAACTGACAGCATTAAGCCGACAACATATCAGTTGCTCTACGTCGCATTAGAGAGGATTATTGGCTGTCGACACTATATCACATCTTTCACACGGCTGACATGAAAAAATATGCCAGAACTCAATGTCTAGTGGCAGTCCTGTGCGATATCACGTTAGTCAAAACATAAGTTAGAAATATTTTTACTTTTAATAGGTTCGTTCTAGAGTGAAATGACCTTTTTATTTCGTTTAAAGGCAGTCAATTATTCTCACCCCAGACGGTAATTTTTGGAGTGGTACACGGAAATTCTCAATAGACCTTTTCCAAAGAGCAGTTGCAATGAATTGTGGGATATAGTTTTGGGTGTGCGTCAATGTTCACCACAGTAAAATGCCATTGACAAAAATGACAAACACCAAAACTGTATCCCATAATCCTTTGTAATTGCTATTGGAAATAGGTCTATTGGAACAGCTCTTTGTTTGACAACGAACTCAAAAATGTTGTGGCTCATATTACACAGCATGTACTGTACCGAGAGTTCTTTGATTACACAAAGGTGTCCTGTATAATCAGAGCTAGTTAGGACAACCCTGTCGTGCTCAAAAGCATGCTACAAGATACAGTTTTCATGTTATGTAGCACTCGTTCTGCATTTGCTAACCGAACCTGGAAAATTAAGATAAATTAATGTCATTTTTTCTTCAGTTTTTCATGGTTTGAGGCATGAATTCTGACAACAGAACAGATTTTATTGTCCCAAATCGGTGGAGCCAGTTCACCCTGAAGCAATAAACTGTTGATGAGAACGAGTTTTAAACAGTTGTGGGAGGGGTTTACTAAGTACTTTAGTATTGAACTGTTTTGCATGGGAGGATGAGGCCTTTAAGGTAATGAATGAATGGTTTCGGGGTAGCGCAAGGGATACCAGGAGACAGGTAACGCGTGCCTCCGTCTTTTCTGAAAATGGAAAAATTCTCCTTTTGAAAATGTAAAATGTGCATTGACGTTCATTTCAAATTCTAAATGCTGTGCCCACCTGCTGCATTTTCAGATCTGACTAGTTAATTGTTGGTTTTCACTGGGGTTAGCACTTCGTTGTATGAAAAGGCCAATTGGCAATATTGACTTCTTCATGCCTTGCCGTTGTTTTCTACTAAAATATATCGAAGGTATCTCAAGTTTGCTTGTTTCTTTACAGACAACCATGACCCCGACGAGAAGAAAGACAGAGCCGTCCAAGGCCTATCCGATGATCTTGATTTATCTCCAGAAATTATCATACCTCAATGGCTTGTCCGAATTACGTGGTTTATGTTTGATGTTGCGTTGTCATGGAGTCCCGTTGTATCAATCGTTTATTGGTCAGCACTCCATGGTCTATTAGATCTAGATACCATAGGAAAACGGTATTATAATATTCAGGTACATGCGGTACCCGGTATAACGATTATTTTGGAGCTAATATTATCTGCCGTTCCAGTGCGCATGTCCCACTTTCTTTACCCATACCTGGTTGGAATCGTGTATTTAATTTTAAACGTCATTTATCGTCTTTCATGGGCACTTGACTCAATTACGGGTGATAACAAGATTTACCCCTTCCTGGACTGGAACGGAAATCCAGCAATGTGCCTCAAGTTGTATTCGGCCTTGTGATCTCGGACGTTTTGATTGTGACATATTTTTTGTTTTACCTTATAAATGCAGGCAAATTAAAACTAGCAGAAAAAATTGGATCAAATCAGAAAACTACAAGAGCAACACGAAGGAGGACAACAGCGCCCTCTCCATCGGCTGTTGATGAAGTGTGATCAGTAAAAGTATACATGGTTGACTGACTCAAAAATTAGTAAGTCAAAGATTAAAGAGTACCTTGTGATATACGAAAAACGCCGTCTTTCCAATTTCCAGAAAGGATTTCATCGCAACAAAATGGTGCACTGTCATCATTTTCCGTGAAAGATAATACTTTGAATATTAATGCCCTAAACACGTCAGACACACCCTAGCTTCATTCTACCAATCCGCTGGTACTACACGATTGACGTCTCAACAAGGAGTCCTCAACAACCAAATACGTTACACCTATATCTGAAAATGACATGGTTCACACCTTGCAACACTGTACGGAAAGAGGATTTAACGTCAGTAGTCCAGTTAACCATTAACTGTGTCAATTGAATGTACCAAGCTAAAACATGCCATGTAAGAATACAGGTGTGTGTACCGCGAGATTCATGATGATGTGTATGGCCAAGCCAGGTGGTGTATAGAGTGCTTTCACGTTACGTCACAACTGGTGAGCCACGCCCACTGCCGGGGAAAAACCAACAGTGTTTCAATGCAAAGGCCACACGTAGGTCCGTTAACTGCTTCTCAGCTCGGTGCGCTAGTTAGCGAACTACGGCTTTTTCCCCAGGCTCTCAAAATGGGCGGGGCTTGTGACGTAAATGAAAGCATTTTATAACATGCCTTTCTAGCTTGCCAAATCGCCTCTTTTAACACGACGGCCATCTTGTTCGTACCGTTTAAAGTGACATTACAAGAGGTTCAAAACCTACTCTCAAATTGAAAATTAGATACTACAGAAGAAGCTGACATGTATGATCTTTAAGGACGTACCGGACGGCCATGCCTGTCCGCTTTTATCTGCAAGTGACGTTAGTGACGTTTCGCAAGTTTTTGTGCGTAAACCGTTGCTCTCGGATGAAAGCCACCGTCTTCAGACATGGGATGGGTTGGCGGATCACCCCCCCCCCCCACACACACACAATCCTGGCTACGCCACTGCTCTTGAAAGTCATGTAGCACTTTCTTTCTTTTTCTCTCCAAATATGAAATTTACAGTAATCAACTGCGTGGCTTACCTATGAATATTATACAATACCGAAGTCCTGAAATGTTATAAGGCGGTTTGGGCTGCACCCTAACTTCAGGTTGGGACATTTTCGACAAAGGGCGGGGGTTTCCTTGTGCCCCTAACTCGACAGGTCACGATTTGGCCGAAAAAAGCGGGCGTCGTTCAACTTAATCCTAACCTTAGAGTTAGGGTTGCGTGACACTAACCCTCAGAATAAAGCATGACTTCGAGGTGACCGCGATTCATTTTCAAGTTAGGGTTACGGAACCTTTGTAGACCTAAGTCAGAGCTATCCGTTGATCACGTTATCTCAAAACGGTAAGGGTCACACCAGATTCCCCCAACCCACCCAAAGCAAGGATGTGAATCATCATTTCTCAGTCAGCCAGCTGAGTGTAGGTTTGGAAAAGAGTATGGCGACCTCTATTGGTTGGCATACGTGTCTCTAGCAGTCAGTCAAGTTCGCCGCCGGGAATTAAAAAAGGCTGCCTGCCGGGATGCATCTCGAGACGCGGAAAGTTTATTATCAGAGGGCCCGGACATCACCTGAGTGGGAAGCGGGAAGGCCCGAATCAGAAGGCGCAGCCGGACCGACGGTTCGGAGCAAACTTTTATCACATCCAACAAAACTTGTCATCAATAATAGAAAGCCAGTGATGAAATTACAGCCGTCACTACATTGAATCCTCCCATGAATATTTTTTTCTTTGAAGTTCATTAAGCAGGTCATGAATCAGAAGGCCCGAGTCAGAAGGCGCATCGAGACCGACCGGTGTGAGAAATTTTTTAATCACAACCAACAAAACTCTCAACATCAATCAACTGACAGCCAGTGATGAAATAACAGCCATCACGAGAATCAATCACTCAATATTTTTTTAAGGTCACGATTTTTTTTTTAATTTTTCCCCCTTTCACTCCTCCTTCGATTGTTTGTTTTCCTTGAAATTCACCGCACAGATGCGGAATGAAAAGGTCTTTCAACTAACAGCAAGCGCGATGCAATCGCTTTTCGCTTCAAGAAAATATCGAGGAAAAACTGCTCGAAAAGTGACCTCTGAAAAAATCCCTCATTCCGTCGAAAAGACCCCGATCAATGCGCTTTGGGCGGCACCCAAACTTCCGTTTGTAAGGTCATTTTCGATAAAGGGAGGGCGTTTCCTTGTGGCCCTAACTCGGCAGGTAACGATTTGGCCGAAAAAACGGGTGTCGTTCAACTCAACCCTAATCTTAGGGTTAGGATTGCGTGACACTAACCCTCAGAATAAAGCATGATTTCGAAGTGAAAGCGATTCGTTTTTAAGTTAGGGTTACTGACCCTTTGTAGACCTAAGTCAGAGCTATCCGTTGATCACGTAATCTCAAAACGGTAAGGGTCACACCAAATTCCCCCAACCCACCCAAAACAATGATGTGAATCATAATTTCTCAGTTAGCCAGCTTAGTGCAGTTTGCAAATGAGTATGGCGACCTATGGTTACAACCGATAATGTAAAAAAATTTACAAATAGTGTAAAAACAACCGATGATGTAAAAAAAAATACCGATAATGTAAAAAACTCTTTGAACCGAAACACAGCTCATGAAACATTTTTAAGACTTCGTTAAATTTATTGGACGAAATTTGTGTAACAATAAGGCAAAAATCGTGATTTTTCGCCCAACCTTCAGCAATTTTGTCATCCTCAACAATGTAGTAACTGCTATGTTTGCTTAACTGTGTTAAGAGTGTATACACCATAAAGTCACACAGGGTACATGCGCACATACGAATGTACACACGTACCCACCCACGAATCTATTTGCTTCCCCGCCCTGCCCGCCGGCTGCCTGTCGGCTTACCTGCCTACCTACAATACTCTCTCAAACATACACATATAGGTACGACCATAAGAAACCATTGTTTGAACAGTGTTTTACATTGTCGATAAATTCTTTTACATAATTTGTTTAAAGATTTTTTTTACAGTTTCGGTATTTTTTTTTTTTTTTTTGTCGTTTTTACATTATCGGTTAATTTTTACATTATCGGTTGTAACACCTCTGTTGGTTGGCATTCGTGTTTCTAGCATGCCAGTTTAGTTCGCCGCCGGGAATAAAATATGTCTGCATGCATGCATCTCGAGATGAAAGCGCCAGGCTAGTATCAGTGGACCCGGCCGACACCTGAGCGGGAAGCGGGAAGGCCCGAATCAGAAGGCGCAGCCGGACCGACGGGTCGGAGAAAACTTAAACACATCCAACTGTCAAACAAAACTTGTCATCAATAATAGAAAGCCAGTGATGAAATTACAGCCGTCACTACAATAAATCCTCCCTGAATATTTTTTGTTTTTTGAACTTCATAAAGTCTTTCACGATTTTTTTTTTTTTTTACATTTTCCCTTTTCACTCCTCCGGTTATTGTTTGTTTTCCTTGAAATTCACGGCACAAATGCGGAATAAAAAGGCCTTTCCACTGAAACCAAGCGCGTTACAATCTCGCTACGAGAAAATATCGAGGAAAAACTGCTCAAAAAAGTGGCCTCTTGAAAAAGTCTCTCATTCGGTCGGAAAGGCCCCGAACGGCTCAAAAATTCCTGTTCAGCTTTGCAAGAGATTCATAAGATTTGATTTCATTTTTTAGAGCTGTAGATTCTGGGGTCTTTGAATTGTGTTGTGTTTATCCCGAAGGGCCCTTCATTTTGCGGGAAGAAAATCGTAATTTTAAAAATTAGCCTGCAGGAACAGTCCCGGAAATTTTTGCTCACTGACTGTTTTATACTAAGACGGACAAAGACAACCCGCACCACGGGGAACATTTTCTCATCGGTTCCAACCTTCGTAGGGCTCCTGTGGGAGAGAAAGAAGGGCCCCGAAGTGTACTTTCGGACCATTCTAGAGTCTAACAGGGAAGAGAAGGGGGCAACTTTAGATCGAACCTGAAGGGGCCGTGAAAAGGACTATCCAAAGATGTGTTCGGTTTTTGCCGAAGTCAATTCATTTCTCAAAGATGTAGGACCCTAACCCATAACACTAACCCTAACGCGGTTTTGGCCCCACCCTAACTTCAGGTTGGGGCATTTTCGACAAAGGGCGGGTGGTTTCTTACACCACTAACTCGGCAGGTCACGATTTGGCCGAAAAAACGGGTGTCGTTCAACTTAATCCTAACCTTGGAGTAAGGGCTGCGTTTCCCTAACCCTAAGAATAAAGCATGATTTCGAGGTGACCACGATTCTTTTTCAACTTAGGGTTACTGACCCTCTATAGACCTAAGTCAGAGCTATCCGTTGATCACATAATCTCAAAAGGGTAAGGGCCACACCAAATTCCCCTACCTATCCATAGCAAGGGTGTGAATCATCATTTCTCAGTCACCCAGCTTAGGGCAAGTTTGCAAAAGAGTATAGCGACCTCTGTTGGTTGGCATTCGTGTTTCTAGCAGCAGGGAGTTGCGGTCAGTCAAGTTTGCCGCCGGGAATAAAATAAGCCTGACTGCATGAATCTCGAGACGAAAGCGCAAATTTAGTATCGGTGGGCCCGGCCAACTCCTGGTCGGAAATGTCCGAACCAGAGGACGCAACAGGACGGACCGGTCGGAAAATTTTTTATCACATCCAGCAAAAGTTGAGTGTCAGTAACAGGAAGCCAGTGATGAAATTACAGCCACATTAATCCACTCAATTATTTTTTCAGTTCATTTAGTAAGTCACGATTTTTTTTTTTACATTTTAAATTTTACATTTTTCTCACTCCTCCGTCGATTGATCGTTTCCCTTGGAATTCACAGCACAGATGTGGAGTAAAAAGGCCTCTCAACTAACATCAAGCGCAATGCGACCGCTTCTCGCTACAAGAAAATATCGAGGAAAAACTGCTCGAAAAGTGCCCTCTGAAAAAAGGGTCTCTCATTCGGTCGGAAATGCTCCGATCAGCTCATAAATTCTAACTCGGCTTCTAGAGAAATGTAGACGATTTTTTTTTCATTTTTTTTTTCCATTTTACCTATACTGGGGTCTTTGAATTGTGTTTGCGTTAATTCCGCAGGGCGCATCATTTTACGGGAAAAATCGGAATTTGGAAAATTAGCCTGCGCGAACGGTGCTGGCGATTTTCGCTCACTGACTGTTTTAAACCGAGACGGACAAAGCCCACACGCGCTACGAGTAACATTTTCTCATCGATTGCCGCCTTCCGACCGCTCCTGTGAGAGAGAAACAAGGGCCCGAAATGCAGTTTTGAGACAGTCTAGAGTCTTACAGGGAAGAGATGGGGGAAGTTGAGATCGAACCTAATCGGGCCTTGAGAATAACTACCCAAAGATGTGTTCGGTTTTTGCCGGAGGCAATTTGTTTCTCAGAGAGTCAGGACCCCGATCCTAACCACTTATTCTTACAGCTTCCTGGCCAGACAGCCGTCTTAGTGATCTTGGAGCATTGCACATTGGAAGAGACTGGTCTGAGGACATTGAGTTGGAAGAACTTGTTGAACTGCTCATCTCTTAGCAGAAGAACTTGAGAATTAAATGTGTATTGCCGAGCCTCTTAACCTAAGACATCTTGTAAGTGCGCAGCACCGTGGGGTAGTGTGGAAATGTTTTATGTATGAATGAAGACACTTGTATTTATTGAAATAATCCTTTTTGTTCCTGCCGATATATTTTTCTTCAAATAGAAAGAAATAGCCCTAGTTTAAAAATAGGCTGTAAACTGTCGAAAGTCAAGACCAAAATACGAGAGTAAAAGCAAAAAATTGATTTGAAAAGCAAGCCGAATTTCGCCCCGGGTAGATGCGCACTGTTTAACAAGGTGTTTCTTGATTGGCTGCTGTCATTGTATTGTATTGATTGTATTCTTTGTTCGAGTTAGGGATTAGGTTAGGGATTAGGGTTATCGTTAGCCAGTTAGGAAATTTCTTGTTAAACAATGCGCATCGCCCCGAATTTTGAGGTCCCATACTGTAGCTTTTGACAACCTTCTTAGTAATCTTGGAATATAACATATCGAGAGAGACTTGTTTGGTTACACAGATACATTATACTGAGTTGGAAGAATTTATTGAACTGTTCGTCTCCAAACGCAAGAGCTTGACATTTTGCTGTGTTAGGCTACAATCCACGACAAAAGTACATTGGACAAACCCGCTCCCCGTATCAATGTTGAAGTTTCAGGACGCTTTGATCTGCCGAAACATTGAAGGGGGAGTGGGGGAATCGTGATCCGTTCATTGCTTGTTTCGCTTGTTTTGTCCCATCATTTTTGTCTAGGATTGTAGCTAGCGTAGCCATAGAATCTTTTATGCATGTTTGTGGGCTGGGTGGGGTAGGGTGGGAGTAGAAGTTTTAAAAATGAGTAAAGGTATTGTAAAGTAGTTACAGAAATCTTCTTGGTTTTGTTCCTACTCATATATTTTTTCTTTAGACAGAAAGATATAGCTGTAACTTAATTTAGTTCTTTACTGAAAAAGTCAAGACCAAAATAAGAGATAAAAAGCAAGTAGTTGATTTTAAAAGCAAGCACATTGTTAAGGTCCCCATACAGCAGCGTTCTTGATAGGCATGAATCAAACTCTATACAAATAAAAAACTTTAACTGAGAAATTTGGTATGTGCGTTTCTTTCCATGATTGTGTATAATTAATTAAACATAGTTCATGTGCAGGTTTCAGATTTCACAGTTATGATATAGGCATGGTGTGACTATTTCCACAGGTACAAAGCAGTCAAATGGTCAACTTACGCAACAAACGGAGTAACAAGCGGCGCTTTGACGCAGTGGAGAACCTTTGCGACCAACCCATTAAGACTCTAGCAGGTCTCTCTCTGGCAAGTAGCAAACAAACATTCATAGTGGAAGTATAAATTTCCAAAGCTGTGTTTCAAAACGTAAGGGATATTTAGATTAAATTCACAGGGCCAAAGATACTGGGAAATGCCATTTCAGACAACCTAACAGGCATTTTAAGCCAAAATTTCCTCTGTACGCTACGCGCCAACCAATGATGGCGTTCCGCTTAGATAGTGCTATTCCTGCTTGCTTTCCACATCAGCCTGCCCCCTCCCCTCAGTGCCCCCTCCCAAATGAGAAAGTTGGGTTACGCCACTGCTTATGTTTATAGTTCCAACAGTTTAATTCTAAACAGGAAGTTTTCAATAAATTACGGATTAAGGGTGGCCAACTTGATATGGTTAAATTAAAACTTGCACTTTACTTCGTGACATGCATTAAATAAAAACCCCAAAATCTGTCATAAAGTTACAATCTGTCTCCAAAATAAGCTTCCGAATGTCAAATATGTGGTTAAAATTGTTTCATGATTAGGGGAAAATTTTCCAGTTTCAATGTATAAGTACATCGTACACATAAAAAACCCAATCCAGCTTTTGTTAACTCGAACCCCGATATTCTCAATAAAAACTTCAAATCTTTTAATATCACCTTACCAAAAACAAGAAAAAACTTTCATTTAATTCCAAAGTATCTTCAAGGTAAGCTCTTATTCCTCAAATCTTTGTTCAAAAGAAGTTCATACGTTTACGGGCAAATTTTCAGTTTCAATTTCGTATTAGGGCCCTTTTTATTCCGCATCTGTTAGGGTTAGCGTTAGGGTTTAGGGTTAGGGGCTTAACTCTTTGAGAAAAAAATTGCCTCGGGCAAAAACCGAACACATCCTTTTGGATAGTCCTTTTCAAGGCCCGTTTAGGTTCGATACCAATTTTCCCCCTTCTCTTCCCTGTTAGTCTCGAGACTGGCCCAAAACTGCACTTCGAGCTCTTCTTTCTCTCCCACAGAAGCGGAACGAAGGTCGGAAACGATGAAAAAATCTTCTCCTAGGGGCGGGTGGCCTATGTCCGTCTTAGTATAAAATAGTCAGTGGGCGAAAATTTCCAGGACCGTTCGTGTATAGGCTAATTTTCAAAATACCGATTTTCCCCCGCAAAATGAAGAGCCCAAGGGGATAAACGCCACACAATTCAAAGATCCCAGAAGTAACAACTCTAAAAAATGAAACAAAGTCGTCTACATCTCATGAAAAGCTAAGCAAGAATTTTTGAGCTGATCGGGCCTTTCCAACAGAATGAGAGACTTTTCCCCGAGGCCACTTTTTCGAGCAGTTTTCCCTCGATATTTTCTTGTAACGAAAAGCGATTGCAACGCCTTTGTGTCAGTTGGAAGGCCTAAAATAAAATGCGTAATTCCTAACTGCCAAACGAACTTCAACGATCGCCAGCATGTTTTTTTTTTAAACAAATTTGCTCATATGCAGGGCAGTTTTCTAATAAATACCACGAAGTTTTTAAATGGTCCTAAAAAGCCAAATTTCTAAAATTTCAAATTTTCTTCAAAACAAGCTCCGGATTTTTTATATTTGTTGAAAAGAAGCCAAAAATTCCGCCAAGTGACGACCCACTGGAACTAACTCATCGTCTTTTCGGGATTCCGAAATACTGCCACCCCTTCCGTCGGGAGCTTGAATCCTTGTAAGGCAAATCCACTTATTGCCTTAACGAGGCTTCAAAATGCTGCCCCCCTCCCAGTCGAGGAGCTTGGACCCCCCTCGAGCAAATCCTGGTGCTCCCCCAGCCGAGCCACGGTTCTCAAGAAGCCCAACGGGACTCCCGAAATAGGATATTAGTCCCTACATTAGGCCCTACATTAGTCCCTATACGTTAGGCCGTACATTAGTCCCTACATTAGGCCCTACATTAGGCCCTACATTAGGCCCTACATTAGGTTCTACACCGCGTGTTCGGTCTGACGATAGAACATCCAGCTCTCTCGCAGAAGTCCCGGGTTCGATTCCCAGGTCGATTCATACCAAATATAAATAATAATGACAATTACGTAAAGCGCCGGTATCCGCCAAAATGACGCTCATGGCGCGGTCACAGTCCAACCATAACAATTATAAGAATAGGTGAGTCTTAAGTTTTTCCAAAGACTCTTAAAACGGAAGATAATACCTTTGTGCGTAATGCTCCGCATGACCAGTGGATTAGGGAAAACAATGCCGTGGCCGGATCGACCTGAACCAAAAGGTTGAAAACTAAGCCATAAAAGTATCTAACTTGATGCTCTACACGTAGGCTATTATGCTGTACAATACTGATGTTGCCTACTTGAGTTATATCATTTTCACTTAAGAATTTTCTTCCTATGTTTGGAGAAATAGTAAAACCGTATCATTAGTTAAACTTACGAAGTTGTGCATTGCATCTTATATCAATCTTTTTCATGTCTGCTGGAAACATATTAAGCCTATAGGACATGCTTTCCAATGTAATCCAGTTTCCCTTCTTGGTCCGAGATGCTGGTTGAAGGGCCAAGCCACCGTCAAGGGGTGTTTGGTAAAATAACGTTTGAGCCAAAGCAAAACCCAAAGAAAACTTTAAATTTTTACTTTACTTTTATGTAACTCCTACAGGTCGTAATATTATTGTCAAAACATTTGGTCTATTCCAATTGGTTAATCTCTTCCTAGTATTAGTAAGTCTTTTATTAAAGAGCTCGAGCAAGTTATTTTTTACTTTATTTGCGGTGGAAACCCTATTAAGGTAAAACGCTTTGTGATTATTAACCCTGTCGACCCTAGTGGTCTAAAGGTTATTTATATCAATAGTTTAATTAACAGCATTAAGTGTACCTGGATAAATCTACATGGACTGGGGTCTTTTTTCATATCAGTTTAAGGAAATATGGCCACAACCTCCTACTTCAATGCAATTGTCAGCAAAGTGAAGCTAAACATAGTCGAAATATTTTTGTCAGAGGAGTTGTACAATCATGGTGTAGTATTTCATATACTTCCCCTAAACAGGACTATGGTAGTCAAATATTGTGGAATAACACCGATATCCGGATGGACGGTAAAATTGTGTTTTATATGAAAAGAATGTACTCTATGTAAGATATCTTTTTGATAGACACGGTAACCCCTCATCTTTTGAAAGTTTTAAATTTAAAGTTAATGTAACAGTGTACCTTTTACAATGTATTACGGATTGATACATAGTATTCCGATCAGTTGGAGGGGTTCATTTTTTAGTGATGATGGTAGAAATCAAATCATTAACGAATATTTTTTTTTAAATCACTCAAGTGTTCCCAGTTTTTTTTTATAACAAATACATAGAAACTATAGCCGAGAAACCAACGGCCACTTGGATCGTCAGCTTCAATAATTTGACTGACCAGGATTGGTCCAGTGTTTAGTGATTGTACTCCTTTGCTCTCTACTACAGAAGTATAATTACAATATTTTCAATTTAGATTTATTCATAGAGTCCTCCCAACGAAAAGACTGCTTTGCTTAATGGGTAACGCCGAATCCCTTTCTTGTACTTTTTGCAATACTGACGACGAAACAATAGATCACGTTTTCTGGGGCTGTAGCTACACCTTACAATGCATTAAAGCGGTGGAACTCTTGCTATTCAATAAACTTTTTGTTTTTTCAAGACAAAGTTTTTTTATTACAAAAAGAACAGTCATCCTTACAATTTTTAAGCCCTTCATATGAAAAATTATATATTTAATTGTAAACGAATGAAAAGTATACCTAATGCAAATAATTTTTTATAACTTTAAATTTATGGTCGAAGTAGAAAAGTACAGAAAAATTAGGAAAAAGAGACATGTAAATATTGAAAATATCAGAGAGGCATTTGCCTCCTGTCTTAGTCTTTTTGACTTATAGTATTAAAGGGAGCGTTTTTCTAGCGTTGATGATTATGTAAATATATTTCGAATATAATTGGGTTATCACAAGATTATTATGTTTGCAATTTTATTTGAACATCACTTTGTAACACAACTTTGGCTTTTGACAACTTGAAATTGAAAATGAATGAATGGAGATAAAAAATAAACAACAACAAAAAAAGATGGCAACAGCCAATCAAGAAACCTCTCGTTAAACAGTGCGCATCTGCCCACACGTTTAAGTTACGTGTGATTTTTTGGTGTTACTATTGCAGAATGAATTTTACTCCTCTTCCAGTAGCAGAGGAAAAGAAAGGTCCAAATTTAATTTACCTTTCAATGTATGATTCCATTGATATAAATCTCTTCCAAGATCCAAACGAGTTTGTGTATTTTCCATCATTGTTTCACAAGTCAATATAAGTAATATTTCTTTGAAAGTCCTAAATAATTTTCACAAATCGTTGCTAACATGTGACGACACTGGTGCTAATTTAATTAAACTGAAAACTAACTTAGGGTAAGGCAGTAGCCCAACATTCACTCAGTAACTATGCAGGCGCGGAACCAAGGGGGTGGACTTATACGGCCTCAGCTCTTCCTTTTTCGCCACATCAACAATAAAACATACGGGAAATTAGCAGTGTAACTCCCTCACACCCCTTTTTTCTCTTAACTTCAGCCCCTTCCCCCTTTTGGGGGGAATGTCTGGATCCGCACCTGCTATGTGGACGTGAAGGAACATTCCCAAAATACAGAAGACTTTTTATACGGGCCATTTGCATATTAGCCTTGTTATCACAGAATTCCGGAAATTATGAGATATTAACTCAGAATTCCTAGACACAGTGTTTCAGAATTCTGACTTGGCACAATATCTCGGAATTCGGAGGAAGTAGACTAAATCAGAACTCTGTCTCAGGATTTTGGACATCCGAGATACTCGGTCAAAATTCTGAAAAATATCTACGAATTTTATAGACCATATCCGAATTCCGAGATATTAAGTCAGAATTCTGAGGTGATTGATATGCAAGCCTCAAAGGGCATGAGAGCATTCACATCAAACTTTTTGAAACAACTTTCTGTTAATAATTTTCATTATATTCTTCCTTCTTTTTTCTCATCCCAATACCTTTCAGTAAAGTTTAAGAACTTAAAGGGCGAATCCTCTCACCCCAAACTACACTTCTTGTAGGGGGTACAGAAACTCTCCATTGGCCCAGTCTTTTGATTGACACATTAATTCAAGCAATGCAGTTTACCAAAGCTAATAGGCCTATTACACAGCATGAAATGTACTGAGAGGGTTTTGATATACACATAGAGCTTTTCTATACTCACCCTGAAGCAATAAACTGAGATTATGTCTGGATAAGGATGAATTTCAGACAATTGTGGGAGGGGCTTAAGTAAGAAGGTTAGGAGAATTGGTACTGTTTGGGGTGAGAGAACTGGGCCTTCAAAGACTGTACTGTCTACGCTTATCCTACGTTAAATAATGAGTTACACATTATAAAGTTCACAACTTTCATCTTTATTGTCCTACATCCTATGAGACGTCGAAGACATGGTAACTGTAAAAATGCGTGTTTCAGACGTTTGTGCGAGTTATATCAGATAAAGGAAAGCAATTAAAAGTATGAAGGACAGCCGGCTCCCCCTACCTCACACTCATTTCGTCAACCGACTGTCCCATTCAAAATATCATCTATTGCATCTAAATAAATCCTTTGGCGGGAAATTACATTGATCGATTCGATTAAGGTTCTTTCTTGTAAATTCTCAGAATGGGAGGAACTGTTCATTGTTAGGGATACGAATTAAGGTAGGGATTACATCGATGTCGTTAGCCAGTTAGAAAATTTCTCGTTAAATAGTGCGCGTTGGCCCCAAATTGTTATTACTATGAAAAACACAGCAGTAACGATTTTGATTGAAGTATATCAAAAATCAATTAGGCCTACATCTTTTTTGTATTACCTTGACATGGGAACGGACCAATGTTTGCAATGAAAGTACAAAGGGGAGTGATTTTTATTGGAGGCTGAATTTCTGTCTTTAACGCCAAAGGCTAGAAACCGGTGGCCTCGGATTGAAAGTATCGTCGATGAATATTTCTTAAATTCAACCGCTTTTGGCAGCGTTAATTCTGATTAATTTCCAGGAAAAGGGTTACCCCCGGATCAGAATCGGTTTGGTCAGTCCCTATTTAAGGGTTGATCTTGACTGAACAAGGTATATTCCCCACAGTCTGCTACGCAGGCAAAGAAACGGTCAGGTCAGGTGTTTTTTTGAATACTTACAATGTATTTTTCTTAAATTGGAATTTAAAAATAGTGGGCACCAGTCAGTTTGATGAAACAATGGTCTACTGGTGGAGGGATAGTGAGCAGAGGGGAGGGAGTAATAGCAAGGAACTTTGAACTGTTGAAATGAAAAATATGGTTCACTCAAGCTTTCCAGAGCACAGCAGTGTTACTATGGCATAAGAAAAACATTACGAAAAAATGTTTGACGAGTGTTGAGATTCTAACCGAGTACATAGTAGGCTTTGGACTTTTTATGGCCATATTCCATAAATGACACACATTTCAAAGATTAATTCTCACATCATTTTAACACAACACGGATTGTTGCATTGGCGGTCATTTCGCTATTTCCACCATCTTGGAACCGACTGCATGGTCAAGTGGCTAGAGAATCAGACTTGCAGTCGAGAGGTCGGGAGTTCGATTCCTGGCCGTATTATTCCGAGGCTTCAAAAACCGAACCCACAGTTATTGCGCTTGGTGCCAGTGCGCCACAACTGGAAAAAAGCAGTGGCCGGCGCGACTTCAAGTGAACCAATTGGTTAGAAACTGGGCCGTATCTTGGTTGACCCGGATGTTGCAAGAAATGTCACGTCCACAAAAATACTTTTAGATTAATTACTATAAAATATGGGCAAAGATTAGGTCCACTTGTGTCGAGAGTACTTTTAATAATGATTTTTCCTATTATTGTAATATATTGACGTAATTATTGCATTGCCGATAATTTTACTTTTTTAGCCATATTGGTTGACCTGAATCTAAAAGAGGACTTGAAAATAACGTTTAATTTTGCATCCAAATTTGACAAAATATTAAGGTAAACTTTGTCAAAGGTATTTGCCATGATTATTTCTCACTCAGATAATTTATACATTATAACTGTTACATTGGCGGCCATCTTTTTTTTTTTTTTTTTTTTTTTTTGTTTCCGCCACCTTGGTAGTATGGGGTCCTACCTAAGAAATCATGCCTTGAATTTATGTACAATCTGCTGTAAAGACATTTAAAATTCGTAATCGAAATATTATGTTCAATGGTTATTTTCTGAGATTTTTCAGCATTTTTTATAAGCTATTTATTACTTTTTGCGGGAATATCTATTGCATTGTTTTTACTTCTTAGCTGCTCTTCTTCCACATTAGCTGCTTTAAACTATTTTGCCAAGGATGGATAACACAGTCTAGAGTCTTATCACAAAACATCAATTTACATCAATATGGTAGGGGATTGTTAGAAATTTGCAACCTATTTCTTAATTTTTGAAAATATTGCATTCTCTTTGGAGACCATTTGTTGTGTCCTCCATCTCGTCTAACTGAAACTCACCAACATGTATACAGTCCAGAAAATATTTTCGGTAAGTTGTCATAAAATATTACAAAGCTTGAAGCGTAGATACTTAAAAAATATTGATATATAGGCCTATGTATTGTTTCCGGCTGATGCGCACTGTTTATCAAGGCGTTTCTCGATTGGCCGTTGCCATTGTATTGTATCAGATGTATTCTTTGGTTGGGTTAGAGATAAGGTTAGGTATCAGGGCTATCATTGGTCAGTTAGGAAGTTTGTTTAAAACAGTGCCCATCGCCCCACATTTTCTTTACTTTTCAATACAAAAGATTCATCCTTTTTGGTCGCCAACTGGTTTTTAGCAGCCATATTGAATGAGAAAGACCCACGGCCAACTATGATTGGCCCTTAAAGAACTGCCTGGCCTTACATCTACAGAGTGACATCCAATCAGAACCAACGTTCCCAGTTAGATGTTTTAATCGCCAAAACGGATAATGCGGATTTTTTTTTCAAATGTTTGGCGGAATGGTTTTTAAAATGGACGCCAAACAGGACTAGGGGTTTTATTTTATAGTAACCTTTTACCACAACAGTTCCTCCATTTTTACTAGATTTTAAGGAGAAATTAGACAAATTACAACTGTTATCTGACGCTCAGAATGCATAATTTGGGCCAAATATGCAGGTACACGGCAAAAATTAACAGTGTACAGTATACTGTGAAAAAAATGAAGTATACGCACGACGTTTCATGCCCTTCTGAGTGATAAATTTGTTGATCCTGACATGTGTTACCATACGCTGAGGGATTTTTCGAAACTGGCGTTTTCAGTGCATTTGAAGCCAGATTTGGCGGTTTGTGACTTAGGAAAATCTGGCAACCCTGATCAGAACTCACTCACTCAGGTAACAGTAGCTAGGCTATTCATACAGGCCACAACCATCAGTTCGAATGGAGTGGAAAAGGAGGAATGTTTGGGCCAAAACACTTCCCACCACGCTGGAGTTAGTTAGATGGAGTTTTGCGGCTCAGCGTCGGATCCCAGACTGCTGGAAGAGCGATTCCAAGATCGCATGAAATCCCCAAGTAAGGGCTCCCTTACTTTCGGTGGTATAATTTTACCAGAGCTAGTTGGTGGTAAGTGGGGACTACGTGGGTGAACAGGAGGTAAGTATTGGGGTGATATAGATTCGCACATCCAGCACCTTAAAACGAAGGCAAAAGTCAACACAGCACCAGGCTCTGTGCAGGAAAAGTGAAGTATACGCACGACGTTTCAGATCAGTTTTATGTCCCACGTCCACCTTTACGTGTAAACACCTGATATCCAACTAACTAACCCACTCCTACAAATAAATGGTGCTCAAATGCGATTTCAGATTTTGTTTTTGTTCAAAATATAATTCGGGTTTATACCAACTAGCAAAACTAAACTTTGCACTTTATTATGCTTTGCGGCCCACTTTCAATACGACTTTTCACAATTACTTGGTCCTACACCTCCCTGGTCCCACCAAATATATGCCAAGACTGGCGAATGACGTGTTAACCACAGGGTGCCAAACCTTTCTTTCAGAAGCAATCTACTTGATGACTAACTGACAATATGTTTGAAAAAAAAAACATGCGTAAACATACAACAGGATAGAACAAAGTTTTCCGGTATTTTGTCCAAAACAAGTATCAAGTTTATTTCCCACATATCCAAAGATTGCAGAGATGTCCATTAAACCAGACGAACATATGAACAAAATTGTGAGCCACAGTAAACCAACATGTGACATTAACTATGCTTACTGTAATATCAAAATATCTATTCCAGGCCCTGATTAAGTGTTCCAAAGGCCCTGAACTCGGAAGAGCCATATTTCCTTCCCTCTATCTGTGTGGTACGGTACTTTTATCTGCCATATATCTAAGAATAGACATATTTTAAAAAGGAGATGCTTGTCTATGTATAGAACAAAGCAGGATTCCTACATGAAATTCACACCTTACCGCCAAAGTCTCTTTCAAAATTTGGCCAAATTCTAGATCAGGGGCCCGTTCCACAAACAGTTACGCACAATCTTAAGTTTGATTCACCATACTTAAGCCAACAGTAAATCATACTTAAGATCGTGCGTAACTCTTTGTGGAACGGGCCCCTGATATACACTAGTACACGGAATAAATTTTTATTTCCAAAAGACTAATTGGAACGTCAATATGACCATTTTCAATACAAAAATACAATATTCGCCCAGCCTGAAACACAGCAAAGTGTGAGCCATGCGAGGGCGCATCAGGGATTACAGAAGACCAGCTTTATAGGAGCATTTACAAGTCTGAACGGCTATACCCCTGCCGTTGTACTTGTGTCTGCCTGCCTGTAGTAGCCTACTTCAGCCCGTATTGTAAAAAGAAGTCTAGTGGTGCAATTGTTCAGTTATACCATTACATTAAGATAGGCAGTTAACTTCCTTACCCTCACCCTTATTCCATCTGGCTAATTTGTATTAACAAAAAAAAAAACACCAAAGGTGCATTTACCAGGTCTCATTGTCCCAGTCTAACCAGTAAATAAGGTTATATGTATCGCTACATCTTGGGGCATCTACACTTGTTTCAAACCCTGACTGCTCTCCGTGCACTGCATATAGCCTCGGCTAACATTCCAAATAATCATGTTCGATTATTCATCTTTGGGCAGTTACACCACAAAATTTCGATCGCCGAGTCCTCTCCTTTTACGCGGATAAAAATTGGGTGCTCGGATCCGGTTCTGATCTGCAGCTACTCTACGAATGTGGTTCAGTCCCTGTGTATGAGATCTTGAGTAAACGCACTCTTAGGCATTTGTGTTCTCAAAATGTTCTCATGAACATAGAAAGTGCTCTATGCACTATATCGTTTGTACCATGTCAGAAAATCTTAGTGAACGAGAATCACTCCCTACGACTGATAAAAACAAATGCAATCCACAACGAAGCCACATTAAGAATGCTAGCGAATCATTTCTAAGTCCCCAAGGATGAGGGGGTGGATGATGGGAGAATGGCAAAATACGACAACTAGTCTTAGCATGGAAATGATTGATTCCTTGTCGGGAAAAATTGTGACTTTTTCATCAAAGCGTTATCTAAATCTTTCTCGTCGGAACGGGCCTTTCGTGAGATATGAAAATTGATCTAAATCGTTAAGTTGGTTGTTACCCAATGCCAGTTGTTATTCAAAAGCTACAGGCTTCTCTCACATTCTTAGCACTTAGCACTAAGTAACTTCCCTCCAAGGTTTGATGATAAAAACTGACAATGTTATGACATGGAGTACTTTCACCGAAATCAGAAGCCCCCCCCCCCCCCCCCCCTTGACGGGCAGAAGCTTTTGAGGTACGTCAGTACTTTTCCTAAAGTCTTCCCGACCCTCTGGCAAAGGGGCCGTTCGGCGAAACCAAACTTTAAACTGCTTACCGAAGGAGCTATTACGTCCACTGAAGGGCAACAAGTGACCAACCTCACGGCCCTCACACCTACAGTTAGTTGTTAGTGTGTCCTACAGCTGAGAAGCAGCTGACGACAGCGCCTAACTGTTGCACTAAATCATTTTTGATTTTTGCCCGACAAAGGGCGTGGCTTACTGTATCAATTGTGATATCATATATACTGATATAAGCTTCTAAATCTTCAGATTAAAGATCTGGCAACTTTCAACACAACTTACTGACTTAAGAGATTGCACAGGAATAAAAGAATCACTCATTCCCTTCTGTTCCTTCAGGATTTTAAGATGTAAATTGATATTTAAATAGATAGAAAGTTACAAAGCAGGCAACCTGCCATAAACGACATTTCTACAAAACAATCCTCAAGCACGAACAAAAAATTTAAAACTTTGTAGAAGATATCCATATACACAAACACAAATCTGTAATATTTGACTTAGAAGACAAATTCACTCTGCCTACACAGCCAAACTGCTGGTGCTTTAAATGGCACTCAAGACAGGGAAATTGTCACCCCACTTTTAAAGTCTGGTCATATTGACGTACCTACTGACCCTCTGGAGTGGTGAGACAAATGTGAGTCACGTTTGTCCCAGTTATGACACAGGCGTGCGTCAAAGTTATCAAAATGTTGCCTAAAAGCAACCAAATAGGTGTGGCATAGGTGTGTCATATTCTACGGCAAACCAGCATCAGTTTACACAAAATGATGGGTCAATTCTGTGAGAGGTGAAGGTCAACACACAAAAATACTTGACCGGCCTAAAGAACATTGCGAGACCCTGCCTGGGGTCTGAGGGTGTGTCGTACAATAAACGAGCTCAGCATTTCGTTTTGGTGGCTATGCACGTGCGCATATTGTCCAAATCGTCGGGATGAAACAAACCAATCCCGCACCTACAACACGTATTCCAAAATTTTGAGTTTACATGAAATTTTGGTGAAATCATTCTCTCTTAATCCATCCATCACGTAAGGAGGGATTTCGAGCGTAGTTTTGCACAGTGCATTACAGTATGTCTAAATTGTCTTTTTGGCGTAAAGCTTTGCATTTCAATCTGCCGTTAAGTACCACTGAGACCTCTTTTTTCGTTCGACTTGTCTAGGCCCTTAGATAGGGTTGTTTGCACATATCGACGAAAACAAGGAAACGCTGTTCGTAACGTGCTGAGCTTGGCTGTCACGTTCCACATTGTAGCCCACAATTCCAAGCGGTAACGAATTACTGAACTTGCTTACTGATAAGTGAACTGACAAAACATTAGTCACATAGCCTGGAATATACAGAAATATAAGGTCATTTGGAAATTGGGATAAAATTACAGATTCTTACAAATAAATTTTGTGCAGCAGCTGAATGTTGCATTTGGTTGACAAAAAGAAAAATAACAGCTGTGGAATAGATACAATGAGAAGGAGAAGTGAAAATGCAGCATTTCATTTAAAACCTTAAAACAAATATGAACAAAACCAAAGCAGACTAATTTTTTATAAGTTGGATGATATTTTGCATGAACAATAAAGAAAATGGAAACCCTTAAACCATTTTATCTTACTGAAGAAAGCACCTTGCATTTTTCTTCACCATCGAAAAATTTTAGCTAAGTACTCCCAAAGGACATATCAAGCTAACCATTACCCCAAAACCCACCCCACCCTTTTTCCAAGCTGAGCCAATAAGAGGAAAATATTTAAATCCACTTCAAATGTGGATACTAATGAAATATCATGAACATTTCAAACCAAAAGTCTAATTTGAAATCAAACTGGTGTTACCATAGCAACTAAAAACTGGGTCATTTCAAGATAAATGAAAAAAAGGGTATTCAGAAGATATTGCCTTTTGTGCTTGAAGTTCTTTGTTCAGATACTTTATGAAATGAAATACATAAAAGGCATTGTATAATCATTTGGGATTTAGGCAAGCTTATTTGCACCATCACTGTGATTCATACTCATAGCAGTCGATGGTTTGTAAGGGAAGCAGTTGGTAAAAGCCGGGGGGGGGGGGGGGGGAGGGGGTGGCTGGTTGGTTGTAGAAGGGGTTGGTCGTGGTGGTGGTGGTTGGTCATAAATGTTGGATTATAACAATAAGTGCTGGCACCAGGTTAGCAAATGCCAAAAACAAACATATGATTTGTTACTGTTGATGAATATTTGCAAAAATTAATTGTCAAACTGCCAGTGAAGCATGTTTCAAGGAACTAGTTGTACCTCATCAGCCAATCACAACTTGCAAAATGGTTGATGCAAATTTTGTGTCTATTCTCGCATGTTATTAAATCAGTTGATTCATGAGGACTACTTTTGTCTTGTTATCAGTTATCACTCGGTATTTTCATCCAGCCTTGTGGTAAGGTAAGTGCATACTGGCCCATTTTTTCTTTAAGACTCTGCAAACTTTATGATCAGAAGGTCTACTATTTATTTATTTCTTGTATTCATTGGCAAATAATTTCTTAATTTCATCTAGGAACATCACATTTTATAGATATCTAAGAGGCTTCTTTGCCAGCATTCCAGTGATCAATTTTTGTAATGAATCGTCCTCCGCTGGTTCGCAAGTTTGCAAGTAATTGCTGTTATGTTCCAGAACTATTAACATTAGACCGAACATAAAAAATGACAATATTAATTAAAAGTGACATTAATTCTATGAAACATTTTGAAAAACAAGTAAATAACATTCAAACTTCTGTAATTGCAAAACTGGAAATCATTTAAGAAAATTTACACTCGTCTCTAAGACATTGAATAATTGCATTTGACAAAATTAACTCTGAACATTTTTATGAAAATCTACTTACAAAAATTTTTAAATGTCTTTTACACATTCTCATCAAATTTGCACAAGACAAATTGACTGCAGATTCCCAACAACTACATATTACATCACAGACCTGACAGTAAATGAAGAATAGTTCCAATTTTTGGTTAGTTTGTTACGTAAGGTTTTACAGCTCAGTCTCTAGCCAACTGGTTCAGTTGGGGCAGTCGCAGCTTTTTTTTTTCAAGTTATGGCCCACTGGCTTGTAGGTATGACGTGGTCAGGAGTCCATCTCCAGACATCCCTGCTGAAGGCTGGATGGATGACCTATCCCCTTGACCATCCAATCCAATCTTTGGTACACACAAATATGTACAGTAACCCAGGCGATAGTCTGTTGCCCTACATACTCAATAGACTCATTTTACTCTTGGAGATTCCCATAAACAAAAATCCAAAATTCTCAAATTGTTCTCCATCAAAACCTGAATTTTGTCTATATAAAAAAAAAATATTAAAAAACTTTTGCACACAAAAATGCTTTGTTTTCATTTTTTTGTATTTTAAACTTTGTGGCCTAGACAGCTCCTATTGTCAAGGTTTTAGCCTACTGCCCCTGTCACAGACCCACCATCCTTTGAAAAGCTTGATATCTCCAGCAATACATTTGGAATTGGTTTTAAACACACCAACCCAACAAACAAAGAAAATAACTTTATTCATAATTATTAAACCATTCAGACTTGCCCATGAATGCAAGAAATACTTCATTTTCTCAGTCGCATTGTTTGAAATTTTTCAAAATTTGGACAATTCCACCTACAATTTTGTTATTACATTTCTTAAATAACAAACATATAAAATTGGCAAGCCTTGCACTGCAGGTTCCTGATACTCTGATACAACAATGCTTTTTTTAGGATAAATCTTACACACAGACATACCCAGGATTTTGATTGGGGGTGGCTGACTGCAGGGCTAGTCACCAGCCTACAAAAGGGGTGTCCCCTTCCCTCATGATAGGATTGGAATATTAAAGTACCCTCAGAAGCAGTCTTGCGCAACGTCATTGGAAGGCCTCTGGCTCCCTTTAGCTATGTCAAAAGTGTTACAAAAATACACCTTTTTACTTCATTGGCACAATTTTAAAATTTTCCTTCATTCCATTGAATGATGAAGTTAGATGGAGTTTTACAGCCCCGTTTTCAACCTATTGGTTCAAGTCCAGCCAGCCACAGCCTTTTTTCATTTGTGGCTCGCTGGCTTGTTTTCCGTACTCCACATCCCACCTTTACGGTATGTGGAGCATCACGCACAATGGCAGTAGGTTCCATTTTTAGTCTTTGGTATGACTCGACCTGGGAATCAAACCCAGGCCTTCTGCATTAGAGGTAGATGCTCTACCACTAGACCAAACACACAGTGATGAAACTGCTAAATCAAGTTGCACACAAGGAGCATCAATAGCTTCAGATCAGGCCAGGAGGTTCTACCTGACAAACACCATAGCTTTGTATTTCATTTTTTTTGCCATGATGTTTATATCAATTGAAGAGATTGATCTTCAAAATACATTCTAAAAATATTCAAGAAGTGACTTAAATCGGCTCTGTTTTTCTTTTCTTTTTTTTTAAAGATTACAAGAAGTAACTGTACACCTAAGCAGGAAAAGTCATTATTTAGATTCAAAATTGTCCTTCAAATGTTTAAGTGATAAGAGTTACTCCCAAAAAATCTTAATAGCTTTGCAAGTTTTAAAACAAAAATATTAAAATTTCTAGAAGATGGGAAGTATAGCTAAAGTTGGAGGGTAAGCTGCAAAGATCTCAAAAAAAAAGCCCATCAATCAAAACATTTAAATAAATATCATTTGGGTGCACATAATTCACAACATTCTTAAATGTCAGATCAATATTGTTTATGACGGACAAGAAAGTTCAACCAAAAGCAACAATCTCTTAAAATGCCTCACTGCTGAGTGTTAATTTATTACTTCATGAGAGAATTTAAACAAGTGAACATGCAGCTGTGACTAGAATATAAATTAACTTTCTGTAGCTTCATTTCAAAGGTTACCCAGACTGCTTCAGTCTTTTTATGGTACCACTGCCATTGTATGTGTTAACTAAGTCAATGCAGCCTTTGCTATTTTGTTATTTTAATGGATCACATATTGCTGTGTCATCTATTGTATGCTAGCCATAAAATGAACATTGACACCTTTTTTTCTTTAAGAAGCATTACAATAATGCTATTGTTTGACAAAAGGTTTCACCACTGTATAGAATTTACAAGACAATGAGATTCAGGGAGCATATCCAGGATGTTTAAAGGCCTAATCATCTCACCCTGAACAGTTCTGATTTATCCTAATCTTCTTATTTAAGCCCCTCCCACAACTGTCTAAAATTCATCCTCATCCAGACACAATCTTAGTTCATTCCTGCATTTTTTGATGTTGCTGTCAATCAAAAAGCTGAGTGAATTGAGAATATCTGTGGACTTGCTACAAAAATTGCAGTTTGAGGCAGTATTGTAATCGAATCACTGGATCAGTGACTCAAGTCACCAGTTTTCAAAGTTTTAAGTGACTCGAGTCACTGTACTATTTCAATGAGGAAATTACTCCTGAATTCTATCCAGTCACAACTGTATCATTTTGAGAGGAAGTGACTCGAGTCGGGACTTGTTACAACACTGGTTTGGGGTTAGAGGAAAAGCCCTTTTTGCAGAAGGGGTACAAGGTTTGATTGATGCCTGTCATGGGTGAATGGTCAGGGTGTCCCCTCCCTTTTGGAAAATTGTTGCTTTTGAACTCAGAAAATTTTGAGCTTTTGGACTCAGATGCCAAATGGTACTGTAAGCATGGAATTTACACATTTTGGAGCATAAATATTTTCATGCATTAATCACTCAATGGGGAGGGGGGAAGTGATGGTGTAGTAGCAGGAGGGGGTTTTTCATGCATTAATCACTCAATGGGGAGGGGGGGAACTGATGGTGTAGTAGTGGGAGAGGGGAGTTTATTGTGCCATGGCATAGACCCACAGCAAGAGATCACTGCTTCAGTAGCTTCACTGGATGATTGATGAGTTGTTAATACTTTTTCATTCAAACAGAGTATCAGAAATGGGCCAACAAAGAAGGCCAGTCCATAACAGTGAAGTCTTTATCATGGAAAGGTGTCGACACGTTTAAAAGACTGAAATTCAAGACTTTTTTAAAAGACTACAATGGAAAAATTTAGACCTGAAAATTATCCAGTTGCATAGAAGATGGAATTAATTTTACACATTCAGCTAGCAGGGGTGCATACTACTCACATGATTGCAACCACTCAATGGGTACAGTATCAAATTTCAAGACCATATGGTTAGTTTTCCAGACAAAACACCCAAAACCTGAGGTTTAACCATTCCATGATATGATTCAAACTTTTTCAATTTAACACATTCCCCAAACTGCATGTGAACCTTGCTAAATGAGATTGAAATTTAATCAGTCAATCTATTGCACACATGCAACGAGTGTTGTGCTCTTTAAATTTCATGCCTTCTGCATGTTCAAAAGTTAATATCACTTCAAAAAGCATTTTTGTTCAGTTAAATACACACTGTATATACTGAAAATCAGTCGGGCATTTCATTGCAGTGTTGACTTATATGTATCATTACAATTGTATCACCTCACCAGCTGCCACAGTGAACAGCTGTAGCTTCTTACTGTATAGCCTACCAGGATGTGTGGTATTAAACAATGTAAACATTCACACTCAGTGAGAAAACTTGACATCGGGTAAGGGACTGGACAATATTGAATACTGAACATGAACAAAAAAGTAAAAAATCTATGCAGTTGTACACTGATGAAGGGCAGGATTGTTGCTTTTGGTTGGCCAACTGAGGGGCCTGATTGCTGCTTTGGGGGAAATTGAAGGGGTCTCTTCTGCTGGAGATATTTTTCCCTCCCTCAGATGCAATGTGGTGCATCCTTGAACTTATATACATGGACATACCATGTAAAGAGTACGTTCTTCCGTAGATTGTTGCTTCCAACTGGGACAAGAAGGCCCACCAAGATGACCGCCCTGAAGCTATAAACAGTCTGATTTGAAGACAACTCTGTTATATTTTAAAGAATAGTTCAACTTGAATGAAAGCATTTATCATATTCCTGCAATATGTGAAGTAATTTTGACCTTGTCATGCCATACTTCAAACATATTTCTTACTTATTTCTTACATATTTCTTTTTGCAAAATCTGGTAACTGACTTGAGCAAGTTCAAACTTTTACACAAAATCATAGCAGACAGCCATCTTGGTGTGTTTTTTCACACACGGAAGGTACAGTAGCAACAAACTGCCATGCAGTATGCTCTGTCCATGCAAAGGAAGTCCGTGGGAGCATCATTTTGCATCACTTAAGGTAAATTTTCCTGTTGGGTTCCAACTTTTTTCAGAATGCGTTCAGGATGCTGTGGCAACCTGCGGCTCATCCCTCTGGCCAATACTACTCAAGCAGATAATTCAAATTTTTGCAACCATCTTACACCCCCTTTCAAACTTGAAAGCTGTTAAAACATAGGGCTGCCACGATATCGCGATATCGTCGATACAGTTTTGCCCCGACGATATCGACCAATGTTTTGTCAAGATGTGATATCGCAATAAATCAAATAAATGACTAAACCGCTGTGAAATCCCTATTTTTATTGACATCGATAAATGAAAAATGGTTATCGTGGCAGCCCTATTAAAACATCATCTTTATTTAGAGGCAATCCTAGCTTATTGCTTCTGGCATACTCTTGTGAGCATAAAAAGCCCTATTTTGTAATCACAACACTCTCAGTGTATGCGGAGCAATATTAACTATTCCGCAATTTTTAAATTTGATTGAAGGCAATAAAAGAGATGTGCCAATTGAAAATATTGGTATACCTGGGCTAAAATTGTAGTTTTGGGGCAGCTGAATGCCTTTAACTTGACTATTTTCAGTTTACTTGACACTGTATCCAGGACTCTGGCAATTTTTACATTACCTTAAAAAATGTATTTACATTTTCACTGAAATATTCTGACATTGTTGACAAAATTAATACTCCCCTATAGAGAATTAGAGTGCAACTCTCCTTGTTTTAAACTGTTCCAATTCTCCCAACTGTGCAATTTCTAGCTCCTCCCACAACTGCAGAAAAAAACTTCTTGAGCAGACTCATACTGTATATACTTAACTGCCTAGGGCCATGTCCTAGTGATATACAAGGCTACATGTTACAATCCAAGAACTCCTTCTGCATTATGTGAAATGTGAGCTACCCTGTATCTTTTGAATTTTCAAGTTAACTGTGAATCAAAGAGCAATAACCAATTGATAATATTCATGCCCCCACAATAAAAATGTATTCTGAGATGATGACAAAATAACTTCAATTTCCAGTCATGACCAGTACTTTACTATGTATTTCCAAATGTTTTGTTATGGAGGAAACAGGAATATCCCCTGCAACAACATGTAAGATCATGGGTTACAATTTTCCATGACTTTTCCAGCCCTGAAAAATAAAAATAAAAATTTCTTGACTTTTCCAGGTTGTGGGAACCCTGTTGTTTATGGAGAGCATTACACACAATGCCATTTTTAAGCCTACTGGGTCTGGGAATCAAATCCACACCTGGGTGAGAGGCGAATGTGCCTGCCCCATAACGAAACTTAACACCCCAAACTTTAGGAGAGAGTTTGAAAATGTGCAGTGAATGTACATTCTTACAGCCCATCTGGGTAAACCATGAAGACAATTTTCAATTTCACCCAAACAAAATATAAATAAACACAAAAATGTCTTAAAGTACTGAGCAATACAATACAAAAACACTACTTAAAAAATGTACAAACAATGACAAATTACAAGGTCAAGTAAAAGTAGGCAACAGGGGTGAAACCAGCTGTTGGAAAAGGGTTAGGAGGTAGGGAAGGGGTATTAAGTGCATCAAAAGTCAAATATTTCAAAAGTATACATCACAAAGCTTGGAATTTGTTTCAAATGATACAACTGAAATCTTCACAAGCCCTGGTATGAAATGTTGAAATTCATTTACTATAAAGGGATACATTGTGAAATAATTATTTGTAATGTACTCAAAATGCAGTCTTTGTGTTATAGCCTTGGGGGGGGGGGTGTTTTTGCCTTTTTTTTCCCCAGGTGGTGGGGAAGTGGCTACACCTTTTGACAAAATGTTTTTGAATAACTTTAAATCAGGTGTCTTTACTACACCAAACCTTTTCGTACAATGTGCTCTGCAAGAAAACAGGTACCTTTCTCAATTTCATATAAACATTTTTTTTTTATTTTAAAAGGAAACAAATGCAGGTATATGTGAGAGTACACAAAGGACATAACAAACTATAGACAAATCTGATCCGTGCTTGTGTTTAGCGACTGTAGGCAGCCATTTGTGGGGTCCATCAGCCTTAAATCATCTTCATTTATTGTCTACATGAATTTCAAACTCTCATATCCCCTGAAATTGATGGAACCAAGATGCAATTTAGTTTACAACCATCCATGATACAGGTAAGCAAGGAAACTGAAAGACATAAGGAAATAGACCCCAGTTATGTCCAACTAAAATCAGACCATCACTTGACTGTCCCGATTCATCTATAGCACAAATTTTAAAGGGAATAAATTTAAACAGCCACAGAGAGAGCTATGAAAGCAAGAACTGGATAAGTGAAATTCCTTACATATATTTTTGAAATGGTGGACTTAAGAAACACTTAAATCATCCTGTGAGAATGGTGCCAATTTTATCTATGTTTGTAGGAGGAAAGTGTTTGTAGTAGCAAGAAGGTTATATGAAAAGCCTTTCATATTTTAAAGATGTTTGGGTAACCCTGCCCTCTCATTTACCAATTACACCTCTGTTACAGTAAGATATTAACAAGTAAGACCGACCTTTACCTTAAATCATAGCCTGCATAGGCAAAATAATGTTGGAATGAAAACAGCAATTGATATTAAAATTGGAAAGATCAAACTAGTATCATCTGAAGCATACGGATCTACAGTTTTAGGACCAGATTTATGTTTGATTGGTTTTTTCTCTGCAACCTCTTCTTCATCCTCATCATCATCTTCTTCATCAACATCCTCATCTGTGGTCCAAGGAAGAGGAGGCAGGGTAGGGACATCTGCAGATAAAAGATAATTACAAGCATTAACATTATTTTGAAAGTATGATATTCTTTATAGTCATGCATATCACCACAGACATGCCCTTCTTTATTCCCCATTCTGAGTTTGACAATGGGTTTTCTCATTTTATTTTCCTTTTTTTTTTGTCAACAGTACTGTACCTGTAGTTTACAATCATTCTAATGGTGACTGGTCTAAATGTAGTTTCTCAGGTCTGTTGTGCCTGTGTTCTCACAACTTGAGGTTTGAGCAAGGAAGTTAGTTACTCAGGGAGTTGTACTAGATGGAGAAACATCCACCAAATGCACCAGACAATATATATTTGAGAATGACTAAATCATCTTTAGCTACCAAAATTTGACTGACAGGTCCTTTTGTTCTTATTGCTAAGCTTATGTCCACCTTCCTTCTTTATTACCATCTCCCCCTTTCAAAGCACAATAATCCTGTAACAAAAACCATTGTGAAGACCTTGCTTTGATCACTGCTTGAGCAGCAGATAAATGAAAGACATACTGTATATTATTATTCTAATGTCTTCATTGAGAAAATCAATGGGAGACTAAATTTTGATGGTAATGTTAAATATTTCAAACAATTCTGGATTGTTCCTGAAATAATGGAGATTGCATCTATGCATAAGGAGCAAAAATATATGCTGTACCATCTAAAAGTGGGACACCTACGCACAAGTTCAAATAATTTTTTTCTTGATGGCTGGCAACGTGATACTTATGGGTGATATCATCCTCTAAACTCTCTCACATAAAATAGAAGACAAGGGCAGGAATTCAGAAGTCTCCACTTCCTACCCTAACCGGCTTTGTTTTAGAAGAATTTTAATATCAAGATGACAATACAGATCTTACAGTTTCGGCAGAACACCTACAGTAGTCTCAAAGTGCTTTTTCTCCATTCCTCACAACTCCCTGGTTAGGTGAGGTTTTATGGCTCAGTTTCTGACTCATTTAAATGAAGGGTTTAAGGATTTGGTATGTTAGAGGAGTACTCATTCTAAGCATTTTGGTGAAATTTGCATTGAAATCTGATGTGTGATTATCAAGATATGAGCATTTAAAGTTGTCACATTTTCAACAAGAAGTGAACTTGAAGCAAGCACATATGACATCACATCCCCACATTAGTGCACAGTCTTTTGTTTTTCTTTAAACTTCAGATTCTTTTTTCTCCTCAACAATCACACATTACTTGAATGTGATTGCATAAGTGGCACGAGAACTTCACAAACTTTGCATCCCCCACAGGGAGGCCTTATTCCTACTAACGTCATGATCAAAACAACAGTCTGATAAAACAAAGTGAAACAAAGCATTCCTTGTCAATGTGAGGACATGATAAAAGCTCTACTGCCCTCTAACTCACTTTTCAAAACAAATCTACTGACTTCATTTTCTGATATCTCAACAATTACATGTCCGATTTGAATGAAATTTACACCACATTGTGTAGATTTGATTCCTCTTTCACATATGAAATTAAATTTTTGCTTAAACTTCCCCTTTAAGTCATGCTGGCCACCATCTTTTTTTCCATTTGTGGCTTAGTGCTCGTTTTCCCTACTTCATTGCTTATGCTGAGCACCAAGCACAATGGCAGTAGAAACCATTTTTGAAGTCTTCAGTATGACTTGGCCAGGAGTCAAACCTCCCAACACCAAGTCGCATGGCCTAAGGAAGTTGGAGTTTAGTAGCCTAACATCACGGATAGGAAGGGGAAAGTAAGACCAAATATCTCTGTATTTTTATAAATCCAAAGAAAAAAACTACAATACAATTCATCAAGTACATACTCATCAGAACATTGAATCAGGCTTATTAAATACAGGAGGAACTGAAAGAAAACATGGGGTTAAAAGATTTACAGGGGTGTGATACACACATAAGTAATCAAATCCTTTAGAGAGTGAAAATTTTACCACCGAAAATCCACCCCATCTTACCTACTACCCTGTCTTTACTACAGACAACAGTGGCATTGTACTAAGGAAAATATATCTTAGCCACAGACTCCCTATATATAGCATACTGCACTATCGTCCTATGCGTAGTATGCGCCACAACTGCAGTTTTTCTTTGTACCTATGGTACAGTGAATAAACCATTGCCAAGGAAATGTGTGTCCATGAATTGCATGAATTGGGACTGTATGTATTCAACTTCAAGGATTGCTGGAAGTAAAATTAATCTGCTTCCAAAAAGGGGAATTAAAAAAAAAACATAAAATATTAACACCCCATCTGACTTTGGAGTTGGTTGGATTGCCCAGAGTTTATTATTGTGAATACCTTATTCCATGTGTTAGATAGTAACCTGAGGTTTTACAGTAGAGCTCAACTTTTAACCAACTGGTTTCAGTTGGGCCAGCCACAGCTTTTCTTTCCAACTGTGACTCACTGGCTTGTTTTCCCTACTCCATTACTTATGCTGAGCACCAAGTGCAATGGAAGTAGGTCCCATTTTTTAAAATCTTTGGTATAATCCCACCAGGGCTCAAACTCCTGACTTCCCAGCTGCAAGTTGGATGTTCTATAATACTGTACATGCAGCCGATTAATTATTTCAATTGTTGGAACATCTGCAAAGCTACTGTACCATCTGCTGACATTGCTTTTTATGAAACAACTTTTAAATCATACAGAAAATGTAAAACACATCAAGGGCATAGCCAGGATTTCATCTTAGTGGGCTGATGAAATGATACACTAACTGATCCCTATCCTTGGGGAGTGGTCTAAGGAGAGGATTAGTTAAATGGAGTTTTATGGTCCAATAAGGAGAGGGTGGGCAAAATGGCAATTGGTGCTACATTTGAATCACCGACAACCCCCCTCTCCTTTTTAATTTCCTTCCTCAGTTTTCTTTCTTTTTCCCTCTTTCCCCTACTTTTTGTGGGGGAAGGGTCATCCCCAGTAATGCCACTGACAGACATGTATACACAATTCATTAACACCAGGGCTTGATTTTCGTAGTTGTCTGGTTGTCCACGACAACTTAATATCCATATGGACTTGCCAAAAGTTAATAAAAGGTGGTTGTCCATTGGACAACCATTTTTCTCAGTAAGAATTAACCAGAATGCAAAGGTGCATTGAGGTTTCGATGATACATGAATGTTCCATTTCATGCCATTATGTACCATTATCTTCTCACTCAAATGTTTTACTAGCATGTTCAAAAACAATTTTATTATCCCAGATGGCCTTTGACCTCCATTAACAAAAATAGGGACCATCTTCTCACCATAATATGCATCCACATCAGTGTTAGCACTAAGGAATTGAAACTGGGAGGGAATTCCCTCTCTAGAAAAATTTTTGGGAGGGATTTCCAAAATCAGAGAGGGATCTCATCCCTCCCATAAATTTTATTTGCGAGGGATTTTTTAAACCAAGGAAGGACCTCATCCCTAAAATTTGTGTGGCTTCTTTACCCTTACTCCTTAGAACGCTTTGCAAGAACTGCCGTCGCAAAACTAGTTGCATCCCTACAGTGCTTGGGGTAACGCTTGCAATTTGCAGTTCCTGTGTGTACATGACGCTAGACGTGAATAGCAGGTTCCTCAGATGCAAAACCACCTTCCTCAATCCTCCTCATCAATGTCCAGATTGTCACTCAGTAGTTTTCTCCCCCCCCCCGATTTCCTCTATTGGCTAACCACTTGAAACAACATAGAGTATTGACTTCCAGTTACCCATTATTTTTATGAATCAAAGCCCGATTCCTACCCTGTACAACCAAGCACAGAATACCAGCTTTCAATGTGCAGAATCAAGTTCATCATGTCCCAAAACATGGCACTCCCTTTAACCTGATATACAGCAAAGAAAATAGAGGTGGTCATTAGATTAATACCTTTTAAAACTTACGATAACAGCAAGTTTTGAAGCTTCTTAAACCTTTACAAAGCCGTCCAAAATGTGAGCCTGCAATCTCCCTGAGTTCTTTAAAATTTGAATTCAAGATAGTGCACTGGTACATACTACTCTACACTGTGTTTCTCAGGGTAGCCAGCTCAAAACGTAACTGATAAGCATCCACAATTATCAAGATGACATTCAGTTCACTAAATACTTTCACAGCATGTGTTAATTCTAGCCCTGTCTAATACTTTCAAAAACTTTACGTCAGCAATTTTCTTGTATGATATGTTTTCCTTCAGAGTTGCTTGCTTTGGCTCCTATATGCTATCCTAACAAGGTTGTATATGAAGACTTCTGAGCCTTGCCTAGTCTCGTGAACAGACTTGTACTGAGAGGGAGTTGCCGGTTTGGATTGAAGTGCGGCATGGTGCTAGGTTGCTTTGCATGCATGTACAGTAGAACCATATAGCGACGGATGGTCAGTTATGCAAGGTGAAAATAAGCATGACAAATTTATGCAGAAAATCTATAATTTCAAACCATGTGAAAGGCCTGAAATATTCACACTTTTTAGGAGTTAAAGCATGCTGTGCAGTGTACACAAACAACGTTGTAGTGTGTGACGATGATATTTGCTGCTACGATATCAGTGCTTATTTTCGATCTGAATTCAAGGCAGCGTAGGAGTTACCGCTCTGTAAATATTCTGTTGCAATTTAGTGTGTGTCTCAGTTTTGGAGAAGTGCGTAGTATTTCTCCTTCATTAGATTTATTTACGTGCGGGATTCCAAATTTTAGCAACCCGCATTAGATTTATTTTTGTGCGGGAGCGGAGATGTGTGCGGGATTTTCCCGCAATAGATTAATATGTGTGCGGGATTTGGAAAACAAAAGCGGGATTCCGGCAATCCCGCACGTTAGTGCGAACACTGATCCACATACCAAATGTGAAATGTATTAAAGTTTCCTCCCTTATGATGTGTTGACACCTAACAAGGTTTTCATTCACATTTTGACCTCCAGTGACCCCGGGTGACCTTCGACACCAAAAAAACCAAAGATAGAGACAAACATACAGACAGCTATCTTGAAATATTGCATTTTTTAAAAAGGTTTTCAGACTTTGACCCCTGGTGACCCCAGATAAACTTTGACCTCCACCAAAAACAATAGGGACCATCTCCTGACCATGAGACATCCACATACCAAATATGAAATCTATCCAAGTTTCCTACCTTGAGATATTGTGTTAACAAGACCTAGTGGTACCAGAAGACCTTTGACCTCAACCAAAAACCATAGGAACCAGCCCATCCACATACTTAAATATCAAGTCCCTACCTTGAGATACAGTATCTGGATAACAACATTTTTAGACTTTGACCCACCAGTGACCTCCAATGACCTTTGAACTCCACCAAAAACAATAGGGACCATCTATGAACCATAACATACCTATACTAAATATGAAATCTTTCCAACCTTCCTATCTTGAGATATTGTGTTAAGAAACTTTCAGAATTTGACCCCCAGTGAACCCAGATGACCTTTGACCTTGGCCCAAAACAAAATGAACCTAATTCGGACCATAACGCATCCACATTCTAAATATGAAATCTATCCAATTTTTTTTACTTTAAAGGTGTTAACAAAATTTTCAGACTTTGACCCTGGTGACCCCAAATGACCTTTGACCTTATCCAAAAACAATAAGAACTACCCTCTGACCATAACGCATCCACATACAGTCCCTGTAAGGAAGCCTTCAAAATTCCCCTTTAGAACATTAAGACATACAGCATGTGAATGCTGTGAGTGAGGGCAGGCTCTTGCATACGTGTGACAGACCTCATTGCAGTGTCCAAATTTTGAGGTAGCTACGCCAGTTACCAGCTGTGCCTGAGCGAAGAAAGACGTGCGAGGCTCAAGCTCTCCTGAGCGGCCTGTAATCGCTAAGGCATCGTTTATAGGTGCATACATACATACACACATGCTATCATGAATGCATTGTTTTCTCTTACCATCGAAACCAAAAAGCAGTTTGCTTTTTTCTGATTGAAGACTTTACTGCTGACTTATCAACTCTTCTAACTTTTTCCATCATGCAATATTTCAAACTAAAAAAAAAAAAAAAAATTTTGTCTCCAAACCATGACGTCTTTTTACTTCTGAAAACCAGTTATACTGTACTTGAAGACACCGACTGTTTTGTGTGTAATTGTGCAAAAATGTTTTGGACAACTAAATTTCCTTCCTGGTGACCAAAAATACTGAAATAATTGCCCATAGGGCAACCATAAATGTTTGAGAAAATCGAGGCCTGAATACACAGGTCTGGGGTCAACTTGAAAGTCATTTTTATTAAAATGTGCTACCTAGTGCTCTATGGTATTGATACAGTAGTGGGGGTATACAGTAAGATGACAGTATCTGTACTAAGCTGAAACTTTTCATACTTGCAGATTACTGTATGCTGCTGCAGTTCAGGCTCCCTCAATTAAATTTTCTGAAGTACCACTTTGCTAAATGTTACTGGTATAATGCGTCACTGATTGCCATCCTGAGGAAGGGGTTTCCCCTCCCCTTTTGAAAATTTTTGTGTTTCAGAGGGAGTTCACATGCAAAATTGTGCAAAATTTTGTTCAATTTTCCCAGCCAAAATTTTTCACAAACTTCTAAAACTACAGTTTTTGTCAATTCACCGATAACGGTGAAAGGACAAAGCACTGACCCTAATAAATGCCGGTGAAGGTGATTTCAATTTTGTGGGAATTGTGGGAACAAATGGGAAATTATTTTATCCTTGTCGGTAAGTGACATCAGTCTGTGAGAAGTATTAGCTTTATTTACATTACCTATTTTTGAGATTGAACAATTCTTGTCAAAAAAGTTATGGAAAAGTTAAATTTTTCAATATTCTCCCAGTAAGTTTTTGCACCACTCCAAACCACGTCGCGCTCCATGAGTGGCACGCGCCCCGCTATTTGAGGAAGCCTGCTGTAGTTACTGTAGGCCTACTGTACTTAACCCTTTACCATTGTGCTCCGATCGGGGCATATTTGCGGGCCTCAGGAGTGGGCGGAAAAGCGGACGTAGCCCGCCCCACATCGGCTTCCGTAGGCCATTGACCCCGTGACCTTAAACTATTGTCTCTCTCGTTGTTGTGGCCGAATTTTCGGGTAGCTACTCGCAGTTCCGAGCTCCGCGTGAAACAGTAAAGATGGGTGACAGCCGAGCTCTCCGCATGGGTCCAAAAGGACCCAAACAACGGTAAAGGGTTAATGCACTGCAGCTTCCCTGCTACCCTCTTCCTTATTTAATCAAAAGACCCCAAATTGACCAAGGTCCCTGGAACTTACCTTCTAGACTACCCTTCATAACAACTATGGCATTTATCTTGGGATTGTCATTTTCTCCCTGAAGAAAAAACAAAAATACCAAACAACAAATTTAACATTAACAATAAACTGTAAAATGTGCATGAAATCTTACACATTAACCTGGCATTACATCAACCAAAACACATATTAATCTTCTAAAATAAACATCAAACAGTGACAATTCAGCAACTACAACATACTGTACATAAACTGACAAAAATACAAAATGCAGTACAATAATTACAGTTGATCAGGAATGAATTTACGTCAGTAAGGGGAACAAAGCATTTAAGTACAGTACAGTTGGGTGGCAATTTGTCTGGCTTTCAGACAGACAATGCAGCTTCCAAGCATGTTTTCCTCCATTTGGTATGACATTTGGGTACAACATTTGGTATGACATTTAGTTCAACATTTGGTACAACATTTGGTACAACATTTGGTTCAACATTTGGTACAACATTTGGTTCAACAATTGGTACAACATTTGGTACATCATTTGGTACAACATTTGGTACAACATTTGGTTCAACAATTGGTACAACGTTTGGTACAACATTTGGTTCAACATTTGGTACAACATTTGGTTCAACAATTGGTACAACATTTGGTACGACATTTGGTGCGACATTTGGTACGACATTTGGTACGACAAGGGTACCATACATTCCTCTGTTCTATTTCCAAAGATGATTTCATTTTCAGACACAGCATTCCAATTTCTGGTCTCTTATCATATATACTATTACAGTAATCAGGACTTGATTTTGAGGTGTCCAGGAGCCATCACACACCATCACTGATCTCAAATCACTGTGAGGAGTGTGATTTTTTTTCACACCTACGTGAATGTAAGCTCATGCAAATCTACTTTAGTAAAGTTTAATAAAAGAGCACATCTACAGTACCACACTCCTTTAATTCCTGAGGAGTGACATTAGTAAAATAGCACACATGAAAAATATAAAACTCAAACCCTATACTTTAGGGCACAAGGAATACAGTAAAGGGATGTTTCCAGCCATCTGAGGGGTTTTGTGATGCCCAAAATTTTGGGGTTATTCTCCATGCCAACTTTATAAAGGCCCAATTCTGTCATCCCAAACAGTATCAATTCTCCTAACCTTCTTAATTAAGCCCCTCCCACAATTGCCTGAAATTCACCCTCATCCAGACACAATCTCATTTTATTGCTTCATGGTGAAGAAAGAAAGCTCAATGTTTATAATCACAACACTATCAGAACAGTTCATGCTGTGTAATATAAGTTTTGGTATTCTGCACTGTTTGAATTAGCAGTCTATCAAAAAGCTGAGCCAATTGAGAGTTTATGTTACCCTATACTAGAAGTGTAGTTTGGCGTGAGAGAACTGTCCCTTTAAGGTAGCACTTAAATAAGATACAGTAGTACCAAAGGCTGCCCTAGTTTTCTGTCACCACAGAGTGGCTGCACTACATGCTGTACTGTACAACTTAGATCACACATAGTACTTTGATACTGCACTATGTTATAGAAATATGGCATTAAGCACTTTAAACGCACTTACATGCCTCAGACATCTTTCCAAACAGCACGTATAAAGCACAGAGGGATATACAGAGCATTTTACACACAGTTTTGCCAGGGGTATGTTACTGTGAGAAAAGCAGGCCTTGATTTTCAGAAAAATTTATGGTTATCCTTTGGGCAAGCAATTCACTATTTTAAGTTGTCCAGAAAGAAACTTGGTTGTCTGCACAACTACAAAATAGTGAGTGTATTTCTGTATACATTGTTGGTCTTGAAGAATAAAAAGATGTGGTTTGAAAGACAAAAACACACTTGTCTGAAATATTGAATGATGGAAAAAGTCGAAGCAGTGGATCAGGCAGCAGTATAGTCTTTAACAAGATAAGTAAGCTGCTGTTTAATTCTTACTGAAATAAATGGTTGTCTATCAGACAACCAACTTTCTACTTTTGGTTGTACATCTCAAATTTTAGTTGTCGCAGACAACCGGACAAATACGAAAATCAAGCCCTGAAAAGCAATGCATACCAAAACTCTGTCTAATAATTCATTGTAATTTGCTAGTAAATGACATACTGCAAATTAGCATGGCTTTGGCCAAGCTGTCTTTTTCAGAAAGCTCTACAATAAAATATGAGGTTAAAATTTTCAGTCTGGAGTAAAATTTGATGAGGTGCCTCTGAGTACTGTACAATTGATCAGCACACCCAATGTTGTTTCATAAACCCTCTTCTAAGAGTGGTACAGTACTGTAGCAAAAATTTCTTTACAATTAAAGGGCCAAACCTCTCACCCCAAACTACAACTTTGGTACTGGGGTAACAAAATTCTCAATTGGCTCAGCTCTTTGATTGACAGCTACAGTAATTCAAACAATGCAGAGTATCAAAGCTTCTATTACACAGCATGAACGGAACTGAGAGTGTTTTGATTATACTATATACATTGAGCTTTTCTATACTCGCCTTGAAGCAACAGAGATTGTACAGTATCTGGATGAGGATGAATTTCAGGCAATTGTGGGAGGGGCTGAAGTAAGAAGGTTAGGAGAATTGGTACTGTTTGGGGTGAGAGAATTGGGCCTTTAAGGTTGAATTCTTTGTTCTTTTCAAAGTGAGACTATTAACATTACAATACCATGTGTCATGTGGATTTTGAATTTTTGCTTTTCCCCTTTTTGTTGCAGGTGTTTCATTCTGCACCCTTTAATTAAGCTTTGTAGATATGTAAACAGTACTAAAACAGAAACAAAACTTGTGTTTGGATGCACGGATTCTGCCAGAAAAACAAACAGGGGAGGGGGGGGGGAGGGTATTAATTACTGCTATTTAACCCCAATTCAAAATTGATGCTCTCAAGAACTTTACAAGTGGGTTTAGGGGGACAAAAGCTTGCTTTCAGGCCCCTGTAATGTGCTATTTGAAGTGTTTTAAAGGCCATTAAATTTATTTGTGTTACAGTAATTCAAGCGTTGCTGCAAAAGTACACTATTTTTGAAAAAAAAAAACCCAGAAACCCTGAGATGAGTATCTTTTAAAATGCCACCTTTTCATTATTTAAATGACTGATCTGATAGACAATCCTCCCTTTCCAGCCCTTTCTGGTTTAGTTCATAGATCAATACTGAGTAATTTTCATGAGTTAAATTTTCTTTCTGATGTTTTTGTATCACAGCAGTTTTTTGTTGTTGTTAATGTACAGTATATACAGAAGAATACTCCATTTACGTAAAAAGTCAATTGCACTCTACAGTACACCAAAGTTGAATCTTATGACTGAAGTAAGTAGAGAAATCAAGCCGGTGAGCCACAACTGGAAAAAAGACTGTGGTCTGCTCAACTTGAACCAGTACTGTGGGTTGGAAACTGGACCGTAAAACTCCATCTACTGTACAGTACTTTACCTGACTAACTTCATGATTGAAGAAATTCATTTGTGGTATGACAAAGATTTCACTTTAATAACAATTAACATGAAATACTGTACATGTAATAACATGTTCTGGAAGACGACAAAAACATGTTTTGTTTATATAGAGTACAGCTAGAAAAACCAGAAGGAAGTTCAAAAAAAAGAATTTTTGCCAAAGCAAAGGTTAGAACAGTATGTGGTTAAATTATCAATCTAAGGAATAGTGTGTCCTTTATAATTACTATTTAACCATGCATGCAGAGCTGCAGAGAATTTTTCTTCGTTGCAATTTCCAGTACGCCGAGCTCAGAGAAACAAAATAACTGATGAGGAATCTTTGTACAGGGTCCATAACACAGTAACTGAAACTGTACAGAAAAACACAACTGTGGCACAGTTTGTACAGTACTGTACCTACAGTATAAGTAATAATATTAACAGTAGAATGATCAATATTTATGCAACACTAGTTAAACTTGCAAATGATTAATTTCAGTTTTGGCATCTATGAAATATTCTTTTTCAGCCTGGATATTAAAAATGAAAGTCGACACTAGTAGCATCTACTGTGCAGTGTGCACTGCTCTAAACTAGGCTATGTAATCTTTAAACCTGCGACCAGAAACAAAAACTGAGGAAACACTACAGTAACAGTACTACCTGTACAGGACTACTACAGTACTAGGGTACAGTGGTGCATGGTTATAGCCCTAGCTACAGTACTGTGTTTCATAAAGGAACCCATATACTGTAATTCTGGTCCTTCTGAAATAAGTTACAGTACAAGATAATTAGAAGACATTTCACAGTTTAGGGTTCGGGCCTTGGTCCTTTTCCAGTTAAAGATCACTGGCTTCTTCTGAGATCAAATTCATCAAAATTACAAAATAAAATAGTTTTAAAACCTTTTTATGGAAAACAGAAAAAAAACATAGAAATTGGAGTAGGCCTACGGGGAATAATTTATCCAGTATCGCATCACGATTTGCTACACAAACAGGCCAAGTTGCTACACAAATGAAAAATTGTGTAACAAATTTTAGTGCATGCGTAACACTTGCATTTTCACAAACAATGTGTGAAAGACCTCAAAAATCTTCAAAACTGCTATGAAAAATTTGAATGCTAAATTATTCCCTGGCCTATTCTGAAGATGTGAAAATTAACCAAGGAGAAAAAAGCCTTAACAATTCAAAATAAATCATATTGGTCCAAATTTCAAAGTGTATTTGGTGTGGATGCTGACAGTACAGAAGGCAAGATAATTTTACGGCTCAGTTTCTAACCAACTGTTTATAGTTGGACCGGTCAATGTATTTTTTTTCTTTTCCAGTTGTGGCCCTATGGCTATTTTTCTGTATCGATTGCCTATGCTGCACACCGAGCACAACTGCAGTAGGTTACATGTTTAAAATCTTTTGTACAGTATGCATGAGCCGACAAGGAGCCAAACTCCATACTTCTGTGGCGTAAAGTAGTATTTGAAGTGTTTGTTCACTGTACTTCAACACACTGATTTTAAGTTATCGTCTACAGTACAGCATCACATACTGCACACTCTGTGGAAGTCCAAAATGTGGAATATTATATTAACTGCGTTATAAAATACAAATGTACATTACAAAATGGAAATGCCTGCTAAGTTGGATAGTTAGTTAGTTTGAGTTTAAAGGCCCGGTTTCCAACCAATTGGTTCAAGTCAAGACGGCCACAGCCTTCTTTCCAGTTATGGCTCGCTGGCTTGTTTTCCCTATTCTATTGCTTATGATGAACACCGTGAAAGCACAATGGAGGTACATGTACAGTAGGTTCTATTTTTAAAGTTTTTGTATGAACAGGAAAGGACTCTAACTCCCGACCTCCTGACAGCAAGTCTGATGCTCTAACCACTTGACCATGCAGTTGGACTTATACAGTATTTTTGTCTAACTCATCGTACAGTCCTTGATCACATCACAACTGGATATTACAAAACTATGGAATAGGGTTGGGCCGATAATGCATCTGGATGTTCAATTGGGTAAATTACCGTGCAGAAACCTCTGCTCTAAACGTTTGTGTAAATACTGTATTTTAATCATCCACACGTCCTTACAGTTATTTTTATCAGCGAATAAACTGAGAACCAGTCATTTTTTTTCAAGTACCGGTATTTTCTCAAGAACCAGTGTTAGAAACACACCAAATATCTTCGGTATCTTCATTACTTGTACCTCCAGTACCGGTACTGACATCAGTACCGGTATAACTTACAACCCTACTATGGAATAATACCTAGAGTATGCTCACACAGTTCTTCCTCTAATAGGCTAAATACTGTACAGTACATCATGGGTCACTTATTACATACAGCAACTACATATAATCATTTAAGAGAATATGTGACTTCAAAATTTCAGTTTTGTAGCCTATAACTGGGCACACATTACCTGTACAGATGCTTGTTGTTCACATTGCATCAACTTTTAGCAAAAAAATAAAGACTCTTATTTTCCCCCTTTTCCCATTATATTGCATCAAACTAAATCATTGTGTCAAAATTGCCTTGTACTGTAGCATCTTACGGTAGTGGCAATATGGCCTGGTGATTACAATTGATATTACTGTAAACTCACCTTAACAAAAGATACTGTCAAATCTCCATCAAAGTCTGAAGTTTCTGAGCTGACTTTCAACTTCCCTTTCCGAACAGAGAAAGGTATAATCTCTTCATGTGCTGTGCCAAGCCCAACCTTGTCAAAAATGTCAAGGTCTGATACGACTTCATGTTTATCATTAAGCTTAACATCGAATACCTGAAAGAATTAAAGGGTAAGTTTAAGGAAAAATTTAATTTTCATATACATGTGAAAGAAGAACCAAATCTACAAATTGTGGTGAAAGTTCCATTCAAATCAGACATGTACAGTATTTCTCAAGATACCAACTACTGTACAGTACATGAAGTCAGTAAATTTGTGTTCCAAAGTGAGTTTGAGGGCAGCAGAGCTTACAATACAACACTTCCTCACATTGACAAGGAATGCTTTGTTTCCCTCTGTTTTATCACTGTCGTGTTGACCTTGAAGTTAAAAGGAATAGGCCTCCCTTTGGGGGATGTAAAGTTTCTAAAGTTCTCATGCCACCAATTATGCAATCACAAAATATGGGATTATAGGAGAAATAGACTCTAAATTTTAAAGAAAATACAAAAGACTGTGCACTAATGTGGGGATACATGTTGTCATATGTTTGCTTCAAGTTCACATTTTGTTGAAAATGTGAAAAGTTTACATGCTCAGATCTTGAGAACCACAAACCATATTTCAGTGCAAATTTCACCAAAATGCTTAGAATAAGTACCCCTCTAACATACTCAATTCTGGTGTGACCTTCAACCCTTTTTTTTTTACATTTATACAACTTAGTTAAGTTTTAAAACATTTTTCCACCCAAGTTAATAAATTGTAATTCACTTAGTCCAGAATTAAAGATGAAATCAGCAGGTCAGTTGTTATTGAAGTTAGATGAGGTACAGTAGATGAGGTTCTATCACTCACTTTCTCAGTTCTAACCAATTTGTTTCAGCCAGAAATCCAAAAAAACCCACCATTTTTCTTTTTTTTTCCCATTTTTGGCTGATACAGTATCTTACAGCTATTTTTGGAAGGACACCATCTGTCACATTTTTTTAAGTTGCTCCTTTTATCAAAACTTTTTTTTTGCTATGCTTGTGCTTGCAGCGTTGTTGGCTTCTTTTAACTGTTCCTTGGCCTTTTCGAGTTTTTTGCCTGTTCGACTGATGAGTGATGTGACTGTGTTATGTACAGTACTACTGTAGTTAGTTAGATGTCTTATGGCCCAGTTTTCAACCTACAGTATTGGTTCCAGTCGAGCCGGCCAACGCCTTTTTCCAGTTGTGGCTTACTGGCTTGTTTTTCCTACTCCATTGCTTATGCTGAGCATCATGCACAATGGCAGTAGGTTCCATTTTTAGAGTCTTTGGTGGTATGAATTGACCTGGAAATTGAACCTCTGCCTTCCATGTTAAAGGCAAATGCTATACCGTTAAAGTGTAGCTCAAGTCAAAAAATTCAATATATTAAAGACCATGAAAAATAAATTCTTAAAGTCCAGCTCCCATCTTCATAGGACATTTCTGAGCTGAGATATAAAATGTTGAAGTTAATCACTTAAATTAAAATGGTACATTGTGCAATAATTTGTGATCTCAAATGTTGCAATTTATTAACTCAAATTAAAATGTTACATTGGCCAATAATTTGTGATGTCAAATGTTGAAACTTATTCACTCAAATTAAAATGGTACATTGCACAATAATTTGTGTTGTCTTTCTTGTACTACTCAAATAACAATCTTTGTACTGTATTTCTTTGCACTTCTTTTTCTGAATGTTCCTGCACCTTGCACCAAAGTGTGACAGCACTCTTATGAAATGATGTAATTAATTAAGCCCACCTTGTGAAATACTCTATGCAAACAAACAGGAAGTGTTCAAGGTCATAAAATCATTTTAATTTTAAAGGGAAATAAATCATGTTATGAGAGTTGTACCACAAGAAAGTCACAAATTATTGTGCAATCGACCACTTTGTTTTAAGTCACGAATAAACTTCAACATTTTATATCTCAGCTTAATAGGTCTGTCCGATGAAGATGAGAGTTGGACTGTTAGAATTCATTTTTCAGGCTCATAAATATATATTTTTTAATTTTTTGACTTGAGGTACACTTTAAATCAAACATGCAGTCTGTGTTATGTAATAACACAGGCACAGGCATGCAGGGAGACATCTGTCATTGAAGCGAGGGGGAAAGAGGCTATTGCACAGTATCTAAGTCAAGTACCACAACGGTTGGCAAAAATTCTAAAGAAAACTTTGTGCATTCATTCCATTCATTTATTTCCAGTACAATAAAAATATCCTAAAAAGTGATACAAACAGGATACAACAATGATATCACAAATTGCTCATCCGACACTTCTAGAGCCTACCACACATGAACTGAGGAAATGCAGTGATGTTATGATATCACAATTGCTGGAAATGACAATTCCAGGGCCTACACTACCACATATACACTGTACTGTAACATGAGGAAATGCAGTGAATTGTGAAAATATTGCAACTAGAAAGCCAAAAAGCTTAGTGATTCCATATTGGCTAGGTCAAAACCTTTTCAACCCAAACGTACTTTCACCTCCACTTAAAACAACAGAGATCACCTACCCTTCTGCATATGGCCATCAACATGCTAAACACTGTATGAACAGTTCACAAGCTTAGGGCTCCCTCACAGTTATCCTCCTTCAAATATCATGTTTACAAAGTTTCGAACTTTTGTGACCCCAAATAACCTTTGAACTCCACAAACAAGAGAAAACTCCCAAACAGGTACTGTATGATGCTACAGGTAACAAATTGTATTTTGTCATGTCTAATAATTTGATAAAGAGATAGAACATGTTTATTTTTAATCAAAATTATAGAACTTTATTTTTTTGAGTTTTAGCTATTGGGGTAGCCCTTTTGTATTTTATTTTTTTGACAAATGCCCTTCCCAATGGCTATGATGTCCTTGAAAATTAACAAAAACTGATAACCCTATTAACCCAGAACTGAACAAGACTTGTAACCATTCTTTTACTTATAGACACAACACACAGGACAAGTTTCCCTGGTTTGATACACAGTAGGCATTAGTACAGTATAAAGCTTGCTTTTATTATCTGAACTACTTTAACATAAGCCTTGCTCAGAGGGCTAAACAGAGGCAGACACCATTTACTCAGTAAATGGTTACTGTAAGTCCATTGAGCACCAGGCTCAACAGGTCGTATGATTTATTCTGTCCAGCCACTGTGGTTTGTACTGGCAGTCAACTGTGATAAATTATGTCAAACACAGTGACTGATTGAGGTGGGTCAGTTACAATTTCATTTATTCAATTAAGTAATCACAGTTCATGCATGCTGAAAGGGTATTTGATCCAATGACCAATACTGTAATTTAGTTCTTTTTCTAAAACTAGTAACCCGTGGTATATTTAATTAAACAATTCCTATTTCCAATTCATGCATGCTCACATGTCTTTGTAAAGAGAGCTACTGTAGCTGCATAAGGTTTGCCAAATTATAATCTTTGATACTAAATTAAATGTGTTTTCTTTCAGGTTATCAAAGAGACAATGTTGGTGGTCTCATTAAAACCTCCACCAAAAACATTTGAGATCATCTACAGTACCCAATGTGGGCAATCTACACAATCTGTCGTTCCGGCCGGATCCACTTGAAAGTACCTGGCGGGAATGTTACACTTGCTTCAAGTCAAACACTCACAGAGTTTGACTTAAATCATTAAGAAGCAAATGAAAAAAGAATCGAAGAGAATTCATTCCAGTTCAATTTATTATTTAACTAACAGATAGGCCTACTGTAAACTATTGAATGTGTCAACAACATATGGCCAGGGGCAAATTTAGGAGGGTTCCAGCCCCCCTTTCAAGAAGACTGAATTTTGTTAAATCATAAAAATATAATAAGGCCCTATTCCAATTTAAATAGGCCTATGCGATGTGTCATATTTGCTTAAAGGCATTTTCCAGAGACAAAATTAATTGATATCAAAATGTGCAGAAAATTTTTTTCTTTCAAGAGGTGAAAACTGCATCTCAACAGCATCGGAAGATACTGATTTTCAAAGGAATGCAATTTGGGGGGCTACCGTAAGTGCAGTATGGGAAATCGGTGATGTCAAGGTGGCACATTAATTTTAAACTGCATTCAATTTGTTTATAATTTTGATGCCAGTGCAGGGAATATTAAAGAGCCACACCCCTCAACCCAAACTACAATTTTGGTACGGGGGTACCAAAATTCTCAACTGGTTTAGCTCTTGATTGCCAGCTAATTCAAACAATGCAGGGTACCAATGCTTATGTTTACAGCATGAATGATACTGAGAGTGTTTTGAAATGTCAACTGAGTTTTTCTATACTCACCTTGAAGTGCAATAAACTGAGATTGTATCTGGATGAGGATGAATGTCAGACAATTGTGGGAGGGACTTCAGTAAGAAGGTTAGGAGAATTGGTACTGTTTGGGTGAGAGAACTGGGCCTTTAAATATTCCCTGCAGTGGCATCAATTTAAGCAAAATTGTTTGCTATACCTGCATATGGTTGTAGATCTATGGGGAATTTAGAAATTCCAACAGTAGCAAATTTCAAGGACAAAGGGCATTAAATTGTAAAGGAAAAGAAAAACAAAGGGAATCTGATACAATATGCCCAGGAAACAATTGTTTGTGGCTTTGTTTTAAAGAAGAGGTATTTTTTAACAAAAAAAAAACAATTGTTTAAGTGATACTGTATCTTTAGTTAGGAAAAGGGTATTGGGTTTGGAGAACATGGTACAGTATATATTGCTGTCTTTCTTGCAAGATCTTTATGAGAAGCCACCAGAATATGCCTTCAATGATATCTCCCCCTTCAGCCCATCCCTTGACTTTGTCCCTCATTCAAACAATTATTATCTATGTTGTTTGTAATGCAGATGTCTGATCATTTTGCACCTTTTCACTTTTTTTTTATTGATTTAAACTAACAACAAATATGTTTAAATTCTGCTGTCAAGCCTGCGGAATGTCATATGATTTTTAAAGACCCAGTTCTCTCACCCCAAACAGTACCCATTCTCCTACCCTTCTTACTTCAGCCCCTCCCACAATTGTCTGAAATTCATCCTCATCCAGATACAATCTCAGTTCATTGCTTCAAAATGAGTACAGAAATACTCAATTTATATAATCAAAACAGTCTCAGTACCGTTCATGCTGTGTAATATAAGCTTTGGCACTTTGCACTGTTTGAATTAGCTGTGAATCAAAGAGTTGAGCCAATTGATTGAGAATTTTGGTACCCCCGCACCAAAACTGTAATTTGGGGTGAGAGGTTTGGCCCTTTAAGGGGTTACAATATCCAAAGATTTCTGAATGACTAGCGCCAAGAGATGGTACAGTAGCGCTCTGCCTGGCCCTAGATCTCCTGAGTACAGTATGCTGTTTAAAAAGAGTTGAGGGTTTCCTAAATTTTCTGCATATCTGCTCAAACTGATCCTTCTTCCTGGATTACAAAATAAGGACTAGGCCTAGCCTACTTAGATTTTTGCCATTTGATCACAACTGACCTTGCTCTCCACCTCCCCCCCCTTCTGGCACAAATCCCAGATCTGCCACTGTGTACAGCCCTACATATACTGTATGATACAGTAGTTGCAAAGAGATCAATGGCTGTATCTAAAACATTATACTGTGGTTGAGGTCCTCTGCCTATGTAAAGCAGGCCAAAATCGCAGACATAACATGAGGGCTACGGGCACTGGCCTAGACCTAACGTTACTTAGGCCTAGGCCAACTTTAATACAAATAGTAGAAATACCTTTTGAGATGAAGCTGTGAACCAAACCTCAGAAAATTTTAATATCAAAACATAGTCACCATCTTCAGAAATCGGAACCGAGTAACTGAAGGTATCAATGTGGTAACGTTCTGTCTGGTACAAAATTGCATCTTGAAGAGGTACTCTCTGAATGTTCAAATTTTTCCCGTAGTCGGATGGGGTACCCTCACGGTTAAAATCAGCTTGATAGTGTACCCCGTTGACATCAATATGCTCTTGTCCACCACAGTTCACTGCAAAAATCACTTGAGGACTCCCCTGGACAATATTATTAGCATGTGCTATTATCAAAACTGTCACAATACAGATAAACCAATTCTGCAAATCCATCGAAATCATTGTTTCCAACTCTGCACAAGAGATGATAGGCTAGGGCTGAAAATTTCTTTCCGAAAAAACAGACAATTTTATTGCTCAACAAGTTTTGCTTTTTGTACGCATAGTATTGCTATTACTGAAGCGAAGTTACAGGAAGGCCTTCGCGCGCGGCTAGAATATGTCTGTTGTACTGTAGTATGTTGTATACAAACTCTCACGGAATCAAACATTAGCCTAGGCTTATCTCAACACTGACTGCTAGGCCTAGTACACTAGCCTAGGCCTAGTCCAATAAAAGTCAAACCAGTGTTATTAGAATCGATCAGCAGAAGCGTCCGCCGTACACACATAATGTACAGGGCAGATGTGACTAGTCTGACAACAATGCATGTGTAGTAGTAACATCTAGTGCCATGTGTAACAACTCCACTGCCCAGACAAGAAACATAGCAACAAGATAAAAACTCATGAATATTACTTAAGAAAAATATGGCAGTTTTCTGCTAATATCCATTCACTAATGCTAAAAAGATTGAGATGTTATTCTTTTCTGTTACTTATTAGGCCCGTAAATTGTTAAATTTCACAACCCAGTAGTGGAAAGTTTGTTTGTTTGATGGTCAGACTTGGTACTTTTTAGAGCTTTGTCATTTCCACGTAGCAAAACTCTGTGTTGTTCAGCTCAGTGTCGAAGGGTGCAAGGATGTAATACCTCTGTAACTTGCTCTACCTTGCTGTGTGACATCGCCTTCATTGGCATCATTTTTGCCCGTACACAAACAACGAAAAAGTTGTGGCACTCTAACATCAGTGGCGTAGCTGCAGTGGCGTAGCAACGGGGGAGGAGGCGGGGCTGGGGGCCTAGACCCCCAGATTTTTTGCGTCCTGATAAAGTAATTGGGAAAGAAATAAAATGTTCGAAAGAAAATAAACTTTGAAGTATTTGCTTCAAAATCCATAAATAAATAAAATGTGTAACTGACAAAGAATAAAGAAAACATACCTGAATGTGTGTAAAACGCATTTTGTGCTCACGTATGAAATCAAGTAATAACTTCAAAATGCATACTTGCTCTAAATTAGATATCGTATATAATCTGCACTGTCGTTTATTGCATTTCACTTCGAAGATGAACTCGAACGTCTGACGACAAACTCAAATGTGACTTCAAGTTTGTTAGTAGGTTAATTAAGACCCTTTAGGCTGAGTGCCTTTCGAATGGCTGGTTGATTTACTGAAAACAAGGCGATCATACATTGGAGGCCATTCTTACACGACCAGTCCTATACTTTATCCTACACAAAATATGCCGAAAGGGTGAGGTACGGCAGTCGAATCATTCTTCCCTTTCATCCTTAAAGGTAAAGAGCAGTCCCGGGACTTCAAAATAAGTTTGGGGGCCCCCAAACCTATTTTGAAGAAAAACCTAAACAACACAATTTTTTGTCTTAATTCACTTCAGAGTATCTTTCATTACATTTTATGACTTTACTTTTGCATGTTGAAGGCAAACCAAGCAGTTATTTCCGGTAAATTTCACATTTAAAAGAAAAAAACATTGTCACATGACTCCCAACAGCGAATCGTGAAACTGGACAGTAGTCACACTACTTCAATTTGGGATGATTGATCTTGCCCTATATATTAACAAGTTGGCCTACGTCGTGCCGATCACTTCTGCCCATGACAAGTGCCACTGCATGTAGAACGTTTTTTCGACAAATCCTCTTCTTACTATTTGGCACTGGTGTCCAGGCGGATTTGTAAAATGTCCACTAGGTCCAGATTTCATGTGTTTCCCCTCATAATTCCTACTTCTGCTTTGCGGTCTAAATATTGTGAGAGTTTATTCGTATTTAATTTTGACTACGTATACCTATGACTGAACATATACAGAACCATTTTGCATCAAGACACCACTGAAAACCGGAAAAATTGTTCTTTGGCAGTATTTATGTCACTTGTAAAATCTCCACAAAAACTAAAAATGAGTATTTTGAAATTCCAACTCCCCAAAAAGGAAAATCCTAATTGAAAACGTAGGCCTATAACCAGTTCAAATTTTTGACCAAACATAGCACCATTTTGCATCTAGGAAATCTAACGCAAAGAAAGTTTCTCAGAGGGGGACACAAACTCTTTTGGTTTTCCTATTAAAGCGAAATCCATTCAAATATTGCAGCATTTGTGATTTACGTCTTCCTGAGTTTACAGTTTTTCCCAAGGGAATTAAGGGAGATACCGACTCCCTTCAGTCTCATCCCCTACGCCACAGATCAGATACGCCCAGTTTTGGGGTCCCTAAAAAGTGCATGTATTACCATTTTTCATTTTTTTTTAGTTTTTGATTTTCATCCCCATTTTGAGACTATTGGCAGACATGAAATTTCGTATTTCAAGGCTGGGTGCATACTGCTTAAAACACGTAGGAACTGCCGTTTCCGGTCATCTTAAGGGTACTTTGTAAAGCCCAAAATTTTCTTTCTCTCTCCGGCGCGCCAACTGATGGTGGCCCTCTACTTAGATAGTCTTGCCGCGCCTGACCCTCGGATTTACCAGGCCCCCTACTTGTTACCTAAAAATTCCATCCTGGATACGCCACTGCGTAGCTGGGACAAGAAATGAAAGTGGCGCCCTATCCCCTATCTTCAGGTGGGAATCTTATAAGTACTTACAAAACTCAAAAAGGCTATACTATACTCAAGGCTGGGGCGTTTCCAGGATTTGCTTGACAATGGTATGGGTGGGGGTGGGAGGGGAGAACTGAGGCTCCTCGACAGAGGGAGCATTTTGAAGGCCCAACAAAGGCGATTAGTTCCAGGTTGAACGTAATTACAAATCTGGAGCCTGTTTTTGAAGAACGTTTAAAATTTTTGGAAGAAATTGGGCTTTTCAATTTGTAAGACCATTAGATTTTGAAGAATCTGCCCTTCATTTAAGCAAAATCGAAAAGGTTTTATGGGTCACTGAAATTTGTTTGGACCTAGGCGTTTTGTTACAGGTCTCTGCAGTTATGGTGGCGTGGGGAGCAAAATGCAGTGGTAATTTTGGACCATGCACCTCACCCTACCCCATTGACCAAAAGATACATTTTTGCTAAATTTTTTCGCTTTTTTCTACGAACAAGAACAAATTTTTTTTTAATAAAAAATCTGATCTTTTCCCTAAGTGTGAACACTGTGATTAGGAACGTGATTTCCAGCGCGCGGAGCGCGCCGAATATTTGGGTCCTGTACACATTTGTAAATATGGAGTTTGTATATTGCAAAAATAGTTTGGATTCAGGGTTTCCTATCAGGAAATTTGAATATTTGGGGGATTATCGAAGAATCTGCGTTTCCTATTAGCATATACAGTATATCTGAAATAGCAAGTCGAAGATCGTTGTTGTTACATTATATTATCAAAGGAGAGAAGATTAAGGCTTCTCGGCAACATTCAAAGAGCTTCCGAAACTTTGTCTTCTTTTTAGACAAAATATTTAAACACTAAAAGCCTAGATAGGGGAAAATTTTAAGGGAAACGTCACTAGTGGCTGGGAAAAGTACCACTGACTGCTTTATGAGCGACCACTTACTGCATTGGTTGCAATTTAGGGTGCAAGCGATGAAAATTTTGCAATTTTAAAAGTTATAATTGGATAATGGAACTTTCATAAGGATGAATTCGGAATTTTATGGAGGAAAAGTTGGGAAAACCGAACGTTTTTTGACTGGTGTCTCAAATGGCGAATTTACGAATTTTTCACTTTTTCGAGCCGGGGGTAACCCCTCCTGCCCCCGCCTCCTAGCGACGTCACTGCTCTGTAACATTGAACATTGATAACATTTTGACACTTCAATAACTAAAGAATCCATCTGCACAGACTACGGTAGTCAACTGACAGGGTTGAAAGGTATTTGATGATAGGTGAGTATGAGGGCATTTGAGTACCGTAAGCCAATGGTTCCCTGTCTGGGATATGAAGTCTTTTCGAAAGACTATCTTCAGTTGGTGGGAAGCGTACAGAAAATTTGGAAAAATCACGAATCCTCAGACAACCGGAAGTTGCATGTTTCGAGCTTGCAAGTAGCTAAGTTTTCTGATTTTCCCTTCAAGTATGAACACCACTGTGTCAGGGACGTATTGCGGCGGGCGAAGCGTGCCGAAACTTTCTGCCCCTTTTAAACAAATTCATGTACCAGTATAAATATAAAGCTTTTACTGCAGAAAGCTTTGGATTCTGGGTTTCCTGTAGCGAAATTAGAAGATTTGGGGGGATTACTGAAGAATCTGCACTTCCATCATATATTGGTGGCAAATCTGAGGATGATTGCACGACGACTGAATATGCTGCTACGTAATGTTATCTTCACAGCAAAAAGAAGAGATGAATACAACACTTACAGAGCAGTTTTTCTGCACTATCCAAGAGCCCTAATAGCTGAATAGGGACTGCACCGTTGGTGCAAACGACAGCACTCTAAAGGTGCTTAAATTCTTTAACACTTGTGAGGTGCAGGACTTAAGCACTTGCAAGAACTACTTCTTACTGCACTATAAGGGCTACCAGACAGCATTAATCACTAATAGACGGTGCAAAAGAAGCTTTATTAGCACTTATAAGAGCCCTAATAGGGACTGCGCCGTTGGTGCTATCGTAGCACTTCTTTGAGTGCATTAGAGACAACACCTCGTAAGTGCGGCAGTAAACAGCACTTGCAAGAGCTGTCCAGAAATCTTAAAGTGAAATCTTCAAGAGTAATAATGTATAGACGAATCCGATTTGCGCTTGTTTTTAGTGACTGTGGGCCGCCATTGGTGGGGTCCATCAACCTAAAATCATCTTTATTTATTGTTTACATGAATTTCAAACCCTCATATTTAGTGAAATTGGAGAATTTAAGATACCAATTAGTGTACAACCATCCATGATAGAGGTAAGCAAGGAAATCGAAAGATTTAAAGGTGACGAACCCCAGTAATGGCCGACTGAAATTAGACCATTACTTGCTGTCCGGATTCGTGTATACAATGACCTAGAAGTTTTTATTTGCGAAACTCCTATTTTGGAATAATATATACTGAAATATTTGTTTACAGCGTTTAAATCATGAAATATACCAATTCAAATAATTATGAATACGTGTAAGCTCTGTGTTGTGTTAGTTGACAAATGTCTGATAAAAATCAAAACCAAAGATGCAGAAATTTTGCTAGAAATTTAGTGTTTTTTAAATTTTTACATCTAAATTAGTTTCGCCCACTTTTCTGTTAAGGACAGGACTTTGAAAGTGCTGCATAATTAGCACTATAAAAGTGCTGTATTTAATTACTACTATGAAAGTGCTGAAACAGCACTTTTGGTGCTGACTCCAGAAAGTGCTATCAGATTAGCACTTCCGTTTTTAGACTGATTAGGCCTACGAACTGACGCTCTCCGATAAAATTTCAAAAGTTTCCCAAACTTTGTTGTCCTTTGTAGCTGTTAAGATAAAATATTTCAAAATAATAAGCTTTCATTGAAGAAAATTTGGAATTTTGTGAACAGATGAAGACAGTTTACATAAATAGCCATATAGCTGCCGGTGTTAGTCTCTTAATGACGTGGTAACAAACTGATTTACGAGCAAGAACTAATGAAAGCTTTTTTTAAAGAATTAAAAAAATTAGAAGGGGTTTTCCGACCCGGGAAGTCATGCTTCCGCCCCTCATTTTTCACTGAGGGGGAATGTCGCCCCCATCCCCCGCTTCCCACGTCTATGGATCTACCTACTGAGGCTCTAAGACGAAGCTGGAATTTAAAAGTAGACTGTCGGTGTGTCTTTGAAGTCGGCTTGAGTTTTTTACTCTACAAAGTATGATCCGAAATAGGAAAATCTAAGTTGCTCAAACTCCGTTGCCCTTTTTAACAAATATTTGTCATTCTGAAGCTCAGGCTTATATTGGGGGAAGTTGTAATTTTATGACAGATTTGGGGGTTTTATTGAAGAATCAATTTACTTGAAGATTCTGGCCTTCTTTTGAGCACTGAGACGCCAAATCGATGGAGCGACATGTACAGTAGTTTGTTGGGGTTAATAAATATCATCATGCAGGAGACCAGAACCCTCGGACGGTAGGCCTATTGAAAAATTTCCCGAAAACGTTTGGCGTCCTTTAACGTTTATTTGAAAATCTGGAACTTGTACTGAAGGAATTTTATGGCAAAAAATTTTGCGCCGCCACCCTCGGCTCCTGGCAAATGGTATGTCAAGCATCATGTTTTAAGTGATCCCAATTGGACGCCCCTGTAGATGTGGCGCCAGGGGCAGTTTGCCTATGATCTGCATGATGATATTTTTTGTAACCCCAACAAACTACAAATTGAAGTTACCCGGGCGACCTTTTTTATTTTACCTCACTCATGGTTATTTAAGAAGGGAAGAATAGTCTTTTGAATCACCAGGGCCATTCATTAAAAGGAAAGTCTGCTACACAAATTCAAACTGGAATTTCCCTTTAAAAAGATTCAGCTATCTTTAGGCTGAACAAATGGTCTCAACATACTGTACGATCACAATCCCAAATGTGAAAAATATTCGAGCGAAGGTTGAAAAAAATATGTTCGGATATTTCACACACGGACGGGAGGTTGCTCAGGTACATGTAGTGCCCAATGGTCCTGTCATTTGTCCTGTCCGGCAGGCGAACTTCGAGCAGCGGTAATGAAAACGTCCAGTCCGCTTTCACTTACAACAAATGACTGTGACTGAAAATTTATTTGAACCCACCCTGTAACGTGACATATTTTCAAAGACGTTGGAAGTAAAATCATTTACAGTTGGGACTTCGGACAGTGACGTAGAAAATTTCCTCAATTCAGAGAACCTTGCAATTCAATACAACGAAGAGTCCAAATATAGAGTAAAAAGTTTTCAATTTTGTTGAATATAGTTTCACCAGACAAGACACGATACCATTTCATCTGATTGCAGGGGCATCTTATATCCAGTTATTAACTGATCTATTAGCAAGTTCTTGTTTTTCTATTTAAGTGAAACTTTTATTGCAATGGTAAGCTCAAAATAACGACTGCTTTTTTTTTTCTCGTCTGAAAAATGTCATTTCAAGTCGGCCGATTGAGGGGTTCGATGTTTCCAAATTTCTGTACGCTCCGCGCCAATCATTTTTTCGCTTCTATTGGATAGTGTTTTGTTCGAACAAAGTACTTCAAGGGGAAGTTTCAGCAAAAATTTAATTTTCATTTGTGAAAGAGGGACTAAATCTACACACTGTGGAGAAATTTCCATTCAAATCGGACATATATTTCTTGAGATATAACCAAATGAAGTTGCTAGATTTGTGTTCCAAAGTGAGCTTCAGGACAGCATAGGTTAAATCACTTCCTCACATTGACGATTTTTTAAAAAGAAATTCTGGACGCTCCGCGCCAACCAACAACAGCGCTTCTATTGGACAGTGTTTTTGTCGAATAAATTGCTTAACAGAAAATTAAATGCTTACTTATCATTCTATGTTTGGTGGAAATATTAGGAATCACTATTCCCTGTTAGCTTCAAAATTTAATGAGAGTATATAGGCCTACATTTTTTCTGGTAATTTACTGTCACCTATGCTTTGCTGAGTTTTCATCAAAGCAAAAATTTAATTGCAAACTGAAGCGCAATGCTCTGTTTGTGATTACAAGCCTGGAAAATACCATTTCCGGCTGCCTGAAGGTTTCCATTTTTTTTTTTATATTTCTGTACGCTTCGCTCCAGCTGATGGTTTTGGACAAAAATCTTCTTTACCCAACCTGAACCGCTCCACTACACCTATGTCAGTACAAGGGGCTGTTATTGGGAATAAAAACTCTTTGGTCATTATAAGTATAATTATGTTAAAAGGTAGCCAAACTTTTTCGTGAAATTTTCCAATATCTTGCGAGGGCCTGAATCTGCACGATGATATTCAGTAATCCCAGCAACCTACAAATCGCCCTGGCGACCCACTTGATTTAACAGATATAAATAGGACAGATTCTTCATTAAAAAAAAAACCCAAAATCTCTCATAAAATTATATTTACCTCCAAAATTAGCTTCTCCAGTCAGATTTTTACATACAATTTTTTTTTTTTTAACAAAGTGGCAAAAGATTGGCGGAAATTTTCAAATTCCAAAAAAACCGGCAAGCCACCATCGGTCAACCACCATATTCTACTTAAAATTTCAGGCGTGAAAGGCAGATCACTTGAAAAAACCCTTTTAATATCACCTTACCAACAAAAAAATTCTTTTATGGAATTTCAACAGTCCTTCCACATAAACTCTTAATTTTTCAAATCTTTATTCAAAAAGAGGTTAAAAGCTTTCCGGCGACAAATTCCAGTTTCGTTTAAGAGCCATGGTGCTGTAGTACGTAGGCCTTCAATGAAATATGTAACCCCTAACGAATTTCAGTTGTCACACATAGAACTTTTTTTTTATTTTTGCTCATATGAATGGCAGATGCTTTATAAACACCCCAATTTTTTTAATGGTCCTTATACAAAAAGCCAAACATCTCTCAAAATAATTCAAATTTTCTCCAAAACAAGCTCTCGATTTTTAAATTTTGGTAAGAGAGAAAGCCAAAAATATAGAGGCGCAGTTCTGCCAAAGTACGTCCCACTGGGACAACTCATCGCCTTGTGGGGGCTTCAAAATGCTGTCCCACGTCGGGAGCTTGGTCCCCCTCGGTCAGATAGATCCTGGCGCCACCACCTATCAAAAATTGCAGAATGGGCTTCCTTTGGTCTTTATCCTACAAATAGAAACTGTTTACATTAAGTATCCTTTGCAGAAAATGAAGCAAAAGTGATGCTTTTTCTTCTCTTGCAATATAACAATTTATATAATGCACGAATTTTGCCCAATTGCATAATTTTTTATCGTATCGATTTCTTACCATTTTTAAATCGTCCTTCGAAGTTGTGAGCAGTGATTCATCTCCCCAGGCAGTTCCAATCTTCAAAATCAACTTACTTCCAGTCCCTCCCACAACTGTCTAAAATTCATCCTTTATCCAGACAAAATCCTCGTTTTTTTCGCTTCGGGACACACCCCGGTGAGTATTCAGTACTTGTAATCAAAACATTCTCAGTCATGCATGGGGTAAATTTCTTTCAAAATGTTGGAATGACCGAAATGGAATATGGCAAAGCCCTAGCAGGTAGAGAAGCCCTCCTGAGGGCCTGGTGGGATAAAGGAGCAGGACCTCGGTGAAAGTCCAGGGTCGAAGCTCCCGGAAGTTCCCATTGATAACAAAGGCACAATAAGATTTGATCTGGACGTTGCTGTTGCGGTATAGGTCACGGGGCCCCTCCGCCCTGCCTCTCGGCTGGGGTGGAGTCATTTGAAGTGTTTGCTCCATAACGATCCCACCCTTGCCTGGGAGACGGGGTTTGGGGGTCTGGTCCTGTTGTTCTCCGGCTGCAGCACCTGATTAATTCTTAAACTCAGTCACAGAAGGGGTATTTTTTCAGGACCGCTGTCGTATGCAGCCACTCAGATTGGTGTTCTGGGTAATAGGCTTCTTATAGGTACCCGTATGTGAATGCTCTGTATTGTTGTTCATCATTTTGGTAAACACTAATTTGTTATGTACTGATGAACGAAGGCTGGTTGTCATGCTTATTTCCTTTTTTTTAAACCGATTAGATTTCGCTATAGACTACATTTACAATTCATAGCAATTTGTATTTTCTGCGGAAGCGTGCACCGTGACTTGAATATAGATTTACAACTTAACATCAACCTTACAGTACTGTACGGTTAATGTTAACTAGTTAAATCTATATATTCAAGTGTTGTTGGATGTGACCGTTTTATAGTTTGGAAGTATCACTGTAATGTCCTTTGATGAATTAACCGTATACAAACGTACAACCTTTGTAATTATAGAAAGTTATGATTGTACAAACATTGATGGAAGTTTAATAAACGATTTGAAAAAAAAAAAACATCAATAAATTTGAAGGCGAGCGAGAGAAAAATTTTGCTAAGGATCAACGAAAATGGTACTTTGCATAGTGGTAATGTAAACAAGGAACCACAGGAACGACTTAATGACAGGTGAAGGATAAACATGTAGCAACAACTACGTTTTTCGATTGTCTTTTTTATTTTTGTGTCTGTATCATTGGAGATTATTACATTGAGGGACCATCCACCTTGTCAATGGGGGATATATCTCCCTGTCCCCATGCTCTCAATTCAAGTGTAATGTTATCCACTCTGCATTGCCTTAGTATGTTAATCAAAGAATCGTGCCTATTGAGAATTTCTCCAGACTACTGGTAAAAGTGTAGTTTGGGGTCAAACTAAATCAATATGTAGGTATTTTGAGATCACAAAAAATTAGAAGATAATTTAAAAAATAAACAGACAAAAACTGACCAAAATAATCAATCAACATTAAAACTATATTTTTCGAGAAACCCTGTATATTTTTGTAGCCTAGACCTTCCCGGGGAACTGGAAGTGTGATGCATCGGACACAGAGCAAGTAATAAGTGGTGTCGTATGTACTGTTGCTCAGGGGCGCAAATCTCTGTTTGAGAGTGGGGGGCGAAAATGCTTATGATGTGTCCATGCGTACTAAACTGTGCACGCTTGGCGGGCACCGCGAACGCGAAGCGCGAAGTCCCAAAGGACTCCTGGTCCGAAGCCCCCGGAAGCTCTTGTGTTCTGGCGTTTCCAAAGCTTCAGAAAAACTGTTTTCGAATAAAAAAAACGAAAAAGGTGACCATATTTTCAGGTCTACTCAAATTTTTGGGGGGCCAAATTACGATTTGCCCCCCACCTTTTCACTTGAGGGGGAGAAGGCCCCCCTTGCCCCCCGGGATTTGCGCCCATGCTGTTGCTCCATATACTGACTGACATTATCATTATTACAACTATCCAAAAACCTAGAAACTCTTCATTTTAAAGATGGTCCCCTTAGGGGTAAGTAGATGCATCCAACTTTACCCGTACATATTTTTACTTGTCTGCGATGGCGAACCAGTAAGCCCACAACCTTCTAAAGAATGTGGATCCCCCCAACTTTATAAAATAACAAGGCCCTATTCCAATAAATTAAACTGATGAAAACAATTATTTCCCTTTATGTCGATAACCCTAATACTTACCTCCGATATTGTGAAAACATTTTTTTCTCATATAGGCCAGGGATGGCAGCAGGATTCGTCCGACAAGGGGCAACATTTTGAACAAATTTGGAAGAAATTTGGTTTTTTTGTAAGGACCATAAAAGAATCGGGTTTATTATTGAAGACTGCCTATGCAAGAGCAAAATAGAAAACGTCATACTGTCATATGGGCGAAGATAATTCGTTTTGGGTTACGAATTTACTGTTCAACTGCACGCCAAGGCTTTCAGAAAACTGTAATTTGCCCGAAAACTCTTCACCTTTTTGAACAAACATTTGAAATTTTAAGTGTATACATAGGAGAAGTTTGTGAATTAAATAGAAAGAAAAATTGAAACAGTTGAGGTTTTTGTTACGTGATCTGCCTTTCAAGAACAGAATTAGTTAGAATTTTGGGCTGATGAAGTTGGCTTTCTTTTTGTTGTGCAGAGTACCCACCGATTTTTTTCTGGAAATGTTACGTCATTTTCAACAAATACTTCAAAATTTGAAGCTAATATTGGAGAAAAACTTGCAAATATATGACAGAATTTGTAGATTTTATTGAAGAATCTGGCCTTCGTATGGGAAAATTCAAGGAGGTGCCGTGGCGACTTGTAGTAATCTGTTGGGGTTACTCACGGACTTATAAACATTTTCTGTTTTTTTTTTTTTTTTCTTTGGAGAGAAACGAGCCAGATCACTGACTTATATATACATGGGCAGAGCATGTAACGTATACGTCCTATCCGTAGATTGTCGCCACCGACTAGGACAAAAAGGCGCACCACGATGGCCGCCGTGAAGCTATAAACTGTCTGATTTGACGACGACTCTGTTATATTTTAAATAAAAGTTAAACTTGAACGGGAAAGAATATCATATTCCTGTAATGCGTGAAGTGATTTTGACCTTACCTTGCTGTAGTATATTTCAAAATACTTCAACTTTCTTGCAAAATCTGGGAATCGACTTGAGCGAGTCCCATCTTTTACAGAAAACCATAGCAGACAGCCATCTTGGTGCTCTTTTTCTCACATGTACGGTAGCGACAATCTACCGTGCAGTATGCTCTGTCCAAGTGTAGGAAGTCCGTAGGGTTACTGAATATCATCATGCAGATTAAGGCCTTTCGACGACATTGAAATAATTTCAGAAGAATGGATTTCCTCTTAACATTTGAACTTTGGCACTTACACGTATTGAGAGGGAATTTATAGCACAAAATTTGAAAATATTCCTTTATTTGTCGAAAATTGAAAAAATGGAGTCTTCAAACTAAAGCTCAGTTTGCTCTATATCATATGGGCAAAATCCAGACTTCAGTTGGTTGAGGTTTCGTATTTTGTCGTACAGTAAAAATGGATATTTTTTTACTTTCTTTTTAGAATGTTTGAAAATCTGAAGCTTATATTGAAAGATGGATTTTTGTGAGGAAAATTCGGAATGGTCCTCTTGTAAGCAAAATTGATAAGTTTATCGGGCTTTCATCTAGGTTAACGTATGGACTAAAGGTTCCTCGACGAAATTGGTCTTCTTTTACACGGGGCATCCCCCACTGGTGTCGTCTCTGATATGGGCCACCATAACTTTCTCGGACATTTGGCAGGAGGTAGATATACGTGAGGGCTATATTGGTTAGTTAACTTGTTTTTGAAGAAGTTTGTGATATTTTCAGTTTATTTTATGAATAAGTGCGCCTCCCAAGTAGACCGAATGAATGTATCCAATAACTAGGCTATAGGAATGCAAGGCTGTATGCAAGGGATGATAGAACCGTAACAATTAAATGCAATAAGGTAGTGGAAGCAGGGAGCTGCTAGGAAAACAAAACCACCATCATTCTTTCAGGAATAAATTCTTTAGTCCATTACCAGATTGCCATGCCTACAGTAATGAGAACACTACTTCTACTTGCACAGGAATATATTAATTAGCATTTAGTACCCCCCCCCCCCCCCCATTGAAATCTTTCTGAATGGCATTTATCTCGTCCTCCGCAGGGAGATGAATAGATGGAATTTTACGAACAAGTTTCTAACCAATGAATTTAAGTTGAGCCCGCCGCGGCCTTCTTCTCTTAACTCAGGAGAGCTTCGAATGTTCTTTATGGTAACATTTACGTATATGCGATTAACGGTCAAACTTAAACAATAATATTTCGTTAAATGCTCACTATAATATCCTTATGCCTACATGTTTGCACTGTGTATTAATTCTATGATCTCGATTTCTTAACTTCACCCATGTAAAATTCTTTACAAAGGGACTGTTACATATTAAAGCAAAACTTTTGATGTTTTCGAGGAGAATGTGCCACCCTCTTGACAGAAAGGATTCGGCCAAAGACGAGAAACTGACGGGAAATAACAATGGCTCATTCGCTTGCGAGTGATTTTGAATCCTGATCCCAATAGATCAATCCCCCACATTGAAAAAAATATGGTCGTGATTCTCGCAAGGAACTCGTTATTTAGATCCTAAACCCCATCTGACCACAAACATTTGGCTTAAAAGGAAAATTGATATTAAATAAAATAGATGAAATTTTCTAGGATCATTTCAATGGTCAGAAGTTTTGCCCGAAAAAAAATCAATCCCAAGTCATCTTGTAGCACGAACGTCACATTTCTAAATAATAATAATACTAAAAGCAGAAGAGTATAATAAGCATAGCATTAATATTAAAAGCAGGAGAGTATAACAAGTTTTTTTTCTTGAGAGGGCTGGATATTTGATGAAGGTGCTGGATTTCTGACACAACCGGTTCCATAATACAATCTAAGCGGACGGCCACCATCAGTCGGCTCGTAGCATACAGAAAATTTTGGAAAATGGCAACCCCTCTGACAACCCAAAATGTCATTTTCCATGCCTGATGCCGGTGAGTATAGAATCTAAGCAGTCGTTATATTGAGCTTTCGTTGCAATAAAATGTTTACTTAAAAAAAAATGAAAAGGAGCAAACTTCAAAATGACAAAATTACTAGATTTAACGTACCACTAGTATACCATTTTGCAAGGGAAATTACGGGCACTTTATATACTCATGTAGCACCCTTCCGTCTGCACCTGTTATGTGACAAATAAAAAACATTCCAGAACTTTTGCAACATTTGCCCGAAGTGGTAGAGTATGCACTTTTTTAGGAAATGTTTACCAGTCTGAGAACCTTTTAGGGGGTATACCTATATAGGAAATGATGCTTTCCGGATCTTGAAAGTTGCAATTACCTTTAGATACTAAGAACTTGCACTTGAAAAAGTTCCCATTTTCACTGTTTCAAGATTAAAATTAATTTGATAACCAAGCAGAACCTGTTTTTCACTAATGAAGAATATCCCCAATGCTTGTCACACCAGCATAGCTTGACTATTTTTCCTAGTGGCAAGCACCCATTACTGTATTGGGAACGCAATTTGCGACGGTCGAAGCGTGCCGAAAGTTTTGCTTTTTTCAACTACGTATGACCCATCCCCACACAGGCAATCACTCAACACGCTACGGGGGGGACTCAACACGCTACGGGGGAGAAGGATCCCTCCTCCGATTTGTCCTTGCTCCTCCTCCGCCGCCAAGTTAGGTGGGTAAGGAGTTGGGTTAACTGAAAATATACCTCTCCAGAAATTTAATTTTCATCAAGAGATATGCTAAAACCTCAGTCTGCTTCCGGAGGCTCCACCCAATGGACCACACCCTTGCGACGGAAGCTTTGGGCTCAGTTTCGCTCTGCATCCGGAAATTTTTGCCCCACAATATCGTCATTTGCCCTTAGTTCCCCCCCCCCCCCCCCCGGATTTTAAAACTGATCCCCAAGTAAAATACATAGACAAGTCTTTTTTCACACATTATATCCAGGTTATCCAACCTACGGCACACGGGCCACAGTTCGGCCACCCGGGAGGTTGTTTCCGGCCCGTCAGAAACGATCAATGGTGCATTTTTTTCAGCAAGCAGATTCATTGATCAATGACAACTTTGGGCTACGCCGTCCGCTAAGGTAAGACAATTCCAATCTTCCATAAAACTTGAGAGGTCTAAATGTAGCTATATTGGAAAGAGGTCCACAGCAGGCTTGGTAAGAATGGTTCAGGAGGACCATGAAAAAAGTTTTGCCATATTCTTTGGCTCAACACCATCATTTTTTGCTTAAATTTATCCGTCGGTTCGATCAAGAACGAAAATGAATCAGTGTTTCTGGAATGCACAGTGATTCCATTTTGTTGCCTTGGGCTTCACACAGCATTTGATAAAATTAATATAGCAAGCGGCTCTTCCTACATCACAACTATTACATGGGCCACTGCTGCCAAAGGTTGGACAACCCTGTTTTAAAAAAAGAATGATATGTGCATAGTCTTCAGGTAAGATTAAAGAAGCAGAAAGGGCAGACACTGATAATTGGCACTATAAGAGAAACAGATAATATGAACATATACAGTTTTCAAAAGTTGGACGAAGTTTAGAACAGCGCTGGGCAGCTGTGTTCAACCAACTATTGGTTAAAACGTGCCCATTCGTTAGTTTCTAAGAAAGGGCTCAAACAAATTCTTTATTAAAAGTGCACATCAGTTTGTCTTTCAAAACGCACAATGCATATTAAAAGACCAACTGTTGCGCACCTTTTAACCAACAGTTGGTAGGTACCCAGAGTTGGTCAAAAGTTGCCCAAATTTTTAAGAGTGTATGAGGCAGAAATAAATGGCACATACAAGAGGCACAGATAGACAGAAACAAACCAGATTTAAACAAGTAGACACATTTTAAAAGAAATAAATCTGATCAAATAACCTGTTATAACCCAAATTTCATTGGTTTCATAATATATTTGTTTTGCAATTTATCATAGCTGTTCAGTAGATTTGTGTGTTTATGATTAAAGCAGATTTCATTGTAATAAGTGTTGAAAAACATATTTTAAAAATAGAAATCTAAATTTGATGATTTTGAATGGAATGAAGAGGGCAGATCGCACTGTTTAACAAGGTGTTTCTTGATTGGCTGTTGTCATTGTTTTGTATCGATTGTATTCTTTGTTCGGTTGAGGGATTAGGGTTATCGTTAACCAGTTAGGAAATTTCTTGTTAAACAGTGAGCATCGCCCTAATGAAGTTACAGGTGAACCAATGTAATCCATAGCTTAGTTTGACAGATTATCCTGGAAGAACTTCATTGGTGCCTTTTACCATTGCGTAGTTCTATTTCATCAAGAAGGTGGCTGGGGTGCTCCTCACCAGAAAAGGTTACCCCTGTCCCTGAGGAAGCTGCTTCCATTTTTGTCGAGATAACTTTATGGGAACAACACTGGTAATTGATCCGCTATGGCCAACAGTTGTGCCAAAGATTCTTGCGCATGAATTTTCTTTTCAAGAAATATTCTTGAATGTAAACCTGAATTTTTATTTTCCATTTATTATGAGCTACACATATCAAAAGCATTTAACTTCAAAACTTTCAAGTACACTCAGCGAGCCATAATTTTTCAAAAAAACATGGGTTTCAAACAAGCCATTAGATTTACTTTCCAAGTTACCTTGTCAGTGTAGCAGACTGCCCCCCACCTCTATCACACCAGTGACACCATTTGGGATTGGTAGACACAGGTGGGAGGACTTGTTCTCTTGTCTATCATCCTACACACACTAAAAATGATGTTTCAGAATTAAAGGTTTCTTGCCTTTATTTTGTAAACATGTTTGATGCTAAAAACAAGTGTCCTATTCCTGGTAACTTCCCATGAAAAAAAAACTGAGTGCCTCATGGTAGTGCTCCTCTTGGTAAAATTTAAGGCAATTCCTCCTCTTCAAATTTGAGGTCATGCCACGACGGTCAGTCCTGCAAGGAGCAAAACCATTGGTTACACAAAAGGTTAACACATCTATCGGCGCATTCAGGGGAAACAGAACAAGCCGGGTGCTACAGGGACTGACACCCTCCTACATGGGGCCGACCCTTTAGAAAATTAAACATCCTTCTAATATGGAAACGTTTCAAGGATTTATGTGAAATTGTGCAGACTTCCACCACAATTCACGTACATTCCAGAGTTCAATGTTTCAATTTTTTTAAAAATCACAAACACTGGTTTTAATGATTTTAATGATTTCATTGATTTTTAGTGAGATTTTTTATTTTTGCCAGTTTCTAAAATGTACAATGTTACAAAATTTTCTGGACGAAAGTATGTACACCTTAATCTACCAAGATGAAGTTTTTTCCCACCCAAAAAATGGGAAAAAAAGAAAAAATAACATAGCCAAGCAGTGCATACCTGGAACATTCAAGTCAGCTTATCCATGGTTCGTAATAATATTGGACACATGGTCAAAGTTTTGTGCTGTGTGAAAATGTTGTGCATACAAAGAGAAGGATTTCAAATGAATAAATTTAGAGAATATCTTAATATGCTCCCAAATTATGAAAAAGCTAACTGAACCATACACACCAACGATTCTTTGAGAGTAGCATTGAATAGGCCATGGGCATATATGTTGAACCAGAAAGTCTTAAAAATCCTCTGGTAAAAAAGAAAGCTGGCACTTACTGGTTTAAGAATTTATTGATGTAGTCTGAGCATCAGACTTGCTGTCAGGAGGTTGAGAGTTCAAGCCCTGGTTATACCAAAGACTTTAAAAGGGGAACCTACTGCTATTGTGCTTGGAGTAGGGAAGCCAGTGAGCCACAGATGAAAGAAATGCTATGGCCAGTTCGACTTGAACCATTTGGTTGGAAACTGGACACTAAGCCTCAATCAAACCTAACCTAACCCAGAACTGTGTAAAACTCATCCTTGTCCAGACACAGTTTCCAGAGCTGCCAACATTGAGGTCTTGAAATCAGGAAGATTTACCTCATAAAACAGAAAGATTTCAGAGACTTGTTTGAATTTCAATGGAGGAAATTCTGTTCTCAATCAGGAAGATTTTATATTTTGCATGTTTGGCGGTCAAATTTTCAGGAAGTCTTCTGCAGAATCAGGAAGACTTGGCAGCTCTGAATTTCAGTTTTTTGCTTCAGAGTAAATACACAAGACCCCTTGTGTAACCAAAACACTCTCAGTAGAGTGCATTCTGTGTAATAGCTATAGTACTCTCCAATTTTTTATTTGCTGTCAGTCAAAGACATGTGTCAGTTGAGAATTTCTGTTAACTGCAGTTTGAGTAGTTTGGGGTGAACACTCAACTGTCTGCCCTCAAAACAAATAAAAATATTAGCCTGCAATTAAAATGTCTCAAATGCTGTTCTTGACATTGTTTTCTGTGGCACGCTTGACATGCACCTGTTAAAAAGTTGTAGGGTTCAATTTCAGGGTTCCTTTTTTAGGAAAATTGATTTTTTCATAACTTCATACAAACCCTTGTAATAACATTGATTTAAAGAAAAACAACTACATAATTCACATTCCAAATTGATGATGACATGATCTATTGACTTCTTCCATTGGTTGGTATGACTGATACTCAATTACAGGAGAATTTCTGCCCCCTGTGCTAATAATCAACAATTTATTAACAAACCTAACGTTAGACGGCATGTTTGGTCTAGTGGTAGAGCATTCACCTCTCACACAGAAGGCGCGCGTTCGATTCCCAGGTCGAGTCATACCCAAAGACATTAAAATGGAACCTACTGCTCTTGTGCGTGATGCTCCACATAAGCAATGGAGTAGGGAAAACAAGCCAGTGAGCCCCAACTGGAAAAAAGACGGTGCTCGACTTCAACCAATAGGTTAGAAACTGGGAGGTAAAAATCCATCTAATTTACTAACAAACCTATCAGTAATGTTGGAAGTGGTACATTTATGGACTTTAATAAGACCTCAGTTACTGTATGTTGATTTGTTACATACATTAAATGTGTATTCATGTATGAAATATTGGGTATGGAGTAGCTGCTATCTTCCAGGATACTAACTTTTGATATAGGGTTTGTGGCAAGTAACTTTCAATACGCCATAGAGTTTAAGATGGTGAAACATATCTTTTTGCTCCCAATTATTATACAAACATAATTGGCTAATACTGATACTGTCAATGCATACAAAGGATTTCAAATAGTAGTTACAACCCTGCACAATTCATCAAATTGCAAATATGAGGAGGGAGGGGGGCAGGTTATTACCCTGACACTAGCTAAGTCCCACGCTCTCTTAGCAGCCACTGCTAACCATTGCTAATACCACTACTTTACAAATTGAGGAAAACTCGATCATTTTCATGACAACCTTATAACCCTTGTACAGTTTCTTTGAGACAGAAATACTTCCATGATAATAAAACATAATCAATGTTTGAGAATCATCTGATACCATAAAGATAAGCTGGTAGACTGCATGACTATCTTGTCTACTTTACCCTCAAAAATTCTCAATCTGACAACCACAAACTTGGTATCAAAACTCAGATGTACAGGGAAATCATTATTCTGTTTGCTCCTACAGGAGAGGTTTTTCCTGTTTTGTACCTTAAAACACTAAACCCTAGCAGAATTTTACAACTGTTTGGAAAGCTTTTAAACAATACTTTAAAGCAGGCTTCCTCAATTTAATTTTCTGAAGCACCACATGTTACTGATATTATGCACCACTGATTGCTGTCCTGGGGGAGGGGTATTTGAAAATTTTTGCGTTTCAGAAGGGGTTTACATGCAAAATGGTGCAAAATTTGTTCAGTTTTCCTGGCCAAAATTTTTCACAATCTTAATGATTTTTGTCAATTCACAGGTAACAGTGAATCGACAAAGTCCTGACTTAATGAATATAAAAAGTGACGGTGACTTTACTGTCTTGTGAGAACAAATAAGACGTTACTGTATCCTAGTCGGTATGTGACATCAGTCTTCCAGTAATTTTCTGCGCCACTCCAAACCACGTCACGCGCCACAAGTGGTGCGCGTGCTGCTATTTGAGGAAGCCTGCTTTAATGAGTGAAAACAAGACTTAAATCAAGAGAATAAAGAAAACCATGATATCTAAAGAAAAGAAAATTAAAAATAAAATATGATGACTAACATAACCAAAGTGAAGATCCTCATATGTTGAACTAAACCTTCGTATTACTTCTTTTTCAAGGTGTAAAGTGTGGAGAATGGATGGGCCACCTTTACAAGCGATATCCTTCACTCAGTATCACAGCCCGAGACCTAGGTTACCTGCATTCCGATGGAGAAATAAACAGGCAATTCTTGAAAGTCCTTCTGCTTTTTGGCTAGAAAGATGCTCACAAAGTAAAGATGATTCTCAGTTCAACCCTTCACCTCTCGAGCCAATGCCACTATTTGCAACTGCAGCTCCTCACTGTTGCTGTCGATGTTAAGGGCCTTCAAGAAGTTTCGGAGGGCTTTTGACTTCTTCCCCTGTTCTAGGTAAATCCTAAAACAAAAATGATATCACACATGGTATCATATAAATATAAACAAATAACAAACACTTTAAGGGCAGTGTTTATGAAGCTAAGCTGCCATGAATATTGGAGAAGCCTGGTGGTTTAAATATATGACAATTTACATAGGGTGGCAACCCGCTAAACAATTAAGATCAAATTTGGTATCTTAGTGTCTGGTAAAATGCACCTTATTTTGACCCAGTCACGGAATCAAATCCAAGCTTCATGGTTGCCAAGTTTTATTACTTCAATTGCCATCACTTCTATTCACTCAGTCCCAAAACCAATTTAATAGGGACAATTGGAGCCACTTGTAAAACATGTTAAAGTGTACCTCAAGTCAAAAAATTCACAAATACATATTAAAGAGCATGAAAAATGAATTCTAACATTCCAACTCCCATCTTCATAGGACATTCCTGAGCTGAGATATAAAATGTTGACGTTTATACACTCAACTTAAAACGGTATACTGCACAATAATTTGTGATGTCAATGTTGTACTACTCATATAAGAATCTCTGTATTTCTTTGTTTTTCTGAAAGCTACTGCACCTTGTACCAAGGTGTGACATCACATTTACTCTTATGAGGTGATGCAATTAATTAAGCCCTCTCTGTGCAACATGTGCTATGCAAGCAAACAGGAAGTGTTCAAGGTCATAAAATCAATTTTTAATTTTAAAGGGAAACAAAACAGGTTATGTGTGTTGTACAACAAGGAAGTCACAAGTTATTGCACAATGGACCAATTTTTTTTAAGTGAATAAACTTCAGCATTTTATATCTCAGCTCAGGAATGTGTAATGAAGATGGGAGTTGGACTGTTTGAATTTATTTTTCATGCTCTTAAATATATATTTTTGAATTTTTTGACTTGAGGTACACTTTAAAACTGAGCATATCAGTTCTCATGTTTTATTTTAATACTTACCCAACTGTGAAGCAAAAAACCTTGTAGAAAGAGTTGAATAGACTAATCTATACTCTAAACCAGTGGTTCTCAAAGTGGTCCCTACCACCCCCTGGGGGGCATTGAAAAGTTTCAAGGGGGCACTGAGGAGTTTGCAAGCAATAGGGGGGCATTGGCATTGACTAGGGGGTCCCTGGAGGTTCCCATAAATTCGTACAATAAAGGAAGCTAGGAGCTAGTTGCAGAGTGGTTGACACAGATGGTCTTCTCCAAAAGGTTTAGCAACTACTGACAAAAATTTACCCAATATAAACTTAACTGGTTCATTTTGGTTCTGGAAATTGAAAGTCAAAAGCTCAAAGTCAAAGACTTATATAAATATGATGGCATGTTGGGTGGGAAGGGGACATTGGTTCAGTCATGGATGCCTTATGGGGGCGGTATTTTGAAAAAGTTTGAGAACCACTGCTCTATAAAACAAAGTCCTCCAAATTTTTTTCATCTTTTCTGAATTTGTCTTCATAGCAAACCCCCTTTCCCCACCCTTTACAAGAATCTATACTTACTCTGCTTTATCTATACATTGGTAGTACATATCCCTATCAGCATCATCTAGGTCCTCACTGCAGGGATACTTTTCTCCATCACCCTCAAATGAGTTATCAGATTCATCCTCTTCAATGCCTTCTTCATCCTGTTCTTCTCCTTCCTCCAACCCTGCATCATTTTCACAGCTATCATTCTCTTCATAACTACCATCAACCATACTTTTGTTCTCTTCCGCTGATTTTTTTGTCAAATTGCTGTCCCTCCTTTCTACATCAAACACCTGTTGTTCCGTCCTATACTCCCTGTCTCTGCCAACATAAACATTTTCCTTAGAATTGTCCCCACAGATCACATCATTCATGTCCTCTTCATCAAGTTCAGGGTCTGAATCTTTTACAACAACCATTTCCTGAAAGGACTCCTCTATTGCACTCATTTCCCTGTCACTATCCTCTATTGTAAATGAAGAGGATAGCGTAGCACCTCTTTTAGCTGTATGCCATTCTTCCCCCTCGCTCTGATCAGAATCAGGGACAAGGCAAGATGGCTTAGCAAAGTGTTCCCTGTCTTCTTCTTCATCATCATCACTGTCTTCAATTATTCTAGCAGCTCTTCTCTTTGGTCTGATTAATGAATCTCTTCTCTGTATCAAGATGAAAAAGTCTTCCTGATATTTCCATGCTAAACAATGCTTTCAATTTTATGGACTTTTATGGACAAATTTCATGGATGGAAACCAGGATATAAAATATGATAATTCAAACATGGTAACAAATTTATAATGAAATGAACATTTTTTGAAAGAATGGCTGAAATTTTGCACGTTTTTAACAATCAAAATCTTTCATTGCAAATATTTTCGTCTTCTTCCAGAAATAATTTTGGGTTCAAAATTTGCATTGCAAATTTAAGCCAATACTTTGTTCATTATAAAATCCATGAATTTGCTAGTTAGATGCAATTTAATAAACACGGCAACAGGAGAGTGTTATATCATGTCAGAAAGACAAAAGGCCAATTTAGTTCAAATACAGGTAAAGTTTGATTTCGAATAAGGTGCAAATAAGTTAGTCCTCCTGTTTAGTTGCCTCCTATGACAAACAGGGAACACAGTAGACATATTTTTTAACCCCAGCCCACAGGTTGGGGGAGGGGGGAGGAATAAAAATCCATGGAAAGCCCAGGGTTGTATGTACAAAAAGCTCTACACAATTTGGCATTTGTGTAGCAATTAGATCAGTTTGTGTAACAAATGAAATGAGATAACAAATAATCTATTCCTTGTTTTCTTTTTGTAACTGATATTTAGATAGCCACATTCTTTAATAATTAGAGTACAAGTAGAGAAATGACTTCTTTTACCTGTGATAAAGGCGTAAAAACATCATCGGCACCTCTTTTCCCTTCAGCTAATGGTTTCAATGGAGTCGACATAACATAGTCTTCCTCATGGCTATCCAAACAACCATTAATGTGCTCTTCACTCAAATTGTCAGTACAATCATCGTCTTTATCTTCTGTGACTGGTTTAAAAGATGATTTCACAGGAGAAGAAATATTAGCATCTCTGTCAGACATCTTGATTTTATTTTGCTCTCTTATCTTTTCAATTTCTTCCCCTTCTTCATTGGACTCTTGTATCCTAGTCACATTTTCACTGCTATACCTTTGTAGGTTTGAACTTGTTGATACTGATTCTTTAATATGAGAGTCATCATCATCTCCATCCTCCTTAGAGTAACTACCTGCCTCTGTAGCACCTGTATCATAAAGAATAATTTGCACTGATCAAACAAAAACAAAATTGAACACTGTTATCAAACATTACACAAGAATTTCTTCAAAACTTACCAATGTTTTTTTTTTTTAAAAGGAGAAAATACTTTTAAGTCAGAGTTGGAAAAACTATTCATTTCCAAGAAAAGGAGTAAAATTATTTCCCAGGAAGGGAGTAAAATTGTTCACATTTCTCCCTATATTTTAACGAACAGAAAGGGGAAGTTTTCCCCTTATTGCCTAAATTTCTTTACAGATGCCAAAATTTCCTGAGAAGGAACCTCCCAGCTCCACCCTGCTTTTAGTGTTTACAACCTACTCGGATGAATTATTCCAAAATTCATCAATTGTTTCTAACCAAAAGTCTCTCCAGTTGAAGTTCATAAAGCTGTTTTTGTAACTTCAATCCATCTTGCAAATCTCACTTCCAAATGTCAGTTTACTATACTTCAAAGTCAGATCAAGTTAAATGAAAGACTAAATTACCTGAGATCTCTAATTCTTTGTCAGTTTCATCGTCACTCCCGAAATCGCATTGTACCTCAAAATCTAATGAAAGAAACAGATAAAAATGAAGTCTTCCATAGTGATTCCTGGCAGTATGAATATATTTGTACACCTTACCATATATTGTAGGGTTGGGGTATACCAGTACACTGACGTCAGTACTGGTACTAGAGCTACAGGTAATGAGAACACCGAAGATATCTGGTGTGTTACTAATACCGGTACTTGAAAAAATTACCGGTACTCATTAAATTCACCGACAAATATAACTGTTAGGATTTGTGGATGACTAAAATATTTACACAAACACTTATACCCAGTTATATTCTGAAATGAAATTATCCCCTTTTCTGTCCCACAATATCACAGTGTATCAGCACATGCAACACCATACACAGTATGCACTGTTTAACAGTGCACACACGGGTCACAGAGGGCGAATCCGTTATCACCAGGAAAACAGACAACCCATAGTTTAAGCAATCATTCCTTACATTTAAGGGATCATTCCTTACTGTGATTTCTTCCCAACTTCTGTGTCCCATATAATCATAACTCAAGGTTCCTATTTCAAAATTAAGCAAGAGTCACAAATTCCAAAGCAATTTTCCAATATTTGGAAGTTTCATAGTTCTGCTGTACAGTCAATCCTTCGCTGTATCGTTCACATGTACATGTGCAGTAATGTGCCGAATGCTAGTTGTTCTTCGATGGTAAATACACTCAGTTGTCTGTATGCACAGTGAAAATCGTGAATTGCGAGATTCAAATCTTTCTTTGGCAGACAAAAGTGCGGATACCTGAAATGCATGCACAAAAACTGTCTGACTGTACATAACACGGCAGCATTGTACAATGTACATAATCTGCTATTTAATCTGGTGTGTGTAAGACACCTTAAGTTTTCCAAGAAGTGTTAAAACAACCTGCAACGTTATTTGTGAGGCAGAAGCATGGAAGTACAGGTAGTACTTCCATGGTAAAAGCCAACGCATGGAACAGTACAGTGTTTGTTTCTGGGCGGGAATAGACACATTGGTCTAGCTAGGTGTACATTTTCAAAAGTTTCAGTGGAGGTTGTGTTAAAAATGATGGAATCGATCGAAGTATAAATGGATGGATATAGTTTGGTTACTGTAAAGGTTGAGATGGGCTACTGTGTTTTAAATACACATGTGCATGACTGTTAAGAAATGTTGCAAATAAATGAATGGTAATTAACCCAATTAAACACCCAGCTCCACTAATGACCAGGATAACATGGGTGCTGTGCCTGGTTTAGGTTCCTCCTCACCTGACTTTCCTACCCGAGAGATGAGAACCGGTACTGCCTCAATACCGGTTCTGTGTGTTTAACAGTACCAGTACCAATATTTTCATGGTACCTCCCAACCATTATATATATTTTAACAAAGATAAAAACACACAGATAGGCATGCGATCCCTCACAGTTGATATTCCTGATATATCTTGTTTGAAAGGTTTTGAACTTGTAATCTCAGGTGACTCCAAATGACCATTTACCTTCACAAAAAACCATAGGATCATCTACTTGTGGCCAAACAAAAACATCACTTACATGCACACATGCCCTTACACACACAAGTCCATTTTACATTCAATCCGATGACCTCATTGTGTTTTCTTTAATGGTATTTTCTTCCTTAACCCAAACCTTAGCAATAGACTCTCTATTGTTCAAACTTTATACGACTCGGGAATAGGACCTCAATACCTGTACAGACACACACATACACAACCAACATTGGCATCCTACAGGATCCTTTTGGCTTCATCAAGGAGTCAAAAATTGGATATGGAAAAGAGAACATCCCAACATCAGAAACATTGCAGGACAGTGTTAGAAATTGTTGTACAAAGCAGCCTTCTGAAGTTAAATAGTGACACACTAACATCATTCTTGGGGGCAAAACAATGGAACACATAGTTGCACACAAGAATTTGCTTTGCACCTGTAGCAGACAATGCGTGTATTCCACTGAATGACAAATCAGTTGTCTGCCTTCGACAGGGTTGATTTGTTTTGCCCTCAAAAGAGGGAGTACTATTTTCTCTGTGACATTATAGGCTATACATATGACCTATAGGGAAAGGACACTTAAGTCTGGCTTCGACAAATCACCTGCCCGACAGTCCAGGCCAATTAAAAAATCACTCGGGCAACTACTGTGCTCGATGTTGCAGCCCACCGGGCAAGACCCCCAGCCTTAAATTTTTGAGTTGCGCAAAATGGCATTTGTACTTTTGGACTTAATAAATTATATGTACTCAACAGATTTGAATTGGACAAGTAGATATTTATGCGGGCAAGTTGTCTGAGAAAACAGCTAGCCCGTCGGACAAGTACAAAATAAAAAAAATTGTTCAAGCCTGACTTAAGTGCCATATAGATTTTGAGGTCAGTTTTATGGATTTATCTTGAAAGGAAATTTATTAAAGGTGTGATATTACTAGACTGGTCATTATATTGCAAGTAAAGAAAAATTACTTGCATTCCAAGCTAATTGACCAGTGGTAGGACAACTGACTCACCAGGTATGCTGTTTCGATTGCCACAAAAAAGTTGATTTTCTTACCTCAGTAATCTATTGTTCAACTGAGGTAGATCAAGTTTCCAAACCCACTGCTGGAGGTCTAATATTATGACTTCACCGAGCTTCTAGTCCACTTAGGTTGCAAAAAATTATACAGTACTTTGGGCAGGATTGGAATCAAAACCCCCTCTGCGTGCTCTGCATACTGTGGCTAGGGTTTCTTGACTTGGATTAAATGTCATTGCATGGATTATTACTGTCTGTCAATCATCAAATTGCGTTATTGGGCAAGGAAGGAAATTAAGTGTTTATTTTTACCATGACCATTTCGTCATGGGAGGTCCAGGGTTCAATTTCTAATTTCCAGACCAAAGACCTTAAAAGATGATTGCGAGTAACCCTTCCCATTGGCAATGGAGTTCAGGAATAATCCAGAGACCCACAAATAGAATAAATAAGGGTTAAGCAGCCAAACCATGTATAGAGCAGGAGTTGAACTAGGTTATAAATTAAGGCATAAAACTCCCACCAATCATATTCAAAGCTCTTACCTTGTGCACTCTTCTCCAAGTCTTCTTCAGAAAAAGTATCAGTCCCACCTGTCAAACTTGTTTCATTTTCTGAAAAAAAATGAAAAAAGCATAACCAAACATTCATTACAAGCTAGATTAAATGAGTGTCAATTTCTTTTCTTTCTTTTGAAACAGTGCTTGATAGTAGTCTCTTTGAGTTACATGTGAAGCCCATAGTCCACCACTGTACCACTGTGTTCACCTTGGTCATTCTCATCACACCTTGAAATTTAGATTCTCCAGGTGTGATGCAAATCACGCTCCCCAGCAAATTAAGGAGTGTTGCAGGTGTGCTGTTTTATCACACTTTTATACACTAACCTTAGATCTAATTGTTTTCCAGGTGTGTAAAAAATCTCTCTCCACACAGTGATTTGAGATGAGTGGTGATTTGCCATTGCACTCACGTGCCTCAAAATTCAAGGCCTGTCCAATATATGGGGCTCAAACTAACAGGCAACACTGACAGCCATGGCTGTTAGGGCCTTTGTTAATGCAGGCAGTAGTGCCCTTCAGTAAACATCCCCAAAAATTCTGTAACACAGACCTAGAGCCAAATTGCTCATTTTAGTGCGCCCTTTTCAGCCTTATTTCATGCCCTGCATGTGAGAAACAAAATTATCAGGTAGGAAAAAATACCCCTTTGCTGAGACTAATTTGTAATGGCTCCACCACTTCTAATGCATTATTAAACAGGGATGTAACTCCAAGCAAAAGGGATCATGACATGTTTGTATGGAAAATGAATTTTACAGCTTTTTGCAATGAAAAAAGTCTAAAACCAAATTTATTTAGGATTTGTTATTTACATTTAATTTACAGAAAAACTTATACTAAGCACTCTGGTGAAATTTTCACATAACTTCAATGTTTGGTTTTCAGGGTATTGGTAACTGAAGTTATCACCACTATGTCTATCAGTTAAATCAACCAACAGCATTGCTTATGATGAGCACCAAGCACAATGGAAGCCAGGCATTAAACTCCAGACTTCCAAGTTGCAAGTTGAATGCTCTAACCACTTCACCATGCAGTCAGGTATTCTCAAGTTCTAATAAATCTTCAATATCTTATACAACTTTAAATCATAACTATACTCTCAACCCAATCTATAAGCTCAAACTTACCTATACTACTGTGATATGAACCCTGAATATCTTCTTTAGTTCCTTCAAATGTGTATTCAACACCTTTACTAACAACACTGCCCTCTATATTATTTGACTCTTGTTCATCTTCAATATCCACGCTGTAATCCATCAAATCCCATGTGTGCCTGGACCTATTTTCCTTCTCTAAATTGCTTGATTCCTCTAAAATAAAACCTCCATGTTCATCACTCTCCTGCTTTGTAAAATCATCTTTTTTTGACCTAATTGTATTCGACAGACATCTTTCTCCACTTGTTTCTGGATCATCCTCTGGCTGCTTACTTCCGTGTACCTAGCAACAAATAATATGAAGGTAGTGTGACACGTCAGCAAAATGTCTTGATTCCCTTAACACTTCTGGAGTGAACTGTTCTGAGGAAAACTATGTTGGAATTATTTCAATATCTTCTACAGTTCTCTAGAAAAACCTCTTCAAAGTTTGAATGTTTCTGAAGAAACTTGTTGCTTATGCAAAAAATATGAGATGGAGTCTTGCAAAATTTGGACATTTCTTTTGTTAACCCTATACAAATTACTGTATCTCTTAATTACTCATCAGATAGTTTGTGATTTGGTAATTATATACTGATAATTTTCAAGGACACAAATTAAACTTCCAAAATAAAACCCTCAGGACAAACAAATTTCACAACTGTCCTTGAAATGAAGATTGTAAAAACAAAGGATAACATTAGCCATATATGGCATGTTGGTCCCAGGACATCACAAGATATGCATATTGAGCTCATATTTATTAATGGCTAAGTGAAAATCAGAAATTGTCCTGTAAAATGGTCAAATTTTGATGGATTTTGATGGAAATTGTGGCTTTTTTCATGGGTTTTAATGCTTTTTACATCCAATACCCAATTTTGTCATTTTCATGTAACACTACCTTTAAAGAGAACACAATCTTGCTCACAAATGGTATTTAGAAGTATAAATGACAAAGTCTCACAAAAACACCATATCACTACCAATACCAGTCCCTTTAAAATGGAATTTAGAAAATATCCCCAGCCACGTTCCAAGTTATCACAAAAAGATATGAAATTTAATTTCACAATTAAGTATTAAAGGTTTAGGACATGATTCAAAATTATGATCCCAGGATATTTTTTTCAAATGTGCCCACCCACTGAGGTACTTAACACTTTTGGTGCTAGGGCTCAATATATCAGGGGGGAGGGGAATTTTCCTCCCCAAATTTTTAGAGAGTATCAAGACAGAAAAAACACCTATGCGTGGCTTGATCATGATCATGTTCATCATATATATATAGATATATATATGTGGAAGCAGAGCAGGAATTTCCTACAAACATACATTTTCTTTGCACAACCTGTGAATTAACCCTTTACCGTTATTTGGGTCCTTTTGGACCCATGCGGAGAGCTCGGCTGTCACCCATCTTTACTGTTCCACGCGGAGCTCGAAACTGCGAGTAGCTACCCGATAATTCGGCCACAACAACGAGAGAGACAATAGTTTAAGGTCACAGGGTCAATGGCCTACAGAAGAAGATGCGGGGCGTGCTACGTCCGCTTTTCCACCCACTCCCGAGGCACGCAAATATGCCCCGATCGGAGCACAACGGTAAAGGGTTAATCTAAAATGTCTGCACCCACTCGGCTAAAGGGTTACGTGCACACACGCAGAGACAGTGGCATCAGCTTTGCAGTAAACACACTCCACAGGCTTAGTTTAACCCTTTACCGTTGTTTGGGTCCTTTTGGACCCATGCGGAGAGCTCGGCTGTCACCCATCTTTACTGTTCCACGCGGAGCTCGAAACTGCGAGTAGCTACCCGATAATTCGGCCACAACAACGAGAGAGACAATAGTTTAAGGTCACAGGGTCAATGGCCTACAGAAGAAGATGCGGGGCGTGCTACGTCCGCTTTTCCACCCACTCCCGAGGCACGCAAATATGCCCCGATCGGAGCACAACGGTAAAGGGTTAATCTAAAATGTCTGCACCCACTCGGCTAAAGGGTTACGTGCACACACGCAGAGACAGTGGCATCAGCTTTGCAGTAAACACACTCCACAGGCTTAGTTTAACCCTTTACCGTTGTTTGGGTCCTTTTGGACCCATGCGTGGAGCTCGGCTGTCACCCATCTTTACTGTTTCACGCGGAGCTCAAAACTGCGAGTAGCTACCCGAAAATTCGGCCACAACAACGAGAGAGAATAGTTAAAGGTCACGGGGGCAATGGCCTACGGAAGCTGATGCGGGGCGGGCTACGTCCGCTTTTCCGCCCACTCCCGAGGCGCGCAATATGCCCCGATCGGAGCACAACGGTAAAGGGTTAATCTAAAATATCTGCACCACTCGGCTAAAGGGTTACATGCACACAGGCAGATACAGTGGTATCAGCTTTGCAGTAAACGCACTCCACAGGCTAATTTTAACCCTTTACCATTGTTTGGTTACTTTTGGACCCATGCGGAGAGCTCGGCTGTCACCCATCTTTACGGTTTCACGCGGAGCTCGAAACTGCGAGAAGCTACCCGAAAATTCGGCCACAACAACGAGAGAGACAATAGTTTAAGGTCACGGAGTCAATGGCCTACGGAGGCCGACGCGGGGCGGGCTACATCCGCTTTTCGGCCCACTCCTGAGGCGCGCAAATATGCCCCTATCGGAGCACATCCGTAAAGGGTTAATCTAAAATATCTGCACCACTCGGCTAAAGGGTTACGTGCACACACTCAGATACAGTGGCATCAGCTTTGCAGTAAACGCACTCCACAGGCTTATTTTAACCCTTAACCGTTGTTTGGGTCCTTTTGGACCCATGTGGAGAGCTCGACTGTCATCCATCTTTACTGTTTCACGCGGAGCTCGAAACTGCGAGTAGCTACTCGAAAATTCGGCCACAACAATGAGAGAGACAATAGTTTAAGGTTATGGGGTCAATGGCCTACGGAAGCCGATGCGGGGCGGGCTACGTCCGCTTTTCCGCCCACTCCCGAGGCGCGCAAATATGCCCCGATCGGAGCACAACAGCAAAGGGTTAAGTGAAGGAATTTGCCATTTGCAAACCTTAGTGTCAGCACTGGTTAACATTAAATTTTTAAATCCAAGTCATGCCAGCAAAGTTTCAGTATAGGCATATTCATAGGCAAACTTAAATATACATAAGTTTACTATATACCTACAAAAGCTGTTTATCTTTGAACATTTCCTGTTCAAGTTGCCAGGGACAACTGTCTCACTACTAATAATTATGATCATGTATAATTTGCTTAACATCAAAGTCAAAATATCTGTAAAATTTCTTTAAACTAAAGTTAAAAATACTGATACTTTTAATAATCAAACAAAATCACCCTATTTAATTTGAGAAAGGTGTAAAACTGTATATATTTGGATCTGTTGTGATCTTTTAAAAATTGCCATGAATACATATAAAATACCCCAAAATGTCCATCATCTAAACATTCAGATGGTAAGGAATAAGACGTGAAGCCCTATAAAACTCACACGTATTATAGTTTCTTAATTCTAAATAATAAGAAGCACAGATTAGGTTAGGTTAGATTGAGTTTTATGGCCAAGTTTCCAACCAGTTGGTTCAAGCACATGAATGTTAATTGTCAAAATGAGAAAGAGAAACACAATTGAAGATATTGTGACAAAGTAAACCCCTAACATATTTTTACAACAAAAATTGTGCCATCCGGGGGTCGCAGAATATACCAACATGTGGTATTGCTCACCTGTCATAAGGAGCAAGTAAAGAGGATGACTTGAAACATTTAAACCATATTGAATGTTACTTTTTTGATCTAGCTGACAATTTAAAATACATACGTGGGTGTGTCATTAAATCACAAAAACTAATTACAATGGAAACTGCTCATTAGAATACAAATCCAAATATGGAAAAATTTGAGTTGAAAGAGCACAATTAGTCCTGCCAAATCTGTAAATTGTTCCCACTAAAGTTAAAAATACTCTGGAAACTGAAAGATTCCCCAAAACTCCCTGGTTTGGGAGTCTATGAGCTCTGATACCTACCTCCTATTGACCCGCAATAACCATCTGGCAAAAACCTAATCACACCATGGTAACCCCTACCTTATGAGGGCGTGCGATACCCTAGCTACTTCCTTCTCGTTTTTGCCTAGTCATGTTTACACGACTAGCTAAGGTATTGCGTGCCCTCATTAGGTAGGGGTTACCACGGTGTTATTAAGTTTTTGCCAGACGATTATTGCAGGCAATATACATAGGTCAATAGGAGGTAGTGAGGCATAAAATAGACTGGCTTTTACCTCTACTGCAGGGGGTTCTAGTGATGGCTTCAAGGGTGTCATTGTGTCCTCTCTAAGACAGTCACCTTTTACAAGTTCATCATCCAAATTTATTCCTTTGAAAAGAAAAAGATACAGCCACAAAGATTTTAATGGGTAATACTGAAAGTGCCACTTTTTCCACAATCTGGAATATAAATACAGTGATAATTGTCCAAACATCCTGTAATTTCTGACAAATAAATTTTTATGATTGTGTCATATCTTTCATAGGACCCCCCAAAAATAATTTGAACGATCCTCCTCTTGCTGCCTAACTCACAAAGTTTCTTTTCAGGTTGTGAAATAATTTTTCTAATTTGCATGACTTTTCCAGATTCCTGATCTCTCTCACTTGTGTTTAAAGGGCAACACCAGTTGCCTCAAAATTATTTGAAACAACATCCAAATCCCCCAGATTTCTTCTTGTTAGAGGGAAATGTTGTGTTTAAAATGCTCCAACAAAGAGTACAAAGAAAATGACTCAGACACTATCCAATGATTCAGTCTTAATCATAAATCACAGCAATAGCTACATCTCTTCAAAATATTATGCACAAGAAGAGCCATGGATGTTGCATCATTTGAAATGTTGAAAGTTTGGGTGAACAAATTATTCTTGAGCAACAAACAACTGAATTTCTATCTGTAGGAAACTTATTTCTTAAAACCAGAATGCAAAAATGCATTGAGGTTTCGATGATACATAAATGTACTGTTTTTCAAATTTGACATCATGCACCACTATCTTCTCACTCAAATGTTATACTAGCAAGTTCAAAAAATAATGTTGTTATTCCAGATGCCCTTTTGACCTCCACAAAAGCCATACATAGATAGAAAAACCAACATCTTGAGATATAACTTTAACAAGATTTGAAGACTTTGACCCCTGGTGACCTGAAATGACCTTTGACCTCTGCCAAAAAAGAAAAAGGGCACATCTCCTGACTAAAACACATCTACATACCAAATGTGAAATCTACCCAAGTTTCCTATCTTGAGATATCGTATTAACAAGAATTTCAGACTTTGACCCCCTGTGACCCCAGATGATCTTTGACCTCCGCAAAAAACAATAGGGACCATCTCCTGACTAAAACCCATCAACATAACATATATGAAATCTACCTAAGCTTCTTATCTTGAGATATTGTGTTAACAAGATTTTCAGACTTTGACCCCCTGTGACCCCAGATGACCTTTGACCTCCGCAAAAAACAATAGGGGCCATCTCCTGACTAAAACGCATCTACATACCAAATATGAAATCCAACCAAGCTTCCTATCTTGAGATATCGTGTTAACGAGATTTTCAGACTTTGACCCCCGGTGACCCCAGATGACCTTTGACCTCCGCAAAAAACAATAGGGACCATCTCCTGACTATAACGCATCAACATACCAAATATGAAATCCAACCAAGCTTCCTATCTTGAGATATCGTGTTAACGAGATTTTCAGACTTCGACCCCCAGAGACCCCAGATGACCTTTGACCTCCTCAAAAAACAATAGGGACCATCTCCTGACTATAACGCATCAACATACCAAATATGAAATCCAACCAAGCTTCCTATCTTGAGATATCGTGTTAACGAGATTGTCAGACTTTGACCCCCAGTGACCCCAGATGACCTTTGACCTCCGCAAAAAACAATAGGGACCATCTCCTGACTAAAACTCATCAACATACCAAATATGAAATCCAACCAAGCTTCCTATCTTGAGATATCGTGTTAACGAGATTTTAAGACTTTGACCCCCAGTGACCCCAGATGACCTTTGACCTCCTCAAAAAACAGTAGGGACCATCTCCTGACTATAACGCATCAACATACCAAATATGAAATCCAACCAAGCTTCCTATCTTGAGATATCGTGTTAACAAGATTTTCAGACTTTGACCCCCAGTGACCCCAGATGACCTTTGACCTCCGCAAAAAACAATAGGGACCATCTCCTGACTAAAACTCATCAACATACCAAATATGAAATCCAACCAAGCTTCCTATCTTGAGATATCGTGTTAACGAGATTTTAAGACTTTGACCCACAGTGACCCCAGATGACCTTTGACCTCCGCAAAAAACAATAGGGACCATCTCCTGACTATAAGGCATCAACATACCAAATATGAAATCCAACCAAGCTTCCTATCTTGAGATATCGTGTTAACGAGATTTTCAGACTTTGACCCCCTGTGACCCCAGATGACCTTTGACCTCTGCCAAAAACAATAGGTTCTTCCTCTCAATATGGCGCATCTATGTACCAAGTTTGAAAACTGTCGGACATTCCTATCTTGAGATATCGTGTTAACGAGCAAAGTGTCACAGACACACACACACATACACACACACACGCACATACACACATACATACACACGCCATCATGAATGCATAGGTTTCTCTTTCATCGAAACCAAAAAGGCTACCATACTGCCTTATTTTTGATAATCTATCAACCTGTGTTAAAAAAGTTAAGTCTTAGAAGGATGAATTTTTCTTGCAAAACAAATGCAATATTTCCCTTTAAGTTTCTAAGTATCTTTCAGGATATTACAGGACTTAATGTATTGCATATTCAAGGTAAACCAATAGAAAATACCCTCCAAACTTTCATCATTTAGTGACATGACTCCACGGACTTATATACATAGACAGAGCATGTAATGTGTACATCCTATCCGAGATGGTCACCACAGACTGGGACAAAAAAGGCCAACCAAGATGGCCGCCGTGAACCTATAAATCGTCTGATTTTACAAAGACTCTGTAATATTTAAAGCAAAAGTTTAACTTGAATGGGAAACAATATCATATACCTGCAATACGTGAAGTGATTTTGACCTTACCTTGCCATATTTTTTAAATATTTCAAGTTTATTGCAAAATATGATTATATACTTGAGCAAGTCCAAGCTTTCACACAAAACCATAGCAGACGGCCATTTTGGTGCATATTTTCACACACTACAGTAACGACAATGTACCGTGCAGTATGCTCTGTCCATGTATAGGAAGTCCGTGCATGACTCCAAGATTCAATCATGCAATGTGACAGACTACTACACCAGTGTGACTACACTTTACCTTTAAAAATTACACTTTCACTTTTGATAGACAGTGTTCCTGAATTTTCTAGGGAATCAGGAACCCTGTTTAGATTTGATCAGAGTAGACTTATTTTAACACAGTCTGAGTGAAACTTATCACAATCAATATACAATTTACAATATCCTGTACAACTTTCATATTAAAGCCAGTGTTCCCTAGATGATTTTAGACCAAGTCTTATTGAACTTGAGACAAACTTCACACACATTTGCTCACAAAATTATTCTACTCTTGAAAAATGTCTCCTTGTTACCGTGATTTGGGAGACTGGGTGTTTGGTCTAAGGGTAAGAGCATCCGCCTCTCACATGGAAGACCCAGGTCCTGTTCCCAGGTCAAGTCATACCAAAGGCTCTTAAAAATGGAACCTACTGCCATTGTGACTGATGCTCCACATAAGCAATGGAATAGGGAAAACAAGCCAGTGAGCCGCAATTGGAAAAAAGGTCGTGGCCGGCTCGACTTGAACCAATAGGTTGGAAACTGGGCCGTAAGACTTTATAGATCTGACTAACTAACCCTTGATTTTTGCGTAACCAGGAAAAACTTTGTGTTGATCATAAGACAATGTAACCCCTTTTCAATTAAGTTTGCACATTTGTAAAGTGTAAGAATGATGGGTCCTGCTTTTGGTAAGAAAAAGTAGCACCTGGCGACAATTTCCAGTGCTTACCGGCACTGTTTAGATGGAAACTGTTACCAAACTGTGCCTGATGTTCTATTAATTTCACCTGTGGTGTTCTGCATTCCACACACCTCTGATAATTGTTCATTTGTCTGGATATTTTCTTGTGGAGTCTGACCCCATCTTTCAACCCTTTTTGTTTAATCAATTTTACCCATAGGTACATTGCATTATTTTCTTTTCTACATTACATCACTATATAACGCATATGTGTCAGTGTATCATTTAACCTTGTCTTACTAATTAACTGTTACTTGTTCAACAAGGCTGTCTTCAAAGGGGTTGAAAGTTTTCAAGAGCTCTTCAATTTTAAGGATTTATGAATGGCTGCTTAGGTTATGTTTTGTATTAGGTGTTTGCTTGGTACAGTTGTTGGGTAATGAAGCAAAGCAAGGGATCTATGTACTCACTCCCCTTCTGCCTTTAAAAATTTTAATTGAAACAAGTGCACACTCTTGTCTATGATCAGAGATGCCAAAATTTACATCTAGAAATCAGGTAAGTTTCACACAGAAATCAGTGGGGGTTTCAGAATTACTTGCAAGTTAATGAGGGAAAAAGCCTCCTTGAATCAGGGAGGGTGTCATATTTGTTAGTTGGAATAGAAATCCTTGAATTTTCAGGGAGCCTACCTAAAGAATCAAGAAGGGTTTTCATCTCTGCAATATAGGTGCAAAAAGACTGATCAACCGAGAGAAGATCATAAGTATTCGGAGCATATCAGCTTTGTTATACGGGAGGACGTTCATACCAGAGAAGGAATGATAACCAACATATGCTCATCTTAGAAATATTCAGTTTTTAACCTTTCTTTAACAGCATATATTCAGGGGTACTTATGAACTGCAATATTTCTCTTAAGGTGAGGGAAAATTCTTTTCACAATTTTGTTGTGGTAGCATGAAAACAGTTCTGAGACTGCCCAAGTTCTGCAGTAGAAGTTATATTATTTTACTATTACCTGTAGTATTTGTGATAGACACTGTCAAAAAAACAACATAAATCCTAAAAGTGACACAAATGTGACCAACACATACTTGTGCTAATAATAACAGGGTCAGTGCACTTTATATGGAATCAATTGTCACAACTTTCTCAAGGCCAAATTCTGACATAAAATTGGTTGATATTACCAGTGAAAGCACATTTTGATATCACGGGTGAGATTAGAACATCACTTTGTAAAAATTTCTATGACTTATCCAGAACTTCACGTAGTGTAGTTTTCCTAAACTTCAAGACTTTTCCAGGCCTTGAAATAATTTCCAAAATGTCATGAATGATTTTTCCAGGTTTTCTATCACCATGGAAACAAACCCTGTAAGAATCATTTCACAACCATTACCTGAGGTCCACCCATTTTCTAACAAATTGATGCATATTCATCAATAAGACTTGCATTAAACTTTAAAAAAGTGTGTGTACCTTAAGATACCTCCCACTGAAACCAGAGCCACAACAAACTCATAAGAGTGCTTGGTTAACCCAAAATGATTATTTTGATCTAACAGTCTCAAAATACTTTAAAGTTCATACCAGTCACAGAATCTTTCAAGTTGATATTTTCCTCATCTTCTAGTGTACTGTCCATATCACACTGAATTTCCATATCTGTCAAAATCAAAATAAAAAAAAGGCCTTTTTTTCCTGATATCTATAAATTTGATGTGCTGTGCTATTTTTGCATATTAAGTATGTTCATGAAAAGCCAGTTTACATCTTGTAAGTGTAAACTTTTGGGCCAGTAAGAAACATCACAAGGTGGGAATTTTATCCCATTGCACCAAAGGTTGGTTTAGAATAAAACATCAAACTGCCATGATCTCTGATGTCTTTACAATACATAATAATACTAGATTTGTTTAATGATGCCCTAATGAAGTAATTGGTAGTTAAAATGAGGTTTCCCAGCTGCTGCTGACCAATAGATGAATTGAAAGTTTATATCAACGCATGGGTCAGTGAACTTTCTGTTCAGGTCAACTCGTATTACAAAAAATCTGAGGGCTGTGCCCATATGTCTGTTTACATTCTGCCTTCAGCTTAAACATTTGTAAAGGTGTTACCCGTTGACCTTTGACTTATTGAACAATACAGCTCCTAGAAGAAAATTCGAACTGGTCTATTAGTTTCAGTTGGGCTGGCCACAGTCTGCTTTCCAGTCATAGCTTAATGATTTGTTTTCCTACTTCACTGTTTATGCTGACCACAGCACAAAATTGTAGTAGGTTACAATTTTTAAGTCTTTGGTATGACCTGTGAACCTATGAGTTCCAGATGTTAATTTATGAACAAGGTAATACAACAAACTTATTTTGAGGGAATAATGTTACTAATACCGTTCTTTTCTTTTCTTTTTTCAGTCTCTACTGAGAAGTTTACACACTACATAAAGCGCAATACAATTACATTCTATTAAAATGGAAGTGTCTGTTAAAAGTTTGCTTGTAAAGTTCATAGAAAACAAAAGACAGTTTACTTATGTGAGGATATGGTGTCATATGTGCTTTCTTCAAATTCACTTTCTGTTGATAATGTGACACTTTTTAACTGCTGAAATCCTGAGAATCACACAAATGATATCAATGGCAATTTCACCAGAAGGCTTAGAATAAGTTTCACATTTCCATGACAAAACTTGATTTGGGATTGGAATCTTGTTTTAAATACCACCATAATCTAGAGCAAATATCTCAATAATCATCCAGCCTCTTAAAGAGGCTCATTGAGTTGATGTCGATAACTTATTGAGAGTCTCAATGGGACACTACCACATTAAAATGCTTATTGTTAGCATAGCAAGTCAAGTTTCAAGTCCAAAAGTCACATAAAATGCTAAAATTTTGAACTTTCTAGTGTCCTGACTTGTAATGGCTTTCAGCTGTTAAGTACTCACTCATAAAACAGTTATTTGTATGTAGGGTATGGGGATTGTCTAAGATTGACCATTTGTCATTGGTATGTGAAGAAAACTTAACAGGTTTGGAAAAATTTGTTGAATTTCATGCACTAACTCAATGAGCCACTTTAAAGTGTACCTCAAGAATAAAATTGTAATAGTCTAAAAATGTACTACAGTGCTTAAAAGATGAATTCAAATAGTCCCTACCACCATCTTCAAAGGACATTCCCAACCAGAGATATGAAAGGATGAAGTTTATTCCCTTGATTTAAAATGGTACATTGCTAAAAATTTGTTAAGTCCTGGCAGTGCTTCACAATAAAAACCATTGTATTTCTTTGCTTTTTTCCTTTGAGACTTATTTTTTTTCTTTTGAGCTACTAAACCTTGTGCCAATATGGCATAGCAAGTAATGGTTATTGGATGATATGATTATCCAAATCCTCTTTGTACAACATGCTATACAAGAGAACAGGAAGCACTCAAGACTATATAAACATTTTTAATTTCAAAGGAAAACAAAGCAGGTAATGTGCGTTGTACAACAAAAACGTCACAAATCATTATGCAATGGACTGTTCTCATTTAAGTGGATAAATTTTGACATTTAATATCTCAGTAATCATGCTATGATAATCATTTTGCAACCTCTAATATACACATTTTTAAAATACTGTGAAATTCTTTACAAAGGTATTTAAAGTTCCTACCAGCAGCTTCAGGTAATGTCTCATCTTCAGACACTTCACTTTCATGGCTTTCATTGTCGTGATGTACTTCAGCCTCTGCTTAACAAAGCAAAATTTTGTAAAAGTTATTGACAGGAAACAACTATTATGCAAGATGCTTTTCATCTATCATAAAAAAATAGACACAAGAAAAACTATTTAAGCATTGTATTTCTTCATATTAAAGACAGGTATTTCTCACACCAAACTACAATTTTTGTAGTAGTCTAGAAAAATTTTCAACTGGCAAAGCTTTTTGATTGGCAGCAGCTTTGAATTTTGAGGAATGCCAGTGTGATGGCATGCCATCACTCACCTCAAATCACTGTGACGAGTGCAATTTTTGGCACACCTAAATGAAGAATGAGAACTTGGGAAAATGGATCAATGTTTAATGAAACAGCATGCCTAACACACTCCTTAATTTCCTGAGGAGTGTGATTTAAAGTACATCTGGAAAGTTGAAAAGTTGAGGCCTGTGACAGCAAATTAAAAAAAATGCAAAATAATGGATTTCATATTACACACTATGTGCTGTACTGAGAGTGTTCAGATTACACATTGACTTTTTCATACTCACCCAAAAGCAATAAACTAAGATGGAGTCTGTATGAGGATGAATATTAGGCATTTGTGGGAGGGGCTTAAGTAAGTAGGTTCAGAAAATGTTGTAACTGTAGGGGAGGGGGAGAGAAAGATTTGGCTTTAAGGCTTATTACTGTACATAGACAATAGGCCATATTAAAATAGGTGTCAGAGAAGATGCTCTCTGCAGCGATAGAGTTGAAAATTGATTGTCTCTTCCCTCTTGGGGTTTAGGTTGATGTAGGATTCTTATGGCTCAGTTTCTGACCAATTGGTGTAAGTTGGGCCAATGATGGACTTTTTCCCAGTTGTGACTCACTGCCTTGTTTTCCCTACTCCTTTGCTTATTCCGAAGCACCAAGCACAATGGCAGTAGGTTCCATTTTTTTAAGTCTTCAGTATGACCCAGCAAGGATTCAAACTCCAAACCTATTAGGGGCAAGTTGGATGCTTCAACCAAATGACCATACAGCTGGTCTCTTCCCCTTGAGAAATATTTGAATATGTGAGGATTCTAATAATCAGTGGGTGACATACCAAAGTTTTAATAAAAGATGAAATTTTTTTTTAATATTTTCTTTACAGAGGAAAAAAACTAAAGGTGCTCTCCTCTCATCACAAACCTGATCATACTTCTGCCAATTTTACTGGGGAAGGGAGAGGACTTAAGCCCAAAGCCTCCTCTCTCTCTGCACTAAAAAAAAAAAAACAAGAAAAGGCTAAAATACAAAAGCAGTCACCTGATTCTTTTTGAAACATTTCATCTGAATTTTTGTCTGGTGACTCAGATGATAACTGATGAGTATTTAAATCAGCCTCTCCATCCTCTAGCATAATTGATTCATCAGCCTCTCTGTAATTCATAAAACTCAGTTCATCTACTGCTTCTCCATCTTTTACTAAACTTGGGTCGTCTCCATCTCTCTCTTTCACCACGCTAGGGACATCTGCCTGGTCATCCTCCATCACAACTGGGTCATCAGTATCTCCATCCTCCAGCACACTTGGGTCATTCTTCTCTTCATCTTCCAGGAATGATCCTGGTGGTGCTCCATGTGCAGAAATATCTCCATTGTGGTTGGCAGTGTCTCCAGTCGTCCTGTCATTGTTCAGTGGTTTCCTATCTACTGCTGGTGTAAAGGGTGATGCCTCTAATGCCAGGACATGCTCCCATCCTGTAGGTTCATTTACATTATCCATTCCTGCCAAAGCAAATAACTGATCTCTAAAGGAATCTGAAAGTCTACGAACTTTTTAAGGAATTCTTAAAATGATTCATACTCCTCCAGGTTTCATATGTAATCAATGACGATAAGAACAGCATGCGAATAAAGCACGAAAATATTGTTATTTTAACAGACTTTGGCATGATGTTATCAACCATTTTGTGCTGACAACTTGCTGCGCACTCATTTTGACATGTTTCAACCCCTGATTTATCCCCTCGTTTCCAATCAAAACATTACAATGTATGTAACACTATAGTACTACTGAAGTACTAGCTGTTCAGTTGTCTGTTGCTCAAGAATAATTTGTTCACCCAAACTTTCAACATTTCAAAAGATGTACCTTCCATAACCCTTCTTGTGCGTAATATTTTGAAGAGATGAAGCTATTGCTGAGGTTTATTGTTGAGACTGAATGATTGAAAATAACTAGAGCTATTTACTTTTAATGCTATGTCGGAGCATTTTAAATGCAATATTTCCTTTTAAAAAACTTCTTAGAAATATCAGTGGTCCTTCACCACTGCACTGAAATTGCTCCATGACTATTCGTGTGCTGAAAAAGTTATCATATAGAACACCAAGTGTTGCATGGTGTGATTGCAGCTTTTATGATGTAATTTTCTTCTTATAAAATTTCCAAAACTATGCTTTCTCATCTGTTACATGTGCTAAATATTCCACAACTCTTTTCACCACATATGTTTTAGTCTTTTTGTGGGAGCCTTTAAGTACCAAGAATTAATATGGTTCTATGGACCCTCCTCTTTTAAGCGTTACACACCTTCCCATACACACAGATGATACTAATATTATAGACAAATCCAGACTGCATGTGATGGTCTGACTTTAGTCAGCCATAACTAGGGTCTACCACCTTTTAATATTTCACTTTAATTACTGACCTGTATCATGGATGGTTGTACACTAAATTGTGTATTGATTCCCTCAATTCTACTGAATATGAGGGTTTGAAATTTCAAGTAGAAAATAAATGAAGATGGTTTAAGACTGATGGACCCCAGTAATGGCTGCCTACAGTCACTAAACACAACTGTTGATTCGTCCATACTGTACCTTCTTCATCTGTCTCAGAACGGGTTGGGTCAGGAGTTTTTTTGGATACCGATGGAGAGAAATCTGCTTCAGGTTTCTTGTTTTCTGTATCCTCCTCGATACTTCCGTCTAATGAAACTAATGGTAAGTCAGGGGACAAAGCAAATTCTTCATTTTTAATTTCTTAAAGGAATTACAACAAAGGAAGGGTGTCACCAATTCAACATATTTCAAACTGAACATGCTAAAGGCAAGTTACACAGGCAACACAGGCTGATCTTTGGGACACAGTGCTAGTTTGGTACAACACAGATCTATGTAAGAGAAAAATTTTACAGCCAAATGGAGGATGATTGACAAAGCAATAAATTTACTTAAGAGAAATCAATTAAATACCTTAATTAAAAACACAACATGAAGTTTTCCTTAGAAATTTGATTCCGACAAAAATAGAAACCTCTCTGGCCTAGTCAAGAAAGGGCCTGTGAGGAATGTGCAGAAACGAAGTTACACAACTTCATGACTGCACAATTCCCACTTCAAGAAGATTAATAAGAGGACTTTCCCCACCCAGCAGAATATTTCCTTTGAGACTTTTGTCCAAATTCCACAAACCAAAGGGTTTCAATGAGTTCCAGATAGTTCTAAAGGGTTTGGTTTATGCCAAGGGTAATTCTACAGTTCCCTTTGAGATTTGCAAAATTTTCATCAACAACCAAAGGGAATTGTATGGATGCAAAGGGTTTTTCCAAAGGGTACCATTTGAAACCCTTTCAGTTCAAAGGGTAATACCCCAAAGGATTCCAAAGGGAATTTCAGCTGGGCAATAATTATGTATCTTCCCTCGCCCAAAAATTCCAGTCCAGACAATCTAACCCTTCATATTTGCCACTAATTAAACCTTTTCATGGGAATACTAAAAGAAAGGTTTAAAGTCATATCAAGTTTTGGTATGTTAAAGGGGTACTTATTCCAAGCATTTTGGTGAAATTTGCATTGAAATCTGGTGTGTGGTTCTCAAGATATGACCAAGTGAAGTTGTCACATTTTAAGCAAATAGTGAACTTGATGCAAGCACATTATGACATCATCCCCACATTAATGGACAGTCTTTTCTTTTTCTTTAAACTGTACAGACTATTTTTTCCTCAACAGTCCCATATTATCAAAATGTGATTGCATAAGTGACATGGGAACTTTTCAAACTTTCTGTGCCCCATGGGGAGGTTCTATTCCAATTAATGTCAATGTCAACACAACAGTCTCAAAAAACAAAGGGAAACAAAACATTCTTTGTCAATGTGAGGAAATGATTTAATCTCTGCTGCCCTCAGTCTCACTTTGGAACAAAAATCTTGCAACTTCATATGCTGATATCTCAAGAAGTACATTTACGATTTGAATGGTGATTTCACCACACTGTGTAGATTTAATCCCTCTTTCATATGTGAAAATTAATTTTTTGCTTTAAGTTCCCCTTTAAAGGTTCAAATAATTCAGTGCTGGAATTCATGAACAAATTCAAATTTTCTTTACCTGACAAATCCTCGATGACTTCCTCTTGATCTGATTCATCACTTGCTACAGTTGTTAAGTCATATTCTATTTCAGGTTCAGGTTCTTAAAATTGAAAAATAAGAAAGTATACAAATATGGATCTTTTAAAATGTTTCATATTCAAAAGGAACGAGAGATGATTTCTGCCACTTTCTGTAGAAGTTTTCTCCCATATGTTTGTCGAGGGGATGAAATGCTCATGTTGGGAAAGGTTAGAAAGTTTCAATGGGGAGGGGAGGGAGGGGTTCACCCCATTCTTAAGATGCATTTTGATGACCAGTGCAATACCTACATTAATATCACTGATTATATCCCAGATGTATGCTCACTTGATCCTAAAAACAAAATAAAAGCATGCTGGAGCATCTGAACAATTACCTGGTGTTTTCTTAGATACATAGCGTTCTTCGTAGTCAGCTCCAGGTTTAAGTATATGGACATCATTTGGTTGCCCGTGGGCCTTCTCCCACTCCTTCCTCAGTCTGGTCCGGTCTGTATTCAGCTCTGTAGGGTGGAGGTGAATCCCTGGGGCTTGGGTATTCAAATTAAGCTGCTCTTTAAGTTGTACAGTGAGATCAGATTCAGCAGACACCAATTCTTGTGCTCTTTGAACCTGATAAAATGTAAGCAATATGGTGATGTGACTTAAACATACTGTAATAAGGATAGGTGGATATACTGATATATCAATATGTTAACACAGTATCTCAAATTTGTGATTTCAAAATGAACATCACAATGTTACAATACAATGTCATGAAATTCAATTTGGGATCAAAATTTAAACCAATCAGAGAAAGGGTATTCTCCTAAAATATTCATGATTATTTACAGTGTCTATAATCTTATCCCCTCTGCTCTAGCCTAGCTTCATTTATTTCATGGTTTCCCAAACCTGTGGATGCAAAGCAATTCTCCTGGGGTTGTGGAATGGTTTCAACTCCATTAGGGGAAATGTACATTAGCCAAAATTTAGAAAAACTCCAACCAAAACTGATCCTCTCAACTCTCTGCAGATCAACTAACTGGCAAGTATGATTCATATCTTGACTCCTGAAAACTTGTTTTGTTGGAAGTTACCATACATGGCACACTGAAAAGTTGTGCTGGACCAATAGGAGGACCTCCTAAAACACATCAACAAGGTGGCCTGATGCTAACATTTGAGTTGCCATTGACAGATATGGTAAGAGTAGGTAATTCCAAATTTTGTGCATTGACTCAGTGCTTTTTTAAAATTGCAACAACGATACTGTAGGCTACATCTTTAATTTGGAAAATCCTGACATCAAGTTCTATGGCTTCAAAATAAGAAGTTGGCCAAAAGATTTACAGGTATAAACAGATTCCTATTCTTTTAGTTTTTTAAGGTACATGAAAATTTTCCTAGTGACCTTGTTATAGGCAAGGACTTCCTATAAACATGGACAGAGCATGTTACATGTACATCCTATCTGTAGGTTATTGCCACCAACTGGGACAAAAAAGGAGCACCAAGATGGCTGCCGTGAAGCTATTAATCGTCTGATTTGACGAGGACTCTGTTATATTTTAAACAGAAGTAAAACTTGGATGGGAAAGAATATCATATTCCTGCAATAATACGTGAAGTGATTTTGACCTTACCATGCCATATTTCAAAAATATTTCAACTTTCTTGCAAAATCTGGAAATTGACTTGAGCGAGTCCAAACATTTACACAAATCATAGCAGACAGCCACCTTGGTGCACTTTTTCTCACACGTACGGTAGCGACAATGTACCATGCAGTATGCTCTGTCCATGTATAGGAAGTTCGTGGTTATCAGGCTTCGATAAATTTATTTTCTATTACTTGTCCATCGGCTAGGGATTCCCAAAATCTACTTGTCCGCATGAATATGCACTGAGTCCATATCTGATTATCTAGTACTAGCCATTGAATTCCTTTGTGAAGAAGACTTCTGTGCTGCTTGCCTGGCGGGCTACAATATTGAGCAGTTCACTTGTCCGAGTCATTTGTTACTTGTCCCGGACTGTCGGGTGGGGGATTTGTCAAAGCTTGGTGGTTATAGGTCATAATTCTTTTAAAATTCTTCTATATCTTGTACTAGGATAAATTGTTGTAAACAAAACCTTTCAACAAATTGATTAAAATCAATCCATTATTTCATATACCATAAAATAAACAAATAATTCAAAAGTTAGTGACATCAGACATACCCTCCTCTGGATGTATTCCTCTGTCTCAAACTCAGATCCTGTATTTTCTTCTTTAGAAGCTTCTTGTGAAAACATCAAATCATGATCAGAGATACCATATATAGAATCTACGAGAAAAGATTGTTGCAAAAGATATCAGCGGAAAAAAATCACGATATTGAAGATACTAAACAACAATATGCTTTAGAAATACTTGCTGCATATTATTTCGACCGCATGTTTGGTCTATCGGTAAGAGCACCCACCTCTCACACGGAAGGCCTGGGTTCGATTCCCAGGTCGAGTCATAACAAAAGACTATAAAAATGGAACCTACTGCCATTGTGCATGATGCTAAGCATAGCAATGGAGTGGGGACTTGAACCAAGAGGTTGGAAATGGGGCTGTAAAACTCTATCTAACTAACTTACTAACTGCGTAGTATTACCTTCATTTTTCCCCCCTAATTGTACAGTCCTGTAAAATAAACAGGGCGAGTACATATGTTTCAGGTTCTTTAAATAAAGGCATGTCTCTTAACAACAGGATAAGACATTTATTTTCTACTCTCTTTTTTTGACAAAACATCTCAGTTCCTACTGGTAAGCAAACTAAACAAAAATAGGTATGTACAAAACATAGGCAAATTTGCTATTTTATAGCCAAAAAATCCCACTTTCCAAGTTAAGATAAAGGAAACAAAGGAATACTAGCTCATTTCTTGGACATTTGTTCCAATTTTCCAAACCCATATATATATATAGGAAAATATAGGAATGTTGGGAGCAATCACTGCTATGCTCTGTCTGAATGCCACAGTATATGACAAAATCAAGATGAAGGATTTGGAAAATCGAAGAAACCCATTTGTGAGTTCTGCCATTTTTTACCATGGTAACCCCCAAAAATCCACTTTTGTGTTTTATTAGAAAACCTATGGGTTTGCTGGTAACCAATTTTCTGGGCTTACATTTCATTACCACAGGAACCCCACTTAATCTGGAATAATATCACTCCTGTAAAATCCACTGGTCTATAGCAAAATATAGGAATGTTGGGAAAACTGAGATGGTGTGAATCAAGAGCACAGGATATGACAAAATGTAGTCCCACAGAATAGAAAAGACCAAATTGAGACCATCTATTTAATTACATGAGAATCTTAGAAATCATAATAGACTGAGTGATATTAAAGAGAGGTTAAGTCTACAACTAAGTATTCAAGTAATCAATTTTAAGATATTTTTCCTTCTTACCCAGAGAATGAAGAAATGCAATGTGCCTGTCAAGATCTGTGTCAGACTTCCTGTAGGCTGAGTGCATATCTTGAAGCTGCTCCTGGGTCTTGGACCTTGATGGATCATCCAAAATAAAGAGCTCCCTCAAATCCTGACGACTGAAATATCTGTCAGTTTCAATCACAAAATTCCAAAAATTAACTGCTTTTATTCTGACAGATACAGAAATTTTGTTACTTTTCAGTACTTTCAAACTTTATTGTTAACATTATTTTAACAGTTCTAATCAAATGTATTGGATAAAAATAAAGTGTAATCAGGACACTTTAAACAAGTTTGATGGAAGACTTCATCACCATGGATAAAAAGGCGTCACATGCTTAATATTTCAAGCCATTTCAAGTGAAATCAGGGTCCCAGACATACTGATCACCAACGACTGGCTGTAGCCAGAGGAGATGCTTGAGACAGGCCCTGAAGGATGCACCACCAGAATACTGGCCGACACAAGATTCAGTGAAAATTCCATAAATGGAATAGGACTTGATGGGACAGGGCTGGGTGGGACAGGATGGAAAAGAACAGAAGAGAAATTTGTCTGAAAATATATATATTTACTGCAATATAGATAAAACAATTCAAAGTTTCATCTGGTCATTTGAGGAAAACAAATCACTCATTAGTCACAATGAACCAAAACTTATGTTTGGGGCAAAACTTTCTGAAAGGCTGCAACAGTGTTGCAGCAGGATTGCAATTAAAAAAGGGATGGAAATGACCCACACTGGCTTTTGCACACTACACTGGCAAAGCACTACAAGTACCCCCTCAGAATCCCCCAGAGAGAACTCCGATTAAACTCCATATCACACTACAATTAACATGTTCTTACTGTAAAGTTAATAAAAAAAATATAAACAAAATGCTAAATAGAAAGTTGCCAGAGATAAGACTCAAAAAGATGTAAGGGGAGGATGATTTATTACAACCAAACCACACCTCTAAATTGATGCTCTCCTTAGCCAAAGTTACAGGTGGGTTCAGGAAGGGGGGGGGGGTGTGCTACAGTAACTCTTTCTTCAAGACCAGTACAAGGGACAATACAGAGGGTCTAAAAAGCTATTTATTTGTGTAAGTTGAACATTGCTGAAAAGAAGTCCTCTTCTAAAATAAGAAACAAAGATACTGAAATTCTTTTCTATTTTTATGGAAAAGAAAAGGGAGGAGGAATCCCCATTTTCAGGATTGTTCCCTTTTCTTATTTTTTTAAAAAGTAGTAAAAAAAATTGAATTTTAATGATTTTAATAGGATTTAAATGATTTCAATCAGGTTTTTTGTATTTTTTAAAATTTCCAAAATAATGTCACAAAATTTTTTGGATGTTAGTATGAACTCCTAAACTTACAAAGATGAAGTTTTTAGCATCTCCAAATGTCTAGGTCTATCATTTGCAAACAAAAAACATGGAAAAATGTGGCCAAAAATATGAAAAAAATAACACAGACTAGCAGTGGAAACCCACAACTTCGAAGTCACCCTTTCTGGTTTGCAATAACATGAGACACATGGCCAAAGCATGTTGCTGTATGAAAATGTTGTGCATACTAAGACAGGGATTTCAAATGAAGAAAATTTGGAGAAATTAACAATATGTTCCCAAAAGAAAATGCTAACTGAACAATGCACAGCAACAGTTTAGTATGCGATTGAGTAGGCTATATATGAATCTCATTAGTGCTTGTTGAAAGTGACTGTAGGCAGCCATTAGTGGGGTCCATCAGCCTTTAATCGTCTTCCATTTATTGTCTATGTGAATTTCAGATCCTCATATTCAGTGAAGTTGAGAAAATCAAGATACACTGCAGTGTACAACCATCCATGGAACAGGTAAGGAAGGAAATTTAAAGGTTAAAGATAATGGACCCCAGTAATGGCCGACTAAAATCAGACCATCACAATCTGTCCGGATTTGTCTATGGGCATACTGTATGTTGAACTACAGAATCTTAACAACTCTATGGTTAAAACACGGAACTAATACTCCCAGTCTCCCTATTACTGAAATTGTTACACAATGGTTTTAGCAGATTATAACTGTCAATTGATTACACTTTGTGGAACTTCATGGTGTATGGAATGTAACAACGTACACTGTGTTTTTAACAATATTTCTAGTACTTATGACTTGGTAAGATTTCACTGAGTTTGGTATGGGTCTATGGGTCCTGACATGGAGATTGGTAAAATACACCACAATAATAATTGAATCCCATGTCTGGTTCATAGAGTAAAAATTTCACAAGCATCCTGTCTTTGAATCACCCCAAAATGAGCAAAATACACCACACACTTGATACAGTATTACTAAAATACCTGACATTTTCAACTAGTGGCTAGGAAAGTGTTGGTCTGGAAGTTGGCATACTGTAGCTTAACCGCAGAATACTTACAGTTCTACTTCAGGGTCCTACTGTCCTGAACCAACTCTATGTAACAGGCTCATGGTCACTGTGAATTGGTTGATTTTTTAAATGAAATACATCTCACTTTTAACTGTAATATTGACAGCCCTATGATGTCAATATTGATGTATCTTAAATTAGGGGTGCACATGGTCTTTAATCATTCTAAACTGTGTTTTGTGCTTTAATTAAAGCGAAACTACAAGATCTCTGACAACTCCCAACCGCAAAGAACAAGCTTTGCTCTTATGTGCTTCACATAAAAATATAACTAGGAGTAAGCTTTCTGGCTGAAAAGAACAATAAATAGGGCATTAAACAATAATAGTTGTGGTTATTCAAACGACTGTAGAATATGCAATTTGTTTTCTGTGTAGGCAGTCATTGGCACTTTATGAATATCTATGAATCAGCTGCTTTTGGGATCGCATCGACTACACCGTCAGGATGCAGCCAGTGTATGCTGATACTGTACGTAAACAATCGGGTACCATATTTTCATTACACTAATCAACGATGAATGTTAGGCTAGAATGTGCTCGCTGTACAAGAAAAGTATAGCTATAGGGCCTTACTGTTCATGTTTATACCTGTAGTCTAGAACTATCAAACAGGGATAGTTCTTTAAATTACTGGGCCCATGTAGAGAACTGTCATAGGAGGTTAGGTAAAACATGCAATGGCCCAGTGTTTACCATATGGTACCAACATAATCTAGCTTAGTAAGTGCTCACATGACAGTGGCCATCTAGTGTTTTCCCATATATGGTTTACTAGCCCAGTATTACCCACATGCAATGTTTTGATTTTTCTCATGGAGTGATGTCCACCCAAAATAGTACCCATATGGTCCACTAATGGCCCCAATGATATGAAAAAGTATAGTGCTAATTGACAGTAATTAATCCTGCCCCCTTTTTCAAGTCTCTGGCAGAATCTCCTCAAGGAAGGCCTTGTTTAGAGAATGCAGCAAATGTAGGAACTAGGCTTAGGTTACCAAAGGATAAGTTTCCTCATGCATTTCAGCTGACCTACCTGTATGGGTTTTTTGAAGCTCCAGTTGTTTGCTTTGTGATTGCATCTTTAAATACTTGTCTGCGATAAATTTTCTCCTCTACGGTACCACAAGTGATAAGTCTATAGATTACCACAGCTTTGGTCTGACCGATACGATAGGCTCTATCTACGGCTTGGTTATCTGTGGCTGGGTTCCAGCTTGGATCAACTGCAAAAACAATAAAGCGTTTGCATCAAATCAGGGTTTATACATATTCAAAATGACACCATTCAATGAATTTTCCATGAAATTCAAGGACCTTGATGGACGGAAATCAGGGTTTATACATATTCAAAATGACACCATTCCATGAATTTTTCATGACCTTCAAGGATCTTGATGGACTGATATTTCCAGGATCTTTAAAAGTCAGATCACCTATTTCCATCTTTTTCCACAAAATAATGAATCTGAACATTGAGAAAATTAGAGCAATAAGTGAACTTCTTAAAATTCCTTAACTTTTCCAGGAAATTTGGAATTATTGCTCATTTTCCCTGAATTTCCAGGCCAGAAATTCACAAATTTCATTTTTCAATGAATTTCAAAGATTTCCAGAACCTGTACGACCCTGTTCACATAGAAGCAAGATTGCTGCACCTGATGGATATTTAGTACTGGATCAGGGTTGTAGCTGTGCCAGTCCACCGTAGTCAGCACTGATGCTTGCTTACTGACAAGAAGAGAAAATTCAAAGAAAATTCATGGAAATATATGTACTTTTGGCAATATAAAACAAACCGCATCTTTATTTGACCATTTAATGCAAAATGAGGCAATTATCAGTCCCAAACTATCATTGGTATTGAAAAAGATGTTCAAAATACACCCATGTCGCCATGGGTGGTCTTGGTTAAGGCATGGTTTTCAACCATGTGACATGGGTAAGACCATGTCATTCTTTCGTCTTTTAGCCAAAAAGCTTGTCATCATAGGATTAACCCACGACATAACCATGGAAACCCCAGACAGTGCCAAACCATGTCTGACATGGGTGGTTCTTGGGTTAAACCATGTCTGGCCTATTAAATGAAGTTGTAACCCATGTCAGACAATGGCAGGGAAAGAAAACCCAAGAGTGTTGACCAAGTCAATGCAAGAAGAAGTGACATGGGTTATACCCAAGTCTAATGAGTTTTACGACTGTCATTTATAACTCACTAGACCATGCCAGACATGCATGGCATCTTAAACAACAGCTGACTTAGTGTTTCTTAATGTGGACATGGGTAAACCCAAGAAAATACAAGCCAAGCCTCTGGTATGAATACCCATGTCACAGTACATATCAGACATGGGTGATTCTTGGAAGGACATGGCATGCCAGTGACATGGGTGTCACTGACATGGTCTATTTCTTGGGCAAGATTTGCCCAAGAATACCCCAAGAAATGCCTTGGGTGAACCCAAGGAATTCGGACAACATTATTGTAAGGGTGAAAGCAAAACTTTCTAAAAGGTCCCTGCTTCCATTGCAGTTTTGCACATACTGTGGTCTTGAGAGATAGAAACAGCCCTTATTGGTTTTTGCACACTACATTGACAAAGTACTACAGGCTGCTACTCAGAATCCTCTCCTGTTGTGGATATCTCGAACAAAACATTTCCTCCTGATAAAGCCCCCTAAAAACTTCTGCATTTCAGTTGGAACCCATACACTTCCACCCATGAAAGCCTTCCCTTACACAACATCACTTTACATCACTTTATGGTGGCCCAGGGTCCATATTGCCTGGATGGAAATTGTCATATGGACTTATCCTAAGAGAGATATTCACTGAAAACTGTGATGTCACAAATGAACCTTCATGTTTTCTCCAAAATCTCTCTATCAGAAACCTTATGATTTGGTTCATCTGTACATACTGTAGTTAGATGAAGTTTTACATCCCATTTCTTAAACAACTTGCTTAATTCGGGTCAACCGCAGCCTTTTTTCCAGTTGTAACTCACTGGCTTGTTATCCCCACCCCATTGCTTATATTGAGCATCAAGCACCATGACACTAGGTTCCATTGTTTAAGTCTTCAGGCCATGCCAGGAGTCAAACTCCAGACCTCCCGGGGGATGCTCTAACCACATGACCATGTAGCCAGTTTATCTGTATATAGACGAATCCGATAAGCGCTTGTTTTTAGTGACTGTAGGCAGCCATTAGTGGGGTCCATCAGCCTAAAACCGTCTTCACTTATTGTCTACATGACTTTCAAATCCTCATATTTAAAGCTGAGAAAATCAAGATACACTTCAGTGTACAACCATCCATGGAACAGGTAAGGAAGGAAATTTAAAGATTAAAGGTGATGGACCCCAGTTATGGCCGACTAAAATCAGACCATCACAATCTCTCTGGATTCGTCTATAGAATCTAACATAAAGAACATATATAATACTTTACAACACATATTTATACCAATCATTTATTTTAAATGACACAGAATTGTCATCACTGTAAAAAGTCATTTCTTTGCTATTTTTGCATACACAAGAAACTGTTGAAAATATGAGCATACTGCAAGTCTGGTATCACATTAAAGGCCCAAATCTTCTCACTCCAGACAATTCCAATATTCCTTACCTAGCTACTTGTGCCCCTTCCACAACTGTCTAAAATTCATCCTTATCCATATTCCAGACACAATCTCAGTCTATTGCTTCAAGGTGAGTATTTAAGGCCCTTATGTGGAATCAGAACACTCTCATTTCAGTACATGATCTGTAAAATGAGCTACTATACTCTCCTTTTTTTTTAATTGCTGTCAATCAAAGAGCTGTGCCAATTACGAATTGTAATTTGGTGTGAGAATTGACTGCCTTTAAGTTGGTTGACAGACATATTCCCCCAAACAGCCTGGATTGGGAATCTACCAGTCCTGATACTTACCAACTATTCACCTATGTAATCCCCACTTACCCAAAACCAAATCCTGGTAAACTAATAACACTGAGAGTGAATGTGCCGTTGCTCTCCACAATGAGGAGCAAGGACGCCCTCAATTTGAGGATTAAAAAGGTGAATAGGAGGTAAGTAGAGGGGTGATGTAGATTGACAAGATTTTGTTTTGGGCAAGGTCAAGCGGTAAGGAGGGACGTTTGACAGTTCTCCCACCACCAGTTTGAAGGAGTATTTCCCAATTTCATACGTGGTTATCTAGGCAAGGATTTACTCTCTTAAACACAACATTTTAGTACTGTTGCTAGGGGGAAATTATGGTACGAAAGACGTCATGGTAATAGAGGGACACAAAATTAACATAGTTTTTTGAACATTTTTTGACATGAGTCAGATCCACAGTTCTTAAATAGCAACACTCATCAAACTTACATGATATGTTGGCTAATATATTGATTCATACTTTAAAGTAGAAAGTAGGTCTTCATGTATGATATTTCGTATTTAGACTTATTTTTCATGGTAACGGAGGGACACAAATGTTCACTACACCTTGTGTGGTGAATAATCCCTGTTTCATCAGACAAATTAGGTAATATCATTATATTAAATCATTTAAGACTTAAAAATTAAGTTTGGACACTAATTTTACTGTTTTTGAATGAGGGAAGGGTAAGGGGAGGGGGTGACAAGATTACTAAAATAGCATTACTGACACTGTACTATAAATACTGGGGAAAAAACTTTTTGCAGTACATTACTGTATGAATCATATTGTACCTAGGTTGAAGAATAGTTATTTCAGTCTATTGCAACAACAAAAATCTTTTGTCTTGTATGACAGCTCACTCCAGCATTACAGCATGTTCCTAAACAAAAGCATTTTTAATTTGAAGTAGGCTATTATATTTAGCAATTGGAAAAACTTTTTGCTAATCTCCCAATAGTATCACACATACTGCAAAAGAGGCCCTTTCCAATTAACTTTTTTGACAACTCTGGACATGCCAACCTTTGTCAGCAAGCTAACCACTGAATTTGAAAAAAGGGAGTGAGCTTGCAGACCTCCTAATGTACACTACTTCAGAATGACCATTAAAACAGGCCTGAATTCCCAGTATTTACTGTGCTGTTCTGTTCCAGTATATACTGTACTGTGCAGTAGTTATAAAGGTAGCTTTAATTTTGGCTTGTCTTATATATTTAAAGTTTTTTTTGGTGCATAGTACATACACATCTTTATTGTTATTATCAATGTTACTACTGCACAGGTATTAAATGTGATGACCAGTGCAGTAGGTTCTGCTATTTTGGTACTACTATGTGGGATTGGTTGAAGACAATTCTGGAAGATTTTTCTTTGTAGCAGGTGTGAACTTGTAGTTGTTAGTAAATGGTTTCTGTCTGTCTGTCTCACAACCATCAATAAAACAATAACACTTGAAACAACACAGGGTTAGGGCAGAGTCATTTATCTAACTGGCATTTATTGCGAAGTCACTTATGTTTTTCCTGTGCCCATCTGCCCATACTGGCCAGTTAGATAAATGACTCTCCCCTTATGTGGTGCTTGTTTTAGCATGCTCTGAATATCACATGAGTGCTGCAGATAGTCACTTACAGTAATGGTATAATACCATCTGCAGATACCTAATGCAGGAATAAACACTTCTGCTTTGGCTGGTGCATGGCTTTCAAACAAGTGCATATATTCCAAGAAAACTGTTATCATACACACTTTAAACCTGTTACCATACACACTTTAAACCCCCACAACATGTGTACAATATACTGTATGTGCAAAACATTTGTCCCTCCTTTACCAATAAGGGAGGGACAGTCCCTCCGTTACAAATAACAGAGGGACATATGTTTGACGATTGTTTTCTTTACCATAAAAGCCAAGGGACATGATTTGACATTTATTTAGAGGTAGGTCCATTTAACCTGTTTTATAGAAATTTGTAAATTTTTCTGTCATTAAGTAACTGAGAAATTAAAAAGGCATCAACTTTTTGGTAACAGAGGGTCAGGTAATGAAGGGACAAATTAAGCAATGAGTAATTTCTATTAATTAACAAATTAAATAACATTGAGGTAGAATTGTGGCCATTATGTGCTTGGTATTAGCTGTGACTACCAATCTCAAAAGTGTTTGTCTGGAAATTATTTTAATATAGGGAATGGTGCAGCTTGGAAAACATCCCTTCAATTCTGTGAAATTAAGAAGAAAATAACCATAAATTTGCAGTTTATTTAAATGCACATAACTTTTGATTGACTTGGCATATATTTATTCTGTAAACACCATATTTAATATAATAATATTTTATTAGCTATCCAGCCATACCTCATTTGACTATGTTCTACCTACTTTGTAATTTGACTCAAATGCTAACTTCCCCTTGACCCTGCCCTATGACATTCGGCTATGTACACTTCACTTACACTTAAAAACTTACTGATGACAACTCTGTCAGCTCCAGTTAATGTCAGTCCTACACCCCCTACCTGGGTGGTGAGGAGAAAGACGGAATAGGATTCATTGCTTTGGAAACATTTGATGCGCTGTTCTCTGTCCGACAGTTTAGACACAGTGCCGTCCATTCTCATATACTTGAAATTCTACCAAAGAAACAGATCCAAAAATATCAAACAAAGTGACAATTAAAGGAAGGTTTGAAATGAAGATAACATTTTCATGTGTGAAAATGGACCTAAATCTACAGGTGTACACAATTTGGTGGAACTTCTACTCAAATCAGTTGTGTATTTCTAAAGATATCAACACATGAAGTTACTTCATTTGTGACCTAAACGAGAATGAGGAAAGCAGAGTTAAATTCACTTCCCCACAATGACAAGGAAAGCTTTGTGTCCTTTGTTTTTCCAGTCCATTGTTTTAATAGGGATTTTTAACCTCAGAGTGGGTAATGTAATATTTGTTAAGTTCCCATGCCTGTTATACAGTCACATTCTGATAACATGGGACTGTCTGGCATAAAATTGGTTGTAAAGTTTAGATAAAAAAAAACACTGCTTATCAAAGTCAGGATATGACATCATATATGCTTGCTTCAAGTTCACTTTTATTGGAAGTTAAGTGACTCTTTAACTGCTGATATCTTGAGAACCACACATTTGATTTCCCTAGAAATTTCTCACCATATTGTTTAGAATATAAACTTTGAACATATCAAAACTTGATTTGACCTTAGACCCTACTTTTAAATAGATCAATTCTTCTTTTCACCTCAAGTAGATTTGTCACAACTTTTTCATAATACGCAACCAATAAGCAACCTCAACTTCAACTGTTATTAGTACATTGTAGAGGCTTGTAACACTGTATGTAATAAGGCCTCCAGACCTCAATAAATGAGAATCTGAGGCCTAGGTCAATCTTGACTACAACACTGATTGGTTGTCCTTCATCCAATAAAATGTACTTGCACTCAATTCAGGTGCTTAAAGGCCCAGTTCTCTCACCCCAAACAGTACCAATTCTCCTAACCTTCTTACTTAAGCCCCTCCCACAATTGTCTGAAATTCATCCTCATCCAGAAACAATCTCAGTTTATTGCTTCAAGGTTCGTATAGAAAAACTCAATTTATATAATCAAAACACTCTCAGTAATGTTCATGCTGTGTAATATAAGCTTTGGCACTCTGCATTGTTTGAATAAGCTGTCAATCAAAGAGCTGAGCCAATTGAGAATTTCGGTACCCGGGTACCAAAATTGTAGTTTGGGGTGAAAGGTTTGGCACTTTAAAGGCCAAATATTCTCACCCCTGACAGTTCCAATTATCTCAATCTACTTACTGAGCTCCTCCCACAACTTTCAAAAACTAAACCTCATTCAGACACAATGTCAGTTTATTGCTTCAGACTGAGTATACAAGGCCTGTCTGTGTAACCAGAATATAAGAATAAGCAAAACAATACATGCTGTGTAATATGAGAAACTGAACCTTGCACATTTTCATTTTGCTCTCTATCAAAGAGCTGTGTAAACTGAGAAATTCTGACTTAAAAATTGTACATAGTTTGGGGTGAGAATTGACTGCCTTTAATACTGAAATGAAACAGATCATCACAAGACCACTATAAAGTAAGGCTTTGTGGAGAGACCCTTTGGCCTAATCTGGTATAAAGCTGCAGTTTTGAGGTGACAAGTGTTATGTATGCATGTTTGTTTCTTACCCCCTCCCCCACCTTCCACACACACACACCCAAAACACATCTGGTTGTTTTTCTTTTTTGATCACATACTGTTAGTATATGCCAATGAAATTCAAACATTTCTAAAGCTAAATGAAAACTTTATTTTCTTTGATGAGCCTTGGTATTAAAATGCTTCTATATTTTTTTTGTCCTATTGTTCTTTTTCTTTCACTTCATCTTTCTACAGTTTACATTTCAGTGTAAATTTAGATTTTTCAGTACAAATATCAGAAATTGTTTTGGGGGTTCCCACCCTTTTGAAAATTGAAATACTGAAATTCATGACTTTTTCTAAACTGATATGGACATTTCTAGTACTGATAAAGAAAGAAGATACATAACCCAGAGACCAAAAACACCTTTCTTTTGACACTTTTACCCGATGTGGGCACATACTAAACATGACCACAACCTGCATAGTAGCTACAAGGGTCAGCAAGGGACGGTACTGACCCACACTGTTCTTTGAGTCCCATACTTGGACTTAAATGAAGCCCCTCTGATCCTCACAAATTCCCAGTGCCATTACTATTTATAAACGACAAATTTACCACCAAATTTCTGAACCAGTAATTAATTCTCAATTCAAAATAAATTCCTAATAGTTTATGTGTACAAGTGATAGTGGAGTTTCACTTAGTACTGCTGCAAGTTGTGTCCCACACTAACATCTTTTTAGCTACAACCCTGATCACAACTACTAAAACTTTGATGTTTTCAACTTCAAGACCACATGAAAGCTTCTCAAGATTCGGTGAGCACCCAAATCTAAAGGATTATAACGACTGAAGAACTCCAGGCTTCTCTATTTTTTTTACTGCATGATAAACTTGCAGGTAAATTATTTGTACAAGTTTCCATTTCTGACAAGGCTTCATAGTCAATTATGAATTAGACATACCATTTTTTTAATATACACAATATTATTCTTTCAAAAAACAAAAAAAACAAGAGCCCAATGGGCACTGTGGTTCCTTGCTGGACATTGTAAGAACTGTACAGGCAGTCTCCGAAATAGAGCTAAGCAAATGCTCATACTGAATGTTTGTAACATCTTCACAAGGGGTATTTTAGTACTAATATTACATGAAATCAATGATTAAATTTTTGTGGCCTTACTTACATTCAACTTGTATAATGCTTGGTGATCCTTCAAAAACACTACCTCATTTCCATATGTATTTATGCTTGTAATCAAACTTGATATTATCACCAATAAACAATACACAATGTGGTCAGAGAGAGAAAAACACCCCTTGTATTTCTCTGGTAAGTAGGTCTGCTCTCAAACAAAACTTGCTATTACTTTAAAACAATCTACCATTTGTCCTGTTTGTTATCTCTACAGACTGATTTGAAATCTGTCCTTTCTACCTTAAAATACTGTGTTTAAACGTTTTTCAGTGTTTGACCCCTGGTGACCCCAGATGACCTATTGACCTTCACCAAACATATCCAATTTCATCCTTACACCATAACACATCCACACACCAAGTATGACATCTATCCAAGTTTCCTACCTAGAAATATCGTGTTGAGAAGGTTTTTAGTTTTTGACCTCTGGTGACCCCAAATGACCTTTGACCTCCACCAAAAACGATAGGGCACACCTTCTCCCTATGACAAATCTTTGTACCAAATCCAAGTTCCATCCAACCTTCCCTTATTGAGTTAGAGCATACCAAAGCAAGTGTCACACACACACACACACACACACACACACACACACACACGCCAACCTGACTACATAGGTTCCTTTGCTACCGCAAGGAACCAAAAAGGGAGGGGGGGGGGCATTTTTAGTGCCAGATCCAACATCCAATTTAATGCTGCCCTTGGACAAAATTGCAGGTATGTTAAGGGGGCAAAAGTTTGGTTCATGGTCCCTATAAAGTGCAATCTGAAGGGTTTTAAAGGCTATTTAAGTTCAAACATTACTGCAAAGGTACCCTCTTTGTAACAAGAAACCAAGATACTGACAGTGTTTTTTTTTATGGAAATGAAAAAGTGGGAATTTTATCCTCCTTTTGGAAAAGGTGGTGGAAATCCTCTCCCCCTCCTTAAGGAAGCCCTTGAAAATGTATTTCACTTAAATGTCTGCAAAGAAAATGGGCACATAATCTCAACAAAATGACTCTAAAAATACTACATACTACGTGTGGGTAAATGTTATGCACTGGGCTATACCCACATACTAATCAGAACAAAGCACACTGTTCACTCCGTCATGTACTGCAAAAAAAAACTTATCACATTTACCTACAAGGTCAGCTCAAGCAAAGAAAATGGGCACTGTCCTTACATCAACAAAGTGCTCTGTAGAATTGTGCCTGTTTGTGATTACCATGACACCTGCAGCTTAGTATTAACATGAATCAAAAAGGATGAAATTTATCTCTAGCAGCCAAGTACCACACGTTTATTCGACATGCAATAATTTTTTGATCAATTCCTACAATGACAGTCCTACAAGGGAATAAACAGTAAAAATACTTGTACATTTTCTGACGATGATAGATTATTTACTTGGTTTCGCAGTATTTTCTCCACAATATCAAGCATTTTCCTTGATTGACTAAAGACAAGAGTGCGATGACCTTCGGCAGTAAGGTTATGGAGAAGCTCCAGAAGAAATTGTATCTTGCCGGATTCTGCAATAAGAATATCATCATGGATGTCCTTGATGTTACAAGCAGCTGTGTGTGAGTCTGTCACAGTAGAGGACTCTTCATCCTCTGAGTCTTCATCACTGTGAAAAAAGTTTCAAACATATGCAAAAAAGGGACTAAATATACACAATTTGGTGAAACTTCCATTAGAATCAGACATGTATTTCTAGAGAAAAGAGCAAATGAACTACAAGGTTTGTGTTTCAAAATGAAGTCAAGGGCAGCAGATGTTAGAACACTTTCCCACACTGACAAAGAAGGATATTTTTGGTTTCGATGAAAAGAGAAACCTATGCATTCATGATGGCGTGCGTGTGTATGTATGTGTGTATGTGTGTGTGTATGCGTGTGTGTGTATGTGTGTGTGTTTGTGACACTTTGCTTGTTTACACGATATCTTGAGAAGGGAAAATCTGACAATACTCAAACTTGGTACATAGATACCCCATACTGAGAGGAAGAACCCTATTGATTTCGGTGGAGGTCAAAGGTCATTTGGGGTCACGGAGGGTCAAACCCTGAAATCCTTGTTCACACAATATCTCAAGATAGAAAACTTGGATTAATTTCAAACTTGATGTGTTGATGCTTTATGATATAAGGAAGAACCCTATTGATTTTGGTGGAGGTCAAAGGTCATTTGGGGTCACAGGGGGTCAAACCCCGAAATCCTTGTTTACACGATATCTCAAGATACGAAACTTGGAATAATTTCAAACTTGACATGTTGATGTGTTATGATGCAAGGAAGAACCCTATAAATTATGTTGGCGGTCAGAGGTCATTTGGGGTCACATGGGGTCAAACCCCGAAATCCTTGTTTACAGAACATCTCATGGCAGGAAACATGGATTCATTTCAAACTTGATATGTTGATGTGTTATGAGGTGAGGAAGAACCCTGTCTGTTTTGGTGAAGGTCAAAGGTCATTTGGGGTCACATTTTGTCGAACCCCAAAATCCTTGTTTACACGATATCTCAAGGTAGGAAACATGGATTTCAAACTTGATATGTTGATGTGTTATGAGGTGAGGAAGAACCCTATCTGTTTTGCTGAAGGTCAAAGGTCATTTGGGGTCACATTTTGTCAAACCCTGAAATCCTTGTTTACACGATATCTCGAGGTAGGAAATTTGGATTGATTTCAAACTTGATATGTTGATGCATTATGATCAAAGGAAGAACCCTTTTGTTTTTGGTGGAGGTCAAAGGTCATCTGAGATCACAAGGAGTCAAAGTCTGAAAATCTCCTTAATGTGATATCTCAAGTATGGAAAGTTGGATGAAGTTCATATTTGTTATGTGGATGTGTTATGGTTAGGAGATGGTCCCCATTTCTTTTAGTGGAGGTCAAAAGTCATCTGGAGCCGCCAAGGGTCAAAGTCTGAAAACCTTGTTAACGTGATATCATATGTTTAGGAAGCTTGGATACATTTCATATTTGGGAAAGTGGATGCATTATGGTCAGGAGATGGTTCCTCTTGTTTTGGGCAGAGATGAAAGGTCATCTGGGGTCTCCAGGGGTCAAAGTCTGTAAACTCAAGATAGCTGCCTGTTTGTCTGCCTGTCTGTATGTTGGTCTGTCTATCTATCTATGTATGTCCTTTATGAAGGTCAAAGGTCATCTGAAATAATAAAATTATTTTTTGAACATGCTAGTATAACATTTGAGTGAGAAGATAATGGTGCATGATGGCATTATTTGAAATGAAGAATTTATGTATCATCGAAACCTCAATTGCATTTTTGCATTCTGGTTTGGACTGTTCTCTTGATCTGGAAGTTAATAGGGACGGAACCTCCCCATGGGGAATGAAAACTTGGTAAAATTACCATACCACTACTGCAATTGCATTCTGATCACATGGCAGTGTTGAAGAGTAAATTGGTTGTGAAGTTTAAAAGAAAAGCAAAAGCCACTCATTAAGGTGTGGATATGATGTCATATGTGCTTGTTTCAAGTTCACATTTTGTTGAAAATGCATGTCACAACTTTAGCTGCTCTATATTAATAACAACATGACAGGTTTTGATGGAAATTTCATCAGAATGCTCATAGTAAGTCCTTCAACATATCAAGACTTGGTTTGACCTTGGACCATTCCTTTAAAGCGAACAAACTCAGGGAACTATTCATCTTGCTCAGCACTTCACCATACAGACAGATCAAACTTGTAGGAATATAAGGTACCAAGCATTCAAACTTTTGGGGACAAATGAGCCCCTTGCTCATGATATCTATGGGCCACATGAGGAATAAAGGGGTCCAAAAATCATGAGAGATTGATCCCACAGAATAAACAGTCGTACAGTCTAAATATCTAGTCCTAAATCTAATCGAACAGGTGCGCAGTTTCTGTGACTTTTTACTCACTTTTCCCCTTACAGTTAAAATGTTCATTAAACCCAAACTTGACCAAATTTACATCAAGAAAGGTGTAAATTTTCCATAGAATCTGAATTTATTGATAAAATTATTGCTTGATGCATCGTTTTAAACAAAATACTGTTTCAAAATATACCCACTTAGGCAACCTTAAGAAGTACATAAAATAAACTGGCGGTGAAGGACAAATCTCTCATTCATTGCCAGACCTTCCCAATTCATTGCCAACTCTGACGATCATCAGTTCTGTGGAACCATCTTGGCATGATAAATATTAAAAAAGGGACGGATAAACTAGACCAAAACCATTTTGTCCACACATCCTTTGAATATTTTCATGACAGAGAATTCAAAGCTTCCACTGAAGTTCTTGTCAAAATGTTTTGTTATTCCAGTGTTATGCTAAGTATATCACAGGCTGTGTGGTGCATGAAGAGAGAGATTCACACAGAGTGAATGTACAATTAGACTTGAATTACCAAGGAGCCAGTAGGACTCCTTTCCTGCAGAAGTTACAAGCACCAACAAATTTAAGGGACATCTGGCCCATGGGCCCATGTTACTTGAACTGCTGATGTACAAATTTATTCCATTGTCTGGGATTTCTACCTACTTCAGACTCATTTGGTGCATGCAACTGAATAACTGGTATGAATGTACTAATTCCCTGCAACAGATGGGGGTAGGGGGCAACATACAAAAAGTATAGCAGATCAAAATCAAACATCAATTTTCATGGGGACAAGATGTCATAATGAAGTTTACTTTACCTGCTGATGTTGAAAGAATAGTTCACACGATCTGAACAAAGCTTTTACTGCAATCTAAGTTTGGCTTAAAATTCTTCCTTTAAATCAAAATATTGTACTAACATGGCATACAAATGGCTTTAATTAACTAGTTAGTTAGATAGAGTGTTACAGCCTTTAGGTTTCCAACATATTGGTACATGTCGAGCTGGCCACAGCCTTTTTTCTAGTGGTGGCTCACTGGCTTATTTTCCCTCCTCCATTGCTAATGCATGCGGAGCATCATGCAAAACCGCAGTAGGTTCCATTTTTAGAGTCTTTGGTATAACTTGACCTGGGAACAGTATCCAGGCCTTCCAGGCTTCAATCAAATCCACTCAGTCTCAACAACAAACCCCAGTGCCAATCACCTTATCTCCCTAAAACATCAAGCATTGCATCAGTTGAATTCTTTTTAAGTCTGGGTGAATAATTTACTACTGAGCAACAAATGACTGGGCTTCTATCAGACAGAAACTAACATTTTAAGGAGAAGGCTACTGGGATAGTCCCATTCACCCTTCCTCTTATTACATCTCATACTAGGATGTAAGGGTTTATTTCTCTCAGAATCCATACCTGTACTAAAAATTGAGCAACAATTGTTTAACTCGATTAACTCTCAGATTCACTCTCTTCACTCTTCCATTCCGTCTCTGATACATTTTCAAAGTCACTAACATGATTGCAGTTAGGTAAGGTTTAACTCACAGTAACGAACATGACTTAAGTTAGACAAAGTTTAACGGTCAGTTTAACCTGATTGGTTAAGTGAGTTAGCCTTTTTGTGGGTGACTGGCTTTTTTGCCTTACTCCATTGCTGACATTGAGCACCAAGCACAAAGGCAGTTGGTTCCATTTTTTAAAATCTTTGGTATGAAATAGCCAGGAATCCAACTTCTGACCTCCTGGCTGTAAGTTGGACAATCTAAACACTCTAACATGATCAAAATGATTTTCTTCCAATTAAGGATACTCAAGGATAATAGTCAGCTGATCTGAGACTGGAATACAGGCCTTTATGGATGTCGTAAATTTTAAGTTTCATACTTGACACATTTTCTTAAAAGGTCAGCACATGTAATAGTTTGAGATAAGAAGATATGTAAATTGAGGTGGTTCTAGCTAAAAGGAAATCATCCTTTTAAAACCAATATTTATCAGCAAAGAGGATAAATAAATAAAAATAAGGTAGTGTTGGTAGCTTTCTGTTCAAGAAATAAGTTTCCCTCAGAGAATAATTCATTTTTTTGTTGCTCAGGAATAATTTGTTCACCCAAACTTTCAACATTTCAAAAGATGCAACTTCCATAGCTCTTCTTGTGCAAAATATTTTGCAGATATGAAACTATTGCTAAGGTATAATTTTGAGAATGAATGATTTGAAATGACTAGAGCTATTTACTTTTAATGCCTCATTGGAGCATTTTGAATGCAATATTTCCAAGTTACAACTTACATAGTTTCAGTTGTCTCCAGACCTAACTGTCGGCAAGCCCTGGCTGATAAAAGTCTTGGATGGTCACATAACTTCTTCAATACAGTAAGTTCAGCCAGCGGGGATCTTGATGTCATCAAAAGCTGTAAGATTACCAAACATCCAGGTAACAAGATTTTATGGATCCATTGACAAGGTCAATATCACCAAACATAAGAAAATATGAAAACAGAAAAGGGAAAGCCTATCAAACAAAAAACGCTGAAATATACTCATCAAACTACCATAAATAGAGGTAAGAAGACTTCCTTGCAAAGACGGAGGGTGATGAGAACCAATGGCATCAGGTTTGAGGGAGAAAAAACCACAAAACAATCAGAAGAAATCAAAATGTATGTAGAGTCATTCCGCTGGCAATGAAGCATGGGCGGCTTATAGCAAGCTGGTTAGGAAGTAGTTAGGGCGCCACCTAGAGGGGGTTCTTCATTGCCAGAGTTATTTTGTGGTATATGGGGCTGCCCAATAGTAGTAATAGGGGAGGTTAGTAGGAGCGAAATAGACAAAAAAAGTTTTCACAGTATGAGTGTACAGTAGAAGAGACATTTTTAAGATTCAGAATTTAAAGGTTATTCACTGTTTCATGCGTTGGTGTCCCCTCCCCCTTCTTTCCTCTTCTATGGAAACCAGATTATTATATTAGTTTTGTTTCACATTTAAATTACATTGTTTTTCAAATGAGTAAATAACCCTCCCCACCTTAATTCAAACTTATCTTCCCCACTGCTCCCCCTGACGCAGGCTTAAAATAATTTTTCAGTCACAAAGGCTCTCTACAGGATAAGTTAATCACAAACTTTTCTTTCCATGAGCTATTTCAGAAACAACATGAGCTTTTTGAAATTTACATAGCCTGTTGATGACTGGCAGGGTTAGTTTATAAGTGATATGGTAAGAATAGTTATGTTTGGAACATAGCCACAATGAGCTGAGGAAAAAGTTTGACTTCTTTTCAGGCTTGGGGCCTTATGATTGCCATTACTTAATATTTTACAACTGCGATTATGATTACGATTACAGCTAAAATTGAAAGTAATTGATTACGATTGCGATTACATTGTAGTGTAATCATGATTGCAATCGTGATTATATTTTCTTTCCACATAAACAATGTAGTAAGCAAAACAATCCAGTGCCCACAACTGGAAAAAAGGCCATGGACATTGCTCTAGACAAGCCCGGACAGAACCAAGTCCTCTAAAAGTAGAGATTATTGAACCCATGCACTTCTCACTCATTTTAAGCTGGAACATCCAAGAAAGAGGCACAATTAAATTTTGTCATTCTAACAAAAGAACCAAGCACTGAAAAAAATTGTTTAGTAACTTCACTTCTTTGTTCAATTCAACTTCAATGTAATCAGAAATGAAACCACGATTGTGATTACTCTGCCTTTGTAATCAATTACGATTGCAATTACTTTGCAATTTTCACAAAAGTAATTGATTCCGATTACAACTACTTCAAAATGTGTAATCAATTGCAATCGATTACGATTACCCCAAGCCTGCTTCTTTTGTAACCTCATGAGGCAAGTTGCCTTTTGCCCGACCTTTTTTGAGAGCTGGCCTAATCCCACCCCATCCAGTGACTACTAACTTACCTCTTTAATTTGATCCAATTGTGAGAAGTCTTTATAAATCTGAATCTGTGTTTCTGTAAGGTACAGCCAGATGATGAAGTCATTCTTCCTTGTCAATTGAGGAATCCCTTGTACACTGTAAACATGGAAGAAGAAAGACAAGTAATCTGAAATATTGCTAAGGAAATGTTAAATCTGGTGGATTATTGAATATTATATCACATGAATACAACTAGGAGAGCCAGAAATATATATTTTTTGTACAGAATATTTCTGCTCCTATTTGAATAACTTCATTCTAACAATGTTTTCCATCAATGTCACCTCACAGGCGCGGATCTAAGGGAGGGGGGACTTTAACAGCCTCGGCCCTCCCTTTTTGACCACATCAACAATAAAACATATGGGAAATTAGCATTGCAACTCCCTCACACCCCCTGCTTTCTCTTAAGTCAGCCCCCCTTTTTGGAATGTCTGGATCTGTGCCTGCCTCAAAGAAATGTCACATTGCAATACACTCAATATGAGAAAATCTCACCCACTAGGAATTTAAGTTTTGTCAAACATGTCTGGCAAAAAAATTCTGAAAATCAAATTGAATCACAATTTCTCACTCATGAAACCATAAATTGTAGGGTGAACGAGGATTGTTGAAATTTTAATTATTTGCAAGTATGTGAATAGTGTTTGCACCAGGTACGCGACCGACGTTACTTTTACCCGGGTAGAATATTACTACCCAGGTAGCAGTTTTCTATGATTTCTTTTTGATCTTCGCAAAATAACATGGTTATTGAAACTAACAAAATGTATTTACCCACATTTCATTCTCAATTATTTGAAATGAAGTTGCTTTTGTTTGTTTCCGTAACGTGCTTTTGTTAACTTGCACTTTTCCAGAAACAATTCCCGCGATGTGTGTTTCTAACATCCGCTCCTATACCAGGTAACGAAACAGCATAGGCCTACTGTACTGTGCATAGCCTAGCCAATCCCTTTGATAAATGATCGTCAAAAGTCAGCCCATAAATAATTTGTACGCAGTGCATGTGGATCAACAACCTTCCTAAACTTATGCCCTGAAATAGCGCGAAAGACTTTTATACTGTCATTGCCATATAAACAACCACCCAAATGGATATGTGACGCGTAGACCGACTTTCGTTGTTTCTAGATTTCATACTTGACATGGCATGATTTCATGATCTAAAGAATTAGTTTTTAGTAGTACAGTTATGTCTACATAATGTATGCACATATTATAACCACAAAAATATTCTGTCTCAAACCAACTGCTAAAACTTCGTATTTTGGTAAGAGAAATTTTTTCTGAAGCAAAATTCACTCCATCGGATTTAAGATCGTACAAATTCCTTCGAAGGTGTGTTTTACGCAGTGTGCACGAAAAAATCTTCTTTCCTCTTACTTCTATCCTGCTACTAACTTGAACACTAAAATGATTATTATCTTTATATTGCCTGTAATTTTTTATTGCTATTTAAACTATTTGCAAATTTTTTATGCCCAAAGTGTCCTAAATACTGTATATGGCAAACAGAGCAAAATATTTTTTCCATATTTTCTGTATCCCCCATTTGCTGAAAAGTGGAGCGTGCCAGAGTGACGTCACTGCTCCAGTGCACACATCGAACACAAGCACACATGCAACAAAGGAACAAACGTTCTTAGGTGCACGGTCAATGTTCACTATATTATCATGCATTTTTAATGGTACTGTGATGAAATCTCAGCCAGGAAATGCATTAGAAAATTTTTTACTGTCATTATCACGAACAGACATAGAGTTGATTTTTTCATAAACATACCGAGAAAGCAACAGCACAGAAGTTGCAGTGACAAACCGTGAAATATTTTTTGGTTCTGATGCACACATTGCACACTGGCCAAAAGCCACAGAAGCTAATCCTAACGGGGCTAGGCTGTGATCAAGTTTTAAATTCCAGTCTGATTTTTAAAGTCACGATATTAGGAACCAACGGCACATTGTAGATATAGCAAAATGTGACTTATTGTTGTTGTCAAATCAATCCAATCAGAGATAAGGGGCCGATGGGTCGAATCATGAATATAGTATGTGCATACCATGCACTTATTAAGTAAAATGTTGCAAGGTTTACGATTGGGTACCAGGGTACCTGATGGGTCGGAACACGGTTCGGGTACCCGGGTATGAATTTCCTACCCGGTGCAAACACTGTATTGTGAAGGAAACTTTCCATGTTTGGAAAAATTTGGTGCTTTTCATGAATAAGCTGAATGTTTTGCTTTAAGTAACAACTATTCTTCTGCAAGAACTCACGTCTTGGGTTCATCCAGGTTTGACCCTTCCTTCTCACTACTTTCAGAAGCATTTGTATTTTCTTTTCCTTCCAGTACATCTGCTTTGGTTCTTCTCAGGAAATAGGGATGGATCAAGTTACGTAAGCTTTCAGACATCTCATTACCTAGAAGTTTCTCACTGGCAGTGGCATCCCTTTCTCTAGCCTACGAGAAGACAAAAATCTAGGGTATTTCTTATTTGAGTATTTGTAGATGCAGCTCTTACTTTCTTTTTATCTGTTAACTGCATAAGGAGGAAATATCCATCCACGAACCTGTAACATACACTTTATGCATTGATGACACGCTGAGGTCATTCCTGCGCAGATGAGAATTAGCCCTGCACATGTAGCAGACTATGTGTATATTTGACTAGTTCACAAATCAGCTGTCTGCATTTGTTGGAGTACTGGTGTTTTGCACCCAAAGGAGGGTGTACTTTTTGCTCTGTGACATCAGTTTTGAATTTTCCAGGTGTTCTACAAATCACACTCCTCAGGAAATTAAGGAGTGTGGTAGGTGTACTGTTTAATTAAACATAAATAGATTTATATGAGCTCTTAGCTTTATATAGGTGTCCAAAAATTAAACTCCTCACAGTGATCTGAGGTGAGTGATGGTGTGCAATTGTACTCGCACCCCTCAAAATTTAAGGCTTTCATTTAAGGTTTATATGAGCCAAATTACATCACATTACCCACAGTCAACAAACCATACACCTATGGAAGATTATTTGCCATAAACAGCAAACCTTCAGGTCTCATTGTGTGTTCCTTGAAAGCCTAGTGAAGAAATATCCATTCAATTGGAAGTTAAAGAAGCACATGAAACCCAGAAAAGCTTTAATGCTCCACTGTGTACAATCCCTCAAAGCTGTGCTGTTCACATATTATGACCACATTGGATTGTTTTCTTTCATATTTTAATGGTGCAATGTTTGCATCCTCATTGCAGTGTTATTTGTATTAGATATCCAGTCAGAGAGAAAAATAAAACATTTCTAAACAAATTAAGTTCGCAGAGGATTGAAAGCGACAACATTTCAATTCCACCCTCAACTGGCTAATATAACTTCAACATAATAAAATTTTTATCAAATGGAAGTGGGTTTTTTTTAATTTTTTTTGTTAAGATGGGTTTAAGGTCACATCAAGTTTTGATGTGTCAGAGGGGTACTTATTGCAAGCATTTTGCTGAAATTTGCATTGAAATTCAATGTGTGGTTCTCAAGATATGAGCAGGTAAAATTGTCACATTTTCAACAAAAGATGAACTTGAAGCAAGCATTAATGCCATCATATTCTCACATTAAATGTCAGTTTGCAACCAATTTTAACTTCAAGGTCAGCACAACTGTCTGAGAAACAAAGCATTCCTTGTCAATGTGAAAGAGGTATAACACCTCTGCTACCCTCAAGCTAACTTTGGAACACAGACCTAGTGACTTCATTTACTGATATCTTGAGAAGTACATGTCTGATTTGAAAAGGAATTTGGCCACCATGCATGGATTTGGGTTTAACTTAACATATGAAAATTAATGTTATGCAAAAACTCTCCTTTAAAAAGAATTTTATTTTAATAATCCTATCTCTCACCAATTTCTCACCGTTCCCTCCAAAATGCCTATGTAAAAATAAGTACATCTAGTATGAAGTTCCAGGATGTCATCACAAATTAAAGCAAATGACTCAATTTTTTAGTTAACCCTTTACCGTTGTTTGGGTCCTTTTGGACCCATGCGGATAGCTCGGCTGTCACACATCTTTACCGTTTCACGCGGAGCTCGAAACTGCGAGTAGCTACCTGAAAATTCGGTCACAACAACGAGAGAGACAATAGTTTAAGGTCACGGGGTCAATGGCCTACGGAAGCTGATGCGGGGCGGGCTGCGTCCGCTTTTCCGCCCGCTCCCAAGGCCCGCAAATATGCCCCGATCGGAGCACAACGGTAAAGGGTTAATCTAAAATATCTGCACCACTCGGCCGAAACGGTTACGTGCACACACGCAGAGACAGTGGCATCAGCTTTGCAGTAAACACACTCCACAGGCTTATTTTAACCCTTTACCATTGTTTGGGTCCTTTTGGACCCATGTGGATAGCTCGGCTGTCACACATCTTTACCGTTTCACGCGGAGCTCGAAACTGCAAGTAGCTACCCCAAAATTCGGCCACAACAACGAGAGAGACAATAGTTTAAGGTCACGGGGTCAATGGCCTACGGAAGCCGATGTGGGGCGGGCTGGGTCCGCTTTTCCGCCCGCTCCCGAGGCCCGCAAATATGCCCCGATCGGAGCACAACGGTAAAGGGTTAATAAATAACAGAAGTAGTAAGTAGTTGACGACCATATTAACAATGGGAATAAAAGAATTAGTTTTATTTGATAACTGAATAGAAGATGACTAGATTCACAATCTCCTCTAAACAAACCAAGGCAAACAGGTAACATCAAACTCATTCATATTGTTACAAAAATCTTTGACCTCCAGCACAAGAAATTATTTATAAACAAGTTCTGCGATTCATTGTCTCATGGAATTGTGGGACTGTGTGGGATACACAAGGAAGCTCAGCACATCGTATATAATGTTCTCATTGTTTCGTGAAGTATGTGCATACAACACTGAGCATATATCTAAATCTCTGCCAACTGGAATGAGAAAAGGGTTAGCAGACCTACTTATGGCAGATTAAAATGTAAATTTTTTATCAAAATCGCAGTTAAGGTGAAGTCTACTAAAACAAATGCACACTTATAATTTTTCTTAATGTTATGAATGGACTATACAGAAAGAATAATAGCACAAAATTTTCATGTAAACTCAAATTTTGGGACACCTGTTGTGAGGTGCTAGATTCATTGGTTAATCTCAACGATTTGGGCAGATGCACTCACAAGCCTACAGTAGCCCTCAAAATGAATTACAGAACTCCCTGATTGAAAGTATGAATACTACCACAGGTGTCAAAATGTGGCACAGTATATCTGTCTTACATTAGAAACCACATAACATCTTTCTCTTAACGAGCAAGTCAATGTATTTTTTTAATGGTGTGACCTACCCTAGTTATTGGATTCCCGTACTCCATCATAAATGTTTTAATAGTTCCCAGGATACTGCCGTGTGTCACAAAATCAAACAAGGCCCACATTTCCTGAAACAAAAAAAGAAAATTAAAATGGCAGTTGTAAAATGATTCAATAAATGAAGGGAGAACAATACATTAGATAAAATAAACAACATAAAATGGTTCAGGAAAAAGTAAAATGGACTTTTAACTTCATATACCCTCTCATATACAACAATAAAATCTTACAACCAAAGTTTGGATATTTGAAGGCATTGGAAATATTTGCAGAAATTCTGCCAGAAACACAAAAAAGGGGGGTATTTATAACTGCTAAACCCCAAGTCTAAATTGACAGTCCTAGGCTGAAATTATAAGTGGGCTCATGAAGGTGAAAGCTTGCTTCAAGGCCCCTGTAAAGTGTAATCTGAAGGGTTTTAAAGGGTATTGAAAGAAATTTTTGACTATCGCCGGCAGACTCTGAGGGGCTCCAGTGCAAGAGGAAGGCAGCCACAGAGGTGCTATGCAGGTTAAGAACACATACCTTGAGATTGTTTTGGATTGGCGTTCCAGTGAGTATAAATCTGTGTTTGGCAGGAATGGAATGTACTGCTTTTGTAGTCTTACCAGGATTCTTAATTTTGTGTCCTTCGTCCAAAATTATATAATCCTGAAAAATGAAAACACAAAATAGGGTTTAGGAAGAAAGAACGTCGTGGACCATCAAACAGCTACGAGCAAAAGAAACTGAAATAAAATTTTAATATTTATTTTTTAAAAATTTTTCAGTAGAATTGCTCAAAATCCTATCAAAGGGACAATGTAAAAATGTCCATTGGAGACAAATTGCAATTTTTATGTCATTAATGTCCTTTTTTTACTGGGATAACTAATAATTCTTTCCCTCTGTAAGTTATTTTCAAATAATAAACCACAAAATTCCTACACCTCATAGTCAGGGTTGTCACAAGACCATTTTGAGAGCCGAGTAATTTGTGGTCACCGTCCTGAGGGAGCAGTCACTATCCCATCTCCCCTTTGAAAAATTTTGGCAGATTGGAGAGTGCTTACAAAAAATGAGGAATTATGACTCAATTCTACAAGAATCTAAGAATTTTATTCAGTTAGGGTTTAAGAAATTTGTGCCGGGCAGTACTGATGAAATTGATGGCAACTACCAGGTGGAGATTTTGAGAACAAGGTAGCACCACCTGGTGTCGCCCAGCATGGTGACAACCATGCTCATAGTATGATGTAACCCTTTACCGTTGTGCTCCAATCGGGGCATATTTGAGCCTCGGGAGTGGGCGGAAAAGCGGACGTAGCATGCCCTGCATCAGCTTCCGTAGGCTATTGACCCGGTGACCTTGAACTATTGTCTCTGTCATTGTTGTGGCCGAATTTTCGGGTAGCTACTCGCAATTTCGAGCTCCGCGTGAAACAGTAAAGATGGGTGACAGCCGCGCTCTCCGTATGGGTCCAAAAGGACCCAAACAACGGTGAAGGGTTCAGCATTAGTGCTAGACTTCAGAATAAAGGGGGAAATCCCCTCTTTGAGAAAAATTATAAGAAGGATTTTCAGTTTTTAAGGAAGGAAAGACCAATATTGACAATCACTTGAATGCATAGGCCACTGACAAAAACAATCCCGGCATTTCCTTCCTAAAAATGTTAATTTTGTGAGATTTCAAACCCAAGTGAGGGTATAATGCATTTGCACACCTTAGTGTAAACACTGCCATGAATGCATCATGTAGAATAAAACTTTGTAAGCTTTACTTTCTTTTTGAAGGAACAAGTTACAAATATTGCAAAATTGAAGATTTCAAAAGAAAATACATATTACTATTATTACTATCTTATGAATGGCTTCAGGGTCACTTTTGCCAAATTCAGTAGCTGGGCTACATGAGTAATGTATGGCCAATGTGTGCACACTATCATTGAGATCACTCATCAGATTTTCTCCTGGCTTTTACTAGGTGAGAGGTGGTTCTAGTTGAGAGGTGGTACTAGTTGGGAGGTGGCACAAGTTGGGAGGTGGTACTAGTCTATGGGGTAAAATTAGGTCAGCTTGACATCAACAGGGAGGGAGAACTATCACCTTTCCAACAGCTAGTACAGTGCAGTTGGCATTAGAACAGTTTTCTCTGCAGTTTGTAGTCATAAAGTTTTCAGGTTGCTGCCTCATAAGGATAACACCTGGGTAAACCTTACACACGATTTCAGCCAATGTACTATTCCAAAATCTTGCACTCGCTTAAATATGCCACCATGACCTGAACTTGTTTTAAGTCCAACTGTAATGACATGTATACATGATTGGCTGAGTGAGTTCCATTCAGTTAGGCAATGAGCAACAGGCTAAAATGCAATTTTTTTTTCTTTTTCTCACCCAAATAAATTCTCGACCATCGGATTGAATCATCTGTTGGTAACTGGTTAGGACTAATCCATAGCTGGTGAGAAGCACACCTCCCCGCCTCTGCACCTTCATCAGGGCCCTCTCTTTTTCTCTTTTACTGCTGCCATGGAAACACTGTAAGTTTATTCCTGGTGCCCTGGAAAGAAATTAGACTCCAGTTCAGTCACTTTGTTGAAAAGTGACATATCAATCAATTACATTTACAGAAGCTTACTGTAAGCCATCAAATGAACATAAAACAATTATCATTCTTCACACAATATTACAGCAGGAAAACATAAAAATGCATAGTAACCTTTGTACACTCCCAATGGTATTCAATGATTGGGTTGACAACCTGTACTGTTATGTATCATCATGTCATCAATGGTCACTAAAACATCTTGGAATTTTTCAGGGTTCAAGTTTCTTATTTTATTTCAAAGCAAACTACGTACACACTACAATGAGTAACTGTAAGGATAGGACTCCAATTCCATTTTTGCAAGTTTTTATTAAATTCTACTCTATCTCTGGTGAGAAAGAACCAAAACTTAAGCTAACCACACACTTACACAACTTTGCACACCGCAACTCAACTCTTCCATTGGATCTCCAATAGTGGTATAATGTGCGTGAGTTGACGGCTGCAGTTGGTAGTTGCAAGACCAACTTTGAGTCCCGATGACTTCAGGGGGAATAACCAACATGTTGGCTCTTCCAGACTGAAGTCAGTGCCATTTAAAACTGGTCTTTACATTGCTAATCACAATTGAAGCGACCATCGAGTTGAGTTGCGGTGTACAAAGTCATGTAGTGTGCGTATAGCTTTAATCAACCTTTGTGAAGGTGCTATTTGTATTACCGGACTACAAAAATGAAATTTATACTAAATTTATTTGTGGTGCCACATAACAGACAGCTTTTATCATTCATGCTTTGTCCAATAAAATCTGTCTGTCAATGTGACATGAAGCAAAAAATGCAAAAGCCTTTAAATGCTACTAGGAAAAGACAACGAGAAAAAGGCAAGATTACAAGTAACCTGATACTAAGCATATGAGTACGTTTTTGAGACCAGAACTACAATGCTAATACTTTCAGCCTGGGGAATATTGAGAGGGATACTCTTCCACAATGTGGCAGAGGCATGATAAAAGGAACTGTGACCAAAATGGGTAGAATTATTATTGTCAGGAAGAGTGCCAAGCTAAAGGGAGAGGTTGGACAATCTAGTTAGTGTTCTACAAAAAAGAAGAAGAAAGAAAGAAGTGGAGAGAAAGGAAAAGAAGATAGCATAAAGGAAGAAGATCATTTTGCTTCTGATAAGTTACTGTAGTTAGATGAGGTTTTACAGCTCAGATTCATATCAATCAAGTCAGGCCTCCCACTGTCTTTTTTCCAGTTGTGGCTCACTGGCTTGTTTTCCCTACTACGCTGCTAAGCACATTGGCAAGGTCCCATTTTTAAAGTATTTGGTATTAACAAGCAAGGACTTGAACTCCAGACCCTATGACTGAAAGCATGATGCTCTAACCAAAACATGACTATGCAGTAGCTTCAGATGAGAGAGATTGACAAGTTGGACACTTTTTCTTACAAGTTTTTGACAGTTGCATTTGATGTTGCATTGCCAAGAATGTATGTCTGATAAATGCAACAAAGAGCTCTAACCAGTTCTTTTTAGCAATTCCTATCATTTTAACTGAATACCTTTATGATTTTTTTTATTTTAAAATAGCATGCAGTTTTTATGCATTTGCAAGAAGACTTTTTTTTTTTTTTTTTTTGGGGGGGGGAGGGGAGGTGATGAAAAAGTGCAGCCAATATGGGTGCAGGAGAAGAAATACATTTGCCCAAAGCAGGCACACAGATTAAAGCAAACATACAAGGGATAAAATGAGAGAGCATACCATTTCTCAAATTCTTTCTCCCAGTTGATGATTACCGCTACAGGAAGCACAATCAACACACACCTGGCCTGTTGCATGTCAAGAAGTCCAGTTAGGAATGCAACCACCTGAATTGTCTTTCCGAGTCTGAGGGGAATAACCAAAAGGAAAACAGTTCCTGCAGGGTTTGTAAACATTCAAAATAAAAACATTCCATTTCTTTCAAGAAACTTGACTGATATTTCCAGGAAATTTGTATTAAAAGCAGTCAGAACTCCTTATTTCCATCTCTTTTTCAATAACCTTATGTACCTGAGCTTTGACAAAATCTTTCTAAATCCTTCTAAAATTCCCTGAATTTTCCAACCTTTTGAAAAATTTTTTCACTTGATTTTTTGAAAGATTGTTATTTCTTACTTTTTTATCTTATTTTTGAAAAAATGCTATTTTTCCAACATTCTAGGACTTGAACTTCAATTTCCAGTTTTCCATGATTCACCAGGAAATGCCTGAACTCTGTCCAGGATCTTTGTTCCAGTATTTTCAGTATGGAGAAAGGTTCTCCTCAGAGAAAACTTTTTGCATCAGTCAGAGGCTTTCCTGTAGATCTAACAGCCGTACTATCTTTTTCTGTTTTTCAAAGTTGTTTCATGCACTGAAATTAGACTGCAAAATGTTTTGCGACTTTTGCCAAACAAAAATGGATTTTCTGAGAATTCTGCTCAAGACTTCCAACATCCTTCTGACTTATTTGTCTTATTATGTTGGCTTCTGACTTCACCACAAGATTCTAACAAAAAAAAAATGTCCATCGAGAAAATAAACCCTGAGTTAAGTTCCATCCTATAGCAGTCTTCACCTACAGTAGGACAATTCTGAATTTTCTGGGGTGTGTGGAATCAAACATTGTTGCAAAGGTGCCCTCTTCCAAAACAGAAACTAAGATACTGTATTGACATTTTTTAAAAAGGAAGATCGTTTACTCCTTCTTCTGAAAAAGGGAAAATGCCCCTTAACCCCATTGATGGAAACCTTGAATCTTAGGTTCATCAACATTCAGGGTGCAACTCTGACACCACATGGAACATGTGATTTATGAATAAAAATCAAACTTTGATGACTGGTACAAGTTTGGATATGATTTAAAAATCATTTGAACCATGCTTTTGAAATACACATGGACATGTTCCACCATACATACAGTGGCAGCCAGACTTGGGTATTGTAAATATTAAGTCAATGATAGGTGATTGTTCTATCTTCTATTGCCATAAAAAGCTTTATTTAAATTTATATTAAACCTATTATTTGCCAAAAACAGTCTGTCAATAGAACTTCCCACTTAAAAATCGTACAGATATGTATTAAAATGAAATTCCCTGACGTCTCTATCACTTCGCATAGGAAGTTTTTCTCTAAAGTACTGTAGGCTCAAACACTTTTTTTTACATTTTATACTTTCAAGAGCATCCTGGATATTGTACTACAGTATTATTGCACTGAACAACAAATTAATTAAAGGGGCTCATTGAGTTGATATCAGTTACTTAACGACTGTGCTAAAGGGGTACTACCACATGGCAATGCTTATAATTATTATACCTATTCAAGGTTCCTATCCAAGTTATGTAAAAAGTCAAAATTTTGAATTTTACAAAGTACTGACTCAGACTTGTAACAGTTTGGTGCATAGTTTGGAAAAAAGTGTCTGGTCACAAATTTTTGAAAACTGAATTGAACCATTAAGTGCTCACTCATAAAACTGTTTTGTTTATGTACAGTAAGATGTTGGGATTGTCTAAGTTAGACCATTTGTCATTGGTATGTGAAAAACCTTAAACAGCTTTAGAAAAATTTGTTGAATTTCATGAATCAACTCAATGAGCTGCATTAAGTGAATAATCATTGATATGATAGCCTTAACCTCATCTTACAACAATCTCATATATTGCCAACTTAGGGACATATCTGGCAATGCCAAAAATCCCTCTTGGAGTCTTGGACTAATAATCCTGAATTGTGATTTATTTCTTACAAAGCAATCAACAAATGTGGCAAAATAATTACCACTCGAAACACTATAAAACACTATATAACATGTGGATTGATTAAGTCCTTGACTTTTTTCTTACATACTTTCCTCTTACAAAATCATTGTTTTTCTTACATACTTACATACTCTCCTCTTACAAAATCATTGTTTCACTTCCTTCAGAGGACTTAATTCAACATCATTTAAAATATCAGGACTTTCCAGACTTGTAATATTCCTCTCTCACTTTTTAACACTGTTTCAGCACTTTCTGCATGGTAAATCAATTTCTATGACTTTTCTATGACTTTCCCAGGACTAAATTAAGAATTTCTGTGACTTCTCACATGAAATAACATAAAATCTGAGGTCAGAAAACCAATAAATTTGATATTTAGGAATACAGTTTGAAACGAGAGTGAAAAAAAGTCACATTGTGAAAATTTCTATGACCCTTCCAGGACTTCACACAATTTCCAAACTTTCCCAGGTCTTGAAAATTCATCAGGTTTTTCATTGCCATATAGGAACCCTATTTTAAGCCAGTACACTTCAAGAAGCAAATTCAGTTTAAAAAATCCTGTAACTTGGACAGGTTAATAGATCTTCAGAATACTTACCCCATGTCATCTCCTAATATACCCCCTTTACCTCGTCTATGCAATCTCCAGAACCACAGCAGACTCTCTCTCTGATAAGGATACAGATTATCATGTACCTCCTTTGCCAAATGAAATCCTTTTCCAACATGCACCAGACCACCGTCATCATCTTCACTATCTGAATTCTCTGCCAAGAAAGCCTGTCAAATACATTTAAAACCAATGTCAGATTTTATGCAAGTACACAATGAGAATATCACTTCATTGAGATTCACTTCAATTCTTAAAGTTAAATGATTATTGTGTGGTTGACACATTGCAAACTGAATGCCTGCATCTTTGGAATTTTCAAGCCTTCAAGCATTTCTACAGATACATGTACTGTACTGTACATGTGAAGGGCTCAAAATAAGATTCAAAAGTGGCATATCCAAAATGAGCAAAATAGCTATCAGTCTGTTGTTTCAACAGGACATTTTTGAGGGGCACCACCGCCATCATGAAGGACCCAAAAGCAATGGCTATTGGTGCTGTTGGTTATTTCAAGCCCTGCAAGTGGTTTATAGTAACTGCAGTCTATTAGATAGGGCTTTACAGCTCATTTTCTAACAATTGGTCAAGGTCTGGCCATCCACTGCCCTTTTTCCAGTTGTGGCTTACTGGCCTGTTTCCCCTACTCCATTGCTAATCCAGAGCACCAAGCACAATGGCAGAAGGTTACAGTATGACTGGGCCAGTAGTTGAGCTCTTAGTACACTGTTACTCACATACTAAATTTACTAGAATAAAGTTAAAACAGTTCCATTTCTCTGAGAAAATTAGCAGACATCTGCCCCACTCTTTACTGATCATCTGAAGCAGTTCCAAAATTCTTTTTTATAGGCCTACTGTACTATGTAACAATTAAATTTAGTTGTTATGCTTTAGTACTGCTTCCATTGTTACATGTACCATTTCTAACACCATGCAAACAGACAATTTTGAAAATTTGAGAGGGTTTTTTCCAGGTAGTGAATTGTACAGTTAATTTTATCTTAGAATTCAATGTTACTTTAGAACTACTGTACATTTTATATGTACAGAAGATACCACTACATTTAAGTCACATCAGAGAGCTTGACATAAATGATAGGCCTATACAGGTAGTAGCATCCATGACAATACAGTAGGCCATCAGCTAACTGTGTCTTTGAAGTTTGACTTGCTACCATAGAAAAACTGATGTGCTAAAAAACTTTGCCTTGAATGGCCTTCATTTCTGTTACATTCCCAGGTGCAAATGTGTTTTAGAATATAAAGACATGAATTATTCATGTTTACCTTCAGGAGTGGTTACAGAAATGAATTCAAGGAAAGAGACAGACATTTGCATGAGGATAATATGTACTGGACAGTATCCATGATGAAATGCTCTTACAAGATTTCTTCTGCTTCTCAAGTAATGTCCGAAACAGCAAATATAAACAGTAACAGTTTACTCTAAAGATGACAAATTTATATTACCATGGCCTTCCTGGTGGTTTATTTTGCTGACAAACTCTACCCATTTGCCACTTTGCTGTACCCATTTTTGCTTGCTTGAAGGTGTGGAATTGTAGGACTTTTGCAGCTGTACCCAGAATCTCCCCGCCATCTCCCCCTCCCCCCGCAGGAAATTAAATAGCAAAGGAAAAATTCCCCCTGCTGTGTAATAAAACTGATTGATTTCTGTTCATCTCCACACAGAGCAAAAAGCAAAGTTATTAGCTCTTACTAGGTCTATAAAAACTCTACAAAGTGACAATTGGTCTTAAAATAGACAAAGTCAAATAACACAGCTCTTATGCACCTGCCAGCATTGAGTATTCATACAGAAGAGTGAAGTAGCAGTTAAAACATGTTACTAGGTGCCCAATGTGCACCAAAGTGAATATTAGGAACACCCCCCTCCCCACTGCCTTTCATATCTCAAATCTCCCAAAAATATAAACAAAGAGGCTAATTTCCTCACAGCTTTAGTTCCTTAGTTAAACAATGAAGCATCTTCCATAATTTTATAAGGGAGACTAGCTCTTTCTAGTGCCCAGCAGTTGGCGCATTTCTACTCGAGCCACTGTGTTCCTACTGAATATTCTGAGACTCATTAACTTGCCCAGTGGACTGCTTGTGGTCACTGGGCTATTAAGAATATTCAGTTAGGAGGATACTGAGTAGCCCAGGGTTTAATTTCATTTGATACCATTTGACAGAAACCATTCAGGTTCCAAATGGTTTACACTGTGTTTTTGGACAGTTTCCATTCAAAACCATTTATTATCATTTTGCACCAGCTAGAAAACCAGTTGAGATTACCATTTGCATTTTTAAGACCAGTTGGCACCATTCATACACCATTTGAAACCATTCAAGACCATTCAAGTACAATGTGTTTTTCCAAATGGTGTAAATGGAATTTAACCTTGGGAGAGTAGAAATCTGATGACTGCATGCTGGGGACTAGAAAAAGCTATGCTCCCTAAGTTACCTCTACTTTTGCAATTCTTTTTAAAACTTTGTCAGTTTCCTGTATGGCAGCAGCTTTCTTCAATAGTTCCAGGGATTCTTTGGGTTTCCCTGCTTCAGCTGCATCTCTTGCTTTCTTCATGTACTTTATGTACATCAGGTTTTTCTCAGAAGAAATGTCTCCATTTGAATTGATATTTTCAATTGCTGATGAAAGAATATAAAACAAAAAATATAATATGGAGCAAACTTTAAACAAAGAAAATTTCGTTTACAGGGCAGAGGTAATCACTCAAAATATATTTCAACTCAAAACATACTTCAAAACAACAGCTAATCTCAAAAATTTCCCCATTACTCTTTCAAGTACAGGGCTGAAAACGTAGGGTATGTGAGGGATCTTGTCTAGTCCGGTGGACAATGATAATTCATGAATAGCACAGCAGATAATTAATTCCTGACCACGTATCCTACTGTAAGTCACTGTACTCACAGTGTAGATTGGTCATCATGGTGTGAAAGTTGATCACACTGTAACTACTGTAACAACACTGCAGTACACATACAGTATGTTGCTGCTAAAGCTACTGTATATTCCATGGATGTAACTTTCAGTGTTTGCTACAGTGATTGCCATTGCAGTGGGCAACAGAAACATTCTATAATAATGCATATACAGTAGCTAAGTTTTCCTTGATCTTATATTTCCTTTATTTGGGAAAAAATAAAGCTATATTAGGCAAAAAAAAGTTCCTAATTTCTGAAAATGAGTTGCCCGACAGGCCAACCAGGCATCAAAAAATTTTTCAAGCCCTGAAGTAGTACAGTAGCATACAGCAGCATAAGACAAAGGTAATATTGCATTTAATGGTAATGCAAGCAATAAGTATAAACTTGACAATTGTGAGAGACGATTTTGTTGCCATTCTCATTAGGAATCATTCAAGAAATGGGATAGATAGAGTAGTATATATATACTAATACAAACAGGGGTGACTTAATTATCTCTGTTTTGATTTACTGAGATTTTCACAAGTTTGAGGGATCTGGCCAGACCGTACTGTACATATGCTTACCATACTGTGTACATGTGTCCTAACACATACACGAATAATGCTAAGTCATTCCTATGTACACATAAAACTTGCAAACCACATTGTTATGCATGCATGTGAGACTTGGTGCACAGCTGGGTTAGAGTTTACTGTGTGCTACAGAACAAAGATCTCCCCCTGCTTTGACCATTGTATGTGGGTTTGTTATGCAATTTCCACATTTCAGAATAACAGTGCATTGTATGTACAGTATACCATGACTTGTACAGGCCCTGTTATAACAATCCAGAAACTGGACGTGTACATTTTGCTCAACAGTAAATATTTGGACTGCAAAATACAAAAGCAGAATGGCGCATGAATGTTGAAATTTCTATTTTAATCTGTTTTCTAGGAAGAACATTTTGATCTTAAAATTTTTTTCTAAACATTTTCATACCTTTAATTTATCTCTGTTTAAAGTACTCCTGGGCCCATCCGCCCACTTGCAAGTTACTGAATCTGTTGCCTGCATTGACAAAAAAGCTTACATGCACTAGTGCAGCTGGTGGGCATGTGTTATTTTAAACAAAGTTTGTAACCTTACCTCTGAGAGGTCCAGAGCTGGAAGTGTAATGTTCCATTGTGCTGTAAGATTGGTTCTGAAAGGAAACAAGTTCATAAATTACAGTATGTGCAGTAAGATATTGTCCCTTACAATACACTAATGTTAAAGTGTACCTCAAGTCAAAAATTTCAAAAATATATAATAAAGAGCATGAAAAGTGAATTTTAACAGTCCAACTCCCATCTTCACAGCACATTCCTGAGCTGAGATATAAAATGTTGAAGTTTATTCACTTAAAACAAATTTGTCCATTGCGCAATAATTTGCGACTCTCTTGTTATAAATACAACTCACATAACCTGCTTTGTTTCCCTTTAAAATTTCCCTTTAAAAAAAAAATGTTTTATGACCTTGAACACTTCCTGTTTGCTTGCATAGCATGTTGAACAGAGAGGGCTTAATTAATTAAATCGCCCCATTAGAGTAAAAGTGATATCAAAACTTGGCACAAGGTGAAGTAACTTTCAGAAAAACATAGAAATACCAAGATTGTAATTTGAGTAGTACAACAATGGCATTACAAATTATTGTGCAATATACCATTTTCAGCTGAGGGAATAAACTTCAAGATTTTAAACCTCAGCTCAGGAATGTCCTATAAAGATGGGAGTTGGACTGTTAGAATTATTTTTCATGTTCTTTAAAATATATTTTTAAATTTTTTTACTTGAAGTAAACTTTAAGTCCTCAGACAAGCAGTGTCAAGCACTATTTTTTGGAACATTTCACTAATTTACATCTTGAGTATGTCACACTACTGTACCTAGCCAAATGGAAATTTCCCTGTAGAATCCGGTTCTCCCATTGAATAGTTCTGCATATTACATTATGTGATGTCATTAATCTCAGACTTAGTGTATGTGATTGTAACAAGTATTGAATCCCATGAGAAGAATTTTTTTTGCATTTGATGTGAGGATTTTTGTTCCAAAGTAACATTTGTTTTACTACATCAGAAAAGGCAATGAGAACATTCTTGAATTAAGTATCATTAATGGGTGAATTTAGCGCACGCAACTTTAAAAATAAGAAATATTCTACACCTGAAGATAAAATGTCCCTTAAAGGTAAGTAAGTGACCCGCATTTCGCAGGTTTGACCCCCATTTGAACACCAAAACCTGCTGACCTACCCAGCCCTCTGAAAAAAAATGCATTTCAAATCTCCATAGTAACTTTTGTTAGAGAATTACACAAATTAGTAAATAATTCAGCTCACCGGTAACTACAAATTTAGTAAATCGTATCTCAAAGCACATTCAACTACTCACGCTGCTATACAATGCAATAGGCCTAGGTAGCCATGTTCGGAACTTGGGACCGATGATTGCTGTGGCAACATCGCTATTGGCTAACTTTGGCAGCAGGTATGGAATATATTCCTGTCACTGCGTAAATAGTGTAATAATGCTGCTTTCAATAGCAAAAATGCATCCCCTCTTTGTGGGTTAGAGGCAGGGCTTGTCTCTAAGTTTCCCATCAAATGAACATTCTGGACTGTCTTGACAGTTCTTGATGTTTTTGACTGTGTGTTCATGGCTAGAAGCCATGCCAGATACATCTACTGTACATACAAAGATGATAGTCACTTGGAGCATGGTACACAGTCGGTGACATATTGAGTTGACTTTTGAAAACTGTACCAGTGTCCCACCAAAATTGATTTCAAGGCAACAAAAATGATTGAATATTGTGCTTAGGACTAACAGTTAAGTTAGTAGGGGTTTTAATAATTGCGCATTTGCAAGTATCTGTATTTTGGCAAACCTCTCAATACAATATATTTCTAGGTTATGCTTACCTCAAATACCCAGTACCATACTGAACTTTTTTAGCGGTAACCTAGCGAAATTGTGTTGACTGATTTGCCAAAAAAGTGCCACCATTTTGTGTGTAGCCTAACGTTAGACACTAGTGTAAATTAGGGGGTTTTCACCTGCTTAAGGGGTTTTGGTTTTAAAAATTGAATCAACCAGCATCATTGAACCAACTTACCTTTGGTCAACAAATTCAATGCCTGCAATTACCATTTATGTGCGTCCCTTTGTTTCATTATTTTTATCCTGACTGGGATATGAAATGTTGACAAAAGAGGTCAAAAATTGGCTATTTTCAACCTACAGTACCCTAGGGTATTTTCAACCTCTCTATTGAAAACCATGCAAATTTATGGTTAACCCTTTGTTTGGGTCCTTTTGGACCCATGCGGAGAGCTCGGCTGTCACACATCTTTACTGTTTCACGCGGAGCTCGAAACTGCGAGTAGCTACCCGAAAATTCGGCCACAACAGCAAGAGAGACAATAGTTTAAGGTCACAGGGTCAATGGCCTACGGAAGCCGATGCGGGGGGAGCTACGTCCGCTTTTCTGCCCACTCCCGATCCGCGCAAATATGCCCCGATCGGAGCACAACGGTAAAGGGTTAATCTAAAATATCTGCACCGCTCGGCTAAAGGTTTACGTGCACACACGCAGAGACAGTGGCATCAGCTTTGCAGTAAACACACTCCACAGGCTTATTTTAACCCTTTACCTTTGTTTGGGTCCTTTTGAACCCATGCGGAGAGCTCGGCTGTCACACATCTTTACTGTTTCACGCGGAGCTCGAAACTGCGAGTAGCTACCCGAAAATTCGGCCACAACAGCGAGAGAGACAATAGTTTAAGGTCACGGGGTCAATGGCCTACGGAAGCCGATGCGGGGCGGGCTACGTCCGCTTTTCCGCCCACTCCCAATCCGCGCAAATATGCCCCGATCGGAGCACAACGGTAAAGGGTTAAATTAATTTGATGAGGGTCATAAGAGGTAATCACCCAGAAGTTGTGATAAAAGTTACCAATGAAGCTAACTCTTTTATATTTGGTAAATGACCATTAAGTATATATACCAAGTATTAAAATTGATCAATTTTTTTAATTCCAATGATTTTATGAAGGTTTAAAACTAGGTGGTCAAAATAGCTTAGACATTAAAAAGTGTTGGGTGCTTTTCAACCTCTCCTTTAAATGAAAGAAGAGACAATTTGGGGGCAAGTTCTGTTTGTGACAACATCCCACCAACTTATTTTTATCTTGGTTTATCAAATCTGACCACTTAATAATAAAATTTGTGGATGTAAAGATATGTGGAAGTAAGCCATGTGGCTTACAGACCATTATAAGAGAACATGATAGTACTGGTCAAGTCCATCTGCATTTGGCTTTTGGGTGCAGATCTTTTGTTTTAAATGATTTTTTCAGGTCAAAAGGTGGGTGATATTTAATTGCCAATATTTAGATCAAATTATTTGTTGGTAAAGTCTTCGATACTGTTGTTTTTTCAAGATAATTACAATTTGCATTAATCGCTTGTAGCTTTGTACTAAACGTTTATTCCACATGCGATCGTTTAGCGATTAATCGCTACACGTTCACAGCCCTACCTTACGTTACTAAAATTCAAAAATTTTCAAAAAGGGGAGGGGACTACCCCGTCCCCTTATACCCTTCCCCCAGGTCAGCAATCCACAAACGCACAGATCAGTCGGACCCGCGTCTAGCCTCTCAGAACTTGGGAGGTATGAGATAGAGCTGATTGCAACGTCCAAAGTCATACACGGTACAGTCAGATATACCCTGTAGGTTGAAAACCCCCTCATCTACACTTACCTTACTAAAATTTAAAAATTTTCCAGAAGTGGAGGGGACTACCCCCTGCCCTTATACCCTTCCCCCAAGGCCAGCAATCCACCAACAGACAGATAAGTCGGACCCGCATCTAGCCTCTCAGAACTTGGGAGGTATGAGATCGAGTTGAGTTGCAACGCCCAAACTAAAGGAACATGGATGAATGGAGTTTAGAAATTTGTTGGAAGCATTATTGATTGGTGCTTCATGGTTGAATGAAAAGTGCAAAATCACTTTGCCCGATTAGTTACGGATTAAAATAGTGGTCAGTGTCAATGAACACTTACTTCCCTATTGATAGTAATCCCCTATACATGTATGATGGGGTGACCGTCGAGTGCGTGGGCCCATCCAGTGCGCACCTGCATTGGCATAAAGTGTAAAATCTTGAAATGAGAGAGCTCTTAGGTGCACATAAGACGGTACACTGAGTATACACACGTGCGGACGTGTGATTATTTAAATTTTAAGTTGATATTTTTTTTGCTTTACAAGTCTAAAGCCACCTTTCATACATTTAAAAGGATTAAACTTTATTCCCCACAGCCTACAATCAAATATATTAATTCTATTCAAAGTTCTTACTTTCTTATGACTTAGGCTATTTGCACTTCCATTCAATCTAGGCTATTCAACAAACTAATTTGGTAGTTGCAATAACAACAGTTCCTCTACTTTCATAGATTTTTAAAAAGTGCCTTTCCGCCATAGGTTTCGCACCATTCCGCCATGGTTGAAAGGTGCAAAACCTGTGGCGGAATGTACCGATGGCGGAATGACACTGTATTCGCTAGGGCCTAGCCTAAGCCTAGGCCTATCAGGCCTATATAGCCTAAGTTGGTGGCCTAACGTTACTCGTTAGGCTTGCGCCTTGCCTAATCACAAAAACTTTCGAATTTCACCAATTTTTAGCTTTCGAAGCTGAACAATCGTTGAGAATATTTACAATCATTAAACCTACAATTTATTTCGGATAGGAAGAACCCAGCTTATACCAAATTATTAATGCCGAAACCCTTTCCTGAGAATGGGCCGGACGCTGGCTGGCTGGATTGTCGTAGTCGGTTTTTAAAAACTACCGCTTAGCTAACCAATTTTGATGTAAGAAGATTTGTCAACACATTGCGGAATGTACGGTGGCCCGTCAGGGACCTGCAAAGTACATATTTCGACCATGTCTTATTCGTTACGAATTGCAGAACAGATGGTCTTAACAAATTTTCTTATTTGTTATATCCAGTGGCGTAACCCGCATTGGGGTGGCCAATTCCCCCTCCCCCTCCCCTCCCCGGCGGGGGGTTTTCGAAACAGTCAGGGGGCACCGTGGGGGCACCACAATTTTGCATGGGGCTTTACTAGACCGACGCTACTCATGGCGCCGGAGGTGCCCCGGGCGGGAAGCGCGAGCCGCGAGGCTCATCATCAGATGGGAACGATCTAGAGCAGGCTTCCTCAAATAGCGGCGCGCGGGCCACTTGTGCGACGTGGTTTGCAGTGGCGCAAAAATTTACTGGGAGTGGCGCAAAGAATTACTGGGAGAATATTGAAAAATTTAACTTTTCATAACTTATTTGACGAGAATTGTTGTCTCAGAACTAGGTACTGTAAATAGATCTAATACTTCCCACAGGCTGACATCACATACATACCGACAAGGATATAAAAACTCCGTATTTGTTCTCACATGAAAGTAAAATCAGCGTCACCGTTACTGGTGAACCGGCAAAAACTGTAAAGTTGTGAAAAATTATGGCCGGGAAAATTGAACAAATTTTGCACCATTTTGCATGTAAGCCCCTTCTGAAAACGCAAAAATTCTCTCATAAGGTTGTTAATTAGTCGAATAGCCTGCCTGACTGGGTTGTTAATTCCACATTAGTGTAAATATATTAGTTTTTTAATGACTGTGGTAGAATCTTATCTTTCTGGGCTCGTTAGGTGTTGGTAGTTTGCTTTTTTTTTGGGGGGGGGGGGGGGGGGGGGGTTGGATTACAGGGCTTCTTATGTGGCCTTTACAGCACTTCTCTGCCCTTTAATCTGTTATGTTATGTTATGTTATGTTATGTTATGTTATGTTATGTTATGTTATGTTATGTTATGTTATGTTATGTTATGTTATGTTATGTTATGTTATATTATGTTATGTTATGTTATGTTATGTTATGTTATGTTATGTTATGTTATGTTATGTTATGTTATGTTATGTTATGTTATGTTATGTTATGTTATGTTATGTTATGTTATGTTATGTTATGTTATGTTATGTTATGTTATGTTATGTTATGTTATGTTATGTTATGTTATGTTATGTTATGTTATGTTATGTTATGTTATGTTATGTTATGTTATGTTATGTTATGTTATGTTGTTTGAAAATTTGGTAACACTTGAATGTATATTATGTATTGTGAAATGTTCTTAACATCAAAAAAAAGGGGGTTGGTTAGGACTACTGTACCTGTTGTACGTAATTGATCATAAATAAATTCATATTATATAAAGCCTATGCGTCAAATTGTTCTTGTCTCTATGATTTTCTGTATAAATAAGAGAATAGAAATCTTGTCAAAAGTTACGTAAATTATCCAACCTTAGTGCTATATTTTCCCTATTCAGTGCACGTAATCATCCAACAACAATAGACTCATCTCGATTCTCGCCGTCTCTAAACAGAGACCAATTACAGGAGCGGATCTAGGATTTTTTGTTGGGGCGCGCTGACGGTCGATCATCTGCCCGAACGAATATCTAAGCGGAGCTCCACCATCTGTTGGCGCGGAGCGTACAGAAAATTTTGAAAAATCGCGACCCCTCAGATAGCCGGAAATGGCATTTCCAGGCTTGTCAGTAGAACCTAAGCAGTCGTTACTTTGAGCTTTTGTTTGCCACAAAAAAAATGTTCCCTTCAATTAAAAGTGAGAAAATTGCAAAAACGTGCTTCATGAACTAAACCAAAATTTACTTGATCTTGATATAAGCTAAGATCATTCTTTAAACACTTTTGATGAAATATCTTTCCAAAAATATATCGCTTTGCTATAGGTCCGGAAAAAGTGGTCTAAAGATAATGGGGGCCTCACATAGAGAGGAGAATCTTTCCTTTCTAGTTCTGAATAAAAATTCGCTGAAACCTATAATTCTTTGAACGTAAAATAACTGAAAGAATTTAATTTTGGGGTCTCCAACTTGCAGCTTCAAAGACGATGGTGAAAATATCTGACCAAGAATACGGTGCACTGCTGTAAGATTCATATTTGAGATCGCAATAGCTTTTAAAGTCTTTTACTTGATGAAATATGCCACTTTATTGTCATGTGCATGAGAGATAAACATTGTTAAATACTTTGCGTTATCATTGATTTCATTAGTGGCATGTAGATTCAGTCTCCACTCCCTCGGGATAGCAGAATTTTTCCATAATACAATGTAACAGGAAAAACACTATTAAAATTACGTTTATGGCAGAAATCATTCTAATTAAGCACTCAGTCGTCTCTCTCATTAAAAATTACTTTGTAAGTTTTAGTGACCATGAGAGCTCCGTCTGGCATAGATAAGTTTATTGTCAATTTTAATAAGAATTATTCAAAATATATTGATTAGCATACACATCCGGAGGGCGTAAAATAAGATCAAGTGTAACAGTGACACCACTGTTCGGGTGCAGGCAACCCTAACCACTTTGACCCGTAAAATTATTTTACTTGAAAACGCATGCAAGGTATGAGGTGTACATAAACAAAAGAAAATCGTTTACGGGCTCAGAAATGCCATTTCCGGTGGCTTGGGATGTGTTCCTAGGCAAAAACGGAACCTACTGCCGTTCAAGTTGTGCTTGGTGCTCAAAATAAGCAATGGAGTAGAGAAAACAAGCCAGAAAACAACAACTGGAAAAAATGCCGTGGCCGGCTCGACTTGAACCAATTGGTTGAAAACTGGTCCGTAAAACTCCATCTAATCTAATCCAGGCAAAAAAATTCCTACGTGTTTTGCGCCAAATTATAGTGGCACTCCGCTAAGTTGGCTTTCCATCAAAATGTTATGTTGGTGTAGGTGCCTACAAGCTTTGCCCTTCTTTCGTAATTCGTGGAACTGATTAGATTGTAAATTATTAAAAAAAATTATAATTATTAAATTGCTTGTGTCCTTGGCCTATGATGGTAAATCAGACCAAGTGTATCCAACTCATGCACAACTGAGAAACTGGATTTAGCGAGCAGGATGGATCGAGGATTTCTTGCTGGATGAGGGGAAATTGACACAATAGGCTTCAATGCCTATGAGGATCATTTAAATGAGTCTTAACTCTTTGGCCGGGTACTCTTTGGAACACGTAGGAAATTTTTTGTCTGAATTAGATTCTTTTTGACAAATACTTAAAAATCTGGAGTTTATTTGCGGAAAAAAAATTGAAAGAAATTTGGCTTTCGTCATATTTTGGGTGTTCATTGAAGAATCTTTCCTTCAAATGGGAAAAGTCAAAAACGTTATATAGATGGCGGCTGAAATTCTTTTGGAGTTACGCATTTAATCGTACTAGGCCTACGTACTACGGCTTCAAGACGAGACTAGAATCAGTGCCCGGAGGTTTTTCGCTTTTTGCAACGAAGATTTGAAAATTACGAGCTTATTATATTGGAGAAATTTTGGAATTTCATGAAAGAAAATTTGGATTTTTGGTAAGATTAAAATGATTTTTTTATTAGGTAACACGCCTTTTAAGAGCAAAATTAGGTGTGCCTGGTGATTAACAGAGTTGATTTTGGTTATTTATTGTACGGAGTATCCATCAAAATTGGAAAATTTTGCCACTTTTAACAATCTGAGGCTTATATTGGAGGAAAATTGTAATTTTATGACAGTTTTGGGAGGTTTTTTGGAAGAATCTGACCTATTTACAAGAAAAATCAAGTAGGGGTGATCTGCAGTTTTGTTGGGGTTACTGAAAATCACCATGCAGATTCAGGCCCTAGGACCATATTGGAAAATTCTTCCGAGGGAAAAAGTTTGGCTTCGATTATAATTGGAGTTTTGTTTTTTATATATTGTCACAGGCGTACGAGTGCGTTTCAGTTTGGGAGGGGGAAGAATTGCTTTTTTTCCGAAAAATATAATCCTGACCGAAAAACTAAGTCCGGAGAGGTCGCCCCGGGCACAGAAATTTTTGAAAAATTGAGAACCCCCAGACAACAGGATGGCATTTCCCGCGCTCGTAACTAGAATTAAAGCAGTCATTACCTTGAGCTTTTAAAATTTTCACTTCATAATACTGCCCCAAAAAGAAGAATAATTTTCAAGCATTCATTGTTCTGTTAAGGAAGCTGTTCGACCAAAACACTATCTATGCGAAGCGCCACCATCAGTTGGCGCGGAGCGTATAGGACATTGTTTAGAAAAAGCTAATCCCTCAGACAGCCGGAATGGCAATTTCCCAGACTTGTAACTTAATCAAGCAGTCGTTATTTTGAGCTTTCCTTTGAAATGAAAGTTTCATCTCAATAGAAAAAAACAACTTGTTAAATGATCCCAAATGTACCATATAAAAGGTACTGCTACAGTTAGAGGTAATGGTCTTGTCTCTTTTCGAGGGAAAACTATGCAACGAATTGGAAACATGTTTTTAACTAAGACTCTTCTATGTATTAAACTGCAAGGTCCACTAAATAACATAACAGATTGAAGGGCAAAGGAGTTTCAAGGCCCCATAAGATGCCCTGAAGTCCAAGCCCTAATCAAAAGTCGAACCACCAAAGCTTGACAACAGCCCCAAATCAGATTCTACCACAGCCATGGAAAAACTTGTCAATGTTAACCTTAAAGCAGTGAACTGACGGGGAGTTAACTAACCAGTCTGGTAGACAATTCCACTCGTTGACAACTCTGTGGGAGAAACTAAACTTCCTAATGTCAAGCCTTGCAAAAGGCTTTTCCAGCTTTTTACAATGCCCACCCACCCGAGAATTACTTTGAACCCTTAAATGACTACAAGTCAGAAGGGGATTCCTTTCACAAAGGAACTTGTAAACCTGGAGCATGTCTCCCGTGATCCTTCTCAGCTCCAAAGTGGTAAGCCCAAGATGTTTAAGCCTAGCATGATAAGGTCAATTTCTCACCTCAGGTATAAGACGAGTGGCTCTCCTCTGAACTTGCTCTAAGAGAAACTTGTCCTTTTCATAGAAGGGGCTCCAAGCCTGAGCTGCATAGTCAAGATGGGGTCTTACCAACTGCTTATACAAATTAAGTACAATATCCTTACTAAATTTGATGAAATTCCTCTTGATCCAAGCACTCTGTTAGCCTTTGCAGCAGTGGCTGCACACTGCCTTGATAACTTCAAATCCCCAGTAATTACAACACCCAGATCTTTCTCAAAGGTGACATTACTTAAAACACTACCATTCATGTTATAATCACGGCTAAAACTTTTGGGACCAAAATGTAGGACCTTACACTTATCTGCATTAAAAGACATTTGCCAGGTCTGAGACCAAGAAAATAACCTATCCAGATCTTTCTGCAGCAGTAAGGCATCATCCAAAATGCTTATTTTCCTATAAAGCTTAGCATCATCTGCAAACTTACTTATACGAGATACGAGATTGTAAGAGAACTATCAATATCATTGATGAAAATTAAGAAAAGAAGTGGGCCAAGGACAGAACCCTGTGGTACTCCACTTGTGACTTCTTTCCAAGAGGAGAAGTTACCATTGACAGCAACTCTCTGAGATCTACCATGAAGCCACGAATTTATCCAATCAGCACAATTGCCCTGAACCCCTAACCTATGCAGTTTAACCATTAGCCTACCTAATGGAACTTTGTGCACAAGCCTTTGAAAAGTCAAGGTAAATGACATCAACGCCATACCCAGAATCAAGAGATGAAGAGACATCTTCAAGAAAGCTCAGTAAGTTAGTAACACAGGATCTGCTTGGCAGGAAACCATGTTGTGACAGATTAAGTAACTCATTATCTAAAAGATACTTAAGTAAACTATCCTTAATTAAAGATTCCATAACTTTGCACACAACACTGGTTAAACTGACAGGCCGGGCCTGTAATTGCAAGGAATACTTCTATCCCCCTTCTTAAAAATTGGAGTAACATTTGCTATACCCGCCAGTTAGTAGGAACAAAACTCGAATCCAGACACTTCTGAAAAATGATGGAAAGAGGAACTGACAAAATCTCAGAGCATTCACGTAAAATGGCTGGGTGGACCCCATTTGGCCCAGGGGCCTTACTAGCTTTCAAACTCTTTAACTTTTTACAAGCTTGTTCCTCCCAGAAAATGACATAACTGATTGAAGAAGAGACATCAGAACCCCTACAATTCCCCAACAAAGATGATTCCTCAGTAAAAACAGATACAAAATAGTCATTTAACAAGTTAGCCATATCCTGATGGTCACTAACCAAAGTATTATCATCACCTTTGAGAGGCCCCACACCCTCCTTAAGTTTCTGCTTAGACCTCACATAGGCATGAAAAGTTTTGGGGTTTATCTTAACCTCCATGGCCAACTGCTTTTCAAACCTAGTTTTAGTTCCATTCACCAAGAGTTCCTGCCTCTTGTAAGCAGCTAAGTTACCTGGGCTTTTACTGGCCCTATAGCGACGCCAACACTTAACGTTTCTTCCTAGTTGCTCTAAGAACTTCTCTAGAAATCCAAATAGGCCTATTTTTAACCACAGCTTTCTTAAGTGGAATACACAACAAAATAGATGATTTTTTACGTGAATGCTCGTACTCCAGACTATAAATGGTTTTACTTCCAACGTATTTGAAAATATGTCACGTTACGAGGTGCCTTCAGTCTCTACTGTTTATCACTATGTGTAGCTGAAAACGGTCTGGCCGATATTCATTACCGTTGCGAGAAATCGGCTGTCCAGGCAGGACAGATGGCAGACAATTGGGTGTTGCATGTACATGAACAACCTCTCGTTGGTTTTTGTAAGGAAAATTCGGAATTGTGGGTTTCCTTGAAGAATACGGTCTTCTAGTAAGCAAAATCAAGAAATCGTCCGAGTGACTGAAGTTTATCAGGCCCACATCTTTTATCGTGGGTCTGCATATATAGATGAAGGCTCCCCGACGAAACTGGATTTTCTCAACAACTAGGTAGCCCATCCCCGACGGGGGCATTCCCTTGCACGCACGGATTGAAAATGGGATGAGAGATAGCACAGCTAGTAGAATTGATTAAAACCGCTTCAGACATGCTTTAAAATAGCGTTACAAAAGAAAAAATAGTTCATAACGAAAAAAATCATGATCATCCATCCAGAAACTGCAGTCCTTTACGTTTTTCATTTCAGGCCTCCCCGAAAAATTGCCATCCTTCCCCGACGGGGGAGCAGATAGGACAAGTACGGAATGAGGTGTAACAGAGCTAAGAAAAAGTGATTTGAAATCGATTCCGAATTGTATTAAAATAGTATTAAAAAACAAAAAAAAATATTTTGTAGATCGCCTATCCAGAAAATCCAGTCTTTGTAGGATTTTTCATTATTTTTTTTATTTTTAAGGTCTCCCCGACGGCATCGCCGAACTTCCCCGACGGGGGGGGGGGGGGGGCAGTGTTCCCAGACGGAGGGTGGGGGGCATGCTGGCGCCACCCCTGGTAGTGGTGGTGCACCAGATGCAGCAATCAGCGATGTTTATTGGAATCAGACCTCAAGTTCATAGCCACACATGGAAAGATTTGTTTGTTAAGAAGCTTGTGGACCCTACGTATCGAATGCACTCAATTGTTCTGTCATTTAGAAAGGGGGTTTAGGCATTGAATGGTCCTAGTCTAGGTTCGTTTTCGTTATACTTCGCAAGAGAAATTAATGAGTTCGTCTCAGAGTGCTAACAGCGTAAATTGGAGCTTTCTTGAAGTGCAGTGTCGATCGGTTGTTTTGGTTTCTTCACTTTGTGTTTTCTTTAGAGAGTTTACGACACCTTTATCCGTTTCGCTTCTTCCTAACCACTCTTCTCGGCTTCCGTAGTACGTGGTGCAATCGTACCGACTGAACAAGCCTTCTAGTTTCGAATACGTTTATGGGTGACGAGCCGCCCGTTTCCATTTTGAGACGTTGAAGTTACGTTTAAGTAGCTTAAACCGAAAGATTAAGTCACTAAGAAATGTAAGGGTACTGATTCTAAACCAGAGGCCGTCGCCAAAATACTGAAGATATACAAGGGACGAGAACGATAGAACATTCCTTTCGAAGGTGTATTACTAGGCCTATTACTTTTTGTACACACTTGCTGGAGGTAACGCTGTAATCCCATAAATACCAGTTCTACGAAATGTGTTGAAAAGGAGCTCTGTACTGTATCATGCATGAACGTCAAAGTTTTAGTGAGTTAGGCCTAGTCATTCAATACTGTTGTCGAAACTCATTGAAAAAACGACTCAGTGAAGGGTTTATGTTTTTGAAATCGTCCAGAAAATTGTGATTTTCTGGGAGAAGAAGAAAAAGAAGATATTTTATGGAAAAAACTGTGGAACATGTGTAGCTAGGAGAAATCCCAGAAAAAAAAAAAACCCAGTAGCCTAGCCTAAACCAGCCTGGGGTAGAAACTAAGCTTACCAGTCGAAAAGACCTCAGACCAAATGAAAATGTCCCCGTACCAAAACGTCCCTGCGGTTGGGCAAAATGCCCCGGGTCAAAGCATCCCTCCCACAAAATATCCCCGTTGTACGTATATTATAAAATGAACTGAGTTGTTTAGTTTACTGTAGTTGAAATGATTCAAGTTGTTTGTAAATTCAGTTAAAACTTAAATGTATATCTTGTATTGTGAAATGTTCATTATATTGAAAACAAAGGTTGCTTAGCCTACTGTACCTACAGTAGGCCTAGCCTACCTGTGCATGTACGTATTGATCTATGAACTATATGTATGAAATCATTTTTTCTCTATTTTCTCAATAAATGAGAGAATAGAAATCTTGTCAAAAGGTATGTCAATCATCCAACCTTTGCTATATTTTCCCTATACAGTACATGTAATCATCCAATAACATCACCATTCTCCATTTCTAAACACAGATTAATTACAATATTATTCATCTAAGCAGTCCTCACAATTGAATAGACTAAATTCATCCTTCCACTTAAATTCCTTGTCCTAATTCTTTCATGTTTCAGCAGTACTTGCAATTTTCAATTGGACATTTGAATTCTTTATGGGGGGATGTTTTGGTTTATCGTATATAATATCACAAGGACATTTTGGTAAAAAGCAGGGACGTTCTGGTACAGTAGCAAAAAAGTTGAGACCTTACGGTCTGGGGTTGTTTCAACTGGATACTGGAAACTTACAGGTCAGGAAACTAACGGTAACTGGGCCCTGGTTACTGTTAGTTCCAGACCTGTTGGTTTCCTCCCCTGTGGAACGTTAGTTTCCTCCCCCGAAAATGTTAGTTTCCTCCCCCAGGCTACTCTTTTTCAATGGGAAATGATGTGATACACCTTTGAAAATATTTTTTGGGGGGAACAACATCTTTAGTTTGACTTTTTTGTTCATATTTTGTAGAAAGTTTGTCAATTTACAATTTTTTAGTTAGGCCTAGTGGTCTAACATTTAATGTGGCCAATCCTGTATCGATAACAATAGACAAAGGCTTCAGGCCCTAAATTTGTCATTTGAGGCATACACATATCACAATTTCACAAGTTCTTAAGACTTTACACTTAGTAAGCCTACTGTAGCATGTCTGTTAAATTGCAATTAAAACAGCACCTTTCTTTGCTTTCAACAAAAACAGCAAAATTTTCCTCATTTGATATTTAATTTCTTTCAACTACTGATGCCTACAAAGGTACAAGTACTGTAAATAACATAGTAAGTTATCATTGGTTGATCACTATCATGAGTCGGTCTTTGCCTTCTTAACTCCAGTGCAGCATGTAAGTGCGATGTGATTGCAATGTTAGAATAACCTGTGATGTATTTTCTTCAAACAGCATTGCAGAACCAATGATTTGCTTTCATATTTTTGATGTTTAAAGCAAAAATATTTGTCATGGCCAGATTTTCCAAGTGCTGGCAAAAGTATGAACCAGAAATTTGCAAACATTACTAAAAATGATGGTGAGAATGTCTTTTATGGAGAACTTTCTTGACAAGAATTCTGATAGAAAAGAGATTGTTCTGTATCATAATTTGAAAAAACATACCTTAAATGTGGTAATTTATGGGATTTTATTTGTTTGTTTTATGAAGTGATTGATTCAAGATTACTTCATAAGCATTGCTACTTGAACTGCTGCCTTCATTTCAAGATGCATTTTCTACAGATCTCTCAGTTCAAGTAGCATTAAAAATGTAGCACAAGGAGGAAGACATATTACAAAATAAAACTACCAAGTTTCATTGATTTTTATAGATGTTTTCATACTTTTATGGTTACAAAGTTTGTTAAGTGATCACTCATGATAAGCTCAGTATACAGATGTTTCCTAGATACGTACTGTTACTACACATAGAAGCCAGTACCTGAAATAAACTGTGGATCAGAGTTTGCTGTAATGGTGGGATTTTAGAAATCAAGCTAATTTCTTCTGAATCCTGTCCAACAGAAAATAAAATGCTTGAAATTCCTGCACACTCCATGCGGGATTGTATTACAAATACTTTAGGGTCCACACACTTTTTTATAACAAACAAATCTTTCCATGTGTGGCTATGAACTTGAGATCTGATTCCAATAAACACCGCTGAAACTGCTGCATCTGGTGATAAATATCACAATTTTCCACTTATTTCTATTCAATGTAGAACGTGGACAGTTACTTGTAGTAAATTCCACATTTGAAGAGAAAAATTGTCGTCACATGACTCTCATCACCCAATCATGAAACAGGGCAGCCTACTACACAACTTCAAGTTGGGGTGACTGCTCTACCTACTGTATGTCATTGTCCATGGTGCTCCACCAATGCATTGGAGTATTACAGTGACCCACAACTGGAAAGACAAAGATGTGAATACCACTAGAAGAGGTTTGAGTAGTTGAATGTAAAACACTAACAAACCACACCTAACCAACACTTTTTCTTTCTTTTGAAACAGCAATGGCAGTAGCAAGGGTAGGTGAGAAGGCCCTGGCAGCGTTGGAAGAAAATAAAGAAGTGGCTGTTCCACCAAAAAAGAAGAGAACCAAAAAAGTTCTTGATGAAGAGAAATATGCAGAGGTCAGTTTAGAATGATTTATCATCAATGCATCATCCTTACCCTGTTAGACCTATTGCTAAACCTGAAATCGGTTGTAATTTATTACAATTTTGCAATCATTTCTAGTGGCCGATCAATTTCTCATCGTTAAGGTGTGTCGTTGGTCATGAGTTTAAGTTATGACTGTGTAGATGCAGAGGGGCATCTGGTAGACCAACATATGGGACTGATTTGAAGGAAGGCAAACTACAGTATGGGTAGTTGTGCGTTTCAAGTTTTTGATGCATGCCGGCTAAAGCCTACAGCAGGTTTGCTTCATCAGGAGAAAATGCTCCTCCAAATTAGAAAACTATTCTTTTGAAAGGGGGCTGAGTTGGTGCTGTATTTGATGCATTTTGTAGTATATTTAAACATGAATGACAACTAGTAGGGGGCGCCTATTTTCACCCTGGACTTGTCCACAACTGAACTACTGTACAGTATGGCAATCAAGCAGAATGTTCCCAAGTCATTTCCCCGACCAGCTGATTTCTCCTAACTACCTAAGAGGTACTTCCTCATCACCCCCTATTTACCTATGTAATTTCCTAACTTGCTTGCAAGTCCATCTGAGACAAGCCCTTCTAGTGCTGGGAAAGTGCCCTCTCTCCTCTAGAGGGTGGCCTTTTATATCTTGCCTGGATTCAAATAGAACAGGTTTTTTCTCCATTCTGGCTTAAGATGATTCCGTGTAGTCTACCCAGCAATCCTCTCAACATCTTCATCCTGGGGCTTCCTAGAAGTTGCTAGAGGACACATGACCCCTTCCGACTCCTGATGCAGTGATACTTGGTTTGATGTTCTGAGGAACAAGTCATGCTTTATCCCAGTCAACATCCCGACATAATGCAACTGTAGCACCAGTAAGGACTATTTATTGTTTTGTGTTCAAACACTGATAAACATTATTCCCCTACAGTGTGCCTTGTTTCCTGTTGTCTGCTTTGCTCTCTCAATATTGTAATTTGTTGACATTGTTTACCACTCAAGGTCAAAAGGTACAGTAATATTAGTGATCATTTTCATCCATCGAAGAAGTTATGTTTTACATCACATAACTATGGCTTTAGTTGTAATTTCAAGTTAGCAAGCAACTTATTGATGATCACTGGAATTGATGTAAGTGAAATCGGCCCCTGGTTTTCAGTGCCAGCTCACATCATTGTTTTTTCAAATCGCCATTCTTTTCAGTTTGTACTCTAATTGAAATTGGTTTGTTGAATATTATTCAAAGAATATTGTTCAAATTTTGCAAAATTTTTTCTTTATATCAAAGGATCTTGAGAAAATCATCCAAAGGGACTTTTTCCCAGATTTACCAAAGCTTAAGGCTCAAAAGGAATACTTAGAGGCAAAACAGAAAAATGATTTGGTGAAAATGAGAGAAATAGCCCTTAAGTTTGCTGCCGCTGAACATCCCAACACTGCCACACCAGGACAAGGTATGCAAAAAATAATGTTTTATATTCATCAGGGTCCTACTGCAAGTAAATATGGTGGACAGGGTCAGCCTGGGCACCCCACACTCTTTATTTGTACCCAGCAAACATGGTCAAATGTACTATTCAGACTGGCACAACAGATTTTCTGCAAATTTTTGCTGGAAATGAACTGGTTTTGATTGTACATTATTCTAAAGCACAGTTGATATATAATTTTGCATTATGACAAAATGGAAAACAAGTGAATGAAAGAAAATATAATTTACTTAATAAGATAGATGAGGGTTTATGACTCAATATCTAACCAATTGGTTTAAGTTGAGCCAACCACAGCTTTTTTGGTTTCGATGAAAAGAGAAACCTATGCATTCATGATGGCGTGTGTGTGTATGTATGTGTGTATGTGCGTGTGTGTGTGTGTGTGAGTGTGTGTGTATGTGTGTGTGTTTGTGACACTTTGCTTGTTTACACGATATCTTGAGAAGGGAAGATCTGACAGTTTTCAAACTTGGTACACAGATACCCCTTACTGAGAGGAAGAACCCTATTTATTTTGGTTGAGGTCAAAGGTCATCTGGGGTCACAGGGGGTCAAAAACCGAAATCTTTGTTTACACAATATCTCAAGATAGAAAATTTGGATTAATTTCAAACTTGATATGTAGATGCGTTATGATGTAAGGAAGAACCCTATTGATTTTAGTGGAGGTCAAAGGTCATTTGGGGTCACGTGGGGTCAAACCCCGAAATCCTTGTTTACACGATATCTTATGGTAGGAAACTTGGATTAATTTCAAACTTGATATGTTGATGCGTTATGATGTAAGGAAGAATCCTATTGATTTTGATGGAAGTCAAAGGTCATCTGGGGTCACATGGGGTCAAACCCCGAAATCCTTGTTTTCACGATATCTCATAGTCGGAAACTTTGATTCATTTCAAACTTGATATGTTGATGCGTTAAGATGAAAGAAAGAACTGGATATATTTTCATGGAGGTCAAAGGTCATTTGGGGTCACATGGGGTCAAACCCTGAAATCCTTGTTTACACTATATCTCAAGGTAGGAAGCTTTGATTCATTTCAAACTTCATATGTTGATGCGTTATGATGTGAGGAAGAACCCAATTTATTTTGGTGAAGGTCAAAGGTCATTTGGGGTCATGCAGGGTCAAACCCAGAAATCCTTGTATACATGATGCATCATGGTAGGAAAGTTGGATTCATTTCAATCTTGATAGGTTGATGCGTTATGATGTAAGAAAGAACCCTATTGATTTTAGTGGAGGTCAAAGGTCATTTGGGGTCACGTGGGGTCAAACCCCGAAATCCTTGTTTACACGATATCTTATGGTAGGAAACTTGGATTAATTTCAAACTTGATATGTTGATGCGTTATGATGTAAGGAAGAACCCTATTGATTTTGGTGGAGGTCAAAGGTCATTTGGGGTCACATGGTGTCCAAACCCTGAAATCCTTGTTTACATGATACATCATTGTAGGAAAGTTGGATTCATTTCAGACTTGATATGTTGATGTATTATGATGGTAGAGGTCAAAGTTCATTTGGGGTCATAGGGGGTCAAACTCAGAATACTTGTTTACACTATATCTCAAGGTAGGAAACTTGGATTCATTTCAGACTTGATATGTTGATGCGTTATGATGTAAGCAGCTTGTTTGCGGAATATCTTAAGGCACAGTATGAAATTTGTAGAAATGTTCTGGTTAAAAGAAAAACCAGTTACTAACAGGTGGAGTCAAAGGTCACTTTGGGTCACCAGTTGTTACAAGAAATGTAGCATTTCATTGAAAAGAGCATGTTTGTATCATCGAAACCTCAATGCATTTTTGCATTCTGGTTTCCAGATGTGGCTCACTGGCTTGTTTTCCCAACTCCATTGCTTATGGTGAACACCAAGCACAATGAAAGAAGGTTCCATAATTAACCACCTTCTAAAATTTGAAGGAAATTAGTCATACTTTATTGCAGAAGGAAACACCATTTTGACTCAATACCCCTTGAAGATATAAAAATTTTCCAAAAGGGAGAGAACACCCCTTCTTAAACTGCTCCCATAGGATTGCATATTGTAAACCAAGTGACTAAACATGTTCTACCTAGATCCTTAGTATTCATCTTTGATCAATAAAATCTGATAAAAAACCAGAAAGGAACTAAAAACCAGACATGAGATGAACCAGGCAGTAGCATAGATTTCATTTATTAAGGGGGAATTTTCATATGTGAAAGAGGAACTAACTCCTCACAGTGTGGAAAAACTTCCATTCAAATTGAACATGTACCTTTCAGTATTTCTTTAGATATCAGTAAACGAAGTCACTAGATTTGTGTTCCAAAGTGAGCTTCAGGGCAGCAGAGGTTGTCTCTTCCTCACATTGACAAGGAATAGCCTACTTTGTTTCCCTTTGCTTTTTAGACTGTCAGTGGTGTAGCCAGGATGGGATTTTTGGGGGGGCCTGGTACCTCTGAGGGTCAGGCAGGCAAGACTATCTAAGCGGAGTGCCACCATCTGTTGGCGCGGAGTGTACAAGAAAATTTTGGGCTTTAAAACCCCTCCAGATGGACGGAAACGGCACTTCCCATGTGTTTTAAGCTTGGATGTACCCAGCCTTGAAATACGAATCTCATGTCTGCGACTTCTCAAGTAATGAGAAAAAAAAATTAATCTATGAAAAATGGTAATACATACACTTTTTAAGGACCCCAAAACTGGGCATTTGTAATCTGTGGGGGGGGGGGGATGAGACCAAAAGGAACTGGTATCAACCTTTCCCTTGGAAAAATTGTAAACTTCAGAAGGACGTAGATCACAAATGCAGCAATATTTGTATCTAAGCAGAGCGCCACCATCGGTTGGCATGGAGCGTACAAGAAAATTTTGGGCTTTAAAACCCCTCCAGATGACCGGAAACAGCACTTCCCACGTGATTTAAACTGGATGTACCCAGCAGCAAATGTGGCAATATTTGAATGGATTTCAGCGTACCTAAGGCAGTACCTTACCCTTTAACAGGAAAACCAAAAGTAGTTGTTCCCCCTCTAAGAAACTTTCTTTGGGTTAGATTTCCTAGATGCAAAATGGTGCTATGTTTGGCAAAACTTTGAACTGATTATAGGCCTAAGTTTTAGGATTTTCCCTTTTTGGGGAGCATGAAAAATATCAAAATATTTTTAGTTTTTGTAGAGATTTTACGAGAGACATACATACTACCAAAGAAACAATGTGCAAAATGGTGCAGTATTTGTTCATCGGTACATTACATAGTCAAAATTAAAATACTACAAATAAATCTCTCAAAATAATTGAACCGCAAAGTAGAAGTATGGATCATGTGGGAAACATATAAAATCCAGACCTTGTGGACATTTTACAAATCCCCCGGATGCCAGTGCCAACTAGTAAAAAGAGAACTTGTCGAAAAAAATCGTCCTACAGTGGCACTTGGCATGGGTAGGAGTGAGGCAGGGCATAGGCCCACTTGTTAAGGATGAAAGGGAAGAATTATCCGAAGGCAGTACCTTACCCTTACCTGCTTACGGCATATTTTGTGTATGATAAAGTATAGGAATGGTCGTGAAAGAGTGGTCTCCAGTGCATGATTGCCTTATTTTCAGTAAGAAAGGCAGAAAGTGTCTTAACCTAACAAAATCACATTAAAGTTTGTTGTCGAGACTTTCGTTTCATCTTCGAATTGAAATGCAATAAACGACAGTGCAGATCACAAACGGTGTATAATTTAGTGAAAGTAGGCATTTTGAAGTTATTACTTGATTTCATACGTGTGCACAAAATGTGTTTTACACACATTCATCCATGATTTTTTTTTAATTTTGACACATTTTATTTATTTACTGTTTTGAAGGAAATACTTCAAAGTTTATTCCATTCAAACATTTTATTTATTCAATTACACTATCAGGATGCAAAAAATCTGGGGGACCTGAAGAAAATCTGGGGGGGCCTAGCCCCCCCCCATGGCTACACCACTGCAGACTGTTGTGATGGCCTTGAAGTTAATAGGGATAGGGCCTTCCTGTAGGGGATGCAGAGATTTAAAGTTCTCATGTCACTAAAATGCAATTACATTCAGTGATAACATGGGTTTGTTAAGGAGTAAATTTGTTGTTAAGTTTTAAGAAAAACAAAAGACTGTACATTAATGGGAAGATGTGATGTCATATGTGCTTGCTTCAGGTTCACTGTTTTGTTGTAAATGCGACAACTTTACTTGCTCATATCTTGAGAACCACACATCAAATTTGAATGCAAATTTCAACAAAATGCTTAGAATAAGTACCCCTCTATCATATTAAAACTGGGTATAATCAATATCAAGGTATATTAACATTTTTCATCAGCTTCTGAAGTGGCTACACCGTCTACTTTTGAGACCCCAGATTTTCACTCTCAACCGGCCTCACCTCCTGGAAAATCATCTCAAAGGACAGATGGTGATGACTGTGATGAAGCATCCAATCCAGAACCGGGTAAAAGTAGTAAACAAGGTAGGGTTGACCAACTGATCCCCCCGCCCCAGCTCACTCACTCCAACTGAATACTGAACATGAAGTGTTCTTTGATGCTGTAAAAAAGTGGATACCATATTTCACTTTCAGAAAGAATAGGTCTTGATTTGAGTTGGGGACAGCACAGGAGGGGCATATGAAGCAATCAACAGGGTTTGCCATTTCATAGGAGACCTGGAACAATCAGGAAAAATTTTGAAAATTATTTTAAGGCCTGAAAAGTCTTGAAATTGAGGAAGATTTTGGGAAGAACTTTCTGGAAATGTCATGGAAATTTTCACAGAGTGACATTGTTCCATCTTCTCACATTTAAGTAATATCAAAGTGTGTTCTCACAGGTATTGTAATATGGAAGTTTATTATGGTTATTGATCAACTCAGGGTGTATGTAATTTAATGTAAAAAGTCAAGAGAAATGTTGTGGAAATTCTTTATTTTGTCCTGGAAAAGTCATAAAAAATTGATTTCCCCCAAAACCCTGAATTAAGGTCAGCAAATTTGTTGCTCAGGTTTTGATTCTCAATTGAAACATGGAAAGTTTGCCATGTATGAATGACAGTAATTAGCAAATTTCCAATTGACCTGGTCTTCCAAAATCAGAGATTACAATCTCTCTAAGTCAGGGGTCAGCAAAGTAGGGCCCACAGTCCAGATCTGGGCTGGGGTTATGTCAGGCCTTGAACTTTTGCTCACCTCAAATCACTGAGGAGTGTGATTTTTTGCACACCTAGATTGTAAATGGGAACTCATTTAAATCTATTTAAGTCCCATAGAACAGCAAACCTACCACACTCCTTAATTTCCTAAGGAGTGTGATTTGTAATGTCCACCTCTTTCTCTTGTACTGCTTGAAATGATGAAAAAAGGAAAAGAATACCCTAATTATTTAATGTTGAGAGTTATTTGCCATTTATGTTGAAGTGGTGTTGTATGATATGATTTAAGTCGAGAGTAACAAGTTTGTTCATGCACCTTTAACTGTTATGCATCATAGTGATGGATTTATCCAAACAGAATTTAGAAATTTTATTGTTTACTTTTAAACAAAAGAAGTCTAACATGAAAATTTAACAAAGTTTTTCATCTTCAGAGTCCTTTCAGAGATAGATGTTTAGTTATAGACAAATCCAAGCAACTAATGGAGGCCGCCATTATTGGGGTACTTCAGCCTATAGTCGTCCAAATTCTTTTGTACACATGCAATTCTAAATCCCCATAATCAGTGAAATTGATTGAATCAAGCATTATTTAATAATAGCTAATAGCTTTGAGGTAGCTAGGTCTAATGATGGTTCTTCTCATACTAATCCTCGTTTTGTATTATTTTCAGAATTTTCCACGGTTTCTATTGATGAAATTATTAAGATTATAAAAGGTTGTAACAGGAAGTCCAGTGTAATTGATCCAATCTCAACTTGGTTGTTGAGGGACACCATTGAGGTTTTTCTTCCAATTTTTTCATGTATCATGAATAAATCACTGGAATCTGGTGTTTTACCAGAATTGCTTGGTAGCGCTGTGATATCTCCTGTGATTAAGAAACCATCTCTTGATTGCAATATTCCTAAGAATTACAGACCTGTGTCTAATATATTGTTTTTGTCCCAAGGTTCTGGAGAAAGTTGTTGCAATGCAACTTAAGATTCATATTCAAGCTAATAACTTGGATGAAGTGTACCAATCAGCTTATACGTCAAACTGTAGAACTGAAACCGCATTACTAAAAGTCAAGTCTGATGTGTTGGGTGCTGTGGACAGGGGAGGTAGTTTTCATTGTCCTCCTTGATTTGTCTGCAGCATTCGATACAGTTGGTCATGAACTGTTACTTCAATGTCTTTGAGATAACTTTGGTGTAGTTGGTAATGTACTTCGGTGGTTTGCAATCTATTTGAAAAGTAGAACGTGTTATATGAACATCAATGGTGTCTCTTCTGATCAAAGTAGGTTGTTGTGTGGAGTACCACAGGGTTCAGTTTTGGGGCCTCTTTTGTATGTAATGTATACACAACCAATGGGTAGCATAATGCAAAACCATAATGTAACTTTTCACTCTTATGCTGATGACACTCGGCTGTATGTATCATTCAGTCCCAACATATCTGGTGAGGCAGAATCAACCTTGCATAAATCACAAGACTGTATTTCTGACATTATGTTGTGGATGAATTCAAATAAGCTTAAATCAAATAATGTCAAAACTGAGTTTTTTATAGCTGGTACAAAACAAAGTCTCCAAAAACTTCCTTCACTACATTTAGAAGTTGGAGCCAGTCATATCAACCCCTCTAGTGAAATTCGTAATCTAGGAATTATGTTTGATTTAAACTTTAAAATGACGAAACAGGTAAACAGCCTTGTCTCATCTTGTAATTATCATCTTAGAAATTAATTTCCTATTGCCCTTGACAAAGAGACTCGTCGTTCTGCTGTCCGTGCTTTTCTCCTATAACCTTTTTAATTACGGCAATGCCCCTTTATATGGTGCTTCATCAAAGGACCTCAATCGCTTTCAGTCCTTGCAAAATTGTTGTGCTAAATTTATTTTCTCCGTGGGTAGAATAGATAGCCCAAAACCTCTTCTACGTGCCCTTCACTGGTTACCTATTCGTGAAAGAATCCAATTTAAATTTTGTTTATATGTTTACAAATGTTTGAATGATTTGGCTTTGGCCTATTTCTCTGATATGCTCCAAAGGAAAACCACACCTTTATCTGGTCCTGTTACTAGGTCTGCAATGGACGGGGTCCTACTCCTCATACCTCCTTCCAAGAAGCAAGTAGGTGAGGGGGCCTTTTCCATTGCAGGTCCTTTGTTACGGAACTCTCTTTGTTCTCACATACAGTATGGAATTCCAAATCTATTGTGCTGTTCAACAAACAGCTTAAGACTTACTTAGTTGATTGTGTTTTTCTGGTATTATTTTTCTTGGTTTCTTAGCGCATTGATCATATGGAATTTGCGCTTTTTAAAAGTTTGTATATATGTACTATTTTATTGTACAGTCATACATGATACAGTGTAGCAAAGAATTTGAAAGATTAAAGCCGATGGTCCGCAGATATTCTTGACAAATTCAGACCATCATTTGAACATTCAGGTTTGTCGACGAACACCAGCACTTCCCTTTTTACTTTGTACAGAGAAGAGTGACACTTCCCTCTCACTGGATAAGTATCTGTCCAAGCATACCAGTGAAGACAATGCATCTTTTGTTGAGATTATGGAAACTGCTCGTCAAAAATCTCGCCAGAAGCATGCGTGGTTGTATGAAGCTGTAGAGAAACAAGCAATTGAACAGGAGGAGAAGTTGCAGCTCAAAGGTCCAGAGACACTTGCTATTGAAGGTCCAAGTGGTTCAAAGGTCAGAACTTGGACTTACACCCCAAAGAATATGTTGATGTATGTCCCTGATGGTAAGTCATATACATGGACAGAGCATACTGCACTGTACATTGTCGCTACCGTATGCTTGAGAAAAAGCGCACCAAGATGGCCGTCTGTTATGGTTTTGTGTGAAAGCTTGGACTTGCTCAAGTATATCCCCATATTTTGCAAGAAAGTTGGAATATTTTTGAAATATGGCAAGGTAAGATCAAAATCACTTAACCTATTGCAGGAATATGATATCGTTTCCCCATTCAAGTGAAACTTTTGCTTAAAATATTACAGAGTGGTCGTCAAATCAGACGATTTATAGCTTCATGGCGGCCATCTTGGTGTGCCTTTTTTGTCCCAGTCCATAGCGACGACCTACGGATAGAACGTACACGTTACATGCTCTGTCCATGCATACAAGTCCGTGGTCATTGTTCATTTTCAGGTATTCGTATTTATGCAATGTTCAATTCTGTGGATATGGTTTGTGTGAAGTTATTGTCCACCATCAATAACAGTGACTTTTGTCTCAAGAACCAACAGTAGGATTTTAGCAGGCATCTCAGCAACAAAGATGACCCAAATCTCTGTTGGGCTACCAATATTACAAGATGGTTGTCCCATTTACAACCAAAAAAGTTGAGTGCATCAAATGTAATTTCCATGCATTCAAGAATAAAGTCAACCAATTTATTTTCTCTGCTTTTCAAAAAGCTCAGTTACAAATACTGTTCTTTCTTCCTCAATTTAAGCATTTAGAATAAATCAGCAGGACTGCCATATTTCCTTTGGGATTACCAGTATTTCTGCTAAGTTGGTGTCCCTTGAACAACCATTTCATTTCCATTTTGGGCATACACTTAGAATCCATCATATTTTAATCAGAAGAGAGGAAATTAACTTGTGTAAGGGCATCAGATTTTATTTATTTCTTACTATATTGCATGTAGCCTGTATATCTTGTTGATACATTTCAAGTAAAATTTTCCTTTTTTCGCATAATACTGAAAAAAAAAATCATTTTCAGTAATTAAATTCTAACTTCATGTGAAGATGGCATGAAAAAGGAGTGTGCTACTGTATTTACCAAAGTTCCATGGGTCAAATTTTAGAAGAACCACATGGAAAGTTTTAGGGACCCTGGTGACCTGTTTGGCCATAGCTTTGAGGTTGTCAGATATTAAATTGCAAAAACTTTGTAATTGGCTTCAATTTTCAATTTTTGTAGCCCCCTAGAGAGTTTGAAATTTTAATATTAGCCTAGAGCATTTTTGCATTTTTTTGCCCAAACACTGAAAAAGTTTGGCTGCTCTCCAAATATTTACCCCTTGTAGTACCTTGTCTGGTCACAGGCCTGAATGGCTTTTAAACAGGATATGTAAAGATTGGACAGCAGTGGTAGACACTCTTCATATTTAGTTTGTATATTTGAAATGTTGAGAGGAAGAGTGAACTCTGTTTCAAAATGCAGAATTTTTAGTTCAAAATATTATCTTCAAGTCACCAGAGGTCAAAAAGCAAAATTTCCCAAGGATTTCCAAGACCGTCATTTTGGGGCCACTGAATCTCCATCTGTCATCTACTGTCACTAGAGGTCAAAAAGGAAAATTTCCCAAGAATTTTCAAGATCTGCAAGGAATGGCAAAGCCTTTTGGATTTCTGATTAAAATATTTGTGGTAGATCATGATACCAGGCCAGAACTCTTAGAAGCTGAATGCCCTTTCACTTTACTACATCTCAAAATTACTACCATGCTATCAGGCCTTGATGCCTGTCTTTATTTTTTTCTATTTGGTTAGCCCTTTGTTTCCAAATTTTGTTCTTAGTACCCCTTTAAGCCTGGCCTAAATGCATTGATATATATCTGCTGACTAATGCCATTTAATCTTACCATTTCCAAGTCATATTGAAATTATCTGCTGTGGTATGTCCCTTCTAATTGATGTATTTTGTTTTAAAAACTTTTTGTAGAAGCCAAAGAGTGGGTGCCTGATTGGCAAATTATTTAGCAGTTAATCTAAGAAACATTTTCTTTATCCTGTTTAAGGGATCGAGTACAATGCTTCAGAGAAAATGGATGAGGTTAAGAAAGAGAGAGAAATAAAACACAGTAACACAAGGTTCGATGGCAATCCCTTTGCAGTAGTACCTCATAAAAATACAATGGCCAATGCAGTGGCACAACAAGCTTCTAAACAGCAAGGAAAAATTGGCCCAGATGGTAAAGAACTTGTGGTCAACCAGGGCCCTTCTGTCAACGGCTACGGATTTGTAGCTACTCCTTCACCATCACCAGGTAAAGTCACAAATGGAAATGATTAATCTAAAAGTCATCTCTCCAAATTTAGTTTGAGATCCATCTGAATATAAATTTTCATTAAATGAAAAATCATGATGTGATAAATCATCTTAAAAATTGAAAGAATGCAGTAAGTATGAACTTGACATTACCTCAGATTTAGTACCTTGCGGAGAGGACTTGGTTTGTTCACTCCCACTTTAAGTCTTCACAAACCACCATCTGCCAAAACGAAGAGGCCTGCACCCAGTTGTAGACGCAAACTTCATTACCATAATATGACTTATACATGTCCTGCCTCATTTTTATGCTATTGTTTTGAGTGAGTGTGTGTATTCTTGTTGTTGTAAATTGAAGGACTAGATTGAAACCTGATCGGATCACTACTGCCTTGCATAACCAACTGTCCAGTGGGTACTTCCAGGAGTGCTTTACGATGTCATATCAACTCTGTGGGTGGCATGGGCTACTAAATGATTTAAACCGGACCAGATGTTGCCTTCTTGTGAATATTCACTACCATTCATCCAGTCTCAAGGCCACATATTTCTATGAATATCCAAGAAATCTGTTTGGTGTTCACTTTGGCAGACTTGGTGGGGATATGACTGAACAAGGAATATGCCCTACAGTCTGCTACGCAGGCAACAGATTTAGTGAAGTTGGCAAAATTTTAGAGTGAGAGTTCTCGTTTGTAGTGATTTTACATTTTTGAAATAATTATGCAAAGAGGTTCTTCTCATAGTTATTACTATATCCCTTATCCTAGAGAAGGCCCTATATGACAGTCTAAGAAATAGAAGTAATTATGAAAAAACATAACTCATTTTGTTTTCCCACCAGGTGTTAATGAGTCGCCGTTGATGACGTGGGGTGAAATTGAAAGTACCCCATTCAGAATAGAAGGTGGTAATACACCAGGAGCCTCCCCTGGACCCCAGTTTAAGGTTTGATTCAATTAAATTCTTTGATTCAATGAAATTAATTAGTCACCAATTGTTTTCAGTGATGTATTTCATGAAATGAAATTTTAATTATGTGAATGTATTCTAGGGATCACCTGATGTATCATGTGTTACATATTAAGGTATTTAAGTAGGTGGGTAAGAACTATTTGATAAACAAGATGGGCCATGTTTAAGTTAAATGTCTGAGGATAAGGAAGCTTAATATTGGGCTTATCAAGGACCCTAGAGTGAGCATGGATGATTACCAGCTGAGAGATTCATCTTCTTCTTTGATCTAATGCAGAGAGGTTATTGAGGCAGGCATTTATAAATCTCCCAACCTTGCTCCTGGTACCACCATATTAATGTTCTCATCCAATAGGCGTGAGTGTATCCGCAGTCTTTAGCCACTGTCCCAAGGATTTTAACATCTTGTGCGAGAGCGGCATGCAGGGGGCATGTTGAAATAGGATGTAGAAATGTAAACAGGGCAAAGGTGGGCAATTTTGGTCCGTCAGGGATGGTGGTTTCCCCCCTGTTTTTGGTCTAGTGGTATGAGCATCCACCTCTCACGCGGGAGGCCCGGATTCGCTTCCCAGGTCGGGTCATACCAAAGACTCTGAAAAGGGAACCTACTGCCGTTGTGTGTGATGCTCCGCATAAGCAATGGTGTAGGGAAAACAATCCATTGAGCCACAACTGGAAAAAAGGCCGTGTCTGGCTTGACTTGAACCAATAGGTTGGAAACTGGGCCGTTAAACTCTGTCTAACTCTAACTCTATATGGTAGCACTGCCAGTGGGAGTGCTGAAGGATGCCTTGCTCTGTACCATAGAGAGTGAATGATTGCCTGAATTAGGTAACTTTCTGAATAGAACAACTTTTTGAAATAGAAAATAAGGTTACAAAATTGATATATACTTCATCTATTTGAACCCTGGCAGTATTACTGTTAAATTGTGAACAGTTGCTCTGGATGTGCTGATAGGGTTGGTGTGTGAAGTGATATGAGTCCACCTTCAAACTCCTCTGGGCCCTAGGACAAATTGTTTGTTAACATTAGTGTAATTTAGTGAAAAAATTATAATATCAGGCCTTGAAGGGCAGTTGTTTTATGACTCTAAGCGACCACGAATGTGGGAGAAGCTGTTGGCTTATGAATTACAACTTCACGTCTGGTGGCAATCAACCCAACAATTTGGATCAAATTTGGTATTTTTTGAAAGGCCAGTTCAGATGGGAAAACGGTAGATTGCTCTTGGATGAAAAACCCACCTTACTTTGACACGGCCAGGAATCGAACTCCAGACCTCCCGGTTGCTAAGCTTCATCGCTTCAAATGCCACCGCCTTTATCCACTCAGCCATAGCACCGGTCAATTATTTGAAGTGATAGGAAGCAGTACCTGACTTCAAAAATATTACTTTGCCTGCCTTACAGGTTTCTCACACTTAAGGAAAAATGGGAACAGTTTTTGGAAAATGTCTGGAATTTCTTTACAGTTAAAATACTGTGAGATTTTGAGTGCTTGGTTTGAAAATAATTGCTATATGGGAATAAAATCAAAAAACTTTTACTTTGGAAGTTGCCATCATATTAAGGTATTTGTCCATTCTTGTTATAAAAGCTTAAAAATGAAGGCCTCTTTGTTGTCTTTTTTTTTTCATGGTTTCTTTTTTTCAGTACTGAAGATGTCCATGCTGGTCTGAAAAAAGTCTGGAAAATGTAAATTTTAGAATTTTAAAAGTATGGGAACCTTGATTTATTCAAACGAACTGTTATTTTTTTTTGAGTCTTTTAAATCAAAATATATTTGTGTATGATAATCCTGTATATTATCTCGGAATTATACACTCTCTAAGGTCAATGCCGTCACTGGATGCACTCACACTGTGCCCTTGTGCATTGCTTGCTTTAACCCTCCCATCGTTCATGCTCCCACACATGTGCACGGCTTCAGCACAAATGCATGGGCCATTATGGTTGGAAGGTAGGGTGACCTCAGCAAAATGCCCTGACCTTACTTGGCAAATAATAAGTAAGCTTTCCTGTCTGCCTTACAAGTGAGACTCTTACAGTATGATTAAAGTTAGTTATAAATTCATGAAATGACAATATCAAACTCTGTACAAACTTTTCCCTCCAGATGCCAGCTGTTCCCCGCAGGGATCGTCTGGGACTGTCGTTGGTAGAGCAGGCTAGCAAACAACATAGGGCTAAGAAGGAAGCTGCTCTCAAAAGAGTCACACAAAATTTTTCAAGGTGAGTTTGACTGCAAAAAGCAAATTCAATGCTTTCTGAGCATTTAAGCACATAGTTTTGTTATTTCCTCTTTGGTGAAAAAGTTGATATTTTAAACTGCAATGAAGAACCTGTTGCCATTGGTGATCAGTAAGCAATGGAGTAGGGAAAACCAGCCAGGGAGCCACAAATGGAAAAAAGGCTGTGGCTTTGGCTGGCTTGACTTAAACCGATTGGTCAGAAACTGGGCTGTAAAACTCCATTTAACTTATTAAATAACAAACCACATTTTGTTGGGTCACTCAGGAAGTAGCCCTTTCATTCATTGTGAGACATACACACAATGCACAGACTATCATGGACCAATCAGAATGATGGCATCATTTGAAGTTAGTTATATCAGAATGTTGCCACCACTTGTCAGTGGGTTACGTAATATTCTGAACTATCATTGAAGCAATTGAACACTCCCTTTAACATCTGAGGCATTCACTACAATAATGGTACATATAACACATGAGGCTGGCCACAATTTAACTTCCCAAAGAATTGGCCTTGGTTGATGCCATGCTGTTCAGGTCACTTGATTTTTGTTACATTTCACCAACTCTACATTAATAATCATTTGGTAAATGTTTGTGTGCGTTGTATCATATAGATAAAGGCAAAGATGAAGGGTATAGCCTTCTTGGTTGGTATGGATTTTATGGACTTCCACCAAAGCTAGTGCAGTGTAGGAATGAGAAATGCCTGCCAGGTAGGCCAGTTTGCCATATACACATAGGCTAAACACACATTCAGTTACACTTGACCTTGTAACCAAGCCAGAGTTTTTTCCTTCCCAACTAACTCTTCTAGTGTTGGTTATGCAATAACTGCATTGTTTAATAGAGCCATAACATGCATTCATATCAACTTTATTTTAAATATACTTTTCATAAACCTTTTATTGTATTCCTGACCCTCATACCAGCAAAACTTTAAGTAGTCCTGGATGAGAAGCGAGTCGCATCCATAGTTTGGTTTCTAGTCTTGCAAATTTTATTAGGATTCAGGTTACATTTTGTAGAGTTAGGATATTAGACTATTAAATAAACACACATACACATACAAAGACAGACCTGAAATGCAACTTATGCATAATATTTAAAAATAGAGCCTTTAGGACCCTTTACAACATACAGACATGTAAAACAAGGTTATGTTAGTGCTGGGATGTAATGTGAAAAATTAATTTGAATGGCTATGTATCTTAAGCACACAGTACTGTACTAGAAAAGAATGCCAAGTTTTAGCCATTATTAGACCACTGCCAAGCTAGACTCCATCAGTGAGCTTCCTCTTCAGCTATCTTGAGATCAATAAAATTTAAAGGTTTTGTTGTTGTATTGCAATGAGACATAAATGGTAAGTATTAAGCTTAACCTTTGAATAAGAGAGCTATTAACAAAGACAAAGCATGAAATCTAGGAAAAGGGTAATATGGCCAACATTTCCTCTTGAATTCTGGCAGCCATGCAAATATAGCCCCGGGCTAAATTTTATCTGCTAAAGAAGGTGCTAAAGGTAGGGTTAGTTAGATCAGGTTTTATTGCTCCGTTTTCCCAAGTCAAGCGTGACATGGTTTTTTCCCAGTTGTGGCTCACTGGCTTGGTTTTCTGTACTCCATTGCATATGCTGAGCACCCCACTCAAAGGCAGAAGGCCCTGTTTTTGGTTTCAGTGAAAGAGAAACCTATGCATTCATGATGGTGTGTGTGTATGTGTGTGTGTGTGTATGTGTGTGTGGATGTGTGTGTGGATGTGTGTGTGTGTTTGTGACACTTTGCTCGTTAACACGATATCTCAAGATAGGAAGCTTGGGTAGATTTTATATTTGGTATGTTAATGCTTTATAGTCAGGAGATGGTCCCTATTGTTTTTGGCGGAGGTCAAAGGTCATCTGGGGTTACCGGGGGTCAAAGTCTGAAAATCTTGTTAACACAATATCTCAAGGTAGGAAGCTTGGGTAGATTTCATATTTAGTAAGTCAATGCTTTATAGTCAGGAGATGGTCGCTATTGTTTTTAGTGGAGGTCAAAGGTCATCTGGGGTCACCAGGGGTCAAAGTCTGAAAATCCCGTTAACATGATATCTCAAGAACGGAAGCTTGGGTAGATTTCATACTTGGTATGTTGATGCTTTATAGTCAGGAGATGGTCCCTATTGTTTTTGGCAGAGGTCAAAGGTCATCTGGGGTCAACGGGGGTAAAAGTCTAAAAATCTTGTTAACACAATATCTCAAGGTAGAAAGCTTGGGTAGATTTCATATTTGGTATGTTGAAGCAATGTGGTCAGGAGATGGTCCCTATTATTTTTCACGGAGGTCAAAGGTCATCTGGGGTAACCAGGGGTCAAAGTCTGAAAATCCCGTTAACATGATATCTCAAGAAAGGAAGCTTTGGTAGATTTCATATTTGGTATGTTGATGCTTTATAGTCAGGAGATGGTCCCTATTGTTTTTGGCGGAGTTCAAAGGTCATCTGGGGGTACCAGGGGTCAAAGTCTGACAATCTTGTTCTCCACGATATCTCAAAATCAGAAACTTGGATAGATTTCATATTTGGTATGTTGATGCTTTATGGTCAGAAGGTGGTCCCCATTGTTTTTCGTGGGGGTCAAAGGTCATCTGGGGTCACCGGGGGTTAAAGTCTGAAAATCTCGTTAACACAGTATCTTAAGATCAGAAACTTGGATAGATTTCGTATTTAGTGTGTTGATGCATTATGATCAGGAGATGGTCCTTAGTGGTTTTCTCAGAGATCAAAGGTCATCTGGGGTCACCAGGGGTCAAAGTCTGAAAATCTCGTTAACACGATTTCTCAAGAGCAGAAACTTGGGTAGATTTCATATTTGGAATGTTGATGCTTTATAGTCAGGAGATGGTCCTTATTGTTTTTTTGCAGAGATCAAAGGTCATCTGGGGTCACCAGGGGTCAAAGTCTGAAAATCTGGTTAAAGTGATATCTCATGATAGGAAACTTGAATAGATTTTATATGTGGTACGTGGATGGGTTATGGTCAGGAAATTCTCCCTGTTGTCTTTGGCGGAGGTCAAATGTCATCTGGGGTCACCAGGGGTCAAAGTCTGAAAATCTCGTAAACAAGGTATTTCAAGATAGGAAACTTGTATAGATTTCATGTTTGGTACGTAGATGCATTATGGTCAGGAGATGGTCCCTATAGATTTTGGTGGAGGTCAAAGGTTATCTGGGGTTCCCAAGGGTCAAAGTGTGAAAATCTTGTTAAAAGGATATCTCAAGATGTCTATCTATCTATCTATGTATTGCTTTGTGGAGGTCAAAAGGGCATCTGGAATAACAAAATTATTTTTGAACATGCTAGTATACCATTTGAGTGAGAAGATGAAGGTGCATGATGGCAAATTTGAAACAGTACATTTATATATCATCGAAACCTCAATGCATTTTTGCATTCTGGTTTAAGTCTGTCGGGTGACCTGCCAGGAGTCAAATTCTTTTGCTAACTTTTCTCTGACTCTGCTTTCTTTTTTTTCCCTTACTCTACTTTTGATGAGTTGTTGGACCAATGGCAGTAGTTTTTAAGCTGAACTCCTTGCTGATTGCAAGTAGGTTGCTCTAACCCCTTTACCATGGTGTCGGTTATACTCTCTCATTTACTGTTTTTTGTCTTTTCTCTTTCTTTCAGCCCTTCCCCAAAGAGATTTGGATCTGCTAGATCAATGGAACGCCTCCACTCTCTTAGTCCAGCTGCCCAAAGACTTGTTAACAAAAGCATGTCAAGGGTTAGGACAGACAAGTCTTTACGAGCAAGTTATACACCCTCCCCAAGATCCATTCCAGGGGATAAAACTCCTATTTTGAGAACTACACCTGGCAGAACGCCAGACAAAACTCCTAAAAAGACTGCCTCTAGACAGACTGGAACCCCTAAAACAACTCCAAAGAGAACTGAAAGTGTCAGTCTGACGGACAATTTGTTGGATTTACCTCGCAGGAATGCACGACAAAAGGCATCCGATTTCTTTTGACCTCTATGCTACTGGCTATGGAAGGCTCCTCTTTTGGAGCCATCAACATGATGAATAGCCTAAAAACTTTGTGTGTGAGAGCTGAAAAAAGTTTCAGCCACACAGATGATTTTGATGCAATGTCAACATGTGTTGGATCGCAATTGCACTGCCGTTCACTAAACTTGTGTACAAAGGCAGTCTTAGATGTGCCCAGCAAGACAAGAAAAATAATGGTTGTATGAAGGACACTTCATTGTATCACTTCAAGGTGGACATGCAACATGAGGACAGCTGCACAAAATTGTTGTATAAAGAACAGTGAATACATTCCCTCAAGATGTGAAAATATCTGCACTTGAATATATTATAAAACTGTTAAGATGGGCACCTGAAAAGTCTTATATGAGAGGACACCGTTACATTATTGAGACAAAGATTTGTGCCAGCCCATTCCAATAATACCATTGTGCCACCTTCATAGTGATGCACTATCAAATGTACTATTTAGACCCTAACCCTTTCATTACAGAAGGGGGTACATTCCCACATACCGAGCTGTGGAATGTATTGTGTACACACAATACGTACACATGTGTTCTATGAAATAATAAGTTTTTGCATGTTAGTCGCTATATTTGTGCTCGCTATACCTCATGAGGATACATATGTATTAAGTATCTTCTATTCAAACATAGTAATGGTAAATTACGGTTTCATGGCTAAACCATGCGTAGCAAAGGTGTTCATCTCATTCACTATTCCACTGCAGAGAAGCTAAGAGCAAGGTTATGTAATGGCTTAGGCACACGACGACTTATTCAAGGATCACTGGTTCGAACATCCTGCGGGGTCCATTTCGTTTGTCTTTGGATAAAATGCTTTCATCTCAATTGCTCCTCTCACCTATAGGCTAACTGGGTACCTTGTGAGGTACAGTAGCTTCGCAGTGTAAATTAATCTGCAGCAACCTGAAGGAATTGTTTCTGGGATAGGCTAATGTTGAGCTAGGGTAATATATTTGTGAAGCACTATGAGGCTTGTAATGAGTATTAAGCATACTTACCACAAATTATTGTAGTCAAATTACAATGGCACTAATTTTGGCAATAATGGGGTGAGGGGTGGGGGGCTCATGCAATTGCCCATTTTTAGTCCAAATTTGCTGTTGTTTTCTTTGATTTTTAAAGGGCAGGAGCAGTCATCCCAAATTGAAGTAGTAGACTGTCCAGTTTCATGATTGGCTGTTGGATGTCATGTGACAATGTTTTTTCTATTCAGATGTGAAATTTACCAGAAAGAACTACTTGGTTTACCTTGAATATGCAATAGTAAAGTCATAAAATGTAGGTAAAGATACTTGGAAGAGAAATAAGATGAAAACTGAGTTATTTAGCCTTTTCTTCAAAATAAGTTTTGGGGGACTGTTCTTTACCTTTAAGGAACAGACATGCATTTGCAGTTATGCATGTGATATGCATTTGTGCATTTGTGGTTGTGGATATCTGTATTCCTCACACCACACATACTTCCTTACAAAAACTATTTTAGGGAATACAACTAATGTTTAAAAGGAATACTCATTTGTCAAATGAAGATTAAAGGTCACCTAAGATAACTCCTTTTCAAAATGTCAAAACCTGGTTGAAGTTTCATCGAGGTAAAGTATCATGGGAAATAGTGTAAAAGTGAGAGAAAGTCAGAGGGGATTTGTCTTATGAAGGAAAATTCCCCCTTTACATTTCCATAATCAGAATGCAAAAATCCATTGGGGTTTTGATGATACATACATTTTCCATTTCAAATAGTGCCATCAAGTACCATTACCTTCTCACTCAAATGATATACTAGCATGTTCAAAACATAATTTTGTTATCCCAGATGACCTTTGCTTCCACTAACACAAATAGGGACCATCTTCTCACCCTAATGTGCATCCACATACCACATGTGAAATCTATCTAAGTTGCCCACCTTAAGACTTGTTGACAACTAACATGGTTTTCATTCACATTTTGACCGCCAGCGACCTCAGATGACCTCTGCCAAGAACAATAGGGATGATCTTCTGACCATAATGCATCCACATACTCAAATATTAAACCTATCCAAGTTTCCTATCTTGAGATATCATGTTAACAAGATTTTCAGACTTTGACCCCAGTGACCCCAGATGACCTTTAACATCCACCAAAAACCAATAGCGACCATCTACTGACCACAACGCATCCACATACCAAATATGAGACCTATCCAATCTTCCTATCTTGAGATATCAGGTTGAAAAGATTTGCAGACTTTGGCCTCCAGTGACCCAGATGACCTTTGACCTCCACCAGAAACAATAGGGAGCATCTCCTGTCCATAATGCATCAACATACAAAACATGAAACCTATCTAACTTTCCTATCTTGAGATATTGTGTTAACAAGATTTTCAGACTTTGGCCCCAAGTGATCCCAGATGACCTTTGACCTCCCCATAAACAATAGGGTCCATCTTCTGACCATAACACACCCACATACCCAAATATGAAATCTGTCCAAGTTTCCTTACTTGAGATATGGTGTTAACAAGATTTTCAGACTTTGACCTCCAGGTAAGCCCAGATGGCCTTTGACCTCCACCAAAAAAAAAAAAAAAATAGGGACCATCTTCTGACCTCAAGGCATTCACATAGTACATATGAAATATACTCAAGTTTTCAAACTTGAGATATCGGGTTAACGAGATTTTCATACTTTGACCCCAGGTGATGCTAAATGACCTTTGACCTCCACTACAAACAATAGGGTTCTTTCTCTTAATATGGTGCATCTATGTAACAAGTTTGAAAACTCTCAGGCATTCCTATCTTGAGATATCGTGTAAACAAGCAGTGCCACAAACACACACACATACACAGGCATGCCACCATGAATGCGTTGGTTTCTCTTATCATCAAAACCAAAAATTAAAAATATCAGTACCTTGGTTTCTGATTTAAGAAGAGGACACTTTTGCAGCAATGTTTGAACTTAAATTAATAGCCAGTTAAAACCTTTAAGATTGCATGTTATAGGGTCCTTAAAGCAAAGAAGTTGCCCCTGAAACTCACCTGTAGCTTTGGCCAAGGGCAGTAACAATTTGGTCGTGGGGTTTGGTGGTAATAAATCCCCCCCCCCACCCCTCTTTTTGTTTCTGGTAAAATCCCTGGGAATATTCCATAAATGATTGGTAACTACTGTTTTTTATACCGATGACTGGCTGTTCCCAGTGGATTAATTCTCATATAATTACCAAAGTAATGTTTACTCAGCTGTTATCATCATAGATATAACAACCCTGTATATTGCTTACATCATTTTTTTCTAGTTCCAACATCATTGAAGGTGACCAAAGGTCAAATGTATTAAAATTTGTGCCAACAAATATGAAATCAAAGTACAGTAAGCATTTGCAGATGTGTATATTGAATGAAAAAAATATTCTTTGAAATGCCACCAGAGACATACATGTAGAAGACTGTTCTGTACAATGCCAGAGGGTCTGCTCTCCCTGTTTGCTAATTATATAGTTATGTGCACCCTGTCATACAGCGTGTCCTCTAAAATGGTGTTTTTCAAGTGTGTGAAGGAAACAAGCCTACAGCCTAGAGAGGAGGGTCCTTCCTACGAAATTGTTTGCCAAACTGTTACTCTCTTACTATGTTTTAGTTTCCCCAAGTCCCCCTTCTGCCTAACCTCAAGAACAGGGGTGTAGCTAGGCAAATTTGAGTGCTAGGTAATTGGCTAATCTAGTGAGAGTGCCTCAGCCAGTCTCCTATGACATCTGTCCCATTTTTCAGCCATTAATTTTTCATTTTTTCCTCACTTTATTTTAAGGAGTAAATTTGGGACTAGTTTTAGTAATTAGGCAGATTTGTGGGTAGGTGGGTGTGAAGAGTGTGTGTTTGTCTAGAGTGCGGGGTCGAAATATACAGTACTGGGTGTCGCCACCTAGCACTGCCCCATCGTGAGTTCCCTCACTCTCTTTCATTACTATTGCCTTTTTTAAGTCCCAAGCCTCACCAGCACAACACACCTGTGGGTTGATAATGCCTAGTAGCCCCTGCAACCCTCCCAGAGTTGGTGCCTTCTATATTGCACTGTAAATTGAGATGCCTCTTGTACATGAGCCTCTCCTTGGGTTTTGTTTTTACTGCACTGCTGCTTGCAGCCCATTTGAGAACTGTAATAATTTGGCAACAAGTCTGTACTAAACCATCTTCATTAACATTTACATTCAGTACTGTACCAAGTGTGGAATTCAAGTACCGTAGGTTCCCATTTCAGGGTGTAGGTTCTGTAGGCTCTCAACTGACAACCCCACAGGCCATTTGCAACCTATAAAGAGTTCTAGAATGACCCTCAAATGATTCAGAGAACCTATTAAATGTTATAAGAAGGCAAAATTGGTATGAAGCTCATCCCTGGCTATACTACAGCTAACATAAGGGTAAATAGTCTGAACAAATTAAAATGGCTGTTCGTTCTGTTGAGTATAGACAAATCTGATCAGCATTTGTGCTTAGTGACTGTGAGCAGCCATCAGTGGGGTCAGTCAGCCTTAACCTGTCCTCATTTATTGTCTACATGAATTTCAAAACCTCATATTCAGTGAAATTGAAGGAATCAAGATTTGTTGCAAAACCCTCCATGGTACTGGTAATCAAGGAAATGGAAAGAATTTAGATGTGATAGACCCCAGTTGTGGCGGACTTAAATGAAACCATTGCTTGCTGTCCAGATTTGTGTATAACTTAACCTTAAACTGAAGTGTATTGACAACTACTTATCTTACTCACTTTAGGCTGTTCAAGCCTATTCATCTCTCTTCACTTGCCTATTCACCTCAGCCTAACAAAGTATCTCCCCCTGGCCTGGGGTTGGTTAACATGTTCACTGTTGCATACAGTATGAGATATGATTTATGTGCAATTATTCATTTTGTAAGATAGGAGAGTAAACTTTTATTTTTGTCCATGTTAAAACAGTAAAATAAACATTCTTTTCAGCATTAATTTGAATCATGTAAGATTACTTTTAGAAGTGTTGGGTCATTTCATCAAAATGTTTTAATAATTTTTTGTCTGTATATTTTAAGATGTCATTTTCACAAACAGATAACAAAAACAGCATGAAAAAGATAAAACATGGAACTGTCACTCCAATTTCACCAATTAATTCTTTATTTTATTGAAACATGCAGAAAGAGAAATGTGATTGATCCTATTACCTCATCCATGAACTTGAGACATCTTTATTCGTACAGTGATTTAGTCTTTCCTTATCAGCATATTAAAGAAAATTATAACAAAACATTGTCCATATTTCATGACAGTCTTCATATATGAACTTACTTTTGAAGTAAAAACATTTCTTCTTAGAAAATCAGATTCTACTTTTGACACCATATGAAATGTTTATCACCTACCTAATCAGGTTGAGCTTGGTCTTGGACACTCTGAGATAACCACAGATAAAAGGTTTTCAACTGTGCACTGGGAGTTTGTTGTATAACCAACAGGATAAAAGTTCCTCACAGACCAGCAATTAAGTGCAATTCTAGAAGTGACAGTGAATTCTTACATTAAAGAAATGTTGCTGATATAGGAAGTAGGGTTTTGTTTCACCCAATCTCCCCTTTGTGAGGTCTGGTCAGGGTGTTTATATTTTTAAGCAGGAAAGTTCCTAATATGGAAGAATTTTACAACAAACATGATCTACATTTTAGTTTGAATGGGTAAAAGATACCAAAGCAGCAAATTCCTAAAACCAAGACAGTGCAATTTCTAGCCCAAACCGAGACCTAGTCCCTTTTCCACAGAGTCCATAAGAATTGTACACTTTATGTTACTGTTAAAGTACAATATGGATGCAGCAACATATGCTCTACTGAGATCATGCAAAGTTTGAAAGTTACGAATGAAAAGAATAAAGACACAAAAATGTGGACTATGGTTGTGATATGAAAGTTAAAATTTTAAGATAATAACCCAAAGGTCATGACGAGCAACTTTCCTGAAGTATACCTCATTCGGTAAAAGCAACTTTTTACAGTATGTGGTAAAAAGGAAAAGAAAAGAAAACCCAACATGGGCATTCATAACAGAGAACAGTGAATACAGAATGATAGCATTCCTTTATGTTAAAATTATTTTTCTCACTAATTTCCACCTCATTATTACGGAAATTTTTAGAGAAATTAGAAAAACCAAGAAATACAGTAACTGTTTACACATAGCTGACTGTATCAGAATATTTTCTATGAAGATAGCAATATCACCATTACCATAAATTTGAATAAATTAATTCCTTAAAGGATTATGTAAACAACATGTAAATGAAGAAATTTCCTTAAAAGAGCAACCATAGTTTTACAGAATATATTTACCTTTTGTGCCAATACCTCATTTTTCTGCACTGATTGTTTACTAAAATATAGAAACATTGAAGATGTTTTTAAGGTTAGAAGAAAAGTTAAATGTTGAATGAAAATTCCTGAATATTTGTCCGGTGCAAAAATCCACACAGATGCAGGACTAGAGATCTTCCACTACACTTTAACCAATCAGGACATTAGATTATGATCACAGGTGGTTTTTTGTTCGTTTTAGATCAATGTACAAATGTGGAACAGAATTAAAGTTGTGTAAATATTATACAAACAAACTCTGACTGCTCCTCTAAATGATTTTATCTTAAAGAGAATGTAGTAATCCCTTTCAGAATGTAGTTGTACAGAATGTAGTAATCCCTTTCAGGTTGTAGTTATTAATCCCCTTCCAGCATAAGTTATTCACTAATCCCATCACAGAAATCAAGGAATGAATTTCTTCGTTTGCCACAACACATGATTCAATACATCCTCTGAAATGATGAGACTATTAACCTCAGAAACTACAGATTACAAAAGACCACTACAGCAGAGCTTTACTGGACACACAGTAAACAAAATGGAAGGTGACATGTCTGACTTTGTTGAAGTAACTTAAAAGAGATGCTTGATGAAAACTTCTCCACAAATGCATTTTGCAGCTTTTTATACCAGTGTCACCTATAGTGATGATGAGACTGTGAAGCACACTATATACCCTACTATTATGATGAAATAGTTGGGTTTGAGAAATGGCTGTTTTAATGCAGTCAATTCAGTATGCAAAACTGGGACCAGGGCAGGATGGCCCAAAACCGGTGGAAAGGCTGGCCCAAAAATGTCCACCACGTCTATCCAACAATAGGGTATGGACATAATTGTACTCGCCTAACAGAAACAAATGATACCAAACCATGCAAAAAAGGCTTAAAAATGTCATTTGCTGAGGAGGAAGTCAAATTATCTTAAATCATTTCTACACTTCAATTCATATCCCTCCAAATTTTCCTCAAAATACCATATATCCCACAAAAAGCTACCAAGCTCCCCAACTTTATCCCTTTATGCATGCACAAATAAAATGTTTTAAATAATAGACCTAATTTAAAGATTACATTTTGTAAGTTTTTAATCTATTGAGTACTGTGACTATGATATTGGGACAAGGTAAGTTAAAAAGAAAAACTAAATTACAAATTTGTGACCATAATGTGACTAAATTGCACAAAAATTATAAAGTGACACCAGTAATTCTAGATCATGATCATTCCTGCAATACATCTGTCTTGGGACTTCACAGTTTTGTCTGTTACAACTGACAAATTGGGAAAACCAGAACTTGAAAGCTGCATGACAAATTCAAGTGGGCATCCCTTTCCCCATATTTATACATGCTTACCAGCATTCAGGACTACCCAGTTAGCATATACTGTGCTGCATTGTCTTCAGTACAAGTCTGTTGAGTCCACAATTGCCATGAAGGCTCAAGGGACATAAGATATTTGACAATGTTAATAATACATTGTGCAAAAACATTACAATAATTCCCAGTTTAGTCTTGTCACACTGAAGTTCTCATGGTTCAATTTTAATTTCCCAGCCACCTGAGAGAGTGTAATGCTTTATAGAAAATTCACCAAAATGATCCAAAACCAACATTTAATAGCTAGAAAAACTTAAGAAAATAGAGCTGTACATTAAATCTTTAATTTAAAAGTTCAATATGTTTTAATGTTAACCTTTTGCTTTTATTTACATTTACAAAGAGATTGATGATAAAACAAAAATGTTGTTATACTTTTAGAATACCCATTCTGACTGATCAGCCTGACAAAATTTTCTGCACTCAACTGCTCTTTTTAAACCAAGTGACACTTAATCTCGAGATAACAGGTAAATTAACTGATGAAAATGCACCATCTGACTCCATCCCTATACAGACTTAAAAGAAAATGTCTTCAGATCATTGTGTCAGATTCATTCCAATTCACCCAGAGGAGTGGGGTAGGGATGGGGAAGGAAGGGGAAGGATTCATTAATGGAGGGAGATGAACAAATCATTTCAGAGGAGGAAGGAAAACGATCACTTATGAAAACACATTCTCCGAAGATAGAATTTTGAGGGCAAAAAAGGAAATTAAAACATGAATGACTTTGGATATTTCAAAAGACCAAACTGGTTGCAATACACATGACATGGTACTGTCTTCAGGAGAGGGATGTTTATACTGTATCTTTAAATACCCTGTATGATGTTTAACAGATGGTGACTCAAGCACTACAGTATAGGGCTCAACTCTAATTACTGTTTCATATTACAACACACCATTTCCATGTTTAGGATCTTTTTCTTTCCTTTAGAGGTGGGAGTAGCAGGTTTGGGTAAATGTCTGAAAACATTTTACTCCAAAATCACTTTGATTATTGGGCCCCTGACAAAATGAGCAGAAACCAGGTACATAACATCAAGGTCTTTAATTCACTTTACTATGAAACATAGGCATTACAATAGAGTAAAAAGTACCCTCTTGCATCACTCTTCTCCTGCCATCAACCTAGCCAGAGGGGGAAGGGGATGTATTTTTTTTTTTTTTCAAATTTAATGATGGTGGGTCAGGGGCACTAGCCCTCTAATTGAATTCTAAAAATAAAAAAAATCATCTATACATGTTGCTTATGTCCACATTACCTGAGGGTAGTACAAATTATTTCTCTAAGTTCTACCAGATTCCATCTGAGGGTAATGAAATATTCAGGTTAGAGGTACCCCCATCCCTTTAGGCCCTCCTGCTGGCTAGTATCCTATGCCAGTGCACAAGATGATACAATGATGTTCATGTGGAGCTGGAAGGAATCTTACATCCATGTCTGCTTCTTCAGAATAGAGTGAATAAGGATAACCTTTTGCTGAAAAATCATAATTTCACATATTATCGTCCCCCCCCCCCCCCCCAAAAAAAAACCTCTCAAGAGGAATGAATCTGAGATGTCAGAAAGGAGGCATGTTGAATGCTTGTGTGTTTACTCTCTCCCCCCCCCCCCCCTTCCAACATGATTTATATCAAACAGCTGTACAACAATCTATGAAGTACTGGAATGCCATTGCAAATCATATCCAATCACTGTACTGTACTCTGCCTGTAACATTAGACCTACCCTGAGGTCACAATGCCATGATTTTGGTTAAAAGATTCCTTTTACATTTCAACAAATTTTTCACATGATAAAAGTTTTAAGGCCTACTTTTTGACACAATATCTACTTTTCAGGCTAAAATGGCAGTTTCCTGTCATAAATACTAAAAGAGTTGAAAATCATCCTGAGTAAAGCAATCCAAAGCTTTCAGTATTTCAGATGATTCTTTCTTTCACTTCATCTGTTCCCTGGAAGAATCATGAAATCTATAGGATAAAATGATTGAAAGAATCAGGAACAGTACAAATTGAAATCCAAACATGTTGAAGAGTTCCCTACGATATAATGGAAGAATCCAAAGGAATGAAATAGTGGCTGAGAATCCAAACAAGTTGGTTTATACAGTAAGGCATAATTCAGCATCTGTTCCCACTTAGTCCACTGGTGGTGGCTCCGGAGCATTCTGTGGGAGAAAAAGGAAAGGTATCATAGCAAATGGTCAATCACAATCTGACACTAACTCCTAACCAGTGAACTTACAATATGCGACATGTAACCTCTAATAACTTTTGAGATGATAGTCACAGGCTATTTTACTACATGATAATGGATTCCCCAAATTTCCTGCACTCTTCTTGTCCAGTTGCTGAAGGACATGGAATATTTTTCGTGCAACCCTATTTCTGTTGCCTCCATTGTTGGATACTGGCCGTTCAGGTGTCCACTTCTTCCAGTCCTTTGCTACTTACTTCTCAAAAGTATAGCTTTAACTTGATTAGGCAGTTTGTTACGTTGAGTTTTACAGCTCAGTATCTAACCAATTGGTTTAAGTCATGCTGACTACTGCCTTTTTTCAGTTGTGGCTCACTGGCTTGTTTTCCCTACTCCATTTACTATGCTAGCACCAAGCACAATTATGGCAGTAGGTTTCATTTTTCAAGTCTTCTGTATCACCCAGCCAGGAGTCAAACTCCGCACCACCCGACTGCAAGTCAGATGCTCTAATCACTTGACCATGCAGTCAATACAATGGATGGGAAAGTACAAGTTTAGACTCATGTGAGAATTATTACCATGCATCACCATTTTGAAAAAGTACTAAGTACAGTAGCCCTTGTCCATTCTGGGCATGAGCATTAAGCATAAATGAATTACAAGTCACTGTCTCCTGGTCAAATCAAAGTGCCTCCTCATTATACAAATAATAGAACCATTCGACACTTTTTGACAAAAAGTGTTCCCTGGTTCAGCTAACCTAATCTTCACCTTTGACCAATATGAATAAGCAAACATATCATCATCAGTAGCATGCCCAATAGAGGGCCCACAGGGCCATAGCCACTGACCTCTGAAAGCAGTACTGGGGAAATCAACTGCCTGGGGAAAATCACCAGGAAGCAGCCTTAAGCAGTTTGACTGAGGGGCAGGCATCCCCTCTTTGCCATAATGGGAGCAAAAATACCTTTAGTTTCAAAATGCTCTACACATAGTTACCATTTGCATGCAAACCCTCTTCAGAAGGCAAAAATTTTCCAAAAGGGAGAGGAACAACCCTTCCCTTTAAAGTTAAAACTTTAAACCACAACTAAAGTACAAGGGACAATAACACTGTTTTTTACATTAAAATTAAAGAAACAATTTTCACAGTGGTCATTGGGATACACTGTTTTGCAACATGGTCTTCTTCAAAGTAAAGCACCCAGGTGCTGCTAAAACTCAATATGTGCAACCAACTGTAATCTTGAAGCAGCTGAGGAGCAGTATATTTAACATTTAATGATACAGACTTCCATACAATTCAGGAAGGGTAGCTATTAAAGTGTGGTTATTCAAATACTGTACTTAAAGCAGAGACTTGAAATATCCTGATACTGTACATTTTACTGAATCCTCAAAATTGAAATAGAATACAAAAAGAACAAATTCTGAAAAGTTTATGTTTCACTAAGTGATAAATAAAATCATATTGAAACTCACAAGCACAAGCAATTATCCAGCTACTACAGATGGGGATCAGTTTTTAAGGAAAAGTTGTGACAGTGACCAACTAAACACCACCCTCTGTAATATCTCCTGCCTTATTCAGATATGTTAGTAAAGAACTTTCCTTCTGAGAGGTGAGAGCCAATATCCTGTTCAGAACTTCGATCAACCATACTGTAAATGAACTTCTCCAGCTGAACACAATGGCTGGGCAAACATCTTGGTTACACTAGACAAAATCATGTAACAGTTATGCTTGATTTAACAGAGATTTGAAGCCAAAGAAAAATAGCCAGACTTAATACACAAAATGCATTATGGAAAAAAAGAGCAAAAAGCGATGCATGGGCTCCAATGACCTTGTTTTCTTTTGCAAGTTATCAACTTAACAGACAGTACCATTGTGGAGAGCTACAGTACAAGATTTTATGATAAAAATGTAAAACCTCCCTAACATGGCAATGCTGACAAGGGTATTTAGCTAGTAGCTACAGCTAGCACATACTGTAAGATTGTGTTATACTGTAGCTGTAACCTAATAGTGTGACAATACCCCAATACATGTTATGTATTGCGATAAGAGGAAAAAAATTTCCATCAGGCTGTTGGAAACTCTCTGAGTAAGTCAGGGATTAACTTACAGTATTCGGTCTCCAACCTTAGAATTCTTGTTCAAAGCAATGAATCCCATTAACACTCTTGGATCTAAGGGATCAAAGGGCTTTGTTCTGACATTGCCTTTCTACTGTAAAGGCCTTGTCATACTTTTCTGAGCAGGCATTGTATCATTTTTGGACATGACAGTATCTTGCCCATATCTTGCCAGTACTTCCCCACAGGTGCACATGGAAGTCTGAATTTGCCCGCAAAGTTTTCCACAGTACGCTCGCATTAGGCCCAGATAGCTTTCCCAATTCACAGGCAGTTGAACCGCTTGAAGAACGAAGGTTGGCTAGGGAGCTATTTGCTTGCAGCCCATCATTTCTGCGGGTATGGAGCAAAGGCATACAGGAAAAGTGAGGTCATATTTTGAACAAGTCACTGACTCCCTGCAGGGAAGGTACTGGCTTCTGCCACATAAATATGCCTGTGATGGGCATGTGTAAACCTTGCGCATTACAGGTAACTCCCAGGGAGGTAACACCTAACTGGCACGTAGGTAACCAATACCCTTAATGCCCCTATATGTCCCTGGGCTAACATGGAACCCTAACGTGTGTGATGTCACACCTCTGACATCATACTCATGTCACATGGAGGACACCCAAAATCCACACAAGTGTCATGCATCCAACAAGCAATTTCCACTTTCCACTCACTCAAATCTTGACCTGCCCACAGAAATTTTCCTATGTGCCACAACATATGTGCTCTTACCTGTAGCAAGCCATCTAGCATGTCCAGAATTGTGTGACTCGGCCTTAACACTGAAATCTACGAAGGAGAGACTGCATGGTCTAGTGGTTAGAGCATCAGACTTGAGGTTGGGAGTTCAACTCCTGGTTGTACATGCTGAAGGCTATAAAAATGGAACCTACTGCCATTGTGCTTGGTGCTCAGCATAAGCAATGAAGAAGGGAAAACAAGCCAGTGAACCACACCTGGAAAAAAGGCTGTGGCCAGCCTGAATTGAACCAATTGGTTGGAAACTCCATTTTACTAGCGTACTGCAAAGGATCTGTCAAAACATGCTCAGTTTCCAAATACTTCAATCAAATTTCACTCACATGATCAACAGCTCTTGGTTTCTCATCTCCTCTTGTTCTTAGTTGCGGTGGCCTTAAAAGGAAAAGTACTAAGGCAAGAACCATCCAGCCCATCATAAACAGCATCATTGTGTAATTGCCATCAGCTGACTCGGGTCCTGGCACTACAACAAAAAGGAAAAAAACGACATGTTCAACATTGGCAAATATTATTGCCAAAATGTAAAAAATATAAAGAAATAAAATGTGCAAAGTTCTTCTTCAAAGTTCTTGGAGTATCAAATGAAGTGAAAATTCTTCTTCAATGAGTTTGGCAGACCTTCTCTTCCTGGACCTCCACAGTAACAAATATGGGATCCACTTCTGCAAACATAAGTAATGTCTTGTTCACAGACTGACCAATTTGCTGTGAGATACAATTTACTGAATTTGTAGTTATTGGTTAGCTGAATTATTTGTTAATATGTGTGGTTCTCTAACTAACGATGCTACAAAGATTTGGAATGTGGGTTTTTCAGAGGGATGTGTGAGTGAGCAGGTTTGCCAGTTCAAATGGCAAAATGTGGGTCACTTGGAAGGTATCTGGAAGGTTTCACTCAACATTCTCAAGAAAAAAGGCTCTACAGGGATAATCATAGTGTCACCATTATCTAATACTTGAATTCAATAGATCCCATCACTAGGTAGATGGGAGCACGCACTGTCATGCAGTCAGCCCAGCTTGAACTACAATGGTTACAGTATGTAGTCTCTAGAAAATAGGCCATCTATTGCCTCTTGAAAGACTTGAGACAATGCTGTGTATTTTCTCCTTAGTTATGAAATTTACAGTATAAGAGTATTATTGTACTTGAATTGCAATTTTTACAGTAATACAGTAAGTCTTGAAATATCATAAAAGATACTTGGAAGGGAAATAAAAAAAATAGTGAGATAGAGTGCTTTCACACTTGATTTCGAGTAGGGGATCAGATCTACATTTGATCCACCCCTTCAGATCAAGTTTGTAGTGTGAAAGCTCTCCCACTCAGGATCAGATCCGGAGATTTTGATCCTCCCTCTTGGGCAGATCAGATCTCGCACCAAGGATCAAAAAACCATGTGTGGGAGCCTGGAGGATCAAGGTGACTGGAGATCAACATGAACTATGACCCAACTTCCTGTTTCTCCCACGAAATACAATGTTCACACACAAACGTGGAGCAGCTGCGGTACAGCCTACACGGCACTTGCACTGCAAAGAGTGTACACAGTACACAGTGGACAGTACACTTGGGCTGTTTGTTGATCGCGGCTTGATCCACTGCCGGGGATCAAGTGTGAAAGCAAAACCTTTGATCTCTAGGGGAGGATTTGATTCCGATCTGATCGCCCCCTCGAGATCAGCTCTCAAGTGTGACAACGGTGATAGCTGTATCAAAATAAGTTTGGAATGAATGAATTCTTGCCTTCAAACAATGGTGTATTGTCTTCATTTCCTTTACTTCATACAATGTATGTACAGTACCTTATACTGTACATGTATTGTATGGTGCAGTTTTATCAACACTCCACTTACAAGCTGGCATTGTGTGTATCAGTGAATATCATTGTACAGAGGGTAGGACGGTACTTTACACTCATTTGCACAACGCAGAAGTACACAGTGATATTGCAGACAGTTACTGTAGTGTCAGTTGACAGTAAACCATGGCTAACTGATTTTTAACAAAAGGTGAAATTTCAAGGTCAAATATTGCATTGTACAAACATTTTGAAATTATTTTTAATGTGTGCACAATACTGTCCTGTATACTATGGCCCCTGTAGAGTGAAAACTTTAAACTTAAGCATTCCTTGAAGCCAGAAGCCTTGTTCATGAATGACATATAGACGGAACTGCTGCAGCAAAATTAGCATTGTCTATGATAGCCTGGGGAGTAATTATAGGCTTATGTACGTAAGCCTGTGGCATTCTAAATTTGGTGCAGGAAAATAGCAATTACCTTGTAAGACTTTATTCAAAGTTGCAGGTCACACTACAGTGATAACGAATTGGATTCCAATCCGATTTTTGTGAGTTTTAATTAAACATCTCCACCATCCATTGTTGTAGAGTACAAAAAATTGCCATCCTGTGTAAATTGATGATTTGTGTGAGAGGACCATGAATATTAAATGTAAACTAATTATTTTGTGATGTCACGTTGACAAACAACTTTTAACAGTCTACGCTTATCTGATAAAAGCTGTGTGCTGATGTGACATCATTAAATAATCAGCATAATTTTGATTTTCATAGTCCTTTCGATAAAAATCACCTATTTACACAGGTTGGCAAATTTTGGTTTCCTTTAGACCAAAGATGGTGGAGATTTTAAGTAAAACTCACAAAATTGGAAAGCAATCCATTCCAATATTGCTGTAGTGTGACCTGGGCTTAAGTCTGAAACAAACAGGCCTACTGTACAATAGCCCCAAGGAGAAAGTGTTGATTTCACATGCCAACCATTTTATTTGGTGATACTGCCACATAATTAACACATAATTTCAATGCTAAAAAAGGGCATTTTTTGAACTTGTGCGTAATGAATTCCTCTTCGTAGATCTACAGTATGTACAGTACAGTATTCTGGGATAATTGATACATTCTTCTGTGTACTTGGAAAATAAATTTATGGACTTGTTGATTTTCTGTTGTACTAACAGTACTATACAGTGCATCAGCATGTAAATTGTGAATGCAATGTACGTATTACTGACCAATCAGAGAGACTAGATGCACTTCAAACCAGTTATTGTGCACAATTATGTTCAAGCGTTCTTTTGCGTGAAGGCTCATGGCAGCAAAAAGCTTTCCTTTGCATTAAAAAGGAATTTATGGTACGTTTTTTTCACAACTAGATTTACAATGTTGCAATAACTCATAAAACATCAAATGATTTTAATTCACTTGCTGGCTTCAAAAACAACTGCACAGCTCAGCACTTTAAATATGCCCATCAATCCCAGCCTTCATGAGAATTAAGTCACTGTGCACATCATTTAAAGTAAACTTGGAATATGAAATATCTTTGATTCTACTATTCAATAGAGAAGACCACTACATAAAACCTTGGTATCTTGCTTGACATACTGTACATCTGGTTAATTGCCTAACTAGGAATTGAAGGGGTGGGGGGGGGGAGGAAAAGTCCCCCTCCTTCACTACATGCAGCTTGCCGACCTCTTTAATACTTCAAATAATGTAGGATGAATAAAGGAATACTGTATGAGAAGCACTGAGCAACCCGGTAATTTTTTAACAATCCCCCATTCAAAGTAAAACATGAAACAATACAATTGGTTTTTGTGTTGAAAAAAACTACGAGGCATCAAAACAAAGAACAAAGATTAAATTGGCACTGAAAAGAAGCTAAATTTTAGTAAACAAATCTTACTGCCAAGCCAAAGCAACACACAAAGGAAAAAAAATTAAAACAAAAAAAGAACAATATGCAGTATATCAATCACCATTCAAGTGCCAAGTAAAACATCCAGGACAGTACACGTGTACTTCCTCTTGATAAAACGAATGCTGAGCACCTCAAATTTATCTACACGTATATCAAACCACATGCACTCAGCTTTTTACAGTACACTTAATCTTTTCTCCAGACCCAAATTATTGGAAAGAATAAATTTACGCATTACACGTTTACTAAATCAGTGCTAGGGTTAACCTCCAGTCTTTAATTAAACATACTGTAACTGTATGACATCTCTAAAAATAAATGGACATCAAGATGTTAATCTGTAAGCCTTTTGATATTGTTCTCTCTCCTTTGTTTTGAAGGGGGTGGGAAATTGGTTATCTTTATGTGAAATGAAAAAGATGTTAATATTGAGGTTGCCTGTTTCATCAACCAGCATAAACAATGCTATAAAGTGCTTGCAACCATGGTTTTTGTCCATTGACCTACGTCATCAAATACACACAGCTCACATTTGTACACGTGTCATAACAACTACTGGACTACCGAAGCATAATATGATCTGTAAATCATTCTTCTCCTGAACAATTCAGAAGACTCTGGGAGACTTACTGAATGCACAATGAATATGATAGATGATTCAATATCAATTCATAAAGGACTTGATCATGTCAAAGAGTAAATTTTGCCACAAATCACTGTGACTTCACATGGTTCATAATATAGTTTAAATGACAGACTGTGCTTTGGATGTCGTTTTAACCTCATAACATAAGGAGGACAACCTACATTGAGTGATAGCTACGGTATACCATGCACATGGTTTACAGTATCATTTATACCTCTGATGCTGTTAATGATATTGACATTTAGTTAGCTAAGTATCAGGCCTTGAGTTTTAGATTTTCAAGGTGTGCTACAAAGACAGCACACTCCTCAGATACTGTAATTAGGGAGTGCAGTATGTGTACTGTTCCATCAGATTTAAACAGTCTATGAGCTCCCATTCTTCATCTAGGTACTATGTGTGCTACAAATCACACTCCTCAGATACTGTAATTAGAGAGTGCAGTACATGTACTGTTTCATCAAACTTAAACATATTTATATGAGCTCCCATTCTTCATCTACGTACTATGTGTGCTACAAATCACACTCCTCAGATACTGTAATTAGGGAGTGTAGTACGTGTACTGTTCCATCAAATTTAAACAGTCTATGAGCTCCCATTCTTCATCTAGGTACTATGTGTGCTACAAATCACACTCCTCAGATACTGTAATTAGGGAGTGCAGTACGTCTACTGTTCCATCAAATTTAAACATATTTATATGAGCTCCCATTCTTCATCTAGGTGTGCAAAAAAATCACACTTCTCACAGAGATTTTAGGTGAGTATAAATGGTGATCACACTCACACACCTAAAAATTCAAGGCCCACTACAGAGAACATGGCATACTGTTCATGTACAGTACAGTATAGCATACTGCATACGCTACAGTAGATACATCAAAGCCACAAATGTGTTTAATTCCAGTTACTTATTGGTAAAATTTGGTGCAAAACACATGTTTGCAAACAGTTACTATGATATTTTTTAAATAATCAGTACAGGACATAACATTCTTAATGTTCAATCAATTACCAACAAATTTGATCTTTGACCAAATGTGTTCAAATGACAATGAACCTCTCTAGAGTACTATAGTTTTATTTCCCTATGACTTCCTAATAGTGGTAAAGTTGTCACCCTTTCTCTAAATACAGTATTCACTATTTGAATAAAAACAGGAACAATTTAAATGCACCTGAATATGTCATGCAAAATGTACAAATGTATTACACTTCTTCCCACACAAATTTTCAAATAAAACATAGTCTGTAATATGGAAAACATGTCTGCCAGTATTACCTGTATATGTACTGTACTTGCACATTTTTGGAGTATGATAACCTAAAAATGTGATTGGAAAATCAATCACAAGTCAGGCTATGCCTGGACTGCACTTGTGCAAACAAGTACAGTGCAGTAACATGTACTGTACAGATGGAGAGCATATTTTTATTTTACTTCAATTTGAATAGTTTTTTCTAATCAGATAATTTATTTTCTATTCTCTAACCAGAAAGCCAAAAGGCTTAGTGATTCCTTGCCACAGAAATACCTTTTTTCTTTCAAATTGACAGTGTTTGATAGATTTGTCTTCACAATTTAGGCACAGAATGTCAAGGATTCATTTAACAAAGATAAAAATACACTTATACTGCATCATGTTGATAACCTACAGATCCCAACAAGCACTGATCCCCAGTGACCCCAGATGACCTTTGACCTCAACCAAAATCAAAAGGGTTCTCTGATTCTCTCACATAATCTGAATACCTGACGTGACCTCTAGTCTGTATCAAAAACAAAAAGGTTCTTTTGGTGTTAAACAGCCATTTAATAGGTTTTTGTAGTTTAACCTCTGGTGACCTCAAATGACCTTTGACCTGCACCAAAAGCAATAAGGTTCTCCCTCTCAACATTGCAAACCTATATCCCAAATATAAAGTGTCGGTTACTCCTATCTTGAGATACTGTGTTTACAAGCTACATTCAACATTTTTGCAATTTTACCACCAGTGATCTCAAATGACCTTTGACCTCTGCCAAAAACAATAGGGTTCTTTCTCTCAAAATCACAAATCTATATACCAAATATGAAAAGTATTGGTCACTCCTATCTTGAGATATCGTGTTTACAAGCTATTTTGGACGTTTTTCAAAATTTTACCGTGGTGACCTCAAATGACCTTTGATCTATACCAAAAACAATAGACTTCTTCCTCTCAACATCACAAATGTACATACCAAATATGAAAAGTGTTGGTTATTCCTATCTTGAGATATATTGTGCAGGGCTCAACATAACCAACGGCACCAAGGGCAAAAAGCCTCCGTGCCTTAGTTGTTTGCCGTGGCGCCCCTGAAAAATACACCTGATCAACAGCAAAAGTTGCCGTCTTGCCCTTTTCTATTTGCCGTCGGTACTTTCCCTTACAGAAATTCGCATTTCAAGTGTCTGTATATGCACGAATTAACAGCACAAACTTTTCGTTGTATATTGCCTTAAATCGTCCACTGCATTGCTGTTTTGTGTAAAATTAAGCAACCAGTCATTTGTCAGAATTGAGAGCACAAAACTAGCATTTCTTTCCTTACCCCAACATTTCTATCAGCGATCATCATCACCATGTCTCTCTTTCTTGGAAGCAACGTTGCTTCTACGATTCAGAGTACACTACATCAATGTGGCAATCTCGTTCTTTTAGCGGACAAAAACACACACTGAAGGCCTATTGAAATTGTCGCGAGATCACCTGCAATCAGACTTGCTTTAAGTCGTTTTCAGGTTCCGGTGTTCAGTGATTAGATATGAGGGAATGTTAATACGAACATCCCCAGTATAAAGTAGTACCTTCTAATGTGAGGAAGACAAGAACAAACTGGTACAGTGTGATGGAACATTCCATTTTAAAAGGGGGAAAATGAATTAGTGTTTTTTTACTTTCCCTCACAGGCTAATAATTATATGTAAAAAAGTGTTTAGATGCAAACCGTGTGGGAGAAAAGTTTTTCGTTAAGCCAGTATTTTATAATCGGAAGTAGATAATTGCCAGTATGCCTTCTAATGAGTTTGTCCCATGTTTCCATGATGAAATGATCTTTCCACCAATTTGCTTAAATAAATTCAAACTTTGAAAAATGCCATAATGCCCTATCTTCACAATCATTTTAGCCATCATGCCCCTTCCTTTTGCCATGATGCCCTTCAATTTCCATACCTACCGATGGCATTTTTGCTGTGCCCTTTTTGAAGCTTATGTTGAGCCCTGATTGTGTTTACAAGCCATTTTCGACATTTTCGCAATTTTACCGCAGGTGACCTCAAATGACCTTTGACCTCTACCAAAAACAATAGATTTCTGCCTCTCAACATCACAAATCTATATACCAAATAAAAAAATTTCGATCACTCCTATCTTGAGATATCGTGTTTACAAGCCATTTTCGACATTTTCCCAATTTTACTGCAGGTGAAATCAAATGACCTTTGACCTCTACCAAAAACATTAGGCTTCTTCCTCTCAATATGGCAAATCTATATACCAAATATGAAAAGCGTCCGACATTCCTACCTTGAGATGTCGTGTTTACAAGCAAGTGTCACAAACACACACACATACACACGCACACACACATACACGACATCACCATCGCATAGATTCCTTGCCTGCCTATGGCAAGGAGTTAATAATAGTAACTTTCTGTTATATCTTTAAATTTCTTGCTGAGCATCTGATGGTGCCTATTATTCTGCAGCACAAACTAGTTAACTGAAAATTTGCTGTATATAAATGTACCGTATTTACTCTATTAAACGCCCCCTCTCTAATAAACGCCCCCCAACTTTTTCGTCACATTGCATAAAGTGAAACTGTTAATTCCAAAGACAATATGGTAAAATGAAATAGTCCTGCCATGAAGCCACGAAATCTCCTAAAGTCCCATACTGTATCCTGAAGTAAAAGGCATGTTTCTGCAACTAATTTCTGTTGATATCCATCACGCTATCACATACTGCGAACCTATACTGCTTCGTTTGCGGTTCGAAAGTGGTACTGTATGTACCGTAGGTATACAATATATTCGTTGGCCTATCCGAACAGCCTAACATAAAAATCCAAATTCAACAGGAAAACTGTTTAACAGTGAAATGCTATGAACGCGTATGTACTGCTAATGGTGCTACTCACGGTAACTATTATGCAATTACCGTATGTACATGCGTATAGCCGGCCGGTCAGTATAGTACCGTGAGGCCTGGCTGTATACTGTGCACAGCATGCATGCATGCATATGCCGCGGGCACGTAAAAAAGTCACTTCTGTGTGTAACGTTACATATCAAGATGTCGGCGAAAGTTGATCACACTTGCAAAGTTCAGAGTGCTGTTCGTGGCTACCATATTTATAGGGAAGTTTGGTTACCGATCATTGGGGAGGAGCTCACAGCTGATTGTGAAGCTGACAACCAAATGGACAAATATGCCATATGTAGCAGTTTATCAGAAGTCACATAAATTTGACTCTAATAAACACCCCCCTTAACGAAAATTTCACGCCCCCGGGGAGTTTAATAGAGTAAATACGGTATGCAAAATCAAGTATGTTTTTGTAAGTTTAACAATTTTGTGATATATTGTAACTGTTCAGAAAATATATACAGTACTGCTATAGGAACTTATTCTCTGTGGCTGCATGTATAGTGCATCGACTGACCCTACAGTCTACTACATCATACATCACTGACTGCATGGTCAAGTGGTCAGAGTATGACTTGCAACTCTGAAGTCTGGAGAGTTTCAACTCCTGGCAGGGTTATACCAAAGACCTTTAAAATGGAACCTTCTGCCATTGTGCTTGGTGCTCAGCTTAATGTTTGTATAATAGTAAGGACTAGAAAGCCAAAAGGCATAGTGATTCCTTGCCATATATTTTTTCGAACATGGCTGCCCACATGACAGACATGAGATCTCTCACAGTTATTGAGAAATGGGTCATTCCATCAGGTTGGGACACAAAGTGTGACATAAAAGTGAAAATTTCAAATTGCTTGAAATATCATTATTTCACAATAGAGCATACTATACAGACATTACTTTCAATATAAAACACTTTCATTACTGTAGAATTACTGAGTTCTTCATAATGGTCCATAAAAGGTAGGCGTGTCAACTATTTGTGCTGATGTAACATGGACACCAATTTCAGGTTTGAAGTTGGGTAATCAGCTTGGGTCACATTTAATATTGCAGTTTCTTTCCAAATAATATTGCAACTGATTAGTTACTTTTAAATAAGTATTTCCATGAAAATGGGTTTCTACGAAAAAGTGAAAATTGCAAAAAATAAACTAGGCAAAATACTAAGATTTTTGTGTAGCTTAAAAACTAGAAAACTTTTTGAAAACTCTAATAATGGACAAGTTGTGTGCTATAAATAACATTATATTTAATTTGTTTATAGCCTGGGATAGTACAGATTTAATTTAAGCAAATTTATTTTGCAACTTCTCCTAAATCTTCAGAAATGAGTCTAAATATGGTGGAGTGCAGTTGTAACATGGACACCGTGTCCATGTTACATCATGTGTTAAAATATCGATAAAACAGACACTTATTTTAAAAAGAACAGCACTATAAGGCTACTCTAAAATCAGGTAGGAAGTTGTGTAATATGTTTGTATGCAAAACATGTCACTTCAACTGTATACAAGGAAAATGTCAAACAAAAGTGTAGTTGTTATGGTACAGATGTAACGTGGACACCGTGTCCAATTTTACAATCCCCAATAAAAGTTACCTTTAACATATTTAAATCCACAATGTAATTGTGCTCTATTTTAATTGATATAAGCAGGTTTATATTTCAAATTGTGTTCAATTGTAACATTTATCCAGCTAAACCACAGTTCTGATGTAACGTGGTCACGGAAAATCTAAAATGGCATAATTAACACACGAAACAAATTTAAGTCTATTTCGTGCATTTTTTGTAACTCTTGTGTCCTAATATTTGTAAGAGGAATAGCACAATGTATCTTGTGCAGCTTGTTTAAAAGTTATGGAACAAAATTGTCCCAACATTGCGCTGATGTAACGAGGACACTGTGCTGCAAAATGACCCTCTTTTGCACCATATTTGAAAAAATTTAGCCGTCTCCCATCTCTTTGCATTATTTTTCCAGAAATCAAGTCAGATATGAGAAATTCAAGTCAATTCAGGCTTCTTTTGAAGACAAGAGAAAATACTACACCTTAAGAAAAAATGTTACAAAAGTGGACACCATGTGTTACATCATCACACTCGTGTTTGATGAACTCAAACATGAATTTTAAAGTTAACAAGACAGACTTGACTTACCGTACCATGAGCATTTTCCATGGTCTTTTATTCTACTTTGTCAGTAAATTGGTGATAAATACTTATTTTTAAGTTTTCACATTTCATGCTTAAGTCTGCATATTCAAATGTCACACATGTTACATCTGAAAAAGTCTTCTCTAAGGTCATGTTTTATGAAATATCACCAAAATATGATGAAAAATCTCATTACATTTGGTACCAAAATAAAGGTCTTTCTGTGCTTTATAAGTTGCAACCATAAATTACAGGAAACTTTCTTTGCATTTTCTAAGAAAATTAAATCTTATCAATGAAACAGCAAAATATGCACTGTGTCCCAACCTGGTGGAATGACCCAAATACTAAGGTCAAAACCTTTTGAAATTTTGTGACCCAAAACGACCTTTCACCCCCACTTAAAACAATAGGGAACACCCACCTAACATGACCATCAACATGCTAAATATGAGCAATTCACAAGCTGAGTTATGAGATCCCTCCACAGTAATTACCCCCCTTACCCATGCCAAAGATGAAGAAACTAACATGTTAGCCTGATAAACAGATTCTTTTCCTTTTAACGTTTTTTCATTTTACTCTACCCACTTACTCTTATGTGTATTAATACTGGCACGAAATGTAATAACTGGGCAAAACTTCAATCCAAAATCAACCAAAATACCAAATGATGTGCATTTTTGTGCCTTTTAGATCTTCTTAATACCACTGAATTTGGGTTTGCTTCAGTACACATTTTCAAATTACCCCACTTGATCATTTACATAATGAAGTGGATAAACTGTTTCAAAAACTCTTTGCCTCTTACATTACCCATGCCATTCAATAATCTTTAACCCTATCCACTCATGAATATTAACTTCAACAGTTACCCTTTTTGAGATGAAGCATAATTTGCAAGATTTTGATTTTTTTAACCTCTGATGACCCCAAAGGACTTTTGACCTCCAATTAAACAATGGGGATCATCTACTCAATATGGGCAATCCACATGGTAAGTACTGTATGAGATCCCTCACGGTACCCTTCTTGAGATTGTGTTTTCAAGGTTCTTGAGATATTTTGTTTACAAGGTTTTCACCTTTTCACTTCTGGTGACCCTAAATGACTTTTGTCAATCACCAAACACATTAGAGATCATCTACTCATTATGGGCAATCCACACGGTAAGTTTATCCTTCTGGAAATATCGTGTTTACAAGCAATTTCCAAGGTATTTACTATTTGACCTCTGGTGACCCCAATTGACCTTTGTTCTAGACCAAAAAAATAGGGATCATCTACTCGATATGGACAATCTTTGGCAAGGAATAAAAAATGAGCCAGTGAGCCACAACTTGAAAAAAGACTGTGGCTCTCCTGACTTAAATATTAATTAGTAACTGAGCTTTGAAACCTCATTTTACTACATATGTCAATTAAACCAATCACAATCTCCTGGTATTCATATCCACCACAAAACACACAGTCAACATTTATCAAGTTGTCAAATTAGTTTTGATTAAAACCTGTGCTTTAGTGCAACTTGCAAATCTGAGGGATCTTTGGCAGTACAGCAGTATTGAGGAAATTAAAAATCTGCATTGAACACTAACAACTAACTTTAGCACCACCTTTACCACAGTATTCAGTTAATAGGTTTATGGTAACTGCAGTGCTACTTTAAAATTACACTTACATTCAAGGTTACATGTTGTGTCGGAACAGGAATCCTGGGAATTTCGCAGCTGTGGACAAAAAGAGAGTACACTGTTTATGCAATCTGCACACCAGACTACTGTAGCAAAATAAATCTCTTTTTTGTGCAAAATTTCTACACAGCTGTCACTCCCTTTATACTTTAACAATCTAATAACAGTATACAGTAGGACAGTATCTACATACAATACCTTAAAGGCAAATAACTCACTCCATGTTCAAGCACATTGTGAATCAACTGCTAAACCACACAATTTTCTTCTTACAGTACTGTATTTCTCTTCCAGGTACTGTACATCTTTTATGATATTTCAGGAATGTACTCAAATAATACAAAGGTAAAGCTGGTTTCTGTCAGAGGGGGAAAGGGGGGATTTGTCCCCCCTTTCCAGAAGAAGGTGGGTAAAATCTCCCCTTTTCATTTCCATAAAAATTAGAAAATTGTCAATATTTTGATTTCTTACTTAAAAAGATGACACTTTTGCAGCAATGTTTGAACTTACAAAAAATAAATGGCCTTTAAAACCTTCAAATTGCACCTTACAGGAGCCTTGAAGCAAGCTTTTGTCCCCCTGAACCCACTCATAACTTTGGCCTAGGACAGCATCAACTTGGACTTGGGGTTTAGCAGTACTCCCCCCCCCCCCCTTTGGTGTTTCTAGCGGAATCCCTGGCTATTATTCCTTTATGAAATGTGTAATGAAAGAACATTATGTCACATGATATTTAAGCTACAGTAGCCATTCATGAACTACCCTGTAGGCTGTACAGTTGAATAGTTTACAATCACTTACTGCAATTGAAGTTGCGGTGCCTGTATTTTTTCTTTTAGAATGTAAATTGTAGTTTTCAACAAAGAGAATCATAAAAAGTGTTTTTATTTTTAAGTTACAGTATTACTCCAAACTGTAGTATACACACAAACACATGAACAGTACAATACAATGGGTGGGCATTTATTAGCAGTGAACAAGCAGTAATCTAAATCTTCATTAATCAATAATTTCAGATTTAACATAAATATGCTGTACATACAGTAGGTCTTTATCACCAAGTTGAGTAGTGTCTATTAACATATGGTAAGTATCACTGTAAAATGGAAAATTACAATCCAAATACATCCATATGACACACAGTAAAGGGGGACATAAAATATACAAGGATACAGTAGAACTTTACATAAAGTACATCTACTTACACTGCAGTACTGTACGTTTGAAAGAGCACTCCAAGTGAAGGGTCCAACCAGAGTGTATTTTTGTAAAATACTTTTCATAAGTTTACTGTACTCTCCATTTCTAGGTCCTACACTATAGGCCTATCAATAAAACTAAGGAAAGATAAAGAAAGGGCAATATTGCAGCTCTACAGTATTGTAAAATAGGGTTAAAAAAGGGAAAAAAATTGCACGATAGAGAGGGTAGAAAACAACCCCCCTCTACAAGCCCCAATCAGTACAGTCCTCAACTTTTGTTTAGTACTGCATACTTTAGTCATATTTGGGTAGACCTACTGTACGCAGGGCTCAATTTTTGTGGTTGTCCGATTGTCCGGGACAACTAAAATTCCATACGGACAACCAAAAGTTGGAAGTTGGTTGTCCGATGGACAACCATTTTTTCCTCACAATGAATTATATTCAAGCTTACTTTTATCTGATTGAAGAAGTAGCAAGCCTATATATGCTGACTGATCAACTCTACAACATTTTCCATCATACAGTTTCAGACTTAATGTGTTTTTGTCTTGCAAAGATCAAATCTTTTCATTCTTCAAGACCAATTATATGTAAACATAATTTCTGTTTTGTACTGTAATTGTGTGCAAAATGTTTCGGACAACCAAATTTTCTTGAGGACAACTAAAAATACTGAACTGGTTGCCCGAAGGACCACCATAAATTTTTCTGAAAATCGAGGCCTGGTATGTGTATTTAATTTTAACATACCCTGCAACCTAGTGAATTGTACCTACGGAAACTCTTCAGCCAAACATTAGACGATCCAAATTAAAAAGCAGGGATAATTTCGGCAGCACTTGGTCAAACTTTAAAGTTTGAGCACCCCTCTTGCAAAACTTTTTGCAACTGTATGTGAAATACAGAATGCAGGTGATACAGTTTTTACAGTGTTTTTTACAGTGTTTTCATTCCTAATGCCCTGTCTCCTAAATTCAGTGATCCAATTATCCTCACTGTTGTTGTTTGTATATGAATCCCCTTGAGTAATTTTTTTTAACCCCAAACCTGGGTATCGGAAAGGAATAAAAAACAACAGGGCCTACCTGTATGTTATGCTATGTGACAACAAACTGTAGTACAGTAGCCTAACAGAACACTGAAATGTTGTGACATAAACCACTATTTAAAGCGGCTCATTGAGTTGGTTTTCCAAACCTGTTAAGTTTTCTTCACATACCCTTGACAAATGGTCAAACTTTGACAATCCCCATACCATTCATACAAATGACTGTTTTATGAGTGAGTAATTAATGGTTAAGTCGGTTTTCAGAAATTCTTGACCAGACACTTTTTCAAATTACTGTATGTACAAAACTGTTACAAGTCAGGACACTAGAAAATTCAAAATTTTAATGTTTTCTGTGACTTTTGGACTTGCAACTTGACTTGTTATGCTAACTATTGGCATTGTTATGTGGTAGTGACCCTTTGAGACTCTCATTAAGTTATCGATATCAACTCAATGAGCCTCTTTAACTGTGATCACATTATTTATACATGATACCGTAGCATCAACTTCATACTTAGCAAACTGAAACTCCTCCTCCTTCTGTGTCATAAAAGCATTCATAACAAAGTTGTATTATGAATAGTTGAGAAATTAAGAAAAAAAATGTAAAAAGCCATTAAAATGGCATTTTTTTTCCCCCAAAGATGAAAATTTGTTGCGATAAAAAAAATAACCTTTTTTTCAAATTTTTGCCTTGATTCTTTACAAAAATCAGAATTCTTCCTATGCTAAAAGATGTTCCTACTGGTCAATTGATAAGAATAAAATATGAAAGAAATCCCTCTTGTAGTGTGTTCCTTTTTGTCCAACAGGAGTACAGGAAATTTTGTTTTACCCCTCCTTACCATTACTCTTTCCGCTAAGAAATTATAGATTGGGTCAATACACAGTATATGACAAAATTTGACTCATTGGAAACTTCAGTTTTGTGGCACTAGTGTACACACATCAAATGTGGGAAAAATTTAACCCTTCCCTTTTTCATTTTGGTCCCACAAATATCAGTCCATCGGATTGACAAGCCATTGAGTAAAAAATCTCGTCATAACTGCCTAGCGTAAACACTCTCTACTAAACTGGACCATGTCTGTATTACTGTATGTACATGACCAACAATGTTTACTCAGCTGAAAAAGCCCCGCACAGGTTCCAACTGAAGTTAAAAAACCCTGAACATAATGTAGGTACTCAGACTGCATAAGAACAATGAAATTATTTGTAAATTTACCATGTTGATTAATCTCCTCATAGCTCCCTCATGTGAGTATATACACTCACAGGGGTCGTACCCTCCTTCAGCCATCTTGATCAGTTTGATCTCCTTCCTTTCACTGAGAAAAGAAAGAAAAAAAAGATATTAAGAGAATAAACTGCATTTAATTTTAAAACCATGTTTGTTTGAGGTTGAGCTGTACATTTTGAGAGCACAAAGGCTGTAGCTTTAAAAATGCCTCCATATTTCATTTGTATGCATAAACATTATAAAAACAAAAAAAAGAAAAAGATGCTCAATTGATCTCCCAGTCTGACATCACAAATTTTCCACAATGTATTACTGTGGTTTGAATATTTTCCTTAAAAAGTCTAAACTTCTGAATGCAACATACAGTACTATTGTGAAGGAATTTTCACCAATAAAGAGAAAAAAGTCCAATGACTTTTAAACCCCTGTATTTTGTCACTGGAATATATCCCTTAAAGTCTCCTTATCCACATGCATGCAGTATCTATCTATCCACTTATAATGCCTTGGTGGAGACTTTCCTAAGATACTGGGCAGTGGGCTAGAGAACATTAAAGGGCCTATCCTCTCACCTCAAACTACAATTATTGTCCTCTACAGAAATTCTCTATTGGCTCAACTCTTCGGTTAGCAGCTACAGTAGTTCAAACAATGCAGAGTATCAAAGCTTATATTACACAGCATGAACTTTACTCAGCGTGTTTTGATACACATTGCTCTTATATAGTCACCCTGAAGCCAGGGTTCGATTTATCATTGTTTTGCTACATGGACTGGTGCATAAGGTCAACAAATCTTCATGCCCAGCAAAATTTCTACAAACAATGTGAAAATGTGCACATTTTAACTCCTTTTTTAGGTGTCATGTTCCACAAGTATATCCTCTCCTACCTAATCACCTAAATCCAGAACTTGAAAACGACTGAAAGCAAGTCTGATTTCAGATGGTTGCCCCAAAAAATGTCCATGGGCCTTTTCATGTGTGTTTTTCACACAGAATTATAATACTTAGAACTGGCTTAATCCCTGTACTGTGAGACTAATCGAAGATTTGTGCTCTACCCACAAGAGACAGCCTACACTGTTGTTTGACATAAAAAGAGTATGTTAGGTAAAAAAGGGCTCCATAAATTTGACTTCTTGTGAGAAACTGGTACGATAAAAAATATTACCTTCTGACAAAAGATATGCAAAAATATTGAAAAAATGTGTGGGAGCTATTCAAAGGAAGAAATGAAATGGTGCTACAAAAGCACAAAAGAAAGACTAGTTTTGCAAGACAAGTCCATGTAGAGTATGTAGTCGGCATGTACAGGATTGCGTGAAAGAGACATAAGTAAGTAGTCTGTAGTGTGTACAGTTGTAAAAGGATCGAACTTGTAACTTACGTAGCAATGTTATTGCGAGAAGTACATGTGCTGGATGATGATGCTGACTGCAGTAAGGAAGGAGAAGCTCACTCAAATTTCTGTTAAATTACTGCTTATCTAACCTACTGTAACAGTATGCAAGAAATTACAATGCAAGGACAATTGGGATTAATATATTAGGATCAATTTGTACTGTACTGTAACTTGAACTGTGGCATGGATTTGACCATGCAGTTGGCCCAAAGTCTACATTTCGTGCACTCCAATACAGAGATCTTCAGTGTGAGCACTGACTCTTTCTCAGCGTAGCGACGGGCAAGCTGTACTCCCAGCGCGCCGGTTAACTACCTTTACAGGATCAACGTACAGTATACTGTGCTCTACAGTACAGTATTTGTATTGCCAATGAATGGTGTATGCATTACGTACATGTATATAAGAATGTACAATCCCATACTGATTGCTATGTACACTACTTACTGTGTGTGTACCATAAATACTTGTACATGTATGCATGGCCAATGTACCATGATCATGTACATGTAGACTATACATACGTGTGCAGGCCTGCATATCGCTATGTAGCATTGTTTGTGCACAGAAAATACTGGAGTACGATCAGAAAAACCTTGGTTTACCTTCAGCGAGAGTTTTACATGGTATGCACCCTGGAGGCAAGGTCTGGAGACTACATGCCTACAGTGAATGTAAGACTCTACAGCTACATGAACTGAGGAAATTCTAGATCCGTGGATGCGTGCACCCAGGTAAAATGAACCCTGCCTGAAGCAATTAACTGAGATTGCATGATCTGGAAGAGGTTGAACTTAGTAAGATAATGGTGGAAGGGGCTTAAGTCAGAAGGTTAGGAGAATTGGAACTGTTTGTCTGTTTGTCATGAGAGAATTGGGCTTGCCCAAGTAACTGTGGGGCCTGGAAAAAATGGCTGTGGCTGGCTCAACTTGAACAAATAGGTTGGAAACTGGGTCGTATAACTCTAACTGGATAACTACATTATACATATACTGTATCAGTAATTAACATTACTATAGTATAGGCCTATCTCTAGCAGACACTTTGGAAACTAGAATGGCAAGCATGCCATAAGTTGTAGGTTTTTACCAAATTTACAAACGACTCAAATCGTTTCAACTAAACTAAACAACCCAGTTCATTTAAACAATACACTACAGGGACGATCCACACCGGAAAGTACCTTTACCATACGCCAAAGAATTACGCCAAAGTAGACCTCAACCTATTCTGCATTTGTATGCCAGACTATCTACAGTAAGCAGGCAATGGGAAACTGCTTTCCTAACCTTCCTATGTACACTCATCCATGTGTTTATCCAATGCAATTCATTGCGTCACTTGCAAGGTTAATCAATACGCCTAGAGGTTTTTATAATGGTACACCACGCCAACTATTGTACTTTTGACCTGGTGGAGTGATGTATGCCGTATGCCAAATTTATTGGCGTACATTTCCACACGCCAAAGATCTTGGTGTGAAAGGCCCTACTTTTAAGACCCTACTTTCCATAATGGGGACGATCTCACGCGGCGGTGCTTTGACCTGATGATGTTTTGATTAACGACGGTAATGTTTTGGTACGGGGATGTCTTGTTCTGGGGAAGTTTCAAGTGGTATCAGTGGTACTGGTAGGCTAAGCCTACAGACTGACAGTGACAAAAACCTTCTCCCAACTGTATTAAGTTAGGCCTACACACAGTTTACTGTCCTCCATGAGCGTAACTTCATCATAAGCAGTTGGCCAACTTTAACTACAGTAAGTTCACAGACCGGTGTGTAGGAATAGCCTAACGTTAGGTCTGAGCAAACACAGTAAGCTAATTTCAGTTACTCTGCTTCAGGCCAGCTGGCCGGTGTATGACTAAAATCTAGTAGTAGAGCCTAGGCTAGGCCTAGGCCTAAGTCCTAGCCTAGGCCTAACGTTAGTGACAGTCCTAATATGATGTGACATCAACACAGAAGGTTCAGTAACAAATGCCACAATGAACAGTCAACACGGGCAGTTGTAGGGCAAGAAATTGTTTTGAAATACTTACATATTTTAGTTTTGCGCTTCCTTTGTGACGAAAGACAATGTACTGAACCTTTCCTTTGGTATATCCAACAAAGATTCAAGATTCAAAAAGTTTTCAAGGCTGATTTATTTGGCTTTCCATGTTTGGTACAGGTCACAGTGTCTACCACTTAGTCTACTCGATGGCACATATCATCTCTAATAATTGGATCTACGTACGTACGTATATATACGGATGACGCACATTTACTTTGTTTACGTGTTTCCTCTTGTGTAACGTGAGCATGTACATAACACAAGTCAACTACGGACGTACGGATACGCATGACACTTGCAATGTTTACAAACTGATGTTGCATTGAACCTGCAACCACAGCTGCTGCATAGTAAGCCGGTGGTAAAGGCGTGTATTTTTTTCTTTTTTTTTTTTTTGTAGCATGACAATGGAACATGGCTCGATGCCAGAGAACGAATCCCTTTCAATTTTGGGGCCAAAAACAGCTTTTCGATTTCTTTATTGTTTTTTTCTAAATTACGTTGAATAAATACAGACTAAACACTCTTCACTCACGTAGCCTAGTCTTAAACAATCTAAATATTTACCCTAACAATGAAAAATTGTAACATTTTGAAGAACCTATTTTCCCTTGCTGTACTACGAAAAGAAAATTCGGGTAAAGGCGTTTCATTTCTTATCATAAAATAACTGTCTGGATGATTAATGACGGGATGCAAAATTAAGAACGGAAACTGAAGCTGACGATCCTAACAGTAGAAATTTCGCAAAGATTTTGTCTAGACGTGAACTTTTTCAGGAATTATAAAGAAGCCATGGTGACGATGCTAAAAGCGAGAATATGACAATTTTTGGCTCATAAGGCAATACCATTTGTCAGGCAGGTGAATTTTGTCGGGTGACACCAGTAATATATAAACACGATATGAGTGTACTAATAACAAATTGAATTGAGCCACGTTGTATTATGAACAGATCCTGCTCTATGACTATGAACTGCTGGAACGAAAAGTTGACGGTGAACTTGAGTCAAGTCTTTACGATGTGAAGCACGGAACCACTCATGACACACAAAAAGGTCCTACTAGTAGTATGGATATTTTTAAAGACATGTTACATGTAATTCAGAGCAGTCCCCAAACTTATTTAGCAACAGCTAAACATCACACGAGAGATTCCGCTCCCTTGAAACGTGGACAAACGACTGTCTTTGACGTCCTTGTTTGTTAAACAACTAAGAAACAGTAACATCATTGTTGCAAGTTACATGGTCCAGTGACCGCCTATTGTGCGCGACAGAATTCTCTAATGACAATTTTCTTATTTCCCTTCAGTCAAATTATACCTTTCATCTTATTTTATTACTTCAGCATTGCATATGCAAGGTAAAGCAAGAAGTCAAGTTACTCTTGTAAATGTCTTGAAGAGAAAAAATGTCGTCATTACTCTCCGCCAATCACGGAACAGGACAGTCTAAAACACTATTTCAAGAATACGCCGGTGGCTTCTCTTGCCCATTCAGTAAGCTTTTTTGTAATGATTTACGTTATTTTTATTTTATTTTTATTTTTTGCTTCGGTAAAACTTAAAACTAAATGTGTAACAATTGAATTATGTAACTAGGCTTACTTGTAGGCTATAAAAGTTTAGTTACAGGGGCGGATAAAGGGAGGCTGGGGCCCGGCCCCTTCCAAAAAGCTAAAAAATAGAGACCTCTTAGAACCTGAAGACAAAAAAAACTCAAAATAAATACTGCTCAAAATGTGCTTCCAAGTCCCCGGCTGGAATGCCCTCTCCGACTGTCTGAGGAATTGCAATTTCCGAAATTTTTTGAACCCTCCGCGTCGACCGATGGTCGTTGGCGCTCCGGTCAGATAGTCTTTTAGGTATAGGCGTGCGAGGCGTGGAGGCAGGGGCAGACTTTCCCCCAAATTTCTGCAAAATCTGAAATTCGGGCAGGATTTTGGGAAAAGTTTGGCCAGGAATTTCGAAAATAAAGTCGAACAACCTCTTGAGTTTCAGAAAATTCCTAAGCCAGCCAGAAATCTTAAACAGATATGCCAAAAAAAGAAAGAAACTTCGTAACTGCGGTAAAATTTTCTTGAAAATCAACAAGATTCCCAAAACTTGCTGCGCATTTTGGCAGCGCAACTTAAAAGTTATTATTTTTCAGTTTTACGTATACAGTTTTACACAACACAGTGACCGAAATGGTCGAACAGAGCCAAATTCTTTCAAGCATTTGCCCGAAAAATTGAAGAGTATTAACCAGAGTAACATTTTAGGAAAAAATCAGAGATGATATAATCGCGACAAATTTGGGAAGACTGTCGCTTGTAAGAAAAAATTATTCTTCGGCTTGGTTTTATTTTTAAACCTTAGGCAACATAATGCCGGAAATGGCCGATTATTTTAACTATTTAAAATCTTTGCCCGAGAAACAGAAAACGTTATGTTCAAAGTTAAAACTTTCAGGAAAAATAAAAACGATAACAAAAATTTGCGACACTCTCGGGTAGCTTGTGAGAAAGCTTTTCCTCAGCCCTACTTCACAGTCTTGCAAAATCTTTGCTCAAAATGGTAAAATATTCTGGAGAAGGTTAAAAAGTACTGGAATTGCGACTTGAAATTAATTATACTGACAGACAGAGGGGCGTTCAGTTGCTGTGTCTACTAGTTCACCATCTACAGGCTACAGCTTATACTCACACTACAGGCAAAGGTTATGAAAATCTGCTGGTCTATAGACGAATGCGATTAGCGGTTGTTTTAAGTGACTTTAGGCAGCCATTAGTGGGGTCCATCAGCCTTTAATCGTATTCATTTATTGTCCACGTGAATTTTAAATCCTCATATTCAGTAAAGTTGAGAAAATTATTAAGATACTCTTCATTGCACAACCATCCATGAAACAGGTAAGGAAAGAAATTTAAAGATTAAAGGTGATGGATTCCAGTAATGGCCGACTAAAATCAGACCATCACAATCTGACCGGATTCGTCTATAGGTTATTTTTCAAATACATAACGATACAGTGTAAGAATATCTTCCCATACTCTTCCCGAATTCCATTTAAACCCATCTCGTAAAGTGATATTTTTTCAAAAGATGTTACTGAAGTAAAATCATTTATTTTTGAGAGTCGGGCATACAAAGTTTCATCAATTAAATAAAACAGTAAAACAAATAAAACTGAGTTCAGCCAAGAGCCGCAAGGCGGTAAAATACACGAGAATGTTTTCATTTCCGTTTTTATAGTTTTTGTCCCGAAAAGATAGTCCATACAAGACCATTTCATCCAATGGTACATTCTCTGAGGTAATTTTCTGATCATGATAGCAGCTGCTTAAATCCTCCTTCTAAGCCTGGAAAATGCCATTTTCTGCTGTCTGGAGGTTCTGATTTTTCGGAATTTTCTGTACGCTCCTCGCCAACCAATGGTAGCCTTCCGCATAGATAGTCTTCCTTGCAGAATTCTGGTTTCAAATGAACCTTTTTTGAAAAACGAAAACTCAAAATATCGATTGCTTAAGTCCTCCTTATAAGCCTGGGAAATGCCATTTTCGACTGTCTGAGGGGCGTATTTTCAAAATCTTTTGTAGGCTCCGCGCCAACCAATAGTTAAGCTACGCTCCGATAGTTTTTCGGGCAGGACTAAATTTTTCGGGCAAAAAATCTTCTACCCCCAAATTGAAATGCTTATGTTCGCATATGTTTTTAGGCAACGCCATTTCTCGCTGTATGAGGTGTTGCGAGTTTTTTATTTTTCTGTGTATTCGCCCAAACTGATGGTAGTGTTCCACTTGGATGGTTCCTCCAGAATTACAAAACAATGACTGCTTAGGTTCTGCCACAAGCTCGGGGAATGGCATTTTCGGCTTTTTGAGGGATCGCGATTTTTCAAAAATTTCAACGCTCCCCGCCAACTGATGGATGGCACTCCGCATAGATAGTCTTTTGGACACTATTGCATTTCTCGGGCAGAGAATCTTCTTCCCCTTCCCCTAACTGTAATGCTCCCATCCGTGCGCTTATGCCTTTTTTTACCCTCGTATGGGGACATTAAAAAACAAAGCTTTAAATACCTGAGACGCAAAATATACCTTAAACATCAGTGACGTTTTTACTTTTACAATAAGTGAAAATTTATCCGACCTACCTTCAACATCTACTATTTTGCGCTAAATGGGATGGGATACCCCTCGTGTATCACTTAATTACCAGGCTTTAAATCAGTGTAATAATCCATGTATAAACGACTCCCTGCTCAAAATGTCTGTGTATGGCCTTGCTTACATAAGTCTGAAAGATGCCATTTCCGGCTGACTAAGTGGTTTTTGATGAAATTTTGTTACGCTCCGCGCCAACAGTGATGACGCTCTGCCGTCGTTTAGGCCCCTCCCCTAGCACAACAACAGTGACTAAAACTGCCCTTCCCTTTCATTGAAAGTTCCTTTGTGTACCCCTGTTTGTTTGTGTTATGGAAAATGGCAAGGAGCATTCTTATGATGAGACATATAAGTCAAATGGCGCTGTAGTTTACCGAAAGAAATAGAAAAAATAAATAATAACAGAGGTGGGAGCAAGATTCCGATAGCTTTTCATCGTTTTATAAGGTATTCGAACTGCGCGAAACTGGCCTCGTGGTCCCTCCATTTAGTTGGAAAAATATCCACCCAAGTCGTAATTTAATTTTCTCTTCTCTCCGTCCCAACTGATGGTGGCGCTCAGCTTAGATACGGTAGTGTTTCGGTCGAACGGAATACTTGGAGAGGCAATCAGAGTTTGGCAGCGAATATTAATCTTCAGTTCCAGTACTAATTAGCAGACATTGGAGAGGTCGTTTAAGGGAGAAGAAACGTTAATTCTGTGTTTCTTACTGTTAAAAGGGATTTTTCTTATTGTTTTCCTCAATCGATTTGTGTACAATTTAATACCAAGAGGGCAATCCGCGGAGTTGTATATCTCATCGCTAACATATGCGCAAGTTGGTTATAGAACTGTAAAAAGTATCAGATACAGAAAAGCACAGATCCTTCAGTAAGTTTGTAAGTTAGAAGTTAACATGATCGGAAGGGATGATGGCTCCCTAAACTGATATGGATATGGACGCAACGATAATAAAAGTAAGACGCTTTCGGGGACGCTTTAGACAAGTCTGTAATTGTTGTTATTCACGCGCTAGCTGGGCATATTCTCCATTTTGACGCGACAGCAAACTTCATGTGTGTCGAGCTGATATACGCACATCAAGTGCGTCTCAACTAAAGTGTACCTCAAGTCAAAAAATTCAAAAATATATATTTAAGAGAATGAAAAATGAATTCTAACAGTCCAACTCCCATCTTAATATGACATTCCTGAGCTGAGATATAAAATGTTGAAGATTATTCACTTAAAACAAATTGGTCGATTGCGCAATAATTTGGGACTTTCTTCTTGTACAACTTACATAACATGCTTTGTTTCCCTTTAGAATTAAAAATGTTTTTATGACCTTGAACACTTCCTGTTTGCTAGCATTGCATGTTGCACAAGGAGGGCTCAATTAATGACATCATCTCATAAGAGTAAGAGTGCTATTACACCTTGGTACAAGGTGCAGTAATGTTCGGAAAAACAAACTGAAATACAAAGATTGTAACTTGATTAGTACAAGAATGACATCACAGATTATTGCGCAATGTACCATTTTAATTTGAGTGAATAAACTTCAACATTTAATGTCTCAGCTCAGGAATGCACTATGAAGATGGGAGTTGGACTGTTAGAATTTTTTCATGGTCTTTCATATATATTTTTGAATTTTTTGACTTGAGGTACAATTTAAGAAACTGGGCGTGTGCGCCATGTTGAACGCGTGGCGTTAGAAGATTTCCGGCCGACGCGCAAACCTTTTCTGCTTCCTGGCCTGTGGCGAATCCTAGCCCTTGGCAAGGAAACTGTGACGTACGTATTTTGGCGATGCTTCAGAACCGCCAAGTTTTAAGGGCACTGATATGTAAGATATAGGTAGGCCCTATGCCTAACCTAATGTTAGTCACCCACAGTTTCATATCTTGGGTAATAACTCAAGCCATATGAATGGCGTAGGTCTAGCCATTATAAGCCCCAGACCTAGCCTACATACCGTTAACCAGCTTCAGATTTCAAGTCTAGTCCTAGGTTAGACTTTAACTTTCATACTACTAGGCCTAACAGTTACAGCACCTTTGGAGTGAAAACAACTGTGTGCATAGACCATATGGGACTACTCTAGATATAAGGACTATCAAAGTGAAGTGCGAGCAGGAACTTAAAAATCTCACTGCAGCATACAAGCTATAGTGAAATAAGAATTTGAGTTGTCAGATGAGACTGCTACTACGAAGTACTAGACTATGCCTGAGGCTCAGTCTAGCTTATTTATATTAATTGATGAAAAGTAGGCTAGTTACAAAACATTGACCTTTGACCATCTGCAACGTTAACTGTGTCCTTAGTTGCCATGACAACCACACATATCGGTACACAGGGGTGCAAATCTCTGTAGTAGGGGGACGAAAATGCTTATGACGTGCCAGTGAGTATTAAATTGTGCACGCGTGGCGGGCATCGCCAGCGCGAAGCCCCAAAGGGCCCCTGTGGGATCCAGGGGCAAAGCCCTTGTGGGGGTCCAGGGGCAAAGCCCCTGGAAGCTCTTGTGTTCTAGCATTTCCGAAGCTTCAGAAAAACTGTTTCGAACGAAAAAACCGAATAAAGGTGACCGTATTTTTAGGTCTACTCAATTTTGGGGGGGAGGGGGGGGGGCAAATTACGATTTGGCCCCCACTTTTTCACTTGAGGGGCGAAGGCCCCCTTGCCCCCCCCCCCCCGGGAATTGCGCCCCTGTCGGTAAAACTTGTAATTCCTAGGCTATTACACTTAAACTTTCAGGTTTGTGGGATGCTTCCGTTAAGGGTTATAGTAAATACAAAAAGAAAAGTATTTGACCCCCTGTAACGTGACCTTTGACCTTGGTAGCCATGGAAACTACATATTTTGGTAGAACTAATCTGCCCTATTATACGTGTGAAGTTTCATGTAAAATGAATGTTTTGTTTTGAAGTTTTAGTACAAAATAGTAAAAAAGTGGTCTTTTGCAAAATGTGACCTTTGACCTCTGAACTTTGACTTTTACTTCCGATGATCTAAAGGACATAAGTTTTTACCCTGGGGTAACCACCTACCAATTTTGAAAAGAATCGGTCCAGTCCACTAGGAGGACTTTAAAAGACAAAAAGGTTGTTTCAAGAACAAATAATCACTTGAAAATTTTTGTTCCACTCTACCACCTTTGACCTCTGTTGCTATGGCAACAACATATTTTGGTAGGCCTAGATGCAATCATCATATGCGTGAAGTTTTGTGTCAGGAGGACATTTTGTTTTGGAAATATAGCAGAAAAGGTGCCGATTTCACTAAATTTGACCTTTGACCTGTAACCTTTGACCTTCACTTTCGGTTGTGTATTAAAGGTACCATCCTACCGAATTTGAAGAAAATCGGCCAAGCCGTTTACAAAATATTAGGAAAACAAACTTGGACTGACTCACACACACAACACACACACACACACACACACCCCACCAACACACACGCACACGGGCAGGTTTTGACCCCTCTCTCATCCTTAGGGTAGAATTACATTTTTTGGACAAAAATGACATTTCTGCCCCCTCCCAAAGTGAAACGCTCCCGTGCGCTATGTCAATAAAATGTGTAAAATATAAAACTTCAAATATATGGGAAGTCAAACCCTTTCCCCGAGAAAATTTTCCCAATGTGGTCCGATGGGCTTAATCTGCATGATGATATTCAGCAATCCCAAAAAACTACACATCGCCCCCTACATGATTTTTCTTATAAGAACATCAGATTCTTCCGAAAATCCTGAAATTTGTCATAAAATTACAATTTTCCTCCAATAAAAGCTGGCAGATTGTTAAAAGTGACAAAATTTTCCAATTTCGACGGATAATCCGTACAATAAATAACCTTTAGTCAAATCTGTCAATTACCCCGACATTCTACCAAATTTTGCCATACTACTTAATAAAAAACCCAATTTTTTATTATAACTTTACCAGGAAAAAAATTATTTTCTTCCATTAAATTCCAAAATTTCTACAATATATTAAGGTCTTAAATTTAAAATTTCCGTTCAGAAAAGGGAAACTCTATTCGGGTAAACTTCGAGTCTCGTCTTGAAGCCTTAGTACGCAGACCTAGTACGATTAAATGCGAAGCCCGAAAAGAATTTCTGTCGTCGTCTATGTAACGTTTTTATTTTGCCCATATGAAGGACAGATTTTACAATAAACACCCCAAGTTTTAATGGTTTTTACCAATTTCTTTCAAAAATTTTAAAATTTTCCTTCAAAATAAACTCCAGGTTTCTAAATACTTGTTAAAACAAGCCTAATATTTCGGAGCCGTGCGTGCGCCTCAAATTCTGCCAAGTAAAGTCTCGTCCCACCGGACTAACTCATTGCCTTTGTCAGGGCTTTGAAATGCTCCCCCCCCCCCCCCCCCGTCGGGAAAATCCTGGCGTCACCCCTGAATGTAAATGATCGCATCCAAGTTCAGTGGACCATTTTCCTTGGGATTTCATGGCTAGAAGATTATAATCTATGATGTTCCTGTAGAAATCATAGTCCTCCCTTTTGATTGATTTAGAACAGCGTTAAACCCATGATCAAATGGGATCTCCAAAGTTCGACCATCTAAAAAGCATTTAATTGCCCTCAAAACCGACACCTTCAAGTTGCAAATGATTTTGTATTCATGTCACGAAAAAAATTCATACAACGAAAAAAGTCATTAACAGTTAAAAAAAAAATCCCATTTTCATCAATGAATTCATCAGCTACGTAAACACCCTTTCGTATCCAGTCTTTTAGGTATAGGATTCCTGCCAACTTAAGGGAAGTTTAAGCAAAAAATTAATCTTCATGAGGAACCAAATCTACAACGTGGGATAAAATTTAGATCGGACATGCATTTTTCGACATATCAGCAAATGAATTTAATAAATTTGGGTTCCAAAGCCAACTTAAGGGCAGCAGAGGCGATATCACTCCCTCACAATGACAAAGAATGCTTTGTTTCCCTTTGTTTTTTTTTTCAGACTGTTGTACTGACGTTGGAGTTAATAGGGATAGAACACGGACTTCCTATACATGGACAGAGCATACTGCACGTTAGATTGTCGTTTCCGTACCTGGAAGAAAAACCGCACCAAGATGGCTGTCTGCTATGGTTTTGTGTAAAAGGTTGGACTTGCTCAAGTCAGTGCCCACATTTTGCAAGTAAGTTGAAATATTTTTGAAATATGGCAACGTAAGGTCAAAACCACTACACATATTGGAGGAATATTATATTGTTTCCCATTCAAGTTTAACTTTTGTTTAAAATATAACGGAGTCGTCGTTAAATCATACAAATTATAGATTCACGACGGCCATCTTGGTGCGACTTTTTCGTCCAAGTCGGTGGCGACAAACTACGGACAGGACTTAAACGTCACATGCTCTGTCCACGCATATAAGTCCGTGGGATAGAACCTCCTTGTGAGAAATGCAAGGTTTGTAAATTCTCATGCAATCACATTTTCATAATATGAATATGTTGAGGAGAAAACAGATTGCAAATTTCAAAGAAAAACAAAAGACTGTCCATTAATGTGAGGATATGATGTCATGTGTACTTGCTTCAACTTCAAGTTCACTTTTGTTGAAAATGTGACAACTTCACTTGCTCATATTTTGGGAACCACAAATGTGATTCCAATGCAAATTTCACCAAAGTGCTTAGAACAAGTACCCCTCTAACCTACCTAAACTTATTTATATAACGTTAAATCCTTCTTTTAAAGGCCCGGTTCTCTCACCCAAAACAGTACCAATTCTCCTAACCTTCTTACTGAAGCCCCTTCCACAATTGTCTGAAATTCATCCTCATCCAGATACAATCTCTCAGTTTATTGCTTCAAGGTGATTATAGAAAAACTCAATTTATATAATCAAAACACTCTCAGTACCGTTCATAATATAAGCTTTGGTGCTCTGCATTGTTTGAATTAGCTGTCAATCAAAGAGCTGAGTCAATTGAGAATTTTGGTACCCCCCTACCAAAATTGTAGTTTGGGGTGAAAGGTTTGGCCCTTTAAGCATTGTGATGAAGGTTTAAATGGTATTTGGCTCATTGCCAATATTAACATCTATGGACGGCATTGAAGAGGTCTTTATAGGAATAACTAAGATGACTTTTCAATCAAGTAAGTCATCCATCCCCCAAAAAGTTTTTTATCTTCCAAAAACAGTAACTGAACGGATGGAGAAGGTGGGGAAAGGTGAGATATGTTATTGTATCTCCTCAACCAAGTTAGGTTCATCAAAATCGCAAAAGAGATCAATCATTCATAAACCACCTTTTTCGTAAGGCAGGCAGTGTTTGGCAACTAATACGATCAGGGTCATTCCAAATGAAAATGTAGAACATTTTCTCAATATTCTTAACAATGTAGAGCGGAGGATAAGGTAAGGAGAGCAAAAGAAGATCGATTCTTGGTAGCAAAATGGAAATTTTGTAATTTTGTTTGGGTAACAAAATTCCGACTGAATAGACTCATCCATACTGCCATACAGCAACCAATCACAAAGTCAGACCTTACCTGCGTAGCAGGCTGTAAGGCATGTTTCTTGTTTAGTTTTGGAAGTTAGGAAGCTGAAAGACAAAGTCCTCTCTGCGGGGTACATCAGACCATGGTGACAAATCATCTTTTTCTTAGATTTAATGATTTTGGTGCAGAATTAAAGAGATAGAAAACTCTTAAACACAAACTCTAATTGCCCCATTTACGGAACAAAACTTACTTCCATCCGTCATTTTTTTCTAACGGTAGAGTGGTATGGTACATGCATTTCACCGGAGAATTAACTGATCACTTTGCAAGTTGCTGATTTTGTGTGATAGATGTAATTATTGCAAACGAAAGATCAAACTAGTGACTGCTTAATTTAAGCCTATGAAATGTAATTTCCAGCTATCAAGGGCTTTGCATTTTTTTTTCAAAAGGTTAAGTACGCTCGGTGCCAAGCGCTGATGACATTCGGCTTAGTTTTTCGGTCGAACATGCTACTTTTCAGAACAATGCAGGCATCTAAATAAATTTTGTTAATGATTACGATTACTAATAATTGATAATATGGAAATCTAATGACAATGTTACATTATAGCTGGTAAAGTTTTGATCACTTGAAGTTGCTGTTTTTTTTTTTTTTTTTTGTAGTTTGGGGGAGAGAGCTGACGACCTTTAAATGTTTTTTCCCACAATAAACTCGAGGAGGCGGAACGCATCAACTAAAGATTTGCACTAACAGGTCAGAGTCTCTGCTTCCAGCTCCCTGCAGGCACGAACCATTATGTAGAAAAATCGCCTTTTACAGATTGGTTTGATGGGGAATTGAAATGAATGTATGCAAGCATGCATGCATGTTTATTCATAAGATGATATAAAGAGCAAAAGTATTAGCACGTTTCGCGCGCATTCGTTACGGTTAACATTTCATCTCTTGAGCATACATAAAGAATAGAATAACAGTACAGTTTAAAACACTTTTAAATATAACGTAACTTCTCATTATAAGGCAACTTTGACTCAACAAATTTTTTTAAGGGTGGCGGGACACTGGGATAGTTGTGCAAACACGATCTCCGCCTTTCAATCACCCTACACAAAGTTAGCTGAGTAAAGACCCCCCCCCCCCCCCGTCCATAGGCAAGAGCAATTTATTCTTAATGTTAATCTAAAAACTGGAAATAATGGAGCTTAGCAGCGGAGATTTTAAACCAGGATGCCGGGGAATTGTAAAAAGAAATCTACGTCAGTCGCTTTCTATTAACTTTTGTAATTTGCTCCACTTATACTCAGTGTAATTGGACCTCTTGAGAAACTAGACATATAATTTTAAATATACTGAGACATAAATAACTCTGACAAAATATGGAATTATTTGTGACGTCATTGCTACAGGATCTGACGTTCTCCACGAGGAATCGCACTAACAATCCCCCAATACAATGTGAATGATCAATGTCAAACGCCTTCAAACGTCAAAGAAATCACTGACATACCTTATATGAAAAAAAACAGAAACAACACTTTTCATCAGTTTCAGTTCGACTGTGTGAATGATTCCACATTATCTGTTTACCAAAATTGTCTTCTGGCTTTATCGAAAAAAATTTCTCACTTCGTCCGTAATATTTGACAATTGAAATTATTACCGATGCAACTTACCATGGCCGCCGTTCAGGACTCTTTCTCTCAAGGGGGCGGTGACTTTTTGCGCTACTCCAAATCCTCAACTACAGGGCATAATCTCTGCCAAACCAAAGCATCGAAGTCTGTTCGATTCAGCAAGGTTTTAGCCAATGGGGGGGGGGGGGCGGCAGCCCCTCCCCGACCCGTGCGGACATGCTACTTTCATCTTTTATTGAACAGTAACATTGAAAGATCAATGGTTTTCCGAACGGCTTTCGACAAAAATCCAAAAATATTTCTTAATACCTTTTATGTAACCCTCTCTCAATTAAGTAGTTTTTAAACCTGTTTACACTGTATATATGTGTTACGTTCAATCGTATTTTTCATAATAGAATGTTCTTATGATTACCTGATCCCATAAACAGATTCCGATTCCTTTAAAAGGCTTTTCGAAAGGTTTGGCTGAACCAAAGAGAGAAAAACAAGTTGAGATGGGAGGACTTTCAATAGTAATGTGCCTATTCCGACCTATAGGTCAATTCTCTTTTTTGGCGAAAAGCGTACAGATATTATGAAAAAAAAAAACCCACAACCTCTCAGACAGACGGAAATGGCACTTATCAGGTGTTCAGTTGGGCGATTTTATAATGACAGAAAATTACTGCCTTTTCCTGTCCAAAGAAGAATCAATTTACATGAAGCCTTGTGACTGCAAACGAAAATTTCATTTTTAAAATGCCAGAGCTCACTTTTTTTTTGGGGGGGGGGGGGATACGGAGGTACAAGGTTTAGCAGGGGCACGTGCCCCTGCGGGGCCCCTTGCCGATGCCACTCAAGTTGACTTCCGAAAGTACGAAAGTACATAAGTGACATTGAAAAAAGTAAAAATTTATTGTTATAACAAATTATTAATTTGTTATTAAAATGTAGTTTCTTCTAAACACAATTGGCAGGAAATAATTTAGCGTTCCAAATCTGCATAGCAATTCTGCTGTATCAAGGCTCCTCTTTCACAAACTTATTAAAAACCTATATTTTTTATGTACTACATTATTTTGTAACACAATTTTGATTTGTAGAGCAATTTGTCCATTTTGCTTAACAAAATGCGGTGCGATACCGAATAAATCATTTTTGAATTGGGTATTATCAGCACAGTGAAAAACTGTTCAATGAAGTACAGAAATTTCCTTAATACCGTTGCTGAAATTATGTTTTAAATGTATTTTTCCTACAGAGAGAATAAAAAGTATGGGTTTATGGGACACCACAGAAAAGAAATGAGATTGCAAACCCGGATTGGCAGTTCTGCCACCTGCAGCCAAAAAAACCTACCGTTTCAAATTACATATGAGCCAGATGCTGAATCGGACTCCTCCTAAATACTGGAAAAATCGGCTTTTTTAACACAATGGGCATCTGTGCGACACCTTCCCAAAAAGAAATCCTAAGACCCGCCATCCAACAGAATGTATCAAAATGTGTGTTGTGATTCGTTTCAGAAAGAGCGCTATGAAACTAAGGTCGCTGCTGCGACTTTTTAAAATCCACTGATATGATAGTTTGACACGCTCAAGGTTTGTATGGAAACCGAGAACGGCGCGGTAGGGAGAAAACCCAAATCGATTGAAATGTCGAAAACGTGTCTAAGTTACAATTTCAACTACTTACGATAACTATGGCTGCTACCCCCTTTTAGTGCCGAAAAAATTTAAAAGCTATTTCGTTTTCTTTTTTTTTAATTTCTCTGCTGGTAGTATGATATGTATGTAATTATGATGGAACTGTCGAAACATTACACCAGATTGCATCAATTAAAGGACCTTCAATTGTTCATGAATTTTTTAAAGGGGTGGGAGACACCATATCAATCACAAATGTGCGCCCTTGCAAATTCCTGTCTACGTTGCTGTTGTTGAAGCAGACTCTCTCCAGTTACATGCAACGTTGTGTATTTCTTATAACAAGAAACTTGAAGTTTTTGTGTTTTGGGAAATATCACCCAGCCCCACTTTTAAACCCGAATCATGTACAAGTATGGAAAATTGATATAACATACCATAATCAGCAGGGAGTTGCTTGGGACTCACTCTCTCATAATAAAACTGCTACCCAGTCAGGCCGTCAATCCGTAATGAAATGTAGGGAGGGGGGTTCATACATAACTTGGCACAACGATCGTCTCTTAAAGATAAGACAATCGGTTGGCGTGGAGCGCACAGAAAATTTTGAAAAATCGCGGCCACTCAGACTGCCGGAAATGGCGTTTCCCAGGTCTTTAGGAAGAATTTTAACTAGCAGTTATTATGATGACCTCTTGTTCGGAAATAAAATGTTCATTTCCATTAAAATAAAATAGAATGCAAAATGATCAGATAAAACTATCAGATAAAATGCACCACTGCACTTTTTCAAGTTTCTGGCAAGATTTTTTTTTTGGGGGGGGGGGGGGGGCGGGCGGAACGATTTTGGACCATGCATCTCACCCTTTCCCATTGGCAAAAAGGATTTTGGAGTGTTTAATTTTTTCGCTTTTTCTACGAGCAAGGATAAATTTTTTAAATAAAAAAATCAGATTTTTTTCTTAAGTGTGAATCCTATTAGGAACGTAATTTGCGAACCGCGAAAATTTGGGTCCTTTTACACATTTGTAAATATGGTGCTTGTTTTGGGGAAAATAGTTTAGATTCAGGGTTTCCTGTAAGGAATTTGAATATTTGGGTGACTATCGAAGAATCTGTGTTTCCTATTAGCATTTATCTGAGATAGCATGTGAACTAAAGATCGTTGTTGCTACCAATATTATCTAAGGAGCGCGCGTATGGAATACCGTTTTAACATTTATTCCCGAATTTCAGATATCTCTAATTAATTTCAGATATCTCTAATTATGCACTATTTTAGATATCTAAAATTGAATTAGAGATATCTGAAATGGAATTAGAGATATCTGAAATTGAATTAGAGATATCTATCTGAAATTGAATTAGAGATATCTGAAATTGAATTAGAGATATCTGAAATTGAATTAGAGATATCTGAAATAGAATTAGAGATATCTGAAATTGAATTAGAGATATCTGAAATTGAATTAGAGATATCTGAAATTGAATTAGAGATATCTGAAATAGAATTAGAGATATCTGAAATTGAATTAGAGATATCTGAAATTGAATAAGAGATATCTGGAATTGAATTAGAGATATCTGAAATTGAATTAGAGATATCTGAAATTGAATTAGAGATATCTGAAATAGAATTAGAGATATCTGAAATTGAATTAGAGATATCTGAAATTGAATTAGAGATATCTGAAATTGAATTAGAGATATCTGAAATTGAATTAGAGATATCTGAAATAGAATTAGAGATATCTGAGATTGAATTAGAGATATCTGAAATTGAATTAGAGATATCTGAAATAGAATTAGAGATATCTGAAATAGAATTAGAGATATCTGAAATTGAATTAGAGATATCTGAAATAGAATTAGAGATATCTGAAATAGAATTAGAGATATCTGAAATTGAATTAGAGATATCTGAAAATGAATTAGAGATATCTGAAATTGAATTAGAGATATCTGAAATAGAATTAGAGATATCTGGAATAGAATTAGAGATATCTGAAATACTTCGTTATTTCGAGATATCTGCAATTATTTGAAGATATCTGCAATTATTTAGAGATATCTGAAATTGAATTAGAGATATCTGCAATTATTTAGAGATATCTGAAATTGAATTAGAGATATCTGCAATTATTTAGAGATATCTGAAATTAATTAGAGATATCTGAAATTCGGGAATAAATGTTAAAACGGTATTCCATACGCGCGGATTGAGGCTTCTCGGCAAAATCTCCCGAAACTTTGCCTTTTTGGACAAAAATATTTAAAACTTAAAGGGCCAAACCTCTCACCCCAAACTACAATTTTGGTACGGGGGTAGCGAAATTCTCAATTGGCTCAGCTCTTTGAATGGCAGCTAATCCAAACAATGCAGAGTATCAAAGCTTATATAACACAGCATGAACAGTACTGAGAGTGTTTTGATTACACAAATTGAGTTTTTCTATACTCACCTTGAAGCAGTAAACTGAGATTGTATCTGGATGAGGATGAATTTCTGACAATTGTGGGAGGGGCTTCAGTAAGAAGGTTAGGAGAACTGGTACTGTTTCTGGTGAAAGAACTGGGCCTTCAAAAGCCTATTTTGAAGAAAATTTAGTAGGGAAATGGCACTGTAGCGGTTGGAAAAAGTTTACCACTGACTGCTTTCTGTGTGACCACTGTCTTTTTAAAGGGTTGCAATTAAAGGGGCGCGAGACGCACGCAAAAATTTGCCCTTTTTAAAACTAATAATTGCAAATATTTAGCTTTTATTGGGAAGAATTCGGAATTTTATGGAGGAAAAGTTGGGAAAACCGCACTGTATTTGACTGGTGTCTCAAATGACAAATTTACGATTTTTTCACTTTTTCGAGCCAGGGGACAATCGACCCTCCCTCCTATAGCTACGTCACTGCTCTGCAAAATTTACACGCTTCAATAACTAAAGAATCCATCTACAAAGATTGCTCAACTGACAGGGTTGAAAGGTATCTGATGAAAGGTGTTTATGAGAGCATTTGTGTACGGTAAGCCAATGGTTTCCTGCCTGGAATATGAAGTCTTGTTCGAAAGATCATCTTCAGTTGACGCGAAGCGTACAGAAAATTTTGAAAAATCACGACCCATCAGATAACCTGAAATGGCATGTCTCGGGCTAGTTAGTATTAGCTAAGTTTTCCGAATTTTCTTTTAAGTGTGATCACCACTGTATCAGGGACGTATTGTAAATTTTTGCCCCTTTAAAACAAATATACGTAGATATGGAGCTTGCACTGCAGAAAGCTTTAGATTCTGGGTTTCATGTAAGGAAATTTGAACAGTTGGTGAATTACTGACGAATCTGCACTTTCCCCATATATTGGTGACAAATCTGAGCTAAAGGTGGTCCGACTCTCTGGCAAAGAGTCGTTCGGCGAAACCAAACTATAAACTGCTTCCCGAAGAAGCGAGATTTCACGGCCGACACGACTGAATCGTTGTTGCCAGTGGCGTAGCTACTGGGGGGGGGGGGGCAGGGGGGCAACTTGCCCCCCCCCCCGAAAAATTTTTGGGGAAATTTGATGAAAATGGGGAAATTTGATGAATCTTATTATTATTTCAAAAATTTCACAAAAATTTCTCAAAATTTTTGTTAGAATAAGAAATTGTGAGACATTTCTCATACATAATTCGTATTTTCATGCAACAAATTAACTCAAATTTCGTCAGTGTCTCATGAACCGGCCCAATTCGCGTTCCACTGAAATGTCCTCGTCGCGTAGCAGATTGAATGTTCTCTTGTGCTTGTATACGCACGGGGGTTATGATCAGTGCATTTCAGTGCTCAGGAAGCTGTTATTCAGGTGATACTTTGGGAATTCATCAGTAAAAGGATGTGAAAACTGACAAGTCACTACCGTAGACCCCCGAGGTTGTTATGTTCTTCTACAAGCTAGCAGTAGCTGTACGATTTTACTCTGTGTACATAACGATGGATCGGGCTGAAACAATCCATGGCCAACGATAAACTTAAAGTTAATCTAGAAATTAGAATTAACGGGATCCGTTGGCACACTTAGATTTTGTTACTTAGCCTAATCCTTAGAAAGACTTACAAGCTAGTTCGGGAAAATAGCTTTCTGCTCACTTTGAGTGTAACAATAAATGGACAATGAGTACCTTGTGGCCTTCTACACATAACAGACTGCTTTTCTCACAGGATATCCTGTGTGATCGAGCCACTATTAGGCCTCCTTAGTGTCGTGCGAAGAGGAGACCATTGGGCCATGCCCCCCTCACTGATGCCATTTTTTCTTTGTTCTTAAAAATACGTAGTCTAACTTTATTAACACAGATTTTACTTCAAAAGATAGCATATGTGGCACCAGAATGCTTATGAGGACACCCAATTTTTCAAAATTATTCAAAGGGGAAGGATTGTCCTTGCAAGGTCTTTCAGTGATGCCATCTTTTGTTAATTCCTACAAATAGACCTAGGCAAATTCTGTCAAATTCCAATTTTTACTTAAAAAGGTAGACTCTATTTCCCACTGGTGGCATCGATAAAAAAGACTACATGTTAAGATTCTCTTTACAAGCATAAATACGCTATTTTAACCATCTGAGGGGTCTGATTGTTCGAAATTTTCTTTACGCTCCGCGCCAGCCTTTGGTGGCGCTTCGCTCGGTTTTTTGGGCAAAATTACATATTTGGAGTAAAATTAGCTCTTAACTCTCTGATCACTTTGCAGTTTGCGAACATATTTTGAAGTGAGCATTTTATTGCAAACGACAAAAGAAGAAAGCGACTGGCTAGATTCTTCGTATTAGCGTGGAAAATGCTATTTCCGGCCATCTAAGGGGTCTGATTTTTCCAAATTTTCTCTACGCTCCGCGCCAACCAATGGTGGCGCTCCGCTTAGATAATCTTTATGACAAAATAACATTTTGTGACCAAGAAAAACCACAAATACCGATCAATGCTCTTTTATTTGGACTTCTAAAAGTGTGCAAATTAATGACAAGTTTTACTTCGTAAGGTAACACAAATGGCACAAGAGTGCATGTAAAGACACAAAAGTTTCAGTTTTATCCTCATGAACCACCACGATTCAACCTTTAACACTGTTCCTCTCAAAGTCGAAAATCTTGCACCATTTTGCATGTAGGCTATTTGAAAACGTCAAATTATTTCCGGACACCCCTCCCCTTAGACCATACTGCATGCCCCTCCCCCTTCATAGAAATCCTGCGTACGCCACTGCTTTAGTACATACAAATAAACCAGATATTGTTTAATTGCTCTATGTTATACTTTAAGATTAAAATGCAGGTAATATTACAAAATGTCAAGGTAATGTTTTTATACTTTTAAGTTTGCATATTTTATATGAAATACATACACATTGACCGGGAAAAGTTTTGGGGAAATTTCATACCTTTGCCCCCCCCCTGGAAAAAATCCTAGCTACGCCACTGGTTGTTGCTACATGTGTAGGACCCAACTGAACTCTTCGATGACATTTCAAAATTCCCAAAACTTTGTTGTCCTTTTTAGACATTATATTTCAAAATCAAGACCTTTCATTGAAGAAAATTTGGAACTCTGTGAAGGACAGTTTACAAAAATAAAAACAGAGATGCCGGTGTCGCTTGATAATGTGGTGTCACATATGGTAAATATCCTATTTTGTCATTTCCAGAGCTCGGAAAAGTTTACCAAACTGTGATATGAGCGAGAACTAATGCATCTTCGCGGGCCGGAAATTTTCCTCTTTTGAGATTTGGAAAAATGAAAAAAGGGGCTTTCTGAGCGGGGAAGTAGGAGGGGGGAACTATACTTCCGCCCTCATTTTTCACTGGGAGGGCTGTTGTTCCTCAACGCCCCCCCCCCCTCTTCCTGCGCCTATGCTACTATCACACATGATTGTCCCCTCAAGTTGAGCTGATCCCTCAGAAGTTATGACCTTGTTCGGCATGACTCAAATGAAATACCCAGAGAGGCAGAATTTTTAACTTCTTTTTGGAGAGGGGTGGAAGTGTTCCCTCCCCTTTTCGATTTTTTAACTGTTTTTCTGTGCTTCAATAACCGTTAACTGTCCTTTTTATTCATTGTTGATTTCAATTTTTTTTTACTTATTGCTACCTTAATTTCTGATTCAGCACAAATGGCATGGTGCGTCGGAAACTTGTCGTTTTTCCAAGTGTTCATCTATTTAAAGTGCCGTGCATGTACAAATTGTATGACAGAAAGACAAATCAGCACGACTCACTAAACATTATTACATTCAATTATTGACTATGATTTGAATATTCGTTAATGTACCCTTCATATGGTGTAGAGTTGTGTTAGATTTACAGTGAGTTAGTTAGTTAGATGGAGTTTTACGGCCCAGTTTCCAACCTATTGGTTCAAGTCGAGCCGACCACGGCCTTTTTTTCAAATGTGGCTCGCTGGCTTGTTTTCCCTACTTCACTGCTTATGCTAAGTACCAAGCACAATGGCAGCATGTTCTGTTTTTAAAGTCTTCGGTATGACCCGGCTAGGACTTACAATAACAGACAGACAGATGGAAGTTACCGCTCATTTTTACTGATTGGTTTTATCGGGCCGACTACGGTTTCTTTTCCAGTTGTGGCTCACCGGCATGTTTACCGTACTCGATTGTTTATGCGGAGGACCGAGCACAATGGCAGTAGGTTCTATTTTCATTTTTAAGTCTTTGATATGACGCGGCCAGGAGTCGAACTCCAACCCCCCCCCCCCGGAAGAGATATTCTTAACATTCCAACAACATTAGAGTTAAAATTTTGAAGACAAACAGGACTTTCAATTATAACTGAGAAAATCGAAAGGAATCCGCGAGTCACTGTGCCTACATTACATGATATTCTCTCACTTTTTCAGCTTGTTTAGAAATGGAAGTATTTTTAAAAAAGATATCCAATCTTTAAAATGAAAAAAAAAGAAAGAATATTGCTACAGGATTTGGCGGATATGGTCAGGAATATTTCGTTCTTTCAATGACCCTATGAGACCAAGTGAAAAGCCACCAGAATATGCTTCTAAACAGAGGGATTGGAGAACCAGGGGTGTCGATCCGGTTTGTGAATGGAGGGAACGGGAGAAAATTTCAAACAGCCGGAACTCTTGGATCATGCCCCCCCGGACCGGATTTGTCTTCAAGCTATCCACCCACATGAACGTGCGCGCACACGCATTCACATGCAACGACATTGACACGCATGTACACAAAACATGGATAGACGGCGCCTTAAAAATGCAGTATTATTACTTGAATAGGCGGGTTTATGTAGACGTTTCCCAAGAGACAGTTATCTAAATACGACAATGCTCCATTTTGTTTATTCTACCTGTTGTTTTTTTCTATCTGCCTGAGTTTTTGAGGGGGATAGGCAAACAATATTTTCCCCCAATATTGGGGAAAAGTTCCCCTGCTTCAAGGATCGACGACCCTGTAAAACTTTGATTGACTCTTTTACTCTGAATGGGTTTGGATCTCATTTACGAGAAGCTTTATTTAATGAACGTCACTAGTTAAACAGGCTCACTATTCGTGTTTGAAGCAAGGTCACTGCCTTGAGTGTCACAAATTGCATTGAGGCAAGGGCGTAGGAAGCGGGGGAGGGGGGGGGGGCTGGGGAGGGGGGCTGGGGGCGACAGTCCCCTCCCCCAGTGAAAAATGAGGGGGCGGAAGAATGCTTCCACCCCTCCACTTCCTGGGTAAGAAAACCCCTTTTTCAAGGTTTTCATTTCTCAAAAGAAGCAAAATTTCTGGCGCGCTCGCTCGCCGCAAAATGAACTATAGAATGCATTAGTTCTCGCTTGTAAATCAGTTTGGTAAACTTTTCCGAGCTTTGGAATTGACAAAATGGGATATTTACTGTAGGTGATACCACACCATCAAAGAACACAGATATATTGCTATTTTGTAAACTATTTTTCATAGAATTCCAAATTTTGTTCAATTAAATCTCTTGATTTTGAAATATTTTGTCTAACAAGAACAACAAACTTTGGGTAACTTTGAAATGTCATCGGAAAGGGTCAGTATGTAGGCCTTATATAACACCAGGAACAGGAAGCCCAGAATCCCAAGATTTCTGTCATACAAGCTCCTTATCCACATGTATTTGTTTAAAAGGGGTGAACATTTAGGCGCGCTTCGCAGGCCGCAATACGTCCCTGATACAACGGTGTTCACACTTGACGGAAAAATCGGAAAAACTTAGCTTCTTCCTACAAGCCCGAGACATGCCATTTCCGGCTGTCAGAGGGATTGCGATTTTTCAAAATTTTCTGTACGCTCTGGGCCAACTGAAGATAGTTTTCCAAGCAAGACTTCATATTTCAGGCAGAAACCATTAGCCTACCGTACTCAAAATTTGCTCTCATATACACCTATCATTAGATACCTTTCAACCCTGTCAATTGAGTAGTCTGTGTAAATGGATTCTTTAGTTATTAACTAAAAAAGTCAAAATGAAATCAATGTCCAATGTTGCAGAGCAGTGATGTAGCCACAGGAGGTAGGGGCGATTGCCCCCTGGCTCGAAAAGGTGGAAAATTCGGAAATTTCCCATTTGAAACACCGGTCAAATACAGTGTGGTTTTCTCAACTTTTCCTTCATAAAATTCCGAATTCTTTCTATTAAAAGCTCCATATTTGTAATTATTACACTCTAAAAAATATTTAAAAGATTTTGTTTAAAAATTAGGATACTCACGAAAATGAGTATTTCTACTCGAAATAAGTGAGTACTTCAACCGAATTTGTGCAAAATTTTACACAAATTGCTGAATTTGTGCAAAATTTTACACAAATTGAGTTGAAGTACTCACTTATTTCGAGTAGAAATACTCATTTTCGTGAGTATCCTAATTTTTAAACAAAATCGTTTAAATATTTTTTAGAGTGTAGTTTTAAAAAGCCAAAATTTTCAGCGGGCTTCGCGCGCCCTAAATTGCAACTAATAATGCAGTAAAGTGTATGGTCGCCATAAAGCAGTCAGTGATGAACTTTTCCGAGCCGCTACAGTGCTGTTCCCCTAAAATTTTCTTCAATATAGGCTTTTAATCTTTAAATATTTCGTCCTAAAAAGGCAGCAAACTTCCGGGAGCTCTTTGAAGCCTCAATCCGCGCTCCTTAGGTAACATTATGCAACAACAACGATCTCTAGTCGACATGCTATCTCATATATATGCTAATGGGAAACGCGGATTTTTCGATAGTCTCCAAACATTCAAATTTCCTCACAGGAAACCCTGAATCTTAACTTTTCTTTTTCAATACAAGCTCTAAATTTACAAATGTGTAAAAGGACCCAGATTTTCGGCGCGCTCCGCAAATTACGCTCCTAATAGGCCTACAGTAGTGTTCACACTTATGAAAAAATCAGATATTTTTTTCATTTTTAAAAATTGATTTTGCTCGTAGAAGAAAAGGGAAAACTTTAGCATGAAAAATGTACCTTTTGGTCAATGGCGGGTGGGTGGGGGTGGGGGTAGGGGGTGTGTGGGTGAGGGTGAGGTGCATGGTTCAAAATTGTTCCCCCCCCCCCTCCACTGTAATATTGCTTCCTACGCCACTGCAATGAGGTACAAGTTGTAAATGCAGGGGTGGGGAAGTAATGGACGATTCAGGCTGAGGGGCGATGGCTGTCTTTTTTACCCAAGCTGAGGTTAGTCAGATGGTGGTGGTAGTTCGTAATACGACCTCCCAAATGCAAGTCTGACTGTCTGATGCTCTAGCTACTTAACAATGCATACCTCCATGGTCAAAAATGGGTCGAGTGGTGGGGGTAAATTGGAAGAGAAAACATTAGACATATTACCCTTTAGCATGAGGAGTAAATTTAGAGACCCCAGCAGAATGAAGGTCAGAAGAGAAAATCAAAAACACAATAATTCGGGGTCGGGGACATGTCGTATTTAACCCAAGTGGTGGTGAATCAACTATGAATGGGATAGGGGTCAGTAGGAGGGAAGTATAGTTGCACGTTAATCATAACATGAATATGATGAAGTTAGTTAGTTTGATGAGATTCAACTACACACCATCACAAATGTGTTATATAGTGTCAGTCAACTCGAAAAAAGTTCAAACTTTAAATTTCTTTTCACGTAAGGTTCAAGTGCAGGTTTGGTTTCCCTTTAGTCGCCTCTTAAAGGGAAATATTGCGTTTGTTTTACAAGAAAATTTCATCCTTTTTTAAACAATATTTATTGACACAGAATGAATGGTCTTCTTTTCAAGAGATAAGTTTCCCTCAAACTGAAATTCCGTTATTTGTTGCTCAAAATTAATTTGTTCACCCAAACTTGCAACATTTAAAATGATACACTTTTATAGCTATTTTTGTTCTAATATTGTGAGGAGATGAAGCTTTATTGCTGGGTTTTATGGTTGGCAATGAATGGTTTGGTGATGTCTGTGTTCGAACATTTTAAACGCAGTATTTCCCTTTAAGACGGACGGGAAAATCAGGAGGCATATTCTACACTCCCAGTCCACAGGGGGATGAATATGATGAAAAAACATTTCAGAGAAGAGAAATGACAAATACCAGTGAGAAAATGCTCATAGTGATTATTTCTTATTCATAGACAGCAACTACACCTTGGACTATGTAACAAAATGAAACTGCCTAAGCTTGCCAGAGATATAGAAAAGTGACAAGAACCGAGTGAAATTAAACAAGTCTGTAGCCCCAAACCACAAATGCCCAATATATGTTAGTTTTGTGCTTCCTCTTGCTCGGGTATCGGGTAGGTGGAATGGAATCATTTACAGTCTCAATTTCTGAAATGTAGGAGTATCTAAAGTGTTTCAAAATGATCTCATTTCATGCAAGAATTGCGTCAAAAGTTGCATCAAAAATTGCATGAAGGAATTGCATTGAAAACCTTTCAATAAAATCCCAATCTGTTTCAGGAGAAAATTCCGCTTGAGTCACAGTGCAATGGGAACTAATGGGAGACAATCCCGTTAAATTGGAACCATTTGGGACATTGGAAACTCCCAATAGGAAAACTTATGGTACCATTTGTACATACATAGAAATCAACGGACTCCCGTACATCCCCAGATGCCCGTATATCCAAATTCCACACTCTTCCTGCAGAGGTCGTGCGCCTGACGTCAGCTCGTTTCAGTTTGGATAACTGAATGCAACTGATCATGCGCAGTAGATGTGTTACCGGTGCGCGCGCACAACAGCAACCTATAACAATTGTTCTACAGTTGACAATGGATGGCAAAATAGAAAGACGCGCAACACAGTGACCTCGGTGCATGGCCTTATCAGAAATGTTTAGCGGATTTTGAAGGAATTTTCTCCTGAAGCCAAGCATTTACTTTCCCTACAATAGGGAATCACCGTCATCATTTTCTTTTCGGTGTTTTACATCAAAAGGGAAGTTACGTCATCTTCTTCCAGTCCCTATATTTTCTCTTCACGATCACTCTGTAGCACATTCCTAATCATTGAAACACTGAAATATGAGAGGCTTTTGTGTACACTCCACTCACTAGCCACAAAACCGGTATAATGTAGGTAAGGGCATATCTACGGAAAGAAAACATCTAGGAATAATTAAACAATCTATTTGCATACATATGAATATTTATAGCCATAGGATATGCGGTCGATACGTAGTACATTGAAACTAAGAAATGATTGTCAAGGAACACACGTCACAGTTATAATGTATGTAAGAAACCTTAAGAAACCGTCTTTTGATTGACACAAGAGAACACAACGAGTAGAAAATTTTTGAGACAATTTTTATGTGTGAACAGCAAAACAGCTTTCACCTTTTTTTTTGATGACGTAATGGAGCTGAAAGGCATATCAAAAGTGAGAGTCACATTTAGAGAAAGATTAACAGCATAGAGAAAGACTAAGTCTATACAACTAAAGATAACCACAAAATGTTACATTTCCAAAATTAATGAATATTAATTGTTTTTACTAACGTAGTGGATACCTGCTCCAGTTCTGAGTACAGGGCGATATCATCCCAACGCACGAAGAAATAGTTCATTTTCTATCCTACCGAGACCCACCCATTACAGTATCAGGTATAGGTTACTGCAGCTTACAACACAGTAATTGACGTATGTACAAAAACAGCAAGTTTACGTCCACGCGTTCCCATAGTAATATTTTACAGCAAAACGTGAAGTTTATTGCATATATATATATATAGAGAGAGAGAATGAAACTGATGACGTTAGGGAAACAGTAGTATTTAGCCTAAATTTCTTGTGGTAACGTGATTTATGGTTACCATGTGACCAGTGCTTCATCCAGTCAGAACATTCTTTACGCAATCACCTATCCTGAAATAGCAAAGGAATGTGTAAAGTTGGAAACAGAAACGAAAATGTGTGGAATGGTACATTTTAGCAAAACAAATATTTCGTTCAGATAAGTTTCAACAACAAGACGAATCTCTAGACGAGGAAAATACACAACTAATATTGAAAACTTGCAAGAGATTTTATCATTCACAAAGAAATATGTCTCCTTTTCCACCGGAGACTTTAAACTTGAAGAACCGAGGAGGGGGACTTACGGTAAAAATAAAGAACCAGTTAGGAGAGGGGAGGGTCACTCTCCAATCAGTGTAAGAACCTAAGGCTGCACTGATTTTTTATCTACATGTTTTGCTCAAGCGTTTGAAATGACTCAATTTTTCTCAATGTCTGGGTTCAGTGAACTGACGACAAAGCTGTGAAAACAAAACCCGGAAATAAAAGACAATGTCGGTATCCGCTCTAATCGTTACAGTCACACACTGCCCTTCCTACTAGAATAATTTTCGATCATAAATACAATCCTTTACATAGTCACATAGATATTTCTTAAAGAAAAATTATAACTTTCTTGTTGATAAATAAATCTGAATTTTATAAATACCCTATCCCAAATATTTACAATAATATCATGGATAAAAGACACCAGTATACAGGCAGGGGTTGTCACTATATAGACTACGTAATCACTGTAAAGAAATTATTCTGTACGGACACAATCATCTATTGTTTGGTCTTAACAACACAAACTCATCTCAGTGAAGACCTTATGTATTGACGTCACGTAACGTCGTTTTGGAGAAAAACAATGAAACATGTGACGCACGTAGCAGACTTCGTCACACGTGTAATAGACTTACGCGCTTGTAAGGCAATTTTACTGACGTCATTTAACAGGTAAGCGTCTCTTTAATCAACACTCGCTTTAAAGGTACTTACAGCACGCGCCGTATATGCCACAGTAGTTTCTATGGGAAAATCGTGTACTTTTGCTGTAATTTATACGCTTACCGCGTGCGTGATTTGCCCTTCAATGCCGGGCACATTCAATCGCGAGACGTCACATAAAATTGGCTTATGCGATTGGTTGAAGAATCAACTGTTCCCATTTGTTGGCGCATCTTACAGTGATGCGCCTATTCCCTCAATCGAGGGCGCTTTTGGCTCAGCTCTGTGGATCATGAATAAGGTCCACAATCAATATCAGCCACACTTCGTCATCACTAAGCTGCTGGAGTTGAATTTACAATAATGCACAGGATGCATTGATCCTTTCGCTCTAATGAGCATAACCCGATGGCTAAAAGAAAGCCATAGCGTGGATATCTACTAAGGATTAAGTGATCACTTCTTTATATTAGGATAATGATTGACACGGTTGTATCATCGACGGAAGAACTTAACTGAACGTTAAACATGACATACACCAAAAAGTGAGCACAGATCTCCAGTCATGTCCTATATAATGCTTGTGATACTTGTGTATTGTACGTGTAATGTGTTAAATATTGCGGTGTCACTGGCTTTCATTCAGACAACACTGTATTTTTAATACATCTTTTGCCGTCTAAATATAATTACAAAACAATTTCTCGTTCCTCGTAAATTGAAGGATTTTTACTTTGAAAGTTACAATCCAAAAACTGGGAAGAAAATCCAAGCAACCATTCTTTGTGAAAATAAACTACTTATAATTGTCCGAAATAGAATTTGAATATAAACATTTAATAGTTCCTCCCCAAAAATGATATTCGTGCTTAAACATTTATGTGTACATCATGAATTCCACTGTACAAGATGCCATGTATTTTATCTTACAAAACATACCTAACATAGGAATGTTTTCCATTGCCACAGTGCCCAGATACATTTTTATTTCGTTCAGTTAAAAAGTAAAAAGAAATTGATCTATTTTGCTACACTATTCTAGTTTTACAGATTTTATATACTACTGGCGAGAAAGTTAGAAATAGTTGAGTGTCTAATGATCCTTTCTTAAATTGACAAAAACACTTGATCGTAAAACCAACATAAACTATATCATATTGCTCTGCACACGAGTGAAAATCGAATCTTCGTTATACAATAGTTTATTTTACATAACTTTCGATCGATAACTAACATTTTCGTCATATTGCAAGCCATGTTTTTTTTTTTCAATTTTCGCCCAGTGCAGCAAACTTTATTCCTTTCGCTAGCGTTATAACATTATATTACCTTGCATGTTGCAATGTTGTCAAGATTATACATTTGCTTATGATTGGAAAATGATAATCTCAAATCCGGCGCGATTTGAGTAAATGTCGTTTGAAGACGTTTGTAATCGGTCCCCATTACTACAGCTTGAAATATCGTTGCACAGAAAATGATTGCTAAAATAAATAAGAGATATACATGTCAAGTTGGTAAACAAAACAAACCGTGAGTCTTAACAGACATAAAGTGATTGTTCACGCTAAACAGTTGTATAAAATCTGTAGGCTATAGTATCTTTGCCGGCTTCCGAAATGAAACATTGTGCCCATAAATACCAAAGCACTACCGTGGTGTGCCTGAACAATACTGTAACGCTATAGAAATATATTCACCATTCAGTTATGCTTATTGTGCTCTGATTTTTGCATGAAGTACAACCCGCCTTTTCTGATTCAGAATTTCTCCGTATTTTGTAATAAAACTTATCCATTTTCTCTCTACAAGAAAGCAATTCTTTGCAAAAAAGTTAAACTTAGTACAATACCACGGAAGATGAAATCAGCCACAAACCAATGTTTGCGCATATCACATTCTACTTGAAGACTTCCCTGATATGCCTTGTAAACCTTCGTCTGTCTTTGCTATCACACACTTTCAGGATTCCGAAACGTTTCCACCACCTCAAACCACTAAAAATAAAAATTCAGCTAGACCTTTTTGATGATCGCTTTGGGAATGTCTCCATTAGGTGTTTTATCTCCTTTCACACCGTTGCCTTTAGGAACTTTCCTGAAACACAATTAGGGGAGACAGTAAGTTTTGACCAAATTGCATGCATGTAATTGATTTAAGGGTCCAAACTGATTTGTGATTCGAAAAGTCTCAGACCAGTAGCAAAGGAAGGCGAGGCCTACTGCAAACCTTCACCCAAAACAAGTTCAAGTTAACATTGTCTTGATACATTTTTCAAATTGTGACCTCTGAAAAATTTTCACCCCACTTAAACCTATATATACCTCTTCCCCTTTTGCGACCTGCGAACGGTAGTTACTTAAAGCGAACAATTCTCTAACAACTAAAGAATTTTTAAATTTTAGTTCATCTGAAGAAACAAATTGACATGTTCTCGTCTGAATCAAGGACGTAAGAAGGAGGGGAGGGGGACTTGAAATCCCCAGCACAAAATGTACAGGTGTAAAATATGCTTACAGTCTTTCATTATAGGTGCAGTTTTTGTGTAATATTGGAGAAACAAAATGATCAATCGAAGGACCACAACCCTTCAATTTATCAATTTGTTTCTCCAATATTACACAAAAACTGCATCTATAATGACAATCAAATATTTCAAAATTTTCCAAAGGGGAGGGAAACCACCAGTTGAAAACAGCTTCGTATAATCTTAACGACATACAAAAGAAGTAGGTAATACTTATGTTTTTCCCACGGGTACCATGCACTTCGAACTTGAAGTGTGCTAATTGTGTGCTTTCCATTAAATCTTGCAACTTTATGTCAAATTTTGAAACATGCTCCCTGAAATTTTTCTAAGAATTCTCTAGCCTCTGTATTCAGCCATAGATCTTTTCCGAATAATATGCCTTGGTACAAAGGACTGCGGATGAATTTTGGTACGCGTCGTCTTTGTCAATGTCATTTTACCGTGCCCAAAAACGACTCATACTAAAACGATACCCACATGTCTTTTTGTGTAAGTGCTATTTGAAAAACGGTTTATTGAGATATTGGGAATAGTTCCAATATTCAATTAGAGGGTGATTGTTAAATATTTTTCTTGAGAGATGTGGAAATCATTGAGTCCCGCCCACTTGGAAAATGTAGGCTTTTATAGGAGGGCGGTGATGCAAAATGATGCTATATTTGACAAGTTGAAACATGTTAAAACAAACATGACGGCCAATGGGAGCTCCCTCATTCAGTAGGTTTTGAAACGAATTACCTAAATGAACCGTCACCACAGCAACTGAGGAGGGCGACATTACACTACGGACACAGCAAACCACCATTCACAATATGTACGCTACAAACACACACACACACACACAAAAAACTTGAGAAAAAAATGACAAAACTGGCAAGCAAACACTAGCCCTCAATCTTCCGCAACCTTGGTTATGCCTGTCCCCTCTATTATGTCAACTACCGTATTCATTGCAGTACATCAGTGTGACTCGTGAATTTTAATTTTCCTGTGGTGCGCGAAGAGTTACTTAGGGACTGGGAAAAGAAATAAAGAATGGGCCACCGGGAATCCAAAATATTGAAGACCACTGTTCTTTTATTGGCTCTTCGTCCATCTGTAGGAGAGGAATGGGTCAATTGAGATATTACTTAATTTCCCTGAAAATAACAATTTTCAAAGATTGTGCGGCTTCTTTCAACGTGAGCTTGTTCCATATGAACTAATGTCGACCTGCATGACATATTGAAATACATAATTATTTCCATACAATTTTGAGAGTGAGAGGGCGTAAAAAGGTGGAGATGTCGTATTCTTGGGTTGATAATAGAAAATAATGTGGAAAATGGACCATTTTAAGTCTTCTTGTTTATATTAGGCGTTTAATGAAGTGTTCGTAAAATGACATCTGGGGCAAAGATCAAAATGATTTTTTTTTTACATCTTTCGTTCTAACCTGTGAAGTGTTTAAAGCCAAATTATGCTACAACTGTTCCTTGACCTGAAGTTACGCTTTTTGATTCGATAGATTCGCTTTATGTCTGTTATGGACTTTTGGTTTAGTTAAGAGAAAACTGCATTCGTCTCTGTACTGTAATTGTTTCGATTTAAGGCCTAATCCCTTCACCTCAAACAGTTCCAATTCTCTTAACCTATTTGGTTAAGCCTCTCCCACAACAGACTGTCTAAAACTCATCCTAGTTAAGACATAATCTCAGTTAATTGCTTTAGGGTGAATTCAAAAGACCCCATCTGTAATCAGAACAGTCTTAGCAGGGCTGTAGTAGAGTTTGGACACTGACTCGTGATTCCAGAATTTGAAGGCATCGGCCAGAGAGGTTTTTCACCATTAAGAGAGTGCAAGGACTCTATTCCTTGAGAGTTGAAAATTGCCAAACTCGTGACTTGGAATCTACGAATTTGACTACAGCACTGACTCTCAGTACAGTACATGTTGTGAGTTATGAGCTACTCTGCCTTTTTAACTTGCTGTCAATCAAAAAGCAGTGTCACAAGAGACTACAACGTTAATTGTAGTTTGGGGTAAGATTTTTTTCTCTCTTTCGAGGTAACAAAAAAAAAAAACACTGGTACACATAACTTTCCTTGCTCTTAAAGGTAATCAAAACATGTAAGTTAAAAAAAAGTTATACAAGACACGCAATAACATATATACAAAACGTATATTGAAATAATTAAAATGCTGTAAGGTTGATGACGTCACAAACAATCTCAAAACGAGGAAAGTCATGCAAGGGCAGACAGCAAAGATGTCCACTGCAATTCATAAGACGAAAATATAAACTCTTAGCAAAAACATTACAACAAGAGCAGCGAAGGCCTTTTTATAAGTTTTAACAAAATTATACCAAAACGTGCTGTGAAAAACATAACTTAGGCTATCATAAACTATTTGTTTGGACATATAAAATTGTTGGTCGAATTGCCTCTTTGATCTGTAGCATAAAGATACTGAGTAAAGTAAACAAAACATGTATTCAAATTGGTAAAGTCCTGCTCAGTGCTGTTTGGTTGTCCAGGGGTGGTTGTATAGTTGACCCCTCCCCATGAACAAAGCTTCAAAAACAAAATAATGGCAAAAAAGCACCATACAATATATTATGGTTGACAGTTTCAGACAAAATACAACATTGGACATTTTTTGCATCTGAAGAACTATAAAGTTTTTTTTCCAATGGTATAGGAGAAACCCTTTCCCGAAAACATCTAACCGTTTATTTTCTCCCATGACACAATCCTGGCCATTCGTCTGACTTCTCCATAGGGCATAGAAACCTAGATATTGCCAAATATTTTTCTTGATTCGAATCAAATGGAATATATTGCTCAATTTTAAGCTCATCTTAATTCCCTTTTCCACTAATACAAATTGAAGAGACTGCATTCAGGCATTTCACGTATAATATTGTTTTGTTTATTGTTTATTGTTTATTTTTCAACTGTACTACATGCAAACGTACATTCATTATCATTATTATTATTATACAATACTGATGCTACTGATTTGACAATTGCCTTTCCCAAATTTGCATGAATCTGCAATGTCATCACCGCAACTTCCGGAAGCATTGTGATAGATACACTACAGTAAACGCAACTGTCTCATCCGCCCAACTTTTGAAGTTCTACTCGCCTTTGACATTGGCACTGTCAGGGTTAAGAGAGTTAGGGAGGGGATGAAAGAAATCTCCGTACGCATCATGCCACTGTGACACTTTGCACAGGAACGGCAGTGGGAGAGAGATAGATGGGAGGGTGCGGCGATAGGTATTTTGACTGGCAAAAGTTCCCCAGTCCCTTCCCTTTGTTCAATATTTGGTAGTTCTGGAGTTCGACTATTGGCCATAACGTACCAACGACTTCAAAATGGAACCTATACCACTGCCTCTGTGCTTGGTGCTTAGCATAAGTAATGGATTAGGGGAAACAAACCAAAGATACACAACTGGAAAAATTTTGTGGCCTGCTCGACTGATAACATTGATTCGAAGCTGACCCGTAAAACCTATTTAACAAGTAACTAATTTCGGTGGGCTACCTAATTTAATTTAATGTTTATCTCATTCGGGTACCAAGGATCAATCACACTAAACAATACAGGCAAAATATAGGGCGACATTACGTACACGGGAAACATTCGAAGGAGAAGCTAGAAAAAAAAAAATAAAATGAACGTAGGGAGTAAGGGAGAAGGAAGGTAGAAAGTAACTTGTTTTAAAACATAAAGACACACGAATACTCAAATTTTCTCTAATCAAGCTTGCTACTGGTATCGTGCATGCGCTCAAAGCTTCTTCTTACAATGGATTTTCGCACTTGTATCATTCACCAGAAACATACTTTAGCCAAAATTGTCTTCACGAGGGAAAAATCTTCATCGATATAAACACATCCATCATAGAGGTACTGTCCAGTATAAACACGATTTTATCCCTTGATCCTGTGCACTGCAATGTTCCATATTTTAAATATGCAATTAAATTTATAGATGTGCTATTCATCCATTGTAAGATATGATGTTAGTGGCAGAATGTGCGTGTTAAAGCCAGACTAACACTAAATTTTAGCTGTGCAACTATCTTGCAGGGGAGAAAATGTGCAAAAGTGTTTACTCTTTCTGAGACGCCTCGTGAGATTTACGGAGCTCTTCAAGCTCCTCCTCGGTCAATAGAACTGTAGCGGTGATTGAGCGCCTTGTAGGTCGACGAGGTTTGTTCTTGTTTTCCGCATTAGGGTTTAGAAGATCTACGTCCAAACTGGTCTACGTGTGAAATGGAATGCGGACGAAATGACTCATAACAGACTACATGACAAGTGTGCTGAAATTTTTAGTGATACAATCGGTGAAAAAGACTCAATGTCAAAAATTATGAAAACCACTTTGGAGATGAAGAGTCCAAAATGGCGGTCACAGAGAGCAAAGAGCAAAAGTGAAAAAGGTGAAACTGTTGATAGAACATTGATTCATCTACATTAGAAACTTATCCATGGTTGGACCTTTTGCGATGATATGGTTTTTAACATGAAGGTGCTAAAAATCTTACTTTTTCACATGTCACTCAAACTAAGTTAAAATCATCAACTATACCTCACAACACCTCACGACTGGAAAGGATTCGCTACTATTTGTAGAATCAGAAGGTTGTAAGTTTAACTAAAGTGCTTTTGGTTTACTTAAAGCAAACCTTCAGCTTCACCAAATTTTACGTAAATTTTACGTAATGGCAGAATTTCCTTAACTATTCAGTGTGCATGTTTTGTACTATGGTAATATTTAAAGTCCTTTTGAACGCATACAGAGGACGCACTGCAATTTCCCAGCCAACATGCCCAATTGGGCCCCAACTGGGCTCCAGCTGGGCTACTTTCTGGGCCCCAGCTGGGACCCATTCGTGTTTGTCAGGTGTTCCCACATGGGGCCCAACTGGGCTAGCCTTTCCCAGCTGATGCCCAGTTGAAGCCCAACTGGGCCTAGCTTCAACAACTGAAGCCTAGCTGGGCTCCAGCTGGGCTTCAGCTGGGCATCAGCTGGGAAAGACTAGCCCAGTTGGGCCCAGTGGGGGAACACCTGACAAACAAGAATAGGTCCCAGCTGGGGCCCAGCAAGTAGCCAAGCTGGAGCCCAGTTGGGGCCCAACTGGGCATGTTGGCTGGGAATTTACCTATCTGTACAGCGATTTGCGCGTCTACTACATCAGACCAAGATATCACGTGTTATACAGTAAGCAGTAAGTACAATATATTAAAAGTAAATAACATTCATCAGACATGAATCCTTGATGCAACACTTAAAAAATGACAATTTATAGACAATTTTAAAAGGGTGTTGTCTGTGAGCGCAAATAATAGACATCGAAGTTCAATACTTGGGTATACTCAACGCAAAAGTGGGGCATAAAATATGTGGTAGGTCCTCATAACTCAAAGGTGGGCATAAATTATACAATAGGTCCTCACATCGCAAAGGTGGGCATAGAATACATGATAGGTCCTCACAACGCAAAAAAGGGACATTGAATACGTAGAGGGTCCTCACAACACAAAGGTGGGACATTGAATACGTGGAAGGTCCTCGCAACGCGAAGATGGAACATTGAATACGTGGAAGGTCCTCAAAACGCAAAGTAGGGATATTGAATATACGAGGTATTCCTCACAATGACCTGTCGACAGTGAATATACCAGAGTATTGGGGGAACATCCGAATTACTGAGCTATTATATTTTGTATGATTTGCCGGTAGATACGAGATAAACCACCATATAATAGTTTGCACTCCAGGGGAAAACAAGGCTGGACACAATATTTTGTAATCAAATACTTAAGACTGTTGGTTTTTATGTAAAAGCAACAATTCAAATGTACAGCATACATTAGTAGTTTTGAGGCCTCTATATGGAGTAACTTAAAAAAGCGGTAGGTGACAACCGCTTCACAATTGCATGTTGCGTTATTTGTATATACTCATACAAAGAAATGCAATTTTTTTCCAAGGAAAAAGTGCATAATGAGAAATTTGCGATCTCATCGCACCACTTTTTAGCCCACATTCGAAATAATTTTGTTTATCTTGTTAGTCAAAATCAAATGTGCACTTAGAAAAAGAACAGAACTGGTGACCCAGATGCTGTAGTATCAACTAGTCACGACTATTGACTTACCCGCTTTTCTTTATCTGTCAATGACTTTACGGAGTTCGATCTCTCCAACGAGTCCTTCTCAACAGCCCCATCTTCCTCAGTTCCGTTGTCATCTGCCCTAAAAGCCTTGATTGCAGGAGTGAGTTTGCTGCCACCAGTATTGATCAAAACGTGAGCGCGAATTGCTGTTCGCAACTTGGACCTTACTTCGGCTGTTTTAAGCGTTACACCAAAGATGTCCTCGTGGTAGCGGGTGTGATCCTAAAGTGACAGGAAGCAGGATAAAAAGACATTTGTCTAATTTGGTGGACAAAACTATTGCAAATTTTATTCGAATATACGCGATTTGTGACATTTCATCTTCAGGTGACTTACCTTTTCAACGTGATGTAATGCCTGTTGCCATCTATGTAACAGCCAGGGGGCTATGTTTTTAGGGATACCACACACGGACCCATAATAAGGTTTCTTCTAGTGCAAAATATGGAGGCGCAATGATGAGAATGAAAAGAAAACTTCTACTCCGGGAAGAAGTTAAGAGCGGTCTCACGGGAACCCTTCTCCTTCTAATCTGGAGATCAACAAAATGTTTTTCAGGTCTCCCTCCAGATGTAAAATGGTGCAATTAAACTAGTAATATGGTTTACAGTGATCAGCTCTTTCGCCATTTTTGCACTTATTTTGTTTCCCATAACGGTTCACCCCACGCACTCTTAATTGCGCTGACTTGATTTCAGTGGCGTAGCTACTGGGGGGGGGGGGCAGGGGGCAAGTTGCCCCCTGGAAAATTTTGGGGGAATTTGATGAATCTTCTTATTATTACAAAAATTTCAAAAAAAAAATTCTCAAAATTTTTGTTAGAATAAGAAATTGTGAGACATTTCTCATACATAATTCGTATTTTCATGCAACAAATTAACTCAGATTTCGTCAGTGTCGCATGAACCGGCCCAATTCGCGTTCCACAGAAATGTCCTCGCCGCGTAGCAGATTGAATGTTCTCTTGTGCTAGTATACGCACGGGGGTTATGATCAGTGCATTTCAGTGCACAGGAAGCTGTTATTCAGGTGACACTTTGGGAATTCAGTAAAAGGATGTGAAAACTGGCGTGTCGCATGAACCGGCCCAATTCGCGTTCCACAGAAATGTCCTCGCCGCGTAGCAGATTGAATGTTCTCTTGTGCTTGTATACGCACGGGGGTTATGATCAGTGCATTTCAGTGCACAGGAAGCTGTTATTCAGGTGACACTTTGGGAATTCAGTAAAAGGATGTGAAAACTGGCAAGTCACTACCGTAGACCCCCGAGGTTGGTATGTTCTTCTACAAGCTAGCAGTAGCTGTACGATTTTACTCTGTGTACATAACGATGGATCGGGCTGAAACAATCCATGGCCAACGATAAACTTAAAGTTAATCTAGAAATTAGAATTAACGGGATCCGTTGGCACACTTAGATTTTGTTACTTATCCTAATCCTTGGAAGCTTACAAATTAGTTCGGGAAAATACTGCTTTCTGCTCACTTTGAGTGTAACAATAAATGGACAATGAGTACCTTGTAGCCTTCTACACTTAACAGACTGCTTTTCTCACAGGATATCCTGTGTGATCGAGCCACTATAAGGCCTTCTTAGTGGCGTGCGAAGGGGAGACCATTGGGCCATGCCCCCCTCACAGATGCCATTTTTCTTTGTTCTTAAAAATACGTAGTCTAACTTTATCAACACAGATTTTACTTCAAAAAGATAGCATATGTGGCACCAGATTGCTTATAAGGACACCCAATTTTTCAAAAATTTTCAAAGGGGAAGGATTGTCCCTGCAAGGTCTTTCAGTGATGCCATTTTTATTTAATTCCTACAAACAGACCTAGGCAAATTCTGTCAAATTCCAATTTTTACTTAGAAAAGGTAGACTCTGTTTCCCACTGCAGTGGTGACATCTATCAAAAGACTACATGCTTAGATTTTCTTAACAAGCATAAATACGCTATTTTGACCATCTGAGGGGTCTGATTTTTCGAAATTTTCTTTACGTTCCGCGCCAACCAATGGTGGCGCTTCGCTCGGTCTTTTGGGTAAAATAACATATTTGGGGTAAAATTAGCTCTTAACTCTCTGATCACTTTGCAGTTTGCGAACATATTTTGAAGTGAGCATTTTATTGCAAACGACAAAAGAAGAAAGCGACTGGCTAGATTCTTCGTATAAGCCTGGAAAATGCTATTTCCGGCCATCTAAGGGGTCTAATTTTTCCAAATTTTCTCTTCGCTCCTCGGCAACCAATGGTGGCGCTCCGCTTAGATAATCTTTATGACAAAATAACATTTTGTGGCCAAGAAAAACCACAAATACCGATCAATGCTCTTTTATTTTGACTCCTAAAAGTGTGCAAATTTAATGACAAGTTTTTCTTTGTAAGGTAGCATAAATGGCATAAAAAGAAATGCATAGCAAGGCACAAAAGTTTCAGTTATATCCTCATGAACCACCACGATTCAACTTTTAACACTGTTCCTGTCAAAGTCGAAAAATCTTGCACCATTTTGCCTGTAGGCTACTTGACAACGTCAAAAAATTTCCGGACACCCCTCCCCTTGACCATACTGCATGCCCTTCCCCCTTCAGAGAAATCCTGCGTACGCCACTGCGTTAGTACATACAAATAAACCAGATATTGTTTACCAAAATAATATACTTTGTTATTTTCGATTGCTCTATGTTATACTTTAAGATTAAAATGCAGGTAATATTACAAAATGACATGGTAATGTTGTTATACTTGTAAGTTTGCATATTTTATATGAAATACATACACATTGACCGGGAAAAGTTTTGGGGAAATTTCATACCTTTGCCCCCCTGGCAAAAACCTAGCTACGCCACTGCTTGATTTGATAGTTTTGACAGTGTTCAATGTAGTTGTTGCAATGAAAAGCAAATGTATTGTTTAATAGTTAGTCTCTAAAATTTCAACCATCTTGAGTCCCGGACTTTTAAATTGGGGGCTTCGTAATTCGTGTCCAAGAAGGTGCCAAAGTCACCCCTTCTATCTCTGTCTTTCGAAAAAAGTGTGTCACTGTTGATCGGCCGTGGTCATCTGAGTCAACTGCACACTCTTAAACGCCTTGTTCAAACTGAACAACATTTGGGTCAACCGTAGTATGCACCGAATCAAAACTGATCAAATATTTGTCTAAACTATAGTCGAATCTGACTACTTATTAGTCAAATTTGACCAAAGTGTGTAAGAGTGCATGTCATTTATTACCAGTAGTCTGATATCCACTTTGCGACGTGAGGAAAAAATTGACCGTTAGGATGGTTAATGGGGACGCACTCACCCTTAGTTTGCTAACGTATTCCTTTGCCTTTTCGACACTCATTTTGCCGTGTTCACTGATAATCTCCTCCAGAGCCTTTTGTACATCACCCGCCATTGACACATCGCCACATACGAAGAAATGTCCCTTTTCTTTCTCAAGCGTTCTAAATACTTCCTTACCGTGGTCTTTCAACACATGCTGGACATATTTCTGATGAGAAAATGTGGCACTTAGGAAATTAATTTATACATCAGAAGTCATAAATGCACAAACTTTACAAATATGATTGCTGCAATATGATTGAAATTAAAGACAACTGAGTACTCGCATTAAGGTGCGAGGTTACAGAATTCCAGCAGCCCTTCTAAAAATTTCCCGAGAATAAAGTGCAAAAGTGGGGAAGGGGAAAGTTTTCCTTTTCCTATTTTTTGAAAAAATAAAGATTTTAAGTATTGTCCCCTTATCTCTGTTCAGCTCCACAAAACACAGAGCGAAATAATCGCCTTCGAAAAGTTGGATAAAGCAAAGACTACAAAATGACCATCCATGCTACCATGATGTGACTGATCTGAAAAAATTCATCCACTGGGATCATATCTCAATTACACCCCTCCCCGGTTCAATTCTGACATGAAAAAAGAGAAAATCATGTGTCATTATGACTAGTGAATAAATCAACTTCTGTCACCCACTGTTTTAAATCTTGACTGGAATCCAAATATCCATTCCATTTCGTGTTTTGGTTTCTTGAGTCATTTGCATGAAACAAAAGTCAAACGAGATACACATCTAAGAAAAATCTTAAGTTTCATACCTCAGTCCTATTAAGTAACGTACACATGTTTAATTATTTATGCAGTCCCCATATACACCAACTTACGTACGTATATCTGTTAACACTACAGGCTTTTATACATAAAGTCCGTAAATGCACCTTGTATAACAAGGAGTTATACCTTTGGCTTATCAGGCTCCCTCGAGAAAGCAGTGTAAACTGTCTTTAGAGCTCCGTCATTGATTGCTTTTACTTTTTCGTCTTCGTAAATGTTGTCTAAGTTAGGATGCCTGCATCCGAAGAACATGGTAATATCTCCAAGTACTTTCTCTCCCTTGTCGTTTATAGCTGGGGTGAATTGTAGGTCAATCTGTCGTTGTTGCCAGAAAGATCTAAATGGGGCTATCCCTGTACCAGGACCTACCAGGATGCAGGGAAGGTTTCGTTTCTCCGGGAGACGGAACAGAGGAGCTCTGGATTTGGAAAGAACGAAGAGAATTGGAAGGCGTTAATAAGATAGACATCAGTACTTAGATACCTACTTTTTATACATAACACATCGATCTCTGCATGATGCAGTCTTTCTCTAATTTTTGCAGGACTTTATCATCGTTTGGTTTTGATCCTTACAAAGAAGTCTACACATCAGTATGTTAGATATTTGAATAACCCTCCTGAATAAAGATATATGATTGGAAAATTTTGCATTGATCTAAAATTCGATAGAGTTAACAAGTAAAGGGTTTATTTAGAATTGACACAAGAATTGACAAAAATTCTGCTTCAACATCCTCACATTTTAAATGATTCATGTTCTTTAAGTAGGGGGCACTTGCCCATCGATTTTCATTCATCTGCTCAATGCCGAACGATTCTGAGCACACGGCAAGTTATAGAGAAATTAAAAGGACAAGAGCAATAACCTCAAAATTATAGTGAAGGAACAGTTTAATCTCACAACTTTCTTTAATTTCTCTTCAAAGTATCTTTCATAATATTTTAGGGCTTCAATGTTGCATAAACCAAGCAATTAGCCCTTGTACATTTCACGTCCGAGGCGAAAAACATTGTCATATGACTGTCAAGAGCCAATCATGAAACAGGATAGTCCACTACACTTCTCAGAGTCGTGGTGACTGAATTTCCCCTTTAAAGTCCCCGTTTCTTCCGAGAGAAAAATTTGGGAGATGATGTGGACTTATCATTCTTGTAAAATAGAAATAACATCAGAGGACTTGGTAACGCATATAATAAAAGAGCTTACTGTCGAATGAAAGCCGGGATGACCTCTCCCTTCTTGAGTCGATCTAACCACGATGAGCAGACACCGTTATGTAAAGGTCCTTTACCGCCTGAGAACAAAGCATATCAGTTAATAAGTTACAAGAGATTTAAGTCGGACCGGCCAAAACCCCTTTTCAGTTTTATGGCTCACTCGCTTGTTATACTTCATCGCACATGCAGAGAACCGAACACAATTACAATAGGATTAACAACACATCAGATAAAAAGATTCATGAACTACACATAGGCGTAAATATATACATAAAAGCACACGTTAAAAGAACATAGTATAAGAATCGATTTAAAAGTCTAATTTTAGTAGGATTTATTCTGAGAAAGGGCTGTGAATGTTTTATTCTGACCTAAATTTTCTTGCTGAAAGACTGACTTACCCTTAGTTCTCCAACAGACGACTGCTACGGTAGCATGTATTTCTCCTGGGTACATTCTGGGGCTTGAGCTAATAGAGTAGTAACGTGGTTTAAGGAGTGGCGCTTCTTGAAGTAAGAATTCCACTGATAACTTGATAGAGGGGAACTCATCCAATACTTCGATCAAGTTCGGACTGTTTTCATATTTCCAGTCTTCGTAGGCACTGCTTCCCTGTGATAATGGTTATGTAAAAGTTCAAAACGGTTATATGTGAATGACTTGCGAAATCATGAAGACATGGGGGAGGGGGAGTACTAAAACCACCCAAACTGCATTGAAACCAAGCTGATGTAGTTAGTTAGATGAAGTTTTACGGCCCAGTTTTCAACCTATTGGTTCAAGTCGAGCCGGCCACGGCCTTTTTTCTCCAGTTGTGGCTCTCTGGCTTGAAAAGTAAAGAATTGCTTAGAAAAGGAAATCACTAATTAAATAATTCCATGGGACTTGCAAATACCCGTAATATCTTTATCGGGTGACTTAAATTTGAAGTAATCATTTGAATATAGCCTACTGCAACTTAGAAGCAGTTCCCATTTATGCAAGTTCGACAAGAGACAAAGAGCAAAGCTTTTTAATTTAATTGGAAAGACTTAAAAAGATCTTTGGGATCCTGGGTTCTCCTGTTCATTAATTTTACTAAAAGGTTTTGATTCATTGATCAGGGAAACTTGTAGTATAAAAAACAACAAGACTGATTATTTCAGCATTCAAATGTTTTTGTTTACTTGCCGACAATATTTCACCTTTTAAACTGCACGGTTGAATTTAAAACACGAACTGTTTCAAGGTAATGAACCTTACAATTGCTAGATGCACCCTCTGACTCTCGGAGAGGTAGGTCAATTTTCGTTTAGAGCGTCAATTTTCTGTGTATTGGCTCACCCCTCCATTTCGTAATCGACCCTTCATTTAATAGATTGACGCACGTATCGGTGCAAAACGACGCACCTATGGGGCACTAATAAGGTTCTTTGACACAACATTTGAAGTAATTTAAAACATCCCTGTAGGAAAAACTCGCACGAAGATGACGTACATTCATTAAACTCATCACTGCCAGTGGGCCAGAGCGTCTTGAATATGAATATGAAACAAAATACCTTTCCTAGAAGAGCCAGTTTATCAATATCTGCCTTGTCCGTTGCTTGTAGACTCAAAAGACGCAAGAAATCCGGTGTTGGGGGCGTCGTGATGTCCAGATATTTCTCCAAAGCCTGTCTGATGGAACACGGGGGTAATCTCTCGGTAGGATTCCAGGCTTTGACAACACCTAAAATTGCAAAAGATATGTTGCCTCAAATCTCAATTATCATTGTACAATGGTATTATAGGTGCAAACGACAAAGCACACGAGAGCAGCCCCTATATCACCTCTTAAGGGGGAGGGGGATCGAAGTTTGACAAAGGATGTTAGCCTTTTGTTCCAGAACCTCGTATTCCCTTCCGACCGGATTGTTTACCAGAATATAGCAGCATTGAGGTGATATTCCAGGTAAGAAAAAAGTTTAGTTTGTGCTAATTATTGTTGAATAAAGTTACATCTGAATATTTGTCGGGTGAAAATCCTAAAAAATGCGAAACAAGACGACAGCCACTACTTACATATACTCCAACTAATAACTACGTTAGACCAAGATCTCGAATCATCCTTTGTTAGTTTTAAGTCAAAGTAACAATACGGTGCAGGGTTAAAGTTGTGAACAAAAATGAAAAACCAAACTCTGATTGATACACAAAAATAATTGGCTATTTTAATGGTACCCCTTGGTTATTTTCATTCCTTTCTGCTTCGTATCCAAGGAAGTGTCTGAATGGGGTGAATTTTTCCGGGGGAGAAAATTCTTTCCAGGTTTCGGATAATTTATTTCCCCAAAAATTCCAATTTCTCGTATGGAATTTACAATATGGAATAATTCAGTTAGCTTGCCTCTCAGCTCGAAATTCGCATCGCAGCGTGGAAAAATCGATTGCCCATACGTCAATCACAATGATGATCGATACATTGAATTTAAAAATTGCTCCCACAGTGGACAAAAAACTGCGTACCCACAGTTGGCATTGGACTTCTAACCTGTACAGAGAATTCTCTTTAACTCGAGAATTCCACGGGAAGGGATGCACTTCCCATGATAATTTCAGATTTCTCAGTGGGGAATGCTCGATTTCCGTGCACTTTCCACAAAGACACTTGAATTCCTGTGGGAACCCCAAGGGAAGTATTGTACTTCCTGTTGGAATATCTTGTATTTTTTGTGAGGGTTGTGAGCTCCATTACGTAAATGGTTAACTTCAAACTCCCTAGGGAGAATTTGAAAGAAGACTCCACCGCCCCCGCCCCTCCCCTTGACTGATGGCTTTCAAACCTGTTTGATCTGCTTTTATGCTAGTGGTGATCATTGTTTGTGTAATTTCTCTGAAACTCCAGTGACTTACCGAGAGGAGTAGACCTTTGTTGTAGAACCTGTACCACAATGACGTCATCAGGTTTTTTGTCGCATTGCACTCTGGAGAGGATGGCGTCAACGAGGACGTTCTCATTGGTCGGGCAAATTGCAACGTGGTCTCCTGGCTCGTAGAGAAGCTCCGATGCTCCCTGTGTGTCCATTGTTACTTGAATGGTTGAACGGCTGGAAGGGAGAAGTAACATTTTAAGAATAGACTTCCTCGTTAATGCCGTTGGTATTCTGAGTTAGAGTTAGGGGACATGGTTAGGCTTTGGGATTAGGGGCAAAATCACCTGAAAACCAATGAGACGAGGGTCGGTGAAGACGCGCGGGGAACAAGAGAGACTGGGACAATAAATAGGAGAGTCAATGAAAAGAATTGTCTACTGTCGATGTGTGTATTGCCCACGGACTTATATACATGGACATAGCATTAACGTGTACATCCTATCCGTAGGTGGTCGTCACCGGCTGGGACAAAAAAGGCGCACCAAGATGGCCGCCGTGAAGGTATAAATCGTCTGATTTGACGACGACTCTGTAATATTTTAAACAAAAATTAAATTTGAATGGGTAAAAATATGATATTCCTGCAAAACGTGAAGTGATTTTGACCTTATCTTGCCATAATTCAAAAATAAAAAAAAAATCTTGCAAAATATGGTGATACAGTTGAGCAAGTCCAAACTTTTACACAAAACCATAGCAGACAGCCATCTTGGTGCGCTTTTTCTCACACGTACGGTAGCGACAATGTACTGTGCTGTATACTCTGTCCATGTATTGGAAGTTCGTGGTATTTCCTCAAAGATAACATTGACAAATGCTTTCAGATTGTGGTAGAACTAATTTTACTTTTCAGTGGTTTGCAGTTTTGGATTTTTTACTATTCGGATTTCATGACAGCTTATGAGACCTTGGCCCTCCTTTGCTCTTTGTTGTGTGATATGATGTGATGTGATGCTATGTCTTAAGAGCCGGAAATTGCAGTCCCATACCTTGTAAGTTGCCCCTCAACATTTTTTTAATTCGTTGGTTATACACTTTTTGGGCGCATCTTTAAAAACATTAACAAATACCAAATGTGTTTCAGAGGTAGTCCCCCTTCCTCTCGACTAGGCGCCTGACAACAGATTACTTACGTTGATTCGTCAGACTGCAACTCTTGACTTGAAATGAGTATACAAGGGAGAACAGTCTTGCTATGAAGCTTGGTGAGAGCTTCACAAAGTTCTGTCGCTGTTCCGCTTTCCTCCGGGACGAGCCTGAATTTATCTGGAGCCCAGCTGAGTTCATTTGTCTGTAGGGAGGCGTTGGCTTCTTGCATATTTACGTCTTTGCCAACACAGAAAACTTCACATGCAGCCTTGGATGAAACGAAAAGAGAAAACGACTAAAATTACACTTAATACTACAATAAAGAAGTTGTGTGTTAGCTTGATCAATTCTGGTGTCAGTTTTATGCAAGAATACCGTAGTCCTGTGGTTCCCGACCTGTTGGGCTCCGAGTACCCCTTATTTGTAATGATCTCTCCTGGATACCCCTCGCTCACAATAAGAGAATGGCGAACAAAAACTTATGAACGATAATGACAATATTTACATAATGTTTCCATTTCATTAAAGCGGTCGAATGGCGAACGCAATCATGGGGCTCTATGATGCAATCAAACGCACTGAGGACAGTTGAACTGAATTGAAACAGGACAAAAAAGTCCGAAATGATCATACCTTGTTCGAAAAAGTACAGAAAACGAGAAAGCAGAAGTTAAATACTGCTCATTAATTACTCACACACAGGTATAAGAAACCAGAATGGAAAAATGCATTGAAGTTTCGATGATACATAAATATTCCATTTCAAATTATTCCATTGTGTACCATTATCTTCTCACTCATATGTTATACCAGCATGTTTCAAAAATAATTTTGTTATCCCACATGACCTTTGATCTCCACCAAAACAAAAGGGACAATCTCCTGACTATAACGCATCTACATGCCAAATATGAAATCTATCCAAGTTTCCTATTGTGAGATATCGCATTAACCAGATTTCCATACTTTGACCCCTGGTGACCCCACATGACCTTTGATCTCTACCAAAAAACAAAAAACAATAAGGACTACCTCATGACTATAACACATCCACATGCCAAATAATAAATTTATCCAAGTTCCCTATCTTGAGATATCTAACCAGATTTTAAGACTTTGACCCCAGTGACCACAGATGACTTTCGACCTCCGACAAAACAATAGTGGCAATCTCCTGACTATAAGGCATTCATAAAACAAATATGAAATCTCTTCAAGTTTTCTACCTTGTGGTATTGCACTTACCAGATTTTAAGACTTTGACCCCCGCTGACCCCAGAGGACTTTGACCTCTGCCAAAAATGATAGGAACCCTCTCCTGACTATAACGCATCCACATACCAAATATAAAATCTGTTCAAGTTTCCCATCTCAAGATATCGCGTTAAGAAGCTTTTCATACTTTGAGCCCTCTTAAGACATCGTGTTAACAAGCAAGGTGTCGCAAACAAACAAACACACGCACACATACACCATCATGAATGCAAAGGTTTCTCTTTCATCGAACCCAAGAAAGAGTTACGATAAGCACACACAGTGAAGCAATTAAATAACTATATGTAACTGTTTAATAGGAGTCATACTCCAAAGTAGACATTATCCACTGAACAGTTATATTGAGTCTAATAATAAGCATAGTAATTTTAGTTAACCCACCCGCACACCGCAAATTATAACCCTAATACAGTAGTGTTTACACTTTGAAAAAGTCGGAAAAATTTGGGTGCTTGCCCCTGCAAATATGTCTAGCTACGTCCCTGGTTCCTGAATATACCCTTTTTAAAAGACAGGTACCCATTTAACTTTTGGGAGGAGAGAAGTAATTTGAGCAAGACGTAACCAGTGTGGCTAGGGGCAGGAACCCCAAGTCAAATGCCTAGTCCCCAATGTAATTTAAAGATAAAAAAACATTAGGAAAAAACGTATTTAAGACAAAAGCTTTACAAAAACAACTTGAAAGTATGGAGTTAGTTGGATAAGAGATACCATAAGTGCCATTTCCGGCAAGTTGCTGGCACTTTGAGCCAAAATTGTCTGTAAATGCCAGATGGTATCATTTCTGTTTGCCCTACCCTAAATTCTCTGTCCTGCCTTAGCTACCAAAATAAAAGTCTGGTTACGCCACTGTAATTGGAATAAAGTGTGTTGCAAATTATCGAAAAAAACGAAGTGAACCCGGTAGGAGTTGATGCAACACACCTTAGATGGATAACTCGAAGCAATTTACAGTTTGCATTCATTCATAAAAAACGCATTTACAGAACGAAGAAGAAATGGTAAATTATTTTGCAAATACCGAAAACACTTCCTTTGCCCAGGTTCTGAAGGATTCCTCTTGGCCACTCAGCTCGTCCCCTTCCCCCAAAGCTAATATCCTCTCTCCGTCCATATCTGCAATGAGAGAATCTACCGCCTTGGCGAACGCACAAAAGTTGGGATAAGCTCTTGATCCAAGTCCAAAGACCGAATATCTGTAGGGATTTAAATAGTGGAATGATCGTTTGTATAGTTTTAGTTGAGTAGTACTTTTAATGATGAGGGACAGATGATTAATTGTCGCTCACTGGCTTGTTTCCCTACTCCATTGCTTATGCTGAGCACCAAGCACAATGGCAGTAGGTTCGGGCTTCAGTGTGACCAAGAGGGAGGCGTATGACCCAGCCAGAACTACACATTTGCATATGAAAGTGTTATCAACGATTTTGTAATCGGTCGATAGTCTATATCATCGATATTACATTTAATTATCAAAACTCAAGCATCTATACGGTATGTTTACCAAAAATTCCATACGTTGACTGTTGAATTTATCATTATTTTGAGCTTAAAGGTGTGCTAACTTCTAGACCATTGTTACAGTTTATTTGAAACTGTTTTTCTATCAAAATAAAGCAAAGTAAGTGTAGATTCATGTTGTTAAAGATACATGAACTAGGGAGGTGTTATTAGTACCTCCCTGCATGAACAACGTAAGGAGCACTTGTTACCTTTTTTGAAAGATATATGTTTATGAACTAGTAACGATTGCATAAATTCAGTTGAAATGTTTTCACGAATTCCCAATACCTTTTCACTTTTCAAATAACTTAACAGTTTTCTGGTATAAATAAAACGCATTAACTATATTTCCAGTCATTGAGGCAAATATTATACATTTAATATCATACCTAACGTTCGCTAAAGGACCAGAGCTCGAATCCAAGTTAGTCGATGCCGTTCTTGTAACGGTCTCCGTTTTTCTGTCTTCTGAGGCAAACAGGTCAAACCTGAGAGCTTTGGAGCTAAAAATATAAAAACATTAACAGAGTGATACATAAATTTCCAAAGATTTCATCGGCAGCCCAAAAACTGTTATTCTTCCTTAGAGACCGTCGATTGTCAAAACGTCTAATTAATGCCTCACTTCAAACAAAACTATGGCTTCTTATTCAACATCATTGTGTGGGAATCACCCTTTCTTCAATAAGCTATTCTTGATAACTTTTTGCAAATCCAACTTGCTGAACTGATTTTGCTACAAAGCTCATTTATTACCCCACTTTCCTAATATCGGGGAGGGGTATTTCATCTTACCAAACTCATCACACTAGTCAGCTAGGAGTATTGCAAGTGCATTTCTATGAATGATATTTGTGTCAATCAATGAGGTCTTCTAGATCACTGCTTCACACTAGGTTAAATTTTAAGATAAAACGGTAACCCGTTTTCTAGAGTTCATTGTGGACTTTGCTAGAATTCAATATCTCTTTTTTAATTTGTATCACTCAAGAGAGAATTTAAAATGACTGAAACAAAGAGATGAATTTACAGATACTGTACTGAAAAGTGAATGAAGGATATATAGATAGAATGGTCGCAAAGACACCTTGAGCAATTTTTAACATTTTACAACAGTCGTTTGCCTTAAAGTGAAAGGGAAATAAGTAGCATGATTGAACAAAGCAGTATTCGAGCAATCTGACTGAACGGATGCTGTAACGCTGAGCCGTATATTAAAGTAAGCGACCAACGTACCTACACTCTAAAACATTTGTCTGTCAAAGTTGAATAGAATCTAATCGATTGGGGTACGGACCGGAATCTTGTCAAATCTTTGAGTATAGATTCGACTCTAAAATGAAACTGGTCAATTTTGAAACGATTCTTTTTAAATATTTGAAAAGATTCAGACTCGAGAGTGTACCGCTGGGTTAAGTTTCCCGTTGCACTGATGCGTTAAACTGTTAAATTGAAACATATTTGTATTAGACTTGCCATGGTTATGTTATGGGAAGGAACGAAAAAAAATCGGAGATGGTAAGTTGCGCAATATCTGACGACTCGAACGTAGTAAAGTTGAAGTTGATGACTTTTTGGGCCATTATTTACCAGTTATTGCTTTGTAAGGTTGTGCCATAGGGGTTTACCCTCACCCCCTCACCGAGATGGGAGCCTTGAATGATGCAATTGCTGTTTTAGTCACTGTCGTGCCATAGGGGTTTAACCTCACCTCCTCACCGGGATAGTCACTGGTACCTCATAGAATCAGACCACTCATTATGGGGGAGACTGTCCCAACTGAATTACACAAGTCAATTAAAATGAACGGTCTACGGTTTCGGAAAGCAAGCTTATAGAAGTCGAAGGATGGTTTAGTTTTAAAGCATTTTATATAGATAATTCCACCAAGTCAAAGAAAAATTGATGTGCATATTTTATGTATTACAGGTTTATATATGGATAAATTTTTAAAACGGAAAGAAAGGAGAATCCGCCACCAGTTAGATTATTACATTTGCACATGCCTGTATATTACTGGCAATTAGCCTTCTAGTGCATTTTTGATGGGTCTCCTTCAGCAAGATGATACCAGACACAGCGGGTATAAGTTCCCCAAAGATATAAAAAAAAAAAAGACAAAAAAGAAACCTGTAAATAACTGTCCTACTGGCTAAAGCACAACCTTTATGGTTAGTGATGGGAGGAATTAAAACATTGCGAATTACAGTTGTTTTAATTGCATAGTTTTGGATTAGATAAATTATTTCAAAACTTCTCCAAGAATCTCAGGTTGGGAACAAATAAATCAGAATTAATTAAAGAAATGTATGAAGAGATGAGATCGAGTCTTACTGCTGTTTGCTGTATTTCACACGAGGAGTAAGGCAAGAACTACGATTGCTAAAAACCTTTTGGCATTGATATACAGAGCATACATGGATGTCCGCAGTAATTACCTAAAGCATTGTGAAAGAGTGTACAATGGGGCACCATATACCAAAGCGTGAATGGGTATTGCAATATGCACAGGCAGACGCGTTGAGAATACGTTGGAAGAAATATTGATTCCGGCCTGTACCATTTGGTTACGTGAAGTTTGATACAAAGTCCGTAAATAATGTACCACCCAATCCTGACATATGTATTTGTAAAGCGTGGGTCATGCACTCACTACAGAGGTTTCGAATCGGGGTTCGGTCCGATATTTTTTAGGCAGAAAGAGCACCCCCCGGAAAAAATATAATTTATATCAGAGAGAAAAATAAAATGCAAACTAATTATCTCAAAATCACTGTAGTGTGACCTGCAGACCTGTGTACGCAAGACAATTATGCAAAATCTGCTCAAGAAAAGACAGGGATAATTTTCTAGGAAAGATTAGAAAGTATGACTATAACTCGGCTAAATACATTGATGGTAAGGCAAGAGCTATTTTCTACGAAAACTATTCATCGTAACCGCTGGTTCTTTTCGAAGACATTGTTTTCAATTTGGTGTGTTTGACATTTCAAAATAAACAGAGACAGCTACGTTGGTTGTCTGTTCTTGGATAATTGCACTCTAGAAAGGTTTTTAGGACTTAAACGCTTTTCTAAACATTTTTTACCCCCATATTGTAAACATGTTTAAATGTCAGACACACGGGTCTTATTTCTTAACACTTAGTGTTAATTGCTAAACATGTTTAAATTTTAAACGTGTTTACAAAGTGGGGTAAAACGACTGTTTAATTGATAAATACGTTTTTAAATTGTAGTACTTAGAGCTGATTGATGGAGCTGAATGTGCGAATCCTGTGATTGGGGGGGGGGGGTCGAGGGATATGAGGAGAAGAGATCATTAAAATAAGATAAACTTGCTAATTACCCTAACACCAGCTAAACCCGTTTATGGGATTTAGAACTGATGGAGAAGATACCACAAAACTCGACACAAACACCAGTGAGAGTAAAACACAATTTTACACTCATTATACATTGTAATATTTTTAAGATATTAAAGTCGGCTTTGTAAAAGACGCAGTATTTGAATTTCTACTACCTACGATACATCTCTTTCCGTTGAAATGACGTCATGTGTCAACATACTTGCAGAATGAAAGAATGACATTAATGTAACCTCTGCCCTCTTACCTTTCCTCTGAAAATGTAATCATTAAGATTGAAATTTAAAAAAGCACAGTAAAGCATGCGCTAAGGAAGCATAAAGATTAACATACGTTTTGCGTTGCATACAGATGGATATACCATGTTAATGCGTACGTTTGTAATTGTTCAAGAGTATACACAACATGCAATAAGCAGTAGCTGAATATGAATATTCATCGAAGAAATGACAAGCAGGTGATAATCAAGCCTGAATCTCAAAGCAAACGATTAAAATATGAATAGAATACACTTCATAATGCAGAGTATATGTTGTGCATTCGCTTGTGAAACTGTACCGGTCACAAGAAGAGATCAGAGACTCCACCAAGTTGAGAAAGTTTTTTGCTGAATTTGAGACTTCTATGACGACAGCGGTGTGCCTATCTTTTTTTGATTAAACATTTTTCGGTAAACAAAGTAATGAAGAAAAACCTTTTCTGTCATCAACGTGGTGACGTCACTGATTTGTCAAACGAAGGCAAACTTAATAGGCATGTGCAGAGTGGTGATTGCGGTGAAGGGAGAATAAAAAACTAGTTTCCTTTTTTACCCTTCAAAAATGCTTTGTTTGCGTTTATTTTTATTTCTGTAAAAACGAGAAAGGGAGAACGTGAACAGTGCCAAATCATATGTTTATATGAATTACAGGAATCTGAGGCACTGTGAAAGACAGAAATTCACAATAAAAAGGATCTTCCTTTTGTTAATAATAGACGCCTTTCTGCCTTTGTAATACAATTAAACAATACCCACACGTTGAAAGCTAGTGGTAACATTGGCAGCAGAGGTGGGATGCCTGGTGATTTTTCTTAACGCATAAAACAAACTAATGTTTACAACACTCACACTGACACTCTGGCAACAGGGTGTGCGGTTATTTGCAATCTTAGGTTCCTTTTTGTTACAGGGTAAGAGGGAATTCGCAGGGGTACAATCTTACATGTAACACATAATCACAAAACTTCGGACAATATGTCTTGGCCTTCTACATCAAGGACAGCGTGCAAAAATAAATAGTTTGTATGCACACTCTGCATGATGGGGGGGGGGGGGACTCAGTATGTGCAATAACGAACCAATTAGTTTCCATGACATATTGCAATCATGATAGTGATTGTGACGGAAATTGAACTGATCATTTCTATTTTCCAATGTTTTTACATGAGAAGGGTTTTCAAATGCATTTTCAGGCAAAATTTATGGCACTCTTGATCAAACTCTGAGAGGGGGCTTTTGCCCTCCGGTCCCCAATAAGGCACGAGGTCCCTGGTCGACATTACTGTAAAACAGAGTTCTCCGTGTGAATGGAAACACTTGTCTACCTTCTCCTACCTACCTTTTTATTAGCCTATTATAGCGTATTTCTATAATCATATCTGCATATAATGTTTGGAACTATTTTTCTTAAGCTTTCTAAAACAAGTTTTACCCACGCACATAATCCGTCAAATATGAATTTCGAAACAGCAATAGAATGCTACAGTGGATTGAGTTATCATACAGAATTGAAACGTAGGTAAACTTCAAGAAAAGGGCATTTCATCTGTGTTTGTAATAAATGCTTCCCCATATCAACCATTTGCATGCAATTCATACACCTATGATGTACTTCCCTATATGACGTTTAAACGAGATATTAGTACAAACGCATTCTGACCCCATTACAGTTTAATGCACACGTGCTTGACGTGCCAAGATTCATGTTAGAATATGTGACACATACACGTAGCAGAAAGAATAAAGAATAAATAAAAACACGTTGCATTACGTCACTAACTTTAGTTCACATGCCCAAGATAGAGACCTTACGAAAATGTACACCTAACAGCAAAAACTTTTAATGAGTGCTTAAAGGCATATCCTGATGGAATTTCACTTGAGTTTCATAAAAAAAAAGACGAAGATATCCCAGATCATATCCTCCAAACCCTGTCACAGTAACCTTTCCCTATCTCAATATATCCCACTTTAAAGACCGGGTAGTTTTGTTCAAAAATACTTCCACTTTTTAACAAGGCCAAAGAATGTTATGTATTGCGTGCACATTGTCTAAGCTTCATTTGGCTTTTCTTTGGAGTTGAATGTTCTGTTCGTGTCCAGGCCCTCTACTCATCCCACATGCACTCCGTAGCGTCCACCTTAAACTGATCAACGCCCCGCACGGGGCTAAACTTAAAGATGACGCTGTGTTTAATTTATAGACTCTTTTCCAAATAGTGATTACAAAGACTTGTGGGATAGCGTTTTGGTGTGCGTCATTTTTGGCCACAGCAAAATCACATTGACAAAAGTGATGTGTACCAAAAATCCAACCCACAATCCTTTGTAGTTGCTATTTGGAAAAAGGTCAATGGTATAATATATTTACAGGTTAAAGTACTATGCAGACATATGAACCAAGAAACTATGAGAATGGAGTCATCAAAGTTTGGTTTTTTCCTGATTGGTCTTTTGATCGATGAATTTAGTTAATTTACATAACTAAGTGACAACGTTACAGATAATTATCGTGAGACGTATTAATGAAGTTAAAAATCTACTACGTGAAACTCCCACTAGTTAACTTCCTAGCACTTTGAATAAATTGTAGACATAGCTTTTGACGTGAGCCCCCTGTCATATAACATTAAACTTTTATAATTTTTTTTCATCATGACGATGTACTTTCTGAATATATCAACGTTATATTAAATCTTCGATAATTCCCACAATTCCTTTGTCATGTTTTTACGGAGGTACGTTGTTTAAACTACTACTACTTTCATCTCCTCCATGCTTTGTTTTGTTGTTATGTTGTTATTTATTTGTTTGTTTATACTTTATTTCTGTTCATATGTTTACGGGGCTGCCAGTAAAAGCATTCTGCTTCCCAGCCCTCTTACATTCACCTTGTCTTGTTAATTGTAAATGTCTTACATTTTAAAGTGGAAATTAAATTGAATTGAAGAGAGTGAATCTGACGACCCATGCGTTCCGATCAGCTTGATGCTTTACCACACCCACCACCAGATTCTGCACTCAAAACACTCTAAAGTGATCTCACCGTCTAAATAAATCAAGTAATGTATCCAGGATTCCTCTACCAACACTTCTTTAAAAATGAAACATTTGAAAAAATCACAATAAATTATTTAACAATGCCATTCATTAGCAGGTTATGACCAGTTTTGCATAACAATGCGATCTGAAAGCGAATTAACTGTTGACACAAGCTTTAAACGACAAAGACGGCAAACATTTTCTGTCATAAAAACAGCTAAGGGTGGACATTGGTGGTAGTTGCTTTGGATTCTAAATACTTTCACGTTATCATATACACAAACTGAAAAAACGGTTGGGCCAATTTACCCCAAGTGGGTCAGCAGGGAAACAACTATAGTACTTTTGAGTTAATGACCCAAATGAGGCTGCATGTGACCCACATTGGGTTGAAGTTTGTTAAGTTTCCTTGTGACCCAAGAGTTTTTGGAATATATGTGTGCCGATTTTTTGATTGAGAGAAATAATGGGGATATGTCTTTTCCCCTTGTAGCATCTACATTCCATTTTATTCATAGATAAAATTCTGTAAGGATCAATTACGCTAAACATCTCCCCCGTTAAACAAGAAATCGACACAAGTCGTGATACACGTTGGTCTATGCTATGGAGCACTAAAGGTGGAACTGCGGGTTTCACAAGGGGGCAAGTGAAAAGTATAACACCCTGTATGGCTTCATGCTGAGAGATGCGATTCTCATTGCCATACAGCTAAGAGTGAGGTGGGTCGGTTCAAATGTAACCTACCTGTCCTCTGTGCCCATATGGTCTCGTCTTATCTCCATCAAAAATCGACCAAATTCCTTAATAAAAAAAGAAGAACAAATTGTCTAAGTCATTTATTATTACTCATCTTTTTCAAAAAGATGTCTATTTAAAACAAAATGTAATTACAGCCAAAAAAAAAATATTTAGGTACAAAATAATGTGAATTTAAGTTTATTACAAGGGAGCATTTTACGTACTTGAAATAAGAAACAAAGGAAACCAACTTAAACCATTGTGTATTACCAAACGTAACCTCAGATCCGATAAATGCAAGTGCTTTTAAAATATTCGAAATCATTCCGTACCGTCGCTTTCTGTATAAATAGTTAATAATTTTTCATATTTCACATTTTTACAGTGACAACAGACACTCTTAAAACTAAAAGAGCGAAATTTCGCTTTCTACAATAGTTATAAAATTTACTCCAAAAAGGGCGGGAATTCCTCCAATTATAAAAAAAACCTCTACAAAAAAGCGAAGTTACACTCTTGATAGAGGGGACCACTTTTTGAAAAGGGTTATTTCTGAAGGCATTCGTTAAAGAGTGAAGTTTCACTCTTCTTTGAATGAATTTCACCATTCCTGGGGTGAATTAACAATATAATGGATAAATTCACAGTTTCCATTCTACTAAATTAAAGAGTGACTGAGTTTTCTATTATTTTTAGGGCTTACAACACAAAACATGCAAAAGACAAATACAAACAGCTATTTACAGGCGTGTCCTGATCCCAGGAGACAATGACACGCCCCTCTCCAAGCTCAAGGGAGCCTCCGGGACCACGAATGCTCTTGCGCCAAGTCAGAATTTATCAACATATCAGGGCAAAAAAGATCCAATTTTGTTTAGTAATTTTGGATTCATTTGTCAGGAAAAAAATAAAAAAGAAACCTCTACAGTCCAAACAACCCGAATGCAGCCCGAATGCAACCGACAATAACATTAAACTACGAAATTACGTTATCCTGTTCATGTAAATATGTCCTGGGTGAATTGACCTCATTAATTCATATGCAACAATGTTTTGCTATAATACAGATGGAAGAGAAAAGGAAAGAAATATTCGTTTGAAAATTACCGCCTTAAAATATCACAACCCCGAGTACTAAAATGGAATAGTCCAAGACGAGAGCGTTAATCCATTATCGTGAGTTCATCTTGAGGTAATGATTGGTCACCTGACCCTAATGAACCAATAGCAATTGACGTTATTACGAGTTATGAATTAATTTTACTTACCTCACCATTCTCTGGGGGATCACCGTTGCCAAATGTACTGGTGACAACCAGTAGAAGGGTTTCGTGTTCCAGATGAACTGGATCATAATCTTCCATACACAAGACCTACAACATGCAGTATAATCAAGACAAAATATTTACTGCATGTCATTTTGGGAGAAGTTACAACGTGACAAAGACGGAGATAAAAACGACTTTCTTAAAGGTAGGGAGCGAAACTCTGCACTAGGCTGGTAACAAGTTGACTTGCACGATACCCCACCCCTCCTTCTGATATTAAAGAGAGTGTATATAACAAACATTATATAATAAATGTCACAAGTTGACAAACCTAACAAGTCCCTTTTCCGGGAAAATGCCCCCTCTTCCCGTACAAAATTCGCTCCTCCAGAGACAGAGGACTATCTATAACTCCTTGTATCAGAAATCAAAATAAGGGCAGAAGCTGAAAGATGGTGAGCTCATTTTCAAAATTTAGCTCTTCCTCCTCCGAAAAAGTACGGAGAAATGTAATTCCATCAAGAAATCATGCATAGGAAGCAGCAAAAACCAGGACCTTTTCCAAAATATCACAAATACTTACTTCAAGTCAAAGCAGAAACTCCCTTGCTTGTTCTCTCGGTAAAAAAGGGTCCCATATATCTCAAAAAATTGCAGGTAGAAACCCCCACTCAAAAAAGGGGGTAGCAGCTGCAGTGGCGGATCCAGAGGGGGGATGGGGGGTATACATACCCCCCCCCTACCGGGATGGTAAAAAATTGTACAGATAGCCAGGCTAATTTTAACCTAGGCCTAATTACTTTTTAAAAATAAAGTGATAGTTGTTACATTATTTGATTACCGTATTTTTGTGTCATATTCTTCAATAAAATGAAAAATGTAAATTAAAAATGTATCTATCTTCCGTACCATTTGGTAAATTCCCGTTATGTTTACACATTGGGCAATGACGAATGCTAAATCCAGCGTTTTCAGCCAACGGCCTTTGGTAACGCTGTTTGTGACATCGCATGTGTGTCTATGTCAACAAGTGGGGCTACGACTGACTGTCGGATAATGGGTCAATCGTTGAAACGAAGGTTATACGGGATGTTGCAGAGTTTGTAGGCGATACGAGTTGAGATAGGAATAAACAGATGAGAAGAAGATTTAGTTCTGATTCAAGATGATTGGCGTTTTTATTCCGTTCGATTAAAAACCGTTAAAAAGAAAATATTAAAATTTAACTATGTACAGATTGACGCAGGTGCTCGTCGTCTGAGGTCTGCTGCACCAGTGTTTGAGTGCGACCAAAACTTGCAGGCTCGGAGCTTTCATGTCTCGGGGAGATCGTAACACATGCAGTCCCTGATTGGTTTAAAGTCGTGACGCACTAAATTAGATAAAATTAAGGAATGTGCTGATCTAAATGATCAATAAGGCGGCTGTAGAGGGTAAACTGGCCACACCTTGAAAATATGGGATACAGCATACACGTGGAACCAGGGCGGAGTAGTTTGTCACGTTCACCGGTAACACGTGGTGGGAAACAGGAAGGGCCCTGGGAATCTAGGACAAGAGGTAGGGAGAGTTGCTGGTAAATAACAAGATGGCGTTCCTGCTAAAGGTCAAGGAGGGTACACCATACTACATGAAACTACGCGCAGTTTACACATGACATAGCCATGTTGCCTAAAACCGTGTGACGGTAATAGAGTAAACCCGGTATTAAATTCACATTGACCGTATAGTCCCTTGAATTAATTATTACCCACACTTTCAAGATAATGTTTTTAAAGCTTGGGAGTTTCACAGTGGCTTAAAATTTTGAAACATTTAACACGTTGTTGCATCTCGCCTCCCCCTTCTTTTTTTCGTAGACGCCTAGGCGGGCAGGGGGCTCTGAAAATGAAGAATTCGGAAATTTGCCAGTTGTGAGACCAGTGTACTGTGTGGTTTTGACAACCCATGAAATTATGGAATTCGCAATCAATTTTCTCTAATAAGCTCCACATTCGTCATTATTCCACTCAAGAAAGCAAAACTTTCGCGCGCCGCAAATTGCAATTCCTTAGCAGAAGTGCTGGCTCATTCCTTCACTTTGGTAAACTTTTCCGAGCTCTGGGTGTGACAAAATCGGAAATTTGCTACACTTGTGATACCAGGTCACCAAGTGACACCGTTAACCATATACAGTGCTATTTTCATAAATATTCTTTCATAGAATTCCACATTTTCTCCAATATAAGCTCAAAAAATGTCGTCGGATAGCCTCAATACATAGGCGTTGGATAACATTATGTAGCAACAACGATCTTTGGTCGCCGCCCAACCTCAGATTTACCGATAGAAATTGCAAATTCTTCAGTAATTCCGCAACTGTTCAAATTTCCTTGCAGAAATCCCAGCATCCAAACTTTTCTGCAGCACAAGCTCCATATTTTCAAATATTTGAAATGCTCCTGGTACAGTGGTAATCACACTCAAAATAATGGTAAAATTTGAATGCTTGCCTACCACCCCCATTTCCCATTTCCTCAATTCTTATAGGCATTCGAGACTAAACAACATACATACCTATGTGGCGCTTCGCTCAGTGTACATTTGATACCCAACCACATGCAGACCCCCGCCCCCGCCCCCGCCCCCCCCACTGAAAATTCCTGGATCCGCCACTGAGCAGCTGCCTGAGAAGAGCTTCCAAAGCTGATATTTTTCTAAGTGGTTTCCTTTTTCCCTCACTGCACTCAAGGACAGGAACGAAGATCCGATTAATACCATTGCCCAAATACAGTAATCATCCCCTGCACGAAGCATTTACTTCTGCAAGGTATGCAACCTTACAGTTTACGTTTTCCCCGCGCCCCTTGGGACCGTGTCGAACTACGGCCAAGAAGGAAACGAGTAGTCATTTCGACTTAATGTTACTAAAATAAAAACTTTTTTGTTCATTTACTTGATTTTTCTTTGGAGGAGGGGATTAACGTGACGGTTCCCTCCCTGGCCATGGGAAAGACGCCAGTTTACTCACCTTAGCATCAAAGGCATGTTTAAATATTTCACACAGCATTTTGGCATATTTCTCCGACCTCCCGGTCTCTGATGCGTAGAGTATAGTAGCTTTGATTCTTTTGGCAAGAGCTTTTCCCATGAGTTTAGCAGAAAATTTGACAGCCCTGAAAAACAAGAAACGCTATGTTAGCTAGACTTCCACTGGATATTTTACCTCATGTAAAAAACAAATAAGGCCACAACGTGGGGTGAAATTGCTGTGTCAAAACTGTGTTAATACCTTAAACTTGTTGCATTGTGTTAAAATACTGAACAACAGTGAACCCGATACAAAAGCTGAATCCTAAGTATAGACGAGTCCGACCGTCAAGTTATGGTGAAAAATTATTGGGGTCCATGAGTTTTCATTGTTGTTATCGTTTTGGTAACCGTTTTGGTTATCGATACCACAGATGGCTGCAAACAGCCCAGAACCTAACATAAAAGCAGCTTATATCAGATGTTGAAAAAATTACCAATGGTTAAGTTGACGAAAGAACATGGATACACAAAAGATAGTCAAATGGCAAAATCAACTGGTAGAGGAGGGTGTATCTCTTGGTATACTACTGTTTAAAGGGCCAGTTCTCTCACCCCAAACAGTGCCAATTCTCCTAACCTTCTTACTGAAGCCCCTCCCACAATTGTCTGAAATTCATCCTCATCCAGACACAATCTCAGTTTATTGCTTCAGGGCGAGTATAGAAAAACTCAATTTATATAATCAAAACACTATCAGTACCGGTTATGCTGTGCAATAAAAGCTTTGGCACTCTGCATTGTTTGAATTAGCTGTCGATCAAAGAGCTGAGTCAATTGAGAATTTCGGTACCCGGGTCCCAAAATTGTTGTTTGGGGTGAGACTTGGGCCTTTAAATGAATGGATAAATGGTAATATCTTCCCGCGTTTTTAGTTGATAAAAGTATTATAAATGTTCAGTCTCAGAGTTCACACACGTTAAGACAGATAGATTTTGCCTTTATCGACATCTTTAACCAAAATTTGGCCGTTTTCTTGGATAATGTTTTGGTCTTTCTAAGTCAATGCTCATGATAAAATTTAGAATAGAAATCAGTACTGAAAATTATCGCGGGTTCATCCTCGCTTCCTGTTCCCGATTCAGACGGTCACAAACTGACACTTCTTCCAATACAATCTAATTTTCTCATGTGTTCTAGGGCCTAGGTTCTCAACCCTCTTTCTTCCGCGGACCATAGGCTGTTCCATATTTTCGGAGGACCCCTTTCGGGGCAAAAAATTGCTATATTAAGTGACGACTTAACACATTATGGGAAACGGATCTCAAATTATAAGAAATGTAAATTGTAATTGAATTAGAAATAGAAATTGTTGCGAAAGTATACAACCACTGTATGCCTACTGGTGAAAATTAAGTCTCTTCATCAAAGTACGCGCCATTTATACAGGTATAAAATTTCGTATCATTAAGTTAATTGGCGTAGCAAGACATTTTTCCATTTTAATTTGCGAAGAGCGTCGAAATATTTGGCCTTTTATACAGTTATTTGAAAATATGAAGCTTGTATTTCAGAAAATTCTGAATTCTTGGTTTCCTGTAATGAAATTTGAAAAGTTGGGGGTTTACTGCAGAACCCTATTTCCTACTGGCAAATCTGAGATTGCACGGCCACCAAACATACGGAGTGTTGCTACATAATGTTATCTTAGGCCTATACGAACTGAAGCTCTCCGACTACATTTGGAAAGTCAAGAGCTCATATTAGAGAAAATTTGAAATTTTATGAAAGAAAATTGATGAAAACAGCACTGTAGTTGCCAGTGTTACATAATGATCTGTTGTCACATATGGCAAATTTCCGATTTTCCAATTTCCAGAGCTCCTAAAGGGTCCGCGGATGACAAAAGGGTTTAGAACCTAGGCTCTAGAGCGCCCTCACTTATGTCACAAATCTCGTCCCCTTGGTGAGCAAAATTAAGTGTAGTGCGCTCGCTATTGTAGCTCGCTGAAAAGGCAGTTTGCGTTTCACTGTTGCCCCAAAAAACTATTGATTTTGCCCGGCAGCAGGCGTGGCTTGCCAATTGTGACGTCACGTAAAAGCGCTCTAAAAAGTAAACCATACAAAAGTTGTTGAGAAATTGCTGATGATATATCGTATGAAATCTTCTGAAATTAACGGATTGCTTTCTTTAACAGAGCCATACTCCATTGACGTTGACGTTGTTTCAACATTTTTAACAGATCTGACACAGATTGAACATTATGTCATCGACAAGTATTTTAATTTTCGGACAAACATATCACCATGGAAAGGGGTTTCTCATCGAAAACAAGCTTAGGAAGAACATGAAATAGAAAAAGGCAGCTTACTTGGCAACCTCTTTAAATGTTAGTAATTTCCTCCTCTTCTTCTTTTGTCCTTCGTCTCCAGTTTTAAAGACGTAGTTCTTCCATGGGTCATCCTAATAATAAGATTAATACAACAAGGCAAAACATTAATTTGAATTTTATAAATACAATAAGAACTTTCCTCCCCTACTTATAGGGAAATCTCAAAATTTTGACGGGAGTACCTCAATTCGTTGGATAATTTATGTAATTCCAACATTTTTCACGACCGACAATACTTATGCTTAATTTTTCTTCTCGATAAACTCATCGTTTTTTTTTTATTTTTGGGAAATGACCTTCATGTTATTGTCCGATTCCCATCGGAGAGTCTTGCGCACTGTCGGAAAAATCCATGTGCCACCTCTGTAGTAGGTGGACATGAACCAATGTGTCATTTTTCTGTTACTGAAATAGAAGGAGCATTTGTACTTCGTTTGGTTCTTATAGTTTGCTCAGGAAGCTGTAACAAACTCCCAGCTTTGTTGATCATAAGCTTTGGGAAAATCTTCAAAGGGACCCCTTCTCTTTTTCAAAAATTATGAATTCGCATTACACATTGAAAACTAAATTTCTCCAAACATGGAACGATTTTCCTAAAAGACACCATCTCATTTCTCTTCCTCAAAGGGGAGGGGTATCCTCTCCCCTAAAGCCGCGGTCACACTACAACGAATTCAGACTGGATTCGATCCGATTTTATCGTTATTTTGTTGAAATCTTCTCCATTTCTGACCAGAAAGAGCCCAAAATTTGTCAACCAGTGTGAATATGTAATTTGCATCTGATGTATAATCGAAAAAAGAAACCTGACAACTGACTTTTTCGTTACGTCACACGGATATACATTTTATTTTATCGGACAGCGCACACAGATAAAGTCTGTTTATCGGTGTGACGTAACGAAATCGTTAGCATAAGATTTATTTTCATAGCCCTGAGGTGCCACAGATATATTTACACAGCTTGGCAAATTTTCGGCTCTTTCCGACCAAAATTAGAGAAGATCTTAACAAAAACTCACAAAAAATCGGACAAGATTCCTATCCGATATCGCTGTAGTGTGACATGCGCTTAAGACCTCTCTTCAGGGATGGCGACTTGCAAGTGGGAAAAGTCCCCGACCCCAAACACGTTTCAGTACAAACCTTTGGTGGTGGGTCCCCACTATTGCATTTTGAATTTGATTTAGTTCATCGGGAATTCAGGAATTACAAAGAAGTGACAGCGATTTTCGTCGTTTGCTACATCTCGAGGAATTCCTTTTGTTACCGTCTTTTGTCGTTATAATACTAGTTTTCAAGTTTCAAATAATTTAATGGCACACTGCTTACTGCTTAGCTATGTGAGGAAAATTTCGCTATTTTTTTCAAGCATTACAAAAGAAATAGGACTAAAATGCTTTGCATAAAATAGTTATCACTAATTTTGAAAAGAAAATATCCACCCGGCCCACCCATCGGCTGGACCTTTTCGTCGAACAATTTGCAGCCAAGTTTTTTAGGATGACGTTAATCTCATTGGGCAGTTTTTTGAGTCAAGTATAGAAAAGAGGCTGTAGGATACAGCAATCAAAGTATCTTTTCCTAAAAAAGAAATAATTCTAAAAGCTTAAAGTATGTTAACAGTGTTTCATCTCCTTAAGTGACAGTTTCTTAAGTAAGAAACACAAATCACACGAATTGCTTTATATTTTGGAAAAAGTAATGTAGTAAAAAAGAATGCTGAAATTCATTACGAACCTGATACTCATAAGAAGGTTTGAGATTGTAAGAGAGCATTTCTTGGTGAAATACCGGTGTAATGCTGCCGGAGATAGGTGGAACGATCCAGACCCAGTCAGCTGGACATCCCCCTCGCAATCTCTGCTCATTTTCCATGTGTTTAAGAAATGATTCGGATGCTGAATGATGGTCAGTGATGGTCACGTTGGCTTTCTATGAAATATAAATATAGTAAGAATGGAATTCTCCTATACATGAAAGTCGATTATGCTGGTAAGAGGTCATATCCCCTCCAATATTTTAGTGGGTCGAATGTCCCCTTCAATTTTTAGAGGGTCAAATGTCCCCTTCCATATTTTGGAGCGTGACGAAGGTAACATGTTTAGTCTAGTCATTTTTTTGTTAAAATTAGGAGGCTACGACAGGAAATAGGGGGCTATCTACGTCCTCTAGAGTGAACATATACCGCTCTTTTAGGGGGGCACAAGAGATCTTGACGGTCCCCTGTACCCCTTTTTGATACCACAAAGCGTCCGTTCATCTTTTCATGCAGGTAAAGACCTAACAAGATCGCCGTCCCTGTTCTAACATAAAAAATATTGGGTGTTGATGTAGGAATAGGTTGGAATAGGTTACATTTAACCACGGATGGATAGGCAATACAGGTGGCGGCTTGGCTGATTGGATAGACAGTACGGGGACGCGGGTTGGCTGATTGGATAGCTGGGGACGCGGGTTGGCTGATTGGATAGGAAGTACGGGGAAGTACTGGGAGGTGGGTTGGCTAAATTGATTGTCAATACGGAAAGGTGTGTTGGAGGTAAATTGTTGCGTAAATATGCAACGTCAACACCTTTGAGGGAAAATGTTCGGGGTAAGGATACCTTTCACGATTCAGTGAAATTAATTGAAATTTCTTTGTCCCGTTTTTTCTTGTAAGAAAATGTTAAAATTCCCTTTTTATTATCTTTTAATTGTGTCAGCATAAGCTGGCACCATTCCCGTATGTGATCCCTATGGGACCCCGTACGGGTGAAAATAAGAAGAGAAATCGTGTAAAACATAATATCATCAAGTTCTCTTTTTAAATACGATAAATATTTTCCAGAACATAAGATCCCAAACCGGAAAAGGTTAAATGCGACTAACAAGGTCTCGGGAGTTCAATTACTTTTCAGCAATCTGGAGGGAATTTTGTCGAAAATTTCTTTGCGCTTCATACGAATGGTTATTAAATTTTGCGTACATAATTGCCGATTTTTAACAAGAAATTTTGTTACCTGCCAGCGATGGCGCTAAACCTTAACCTTATTCTTAACCCAAAAGCAAAGAATACAATTGATACATTACAAAGGCAAGAGCCAATCAGAGAGCTGTTAGAGCTTACCGCTTGAACCAATCATGATATTCATAGTTAAACAGAGCGCGCCACTGATAAATGCTGTGTTAATTAACTAAATGGCGACAATATGTGTCACGTGATCATTGGTCCACGAGAACACAATGCCTAGTGCTCTTTCCTTTGTTATACCAACATCTAATCATTTACATGTCACTCCCATTACATTTACACTGTTAACCCTTTACCGTTGTTTGGGTCCTTTTGGACCAATGCGGAGAGCTCGGCTGTCACCCATCTTTACTGTTTCACGCGGAACTCGAAACTGCGAGTAGCTACCCGAAAATTCGAGAGAGAGTCGAGAGGATTTTAAGAAAAAAGCTACCCGAAAATTCGGCCACAACAACGAGAGAGACAGTAGTTTAAGGTCACGGGGTCAATGGCCTACGGAAGCCGATGCGGGGCGGGCTACGTCCGCTTTTCCGCCCACTCCCGAGGTACGGAAATATGCCCCGATCGGAGCACAACGGTAAAGGGTTAATATTTGACGTTTGTTACCCTAAATGCATTAAAAGAACCCCGCCCTTTCCTGTGGCAACTGAGTCAATACAAATATCACAAGCCACCTCTGTTTGCTAAACTACAGGGCCTAAATGTCAGCAATGCAATAAATCACAAAACATAAGTCGAAAATTATCTCAATATATTTGAAAGAATTCGACCTTTCGCCCGCTCAGTATGTTTAACACTTATGTTAGAAGTGAATTTGAAGTTTCCACTCACCTGAAAGCTGTGCATGACTGCTATGTTTGCCTCCACTACTGCTTTGTCTTTCCAGAGAGTTGAATTTGAGCTGACATCAAGACCCATTTTCTTGGCTAATGTCTAATAAAAAGATCATGGTAATATTTTTTTTAGTTTCATTTAATTTCAAGAAATTGAAATTTCAAATGCATACTATACCATCTCATGAAAAGAACGGTCCAAGATTAAATCAGGTTTTCATATGTTAAGGGGTGAACTTTTTCTAATCATTTCGGTGAAATTTGCATTGAAATCCGCGATATGCAGGTAAAGTTGTCACGTTTTCTCTACAAAAGTGAACTTGAAGCAAGCACATATGATGTCATATCCTCATATAGCTGATCATTTTTCTTTTTAAATTAACAACCAACTCTTTAAGACAAAGATCTAGTTACTTCATTCGCTGGTATCTCGAGACATACACGATTGTCCGATTTAAATGAAAAGTTTTACCGAACTGTGTAGTTTTTGTTACTCTTTCTCATATAAAAATTAAGTGCTTGCCTTTCCCTCTGTTATTCGCCTCTCATCTGGTGGTCATTCAACATGCTATATGCAATAAAGTGTGCCATTTGCTTTTTCATAAAATTTTTTCTTAAGTGAAGAATGTTTTTCATGACATGCGTACTAGAAATGTTGAAGCCCTTGTCCTCAATGAGCCACTTGCTTATGGCAATTTCAGAGTTGTGATAGCCAAACAAAGGCTGAAACAATTTATTGATAACTTGAACTTACCCCCTTTGTCCATGGAATCACCGCAGATTTACATAATAAGGTATCCACCCGGAAAATTTGCACTTGATCAGAATTACTTTTAAAGGGCCAAACCTCTCACCCCAAACTACAGTTTTGGTACGGGGGTACCGAAATTCTCAATTGGCTCAGCTCTTTGATTGACAGCTAATTCAAACAATGCAGAGTACCAAAGCTTATATTACACAGCATTAACGATACGGAGAGTGTTTTGATTAAATAAATTCAGTTTTTCTCTACTCCTCTTGAAGCAACAAACAGAGATTGTGTCTGGATGAGGATGAATTTCAGACAATTGTGGGAGAGGCTTAAGTAAGAAGGTTAGGAGAATGGGTACTGTTTCGGTGAGAGAATTGGGTCTGTAAGGGTCAGGGTTTTCTACTTTATTTTCTTAGTAGTGGCGTACAGTAACTTTGATACAGTTTACCGGGTAAAGAATAGGCTGGGTGTCCCATTTCAGAGTCGCCATTAGCTGGCTTGTACGGTAGTTAGAAATGACATATCCCGCTGCAGATTGCCTTGCAATCGTTGACCCAATTCTTTTCAAAGTGCATATCTAGCATAAATTATGGAGACATTACTATGCATATGAAAACAAAACATGAAACCTACCTCACACATGTTTAATCTGTTTTCATCACAAAAATCTCTGGCTCCTATTTCTGTTTCCATGTACCATCCGTTGAAGGGAATTGCTGTAAACTCGAGGCCTCCCAGGTCGAGCATCAAACATGAAACGGCTGGCAGAGCATACCACTTCAAACCTAGGTCAGCGAACCAATCATATCTTCACAAAAATAGAGAAAACATTTGTCATTTTATGTAAGTTATGTAACTTTTTGTTTGCCGTTTTTCGTTGCTTGTCAAATTGTGCAATTATGTTTGGTTTTGGTGGTGGTCTTTTGAGGTTTTTTCTTAGTAAGCATGCGCATAATCGATAAACGAGAGTCATGCAGACGGGGCTAATTTATTTAGCCAAACCTAGTACATCCTTTGCCATATCTTATGTAAGAGTCATTTCAGTCGCGTGTCGACTATGTGCAGTAAGTCTATGATCATGAAAGACTTGAACAAAAAACAAAACAAAACAAAAAAAATGAGTGAATTTTATTGATTTGATGCAATTTCTCTAACGCAAGATGTCACTCCGTTATCGAAATGTGGCGTAACCAAGGACACGTGTCTTGGCGTTGAAAACAACAATGTTGTCCCAAACATGTACAGCAATTAAACAATACACGTTTATCAATTAAACGTGTTTCAGAACAAAATGTTTAGAAATAAGACATATAAATCAGTTTAAGCATCTAAACATGCTTACAAAGTGTGGTGAAATGTGTCTACAAAAGCGTTTAATTTCTAAATGCTTTTTTGTTGTGAAAATTTTATAAGGAGATGATAAAGTTTGAAAACCAGCATTATAAAGTTTCGTAACTTTTTTCCAACATTTTATTACGCAATTTATTTTATGGAATAAAATATACTTAAAGAAAAGGTAGTACCCCTTTGAAGGTTCTTTCTCATAGTTCAGCTGGACTGCATCTTGGGTTCTGCCAGTAATTTAGGCAGGACAGTGTTGTGTATTTCCCTGAAACAAGTAAAAGCCTAACACTTTAATTTGTATTCAGTTGTTAATAGAGAAAAAAGGTGGGAACGCACTTAAACCAATGACTGTTTGAGCATTTGTGATTCGGAGATTTGAGGGATGCTGACAGGAATAAACTAATAAAAGCCCACTGTTAGACTAGCCTGCGCAGCGCCTCTGTTGCTTCCGCTTCCTAAGGCAATGATGAGCTCAATGAAAACAAAAAATCGTCCGCTCCGTGGGGTTACTATAAGATTGCGCTAACCAGATAAGACTTACTGTGGATGTGTCATCGGGACCTCCAATATGAGGTCTTGTGGAATATCGTAGACTTCTGGGTCCTGTCCATTTGCCTGCAGAACAAGAGGTAAAATATCCCAAGCACCGCCGGCTCCTTTCCATCCAAGCTTCTGGCAAACCTATTTTGAGAAAATGAAAGCCAAGCAAAAAAGTGAAAAGGTAAGAACTATTCTAGGAAGCAGTGTATGGCTTAGTGCGTTGAATTTGACTTTTCGTCACCACTGATCAAAAGCCGAAATTGTTTAGTACCCAGCATCGAGTACTGTATATTGCTGCAAAGAGTAGGCGTGTTTCGTTTCTAGAAAAAAAATGATAGCAGCGTATTTACAAAAGTTTACCGTGGCGTAAAGTTAGCATTGTATTTGTACCATACCCTAATCAAAAGGAGCCTTTCACACACCCACTTCCCCACACACACGCTATCTCCACCTCAGGAAAATATCAGACTAATACGACTTCCTTAGCTTCTGCATAAGAAGGCTGAATGCATGTGTTACACTGTTACATAGTAATATCAATGCGAGTCGTCCTTTCAAATACCAGATAACCTTTTACAAAGGTCCAATATTAGATTGATCATATGAAATTCTTTTTCCCAGAAAAAAATTAGTTGGCAGATGTTGACGCGATATTTTTACAGGGAGGAAGCCAGGACCATACTGCCATACTGAGTGACGAAACTTGTCGGCAGATCTATGTGTAGCGCCATCGTTTTTAGCCAGGGACACGAAAAGAATTTTGACCTGGATACTTTCCAGAATCGCTGAAAATGGCGCTTGCCAGGACGTGTTGATTGATTAATTTTTTTTTAATCTAATGTTCTGGAAGGTTTCCTCGATACCTTAAATAAACTTTGATGTAATCTTTTTCTTCAAGTTAGTTTTTTCAAGATTTTTATTTTTTCTTTTCAGGAGGACAGGTGCCCCTCGCCTACACCTTCGGACGCCCATGAATGTATTCTCTTAAATCGGCCAAAATGAAAGGGGTACGGAGATATAAAGGGCGTCTGACTCAATATTTTCAAGACTTACTTTTTTGGTCTTACACTAAGTGATAAGTTTGTCCCTTGCCGACCCTCTTTCAGTAACGGTACCTCAAGGGGCCTTTATGTTGCGATATGCATGGAATCAAGAGGAGAGTCATATCTATGATTTATTTCAAGAGGAACCTAGAATGGCGTAGATACTTTCCCGGTGTTCTTGTGACGAATCGCACATGTCAGTTTGTGTGCATTGAACTAAACTAAGGTTGCAGGGAAAACGACGCAATAAATCAAAATATATGCGTCTTCTCCGTTTCGAATGTTGCTCCTAAATCATGTGTAACCATAGTAATGTTAGACCAGTAAAACTAGATACGAGCCTCTCAGGAGTAATTTTGTACGACTATAAATCGTGACATTCACATTATGCACTCTTTGGATAAGCAAGAAAGGTCAAAACTCCATCTCTAAGGACTTGACTGACAACCCATCATAACCAGATAACAACGGCAGTGTAATAGTTTCAATGACAATTCTAAACCAGATCAAAGGATGTAAGCCATGACTTATTAGTCACCGGTGCTGTTTTATTGTACGTGCAAAATCCCATTCACGCAGAAAGCTGTAAAAACGTTTTGCCTTTCCCGCTGTCGTATCGATTTCACGATGTCATTTTCATGGACAAACTTGCTGGCAGAATGTGATAACTTCAAAAGTCGTAACATTTGTTTTCTCACTTTTGGTTCAAACGTTTCACATCTTCCATTCATTTTAAGTCATTATTTCAACCCAATTTTGACTCGCATAAAACGGGTCATTTCTCAATGTCAGTAGCCAATATCGCCCCCTTTTTCTGTATACTTATCGAAGGCAGACTATTGTGGCAAAGTATTCAACAATTGTAAATGCTATTTGACGTGTTCTGGTCCAACAGCAAGATATGAAAGCCTACGGTCCAGTGGAGGAGCTACAACTCCACCCCACCATCTCCAACTACCACCGCCGCCGCCACCACTCCATCAGTTTCAACCACCACCAACTGGAGTCGGGGCGAAACCAACTTCCGTGGAGAAGCCTGAAAAATGGTATTTCGTTCCTAAGGGTAGAATAGCTTTTATAGAAGTGACAAGGCAACGACGTGGGATTTCATGGGCATATGATATGTCCTCAAAATGAGTGAGCACATGAGGTCAAAATATATTCCCCTGTGTCATTCCAATATTATCACTTATAAATAAGCTCTAGCTGTCATACTTCTTGCTCGAAAAAACTTACACACCACAAGGGCAGGGAGGTGAAGCTTTATTTCCATTGATTCAGTACATTGTACCAACAAAACTGTAATACACTAATTGTATACAACAAAATGTAACATAAAACTTAGTTCATTTGTTCATGGGTAAGGCAAAGAGGCGTTTTAATAGCATGGGCTCAATATGCAAATTTGTGATGTCATGAGAGGGACATGCCAAATGTGGCTAATGTTATCCTTTGTTTTTGCAATCTTCACTTCAAGGACAGTTGTAACACTAGTTTGTCCTTGAAAACATGCAAAACATATTATTGCGACTAGAACTAAGAGATTTCTAATTTTATGGATGTGATGGTTCCCAAATACCCAAGGAATATTATATTTTGTGTCCGTGTTAGGATTTTGGGTTGGTTCATGGGAGTACAAACTCCCTGGTAGTACTTCCATGGTTGGTTGATTGGTGGTTGATGAGTGCGGTTGATGAGTACCGTCAGTTGATTTGTTATACACTCTCAAAAAGTTGGTTAAAAAAACTTACCAACACTGGTCACGTATGCCAAATACCTGAAGTTGGTTAAAGTTTACCCAATAATTGTTGATAAATGGGTTACCCAAGAGGTTTTTTACCACTTAATTGGATGATTGGGGAAAACTTTACCCAATTTCAGGTATTTGACATACGTGACCGGTGTTGGTGAATTTTTTTAACCAACTTTTTAAGAGAGTATCGTATAGGTGACTGGGGTGCATGACTACACTTTGGCTGGCTTTTATTCAGTATATTATGGTTTTTTGCTTCTATCAGTGATACGCGACGTAAGAGACTAAACTAAGGATGTGAACCTTTGGCAAACTAAGTTGAGGAAAATAAATAACTCCTACGAATGTCTGTATTCATCAGATGTGTCCGTGGGTGAAACTGACTCCAGTGGTATGTGGCTGAAAAACAACGCCTTTGATCCTTGGATTATTATTTCAAAGTAAAATGTATTCAAGTGAATGGATCTTGTTGTTATATTCATTTCTACTTAACGAACCCTCCACTGCTTTGGACTTTCAAAAATGGTATAATTGACAGTATTAGTCGTGATAATGACTGATAGCGCCCTCTACTACAGAGTAGCAAATCGACTGAAAATAAGTCTCATATTTAGAACTAATCGTTTAACGTTTTTGTTTTTATAATTATACGAATATTTTTCCCACCTACGGAATATTCCACTGTGCCTTAAAGGGCCAAACCTCTCACCCCAAACTAAACTTTTGGTACCCGGGTACCGAAATTCTCAATTGGCTCAGCTCTTTGATTGACAGCTAATTCAAACAATGCAGAGTGCCAAAGCTTATATTACACATCATGAACGGTACTGAGAGTGTTTTGATTATATAAATTGAGTTTTTCTATACTCACCCTGAAGCAATAAACTGAGATTGGGTCTAGATGAGGATGAATTTCAGACAATTGTGGGAGAGGCTTTAAGAAGGTTAGGAGAATTGGTACTGTTTGGGGTGAGAGAACTGAGCCTTTAAATGAGAAGTTTGGGACGTTAGGCAGTGGCGAGGCCTACCCACTACAGACCCTTGTTCAAGATTCCCTTCTCCCCAACTCTTTTAAAGTGAAAGATATACAGCGTCCTTGCTTGAAGCCTCCATAAAATTGGGGAACTTCGTTCCATTTAAAATTCATGAGTGTACGGTACCGTACCACACTCTTTCGACAGGTGAGTTACTCTTTCTTATGGGGATGGGCACTTCAATGACCCTGTTGCAAAAACGGAAACAAAAGCTAAGGGAAATGAATTTCTTTTTCGTCATTTTAGGTCAGCATATGTTGGCAGTACCTAACATCTTCGTCCCGCATGTATTTCAGCCTCTCCCGCAGTAAACATATACCAAGCAATGAAGAATGGATTACCTCCGTGAATTCCAAGTTTGCTGGATCCCCGATAAGAGTACCATCAGGTTGTTTGTAGCAGGCATATCGGATCAGTTGGGCATTCCAAACCCTGAAGTCATGATTTCCATCAGTCCTTGGCGGGAAAATAGTGATCGCAGACCTGATAGAGATAATTACCAAGTAGTTTAGGTAAGTTAGAAAACAGCGAAATGATGGGAATAAGACAAGAAGATGGGAGTGTCACAAATTCAAAGAAAAGTAAAGAAACGAATAACTACGCCTTGAAACTTCATTTTGCAAGAGGGCTTACAAGAATAGCCATCCAGCCAGTCAGAGCGTTGTTGTGTCTGATATGATAAATTAGACATCATCAGCTCCCAGTTCGACACCCCCCCCCCCATACACACATACTTTTCTCCCCTGTAATGAAATTAAAAAGTGTACCTCAAGTCAAAAATTCAAAAATATATACTAAACAGCATGAAAAATGAATTCTAACATTCCAACTCCCATCTTCATGGGACATTCTTGAAGTGAGATATGAATTGTCGAAGTTTATTTACTCAAATTAAAATAGTACATTGCGCAATAATTTGTGATGTCAGTGTTGTACTGTTCAAATGACAATCTTTGTACTTTGTACTTACTTAATTTGTTTTTCTAAAAGTTACTGAACCTTAAACCAAGGTGTGGTAGTACTCTCGCTCTTATGGGTAATGTAATTAATTAAGCCCTCTCTTTGCAATATGCTATGAAAGCAAACAGGAAGTGTTGAAGTTCATAATAACATTTTTAATTTAAAGAAAAACAATGTAGGTAATGTAAGTTGTACAAAAAGAAAGTCATAAATTATTGCGCAATTGACTTTTTTGACGCAATTGTTTAGTGTTTAAAGTGAATAAATTTCGACAGTTTAGATCTCCGCTCAAGAATTCCCCATGAAGATGGGAGTTGGACTGTTAGAATCCCTATTCATGTTGTTTAATATATAGTTTTGAATTTTTTGACTTGAGGCACACTTTAAGCTATGCCCTGGGAACTAAAAATCATATTTCATTATGAAAACGCGAATTTACTAATTAGAAGCGGCGCCCCCAGTATGCCAGTAAGTGGGTGGGGCAAAGTGAAAGAAAAGAGAAGTGTTGGGGGGATTTTGCCGCAGAGCGAAACAGAAAGCGAAAGTTACACTCATGAGGGTGCGATACAAAGGCAAAGCCCCGACGGGTTCCAATTGGAAGCCCCTGGAAGCTCTGAAGTTTTAGCATTTCCCTGACTGAAAAAATAAATTTCAGGAGGGCATATTACTTTTTTACATGACCTCACTCCTAACTGGTCTAACTTGGGAGGGAGAACAACTTAGGGCAAGAAAAAAGGTGGAGGTTGTAAATGCCCCCATGTCCCTTCCCTTGCACCGTCACTGATCATAGGTACTTACCTTAAATTGCCTTTGTTTGTGGCATAACTCATATGATTACAAATAGCATGGTACATGTCATGAGCTGTAGTTGCGTTTCGTGCATCAAAAACCTAAAATAAAAAAATAAATATAAATGACGATGATTTAAACCTGATGTCATTGACACGATAAGATACGGTAGTTGAGTCGTAAAAATACATTGCATAATACATTTTTTCAGCAACGAGAGATTTCTTATCACTGCACCTTTCACTGTAGTCATTTGTCTTACAGTTAGCGGGACCTTTAAATGCAGGTTATGAGTATTATGTCAGAAATTCTTGGACAACAGATGAATGATGGTTTATCCACCAATGAGAAAATTGATTTCTTAGTGACCATCATTCTCAATTCTTGTGGACAACTTTTCGTTTGTTCCGTTACATCAACACCCCTACATCCAAACTCCACTGAAAATCTACCCCATCCCCAACCCACCCCAGTCCCACACAAACCCACTTCAGTCCCACACAAACCCCACCCCAAACGAAACAAGTAGTCAAAATGAAATGACTATGGCATTTACAACTTCCATTGCTTTGAGACGGCAGTAAGATGAGTTTCCTTTTACGGCTCGGATTCCAACCAATTGGTATAAGCCGGACCGACCAAGGTATTTTTACAGTCGTGGGCTCACTGGTTTGTTTTCCCTACCTGCCTACTCCATTACTTATGCTGAGGACCAAGCACAATGACAGTCGGTTCCATCTTTGCTTTGCGGCAAATGTTGGACCTTAAAAATATTACTCCAAATTTGGCAAAATATTAAGACTACTGTTCTGGTTAGTGTTCGTTACATAATAAAATTTATCTTCGTCACTTTCATCGTTGTGTCATCAATCAGTCAAGATGATCAAGTGCCTGGATATATTTTTCTTCTTTAACTACAGTATATAAACGTAAGAGCTCTTTATGGTACGCCGATTGGTTGAAGTGACTTGGTGTAGCCATCCTGCAGTTGAACAGACAAAGTTCATGCTGGTATGAACCCACGTGACTACCATAAACATACTCCTACCATACCAACGATCTATTTCTGCTACTAAATAGCCATTTGGACAGTACAAAAACCGGCATCAACACAATTGTTTTCTTTTTACAAGTTTATCTTTTTCTTTTCCTTTTTCAGCTACAGTATTTCAACGTAACAGCTCTCTATGGTACACCATCTTAAGTTGAATTTGGATGTGACTTGCTGTACTGCAGCGGTATAGTAAATGTTCATGATGGTACATGGACCCACGTGACTTACATAAACACACTCCTACTTGTCGACAATTTATTTCTGCTACCAACCGCTATTTTAACCATAAATAATCGCTTTTATCACAATTGTTTTCATTTGTCCGGATTATTTATTGTAAGGCCGTTATGTCACGGGGTTTACGGTCAAAGGTCAATGTTTCTTGTTCCAGTGTTCAACGATAGAATTAATACATGTGTGCTAAGCCATAGTAACCCCGGTTTTCATGGTCAGCTGTAACTCTCGATCTAGCATTCCGTGGCAATGGTTCCGTAACGGTTTGTGGAAGGCAGCTCGAGTCACTGTGACATCTGTTATCACAAGATCCATTGAAAATTACTACACATACTCAGGCATATGCGAGAATCGAGAAAAACGAACAGAATGGCAAACTTTCTGTTTTACTCCTCTGTGATATTCTTTTTATTTTTACTATACTTAAAGTGGACGTTAGGTAAGCCACAAAATTTGTTGCATTTCACAATACACGATAGAACCCCTAGAATGAATGTCCTATACCTCTCTATCGGCAGAAATTTCTAATAATTTCTCTCTGCTAAAACTAGAACTTCATTTTTTCCCCCTAGAACTTCAAATTGCATTGGTCGTATGCAGCTTTAAAGAAAACTACTTTTTACCTAACTTTTAGAATTACATAGTCTGAGAATTAAATAAGTTTGTACAGATGGCATGCATTTTCTGTGCAGTTTACACTGCTCTTTCAGAAACCATAAGGACCGTACAGATGTGACGTCACAGAATAGAAAAGCGCGCCCTTATTCGGGTTTATGTGTAGCGTTACAACTTACATCAATACGACTGTGGGGAGTTCATCTGTGTTGAGGCATGGGAAAAGGCGCGCAAATCAACTATGCCATTGAGGACAGTGACAGTGTGAGAACAGTAAACATCATTGTGTACCCGTTGCGTGAAGTCAAAGAATAATATCTATGGACGTTTTTCCAAAAAGCAATCACAAGGAATTGTGGGATAGATTTTTGGTCCGCGTCGTATTTGCCAAAGACATTTAACTGTGGCTTAATACGACGCACACAAAAAGTTGATCCCACAATCCCTTGTAATTGCTATTCGGAAAAGAAGTAGATGTCACCAGTGATGACATTTTTGCTTTTAAGTCACATGCTACTTGGCATTCCCTTGTGTATAATATCCGTAACTATACAAAATGCCATGTGAAGCTCAGAAGCTGCATAATTAGTTTATTTACCTGTAGTTTGGTCCACTGGATTCTACCGATACAACGAGGGGCATTCCTCCAGGCAGTCTTGGCACCAAATATTAATTCCATCTCCGTCAGATCATATGTACCTTTCTGTTCAATGCTTGTCTCGACTTCCTCCCATCGTTTTTTGTGAGCTGGGGTATCGATTCTGTGGGGAAAATCACCGAAAATAGTCTCTCCTAAATAAATGTTGGTACTGTTCTGGTATTACCTGAGAGCAAATTCTCCATGAAGGTTATTATTCAAAGAGTTTTAGTGGTGAATGACTTCAAAATTTTGCAACTGTTCAAGGTTAAAACGAATAAAACATTTTATTTAGGCTCTCACTGTTAAAGAAAGCATCAAAAACTTTCTCGAAACAGTTGCGGTATGGGGGAAGGGTGTCTTACCCAGTCAAAATCTTTGCCCCAGATTAGCTCATTCTGAACCAAAAAACTATGACGAGGCTTAATTTTTCGCACAGCGATATGATAAAACCTGAGAGCTTTCTGGGCTTCGCGACCTGGACCCCCAACAAAGTTTTTTCCGGCAGAAAATCTACCTTGGTACCTAAGCTCCATTACCCCCATGTACTCCAGATAGCTAAAGCAATGTATCCCGAGGCTTAGTTTTTCATTTTTTCTTATTTTTGATGCTAACGTTAGCCCCATCAGAGAACTCTTCTCAACCACTGTTTGTAAATTCTACTTGCCTTATGGTCAAGATCGTGAGAATTAAACATTTTTTTCATTTGGGTAAAATGAAAAAAAAAGTCTTACAATGCTTCAAAAACAAACCTGTTTGGGGTATTAAAGGCTTACTGTAGCCCTCTGATCGTGAGTAATGCACCATCTTTAGTGCTCGCGAGGGTAACGAGACAGACCTACCACAATTTAGCGTTCCACAGAACATCTTAGTAGTATCCCTATGTTGGACTTATTTCGTCTATGCATCTTCCTCGATAGATGGAGATGTCCATGTAGGTATTACATAAAGGGATCATGGGCACAGTGGCGTAGCTACTGGGGGGGGGGGGCAGGGGGGCAAGTTGCCCCCCTGGAAAACTTTTTGGGGAAATTTGATGAATCTTCTTATTATTACAAAAATTTCACAAAAATTTCTCAAAACTTTTGTTAGAATAAGAAATTGTGAGACATTTCTCATACATAATTCGTATTTTCATGCAACAATTTCAGTCAGATTTCGTCAGTGTCGCATGAACCGGCCCAATTTGCGTTCCACAGAAATATCCTCGTCGCGTAGCAGATTTAATGTTCTCTTGTGTTTGTATACGCACGGGGGTTCTGATCAGTGCATTTCAGTGCACAGGAAGCTGTTATTCAGGTGATACTTTGGGAATTCATCAGTAAAAGGATGTGAAAACTGATGTCACTACCGTAGACCCCCGAGGTTGTTATGTTCTTCTACAAGCTAGCAGTAGCTGTACGATTTTACTTTGTGTACATAACGATGGATCGGGTTGAAACAATCCATGGCCAACGATAAACTTAAAGTTAATCTAGAAATTAGAATTAACGGGATCCGTTGGCACACTTAGATTTTGTTATTTAGCCTAATCCTTTGAGGCTTACAAGCTAGTTCGGGAAAATAGCTTTCTGCCCACTTTGAGTGTAACAATAAATGGACAATGAGTGCCTTGTAGCCTTCTACACATAACAGACTGCTTTTCTCACAGGATATCCTGTGTAATCGAGCCACTATTAGGCCTCCTTAGTGGCGTGCGAAGGGGAGACCATTGGGCCATGTCCCCCTCACAGATGCCATTTTTTCTTTGTTCTTAAAAATACGTAGTCTAACTTTATTAACACAGATTTTACTTCAAAAGATAGCATATGTGGCACCAGATTGCTTATAAGGACACCCAATTTTTCAAAAATTTTCAAAGGGGAAGGATTGTCCCTGCAAGGTCTTTCAGTGATGTCATTTTTTTTTTTTAATTCCTACAAATAGACCAAGGCAAATTCTGTCAAATTCCAATTTTTACTTAAAAAGGTAGACTCTGTTTCCCACTGGTGGCATCGATAAGAAAGAATACATGTTTAGATTCTCTTTACAAGCATAAATACGCTATTTTGGCCATCTGAGGGGTCTGATTTTTCGAAATTTTCTTCACGCTCCGCGCCAACCAGTGGTGGCGCTTCGCTCGGTCTTTTGGGCAAAATTACATATTTGGGGTAAAGTTAGCTCTTAACTCTCAGATCACTTTGCAGTTTGCGAACATATTTTGAAGTGAGCATTTTATTGCAAACGACAAAAGAAGAAAGCGACTGGCTAGATTCTTCGTATTAGCCTGGAAAATGCTATTTCCGGCCATCTAAGGGGTCTGATTTTTCCAAATTTTCTCTACGCTCCGCGCCAACCAATGGTGGCGCTCCGCTTAGATAATCTTTATGACAAAAAACATTTTGTGGCCAAGAAAAACCACAAATACCGATCAATGCTTTTTTGGGGACTTCTAAAAGTGTGCAAATTTAATGACAAGTCGTAAGGTAGCATAACTGGCATAAGAGTGCATGTAAAGACACAAAAATTTCAGTTTTATCCTCACGAAGCACCACGATTCAACTTTTAACACTGTTCCTGTCATTCTGCATGTAGGCTCCTTGAAAACGTCAAAACATTTCCAGACACCCCTCCTCTTAGACCATACTGCATGCCCCTCCCCCTTCAGAGAAATCCTGCGTACGCCACTGCTTTAGTACATACAAGTAAACCAGATATTGTTTACCAAAATAATATACTTTGTTATTTCCGATTGCTCTGTGTTATACTTTAAGATTAAAATGCAGGTAATATTACAAAATGACATGGTAATGTTGTTATACTTGTAAGTTTGCATATTTTATATGAAATACATACACATTGACCGGGAGAAGTTTTGGGGAAATTTCATACCTTTGCCCCCCCCCCCCCTGGAAAAAATCCTAGCTACGCCACTGCATGGGCATCCGCAGGAAAATTTACAAGGGGGGGAGGGCAAGGTCACTCATGGATGATTGAATTGTTTACACTATCTAAGCGGAGCGTCACCATCGGTTGGCGCGGAGCGTACAAGAAAATTTTGGGTCTTACAAACCCTCCAGATTGCCGAAAACAACACTTGGCGAGTGTTACAAACTGCAGGTACTCAGCCCTGAAACAGGAATTTCATGTCTGTAATTTTTAGGTTTTTAGAATTTTCAATGTAAAAAATTGTTGAAGGGAAATCTGCCTCTCGGTCACGGACTCGCACGCCTGTGCACGATAAAACTTACAACTGTCAAACAGCCTATATAGGCCTATACCCGTTACCCAATTATGAATCATACCCCCCATATTCACCTTGTATATCCCAGTTACATTCTCGCGTCGCCACTTGAGATCAGAACGGGACCAAATCAAGACCAACGCATTCATCAATAGTCGGATGCCATATGCACACTATATACCTGACAACTAGTACAATTTTGGCATAGTTTTTACAATTACAATTTTCCAATAGATACCACGAGTGATGGTCCCCAAATTACGATATCACTGTTCAGCATACCATCTTCTCTTTTGCTATTCCTTGTCAAATGTCCGCATATTTCAGTAGAAACTGACGCTGTGAGTGAAGATATTTTGATGATCTATTTTTAGTTTTTTTTTTAATTTTAATTTTTAATTAATTTTTCACAAGTTTGATTTTCCAGGGGAAGGGGGGGCAAGTGCTCCCCCCCCCTTGCGGACGGCCATGAAAGAGACGTAGTTACCTAGATAAAAACATCCCTATTTTTGACCCACTCACTCACTGGGTAGGGATTGACGGTTCAAAATTCTTTCATAACAACACTAGCCAGAAAGATGACTGGTTGAGGTTAGAAACCGGATCACTGTGATCTGCTAAATGTCAAAGAGCAATTTCTTTGAGCCGACAGAGAATTCCCAGATGGTCTCACGTTGATCTAACACAGGCGACAGGTGCATAGGCGTACGAGTCTCGGTGAAGAGGGCACTCGCCCTCCGAATTCGGGCAAAAACAGTCGGTCCATTAGGGCAAAACATGGTAAATGGTGCAATTGACCAATATCAGTGCAAAAATTGCTCTTGCCTCCTACAAAAATTTATTCCATATGCATATGCACGCGTGTACGTATTGCATACAAAAAGCAGACTAGGACCACCAAATCTGGACCCTCCAAATGATGTTGCTCCTTTGATGTTTTTCAGAGTCCATTTCACTTTTATCACACAACATCATGGTTTCTGATTGTTACGGTAATTAAAATAATCACGACAATACCGAACATAAATATACTTATAAGCAATGAAAACGATGGATCCATATGAACTCCATGACCTTACAAAATTTATTTTATTTGAAATGAGACAGAAATATACCCTTCCTTTGGACGGAAATAAAACATTATAATATAAAGATAAGTATAAGTATCATTACCGTTTTAATCAACCGCTCAATGATTACTATTTTTTTTTTTAAATAAACAGGTACGGGGGTTCATAATAAACTGATTCAGATTCCGGATAAGCTGGTCTCTCTGACCTATTACCTAAGTTGTACACGCACCATATTTTCTGTTGTCCAAGACTTTCCTTTTAATATATTCCCATCTATCATCTATTTCTACTCAAATAGTCAAAAGATTGAAGTTATTCACGTTTTGATGGCGTGAAAAGTGTGTCATTAGGGTGTTAATTCACCCCAATAATATTGAAGTTCACTCCAAGAAGAGTGAAAATCACTCTGAGAAAAGTGAATATTCACTCTTCTACGAGTGTCTGCAATAATCACTCTTTTTTAGGAGTTGTCTGTGTAGGGTTGCAGGCACTACATAAAGGGTTAAAACTTCGCTCTGTTAAAGTGAAATTTAATCTTTCATTTTTCGGAATGAATTCAGTCTTATCACTCTACTAGTTAAGTTGATTCTTTTAGAGTGATATGTTCATATGATTTTACATTTGTTCTCTGGATCTAAATAAACTCCATTCTCAATAAACTTCACAACTTTTGATCATATTTACTTCGAATACAATCATTTTAGCATTTTAGTTCCTTCAATATTTGCGTTCCTCGTGTACGTAAGGCCTATAACAGAAGATAAGATTACAATAGTACCTTTCGCCAGTCATCACTGTGTGGAACTTAAAACACTTTCATCGAATGAAAACTGACTTCAAAATACAGGCAACTTGAAAATGATATTACATTGTCAACGTTAAATATTTCCATACTCCTATAAACATTTACAGGTAACACCGTAAATACTTGTTATACATCAGCGGACAAATTCTCTGTTCCATCTGGGTCCGAAGTTCTGGACCCTCGTGAATTTTGAATGAGAGAGTCAACTTCATGGTATTTCGACCGTCAGACCTTATGTTTTCATAGAAAATCCCATCAAAGTGAGATTTAAGTCATCCTAATCCGAGCTATGTATTTCTGTCAATGTCTTGTTGAATGATATTTCTAACGCCTTGCGAAAGAAGATAAAAACACTTAGGCACAATATTTGGGGGATTGCCATTCTGTCAGAGACTGTACACCTAATTTAGATATGTCTGGATATAACTGATTAAGACAAGGCAAGATGAGTTTACATTTTATGTAAGTCATTAAGGAAGCATTTTAATGGTTATCACATGTAGTCAGACTCAAAATTTCCTTCCTTTTGGAAATTCTCAGAAAATGTCATATTTAAAGCTTTCATTCGTTCATTAGTTCATTCATTTTTTATTGTTGAAAAAGTTTTATTTCATGAAAAAAAATCATTGTGAATTGTTTAAGTTTACATGTAGGCCTAGTAAGTCAACAGTCTCCGCGGGTATAGAACAAATAAATTAACATCATGCTGACAATAGTCATGACAAATAGGCTTCGTGCTGTTGATTTTGAAAATTACCAGTATTAGCCAGATACTGCTTTCAACTTAAAAAAGGGTTTAACAGGATTTGGTATGTTAGAGGAGTACTTATTCTGAGCATTTTGGTGAAATTTGCATTGAAATCCGATGTGTGGTTCTCAAGATATGAGCACGTAAATTTTTCACATTTTCAACAAAATGTGAACTTGAAGAAAGCACATATGACATCACATCCCCACATTAATGGGCAGTCTTTTGTTTTTCTTTAAACTTTAGACTGGATTTTCTCCTCAACAATCCCATATTATTAAAATGTGATTGCATAAGTGGCATGAGAATTTTACAAACTTTGCATTCCCCACAGGGAGGTCATACTCCTATTAACTTCAAGGTCAAAACAAGGTCTAGTCTGATAAAACAAAGCATTCCTTGTCAATGTGAGGAAGTGATATAAGCTCTGCTGCCCTCAAACGCACCTTTGAACACAAATCTAGTCACTTCATATACTGAAATCTCAAGAAATACATGTCCGATTTGAATTGAACCTACACCACACAATGAAAATTTGGTTCCTCTTTCACATATGAAAATTAAATTTTTGCTTAAACTTACCCTTTTAAGGAAAATAATATCCACGTGGAGTCACTAATAATTCTTAATTTCTAGTTAACTTTGTCTAACAATTTGGTAGGGTAGCAATGACATATTCTCAAATGTTGTTTTGAAATACGCTAATCTTTCAGAAATACTGATCAAATCATGTCCAAAAGATTCAAACTATTGACTTTAGCTATATATTTCAAATGATTCCTCCCCTTCATCAAACACGGTAGCCTACTGATCATGCTCTAACAGGCCCGTAGTCAGCCCATGTGGAGGGGTGGGTCTTTTTCCAAGATGTGGAGAATTTTTGAAATACGGAGGCAGCTGGCGCGTGCCGTAAGCATGCAGTTGCTAGGGGTCATTTTAAAGGACTTTTGAACACAACAGAAGTCCTGTCCCCAGGAATTCCACACAGTGCACCACGTTTTGCGAAAAAAATCATACATGTAATCTGAAAGGTTTTATCTTCCTGCAAAAAGTGAACTGAAATTCGTCCTCAATATGTCAAGATAAAAAAAATTCATAGTTGACCCTTTAAACACAGTGCTGGAAAAATGGAACTCCCTCAAGTTGGGGTGGGTCGTTCGAAGGCTCCGCCCCCCCCTTGGCTACGGGCCTGTAATTGAGAACGAGGATTATTAAAGGGGTAACCAGAGCTTGACAAAGAATGTTTACCTTCTGTTCCAGCATTTCGTTTTTCCTTTTTAACTGATTATTTACCAGAATCAAACGGCAACAGACATTGAAGAGGTCTTTTAAGTGAGAAGAAACATTCATCTGTAATGATTACTGTTGGATTGGAGTTTTGTAATTTTGTTCGGGTAACAAAATTCCACACAGATGCAAGACTAGAGAGCCTCATCCATAAGGTGACCAATAACAACGTCAGAATATAATGACAGATCATTTTTGAAGTTTTAATTCAATGTATGATTGTGGTGCAGAATAATAGCCATGGAAAACTTGTAAAAACAAACTTTGATTGTCCCTTTATCTTACCATCCTAGGGATAATGCTTACAAGGTTTTCACACTTCAAGTGAAGTGAGGGAAACCTCGTTCATGTCTACTAAGATCGGATCGGGGAAGTTTTCCCGTAAGTCATCGCAACGAAAAACCAACCGAGGGCGGGCAACTAAAGGGGACGTCAGCCACAGAGACGGTTAGGCTAAGCCTTAGATGTCACTTTCTAGGGATAAAAATCGGAGAACACTTTTGTACCAGGGCTTGTTGCTGATTCTACTATGGAAGTACTACCTCAGAGGTAGTACTTCCATTTTTCTACTAATAATCATTGATTGTACCTTCAGAAAATGCAAAAACGTTTCTCGTTTTGGAAACTTGAATGAAAGTGACAGTTTATTGCATGGGGCACGACCTCAACAAAAATATTTGAAGCAAATCTTTTGACCTTTTATTACAGTTAAGCGGACATGTAGCACCAACACTAAATTGGTTTGAAACGTATAGCATCGGGTGTACCTGCTTTTCACACAGGCTTGTATTGAACTTTTCCCTTAACCTAAAAATGACAGACTTGTAACGGTAATTAGATTTTTATAGGATACACTTATCTTATTTTCAGCATCGCCCTCATTATGAAAGTAATAACGGCTACTTACCGTTTGATGTGTGTATAATATTGTCGAATGAAATCCTTTGCATGAACTAACAGTTCTTCTTTGCTTCGCCCTTTTGGTTTTGTCGGGAACATAATGGACCCGAAACAGCGATTTTCGTCGCATAGTGTTTTCTGAAAGAGAACAAATGATGAATATGCATCATAAGACGAGCATTTCGGAAGCCACAAAGGTAACTTGTTATGAAAGGTATAACTTTATCATATAGTGAGGCGTTTTTAAATTTTGCATGATTTCAACCACACTTGTGAAAATATTTACAGGATTTTAGAAACAAGAAAAGTAAACATACAGTATAAAGAATTTGAACCGGATGGTATGAATTTAAGTTAGTAAATACTACATTTCGTGATCAAATGCTTAAAATCGAGCTCAATGGACTTAGCAACACAAGTAGTTTATACATGTACGACAAACGTTGTCCAATTAAAGGGAAAGCCAGACGTAGCGAAAAATTGTCCGCCATGAAAAATATCTTTTGCTTATTTGACAACTGTGCGGATAAAGAGAGTATCCGTCCCACTTTCAATTCTTCTTTCCCTGAGAAATTCCTGCTAGTCGCAACATAAAGAAGTTTACTCTGAAGACGAGAAACGTCAGGTTTGGATAGAATACTCAAATAACAAAACTTTGTTTCAGGTAAGAACAGTTTCAGTGGCAGTTTTCTGTTAACAGGTTAAGGCGGGGCTGTTGATGGAATGATGGACAGGGGTCGTTGCATCATTGTACATTGGTGACGATACTTTGGTTAAAATGAATTCACTTTATTTACACTATTTCTTCAAATACAAATTTACAAGAGAGGAACGATAATTGTATGCAGGGGACGTGTATAGCAAAGCAACTGAATTCAAACTCGATAATATCAACTTGATTGGTCCATAATGACTTGTAAAGTCCTTCAGTGGCTTTTTGCAAGCAGCACGCACACAATAATCTGGTAATGCGCGGATATTGTTTTTGGCAAACTGTAGTTTCCCTAGGATACATGAACATGGGTTATACTTTAATTGGAAGAAAGGACAGGATCATTTATATTTGATATATTAAAGAGGAACATATGTTCTGTTCTCGGGGTTTTTGCAATTTAAATTGACACATTTACCATAAAATGTGAACTTGTCAGTAAGCAGGCATGCAGTCATGGATTCACACTGACGGCAAACGTTTTCTTTAAAATTTACCACAATGAATTTGATGCAATAAACATGTGATTTATTGATACCATAAATTCATTCTAAGGAATTCAATTTGAAAACTTGACGTACCCTAGGGGCAAAAATTGAATCTCTAAACAATTCAATGTCACAACAAAAGGAAGAAGAATAAAGTAAAACAAAACAATGGCTGTCAATATGAATCCATGACATCACAATTGAAGTGTACGAGTCTAAAATTTCAAAAATATATATTGCAGAATATGAAAAAAAGAAGTCAAACAATTCAAATCCCATCTTCATAGGACATTCCCGAGCTGAAATATAAAATGTTTAAGTTGGTTCAGTCTGTTTTAAATGGTACATTGTGTAATAATTTGTGATGTTATTGTTGTACCATACTCAAATTACGGTCTTTGCATTTCTCTATTTTACTGAAAGTTACTGCGTCTTGTACCAATACGTGATAGCTTTCTTATCCTTATGAGGTGATGGAAGTAAGCCCTCTCTGTGCAAGCAAACAGGAAGCGTTCAAGATCTTATTTTTTTTTTTTTAATGTCAGGGGAAACAAAATAGTCAATGCAAGTTGTACAAGAAGTAAGTAACAATGTAAAGCGCAATGGACCATTTTGTTTTATCTGAATAAATTTAAATAATTAATATCTCAACAATGGAACGTGCTATAACAATGGAATAAATAAGATACATTTTGCGGCCTCTAAAACGTGTATTTTTAAAATTCTAGACTTGAGCTATACACTTTAACACGGTCGGTCGGTCGGTCGGTGGCTCGGTCGGTCGGTCGGTCGGTCAGTTAGATAAGATTTAACGACACACCAACACGAACGTGTTATATAGTGTAATGATGTTCAAATACTGTTCAAGTCCTCTCGTTTAGCTGTAATTTCCAATAACAGCTCCCTGCTCTTATAACAGGCGGGGCTGTAGTCGTTTCCGAAATGTCAGAAACTGAAGGGCTCAGCCGGGGAGGGTCATTTTTCCCAATTAAGAAAGTACGAGGACTCGAGTTCGAGTCCGGATTCGAGTCCTTGAAAGTTAAAAATTGTCGGATTCGTGACTGGAAGCCCTTGGACTCGACTATAGCACTGGGAATAAATGGCAATTTTCCCAAAATAGGTTCTTTCAATTTTTTATACCCGAGACCATTTGTTTACTCTCCGCGAAATGATTGTTGCCACGTTGGAAACCAATAGGTTTAGAAAACAAACGAAATTTGGTACAACCAACCAATTGTAGAAACATAGTTTATTTCTCCTGTTAATTGCAAATTAAACTTTGTTGTTACTTTGAAATAACTGCGACGTTAATTGCAAATGTTGAGTTTCGCTTTCTCTAACAAATCCATGACTAGAGGGTGCAGCTATTATTTAAAGGACCACTTCTCTCACCACAAACAGCACAAATTCTCCTTCTTACTTAAGCCCCCCCCCCCCCCAACAATTGTCTGAAATTCGTCTTCCTCCAGACACAATCTCAGTTTATTGCTTCAGAGTAAGTATAGAAATGATCAATGTGTAAAATCAGAACAATCTCAGTACAGTTCATGTTGTGTAATGTGGTGTCTGCATTGTTTGAATTAACTGCCAATCAAAGAGCTGAGCCAATATAGAATTTTGGAAAACCCCAGTAGGCACTGTACTTTGGGGTGAGAGAATTGGCCCTTCAAGACGTCAAATTGAACGATTTTTTGTTAAAGAGACACCATTGATACCATAGGGGATGACAAGACAAGTCAGGTCAATCAAGGTTAGACCTTATATAAATAATACTACAGCCATCTCCATGGAAACGTTATTTGTACACAAATAAAGTGAACGTGTACGATATTTATTTAAAGTTCCCTAATTTCTTGTTTTGTCATCAGTTCAAATAAAGTCACGGGAGGTTGTGTATCTTCTTGTGTCCCCTTTAAGTACCCTTTTAAATAAATGAAACCTCTTATCACGACATCAACTAAGGTTTTTGTGAAAGCCCAACATGCATTGGTGGTATTTATTAGTACTTCACAATCCTTTGCCAAGGACATGCGGCAAACTGTTCGTTCAATATGCTTTGCAGTAGGCCTATGCAATTGATTTATGACAATTCGAATTCCCGGTACGTATACGGTAAATATCTATATATAGGGCTTGTCATATCGATTGTTTCATATTCACTTCTGTGCTTGTTCATATAAATACTGATATTGAATAAATATATCTAAATAAAAATTTCAGGAGCGTAATAGTAATTTTGTTTCAGTCTGATAAACACTGAGCTGTAGGTTGAGCTGTAGGTTGAGCTGGTTTTGTAAAGTACTACACCCTTAACTCTAATGATTAATGGTGCAGCAAATATCACTCTGCTGTGGGTTTTAATGAGAAGAAAAATCATAACGCCAGTTTGATATATATTGTGTTTTATTCATATCAAGAAATAACAGACATTTATTTTAAGCAAAAAACACCAATAAAAAGAGCAATCCATCAGCCGTACACTTTCAAAAACTTGGCGCTCGACTTCATGAGAAGCCGCTTATTCAATAAAACCTGTTTGCAAGTTATGCACGTCCCACTTTCAAGAGCACCCGCTGAACCCAGTACAAGGTTCGTCAGCTTTCGTTCGGTTGGATAGTTAGGGGTTTTACGGTTTAATTTCTAACCAATAAGCCAGTTCGGTAATTCGTTGGCGCATGGCATTGTGGGGCAGCGTGGGACACACAAACTGAGCTTAGCCTGTACGGTGTCTCTTGTTTTCGTGCAGTACAAAATTAGACATAAATCTGACTAGCCAACCCGAACGAAAATAGGGACTTTAGCCCTACTTAACAACAGGATAAAAAGCATATTTTTACACCAAAAGGACAATTTTAGACACAGTCCGCTGCTCAGAACCATGTTTATGATTCCTACTTATGTTATGGTTGGATTAAGAAAGACTGATAGGCCTACCACCAAATTTTTGTGAGAATTTAAATTTAAATTTAAATTTTTACATGTTGTAGGTGCGGAATTGGTTTGTTTATCCTAGGCTGATGTATTGGAGGATGTGCGCATGGGCATAGCCAATAAAATGAACAACCAAACTCGCCCATTGGTTAACCAATGTTCGTTAGGAGCGGCAACATTTTTTGTCCATTTGAAGCACCCATCTGAGGCTCCGACACACAACTGACTCAACATTTCATATATTTGTTGTGTCACTTTCTCTTGCACTTCTTTGAGGTGAAACGGAGGGTTAGTGATACTGAAATACCCCTAGTATATCAATCAGGGCTGAATTAGAGTCGTGCGGGTCCCGGCATTTTCTATGGGGGGGGGGGGACTTTTATAAGTTTAACTTCCCCCCACTTCGTCCACCCGCTTACACAAAACTAATAACTCTCAAAAGATTAAATTTTAGCTCTCAGTTTCATCGCTTATAATTAATATTTGCTTTTACTTTGTGTATAAGCCAAAAGCACCTAAAAACCAGTGTTGGTCTCTGGCATTAAAGTTCACAAAAACAGACTCGGCTTGAATCGGTGTCGTTAGGCTAGTACTAAAACCTTTTTTATGTCTCCTTGACTTGACAGTCAGGGAGCTCGGGCGCCGGGCCGGTTCTGCCATAAGGTTAATCCGGCCCTGATATCAACCATCTGTCTGTGCTTGTTTGAGGTTGAAACACTGGTTGCCTGTCTACCTTGTAGAGCGCACTTTCTGTTTTGTGACGTCACATGACTTCCTTTGACTTTTTAATTCGCACCATCGGTAGGAACTAAGTGCTGTGATTCAATTAGAATACATTTTCAGTATTTCTCTCTATTGAATGTGCATGAAGACTTTGTGCGTGCACTAGCATTCAGCTCTGAAGATGCACGCCTCATAAACCGCTGAACCAAATATCTTTTTGCTTTTCGTTCAGCTCAACGCTACGAGGGACTGCAGCCTAAGGGGCGGCAGCAAGGGAGGGGCTAGGCAGGCTACATGCCAGTTTCTTATGGTGATACCACTAAAATACTGAAATACAACCCACAGGGGAGGGAGAGATTGAGAGAGGGCGCTCTCGACACTTCCCCCTCATACATCATAAAGTGTTTTGATAATATCTCGCTCCAACGTTTGGTCATGTCTGATTGCCAACTTCTTGGTTTGAGCCAATTGATGGTATTTGCCAAGGGCAGTTTTCAAAGTTTTAGCTATTTACTCCAAGTCAAGCTAACCAATAAATCTGTTATCATGAGCTAAATTGTTACAGGGAAACTTTCACAAGTTTTTTATCATTAGTTTGATTTGGTTTTGAATATACAATGTTTCTAACGTTGCCGTGACAATGACGGTTGTGTTTGTAACATTGACCTTGCCAATACACCTTACCGGTCAAGTGCAATCGACCACAATTTGGGTTGGACTTGCGCTTATATATTTGTGCAGGTGATATGTCGGATACTTGAAATGTCACGTTAAATTACGACGTGCATGTTAAGAATTGTTTGCATCGTCCGATGTCTGTTTGGTTAAGGAGTTGGCTTTGCTCCTTTCTTTCTCCGCATAAAGGTGCGTTTGCACTGAAACAAGAGTCAGACTACCCACTTGCGGGTGGTACACAAAAATTTTTATTACATAACGATGAAGGGCAGATTTCGGAGATTCCAATCTATTACATAAGCTGTTTCCCATTTGTACTGATACACACTCAAAGGGAAAAATCACTCCCCTAATAGCTCACGGACTTGAGGCATCTTTGCAAATTTCATGATGACGTGCAAGCGTGCAGATTATATAACTGGTCACTGTCCTGTATGTCCGAAGAGATATCCCCCACAGAATTGAAAGAGGTTAAATATGAATCATCACTGGTCATTTCTTTTAAGCACCAAAAATAATGAAAGAGCAAAGGGTCAACTTTAAATTGTCGATTGATAACTAGGCCCAGAAGGTCAGGAGTGTAAGGCGGAGACGAAAAGTTTTGATTTTTAGGAAAAAGGTAAGTTACAGAAATCAAAATGAGAGAACTCTCAGACCTACTATCTTCAATTTGCCTGGAGATCCCAGTTGTATAAGTCACCCATGTGGTTGCTAACAAAGCCTGTGGGTCCTGGAAGTTTCTATAGGAGCACAAAGAAAAATTTGAATAGCACCGAAGGTGTATCCCGACTGGGAAGCATGAGTGATGCACAAGTGGGATCCACGGCTCCACCTTAAGGACACTGCCGGATGGGTTTATGTTGGAGAAATGGTGTGGTTGCATGCACTGAAAAAATTACGGGTTGGTTTACAGAAAAACAAAATAAAGAGATAAATAAGGATTACAGAAAGTTCTGGAAACTTATTACCAAAATTTTTCTGTAATTGTTATGTTTCTATCTATCTTTGTTCTGTAAGTGTACAGCGATATTGAGCCATTTTTTACAGTATGGACCAAGACGGTGAAAATTTGGCAATATTGAACAAAATGCGAAAGAAATTTGTTCGATGTATTTGGTTAAGGAGATATTTTTTACGTACTAAAACTTGTGTCTTCTTTCAACTTTTATTAGTTCACAGTACGGCGTCTACATTGACCCCATCGTCTCAAACATTAACGGTAACGTAAAACTGATGAATTCACGGGGTGTCTGAGAGTCACGTGATCTTTTTGTTTGGTAATGGAACAGAGAATTACTTCAAATCATGCCATATGTTGCACCGCATGCATTTGAAGGTACGTATTACGTAAATATCCATAAGTTCTCTCAGAGAAGGGGATTCCTCTTCCTCAGACCTTATACTAGTTGACCACACCAATAAAATATTCTGGCTACCCCGGTGATTCAAACAAATACCTCTTATTTCCAGGAAATTCAAAACTATACCGGTAGTGCAATAATTTCAGATATTAATGGGATATCGGTAAAATATTGATCTGATGATTATAGTCACAGAGTCCACGTGGCACTCCACGTGACACTCCACGTGACACATAAGGCAAAGAGGTTGGATCTAAAGCGAATCGTTTCATCTTGTTATTTAGAGGGCAAGAGCAGTCACCCCAAAACTTATTTTAAGGTAAATATTGCGTTTGAAATGTTCCAACATAGCATTAAAAGTAAATAGCTCCAGTCATTTTCAAATCATTCGGTCTCAACAATAAAACCCAGAAATAACTTCATCTCCTCAAAATATTATGCACAAGAAGAGTTATGGCAGTTGCATCTTTTGAAATGTTGAAAGTGTGGGTGAATAAATTATTCTTGAGCAACAAACAACTGAATTTCTATCTGAGGGAAACTAATCTCTTGAAAAGAATGCTACCACAATGCCTTATTTGTATTTTTTTCACTCTTTGCCAATAAATATCGGTTTTAAAAGAACGAAATTTCCTTGTAAAACAAACGCAATTCTTTTCCATAATTCTCTTCAAAGTATCTTTTGTAATATTTTAGGACTTCGTTACTATTCAAGGTAAACTAAGCAGTTACTGCTAGTAAATTTCACATTTTGAGAGAAAGATATTGTCACATGACTCTAAAGAGCCAGTCATGAAACAGGACAGTCTACTATACTACTAAAGTCTGGGTGACTGCATTGCTTCTTTAACCTGGACTGGTTCCTCAACTGTTTACTTTCAGCGGGATTTTTTATTTACTTTTACTTAAACAATATTGTAAAAGACATAACTCCTGTAATATCATACTCTTTCTTGACATAAGACGATGCCATGCTCCCACGAGGACGCTTCTAGAGTTGTCACGTTGAATTATCCTTGCAGTATTATTATTCAATGCAACAATTTTGACTTGTAACCTTAGGGAGGCTGATGAAACTCTATATCAAGGTTTCTTGGACCCTGTTAGATTATAAATTAAACGCAAATGTTTTACACAGCGTTTCTTTTTTAGGAAGAATGGGTGCGGGCCTTGTTTTAAGTAACGTTTAGAGTGACCACAGGGGATTTATTAATATATGCGTTATAGCTTTCACAAGTATATTGTCCAAAGGATGTTAGCCTCAACATTTAATATCCGTTCGCGCATGATCCGCTGCATTACGATACCTTGACTTCTCTAAGTTCATAAGTTAGATGGAGTTTTACCGCCCAGTTTCCAACCAGTTGACTAAAGTACAGTAACCTACCGGTACTGTTTCAAATACAAACGCTTTTCGTTTTCAGATATACATATACATTATTCCAATGGACACTGATACATTTGCATTTACGGATCCATGTACGTAAGTGGTATAAATGGACGTAAAACAAACAAAATTCCTGTGTGGTTTATTGTATCTCCTTCAGAGTCTGCACGCACAATATTTACCACATACTGAACTTCACTCCCTCTTGAAAAAGACCTGCAGCCACTGCCCTTCCATGAATATGTTTTCTCCCTTATTCAGTGCTCACCCTCGCCTAATCTGGACACTCGTTTAAATCATGCACAAAACTTTTAACTGTTTAACTAAAACCATTGTATTTTGCTACCGAAATCTTGCAGGTATGGATAAAGCTTGCAACTCCCTGGATAAAGGGTGATATATACGCGAATACAGGCCGACGGTATTAATGTTGTTAGAGGCATAGAAAAATTGCAGGTTTTCTAAACAGTCAGTCGCTTAATCTGAGCATTTACCGGGACTTGATAAAATATTAAAAACAAAACACAACAAAATACAACAAAACACATAGTTAGGGACTGATATCGCCGAGAAAGACTTTGCAAAGTCTAGGTATATTGAATGTACCATAGAATTACGTATCCCATGGAAAGTGTGGGAAAACGTTAAGAGGAAGCGGTGTTTTGTCACATAGGTAATTTCGCCTCATAATGTTTTTTTCTCAAATAATTTTTCGCCATAATCGGCAGATAGCAATATACATACAAACATAAATATGCATATGCATAGGTCTATACAATACAATTTAACATACATATGAATAATGAATACTTTACATAATATTTACTATTCATTTCTCGTACTTTGTACAGGCAGATAGAAGAACACAGCACAGCCGGGTAATTAAGGGCTAATTTATAAGGGTTATAAAGGCTAATTTAAAGTGTATTTAAAGTGTCCTATGAAAGAAACGTATTGAGTGAAACTGAAAGTAATGGAGCCAATAAACTTGCTTTCAAGTGTTTTCAAATTAAATTTTTCACAAGTTACGAAATTTAATTTCAAACATGGTACCCGCAGGAAATGATCGGGTTTACACACAATATATACGTGTTTTAGCTTTGCTTTAAATTTGTATGTAACAAAACTTGTATCTAATGCTGAGGCCAAGCCGAGGGGAAATGAAATATTTCAACCATAACAGCTGAAAGAGTTGAATTCCCTTTAGTTGGCCAAGTGTTATGGTTGTTCGTAGCCCTTTGTTGTAGGATAATATAGGTCAACAGACCTATTCCGACGTAAAGTTGCTAATTTGCGGGCAGTGACGCTCCATTTAACTGAAATTGCACACGCAATCTAACTAACGAACAGATCATAAACTCGTGATAATTTTGCAGTATGTTCAGATTTTTAAGGTCTTTTGCGCCGCCGTATGGTACGTACACCCATTTCATATTCCAATGACCTACAAGGGACAAGAGTAGCCTAACTAGGGGCACTCTCTGGGTGGTGGGCGTCTTCATCTGTGTTACTAGTTTGTCAGGGCCTCGGTGTGGTTTTGGGGGTTGAATGTGTAAAAAGCAGGTGACAGCGGGCGGTGTACTAGATTACTCGCGCTTTGATGACACGTGGCCCTGATAAATATAATAAAACTCAAATCGCCAATGACGTTAACGCCCCATTTTTATAATGTATGGCGTCTACTTTATCTCACTGCTCACTGTGACAGACAGTATTCCAGACGATGTGCTGAAGAGGTGATTTTTTCCAAGGAGCGCTATTGTTTGTATGGGTCAAATGTGTAAAAATTCGGTATTAAGCCCGTGGGAAGCTTCAAACTTATTAATGAGGGAGCCAAAAAATCAGGGAGTTTAACCCTCTCGGGCTTGTTATGGGAACTGATTTACAGAGATCATAAACGCAAAAGAAAAGGAATACACACAGGTGGCGGGGGGAAGATAGCGCGAAGTTCTTACATTTTGTTGAAAAAAAAAGATGGCACACATAAGTTAAAAGACCACGAACAACGCCAGCCTGGGATGGACCAAGAAATGTTAAAGAAATATTTAATAAAAACATAACAAAATCAAAATCACTTCTTTTGTGGGATGTTTGCGGCAGAAAGGATATAGTGAGGTAAAGAGGCCTGCACAGTAAGGACATACTGATATACAAAAGGGTTGTTTGGAGTGCATTCGGAACTACGGGCCAGGGGCTTATCGCAATCTGGCTGTTCATAGTTAAGGGAGGTGCTCGTACTGATAAAGGCAGTAGTATTATTTATATTAAAGAAGCTTACTATTAAAGATATAACGTGCTCCCTGAAAGAGAAAAAGAAAATATTCATCAACAGAGCTGACCTCGAACACTAGGATGACATGCTATAATTTTGCAAAATTTTACATCAACCAATACGGAGTAATTTTCTATTTCGTTTACAAAATATCTTGTTTAGAAAAAAACTGTCAACAATATGTAGAATGTACCCAGTAGCGTAGCAAGAGGACATTGGCCAATGCTCCCACCATTATTTAGTCCGACCATTATTTAGTACCTTAAAATACGTCATATCAGTAAATAGTCTAGCCTGAATATTACATCCATATGTGACATCAAGTTGCATGTAATGAGACGGGGACACCCCCTTCATGAGACCCCAAGGTTTGTATCAGTGATATGGAGTTCACGGCCAAGTTATACACAATCGGTTTAAGTCTGGTCAGCCACGAACTTTCATTCCCGTTGTGGCTCAGTGATTTGCGTTCCCTACTCCGTTGCTTATGCTGAGCACCAAGCATAATGGAAAGTCTTCGGTATGACCCGGACTGGAGTCGAACTCCGGACCTCCAGACTGCAAGCCGGATGCTCTAACCTCTTGACCATACTGAGTGGAAACATTTACAGTTTCAAGTCCCCCAACTTAAACTTCGAAATTTTGATTAAACAAAATATCGCACCGAATAATATAAGCACCAAGCATAATGGAAAGTCTTCGGTATGACCCGGACTGGAGTCGAACTTCGGACCTCCAGACTGCAAGTCGGATGCTCTAACCACTTGACCATACTGAGTGAAACATTAACAGTTTCAAGTCCCCCAACTTAAACTTCGAAATTTTGATTAAACAAAATATCGCACCGAATAATAAATACGGAAGATGGCCAACTTAACAAACTAATCCGGAAGTACAAACTGTTCATCTTGTTGGCAGAATTGCAGCACATTTTTGTGCGTCATGTTCATTAAAATAACAGCCCAGAGCCAAAATTATTCTTGATATGTGAAAGAGAAAGCATTCTGGTAAAATTTTACCCATTTCTCATGTTCGATTCTTGAGATATCAGCCATTGAATATGACTAATTTTCTTCATAGATAGAACTTACAGCAAGCAGGCGTGACTTTATGGATTCACATTATTGCCCGATCTTTGTTTCACCATAATTTACAACCAATTTTGCGCAACTTACTTTTGATATACTGATAACATTAGTGCATCCTGAGCAATGGAATTTCAAAATATTTACATGTCTCAGGGGCAAGACAGCATTCCTAATGAATTCAAGGCCAAATTAATAGCACGCAAAAAGAAAGAAAAACAACACATTAGTCAACAGTGTTAATGACATCACATCTGCTTGCTTCAAGTTCACTTTTGTAGAAAATGCATGGTGTCAAATGTCAATAGGCTATTAATTGCAAATATCTTGAGAAGTAAAGAATGGGAAATTAACAACAAAAATCACCAAAAAGCTTAAATTTTGTTCCTCTTTAACATTTCAAACATAAATTCGGTTCTGGACTATTCTTTTAATGATGGCAGAGAAAGAATAGAAGACCTTGAAGCAATGCGAAAACAATGAACCAATAACGCCCTGTTCCCAAGGATGAACTGATTTTTAAACACCTCATACCCATAGTTTACATGCAGATGACATTAATGTGGGCCCCTCAAGTTCACCAAAAGCCACATGCTGATCTCATATATGACCTCCTTTAAAATTTCCTACGTGTACCGTCTATACCCTATTAAAATCCCACAAATCACCCCTTATATGTCCAATATGAAACCCATATAAAAGTCACAAAGGACCATATATGACCCATATAGGACCACGTAGCATCAAGGATGGTTTTTGCATTTATCATATATTGGCCCCATATGAACCGTATTGAAATCCATTCAGATCCCACAACCAACCAGAAGAGAGTCCAAAATGAAAATGATGGCCCTTATATCGTTCTTCATTGGCCCATATAGGGTCCACTAATCATTGTTGGCCACTCAACAAATTAGAACTACTTACTTTGGATCTTTCGTGTAATATACTGTCTTCGCGGGGAGACTGTAAATGTAGGTAAAAATATACAAATGTTACATCAAAACATCTCATAAATATATCACTGACTTTCTCTTGAGGGACGTCCAACTTCCCCGGTCAACGAGGGAATGGTCCGCGATGAACAACTTTCCCCAAATGGGGCGGTTTACTAGCAAGGAGCTATGTGGTAATTCGGAGCTTTTCCCACGTATATACGAAAATAAGGCAATAGGAAACTTAGTTTCCAAACAACGTTACATCAACCACAGATCTAGGGCAAATGTATAGGGGACAATTTTTAAACATTTAACCTGCCTTAACCCCTTTAAGAAAAGTTAATCATGCAGCTACGACCGACAGTCAACCCTAAGGGGGAAATGTGGGGCGTCGCTAGCTAGGGTCAAGTTAAGTTCACTGCAAAATAATTACCCGAGGAGTGCGTAGTATACTTCTAGAACGACAAACGGTGGGACATGGTTTAATCCATGAACTGAACGCTCAGTCCGTCAACGAGATTTGAAAATTTAGGTCGCAAAACATTTTATTTGGGTCGTGTCAAAAAACGAAAGAATCGATAATCAATGAATTAGTTATCAAAAGCTTTATAGTCTCATCAGAACAGACAGCCCCGTCACTTGGTTGACATTCGATATCATCACAAATTTGTTAACTCATCATTTGCAAAAGGTTAGGTCATTCCACTTTTCTTTGTAATACGCGCCTTTTTGTTTTGGTGAAACATTCCCTAAAACCAACAAAAAACTCTGTCATAATAGATTTATGTTATTCTTGCATTAGACTGATAGAACAGGCCATTGCCATCTGAAATTTCTCAACGACCAACATAAAAATGACAGTAGTTACTATTTATTCATGTTCGTTAGTTTCGATGTTTCTCAACATGTTGGTACTAGTTATGAACCAGTCCAAAATGTGCATATCGTAATATGATAAAGCTAGGGGGAAAAACCAGTCTGTGAATTTTCGCAAGTCATTGACTTTACTGCTGATCAGTCCCGTGTAAGACGCATGTTATTACTTGAAGGAGGGGTGGGGGTAAAAAACTTCGAGGGGTTATTTTTATGGGAACGAAAAGGAATTAAATTTGCAATATTAATAGAGATCATCTTGTGAGTTAAAAGTGTGAGTGGGACGCCTAAGTTAGCCACTAGATACAGGTGTGGTGAAGTTTTATACGCTTGTATCTTATCCTCACTAACTTAATAGGACTTTTATCTCAATTTAGAACTGACTGTAGGAGATATCAAAGAAACAAAATGCACGAAGAGAAATACAAAAAATCGAGTCCCCTCCCCCCCACTGTCAAACAAGAAAAGGACAAAACTTTTTTTTTTCATTTATCCCATCCATCCGTCCGTTCGTTCATCTATTTATCTGTTTGTCCGTCCGAGTTTGGTGGGTGGAGTATGTCGTAAATTGATTTTGACAGAATTACATTCTTTGTATGTTTTGGGTTTTTTCTGAAACTTACTGAGCTTATATCAACATGTGATATCACTCTTGTGAGGTGATGTTTAAACCCTCTCTATACAATATTGTTGTTGTTGTTTATTTCAACTGTACTACATACAAACGTACATTCATTATCATTATTATTATGATACAATACGTAATAATATTTACAAGAAACGTGAGTATGAAGACAGTAGAAAAGGAACCAGATGAAGCTTGCAAGCTTTTCTAGTCTGGCCCTAATAACTGAGATGTTCTTAATTGCTTACACAACTAGAATATATAAATACGGATATGACTCCTATAATATTTACATGATTGTATATAAAGAATTGCTGCTAGTTTGATGCTTACTTTAAGCCAGGTTTTTAATTATTTACTTATTTGATTATTTATTTATCTTTTAGCCAGGTAAAATTAATTATCCACATACAATAACAAAAAAAAAATTCTTTAAGTACTTCTTGAATAGATTAATGTTAGGGGCATTTCTTATGCTAATGTCAAGAGAGTTCTAGAGAGATACCCCGCTACTTCTCACGTGAGAGTGCGCAAACATTGTCCTAGTTTATAGCTGGAGAAGATTATCTCTTCTTCGTGTTGGATAGTTGTCATGACAACTATTAACCCTTCACCGTTGTTTGGGTCCTTTTGGACCCATGCGGAGAGCTCGGCTGTCACCCATCTTTACCGTTTCACGCGGAGCTCGAAACTGCGAGTAGCTACCCGAAAATTCGGCCACACCAACGAGAGAGACAATAGCTTAAGGTCACGGGGTCAATGGCCTACGGAAGCTGATTCGGGGCGCGCTACGTCCGCTTTTCCGCCCACTCCCGAGGCGCGCAAATATGCCCCGATCGGAGCACAACGATAAAGGGTTAAGGTTGAAAAAGGAATGGAAATCAGGAGGGAGTTGACCGCTGTTGTGCCTATACAAAAGAACGCCTAACTGGTGGTTGTAGTGGTCCTTTAGAGTTAGAATATTATAATGGTGAAAAAGTGGAAGAGAATGAGTGTATGGTGAAGCTTTTGATATAGTTCGTACGGCCCGCTTTTGAAGAATAAAAAGCCTGTCTGTATATGTTGGCAAGGCATTACCCCATAATAAAATGCTTCAAGTAAGGTGTGGTAAAATTAATGCATTGTAGATAGTTAATAAGGAACAACTAGGAATATTATGTTTTAGTCTATTCATAACACCGACGATTTTAGAAACGGATTTAGTAACGTTGTGAATGTGATCCTGCCATGTAAGTTTATTATCAATTGTAACCCCTAAAAACTTAGTAGAATTTTCACTACTTATGATGGTGTTCTTAAAATTTATAGTAAAACGTGCAGTGTCACCTTTTCATATGATATCCAAGCAAACGGGAAGTGTTCAAAGTCACAAAAACATATTTAATCTCAAAGGGAAACTATGCACGTAATTGAGTTCTAACTGGGGCTTCTTGACTTACACTGTGTCCCTTTCCTTTCAGTGCGATTTCGCAAGTTCCTAAGAAGTTTGATTATGCCGTTTGGCTCTTCGAGCGAGAGTCAAGGGTAACTTACAGAAGTAAAAGTATTCTAAACAGTTTGAAAGATGCGTTTTTGCAAACTGTAATTCTGAACACTTTGAAAGATGCGTTTTCGGGGTATGATGATTCAGACACTCTTGGAAGTTCGTGATGGCATTAATATTAAATATACATTGGGTCGTCGCCAGGTTTATGACTGCAATCTTCAATTTTTTTATTATGTTCTTTGACTATCTTGAGTTCAAAAGATTGTTGTCCATCCATGATCGACTGTCTCAAGAGTTAGTGAGCATGAAACCATGGTATAGCAGTGACGTGACATTCCATTTTGTTCTTGATTTGTTAAAGGGAGAAAAGTTCTGCTTTCCTAGAATGGACATAAAATAAAACAACAAATTTTAAAGAAGCAGCAGTACACAGATTGTATACCTTGTTCCATTCTACAAGGAAATATGGATATTACTTGCAAATGCCACCTTCAGATGACTTGAATGTAGTCTGTAATGACCCATCAGAGCCACATTAAATGCCCAATTTTCTCACCCCAAACATTACCAATTCCCCCAACCTTCTTACTTAAACCCCTCCCACAATTCACTGAAATTCACCCTCGTCCAGGCACAATCTCAGTTTATTTCTTCAGGGTGAATATAGAAAAGCACCATGTGTATAATCAAAACACTCTCAGTACCGTTCATTCTGTGTAATAAGCTTTGGGTACGCTGCATTGTTTGAATTAGCTGTCAATCAATGAGCTGAGCAATTTAAAATTTCTGTAAACCCTTGCAAGAATTGTAGTTTGGGGTGAGAGGATTGACCCTTTAAGAAAAACCTGTAATGTACGGCTTCATTCTCTTTTCATTTTAAATTTGACCTGGCGCAGAATGGCATAAAAAGTTGCATCAAATCTGCCGTTAAGAAGGACCTAAACCCCAGTTTCGTTACGTTGGGCTTGATCTTTAGCATATTTCATTATGCATAGAGTTGTAAGCACGTAAACCAGGGAATGCAGTGCTGAGCTCGGTTTATTCATCCCACCGCGTGCTTCATAATTCCATGTGACGAAGAATTACTGAACTCGCTAATAGCCTGCATTGAGTTCAATGTGTATGAGACAATATTGTCCCTTACGAAGTTATTGGGCCCATGCAGAAGGGAGCGCTAATGACGTCACAAGTCAATGTCGACGAACTAGAATTAAACTCCAACTGTTTGAATGAGTACCAGGATCAGAATGTTCTAAGATTCTGTTTAATTAACGAAAGCTACCAAACCGATTCAAACCTCATGAGCTACAACTAATTAAAAAATTTTAACAGTAAGATGGAGTTTAACGGCATAGTTTCTATCCAGTTTGGCAGGTCACGTCCTTTTTTAAGTTGTGATTCCTTGGCTTGCTTTCCATTACTTAAAATGCTGAACACCAATCACAATGGCAATAGGTTCCATTTTAAAAACTTCGGTATGGCCCCCAGTACTCAAACTCCAGACATCCCAACTTCAAATCGGATGCTCTCACCACTTGACCATGCAGTTGGTCTAGAAGATTCAACAGAACTGAAAAAGTACATTCAGCTTTAGTATCTGATTGCAATGAATATAATATTTGTGCAGTTTCGTTTTGTCTTGTATCCTGAATTACTGCATAGGGGTCAAGCTCGTATTTACTGCTTAGTTAATTTTATTTACTTTTATTTTTTGTTTTATGCCATGCATTTGCTTGATAATTGTGAATTCTACAGCGATCAAAGCGTCGATTAGCTGACGAAAACTGGAGTTTCAATTCATTTTCTGTTTTGGTTAATTAGTTCAGGTAAGAGCTCCAACTAAGCTTTAGACATCGTGCACCGTGGGCAAATTTATGTCACTCATTGACATTGTGTCAAATAAGTGGCATTGCGATTTGATTAGAATTTGGCCCATGAACCATGTGTAAGGCGGGGTGGTGCCCTCGCGCTTCCAAATGTCTCAAAAGCTACCGTATTCCTCCACGTGCTCGTGGATACATTGATAGAACAAGGTTAGGTTATGTTAGATGTAGTTTAACGGCCCAGTTTCTAGCCAATTGGTACAAGTCGAGCCGGCCACGGCCTACTTGTGTCTCACTGGCTTGTTTGGCCTACTCCATTGCTTATGCTGAGCACAAAGCACAATGGTACGTTCCGTTTTCAAAGTCTTCGGTATGACCCGGCAAGTGCTCGAACTCCCAACCTCCCTGCTGCAAGTCTGGTGCTCTCACCACTTGACCATGCAGGACAAAAAACTTTCCAAATCCCTTTGAAGATTTTACGGCAAAATCAAAATTGCATAACTATTCAACGCCACTTATTTCTTTTCTTTGAACTTCACTCGTGGTTCAATATCACTAAAAAGTGTCAGAAACTATGCACATAGTTTCGTGTTGTCTGCTACATTTCAAGTGGAAAGTCTGTGATTTCCAACTTCATCATTGACATTCACTCTTAGACCTTGTGCATATGATGTCACAGAGCGGAAAGTACACCCTCCCCTGGAGGCAAAACAAACCGACACAGACACACGCAGACAGCTGATTTGTCAACCAGTCGAATACGCGCTTAGTCTGCTACACGTGCAGGGTGAATGCTTATGCAAGCAGCAACGTGTTCTATTGTTTTGCCCCCAATGACGGCGTCAGTGAGTCGTTAATGCACAACGTCTCGTGCCAAACTATTTTGTTTTTGTACCGTATTTTTCACTAATGCATGCAACTTCCTATCAGTGCATGTGTAAAACACAAAAGTGCGCATGCCCTTTGGGCTAAGCGAAATAACACGCAAATTGATTAAAATTCCAACTCCATTATATAAACTCGTAACAACTAATAAGACAATTCGCATAATATTTAATGGTATTTAGCATAGCTTTATAGTACCATCATCTACTCTTACAAACTGCTAACCAGAAGTTTTGATTTCTTATCCTGAATTTCTCATTGGCTGACGGTAATTTCCTCGATATCAAGTTACTGTTTTATTTAATCCATTTGTTAGGGTAGCAGTAGACAGGTAGACCTGCAATGGTGCTGCAAAAGATAAGATGTGCAAATTGAAAGTGACAGACAAACGAACTGAACACTCCTCACGTTTTTATTACATATCGTTACAGGATTATCTCTTTCAGCATTTCCGTTACTAATTAGATTAATATAAATGAGATCGAAATTTCTTCCTCTGTCAAAGTAGTGGCTTATAGACGAACCCGAAAGAGTCAAGTGATAGTATGATTTTAGTCGCACATGACTGGGGTCCATTACCTTTAGTCTTTCAGTTTCCTTGCTTACCTGTATCATGGATGGTATGTGGAATTTTACCGAATATGAGGATTTGAAATTCATGTAGACAATAAATGAAGACGATTTAAGGCTGATGGACCCTTCTAATGGCTGCCTACAGTAACTAAACACAAGCGCAGATCGTATTCGTCCATAAGAGTAGCGAAATAGAATATATTTTAATTGCAGATTTGTATCATGCACTGATCCAATTCGATCTTCTTCACACTAGGTGTGAATGAGACTTCATATCTTGTTGCACCCAGATGTTTAGGCCAAAGGTCAGGGGTAAAGGTTAATTCGTGTCAATGGGCTGCCTTTTTTATTCCAAAATGAAACATTTGTAGTTGCTATGGTAACCATGGTCAGAATTAAAAGTCGCATAAGGACACCTTTAGACCGCTCCACCATGTAATCATCCAATAACCTCTTTTAATCCCTTTACAACCCCGTCACAAACGTGGCAAAATAATGGCTACGCGGGTGGTCAAATTAAAAAATCGGAAACTGAATGAGAAATTTAGACTAAAATTGTACCTGGAAGCTAGGCTACCCTGTAGAAATGTATGATGTTGTCCGATTCAAGAAAAACGATATATAACTCACTGCCTATGAGAATTAGTTTCCTTGTAGGTCAAATAAGGTCAAAATGTGTCTCTACTATAACATAAAACACCTGACATTGAGGACCTTCGTGCACACTTTGACTATCTTTGACCAATCAAGAATCCGTTCATGCACGTTTATATAAGATCCACTTATTTACCTTTTCATGTAAAGTTTAAACCAGGAATTTATGAAGTTCAAGAGATATTACTGGAAATTTTAGGGAACCCCCCCCCCCCCAGCAACACCCCTCTGTGGCTATGTGCCTTGCTCTGTAATGAGCCACAATGCCAGATCAAAATGCAAAACTTAGATAAGATTTAACGACACACATGATTTTGTTATATAGTGTCTTAAAGTAAAAAAAAAAACGGTGCTTTACAGTAAAAAAAATGGTGCAAGTCCTCCTGTTTGGGCGCCTTCCACGACATGTGCGGATACCGTGGGCATATTCTACAACCCCAGGCCACAGGGGGCAAGTTTGCCATAAAAGACAAATAAACTGTTGTACTTTTTAGTTAAAGTGATGGAATTTGACCTTTTTGTGGTGACGTTTCAGAATACTAACTTCTTAGCTGTCAATTTTTCTGTCCTTTTTGTCTTGTGTCCCCCAGTCTGTCTATGTCCTGCCTATGCTGGTATTATACTTAAAGTGTACCTAAAGTCAAAAAATTCAAAAATATATATTAAAGACCATGAAAAATAAATTTTAACAGTCCAACTTCCATCTCCATAGGACATTCCTGAGCTGAGATATTAAATTTTGAAGTTTATTCACTCAAATTACAATGGTACATTGCGTAATAATTTGTGATGTCATTCTTGTACTACTCAAATTACAATCTTTGTATTTCTTTGTTTTTCCGAACGTCACTGCACCTTGTACCAAGGTGTGATAGCACTCTTACTCTTATGAGGTGATGTAATTAATTAAGCCCTCCTTGTGCAACATGCTATGCAAGCAAACAGGAAGTGTTCAAGGTCATAAAAACATTTTTAATTTTAGAGGAAAACAAAGCGTTTTATGTGAGTTGTACAACAAGAAAGTCACAAATTATTGCGCAATAGACCAATTTGTTTTAAGTGAATAAACTTCAACATTTTATATCTCAGCTCAGGAATGTCATATGAAGATGGGAGTTGGACTGTTAGAATTCATTTTTCATTTTCTTAAATATATATTTTTGAATTGTTTGACTTGAGGTACACTTTAATTGGAAATAACGCATTGGCTCATTGCCAGCACAAAGAATATTGACATTTGTAACCAGTATCGAGTACTGTAAACAGACTCTAAGAAGCGTGTGTCTGGGATATAATGCAGATCCTGGAAAAAGTTGGAAGGATAAACTATACAGGGTGATAGACCTGTAAAATGAATGGACACATCGATAATATTTCAGTATTTGTTATTAATCCACTCACACTGACCAGGCAGCTGGAAATTCTAGTTCCCCGGACTGCCTGTCACGTCAGCACGTAGCGACATGGGTGAACGATACCGCAGCTTTGTGGTGTAAATACAGAGATAGATGGTGGGTGGTAAAACAATAAAATTTAAATGAGGATCATAAACGTCTCCACCTTGTCGAAATTTAATCGAAAATTAATTTACTGTTGTATTATTTCAAAGTTTATTTAACAAAATCGAAACTCTCAAGAGGAACTTATAATGAAAAATTTAAGTGTTACCTAAAAATAATTAGGTGGTTAGTGTTCTAAATAATTTAACTTTATATCTTCAATAAAATTATTGATTTGTCGCTTTTATGAAGATCACTTTTGTGTAAAATAATAATATGCATTAAATATATTATTTTTATATTATTTTAGATTTGTCAAGATATATCATGCACGATGTTTTGTTAAGCTAACTCCCTAGTATAAGCATGGATATCCTTATCCCAGGTTTTGGTTTTGTTTGTAAGAGTTAAGACTCCTCAACTTGTAACCTTCTGATCAAATCGCAAGGACCTTCAGTTTCAGTTTATTACTCCAGACATCCACGGTCTGTTTGCGAATTTTCGCTCACTGATGTTGCTATGCTCCTCAATTTGTTTTCTTTTTTAGTGAATAAACCAGATAAACCAGATTAAGGAGTAAACTTCTTCCGACAATAGCGATTTCTACACAATGTTAAAGATTTTAAATCACTAAAAATGGTAATCTTACTAAGATATTATGTAAATTTGCAATTCTCCTACTCCACTCTATTCTACAACCGTGGTGGTATGTCTCCGTGGTGTAAGCCGTGTCATTTAAAGGTAAAGAGCAGTCCCCCCCCCCAACTTATTTTGAAGCAATAGCTCAATATACCAGAGTTTCATCTATTTCTCTTCAAAGTCTCCTCCATCATATTTAACCTCTTCAATAGAGCATATTAAAGATAAATCAAGCATTGACTTCAAGCAAATTGTTATATTTCAGGAGAAAAGATGTTGTCACACGACTCTCAACAGCCAATAATGAAACTGGACAGTCTACTACACTATTTCAATCTGGGTTGACTGTTCTTTCCCTTAAAAGAAGTAACACGCGTTCTTTGAGGTATCTTACAGATCTGTAACTCACGAAGGTGTTACTAGAACTCCCTAGTGTAACGATAAACCTGCGGCCCGACCTCTTTTACGTTATCATGAGGTCCTGTCACGAGGTTCAATGTCTAAGAATTTATTAATAGGGCAAATAAATTTTGCCGTTGTATTTAGGGCCCAATTGAAAGAATGTTTGGATGAATCCACTGAGAATCACACCTAAAGATATTTTCGCACAAATTTCTTTGACATTTCTTTTTAAAGGGAAGAGCATACCTCAAGATGTATACCCTTTTCTGCGCATCAGCAGGACATTTTGGGGCCGGGTTCGGCGGATCAGTATGGCCGAGCACATACGAGAAACACCACTGAAACAAAAATCTGAAGAACAGGCCTACCTGATTTTACATGATTTTTTATTTTCCGTAGAATTCAATAGAACTCTTAACCTTGCTTAAAAATTTCATCAGCCTAAAGACTTTCTACAGAACAATTATTCCTACTTTGCATTTGTGCAGGGTTGTCCAGCCTTTCCCAGCGGTGCCACATGTAAGGGTTATGATGGACGAGGGACCGCATTCTTTACTATGTATATATTTTTCTTACTAGGCTATATATTTATTTATTTTTACTTTTCCCTGACACACAAGGAAACAAAATGCAATCATTGCGCGTAGGGATCACTGATTCATTTTCGTTTTTGATTAAACAAATAAATAAATTTTAGCAAAAATTGATGGTGTTGGGCAGAATATTAGGACAGAGTTTTTTTCTTCATATTCCTCCTGAATCATTCTCAACCCGCCCCTGTGGACAACACTCCAATGTAGCTACATGTAGCAGACATTTGAAATGAACTATTTCATTCAAAAGTAGGCATGCCATATCGTACAGCGAAGCCTAAAGTTGTCATCACTTAATCTGCTTATTCAATAATTTTGCAATATTGATTATTTCTGAGGGGCCGGACGCAACCTATTCGTGGGCCGGACCGTGGCCCGCGGGCCGTAGGTTGGACAACCCTGCTTTTGTGTAATTGAGGAATCTCGATAGGTTTACGTAATTCTTTTAAAAATGACTTCTACAAAATGTCACTTCTTTAGAAAAATTTATGGAAACGAGATTTTTGCGTGTTTTGATATCTTTAAACAAAATGGCAAAAGGTTTATATTCAGTGAAGGTACGAAACTCTCAGGAAAGTGTACAGTAACTGTTCACACTCCATCAAATCTATTTGAAATGCCCAAACAATGATTCTTTACAAAGTTTCTTTAAAAATTCTATAAAGAAACTTCTATAATGAAACGTGTAAAAATTCAGAATTGATAAGTCACGAACAATCAATATAGGTGTAATGGGATTGCGCATATTTCAAAATAATTAATTCTTTTCTTATCAAAAAGGTCGATGTCAGGTTCACGTATATTAGATAGTACTGTATAGTAAGCCAATTTCAATTGGTTAGCCGTTTTGAAACACGAAAGAGTAAAGTTTTAGAAAAAAAAACACCTGCACAAATTATGGTTCAAAAGTATCACCAGTGTCCTGTTCTACTGAACCAAGTACATGGTATTCAGTTCTTGAAGAATTTGGAGTTTAAGAGATGAAGTTTAAAGTTTCAAATTCTGAACTAGGCATTAAAGGGATATGCATGCAGGTGCAGGTAGACCGCTTTAAGATCACACAAATGCACGTGCTACGGGTAACTGAAGAAGAGTACTTGCAAAGTTTATCTCTTTAGGAGAGTCATTCATATTCTTCTGTGAAGAAACGTACTTCTTAGGCCCTTCATTTTGATGAAGCTCAGTTCTGCTGAAAACTGCTCTACCAGCACCTTTGGTTTCCGCAAGGCCAATGTTGTACAATAGCGAAAGTAGGTGACGTTACCAGGTGCGAAACCACGCAAGTTCATTTTCCAGCTGCGTTTTTCCATTTTTAGTTCCTTTATTTTCATCTTTTTCAGTAAATTCACTTCCTATCCATCATGTACCATCATATTTCATTAAGACTGCATATTTCTATTTTTTGGAACTTCTCTCAGCCCTCTACACGTGTCAGTTTGATGTGTTGATGGTATTAGTATTAGTATGTATATATTACGGCCGAGTAAAGGCTGTAAAAGGCAAATTTCTGTGTTTTCATAGCAAAATTCCGTTGGTTATTTTCCTTAGGTTCCGGCAGTTGTTTGTACAAAATTCTGTGATTTCGGTGATGCAATTTTGCAATTACAAACAAAAACCCCCCAAAATTGATAATTTTTCATGCTAAAAAACAGCTTTCGTTAATCCGTTTATGAATTATCCATCCATCCCTGCCCGCGTCACGCTGCCATGTGTATCAATGTTTGATTTAATAACCATGTAGGATTTTCATGAGAAGTTCTCATATGAACAGTCACACGGAAAGTCCATTCAAAAAATTCGCTACCCGCTATATTTAAAAGAACAATCCTTACCAAAATATGTTCGGAAAATTCTCGCAAAGTTCTTTAATCTTTAACGTCGATTTTGAAGACACTGAACTGCTGAACTTAGGTCGCTTACAGCTGGCGTTACATATTTGAGAGAGGGTCAACTCACTGTGTAGCCCTTGTATAACATGGTTGTCATCTTGCAGTATTCTCTGTGGCATAACGGGTGCGCACTAAATTTTCACTTTTAGTTAAAAGCGAGTTAAGAAATAAAAAATTTAGATATTTGTTCGGTTGGGGTGTAAATTACAAAATAAGTCTCCGTGTCACCTGTGAAGGCGACACATGAACGGGCAAGCTGATTGCTCTTTTGGGGGCAAATTTATCTAAACGGCCATAAAATGATTCTAGATCCTGGAACGGGCACACGGCTTAAACAAAATAGCAATTTTAACTGTAATGAACGCTCAACGACGCAGCAAGACACTGTAGAAACTGAATAGACAATATCCAGGGTACCGAGACTATATGGGCCCCAAACAACCAAAAGCTGAGGTATTCAAAGTCTCATCATCATGCCCGTCCACACTGTTCCATGCAGCCCTCACTGAGATAGTAGGGGTTAGGAAATGGGCATGACTCCCTCATTGTTTTTTGCCCATAAACACGGGGGCTTAGCTCGCCGTTGCGAATGGTGTTAAGGCAACGCCATCTGTGACAATAATATCTCTAACCGACATCATCCCTAAGAATTGCAAAATTTTCCCCAAATATTCTAAATTCATTTTCTTGATGCAGAACTACCGTATTTATTCCCTTTCGGACAAAATGAGGCAAATCCGAAAGTTGATCTATTCATTCATTAGATTAGACTGATTTGACATTTAAATTCGGTTACGGCTGTTGTTGTCTTTTGGGTTGTCTATGACCTTGGGGAGACCATCTTGAGGACATTCTCTTTGAAAAACCGATGACCTAATTACCAAATTCATTCCGTGACGGATTAGGAATTAATTGAAAACAAAAAACAAAAAAAATCATTCCTGCGTTTGATTTTTAACTTCCCGTCACGTGTATACAGGTCGTGCAACATTATATAATTATTTCCATGTGAAATTGATGGCCGTAAATTTGGGCAAAGCAGCTACACTTTTAAAAAGTAACTGTATATTAACAACAAAAAATAAAGAAATACATAAGATTACTACCAAGTTTCTCACAAATACATTTGCCAGTATTTTCTGTGATAGTTATGTATCTCTTTATCTTTTCTTCGGTTAACTTCGGATATTTTTGGCAGTGAAGCATATAGTCTGGTACAGCAGTTTTAAGCGGTGAAATGGCGAAGACAGTTTAAATGTAAGAAAAGGAAAGTTTGACAAGAAAGCCAAAATTCCGACTTAGCGATTCCACCCCTGAAATGTATTGTCGGTCTTTGACAGTGTTTCATAAACTATTGTATCCACATTTATGTGTTAATGGAAGGCATCCAAGTTTCTATATTGAGATATCGAGTCAAACATATTCAGAGATTGAACTATAGCATCATTACTACACTGTTTGCTTCTCAGGACCTAGTAACATGTTAGGTTTGGCTGAGGTTGTCATTTAATTTTCACCTTCTCTTGTCTTAAAGTGTACCTCAGGTCAAAAAATTCAAACACGTATATTAAAGAGTATGAAAAATGAATTTTAACAGTCAAACTTCCATTTTCATAGAACATTCCTAAGCTGAGATATAAAAATATTAAAGTTAATTCACTCAAATTAAAACGGTATATTGCGCAATAATTTGTGATGTCATTGTTGTACTACTAAAATTACAATATTTTTGTTTCTTTGTTTTTCGGAAAGTTACTACACCTTGTATCAAGGCGTGAAACTGAGCAATCTTACTCTTTTGGGGTGATGTAATTAATTAAGCCCGATCTGTGCAACATGCTCTCCAGGCAAGAGGAAAGTGTTCCAGGTCATAAAAACATTTTTAATTTTAAAAGGAAACAAAACAGTCAGTGTGAGTTGTACAACAATAAAGTCAGTGCGCAGCAGATCAATTTGTTTTGAATGAATAAACTTCAACATTTTATATCTCAGCTTAGGAATGCCCTTCGAAGATAAGAGGTGGACTATTAAAAATCATTTTTCATGCTCCTTAATTATATATTTTTGATTTTTTTTTACTTGAGGTACACTTTAATGTGGGCGTTATGGGAGCAGACACGTTCCTTTTCAGTTTGCTTTTGTAGAAACTGAGGTCGTCAAAGGGTTAGTTAGTTACCTACCTATTGGTTTAAGTTGAGCCATCCACGGCCCTTTTCCAGTTGTACCTCACTGGCTATTTTACCTACTCCGTTGCTTATGCCGAGCATCACGCACAACGACAGTAGTTTCCATTTTTAGAGTCTTTGGTATGACTGGACCCCCAGGTTGAGTTTCCAAGGAAAAAATTGGGGGGAGGGGGGGGGGAATTTCCGCGCGAAGGACGAAACTAACATGAAGCGAGCTCCTGGGTGGATCAACCGTCAGAGCCAACGGAAGCTCTGAAATTTAAGCAGATCTCTGTGTAAAATACTAAGTGTCATGGGGGGTATATTATGTATGTTTTCGGTTGACCCAGTCCCGACTGACCTTACTTGGGGTGACTGAGGGGAAAGGGAAAAATGCGAGGGGACATTTATTTACCGACATCCCCCCCCCCCCTTGTGCTGCCACTCCTATACTTACTTCATGCTGCAACCCTATAGTTACAGCTTTGGAAGCAATTCTTTCATAACACTGGAAAATTGTTATTGACAGGTAATATTTTGGAGGTAAAGTAATAAAGAGCCTGCTGCTCATTCAACTGGTCGCCACCTGTTTCGAATGGGTCAAACGGTTTCGACTTAAAAACCTTAACTTTACAGTTCTATAACGGACAGGTATATTAAACACCCCAGGGGAAGGGAGAAAAGCATACTGAAAACGGTCTTACAGATAGTATTTTAAACTTTTTGTGACCTTTGTAGTGACCTTTGGTTATTATAATATGCCTTTTAGTAAAGAAATCTGTTGTCTTTTTGAAAGGTGTTTTCTATAATAGTTTTAGTCTGGTCTTATAATACATAACACTTAGTGTTAAAAAGTGGAATCGGCCCAGTTAAAACTCCACCTAAATTATACAATTATCATAGCATTTTATAATCGAGTAACCTTAATTATCTTATTGTCTCCGCTAGGAATGCCGTGGTTGGTGTTGTTTGTTAATTGCGAACAAAGACGCAATGGTGGTAGGCTGAAATACAGGGGCATTTTTCAATCAAACACAATGACTTGAGAATAAACAATAAATAACTGATCGTTTATCAGAAATGCCCCACTCGGTAGAAGTCATAGACTTAAGTAAGCATCCATTGTTCAAGAAGCTATTGGTGATTGGGGACCATACTAAGGCATAAAAGCAACTGTGACAGCGATTCGGTGCACAACACACTCTTTCATTGTAAGGAAATAATTGGTATATTTTGTATTCATTACAGGATCAAGCTGTGTCATTTTATTTTACTAGCACTGTATTAGGCTATTATCGGCCTCAGACAATCATTGCCAGCCTGAAGACCTCGTAACACTCGGTTTTCCTATCTAATCGCACTATAGATTTATTCACCATTGTGTCACTTGTTGGCAAAGAGCATGCGCAGAAACATATGTGTGCATGTAGGTTTTGCGCGTGTACGTATGTGTTCGCTATTTCTCCCAGAATGTAAGACGAGTTCATTGTGATTAAAATGTAAGCACATCTCATTCACTCAATCAACCTTGTTAATCAGCCTTGACGTCGTAAACATAAATGAGACTTATGACAGTATGACCAAATTAGAATGTCGACGGAACAGCAAGATAATGGTTCGGTTTAGCCGGACATAGCTCGGATCCATCACTTTCAACTTCTCCGCTTATATATGGTTTTAAAACAAAATACCGGTACCTCTTGATTGTTTCAATTTCACTGGATATGAGGATTAGAATTGCATATAAACAAAAAATTAAGACGATTAAAGGAGATGATGGACCCCCCCCCCCACACTAATGACGGACTTAATTCACTAGCTGCTGTGATCCGTCTGTAGGTCCTACTGCCCACCCTGTTCCTGACACTGAGATAACACGGTTGTTCGGGTTGTGTGTGAATGCAAATAACATGAAATTAATTAACGAAGATCTACATTTTACTCAGTGATGTAATATTGCATACTTGAAAGGGACTGAAATCTCATCAAGGAAAAAATAAATGACGTAATCATAATTTAGGCCTACCAATCAAAGAAATGTGTGACATATTGAATTAGGCCCAAATCTTCATTTAACAGTTTCTTTTACGGAAACGAAATCGTTTCATAACGGCTAAACGATAAATAAAAAGAGCTGTTAAATAACGATTTACAATATTATTTAATATTCATAAGGACGCCATAGGGCCATTGTCGGTATTGGTGTCAAATAATGTGATACCTGTAACGTTGTTAGCGAACAAAGGTACATGTTTTTGTATGTTGACGTATGAACAACACACTGCGCTGGGGGCACAAAACTAATCTTGTTCCTAATTACAGCTCCTTGTGACCTTGTAAAGTTAATAACCATTTAATATTTCTGTTAAAGACTGTTTGTCGGGTGCAGGTAAAAACATTTCTGCCCCTAATAGAACGGGAAAGATGAGATCGTAATTTCGCAAGGTGTTTTATCGATATCTTAAATCTTCCTAGATACAAGCTAACAGTGAACATAGAATGAATGAGGGAAACATAAGTGCTGTAACAGAAGCAGTAACTTGATGCAATGAGCTGTGGAAAAAATTGCACTTGATGCAAACAGCCTTCACAAAATATAACAAACGTTTCTATCAGGCACGGGTCCATATGTGGTACGTTCCCGGCCTCAGCCACCTCCCTTCGCCACATCAGTTATCAATATCGGCACGAGAAAGTGAGCGTAATGATCTTTTGAAAAATACTCAGAGGGCTCTGAGCCCTATGATAATCAATTTTAACATATACCAGTATAGTACCTGTCAATCCTAATAGAGTGAAATGCATTTCCTAAGTTGAATGCATTCAACTTGGGATTGTACGGTATAACCCCCATTTCTATAATTAAAGTACGTAATTAGTTGACAAAAACTTAAACCAGGACTTATCTCAAACAGATAAGATTAAACTATTTAGTTGCAAATATGCTACCATGTTACCTGAAAATAATTTTAAGGTTAAAAGTTTAGGGTATAAGACACGGAGCGTTTACAAACCAAGCATCGATTTTATCAATTTCTCCAACCGTCTATTGAATTGACTGGGCTAGAGCCACTCCCAGCCAACATGCCCAGCTGGGCCCAAACTGGGTTTCAGCTGGGCTACTTGCTGGGTCCCAGCTGGGACCCATTCGTGTTTGTCAGGTGTTCGCACGTGGGGCCCAACTGGGCTAGTCTTTCCCAGCTGAAGCCCAGCTAGGCTTCAGTTATTGAAGCGGGCCCAGCTGGGCTTCATCGTGGGGCCCAACTGGGCTAGTCTTTCCCAGCTGAAGCCCACCTAGGCTTCAGTTATTGAAGCGGGCCCAGCTGGGCATCAACTGGGAAAGGCTAGCCCAGTTGGACCCCACGTGGGAACACCTGACAAACACGAATGGGTCCCAGCTGGGGCCCAGCAAATAGCCCAGCTGAAACCCAGTTGGGGCCCAGCTGGGCATGTTGGCTGGGCTATAGCCCATTGATCATATCACTTTCTACAGTTAGTTTCATGTTCCGACATTTTGGTATCTGGCAACATTTGTTCTTCCCAGCTTGCTCGCTGATACCTCTTCTTGCCATTGCCTCATTCAGACTCCGTTTAGCAGTGATGGTATATCCTCGTCGATAGTGTACAACATACATCAATCCAATTTCCTTGAGAGAGCCTAGAATAAGGAAAGGATCTATGCATTCAAAGAAAGTTTTCAGGTCGGCAAATCAAAGTTTTATCATTCATGGTCGTGTTCGGGATTGGCTGATAGAAACAGATACCACTCAAGAATTCTTTGCTTGGTAAGGGAATTCGTTTGAATTGGTCCCAACAGACTACTTAAAAAGTTAACTAACTTTTTGAATCTATTCAAAGTGAGGTAGCGGAGTTGACTCCTGTCTTTTTAAGTTGTTGTACTGTGTTTGCGTTAAGCTTTTAGTGAAGTATCTGCCTAAGTTTACTCAATTGATTATATTGCAATTAAAATGTCGTTTCGAATTAAACTCTTATACCTTTGGCTGACCACCAAATAAGGCACAAACTTGTGACCATGGCGAGGTAATGCTGTACGGTATGTGACACACCCAATTTGAGCTATATCTACAAGACATTGATGGGGCAACGGAAGTTAAGTTAAATCGTTTTGCCCAAGAAACGTTTGTTCCAATAGTAAGGATCGGATTATGATTGATTCACATTTTTTCAGAATAGCCACTACAATACTGACTTCACATGGGTAGGTTTATGAAGCTGATTTAGTAGAGAACCTCTCCCTCCGTAGCCTCAACACGGCTACATCACAATAATACGACATAAATACTAGTTCACTTGGGAGAATATTATTGAACAAACTTTAAGAAAGTTAATTTCATTCTCTAAGTGGGCTTAGCGACAGCTATAGCGATTTATTCTCTAAGTGGGCTTAGCGACTGCTGTACAGCGATTTACATTGTCAAACGAAAGAAATCTTAATTCAGCATTGATGTCTGAAAACAATGTTACGCACTCTCTCTAAGCGTTCTTTATTTGAGGAAGATATTTTGGTACGACGTGAATTCTTTGGAAGAAAACAAAGTTGCTTTATCTCTTTGCCTCTTTGACCCTATCATGAGCCTATACCCCTCCGGTATTAGAAGGAGACATCTTATACCTAGAAAGGCAACATACCGTGACCCAAAAGCACCGACGATTGTAAAAGGAGGCTATCTATGAAGTTTGAAGTAACAGTCAATAAAGACGAGAGTCGTGAGAACAGAAATTAAACTTCGGGTGTTAAAGTTGCAATACAGAGCGTCAGTTTACCTTCGACAATATGGACCCAACCTCATAATTCTTAGAGAGACTAGAGACTAGTGTTTCAGCTCAAAGCCTGTCACGCAGACTCGTGGCCCGACTGTTTTTGTTTTGATTCTTCGGTCTACTAGGGGTCTACTAAGTGGGTGGGATTAGACCCTTGTTTATGAGTTTTATGATAGAAAGTTAGTCAAGGGGTATTAGAGTTACATTCTTGAGAAATCTCGCACTTGACTCATGGGAAAGTGGGAAACTTGGTTAAGTATCTATTAAAGGGAAAACGCAGTCATCCCAACTTACCGTATGTTATTATTATTAGTATAGTAGTCTGTCCTGCTTTGTGAATGGCCCCCCATGATCTGACAACATTCATTATATTTTTGCTTCTAAATTGTGAAACTTACGAGTAACTGCTTGATTTACCAATGACTATATGCAACATGTACGTCCTCAAATATCATGAAAGGTACGTGAAAAAAATGAGAATTTTTTGATGCTTCGTTGTTATTTCAAAACAACTTGAGTTTAGGGCGACTGCACAGTGGATAAGGCAGAATGACCTTCACATTCTTAATAGGGGACTGGTAAAGGGAGGGGGTCACGAAAAGATTGACACTGGTTCAACAAAGATGACTAATTGTGAAGGATAATAAACAAGCGCTGTGCCATTTGTGCCGAGGTCACCTATATGCATGGAACCGAGGGCTTTTTTAAGACAAGTACGTGACTAAATTATAGTTCGTCTATACTTTGACGTATGGCGATATACGCTGTAAGGTCAATGTCCAAGTTGAATTAATAGAACTGTAAGCTTTAAACCTCATCAATTCTGAACAAAATTAGTCGAAAACTGGCCAAGTACGGTATCTAGATTGTTTGCCTCAATATTTGTAAGGTTCGGTGTCATGGTTAAGGCACTTAAACCAGATTTACAAAAATTGACCGACCTACTGGCTTTCTTGAGAAAACTCGATTTCAATTTTAAGACCATGAACGAATGGGACACAAGGATGTATTTTATTTACTCCAAGGACAGGGGATCAGCGGTCTGACCGTCACGGTCATTTTGAGTTATAATAGCATCAAACATCAACTAGAAGTGCCCCCACAGGGATATAAACTGAAGTTCACAATTTGTAATGTCTCGAAAAGTTGTGAATAATGAAAGACAATTATTTTGATGCGAATTGTGGGTCAAGTTACGGTCAAGTCTGCGTGTTTTTAGCATTCACATAGAACGGACTGCCACCGTCTTCTTTTTCTTCTCATATGGGGATATTTAGTGCATACGTGGTCAGTCTACGCAGAGTGAATCACTATAAAAAATATGGTACGGTACATTTTCCGACAAACTGAGCCCTTCCTGCTCAAACAAATTAACACATTTCACTCACGTTTGGCCCCCTTAACCAGTTCCTTTTAAACTGTTTCCAGTCTCATTTTCATACCTTGAGAAGAAATTTCGTCATTTTCCAGTTAAAAAAGAAATGATTTTGTGATTTTCCAATTGGAAACACAGATTTTAGGAAGTTTTAGTCCAATAGTGGCAAACAAAACTTGCCACTGATAATTCTTGCCGAGTGTCATCGGTCAAATGATTTTACGTGATTTAAAATTTTATTCTCCTTCTCTGTAAGATTTTTAAGATTCAGTTTTTGATCGCACAGAGAAAACCCTCGTCATTCTGACATCAAATTGGAAAGAAGCTAAAAAATCTTTCAACTCGATTACGTAATACCGTTTTCGCATGACAGCTCACAGACCGATTCCGCTGTTGTGCGCGATTTAGAGGTAAACATTCCCATATGGTTTTCACATTTTCTTCAGAAGGTAGGGACAGCCACCCCTCTGATCCCCGTCGCCCCTGACCTGGGGATACAAAACTTTCACAATAGTGGCGTAACTACAAAGGGAGAGGCACGAGGCACGTCCCCAAGTGTCCCGTGGAAAATTTTGGATGCTACTCTGGAAACTTGTGGTCAATTCATTGATCCAAAAATGTGCCCTAGGAAATGTTCGTGCCACCACTGTCTGACTGCTGAAAAAATCTGGTTAGGCCGCCGGTACCAGCCTCAAACTAATATAGTCTGCTCTTAACCAGAGACAACACGCGATTTCTCTTACAACTGAGTTTTTAATCTAATCGTAGCTCAAAATTCGCGCTAGCAGCCCTTGTCTAAACTACAGCGGAGCTCGGGTGTACGGGCCCGTTCCCCTATGGCAAAGAAGAGACCCCAAGGCCTCCCGTGAAAAATATTGAATGTAGCTTTTACTATAAGTTTTGTATAGAGGGAAAAAAATTAGAAATTCTTTTTCCTGAAAGATTCGTGACCTCCTGCCCCCTCTCCTCCCTTCCCCGCGCAAGAAATCCGGACTATGTCAGTGGTAGTCTACTCCTAGAGTGACGTTACCAAGTAAAAAAGGACTTTTTCATTTCAGAACGGTAGAAATATAGGAAGGAACGCGAAGCAGAAACCTAAACTGCACATAAGCAGAACCAAACAACCAACACTCCGTCCTGCTGGTTTTCAGAACGGTCGTCGGCCGATTTATCTTTCGGTCTAGAAACAGGACGGTACATTGGTTGTCATGATAATTCCCCTCATAGCGTCGTGTTCAAAACCGAAACACCGGAACGCTGCTTGCGCGTGTGTTAATCGCACCATTCTGTTGATCTACCGCGATAAATCGAAAAGTCGATATTATCACAGTCAGTGATGCACGCACATTCTGAAATGCGACGTCCTGTTTCTATTACACGACACTCTACCTTTAGATAACGAAACAGCTGAACGTCGTACGTAACCTTATAAATGATGTTGAAGCATTTATCTCCAACTTTTTTTTTTTAAATCCAACATTGTTTGATGAGAACAAGGTGTAAACTGCTAGATAACCCTCAACACTTGTTTGTCTCGGTCTTAATTCTTGGCAAATGAGAAGACTGGTCACCAAGGAACCGTGTTGACAAGGAGACGCTATATTTATTTAGGTTTAACTCTTTAAATAACAGTACACCATAGAATGTAATAGGATTACATCCATACCTTGTTCTAACATCAAAATCATGTGTACAGGTAAATGTATGGTAGAGCTTTGAGTGAAGTAGCAGCCGAAATACCAAGGAATCTACGAAGGGACAGACGTCAATTTGTTGGTTCCCTGAATTAAGTTTTACGATTTGCCAATGAATACATTGACTGTTATGGGCGTGGAGGCACAGACGTGAGAAGGAAGGGGCTGGGGATTAAAGTTTATACTGAACTCAGTGCGTTTACATTTAAATTGCTGCCTCTTAAATAATTCCCAAAAAGCTAAACTGAAGGAGCTGAAATCTGCGACTTTAATCGCTCAAATTGATGATGTCACTGGCCATGGATGTAGTTACATACAGTCTCTCGGATCGAGGAGTTACAAAACTTTTTAATGTCAAAACTTAACTGGAAAAATTATACGACAGTTATACGTACGCATTTGGCCTTCAAACGTTTACTGGACATGTTTGCTCTCCGTACCGTATAGCAGTTCGCGTAGTTACTTTACCGTAATTCAACTATGGAAGTACTACCTCAGTGCCATGATAGTTCCATAATGATGTCTCAGGTGATCTCAGATGGCATAGAGATACTTAATTATTACGTAAAAGTAACGTGTCTTGTGCCTTGGGCGCTTGCGCGCACTAGCAGTAGCATCTACGTCATTGGCCAAAAACTGAGTCGAAACGATTGCGTTCAAAGTGACTCAACTCCTTGTTCCTTTTTATTCTCAGAATGAGCACTTGGCTAAAAGACCCTTTCGCAGAACTGCAGCCTGCACCACGGTAAAGCACATCACACTGTATTGTTGTTGCAGTGTAAACTCACAAATTTAATTGTGATGTCAGCGTGAACAAGACTTGTTTGTCGTAAAAGCTGGACCCCTAATGCTAGCCCGCCTCTGCGGTCGAAGATCAGGAAGGCTCACAATTACAAAGCGTTTCCTTTTCAGTACGATATCTCTAAAACTTCTAACGCTGTGTTGACGCGAAAGTTTCGTTTTATGTGCACTAGATAATGATAAGTCAACACAATATTCGACAGAGATCTTTAAATTACTTCAATAACTGAAACTTCCTCAGTCCGTCAACTGATATCATTTATTGCGACAGTGTTTCCACACGGTATGATCCAAATTTGTCCCTACATCTGTTGACAGTCCACAAATTCGACCAAAAAAATGTGTAGGCATCACCATGGGGAGACAACAAACACAGCTTATTTTAGAAATCAAAAGAACGGCGTCGCGAAATAGCGAACTTATGCCTTTACGTCACACGAGGTAAGTAATGGGGGATATGACTTAGTTCAACCATCACAGGTGAAAATAACGACAAACGTTATGATACGACTCTGTCAGGGTTGTAAAAGATGTCAAATTTTATTGACACTTCAATCAGTTGTTTTCCTATACCTCCATGCAATAAACAAATCTTCTTCAACATTAGGCTGTGCAGTCCGTAAATCGTACTGCACCGCCGCATTTGCATTTGGAAATGGAATATTGATGACAAATTTTATTGATTATAGTCAAACGTTTGACCAGAGAGCTGGACTGACCAGATTAGAGAGTCTCTAAAAACTCCCTGGTTTGACAGATTAACCAGTAGAAACTTATCTCTTGGGGTGGCTGACAAGAGGGCGGCAGTCCCCAGAGCCGCTACGCAGACTAACAATACACTTGCATTGACTATATCCACACTGTGGTATACAGGCAGACAGGTAGTCTACCCAGTTAACCTTGTATTCGTATGTATTACTAGCGACATTTTTCTCCCACAAAAAAAAAACATATTTTGAAACACAAACTGCCCTAGATACCGTGTCGGCATAATATTGCGCAGTTGTTTTAGACATATAGGCATACTGTTTCAAAATTTGAGTCAACTAAAAAAATTGCACTGCCAAGGTCAGGCCCGTAGCCAAGGGCGGAAGGGGGGGGCACGATTGGGGAAAAAGCCCTACTGAAAGTTTTTCGCCATTCTTAAAACTTTGAAAATTGCCATTCCGATTTAATACGTTTGTACACATTTGCCACCCGGAAAGATTTTAGCCCTCTTTTGTCCCTTGCCTGGCTACGGGCTTGGGCGAGGAACTTCCGCCATGAAGATTTTGAATAAGCTCCATCTTCTTACCATAAAGCTACTCATAGGCTAGTTACTTCATAGTCACGCAATAGCAGTCGGTCTTAGACGAGCCTGAATACAGGACTGAAAAATCATGGACGTCACTAGATTAAACGAAAACGTCATAAGTTGCGTCATTAAACTCCAATCGATCTAGCTTAGACAAGTGTTGAAGTCTATAACGTGTATCCCTGTCTATTGTCAGCATATATTTTAGACTTGCAAGGTGCACGCAATATGGTTTCAAAAGCCTGCTATGCCAGGGCGTCAATTTGGTTTGTGGATAGGGGCAAAACTTTTTCAATAGCCGGAACCCTGGATTGTGCCCCAGACCGGAATCTTTAAGAGATCCATCAACACGAACGCACTCACATACGCACACACACAGACTCACGCATATCCTCTCACACAGACACGCACAAATTGACACCAAATGTAGCTATAGAGTATTACAAATTCACTTCCATTTCTCTCATATGGCTCAACTCTTAGCAAGTTAGTTAGATGGCGTTTCTCAAGGGTTTGTTTGTAACGAATTGGTTTAAAGGCCCAGTTCTCTTACCAAAAACAGTACCAACTCTCCCAACCTTCTTACTTGAGCCCCTCCCACAATTTTCTGAAATTCATGCTCATCCAGATACAATCTCAGTTTATTGCTTCAAGGTGAGCAAAGAAAAACTCAATTTATATAATCAAAACAGTCAGTACCGTTCATACTGTGTAATATAGGCTTTGGTACTCTGCATTGTTTGAATTAGCTGCCAATCAAAGAGCTGAGCCAATTGAGAATTTCGGTGCCCCCGCACCAAAATTGTAGTTTGGGGTGAGGGGTTTGGCCCTTTAAGTCGGGCCAGCCAAGACATTTTTCCGGTTGTGCATTGCTTGCGCTGAAGCACATGACAACAGGTTTCATTTTTAGTGCCTCCTGCATGACTGTAGGAATGTATACGCGAACACTGCAAGTGTGATCAGGTGATCGCAGCTGTGTGCGATTACTCATATAAACCGTGTGTTAGGATGTGTACATTTCATGATGCACTGCCTAGAGCCCGAATAAGAGTACAAATAAACTATAAGAATCCACCTACAGTTTTTCCAAGCAAACAGGATTACGGCATTACGCTTCATATGGAAATTTTGCCATGTTATTGGACTATGAAGAATTAACTTTGTGAAAGAGCAACCGTGTTGACCACATTCGACGGCATTCATGATACGAGGTATTCCATGAAAACGTGAGTGAGCACTGGCACTTTAAAGGCCAAGAGCAGTCGCCTCAAACTTATTCTGACGCAACTGCTAAATCTCACAATTTTCTTCTAATTTCCCTTCAATTTGATTATCTTTCATAATATTTAAGAACGTCAATATTGCAATGTAAAACAATCAGTTACTTCTAGTAAATCCTTCACATTTGAGGAAGAAAAATATTGTCAAGTGATTTTCAAGAGCTAATCATGAAACAAGACAATTTATTTCAGTACTTTAAGTTTGGAGATCTCTGCATTTCCCCTTAAAATTTGCGATTTAAAACCCTGAAAAGAGGACAGATGCAGTAAAATTGTGAAATAATCTTTCGAAAAGGTGCGTCGTAACCCCACACACGCACTCACACACACACACACACACACACCTACACACAAAAAGAGTTGAACAAAACAGAATGAGCTGCGACATTCTACAGAGAATGTCATTCCCAACTTTATTGCTACGACCCTTGCCTTGATGACCACACCATTATAAGAGCTTTATATTGCGGTTGAAATTACAAACCTTTTCACCCTTTTTCAGTTGCCAAGGTCAAGGTATCCGAGCCGCAAACCCTTGGAAACCCTGACAATAAGCCTACACTCCGACAGGTGAGGTCAAACCATGCGCAAAGCGGAACTTATTACCGACTCTAAAAGCTAACATTGAAGGGGAAATATTGATGATTCTTTTGATTCTCTTGTCAAGACTTGAATGTTGAAAATTTTATAAAGTTATTATATGACAAGAATATTCTCTCCACCCAGCCCTCTCCTCATACGAACCTTAGTCCTCACCTTTACATGATAACCACATATTGCTATCTTCATCAACCAGTTCTCTACAAGGACTGTTGTAAAATCTGTTGGGTAAATTTGACCCCAAAGTATAAAAAGAAGTATGTAAAGCAATGAAGGAACCGCCTAAAATGTAAGGGAGAAATAATAACTCTCAAGACGCTGCAATTGACGCTGAAATTTACCCAAGTTTGGTAAAAAGTTGACCAAAATTTTGATTAAGTTCCTTTATGACCCAACAGAACAGTTATATCTGTTAACTTTTTCAGTCAGTGCACGCTGGTAAACTAAAACTGAAAAAGTTACAGAACCAAGCCACGATCTGCCTTTTTCAAAAGGTTTCATTATTTACATGAAGTGAGACTGATCTGAATCATGGAGGTGATGCTATGAGCACGTTCGGTAATTGTTTTGGGGGCTGGTCACATGCGCACATCCTTCAAATAGTTGGAATCAAGGTTGTCACCATACCATTTTGAGAGCCGGGTACTGTGGACGGGGTATAAGGAGGGTGTCCGCCTCCCCCTTTAAAAAAATATTGCAGATTGGAGAGTTCTTTCAAAAAACACGGAATTATCACTCAGTTCTAAAGAAATTTAAGAATTTTATTCAGTTAGGGTAAGAAATTTTTGAGGGACGGTGATGCTGAAATTGATAGCGAGTACGGGGCGGAGTTTTTCAGAGCTGGGCACCGTAGCACCGCCCTGCACGGCCTGGTGTGGTGAAAACCGTCGGGTTGGAATAAACATACCATTCCCATACCTACAATATGGATCCAATATTTGAGTGTACATGGTGCGCCAGTGAAGCCAGTCTTACATTTCTATGCTAATCTGCAAAACAATTATGAGGTCTAAACCATAGGCGCACTAGACAGGGGGCAGACTATTGCCCACACTTCCGCAATAAAGAAGTCAATTTTGGAAATTTACCTCAACGTATTTAAGCCACATTTATTTGCAAGGGTGTATGGGGTGAGATGTAAATTAACAGAAAAAACTCAAGTCCCACAAATCATAAATTGACCCAAATTATAAATTTATTTCAACGCATTTTAGCAGTTTAGTCTATAAATGACATTTATTTGTAGGGGTGATATGAGGTGTGAATAAAGCGTCAAAAAGAAACTTTTAAACGGAATAGGAGATGAGACTTCCAATTATCTGGGAGGTACTTTCGGCAAAAAAATCCGCCGTGGTCCGCACCGACTGATATAGCGCCCAGCTTAGATTAATACGGCATTTTCCTATCATAGACATATGGCAATGTCCGACCCCTGTTCATCTATTCATTTAAACATGGCAGGGGCAACCGTGTGTAAATCAGTGCCCAAAGTTTTGCCCGAAAATGTCATAGTGGTATACATTTTATTGTGAAATTTTATTATCATTTTACCATTTCCTCGTGTTTTATTCAAGTGCATAATTTTGCAAACAAAAGCTCAAACAAACAAGCCTACATGGTAAATGACATTTCCGGCTGTTTGAGGGGTCGCGATTTTCAACATTTGTACGCTCCGTGCCAATCAAAGGTGGCGCTGAACGTACGGTAGTACGGTAGTACTCTTTGGACAGCATGAAACATTTCTGTTCTGCCCCGAAACAAGTATGTTGCTCCGTTTTCAAGATGTGTCTGAGAAAGAGATTAAATCAGTCCATGGTCACTTAGTCACCCCTCTTAAGAAATTTCCGTTGCGATGAGCTGAACGAAAAGACTTCATTCGCTCCGCTGGTTAAGTCTGCACCGGCTACGTAGACTTATGGCTACGAAGCGATCCTTTCAATGTTAAACAATACGGTTCTAAGTTCAAAGGTTATCTCGCTATTCCACCAGGAAAACTTATCAACATTAAAATCCTAAAACGGCATAGAATGAATGGGAAAGCGCAAATACTGCTTTTTAGTCATAGAAACTTTGAAATCACTGCACACCAAAATATTGATACCGCGCTGCTACTATGCTCTTTTACACTTACAGTACTCCCAGTTACGTCTGAACTGAGTGGCACGCTGCTGTGTATTAGTATGTAGATTAGTAATTACTAGTAAAAATCTTACCAGGGAATTTGAAAAATACCGTAAGAAATTGTTTTTTTCTACGAGAGCTACAATCAGAGACGTTGCGAAAAAATAATTTGGGGTCCCAAACTTTGGTAACTTCAACATGTGCGATTACGACCTAATTATGTGATCATTTTCCATGTTATATTCAATTTTTATAGAAACCTTCTTGTGACTGTACTTAGTCTAATTTTTATTTTTCAGCAATTTTCGAATTCTTGAGAAGAGCTTTCAAAGGAATTTTCCAGACAGAATTTTATGACACCATTGACGAAACATGGAGGCATGTGCTCCTCGGACCCAATCGGCACAGCGCCCCTGGTTTCAGTGAAACTTTTAGGTCTTACATGTTTAGGAAAGGTCTTTATGGACCCTCTTAAGGCGTGGTGCAGAGTGCAGGTTAGACTCTTGCCTTCGTAATAGGGTGTACGGCATATTATTCGTTGTTAGATCACCGGCCTTGTATTTGGGAAGCTTGAAAGAGGAGGACTGAATAAACTTGATACGCTTAGCTCTAGATATTAAACTTGGTTACTGGACGTGATGATGTCTTACGGATTTTGAAAAGTAATCAATAAGTCGATACCACCCTTCAGAACCACCTTTGTTCAGCTTTGCTCCTTGGTAAACGTTACAGCTCAGTGAAGATAAAAGAATTTTCCCCTTCACTGGTGGATCGTGTAAGTCACTGGTTTCAATATGACCAAGTGACGTAAAGTTATAGGTCTCGTACGTGTCCTCTTTCTCCAACAATCGATTGAGTAAGAACAGCACTGCCTAAATGATATGCTAGTGTATTGGGGAACCCAAAGCATACATGTGATCTTAAGCTGATTAATTGACAAATAAGTCGTACAAACCAAGAGTATAAAACAAACGGACGAAAGACTACGCACAGAGATAATGGTAATGGAGATGCTATTTACACCATCGGAAAAACTAATGACGTAGTCGTATAGTCCTGGTACAGTTATACTAACGCTTTACACGATAAACGGCAAGCCGCGATGGCTTGTGTATTTTAATCTGCCGGAAGTGTCATATCGTTACATGATTGTAACGTAGACTGACAACGGGAGGTGAATTTATTGCTAACTTCTTTAGCAAACATTTAGGTCACTAAGACTAACACCAGACGGGTTTGTCACGTAATATTTCACCATACTACGTTTGTTAGTTTACGCAACTTGCTACACGATAGGAAGCTAAAATACTATTTGAGTGCATACGCAACCATGAGGTCGGTCTTTCTCCCCCACGTCCCACACTCGCCCCCCACCCCAACAGCACATATTGTTACAATTAGTTCCCCTCAATCAGTCAATACTGTCGTAATAGTGAACGCCTTTTTAGAAAAAAAATACATAAAGAAACCATCTTTTTCAAATGAATAAAATGAAATGTCCCTGCAAATTTCTTTCAGTTATTACCTCTATTTTCCACACTTTTGGTTCTTTCACTTTTTCTGGGGGGGGGGGGGGGTGGCACTTTCTACTGATTCATTTTGACATGTTTGCGAATAACGAGATCGCCGGGTAAATCTGGATTAAGCTCTTAAAACACACCTTTTTAAACGACTATATTTTGGTGGGGGTTGTTAAAATGGAAACACCATGTTGGCGAAATTAATTAACTTCATTTAAGTTGTCATCGTCTCAGAAATATAGATTTGTTACCGAAGATTAACATTATTGCTATCCATTAAAATTTGGGTACTTTGTATAAAATAGCTTGGTCTATCAACAAGATGTTGATATGTACGATTGGATACGGTCCATAAGGGCGTAACTACGACTGTAATGTGAATGAGAGTGTAAACTTTACAAATTAAAGGCGAAATGCTAACGTGGACTACGAATAAATCTCCCAGTACAAATATGCAAAATTAGAGAACGACGGTCTCCCCTTCTCGTTTCCGTCTAACTAACCCCTCTCGTCAATCCCCACTCTATAAAGATACCCAACTGGTGACGGCGAGCACAAATAAAAGATATTCGGAAGAAGTTTAAGCAAAAAGCATATATAAAAAGTGAAAGTAAAATGTGAGAACTTACTATGTAGGTTTTCTGGTGAAGGGTGTCCGTAAATTGTTTCCCATCGAGAAGGTTGGTAACTCTGACAAACTTCTGTTTTTTCTCCCGATTACACACTGCCCCGTGTGTACCTTGCTGTACAGTTTCACCATTTTCCTGTTTAGGTATGTGTCCATTTATGTTTTCCTGTGAAGGTTCTGTCTGTACCCCTGCGTCACTAAGATCAGGCTCCCTGTTAGCAACGGGGTGCCCCCTCTTCTGTTGGACTTCCTCTAGAACCATCCCGTTATGCCTATTCACTTCTCCGTTACTTCTGCCACTTTCTGTCTCCTTCGTCTGCTGTAGGTATAGATCATTTTGACGAACAGTTCCTGTTTTCTTCTCCAGGGTATCTGTACTTCCATGTGTTTCGCTTTCGGCAACAGCGATTCCATTTTGTTTTCCATTACTAACATGCTGCAAATTAACTTGATTAATTGTGGCTGTACTATTCTCCGCACTTGAAGTTACAGAAACTACTCCGGTTTTAGGAACGGATGAACAGCCTGCTCCCATCGTTGCCGCCGGCCTATTTGGCACTGATTCGGCTGGTGTTGTGGTTTGCTGTTCTGTATACCAAACGCCGCCTACATGAGGCCGGTCCTCACTCGCAACTTTTCGTTGTTTATCATCGGTATCAACGACGTGCTGCCCGTGTGTACTGCCTACGTCATCCACTTGTGAAATACCAGCGTTGGTTACGCTTGTGTTGGCTTTACCTGCTGATGTCACACCGTTCTCGGACTTCGAACCTTCGTCACTGGAACTGTCCCCTTTGCTCTTAGCTGTAATAACAGGTTCTGGCCACTGTGTACCTATAGATTCGGTTACTAACTCTACTGGTTCCCCTGTAGCAGACGGGTGGTGGTTCACCACTCCATTCATTACAATGCGTTCGTTCTCGAATTCATAATCAATAGATGTACGGGGGCTATCGAAATATATCTCTTCCGGTGAAATTCTCATGTTGTACACGTCCCGCGGGAAGGTCCCATTCCAAGCAAGTATTTGTTGGGGTTCTGTAGTCATAAAATGACGCGTGCATATACATGTCGATGGTGAAGAGTCCCTGATTGGGTTGTAACTGCGCATTGGACTCGTTGGCATGCTATTTATGTTGCGGGCTGGGGATCTTGTAGTGTCCCGTCGAGATCTCCTACCGTACCTGTAAGGACTACCCTCGGGAGTGCTTCTACCTCGACTGCTGGCTGGTACTCCATAGTGGACCGTTCCATTGTGGGAATGGGATTGGTTGTAAACGTTGGCAATGCTGTCGACATTGGAATGGGTATTGCGAGGCCAGGAGTGCTGAGTATGTCCTGGAGATCGAGGACCATTCTTTCGTGACTGCTTTTTGGGGGTCAAATTTTGATTTCGATCTCGACTTATATTGTCCTCGGGTTCCGTCAATCGAACGACCTGAACCATACCGTCAGGAGACATGAGCGTCTCTAATTTTGTTTTAAAACCCTCTGGTCCACGAAGTACTAACACGCAAGGAGAGTCCATTGGAACACTTCGAAGGACCTCAAGGGCAGTATTGTACGGTACATCTGTCAGCTGTACTCCATTGACCGCCAGAAGAACATCTCCTACTTGAACTAAGCAACTTTGCTCGGCCACACCCCCTGGTATCAGATCGGAAATGACAACCGGTGGGTTGGTCTTGCGCTTGCGCACGATGAAGCCGAGCCCATGAGGAGGGCGCTTTAATAGTCGTATTGAGAATGTATTTGGTTCATTCTCCATCATAATAGCCGATGAGTTTGTGTCAGACATTCTGAATCATGGTAAAGTTCTTTGGGGCAGCAAACAAATTGTAGTTCATAAATTAATCACAAAAATTCCTTTCAGTTGAATAACTAAGCTATGATGAGGTGATCACCCATTGCGGCGAAGAATCCAAGCGTTAAATCAAGTCGCCTTTGTACGTGTTAATGAGTTCTCGTCAGCTCCTAAAACGGTAACATATAAATCGAAAATTAGCTTCAAGATGAACTTAGTTACCGATAGCCTTTAACAGTTCTGAGACGGAGTAAATTCAAGTAATTAACCACCGTATCTATAAATCTTGTTAGCTTTTATATCATCAACTTCTTCCAATCAGGAATTTTACGGGCTTGCAATTTGCTCCCAGGCAATGTGATTAATCGCTTGTTAGGCAGTCGAATTACCCGCTCTAACACCCTTGGATTTCGTTGAGCCTTCGCATTGGGTGAATTGAAGCCTGGGGACGAAGATAGAGAGAGAAAAGTAACTGGTCGGACTCTACTACCGATGATTTCACGATCAAATCGGTCGATTGGCCAGCGGTTACAACAATTACAAGGCCATTTGTCGTATTGGGTTGTTGTTGGTTTAAACTTAGTTTAATATAAGAGTCTGTCGTTAGATATACTGCACAGGTACATTCAAAGCTTGTCAAGGAACTGTCTTTTAACACTTCGATTAAAATTGTATTAAAATCACATCATTTCAAATAAAGCAAAATTTGACCTTTCACCAGTTTGCTACTATTTTGAGGAAATCCGAATAAAAAAACAAAAGGTTATGCAACCCTTGTTTAAGTTTTAGTTTAAGTACATCACGCATATCCCAATGAGTCTACGCCCCCTTCCTTGTAATACTTTCTTACATTCAAAATACGACAAACCTTCCTCCGAAAGCAGGTCTTATTATAATTATTTTAATTATTGTATGACTAGAGTCTTGTTTTAATTTCGCTAGTGATAAGTACTAACTGAGTTTAAAATGTACTGACATGACATACACCGAGAATAGCTTCAGTCATTATTAAATCATTGAGCAGCACAGTTTACAGTGTAGGTGCATTGAAGGGGGTGTGAGGAGTGGTTAAATCCGAATAAATTAGGTTTTTTATCATATCAAAATATTTGTTTTCATCACTCCTAATCATTACAAAAGTCCGTGTTGTCAATTTACTTCGCTTCAGGGAGAGGCTTGGCGGGCAAGGAAAAACTCGGAGGTTGGGGATAGTCGCTCACTAACCCCCTGTAAAAACCGTCCCTGACTCTCACCAATAACTCCTACAACGGCATCATATCTTCAAACCAAACATTATGCATAAGAATATTCACGGAATTTGCAATGACTTAAATTTTTAATTTTTGAAATTTTGGTGAACGATTTCTCAGAAACAAATAACTGACAGATGGTAACCTCCATTTCGATAAATAAGTTTCCCATAGAAATGAAACTGCCTTCTGAAAAATTTATCCTCCTGTTATTTGTATACCCACTGCACAACCTTAAAGTAAACATATTCACATAACCTTAATTTTACCAATTACAACATGTCATTAACACTGTTTCTTTGGTTGTCGTTCAAATCGAGTGTTTCCATGGAAATGCTTTCATTACCTACTTGCTAATGACAGTAATCTTTCCATTTCAGAGTAGGGAACTTTCTGCAATACTTTATAAAGTTAGTTAGATGGAGTTCAGTCGGCACAGTTTCCAACCAATCGGTTCAAGTCGAGCCCGTCATTGTTTTTTCAGTTGTGGCTCACTGGCTTGTTTCCTTGCTGTATATGCTAAGCACCAAGTACTCTGACAGAAGTTTCCATTTTTAAAAGTTTTTGTATGATCCTGACAGGGCTCGAACTCCGACCTCCAGACTGCAAGTCGGATGCTCTAACCACTTGACCATGCAATTCATGATTAAATTCATTATTAAATTTATATCAGCCTTGGAAATCTGCCTTGTCATTCTGATGAGGGCGTATGTACATATTCACTCTAAGCTGTAATTGCAAGGTAACTATTGTCCTCCGATCGTGTAGGTGGCCAGTCGATAATTAAACAATGGCCTTTTGATGATCAGTTTATTTAATCATTTTGCAAAGGGAAAGATTAACTGATACACATTCGTATTCGCCGTAGTTTGTACTTTGACTAATCTCAAGGGGTGAAAATTAAATAGTCCAATTATTTACACTGAGAGAAGACACCGGTCTAAGCCTAAGCTAGGTAAAATGAAAGGGGCGTCCAGCTGCTCTGTAATGAATTGGGGCTCAGAATCTGTTCCAACAGTCGGAACCCTGAATCGTGTCAAGGACCGAACTCGTGTATAAACAATCCCCACACGAACGCCAGTGCACACGTATACTATACGCTCACAAACACAAACACACACACACACATACTCACATTGACACGCACATTCACAAAACAGAGATTCAAATGAAGTAATATTTCACAAAGAGACGTTTCTCGAAGTCTTGAAGTGGCTTCAAGTTATCCGTATACCACAGAACTGTATTTTAATTATTCTGCCATAGAAAGCCAAAAATTAAAAATCCATGCATACTTGTTTAGTAGCCCCGAGAATGTTTAACCTTAATTTCATTTAAAAAAGTTGTACCATCTAGTAAAACTGAATCACCAAAATAATCACATTGTTTTGAACATTTTACGTTAAGGGGCAGACGCGCTCTGTTTAACAAGGTGTTTCTTGATTGGATGTTGCCATTGTATTGTATCGATTATTTTCTTTGTTGGGTTGAGGATTAGGTTAGGGATTAGGGTTATCGTTAGCCAGAGTTAGGAAATTTCTTGTTTTAACAGTGCGTATCGTCCCACGTTAAGACTAATTGGAAAAAAACTTTTGCTAATAGAGAGCGCTATGTTAAAATAACAACTGACAAATAAATAACCTACTTCACAACTTTACAATGGTTATTAGTTCATTGAATGACGTTTTACGGAACAGTTTCTAACAAATTGGTTTACACAGGGCTGGTCATGGCCCCCTTTTCAGTTGCTACACACTGGCTTGTCCTTCCTACTCCATTTTAATCCCGAGCATCAAGCACAATGACAGAAAGTAACATTGTTGCTGTATTTTTGGTGAACAGGCAAAACGGTCGAAAGCGCCTACTGAAAAAGTCCAAACTAGTCAAATATAGCGCTTATTAATTCTTACCTGAATCCTAACCATAACAAAGAGTATAACCGATACATTACAATGGCAACAGCCCAGTAGGAGTGCAAGAACATTCTTCTCGACTTGAAATAATGAAATAGACTGTCCTGTGTCTCGATTGGCTATTGGTAGTTATCTGACAACATTTTTCCCTCAAATATGAAATTTACCGGAAGTAACTGGTTGGTTTACCCTGAATATATGCAATGTTAAGTCATAATATGATGAAAGATACTTTGAATAGAAATGAGAAGAAAATTGTGATGTTTAGCTGTTGCTTCAAAATATGTTTGAGTGACTGTTCTTGACCTTTAATCAGTGTGCATCGGCTGGGAAAAGTAGAATGTCATTGTTATGATGGGAAACATTGTTAAGATCCCGAGACAGACAAGCACGTAAGATGTTTCAAAATAAAAGGCATATGTTCAAATATTGTGACTTTGACAATGACATGATTTTTATGTGGACTCAATATGAAAATGATGCTGACACGATTATGAAATATGTTGTAAAAAGAGGGTTTGATTAACATATTCCAAAATGTTTTTGCTTTACATGTAATGTCATACTGATTCAGGAATGACCCCTTTCCAATCACGTGACATTACTTTCGTTTTAAAATGCAGAATAAACACAGTCAGGGGCCTGTTACTCCCTTCGGGGAGGGGGACGTAACTCACAGCTCACTGGTCGAAGTATGTGTCACTGCAATAACTTTGTTAACCTTTAGTACGGTATAGAGTTCTTCACTGACGTCACAAGCTTTGCCCATTTGTTGACTGCCAGGCAAAACTGAAGCATTGTATGTAAAGCTCTCTGGGAAGCACCTGACGATCCACGTGACAATTGCTGATTTTTTTTTACCCACAGTGGAGGTTGCTAACTAAAATATGAAGTCACGTGGAAACACTCTTTATAATATTTTTATGCAGATACTTAAAACCCTTGTGAGAAAAGGAGTAGATTTGTAACGTTTAACAGGCTTTAGGGAGTAAACTTTGGACAACCCTTTTCTTCTTTTAAATGAGGTTGTGACGGGGTGCCATATTCTTCGGAGAAATTTTTACTTGAAATTCAACAACTTCATAAGATGATGACATACTGGTTTAAACAGTTTGGCCCTATAGTGGTAAAATATTCTCACCAGGATTGTGCAGGTTTGACTTCGAGGAATTGACCGAGGAATTAAAACTTGTGCCGCTTCCCGTGATGATCCACAAGCATCAAGAATGAAAACATCAGAAGGTTAAACACTAAAGCTAGCCGCACACTTACACGACTTTGCACACCGCATCTCAACTCGATCGTCGCATCTCCAGCAGTTGTGTGCATGTGCATGAGTTTACGACTGCGATTGGCAGTTGCAAGACCAGTTTTAGGTCCACCGACTCCAGTCGGGAAGAACCAACATGTTGGTTCTTCCCGACTGAAGTCGGTGAGACCTAAAACTGGTCTTAACATTGCCAGTCACAGTTGTAGCTACGATCGAGTTGAGTTGCGGTATGCGAAGTAGTGTAGTGTGTGGCTGGCTTAAGGTGTAAACTTCCATGCAACAAAGCAAATCAAAACATACAAAATAAAATTTTCCATTTGGGCATTAAGTATATAAAGTCAATTTTGACGCACCCTCTATGTCAAAACGGGTGAAAGTCACAGATTAATTTACCCAGAATGGCTATTGCTCAATTAAAATTTCTCACTTTGTCGGAAATTTCACTCTTTGGGAGAAATTTTTCACTCGAGAATTTAAGAGAGTGCATCAGGTCATAATGTGTTTGTGTTACATAGCTTATACCAAAATTACTGGAGGAATAACCTCCCAGAATAACGACCAGTTCGGAAAAGAGAGTCGTACGCGGAATCTTATCTTAATCCATCTTCTGTAATAATCTTAACAATGTAACTAAATATAACCTTTTGATGATCATTTTCTTCCCTAAAAACAAACTCTGCATTGATTCCCCTATCCGCCATACAGATTTACCTCTGTATGTATGTAATTATCGTTTAGCTACTAAGCAATCGTCAGCCTGCCAAAGAGTCAATAAATAAATTTGTAGCTTTTATCAGCTTGACAGAAATTGTTCAAACACAAATTTGCCCAAATTTTCTTGTATTATAAACACTTTGGTCATTGTTTGTGAGCTGGTCTCTAACACACTGATAACTTATAGCTGTAAAGCTGACTTTATAACTGAATCAAAACTCACCGATTTGCCGGCGGATTATGCAGGCTTTAGTAGAACAGTGTTAGGTCTTCAATATTCCGAAAACTGAATGAGCTCAGTTTAATATTTCAATGCAGCTCAAATCGGTCTGCATGATAAAAAACGTCCGAACTTGGTGTTGCGAACTTTGATTGCTAAAATAGTCAGTATGATTTATCTGTTTACCGATTTTTTGTAAACAAATTTATCCATAAAAAAGGATAAAGGCATGGAGGCATATCTAAATTTTCGTGGGCGGTCACAAGGTAAACTATGATTGTTAATTGTTGACCTTTGAATATTTATTTTGTAGAAAGATCTGTGCAATTGCCCTCTAAGCCTTCCTTAGCTAGGTTCTGGCTATTATAGTACCGATGGTCAAAGCAAATTGGTCGTGTTTGAAACTAAGAAACAGTGTCTGCGATGGTAGTTAGGGGTAGACCTACCACAACATCCCTCTGGGCATTTATAGTTAATCATTACGGTTTCCCTAAGAAAGGCAATCTCGATGAAACACAAAATTCTGGTTTGGCTACAAAATATAACTTATATGGAACAATGCACACAATGCACAGATATATGGTACGGAACCCCCCCCCCCCCCCAGATTAAGGGCCCCACATTTCGGTCCCCAGAGGCATAAAGGAAAAAACGTCTTTCCGTCGACGATTAACAAATTTCCATATACATGTACTATAAACGGATGCCTGTTCTTTATTCGATGGTGTCTGCGTGTCATGTTACACACGTGACACAAACTACTCATTAATTGTGGCAAGCCGTCATTTCATCTGACAATGTTTCCATCCTCTTGGCCAATATTTTTGTTTCTTTACATGTATGGTAACTGCTCAGTAGGTTTTTTTTTTCATAAAAACCATTTTTAATGGACGATCCGTAAAGTTTTCAGAATAATGTCGACTTCTACGTATAAGTAAAACAAATGAATTACAAATCAATTGTACGCCGGAATAATTGAGTACATAAAGTTAACCTATAACTCACATTAACTGTGCAGCTATGTAACTATACTATCCGGAATACTCAAAATGTTTTTCCCATAGTCTTAGCCCTAGCTAAGAGGGCAGGAGCGAGTCCAGCCCGTCAGAATTCCCCCCCCCCCCATCTCGTCCCCAGAGGTTAAAGATATCTCCTCTTCCGTTCACGCAATGTCTTGTCTGGCTACGAGCTTGACAAGAATATTGTAAACCCTAATTAAAATTTCAGCTCCGGAGAAAAGCTTTATGAAAAGTTTGAAGGTCTTAAACCCAGAAAAAGATGCCTATTATTTTTAAGTATCTTTCATATGGTCGTGTTCACATGATACTGACACAATCTGGACAATGATAAAGCTGGTTATCAAGTAATCACAGTCCAAATCAGAAGCTTTCAAAGGTCAAAACCTCTCAACGAAAACAGTTCCAGTTTTCCTAGCCTACTCACTTGGGCGAAGTTGGGCCCCTTATATGGGAATGTTTACCTCTAAACAGGGAGCTGCTATTAGATCAAGCACAACAGGATTTTTCGCGGAATCGGTCTGTGAGCTCGTACGCGAAAACGGTATTACGTAATCTAATTGAAAGAGTTTGTAGCTTTTTTCCAATTTGATGTCAAAATGACGAGAGTTTTCTTTGTCCAATCAAACTGAATCTTAAAAAAGTTTTAGGGACTGATATGTAATTTCTTATATCACTTGAAATTATTTGACCAATGACACTAGGCAAGAAATATGGCAAGTTTTGTTTGCTACTATCGACCGAAAACACCCTAAACTTGTTTCCAGTACTTCTTTTTAACTAGAAATTGAAGAGCCTTTTTCTCAAGACATGGAAATTAGACTTAGCACAGTTTAAAGGGAACTGGTTAAATAAATCAAAAGTAAGTGAAATGTGTTAATTTATTACTTATTTGGGCAGGAGGGGCTCAGTTTGTCGGAAAATGTACCATATTTTCTTAGTGATTCACACAGTTAAGCGTGTACACTGAAAACAAAAATGCACTGAACATTCCGATAGTCACAAATGCCTAAAACTCATCCAGACATCCTGTCAGTTTATTGCTTCAAGTGAGTATACAAGACCTCAACGTGTAATCAAAACCTAGTGCAGATGCGTGCTGTGTAATATATGTGAGCTACATTACTCTAAATATTTTTTTACTTGATATCAATCAAAGTGATGTGCCAATAAAAAGGTTCCGTGGACTACTAAAAACTTTGAGCAAACTCTAGAATCAACGCTTGAGCGTCCTTGCGACCTCCTGAGATCTCCACATGTCTCTTGTAAGGGAGTGTTTTTTCACAGCAGGTCGCAAGAGATCATCGCTCGCAAACGGTGATCACAAGTAGTCGCATGCAGTATAAGGTTTTAAAAATGAGGGGACTTTTTTCAAGCTCTTGCGACCAGTTTTTAGCAAGCGATCTACCACTAGGTAGACCGAGTGCTTGTTTTAGTTTATGGAACAACCGACTCTGACCCGGAAGGTCCCAGGTTCGATTCCCAGGCCATACCAAAGATTTTAAAATGGGACCTCTCTCCCAATGCTCTATGGTCCGCATACGCAATGAAGTAGGCAGAGCAACCCAGTGTCTCACAAAAGGGCCGTAGGCACAGTAGGATTAAACCATAACTTGTAGAAGTTGAAACGTAAAGCCCTTTCTAACCTAACCTAATTCAATAACTACGATAGTATCTTGACCTTTCAGGGCGGGTTGCATAGTTAGATAGTGGGCAACCGATTCTATGTCACTGAAATGTAAACATAAATTTCGGCTAAAACATTCATCGTAAGTCATTTTTTCCAACTCTCTCTGAAACATCTCGCCCTCCTCTGAAAAAACTGCTTTTGAAAGGAAATATTTAGTCATCAAAGTATTGCTTCAGGACCAAACATCAGCGTACATATCTTACATTAATACATGTTCAATGTCCATCAATAACTGAATACTGTTTCTCCATATACGGGGCTCATAAATTACCATCTAGATTGAGACATCTCAAAGTCACCAAGTGAAGCAACGGTTGGTGAAAACATATGACTTAACCAGAAACAGAAAGGCAGTGGGCTATTGGCATGCAGTCTGATGGTTTGTCCCAGATAACATTTTTAAGGATGAAACTTAGGCAAAAGACTTTCAATGGGTTCTGTTCAGTGTTTTAAATGTTGCCATATTGCACTCTAAAAACACTATGATCAAACTCCAAGGGAATTGATCACCATTTTGGGTCAAATTTTCACCCAACCATTTGGTTAAACCGAAGTCTTCTTTGGCCGGGTCCTTATTTTGGTTGCTTCCCTCCTGAGTAAATGTTGGGTCGAATTGACCTAATTATTTTCACAATGTGCGAGAATATGCTTTTCTCTAAATAACAATCACAATGAATTGTGGGATAGAGCAGTTTTTTGCAGTAGCCTAAACTTCATTGACAAAATTAAGTCCAACAGAACTCTATTCGATAATTTTTGGTAAATTTTACTTAAAAACAGGTCTTTGGACATCCTGTCAAATTTGTTTAATGACGGGATTAAAGAAATAAATCCCGTGTTTGAAAGAAATATTATTGATTAAGTCCATAATGCCATTCTGATTTGCTTCAAGTTCAGTTTTTGATCTAAGTGCCGACATCTCGAGAATCACAAACAGGAACTGAGAACAAATTTTACAGGCAAGCTTAAAATTAAAAATTCTAGTATCATATTAAACAGTTGAAACTTGGAAGTTTAGAAAGGAAATTTATGTAGGGAGTCAACAAGACCACTCACGTTAAACTGGTGATAGGGGAATGGGGGAATGCAACCAGTGGTATCTAAAGCGATGAAGCTTAGCAACCGCGGAAGGTTTGGGGCTCGATGAGGCCAAAGAATATTTTTCATGGAAGTACAATCTGCAGTTTTTAAAGCCTTTTTTTCAATTGAGAGAAACCAATTTGGTCTAAATTGTTTAGTTGGTTAACCACGCGTCGCAAATCAAAAGCCATTTATGCTTCTCCCACATTCGCTTAGTACAGTAAAAAGAATGTCCCACAAATCCTAACTTATAACATTAAAAGACACCAAGCAAATAAATTTCAGAAGACATCCCTGGACATTAGCATTAAGAAGAGAGCACATCCTAATGGGAAGAGGTTTGGCAAATTCTTAAAAGCGGAAGTCTTGCTATTGAAAATATTAAAACAATCGAGGGACTTTTCTACCACCTACGAAAAAAGTCTCGTTTCCTGGTTATAGCTCATAGTTATTGTACTTGAAAAAACTTGAAAACGGCGCATATTTTGGGGGAAATAATTCATTTTAGAGTTGTATTAGTCCAAAGATCTTTTTTTAAATATTTAAGGTTTACAGTTTAAGACAATGAGACCGACATACGTACTTTAAGTATACACCAATTTATTTGTAGTGAAACTTTGCGAACACAAGTTACTGTCATTCGAGAAAAAAAATAATTATTTGTAACCGTACTATAAAGTAAGTAAAAAATTAATTATTTGTACCCGTACTATAAAGTATAATTTGGTTTGAAACATTTAGTCAGTAAATTGTTTCAAATGTTAATATGGTTGGAGTACTTTACAAATTCCATACATTGCTGACTGATGAGTAAAAAATTCATAATTGACTCCTAAATGGCAAAAACAAAGTGTTACTTATATAATCAACGCATACTTCCCAGAACGGGTAAGAACTTATATCTTTTGGAGGAAATACGGAAATGATGAGCGATTCCAAAGTCGTTGTTCATCACATGCCCTATGATAAATGTAACCTCACTCGCAAAACCTAGCCTTGGAAGTAGAATTCAAATCCCCCAACACATGTAACCACCTTCCACCAAACTTTGACTCAACATTTCAGTAATACAAAAGACATTTCCTAGCTATGATTTAAAGGAACCCTGCCCGGGGTTTCTGATTTTTCTAGCCTCCCCCATGATATGGTCATTAAATTAAATAACCTACAAATTTAATTTCTGATAAGGAAATCATCTTTTTGAACGCATCGAATTCAAAAAGGTGTGGAGTGGTTCAAAATACACAGCATGCATGTACGTACAGAAAGTATTTTGATCACTTGTTAGTGCTTTATATGCCCATTAGGATATGCCTTTATCATTTAAAGGACCAATCCTCTCGCCCCAGACTACACTTCTTGTAGGGGTTACCAAAACTCTCCATTGGCGCAGCTTTTTGACTGACTGTTAATTCAAACAAAGCAGATTACCAAAGCTTATATTACACAGCATGAACTGTACTGAGAGTGTTTTTTTTATACACAGAGAACTTTTCTATACTCACCAAGAAGCAATAAAATGAGATTGTAACTGGATTATGGTGAATTTCAGAAAAATGTGGGGCTTAAGTAAGAAGATGAGGAGAATTGGTGCTATTTGGGGTGAGAGAACTGGGCCTTTAACTAAGACTGCTTGCCCGCCCAAGGTGTTTCATACAAGCTTTAAGAAGGGCCAGAAGTACTATGCTGATACGGTTGGTAGTGTCTGGGTGAGAAGATCTCGGAATTAACTTTAAAATGTGATATCCTAGCCCATGATTGTCATGTATACTATGTAAAGATGAGACTTATACATCTTTGGACAACTGGAGATCATTTTGCCCTCCGAGCTTTTTAGTGTATACTATAAATGTTTCTTGACATAGTTATATGATACATGACTGATAAGACAGGCATGATGTTATTCTCTGTTTAAGCTTCATTCCAAGGACACTTACCTAGTTTTTATGTTTTTACGAACGACAGGGTTTGTTGTCAAGTAGTGTTGGACCTCCTTTTTGCTTGATGTATGTCCACATGAAACACCAAACTAAAAATTAATAGGTTGAGATGACGTCACTTGTGTTCGCTGATAGAAGATATACAAAAGCTTTATACAGTTGTTTTGCATTTTCAATCAGCAAATATCAAAATGGTAAAAAGGGATGAGCGACTTAATCTATCGTTTGAGTAAAAAGTAGTCAACTGTCACCCCAAACTACAAGTTTTCGGGTAGTCTACAAAATTCTCAATTGGCACAGCTGTTTGATTGACAGCAAATTAAAAAATGCAGAGGTCTGTGGCTCATATCACACAACAGGTACTAAGAATGCTCTGATTACACATTTGGCCTTGTATTCCGTGACCCCGAAGCAATAAATTGAGATTATGTCTGGATGAGTATGAAGATTAGACAGTTGTTTGGTGGTGGTGGTGGGGGGGGGGGGAGTTTTAAGTAAGTTGCTTAGGAAAATTAAAACTCTCTGGGGGGGGGGGGGTCAGGATTAAGCCTTTAACCATCCGTTTATTACATGTCCACATGATAATGTTAAATCAAATCGAAAAACTCGTAATTTATATGCTTATTCCAAAGAATGCACAAATGCACGGGAGTCCTATACAAAGAAAGCCAAACACGTATAGGCTATAAGAAAACCGGTGATAGAAGCACGGCACTCTGTTCATGTTCTTTTTTATTGAGGGGGCAACTCAAAATTCCTGTTCAAAGTCATTGATTTGCCCTTCATTTGTACATTAATATAGATTTCAACAAAAACGAGAGAAATTGACCTTACGCTCGTTGCACTTAAAGTCTTCTTAATTTCTGTTTGCTTTATTTCACACTAGTCTTTGAAGGACAACGAAAGAAAGTTTCAGCTCGGGTGGCTTGTTAACTTCCAGTAATGAAATCAGAGGGTCGACACCTTCGTATTATTTAAAAACAATACCAGCGATACGCAAAATGTCACTAGTGCCCAAATAGCCTACTTGTTGCACTTTTTTGGATTAGTTTTAGAAACATGTTCAACAGAGTTGGAAAATGGTTATCGATAAAAGTCCATAAATCTTGTTCAAAATCTGTTAGCCAAAAGTTATCTCAGCCAAATTTGGAAAAGAAACTTAAATCCAGGCATTCTCGTGATATTACAGTCCCAACACATTTCATGTAAATATTAAAGGGAAGAATCATTCACAATAACTTGAAAAAGCGTAGTGGACTAGAATTACGTCAGAACAGTTTCCTCCCTAAAGTGTGAAATTTAATAGGAGGAGGCAAACTGCTTGATTTATCTAGACTGTGCAATATTCAACTTCCTAAAATATTTTCAAAGATACTTTACATGGATATAAAGATAAATTTGTGAGCTTTAGCTATTGTTTGAAATAAATTGTGTTAACTGCCTTTAAGGTGTATTGTCATTGAAGTAGATGCAAACACGATTGACGTCATCTCCTCAACCAGATGATCAAGGCTTTCCTGATTGTAGACTCTTTTTTCCTCTTAACTACAAAATAGAGTTACAGTGACGTAGCTACTGCGGGAGGGGGGGGGGGCGATAAATCCTGGCTCTTAAAAATGAAAAATTCGGAATTTGCCACCTGTCAATTACGATGTGTATCATTTTTCCCAACTCTCCTTTCATGGCATACCGAATTTCCCCAATAAAAGCTCATGTTTGAAATTACTTGTTTAACAAATACAAAATTTTCCGCGCGCTTCGCGCGCGGCAAGTTTCAATTTCTACCGCAGTAGTATTCGCTCATAAATCAGTCTGGTAAACTTTTAAGAGCTCTGGAAATGGCAAATTAGAAATTCAGATTGGCAAGTGACACAGAGTACTAAAGTGCTGTTTGCATAATTTTTCTTCATAAAATTCCAAATTTCTCCAATGTAAGATCTTGACTCTTCAAATGAAGGGGGAGAACCTCAATTCCTAGGCTTTTAATAACATTATGTTACAACAAAGATCTTTGGTCGCCATTCAATCTCAGATTGACCACTAGGAAAAGCAGATTCTTCAGAAATCCCCCAACTTTTCAAATTTCACCTGCAGGAAACCCAAAATTTAAAGTTTTTGCAATACAAGCCTCATATTTTCAAGATTTATTTTAAAAGGGGCAAAAATTTTGGCGCGCTTCGCCCTCGGCTACCTCTGTCTTTAGCACAGTTTTGTTCGCACTTGAAAAGAAAATCGGAAAATTTGGGAACTTTCCCTCCTGGAAAAATGTCTAGCTACCTCACTGTAAAGGTGTAAGCCAAACCAGGGAGGCCACTTCCCTGGCCAAACTAAATCCTGCTTTAGGATGAACGTTGTTTCGATCACCATCCTAGGTGGGAGTGTTCTAAAGTTTTGATATCGGAGGTTTTTTAATAGGCACATTGCCATTTTTATACGGGGAGGGGTCCTTAGCTGGGAATAATGAAAGAGAAATGAGGTCAAGTTGTAAAGTTCAAAGAAGGGCAAAAGAAAATAAAGCGTTGAGGCTTATTAACGTGACTTGGTAATATACCGTGCCAAGGCGTGCTTGCTCAAAAGCTCAAAGTGAGTTAGGTACGTCATTCAGTTTCAGTTTATTCTAATTTCATCTTCTAAAGTGGTATGCGAGCTAATAACCATCAACATATGCCAGTTCGGTAATTCGTTTCGGTGGCTATGCACATGCCCGCATCCTCCAAATCGTCGGGATAAACAAACCAACCCCACAGCTACAACAAGTATTTTAAAATTTGAGTTTACATGAAAACTTGGTGACAACATTCTTTCTCAATCCATACATAACATAAGGAGGGCTCTCAAGTGTGGTTAAGTGCGGTGGATTGTGTCAAAGTTGCCTTTTTGGTGTAAAAATCTGCATTTTAATCTGCCGCAAAGTAGCACTGAGACCCATATTTTCGTTCGAATTGGTTATACAATTAGTGTTGTATGCATGTGTACTGACGGAACGTGAGTACACAATGGCAGTACATAGGCTAAGTCAATTTCGGCTACTCTGTTCGGTGGTGGGTTAGCCGTATAGTCTCAACTTGGTTCAAGGCTCCCAAGTTTCTTTTACTTCTTCTCTGATTTTTTTTTTTTTTTTTGGGGGGGGGGTCCCCTCGCTAAGAATTTTAGGGGGGACGTCCCCTCGCTAAGAATTTTATGGGGGACGTGTCCCCTCGTCCCCCACCCCCCCCCCCCGCTTCCGCCGCCAGTGCTATTCGAAAACTTGACAAACTGATAGGTTTAACTGAATATATTTCAATCTATTGGGCTAATTTAATATTAATAATTTCTTAATTTAGTTTAAATCTTCCCCGATGACAGAGAGTGGAAGCCAAAAAGCCAAATCATGGCCGAATCGAGGACTTTGGATAGAGGTGGGCTTCCTGCAGTGATCGCGGTCATGGGAGAGAAAGGTCATTACAAAAATTCATTGCTCTGCAAAATAAGGGTTGTACGATATCGCCACCTGGCTCATCAGTACCGGGCTCTTTTGAAAGTCCTGCCTGAATCTGGCCGTGCAAAATGTTATGTAGTTACTCTAGGAAGCAGAGTTCTTTTCCCGTGTCCTATGATAGCATCATTTGTCGTATGCATGTAGACTCCGTATTGACCGAACTTGGAAAGGAAAAGTTTAGCCATTTTAACAACCTCATTCCCTCAGAATGACCTAAGTTTGACCTTAAACTGCATTCAGCCAACAGCTCCTTCCATTTAAGGTATAATTAGAAAGTCTTACTTGTGGTCATAAAGATCCAACGAGTTAATTTTCTCTTGCTGTATTGTAATCACGTTCATGGGTTTATTGGGGCAACTTGAGTGGCCACTACAATACATGCATAAGTATCTTGATTGGTTTTTCCGACAATAACTGAAATGTTGGATGAAGTGACGCCTATTTAAAACGAAAGGAAGGTATGAATGCACTTCCATCAGTTGGCAGTCGTTTCATGCACAAAGTTATGTGGACCTATAGGAAGGACATGAGGCATAAATGTCGTATACTTTATCGGAAATAGGCTCTTTCTTAATTGACGAGTCGTGAAACACTTTATTGTAAATGGTCCAGCCGAGTTGCAAGGTCCATCTATTAAGTAAGGTGCAACTTACCTTCGGAATAAGGAGTTTGTCAATTACCAATTACAAATCACCACTGTATTAGCAGAACAATAATTGCAATTAGAGGTATTACGTTAAGCTTTGTGGGAAACACAACAATTAAATATTATCCAGCCTGGCGTCACTAGAGAAAATGTTCTCAGCACAAGTTCAAATACGGTTCAGTCCTTCCCTTAAGCTGTTAAGTCGCCTCTTGAGGCAAGTACCGTTGGCATAAATCCCACCCGCAATGGGGTTTAGAGGTGGAGGAAGAAATCAAATTTAGACCAAATTAACAGTAACCAGACACATTTCAGGTTTACCTCGTGATCGTTTACAAAAAATAAAAAGGAATCACATTTTTCATTCTGCTTCTGATCGCTTGCCTCTTGGTCACCCCTTAGCACAACATACGTTGACCTAAGCTTTTAAGTGGTTCATTGTTTAACAGTGACCGAAAAAGGCCTACACTTAAAGACGAGCAAAGAAACTACACAACCTCTAGTCTTTAATACGAGGCCAAAAAAGACCGAAAGCCAAAATGGCGAATAATCAACAAATTCAGCATTGATGAGGGAAAACTGTTAACTACATTAGTCACTTGAGCAGTCTAAAGGCTTGCAGAATGAATTTTTTCGAAGACGTTGGTGTCCCTCAGTTTTCAATTAGCTTAGCTACTTTCTATGAGTTCAAGTTGATAGTCGCCATATTGCATTCTAGTTGAAGAAAAGTCGATAAAATAGAACCACGGAACCAGAGAGGTGAGGAAAGTGAGATTACACAGCAGTAAAACATGAAACATACACCCGGGCAGGCTCATGCGCACACCATTTACCCTTCCTTATTAGACTCGCATTAAAATAATAAAAGTTCATTAAGAAATTCGTAATTGATGTGAAAAAGCAATACGGTACTAATAATAGATGGCGCTCGTCACATAGGACTGATCTCAAGTTGTCGGATCACACAAAAGTTTACCAGTTTACACCAAGCATTTCCAAATCTTATATTGTCTGAGCGTGCCTTAGTATACATCTCGTGCAAAAGTGTCTCATCCAAAATTATACCTTGATTAAGTTTATCGCCCATTAAACTAACAGACAGAAAGACTGTCCAACCGTTTTCAAAAATTTAACCCGAAATTTTGTCCCGCAGGATTTAGATTTGCAATTCAATCAGGATGGGCTATTGCGTTGATTACTTCAAGTATGCAATTAATGTAAACTTCAGGTCACCGTTTGGGCAGTTTCAAGCAAGTTTCAAGCAGTTTCTTGCGTTTTCAAAATTAGGTGGGCTAGCAATCACACCGGGAGGTATGACAAAACACCCGCTTGGTCAAACTACCTCTCTTTGCTAATTTGTCAAGACTGCCCTCTATTGGCTAACTTTGGGGTTATGTTAGATTAGATGGAGTTATGATTCCTTCCATATAATGCGGGATTATTTGATACTGAAAAATTAACTAGTTTACAAAGAGAGTAAAAACTTCTTCTATTTTAGTAAGATTTTGATGCCTGGTGAATACACTTCAAACTGATCCTGTAAATGTCTTCTAAATTTTACATGGGAGGTATGATTTACTATGCTTTCCCTACTTTCATGTTCAATGAACAAACACGAAAAACTAAGTGTATAGTAAATTGAGTAGCTGGGTTAGTGCATCCGATTTGCAGTTGAGAGGTCTGGAATTCGAGTCCTAGCATGCCAAACCGAAGGTTTTAAAAATGGTAATTGTGCTTTATGCTCAGCATAAGCAATCGAGAAGGGAAAACAAACCAAAACTGGAAAAGGGCCTTGGATGGTCCTTCTTAAACTGAGCTCTTAAACTCACTCCAACTAACTATCCAATGAACGGACAAAATAAAAAAGAAGTCCCCTTCTTCCCCAACACGAAATCTTTTGGGGTACGGCTGTCACAAGAGTTAACACATTATACCATTAAAAATGAAATAGTCCTTTTCGGATTCAGGCCCGTGGCTAATCAAGGTACCGAAAGGCGGGGGGCAAACCTTTCCAGGAGGAAAAATTTGCACAAATATATTAACTTAATGGAAAACTTCAAAGTGTCGGGATGGGGACGGGCTTTTCCCCCTGGCCCTCCCCCTTGTCTACGGACTTTGGCTTTCCCATTTCTGTTTGATAACACTTCACAGTGACGTAGTAGATGAGGAACTGTCTTAGTTTCTCGTGCAACCAGTACCATTTGTTTTTTATTCAATTCCCTCAAAATGCAAATTACGGGTCAGTTCATTTCTCGCTATAAGATTACAAATGCATCTTCAGATGCTTGTTGTCCAGACGATGTAGCCTTTTACGCGCCGGACTAATTTTTCCCTTGGGGGATCGGTTAAATAGTCCGAGCCGGTTTTCCTTTTTGCATATAAAACACCTATTTATTCAAAAAAATTATGAAAAGAACAATCCTGCTTAGACTCGGGTCACAAAAGAGTACATACCTTCCCCTCAGCAATACAGGAAAGCTACAGAGACCTGCATCAACAATTTTCAAATTGAACCTTGTCATGCATGTCGTCTGTACAGTACGGTAAGCCTCGAAGTTCTCACGAAAGCTTCTATGAGGTGTGCATTTGTGAAAGGCCGGATGAAATGGAGATCGAAGTGTTTTAGGAGGTAGAAGGAGGTCTTAAATTATTAATTTTCCACAAATTTTGACAAACGTATACTTTGTATATAAGAAATCCGTAGACAAATTTTCTGCTCGAAAGGATCTGGCATTTTAGTGCCTATATAGTAAACTACGGTATGGAATGAAAATTATGGTTCTTGGTTAGAGCCTCGTTTAGCTGTTTTTTTTTTTCAAGAGGCCTAGAAATTGCACTCAGTTGAAAGGTCACAGTGTAATTGAAATTTCTTTCACATATGGTGTAATTTTAAGCTATATGTTAAACATTGGAAAACTGCAATAAACCTATAGTACGTAGAAAATTTCCTTCACTTGTAAAATAAGATATAGATTGTGTAACCATCATTAAACGTAAGTTAGGGGTTGGCATAGACAGATGGTGGAAATTGTGATGGTGAAAATTTTTTTATGTCGTTCGTCTGGTATTACAGATAGCTCTGAGATATAATCTGGTAAATATTAATGTCCAAAATGATTTATCAACATTAATTTAATGATTTTTTTTATACAAAGCTGAATTAACCACGCACTCACGTTAAAATGTGAAAAGTTTGAGATAACTGGAAGAGAAACTATATTCATCCCCGGACCGATCCTTGAAATATTTTACGGTTGCCAGAACTAAAATTCCCTTTTACGATCTCCTTCCAAAGAAGGTTCTGTAGTTTCTTCTTCTTGACAGGAACGAAATCAACGGGGAGGGGGTACTGTCCTGACCCAAGACCTTTCATAGATTCGGGGGTTAGTGTTAACTAAATTACATCCAGCTGGAGTCAAATTTGACCTGACCGGGAGCCTCAATGCAATTTCTTTCTTCCATGTCTCAAGATTTCGCCACTAATTCATTTTCAATTAATCATGTGGCAACTAGGCGAACTTGTAACTGGGGTCGCTCCTTCAGTTTAGAGACCAACTCCTTAGGTTAACACCACATTCTACGAAGATCGAGGTACTTAAAAATTTTGAACGTAAAACGGTCTGTTGAAAGTCCCTGATTTGTTAGAGTCCCCCCGTAGCCTTTAATACCCATGGTAGGACATACTTTTGAAACCTGAATTAAATCTTCGGAAAAGAAAACTACCCCTCTTTGCAAAGGATCTTTTGAAAAATGATTTGATGATCAAGAGTTATGATCTTGCATTAATTTGGTAAGTGTAATTTTTTAATTCGCCACAAATTAACTGAGTAAAAATGAAACGTGAGGAGCCAGACTTGTAGAGCAAGTACGAGTAAGATTTATTTTAGTTTTGTGCATTAGCATGTCCTTCACGGAAACGCCTATCTTACAAAGATTAAAAATATAACCTTCTGCCATTGTGCTTGGTGCTCAGCATAAACAACGGAGTAGGGAAAACAAGCCAGTGAGCCACAAATGGAAAAAGACCGTCCCAGCCAACATGCCCAGCTGGGCCCCAACTGGGTTTCAGCTGGGCTACTTGCTGGGCCCCAGCTGGGGCCCATCTGTGTTTGTCAGGTGTTCCCACGTGGGGCCCAACTGGGCTAGCCTTTCCCAGCTAAAACCCAGCTGAAGCCCAGCTGTGCCCCGCTTCAATAACTGAAGCCTAACTGGGCTTTAGCTGGGAAAAGCTAGCCCAGTTGGGCCCCACGTGGGAACACCTGACAAACACAGATGGGCCCCAGCTGGGGCCCAGCAAGTAGCCCAGCTGAAACCCAGTTGGGGCCCAGCTGAGCATGTTGGCTGGGGTGGCCTGCTCGACTTGAACCAATTGGTTGGAAACTTGGCAGTAAAACTCTAACTTACTAACTAACTACACAGATTAAACGAGTTCTAATAGCCTACGTAGCTTTAAAATCATGAGTAAATATAGTTAGGTGAGGTTAGACAGAGTTTAACAGCGCAGTTTCATGAGTAAAAAATAAATCCATTCTCATGACAGCATGAGTACAAGTAAGGAAAACTATATCTTCCTGCAAAAATAAGTCGCATACTCACTTAACCAATCCTCATAGGCCAAAAGTTCATAGGTCAACAGTTCAAAAGAAAAAAAAAAACATTTCTTCATCAATTGGTTTTGGATTTTGCCCAAAATGTTCTGCCTTCAGTGAATTTATCTAGTTCAAATTGTTTCAGACACAAAATCAACCAAGGCAATATTTGTGGCATTCCCCGTGGTAAAATTGTACATGCTCACTGCAGCATAAATGTCAGTACTGCGAAGAGGCTAAGACAAATCATCAGATTACGAATATTTTTCCTAAAACGCCCTCTCTCACGAGGAACAAGAGGTTTACGGCTCCGCGCAACTCTGAATAGTAACCTCGGGATTTCATAATTGCGGCCTTGAACAAACGCAAAGCGAAGAATCTTCGAGTTCGTGTTTATTGATTGGCTGTTAACATTATCTGGGCTCTACGTCCCCAATGACAAAAATGCCAAAACCTTGTCAAAATATTTTATAACTGAAGTTATATGAGAGTGCAATATTCTGGCCTATTTGCGTTCCGTGAATCGGGATGTATGCGCAACACGGCTATATATGTCTTTATGAAATAGAATGACATGCAAGTGAGTTGACCTGAGGCTAAAGAGAGCAATCTCTTCAGTTTTTTGCCATCAAGCATGTAAATTGCTTCTAAATCTAATAAAAGGAACGAAAAGTCCAATACTTGATAAACGCAATTAATATCTTCAGGTTTTAGCTGGTCTCGAAGTGCAATTCGGACTCGTGAAAATGCCAATCGGGTTTTTGCACTTAGAATGGTAACTGTTGGTGTAAATGGATTAAAATTTTGACAAATTTTCCATGTCGTATGCGCTGGGACTTAGGTTCTAATGGTACGATAATGGTACAGTGAGGCTACGGTTTAATGCAAAGGAGGGATCAACCCTTGCCCGCAAATGTATATCAAGTTGCTATAGAAACCACAAAAGTAACAATGTAGTACGGAAGTTGGGACGTGCCTTCGCCCTCTTGTCTCAATCCGCACGGTTCGGAAAAGGATTTTGAGAGCCTTTTTGTGATAATAAATGGTACTTCTGACAAAAGAGTGATCCTAGCAAACACTAATTTAAGAGTGATTTTTCACTCCTTTCTCAGAGTAAATTGGAGTGAATTTACACTTCTAAGTTTACACTTTCGTTTTAAGATGTATGGCGCCATTTACATATTACATGCAATTTATGGCGTAGCTCTACCAACGTACATTCATTTTATTTTCATCAATATTTGTGCATGGGGAACATTTGGAGCGCCGTTGTTAATTTAATTTTGCAAAGAAAAAAAAAAGTGGGAAATAAAATTTCACATAATTGTATATAGCGACATTACTTTACTCGGACTTTGATAACTTACACTTCGTTGGAAATATCTTTGAATAGTAGTGAAGTCATAGTTAAAGATATCCTGATGATGAATTTTGATGATGACGTCATAAATATTCATGATTACATCGAAATCCCGCTGAGCTTAAGAGAAAGCGTAGGACTTCTCTGACTCATTAAAACATGACAAGGAAATTTGTTTGTCATCATTACTTAATCTTAATAACAGATATAAGGTGAAAGATTAAACACGCGCATGGTTTTATTTTTATAAAAATTATTGTTCCTGTATGTTTGCATTAGCATATCTTAAATTGTGTAAAAGATAGAAACGGCAAGTTCTATTCCAGTGGGGTGACCCGGAAGCTTTTTACAGGCAAGCGAAGTTTCTTTGTGGCACAATCCTAAACAGCTATCACAAGTTGGAGGGTAGCTCATAAAAATCAGTGCCTAAAATGCCTTACGATAGGTATCGCTCTTTAGGAACAACCTTCCATTATCATTTTGCAAAGCTAGGTTTATTGCATAAACGGGCAACTCTTACGTTTTCGACTAACAACCCTTTAGAGGACGGAAATTACGGAATCAAGCCTATAACTCTAGATTTGTTGGTTAGTAAGTTAGATGATGTTCAACGACTCAGTTGCTTACCAATTTGTTTAAATCGGGCCATTCAGGCCCCCATTTTCTCAGTTGCTGCTCAGTTGAGCTTGTTTTCACTACTCCATTGCTTTTTGCCGAGCACCAAGCACAATGACAGTAGGTTCCATTTTAAATGTCCTTGTAACGATCCGGCCAGCCATTCCGGCTGCAAGTCGAGTGCTCTCACCACTCGGTTGCCCATGAAGACGCTCATGAAGACGCCCATAAAGACCCCAGAGACGCTATATTGGCCCACTATAGGGACTCTACATGACCCCAAAACCCGAGAGTGTATGACCCCTTCCTATTATACAATACAATACAATTACTTACAACGTGACGATTTAAAAGTAAATGTAGATTTTACAATAACACAACTTTCTATGAGATAGATCATTGATGTTTCATGAGACGTCAGTTTCCAACACACTGTTTCAGGGAGCTACAATACCTAGCTTCCTGATTGACCTAAGTCGGGTTGGCCACAAGGCCCTGGCCTTTTTCGCAATTGTAGCTCACTGGCTTGTTTCGCCTTTTACATTGCTTAAGCTTAAGCACCAAACACAACGGCAGTAAGTCCCACTCTTCGGTATGATCCTGCCAGGAGTCAAACCAAAAACCTCCCAGCTGCGAGTCGGATACTCTCAGCGGGGATAGGACTAAATCAACTTAATATATTAAGTTTTAATTTCTTTTCGTGGTATTAACTTTCATTTTCTGCACGTTGCTTAAATTTATCATTCCCATATTTTATTTCTTTCCACCGCTCATAGCACGAAAATCGTCATCATCCAAACTTTGTTAGTTAACTTTACTGCGTTATAGGGATTCGAGGCCCAGCTGAGGCTTATAATAGGACGAATGTAAGTTAAGAGAGCATTATTTAGAGATTTACCACAGTTAAAACGATTTCAACGTAATTTCCCAGTTTTTAGAGCGTCATATTGCGAATTAACACGACAACCCAGTTTTGCCATGGGCTCCAAGAAGGAAATGGTTTTTTTCTCCCAAAATTGACCTAAAACTTGACTCCCAACCACAATTCATTCTTTTAATCTACCACACTTTTCCTATTCAGTTAGCAACGGCAAGAACGGACATATATTACATTAGAAACGTTTCAAGTTAAATGAATAAGGTTGGAATATTTAAAGGGAACATGCAGTAAGCAGTTTGTATTAGTGTACCATGTGCACGGACTTCCAATATACATGGACAGAGCATGCAATGCGTACGTCCTATCCGTAGATTGTCGCCACCGTCTGGAGTGAAAAAAGGGCACCAAGATGGCCGCCGGATTCTGTAATATTTTGCACAAAAGTTAAACTTGAATGGTGTACAATATTATTCCCGCAATACGTGTGATTTTGACTATACCTTACATTATTTCGAAAATATTCCAACTTTCTTACAAAATCTGTTGGTTTACTTAAACGAGTCCAATCTTTAACACAAAACCGTGGTAGACAGCCATCTTGCTACGCCTTTTCCCACGCGTACGGTAGCGACAATGTACCTTGCAGTATGCCCTGTCCATGTATAGGAAGTCCGTTACCATGAGCGACTGTAGAACATCTTGCCACAATACTGGATTGTAAAAATTTACGAGGGGGGGGGGGGCGGTACAGGCGCGGATCCAGACATTCCAAAGAGATTGCTGACTTAAGAGAAAACAGTGAAGTGAGAGAATTGCACTGCTAAGTGCCCGCATGTTTTATTGTTGATCTGGCGAAAAAGAGAGGGATGAGGCCGTAAAAGCCCTTCACCCCTTCCTTGGATCCGTGCCTGGTGTATGGTTTACATCACTGTGAAAAAATTATGTCCTGAGATATAAGTTAAGATACTTTGGAGAAAATAAAGGGACTTTATAAGACTTAGATGGTGCTTCAACATGGCAAGCACAGCCGCCCCAACTTGAAGCAGTTTAGTACTGTACACTATCTTGTTTCATGATTGGCTCTTCCGAGTCATGTGACAGTATTTTCTCTCCTCAAATGTGAAATTTACTAGTAGTAACTGCTTGAATTAAAGTGAATATACAATGCTGAAGCTCTAAAATATTGTACAAAATACCTTAAAGAAAAAAAGAAGAAAATTGTAAGATTTAGCATTTGCTTCAAAAAAAGTTTGGGACGACCCCTCTTGCCTTTTATTAGGTTCAGCTATGAACTATAGAACTTTATGAAAAGGTGATCAAGATTGCCTTACATTTTAAATGGCTTTGTGATCAATATTAGCGTGCTTTGAAGTACGGTGTCTACGAACTTTTTACCATCAAACAATGTTGATTCTAATGTCCGACGTGCATTAGTGCATTTACTCATATAAAAGCAATAAGAAAGCAACAGATGACAGCCACACATGAAAGCCACAGATAAAACGACGAGTTCTGTCACAGGCATAATTGTGAAATTTTGCATTAGTTTGCTTGAACATCCTTCAAGTAAGAACGTAGCCTACATTTCGCAACAAACAAAAGTTGCCAATTCTGTAAAAAACACTGAGTTGTGTTAGCTATACATTTTTACAACGAATGAGACATAATTTGCAACATTAATAATCATTTTATTAAATCTTATTAAAATAATCTAACTAAAAAGGGAAAAATCCCATAAAACCACAAGTCAGCCAATTTTCTTTGTAGTCTATTTATTGGTTGGCGCCAGGCAGGAATATGGGAGAGCCCGGACCAAGTATTCCTTTTACAACTATAAAAGCATGCAGGGATAACATAGTAAAATAAAAGGAATTTTCATGAACGTAATATTTAAAAACAATCTTGAATGGGCTACATCAAAACCGTTCGCGCCTGTTCACTAAATCCGTTCGTCTTTATGAAGCGTACCGTACAACAGCAGGCCAAAACAATGAAATTTACACAATTTTGGTTCTGTATAGAGTCGTGTAGACTTCCAACTCCATATGATCCCCATGCACCATGGTTTTATGCTCCAGTCACCGCCTTCCTATACATGGACAGAGCATTCTGCACGGTACACTGTCGCTACCGTCCGTGTGAGAAAAAAAAAACGCACCAAGTATACTGCAATATTTTGAAAGAGGGTTGAAACACTTTTAAAATATGGCAAAATAAGGTCAAAATTACTTCACTTATTGCTGGTATATGATATTTTTTCCCATTTAAGTTTAAATTTTGTTTCAAATATTACAGAGTAGTCGTCAAATGAGACGATTTATGGCTTCACGGCGGCCATCTTTGTGCGCCATTTTTGTCCGAGTCGATGGCGACCATCTACGGATAGGCCGTTTACGTTACATGTCCATGTATATAAGTCCGTGGCTCCAACACACAAAACAGTAATTTGTTATTTCACTAAGTATGCACTGTGTACAACATCATGTTTATTGTCAGAGGCGGTCGGCTAACTCCTTTCCAATTTCCACAAGAAGTGAACCGCACTTACGGTCTCAAAAACGGACAACAATTTGAGCTAAAAAACACATGTGTTGTTACAACAAACTAGAAAAGGAATTGCTCGAAATGTAGTAAAAAGTTAAAACCACGGTAAAATTATAAAAATGTGAAAATTCCGCAATAATTCATAAATTTCCAGCAGATAATAAAATAATTAACTAAACCCAAATCTCACTGTCGGGTCTTGAGCATCACTAAACGCGAAATAGTGGGAATTTTCATATTCAAAAAAAGTTTTGAGAGTCGGTTGGAAACCATGTTTCACTTGCAGAGGGGAGAGGGTATAGATGTATACAATATGGTACCACTGGGAGGGGGTTGTGACTGGGTTCTCCCTCATAACATTTGAAACTACTAAAATACAAATTAACTGGCATTTTTGAGCGGCGTTTAATTGTAAGGGTGAGGTGAGGTGTCAAATGGGTTTGAAAAAGGTGTTTTCGGTGATCTGGGAGGTATTTTAGGCCAAAACTATTTTAGTGAGCTCATTAAGTCCTAGGGACTTCCCTTTATATACAGTGCCAAGAAATTCCCGAAGAAATAGAAGTGATACATTTTTTGTGATAATTTCCTGATCAATTTGAAGTTTTCCCGTCTTTAATATTTCTTTTGCAGAGAAAGCTTACAATGACAGTTGCTTGGATTCTACTTTCAAGCCTGGAAAAAGTCTTTTCTGACTGCCTGAAGTGGTGGCAATTTTCAACATTTCTGTACACACCGCGCCAACTGATGGTGACCCTCCGCTTAGAGTCTTCCCCCCCCCCCCCCTCCACGACCGTTCCGGAAAATGCTTGTGTACGACCTTGGCATGAAATCGCCTTTCTTAAGGACAACACAGCAAGATAAGTTTGGTGCAGTATTAATCTGATTCCAACAAATTCATATCTAAGGGAAAAACCAGCTTAAACAGAATAGCGCCATCATAGATTGAGAAGATAAAAATGCACACCTATATACTCGAATTTTCTTTTCGTCCTCAAACGACTAAGTATTTTTCGAACAATTTTTTTTCTTTAAAAAGACCAACATTTCAACATGTGATGTTAATATTAAAATGAAACAGGAGTTAACCCTCATAAATGAATAATCCAAAAAAAAAAACCCCTTTAAAATAATAGTTGGGTATTGACACCATCTTAGAGGACACGAGCAGTCATCCTAAATTGAAGTAGTATAGTAGACTGTCCAGTTTCATGATTGGCTGTTGGGAGTCATGTGACAACATTTTTTTCTCTTCAAATTTGAAATTTACCAGAAATAACTGCTTGGTTTACCTTGAATATGCAAAAATAAAATCATAAAATGTAATGAAAGATACTTTGAAGAGAAATAAATCAAAGTTGTGCTATTTAGCTTTTTCGTCAAAATAAATTTGGGATGACTGCTCCTGCCCGTTAATTTCTTGTGAAGCAGGTTCTATAATTTATAAACATTATGATGTGTACGTACAATCACGAGAACATTATTTACTACACTGAACTTTGCCAACTAATCTATACGTTGAATTTCTTCCAATATTAGTGGTGTTACTGATTGTAAGTGCTCGGTTTCAAAACCCAATGGATTTATCTGCCTCTATGCCTTTCAACTTAACACCGAGATACATCATTTCACACTCGTTACATTGTATCAGAGCAACTATTTTAGACTTGGCTGCAATGTATAGAAATCCCTGTTTTACAAATATCAGTAACTGAAGATGTGCCTTTATCGTAAAAATTTTGAGTACGTCTGAGACTTCCCCAAATTTCACCCAAGACCTTACGAAACACCTGTTTCAATATTTCACACTTGTCAGTCATCTCGCGTAAAATTTGCTGCATGTTTTTCTGATTTAACCTATTCAATATCGAAAAAATTCATGTTTAAGAAATGTCTTACAGGGGAAATCAACCATTCATATATTTCATGACGAACCATTCCAACCACTTCTTCTGTCCTTTATTTTGGAACTATTTAGCGGAATAGCTTAAGATTGATTTAAATATTCACTGCATTCAACAAAACAACTATTCTAGGTCTCATACAGAGACATGAGTATTTAATGTCAATGTAATATAGCCATTTTTATGTGAATAGAATATTTTATGGTACATGTATGGAAAATCAGCAAGTTGTTGCCTAAGGATGTAAAATACGTTCTTAATGAATTCAGAAGAATCGTTTGCTTGCATAAACTAACACATCAGTTGTGCAATTAAAATCTGAACTACGAATCAATTAAGATTGTGACTCACTGTTACATCAATTTAGAGGTCCATGTACATTCTGGTTTTGAAGCAATCTAGACAATTTTTTGCTGTTAATGAGAGATTCCTTATTTAATAATTATATCAATAAATTGCTTAATTAACTTCTATGTGTTGCCCTTTCAAGGTCGTGGAGTTGTTCAATGGCAGATATTGTGTTACGTATGGGGTAGAGGTCTACGAGTCTCTACGTAATTTGAAATCAAATTGCTTTTTGCACTGTTGTAGGAGTCGACAACACAGTTGTATAGAGATATATCAAACATTGGAATGGGCTATTTCTAATGCCAGGGTATTCCAGGGGTAAATGATCAAGGCGTGTTGTAATGAACTCTCAAAGGGGCTCATTGAGTTGATATTCATAACTTAATGAGGGTGTGTAAGGGTCACTACCACATGGCAATGCTTATAGTTAGCAGATGAGTCAAATTTCATACCCAATAGTTATTATGGAACAAGTTAAAACTGAATTTTGTGATGTCCTGACTTGTAACGGTTTTGTGTATAATCTTAACAAGTTTGGAAAAAAATTGTTGAATTTCAAGAACGAACTCAATGAGCCGCTTTAAAATTTACATTAAGTCTGAAATTTCGGAAGCACTGTATAGGTGAAGAAACTAAAAATTAAACCAAAATGATCAATCTTCCACCATATACTGCTTTGAAATCAAATAATAAAATGTCGAAATTTGTTTGTTCAATTTATTCACTTTTATGAAAAATGATTAACAATAAATAAGCTAGTTCGGTAATTCGTTGGCGCATGGAATTGTGTGACACAGCGCAGGATTCAAAAACCGAGTTCAACAAACAGTTTAGGGCGTTCTCTTTTTTCGCGCAGCAGTACGTGCATACAACGCGAAGTATAAATCTAAATAGCCAACCCAAACGAAAAATAGGGACTCAGTCCTATTTTACAGCAAATTAAAATGCACAGTTTTACGCCAAAATGGCAGTTTAGACGAAGTCCACGTACTGCACAAAACCACACCTATAATTCCTCCTTATGCCATGGTTAGATTAAGAAAGAATGATGTCACCAAATTTTCATGTAAACTCAAATTTTTGAACACGTGTTGTAAGTGCGGGGTTTACTTATCCCTACGATTTGGACGATGCGCGCGTGTGCATAGCCACCAAAGCGAATGACCGAATTTAGCTACTGCAAAACAATTCCATAAATGAAATTAAGAGAGTAATAAAAGAAAACATTGTTCAATCATACTCACCGAAATATAGCTACATATGTTATAAAAAGGCAATTGCTTTTATAAATTTATCATTTGATCTTTAATTTCCTCTTGAAAAATATGTTCATTTTTTTGTTTCGAAAACCATTACTTAGATTTTTGAATATTTTGACCCTACAAAAAGTTACACTCACACCTTTTATAAGGTTGTGCAGACAAATATTTGATAACAATCTTCCTTTATGCCTGTACGAACTTTACTTCCTTTTTCAATAAATAACTTAAAATATTCGGAGATAATGCACTATATTCGGCTTAGTTATATTGGAAGAACTGTCTTGAATATATTAAATTTCAACCTCAATTTTTTTCATTTCAATAAAGAACGGATTTTTATGCTCATTAATTTCAAGTTAACAATACCCCGTCGAACAGCTTTCGTCTGTTCCATAAGAACACATGACTGCTACTTTTGTAGGTATCCCCTACACTTTCAAACAGTTTATGGATGAACTGACTTGAGTAAACAAGACCCTCTTACCCTGCCTTTAATTTCTTCATCTGTCTTGTTTTTTCTGTGTCTCTTTCTCTAACAATGTGATAAGGAAACGTGTATCGATTGCGATACTCCAAAATATGTTACTTCAAAATGCTCTCATTGTTGATGGTATACAAAAGAACATCCTATTGTTTGTTAAACTGGTTATACTTAAAGGGACAAAGCAGTCTCCCTGGTTTAATTTCAAAACAACAGCCAAGTCTCATAAATTTCCTTCTATTTCTTTCTCAAGTACCTTTCATCGGATATTTTATGACATAAATATTGCATATTCACAGTAATTGAAGTTGTCACATGATTCTAAAGAACCATTCCTGAAATTGCATAGTCTACAACACAAATCAAAACTGTGGTAATTGCATCTCCCCCTTTAAAAGGCAAGGGCAGTCACCCCAAATTGAAGTAGACTGTCCTGTTTCATGATTGACTGTTGAGAGTCATGTAACAACAATTTTTCTCTTTAAATATGAAATTAACTAGAAGTAACTGCTTGTTTTACTTTGAATATGCAATATTGAAGTTACAAAATATGATGAAAGATACTTTGAAGAAAAATAAGAGGGAAACTGTGATATTTCAATGTTGCTTCAAAATCAGTTTGGCGGGACTGCTCTTGCCCTTTAAGATCATGACTGATGTTGCCATTCGGTTTACCACATCAATTATTGTGGGTTAAAACAAATTAATGTAGAATGAGAAAAATGCGCGTAGCTACATGAATGAGATTTACTGAAATGATAGCAGTGCTACAATATTATCATTGTTCTCAAGACTTTATTGAGCCTTTCAAACTTGAGACGCTTTTAGCTTTTCCTTTTATCATTTTTCAGAATAAGATATTTAGTTACATCACTAAAGGCATTTTCGTCAAAGTGTGAGACGTGTTTAAGCTGTTACTATAATATATAATACATTCATTCACTACACATTGACACACATGCTAAAACCTACTTCTCATAACGTGTTCATTTGCTCGCATTCTAGGTTTGTCTTTTCAAAACCTGCATAACAAACCTAAATAATATTGTAATGAATTTTGCATTACCTTCAAGCAATACCATAGATATGTTACCGTTTCTCCCTTTAGCGAATTCGAAGATTGTTTAAATTGCACAAAGAACGGTCTTTTTGTCCACAGTTTTACTCCTCTCTGCTTTAAACGCCGAAGGAAACGAGAAATTGGTTACTCTACTTCAGCCAATCAGATCATTTTATTTTTAGCAACAAACCAGGCTGCAACATGGAAGAGAGGGCGATTTCTTTAATTTTCCAGTCAGTAATGTAACTTTGAACTGTAATCGATATTATAAAGGTATGTTAATAACAAAAATTGTACTTCTTGACTGAGGAACGACGTGGATTTTACCAGATTTTATTACATTTGCCAAAACAATTTCAATTATTGAGTATGTCCGCAATTTGTCTGACAAACTACTCTTATGGTCGGTTTAGTGCATTATAAAGAAGATGATACTACGGTCGATGTAACATTGCCACAAGGCTTTGCTTAATTGTTTTCTTATAGTATTACACTTGAAGAGGGACGAATGGGAAGATTGGAAAACATACTCTCAAAATGAATGGGTTCATTTAACCTTAATGGAATAAAGAAACTTCCCTCACCCTAAATGTGTATTTATACATTTGTAATATTTCCATCGTCATGTGGTTATCGCTCACCCGAAGTTAATGACACGCTCGTCTTTGTAATTTCATCAAGGGTTTAAAAGAGTTTAAGTTCTTTCATCGCAAGCTGTACTCTTTGGAGTCCATGAGTCCACGTCATCTCATGTGATTGTATTTTAAATAGTAACATTACCGTCCTACCAGTGGCGACGCTACGATGGGTGGGGGAGGGATTATGAGGGGGCATTTGTCCCTATTGATTTTTCCCATGTCCCTAGGTGTTCCATCAAGTTAGGTGAGTTATGAGCTGGGTCAATCGAAAAATGATTAAGAGTACTTCACCCGAGACAAATTTTTCACTTAGAGATATTCTAAAATTGCAGAGCTTGCGGGGGCTTTTTCCTTGCACCCAGTAGCGTAGCCAAGATTGTGTCAGGGGGGTTGGTGTAAGGGGGGTTGGGATACGACATGAGGGAAAAGTCCAAGAATTGAGAGAAAACCGCTATTTTAGGTTTTTCTTTTGCATAGCAAGTTTGGGTCATGGAGGGGCCCCCCCCCCCCCCCCCGGTGGCCACGCCACTACAGTTGTACCCCACCCGCACTCAGGAGCATGTGTTTAGCGTTCGTTTTCGACATTTTCCTTTGCCCCAATTTTGATATTTTGGCTACTAAATGAGGCCAGTTTTGTTTTGACTGGAGTCAAAGATGTGGTTTCAAAGACGTCAGTCTTATTCTGGTATAAACTTAAAAGACTCAGCCGCACTTGAGTCATCAATTGCTAAAGAATCAGCTTGACTCTTGATATCATAAACTAAAATTCCAAAGACTTGACATGACCCGAGTCTCATAACTTAAGTCTTTACCTACAATGGCTCTAATTTCCATTTTAATCTCACACCTTCAGCAAAATTGTGCAAACATTGTCAGGTGCAAAGTTACACAATGACCTAAAATATTCGCAAAGGGCTTCAATTCATCCAATCTTTATTATAATCATAGAGACGAATTGACTCGTGCGAAGGGATCACGTGACTCAAAGTGACTTGATTCGAGCTGAGGGAAGACTCCAAACGGTGATTCAACTAGAAGTGGTAAAGACTCGGCATGACTCGGAACTGCAAACTTTGTGACTTAAGATGAATGAGACAAGTGACTAGAATACAACACTGCACGTATAATGCAATAAAATTACCACATGCGTATAGAGTTGATGAAGTAGGAAATAAATTTAATTGGCTTCATAAATCATCATTTCACCTTAGGCAATACTCTAAAGAAACCTGAAACTGTCATATCAACGATTAAAATATTCTAATAAAATTAAAAGATGATAAAATTGCTTTGGAAAAGTACGTCCTTTCTGTTTAATTAAGATAAAAGCATACTAAAATATATTAAACCGTGAAACCTCATTAAAGGCAATTATGAATGTCTGATAAAGTTTTACGTTACGTTGACATTCCATTCTTGAGACAGAGTTGAGCGATCAATTGATAAAATAATTAATTCTTCTTGACGCCTCCAATTTGTGGTGAAGCTGAAACTGTTTGCTTTAGTCCCACTTCTAAGAAAAATCGAAATATTGAAATAACAAATCACCACCTACTGCAGTCGGCATACATGAAGTCATGAACATTCAGTCTTTCTCATACTTCTGACAATAAACTTGCAAACTTTGTACGTAGTGGTACTCTTTAAATGTAAAAGTGAACTGAACCACTCTCTCAAAGAGTGAAAGCTGTGAGTTCACTCCAGTGTAGTGTGAATTCACCCCAGTGGAGTGTGAATTCACTCCAGTGGAGTGTTATCATTCACTCCAAGCAGAGTGAAAATTCACTCTTCAAATATTGCCAACAATGATCAGTCTTTTTAGAGGGTTATCGCCGTAGGCACTTCATTAAGAGTGAAACTTCGCTCTTTTGGAGTGAACTAATACTCTAATGGAGGGAATTCGAGGTTTTCATTCTGTTAGAAAGTGATTTAATCCAGTCTTTTACATGAGAGAGTACAGTGTTTACAAAATTGGTAACACGTCGTTTGTCTCATTCTGATGACCCTAGTAATTTTCGTTGACTCTTGTTATAGGTAACGCTAAATTCATTTTCGACCTAATGTTTTAAAGAAATATAATTTGAAATAACCTACACAGAAAGGAAAAATATTGAATTTAGAATCGATAGTGGACTGATTTCAAACCGAAGAATGTCAGGTTGCTTGAGTATAGCGCATGGGAGTGGACCATTTAGAATTGAGAGTACATGGTTTTGTTCGTGATTTCTGGGTCTCTTTTGATACAGACTTGGTTTGATCTTTTAGGTCATCCGAACAAATTAGAGAGGGGGCATTGCCAGTCTGTCTTCAGTCACATCTATCAAGACAAGAAGACTGGCCTCAAAACTTTCTTTGAGGATTCAGAGCTTCACTCTTTTATATTTTGAAAGATAACCAAGAAGTATGAGGTTCGATTCTTGGGGAAGGGTGCCCTACCAATGAAATACTTTGGGGGGAACATTTCATTTTGCCCCCAATAATTCAGGTCGATTTGAAAAAAAGACAAAAATGAACAAAATACAAAATTGTGGTATACAGGTCGAATAGGACGTCTGGAAAAATTCAATCAATATTGCATTAATAATGCGCCATCTATATGGTGTGTGTATGTTGCGTATATGCGTGTCAATGTGAGTGTATATATATATATATGCGTGTTTGTATATGTTATAAGTGTGTAGGTTGCTTATAAACGGAGTCTGGTCACGATCGTATTCTGAGGTTCCGACTGCTGGAAAAATTGTTATCCCCCTCCACAAGGCAGACTTACTCTCGTGCTAAGAAGAAGCTGACCTATGATAATATCCACATTGTCTCTGCATTGGATTGTATGAAAATTTTTCTTCTCCCCGTTCAATAGAGTGCTGGCTACGCCATGGGACTGTCCATGAAAGGGGGATATAAAAAGATTTTTTTTTTGTTTATTATGAAGGTTTCTCAATTTCGTTTTCCCATGAACGTCAGTGCATCATATCGTAATCGCGTCACATCGGATTAGTATAGAAACACTGAAGAGGGCTATGACACGCATACATACTCTCAAAAACAAATACAACTCTTTATCTCGCTGGTACGTCGGAATGAAAATGCCAAATCCATCAATTAGCAAAAATGATGACTTTAACATTTGGCATTGTGGTATTTGAATACTTTTTATTTCAAAACAGTTCATAAAAGCTGATGAATTATGGGACTTAATTTCAATAAACTTTTTATTCTCTTAGCGATGAAAATATTATTAATTACATTTTGTGGAGTGGAATTCCGCTAGGAAGTGTGCCCGATCTAGTCATTAGAGTAATACTAAGTTTATATAGAAACCCACCAATAATTTAGGGATTTTACGCCTTAGTATGCAACCAACTCCGGCCCATCAGGGATATGGGGTATCACTGGCTTGTTTCCTTACTCCAGATACTAGAAAACGATAATGATGAAACTATGATACACTGAAGCACCGCCACAAATGTAAACAGTCACACAACCGTAAAATTACAAAAATAGTAACATGAAAGAATAATTTGAGGTGGCGCTTCCAGTAATATGAATTGAGGTGGAGTTTCCAGTAATAAGAATAATTTGAGGTGGTGTTTCCAGTGATATGATTATAATTTGGGGTGCTACTTCCAGTAATGGTGGCACTTCCACGGTATCACAAAGCAGATCGCTCCAATGTCTCTTCCCTTTTTTCCTGGCAAAGAATTGTGGTTATTTTATTTCTGGAGGTTACAATTATACGAAATGCCCTCCCGTGGTCACTAGATTGGTGAAGTAAATTAAAGAAGGGCTAAAGGTCAAATCAAGTTTTGATATGGTTGTGGGGTATTTATTCTAAGTATTCTGGTAAAATGTGCACTGAAACCCAATTTGTGTTTCTGAAAATATGAACAGGTAATTTTGCCACATTTTTAGTAAAAAGTTAATTTGAAGCTACACTCATGACAACACATCCTAACATTAATAAACAATCTTTTGTTTTTCTTTAAACTTTACAACCAATTTTTCTTTTCAACGATACCATGTTTTCAGAATGCAATTGCATAAGTGGCATGTCCATATCACAAACTTGGTAATTTCCACGGGGAACGTGCATTATCCAACTATCTTCAAGGTCAGCCCAACATATTAAAAAACTTAAACAACAACAACAGCAACAACCAAAAAAAAAAAAAAAAAAAGAACGAAAGCATTTCTTGTCAAAGTGAGAACAGGTTATTGATTCTGTATCAGTCAAGCCCTTTGAGGAACACCAAATATTGTGACTTCAATTCCTGATATCTCGAGAAATATAAGCCTGATTTGAACAGAAGTTTCACCAAATTATGTAGATTTAATTCTTCTTTCAAATAAGAGAATTTACCGTTTTCTTAACCTTGCCTTTTAAGTAATGAAATAGTCATTAATTTTATGCTTTCATTAATTGGCATTCACGACCTATGTCTATGCAAGAGGTTGAGAGTGTCTGATCACTGGAACTTTTTAACCGCTGACAGAGGGATGAATTTTGGACAAAATAATTGCGTCTTTTATTTTACAATCATTGTGGTATTAAAATATCACTTCCATGTACTCATCATGGCCAACTTGGCCATGTGGTACAGAGAGAAGGTACCTAATTAATGAAAATGTACATTTCCCTAAAGATTTAAATGAAGCCCCTTTCCTACATCATCAGATCATTAGGCTTAGTTTAAGGTCAGCCCTGCTTGCTAGACTTCCTGCTTGTTTCTCCCACAACAGCTAGTTTCGTAGGGTATAGTGGGGTCGCTTTGGTAATTTTAATTGTTGGACAAATGAAAGCACTAAAAACAATTAATGTGTGGGAACAACCCGCAATAATCGGTCCACGACTTTATACAGCTGCAATGGTTAAACCACCTGTTTATACAGTAACGGGATGCCCTATCACTGTAAAAATTGCTCAAAATCGCTGTAAATTTACAGAACAAAAAAAGAGACAAAGATTCCAGAAATGTTCTCTTTTATTTTATTGTTCTGTAAATCTAGCCCATTTATTTTTTTTACAGTGTAACACGTGGAGCTTTTGTTCCGTGTAACAGCTTCCCCTCTCACGTATGCATTAGCCATTGTGTCCACAATTTGTGTAACCGAACTTGCTTTCACATCGCATGATGTAAAAACAAATCGGTTCTAGATGGGGCGGAAGGGGGGTCTTCCAGTTCCAGGGTCACCCCTATTTTTATTTTCTGTGTGGAAATTTTCGCTTCCAAAGATTTTTTTCAAAGGTTGTCTAAAAGTGACTAAACAATGATATCGCCAAAAATTTAAAGACCCAGAAAAAACTGCATACCCCCACCATTAACACATAAACCTGGACTGCGGCACTCCTTTCATGGCATTTATGTACCCCAGGCTGGAGTAGCGGTGCATGAAGGGAAAAAAGAGCTTTTCAAGCAGCTCGGGTTGCAAGTTAATGAAGTACATTTCCAGAAAAGCTATAATACAATATATTTAATATTAATAATATTTAATATTCACTAGTAGCACTTCACTAGGACAATCTTTGTCTAATTTGTGATTGAAATATTGAACATTGTTTGATGTATGGGTCCTTAATTACGTTTAATGTCCTAATGGTATGTTTCTAGGCTACGCAGCCACTGTCGCCTGCCCTCGTGACGTAAAACGTGAATTGCCTGAGGAATCCACCAGACAGACATATTTGGGAGTAACTTTCGGATGAGGCCCTTGCTTACCCGCTCTGCCAGACGGCAAGATTATATTCTATGGTTCACAACCATGACGGACAAGGCCAGATAAATTAAAACATCTGTTTCTTGAACTATGGTGACATCAACTAAATACATTATGGTACAAAATTAAATTTTAACACGAATCGTTAAGCACAAACGGTTGCCGAATTGTCAAGAATACCGTTATTGCAGTGAAAAAGAACAATTTTAAACAATAACGCTATCGCTTTATGCAAACTCATTATCATTCGCAACGACACCGAATTATAGCGAATTTGTTTGTATGTAGTCATTTTGTTGAAATGAGTGGGTTACCCTTTGAAATGGTAAGTAATTGTACCAACTAGTAGTTGCACACGGATTGATATCTCGGAGAAAATTGTATTCCAAAATAATGAAAGATCCGTTTGGGGTGTTTCGTTACTGCCAGCAATGTTAAAACCATTATGACCTTTAGCCGTACGAGTTCATAACTTAGTTTAACAAATTTGAATGCGCTATGTTTATACTGAAATAATACTTGAGTAGTGGTCCAGCAATAACGGTTCATCCTTGCTCCATTAAGTAAAGTTGTACAAGTCTGAGAAATTCATTTTAAACGTGATATTACCAAAATGAGTCACATTACATTTCCTGCAAAATGTTACAAATTTAAAAGAATAGTCCGATGGTCCAATTTATGTTTGGTACCTTGAAGTGTAACATGCTGTAATTATTCTTTTAAAATTTGACTCATTTTCCATGTTTTTTTCTGCAGATACAAGTAATCAAAGTTGCCACGTTTTCAACAGGAATGATGAACTTGAAACAAGCATGTCATGCATGAATAGCAATTTGACGGTCAATGCTATGGTTATCTTTAAGAATTTGCTACCAATGTGTTCAAACTTTGATATTTTGATACCATAAATGCATCCTACGTAATATAACGGGCTGATCTTGGTATCAAATGTTGAGCAGTCGGTGTAAAAAATAAATTCATGTGACTTTTTAAGTGTCATTTCCCTGGCTCTTTAAAGAATACACATGCTTCCTCAGAGGCTAGAGCGTATCTGCCGTGCATGAATCGAAGATCAAACAATATCATGAAAAATACAGAGAACAAATCAATGTGAATCCGTGACATCACACCTGCTTACTTAAAGTTGACTTACTTTTTGTAGGAAACATGTCAACTTTTATTGCTGTTACCTAAAGAAGTTAATATGGGAAATGAATGCTAATATCACGGAATGCTTAGAACATTTTCATTGTATTATATCAAACATGCATTTGATCCTAAAACAATATAATAATTCACCTGACTCATAGGCGTACGGGGTTAATCTTCTATGAGGAGGCAAGAGCAGGTTTTGCCGGAATAATGTCACCGTTTATTATGTTTTGCCCATGTTTTTTGCCCCAATAGACCAACTGTTTTTGCCCGAATTGGGAGGACGAGTGCCCCCGCACCCCCGCCTTGTACGCCTATGTTTGACTGTTCATGGGTAAAAAGACTAAGAAGCGTGCACTTGAAAAATAACAAGAGCGAAATTTTACTCGTTAGAAGAATGACAGTTGTAGTTCACTCCAGAGGAGTGGAAATTTACTCAAAGAAGAGTAAAATTCACCCAAAAAGAGCAAAATTGCACTCTTGATAGAGTGCCTACAGTAACCACTCTTAAAAAATGATACCTGCATGCACTCGTGAAAGAGTGAATTTTCACAATTATTGAAATGAGTAAGTTTCACAAAAGTTTATTAGAGGTGGTACAGTTCGGCGTTGTAAGTCATATATCCCAGAATACATGATAATATACAGGTTATGTGGTTCATGTCCAATAAGTTCTTTTTTCTAGCTATCTTAGGTTCCCTATTTTCCATGTACCACTATTTTGTTCCATGACGCCAGAAAAAAATGTAGATGAGAGTACTGTCCAGTGGGATAACCTTGGCAAATTTTGTAACCATAACAAGAAGCAACTGGAAAAGAGAGGACGCTGTGGGAATTGAATGTAAAATAACCAAAAATGAGCAATTAAATCCTAAACAGCAAAACAGGATACAAATGCAATTCTCATTTTGACTTTTCAAGGTCTTAACACATTTTCTACGGATTTTAACAAAAATGTTATCAATCAATAGCTTTCTACATCAGAAAGTCTTTGCCAGTCGTTATTGTGCAAGTGTAATGACGCATGCGTAGAATGGTCTTTTTCAGTGTTAAGTCTACGTCACCTAGGCCTACATGTTAAACATATTTGGTCGGATCAGAACAGCTTGAAACACGATACAGCAATACAGTGTCCACTCTTAAAACTGAAAGCTGTCTCGAAGATTGATAAGAAATAACTCTCAAGCGAGATCGACGAAATAAATGAAAGTGTGATATAAAGTCACTTCAAAATTGCCAAAGTACCAAGCAAATCGGAGTTCGAACTTTTAACTGTTAGAAGTAGAAATTGATTTCACTGAGAGAAAAACATGAACCTTCTATATAGGGTGGTAAATATTGATCTAGAACTGAAATGTCTGCATAATGTCAGAACATTTGTACGATTGAAAACGTTCTTTCTTTAGTCTACATTTAAATAACCTATCAAAGGTGAAAAGGTGCGGTAAGAATCTGTTGGGTCGGATATTCTTATAATGCAACTATTTTAATCATGTCACAGTGTTTATACGTAGTCCAAATTTATTTTGTAAACGATTGGCAACATTTACTATCGACTGTACTTTGTTACATAAATATGACATCATTTAAAATTTACGGTTGCTCCGAGAAAAGGTACATGTTATAGTGTACTGATACAGAAATGAATACTTACAGAAATTGTTTGTCAGTTTGTTAAAGGGAGGCTGTGGTCTTCGTAATTAGGAGGCTGTTTACATAACATTCTCTTCCAAAATGATTTCCCCTAAATAATTTCAACTAAGTGATACTGTTACTAACTATGGGTGCCATAATATTTATATTAAAACTCTTTGTATAACCTGAACCATCATGTGTATCTATAAGTAGCAACAGTGTGTCTTAATACTCCTAAATTTTCTTCCGAAAAGGGCGTGGACTGAGTGATTATGCCCTTTAAGTCACGAAATATACGCAAAGCGACCATGGTAAGTAACACCATCTAAATAGTAGAATATAACACTCATACATAATGAAAGTTCCTGGACAATATTAAGAAACACCTATTGCAACAAAATGAGATTGTCTAATACAATTTTAAAGGTACATCGGGGGATAATTTACGATAAAGGGTAGCGTATGCTAGAACTTTAAACTCAAATTCACATCAAGAAGTTTAAAACTTTGATAAACTTTCTTGCTAACCAATACTTGTTTCAAAAGGACACCATTGCCTTGGATTTCCTGGTAAGACATGAAAGCAAAGATGCAGTTCACTTCACTTCTCAAATAATTAATTTTCCCAACCTTGACAGCCTTAATTGGTAAGTAATTGATATTTCGGAAATGACAGTATTTTAAATCATTCTTAACTTCCATAAAAAGACTGTTTCAAAAAAAAATAAAAATATTTCAGAATAATGCCATTGGTACTCTATGATATTCGGTTTTTCCCTTATAGACATATTCTCTTTGATTGCTTTTTTCTCTGCCATATGTTCCAATTTTGAAATTAATCATGATTGTAGAATTCATACGCACTCCTGTTGTATACTACAAAAGTTTACCTCATTAGTATTCCTCCTCGACAGTTGCATTGTTATATTGTCTTGTACGGAGGAATGAGTAGATTCCCATGCAATGCACACTTAGTCCTCGAGCTATGGCGTGAATACTGAAGATATACCGACTAAATTAATTGCTATTTATAACTTCTAATGATTCAATGGTCGAGAAACAGGCATAAAGTGATTCATATTTTTTTTACATTGCTCTCTCACATTGCTCCATCTGACGATTCGATTGCGAAGAATTCATACAGAAACGATGAAATATAAAACGAAAGTACTCACCACAGATAATAATTTCTGAGATTCACTTGAAAGTCTATTTTTCCTCGGTTGAAATTCTGAGAAGAAAAGGAAATATGTTTTTGGATTTCTCCACCATTGATGAATTCGTCTGGACAATGCATAATACGAATAAATGCCTTAATATTAATATCATTTTCATACATCCTCTTGAATTCGGTAATATAAAACAAATTGTACAAAGCTTACAGCAAATTGGAATAAAATCCAACCACGAATTCCACTATACTACGATCTTCGTTTTTGAGCAAGTAAATGTTATTACGAACAGGACTTTAGCCAAGAGAGAGCTGCATATTAGTTGCATGGTGCAACTGCTTCGGGCGTCGTACACGGTACTTTCGCCTTTGTAAATTGAATCACGCAGAGAAGCATAGAGATCTCCATTCTCAAAACTTTTGGATTACACTTCACATCAAAGTGAGGTAAAAGGAACCGTGATTGCTACAAGCTTACCTCAAGGCAACGGATAAATGGAATTTCCTCCCTACTGGTATTTTAAAGACATGACAGCTTGAGAGGTTTTAATTGAGCCAAAGGACTGTTCTGGTCAAAGAGTGTGTCCAAAATTCTGATTAGCAACGGTCGCATTAGAGACAAATCATGCCCTCCTAATTCTACAAAACAATAAACTAAGTACTGACATTTTCTGCGTTCGGATCTTTTATTCGCCCTGGCAAAATTACAATAACGCCATCACACAAAGAGTTCGTTGAGAGGAATATATAGGTGCTGATAACACAACAAACCCTTCAGTCAATGAACGTATAGGCAGTTAGTATTTTTTGTTTCCGGCGAATAAAAAAGGAGTGAATTTAGCTTAATTTTCGCATAAAGGCCAGGTCACACTACAGCGATATCGGATCGGATTTCGCTCCGATTTTTGTGAGTTTTCATTAATAGGACTACGAAATTCTTAGTTATACAAATTATTTCGTGACGTCACATCCGCAGACAGCTTGGATACGCGTAGTCCGTTAAAATCTGTTTGTTAATGTGACGTCACAAAATACATAGTATACATTTCATTTCCGCGGTCCTCTCATACCGATAATATACTTATACAGAAATGCAAATTTTTGGTTCTTTCCGACAATGGATGGATGAAATTTTAACTAAAACTCACAAATATCTGATAGTAATCCGATCCGATATCGCTGCAGTGTGACCTGGGCTTAGATGACACAGTAGAATGAGGGGGACGTTGTTCGATTAGGACACGCGATGGTTGTAAATGAAGTAACAGGATAATAGGTAGGAAGAAATTAAAGGGAAAAGTAATATCCAAAAATAATTGTGAATGACATTGCATCTTTTCCATCCTTTTTTACAATAAAGTATAGTTGCCGTGGAATGAGTGTTCAGCTTAGATGTGGTGGTATACACGGGGAGGAGGGGGGGGGGGGCTTAAGGTTTGCTTATACGATCTCCACATTTCTCTTCAGAAGCAAAAAGTCGAGGCATCGTTCAAAACAACCGGGATTTAAAATATGAACCATTCTTATTTCCTTGTCAAATGAAATACTAAGTGTACCGGTTGGTACAGAGCATGCTTCTTTATTTTTATGAGCTAAAAAATAAAGGGGCATGCGTGTTGTATACCAAAATGTACACTAAAATGAAAACCAAAATGTACCAATGTATTGGTACGTGTACCACAGGTATAGGGCGCCCCCACTTCAGGTGAAAATGTAAAAACACTTGCAAAGGAGTTATATACGTGAAGTGTATAGGCCTACGACAGGAATGGATATGACGCTATAAGAAACATTACTTTTGATACTAGAAATGTGAAATTTGTTATAAAATTTTCACTCAGTTCTAAGATGTGATCTTCGAGACATACGCAGATCAGGATTGGTCCACTCCGCGGACGCGTACATTATTCCTTCACTTACCGGTATACTCTTGTATATAAGTCAAACGATAAATATATATTTGACACCTGCAAAGGGATTAACAGACGGGAGTGATTTAATCAGGGAGGTTCGAAATACCAGCTCCCTGATTTGCTCGCCGCCCTCCAGGGGTAATTATTTGTTGTCTGTGTGCATCAAGCAATTGTTTCAATCCTACAATAGATTAGGATTGAGTTTACCCATAGGTTAGCAGGTTAGTAACTTAGACGGAGGTTTCACGATTTAGTTTCTAACCAAGTGGTTTAAGTCGCGCGGGTTACGGCCTTTTTCCAGTTGTGTCCCACTGGCATGTTTTCTCCTACTTCGTTGCTTATTCTGAGCACCAATCAGGATGGCAGTAGGTTCCATTTTCAAAATCCTCGGTTTGACCCGGTCTTACCCCGCAGCCGTCCTCAGCTTCCAAATCTGGACAAGGAATATGCCGTACAGCCTGCTACATAGGCAAGACCCGGTCAGGAGTCGAACCCAAGACCTCTCGGCTCGACTGCAGGATGCAACAATTAACAGTTGGTCTGAATTTACCCATAGGGAATGTAAAGTAGACATCATTCCCATCATAGGCGTACGAGGCGGAGGTGCAGGAGGTCACTCGCCCTCCCAATTCGGGCAAAACAGTTGGTCCATTCGGGAAAATATGATAAAAGTGCCACAATTCTCGCAAAATTTGCTATTGCCCTCCCCACAAAAATGATCCCCGTCTGATCCCAATGTCTGCCTCTCATGCATTCACATTATGAATGAATGATGTCATGGGAGAGGTACTGGACTTGGGTACGAAGCCAAGATGGCGAGGTGATGTATCACCTGAAGTATTCTTCACCCAACTGAGTATTTGGAAATAGCCTGCGTAGCGCTTCTGTGGCTGCAGCCCTCTTTAGGCTGCCGCCCCTCAGATTGAATTTTTTCGTAGCGATGAGCTGGACGAAAAAATTCGTCCGCCCCGCGGGCTAATTTGGAAATTGCCTTTGACGCAGTGTGATGCAATAGACCTTTACGCATTTTGTTTCCTAGAAAAAATTAACATGTCAGTTACTTCGCATAACTACTACGGATCAGAGTGGGTCTAAATTGTAAAAGATAAACATACAGTGAGAACAAAAGTGAACTTGTATCAAGTTTACTATTAACAAATTTACTTTGGTCTACAATGAGAGACATTCATCTCCTTATAGTTCATTAACCACGTGTGCAAATTGAAAGTTATTATTCTCAGAATAATTGGTTTTTAATTTTCCCGTCTCATACCAAACAATAATTTTGCTACACATTCCTCGACGGGTCTACTGTAGACTACTGCCATTGTGCTTGGTGCTCAGCACAAGCAATGGAGTAGGGAAAACAAGTCAGTGAGCCGCAACTGGGAAAAATATCGTTAAGGCGCGAATTGAACCAATTGGTTGGATACTGAGCCGTTAAACTCCATCTAATTAACTTTTTAACGCGAGTCCTTCAGCTGACCTGTAGCGGTAGGTTGGAACAGCATATTAATGTGAAAATAGGGTGTCGGTCAAAAAATTTTTTAACAATTATAAATTACTGGAGTAACATGGAAAAGAAGAAATGAATGTCTTCATTCTTTCTGTCTTCCTTACGGTAAACCAATCATAGACTGAAATTCATTGATTGGAAGTGATTTGGAAAGAACAGTTTCATTAATATTAATAACGAAGATGATTAATAACCTGGATACGCACACTGGACTGCTGGAACCTTAGTATAAATCACATGTTCAGGATGCAATTCTCAAATGGCGCCATCGATTTGGAAAGAATCAGTGTACTAACCTTGTGCATGTCTGTGCATTTTTTCTGCTTACTCTCTTAATTCCAAAGATTTAAAATTATTGTAATAGAGTTGAAATAAATCTATTTGTTTGGAGAGAGTGACCGATCTAACGTCCGACTGGTCAATAATTCTTATTAATTAGAATTAAACTCCAATATTTTAAAGCTTACTGGTAACATGCAGGTGATTTGTAGCTTCCATGTTATCAAGTTGAAGTCCTTTCTTTTTGCAAGGAATAGTTTAAAGTTTACATCGTTTTAATGGTCCCTGGCTTACAATTCAAATTTCGACTCGAGAGATAACCTCTCTAAAAACTTCATCCTTTAAGAAATTTTTCATGGCTACGGAAAATGTAACTGTTACCGTGTCCATGGAAATTCAAGCAGAGTTCAGAAAAAAACGAGCCGTCAATATACGATTCACACAAATGAATTATGAAACTTAAATGTAGTTGGCACAGATAGATCTATTAAATTAATCACTCTTAATACCCTTGCGTTTATACACAATATTGAGTATTGAATCGTGTTCTTCACTTATGCTGCAGTTATGTAGTATGTATAAATCTTAAGTATCATCGTTAATTTTATAAATTATGTTTTAGCACTGGACTAAGTTGGACGAGAATACCTTACAGTCTACCGTTGCAATATTCAAAATACTGATTGCCAACATGACGTCACTGTGTAGTAACGTAAGCAGGTTCCTGTCTAACTGAAGTATTAACCGAAAATGAAAAGATGAACGGCCAATTTTGGTAAGGACGAAACAAATATTTGAGGAGTTTTAAGTTTAAGTTGAATGGAAGTGGGAGCTGGACAAAGTAAACTGGTGTGCAATTCAGGACCAGGATATCTGCATCATTGAGTTATATAGGATGTAGAACAAACGTGAAGGAATTACTTCCATGTTTGGATGATATTTAATATATATCCCACCAAAATGATGAATGAAAACAAACTTGAGTTCAGAGAAGTTTCTACCCTCAAGGCGTCATTTTTACCCATGTTTGGTCCTTATACTATCTGGCTATCAAAACTATTATTAAAAAATACTCTAAGGTGGTCAAAGGGTGACATGTAGGGAGAAATTTAACCAATTAAGTGGTAAATTGTGACCTAATTGGGTACTTTACTTATCCAACAGTTCACCATATGTTCACCATCGTATATAAACCAAGCATTTTACAACTATCTACGATTTTAGGGGGAAATACAGCAAAATCAGGGTGCCATTGAGGTTTCCACCGGAGCAACTGCGTTTGACATTTCTTTATTGTGACGAACAGGCGTCCGTTGTACAATAAGCCCTATGCATTGACGTCACAATGACGTCATTTTTGGAGGAGTAACAATATGGATGCACCACTGATCTTTGTGTAGGACATATAGACCGTTGGGCATAATGCTGTACAATTCTTTCCACGTGTGTAAAAGCTTACCTGCATATTCGATTGATTGGCCAATCAATTGTCTGCATTCGTTGTGTGAGTTTTTTATTCCTTCAAAGGAGGGCGAACTTTATGCCTTGTGAAATTAAAAGGCATAAGCGTGTAAGGGATACTGTCACTTAGATGCTGTTGTGGGGTTGTGTCGATGACACACTTAATGCGCATGATGAGTGAAGTCTTGCATATCATTAAGAGACTGACCGACGTCACGTGGGAAACCTTTTTAGTACAATCTGTAACTTTGTATTACGAGAACAGCCAGTACAAGATTTACAAAAATATTGCACTTCCGTCGAACGGTCAAGGATGCTACTTACTGCTCCTCAGTATGCCAATCTAGACTCGTTATCGGTGTTGACGGATAAACTTGAGTTTTTTCAGATCAGGTAAGCCCCTAGACTAGTATCTACAACCGAGAATTGTTCATGAACTGCTAAATAAGCTTTTTGTTTCCGATTTGTCTATTCATTGAATCTTCCATTCAATTGTAAGTGTTATTGTTATTATTTCGATCACAATTTTGATAAATCTTGATCGATGTTTCTAAATTCCATTGTACTGCTCTAACAGAAACACTCTTTATACTACAACGTTATCTTCAGATCACATGCAGTCGCCTTCAACAAAATAATGTTAATAATATACCGTCGTTCATTTTTAGTTTATACCAAGTACGTTGAAATTCCTTCACCTTTCATTTTTGAGGTCCCCAGTCCTATGGCTATTGTATAAATTGCAAACAGTGCCGCTGACACAGTGAAATGTTTCTGTGTCATACAAATTGACGATAAGATTTCTTGTTCCAATCGAACATATAATCTGGAACTATCACAAACCAGAGAAATTCAATAGTAAATAACACGTGAGAAAACTGAAATGAACGAATGTTTGCCTTATAAGCATGTAGTTGTGTTGTCTGCATAAAAGTTCATGTTGTTGCAATCAGCTGTTTTGTTCTTTGTCTGGTGTAAAGCTATTTTCTTGCTAGAATCTACGGAAAATAACGTTATTCACTATTCATCACTCAAGCTGTTTCATGATTTTCACCTTAATGAAGCGATACATTAGAAGGAATTGACCTATATTTAAAAAGAATATTTCATAATAATAAGGCAATTAAGCCTTCTGCACGTCTAATGATAAACCTGAATCAATACATATTTGTACGGCTTCGGTGTAATTCTTTTTCTTGGACCTAAAAGTACAGTGTTTCGCTAAAGATACAATTTAGAGACTACAACTCGGTGACGCACGAAACAATGTTGCGTTTAAAGGCTGTGCTTTACACACTGAGGCATTGGGTGTAGTCAGAATTTTCCTCAAGCGGGCGGGGCTTTCTATGTTGTATGATTGTGGTCGGGTATAAGGAACGTGGTGTCATCTCCCCCTTAAATTGTGTTCCCTTCCCCTTTTGGAAATGATTGACATATGTGGTACCTTTTATGCAACCTGGTGCATCCCATGCTACCTTTTGAAGCAAATATGAATTAAAATATTTGGAGTATTTTTTTATGAACTAATACAACAACAACAAATGAAATCAATCAGGAGGAATGACCCAGTGCCCCCCCCCCCACCACGCCACTGGCGTAGAGAAGGGTATAGAGACATAACCAGAATGGGGGAAAGGGTAAGTTAGACTCAATTTCCTCTAGTTTACGTCGTTCTAATTTATTTTGCTATCAGCTATACTGGTCATCCTTGCTCGGAGTATCTAACTAAACGGACAAAAATGAACTAGTACCTTACATAAGATGGATCCCTTAAAGGCCCAGTTCCCTCACCCCAAACAATACCAATTCTCCTAACCTTCTTACTTAAGCCCCTCCCACAATTGTCTGAAATTCATCCTCATCCAGAAACAATCTCAGTTTATTGCTTCAAGGTGAGTATAAGAAAACTCAAATTATATAATCAAAACACTCTCAGTACCGTTCATGCTGTGTAATATAAGCTTTTGTACTCTGCATTGTTTGAATTAGCTGTCAATCAAAGAGCTGACCCAATTGAGATATTTGGTACCCCCGTACCAAAATTGTAGTTTGGGGTGAGAGGTTTGGCCCTTTAATCAGACTGAGAGAAAAATTGGGGGGGGGGGGGGGGTCTGTCACCGTGTTAACATTGCACATTGTTCGACGACATTGTTGGGTTCATCAGATGGATAAATCGCATATTGTGTTACATAATTTTGTGAAGACTAGTTCACTTATTCTCATACAATGTGCTTTGTTTTTCAGATATTGGTATTTGTTCCAAGCGTATTTAGAAAAACAAAAAAAACCTTGCTTTTTTCAAATATGTAGGTTTGTATTGCAATGTGAAAACTATATCGCTGTGTAAATGTTAGCTTACAGCGTGTTTTGGTTGTCCAATTCTGCCAAGGGTCTTGATTTTCTTTTTAAGTGTAACTGTCACAGATAGAGGCTAAATCTCAGTGTAGCTGTCACAAAGAGAGGTGGAACCTCAGAATAACTGTCACACACAGAGGTGGACCTTCAGTGTAGCTGTCAAAGAAAGAGACGGAACCTCAGTGATGCTGTCAAGCATAGAAGCTGAACCTCAGTGTAGCTGTGACACGCGGTGGACCTTCAGTGCAGTTGTCACACACAGAGGTGGACCTTCACTGTAACTACCACACACAGAGGTAGACTTTCAGTATAGCGGTCACAAACAAAGGTGGACCTTCATTGTAGCTGTCAAACATGATACGCCGAGGCGGAAACAAGGAACACTATCCTTTCAAGTCGTCACTGTCAAAAGGGGCCCACGCGACTATTGCATCAGGCGCGGATCTAAGGTGGAGGCTTTTACGGACTCGGCCCTCCCTTTCTCGCCAGATCAACAATAAAACATAAGAGAAATTAGCAGTGCAACTGCCTAACTTCTCTGCTTTACTCTTAGGTCATCCTCATTATTTGGTATGTCTAGATCCGCGCCTTTGCATGACGTTTTGAGATGTTATCAAGTTCATCCATCGTAAACACGCCGAGATTTACCAATCTCAGTGTACAATACAGCTGTAGTTTGGTTTGTAGGTTCTCAACTTCTGTAACCTTCTGCTTTAAGCTTAAAGGTAAAGAACAGTCCCCCCAAACTTCTTTTGAAGAAAAAGCTAATTAGCATAATTTTCATCTTATTTCTCTTCAAAGTATCTTTAATTACATTTTATGACTTTACTATTGCATATTCAAGGTAAACCAAGCAGTTATTTCTAGTAAATTTTACATTTGAAGAGGAAAAACATTGTCACGTGACTACCAACAGCCAATCATGAAACTGGACAGTCTACTACACTACTTCAATTTGGGATGACTGTTCCTTCCTTTTAAGGCGTTAATGACTGTTTCTCTAGTTGTGGGAGGCATTGCATTTTGTCACAGCGACAGGAGGTTCCATTTGCTTCAAGCCTTTGGTTATCACTAACCAGGATCCGCAGGATAAAGGTGTATGTTCTACCCAAGACCAAACACTGTCATGCAGGTTCAGTACCGTGACAACTTTAGTCTGTATTTAACGGTCATTTTGATAGACTTATTCGAGCAGCTTGTAAATGTGGCCATTCGTGGGACATTCAGCCTTAATTTTATTGTTTAGTAACACTTCTGAACCGTCATATCCAGTGAAATTGAGTAAATCAAGGAGTATTTTATTGTGTGATCATCCATGAAACAGCGGAGAAAAGAATTTGAAAGATTAAAGCTGATGGACCCCAGTTATCCCGACAAATTTCTGTTATTATTTTTGTCGTATTGTCTCTTTATGGGCACCAGCTCGTTAAACTATTGTTTTTCTAGTGTCCTGTCCGGTTCTGTATTTCAGTTTATATTTGTACGGACGAAATTAATAAATGAAATGAAATGAAATTAGACCGTCACTTGACTATTCGAATTCGCCTATAGTAGTAACAGGGAGCTGTTTTAAGTTGCAGGTTCTTGGCAATAATAGTCACTGTCGCAATTAATGTGAAGACGTTTCCCTCCTATCACTTCTGGCACTAACCACTAATTTGTTACACCCTAGCGTAGACTGAGCAGAAAAGTATTCAAATTTATATAAATTTTGGTTTGATCAATGAGTGCTGTTTGAAAGGGCACCTTTTCTGTTTCTCATGCGCTATGTCATCTTTTTCATTTTAGTTTTAAAACCATTTTGGACATTGCCTTAATTTATACAGGGAGGTGTTCCCTGGTTCAAACGTCACTTAGTCGACAGTTAAGCCATTCGGTACACGCATGAGCTCTGTTTAAATTGATTACGTTTGCCGTCGGTATGCTGCACGGTGTCTGCCGGATTACACAGCTCTATCCGAAGCTTTCAGCGCCTTGACAAAGAGAAGACTTCTGAGAACAAGTATTGTAAACCATGGTGATGCGCACTGATTAGCTACCGATGAAAACCGAACTCGAGCAAACGGAAAATGAGACAAGTTTTGATCTGCTGGGAAATAGATTTTACTTTATTTTTGCTTCAAAATAACAAGAGATGACTTGTGAGTGACGTAATATGCAAATTTTTCTTATATCGTCTTCATTGGTTCATATTTGTCGGGACAATAGAGCCTTTCGGGTGTGTATTAATGTACGCATTTGACGAAATTAAAAGACAACAACTTTGTACTCACGAAATGTTTGTCATATTATGAAACAGTAAAATATGGCCAATTGATCATTTGGCGCAATTGATCATTTGAAAAAATGTATGTCGAAAAGAAGCGCATTCAGAAGGCTACACCAAGGACGACAAAATGATAGGCTAACAACCACGTTGTATCGATATACAAACAATAAGCCATTGAGCACGGTAACGACTCAGTAAAATACAATTAAAATTTAATGAAATTAAATTTCTGGAATAGTTAGAAAATTCTAAAAATTAACCATATTATACATTTCATCATTCAAAAGCAAAGTTAAAAATTAATTGATTGATATACTGCCGTAATTCATTTATTGTCATACGCAAATTTATATATTCAACCCTCCTTTGTACCTCCTTGTCATTTTATGTTTTTCTATGTTTCCTTACCTAAGGGCAAGGGCCAGACTTGAAAAGACTACTTTTTCTTATTTGTCCTTTAACTTTTTTGGCTTAGTAGTTATGCCAAGCTAATATTTCAAATGTCGTTTTTTAATGTTCTCTGTTACTTTAATGTGGATTTTTGGCTTGTTTATAATCATTTCAAAATTATTTGTGTAATGTAGATCAATTGGAGATATAAATAAATCAAATCAAATCACAAATCTAATCAAATCGTTTCAAGTACGGTAAGGGTACGGTACAACTGAAACCATCACCCAGTATTAAATTGAGGACCCTGAAGAGTAATAAAATTATGAATATTGATGAATATCTTTGCATTCTCCTTGTCATTCAAATAAAATTATTTTAGGTTAATCAGAGATTTTTTTTATATGATTTAAACAATAAAAGGGCACAAACATTGTTACTGTCGTCATTTAACCCTTTACCGTTGTGCTCCAATCGGGGCATATTTGCGCGCCTCGAGCGTGGGCGGAAAAGCGGACGTAGCACGCCCCGCATCAGCTTCCGTAGGTTATTGACCCCGTGACCTTAAACTATTGTCCCTCTCGTTGTTGTGGCCGAATTTTCGAGTAGCTATTCGCAGTTTCGAGCTCCGCGTGAAACAGTAAAGATGGGCGACAGCCGCGCTCTCCGCATGGGTCCAAAAGGACCCAAACAACGGTAAAGGGTTAACAATAGAATTACAAAGGTATGCTAATTCCAAATTAGGAAAACAGCAAGAAACACAACCTCTAGTATGGCTTAGAATCACATGAGAAAACGAAGAAGCAAACTTTATTTAACTTTGTAAACAAATTCGTCTTTCAGCGGAGAAAGAGTGGAAAAAGCCTAGGGTTGCAATTTAGGTAGAACCTTGTTTATGCCTTGAAATGTGAAAAAGATGGCGCTAGTACACATTCTAGCTATAGACACAGACTAAAGCTACATGATATGTTCAACGTGACAAACATGATGGCAGTGCAAAGGTTCGCATCTGCCTACAGATTTACGACTTCTGTCGTATTCCGGTTGTTCTATTTTACGTGCAACGTGAGCTGAGATGATGAATGCCTCAGTGGTGTAAACACAGACCTGTTAACGGTGATTAAACAGGTGCAAAGTATTTAATACCTTCACTCGACACTATAGTCCACAGCAACTGAAAAACGTTTCCGGGATGTTTCTAGACTCTGCATCAGTTTCCGTCAGTCGTCAGTTCTTGCAATTATTCATGAGAAAAAATGACCGAAAAAATCTCAGCGCATGGCTCTAATATAATGCAAATTTAAAGGGCCAATTCTCTCACCCCAAACTACACCTCTTGTAGGAAGAGGGGGGGGGGGTACAAACACTCTCCATTGGTCCAGCTTGTTGACTGACTGTTAAAGCAGCTTATGCTGTTTGATGAAAAAAAAAATAACCTTTATCGTTAATCTTCAATCTTGCTCTTCCATTTGATAACAACCCGGTAGAAATCATTCACGACAGGATTTTTTCCGGTGAAATTTCACTAATTAGAGCGCTAATTACAATAGACAGAAACTTCATCTACTTTTTTCGGCTAAACTCTTATGCAAAGACAACGGGCTCTTATCTCAAATTGACCAATCACAATGCAAGAAATGAATGACGTAAAATTATGCCTACCCTGGCCTTTGACACGACGATGTACGTATTGCCAATGTATCACACATGTTGTGTACATGCATTATATTACAGGTCCTTTCACAACCGTTCCCAATACAGAATGACAGTTAGTTTCACACGTATGTAACCCAAAGATTGTTTTTGAATGCCAAGCCACAGCATCAAATCAAAGAGAAAATGAACATTATCTTGAAACTTGGGACGGATTAAAATAGCACAATCAGCGACAAAATTAAAAACTGAACGATGGAGCCGAAACAAGTGAAAAGGAATATGTCACTGAATCTGGGTTCACAAATGAAACGAACGAATTGCTCAGCCGGTTCGATGCGATGTGCAAATTGGACACGTAAAGGCCGTTCGAATAACGTATGTATCAATTGAACGAAATTTCACTGTCTGTTTTGTTTACGTTTTGCTTGACTCCTTCTCAAAATGACCTTCTGAATATGCATCAAATTCATTGGGCGGAGCTAGAGCAAGATAATAAGGCAGAATAGCGTTTGGAAACCGTTGAAATCTTTTCGAATTTTTTCGAAATTTTGCTCATTTTCGGAGAAAAGACTAAAGTACGTCACTTTTTAAAGCTTTTTACATATGTATGGAGTACAGCCCATACATTTGATGAACACTGGAAACGTAAAAATAACAGCATAAGCTGCTTTAATTCAAACAATGCAGAATAACCCAAGCTTATATTGCACAGAATGAACTGTACTGAGAGTGTTTTGGTTATATACAGAGAGCTTTTCTATACTCACCCAGAAGCAATAAACTAAGATTGTGACTGGATAAGGGTGAATTTCAGACAATTGTGGGAGGCGTTTAAGTAAGAAGGTTTGTAGGATTGGTACTGTTTTGGGTCAGAGAACTGGGCCTTTAAGTGTTGGGGCTTGAGAAATTAGTGACTTTTTGCACACTGTTAATACTTTTCTGCCTCATGGAAATCACACTTTAACGTGTGTTGTCGCAAAAAACCTCGTGACTCTCGAACTAGACCTAAAGTTCTCAATCCCACTTTTTCACCTTCGAGAATAGTGAGATTCACACTTTGGTAAGCCCTTTGTCGGACACATTATATACACATATATATTATTTTCATTTTGTACCCATCTTCATAAATTATGATGCACAAAGGTTGGCACCGGTACGGTACGTTTTGCTGCTAGTAAATAACAGCTCTCTTTTCTTGCTATCTAAAAATTAAAAAATTGTTGCCGCCTGCGCAAATGTCTTCACGATACCATGCTGCTATTTCCTTAAAATGGAAAAATACCGTAAACTGTGGTAGTAACAGACAGATGGTGCGATGCTAGAAATACATTCTGTTACATTAAGCATTACTCTGTATTATCTTGAAATTGATTGTATCATCACAGATTTTCAGCGTAAGAAGATCCTGTGATTGAGCTATTTATCATCAATGCATATTATTTTGCAATTAAAACTGTTCCCATGTGCATAGGCAAGGGGAGCGGGAGGTATGGTGGAATGCCCCTAATCGAATTCTGAATGGCCACTTCAAACATAGTCGTGCCTCTAAGCCACACTGATCATGCACTTATTTTCTTTCGCAGAGGCTCTTAAAAGGAGTGCACTGACCCCACATGCCAACAAATGGTTAACAGGTCAACGTGTGATCTTTGTGGTACGTTTATTTTTCACAACTGCACGATTTCAAAAATGGAACCTACTTCCATTGTGCTTACTGCTCATTAGCAACGGAGAAAACAACGGGAAAACAAACCCTTGAGTCTCAAACGGAAAATGACTATGACCAGCCCGGCTTGAACCTGTTGGTTTTAAAATTTGGGCAGTAAAATCTAATCCAACCAATTACCAACCACACGTCACACTGAGACATGTGTCCCCTGACCCCAAAATGGAACCGCAACTGACACAAGTTATGCACATTTTCTTGACTGTGTGATTTGTTCCTTAAACCATGGTCAGATGGTTCGACAACCGACACCAGTCACACCACACCCTTTGCACACCTGAAAGAGGACCTAATGAGATGCACCACCGATTAACAGGTGGCACCCACCATTCACTTATATTTGGTGGTAGGCAGAGCAAAACTAGTTCACTTGATAAGATTGCATTATGGACGACTGTAATTCGATGGATTCATGATACATCTAGACACAGTCTCGGTCAATTGCCTCAGAGTGAATGTACAAGACCCTAATCTATTACTGAAATACTCTCAGAACAGTACATGATGCGTAATATGAACTACAGTACCCTGCATTCTTTTCAACTTGCTGTCAATCAAAGAGCTGTGCTAATTGTGTATTTCTGTGGACTACTGCAAAAATTCATTTATCACAATGTGCAAGCAAAATATCAATGCACAGTGCCCTCCATTACTCGTTTGAACGCTTTACACTGCTCTTTTTCTCGCATATGTTTGTGCTGCGTCAACGGAACTCGTTTTTCTTATCGACGTAGACTTAAAATATGACAAGAAAAAGAAGAGTTCTAGATTTATTTCTCCAAGAAGTTGACAAAATGCACGAATGCACCGATGACACTTGCAAGGTTATTAGATTGAGGGCTCATTCCACATGGTTAATCTGTGTGTTCGACTCTTTCAAGCGGAAAAATGTTTCACGAAAAGGAATTATTAAAACTGGAATTAAGCAATATGTCTTAGTTATAGAATCTTCTATGACTCAATTAAATGATATAAGGTATTAACGGAAATTAACATATTCCGATTGTTCAATCCATATTTGGTCAACAAATTGTAGTCTATGACAAATCAAACATCACAGAAAACTCTTAAAATACGCTTTACAATAAGAGTAAAATTGGGACTTGATTTCCTGTTGTGTCGGTGTATGTCTGCATGTGGGTGTTTTTCAAAACTCCTAGTCCTCACTGACGTTATCTTAAGATAGTTCAATCAATGGATGTATGACATCAAGTTGTTTTAACTGACGCTAAGTTTCGATGAGCTTAAACACCGACACAGATGGTCCTGTATATTTATTTCAAAACAAATGTTACTCTTGATCACTGGTACAGCTAGAGGGGGACACGGTACCAATCCCCATCGATTTCTAAAAATATATTTTGGAATGGAACTTTAAATGATGCTAAATGTTGAATCAGATTGCATTTCAGAAAAAATGAATGATCAAAATTTCTCAAAGGAGCGGAGGCACCTCTGCCCGTCACCGGTCTGCGCCAGTGCTCCTGATTGCGAATCAGGTAAGGTTAAACACCCGTCTTCATTGTAATGAGCAAAAAAAAAAAAATCAAGCTGAAAAAGTAAATCGCATACAAGAAGCCCACCTGGCAGATCCCTGGGTGCAATACATTGTTATGCGCTACAACACCATAAACATACCAGATTTTTTCAAATCATATGATGTTAGACTATGGATCTATAATCGCTCCCAAAACAAATGAAACAAAATTCCTCCGTAGCAGATGTTTCAGTGCCGTAACCGCTCGTCCCCTTGCCCCCACTCCAATGCTGGTTGGGAAAAACTGATCAGTCCTGAGTGTTACAACATTGAAACGGGGGAAAGGAGTTTGTTTCATTTACTTTTGGCGGCGATAGTCGGAAGACCTGTACAAATCCGGGACATCGCTATGTTAAGTATACGCGAAGTCCTAGTTTGAGAAATTATTGCTCGCAACATTTTGTCATATTCGTGAAAATGCATACAGATTAGCGGGGACTGGCGCGTGGTGGGGAGGGGTAGGGGAGGCTGCTTAATATCAAGAAGAGAGTTTTGTACTAAAATTTTATCTCATGGCTAAATAATTCGATACTGAATTCGGTACTGTGTGTTGAAGACTTTTCATCTTAAAACCAAATTGCAGCATGGGAGGAAGAAATTGCATGGCTTTGCGGTTGTTAATTTTCACTTTTAATTATTAAGAAGTTAAAACAACAGCAAGGAGCAAGTAATAACTCTTTATATTTCACTCAATTATTTATTGACATAACAAGCAAGGGCAGTTTTTACCTTTACCATTTACCTTTACCGTATCAATAGCATGGGTTTCGCATATGCGGTAAACCATCTTTAACTATGCAGAGGAAAGGTTAGAAATCAGTATCAGTCTTTTTAACCGGTTAAAGTTGCTTTACCGTTTTTACCATTGGTATTAAAGGGAGAAATATTGTATGTTAACTGTATCAAAGCCGATAAACATTTCTTACTGTTCTACGAGTCTCTGAAGTACAATATTATGAATATTTCTACAACAGTTAGTTAAAATTATTCCGAACTTGAATTATTGTTCCATTGTCTGGAGCTGGGCTAACAGTCAGATAGTTCTTACCTTAGCCAACTAACTACATTGCAGAAACGAGCGGTTCACCATTTAGCTCATGCAGGTCCCAGGGACCACACCAACCCACTATTTAGAAGTTTCAATTACTCAAATTTACCGACATCATTGAATACAACATTGCTGTATTTTCTTACAAGGCTTGGAATAGATTACTACCAGATACATTTCAAAATTTTATTATTAGCAATACTTTTGTTCATAGGCATAGTACTAGACACGTTAACTCTGCCCATCGCCATTACTATCGTACAAACATTGGATCGTTTAGCTTGCGTTATCGTAGCACTAAAATTTGGAATACCCTCACAGACTCAGTAAAAAAATTCTGCCTCTCTGTTTATCTTTAAGAAGGCGGTAAAGAAAGGCATCATTGATAATTATTAAGTTTCCTTGATGAAACTGAAATTATTCTTAATATCTTTCAAGTATGCTCCTGATAATTTTTCCAAATGTGAGTGCATAATACGGAGACATGTCATAGTTATGTATGTATGATTTTTGTTTGTTGTTTGCTTTGTTTTGTAGACGTTGTAAATATCTTTTATCTTTTTTCTTTGTTATATGGAGTCATCCACTTTGTTAGGCTAATTTTGGTTTTCTGGAAGGCTTCTTTTCACATCATATTGTAATATGTGATGTGATGAAACAAATAAATGAAATGAAATAAAAATTTGGCGCGTGAACGGAAATTTTGGTATGGTAAACCATTATTGGTAACCAACTTCGTGGTGTCTCGAAAGGATGTAAAATAGCGCCGTTTCCCTAAACAACATTTCATAAGCAGTTAAAATGGTTTATAGGCAAATGAATATGAAAAACACTCCGGAAAATTGATGGCAAACTTAAATTTCCTATTCTGCGCCCCCCCCTCCCCCTTCGCAAAAATTAAAATATTCCTTAAGAGGTCTTAGGTCACGATGTATCTTTCTGAAAATAATGCCGTATTTAAAGGTTTCTATATCACACCGTGCATTTTATTCAAAATTAGAGTTCCAGCTGCCTTACTTACCTACGTTATACTACCCCCACCCCGGCGCTTCACCGCAATTGACATAGATTCATGAAGCCTACTTATGAACATTTCGTCCTTTCCAGGCCCATCCCATAGACACGTAACGATACCCATATATATTTCTACAATCGCCGCAAAACAAATGAAACAAAATCCCTCCGTAGCAGATGTTTCATTGCCTTTTATCCATCTCGCATGGTGGCCGCTCCCCCACTTCAGTGTTGGTTGGGAAAAACTGACCAGTCCTGAGTGTTGCAACATTGAAACGGGGGAAAGGAGTTTCTTTCAGTTACTTTTGGCGGCGATTGCAGTCTGTTACACAGTGACTGTTGCGTGAAATATGTATCATAAAAATATGTTGTTGCTTCCCGAAATCAAAGACTGCGTCAATACTCAAAAGAAGGGGGTTCTTCAAGGACTCAATACATGCTTTTACTGTAAAAACGATATGATAAAATCGTATTAACGAGGCAAATGTGCACAAATGTGCACATGTGTGTATGTGATGTGTGTGCAATGCTTACACTGTCCATCAAATTACGTAAATATATCCGTTAATAAGCCCGTTCGGTAATTCGCTTTGGTGGCTGTGCACATGCGCACAACCTCCAAATCGTCAGGATAATCAAACCAATTCCGCACCTCCAACACGTATTCCTAAATTTGAGTTAACATGAAAATTACGTGAATCATTCTTTCTTAGTCCATCCATAACATAAGGAGGGACGTGTTGTTTAGTGCAGTGGGTTGTGTCTAAATTGTCTTCTTCGTGTTAAAATTTGCATTTAAATCTGCCGTAAAGTAGCATTGGTACCCCCTTTTTCGTTCGACCGTTGGCACGACCATTAGAAAGTGTTGTATGCAGGTACTGACGACAACAAGGGAACGCTGTACGCTACGTGCTGAGCTCGCTTTTTATATTCCTCGCTGTCCTCCACAATTCCACGCGGCAACGAATTACCGAACTCTCTTATAGACGAATCCTATTAGCGCTTATTTTAGTGACTGTAGGCAGCCATTAGTGGGGTCCATCAGCCTTTAATCGTCTTCCGTTAATGTCTACATGAATTTCAGATCCTCATATTCAGTGAAGTTGAGAAAATCAAGATACACTTCAGTGTACAACCATCCATGGAACAGGTAAGGAGGGAAATTTAAAGATTAAAGGTAATGGACCTCAGTGATGGCTGACTAAAATCATACCATCACAATCTGTCCGGCTTTGTCTATACCCAAGATGGAAGGGTCATAGACCTTTCAAAATAGCAATTACAGATGATTGTGGGACCGAAAATTTGTAGGCCTATGCGTTATTTTCGGCTACAGTAAAATGTCATTGCCAAAACTGACACACACCAATACCCTATCCCACAATCCTTTGTAATTGATATTAGTGGAAAACCCACAGACTTCCTATACATGGACAGAACACACGACACGGTACATTGTCAGATTGTCGCTACCGTACGTGTGAGGAAAAGCGCACCAAGATGGCCGTCTGCTTTGGTATTGTGTGAAAGATTGGACTTGCTCAAGTATATCACAATATTTTGCAAGAAAGTTGAAATATTTTTGAAATATGGCAAGGTAAGTTCAAAATCACTTCACGCATTGCAGGAATATGATACTGTTTCACATTCAACTTTAGCTTTTGCTTAAAATATAATAAATTCGTCGCCAAATCAGACGATTTCTAGGTTCACGGCGGCCATCTTGGCGCGCCTTTTTTGTCCCAGTCGGTGGCGACCATCTACGGATTGGACGTATACGTTATATGCTGTGTCCATGTATATAAGTCCGTGGGGAAACGGTATTATTGAAATAACACAATTAATTCTCAAAGAATAAAGCGGGAACATTCTATTGAATGTTAGTGTGTTGCCTTTTTACGTCGAACCGTCTAGGCGTCTTGTTCATTTTCTGTTTTAAACAGTTAAAACAGTTTGTACAGATCCAAACATTTCCAAAATACCATCAAAGCCCAGCGCCACCATTACTTGACGCGTAGCGTACAGAAAATTTTGAAAAATCGCGACCCTTTAGACAACCAGAAATGGCATTTCCCTCGGCCTTTAAGAATTGAGTAAGTAGCCGTAATTTTGAGCAATTTGGCAATAAAATTTATACTTCATTAAAAATGAGTAGATTGCACAAAGAGGAGCAAGTTACCAAATGAAATGTACCACTACAATTGGATGAAAAGGAAACGTCGAGGTGGTCAAACATTGGAAAAAGAGCTTGTTTGCGCATTTTACGTTTTCAATAGTTCCCTGTAACTGTATGCATCCCAAACTAACAAGCGCGCAAATGACTGTCCAGCCAACAAACGAGTAAAATCCGCGATGTCTTAACAGTTTCGGCGCATATATCCCCCAAACGCATCAAATAAATACTTCACATGCGACGAAATAATTCAGATTAGGGTAGGTTTACAGTCAAATTATCTATTATAAGCATCAACGAGTACAAAGCCTCAACTATCACTGAATCATTACATCAGACTAAGAAAAATGTTTCTTCCTCGAAAACTGTCAAAATTGTGAGATGTTTCTGTAATTCTGGTTAGTTCTGATCTACGTTTCCCTAAAGGGTGCTTGCACATACCGTACAACACCAAGCCCTGCCCCTCTTGACCGGCAAAATTCGGTGTAGTACGCATTCCTTGTGGCTAGGTGAGAAAAAACTGACGACTCACGTGTGATATTTCATTTAAACACTGTTGATTTTGCCCGACAGTGGGCGTGTCTTACCAATTGTGAAGTAACGTAAAAGTATCCTGTACCAGAGGTGTGCAAACCGATGCAAACAACTTCAGTTTACCCCATGTCAGCCCTCTTACACCTTGGATGTGTTATTTTAACATTGAGTATTCATTTTTGAAAAAAAAAAAAACATTTTTGGTATGTGGATGCAGTTTGGTAAGAAGAGAACCCTATTGTTTTGGGGAAATCTGAGTTTATCCCGACGATTTGGAGGAAGTGAGCACGTGAGCATATAGCCATCAAAACGAATTGCCAAACTGGCTTATTGGTATAACATAAAGAGCCTGGAATGTTCATTGAACGATGACTGTTGCACTAATTACATATAGCCATCAAAACGAATTGCCAAACTGGCTTATTGGCATAACATAAAGAGCCTGGAATGTTCATTGAATGATGACTGTTGCACTTATTACTGTCGATTACTAATAAAGATAATACAGACAGTCCGGAGAGTCCGGCAATTTTCAACTTTCAAGGACTCGAGTCCCTGCAGCTCTTTCAATGGGGTAAAAATGTAAACCTCTCTTGCCGAGTTCTGAAATCACGAGTCCCCAACTATACGTTCCTGGATCATCGTACAGAACATCACTCTGTCACTAAAGACAAAAAGACTTTTGTACAGACCATTAGTGCAGTCTCAAAGGCCATCGTACTGACCACTTCTCATAGCATGGTCCTCAACGACCCTCGACTACACCATTAATCCAGTGCCTGAACAGCACCCTATATACAGGCCATTACAAAGGCCTCAAAGACCATCGTAAAGACCATTAGTATAGTCCATAAAGACAATCGTACAGGCCATTAGTTTCAGGTCTCAAAAGCCACTGCACAGTTGTACAGGCTCTCAGTACAGTCTTAGAAGATCATCCTACAGACCATCGTACATTCCTCAAGACTATCGCGCAGATTATTCGTGCAGTCCTCAAAGGTCATCGTACAGGTCATTAGTGTTAGCCACAAAGATCGTCTAACAGACCATTAGTACAGCCGCACAGACTGTTATCAGACAATCAGCACAGCCCTTAGAGGCCATCTTACAGACCATAAGTGCAGCCCTTAGAGGCCATCGTACAGTCCTTACAGACAAGCGTACAGACCATGAGTACAATCCTCAAAGACGATCTAACGGACTTTTAAGTTCAGTCCTCAAAGGCAATTGTACAAATCATTAGTTCAGTCCTCAATGAAGGTAACCATAGATATCATCTCTACAGATCGTCAAGCTCTTAAACATTATCCGAACTCTGAGTCTCATTTAGAAAAGGAGACTTTCCGAGAATTAACTTGTACTCAACTCTTGGAGTAATCAAAACTGTAATTTCAACTTGAACGAAAAGTCTTGTCTAAGATTTGTAAATAGGAAATACAGGTGAACTTGATACAATCAGGAAAGGGTTTCAACGGAGGAGCTTGCCTACTCTTAGAGTTGTTTTAATCAAGAGTACATCAAGGAAAATTTACACAAGAGGGAATGTAAAATCCTTTCATTATTTTCTACATCTTCAGTCTAGCGTTAGATTTTAAGTACAAAGCAAAATTTCCCATGAGTTTCATTTACCCTATTTTGATTATTATTACGGTCGACCTAGCTAGGGATGGTTTCAACTTATCATGAGCAAAAATATGAAATGTTCGTTCTTAAGTTATTGCTCCGCTCCGATCAAATGTACTTGGGTAGGATATACTGTCACATATTCACACATACAAGGCAAACCAATGACGGAGGATGCCAGACCGGTGTACACAGTGAGAGGTTTAGTGCATGGCAGTCATCAACCCCCCCCCCCCCCCCATAAATGTCGATTTGATGACAAAAAATAGATTCAGGTGTGAAAATTGATGCCATGATTGTATGAAGTTAGTTTCAGGTCAAAATCATTTTGAAATGTCTTACCTTCCGCATTTGTTGACCACTGTGTTCGATCTCGTGATTTTTGTTGTCCAAGGAAGCCGTTTTGTTTTGAAAATCGGTGGGGACGTGACTATCTAAGCGGAGCGCGACCAAAGGTTCGCGCGGAGCGTACCAGAAATTTTTTAACAGATGTACCCCCCCCCAGATTGCCGGAAATTGCATTTCCCAGACACAATTACGATCGAAAATGGGTCATTCATTTTAATATTTCACGGTTTTAAATGTTTCATGAAAAATAGTAATGAAAAATACGAGAGTAAGAGTTACTGATGATAAATTTATCAAATAAAAACATCAAAATGAGCCGATATAAAACAAGAAGTTAGTCCATCTTTACCTTCCTTCACCGCCCTTTGAGCACCGCAGTTGGGCGTGGGGTCCCATTAATATGTGCTGGGAGCTACACGCAAGTTGACGCAACAACAACAACGGAACACAAACAAGACTGGACAGGGAGTCCTGCATGGCCATCCTGGTTCGACCGCTGGGTAACTTGGGTAAGTCATTAGCTCCCAGACAAACAGATAACAACAAATGAACAGAACAGATGAAATAGAATATTGTGCTGGAGAAAGGCAAACAGGGTCAACTAGAGGTATGATGAGGAGCATCAGTCGTTGGAGTACAAAATCATCCAGTGGAAGGAGACAAAGAGACAAGTGTAAACTTGGGAAAACCGGTACGAAAGTGAATAAATATCGCTTTTACACGCTACTCTTATCTAAAAGTTTAGAGACCAGGTAGGGGTGGCAAGAACTTTTGAAACCCAAGGGCGGCTGGACACCCAAGTCTACACAAAGTCAACAGAATCCTATCAATACCTATCAGAAATCTATCAATACCTTGGTAGGACTTCTGCCCATCCTTTAAAGGCTTTATTATAGGAGAAGGTCTAAGATATGCGCGATTATCAGATAATAAAAAAGATTTCGTGTCTAAACGGAGTACCATCAAAGAAATTGCTTGCACGTTATTACACGGCCCAAGAATTTAATCGTGCCATTAAAGGCGACTCCTAAAAAGAAAGATCAAACCTACTCTTGCCCAAATGATGTGAAGGAAACATACCACTAGTGTTAAAGACTACGCTTACACCTCACATCAAAAGCAAAGAGCTTGAAGAAATCTTGCTAAGACACTGGCATTTAATTTGGATGATCCCAACTTGTGTCAAATTTTCCCGAAACCGCCATTCCTAGCCTATAAGAGGGCGCGTAGTCTAAAAGATTAAGACCAGTTTTTGTTTTGTTTAAAGTCCAACTACTGATGAAGCTCAAAAGTAAAAACAAGAGAAGAAACATGTCCAGTCAAAGGTTTACAAACCTAACTAAGCAGTAATAAAAGTATCTGCGGTCTCGACTCCGCCGAAAAGCACCTAGATGCTATTTGTCTCTTCAAAAGAGACTATCCGTTTTAGAAATCAAACGCATTTTCTTTCAAACCTAATTTCAAGGGACTGGTTGCGTAGTATCAGATAATGCCACCTCCTACCTATTCAATTGATTTGTTTCTTATTTTGATAACGACTAATGGGTACTTGAGATCTTTGAGACTAACGCGGTATGGCAGGATATCATGGATAGTCGGACTTTCAAAATTCACTCAAAAGATGGTCAGGACATGGTATACCATGTCCCCACCTCTGAAATTTTTGGTGGGGACGCGTCCCCGTGTCCCTTCGGGAAACGGCGCCCATGTTGTTGTCTGTTTGTCGGGAGAGGAGTTGGAAGAATTCTTTCATCCGGTATTCACTTCAGAAATGAAGACTCATACACTTGTTGGCAAGTCTTCTATGTTGCAAGACTCATCGGACAATAAAAAAAATTGAAGGCACCAACCGAGGGGACATTACCGGTGCTATGACCAAGTGGATAAAGGCGGTCGCATTTGAAGTGATGAAGATTAGCAACCGGGAGGTCCGGAGTTCGATTCCTGGCCGGGTCAATGTAAGGTGGGTTTTTCATCCAAGTGCAATCTACGGTTTTCCCATCTGAACTGGCTTTTTAAAAAATACCATTTGATCCAAATTGTTGAGCTGGTTGCCACCCGACGTGAAGTTGTAATTCATAAGCCAACGGCTTCTCCTACATTCGTGGTCGCTTATCGTCGTAAAACAACTGCACTTCAAGGCCTGATTATTATTATTATTATTATTATTATTATTATTATTATTATTATTATTATTATTATTGTTATTATTGTTATTATTATTGTTATTATTGTTATTATTATTATTATTATTATTATTATTATTATTATTATTATTATTATTATTATTATTATTATTATTATTATTATTATTATTATTATTATTATTATTATTATTATTATTATTATTATTATTATTATTATTATTATTATTATTATTATTATTATTATTATTATTATTATTATTATTATTATTATTATTATTATTATTATTATTATTATTATTATTATTATTATTATTATTATTATTATTATTATTATTATTATTATTATTATTATTATTATTATTATTATTATTATTATTATTATTATTATTATTATTATTATTATTATTATTATTATTATTAAGAAAATCTTTAGTCAGGCAGTTGTTATTATCTCTATAGCTGTATAATACGCCTGGGAGTTGTCATGAGATAGTAAGTTTGTGGTTTTTGGAAGTGAGATACTTGATTGGATCAATGGCTATTAATTAATTAGCTCTGAACTTTATAGAGCATGGGTAATCTAGCTACCCTGTGTCTTTCGACAAGGGGTTTGCACCCCAAAACTAAGAGTATACAGAAGTTCGCTTGTAGCGGTGGAGAGCGAACCTTACTGTACAGTAGCCCCCAGTTGGCTTTTTACGTACGTAGAGAGGGGCACAGACAAACAAACGAAAAAACCAAACCGGACTGGATGAAAATCTCGTCTCTAGACCATTTCAATTTCTCTGGTTTAATTCCTTACATATTCGCTATTCGTTGCGTAAAAGCTTCTACCCACAAGTATGACCACTGCATGTGTGTTTTTACGTACATAGAAAGGAGCATACAGAAACAATAGACCTCAAGCCGGACCGGACTAAAGCAAAACGCTAAGCTATTTACAGGATCTTTTACTTCTTGCAAGCATGGAAATTCCTTTGTCAAGCTTTGTATGAAGCCTTTTTACGTACTAGACTCAGCATGTTCATCAGGTCGTTCAGTTGGTCATGTTGAGTTGTCCCTTGGGGACGTAGCTCCTTTTGGGAGCAGAACTCCTTCGGGAGTATTGTTTGGTTTTCGCCCCCTGGCTCTTTGCCAGAGAGTCGGGAGACTTTTGGAAAGGTGGCCTTTTTACGTGACTGGAAACGGCACGGTCGGAACAAAGTTCCAAACAAATTCCGGAACTAACAACGAACACAAGTACAAAACATTTACAAACAACAACTATTTACATGCCAACAACTATTTACACACCAACAACTATTTACACACCAACAACTATTTACACGGGCGGGCAGGGTAATAATTCGTGGCATTCCCCAGTGAAAGGATACCTCCGCGATCACGGGCTTGCCTCCGTGACCACGGACACTCATGCGCCAGGAAAGTTCTGCATGTATAGTTTTAGTTTCATTAAGCTATCCTTCATCTTAAATGAAGTACACATAATACACAATAAGATGTCGGGACTACCCGGGTAGAGAACGCAAACAGATAAATCCCTGCTACATCTACAAGTATTTCACTGAGACCATTGAGTATTTCATGATTCCTTTAAGCTCAGGCATTACAAACGAGCTTATCAAAGGTAGTGTGACAAGTCAGCAAAAAGGCCTGAATTTTCTTGGTAGTTAAGAAGCAAGGTTTTTTAAGGAAAAATCCGTTGGAATTATGTCAGTATCTTTTACCGTTCTCAGGATATTCCTCTTCAAAGTTTGAGTGTTTCTGAAACAACTTGTTACTTAAACAAAAATAATGATGTGGAGTGTTGCACAGTGTTGACATTTCTTTTGTTAACCTTCTATTAACTATCTCTGAAATACTCATCAGATAGTCTAAGGTTTGGTGATTGATACAGATGGTTTTCAAGTACACAAATTCAACTTTCAAAATAAAACCCTCATGCCGTATTTATGTTACAAACGTCCTTGAAATGAAGATTGTAAAAACAAAGGAAAACATTAGCCATATACGGCATGTTCCACCTATGACATCACAAGATTTGTATATTGAGCTTATGTTTATGCATGATTAAGTGCAACTCGGAAATTAAACTGTGAAATGGTCAATATTTAACCGATTTTGATGAAATTTGCGGCGATTTTCTTGATTTTTAATGCTTTTGCAGCAAATACCCAACTTTGTTATTTTGGTGTCACACTACCTTTAAAGAAGCTACACGAATTCCACAAGTGAACAAAACACATGTTAGACATTATCAGTTGATACACGAAATGCCACAATAATCCAAGATGACGGGACATTTGTCAGAATTAGAGCTCCCGTTTGTACTTGTACGTTAATCCGATTTAGAGCTACTCGGTCTTTGGAAGATAATGCGCAGATAATAATTTGGCATTGTATATGTAGGTATCTTATTCAACTTCCGTAAGAACTTTTGTAATCACAGGAAATATATGCAGGGTCTAATCAGGGAACTGGTCCCTGAGAGCTCCCTGGGCTAATACAAGCATTGGGCCAGCAAAGAACCCACATGTCTCCTTAAACTGAAAGGCGACAATGAAATAACATTACTGCGATTTTGAAGGAGGTTTTACAGAGTTTTTCACATGACGTCATAATTAGTTAATCGCATCTACTGCTCGATAAAAAATAACAGGCATTATGTGGGTCGTCAGCTGCGTCTTAGCATGTTTTCAGCTAGTTGTGAGTAGTACCAGATTACACTACAGTTTTTTGCTCGAAGGTCAAATAGAGCCGGGACTTATGACGTCAGTTTAAACATTGTAATGCTCTCAAGCCATGATTTCAAGCGCCCGCTCGGCTTTAAACCTTTTTGTTTGAACTTTGCGACGAGCTACCAGTCAACCCTTTTGAGATGCTGAAGAAGGTCTCAATGGATCGCAATGGATCGCAGAGGTTGATTGCCGATTCGCCTGATTTTTTATCCAAGTCGAATGAAGGTGAATCGATATTTTTTAAAAAAATCTAGATTGGTTCTAAAAGGAACTGCAGTGTTAGAAAGAAGGTTGTAGTTTCGTGGACTAGGTATATTTAGCCTGTTCGCTCATAATCCGGTGTCAGAATTTCAAAAGACGATAGAAAAATTGCCATTTTAGAATTAGCAATGTGACCTGAGTTTCAAGATGCTAATTCGTTCATTGACCGAATTTGCAATCATTCGTCCTCAGGGGCACCACCTCCCACCCCAGTTCCCATCTCCTCCGTCCTGACCCTCATTGTAAACAACATTACGCAACTGGAGACTGCACGTGTGCATTTGTATTCGTCCAATTAATACTACATACATAATAACTTCTACATGTTTTTTTTTTTACGAATGGACAAGGGTAGCATATAACTTGGCTAAAGTACGTTGGCTCAACAAGAACACATATTCATCATCCTCTTGGTAGATTGACCTTTAAGAGTCGTCACAAATAGATGCCTTCTCCAAGAGGTAGTTATTTAGGTAAAGAATTTTGATGAAGATAAAATGTCGACAAATTTAATGAGATACTTCCCAATGATAACTGTGCATAGTTATAACGTCAATAATATGAGTGCTATGTGTTTGATTTAGTGCTCTTATAGAAGCAAGAATAAAATGGCAGTATCGAGTGAGCTAGCTTTCAAACAAAGTTGTGAAAAATGGTCAGAAAAATTCATTATCTCCACCACGCCAATACAAGATGGTTTTCCATTTATCATTAATGTCGCTGGGACATTAGACAGATGCGATATAATCAAGGGGCGGCGTTGCTAGGAAGTTTAGGTTTTATCCTTTTATACGTAAATGCAGTGCTTAATGAAACTGGCGCGAGAGAGAATGCGATAGCCTAGGATGCATGCCGCGTCCAGTCTGCAAACAAGCACTGTTGGTCAAATATACACAATTAAATAGAAGTTGACTTTCCTATAGGTTGTTGCCGGGTAGCTAACTGTACATCCGATTTAAGAATAAAGTGGACGGAAGGATTAAGGAAGGTCAATTTAGAGGAAATATTAGACTAGTGTGTATCTGAGTTACTGTAAAGATTGACGGCTGGGATTTTACTTGATAATATTAGAAAATACTGGTCATAACATTTCACCATAAGCGACATCACCTCTTATAAGTTTGTGTTTAAATACTCGATGAATCAGGCCTGTAACCAAGGGAGTATATTGGGGCCAGCCCAGTGCTCCGTTGCATTCCTCGGCTATATGGACGAAGCCAGGCTTTTGTACCGAGCGTCCTCTATATGGTAGAGTTACCACGGTACTATTCGTGTTTGCCAGGCGGTTATTGCCGGCTTTAACGATATATATCTATAGGAGGTAGTGAGGAGTAAAACAGACTTAGGGGCCCACTGGGCTTGTATAGACCGATTGCATGCCTGCATGGTCAGGAATCCGACTTGCTGCGGGTTAGGTCTGGAGTTCGACTCCAGTCTGGGCTTTAAAATGGAACCTGATTCCGCTGTACTTGTTGCTCAGCATAAGCAGTGGAGTAGGAAAACAAGTAAGTGAGTCACAATCGGAAATACAACTTTGTCAGTCAGACTTAAACCAATTGGTTAGAAACTGAGCCGCAAAACTTAATTTTATTAACGAACTATTCCACTGGGCTTGGTTTACCCAATGCTCTCCAAGTCTTCTTTCCGGGCCGGATGAATCGTACTATAACATTGTATGCACACAGCCACTAACTACTACAGAAAAAATGTTTATAGACCTGTTACCCAGTGAGCTGTGATCTCCCTGTGTAATCATCTCAAGTTCGTCTCTTAGACGAATCGAGAAGAGCCATACAATTAGCCCTTAGACCTATCACTACGGAGGATATAAATATAGCATTTGTCAGTTATATCAGTGGGTTCATACAGATAGTATGCAGCAGACCCAAGTGCACTACTTAATTTGCATGATAACAGTCACACACATTAAAGAGCACAAGCTGACGCCACGATCTTCTTTAAACAACGACTAAATCACAAAATTATGCTCATGACATAACATAGTTAACAAATGCTTCGCACACTAGATACCTGATTTTTCTTTTGCCGTGGATTCTCACTGTTTTATTTCAGGATAACAACTGCAAAAGCAGTACCGCAGGTTTTGGTTGAGAGGAAAGAATTTGCATAATGATTATTCCCGTAAATTTCTTAATGGTTTGGTCTGCTTACAGGAGCCCATGTCATAAAACGAATCGTTTAAGTCTTTAACAACAGTTTTAAGCACAAGTAAGTTGTAATCATAGTATAATGACGCCTTATGACATGATAACTACCTGTTGCTTTTAACACCGCTGTTTCAATTACAAAGCCGTCACAAAACAGTATTTGAAGGTGTTCTAACATACAGAAAGTTCTTGAAGCTTTGGGCTTTTTTTATTTTACATTTCTGCAGTTTGAAATTGAAACCAATGTCTATATATAGCGTAAAATGAACATTCTTTAAGAACGGAATGGTGGATCCATAATGATTAGTTATTTCCTTTTTGTGTTTAACTTGCAGCTCCATCGTAAGACTCTCATCCGTAGCAATGTGCTCCCTTGGGAAATCTTTCCGATTAGTACTAGGCGTTTGAGACGGATTAATAGGGAACATGACCATTAGTAATTAGTCTTCAGAAGACATCTAACTTGAGATTGATAGCCGATCTCAGTTCTTCTGTTACACATGAGTGACTAGACGATAACGACTAGTTTACAGCAGAATTTAAAGGTACCGCAATTCCCTCTTCGTGTATGACAATTAAACTTCACATTTTGAAGCTGAGGAAAACCCTTTTTTCACAAGCACGAAATATGAACAACGAAACATAAAAAATCTGTAAAAACTGTAAAGTGTTCAAGAGTGCCCGTGGGGATTAGTTCTAAATTCCAATTGAATGTTATAATGTATAATGGAGAAGCTAAGTTGTCCTGGGCTTGTAATCCTGAAGGCGGTTCCGACTATAGGACAATTGGTATTTTTTGCATCATTTTTGAAAAGTATGATACGTCATAATGAAGAGATTGTATTTGAAACAAGACATTTATGCCAGCAACAAACTCAAAAATTATTCATTTTGCACGCTGAGCTTTAATGCAAACTGGCCAATAACAGCTGTCAGATATACTTTGATTCCTGCATATGATGTTTTGTTTAGTACTCCAATATAGGAAATGCGAGAAGATAGTTAATGTTGTGAGTACTCTACATGCCAGAAAGTAACGTGTAGGAAGTATGTGGTACGCATAGCAATATGCCTTTCGCAACGTTTCCGTTAAAGTCAAATATGTGCGCTTCTAAATTTGCGCTTCCAGATTTCTCTACACGGACGTATATACATGGACAGAGCATGTAACGTGTACGTCGTATCCGTAGCTGGTCGCCACCGGCTGGGACAAAAAAGGCGCACCAAGATGGCCGCCATGACGGCTATAAATCGTCTGATTTAACGACGACTCTGTAATATTTTAAGCAAAAGTTAAACTTTGAATGGGTAAAAATATCATATAATAAGTGAAGGATTTTGACCTCACCTTGCCCTATTATAAAAATATTTCAACCTTCTTGCAAATTATGGGAATATACTTGAGCAAGTCCAAGCTTTCACAGAAAACCATAGCAGACGGCCATTTTGGTGTGCTTTTTCTCAAACTATATCAGCGATAATGTACCGTGCAGTATGCTCTGTCCATGTATAGGAAGTCCGTGATTCTCTGCCATGACCACTCTTTACCTTCCTATTAGGAACGCCGGTGAGTGCGTGACGTAAGTTAAAATGGGTTTACGCAGTTTGGAGTCCAAACGCATCATATAATGATGCAAACGGAAAGGTCGAATGTATTTCCATTTTTAAGCTGCATGCTGTTAATGAACTGGACTCCCACTTTTTTGTTTGTCATGGTGTCTCGTTCAATCTTTTTTACGCGAGAACACTAACTTTTCGAATTTTGCTGAAGACCTATCACTTTCAAACTGCAAGATTTTATTTCAAAGTTTTGCAGGAAAATACATTTTCATCCCATCTGTTGATTTTGAGGAGAAAAATTGCAAATTTTCCATATGTTCACCGAGGCTTAAAATCGCGGCATATTTCGCCGGAAATTTGGCCACTTTCGAAGAGAAAATGATCGCCCTGACTTGCTTGAATAATTGAAAATAAATGAGACTGATGAGGAATTAGGCGAAATGAAAAACAATGGCAGGAGAGAGAGACGGTGCATAAAGTAAAGACGACGGTTTGTAAAAGTGCCGTTAGGAGATATCAACACGATGCAAACGAGTGGGTTAATTAATATCAGAATGAAGGCTGTCGACTTCTCAGAGCACAGGGTTGAACAGATCAATACTTGGCACGTCAAGAACAGCTCTCCCCCGGGTCTTGAGCACTTTGACGACAATGATATACGAGATCAATAGTAAATTATAAGTCAGTTATGACACTAGGACACTTCAGATAAAGTGACATTCTCCGTGAAGTTCATGCTAGAACTGCGAGGTTAGGCCAAGGTCTGCTCGATGGTGTTTAGTTCCTTAGGGCTGAAGGTAAATCACAATCGGTGTTGGTGTAAAAGCCGGGATCATTCGTTGACTTTGTAGGTACTAGTACTAAATGTATGGGATGTATCTCCTTTATCCTATATACGGATCCGATCAGCGCTTGTGTTTAGTGACTGTAGGCAGCCATTAGTTGGGTCCATCAGCCTTAAATCGTCCTCATTTACTGTCTACATGAATTTCAAACCCTCATATTCAGTAAAATTGAAGGCATAAAGATACGATTTAGTGTGCAACCATCCATGATAAAGGTAAGCGAGGATATTGAAAGGTTAATAGGTGATAGATCCCATTTATGGCCGAAATCAGACCATCACTTGCTTTCCGGATTCGTCTCTAGTGCTTCCGAGGAACACTTCTCAATGTATAAAATTGATATTAGTATAATTAAAATTAGAATAAATGATACACTCTTAAAACACCGTGGTCAAATTTAACCAGGATCGGTGTTCTAATTACCTTACCCCAACACAATCTTGGTTAAATTCTAACGCAAGTCCTGGTTAAACTAACACTAATTTGGTTATAACAACCAGGATTTGAGGTAGTTTAACCAGGATTTGTGTTAAAATTTAACAAGGATTGTGTTGAAGTAAATGGGACACTAATCCTGGTTAAATTAAACCACGGTATTTTTAGAGTGTAGTACTATTATTAATGTTGGGCAGGTGTGAGGTACTGTTGGTCACGAGATTACGAATAGGCCAATAGAGCTACAATTATTGATAACCTTAAATTAGATCTGCCGAATAAAGGCCAAGTATAAACAGATAAGACTTACCAAGAAAGTGGAAGAAGGGACTCATTTTTCTTATATATTAGATTTAAAGTTGAAAAGGAATGTAATGGAAGACTTACCTGCTCTTACATTTTTTAAATCTTTGACGATGTTGATTAAAAAAATATTGTGGTCAAAATTGCGAAAGAAAAGTGCAAGTGTAATTCATGACGTCATATGTTACAGGGTCAAACGTATTGTTTGAGCACCCCAGTTGGTTTCTTGCCGTGAAGGAAACACACGAAATGGTCATAAAATCATTTTTATATACGTATACTCTAAAGCATGAGTAGTAGTAATTGACCAGGGAAAAGGAGATATTATCCCTGACATGTAACTAGTCTGAATATTTCAAATGAGGTGTTAGCAATTTTAAGACATTGTATGTGATAATGGTCAAAGCTGGTTGGTAGACACCTGACCGCGGAAAATCTTTGCATTCGTTTTCACTTACTAAACAGTCAAAGATCAAGAGGTCAAAGGTAAAAAAAAGTTAAGATTGGTTTTTTTTTGCCTTTTTTGCCTATTGTTATGTTAAGAAAGCTCTTTAAAATCCATTCATGTGAAGAAATTGAAACATTTTTATCCCTTTATGGTGCGTACAGTAGCTGAAGAAGTAGATCGAAGTTTAAATGTCTTCGGGGTCTATGTAAGATTTTTCAGTAGAATGATTCTTCGTCAATAGGCCTAGATATGCAGAAAGTGCAGTAGATATGAGATATGCAGCTGCATGAATTGATAATTTGCATATTGCATATTTTATCAGCACATACGTTCATACAATAAATGATTGAAATGATCTAAATTTCATCCCGAAAAGGAACACTTTGGCTACTAATGTTTCAAAAAAGAACACAAGTCTAGAAATACATGGCCTAAGCTATGGGCGGGGGGGGGGGGGTATGGGGAACGTGCTTCTTCCCCTCAGATCGACTTTTAATCCTTTAATTACCTCTTCGATATAGGCCTACCTTTCAACCCCCAGAATGGAGATCAATATGTCCTTTGTCCACCCCCTCCCCCCCCCCCCAAGAAAAAACAACAGTCCTGGCTACGGGCCTGTAAAAATAACCGTATGTATTATTATACTAGATATACAAGGGTATACCTAAAAACAAATCTATGCAATGTAAATTTAGAAGTTTCCTTTCTTCAGAATTAGTAAAGATAGAAATATTTTCCTATGCCATTTCATAAATGATCGCTTTATTGAAGGGGTTTCAAAGTGATTTATGAATATATTTTGATCACGGTGCAATACGTGTATACAAAATTGAACATATTTTATGAGTTTTTAACAAAAGTGAATGCAGATACTACGATATATTCAAGTAACGTTAAAAAACCTAACAGGTAGCGATATCCCGCACAATTTGAAAATCTTTATGTTGAATTACACCCCGTAATACACAAGAGAGGTGTCCATTTTTTGTGAAGAGCAAGGAATAATTCGTTTCATTTTTATGAACCTTGTAATGGTCTTAAGCGCCAAATCTTAATTGTTGGGGGAAACTTAAAAGTGTAACGCCTGCAAAAGTTGTCGCAATTTACCGTGATAACTTTTGTTTAGGTTTGACTATAGTAATAAAGATACTGTAATTGATACAATGGCCTATGAACAATAAAAAGACAGAAGTATCATAAATAATGTTTTGTTCACGATAATGAAATCTCTGAGAGTGGCATTCGGCGTTTTTCTCGCCCAAATGCAGCAGTCCCTTAATTTCCTTTTGGATGGGGTCACGTGTCTTCAAGCACACTGGTATCACACGGTGTAAATTTCAAAATGTTTGCACTCGGCGTTATCAACTAAAATAAATACACGTAACTTAACACCGATATATTCCTACATTAACAATGAGAATCCCAAACATGTATAGCTTTAACAGAAATCAATTCAGATTTATGCAAATTTTGCCTAAGTACCGCGTACTCAGACATGCTAAAGAATGAAATGCTCTAGGAAAAATATATGGAGTATCAGATACAGAATTAATGTTTGTTTCAAAATGTCTCATGTTTCTAACATTTCCATGATATTAACTTTTCATCATAAAAGCACAGGGACGCAAACTATGAACTTCCGGTATCGAGTGTAATATTTTTCATTTTGCTTTGAGGAAGAACCCTGTTCAGGTCATAGTAGTTAACATTATATTTAAAGAATGCAAAAGTTCAATTCTACTGCGGTAAATTGCTTAGGAGAACAAATTTCCAAGCACGGACATAAAACAAGCGTCAATTTGAAATAATCTTACTTTAACTGTAGCATCATTTTTCGATTCTTAAGTCATTGCTTGCATTGGTGCCGTTTTGCATTATGTATGCATGACATCTTGATCAAGTTAGCAGGGATAAGAAGTTTGTACAATCAGGCACACAACCTTGAGGGGGCCTAGGGGCACATGGGGGGGGGGGCACTAGGCGATATGTTCCCCCAATACATGTTCCAATAGAAAGGTATTACGGTGGAGACCAAAATATATACATCAGATAAACAACCACAACTATAAGGATAAAGGCTTGATTCTTGCAAGTCAAATATCTCACACAATTTTCAATGCATAGGCTCCTGATAAAGGACAAAGAGAAATTTAAAGGGGGGGGGGGGGTCCCGACCTCCCTCATAGACCCTTCACCAGGCCTCTCAGATTCACATACATTGGTTGCTCCTGCCAAAAGCCTATTCATTTCTAATGAGATACAGTAAAAATTTTACCAAAATGAGCAGTAGCTATGAACCGAAAATACAACGAGGTATAAAAGTGTGCCAACTAATCATCAAAACATTTCTTTTGCTATAGTGAAATGAGTCTGTGCAACACTACTATATTTCTGTCTCATTGAAAGAGTTGTGGCGGCACTAGAATTTAAAAATTAAGGGGAAAAGTACTGTGAAGAAAAAATCATTTCGACGGAGATATAATACAAAATTAATATAATGTGTTTCGTACGATGTGGGGCTCAATCTTAGGGATGGCTTCCTCATTTAGCAGAAAAATGGGATAAGGCAATCGGAAGAAGGGGTACAATTGCCCCCATGTCTCCTTTGGCGCTTAAACTGTCCAAGGGTTTAGCACATAATAACGAGGGTCAGGCCTCTTTTCCGAGCATTTAAGGCGACTAATTAGTATATTGCCCCACTCGGATATCAACAACAAATTTTAGAACGATGATTTTCTACGGATCCTTGATAATAGCCTCTTTCGTAACCTAAAGACGAACTCAAATTAGAAAGAACAAATAAATGATTTCACATGAAACTGATTACTGACTTAGGAGAGTGACGTCACCTTTACTTTGAGTGACGTATTTTGAATTATTTGTACACACTACAACGAAAAGAATGAATTTCTTCATTCTCTAAAAGAGTAAAAGTGTGAACTTAATCCATTAGAGGGTAAAATTACTCCAAGAATAGTGAAAGTAAAATACATTCCATGGAAAGTGAAAATTCATTCTTTTACAAGTGCCTGCAATGATCACTTTTTAAAAAAGAGTGATCACTGAAGGCACTCCATCATGGGTGAAACGTCGCTCTTTTGGGGGAGATTTCACTCTCCTAACTAATTGGCTGAATTTCACTATTCTTGGTGTGAATTAACACCCTTCACTCTATTAGAGAGTGACTAAGTTCACTCTTTTGGTTTAAGAGTGCATAACCAACGTTTAATACTTCTGAGAGATGAATAAAATCATCTATGCTTTCAGGAGAAATATCACCCCAACCTAAATTAGGCTAAATTTGGCAAAAGGTACGATATTTTGTACCTAACGCATAGGCATGGGATTCGTTTTGCCAAATTTAGCCCAATTAAGGATGTAGTTTTTACATGCATTCAGTTTTTACCACAGAAATTTTTCATTATAACTTTTTGTTTTGTAAAACAGCCATGGAGCCAAATAATGTTGTAAATATCTAAAAATTAAGGGAGATGGGTTCACGAATCGTAAAATGACGTTACAAAATATGCAAAATATGTTAGACACATATGATGCCAAGTACCAAACTGAGCATTAACAGAATTTCACTAGAAGGAGCCATACACACTCAAATCTAGCCTCTGTCGAGTCTCTCCGGCGAAATTTTGTACCCTCCCCCTCCCTCTGGAAACACATTGGCTGTTACCCTATGTTTTACACCCCCTTGAATCGCTACACCGGGCAGGTCTGAGGGAGAACTCGATAAACATGTGGGACCACGCTACGGTGCAAATAAAATAAGAAAGATAATTGTTGGCCGAAAAGCATTGACAAAGGCTAACTCAAATCAAGAATGAGAGCTTACAGTCACTCTCATATCGTGTGAAAAGTAAGAATATACTCCATTTTGGAGTGCTAAAGTCAATCAGTTTGCCGGGAATCAGCCAAGAATATCGGAACGATTTCAATCTTTCAAACCTTGATGACACATTTTTTATACGTGCAAGCTATAGGCAAGTCCTTAACAAAATACCCCGAGAAATGATTTCGAAGTGGAGAAATTATAAAGGTCTTAAAGCAGCAATCAGAGTTTGCTTTTGATTTTGATTTTTTGGGGGGCAACCCTAATTCTTCATCACATTTGTACATTGTCAAAAAACTAACACAAAGTGACCTTTGAACTCGGTCTAACGTCGTTATTGGTTGCAGTGAACTGAAGGCTGTCTAGTCTTGCAATTGTGTGGATTTTGCCTACCCGACAAATATTCAAAAATTTTCATTCAAGAGTAGTTTACACAAAATTAACGTTTCTTCTAAAACCGGAAAGATCTCTTCAATGTGTCTATATTATGATAAACAATTCAAAAGGGAAACCGAGGTGCTGAAACAAAAGTTTAATAGGCCTATTGTCTGTCAAACTCTCCCTGCTCCTCCAGGTTAAGTCCAGTGAGTGCCTACTGTAACAATATCTCCGTAGCCTAACGCGTTGCATGTTGAGATAAAATCAAAAAATTTTCTGAACCCTCATTTTCTTGTCGGCCTCAAAAACCTGTGTTTTTTACAAATGCTTTTGAGAAAGATCAATCATGTATCATGTTACTTCTTGGCCCGCAAACACGTTCAATGATGTGCCTCATCTATCATTAATTTTTTTCTATACGGTTCATTTATCTCGGCATGATATGTAAACAATCGCGGAACCGGTAGTCATTACTAAGCACATGATGAGAGGAGCAGTGTCCTGTGTAGTAGTATGCACCCTATCAGACATCGCACTAATATAACAAGATCATTGATATCATCCGGAGTAGATGGCCACTTGAATAAGTGTAGTCTCGATGTGTCATGTTTTTATTTGCATCTGTCGAGAGTCTTGTAATTGACTCCCTTGATGCCTCTTCCTGAAACCTAGTATTTTTCCTCCGATATTTCTGGAACTAGGATGCACAAGTAAAGTGGTACTCTTAACGGCGTGCCCCCGGTGGATACCAGGTCAATTGCCCCAATCCGCGTGGATAGGTCGAGTTAGCGCTCATTGAATTTATAATTGAATTAAATCATTGACTAAATGGATATAATAGCATGCGATCACGACAGAAGATATTAAGGGATTCTGTTTTTTGTATGAGTTATTCCTGGCTGTATACTTCAGGGACTTCACTTACTCGTCCTTAATTGGATAGCCTGTATATTTATATTTTTGTCAATAAATGGTGCTTATAATCTTGCCACTCCGTTAAAGGAGTGCAACAGTTGTGACGTAAATTAACCTTCCTGATTGCGTCAAATTAAGTACAACATGGACAAATTTCACCGCTCCTCGAGTTCTCAATTGTGCGAAGATTGTAATTGACGTCGGTTATTGTTCATTTCATATCAAAATCAAACATTACTAAAGCACATACCTTAGCCGAAGATGTTAGGAGTGTATCACTGTCTACATATTAGAAAATCGCTTTGTACTAAGTTACTGTTGTTTACTTAATCCCAAGTCAAACGAGAGGCCAAAAATTTTTCAAGGGGAAAGAGCATAGTTTGCAGAGATACTATCTTAACATAGCTTCACCACAATCGGTACAAGCGGGCAAAACGTTTATACCAAAACGACTGCCAGCTCGTTGATAATGGTGTGTTCCAACCACGGACTTATTTACATGGACAGAGCATGTAACGTGTACTTCCTATCCGTAGATGGTCGCCACCGACTGGGACAAGAAAGGCTTACCAAAATGGTCACCGTGAAGCTATAAATCGTCTGATTTGACGACCACTCTGTAATATTTTAAACAAAATTTAAACTTAAATGGGAAACAATATCATATTCCTGCAATACGTGAAGTGATTTTGACCTTACCTTGCCATATTTCAACTTTCTTGCAAAATCTGGGAAATGACTTGAGCAAGTTCAAACTCTCACACAAAAACATAGCAGACAGCCATCTTGATGCGCTTTTTCTCACACGTACGGTAGCGACAACCTACCGTGCAGCATGCTCTGTTCGTGTATAGGAAGTCCGTGGTTCCTTACTACATATAAATAGGGAAAATACTAGTTACTAGCAATATCGCAAATGAAAACAGTACAAAGTACTTAACTATGCTGTAAATGACGTTTCGCCTCCCCTGGCTACCCGCCTATTGCAATTTTACATACCTACACATTATGTAGAAAACTTATCAGAGTTACAGTCGAAGAAATACATTGTGATTACATGTCTTCATCGTGGTCATTTTAAATATCAACATGTGGTGGGACTTTTGTTATTCAAGGTTTTCAAAATCTGTCCCATTCATCACAGATCCGGGGGAGAAGGGGATAGCTATCAACTTAAAAAAATTTGTGTAACAATTTGACCACAGTTACCATCTCTATTTAAGAGTTAACATATTTACTGCAAATTTCACATGCATGAATGAAACATCAAATAGTTACATCCTTCTAGATCTGATTTTCCTGAAAAACATTTTCTGTGGTTGCAACCTTGGAAGTACTTGGTCCCCAAATTTATTTTGAAATTCAAGGGAAAATGGAATTAATATATTTATCGGTATAGACAATCCTTAATTCGGGTGTATCTTTGTATTATGATCGAAACGTTGAAGTAACATAACCCTAAGTTTTAAAAAATTAAGATGCGTGTTTTACAACCACTTATAAAGGAACGTTTCTCACCGTGTCGACATAGAATTTCTGAAAGAATGGCAGCATTTCTCCAAACTGCCAAATGACCTCAGACACAAGCCAACATCAGCTGAAATGGAAAGTGCTACTTTGCTTGATAAAAAGAGGAAAAAGGGAGAAAAATCTCGATCGCCGTTCTTGAGAAGTCTGGAAGGTTCGTAAACCTTCTTTTATGACCAGTGCTTTCTATCAATGTCGGGCATCCTTTCAAACTTCTACCTCTTTGAATCTAACTTCTCGTGGAAATCATACCACTTGTTTTATTGCTTCGTAAATGGGGCTTTAATTTAAAGACGATCCGTGAGGGAGATAGGAAAATGCCAATATCAACAGAAACTGCAATGAAACGACTCTTATTTTGATCATCTTCTTGCTCTTTGTTGAAGAATTGAAACGAAAAGCCTCACAGACGTAAAGTCAAACTTGTAGTTAATACAAAACGTTTTTTTTTTTTTCTTTTTTGCTTGATTGGGTTATTTTTCGATATTTTTTGAGGATAAGCAATTGGCCAACTTTCAAATAAATCGTGATCCCAATGAAGCGTAAGTAAATTAGGAGAGTGTACATGCTCTAAGATGTTCCAAGGTCCACTTATTGACGAGTTGCTACCTATTATATGCACAAAAGATCTGTGAGGCTCGCAATCGGAAATGTTATTTTAAAAGCTTTTTCACGGCATGAAAAAGTTAATATACCTCAGTTAGTTTTTGCGGAAATGTTTCGTCAGAAAGTTCATTTATAATTGGAAGCAGCATCTATTACAATGTTTATTGGTGTGAAGGTTAAGTATTACAGTTTCAAGTCAAATTTTATATTTACCTAAATGTTGTTCCTTAATTGGCTACACCGTGAACATATAAACTTGAACCATAATAGTCTTTGGGTCCATGTATTTAACGTCGACTGCTTCTTCAGCTGTTACTGATATGCCTATGTTAATTCACATTCGCAATCAGTTTCGTTTGCCAGACTACAAGCATTTGTCTAACATTGTCATGATATATGTGTCACAGAGTGTAGCGTGTTTTGAGTAAAACTATATACATAATACTTGCTGATAGTGTTAACAATGCTTTTAGATCGGAATCAATTTTAAAGGGGGACAGGCGAAAAGTTCAAGGGTCATTCTTGAGCCTCACCAACACCATATGAAAACTCTTTAAAAAGTATATTGTAAAGTTGGTAGTATTGTTTCGGTCACCATGGTGACATCTTCTCGCCTGGGGGAACCCTAGAAGAATCAGAAAAGTGCAGCTGAAATTCAAAAGACACGTGTACTACACGTGGCGTCAGCGGCGCAATCCTATATTGTCGACTCTCACCCCTAAAATACTATCACACTCAACGAAATCGCAATTAAGATAATGACATTATCCTTTGGCAATTCAAAAAAAAAAAAGAAAGAAAAAAGAACAACTTCATCAAAAGGTTCAAAAAATTGATTTATGATAAGCGTTCGTTTTCTTACTGATATCCATTTCATGAGGAAGACTGCTGGCTGTTAGCAGGCATATATATGACTGGTATTGGTTATAGTGAGAGGGATACAAGATATCGAGACGTTTGGTGAAACTAAGGTCTAATTAATTTATTCCCACGCATGATTGAAATATAATAAAGTGATCAACCTCAATGTTGTTACATTGCACAAATGACTTTGAAGCGCGCCAAGGTACAACCCCAGTATGTAAACACAACCTAATGTACATAAAACATTTTCCCAAGCTTCATGTTTGATTGAGTAGGTTGACCTAGTTTTTAAGAAGCAACAGTTGTGCCGGACGGAAGATTTATTTTTGCGGGACACACTTTCCTAATAGAAAATTGCATATTTTCACAAACGGTTTTCAAAAGCTTGCGTGACGCTGAACTTCTGAATGTCTTAAATATTGAAGTACTAAAATCTAGTAAATTGAGAAAAAAGGTTGACACGATGTGTTACCCATGTATTATGCATTTTATAAGAGCAACAGTCTTTTATTTCTACCAGATTTTTAAGCTGAACACAACAACTTACATGTCTTCCCAAATCACGCGAATCAAGATAAACATATTCATAAACGAGAAGATGTAAATCGTTGCTAATGAAATGTCAGGACCTTACAGATGTTATCAGATATAAACTGTCCATCATCTCATTTGTTTTGGGTCATCCTTTTGCTGGTCAAATATTGAATGTGGCAATATGTCCTGATTGCATGAAGAAAATTAACCCACTTTTAGCCAAAAACATGGCTTTTAGCGGCTCAAACCAGACTTTTATAACGCTTCTTGTTGTCACTGCTTAAGTGTAACCCTATGTACTATCACTGACTTTCACGAGTTTCTCATACGAGATTTTCAATTTATCTCATCATCGAAATGGTATAACTTATAGTAAGCAAGAAGCTGGAGCTCACAAAAAAAGGAAAAATTATTCCCACTCGTCATGTGGGTTTTTAGTAAAAAAAAAACATCCCGGTGTTAACCATACAATCACGATTGACTCGCATAAACGATGCTTGCATTATTCCGAACGTTTTTCAACTGTTGCGATGAAATGATAAATAAAATGGCTTCTAACAAGCACAAAGGTCAAGACGGATGATCTTCGTCTTTTGGCCAATTTTGTGGAATGCTTGTTGCATGACTTTAAGAGCAAAGAATTCTGCCGTGGTTCTATGTCGCGACAAATATCTTCGTCCTTCTTATGGAAGAATCCGGACAGCAAGTGTTGGTATGATTTTGGTCGGCCGTGACTGGGGTCTATCACCTTTTAATCTTTTAACATCATTGCTTACCTGTACCATGGATGGTTATACACTGAAATGCCTCCTGATTCTTTTAATTTCACTATATATGACGGTTTGAAATTAAAGTCAGACAATAAATAAAGACGATATAAGGCTAATGGACCCCACTAATGGCTGACTACATGATGAAGTCACTATACACTAACGCAGCTCGGATTCGTGTATACAATTCGAAATTGGCTTCCCATGAGCAATTGAGTATTAATCATACAGAAATGCAACGATCACTCTGTCAAAGACTGCAAAAGTTTTATTTAATAAGGAACGTAACAAACGCAATTTCGTTACAAGTAATTTCTTAGAAAGTATTTAAACGTTCGGTATTTAAAATTAAACCATGAATGAGAATTTTCCTTTTTATACTTACATAAAAATGTCCCCGATCGTGTTTGTCCTCAAAAGAGTGGTACACCGAACCAAAAGAGTACAATATTTTTTACAACCGCCATATAACTATAACTGTCAGAAAAAGGATCATATCTGCAAATATTGGTCAATTCCCGAAGATCCTATGACGAAAGATCGTTCTCCTCAATTATTCTGTATTAGCCTAATAGGTATTATGCAACATCGAGGTGGTCTAGTTGCTTTATGCCACCTGCTACCTTTGCTCAGGAGCGAAAACCAACAGACGTTAATTCTTAACACACCTCGGTACGGTTACAGAGGGTAAACGTAAAATAAACTTAACCGTTTGTATATCCCAGCAACAAGAGACCATGTAAACCAAATCAGATAGTTCCAATAACACCTTTCAACAACATAAAGATCATGGAATTTGAAAACTATTTGATTCGCATGACAACCACCATGGCATTATGACATTTTTGGCCAAAGGAGCGGTAAAGGTGTTGAAATGCAATATCCCGGTGCTGTTTGACCACCATTGTAGGCATCTTCAACATGTGATCATAAAAAACAAGTCATTTTTAAATTATAATTAACACCTCTAGTTCCCAAAGAAGTCCCTGGGAACGACGTGCCCACCGCCATTTTCTTATCAAAGTGAACTTTAATTTGGTAACTGTATATTTGCTCTTGCAGAATAAAGGGACAAATTAAGTGTTTGAGGACGAGTAGTTAACACGATTTCAAATTTGAGGGTGGGGAATCGAACACTTTAATGGTTGAACGGATGAAATAGGAAGAGAAAGATGGTTGGTTGGAGACTTATCAGATTCCTTTATATTTGAACACGTCGATAGGAATTAAAGCTGCATTGTACTGTGACCTAATTAAACATCGTTATTTATGGCTTCTAAAGTAAAAAAGATTAATCTCAAATATTGTCAATTTAGTCATTGATGACAAGCACCTATTTGGCCACGGACTTTTTAGACGGTATACACTGTTAAAATAAAAAGAGTGAAATTTCACTCGACAGAAAAGTGAGAGCTGTAAAGCCCACTCCAAAACGGGAGAAATTCACTAAAAAGGGTGAATCCTGGAGGTGCTCGTTAAAGAGTGAATTTTCACTCTTCTATCGAGTGAATTCTACTAATCCTGCAGTGAATAAACACTCTAATGGAGTGAATTCACCCTTTTAACTCTATTAAAGAATTAATAAGTTCACTCTTTAGTTTTTAGATTGTACTGTTTACATCTCTGAATTTCAGTTTACATAAAGAAAGTCGGAATTACATAGGGAGGAAGTGTAGTAGTTTTTATTTGGCTTCAGCCAAGGTGGGCTTTAGGGTTTCTGATCAGACTGCTCCCTGATATAAAAATGACTTGTAATTGTAGATTCTTAGGGTTGTTTCCTGTATATTAACCATCCGATTTGGTCATCGCCCTCTTTAATTTGCTGATAGTTCTAGCAAGGGGGTTTTCCTTAGTTTTCCGATGTCACAGATTTTGCTAGTACCAGAACAATGCATACAAGGAGCATATAGTGCTAGCGTAGTACGTGACTAGGTTGTGACGACACTAATTAAACCAGATTGGTAATTGGGTAACTCGTCATCACATCATGTAATTATTTAAGCTAGATGGGGTAATACGGCTCAGTTTCTAACCAAATCGTTTAAGTCACCGGCGTCACTTATTTGTTTTAACTACCGTACTAATTTCTTATGCTGAGCACCAAGCACAATGGCGGCAGGTTTCATTTTCAAAGTTTGCAGTAGGTCCCGGGCATGAGTCGAACTCCATATTTCGGTCATATCATGCAAGCAGGTACTACTAGAGCTGTTATTGTGTTACCTAATAACAGCTACCTGATGTTGGCAACATAGGTATGTAGTCGATGCGCACGGCAATGCACGGTAGTAGTTTTGTGAGAACTTTATAGCTTTGTAAATGTAAAACGTAAATGGTACAATGGAGTATTAGGAGATGCACAGCGTGCGAAGTACACTTGTACATGTAACTATTGTCCGTATAGAAATATGCTTCTAACTTGAAAATCTGTACATGGGCTGGTTAAAGGGTTAGTCTCGGTAAACTTGGGTTGTAATTGTTGATATACATATAATCAGAGGCGTAGTCAGGATATTATCGTGAGGGGGGTTTGGGATTGTCACATAGGGGAGGGGACTAAAGTTCCTCGCCTTTGGTGGTTTTGTAGTTCTCAAGACGCGAAATGATGAAACGTTTGTGCCTCTAACGTAGCATACAAGTCTATAATGATCTGCCTTTTGGTTTTCTTTTGCTGTAACTTTTTCAAGAACGGGTCATGGGGTCTGACCCCAAATCTCCTCCAGGATAGGGTTATACTTTTAGGTGAGAAAAGAGGTTAATGCATACTTCCCTTGATCACTTGGCTATAACATGTAACTACATGACAACTTGGCAAAGCTGTTTTGTATTGAATGTTGTTAGCAACTGTACAAGAATAAGCATGTGCCTGTACTTTAAACAATGGACAAGGCAGTTCTCACCGTAGTTTCAGATTACCTGTTTGTGGGTGTGCCGATTTTCGTTTCACAAAATGAATATCACTGGTAACAAGTTAGCCTAATTCGATTCACTGTTGTAAAATTACACGACGTTATTTTTCAGATCGACGAGCAATCAACTCACTCTGGATCAAAGAAGCGTGAAAGGGACGCATGCATTACGTATTTAACTGTCTCCCAGGACTACACTGGGGTTCACGACTCTGTGTGTCCGTGTAGATGGCCTCAAACCAATTTACGGACTGAGAGGCTGGCATTGATACATTACAACGAACTTTGGAAACTTTTGACATGCGAGACCGGTATACATCACAGTATAGATTTTATTACAAAGTTAGACTGACTGAGAAATAACTCTTACACGGGTTGTTCGATATCAAAAAACTTCATTTAACTTCAAAATAACAAAGGTTTTAAAGTCATCTGATTGGCAGAGATGACGTGTAGCTAACAGTTGACACATTTATGAACGATAAGTGACCATGGTCCAAAAGTGGTCTTTTACAAGATTCAGCAGCTTTCAGACAGCATCAAGATAAGACCTACCCTTTTCTAATTGAGACGTTTAATTCATTTTAGACTTGAATTCTTGTCCTTGTTATGAGAGAAATCCTCTCCATGACACGTCTATCGGAAAATCACTTTAGTCTCTTCAGTCTGAATTACAAAGGCAAGATCTACTCCAACATAAAATTTCTGACCTGATAATTTCAGGTAAGTCTTAAAAGGCCTTTGAGAATTTATCCAGAACCGAAATATTCCCTCTAGGAACTGTTCATTCGTCTTTAATGTTTGAGAACAAATATAAACGTATGTTCGATTTTATATTTGGCTATTCTTCAGTCAACGTATGGGTGATAAAGTAATTTTGGAGAAATTAGATTTAGTTCGATGACCCTTCCAAACTTTCAATTCAATTGAGAGAGTTTGTTAGACAAGCATAAAACTGTAAGGAAACAATTCGTTTGTTATCTTGGACATTGCAGGAAAATGTATTGTTTTTACTGAGACTGCTGGTGACCGTCATCAAAGATACTTGAATAAGCCGACTCAAAGATGCAAAAAGATAAGAAGATTATATGAGTCCCTGCAAGGAAGATAAGCCAACCAAGCCTTGATAACTTTTTACATGTAATATGTCATGTAAGTTTTCAGGTGGCTCATGAAATATCAATAAAACAAGCATAATACGATGCTTACACTCTAAAATCAAAAGAGTGAACTTAGTCACTCTTTGATCGAGTGAAAAGTGTCGCTCCATTAGAGTGATAATTCACTCCAAGAGGAGTGAAGTTCCTTCCAAAAAGAGTGAAGTTCACTCTAAAAAGAGTGAAGTACACTCTTCCACGAGTGCCTGCAATGATCGCTCTTTTTTAAGAGCGATCATCGTGGGCACTCCATCAAGAGTGAAACTTTAAGGGATTTTCACTCTTTTTGGAGTGAATTTCACTCTTTTTGGAGGGAAGATCACTCCGCTTGGAGTGAATTTTCACTCTTATGGAGTGAATTTACATTTTTCACTCGATCAAAGAGTGAATAAGTTCACTCTTTTGATTTTAGAGTGTACACTGCCCGATGTGTCTGTAGAACCTATTTTCGATAGAAAAAAATTATCCCCTTCCTGGAGTACTAAAAAATCGCTAAAACAGTACGAATTTTACAAATCTATGCGATGCTTCCATTTCACATAAAGCGACGAATGCTATCTCATTGAAGGATCTTCGCTTAATAATTTTTACGTTTTTAAGTGTTGAAATAAAATATGTTGCTAAGCCATATCTCACGTTTTAATGCTGAGATATTAATTCGTTCGGAAATTGCATTTATCACGTAGTCAAAATGATCAAATAGGCACATTTGTCAATATGCCAGTTCGCAATGCGTCAAAGGACTACGAAATACCGTATGTAATTTCTACATGCATAACTATGCAATAGATATTATATGTTGAGCAAAATGGTGTAATATCATGTCTTGATTGAATATTACGTACAAGTACAATGAACAAGAGAGAAATTGTAGCACTTCAGTGACGTAGCTACAGGGGAGTAGGGCGATTGCCCCCCCCCCCCCCCCCGCGCTCGAAAAGTGAAAAATTCAGATTTTTGCCCCATTTGATACACCAGTCAAACTACTGTGCGGTTTCCCCAACTTTACTTAAAAAAATCCGAATTCTTTCCAATAAAAGCTCCATATTTGTATTTTTTTTTAAAAAGGAAACATTTTCCGCTGGCGTTGCGCGTCCCCCAGAAAATCTCAAATGCAATAAGTGGTCGTTCATAAATCAGTCTAGCGGCAAATCTTCCCGAACCGCTGCAGAGGTGTTTCTCTAACTTTTTTTCAATACAGACTCTTCATTTTGAAATATTTTGTCTTAAAAATGCAAAGCTGTTTGAATGTCGCCGGGAAGCCTCAATCCATACTCCTTAAATAACATGATATGTAGCAAAACGACCTTCAGTCGACACGCTATCTCAGCCATATGTTAATATGAAACGCACTTTCTTCTATACTCCCCAAATTTTCGGATTTCCTTTAAGGGATACCAGAATCTAAAGTATTTTTGCAGTACAAGAGGCATATTTAAAAATGGTTTTACAAATATTTGTTTAAAAGGACCCAAATTTTCGGCGCGCTTCGCCCGTCGCACATGGCGTTCCTACTACAATAGTGTTCACACTTCAGAAAATAATTGGAAAATTTTCAGGAGAGGTTGACTGATTTTTAAAAATCCAGGCGGAGCACTTGACTCGTTCTCTATGAGAGAGTTGTTTGTTTTATGGCATTTATCAATTCCTGAAAACATTTCTGTGCCTTTCTGAAAACATCAAGGACACGGGGAAGATTTTAGAAAGCAACATAGACGAAGATTGCCATATCGGAAGCCGACCACCAGTTCACCATAAGGTCCTACCAGGTGAAATCTCACATTAGTCAAAGTTTTAAGAGCAGATAGGTCCACCGCATGGGTAAGGTAAGGAGACCACAGACGTCAGAAACACACACACATAGATACATACACCGACACGAAGCAAGGGGGGTTCTAAAAGTGATTTTGTTATTTGTGATAAAGCGTATCTCAATTGCATGGCATTTAATCTTTAACCTAATTTGCATGCACAATCTGCAAACGAAAAAAGGGAGGAAAAAATACAAGCGAGATAAAGAGCATAAGTCGTTATTTTGCGCAGTAGGTCGATTCATTACAGGTTGTGGTCTGATATATTTTAAAGAGAACTTTCCTCTGAAAGCATTAACCCAGTGATAGGATTTAGTGAAGAAATTCCTAAAAATTCATGCGTTGTAAATGCATTTGATATTAAGTCACCCATTGGCATGCACTGCTGTAGACATAATGTATGCACAAGGTACGGTGTGTACTGGAATGATTATTGTTGGAATCCGATTAGCGTTTGTAATTAGGGACTGTAAACAACCATTGGTGGGGTCCATCAGCCTTAAGAGCTTCAAAATATCATATTCAGTGGAATCGAAGGACTTTTTCTAATATCCTCCCGATCCTCTGGCAAAGGGCCGTTCGGCGAAACGAAAACTTTCACTGCTTCCCGAAGAAGTAATTACGTCTACTGAAGGACAATACGTGACCAACCTCACGCCCCAGACCATTAACATGATTGGTCTGTCATGTAAGGTTCCATTCTAGACTGGCTGAAAAGAACAGATACTACACATGATCTTAGCCAAAAAGGCCGAGAAGCGATCAGTCGAATTGAGGGAACCAAGATGCAATTTAGTGTACAACCATCCATGGTACCGGTTAGCAAGGAAATCGAAAGATTAAAAGGTAATGGACCAGAGTTAAGGCCGACTGAAATCAGACTATCACTCGCTGTCTGGATTCACCTATAGACCATGAAAAAGTACCGGTAAGTCAACTATAAACTTAATTTTTTTCCAACATTTGCCTTAGCTGTTGTATTCTTGAGACTTTCTAAAAACGATTCAAAGTATAAAAATTAACCCTTAAAGGGGAAGTGCAGTCATCCCAACTTGAGGTAGAAGCCTGTACTCTTTCATGATTGGGCCAAAAGAGTCATGTGACAATATGTGTCTCTTCAGACGTGAAATTTCACAGGAGAAGTTACTGCTTGGTTTATCTTGAATATGCAGCATTGAATTCCGAAAATATTATGAAAGATATTTTGAAGAGAAGAAGACAATTGTGAGATTTAGCTAAAATAAGTTTGGGGGAACTGCCCTTGCCCTTTAAAGCGCCAATTAATAGGCTGTTTTTAAAATTAAAGCACAATAAGTACTAGTTTTGCCGATAAAAGAGCATAACCTATGTCTGCCCTGTCTTCATGTAAATCGTGCTACTGTCTTTTTAGATTGTGTGCCTCTCTCATTACATCTAATCATATGACGGAAATATCAGCTAAGACAGGCAAGGATCGACCGTTACGAAGTTGAACAAAACTACGGATCAAAATTATCTTTGAAATGTCATAACTCTGATTGTATATCACTTTCCCACGCTTTAACCAATCGATTCTTTGCGTAGTAAACCACTTGAAGACGAATCTTCGCCGTTTTGTTTAGCAATAATGGAAGACTAGAAAATATCGAAGGATGCAAGTGGAAGGAACGGTTTCAAATGCTTTTGACTTTGATTAAAGTTGACGAGAGTATTCAGAACCTATTCTATACTCGAGTTAAGACAGTAAACGTACTTAAACGGTAGCTTTTACACAGGGGACGAAACATACGAAATGCTATGATGCAGTAAAACGCGCTAGCTCTGTCGGAGTTGGTTCTAACAACTTCTCACGCTGTTAACAACTATTGGGTTTTTTGTATTTTCGGTGGGGTTCAAAGTCGTACGAGAGATGGAGACATAGAGACTCAGGGGCGACGCCAGGGAATTTTGATAGGAAACAAAAATGATTAGTTGAGTCCTCCTTTTGTTCTTGTCACCGACTTTTCCTTCTATTTTCACATTTTTTTGCCACTGATCCCCCCCCCCCCCCATTAAAGGGTACTGCTCACAATTAGGACCGTAAATTAAACAAGAGCCCATGTGGATATGAAGTATAGACATTGCACTACCCAATATGGTCATCCCTATTGAGCGTCATTTTGAACATGTATTGCCCACTCAGACTATGTGGTTAGGTTAGACTGCATTTTACGGTTTAGGTTGTAACCAATTGCCGACCAATGCCTTTTTCAGTTGTGGTTCACTGGCTTGTTGGCAGTAGACTATGTGATTAAAGACCATTTGGCTGCGAGAAAATTCCCCGCATGCACATTTAAATGTAGCGTGTCAAAAAAATATACATGTGGGTGACAGCCATTGTAAGAGAGTGAAATAGAAGAAGGTTTTCCCTCCTAAATGACTCCATAAAGCTGACTGAGCCCATTATGGTGAAAAGGAAATTTGGTAAAACTGTATTGTACACTATAAAAAATGTGTGTAATGTTACAGAATTTTTGTACAATTACAGAAGAAAAAATAAAGAAAAACAAAAAGAATACATAAAAAGTGATGTCAATGAGTTGACAGCACTTTTTATGTATTCTTTATTTTATTTTCTGTAAATGTACAGACATTTTTTATAGTGTACAACCGTACTTTGCTGGATGATGAACTTAACGAGCTGTGTTCTTTATGCCTTACATAGGTGTGTCCACCTGTTTCATCCAAGAAAATCATACTTAAAATAAAGATCCGCCCAGAAGAATCGTCACTATCAAAGAAAAAAATGAATCATACTGCAACACAGAAAGAGTTGACGAATCAAGCGGCGTCGAACTGAGAACTTATCAAACAGGCTGAAGAAAAGTTTAACGAGTTTTTTCTCATACAAATACTACTTACCGAAGTCCTATGTGGCTTTCATATTATGTGTCTGCACCCTCGAGAATCGGGAGCATTGGGTAATAGCTAGACTCGAATTTCTTTCAAGGTGTGTTGACGTCTAGAAAAATCAAAGGAAATTAAAATGTCAATAACATGATATAATTAATGTAAGACGTAAGACACCTAAACCTGTAGTTTAATCCATCGAGGCGGTATGGATGAAACTGAAAAGTCGTTACTTACTGAACCATGTACAGTATCATGTTAGGTTATGAGGTGCATATGAAGGGTACATAAGTTGATTTATAAACATATAACGATCATGATCAGTGTTGTGTTTGAAATTCAAAATGAAAGTACACACACAGTGAATACAATTATCAGTGGTGGTAATAGTTCAAAAATGTTGCAAGAGTATGAATAATTAAAAAAAAGGTTTTGTTACAACTCTCGAGACCAGGATTGTTTATATGTTGAAAAATCCAACTAGACAACCTTATCCATCTGTTTGTATGAGTGGTCTAAGGGAAGGGGTTTGTCCTGGTTGAAAAAGTTGTCATTCCCAAGAAGGCAATTTACCCCATTCCGTATCTTGTTTGGCTTTCAAGCCTATGTATAAAGACATTAATATGCCTTTTATTGTGCATGTGTTTCGAGTTCTAGATAGTACATAGGGACTAACATGGTAAGGACATAGGTGGGACTAATTAACACCCAACACAGGTTTGGTTGAAGGTATAGCAGACTGTCATTTTTCATGATTGGCTGTTGAGAGTCATATGACAGCAATTTTTCTTTTCAAATGTGAAATTTACAAAAAGTAACTGCTTGGTTTATATTGAATATGAAACACTGAAGTTATAAAATATGACGAAAGATACTTTGAAGAGAAATAAGAAGAAAACTGTGAAATTTAGCTGTTGTTTCAAAATAAATTTAGGATTGCTGCTCTTGACCTTTGAAGTCGAATGAAGAGCCACGTGGGATACGTTCTGAGCATGTTTAGATTTTCAACACTATACTGGTCTCCCTGAGCCTTCGTGCAATTTTGCGGAGACTAGTCAACATTAAGGGGATCAAAGATCCCCCTCCCGTTCAGCCCTGGGAATCTCTAACCACTTAGATTACGTCGAGCCAGCCAAGGTTTTTTTTCAGTTATGGTTCATTGGATTGTTCCCCCCTCCATTGCTTATGCTGAACACCAAGTATAGAGGCTTTTCACATGACGTCATAATACTCTCCGGCCGCCATGTTGGAGTACATGTAACTACGTAGTAAACCATACAGGACGCGCTTTCTCGTTGGATTTGTATACACCGTGCATGTCACAGTGCACACTGTGCAGTGCGCTCGGCACAAAACCACGTGTATTTGGCATGAATGTCCTCCAGCATGGCGGTTGCGTGACGTAATTGCAAAGCCTCTATAGTGACGCAAACTCTCTAAGTTTACAGTACTACCAGGGAGTTGCAACAGATGCAACTCCCTGGTACTACACTGGCTGGAGTATAAATACAATGGCAGGCGCGTAGTAAGGATTGTACCACGGGGGGGGGGGGGGTGGAGTTTGGGGCACAAAATGAGGAAAAAGTCTAATGGTAGTGTGGAAAAAACTTTTTTGAGTGCTATTTGCATTGCAAGGTTGGGTCATGGGAGGGGGTTCTGACCCCCCCCCCTCCTCATCCGTGGCTACACCACTGTAAGATGGATTTAATTTTGAGCTGTGTGATACAAGTGGTCTACAGCGGTATGTGTCCCGAAGCATGTTAATGACATTTGAACCTGTAGTCCCGGGCTGCAGATGATCAGAAGAAATTTTTCCAAACGATAACAATTTGTCCTTTAATCCCAAGTAAATAATAACTTTACATTTAACATTTCTGTATTTTAGGTATAAGTGTTCAATATTAGCCTCTTACCGGTATCCAAATATTAACAATCAGTTATGAATGCAGCTCCTTTTTAAAGTGTGACAATGTAAGGACCCGAAACTTTTACAGTGATGCAATATTTCAGTTTCGTCACACCAAAATGTCTGTTTTTTATTCTTAGGCATTAGCGTGTGCAATGTAGTCAGGAGAGAGATTTTTCCACCTCATTGGGGAGGGGGAATATACAGCTAGTTTGAGTCCGGAAAGACTGGGGAGCCGTCTCAGGCCAACAGAGCAATAGGTTAGCTCCATTTTGGCACTCGTGCCAATTTGAAATAAGCTTAAGAAGGCTTTAAATGTTGCACTTTTTCCATCTCAGCGCTTTTCCAAAGACAATAAAATTATCCAAAGGGGGAGGGGGTTTGCCCGACCCTTAAGTCCACAATAACAGCGAACAATCAAATATGCACCCTCCTGTGAAAATTTCGCGGGTACTTCCCCATTCGTGTCCTCCCAGGCTCAGTATAACATCTATTCATAAAGATGGATACCTAAGTTAGCATGGGTCATTACAAGGAACAAGTTTTCGTTTACACTCTAAAAAAACATCTATAATCGGAATCTTGTCAAATATATGAGAAAACTGTTTTCAAAGTTGACTATGAATGGTTCAAAAATGCAACTATTCGTTTTATTTATGAGTTGAATGTAGTAAAAAATTTGACGAGATTTCGGTTTGTGACCAAACTGATTAGATTCTATTCAAATTTGGCTAGAAATTTTTAGAGTGTAGCCAAATTTGATGACAAAATACTTCCCCTAGCGCCTTGGACCTTCCCCATGACAATCGGGAATTTCATAACCTGCCCCTTCCCCTCATATCCATCATAGTATACGTCACTATTCTTATAGTCAGATGATAGAAAGATGCTACCCTCACTATTGAAGTTACAAGAATAGAGGTACGGCATTATTTCTTGTAAAAGTAAGTAATCGATAGTATTGTTCCTATTGATTTGGCCATAGCATTATTCAAAATATTTACACCTTTATTTTTTTGAAATCACCTGAGAAGTGCAACTTTTGGGGAACTTTGCGATATTTGCGAAAAGTTGTTATTTCGTGGTGGATGCTGTTGGTAAGTTATGGTTTCAAGAACATAATAACATGATTTTTCGTCGCCGGCTTCACTCTAATGTTTATAGTATAAAGCATTAAAGCAATCAATTTATAAGGGTGGAAACCCATGGACGGGTGACCTTCAGAACTTCGGAGCGCCTAACAGTTATTTCCATTTAAGTGAAAGGTTATAACGTATAGTTAACACTAAAGAAACATAACAGACCAACAGGCGCAACGCTCCTTTTTGTTTTTTTCATTTCGTTGAAAGCACAAAAATGGTAATTATTTATCGTATTTGTCATTTTTTCATCGGTATATTTATTTCCCTGTCTCCGTAAAGGCTTTCATACATATGAGGTTGCATTACGTTTTTAAGAGTAGTGTTACATGGTCGAAAACAGCTTTGCATCCCACGAAGCCTACAAAGATTTGTCTCCGCCGTATAAAGCGTCAAGTCGGTCGGAATTTTTATCTGCTTAAGACATCATGAAATGATGAAAAATGAAAACGTCGGAATACTGATCATTCAAGTATTTCGTTAAAATTACGTGAAGTTCATGAAAGACGCGGGATAATATTATGTCTGGGTGTTTTTAAGTATCCCTTTAAATAAAGCAAAGAGGTAAGCTTTGATTTAAAGTTATGCTTCTTTAAAAGCTATTTCTACTGTTCACTTCTAATTCCGTGGGATTTTAAAATCATGAATATTCATTAACACGCGTGGTTTAAAGGGGATGAAGATATTAAAATTTCAATGAGATATACGAAAGATCAGTAAATTTTTAAGTTCCATTCAACAAAGCAACTTCATTTTTTTAATTGTGAGGGTATATCCATTCTAGTGTCCCACGGGGGACACACCGAAGTGACTTGTGGCAAGTCTGCTTCTATCACATCAGGCTTACTTAACCATTTAAAATTTATTTTATTCCTTAAAATCATAATCAATACGTTTAACAAAACGATTTCAAAAATTTAAAGTGAGTGAAAACAGGTGATAGGACCAGGGAGGTGTGATTAGTTACACCTCCCTGATAGGACAAAGCCTAAAGTTAGCTATGAACGAGATTTTACGACACACCCATTAAGAATGTGTTATGAAGTGTTAATGACATAAAAAAGTGAAAGTTATATACGTTACCGTTCAATACGGTAAAGTTCAAGTTCGGTTTCAAATAAAATTCAAATACAGTGAAAATACTCCTTTCTGTCGCCTTTACTACAGTCAGGAAATACCGTGGCCATATTCTTGCAATCACCAGTCCGGGGGAGGGGGTGGGTGGGGGTATAGGACATGAAATATAACTACAAGAGAAATGCACAAAACGAAGGACAAAAATATCTTCTTAGACAAAACAAATGCATGATCAGAAAAAACTTTCTGCTAATCTGGAGCGTGTATACAATGACAGCCATCTTGTGTGTAACTTTACATGGCGATAACGTAACTTGCAGCTGCTCAAGATATGATGACAAGGTATTTTTCTATATGTATGGAAATTCGTTTTGCTTTTTAAATCTCGTTGAGTTGTTGAACCACTGTTATTTGGTAAGTCACAAAGAAATGAAATACTAATTACAATTCCCGTGTGTTGGCTATTAAACAGGGTCACTTCACCCAACATTATCTGATACCTACGTCAGACTGCTAGGCAATTTGCATTACTGGATGATAAGGGTCTCCGTACTATTCCTAAAGTTAAGAAGAGAGCCCACATATTTTCAATCCTGTCCAAACTGCTCCAAGGAGTTTTACGGTACAGCTGTACTAATCTGCTAGCCTTGTAGCAAAATATTCATAGATATACCCCACGAGAGCAAAGATTACCTGCATGCCATGAAGCCTACCCCCCGGCCCAGTCGATTTGACTAACATATTCACGACACTCTCATAGTGGACCGATTTTAAATAGGACACATTAATATCAACGAAGTACAGTCATATGTTATTAACGACAAGGCAAATGACAAATGACATGATCAACTTGCATTATTTTAAAAACGATTAATTATAATCTTTTGCTACCCATCTTTGATCTTTTGATACCTTGGCCACATTCTAAAAAAGGAGTGGAATTTACTCCAAAGAGACTTTATTTCATTTCATGTGTGTGAAATATTGCTCTGTTTGGAGTGAATTTTTACTCTATGTCGGGTGAAATTCACTCGTACTTAGGAAGTCCAGATCATTCTGAACACTCTTTTGAGAGTGACTTTCACTCTTTTGACTGTAGAGTGCATAAATTCTAAGTTTTTATGCGGATGCAATCCCACGAAAAACAAAAGTAACGGTTAATAGAGTGCTGTCGGTGGCGGCTTTGAAGCAGCCCATCAAGTAATACGTATGATCGAAATGTGGTGTCACACATAGCAGGTTATAATACTTTCAATAAAAATATGCAGTCCTAATCACAGACTGGGTATACTCACTTGAAAGTAATTGCTACTTGCGTAATGATATCACCCTCTACTCAATAAACCTAACATTTATGTCACATGTTGACAGGTCATGTAATGTCTCCTTAAAGACAGGCATTCATCATCCCAGAATGTTTTAATCTCTCAACCTACCTATGTTTAACCTTTCCCACAGCTGTCTAAAACTTATCCTCATCCCAGATACAATCCTTCTTTATTTTTTCAGGATATATCCTGGAACAAGTAATGTGCAATCAAAACACTCTCAGTGCATCGGTTACAATATGAGCTACTTTGCATTTTTCTTTAAATTTGATGTTGATCAAACATCTGTACAAATTAAGAATAATGGTACACCTTGGGTAACATTGAACTTTGGGATGACGAAGGACTGCTTTTAATGTATGACACGATAATGACAGGAATAAAATCTTGTTCAAAGGGACGCGAATGAAATGATTGTTTTATTCAAGCATTACATAAATTTAAATTGTGTGTGAGGTGTATGCCTTCTATTCAAAGGGGTCCATTATGGTCTCTCCTGATATTAATATCTCTGTAAATATAAATCAAACTCTAAAAATGTCCGGTCCTAATTGAACCTCAGAAGAATCAAATAAGCACTGAACCTCGAACGGTTCACTATTTGACTAGTTTCGGTTCAAAATGAACAAATTTTTATTCATAATGAACCAGATCTAGTCAAATATTTGACCTTTTTCGGTTCAGTGCCCATTTGATAATTTTCAGGTTCACTTTGAAACCGGCCGCTTTTTGAGTGTGCATCTTCCCGGGTCAGCCATGCAGTGGCAGGTAAATGGTACGTATGTATGGCGGAAGCTTTTATAAAATAAGACAATTTTCTCCTCTAAGTACTTCTCAGCGTTTGAAATAGCATTATTATGTTAAAACAAAAAATGAACTAAGAAATGTAAAGTGTAAAGCCAGAATTCGAATGCTTCTTATAACAAGCGACCTCTATTTATGACCTCAAATGCATTGTCATTTAGGCAACGGTCTTGGTTTTGGTTCATGTGACCAATGGCAAAGACAATAATATGTGGTTGCGAACGACCGAGGGCGAAAACTACTTATTAATTATTAACAAGAGAGCCTAACAAAATTCATGCATGCAAAAAATTATTTCTGGTGCATGGGTTCACATAGAATCAAAATGTGAAGAATAAGCATGTTTGATTGGCTTTCCCGTTTCCTCCAGAGGTTTTTACTACAATCTGTGGGCTCTGCCATCATATCAAGAAAAGAACAATGTACGAGGGTGGATGGATAGACGGATGGACAGGTAAATGGATGCATAGAAGGATGGATGAATGAATGAACTGATGGATGGTGGATGGATGAATTACTTGATGGGTGGGTATATGGTTGGATGAATGAATGGATGAATGAATGGATAGATTGAATGGATGAATAGATGAATTGATGGATAGGAGGATGAATAAATTGATGGATAGATGGATGGAATAAATGGATGAATGCATGACTAGATGGATGAATGGATAAACTGATGGATGGATGGATGAATGGATGGATAGACTGATGGTTAAATGAATGAATGGATGGAAGGATGAATAGATCGGACCGGCGGACGGACGGACGGACGGACGGACGGACGGACGGATGGATGGATGAATGGATGGATTCATGAATGATTGGACGGATGGAGTAAAGAAGGATCTGTAGGATGGGAAGAGTTTGATGGAAACAAGGCATCATCAAAGTTGATAATAACTATCGACAAGCAGTGCAGCGGAATACCGTCATGCAAGGTTTTTTTCGATACTAATAACAAAGGACACTTTAGAGGAGCGAAACTTTCAAACGTTAAATGAAGAAAACAAATGCAAGATTAAAATAAAAAAAAGGATTTTTGTAATAAAAATCAAACAAGCCTTCTGAACTAAGTATCACTGTACTTGATAATTGTTTCCTCCATGTTACGTAGTTCTGAGCAATGTCCACCAGATTGGTACTTCTTCCATCACAATCTGTTAGTGAATGCCGTAGATATTTGCCGCGTTACATATTACATGAACTGGGTAACTGTATAGGCTGTTGTAGTGTTGTACTTGCTTGTGTCACTGACTAATCATGTAGGACCTAATTTAATACATTAGACCTTGTTTAAAGAATATATTGTCTGATGCAATTTTCACTCATATTATGAGTTTAGACCCGTTAAGCGGGCTGGGTAGAGGGGGTCCGAAGACCGTACCTCATGAAGACTTCGCTTTCTTTTTTTTTGAACATAAATTAAAAATTTGAAAGATGTTGTATCAGCTGACTATTACCATAAATTTTCAGTTTGACCCCCAAAATTTAAGACTTGTATATTCCAAATTGTAGTTCAAGTTCAGGATTATAATATTTTTATTGTAATGATTCATATTTAATCATAGTCATCTAAATTATCAAAACGCTGTATATATCAACCACTGTTGCATATGCATAAATTACAGTATGACATGCACTATTTATATTTGCAAGATGCATGTTTAAGCTGTTGATAAGTACCTTCCCCCGAAACACGAAAGTATATTACTGTACACGTTGCCCTTCTTATAAATACACTAATGACAAAACCATACATCTTAAAATATCGGCATAAATCATACCCATCAAGTTGACATGAAGAACACAGGTCGTGACGTCATCATCTATGTCACGACCCATTCGCGAACCGTTTACTTCATATTTATACTAACGTCAAACAACTCTACTGTAGATCCCCATAACTTTCAACATATTTCTTTCCAGAAGACCATCACCTTCCTTTGGAAAGATGCAATAAATTCGTTAATATATCTGATATTTTTAAAAGGAATACTTATCAATAAAGCAATTGGTAATTTAAATGTTAAAATTTATCATTTTGGTCTAAAAGTTAAGATGCAGTGATTGGAGGGATAGTTTTTTCTTCACACCTTTTCTTCCTTTCGAAATTAAAATGATACAACACATTTTTGTCAAACAAATATTTTCATTCTTCGATCCTGTACTCCAAAGAAAAGTTTAGTGTAGCAATATTTCAAGTTTATTGATATCCACAAAATTTTATCCTTAGTTTACAACTTTGTAAAGATGTATTTCTATAAAACCATACTGCGTGATCGAATAAAGACTCCTTACTCTTCAAACATAAATGTTCTCTTAGGCTTTCTAAAAAACAAAGAATTACTTGCCGAATTAAATTGATAAAAATGAATGTTAGAAATTTTGGGGAAAATCTAGTTGAAAGTAGCCCAACTGCAACCTAATTTCAGATGATGTTCAATATAAACCAATTGCTTAAATTATAAGACACCTTGATTTTAATGTTGCTATAGAGATGTCGTACAAAAAGTGTGACTGGTAGCGATAAACCAACCTGTTGGTAGCGTTCCTTTACCGTATCATGGGATAACATCCAACGAAACACAGAATCAAATACAAAGACAGCTACGACGGCTTCCAGAAAAACATATATAAACAAAGGGTGATGATGGTAAATTCAACCGTAGCTCCACAGGCTAAAAGATTACTGTCGCATATGAATGTGAAGGACTATTGATTCCACGTTAAGACTTCCATGGGGCCCTTACACCTGTCTTACACAGATTGAGAAGACTTGTCACTTACTTGAAGTCTGTAAAATCTGACCAAAACTGCCTTATACTCTTACTCTGTCCTCTCTCCGGCGGTGGAGCACTTCTTTCAATACTCTAGCAGGCTAAGCTGGCGCAATCACACAAAGTTGGAAGATATACGACCAAACCGGGAGCTTCGTGTACGCGTGTTGGCTAAAAATAGGAGCATGTTACATTTCAGGCGACGAAGCCACGCCCTTCGTACAAATAGCACGGGATATTGTACACATATATCCATATGCTGGTTTTTCATTTGCATAAAGTGAAGAAGAGTTCTTTGCTGCTTGTGTGATTTTGTTATTTAATTTACTTTCTTACCAGAAACTACATGTAAATACTTCTTGAAATAACTAAAATATATTTGTCATATACAGCTGCCTCTGATGACTATCCGAAGACGAGTGTAGGATCAATAGGTTAGCGTTAAATTACAGTAAGTTTACTTCAGCTGAAGGAAGCACCGCGATAAAAAAGGAGAGTAGATGAGTTATATTCCACCAAGTCTAGAGACTCCTTGCTTTGCAGAAGAGAATTATTGTCTTCCTTTATATCATGCCGACTGACACGAGAAGTTTTTCATTTGCGATAATTTCGACAATGGAAAAAGGGCAAATATCAAGTAATTCACATATCTACCCAATATCTACAGATTTTGTCTGCATTTTTCTCTTTTTTATCCCTTGAATGTTTGTGATGTTTCACATTAATCACGATTATTTTGCTTTTACACTGAAAACAAAACAGAGACGCTGTGTATGGAGTCACTATTAAAAGTTAACTTCAAACGTGAAACATTCGTGGGATATGACGTCACAAATATTTCAATCGGGTAAAAAGAGATTTATGACAATTAAAATGCGGAGAGAGTGTATAGAAATCTTGATTTTAGTACGTCAGCTTTTTAGTACTCTTGATTTAGGGGAGGCATTAAAAATATGAAATCATAAAACCGAAAGTGAGACGAGCGAATGTTTGCATCTGTTACATGGGGATGAATGTTGAAACACTTCTGGGTCATCGTGAGTCTTGGAAGGAGTTAATTAAAATGGTTCGGGATATTGGAATACAACTTCAAATAATCTAACGTCGTGCTAAAAAGAAATGCTTAATTGGAGAAAGATCAGTGTAGCTGTACTAGTGCAACGTGTAGAGAATAAATGGACTAACCGTCAGGACTAAACGGAAAACATATTGTTTATAAAAAGGGAATACTTAGAATTTTAAAAACGATTCGTTGTTTAGGGAACGGTACACTGAGTAATCGCTTAATGAGTTTAAAAATTTTATAAAACTCTCTTGCATTTAACACAAAAATCCGTTATTACCAACAGTATATTTCTTCTAGATCAGTAGCACTGACCTAAGATTCACACACTTGTCTGTTGCGAACCATTTACTATCAGTATTCTTTTCACAATGGTTTTGGAGTATCTTATCATAGCAACTATGTATATAAATTTTTGTCTAAACCATTTTTATTCTTCATGAATTTTACGACATTTCAAGCAATTAAAATTGACAGCAAAGTTTGTAAACATGCTTTGATTATGAAAGCATAGGAAGTCGTGATAGTTGGAATAGTTTACATAAAAATAATGCAAGCGCCGAAAACCAGATAATCCGATATTTAAACACAATTTATCGCCAAAATTTGTCTTATTACTCTATATGGCTATCAAAATGAATATTTTCTCTTAGTAAAATTAAAGATAGGAACATGAAACTTTGAAGCAAACAAAAGGAAGGTTTTGTTTATTGTTACAAAAGGTTGGCAGCATCTAAGCTAAGTGATGAGAAATTAATCTTGCCATTGTGCAATTAAAATGTTGTTGAGGTGGGAAATTGTGGACTGGTTTAATCATTTGACGGTTACGGATTTTTTAAAGACAAAATTAGTAATTGCTAACGCGGGGACAATATGGGTCGGTTATAAACGTGGTACAAAATGGATGGATCAATTTTGTATCAGTTAAAATTCCCTGTAGTCTACATTTCGTTAAAGTTTTCTGTATTCTTAAAGATTTGATAAATACTGGTATATGAGAATAAATTGTATTAGTTAACGTTTCTGGGTTCTTCATTTAACTTTGATTGGATATAAGTAGCCGCACATTGCTGACGTGCGTTTATGAACCATGGTTAATGAATAAAAATATAAAGAAGCTTAGAAATGTATAAGCCTATTCTCGCTAGGGTAGGGCGATCGTGTCGCGTGTTGTTGTATACTAAGTCAACCTATACGTTTACACTTGTAATGAATCAATAAATCAATCAATCAATCAATCAATAAATCAATGTTTTCTGTAATACAGTGTTCGCACAAAAACCGATATTTAGGCCGAGGGGGTGGAGAGTTCCCCTCAAACTATTCTTGGGGCATTTGCAATTTGAAGTGGGATTTTTTAATTTAAGAAAAGTGCCATTATGTACAGTTTGGTGCCTTCCTCTGTATTATATACTTATGGTTGCAGAAGAACAATGTATATACAAAAATAAAATGAGTGAAATTCCCTACACAGGGGGAAGTTTCACTTTTAAAAGGAGTGTTCAAAAAAAAGTGATCCCTGCAGGCGCTCGTTGAAAAATGAATTTTCACTCTTCTTGGAGTAAATTTCACTATTCTTTGAGTGACGTAACACTCTAATGGAGTGAATTCACACTTTTTACTCTGTAAGAGAGTGACCTAATTCACTACTTTGTTTCAAAAGTGTAATTAGAGGACTTTAGACAGTATACTTCGTGATCAATCATTTGAATGGTCAGTTTGTAGAGTTAGTTTCATTCAGCTATAACCGGAGACGATTAGTATGTTTCAGGTCTGGTGTAAAGCTGCGCAGAAGTGAAAAGTCTGTGTTTACTTTGTCATTGAAATATGAGAAGGAGAAAACCCCCGGTATTCCACATTTTATTTATTTATTTATTTTTGGAAGGAGGTGGCAGCACCTGCTCAGGTCTCTATCAGTCCCACACATTGATGGGAACTCTACTGTTATATCTAATGGCTTTTTAATGTTAATTGATTAATTGCCCTCCCTCTTTTTCCACGAGAACAGCTAAGGGGACGGGGGAGGGATTAAACACCAAAATTGCAAATATGTATAAACAACGTTAGTATGTTACCCTACTTATGCACCAATCTATGGAGTTCAGCTGATAAAAACCACCAAATGTATAACCTTCGTATTTATCGGAAAATTCACATTTATCATTCTCAAATTTGACTGATATTAACCGCATCTCAATAAATTGAATAAAGTGCATATAAATTCTTGCTTTAATAACTGTTAGCCATATTTCACAGGAAGTACTGAGTTGGCGCCTCTCCTACACCATTCAATGTAATTAACTAGCCACAGTATATCGGAAGCTAGCAATTAGTTAGCTCTTGTTTTTGGAATTAATCAGAAAACAATGCACTTGAAGAATTTATCGATCGAAAGACCAATCTCTACGGTTCATCGTCAACAAAGCGAAATTTGATTTAGATATTAATTCAGGAACAAATATCCCTGAACAAAGTTCAGATGGTAAGCTGCTCTCGTCCCTACTTTCATCATTTCATTCAAGAATTTAAAAATGGCCTTCGCTCTATTTGGGAACTAGTCGAACAGTTATGAGACTCCTTTTCTCGTTTGTTAATTGAAAACGGTCAAGACAAGGAAGCAGATCAAACACGAGAAAAATGACGGAATTTGGCGGGAGAGAGATTACCTCTAGCTTCTTTTTCAACGAGTTGTAATTTAGCGGGTCTGAGGCGTTGCTTGGTAAAGTAAAAGGCTTGATTATTTCCAACGAAGACTAGAATGGGGATAGCGGACATGTGGATGTCAGTTTAGTGACTGACTTCGCCTCGATGCAACTACATGATACTGCATCTAAGAGTTTTAATCATATTAACGAGAAAAGATGGTTTATTGAACGAAGAAGCAAATGAAACGTAAATCCTTGAAAATGAGGATTTTTGTCCTTCTGGGCTATGTTTAACGATTTGTTTAAATCGAGGCACAGAGAGACAATAAACAGTAATGTTCGGGCTGCGATATTTTCTCAAGTAACGGCCAAGCTGGGCTGTGACTGTCTTAAGAAACATGACTGCGAATGATGAGTATGTTGCGTGCTTTTCTTTTCGACTTGCAGAACCGCAAGAACTAATTGATTTGATAGACACAGTAAATGCAATCAACGGCACAGCCAATGGGTAATGGGGGGGGGGGGGCGGACACGTGACCCTGATCCCAAGGAAAAGTGAGGAGAAAAAGTGGAAGAAGGGAAAAATACAAAAGAGAAGGAAGAAGACAGATGGAGGGGAGTAAGGATAGCATGAAATGCAACACCATTTTGCATCTAGCCCATGCTCCAAGACAAAATTTTCCTGGCCTGCGCCCGCCACTAAGACCTCTCCTTCAAGACGGCGATGAGGCATTATTTCACCCGCCCGATATTCTGGCTATGATCTTGGATACAACGTTTTATAAATAATACAAACAAATCATGAAGGTGTTAGTAGCATCTCCCCGGACAAATCTTTCCTGATAGCAGGTCTATCTCCAATGGAGTCGACTCCATGTACAAAAATGTAGCCTGGCAGCACACAAGAAAACGAGGGCCAACATCTGCGACTATGACGAAGATAAATACCAAATGAAATAAAAACTGCATTTCTAGCTCGAAAATAGATAAATTAATTGGGTTCTATATTAACTACGAGTAAATCAAGAAAGTACAGTCATCGCGGAGTCGGTTCTTAAGCGGGCAGGATAATCCTCGACCTGCAATTTTCAAGAAAATTAAAGCCACAGATCTTGTTTAAGGGGGACTAAAATGCACCCAGCAGACCAGGTAATAGACAAGAGCCCCTGTTACCCTGTCTCAGGGGAGACAGTCTCCGGGGAGAGAGTGGGAACAAAGAGTGGCACCGAAACGAAGATACCATCCAAGAATAAGAAAACACGGTATGACTCACTGTAAACACAAGTTAGTCAATTGGTGTCTGAACTGACTAACCACGTTAGTCACTCATATTTGACTAATTTTTATGATATCTGACTAATTTCGTAGTAATGGACTAAAATATATCAGTCAAAACTCAGTCAAGGGGGCTTACCTTTTCTTGGAAACTTATTCAAATGGGTTAAATACTAGTCAAATATTAGTTAATATGTGTTGGCTAACGTGATGGGTCGATTCGGGCACTGTTTTGAATGTGTAATAAGAAAGTTTTCCACATATTATGAAAGATAATTTGAAGAGAAATAGAAAAAAGCAGGATTCAACTATTGTTTCAAAATAAGTTGGGAAGATCTCCCTTGGCCTTTAGTACTTCAAGTCTAGTGTAGGATGAAGCTCTAGCAATGAGAAAATATCACAAGATAGATCCCACCAGTTCCTTTTGGCTTCTTGGTGTGAACGAAAAGTTGAAATTTGAAACACAGAGAAGGGTGTAGTACTTGGACCATCCTCATACCGTAGCTTACTTCGATTGACTACAGTCGTGGCCAACAGCATCGGGACATTCTGAAATACAATGCAGCCTTTCTAATTGCATTCACTCCTCAGACCCCTTCCTCGATGTTGTCTATGCACAAGTCTCAGTACTCCCCAGTTTGGGAAAACCGTTAATTTTCAACATTGTAAAGGGGCACGAGGATTTGTCCCTTTTATTTTGGCCGAGATTGTAGCATCCTTTTATGATACGAAACCGAGTGGGAGGTGGAAGTTCAGTTCATGTAGGTTGATCCTGCATTACTCAATTTGACCATAAGGAAATATTATATTCAACCGGAAGGACTTGACAATATTACCTTGAACTGAGATTAAGATAAGTGTTATTAATCAAGCTTATCACAGATCATCAGTAGTCATCGTACTGATGGCTGTTGCATAGCAACCGAAGATTTCCTCTTGATATGAAGTTGTCGGTTGCTTAGATACAAAACATACCGTGGTGAATAATTTTATATTTAGATGTGCTTTGTTAACATAAATTGGTGTGATTTTAGTCAACGGAATACTTGAATGTGAAATGCGTGCTCCACATATGTCAGATAAAACTTGACAATTACACTCAAAGATCATACTACAGACCCATACATTGATTTTATTAGCATATTACACAATCCATCGGTGGCAGTTCAGTACATAGAAGCATCGTAACAGTTAACATATGACTACTTTACTATGATTTCTTTTTAAAACAAAACATTAAATAGTGAACTTAATTGTAAGAGTTAACACCTTAAACTATGAAGGAGTGAACAATTCACTGCAAGTTCAATTATTTTTTAAAATTACTCAATTTTATGATGGTGTACGTATAGGGAGTTGAATCAGGAGTCCTTCAAAGTATTCAGCTAGGGTCTGGGGTCTTAGGGAGTCCTTTGAAGTATCCAGCTGGGGTCTTTCTAAGTTTCTGTGCAACAGTCTCTATACAAGTCTTTTAAGGAACTCACAAGGGCTTATCTAGACTCTAAATTACAAGGACGGATCCAGCCTGTAACTCACCGGGACAATTTGAAAAGGGACGGCATGGAGGAAAAACATAATATGACTTAATTTCTTAGAGGCAGGAGGGACATACTTTTCATGTATTAGCTGCGCCAGATTAGTAATGGAAGGACTGCCCATAGTTGTCAGCGGATCCACCCTCGTGTAATCACACACTGGACGTACAAGATCATTACCAATTTCATTTTTATAGACAGTATTTGTGCAGCTATAACATTATTCAACAAGTCGTCGGGCAGAGGAAAAAATAGCACAGAAGCACCTACGACGTCGGAATCAAAAAGAGGAAAAAAGGCGCTTTTTTGGCTGGTGAATGTTCCCGTCATTGACACTCTTTTCCACATTGAAAAATCAAAATTTTACTTTATATGACAGAGTAAATTCCAAAGCAGCTACCCGATTTTACAAGTAAACCGTTACAGGGTGAAACTCGAAGAAAATTTGGAAGATGCAGACGATTGCATGCCTTGGACACAATTTCTTCTGGATCATGCGCACTCTATAACAAGGAATTTCTTGATTGGCTTTCGTCATTGTATTGTATCGATTGTATTCTCGTTGTAAAAAAAATTGTATGAAATTTAATTGTTAAACAGTGCGCATCGGCCCATTTCTTCGAGTGATACAAAATAATCTAAACAGGCATTTTCATTTTAAGAGTTAGATCAGGGCCCATGTTAAAAGCCTGATCCTCTCACCCCAGTTACAATTCTCCTAGCTAACCCACTTACTCAAGCCCCTCTCACAACTGTATAAAAGTCATCCTCATCCAGACACAATCCCATTTTTGCTTCCCTGTGAGCACACAAGACCCCAATATGTAATCAAATTCCTCTCAGTACAGTGTGCATGCTTTGTAATATGAGCTTTGGTTCTCTGCATTGTTTGAACTAACTGTCAGTCAAAGAATTCAGCCAATTGAGAATTTGTGTAGACCACTAGAAAGATTGTAGATTGGGATGAGAGGAGTAGCTCTTTGATTAACCCTTTACCCTTAAAGGGGAAAGTTAAGCAAAAATTTAATTTTCATATGTGAAAGAGGAACCACATCCACACAGTGTGGTGAAAGTTCTATCCAAATCGGACATATATTTCTCGAGATATCAGCAATTGTAGTCAGAAGATTTGTGTTCAAAAGTGAATTTGAGGGCAGCAGAGCTTTTATCACTTCCTCACATTGACAAGGAATGTCTTGATTCCCTTTGTTTTATCAGACTGTTGTTTTGACCTTGAAGTTAATAGGAGTATGACCTCCCTGTAAGGGATGCAGAGTTTGTAAAATTCTCATGCTACCTATGCAATCACATTTTAATAATATGGGATTGTTGAGGAGAAAATCCAGTATAAATTTTAAAGAAAAACAAAAGACTGCCCATTAATGTGAGGATGTGATGTCATATGTGCTTGCTTCGAGTCCACTTTTTGTTGAAAATGTGAAAACTTTACGTGCTCATATCTTGGGAACCTCACATCGGATTTCAATGCAAATTTCACTGAAATGCTCAGAATAAGTACCCCTCTAACATACCAAATCCTGTTGTGACCTTAAACCCTTCTTTTAATCCATCTTTGATAAAATATGTTGAGGTGATTGGCTGGATTGACCCATCATGTTGTTAGCAATTATAAGACAGTTTCTTGCAGAGGGGAAGGAATACGTAATTCTAGAGTCATTCAAGTGTACCTTTAGTCAAAACCTTCAAAAATATATCTTGAAGAACATGAAAATGAATTCTGTCAGTCCCACTCCCATCCGGATAGGACATTCCTGCGCAGAGATAGCCTATAAAATGTTGACGTTTATTCACTCAACTTAAAATGACACATGGCGCCATAATTTGTGATGTCATTTTTGTACTTCTCAAATTACAGTCTTTGTATTCCTTTGTTTTTCCAAAAGCTACTGCACATTGTACCACCTGCTCTCTCTGCAACATGTTCTGTAAGCAAACAGGAAGTATTCAACATCACAAAAACATTTATATTTTTATTTTAAAGGGAAAGAAGGCAGTAGATGTGAGTTGTACACACAAGGAAGTCACGAATTGTTGCGCAATTGGCATGTTTGTTTGAGGTGAGAAAACTTCAACATTTAATACATTAGCAATGGAACAAGCTAGGACAATGGGGTTTGAATGAAAAGGATTCATTTTGTAACCTCTAAAATATATATTTTCAAAACTCTAGACTAGTGGTGCACTTGAATAACAGAAAGTATACTGTCGGACTTTGGTAACTTGAAATATAAACGGATAAATATTGAAATACTTGAAGATATACAAATACTATCGTGCGTATACACCAGACCCTCAAGCGCGGGTGCTGGGGGGGGGGGGTATGGGAGAAGAAATTTGTATTGTGATGAAAACAAAACTAGGGGTTAAAAAAGTCAAATCAGTAAAGGGCAAGTACGAGGACGTCTGCACAATAAGGTATCAGCAAGGTATCAGTTCAAGGGGAACTGCACATGACCTGAAACAAATCATTAAATCAAGAGTTTGTCTCTACTCCCAACATGTTCGTCCACTTTTGATGGTTGTTCCCCTCCCCGACTGCATGGTCACGTGGTTAAATCCCCCGACTTGCAATTGGGAAGTCGCTGGAGTTCGAGTCCCGGTAGGGTCATACCTAAAACTTTAAAAATTTAACCTCCTGCCATTGTGCTAGGACAAGCTGGACAAAAGGCAATGGTTAGTCCGACCTTAACCACCCGAGTAGAAACTGAGCCGTAAGACCTTATCTAAAGAGCTAAAAAAAAACTCTCCCCACACCCCACCCTCTCGAACTTCATTGCTCCGAGATGCTACATACACGTGACACAACGCGATATTTCAACTGGTTCAAATTTGTAATGGTCTTTTGATTGTGTGATGAGCCGCTGGCCGTGTCAATGTCCGTAATGGATGTTTTTAATCAATATTACAGGCACGGAACACAGTGTTGTGGCAAGGAGCATTCCACTTTCTTTATCTTTTTAACTTGATAAAAATTAACCGTGAGCTGTGATCACGTTTTGAAAGTACTTCTCGCCGTTATATGACATATGACGTGGTTGCGGTTCTGAGTAACGAGGTACTAGTACCTTTTTTTAGTACGTTTTTTTTTCAGGAAATGTACTCGGTTGGGAAGAGATGGTAAAACGTGAGGCTAGTGAGAGAAAACTGATCCAGGTTCAACTAGAACAGCAGTGCGTGATTGAAGAATATGTCTGTCTGACATAGCCTGTGCATTAATATACGCGCAAAATTTCCTAAGTGCAGGCTCTTTTACAGAACTACAGTTAAATGAACGGAGCTCGCTTCTCAGTGTGGTGTTTTAGCCAGGTCATTATTTAGAAGTGACAGGAGGTTTCCAACGATAACGAACCCCATTGTTTTTCCCTTTGCTTGTACGGTTTATTCAAGTTTCCGTATAATGTAACCCAAAATAATACCTACATGTAATATCAAACTGTATTTAAGAATTTTCATTGTTCAAACATTATTCCAAAGGAGCGGGCACACATCACCTATAACACCTCGATCCAAGGGTCACATCATACTTATTCTAAAGTCCTCCCGACCCTCTGGCAAAGGGCTGTTCGGCAAAACCAAAATTTTAACTGCTTCCCGAAGAAGCTGTTACGTCCACTGAAGGGGAACACGTGACCAACCTCACGGCCTTCAGACCATTTACATCATTGGTCCGTCATATATGGCTCTATCCAAGGGTAATATCATTCCCATCCAGTTAATTAATTACAGATTCCCGTATTTCGAGGTAAGCCAGGCTGTTATTGCACGGCACTTGAAGCACTGGATGCTAGGATTTCATGTATTAGACCCTTAGTAACAATGGTCTAAAAACGTGAGGGCCCGCATAGATTTATCCTGAACTTTTTATGGTTGTCAGGCTTAACCGGATAGATATTGTATGCATTTTGGAAGTTGAATGTACTTCATTCATCCAAACATTACTCCATTTGAGGGGAAAGTCCCTCCACACATTTCTAACTTAAAAGGGTTGGGGCTGCTCGTCCTTGATTCTTGAATATTAATAGATTGACATTATAATATTACTCTAAAGACTGAACGAAAGGGATAAAATAGCTGACTAGATTGGTCCAATTTTTAACCCCAAAAATGGTTCATTTTGAACGGAAACTAGTCAAATATTTGGACCTTTTTAGGTTCAGTGCCCAATTGATCCTTTTCCGGTTCAATTTGAACAGTATGTTTTAAGAGTTTAAAGTTGTCTATCTGCTTAGTGATGTACTGAGGGCAGGCAGGCAGGGAAAAACTGGATGTCTCGACCCCTGATTCAACACCTATTCTCCTGTATATGTTCTACATATTGATATTTAAGGGGAGATTAGTTAGAGATAAGTCTGTGATGTAGGCCTACCTTGGAGGGTACAGAAACGTTTCTCTTTTAACATAGAGAAAAATCTTCGTCTTACCCTTTATGAGTGATTTGAGACTGTCATTGGTGCATACATCTCGGTAACTCTGCATATATATTTAAGCAGGCATTATGTTTTAAGCTCTTCTTAACGCTAACATAAACCTTGCTTATGATGAATAACTTCACGTGACGATAGTATAACAGTAGCATTACAAGTTTTCTGTGCATCGTCATGACGACACAATCGTAGCTTCGACCTGCTGTAGTCAAGTAGGTGAACAGGTGAATGCGGTGGCATTTAAAAACTTAGCGAAGCAGCCAGTAACTGGAATTCGTTTCCTGGCTGGGTCAAAATAAGTTGTATTTCTATCCGAGAGCAATGGTATTCCCATTTGACTGGTCTTTTATAAAATACCAAATTTGATCGAAATTATCGAGATGATGGTTGCCATCCGACATGACTACAATTCTTGAGACGTGGACTTCCATCTCCCTACATTCGTAATCTTTTAAACTGTGCACTTTAAAGCCTAATTATTACAAATAATTTACATACTGAATCATTGCATTATCACAACAACTGCCAAATGTATACCGCTGCATGAAGACTATCATTTCGAGTATCCCATTGGCACATATTGAGAAACTATCATAGCGACTATACCAGAACAACTTGCTACTGACATGTAGAGATGTCCGCTGTTGGCTTGAAGTTAGTATATAGAAAATATTCCCTGTCTGTCGCAAGAGTTAACCTGGAATGATACGTACTTACAGATAAAGAGCAGTCCCCCAAAACTAGACCTATTTTGAAGGAAAAAGCTAAATAACTCAGTTTTCGTCTTATTTCACTTCAAAGTATTTTTAATTACATTTTATGACTTTACTATTGCATATTCAAGGTAAGCCAAGCAATTATTTCTGGCAAATTTTACAAAAGAAAAATAACATTGTCACATGACTCCCAACAGCCAATCATGAAACTGGACAGTCTACTACACTTCTTCAATTTGGGATGACTGCTCTTGCCCTTTAAACCGTTTAAGAACCTGAAAGACGCTATTTAAGGTCACGAATGTGTTGGTGTGCCAAAAATGCTAAAATTGGGTAGACTGGGTTAATCTTGAAGAAAATGTACTCAAAAGCTCGACATCATGTGGTGCCCAACGATGACTTGTTCACAATGCCCTGTTCCCTAAGTAAACCTTCTTCCCAAAACTTCACTATGCACAACTGTGTAAATTGAGCAAACTTTGAATTTTTAAGTGAATTAACACAGCACTTGGAAATAATCGAAGACACTTTCATATATATATTTATTTGAAGTAAATATGTAGTTAAGAGAAACATCAAGAAATTACACGTAGTTTTATACTTGAAACCTGTACTCTGTTCCTTGTGTTACTCCATCTTGCGCATACAAATTAAGTAAACAGGTAGAGATAGATCTCATTCAAAGTACTGATCGAATACTTCCTAAAATACACATAAAACTTATTTTAAATTTTGGGATATTATGCATATCATCTTAATAATGAAAAATGATTTGCTAAATTTGCATTTGTCACTCATGGTGTCCCATCAACATTTCAGAGAAATCAGTTTTTGACACATGGTATCATAACAAGTGATATGTTTTGTACATTGCAGAATAAAGCGCCACCAAAGCTTGTGACTTAGACCATCCATATTTACTCCAGTTTTTTATGCACGGCAAATTTTAATGTGAAATAAAATATAACTATGTTAAGACCAAAACCAACTGAATTAGCTGTTAAGCCTAAGAAAAAGTTATTTTCAGCACCTCCTGTGACTTTAAGTACTGCAAATTTCAATTAGCTCAGTAAAAGGTTGAAATTGATGAGATTCTATGAGCTGTGTGGTCAATTACCCGTGATCGACGCGGTTTGCCCAATACAAACACGTGACTTGGTATAAAAGTTGAATGAAGTATGTTGTAAACTTTACAAAATAGGTTTAGTTCTTGAACTGTCGGTGTCATTTCTCTCTCTATATCGCAGGCTGATTTCTCTAAGCCTAGAAATATGCTAAGCACAATTAGGAAATGCATTTTCAAAAAGCCGTTTACTAAACGAGACATTAAGGAAAAGAATGGTATTTTCTGAACATTATATTCGAAATTTTGTAGGCGTCCCAGTTTCATATCGGCACATCCTGTTGTAAGTACGTGTTCTACAAAAATTCTATTGAAATATGCTATTAGCTTAAACAGTTCATAGATTACAGAAAGGTCTGTATTTTAACTATTTTCATGTTTCCTGTGACATTTCTGTAAAACCTGACTTCACCGAAAGGTAGCCTACTTTATTTGTATTGCTGTTTAAACAAGAACCGTGCGATGATTGCTTTAATGTGCGAAATGCAAGCAGAGGTACTTACAGCTGTATAAAGGTTCTATTCTAGCCTTAAAATCCTATAAGTTTCATTCGTTTTAACCAATCCATCCAGTGAAATAAACTGTTTTGGTTGAGTTACCCTGAAATGCCCACGTGTTCTGTATCAGTACCCCATAATTTGCACTCAAATTTACAATGGCGGCGGCGGAATGGCAAAATGGTGGTGGTGGTGGTGGTGGTGGTGTGGGGGGGGGGGGTATTTAGGGGAAAGGAATAACGTTATACTGGTTTGATAGTGAATGCGACACTTATTTGACAGTAAAATGTGAATTTAGTTTCACATTGAACCAGGGTAACATTGCTTATAACACCATTGTAACATTTATTATCACATCTATTAATAGCATTCACCACGACGTTCCCTACCACAATAATTGTTACTGCCTAAATAACCCACTTCGTAAATTAAACCCATCATGAACTTTGTAAGACCTGATAGTTTGCCTTAACGTTTATATGGCGCCTTAGACTAACCTTTTGAATCGACATTAATCAGCAGCCATTATTAGCATTTCTCATAATGATATATCTGATGGTAGGAAGTGGCAAAGTCTTATTATTTTGTGAAGCATCGAAATTACTTTACCTTACACTCCGCGCAATATGCTCTTGTGTGCAGTTGCGGCGCTACAGTGGGGAGAGAGGAAGCATTCCCCCCAGATTTTGTCCTTTCCCCCTCTTGCCTCCCCCCCCCCCCGTAAGGTCAGTTGGGACTGGGGTTCACCGAAAAATTGATAATATACCTCTTGAAAGACTAAATTTTTCATCCAGAGACATGCCAGAACCTCAGAGCTTCCGGGGGTTTTGTCTCCTGGACTCTCCACTCTCAGGAACGGCCACTTTAGGCTCAGTTTCGCGCTACGCCAAAACATTCATGCCCCAGCATTATTCTACGCCCATAGTTTTCCCCCTCCCCAATTTTGACACTCTGGAGTGGCCACTGATTGTGAATGATGCTCCTCTTGATCAATGGAGGGGGGAAACAACCCAGTGCCCCACAACTTGAAAAGTGCTGCTACCGTAGATAAAACCAACAGTAAATAAACGGAGAGGGCAAAACACTATCTAACTAACAAACTGAAGCCCCATTCGACGTCCAAAGAAAGGCACAATTGCCATAGTCTTAAAGGTTTACAGTTAGTTATTTTTAAAGATTAACACAGGTTAGTACAGGGATTCGCTAAATTGACATTCCGATAGAGATGCGTACCTGAAACAGAGAGACTACAGCCATTTACTGCTATTATGCACTTCCCAACTGGTAAAGGTAGGATTGTGTCACGTGACTGATGTGACATCTTTCAGACGATACCAAAAAGAGCAGATACAGCGACATTTGTCGCCTTACCTTTGAGAGAATTTTCCGACATAAACTGATTAAGTGAACCTAATAAGAGGTTTGGTGCTTCTTTTATCATTGTACAAGATCCCTTTGGAGAAGTTACTGCTGCGCGTGACGTCGAAGTGCATTTGACGTAAGAATTGATATTGTAGACGATATTCGTAACGATTTAAATAAATTCGTCAGATATCCTTTTCAATTTTATGATTCTCTATATTTAATTTATTTTCTTCCTTAAAGCTAGATACGTTAAATTTATGTCGCACTCCGTGGCGGAGCAAGAATGTCAAAAGTGGAGTCAGGGGGCATAAGACAAAGGAAAATATTGGGGTTAAATTTTTCGGGCGCAGCGCGAAACTGAGCACGAAACGCGCACTCCTGTGGGTGACGGACCAGAGGGAGACCCCACAGGAAGCTTTGAGGTTTTAGAATTCTTCTGAATGAAAAATAAGTCTCATGATAGGTACAATATATTTTTTTTTGGTTGACCTAACTCCTAACTGACCTAACTTGTGTGGGGGTGCAAGTGGAGGTCAAGGAAAAAATTTGGGTAGGCAAATGCCCCCCTCTTGTCCTCTCGAAGCCCCACCCTTTCCCCTTACCACTGAAAAGAACTTCTTCCTTGATATAAAGTAATTTCATTATGCCACCAATTTTCACAGAAAACGTTCATTTTAATCACTGTTGTATGTACGAAACAAGGGAAAGGGTTTATGGGATTGTGTGTATTTGTTGGCTTAGCATTAAGCCATATTCCATCTCAAAATTTGCGGTCAGAGCTCAGTAGGACCGTGTATTAGAACTACCGTATATTTCTGCAGTTTTTATGCTCGATTGTATTCGTAATGTGAGAGTAACTTGGTTTGAAATTTTGTTGAGCTCATAAGGACATTTCGTTTCATTTCTAATCATTTTGAAGCTAAACTGTTCCACTGATAAACAGTCTCACATTGTAAACTTTTTGATACGTTGCATTAGGTAGCTATCATTGTGATAGGATCTTTTGTACAGTCATATAGGCTAGGCTTATCCCCCTCCCCCATTTCGAGTAAAATATGTACTCCTTTTAAAATACACACGAATTTAATGTTCTGAAAAGGTGCTCAAAAGGTGCTCAGCCCCCCCCCCCCCCCCACTGTCCCCACCACAAATTGAAACTGTGCGCCCGAGTTTATGAGCACAGTACGGTGGATACATGTCGGATTTCCCTGTCTACAAAAACTCTGTCCCCACCTTTTTGCTTCAGAGGACGAAGAAAACCGGACAAGGTGTTGCACTACTGCTTGCGTTTTACACCTTGCAAAAAGTTGCAGATCCGACCGGTATTAGTCCGCCTTTGTTCACATCTTCCGCTAGCTGTCTCTTACCAGTGAGTCGCTAGCAACTCCCTGCTCTTACCAAGCTTGTGTTTTTTGGAGCATGCTTGAGTAGCTTAAGCAGGAAGTCAGGTGAAATATGACTACCCCACTAAACCTTTCCTGTGATTGGCACTGGAGTGACGTATCCAATAGGGTTAGACATTCTTCATGAGTATTCTCCCACTGGAAGGCTCAGTAGCATATCCTATTCAGCAATGTTCCGGTTTGAGTAAGATAATGTCTTACGGTTGCATCAAACCCCTGAAACCTGTTCATGACTTTCCGCGACAAGTCTAAGTAGCTCGCAAGTGATATTTCACAAAGAGGCATATACGTCTCCCGAACCTGTTGATAGCAATCTATCAAAATGTGCCACGGTTCTACACCTCGCCTACCGAGACGATAACCTCAGTATTAACATGCTTTTAGCTAATAGAGCCCTTCTGTAACGATCATAGATAAAGGTAAGGTTGGTCGTTTCCTTTTAACCAAGCGAGGTATTTAATGCACCTGAAAATGAGAGCTAGATCTTCAATAAATTTGTCATAAAATTGTCTTTAATCAATTACTGTTGGAATTCCAAATGACTAAAATCGATACCATGGCATTGTGTTGCACACCTGACTTGTTCATATAGTCAAGGCTCTGTTTACATCCTCCCATCAACCGAATCAGTGCAGCCGGTTTATTTCGGGAAACACCTTATCAACATTTTAACACATGCTTTCGATCAGGTCTTAATTTTCCATTTTACGGCTTCAAGAAGTACGTTTGGTTTGTACTTTACGAACCCGTTAAGGTGACACTTAACTAGCTCATTTCGCATCTTAAAATGACAGCCAACTTTCTTGCAGTATGGCTAATATCTCTCCACCCAAATTTAAGAAAGATATTGGCAAATGGTGAAAATCTCCGAATGAAGATTTGAACCCAGACAACACAATGACCTGTTTTACGATAAGTTGACAGAAAGTTACTCACCCATCTAATGATAATATGAGTCTGTGAAGATGATGAATGTACGTAACCTACAGGAAGATGTTTACTTCCTTATCCATCTTAACTCATTGACAACACAACCTTTACGGTGATGTGTGACATTATGGCCGCATGCTTGCTCAGTCCCTTGCTAGAATGCCTAATGGTTTCTCCTGAAACAAATTCCTTCTCTAAGTAATTTCTTGTTTATCTTGAAAGCTGCGATAAATGCCGCTTGCCCGATCAATCAGGATATTTAAGTAACTTTAAGAATGGCATAGAATTATACTTCCATGGCACTTCCCTTTCGTAAGACATACTGGTATACAGTTCATTCGTATAGTAATTATTTCCTGGAAAGTACCTTGCTTTAAAATCACATTTACTATTACGTTCATGTCCGCAATGATACCAAAAATGCTATCTTTTGCTTGTTGAGGTTGGCTATCATGGAGGAGACATGATGACTCTGGTAAAACTGACAGGATATATATTTTGATGGATAGGTGCCCTGAACACTCGAATCTTGAAGGGCACCATGCTAGAGAAAGAGACACTCTTAATAAAGGAAGCAACATTCTCCGTTTGCGAGGGAAGTCAAACGGAGCTGCTGTCAAGGTGAAGTATCGAAATAGATATGGATTATATTTGCAACGTTGAAAGAGGATACAAAAACATATCATTAATAATGTCTGACAAGAAAAGACTCGACATGGGGAATATGAAACGAAAGTAGGAAGCCTGAGGTCCCTAGGAGGGACAGGAACCGACACAGGGCCCATGACAGGTCGATAGGTTTCTGGCAACGTAAATCACTTTTAGTTTACTTTGACAATACTTTGGTTCATTCTGTCGGTTTGATTTCGACAATTAAGTGAACAGGATGAGAAAGAAATAAGTACAAAAATCATAATTTGACGAGAAGAGGACGTCGACCCTATGAGGGTTAAGATATCAGCTTTCGAGTCCCATGGAAAGTCAGGAAGGAGGGAAATCGAATTTTTGGTTGTTTCTCCCTTTTGCAGCTTGATCATGTTACGCTTAGAGTAGGATGACATGCTGATTTTTTTTCCTCGTCAAACGAAATACTGAATATATATATTGGATTGGATGAAACACTCTGTAGAGAAGTTCGTTTATTCAGTTCCTCGCAATACCGCTTTTTCTGAAAATTTGTCTGGAAATTAGTCACATGTTTCCATTGAAGGTAACTGTCTTAAAACACCCACTAATTTATGAGTGTTGCTTATCAGCTTATTGGAACCAAATTTTACGTCTTGATTATTAGTATTTTTGGAATATAACATACGGCTCTTTACATGTAATACAATTGTCATAGGAAAGAGCGGGTATGGTATAGCCATAAAATACCACACCACCAAAATGGTATCAGATTACCTACTTATCGATTGGTTGACCAATCAGCTTTCTATATTTAGTATTGTAATTTTCAATGTGCGTAGTACACGTGTTCCCCCAAGGTGGGGGTACTTTTGTTTCTTTGACATCTTATGCGTAAGGTCTACTGACGTCACGTGAAATTTGCCCTTCCGCTGCAAAACAAGCGCTCCAGAAACTCAGTCAGAATGACAAAAAATGTCAAACGTCCTGGCATTAATCGCACAAACCTTATGAACTCTTATTTCCTGTAACATATTTTCTCCAAATGTTTCAAAGAGCCTCGTGAATGTAAATATAAAGTTGAACTCTACCCACTTCGTTTACATATAGATGTAACGAAGAGACTATCAAAAGGTTAAAAACGTGTCACATACTATTCCATACTGACAGCGTAAGCAAAGCATAAAGCATTCAATCAGAGGTTTATGTCATTCAAACATATACCCTTTGGCGTATGTGCCTGGCTACAGACAATAAGATGGTTATGTTTAATGTTTTGTTCAGTGAAAAAGTTTTTTGAAGTGGTCAAAAATGCCCCAGTTGTTATTTACTACATAAATGAAAAGGTAAACTCAGTTCACCTACAGAAGTGCTATGCTGTGAAAGCGGAGAAAAGGCCACAAGGTATGTGGTTTACAGGTTTTGAATGTTTCATAACTAGTGAAGGTCCCAATTTGACAACCCCAACCCCAATGGTCCCACACTATACCTGTTCCCAGATGGCTGATAATCGAAATATATTCATTTGCTGTTTTGGATATGAAAGTATTTGTACCTTCTTGCTGTCATTTAAAGGGCAGGAGCAGTCATCCCAAACTGAAGATGTGTAGTACACTGTCCAGTTTCATGATTGGCTGTTGGGAGCCATGTGACAATGTTTTTTCCCTTCATATGTGAAATTTACCAGAATGACTGCTTGGTTTACCTTGAAAATGCAATAGTTAAGTCATAAAATGTAATTAAAGATACTTTGAATAGAAATAAGATGAAAATTGAGTTATTTAGCTTTTTCTTCAAAATAAGTTTGGGGGACTGCTCTTTACCTTTAAAGTGTACCTCAAGTCAAAAAATTCAAGAATATATATTAAAGACCATGAAAAATAAATTCCAACAGTCCAACTTCCATCTTCATAGGACATTCCTGAGCTGAGATATAAAATGTTGAAGTTTATTCACTCAAATTAAAATGGTACATTGCGCAATAATTTGTAATGTCATTCTTGTACTACTCAAATTACAATCTTTGTATTTCTTTGTTTTTCCGAACGTTACTGCACCTTGTACAAAGGTGTGATAGCATTCTTACTCTTATGAGGTGATGTAATTAATTAAGCCCTCCTTGTGCAACATGCTATGTTAGCAAACAAAAAGTGTTCAAGGCCATAAAAAAAACATTTTTAATTTTAAAGAGAAACAAAGAATGTTATGTAAGTTTTACAACAAGAAAGTCACAAATTATTGCGCAATAGACCAATTTGTTTTAAGTGAATAGACTTCAACACTTTATATCTCAACTCAGGAATGTCATACGAAGATAGGAGTTGGACTTTTAGAATCCATTTTTCATGCTCTTAAATATATATTTTTAAATTTTTTGACTTGAGGTACACTTTAACGCGGAAATCTACCATTTTTCACATCGTCAATTTTGCACCACATATTAACAGATCATCATGGTCTGACGTTGTGATTGGTTACAGTCTAACCTAGGCTGTCTAGTGTTCCATCCGTGTAGAATTGTTTTACCCGAAAAATATTCAGAAATTAGTTTCTTTCAACAGTTATCAACATAACATTACCGTTTCTTCTTAAACCTGAAAGTCCGTTTCTCTACTCTGTTAAACAATCAGTTCAGAAGTGTAAACCAAAAACTGGAACAAAAGTTTAAGAACTCCCATTGTCACTTTAAAGCAGCTCATTCAGTTGGTTCATGAAATTCAACAATTTTTCCCAAACTTGTTAAGTTTTCTTCACATACCAAAGAACAAATGGTCAAATTTAGACAATCCCCTTATCCAACATACAAATAACTGTTTTATGAGTGAGTACTAACAGTTCAATTTGGTTTTCAAAAATCTGTGACCAGACACGTTTTCAAATAATGCATAAACTATTACTAAACAGGGCATTACAAAATTCAAAATTTTAGTTCTTATTTTTTGTAACTATTTGATATCAAACTTGACTTATTATGCCATTTTTAAACATTGTTACGTGGTAGTGATCATGTAACACTCTCATTAAGTTATCCATATCAACTCAATGAGCCCCCTCAAAGGGGCTCATTTAAGGAGGGTCCACAGTCAAATCAATAGTTAATATGTTTTCAAATTGATGTGTTACTTACTATAAGCATTCTAGTAATTTACATTGAATTCCGTTTTTAAGTTCTAAATATATAAGCAGGAAAATACGTTGTCACGTTTTCAACAAAATAAGAACGTATGATGTCATATCCTAACATTACTGAACAACCTTTTTTCTATCAACTTTACAAACAATTTTCTCCTCAAAATTTCCATGCTATCAGAATGTGATTGCATAAGTGGCATGAAAAAAAATACAAAACATCCTTGGTCAATGTAAAGAAATGATACAGCATAACCTCTACGGCCTCTTTAAAGGTCTCCTTGGAACACAAAAATATGATAGTATAGTGTCTTCATTAGCTAATGTCTCGAAAAATACATGTCCGACTTGAAGTTTCATCAAATTGTATGGAATTACTTCTTTTTCACACTGTCGAATGTGATATATATAATGCCTATTTAACCCTTTTTATAAATCTGTTAAATTTAAACCTTCGAATAAAAATCTTAATTATCATTAAAAATTCATTCAAACACAACTCTACATGTATTAACGAGGACCTGTTTTATCCATTCTAGCCGTTAGATATCACACCACTTGGTGGTGAGATCAGGAGACATATCATCACATTACATTATTAGGTGAAATTTCCTTTTCGCTACTGGGAATCCCCCTAGCCCTGAAAGGCATTTTTCGGAGACATAATTCATTGACTTCATACAATGAAGTTTTTTCCTTTCAGTTGAAAACTACATTTCAATAACATTTGGCGTTTGGACCCACTAATTTTTACAGTAAGGTATTTTTTTTCTTGATGTATACTGCGTTAGGGTTAATTTGTGATGTCATCGCTAAACATTAATTTGACATTGCATTCCGACTGCATGGTCAAATGGTTAGAGCATCCGACTTGCAGTCTGGAGGTCGAGAGTTCGAGTCCTGACGGGGTCATAGCGAAGAATTTAAAAAGGAACCTACTGCAATTGTGCTTGTGGCTCAACATAAGCAATTGAGTATGGAAAAAAGCCAGTGAGTCATAACTAGAGAAAAGGTCGTGACCGGCTCGAATTGAACCAATTGATTGGAAATTGGGCCGTTAAACTCATCCAACCAAACCTAACTTGACATTGCATTCAATTTATTTATGAATTTTGTGTCAAGGCAAGGAGTGTTAAGCAACATTTACTTACCATGGCGCACAGTTCAATGCTAGATCTGCAAGAAACGATAACCAAACATCCCAACAGTATCAAATTTTAAGGACAAACTGGACGTTCCATTATAAAGAAAAACAAAGGGAATCTGAGGCATTGTGCTTACATTACATGGGCCTAATTTTTCCGTAGCTTTGTTGAAAAGTGGAGATATTTTTTAACAAAAATAACCACTCTTTAACTTGAGATACCTTGAGTCAGGAAAAGGACATAGCCACACTCTTAGAGAAAGCTGGGTATTAAAACTGTATCTCACTGACTGAATGACTGACTGACTGACTGACTGACTGACTGACTGACTGACTGACTGACTGACTGACTGACTGACTGACTGACTGACTGACTGACTGACTGACTGACTGACTGACTGACTGACTGACTGACTGACTGACTGACTGACTGACTGACGGACTGACTGACTGACTAACTAACTAACTTACTAGAGGATACGGTCCGATATTTGTGCCTTCTTAATGGTCCGATATTTATGCCTTCTTAATTGAGAGACTCAAGTGAAACAAGGCTCAGGGATGAAATATCCATCCGCACCCCGTATACATCCATATGTTAAGTAAATTTCACTGTATTTTAATTTGTATGAAAGAATTTCAAACTTTATTTGTTTCATTCGTTCCATTTTGAAAGGAAAGTTTTGTCAGTGTAATTTTTGGATGAACCACGGACATATTTGATATAATCTCAATTGTTCCCGTCCTACTAAGATTGTTTTTCATAGCTGGGGCTACTATATAGTGTCCTCAATCGAATACACGAAATCCGAAATACATATAAATGGTGTAATCTGACTGCAAACACTTAAAATGCCAAAGTACACTCTTCAAGACCCTGTTTTCAAGACCTTCATTTCTCCCCAAACAAGTCACTGTAATAGACTTCACAGCTGACATTCGACTTTTAATATCCACGGCCAATATTTCATTTAAACCATCTTTCTGCCCGGAGGCCTAGGCTGCTTTGTGGTGAAAATCGCCCCTTAATTTATAATCAACTCCTTAAAATAAACCCCCGATTGCAAAAGCAGAAATCCAAACACATGCCCCCCTCAGGCTTGTCGTCATTGTCATACTCGTATCCCAGCGGCCACGTAATCCAATAGAGAAGAGACGATTTCATGCGATAAGGAACGCGCAAAAGGCATAAAACCTGGATGTTTATGAACTTATTCTTGTACTTAGACCACATAGCTGTAAATGAAGGCGGGGTGACATGTACTGTTATACTGTTAAACGTTCAACGAGGGCCGTATCATTAAATTAAAAACAATCCCTGGCCTTGTTTTTAATGTCGGAATTGGTTCTCTAGTCGAAGTACACTTGCTTATTGCTGCTCCGTTCTTTTGCATCGACCGATATGAAACGTACAATTCTATTTATGATAGGTTCGACTTGCCACAAGCTGTCAGTTGCTGAAATACGCAGGAGCTTACATTGCAAAAGCACAATAACATGATTTGGATAAGCTTAACCTTGTTTGTATTCAAACGTGGAAGCTCTAAGGGAAGCTTCCGTGTAATCGATGTTACATTCAACAATTACAAGCCTGTTTACCTATTTAAATATATTACTGGTGGAGAGTGAAGACAATAAAGCATATGTAATTCATACCAAATTGCAAAATATTAGAATGTATCACAATTTCCCTCACCCTCATCCTGACACAATCTCAGCTGATTGCTTCAGGATTAGTGTAAACGAACTCATTACGTAATCAAAACACTCAGTACAACAGTACATGCTCTGTAATATGAGCTTTCGTACTTTATATTTTTTGAACTAGCTGTCCGTTAAAGAGCTGTGCTAATTGAAAAATTTCTGTGGACTACAACGAAACCTTGTAATTTGGGTGAGATGATTAGCCCTTAAGGGTAAGTATAAAGATACACTGCTTTTAAAGTGCTTTCGAATTTCAATAACATGAGATGGAATTTCAGAGTTTTAATTCTGAAAGTAGTGACCAGTGTCTAAGTCAGGATTTCTATCATGAGGAGTGCAGAATTTAGTATGTGCCGACTTGGGGAGCGGTCCCCTCCCACAGTTTGATTTTTATTTTGGAAAAATGTTCATACTTCCAATCTGTTGCAAAATATGTTACCTTTTGAAGCAAACGTTTGCTTAAAATTGGCATCGGTGCATAAGAGGCCATGACCCAATACCCCCTCGATACGCTACTGATAGTGACATCACTAATTACGCTACATGAACAGCATTTCAATCAGATAATAAATTGACGAATTACTTGTACATTTTTAATGCACATGCACATTCGGAGAACGTTTTGCAATTTACGAGTATTTTTTATTATTGATCCAATATTAGTATGGAAAATTAAAGATTTGCAATTAAAAAGTACAAGAACCAATGAATGTACTTCATTCTTTGAAACACATAAAACATTAACTTCAAAACATAGGTTGCAGCACATGGTTTTCATGTTAATTGTAATTTAAACACAATCTCCAAATAATACTTGCTTTTTCAAAGTTGGATTTTTCAGTTTTTATAACAAGTGATTATCAATTTTGACGGAAGAAACTGTATTCAACAGTTACGAGAGGTACCGAAATGGCATTTATAAAGCGGCGTGATCTGAAATTGTATAGTTTTCCATCACAGCAAGCGACAACAGTGATGCACATGTTTTGCGTCGCTTTGCGAGTGATAAATACAAAATGATAACAAATTTGGCTCCTAATGGCACTCGATAATTACAAAACATGGTTGAATGAGACAGCTGCACACAGTGATAATATGTCATTTCTTGAAACAATATCAAGTTTTGCCTTATGAAGTGCAAGCGTCATGCTCTAGATACATCACGTTCACCTTTCGTTGCAAACGATATCCGTTTCAAACCAAAGGTATTCGATCGGATAACAAAATAGAGGTACCGAAAAGTTCTTAACAGTCATATTATTTGTCCCTGTATTTTATTAACGAAAAAATCTTTTAATAGAAATACCCGAACCTTCTACTTACAGCTGGTTGGGTTGTGCAAGATAAGCTTCCTATCCAGTTATTTCATTCAGACTTTTAACAGAAAATTTTTACATATTTTTGAAATAAAGACGACAGGACTTTTGGGTGAGGATGGTACTTCCGGATAGGTCAACAGGTCAAAGAACGAATCCCTCAATGAGTTCTGTTGAAAGACGTTCATTTCAATTTCATCCTAGGGCTTGAATAAGAAAAGTCATTCAAGGGCAAATACAGTTATTCAAATTTGAAATAGACCTACTGTCCGGACTTAGATACAGGCTTAAGTCTTTTTTTAAAGACAGTATTTAAGAGGACATATTATGCCATGAAATAAAGAAGTTTTCCCTTACCTCTGATGTGTGGGGTGAAGCTATAAAGCATTTTTCCTGCAAGAGAAAAGGAGAAATATTTCAAAATAAGATGAAATAAATTTAACCATTTATACAACCAGCCCAGGACCAAATTCATACATTGAAGAGGAACATACAATCAGCATTCTGTTAAATTTTCATTAATTTTCCATGTTCTTTTCTGTTAATGTTACCGATTGAGATATCGTCTACAAAAAGTAAACTAGGCGCAAACGAATGCACAATAGTGTGGATTCATTTCAGCCATTTTTTTGTTTTTCATTATACTTTTCATCCTATTGTGTTGATTAGGTATACTATAAAAAAAAATATACGTCCTAACCCAACAACAAAAGAACCGACCCACTACAGTGAAATCAAATTGAGATTACTGCGTTAGCTAAAATAGTTGAATATTAATATTCCAACATTCTTACCAATTAAAAAATATAGTTCTATTATACTCGCATTCTAACATCACGTTTTTTAACATTCCGTAGTCAAAAGAAATGCTAATTGAATGAAACAATAATTAAATTTAAATTCCTACTTATAGTGCATAAACAAAAAGAAGAAAAAAATCTGCAGTTGCATTTGCTCAACTCATCAAAGACTGTCAATTTCCCCTTTTTGCAAGGACGATTTGACCACACCCTCAACTTTAATTAGACAAGACCGGGCAGAAAGCCGCACCAGTCGTAAGGGTACAATACATTTAACCGTATTGTTTATATTGTTCTATTCAAGCCAAAAAGTACAGGTTACCTTTTCTCTTATTACAAAACTGGGTGAGCAAAATGGGAGACTTTTCGTTAATGGAAGTTCTGCCATTAAATACGCTTGTTCAATCTATTTGACGTTTCTGAAAATATGTTTCTCGTAATGTTGGCCTTAGACAATACACTGAACTTTGAAAAAAGTACCGTGGGAAGGGAAAAGGGAAATAGAGGCAAGAGGTGATTATACAGCGTGTGGCCAGTAATTGATAGATAGTCCGTACATTTTGAATACTCTATGAACAGATGTGTATAGCTGAAACATGACATCCGATCAGATGATTTGAGGTTTAGTAAAGTTAAGCCAATCTTTTGACACTGAGGAAAGCTGTCACGTGTGTAATATGAACGTGTATTTTAGATGGGTGCCTCCAGGTACCGACAGATTGCCTCAATGTTTCATTTTCAATTAGTTGACAGAAATCAACCGGGTCTTTTAACATGTGTAATGTAAGTATATTGCTGTACCGATAACCACCGTTTAAATCGGTGTGCGCATTATGTCGATGCCATGGCGGTGTTAATAACATATCCCGGACTGTCAGACCCTTGACCGATGCTACTACTTCAAACAGTGATATTTGTTTGTGGTTATACATTGCTCATGTAGGTGAATGTAAAGCATGAATGAATCCTTCGTGGCCTCAATAAAAGTTACAATGAAGAGATGAAGCAAGCAATATTTGAATAAAGTTTATGTTTCTATGTAAAACGCTTCCTTTGCTTAAAGGCGGTATGCAATTGTTGGCAGCGTGTTAATGGGTATTAAGTTATGAGATATGGACGAAAGGATAGAAGATGTAAAGTAAAGAACATCTGTTTTTTAAATAAAGCATATCATGCGTAATTGCCCTTTGATTTTCTTCATTAATTTGAAATGGCTACTCTTGAAAGAACTCTTAAAAATCTACGAGTGAGTGCGCTCATACACCGTAGTCACACATTAAAGGCATTTTGAGGAAGGGAACCACATGTCCTCTGAAATCATACCCCAACTTATTAACCTTTTTCTCATAGATCTAACAAAGTCAAGCAAAACTGTTTACAGTAGAACATGTTTTAAACACGTATCATTTGTTAATAAAAGTCAAAACTGCATGTTGTTAAGTACACTGCAAATTAAGCTAAATACTTTTTCGAGATATTGTGAACACTCAAGGCGTTTAGGCTAATAATAACGAATACATGCGTAAACCAGGGAGCAACTCCCTGCGTAAACACAGTAACAATTAAAGTGTACCTTAAGTCCAAAACTTCAAAAACATGTATTAAAAAGCAAGTAAAATGAATTTTAAGAGTTCAACTCGCATGTTCATAGGGCACCAATGAGCCGAGATATGAAATGTTGAAGTTTATTCACTGAAAACAAATTGTTCCACTGCGAAACAGTTTATTACTTTCTTGTTGTATAACCCACATTACCTGCTTTGTTTTCCTTTAAAATTAAAAATGTTTTATGACCTTTAACACTTCCTGCTTGCTTGCATAGCATGTTGCAGAGAGATAGCTTATTCAATTACATCACTCCATAAGAGTAAGAAAGATATCACACCTTAGTAAAAGGCGCAGTCACCCTCAGAAAAATAAAGAAATAAAAAGATTGTTATTTGAGTAGTACAGCGATGACATCACAAATTATTGCGCAGTGCACCATTTTAAGTTGAGTGAACAAACTTCCACATTTTGTATCTCAGCTCAGGAATGTCCTACGAAGATGGGATTTAAACTGTTAGGATTCACTTTTCACGCTCTTTTACGTATATTTTTGAATTTTCTTACTTGAGGTACACTTTAAATGGGGAAATAAACTCATTGCAGCAGGGAGGTGTTATAAGTAACACCTCCCTGATTGGAGCAACTTTTTGAGGTGCGTTTGCGAAGCATTCATTGACTGAGAGTATTTAACGTTATTTATAGGTTCCCCTTTTGGACAGTTAAAAGTGTTTAAAATGTAAAAAAACATCTGAGTTTTCAAAATTTCACATGTAGGCCTAATGTTCAAAAATTTATCACTGTACGTAATGATCGTGTCACAAACGCTTTTAATTATTAATGTACAGCGAACCGCATGTAAAAACTCACAATCTGTTAAACTGATTTTTATAGAAGTGCAGTATTTATTGTAAAATTACCCAATTTATACCACAAACAATGTTGTCTATAAGTTAACAAAATCTGGCTTTACTATTTCGATTGGGAATTGTTCCTTCTGTCTATTTGTCTGTTATACATGGAAATGATTTAGACATATAATGTTTAGGTACACCTTTATGAGGAATTATATGGTTCAACATCCAAACATTAACAAGTTGTTGCTCTCTTGTAATAATATAAACTGTATGGTTGGACTTGATGATATAATTTAAAGGTAGGAAATCTCATCCCTAATTGCATTTTTTGTAGTAGCCTACAGAAATCCTCAATCAGCACAGCTCTTTGATTGACGGTAATTCGAAATAAAAAATGCAGAATACAGTAGCTCATATTACACGATATGGACTGTACTGAGAAAGTTCCTATTTCACATTTGGTATCGTATAATCCCCTTCCCTTACACTCACTGGAGCAATAAAACTGAGATTGTGTCTGGGTGGGGATGAGTTTTTGACAATTGTGGGAGGGGTTTACGTCAGTAGGTTAGTAGAATCGGAACTGAGTGGGGTGAGGGGAACTGACCTTTAAACGAACTATCTGCAACAAGAGTACAAGTTGATTTACCTGAAGCAGGTTTCGTTGCTCACTTATATCAGGGATCGCATTGTTGTCCCCGATTTTATGGGTAGTGATGTTCTCGCCGGCTTCGCAGGCTGCTCACGGACTAACTTGGCTGCTAGCTGTGAAATACTTCGTGCTTCGTAAATTTATTGAGTCAGTAGTCTTTACTTGCAGGTAAAACTGTCCAACAATTTACACTAAATGGTTAAGCTTCAAAACAGCTTTAGCGACACCAAATTAAAAGGAAACTTTGATGAAGCGGGGAATAAATACAGTTTGAACGCTCGACAATTGAACCCTAACCGACCACATGAATCCCGTCATAGGTAGATACCGTGTATCGGAGGTGGATGAACTACTCGAAGAATAAAACGTAATTAAGTAAATTTCTGGGCGAACAATTCTGCCTACGGAGAAAGGTGATGTATTCAAGTTTGTTTAAATTTTACACCAATGATTGGGGTCAGAGAAAAGGTCAATGAACAACTGTGATGCCGGAAAAAATTTCAGATATTATGAATAGGTCCTCCACTTGCCCAAAAGACATTATGAAAGTATATGAAATGATGAATGGTATTACACAAAAAAAAACTTTGTTACGTTGTTAAGTGATTTTGTTTCCTTTCAAGTTCCTGGACATCGGCCTGAAAAATTTAATTCAATTGAAGATTTTCAAACAGAAAGATTTGACAAATCTTAGTCCTCTTGGAAATATGTGTTATATCAAATATTATGGTGTTTGGACAATAGTATGCGTGTTTTGAATGCTCAGAGCAAGGAAAGAGATCTAGTGGACTGTCAATGTCCTACTGGTTAAGACTTCAAAATTTACTATTTTAGTTTTGTTTAATAAAAGTAAATTTACCTCATCAAATTCTAATTTTAAAAGATGCATGCAAAATTTACCATGTGATCTTTTTAATTGAACGCGTAACCGACCCAGACGTGAATCAAATTGACACCTATTGCGTAGGGTAAACTGGATAGTAACATGCTTTTGTTACGGGTTATGTGATACAGGGGGATGAGGAAACGGGCTCATTTTGTAGGTTAAGAATGTTTACAAGTTGTGCTTTCAGTTTAAAGCAGGTTTGTTTATAAGCATGCAAAAAATTCCAGGTTATTTTAAAGTTTCAGATTCGAGGGGATGTTTTAGTTTCCTTATAGTTTCAGAGGATGTTTGTACCTAGAGAAAACGAAATTTATCACATGCTTATGTGATTTTAAGGTAGTCCAGTCGTTTTAAAGATGTCTGGGACACGCGATATAAAGGTAGTGACATGTCAGAGAAAAGCCCTAAATTCACTCGGCAGTGTAGGAGTACGTTTACGTAAGGAAAAATTAGTGGGAATTATGTCAGTTTTATTTACGGTTCCCAAAATATACCTCTTCAAAGTTTAAAAGTTCTTGGAGCAACTTGTTGCTTATGCCGAAAGGATGATGGAAAGAGTTGCATAGTATTTACCTTTCTTTTGGTAACCTTATATTTATTATTTCTTATTTACTCATCACATAAGTTTGGATTTGGTAATTAATATTTGATAATTTATAAGGACACAATTTACACTTCCAAAATAAAACCCCCATGACGTAAAAATGTTACAACCGTCCTTGAAAGAAAGATTGCAAGAACAATTGAAGGATAACATTAGCCATGTTTGTCATGTCCCTCTGTAGACGTCACAAAATTTGCATATTGAGCTCATGTTTATGCATGATAAATTGCAAATGAGAAATTACCCTGTGAAATGGTCAATTTTTGATGGATTGGGATGGAAATTGCGGTAATTTTCGTGTTTTTACGCTTCTTTTCCACCAAATACCAAACTTTGTCATTTTCATGTCACACCACCTTTAAATAAAGACCACAGATAAACAGCTATCTCCGGTATATCATTTACGCATTCCTATGACGCTACGTTTCTTTCAATACCACACGGACATTCATTAAATCAGTTATGGCTTTGTCCTCAAACTTATTTACAAATGGCTAGAATTCTGTCATCATATGTGGTAACAAATTTTAAGAAGAGCCTAGAGGGTTTGGCGGTAAATTACAACGGTCAATATCAAGTTGAGAAGGTAATTACGTTTGTATACCAGAGTCATCGAGTGTTGAGTGTATAATTAAGGAGATTTTGTTTAAATTCTTTGTGTGTGGTAAGTACTGACCATCACTCGACACAAAGTTAAAAATAGCCGTTTGTTTGTTCTGTATAGTAATGATGTCGATGGACAAGAAGGAGTTTTAGGCTCACCTATACGTACGTACGTACACAAACGCACATAATAAAGTGTGTGTGTGCGCGCGTGTGTGCGTGAGTGTACACAGATACCAAACTTAAGATGGCGCGATGACTCCTCCTGGAGGCCGTAACGGATGGGCGGAAGTGCTGATCACTGTTCCGTCGTTTCGAGGCGCCAACAGGCAGCCTAAATTGATACCTACGTGGTTTTCTAAACATTGCAATTCTAGCAAATACCGTTCTTCATTATAGTTCATTTACATGGAACAGTTATTTCTTCGAGACTTTCTACTTAAGAACATTTTAACATGAACGTACAAGGAATGGTTTGAAGTTCATCGACTTACTGATTGGTCAGAGAAAATTGATTGGTCAGTTTCTATGGTATCTTCACAAGCTTTTTATCTTACGCGCTTACAACATAAAACCAACTAGTGCGTTCGTTTTCCAAGCACGCAGAAATACGCATCAATTATCCAGGGCAGCATACGGAGAAACACATTGTGCGAGTACAGAACTCGACTCACGATGACAACTCGTCATAATGGAATTTTCCGTTATGCGTCCATAGTTATACGCGCAGATCACCAAGCAGAGCTGTGCGCATGTCAAATCAAAGATATTATAATATCTTTGTGTCAAATGAACACTTCCGCCCCTCCATCTGAGCCTTCGTGAAGAGTCAGCGCGTCTAACAATGTAGGGATAGGAATTTAGATATGGAATTTGGTATCTACGTTTTTAATATCTTTGACCAAAGTAATAAAATCTTCTAATCTTTTATAATCGTATGTATAACCGTATGAACCTCAGCTTATCATGAATTAACATGAATTTAACCTGCCCTCTCTGGAATTATCACTCTTATGACATTACTCTATTCTCGTTTTTATGAATGTTCATTGCGTTGTATATCATAGTACCTATACTTTGACAAGTTTTTAGCTGTTTTCAGAGAGGCAATCGGTATCTATGTCAGTTATAACCGAAGCAGCCACCCATTTTATCAATCGCAGTTTTGGCAAACAAGTAATTTGCAAAAACAACTCTCCTGTAAGCTTACAGTGTGACTCTTCCATATTTCCGAATCAAAGCATTGTAAGAGACTGTCAAACGAGCCGTCGGGACATTTTAATTTATTTAATTTAGTAGAAAGAATCATATACTACAAAGAGGGAAAAGGTAAATGTATGAGTGAATTTCAAATTATGCATTTCCATCTCCTTTCGTTACAAAGAGCCTATCCTTTGATTAAGTGCCTCACTCGACCGCTTTAAGTGACTAGGTTACGGTGCAGAAGTTAAGCGCACTGCTGGTGTCTGGTAAAGTGTGATGACAAGGCAATGCTTCATAATATGCCGTGGGTAATGGCCCTTGACATACTTTGTTTATACTCTTCGCGATCGTAATACAGTGAGTAATAAACAATTTTACGGAGATGAAAAATAGAATGGCGAGTGATTCCACGTGATACTTCTACTTGTATCATACGCAACCCGGAAAAATTTACGAGAGATGATCGCATCTTCCTACACTTACTTTGGTGGCCAATCAAACTTTTGTTCAATTACTAAGGATTTCAAAAGAGAGTTGTAAGTTAAGACAAAAATTTTCAAATTATACGAGTAAGGAAAACTGAGCTTATTTGTTATTACTAGCATCAAATGCATTGCACTGATTTTCGGTAACACGAAAGAATTTTGACCTCATGTATGGCAGGCTATTATAAATAAACATATCAGTTGACCCACACAAGTTACAGTTATTTACATATTGACCTTTTGCGGTAATTAAAACTGATATTCCTGACTGTTACACAAAGTATTTGAATTTTACTCTTTTATTATCCAAGATGACGGCACCCAATTAGTAACAGGCCTAAAACACAGGTCAAGACGTGTCCAAGAACTGGTCACTCAACAATGACAGTTTATTGTTACAGCTCGATTGAGGAGACAAATGGACTTTTGGGTTGATTGACAGAGGAATAGCTTGTACCATTTTAAAGCATATATATCACGTGATCAAACTGTCAAAAGCGCGTGACTTTTGTCAGTTTGAGTGTCACCAGGATGTAACGACCGAGCTGGTGATAAGCTAAGTTCGGTAATTCGATATGAGAGCTATGCACGTGCGCACATGCTCTAAATCGCCGGCATAAACAGAAGGCTTCGGCAAATGCAACACGTGTGACAAAACTTGAATTTATATAAAACTTCTTTCTTAACAGGGAAGCTTAAACAAACATTAAATTTTGTTTATATGTGAAATAGACATCGAATCTTCACCGTGTGGTGAAATTTCCATTCAAGTTCGATTTTTCTCGAGTTATCAGGAAGTTACTGGATTTGTGTTCAAAAGTGGGCCTGGGGCAGCAGAGGTTATATCACGTCCTCTCATTCACAAGGAATATTTTGTTTCCTTTTGTTTTTGGTTTTCATGCAGATTATTGTGATGACCTTGAAGTTAATAGGAATCGAAAGTTCTCATGCCACTTAAGCAATCACATTCTGCTAACATGTGATTGTTCAGGAGAAATAGGCTGTTAAGTTAAAATAAAAAACAAAAGTCTACAATAATGTGTGGGTATGATGTCATATGTGCTTTCTTCAAACTCACTGTTTGCTGAAAATGTAGCAACTTTACTAGCTCTTATCTTGAGAAACACACATCGGATTTCAGTTGCAAATTTCACCAGACTGCTTAGAAAAAGTAGTCCTCTAACATTAAAAACTTGATATGACCTTAAATCCTTCTTTAATTGGCCCATCAACGATAAAAAGATGGGTCTTTAGTGTGCACCTGGAGACTATTATTTTCGTTTGATCGGGTTGGACCAGGGATTAATGTTTTGTGGATATTCACATACGACACGAAAAGAGGTAAACGGAGTACACTATGAAATGAGCTCTGCGGTGTATCCCACCATGAGTTCCATAATTCCATGCGACGACAATTACCGAACTGGCTTATTGTGGAACAATCGTTCAAGTCAAAGATTGATGGTGAAACGATGGTAAATAAAACAATGTACCACTTTCATGTGTAACTTAGTGCAGTATTACTTACGGGGTATATCTAGTAGCAAACAATATGACAGTACGGACGAGGGGAGGTTCGGAACTAAAGACTCTAGGACAAAATCATATTTTTTTCATCTTGAAGGTTTATACTCTTTTCTAACAGAAAGAATGATTTAAAAAAATCAACACAAGCAAATGTTTGCCCAAACTAGTGTAAACAAATCAAACAGCGCGTTGCAGAAAATAGAAACCCTTGGTTTGGTTAACCACGAAGAACCAGAAACCAAACTGCATTACATCCATACACTCTGTGAAGGAATGTGGTGACCTTGAAAAGCAAGATGCAGTCTTTACATTCAGGTATGAGAAAGAATAGCAATTTAATTTCCTTTTAGTGGAGTAAAAGGTATGGGGAGATAACATATCTTCCACTTGTGAAAGTGGGAACAATTGCTACATGTACCTTGCTACAACCGTATCCCAGTCAACATGCCCAGTTGGGCACTAAATGGGCTTCAACTAGGCTACTTGCTTGGTCCCTGCTGGGCCCATTCGTGTTTATCAGGTGTTCCACGTGGGCACCAACTGGGTTAGCTTTGACCAGCTGGGCTTCAACTGGGCATCAGCTGGGAAAAGCTAGCCCAGTTGGCCCCACGTGGGAACATCTGACAGACACGAATGGGTCCCAGCTGGGTCCCAGCAAGTAGCCCAGCTGGAGCCCAGTGGTGCCCAACTGGGCATGTTGGCTGGGATGGTAGTATGCAATCATCCATGTGTAACAATCTTAGTAAGGGTAAGCCTATTATTTGAAAACCGTGTTTCTTCCACGTGAGGTAAAATGTCAAACGTCAAGTATCTGAACCAAAGATGCATTAAATGCGAGACATGTTGAGGTGCAGCTTCATACGACCTCTTAGGCAAGTATGTAGAATACCACTCCAAGGTCCAGGGTCAGATAACTTTGGTGTCTGAGACTGGTTCAGTGGTGCCTATCTGGGACATTTTTATGGGGGGGGGGGGTGAGTGCGACCACAGATTACTTATTAAAAAATCACATCTAGCATGTAAAGTCTTGAATGGGGTTGCTAATAAAACTAGAACTCTTCTATAATAAAATGTTATAATTACAGCATTGATGAGGACACGAAATTACGGACCAAGTGAAACAGTAATTATATAGGCAATTATTTCAAAGTGCGACCCGAATTCCTATACAACATAGGTGTACGGGTGCAGGGGGCACTCGCCCTCCAAATTCGGGCAAAAGCAGTTGATCTATTCGGACAAATCATGGAAAAACATAATAAACGGTGACATTATTCGGGCAAAAAATGTTCTTGCCCCCTAAGAGAAAATTACCCCCGTACGCCTACAATGTCATCTGGGGAAGCATTTTGGAGATTGGAGCTGATGACTTTACTTCATAACAAATTCCATACATTCATTAAACATCGGAACTACTAACAGATCGATCTCTAAACAAACTTTTTAGAGATCTACTTTTAAGGAAAACTTTTAGAATTTACATGATCGATAAATCTTGATGTAATGGTCACTTTAATGGAGACCATATTTAAAGGCATATTCTGGAGACAAAATTGGTTATCTTCAAAATAAGCAGAAAAATTTTCTCTTTCAGAAGGTGAAAACGGCATCTCGATAGCTTATAGCGTTCAGAAGATACAAATTTTTAAAGAAATGCAAATTTTTCTTATGATTTGATGCATCATGGGAAATCTGTGATGTCATCGTGGCACAATAATTTAACATTGCATTCAATTTATTTATAATTATGATGCCGCTGCAGGCAGTATTAAGCAATTTTGTTGGTTATACTCTATGTATGGTGAAGGATAATGCTAGATCTACAGGAAAAGATATTCAAACATTCCAACAGTATCAAATTTCAAGGACAAACAGGACCTTCAATTATAAAGAAAAACAAAAGGAATTTGAAGCAATGTGCCCACATTACATAACTCTTTGTGTCTTTGTTGAAAAGCAGAGGTGTTTTTTAACTAAAATAACCAATCTTTTAAGTAAGATATCTTGAGTTAGGAAAATGGTATTGTGATAGGGTTTGGAGGACATGGTGTGGAATATTTTTGTTTTTCTTACAAGACAGAGGAGAAAACCCACCAGAACATGCCTTTAAGCTTGCATTTATTCATTCTTGCACTTGAAACTCTCAAAGTTTGGGCCAAACGAGTCGTATGTAAAACAGTAGCCGCAGCAAGCACGCCGCGCGGGTGACAAGAGCTGCTTGGATCAAGAAAACATCTTCTCCAGAAAGTTTCATATGAATATCACTTCCGGAAGAGATATCATCTAGGGCACGCCGCAGCATTACCCATAGATTTTCTAGAAATGTAAAAAAAAAAAAATAGTGGAGCCAATGAGGTTATGAGTTTCTGAAATCATTTCTTACGACCAAACAGCCAGGAAATCCCGATGAAACCTAATCCGGCTTCCATTGAAACCATCTGAGCCCTTCCAATAGACTACAATAACGAGTTTCTTGCATCAACCAGTTGTTCCTTATTTAAATCCGGTTGTAAACTGTTTATGTCCCCTTTTCGACAAAAACTAATGTTAAGGGTAATGGAGCTTTAAGATAAAACTTCATAAGAGAGAGGATTTTACTGCTTTAAGGAGTCGTACTCCATGAAAGCTAGGAGCAGTTTTTATAGATGCATGTAATCCAACGCGTTGGAATATTAATGAAGAGATGCTCTTTGAATGAAAAAATATACGGAACCACTTGCAGAGAGTCTGTCATCGGTAGGTGTAAACTACTGATTGCAGTACAAGGGATCTCTTTTAATCGGGACAGGTGCCTCTCAAAGTAATTTTACTGTTGCTCAAATATCCTTGATAGTGTGGAACGTTCAAGAGAATATAATTAGTCACGCTCTTTCTTGTAATACGGTAACTAATCTACACTTTGCATTATAAACAATTTATGTGGCGTATTGTAACTCCAGAAAACAACAAAAAATTTCAAGTTCTGTCTGTCGATTAAACGTTGTACTCTCATTTTGTTAGCCAATAATTTCCTTCTGAAGTGGTGGCAAAATGATTCTAATATGGAAAAATTCTCATGAAACTTTGAATGAAGTTGTAAAAGATTGCTTTAATGTGACTGTCTTTTTCCGTTAATGAAACGAGGTAAACCACATTTTTCAATTTATCAACCATGCAAATAAGCTTTTGCGCTGGTGAGTTAGATTGCATTTCCCCGGTTAGGAAATTTCTTTTTAAACAGTGAGCATCGGCCCCATCTCAACACAAAAGAAATTATTAGCTTTAGTATAAATTTAGGGTAACCTTTTTAATATTTAACAAGAACTAAATAACTGAACATCTTCTTAATGAATTTCTATTTTACAGTTTTCAAATGCTTCATAAAAATATTTTTATTTGCTTGTGACAAATCTATGCCAAAAGCTGAGATATATTTTCTTCCTCCAATGGCGGTATTTGTTGCACGTCTTGTATACTACTTAACATTAATATGAGAGTACTTTACGTTCTAATCAACCTACCTAGCCGCAACACAGACAGACTTATATCATCTCTTATAGTTTGAACTTTCCCTAAATGTTTAAGGGTAGCAGAGTAATTTTCCATATTTTGCAAAAGGTAACAATATCTATCCAATCGGAGAGGCATTTACTGGTGTTGCAGAGCGATTAACTCCCGCAATACGATCCCTTCTTTGGTATAAACAACCTAGAGATGGTAAAACGCACAAATCATCGCCGAAAAATGATTAAACGAGAAAATCTCGAATGATTCTGTTTTTTTGTCAGCGGCCTTTGCTTCAGAGATCTATTACTCAGGGAATGAAGTTTTTCCAGAGACTTCCATCGAAGAAACTCTCCTCTTGTGGAAGATGTCATTTTTAAAGACTTTTTCTTTTTCTTTTGAGGGAGTTAGCTTACCTTGATGTGTCAAGAAGAGACGAAACTTCCACAAAAATACCCTGAGGAATATTTGATGTATATTAATACACATAAATATCCGTTTTGGTTGTTCTATATCGTTGTTTCTTCTTCGTGATGATACGAAAAAACAACAAATACAGATATTTAAAGACAGGAATCAACATTAACAGTTAATTTTTTTACAAATTAAATTCAATCTAATGGCATATGCAACAGCTATTGACCATTATTACTTTAAGGGGTAAGCCAAATTAGAGTTTGACAGAAAATAATAACCCTCTGGTACCTTTACATCGTATTTCTGAACTGATTGTTTACCTGAATATAGAAACATTGAAGGAGTCTTTGAGGTTAGAAGAAATTTTAATCGTGTGTAATTATTGTTGAATAAAAATTTCTGAATATATTTGTCGGATAAAAAACCACACTGATGCAAGACTAAACAGCCTCCACTACACTGTAACCTGGCACGATGTGAGGCAGTGATAACTGATGACTTTTTTTTGTAGTATTAGTCAACTACAAATGTGGCGCAGAATTGAAGTTGTTAAAAATCGAATACGAACTCTGATTGCCCCTTTAAATGTAAGTGATCACTGCAAGGGTATAGGAGGTTTCTTTTGTTTGTCTTTCACTATTAGAGAAACTTTAATAAAATAGCGTGATCTAGGTTTGTCATAAGTGGATTATGAGAAAATCGATGAACGTTCTCCAGATAAGCTTGTGAAAAGGCGAATTCCTCTTTTCGAATGAAACGTATTGTAGGGTTACTTAAAAAATCCACTTAATAGACTTTAACATCGACCAATAGAATACGACAAATATTTTCGTTTTATGCCATTTCCTTTAACCAGTAAACAGGTAAACCCTGTTTTTAAACTATAGTGTTGTAGTTTTTGTGGGCTTTAAAGTCAAATGTTAATGTATGTGGTGTGAATTACCAATATATTATTTCGCTTTTAGGTTAACAATTCTTTTTTTGTGTATTTCCATAAACCTTGTGCATATTATGTCAGAGAGTGGAAAATACGCCCTCTTTTGGGGGCAAAACAAACCAATACAGACAAATGCAGACAGCTGATTTGTCAACCAGTCGAATGCGCGCATAGTCTGCTACAACTGCAGGAAGAATTCTTATGCGTGTGGACCACGTGTTCCATTGTTCTGCCCAAAGGATGTAGTTAGTGTGTTGTCAATGCACAGTGTCTATACTTTTCCTGGGGTGTATCATAGACAGATAAGGTTAAGTACAACACCGTGGAGTTCTTTTACGTGACGTCACAATTTGTAAGCCACGCCCACGGAGCACTGCAGGACCAAATCAGCAGTGCTGGATTGAAACAGTCTCACGCGGGTCGTCAGCTGTTTCTCAGTCAGCTACACTAATTAAAGGACTGCATTAATTTTTGCCAGTCAAAAGGTGGCGGGGCTTTTGACGTCAATAACAGTTATCTATAATCTGAAGCAGAAATGAAATTATATGCTAAAAATGTGACTTGGAGGAAACACTACAATTCTTTTAATATAAAACAACGTAAAGTGTCACATCGTATACGCTTTGACAGAAGCTTAAAATACCACTTGAATTGCTGAATTGGAATTATACGTACGCGCGAATCTATGTACATTTAGTTTAGAAAAATCGCTAGTGGTTCCGGAAAAGTTCTAGCGTCAAATCGACTTATTGACTTGAACATGATATGTGAGTAGGGGAAACAAATCTCTTTCGAGTTTTGCAGGCACAAAACGAGCTTGAGTCTTGTACAAGTAATTGCAGTACCCTCTACCGAACAAAGCAGGCACTTAGTGGCACTTTTAGGCCCCATACAGGGAGACGTTTTATCAATACTTGTTGTATTTCATCGTTATTTGTACAAGAGTAATTTTCCAGCGAATCTCAGACCTCAGGAATAAACCAAAATATATCAAGAACATGCTGACCAACTACTCCGTTGTATTGGGTTTATGATATACGTTTTGCGTGATTCTCCGCATTAGCAAACAGAGTAGGGATAACAATCCCGTAGTAACACTCGCTAGATTAAACTAGAAGGTTATAAGTTAAGACGTAAGACCAAATCTAAGTACCTAACCGTGAATATGATAACCATAACAAGTTGAACCCACGGACTTCCTATACATGGACAGAGCATACTGCACGGTAGATTGTCGCCACCGTAAGTGTGAGAAAAAGCGAACCAAGATGACTGTCCGCTATGATTTTGTGTTAAAGTTTGGACTTGCTCAAGTCAATTCCCAGATTTTGCTGGGAAATAACAAATAACAATTTCGACATTTTGGAACCTTTCTCGTTTTGTTATGTTGATATTAATTAGCGCAGCGAGCTTTAAATTTAGCTTGGTTAAATTGTCTCGTTCTGTCCTTGCAATACTACAGACATAGTGTTTATGTATGTACACGTTTATGCCAATATATGTAGGCCTACCTATGGTAAGTAAGATCATGCTATCACTAATCATGCAATGTCTTCAACCTTCAGACCTCATAAATTTTAACTTTTACTCATTTCTTCCAGTAACTGAGTTCATACCTGGGGTTTGGTCCCCTGAATAGTTGGCAATATCCGGCGTAGGAAGCATCAAGGAAATATTCACACATTGATCAACCGACTGGAAGGCAAAGAACTACATAATATGTGTGTACTGGAAGGTACCAGATCGGGGAACTATTTATTACGCATCCTGCTTTACCAGGGTGAACCAAATAATTACCATAACAACTGATCTATTCGTGGAAACGGGTTCGCATGAACAACACTTCAGAAAAGAAGGAATAACGAAATTAATGAATATTTTGCAAAAGCCAATTCCTATAATTCTATATCGGTGCATGGTATTCCACTTATCGTGTAGACAGATAAAGTAATTGCATTTAACCGGGTCACGCGTAAGCACAGAAAACTGTATGTTAGATTACACTGTTTGTTTACGAATAACACAAATTACGAAAAGTTCAATGCTAAAGACTTATTATACTTATCATCAATGCGTGAGTGAACAAATACGGTTAGGGCTTTACTGAAGACTTAGAACAGAACTTGACCAAAATTGCCTCTTCTACTATCACGAAAATCTCAGGTTACGAAAAACCGCTATCTGCATCAAATCGAAGATTGACCGTTTAGGATAATGTTACTCAAGAAACTTCTTTTCTTATTATGTTATGTGATTTGTATTTAAATACAACTCTTTCTATGGACGATCCTTTGAGCTATTTCTAAATAGCAATCTACGAAATCCTACATGGTGAACAACGTGCTGTCCGCAACATGTAGTAAATCCTGCCAGTGGCCACATACATGTCAGTGAGGCGCTTTGAATATAGATAGTGGCTATGAAATAGTCCATTTAACTACCATAAGTGACAACATCATTTTACTCAATTATGGGAGAACAAGCCAAGGTTGTCGTTTAGTTTAACATTTTTTATTCATAAGATATGCCTGTTCAGAGGTCAAAGCGAGGGACGCCTTCTTCAGTTGACTATCAAATCTTGACTCCAGTAGAGCAATAGTAAATTAAAAATGAAAATAAGATCTTTGAGTGAATGCCTCGAAGGCAAAGTTACCGCTTTGAAGATAGCTTGGGAGCTACTCATCACACAATAAAATTTTTTGTTTCAATGTTTACATTGTTAGCAGCAAACAATCGCCAGAAAGAAATCGTGGCAACGTTATCTAAGGAATCTCTTTCAGGAAACGTTGTGCTTAAATGGCAAACCCCGGCATCCGAATTTGAACTAGTCCATCATATTTCATGAATGGCTCTGGAAAATCACGTGACAATATTTTACAGTGTAAATGAATTGTGAATTTATGAAGAGTAGCCCGTTACTTTCATTTAACTGTGAAATATTTCAATCATTTAATGTTATGAAAGGTTCTTGGGATGGACGTAAGAAGAAACAAGTGAGAGTTAGCTAAATTTTCAAATTACGTGAAGGTGACTGCGCCTGTTCTTAAAGTTTTGATAACGTTAAGATCACTTTTCTGAAAGATCGAAAGCTAGCCAAGAGAGTTGAGCAGGCTCGATCCACACACTGACGTCATCCTTGGGTGCAAGCAATACGCCCTGTACATGCCAGTGTAACCGACTATGCGCGTATTCGAGTGATTGACAAATCCGTTGTCTGCATTTGTTGCTTTTGGTTTATTTTGCGCCCAACGGGGCGTACTTTTTGTGGTAACTGTGACATCATATGCATAAGTCCTATTGATGTCCATTCCATACGGCTTATAATGGGTTAGAATGAGTACTTGCCCGTTTCAGCGCATGAGTAAGAATATATACTCACTGCTGCTAGTTAGAGAATATGGACAAGTAATATACATCCTTGTGACGCATTTTGTTTACATGTTAAGGATTGCTCCTGAATTTGTGTATATTGTGTTTTCAAAAAAGATGTAATCTTCGTTTTGGTACTCAATGTAAAGGTCTTTAGTCCTACTTGTATTCTCTCTGCACGGAGGACTAATTCAGAATGGAACCGAACGTTGCCATAATGACAATTTTGAGGTTAGCCAGTTCAAATCTAGTATGTTCAATCTTATTAGGCCTTTTGTCGCTTGCCTCTATGTCACTGTCTGCGGGTCTGTGATAGTTCGACTTTTCCATCGGTATTTACATAGCAACACTCGATGCAAAAAATGATTTTAAATATTGATTTTTGGAATTTCTCTTCATTTGAGGATATTTTGGGACTGTGATAGAAAAGAAAAAGTTGGGGAAACTGTTTTGTTTCAAACATGATGGACATCTCTGCATAGCAGAGCTGCAATGGAATGTGTGATTTCGACAGACCACTTAAGACATAATGAACTACCTTTTCAGATGGTTACAGTGTAAAGCTACTTTAAGGCTTCCCTGTTTTCCCAGAAGCGTTTTCATGACATACATACTCCATATTTCCCCGTAGCAGTGTATAAAGGAATGGGATCCTCAACACACACTGTGATATGAAATGAGCCGCAGAGACTATAATACGTCATATTCGGCATCATTTTAGGTAATTCATCTCAAAGTTTAGTCATAATAATGTCGCATGTGATTGATGTATGACGTACTTTAGATCTACTTTCTGTTAATTGCAGTTATTTCTGCCCTAAGAATTAACCTAGGGCCGTTTGGAACTGCTTGGCAAATTTCTGCTACAGCTTGTGTGAGAACAGCTTGTCTGAGATAAGTGGCTAGATTTGATTGCAGTAGTTGAAGTATCAAAGTAACAATTCAACGGGTTAGATTGCTCTTGAGAAAGCAAGGCAGAATACATGGTTGGTGCTGTCTTAGATTTTTTTCTTGGCTTGTCCTGTTTTTGCCTCACCTCGTTTTCAGTCTTGCTTCGATTTGCCTTGCCGTAGTAAACATTTACCTGTCCTTACTCTCTATAATACAAGGATGAAATTGACTCAACAAAGTGTGTCGAGAGGCAACTCCTAGTAGTTTCGCCCGAATGGAATCAATTTCACTCCAAACAGAGCGGTATTCCATTCTAAATAGTTCGATTTAGAGTGATTTTTTTTAGAGTGAACTCCTTTCCGAGTGAATTTTCCGTCTATTCCTGGTGAATGTTTTCGCAGTGTCGTTGTCTTGTTCCTTCCTTGTTGGAATTGTTTTAAAGTGTTTCGTGGTTCGTTTGCCTTGTTTACGTTGTAATTTGTCTAGTATTGTCTCACTTTTGAACTATTTCTACGTTTCTTTCTTTGTTTGTTTATTTGCTAATTGTCCTTTGTTTTGTTATATTTTTGTCCTGGTTGTATTGTTCTGATTTATACTGTTGTTCTTCCGTTTTCTTTTGTATCCTGACTTTTCTTGTCACTTCTTCCTCGTGCTGGTGGCAATGATCTGAGATGTGGTACACGAAGTTATCAAAAGCCTCTAATTTTTTCCAAAGCTGTATTCCATGAAGAAATATCAATGCAATTCTAAAATTTTCCTGCAGACAGTAATTTAGTTAGAGGTTTACGGCTCACTTTCCAACCAATTGGTTCAAGTCGAACTCCAACGGCTTTTTCGAGTTGTGGCTCACTGACTTATTTGCCCTACTTCCATTTCTTAAGTTGCCTAACACAACGCACAATGGCAGTAGGTTCCTTTCTAAAAGTCTTCGGTTTCACCCGGCGAGGAATGTGTAACAATATTGTAGTTTGATATAAGAGGGAAGAATCAAAAACCGACTAAAGTCTTCGGTATGACCCGGCCAGGACTCGAACTTCTAACCTTCCGACTGCAAAACGGATGCTCTAACCACTTGACCATGCAGTCGGTCTGCCCTGGAAACAACAATACGCATTGCTCTTATCCACTACTACTGAGTAGGGAAAACAATCCAGTGAGCCACAACTGGAAAAAGGCAGTGGTCGGCTCGACTTGAAACAATAGGTTGGAAACTGGGCCGTTAAACGCTATCTAACTAACTCTTATCCTCCACTACAGGATCTGGTTGGTTTGATCCCGGACAAACACAACTTGTCAGATCAGAGATGAGTATTGTGCTCTCACGAAAAATGGAAACGTCTTCTGAAGACCATTTTATAGATACCAGTAATTTTTCATAATTCACAATTGTATATGACAATATATGTCTCACAACTGAATTTATTCCCTGCCGTTGCAACTCGAAAGGTGTTTTCATGAAGTTAAACTGGCGCTACATCTATTAAGGGGGCTCCATGCTCCCTGTCACAGGATATACGGTAACTTGTAAAACACATGGCAGCTACCTGTGATAGAGATATACGGTAACTTGAAATATCCATGACAGCTACCTGTGATAGAGATATACGGTAACTTGTAATATTCATGGCAGCTACATGTGATAGATTGAGCAAAGATCGTAGCCACGACAGAGAATTGAAAGTATTGATAGTTCTCACCTGACGTCATATCAGCCTTTCAAGTGGCGTTTCTCAGCCATGTTTAAGGGCAACTCCCATAAAGTACGCACAGACTTGTCTTTAGACATGGCGGTTGCTAATGCGTAGTTGTGACGTCACTATGAACTATCTTTATTGTACAATATCCATGCACTAAACTGGAGGTAAAGGTAAATACAGTTTTTAGATGTGGTTACTGTTACAGGGTAAGGCTACGTAATCAAGCAGTAGAAAATATTAAGCTTCCTTCACCTTTCTACCTGTAACGACTACAGCTCTTTATTAGCACAGCTGAGAGAAGAACCCAGGGGAACAGCAGGGGTTTAAGTCATTTCCTGGTGGTTTTTTACCTGGGTCTTGTAAGAAAAACAAAAATATTCCACATCGTGTTCATTAAACATCTCAATTCTATTCAATTTATTTCCACATTAAAATGTAAGACATTTACAGTTAACAAGACAAGGGAGTAAAGGTTGGCTGGGGAACCAGAATGCTTTTACTAGCAGCCCCCTCCCCCCTAAACATATAAACAAAAAATAAACACACAAATAATGAACAACATATAAAACAAAAGACAAAACATCTTTATACCCTTTCCTAACTCAAAGTATCTTACTTTAAAGATTGATTATTTTTGTTGAAAAATATCGAGTAGATGTGCACTGTGTAACAAGGTACTTCTTGATTGGCCGTTGCCATTGTATTGTATCGATCGTATTCTTTGTTAGGGTTAGGGATTAGGTTGGGGATTAGAGCTGTCGTTAGCCTGTTAGGAAATTTCTTGTTAAACATTTCGCATCGCCCCAAAATATCTCTGCTTTTCAACAAAGCCGCGGAAAGTTATTTAATGGGGGCAAATTGCCTCCAATTCCCTTTTTTATAATTAAAAGTTCTGTTTGTCCCTTTTTCCTGTAGCTTTATTCTATCAGGCTATTGAGATGCAGTTTTCACCTCCTAAAAATGATAATGTTTCTGCATATTTTGAAATAAATAATTTTTTTTCTCCGGAATATTCATCTTCTTGTAATTAGAAGGGAGTAAGGAAGGAAAGAAGTAATATCATCTTATTACAACAAAGGTCTGCACTAATTACAAAGATGGTCAATCTTTATTACAAACGGCCGAGTTACTCACACGGTTAGTCATATGTATCTGACAAAATGACTGGAATTTTATTTCAAATTGAGTCGTTTGTCGCCAAACGGTTCATTACAAACAAATGAAGTAGACCTAGTCTTCTTAATGTTGGGTAACTGCAGGTTTGCGCATAATTATAAAATTGGACGAACAGCTTAGAACGGTGAACGATTAAGTAGGTCAGTTTGTAGTAACGGAGCTTAGTTTGTAAAATACAGAAAGGTCAAATTAACGCAGTGAGCCGTACAATTAAATAAAGTAAGTTTTCTATACATTATAAGATGCAATTAACAATACTCGATGGCAGATGCCAAGAGGTCGGGCTAGGTTTCTGACCTGGTCAGTTATATTAATGACCGGAAACACAAATACTCGATTGGTCAACGTTTATATGTAAGTTTCCGCAAGAGAAGTTAAATTGTTTCATTAATTTGCAAGTTTGTAATTTCGTGCACGTGTTGGCCGAAATTGACTAACTGTTTACGCTTTGATTAAATCAGCTGTGAATAGTTAGTCATCCACGATGTCAAATGTACTTGAATTATATGTAGCTGTATTTAATTAAGTTTGTATTTTCAAGAGGAAGATTCCAGTCTTGCTTTGTATTGTCTCTGAGTTATATAATAACATAAACCTATACAGAGGTGATGTAAATCATCAGTGTATTGAGGTTGAGCTTGATTTTGCCTGGAGTTTCTAAGCCTCGGCTTCTTACCTGGTTGAATCTAGATTCATCTATTGCCTACATTCCCTCGCTGGTATTGTAAAGTTAAAAGTATCGTTAACAATAAACAAGTTCGAAGTTTCTTCATAGAGCATTATTGCGCAATAGGTCAAAGGTCAACGGGCAACACGTTTACGTGTATTCCAGCTGATGGCGGGATGAACTCACGCGTAAAAAAGTGTAGTATGCGAGGCCGGCCCAGTGCTCAGATGTTTTGTCACCAGTTGACCTGAATAGAAAGGTCACTTACGCATGCGCAGATGTCAATTTCTAACAGTATATCAAGCTAGTTACACCAAACCTCTCTTGTGTCCATGAAATGTCCACCCAAGACACATTTAAATTTAAAGAATGTCAAACTCTCCTTCGCAGGTACATAACTAGGGGCATTGGGACAAACCCTTCCACAGTCGTGGATATTAGTGATTTTTATATTTCCTAAAAATTTTCCTAAAAATACCTAAATATTTTAACACAAATTTTAATTCAGGAGTTCAGGCATCAGATTGCATAAAGGGACAACTAGTTTTTCAAACAGCTTCAACGAGAATGGGGAAACCCGTCACTCATATCGGCAATTACACACCGTACTTAATACCCCCTCCTCTGGCAACGCCACTGCTCTTATTATTCCTTAGATTGAAAGTCTGGAAGAGCTAGATTGGTGAAAAATATCAAATTTGAACTGATAATTTTTAGCGAATAAGATTCATTCTCAATCTATTAGAATAAATATTCAATCGAAATTACAGATTTGTCTCTAATTTTGGTTTTTGTGAATTTAGAGAACATCAGTCTTCGTCATCCACCACAGACAAAGATGTCAAAATAAATAGCAAACCCCTAAATTTTCAAAAAGGTTGAAGACGGGTTAAAATCATGATGGCACAGTACAACATGTGAATAGAAACTCTTAATTAGTCAACAGTTTGCTTTCACGTCTCTCGCATAATAAGAACCAATTACATTTGATTTTCTTGAAACGTAACATGAAGCGTTTATAATCGATTGCCTGCAGGATATTAAGTGCATGGGGAAATGCTCCTTATGCGTATATGTCATCTTAAGTTATGACATTCTTAACACTTGATGCATAGTGCGATAGAGCAACGCATGATAATGAAACAACTGACACTAATCGATCGGCATAACAACTCGAATCGTTCACAACATATTAATTTCTCGGTCAGGAACTGAAATTTAATATTGACTCTCAACCGATTTTTACATTTAAAATAATTGCAGGTAAGGCATATATAACGTATAGTGTACAAACTAATCGTATTTTAACTTATGCCGTTCCAAACAGCTTTATGTCGTACAGGAACAAAAGTTGTGTACTCTAACAATTTTTTGCTTTTTGCCTTACATTCCCAAAAAATTTAAAAAAGTATAACTTTAACTCCCCAAAGTCAATACATTTTAGCACTGTTCGTGACATAAATGACGATTACATGGTTATTCATCTCTAGTAGATGTATACATCCGTCTAGCTCTACAAGCATGCCCTCTTGGATGAAATTAATTCCAGTACCGTCACAAATGTCTGAACAACAGACATCCGCGTGATGTCATCCTTCCCTTCAGCTTATAAACATGTCCTGGGGTCTTCGTACATCTTTAAAAAGTGAGAATAACTAAGGGAGTAACAGTATTATAAGGGTTTAAGGCGATTACATTGGAAGATTATAACGGAACCGCCGCGGCAGGGGGTGACTTACCACAAAATTGTCAGAGCAAAAAAGTTGGAAAAGCTGAATTTCCAGTTGAATACCGGGTCTAGCACCTTTTTTGACCGAGCCTTTGTCCACCTAATATATATTTTACATATATCTCAAATTTTGTATAGACTTTTCCGCGGTTCTTGCGCATTGAACTCAATTTTCGCGGATCCCTTGATAAATTTTCAAAACTTTTGAGCGCTCCGCGAGCTTCAGTCTTATTGATATATTATTGCTTAATATCATCTCAAACATACCTAACTAAGCATCAACCCAATTAAATTGATTTTTCGTGTCCATAGACAAGGACGCTGATGGATGAAATACTAAAGTAATTAAAAAACTTAACCTACTGCCATTGTGCTTGGTGCTCAGCATTAGCAATTAACTAACTAACTAACTAACTAACTAACTAACTAACTAACTAACTAACTAACTAACTAACTAACTAACTAACTAACTAACTAACTAACTAACTAACTAACTAACTAACTAACTAACTAACTAACTAACTAACTAACTAACTAACTAACTAACTAACTAACTAACTAACTAACTAACTAACTAACTAACTAACTAACTAACTAACTAACTAACTAACTAACTAACTAAAGGATTCATCATTCAAGACCACAGAACACGGGAATTGTTGTCTTTGTTTCCGTTTGTCACATGCAATGAATATTGAAAGCTTTATCGGACCAGGTGGCAGAATCAACTTGCCTAGGAATTGACAAACACATTTTTAGAGCACTGACGATGTCTTGGCACAGAGTCTGCTAAAAACGTTTGCCATGACAACAAACCTAGTTCTAGAGTAACATTTCGGTACGCTTATAGCGCATTTGTCACTATTTGCACTCATTAGGAAAATATTAATGAAAATTCATATACATAAGGACAATTTGCGATACATTCTGGCAGTCTACAAGTATCAATTATCCTCCAGCCTCGCTTTGTACAGCTTGGGCAAAATTATGGCCAAAATGGTAGACTATTGCTCGGACGGAAGATGCTAAAAAGTTGTGTGACACCTTCAACTGAAAGATTACAAAATAAGACGGTTTACAAAGGTGTATTCAAACCTACTGCATGGTCAAGTGGTTACAACATCCGACTTGCAGCCGGGAGGTCTGGAGTCTGACTTCTAGCCTGTTCATACCGAAGAAATTAAAATCGAAATCTTCTGCCTTTGTGCTTTGCAATCGGCAAAAGCAGTGAAGTAGGGAAAGCAAGCTAGTAAACAACAACTAGAAAATGGACAAGGGCCCAACTAAATCCAATTGACTAGGAACTGACCCATAAAATTCATCTAACTAACTAGGTGTTAACAAACCCCCAAAATTGCAATGGTACATTTTATTTGGTAGTTTTCTGATCGTATTTAAAATAAGCACTTTTTTCAAACGAAAACTCAAAAACGACTGTTAGGCGTTTACTCACAAGTTTTGCAATTTTATTCCCAGCGGTCCGATCGAGGTTCCGATTTTTCAAACTTTCCTCAACTCTCATGAACAACCAAGGGTGGAGTCGACAATTAAATCTCCAGGGGAATGATTGAATATTTTGACAGGGACTGATCCTTTGCGTATAAACTGTTACGAAAATTATCTAATGAGTTGAGATCACTTTTGATGTCCTTAAACTGTTGTGTGAAAAGTTTTTAACATTATTTTTGCAAATATTTTCCTAACCAATACAGGAAACAGCACTCTTAAACATTTCTGTTCAAATTTGAATAAAATCTAATCAATTGGGACACGAAACGGAATCTTGCAAAATCTTTGACTACTTCACAATTTGTGATATGTTTTCCTAAATTACAACATTCGGCGAATGGGAATGGGATATCCTCTTTTGTATTACCCATTTCCGTGGCCTGAGATCAGATATGTTCCACGTTTTTCTCCCACCCTGCTGAAATGCCGATTGTACGGCCTTGCTTACGTAAGCCTGGCTATGCCATTTTCGCAAGTATATAGGGTGGCGCATTTTAAACAAATTCTGTACGCTCCGCGCAGACAAATGGTGGCGCTCCACTAATTTAGTCTTTTGGGGCAGTGATCACCCAAAGTACTGAATCTCCCAACTGGAAATAATTCTGCCGGATATGCCACTGTTCTGAAGCACTTTAGAATAAAGCTATCTTTCGCTTACCCAGACCAGAGAGTTGCCAGAGACTCCCTGCTCAGGTATTCCAGCCCCTTAGAAAATGCAAAAAATATTTACAGGGAAGGGACACCATCCCCTTACCCCTCCCTGGATAGCAATAAACTAAACTGTCCTTCAATTTGATTGAATTTTACTTGATGTAGCCATGCATGTATTTGTTGTTGGAAGAAAAAACAGGACTTCCAAAGAAATGAAAAGGTGTAGTTAATGCATGGTTAACATAAGAAAGATCCATAAATTTGAAAACGAGAGTCCCATTTCTAGACCACCTCGTACCACCTCGTACCACCTCGTACCACCTTGTCCCACCTTGTATTTATTAGGGGATTCGAACTGCTCGAGACTGGCCTAGTGGCTTTTCCTCTCAGTTCGAAAAGTATCCAGCCCGCCGGAATTTGACACCCCTACCTTAAACATTAAGACCCCTTGCAATGACCCTTAGTAGAACCATCAATTTACATCATTTTTAGGAATCAGTGTCTCTAATTATTGTATTTCCCTGCATCAATTCCATGCCATTTTGAACGCGTTCCACGTGGGTACATGTATGAAATTTCTGGATAGCCTTTAACTGGAATGATTCAGCTCTGTACAAACATTCCTTGGACTATTCACGCAATAATTACCATTTGTGATATACAGTTTGAGTATTAAAATAATCTCGACATTGTAAGGTGTTTATTAGTTCCACTTTAAAATGTTTAAAATTCAAGAAACCGTGTTTATCGGACACTCCCATCTGAATGTTAGAGCACTTGCCGATGTTTGAGTAAGCTCTGGGCGATGAGGCGGAGAGGGTTTGTATTTGAACAAATTGGCAGATTCGAATGCTCAAAACTGGCCTATTTTGTTGCTTGTCAAAACGATTTTCCTGATAAGTGTCTAGAATATTAACAAAACGACATGCTGGGAAACACTACCTGCTTCAATATGACAATGGGAGGACTCAATCCTACAGTGTGAAACTAATGAAGTCGATCTTCCTACAGCCTTTTTATAGAATTAGTGGCCTAAATTGTAATTTACACTTGACATAAAAAATAGAAGTCTACACTATATCCGCAAGATATTTGTTTAGTTTCAACTTGTGTCGTCAATAAAGCCAATCACTAAACTGAAGAGTCATGTATTTCTTGAATAAAAAACTTCCCACTAGTTTATGTCCCTTGTAAGTACATGAAAGGAAGCCGGAAATCTAGCCTCTTTTCCTTCCTGGCAAAAAATCATAAAAAATCTTGATCAAGGGGGTTAGCACCCCTTCCCGACCCTACGGTAGTATGTTTTGATTTTTTGCTTAATGCAGATATAAAAAAAGACACTGAGTAAACTCCTGAATAAATGTTAAGTGAATACGCCTTTGGTCTGTAAGACTCATGAACTCACCGTCTAGAGTTACTCAACAATTGCTTACAACTATACGCAATGAAAGCCCCACATTTAACACTTATTTTAAATCCATTCTTTAACTTATAATTTCAATCTTATGTTGCGCAGTCACGCAAAAACTAATATGCGGAATAATGCATGGGCGCCGTGTCCCGAAGGGACACGGGGACGCGTCCCCACCAAAAATTTCAGAGGCGGGGACATGGTATACGATGTCTTTACCATCTTTTGAGTCAATTTTGGAAGTCCGACTATCCATGATATCCTGCTACACCGCGTTAGTCGTAAATATCTCAAGTACCCCGTAGGCGTTATCTAAATAAGCAACAAGACTAATGCAAATGCTGTGCAATGTACACTGTGACCTACTGGAGAAGATGGACTCCCAAATTATCACGGAGAAATTCATTTCTAATAACCAGATGCAAGGAGAAAAGTATTCGGATGTTTCAAGTAAGAAGGTAGGTCACACAGGTTACGTCGCTACCGATTACTGATAGTCTTGGGTTGAATGGGTCCATGAGCTAACAACATTTATTGCACGTCTCAAATACAAAAAGTTTGACTGTATAAATGGATAGGGGTGATTGAAAACGCTGAAATTAACAGTTAAAAAATTGGGAAAAAAGTTTCCAAAATGCTGCGTGTATAGCCACTTGGTCCCGCAGACGAGGACGTTAAATGGAAGTCACACTTGCCACTTCGTCCCCCTCCACTGGCTGATTTTGCACTCCAACGACTGATGCTGCTCATCATACCTGTAGTTGTCCCTGTTCGCCTTTCTCCAGCACAATATTCTATTTCATCTGCTTTGCTTATTTGTTGTTATCTGTTTGTCTGGGAGCTAATGCAGACTGAACCCAGCGGTCGAACCAGGAGGGCATGCAGGACTCCCTGTTCAGTCTTGTTTGTGTATTTCATTGTTGCTGTTGTTGCGTCAACTTGCGTGTAGCTCCCATCACGTATTAATGGGACCCCGAGCCCAATTGCGGTGCCCAAAGGGCGGTGAAGGAATGGGGAGATGGACTTATTTCTTGTTTTATATCGGCTCATTATGATGTTATATTTGCATTTTTTATTACTATTTTTCGTGAAACATTTAAAACAGAGAGACGTTAAAATGAATGACCCATTTTTGATCATAATTGTGTTAGGGAAATGCAATTTCCGGCAATCTGGTGGGTACATCTGTCAAATAAATTTCTGTAAGGCTTCGCGTGAACCCATGGTCGCGCTCCGTTTAGATAGTCACGTCCCCACCAATTTTCAAAACAAAACGGCCTCCTTGGAATAATGACGTAAATCTAATTCATCCATCACTGGCTAATTTTCAACTACTCACAAGGACTAAGAGTTTCCAAGGAGTGAAGAAATTCTGTGTTGTATTTAAATTTTACAGAATTGATCAGGAAAAGGTGATCCCTCTTCTGTTGTGACCACTAACCTGCTTACAGCTGTACGCTTACATTTACCTACAAGAACAGAATGAAGGTACCACCAACATCAAAGCTTACCCTCTCCCAGCCTCACATCGCTCTGAGTAAATGTAAACTTTAAGCTCGGAAACATTTTCTCCGGAATGTTGAAACTCTGGGGCAAGTGCCCTCAAGAACACGTAATGGTCAGTTTGAAGGGGTCTATTTTTCTTAAAGCTCCAGATTTACCTTTCAAAATGCCCAAAACCAGAATTCGAATGATTCACCCGTCCGCTCCCACCTTACTCCTCTTCGCACACCGCAGAAGTGAGCACAGTCAAATCACTAAGACATCAATATACTAGCAATATACACTAAACAACCCATCGACACAAGACTTTAAATTTTGCGGTGGCCTAGCTTTAAAAGAATATTTTGTAATCTAATCATTCGGGTATTCTTTTGTTTGTTCTGCAAGTCAATCATGTACCAACACAGATTGTTCATCTGACAAGAGGGCGGACAGCTTTACGAACAGATAACATATATAGCTTTTTCGTACAAAATTTTAGTGCTAAATCATAGTAAATTGTCGTGTTTGAATGCTGAAAACTTGAGATAGTTGATTAATGTCATCACGTTTCTTTGATAGACGCGCCTAGTTATTTGGTATGGTATTTTAGTAACAAAATATGTCAGCACGTCCTTCAAACTAACAATAAATTTCTCATACTGCGCTCTTGCTCTTTTCAAGTGACCCAAATCATCTAACACATTACCGTGTTACAACGAGGGATGTCGCGTTTATAACTACATCAGTTTAGGTGAAATTGTGAAGCCCGCCCTCTTTTATTTCCAACTAGCTCAACATGAAATCTCACACAAATTTGCACTTATATAAGGGAAAGGAAAATGCCACCTCATATCTTTCAAATATGATTTTACTTTGTTAGTCCAAACAGAATAGTCTAGTTGTACAAATCTCACCATCTTTAGGAAAGACAAATTCACATTTCGATATGGTTTCTCAGAAACCAAAGTTTGTGAGAGGTTCGGGGAAACAGGGAGTTAATTATTTTCAGTAAGTTCTGTAGTAAGTTAAACTAATACCTAAGTTGCGTCAGCAAATGACTGCAAAATTTCTCCGGCACCAAGTGACCTTCTTTTTCTGATTAAAGACTCCTACTTTTCAAATTGGACTGAAAATTTGGCTCTGGATAAAAAGATGTTTTTAGTTTGCACGTTGTCAATACCTATAGTACTTGTTGGCACTGTGTACCCAAGCAACGTTATTCAAACTGTCACCCTTCGAAAATGTCGAGGGCTTACAGAACACTCCACTTTGTTTAACAACAGAATTAAATGGACACCCTGTGTATTTACTGTTCCACGTCATTCGTTTCAACCAATGGCTCCTCGTTCTGATTAGGTTTTGTGACTATGCAGAAGAGTCATATACGTGAAAAGAGGTTTACCAAGCGATACCACTGATGAATTTAAAAATAGACAACTGCAGAGGTCACTGGGAAAAGCTGTGACGTCATAACGAACAGAAGTGGTGTGCCTTTTCAATGAAGGATGCTACTTTCCCACCTCGTGAGAGTTGTTATGTTCTTCTCTGTGTTTAATGGTAGACCTAGTAAATTAACGGGCACAGCCTAACATGTTGAAGATACTATTTGTTTTCGATGTCGACTGTATGCTAGTTGCACCTTATATGTAGATGAAGTTTGCACAGACAAAAGTAGTGTACAAGTTGTACTTTACTGCCTTACCTTATCCGTGGAGATATTACGGAGCAGCTTTACGGTTTTACAACTGACAATACAAAACTCTACGAAATGTTTTCGTAGATAAATTGCGAAGTAAAGAAGCTTTAGATTTTGCTTTTCGTCAGCTGTAACTACAAGGATATGTTTTGAAGAAGCTTGAACTTCATTGTCTCTCTAAAACATTTTTTACCTTGACCCAGGAATGTCGCAAGTGTGGACGGGACGGAGCATGGCCTCGTCTGGGAAGTTTACACCCCGATGCAAATTTCCAATGTCATCAGGGAGTCTTTATCCGTAGGATGCCAAATGTGATCACAACAACCCTCAGTCATCTATAAATACTTGCATGTTTTGGGGGTTCTTCATTTCACTTGAAGTATTTCTTAAGAGAGAAAATGTGTCAAATTTCCTTCCATAAAATCCAACTTTTTAAAAGCGTGAGCATTTACTAGTTTTGGGCCGATGCACACTGTGTAACAACCTGACTAACGATAGCACTAACCCCTAACATAATCCTTAATCCTGAAAAGAACACAGTCACTAAATGCAATGGCAATGGACAACCAAAAACTCCTTAGTTGTCAAACTTGTCTAACAGTTTGCATCAACTGTTCCTGGAGAAACAATCATTCACCAAAACAGACTTTATACATTGACGACACATTGACGTCATCTCGGAGGGGGGCAACCAGTGGAACACGGGGTAACACGCATAAGAATTCGCCTTGCACCTGTAACAGACTATGCGCGTATTCGACTGGTTAACAAATCAGCTGTCTGTATTTGTCTGTGTTTGGGTTTGTCTTTCCCCCTAAGAAGGGTGTACTTTCCGCTCTGTGACATAATAGGCATAGGTCTGTGAAAGAGTCCGGTTCGTAGTACTACGTACGCCTCTTTATGTTTCTGCATACTGACATAGGTCAGATTTCAATATCTTAGGCCAAAAATTTCAACATGATCTTATCCGATTTTGACTTTACCTCAAAGAGTAAGCTGGACATAATGATCATTGCTTGTTGGTTGCCATAGTTTGTCCCTGCTACGTCATACTTTGGTTCATAAGCCATTCATTTTTAGGATTTACTGTGCAACAGGTAGCCATACTGTAAATGCTACGAATCGCTCTTTAGTCTTCAGGCACTAGACTTACCTGTTACATGTCTAATTCTGACCAGAATAGGTACCCCGCCCTGAAGTAAAAATAATTGATTTTCGTCAACAAAATGAAACTTTAAGTTCGTCGGATGGTGTGCCTTGTATATCTGGCAAACTCAATCAATACATGAATACCTGAATCTGTTGGTTTTTAACAGCCGAAGACATCAGTCAATATCTACCTGGTCAAAACCAAGAAGAAGCTAAAAACATTTTTGAGCACTTTTTTTTTTCAAGATTCACCACGTCACCTGATCAATGTGCAATGTTTGATGCAGGACGTTTATGCAAAATTAATTCAATTGCTGACAACCATGAAAATCGTGGCAATATATTGTTGCCAAAAAGTGTAAAACATCAAAATTTTGACAGAATTGAGATGAAGTGACTGTTTCATTACCAAGATATTTCTAACATGTGACGTCAAGCTAAAGATTTGAGTACCTTAAATATTTATCATCCTGTTTCCATTTCCACAAAACTTAGGTACTCTAAGAATTTGGTCAGTTTAAAAATCCCCAAATCGAAGTAATGTAAGACCACTTTAAGTTCATCAGTTGGCTCGTCGGAGTAAGAAGGTGAATGATAGTAGAGAATTTGTGAGTAAAGACGAATTCGGAGAGCAAGTGATGGTCTTATTTCTGTCGGCCATAACTGGGGTCTATTACTTTTTAATCTTTCAATTTCCTTGCTAACCTGCATCATGAATGGATGTTCATTAAATTATATATTGATTTCTTAACTTTCACTGAAAATAAGGATTTGAAATTCATGTAGACAATAAAAAAAAAGATTATTTGAGGCTGATGGACCCCACTTCTTCACTGATGGCTGCCTACCGTCGATAAACAAGGACGCCGATCGGATTCGTCTATAAGGACAGCGGCTGAGCTAATGTCTTTTTAGAGAAGTATGAGTAAGTAACTATGTAGGACAAGATTACTGCGAGTCTCTTTGTATAGCAGTATAGTATGAATACTCTTCTATCTAAATGGAACAGGCGTTGCTTTGAGTTTCACCGTAGCAGAAGTTTTCTACATCTGAATAAACTAGTCTTTTGTGCCAAGTAACAATGATTTTAGTTGTTCTGCATAGAGGCATATACTTAAGTCACCAATTAAAAGAATAATCTAAGCTAGTCTTTGTACAAATTTCCTTTAACTGCAACCGAATTTAATCACTATACTAATTTTCATACCTCATTGATTTTTTGGTTCTCAAAATTGCCGCCATGAAGTCTTAACATTTCTACCCTAAGTGAACTTGAAGCAAGTATAAGTGATGTCATAGACTCATACTTATCAAATCCGAACTTAAATGCTGTTTCCAAAGTTTTACAACCAATTCTTCTCCATTATACGAATTTAGTAATGGACTTATTGAGCACTGTAGGGAATACCTCAATCGTTGCCTTCCACAGGCATGGGTAGACTCAAACATGTATTTCTAAGTTTAAACAAAAACAAAGAGTACAACTTACTTCTTCGTCATTCTGAAGATACAAAATCCCTCCTGTTAAAAACAAATCTATTTTGGGTAACACACAACTTCATGTTGATAACTTTTACACGAAAACCTCAGCAAATTGCTCAAACCTCTTCTTTTATACGTCAAAACTTCCCCCCTCTTATGACCTTGAATTTAATTAAATTTATGAATGCGATGGAAAAGGATGCTACTTGTTCATCAAATAAACAGTGGTTAAGATACTACAACAATAAAAACAAAGGTTAGTATTAGCTTGTCAAAATTGATAATTGCTTGATTTATGTCATGTATGAAAGTCACACTCGATAAAAAACAATGCGTAAAAGTCTTTAACAATGGAACTTTAAAGTAACCTCATGATGCGTAAAAATTGAATCCATCGAAAAAGACCTGTTTCGGTCAAACATTTCACTTGTTAGCTCCCTTAAACCATTGATGATTAATGCGATATGACAGTGGAAGAGTTCAACTCATATTTCTACCTCCTAATACATTTCAAACTCAATAGCTGTCTCCAAGGATTATGACGTCACAACGCATGTTTTGCAATTATCAAGATGTCGTTTAAGCACCTCGTTACTACGGTAGCTTGTGATTAAACTACACGTCTACTCACAGTTTCCCAATCAACGCTATTTTTACTTTATATTTCTCATGTAGTATAAATCTGAGGTCATCAGCTATTCCGCAAGTGTGTTTAAACCCTACTGATCCGATTTTTCATGTCGTTTTCGAGGAATCTTAAAACAAGAGACTTTGTGCATCTGTAACATATAACTCAACACCTCATGCGTGGGAGTCTTTACAAATGTACACGTGAACTTACTCTTTCTTTGTTATTTAAATGAATGAGAATAGTTGATACATCCGATGACACTCTGTGTTCAGGGTTAAAATCCTTTCAGTTGGTTTATTCAAGAAAAAAATAAACTTGCTATAATAACTTTACAAAAGGAAAATTAGCAATTATGTGAGACAGACAATTTCTCAGAAACGGAAGTGATGTTAGTATGCACCACAAAGATATTGCGGTGCATATTTGATATGGTTATGAAATTTAAAACCGATTTTTAAACCATTTGAAATTTACTTTTGGGTTTGTCGAATTAAAATGTGTAATTGATATACTGATCAAAATGGTGGGTGATCTAAAAATTGTATTAAAGTAAGAATTGCGTAAGGATCATCCGGGAGGTCTGGAGTTCGACTCCTTTTCCGGTCATATCGAAGACTTAACAAAATGTAACCCACTGCTATTGTGATTGATTACTGCTCAGCATAAGCAATGAAGTAGGGAAAACAAGCTAGGGACCCACAACTGTAAAAAAAGCAGTGACCGGCTCGACTTAAACCAATTGGTTAGAAACTAGGCTGTAAAACTCCATCTAAACAACTAACCACGGCATGAGGATCCTAAGTGGCTAGCACACTTTGCTACAGTGTTCATTTCTCATATAACAATGTTTCTTTAACATCGTGTCAAGTATTTCATACTTTACCATTCTTATTTATTACTTACTATCATAAACGGTCTTTCTGTCAAATTTCCAGTAATATGTGTTTAAATCACAACATATGGAGGTGCGATATTAAAAAAAGGAAATTGTTTTTATACTCAGAATGATTTCTAGCAAAGATAAATGGTAAATAATTTCCGGGACGAATCTGGCATAGCGGGATATCGGAGTTGTGGAACATCTTTCTACATTGCTACCTTCCTTACTACAGACGAATTCGTTCAATTAGTTCACTGTTCAAGGAAACGTGATTTCAAGCCTTTTGTTGAATGCGAAAGCGACAGAGTTTTTTCCGGTTGTGAAATTGAATTTGTGAGGGAAATGATTTGATTATAATGCAGACCTACCATACAACATGTATATACTCGTATTGTAAACGATTTTCGCCACTTTTATTTCGAAATATTTCCTCTCATTGTTGGATGTTTTCTTGACAAATAATCTCAAACTTGTCAAATAAACAATGCTCAAGGAAATAAGAACGTCTGGTATGACAAAATAAAGCTATGACAGAAAAATGTTGCAACGTACAATATCCAAATAATATTCTGAAGCATGGTCATAAGAGAATGTGATTGATAAGGACGAGGTTTGTTGTTAATGTCTCTTCCCGGAAGAGAGGGTTATGAAATTTTCTTTGTTTGAGTGCTCTCTCTCCCACCATGTTAGGAAACTCCTGGCACAACCCTTGAGTTCTTTCATTAGGAACCTGTAGGTACGTGGCCACGAGAGGACGTAACTTTAAACCCAAACTTCAAATTTCGGTATATCAGTATATTATATGGTCTTTCTGTTAAACTTCCGGGGACATGTTTTTAAATCAGAACATATGTACGTGTGATATTTAAATGGTGGAAAGAGTACATTGATTTTTACTCAAAATATATTCTAGCAAAGCTAAATCGTATATAATGTCTGGGGAGAACTTGGCAAGTGTGACAGAGAGTTCTTGCAACGTACAACAAATGTAGAAGATATGTGGAAAGTCCCGGCGGCCATGAGGCTAGGTTAGGTTAGATGAAGTTTTAAGGCCCAATTTCCAAACAATTGGTTCTAAGTCGAGTCGACCACTGTCTTTTTTCCAGCTGTGACTCACTGCCTTGTTTTTCCTACTCCAATGTTCACGCTGAGCACCAAGCACAAAGGCAGTAGATTCCGTTTTAGAGTCTTCGGTGTGACCCGGTCAGGACTCGAACTCCTGAACACCTGACTGCAGGTCTGACCATGGAGTCGGTCTTTGGGGTCATGAGAAAATGTTGGCCTATAATCAGATAATTGGTTAGAGAGTGGTTTGCTGATTTAATGTCTCTCAGCCACGGAAGGGAAAGTTTAGAAATTTCCTTACAGGTATTTTGACATTCAGTGGCGTGGGAACCCGGGCCAAGAAGGCATGGCCCCTCAGTATTTTGATTGGGAACCAAATGTTACTTTTTCCCCTCACCCCAAAATCCCCATACTGCTTCAATACACATAAAATAGATATGTACCTGAATAGAGTAAATCAAAATTCCTTGGAATTTCATGTTAAAGGGCTTGTCCTCTCACCCAAACTTCAAATTTTGTAGTAGTCTACAAAAACTTTTTATTAGCTCACCTCTTTGGTTGACTCTTTGGGTGAAACAATGCAGAGCACCTAAACATGAGCAGTACTGCATGAGAGTATCTTGAAATATATATTGGACTTTCTTAACCTCATTATGAAGCAATAGACTGAGGATCGTGTCTGGGTGAGAATGAATTTTTGACAATTGTGGGAGGGGATTAAAGTTGAAGGTTTTGAGAATTGGTACAGTTTGTGGTAAAAGGATCAGGCCTTTAAAAGAAAGTTATCTGCTTTTCTGACGTCATGAGGATGACTCATGTGGTGGGAGACTAATCATTACACACTGTTAAAAATTTCTGTAAATTTACAGACTTTTTTTAACTTAAACTTTTTGTATTTTACTTTTAATAGAGATTTTCTGTATCTTTACAGACACTTTGTATTTCTACAATAAAAAAAGGTTGTTTAACATGTATTTTCTGTTTATTTGAAAAACCATTTCTGTCTGCTTTTTTAACCAGATTTTACTGCTTTGTAAAACTTTTTCTGTAAATGTACAGAAATTTTAACAGTATTTTGTATTTTTCTGATTTCACATAAATATACTGTCATTTTACAAACATTCATTTTGTTTTTACGCTGAAAAAGAAACAAAAATAAGCCCAAACAAACAAACAAATAAGAAATAGCCAGAAAATTTTCAATATATAACATGCATCGTTCTGCGAAGTTTCAGTTAAAAAAGAAAACATTTTTGGCAAATTTATGGCCCTATTTGAAAATTAACTTACATTTATTATACTGACAATTGGTATACTGATGTCAACTCATCGCCACAGGCGCTCATGCACTTGATCGAATTAAAAACGTTTCACAAATTTACTTGAAAGAGTCTGTAAATTTACCACTTTATGACGTAAATCTCATTTTGCATAAATGAGTGGAGCTTATTTTGTAGGCATTTTCCTAACAAAAGGATTGCTGTTGCTTTGAATAATATCTTTTTTGGCTTTTTTTAATCAGGAAGTGATAAACTTATTGTTTACCTTGTCTGGAAATGTTTGCAACCAATGTATTTGCATTCTTTGTCATATTTATTTTAAAAACAATTATTATATTGTACCAAAAAAGTGACTTTCCAATTACAAAGTTCCTAGAGATAGCAATCTACTGGACAACAATGTGATACCAAAGTATCCTCATTGTGTTTTGATTGAAAATAACTTCGTCACGACACATTACGTTGATAAGCAAATACCTGATCTACGTAATGGTGAAGTGTATGTTACGTAATAACGTATGAAAGGAAAAAAGCGATATTATAATAAATATTAAAACGCCGAGAATGAAAACAGTAGGCTGTAAATTCACATAAAATTAAGGTAAAAAAAAACAAAACAGAACAATTCTGTAATTCGATTTTACAGTAGACATTTGTAAACTAATTTACATGCAAAAACTGTAAAGAAAAAACAAACATTAAATGTTTTTTCATGATTACAGTCTGGCTGTAAAAAAACATTATTTGGTTGGAAAAAAATTTGCCATAAAAATTATGTAAATTTTACAGAGAAATTTCTAACAGTGCAGTAAATAAAATGACCGTAAATACACTAAAATAATAAAATTTGTTCCCAAAAGGTTCCACGCTGTCAATAACATGGTTGTATTGTTTCCTTTAAGTTTACACCAGTTTGTCTGTGAATATTGCAGACCTGAATACCGTTCATGTATGAAACTGAACGGTTTATAGACAGCAGTCGAGTAGCTACAGACATGGGCGTCCGCAGAAATTTTTATAAGGGGGGGCAAAATCATTAATGGATGATTGAATTGTGTACACTATCTAAGCGGAGCGCCACCATCGGTTGGCGCGGAGCGTACAAGAAAATTTTGGGCCTTACAAACTCTCCAGACGGCCGGAAATGACACTTGGCGAGTGTTCTAAGCTGCATATACCCAGCCTGGAAACAGAATTTCATGTCTGTAATTTTTTGATTTTTAGAATTTGCAAAAATTTTTAGAATGCAAAATATTGTTGAAGGGAAATCTGCCTCTCGGTAACGACCTTGCACGCCTATGCACGATAAAACTTACAACTGTCAAACAGCCTATATAGTCTGTTACCTAATTATGAACCATGCATACACCCCCTCCCCCACCCCCGTATTCACCTTGTATATCCAATTTACACCCGCGCGTCACCACTTGAGATCAGCACGGGACCAAACCAAGACCAACGGATTCATCAATGGTCGGATGCCATATGCACACCACATTCCTGACAACTAGGCTGGTACATAGTTTTTACAATTACAAATTTCCAGTAGATATCACGAATGATGGTCCCCAAATTACGATTTTACTATTCAGCATACTGCACCATCTTCTCTTTTGCTATTCCTGGTCAAATGTCCGCATATTTCACGAGTAAAAACTGACGCTGTGAGTGAAGGTATTGTGATGATTTATTTTTAATTTTTTTTATTTTAATTTTTAATTATTTTTTTCAAAAGTTTGATTTTCCGGGGGAGGGGGGGGGGCAAGTGCCCCCCTCCCCTTGCGGACGCCCATGGCTACAGACCAGGGTTAGGGTCAGGTTCCGAAAATGGAAACAAAATGAGAAATTTGTCATGACACTAAATTTTACCGTTCAACAGTGAGGTTCCTCTAACTTTTCTTCCATAGAATTCAGTATTTTATCCAATATAAACTCTTGATTTCTATACATTTGTCTTAAATATTTTTCTGAAAAAGCAACAAACTTCCGACAACTTTTCTTTCGTTGGCAGGTCGAAGAGCCTAAATCTGCAGGCCTTAGGTTACATTAAGGAAAAAACATTTATGTCCAGTAGCCATGCTATCTTTAAATCGCTTCATCAAATATGAAGGACACTCCGGGATGCGATTCTTTGATAATACCAAATTTTCAAACTTAGTTGCAGGAAACCTCCATCTTCTTAAAAAGAATCCAAAACTTTTTCCAAAAAGAAAGTCCAGCATCGAGGGAGAGGATACAAAGTAAAAAGTCGGAACAGGGAGTTGCTAGGGAAACTCCCTGGTCGGAATTTCCGGGGCGAACCCTGTCAATGTATTGCTGCCTACAGAAAACAAATTCCATAAAAAAACTGATTCCATCTCGAAGGTGATGGAAAGATTGTGATATCGCAGACTTTTATATCCGTCTTTCGTTAGTGACGTCATATGGTATGTTGCTCTCACTTAACCTCATGAGAAGAGAACGGTAGCGTATAAAATTTAACTTAACACGAAATATGAACCCACATACAATGACTGCACGAAAAGAAAAATACCATAATTTTACTTGAAGTAACTGGGGCATCTCGCTGATCGGTGTCTGAAGTTATTAGAATCAAAACAGGTTTTCTGTTTTGTCCATGTGATGCTAAAAGCCATATATCTGTAATCGTATGGGACTGCTATACATTCTCACTTCTACAAACATATTCCCGTGGTAAGTATAAATTGTAACGTGAATAAGATGAAATCTATGCAGGTGGTTTGGATAATTATTTTTCTACTTATTTTTATGATCTTTTATTTGAAATCCTTGGAGGAATGCGTTGATATTGTAACAATTTCATGATATTAAGTTTCAATTAAATTCGAAAGGATTGCTTTTAAGCATTACCTCAACAGCAGCTATAGAAGCGATGCACTTGTAGGTACAGAGTCGCGTAGTTAAAATTATCTCATTTCAAGCGTTAAGAGTAGGCGTCGTCTTTTCAAGGAGATAAAGGTAGACGTTTTGGGTCCAAGCTTAATTTGACCGACTGCATGGTCAAGTGGTTAGAGTACCCGACTTGACGTCGGGAGGTCGGGAGTTCCAATTCTGGCCGGGCCATATCGAAAACTTTAAAACGGAACCCACTGTCATTGTGCTTGGTGTTCAGCAAAAGCAATGGAGTAGGGAAAGCAAACCAGTGAACAACAACTGGAAAAAATGCCGTGACCGGCTCGACTTGAACCAATTGGTTGGAAACTGGGCGGTAAAACTCCATCTAATTTAACCTAACCTAACCTAACCTAACCTAACTTAACCTAACCTAACCTAACCTAACCTAACCTAACCTCATGAGGCAACGCTATCGCGCGATTCACAAGGGCTACGTCATCGTACGTCACTTGCATAAACCGTTAGATCGTGCAATATCCTGATCTGATGTCCCGTCCATCATTTTTACTATATTTTCCCAATTGTCCAATGGTTCCAGGAGCACACTGGAGGTAAATAAGAGTTTCGAGTTTTTCCCAATTAACAGCTACTGGCAATTTTCTTCAAGGTTTACTACAATTCTATCTTTGCTCTGAAGGGCTGATCCTCCCACCCCACACGACAATTTTTATAGGTCACAGAAATTTTCAATTGACACAAAGCCCTTTGATAGACAGTAAATTAAAAATGCAGAGCCTACCGAAGCACATGTTACACAGCATGTACTGTACTGAGACTGTTTTAATCACACATCTGGCAGTTTGGGGTCTTGTACGATATACTCACCTTAAAGCAAGAACAAACTGAGATAGTATCTGGATCAAGATTGATTGAAGACAGTTGTGCGAGGGGCTTACGTAATCAGGTTAGGAGAAGGAGAATTGTGACTGTTTGGGAGTGTTTGAGAAAATAAGGCCTTTAACGAATGAATTGATGCACGGGCAATGTTCTTCGGGAGTTACTGCAGTTCTACCTCCGTACTAAGTTTGACAAACTGGTCGCCATTCTGATTGGCTGAGTGAAGGTGGTATTCTCTTGAACCATCTGTGAATCTACAATATGTTCATTTATTTTTCTCCGTCTTTGCAATGTGTGGATCATGTTTGAACAGGATCCGAGAAGGACAAATAAGTAAACGTAGATATGACTGTTGAGGTGTGGACATATAACATGTTCCCGGCCTTGTATTTGAAAGAGTCCACATGTGGGGCTAGAGCTTAGGACCCAAATATTGATGACTAAGGACATTATGACGTTATGAAACTGACGTTTACAGCCAATTTATTTTAATTTGAAATAAACATGGAAACACATTCGTGAATTTGGACACTGAGAAGCTTTTGAATATTCGACTATTTTTTCAAGTGAGCACCACGGACTTTAGCATGTTCTTAATGTTTGAGTATTTTAAGCTCCATAAAAATTCAAGTTTCCCAAGTGACAGACTAAAGACATTTAATTTTACTTACAAAGTTATTGTTCTCTTAACTAAATATTTTCTATGTAATGACTTCAATATCACATAATTTTAACACATTCATTCCGAAGACAAGGAGCATATTTCTCTTTCTTTTAGTGTCGTATCGATAATTACAACTGAAAATACGAGCAGACAGACAACTTTCAGAAAAAATTCTTTCTATTTCTTTTGAAAAGCTTGCTCATAAAATGAAACAAAATGAAAAAAAGAAAAACAAGAAAATTCTCTCGTGGCAGGTTGAAGAGTCTCTCAGTCAGACGATTAAAACCACTGAGCTCTCATAATAGTACAAAAGGTCAGTTACCGCGAGAAACTGTTAATAATATCAACAAGTAGCATTTAAGTCTTTGGTAAGGTGGCCACTTAATGTCGTCAAACTCTGGTTTAATATCGCGCGGCGTTTGACAATCCCAGGAAACCCGTCGCAAACACACATTTAATTTATGGGTGAATTGTTAATCACAATCATTTGCGCAGTCACGATTAAACGACCGAAGATAGTAATAAATGTCGGTCGTTTATTAATTTAAATTTTATTGATAGCAGATACCCATTTACCACTCCTTTGTCTGTGTGTTAAACATTGTCGGAAGTTTACCGCGCTGATAGCCTGTTGCACTGTATATAAATGTATGGGGCAGTGGTAAAGGAATAATTTGTAGATTTTTTTCATGTAACGGCTGTGTTTTCCGAATCGTCATTTCGTCCCTCGTTTGATGAAACTGGTAACATTTACCAAACTGGAAGATGAACTTTTTGTAATCTTACAGACTAAGGGACTTGTTTTCCTACTTTCCAAAAGTTAATCAATACCTTCGACATTACTCAATTCGAGGATCATTTCTATCTGTCCATGGCAACGGTTGATGCAAATGTTATCTTCCATGCAGGGAAGTAGAAACAACAACAACAACAACAAAAACCCAGAAAAAGCAGAGGTTTAAGCTGAATGTTTTTCGTTTAAAAGTAGCCTCTTGCTACCACACGCTATATTTTGGGGTATAGGGAGGCCGGAATTCTTAATTGGTTCTGTCCTTCGATAAACATTATATCCAAAAGTTGGAGAGCAGCCCATGTTACGCAGTTTATCACGCAGGAAGTGTTTAGATCACACATTACACTCTAAAAACGTGTTTAGCGATTCAACACTTATTTTTCACCACTTTGCAAACACGCTCAACTACTAAACATGTTTAGCTATGAAACATTGAACGTTTAGCAATTAAACGTATTTAAAAGTGAAATGTTCAGGAATTAAAAACCTGTGTTTAACATCTAAACGTGCTCACAAAGCGACCGGGCAAAAGTGTGTTTAGAAAAACGTTTAATTTCTAAACATCTTTTTCTTAGAGTTATATATGCCTTGTATGCTCATCGCAATACGATATGCCTTTAAGCAATAAAATAGGATTGCGTCTGAACTAGGAGGGGGGATTAGACAACAGTTGGAAGGCTAAAAGGGTAGGAGAAACCGGGGGTAATAAAATGTAGCCTTTAGTGTAGTTTGGGGTCTCTCACGAAGTAAAGGCCGTATCTCACTGGTGGTCAGCGAAGATTAATTGGATGGACGTCTTTTCTAATAAAAAACTACACAACTTTTTGAAATGAATTCCTTTAAAATTTCATCAGATCCAATGTAAAAATTTGGCGTTTGGTATAGTGATAGAGCATTCAACTCTCACCGGGAGTCCAGGGTCTCGATCCCCAGACCCGACCTTCTCGGGACTTCACTAGCAGCTGTATGAGTTGGTTTCATGAAAATTGAACACATTTTTTCAAACCTATTAAGTTTTCTTTACATACCAATGACAAATGCTCAAACTTAGACAACTCTCATATCCTACATACGAAAAACTGTTTTATGAATGAGAACTTTAAAGTTTAATTCTGTTTTCAAAAATTCGTGACCTGACACTTTTTCAAATTATGCTTTGAACCCGTTACAAGTCAGGGCACCACAAAATTAAAAAAAAATATATATATAGAACCAAACTATTGGATATGGAACTTAACTTCGGCCTATGATGTTTATTGTGGGTATTGCCATGTGGTAGTCACCCTTTAGTACTCTCATTTAATTATCGATATCAACTAAATGAACTCTTTTAAGACTGGAACGTACTACAATTGTTCGCGATTCTCCGCAAAAGCAACCCAGTACAGATAATCCAGTAAGAACCCCACCCCCTCAGCCCTCCACCCTCCTCACCCACTCACCCTCTTACTCCCCTACCTCCCTCAACCCCCCCCCCCCTCCTAGATTGAACCAGAATGTTAGAGTTGTGATACTCCAACAAATCAAATCAATTCTGAAGAGGTCAGTTTCACGTCGTCACTAAATCTTGTGTACATTTTTTTCTGACGCGTATTGCAATGTCCCTACATAACTCCCTGCATATACGAAGTTTCAAACTGGTTTATTCCTTAATACATTGCAGAACCACACGCACATACATAGACTCCACTTTTTTGACACTGAGGTAATCGGTCACCCGGAGTTTTCTTATCAACAATAATAAGATTTTTCTTGTCACGTTTTATCTCTTAATTTCGTCAATGCCATTTTACGACTCATTACATGGCAAAGCTAAACGTTTGATTTACGGATATAAAGGCTACATCCAGGAATTAATATATTTGAATAACACGAAAAACGCCTACGAAAAACTACAAATTGCTCAATTACCGTTAAATACATTTTACTCACCAAAACTAGCAACTTATGATGTTCAGTTCTGGCAAAACTTGATAGTACAGGAGAATGTCTGGGATCTGTTAGAACTCAATATCTAATTCGATTGTACATAGTACGATGTTACACTTGGTCCATGCCAACTTCACTTGGTAAGTCGAATGAACGAGGATAAGGCTACATAATGTTTCATCATACAACGACTTTGGAAGGAATAGGTAAAGTTATGTTTCTCATCTTCACTGGATTTTCGATGTGTTGTCTAAAATATTAACCCTGGTTAACGATAAATATCTCCGTATTATAAATATTTTATTTTGCAACGTTTACTTCCAAAAGCAATTCCTTCGGACCGCATCAGTTGTAACCGCACTCATTCACAAGGTTACCCCCACGACATTGTGCTATTAAGTAATAACTATATGCTCACATGTACCCATCCTTGCCCAAGAAAACAGGGACTCGAAACGAGCAACATTTGGGCCCAACAGCTCAGCTAGTACGCCACTATCGAATGATGCCTCGAAAATCTACTTTACTTCTAAGGGGCTTGAAATCGCTGCCAGTGGTATCATGATAAGGCAATTGATGAATATTTAATGGCAATGCATCTTGGGAATGGGTCAAAGGTGAAGTTGTACCTCTACCTTTGAAGTCACCTGCGTAGCAGGCTGTTCGGCATATTCCTTGTTCAGTGATATGGTTTTGGAAGTTGAGAAGCTGAGAATTTGAGAAACATGCACATTCCGCTCCTTTGGGTCAGCTGTCGGGTTCTGCACCATTTCGAGTTGGCACACTCTTATTACGAATACCAATCAGTACGTGCTGGATGGAAAATTCACGCCGCTCACACGGTATATTCGACTTTGGCCCGTAAGTGCCAGATTTCCCGGTTGGATTGCAATTGGTTAAAGTGATTGGGATGTATGTAACTATGTCACACTTCCTTCTAATTATGTTACACGCTTATCAAAGCTACCTAACCATACCAATAAACAACTAATACGCACTCTGATTGGACTAAGGAGTGATAATATCCGAAATATTACAAAACTTTGCCTGATTATATAGATCATGTTCACCGACATCGCTCACGCGACTTCATACTGACCGGGTGCTTGGTCCACTGGTACTGGTAGAGCATCCGCCATTCAGTCGGGAGGCCAAAGCTCGATTCCCAGACCCAGTCACACCCAAGACTGTACAAAATAGGAAGCCATGGTTACCGAAAACCCTATAACTGAAAAGGGGGCCATTCATAGACGCCGCCGATTAAACCAGGAGGTTAGAAGTTTCGAACTTCAACAGTCTAAACCTACCCAAACCATATTGACGGCAAAAATGAAGACGCTAACACGCATACACCATGTGCATTTCCCTAGCTCTTAACACATTTTCCCAAGGTTTCAGTGTGTTAACCAAACATTAATGAGTGAGGTCGGTAATTCTTTGACTCATGGAATTGTGTTTCACGGCGTAGGATACATAAACCTAGCTTAGCACATGTACGGCGTACCCTTGTTTACCCTCAGCAGAAATCTGAGTGTTTAGCCAACTCGAACGAAAATAGGGTCTCAGCCTTACTTTACGGCAGATCGAAATGCAAATTTGAACACCAAAGATGTAATTCAGGCACAGTCAACCGCACAAAACCACACCAAGCATTACTCCTTACGATATGGATCAACAAGAAAGAATGATTTGGAACACGTTGTGGGTGCGGGATTGGTTTTTTATCCCAAAGATTTGCAGGATGTGCGCATGCGCACATCTCACAAAACGAATTTACGAACTCGCTTATTATACCTCATCTGAAATACTGCTATGGTCTGATAAGGCGCCAGACATCACTTAAAGGGCAAGAGCAGTCATCCCAAATTGAAGTAGTGTAGTAGACTGTTTAATTTTATGATTGGCTGTTGGGAGTCATGTGACAACATTTTTCCCATTCAAATGTGAAATTTACTAGAAATAACCGTTTGGTGTACTTTGAATATGCAATAGTTAAACCCTAAAATGTAATGAAAGGTACTTTAAAGAGAAATAAGACAAAACTTGTGCTATTTAGGTTTTTCTTCAAAATAAGTTTGAGGCTGCTCTTTACCTTTAATGTTAATGTTTTTACCTAAAAGAGCTGTTAAACACCTTACTCTCTCAGGTCAGGGGATAATCATACCAATCTTTCGTTTGAGTCTCCTACATGCTCAATTCTCTGACTCCACAAGTCTAAATGTGGTTTTAATTTTGTTTATCGTTCTCAACGTAATCAGCTGTCCCTATGGACGAAGTTGTCATCACGAATTCTTCAATACATGACCTACTATACTATTCAATCTGACTATAGCTGTCACTGTAACTTTTAACGGAGATGTCACTCTACCGTGTATACACTACAGAATTCAGGTTCAATACTTTTAAACAGAAAGCGTCGATTTCCTACAAGAGGAACTACCAAAAAAAACTTATTTTACCAGTATATATCAATTACTAATTCATATTTTATATCCAGTAGGATTAGTGCTAGCTCTTTCCCAGGGTTTAGAAGGATGGTTAAGATTTCTCTTTGGAGGCTGGGGTGGTTGATCTACGCGGCCGCTAGATAATTACTTGAAGTGCATAAGAGTCACATTATGTGACTTCTCATATTGAATTTTTCATCTCATTTTTATTTATTTCCTTCAAGAGAATGTTATGCTTCTGAAATTCTGCAGTCAAACAAGGGTTTTGCCCTAAAACATGGCTATTGACTACTCATAGTGGTGACGTGTGACGTCACTGAGAAATAACTATAGCACATAATTACTAACAGACATGTGACGTCATTAGAATTTTTACCCTCCCTTAGTTTCCTCTGTTAATTGTACACTAAAGAGGGTAAGTATAATAGACGTAATTAAAGAATAACAGCACAAGGGCAGTCAGAACAGTCAGTTACAGATTTAACTGTTTACATAGCATAATGATTTTTGTGGGCATTTCCTTTTATGAGGAAATGCTAGTTCAATTCTTTGAGATTACAAGTCCCAGTGCGAATACAACAAATTAAAACTTTGAAGAGGAACTGCAGTTACCCTAATTTGGATTAGTGCAATAGTCTGTCGTGTTTCATGAATGACTCTTATGAGTCACGTGAAAACATTTTCTCACTCACTTTTGAAATTTGGTCCAGTAACTAATTGGTTTATCTTAAATGCGCAATGTCGAGGCCTGAAATGAAATGATAGATACTCGGATGATATATAAGCAAAAATCTGTAGGATACACGGCGGTTGTTGAGTTGTTGGCCCAGTGAGTCGGAATAAAATTCTATATTGTACAGTTATAGAAAAGGAGAAAAGAGAAATTAAAACCAATTGTATTATGTAAAGATGAAAAATTTGGGAGCTAGGGGCCATCCCCAATTCTCACGCGAATTTACAAAGGAAGCCTATGTACGGAATGAAAGTATGACTTCAACATTACCAATACTGCTCAATTAGGAGACTAATACTGATACCTGACACCGCAAAGTACTCATATAAAATTGCACGAGAGCGACATTGCAAGAGCATACTTACCAGACGAATGCAAAAAGGCATAAAATAACGCAAGGAGGCAAATTCTTTTCTTTTGCCTCCCGATCTTCACCGTTTGCAATTTTTTAAATAAACTACAAAAATTTTTTTAACTTGCTTTGAAATTTTCTGAAATTGATCAGGCTTTCACTCGTGGAATAATTGCGGCAAATTCAAAAACATCTCCCCTCCCATTTGATGTTTCTAATTCACAAAATGTTTCAGTTAACTTAATAACCTGTCAGAGAGCATACATATCGCGGCAAGGACAGAAATATTAAATCAAGGTTTCAACCGTGATTTCTGTTTACATTAGTTAGTCAGGTGGACATTTCTCTGAACTGATTTTTTGAAAGAAAACTTTTTTATTTATACTTGATCAGAGAGATGACTGGAGGTCTAATATTCCGATTAGGTGTAGTAGACTAGCGTGATTGGCGTGAAATCTGTTTCTCATGTTCACGGATTTATAGGTTCGTTTAGCTCAAATCTTAAGTGCAGAATTTTATCAACTTTATCATGTATGAAAGTTGAAGTCAAAGATCTATACCAAACGGAGGTATAAGTGACTTTACAGTAACATAAACGGAAATAATCAACGGTTACTTTTAAATAAGAATTCCACTGAAAATTTGATTTTGATGAAACTAATAAGTGAGAGCGGCTTTAGGGGGAAGGGGTGACCTCCCCCTCTTCTAGCAATGATGTGATTCAGCTGCAGGCAATATTACGCAAAATTGTTGGTAGTGCTCTACATATGGTGAAGGGAAATACTATGTCTACAGGAACAGATATTCAAACATTCCAACAGTGTCGATTCTCAAGGACAAACAGGACGTTCAATTATAAAGGAAAGCAAAAGGAATCTGAGGCATTGTGCTTACATTAATGACATTCTGTGGCTTTGTTGAAAAGCCGAGGTATATTTTTACGGAAATACCCAATATTTAAACTGAAATATCTTGAGTTAGGAAAAGGGTATGAAGACAGGAATTGAATGATATGGTCTGGAATATTTTTTTTTCTCTAACAAGACTTAAGTGGAAAGCCACCAGAATATGATTTTAAAAGAAGGGTCACAGCAAGTCTTGATATGTTAGAGGGGTACTTTTTCTAAGTATTTCGGTGAAATTTTCATTGAGATCCGATGTGTGGTTCTCAAATATGAGCAGGTAAAGTAGTCACATTTTCAAAAAAAGGCAACTTGATGCAAGCACATATGACATCATATCCTCACATTAATGGGCAGTCTTTTTTCTTTAAGCTTTACAACTATATTTACTCGCTGTAGAAAGATTGGAAATTTACAAAGTTCCCATTCCCCAATTAACTTTAAGGTATCACAACAGACTGTAAAAGGCAAATTAAACACAGCATCCCTTATGAGGATAAAACGTATTTGCTTGCTTTAAGTCAATGTCATCTTAAAAATGTGACATCAAATTACATCGGATTTCAATGAATTTCACCAGATAGCCTATACACGAATCCGGACAGCAAGTGATGGTCTGATTTCAGTCGGCCATAACTGGGGTCCATCACCTTTAAATCTTTCGATTTCCTAGCTTACCTCTACCATGGATGGTTTACACTATTTGTATCTTAAATTCTCCAAGTTCACTAAATATGAGGATTTGAAATTCATGTAAACAATAAAAAAGACGGTTTTAGGCTGATGGATCCCACTAATGGCGGCATACAGTCACTAAAAAAAGCGCTAATCGGATTCGTTATAAAACCACTGTATTCTATTAAAACTTAGTTTGAAGTTTGCCACTCATTAAATGAGGTAGTTAACTATTTTAAACTATTATTTCAAATATAAACGATCAAGATTTCTCTACATTGCACAAAATTGACGGGAAAATAAATCAAGTCTGCAGGTTTTTTTTAAAAAAATCCATAACGTAAAACTTATTTAATCAATTCTTTCATTTAACTTAAGTTTAGTTTTTATGCTAGATGTCTCGTCACCAGGCCACGTCATCATTTCGTCTAGTCACTTTGCGACTTGAAATATTCGGTCAATTTAAGCAATAAATGCAATTAGGCAATAAAGCCTATAGCGCTTGTTTACATTGACTTTGGTGAAGCAAACTTTGCCTAAGGCACGTTGTGATTACCGTATAGGAGCGGTATAAAAGGAAATTGGAAGTACATATAGATTACTGACACTTTCGTATAGTACACAGTTTGTTTTCTCGATATTTACTTGGACAGAGGTAATGCCGACTAGTCTAAAAATACCCAAAACAGAAAGAAAATGAAAAGTCACGGCCAATCTGTCAATTGTAAAACAATATCACGAGATCTAGACTATTTTTCGTCAAAGAACTTTCCTTATGTAATAGTTAATTTGAGTAATCTGCATGACACCCCAACACGCCCAAACCATCGCTCTAAGGGATAAATCCCTATTCTTAAGTCTTATGCGCTCGTTCTCTCGGACATTACGTACTTGGTCAACAACACTCTTAAACGTATTTTCCACAACTTTGTAAGAACTTTTAAATTCTAAACATGTTAAGCAATAAAACGTGTTTTGAAAACGAAATGTTTAAGAATAAGACCCCCGTGTTAAGCATCTAAACATGTTTAAAAAGTGGGGCCAAAGTGTTTAGAAAGCGTCTAATTCCTAAATACTTCATTTTAGAGTTTATCACCAAAGCAAAAACGAGATATAAAGCTTCCAATGAAAACTCCTTTACTGAAAATAATAAACTACCTATACCAGTTGGATAAAAATTTCACAGAATTTGATTGTAATTTAAAGGTAAAGAGCATTCCCCCCCCCCAAAAAAAAAAAAAAAACTTATTTTGAAGAAAAAGCTAAATAGCACAATTTTTGTCTTATTTCTCACCAATGTATCTTTCATTACACTTTATGATTTAGCTATTGCATATTCAAGTTAAAACAAGCAGTTATTTCAAGTAAATTTCTCATTTGAATGGAAAAACGTTGTCACGTGACTCCCAACAGCCAGTCATGAAACTGGACAGTCTACTACACTACTTTAATTAGATATTTAGCTATTGCATATTCAAGTTAAAACAAGCAGTTATTTCAAGTAAATTTCTCATTTGAATGGAAAAACGTTGTCACGTGACTCCCAACAGCCAGTCATGAAACTGGACAGTCTACTACACTACTTTAATTAGAGATTTAGCTATTGCATATTCAAGTTAAAACAAGCAGTTATTTTAAGTAAATTTCTCATTTGAATGGAAAAACGTTGTCACATGACTCCCAACAGCCAGTCATGAAACTGGACAGTCTACTACACTACTTTAATTAGAGATTTAGCTATTGCATATTCAAGTTAAAACAAGCAGTTATTTCAAGTAAATTTCTCATTTGAATGGAAAAACGTTGTCACGTGACTCCCAACAACCAGTCATGAAACTGGATAGTCTACTACACTACTTTAATTAGAGATGACTGCTCTTTCCCTTTAACTGTTTAAAGGCAGCCAATTTTCACTCCAAACAACAACCGTAAATAGGGGCGCATTTATTGAAGGGATGCGCCAGGCATCCCTTGATATTTCCAATGGCCCCATGGCTTTCATTACTTTGGTAGACGTGCGATGTTGCCGTATGTTCGTACAACCATTTCAATCTTAATAAATCTTGTATGCTTTTAAGTATACAGAAGAATCCTAAACGTGCTTACATTCTTTCAACAATTTGTTCGAAAAATTGGTCGTTACCGTAAACTTTCGATGGAACTTCAAGATGATTGCAAAAGCGCAATTCCAGTGAAGATCAGCTTTCCGTGCGTACGTATATATATATATATATATATTCGTGTTTTTTATGTTTCCGTGGACATGTCCTACTATAATGCCGTAATTTGACATTTTGGATTAAAATCTGAAAATGTTTCGCTTCCTTTCTTGTCTCTCCGTTTTTCTTCATGTAGAATGCACTAAAATTATACCATACAAAGGGAGTTGGCTGCTTTTTTTAGAGTTTTCTGACTATACCAAACAATGTGTTACGGTAGTATTTTAACAAGACGGACAAATGTTATTTTCGTGTTGACATATTCCATTCGATTTATATAATGACAATTTTTCCGGTCTTGCCTAAAAGGCTGACACACCAAATCGAAACCAAAAGGGCGTAGTCAAGTGATCTGATAGAAGTTTGGTCCAAACTCAACGAAAGCCGACGTCGGTTTTGGCCCGGGTGGGTAAGTTAAGTTGGTTAGGTGATATTAAACGAAAATCAACACAAATGTGTTGAATAGTGTCAACTAAGAAAAAAAGTGAAAAACAAGTTCAAGTTTGGTTTCAAATACAGTTCAAACACGATGTAAGTCCTTTCCTTTAGTAACCTATAAAGGCGGGTTTGAAACATCGTGGGCATAGTCTTCAACCCCCCCCCCCCCCAGCCAACAGTGAAACAGACATCAATGGATTTGCTCAGTTTTGTGGCGCCAGTCATGAGCGTAAGAACGGTCTCTTGTGCGCAATTTGTAAGCAATAGTCGGGGACATACTACTCGCCGCACACGACCTCCTCAGCATCACACCACCTGCTCTGCACCCCACCTAGGTAAAGTAAAACTCAAAACCCATGACGGTTTGAGGGAGGTGGGCCCAACAGAAACCGTCCTGTGTATGATTCGGGTGGGTGGTGCTATCTTTCGTCCCGATTTGGCATGTATTCCTTGCATGTGACTTGCTATAATCCATCTGTAATTGGCCAGACAGTGAAAGAATACGGTACTTTACATGCACATTAAATACTATCAAGGAATAAATGGATGAAAATGAATATTTGTTTAATCCCAAGACGTGAATTTTAATACCTTAAATAGTTCCTGTTGCCTTTCACGTTCCCTTATCGTAAGTTCTCGTTACAAGTATCAAATGTGTCTATCTTAACATCCCATGATATTCAAACTGTATTAGCGTAAGTGTTCGTTTGACATTGAACACGGCAGAGTACTTTTGAATTTGCAACGTATCATATTAAGACACTTCTAAAAGGCTATCGGTGATAAGTTTCTTCGGCAATTCTTGAGAGTATAAATATGCAAGTATAGCTGTAAAGGAAATTTTGAAACGCTTTAAATTCCTCAACATTATTCACCATCGATTGGTTCAACTTATGTAATGGAAGCCATGGTTGGATGCAATGACAGGCGTCTTTCCTATGTAATGGTCAAACCGCTCTAATTAATTTCATCTCTTGGACATCTTGTAGAGGTTTGCAGCTGAACTAACCTCTTTGGTTTATTAAAGTAACGGCACTGAATTCATTCAATTATGCTTTGGCTGAAAGTAAAATATTTGCTCACGAAAAGCGTCAAATATAATTAAAATCATCACAAATCGAACGAAAGGCCATTTGCTAAGTTGAAGTGTATTTGTTGTCGCCAATTGCTTTTATCCATCATAGATGGGTTCACATAACAAGGTTGTTAACACTCCACAGTGTGACTTGTCGCAACTTACTTGCAAAACAAAAACTATGAAGAAAATTGACTTTGCATCACCTGCAAAGTGCAATATTTTTATTCGGAAAAGTAAGACTTGCACAGGAACATTTTCCGTGTAAGGCCTATAACAGTGAACCGTACACCGTACATCATATGGAGGTATCCATGAATCTAAAGAGGCTTTTCAACTACGTCATGGATCCGCCATGTTGGAGGACAACTATGTCAAATGCACGTCGCTTTGTGCTGAACGAACTGCACAGTGTGCACTGTGTGGTACGCGCGTTGTGTACACATTTATTGAGCAAGCGCATCGAGTGGGGTTTTCTACGTGGGTACATGTACTCCAACATGGCCGTTGGCGAGTATTATGACGTCATATGGAAAACCTTTATAGTATGGTGTCATCCAGATGGTGTCCTACAGACGATCGTCTAACGATTGTGTGCAGGTTTTCTGATTCGTGGACACGCGATTGTTGTAATGCGTGCTTTATTGGCCCTCTTTATAATTATTCATGTGGAATTTGCATTGCTATGTGTGGATGGCTTTATACTGTTTGAGTGTTTTTCAAGGATGTAATTGTGACACATATTGGAAGTAAAGTTAGTATAAAGTTGTGTTAATGACATATGATACTTTGGAAAGCACAACTGCATAAATAGGATCAGATACCTGTATCTATTCAGTTATGTTACTCACTGCGAATAGAGAGCTTAGTGTTCTGCAAAACTTCTGTATCTAGCCCACTCGGTGTACTGGGGTTGCCTAACCAAGACGCCTGAGGCATGTCATATGGCCTGATAACCTCAAAGATTGGCCTGATAGGCCTGAGCCGCCAGTCCAGTGAGAGTGAATGCGTGGAGGATTGATGAAAAGTTCTTTTAACACCTCTAAGCACTGGCTATTAAGAATTCTGCTTTCTGATTGGATAAAACACTGACCGGGTTATCCTCGAACAAATCTCATCTCACTAACACTCACACTAAAACCTAAACTTATTTTGAAGCAACACCTAATTCTCAAAATTTTCTTCACACTTCTCTTCAAAGTATCTTTTATAATAAGGACTTTAATATCTCATATTCAAGATAAACCAAGCAGTCACTCCAAATAAATTTCACATCTGAGGACAAAAAATACTGTCACGGATAGTGGATAAACACAAAAAATACTGTCACATGACCCGAAGAGCCAATCATGAAACAGGACAGTGTATTATACTATACTTCAGGTTGGGGAGACTATTCTTGTCCTTTAAAGAGGCTCATTGAGTTGATATCGATAACTTAATGAGAGTCTCAAAGGGTCACTATCAAATGAACAATGCTTATAGTTAACATAAAAAATTAAGTTTCAAGTCCAAATGTCACAGAAAACGCTAACATTTTTAATGTCCTTGTGTCCTGACTTGTAACGATTTTGTACAAAATTAGAAAAAGTGTCTGGTCACGAATATTTGAAAACCGACTTCAACCGTTAAGCACTCACTCATACAACAGTATGTGTAGAAAACTAAATAGGTTTGGAAAAATTTGTTAAATTTTTATAAACCAACTAAATGAGCCGCTGTAAGCACACTCCGTCTTTAATTGTTATCATTGCGTAAAGACCTTCTGCCCTACTTTGAGGGCAAAACAAACCAATACAGACAAATGCAGACAGCTGATTTGTCAACCAGTCGAATGCGCGCATAGTCTGCTACACGTGCAGGGAGAATTCTTATGCGTGCGGTTATGTGTCCCATTGTTTTAGGCCAAGGATGACCTCAATGTGTCGTAAATGCATATTTTGCGTTCCTACAACCAGAACACGCGGTTAGTAATTGCTGCAGGACCTAAATACTTCTCGCGTAGCGTGGACGTCGTGCGAGGAAAATACGAGAGTCATTGACTTCGAATGAACTTGCGGGGTTTAATCAAAGATGTTAGCATAATCCTGTAATATAAACATCGAACCTGTTTCCAAATGGTTTTAAAACACTTCTTGCATACAAGTAAGTCTCTCACGTGGGACTTGTGCAATGACGTGACTTTGATAAATATGACACAGCTTGCCCTATATGAGATTTGTCCAGTGTAGAACAACTAACAGGCTTAGTGCGATAATCGGTAGAGAATACAGCATTACGTCACGTTGAGCTCAGCATAATTTGATTCAATAACCGTCTGTATAATACTTTATACATGATTTGTTGTAGCTTCAGGTAGTCATATTGGCGCGTATCATAGCCCAGGTAACAAAACTGGTGGCCTACGCATGGAGCAAAATACGGAATCGATATTAACAACCGCCATTATACACATAGTTCAAGACACCTTTATCTGGTCGATACGTTGCACTGTGGTGACTTTTAAAAAGTAAAACACAAAGAGCCAACTGACCATTTCCAACATAATGAGCTTTTATGCTGTGATTTCTTAAAGAAACAAAGCTTAAAGGTCAAGAGCATCCCCCCTCCCCCAAGCTGACTTTAAAGGAACACTTTAATCTCACAATTTTCATCTTATTTCTCTTCAAAGTATCCTTAATCATATTTTACAACTTCAGTTTTGCATATTCAATGAAAAACAAGCAGTTACTTCAAGTAATTTTCACATTTGAAGACAAATTTTTTTGTCACGTGACTCTCAACAGCCAATCATGAAACAGGAAAGTCTATTACTTTACTTCAAGTTCTGGTGACTGTTCGTGCCCTTTAATTCGTTTGTAGCTTTGTGAAGTCCTGTGACATCCTTTTTGGCTATCGTTGATAACTGATGATCGTCCCGCAGTTTGTTTGTTTGTTTGTTTTCATTTGATCCTCCCTTGCGGGAACTCGGCAACGCCCCAATGAAGGGGTTGATAGAGTTCATATAGTTACAGATCGTGGATAAACACAAGATAGAGACCGCTTACACTTTTCGACTGTAATATTCAGAGGAAGATGTGACAGTCACACCATGTAGGTTATTTTCAAATTCTGCTTCTGTGGTTGATATGTTAAAAACCTAACTTATGAAGGGACGTTAAGTAAATGAAAGGTGCCCTCTCCTCTACCGTTTTGTACGTTTCTATCAATAAAACTTTATCATTTACAGACGAATAATGTAAAAGATCACCACTTACAGGGCAAGAAAAGTCGTGCCAAACTTACTTTAAAGCAAAGCTAAATCTCACAATTTTCTCCTTATTTCTCCTAAAATATCTTTCATAATATTTAAGGACTTCAGTGTTATTGCATATTCAAATTTCAAAGTGAACCAAGCAGTGACTCATACTAAACTTCACAATTGAGGAGAAAAATATTGTCGCATGACTTTGAAGAGCCAATCGTGAACAGGCCAGTGAAATACAAGTTGGAACGACTGCTTTTGCCCTAAGTTAAATATCCCATTAGCAGTCAACCCTTACCCCCAAAGTACAATTTTTGTAGTCGTCCACAGAAACTCTCAATTGGCACAGACTTTTTGATTTAAAGCAAGTTTAAAATGCAGAGTAATGTAGCTGATATAACACAGTATATACTGCACTGACAGAGTTTTGATTATACCTTCTGGTCTTGTATACTTACCCTGAAGCAATAAACTGAGATGGTGTCTGAAAGAAAATTAGTTTTAGACAGTTGTGTGCGGGACTTAACCCTTTACCGTTGTGCTCCAGTCGGGGCGTATTTGCGCTCCTCAGGAGTGGGCGGAAAAGCAGACGTAGCACGCCCCTCATGAGCTTCCGTAGGCTATTGACCCCGTGACCTTAAACTATTGTCTCTCTCGTTGTTGTGGCCGAATTTTCGGGTAGCTACTCTCAGTTTCGAGCTCCGCGTGAAACAGTAAAGGTGGGTGACAGCCGCGCTCCCCGTCTGGAACGGTAAAGGGTTAAAGTGCACCTCAAGTCAAAAAATTCAAAAATATATTAAAGACCATGGGAAATAAATTCCAACAGTCCAAATTCCATCTTCATAGGACATTCCTGAACTGAGATATCAAATGTTGAAGTTCATTCACTTAAATCAAAATGGTGCATTGCGCAATAATTTGTGATGTCATTCTTGTACTACTCGAACTGACAATCTTTGTACTTCTTTGTTTTTTTTTTCGAACGTTACTGCACCTTGTACCAAGGTGTGATAGCACTCTTACTCTTATGAGGTGATCGGAAGTGATAAACATTTGAACGTTTTGTCTCTCTTTCACTTCTCCACGATTAGCGTCGGCGACCTCACTTGAGGCCGCGACCACAAGGCTAGGAAATTATGGTCTTGACGAAGTCTATCCTTTATCATAGTTTTGTACATGTATATATGCCACCAAATGTATAGATATTAGCATATAGATAAATATTTTGCTTAAAATTCCCTGATCGCATTGTGATTGCTGCATGATTTATTGTTTCTATCCCTTCAATGCGATGACAATCATGCATTATAACGTTATATTATCGATAACTGCGCGACTTTAAAATTCATTTTGTCCCTGCGGGGCTAATATTTGGACAGAAGGTTGTGAACTTATACCATGCCACTGACATGTTAACATCAGGCATATTGTGACACATTTTTAAAATAACACTTTTCCAACTATTTACAAATTGACTTTATCATAAAATAAACATGTAAAATTCATAACTTTTACCAGGTTGGTGTGGCCATTGAATATAAAGGCTTTTTGCAAGGTGAAGTGTATACAAGTACCACTAGGTTAATGAGAAGATAGCCAAACACAGGTAGCAATAAACGACAAGTAAACTCTAACAGGGCAGTGCAATGTACACTAAGTCAAATACTTGACAAGACAAATTTGAGTCTTTCTTTTTGGTTACAAATCAGTGGCGTAGCTACAGTTGCGGGGGGGGGGGGGGGCGATTGGCCTACTTGCTGTAACTTCGGAATTAGCCATATGAGACACAAATCAACTGCGGAGCGGTTTTTCCGCCCCTCGCCTCATGAAGTTCCGAATTCTCTTCGTATTTGTAATTGCTTGTTGCGAAAAGGTAAAATTCTCCTCGTGAAGAAACTGATCCGAACCAGGGTAGTAACCTTTTGAAGGTAAAATACATTTTTCATAATGCATAAAACACCTACGGAATGCCGCATTACGTCTTTATAAAAGTTAGTACATGTTACCGGTCATGTGATACTGTTCAATTGAAGGTGCAATCACGGAGTTTAACATAGAACATTAACCTTTTGTTCCAGCGCCTCGGTTTCCCCCTTCGAGCTGATTTTAAACCAGAATATTGAAGCAAAGAAAAGCTGTTTCAAATTAGAAGAAAAGCAAATTTAGTGTTATATATTGTTTTATGACAGTTCTGAATGATTTTCGTGGGTAACAAAATTCCACAAAGGTGCAAGAGTAGACAACCTCGACAGCTCGACAGTACGGTAACCAATTACGAACTTAGACCGTATTCACGGATCATATTTGTTACTAATTAAAAAAAAATGATGCAGATTTGAAGTTGCGAAAAAAGTTGTAAAAAACTCTGATTGTCGCTAGGATCAATTCGTGCCACTTGTACAATACCGTTACAAAGCAGAGACATCTATCGTTACCTACATTACGAATTGTAGGGGGTCTCGCCAAGAACCCTCAACGGGGCTTTGCCCTTAGACCCACCAGCAGGAGAGCCCGCTTCGCGTTCAGTTTTGCTCTGCGCCCGGAAATTTCCCCGTGACATGTTTTCTCTTATCCCTAGTTTTTCCTTAGTTTGCCCCCACCTCTCCCAATTCGACATTCTGGAGAAGCAACCGTACTGCAAGAAAGTGACACAGACTGATATTTGCAGTAGACCGAACCATGGAAGTGCTACCTACTTCCATGACCGAACAGTATGATTAATCGATTCGCAATCCAGCCGTTTTTAACACTCTTGATATCTTCAACAAAATGCCCATTGTACTGTCGGGTGCGAACCTACAGATCTATCACTCCAATATTTTTATAAGTGGTGTCAATGCGTGTGCCAACTCGACGGTCCCTCGCAGTCGACGGTCACTTCAATCAGGGAGTTGCAACTCCCTGCTTCAATATACAACTATACAACTGACCACACTTCCATAAAGTCGTTTCCTTGAATGTAAAATACATGTTTTAATACGGACTGCTAAGAGGTAAATTTGATTTATTTTGTCGGTGTTTTCTAGGAAGATCATTGCAGTAGCGTGCTTGAAGGGGACCGGGCGCAGGTTCCCACCTACCCAGTCAGTCCGGGGAAAACCACTCAGTCGGGAGATTTACTAGTTCGAGGAAGTTGAATGAAAAAGTTTGATCATTGTATATTCCAGTGGAATAGAATTTCCATGTCGAAAGTTATGTGTAGATCGATTCAAGTACGCATATCTCAAATTCCGCACTGGGTAAGCACGGTCATTTGCTATTGTATCTTGCTGATGAACGGGCGAAATCATTGTTCTGACTTTTCAATTTTTTGGCTCAAACTCTATCTAAAAATTCAACATCAAAGTCGTATCATAGACGGGATATACAGATATACCAAAATAGCCAATAGCGTTGCCCTGATATTTCGGGGCACATTTTTCATTCAAACAGTTTATGTTTCCCAAGTAAACTTCCTATTCCAGTTTAAAAATATTAAACATATAAGTTTGGGATGTGTGTTCCTGCTAATTATATTATACTCTGTGATATTTTATGTTAACACCCGTCTTGTAAAATGGCATAAACATTTTACTGCTCGTTGCAGGATGTGAAACCGTTTTGACAAATTTGACCCCAAAGTAGGTCAACAGCGAATCCACGTAAATAATTGGGTCAAATAATGACCCAAATAATTTGACCCAATTCGGGTTAAAATGATCCAGTGTTCAATTTCATTTTCCTCGTGACCCAGGCAATTTTTTGAGTCTATTTATGTTACAATCATTGATATGCACAACTTTTTGACCAATCGGCGTGGCATATCCCTAGTATGATTCTAGTGTAATTTGAATCTGAATAGTAATCAAAGTACATTCGCCAACCCTCAATTTCGGTTACTCTAAACCATTTGAGGTAATGAGTGTCTGCTGTAAATAATGAATTCGGGAAATATGACTAAGTTAGTAATTACATCGCAGCTGTTTCAATGTGAATAATAGCTCATTAATGATATATCTTTCTTTTTATTCTTTGTCGAAGAGAAAAATGAAACCCGGGATATCTCTTAATAAGATCCAAGGAAAATAAATAGAACTGACTCATGCACCTTTAACATTCACTTTAGACAAATTATGTCGAAAAATCATGGTGAACAACAACCCTTCGATCAATAGTTTTGACGATTTTCTCAGGAGAAAAGACGTACTTTTCGACCAAATTTAATCACAACGCTTCTTTCTACCTCCACGAGTGCAGGTGCAAAATTTTCTGAACAGTGCCTGGCAACGTTTGGACAGCTTTTACCAAAGGTCTAGGTCTTTAATTCGTCTTCCACTTCGGAAATTAAGCCAATGAGATTAAAATTGTACAATACCGGTAAGAAAACTTCCGTCTCCAATTCGCCTCTTGGGAGTACGAATTAATTTTCGTTTCTTTTATGCTGAAAATTTTTAAGAATGGCAGAACATTATGCTCATAACGCGAAATTACTTTTTTTATGATTTAATGTGAAAGACTTGTTAAACTAATCACTTGACTGACAGGCTGAAATCATCCAAATCAATAACGCAGATATAATCACCGCAAAAGCAAGTCATGTTTGACATCGGGGGTATCTCGGAACCTTGAACGCAACAGTACCGTTAGTACTCGATGTAAAAGCCGGGCATATTTGTTTATTTGTTCCTTTGTACGTAGGACTGCAACCGGCGTGCAGTATGTGACATGTATGTACTACCGTCGTCCTAACACGAGGTCAACCCACGTGGGTAATTTATTCAAGAAATTCAAGTTGATTGATTTTGATTTCTCCACACAGGAAATCGGGAAATGACGAAAAATGCATGAAGACATAAAGCGGCGCTATTAAAACGTCAAAAAATGTTGAAATTGCAAACTTGAATAAGGGAATAACCTGTAGTTACAAAATAAGTAAGAAGGCATAAGAAATTTCAGTCTTTCTTGATGTTTTCATGAACTATTAGAGAAACGTGTCTGTTGATATGCGTACATGTGACCTCAATTTTAAGTGAAGAAAAGAAGTTAAATGATTATTTCTTGCAAGCAATTGGAGATTTGTGTTACTCCTATCGGCGCCTCGTGAGGACCTAGGAAAGTAGGACCGGAGGGTTTATATCTGATGATTATCAAACTTGCACTCAAAGGCCAAATCTGCTTACCCAGACAGTTCAAATTTTCCTGACCTACTTACTTAAGCTCCTCCCACAACTGTCTATCATCCTCATCTTTAGACACAATCGCAGATAAGTGATTCAGGCTGAGTGTGCAAGATTCCATTGTGTAATCAGAACACTCCTAGTAGAGTACATGCTGTGTTATATGAGCTGCAGTACTCTGCATTTTTTCATGTTCTGTCAATCAAAAAGGAGTACCAATTGAGAATTTCTGTAGACTACTACAAAAATTGTAGTTTAGGGTCAGGACTGGATGTCTTTAATCCTCAATGGGCGATATGGTGCTAAATCATATCTCTCCCTCTCGCCCTCCTTTCTGTGAACCTGCTACGTCTATAGTGAATTTATGAGTATAATGTTGCTGTGGAGCACTCCACCATTAGCGGAACGGTCTTACCGGGAAAAGTAGTTCCAAAGTACACCGTCAATTTAAGGTCCTCTTTTAGTGTAAACTGCTCACATTAGAACAACCAGTTTCTGCTTATTTTCGTGTATATGAAAGAGGAAATTTTAATGTGTGAGTGATTTCAAATTGGGATGGAATAAAAGTAAGTTAGACCATTTCAGTACTGGGTGTGAAAAGAAGGTAATTTCCGTCACTTTGCGAATGAATAGGGGTGAGTGCCGGGAGCCCATAAACTTCTTCCCCAATGTAGCTCAAAATCTAAACGGTTACACTATGGTGAATTTGTGATGCCATGATAGGCCATCTCCTTGGCTTTCATGTGAGGGGTAGCTTTAGTGGGGTGTGAACTGACAAGGCCGTGGGGCATTTAATGAAAGCAAAATAGTGTGTAAGTTAATGTAGCAGTTAATGGTGGTGTGCTCCCTGCAACATGTTGAGAAATCCCTTTCATATTATGATGACACACGTTTAGCCTGCAAAGTATGCTGCATTAACCCCTTTCTTCTTCGTCATCTTATGGTTTAAGCTAAGCACACCTGTCGCGTTCTACCGAAAATTGAAAAACAGCAACTTTGACACGTGCTCTTTCGTCGACTACCTCAGAGGCAAACCAAAGACATGAGACTTAAGTGTGTACAAAGCTACTCCCTGGAGAGTGGTGTAACACTGTTTGTGAAATATGAATCCGTTGCGCAGGTTGATTGAAGAAGAAGTAATCACTAGTAGGTGTTATTCTCGTAAACCAAGGAATTAACTTTTAACAATGGGTTTCCGGAAGAAGCCATCTAATGTGGAAAAATGACCTAATCACTTTTAGTTTCGAAATCATGGAGAAAGTTATTTGTTTCATAAACAATCGTGCGATGCACATCGCATATTCCTTCTCTGTCACTGTTTCTATGTTGGTTAAATTATCATACTGTTGATACCAAAGCTTCTGAGAACACATTCCCTTCCAAAGTTGGTTATTTGCTTTATTATTTTAAACATTACAACAGGTACAAAAATGAAGGTCGGGTAATAATAGTAACCGTAATAGACTATCTTGCAATTCACCAACGCTGTTTTTGACATAGAACCAACTTCTGATATCTTTCATAGATTCCTAAATATTTCACGATGCTGATACTCTGCGATGATGATATAAGCGCATCATTGCCAAAGACTATTTTTGATGTTTCAATCATTACCGTAGTTTTACGAATCGTCTTAGCCTATCTTTGACAGATAGTTAGATAAGATTTAACGACACAAAAACACGAATGTGTTATATAGGGTCATACTGTTCAAATACTGTTTAAGTCCACCCATTTAGTCGCCTCTTACGACAGGCGGGGAATACCGTAAGCATATTATAAAACCTGAGCCCACAGGGAGAACTTCTATCTTTTGACAGACAACTCACATAGTTTTCTTCTTATGACCACGTGACCATTGTGGTGCTAAACTGTAAATACAGAGTAATCATTTAATACTGCATGATAACACCGTGAAAATCTTTCTATAATTTTATGGACTCAAATGCTACAGATTTACATGGAATAAACGTTGCTTTCATCTTTCATAAAACAATTAATTAAAGGGACTGCATACGTAGTATTAGATAATGCCACCGCCTACCTATTTTAATTTAAGGTTTTAGAAACCTAACGGAGCAGTACTTCAAAGTATCTGCGGTCTTTAATCCCACCCACAGCACAAAAATGCTCCCTGTCTAATTACAAGACAGAAGAGTCGCTAAGAACGCATAAAAATTCAAAAATTGAAACAAGGGACTGCATACGTAGTATCAGATAATGCCACCGCCTACCTATTTTAATTAATCTCTAGTGGAGTAAAAGGTTAAGTAAACCTTCCGTCTAGACCATTATTTGCATAAGTATTATGCACATTTTAATGCATGATATTATTATTATTTCAAAGTCTTCATGTAACGAAAATTAATAAATTGTGTAAGGCAATGGTTCTCAGTTGTGAATTTATCTTGATTTTCTGACAAATATCACTTTACCAGTTGTAAACTGGTAAATTTGAGGGACTTCCCGACCAGAGTTTGAGAGGATTTTGATTCGAAGTTACAAAATTGGATTATGTTTTAATCTAATGTCGCTGTAGTGTTGTCCAACCCTTAGAGCGGATCAGTCAGTACCTAAATGCGTAACTTATCCAACACTTTGACAGAACGGGTCGCAACTTTGGGTTCTTTTTCTGAAGTCCTCCCAACCCTCTGGCAAACGGGCAAAGGGCAGTTCGGCGAAACCAAACTTTAAACTGCTTCCGGAAGAAGCTTTTACGTCCACCAAGGACAAGACTTGACCAGCCTAAGGGCCCTCAGACCATTTACGTCATTGGTCTGTTAATTATGGCTCCATTCTTGACTGGCTTAAAAGAGCAGACATTACACATGATCTTAGCCAAAAGGCCGAGAAGGTAATTTTCGGCTCTTATCGCAGGCTTTCAATTTTGTTAAAAAGTGATTAATCAATGAGAACTTTGACTCCGCAAAAATAACTATGACAAATATATTCGTTGGCAAGAAAATCGGGGCCTTTTGTAGCTTATCGGCCGAGACGCCCACTTCTCCTTTTATGAAAAGGCACACTCGTGACTGACAGGGATGGATGGTAACCCTAGATGTTAGCAACAGCAAATGCGCATATGCTTAAACGATATACATTTTACAATGCTACAAATTGTAGTACATTTTAAACGATGTTAAGAAGCAGTTTCGACCAGATTTGTTTACGGAATATAAAGTGCTTTCACGTCACGTCACCTTTGTTAAGCCACGCCCACTGCCTGGCAAAACTCAATAGTGTTTCAGTGCAACAGTCTTACGTGCGTTGTCAGCTGCTTCTCAGGTAGTTACCCTACAAGCGTACTACAGTAGGTTTTACACGTCAAAGAGAACGTACATGTGACGTCAGAAAAAGCACTGTATACACGAATCCGGACAGCAAGTGATGGTCTGATTTCAGTCGGCCATAACTGGGGTCCATCGCCTTTAAACTTTCGATTTCCTTGCTTACCTCTATCATGGATGGTTGTACACTAATTTGTATCTTAAATTCTCCAAGTTCACTAAATATGAGGGTTTGAAATTCATTTAAACAATAAATAAAGATGGTTTTAAGCTAATGGACCCCACTAATTTCGGCCTATAGTCACTACAAACAAGCGCTAATCGGATTTGTCTATATGTTCTTACCTTTTCTGCTAGTTTCCCAGGTGTCCTCTGGGAATCTTGAATCAAGGAGCTACTAGCTCCATCCATGCTTGAAACTAGACAAGTGGGAACTTCCTCGCGTGTCACAAACTCATCTTCGTGGTTGTCATATGCTACTTCGTGAAAGTAGTTTGATTTTACTTGTAAACTATGTGAATGGTGTCACTTTAACATGAATATTCATTTCACCAAATCAGGGCTAAATGTTTGATAGGTGTATGATATATATCCAGCTTTAGGGAGCACACCACCATTAATTCCTCCGTTGACCTACACACTATTTTGCCTTCGTTAAATGCCCCCTCAACACACACACACACAGACTTGCCAAAATTCACACCCCACTTAAGCCATTCCTCACATGAAAGCCAAGGAGTTGGCCAATCATGACATCACAAATTCATCATAGCATGACTTTTAGATTTTGACCTACCTTTTATGGGCTGTGCACCCACCCCTATATTAATCTGCAAAGTGACGGAAATTACCTCCTTTTCACACCCAGTACTGAAATGGTCTAAATGGTCTTCAATCCATCCCAATTTTGCATCACTTACACATTAACATCTCCTCTTTCATATACCTGAAAAATAAGCAGCAACTGATTTTTCTAATGTGAGCAGTTTACACTCAAACAGGACCTAAAATTGGCGGTATACTTTGGAGATGTATACTTTTCCCTGGAAGACCGTTCTGTTAATGGTGGTGTTCTCCCTTTATTTCTCAGAGCTTGGTTACTGTTACCCCGCGGAGCGGACTCGGTTTGTTTGATGGTGATATGTCTGAACAAGGAATATGCCCCACAGTCTGCCACGCAGGCAAGATTACTGTTTGAAGAGATTTTCTGGGGACAAAATTCTTTGGCTTCATGACATGCAGAAAATTTTTCTCTTGCAGGAGGTGAAAACTGCACCTCAAAACTCAATAATAAATGGTGTTCGGAAGATACTTTTTTTAAAGGTCCAGCTCTCTCACACCAAACAGTGCCAATTTTCCTAACCTTCTTACTTAAGCCCCTCCCACAACTGTATGAAATTCATCCTAATCCAGATACAATCTCAGTTTATTGCTCAAGGTGAGTGTAGAAAAACTCAATTTATATAATCAAAACACTCTCAGTACCATTCATGCTGTGTAATATAAGCTTTGGCACTCTGCATTGTTTGAATTAGTTGTCAGTCAAAAAGCTACGCCAATTGATAATTTCGGTACCCCAGTATATACCAAAACTGAAGTTTGGGGTGAGAGGTTTAGCCCTTTAAGTAATGAAATTTTTTCCTTGAAATTTTTTTTTTTCATCATAAGAATTTTTTTATGTCATCGAGGTACATTTATTAGATATTGCATTCAAGTATTTTAATGCCGGTGCGAGGAGTATTAGGCAACATCGTTTGCCATACCCTACGTATGGTGTAGGGTAACGCTCGATATAAAAGGTATTCAAGGATAGTCAAACATTCCATCGGCATCAAATTTCATGGACAAAAGGGCGTTCATTTTTATGAAAAAAACAGATATGAATCTAATGCAATGTGCCCACATTACGTAACAGTCTGTGACTTTGGGGAGAAATAGATGTATTTCTTAACAAGAAGAACGAATCTTTAAAGTGAGATATCTTGATTAAGGGTAAAGGATATAACTGCAGGGTGTGGATGCATTGTCTGGAATATTGTTGTCTCTCTTACGAGATAAAGTGAAAAGCCAACAGATTACGCTTTGCTTCGATGACAAGCAAGCACACGTTTTTAATACTTTTAACAAAGAATCACAGCCAAGTCATTTCTCATGGCATATTGCTGTTCGTTACTGTAACCATGTGATTTTAAGTCTGTGGTTTCTCTTTTCTCAAACCGACTTGAACCAATAGGTTGGAAACTGGGCCGTAAAACTCCATCTAACTAACTTTTCTCAAATCAACCATCGAAACTAGTATATATACATGTCCTGAACCAGTTACAAATCACTTTTTTGTGTTAATGTGAAACGAGTTTAATCCCATCGCCCATTCAAGTAACATGCTTAAGGTGTTTTTAAAATCAAGCCAAATACTTGCCATACGTTACATATAGCCACAATACATAATATGATCTTAGGGTAACGTATACTGCACATCTTCTTGAATAACGACATGTAGTGTCAGAAATTCCTCATCATCTTAAATAAAAACCTTTTGAATATATTGTACATAAAACACACATTTTAACTGAAACTAGGTCGTTTCTTTCAGCCCTGCATTTTTGCCTAGGCCTGCTCATCAGAACATTGTGACTGAGTATAAGTACACCCAAAATGGAGACTGAGAAAAAGAGTACGACATTGTCCATGCTACAATATTATTAAAAAATAATACACCAATGGGTGAGAAAGGGCTCTCTTCTCCCTCAGATAAGACTCCTCTCTGTAGAACCAAAGTTATCGAAAACGATTCCCTTGTATTTGTTGTGGGGATATTTTCGTTTCTCACTGTTAACTACTCTGCAACTAAAATATATCTGCTAGTATGTCACACGATTATTCATTGCATTTGAGTTTGCTTTTGTCGAACCACGGGTTTTTTTTTTTTTTTTTTGCAAAAATTTAGAATATAGCTTGATCCTGCTTCCAAGAGGCACAAAGTGCGTGACGTTGCCAGTAAAGAACTGGTATTTTGCTGTTAAAGTAATCTTTCGGGACGATTGGAATAGCCATCACCTGTTTAGCATGATTACATCAGTGGCGTAGTCATGGGGGGGGGGGGCTAGGCTGGGGGCCTTGGCCTAGCCGACAACAAAAATCAAGGTTGTGTGTTACTGTCTAAATATTACCGACGGACCTTGTGTTTGGCCCCCTAAAAATGCACTGTACCCCCAGTTATGGATTTCTAGCTGAACCACTGAATTATACAGAAAACTAGTCTGGATGTTACATTTTATTTGTGCAGATCAACTTAGCTTGTACTTGTAGAATATAAAAACAACAGTGAGAAATTCTGTAGCAAATAAACGTAAAGAAAGATCAGCTCATAGGATATAACTGTCAAAATGAAGCGTAATCCTTTGAGAAAAAGATAATAACAATCATTGAGTTAACACCTAGAGCATTTCGAGTGTTTGTCTTTTTACAAACTAAGACACAGTCATGAGTCAGTTGACCTGTGCCCAATTTAATACTAAATTTATAAACAAGATGGAACAAATTATTCGTCATGAACTTTAGACTGAAAACAGGTAGGCTTAAAAATCAGATATAAAATCTCCCGGACCATCTGATAAGTGGTAATATCACATTCAATGATAAAATTATCTATCATACGAAGCTTAAAATCGGGTCAGTGTCGGAGGAGTTTTCCTGACTATAAAACTGATGGTGTGCCGTGACTTACATAGCGTTAATAATTCACCTGGATGCCGTGTTAGTGCCTACCGCAATGATCACTGAATGAGTTCATGTTTGAGCTGCCTGCAGCATTATTTTCAGTGACTTCAGTTTGGAAACAGTGCAAAAATGAGCCGTGGATGACTGTCAATAGCTATTGTCAAGGGAGCACCGTACTAAAAGAAATCCCCTCTGACGTGAGATGTTGCTAAGACATCCTCGTATGCAGAATGAAGCAAGCGGCATCGTTCATATACAACTACCATTAGAAAAGTCAAACTGAGACCGATAAAAAATGAAAGTAATTTTAGAACTTCAAAGGATTTAGCGCAGCCTATACAAAAATAAATGAATGAAAACCAAATATTACAAAATAATCCACACGATGCAACTTGACTCGGCAAACAATTGATACATTCACAGAGCATCTCGAGAAGCGCACTTCTCGTAAAATATACATTAAGAAGAACACTGATGTTTTCATTCTGTAATTTTCCCTCAGATCTCAAAAAGTTTTTAAGTTCATCTGTAAGAATAAATTTTGAACTAAAACATGTCACTGACGACAATTTTAGGTGTAACAAGGGGGGGGGGCACTACTATATAACACATTTGTGTTGGGTGTGGTTAAATTCAATCTAACCAACAAGGTGGGAACAAATTATTAAAAGTCATTATAAATATACGTCACTCTGGCGTATGCGTTAAGTGAATTGCCAGCAAATTATACTAAAGGTTAAGCAGTGGCGCAGCCTCGGGTGGGGCTGGGGGGTCAGAACCCCCACCTCCCACATAACTCAACCTTGCAATGCAGAAAACACCTAAAATGGCGGTTTTTCTTTCTATCCTTAGACTTTTCCCTCATTTCGTGCCTCAATCCCCCCCCCCCCATGAAACCACCACCCCCCTCCCCCATGACGGTTTAGTAATAGGCTATATAAATTATACTGCGCATTTAGAGCATCTCACTTTAGATACACAAAATTTGGAAATTTTTACTTGTTAAGAACGTTTGCTATACCTCTCTAGATCCTCAGATTTGTACCAAAAGTTCCTTGGCTTCTTATCTGAGCTCCTATACTGGTTGCAATATGTAAATCTCCACAAATGGTTGAACCTGGAAAGCATTTTATATACTTAAAGTGTACCTAAAGTCAAAAAATTTCAAAAATGTATATTAAAGACCATGAAAAATACATTTTAACAGTCCAACTCCCATCTCCGTAGGACATTCCTGAGCTGAGATATGAAATGTTGAGGTTTTTTCACTCAAATTAAAATGGTACATTGCGCAATAATTTGTGATGTCATTCTTGTACTACTTAAATTACAATCTTTGTATTTCTTTGTTTTTTCCGATCGTTACTGCACCTTGTACCGAGGTGTGATAGCACTCTTACACTTATGAGGTGATGTAATTAATTAAGGCCTCTCTGTGCAACATGCTATGCAAGCAAACAGGAAGTGTTCAAGGTCATAAAAACATTTTAAATTTTAAAGGAAGACAAAGCATGTTATGTGAGTTGTACAACAAGAAAGTCACAAACTATTGCGCAATAGACCAATTTGTTTTAAGTGAATAAACTTCAACATTTTATATCTCAGCACAGGAATGTCATATGAAGATGGGAGTTGGACTGTTATTATTCATTTTTCATTCTCTTAAATATATATTTTTGAATTTTTTGACTTGAGGTACACTTTAAGAAAAAAAATCCAAGCGATTCAAGCGAGTCAAGAGTGTATTGATCCTAGTTGTCATTATCTACGTACTATGACCGTCCGTAGTTTCACTTTGCGAAATTAGTTCATTTAAAGAAATGAAGTCTCTTGCTCTATGGAAATGTGTGTATGGAAGAACAGTGTATCCACCATGAAGGAGGTAAGTTTTGCGAAATGATTTCATTAAATTCGCTTGGTGTTTGAGAAGGTCCAGCCCTCAGACCAATATGTATTGTAGGCCTAATGGTAAGTTACAAACATTGTTCAGAACGTAGGCCTATATTACACCCCTATGGTAATATTAAGATATAAATATTGTTCGTTGAAAAAATAGGATGATCAAGAAAATGAGTACTCCTACTCGATATAAGTATGTCAACTCGATTTGTGAAAAATATTGTACCAATTCAGTTTAAGTACTCACTTATTTCGGGTAGGAATACTCATTTTCGTGATTATCCTACTTTTTAACAACAATTTGTTTTAAGTATTTTTTTTCAGTGTAAACCCTGTAATTTAGTGGAACGCTTGGTATCGTATGACACCTCTTAGCACTTTAATTAGAGTGGTACGTTGTTGAAGCATAAGTTTTAATTAGCTGACTCACTAAATTATACCTGAGATTTGAAGTGATCTTTCTCGAAATCGTCAAATGTTAATTCCCTCTTCAAATATGGTTCAAACTTTTGTGAACAGCTTGTAGATCTATTGGAAGTTTTTAACAGTGAATACCAGTCTGAACGTATGAATTAAGTTATTATCACAACAAAGGGGACGATGTCCGCTCTTGAACAAGAAATCCCCTAACTGACTTACGGTAACCCTAACCCCTTACAACAACAAAGAATACAATCGATACAATACAATGGCAACAGCCAATCAAGAAACACCTTGTTAAACAGTACATATCTACCCGGGAGGGGCTGGGGACGGGCAACAAAGCAGTGAGACTGAAAAAATATCTTATTCTTACCTGCAAAATGACTTTTTGTTAAAATGCTATGAACAGTTGAAAATTGTTTCACGCTGTTCGACTAGTTGAAGCCAAATTCTTAACTAGTTTCATATCTGCTGTAGCATTACCGACCTTTAAGTACATCCTAATATTACCAAGCTGTGTAACTAAGGCATCATTTCGGTACCGGAGGTTACAAGAAAAAATATTTATAAAAATAAATGTGAATGAAACAATGTGCCAAAGGGATGTTACTTTTAAAACAATAATGTTATTTGATAGCTTCTGATGACTCGAATCTTCACCTCGTTATTTGTTTCTTTAAATAATGGATAAAGTCAAACAAACCTTTTCTTCATTCTAACAAGATAACACACATACTGAAGAATCCCCATATCACCTTACAAGCCCAATGGCACATTACACCTTAACGTAGCATCTGATATATCAACTATAGTTTTCAGATTATCCTGGTATTTTGAATAATGGACAAATTACATGTAGACACGGAATATAAACAACTCGAGTATTCTATGGGATTAAAATATAACATGCCTACAAAACAAATGAGTGGACGAAAACGCATAAATCCTGAATGAATGGATAGACTGATAAAGAAGGGTTACATGTTCAGTGTGGCAGTCAAGAAGCACAGCTTTTATGCCAAGTGTTGGGAAGTAACATCAGCTGAATTGCATAAACGGCAAGGGGTTTCCTTTGTGTCACACTTTATTTACATACAGTATAATGTTACGATGGAGCCTTGCTAGAGCCTTTACAAAGAAATGATAAATCACTCAACAATCATAAAAACAAAAGTTCCACAACAATTTTGTGAATTTCATTGCTGACGGACCTTTTTGACCTATTCATCAACATGATACATAAGAGGTATATATAAAAATAACAACACTGTCATTTTACCTCAGTTATATTTTAAAAGTAATTAGTTCCAGTTGGTAGAAAAGTGACCATAACTAGTTACATTTGCAAGTTTATAAATTACAATTGTAACAAGTTACATTTTCTTTGAATTATTTGTACCTGCAACTAGTTCTTGTTATACTGTAAGTGCATGGAACCTCCCTCTGTATACGTAACTTCTCCCTCACACGTATCGTTACATCAAGTTAATCAGGCTATAATAGCCTCAACTTGAAGCATGATTTGAATGCTACACGTTTTATGTAAAGGAAGGTGAACAAGAAATGAGTAAGACCACCATCCACACAAATATACCTAAGGAAATGTAAAATTTACTTGTAATTCTTTTTACGCATTTTTTATGTATATTATTTTTAATTCTCTTATGTCTGAAGCAAAACTGCTGCACCATATTGCATCTATAGACCCAGAGAATCATTTTACCGTTACACTCCACCCTTTGTCACAATTTAAAAACTACTTTCATGGTACAATCCTCACCTGTGATGATTCTTTAATAGTATGCCTAATAAAAGAGGAGAAGTCCCCAGGCGTTATGTATGATATTTGTAACTCCATCTAGCATTTAGTTCATAGCAATTGTCAGATTTTAATATATATATTTTTTTTCATTTTCTTACTCGTGTGGTAAATTTGTACATTGTTGATATAGATCTACTGTGCATATACAATTGCCTGAAAAGCAATGTCTTTATTTTATAACCAAAAAAGATCCATTCTCCTATTGGTCTACGTAGGTCACGCGACACAAGTCAACACATGAGGTAAATGGATGTACCTACGACTCAGTAAAGAAAGGAAACCCGAAAGTAATTCTTTCTTTTGACATCTCTCGTCACTGAATAATTTAACGTTGTAGTTTTGTTGTCGCCGAAAAGCTTTTGTAAGTATAATAATTGTGACGTTTTTATTGAAGCTGATCAAAGGTTTATGCGTAGCATTTTTGAATTATTTGGCTCACCCTGCAGAAGTACTGAGATCGTATACACACCTTTGACAGAATATGATGATATTCCATTTCACTATCGCTAAGTTAATACATGAAGATGCAAGTTCCACATGTCCTATAATGTACTGTATAATTGTTGCACTTTAAACGCAACATAAAACCATCGGTACAAATTTAAAATGGAACAGCCGTCGTGTTGTAGTTTCGACTTTATTTTCACACAGTACCTCCCATTGAGTAAATATCAGTCCATAAGAGGCTATTGCATGAGAGAGTTACCCAGAAAAGGCTCATGCAGGACCGGAAGGTTAGAAAATACTAGCACAGTCAGCTGGGAATATCCCTGAAATACGTTACGAAGGAGCTTTAAACACTTTTCAGAGAGGCTACCAGCCGTCTGAAAGTAAAAATGAAAAGATTCAAACAAAAGAGAAATTTGAAACCTCTTTTGGTAGTTTGCTAAATATCGACTGTTACAATTTTTTGCTTCCACTGCAGTTGATCACATTAAATTTTGAGCCCCGTATCAACAATCCCACCTTATCCCCTACCGTAACTTGTAACAGGGATTATCAGTAACTAATCACTGCTCGTATAAGAGAGTAAGGTATAATGTATTTTATTGATCAGTTGATAATTAGTAATGACGAATGCTAGGGGGTTGGTAGGTCTGTGGGGTAGGGCGGAACGAAAGAAACATTCTTGTTTGCTTTTCTTTGTTTATTTAAACTTTGTTTACTCTCTTCTAAAAACACCGGGGTTAAATTTAACCATATATGTGTTCTGTTTACTCCAACTCAGTCCTAGTTAAACTTACTCATATCCTAGTTGTTTTGACCAAAGTTCGTGTAGCTTTAACCAGGATTTGTGTTAAAATGTAACCAAGATTGTTGATTTTAACAGAATTGTGTTAGAGTAAATAAAATACCGATCCTGGTTAAATTTAAACACGCTGCTTTAAGAGTACAAGTTGGGTTTGTTCTTATGTGAGGCCGGATGGATTTTTTAACAGCACTCCCATTTACAACTCCTTAAGAACTTTTTAATTGCATAATTTGTTCTCATTGTTTTTATTATTCTTGTGATCATTTCAAATGAATGAAATAAACTGAAACATACCTCGTTCAAAACAAAGGAAAATGGTTTAAATCTTAGATTTTTTCGTAAGATAACTCCATTTTTTGTTTCAATAGTTTATGGAATTACCTTCGTCCGTTCATGGCATCTCCGTCTTTCTCTTACCATCTACTTTTTCATCATTAACGAAAGGTTAAGAACAAGCATTTCGCTTTGATTTCAAATTTGATGGAAGTCTGGGCTGCAAGTTGCTCTTTAAGAGCTATAGTTTGGTCAAACACTGTTGGAACAGTTCAACGACTGCTGAGGCTATAAAGAGCACCAGCATTACTTATTACGTGATGTTGGTACGATTTGGAAATCACAACGCGCTCGCCTCTCCCCTTTCCCCGAGAGAAGGCCAAGACACTGTCCATGGACGCATCAGGGACTGGATTTTTTTATACGAGGACTCAGTAACTATGCGGTTTGATAGTAGTAGAACGAGATATTGCGCAAAACAAAAGCAAAACGTCTGAAAACCTTCACTTTCATGTAATGAATAAATTTGAGTTTATTTGCTAAATGTAAGTCACACATAGAGCAATTCCGCTTCACATGTACACGGCACATTCCCTTTTGTTTGGGGGGGGGGGGGAGGTGTTAGGTTGGCCCATGCAGGTAACGTTTCCTTTTTCATCCACGTGCAGGCGTAAGACATTTACAACTAGGTAGTTTGTACTCTTACTCGATCTTACTCGAAGACGATTATATTGCTTAAAGGTCAAGAGCAGGCCCCCCCAAACTCATTTGAAGCAACACCTAAATCCAACAATTTCCTCTTATTTCCCTTCAAAGTATCCTTTATCATATTTTATAACTGCAATTTTGCATATTCACTGTAAAACAAGCAATCAATTCCAGTATTTTTCAAATTTGAAGAGAAATTTTTTGTCACATGACCCTACCAATCATGAAACAGGACAGTCTACTACACTACTTCAAGTTAGGATGACTGTTCTTGCCCTTTAAGTATGTTGAGTAACTGTCAGGTTACTGTCAGGTTACTTCAGTTTGCGTGGTGTTACTCCAAGTACCCTACCAAGCCTATACCTGTACTGTTAAGCAGTATTGAAGAAGCCTACGTCAAGGTACTAACTACGTTGCCTATCTGCCTATGTGATTTGACTAGGCTACGCCTAGTCCAAAGAAGTAACCTTACTGTTTGTCGAAGTTTAAATCTGATATTTTCAAGTTTTCTATTATTTTGGAAGCTTGTACTTTTGGACAAAAGGGTATTCTGTGTATGGAAAGTCGCTACAGCTTGAGGAAACTACCTTCAAGGTGTAACTCTGACTATCCGGAAAAGCCAACACCCGAAATGTCTAGCGGTAGAGATGCTAGTACAGTAGGCAGTAAACTCGACTTAATAATAGAGCAGCTTGGGCAACTGCAAGGTCTACCATTGCAATTGAAAGCAATAGAGACAGAAATAAAGTCTGTAAGAACTGCTATTGTAGAAATGTCCAATTCTGTCGAATTTATGGAGAAAGAAGTGGAGGATGTGAAGGAAAAGTTAAAGACTAAAGTGGAAAAGGTAGAACTGGAGAATTTGACAAAAACTGTGTCGGAGAATGAGAAAACAATACAAAGTAAATTGGATGATCTGGAGAATCGAACAAGGAGACAAAACCTAATTTTCCATGGAATTCCAGAAAGCTTAAACGAATCTTGCGAACAGATCATTAAACAGGACATTCTTGCTTCAATGATGACACTCGAAAACATAGAGTTGGAACGCGTTCATCGATCTCCGGGTAGAGGAGAAGCTTCTAAACCCAGGCCAATTTATGTCCGTTTTTTGAGATACCATGATCGAGACAACGTTTTGAAAGCGGCTCCTTCGAAACTTAAAGGTAAAAAATATAAAGGTTCGCAAGTTTTTGTCAGTGATGATGTTTCTCTTTCCGTACGTAAAGCTCGAAAGATACTCCGTGAAAAGTTGCCTCAGATACGTCAACAGCCTAATGTTAAGTATGCCTATGTTTCCTGGTCGGTCCCGGCATCGATGGTTATTGTAAAACAAGATGGTGGACGTGAAAAGCTCACAAGCTGAACAAGTGCCTTTGGAGAAAATTAATCCTTAAGCGGTTAAAAGTGGTCATGTGACAGTAAGGTCCTTTTGTTTGATGATGGTTTGTTTTTGTTGTGTGTTACTGTTAGTGTGTTCGTTCTGTTTGTTTTATGCGTTTGTTGTGTTATTTCATATAAATATGCTCTTGACATTATCTCTTGTATTAAGAACAAAATTGCCAACGTCACTTTTTACTATACCGATCATTAAGAATGTATTCAAATGAATGAGTTAAAAATATCATCCCTGAATTGTGGAGGATTACATGATGCAAGGAAAAGAAGGGACGTTTTTGATTATTTAAAGAATAGAGGTAGAGATATTTACTGCCTACAAGACGTCCATTGGGATTCTAACATGGTAAATACCATTTCTGAAGAGTGGGGATATACGTGTTTTATTGCCCCCTGTACTACTAACTCCAGAGGAGTTGCTGTGCTTTTAAATGAAAAATCAAATATTTCTATTGGGAGAGTACTCAGAAACTCTGATGGTAACTTAGTAGCAATCATTATTGAGACAGGTCAGTACTTCATTACACTTGTTGTTATCTACGGGCCTAACACGGATACTCCGGCATTTTTTAAAGAAGTGCAAGGTGTGATAGAGGATTTTAATACTCCACATTGTATTGTTGTTGGAGATTGGAATGTGGTGCTTGACCCTGGTCAGGACACTTACAATTATTTACATACCAACAATCCAAAGGCTCGTCAGGCTGTTCTGACACTTATGAGTGACTTAAACTTTTTCGATGCTTGGCGTGTATCCAATCCCAACGAGAAAAGATATACTTGGAGACAAAAAAATCCTTTAAAGCAAAGTAGATTGGATTATTTTCTGGTATCTTCTGGGATCTTAAATATAATCACAAGTGTTTCTATTTCACATGGTTACCGTACTGACCATTCAATGATTAATGCTTGTTTCAGGGTGAGTCCAATTGTAACGGGCAAAGGATATTGGAAATTTAATAATTCACTTCTAAGAAATGATGGTTATCAAGAACTGGTTAAAAATGTTATTGCTGAGACTATTATAGAGTATGCGTGTCCCCTCTACAATAGAAATATTTTATTAAAGTTACCTAGAGATGAAATTCAATTCATTATATCAGATCAACTTTTTTTAAAACTTTGTTGATGAAGGTAAGAGGTAAAACTATTTCGTATTCCTCATACATGAAAAGATTAGAGAACGAAAGGGAAATTTTTCTTGTTAATGAAATTCAGCGGATCGAAAATTATCATTCCCATGAAAATGCTGCAAATATGTGCTTGGAAAAACTTGAAAAAGAATTACAAGATTTGACGGGAGAAAAAGCTTATGGGAAGTTTTATCAGGTCCCGTGTGGAATGGATGGAAGAGGGGGAAAAGCCATCTAAATTTTTCCTTAATTTGGAAAAAAGAAACTTTGTTCAAAAGTTATTAAGTCAGCTTACTAATGAGAACGGAGCTCAAATTTATGATAACGAGGGGATTCAAAAAGAAGTTTACGACTATTATAGAAAACTTTATACATCCAAAGATCATTCCCTGATAGATATAAATTTAAAGCAAGTTTTACCCAATTATAACATTCAAAAACTATCCAAAATCGAATCGGATGCATTGGGGGGACCACTAAATTATATTGAGGTATACAATGTTTTGAAAAGTATGAAAAATAACAAATCCCCAGGTACGGACGGTTTTACCGTTGAATTCTTTAAATTTTTTTGGAAGGATATTGGACATTTTCTAGTAAGATCATTAAACTATGGTTATGAACATTCTATGTAGTCTGTAACCCAAAATCATGGGGTAATAACTTTAATACCGAAGGGGGATAAACCAAGGCAGTTTTTAAAAAATTGGAGGCCTATTACCCTTTTAAATGTTTCGTATAAGATTGCGTCGGGTTGCATTGCAAATCGTTTTAGAAATGTGATGAATGAGCTAATTTCTATGGATCAAAGTGGTTTTATTAAAGGAAGATATATAGGTGACAGCATACGTACAATTTATGATATAATGTTTAATTTGCGAAAGGAAGAAAAGCCTGGAATTCTTTTTGCCATCGATTTTGAGAAAGCGTTTGACAGTATTTCTTTAAGTTTTGTCCGAAAAGTTCTTGATTTTTTTAACTTTGGTCCCTCGATTTTGAAATGGTTTGATACATTTTACTACAAAGTAACCTCATCTGTTCTTTCAAATGGTTTTGTTTCTCAGACTTTCCCTTTCGAAAGAGGATGTAGGCAAGGGGACCCTTTGTCCACTTATTTATTTATTCTTTGGGCGGAGGTACTGAATATTTTGGTCCGCACAGATAACAATATCCATGGCGTCAAGATTGGTGACAATGAGTGTAAACTTGTTCGATATGCAGATGACACCACTTTCTTTATTCAACCTAGTGAAAGGTCACTTTGTAAACTTCTTCACCAATTGGATTATTTTGGATCTTTTTCAGGTCTGAAGTTGAATATGAGTAAATCCTTTTATGTTGGGTTGGGGGCTTTGACAGGGTCACATTTACATTTTAATTGTTTACGCAACGCTTCTTGTTGCAATGCTGGAGACGACTTTACTTTGCTTGGGATTAAGTTTAATACAGATCTTGACGCCATGGTTTCAAAAAATTGTGACAAAGCCTTTTCTAAAATGAACATTATTATTAATTTATGGAGTAAGCGGAACATTTCCAGCTTGGGTCGAATCACCGTCGTAAAATCATTAATTTTGCCAAATTTTACATATCATCTAACAGCGCTTCCTTCCCCTGATAAGAACTATATTTCTAAGATTTCCTCGTCTTTATTTAAATTTGTGTGGAAAAATAAGCCGGAACGAATAAGTCGTACTCAGATTACTCAAAATTATTCCAAAGGGGGTCTTAAAATGGTGGACTTTGCTAATTATTGCATAGCTATTAAGGTAACCACTTTCAAAGGATTATTGAAAATTACTAATGAAAGTATTTTAGGTGCTCTTCTGGAAAGAGAGAACATATATGTTGGTGAATTCTGTAAGAATGGTGACTTTTACATTAATTTTGCTAGTTCTAAAGTTAAAAATCCATTCTGGGTAGATGTTTTTAATTGCACTTACCAGTACATGCAAACTTTACTATTCTCACCAGTTTCCAGTAACTGTTCAGATTTGTTCCTTGCTCAGCCCTTATGGAATAATAGTAGTATAAAAGTAGGGCATAAAGTAATAGATTCTTCACATTGGAAGAGGCAATGGATTTTCTTTTTAAATGATTTACTTTCACCAAATGGAGGCTTCCTAACCTTTGATGCTTTTTCAAAGAAATTTTGTATTCAGACTCATCATTTAGAGTACTGTGACGTTATACACACCATTAAGGCTTCATGGAACCATATTCTCGAAGATAATAATTATGTCTTAAGTAACCCTGTTAATAACTATTATAATTTATTGTTGAATGAGGGGTACTTTGAATGCAAGGGTATTTACAATGAGATGCTTAATTCATCAACTTGTATTTGTAAATCGTATTTGAAATGGTCTGAGACTATTCCCATTTCAAAGGAGTCGTGGAATTCCTATTGTGTAGTGCCTTTTAATTGTTCCAATGATGTATCGGTTCAATGGTTTCAGTATCGCTTACTGCACAGAATAATCCCTACGAATAAGTATTTATACATAATAAAGGTTGCCCCCTCAAATATGTGCACATTCTGCTCAGTCTTTGTTGAAACTATTCCACACTTGTTTTTTCAATGTTTTTATTCTCGAAGAATCTGGGTTTATTTGCAGAATGTTTTTTCTAAAATTGATATTCAAGTTAATTTTAATGACGAACTTACGGTTTTGTTTGGTTGTAATTCGGATCGAATATCTAAGTTAGTTATTATTTTGGTTAAAATGTATATATTTAATTGTAAAAAACAAAAAGGACACCCGAGTGTTCATGGAGCCACTGTTTATTTAAAAAATTATTTTGCCCTGCAAAAGTGTATTTTCCAAAAGAACATGTTGATAAATATTTGGGAGAAATATTGGTTACCTTGGATGGAATTGTTTTGAGTTTAATTTAGACTTAAGAAAATGGTGCAAACTTTTTTTTACGTTAGGTCTGTTTTGTTATGTATTTTCATTTATTACTCATTTCAATTTTATTGTATTATTGTGATGTATATTTTTGTTGTGATTTAAAGACAAGAAAATGTCAAGATCAATAAAGAGAGAAAAAAAAACTGTCAGGTTACGTAATATATCAGTGTACAAATTAAAATCGACCATGAACAGCTGCAAAAATGGTAAGTAATTTCATCAATGGGAAAATTCAAAGCAAACTGTTGCGAGGGTTTCCATTTCTTCCATTTTTTATTTTACCAGAAAGAATTGAAAATGCTGAATAGTATATACCATCCATAAATTCCCAAATTCGTACACACAACTCCATTCATAAATGCGCTTGACGTATATCTTTTCTCCCATACTCTTCCGATGATACTTTTTTGAAAAAATCATTTTTTACACAAAACGGCTGATCCGGTCGTAAATGTGAAGACCAATGCTACTAAATGTATATTCTGCCTCTTCATTTGGAAGTCCTATAGATTACTGGAGAGAAGCCTTTGTTTGCTATTAAAGGTTGTAAGAATACCAGTAAATACATAGACCCTCCAAGATGAGTGACACTTCATTGTCAGTTTTTGCCTTCTAGTCGAAATATATGAAGATACTTTCTTGCTTCTTCACTCTTCGTTATGCTCCAAGAATAATCACGTCTTCTATCACGTGCATGGCATTTCACTAACTTTCATGTAGAAATTATTTGAGAACCCCGGATTTTTAGCACGTATGCCCGACATTTACACACTCTCTCGTACAATTTAATGATTGAAAAATTAAACCAGAGAAACCATGCTCTTTGTCATTGGATCAGCCAACCACAGTCAGAGTTACTGAGGCAACGAAAATCAAACATGGACCAAGTCACTTTATATCTGTTCGATTGGATTAAAAATATATGTTTACTCTCTAAAATCTTAAAAAGAAGGGTTTAAGGCCCAATCAAGTTTTGATATCTTAAAGCGATACTTATTCTAAGCATTGTGGTGAAATTTGCAGGGAAACCCAATGTTTGGTTCTCAAGGTATAAACAGGTAAAATTGTCACGTTTTCAACAAAAAGTGAAATTGTTGCAGACACATATGACATCATTTCCTCATTAATGGACATTCTTCTTTTCTTCAAACTTTACAACCAGTTTTCTCCTCAACAACCCATTTCATCTGAATGTGATTGCATAAATATAATTTCTAAATTAGTTTTATTTCTTTCTTCCTAAAATATCGAAATTTAGAGTGAACAATTACAACCGAAAAGGAACCATTCTCTAATGAATATTCAGTTTTAATTTTTACATCGTCCTTCCTTCGACTCTTTTCAATAAATAGGGCTTAGAGACTTACACAACATCTGATCTGTTTCATCTAACATGGCAGCCTGGGTCAGTCAGGTATTCCTTCTGATGAGGAATTGGTACATTAAATGCCTAAGGCGGGCAAACACTAAACTAGGGTTTTGAGGGGGGCTCCCGCTTCTATTTGTCTGTAAGTTAGAATTCTTGGTTTATTCTCTATAATTCAAAAGCTGATGAAGACACTAAAGCAAAATTAATCTAAGAAAATGACTTGTTCACAATACGCATGTCAATAATTGATTTAATTGGTGGAAAGGACATGAAGGCCAATATGAGATAGTTATAAAACGTAGGCCAAATCATTTGAAATTAGCCTACACTATTAAAAGATGTGAAGGAATTAACGGTGTTTCTAAACACTTTTTGCCCACACCTTGTAAACACGTTTAGATGCTAAACACACTTGTCCAATTCCTAAACATTTCGCTTCAAAACATATTTAATTGCAATACATTCAGTGTTTAATCGCTAAAAATGTTAAGAATTTAGACGTGTTTACAGAACGAGGGCAAAATAAGTGTTTAATTGCTAAACATGTTTTTTAGAGTGGTTTTGCTACAGAGCATCTTTAAAATTTTCTGAAAAAGAGCCCTAATTCAGACTTCAAGGAAATTAGTTTTCGGAAAAAACTTATCTTTATGGAGCTTGCCAATAGGCTTGCATGTTCATTTAAGTAAGATACATTTCTAATTGTAACCTGTGTAGGGAATTTGAAATATCTACTATGTCTCACTTTGAAGACTCATTTCATAATTTCGTATTGTTTGTCATGTTTCGTTACAATTTTAAATTCGAGTAAAAAACTACTGAAGAAAAGTGTTAGTTTGTATAGTAATGTGATACCATGATGCAAATGTACGTTAAAAATATCAGCACAAACAAGCTTATACAGTGCTATATTAGAGAGTGTATTGGTGTGTTAAAAATGTCACATGACATCATGCCTTAATGGGCCTCATTTCTGTGTACCTAATCAATAGCATGCTGAAGAAGTACGTTACCATATCAATCACCTTAAAAGGACAGCACTGCTGTAACGGTAATTTGCCATGGAAGTCTCTGCTGTACGGGCATATAACAGTATAACAGAGATTTCAAGATTTAGAGTTATAAAACAGTTTTGATTGAATAGGTTAGTGTAGAGGTTCAGATCTGACGCTTCAAGCATGCCAGGTATTACGACCCGTTAAATGCGTTACCGATAGATATCCCAATCAGCTTTTGAGATTTTACCTTTAATCAATGAGAACTAGATAAATCAACGCAAAGTTAATATCGTGTATAACAAACTATTTAAATCCGAATGGTATTTTTTCGTTATTATCATTTATTTACTAAAGTTAGAAATCCACAGGTATTCATCAACTCCGAAGTTCATATTTATTTCATTTGATTTGATCGAGGGAACCTTAGGCTTATCGCACAAGTCCACATCCGGACAAAGTGGGGAAGTATGCGACTAAATAACGCCTCCTAATACAAGATGGATACCTACCTACTTTTGAGTTACCTGAACGCCTATACGATAGAACGTCATTGGCTCTTGTATTACTGCCATAGTGTGGAGGAAGAGTTCGAATGAAAACGTATGTAGGACAAGGTAAGTTGTGTTCCATTTTTGTTGAATAACGCTGATAAAAAATCAACGTAATAACGCCTTTCGCGGGCTTTAACCAATGAAAATGCGATGTAGGACTGTGGGCAACCAAGATTAAATTGGAAAGTTCCAGAGAGAGCTGCAATGTACTTATTTCAAGTTCTCTTTAATGCCTGCATGGGCGACTCCGATCCGATAATTTTTGGACTCTAAAGCTAGTCGCGACCCCTAATTGGTATTGTTTTCAATGACTTCAAAACTACCACCCACACGTTTATAATATATTTTGAACAGGAATGATTCAAAAGACCATGTAAGGTCCAAACAGCGTTGATGAGTTAGAATATGCTTCTAGCTATTGACTAGCTCAGTTGTCAGGCATAGTTTGGGCTTAAATTGGAAAGCAAAAGATGTAATAAAACACTTACCAAATTAAAAAGGCACCTTAAAATTAAAAATGCTCTGTAATGTAGGCAAACAAAATCGATCTTCATGATTTTTTTGTTTGTTTGTTTTTTTTTCAAAACCTAACATAGATCGAAGCTCCAGAGAAAGTCGCGTCCATGTTGTGACTTTCGGCGAAGAATTGCACCTTCTGAACAGAGAACTGTAAGGAAGGATACACAACCTGTTTAGTCTCCTTGGACCATGATGCTTGTTACGAACGGTAGTGCTGCTCTTCTCACAATTCCTATATCATTGCCGAGATCAATTGGTATCAGTAGTACATTGTCAGAATGACAATGCGAAGACACACCCGTCAACTTTTTGTTGCCAGCCGTTATGGAAATGAATGAAGTTTCACACTTTGTTCGAATAACTGGTCACAGTTAATAATTCTTTTAATTTCTTTGGACAATTTTATCAAAAGGTAAAATTTTGATATGCTTAAAAGTTAGAGGAAAACGTACTAAGAGAGCTTTTAGAGGACAAACGTAGTATGATAAAAGCTGTATGTCGATTTGACGTCACGAAGTAATCGGTAAAACACCAATTTGGTAGTTATGAGATACAAAACATATAATTAACCAGGTTGACAAATTTGGGGTTCTTTCAAACCTGTGATGGGGAAGGTTTAATGAAAAGCCTACAAATCGGATAGGAACCCGATCCGAAATTGTTGTAGTGTGACTGCGGTTAACTCACCTGCAGCAGTGTCTGCAAGAAAAAACTTACGTAGCCCATATATGGCTACCTACCGAGGTTACGTGTTACTGGCGAACCTGGACATATCTGAATATGATCACACCTATCCTTGGTCACCACAGAGGCCCGATGTATATTCACGCCCAGGGTGATAGACAGTTATCCTTCATCATACAATTGCATGATGTCACAACCAAAGAACAAGACTTAAAGGACAAATTTACGCCCAAGACCTGGGACAACACACAGCCTTACAATTACGCTTTTTGCTCCTCCAAGTACATTTAATGGTATCTCAGATCTTAAATATTGAATAATCAAGGTGAACCGAGCAGATCCTCCTAGCAAATCCACAATTGTGGAGGAAGACTATATTTTCACATTTTGATCAAACGTCGCTCATGAAAGTATATAGTCTACTATACTTATTGAACTTGTGGGACTGCATGCTGGGAGGCAGAAAAGGGATGAGGGGGTACCTGGCCGAACATCAGATCAAACTTAGATCTTTTTCATGTTCTTATATGTATCTACACTCTATTTATTCTGAAATAAAGTCGTACTCGAGGGAAGTGGCTAAAATGAAAGCCCCAGTCGAATATTCCTAGTTGAGTCACGCCGAGTCGGACGTCAGAACCATATAATACGCAAAATAAGAATGATGAAAGCAGGTGAAAAAGGGGTTCAATAAAAGTGTGAAATTGTCCTGTTATGCACATAAAGGGTCAAGTAAAGTGAGTAAAGGTGTAACAAAGAGCTCACGCACGAAATTGGTTTCAAAATTACCATGTACTTTTGCAGAGGAAAACGCCCCCTCCCCCCCCCAAAAAAAAATCCCAACAAGAGCATCAGCGATACTATCTCTCACCTATGATTATTTTTTTTACAGGCAGTTACTGATCTGTAATGCTTTAAAGTTGAGTTGTGATAAAAACCAATGAGATTTGGAAATCCAGATCTACTGTGCTAAACAGTAGATGTCAGAGTTGTCAAGCTTGACCCTTTTTCATGACCGTGAACACAACACTGCCAGCAAATTTGTTGACCAACGGAAAGTTACAGATGTTGTGTATGCCATACGTTCGTGAAAAAAGACATACCGTTGCTCATTTCTGTAATATACTTAGGTCTTAGACACTCAGATTCAGAATCACCGTGTGCTGTTAAAGCAACCCGAAATAGCAAGTAACTTTAACGTGTCGAAATGTCAACATGTCATTTTTAAAACTAAGTGTAATAAAAGCTAAACTGAAAATCTTCTCTTTTCCTAACCTTAACATTCTTGCAAGTAATGGAATTATTGTGCAGGAGTATTTATCAAAGTAAGATAAATATCTAGTAACTAGCAGAGAAGCAACTGGCGACCCACGCGTGATTGCTGCACTAAAAAGTTTATTTTTGCCCGGCAGTGGGCGTGGCTTAATAATCAAAACGTAACGTGAAAGCACTGCATAACTACACTTTTTAAAGTATTCAGGGGCGGCGTCGGGGGGGGGGGGCAGGAGCGACTGCATCCTAAATTCACAGTAAATGTGAAACGAGGAGAAAGGGGGGGGGGGAGCAACACTTGACTCATGCTTGGTATAGTACGGTAGCTAGTGTAACTAGTTGAGGAACAGGTAACAACCCAAGTGTGACTGATTGCATAAAGCCCTGTTGATTTTTGTCCGGAAGTACAGTAGTCATGACTTGCCCAGTGAGCTATATAACTGGAGGAAGCACTTCAATGCGAAATACGCATTAAAATTGAAGCCGACATTGGGGTCACATGAAGTACGGTAAGTTAGTTTACTTCAAGTCGTTTGACGTCACGTATGTTATTAGGAAGATTTTTTTTACTTTGGTGAGTAAGGTCAAATCATGCTTTTCACGAATCAACTGCTTCGAAATTGGCCACAGTTCTTCTAAATTAAGGTTTTACTCTTCTTGAAATATTGAATGACAGCTTCATGTATCACATTGATATCGTATAGTAAAAGAACAAGTCAAGTAGGCTATATTCTCCCTACGTTGTCGTAACCCAACTCAGTAATATGAAACGTCGGCCCTGGCTGTGATTTTGAAAAATGATGTCCTAAAAGATCGATTTGGCCTTTCTCACCCTACGAAAAAACATAGGGACCAGTGTGCGAACGTTATCAGGCCGGTGCGCAATAGTATGGCGGACTGTGAACAACGATGCACACAGTTTGTACTACCATTACTTATACGTATGCCCAGTAAAGCGACATAGAAAGACCGTCAATGACGCTCCCACTTGTTTCTGAATGAAATAAATGGAACAAATTCAAACGCTCTACTGTTTGCCTTTTCCAAATTTGTAGTAACTTAAAAGTGTATATTTACCCACAACTCTCATATAAAAGTTCTCGTATATTGGAAAAACACTGATAAAAATCGCTGTAAATGTACTAAAAAAATAAAGAGCTACATAAAGATTACAAAAAAATTCTGGTAAACATTTGAGAGTATTTTTCTAGTAATCTTTATGTACCACTTTATTTTTTGTTCTGTAAATTTACAGAGATTTTTTACAGTGTAGTAACAGAAAAATGAATTTGATGTCTTCGAGGTCAGTCTTATCCAGCATGATTGTATGGTCATGAACCTCTTCTCTCAGTGCATGCAGGGCATGAAAGCTGTTTGCACCGTACGTAGTATATGTGATGCAGCAATTGCCATCATCGGTGCATCATAATATTAATCACATTATATACCCCATGCTTCTACCTTATTTTAGTACTGCTACGTACTGTTAAAATTTTTGGTCACACAATGGTCAAAATATCAGAAAAATAAGATAAAATCTGACTAGTTTTCTAGTTGCAGGCTTTTGTATAACTACACGGTTTGACCTGTTTTCAACACGTTAATGACCTTTGACCTCCTTCAGGAGTACAATTTCGGTGATTTTTTATATGTTCAGTATTACTATTACTGTCAAAAGAAAACGGATTCGGACATAACCGGCCATAATCACACGGAGTAGTGAAGGTTGTTTTCGTTATTTCACAATTTGACCTCTCACAACCGGATGTGACATTTGACCTATTTGCTGTTACCATTATTTTGAAGACATTGATGTGCGTACTTTCACCAACTTTGACAAGGATCGGCCAAAGAACCAGCGGACGGCAGCTACGTTGACAGACCGACTAACGGACGGACAGACAGACAGACAGAAGTATTGTCATAACAACTTCAGCTACTTGAGCTAATAAACAAATGTATTATTGGAGAACTGCGGTGACTCTAAACTTAACACAAAACGGAACCTACAAAGTTCTCGCTCTACCGTCCAACTGGTTTCTCCACATACTAAAGGACATTTTAATTTTTCCCCTTCTGCACTTAAATTTTGATTGAATTTTCCAAAATATCTGTAGGTTTCTCCCCACTAACGTTATCTTTTCCTATTACCGCGTTCAAATTTCTTTTGCTTATGAAGTCTCCTTGCAACTTACGCAAAATGAGCAGTTTAAAAATGCATATTTCGCAGACAAAATTCACTGACTTCAAAATGTGCAGAAAAATTTCTCTTTCAGGAAGTTAAAACTGCATTTTAATAACATGCAGCTTTCGAAATATACTAATTATCAAAGAACTGCAATTGTTTCGTTAGATAAAGTGCATTGTGGGAAATCTGCGATGTCATCGTGGCACTTTAAATGGATATTGCATTCAATTTCTATATGATGTCGGTGCTGCTAAGAATATTTAGCAACATACCGAGAAGTAGTGTTGTAGTTGGTAAGGGAGGTTATGGGATCATTGCGGAGAAGTCCATGCATTCCATTAATTTTGGACACAGATCCCAGAGAGGAGTTAATTTACTTGGTTTCTATGTTACCAACGATGTGTTTCAAATAAAAAGACAAAGGAAAAGAAAAACCAAACATTTACGACTAACCTTGTCAATTTGTGGGGAATCTCTAACCATTTTGCCTCTGGGCTACTTCAAAGGGGAAAAATTTCAAGGTAGGGGGCTCTCTGTAGACCCCTCGATCAGACCGACGAATCTCCTACAATTAGTTTAGTAAAATGTCTCAAAAACTGAGGCTTTCTTATGTTTGGAGAAACTAAGAAGGTTACTATTAGATACTATTCCAATCCGTTAGACAGCTTGGTCATGAGATAAAACAACACACCAACACAAATATGTTATATAGTTTCAACTAGATAAAAAAGTGAAGATGAGCTAGGCTTTCAAACAAGGTTCAAGATCGATCTCAAACACAGTTTAAATAAGGTGCAAGTCCTTCCCCATAGTCGCCTCTTACGACAGACTGGAAATAAACTGTGGGCACATTCTAAAACCTGTAGCGCACGGGGTATTCTGATCCGTAGTGGTATAAATGAAGATATTTGAAACCAAATTTGCCTTGTGCTAAGTAAGTAACTCATCTGCATGAAAAAACATCGGTAAGCTGCTAGTTACAATTTTCGTTCATTAAATCTTTTTTCCGTGTATGTTGCACGTTTGAACCAAATGGCCGATTCCTGTGATGCGCTGTGCCCCAGTTGTGGAATACGAAAAGTCCCATGTGGGAGCACCGAATAAACATGAAAATTTAGAGAAGAGAAAAAATGGAACATTCTGGGTTACATTAGTGCAATGACTCGTTCTGCGATGTAAATTAGAACCCAAAACTGCACAAAACTCCCAAAGGTGTTAAGAAATTCAAATTGTTTCGCGAATCACATGACTTCGTTTACAACCCACTTTACATCAGCAAAGTATTGAAGGATGATGGCTGTTATTAAACATTAAGGCATAAATCACTATTGAACAATATTTTCTGAGCACTTCATCCAATACATTTTAACCAGTTGTTTAGAAACTGAGCCGTAAAACCTTATCCAATTTACTAACCAATGCATCTTCAAACATAGGATTCTGTATTCGAGTCCGGACTCGGACTCCTGATTTCAGAATTTGAAAGACTCGGCAAGAGAGGTTGCCCCCCTCCCCATTGAAAAAGTACAACCACTCGAGTCCGAGTGAGGACTCGGGTCCTTGAACGTTTAAGATTGCCGGGCTCGTAACTCGGACTCTCCTACAGAACTTGTTATAAGTGAAGTAAATGGTCAGTGATCTACCTCTGTGGCGTTTTAGTAAACATGCGAATACGTCATTTACCTGTTTACAAAGAGAAAACTTGTACGCGTATGCCAATGTTCGTTCAACATATTCACAACCTATATCTGACGTCACACAGTACGGCCCTTGGAAACAGTCGTATGTACGAAGTATATATGGACAAGTGAATGAAATGACCAACACGGTCGCCATCGTTTGCACAATTTTAGGCGTTTTAATGGGAGCGCATATCGCCATCTTGTTTAAGATATTACATATACCAGTATACCATCTACGCAGAGCGCCATCAACACCAGCGCACTGCGTTATGGAATGAGGTTAGGACCGAAATGTTTTTTTACAAGCTGGTAGAATGGTTTTCGAAATTTGTAAAATTTTCTTATTTTTCATGATAAATTTGCCGTGACCATGCTGCGTTTTACTTTTTGGCTTTTTTAAAGATTTTTTTTAAAGAATCCGGTCACGCTTATGTAATGAAAACCATTGTGGAAATTAGGGAAGGACAATGTGCTCCCCGCCGACCGTCTCTAACAATGAACATCAGATGGCACACAGTGCATACTTCGTCGGATAATACATTGCTGTGGTGCGTTTTGGAGTAAAGTCTTGTCGCGACCACTTCTCAAAAGGACCGAAAATTTGTAATAACTTTCATTGTTTTGGTCTGCTGCTATACGCCTCATTGGTCATGGGTAGGACGTAAAACTTCCCTGACTATCGCCTATTAAATGCGCACATGAGACCGCTATTACTCATCCCAGGACTGGAGGGTTGTTGGCGCCACAAAACCGAGCGAGTCTCTCAATGGTTGTACCCTTGTGGGCTAGGGGTTGTAGAATATGCCCACGGTATTCCCTGTCTGTCGTAAGAGGCGACTAAATGGGAGGAATTGGAACAGTATTTGAACAGTATGACACTTTATAACACATTCGTGTTTGTGTGTCCTTAAATCTTATCTAACTGACAACTGACTGACAGCTATACGCCTCATAACGAACAAACTTAAGTGAACATCCGCGACTGACCTTATATGTATCCAGTTCAAGATTGTCTTCGATCATGGCGCACACGCATATTTTTCTGTTTTATCGTGTTTCTCCCGGTAAATTTCAAAACTTGGAAAGTGTACTTTGAAAATTTCATGGGGTATGGTAACTGCCCCTTACATCCTCTGTGTAAGGCCTTGACTTTGATAAAAACCTCTTGGGTAAGTCTAGATAAGACATAGCAGACGTATTGCTGTGCGTAAACGAACGCGTACGTATATGTTGAACATAATGTGAAAGACCCATTAATGCGCATATATAGAGGCTTTTCACATGACGTCATAATACTCTCCGGCGGCCATGTTGGAGTACATGTAACTACGTAGTAAACCATACGGGACGCGCTTGCTCGTTGAATTTGTACATACCATGCATGTCATAGTGCGCAATGTGCAGTGCGTTCGGCACAAAGCCACGTGTATTTGGCATGAATGTCCTCCAGCATGGCGGTTCTGTGACGCAATTGCAAAGCCTCTATAGTCTATTAATCACTACACCACTCTGCACTATTTTCCATAACGCACTGCTGAAGTTCTCATAACGCTTCTCTGCAGCACTTCCATATAATGACATCATGGAATGAAGATGACTGACGGACTTCCAATTTAACGTAATTAACGTAACGTTCACATAAGCTTGTGCCCCATACGTTCCATATATCTAACGATAGGCTACCATTAAGCCGGTTAGGTTACGTTGCACTTACTCTTCCTCATTTTTATTAACATTGAATCTTTTATTTTCGTTATAACGTCACGTATGTAGGCTCAAGTTTTCATATGATTAGCTTTTGACTCAGTGACTTGCGATCCATTTTTTGACTGTGAGAGGCAAGAAATTTTGAACAGAGGTGCAAAGAAAGTTGTGCTTCATACATTACGTATACGGTAAAAGATATAAGCTGGTCGGCTTCCACGATTTTGCCCAGCATAACTTAAACTGCTTCAAATTTTATAAAGTACCGCACCAGAATAGGGAAAGGTTTGTTGCGTGTGAGGTAATACCCCTTTCAAATTTTTGTACACATTACTGCAATATTCTAAAGCTCTATGCGCTCACAGGCCAGTTATAGGAAAACTCACTTAGGTGTGTCGAGAGGAGGACTGGACGACCACTCCTTTCACAAGTCTGCGAATAGCTACGTTTTCGTCCCAATTTCTTCATACTTCAAAAGGAAAATAAACTGTAATCTAATGAATAGGGCACTGTGCCACCTAACTAAATTATCCTTATTCTTTCTAGAGGACATAGATGTACGTACTGTAGTTGGTGTCTGACGTAACCATGGTTGGCCAAAAGCAAAAATATCTACTTTCTTCAATGAAAAGTGAAATTTGTTAACTTAAGTTATGGCATAGAAATATTCATATTGATTTTTTTCTTCTACATGGTTCTTCCTTGTAGAAAAAAGATCGACATAAAAATGTATGTTTTGACCTAAGGGAGTATAGGGTGAGGCTTAAAGTTCAAAAATTTAGTTTTGCCCTAGCATTTTTTTTTTTGGGGGGGGGGGGAACTCCCCAAAACGACCCTTCACAAATTTCATTTCTGTCCAGATAGACGAGTGCTATAACAACTCCCTGACTGAATATTAACAGTCTACGTTAAAACTCACTGCGACAACTGACTTAAGCCGCAAAAAGATAACGTACAGGAAATTAGAAACAGATTAAGTTTAGTGTTTAACTTTGGGAACGTTAACAAGAAGGTCCTCCATTCGAAAGATATATGAATATTCATATGCTGGTTTGCAGCGTGGGACTACCAGCACAGCTGGTTTGAATTTCCAGCTCAATCTTGGTACTGTTGCAAATAAATATGATAATTGGTCTGGACATGTGAGAATTTCAAACAGTTTCCCTTATCAGCTCTGGTGTCAAGTAATTACAATAAATCTCACGAATATTTGAGATTTAAAGACAAGGCAAACCTTTAACACGCATACTTTCCCTCTGTAGCTAGAACTTATTTATTAAATTTAATGGCATAGGCCTGATCATACTTTTGCCATTTACTTCAAGTTAGTTTAATGATAAATTTTGTTCGTTTGAACTGATTGTACTACATGTTCACGTAATATGATTCCGGATTCATATTAGTTTGTGAACCCCGTCTTGCAAAAGAAGAGAGACAAACTACACGGTTGAGGGAAAATATGCAAATCTTTCTGATTGCTTAACACGAATTTCAAATTCGCGACGCTTTTATTAACGTCAATATGCCTATATTTACTACATTACTAAAAGAAGCCTGTAGTTATCGTTTACTGTGAAGTAGAACACGATTATTCCACTTTCCTGGTTGTTATATGAAAGTAAGTCTACCAGAAAGTTACATTTTCTATTTTAAGCCGTTCTACTTGCGACGAGCGTTTAGACTATAGACGAATTGGATTAGCGCTTGTTTTTAGTGACTGTAGGCGACCATTAGTGGGGTCCATCAGCCTAAAATCGTCTTTATTTATTGTTTACATGAATTTCAAACCCTCATATTTAGTAAAATTTGAGAATTCAAGATACAAATTAGTGTACAACCATCCATGAAAGAGGTAAGCAAGGAAATCGAAAGGTTTAAAGGTGACGGACCCCAGTAATGGCCGAATGAAATCAGACCATCACTTGCTGGCCGGATTCGTGTATATACACTGTACGACAGAGTACAAGGGAGATTCGTCGACCATTAATTCACGTTTGTTGACAAGGCTATAAAGTATAAGGTCATTTACAGATGTGTTTTTCTAAGCAGACACAAAACGAGCAGTTTAAGTAGCAAAAACTAAATCTTTGTAACAAAACGTACTTCATGAATAAGCAATGTGATCGTTACCATACCACTAGTGAATATGGGCGATGTGACGTCACTAAGTGGCGTCGGTATAAAATTGTATTCTCTTATAAACATGTCGGGTCTTCGAGACCAACTGCGACCTGTAAATGATCATGACGCTAATTAAATATATGCCTCATTATTACTCTAATGTTCACCGTTCAAAAATAATCCAATCCTAGCAAAGCATACCAGTCTTACTTTGAAAGAGTCAAAAGTTATAATTTCAATCGTTCATGTTAATTTCTCCTGCTATATTAGCTACCTCTATTCGAACGAAATGCCTTGAGAGAACAGAACAGAAACTGTTACACAAACGTGAAGGAAATCAGTCTACGAAGACAACGCTTACCTTTCAATTCTAGAGAAAAAATCTGCCTCCTCCAGGTTTTTGTAATTTGCTCCGGGCACTTTTAAGTCCAGTGGTTTAGCAGCCCAGAAATGATTCCCGCGATTTAGCGCTTATTTATCTGTACTGGCGAAAACTCCTCAGTACTTCCTATTCCTGTGAACTTGAAGCAGGTGGACGAAAGTAGTCACCTGCGCTTCGAACGAAATACATCCAAAGACGAAGGTACGTCTGTCCTCAAAATAGGCCGTAAAGTGAACAGGAGAGAATGGAGGTAAAATTTGAGCGAAATAAACAGTGTCAAACCAAGGGAGAACGTCGAACGGTATTGGGGAATCGATATAAATGGATTAAAGAACGATTTTCTGGGGAGTGCTGGAGTACAATTTTTTATGTGTTCCGCTGTGAAGACTAAGGGAAGATGCGCGTATCGCCATGCAAACTATTGTTGCTCGGCTAAACGAGAACTGTGATTGGTCAGCTGTAGTATGTGTGCATGTCTGTAAACTTAATTGCAGGCTGAGAGTATCTGCGAGTCGCAAATACGTCGTCTTCCGATTGGTTAGTTAATAGCTATATACGAGTTTGAAAGATGCATGATATTAATATTGGGTGTAGGTGGAAATAAGATTTAAACTTTGGAAATTGGTAACATCATTCACAGAAGCCTCAAACTGACTGAGTCATTCATTTTTAATTATAACAAACAGCTATTGCCGTATTTGATTAACTTATGCAACAAAAAGGATAAAGTCCAAACCGTTCATGTAGGCTTTTTAAATAAAGTTAAATGTCCGCAGCACGTAGGCCTGTTGTTTATTAAACTTCCCTTGGTTTTATTAGTAAAACATGTTTCGGCATATTGTGTCAATGTTGTATGATGTTTGCACATCGAATTATCAATCTTATTGCATGGCAAGTTATTTAGAAAGGATCTGTGTATCATTTTGTACATTTTCAGCAGGATGAAAGATGTTTTAAGGAAGTTTAGAAGCCTCTTCAATCAATGAACGGAAATAGCTCGACCATCATCAGGGATATCTAGAACCCTCGATATAAGTGCTTTATTAAAAATGACCAAATTTAGCATGAGGAAGTTTGAATCCCCTTTTTTTGTGGCTCTGTCACGAATATACGTCCACAAAATGAATTTTTCATTGCTACAAAAAGTCTTGAAAAAGCTTCAGAGTTAGACTGTAAAATGTTTACAAAGACTAGGCTCCTGCCAAATGTACAACAACCTTGTCATACTATAGCAGGTATTTTCACGACAAATTGCAAAAATAAAGATTACACGCACGAAAAACTTTGAGGTATTTCCAAAGGGTTGTTGGTCATTTGGGATGATCATTTCGAAGGGTTACTCAAAAGTCATTGAAACACGGCGTTTACCTACACTCTGAAGATCCCCCATTTCAAACGTTTACTGACTTACCAGTGACGTAGTACAGAAAATATACATCAATATTTCTATCGGTAGACAGACCACTCGGGTTTTTCAGGATCCCTCAAGCTAAGGGTCAAATAATCGAATTACCAGGTGAAGCATGTTAATAAAAGTCATTTCCCAGAGACAAAATTCTTTGACTTCAAAATATGATGAAGACAATTTCTTTCGGGAGGTGAAAACTGCATCTCAATAGCATATAGAGCACGAGAGATGTTTTTTTAAAAGTAATGTAGTTTTCTTGAGATTTATTGCTGTATTGGAAATATGTGATGTCATCGCAGCTTATTAATTAAACATTTCATTCAATTAATTCATAATTTTGATGTCGCTGCAAGGAATACTAGGCAACATTGCTTGCTATACATATTGTGTACGGAACTGCTATATAGATCTATATGAAAAGGTATTCAAACATTACAATAGAATCAAATTTCACGAACGAACAGGACATGAAAATATAAATAAAAACAAAGGAATTTGACACAATGTCCCAACTTTACATAATTGTCTGTGGCTTTGTTGACTAGTGGGTAAATGGAGGTATTTACACAAAAAATAAACAATCTTCAAAGTGAAATACTTTGAGTTAGAAAAAGGGTATTGAGACAGAGTTTGGAGGACATGGTTTGAAATATTTTTGTTCTTCTTGCCTTAATGGAAAGCCACCAGAATATGTCTTTAACTTCCTGTTACGTGGATCATTTTCATACGTTGATTAAAGGATATGGTAGTTCTTTTTCGCTTCTCAGGGAGTGACGTACATACACCTGTCTTGAAAGCAATGGATGAAAAACTATTTTTGAAATATTGGGTTGATATTGGGGGAAGTGGTTTTGACTGCCAGATTTGTTATCCCATAGAATACTTTCTTAAGTGTCTCCGTCTTTAATGGCGCCAGGGTTGAAGTCAACGAAATGTCGAAGTGACGGCAATAAACAACATGGCTAACACTGAGTCATTGGTATTATACGAGGTTGTTCATTTTGAGTACGTTTCTTTCTGAAGGGTACGTCAATATTATTTCGGGGTATCGATCAACGAACGCCATAAACATCCCCGTACATATCGATGACTGGATGAGGTCGCTTTAGTAGACCCGGCTAGAGAGATACTCGTCTCTGTGAGAAATGAAAAAACATTTTAAACTGAGGGTGTAGTAGTTATAGTACTGTATCCTAAATGCTAAACTTTAGTACAGCCAAGGTTTACATGTAAGGGTGATGGAAAGGCGAAGGCGATTGTGTATGCCGAGTAACACAATTGCGAATTAAACCGTTTTGACTGAAAACAGTAGGGAAATTCTAGACAACCTGACGGAAAGACGAAACAAAACGATATTAAATGTTGCCATCTTTACTTTGATAGTGTCATTTGGTCTTAGCAAATCCAGTTTCTTAAATAACATACTGGTGTGATCACGTGGACCAGTACAAGAAATGTGTCTGGGTGATATTTAAATTAATTAAATGAAGTCTCATTTTAGCCAGACCAAGAGAGGACGTACTCAGAAAAATGTGAATGAACTAAAGTTATAGGTATGTTGACGAAAAAATTCTTGGGCTCGATGTATTTTAGTCTACCGGTTATGCCAACTCCCTTTGCAACTTGTGAACAGAAATATTTAATATCATGAGGGTCAAAGGTAAGCTATGAACCAATGAAGACTCATAAAAGATTAACACGTGAAGTAACTTGGAGATTATTTTTTTATTCATAACAATATTGAAATTAGACGTTTAACCAGATGATGGGCTGTTGTATTAACGTTAAGAGAAAGCGAAAGTTTGTCAGCAACAAAACAATTTTAATGATAATTCTTGTTCATTCCTCAAGAGTTACTCAATACGTTTGACACTAGAGTCTTTGGAAAATGTTTATGTCATCGGCGAACATTAGTGATGAGGAATTTTCGGATACAAGTTTAAAGTGTACCTCAAGTTAAAAAAATCAAAATATACATGGATAATGAATTACAAAAGTCGAACTGCCATCTTCACAGGAAACTCTGATCTGAAATATTAAATGTTTAATTTAATTCACCCATCTTTAAAATGGTGCATTGCGCATTAACTTGTGATGTCATTATTTTACTACTCAAATTACAATCTTTGTACTTTTTTGTTTTTTCCGAACGTTACTGCACCTCTGTACCAAGGTGTGATAGAACTCTTAATACTCCTATGAGGAGATGTAATTAATTAAGCCCTCTCTGTGCAACAGGATATTCAAGCAAACAGTAAGTGTTCAAGGCCATAAAAAACGTTTTTAATTTTAAAGGGAAACTAAGCAGATAATATGGGTTTTACAACTAGAAAGTCACACATTATGGGCCAATTTGTTTCACCATTCAACATTTTATATCTCAGCTCAGGAATGTCCGTTGAAGATGGGAGTTGGACTTTTAGAACTGATTTGTTCAATCTCTTTCATATATTTTTTAATTTTTTGAATTGTGGTACACTTTAACATCATTCACTTAAATGATGAAGAGTAGTAGCCTGCGTAGCGCCTCTGTGGCTGCAGCCCCCTTTAGCCTGCCGTCCCTCAGAGTTTTTCGTAGCGATGAGCTCAACGAAAAGACATCGTTCACTCCCCGGGCTAGAGGAGTAGAGAATCAATAGTAGAGCCACAAGGAAGGCCACATATAATGGGTTGTTAACCAGAGTGTTCACAACGCTAGCCTGCGTAGTGCCTCTGTGACTGCGGTCCCCTACGGTTGTTTTTTTTTTGTATCGATGAGCTGAACGAAAGGATTTCGTCCGCTCCGCGGGGTATCACAACGCGGAGTCCTAACTTTTCCAGATCATCGAAAAGTAATGCAAATAACAAAACCACTGTGAATGACTTGAGTTTTCCCACTCCCTGTGGGATATCTCTCCTTACGCTTATGTTTGCATGCATAGGCGTATGGAACCATTTGATCTGAGACACAAGGGTTTTGCCAGAATCTGTAGTATTATATTTTTTTCTAACGTCCTCCCGACTCTCTGGAAAAGAGCCGTTCGGCGAAACCAATCTATGAAAATGCTTCTTAAGGAAGCTACGTCCACTAAAGGAAAACACTTAACTGGCCAACCTCACGGCCCTTAGAACATTAACATAATTGGTCTGCCATGTATGGCTTCATTTTCGACTGGATTAAAATCCGTAATATTAAGACAACTTCGGTCAAATATTCTCAAAATACGCAAAATAGGGTCCTTCCCCCCTTTTTTTTTACAAATTCTGCCCAATTTTTGAGGTTGCTTAAAATATTGGGGGACAATTTTCCCACCCACTCTGTTCCTTCCTCATGCGACCGTACATTCTATAACCTTGATCTGGTAGTCTTGTGGTCCCTTCGTTTTACGAGACTATCATAGCAAGCGTGTAGACGAAGTTTCTTTTACAGAATCGGTGCCGTCGGAAGGTATTTTCGATTGGGGGGCTGACTCGGGCTGACTATCTAAGCGGAGCACCACCATCGGTTGGCGCGGAGCGTACAGAAAATTTTGAAAAATCGCAACCCCTCAGACAGCCGGAAATGACATTTCCCGGGCTTGTTAATAGTATCCAAGCAGTCGTTATTTTGACCTTTCGTTGTAATAAAATGTTCACTTAAAAAAAAAAAACTATATATGGAAAAATTATTGGGAGGGGGGATGCAGCCCCCAGCCCCCCCCTGCTTCCGACGGCCCTGAGAATAGGCGATATTGCAAATTGCAAGTAGCCTGCTCGGGGTATTATTTGAACAAAGGCTTTTCATAAATGGCAAATTGAAAGAATTGTGGGGTTGAATTTTAATGTATGTCGTTTTGGACATGTATCACCAGGGCGACAAGGGGAAACGCGACCTGTATTCGCAACAAAATGTGAAAGAAAAGAAAAAAAAGGGTAAACGAAGAAATTGAGCACTTGACTCATGCTTTGTCCCATATCAAAATATCCTGGCGTCGTCCTGGCAGATGTTACATCGATAAAAATGAAGCCATACCAAATTGTACCCTGTCCTTGCTCTATTCCTGAAAAATGAATGAAAGTTACACTTATTTACTAACAACTTCATTATAAGTGATCATTTTCAGCTATTTATTTACACTTCTTAAATTCATTGATGTAGAATGCGATTAGAATGGTCCTTAAGTCTAGAACAACAAGAGTACAAAGTTTAGAGATTGGAAAATGAATCTCATTCTTATGACCACATTTTCATAGCTTACTCAATTGCTGAAATAATTGAAATGTTGAAATTGTTTCACTTTAATTTGACTCAAATAGGGTTGAGGAGCTTGTAGTCCGTAAACATGATACTTGCAAAGGGAAGGAGTGTGATTTAACTCCATCCGTAATTGTTCCGTTATTAATGATATACATAATCGCAAACACCGGATTTCCCTTACCCTGTTTGAAAATAGCGAGAATGTTCTCGTCAAAATTGCCATACACATTGTTAAAAGAACGACTCATTTAAAGGAATATTGAAGTATCAGTTTCATTGGGTGTCAAATAAAAGAGAATATTTTTATCGCACGCCCTTCAAACCCCACACATATAGCTTGTTCATAACTCAAGAAACTGGGGCGATGCGCACTGTTTAAGAAGGAATTCCCTAACTGGCTAACGATAGCCTTAATTACTATAACCTAAACCCTAGGCTTAACGAAGCATACAATCGATACAATACAATGACAACAGTTAATCAAGAAACACCTTGTTAAACAAGGCCCATCTACCCGAGGTATTCCTTTTAAAGACAGGAAAACAGACCCCGAGTCTGTCAAGAAATGTTATGAAATACTGGCAGGTTACTTCCAAAATCTTTTGATATTCTTTGAAATTGACCTCGAGTCCTCGACACTTCACACAAGTGAAATATTAAATAAGTTCGTTTGAGGTTGAGCTAAAAATTTTGCGGGACAAGGGTTACAGCTTTAAAAGTGTCTCCATGTTTCATTTGCATTTGTGAACATTAAAAGAAAAGTACAAAAGATGCTTCATTCATATGCCGGTATGACATCATAGATTTCCCACCATGCAATGTGTTACTGTGGTTTGAATATTTCTGTACAAAGTTATGACTTCTGAATGCAATTTGTTATCGAGGTGGAATTTTCATCAGTAAAAAAAAGGGGTTTTGTTTTTTTGAAACTCTTAAAATTCGTAACCGGAATATTCCTTTAATTATTTAGGAGGACTTAAATAATCCACCTTTCCTGCTAAAATGACATCAACGTTCCATGGTAATGTAACAATAGTATGACTGGACAACCTCTATCCGCGATGCTGGTTTACCGTAACCGGAATTGTTTTTGAACAATACTGTTCAGCTGTTTAAGTATGGCAAACTTTCGAAAGGGTGTGATAATTGACAAGAAATAGAAAGAAAAATGAAATGAAAAAGAACGTCCCATATTTTGTTTTTGAGGCTTAAATAATACAAAAATTTAGAATAATTACGCGTTTCAACATACCCCGTGCTCCAAATACGGAACCCACTTTCTCAAATGTTAGCATACGGTGTAAATCAAGCCTGCTGTAAGGGTAATCTTCCCAAGCGTACACATTTAGAAAATCTATTTAAAAGCCGTCTTTAGCCTTTATAAAGAGGCTTTATTTATACCTAGGCAGCTAGGTGACTCTCACACTAAAAATTTTATGTGAAAGTTATGGTATTTAATACCATTTTTAGCAGTTGCCTATTAAATCCAGCCTATACTGAGAATGTCAGTAAGCGGTCTTTTATTGCCGGTGGCTCTCTAATAAGTTATCGATCATTCCAGATAGGTCATTCTCATGCTGTAGATTCTCGTGAGCTGCATTAGTAGGGGACGGATGGAACCAGGTTGACGCATTTTATTTTTAGCAATTGATAAAATACAGCAAAGTTTCATGAGTGTGGCATTGGCAGACGTAACGTATACCTGTGCGAAGTAACTGCAAACGTTCCACGAAGTAAAAGAAAAACTATTGCCCTTAGATGTGTTCTTATATTTAGATAAAGGTGTTCAAGATAAAGGTAAAAGAACGTTTCGCCTTTCAAAACAAAACAAAACAAACAAACAAACAAAAAAAAAGTTGCGATCAACAATTTTAAATTTGTTAAATCTTAAAAGAATGAAACAATACGCCCAACACAATAATTTTGGTAGACGCAACTTCTTGTAGGTCTGTAGCAGCATTAGTAGCAATGACTGGTAAAGGCAGTGGCACGGTAACAATGCTTGATAGTAGCAGCAGCAACGTTTTATAGTAACAGTTGCAATAATGCTTGATGGCACTAGTAGTAAAGCTTTGAAGCATAGTAACAATGCTGCAAGTATTCAGGTTTATTATATTCCTGACCTTAGAATTCGTTTCAAAGTCTTAAATACAACACCTTGGCTACTTTAAGTGGCTGATACATAGAGACAAAATGCTGCCTTTTTCTTCCATAGCAATATCTATGTACCTGCACCGTAAATAAATCATTTCATTTATGGGAGAAAATTTATAGTTAACGTAAGATAAAAGCAGTATGTGTACGAATGAACAAGGGTGTAAATTTGGGGGATGTTCCTTCCACTTTTTCAATGAATAATGCATGTATATTTTTCATTCTAACAAAACTCTTTCCCAAGTTATACAAGTTTCGTCTCCTCAAACATTCTCGGATTGTTCAAAGGTTTTACAACGGTTCAAAAGCAAATTTCGGTCCGCCTTGCTTGCAATACTCACGATTTAAACTCCATGAGTCAGTGGCGCCAGCACGGGGAAAGGAAGTGAACACCTCCCATCTATTCCCAATCTTATCCCTGAGGAAGCAAGTTATTCTAATAGAGTGCTTTCACATTTCGTCACAATTGGTAAGCCACGCCCACTGCCGGGCAAAAATTAACAGTGTTTCAATGCAACAGTCACAAGTGGGTCGTCAGCTGCTTCTCAGCCAGCTACACCTGCCAGCGTAGCTAGTTCACCAATTATGTCCATCAAAAGGGGCGGGGCATGTGACGTAAAATAAAGCACCCTGTAGGATGAAGTGTGCTTTCCATCGAGTGCATGGTCTGTTTTGAAGCTGCAATCACAGTTTGTTTTTACAATTTTGAAACAACTTTAATTCTGCACCATATTTTTACATTGAACTAAAACTAACAAAATATGATCTGTCATCACGGTCCAACGTCCTGGTTGTTAACAGTGTAGTGGAGACTGTCTAGATTCGCATCTGTGTGAAATTTTTTACAAGACAAATAATCAGAAATTTTCATTTAACAGTGATTAATACAAAAATAACTGAAAATTATTTCCTTTAACGTGGAAGTCCTCCCCAATGTTTCCAATATTCTGCTAAACAATCAGTTTAGAAGGGAAAACAGGTTGCTGGCACAAAGGGCTACTACTTTCTGTCACACTTCAATTGCTTCTTTATCGTTTATCATAAATGATTTTTAAACTGTCAGAATTTTCCCAAATCTTTCGTAAACTTCCAAAAAAATTTTGTACGCTCCGCTAAGTCCGACCATTTGAACTGCATATCTGACAATTCAAATAAAATTCATTCATTTCACTTCATATTTTTCATTTTTTTTTTTTTTGGCCAAAATGATCCGGACATGACAACCCATGTTCGTTCATTCGTGTCGGTCCATTGTTCTTCCTTTAATTTGGTTTTCTACAAATTTATTCCTTATTTATTTTAACTTTGTCTTTTTTGTGGAGATTAACTAACCCCAAATCTTCGTCTACAGTTTGCGAGCAAATCTGAACCAGAGGAGGGACAGCCAAAGGATTTTACTCCTTTAAGGACAACAATGAAGAGTGACGCTGCAACTACAGTAGATGTGACAGGTTCAAGTTTAACCACCAACATGACGTCCACAGAGATCGAGACCTATCACTGCTTGGCAAACGGACCTCGCTCCCCTTAGACAAAGGTTAGAATTGGGATGCAACGCGTCGACAGATTTTCCGAAGTCGGAGCACTAGGCTGCTAAAAACACAACGTTCTGCCTACATGACACACCAAAGGAAAGACTGAACATTTCTGGGAATGTCTGAGTAGAGTGTAACGCTGTCATAGAGCGTTGGGCCCGTGGTGACACCGGAGTGTCCCTGGTGGAGTCAATGGACAATGCTCCTAAAGAGTGGCAGTCAAGGAATGAAACTCCAGAGGCAAAGGCAAATTCGGCTAGTTGTCTGGTCCACCCGATAAGGCTTTGGTCTGGCGCGTAGCCTACTGCGTCGGCTGAGCAACCAATTTTTGAGATAAGCACTGCCCTAAGCCCAGTTGGAGGAAACCCGGAGAAAAACCCACGTACATAGAGCGAGATTTGAACCCATGCACATGTGGAAAACATCGGTACACAGCAACTGGAAGAGACCACTCTGACACTCGACGACCCAGCTCCAGACCACTCTGCCACTTGACCCAGCCCAGAGCACTTTGGTAGGGCATTTGTAAATTGTGGTCCACAAGATAGTGTCTGTTGCAAACTCCCTCACAGGAGTTAGTGGGGTCTATATATATGTCCTGCAGTGGTTGGAATTGGGCTTCCACTCTCTCTAACTAATAGGAATTAATGTTGGGACAAGGACCTTTCTGGTTTGGCAATAAGGGGAAGCCTTCGCATCAGAGTGTTGAACATGTCTAAATACTAGTTGCCCAGCACCTGAACCACTGTCCTCCAACTCGACCCTAGTCGAAATGGGTTACATATTTGGACAGACTGGGCGTGTGGGAATTCTCCAATCCTCACCAGCCAAACACTGGCAGCAGTGACACAACAGACAAGATAGTTTACACAAAGCCAATAATTAATGTTATCCATAGTGACTGACCCACGTGACAACCCAACCACGGGAGGGCAGTTAATTAGGGAGACAACTCCTCCCCCCTCACCCATTAAAACATCTCCTCCCCTCTCCCTAATTTAAGAAACACGAATGGGATGTCTGACCAACACAACCACCTTTGGGAAAGATATGAAATTTCTTTGTAACTGTTCACATTTTTCCACAGTTACGTAAGGAAAAAACAAAACAAAATGCTCAAAGAGCAGTCATTGAATTCAATGTCACACTACTTAAATCAACATTTGACCCAATTAAACTTTAGGATTGAACCCTGAACCATACCACTGCATGTGTATCCTGTAACCAAAGCAAGAAAGACTACAAGAAAATGATATTAATCTGTACAATATAGTTTTATTGAATAGAATATTAAAACTTTATATACATCAAGGTGTGTGACTTTATTCATAGCTGTCAATGTAAATAACTATCTTAGCAACAATCTGTACATTCTGCTTGTACATTTCACGTCAAACTGTACACATGAATTAGTTTACCTCTCTTGGGAATACAATATGACAAAAATCAACAACTCTTAATGGAAACAATCCCCTTTTGCATGACATAGCTGAATATCACATTGGATCTCCATAAGTTGTATTCCTGAGGGGAATCAGTAAACCGGAAGGATATATGAATCATGAACTTTGATATGGGGGTGCCAATGCATCCTTTAAAAAAATACATTGGTATCACTAACTCATGATGGCTTAACACAGAAATCAAACAGCTATTGAGCAGTGTGAGATATCAAAGGCATCTTCAATATCTAAAGCAGGTATTGATAGACCTTTGGGGGCTGACATCTGTATGATTGGCAATGTCATCCTGAAGTGAGCCCCTGGGAGGGAAGTACCTAGGATTATTATCCAGTAATTCAGTGACTGTTGTAAAACCTGATTAACATGAAGACTTACAAGAGTACAGAATCGGAGGTATGTTTTCTTCAATTGCTAAGCATGCTGAAACATGTAATGTTGTTCAGACTGATAAATCCAGGCAAAAGTAATACCGACAGCCCAACACTCAAGAATAGTCATTATCTAATGGTGTTTCCTTGTTCTTTTCTTTGTTCAAACCTTAATGTGCTCCTGCCCCCCCCCCCTCCCTAAAAAAAGAAAACATACCAAACTAAATGAATTGAAGAAAGCAAACAACACAATACCTTCAACAGCAAGCAATCTCAAAAGGGCCGGAGGAGAGAGACACAATTAAATGTTTTTAAAGCAGACATCTTTTGTCTTGAATGGTCCTAGCACAATGGCATTAAAACATTGTCCTAACACCACGCATCCTTCCTCTACCTGCCCCACCCTGAACCTACAAAAATTAAGTTTAAAGTAAGGAAAAGCCCATGAATTCATTTCCGAGGCAAAATATGTCGACCATTTTACATCAGATGCTATAGGCCGGTACAAAATTAAATGCCCAAGTTTCAAATGAGATTGATTAGATTCCCTATGCAACCCTCTATCACAGTATGTGTATATACTCAACAAAGTGTAATATAGATTGCTATTAATATACACTAGATGTGCACCAAAACAATCAATTCAGTCCTATTAGAATAGAGGCTTTTCACATGACGTCATAATACTCTTCAGCGGCCATGTTGGAGTACATGTAACTGCTCAGTAAACCACACTGGACGCGCTTGCTCGTTGAATGTGTACACACTGTGCATACCAAAGTGCACACTGTGCAGCGCGTTCGGCACAAAGCCATGTGTATTTGGTGTGACTGTCCTCTAGCATGGCTGTTCCGTGACGTAATTGCAAAGCCTCTATACTGCTTCATATTCACAAGATATCCACGAAGGGCAGCTACAAAGACGTTGTGGTTTTATTTGGGGAAAGAATGCCACCCTGAAAATCCTCTTTGTCCCTCCATCTTCCCCTGAATTTAAATATTGGATGTCAACTGTTGAAAAATTGACTCCCTCCCCCTTTGTCATCATCCTTCACGATGTCCATCTCACTGAATTACTGATGCATCTTAATAACCTGATCCTGTCACAAATGAGATGAGTCCACATCATAAATGTGGCTTCCTTGTAAACTTACACCCAAACTGAAAGAAAATATTGAACCAGGTAAAGGATGATTGATGAGAGCAATGGGGAGGGACAAAAAAAAAATTTCCTGTAACAGGTACAACCCAAGCAAATCAAAACAGATTTTTAAAAATCTCTTCTAAGCAAAGTCCATACATGAAGTGTCATTCCCTTACATATATAAAGATACAAAATGCTACATTCATTTAAAGTGATTCTACCTATTTCATAAAATACAAAGAGTTTTTTATGGTTAAAATATTCCACAATTTGACTAAGCATGACAGAAGAGTACTCAGATTCAGAGACAAAGCTGCAATATAATGAGAAGTTTGAAAGTTTGTGCAACTGAACATAGGATATGGTGGTAGAAGCAGTAACACCTCTGATACAGTGCTGATCTATGTTAGTGTTGTTTTGGTGTATTGAATATTCATACATGAGTGCATTTTATTGGCTGGGACATTCAGGAGTGGGATGGAATAGAATAAAGCATCAGGAAGAGAGTTGCTTAAGAACTCTGTTAACCACATACCCGGTGAATGAGGCATTTAGATGGGGACCCTGGATTGGTATCAATTACCAAATGCAGATGAAAGTCACCCAAGCATACAAAAAGATAAAGTAATCATTTGTTCTACTAGCTGAAGCAAACAATCTCCCTGCTCGCTGATGGGAGAAAGCAGAGGTTTACAGGGGACCATTAACGATTAATAATGGTTTGTAAACTTCAAAGGACTTATCCATCTCATAATTGACACCTATCATTTACTAATCTTTACATTTTTTGTTGTTATTTTTAAGGAAATTGAACAAATACTGGCAGAGTTATCCCTTTGCTGCTTCTGTATTTTTCCTCATTGTTTGAATGGGTTGTTTAAACATTCTGCAAATAGTTTGGGCAGGGTCATTTTATATATTCCCCATTTGCGAAACAGGTAGTGCCACTTAAATACTTAGAGATATCACTAAGAGATACGACACTTTGAAAAAACAAACTTAAATTAATTGCGAGTTTCATTACAGAGAAAGTGTCTATTGAAGTATTTGAGATTATCTATTTATAAGTGAAGGTAAACTTTAAGTATTTTACAGGCGAGGTTTTCATTGTTTTACTCTGAGGATGTGATTTCCTGATCCTCAGTTGTAAGGCTGAAACCTAGAACCTCAGAAGCAAAATGTTCAGCATTGATTTGATCTGGTAGGTACTCCTCAATGAGGTCTGAGCTCCCATCTACATCATAGCTGCCTAGCTCAGAACTTCCACCTTCTGGATTTAAACCCAACAGTGTTGTAATGTACTCTGCAAGCTCGATCTCCGTTAAATGCTCTCCTGGGAACAAAATCAAAGTTACAAATGTTAATGAAGACATTTATTTTTTTATAGCAGTAGTTAATGTCAGGCAATATTTAAAGGAAGCACTCTCCCTACAGTCTTTATGTTCCCTCTTCCCACATTTCTAAAACTCTCTTAAATCATAAATTTATAGTAAATGTCTCTGCAAACAATGTGTACGTTTAAATGCTGCAGTGGTAATTACCTCCACGGATGTATCCAGAAAGTTTCAAAAGAGGGGGTGATTGGTACAGTATGATTTAAGCACTGTTCTGTGGGATCCAAGGGAAGAGGTCCCCCCCAAAAAATGTTTTTGGAAGAAGGGGTGAAATGCAAAATGGGCGGGGGCATTCTTGTTACAACCACAACTGGATGTGACAATCATCTTTCTGCATGACATATTTTTGTAATATTTTATTCAGTACAGTGGGGGCAGACTTTTCAACCACCTGCCGGTATCCAATGGAAAAACAGATTAAATTGAGAGTCATTCTTCATACACCTGATATGACTACAAATGCTTGACTTATACTCTTGGCATGAAGCTTGATCCTTAATAATACTCCCAACTATGGTTATAGCACAAGTTAATGAACAGTATGGTATAATTAGTGTTATTAGCTACAAATCAAACCTGCAAAAATGAAGACAAATATATCAGTTACCTTTGTGTTGCAACCAGTGTAACAGATCACCTCTGTCGATGGATAAATCTTCCTCGCGACCTAGTATTTCAAACGCTCTTGTAAGATGGGAAACTGACAGACCAAATGCTGGCCTATGGTTGACATACACTGAGAATGAAATGAAATACATTAAAGACAATCAGTTCTCACCCCAAACTATATTTGTAGTAGTCTACAGACATTCTCCATTGGCAAAAATCTTTGCAAATTCAAAAGTCACAGATTACTGTAGCTCATTTTACACAGCATTGTATACTACACCAAGAGTTCTGATTACATAATGGGTCTTGTATATTCACCTGGAAACAATAAACTGAGAATGCCTCCAGATGAATATGAGTTTCTGACAGTTGTAGGAGGAGCTTAAGAGAAAAGGTTAGGAGAAATAAAATTGTCTGAGGTGAAAAGATTTGACATTTAAGATTAAGCACACAACAAGTACAGTATGACTTTTGAGCACAAAGGACAACAGCTCCATCACTAGGTAAAACATATTAGCAGTTTTTCTTTAGTGTACCTACCTTACCTTAGTCTTGAAATTATAAATAAGGCATGAAACCCCTTCAACAAGCAAGGTACAACAACCTGAAAAACTTACTAAACTATCATCACATTCCATGCTCTTAGTACATCATGAGTCAAAATCCAATTATATTGAGTAATCTCTACCATATAATAGAAATAAAATGTCTTACACTCACAGAGAGTACAAAGGAAGAAAAGAAAATATCAAGTTATGCACAATTAAATGTATAGGTCTGTATCTTCAAACAAGTTTGGCCATCGAGAGCCACGTCCATCAGGAAAATTCTCCTATCTTGTCAGAAACCTTTTATCTGTAGGATATTAAACATGTTTTTACAACAATCAAAGTCACCTCCAAAATATGATTGATTTTGCTCATAGAAAGGTTTTTCGATGAAGATCCCAATTTTCCTATAAAAAAAAAACAATTACTAAGATTCCCCATCCAGAAAAAATTGAACTTATACAAATTTTCTGTGCCAATAAAAATTTAAAAAATTTCAATCTTTTCTTATACCAGCCCCCCAAATTTTTTCTACCTCATTTTTAGTGACTCATTGGCCTCAGGTTAATGATCCCATCAGGTAGCCTGACCCACACCCACACCCATCAGGCAAACCTGCACATCCTGTGAAATCAAGGACTGTTTTGTGCACGTACTGTACTGTATGTTTGAAACAAGCTGGAGAAAGACATTTGAGAAGGGGATTTTCAGATGAGTGTCATTGTGAGAGACTCTGCATGAACTGGACTATGTCAAGTTGGCATCTTTCAAGGCTATCAGGTAATATCAGATCAATTATGTACGTCTCAAAAAAAATTTGATGCTCTCTGCACATGAGGCCTCTTCTATAATACTCTACTGAAGATTTCAAAGAGGAGAGAGATTCATGTTTATCTTGCAAAGTGATTTTATCTTATTTCATTTGATTTTGATTTATTTAAATTTTCAAAATATTGATCCAGGTTTGACAATGAGGGAATTATTTAGTTTACTTTATAGGTGACAATGAACTATACAATAGGAATATGCTTGCTGTATGTACAACACAGAGACAAATGTTAGTCAAATCCGTATCAACCAATTTTTGTATGGTACAGTAATAACTGCCTTACAGAAATTGCATAGAAAAGTTTATCATACAATTGAATTTGACAATTGTAAGACAGAAAGATATAAAGGCAGGCAAGTAACTATCACCCCAAACTACAGTTTTTGTAGTAGTCTATGGAAATTCTCAACTGAAGAAATCTTCAATTACACTGTAACAATTCTTATGATTTTTAATATAAAATTTCACTGACATTCAACCTGTTCAAAAATATTCCTTTCATACTATACCAAATGTTAAAAAAAACTGAGCTAATAAAAAGACAGCACACTGCTTTATAATTTTAACCCTATTTATGAGGACATTTTATCATCAATACACTCCAAAATGTCAGGAAGCATGATGAGTTAAAAAAAAGGTCTCAAATGAATGTGTGCTAAGGAAATGAAGCACAACCAGTGCCATGGCCAAGTTGTTGAAAGGCAATGGCACCTGGAGTAACAAAGCTTAGCAACGAGTAGGTATGAAGTTTGATTCCTTGCTGGGTCAAAGTAAGGGGTTTCTTGGGGTATACATCAACTCAAATCTCTCATCAGAAAACCACATTTCACACATTGTCGGTATTCTTTGTAGATTGAAGCATATATGTTACCTTGGTTTGTCCTGAGACAGCTGTACCTTACTGTTATTCTACCACATTTGTTTTATTGCTGTATTGTCTGTCTGGCACCACTATTTCTCATTTAAATTAACTGTTTTTCAAAAATGAGCCTTTCAGTATACATGCTCTGCTAGTCCTCGTGATCATACCAAGGACTTATGTAACTTGTGGAACCTTGAAAAACTAAATGACTCTATTAGGCTTTAAGTATTTCAACATTTACTTATTGTTTCTTTCTTAAAACTCTGGCATAATCTTTCCAAGACTTTTTAGAGAAAAACTGTTATTTCACTCATAAAGCACTTAGAGATATACGTGTACCACTCCTTTGACCAGTGTACAGGAGAAATCTCACTAAGATGCAGGTTGAGATATCGGGCTGTGAAAGTATGAAACAGTCTTTCTAGTTGATCAACTTGATCTTGTCTGTAGACCCTCAGTAAGATCTGTTAGAAGTGTCATACTGTACCCCATTACATGATAAACCTAGACTAAGTATCCTCTAGTAACTAACTAACATAAGGAGGAGTGAGGTTGAGGTAACTGGGGAGGGAAGACAGGGAATTGGACTGTTGCAGTGATTAAGTTAGACATAAGTGTTCTTTTTTTTTGTAACTTTTGTATTATACTTCAAGCATTTTTTGGTCCAGTGCTTTCCAAGGAGTGTGTTCTAGGCAAAACCTTGAGGGTGTTTTAATACACTTCCCTCTTCAGAACATTTTTGGCTCATATGATGCAAACTATCTTTTTCACATGCACAAAATATTGTTGTGAAAAGAAACAAAATTGAAATGAAAGGTACTGTCCAGTGAGTTTGTCATCTACGATGAAGAAATCTAAGGTTTCCCATCTAAAGTAGTATTTCAAAAGCACCAAATTTGAACTAAACTATTGAGTTGGTTATGAAGTTGTATTTCATGTACCACAGACTTCTGACATTCATGGTTAATCAGTGATGTAAAAAGAAACTGTCTTCAAGGCCTGATTAAAATATTCAAGAATCAGGCAATTTCATGCTAAATAACTGGGCACTTAGAGATATGAAAATATTAATGCAGTAGCTAGGCCTATAATTGCCTGTAGTGAATGGTGCAATGACCTTAGTACATACTGAGACCTCTTATAGGTTCAACACCTGAGTCATGTGACAGTTTTGTACAAAAGACTTGTTGGCTAGGATGTGAATCAAGTTGAATAGTGAGAGAAAAGAAGTTGTCATGGGAAGCATGGATGTGCAGTAAAAGCTTTACACTAATCTATTAATACTGGCCGGCATTTGCTACCCAAATAACTTGAGTGTGAGTTACTTGAGACAATAAAGAGAAATCAAATTCAAAGGTACAGGACTAACCCATGTGAACTTGATTTATTCTTCAAAGTGATAGAACTAGAGACGAACACTGAACTACCTAGTGTTTTTACACACTTCTTTACAACCAGAACCTCCAGTAGAGGTCATAAGCCCCTGACGAATGGTACTGGTATTGCTAGCAAACCCAATGAAAAATTTCAAAGTAATAAATGAGTTAAATAAAAAACAGGTCACAGACAGCAATGTACAACAAAAAGTTATGATGTAATATTGATTTTTGCTATATTCACTTTTTTATGTTACATTCAATACAAACACAAAATTTAACTTGTGGTAGATCAAGAGCTTGGGGGAAAGGGGCATGTGGGGGAGGGGGGAAACGGGTGCTTTGCCCATGCATGAAACAAGTGTAAATATGCCTATGTGTTAAAAATAGCACTTTTAGCTCCCAACATCTCACCATTTCAATGAAACTAAAGGGCCAATTCTCTTACCCCAAACTACAATTCTTGTAGGGATTAACAGAAATTATCAATTGGCTCAGTTCTTTGATTAATGTCAGCTAATTCAAGCAATGAAGAGTACAGTACCAAAGCTTTTATTACATAGCACGAAATGTACTTAGAGTGTTTTCATTTTCTATATACATCACCCTGAGGCAATAAACTGAAATAATGTCTAGATGAGGATGAATTTCAGACTAGTGTGGGAGGGGCTTAAGTAAGAAGGTTAGTAGAATTGGTCAATACTGTTTGGGGTAAGAGAATTGGGCCTTTAATTGATAAAACTTGTGTTTTGGTACAAGTTAAATGGATTTCCTTCTTGGTTTTCATATATTACACAGAATTATTGTGAAGTTTTTAGTTCTGAATAGCTAGCCAAACTTGGCTTCGGAAACTGGAATTGACTCTTTGTTTCCTTTCATCAAAACAAGTCATTGAAAACTCCAAAGTATGCCAAGTTCTTTACTTTGACTAGGAATTTGCCATTTCTTACTCTGACTTTCTATGCAAAGGGTCAAAACAAGTATATCACACATTTCTTTTAAAATTATTTCATACTATAGTCTGTCTTAAGTCTACAGTATGCTTGCAAGGACATGCCCTTGGGGTAGTGTGATTGTAATCAAATGTAGGACAGAAAGATACAGAAGATTTCTTTTACCTCGAGCCATGGTAACTCTTGACAACAATTTCATAAGGAAGTTATAGGATGGTGTGTATTTCTTTCAGAGGTGTTACCATCTTTTTGCACTTTTTGTTTTGACTGTTTCTCCACAGCTTTTAGTTTTCTTGTGTTTTATGAGAAGAAATGGTAAGTACTACAGGGTATTAATTCCTTACATGGTCAATAAAGATATCTTTATGACCAAACATGACTAAAAAAGAGTTGGCTTTAAGACAAACAGTCATCACCCCCAAGTACATTTTTTGAAATTTTGGATTTTTTGAAGTCTCAATATATTGGTGTTGGCATGTTGACTGACAGCAAATTTGGAATATTCACATGATGGATAGTAGCTCATATATCACATGATGCAGAGAGAGTTCTCGTTACACATTACTGTACAATATGCATACAAGGAAATCCCCTTGAGCAAGTAACTGGCTATGGGTCTGTACAAGGAGATAAAGACAGTTTATGCAAGTTGGCTAGAAGGGACTTATTTGAGAGATTTTGGACTGTCTGGGATGAGTTAGTTCTGCCCTTAAAGTTTCTTAAACATTTCTGACAGGTAGTCATACAATACATACTCATTTAGTTATCTATACAGTTAATGCTCAGACAACGAGCAAGTTTTACTTTAGATCAGTCTAGTACATTAGGAGTGCATATGCTAATACAGCACAGATATACTACATACAGTAGGAAATCCTTTTCAACACAATCTATAGAAACTTTGCATGATGTTTGGTCACTGTCCATAATTTTGACACTTCAAGATGTCATAACACTATTCCAGCAGCTGACATGAGCTATAAAACATTTCAAACACGAACCCTTTAATTGCATTCAGCAGGCCAGAGTTGGACGAAAGTACATACATACCAACAGAAAGATTTTGGGAAACGGAACATGACCAACAGTCCACTCTTGTGTTTGCTGTGCATAAGGGCTATATAACACTGTACCACATTGGGATTAATTGTCTAAGGGTGGGGATGGGGGTCTGGATGGGGACTCCCCTTTCCTACCTTCATGTTTATAATACATGTTGAAATCATTTCTCTGATTTTATGCAAATATTGATGTTACTTTTGCCAATTTGTATGACCACTTTAAAGGGCTAATCCTCTTACCCAAACTACAATTTTTGTAGTAGTCTAAGGAAATTCTTCATTGGTACAGCTTCTTGATTAACAGCTGGTTCGAAAATTGCAAAGTACCAAAGCTCATATTACACAGTATGAGAAGGTCTTGATAACACACTGAGATCTTGTATACTTACCATGAAGCAAGAAACTGAGATGGTGTCTTTAATACAAAGTCATGATTGTGGGAGGGGCTTAAGGAAGTAGGTATAGAGATCTGGATGGGATGGGCAGATTAGGATTTTAAGTACTTCATTCCTAATGCTTAAAATCATAAAATCAGAATGTTCTAATTTTATGGTATTCAAACTGAGAAATCAGAAGGTTCTGATTAAAATGGAACGGCTGGCAAGTATGCAGTAGCTAAGACAGCAAGTTTGTGAAATGTATGGGAGTAGGGAGCTAAAACTCAAACTGAATACAGTGCTACAGTATTATAACTTTACAATTTTTCCAGTGGACTACAAATACTACCATTTTCTTTTTCCAGGGACTGCAATCAATTCAGGACCTGAAGAGGAACATTTTTCTATATTACTGTAAGTGAAACTAGTGCCACTGGGCATTGGCATTTGAGAGATACTTCTTTTCAAAGAAATTCCATTTTTTTAAAGATGCAATGCATCATGGGAAATATGTGATGTCATACAGTAGTGGTACATTGATTAGGCAAATTGCAAAGTCATTTGAGCTGGGATGCAAGGAATTCAACATCTCACTGGAAACTGTTTTTGAAGTTGGCATTTTAAAAACTGCCTTTGATTGATTGACTGAAAGATGGACAGACTGATTGAAGGCCTGGTTGGTGTCACTTCTACCTTTTATAATTTTGGTCTGGTAATACAACGGATAAGTAACTTTTGAATGTTATGTCATCCTACAAGATGAACAGAAGTACTTTGTGCAACACAACTGCTGTAAGAAAGATTAAACTTTTGCTGACTAACCTTCAAGAGGTAGGCCTCTCTGTTATACATACCTACATTCAAAATCAGTGACACCAAAGATAATTTGAAATATGAGGATGGTCAAGATTTCAGAAGGGAATGTATCATGAGATGAACATAGTTTGTTGTAGATCACGAATGCAATGGAAGCAATAATGAGGGCTGTACATACTGTACTGACAACTGCAAAAGCCGCTGTAAAAACTAAAAGTAATTTTCATAGCAGACACTGTACAGAATACAAATTACAGGATAGCATTGGATTCTGCTATCAACTATATAGTACAGGACTTAGTAACAGCTATCAATATTTATAAACTGCAAACTGTTGAAAGTTATTCTGTAGTATGAGGTGGTAGTCTAGCTACAAAGGGATGGTGCATACAAAAGTTGCACTTTGGACAGTGAGGCCTACTGTAACATGTTAAATGCATCTAAGAATGTCTTAAGTGTGATAAAGGAACCATTCCTTCCTTCATTCTACGGATCTCCATGCAAAGCTTTCAAATATTGAAGCAAATCCTAGCAACTGTGAAATACTTTCAAGTTTATATAATTTCAATATACTACAGACACTTATATCATCGCTACACCTGAAGTCTTATATCTTTTTGTGTGACTCAGTATATGTTATGTTATGAATAAAAATTCAAAAACTTGCTCTCAAGTTTAAAGTACTGAAGTATATAGCAGTCATGTTTCTGTAGAAATGCAATACAATAGACTGTGAAATTTCCCACAATTATTATTCACTACTGTACTTAAGAATTGAGAGACCGTTCAAACAGAAATACAAATTTCTTGTCATAACATTTGCATAAAGGTTGCAAAAAGGGCATTCTAATGAAGTATTAACACAAATGTCAGATAGATGGTCTATCTATGAATTTTGAATATGAATTTATCAAATTTTATGCCAATTTGATGATCTAACTGCACAAATTGGTGCTGTATTTGTAACAGGTAACTTTATACTTTTGGTGTCAGAACACCAAAATAGAATTGTGTCTTCACGATTAAAAGTCACTAGAATATACAGAGCAGGTACAGAAAAAAATTTTTTTTCCAGCTATCAGTATTTTCAAAGTTTGTTACTGTAAACTTAAATGTGACAGTCCAATTTTTAGTACTGCTTACTGAATATCAATTTTTAAGCAGAGACTCTAAAACACCTTCAAGGTCTTTACCATGGTTTTGCACTTTTCAGGATCATGGTCATTTCTTAAAGATGTACTGTACCATCAGCAATACTAGCATTTTAGCAAAACTTCATACTCTTCAAGTGCAGCCTATTATTTTATTGAAGCAGAAATAAAAGGTAGATTTATGGTTGATTTGGTAGAGATGCAATACTATCTTTCTTACAGACAATCTAAATTTTCACTTTGTTGAATTGCATTGTTGCCGTGGTCCAATCATCCACAATAAATATACATTTTTGATACATGTTGATATTTACACAAAATTATGTCTATGCAAAGTAAGTATCATGTTAAAAAAAAGTGCAATGAAGTAGGCTCTGAACTGTACTTTACAACTTCAAGCAATACACTACGAAACTAGAATTCCATTGACCCTTTCAAAATTGCTTAAGTCTATTCTTTAATAAGTGCACCACAATTAACCTACTAAAAACAAAGCATTTATGGCTGCAGGCGTCTATAAAATAAACATGAAAAAATCATCAAACATAAGAGACACTGTACAGCTTGAAACATGCAATAAAAAAATCAGAGAAAAAACAAACATTCTATCATTTAAGAAGCATTTGTTTACACAATGATGCATGGAATACTGCACTTGGTCAGCTAATTTTTCTAACTGAACTAGTTTTCTTATTTGACTATCAGCTTAAGGACTTTTAAAAGTACATATATGTTCTTTCAATTTTGCACTCTGTGGGTGAGAAACCATTATGCTGTCTTGAGGAAAAGTGCAAACACTACATAAAGTTATGAATGAATTTAGCAAAAAAGTGCATGTAATGTTTACATGATTCTATTTCTAGTTATTACCATAGTTTAAAGGACAAACAAAACTTAAAGACTGACTTTTTCCAGGTAGTACTTCAATCCCCCTTTCATCCATTTCCTCCTCTCTACAAAAGTGCTATATGATCATTTGTTGATGACTCACGAACAGGGTTGTCACCACACCAAGCGGTGCTGGGCGGTGCTACCCAGCTCTGAAAATCTCCTCCTGGCACTCGCTATCAATTTCAGCATTTTCAGATTTCTTAAGAATTGAGTGATAATTCCTTCTTTTTTTGCTTTGTAACAACTCTCCCATCTGCAATAATTTATCCAAGTGGCAGGCCTACCCCTCAGACTACCCCAGAAGAGTGATCACATTTACTCAGCTCTCAAAATGGCCTGGTGACAACCCTGCTCACGATAAAAAGAGGAAAACAACTGATGCCTTTATACAAGACAAAGTTAACAAAACAGAAGTCACAAATGTGCCGATTTCATGGCCCATTTATCAAATCTTGGGATACTTAACGTATCTACACATTACATGATAGTATAAAAGCTGCATCTTTAAAAGTGAAACCACCTTTTACCCCATGTCTCTCTTTCTCTCAAAAATGAAAAGAAAAATGCTTTATCCTCTCAAAATACAATTGAAATTACTTCCAATCAATTCTTCTTTAATCATACCACAGTGTTCACAGAAAGTAGACATCACAGAAAGTAAACAAAATTGTACTCACATTTGATGAAGTCTCCGAGATCAATTCTGTCGACGTATTTGCCAGTGTCAACGTACTTGCTAAATTTGACTTCATTGATCATGTCCTCTACCTCTTGTTCTGATGGGTAATGACCCATGGCCCTCATTACAAATGGTATCTCTGAGATGGGGATAGTGACTGACACTTCTCTTGTATCCATTGTGTCCACACCTTGGCTGAAGGAATTAAAAGAAATTTATTTTAAAGAGATATAAGTAACAAAAAATTTCACTCATAGATTCGCTGGAATCATGCATTACATAAACATTCCTTCAAAAGATTCGTAAAGCCTTCAATTCCAATCAGCAGCCATTACACTCATTTAACTTCAACAGATCAAATGACCATTTCTTCATATCATAGCAATTTGTGTCAAAGCATGGCTATAGCAGCCAGAATGCTACAGCACAGGCGCTCGGTACTAGTATAGGCTGGCCAACACTATACATATATAAAACGTGTTTTATATATGTATAGTGTTGGCCAGCCTATACTAGTACCGAGCGCCTGTGGCTACAGTATGTAATTTGTAAACAATAGGGAAACTGTCCTGTCTTAGTGTGATGAAAGGAACTTTAATGTTACAGTGTGGTTATCATGTATGATACCATGAGGGTTTTGCTGGTGTTAATAGCTTGAATAGACAAGTTTGATACACCTGCTTGGCTATACAAATGGGAGGTGGGGGTTCACGGTGAATCTTTAAAAGGTATGTTTACGTCATGTGCAGCAAAAATGTGTCAAATGAGACAAACATCCTACACATCTATGAACTTTTTTAAATGTGCAGTTTTGCTACCACACAATTAAGTTTTAATTTCTTTTAACTTTCTTTAAACTGGGCCTTACTTGGCTCCAACACCTTTCCCCATGGATCTCAACAGGAGAGCTGAGGACATTCCCTTGTACCCCTGGGTGCATGATTTATGCAAAGCACTCATTAATGCACATGACAACTCCCCCAATATCTGAAACTGATTGTTGCGGCTGCATTGGTGGTACAATTTCACACAACACACTTGTACCGCAGTGGCAGGTGGTTGCACACTTCATATATAAAACATTAACGGTCTATGATACCAACCAGATTGGCAATGTTTAAATGCAGTATAAGTGTTAAAAAAAAAAAAAACACAAATAAATACATGTATGTCTCTACCCAGGAGATGCTTTTGAATAATGCAGATAACTGGAACTATAACATAAAGTGCACTAAAAGTAGACTTAACGCTGCAAGGAGCAATTAGTGTACAGACATGTGTGAGAGATGATCACTATTCACTTCTACGGTTTCATACAAGTGGTTTCATTTTCTAAGAGCAAGTTGTAGGCATGTATGAAACGAGCCTGCCTGATGATATGAAACATACACTGTAAACAATGCTTCATCTTTATATTAACATTGATGATGAAGGGCAATGCATCTTAGAGGAGCAGCCAACACAAAACACATAGAACTGATATACAAAGTCACTATATGAAAGAATGTACCATCCATGTTTCTGTAAGGGATATAACTTTCATCAATCCAGTCGAAGAATAAAAATGACAATGACAGCACATTTGTGATGACGATCTAAAGCTAGAAACTGATTTTCTGACAAAAAAACTTTTAGGTAGATGCATGACAAATGTCCTTGCAGTTAAATGTAGCTGCTGCCATTATTAATACCACAAAAGTAAAGGAGATAGACATTTATCACTTCACTAGAACAGCCACAAAGATTCTTGCTTGAAGAAAATGCTGATAGCAATGTAGCATAGAGAAGTTAGCTACATTGATGTTTATTCAAGTGTTAAATGTGATATGTCTAGAACTACTTTCACACATCATATGGGCAAATCAGACAGAAGCCCTGTGCAGCTATGCCAAGGATCATTTACTTTTCATCTGACGTTTCATCTATGAAAAGAAACAGGGATACGGTCAGGGACCAATGTAAGTTTACCATTTGAAGATCAGGAAACATTTGGGCTCATCAAGATCCTATACCAGAGCAAGTACCAGGATTTGATCTAGGGAGGAGTGTTCAAGGCTGTACACTTAACCACCAAGCCAACTCCAGAATGTCGACTCCACCTGAATTCACATGTCTACACTCTTAAAATAAAGTAGGAATGATGATCGAGCCAATTTTGAGCAAGAACCACATCTTTTGTTTCAAATCGCATTGCTGTCAGGATTAAATTGTTGACCTATTGAACTCTCAGCACATTTGTTGTGTTAAACCAACAAACCAATACTGTGTTACACCACTAGTTCATTCCAATTGACATTAATATTTTAGAAGTAGACCTCCTGATTTTATATATTGCTGATTCATACTTCCCAGGGACATTCCTTCCTACAGAAAATGAACAGTTCTTTGCATAAAGTTTTACACTACTGTACAAATGTTTGATGTGGACATTCTTCTTTCAATTTCAAAATCAAGTTTTGAATCTGTAACACTATTCCTTTAATATTTACAACCTCCTAACTCTTCCAAAACCTGTAACACATTTCACATTTACAATTCATTATAAATTAGCTGACTCTCAAAGTTTGACTTTTTTCATATTTTAAACCTCCAATTAAAACGCTGACATCCATCAACAGCAGCAAAAGACATCAACTGGTGGCATAAAATTCTGGCCAAACACAACTTTTGGAGCAGTTACCTGCCAATAAAGTTGCATACAGCTTGTGTATGAGGTGTTTCATTACATTCTCTGGTTTGGCTCCAAACTGTCATACTGTATATCAAACTTGTCACAATTATTCATGATATTCTGTTCGTGAGTAACCCTGACCTTAAGAAGTTCAGATGTGAGTTTCTAAAACTCTACAGATTAAAACACTGGGTTTGCTCTTCAGTGGTACAGCCAGGATTTCTTTCAGGTGGGGGGAGGTGTTTAAGGAAGGGGTATAAGGGGAGAGGTGTCCCCTTCCTCTAAAAATCTTTCAAAAATTGGATGGCCTTCTGGTGCCACATGTACAACCTTTTGAAGTAAAATTTGTATAAAAATATTTCACATATTTTTATGTACTAAAAAAATTGACATCAGGTAGGGGGCATGGCCCAGTTGACCCTGGCTATGCTACTCTATTTCATTTGAAAATTAATTTGAATTAAAAAAAATAGAGGAGGGAGAGCTAATGTATAGCAACTTTTCCTCAAAAATGATGCTAATGTTATCAAGCTTAAAGGGCCAAACCTCTCACCCCAAACTACAATTTTGGTACCCGGGTACCGAAATTCTCAATTGGCTCAGCTCTTTAATTGACAGCTAATTCAAACAATGCAGAGTGCCAAAGCTTAAATTACACAGCATGAACAGTACTGAGAGTGTTTTGATTATATAAATTGAGTTTATCTATACTCACCCTGAAGCAATAAACTGAGATTGTCTCTGGATGAGGAAAACTTTCAGACAATTGTGGGAGGGGCTTAAGTAAGAAGTTTAGGAGAATTGGTACTGTTTGGGGTGAGAGAACTGGGCCTTTAAGCATGACCTAAAAATTGCCTGTCAGCCTGTCAGTAAGCTACTGCAGTGTTACAGAATCAAAAAAAAAAAAAAAAACACCTAGCTAATTTAATACCAAATGAATTAAAACTAAAGGAACAATAGATGTGTCATCCATATTGTGCGTATTTAAATACAAATTTCCCGAATGAAGAATTTCGGGACTGTAGAAACAGGATGTTGGATCACTTCATAAGTAGAAATGGACTGATTACCTAGCCATGTGAATCTATATATGTAAAACACTGTACACTCCAACCTGGTGAAATTTACACAGCTCAACAACATTTATTGGTAAAGGTTCCAAAACAAGAAAAAGTGCAACCTAGCTACAGATCCCAATCCAGCAGTACCTTCCTATGGGAAATGTTAACATCCCCATCCCCCCCCCCCCCTCCTGAGAAACTGCTTATACACAGACAAATTTTCATCCTATAACATTCTCCCTGTGGGGATACTTCTTGCCCTTTTAATTTGCCATTTGTACCTGAAAAGTAAAACTCTCTTTGGCACAGGACCATGTTACATCTCCATACCTCCATTTGGGACAACTTCCACCTAAAAGATTTTCCATCACCCCATAACTCTTTGTGGAGAACAATTCCCACCTGTACAATAACACCTCCCTGGCTAAACTGCTGCAACAGTATTGCCCAGTAGTTACTGTACCATTGATGAGCATAAATATTACAAGGTATAACGGAGTTGCCACATATATAATATATTACGAAAATCAGGAAGAAAGATATGTACATCAATGAGGGAACAATATGAAATACTTAAAGGCCCAGCTCTCTCACCACAAACAATACCAATTCTCCTAACCTTCTTACTGAAGCCCCTCCCACAACTGTCTGAAATTCATCTTCATCCAGATACAATCTCAGTTTATATTGCTTCAAGGTTAGTATAGAAAAACTCAATTTATATAATCAAAACACTCTCAGTACCGTGTATGCTGTGTAATATAAGCTTTGGTACTCTGCATTGTTTGAATTAGCTGCCAATCAAACAGCTGAACCAACTGAGAATTTTGGTACCCCCATACCAAAACTGTAGTTTGGGGTGAGAGGTTTGACCCTTTAAAGATCAGACATTTGCAACATTAGTAAGTAGTCAAGAATTTGTACTAATTCTTGTGCCCAAGATGAGTGGAAGGGTATACATACATCTTACACTAATCATACTGTAAGGCCTGATCCTCTCACCCCAAGCAGTTCCAGTTCTCCTAAGCTACTTACTTAAGCCCCTCCCAAAACTGTCTAAAATTTATCCTCATCCAGACACAATCTCATTTTAAATATACGCTTCACAGTGATTATACGAGGCCTCAATGTGTAATCAAAACACTCTCAGTACAGTAAATATGTTGTATAATTTGAGCTACAGCACTCTGTATTTCTTCAGTTACTGTCAATCAAAGAGCTGAGAATTACTGCGAACTACTAGCAAAATTGTAGTTTGGAGTGGGAGGATTATTAGCCCTTCAAACTGTGTACACTAAGCATGTACTGTAGCCAAGACCAGTCAGGGGGTAAAGCACTCTAGGAAAATATTTACCTCCACTGGAGTAAAAAAATGTCTATCATCTTTGAAAATACACCATAGTTTTTATTCTTCCACCCCCAACCTTGTTTGGTTTCAGGCCTACACAATATGTCTGCATCAGAAAGCATGCAACTTGTGGTACTACAAGGTATTTGTACCTCAATAAGGCAATTTCATGTGACGTCAGACGTTTGAATTTGCCAGGCACTGAAAGGCAAAACAGGTATTGGAAAACGTATTTACAGCAGACGCACACACTATTCCCATAGAAACTACAGTAGCTGTGATATATGCTGTGCATTTTGCAAGTACTCTAACTGTGTGTTGATAAAATAGATGCTTGCTCATCAAATGACGTCAGTGAAATTGCATTAGACCAGTTGGAGTAGCACTTACCTTCTAATTTGTGCATAATAGAAGTAGTTTTCAAGTTCCTTGAAAAGTTCCCCTTCTCTACCTCCATCAAGAAGACCATAAAATGGAATCAGGTCCTCTCCTCCTAACTTAGCACCAGCCTCCAAAGCCCTGTATTAAGGAAAGACAATAACAGGTAAATAACTACAAACAATGATTAGAGAAAAAATATGAAGCAAAGCATCAAGAAGATTGGATACAAAACACTTATTTTGAAACACAATGTCAAAAACATAACTAAACCCCAATTCAACTACAGCTGATAATTCACATTATAAGCTCAGCATGATTTCAATTTCATTTTTCTCTTCTCAATGTGGCTCTTTGAAGTTTTTTTCAAATACGTACCACACCCGATGAAAAAGTCTATACTGCTATTTCTTTCTCTTCTTTTTTTTTTTTTTTTTGAGGGTGGAAGACCACAGGAGCTACTTTTATAATTGTGACAATATTTCACATACAGTAGTACATTTTAACACAATCTTTGCAATTTATCTCTAGACTGCAGCACGCTTTGGGAGGGAAAGGTTTTTAAAGGGGCACATGGAAAGATCTATGACAAAAAAGAACTGTAAAACTGCCATCCTGAAAGCATTAAATAAAAAAAAAAAACTTGAGGTGGCAGGGGTGACCAACCTTTTAAGTTGGTGTTAACCCAAATTAACCCCTCCATCCTACATGGTTACTGGGCAAATCATTAGCTTGAATTTACAGCTTAAATGTCACACTCTCATGATGTACAGTACATGTCATTTTATCTTGACCTTGCTCTTCTGATTTAGATATCAGTTCAGGCAGAGCACTGATATTTAAATGAAAAGTTTATCTTTTCCTTACATTGATAGATTGCATGCAAATGACTTTCTCAGTTCTGCTTTTACAAATATTCTGCTAGCTACTGCTTAGTAACTCATCTCACTGTGTATCATTTGAAATTCCATTGTCTATACAGTAATTAACACAACCCTGACAGAAATATTAAAAGATGGACATGTCAAGTTATCATTTCACACAGCTAGGTCTACAATTTCATAAAAAGAACTCAAAAATGTCCCAAGCAGATGGACTGGGGGAGGGGGCAACAGTTTTCTGGAATTTCTGAAGTCCCTAGACCTAGTGGAAAATTCATTTCTGATGAAGGTTTTGGAAAAAACAGGCACTTCCTATTGGTAACAACAGTTTCTCGGCTAATGACTCAACCCACTGAAAATATGCATAGAAAATATCCATATGAGACAGTGTAAAACATGTTGTACAAGCCTGTATGAATGCATAGATATCACGCAGAGATACATTCATCCAAGCTATCAAATTTGTCCTACAATTACCACTACCATCAAACCAGGAAGTCTGGTAATTTTCATGTAAGTGGTTTTTGTATACAAGCTTCTAACCAATCTCTTTTTGTCACTGGCCCAAAGTTCTGGAATAATCTTGATAATAACATTAGCAATTCAAAATCCCTAGCTACATTTTGCAAAAACTTAAAGAGGGCATGACACGGCCAAAGTAAGTTTCTCTGTAAATGTTTTTGGGGTACACCTTGACATAAAGTGAATGTTTTCCCTACTAAATTATGTCCATAAATACCAAAATATGACGTTGTGAATTCCCACTAACAGGCCAGGCTCAGCCCAATCAAAATCCGAAAGCGAAAAAACGTATGGGAGCGCCTCTCAACACGGTGACGTCATTGGAGGCACGGTTAGCAACATTGCACCAGGGAGCTCACAATCATCGAATCATGTGCATGGCAACGCGTGTTAGCGAGTATATCATTGCAAACACCAGGTACGATGGCAGTGAGCGTGGCCACTGACTACATTGTGAATTGTGCAGTGCGCGCGACTGCTTAATTAGTATTCGCAATAGCACGCACCTTCACCGAACAGCTCATACAGTAAAGACGCGCTACTAGTGGGGACGTGCTTGTTGTGGACTGCATTTCCACACATGTTCATGCATAGCTGTTCTGTATAGCCGCACGAACCGCATTTATCTTGCACATAAACAGGACTGTTTTTACACGCGCGCATATGCACGCTAACATATTAGCCAATGATCTGCTCCGAATCCCCACCATGGTTCGCGTCTTTCGCTCTGTATGTTGAAGGAGTATTGTGATGCAATCGTTTTCATGAAGTTGCTAAGATAAGATTACTTTGCCGAGCGTTAGATTAGTTCCACATGTAAATACGCATTCTTAAATAGCGCGGGATTTGTGCCGCAAATTATATCACAAAAGTCAGGTGACCTGTTGCGGCATTTTTCGAAATTGGATTTTGAACATTTTCCTTTGAATTTCATTTATGCCGAATTGAACAGGTTTTTAATGGGATGTGAGATGATATTTGTAAAATAATGTATCGAATCTTGCAATACACAAAAGTTTTTGTGGCCATGTCATGCCCACTTTAAAGGAACATACTTTACAGAGGTATAAAGCTTCAACTTCTACTACTGTTATATTATCTATGCTTTGTTTTTTATGTTGTTCTTTATTTGTTTCTTTATACTTAATTTCTGTCTATATGTTTAAGAGGGCTGCTGGAAAATTATTCTGTTTACACAGCTCCTCCACTTGCTTGTCTTGTTAATTGTAAATTTCTTATATTTTAAAGTAGAAATACATTGAGTTGAACTAAAGAATAGGAACAAAAAGAGCAGCTATCTGCAATACAATGACCTCACACCTTTCTTACATGACAGTAAAAAACATTTCTAGTTATAGATTGGCTATAAAACATGCCGTGAAGTCGCTTCTTGAAAAAGCGACATAGCCACCCCAGTACATCAAAGGCGGTGTGGGGTGTAACTAATATCTGAGTTTGTTACATGATCTGTGACCTCAAATAAGCTATGTTTTCATTGTGTTCACACTGTGTGAAAAGCAATTAACACATGCTGATTCACCTGTTAGCTAACTCCAAATGTTACGTAACTTTTTGTGTATTGAAACACATCTTTAACTGTCAATCAATAAACCAGATATGAAACTTGACTTAATCAAGTCTGCATGTAGTGGGCTTCTTTTCCTCCCTGAAGCGATAAGAGTTAATCAGGCAGAGAGGAAGAATGTAACAAAAAGTAAGAGGGACCGTTTCATCATGAAGGCAGAATAAGAATTCAAAATGTGATCTTCAGCAACAGCCCACAGAAGCAACCCCTTGACACTTTCACTCTGTTCAATTCTGATGAATGTTTTAAAAAAAAAAACCAACTAAACAGCTTGCGAGTAATAATATTAATGACTTCTTAAAAGTTCCTCATTTTTAGAGACTCTATGTGTACAGAATTACTCAAGAAAGATTTCATACTTCAGAGGTGATAAACACCTGTCTATTTTACATTCTTTAAAAGAAAAAAAAATGTAAAAAAGATCCATACCTTTTCATTTAAACTTGTACAAACTTGTATATTGTATGAAAGTTTGTATTTATTTGAACATGGGCTAAATGTCTTAACCTGTTACACAGAAGGTGAAACCTACACCAACAATGTATGTATTATATTATTGTCCATTACTATTCACTTTTACATGCAAAAAGAGTTTCCCACAATGTGCCCTTTTTCCACAACAAATCCCCTTCCCAGCATGCATGCACGCAATACATGGAAGACATTACAAGTCATATGTCATAATTCTTCAACTACATAGATTGTACTGTATTGTATTATAATGTATTGTACTGCATTGCACTGCATTCCTTTGTATTGCCTTGTATTAAATTGCATCCCAAACTTTGTGGTATTGTATTGCATTTCAAACTGCACTGCATACTGAACTACAAGTGTGGGCTGGGGTTGTAGAATAGACCCACCATATTTCCTGTCAGTTACAAGAAACAAAGGGATTGACTTCAACCTACATACATTGTGTTTGATACAAAAGTGAACTCAAACCATATTTCTACTCAACCTTTCTATCTAGCTGAGACAATAATATGTCTGTGTTGGTATGTCTCATCAGGGAGCTGTTATTTGAAAGGAGGTTGAACAGAAAGTTTTAATTTATGCTAATGCTTGAAGACACGCAAAGATTATCCTTGATAAGCTTCTTATTCAGCTGAGAGAACTACTTTCTTTAATCCATAGTATGTTCTTTAACATAAACATGCTAGCAACATCATTCATGTCACCTAATCCTATCACAATTGGCTTTCCCCAAAAAATGCTTTGGTAGGTAGGTTGACACTGCCACCAGCTAAGGGCAGGTGCAACAAAACTGAAACGACTGGTTGACTGAAATTATCCAATTAGCTTTTTCCTTTCCACGCAACATGCCTTATGCAAATGAGCTACAGACACACCGTGAGTCTAATATTTGTTATGCCAATTTGGAGATATCACCAAGCATAACATCATGTTCACATTCTCAGATACAATGTTAGTAATATACTCTGACCCACAAAACCTTGTGAAGCTAGAAGCAACATTTATTTTTTTTGCCCAGTGACTGCACTATTTTTTTAAGTTTTTTCCCATTGACTGGGCAGGTTATGGTTACGGCAGTAGCGAAACATTTCAGACTTGACGTTGGATGTAGAAGTTGAAAAGAGGGGGACAAAAGACGGACTCTTGTGTGACCTTGACGGTGCAAACTGCAATACAAAGAGAGCAATCAGCTTTCTCATAACAGCTCCCTAGCTGGTCTCATTAAATCCCATCTAACTGCATAATGCATTGCACATTGCATTGAATTGCATTGAGATGATATTCACATTATTCAACTTTGCCACCTTATCCTTGCAAAAGTTCCAAGGATATTCACTCTCCCCCATCTCTTCTCCCATCTCACCCCCCCCCCCCCAACCTCATAGAATGGCCTTGCAAGTATCCTCTCCATTTTTATTAAACCTTAAACTTATGTAGACTACCAAGCTGTACAATAAATGATACTAAGTCAGTCTGTAACATTATTGAAATCAAATCAATACACAGACAAGGGAACATTCTAACAAATGTGATAATTTTATACAAATCAGAACAAATTTATAATCAGTTTCACAAAAATCCTGTCAAGTCGTAATTCTAATCAGAAATATTTTCATGCCTGTTTTACACAAGAAACACTTCTTAACTTCCAAATTACTCTCGAACGGATCTGTATTAAATACTTGAGGTGCAAAACTGACAAGTACATTTATAAAAATCTCAGTGTTCCCTCATACCAAAAAGTTAATTTCCAGATATATTACTTTATCCAAAATTTTCATAGTCTGATGGGATCAGGTAGAATTTACTGATAGTCTTAAGTACCATGAAGAGCTAGACAAAAGACTCCTCTAAAAGCTGCTAAAATACAGGATCTGAAGGGTATACCAAGCAGGATAAACGTCACAACTTTCTTACACTTCTTTCCTGTTTCTTTGTTTTGTGAAATTCAAATTAACTACTTTAGCTAATTAAAGACATGGTGCATTTTGGCTAAAGAATAATCATTTCTACCCATTGAGCTTCAGGCTTAAAAAATCGTTAATAAAAAACTAATTAACAATGAAGAGGCTTGGAGGAGGTAAAATGTGAAATTATGATATTACCCAAGCACAGAAATTACATGTAATACACACCTCCCAAGGGAGGAAAAGTGATATGTAGTTGGCAATATTTTGAATACTCTAAGATTTCAATGCAGCCTAGGGGCACTTAACATCTTATACAAAGCTAAAATTAATGTTGTAAGGAACCTTACTATCCACAAACGGAAAAGATTGGAGACAGTATATTTGAGATTTACAGTCTTTTAAGGAGCATTAAGATCCTCACAGACACCCTCCTAAATGTGGAAAAAGGAGAACGTATCCAATAGAAATTGAGAGAGCATGACAGCTCTACATTCAAGGCAAAGATCATTTACAGAGGCAGGCTACATATCTTCTTCAAATCAGAATACTAACAAAGAATGGATGAGAAACCAGTACCCAAGTGGCAAGGTTTTTATATCTGCATTGGTTGTAAAGTGAGCATTACGTTTAAAATATTCTGCATACCTGTTACCTGTCATTTTGAAGACAAATCTTCTTGTTATTTTCTGCAGAGGATAAGAGCTCTTTTCATTTCATCTCTTAGATGCAACATGCTTAAAGAAATTGTCTAAATGGCTTAAGATATTAAAGATATGAGACTGTAGCAGTCCTTAAAATTCAGACAAACTTTCTCCAAGCTGAAGAACACACTTTCAATGTCAGTGCAAAATATGTTGATACCAGAGATATATCAGAAGGTATTTGTAAGTGCCTAGTTTCCATCAAATTTACTATCTATCATGCATGAAAAATTAATGTCACAACTTCTGACAGTATTAGATCAGAATGGAACAGAAACACTATAAAAACAACTCAAGTGTTAGGTAAGGTTGCCATACTATTGACACGTTCTCTACTTTGTAGAGTAAAATCAACGCATTGTGACATTTCAACAGGTACATAATGAGTGTATCTTGAGTTGGTCAGTACCTCCAGTTGGTCAGCGCCTACAAAGAGTACCATGGGGTTTATATGACCTTTTGATACAAAAATTCTGCTCGAAAAACCCAAAGAAGAAAATGAAAACAGCTAAATACCTGTCAAAAATAATAAGTTAGCCCCATTTTCGGAGGAAATTTCCTCAGCCTAGCCTTGATCCTATCTCACCATAATAATTCTTCAGACTCCACTCAAAATAGTAAAAGATATGGTGTAAAATATTTCTCTGGTTCACTAATAATGCATTTTGTGAGATAGCATAACATTCTTCAAAAGTAAATGTTTTTACTTGATTTTGGCAGTATTATTTCATATTTTGAATATAAAATCCTCTTATGGGAGTAGGTAATGTGGATTTGGGCGGCTGCAACATTGAAATGGGGGAGTAAGGGCGGCAACACTGAAAGGGGGATGGGGGCTGCAACATCGAAAGGGTATCCCATGTATTTTGTCCATACTATGACTTTTCCAAACCAGCCACAATACAGTGGCTGCTGGGAAATTTCCGAGTGATTCAACAAAATCTGATTAGTTAGTTAATTAGTTGCTGTGGTTAGAAGAGATTTAACAGCACACCAAATAAATGTGTTATACAGTGTCTGTCATTGAACTTGATAAAAAGTTCAAAGTGTATTTTCATGTATGGTTCAAGTTCAAGTTTGGCTTCGCTTTAGTTGCCAATTAAGACAGGAGAAAAATCTCATGGGCATATTCTACAACCCCCAGCCCACAGGGGGCAAAAAATATGATCAGGGACCTCTGGTATGCAATACAGTGCATTTTTATTCTGTCATAAAAACTCTATCAACAACCTAGTATTCTAAAAATCTTAACTGTCTGCAGTCACAAGTCTTGCCAGCTCATAACACAGTGGACAATGTGTGACATCATAGGTAGGACAAATTTTAAGTATGCCTGTGCCTCTATTGGAACACAATACTCTGGAGCATGAGGCCACCGCCGAGCAGTTTAGAAGCTAAAGGTTGATTAGCCCGACTTGTATTAAGTTTCACTTTATATTAAACATAAATGTGAGACATTTTGACACTTTCAGAGTCTGAGTTTGATAATTTTCCCAGTAGACACACCCATCACAGTCATAGGCAAATATTTACTGCTGTAATAGATCTTTCGTAGCAATGTCACTTGAAAGGGCTTGCTCCCATCTGGGGTTTCCATAATAAATTACAACAGGTCTAAACTCATCATGGCTACCCAGTACATGGGAGTTGATACTTCCTGTTATTACTGGTAGCGATTAGCTTGGGAGATAATCTGACTGCAAATATTGACTACAATCAAACTCCAATATTACCCAAACAATTGTCAAACTGATAATTTGTTTTTATTGCTTTCTTTAAAATATTTGCAACATGAAGAAAACTCCATATTAATAGCCCAGGGGATTAACCTGATGTCTTCCAGTAGCACATTAGGCTAGTATAATCACAGGAAAACTGGCCTAATTTATTGCCAGAGTATCATGCCAGATATGAATCATACATCTGAAATTATCCAGTTGGATTTCTCAAGTTTTGTCTTTGGTCTTATCTTTTTAGAAAGACAGCAGCCATCATTTCTGATTTCGTTCAAATGCAGGAGACAAAGTGAGCCAACCACTGGTTTATGTATTTGAACAAAAATGGATATGTCAAGATTCAGTTCAGAGTGATGCTGTTCAACACTTACTGCAAAAAACATTCACAACTTTTTGATGTTCTATCACATTACTGAAGTTAACTGACAATATTCATATCAAAACAAGTGTCATCTCATTCAAGTAAAAAGTTGAGAAACTCTTGCATTACTGCTCTCTCTACTTGAATTTTTCACTCTTTCCATTCAAACACAACTGGGGAATGATAGCTGGTTTTCCATGCCACAATGAAATTAGGAATGAAAGGAGGGGTGTGTGTTAAAGGGTTAAGGGTCAGTCCTTTACCCCACCACAAGAAAGTTTGAGATGAGGTAGGTTCATTCACAACTTTTTGATGTTCTATCACATTGCTGAAGTTAACTGACAAGATTCATATGGAAACAAGTGTCATCTCATTCAAGTAAAAAGTTGAGAAACTCTTGCATTACTGCTCTCTCTACTTGAATTTTTCACTCTTTCCATTCAAACACAACTAAGGCATGATAGCTGGTTCTCCATGCCACAATGAAATTAGGAATGAGAGGAGGGGTGTGTGTTAAAGGGTAAGGCTCAGTCCTTTACCCCACCACAAGAAAGTTTGACATGAGGTAGGTTTTATAAAATCAAAGTAATTTTCAAAGCAGTTCCAAACAGGACCAAAACAACATTTTAAACCAACCCCAGAAGCCCTGTATGCACAAAACTGTACCGAATATATGCCCTTTGTTGTAATGGTTAATACCAATTTTGTGGCCAGAACTTGTCATTGTTTTTATTTGGCTGATTCCAGAATAAGGACTGTCTTCTATGATTGATAGACATTTAAAAACAATGTCTAGCTTTAAATATTTGAAGGACATTTGCAGACCCCTCAGTACCATGCACTGAAAAGAGCAGGGGAGTGTTACTAGGTCACAAAAGGTGCATGCAAAGTGTTGCATACAATTGGTCCTGGAGAGAGGGCATGAAAGTATCTCGAATCACATAATAAGATGGTTTGGATTTCCAGATGCTTAATTTTTACCCACTATCTCCTATAGTTCTAAACATGTAAAAAAAAAACTGTCAAGGAAGTAAATTTTGGTTTGGTTGACTGGTTGAAAGAAGCTAAAATGGGTGTGGGAAAAGAAAGGATTATAATAGGGGAAAAGATGGGTAAAAAAGATATATGGAGCAGATTTCCCTAGTGAAACAACTAAAACAGAGCATTGACTTAAGTTATTTCTTAGAAATGTTAAATTCAAAGCAGATGATACTTAGTGACAAAATAAATGCAAGCACACATATATGCCTTGATATCTTTATTTATATCTTGCATGGAATCAAAATCAGAAGTCCCAGTACAGTTTCTAAGAACCACAGAGGAGACAGACTAAATGGTCAAGTGGTTAGAGCATCCGTCTCACAGCTGAGAGGTCTGAACCGACTCACAGCTGAGAGTTCTGAACCGACTCACAGCTGAGAGGTCTGAACCGACTCACAGCTGAGAGGTCTGAAGTTTGACATCTGTCGGTTCATTCTAAAGAATTTTAAAATAGAATTTACTGCCATTGTGCTAGGTGCACTACATTTTTTGCAATGGAGTAGGGAAAACAAGCTAGCCTAGTGAGTTACAACTGGAAAAAAGGCTGTGGCCTGACCAACTTAAAATAACTTTTTTAAAACTGAGCCATAAAACCTCATCTAACTTAAAAGCCAGGTATCCAAAGGTTCATTGGCCTTTAATATTTATTACCATCAGCAATTTTTTCTTGCCATATATGCAAATCTGATTCAAATATAAAAACAGTAAAAGATACACACGTCTCTAAAATAGAGAGATTGGCACAACCCCTTAGAAAACTAAAATGCTTGCACAAAACTGCATACTTAATAGACTAAAAAACCTAAAAAAACCTACCAATCCAGGCCTTGAATTTTGAGGCATACTTGTGCAATCACACACTATCACTAGTCTGTACGAAGTGCATTTCTTTACACACTTGATAAGGAATGCCCCCCTCACATAAACCTATTAGAGTTACATAAAACAGAACACCTTCCCCACCCCTTCATGTTCTGATATGGTTGATTTGTAGCTCACCTGGAAAATCAAAACTTAAGGCATGCAAACAAAATTTATAATCAGATGCATGTTTCAAATCAATATTTAAACTTATCAGAATAAGTTTACAATGTATTGCACAATCCACCCACTTAATATTGGTGGTGGGATACAAAATATGAAAATATAATAATTTTCATATTTGTGTTTTAGAAAGCTGGGCCTTCCTTTTCCCTGCAATTTTGCTATTTTACCAGCTTTCAAAGCCAGTTTCACACAGATTGAAAAATTTAAAGGATTAGTTTGCAGTAAAGTGCCATTAACTGGGTTTAATCATAGAGTTTTAGTTACTCTCTCTGCTTTGTTATGATGTTAGCCATAAAATGTTTTTTAAAAACATTACAAGTGAATATAATCCACCCACAAGTAATGGGAACAAGTTCTACAAACATTCCATAAGCACATTATGGTGTACATACACAGCCAAACCTACATATCACATAGTTCCAATGACAGCACTCATGTTATTTCTCTATACTGGTTCTGCAATTTAAGATGACACTTGCCTGGGGTGATTTTTCATTTAAAATTAGGAGTATCGTATACTGAATGTGATCAATCATTTGAGTAATACTTACACAATGTTCACTCCCCACATTAATATTGTTGCATCGGTACCACCGGCAGAAAATACATATCTGCCATCATTACTGCAGGCTACATTGCTCACCTATAACATTGAAAGGAAAAAACAAAGTTCATTAGCATGAAACTAGATATGTGCACCATATCAGAAAAATGAGTCAGCTTTAAGCGACAAATTTTTATTAAGAAAATAAGATAAAAGTGTGCATACAATTTGATGACTGTTCAACTGACACATGAAAGTTCAAGTGCTAGATTGATTCATCACCCACCCCCACCCCCATCTGCCAATGATACATGACATTGGACAGTTAAGGATTAAGGTGTCTATTATATGATGAGGATTAAGCTGTCACATACATACTGAATAAAAGGCCTGTAAGAGTTTTACAATATTCCCTTTACAAAGTAGAATTTGCCAAGTATACACTTTCAGAAACAATCAATTCCCCTTCATGAACAAAACACATCCCCCCCCCCAAAAAAAAAAAATTAATAGGAATTTTTTAGCCGACTTTCAAAATCATACACACACAAATTTTTTTGTGGGAGATGCTCACTTAAAATGCACATTTATTTTTGTGATTATCATATTTTCTTCTTTATTATTTGGTATTTTTATATTTACTTTATTGTTGTTTGTTGAATGAATGTTCTGCTGTCTGAAGGCAATATTCATTTCATTTGGACAATAAAATGTATCTTATCTCTTATCTTATCTTATTTTGCGCTTAAAATTGAAATAATCTGAATGATTGAATTTGTTTCCATGAGTTTTTAAAGTAACCTAAGATGAATAATTCGAACCTTAATTTTTGCAATGTTTCTGCGACCGAAAAGGCAATAGTGCCAAGAACAATTGGGCAAATTCATCTGTTCCAGCAATGACAATTGGACAATCTTTCAATGTATTGTATACAACTGCACTATTTCTACATATAAGTAGTGCAATGGTTCAAATTACAACAAGTAGAATTAGCCCTATTACTTGGAAAGGAAACCAATCACAGTTGTTTTGAAGGAAATGAGTATGTCTGCCTCAAAATTTATGTCTGTCCTTGGATTCATAAATGAACATAAATTTGTAAGTCTTCTCAAAGTATAAACTGTTTCAAGTGTGCAGAGTATAAGTCGTTCAGATACATATCCAATACAGCAGGTGTGCTATAGTAGCAAAAAGAAAAAAATAAGAGACAGACATAAAACTGGTAATATATTCACACCTCATGAGAAGACCTTGAAATAGTCTATGTCAAATAGGTCTACATTTTTATACAAATTTTAATATTTTTCATTAGGAACTCAAATTTTTAAAGAGTCAGAAACTATTTTTGTAACCACTGGAACTGTTCATCTTTTACCTAGCCAAATATAACTTGGTCCCGGACTTCCTGTAGTTACCACTCATAAAAAGTTAACTATGTAAGGGGGGGGGAGGGGGGATAACCATAGTTTATCTGTTGTGTAACCAACCGGATAAGAAGGGCTTTATTCCACCCAACCTCCCCTCTTTGTGGGGTAGGGTAAAAGTGTTCTGATGAGAAGGGGAGCTCCTAACACTCAAAAATGTAAACTTGTCCTTTTATGTACTGCACATCAACCACACATAACACATATATAGAATAAACAAATAAATTTAAGTTACATTGTATGTTACACCCTTCTACTTTTGCAAAATGTGTTTAACATTGACACTTACAATGCTTTCAGTAGCAATTTAGTATTAGATATTCCGTTTCACACGTGAAACTCGTTCTATTTGACATTGTTTGTTATATACCAGGCAAAAATTTTTCCATTTTTCTTGATCTTCCTATTAACCTGTCCATTTACTTGTTTCATCCATTTTTCAATAAAAAAAGGTCTCCTTATGTTTTCACATGTGTTTGTATTTTTTACACTGATAATGTTTAATATAGACCTTGATAATAGAGTACAATAATAGCATTAGAGCTGATCCCAACTTGAGTGCTCTAAAACTGAAAATTTCTTCATGATCCTATTAAACACCTTTTGTCAATGCTGGTCAAAATTACAAATCCCATGTTCTGTTACCAACTGAGCATGACAGAATATTAGCCTTTAAGGAGATCTGTCATGGCAGCAGCAGGTTTTAGGGAAAAATTGAGTTTGCCAAATATAGCACCCAGCCCATGATCTATTACTCCAGTTAGCTGCTTCAATGAGCAGCAGTTTTAACTACCAAACTGGTACAATGGAAGCCCAACAACTTTGGGGTTCAAATAATCACTCTATAAAAACAATTTTAGAATAATTGATGGCAAAACAAGGATCAAATTAAAGTATACTGCATTGAAGGGCTACATCTCCTTTCAGTTATTCTGAAATAAAATGCTACCAAATGTCAATGTTCATTTTCAAATGCTTATAAAGCCATAAAGTTGGTACTGAGAAGAGTTCTTGACAAGGTTGAGCATAGGGTATTTTTTCCAATTGGTGAAAAGTGTTGGCTATAATAAACTTGCTATCAAATATTAAATTCAGCATGGTTTGCTTTTACAAGACAAAATCATGTCATGTAAGGATTGGGAAGAATGTTTACGTTGTGACTCCTAACCAGACATTGAGTATAGCTCCACTCTCCTGACACATAGTCTTGATTCCTTCAGAATTTTTAATACTGTCAAAACCATACACAATAATTATTTTCAGTTGATTGCTACAATTCTTACACATTGAAACACAGCTCCTCCACTGAGGCAAAAAAGACTTGGATTACAGGCCAGCCTTCTTGTGAATTCACACTCATTGAAATGATGCTTATCAGCTACGGTGAAATTTTCACTTAAATATGTCACTTTTTTATTATTTATTATTGACTGTCGCCTTTAGCATTAGAAACAACAAAATCAGTGTTAGTCCCTTGGTTTGTGTTGAAGAGGTGCTGTGATCCTGCATGTGTTCATTGTCATTCACAGTACCATGTGTTGCAGTTGCTCACATCAAAATGGCACAGGAGTGTAATCAAGAGACGGTTACTGCAGTGGTCCTACTTCTTTTTGGTTTTTTCTTTTTTTCTTTTATAAAATGCTTTGATAAAATTTTATTTTTAGGTATTTATAAATACTTTTATTGAATTTTTATTCATGCGTATGTGTCAAGCAGTTACATGCATCAAAAACTATATCCTTTTCACTGAAAAGAGGCTTTGCAATTACGTCACGGAACCGCCATGCTGGAGGACATTCATGCCAAACACACGTGGCTTTGTGCCGAACGCATTGCACAGAGTGCATTGTGATGTGCACGGTGTGTACACATTCAACGAGCAAGCGCGTCCAGTGTGGTTTACTGCGTGGTTACATGTACTCCAACATGGCTGCCGGAGAGTATTATGACGTCATGTGAAAAGCCTCTATACTGGAGCTGCATGGTAGCTGGTATATTGCTTCTAATTAATAACACTGACACTGTGAGCCCTTTAGCAACTCCTTGATTAATGGATCTACACTTGGTGGAAAATGAAATGATCCTCTTTGATTTCATTTATCCAACAAATTGAAATCAAAATTGACTTACCCCAGATGGATGGGCTATAAGTGCCATTGCATTGTGGGGGTTGCCATTGAGGGGAAGTATTATAAGTCCAATCTTGTCTGTGGTGATGTAGGCCATAAAGCGCTTTGTGTCTCTCAATGCATCCTTACTGGGTAACACTTCCATTCTTCAAAAATAAAACAAACATCAGGGCTTTAATCATTTGTAAAGTGAAAACTATTGTGAGAAAAATCATGTCCATGCTCTCAAAAACTAAAACCATTATCCACTGTACAAAATTACCCTTCCCCCCTCACCAGAAAGTGGTACTGACTAACATGCTGGGATAATTGAAAATAGATTGCTATGGTGATTTCAATGACCACATTTATTGTAAATTTGAAATACATTTTTAAATACACAAACGACCTGAATTTTTTCAAGTACTGAAAACATTTTCCTTTGCCATGTTTATGAAGTTATCTCACACCAAAATTTTTGAGTGTGACTTATCACATATTAACAGCCCTTCAAGTACAGTATAACATAAACTCATACATAAAACTGTTCAAGGATAGCTGTTGGATGCAACAAGATTTGAATAAAGGAATTCAGGGGTACAGAAGATCATGACTCATTTTTATTTCAATCAATAAATGGAACATTCTGAAACTGTAAGAAACCAAGTATTAAATATTATTTCTTTATCTGTTGCACATTCAATGTTATTGAACAATGACTCACTTTAAATATGAACTTCTTAATGTTGGCACTTTGACTAAGACAGGGACCAACCCCTGAATTTAACCATACCCAAAGGAACATGGCAATGCTTAGATGTTATGAAATCTTCACTGTTATGAAACTTTATCTCTTCTATTCTTTTTGAAGCAAAAGTCAAAGGGGCATTTTTGAAAACATTTCCAGTATTTTGAAAATATTGGGTCACCTGTGTATTAAAAAATGCTTATTAAATTTAAAATAATCTGTAAATTACAATAATTTGAAAAGATTAAACAACACCACTGTGTTATATATAGTGTCACTTAGATAAAATGGTTACCTTGAAATGCAGTACTAAATAAAGTCCAAGTTTGGTTTCAAAATACAGTGAAAGTCCTTCCCTTTTGTCCCCACTTACAACAGACAGGAAATACTGTGAGCATATTCTACAGCCCCCTGGCCCACAGGGAGATGTACTTTCTAGTGCTTCATGCTTCATCCTTATGTTTCTCCTCTCTACCAAAACCCGTTATGTACCATGATGTCTCAAAGTGCAGATGCCTCACATTACAGATGGTTTACGGCACAGATGCCTCACAACAGCACAGGGTCCATCTAATTGAGTACCACTTCCATTCCCCACTATGACATCCTCTCTCACACCCTACCAATACCCTCTATTTCAACATCCCATTAAGAAAAGAAACCAATAGTCCTGCTATCTGTACACCTAGCAACTTTCACAGCAATTCAGGTATGACCCTTTCTGTTTCCCCACCACCCTCTTCCAGTCCTCTAAGAAACACACTAACTCCTTCCTCGTCACTGTAGGAAATGAATAGCCACATGTTTCTCCACACAAAACTGTGCAACATGCATTAGGGGAGTAATTATCTGACCCCACTTATGACACCATATTCCCACTTCAAACACCCCACACATAGTACCTTGACAAACGTCATGGGTATCACCACTTGCACTTGATGATCTACCCTGTACTATACTTTGTCCTTGTAGAGACCGGTCAACATCATGTCAACGAACCCATCTAATTAAAGATCTTTGAGACAACTTTCATGGAAATGATAGTATCTTAACACTGCTCTGAGTAATATAAATGGTGCAATAAAAGAACTTCATTTAAACTTCACAGTAGGATGATCACACCCACATTGTGGTTCTATAATACTACCTCTATATTAGATCAATCATATCTTCTTGACAAAGACAGACTTTTTTGTGTTTCAACAATTAAAAATATCATCATAATATCTGAACCTGAAAAGTAGTTCTGGCTCATAGTAAGAGTTGCCCGGTTACATTTTTATCTGTTTGATTTACAGCAGGTATATTGTTAAGCAATAACAGAAATAGAGTAATTGCACAAAACTTAAGAGTGAAGTTTTGCAATGACAGTAAAAACATATGACAACTCAATTATGTACAGGACTCTAGCTAACAATACATTTCATGGTCTTTGAGATTGCCAAAATTGCAAAAGGCAGCCCCAGAGACATCCAATGAATAAGAGACAGACAAAATGACCAGTAACAGTTAAATAGATACAAGCTACATGCAGGCATAGTATACATGTGCTATACATAAATTAGCTGAAGACTTGCATAAGCTTGCTGAATTATATTATTGGGCTTAGCTTCCTGGGAGCTTTAATCCCAACCAGTTGCCTAAAAATATATCTTTGAGGATTTACACTGGCCATGTGATGTAGATCATAAATTTTTCAACCTAAGCTTCTGGCCTGCCCCAAATCAAAAATCTGGCTAAAGGGGTGGCTATGACAGGAGCTTAAAGAGGAGCATGAGACATACAGACTATTTTCAACAGCAATTACAAAGTATTGTGGGATTAAAATGATGAGACTAATGCATGGCTAAAGTAAAATGTCATTCAAAACCTGATAATTGAAAAAAGGGTTACAGGACTTAAATTTGTACAAATCAGACAAGCAGCCAACCAAATCAAGAGGAAGAATTCTAATGTATTACACCCAAGATAAAAACTAGAACTCTATTGATGTTTGAAACCGCTGTAAGATTAGATGCATATATATCGATCTCTATCCCTTCATAACATTGTATGTGAAGCTCAGCATAAGCAATGGAGTATAGGAGAACAATCCAGTGAGCCACAACTGGAAAAGAGGTCATGGCCTGCTCGACTTGAGCTATTATGTTAGAAACTGGGCTGTAAAACTCCATCTAACTAACTAATCCTTCACACCTGAGTTTTGTTAAACAGGGAAATAAAGTACCAGTACCATTAACTTACTTCTGTATAGGAGTTCCATATGTTGGAGCAAGAAGAGTATAGCGACACATTGTGGTTGTGGTGTTGTATAGCTTAAACTTGAACTAGTAAAGAAGAAAAAATTAAACAAAAGGAAACAATTTTAACATTGATAATTTCTGTCTACAGTAAAGCAGGGAGGGAGAAGGAGTAAAATTATAAAACCCAAAGCCCCTCTATCCTTATCACAATAAAGAAGTGTTTATATAAATATTTTCATTGTCATATTGTACATGGCTGTTTAATAATCAAAGCTTGCAACAGTTTTCCTGTGTTGTTTTCTCTCTGTAAAGGTCATTATAAGGCCAACTATTCTATAAAATCCTTGTGGTATTACCAACCATATCATGTAAACTTAAACTGAAAATCATTTCCTCGCATTTTGCACTCAACAGGACATAACTCAGATGAGGTACTGCTCTTTTAGAGGGCACTAGTTATTTTCAGGAGAGGATAAAAGACTCAAAGTATAGTGTACCTTTCATTAGATATGTTCAATAGTTATTGCCGAGGGTCACAATTTTATGAAATGACTTTAACATTAGAATGACAAAAGGTGCCAATAAATTCAAACCTTTTCCCCAATAATTAAGAAAAATGTGTGTGAAAGAAGGGGGTGGGGTAGAGTTGTGTTCAGTTTTCTTTGTTGGGGGTCACAACTAATAATGTAAATATATGACAATAACCATAGATTATTAACTTTGCTACCGGTTTAAAACCTTTTGAAACTGCCTGAAATTTGTGTGTGTTAAGAGAGGGGGGACCTGTGCAGCCTCAGGTATGGTCGGAGGTAAACATATTGAACTTAAAAAGATTGCTAAGTACATGGCATTGACTTTAACCCTAGGAGGGTAGTAAAATATGTTACCACGGTCACTGAGGAAAGATAATTTATCTTAACGAAATTTACCTGATCATTTGCAGTAAGATAAAACTGCTCTTTTGTGACAGGGGGGTACCAGGTGAGGCACTGGGGCACAGCACTCTGCTCTATTCTCTCTGTCGCTAGTAATTTTAGGTCATCAATGCTGCTATTTCTTAAATCATATTCCACCTGTAAAAATGAAAGGGAGGTTAACTCATTACAAAGAAAATGTAAAACAGCAACATTTGAAGAAAACCTTAACTTTTACTGGACTTTTGACATGTGAAAATATTAGAGATTTAAGGAGCATTGTGGAAATTTGTCCACCCCCACCCCCTCCCCTATTTGATAAAACTTTCCTTCTCATACTTTTTGAAGCATCCTCCTGCTCTGCCTGGTGACATTTTATCCCTTTGTATGTGTTAATTGCTTTTCACACCGTGTAGACTAATGAAAGCTTAGCTCATCTGAGGGTACAGATCATATAACAAACTTAGATAGCAGTTACACCCCATACCTCCTTTGATCTAGTGGGGTGTTTATGTCGCTTAAAGAAGCAACATGCATGAATTTAAAACTGCTACAGTATGATGATTGCCTCTCCTTCGTAAGAATATTTCTTCCCCACTTAAATTGGTATGGTGACTATTTATTTAAAGGTTGACTTCACAAACAGAGTTAACCATGACCCTAGAAACAAATAGCAAGTTTTAGCCATCTTAGGCTGGCAACGAATAATCCAGAATCTATCAGAGAACTTCCTGTTCAGGTATCTTGAGATCAATAAAGTTACAGGCATTTGGGCCCCTTCAAAGACTATTTGCTCAATGGAGCAACAAGGTTGGTTTAAACAGGGTTAACTGCCACAATTACAGAAACAAGCTTTACCCGAGAAAATGCTTTTTTCTGGGGTAACATTAGCTAAAATGTCCTATTCAATTCTAGCAGCATGCAGGACAGTAGGCCAACAAACATTAAGCAAAATTGAAAAAACAGACTGGCATAAACCTCGTTAAGGTATGATTATCATAAACTTTTGTTATAGATGGAATGACAATTTTATCAGAAATGGTTTTCAAAAAGTTTTGTGGAGTGCATGTCTGAAGTTTTCAAAACATAATCTCACCTATAAGTATAACTCTAAGTTGCATGTATTTCACTCAGGAGTGGAATGCTTAAAGTAGCAGAACATATTGAAACCAAATTACATGATGTTTATACAAGGCATATTAAATATTGGCAGGAAGGGAAATACTTCACTTAACAACTTTCTTGAGGATATATGATAACACTTTAATTGCTAGGACAGACTAGCCTCACCTTTTCTTAATAAATGACACAGTACAGTAAGGAATGAAGCATTGGAAAGAGATATAAAATTAATTTAAAATAAACAAAACAAAATAAAAGTGAAACAAACAAAAATGAAATTACCAACAACCTAGCATACTAAAATTTAAAAAATTTAAAAATAACACACAAGAGAAATATAAACAAAACACTAATAAAACCACGCTCACACAAATACAAAACAGAAAAGATGAGCAACCAAATATGAAGATATTCTAGCAAAATCTACCCATTGTATAACAAACTGCTAAAAAGCTCAAACTAGGGTTGTGACCTAAAAATTTCTTTTCAAGGACAAGGCACAGCAGTGTCTTTTGCATTATCTTTAATCAACAGTCCCTAGTAGCCTAAGCGGACAAAATTACTGGAAAAAAAAAATTCTCCATTTATACAACCTAGCAAGCATCTTTGAAAATTCTGAGCCCCCAAATAAATTATCTGGAACAAATTGCAGATATTCAGCACACTGTCTACTAAAATGACAAGTTTTTGTTGTAATTCAATCTTGTACAGGAGAAGTAGATATCTCTTCAAGGAGGCCAATTGCCGTCTTCTTCTACCAATACCTACCATCTCATGGGATTGTGTACGCTTGATAAAGCATATCCACAGGTCACATCCATGCCAAGACAAAATGGATTACAACTCTAAAATGTTTTAATTTAACGGATATTTGAGGCCTATTTATCAAATTGACTTTTTTCAAAAGAGATGCTTACACACAAGAGATTCAAAACAAGCAATAAGAGAGAAAAGGCAGCTAGGCTAAGATGCTAATTTGTCACACATGAAAACTGACTGGCTTCCTTAATGCAAATGCTACATGTTTCAGAAGAGATATATCTAGAAGTCAAGGACATTGCTAGTTTCATATGCAAGGTCAAGGCTAAGCTACAGGAGAGCAGAAAAACATACATAAGTAGTTTGAAGGGTAAACTCAAATCAAATTAAAAGAGAGTAAGCCCTAGGGAAAAATTCATCAGGGTGGTGGGTAAACTTTGATATTAGTTTCTTACATGTATAATCCATACATATTCATTTACTTCTGCTAACAGAACAGTACCCTGAAGCATTTATGTGGAAACTACTGACCTGTACATTCTGAATTAACCAACCCTCATCTAATGCATAATTTATCAGGTCATGTTCAATCTCTCATGTGACATTTCTTTTATAGCAGGATGTGTGTATCAAACTTCATTATCAAATCATTTACCAGAATATTTCATCAATGGAAGTTCTGGAGACAATTTGAATTTATTGACTTAAAGAATACAGTGCAAGTGAAAACTGCATCTCAACAGCATATGGTGATCAGAAGAAATTTTCGAACTAATGCATTTTTTTCAGATTTGGTGCATTATGGGAACTCTGTGATGTCATCATGACACATTAATTTGACATTGCATTCAATTTATTCAGAATTTTGATGCTGCTGTAGGGAATATTAGGCAACATTGTTTGCTATGAACAACATACAGGGTTGGGTAGTGAAAGAACTAAAGAAAGATATATTGGAACATTTCAACAGTTTCAAATTTCAGGGATAAACAAAACATTCAGTTATAAAGAAAAACAAAAGGAATCCAATGCAATGTGCCAACATTACATTATTTTTTGTTGAAAAGTGGAGACTTTTTTTGATACAAACAACAAATCTTTAAAATGAAGTTTCTTGAACTACGAAAAAGGTATTGCAACTAGGTATGGAGGACATGGTCTATAAAACATTTGTCTTTCTCATGAAATCCAAGTGAAAAGCCACCAGAATATGCCTTTAAGTTTTGCACATGTCACACTTGTTCCTTACTGATCTCATTATATAAGCAAAAATTTACATGTTACCTGGCTATTCTTTGTATGAGTACTTTCAATAAAACCCAGAGAGGAGACTCTTCCTTTTTACAAATATTGAGAGCAGGAAAGAAGGATTACATTTTTTAAACTTTATATTTCACTTTTTTTAAATCTTCAAATAATTTGGCAAACTGATTTTCTCTTTGTTCATGTCCCTCTGTCAACACATGGCTATCTTTGTAGCAGATGGTGAAGGGGAGGGTCATGCAAATATAAAGTACCTCCTAGTTGGAATACAACTAAAGACTGTTTGAAGTACCAGACTTTGTGGCACAGAAATATTCTCACTTCTGGTACCATGTTACCATGTTTACAAAGTCTGGTTCCAGATTGCAATGATTCATCCCTTAAGTTAGTTCATTAGTAAGTTAGATGGAGTTTTATGGCTCAGTTTCTAGTGATGATACTGTACCTAACAAGCTTTTAACAGTATGCTTGACAACGAATCACACTGTTTCAACATACTCAACATACTACATACTGAAAATTAAAAGATCAACCAGTCGTTATTGAAATAAACAGCTGGAAAACTAATAGTAAGCCTCACAATTAATATTTGAAGGCAGCTGCCAGAGACAAGTTGCATGTACAGTCTGCACAACAATAGCTACTGTAGATTCTTCAAATAATATACTGCACTTTTTGATGGCACAGAACTTATACAGATGTACCTAAGATTAATGAAGATGTTGTATTCACATGACCTTTTTAGTCTAGGCAGCAACTAATTTATTCAAACCTCTCTACCATCTTCAAATATTTTGCCTGAATATTTCTAAAAATTCTGTCTGACCAATATAATGTCAACAAATGGATAGAATGGGGAGAGGGCTGCAAATAACTCTACCCTCAAAAGGCAAACCGAAAAAAAACCCCCCCAAAAAACAGTGTGAATGGTGCTCATAGCATTTGGCTATCATAACAACAGAAAAATACTGCAAGTAAGAGGTAATTGACCATACCAGTGTTATTTCAAAATATTCGAAATTTTGCTCAAACTGCTTAATGTGCATAAGTTTAGTAATCCTGTATGAGCAAGGAGCCAATCTGCGACCTTTGGCCATAGTAACAAGAAATAAGCTGGTACAGCAGCTTAACTGAATCAGCTGGTCTATAGCAGCTATCTACTAGTGAGTGAAGTAAAACACTTGCAAAGTTAGTCTGTAGTTACGCAGAGTTTTATGGCTCAGTTTCTAACCAATTGGTTCAAGTCAGGCAGGATACAGCCTTTTATCCAGTCATGGCTCACTGGCTTGTTTTCCCTACCCTATTGCTTACATGCTAAGTACCAAGCACAATGGCAGAAGGTCCCATTTTTAAAGCCTTCGGTATCACCAGGCCAAGAGTCAAACTCTAGGCCTCCTAGCTACGAGTCAGATCCTCTAACCACTTGACCATGCAGTCAACTACCAGCTCTAGAATGGTGCATACCAAAATGCTGTCCCACAATCCTTTGTAATCATGTCTTGGAAAGGGGTCTATTGTAACTAAGATGAATAATTATTTTCCTTTTGATAGCTCTGGATAATGCACATTTGAGTATGGTTGTTGGCAAAATGGTTGTGGTCTGTATTATATGAGCAAGTCATAGGATACAGAATGAAACTACATTATTGCTTTTGATAAAATATGAAAATCTTTCAAGGCTGCAGTCCAGGGTTATGGAAAAGGGGCCTGCAGTGATAGACAAATGGGGGTAGTCTTGCGTGAAATGCTATTGCAAAAAATACATGGCTTTGCAAAGATACACCAGACCTTGGTTTGGGAAATGAACAAAGTAAAGTATAAAAATAACAAAAAGACTTACAAGTGCTCTGTCCTCTCCCAGAGAAAGAAGCCTTGGAAGATCAGAATCCAATGCCACACCAAAGGTGACCGTCCTAATCGGTTTGTAATGAGCACGATGTTTCCCTAAATATGTCCATGTCCACTCACTGGTCGGTTTAGCAGCTGCATAAACTGTCACACAAAAGTCTGCATCCTGAAAATAAAATTTCAGATACAATCTTTGATACACTGAATAAATGCAAGAAAGAGGATGGTCCAAGATAATTTTCTCTAGATATTCTCTACAAAAGGTTTAAAAAAGTTAAATGGTTCCCATTTTCCCCATTATTAAAGAGGGGCATTTTGACACCTCTAAGTTAGACAGTACAAGTCTACATAATTAATAACAAACCATTGTTATCATCAAATTTGATAAAAACTGAGGAGAAAATAACTCTTCAACAAAATTCATTGACCAAAGTGTAGTTCTCAGAGATTTTATCTCCATGGAGACCTCATTCAACCCAGATCTGTCAACTCTCCCAGTTTTAGTAGGAGACTCACAGTTTTTATCCAGATCTCCCATGCAGCCTCTCAGTTTAATGTGCTTTACTCCTGGTTTTTTCAGTGTTCCATATTATTTGTGACATTTTGAAAATGGCCATAATGCAGTCAGTAGGCTACTTAGCATAGGCTACAGACTTATTTGAGCAATTCACACAAAATGAAAATAATTTGAATTGTTCACATTTATCTGATGCACAGCACTTTTTATCATCTTTATGACAATATAAAAGGTGCGTCAACCTGTGTCTGCACCATGTGTGATCACGCGTGGAAAGACAAAGGAAATCATGCATGTTCTTGGGTGACAAACCTGTGTTTTTGGAACCTTCTACTCACAGGTTTGACACATAAAACCTGTGTCAAACCTGTGGCAAACCTGTGGAACCTGTGGCAAATGATCAACCTGCGTCAATGTCAAGAGAAATCACAGGTTTTCATGCAAAAACCTGTGATAACCCCTGGAAAAAACCTGTGAAAACCTGCGAATTTGGAACCAATTGCCACCCTTTTTTTTGTAAGGGTTGGCTATTCTATGTGCACAGAATGGTTGTACACAACATGCATACCTCATACACTTGCAAGCTATAAAAAAAAAACAAGAACAACTTGCACTGTTCAAAACATGTTGCCCAGACATAGGTAGTCTTTAATCTGAAGTACTGGTACATTTGTATTGTTTTAGTTGAAAATTTACAACCTCCCAGTTGGGCCAACTAAATCTCCCCATTTAGAAGGTCTGAAAAATAAGAATCTCCCTATTTTGAGATCAGAATAGTTGACAGATCTGCAAACCTATTCAATTGTATATGCTATAAAGCATCCTACACTTCAAGCATCAACCTTGGTGACTTCAGTACTGAAAAAACAAAATCCAGATCATCCTGACATACAGGTGTTTTGACTACAGTTATATCTTGAATATATGTGTAAAAATGCACTTCTTGTCTAGCATAGAAAGATGTCAGTGACACAATTTCATATTTCAAGGGCATTGACAAGACCCTGGGGATTCTAAGAACCATCACCTATAAAGTGCATTCTGATGTCACAAATTCTAAAATACAATTCTTTTTGGGTCACATGACGTATGACATATTTCGAGAACTGTCGTAAAATATTTTTCACCCTGTACAATCAGTTCTTGCACTCGCAGTATCGCAGTACTTGCAGCATACACTGATGAACAACATTTTTTGGTACAAAACTTTCTATTTATGACTATTAACTTGCATCTATTTTGGAAAATTTTATTTAACAATTCAAATGTAGATTTTTACTACTTTTTCCACTTTTCTTGACAGTAAGTAGGGTGAGAGGATAGCATACTTGAATCTTTCAATCACAAAAAACTCTATAGTGAATAACATTCAAAAGGATGCTTTAAGTGCCTCTAAACTTTGACACCTTACTATAATTGTACTATGTCAATGGTGATAAATCATTTAATATTGCTTTATTTCATTTTAAATGTCACCTGACATTCTCTGTGAATGGATTATTAAGTGACAAATTAGTTTCATTTCACACTATGGGGATTTCAATCAGTGCTACAGTACCATGCCAATAAGAGGTCCATGTTGTCTTCTTTGACACATGTAGGTATTAATGTATGTGAGGCTGGAACTTAAGTTTGAGACGGTAGTCGTGTGAAATGGATGGAGCAGCAAGGTCACCCACAATACATAATGAACATATTATTTACCGTTATAATCAAGAATTGAACAAATTGTAGTAACAATTTTCGTTCTCTTAAAGTATTCCTCTCTAATGCCACTCTAGGTGAATAAACTCGGCCTCCTTTAAAGGATTTGTGATAAAATCAAGTACTTGTGCCCCCATATTAAAAAATGCTTCTATGAACGAGGAAACCAATGAACTTGATGATTTGTTGCTGAATGAAATGTGAATTTAGTACCATTCTAATGTGAATTTAGTAACATTATAATGTGAATTTAGTACCATTATTCAGAGTAGCACAGAATCATTGTTAACCCTTTACTGTTGTTTGGGTCCTCTTGTCACCCATGTTTACTGTTTCATGCGGAGCTCGAAACTGCGAGTAGCTACCCAAAAATTTGGCCACAACAACGAGAGAGACAATAGTTTAAGGTCACAGGGTCAATAGCCTACAGAAGCTGATGCGGGGCGCGCTAAACTGCTTTTCCGCCCACTCCCGAGGCGAGCACATATGCACAACGCTAAAGGGTTAAGTTATGAATAACAAATCACTATAAATGCTGCAGATGAAGAATCCATAGACAGACAGGGGATTCCCCAGAAACATGAAAAAGCGGGGGGGGGGGGGGATTTATTACTATTAAATCCCAAGTCTAACATGATGCTGTCCAAGGCTTACATATGAGTGGGCTAAGGGGGACAAAAGCTTGCTGCAAGGCCCCTTGTAAGGTGCATTTTGAAGGGTTTTAAAGATCATTTATTAATGTACATGTGCACGTACAGTACATGTAAGTTAAAACATACTGCTGCACATACAAATGTCTTTTTAAGAAAGAAACCAAGATACTGACAATTTTCTAATTTTTATGGAAAAAGAAAGGTGGGAGGTATTTAACCTGTCTTCTTCTAGAAAGAGGGAGGGGGAAAAATTCCCCTTTATCCCCCTCTGGAGGAAACACTGACTAGCCTGGTGTAAAGCTTGACATAAAGTTACTGTATATGCAAGGACAAGAAACAAAAGACATTACCCAAAGGACAAAATGGAGAAGCCCACTTAATAGACTCTTTCCTGCATACAAACACTACCACTGGTTGACAACTACTATGATAAAACATGCTTACATTTGACACATTAAAACAATGAAGAGTAAATCACTAATGAAACTAATGATCTACATTCTGCATGCCAGGCATCAGTGCATATTGGCATGACCTATGTTCTTGTGCATGCAACATGCCGCCCAGTGCCAACCAGTTGCATATGTTTGGTCAAACATTATTTTCATGATGTCAATAACCTTAATATCTCACAAAGGTCCTACAAAGTATCTAGGGAGCTCTTTGTTGCTGGATTGGGAAGCAATGACAATTGAACGATGCCATGAATTCTACACGCCTGTCCAAACAATACACATGTACTACTGATACAGCAATATTCCACTGTGATGCACAATCATATACACAACACTGACATTTCTCACTCCTTCTGGACAAAATTACTTTTTGTTTCAATTTGTGGAGTTGTTTTCAAATTGTAACTTATGATAAATTTTATTCTAAACAATGTGACTCACAACAGAGCCAGTCAAACACACATTACAGCATCCATTAATATCTCAAATATTGCACTGTGATATTTCCCATGGCTAGCAAATCACTGGTTGATCTGTACTTTTGAATCCCCATTGTGCAGTTAAAAATACACCATACACAAAGAATAAAAGTTGATTTGTATTTCCTATAACTGCCTTGAAGCTTGTCTTCCAAATTTGTCCCTTTCAGATGAAGGTTAATGACCCTGTACATTATTACAGCTCAGTTTTGCTTCACAATCTTTTTTAGGACCATAGACTGTTTCTCATTAGGATTGCATGGCTTCTTAAAAAAAGAAAAAAACTTATTTTTGTATCCAGCAGAATTACAAACTTCTTTTTTTTCCCAACCTTACCACTCATTACATCAGTTACCAAAGCAAGCAAAAGTAGGGGGAAAGTACAAGCAGCATTTACCGGCAACTGGGAATTACCAAAAACGAGTAAACTTGCAATCTGCTCAACAAATCTGATAACAAGTGCTTTTACGAGATGAGACCATCTTCAGGTGATAGATAAGGTGGTCTGCAAAGTTTCAAAGTGTTGTGTCCAGTGTTCTTATTACAACATTTATAGATACCAAAAAGAACTGAAGTCATGTTTAAGTCATGTAATTATTCCATGTTCCTTGTCATAGTCACAAAAAAAAAAGAAAATTCGGCATTATCTTGAGAGCTGTCTAATTAAGGGACAGACACCTTACTTGCTCTTCAAATGTAAATATAGAGAAGTTTACAATGGTTTCATTCTTTTATTAACCTTCAACAACAAATTCGTTAATTGCATGCATACAACTTCAAGAGTCCTAATAGCTGGTCTGCTTAGGTATATGATACTTTTTGTAAGTTGCCTCAACTCTTTGGCAATAAGCCAAAGGATGAACACCAAGTAGTAAAATCATACAAGCAAATCTACTCTCCTGGGCCCCACCCCCAACTCGCTATCTCTAACCAGGCGCAGATTGAGACATAAAGGGGGGCTGACTTAAGAAAAAGCAGGAGTGTGAGGGAGCTGCACTACAAATTTCCCACATGTTTACTTTGGTGATGTGGCAAAAAGGGGGAGGGGCTGTCCCCATAAAAGCCTCCCTTGGATCCATACCTGACAACTTAATGTTGATGGAATAATTTTTTAAAAAGACACTCATATTTCTTTGTAGGAAAAACCAAAAAAAAAAAAAAAAGAATAAGTTCCTGTTGTTCCAAACATAAAGTTTGCATAATTTCACAAAACTAAAATTTCTCGTGAGTCAAACTTTTCCTACGGAATGTATTGGCTCAATGGATAACTTTTTTAGAGGAAACTGAGTTAGTCTAACAATTTGTTATAAAATTGGTTTTAAAATATGCAAATGCCATCTTAAAAATATTCAAAAATTCTTTGCTTTGTAAAATACAATGCTAATAGGAGAACATGCTCATCATAAAGTAAAGGTGATGCTGGGTATATATATTTTTTCCAGCAATTGAAAGTTTTTTTCACAAAATCAAAATCTTCACCATACTTGAGAACTTAATCAAACTTTAATATTTGTTTGAATTCTTTTCTCATAGCATTAATCAAAGGCAATGACTAACACAAAATAATCTCTATTTAATGCTTTTTCTAAAATCCTCCCGACTCTCTGGCAAAGAGCCATTTGGCAAAACCAAACTTTTACCTGCTTACCAAAAAAGCTATACGTCTACTAAAACGACAAATGGTCCCTATGTAATGAACCAATTAAGTGCCCAGCAGTTGTTCCAATGCCCCCTAAGATTTTTTCAATACCCATTCTTGTAAGGTCAGATAGGAGGTTAGTCAATCAAAAAAGTAAATAATATAACAGTCCTGAGACTTAATTTTTTTGCCCAGAGATATGCTTGACATCAGAGCTTCTACCCCCTGAAATACCCTAGATCTTCACCAGGACTTTGGACTTTGGATCTTGGACCAGGACTTTGTGAAACCTATAACCTGCAGCAGCTAGTAAGCTCTTTGATTTACAAGTGAAAATTTTTGCCCCCAAACTTTTTCCTTCGTCCAAAGTTTGTCCCCATCCCCAAATTTTATCATTCTGGTGCTGCCACTGTGCTCAATAAAGTTGGTAAGCATTCATATTTCAAAATCCAACAAAATACATTGCATAAGTCAACACAACACAAAGCTGTATATATGCAGTACCAGGGTTTTATAAAACAAAAAAAAAAAAACTGTATCACGCTAACTGGACAAGTGTAAAATGTCTTAAATTACACCAAGGTAATTGTGAAACCTCCTTTATAATTCAAACAAACAACCTTTCTGACAAGCTACATTCTAAAGTGTGACCTTCCTGACCTTTAAAGCTTGGCAACCAGGAATGACATATAAAATGGCAAGTACCGGATAAGTGTCCACTAATAAATATCAAAGCCAAGAATGCAGAATATAAATATATTAAGTACTGCAATGGATAAAAAAAAGATAAAACACCTGGAGGGCAGAAGGATATATTAAAACCTTGTCAAAGAGAATTTTACAAGCATACTGCTGAAAGAGGGTTATACAAAAGAGACAGTACTTGAAGAACTGTCAATGCAAGTCAACAACATTTTGCGATTTTCAATTTATTAAAGCCACAGTACAGTACGTGTGAACTCAACCAACTTGTCCTATAACTTTCTATTTTCATTAGTTTTTCTTTCTGGCAAGAGTGTCAACCACAGGGATGGGGACAGGACAAGAAGTACATGTCCCATAAATATTTGAGAAATTGCCCACTGACTTTTATAACTGCTAGTTATACTTTGAACTAATTACCTTAACCCACATTTCATGTTTCAATAATCTAAGTTCTCCACAAGGATAATTAGCTACAAAATTTTCACAAGAATAATTCTCAAACTATTTCAAGATATTAAGCACTTCGTAACTCAAGACTTCCTTGAGATTTTTTGCAAGTCAACACGTTGGCTTCACTTTTCCTAACCCCTGCCCATCTAATCAAAACAATTTGAAATTTATCATGCAACATTTACAAAATAGTTACTGTATGCACACATAATTGTAATTCTCTTTCAGTCAAACACCAGGTGGGTGTTCAAAAAGTGAAAGTAACAGTTTTTACTCTAGCAGAAAATCTACATAGTACTTCCAGCGAAAAGCCTGACTTGCAAGGAGACCCTTTAGGGGTTTAGTCTGGAACATCTTTTCGAGGGGCCATCTAAGCCACTGGCCATACCATAATCCCGATGGGTTAGTTAGTTAGTAAAGAGTTTTACGGCCCAGTTTCCAACCAATTGGTTTAAGTCAAGCCGGCCACAGCCCTTTTTCCAGTTGTGGCTCACTGGATTGTTTTCCCTACTCCACTGCTTATGCTGAGCACCGAGCACATTGGCAGAAGGTTCCGTTTCTTAAGTCTTCGGTATGACCTGGCCAGGACTCAAACTCCCTATCTCCCAACCGCAAGTCGGATGCTCTAACCAGATGGGGAACATGTGAAGTGGCATATGGGTTGGCTACATAGGAAGCATATTGGGAAAGTCTGTGATGCTACATGTGGGTGTCATATGGGCTGGCACATATCAATTCCACAAGAAAAATATGGGCCACTCTAATGTGGTCATTGACTTGGATGGCCAATATGGGTACCAAAGGAAAACACCTGAACCACTTCCATGTGGGGAATGATTGCATGACCACATTTTACTCAAACATCACTTGTCTGCATGGAACTCAAACTATACCATGCAGCCAACTGAATCTTGGTTCAACATTAAATGGGCCCCACATGCTGGCCCATAAAATGCCCTTTAAGATCAGATTTGATGTAGGAAAGTTGGAACGTTACAAGAGTAAGTACTACGTAAAACTTTTTAATGGTATGAAAAAACAAAACCTGATCCAAGATATATTATCTCTATTTGAAGATTTTCAAATTTGTTCTACTCACCCCTGTTGCAAACCAGCATGAATCATGTGAGAAGACACAGTGAGTTACTGCATCTCGTGAGTAACGGAATGGCTCAGGACACTCATCCTCTAAAGTAAGTGAATCCAAAATCCTAACACAACCATTTGTAAAGCCAACACCTGAAAAAAGATATGAGAATTTTACCTCAAATAAAATGCTCCTTATTTGCTTGAGATGTACGATTACAATTTTTTTTGTCTCAATAAATTTCATTTTTACTCTCAAGGCTCAGAAAGAGCAGATGAAAATAAAAAAATAAAATAAAAAACCCTCTGAAGCGCAGAGCATAGGAAAGATTGACTTGTAAGAAAACCAAATTCAAACTTGAAATAAATAAAAATTCCTTGAAAATGCTTTATAAATAGACCTTGTGCATTGAAGACATACTTAAGTCATCCTTTGAGCAGAGCAATGGAACATGTGGCCACAGGCATAAGATTTCACCTTGCACCTGTAGCAGACAATGCATGAATTCGGCTGGATGACAAAAGAGCTGTCAGTATTTGTCTGTGTTGGTTCGTTTTGCCCCCCAAAGGAGGGCGTATTTTTTGCTCTGTGACATCATATGCACAAGGTCTATTCATTAGAAAAGACAGGAGCTTGATCCTCAAAAGTCACATCTTAATTCATCTGGCATCTTGTTGGGTTCCATTGAGGATTTCACTTACACTGAGTTGTTGTTTAATACAAAATAAGTCATTACTTCTATATGAGATTAGTTGTCTGTAGAGTGCAGTTAAACTTTAACACCTCCAAGTTTTAAAAGTTTGAGTAGGCTGCAACCCAGGCATACCTTCAAGCCTAAACTTAAGTATTTGAGGGCAACTTATTTTTAATTTAAAATGGGGACTTCACATAAATGCAGAACATTCAAATAACTTGCTGATTGGTAAACTGCATGCTGACACCATTTTTTTGTGTCCCGTGAGGAACTTCCCATAGCATTACACGTGCGGCTCGGTTACCTGCTGTTTGGTCTACCCCCGGAAAATGAAACTATATTCCGGGTGTCACGTGATCAACGAAGACACCAAATGTGCCTTCGCTATCTCTGAAAACACAAAATCACGTGATTTGGTGTCTCGATTTTGTGATTTCGGAGATAGCGAAGGTAGATTTGGTGTCTTCGTTGATCATGTGAAACCCGGAATATCGTTTTATTTTCCGGGGGTAGACCAAACGGCAAGTAACCGAGCCGCACACGTCATGAGGGACAGCAGCTTACAGCACATCACATACAAATTACCTCACAAGGTCTAGTGATGCAGCTGAGATAAAGGATCAAAGTAATGAACCCAGCAGGCCAGATTAAAACAAAGCAACAAAACGAAGACTCTGAAAAAGGAACCTACTGCCGTTGTTCTTGGTGCTCAGCATAAGCAATGGAGTAGAAAAACAAGCTAGTGAGCCGCAACTGGAAGGAAGGTCAACATCAGCTCAACTTAAGCCAATCGGTTACAAACTGGGCCTCCAAATTTCATCTAACTAACAGAGGCCTTAGCCATTAGTCCACAATTCATATCATATCTCACCACATATCACATTAAACACTGGTAAGTGTGTTTTTTTACTAAAAATCTGATTAAATGAGAAAGACCCAAGTTTTACACAGACAAATGACAACATTTATGCCAATTAATACTTAGACACTGACTAAAGTAAGGGCTAAAAAAATGGAGAGCTGTGATCTCCAGTTCTGCTATGAATTCTAAAGTGAATTTTAGTTTAGTCAAGATTAAACTTGGATAAAAACAAAAAGTCCAAACAGCCATGTGTTAGGTGAATAAGATAAAAGCACAGAATTTCTTTGTTTATGTTTTGTTAAATGATCTCAATTCTACTAACATGTATCCTTAATATTGCCAGAGCCAAAGAAATATGTAAAACTTACCCAAGTAATTTCCCTTTGGATCATATGCTAAACACCTGATCATTTGTCCTCTGCTAAACTTTCTGGAAAACACCAAGGATCTGAAAATTTAGAAGAGTTAAACTCATAGCTGAAAATCTTCCCTGTGATATGAAAGACACTATTCTTCCAACCATCTGCCATTCATGTTTCAAAATGATGAACTTGCCTCTAGATATTTTAGTCAGTACGGTTCATTCTTTTAAACAAAAACTACGAGCAAGAGAAATGCACAGGTCAAGCTGAGCTGATATATGAATACTCTGCTGTCTCACAATTTTCACACTCATTTTATAATCAGTGTTGTTGATCATGCCAACTGGTGCAGGTGCAAGGCAGTGCTGGTCAATTGGGCCAAACCTGCCTTATTGGACCTTGAACACCCGACACAGAGCCCAAATAGCTGGCTTCAATCAGCAACCAATAATGTTTGTTACTCAAATTTGACTGGTCACCCCCTTTTTACAATGACTAACGTGTGATACAACTTAGCTGGTCACTAGTCCCAAAAGTCTTCCCTGAAGAGCTAATGAACACACTAGACAGGCAAACCAAACAAGAGTTGCTATAGGACAGGTATTATGTGTCTCTTTGGTCTCAAGAAATTACAAATTTGTTTTAAAAAAGTCTTTTTCAATGTTCCCTATTGTCTGTTTGTCAAAAATATACCATAACATAGTTTATGAATTAGACTTTATGAATTGTCTTACTATTAAAGAATCATGACTGTTCCTATCATTGACACCATCACTTTGTATTGAAAAAAAGTTTACACTCAAAAGCCATACATAGGTAGACTGAAAGGTTTTTGTTTTGTGCAACATGGCTACATCCTGATGAGTAATTTAGCTTGGTAAAGTGTCATTTATGCAAAGTACCTATCAGGGTGACTTCCTTCGAGAAATATACTGACATCCTGAATAAAAAAGCTCTCTAGTTATACAACTGGAAATGACATAAATCTGCTCTTAATCAATCAAAACCAACAACAGCAATGTACTTGATTACTGAATGCTAGCTTATATGAAGTCATTCAAGTACAAAATCCCTCTCAATCAATGTAAAACTTATCTGGGAGACCGAAAAAAAATAATTCGTATATTTTTGAAAACAAATCCTCTTGAATACAGTCGAACCATTTTCTCAAGAAGTTGTCTAATCATTCTGTATCGCCAGGTTTGTAGCTGATGGGAATGCTGAGTTGTGACACATATTACAGGCATTTTTAAATCCCCTGAAGTCAAAAGAACCTAGTTTTCAATCCATCTTTTAAATCAAATAGCACATTTCAGGCTAATTTGTCCATGATTAACATTTCAAATTAGGGGTTTTGATCCAGTATTGTCACTTTTTTGAAAGACAGAGCTTTCGAAAATGGTTTAAGATAAACATCACATACATGGTTAATACTGTGATGAATAACTGCAGTGTATTAGATGCAAAAGGACAATTAACTTCTATTAGTAAGCTAATATGTAGCTTACAAAGTAGCGATGATATGGGGTGACACATTTATGATAACGGTAAGAAAAACACTCTATCAACGTAAGTTTAAACTGATCATTTTTACGTCTGTCACATGCTTCCAATGCATGGCTTTAAAGGTCTTGTGACATGAAAATAGAAAAATTGGTGATTTGATGCAAAATGCATTTAAAAACCAAGAAAATAGCCAAAATTCCCATCAAACTCCATCAAAAATTGACCATTATATGGGGCAATACCTGATTTGCTTTTTATCTTTAACAAATATGAGCTCAATATGCAATCTTGAGATGCCATAAGAGGGACATGCCATATACAGCTAATGTTATCCTTTGATTTTGCAATCTTCATTTCAAGGACAGTTGTAACAGTAGTTTTTATTTTGAAAGTTTAAATTGTGTCCTTGGAAATCGTTATTATCTATTACCAAACCATAACCTATCTGATGAGTAATTAAGAAATAATTCATAAAGGGTTAACAAAAGAAATGTTAACATTGTGCAACACTTCACATCATTATTTTTGCATAAGCAACAAGTTGCAAAAACACTAAAACTTTGGAGAGGTATATCTTGAGAACTGTAAAAGATATTGAAATAATTCCCACAGATTTTTTCCCTAGAAAAGTTCACTGTGTAACTGCCATGTGGAAGTCAGGTCATGCTGTTGATGTGTCCCACCACCTGTAAAAGATTGGGAAGAGTCATGAAGAAATATAAATATGAAAAATTATCCTGCTCACTTTTCTTGATAGTTCCAGACTTGTAATAATCCTGAATAACTTCCTATTGCAATCCATGGCCTGTCCAAAGAAAAGGAAAAGTCAATGTTATTCAAATTTAAAAGAGCAGTCAAGAATCAAGTTTATGTTTGGTATGTTAAAAAAAGAAAATATTCTAAGCAATCTGGTGGAAGTTTCATTCATTTCCAATGTTTGGTTCTTGAAATATCAGCAATTGAAGTGGGCTCATTTTCTATGAAAAGTGAACTTGAAGCAAGCTGGTGTGATGTCATGGATTCACATTGTTGGTCAATGTTTTGTTTATCTTTATTTTTCATCCTTTTGGTTTGTTCATGAATTGATTGAGGATGCTATCTTGCTCCTAAGACTTACAATGTTTTTAATATCCCATTGTTGCTCAGGATGCACTTATGGTATCAATATATCAGAGTTAAGTTACATAAAATTGGCATTAAATTAAAAAGAAAAACAAAACATTGGCCGACCATGTGAATCCATGCCAGCATCCCTGCTTGTATCAAGTTCATTCTATGTAGAGAGTCTGCCATATAATATCTTGAGAATGGACCATGGAAAATTAATAAAAACTTCACTAGGATGCAATAGAATATACTCATGTTTAACATTTCACAAACAACTGGGACTATTCTTTTAAGGTTGCAACAATAAAATAAATGCAGCACACATTTCAACACCAAAGATATTTACTTCAACTCAAATTAATTAAATTTCCATAACTTAGGTAAACCTTATAAGTTACATAAGAGCTGACATCAGCTGCAATTCTTTGTTCAATTCAATGTTAGAAATATCAGAGTGGCACGCACAGACAGAATCAAATGTTAAATCAAATTTTTAATACAATAAATTACTCCAAAAAAATTATCTTTTCACTTAAAATCAGTTAGGAGAATGAATGGGACTGATTTTTAAAATAAGCAAAGTTACCAGTGCCATCAATCTACGCTACGCTAAACATTGTCTCCCCTCTCACATCTCTTTATCAGTACACATCATTTTTGTAACTCTGGCCCCATCACTGTCTCGAAGTTCAATTTCCGATTCTATTTTGATGACATTCACTGTTTATTTGATGGTCTTTATTACAACTTCTCTTCCATTGAGTACATTTTACTTCTTGTTTTAATAAGTCCATCAAAACTACGCAGTACATCTGATAGATTTCTCACTGATGGAAACAAAACTCACTCTGTCGGATGAGATGCCAGACCATGAATAGCACCATCATGTTCATCAAGAATCATCTATTAAAAAAACACAGGAAAATGTTGAAAGGCCAATGTATCCAGAGGGTTATTCAGAGAAAATAATAAATGCTTTTTATTGATGAAGTGAAAAGTCAGGTGGAGGTAAGGATGACTTAACAAGGGGGGAGATCACTTTAGTTTTAAAAGTATGTATAAGATATGAGGTATTCAAGAATCAAACTAAAGTAAGAGGCAAATTAAAAAAATGCTCATAAAAGCTTAAACCATGTTAAAGGATGAGGTATGTCATTTAAAACCTTGTGATTTATTCAGAGATTAATAAAAATGATCCCTTCTTTATCCTTTTTTGTTAACTGCCATAGACTAGCAAGTTCGATTTTAGCATGAACCTGTGGAAATGTATATTTTGTTTCAAATCATGTCATTTACACTTTGCATTTATCAATAAGTTGTGCTAGCACTGTTTTCAGGGTACAGCTTAATAATCAGGCTAGGCCTTACATTGCGGTTTATGGCTTATCACTGGAGGCTTGATATATTCCCCAATTATGTCAAAAATTTTGAAAATTACAATGCAACATTTTGAATGTGTGTTAAGAAGGAAATACTACCATACAAAGATATTATAACTTTTTCTTAGAAATGTTAACACTGATTGCCATGGTATATAAACATTCATCTCATATTAGGGTTAGTTGTAAATGTCAGGCCTTGAATTCCGAGGTGTGCAAGTGCATCCTCACATCACAATTCACCTCATATGGCTATGAGAAGTCTGTGTTTACTTGCACACCTAGATGAAGATTTCAAGCTCATATAAATCTATCAAAGCTTAATCATCAGCACAACTACCACATTTTAATATCCTGAAAAGTGTAATTTGTAGCATTCCTGGAAATTCTAAAAATTTAAGCCTGAGGAAAGTTTGTTGACCAAAGTTTATACCTAAAAAACTTCAAAGTTGGTGTTACTGTTTGGCTGCATTTCTTCCAAATATAACCAATAAGTATCTCCACGATAACTTCAAAAACCAATTTACCCGTCAGGCAGTACACAGAAAACCATTTATGACTACTAATATGAAGTACCAATTTATCGAAATGATGCAATGAATGTTTCCAACATTTTGTTAAAAGAAAAATAACAAATGGGCGCAATATGACAAAACAGGATTTTTTTACTCTCAGATTGGTTGTGATGAAATACTTCATCAGGTATATGGCATATACACATACACACACATCCATTTTACATACAATCTGAAGACCTCATTATGTTTCCTTTTGTATTTTCTTCCTTAACCCTACTCTTAGAAATAGACTCTTCATTTTTCAGACTTAAAGAGGACTCAAGAAATCAAATGAATTTCCATAAGACAACTGAAATCCATTGTTTATGTCCTCAGCCTGAATTCAAAACAAGTATGCACACAGTCACACATACACACCTCTGATTACCATACCTCACCTAGTAGTACATGAACCAAAGAGTCCTATGTGCTGTCTCAATGTCAATGTCCAGATCAAGCAACCAGTAAAATGTCCTGTCTCTGGCAATCAATACAGTCGTATCTCAAGACTTGTTGAAATCCATCACTGTGACATGTACTTAGGGGCTCCCCATTACATGAAAAGTCTCAAAATTTTCCAAAGGGTCATGTACTTTTAACTCACGACAGAAACTGTCATACCCCAACATACGATGAAACTGACAGATTTCAGTTCTACTACAAAGTCAGTAACTTCTGGAGTACGTCTTGCATCTTATGAGAGGCTGAAAGGCATAAACAACTGTCTTGTAGTACTCCATACAAAACACAACTACGGGTCACCAAGGAACATTTCAAGTCTGGATATAAACATGACAACGACAAAGTACTATGACTGTTGCACTAACAGAGCTGACCTGTTTCGAGATTGATGAAGACAGACTGCTATTCAAATTTAATAAGAGCAAAAACAGCCAAGTTTGCAATTTCATGTGCATCAAGCATAAATACTTTTAAGTTTTGTTTAAAAAGAGTCATGATTATCTACTCTCAATGTTTATAATCTATTTCACTAGCTGTGGCAGGCCTCACAGTAATTTTTGAAGAGATTTTCCTTTTTATGATTGTGACTTGCTTCTTCCTAGAATTTATTGCTGTTTTACACTTTTTCAATTCAAATTTATGATTTTTTTAACTTCTGGACCAACAAACACATTTATTAGGGATTTCTTTTCAATTAGCTGAAACACTGTTTCTGTGGTTTTGAAAAATCCAGGGTACAAGTTGAGGGATATTAAAAATTTCTGATTTTGATTCATGTTTTCGTCTATAAGAAGAAAAGGCAGTATAATGCAAGAAAATTTATAATTCAGAAAATGGAACACATCAAGTAACAATGAGCTTCCTTTTAAGTTACCAACAGGGAATGAGATGTGGGTAAGGGGGGGGGAGGGAGTTGGCACAACCGGCACTGTAGCATCCAGGGCTGTACATTACATTACATTACATTTCATTTCATTACATTACACTACACTACATTACATTACATTAAATTAGATTACGTTACACTACATTACATTACATTAAATTAGATTACATTAGATTACATTACATACATTACATTACATATTTGGTACAAACAAAGTGAATCAATAGTACATGCAGGAAAAGTGTTAAAAATGTTCAGTCAGCGCATCACTCCATTTTTAGTACCTCATTACTTTCATGGACTTTTAGTCATCAAATTCTCATGCCAAAATGACCAACCTGGCAAATTTGATAGGCCTTTATTTTAAAAACAATTGGATCCCACATCAATATTAAGGGTGTCATAATGATGGTATATTTTCATTATTGCAATAGGCGTTTATGATTTCAGGGGCAATCCGAGATTGGTTTTGCATTTTTTTTTCACATTTTTTGTTCTCTACCACATTTGTACTTTGACTTAACACTAACAAACTAGAGCATCTATCGATGCACAAGCACAAACTTTTAATTAAGGGTCTTTACTAAGTACAAGTGACATATGAGTCAAATGACCTCAAATCTCAAACACCTAAGGGCAGCATTTAGAATGTCACAAAAAATGTTTTTAGCTATCTTTGGTATATTTGTGCACACCCCTAAGATACCACTGAGTATCATTGTGACAAACCATCAACATTCAGCAAGAAAACTTGTAGCAATTTAAGGCATCCTGATGGGAACTTTAAACAAAACTTCCAGAATACCATAAACAGATCATTAACCAAGCAACATCACATCTGGCTTAATACTCAAAATTCAAAATTAACTGAAGGAAAGTGTTAAGCATTTTGCAAAATTTCATAAAATGAACCCTAAGGACATTTGGTTTCAATATTCTTGACCACCTCAAAGGTGGCACTATTAAACAGACCATCATTACAACAAACCATCGACATTGTACGAGACAACTGTTAAAAGGAGAAGCATTTTGCAGAATTTCATTAAATGAACCACAGGGCCCATATGGGGCCTTGGACCAAAAATTCCTGAGCACTGTTCATTGCCCATTACCCAAGGGAACATTTTATCCAAGTTTTAAACAAATCCATGCAAACATGAGGAAGGAGAGGTATTTTGAACAATTGTTAACAGACCGACAAATAGACAGATAGAGAGACATCTGTGATAACATATTTATAGCTCACACAGGTGTTGCTGGTATGAGCTAAAATGATCAGTGATCACAGCCTAATGGTGTGACTGGCTAAGTGTAGTAGAGGCTATCTATTCTTGTATCAGTGTGGAATACTTTTACCCAGCAAATATTCAAAAATTTTCATTCAATAGCAAGTAACGTAAAACTAACATTTCTTTTATCCTGAAAGAACTCTTCAATGTTTATATATTTTGGAAAACAACAAGTTCAGAAAGAAGAAAACAAGATGCTGGAACAAAAGGTTAATAATCCTCTGCAAAACTCTCATTGCCCCTTTAAGGCATTAAATTTAACAAATTAAGACACACAAAAAAAATGGAAACATTCCTTTCTACCCAAAATTCAATGCTCTTGTGACAAAAAACATCAACTCCAGTCATATCTACCACGGTGACCTTTTCCAATAAAAGAGCTTCAGACATTTCAGAATTCAAAATAGGGATAATCAGTCCTGAGGGCCGGGAATGTACACAAATTGCAGGGTTAGTCCAAAACCAATAATGGGTGGGGTCCAGGAGCTCACCTAAGGGACCCCTGGTGGGACCCAAGGGCAAAGCCTAAGAGGAGGGAGTTCCAAGTGGTGAAGTCTAAAGAAGCTTCTGGCTTCTAGGTGTTTGAGAGACTTCAGAAGATAACTATCAAGGGATAAATTTCACATGCCATTTACTTGCATATTTGCATTCAATGTATTCTACAATGCACCAACATAAAACATCCATTTATAATGTTGACTGGAAATGATAGAAGGACTGGGAAGTACAAAAGGCTTTATGAGACACAAAGTTTATGAGTGAGAGAATAGCTGGACAAAGCAGAAAGGCTGGAAAAAGGAATGATTTTAGGGAAATTTCAGCTTACAGCAGGAGAGTTTGGAGCTCTACATATACAGTAACTGACCAATGGTACACTTCTTCAATTAGCTACTCAAATCAGCTCTGCACAGATCTTTGACAAATCTCTAACAATAAAAGCCCAACAACTCAGTGGGTTTATGACTAGCAATAAATTGTTACATAATTGCTCACAAAACAGGGATCAAATTACTCAAGGTGCATTGTATAGTCATATCACTTTTCAGTTTAACCTGTGATAGCTATACTGCCATCAAATGCCAACCAATAGGACTACTGCTTGGATGAGCACCTCATTGGTATTGGTTACAACTCTTGACAAGTTTTGGCAAAGGAAGATTTTGCATAATGTAGTATGTTTAATGTACTGTGTGTGGGAAGGGTAGGATGGGGTACAGGTAGGGTATTTGGGGCAAGGGTGAGGGTGAGGTAGGATGGGTGGTAACTAGGGAGGGATCTAGGGTGTGATTTCGGACAGGTATTCTTGATCTATGTGTTTTCTCTTTGTTTGGTTATCTCCTGCCCTCATGAACGTTTTTAGATTGTACTATCCTAGTTCTTTTTTGTTTCTTTCCTCTTTGTTGGGAGCACTTTACTCAACAAACCCTATGGGTTTTTTTAAAGGGCTTCCCTTCACAATATTTTGATTTCATGTAACATTCTACTTTAATTTCTGTATATTGTACCAATTACTATCGAATATTGTGGAAAAACAAAAAAATGAAATGAAATAATGACTGATACTTACAGACACAACACTGCCATCTGATATCACATTTGCCACCTGTGCAGTGGACGTACTGATGGTGTAGTTCCTGGTGATGAAGTCCCTGGCAGCTATGGTTGCATCGGCTGGGTAATCTGAATCCTCTTTGGCTCTGCAAGAAAGAAAAAAATAAGTTAGCTTCATCGATGAATTGAATTCTATTTGGCTAATGATATCATTGGATCACTCTAACTACACACAAATCTTAGTCACTTTACATAATGGCTGGCAAACAGACAAGAAATCATGTTCTTAGCTTTCACGGAACTCAACACATTTCATTCAAACTTCCTTTGAAGTAACAACCATAATAAAGGCACTTTCTGAGTGATACCCCTGGGTGTAAAACCTGCCCATTTCTTTGTACTTTTGCTTTTGAACAGATTCAGTAATTATGAAACAGACTAACGGGTCAATTGATGAATTGATTGGCAGGAATTCGTTGCAGATCAATCATATGAAATAAAATTGACTAACCCTTTTAGATCACTCAATTCATATGACTTCATTAATGATTTTTAATATCCTAGAATTCTATTTGTCCATTCAGCAGTGTTCCTGCACCTTAGGAAAAATAAAATCTCATGACTTTTCTGTGACTATTTCATGACACAACATGACTGTTTCATGACCAAATTATGTCTGGGATTTCATAAAAATTTAAATAAATGAGTAAATTTATATAATTGTAACAGATTAAAAGGCAGTTCTGGGCCAAATCCACAACTTTTCCATGCTTTGTTCTATTTTTATAATTTTCCATGACTTTTTTAGGCCTGGAAAATGAAAATAAAATCCTGTCTTTTTTGGGACACAGGAACCCTGATTAAGGTCAGGTGACCATGCATTATCTCATGATAAACCCAGGAAAATGAATAAATACATTCATCTTGGGCTATTTAGATGTGGTGCAGTCTTAAATGTGTTTATTTACAAAAGAATGCCTACTTCATTTCTGTTTTTTAAATCAAGGTACTGTTGTGTATGAATAAAAGTTAATAGACTCTGAATCTGCACATAGGAGCAGGATAATGAATTCTCACAGGTTATGACTTTCTACTGGATGCACACAGGTGCAACCACATGCATCCCTTGTATTTACTCTTTCGTTGTGTGTTATCCTGGACTAATGCATCATCCGCCATTGTATAACCTGTTGTTAAAGGAAGGTTTTAAGGTCACACCAAGTTTTGAAGTTTGAGGGATACTTATTCTTCACATTTCCATCAAATTTGCATTGAAACCTGATGTGTGGTTGTCAACATATCAGCGGATTAAGTTGTCAAATTTTCAACAAAAAGCGAACTTGAAGCAAGCACATACTCACACTGGGATAAAGTTTGGTTTGAATTCAAAAGATACTGCATTCAGAGGTCCAACATTAAATTCACTGTACCAGTTTAACATCGTCAACTGATGGTCATAAAATCTAACATGACCATTGACATCTCCCGTTACTACATAGCTGTAAAGTTGAAAAACAGGAAGTAAATCATACACACAAATCATAGCAATGACTATGACAAGTATTGATATAAATCTTAGCAACACTTGAAATACACTTTTCTTTATTTCAATGTGAGACCAAAGGGTATTGAAATATTGAGTTAATAATCTGAAAAAGTGATAAAACATGCAGACAACATCACCAAGTAATCCACTTCAGAAAATGAGAAAAAAAAACTGAATATTATGACTGTATGACCAACTTTTACATGTGGAATTTCTACAAAACTTTCCAAAAGTTTACCACTGTAAGGGCAAATTTTGGTAAGAACATTACCTCACAAAAGGGGCCTAAAATGACAATACCTTACTAACTGAAGTGTTACATGTAATCTGGAGTAAACTGTTTTTACATGAGTTACGATGAGAGGAAAACAAAGCCTCATCATAGTTGAATTGATCCTAATTTGGCAGAAGTTTTGGCCATATTCTTTTATGTGATAACCTGATATTTGATTTTTCGTTTACAAACAACACTAGTAAAGAGTGCCTTCCCAAATGTCACAAGGCCCCAGCCCTTTTGACACGGGAATCTAGGGTAGTATATAGGCTTTGCAATTGCGTCACGGAACCGCCATGCTGGAGGACATTCATGCCAAATACACGCGGCTTTGTGCCGAACGCACTGCACAGTGTGCACTGTGATATGCATGGTGTGTACAAATTCAACGAGAAAGCGCGTCCCGTATGGTTCGCTATGTAGTTACATGTACTCCAACATGGCCGACGGAGAGTATTATGACGTCATGTGAAAAGCCTCTATAGTAGCTAGTGAGAACCAACTGACGACACACATGGGACTGCTGCACTAAAACACTGTTGATTTCTTCCAGGCAGTAGGTATGGCTTAGCAATTATGACATCACATGAAAACATTATACATTTTAATTTACCTGCAGTTTTAAAATTATACAATCAACATTAGCAACTGATAATGCCAAAGATTCAACTGAAATAAAACTACATGATATCAATGTATCTGATCATTATAGACCAACTAAATAAAGTCACTGAAAAAATCAAATAAATAGTACTTTCAGGAAGCTGTTAAGGAGATGTAATGGTAGAAATGCAAAGACTTGAAATAACATTCCTAGCAAATGACATGTTTCACTTGCAGGAACACAATAGGAGCATATCATTTTCTTGAAAATTGTGCCAATCAAATAAACGTGTATGATGACAGTTTACAGATATTGTCTGACAAATTATCTTATGTCCTATAACACCTACGTGGTAGTTTCAAATCCACTTTCAATAGAACACATAATATTTTCTCTGTTTAAATACAACATTGAATTACCACCTGTAAGCTGATAAGCTGATACCACTTTTATTGAATCAAAGAATGATACAGTATCACCCTGCCCATGTTGTATTCAAATAACCTGACAACCCACAGTTCCTGACATTTCCTGTTCTCCACTGCTTAGCTAAATCCGAACATTTGAGTGATGGTCTGATTAAGTTTGCCACAACTGGGGTCCATCAGCTTTACTTTCAAATTCTTTGCTTAAATATACCATGGATGATTGCACACTAAAATACCTCTTGATTCCCTCAATTTCACTGAATATGAGGGTTTAGAACTGCATGTACACAATTAACTTAAGATGCTTTAATGCTGAAGGACCCCACTAATGGTCCTCTTCACTAGCTGTTTAGATTTGACTATATCACATCCACCTACCTATCTGTTGTGGTCAAAACACTTATTCCCCTTTCTTGTAATCTCACCAGTTTAAACGCTTTCTTTTTTGGTGAAGGTGTGGTTATTGGTGCTGTAAGTACACAAACATTAACAAAATCAAAATGTATTTTTAGCTTTGAAAGATTTTCAGGTCTATATTTAGCTTTCTCCAAAATCAAATTATAAAGTACTTCTAAATACAATACTTTTCATTTAAAACTAGTTATGGATGTGACCATTGCTTTTTTCAATGCACAAACAGCAGAATTTTTCCAACTTCATGAAGATGTGGCTAAACCACTGATATGAGATGACATATATACCATGGATGGAAGAAGTTGTGAAGCCGGGAGGCTCCATTCCTGGAAACTTTGGACATCTAGGGGGAAATTCTGGCAATTTGGGGGGAAATTTCCCTTCTCTATGCACTTCACTTCTTTCTTGACAAAAACTGTTAATTCCTTTCTGGGAAATAAACATATTTTCCTGCACTACATACGCAGCAATATACCTCCAACATTTCTTTACAACTCAAACAGAAAAGCCATCAGTTTTTGAAAGTTGCAAATAGCAGATTAACATAAATTTAAATTGCTACCATGTTAAGAAAAAGCAGGGTGTGAATTTAAGGAATTTTCATTGGTAGTCCGAAGGACTACCTACCTGTGAACATTCCATACAATTTGGTCGTCCTCCATCAGTGTTGGTCGTCCTTCAATTCTCAGGATAAAAATTGGCAAAACAAGTGTTTCAATAAGTTTTGCATGAACTTATGAAGTTATGATGGTATGCCTGTGGTCATGATAACATGGCAGGCACAGCAAATTTAATTATGACCTAAGGAGTAGGACCGCTAGTGTTTTGATGAGACGCAAGTAATTTCTGAAGCGGCAACTTGCGTTTTATTTAGTGTTTATCCGATGACGGAGATGTCGAAACTTGCCGACAACAGATAACTCAAAGTTTACAGATACTGATGACAAAAAAAATTTCTGGAAGCACATGATTTTGTTACCATTGCAACATTATAGTTTTAACACACCTTAAACTTATTTTGAACTAAGTCTGCATGTGTCCGTTAGCTCTGTCTCCGTGAAAAAAATTTCTGTGTTTCTAACGAAACGTTCAGTAAATCATTCAATCACGATGTATTTGATGTAACCTAAATCATGCGCCAGCTAAGAACCCCGTTCGTAAGATGCACATCCCGTTACCTAGGCTATCACAATAGACAACACTAACACCTTCAGGAACGTACCAAACATTCATAGCTGCTGAGCGATATAAACTGCATAACTTGAATCAAAACACCTTGTCAGCAAATTACATAACTAAAGGCATAGCAAATGATAATACCCTAATCCCATACACAGCCGGATGGCTGGTTACAATACTTCATGAGATCGTGCATTTTGTTTCAGAGTCTCTTCACTTAGCTCCTTCAATTGAACGTTCACGATGGTGAACGTTGTACACGCTTCTCTGTTGTACACAGACTGCTGGAAATCCCCATTGAGTTACTGTTACTATATGTGGCGAAATTCACACAGTAAAACTCCATTGAGATTTGTCGCGAGATTCGGAGGAATTTGACTTACGTAAACGGACATTGGATTTGTGTACTGAATTGCCTATACATTGCGCATTGCGGTGCATGCACTGTGGTATAGATGTACACAACAAGCAAGCGCTCAGTGCACTTGTTTGCTAAGGATTTCTACACAGAAAAACATCGGGATTGCAGCAAATATTTTCACAGAAAGCACTGTTGACTATGCCTACCTTGTGCACTTGGTAGTCAGCAGGACGACTGCACAAGCATGTTTTGGTGCATTGTTGTGGAAATTTAGGTCGTCTCGGACGATCGGACGACCGCTAATTTCGCACGCTGAAAAGTATGGGTAGTCATTCTTCTGGCTTTTACCCAAACAATTTGGCTACCAAGCATGTTGTCCTTCATTCTAAATTACTATGTGCTGGCGTTTAACATCACTCTATTCAGAGATGATTTCAATTTTTGGACACAGCATTTCAATTTCTAAACTCTAATCATACAAAACACAAGGAAGGGCTATTTTTGGCCATACAAGGTGGTTTGTGAAACCAAGAAGTTTCTGGTTTATGATGTCCCAACCATGGTGGCTCTGTCCTAACATATACAGTAGCTAAGGTTCGCCAAGGTTTGTCATCATAGTATAGCCACCCTAGCAAGCAAGCCTAGACAAGATAAGAGTGACATTTTATACACTTCAGTTCTTTTCATTTTTTTAACACTGAAGTAACCGCATGCTATCCCATACATGTACTGTGATTACAATATCATGACTTATGAGTATTTGCACAAGTGCATTTTTTCAAGTTGTGAGGTGGAACACATGTGCATACTATATTGATCAAAACAACAAACAAAAATTTTCTTACAAACCCAATGATTACCCCCTGACTCTGTGAGTACAAGACAATACCAATATATTCTCATTAAAACAATTGCAAGGTATGTGCCAAAGCATCAGTATAAGTACCTACTCACTACAAAGTATAAATCAATGTTGAACTACTAAGTGATCAGACTTACGTCCATGAATGGGCCGAACGTTATCCCAGACGACAACATTACCAACAGAAGTAGCTGTTAAAGCCTTTGTACTATTTGCACAGAAGATAGATTGACTGTAGTTTCCCACCAATCGATTGAAGTCTTGATCAGTCAGTTCTGGTGCAATATGTCTGATGCTTGTTCCTTTCTGTTATAAAATATAAAAATCCAGTAAAATGGGGCTTTGATTCTCTTTTACAAGTCTATCCCTTCAAAATGCCAAAGTGAAAGTAAATACGAGATAGCAGAATGCATTATTATTCAGTAAGAGTTTCAGGAAACAACTTCTGAAAGCTCCTATCAATAGTCAGGGTGTAATGCATACACTGAAAGCTCCCTAGAATACATGAATAGAATATATGGAAGACTGCAGAATTAGAAAAACCTTTGCATAAAATACCAAAGTTCACTGAAGAAGGAAAGACTGCTCTGTAGGTTAAAACAGGTGGACAGAAACCAAGCCATAAAACTTGACCTTACGGTTACAGTTGATAGGTTACAAAGTGTAACAGGGAGGGTACAAATTATCTACAGGAACATCTAAACCCAGGGATTTGTAAGTTGAATGCACTTGGGGTTAAGAGATCAATGTGATGACAGTCACCAACCTGTGTACCATGAGAATTTTGTACTAGATGCCACAAATTTCAATGTACCACAAAATAACTTCAAAAAGCCATGGTATACTGGGCTTCACAATGAAAAAGTAAACAAAGTCTTGAGCCCATAGTTCAAAAATTGTTCCACAAAACAACTCAGCTTAACACAATTTTGGTGAGGTTTTAATGGTATAGAGGTAGATGTATGTAAGAGGCCCAGACTGTTACATAATTCAACAGCTTCGGCATTTCTTCTTTCTCAGAGTATGGTCTGGCTCCACCACATAAAGAGTGAAAGGGGGAACACCATGTCACAATGCTTGCACTGAAAATTAATGATGTGAGACCCTAGACAGGTTCTTGGTAGTTATCCAAATGAAAATGGATGGTCATCTGGTTTTTGTTTTTGTTTAAATTTCAGGTAAAATGTGCCCAAACCAGGTTTATACTCATTTGCCAACACAAAGTTTAGATGTCTCTACTAAAACAAACACCTGAAGTGTGTTTTAAATTCTGTATTTGAAGCCTGATACGTCAAAGTTTATACCTGTTTTACAAAACAGATGGCGAAATAGTGCCCAAAGTTGGGTCCTTGTAAAACAATAAGTGACCTCTTGCAAAAACTAAGGTCAAGCCCCTTTGCCTCATGGTTCATACCCGTGCTATGAGGAAAACAAATTTAAAGAAAAAAAACACATACCCATTCATAGAAGATAACTTGGCTTGCACTGTTAGATACAATCTGTGTCATATCATCAGGATTAAAGATGACATACGTCTGTAGCTCTGGATCCTCTGGGAGCTCAGTGACCACTACTGGTGATTCACCATCTACTGTCCAGTCCCAGATGCAAAGAGTCTATAAAAGAAAGCCTTAGTGTTAAGATGATGACAGCATAAGTATGACTGTTTTTCTTTTTTTTTTACAATTGGCAAAGACAAGAAAACCATCATCACTTTATTCAGGAGTGGTTCTGGGTGTGATAAGGTAGCCTCCACCCCTCTCCCCCCCCCCAAAAAAAATAAACAACAGTGGACATAGTGGTGATGATCACAAATGAACACACACACTTTCCAGTGGAAAGCACTCACTGGGCGAACACTTTCCCCACAATACCACCAATTGAGTAACTCAACATAGATTTAACAACTAGGTACAATTTATGCTGACTGTACTAACATTGACTTGATGGCTGGCACATGCAGGGAATAATTTAGCATTCAAATTTTGCGTCGCAGTTTAGGAGGTTTTTGATGTCTTTCACACATTAGTTTGTGAAAAAGCAAGGGTTATGCACACAAAAAATTGCTACACAATTTTTCGTTTGTGTAGCAACTTGGCCTGTTTGTGTAGCAAATTGCGATGCGATACTGGATAAATTATTCCCTGACGTGTATTCAGTTTACTATACATTTTTGGCAATTCACATTTTGAATTTGTATCAATTTGTTTTCTCTGCTAGTTTTTAATTTTCTCATCTACTTTAAACATTTTATCAACTTTTATCAACTTTTTAATAAACCAACCTTCCAGGAATATTTTTCTTCAGATTATCCCTCTAATTATAACCACCACTCATCTGAACAGTGTAATTAACACTTGTATTGTCTACAAGTCATCAAAAATGATAAGAATTGATTTATGATACCAAGGAAACATCAGGCCACAATAAGCAGACGGATATTCCTTTGTGGTTCATATTTCATGTCAAGGATATAAAGCTAAACCTACAGACATTTTAAGCTTGCATAGAATCTAGATTAAAAGGCTTTAGATAAAAAATTTGACATCCTTTCTAGCTAGAGATCAATGCAGAATTTACCTTTTAAAGATGCTTCATTTTTTTACTTCGAAAGTAAAAGCTCATACTAAAAGCTTCCAACTATTGTGAGCCCTTGCAATCTGCAATTAAAAATTGTGGATACATTTAAGTTTACTGACCTGTCTGTGTGCTGCACTCAAAGACACAATATACTTGGCATCTGGGGTCATTGCCATAGCAACAACACCAACATCTGGGTGTGCATCAAAAATGGTTTGTACTGGAGTGCTACAAAAAAGGAAAAAGATTTAATTCAGAGCTATAAATTTTCCAATTTGACCAAACTTTGTTCAGGTGACGTCTTTGTTGGAATATTCATTGTGTTTTACAGTTTGCACTATATAACCACTTTTAAATTGCTGTACAGGCAGCAGCTAAATTTACAATTCCTGTACAATTCCCGTACAATTCCTGTACAATTCCTGTACAACTGTACAATTCCTGGTATCTTTTTTGTCTACTTAGTCTTGTACTGTTTACTCCTGGCTGGGTAATACCAACAACTATAAAGATTAAACCTACTTCCCACTGCACCTGCTGCTCAACATCTGCAACGGAGTAGAAAAATAAGCCAGTGAACCCCAACTGGAAAAAAAAAAAGCTGTGGCCGGCCTGAATTAAACCAATTGGATGAAAATTAGGCCACAAAACCTCATTTAACTGTACTGTTTACTCCTCATATACTCTACAATGACTCTTTATGTGTCTGCCTCAGTGGTCAGGGCTATACCAATGGCACCAATGACTGTATGAATAACAAAGAGAGTTTTCCACCAAACAAGTGGCCAACATCTGACAAGTCCATTCCAATATCAATTTCTTTGCTTTCTCTTTTGTTTTAATTCAAGAGACCTAGTTAGTTAGATGAAGTTTTACAGCTCAGTTACCAAATGACTGGTTTAAGTCTGGCTGGTCACAGCCATTTTTCCAGTTGTGGCTCACTGGATTGTTTGCCCTAATCCATTGCTTATGCTGAGTACCTAGCACAATGGTAGTAGGTTCCACTTTTATACCCTTCAGTATGACCCAACCAGGAGTTGAAGATGAAGGTTGTGGCCAATGTACTGTACATTTGAGTAAAGATGTAGCACCATGGCTGCTTGCTATGGTCTTGTGCATAAAAGTTTGGACTTGCTCAAGTTCAATGTTAGAAACTTGTAAAAATTTCAAAATAATGCAAGCTTAGATCATTTTCAACAAATAAATTGAAGGAATGGTGTAATTTTCCATTCATGTTTTTATTTTGCCTGAAATGTAACGGATAGAGTTATCAACAAATTATGCAATGACAGCTTCTCAGAGGCTATTTCAGTATGTCTAAATTTGTTTAACAAAAAAAACTATTTGTTCACATGATTCTCTGTCCACTCATGGGAAGTCTATGGCTAAAAGTTGAGACTTACCCTGTAAGAGAGTCCCAGATGATGATCATACTACCAGGGCCTTTATCTGCTGTGGCAATCCATCTCTTGTCTTGACTAGCACATGTACAGGTGATGTTATTTGACTTTTGAAACAAGAAAAGACAATAGTACATTTACCATCTCAGGAACTTGAAATTTTTGCAAGAAGAAATGGAGAGATGTACAGTACAGGGGCCCATTTCACTAACGACAAATCCATGATCACTAAATCTTATATCCATTGTTTTCACTAAACTTTAGCGATCAATTTTTCATTGCAAAGCTGTGTTGTCTGTCATAGATTTTAGTGATTCCCAAATATTCATCGCTATCGCAATTAGCAATGATTTCTTGTTTGCGAGTGACTTAGCGATGATTGCTAAAATTGGTGTTAGTGAAATCAGCCCCACGTCTCCTCTTCTCTTTGGGGTCACTGCTTGTAATGTTTGACTTCACTAGTTGGATCATTTCTTTGACTTTCACAAGGAAGGTCAGAAATACTGAACAAATAAACAAAACCATAACTATTTAAAGAAATAGACATCAAATTTCACAGTTTACCAATTATGTTGCAGGCTATACATTACCTGTTCAGTCTCATCCCTAATGCCTGCTCAACTGAACACTGAAAAATTTCCTTACATGTAAAGTTTTGTCGGGCAAGCAATTCATACAGCAGCTGGGGCATGCATGTTTTCAAGTCAAATAATGATATGTCTAAAGGTAATAAGCTTGATTTAGGTATACATGACTTAAAGTCTAGTAGCCCCTAATTTGACAATCGTATACATAAAGTGTATGAGGTTGATCTGGTCTCATTAATTACACAGTGCACTAAATTACACATGAACATACAGTGCCTAGTTATGTGTGCTATGCACACAATCCTCTTGTAAAGAAGGCAAGTGGTCACTAGCTGAATAAGCTTAGCAGCTCCCTGACCAAGTATTTAAACCTTACTATGTTGAACTAAGCTAAAGGCACTTTTTAACTATGCTTCAACACACCCTAACGTACAGTTATGTTCCCTCTCCCCATACTACTTACTAACATTCTAATTGACTGCCAAGACAAATATTCCATGCCAGATAAGAAAGCAAATAAGATGTACTAATTTGCTGTGGATACAAACCAGCAACATCAGGGATATGTTCGATATGGAATTTATGCTAAGGAGTAAAGGACACAAGCCTTGCACATGCAGCTGTCATACGCATTCAAAAAGACAAAATTCCATGACTTTTCCACGACTTTCAAGGACTTATATTTGTTTACATTTAGCTAACTATCTAAGACACATGTAAATTTAAACAAAATTTCACAAGTCCTTAGGAAGTGATATGAACTAATTTTTGAATACAAAAAAACCCTACACACAGTAGGTTTGATTACAGTTCCTTTATCTATGGCTCAGCTCAAAATCAACAGATTTTTATCCCCCATAATACCTGGATGGGATTGGCAATGGAGTACACTTTGTCCTTCATTGAAAAAGAATCCCATTTTAGTAATTGTAGAGGAGGTCAATGTGTATAATAAACAAGATTCTTAAATAATTGTATTGCAAGTGCGTAAAAGTACTCCCTATAAACAGGTCATCTCCAAGCATGGCCTTTTGCCTTTATATACCGTTGGTACTCTTGTGACTTCAGTTATAAGATTACTGCTGAAAGAATGCTATCTGATCAAATTTTATGTGGTCCGATTGTTCACACTGTGAAGTAAAACCCAATCGGGAAGAATCTTGAAATTTGAATCCAGCAAGTGCATCCCTAGTAAAAATGTTCATATTTTGAAGTGTCCTCAAGACAACACATGTGATTGATTGCAGGATAAGAGTTAAAACATTTCCATCTAAGCTTTCAGTTTTTAAACTCATCAAATTATAAACACCCTTAAAGGGATATACTGTGTTTGCTTAAAGAAGCTCATCCAATTTATATCCATACCTTAATGAGAGTGTTTAAGGGTCATTACCACATGACAATCCTTGTCAGTTAGCATAACAAGTCAATTTTCATATCCAATAGTTACGGAAAACGTTAAAATTTTGAGGCTTGTTGTGTCCAGGCTTGTAATGGTTTTGTGCATAATTTGAAATAGTGTCTGGTCACCAATTTTTGAAAACCAAATTGAACCGTTAATTACTCACTCCTAAAACAGTTATTTGAATGTAGGATATGGGGATTGTGTGAGTTTGACCATTTGTCATTGATATGTGTAGAAAACTCAACAGGTTTGGAAAAATTCGTTGGATTTCACGAACCAACTCAATGAGCCGCTTTAACAAGCAAATTTCATCCTTTTAAAACCACTATTTATTGGCAAAGAGTGATAAATTATTACAAATAAGGCAGTATGGTAGCCCTCTTTCAAGATATAATTTATCTATCTATTTATTGCTGAGACCAAATGATTTGAAAATGACTAGAGCTATTTAATTTTAATACTACGTTGGAGCATTTTAAACGCAATTATTTCCCTTTCAATGAAATTTACAACCTCCATTATTAAACACAATAGCATGAATAATCGGAGAGTATTGTATAATAGGCCACTAAGCATGATAAATGAGATACGTGAATCCAAAACTTGAAGGTTTTCTTTCTTTGCTTTGTGGGATCTTGTTAAGGAAGAATTCAAGAGCCATTAAATTTAAACATAATCAAATTGAATAAATATGATAGCATTCAACTTCAAGAAACTTACATGGCCTTGAAGAAGCTTTTGTTTATTTTTGCCAAAATCATAAAGTACAGCTGTGTTCCCACACACATAGAATATTACATTCCTATGAGGGTCTGTGAGATTAATTGTTGGTACGTGTTTGTTGATGCCGAAGGACCACGTCAGATTCTGTAAGACAAAATTAAAAACAAATGTAAGTATATTAAAAAATGAATATTTGTTTGTTGTCAAATGGATGGAAGAAAGCATCTATCTATTTGAATGGAAAAGTTGAGAGTAGAAAACTTAAGGTAAGTTAAAAACTACTCACCCACTTAGAGTTGATAATTTTTACTTCTAACATTTCAAACACTACTGTCAATTGTCTGATTCAATCACTATATAACACTTTTCTCTTTACATATATTCCAGGGGAGCATCTTTGGGGGGTTACTGCTGCATTGATGGTGAAAACACTGCAGCAGCAAAAGAGATTATGGTAACCAAATTTGACGTTTTCAAAAAATACAGTAACACTTCTCGTGTTTATCCCCTAATATTCCCATCCCCATCTGAACAGAGTTCTAACAAGTCATCTGATTTTGAAGTCAAGTCATTGGTTACTTTTACCATGATTCAAGTCAAATGAAGGACTTAGTCACTGTTCCATTTCTATGAGGAAAATCATGGTTTGATTCCTTGAGTCATTACACTTTTGAAAATTTTGTGACATGAGTCATTGCTCACTATCTTTATAGCATTTTGCACTGATACTAATTTTTGGAGAATGTGAGGATATTTTTGCAGCTTCCACGGTGCATGGTGGGAAATATGTAAAGCAATCTAGGTCAATTGATCTTACAATTTTTTTGTAGTTCTGGGTAATTTGGACACCAGTATGTGGAATATCAGGAGTAATTTTATATTCATTTTGAAGGATAACTTCAATGGTATTAAACGTAAAGAAGAATAGCTAAAAGATTATGATATGATTTGCTAACTAATCCTCACAAGGGCAACCTAGAGAAAGCTTCAGGGGGTTTTTCAACAAAGTCTACTAGACTCCAAAAAGCCACCAGAGAAGGTCTTTCATTATGTTCTTTTTTGTGGGCTTTTTATAGACACCGTTCAAACAATCGGGCTCTCCAATGAATACACTCTATCTTTTCTTGGTACCCACCAAGGCATTCGGTGAAACATCAGTTTCCCTCGGAGACTCAATCCCGCTCATTCTCGATGACCTCTCACCACTGCTGGGTCTCTCATCTAATTTCTGTCCTGACATTTCAGTATCTGTTTTCTGGACTGGCACTTCTGGCTGAATAGCTGCTTGTTCCTGGTTTTGAAGATCAACTTTTTCTTTGTCTTCTACAACATGTTCCTCAGTTTTTGCAGAAGATTCTACTTGGATCTGTTGCTCTTGCATTGTTGCTGTATCAGTTCCCTCCATACCTGTGAGAATATTAAGGTAAACAAAGAACTTTTCTAATTGAATGTTTACTTTTAGGTTACCATGGTTATGGCACTGGTATTCGGGCACTCAACTACTTAGCTGTCATATTTAAAGGGCCAAACCTCTCACTCCAAACTATAATTTTGGTACATGGGTACCGAAATTCTCAATTGGCTCAGCTCTTTGATTGACAGCTAATTCAAACAATGCAGAGTACCAAAGCTTATATTTCACAGCATGAACGGTACTGAAAGTGTTTTGATTATATAAATTGAGTTTTTCTTTAGTTACCTTGAAGCAATAAACTGAGATTGTATCTGGATGAGCATGAATATCAGGCAATTGTGGGAGGGGCTTAAGTAAGAAGGTTAGGAGAATTGGTACTGTTTGGGGTGAGAGAACTGGGCCTTTAAGTATCATGTCTACAAATGTAGACTACAGTCTGTAAGACCCACTATGTCATCTTTTCTTTGTGATTTAAGAGAATACTTGAAAGTAGAAAAATATGTCAGCAATATTTATTGCAACTATACTCATTTCCTTGAAATGTGGTCAGAGTTGGAGAATGCGATTCATATGAAATCCCTGAGTTGAAATTTTATGTAATGTTCCCTGTTGTTACTGTATCAGTTTCCTCCATACCTGTGAGAATTTTAAGGTAGACAAAGAACTTTTCTAATTGAGTGTTTACTTTTAGGATCCCCCTGAATTGTGATTTCATGAATTGTATAATGTTTTTTTTTCTTCTTGTCACTGAACACAATTGCAAATCCTTTTTTATATGCTATTTTTCATCATGTAATTATGTATATATGTTTTGGGGAATTTCTCAATAAAAAAAGTACTTTTCTAATCTTTTGTTAGGAATGGGTTTGTGGAAGATTTTAAGTTTTCCTTTATACTTTGAGGCACCATGTCAAGATTCTAAATTTTTACCTTCCCTGAATTAAATTGAGGAAGTCATACTGTCATGGTGACATAAAAAAGATACTCTCCCCATCTTAATTGTTATAGACGAATGTGGACAGCAAGTGATGGTCTGATTTCAGTCGGCCATAACTGGGGTCCATCACCTTTTAATCTCCCGATTTCCTTGCTTACCTCTATCATGGATTGCTGCGCACAGTCACTAAAAACAAGCCCTAATCGGATTTGTCTATAGCATTCCAATCAATACGATCTAACCAATGGAACAATTGTTTTAATACAGGTAACAGGATCAAAGAATACTGTACTTTAATGTGGGCAAAAATAGAACTGTAAACCACCCCACAGGGGAATTAAGTATCTACATGTATTACATGTATACATGTCAGGGAGAACTACTGCATTTACCAAAACTCAATTTATTTAAAGTAAAAGTAATTTGTGGAGTAAATATGATTTGATGCCTACCAGAAGCAACCAGACAAAAAAGATATCTAGAAATAAGCTATTCAACTTATTCACTTCCCATACAATGTTTTGTTAACTTCTGTTTGAGGTAGGCTTTTCCACAAATTCTCTTGATAATTTTTCATGTTACTTTCCACCTTGAAATTGAAATAAACTAGAGTATGTATCTGTTTGTACACAAGACCTCATGAACTGTTTATGTAAGCAAGAAAATACATAAATAGGCAACACATTAAAACCATAGGCTGCAGCTGCCTCAGACCTCAAGTTTGATCTTACAGTATGAGCATCCGCCTCTCACACCGAAGGCCTGGGTTCTATTCCCAGGTCGAGTCATAGCAAATACTCTAAAAATGGAACTGACTGCAGTTGTGCGTGATGCTCCGCATAAACAATGGAGTAGGGAAAACAAGCCAGTGAGCCACAACTGGAAAAAAGGCTCTGACTGGCTTGACTTGAACCAATTGGTTGAAAACTGGGCTGTTTAACTCCATCTAACTAACTATCGCAGCTGCCTCAGCCATGCTTTGTTGCTTCACACATTACGATAACAGGTGCAATCTATCCTGACACTATTATACTGTAAATGTGTACAGTAACAAAGTATGGCTGTAGTTTGGCTGTGGAAGCTGCAGCTTGGCTATTTTTAAATGGCGCCTTTGTCAAGTATCAAACTATTTAATTTAACAACAAGTTTATTGACTAATATTACAGTAGTACCTGCTTTATGCTGCTCCTTCACAATTTCATCGCCTGTGTCTGACGTTTCAGCAGGGGATTCATCTTTGGTCTGTTCAGATTCTTCTACTGCGGTTTTGGCTGGAGACTCATCTTTGGTCTGCACAGATTCTTTATCTGCTTCTCCACCTCCACCTTCACCTAAGTCTTTGCCACTGCCAGCTCTTACCCGAATACCATCTTCATCTTTAGGTACCTCCTCAACATCTTTTTTTGCTTCTTCAACTTCATTTACAGCATCATCTGTTCCACCATCATCTTTGCTTTCTTCTGCATTATTCTCTTCTATCTTTTCTGCTGAAACATCCTCCTCACCTGTTTTTTCAGGGTTTTCTTGAGCAGTTTCTTCCTCTACACTTGCTTCATTTTTATCAGGCTGAGCAGCTGCATGTTGGCTATCCTGCTCTCCTTCTACAACAGCAGTATCTCCATCAGTGTCATTAGTCTGACCGTCCCCCTGATCGGCTGCAGTCTCTCCACTGATGTCATCTGTCTGACCATCCCCCTGATCGGCTGCAGTCTCTCCATCAGTGTCATTAGTCTGACCATCCCCCTGATTGGCTGCAGTCTCTCCATTGATGTCATTAGTCTGACCATCCCCCTGATTGGTCGCAGTCTCTCCATTCATGTCACTGGTATGGTCATCTCCTTGATCAGCTACATTCTCTTCTTCTTTCTCCTGAGATTCTCTGTTACTGCTATCTGCCATGTCTTACAGTACCTGGAACAAGAGAAATTTCTCCACATGTTAAAAAGGAAAAGTTACAAATCAGTGCACAAATTTAAATGTTTCCAGTCCACGCACTTCCTATACATGGACAGAGTATACTGTATGGTAGATTGTCGCTACCGTGAGAAAAAGCACACCAAGATGGCTGTCTGGTATGGTTTTGTGTAAAAGTTAAGACTTGCTCAAGTCAAATGCCACATTTTAAAAGAAAGTTGAAATATTTTTTAAATATGGCAAGATACAGAAAGGTCAAAATCACATCACGTATTGCAGGAATATGATATTATTTCCCATTCAAGTTTAACCTTTGTTTAAATTATAACAGAGTCCTTGTCAAATCAGAGGATTTATAGCTTCAGGGCGGCCATCTTGGTGCACCTTTTTGTCCCAATTGGTGGCGACAATCTATGGATAGGAAGTACACGTTACAAGCTCTGTCCATGTTCCAGTCCTTTATAAAAACATAGCAACTTTGTGACCATAGTAAAGCAAAGCCACCCAAAGAACTACAAGTTAATAGACATACAACAGTATCCTGTACTTATGGTAACATTGCCAGGGCTGGAAATAAGGTTCAAATGGGGCACAGCCAAAAATAAGCAAAATTGGGTATCACTCTATGTTATTTCAGACTTTCAGTGGGATATTTTTGAGGGGCTTCACTCAGCCATGGCTATCAGAGCAGTTGGTTATTTTGGGCCCTGCATTGCTGATTGCATGCATCGATCACTCTTCTGATAACAAACCTGGATATCTGATAAATATTGATTAACCTGAACCACCACAAGAGGGCAATATGTTTTTGATGCCTGTTTAACTAGTCAGGTAGTAAAAGATTTTATGGAGGGAAATTTTCACAGCATAACCCATTTCTCCCATTGGATCTAGTCTGACCTACTGTAATGTAATGACATCATTTTGCTGGAACCAGTGTTCACATAAAGGTGCAGGATTGCAGGATTCCTGTAGCTGTTCTCAAAATCCTCCCCCCCAAACCCCCCCCCCCCCCCAAAAAAAAAAAAAAAAAATTGGGAAATGAAGGCAAAATTTTACCTTAGATTCAATTTCCCAAGGTAAATACTGCCTGGAATACTAAACAGCAATAATCATACACTATCAGCTTAGCAGCCTAGCAGGCTTAGGGAATATATGCCAAACAGTTTTCAATTTTAGACACTGTGATCAAGAGACCATTGATTTCATGTGCGTAAATGCCACTTGGCTGATGCGCATGCTGAATGTGTCAAAACTGCAAGCTTCATGCCTTTTACCATTTTTTTAAGCCAGTGAAAAATGTGTGCACAGAAATTGTAGTGCTGCATGGAAACCATTACCTCATAAATCTGTAAGCAGGTGTTGGCACTGACCATGGCATAAACTATTTCCAAAAGTTGAAAATATGTGTGAGTGCCATCAGATGAATTAAAACTGTGGAATCAAGGAATTATGGTGGTACCATAAGAGCTCATTTGGATCAAAATATTGTGTAATTGTGAGTTTTTGTGCTGATGTTTTTTGTTGCAACTTAAAGAAATTTTGTTGGCATTTTGTTTAAAAGGGCCACCATTTTGTGTGTAGACACTTGTATTTAATTGAAAAAATTTTGAAAATCTGTTATACAAACCCCCAGGCCAGTCATCCACCATTAGACAAGTTAGAGGAACAGCATTCAATTCTATGCCCCGGGAAACTCAGAGCTCTAATATTTACCTTCATGGCAGTTTCCACTTGTGCAGAGTGCACCATACATACCCATGCTGCCAATTAATACATAGCAATATAGTGCAGAAATATGCCTAGTACACTTTGCATGCAAACTGAGATAATTATGCACAAGGGGTGGAACAGTTGTCATGGTACTATTTCACCTTGTAAGCTAGCCAGATGTGCCAGTAGAACTAAAGTATACCTGGTCTCTTCAACTAATACTACCAAGCATCGGGATGCTGAGTTGCAGTCATCAACTGCCAAGCACAGGGTAATTATAGAAATAGCGTCTGCACCATAGGTTTCCCCCATAGGTTTTGCGCCTCTCCACCATGGTAGAAAGGTGCGAACCTATGGCGGAAAGGCACTTTCTAAAAAGGGGTAGAGTAAATGTTGTCATTGCAACTATCAAAACATTTTCAGAAGTGGCCTAGGCCTAATGTTACAGACATAGTTCGAACGTTGAATAGATTGAATGGAAGTGTAAGAACTTTGAATAGAATTAATGTTTACTTACAAATGGATACTAATGGATTTGATTGTAGGCTGTGGGGAATAAACTTTCACCCTTTTCAATGTATGAATGGTGACTGAATAATGTCCTTAGACAAAGCAAAGAAATAACTTAATCACATGTCTGCACATGAGTACATGTGTAGGAGATAACAATCACTTTAATAAATAGAGATGTACGTGTTCATTGACACTGACCACTGTTTCAATCTGTCTGATTCAAGTTATTGTTTGCAACTCGACTTTGTTACTTCCTAATGATGTGACTTATTTTAGCCTATATAAAGACACCCAATCTTGTCTGCTTCATTTAATTGAGGAGCACCAATCAATAATGCTTCCAACAAATTTCTAAACTCCATTCATCCTTGTATCTGCAGTCTGGTAATTTGCAATCTATCGTACAGTACCTTCCACAGAATAACATAGTCCTCAGTAAAGGACTAGGTATGGACGGTCCCATAATTGCTCCCTGTAGTCCTTTCTCCCGTGATTCCACAGTTGCTGGTCTTTGACCGTTCTATGTCCTGTCAAAATTATTTTTTCTCTTGTAGCAAAGGTAGGACCTAAAATGTTAATTTTCTATCAAAAATTACCTTTTCCAAATCCTGTTCAACTATTGCAACTTGGCCCAGGCTAGGCCTATTTTTGATGACTTGAAACCTCTAAAAAGGTCCGAACATTTTGAATAAAATCATCAACTTTGCAACTTCCAAAAATTTACTGTAGCGTTTGAAATATTTGTTTACATTTGAACACTCATGCATACTATTGTGACATCACTAAGAATGTCAGATGTTGGCTGTTTAGCATAAGTCCCTATGGTAAGTCCATTGTGCAATTTGCCCCCACTGATGCAACAGTTACACTCATTAGCATACTGCTGTAAACAAAGTTCCAAAGTCGCATGGTAAAATAAGGAAATTCTACCATGCAAAAAATTTGGATCTGGATCTGGAAAAATACTGCACAACACTCCTGGTGGAGTCAAACGTGCAGGGTTGAATGTGCGCATGTACTTAGTCGTCCCGTCTGAGGATCCTCAAGGCTGCGCTCTTGAACTGCTTGGGGTCCTCAAGATCTGTAATGTTCTGGGGGAGTAGGTTCCAGTCTCTGATGGTCCGAGGAAAGAAACTGTATTTGTAGCAGTCCTTATTGGTTGGTATATTTGTAAAGCTATTAGAGTGGTGATGCCTCCGGACTGGTTGTAGGTTGTTGAATGGCAAAGCTAGGAGGCCCAATCTGGCTTTGTGAAGAATTGCTAGCCTGCTGGCAGTATGACTGTTTTTGAGACTATCCCACCCTAGGTCATTTAACATTTCAGTCACACTACTATGGGGGAATAGTCATTATAAACAAACTTAGCAGCCCCACGTTGAATTTGCCCAACCTTATTGGATAGGGAAACGGTGTAGGGATCCCAAAAAGAAGATGAATACTCCAATAAAGGCCTTACAAGTGTGAGATAGGCATTAGCTTTAACACTCCTGGGGCAGGAGTATAAATTTCTTTTAATAAAAGCCAAAGATCTATTTGCTGACAAGTGATGCCATTAATATGTCTATTCCAGGTAAGGGTATTAGAGATGTCAACTCCCAGATAAGTGTGGCAATTGGTAGACTCCAGAGTATCATTATCTAGAGTATACTTAAAAAACTTGGGATTCCTTGAGTGAGTAATCCTCATAGAAACACTTTTTGATATTTAAGTGCATTTGCCATTTATTTTGCCACTCAGAGAGGGCGTTTAGATCATTTTGGAGTTGAACCTGGTCAAGATTATTCTTTATCTGTCTATAAATTACACAGTCGTCAGCAAAAAGCCTTACTTCAGCAGATATTATCGGGCAGGTCAGTAATGTAAACTAAAAAGAACTGGGGACCCAAGACTGTATCTTGGGGGACACCAGAGATAACATCAACCCAATCAGAAAAATCACCACTCACTACGATTCTCTGCTTCCGGGACTTAACAAAATTAGTAATTCAGTTAAGGGTGTTACCTCTAATACCATAGTTCTGTAATTTACAAAGCAGCCAGTTATGAGGAACCGTATCAATAACCTTAGAAAAATCCATGATAATCATGTCAGTCTGGGATCTACAACCTAAAGACTGCACTAGGACATTGGTTGTTAGGATCAATGGAGATTCACAAGAATGGCGTTGTCTAAAGCCATGCTGCCTGTTCGTGATAACTGAGTAGTTATCAAAGTGATTCATAATATGAGAATGTATAATGTGTTCCAGGACCTTGCAACAAATCAAGGTAACTAAGAGAGACTGGCCTATAGTTTGAGGCTAGGGAACGGTCACCTTTTTTAAAGACAGGACTAACATTGGCACATAGCCAAGAGGGAGGTAAATGACCAGTGTCCAGTGATTTTTGAAAAATGGAGCAGAGGGCAGGAGCAACCTCCTCTGCGGCCAATTTCAGAACATGAGCCGGTATACCGTCAGGACCTGAAGCTTTGTTTGGGTTCAACTTCTTTGGTGACCTCATTCCAAAGTTTTGACTCTTTCCGGAAGATATCAGTGATCAAAAAGGGTTCGGTTTTGCCTGTAAGACTTGTAGAAGAATATTTATGGCATTAAGCCTAGCCTAGCCCTTGAACAGGACCCAGAATTACGTTCCTATGCTATACACTTCATTTCTGGAGGGACTACAAGGAGCGGATTATACGGTCACGTTCAGTGACTAGCCTAGCCTAAATGAGTGTTTTGGTCAACAACTTACTGTCAGAAGAAAGTCAGTTTCAACGTTTAAATCTTCCACCGATCACCCCGCTTGTTGAAACAGTTTGAGTAAGGACTGTGTATGTAGCAAACGACCACAGTACTTTACTGAGGACTAACGTTAGCCTAGCCTAAGCTATACTACAAAAATTGATGTAGCGAAACTAGGCCAATGCTTTGCTTCCGTTAGTCATAGGCTACCTTATGACATTATGTTGTTAGTGAAGCTAATGTCACTCAGCCTGCGCCCAGCATTTGGATTGGAAATCACACAGATATAACTTACAATTCTTCATCAAGTGAGACGATTACAGTGAAGAAGTTATTTCAATATTTACAGGCAAAGAAAATGATGTTGTGTTGTGCACTTACTGATGACCTAGGCCAAGAATTCAGTTGTCAATAAAACTGCATCGAACAGTTTTTCCTGCAACCTTGTTGCTAGGCTAGGCTAGCGCCAACGCATTGCGCACAGACTAGACTCAGACTAGATTTACGTACGTACCGTAGAGCACGATATTAGCTCCTATATGGTACGTACACACAGATGCAGTATCCACCAAGCGTATTGCGTAATAAGTGACCATGAGTCATTACGTTATAAAAAGTTTACACTAACCGCAATGGAAGTGGGTTGCCCGGTGATCCCGAAAGCGGTGAACCACCTTCCTAGCGACGTGTCCTTGTACGTGTTTCGTATTACCAGTGGCGGAACCAGACCCGACTGTCCGTGAAGGGGGAGGGGGGAGCAGAAGCGGCAGCATAAGGGTTTTTGATTTTGTACTTAGTTGAGCTGTTGAGTTGATGTACACTGTGTTAGTTTGTGGGTGTCTTAGGGCCTTGGGGATCAAGTGTTGTGTTCAGTGGCGTAGGAAACAATATGACAGTGGAGGAGAGGGGGGCAGGCCTGTAACCAGCCCATGTGGAGGGATGGGTCTTTTTCCCAAAATGTGGACTTATTCCAAATACGGAGGCGGCTGGCGCGTGCTGTAAGCATGCAGTTGGTAGGAGTCCGGGGCATGTTTCCCCGGAAAAGTTTGAAATCTGCAGATCTGCAATCTGGAGCATTTTAGAGGACTTTTGAACACAACAGAAGTCATTTCCCCCAGGATTTCCACACAGTACACCACTTTTTGAGAAAAAAAATCATAAATGTAATCTGGAAAAATGGACCTCCCTCAAGTTGGGGTGGGTCATTCGAACGCTCCGACCCCCTGGCTACGGGCCTGGGGGGGGGGCCATTTTGGATCCCTTCTGGGCCATTTGGCTAAGATCATGTGTAGTATCTGTTCTCTTCATCCAGTCTAGAATGGAGCCATGCATGACAGACCAATAATGCAAATGGGCTGAAGGCCGTGAGGTTGGTCGTTATAAGTGATGTCCTTCAGTGGAGGTAATAGCTTCTTAGGGAAGCGGTTTCAAGTTTGGTTTCGCCGACCGGCCCTTTGCCAGAGGGTCGGGGGACTTAAGAAAAAGAATTTTGGACCATGTTACTTACCCTACCCCATTGACCAAAAGGTACATTTTTTATATTACATTTTTTTTGCTTTTTCTGCGAGCAAGAACAACTTTTTTTTCAAATAAATCTGATTTTCCCTTAAGTGTGAACACTACTGTATTAGGTACATATCGAAAATTTGGGTCCTTTTACACATTTGAATATGGAGCTTTTATTGCAGAAAATAGATTAGATTCGGGGTATTCTGTAAGGAAATTTGCATATTTGGGGGACCATCGAAGAATCTGAGTTTCCTATTAGCATGTATCTGAGATCAGGGGCGTCCATTTGGTTTGCAAAGTGGGGGAACATTAGTCTCGCCTAATTTTTTCTCCTGTCCTGGTAAGGTGTATGCGGCGTAGCTAGATATTTTTTCGGGAAGGTGGTAGGCAATCATCCAGATTTTACGATTTTTTAGTATGAACACCACCGCCTACTAGTGGTGTTCACAACCAGATGGGTTCCCTGCAAGAAAATTTGAAAAGTTGGGAGATTACTGAAGAATTTGCATTTCCTTTTGGCAAATCTGAGATTGAACGGCGACCAAAGATCGTTGTTGCTACATAATGTTATTCAACCCCTACGAAATGAGACTCTCTGACGAAATGTTTTGAGTCAATTGGCTTACAGTGGAGAAAATTTTGAATTTTATGAAAGTAAATTCATGAAAATAGCACTGTAGTTGCTGATGTCACTTGATGATCTGGTGTCACATATAGCAAATTTCCGTGTTTTTTTTTTTTTTTTTTTCACTTTCAAAGTTCAGAGATCGCAAAATTTTACTCAAAGAGCGAGCATTTCTGCTTAGGAATCGTTTGCGGCGAGCAAAGCAGGCTGAAAATTTTGCTTCTTTGGGACAAATAATGACAAATGAGGAGTTTTTAATGTGGAGATTTCGGAATTTCATGATTTGTCTCAAAACCACACAGTAGACTGGTTTCACAAATAGCAAATTTCCGAATTATTCATGCAGAGCCGCCTGCTCCCTGTAGCTATGCCACTGTGTGTCTAAGAGAAGGGGCCCAGATGCAAAATGGTGCTAAATGTTCCAATATTTTGAGTTATACTCCAAAGTTTTCAAAACATGAACTTGAAAGTGTGGGTAATTCCTTCAACGGACTATACGGTCAATTTAGATACCGGGTGTACGTACTACGTAGTAATAAGACACAACGAAAATTGTCATAGTTTGCGAAAGATTTGTGCAACAGTTCTAATAATAAGGAACCGTTTGTAATGGAAAGAAGGTAAAATAAATCCATTACTTGATCAAAAGCGCACTTCAATCTACCACGGGATATTAGAGATCGAGGGGTGGGGGAATGGTACCCACTGGCAATGGTACGGTGCTGCTGAGACACCGTTGCATATGCCTACCGGTGTAAGATTGTTGGTACAAAAAAACATTATTTTTTTTTTCGAACGACACCTCATCATACAGTATCTGCCGACATGATGGAGGGTACGTCTAATTCCTGATTGAAGTCTCTTATCTAGCAAACGTCAGTGTGCTTTTACTTCTATGATCTAAATACGAAATGGTCGAATCGCTATACAAAGGAACGATGTGAGCGTGTCGAACTTTTGCATTAGAAATCATACATTTTTCTAAAAGAGTTACATGCAGACTGTTCACTGAGACATTTTTAGTTTCCTTAAAATGTGTTTGCCAATTTCAGCCTGCCAGGCTGGTCATTTACTTAAGACTACAAATTTCATTAAAACCGTAGTAAAGGACGATTCATCTTCTTCATATTCCTAAATATTCTGCACCTACATAACCACACCAGGGGACCGTTCCACAAAGAGTTACGCACAATCTTAAGTTTGATTCACCATACTTAAGCCAACAGTAAATCAAACTTAAGATCATGCGTAACTCTTTGTGGAACGGGCCCCTGCTGTCCTATGCACACGAAAAATCGACATAATCATAGAGATCGATGAATAACGTCTGTTTGATATGCAAGTGAAATAAGAACATCAATGAGACCGCAAGCGCGCGGAGCGCTCGAAAATTTCGAGGATTTGTCCCCCTGCCCCCCCCCCAATCGACGAGTCTGTCTGAGATAGCATGTCTACTGAAGATGGGGTTATCTAAGGAGTGCGGATTTGGTCTTCTCGGTGACATTAAAAAACTCTCGAAACTTTGTTGCCTTTTTTAGACAAAAATGAAAGCCTATATTGAAGAAAATTTTAGGGAAACGGCACTGTAGCGGCTCGGAAAAGTTTTCCAATCACTGCTTTATGGGCAATCCCTTTCTGCTTTAAGGGTTGCAATTTAAGGCTCGCGAAGCGCGCGGAAAATTTTGCCTTTTTAAAACTAATAATTTCAAATATGGAACTTCATTAGGAAATATTCCGAATTTTATGAAGGAAAAGTTGGGAAAACCACATTGGATTTGACTATTGTCTCAAATGGCAACGTTTCGAGTTTTTCACTTTCGAGCAAGGGCACAACCGCCCTGCCTCCTGTAGCTAAGCCACTGCTCTGCAACATTTGACGTTAATAAAATTTTGACACTTCAATAACTAAAGAATCCATCTACACAGACTACACAACTGACATGGTTGAAAGGTATCTGGTGACAGGTGTCACGGTATGAGAACATTTGAGTATGGTAGGCCAATGGTTCCCCTCCCTAGAATATGAAGTCTTGCTAGAAAGACTACCGTATCTTCAGTTGGCGCGGAGAGTTCAGCTAAGTTCTCCGATTTTTCTTGCAAATGTGAACCCCACTGTATTAGGGACGTATTGCCTGCCCTTTTGAAACAATGATATGTTGATATTGCAGAAAGCTTTGGATTCTGTGTTTCCTGTGATGAAGTTTAAAGAGTTTGGGGATTACTGAGGAATCTGCACTTCTTTCAAATATTGGTGGCAAAACTGAGAATGATTGCTTTTCGAAAGTCCTCCAGACTGTCTGGCAAAGAACCGTTCTGCGAAACCAAACTATAAACTGCTGCCCGAAGAAGCTAGATTGCACGACGACTCAATCGTTGATGCTACACAATGCTATCTAAGGCCTACGAACTGACACTTTACGATGACATTTCAAAAGCTTCCCAAACTATTTAGACAAAGTATTTCAAAATTAAGAGCTTTCATTGAAGAAAATTTCGAATTCTATGAAAGACAGTATACAAAAATGGCAATATAGCTGCCGGTGTCTCTTGATGAAGTGGTGAACCTCACATTGCATTTTTGCTCCTCAGTTTGAGATTCTGAACAATGAAACAAAGGTTTTTATCCTGGAGGGTCGGAAGCATGCTTCCGACCCCTCATTTTTCACGGGGGGGGGGGGTCGCCGTCCCAAGTCCCCGCTTTCTACGCCTATGGTTGGATTGTGGACCGTCACCTTCTAAAATGCCACCATCTGAATATAATTTTGATTACTTTTCACCTCCCGGCCCTTTGCCAGAGAGTCGGGAGGACTTTAGACAGAGATTACTTTTCACATCCCAAAATGCAAGCAAATTTTATACAATATGGTCAACACTTACATGTTTTGGTGTCTTAATGTAAACTGAAAAATTTACACGAACTCGAGTTCAACAATCCATATGTCAACATGAAAATATATCTGATATATAACATCAGGAAAAGATACACGCTTGATGTTCTTCGTCTCCTTGCATGAACGGTCTTTAAATGTGGACTGTGTTTTCCTATAATTAAGTTCCATTCGTCAGATGGTCATTTTACTGAATGTGTTGATGACTGGATCAAATTCAATACTCGCAGAAATGTCGCTTTCTATAATGAGGAGAGCAAGAGAGGAAAGTCTTTCCTCCGATCAGGTGGACCTCAGATATTATTTTGTTAACTTTACCCGACTAAATGAATGTTCATGGATTGACCAAAACAGTGTTCCATGAATGCAGACCAACCTTGCATTTGATGTTATAGTTGCCCCACTTTCTTTGTTTTCTCACTTTCCCCTTCCCCTTTCTTTTTCCGTTTTCCTTTTTTCTCCTGCCTTTCTTTCCTTTCCCTCCTTTCTCTCTTTTTCATTTTCTCTTCTTTCCTCTCTTTTCCACTTTTTCCCCTTTTCCTTCCCTTCCCTCCCTTCCCGTTTTTTCTTCCCTTCCCGTTTTTTGTGTGTGTGGGGGGGGGGGCAGTTTGTCCCCCTGCTCTCCCCGCTGGTTATGCCACTGTGTATTACTAAATAAGTAACTCATCATTTGTCTGCGAAATATTGAATTGATCGCTTGAGATACGTGAGTAACCCATGGAATGTCTGCAAAATATTTCATTTCTGAGATCTGTCAAGAAGGTCATTCATCAATTCCCTGCAAATGTTCGAAAGATAAGTGGATATTTTATACATAACATAACATAAAAGAGGGTGGCTATGAAGGCCACATAAAATGCCATGTAAACCAAAACCCTCAAAAACAAAAAGCAAACCTCCAAGTCACCAACACCTTATGGGAGCCTGGAAAGACTTTGCAGGCTGGCAATAGATGAGGAAAAAGAACTTGGTTTCATTTTGCATAAGTCCTTGAAACCGGGTAGACATGTTTCTGAAATAGTTAAGAAAGCAAACGGGTTAGGGTTAACCCTAACTCAAAAGCAAAACACTTGGCATATTAAGTAGAACCTTGACTTTTAAGGATAGAGAGATCCTACTTCCATTTTTAAGTCTCTAGTTTGTCGTGTCTGGGAATATTGTAGTCCAGCATGGAAACCTCATTTAAGGCAAGATGTTAATCTGCTTGAAAAGGTTCAGAGGAGGTTTTTCACGTAGGCCCTATGGTACCGGATGTTCGTCATTTGCCTTATGAGCAGAGACTTGATGATCTTGGACTTATGTCATTAGAAATGAGAAGGTTTAGGGCAGATCTCATTGAAACTTTAGGTCTTATTAAAGGTTCTGAAGTAATTAATTCTAATAGTCTTTTTGAAACGAGGTACGGAGTTACCAGAGGGCACAGCCACATGATAAAGGAAGTACTTCTTCACACAAAGGATCATCAACGCTTGGAATAAGTTACCACCTGAAGCTGTCGATTGCAAATCTATCAACGTGTTCACGTCCTTCCTCACTAAAGATCGCTTGAGGCATCTAATTGGGGATTTAATGAGTCTGTAACTCCCTTCCCCATCAGCCACCCGCTCAGTCAGGTGCCATACAGGTGAACATAGGTGAATACCTAACGAGCTGCCCAGAAAGTTTAGATTCTATCACAGTCATGGAAAAACTTGTCAGCGGTGCACTAATGCGGAGTTAGCAACCCACTCAGGCAGGATATTCCACTCATAAACAACCATATGAGAGAACTGAGCTTCCTAATGTCTAGGAAAAGACTTAGCAAGCTTTTACAATGTCCTCTAGTAATACCAAAAGATTAATTGGCCCTTTAAATAACTACAAGCTAACAAAGGATTCCCTATAGCCTGAAGAAATTTGTAAACCTGAGGCGTGTCTCCCCTTACCCTTCTCAGCTCTAAAGTGTTTCCAAGCCGCTTAAAGGGCCAGTCCTCTCACCCCAAACTACACTTCTTGTATGGGGTAACAGAAAATCTTATCTGGCTCAGCTCTTTGATTGACAGCTAACTCAAACAATGCAAATTACCAAAGCTTATATTACACAGCATGAACTGTACAAAGAGTACTTCGATTACATACACATCGAGCTTTTCTATACTCACCATTAAGCAATAAACTGAGATTGTGTCTGGATAAGGATGAATTCCATACAATTGTGGGAGGGAATAAGTAAGAAGGTTAGGAGAATTGATACTGTTTGGGGTGAGAGAATTGGGCCTTTAGCCTTTGGGAATAAGGTAGATTTGTAATCTCAGGTAAGAGTCGAGTAGCTCTCTTCTGAACTTTCCCTAAAAGCAATTTGTCCTTTTCAAAGAAGGGACTTCAGACCAGTGCAGCATATAGTTGAGACGGGGTCTAACCGGCTGCTTTACCAAATTACCAAAATTCAAAGCCCTGAAGCCTATAATGAAGGAAATATAGAAATGAATGATTTAAAGGAAAGGAAAACTGAAAGTTTGAGGATTTTTTGAAGGATATGACTTTTTTGTGAGCAAACTCCAGAAGATCTTGGGTGGGAGTGAAAGGGAAGGCTCGGAAGTTAATCAGGACAAGTTCTTTGATTGTACGAAGTAAGACTTCCCGAGAGACTGGACTATTTACCCGGCGGGGAACATGGCCTGTTTTACCTCCCGCCCCCATCCAATTTTGTGGACGCCATGCCTGTTTTTCGACTGCAATTTACATTTTACCGACTTCATGCATAGCCAATAAAAATCTTAAATTAATGATAATTTCACACAAGACCGAACAGTTTGTTGCAGTTATTATAATACGCTTTCGTTTTAAATACCATGCATAAAAATATAACACTTGTGAAGCCAGTATTTTCTGATTTTCCAATTGCCCCCCCCCCTCCCACTCAGCCCTCCAACTTCCCATCGATTCGTCTTCTCCCCACTTAAGTTTTTGGTCAGCTCATGATTGGCTCTTCATGTACGTTTTTTCACCACTGCCCATCGCGTCCCCAAAATTTCCTGTGTCTGACGGTAACTTGCTTCAATGTAGTTGTAAACCTGTTAACAGTACAATCTTATATGTAGTTGCAAATTTTTTCAGTCTATAAATTTAAGACAAACCGTACCTCGTATGTGTCTTTCTTTCCTTTAACAATACTTAGTTGGAATAATGTACTACCTGACAAGGAAGAAAATTCCCCCACACTAAACATTTCAAGTGTATTATCTGACTTCGCATTAAAGCTGTTATCTTCACTAAACTATTCAGTTCGTTAGTAACTTCTAGCCTCCGCGTGTGATTTTTTTACCGCAACTGCCATGTGTTGATATCTCAGTCCCTCATGCATGATACCACACCAGTTTATCAAAGTGAATCATTCAGCTCCAGCCATCGTTCATCTTGGTTTGTTTTTGTCAATTTGGATGACACGCAAAAACCATGCTTAAAATGCAATAACTACATTAGAAAAGCAAGGAAGAAGAACGGGCAAAAACAAACAAAAGACAGATAAGAAAAAAAGAGAAGAAAAAACCCACCATGTCCTACATGTGAAATCAGAATATTCTCTGCACTTGACGTGTAACGTGAACTCCTCTATACCTTTGTTTGAATTTAATGTCAATCAAAAAGTAGAAACCAATTAGATGTCTTTTTACCACCTGACAGATATATAAAAAATTGTTCTCCTCATAGGCGTCACCAATGAGAGGGCTGGAATCCCCCATTCAAGTACCCTTTCCCCGTTTGCCCCCAACCCCAATGAAATTCGAAGGTAAAATGTGGAGAATGTGTTTCAAGGGAAAAAACCATAAATATCCATTGAAAGTATGGATTTTTAATAGTTGCTTGGATGAGTAAAATCTACTGAAACAGAGTTGGGAGACCAAATTTGCGGGGTAACTGAAACCAAACAGAATTGGAATAAAATCTTGAGCCTCAATCGTTAAAGTCCCCCATTCGGTAGAGGTTTTAAACGAACAAGAATTGTTATTAAATCTTGTGTATGATTCAGAAAATGAACGTACTATTTTGACATTTGTATTAGTGGAAAATGAACTATGAAATTATAAGTAAATGTGACAGATTTTGACCACATGTGAATCACGAATCAAACAGAGATCACGCACAAAATAGCCTACATCATGTCAGTAACTTAAATTTTAAAGGAACAAAATAAAGGAGCACATTTATAGAACGAGTGAAAACCTATTTTGTCCACCAAATCGCACAAAAGCAGCTAGATGGGAGGCATGTAATGAAGTGATGTAGATTCAAGTAGGTACTTTTTTGGCATACAGCATAAACAGTGGTGATTAGTTCATATTCATGAGTAAGTCATACACCTTTGGAATTCCGTTGCCACCTCTCCACAACATTCATACTGTCATAGTGTCCTTGTGGAAGTGAACATTTCCACATCTACGTTCTAAAAATGAAGAATAGATAGTTTAAAATTCACCAGGTCAGAGAGACTAGGACGGAAGTGCCATTTCCGGCAATTTGACAGAAATTGTAGCCAAAATTTTCTGTAATCCGCTACGCGTCAACTGATGGTGGCACCCCGTTTAGACAGTTGTAAACATTTTTCCCAATTGGTGCGACAGAACATGTTGCAAATATATGTACCATGGGTTACCAAATTCAAGTTAAGGTCCAAGGCTTGCCTTACAGGTGGGTTATGCTTCCTGACAGCATCTAAAATCCTCCATGAAAAGGCAGTATGCGAACAGCCGAAAGGACGGGGACTGGCACACTAGGAAATGAGTTTTTTAGTTGCGGTGCCTGCCTTGCAGGCAACCGCAACTAATGCAGTTACTATCGAGATGTCAATTTCTGACTTTTTCGGCACTTTATTTCTATCTCCTTCTAGATGCTTTGTGGTATGGAAATACGGTTTAGTGCAATTTGTAGGGATGGTACTTCCCTTTCGTGTTTTTAAGTTTTGGTGGAAATATGATTTTCGTGAGAGTGTAAAATTGGGGGTTTTTTCACGTAAAATTTGCAAACGTGTTCTATTTTTAGTAACAATCTTGCGGAACAAGACGAACGTCTAGACGAGTTGCGGTGCCGACAAACCAAGTCGTCTTGTACAGTACTTTAAAGGTGATTTTATATTTTAGGGGGACAAAAATACCATTCCAAAATACTTGTATTGTGTTTTCCCAATAGCAGCTAAGTTAAGTTCCACACTTGTAATCCAGGAACATTGTTCATTCACTTTAGAAATGTGGTTGAGGTGGAACGTGTAACACACCAAAGAAATACTCGATTGCCGGTATAATGAGGTTTGCTCATTTTGAACTCATAGTTGACAGAAAATCAGGAAAAGATGATTCAGCAGTTGCTTTAGAACTGTAGAAAGAGCAAAATGTCACATCAGATAACATTTCAAACGTTCTTTACAAGCTGTTTCTTGTGCATTCAATATAAGGTATCCCTAATGTCCCGGCTCCTTAGTAACTCCTTGTACAGCATGAGGGTTTCTGATAAAAGATGGTAAAGCGCCAAAGGCTCAAGACAGACCATTCGACCATACAGACGTTAGTCAAAATTGTATTTTAAGTAGTGCAGTTAATAAGGAAAAACATGCCATTTGTTTAGCTGTTCATTGAATACAGGTGGAGTACACTGTTATGACGTAATGTTGGAAACGATATTGAGTCTGTATGTACATGACAGTAACGTTGAAGTCACTTGGTTGAAGATGGATTTATGTTAATGAACAAAAGGAAAAAAATTCCAATGTTGAACATAAAGAATATTTAAAGATTAATGGTTTTTAAAAAGTTCTGTACGCTCCGCACCAAGTTCACTCTCAGTTTTCCTAATAAAAAATTGTTGTAAGTAACATGTAATAACAAGTTAACGAGAATCAAAAGAAATGTCGATATCTCAGATTTACCATAATCTTTACAAATGATGAAATAAAATTAAAAAAAATATAAAACAGCAAAGTAAAAATTCCTTTGTCAGCGTTACTTTCACCTACATTCCCTCAACATAAATGTTAATATGATGATATTTCACTCAAGCCTTAGGCCTATTGTCACTGTTTCTCCAATTTATATTAATCCCGCACACATACGTCACTACTAACCCTACGCCGGTAACTTCTTAGTTCAGTAATGTATAGACACTTGAACGACGTTGAACTCCACAAATCAGAGAACCGAATAAATCACTTACAAATCATAAAAGGTAAATTGCAACATCTATACGTCCCTTCATGAAACCCGAATACCAAAAATATCGATGGCCCTAGTTTATAACTATTAGCGGCGATTCGTCTGTCATCACATCATTAAACAGTTTCGCTTCTTCTTACACTCTATATCAAGAACTTGTTGTCGCCTTTCTGACAGTGACTTCTTACCACGGAACAAAACTGTTGCCATTGCAAAATATATAAAAATTGTTTTAATAATTTCCATGCATTTCTTTTTCTAATAAAAATAATAATATGGCAAGTTTATGTATGGCCACGACCCGCAACTGATCAAGCGATAACCTAAAATATGTAAAAGCAATAAGAAAGCCAGGTCTATGAATAAGACTGCACTGTCCAGTAAAAAAACTCCGTAAAAGACAAATTTCATCATTCCAACCACCCATATGCAATAGCTCAACAAATCACTTTCAAAGAAAAAACGGACTTCATGAAAAATAAACGTTTCGCTGATAACACCACAGCCAGTGACATAACAAAAAAGAGCATAACTAGCTTATTAATAAGTGTCTTGCTACTTTACCATTTACGAAACGAACCACCTGGCTAAAAATTTACAATTGCGAATTTTCGTTGTGTAAGCCAACAATCTAAACCCTCTACAAACGGTCCAAATTTAATGTTTACGTTCGTTTAACATAAATATAAAAAATGATAAGGCCATCATTTTTAATTGTTTTACAGTGACGTAAATCCCGGAGAAGGCAAGGGATGTCTTTGCTTCCTCAAGTAAAAAAAGGAAAGCCAAACTGTCATATGGCCCCCTCAAAATTTTAAATAACCATTTCAAAATCAAGACATTTTTGACAAGAGATGAACTATCCATGGCCTTTAAAAAGACGCCCCCAACAGAAGACCCAAAAGCAGTCCCTGAATGATTGTGCAAAACCTTCATTCATGCAGACCTCTTCCCAATATCTCAAACAGATCACCGCCCAGCGTAATAAAAAATGGTTGCTCTCATCACATACAAATATAAAACAAGATATGAATGAACATGTTAAAACCCTACCGTGACTACTCTTTACATTAAACTATTTGTTCATGTTAACACTTCATCTTATGATGTGCTCTTCTCCCTAAATGTATAAATATCCCCAAGAACATTTCCCCTGAATTTGGTTTTTAAGTATTCTTCTTTAGTGGAGCTTCTGAACAATGGCAACTCGTGGTGTAAATATGTGGAGGGGTACATAATGAACTTACAATGACTTGTCTTAAATAAAGATGATCATCTTCCCAGGAACCAATAATGCCAAACACCGAGAAAAACAATTACCACCCACAACAACGAAAAAATTAAATGTACATGCAGATCTTTCGGAACGTATAAATAATACATTACGATCGTCATGTTCCCTACTTTCTCCATCATCACACCTCTGACTATTTTCATATCCACTGGAGCCTTTTTTTGTTTGATCCCAACTCTGAAATCATCATTTTTCTCCCCTTCATAACTTTTATCTTGAAATTCACCCCCATACTTTCTTTTTCTTTGTTGCCAACCTTTCCTTTCTACAAAAAAAAAAAAAAAATTGAAAGGCCCTTCCTGGGCATTGTTATATTCTCCACATAGTTTTAAACTTTAAAATAACAAATTTACCATAACCAGACACCTTGATATAACACAAATATTAATACTCGCCATCTCATACAAATAATATTTACCTACCAATAACAATGTTTCCCTCCAACAGAAACTTCTTTATGAATAAACAGTGAACAAAACTCCTCTAAACTATCAAACTTTTTACTCCACAGCAACCCCGACCATGTCACTTGAAAAGAATAAATCTCTACAAAGAAATCCTCATATAAATACTCAAAATTCACTAAACACCTCGATGAATTAAAAAAAACAACCAAAATGATGGCGCCGTGTTAAATTAAACAACATATGATTCCCCAGAGTACACACGGACCTGGTTTTTCCGCAAGATTGTTACTAAAAATAGAACACGTTTGCAAATTTTACGTGAAAAAACCCCAATTTTACACTCTCACGAAAATCATATTTCCACCAAAACTTAAAAACACGAAAGAGAAGTACCATCCCTACAAATTGCACTAAACCGTATTTCGATATCACAAAGCATCTAGAAGGAGATAGAAATAAAGTGCCGGAAAAGTCAGAAATTGACATCTCGATAGTAACTGCATTAGTTGCGGTTGCCTGCAAGGCAGGCACCGCAACTAAAAACCAGGTCCGTGTGTACTCTGGGGAATAATATGTTGTTTAATTTAACACGGCGCCATCATTTTGGTTGTTTTTTTAATTCATCGAGGTGTTACGTGAATTTGGAGTATTTATATGAGGATTTCTTTGTAGAGATTTATTCTTTTCAAGTGACATGGTCGGGGTTGCTGTGGAGTAAAAAGTTTGATAGTTTAGAGGAGTTTTGTTCACTGTTTTTTCATAAAGTAAGTTTCTGTTGGAGGGAAACATTGTTATTGGTAGGTAAATATTATTTGTATAAGATGGCGAGTATTAATATTTGTGTTATATCAAGGTGTCTGGTTATGGTAAATTTGTTATTTTAAAGTTTAAAACTATGTGGAGAATATAACAATGCCCAAGAAGGGCCGTTCAAAGATTTTTTTTGTAGAAAGGAAAGGTTGGCAACAAAGAAAAAGAAAGTATGGGGGTGAATTTCAAGATAAAAGTTATAAAGGGGAGAAAAATGATGATGTCAGAGTTGGGATCAAACAAAAAAAGGCTCTAGTGGATATGAAAATAGTCAGAGGTGTGATGATGGGGACAGTAGGGAACATGACGATCGTAATGTATTATTTACACGTTCCGAAAGATCTACATGTACATTTTATTTTTTCGTTGTTGTGGGTGGTAATTGTTTTTTTCGGTGTTTGGCATTATTGGTTACAGGGAAGATGATGATCTTTATTTAACACAAGTCATTGTAAGTTCATTATGTACCCCTCCACATATTTACACCACGAGTTGCCATTGCTCAGAAGCTCCACTAAAGAAGAATGCTTAAAAACCAGATTCAGGGGGAATGTTCTTGGGGATATTTATACATTTAGGGAGAAGTGCACATCATAAGATGAAGAAGTGTTAACATGAACAAATAGTTTAATGTAAAGAGTAGTCACGGTAGGGTTTTAACATGTTCATTCATATCTTGTTTTATATTTGTATGTGATGAGAGCAACCATTTTTTATTACGCTGGGCGGTGATCTGTTTGAGATATTGGGAAGAGGTCTGCATGAATGAAGGTTTTGCACAATCATTCAGGGACTGCTTTGGGTCTTCTGTTCGGGGAGAAGCCCTTGAAAACCAACTGATTTGGTCTTTTTAAAGGCCATGGATAGTTCATCTCTTGTCAAAAATGTGTTGATTTTGAAATGGTTATTTAAAATTTTGAGGGGGCCATGTGAGTTTGGCTTTCCTTTTTTTACTTGAGGAAGCAAAGACATCCCTTGCCTTCTCCAGGATTTACGTCACTGTAAAACAATTACAAATGATTGCCTTATAATTTTTTATATTTATGTTAAACGAACGTAAACATTAAATTTGTACCGTTTGTAGAGGGTTTAGATTGTTGGCTTACACAACGAAGTTTTGAACAGGTACAAGAAAATTCCCAATTGTAAATTTTTAGCCAGGGGGTTCATTTCGTAAATTGTAAAGTAGCAAGACACTTATTAATAAGCTAGTCATGCTCTTTTTTGTTATGTCACTGGCTGTGGTGTTACGTTTTACGTTAGCGAAACGTTTATTTTTCATGAAGTCCGTTTCATCTTTGAAAGTGATTTGTTGAGCTATTGCATATGGGTGGTTGGAATGATGAAATTTGTCTTTTACGGAGTTTTTTACTGGACAGTGCAGTCTTATTCATAGACCTGGCTTTCTTATTGCTTTTACATATTTTAGGTTATCGCTTGATCAGTTGCGAGTCGTGGCCATACATAAACTTGCTATATTATTATTTTTATTAGAAAAAGAAATGCATGGAAATTATTAAAACAATTTTTATGCAATGGCAACAGTTTTGTTCCGTAGTAAGAAGTCACTGTCAGAAAGGCGACAAGAAGTTCTTGATATAGAATGTAGGAAGAAGCGAAACTGTTTAATGATGTGATGACAGACGAATCGCCGCTAATAGTTATAAACTAGGGACATCGATATTTTTGGTATTCGGGTTTCATGAAGGGACGCATAGATGTTGCAATTTATCTTTTATGATTTGAAAGTGATTGATTCGGTTCTCTGATTTGTGGAGGTCAACGTCGTTCAAGTGTCTATACATTACTAAACTAAGAAGTTACCGGCGAAGGGTTAGTAGTGACGTATGTGTGCGGGATTAATATAAATTGGAGAAACAGTGACAATAGGCCTAAGGCTAGAGTGAAATATCATCATATTAACATTTATGTTGAGGGAATGTAGGTGTAGGTAACGCTGACAAAGGAATTTTTACTTTGCTGTTTTATATTTTTTTTTAATTTTATTTCATCATTTGTAAAGATTATGGTAAATCTGAGATATCGACATTTCTTTTGATTCTCGTTAACTTGTTATTACATGTTACTTACAAAAAAATTTTATTAGGAAAGCTGAGAGTAAACTTGGTGCGGAGCGTACAAAACTTTTTAAAAACCATTAATCTTTAAAAAGTCTTTGTGTTCAACATTGGAATTTTTTTCCCCTTTTGTTCATTAACATAAATCCATATTCAACCAAGTGACTACAACGTTACTGTCATGTATATACAGACTCATTGTCGTTTCCAACATTACGTCATAACAGTGTACTCCACCTGTATTCACTAAACAGCTAAACAAATGGCATGTTTTTCCTTATTAACTGCACTACTTAAAATACAATTTTGACTAACGTCTGTTTGGTCGAATGGTCTGTCTTGAGCCTGTGGCGCTTTACCATCTTTTATCAGAAACCCTCATGCTGTACAAGGAGTTACTAAGGAGCCGGGACATTAGGGATACCTTATATTGAATGCACAAGAAACAGCTTGTAAATGACGTTTGAAATGTTATCTGATGTGACATTTTGCTCTTTCTACAGTTCTAAATCAACTGCTGTATCATCTTTTCCTGATTTTCTGTCAACTATGAGTTGAAAATGAGCAAACCTCATTATACCGGCAATCGAGTATTTCTTTGGTGTGTTTCACGTTCCACCTCAACCACATTTCTAAAGTGAATGAACAATGTTCCTGGGTTACAAGTGTGGAACTTAACTTAGCTGCTATTGGGCAAAACACAATACAAGTATTTTGGAATGGTATTTTTGTCCCCCTAAAATATAAAATCACCTTTAAAGTACAAGACGACTTGGTATGTCGGCACCGCAACTCGTCTAGACGTTCGTCTTGTTACCTTTTATAACAAATACTGGAGTTAAAGTTACTTTACAAAGTAGGTGTTTTGTTTGCTGAGAAAAAAAGTGGGATTTTATGGACAAATCTTCCTTCCTTTGCAGGTGTAACATAAAGCAGAATGTCAAATCGACTCGATATCATTGGGTTTAGACTAATGCTTTCTATCTTAATCCTACGTAGTTAATGCTGTCAACGAAAAAGTATGAAACTTACTGCATTTTAATACAAAGATTAAGCGAAAAGAAATCAGGCCCGGAGCCAAAGGGGAGGGGCAGGGTCATTAAAGGCCCCTTGGGCAGGGGTGGCGCCAGCGTCGGGGAACACTGGCCCCCCGTCGGGGAAGGTTGGCGGTTTAGTCGGGGAGGCCTAAAAAATAACAAAAATAATAAAAAAAAACCCCACAAGGACTGAAGTTACTGGATGGGCAATCTAAAACATATTTTTGGTTTTGAAATACTATTTTAAAACATATCGGAATCAATTTTAAATCACTTCTTAACTCTGTTAAACCCCATTCTATGTACCTTGTCCTATCTCTTCCCCCGTCGAGGAAGGACGGCAATTTTCCTGGCATGCCTGAACATGAAAAACGTAAAGGACTGAAGTTACTGGATGTATGACCATGAATTTTTTAACTATATGTTTTCTTTTGTAACGCTATTTTAATTCATATCTGAAACGGTTTTAATCACTTCTTACTAGCTCTTCTATCCCTCATCCCATCTTCAATCCGTGCGCGCAAGGTCATGCCTCCGTCGGGGACGGGCTACCCGAGAAAATCCAATTTTGTCGGGGAGTTTTCTTCTACAGACCTACGATAAAAGATGTGGGTCTGTAGTCACGCGGGCGACCCTCTTGATCTTGCTTACTATAAGACCATATTCTTCAAGAAAACTCTTAATTCCGACTTCTCCTTACAAAAACGGACTAGGGGTTGTTCATGTGCGCACCAATGGTCTGCCATCTGGCCTCCCCGGACAGCCGAATTCTCACAAAGGTAATGAATATCGGCCATGTCGTTTTCAGCTACACATAATCAGAGGCCGCGGAGCCAATTTAGAAGTGAGGGGGCTAATTATCGAAGCGTCCCAATATGTCCAATAAAATAAATGCAGTTTAAGGCGGACCAAAATGCCCACAGCCAAAAAAAAAAAAAAAAGAAAGAAAAGTGCGGGGCCTAAGGCCCCTGCCCCCCCCCCCCCCCCGTCTCCGCGGTCCCTGATAATGATAAACAGTGGTGTGAAAAAATCTTCCCATAAGTCTGACTGAAAATTCATTTGAAGGCACCTTGAAACGTGCCATATTTTCAAATACGTTGGGAGCAAAACCATTTATAGTCTTGAGTTCGGGCTGTCACTTTAAAAATTTCATCTATTTAGTCGACCTTGCAAGTGAATTCAGCGCAGATTCTTAATACAGTCAAAAAATTTAGTATGTTTTCAATTCCGTTGCACAGTCCCCCCCCCCCCCGAAAGAGACGAGACCATTACATCTAATTGTAGCAGTACCTTTTTACCTGGTACTTTTCTGATCATTACCAAGTTGTGTTTTTTCTCTATTGAAGTGAAACTTTCATTTTAAAGGGAAGGGCAAAATAAAGACTGCTTCATTTCTAGTTACAAGTCTGGGAAATGCCATTCCGGCTATCTTAGGGGTTAGATTTCTTAACAATTTTCTGTACGCTCCGCGTTAACTGATGGTGGAGCTCCGCATAGATAGTGATTTAGTCGAACAGATAACTGAACAGAACAATGCGTGTTTGTAAATTATTCTTCGATTTTGGGCAGTATTATGAAGTGAAAATAATTTTATCGCGAAAGAAATCTGAAAGTAAGGACTTCTTTAATTATAATTTCGAGCCCAGGAAATGTCATTTCCTCCTGACCGGGGGTTCTTCATTTTTCAAAAAATTCTGTGCGCTCAACTTAGATAGTCTTTCGGGCAGGATTACATTTTTCGGACCAAAGAACAATTCTTCCCCCTCCCAAACTCAGCTGACACGCTCCCGTACGCCTATGACAATAAATAAAATATAAAACTTCAAATATATGCGAAGCCAAATTTTTTCCTCGGGAGAATGCTCCAATATGGTCCGATGGCCTAAATCTGCATGATGATATTCACTAACCTCAACAAAACTACAGATCACCCCCTACTTGATTTTCCTCATGACAACGTCAGATTCCTCCATAAAACCCTTAAATTGTCATAAAATTAAAACTTTTCTCTAATATAAGCTTTAGATTGTAAAAAATGGCAAAATTTTCCAATTTCGATGGATACTCGTACAATAAATAACCAAAGCCAACTCTGTTAATCACCCGGCATACTACCTAATTTTGCTCCTGAAAGGCATATCACATAATAAAAGAAACCAAATTTTTCATTATAACCTTACCAAAAAACAAAATTTTCTTTCATTAAAATCCAAAATTTCTTCATCATGATAAGCTCTTAATTTTGAGAGATTCGTTCGAAAAAGGGAAAAACTTTCCGGGCAAACTTCTAGTCTCGTCTCAAAGCTTTAGTCAGTTAGTAAGTAGGTCTTGTACGATTCAATGCGTAACCCAAAAAGAATTTCAGCTGTCGCCCATACATCGTTTTTGATTTTTTCCTAATGAAGGACAGATTCTTCAATAAACACCCAAAACTTTTTATAGTACCAATAAAAGCCAATTTTCTTTCATAAGTTTTAATTTTTACTTCAAATAAACTCCAGATTTTTAATTATTTGTTAAAAAGAAATCCCAAAATTTCGGCGCGCTTCGCGCGCCACAAATTCTGAAAAGTCACGCCCAACCGGGACATGACATCCCCTTTGTCGGGGCCTTGAAATTCTGGCCCCCTGTCGGGCAAATCCTGGCTCCACCTCTGCCCCTGGGGATTCCCCGGCCTTGAGGACTTTGAATTTTATCATTGGCATAGTACGTTTTTAAAACTTTTGGTCCCCCAAGAAAAATTTGGAGAGGGTTTGGCCCTGCTTCTGTCCCTTGACGGCTATGGGTCTAAAAATCACGAGGGACAATTAAATGTTGACGCGGCTGACTTTCGTTTGGGTTACATGCATATTTTATTGGGAAATTTCCAAAAACTGTCTTGCACTTTTGTAGAAAACATATTTGAAAATCTGGAGCGATTGTATTAAAAAATCAATCAAATTTTATGGCAAAATAATTGGAACGCACAGGTTTCCTTGTGACAAAATTGTCACAAGGACAGTCTTCTGTGTCGATCTCAATTTATAAAATATCCCCCACAAAAATTCCAAATTCAGTTTTCTTCCAAATGAACTCCAGATCTTCAAATGTGACTTCAAATTATTTAAATAGATGTTTTTCCCCCTCCCCTTATGGAAAGTCTGGTTATGCCCCTGACCCCGATGATGAATCATTTCCCATTAACATGAACGTAAGGACTTCTTTGATACAATTATGCAACCGCCGCCGTCTCTTCTTGCGTTTTGTTATTTTTTGGCTTGACCACGCATCAATGTTACGGTAGTTATTAGTAACTATGATGTTACTGAGGTTGTGCTCATCGAAATCCTTAGCCTTAGCTAAAGCTTAGGATTTCTATGGTTGTATTGCTTTCGATCCTCACTTTTGCCAGGAAGGTTTCCGAACGTACACTCCCTGCGCTTTACTTGCGATCATTCTGATTCAAAATTAGAGCAGATACGGTCAAACTACTGCTTACGATGCGTGAACCCTTGAATTCACAACCGAATACTGGCCGTGTGGAATTAACATTGACTGTATCTTATTTCTAACATTAGAGCCTGTCAAATGTAAGCCGAGTTCGTGTATCTAACCCACGAACTCAGCTGTATGCAACGTCCTAAGATCTAACCTTAGGCCGGCGGAACTAAGTCTACTGGTTACGTATGCGGTACGACTGAACGGCGAAATGAAGAAGAGGTCCTAAACATGTGCCAGTTGTGTCACTTTCCTAACCAGTGGAGACTGGAAGTGTAACCGGTGTAAGGGTTTTGTGAGAATTCATTGACCCATGAAGTTAATTGGTGCATGTGGGCTTTGCACTTTGTACTAGTCTACTACAGTTATACCTAGGGCCTAGCCTACTGTCCCGTCATCGTCAGTAACGTTAGTAGCCTAAATTAGTTCTTGTACTAGGACTATGGCCTAGCCCGGGCCTTGGCTATAGGCGATATGCAGTTGACAGTTTTTTTTTCTACTAGCCTAGGCCTATATAGCTTTCAACACAGTTGCACAACACGGAATTACCTGAAAATTTCCAAGGTCTTGCACACTTGGAAATGTGCCAAGGAATTTTCAAACTGAAATTTATTGCTGCAATTAGATTCCATTTTCTGGACAATGATCGAGAAGGCGTCACTGACTAACATAGTTTGATCAATTTTACACATCAGACAGTCATTTCATATACATCACATGCATTTGTAGCACATTCATGTGCTACGAATGCATTAGCCCTCGAACAGGGCCAGCTGTGTGCTCGTTCCTCTCACAAAACAGCCCTTGTGGGGATACACTTCACAACCGAAGTCACTTGAGACTATGCGGTATTCCGAATAATATACCACACTTCGTATTGTTACAGAAATCAAAGATGGTATTATGAAGACAGGTGGAGCATCCTGTTTTGCCAAGTGTGCCACTTGTGACCTTTGACCTCTACTGAGAACAGTTGTCCAGAGCTTGAAAATGCATTGACGCTTTGACTTACTGTTACCGTCAAAATTGGCAGTAAAAGTTCGACTATTCTTTGATGAAACTTTGTGAACATCTTTTGTTGGAAGGTAAATGCAGTGCTAGAGATCATATTTGTGAAGTTTGGTGAGAATTATTTTGTTATTTGGGGTTATAAGCGGGCGTCCTGGCTAGTGACTACAGTTGTGAAATGTATCCGCACAAGGGGCAGTGTGTGAGAGTTCCGTGTTGGGCAGAACATGGCATGAGGCTATATGCCTACAATTGCCACCAAAACCATGGAAGTAGTACTACCTCGGAGGTATTACTTCCATGCCAAAACTAAGTGAAACAAATTAAACCCCTTGCTCCTGTTTCAATTGTTGCTATGGCAGGACTGGACAGTTTCCCCACTAACCCCAACATTGAATTTGAAGTGAGAAAATGGTGAGAACTGTGGCTGGCACAATTAAGGGATGGATATCCATTTGTATTGGTGGGATACTTAATTGTTTCATCTGTTTTGTTGGAGACCATGAAAAGCTACGTCAAATCACAAGCCAGAGTGGAATTGCTATTTCATCATGCCTGATTGCATTTGGAAGTAATGACCCACCCTATCTGCTGTTGCAGAAGAGGCTAAACAGGCTGTTCTATTTGACATCATATACTCTCCCAGATTGAAGGGAGATGGATTTGTGGGGAGTAGTGAGTAAGCTTGCAGGGAGTAGGTTACAAACAAACAGCCTGTTTGCTGTGTGACTGCAAGGAGATTATGATTACTTGATCAAAACCATTTTGCTGTCAATTTTGTTTACTACTTACCTTGTTTTGCCATTCTTTATCCTAGGCTTATTTTTTATGTTCTTTAAAAATCACACTTCACCCAGTAATTAGATATGGGTGATGTTGTATGATTGCACTTGCAATATTTGTCTCAGAACTTAAGGCTTGGCTGGTTTGTGAGTTGGGGAGAGAGGCACAGGTAAGGTCATATCGCTAGCTGCCTGAATATTGAAACCCCCAAAGTCAGTGCAAAACTTTAAATGGCATCTTAATTTAGACAAACAGCATCATTACGGGATATTAGCCTTTAAATTAAGGAGATCCATCAAGGCTACCACAGTTTTTAGGGAAAAAGTACGGTTCCCAATTATAGTACCTGACCACTGGTTCATTACTCCTATTACTGTAGCTGCTTCAATGAGCAGCAGATTTGATTGCCACTCTGGTGCAATAGAAGTCCAACAACTTTGGGGTTCAAATAACAACTTACAACAAATCCTGAAATGAGTGCTCGCAAAAAGGGAATCAAATTACTTAAAGTGCACTGAAGGGCTACATCCTCTTTCAGCTTATTCTGAGATAAAGTGCAATCAAATGTCAACCTTCATGGTCATTTTTCAAATGCTAAAATGGGCATATAATTAGTACTGAGAACAGTTCCTGACGAGATTGTTCTAAGAGTATTTTTTCGACATGTGGATTTTGTTAGTCCTTGAACAGGACTCTGTGCTTAAGTCCACTTCGTTTAGTCCTTGGCAATACCCTCAATGTCATGGCCTTATAATTCCAGATTTTGAAGTCTTCTTTCCTGGAGAAAATTTCAGAACTTCCTTCAATTATACTTTCTTGTTTACAAATTTGAAGTCATCATGACACGTTTTCTCCGAAGGGCACTTAGTTTGCACTTTCTGCTTCTCTTCACAAAACTGTCTAATCAAGAATATGCTATCACTTAAATGTTCCTATTTAAGTAGCCCACAGTCCACTTGGCAATGAGTAAGCATTTATGCTGCATCAGTTTGCCAAAGAACAGTCCTTTGTCTTGGCGAGAACAACATCCGATTAAGAGATGAGCTTGTGTGACCAGATGGACTTGATCAAAGCCCCATTATCTAGCACTGTGCAGTGTTTGACTCAGTATTGTTTACATCAAAAGACCGTTGCTCAGCTGTTTTACTGGAGAATTCTGTATCGGGCATAACATGTTTACTACTGTTCCTTGTGGAGATGATGATTTTCTTCAAATGTGAAAAATTTTTCTTCAAAGTCAGAAAATTTGCATATGACATATTGTGTCTCTTTGGCATGACTTCTTGGCTTGCTATACTGTAGTTTTACACTACATTCAGTCATGTGACTGCATATTGGCAAGTTGCTGCAGTCAGAGTGCCCACTTAAATCCTGTAGTTGACTTGGTGTTGCAGTCAATTTGCATCACCTTCTTGTTCCAGGGGTTGGCAGATCAAGCTAATATGAAGTGTGAGGGCCATAATCACCAAAGTGACCCAATATATTCAACTAGTGTGCAATTTAGCAATGTATATAAGTCAGCTCAAAATGCATGTGCCAGAAAAAGTGGGGTGGTGGGGACTAAATTTACCCCCTCCTGTCCCCCTGTCTCCGTGGTCTCTGGGCTTCCCTTTGTTTGAAGTATGACCAGTCTAGTAAGCTACAGTAGATGCAGTGTTAAAGATCATTCATGGCAAGTATGGTCCTAATTATATATTTGAAGCTGTGACGGAGGAATGCTGGATTGTCCCCAGCTCAGGTAGGATCATTCAATATAAGAGGTACAGTATGGCCAAAGAATTTGTACAGAATATGTCCTATCATTACGCAAAGTGCACAGTCCTGTTCAAGTACAAGTTTGTACTGTATGAAGAAAGTAGCTGCATTAATTGATGCTTGTACATGAGAGAAAACTCCCTTTAGCTCATTTGAAAAATTTGAAGTACCCAAGCAGAAAAAAAAGAAAAATCCTGAGAGATATTGCTGCTTTTGTGTTCAGGGGCCTGTTCCACAAAGAGTTACGCACGATCTTAAGTTTGATTTACTGTTGGCTTAAGTATGGTGAATCAAACTTAAGATTGTGCGTAACTCGGCTTTGTGGAACGGGCCCCAAGACATGTCATAGAAGAATACAATCACAATGCCTTTGTTGTGCTGGTCACTGGACATTTCCTGAGTAGCTTCATGGATCAATGCACACTGACAATACTTCATTGAAATTGACTTAATCCATCATTCCTGCCATGCCTGCTATGGCAGGTACCAAATTAGGGGGGCTTTTCCTAGCATGTAAAGGAATACACAGGTGGGCACTTCAATCCACTGTTCTTTCAATGTGTAGAAATTAATGACTTTTGACTCATTTATTGTACCTGCATACAGTGGTATACGTATTGTAATATTGTAGCTTATAACAAAGAGAAGACCCTCTATTGTTTCCAAACTTGACTGACACCTGCACTATTGGCTGAGAAAGAGCTGTTCCAGCAACTTGACATTGGATTATCATCTTGGAAAATTTATCCTTTACATTTGACATTAGCCCTGAAGGTTGACACTTGCAGTTTATCCCAGATCAAACTTAAAGAGGATCTAATTAACCCTTCGATGGATCATGAGTAATTTGATCCCTCTTTTGCAAACACTTATTTTGGCAAGCATTATTTGAACACCCAACTGTTGGGCTTCTATTTGAACAAGAATGGTTAACAAAGGTCTTGTTCATTGAAGCAGCGCTAATCGGTGTAATGAACCAGTGCATGGTTGGTTACTGTAATTGGGAAGCGCAGTTTTTGCAAAAAAAAAAAAGGGTAGGAATGACAGATAACCTTGAAGGTTAATGTTTTGGCATGTCAGAGCTGTTTCAAGATTAGCCACCACAGTCAGTGTCCAGCTCTATGCCGCAAACAAAGAGGCATATCTGTAGAACCTAATTACTTGTCCACCCAACCTCAAAATCCCAATAATGATGGTCAAATCTGTATAACCATGCATAGTCTGTTTATTCAGGGCAAGCCAAGTGTTTGAAACCTTAGCTATCTTCTTAACAGGCAAGCAATATGGCTTATTTTTGTGGACACCATCCAGTATATGGTAATGACACTATAAAGCATGATGAATTGGGTCAACAGACATTGTCACCAGTGGCCGTTATACCCACTCCCAGCACTCCACCCAAATGAAAAAGTCTGGTTAAGTCACTGACTAGTATAGTGGTACAGTACTCGGAAGCAACACATAAATAAATGTGAAATGATACTCCCAAAGAAAAAAAGTTGCCAACCTTGGAGTTGGATCAACCAGAAAGCCAAATAATATACTGTACCTTTCCCAGGACTTAATTTTTCACCCAGAGATATGCTAAAACCTCAGAGCTTGCGGGGGCTTCTCCCCTTGGACCCCCACTGGGGCTTTGCCCCTGGACCCCTTGGCCCCCAACTGCAAGACCTTGCTTGGTTTTGATCACGCTGCACACGAAAATCGTTGCCCACCTACCATTTCTTTTGCCCTTAGTTTGCCCCAAAAAATTTGACATTCTGGTGTTGCGGCTGATTGCCACAGTAGCAGAGAGGCAATTATACTTAATGTGTAGAACAATGGAAATTTATTTCCATAAATTGTAATTTGGGGTAAAGTTAAGTGTTTCAGTTCATTATCTTCAAGTATGCCTATTTGTGATAATTATTATACATGTGCTATGGCTTGAGTTGGTTGCTCCAAATGTAAGGTTGTACTAAGAATTCTCGCACATTTAAGTTTGTGGTCACTTTGCATGGTAAAACAACTGCCTCACAATGGCCTCAGAATATATCATATATTTATTCCAAAAAGCACATCTAGTTGTACCCAACATGCAAGTCTTGCTTATTTATATTTCACTAGTTGTAAAGTAGACCAGCTAACCTTGGTTTCAGTTCCTTCATTTCTGACTTTCAAAATGCTCAATTGGTAGTACTATATAGCTATAGTCACAATGCCCTCCAAGGAAACAGTTGCATGCTAAGTATTAATATTTCCTGTAGTTGCAAGTAGTTTATTGAAGTGTACAGTAGTTCCTAGTTTACCAATAGAACTGTTTAAACAAAATTATACAGTGCATGTAAAGCTGTACAGGTGAGCACGCAGTCAATACAAATATTTTACCTTTGTGTGACTGTGTGTCAGTGGCCACGATCGGTATGTTGTACAGCTTGTAGTCACACAATATATCCAACTGATATGTGTGAAGTAATACAAGATTGGAATTAATACTGTAAGCATGGTGGTATAAGGTGAGTTATGATCATATTCAAGGGACAAAACAGCTGGGTTTTCATAGCAATTTGCTACCCAAGAATTGTCAGTTGCTAATCAGTTTTAATTTTGATTTGCAAAAGTTGCAGTCCTTGCTAATACTAATTAATTCATTGAAGAATTGTAATATGACTTTTTGCTAATCAGTTCACTAAAACTATTTTGTCCCTTGATATTGCAAGCACCTGAAAGGGGTGGTTTATAAATCTTAATATGAGTTTATATTTAATGAGATATATAGGCTAATTGATACTTTAATCAACCAGACCAACTTGTTAACAGTATCAGCTTAATGATCAGCTCTCTCCCTATACTCTTCCCTAAAGTAATCCTGATAAAAGGCCTATCCTTGTGGCCTCTGTTTCCTCTTGCAAAGTTGCAAGTTGTTTCTCGATCGATCTGTGATCTTTTCCTAATCTATCCACTAGTAAATCTGTCTTTGCGAAAACTCCCTCTTTTTCAGGGTTTCTCAGTATACTGTAGAATAGTTTTCATTAAGAGCTCTAAGTAAATGTTCCAAACAGTGTGTTAGTTTTACTAAAGATACAGAGTGGGGTATAATCTTGATTTACTGGCCATGTACTAGCAGCACATGGGGAAATTATGGCAAAAAGTAGAGTTCCTTTTCAACTGGAAAGGGTCGTCACCTTGCTGGTCCACACTGGTCAGGCCTTACCTGCAGTGGCAATTGCCAGCCGGCATGGAGCTACAGTAAAATTGCTTGCTTTAGACTGGCACAAAAATGATAAAACTTCAGAGATACTTACAAAAATCACATTCTGAACGAATGAAATTGTGCCGACTTTGAACACACCATATCTGCATGAATCATGCCCTCAAATCATCATGTGAATCTGATTTTGAGCATTGTGAATTGGTGAAAGGCAACAAACTGGAATGATTCTAAATCATAATACACACACAAGTTACACAGGAATATCCATAGCACTTGTGCACATGTACAGTAGAAATGGTATGGTTGCATGTACAGTCTAGTCTATGGGGTAAATTGCATGGGGGTACGGTGAGGCACATATGCCAGGTCAGAAAAATAACAGGCACCGTACTAAAACTGGGCAGGTGACCACGTACCTTGGCCATGGGTGGCCTGACTTTAAACCAGTTGGTTAGAAACTGGGCTGTAAAACTCCATCTAACTAAACCTTCAGCTGTCACCCAAAACCATAGTTTTGGTCAATGCAGTCACTGGCTGTGCCAGAATGTCAAAATGGATGAGGTGGGGGTGGGGGGTTGGGGCTAACTAGCTGAAAAGAAAAGTGTTAGAGAGCAAATATCTATGCATGCAGAGCAGCAAATCCAAACAAGACCTGCCGTTAGGGTCCAGTTGCCTCCCCCCCCCTCTTTCCAAAAGAAGGTGGGTAAAATCCCTTCCCCCCCCCCCCTTTTCATTTCAATAAAAATAAAAAAATTGTCAAAATCTTAGTTTCTTTTTAAAAAAAGAAGACACTTTTGAAGCAGTGTTTGAAATCACACAGATTACAGTAATGGCCTTTAAAACCTTCAAATTGCACCTTACAAGGGCCCAAGGTGATCTTAAGCAAGTTTTTATCCCCTTGAACCCACTTGTACCTTTATCCTACAACAGCATCAATTTGGAATTGGGGTTTAGTGGTATGATCCCCCTTTTTGTGTTTTTGGTGGAATTCCTGGGGTCCAAGGACAAAGCCTTCATGGGGGTCCAGGAGGAAAAAGTTCTGATGTTAAAGCATACAGTATGAATGGGTGGAAAATAAGTCTCAGGCAGGCGCAAAATGTATTATTTATTTTTTTGGTTGACCTGGCTCCTACAGCAACTGACCTAACTTGGAAGGGGAGGGTGGCAACTGGAGAAGGATAAAATCAAAGAGAGTAAATTGCACTCTCATGCCCTCCCCTGGGGGCATGAGGGTGCATCTCTCAAATGAGGCAGGAGGGTGCATTTTGCGAAGGTTGATGGTCAATCTCTTCATAATATTTTAGGACTTCAAATTTGCATATTCAGTGAGGGAGCAAATGCCGTGCACCCTCATGCCTGCCTTCCTCCTGTAGCGCCCCTACCGAAACCAGTTTAAATCATCATATACTTACAGCCACTGGAAGTGACATTAGCACTGTACTGGACAGTTCTTGAACCTTCATTCTAGAGGGATGGTACTGTAGGCCCAACTTCTCCCCTTTGGCTAGGCTGTTAAGTAAATTGTTTCCCCCCATATTATTATACCTCTGGTAAAAGGGTCTGTTTGACATTAAATAACCTCAATTAGATTCTAGATAAGTGAGTTGGGAACAGCAAAATTTGAAGAAGATTGCACAACTATTTTATTGGCTTGAGATGCCACTAAAAGACTGGACATCCATTATTCAAGTAATTGCCATTTTGGAGGCAAAACAATGCAGCACATAGCTTGCAAGACTAGATGTTACATGCATGACAGGCCTAGCCCTTTGTTACCATTACATACTACCTGACCATGGCATGTAGGGAAAAAAGAATCAGTCTACCTTCCTGATTTGTTTGCTTTGTAGTTCTTTTCACGACTACTGGGGAGGTTCCCTGTGCAGCTTTTCATGGTATCTTGCATGAGAATTGCATTCAACATTGCATTGCGTTTGTCACGGTGCCCTTTGGGAGTTTGCTATTTTCAAAGAAGAAGAAGAAGAAGAACAATGCAGCATAAGGTTTAATCATGTAAGCCAGGAAGCTTCACTTCACAGTTCATTTGGTCAGGGTAATTTAAAGGATTAGTTATGGTTGAAGTTTTTCTAATTCTGGCTAATAGACATGAATTCCCTTTAATGTGTGTGCATACTAAATGTTGCATTTATCTGACAGTACTCTCTATCATTCAGTTTTTGTCTGGGTGCTCCAAACATTGAAGGTTAGTAATTTTAAGTGATCGCCATCTTGATAGGAGGTCCAAAGAAAGAGGGTGTCTTTGTACAATCTGTAAGCTAGGTTTAATGCTGAATGTAAATATAGCTTCTTTGATGACTACAACCATTTCTGATCATCATGCAATGCTTACTGTTTTATTGTACTGTTACTGTCTGAAAGGTTTCCAATTGTGGTTTTGTCTGTGTTGCTCAATGCTTTGTCTTGGTGGCACATTTTTTATGCCAGTGCTACAATAATTTAAAACACCTTTGAAAATGTTGTCCCTTAAACGTCCAGCTAGTGGAGATCACTGATCTGATGTTGCCCATATCAGTTTGTCAGTATGTATATGCTGTTGGGAGTTGCTATGATATATGCTTGCCTCCAGAGGGTGCAGGCTGTCATACGGGCATATACCAAACAAAGAACCTCACTTTTCCAACTGATGAGGATTGAAACCATTTCCATTTTTGATTCCTTGCCGTAGGCAGGCAAGGAATCTATGCGATGGTGATGTCGTGTGTATGTGTGTGTGTGTGTGTGTGTGTGTGTGTGTGTGTGTGTGTGTGTGTGTGTGTGCGTATGTGACGCTTTGGCTTGTAAACACGATATCTCAAGAAGGGTAAATCCGAGGGATCTCATACTTGGCATGTGGATTACCCATATTGAGTAGATGATCCCTATTGTTTTTGGTGGACGTCAAAGGTCACTTGGGGTCACGAGAGGTCAAAAGGTCAAAATCTTGTAAACACGATACCTCGAGAACGGTACATGTGACTATGCTCATATTTGGTGTGTGGGTTGGTCATATTGAGTAGATGATCCCTATCGATTTTCTTGGAGGTCAAAGGTCATTTGGGGTCACGAGAGGTCAATGGGTAAATTCCTCAGAAATTGCTTGTAAACACGGTATCTCAAGAAGGGTAAGTGTGACTATGCTCATATTTGGTGTGTGCATTGGCCATATTGAGTAGATGATCCCTATTGTTTTTGGTGTAGATCAAAGGTCATTTGGGGTCACGAGAGGTCAAAAGGTCAAAACTTCGTAAACACGATATCTGGAGAACGGTACATGTGACTATGCTCATATTTGGAGTGTGGATTGGTCATATTGAGTAGATGATCCCTATTGATTTTTGTGGAGGTCAAAGGTCATTTGGGGTCACGAGAGGTCAATAGGTAAATTCCTTAGAAATTGCTTGTAAACACGGTATCTCAAGAAGGGTAAGTGTGACTATGCTCATATTTGGTGTGTGCATTGGCCATATTGAGTAGATGATCCCTATTGTTTTTGGTGGAGATCAAAGGTCATTTGGGGTCACGAGAGGTCAAAAGGTCAAAACTTCGTAAACACGATATCTCGAGAACGGTACATGTGACTATGCTCATATTTGGTGTGTGGGTTGGTCATATTGAGTAGATGATCCCTATCGATTTTCTTGGAGGTCAAAGGTCATTTGGGGTCACGAGAGGTCAATGGGTAAATTCCTCAGAAATTGCTTGTAAACACGGTATCTCAAGAAGGGTAAGTGTGACTATGCTCATATTTGGTGTGTGCATTGGCCATATTGAGTAGATGATCCATATTGTTTTTGGTGTAGATCAAAGGTCATTTGGGGTCACGAGAGGTCAAAAGGTCAAAACTTCGTAAACACGATATCTGGAGAACGGTACATGTGACTATGCTCATATTTGGAGTGTGGATTGGTCATATTGAGTAGATGATCCCTATTGATTTTTGTGGAGGTCAAAGGTCATTTGGGGTCACGAGAGGTCAATAGGTAAATTCCTTAGAAATTGCTTGTAAACACGGTATCTCAAGAAGGGTAAGTGTGACTATGCTCATATTTGGTGTGTGCATTGGCCATATTGAGTAGATGATCCCTATTGTTTTTGGTGGACATCAAAGGTCATTTGGGGTCACGAGAGGTCAAAAGGTCAAAACTTCGTAAACACGATATCTCGAGAACGGTACATGTGACTATGCTCATATTTGGTGTGTGGGTTGGTCATATTGAGTAGATGATCCCTATTGTTTTTGGTGGAGGTCAAAGGTCATTTGGGGTCACGAGAGGTCAAAACGTCAAAACTTCGTAAACACGATATCTCGAGAACGGTACATGTGACTATACTCATATTTGCTTTATAGGTTGGTCATATCGAGTAGATGATCCATATTGTTTTTGGTGGAGGTCAAAGGTCATTTGGGGTCACGAGAGGTCAAAAGGTCAAAACTTCATAAACACGATATCTCGAGAACAGTACATGTGACTATACTCATATTTGGTGTGTAGGTTGGCCATATTGAGTAGATGATCCCTATCGTTTTTGGTGGAGGTCAAAGGTCATTTGGGGTCACGAGAGGTCAAAAGGTCAAAACTTCGTAAACACGATATCTGGAGAACGGTACATGTGACCATACTCATATTTGGTGTGTAGGTTGGTCATATCGAGTAGATGATCCATATTGTTTTTGGTGGAGGTCAAAGGTCATTTGGGGTCACGAGAGGTCAAAAGGTCAAAACTTCATAAACACGATATCTCGAGAATGGTACTTGTGACTATGCTCATATTTGGTGTGTGGGTTGGTCATATTAAGTAGATGATCCCTATTGTTTTTGGTGGAGGTCAAAGGTCATTTGGGGTCACGAGAGGTCAAAACGTCAAAACTTCGTAAACAAGATATCTCGAGAACGGTACATGTGACTATACTCATATTTGCTTTGTAGGTTAGTCATATCGAGTAGATGATCCATATTGTTTTTGGTGGAGGTCAAAGGTCATTTGGGGTCACGAGAGGTCAAAAGGTCAAAACTTCGTAAACACAATATCTGGAGAACGGTACATGTGACCATACTCATATTTGGTGTGTAGGTTGGTCATATCGAGTAGATGATCCATATTGTTTTTGGTGGAGGTCAAAGGTCATTTGGGGTCACGAGAGGTCAAAACGTCAAAACTTCGTAAACAAGATATCTCGAGAACGGTACATGTGACTATACTCATATTTGCTTTGTAGGTTAGTCATATCGAGTAGATGATCCATATTGTTTTTGGTGGAGGTCAAAGGTCATTTGGGGTCACGAGAGGTCAAAAGGTCAAAACTTCGTAAACACAATATCTGGAGAACGGTACATGTGACCATACTCATATTTGGTGTGTAGGTTGGTCATATCGAGTAGATGATCCATATTGTTTTTGGTGGAGGTCAAAGGTCATTTGGGGTCACGAGAGGTCAAAAGGTCAAAACTTCATAAACACGATATCTCGAGAATGGTACATGTGACTATGCTCATATTTGGTGTGTGGGTTGGTCATATTAAGTAGATGATCCCTATTGTTTTTGGTGGAGGTCAAAGGTCATTTGGGGTCACGAGAGGTCAAAACGTCAAAACTTCGTAAACACGATATCTCGAGAACGGTACATGTGACTATACTCATATTTGCTTTGTAGGTTAGTCATATCGAGTAGATGATCCATATTGTTTTTGGTGGAGGTCAAAGGTCATTTGGGGTCACGAGAGGTCAAAAGGTCAAAACTTCATAAACACGATATCTCGAGAACAGTACATGTGACTGTACTCATATTTGGTGTGTAGGTTGGCCATATTGAGTAGATGATCCCTATCGTTTTTGGTGGAGGTCAAAGGTCATTTGGGGTCACGAGAGGTCAAAAGGTCAAAATTTCATAAACACGATATCTCGAGAATGGTACATGTGACTATGCTCATATTTGGTGTGTGGGTTGGTCATATCGAGTAGATGATCCCTGTCGATTTTCGTGGAGGTCAAAGGTCATTTGGGGTCACGAGAGGTCAAAAGGTCAAAACTTCGTAAACACGATATCTCGAGAACGGTAATGTGATTATACTCATATTTGGTGTGTGGGTTGGTCATATTGAGTAGATGATCCCTTTTATTTTTGGTGGAGGTCAAAGGTCATTTGGGGTCATGAGAGGTCAAAAGGTCAAAACTTCATAAACACGGTATCTCCAGAATGGTACATGTGACTATGCTCATATTTGGTGTGTGGGTTGGTCACATTGAGTAGATAATCCCTATTGATTTTCGTGGAGGTCAAAGGTCATTTGGGGTCACGAGAGGTCAATAGGTAAATTTCTTAAAAATTGCTTTTAAACACGGTATCTCAAGAAGAGTAAGTGTGACTAATCTCATATTCGGTGTGTGCCTTGGCCATATTGAGTAGATGATCCCTACTGTTTTTGGTGGAGATCAAAGGTCATTTGGGGTCACGAGAGGTCAAAAGGTCAAAACTTCGTAAACAAGATATCTCGAGAACGGTACATGTGACTATACTCATATTTGGCGAGTGTGTTGGCCATATTGAGTAGATGATCCCTATCGTTTTTGGTGGAGGTCAAAGGTCATTTGGGGTCATGAGAGGTCAAAAGGTCAAAACTTCGTAAACACGATATCTCAAGAACGGTACATGTGACTGTGCTCATATTTAGTGTGTGGATTGGTCATATTGAGTAGATGATCCTTATTGATTTTCTGAAAGGTCAAAGTTCATTTGGAGTCAGCATGTTCAAAGCCTGACAAGCTTTCCTGCACAGTCTTTCAAGAAATGTCACTTGTAGGGTCCTGTAACTTGTCCTGTAGATGGCACATAGTGAATACATGGTCCCAGAAGTTTTTGGTGGAGGTCAAATGTCATTTGGGTTCACAGCGGGCAAGGGGGATCTCAATGTAGGAAGATTGGATGCCTTGCATGTGTACTTTGTGGGCACATTATGGAGCCCTGTTAATTGAAAAACATTGCCAAGCAATGTCAGTGTGAAAAAAGGCCTTACATTTCAGCGGCAAGGAATCACTAAGCCTTTTGGCTTTCTGGTTTTGCTCACAATGGCAGATTTTTCAATTTTTGCCTCACAATTGTAACTTTAGTAGTAGAGATTACATACAGCTCTGTCATGTCTCACCTGATTGATTGTGTGATTAATTGAAGTAGAAAAGTGGCAAAATCTCCCAAACGAAACAAAATTTTCATTTTCAGTTTTTGCTCAAAATAGTTTTTTTTTTTTATTAATGCACCCTTTCATACATTCAAATTATGCAACAGAAAGGTAACTCTATTAATATTTTGAGAGCATATTGTTCTTACTAAAATTATTATAGTAAGACTGAATGCCTGGTGATGGCTGTTGGAGTTTGTACGCCAACTTCTTCCAATCTGTTCATATCCGAACAAGGCAGGGTGCAGGGGTGCACTATCCCTCCCAATTCAGGCAAAAGCAGTTGGGCTATTCGGGCAAAACATGGGCGAAACATGATAAACGGTTACATTATTCAGGCAAAAAATGCTCTTAGAAAATTACCTCCTTATGCCTATGCCTCTGTATGTAGATAGATACACATGGGCAAAGCTGATTAAGCAATTATTTGCCTAATTTCCTCAGTGCAGGACATGGCAACTGTAAGTCCAGGTCATTTCTTCCAGTTCATATTGTGCAGGAAACTTGAGCAGCCAAGCAACTGACCAACATGCTGTCACATTGCTTCATAAGAATGCAACACAGACACTCCAGTGGATCAAAGGCAGTGTGGGGTGTACCTGGAACCTGGGTCTCTTATATGATCTGTATCCTCAAGTAATCTCTGCTTTCATTGTTTTCACAATGGCTGAAAATCAATATACACATGCTCGACTGGCCTGTTAACTAATCCCAGACGTTATGTAACTTTTTGTGCATTTTGTCAACTCTGGTACTGTCAATCAATTATTCAGATGTGAAATTTGATTGTGTCAAATGTGTGTGTATGGAGCTTCATTTTAATGAGGTGATAAGATTTAATCAGGCAGAAAGAATGATGTTACAAAAAGTAAGAAGGAAAGTTTTATCATGAAGCAAACAAATTAATTAATTAGCATGCATGAATGGGGACACAGATACTGCAAGCCAAGATAGGCTTCCCAGGATTTCATAGGAAATCGTGGACAAGTCTTCCTCAACGGAGTTGTACATGCCCTGTTTACAATTAAATCTATTTTCTTAATTAGCGTATACCTCATTGTAATTTATTTGAAATATTTCTCTTATTGTTTTCAGTTTTACAGAGTGTTTACAAGCCAGAAGTCCTTTTAAAAGACAGTTAAAAACTGTGAGTGATGGCTTCAGATAATGATACATCTCTACCAGTGTTTAAGGAGCTTGTCCTCGGATCATATAAAACTTTGCCTCAGTTAAATTCCAATGTTGTCAGAGTTTTCCTTTGTTCAACTTTTACAGGTATGTTTTCAACTGTATGCAACTCTAACAGGACAAAAGTAATCACCCCAAACATACTTCCATGCAATAGCTACAGTAAATCTCACAATTGTAGTCTTATTTCTCTTTGAAGTGTTTTTAATAATCTTTCAGGACTTGAGCATTGCATAAACCAATAAAGGAGTTGTTCTGAATACTGTATATCTCACAGTTTAGGATGAAATTATAGCACATAAATGTTAAAAAAAAACATCTCAATGCACCTTACAGAGAAGAAAGCGAAACAAATAATTTACAAAGAAAATGCCAGTTTAAACAAGTGGCACTGAAGATGGGTTTTAAAGGTGCTAAGAGTAGAAGAATGCCTAATATGATCAGGAAGATGGTTCCAAAGATTGGGCGCAATAATAGAAAAGGCCCTTTGGCCATAAGTACTGGTTCGAGAGGAAGGAGTTTTCAAGTGATTGTGAGAACCAGACCGCGTTAACCTAGTGGGGATATATAGAGTAATTAATTCCATAAGATACTCAGGCGACAAATTATGATGAAGAATTCTGAAGATGAGGGTTAAATATGGAAGCAATCGTCTGATTGACAAGCAGCCAATGAAGGTCACGAATCAGGTGCGGATCCAGACATTTCCAAAAGGGGGGGCTGGACTTAGAGAAAGTGGGCAATGGGGGACATACCAGTGACGTATGCAGGATTTTCAGTCTGAAGGGGAGCATGCAGTGTGTTCAGTGATTGCCAGCCTGGGGGAGGGGTATAATGGGAGGGGTGTCCCCCTCCTCTTTGAAAATTTTAAGCGTTTTCAAGGAGCCTAGATGCAAAATGGTGCAATATTTTGGACTTTGAGGGGAAAAGTGTAAAAAGTTGAATTGTGATGGTTCATGAGGTTGGATAAAACTGAACCTTCTGTGTCTTTACATGCAGTCTTATTCCATTTACGCTATGGTACCTTTCAAAGTAAAACTTGTCATTAAATTTACATACTTTCTATAGGAGTCAAAATAAAAGAGCATCGATCGGTATAGACCAATGTGAGCATTTTAGTTTGCAGTTTTTTCTTAGCCACAAAACGTTATTCTGTCGTAAAGATTATCTAAGCGGAGCGCCATCATTAGTTGGTGCGGAGCGTAGAGAAAATTTTGAAAAATCAGACCCTCAGATGGTCCAAAATAGCATTTTCCAGACTCATACAAAAAATCTATAAATAGTCGCAATCTTCGCTTAATAAAATGCTCACTTCAAAAAAAGTTGGCGAACTGTAAAGTGATTATAAAGTTATTAAAAAAATACTTTGACCCCAAAAAAGTAATTTTGCCTGAAAGACTATCTAAGCGGAGCGCCACTATTAGTTGGTGCGAAACGTAGAGAAACTTTTGAAAATTATCGCGACCCCTCAGATGGCCGAAAATTTTGTTTGCATGCTTGTAAAGAGAATCTAAACATGCAGTTTATAAGTTTAGCTTTTGTTTCCATATAAGAAAAAATCAGGAATGTGCTAAGCGATCAGAAAATTACTGCCACTATTATACTAAATGGTCTTGATTCTTTTGGAAGAAACTAAACAACGGAATTGAAAATATGCTAATGCTTCTCCATTGTGACTTTTGGCTAAACTAAAGATCCCCTGAATTGATAAAATTGTCTGTGACTGCTCGAACTCATGTCTGTTAATTATTTTCCTGCCAGCATCACTTGTGTGATAAATGGCAAACTATTTCTCTCCCCAACTGGGCCGAAGACTGCCTTTGACAAACTATTTCTCACCGCATCTGAACACCCTCTGCTCCGTGTCCCTATCTCGTACGTCTATGCCTCCCGGGGAAGGAGCCTAAGGGATGGGCCCCTCCCTTTTGATTATTCACCCGGACTTAATATCATACGAGGTTCGTGTATTTGGATTTGTGTTGTGAGGGAAAGGACAAGCCTGAAAAAGCCCCCTTGAATATTCTTGGAGATAGGCATTATGTCTATTTTAGTGTATTTGTTATTGTTGATCTGACAAAAAAAGGTGGGGAGGGGGGCTGAAGCCTTTAAAGCCTCCCCTTGGATTCGCGCCTGCGAATAACTGAAGTAATGTGTTCATTTATTCCTGTGCGAGAAATAAGGCGAGCAGCAGAATTCTGAATTCGTTGAAGTTTTGATATATCTGAGTATATCTCATATTGTCTCATGGTTCCTAAGAGCTACACATGCATGATGAAAGGTTCCTTCTTACTTTTTGTTACATTCTCCTTCTCTGCCTGATTACCTCTTATCGCCTCAGGGAGGAAATGAAGCTCACTACACCCACACTTGATATAGTCACATTTCTTGTCTGATTAATCGATTGACAGTAACAGATATATTAAAATACACAAAAAGTTAGGTAACATTTGAGGTTAGCTAACAGGTCAATCAAGCATGTGTTAATTGCTTTTCACGCAGTGTGAATACAATGAAAGTTTAGATCATTTTAGGGCACAGATCATGTAACACACTCAGATATCACTGTACACCCCACACCGCCTTTGATGTACTGGGGTGTCTAGGTTGCTTTCTCAAGAAGAGATGTCACATCAGGTGAAAAAATTGGGGTGGCTGCATCTTCCCTTTTTTAGGTCATATAACATACTAGGCATAAATTGTTTTCATAAGATTATTAAGACACTTTAATACAGGCAGTGCTTCCTTCTGGTGGTATTACCATGATTATTATAAAGAGATCTATGTGTCAAATTATATGCACCTGAAAATATTTTATTGGTGATCTTTGAGGTAGACAAGTTATCGTGTGAAAATTTGTTGAGGAATGGTTAGTCTCTAGCAGCTTAAAACATGTTCTCTAATATTGAATATTAAGCTACTGTATCAAGTTTTGGTTTTGATATTAAATGAGACAATACCATTAAAATTATGATTTTGGGTGACTTCAGTATTTTGTGTGTGTTTGTTGTGTGTGTCGTGTGTGTGTGTGTGCACTGTGTGTGTTTTGAAATGCATCACAGATTTCAAAATGTAAATTTCTGTCAGATTCATTTGTGACTTTAAAATTCTGTTTTTAAATACCTGAATGTACAATAAAAAATTTCCCTTTCTTTTGTAGATATGGTTCATGAAAGAAATAAATTGCTGAGAGAAATCAATCCAAAGTTACAGCATTACTGTCAAAGCAAAGGACTGGAGTTTGATGTTGTTGACATGAGATGGGGTATCCATGACAATGCAACAATAGATCACAAAACTATTGAATTGTGTATGCTGGAGATTGAAAACTGTAAACGCTTGTCACAGGGACCATGTTTTGTGGTAAGGACTTTTATGGTAATTATGAATGGAAGAATTGAACAGAATTAACAAATATTATTTCTTATTTATTACTTTCAATTAAAGCAACTAAAAACTTTCTTGTTCTTGAATACTCCAATAATCCATGAGGTACTTTTCAGCATTACAATAAGATAGCAAATTTTTTGCTCTCATAGTCTTCATCTCACTGTAACTGACCTCCCTTGCCTACTGTTCAAACACACCAGGGTTAATTATCTCTTCTGCAATTACACCAAACTCATTGAACTGAGAGAGCTTGCTTACTTAAAGCTTGCTAACTTAAGCAAATGAGGTTCTATTTGGCTTATACATCTGTACTATTACAGTAGCTACACAATAGGCAAACAGAACAGCAGATCAACTGGCTCACGTAGGTGTGAGAGGATGTGGAGTGTTTCCTAAGCTAGTCAAATGGAAATAACCACCCAGGCATTCAGACAGTGGGTGTTGGAAGCTACCTAAATTTAATGGGAAGAAACTCAGCATGCCAATTCTCTAATTACCCAGATGCTTTCGTGTCAAAAGAACAACAAAAAAAAAAAACAAAAAAAATGAGAAACAAGATTAAGTAGAGTGGGAACTCTACTCTTTTATTAGTTTAATGTAACAGCATTATATTTTCAAGCATTTCCCTATAAAGAAAGCTGTGATTAAAGTCACTTTTTGTTACTAGGCCTATATTTGCATGTCACAACAGGACCCCTGTAGCCAAATGCAGCACCTCTGCAGCTCTCTCCACCTCTCCCCAGAGTAATTGTAATCTCTACTTAATGTATTGAGCAAACAGGCTCCCAATTAGTCCCCATTGACAACAACTTCCTTATCAACAAGTTGCAAGAGCCACTTGCTGCTAATTATCAATTGAGTCAATTGTGTGAGGGATAAGATATGCACCGCTGCCTACGGCCTTTTAAAATAAACATTCCAAATAAACTAAGTAAAAAAAAAAACCCCACAGAGACAGCCTTTCAGTGGGATTTTGAATTTCCAGAAGGCGCTGCATTTCAGTAATGGCTATTGTAGCAGCATGATTGTGTTGGCACTTTTTGGCAATTCTAACTTTCTGCTATAAATATATTTCTGAATTTTTTACATGGTTACAAATTAAAAATCCATTGCTTTAAAAGCAAAGATATCAATGAGAAGCATCTTTCATTAGGTGTCTGGTGGAGGAAGTAAGGGTCACATGACCCATTTGGGGAAGACATGCTTGCCTGCGGAATTTTTTTGAATGTGATTGGGACAATATATGAGTTAATTTCAATGGTGACCAATTTGTCCTCAAGAGACAACTTTTTTGATCTCAAGGAGGTAAAATATTTCATCCTCAAATTTCCAAATGGTCTTCCATAACAATTCAAATTAATTTCAAACATTTTGCAGTAAAATTTGTCACTATTCAAATAAAGTCCACATAAAATAAAAAAATTTTATCAAATGTAATTTGAAAAAAAAAATTGAATTAAATCATATAAGTACTACCTCGGAATGAGGTTTGACTTTTTTGCTTGACAAGTCTTGGCATCAATGTTATACCTACAAACATTTCTGAAGGAATTTTCTCTCTAAACCCTCTTATATGAAAAAATATCCCATTTGAATAGGTTTTTATTTTTGTTTCTTCCCTCATAGGCATTTTTGGGTAATAAATATGGATATCGCCCTCTCAAAGCAGCCATATTCGCTGATGTTTTTGAAAAGCTGTCTCTTCTTATTGAAGAGAAAAGAAACAAAGATGACATGAAACTATTGAAGGATTGGTATCGGAAAGATGAAAACTGTATCCCCCCTCAGTACGTTCTTGAGCCAATCACTAACTGGATTAAAGATTATGGTAATGAGACGAATACCACCTTGCGAATTGCATCTGAAAAGGAATGGAACCAAATCAATAAGAGGCTAAGACAAATTTTAATGGAAGCAGCTGATTTGGCAGTATCAAAGAAAATTTATTCTAAAGAAGAGATGCATGTATTTTACAGTTCAGGTTTGGGCAGTGTTTTCAGTTGCTTTTATAACTTCTTCTTGCAGCAGCGAACCCATGTAGTATGGGAAAAGTTTCATCACATGATCAATTTTATCAGATCTGACATCAACAGTGAACTCTGAAATAGTCCTACAAATTATAGGCTTATTATATATCTGATTTAATTATATTTGAAGGGTTCAAATATATGGTAAAGTTACCACCATTTTGCATGTAAACACCTTTTAAATAAATGAAAAAATTGTGAAGGGAGTTTTCAATTCCTTTGAATAGCATGGTTTAAGTTTGTGTGCCCATATGCTGTACTGTATGTACACCTTAACCATCTCCCTACCCCAAAAAAATCTTTTCTTTCTTACAACTACGAGTTGAGTATATGCCAGAATGCATTCTTCATATAAGACAGGTTTGACTATAAAATTTTCAAGGAAATTAAATCTTCATCTCTTTCAAAATACTTTCTGCCTGAAGAGCCGACGCTGCCCCTTCCTGCCCTCAAAGAGAAATGGGAAGCATTTGGAATGCAATAACTCAAATGTAAATGTTTGCATTTGGTGTGTATTTGAGAATATATTTATATTGTGATAGCAATATGAATGCATTTCAAGTGACTCCTGTGGGCAGTACCACAGAACTTTAGCCTGGGCTAGCCAACTTGACTTAAATTTTGTACTCCATTTTGGAGGTTTTGCTTAATATGAAGGAAGGGAGAAAATCTTTCCTTAAAAGCACATTATATTTTTCCTCAAGACTGATATGCAGAAGTAAGAACCACCTCTTGGGATTTGCCATTAGAAAATTCACCCGCTTGAAAGTGGGCCTAATGACTTGGCGGATAGCGTCATGACTTGGTTGATTTTTTATCAATAGAAAACCACAAATAATAAACTAACCTTGAGACTTCTATCAAGTGTTCACAGCCCAAACAATGACTAGGAATGTATGTTACTGCTGAAAATATCAAAAAAATAATGCTCGTTTGTAATTATTAACATGTTTTTCATTAATTTGGAACGTGAAGTACCTATTTGATACATTTTTTGTTCCAAATATCACTAATTTGACAGATTTGTCCAGAAATTTTCAATTTAATTCCTGCATTTTTTAATTCCATTTTCGTGCATAACTTTACTAAATCTGTACCGATTTTTATGGTTCAAGATTCATTTAGTAACTAATGTAGCCACTGAATTCTAGTCTAGTCACATTTTACGTGGGAAAACAAAGTATAATCTTTAAGAATTTGTCTGAAGGTGGATATCCAGTTTTTTAAGGTTAACCGCAAAAATGCGCCATTTCACTGCTGCAGGATTCAGGAATCAAGGTCAAAGTATGAATGTCAAGGTGTGGAATTCTCTACTGCTCTCCAAAGATTCCTCATGCTCTTTTTTAATGTTAGTAAAACTCATTTTTTTGTCATCTTTAACTACAGTAACAGAACAGGAAATTTTACAAGCTCTAGACAATAACCCTCATCCTGAAGAAAACTGCCTTATATTTGTCAGAAACTTGGATGGAATTGACACCACTGATGCACTGAGTTCAAAATACATTGACCTGCACAGAGATGGGTAAGTGTTAGGTTGACTTACCAATCCTGAATTTGCATGTGACATTATCTATGGCTGTATGCTGCCATATTCCTATATAAATTCCTTTAATTAACTTTTCTCCATGCTTGTCATTGAAACCATGAGCTGGTGTATGATGATACTGCAGACCAGAATAGTTCTGACCATTGAGAGGGGAAAGGGAGACAGCAGATATTTAAGGCTGGAGCCAGGATTTGGGGAAGGGGGAGCATTGCCTGCATTTATCACCATTGTGGGGTCCAAGAGTGAAAAACCAAAATTGCATGGCTCTGCAAAACTTGGGGATGTATGCACCCCACACTTACCTTGGATCTAGCCCTGCAGTGGAATTTGTTTTAAATATATCACAATTTGACACAAGCACATGTTTGTACTTTAATGTGGTTACTTACCTTACATATTCAATATTCATCTGTTCATGTTGTTATCCTTTATTATGATACCAATTTTACCTTACTTGATCAGGGGTTAGCTTAGGGGCAATCATAGTTTATAAGCAGGTGATCCTTAAAAGCCTTCTTTTTAAAGAGAGAGTTTTCTTTGCAGAGCTGATGTTGTTTAATGCTGCTAGTAAGGAAAAATTTTGTATGAATTATCATTGACTAGCGTAATAGGAGTGAGAATCTTTAAATTGTAGTTTAGATTGTTAACAATAGCTGGTAAGGGGCCTTTTAATATGCTGTACATACAGTAAAGATTGTAACATGAATTTTGTGTATATCAAAAATGTTAAGAATGTTATGAATTAAAAATAGTGATTTTTATGTGTTAAATATTGGTCAAACCCTTTCTTTAGTGGCACCACTTATTTCCAGATGTGGAATACTCTGAACATAATTATAGTCTCTAGCAGTCTAGCCCCAAGCTCACAGGGTAGATTTAGGCTTAAGGTTAAATTACCTTAAAAGTCACTAAAAATTTATTTACTTCCAAGTTTTGAAAAATACCTTTGTTTCATGACATACTGATTCTTAGACCAAGCTCTATTAAATTCTGTAATAGCAAAGCAGAAAAAATTGTAACATGGAAATGCCATGAAAAAGTCATGAAATGCGCACTGTAAAGGTGATGCAAAGTCATGGAATGACAGATCTAAGAAAGTGTAATACCCCCAATTAAAGTATAAAAAACTGACTTTGAAAGAATGATACCAATCTTAAAATTTCCTTATTTCTCTGCCAAGTGTCTTTCATTTCATTCCATGTCATTGATACATTTGCATGCTCAAGGTAGTTCAAGCAGGGGACCCTTCTGATTTTTACATTAAGGTAGTTAATATGTAATCATTGCCGCATGGAATTGTGAAGCAGAGTGTGGGATATACAAAACGAGCTCATCGTGTAGCATTGGATGTACCATTTTTTTTGACAGTACGTGCATTAAACAACTATCTTAGTGTCTAGCCAAGTCGAACAAAAATAGGGCCCTCAGTACTACTTTACGAAAAATTAAAACGAAAACTTTAATACCAGAAAGACTATTTTAGGCACAATCCACTGCACTAACTCACACTTGAAATCCCTCCTTACAGTATATTATGGATAGAGTAATAAGTAATGATTTCACCAAATTTTCATGTAAACTCAAATTTTGGAATACGTGTTGTAGGTGCAGGAATGGTTTGTTTATCCCAAAGATTTGGATGATATGTGCATGTGCATAGCCACCAAAACGAATTACTGAACTCGCTCACTGAGTGAGAAAACTTGTGTCACATGATTCCTGTAAGTTGTTCTTGTACTGACAATAGTCTATTATACTAATTCCAAATTGATATAACTGTATTTTTCTTTACAAACAATTTTTTTTATTACCATTTTTCTTCTATAGAAATATCGACTCAGAAGCTCAAAACCTCTTGAAATCTTTAAAAGATGATTTTATTGCTAACCACATTCCACCTGAATGTGTCATCAAGCTTTCTGTTCCATGGACTAAAGATGGTATCAATCCTAGTATACTGCAGCATGCTGAATACTTGGAACAGGTTACAGAGAAATTCTATAATGAAATGAAAAAAATGATTGACAGAAAATGGAGTCAAAGGTCACAGAGGCAGGAAAGTACCTGTAGTAAACTGTATGAAGAACTGATTCATCACTATTCTTTCATGGAAGAAAAATGCAAGTAAGTGTGTCTTTCATTTTTTGAAAAATAATTACTTTACTCCCACCTGGAACTAGCAGCCCTGCCAGTTTTGCTCAGTTATGCATATATATTCATGTTCTTAACAACCATGTTAAAATATCTTTGATTAAATAAATCTGGCACATGTTTTAACAGCAAGCATTCCTTTTCTTGATGAATTTTTATATTTAAATGCAAAAGTCACATTGGGCAGGGAAGAGTTGTTGAACACACTGTGCATTTTTCAAGAAAAGGCACTTAGAATTCTCCCCACTAGGTGTTTTATTAGCCCCACACTCAAAGTCAGAGTAGCCAATTTTTAGGAACCAAGAGGCACAAATGGTACCAAATTTTCCACAAGGTAACAAGATGAGTAGGAAATGATATGTGTGGTGGGATCATTCAGTGCAAATGTTTTTGAAAATTTGGGGGGCATGTGCCTCCTTATGCCTCCTATGGCTACATGCCAGCTTAGTCCCTATTATTCAGACAAAAGCATTGGCCAAATACATCTCCCAGACATTTTATGCTTTGGTTGCACTGTTTTACAAAGGAACAAAACTGAGGAATACAGATGTCCTTATTGACCCACCAGAGGGAAGATAGCTGTTTATGCAGTTGTACCTGAATATAGTGGTTACAGTGAGTATATTCCTAAAGATGGTGGCAGTAATGCCTCTTTAAAGATTCATATGGACTTCTTTAAAGTCTATAAATCTTTTTTAATTTGTTTAAAAAGTACCCTTGAAAATGAGAAATGGAACTGCATGAAGAGTGTGCATTTTGTGTCTGTAACACGTCATCTGTACTTTCAGAGTGGTTTGCTGGAAATAAGTTATCTCTGAACGCATCTATATAACACTAACCTACCAAGTTTTCAACTCATGTAATAGACACTATGCCTTTGATATACATGTTGATGGTCAACGAGTCAAGCAAGCCAATTATGTAAAATTTCATGGGGTGTACATCGACTCCAATCTTTATTTAAAAACATTTACTTTGGTTTAATGCTTTCTAGGGAGTGTGTTCTAGACGAACCCTCAATGGTTTTTGATTCCTTGCCGAAGGCAGGCAAGGAATCTATGCGATGGTGATGTCATGTGTGTGTGTGTGTGTATGTGTGTGTGTGATGCCTGCTTGTAAACACGATATCTCAAGAAGGGTAACTCTGAGAGATCTCAAACTTGGCATGTAGATTGCCCACATTAAGTAGGAGATCCCTATCATTTTTCGTGGAGATCAAAGGTCATTTGGGGTCACCAGGGGTCAAATGGTAAATACCTTGGAAATTGCTTGTAAACAAGATATCTCCAGAAGGAAAAGTGTGAGTGATCTCATGATTACCATGTGGATTGCCCATATTGAGTAGATGATCCCTATTGTTTTTGGTGAAGATCAAAGGTCATTTGGGGTCACCAGAGGTAAAAAGGTCAAAACCTTGTAAGCACTGTATCTCTTGAAGGGTAACTGTGAGGGATCTCATACACAGTATGTGGATTATTCATATTAAGTAGATGATCCCTATCGTTTTTGATGGAGGTCAAAGGTCATCTGGGGTCATCAGAGGTCAAAACATCAAAACTTTGTAAACAGTATATCTCAAGAGAGTAACTGTGAGGGATCTCATACTTAGCATGTGGATTGCCCATATTGAGTAAATGATCCCTATTGTTTTTATTAAAGGTCAAAGGTCTTTAAGGGTTATCAGAGGTTAAACCTTGCAAATACCACATCTCAAAAAGGGTAAGTGTTAGAGTTAATATTCATTAGTGGATAGGGTGAAAGAGTTTTAAATGGCATGGGTAATGTAAGATGCATAGGTAAGCTTTTGGCACTTCATTATGTAATTGATCAAGTTGGGTGATTTCAAAATATGCACTTAAGCAAACTCATGGTATAAAGAATGTCTAAAGTGCGTAAAAGTGCACACTATTTGGTACAGTATTTATGTTGATTTTGGTTTGAAGTTTTGCCCTGTTACATTTAGTGCCAGTATTAATACACATAAGAATAAGTGGGTAGAACAAAATCTGAAAAAGTTAAAATGGAAAAAACTGTTCATCAGGCTGACATGTTTATTAGTTCATCTTTGTCATAGGTATGCTGATTTTGCCACCATGATGAAACATTCCCTCTTACTTTTTTTTACATCTTCCACTTCTGCCTGATTAACTCTTATCGCTTCAGGGAGGAAAAGAAGCCCACTACATGCAGACTTGATTAAGTAAAGTTTCATATCTGATTTATTGATTGACAGTAACAGATGTGTTTCAGTACACAAAAAGTTACGTAACATTTGAGGTTAGCTACAGTAACAGGTCAGTCAGCATGTGTTAATTGCTTTTCACACAGTGTGAACACAATGAAAGCATAGCTCAGTTGAGGTCACAGATCATGTAACAAACTCAGATATTAGTTACATCCCATACCGCCTTTGATACTGGGGTGTTTATGTTCCTTTTTCAAGAAGCGACGTTACAGCATGACAAGTGTCTAGGCCTATAGATTTTCATGAAATATATATCCTACTCTTAAGTAGGAGTTTCCAGCAGTGTCTGGAACATGTGAGTTAAACAAAGGCTGTATGAGGGTTATTTGGGGACATAGTCTGAACATATTGGAGAAAGCTTTCATGCCCACAAAGCAGAGGAATTGTTCAGTGGGGAACTTCATAAGTGATGCCCAAAATTTCTCTTACAGCATAAAAACATTGTTTCTTCCATAACCCTAAAGAAAAAATGAAGATAACATTAAATTTAGTATCAAAGATTGTTAAAAGTTACAGACAAACCTTGTTCCACTGTCCTCATAAGGACATGGAAGTGGGAACTAGATAATTAAATACACCACCAGTAATTAGTTTTATAAAAAGAACTAAATAACTGATCATTTGGATCAAATACCCTTGAGCGTGCTTGAACTGAGATTGTCTATAATTGAATGAATCAAATTGTAACTGACCCACCAGAGTCTGTGACAATTGCTGGTCACTGTTATCTTACCTAATTCTTCACAATTGACTGCCACAGTGTCCTGAGGGGTTTTCTCATTGAATCATACAGCTCAATGGATTTAACCAGTTCCTACGTGTCTAGAAATAGTGTCTGACACTTATTTAGCCCTCTCAGTAAGGCTTGTTTTCAGAAAGTACTGTAGTTCAGGTAATCAAAGCAAGCATAATAGATCTACTGTGTATCAAACAAAGGACACTTGACTTGTACTCTGTTATGTGGTGTTCCTACAAGCAGACAATTTAAGGCACCATGTCAAAAGTTTTTGCACCGGCCGCCGCGAGAATGCCGCGGGAATGCCGCGGCCCTATCGGCGTCGCCGACCCAATGCCGAGGTGATTTGTGAACAAAAGGCTGCCCTAGCAACGTGCGCACGTTCCATCCTGTGGACTGAATACCGTTATATTCCTCAAAGAACAATGGGTCTTCGGTGGTAATCTTTCGCGGCCGCTCTGCGGCGCAGCCGTGCCTTCTACTTAAACAGAAAATATTGAAAGTCAGTAAAAACTTCCAACCGTAATTTCTCGAGAGGATGAGGTTAACAGTCCACATGTTTGGGGCCGTCATTGGCCGATCGGCAACAGAATGATATGTAACTGGAGTCCGATTTTTGCGAACGATACTTTAATGACAACGTAGTACACTAATGCCGTCGCAGTTTCCTAATGAAACAAGATCAAGCAAAAAAATATGAACACTAAATATTTACGCTTTGCACTAGCCAGAAGCGACTCCACAGTATGTGTAAAGAACTCGCTAACGAGTGCTGTTTAAAATATGTTAATGGCCTGTTTCAGTAGTTGAGCCGATACATGATTTTTGAGTTTAATTGCCGTCCGCAAAGGAAAGGCATTCCGAGTTTAGCATTCCAGTTTATTTAACTGTTGGCTCCGTAAACATCGCGAAGAAACGTCTAGAATGCTGCGTGAAGTCGGTCAGATCATTCCATTACTTGTGCATTTCAAATCAAAACGGGGCCCGATTTATAAATGAAAGACCACTCTTCTACACTTTGGACGGAACACGTATGGGGCTGGCTTGGAAAACGTAAAAAATAACACGCCCGTCAAAAAGGGACGTAACTGAAGAAAGAAAAAAACAATTTTCCGAAGTAGAAAATTGCTTGGAATGGGTTACTCCACTTTCATAAAGAAAACTCTCAAATGCAAAGTACTCTGGCAACGACTTTCTTTCCTTAGAAAACTGTCCAGATAAACGTTTCCTTTCTCAACGTGTCTGTTCACAAAACGATTGCCTATCAGTAGAAGCTTTTGCCGAAGTCATGATCACCGCGAATAGTTGCACTGTACTGTGCAAGCAATGTAGTTTTGGTTAAGCCCTCGCTATCTCGAATAAAAAAAAAAAAAAAAATGTGCTGCCGTATGGATTAAAGATGGGTGGAAAAATAGCTTTAACTGATGTTATTCTGCCGTGACAATTCTTGGAATAAGGAAAAATAAAAATCACAAAGTTCTATCTCCCAAAGGAAGAAATTTCATGCGAAGATGCATGGTTCAATTAAAGAACAAAACTACGGCTCCCTGCACAAACGTTCGTATGTTAACCCCTTCTCCAAAGCAGGGTTGAGTATGCTACTGAAAAGCGTCGACGATACTCAACGTGGACAAGAACATCAAAACTATTTACAAGGCATGTGCAAAAGACACTCATACAACAATCACTCGTACATCTGTGAGATTTAGGTGTCAAGTTTTTCTCTACGATGCTATTTTCTCTAGCATGTCTCAGCACTTTCGACATAGCCTAACGTGTAGCACATATGCACGAACCAAACCTACACATGAGTTATGCAAAAATCTCTCCAATGGAAAAACCTATGCAGTCGTAAATAACTTTCAAAAGTTGTTGTAAAGGAGCAACCAATGCTGCATTTGAACTCCACTCTGGTCTTAAGCATTCAGCAACATATTTTATCAACAGGGTGACATCTGTGGTACTCGTCAAAACTTCAAAATTTATCCACAAATTTTTCCACACATATCACTGTTACGAGAAACTGCTTGAAAAATATCATGACTCTTTAGTTCTTAATTGATCCAAAATGCAATGGTTTGGAATGAGACTTCCACTGACTACTGTCAATTAAACGTAAGTGAATGGCCAGGGGATAGTTTGCAAACTTGCTCTTCAACCGAGCATGACACCCCCCCCCCCTCAATGGATCCAGCCAGACTATAGTAGGTTTGGGCGGTACCACGAAAAATCGGAATGAATGCTCCTGTTTCCTCTTTCAGCCTTTCCAGGGTAATTTTTCTAGACCGGTATTTTTTCAAGAACTGGTACTAGAAACACACCAAATACCTTTGGTATTTTTATTACCTGTACCTCTAGTACCAGTATTCATGTCAATACTGGTATTCCACCCAACCCTAGGCTACACCACAGGAGCAGTTTGAAATGGGGGGGGGGGGTCCAGTACTTGTGAAAAATACAGTAAAATAAAGAGGCACATTTTTCTTGTAGTGGGGAGGGGAGGATCAGCCTTGGGGGTAACCAGTTTCCCTGCTAAATCTGCCCATGGCCCCCCCCCCCCATATGAGAGTTTGAACTGCACAGCAAAGAAATCCCTGTTGAAGTGCAAAATAATGAATATCCACCACCATTCCATACAAAACAGTGCAGCGGTGGTGTAATTTCATGGCCAAGAGATGAAATGGAAATTGGAAAGAGAGAGGAAAACTAGAGAAAATATCAAATTGCTATTTCTAGTTTATTTGCTCTGTGGAACAGCAGGGAATTAGGGGTCTATACGTTTGTGACCGACGGTCAATTTTCACTGGGGAAATCTCCTACCACACCCGTATTAACACCCCTTCCAGCTTAAGGCACTGCCCCTTTGAGAGAACACCATTGTATAGCAGAGTTTTAATAAACAAGTCATCATTACGCACTGTCATTTTCAAAAGGAAATGATGCGAGGATTTTATCATGTTTTGTCACATGAAACTTGTGCAGTGACTCGAGTCACTAACTCCACTTGAGTCATATAAAAAGTAGCAATTGACCCAACTCGACCACTTAATTGGGTGATAGGATACAACTCTTTATGAATAGAAGATGAGGTGTGGCGTCTGGTCAGTTGGTGGGACTACACTGAATAATTAAGAACTTTAAAATTGATTAAAGGAACTGCTAATCAATCATCATCTTGATTAGCAGTGACATCATAATGATTAGCAAGTTCAATTCCAATTTTTGGTGCCTATTTTCATATTATTTTGATGTAGCACTTTTTGCATGTTGTTCATAATGAATCAGTTACAAAATGAAATCAGTTAGAGTCAATACAAAACAGCTTCTTTATAACTCCACATGATTCACAAAAGGCTTCACCAGATGACATCAGTGTTCTCCACAGGTCCAGATTTTGTCCGGATGGCATCTTCCGATCACCGTGGGGGAGGGGTTTCCCCCTCCCCTTTGGAAAATTTTTGCCCACCTTAAGAAGGCAAGGTGCAACCATGCAAAATGTTGCCATATTTGGTGTCAAATCTATGCAGAGTACATTTTTAATAATTCCTTATTTTTGGGGAGAATTTTTTATTACTTGCTTTGGCATGGTTTCCTCAGTGTTTAATCTTTCTAATTTTACTGAAGGCTGCCATCAGTGTGCTTGAGTATGCAAGCAGTTTGTTTGTGTTGATCGTATTTATAGGTGTGGATGCATGCGGCAGTCTTTATAAATTTGCATGCCTTAAAGCTGATTTGAGTAGCTGCGTATGTTGTAGCAGTTAAGGTTATGTTACAGCTGTTTATGTTGTAGCAACATCCGGGGGGGGGGGGGGGGGGATCCAGGAGGCAAAACTCTGGTGTCTTAGAAAATTATAGCCATTTGAATGAAGTTTTTATGAACAGATACTGTGGAAAAAGATTTATAAGTTCTGGACAGAGAGTTCACAACATTCTAATTACGCCCCCTCCCCCATCCTTTCCAGCCAAAAGGTGTAAAAAAATTACCTACCTTGTTTGTGAGTTTCATTTTGGTGCAAGTTTTAAACCAACCCCATAAAGACAGTAGGGTTATAATAATATTTTGCAAAAGCACCACTTAACACTAATGTATATGGGAGATTTTTTGACAGTTTCTCGTAACACTAATATATATAGGAGAATTTTGTCAGTTTTCACCTGCTGCAGATACCAACCTGTCAGTAAAATAAACTGCTGCATGCTTAATACCATGTTCTAAAACAAATGAAATATTGGTAGGAACTTGAGAATAAAAAAAAAGAAAGCTTTCATCCCTGCACAATTCCCAGTAAGAATATTGCAAATAAACAGGTGTAGGATAGGTTCACAATGTACATAAGTGCTATACGTTAGGCATAGGCAATAGTGCAAAGACCTGCTGAAGAAAATTACATCGTTGAGAAAAACTTTACACCTAAAGCTCACAAATTCATTGCAGTTTACTATATGAGGATCTTTCACACATGCATTGTTAATATATCTGATGTTTTTGGCAACGTGGATTTTTCACGTGTATTTTTTCGACCCCTTTCAGTTCTCGATCCTGCTTTGTGGAAGGATTGTTTTACTGTCTAGCACAAACGTATGCAGAAAGTACAAGCTCACTTGCTCCATCGAGCCATACATTTTCAGCTTTGATTTCTCAGTTTAGGGCGCTAGATATCCAAGTGTTTTCATTTTTTTCTGAATGTCAAGGGATGTCACTGTAGAATATTATCAATTTATTTATTTTTTCCACAGAGATATAGCTTATACGGCGAGTTTCTTTACGAGACCCCATTGAAAAAAATTTGTTGTGGTTCACCTTGTCTTCCAAGTTAGCAGGTGTTTAATTTGTATGAACTGTCTCCTTTGTTATTACATAATACAAAATATAGGTGCAAATGTAGTTCCTGTGCAAAATACGTCCGCCAAGCGGACTTTATGTGAGCAGACATGTAACGTAACAGACTTCGTACGGTACCAGATCGCGATCCAGTTGCACTCGTTATAATTGCTCGGAATGTATATTTTTCACGTTTTTGGTTATCATAACCGACGATTTTTCATGATTTCAATGATATACAGATTATACAGGTAAATTAATTGATGTGAAAATAACGCAGAACATGGGAGAAGAAATCCTATGTGTTCCGTTGTATTTTTGTTTCCTTCGAGCAAACCATAACATGAAAGTCAATTATAAGAGTGGGATCGCCTACCGTTCGCGCTGGAATGAGACCGAAACTTTCATGTTCGGTTGGTTCGGGAGTTGTTAACCTTGCTGCAAAGACTTTATGCAACAAGTGAAGCTGGTATGACCTGTTAACAAAAGTTTCATCAACTCTCACGGCAGTTCGTTATGCGCGATATCATACTTGCACTAAACACCGAGCAATGTTTGATTTTGTCAATTCGGTCTTGCTGCTTTCGTGCAATGGTCCGATGAGCACTCACAATAGCCGCTCAAGTGGTGAGTGCTCATTAACTTTCTAGCAGGGCAAGAGGGAGATTAAGCCCTCTATTGTCACGTTTTTTACCTTAGTAACGGCGGCCGCCGTGTAGCCGCCGCGGGCCCCGACCGCGTGCCGCGGCGGCCGACAATTTGACATGGTGCTTAAGGCAAATTACAAATCTTGTTAATTTCTGGATTAATAGGGTTCCCATTTTTTGTTAATTTTCAAGGATATCATAGTCATTGGGAAGGGCATTACACCAAAAACAAATACAAAAGGTCAAAAGGACCACCACTAATAGCCAAGGTTACACCTTTCTGTTGAGATGTCTCTTGTTCCAATTTATGGATGACTGTTAGGATTATAGCTTGTTCTAACACTAACCTCAATGCAGTCAACTTTTTGGATCATAGAGACATCATTTTATAGAGAGCTGTCCTCAATGACCGAAATTTTGATTTAAAGGAGCATGTTTCAAAAATATCTCTTTATCAAGTTAATGGACAACATAGTTTACCAGCATCAAAACTGCGAGGGAGATTTCTCTTGTTTCTGGAGGTCAAAGGTTGGGGTCCCAAAAGGGCAAAACCTTGTAGACATGACATTTTTATGTGAATATTGAACTGTGGAGGGATCTCATACTCAATTTGTGAATTGCTCATATTTAGCATGTTGGTGGTCTTTTTAGGTAGTTGCTCCCTATTGTTTCAAGTGAGGGTGAAAGGTCATTTTGGGTCACATGATCTCAAAAGGCTTTGACCTTACTAGTATACCTCAATATTTGTGAGGGATCTCATGCTTGTCATGTGGGCATCCCTGTTCACTATTACAATATACCATAGGAATCACTAAGCCTTTTGGCTTTCTAGTTTAACACACTTCCCTTTTCACAACTTTTCTTAGATGATGCAAATGACCTCTCTCACATGTACGACGTATTGTTGTGAAAAGAAACAATCAATGAAATGACATGAAATGAAATATGAATAATTTGAAAAAGGACCATCCCTGAAACCATTGGTATACGCATGTAATGTTATGAAATACGTTAGATTAGGTTTTACAGCACGGTTTATAACCAATTGGTTTAAATGAAACTGTGAAGCTATGACATGTTCTGATCCTTTCTTCCATAGCTACTCCTTTTTACATTATCAAATTTATTCAAGTAAATTGAAAAAAAAAAACAGCAAAGAAATACAAAGGCTGTTGTTTGAGTAGTACAGCAATGACATCATAAATTTTTGTGCAATCTACCATTTAAAATTGAGTGAATGACTTGAACATTTTATATTCCATCCTAGGAATGTCCTATGAACATGGATTTTTGACTTTTCAAATTCATTTTTGATGCTATGTAATATATATTTTTAAAATTTTAGACTTGTGGTGGTACACTTTAAATAGCTTTTTTTTCTATTCGTTTGTTAAAGATCATTCAGAGGAAGAGAAGACATATTTTCATCTGTGAAAAAAAAACTTGCTTCAAGTAACAACCAACCTCTCATTATCCAGGGTGTTTCAGGCTCAGGAAAGACTTCCATAATGGCCATGATTGCAAAAAATGCTAAACAATTTGTACGTAATGGTGTGGTCTGCGTATCAAGATACCTTGGTACCTCATCTTCCAGTTCATCCATACATGAAGTTTTATTGACTGTTTGTCAACAGGTACTCCTCACCAACAGTAATTGAACTTTGCCCTTAATTTCATTAAAACTTCCTTCATTAAATCAGGGGACAGTTTTCAACCTGGAAAGGTCATGAAATTTTGGAACATTAGTCTAAGGCCTGGAAAAGTCTTGAAATTCAGGGAAATTATGTGAAGTCATGGAAAAGTTGCAGAAATTTTCATAAAGTGAAAACGCTTTATTCCCTTGTAATAATTTAGAGTGTTCTCACTAGTAGTATCAAAATTTATTCTTGCTCATAGTATGAAAAGTTGTGACAATTGATTCCCCGGAAGATGCAGGAACCCCCATAAATACTGCCAACTTTGAATGGAATGACTGATTTTAAACTGCTTGTACTCAATGAATTAAAATTATTATACTACTTGTGGTGTTGAATTGTCACTGAGTAAAATTTGAATAATGCTTAATGGCTTCATATCAGAATTAATGAGAAAGTGTTCCAACCCTTTTCATAAGACTAAAACCTAAGATGTACCATGACAATTCAATGAATAAAAATGTTTCAGGTACAACCTATAAAATTAATATAGTTTTAAAAACACTCTCGAGGAATCAGTGCATGTACTTAAACGACTTTTTTCATTAAAAATCATCCATGCTTTACACTGATAATGGCACCATGCACCACCATAGTGAAGCTGTAGCTCCGCCAGTCAAGCTGCATGCACACAGCAGCTTCATTAGTAGACCAACTTAGTCCAGCTCTTGTAGTAAGAGAGAGGAACAAATCAACTCCAGCCTAGGGTTTTGACATGGTTCCTATCATGCTGTTTTGATCCTGGTGAAAAAGTTGATTTTCTAACCTCATTTATCTATTGTCCAAGTGAGGTTTATCAGATTTCCAAACCCACCACTGGATATCTATTATTATCACTTCACGGAGCTTCTATTCTACTAAGGTTACAAAAATTACCCGGAACTTTGGGAAGGATTGTAATCAAAAGTCCCTCTGCATACTCTGCATGCTGTGGCTAGGGTATCTTGACCTGGATTAATTTTGTATGCATGGGATATTACTGTCTGCCAATCATCAAATTGTGTAATTGGGCAAGGAAGGAAATCAAGTGTATAATTTTACCGTTACCATTTCATCATGATGATCCTAATCTTTTCCCTCATTCACAAATACTTGTCTTTTCCTCCAATTGTTTTTCATAGATGTGCTATGCATACTGCTTGCAGCAACCAAAGGCCTCAGATGTAGAAGAATTCCATAAGCTTCAGATATTTTTCAAGTCTCTCCTCGTCAAGGGTCCGACAGCCAATAGGCCTCTGCTACTGTTACTGGACAGCCTTGATCAATTGTCAGCAGAAAACAATGCATATGCAATGAAATGGTTGCCAAGGCAACTTGGACCACATACGTATATGATCCTGTCTGTCCTCCCTGATATTCACAATTGTCTGTGCAATATTAAACAAATATTTCCTGATCCCAGATGCTACATTTCAGTCGGTCAGTTGAGTCAGGAAGTTGGACTTACTATTTTAGATGGATGGCTAGATTTGCTGGGGAGAAAAGTAACAAAGTCACAGAGAAATATTATCACTGCAACATTCCTGCTTTGTCCTCAGCCCTTGTTTCTTAAAATAATTTGTGAGCAAGTGTCTCATTGGCCCTCGTATGTGGATGGTTTCACTTTACCCAAAAATGTCCGAAGTGCCTTGTCTCACTTCTTTTCAAAGCTGGAAAGAAGATACGGTGAAGTTGTCATTTCTCATGCTCTTGGATATATGACTGCAAGTAGAGAAGGTTTAAGTGACCGAGAAATGTTGGACATTCTGTCTTGTGACGATGAGGTATTGGAATCAGTTTTTTCCTACTGGTCTCCACCCAATAAAAGAGTTGTTTGCATTCCTTCCTCAATCTGGAAGAGACTCCGGTTTGACATAAGAGAGTTTGTTGTTGAGCACCAATCAGGAGGCAGAACTGTAATCACATGGTATCACAGACAGTTTCTAGAGGCGGCAACTGACCGTTACTTGAAGGGTCACTCTCATACAAGCAGACACAAACAGATTTCAAATATGTTTCTTGGAGTTTACTCAACAGGTCAGATTAATCCAATAAAACTTGGTGGTGAAATGTTTGATGATGCAGACAGGCAGGTTACACCACAACCACTAAGGTTTGGTAAAGATGTTTTCAATTTGCGTAAGTTGCAGCAACTGCCCTTCCACTTAGCCCAAAGTGGTGACTCCAAAAGATTTGCAACAGAAGTTATCTACAACTTCTCTTGGCTCCATGCAAAATTAGAATCTTGTTCTTGTCTCAAACTTATACTGGACTTTGATCTTATGGAACATGATGCGGCACATTTAAAGAATTGTTTATTCATGTCTCGTTACATTCTTGAGAAGGATGTGTCCTCTCTAGCTGGTCAGCTGATGGCAAGGTTAGGGGACTTGTCAGTTGGAAATGAATTGCTTAGTTCATTACTCTTAAATTGTAGGAAATGGACTTACAATGCCAAAAAACCCTTGTTTACCCCTCTCTCTGTTTTTCTGAAGCCTCCTGGTGGTCCTCTAATTACCACGTTTGGTGGGCACCCCTGTAGGGTGCTGAAAGTATTATTCTCAGAAGCTCATCAAGTAATGATATCTGCTTCTCTGGATGAAAATGGGGAACCCTTGACATATTTCTGGGATATGAGGACCTATGAGATGATTCAGGATGTACATGTTCCAAATTTACAGGTAGTTACACAAGGCCAAGAGGAAACCGTTTCTCTAGTTATGACACCAGATGCCGAAAACATCATATTTGGTGGTCAGCAACTTGTTGTCCTGAATTCGTTCAATGGAGATATACTTGTTCAGTTGGACTGTACCACCAGTTTAAACAAAAGATCCTTTGTTGCTATTCAGTGCTGTCAAGATGGAAAAATATTAGGACTAAGATGCAACTCTACAGATGTACTTCTTTGGGAAAAGACAAATAGCCAGCTGATTGGAACATGTCAGCATCCTGAGGAGGTTACTCATGTTGTTGCTATTAGTAATGATAAAGCAGTCACAGTTTCCATGATTGGTATCATGAGATGTTGGTCTCTCAAGACCATGACAACCCTTAATATTATATCTGATTTGGGTTGCAATCCTACCAGTGTCATATCTTCTTTTAAAGGGGACTTTATTATTTCAAGCGCAGATAATGGGTGTCTCAAGTTGTGGCCATGTAACAGTAAAACTTCTTGTGCTTCATATAGCTTTACCTCCTACAACAAACCTGTCACCACCCTTGCAGCAGTTGCTGAATCTAAGGTGGCAGTTGGGTACAAGGATGGTGCCATCGAAGTATGGGACATTTACTCGCCAGAGTCAATCAAATGTGTCAAGATGCATAAAAAGGCAATAACCTGTTTTTCATCATGTAATATGAGGGGTACACCAAATGTCTTTTGCTTAGTAGCTGGTTCTAAAGATGATCTTGTATCCGTTTGGGATATGAAAGAGATGACGCTATTAAATATGTTAGATGGGCATTCCTCTTGGATATCTGATGTATCCATTGGACACAGAGATGATGGTAGCACGGTTGTTATATCAGCATCTAATGATAAGCAAGTTATTCTCTGGGACCCGACATCCCACTTGGTAATTGAAAGTTAATTTTTCAAATCATTTTTCTCAAAATTAAAATGCAGTCTTTGATAAGTCTTAGACTATCCTTTTTCATGAATAACTCTTGAGAATTATCTGACCATGTTTTTCCTTCTAAGTTGTAAAATTTACTAGAAGTATCTGCCTTTTTTACCTTGAATATGCATAAAGTCTATATAATTATGGAAGATACTTGGAAGAGAAATAAGACCATTGAGGAAATTGTGATATTTAGCTGTTGTTTTGAAATAAGTTTGGGGCAACTGCCCTTTCCCTTTAAATTAACTGCTGAAGGGTAAGGATTGCCATAACTAGTGCAGTTATAACATTCCTGGTGTCTTTTAACTAGAATTTGCCCAGATATTGTTGGCTCATAAATGTGAAGATAATTTGAAAAGTAAAATTCAAGACGGTTGAATAAATTCATCAGCCAAGGTGGTTGCAATCTCTCGACTTTTTTACTACTTCAGCCAAACACAATCTCACTTGCTTCAGGGAATACCCTGGTAAATATACAAAGCCCTGATGTGTAATCAAATCACTCCCTATACACAATGTGTAATATGTGCTATTCTACATTTTTGAATTTGATATTGTGCCAATTGAGAATTTCTGTAGACTACAGGTATGGTTATAGTTTGAGGTGACGAATGCCTGCCTTTACGTAATCTATCAACTTTTTTATCTTATTCTTTCAGATATTTAAAAGGGACAAACATAAAGAACAACCTGACTGTGTTGCTGTTTCAAAGAATGGACAAAGAGCCTTCTCTGGATCCTCTGATGGAACTACTAAGTGTTGGGAGTGTTCATCAGCCAAGTGCTTGCACACCTTTAAGGGTCCCAGCCCTTGTTGCCTGCTTCTAATGGAAGATGATACCTTACTGATTGGAGGAACAATCACTGGTGCATTGATTGTTTGGGATGTTGAAAAATTCACTACCCATCTTGAAATTAAAGCTCATCAAAAATCTGTTGTGCTCTTGGAATCACTTCCAGATGGTTTGCAATTTATTTCTGGGTCAAAGGATGGCACTGTAAAACTCTGGCAAAGAGGGCAGTGTTTGATGACGTTTGCTGGTCATACCGATTCTGTGACATGTGCTTCCATCGTGCCAAGAAATGTTGCTCTTACAGCAGTGTCAGGTTCTGCCAGTGGTGTTGTAAAAGTTTGGGGTTCCGATGGGAAATGCAACAAAACTTTCCATCATTCTAATAGTGTTTCACAACTTTCAGTATCTCATGATGGTTGTCTTGTGGTAACTGGATCGACACGTGATGATGTAATTGTATGGTCTCTGTCAGAAGGTGATTTAGGGTCCGTTATTTGTAAAATAAGGATTCATGAGGACTGTATCAAAGGCCTTGCTTTTAGTCATGATGACAGCTTTATTATTTCAGGATCACATGAAGGGAAACAACAGCTGCACCAATGGTGTTATAAGGTGGTGGATGGTCATACATCTCCCATGCATAAACAAAGGTAAGTATGCTTTTCTTTTCCAAATAAGAAAATTAAACAGGAAACTGTGACATTTTAGTATAATTTCTGTACTGAAAAACGGAAGACAATCATAAATAATGTTGATTTTTAATGTCTTTGATACAAATATTTCTTGAATTGGAGCTAATTGATGGGAAGTATGAGAAGAGAATGAAGCTGGTAAAATGTGTTATTGTATGAAATGGCATTTCCAAAGCAATTTTTGAATTGAATTGTCTGTTTTTGTTTCTGAAAAAGATGTTTCGTTAAAGGGAAATGGCAACAGATGTGTTTGACATAGAAATATGAGGCACATCTCAACGATGGACAAAGAAATAATATTAAAAGAAGATTAAGTCATGTAATTATCCCATCCCCTCTCTTGTATCTTTCAATAATATACATAAACCTTTGTGTCCATATTAAGCATAACTGGGGAAATAATAATGTGTTTGACTGTGTTTGGGGGGAGGGGGGAAGGTGCAGGGGTGAAAAGGTATTCAATTTACCCAAAACATACAGTCAATGTTCGGACACTTTGCCAAAGGATTATATCAAGTCATCTGACCTGGCCTCATGTACCTCACCCAGGAGATTGGTGGTGATGGAACAGTCAAATTTAGATCACTTAAAAGTCTGTAGTGCAATCGTTAAATATATGTGATATGCCTGTATTGAGTATTTTTCCAAAGTCCTCTGAGTAGATACCATATATATACTGACAAGATTAGAAAATATACCAACAGCCCATCCCAGAATGACAAGTGGTGGTAGGAAACCCCTCCGCCCCTCACATTTTTTTTCAGTTTTGAAACCTGTAGTTTCAAAGACTTCAGAGGTTCCAACCTCCTCCAGGTTTAACTCAAATCTCTTTTCTTTCTTTTCTTTCTGTCACTAGTTTGTATTTTTGTTTGTTTGTGTGTTTGTCTGTTATGCAGGTACCTACTGGGCCATACACATGCTGTCATGTGTATTTACATCACTAAAAACGACAAATACCTCATCAGCGGATCTCGTGATTGTACGATCAAAGCATGGAATTTAGAGACAGGGGAAGTCATGGCATCATTCTTCTGTGCATCACAAATCAAGCACTTTGCTGTCACAGAGATACAAGATGGCTTCTATAGAGTGGTGGCAGCAAACAAAACTGGTATGGTTGCTATCTTTGACCTCTGTTTGACCCAGAATAAAATACAGGGAAAGGATACAGTTGAGAGGTATGAATTATGATATCTATCTTGAAATTTTCTTTGCTTTAACTTACAGTTGAGTATGTTAATTAGATTTGTCATCACAGTGGGGCAAATTTAGTAGACAGTTAGGAAAAGTCCCTACTGTTTTCCAAAAATTGAATGGTCAAAGAAGCTTTCTTGTATTTTTGGTTCCTTGCCGTAGGCAGGCAAGGAATCTATGCGATGGTGATGTCGTGTGTGTGTGTGTATGTGTGTGTGGGTGTGTGTATGTGTGTGTGTGTTTGTGACACTTGCTTGTAAACACGATATCTTAAGATAGGAATGTCCAACACTTTTCATATTTGGTGTATAGATTTATCATGTTGAGAGGAAGAACCCTATTGTTTTTGGTAGAGGTCAAAGGTCATTTGAGGTCACCAGCGGTAAAATTGCGAAAACACTGAAAATGGCTTGTAAACAGGATATCTTCAGTTAGGAGAGACCAACACTCTTCATATTTGGTATATAGATTTTTCATGTTGAGAGAGAGAAGCCTATTGTTTTTGGTAGAGGTCAAAGGTCATTTGAGGTCAGTAGCAGTAAAATTGCGAAAATGGCTCGTAAACACAATATCCTAAGATAGGAGTGACCGACACTTTTCATACTTGGTATATAGATTTGACATGTTGAGAAGAAGAACCCTGTTGTTTTTGGTAGAGGTCAAAGGTCATTTGAGGTCACCAGCGGTAAAATTGCGAAAATGCCGAAAATGGCTTGTAAACACGATATCTTCAGATAGGATTGCCCGACAACTTTCATACTTGTTATATAGATTTGTCATGTTGAGAGGAAGAACCCTATTGTTTTTGGTAGAGGTCAAAGGTCATTTGAGGTCATCAGCGGTAAAATTGCGAAAACACTGAAAATGGCTTGTAAACACGATATCTTCAAAAAGGAGTGACAGATACTCTTCATATTTGGTTTAAAGATTTGTCATGTCGAAAGAAAGAAGCCTATTTCTTTTGGTAGAATTCAAAGTTCATTTGAGGTCACCAGCGGTAAAATTGGGAAAATCCCGAAAATGGCTTTTAAACATGATTTCTTCAGATAGGAGTGACCGACACTTCTCATGCTTGGTATATAGGTTTGTCATGTTGAGAGGAAGAAGTCTATTGTTTTTGGCCTAGGTCAAAGGTCATTTGAGGTCATCAGCGGTAAAAATGTGAAAACACCGAAAATGGCTTGTAAACATGATATCTTCAGATAGGATTGCCCGACAATTTTCATACTTGGTGTATAGATTTTTCATGTTGAGAGAAGGAAGCCTATTGCTTTTGGCAGCGGTCAAAGGTCATTTGAGGTCACCAGTGGTAAAATTGCGAAAACTTCAAAAATGGCTTGTAAACACAATATCTCCAGATAAGAGTAACAGATACTTTTCATATTTGGTATATAGATTTTTCATGTTGAGAGAAAGAAGCCTGTTGTTTTTGTTAGAGGTCAAAGGTCATTTGAGGTCACCGGGGTAAAATTGCGAAAATTCTGTGCCTAAAATGTAAAGAAAAATCTATCAAGCACTGTCAATTTGAAAGCAGGTAAGGTATTTGATGGCAAGGAATCACAAAGCCTTTTGGCTTTCTGGTTAAACTTTGGGAGAGTATAAAATATGTTAGAAAGATTAAAAGTGTAGGCATAAGACTTTCTTGAAACATAATTTCAGTACGCTTGTTTTCCATAAAAGGGGATTATTTCATTTGGTTTTAGGTTAATCATATTATGAAGCATAAAATTGTGTAATCTAGTGTGGAGATAGTGGATAGGGTGGGGTGGTACATGCAGGGGGTATGTTTATGAATCTTCTATTTTAGGAAATCTGAAGATCTTGGAGTGGAAGATTTTAATGTATTAATTTTGACAGGAATACAGCATGTGACGACAACCAAACTTAATAGGATGGCAAAAATTCTGAGAGTTTATCTACTGATGTATATGGCTCAGATATTGATGTTAGGACTAAAGGACCAACTTCATCTTTGCCAGACTGAGCAGTGGTGTGGATCTTTGAAATATATGAACTACTGTGACCAAAGGCAAATGGCACTGTTGGTCACATTATTACTGAAGGTAGATTCTTTGTCTTTTCTTTTCGAAAAGAGTTTAGAGAGGAAATGTAGTCAGTCACCCACATTTCAAATAAAATACCCTTAGCACAATCTTGTCAGGAAATGTTCTCAGTACGAATTATATGCCCATGTAAGCATTTGAAAATGACCATGAAGGTTGACATTTGATCGCAGTTTATCTCAGAATAAGCTGAAAGGGGATGTAGCCCATCAGTGCACTTTAAGTAATTTGATTCCCTTTTTGCTGGCACTATAATTTCAGGATTTGTTGTAAGTTGTTATTTGAACCCCAAAGTTGTTGGGCTTCTATTGTACCAGAATGGTAATCAAATCTGCTGCTCATTGAAGCAGCTAATTGGGGTAATGAACCAGTGGTTGGGTACTATAATTGGGAACCACAGTTTTTCCCTAAACTTGTGGTAGCCATGACAGATCTCCTTAAAGGCTAATATTCCGTAATGCAACTTGAAGTAGTAGACTATCGTGTTTCATGATTGGCTGTTGAGAGTCATGTGGCAACATTTTTCAACTCAAATGTAAAATTTACTAGAACTGTTAGGTTTAACTTGAATATGCAATATCGAAGTCCTTTAGTTTGATGAAAGATTCTTTGAAGAGACATAAGGAAAATCCTGTGATATTTAGCCATTGCTTCAAAGCAAGTTTGGGGAGACTGCTTTTGACCTTTTAAATAGTGTGCACTTATAGGGAACTTTGTCATTAGAAATAACGCTGGCATGAAATCTGGACAAACGCCTTAGTTCAGAGACCGACATGAAAGCCTGACCTTGGTGAATTCTTGCGGTTTTCATGGTCGGAGCGCATGTTACTGGGCTTGATGGAGTTGACCTAAAATTTCTTATTTTTTGCATTTTTAATCATTAAAACAAAAATCCGTAACAAGTTGACACTAATTTAAACCTTGAAACGGAAAATTCAGTCAACATTAGGTGAAAGTAACGATCACATTTCAAAGCGAAATCTGCCAGATTTTGCAAGCCAACTGATCTCAATGCGATTTATTCTTTTTATTTATATTCCTCATTTTGTTGTTTTTGTACATATCTAGACAGGAAACAGATCAAAATGGTACTACAAATTCCAGAGATTTCATATTTGCATAGTAAATGCCTAAAAAGTAATGTTTTCAGACCAAATGTGGTGATTTGGTGGACTTCCGGTCTGCTTCTACTAGAGTTTACGACTTTACACCAGCCAAGGTGATTTAGTTTCTTGCGGTCGGATGACGTCAAAGAATCGCCCAGTTTGAAGCTCTATCGCCCAGTTTGAGTGCTGATTTTTCATGGCACAAAATTTCTCATGTGTGTGTATGAAATGTTTATGAAATACTGTGAGTAAGGAAGTACAGTAGTAGGAAAAAAGTATTTTGTGAGAGAGGAACCCAGATCCTTTTGGAAAAAAATATGGGTTCAGATGTAAAGTGGTTTTATGATTGTGCCTTATTCTTCATCTTGATTGTTAGAGCCTGAAGTCAACATTGTAGTATGTGATTGCAAGGCTTCATGACTACAGAATCTTTTCCATCACCCTCTCTCAATTTATGACCAAAAAGTTGTTGTTTTGTCTAAGTTTGCATTAAAACCGGGGGAGGGGGGGAGGGGTGGGGTGAGGATGTTGCAACAGCACCCCCCCACCTGCCAAGTAAAAAAAAACAGCTTTCATATTGAATGTACTGCTCTTTGCTTTACACTGTTAGTCAACATCATTATCAAATACCTGTGCAATATTATTTTGAAACATACTATTTATACATCAAACTAAACTGTAAATGTATGTTATAAATCATATTTTAACACCACACACAGACATTGTGACGTGCAATCCTTATTATCCAGGGACCTATTGGTATACCATCATCAAACAGATACAATTCAGAAAAAGGACTGGTCAAAAAATTGTTTCTGATGAGAGATTGGGAAAATTTCAGCAAAATTTTATTTTTGGTGAGAGAAGGATGAAATGTTTGCACTGAAATGATTTTTTACTGAATATTCGTATGTACTTGTTAATTTTTTTAATTATTTTGGTATTTTACATATGTGGGAATAATGCTAGTATTTTAATGAAATAATGTCAGAAATATTTTTGTAAATTTTTTTTTATGTTTACATTTTATGCATTGGTAAATTTAATTCAAGTAAACTTGAAGTAAATAAAGGAGAATTAAAAGATTTTCCCATGTTTTTATTCTTTTCCTTATATTTATTCTTTAATTTTCATTCCAAAATGTGCTACAACCCTGAAACAGGGAAGTAATGTGCATTCAGCTATAAACCCTACTCAGTCCATAGCTTCTTTCAAAAATGGAAACCTTTGATAAAACTGTGGGCTCTGACCTTTTAATACTGACCCTTTTTCTTGTAAGCAGTAGACTTAAAAAGAATCTCAGCCAACATGCCCAGTTGGGCCTCAACTGGGCTCCAGCCAGCTGGGCTACTTGCTGGACTCCAGCTGGGACCTAGTCGTGTTTGTCAGGTGTTCCCACGTGGGGCCCAACTGGGTTAGCCTTTCCCAGCTGATACCCAGTTCAAGCCCAGCTGGGCCCAGCTTCAACAGCTGAAGCCTAACTGGGCTTCAGCTGGGCTAAGTAGCCCAGCTAGAACCCAGTCGAGCCCAACTGGGCATGCTGGCTAATGGCTGGGATAGTCAAGGACTAAATTTATGTTTGATATGTTGAGGCAGAACACACTCTTAGATTTCTGGTGAAATTTCCATTCATTTCCCACGTTCAGTCCTCTCCCTATTAGAAATTTTTCAAGCAACAAAAGTCTCATGTATTGAAACCATAAATGCATCTTGAACAATGGAATTTTGAAACATTTGGTCATCGATGGGCATGTGAATCCATGACATCACAACTACATGCTTCAAATTGACTTTTTGTAGAAAATGTGTCAACTTAAAATGTTAGTGTCTTGAGAACTAAACATGGGAAATGAATCGTATCCGATCATATGTGCATCCGAATAAATATTTCACAAGTGTGTAATTAACAATTTGGTTTTGAAACTCTGTGACCCAATAACAGGGATAGCAGCCATAACTGACTACCATCAATATTTATGCGCTGAACAGACATTTCAAAAACAAAACAACTGTTGTGTTCACACTTTTTTAATTGGAAAAAATGCATCACTGCCACTACAAATTTGCGGAATGCGTCACGTCAGATTGTACATAAGGATTTCCTTATATTCACAAGTAATTTTGATAAGGTGAACAAAGCATGAGTTGTTGCTGCATTTCTTCTTTTTTCCTGCATTTCCTTTGCTTTTCAGTTTTTCTTGCGAATACATATTCTTTCTCCGAATGTCCTACCATAGTTAATATATACTCCCCTGGTTGGGAAACTTAATCTGAAGAATAGATTGGTGTTTGAGTGAACTGAAGTACCAAAAAGTAGGTAGTCACCTTCGCATGCACCCAAAGAGGTCATTCAAGTTCTTTTGCCCAGCTGTGTTCCTATTCTTAAATACGTGACACGGCAATGAGCTTGTGAGATCACTTTGCAACCAGAATATGCCATGTTATCGTATATGTGTTAGCCTGGTCACACTGGAATGCATGCCATAATAGAGAGGAATGTGTTTCAAAAAATGGTAAGGGCTGGAAAACCGTATTCTGAGTTATTCCTTGTTAAGTTAACTAGGGATTAGCTCAGTGCTGTTTAGAGACTGCTATGTGCCAGTTAGCATATTACGTTACGTAGTAATGACGAGACTACACCGCATGACTGTATACTAGCTGTACCGTTTGTACGGCAACCAATTCGCGCATATTACAACGTGTCGTTTTTCAATGAGCTGGACTGTTTTATTTCTTTAATTGCGACATTAGTACCAACATCATGTGCAAATTTCACCCCCTCTGCTTGGGTGGGTCACAAACGTGTTTTAAAAGCCTTTTCGACTGCCTTCGACACCATGAGAACTGTAGTGTTTATTGTATAATACAGAACCAACTATTGCTGTGCTAGCGGGATGTGCACTCTCACGGTCACGTGACCACTAAATATGGGGGTTCTTACATATTGCCTTGCCTTCACATGCTGAGTTTCCCAACCGGGGTATAGTATAATAACTATGGTCCTACCTACAATCTATCTTTCTTTAATTTATCCACATCTCTCATATTGTTGTATCATCTGGTCTAGTGTTACCCCCTCCTAAATAAATCAAAACTAAAGTAATGATTGTTTCTGGAAAGGGTATTTTATCTGCCTGTTTTGAGAAATATTTGAAGCTATCATGAAGCGAAGAATAGTTGAGTGTTGCTTTGTTTGTGGGAAGCTACTGAGAAAAAGCAGGTTATTGCTTTTGAGTTCAACAAAAACTTTTCACTGAGACAACTGTCTTTGAAAAAATAATGTGTGAACCTCCATGAACCTTTTCTCTACAACACCTGACAAACAACTCTGAAGCTATATATTTCTTGTGACAATTCTCCACAAAGCTGATCTCTATGTTAGTTGAGAATGCAACTGTGTTTGTTTGTGACAACTCTTTTAAAAGCAGCAAAGTACAGTAACAAGCAGTCTATAAAATTTACCATGAAATATAGTCTAAAACTTTTAGCACTGGCAAAGTAAAAGACCCTTACTATAAAAAAAAAATACAAGTGTGTACGAAAAATAATGGAATCTCTAGGAAGCTTTCCTGAGCGGCAACACCTGACAAACAACACTGAAGCAATACATCCCACTTGTGACAACTTCTCTACAAACCTCACTGTATGTTTATGTTACTTCAGTATGCAACTGTGATTGTGTGTCATAAATTTTTAAAAACAGCAATATAAGGAAAGGGTTGTCTTTTATATTAATTGTTATGCATGACTCTAGTGTAAGGAATTTTAGCATGCACATGTATAAAAGACCTTTACAGTAAAGGGATTACATCTATAGTGCCCCTTGTCAATAGTCCCCCTTGTCAGTATAAAGTCCCCCGTGTCATTGCATGGTCCCCAGTGTCACTGGTCTCCTGTGTCGTTGGTCCCGTAACCCTAACCCGGGAACTAATGAGACGGGACCAATGAGACAGGGGACCAATGAGACAGGGGACCAATGAAACGAAATAATAAGTGGGAGACCAATGAGACAGGGGACTACAGAGCGTCCTTATTTTTCTAATTTTGTTCCTTATTTATCCCGTTTGCACATAAAAGTGCCCAGAGGGGTGCCGACCCCTTAAACAATTTCAGATATTCTACTCATGGCCGCACAGGGCTCTCTCTCGCGAGCTCTGTGACTGCGGGACTACAGATCCCAATCCAGGGCATATTTCTGCCAAACTGAGGCTTCGAAGTCTGTCTGATTCAGCAAGGTTTTGCTTAATTAGAGGGGCTGCAGCCACCCGGTGCCTGTCCCGTACGACCATTGTTCTACTAGAAGAATACTTGAGCCACTTGAAAGTAAGATACATTTCCAAAGAAAAACAAAACTAAAGTGCACCAAAAAGAAAAAAGCAGAGGGACCAAAATGTGAGAATATAGTTCTGATGCTCTCAAAATGGTTTTAACACAAAGTGAACATCACAAGTTGAACATTTAGTCAAACTCTACACACAGTTCACTAAGCAACTTTCTCCATGTTTTATGTCGCGGACAAGACCTAATATTCTCCTGAAATGATATGTCTGATTCCAAAAAGGTTGGAATCGAACAAAGGGACTTCTGTTTTTTGTGATCCAAAAAGATGTGTCCGTTGAACATTTCCTGGTCGAATATTCACTTTGAGTTTGCGTTTCACAAAATGTAAAATGAATTCCTCCGTGCCTTTGAACCCTTTCTCTTTCCCTTCCCATGAATGTCCTTTACATTACATCTACAAGACCTATTTTCCAAATCGTCCACCTAGTCCATAACTTCATGAAGTCCCTTACAAAGTACATTATCTTGAACGGATTGGCTCAAAACTTTAATTTCTTAGTCGTAAAAAGAAGTGGTCTTCCTCAACACAGATCTCATTGTTCTCATTTCGGTTTTTTGAGTGCATAATTTTCTTGATGAGGACTTAAAGTGTACCTCAAGTCAAAAAATTCAAAAATATACATTGCAGACCATGAAAAATGAATTCCAACAGTCCAACTCTCATCTTCATAGGACATTCCTGAGCTGAGGTATGAAATGTTGAAGTTTATTCACTTAAAACAAATTGGTCAATTGCACAATAATTTGTGACTTTATTGTTGTACAACTCACACTATCTGCTTTGTTTCCCTTTAAAATTTAAAATGTTTTATGACCTTGAACACTTCCTGTTTGCTTGCATAGCATGTTGTACAAAGATGGCTTAATTAATTACATCACCTCATAAGAGTAAGAGTGCTATCACACCTAGGTACAAGGTGCAGTAGCATTCGGAAAAACAAAGAAATACAAAGATTGTAATTTGAGTAGTACAAGAGTGACATCACAAATTATTGCACAATGTACCATTTTAATTTGAGTGAATAAATTTCAACATTTTATATCTCAGCTCAGGAATGTCCTATGAGGATGGGAGTTGGACTGTTGGAATTCATTTTTCATGGTCTGTAATATATATTTTTGAATTTTTTGACTTGAGGTACACTTTAAAATAAAGCATATTTTTCAAATCAGCAATTGAGTTTGGGTTATTTATCTTGGTCTCTGAGTTTTGTACTCCCATATTGGTACATTATTCTCTCCCTTGTCTCTCCTTTGTCTCTCCCGTGTCGCATCCCGAAAAAATGCATCAATTCTCCTTTGAAAGGAAGAGCTTGCCATCTTACAAATATTACTTGTTTATTTGTAGCCAGCAACTGCTATCACATTTGAATGGCAAAAGTCCTCGGAAAGTGGAAAATGGGTTACTGCACGGAACACAAGTTCTACATGTCTGCGCTTTCAAATGATATACGCCCTCGGCCCTCCTCTCCGTCCATTATTAGTTACAACTCACCGTACCTTTGTAGCCAAAGGATGGAAATTTAATTTAAACGTCCTTCAATTTAAATAATTCACAGTTTAACAATTTAAAATGCCTTGCCCACAACTTGAATGTCTTAGTCATAACTCTTCCTTGTAATTTTATCTCCCTAATAATAGTCATAAGATATGAAGAGCAAACCGTGATTTAAACACGACAAAAAATGTACTAAAATATTGCTAAATTGCTAATATTACTATCTTCCATGACAAAAGTTGCATGTAGACTTTGCACCGAGGCAATTTGAGGTTCTTGGTGAAAGTTGGGTAAATCTGTTGGCCGACATATAGGATAACGCTTTCAATTTGTATTGAATTATACATGACTTTGTAAATGAACCGAAATGCAAGAGTTTCTCTTTATCCATTCTTTAACGCCCTATGCACACGATCATAGTATTTGTGACAATGAATAATGTGGATTTTTTGGATGTTATTAATCAAATGCATCTAAGAGACCAAACGAGCTAGAAGAGGGCGCTATAATTGAAGTAATGATTGACGAAGGCGGTGCTTTGTCGCCTACAAATCTTCGGTTGATAAACTATTGTACAAAAATTTGACCACAGTGTTAATGCTTTTGTTGGACAGGGAGTAGAAACAACCTAAGAACGATAGTTAAAACTGCTGAATTAATGAAATTGAATAATTGTGTTTTCATTCCAGTACCAAATATTTTTTGTCTATATTTGAACCGAGTGTCCACAGAATTGACATTAAGGGCTTCGATCAGCCCAGCCCACCTCCTCTTAGGCATACGGCCGTAGATGTCCAAACTCCTACTAATGCATCGATGGAATATTGGCTGCACTGCTGAAGGTTGAATAGGATCGATATTGGTCATCGTCGGAACGAGTACGGTAGTATTGCCGTAGCAGCAACAGATTTAGAGCATAATGCACCGGGAGAAAGCTAGAGATATAAAACACGCACCGCATTCTGCACGACCGTAGACAGAACACAGTGGAAACCCCACCAGTGCAGTGGGAAATTTTTGAACACATGCAACAGAAACTTAGAAAGAGATTGACACGAATGTAGCGTGGACGCATCTCTTTGATAAAAGATTTTTTTTGTATCTCAAGAAATTCTTGCAATTTTACTTATTTTTCCGAAAATCGGAATCGGAGTGTGTAGACTAGCTGTTATCTCTATATATTCAACCCCCCCCCCCCGTGACAATTTGAACACCAAACACCACTGGGGTAGGGGTATAAATGAGAGCCTGGGGAACGCCCGATGAGTCGATACCATGTTACATTTAAGGCATCTTGAATGTGGTTTTGTTGGAAATCTGGTTTTTTATTCAAGGAGCAAAACAAAGATTGCAAGGACCAATGAGAGGTTCACAGCCTGAAAATTGGGGGCAGGGTTTACATTCAATTTTTTTCTCCTGCGGAAGTTGCCACCCCTTTTCCTCTCAGGCGACATCATTGCGTGTACTACAAATGTTTTGTCCTAAATAAATCAGGGGGAATTAAAATGTGCGTAAAAGTCTCGACATAAAAAAATATATATATTTAAGGGGTTGCAAAACGGGGGAGAAAGAACAAAAAGAAGGGATTCATTTGGGTTTATTGCTTTTCTAAATCGGTTTGAAGTCGTGAAGGATGAACCGAGGGCAGTCCCGAGTACTACAACGTACACTGAACTGAAGCAGGTGTTGTCGTCCACAAAAATCTTCACGTTATTCCGCTTATGTTTTTTTAATTTTGTGCATAGATTATAAACAATTGCAAGAAGTATTAAACTCTGTTTTTGTTAAGAGTAGTTTAAATGCTCTTGAAACTTTTTGTTTTGAATAATGGGTGCGTTCAGTACCAAGGATGCACTTCTGTCTTAAAGGAAAGAAGCTGTCCCCACGGGGGATGCTTTGTAATGTCATCTTATGCAGTGTCGGCGTCAGGGGTTGAGAGGGTCGACCGCCCCCCTATATTTGATTTCATTTCATTTGTTTCACCACTTAAATATGTACAATGACATAGTTTAACAAGAAGATGATTCGGTTCTCTGATTTGTGCAGGACAACATCGTTCAAGTTACTATACATTACTGAGAAGTTACTGGAGAATGGATAGTAATGAGACTAGTGACGTATGTGTACGGGATTAATTTAAATTTGGGAAACGGTGACAATAGGCCTAAGGCTATAGTGAAATTTAAACATTATATTAACATTTATATTGAGAGAATGTAGGTGTAACACTGACAAAGAAATTTTTACTTTGCTGTTTTATATTTTTTTACTTTATTTCATCATTTGTTAAGATTATGGTACATTTTTAACGTTTTCCGGATAACGCCACAGCTCCCTGACATAACTATAACAAATCAGAGAATAACTAGCTTAGAAATAAGTGTCTTGCTACTTTACCATTTACGTTGACAGGCAAAGGGATGAAATGAACCACCTGGCTAAAAATTTACAGTTACGAAATGTCTTGTACCTGTTCAAAACTTCGTTCTGTAAGCCAACAATCTAAACCCTCTGCAAACTCTCCAAATTTAGTGTCTACGTCACATTTATCATAAATTAAAAAAAATGATGAGGCAATCATTTTGATGATTGCTTTACAGCAAGAGGGCAAGGGGACCTTCCCCCCTCAAGTAAAAAGTGGAGGGCCAAACCGTCATTTGGCCCCCCAAAATTTTGAATAATAATTTTAAAAACAAGACATTTTGGCAGGAGATAGGCTATCCATGGCCTCTAAAATGCACCAAATCACTTGGTTTCTAGGGGTTTCGCCTCTGGTCCCCAACAGAAGACCCAAAGCAGTCCTTGACCGATTGTGCAAAACCTTCATTCATGCAGATCTGGCCCCAATATCTCAAACAGATCACCGCCCTGGGTAATAAAAGAATTGGTTGCTCTTATCAGATACAACTATGGGGCGAGATTAGCATGAACATGTTAAAACCCTACCGTAACTAGTCCTTGAACTGGGCTATGTGTTTACGTTAACACTTCTACATCTTATGATGTGCTCTCCTCCCTAAATGTATAAATATACCCAAGAACATTACCTCTGAATTTGCTTTTTTAAACAGTCTCCCTTAGTGGGGCTTCTGAGACATAAATATCCAGGAGCTTCCGGGGGCTCCACCCCCTAAACCCCACTGGGGCTTTACCCCTGGACCCCACCAGGAGCTCTAAGGCGGTTGGAGGATGACGTTGAGGGGAGAATTAGCTTTTTGACTTGGGGTTTGAGATTTGGGTCAGAATATCCGGTTAGGCTTAATTGTAATCCTGAAATAACTCAACTCTAACCGATCTTTACTTTGACCTTGACATCAACCCTAACCCTAACCTGAACCTTTAATTGTAACTTTAGCCAGGTCGAAATACTTAACTGAACTGATGAGTTATAGTGTTAACTTTCTGTGGCATCGTCGTGTGGATGGGAAGAATCATATAGAGGAGGTCGTAAACTGGAAACCGTTGAGAATCGATTGTCATGTTAAACATAATATATTTTGGTCTTTCAATAAAAAAGAATATATCTGTACATTTGAAACGAGTTAAAGGTGTAACACTTCTTTCTCTGTCTAATGTTTTGGTAGTAAGTTGTGGTGAAAATTGGCATGGGCTAATTTTTACTTTAGCTAAAAAATCCTTCACCTGCTCGACTTGAATCAAAATTTGAAAAAAAAAAGAACAAGAAAAAATAAAGAAAAAAAAACGAAGAAAAGTTAACATCAACATTTCATAACAGTTTACTCAGTGTTTTTCCTATTTGTATTTATTAAATAGGCCTTTAGAAGTGTCATTTTCAACGATCTGCAGGGAACTTCTGGCACTCTGCGCCAACCGATGGTGGCTTTTCCCCCTAAAATTGTTTTGCCCCTCCCCTCCTAATTTTTTCTGCGGACGCCCATGTTTACTACCACTATTAGTTGAAAAACTTTTTCCACCATGGCCTATTAAACGTTTATGCATTTCATCTGGCCATGCTAGCCCCTAGGCTAACGTATGATACCCGTGTGAGTTGCTATGGTTGGCGTAATCCTAACAGTCCCCTGTCCCCTTCCAGTTTTCTTAAAGATGATTGGTAATGATTAAATAGTTATAAATTACAACTACCAATACATTGCATTTGAAACACCCATAACCTAAAAAGTATTCAACATCTCTTCTATGACTGCTTAATACAGGGAGTTGCAACTTCCTGCTTAATGTAAGTTGGCCCTTATAATCATTCAGTACCAACGGACCAAATGAAAACAAGACAGTAAAAGCAACAGCACCGGCCGTAACTGGTCTAGACGAACCCGTCAGGGTGGGTGCCCCCTATCCATAACCAATGACGTCGTCAGCTTAAATTTACGTATTGATAAGCAAATATAACGTCATCGAAATCTACATATTCTAACCTCCCACAACACAAAACAGGGTTAAAAATCTCTCCTAAAACTATATAATATAAGTTAAACATTATTACTCATTCAGTACCAAAAGAAAAAAATAATCATGAGTTGCATTGCCCGCACCGCCACTAGTCTATACGTGTGTCTTGTTTTTATCAAATATCTTTCCATTTCTTCGTGCATTCTACTCTTCCCTTTTGCTGTTAGTGTTGCATTCTTTAATACTGCCTCAACTGCATTCAGATTGTCCAGTGATAGTGAGTTTTACAACAGTTTTAATGCAAAACTGCAATCCTCTTTGCTCTTACTTGGTAGTAGCAGTTATACTTTATGCCTCTTTTTCCTTTCTACGGTTTACCTGCACAAAAACGATCATTGTGCATGAACTCAAGAAGTTTTATGTTTGTTTTGTGCACCCTCTGGTATTACGTAATCCATGGTGTTGCCAAACAACAACAGACTGACACAGAGAGACGACAGACGCGGCGCGCAGGTAACGTTGAAGCCTAAACCCGTATGCTCCAGCCATTTGGGTCTACCTAGCCCTCTATTTCAACATGTCGAATGTGCAATAGTCTGCTGTTTTCAAGTTTTCAACATGCCAGTTTCTGCTGGATCAGATGCCTTTACAGCATTCGAGAGACTGTTGCGCACTCTTTGTTTGAACGAATTTCCCTGTGGTACAGGTTCTTGGGTAAGTAGCCTAACAGTTAATTAGCATGAGAAAGGATACTGTAGGCTTAACGTTAGTGGCTGGCTACATTATTCTAACCTCAGGCCTAACGTACATTAACATACCACTTGCATCATCGCCACAGTCTGAACTTAGTTATGTTACTGATATGACTGAACTTGGGATATGATCAGCATATTAACTAGGGTAGGCCTAACTGTTAGGCCTACAACAAGGATTATTTTAGCCATGGCCCCATACTGGAAGGTCTTTTACATAAAGATCTTTGGCGTAGCTATGGAAATGTACGCCAATAAATAAATGTGGCGTGTGGTGTACCTCATTGCTCCAGGGGAAACTTCAACAGTTGGCGTGGTGTGCAATATTTGCAAACACCTTAATTTACCTGGTGTACCATGAAATGGCATGGTGTATAGTGAGTTATCATGAGTCGATCACTGCCTTCTAAACGCCATTGTAGCGAGTAGGTGCGATGTAATTGCGATGCTAGAACAACCTGGGATGCAAATTCTTCAAACAACATCAAAAACGATTATTTGTCATCATGTTTTTGATTTTTAAAGCAAAAATGTTAGTTATGGCCAGATTTACAAGTTTCAGCAATTTGTGAACCAGAAATTTGCAAAAATCAGTAAAAATGATGATGAGAATGGCTTTTATGAAGTTCTAATCTAAGTAAGAATTTTGATAGAAAGGAGATTTTTCTGTTTCATTATGTCAAAATCTGGCCCTAAATGCAGTAATTTGTAGTATTTTATTTGTTTGTTTTATGAAGTGATCAACCCATGATTACTCCATTAGCATTGCTACTTGCACTGCCTCCTACAGTTCAAGATTCATTTTCTACAAATTACTCAGTCCAAACAACACCAAAATATAGCACAAAGAAGAAGACATATTACAAAATATTACTGTGAAGTTTTATCAGTTTTTGTAGATGTTTCAATATTTTTGTGGTAACGAACTTTATTAGGTGATCGGCTCATGATAAGCCCAGTATACAATTAAAAACACCGGCTCTAATTGGGTTTTTGTACCCACAATTATTGGGTTAGGGTTATGTACAGTATGCATAGTAATGAGGTTAGGGGAAGGTATGCATAGTAAGTAGGGTTAGGGTTACGTATGCATGGTAATACTGGGTTAGGGTTATAGGTTAGGGTTACATGCATGTGAATGCATATTTGCCACTTCCAGGTACGGAAACCCAATTAGTACCAAAGCACCTCTGACAATAACTAGAAACTAGAAAACTCAGCTGCAACCCTAGGCAATCACGAGTCCTTGTCATGATAGCTTGCGTTCTGTATACATACAATGCACTAACAAGTCACACATACAGTAGCCTGCGTACACACAGTCAAGAAGGACCTATTTGCAGATGAGGTTATAGTTTATGAGCTTATTCCAGGTGAAGGTAATAAAAATATTGACTCCAAGGTAAGAGTGAAGGTCAGTGGATGCCAAAATATCATTACCCACAGTATAATTAATCATAAAGTTTGGGATTCTCTGACTTACCCTCATCAAAAAGCATTTCTTGGTATTAAAATGCATTTGCCAATTATTCTACCATCTGAAGAGGGTGCGGAGATCATTTTGGAGTTGAACCCGGTCAGAGGTATTCTTTATTTTCATATAAATCATACAATCATCAGCCAAAAGTCTAGATATGAAAATGTTAAAATTTTGAATTTTGTGATGTCCTGACTTGTAAGGGTTATGTGCATAATTTGAAGTGTCTGGTCACGAATTTTTGAAAACTGAATCGAACTGTTGAATACCTATTCATAAGACAGTTATTTGTATGAAGGATATGGGGATTGTCTAAGTTTGACCATTTGTCTCTGGTATGTGAAGAAAACTTAACAGATTTGGAGAAATTTGTTGAATTCAATAACCAACTCAATGAGCCTAGGTATCAGGATTATCAAAGAGAGAACTAAAGAAATTTGAAATACCATATTGGTAGCAGACCCAGGATACATTGCTAAAAACCTGACGTAAACCAATTGGTTAGAGAAACTGAACAGGAATTAAAGCCTAACTTAACTAACTTACCTAGGCCAATAGACGAATCCAAGCAGCCAGCTACCAACTGAGGGGGTTTGTGAAGCCAAAAATTTCCTAGTACGCTACACGTCATTCATGCTGGTGCTGTGCTTACATAGCTGTATGGTTGTCCTCTAAGTCTGTGCTAGGGAAATGGCCTATTAAAATTAGCTTTTGTGTTACTGAGTCACCGACAGTTGAATCATTTTTCACAGTTGCATTTTCTTAAAGTTACTGTTTAATGTTCAGTAGAAATAAATATTACCACTGAAAATTATGGGTAATTTAAAATTGATTACTTGGCACCTTTGTTCTAAACTACCATCTAAAATCATTTTACAGTGCATTGCATTTATAGTAGACTGTGCAATTTGTATAAAGTAATGAACTTGGTTGACATAGGGCATGCAGGAAAACATCATGATGTGGATTCTGTTTTGAATTTAACTTTAAAGTGATCAGCACTTTTGTTCTAGAAGCCGCTCTAGGCCATTCCGCATTGTATTGTATTGTAAGAAACAGGTGATTTGAATGGAATCTTGGGGATGGCAAACATTCCTACTACGACCCTATAAGAGAATTTGTGTTTTGAGTCAATCACAAACTTTTTGAGATTGTGGGATATGAGATTCCTGAGTACAGTACAGGTTTTTTTGATGCAATTTGTCCCAGCTACAGCCATTCTACGGTACCTTTTTCTGAATACAGTCCCATCTTCACCCAGTCGTAATACCTGCAACGCAGCCTTACATCTCACATAAAAATTCAATCATCAGGAATGTTATTATTTTTACAGCTCAGAATTAATGTTTAAATGTTTCTTTACTTTCAGAGGAGTTCCCAGGGTCAAGGTGATCCATCTTCACTATTCAGTACAACCACAAGAGGTGAGTTAATTGCTGTAAAACTAAATAGCATAGTTAAAGGCAACAGTAGTTGCTTTGCAGTACTTAAAGGCCCAGAACTTCTCTCACCCCAAACAGTACCAGTTCTCCTAACTTTCTTACTTAAGCCCCTCCCACATTTGTCTGAAATTCATGCTCATCCAGATATAATCTCAGTTTATTGCTTCAAGGGAGTAAAGAAAAACTCAATTAATATAATCAAAACACTCTCAGTACTGTTCATGCTGCGTAATATAAGCTTTGGTACTCTGCATTGTTTGAATTAGCTGTCAATCAAAGAGCTGAGCCAATTGAGAATTTCGGTTCCTGGGTACCAAAATTGTAGTTTGGGGTGAGAGGTTTGGCCCTTTAAAGGGATTTGACATTGATTTAAAAATGTGCAGAATGTTTTTTGTCTATTAGGAGGTGAAAATTGCATCTCAAGAGCATGCAGCATTCAGAAGGTACTAATTTCCAAAGAAATGCAAGATGGTGCAGTTCAGTACATATGGGCAAGCTGTGACTGATGTCATCACAGTACGCTAGTAACTTGGCGTTGCATTCAATTTATATATAAATCAATTTATATGTAAATCTGATGCCCCTGCAGAGAATTTAAAGCATTGTTTTTTGCTGTACCCTACATAATAGGGTAATGCTAGATCTACAGGGAACAATATTCAAATATTCCAGCAATATCACATGTCAAGGGCAAACAGGACATTCATCTAGATACAGAAAACCAAAGAGAAACTGAGCAGAAACAGCAGATAGAGCACATGCCTTATAGGTCCAGGCTTTTAGTTTGAGTCTATCACAGGTCTAATAAAGCTGTAAATAAACAAAGAGGGACTTGTTGGGGGGGAGGGTACCACAACGACTCCTTGATGTTGAATAAGTGAATTTTACGAAAACTTGACAATGTAATAAAGTCACTTCAGTTCAGGACGAAGCACTCTTTGTTTTAATGAATGACATATGTTCCCTTATAATACCACTCTGGCTGGCATGTATAACAAACATAGAGCAGTTATATGCTGCAGGATCCCAGTATTACAAATATTTTGTAATTTAGCAAAACAATTTCGTATTTTTAAGCAAAGGGTGTCATCTGTTGCTTTTCATGAAGTATTATTTTTAAAATAGAAGGGCTGATCGAAAAAAAAATATTAAGATAAAGAACAAATTACTCATTGTTAACTTATATATGTTCTTAACACAGCATCCAGGCACACGGCCAGAAATTCTGAGGTAACAAAGGAATGGAGGTGGGAGAAGTGTTGTAACAGAGTCACTAGATTAGTGACTAAAGTCACCAGTTTTCAAACTTTTAAGTGACTCGAGTCCAGTCACTGTACTATTTCAATGGGGAAATAACTCCTGAATTCTACCAAGTCATTATCATTTTGAGAGGAAGTGAATCGAGTCGTGACTTGTTACAACATTGGGTGGGAGAGGGATTAGTATTCTCTGTAATAATGTCTCTCAGTCAGTTTTCAAAATACGAGTCATTTTGTCGAACACAGTAAGTATAGGCCCCTGGTTATAGGCCTGGTAATGTTCTTAGTTTTGCCAGCTATATGTTTTTTCGTCTTTCAGATTATGGTGCTGGAAACGAACAAGTGGAAACACTGGAGGAACTTGTCTCATCTCCATTCTCTCCTTACTCTGTGGATTACACTTGGAGCAAAGAGGCAAGACAGTTGAGGGAAACAGCAGTTAAAAGTCCATGGCTGATATCAAAAGATTTCATTCTCAATCATTTTGAGTCTCTGAGGATTGTGAATAAAAGTGTGAGTACCAACTATCAAATTTGGGTTATTTGTCCTTTTCTATAACAGTATATTAGTTGCAAAATTGTAGCATGGGTCCACTTGCCTCAAACTTTGCTGTCACTATGGTCAACTCTTATTCATTTATACTAGGCAATAGTCGTCAATTTCTTTTTGGTGCATTACCATCATTTGACTGTGTTTTCCTGGAATAAACTTTAGGTAGTAAATATGCATAATATATACGTTTTGGACTATTCCAATTTTTTACACAGGGTCACATTTGTGCTGCTTTTGATTATTTGTGAATAAGACTGCATCTCTGTTTCTGCCTTTTAAATCAAAATATTGTTGTGTATAAATGAACAGGGTTAAACACAATGGACATGTACATTTCATACATGATAGCATTGACCCCATATACAAACATGCATTATTCTGTGCCTAATGCATAGTCCATTCTTGTATGCTTTCATTCAGAACAGGCAAAAAACTTGTCACAATTTTCCAAATTTGAGCATTCTATTCAGTGTAAGTTCAATATAGGCTTAGTCTAACACATTTGTTCATCTTCAGAACTCCCTGGGCATGCTGTAACTGGTCTTATGTTACATTTTTCAATGGAGGCTTGAAAATACAGGACAGTGCCTGCAGAAACAACCTTAGCATGAGAAAGTCCTGAGGCAAGCTTCATTCTGGGTTGTAAGGTCAAATCTTATCTTGCCCTTGAGTAAAACATTGTCAACCATTTACATCAAGTCTTTTATCACACACATGTGACCCATTCTATTAAAATCAGGGAAATGTCCCAAAACATTATTATGAGAAAAGTTCAGTTGAATTGAAAAAATGTGGGGAAATTTTGAAATGCTTGATATTTGTTTCTTGCACAATTTTATTTTATAATGTTTACTGTTCAATATTGTGTACAGGACATAATGAAAAATTGTCCAAGTATTTGGAAAAATAAACTTGTTGTGATTACAGTTTCATATTTCATGTACAACAAAGCCACTTAAAATACTAATTTTCCCAGAATTGTATATTTGGGAATGTCAAAATTCTGAAGTGTGCCATCAATTAGAAAATTTAGTTATATGTGTACCCTACACAAATAACTCAGGTATTTATACTGTACTTTGAAGCTCAAATGACAAATGTGGAATCAACTCCAATTATCATTTTCGCAACATGTCCTGGATTTTGATCAATGGCTCTTATATTTCTCAAACATAGAAGCATCACCCTTCCCCCCATCCCCCATTTGAAAAGCAAAACGTTTAAATAAATTTGAAGTGTGTAAGATGGGAAATACTTCAGAAATTTCATCATTGTATTGTTTTCAGCATTGTAGGGACAGTGCAGGCACCCCAACTTGAAGTATTTTAGTAGCCTGTCCTGTTTCATTATTGGCTTGTGAGAGTCATGTGACAATATGTTTTCTCCAGGTGTGAAATTTTTCCAGAGTAACTGCTTGGTTTACCTTGAATATGCAATACTGAAGTCCTAAAATATTATGGAAGATAATTTGAAGAAAAATAAGAAAAGAAATTGGGAGATTTATCTCTTGCTATAAAATAAGCTTGCCCTTTCAACTTAATTTCTTTCAAATTATTTCTCTGAAGGTAACTGTTGTGGATAAAACCATGTTACAGTTTCCATCATTAAAGGAATTAACCCTTAGTGCGAATTTACTGACTACTCTGGACTGCAAAAATTTACCAAGAAGCTTGAAGGTAAGTTCCAGCAACTTTTGTTATAAAAATATGTTATTTTTATAACTTTTTTGGCATTCTATTTTTCTAAGAGGGAAAATTGACCTATATAGACAACTCATCGTAGCCTTAGATAGGACTACCCTTCATTTTCTTTAAAGGCATAGTTAGTGAATTTATCCAACTGACTGCATGGTCAAGTGGTTTGAGCATCTTACTTGCATTTGGAAGGTTGTGAGTTCGAGTCCTGGCTGGGTCATACTGAAGACTTTAAAAGTGGAACCTACTGCTATTGTGATTGGTGCTCAGCTTAAGCAATGAAGTAGGGAAAACAAGCCAGTGAACCACAACTGGAAAGAAAGCTGTGGCTGGATCGACTTGAATCAATTGGTTGGAAACAGGGTCGGAGAACTCTGTCTAACCTAACCTTAGTCAATTATAATTCATTTAAACAAGCAAGTTACAATTTTTACAGTTCTTAAGTTGTTTCACAAGATGCGTTGCTTAGTTGTCTGTCATGTACCCTCATACCCCATGTGACCATAATTACCATTTATACTTGAGTACCCGGCTCTTCTTTTCAGTGAGTGAGTATTCCGAAACCACTACGTTTCCACACATTTGGCTAAAGGACCTATTGGCCAAATATATGCTGCTTCCCTGTTATCTAAAACGTATTCCCAAGGCCCTGTTGACCACAACTTCCTTGTCAACAAGTTGCAATGCAACTTTTTACTTACATGTTAGTGAGTCAGTTGGATTAATGTAAAGACAGAAAGGAATAAGAGAGCAAGGTGTAAGGGGTATCTCATGCTTTTGGCTAAAGGACCTATTGGCCAAATATATGCTGCTTCCCTGTTATCTAAAACGTATTCCCAAGGCCCTGTTGACCACAACTTCCTTGTCAACAAGTTGCAATGCAACTTTTTACTTACATGTTAGTGAGTCAGTTGGATTAATGTAAAGACAGAAAGGAATAAGAGAGCAAGGTGTAAGGGGTATCTCATGCTCTGTTAAACTACAAGAAAAGAAAAAAAACAGCCCAGGCAGCTACGCAATGGTTTTTTGAGTTTTAAAAAGATTCTCTGTAACAGCCTATAATAGTGTGAATATGTGCAGCATTTATCTCATGTAACCATGTATTCATCTACGATTGAATTGTCAGAACTTCGGCTTGTTGGAACAAAGTTCTGTTAGAGCGTAGTGGTGCTGGAAAAAGGGGTGTCGGAAAATGCTGGATTTGTTGGAATTTAAGGGTTTGGGAACATAATGATACCAAAACTTAAGGGGCCAGAGTAAAAAAGGACTGTAACTTTGTTCTTGCTTACCCTGTGATACAGACTTCCAATAATTCTTAAACATGTATTAAAAAAAAACATTTTAATTCCTTAGGTGTTGGAGCTTGTTGCGAATCAAATCAGTGATTTGGAGCCTCTCTGCAACCAGCCACCAAAACTTCATCACCTTGGTCTCAGCCACAATAGAATATCAGCTGTACATGATTATATTACAGGGGAACACTGGTTCGTTTTTTTTTGTTTGTTATTGTCGTTTTGTGGAGTTATTTCCAGATGAATGGCACAGTCAGAGCTTGGAAAAATCCCAAGTGTCAGGTGCCCAGGACTCCCTAATTCAATGTTTGGGCATCCTAAATTCATGACTGAAAAGTGGGTTGAGTTACTAACATACAGTACACCAGGGAGTTGTGTGTATATTTTAATTTTCAAGTTAATTAGGTTATGTTTCGTTTTGTTTCATTTTGTTGATTTGTTTCTTCGTAACGAACATGAAGTACAAAAATACAAGTATGGCAGGTTATAAACAGGTTACAAAAGGAAGTGATCTAGGAAACCTTGGTAGGCTTGTGAAGCAGATCACTCCCTATAACAAAGTAAATAACAGGGAAAAATAAACATTGTACAATAAACAGTGAACATAAGTAATATGAATGTTGCTTAAGTTCTAGTAGCTTAGGACTTTTTGATGCAATGCTTAAAATAGTTTTTCTTCAAGCATGATATTGGATTGGATTTCATTTGGAAGTGTATTCCAGGCAGAAGATGCTCTTACAAGTAAACTTTGTTTGAGAAATCTAGAGTTATAAAAAGGTGTGTGTATGTATGGAGACTGCCTTGTGTTATGGTCATGTGTATCATAGATAAATGAGAAGATTTGTTGGGTTCAATTAAAATCCTGTCAGGCTACCACAGTCTGTTACCAGAAAGCCCAGCAGGCTACTTCTTTTAAAAATATTTTCAAGCTGTGACACTGGTGGAGCAGTGTGTCTCTGGCTGTGGGATTTCAAAAATCAAGAAACCCATTTGTGGGTCCTGTCATTTGCCACCATGGTAACCCATTGTGATTTGTTCAAAATATAATGAATACTGATTGATTGTAAATAATTTTTAGGTTCTGTGATTCCATCACCCTGGACCATGCAATTAAGAACAGTTGCTTCCATGAAATCAAATGGCATGAGGTCCCAGGGGGTACACAAGTCACCCCCCTGAAATTCATTTTCCCCTAGAAAACCCTCACTGAAAAATTCAAGGGTGAAAAAGATGAACAGCAGAGGTAATTGATTCTGACCTCCTTAAATTCAATTTGAATTGATGGAGAATTCCTGTGAATGTTCCTTGCTGGTCAAGTGGTTAGAGAGTCAGACTTGCAGTCCCGAGGTTAGGAGTTTGGGTCATGGCCGGGTCATGCCAAAGACTTTAAAATCAGAACCTACTGCCATTGTGCTTGGTGCTCAGCATAACCAATGGAGTAAGGAAAACAAGCCAATGAGCCACAACTGGAGAAAAAGCCGTGGCCGGCTCGGCTTGAACCAGTTGGTTTGTAGCTGGGCTGTAAAACTCTGTCTAACTACTGCAACTAACTCCTTGCTGAACTGCTGCAAAGATTGCCAAGATTTTTTCTTGTCATTGAATTGGTTGGACATCAAGTTTAGATTTTGATAGCTGTTACTTCTTTATCTTGTTTGTTATTTAAGTTATGAACTGAATTTGGCTAACAAATGTGGTGAGTAAGCTATAGAGACTCAAAATTTTGCAGAATAATGGACAAACTGGAGCTAAGCCAATTATTTTCCAGTTTTGGAGTGAAGACAGTATTTGAGCCAACAATAGTTACACAAATGTGGTCCATTCTTATTCTTTCCATGGGAGATATGTTTAGAAATATCCTTTTCACATTTTTTTTTTGAGAATTATTCTGACGATGAAATGTGAAATAACCTGTCAGTGTTCAACCAATCAAAGCATTACGTGTTCTCTCCGAAGGGCATTGAGTTTGCACCTTCCGCTTGTCTTCACAAAATCATCCAATCAAGCATGTGCTATCAGTTAGATGAACCTGTTTTATAATTAGTCCACAGTTCACCTGGTAATGAGTAAGCACCTTTGCTCCCTCAGTCTGTCACAGAACAGTCCATTGTCTTGGTGAGAACAACCTCTAAGAGAACTTTCTCCGTGGACACTAGACAGTTTAAAAGTTAATTCACACTTCACAAGTTTTGTAAGTGGAGATGAGATGGTGTGACCAGGCGGGCGGGATCAAAGAGCTGTTATCTGGTACTGTGGTATCTGACTCAGTATTGTTTACTTCAAAAGACCGTTGGTCGGCGGTATTTGCTAGAGAAATCCACATCGGGCTTAACACGTAATGATGCAAGATTCTCAATAATCTATGTCTAGAGGTGGTAGAGTTTACATTACAAAGAACTCAGTCTCAAGACTGACAAAATTATACCTCTTAAAATATCTTAAATAAATGGAAAAGTAAGAGCCGAGTCCATTGTTTACCAAATTTGAAGTCAATATGGTAATAAATGAGCCAATAATAGTCAGAAAAATGTAGTTTATTCCTATTCTACCCACACAAAATGTGTTGCAAACATGCCTTTCATTTGATAGGAAAAAACAAGTCGCTGTTTAACCAATCAGAATGCAGGATTTTTTATGACCCATGTCTAGAGGTGGTGAAATAGTGTTTGAAACAAGGGGAAAAGAGGAAAACTCTAAAAGATTTCTAGTCAAATTTGAATAGAAACTAATCCGTTGGTGCATGACCCAGAATCTTGTCAAATCTTTGACTAGATCGGACTCATAAATGAAACAAATAGTTTCAGTTTTGAACCATTTTTCAAATTAGTCAATTTGAAACAAATCTTTTCAAATATTTGACAAGATTCTGGTTCATTCTACATGTAACAAAATGATTTTAAGAGTGAAGTAATTGTACTGTAATGGTGGTATGCAACTTATTTACAAATGATTTATTTCAATTCATAACTTGTGAAGTTGACAACTTATAACTATAAACTTGTAGCTCTGGTTCAATCAACTAGAGTGCTGTACATAGATGGTAGGGTTTGGTGTGAGTGAATCTTCATGGATGGAACAATTTTGGTTTTGATGATATATCTCTGTTTATTTCCAGGCCGACGTTATTGTCTCTTGATCTTAGCTACAACAACCTCACAGATTTAAAAGATATTTTACAGAAACTCCTCACATTACCAAAACTAAGAAATCTTGCACTTATTGGCAATCCTTTGGCAGTAAGTATTTTCATAAAGTTTTGAACCTATAATTTCGGTAAAATGTGATGTTTTATATCTGTGATGTGCTTAGAGAGGGAGCTTGACCATTGTTCCTCTACGTGTACAGCTTGATCTATCCTGTGAGCCTTGTGTTTCCACAATGAAGGCGAGCATTACATGAAATAGGGGCCTACCACTAAACAGCCTAAAACCGGACTTTTGGGTGGTCAGTTGGGTTTTTAATTGATTGTTATCACCTACAACTCATGGCCAATTGAATGCTTACTGGGTTTTGTCATATTTTCCCGATTTTATGGTTGGAGTAGCCATAAACTGTAGGTGCAAACATCAAGTAAAAACCCGACTTAACTGCCTAAAAGTTGGGTTTTAGACTGTAGTGGTTGGCAATTTTACTAAGGGCTATTTCACATAATGAGAGAGGGACAAAACCTATCCATAGTGTCAGTTGAAAGCCATGAGAGGAACATGTCCTTTGCTCATTTGAAAAATTTGAAGTACCCAAGCAAAAAAAAGATATATCCTGACAGCCATTGCTGCTTTTATGTTTATTTTCATAGAATACAACCACAAGTATACAATCACAATGTCTCTGTTGTGCTGGTCAGTGCTGGACATTTCCTGAGAAGCTTCATGGATCAATGCACACTTAATACTCCATTGAACTTAACCCAAGGTTCCTGTCATGTGACTGCTATGACAGGCACAAAATTTTCAAAGTAGCTAAAGGCTTTCCCCAGCATGTTTGGTTTTGTTACTCACTTTCATAGATAAATTAGCCAAACAGAGGCCAGAGGAGGAGGGGGGGCTAGCCTCCAAATCAATTTCTTGGAAATCATTTTGTAATGGGATACAGGAAAATCAACTTCAAATAATGGTTATGATTAATGTTGCACCAGATTGTGTCTGAGTTAACTTGAATAATAAAAATATCTTAAAGGGGAGAGGGGGCATTCTCCACCCCTTTGACCCCTCAACCAGGCTGGCAGTCAAGCCATGCCATTGGCCATTCCAAATGCCCTGGCTTTTCAAATGATGCATCACCATCAATGGCTACAGTGGTTTTGGCATTACTGAAATCCTCTTAAATATCCACCGATTAGCAGATAACACTTTAAAGTATCACAGTGCAAAATAATATCTTTTTTCCACTACAGAATGCTCTTCAAAAGTTGTTTTAAGCAAATATCCCTTATTACTGGGGTCTTTTATCTCATGGTCAAATGAGCCGGTTTTCTTACCAGGCAGGATTTATCTGAAATTTTGTTTCTATTTGATTTTATTTTGTAACAGAACCATAGAAACACAAAAAAGGTGCAAATGTAGCCCCCTCCTGCAGAAACACCCCTTGAGAAAATATTTTTCATGATTGGTGCAGAATTGAAATGTGGTTTTCTTTGAAAAAGACATTCTTCCTTCTTTTTAGTTCATTCCAGGCTACAGAGGATTTACAATAGACAGCCTACGGAGTTTAACTATCCTAGATGATACACAAATATCAGCTGATGAGAAATACCGATTTAAAGGTTTGGCCAGGAGAAGGGGTAAGTGGCTGATTTATTTATTTGTCTAAAGCTGTAAGCTATGATGATTTTCTATTCAGTTGTGCTCAGTGGCTGTTCATTGCCAATACTGCAACAAGTAATAAACGAAATCAACCAATGCATGCCTAGGTTTTAATAGGTAATAATAATAAGTTATAACACTGTGTATGAATTGTGTCATAATATAGCCTAAACCGTTTTAGCCACACTTGCACTAGCTCACATATGCCCAGGACCTCATTAGTTTCTTGACTTGTTAGTTTTGCAACTTTCACTCCCCCAAGATGCTATTTTCAATTTCTCCTGACAAAAAAGTCAGTTTCATACCATGTAGACTTCTTTCTTCTTCTTTAGAAGCAAATGGGATAACTAATTAACATGTTTTAGGGGAAGAAACTACTGATTTTAGGGGAAGAAACAATTGGATCTGCAAACAATGTTAGGCGTACACTTTATACAGTAGTCAAAGGCTGATCTTGCTCGGATAGTATGTGTTTGCATATTGATATCTCCAGCATGGCTGTCCTCCCAGCATCATTACAATAATTCTGACTTGGTGGATTGAACACCCTTAATGACCATCTTCCAGTAAAACCTTTTGAGGCAGGTGGGCATTCCTGTGGTTTTTTATTTACGACATTCATAAAAAATACTAATACATTCCAGTGCAGTGGCTTAGGGTAATAACAAGGTCACCTTGAAGGCCCACAGTCAATTTTTATGAGGATGGAATGGGCAGTGTCACAGAACTGTAATGATGACATCATTTTTTTGACGTCAGTGAAACCTCTCTATAACATACAATTGGTAATAAATGTGCCCAAAATTTCACAAATGTGACCAAATAATTTACCTAGCAGCCAAATGTTCCTAAATATGTTACTACTTAGGTGCCTGTGTCATAGTATGAATCATGCATGATGTAAAAATAGTATACCAAGTTTAAGCCATCCTTTGTTGACCTCTATAAATGCAGAATCTGAGCTTCCTGTTCAGCTGTCTTAAAGGCATTCAATTCTCATCCCAAACTACAACTGAAGTAGTCTACAGAAATTCTAAACTGGCACAGCTCTTTGAGTGACAGCAAGTTAAAAAATGTAAAGGACTGTAAATCACTTTACACATCATTTACTGCACTGAGGGTGTTCGATTACACATTGGGCCTTGTATACTCAGTCATCCTGAAGTAATAAACTGTAATTGTATCTGGATGAGGATGAGGTTCATCTGTTAGGTTAGGAGAAATGGAAGTGTCTGGGATGAGAAGATTTGGCCTTTAGGATCACTATAGTTAAAGAGGTTTGTTTTTGCTATGCATTATTATGACACAGACGTTAGTGAAACTTCGTCACAGAATAGCAGCTTGTAACAAGGTTGTGGCTTGAAATCCAGCAAACTTGGCTGTTTAATTAGGAAAATTTTGACTAAACTTTCCCATTTATTTCTAGCGGCATAAAACACATTCTCAAACAGTTACTATTTTCATGGCAAAGTACAGTACATGCTGAACATTAGGTTACTGTCATAAACCTTAATGTGAATGTTCCATGCCCCCAGCCTTCCCCCAGTTCACCTGGCTTATAAAACAAACAACCACTCTCAGTTTGGTATATCAAAACAGTTTTGTAATTACATATGGTCGGACCCTATGAAGGTCTCAACAATAAAGGCTACAATTCTGAGCAATAATGATTTTTGCTCAAGTGACTTTTTTGCTTGCCCAGAACTGTTAAAGGGACAATGGAGTTCGACAGAAAATATTAACCTTCTGGTCCAGCACCTCATTTCCCTTCTGAACTGATTCATTACCTGAAATAGCCCTTACTCAAATAGCCTACCACAGAACAGTCTAAAACCAAACCTTTGGGCAGGTAAGTTGGGTTTTTCTTGATATTAGCACCCACAGTTTATAGCAACCACAAGACCTACTTGGTTTTATCACAGTTTTATTGATGTTAGGGATGGTGATGCTTTACACTGTAAGTGAGAACATCAAGCAGTAACCTGACTTACCCACCCAAAGGTCAGGTTTTGAACTGCTTAGGGTGAGTGGATAACCGTAAGGCCTTTTCCACGTAATGTGTTTACCAGAATATAGAAACACTGAAGAGGTCTTTCAGGATAGAAGAAATGTTTATTTGTATTTATTACTGTTGAGTGGAACTTTCTGAATATTGGTTGGGTAAAAAAAATTTCCACACAGGTGCAAGACTGGACAGCCTCAACCATACTATAAGCAATCAGGACATTTTTTGTTAGTGTTTAGTCAATGTACAACTGTGGTGCAAAATGAAAGTTGTTAAAAATTCTTAAAACAAACAGTGTTTGCCATTCAAGCAGAATATTTATCAAACCTATTCTATGCTGCATCTCAAGTCTTGAATACATGATGTATTAGACACCTGTTCCCAACAGATTTTGTTCGTGATGAAGCTCAGTTTGTTGTGAAAATCCAAACAGTGACTGGAATCCCCAAACCACCTGAACTAGATGTAAGTAAATTTGTGTTCTTAAAATCAATCAATGTTTTTAGTGGAAAATATACCAACATGGACAGAGGAGTTGAAGTTTAGGTTATCTTATTCCTTTTTTATAACTTGTGAAGAAGTAAAGGATATTTTAAAACAATTGATATTGGTAAAATGTTTTTGATAACAATTGTCAGTGGTATATTTCTACTGGTAGGTAACAGAGGAGGTGCCGGAGTATCCTATAATAAATAGGTACTACTATGTGGAATTCATGTTCTTAGAGGACTTTGCTTCAAAGGAAAGTAAAATTTTGGAAGAGGAGGAAAAAGATGAAGGCAAAGAAGAGGCAGAGAAAAAGGATGAGGAAGAGGTAAGAGGATGGATAGGGATGAAGCCACCAGAAACTTAAAGGAAGGGGGTGGGGGACTTATCAGTTTCCAAACCCCAAGTTCAAATGGATGCTGTGCTTATGGCTAGAGTTACAGATGGGTTCAGATGGAAGGGTGCAAAAGTTTGTTTCAGGCCCTTTTTACCCTCCTTGACATCAATCCTGATATATGATGTTCCTTCACTTGTGTAATTGACAGTAAAAAGGGGAGGATAAATGGGCCAATTATATTCATCCGTTTAGTACCTATAGGTCTTGAACTGCATTGTCAATTTTCTTGCCATATTGAATATTTTTTGTCACATAATATTTTTTGTGTGTGTACTTGCATCAATCATGATATTAAAGGGAGCAATTCTCACACCAAACTTCAATTTTTGTAGTAGTCTACAGAAATGATCAAGTGGCATTGCTCATTGATTGACAACAAATTCAAAACATTAAGAGTACCTTAGAGCTGGTATCACATGGCATGTACTATGCTGGGAGTTTTCTGATTACACATTGGGTCTTATATACTGTCAGCCAAAAGCAATTGACTGAGATTGTATCTGCATGAGGATGAGTTTTGGAAAGTTGTAGGAATGGCTTAAGTGAGTAGGTGAATTGGAACTGTATGTGGTGAGAAGATTAGGCCTTTAAAATCCAAAACAAGCAAAGAAACACCACTTATTAAGCTACTGTTAAGACAATAACTTTTGAGATGATGTATTTGTGTCACTTTGACTGAGTAAGGGCTTTTAATTGGAACAATTTTACATTATGTGAAATGGCTCTTACTCAAATAGCCCACCACAAAACAGTCTAAAACCTGACCTTTGGGCAGTTAAGTCGGGCTTTTTCTTGATATTGGCACCCACAGTTTACAGCTCAACCTCAAGACCTAGGCCTACTGGGTTATACCATAGTTATATTAATGTTAGGGATGGGGTTGCTTTTTAAACTGTAAGTGAGAACATCAAGCAGAAACCCGACTTGCCCGCCCAAAGGTCGGGTTTTGGACTGCTTAGGGTGAGTGGATTATGGTAAGGGCTTTTTCACGTAATGAAGAAAGTTATTCATTTTGTTACAACTATCTTAAAATTCAATATAGCTCCTCTGTAAGGAAATTATTTATCACTCCAGACAGTTCTAATCCTTCCAACCCCATTTATTAAGCCCCTCCTACAGCTGTCTAAAATTTGTCCTCATCCAAACACAATCTCAGTTTATTGCTTCAGCTAGCGCATACCTTGGTGAGTACATTACGTGTTAAGCCCAATGTGGAATTCTCCAGCAAATACTGCCGAGCGACGGTCTTTTGAAAGAAATAATACTGAGTCAGATACCACAGTACTAGATAATGGCCTTTTGATCCTGCCGCCTGGTCACATCTGCTCATCTCCATTTACAAAACTCATGAAGTGTGAATAAACTTTTAAAACTGTCTATTGTCCACGAGAGAGTTCTCTTTACAGAGGTTGTTCTCAACAAGACAATGGACTGTTCTGTGACAAACTGGGGCAGCAAAGCTGCTTACTCATTGCCAGGTTAACTGTGAGCTAATTAAATAGGATCATCTAACTGATAGTGCATGCTTGATAAGATGGTTTAGTGAAGACAAGCAGAAGGTCCAATCTCAATGCCCTTCGGAGAGAACACGTAATGATACAAGTTCCTTAAGTGTAATCAAGACACTGTCAGTATATGCTGTGTAGTATGAGTTACTCTGCACATTTTGATTTGATGTCAATAAAAGAGCTGTGGCAGTTGAAAATTTCTGTAGACTACTGGTAACATCATAGTTTGGAGTTAAAAATAACTGCTGTTAAACATTAGCCACAATTGCTTTCTTTCCAGTTGTTTCATTTTTTTCTTCTAATTGCAAGGTTGTAGCAGAGAGTAAGGAAGAGCAGGTCGATAATGCTTCCATCCATGAAAATGGAAAGACAAATGCTGATGCTCAGTCAAACGGCAGTGGTGAGCCAGTAGTGTTAAGTTGCTCATTATTTGAAATACCCTTAAAGGGGCAATCAGAGGTTATTTTTTCAAGATCTTCACCACCTTAATGGTGGTGTACAAAAAAATGGCAAAATCGTTTATTTGATGTAAGTATCAGTAAAAGCCAAGAAAATAGACCCAATTCCCATCAAAATCTGCCAAAAATCGACCATTTTACAGGGCAATTTCTGATTAGCACCTTATCATTACTAAGTATCAATACTCAATATGCAAAATCTTTTCTGATGTCATGAGAGGGACATGCCATATATGGCTAATGTTATCCTTTGTTTCTACAATCTTCATTTCAAGGACAGATGTAACAAGAGTCAGTTTTGAGGGTTTTATTTTGGTAGTTAAATTGTGTCCTTGAAATTCATCAGTAACAATTACCAAACCATAAACTATCTGAGTAAGTAAATTATAATTAATATAGGGTTAATGAAATTAATGTCAATGCTGTGCAACACTTCACATCATTATTTAGCATAAGCAACAAGTTGTTTCAGAAACATTCAACTTTGAAGAGGAATATCCTAAGAACCATGTTCAAATAATCATATCTATATCTTTGCCAAAGTAGCAAAAACTGTCATCATGGTCTTACACTGTAACTGGTCACAAATGTACAAGTCTGATTCTGTAAGTCTTGCCTCTGTGTGAAAGTTTTTTACCCGAAAAATAAACACCAAAAAAACATTCAAAGGTTAATCAACGTATCATTATCATTTCTTTTTACTTGACAGACCGCTTCAATGTCTTTATTTTGTTGTAAATGATCAGTTAAAATAAATAAAAAAGTGCTACTACAAAAAGTTATGTTCATCCTCAAACTCTGATTGCCCCATTAAAAGAATGTTTCCAAACAAAATTTATTTTCGATAGGTAAAACAGTGACATGTTCATCCAATTATTCGGTCCTTTTTTTATCCTTTATCTTTGACCTTGGAATGATGAGGGATACCCAAGCCCTGTAGCCATATAAAGTCATCAAACTTTCACTTCTTAGGATGCACTTATGGCATCAATGTATCAGAATTGAGCTGCATTAAAGCGGTGGTAAATTATAAAGAAAAACAAAAGATTGGCCAACAATGTGAATTCATGACATCACAACTGCTTGCCTCAAGTTCATTCTTTGAAGAAAATTTTTCACATTCAGTTGCTGATATCTTGAGATGAATATGGGAAAGAAAAAAAAGTTTCACCTGAATGCATAAAAAGATGTTCCTCCTTAACATATCAAAGATAAATTTGGATCTGGAGCATTCTTTTAATTAATATAATAACAATAATAATAATAATTTATTTTACTTGATATACCCATTTACATAACACATTTCAAACTAGGGCTGCCACGATAAATGGGGTATCGCAATGTAATTTTGCCTCGATGATATTGACCCATGTTTTGTCAAGATGTAATATTGCAACAGAATCAAATAAATGACTAAACCACTGTGAAATCTCTTATTTTAATTGTCTTAAGTCAGTAACCTAAAATGATCAAACGCAAAGGTCGTAAGATAAATGTAAATTTCTGATGAAACTTTGAGATTTAAACTGAGTTTTATCAGCCTGATTAATGTATACTGAGTATACTGTATATGTCTTTAAAATGGGCACTGTATATGATTATTAGCATGCTGATGGCAAAATGTTAAGACTACAGGTTTAAATGTGTGATATTTCAATATTGCCGTGGAAATGCTGACTGTATCGATAAATCGAAAATGATTATCGTGGCAGCCCTATTTCAAACTGGTTTACCAAGATAAAACGAAGTAAAACAAGAAAAACCAAAAAAATAAATAACAAATTACTTAAGACTTTAAAGGAAGCAAAATGAGGAGATTGAAAACCGATAAAAAGTAAAAAATTGAAAATACAGACAGAAAATGAAAAGCAAGTAAAAAATAAACAACCTAACAATTATAAACTTCCTCAAACAGATAAGTTTTCAAATTAGCTTTATAAGTCCGTCCACACTCACAGTTTGTCAATGGTTCTGGAAGATTTAAAAATAAAATTGGTGCCCACCCTGTACCTCTTTCTTTAGGAAGATTTTTATTTGATGTGGCACCTACAGGTTACATCAACCCCCTCCTTTTTTTGATTTGAACCTATTTTTGTTGATATTGAAAATTTCAAGCATCATAATAGCTTTAATGGAGGTAAATAGGGTGAACCAAAGTAGAAGTATTACACTGATCTGTTTCATGATTGGCTCTTGAGAGTCATGTGACAAAATACTTTACCATCTCAAATGTGAAAATAACTTGGGAGTTACTGCTTGATTTAACTTTAGTATGTGCAATATTGATGTCATAAAATAAACGAAAAAATAATTTGAAGAGAAAAAAAGAAGAAAATTGTGAAATTTAGCTGTTGGTTCAAAATGAATCTGGAGCAACTGTTCTCACTTTTTATATTGTAGGTATGAACATAAAGTAAATTCTTCAATTTTTGCTCAGAAGTTTGGTTTCAGTCTGTTAGGTGTTGAACATTTTGACACTTCATGAAATAGCCCTTATATTCAAATTGCCTACCCCTAAAACAGTCTGAAAATGCCTTTTAAACTGAGTGTAAACTTTTAACTGAATGTTAGCACTTGCAGTTTACACCCACTGCATCATTTATCAGGCTTTGTCATATTTTTACTGATTTTACAAAATTTTGAGTCTTGGAGTGGCTTTTAACTGCAGGTGAGAACATATTAAATTCTGACTTTCTGTCCAGAGATTTGGTTTTTAGACTGTGCAGTGATTTTACAATAATCATAATGCAATAAATAACATGTAACACATAATGATCACTAGAAAACAATTGTTTAGAAATAATTAATGTGAATATGATTTCTTTGACTGGAATAGCCAATAAAGTAGCTTTGGAAAATAATGAAATTGTATGCACTATTCTGCATCTCAGCCCTTAGCTAACAGCAACAATTTTTCAAAGGGAAGGGGGTAACCCCTCCCCTTAGACTCCACCCCCAGGTTGGCATTCACCCACATTTTCAAGTTTTTTTCTTGCCCTCTTACATCCTGGTTTTACAGTGTAGAAAAATTAATACAGATTGGGGTTATTTATAGCTTAAAATTGGTTAAAAATGGGTATCATACCTACTGTAAACACTAAATGCCATGTTCAAACAGCTAACAATTTCTCAAATAATGAATTAAATTTTCAGACAGTTACTTTTCAGTTTTCAGTTCCCTTCTTTCCATTTTCAGTTCCAGTGGGAACATTTTTTACAGCCCTGGAATCCCAAGTCCCATCAGTCATTCCACCCGAGGATGAGAAAGAGGAAGGAGAATTACCAACCCCCACCCCAGAACTGAAATTAAAAACATATAGGTGAGTTATATAGCCATAGCCCACTTGAAAATTCTGTCTGGAACCCTTTGGAGTTTAACCCTTAGGACCCAAAAGGTTTCAAATGGTACCCTTTGGAAAACCCTTTGGATTTCAAGGTTTCCCTGTGGTAAGAGACAGAAGTTTGACATTTGTGAAACTAGAATATGGACTTTGATGTTTTGTTGGTACATCAGTTGAATGGAAGTTTCTGCAGAATGATTTTACAAAATGGAACTTGGATATTAGGAAAGGGAGAATTTGCTGTTTTTCCCTTTGGTCATTGATGGAGATTGGACAAATCACAAACAAAATTAACAAATTACCTTTTGCATTTAAAACAAACCCTCTTGAAATGGTTCTTAAGAGGGTTTGTTTTAAATGCAAAAGGTAATTTGTTAATTTTGTTTGTGATTTGTCCAATCTCCATCAATGACCAAACCATTTCAAACCGTTTGGAATGCACAGAAACCCTTTCACGACGTGTTCTCTCCGAAGGGCACTGAGTTTGCACTTTCCTCCTGTCTTCACAAAACTGTCTAATCAAGCATATGCTAGATGATCCTATTTAATTAGCCCACAGTTTACTTGGCAATGAGTAAGCAGTTTTGTTGCATCAGTTTGCCAAAGAACAGCTCTTTATCTTGGTGAGAACAAAATCTGATAAGAGATTAGCTGGTGTAGCCAGGCGGACGGATTCGAAAGGCCATTATCTAGAAATGTGGTGTTTGACTCAGTATTGTTTACATCAAAAGACTGTCCCTCGGCGGTTTGTATTAGAGAATTCTGTATGGGGCATAACACGGCATGTTGGTTAATGGTGTAGGAGAGAGTGTCTCAAAGGGAAATATCAGGGGCTTATATTACTAATGCTTGATACAGTCATCATTAATTATGTCTTAGCTTGAACATATACCAATTTATTAATTAATTTGAGCAATCAGCTTCACTTACTCTAAAGACTTGGGCATACAGGAGGGGGAATGTGTGGCTGCACCCCCTTCCCCCATTGGCCCAAAATTTGCTGAATAGGTTAAACTTCTGTGCCTCTGTGGGGCAGAGATTATGTACTGCATAGTTTATGGTTGTGGGAAAAAGGCCCTGCCCCTTTGAGAGAAAGAGTTTTGAATGGCTATGTCATTACCAATGAGTCTTCAACAAGGGCTGTTTAGCAGATTGCAGACTAGGTCCATTGCCAAAAATTGTTCTGCCCCATGAGTCATCATAATATTTTGTATGTTTGAAAATGGCTTAAGCAGCAATTGTGAGGTGGGGGTGAGACTGGATTTAACTCATTGACATGCAAGAACGGCTAAAGGGAGGGGTCTGTCCCATAAAAATATTTGCTTTTGAAAGGGGGACAAGATGCCAAATGGTGCTTATTGACCCCAGTATGGATATTTCAACTTATAGTCAAGATAATAATAACATTAAATTTTCACAAAAAAATTGTTTATTTAGTATTCATGGATTACATTCAATAGAACTCAGGGTGTCCAGTGGACTGAGGATTCAGCGGGGACACTTGATATGGCATTCAATCAAGAACTTATCATTGACGATCTACCAGCTCTGAAGCAGTGTTTACAACAGGGATTTCAGTTTGCTGTCAAAGAAGACAAGGTAGAAGAAGTTAAACCCTCATCATGCCCTCTTTTGTGCATTTTCAAGATGGCAGATTTTCAGTAATGATCCATGAATCTTTTCATTTGTCAAAGAAGAACCAAATGTACACAGTGTGGTGAAACTTCCATTCAGATCAGACATTTCTGGAGATATCAGTAAATGAAGTCACCAGATTTGTGTTCCAAAGTGATCTTAAGGGCAGCAGAGGTTATATCACTCCCTCACATTGACAAGGAATGCTTTGTCTCCCTTTGTTTTGTTAGACTGTTGTATTGACTTTGAAGTTAGTAGGAATAAGACCCTGTGTGGGGAATGCAAAGTTTGCTAAGCTACTAATGCTACTAATGCAATCACTTTCTGATATTATGGGATTGTTGAGGGAAAAATTGGTTGTTAAGTTCAAAGAAAAAAAAATTGTCTATTAATGTGAGGATATGATGTCATATGTGCTTGCTTCAACTGAAGTTCACTTTTTGTTGAAAACGTGATAACTTTACCTGCATGTTCATATCTTGAGCACCAAATATGGAAGTTCAATGCAAATTTCACCAAAATGATCAGAATAAGCATCTAATATCAAAACTTGATGTCACCTTAAACCCTTCTTTTTAAGTCCTGCATAAGGAAATGATTCTCATGGCATTATCTTGTTGGCATCACCGTTTAAAGACAGCCAAATCTCACCCCAAACTACAAATTTTGTATTAGTATGCAGATATTCTCAATTGGTACAGCTCTTTGATTGACATCAAATAAAAAATGCAGAGTTCTGTAGCATTTGTTACACATCCGGTACTTTAATGAGAGTGTTCTGATTGAAAGGACTTGCATATTAACTTTGAAAGAATAAACTGAGTTTGCCTCTGAACGAGGCTGACTTTTAGACAGTTGAGGGAGGGGCTTAAGTATGTATAGGTTAGCAGAAATGGAACTGTCTGGGGTACGTGACAAGATTGGGTCTTTAAAGCGTGGGTCACTTCATAACAAAATTGGACTGAAAGGGGGTCACTTCATAACAAAATTGGACTGAAAGGCAATCAAATTTTTGTGAGATAACATAAAATTATTCCGCATCTCTGGTTGGAAAGAACCCAGACATTTACATTACGGAAAATTAAGCCTTTGAGGAGATCGCATCATGGCTACCACAGTTTTTAGGGAAAAACTGCAGTTCTCAATTATAGTACCTGACCACTGGTCCACTCCAATTAGCTGCTTCAATGAGCAGCAGATTTGATTACCATTCTGGTACAATAGAAGCTGCAACAACTTGGTGGTTCAATTAACAACTAAGAACAAATCCTGAAATAAGTGCTGGTAAAAAGGGGATCAAATTACTTGGAGTGCATTGAAAGGCTACATCCCCTTTTTGTTTATTCTGAGATAAAGTGCTATCAAATGTCAGCCTTCATGGTCATTTTGAAATGGGCATATAATTAGTACTGAGAACAGTTTTTGAAGACATTGTGCAAAGGGTATTTTTTCCGAAATGTACCAATTTGTGTGTGTGTATATACATTTGCATGATAGGCCGGATTAAATGGAATTAAAGTGTTTCATGATGTCACACCACTAGACAACTTTAATTGGAAGTGTGCCCTCTGATAAAAGTTATCTTCCAATGTGATGTCACAAAGTAAATTTAATTTTGTTTATCATACCCTAAAAATCATAGATTTGCACAGATTGGCAAATTTGGTTGTTTTCTCCGACCAGAGAATGAGAAAATGTTTGCTAAAATTCTCAAACATTGGGTTGTAATCTGACCCTTTGTTGATGTAGTGTGACCTGCACTCAAGTATGGTGCTGAAACCAAGATCATAACTCATGTATATTTCTTATGAACTAAGCTGTCATCCTTGAAATTCTCAGATTTTGTCATATCCCCCTGAGGAGACTGATGACCGTCAGAGCCAGGCTAGTCAAAAGAAAGCTGGCAAAGAGAAAGGGGACAAGAAAGCTGAAAAACCAAAGGATGCAAAGGTACTGTTACAGGCCTGGAATTTAAAGACACCACTTTCCTCAAATCACTGTGATGTTTGCTTACGTAGGTAAAGAATGTAAACTTGCAGGTGGACAGTTTTGATTCCTTGCCTCAGGCAGAGGGCATCTACATCTATGGAATGGTGATGTCATGTGTGTCTGTGTGTGTTATAGTTAGTTAGATAGAGTTTTACGGCACAGTTTCCAACCAGTTCAAGCTAAGCCGGCCACAGCCTTTTTTCCAGTTGTGGCTCACTGGCTTGTTTTCCCTACTCCATTGCTTATGCAGAGCATCACACACAACGACAATAGGTTCCATTTTTAGAGTCTCTGGTATGACTCTACTAGGGAATTGAATCCTGGCCTTCCATGTGAGAGGCGAATGCTCTACCCTTAAACCAAACATGTGTGTGTGTGATGCTTTTGCTCGTAAACACAATATCTCACGAAGGGGAAGTATGACTTATATCATATTTGTTGTGTGGGTTGGCCATATTGAGTAGATGAACCTTGCAGTTTTAGTGGAGGCCAAAGTCATTTGGGGGTCATGAGAAGTCAAAAGGTCAAACCTTGTAAACAAGCATACTGGAACCTTTATGCTGTTTCCATTTTGCACAACAATGGGCCCTGAAATGAGCTAAATTTTCCCTATTTTCAGCGCTGAACTTGCCATAACTTTTTAACAACAGATCACAGAGATTTACTTCAAATGTTACATAAAAGTATAACATATGAGCTTTTTAGAAATATATGTCAGAGAAGCAGGGAATCAACTTTTGAACTGTCATTTTTTGCTCCAAAAAAGCAATTTTTCACAGTTTCTTGCGAAACGTCAAGTAAGTATCCCGGTTTCACAAGTTTATAAATCTTGTTGCTCCACTTCGCATGACGTCATTGACTTGCTTTGAACGGGAAAGGAAAGAAGACAAAATTTTCTTTCAACTGATGTAAAGAGCAATGCGATTGGTTTAAATTAGAGACCTTCACTTTTACAATCCAATCAAATTTAGTTTTCTAAAATTGAAGGTGACCTGCTGTATCTTAAGCCTCTGTAACATGCTCTACATACATACACTGTGTATTTATTGGCAGCTCCCTTGTATAATCCTATTGTTTGCTCTTACAGCAAATTCGTACAGGGAAAACCGCAAAGCATCCTGTGTGCGCAGCAGCGTTTGTTTCTCCTGTGCGGACCGGTTTTTGGAAAAAAGGTTTCCATATGCTTATCAAGTTATTTTGATAAGATTTAACAACACACCAACACGAATGTATAGTGTCACACTGTTCAAATAATGTTCAAGTCCCCCCTTTAGTAGCCACTTACGCCAGGGGGGGAAACCGTGGGCATGTTCTACAACCCCCAGCCCTGAGGGGGAAAGACGTCAAGAAAGGTACATGTGATGTGTATATCATATGTGGTGTGTAGGCTGGCAGTGTTGAGTAGATGTTCCCTATAGATTTTTGTGGAGGTCAAAGGTTTTTTTGGGTCAACAGGGGTCAAAGTCTGACAAAGTTGCTTACACAGTATTACAAGAATGGCAACTTGTAAGCAACTTTTAGCTCCCCATACATGGCTGCCCCTGTGGGCAGGGGTTGCAGCTAGAATATGCCCATGGTATTTCCTGCCTGTCGTAAGAGGCAACTAAGGGAAACCAAATGTGAACATAAACAATACTTGAACATAAATTTGAACTTTGAACTTTCATCAAGTTGACTGACACTATATAACACATGGTGTGTCATTAAATTTAATCTATAAAACTAACTAATTAACTAAACTTATACTTGGCATAACGATGGTGCATAGTGAATTAATGATCTCTATAGTTTTTGGGGAAGATCAAAGGTCATGTTAGGTCACCGGTCGTTAAATTCTGAAAACCTTGTTTACACAATATCTGAAGGTAGGAAGCTTGAACAGATTTCATACTTGGTATGTGGAGAGAAGCCTATTGTTTTGGTGGAGGTCAAAGGTCATTTGGGGTCACCAGCAATTAGGGTATAAAATTCTTGTTTACACAATATCTGATGGTGGGAAGCTTGGATAGATTTCATACATGTTATTTGGATGTATTATGGTGAGGAGCAGAATTCTCCAGTTTTTGGTGGAGGTCGAATGTCATTTAAGATCACAAGGGGTCAAAGTCTCAATACCATGTTTACACAATTTCTCATGGTGAGTCTTGAATACTGCAAAATTTCACACATAATATAAGGATGCGATATAGTGAGCTGAACCCGAGTTCACGGTGGTCAAAGGCATGCAGGGTCTCAATGTAGGAAGCTTCGATACCTTTCATGTATACTTTGTGGGTACATTATGCATCACTGTCAATTTGAAAACATTACGTAGTACTGTCAATTTTTGAAAAAAAAAAAAACAGATGACATGCATTTCAGCGGCAAGGAACCACTAAGCCTGTTGGCTTTCTGGTTAAAGAAGGCCATTGTTGATTTTGATGTATTGTACTACAAAGATTGACTTGCCAATGTTACTTTTGAATGGCTATTTTAGAAGGCTTGTGTACATATCTTTCAGTTGTTTCATTGAGAGGAACTTTTTAAGAATTGCATGTTAAATTTCCCTGCCTATAAAAACTCTGTCTGCACCTGTTTGCTTCAGTGGGAGAAAAGTCAACAAAAATCAGATAAGAAGTTGCCCTACTGCTTGTCTTTCGCATCTCGCAAACAGTGGCGCATCTGGACCGTATCATTCCACCTTTGTTTACATCTTCCCTTAGCTCTCTCTTATCAAGCTTGTGGCTTCTTGGAGTGTGCTTGAATGAGTTAAGCAGGAAGTCTGGTAAAATTTGATTACCCAACCAAACCTCGCATATGGTGGGGACTCAGGTGAAATACCTAATAGGGTACAAAATTCCTCATGTGATACTGTAGGGTCATTTACTTCATGAGAATACTTTAACCCAAGATAAAATCCTGTTTCAAAATATTAAGTCAAGGGTTATAGGCCTTGAATTTAGATTGTCTTGGTGTCTTACTTATCACACTCCTTGGAAAATTAAGGACTGTGGTAGGGGTGCAATTTATTAACCATAATAGATTTGTTTGAGCTCTAAATTTTCATCTTGGAGTGCAAAAAATCACACTTCTCACAGTGATTTGAGGTGAGTGATGGTGTGCAATTGCTCAAAGTTGCTGTTAAGGGTAATTCAAATAGCTGTTAATGTATATCAATTTTTGGTTCCTTGTGTAACAAAGGAACCTATGCAGTCACCTTGGCATATGTATGTGTGTGTGTGTGTGTGTATGTGTGTGTGTGAGTGTGTATGTGACGGATTGGAATGCGAGGTATGTGGTGCGATAACTCAATAACCGAGTGATCAATTTTTTTCAAACTTGGTATGTATGTAGATGTTGTGGAGTAGATGTGCCCTATCGTTTTTGGTGGAGGTCAAAGGTCACTGGTGATCACCAGAGGCCAAAAGCTGAATTTCTGTTAGTAGCTGTAACTCAGTATCCGTTGTTCAAGCAGTGGCATCATTTTAGGATAAGTTAGATTGGTAGGAGGTGAAAATGTTGGTACATTAACCAAAATAATTGGAAAGGGTCAAAAGGTCAAAAAGTAATGTTTTATTGATATCTTGCCACTGAAACATTTTAGAGGGGTGGTGTAATGGAGATTTGTGTTCGTCTAAGTGAAATGCACGTGATGACCCCCCTTGACCTCACTTGACCTCATTTGACCTTTTGACCTTTGTGACTTTTTTGTGACGTCAAGATTTGTCTTGATCAGACGAACCAAAAAGGCTATTACACTACCCTCCTACAATGTTCGTTACTTGAGTTACTGACATTTAAATGACAGGCTAGTGTGTACATGTAGGTCATGTGTAGGCCTATTGCAATGCCAGGTATGCGGTGCAATTACTCAATAACCAAGTAACATAGTGGAAATAATGGAAAGTTGTGTTCGTCTAAGTAAAGTGCACGTGAAGACTCTTTGGGTCTTCGTTCAATTGTTTTAAAAGTCCAGCTGAAGTTTAATGCCTTTAGACAAATGCAATGTATAAAAGAAAAGAAGAATTATAACCCCCTCTCAGTCTAAAAGCAGTTTAGTTAACAATCAGGACAGTAATGCAATATTATTAAAAACACCCTTTTCCTCACATACAGTATTGAATAAAGTTATTCACAGTGCAAGCTAAGATTCCAATTTCAATAGTAAAATATGAAAGCAGTTTCTCTTCTTTACCTCTGCTTTTACCCTAGGGACTACAATGCTGTTTCTAACACCCTCTTTAGGTTAAAAGGTCAAGTTGAAAGTCATTTATTAGATTCTACAGAGCTATGTTTGTTTCTTGGTCTTCTAGCCAAATTGTGAAGAAGAAATTGGTGGTAATAAATCACTATCGGGCTGCCTTTAGTAGCAGAATTGTGGGCTTTTCCTTATTTTTGCTTTTCAGGCAAACACATAGGGTAGTCTAAAGGACAACCATGACATAATTTCTAGTCATCCATCATAAATTTTGGTGGTCAGGAATGACCAGATGACTGTTAAATTTCATTGGTACAGAAGAGACTGTGTTTATTTAAAATCAGTTTTGATCTACTTTGACTGTATTTGACCTTTGTGACTTCTTTTTAAGGTCTGGATTTGAATTGTTGAGATTGACCAAAAAGGCAATTAACTAACCTCCTATACTACCCCAAACTCAAGTAAATGACATTTTAGTGAAAGGTGATGAATGTATTTGTCGCATGGAAGTGGGCAGTGTGCAGTGTGATAATTTGAAAAGTTTAGTGTTCCATTTCTCTCAAACAGCAAGTGCTTGTATGATTTTGAAATTTAATGTGCCCCTATGTTTTTGGGTGATGGCCAAAAGTCATTGGGGTTAAAGGTGCAAATTATGCCTTACCTTGGGACTACCTTAATACAATATCATCTTTAATGCAAGGAACCATAGTGCCCTTGGGCTCTTGTTTAAAGAAAGCATTCGACTGCTGCTATTTGTTTACTTGATATCCGTGTATTATACCTGTACCTTACTGAGTTAGTTAGTTAGACAGAGTTTTACGGCCCAGTTTCCAACCTATTTGTTCAAGTTCAGCTGACCACGGTCTTTTTTCCAGTTGTGGCTCACTGGCTTGTTTTCCCTACTCCATTGCTTATACGGAGCATTAGGCACAATGGCAGAAGGTTCCATTTTTAGAGTCTTTGGTATGACTTGACCTGGGAAGCGAACCCGGGCCTTCCGCGTGAGAGGCAGATGCTCTTACTGTTAGACCAAACACGCGGTACCTTGCCGGGGTGAACATGTTTAACCTTCATTTTAGAAATGACAGGTAGAATCATTCCATTGTTTTTTTTAATCTTTCAGGGAGACAAAGGAGTAAAGAAAAAGAAGAAAGAACCAGAGATAGAATTGGTCCATTCTCCTCCTGAAGTATCTGTGCTGGGAACATACACACTGGAACTAGAAGAGTTTATCAATGGTGAACATATAGCACAAGAGATTTGTACTTGTCATGTCACAGAGAAAGAAATGACAGAAGAGGAAGTTTCAGACAAAACAGAAGATAAAAAGGTCAGACATGAATGACATTATGACAGGCAAAGGGTAAATTGTTAGTTAGTTAGTTAGTTTACTAGTTAGGTGTGGTTTTATGCACCAGTTTCTAACCAAGTCAAGCAGGCCACTGCCTTTATTCCAATTTTTGCCCGCAGGCTTGCTTTCCCTACTACATTGTGTACACTGAGCACCAAGCACAATGGCAGTATAGGTTTCATTGTTAGAAGTTATCAGTATGACTCAGCTAGGAGTTGAAACCCCAACCTCCTGGCTGCAAGTCAAATGCTCTAACCACTTGACCATGCATGCAAAGGAGAAAAGGACTGGTACATATTGTAGTACTGCAGTAAGATCAGTCATTTGAAAGAATATTAGTTTACATCATGGTTTTCCAACCTAAAACTAATTCCCTGGTTCCATTCTTTTGCCAATGATGCTATTTCAGAAATTGTAACAGTATACCAGATGATCCACTGCCAACCGGCATGGTGCATGACTGACGCATGAGTTAGTTAGTAAGTTAGATGGAGTTTAACAGCCCAGTTTCCAACCTTCTGGTTCAAGTCGAGCCGACCACGGCCCTTTTTCCAGTTGTGGCTCACTGGCTTGTTCTCCCTACTCCACTGTTTATGCTAAGCACCAAGCCCAATGGCAGTAGTGTAGGTTCCGTTTTTAAAGTCTTCGGGATGACTAGGCCAGGACTCAAACTTCCAACCTCCCGAATGCAAGTCTGATGCTCTAACCACTTGACCATGCAGTCGGTGGCTGACGCATGAGAGCTGGCCTCAGTGGGTTTGGTCCAGTGGTTGAACTCTTCTTTTAATTTCTATATGTGAATAAAAAATGCAGGAATGAGTTGTGAATGTAAATATTGACATCATTTTTGACAAAAACTCAAGCAGCAATCAGAGTTTAATTTTACATGTTAGTTTTCCATGTCTTGTAATATAACTATACATTCCATTAAAGGTAACAAAAAATAACCTGTCATCATGGTCTCATTTTGTGATTGGCCACTGTCTTGATGCATCTGTGTGGAATTTTGTTACATGAACAAAATTGCAAAATTCCTATTCAACAGTAATTAATGAGATGACAGGATTGATATTTGGAAGTGAAATAAGAAGAAGCTTAGGGATCAACTGCTGTTTCAAAATAAGTCTTAGACAATGTCTCTATATGTCATGCTGCTAGAATTGAATAGGAAGTCGCCAAACCGGAAAAAAGGGCATTTTTTTCGGTGAAGCTTGTCTCTGTTATTGCAGCAGTTAATACTGTTCAAACCAACCTTGTTGGTCCATTGAGCAAATAGTCTTTGGGGGCAAACGCCTTTAACTTTATTGACCTCAAGATACCTGAACAGAAAGTCCTCTGATAGATTCTGGATTATTAGTTGCCAGCTTGATATGGCTAAAACTTGCTTTACGCTTCTAGCGTCATCTTATTATTGAATGAGTATATAATATAGTCCTTTTTGTTATATTGCAGCTGTTCGTTTTCCTGGTCTATCTGTGCATACAGTATCCCTGCCTACCTGGCAGACTTTTGTTATGATTACGGTTTGTGCTGCATTCAGTGGGAGTCCATTTGTTATAACAGCAGTGAAGGCTAATTATAGTGAGCTACTTCTCCCCATGATACATTGTGCTTTCAAGTCATTTCCCTATTTTTCCATTGATATTCTTTTGTATGCACTCATATGATGATTAGACGGCACATGAAATTGATGATATGTAGTTGACTGCTTTTTATTTAATGCACACCCTCCTAGAATACACCTTTTTCATTTCATTTTGCAGGAGAAAAAGAAGAAACCAACAGGTATTGATGTTAGCAAAGGCAAGAAAGGAAACGAAGGCAAGGAGAAGGATAAAGGTAAAATAAAAATTAAAGGGAAGTAATTGTACAGCCTTCTAGACAGCACAGAAAATTCAATATAATTATTCCAAGCAATGTGGCATCATGAAAGACCAATTTTATCCGAAGTCAAACGTAGTATGAGTTTTTCCGAGGCAAGCCTGAAAGGCAGTCAAGCAAAGCAGTGAGCACCAAAATTACCTATAGTGCAACAGAACAGTGACGTAAAACCCACACCCAATGTATACTTTTGTTTGCTATTGCGCAATATCATATATACTATACTGCACAAACGTTCGTAACACTACCGAAGACTAGCGCAACTGCCCATCGTTTAATTCATTTTACAAACGTTTCAATGGTTGAGTTTGAGATAAAGGTTCAGAAATCAAAAGATTAACTCCTTAAAAGAATATGGATGCCTCTTCCGGGCCAAGTGCATATGATTTTGAGCCAGTTCGACCAAGGAAAACCCGTGCACCTGGCCTACTTAGGCCTACTGGCCGTTCAGTACGTTAGGTATAGGCTTATACTAGTATAGCCTAATACGTAGCCTATGCCGTATAACAATTTTAACACCGATCGATGTGTATGGTGTCTTAGCCGATTTCTCTTCGCGATTGCCTTCTTTTAACGTTTAAGTGTCCACAAATATCCTACATTACTTACGAGAATTACAAAAGGTTCGACTAAATCAAATCTTTGCCAAAATGAGTGAAAATGAACCTAACTGTTGCACCGAAAAGCATGCTAAAATACGGTCTCGCTAGTCACAGCTTGTTGTTGTTACAGCTTGTAGTTTCCTGGTCTACCGGAAGTAACTTATCTTGGTTTGTACATAAGCAGTCAGAAATAACGAGTATTTTTTATTTGAGGATGAAACAAAAAGAAGAACAAAAAATTATTGGGTTATCAAAAATTTTTATCAGTAAAGCAAAAGCAACTATGAAGTTTTTTAAGCTTCGTAAAGGGTAATTATAAATTCAGCTGTAAGTCTACGTAAGTTGGTAACCACTTTTGTGAAATCTGATCAGGTGCAGGTTTTACGTCATCAATCAGCTGATCCATGGTCGTGTTTCTTCAAGTATGGCGATACTCATGTCTTGAAGAGCGGGAGATTTGAAACTTTTTTCAGTATGAGTTTTTTTACGGAAAAACAACACAGAAGTGTTAAAATCTAATGTTTATATATGTACTACACATATGTGGGGAGTCAAATGGCCACTATTGCTCCCCTTTAATGTTTTACTTGTTGAAGTATAGTCGGATAGTTGGTCAATGTTTAACTTTTACTACATAAGTGGGTCATTGTGTCTAACAGGTAGATAGGTTTATGCCTCAACTTATTAACCTTGTGATTAATCAGGGAGTTGCTATAGAAGGAGAAACAACAATCTATAGTCTCTTTGAGAGTGTTTTTGTTTCTGACGGTAATCTTGCTTTTATCCGCCAAATTCTCATCTCAATGCTTCGATCCAGAAGGATTAGTGACGCATTATTCAAATTCTAATGAAGAGAATCATTCCTAACACCCTACTTTTTAAAATTTCGTTGCCAGTCGTCATGTAAAGTTGTTAAATTTATGTTACTTGATACTTTCCTAGACATGGGGTATCATTTCATTTGAAGACAGCAACAATTTTTCCTACAAATTTCTTTAACAAACTTGTTTCTTAATGATAACAGAATTGTTAAAATCTGAGGGAAATATATAGACTTGAACAATGCATCAATCCAGTGAAGAATGGGGCACTATTTAAGCATACAGTTTAAACATTTGTTTCCAGTTGTTCTTTAGAAATTCCTATTATAAGCTTCGCCATTGGTGAAAATAAACCTCCAAATCAAAGGATATACAAGTCAATGCCTTTGTTTAGGGATTACTTGAAAAGAGTGAAAGAGATCATCATGAAAAGGATTTAGTCACAAGGGATTTAACAATAGAAACAAAGGGAACCTGTCAATCAAATAGTAGGAACTCAAAACTTTAAATCCGGTTCAAGTACATATTGTCTGAAAAAATTTATTCCTTGTATCTCCTTCTCTAGCAACTCCCTGGATTAATCTAGTGGTGGCAAGGCAATAAGCCAGTTCGGTTATTCGTTTTGGTGGCTCTGCACATGCCCACATCGTCCAAATTGTCGTGATAAACAAACCAATCCCGCACCCTATAACATGTATTCCAAAATTTAAGATATACCGTGTCTTTGGTCTAACTGTAGAGCATCTGCCTCTCATGCAGAAGGGTTCGCTTTCCAGGTCGAGTCATACCAAAGACTCAAAAAATAGGAACCTACTGCAATTGTGTGTGATGCTCTGCATAAGCAATGGAGTAGGGAAAACAAGCCAGTGAGCCACAACTGGAAAAAAGGCTGTGACAGGCTCGACTTGAACCAATAGAGGTTGGAAACTGGGCTGTAAAACTCCATCTAACCAAGTCCAAAATTTGAGTTGGCATGAAATTTTGGTGAAATCATTCTTTCTTAATCCATCCATAACATAAGGAGGGATCTAAAGTGCGGTTTTATGCAGTGAATTGTATCTAAATTGTCTTTTTGGTGTAAAAATTTGTTTTTTTAATCTGCCTTAAAGTAGCACTGATGTCCCTATTTTCCTTCGAGTTGGCTGGACACTTAGATAGTGTTGTATGCAAGTACTGATGAAAACCAGGGAACGTTGTATGCTACCAGCTTAGCTCAGTTTGTACATCCCATGCTCTGCCCCACAACGGCCATGCAGCAACTAATCACTGAACTTATTAACTGCATTTTCCCAGTTGTTGGACATTGTACTGTATTGCTACAACATTCTTTGTACAGAACACAATTGTGCAATGACAGGAAGTTCTGTTTTTAAAGAATTTGGTATGACTTGATGCGGCAGGGAATTTAACCTGTGTGAGATGCTTTAACACCAGACCAGACATGCAGCCTGGTGGCCAATGTATTAAGAAACAAACTCACAGCTAGGTCAACCCAGTAAAAATCTCATTGGAATGGTTGCTGTGTTTATCAGAAATGTTTCGCTGCAACAATACATACATTTAGGAGCAACATATGATATATAACATAGTTTGCATCATTTTAAGTTGAACCCCCCCCAACTCTCTCTTTGCTGCCAATATGAACTAGAAAGTTCATTCTAAAAGTTTAAGATCACCCTTCCCAAATTAGCAGCTTTTATGTAGTAGAAGAATTGAAGCACCACTCTGATGTGTTTTATTCTCCTTGGACTTGAAAGCTTACTAGTAGTTCTATTATTGGACTGCTCCCATATTTGAGCATGTTCCATAGCAGCCATCACATATTTTTGTTGTACCTGAAGTTGTTCAATACACTGTTTTTTCTTGGATAGTCATGTGTGATATTTGCTGGATATTGTCTCCTCCCCGACTGCCATGATAATGCCCCTTAAAGGCAATTTTCTTCAAGACTGCAAATTCTCCCAGGTGCAATTTTTAGATCCCTCCTATATATTGCAAAGCACCTCAACTGCAATCTCAACAAGGGTATTACAGAGATGAGCCTGTGACTTCTTAAAAAAGAAGAAATGAGCCTGAGGCTTCTAAGAAAAGAGGAAATTGAGAGGCAGACAAAGAGCTGTGGGACCTGGGGCAAGCTTAAGGGCCCCTTGTGGCATTGATGCCATTATAATATAGACTTCTGATTGGGTAGAATTCTAGAGGGCTCTCTGAACAAGTTTAATGGCTGAAATTTGTAAGACATTTATGACAGGAACTTTTGGGGTATTTGGTGCCAAAAAAGAGGAGTGAATAAAAAAAAGGAAACTTCCTATAATAATAGGAAATATATCATGCCTGGTATTATGTGTTCCAATAATCTGCTGTATGTCTCTGGAATGACCTCCCAGCTGAAGTAAAAGAAAGTAAAACACTCTCAAATTTCAAGACTCTAATCACGCAAGACATATCACTGCTTTCAATTATCATGCATGTTATTTTTTTGAACATTATTTCACCAGGTAAGAAACCAGCCAAACTGGACAAGATGGATTCCAAAGCTAAACTTTCCTCAGCAAAGGCTCAAATAGATGAAGAAGGTGGGGAAGAGGAAGAGCCCCCTCCCCCTCCCCTTACTGTCGCTATCAGAGTGGAACTGGTCAAGTGGTCAACTGCTCAAGACTCAATACCAAAAACTGAACAAGTAGAACAGCCTTCACAATGATCTTAAATTGAAGATAATGAACTTAATTTTGTCCAGCTTCAGTTCACGACTGAACTTCATTTTGACCCAAGAGTCTTGTAAAACAGATAAGAACCCGTGCTTACATCAATACATTACAGAGTCATTTGGAGTGCTTTATGATTGTCAGAAACGGACCAAATAAGACTAAACAGATGCCGATTCTAAGTCCAGTGTGTTTTGACTATTTTCCACATTAGCTATACTCTTTGAATTCATGTTATGTACTGTACATCCACAACAAACTTGTGAGATACTTTAACAGAATTGATCACATACCATATGGTCAAGAACTTATCAGAACCTCTCAGAATTTATGACAAAATGGAACTGTATTTAATTTTCATGTGTCAATGTAGTTTGCACTGTGAGATGGAGGTGGGGGTAGGTGGAAGGGTACTCCATGCTAGAAATATTTCTTTTTTGAAAACCAAGGACCCTAATGTTGCCTTTAACTTTTCAACATTATGCAACCTGCTGACAAATGTTTTGACCCAATCTTCAGTACCTTGTCAATAAGTTAAGGCCCAATTAATCACCGCATATTTACTTTGTATTTGCAGTAAAAAATGGAATGGAAAGTTAGTGCTTTGGGGCAATTTGCTTCCAAACTCATCCTGCAATTAAAACTACCAGGGACATTTACTCATTTCAGTTCTATTGTTTGGACAATTTCTTTGTATATCATGAAACATTATAACCTTCCTTCCAGGTTTCTTTGTGCTTTGAAAGAGACATCTAAATTTGACCATCAGCAGCTTGTGGCAATAACTGGGATCTGCAATAATATCCTATTTTAGGATGAAACAATTTGCCAATTAAACAATTGAAGACTCCTTTCATCTTTATCTTGAAAAATGTCCAAAGCAACAATTTTTGTGCAAAAATCATCCGGGTAAAGAACAAAATTATAGAAGACTTAAAATATCCAATCTTCCTCATCACTTGGCTCTTCTTTTCTACTTTTCAATTCAAATTTTTTAAAACTGAATTGAACTGTTAAGCACTCACTCATTCCGTGGTTATTTGTATGTAGGATGTTGGGGGTTGTGTAAGTTTGACCATTTGTCATTGGTTTGTAAAGAATACTTAACAGGTTTGGAAAAATTTGTTGAATTTCATGAACTAACTCAATATAAAAATCTTGTAGTTTGTGGTAGAGGTCAAAGGTCATTTGGGGCCTTGGTGGTCAAATTATGAAAACCATATTTTACATATCTCAAGGCAGAGAGCTTAGATAAGTTCCATACATTGTAAATAAAGTAGGTGATATACTTTTAGATTAGATCTCTACGTTTTTGGTGGTAATCAGTTAGAGGCTCTCTGGGATCATACACAGGGGCCAAACTCAGTTAATATGTCCCGACAAGCTGAGGTAGAAATTTAGGACGGAGTTCATCCTTGGTATGATGATGCCTTATGTGGTAAAAGGTCATTAAGGGAAACCAGGGGGCCACTCTGAAATGGATAATGTCATATAGATCTCAATCTCAAAATTGAAAGTTACTTTACCTCAAACTGCTCTGAGGTTAATTTACCAAGCCTTGTTTAACCCCATCTTTCTTACTGTTGTAGTATATGGTCCAGTACCACTAAGTCTACTCTACATAAATTATTTATTCTTCAAAAAAGGGGTCTCAGACATATCACAGGTTCTGATCCATATGATGAGATGAGTCATATATTTGCCTCTTTGAACTTACTCAAATTTGATGATATAGTCAACATGAGTCCAGTTACACGTTTACCTACTGCTGTCTGAATGGAACAACTTCCTCCAAGTTATTTTTCTACTTGTTAAACCTTGAACAAATCTGCTCATATTTACCACACTAGACCGAGCTTCAGACTCTTTGTGTTGATATAGAAGTTTGCAAGACTATAAGTATCAAGCATATTTCCATTACAATTTGGAACACACTAGAATTATCAGTGTAGCCTATCAGTTGAGTCTTGAAGGAAAGGTTTGTAAAAATATTTTGTCAGTACTAACTAATGTTCCACGCAGGGGTAGGGTAGGTTTGTGGGTGGATTGTGTAGGGGGAGGGGGTATCGTTGGGATTTATCTTGATCGTTTGCTTATCTTGTGGCTGCTCTCTCTGGGAGTGCTTTTGTTTCTTAAGCCCAGAAGGGTTTTTTAAAAGTACTTCCATTCACAACACTTATTTTTATAACCTTCATTATTTGTAGTTATTTATCATCATGTTCATTTACTGTTGTGATAAAACAAAGAAATGAAATGAAGGTAGGCAGCTTGGAAACATTCCATACTGTGTGGGCTCTGTGGATGCCTTGTAGTTCAAAGAAGAAGCCTGTAGTTTTTAAGTGGAGGCCAAAGCTCGATCCTCTGGGGTCACAGAGGATCAAACTCTGAAAAAGTTGTTTGCATGAAATTTCAAAATAGGAAGCTTGATTAAGTGACATACTTTGAATGTAGATCCCATCATTGGTGTTGATGTAAGAGAAACCAATGTACAGAATACTTGGTTGGGTATGTACCTTAACACATACTGGCCACTGGTGAGAGATTGAGTCTTGTGTCTTTCCTTGCTCACACAGAACTCGTAACTGGGGTATGAATTTCATACTTAGTAAGTGGATGCATTGTGGAACTAGGACAAGAACCCTATTGTTTGTGATGAAAGTCAAACTCATAAAACTTGTGAATACGGCACCTCAGGTTAGAAAATTTAGGTAGACTTTATACTTCATACCATGTTCATATGTATGTTATGAGATTAGAACAGTATTTTTCTTGGTGGAGTCAAAGGTCATTTAGATCATTCTGGAAAACCTTGTTAGCACAATGCATCCCAAAGTACTAGAAGCTTGCAGGATAGGGAAGGTCATCTAGGATCACCAAAGGTCAAAGAGGATGTTTGCCAAGTATTTCCAAGATTGTCATGCATGATGTATGATGCATCTGGGGTCACAAGAGGTTAAAATGGAACCAGAAAGCCAAAAGGCTTAGTGATTCCTTGTCGCTGAAATGTAAGCTTTTTTTTTTTCAAATTGACAGTGCTCTGTTATGTTTTTCAAATTGACAGTGCTCTGTAATGTACCCACAAAGTATACATGGAAGGCATCCAAGCTTCCCACACTGAGACTCTGGATGACCTTTGACCACCTAGAACTAGGGTTTCGCTCACTATATCACATCCTAATTACACTATGTGTGAAATTTTGCAGTATCCAAGACTCCAACCATGAGAAATTGTATAAACATGATACTGAGACTTTCACCTATCTGACCCCAAATGACCTTTGACCTCCACCTAATATCACCAAGGAGTTAATATATGGAAGGAGATGTAACAGGAATTTTAATTTACGGTATTTCATTCCTTTATTCGCGGCACTCAGTGGCGGAGCTAGGTATTTCGGTCAGAGGGGGCGAAAATAGTCTGCAGGGGCGCTTCGAAGGAGTAAATACCCTGAGCCGCAGCACGATCGAATCCACGGCTTTTCAGACTTTCCATTTGATTTTCCGCACCTGGTAGATGACTACTTTGACATTTCTCCTCAGCAAGTTTTTCTATTAAAACATGTTTTAATTTTCTATCCATGGGCCTCCGCGGAAGAAAATTCGGGGGAACTAAATTCTTTTAGGGGGAAAAGCTTTGCGTCCACCATCACTTGGCGTGGAGCTCAAGAAAATTTTGGCCCAAATGCCACTCAGATCGCTGGAAATGACATTTTTAAAGCTTTCTTACCGCCTATAAAAAGGTAAAACACTAGAGTGAACTGATAAGAAATATTGATGTTTTTTTTTCTCCATCTTTTTCTTTAGGTTTTCTTTGTTTTTTTTTTCAGGTTTTGTTTTATTTTCCAGGGGAGGACAAGTTTCCCCCTTGCCCCTACCTGCGGACCCGGATGTTTCTATCCCTCTCTTTCACATTCTAGTATGAAGGCTGTCATTGTATTTTGTGTGTTATTATCAGGTCTCGATTTAAGATTTTAATGAAATAATGGGCTACTTTGTGAAGATAAAGATTGAACCTGCTAGAGCTAAATTACAAGCAATCTTACGGAGGGAAAATGTAATGGAAATTAATCACCGTTAGGTGTACATTTTTGGCATCTGGAAATCACGATAAGTACACGAAGAAACATTATTTGACGTAATTTACATCATGTGACCATTCTGAAATAGCCATTAATTAAGTTCCTTTAAAGAAATAGCCAAGACAAGAGGTCTGCTTGACGCTCTAGATACTGAATTCATAATAAATAAAAGTAGCCTAAACTTAAGCTTATCTGATGCAATTTTCTGGCTTTTGAGACAACGGAAGTACAGAAATAAGCATTTTCATGGAATTATTGTGCAGTGTCAGAAAAAGCCATTTATCAGGAGAATGGTCACTCGTGGAAAAGCAAAATGGAAACTGCTCATTAAAACTATTAAGCCATTACCACTATGATAACAGTTTTATTTTAACCTGAATGTTCTATTCAAATGATTTTGAAAAATGTTGTGCAAGCTATTTTGGTATCTTTATAAACTCTTTTTTTGGCTATGTTGACAATTATCCCCGACAACAAGAGGGCTATTTGCGCTAAAATTACTGTTGCGCCCTTTGCAACATCTGTTATTGGCCGGCAGGGTTAATTTAATGTCACTCTTTGTATTTTGTAATCTTATATTATAATCACGCTTGGTGTGGAAGCAATGAACTCAGCACAACGACGACATTCGTTAGTGCGTATAAAGCATGCAGATACGTTTCGGCAAAACCTATCCCTATATTACAGAAGATCACCCTTTTCATCACAATAAAGTACAGATAGTATAGTTACTGGGGGCTGCTGGAGCATTTTTTTGGTTCCTTGCGTTAGCAAAAGGAACCTATGTAGTCAGGTTGGCGTGTGTGTGTGTGTGTGTGTGTGTGTGTGTGTGTATGTGTGTGTGTGTCTGTGACGCTAGCTTGGGTACGCTGTAACTCAACAAGGGAAAGTTGGATTAAATTGAAACTTGGTATATAGAAGTGCCATAGTTTGAAGGTGTGCCCTATCGTTTTTGGTGGAGGTCAAAGGTCATTTGGGGTCACCAGAGGTCAAAAACTAAAAACCTTCTCAACATGATATTTCAAGGTAGGAAACTTGGATAGATGTCATACTTGGTGTGTGGGTGTGTTATTGTGTAAAGATGAAATCTGATATGTTTGGTGAAGGTCAAGGGGTCATCTGGGGTCACCAGGGGTCAAGCACTGAAAAACGTTTTAACACAGTATTTTAAGGTAAAAGGGACAGATTTCAAATCAGTCTGTGTTTGGTTAAGGTTAAAGGTCATCAAGGTCACTGGAGGTCAACCACTGGAAATGTTATTTAGAAAATGTTGTTAGCTAGATAAAGATAGGTTCAATAGATTTTTTATCTCACCTGGTTTTGCATGCTTACACACTCAAACACCTTAGAAATTTGGCCTTTACATTTGTTCAGTAATGATTACTTCGGGTTGTACACAGATTTTGGAACATTCAAAGTTGTAAGAGGGCAATAACTGAAATCTGTAGATTTCAATGAGCACAGATCACACTGCATTAAACTGGTCTCTCTGCCAATGCAAGCAATGCATGGATTATACAGTACAGTATGTCTCTTTAATACTGCTGTGCTATGTGGGGTAACCTAATCCTCATTCTATTATCACACCTCATTAATCACTTGCTTTCAGCTTAACTGCTGAATAAACCCTGTTTTCTGTGTAGAGATAGCAAACAGGACAAATGGTAGATTGTTTTAAAGTAATAGCAAGTTTTATTTGAGAGCAGGTAAAAATAACTTACGAGAGAAGTACAAGGGGTGTTTTTTTCTCTCTAACCACATTGTGTATTGTTTATTGGTGATAATATCAAGTTTGATTACAAGCATAAATACATATGGAAATGAGGAAATGTTTTTGAAGGATCACCAAGCATTATACAAGTTGAATGTAAGTAAGGCCACAAAAATTTAATCATTGATATCGTGTAATATAAGTACTAAAATACCCCTTGTGAAGATGTTACAAACATTGAGTATGAGCTTTCCTTTCGCTCTATTTCGAAGACTGGCTGTATACTAGTTCTTATAATATCCAGCAAGGAACCACAGTGCCCATTGGGCTCTTGTTTTATCTAGGCCTTAAAACAATGCTATTGAATTATGTCTTTTGCCAAAAATGGTGCGAGAGTAAATTATGTTAAAAACCTAAAAAGGGCGCCGACGGGCGATTTTGGTCCGTCAGGGAGGGGGGGGGGGGCGACCGCCCCCTGACCATATGGCAGCTCCGCCACTGGCGGCACTCCTTCAATATCATTCCTGGAACACCATCTCATTCAAGGCAACTAATCCTTAGACAAGTCGCCCATGCACTGAACAATACTTTCTACAGATAGCTCCATGTTATTTAGCCAAATAACAACTCTGTGCTTTCTGTACCGCCAACAGTTCAAGAGCAGGTGCAATTAAACTCGAATTAAACGACTGGTGAACTTATCTAAACGAATTCAACTACTAGACCCTCCTTAAACAAGGCCTGACATGGAAATAATTAGAAGCAAAAGTCTAATTTTTTGACAAACAGATTAAAAATGTCCTCAAAATTTTATCAGAAATAGCCAGATATAAATTCTTCTTCTGCTTGCTACATAAAACCAAATGATCCTTTTATCTTTGCCCAGCGTCACTAACCGATAATTACTGCCATTTCCCTGACGGCTGGCAATGCCGTGACAGTGCAAAAACTTGTCGGTCCTTTTTGGTTTCCCGATAGGGAAAAACTATGGATCATGCAAACTGGACTTTTGCAAAACGTGTAGGATCGTGCACTTTAGTGTTGGTGTATACAATGGCTCATCGACTTTCTTAACATTGGTGCACAATTTGCACAAGTACTACGTGACTACATATTGTTCACTGTCTGAAGCCAATACCCTGTTTCATCGAAAATTGCCAGACGAGACCATTTTAACGTGGGCAATAGTGTGCTCTGTTTCTACTAAAGTAGTATTGTTTGGAATTGAAGAAAAAAACAAACACTTTTTATTCTGTTTGATTCGTGTCATACATTTTATGTTAACTAGATTTTTACTCCATAGTTTTAACTTTGATGCACAGCAACTTTTCACGAGAGAAATATTTTTACCTCCTTCTAAATGTTCTAACCTTTATTGGGCTTTGAGTTACGCAATAGGTGCCTATCGAGTTTTAAATGAGATTTAGAACGTATGAGCCAAGAAAATGCTTACAAAAAGCTTTCAGAAGAAAGGCATATGCACGGTGTAAGACATTTCCTAAGCAGTTATTTAAAGGCCTCCTGGTGGCTTTTCACCTGGGTTTTGTAAACAAAAGAAAAGATATTCCACACCGTATCCTTCAAACCATGTCGCAGTATCTTTTCTTAACTCAAGGTATCTCATTTTAAAGATTGGTTATTTCTGTTAAAAAATCCCCTCCTTTTCAACAAAGACACAAAAAGTTATGTAATGTGGGCACATTGTTTCTGATTTCTTTTGTTTTTCTTTATAAGTTAAAGTGCTTTTGTCGTTGAAATTCGATACTGTTGGGATGTTTACACATATTTGCCTCTAGATCAAGCTTTACCTTTCACCAGACGTAGAGTACAACCATCACCGTTGTTTAATATTGCCTGTAGCGACATCAAAATTACAATTAAATTGAAATATCAAATTAATGTGCCGCGATGACATTGCAGATTTTCGATGATGCACCAAATCAAAAGAAAAAATTGCATTACGTTATAAATTTGGATCTTCCGAACGCTATATGCTATTGAGATGCTGTTTTCCGGCGCCACCTAAAAAGAATTTTTATACATTTTGAAGATAATGAATTTTGTCACCGGAATGAGCCTTTCATTATCCTTTCCAGAAACGTTTCACAATTTAGTTTGATGTGTGTTTTTCCTAATCCCGCATAAGCATAATAGAAATGCCGAGAACAACACCAAAGGCAGATTACTGTGTGACCTTGACTGTCGAAACCTCATTTCAAAGCGTTGCATCTCCAGCCAAATAACAGCTCCCTGATGTCACATTCGCTAGCATGCTGATCATGAACAGATTTTCCGTATTCGTTCATGAGCTGAAGGATGAACTGTATTAAATTTTAAATAAAAATATTTTGAGGAAAATACTTGTGGGTACTTTCAGTTGTCAAGTTTGGAATGTCATTGTAAACATACTTTTGTAATTCTCTCAGTTTCCATAAACGTTTAATATACTCAAGAGTTTAAAAAAAAATCAGAGATTCAGTAAACTGCACGGATGCTTGTGTTGGCAATAAGAGCGCACTTCTTTTTGGTTCCTTGTGTAACAAAGGAACCCATGCAGCCACATTGGCGTGTATGTGTGCGTGCGTTGACAAATGCCGTCAACCGGAGACGTTTTTGTGAATACACACCTACCAATCGGGGACCCAGCATACACCGGGGACGGTCCCCGTTTTAAATCATAGCTTTAAATAGCCCCTTAGTTCTAAATGATGTCTCCATGAAGATATCTATTGAAATAAAGAAAATATAGGATCAGTCCCCAATGAGATAGTGCCTTTTTTCCGTCCGCATTTGCAGATACGTGTGTGTATCACGTTATGTCCACGGTTCCCTGTGGAGAATCCTATACACACCTATAATTATCTAGATAAATATTGATTGAAAATATATTGAACTCCCTCCTTTTCTGTTGTTCCAAGGGACATCATTTACTATCAGTAAACAAACTACTAGACCATTCTACAGCCCGTCCCCGGTTGAAAGGTTAAAATACAAGTGTCCCCGTTTGACGGCGTTTACAGGTGGGGGGCCAAACTTACCGAAAGACTATCTAAGCGGAGCGCCACCATCAGTTGGCGCGGAGCGTACAGAAAATTTTGAAATATCGCGACCCCTCAGACAGTCGGAAATGGCATTTCCTAGGCTTGTAAGTAGAGTTTAAGCAGTCGTTAATTTGAGCTATCGTTTTCAATAAAAACGTTTACTTCAGTAAAAAAAATTAGTTAATCGCAGAAAGATCAGAAAGTTTCCAAATGAACTACAAAGACGTAACAAGGTTCTTGGTGTTGGGATGGGACAAAGTCGACAAATCGTCTCCATTCTTAACCGCCGTCTTAGTGGCTGGGGAATAAGGTGAAGAGGGTTTGTATGAGGCCAGAGGGTAAATTTGATAAATTTAGGCCGATTAGTGGGGATGATGATCAACTGCTGATAAAGATTTATCAAAGGGAACATTTTCTACACGCACAGCTGGATCAAATTGTGAAACATGAAACAATCTCAATCATGACTGTAACTTGAGAAAAAGTATAAACATACTAGTTACAATCGATGTTAACCAACAAAATGTACACTGTCCACTATAAGTCTTAGCTGGGTAAGTATGGGTTGATTTTAAAATCTAAAGTCGAGACGTCTGTGCGTCTTTTCACAAAAAAAAAAAAAAAAAAAAAAAAAAAAAAAAACGTTTCAGAACCTCGTCAGTATCAATGGTGCTTACCACCTCCCGTTCAACAGAAAGAAGCATGAGAGATATGAACCGTGTTTGTGCCATAGTGGAGCGGAGGTTAGATTTTATAATCCCCATTTTTGAAAAATGCTCTTTCTGCTGAAGCTGAAGTACTGGCATTGAGGCAAACCCTATCAATACTTTAGAGAGATATTTGTACACATTGTCACGTCCTAATGTTTGCAAGTGTTTTAACAGCCCTAGGCCAGGTAAGGATATTTTTGCTTGCCATGTACCTTCATCTGTTTCATACAGCTCATGTTCTCTTTTTAGTTTTCAGCTGGTGGTATATCAAATTCAGTGGTGTAATTAGGGTTTTCCTCTTTTGTGTGGGGCTGCGGGGGCGGGATACATCTGTAGGGGGGCCGAGTTTACTATCTAAGCGTAGCGACACCATAAGTTGGCGCGGAACATACAAAGAAAATTTTGGATTTTAAATGCTCCCAGATGGCTGGAAATGGCATTTGTCAGGTTTAATTGTCTTTCATCCTGGTGACAAAAATTTGTGATTTTTCTCAGATTCAAACACGATTTTGAGATACTGATCAGCTCAGTTCATCACTCCACTGGACTATGGATCCTAGGATTGCAAATGCGAAATCCTGCTCTAAGTTGCGAGCAGCTGTTCCAGTGCACGAGTGAGTAAGGTGTCTCCATGGGCGTAGGGGATCATTTCAGTTTGGGGCGGGAGATGTTTTGCCCGAAAAATGTAATTCTTCCCGAAAGGCGATCTAAGCGGAGCGCCACCACTGCTTGGCGCGGAGCGTCTAGAAAATTTGAAAATTCGTACCTCTCAAACAGTCGAAAATGACATTTCCAGGGCTTAAAAAGGAGATCTAAGCAGTCGCTATTTGAAGTTTTCATTTGCAGATAAACGTTCACTTCAAACTAAAATTCAGCCAGAAAGACTAAGCTGAGCGCCACCATTAGTTGGCGTGAAGCGTACAGAAATTTTGCAATATGGGACCCCTCAGACAGTCGAAAATGGCATTTCCCAGGCTTATAGCAGGATCTAAGCAGCCGCTTTTTGAGTTCCAGTTTGCAAAAAAATTTCACTTGAAACTTAAATTCTGCTGAACTCAAGATGTCATTCTGGATGTCTGGTGAGGTATATTTTGTATTTCTTGCAGAATGCTCGAGATGTTTCTTTATGGTGTCATCATTTCTCCCTAAATTTTCAAGGACCTCCAGGAAAAGACCCTTCTTCAATAACTCACCTCTTTCATCATGTCCCCTCAAGATATACTCAGTATATATTGCCCTTGATCAGTACTGGTTGGCAATGCATTTCACTATTTTCAATTTTTCATTACCTATTTAGTGACTGCTAAAAGGCAACAAACTGTATGTAATCACTGTCTAGAAAAGAAGAAAGTAAGATTTCCCTCAACGGCAACTTTAGCAAATGTTGAATGACTATGGTTTTTCACAAATTTCACACTCCCCGGACATTGATCAGTAAAACAGCCGTATTTTACTATTTGTAGTGGAATTTTTCCCTATTTTCCTAGATATTTTTCCTGAAATTAAGAAATTTCATTCGATTCTTTTGATATCACATTTTCTTTTCTAGATCACTACTCCATGCTAAACGGTAACTGTATTTTGAACATTGCATGTAGCCTAACTAATTATCACAGCTAGCTAGGAAAATTTGATCGGTCCTTTCACAGCCCATCGTCGGAAAAATGACTGGGTCTACGGTCCGCTGACGGGCGTGAGGATGATTGGTAAAAACTCTCAACCCATCATGCACTTTTCAGGGTGTCAAGCAAGCGGAGCTCCGATGGCTCTCCGTCGGTCAAATGGCCGTCGACAATCCGCCTGCTTACAGGGTATGATGCATCAATATACTGTGGGCCTACGTGACATTTGGTTGATTAGTTTCGGCGAGCGATCGATCAACTATCGATTTTGGGTGATTGTAGTGCTATAGGCTATTACAGTGTTCACGCTTACGTCACTGGTTGGCATTGGTTGGCATAGAGCATGCGCAAGAACACATGAGTGTATGTTTGCTGTTGCGCGTGTTAAGGTTTGCGCGGTTGCACGTATAGAGTAGACAAATTGGAACCTAAATTCCATTGTGACGACAGTGTAAGCGCGCCCAATGAGCTATATACCATAGAGCTCAGTGAGCGCGCCTTACCAACTCTTTTGACGCCTAGCCGTGATGGCATTTGTTTGTAAACACTGATTGAGTCTATTGAAATAGTGTTCGCGTTCAGCGTGCGTGCACCGTTGGACATCAACAGAAATGCGGAACGAACCCTGGAATATGTTTACTAATTGTACAGTATGACCCTTGAAGTGCACAGGGCCTGCCTATGCCAAGGCGACGAACGTACCGTTTACTGTCGTAATTTATCTATTTTTCATTCATTTTTTTTCAACAGGGGGGCCATCACCTTCTTGTGCCCCCCCCCCCCCCGCGTCCACGCCAGCGATTGGGAAGCTACTATTTAAGAAAAGTTTCTCACTTCGTGAAAGATGTGTATATAGCTAGTTCAACATGTTACATTGAAATGGTATACGGTGATGAAAGTTGTAATTTATTTTTCAAGAAACGTAATTAGTAATATAAAGTACACTGACAATATTCGTCGACATAATTTTACCAACGAAGCAGATGGCACGAACGTATGGCAAGGGCTTTAAGCTATTGAATTTCGCAAAAAAAAAAAAAAAAAAAAAAAAGGAGAGAGAGAGAAAAGGACAATTGACCTTGGAGATAACTTGGTGGGACAAAGAGAAGAGCAATCTCTCCCTCTCCATAAATAGCGGTTCCCACCTGTCTCTCTATGAGACCATAAGAAGTTTCCCATTCGGGGCCGCATTGCCTAGTGGTAGGTAAGATCTGTGATTCCATTCCAATTTGTCAGGCCATTTTGTAGTATCCTTGCAATGTGGTAATAATGTTCGTGTGTAACCAAAACGATATTCCTCACTTCTTCCAGTAGCTTAAATATTCTTTTTACCAGTCAAATATTGATAATAAATGTGTAGGTATATTTATGGAGGTCCAGATTGTTTATAGATGTTTTCGACCTCAGAAACAAGAAGAATAAACGCGTCGATCATGAATTACGTGTAGTATGAAAGAGTGACTCGTGACCTTTGACCTTCCTTAAAACTATGTTCTGGTTCATGCAAAAGTGACAACCATGCACCAAAAAATACAAACGACAAGATGAGCTGTCGGAAAATTTATTGCTGATCGCCATCTTCTTCAACTAGCGGCACCGGTAGTGTAAAAAAGTTCACGTTTTCGTTACATAGGCCTACCCCAAAATACACCTGTTATATATATTAAAGTCAACTCACTCAACAGTTTCGCGGGTCCGGTTGAAATGAACCATGGAATTGTGATTTGCTGACGGCATTCTCTAGTCTATTGGTTCATACATTTCCAATCCGTGATAGAGTGTCGTCCTTCAATTTCATTTCAATTCTTTTACAGAATTATCTTTACGTTGTAGAAGCAACAGGAATCAGCGCAAGTTCCTTTTGGTTTCCTCTAAACTATTGACAGGTGAGTTGAACTTAAGCTTACTTAGTGATATTTACCTTCCGTTTTGAATTCAAAATGTAAAACATTGCGTTGTTTATATGTCTGCATGTGGGAAATAGGAACATCAACTTTTGACATGATCTACTCACCCGTGTAAAGTAAGGGGGCAGGAAAACGTCACCCTCTCCACTTGAGTTTTCTGAGTTTGAAGATATATTGTCAGTGCATTGGCTGATTTTGTCGGTACATCCATCCCTTTTGGTCTAAGGAAAAATAAGTTCTATAGACACAACGCATGTTTAATGATCGCCCAAGAAAATTTCAAAAGAAAGAAATACCAAAAAAAAAAAAAAAAACTGGGGCGCGCATTCGTCTTAAGTTACGCTTTAATAAAGGTTCGCACGAGTTTTAGTAATGTCGGCAACTTTTATGAAGGTGGCCAGTGGCGGAGCTGGGGATTTCGGTCAGATCTGAGGGGGTGAAAAAGGCCTGCAGGGGCGCTTCGAAGGAGTAAATAGGGAGCTTTAGATTTCAAGACGCGGACTCATCTACAACGAAGTGACATCATCTGTGTCTATGCCGTTTTCGAACGCAACGTGAAATAACGCTATACGAAGTTGTGAAATGGCAGGGGCAACGAAATAGGTGACGTCATTGCGTTGTAGCTGACGTCCGCGTCGTGCAATCTAAAGTTCACTAATACCCTGAGCCTCAGCACAATCGAAGCCACGGCTTTTCAGAATTTCCATTAATGATTTTCCGCACCTAGTAGGACTCTACTTTGACATTTTTTCTCAGCAAGTTTGTCTATTAAAATATGTTCAAATTTTCTATCCATTTACCGCATATAAATAGGGAAAACACTGAGTGAACTGTTAAGAAATATTGATGTTAATTTAAAATATCTGAAATTGAATTAGAGATATCTGAAATTGAATTAGAGATATCTGGAATTGAATTAGAGATATCTGAAATTGAATTAGAGATATCTGAAATTGAATTAGAGATATCTGAAATACTTCGTTATTTCGAGATATCTAAAATTATTTAAAGATATCTGCAATTATTTAAAAACATCTGCAAATCATTTGAAGATATCTGCAATTATTTGCAGATACCTGAATTATTTAGAGATTTCTGAAAATGAATTAGAGATATCTGAAATTCCCGAACAAATGTTAAAACGGTATTCCATACGGACGCGCATGTTTCTGTCCCTTTGTTTCACATTCTAGTATGAAGGCAGTCACTATAGTTTGTGTGTTATTGTCAGGTCGCGATTTAAGATTTCAATGTAATAATGGGCTACTTTGTGAAGATAAGATTAAACCTGCTAGAGCTAAATAGCAAGAAATATTACAGAAGAAAAATGTTATGGAAATTAATCACCGTTAGGTGGACATTTTTGGCATCTGGAAATCAAGAAAAGTACACGAAGAAACATTAATTGACGTAATTTACATCATGTGACCACTCTGAAATGGCCATTAATTAAGTACATTTAAAGAAATAGCCAAGACAAGAGGTCTGCTTGGCTCTCTAGATACCGAATTCATAATAAATAAAAGAAGCTCAAAATTAAGCTTATTTGATGCAATTTTCTGGCTTTTGAGACCACGGAAGCAGAAAAGTAAATATTTTCATGGGATTATCGTGCAGTGTCAGAAATGGCCATTTATCACAAGAACGGTCACTTGAAAAAAGCAAAATGGAAACTGCTCGTTAAAACTCTTAAACCATTACCACTACGATAACAGTTTTATTTTATTTTAACTTGAATGTTCTCTTCAGGTGATTTTGAGAAATGTAGTGGAATCTATTTTGGTATCTTTATAAACTCTTTTAATTGTCTATGTTGACAATTATCCCAGACGACAAGAGGGCTTTTTGCGCTACAATTATTGTTACGCCATTTGCAACATCTTTAATTGGCCGCGAGGGTATTATTTAATGTCAGTCTGTGTATTTGTAAGCTTTTAATCACGCTTGGTGTGGAAGCAATATACGCACAGCGACAACATTCATTAGTGCGTATAAAGCATGAAGATACATTTCGGCAAAACCTATACCTATATATGTTACCGAAGATGGCCCTTTTCATCAGTCAGATAAAGTGCAGATAGTACAGTTACTGGTGGCTGTTTGAGCATTTTGCTATCTGGGCCTTGAAAAGCGCTATTAAATTATGTCTTTTCACAAAATGGTGCAAGAGTAAAGTATGTTAAAAACCTAAAAAAGGCACCGACAGACGATTTTTGGTCCGTCGGGGTGGGGACGACCGCCCCCTGACCATATGGCAGCTCCGCCACTGAAGGTGACCTATAATTTGGAATCGGAAAAAATGAAAAAGTTTCTGTCATTTTAACTTGTGGAAGATACAAAAATGCAAAAGCCACATCGTTTTACGTAATGAGCGATAAGTGTCTTCAATATGGAGTCTGTGATAGTGGGAGGGGCTAATTAACCTTTGTAACTTTTGGCTTTGACGTCAAAGCCAACAGATGAGGCGTACTGTCAATCAATAGTACAACATGCAGAGAGCGTTCTTATTAAAAATTATGGCCTTGTATGCAATGCCAGTTGACGACGTGAGCAATACGTAAGGGGTGTTTTGCATGAACAATAACTCCCGCGGGGGCCAACACAGTTTTCAGGGTTAGGAATAACTCAGTTTGGAAACTAAAACTTGTTCGGGATGGAAAGATAAGGTTCTTTCATTAAACTTTTTTCTAACAGTATTTTTCATTTTTTCACAGTCACCCCAAATATTCGCGCGCCTTACTTTTGCGTTCGGCACTCTTAAAGTTTAGGGAAACCGTCGCTACGGGCTGACTGGCTTCAGGTTTCTGAATCCCTAACGAAAGCTTGTTCTCCTCGTCGGGCATATCACCATTGTCGAGTCCGTTAAGCAGGTTTTACTTTTGTCATGTCAGGTAAATATTCCCAATTTTCAAATTTCGGCTTTCTGCAATTGCCACAATCGACACAAGCGAGGTTGCACCACCTATAAACAGTTTGAAGCAGTAGCGTAACCACCGGGGGGCAGGGGGCAAACTACCCCCCGGACGCAAAAAAATGGCAAGGGAAGAAAAAAACGGGAAGGGAAGGAAGGGAAGGAAAGAAAGGAAAAAAGAGGAAAAGGGGAGGAGGGGGAAGAAGAGAAAAGGAAAAGAGAAAAAGAATGGGAAGGAAAGGAAAGAAAGGTAGAAGAAAAAAGGAAAACGGAAAAGAAGGGGAAAGGAAAGAAAGGGAAAAGGAAAAGGGAAAAAGAGAACAATGAGAAAAGAAAGAAAGTGGGCCAACTATAACATCAAAGCAAGATTAATCTGCATTCATGGAACACTGTTGTGGTCAATATATGAACATTCATTTAGAAAAATATATGAACATTCATTTAGTCGCCTAAAGTTGACAAAATAATATCTGAGGTCCACTTTATCGGAGGAAAGACTTTCCTCTTTTGCTCTTTGCCAGACAGTCGGGAGGACTTCAGAAAAGCAATCATTCTCAGATTTGCCATCAATATTTGAAGGAAGTGCAGATTCTTCAGTAATCCTCCCAACTATTTAAACTTCCCCACACGAAACCCCGGAATTCAAAGCTTTCTACAATATAAGGTCCATATCAACAAATTTTTGTTTCAAAAGGGCCGAAATTTCGGCGCGCTTTGCGCGCCGCAATAAATCACTAACGTAGTGGTGTTCATTTTGCAAGAAAAATCGAAAAACTTAGCTACAACTTACAAGCCCGAGACATGCCATTTCCCGTTGTCTGAGGGGTGGCGATTTTTCAAATTTTCTGTTCCCTCCGCGCCGGCTGAAGATGGTCTTTCTAGCAAGACTCCATATTCTAGGCAGGGGAACCATTGGCCTGATACTACCGTACTTAAATGCTCTCATACACACCTGTCATCAGATACCCTTCAACCCTGCCAGTTGTTAAGTCTTTGTAGATGGATTCTTTAGTTATTGAAGTTTCAAAAGTTTATCAATGTTCAATGTTGCAGAGCAGTCACATAGCTACAGGAGGCAGAGCGATTGTGCCCTTGCTAGAAAAAGTGAAAAATTCGAAAATTTACCATTTGAGACACCCGTCAAATACAGTGCGGTTTTCCCAAGTTTTCCTTCATAAAATTCCAAATTCTTTCTAATAGAGGTTCCGCAAAATTTTCCGCGCGCTTCGCGCCTTTTATTGCAACCCTTAAATCTGTAAGTGATCGCTCTTAAAGCAGTCAGTGGATAATTGATCCTAGCCGCTACAGTTCTGTTTCCCTAAAATTTTCTTCAATATAGGCTTTCATTTTTGTCCAAAAAAGGCAACAAAGTTTCGAGTTTTCTTAATGTTGTCTAGAATCCGCTCTCCTGAGATAACACGATCTTCAGGCGACATGCTATCTCAGATTCATGCTAAAAGTAAAAGCAGATTCTTCGATAGTCCCCCCCCCCCAAAAAAAAAAAATAAAATGCAAATTTTCCTACAGAAAACCCTGAATCTAATCTATTTTATGTGCAAAAGGACTTAAATTTTCGGAACGTATCTTATACAGTAGTGTTCACACTTAAGAAAAAAAATCAGATTCATTTGAAAAAAATTGTTCTTGCTCGTAGAAAAAGCAAACAAATTAGCATAAAAATGTGCCTTTTGGTCAATGGGGTAGGGTGAGTTGCATGGTCCAAAACTGTTGCCCCCAACACTTCCCTTAAAGCCCTAAGACACCCACAAACTAACACAGCTCAACTAGTACAAAATCGGGAAACCTCAATGCTATTGTCCCCCCCCCCCCAGACAGTCAGGTCTGGTTACACCGCTGGTTTGAAGTTACAGTGAACTGAATAGCTAAAACTAGGGTAAGGCTCAAATTTAGTTGGCGTGCATCATCCAGTTGCCTCCTGCAGTGCACTAAATCCTTGACTTCATGCGAAAAATGATGACTATAGGCTTACATGAATCATTGAAGTTAACCTCGCAAGAACTTATAAAGAAATTAAATTAAGCTGTTTTCGCCGTGAAAAAATTCTTTCAAAGTGCAAAACATTGTTCCTTCGTGTCGAGCCCCCAAACCACTCAAGACACCAAACCCCCATGACACAATCCTGGCTACGCGCCTGTCACGACGTGCATATGTACAATATCATTAGGCAGTATAAGGTGCCAGGGAGTTTCCAGTATTGAACTGTTTAACAGTTAAAAAGTGGTCCAGATGGTAAACATGATATCTATCCATTGATTACAAATTATAGGAAATTAGTAAGAAGTTCGAAGTTTCTTCAAGGAGCGGAATTGCGCAATAGGTCAAAGGTCAACGGGAACACTTTTACGAGTGTTTAAAGGCAGTGATTCGTCACCCTAAACTGAAGTTTCAGTATACATATATCAAAACTCTCAATTGGTACAGCTCTTTGATTGGCATCACATTCAAACAATGCATCATAGCTTAATTACACAGCATGGGCACTGAGAGTGTCTGGATTACACATTATGGACTTGTATGGCCACTGGGACAAGCCATGAAGCAATAAACAAGGATTGTGTCTGGATAAAGATGAGTTTTAGATAAATGTGGGAGGGGCTAGAAGTAAGTAGGTTGGGAGAATTGGAACTGTTTGGGATGATGAAAATATGCCTTTAAGCTAATGGTAGGATGTAACACACGTAAAACAGCATGATATGCGTGGTCGGCGCAGAGCTCAGATGTTTTGTTACCAGTTGTTCTGAACAGAAAGGTTACTAACGCAAACGCATATACAAACTTCGAACTCATCAGCATGTTTGAGGTTGGTCTCCCTGCCATCCATACTTCCAAGTCTCCTGCGTCTATCTGCTGTTCCATGATAGATCATTGACATTTAAAGCATTCTCTGTATATGGGTCTTTATTTAAATTAGGGTACCAGACTGTGACGTGACATTTAAGAGTCCTAAATTCATGTTCTATCATTTATGATATCAAACCATTGGTGGAATTGCTATATTTACTAAGTTCATTGTAGGCTTAGGCCTAAATGATGTTGTACAAGTTTTTTTTTTTTTTTTATGAATGCTTAGGTTACCTTTGACCTCAAAATAGCCACATTCATTGGAAATTTTAAGTTCCACGTGTAACATGAACACCAAAAAATACGTTTATCCCACTTATAGACTACATATTGATTTGTTTAATATCATAGATGTGTTTTATTTAGTTAATCTTAGCAATTTGAAGCTGAAACCTCTTATGATTACTTAGTCAAGGGTTTAATCTCAGTTCTGTGGTACAAACAATGCGTTCCACGTGTAACTGAGATTGGGGGAACACCAAAATAATATTTTATGATATTTCAAATCCTAAACAAGTTGGCACAGCTTTATTGCCTGTAAGTTAAAAGCCATGTTAAAAAGTATAGTTCAGCTTAAAATGACAACATATCAAATGTAGGAAGTAGTGGTATTTTAACTTCTAATGTTCACACTGTAACATATTTCAGCAACACCAAAGTGGCCTGCCAAAATGAAAAATATGGCTGCATGAATGTTTTTCTTTCTGTACAATGGTCTTTGCCCAAATCTTCATTCAACAATGCACAGGCTTAAATTAACCACTAAAATAAGAAAGATTTAGTGTTTACTGTAGGTCATTTCTGGAAAATAAGATCCTGAAATTTCACACTGTAACTGTAACACCAAATGTTACACGTGGAACCCCTCTTTCGTCGAATCCCAAGAAATAGAAAAGTGTCAGTTTCTCATAAAATATGAGGTACAAGAGTACAATTGATACCTCATCAACCATTTAAGTTAAAATAACAGAGCAAAATAAGTGTAAAAATAAGGGAAAATGTAACTCCTGCTATGGTAGTCTGAATGTCACACTTTTTGCCCCCAAAATTGCTGATTTTAGGCACTTTTTCATGAAAACTGGGAGGGTTAACTTCAATGATTTTTATTTTTTGAAGAGTATGCACTTACATGAATAGTGAGGACAAAATGAAAGCATAGCAAAGACAATGTGGATTAAAATAGCGAGACAGTTGCCCTTAACAGCGTATTTTACCATTGGTACCCTAATTTAAATAAAGACCCATATGCATCATTTTTTCTTGTAGCAAGTGTAGACCCTAATAAAGAACCACAAATATCCACAGTTTGCTTTAAAGAAACCGATAAAAACTGGCAAAGTGTTCGCAATAACAAAACAATTTTCTCCAACATAAGCTAAAGATTTCCAAATATTTAAAAGGAAGGCAAAAATTTGGAAAAATTTCCAATGTCGGTGGATATTACACCAAAGATCTTCGACACAGTAGGGCATTTAGACTAATCATTCGAGAAACCTAGGGTCAAAGGTTAAATCAAGTTTTGATAATTTTATTACAAGCCTACTTATTCTACCCAATTTTGGTTAAATTTGCATTGAAATCCAATGAATTGTCATCATTATAAGGACATGCAGGTGAAGTTGTCACATTTACAACAAAAAGCGAAATTCAAGAAGCACAATGACATCGCATCCTGACATTAATAACCAATTCAAGACTTTCGTTTCTTTAAATTTTACAACCAATTAACAATCATTCCATGTTATCAGAATGCGATTGTATGTGTGGCATGAAAACTTAAAGATGGAGTGTCATGAAAAAAAATTCTGAAAACGCAAGCCTTCAGTAACCTTTCGACGGATTACGTCACAACTACGTGACTCCGTTATTTATATCTGGTATATGAATATTTCAGATATTAATTATAAAGTCACGCGGTGGTGACATAATCCGTGAAAAGGTTACCGAAGGATTGCGTTTTGAGAATTCTTCTTCATGACGATACTCCATCTTTAACAAACTTGAATTTATTACTAGGAGGTCATGTAGCCCTTCAAGGCAAACGCAGAAAACTGACAAAACATAAAAATACAAAGCATTGTGCCTTGTCAATGTAAGGATAACCTCTGCTCTCCTGCATGAAGCCCTTTGGAAAACCAGGTAGCACTCCAAGGTCCCTGGGAAATAAATCTAGTAACTTCATTTGCTGGTATCTCCAGGAATGCATGTCTGGTTTGTAGGAGTGTTTCAAAAATGAAAGGCAAATAAAAAGAAATGGTATCATGCGATGAAAAGAAATATTCCTTTTACCATTCGGTCTTTTGTCTTAAACTATTTGAACTCATGATAAATCTTGGTGAAATATTTGCTTCGAAAGAGTAATTACATCACCACTACGCCTACGTTCAAGTTAATAACATTCCAACCTATAACCCTGGACTAATTCGATGGACTGGATATGACCTCCATGACCCCTCCCCGGCTGCTTAGTCTTGAAGTCAGGAGACCAGTGACGTGCATGGTAAACCGGCAGTTTGCCATGTAAATCAAATGAGTGTCAAGATGTTGAGGATACTAAAAAAAACCATTGCTGAAGGATTGTGGAATATGATTTTGGTATACACTTTTTCAAAGGTACATTTATTGTAGCAGAAAATAATGCACATCCAAGATTGTCTGTAATTGGTTCATTTTAATACAGTTTTTTGTTAAGTTCTAGATTAGTGGGGAAAAGTATGCGGCTAAAGATCACAATAACGGTGCACCTGTTGAATAAGATAAATGATGAATAGACACTTGGGTTAAAAAACTGTCTCTCTTGTGGGGTCATCCGCTCATAATCGCTCTTTTAGAAAAGATTTTGTAGAAAGGACCCAGGTTTCTGAATCCCCAACGAAAGCTTGTTCGCCTCGTCGGACATATCACCCTTGTCGAGTCCGTTAAGCAGGTTTTACTTTTTTCATGTCAGGTAAATATTCCCAGTTTTCAAATTTCGGCTTTCTGCAATTGCCACAATCGACACAAGCGAGGTTGCACCACCTATAAACAGTTTGAAGCAGTAGCGTAACCACCGGGGGGGGGGCAGGGGGCAAACTGCCCCCCCCCCGACTCAAAAAATGGCAAGGGAAGAAAAAACGGGAAGGGAAGGAAAGAAAGGAAAAGAGGAAAAGGGGGGAGAAGAGAAAAGGAAAAGAGAAAAGAATGGGAAGGAAAGGAAAGAAAGGTAGAAGAAAAAAGGAAAACGGAAAAGAAGGGGAAAGGAAAGAAAGGGAAAAGGAAAAGGGAAAAAGAGAACAATGAGAAAAGAAAGAAAGTGGGCCAACTATAACATCAAAGCAAGATTAATCTGCATTCATGGAACACTGTTGTGGTCAATATATGAACATTCATTTAGAAAAATATATGAACATTCATTTAGTCGCCTAAAGTTAACAAAATAATATCTGAGGTCCACTTTATCGGAGGAAAGACTTTCCTCTCTTGCTCTTTGCCAGACAGTCGGGAGGACTTAAGAAAAGCAATCATTCTCAGATTTGCCATCAATATTTGAAGGAAGTGCAGATTCTTCAGTAATCCCCCCAACTATTTAAACTTCCCCACACGAAACCCCGGAATCCAAAGCTTTCTGCAATATAAGCTCTGACCACTTAGCCATTACAGGGGACGCGTTCCTATCACATTCCTCTGACGTAACAATGGAGAACTTAACCCAACAGTATTTATAATTAGTTGACCGCGCTCAATCACAATGGCTCAGTGGTCAGAGCATCCGCCTTGTAAGCGGGAGGTCGCTGGTTCGAATCCTGCTTGAGGCTAAATTTTCCATTTCAAAAAAATGTTTTGTTATGGAAATTATATGCAAATTTCACAGCGTGACTACATTCACTCGTGCTCGTAAACATTTAATTGTGGGTACAGATACAGGCAGCAGGGTTCAAAGCATCTAAAAGTATACTACACTCTAAAAAAGTTTGTTAAAAAAGTTTACCAACACTGATCACGTATGTCAAATACCCGAAATTGGTTAAAGTTTACCCAATAATTGTTGGGTTCACCAGTGTTGGTGAATTTTTTTAACCAACTTTTTAAGAGTGTACAAACCTAGTGTATGAATTATGATTTGCCCGCATTTTATTTCTAATAAATAGATATTTTATTCCTGTAAGTCATTTTATTTACGGAATTATATCATTTTCTGTTTAATTTCAGTAGTGAACAGGCTTTTAAATATCTATGTTTACAGATTAAACCACTCTCACGCAATTATGTGCGGAGGGCCAAATATATATACGCTTCCGATATTACATCAATTTGGCACTGTATAATTTGTGTGCTGGTATGGTAAATCTTCAAGGGGTTGTAGTATTGCGACCTTTGACTTGACCATATATCATTCATTCTACATTTATTTGTATTGGGAGTCAAACAAGGGTCAAGGGAAATTTTTGTTGGAAGCCAGTCACTTTGGTGATGGAAGGTTGAACTGGGCAAAGACAATATATTTGACCTAACTGACTAGTCTATAGTTTGCTGGGTCGTATATACCATTGACATTTATTATAAAGAGTGAAATGCATTGTTGTTGTAACGTGGTCGAACAGTCTAAATGTTACAGGGACGGTATTGAAGAGTTAGACAGCAAAATTACCTGAAAATGTATTGTAATTTGGAAAAAATGTTCGGTAGAAAACAGTTAGAACACATCAACCATTATTAGTTAGAACTGCCTCACTCGCTACAGCACTGGCAGACAGAGGGTGAAGATGTTTTTTGGATATTTTGATTGGGTATCTTGGCCAGACACTTAGGCCTACGTGTAATTTTTCCCCTTATCCTCGGCAGGCATGTTGAAATGTGGCAAAAACGTGACAAAAGTTGCGAGCAGATTCTGCTATGAGGCGTCTACGGTTCCCTAGCCTGCGTAGTGCCTCTGTGGCGGCGATCCCCTTAGGCTGCCGTTGATTTTTTCGTAGCGATGAGCTGGGCGAAAAATGTTCGTCCGCTCCGCGGGCTAACGGTTCCCTAAAATGCGCTTATTTTGTAAGTTACCAAGGATTGCAATGGTAAAAATACACCATTTATATTTAATGTAGGCTAGATGTAGCAGAGTGGAGACGCATTTTGTATGAAATATGTAATCCAGTGTATGTCTTATAAGAAACATGGTAGTGTGATGTATTGCTGTTTATACACTTCTGTTTTGTTTACCTTTTATTTGATCTGATCTGCCACTGAACTATATCACTTGTCATATTACTTTTACTGGAATGTCAACAGGGTCAGTTTATGACCTCTCCGGACTCCTGCTGAGTTGCTTATATTTTGTAATAATGCTGACCTATGATATTGATAATAAACTTGGAATAAATGACCAGTTATGATCTGGGTACAGTCGAAGGATGAACTGAATTAAAACTTACAGCCCAACATTCTACTACATTGTTCTTTTATCGTTATTTACTTTTACTGAGTTACCACCTTACAATACTTAATTGCAATTGTCTTTGAGACACAACAGGTAGAGAGAGAGATTAGGTGTGACCTTGTCGGAGCAATCTCCCCAAATATTTTAAGTGCAACAGCTTCGTGGTATCATCATGTTTTTAGTTTATACACCTGCTCAGCCCACTCGACTACGGTCTACAGATAACCGCTTTCGGGTGAAAATGAGAATCCAGCCGATCGGGGAAAATTTTGGCATGAATATTTATGAGTTTTTAGTGTCTACCCTACCTCCCCCTTAACGTTCGTCTTTTGCTTCTGTAAATGTGTGACTTTGTACTCAAATATGAGCGAATTGTTCACCCTATAGAGCAAAAACACATCTGAGAAACATTGCTTTCGGCAATGTGGTGATGAACACTAATTGCTTACACTTTTAACTTGCATACATTTCACGAGCACACGAAGAATCAATTTCTTGAAGCATCTGAGGTCACTGGTGATGGTACTAAAACTTTTAAAGCCCTATGAACTTTAATAAGCTGTTTCACCACCGTGAATGGCTTCAAACGTAATTTTCTTCTATTTCCCAGCCCCCCCCCCCCACCCCTTGAGACGCGTGTCTCAGAGTCACTGGTTAGGCCTTCGGGCCTGATGTGATCGATTTTAACCAATATTGAGAACTGAAATACTGGTTTCAATGCTTTCTTGTTACGTTAATTACTACTTATAGGTTATATCCAGGAAACATGGCAGAAACGAATGTCGAGAAGAAGATGGAATTTGAAGAAGCAAGCACCTCAAAAAGAATTACGGTTTGCTCAACAAAGAGAATGATTGTGGCTGTAGTGATTTTTTTTATAATTTTGTTCACCGTCATCGGTTTAACGGTATACCTGGTAACAGCCCGATCGCGGAATGAGTAAGTCAAATTTTTATTAATTATAAGTAATCTGTATACACACACAAGAAGCTTGAATGATTTGGATCTTACAAACGTACTTTCCCGAACTGCCACCAAAACTGATAATAAATTACTGCTATCGGGAGCCCCACGAAAGTGAGTTCATGATTTATAATAAGGATAGGCCAGGTAAACTCTGAAATACAAGTTCTTTACGTGAACCTCGATTTCGTGGAGGGAACGGGGATATATCACACCCACATTTTGTGGGGCCACGTTCAGACATCCTTAAAATCATTATGAGATACCAAACCAAAATCTTTCAATTTAGTAAAACTTTCGCTCGCTCGGCGCACTTTAATCTTCAGTTCTGTATTGTTTTGTTCTTCAATATGTTCTCAAACTCAAAAAGCGAGTTCGGTAATTCCTTTTGTCGGCTATGCACATACGTTCATCCACCTAATCGTCGGTTTTAAAAAAGTAACCCCTGCACCTATTCCAAAATTTGAATTCACATGAAAATTTCGTGAAATCGTTCTTTCTTACTCCATCCATAACATAAGGAGCTGGGATCTCAAGTGTGGTTTAGTGCAGTGAGTTGTGTCTAAAATGGTTTTTTGAATGTGCAGATTTGCATTTTAATCTGCCGTAAAGGAGGTTTCAGACCTCTTTTTTTGTTCTAGTTGGCTAAAACACATGGATAGCTATTAATGCACGTACTGACGAAAACAAGGAAAACCGTGCACGATGGTCCGACCTCGGTTTGTATATGGTATTCCACGCTGTGCCCCATAATCCACGCGGCAACTAATTACCGAATCTGCTTATTGATAAGATATGGATTTAACTACAGTTCAAATGCAAAGTTATAGGTCTTGTTTGCTTGTAATTGCCACGATTTAGCCTTACAACTCATGTCTCAATGACACCGCTAAGGATAAATCGAGTAAGAACATCCCCCAGGCTACCTCTCCTCCTCACCAATTTCCGATTTCCTCCAACTGTCCAAAGGGGTTTAAGTTTTCATTCCTGTAAGATGAAGTGAGCTTCCACTTTTTTCGATTTGTACCACAATTGGTCTCAAACGTGCAACCACCAAACTTTCTTCCCGCTTTGTCCGGTTCCTAACATCTGTACCGTGTATCTACCAACATTTCTGTGTATAACATGTATTTTCGAATCCATATATCATCACTTTCGCAGGGAACCGCAAAATATAGCTTCGTTTTTTTCAACTCTCAAGTATTAAAACATTTCGCCCACTTAAATTAGCACCCCATCCCATAGAGCCCTCACCAGGATAGGATTAGAAGTTCTTGGACTAACAACACCCCACACATACACTTTCACAATCAAATCAACGTCCGTGATTTTTTATCCACTTTTCTTCAAAGCATGTTTGTTATTTTAGGACTTTTTTTTTTTTTTTTATTAAATGTGAGTTCACACCAACCCCGGAATTTGCAACGTTTTACTGACGAGATCATGTTGTTTTTTCTTTTTTCTTAAAATAAATATATAGGAATTTTGGAGAGCTCGTGAAGAGCAATTTCCGCTCTTTAGCTGCAATAACTAATTTCGGCTTTTGTGTGAACCATCATAAAGCAGAATAGTAACAGCTAGAGTGAGCGTACGTTAACTTGCTGTGATTGCATGGGAACATTTTAGCTGACAGGCTGAGGTAAAAGATCACGTGACAAGTGAATATTGTGTACACGTATGGAAGAAGCGTTTTTGCAGTATCGTTTGTTCTCATAAAAGTCTGCACGGCCATTTCAGAAAATAACTCGAGGCAAGTTGAAAAATATTACAAAAATCATTTTTTGATTCCTTGACGCAGTCAGAGAAATCTATGCGATGGTGATGGCGTGTGTGTGTACGGGTGTGCCTACAGTGTGTATTGGCCATTTGGTTAGCGTCTCTATGTGTAGGTACGTGTGTTTGTGACACTTTGCCTGTAAACATCTTAAGGATTGAAACTCCGAGTCCAATGGATTTCATAATTGACATGTGGATTGGTCTTATTGAGTAAATGGTCCCGATTGTTTTTAGCGGAGGTCAAAGTTCTTTTGGGATCACGAGAGGTCAAATGGTAAATTCCTTAGAAATTGCTTGTAAAGGTCATTTGGGGTCACCAGCAGTCAACGTGTAAAATTCTGGTTTACATGAAATCTGATGGTGGGAAGCTTGACTAGATTTCATACATGTAACACGGATGCATTATGATGAGTAGCAGAATTCTCATGTTTGGCGGAGGTCAAATGTCATCTGGAGTTACTAGGTGTGAACGTCTCGATACCATGTTTACACATTTCTCAGAATCTTGGATACTTTAACTGTCGCACATTTCAGTTGAGCAGCAAACCTCACATTTGTGACCGTTATTGCGCAATCATTACATCCTTATCACTTGTGGTGAAATGCATTTTTGGAGACCGTACTGGGGCTAGCCTACGCAGAGCGAAAACGGACACCTGTTCAAAACGTGAATAGTTCTTGCATTTGAAGAAAAATAGAAAGTTAAATATTCAAAGAAACTTGTTTCAGTAGTAAGCGACTGTCAGGGAGTGAACTTTGGCAAGGGTCTTTGTTTTAAGCTTTCATAGGTGGCGGAAGCGGGGGGCCAGGGGGCCTGACCTTCAATATTTTTTTGAGAATTTTGGGGGGCACAACCCCCCAATAACTGAATGTCGCAAAATAAATTTTAAGTTGCCTTTATTACACTTCGGCTATCCTTGGTTCAATTATTACTTTTCAGATTTCAAAAGTTGCAAAGCTTTCGAGGGCTTCGCCCCTAGACCCACACATTAACGATAAACTGTAGGAGAGTTTACTTTCTCCCTTCAAACAGTTTAAACAAAAATTTTTGCAAGCTATCTTTCTTTTTCAAATTATCTTTCTTCTTCTCAAATCAGGGCCTTTTAAACACACTGAGCGAAGGGCATGTCCCCAGTCCCCTTATTGGCCCCAATGACACACATTTGCCCCAGAAATAATGTTCCTTTTAGGATTATTAATAATACAAAGGTACTTTTTTGCTTCCATTAAGTCCACTAAAAAGCCTAAAACGTCAGAGCTTCCGGGCCTTGTTGCGGACCCCTGGACCCCACGCATATTGCCTCGGAATTTTAAATAGAACCCCCTATTGATAAAATACCCCAAAACACTTTGGAGCTCTAAAAATTCCCTATCTCAAATTATCCATCACATGTTCAATTTTGAGTAGCTTTGACATTTTGGCTTTCCCCCTAAAATTACTGTAAAGTGTGTTTCTCCTTAATCAAATGCCATGGTACTTCTCGATTCCATTCTCGTCCCTTATACCTCACCCCACTCCTGAAATAAAAACATAGTTCAGAATACTTAATTTGATTTTCGACCACTCTGGAGCCTCTCAAATCACTAAAATCGCTGAACTTCCGGAGCATTCGCCATCTGCACCATCACCGGGGCTGTGCCGGAGGTCAGTTTCCCAACTGTATGTATTGCATGTTTACATGTATACTGTGTTGGGTGGTGGACCGGGGAGTACTTATCCTGACCCCTAGATTAACACACTTTAGTTGTTTCGTAGAGTCATTTGGTGTGAGAAGTTATTGTAGGAGATAAAATCTGTTAAAATCCTTCATTTTAGCACTTTTACACTGATGTGGAAAACCAAGACCCTTGGTTTTTTCTCCTTTTTTGAGAAATGCTCTTTTAAAAGATTGGAATCAACGAGAGGTAGGTCAAAGGATGATTAAATGGTCAGTTAAATTCTTTAAGTTTATTAACTTTTACAGGAAAGCACTCCCCTTTGAGTAAAATTTTGGCATTTTTATAGTGTTTTTTGGTTTCGATGATAAGAGAAAACCAATGCAATCATGATGGCGTGCGTGTGTAAATATATGTGTGTGTGTGTGTTTGTGACACTTTGCATGTTAACACGATATCTCAAGAGAGGAATGTCGCTGAGTTTTCAACTTCAGTTTCTTCGAGTTTAAAGGACATTTGGGTTCACATGTGTCAAAGAACTCGAAGCACATTGCATTTAACTCATTAACAGAGTATCTCAAGGTAGAAATGTCATGGGACTCGAAACACTTTACATTTAACTCATTAACACAGTATCTGAAGGTAGAAATATCTGGAGGTTTTCATACTTGGTACATAGATGTCCCATATCAAGAGAGAGAACGCCTTTCAAAAATAAAAAGAATGTGGCCCATGATGGTACTATTCACTTCGCCCCTTGTACCTTCGTTGGGCGAACTCTTTAAACACTTAAGACGCAGCCTCCACCTGTATTCTGCGCAGCCTTACTTGTATACACGCTGCGTGATTCCTTGTGTAATTGATTATTTGAATGCACCTGAAATAGCCCTTCTCCCATGAGCGTTTTGAAAATAATACACGTGGAAAATAAGCAACTTACTATGTTCACCTTTTACGAGAAAACTATCTCTCAAAGCGGACAAACTAAAAAAAATTATCAAGACTTCAACTTGTTCATTGAATGGGTATGTTTCATGGGAGGTCCATTTAGCTTGACTCTGAGAGAACTGAATTTTCCGTCATTGACATCAAATTTCGCAAAATCTAAAACTAAAAAAATCTGATCAATAATGCCTCTACAGGACCATTTTGCGTCTGTCCTATTATCTCAAATTGTACGAGTTTCCGGGGGCTTCGCCTCCTGCTCCCTCACGGCGAGGCTCTGCCTCTGGACCCCACCGGGAGCACCCACGCGGCCCCAAAGCCCCCCGCGTCCATACTCGCGCTTCGCGCTTCTGGTGCACATTCAGTGCACTACATGGTGACTCTCTTTCGGGCAAGTCGGGGGGGGGGGGGAATCACAGGTCGTTGCCCTTACCTCCAAAATCTCACCACACACGCCACTGATACATACGTGTAGAATAATAAATTATTTGTCAGTATGTGTATTTCATTTCTATGTGGTTATTCCAAATTCCTGAAAAATAGCTCATAAATTGCATAATAATATGTCAGCTTCCTTTTGCATACAAAATACTGTGTAATTTAAGCACCAAATCACACATATTTTCACATTAAAAACCACAAAATTTTCACACCGGGAAAGGGAGGACACCTCCGTCCTACTCCCTTCGTAGTTTAACATTAATATCATCAGGTTGCATGCATGTTAATATACCCGTTCAAAATTCAAATATTTGACGTCTTCCATGGCTTTTCGCACTATATATTATGCGTGCAATCAGAAGGTTGTAACCTTACTCCGACAAAATTATATCACGCAAAGAGGTTATAGAATGCTTTAGAAGAATAGAATGCAGAAGATTCCACTTTATAAAAGTTTCATGTTAATTTTTCACGTTGGTGATAGCTTAACCAATTTTCATATTCTTCTCTTTCAGTAAAGCCACAAAACCAAAGGAATCGCCACCCATAAACACGACAGGAGCAGAGGAGGCGTCTAACCCTGGTATGTATAAAGAATGTGGATGGAGTAAATATGCGCATTACCCTTAACCGACAGATGTAATCATCACTTCAAATATTTCCAACTGCGAGAAACGGATACTTTGGTTCCGCTCTTATAATGCATAAAAGGGCGAAGCTTGTAGGCCTTATGGAAGGCCGTTTCAAAATTTATTCAGTAACTTAAGATATCTCGAATTAATTCTCGAATTATATTTCAGACATCTCTAATTCTATTCCAGATATCTCGAAATGAATTTTAGATATCTTAAATTCGATTTCAGATATCTAAAATAGTGCATAAATTTAGACATCTGAAATTAATTCGAGATACCTGAAATTCCTGAATAAATATTTTTTAAAACGGCGTTCCATGAGGCCCGCACTACGATGTAACTATGGACTCTACCACCTTACTCCAATCGGTGGCTGTTTTAACTTAACACCTGCTCCAATCAAACGTTGTGCGAGGTATAAGTAACTATAACAAAGGACGGAGGTGGTCTGATGGAATTTGTGTGTCATGGTTAGGATGACGATCGTAATATTATTTTAGCACTCTTACTACATACTACATTTCCACTTCAAGTTGAAACTGTCCTTCTTGGTATAGGAAAACATTTGCTACAATTCATATTTTGAGCGCCATTATGCGAATAATACCAGGCCTATTCTTCTAAACATTTATTTTTCAATGGAATATATATTCGGCCTTTTTTGACAGTTCGGGAAATCTTCCTGCTTGGAAAAACCAAAACTTTCCCGAATGCGGTACCAACTATGTTTAAATTTAATAAAAGAATGGCCGTGAGAGACAGGGGTCTGGGGTGCAGCCGGCCACCCCCTTCCACTGGCTCAAACCTTGGTGATTCGGGCAGACGTCGGTGTCTCCGTCGGCGACAATTATTATCTTCTTTCATACACTTTCAAGAAATTATCAATTCAAGTATCTTGTTGAAAAAAGCAATAAAAAACCCGAGGCGATTCCCTTTTTTTTTGAATGTCTGGATCCGCGCCTGTCAAGTGTGACATAATTGAAAGAGAGCACATCCATTTGCAATGATATATGTTTTTGTCGAAAAAACAAGTTACATATTTGTTCTCAGCCATCACGTGCTCGTTCGTCAACCTGCCGGATGTGACCAACGGATCTTTTGAGTGTGCTACTGATTCCAACGTATCAAAAGGTGAAGCCTGTATTATCAGATGTAACGATGGATTCTATCCATCTTACTCCAACCAAACGGTGTGCGATGTAGGACCAACTAACCAAGAAGGGAGGTGGTCTGATGGAAGCTTTGTGTGTCATGGTAATAAAAATTGTTGCTATCACAATATCTCAAGATTTCAGTGATCAGTCGGGATCGAGATAACCGCTTTCGGGGGAAATGAGTTTTCTCCAAAACGGGGGAAAATATGACTGTCTCAACGGTATGAATATTTATGAACACGTGGTGTCTACCTCTTCATAGGCGTAGATTTGTTTAACAAATGTGGTACCGGTACTTTTAAAATGTGACATGATAGTTTATAGTTATGACACAAAGGGTAAAACTACATGGGTCCTTCAACAACGCATTTACAAACACAAATGCTGGTACAACCCACTTGTACACCTTCATTCGAAAAAATGCACAAACTTATGGCTGTGTCGAGTCTAAACCTTAGGACAAAGAACGGAGCAAAATTACCCGTTATTTCAAACTCGGGGCGGTGAACAACCAAAGATGACAAAGCTTTTTAATTCCCCTATTAACAGAGATTTAAATATGCCCACATTTCTCTTTTCTAAAATCGATAAAGATTGCAAGGTTGTTTTGAACGTTATCCCCGTTGAATTTGCGCGGTAATATCGCAATGCAACATGGGGAATATTTGTAAATGGCGCCACCCCAGGCAAAATATTCTTCCGATTGGGTGAAATTGAGTTCCCCCGAAAACGGTTATCTCCCGAACTGGTGATGAACACTTTTCATGTTTTGTTCATAAATTTGCAACGTTGATATTGTTTTGGTGGAGATCAAAGGTCATTTGAAGTCATAGGAGCTAATTGTGCGAAAACCTCGTAAATGGCTTATAAAAACAATACCTCAAGATAACAATGATGGAAATTTTTCATATTTAGAGGTGCGCACTTGTCATATTGAAAGGAAAGAAGCCTATTGTTTTTTATAAGTCAAAAGTTGTTTGATTTTACCAGAAGTAAAGTTGTGAAAACCTTGTTAAAAACAACGAGAGGAAGAACTTCGTTTTGGTGGCGATCAGCTAGGCCACCAGAGGTCAATGTCATATGTAAACTTTGTTAACAAGATACCCTTTAGTAGGGAAGTTGGAAAAATTTCATGTTGGTTTGTGGATGTAGTGTGGTTTAAGAAAAAACCTAATCGTTTTGGAGGGAGGTGAGAAGTCATCTGGGATCACTAGCCACTAAAAGGTAGAATTTCCCAAGAATTTCCATGATTTTTATGTGAGATCAACAGAGGTCAAAAGGCAAAATTGCCAAATTTTTCTTTCGATAAGGAACAACTCAGCCTTTTCACTTTCTGGTCTTACAAACCGGATGTACTAAGTTAAGACGTGGCTTTGCGGTACAGTAGCTGGAATATAACAACCCGACCCTCTGGCAAAGGGCCGTTCGGCGAAACCAAAACTTTCATTGCTTCCCGAAGAAGCTACTACATCCACTGAAGGACAATACGTGATCAACCAGAAAGCTCCCTGATAAAGACTAAACTGACAATGTTTGAATACGAAGAAATGAAATCAAGGAAATATTGATTAAACAGCTTCAACCCCAAATAATTTTAGACACAAGTTAGCTCGATTTGTTTGGCATACGTTTCTCAACATATTAACATGAAAATACTTGCCTTGGTTCATAAATACCTCTATGAACTACCCAACTTAGGCCAATTTGGTGAAAGAATATGTTGGTTATATTCATGGAATACATAACTGAGTCAATTCTTGCTAACTGGGGTCTAAGAGAAGCTTTGTGTGTCGTGGCTAGACCTATTATCTTCTTTCTAAAACATTTACTAGAAAGGATTTAGTTATAAACCTGAAACATATAGTCATATGATTCGGACAAAGCTTTGCTTAAAAATACGTCTGAGCTCAGTTCAACTTACGAATACCTTAACAATTATTTTAAAGCGACATGAACTGAGCCTTTGGAGGTGGGTCCGTATTCAGTGCAAATCAAGAATCACAGAGTTGAAATTGAAAGAAAGCATATCTAGGTACAATGAGGGATGTATTGTTTAATATTCAATTTACATAATTATGCTCCTTCTCAGCAATCACGTGCTCCACCATCGACCTACCAACTGTGACAAACGGATCTTTTGATTGTGCTGCTGATCACAACATATCAAAGGTATCAAAGGGCGAAGCTTGTATTCTCAGATGTAACGATGGATTCTATCCACCTTACTCCAACCAAGCGGTGTGCGATGTAGGACCAACTAACCAAGAAGGGAGGTGGTCTGATGGAAGCTTTGTGTGTCATGGTAATAAAAATTGTTGCTATCACAATATCTCAAGATTTCAGTGATCAGTCGGGATCGAGATAACCGCTTTCGGGGGAAATGAGTTTTCTCCAAAACGGGGGAAAATATGACTGTCTCAACGGTATGAATATTTATGAACACGTGGTGTCTACCTCTTCATAGGCGTAGATTTGTTTAACAAATGTGGTACCGGTACTTTTAAAATGTGACATGATAGTTTATAGTTATGACACAAAGGGTAAAACTACATGGGTCCTTCAACAACGCATTTACAAACACAAATGCTGGTACAACCCACTTGTACACCTTCATTCGAAAAAATGCACAAACTTATGGCTGTGTCGAGTCTAAACCTTAGGACAAAGAACGGAGCAAAATTACCCGTTATTTCAAACTCGGGGCGGTGAACAACCAAAGATGACAAAGCTTTTTAATTCCCCTATTAACAGAGATTTAAATATGCCCACATTTCTCTTTTCTAAAATCGATAAAGATTGCAAGGTTGTTTTGAACGTTATCTCCGTTGAATTTGCGCGGTAATATCGCAATGCAACATGGGGAATATTTGTAAATGGCGCCACCCCAGGCAAAATATTCTTCCGATTGGGTGAAATTGAGTTCCCCCGAAAACGGTTATCTCCCGAACTGGTGATGAACACTTTTCATGTTTTGTTCATAAATTTGCAACGTTGATACGAAGAAGCCTATTGTTTTGGTGGAGATCAAAGGTCATTTGAAGTCATAGGAGCTAATTGTGCGAAAACCTCGTAAATGGCTTATAAAAACAATACCTCAAGATAACAATGATGGACATTTTTCATATTTAGAGGTGCGCACTTGTCATATTGAAAGGAAAGAAGCCTATTGTTTTTTATAAGTCAAAAGTTGTTTGATTTTACCAGAAGTAAAGTTGTGAAAACCTTGTTAAAAACAACGAGAGGAAGAACTTCGTTTTGGTGGCGATCAGCTAGGCCACCAGAGGTCAATGTCATATGTAAACTTTGTTAACAAGATACCCTTTAGTAGGGAAGTTGGAAAAATTTCATGTTGGTTTGTGGATGCAGTGTGATGTAAGAAAAAACCTAATCGTTTTGGAGGGAGGTGAGCAGTCATCTGGGGTCACTGGCCACCAAAAGGTAGAATTTCCCAAGAATTTCCATGATTTTTATCTGAGGTCAACAGAGGTCAAAGCCGCCAGTTAAGACGTGGCTTTGCGGTACAGTAGCTGGAATATAACAACCCGACCCTCTGGCAAAGGGCCGTTCGGCGAAACCAAAACTTTCATTGCTTCCCGAAGAAGCTACTACATCCACTGAAGGACCATACGTGTTCAACCAGAAGGCTCCCTGATAAAGACTTAACTAGAAATGTTTGAATACGAAGAAATGAAATTAAGGAAATATTGATTAAACAGCTTCAACCCCAAATAATTTTAGACACAAGTTAGCTCGATTCGCTTGGCATACGTTTCCTCAACATATTAATATGAAAATACTTGCCTTGGTTTATAAATACCTCGATGAACTTCCCCATTTTAAGCCAATATGATGAAAGAATATGTTGGTTATATTCATGGAATACATAACTGGAATCAATTCTTGCTAACTGGTGGGTCTAAGAGAAGCTTTGTGTGTCGTAGCCCGCGGGGCGGACGATTTTTTTCGTCCAGCTCATCGCTACAAAAAAAATCAATCTGAAGGGCGGCAGCCTAAAGGGGGCTGCAGCCACAGAGGCGCTACGCAGGCTATGTGTGTCGTGGCTAGACCTATTATCTTCTTTCTAAAACATTTGCTAGAAAGGATTTAGTTATAAACCTGAAACATATAAGTCATATGATGCGGACAAAGCTTTGCTTAAAAATACGCTTGAGCTCAGTTCAACTTAACGAATACCTTAACATTTAATTTAAAGCGACATGAACTGAGCCTTTGTAGGTGGGTCCGTATTCAGTTTAAATCAAGAATCACAGAGTTGAAATTGAAAGAAAGCATATCTATGTACACTGAGAGATGTATTGTTGAATATTCAATTTACATAATTATGCTCCTTCTCAGCAATCACGTGCTCCACCATCGACCTCCCAACTGTGACAAACGGATCTTTTGATTGTGCTGCTGATCACAACATATCAAAGGTATCAAAGGGCGAAGCTTGTACTGTTAGGTGTAACGATGGGTTCTATGCACCTTACTCCAACCAAGCGGTGTGCGAGGTAGGACCAACTAACCAAACAGGGAAGTGGTCTGATGGAAGCTTTGTGTGTCATGGTAATAAGACTTGTTATTTTTTAAGTGTAAACATTTGAAACTGGAAAACTCGCATGCTCATAAGGAAGCTTAATTAAAATTACATTTGGACTTCAAGTATCTGGTTGTACAAATAAGTTATCATAACGAATTTATATTGTGCGTGATGCTCCCCATAAGCAATGGAGTAGTGAAAACAACCCATTGAGCCACAACTGGGAAAAAGGCCGTGGCCGGATCGACTTGAACCAATAGGTTGCAAACTTGGCAGTAAATTCGAACGAATTTATTTTGTAATGGAATAAATTTGGTTATGGAGTTAGTTTGTTAGATACAGGAGAGAGAGAGGATAGTTTTCTAGCCCTGTTTCCAACCAATTGCTTCAAGTCGAGCCGGCCGCGCGGGCCATTTTTCCAGTTGTGGCTCACTGGCTTGTTTCCCCTAGTCAACTAAATTAATTACGTTGAGCACCAATCTCAATGGTAGTAGGTTTCATTGTTAGAGTCTTCGGTTTGACACGGCTAGGACTCGATCTCCCAACTGTGTTTGGTCGAAATGCAATAGACATATGTTTGCTCTCAGCAATCAGATGTTCTACCGTCACCCTACCGACTGTGGAACACATATTTTTCTGTTGTGCTCCAAAGTCCAATGTATCAAAGGGTGAAGATTGAACTCTTAGATGTAGATTTATTCCACTTTACTCCAACCAAACGGTGTACAAGGTAGGACCAACCAACCAAGTGGGGAGGTGGTTCTGCAATCTACAACACATCTAGTCGACTGGAACATGAACCGGAATATTGTCAAATATTTGACAAAATTTGTTTCAAAATCGACTAGAAATGTTTCAAAAAATGAAACAATTCGTTTCATTTTTTGGTTTGATTCTATTCAACTTTGACTATGATACTTTAAGAGTATGATGGAAGCTTTGTGTCCCATGGTAATAAGGATTATTATATCATTTCTAGCATCCTTAGGCCTACTCAAATCATTTGATCATGTCAAAAACATTCCACGATGTCACGTTACGCAGAGTTGACAACGAATATGGAAAGTCACGCACGATCTGGAAGATTTGTCCTTCACGTCATCAATATTTAATGGAATTTTCAGCATTGGCCTGTATTTGATGTACCACGAAACTAAAGGTTTCGTCAAAAACAATTCAATGCATGTTAAAGCAACCATGTTATTGTACAATCTGTTTCTATGAAAGATGTCCACCAGGTTTACTAATGTAATTTTTTCAAGCTTAAATACCCAAAACGTTCAAACTAAAGAATGGAAGCATAAAATTGATAACTTTACCGGTAACTTTGTACCTGTTAAACTTAAATTATGACTAGACAGGTGCTGGCAGCTGATAAGTTTTATTGGATTGTAGGACAGTGTGTTCTGTGGACCCATCATGTACACCAGAGATTGGAAAAGTCACGTGCTTAGAAGAAACTATTTCTACAAAATGATTTTAGCTAAACTTAAAGGTAAAGCGCAGTTCCCCCAAACTAATTTTGAAAAAAAGCTAAAAAACACAATTTTCATCTTATATCTCTTCAAAGTATCTTTCATTACATTTTATGACTTTACTATGGCATATTCAAGGTAAACCAACCAGTTATTTCTGGTAAATTTCACATTTGAAGAGAACAAAACATTGTCACATGACTCCCACCAGCCAATCATGAAACTGGGTAGTCTACTACACTTCTACAATTTGGGACGACTGCTCCTTCCCTTTAACCCATAAAATTCGTAATGAAATACTATATTTGAAGGAATACATTCGGCCTTTTTAGACATTCTGGGAGATTTTCCGGTTGAGAAGAACTTAAAACAAAGAAAATTCCGAAAATGGGGTAACTGTTGTGCAACACATTGTGTAGGGTTAAAAGCCTAACAAAGACTTAAGTTAGCAAAACCCCGCCCGTGGTTACAGTAACCAATTTGAAGCAAGGGCACGTTCTTGTAAGACTTTCGTTGGCCTGGTGGAGGTATAAGGAGTGTGGATGATCCTTCTCCTTTTGAAAATTGCTGTCTTTTCTAAGAAGCTTAGACACAAAATGGCGAGAAATTTTCCACAAGTTGACACTGAAATTAGAAGATTTCACTGTGGAGGTCTTCTAATTGATATAGGCTTAATGTATTTTGAACCTCGTGCCCCCGGAGGACCGGGTGAAACCAGGAGGAATAGCATGTTATGTGCCCACACTCGCCTAAAGAAAGAACATTGTGCACTTCTGTTTTTCAGGAATTGTGTAAGAATTTCCCAACAAGGGTTACAAAATCCGGACAAAGTTAATGAGAAAACAAAAGGGCGGGACACTTATTTCAGACGGGTGGAACGCGTTAAAATCCTGCTTTCTTAACAATATGGGGCTTGCAATGGAGAAAATTATAAATTTGTTTAGACAATTGCAGAGTAACTCGAAAAATCGAGCATTATTTTTGAAAATCTGGCCTACCTACTTCTTAGCAGAATTTGAAGTTGTTGGAGCAGCCTAAACTTACACGTGCCGTACTCTAACTGACTGGTCACCCTTTTCATGCATTGCAAAACATTGCATCGCGTTGCATAAGAGATAAAATAATGTTACATAGATTATACCCGACCCGGAGATAATCTTCGTAAGGCAACTCTAGATTGCAGAAGATTCTTGTGTAAATTTCTTGTCCAAGTACAAAAAGAAAACTACCTCTGAAGAATGGGAGAGCTTTGCAGAGCAGCCCTAATAATCCAGCTAGGAGCTCCGCATAATCCTTACTGAGTCTCCGCGCACCAAATAACATGCTTTCATATAAAACAACAGTTATAAGCAGAATGGGTGCGGAAGAAAACTAGCTGGGGCTCCATCTTTATTATATCGATCAAGGCTCCCGGAGGTATTGGGTTATATGTACCTGATGGAAGACAATCATCCCCGACGGGAACCATGACCTACCTTCCCTACAAACCCGTAACTTTCGTCTTTAAAAAGTAATTACCTTGTTACTTTGACACAAAAATACCTATGTGTAGGAAACATTTTAAGGACAGTTCCAATGCATTGTTTTTGAATTTATAAAAATATAAAGATATAAGTAGATTACTTTAATTTACCAATTTCTGGAAAATTAGCTAAAAATTACACTTTTACCCAAAAATGTAATTAAAGTCACCATCATACCCAACATATATGGTACCATTTGATAGGGAATTTTATTTTCTTTCACATGACACCTTACAAGTATTAATGAGAGGTTCTGTCCTCAAAGTCTATATAAAAATCAGGGACTATAACGCATCCACACACCAAATATGAAATCTATCCAAGTTTCCTACCTTGAGGTATCGTATTAACAAGGTTTTCAGACTTTGACCCCTGGTGACCCCAGATGACCTTTGACCTCCACCAAAAATAATAGGGTTCTTTCTCTCACTATGGCGCATCTATGTACGAAGTTTGAAAACCGACAGACATTCCTATCTTGAGATATCGTGTTAACAAGCAAAGTGTAAGAAACACACACACATACTCACACGCACACACCCATACATACATACATACACACGCACGCCATCATGAATGCATTGGTTTCTCTTATCATCGAAACCAAAAACTTTTTGTTCTCTTCAGTGGATTTAATGCAATGTACCATCGAAATTTCCAATCGAATCTAAAGGTCCACAGGTCGTAGCTTCAATATTAATTCTTTGAGCCCTTAGTATTGACATGGGCCTATTACCATTCGATACCCAGATGGGCCCCTTCGGTACATGAACGTATACATTTAGTACATGATCGTATGAATTCAGTACATTGGCAATCAGTACATGTACATATGCAATCAGTACATGACCTCTTCAATCATTGAACATCATCGTAAGCAGTTAGTACATGAACGTGTACTTTTACTACATCACATAAGTTTAGATGATCATCGTATGTCGGTGAGCCTTTCGGCGGACTTCTGGTACGCCGAAAGGCTCACTCAGTATGGCATGCGGGAGGGACAATAATAACATGATGATCTTAGGTTTTTACATGTACAACATGTGTTTTTAGATGTACAACGTGTGATTTTACATGTACATCGTAACATTTAACATGATGAACTTATGGTTTTAGTATATGATGGTGTAAATTTACATCATGATCGTATCAAGTTAGTACATCATCGTATATTTTTGGTACATGAACGTATAATTTTAGGACATCATCATATAAGGTGGGCCTTTTGGCTTGCCATAAAGGAGAGCCCCAAAGAAGGGAGTACTTTCTGCTTTGTGACCAGAGCCGTATATACGGCTTTGTTTGTGACATCACAGGTCTATATAATTACACTTACAATGTCACACTGTCGACTCTCCCCCTTTTAATCAGAAATTGGGATTAAGTCTTATTTTTTAAGATTTACGAGAGCGTTGTTCCCCCCTTTCGGTTACAGAGTGCTATAAATGGAATCAATGGAATGGAAATGAGTATAAAGTTTTTAGTTCCCGTCTGAAGTGGGATGAGTCCCGTCAATTGTGTGAAGCAGACAGCTCCCACCTTGTCACCATCGATAACGAAGAAGAAAATCAATTTGTATTTAAGATGGTTTCAGACTGTCGCCGTGCCTCCAATTGGCTTGGGTTGAATGACATTGATGTAGAAGGTACAGAATGACACTTTTTTAAATAATAAAAAGGACGTTACTTGAAGCATCCAACTTTTATTTCTTCGCACCACTTTGCGAGTTCAAAGACTACAGAGTTTAAAGACTATAGTCAATGATTATATTACTTCTTATGTGAGACTTAAACTTCTATAAGAATTTCATTGTTTAAATTACTCATTGTCATATGATTCCCAAGAAGCGTTCATGGATAGAGTTGACTACTAGACTTAATTCAAATTGGGATGACTGCATTTGCCCTTTGACCCTATATGTTTCGACTAAACAGCGCAATGAATACTCTTCTAGCCCCCCAAAATGATGGCTGCCTAATTTTGTGACGGCTCGTATTTGAATTTAGGAGGCTCAAGGGAGGAATGTCTGTAGATGACAAATGGGGCTATATTTGGGCGCAGTTTAGTTTTAGTGCATATTATTTGAACTCTTTACCTATATTCCTTAGGTACGTAAAAAGTTCGAACTACCTTGGCTTTGCCATGACGCCACAATCCAAAATCAAAGGCTGATGTTCAATAAGTGTCTTTAAATTTACAATTGTAAAATGTTCCATAATAAAACCATCTCTGACGGTGTTCAATCTAATAAATACCACGGCTCTAGATTCCTTGACGTAGACAGAGGAATCTATGCGATGTTAATACCGTGTGTGTGTGTGTGTGTGTGTGTGTGTGTAGGTGGGTGGGTGTGTGTAGGTGTGTGTGCGTGTGTGTGTGGATAATTGGTGTAAACCGTGGACCATACCTCGGTTACCTGGAGAAAAGCAGATTCAGCCTTGTGATGTGTGTATTGTGAACACAATTTGAACTGATTGTGTATGTATGTCACCCACAGGCACAAATCATTTAGTGATTGTGGATGCATAAACAAATGGCATACACTACACTATACAGCATAGGATTATATCTCATTATAGCCATATTAAAAGGATACCCTCGTTTTGCAGGTTCCAAGTCAATGGTCCATGGTTGGGGGCATTGAGCTACATGGGAAGTTGATCCCACAGAACACACAGACGCATAGTCTAAATATCTTGTCATAAATCTAATTCAACAGGTGCACAGTTATAGTGGATTTTTTGTCTACTACTTTTGCCCTTCTAGTTAAAATGTTCATTAAACTCGAACTTGACAAAATTTGCACCAAGATTGACTTAAATTTTCCATAGAATCTGAATTTATTGATGCAATTATTGCTAAATGCATCGTTTCCAAGAAAATACCGTATTAAAATATACCCAGCATAGGCAACCTTGAGAAGTCCATGAACTGGCAGTAAAGGACACATCTCCAAATCTCCCGAATCTGCCAACTCTGACGACCATCAGTTCTGTGGAATCATCTTGGCATGTGTAATGGTGTGTGTGTGTGTGTGCGTGTGTGTGTGTGTGTGTATGTAGAGTATGTGCGTATCTGACGCTTTTGCGTGTAAACAAGATATCTCAAGAAGAATAACTGTGACTAACCTCATATTTGGTGTGTGGGTTGCCCATATTAAGTAGATGATCCATATTGTTTTCTGTGAAGGTTCAAGGTTTTTTAGCGTCACGATAGGTCAGAATATCAAAACCTTTCAAACACGATAACTCAAGAAAGGTAACGGGACAAATGTTATGTTTAGTTTGCGTTTGCCATAGTGAGTGGATGATCTCCCTTGTTTTTGGTGGAGGTCAAAGGTCATTCGAGGGCACCAGAGGTCAAATGATACCTTAGAAATTGTTTTTAAACACCGGTATTTCATCATTTGTAACACTTGGATCTCATAATTTGAATGTGAATTGCCCATACTTAGTAGATGGACAACATTCTTCTTGATGTTGGTCAAAGGTTACTTGGGGTCAACAGAGGTCAGAGGTTGAAAACCTATTTATTAAACACGATATATCACGGAGATTAACATTAAGTGACTTCATACTTTACATGTAGATGCACTATATTGAGTAGATGATCCTATTATAGTTGGTGCAGGTCAAAGGTCATGTGGGGTCACCAGACGTAAAGGTCTGAAAACGTTGTTTGCACGATATCTAAAGAAGAGTAACTTGTAGGATCCTTACTTGACATGTAGATGACCCATATTGAATAGATGATCCCTTTTGTTTTTGTAAAGGTCGAACATGTGGCCAGGGGTCACAAGAGCTCTAAGTCTGTTAACCCTGTTTACAAAATATCTGAAGGTGGAAAGTTGGGGTAGATACCATTATTGGTATGCGGATACATAATAAAAAGAGAAAGAACCTACTCATCATTTTTGGAAGAGGCCAAAGATCATAATGGGGTCACTAGGGGTAAAATTCTCAACACTATGTTTACACAATGTTTCAGGGTTGTAGCCTTGGGCACTGGTAATTTCACACATAGTATGAAGATGCAATAGAGTAAGCAGAACCCAAATTCTTGGCTTGGGGGTAATAGGTCATTTAGTGTCTTGCAGATAGGTCTGAATCTCTGAACCTGTTTTACACAATATGTTACTTACGGAAACTTGGATACATATGGTACTTTTTGATGCACTGTCAATTTTTGAAAAAAAAAAGAAAAAACTTTTAATTCGACGTCAAGGAATCAGTAAGCCCTTGGTATTTCCTGTATGTTTTAGAATAGGGTCCCTCCTCACTTAATTCAGGCCCGGTAAAGAGGTCAGTACAGGAGCGTTTTAGTGAATATCCTTTTTTTTAGATAGACAAGATTTTGGACTTGTTCTGTGGTTGCTTTAATGTTGTTAGATTGTTAACGTTTCAACATTTAATGTGCGTCATTTTGAAGGGTAGGCTGCCCTGGTTTAGAATGTCGTATGGTTCTGTGAGGTGATCAATACAGCGATTAGTTCTTCCACTTAATCTACTGTACTAAATTACTCTACAATTACTTCACATTTATTTAAGCCATACATGTTACAACATTTAACAAATGGTAACAACTACTTTCGACTATTTTCATTCTGTAATATATTTTAATTCTTTCTACTCCTGATTACTTTCTGTTTGTAACTAATAGGTACCTGGGAGTGGAGTAACGGTGCAGTCTCGGAATACAGAAACTGGAATGATGGACACCCACAAGCAGATGACATGCTTGACTGTGCTGTCATGTTTGTTCAGGGTAAATGGAATTCCGGGTATTGCCTGTTTAAACATAACACCATTTGCGAGAGAATAAGTTCTATCATTAAATAAGGAAATCGTTAGACTACTCCGAAAATACTTTTCATTCCTGATTAAAAATGTGATTTTGTAAGATAGTGAGAATGACACAGAGTCAATGGTCAAACTTTACACAGAATTTTATCACTTCCTTTCGTAGTAGTTTAAGTTTACAATGGTATTTTTCAACTGATAAAATACTATAAATTATGTTACAGTGACTGTAAGTGCGTCCTACTTTGTGTTTACGTTAAAAAAGACAGCATGAATGCCTGCACCATACCTGCACCATAGAAATACTACCTCGGAACAAACGGAGTCAAGTTTCACAAGGAGTACATTCCGGTCACCTTTACTGTAACATTCGTGGAAGCTGAAAGATGAAAATCACGATTACGTAATATCTTAATTTAATAGTAACTTGCAACAAATACAAACCGTACATAAATATTTGCTTTAAGACAAAATTAGAAATTTACCAATAAAGAGTGAACGTCATAAAATTCACTCCAAAAGAGCTTAAATTCACTCGAAGAAGAATAAAGGATTGAGAGATCGTCGTCCGATCAACGAACCCTTCATATCTCAGGTGACATTCCCATACGGGTCCCTTATGGGTCCGGTTTCTTGGCACATATAGGGTCTGTGTGATTTTGCACTAGGGAGTAATAAGGGTCCCATATGCACTAGCCCACAATACCCATGGGACCCATATGGGATGGTTCTGGATATCCTATAATGTCCCTCATGCATTTGAACCTGTTTGGGTTAACGACTTACTTGTAATGGGTATCCCTTTTAATATTTTAAACATGGCTTAATCATGGATCTACCAGGTGTCTGGTAGGTAGAGCATTCAACTCTCACTCGCAAGGTCCAGAGTTCGATTCCAGGCCGCCGGGTCATACAAAAGACTTAAACTGACTAAAACCTATGACAGTTAAGTATGGAACGCATTTCACGCATACCTCGTTCATAACGACGTGATCGGTAGTAACGGCGTTGTACACTGAGTTAACATCGGCGTGATTATCATTAACAGCGTAGGAAATTTTGGTAAACACGGCGAAATTTTAAGTAACCATGTGCTAAATTTCGTTAACAGCGGCGTGATCAGAAGTAACCGCGTACTACAAGAGGTTAACAACGGCGTATTCGGTTTCAACAGCCAGCTAAAAGTTGATAACGTCCTTGTCGCGATCAACCGCCGGTGTAGGTAACCATGTAATTTCAATCAACAACGTGCAAACAAGAGGTAGTGGCGCTGTTCCAGTTAATGCAAATACAAACAACGACGATGTAAACGGTAGTAACCATGTAAACTTCAATGGCGCTTGTAGTCAATGGCGCCGTTTAGATAGAAAGCTGCTGGGTGGGGGCCATAGAGTAGGATATCCTGCTCTATAGTGGGGGCGTGGCAAAGTGTTTACCAGTACTTCCACTTTTGCTTTGATTTTTTGTCGTGACTGAATTATGACAATCTAAAGTTACATAAGAACAGTGACATATTGCGTTCCGTACAGTGGTGTTCACGCTTGAAACACTCACAAAATTTGGGTGCTTGCCCCCTGTAAAATGTTTAGCTGCGCCACTGGCTCGAAACGTTTTCAGTTACCCTCCTACTTTGTCACGTGATTGCATGATCACTGCAAGCTCTTGGATGTTCTGACTGTGTCATTCAATTTTTTTTATTTTTATCTCCGAAATTCTCATAGATTAAAGAGACAAACTTTCTTTCAAAATTTCTCAGAGATAAGTAACTACCTCCTTTGATGTAATCGATGCATACGTCTTTTCATACTTGTATGTAGATTACTAACAATGCTGTACAATTTGTGCTATGGATGGCAATTTATATGCTTTGAAAATGTTGGCTTGTGATTGATCCGTTTCTCATATTCCAATCCGGTGTAGATATATATATATGGTGTATAGAGAGTAAATTTTTCATCAACCAAATTGTCAACTCAGCTTTAGCCTTAAGTCTTACATTTGAAACATTCTCTACTTTAAGTCTTTGGTGACATTGAAGCGTTTCCTCGGCCAACAATTGTAATTTTTCCGAAACTGATGGATATTTTGGTTGAAGGAATGGTTGCATGTACATTTTAACAAATAATCAAATACGAAAAACGATATTTCAGGCGTTTCAAAGAAAATTAAATTTGAAAATTTCGTCAGCTTGAGTAACGTACCTAACATCTGACGTTAGTCGAAAGCAATTTTGCCTTATGCTAACGTGAAATAATCATACAGACGTAACGTTAACCGTAAGTTGTTTTCAACAGCGTAGCAGCACGTACAGTTTGTCTCAAACTCAATGGAATTCCGCTCAAACCACACAGATTCTCAGTATAACTGTTTTCTAAAACATGTAATTTCATGCTAACATATACATTTCCAATTTCTACAGAAATTTAGTTACAAACATGACCTCGCAGTTACTCTACACTGTCAAGGTACTTAATATGTTGTTACTGACACAGCAAAACAGCTATTGCAATACTTTTTGCAATATCAACGTTAAATGTTACTTGTTTTTTATATATTTGTTGGCTCGGGAGAATTGTTTGTATAAATCCCCATGATTTCCTACTACCATTACCATATATCTGCACCTCTTTTAGTTTCCAGGGGTGGGCAACTGGGATTCGGTTGGGTATTAGGGTACTTGAAATTGGGGTGATAGCTTTGGTTTTGCTCTGAGGGGATAAGGGGGGGGGGTGCACTAAACCTGGAGTAATAGTTTGTTAAGCTTATTTACGTGAAGCGTTTACATTTCTTTCTTTATAACTCTGTTTTTTTGTTATCTCAGGAAGTGACACTTCTCAATAAGCGGTAAAGGTTTCTCTATTAGTACTCTCCCTATCACACCTTCTGTTATATTCATCTACGAATGTTACTTGTAAATTTCTGTGTTGTGATAAACCAAGTAAATAAATGGATGAATGAATAAATGAATAAATAATCAACGGGAAACTGATGAACAATTTTTTTTTCACTTTTAACCTTCTCAAAATTAATGGATTTAACTATATGAACAGGGATGAAGTCATGATACCCTTGTCTAAACATTAAATTCAAACAGGCTATGACGTCACACCTCGAGTCTCTCATTCGATATGCGTGAGGCCATAGCCTGCTCGAAGCTGATGTAAAGACCTGAACACCGTTGACTTTATTCCATAATCAAAACATGAATAACATTGTATGTATTAGAAAATTATATACATCTAATCATGTACCTGTGGAACTTGTTGTTTTCTAGAATAGAAAGTGGATAAATTGTGTAAAATACTGCGGTATAACTTTGGTTTTTCTTAACTTAAAATTTGATTTACCCGATCCGTGAAGAAGTTCAAATAACTTTTGATACGTGACGTCATCACACTTCCGATCATACCTTCCATGTTGGCGTTAAACTACTTAGTTATACAGTGTCTTAATAAAGTAGAGTGGCCCAACCTCACATTAAATTATTTCTTATGAAAGTTATTTGCAAACCATGCCAATAGGCCAATCAACTTCTTGGAAAGAGGATACGGACCTCTTATTCCAAAATACCACCTTTGCGCCACTTTTCGTTCTGACACCAGATAATGAAAGATTTGGGATCAAACATCCCTAGACCAATTAAACCTGTCTTTCTTTTTCAACCCAACCCTGTCTTTGAGTCTGATTTAAAATTTTTGAAAATCGATTTCACATAGCACGTAAAGGGCTACGAATAAAATTATGCCTGACCGGACTTGACTCTTCGTGTGATCACGCCACCGTGGCCCTATGTTCCAAAGTTTTGATGGTCTTTGTCTCAAAAAATTACAATCTGGAGGTTTGCTGCACTTTTTAGTGTCAGAATCAGGAGACCAAAACCAACATATGACAGTTTACCGCGCAAATTAGGTAATAGGTAAAAAAACAAAGTCGACTTCCGCGATGTGAAAAGAAAATTAGTAAGTCAGTTTGTCGGTCATTTATTTATTTATCCGTGCGTCCGTGCGTCCCTCCCTCCGTCCGTCCGGCGCCCATCCATCCATCCAATCATCTATCCACATGATGAATTGGTCACGGTAAAAAATTATACATGGTTTCGTTCCTTGCCCATTACACAATTTGATGATTGACAGACAATAATACCCCATTCATAGACATTTAATCCTCCCCAAGACACCTTAGCCACAACATGCAGTGCATGCAGAGGGAGTTTTCATTACAATCCTGCCCAAAGCACCGGTAACTTTTGGCAACCTTAGTGGAACAGAAGCTCAGTGAAGTGATGATAATAGATCTTCAGCAGCTGAGCAGTGGGTTTGGAAACTTGATATACCTCACTTGGACAATAGATAACTGAGGTAAGAAAATCAACTTTTTTTACCGGGATCAAAACAGCATCCATATCCACATCCACATCCATATTTATTCGTCTATTTATTCCTTTATTATTTAATTTAGTTGCATATATATATTACATGGAGTTTTACAGCACAGTTTCCAACTAATTGACTCAAGTCGAGCCGATCATTGTGCGCATTGACCCCTTATTAGCTCAAACCAGCTCAAAGAGCTGTTTGAGCTATTGTGATCCTGCGCCATCACTCTCTCCATCCATCCATCCGTCCATCCGTCCATCCGTGCATCCGTCCGCCCGTCCGCCCGTCCGCCCGTCCGCCCGTCCGTCCGCCCGCCCGCCCGTCCGCCCGTCCGTCCACCCACCCTTCCACCCGCCCACCCGCCCACCCGCCCACCCGTCCACCCGTCCACCCACCCATCCATCCATCCATCCATCCATCCATCCATCCATCCATCCATCCATCCATCCATCCATCCACCCACCCACCCACCCATCCATCCATCGTGTCTGTTCACAATTGCATTATGGCTCTCTGACGCACATTCTTCGACGGATTTTAACGGAACTTGGACACATTGGTCATTGAACATTGGGCTATATGTCGTCTTCAAAAAGTTGAGGTCAAAGGTCATTTAGGGGTCATTTAAGGCTGTGTTGTGAATATCTTAAAAACTGTATCTTCTCCCACAAATAGTGTTGTATGTTCTTGAAAGTTGGTCACAGTGTTCCTGATATAGTGGTTCTTTAGTCTTGTATACTCATTTTGTTATCTAAGGTCATACGAGGTCGAAATGTGTTCTTGATTTTTCTTGATGTGGTATTGCTTTACACCCGTGAGTGCAACAGTCACCAAACAAGGTTCGTTTCATCAACTGTTGAAGGACTTCCACGAGGGGTGTAAAAGTGTAGGTCAAAGGTCATCCAAGGGTCATTTGAGGCCATGTAAAGGTAGATATTTTGAAATGCTATTTTCTCCTTCATGCATCGCAAAATTGTCTTCAAAATTGCCTAGAACGATAAGTGGCATGTACAGATTACGAATTACTTCTCCAACTTGGGATGAAGAATAATTTTGACACCTTTTTGACCGATTTTGTGCCACTCTCTACTGTATTTCTACAAGTCTCACGAAATCAATGCAGTATTTTTCTTTACACTGCATTCCCCTTAAAACTGTCTGTGTACAAGAGGTCAATCCTGTGAGGTTGTTTAGGTTAGTTTAAAGGGAGATGTTTGAATATTTTCATTGTGTATGCATGCAGGCATTCTGTATAAATATACTCAAGGTCAAGAGGGCAAATTCCAATAAAAATACAGTAATAGCTGGCACAGTCAGACTACACTGCTTTGAAACTAGCCTTGCTTGTACAAGGGATGACTAGAAGCATCAACTTTGTTTTATTTGTGTTCAGGGAGGAAGCTCTTACTTGTGTTATCATGGCCCATTAAAATTGCCTTCTGCCTTGCTAATTACGAACTATAAACTCACTGTTTTCTGTAACAATAGTTAACAAGGCAGTCAGGGCTTATCACTTTATCTGAGATAAATTAAAACATTCTAAAGTGTGAAGTAATCTGTTCAAGAACTTAACAGCCATGTATGACAAGTATGTAGTCCCTGTGTTGATTGAACTGTCCATTACATGGGGAATAATTTCCTTGGCATCATACAGCAGACATACACATGTAGCGGAGATAAGTAAATTGTCTTCTTAGATCAGTGGTCACATATGCTTATTATGGTTACTGCCTTATAAATCATAACCTCCAAGTGTTATCATGAAATTAGTACATGACCTTACATATTCCATGTTAGCACACATTAAAGCTTTATGATCTATAGGCAAATTGTCTTGTTAGACCACTGAGAGATCGCATATTCTATTGTGGTCACTGACTTATAACTGCTAAGTAATATCATGAAATAAGTTCATGATGCAAAACACCTATTTCAAGTTGGATGCTAGTCAGCACGTTTACAAGTATGGAATGGCGATGATTGTCCGACTCGGACACTGACCTAAATGGGTTTTAAAGATGCAAGTCCACACCTCTACCGGTGCAGATAAGTGTCACCCACATTAAATGGGTTCTAAAGATGCAAGTCCACATCTCTACGGGTGGGGATGAATGTCAGTTATGTCACCCACATGAATAGGGTTTTAAAGATCCACACCTCTACAGATGTGCAGGACTTTGCTCTCACATGTACCACTGACACTGTCCTGTTTTATAAATAATGCAAAATGCCTTCTCTAAATACAGATTGTATGATCCAATGCTGAGACTTTGTCAAACACAAATGCCATAGTGTTACCTTTGTGCTTTTCATACATTTTCATGGTTTGAGCGATTGCACCATTGGTGCTCTAGTTTCCCTAATTCCAGTTGTGACTCACTGACTTGTTTTCCCTTCTGCATTTAGCACCAAGCACAATGCCAGATTCAGTTTTTTAAAGCCGTCGGTAAAAATATTTAGCAATAAACTACGGTAACTCTAAGAACCGGAGCCGTTCAGTGCGTCGCGTCGGGTAGGACATAGGAAAATACAAACTAGTCTAGGCATAGCTCTTGCATTCTTCCTCAAACAAACTTACTTTGATAAGGGCTGAATGAGAAGATTAGCGACCATTGTCCAAAGCATTACATGGAATTTAATCAGTGTTTTTACTCAAAGCAGGGGACTCAGTTATTAGAGCTCGCAGTAATAGCTACCGTTATTTGTGCAGTGGACACCCGTTCAAATTATTATGCTCTCCGTAAAATTGAGTTTAGGCAGTTCATGGGGAGCAGTATGAAACACATGGATTCTCGATTCCTCCGAATAATTTCACTTTTTGTACTCACCGGTTCCCGTTCCGCATGTAGGATAAACTATTGGAAATATCTCGCAAAATGTCTGCAACATTTTCAAATACATCAATAACCATCCGTAAAGGTGAGTACTGGACAAAAACGCATTTTTATTGTACCCACGGACAGTAATTTAAGTCTTTTTCTGTGTAGAATAATGTCATCTTGGCGGTCAATATAGCTGGAAAAGACCAGGTAAACAAAAAGTCACGTGATGTAGAAAAACTTCTAGTCAGTCATGTTGATACGTGACCAAAGGGCATCTTCATGAGGGAAACCCCGAAATACCGTGTACAATTTGTTTGTATATTCACAGTCTTCATATTTGATTGACACTGTCAGTAAGGTGTTGGTCGGTTGCACGTGTCTCAAGTACCAGAGGCCGCAACAAGGGCACGTTACAACCCCCAGTCCGAGCATGTGCATTCATTACCCAAGTACACAGATCATGCTCTTCTTCTTCTTCTTCAAGACGGTGAGACATCCAAAAGGACATTTACATACCGCGTACGTGCCGTGTGATCAGTCAGGCCCTCAAAGAGTTTGTAATGAAATCCACTGGCTTTGGGTGACTTATGGCCCCCGCAATAAGACTCTCTGGGAGGTTATTCCAACCCCGAATAGTATTAGGGACAAATCTGTACTTAAAACAATTGGTCCTAGTAGAGGGGGGGGGGGGCGAAAGTGCAAAGCATGCATGTTACGAGAACAACGCGTAGGTTTACACAGATTAGACAGAGGGATGTTAGCTTGACCATAAATACCTTTGACAAAAATTATAAGTGTGCAACGTCTCCGGCGGTCAGACAAAGTATGTAGACCTAGATCTTTGAGGAGTGCTGTCATAGAGCCAACTTCTCGGGAGTACTCGCTGGATATAAACCTAGCAGATCTTTTTTGTACTCCCTACAATCTATCTTGGAGTGAAATTTGATGTGGATCCCAGACGGAACAAGCATACTCCAACAAGGGCCTTATTAAACCTTTATAGGCCGCCAATTTGACATCTTTGGAACAAAATGAGAGGTTACTGCATAATAGGCCTAAGATCCTATTTTCCTTATTACAAACAAGTTGGATATGTTTGCCCCCAGCTGAGATTCTCAGAGATAGTCAGCCCCAGATACTTAATTGAATCAACCCTCGTCAGATTAGCCCCATTAAGAGTATAATTATAGATTATTAGGTTCTGCTTCCTAGAAACAGACATAACATTACACTTAGCAGTGGCTTAGCTAGGATTTTTTCCAGGGGGGCAAAGGTATGAAATTTCCCCAAAACTTTTCCCGGTCAATGTATATGTATTTCATATAAAATATGCAAACTTACAAGTATAACAACATTACCTTGACATTTTGTAATATTACCTGCATTTTAATCTTAAAGTATAACATAGAGCAATCGGAAATAACAAAGTATATTATTTTTGTAAACAATATCTGGTTTATTTGTATGTACTAAAGCAGTGGCGTACGCAGGATTTCTCTGAAGGGGGAGGGGCATGCAGTATATATAGTCTAAGGGGAGGGGTGTCCGGAAATTTTTTGACGTTTTCAAGGAGCCTACATGCAAAATGGTGCAAGATTTTCGACTTTGACAGGAACAGTGTTAAAAGTTGAATCGTGGTTAATGAGGATAAAACTGAACCTTTTGTGTCTTTACATGCACTCTTATGCCATTTATGCTACCTTACGAAGTAAAACTTGTCATTAAATTAGCACACTTTTAGAAGTCCAAATAAAAGAGCATTGATCGGTATTTGTGGTTTTTCTTGGCCACAAAATGTTATTTTGTCATAAAGATTATCTAAGCGGAGCGCCACCATTAGCTGGCGTGGAGCGTAAAGAAAATTTTGAAAAATCAGACCCCTCAGATGGTTAAAATTGCGTATTTATGCTTGTAAAGAGAATATAAACATGTAGTCTTTTTTATCGATGCCACCAGTGGGAAACAGAGTCTACCTTTTTAAGTAAAAGTTTGAATTTGACAGAATTTGCCTAGGTCTATTTGTAGGAATTAAAAATTGGCATCACTGAAAGACCTTGCAGGGACAATCCTTCCCCTTTGAAAAATTTTGAAAAATTGGGTGTCCTTATAAGCATTCTGGTGCCACATATGCTATCTTTTGAAGTAAAATCTGTGTTAATAAAGTTAGACTACGTATTTTTAAGAACCAAGAAAAAATGGCATCAGAGAGGGGGGCATGGCCCAATGGTGTCCCCTTCGCACGGCACTAAGGAGGCCCAATAGTGGCTCGATCACACAGGATATCCTGTGAGAAAGGCAGTCTGTTATGTGTAGAAGGCCACAAGGTACTCATTGTCCATTATTGTTACACTCAAAGTGAGCAGAAAGCTATTTTCCCGAACTAGCTTGTAAGTCTCCAAGGATTAGGCTAAGTAACAAAATCTAAGTTTGCCAACGGTTCCCGTTAATTCTAATTTCTAGATTAACTTTAAGTGTATCGTTGGCCATGGATTGTTTCAGCCCGATCCATCTTTATGTACACAGAGTAAAATCGTACAGCTACTGCTAGCTTGTAGAAGAACATAACAACCTCGGGGGTCTACGGTAGTGACTTATCAGTTTTCACATCCTTTTACTGATGAATTCTCAAAGTATCACCTGAAAAACAGCTTCCTGTGCACTGAAATACTTTGACCATAACCCCCGTACGTATACATGCACAAGAGAACAGTCAATCTGCTACGCGGCGAGGACATTTCTGTGGAACGCGAATTGGGCCGGTTCATGCGACACTGACGAAATCTGAGTTAATTTGTTGCATGAAAATACGAATTATGTGTGAGAAATGTCTCACAATTTCTTATTCTAACAAAAATTTTGAGAAATTTTTGTGAAATTTTTGTAATAATAAGATGATTCATCAAATTTTCCCATTTTCATCAAATTTCCCCAAAAATTTTTCCGGGGGGGGGACTTTCCCCCTGCCCCCCCCCCCAGTAGCTACGCCAGTGACACTTATTTCATACCCCAAGTTTTGGCCCACTGGCCCAAGTTTATAATCTCCTTCTGTAACTCACTGCAGTCACTGGGATTATTGATGACCCTATAGCAAACACAGTCATCAGCAAACAACCTAACTTCAGAAGAAGCAGCACTAACAATATCATTAATATAAGACAAGAAAAGTACTGGTCCAAGGACAGATCCTTGAGGAACACCGGAAAGGACTGGAGCAGAAGCAGACCTAAAATCTTGGACAAAACTCCTTGGGACACCCCCGCTCCCCTTCGCAATGTTGACCACAGTTAGCCTACTCACGTCATACAGTCACTCTTTCAGCGCAATATTGAAAGGGGGAGCGGGAGAGGGGGATTCATGCAAGCCTTTGAACTGAAATTCAAGAATATTATGGCAAAGTGTCCCAACAGTTTTGTCCAAGATTGTCTGAGAATTTCGGGAAGTCAGAACTACTCGCGTCACACAGTAGAAAGTGTCAATTTGTCTTGTTGGGTTGATTTGCAAAAAGGAATAAGTTTAAGCGCCCGGTCGTTCATGTAGCTGTTCTCAACAGTGACTTGTTTTTGGTTTACACTGTCTTAAAATAAAAAGAATATTGAAAAAATGTTCGTGTTTATGTATTTTAAATTTGTTCAAAACAGTGACGTGTTACCTGATTAGTGCATTTTGGTGAACATAGGCACTGATGTATCCTGCCTATTACTTCATTTTAAAGTAATTTACCGTGTTTTCTCAAGAAAAAATATCCCGTACCTGCGAACTTGACGAGACCGGCAGTGAACGATAAGTTTAACCCAACGGTCAACCATTTATTTTGAAAGCAAATTTGGAAGCAAAACGCAATGAAACTGCTTCGGTTTAAAGAGGGAAAAAAGCATGCGTAACCAGTTTCATGTAACCTGAAAAATGGAGTCACAGGGGTGCAATTTGCTTCAAAATATGCCAAAAAACAGCCTTATCTAACGATCTATCATCGTTATATTTTAACCCTTTACCGTTGTGCTCCGATCGGGGGATATCTGCGCGCCTCGGGAGTGGGCGGAAAAGCGGACGTAGGCCGCCCCGCATCGGCTTCCGTAGGCCGTTGACCCCGTGACCTTAAACTATTGTCTCTCTCGCTGTTGTGGCCGAATTTTCGGGTAGCTACTCGCAGTTTCGAGCTCCGCGTGAAACAGTAAAGACGGGTGACAGCTCTCCGCATGGGTCCAAAAGGACCCAAACAACGGTAAAGGGTTAAACAGAGCCTGTGGAGCGTGTTTACTGCAAAGCTGATACCACTGTCTCTGCGTGTGTGTACGTACACCTTTAGCCGAGTGGGGCAGATATTTTATATTAAAAGCTTGGATCTTAGATGTGCCTTTAACATTTCATGGTAGATCGTGGCGCTCTTTCAGTAAAAATCTCGTCTCCTTAACACCAGTTTGCAATAGGAGTCAGACTTTTCTATCCAAGAAATTGTTTTGGTTATATGTATATATATAGTAGCCTATCTATCGGAATAGAACGTATCCTGGAGATTACTCGGGCCTGAAAAATATTCAAAAGTCTCTTCCCATATTTCAAATGTTAAATTATTGGCTCTAAAATTGCCTCCTCCAAGTTTAAACATGTTTTTTAATTGGTTTTGCATCTGTATTACGAGGCGGAATTGGTAGGCGTTCTGCCCGTACCTCTGCCCATGGCTTACGAGATGCAAATTCCCCAAGAATACCTGCAATAGTCTGTTCTTTATTATCGTCCCGACTCTAAATAAATGTATACAAATGACTCAAACATCACATTAAAACAACTCTTTAATCTACTAACTCTTTATGCTAAAATCCTCAGACCTATAAGCCTCCGAAAAAACTTTTCCGAAAATGTCGGCCCGAAAAATGAAGCATTATCTATTGAATTTGTTCTAGTAAATAATACGCGTGGAGCTCAGACAATCTTGGACAAAACTCCTTGGGGAAACCCCCGCTCCCCTTCGCAATGTTGACCACAGTTAGCCTATTCACGGCATACAGTCACTCTTTCAGCGCAACATTGAAAGGGGGAGCGGGGGAGGGGGATTCATGCAAGCCTTTGAACTGAAATTCAAGAATATTATGGCAAAGTGTCCCAACAGTTTTGTCCAAGATTGTAGTACCATTAACAACAACTGATTGTGAACGGTCAGTAAGAAAGTAATCAATCCAATTTATGACTTGCCTAGACACCCCCAAGGAGAATAACTTCTTCTTAAGTAGTTCATGAGGAACTTTATCAAAAGCCTTCTCAAAGTCCAGGATGAAGACATCAACTTGTTTATTTTTATCTAAGGCGGAGGTCCAATCGTCCACAACGGACAGTAACTGTGTATCACAACTATGATTTTTTTTTTCTAAATGCATGCTGTTTAGAGGAAAGGCTGTTATTCGCTTGATAGTGATCCATCATGTTTGAGCTGATAATATGCTCAAGTAGCTTACAACATATACAAGTAAGAGAGACAGGGCGATAGTTGGATGGGAGAGAGATATCGTTCTTCTTCAAAAAAGTGTTGCAAACTAAGACACCAGGTACACTCCACACCGCCTTAGATCTACTGGGGTGTCCGCGTTGAATTTTTAAGAAGCAACGTGACAGCATGTATGCAGTAGTCCAATGTTCAAATACGCAACGGTTGTGAATATTTCATTGAATTCTATCAACGTTTCATCACAACTACAACTAAAAATAAGTTAAATCAAAAGTTTTCAATTTTTCAATTTTAAATAGCCTCAAACATTCATATCCTCTTAAATCAACCTAACGCTGATATGAAGTAAATCTTTATTCGTGTAGAGATTTATAACCTAATTCTTTACCTCTTGTCCTCGTAAAACTTTCACGATGCCACAAAGTGAAGATAGTTGTACTAGAATAGAGTCGCTTATTTATGATATTTACTTGATACAAACTGGGATTGTAGTGAATCCATCTTGAGTCGGTTGTCCTTTACTTCAAGTTTTACTTAACCCTTTACCGTTGTTTGGGTTCTTTTGGACCCATACGGAGAGCTCGGCTGTCACCCATCTTTACTGTATCACGCGAAGCTCGAAACTGCGAGTAGCTACCCGAAAATTCGGCCACAACAACGAGAGAGACAATAGTTTAAGGTCACGGGGTCAATGGCCTACGGAAGCTGATGCGGGGCGTGCTACGTCCGCTTTTCCGCCCACTCCCGAGGCGCGCAAATGTGCCCCGATCGGAGCACAACGGCAAAGGGTTAAACAAGTTTAAAATAGGTCCAGTACGTATCGCTTAGTGGGGTAGCTAGACATTTTTCCAGGGGGCAAGCACCCAAATTTTCCGATTTTTTGAAGAATGGACGCAATTGGCGTGGGGACGCAATTATTAGCAATTTTTTTAAAAAAATTGGAGCTTGTATTGGAGAAAATTTTGGATTCTGGGTTCTCTATAATAGGAAATCTGAAAAGTTTGGGAATTATTGAAGAATCTGTATTTCTTATTGGCAAGTATGAGATTGCAGGCGACCACTAAGATCGTTGTTATCTAACTCCTCCCAATTGAGGCTCTTCGAAGAGATTTTAAGTGTCAATAGTTTATGTTGGAGAAAACTTGGAATAATAAGATAAAAAGACATAAAAAAACTGTAGTTGCCGAAAATTTTTGATGATCTGATGGTTTTGTTATTTCTAGAGTTCTAAAAATTTTACCAAACTGATTTTTGAAGAAATACAATAGTAGTAACAGGAAATTGCCACGCACAAAGCGTGCGGAAAATTTTGCATTTTGTAAACAAATAATCACAAAAATGGAGCTTTAAGTGGAGAGAATGCGTAATTTCATGAAAGAAGAGTTGGGAAAACAACACTGTAGTCGTTGACTGCATGAGCGTCCGCAGGTAAGGCCAAGGAGGGGGGGGGGGCAAGTTCCCCCCCGGAAAATCAAAAATTTGAAAAAACGTATAAAAATCAAAGCAAAAACCCGAGCCAAACGTGTTTTCCGAGTTTCTATGCCAAAAATAGGCTTTAGAAATGCCATTTCCAGCGATCTGGGAGGCATTTTGGTCTGAAATTTTCGCACGTTTCATGTCAATTCATGATGACTCGGAGGTTTTGCCCCCGTCTAGAAATTTTGCCCCCCCCCGACTTTTTTTCTGCCGACGCCCATGGTTAACTGGTGTTTCAGATGGCAACTTTCCGGTTTTTTTATTTTTCATAGCCACACTGTTAACAAATTTCTCTGTAAATTAACATAATTTTTATGGCAAATTTTTTTCCAACCAAATAATGTTTTTCTTACAGCCAGACTGTAATCATGAAAAAAAACATTAAGGGTTTGTTTTTTCTTTACAGTTTTTGTATGTAAATTAGTTTACAAATGTCTACTGTAAAATCGAATTACAGAATTGTTCTGTTTTGCTTCCCTTACTTTTATGTGAATTTACAGCCTACTGTTTTCATTTCCGACGTTTTAATATTTATTATGATATCACTTTTTTACCTTTCATATGTTATTACGTAACATACACTTCACCATTACGTAGATCAGGTATTTGCTTATCAACGTAATGTGTCGTTACGAAGTTATTTTCAATCAAAACACATTGATGATGCTTTGTTGTCATATTGTTGTCAAGTAGACTGCTATCTCTAGGAACTTTGTAATTGGAAAGTCACATTTTTTGTACAAAATAATAATTGTTTTTAAAATAAATATGACAAAGAATGCAAAAACATTGGTTGCAAACATTTGCAGACAAGGTAAACAATAAGTTTATCACTTCCTGATTAAAAAACGCCAAAGAAGATATTATTCAAAGCAACAGCAATCCTTTTGTTAGGCAAATGCCTACAAAATAAGCTCCACCCATTTATGAAAAATGAGATTAACCTCATAAAGTGGTAAATTTACAGACTCTTTCAAGTAAATTTGTGAAACGTTTTTAATTTGCTCCGAACAAGTGCATGAGCGCCTGTGGCGATGAGTTAACATCAGTATACCAACTGTCAGTGCTCTGAAATTAGGGCCTTACGATTTCTTTTTACTTAAAAATGTGTGACAAAACACCAGACGTATGATATTTATAACTAAGAACGTAATAACTAAGTATGCTTTTATAAAAAATGTACGTTAATTTTCAAATAGGGCCATAAATTTGCCAAAAATGTTTTTTTTTTTTTTTTTAAACTGAAACTTCGCAGAACGATGCATGTTATATATTGAAAATTTTCTGGCTATTTCTTATTTGTTTGTTTGGGCTCTTTTTTGTTTCTTTTTCAGCTTGAAACAGAATGAATGTTTGTTAAATTACAGTATATTTATGTCAAATCAGAAAAATACAAAATTCTGTTAAAATTTCTGTAAATTTACAGAAAAAGTTTTACAAAGCAGTAAAATTTGGTTAAAAAAGCAGACCGAAATGGTTTTTTTAAATAAACAGAAAATACATGTTAAACAACCTTTTTTACTGTAGCAATACAAAGTGTCTGTAAAGATACAGAAAATCTCTATTAAAAGTAAAATACAAAAAGTTTAAGTTAAAAAAAAAGTCTGTAAATTTACAGAAATATTTAACAGTGCAGTGGGGAAATCGTCCCCTGCCCACTGTAGCTACGCTACTGGTATCACCTACCATAATGATGCGTTAAGCATAAGTGGGGGGTGTTATTAGATGGAGATCTATCAACTAATCAAGAAACATTTTCTTTGAGAACAAATGGTTGCAGACACTTATCACTTTTGTGAGTTGTATGACTCGATAAGCTTAACAGGTGTTAAATACTAAGTTCAAGCCTGGTAAGTTGTCTGCTAGATGTCGAACCGCAGATTGGGAAATTTGTATGTTGCCCTAATATTGCCAGCCGCTCAATGATGTAAATAAATTTGACGGTTCACGACGCGGATTACAACCTTACTGTTTTGTTCCTGTACTTCACGTTATTTGGCTGCGCCTTTTAGAACACGCGAACGAATGCGAGTATAAATGAAAATCGGATAGCAAAGTTTAGTTTTCTTACCTTTTTGCCCATTTACATAAATCATCAGAATTGGTTAATAGCCAGCATCATTGTGATCATTAGCAATAGCTAGTCGTTTGAAATGTCAAGACAGTGTTTGAGTCGCAGTAGGTATGAATGAGATTGTGTAGGTATTAAACAAATGAATTTCATGCTTATTAGTTCAATAATCCCTAATTAAAGAAGTAAGTATGACCTTTGAGATTAACCTTATTATTGTATTACCATAAATTAAAGATTTCGATATATCTCCATCCATAGGCGTACGAGGCGGGGTGCGGGGGGGGGGGGGGCTTTTGCTTCCCGAATTAGTGCAAAACCGGTTGGTCCATTCGGGGGCAAAACATGTCAAGTGTGCCATTATTCGGGCAAAATTTGCTCTTGCCCTCCTCACAAAAATTATCCCCGTACGCTTATGTTTCCGTCTAGTAACTCTCCCCCTGCTTTAAGCTATCTGAAATTAATATATCGCTAACAAAACATGTCAACACTATTATGCAAATCGTCATCTAATAACGACCAACAAGTTCTTCCAGAAATATAAACTTTGAAGAGGTCTACCTTCATAACGGTACAAGATATTGTCGTACGTCCAACAGGAAAAGTAAAATCTTACTTTTTTATTGTTAACTGGTAACGTAAAGTCATGGCTTTTTGTTGGCGGGTCACAAATTAAAACCTTTCATTTTTAAATAATTTATCGTTTATATATTCACTGAAACAAAGATACACTTACCTTTAGATGTGCTAAATGGTTGGATAAAGATTTTGATGTTGAAAAACCGTCAGAAATAGATTATGGTAGTATATTTTTCTTCATTTGGGTGTCATTTATGTTAATTTCGCAAGAGATAAAATCCCCCGAGTCACGATGGAACAGTTCAAAATATCAATAACCATGCATTGTGAAAAGGAGTTGCAATTTTTTTTCTACGCAGTAAAACGGCATATTCAAAAAGGACCCACCCAAAACCTTATCCCATACTCCTTCCTCTCTTAAAATTTGCAATGAAAAACCACTCTGAATCATTGTAATTAGGGACTTATAAAATTTTGAATTGAAATTTTACCGTTCAAACAAGATTCATTGCCACCCAGTTAGAGTGAATGGTCCGTCTATAAAGTTAAAATTTGTCCTTCATTTTACTCTTTTGGATTAAGGGAGTTTAAAATAGCCATTTGAAAGGAATTCATGTATGAGAAATGCAGCTTCTCGGTATCTCAAATTAATAAGACTCAATCTTGACAAAATAACTAGAACAGGATTTAAAAACAATAGCAAAACAGGAAGACAAATAAAAGCATGACTTTTCATAGAATATACTACATTCAATATACTACCAGTGGAATGTATGCTGAAATACAGCTGGAGGAGTCCCGTTCAACCTATGAAGCTGGCGACATCTTCCCCCTCTCTAACCTCACTGGCCAACTTGGGAATGCTCAGGAGAATTAAAACAATAGGTACAGGTTCAGGTGATTTAAAATTCACGAAAGACCGAATACAAACTAATGTTTTGGGTATTTCAATTTAAGAAAAAACCGAGGGTCACTATGACACTTTAAAAATGAGTATTCCGTATTAAAGGGCCAATCAGGGTTTGTTGTTGACTATTTTTTCACGCCTTTAATTCTGCATCACACTTGAACATTGACTTAAAACTGACAAATTTGTGATCATCTTCTAATATGATTGGCTACAGTGTAGTAAACGCTGCCTAATTGTCTATCTTTGTGCTTTTCGTAAACTAAAAAATATTCAAATTTTCATTCAACAATAGCTAACGCATATTAAAGTTTCCTCTAACCTGAAAACCTCTTCAATATATTCTGGGAAAGCAATCAGTTAAAAACGGAAAAACAAGGTGCTGGAACATAAAGTTAATACTCTCTGTCAAATTGTGATTGACCCTTAAAGCTTAATCCGTACCTAATTTCAGTCTTCTGGATTACGAGAGTTTATTATTGCAATGTGAAATATAAGTCAGCGAGAAATGCAGTTTCTCGGTATTTTATCGAATTAGTAACACTTATGAAACAACAGATAGAACATGATTTTAAAACAATTACAAAAGAAAAATAGATAGCGAAATTTTTATGCTTAATTATTCAATATAACAGACACTTAATGTATGCTCGTATGAAACGTTTCGAATGAACACCGGTCAACACGATCAACTGCGCCACTGCCATTATCTATCCTCACTAACCAACATGGAGAATCTTTGGAGACTTAAAATACAGATAGAGGAAAATTTTGCATTTTTTAAACAAATAATTACAAAAACGGAGCTTTTATTGGAAAAAATTCGAGATTTCATGAAAGAAGAGCTGGGAAAACCACGATGAAGTTGACTGGTTTCACAGATGGCAAATTTCCGTTTTTTTACTTTTCACAACTGGGGAGGGGGGGGGGGGAAATCGCCCCTTCGAATCCTATAAGCTACACCACTGGTGTTGCCTACCAGAAAAGTGTTATCAGTAACACCACTGCCGTAATCCATCCTCACTCATTTACATAGAGAAGCTCTGGAGAAGTAAAGATAGATCCAGGCTAAGGTGAAATAAAAATGAACGAAAGACTGAATACAAACTGATGATTGTTTGATTTTGTCTTTTTAAGTTTCATATTTACTTTTATTTTTATTATTTTTGTTTTTTTCAGTCACTTTTAAGGAACGTTCCTACATTACCACGGTAGTTCGGGTAGTTTTTAACTTGTACTGCAAAACTTGATTGTACTCAATACACGCGAGAAATTCTTTACTCGGAATTTTGATATGTTTTGAAAGGCATATTCTGGTGGCTCTTCAGTACGGCCTTGTAATAAGTTAGATGACGTTTAAAAGTTCAGCTCCAACCTGATTGGTCTTGTAAGAAAAACCAACATATTGTCTAAACCCTACTGCAGTACCAATACGAAATTTAGCCAGATGCTCTCCATATAGCGCCTTCACGATGATCTTGCCCAGTTCGGGGGAAAATGACTATTCCCCAGATCGAGGAAAATTTGCCTGTCTGCACGGCATGAATATTTATGAGCATTTAGTGCCCACCTCTCCACAGTCACCGATTTGTCTAATAAATATGTGTGACTTCAAAGGTGAGATAATTATAGTTTATATACAAAAGACAAAAACACAAGGGGTCTTCCGCATTTGAGCAATAGGATCGCACTGCATCGTATTAGAAATTTGAAAATGGCCCTATCATATTCCCGAAATTGGGTGAAAAAGTATTTCTCCCGCAAGGGGCACAACTTGGTGGGACAAAGAGAAGAGCATCCGTTATATCTCTTCATAAATAGCAGTTCCCTAATTAAGTCATCACTAGTATATCGGACCACGAAAAGAGCTTTTATTTCACTCGAATTTGGCCATTTAGTACTTCTTCGTAATTTGAGGACAAAATTAATTTGAGTGTTACCTGAACGGTACCGTATTCCAAACTCCATCCAGTTTTAAAATTCTTTGTTACACTCTAAAATCAAAAGAGTAACATTCACTCCAAAAAGAGTGCGCAGGATGGCAAAGTGCGAGTAAATTCCACATGAAGTGGAGTGAAAATTCCCTCCGAACTTTAGACCGATATTCCACACACATGGAATGGCATAGCTCTATTTGGAGTGAATTTTCACTCCACTTCGGTATAAACATCGAAAAATAAATGTTTTGGCCCTCAGTTTCTGATCATTTATCATCAATTTATCATTTATTATCAATTTATTATCAATATTTTTCACGTACACTCCAAAATCAAATGAGGTCACTTGTAGAGTAAAGGTTTTCATGAGTATCAAAAAAGATCGAAAGAAAGACCTGCCTCCTGAAAATGAGAAGCGTGCCTAGTATAAATAGCCACCTGTTAGGTTAAAGTCTCATTCGACAGGATCGCCATTCCGAGTTAACAAGTTCTATGAACTGTGAATTGCTGACTGCAGTCTTCTGTCTATTGATTCATTCATTACCAATCTGTGATAGAGTGTCGTCCTTCAATTTCACTTCACTCTTTTACAGAATTATCTTTACGTTGAAGAAGCAATAGGAATCAGCTCACTTTTGTGTTCTTCCAAACTACTGACAGGTAAGCTGAATTTATAAGCTTAGTTATTAAAATTTACGTTTTGTTTTAAAAGTTAAGCATTGATTATTTAATATCTCTATTTGTTGCACATACAGTAGAGACATCGGCTTTTGACATTATCACTCACTTAAGCGTAAATTAAGGGGGACAGGAGGCGGTCCCCCCCTGACCATTGCGCTCTTCGTTTTTTTCGGTACATCGGATGATTTCTTCAGCACATCCGTCGAGGGTGGACTGCGAAAAAATATTCCGTAAGTAATAGAGCACATTTAAGATTGTCCTAGAGTACAAAATACCAAAAAAAAAAAAAAAAAACCAGCAAAAGGTGCAAGCCGCCGTCACATAATACAGCATGCACCGAGAGCGTTCTGATTACATACCGAGTATTATGTATTCTGTTCTAGTAAGCAGTGCCAGTTCAGGACATGCGCAATGTCATAGTGTTTGTGTCTGTACAAGAACTCGGGGGTCGCTTAAGACAGTTTAAGGAATAACCAGGGAGTTGCCACCAGAATAACTAAGTTCTGAAAATTAAAGCTGCTAAAATGAAAAAGGTGATGTTAAAACCCAAATGCTCTTGCTCTCACTAACACCAATGAGAATTTTTCCTTTTTCCTTCAACACAACCCCACATTTTAATTATCAAATTCGAGACTTCTCGGCCAATTTGCAATTCCATAACGAATGTTTGGGCTCCGTGTCTCCATATCCTTTGACTTAGCCATTGTCAGATTTCACCATGTCAGATAAATATACCCAGTTTTCCAATTGTTTTCATTCTCTGTATGCTAAAGTCACAATCGACACAATCGAAAATGTACCACCTACAAACAGTTTGAGAACAAAGAGTACCACGAATTTATAAAGATATTGGTTAAGCTTTTCTCACCATGAGAAATTTCTTTCAATTTGAAAATAGCGTCATTATTACCTGAGTTCTAGCTTTAATTTATACTTCTAATAAAATTACCATGTTGATGTTTCCATGAATTTGACATTCGGGAAATTTCACTTTGAGTGTAGATTCTAATCAGATAAGCGAACTTTGGCACGTTTCGATCGTATGTACATCTTGCGCGGTGGCGGTGCCCCCTATATCAGAATTCCTGGCTACGGGTCTAGTTTGCAAGGGTGGATGAAGGGGACGAGGGATCACGGTCACACAGATGCGAGGTTGACTCTTGAAGTGATACCAGTCTGACAAGTATCAGTACTTAATGCTTATTTACTATTGGTACGTGGCATTTGCCTTACTTTTGCCCGGTGGCTCATTTTTGACAGTTACTACGTCAATATGTATAATGCATGATAAAATGACTTTAGGGTTATACTTTTTGCAAGATGGAAAAGTATAGGCAATAAATTTACTGCTGTACCTAGCAAGATTGCATGGCAGGGGTGGCGCCAGGATTTGCCCGACAGGGGGGCCAAGCTCCCCGACGGGGGGGGGGGGCAGAATTTCAAGGCCCCGACAAAGGTGGTGACTTAGTCCCGGTGGGACATGACTCGGCAGAATTTGAGGCGCGCGCAGCGCGCCGAAATTTTGGACTCTCTTTTTAACAAATACTGGAGTCTGGAGTTTATTTTGAAGAAAAAAAATAAAAATTTCTGAAACAATTTTGACTTTTGGAAGGACCATAAAAAGTTGGGGTGTTTATTCAAGAATCTATCCTTCATATGGGCAAAATCAAAAACGTTTTGTACGCGACAGCTCAAATTCTGTTGAGATTTTGCATGTAACCGTTCTAAATTTACGTAACACTAAGGTCTCAAGACGAGACTAGAACTTTACCCGAAAAGTTTTTCCCTTTTTTTAACGAAGATTTGAAGATTAGGAGCTTATTATATTGCAGAAATTTTGGGATTTAATATAAGAAAATTTGTTTTTTGCAAGGTTAAAATGAAAAATTTGGGTTCTTTGTTAAGTGATATGCCTTTCAAGAGCAAAATTAGGTAGGATGTCGGGGTGATTTAAAAAGTTGGTTTTTAAGTGCTGTACGGTACTGAGTATCCATCGATATAGGAAAATTTTGTCACTTTGAACAATCTGAAGCTTATATTGGGGAAAAATTGTAATTTTATGACAGACCTTCTTATAAGAAAAATCAAGTAGGGGGTGATCTGTAGTTCTGTTGGGGTTACTTAATATCATCAGGCAGATTAAGGCCCTCGGACCATATTCGAAATTTTTCCCGAGGAAAAGTTTGGCTTCCCATATATTTGAAGTTTTATATCTTATATATTGAAATATATAGGCGTACGGGAGCGTTTCGGTTAAGGAGCGGGCAGAATTTGTCCCGAAAAATGTAATCCTGTCCGAAAGAGCACACAGATTTTTTTTGAAAAATTGAGAACCACCAGACAGCAGGAAAAGACATTTCCCGGGCTGGTACGGTAATTAGAAACAAAGTAGTCATTAATTTGAGCTTTCTTTCACAATTAAAATTTCACTTTATAATACTGTCCCAAAACGAAGAATAATATGCCAGCATGCATTGTTTCGTTAAGTAATCTGTTCGGCCAAAATATCTAAGCGGAGCGCAACCACCAGTTGGCGCGGAACATACAGAAAATTGTTAAAAAAATCCAGTCCTTCAGACTGTCAAACAGCTTTTCTGGGTTGTAGTTAATCTGCTATCCCTTAATCATAGACGTTAAACTGTGAGTTTGTCTCACGAGACTGGCGTTGCCAGCTTGGCGCTAATACCCCTTCATTGGGGCGTTGCCGAGTTCCCGCAAGGGAGGATCAAATGAAAACAAACAAACAAACAAACAGCCGGAAATGGCATTTCCCAGACTTGTAACTAGAAATGTAGCCATCGTTATTTTGAGCTTTTCTTTGAAATGAACGTTTAAATCCAACAGAAAAAAAGGTCCAACTTGCTGTAAGTGGATTAGAAAATTCTCAGATAAAAGGTACTGCTACAATTAGATGAAATGGTCTTGTCCCTTTTTTTTTTTGGGGGGGGGGAACTGTGCATCGTACGGAATTGAAATCATACTAATGTGTTTGACTCTACTAGGAATCTTCGTTGTATTCAATTGCAAGATCCAAGCTGAAATTTTCTACGTGACTGCCCTAACCCCAGAATATAAATGATTATACTTCCGACGTATTTGAAAATATGTCACGTTACAAGGTGGTTTTAAATGAATTTTCAGTCAGACTTATGGGGAGACATCCTCACGCTACTGTTTATCATTATGTGTAGCTCAAAACATCCTGGCCGATTCTCATTACCGTTGCTAGAATTTGGCTGTCAGGGCAGGCCAGATGGCAGATCATTGGGCACTGCATGCACCTGAGCAACTTCTCGTCTGTTTTTTGTCAGGAAAATTCGGAATTGTGAATATGGTCTTCTAGTGAGCAAAACCAAGAAGACCGTCCGGATTACTGAAGGTTATGTAGAACCCGAAGTTTATATAGAACTGAAGTTTATATAGAATCTTTTATCAGTTTAAGGTGGGCATTCAGATGAAGGTTCCCAGACGAAATTGGGTTTTATCAACAAGAGGGGGAAGGGCAGCCTTCCCCGACGGGGGCATGACCTTGAAGATTGAAGATAGGATGAGGGATAACAGAGCTTGTAAGAAGCTCTAAAACATATTCAGATAGGCATTAAAATACCGTTACAAGAATTAAGTAGTTCAAAAAGAAAAAAAGGTCATGATTATCCTTCCAGTAACTTCAGTCCTTTACCTTCATTTTAGGCCTTCCCTAAGGAAATTGCTGTCAGTTCCACCATGGGGAGGAGATTGGACAAGGTACATGAAATGAGGTTTAACCGAGCAAAGAAGAAGTGCCAAAAATCGATTCTAATGTGTAATAAAATAGCATTTCATTATTTTTTTTATTTTTTTAGGCCTCCCCGACGAAATGGCCGACCTTCTCGACGGGGGGGGGGGGGGATGGCCCCCGGCCCCCGCTGGCGCCACCCCTGTTGCATGGATACTCGAGAAATGGCAAAAAGACCTTGCTAAATATTTCATACAATTCCATGCATTCGTGATCAGTGGTGTACGAAGGGGAGGGGGCAAGGCCCCCTCGGTGATGCCATTTTTTCCTAAAAAAGGGAAATTTTGTCAAATTCCAAATTTTACGTGAAAAGGTAGACTCTGAAATTCCCTGGTGGCACCGATTGCCTCTAAGGACACCTACCTTTATAAGAACTCTCAAAAGGGAGGGACCAATCCCTTAGACTCCTTCTCCGGCAGGCATAGACGTAAGTGACGGGGACATGTAAAGCTGGGGGCACAGGTGCGCTGAACAATAGTTTGCCATTTATCATGCAAGAGATGTTAGGGGTAAAATCATTTGCAGGCAAGAGTTCGAGTAGTCACACACATTTTTTTTCAATTCAACTTGATCTTGAATTTAGCCAAGAGTCACAATTGAGAAGCATTAGTATATTTTCAATTCCGTGGTATAGTTTTCCCGAGAAGAATCAAGACCATTTATATAATAGTGGTAGAAAATTTTATGTGGTAATATTATGATTGTTTAGATTATCTTTCCAAGCATGAAAGCGCAATTTTTGGCCATCTGAGGGGTCAAAAGTTTTCAAAATTTTCCCTTCCCTCCGCGCCAACTAATGATGGCGCTCCGCATAGATAGTCTTTCGGGTAAAATTACATTTTGGGTGTCAAAGTAATTTCAAGAACACCTTGCACTTTGCGAACTTATTTTGAGGTGAACATTTTACTGCAAACGACAAACGAAGATAGAGACTCGTTTGATTCTTCGTATATGTCTGGAAACAGCCATATCCGGCCATCTGAGAGGTGTGATTTTTCGAAAGTTTCTCTACGCTCCGCGCCAAGTAATGGCGGCGGTCCGCTTAGATAGCCTTTCGAGCAAAATTACATTTTTCGGGACAAAGTATTTCTTAACTCTCTGATCGCTTTTCAGTTTTCGGAACTTATTTTGAAGTGAGCCTTTTATTGCAAACGACAAAAGAAGATAGCGATTAAAATTTTCTGGGTGAGAAGATTTGGTCTTCAAAGTATCAAAATCAGCCACTTCATCCTTACATTTCTTAAGAGCTGTGGGCTCAATAACAATCTTCTTTAAGTAATAAGTACCTTGCATCAGCAGGGAGCTAGTTTGGCGGCCCTCGTAACCCAAGTGTAGTTAACGTTAAAATTATCAGTTGGGTCAACAAACTCAGCTGGGCGGGATTCTCTCGATCAGTCCCAAAACAGCAGAAAAGCAAAGCGGTTAAGACTTGATTTTTGGACAACGAAATCTGACGTGAGTGGAACATTTCTATGGTGAAACAAATCAGCTTCTTATTTTACACCTTTTTCATACCAAAATTCGTAAAATAAAGTTTCCTCACCAGCCCATATATGGGTGTTATTCAAAATAAATTGATTGCCAAATCTTTCAGTTGGATTGTAATAGGAGTTGCCCTCCGGCCCAAGCAATGAAATCCTGCCTAGCAAAGAAATTTGAGTTCCTGGATATATCTTCATTTCCATAATTACATTATACATGCAGGTAAAAACTTTTCAGATTCCTGATGGCAGTATCACAATAACATCGTATCCACGAATACTTTAAACTATTGATGGCGCTCTAAATATCTTGTACTTTTAAACACGTCCTACATCATGTTACGGTATAACGCAGAAATTATCGCTTAATTTTGTCACGGTTACCTGACCAGGTGAAATTCGTAAGTAATGGCATTCTCAACATCCTTTATGAGACTAGGCGGTGGATTTGGTCACACGATGAAGAGGTAAACTAGGTGCTAGAGTGCAAAGATTCTTAAAAATGCATGGTCCTACAGGTGTAAGGTCTCAATATTTCCAAACTTAAGACGACGTTTAAGGCGAGAGTTAAGCAATACAGTTTTACCCGAACTGAGTTCATTGCCATCAATCGTTAAGTTTATATCCGAAACCTCTTTACATGACAAAAGGACAGTTTATAGCCTGATCAAAAGTAAAAGCGGGGTTCTGTGCGGACATAAAACCAAGGTGGAAAAAGGTTACACCTTCCCAGATGAACAACAAGACCCCAGGAGTATTCAAACACATCTAAAATTTTAGGAGTTTCATTCAATCAATCCTAACTTCCATCTTACATAAATGTTATGTCATCTGTTTATTGAACAATTCTCACTTCATGACCTACCTAATCGAAACCTTTAAAGTTTCTACTAGAGTTTCTATATAGTTTAAAAATTTCTGTTCAGAGGATACAGAGATGTGGACTTAAAGGGCATTTCTGTCAGAAACCTCTTTGCGTCTACAAGAATCCGATTGAATGCCCATTGTTACATGCAAAAGTCATGCTGCTACAATGAAAGGTACTTAACCCAACTTATGGAACTAACATAAGTTACAGAATTCAAACGTTATATGTATGAAAAGCAGTATTAAAATTCTAATTTGTCGAAAGCATTTTCGAAGTCAACAAAAAGTAAAAAAATAAAAAAAAAGAACAGCAATACAATTAGGTCATTAGTAGTCCGTTAGATTTAAAATAGGCCTATATCTAAAGTTTCCACGAAAGAATCTGCCTTGCAGTAAACCTGTCTGGTTTGTACTAATTAAGCTAGGTCGACGCTTACTAATTAAGCTACTATAAGTAAGACGCTTAAATTCAGTCATGCCGCTTGGACTTCGCGCCTATGTCTTACGTTTTCATGAATCTAACGTATAGTAAGCCTGTCTGGTTTGAGACGCTTTCAGTCTGGAAACTCTGGCCTTCGTACCGCTCTTGTAGTCCAGTGGCGTAGCTACTGGGGGGGGGGGGCAGGGGGGAAGTTGCCCCCCCTGGAAAATTTTTTTGGGAAATTTGATGAAAATGGGGAAATTTGATGATTCTTCTTATTATTACAAAAATTTCACAAAAATTTCTCAGAATTTTTGTTAGAATAAGAAATTGTGAGACATTTCAAATACATAATTCGTATTTTCATGCAACAAATTAACTCAGATTTCGTCAGTGTCTCAGGAACCGGTCCAATTCGTGTTCCACTGAAATGCCCTCGTCGCGTAGCAGATTGCATGTTCTCTTGTGCTTGTATACGCACGGGGGTTATGATCAGTGCATTTCAGTGCACAGGAAGCTGTTATTCAGGTGATACTTTGGGAATTCATCAGTAAAAGGATGTGAAAACTGACAAGTCACTACCGTAGACCCCCGAGGTTGTTATGTTCTTCTACAAGCTAGCAGTAGCTGTACGATTTTACTCTGTGTACATAACGATGGATCGGGCTGAAACAATCCATGGCCAACGATAAACTTAAAGTTAATCTAGAAATTAGAATTAACGGGAACCGTTGGCACACTTAGATTTTGTTACTTAGCCTAATCCTTGGAAACTTACAAGCTAGTTCGGGAAAATAGCTTTCTGCTCACTTTGAGTGTATCAATAAATGGACAATGAGTACCTTGTGGCCTTCTACACATAACAGACTGCCTTTCTCACAGGATATCCTGTGTGATCGAGCCACTATTAGGCCTCCTTAGTGTCGTGCGAAGAGGAGACCATTGGGCCATGCCCCCCTCACTGATGCCATTTTTTCTTTGTTCTTAAAAGTACGTAGTCTAACTTTATTAACACAGATTTTACTTCAAAAGATAGCATATGTGGCACCAGAATGCTTATAAGGACACCCAATTTTTCAAAATTTTTCAAAAGGGAAGGATTGTCCTTGCAAGGTCTTTCAGTGATGCCAATTTTTTTATTCCTACAAATAGACCTAGGCAAATTCTGTCAAATTCCAATTTTTACTTAAAAAGGTAGACTCTATTTCCCACTGGTGGCATCGATAAAAAAGACTACATGTTTAGATTCTCTTTACAAGCATAAATACGCTATTTTAACCATCTGAGAGGTCTGATTTTTCAAAATTTTCTTTACGCTCCGCGCCAGCCAATGGTGGCCCTTCGCTCGGTCTTTTGGGCAAAATTACATTTTTAGAGTAAAATTAGCTCTTAACTCTCTGATCACTTTGCAGTTTGCGAACATATTTTGAAGTGAGCATTTTATTGCAAACGACAAAAGAAGAAAGCGACTGGCTAGATTCTTCGTATTAGCCTGGAAAATGCTATTTCCGGCCATCTAAGGGGTCTGATTTTTCCAAATTTTCTCTACGCTCCGCGCCAACCAATGGTGGCGCTCCGCTTAGATAATCTTTATGACAAAATAACATTTTGTGACCAAGAAAAACCACAAATACCGATCAATGCTCTTTTATTTGGACTGCTAAAAGTGTGCAAATTTAATGACAAGTTTTACTTCGTAAGGTAGCATAAATGGCATAAGAGTGCATGTAAAGACACAAAAGTTTCAGTTTTATCCTCATGAACCACCACGATTCAACCTTAAAACACCGTTCCTGTCAAAGTCGAAAATGTTGCACCATTTTGCATGTAGGCTACTTGAAAACGTCAAATAATTTCCGGACACCTCTCCCCTTAGACCATACTGCATGCCCCCCCTTCAGAGAAATCCTGCGTACACCACTGCTTTAGTACATACAAATAAACCGGATATTGTTTACCAAAATAATATACTTTGTTATTTCCGATTGCTCTATGTTATACTTTAAGATTAAAATGCAGGTAATATTACAAAATGTCAAGGTAATGTTGTTATACTTGTAAGTTTGCATATTTTTTATCAAATACATACACATTGACCGGGAAAAGTTTTGGGGAAATTTCATACCTTTGCCCCCCCTGGAAAAAATCCTAGCTACGTCACTGTTGTAGTCGATGTAACTGGAGAGTGAAATCTTTCTCAGGCTTAGGAATGAGAGTTGTTATTCTCCATGACTGTTCGGCAAACACAGGGCGATGTATTAAATCATAGTTCAGAGCATGTAACTCAGTATTACTAGAAATTTCCCTAGACTGTTCGACCGAAAATCGGTTGTTTAAGTAATTTTGATTCAGACTATATGAAACAATATTACCAGTAGTTCCCCTTGATTACCAGTAGTTCCCCTTGATTGTTTTGCCAAGACCTAGTGATTTAGATAATCATGGTTTAAAGCATGTAAAAAAATATAACCAGTCATTCCCCATGACAATTCGGCCGAGAGCCGTTGATTGATTCCTTACCGAAGGCAGGCAAGGAATCTATGCGATGGTGATGTCGTGTGTGTGTATGTGTGTGAGTGTGTGTGTATGTGTGTTTGTGACACTGCTCGTAATCGCGATATCTCAAGATACGAATGACCAACACTTTTCATATTTGGTATATAGGTTTGTCATGTTGAGAAAAAGAACCCTATCATTTTTGGTGGACGTCAGAGGTCATATGAGGTCACCAGAGGTCAAGGAATGACCAACACTTTTTATATTTGGTATATAGGTTTGTCATATTGAGAGAAAGAACCCTATTGTTTTTGGTGGAGGTCAAAGGTCATTTGAGGTCACCAGAGGTCAAGTCTGAAAAGCTTGTAATCGCGATATCTCAAGTTAGGAATCACCGACACTTTTCATATTTGGGTATATGGATTTTCCATGAGGGGAAGAAGGACCCTATCGTTTTTGGTGGATGTCAGAGGTCATATGAGGTCACCAGAGGTCAAGGAATGACCAACACTTTTTATATTTGGTATATAGGTTTGTCATATTGAGAGAAAGAACCCTATTGTTTTTGGTGGAGGTCAAAGGTCATTTGAGGTCACCAGAGGTCAAGTCTGAAAAGCTTGTAATCGCGATATCTCAAGTTAGGAATCACCGACACTTTTCATACTTGGGTATATGGATTTTCCATGAGGGGAAGAAGGACCCTATCGTTTTTGGTGGATGTCAGAGGTTATATGAGGTCACCAGCTGTAAATCTGCAAAAAACCTCTTAAAGTGTTTGTAATCGCGATATCTCAAGTTAAGAATGACCAGCACTTTTCATATTTGTTATATACATTTGCCATGTTGAGAGGAAGTACCCTATTGTTTTTGGTGGAGGTCAAAGGTCATTTGAATCACCAGAGGTCAAAGTCTAAAAAGCTCGTAATCGTGATATCTCAATTTAGGAGTGACCGACACCTTTCACATTTTGTATATGGATTTGCCATGTTGAGAAAAAGAACCCTATCATTTTTGGTGGACGTTCGAGGTCATATGAGGTCACCACATTACAATAATTTCAGCTTGGTGGATTGGACACCTTTAATGACCATCTTCCAGTAAAACCTTTTGAGACAGGTGGGCATTCCTGTGGTTTTTATTTACGACATTTATAAAAGATACTACTACATTCCAGTGCAGTGGCTTCGGGTAATAAGAATGTCGTCTTGAAGGCGTGCGGTCAAATTTTATGAGGATGGAACGGGCGATCGCCCGGTCAGACCTCTGATATCACAAGCGTTACAGAACTGTAATGCAGCGGTTAATCTGCGAAAACCTAAATTGCTTTTTATTGCGATATCTATGATGAACACTGTGGGGGTGCTATCACCGTAGCAAGATGGAGAGATCAAATAAAGAGTTCTCTTTTGGCAAGAAATCACTGAGCCTTTGGGCTCTCTGGTTTAAATAACCAAGGTTGAGAGCATGTAAAGTAATATTAGCAGTTATTTTCCATTACGTTTCGGCCGAAAACCGGTGATTTAGGTAATCATGGTTCAAAGGCTGAACATGTGAAACAATATTACCAGTAATTAGTGTGGTCTGACAGACCACACTCTTGAATCCATCTGGATCGCGGAACAATGACGTCATTCAGCTATTGCAATATCTTGCAGTATATGTATTCGTCCGATTTTGAAAGACGCCCTCTGTCCGCTACGTACCGAAATTTTCCGTGGCGGTGAGCGCAGATTACCTCCGCGGTACACAAAGTAAACCCGTGTATATTTTTTTCTCCTGAGTTCATTTTCCTTTTGCAGTGAGAAATAAACATCGGCAAAACACTGAAGATTTCAAAACAAAGATTTTCAGTGAAAATCCACTCGTTATATTTTTCTGTTATGTCTTTTTAAAAAGTATGTTTGTTTGTATTATTACGCCATGCACGATCAAAAGATAACGTACACCAGGGACAGCTCCCTCCGTAGACTGCATACATAACAGCCACTGACTTAGTCGTACGTAAGTTACGCCGATGCCAATGGTTGTTGCCATTCGTATCACCGCATACATGTTGCGAGAAAGAAGGAGCTATCAGCTAGCTGCGCAGGTTACTATCGTGTGTTGACTGACTAGTTCCAGCTCTGTTCGCACCAACGTTAAGCAAACGCACGCAGAAAAGTTTTCGTAGTAATCTTAACCGTTTCGAAGTGAGATTAACTGATGGATGCTGTTTTAGGTTCAACTTGAACTTCATACGTGATCTAATGAAGTCTTTGGGGTTTGCAGTAAGACTAAAGTGGTCCAGGTGTGCTCCCTTTGGTAGATTTCGTGGGTTGAGTGACCGACCTTGTTAGTTTATATTTAGTGTACAGTGTATGCTTCGAGCGCACGTGGTTCTACATACGTACTGATGATACTAGCGTTCTCAGGCCTATAGTAGCCATAGAGCAGAATAATCCCAATTCCTGCTCTATGACTATAGATGAATTCGGACAGATTGTGATGGTCTGATTTTAGCCATTACTGGGGTCCATCACCTTGAATCTTTAAATTTCCTTCCTTATCTGCTTCATGGATGGTTGTACACTGAGGGGTATCTTGATTTCTTCAACTTCACTGAATATGAGCATTTGAAATTCACGTAGACAATAAATGAAGACGATTAAAGGCTGATGGACCCCACTAATTGCCTCCTACAATCACTAAAAACGAGCGCTAATCGGATTCGTGTATAGACGAATCCGATTAGCGCTTGTTTTTAGTGACTGTAGGCCGCCATCAGCCTAAAACCGTTTTTATTGTATTATTGAATTTCAAATCCTCATATTTAGTGAACTTGGAGAATTTAAGATACAAATTAGTGTACAACTATCCATGATAGAGGTAAGCAAGGAAATTGAAAGATTTAAAGGTGATGGACCCCAGTTATGGCCGACTGAAATCAGACCATCACTTTCTGTCCGGATTCGTCTACAGCCCGGATACATTCATATAGGCCTATTATTATGACACGTTAGGCTAAGCCACAGTCATTCTAACCAGACCACACTGTATTTGAAAGCAAATGCGTTGTTCTAGTTGTCAAAGCGATTCTAAGAATCAGTAGAAAGGCCATCACTGTCAATTTTTTGTCATTCTTCCCCGCAGTCAGTGTTTCAGAAGGTGTTCTTCGATTGGCTGTTGCAATTGTATTGTATCGACTGTATCCTTTGTTAGGCTTAGGAACTAGGATAGGGATTACGACTATTGGCCAGTTAGGAAATCTCTGATTAAATAGTGCTCATCGCGCTTATGTTTAAATATATTAACATATTAAGCATTCTTCTCAATTTAAGGATACCATCACAAGTAACTGAATTGTACCTAAATTAACCATTCCATGGCAGATCCGAACAATGTCATTTTTTCGAGGAATTTTCAGAGATGTGCAAGTTTTCAAAAAACTTTCAAGTGTGTATGAAATTCGCCGGATCCTTCATCCTCATAAATGGGTTTATTAACTTTTCGTTTCTCTAAATTTAGGTAATTACTAATTGACCAATTAGGGTGAAACGCTTTGAATAAATTATGTAAATAATAGTCTAAATAAACTATAAAAAAAACCGATTAATCATTTTTTCTTCTTTTCTTACAACTTGATCAATATTTGTGCAAGCAATATTTTCTTTAATTACAAAGTGTTTTACGTATGTACAGGTATTTTAATCGAAGGACAATGCAGTGGCGATTTCTAGAATTTTGAAGAGAAAATCGGACATCGTACAAAACCTGGATTATTGGTATTTACCAAGTTTGGTACGTCAATCCAGAGTAAACGCTTCCGCAGAACACAAAAATTGTTATAAATCGTAAATGTGTGCAAATCTAATTGATTTATAAAAAAGGAACCAGCAAGAACACCAGCCCCAGTTCATCGGTACATAACAAACTGGTGTCTACCAAAAATATGTAGGAGGAATTCAAATATGGGTACCTTAGTTACACAGGTATACCAATCGGAGTTGCTGTGTACTTCGACCGCCCTAAAATATACCCAATTATATGATGGAGTTGGGAATCAGGTCCTTCAGCCGGTGAACGACAGGACAAGACCCCCGATACCGCCTTCCAGACAAGGATGGAGCTGTTATGCATCAACAGTAAGAATGTCACTCCACCCCAGACGAGAGGCAAGTTCCGAAAGGGGACACGTGACCCACAATCCTGTGAAAAGGTCAAATCTTATTCACTGTTGGTGGTAAAGACGCCTTTAAAAATGTCGAAAAAAATTTAGCATTATTTTTGTCCAGGGTTGCAATCCTGGCCAAAAATACTTGGGAAAGTCCCCACTCCCTCTTTCAATGTTTAAATTCGTCAAATTTTGGTTCGGGCAACTTTGAAAAAAATTTGAGCCAAAGTGTAGTCCCATCATTATTGTCCAAGATGATATATGAATTTATCAGTGTGTATAAATGAGTGTTTAAAGTAGCAGTGTGTTTGCGAACGTTAATCCTTTATATTCGCAAATGCACTGCTAAAGTGCACACCTATTTATATATATTCATAGAACAAAACACACACAAAAAAAGATGGAAACGTGGGGACCCAAACCCGGGGGCTATACCCAACATACATAGCTAATGGACAATGTTGTGCATAGGCGGCGGAACATGTTTTTTATTGGGGGGGGGGGCACAAGTTTTCGGCAGCCGACATGATGGTGACGCCGTAAGGCGTCCGGTTTTGCGCTAAGCACAAAACCCCATCTGCACGGGATCCAGAGGGCAGCTTAAGGGCCCCTGAAGGGGTTCAGCGGGAAAAGTCCTGGCAGGGGTTCATGGGGAGGCTGGATGCTTTTATAGTGGGTGGCTGGAGTTTACTATCTAAGCGTAGCGCCACCATAAGTTGGCGCGGAGCGTACAAAGAAAATTTTGGATTTTAAAACCTCCCAGATGGCTGGAAACGGCATTTGCCAGGTATATTTGTCGCTAATTCTGGTGAGAAACATTTGTGATTTTTCTAAGATTAAAACACACTTTTGAGATACTGATTAGCTCAGTTCCAAGGATCGCAAATCCGGAATCCTGCTGAATGTTGCAAGCAGCTGTTCCAGTGAACGCCTGAGTAAGGTATTTCCAGAGGCGTAGGGGAGCATTTTAGTTTTGGTGCAGAAGATTTTTGCCTGAACAATGTAATTCTGCCCGTAAGACAGTCAAAGCGGAGCGCCACCTAAATTTGAAGATTCGTACCTCTCAGACAGTCAAAAAAGACGTTTCCCAGGTAAAGGGGATCCAAGCAGTCGCTTTTTTAAGTTTCAATTGCAGATAAACGTACGTTCGTTCCAAACTCAAATTCAGCCAGAAAGACTAAGCGGAGTGCCACCATTGGTTAGCGCGAAGCGTACAAAACATTTTTAAATATCCGACCCCTCAGACAGTTGAAAATGGCATTTCCCGGGCTTGTATGGGGATCTAAGCAGCCGCTATTTTGAGTTTCTTTTGTGAAAAACGGTCATTTGAAACTTAAATTCTGCTATGAGGCGGTCTAGTTGGAGCAGCACCATAAGTTGGGGCGAAACGCACAGGAAATTTTGAAAAATCTGATCGCTTCAGACAGTCAAAAATGTCATTTCCTACGCTTATAGGAGGTCTTAGAAGTCGCTAATTCGAGGTTCTGTTTGCACAAAAATGTTCACTTGAAACTAAAATGCTGCTAGGAAGACTATCTGCGCGGAGCTACACCACTGGATGGCGCGAAGCGAACAGAAAATTTTGAAAAATCGGACCCCTGAGTCAATCGAAAATGACATTTCCCAGGCTTGTAGGGGGGATCTAAGCAGTCGCTATTTGATCAGAAAATTACCATGATAAAATGTTTCACTACCAATCGATGAAACGGTACCGCATATTTTAAGGGGAAACTACAAACCGGAATTGAAAACATTGTAATGAGTTTTACTCTATTGCGACTCTTGGCTATATTCAATATATATTGAAAAAATTATGTGCCCGAACTTCCGACTATATATGATTTTATTTTTGAAAAAATTAGGCCTATGGGGATCTTAGCAGTCGCTATTTTGATCACAAGAATCAGATAAAATGTACCAATACCATTGGATGAAATGAAGCAGATGATTTTCTTCTATTAGCAACACTTATTGACAGAATTTTCACGTTACGAGGTGTATTGAAATGAATTTTCAAGCATACTTACGGGACGACATTGTCACCCTGCATCATTAAAGTATCGAAAAACAAATTAACCGATTCTCATAACCATTGGCCGTATTTGGCTCTAGAGCAGGATACATAGCAAACTTTTGGGCACCTGAATACCCTCCTGTCTATCCATTGAATTAATTTGGCAATTGAAAACGTCCAAGCTGTTTTTAACCTTTGCCAGAATATTTTCGGGCAAATTTTTGCAAGAATGCAGTGTGAAGTTTGGATGATGAAAACCCTTTTTTCACATTCTACCCAAATGGTTCACGTGGCGAAAATAAACTCTCCTATGGTTATCGTTAAAACGGGGGTTCAGGGGGCGAAGCCCCCGGAAACTTTGCAACTTTTGCACTCTGAAAAGTAATATTTGAACCAAAGAATAGCCGAAATATAATAAAGGCAACTTAAATTTTTGCGTTTCTTCATGCACGGTCAAGCGATATCGTTTTTCTGCAAGAAACTCATAGTACACAAAGGGATGCACTATACTGGAGAAATGAATGGGGAGGAAAAGCTCTCTTTTGCCACGGCTCATCGGTCAGCCGGGGCGTTTGTATACTTTTTAATCCGATTTTAAAAGTTTCTCTTTGCCAACCCATACATTCGGATGAGGGCAGATTCCTAGCCGTTAATGTTTTAATACAGGAGAAGTCTTTCACTCTGGTAAATGTGTACGGGCCAAATAAAGATGATCCGAGTTTTTTCCGCCTCCTCTCTTCCACCATACAGAATCTTGACATCACTAATGTCATCCTAGGGGGTGATTTTAATTTTGTTTTTAATTTAAATCTGGACAAAATGGGAGGGCAACAGAGGACGAATTTCAAGGCTAGGGATGAATGTATTAATTTAATGACAACTTTCGATTTGATTGATGTTTGGCGAGAGAGAAATCCTAATGCCAAACATTATTCTAGGAATTCGAATGTAGCCTCGGGTATTCGATGCCGATTGGACTTTTTCTTAATTTCACGACATATTCATAATAAAGTCTCGAAATGTTTGCTTTCTCCTGGCATCCATTCTGACCACTGTATTGTAAATTTAGAATTGAATTTGTTCACAAATAGGCGTGGCCCGGGTTACTGGAAATTGAATAATTCTGTGCTGAATGACCCAGATTACACTTTAACGGTTAGAAAATTAATTACTGATGCTAGTAATGAAATTCATGAGAGCAGCCCCTCGCAAATATGGGAGTATATTAAGTATAAAATTCGTGCTTTCAGTATCCATTACAGCAAAAAGAAGGCTCAGACTCGTAGAAAGCAGGAGAGGGATTTATTACGAGAAATTTCTTGCTTAGAAAGCTCTTACTATTTATCAAGCTCTCAAGAAACTTTTGACAGATTAAATGATGCCAGGGCCAGATTGGAGACTTTATATAATTACAAGATTAAAGGTATTATTATTCGTTCTAGGGCTCGCTGGGTGGAGCAGGGAGAGAGAAGTACAAAATATTTCTGAAATTTAGAGAACCGTCACAAGTCTGTTAATGTAATACATAATCTTAAAAGTGAAACAGGACGTGATGTAATGAATGATGCAAGCATTTTAGAAGAATTAAGTAATTATTAAAAGCAGTTATACAATAGTGTGGGTTGCTCCCCTGCACTGATTTTGCGCAATCTCCATTGTCCTAACAGTTTAACGGAGGATGAGGCGAGCATGTGTGATGGAGAACTTACTAGGGATGAATGTAAAGCTTCTCTTTTCTCTTTCCATGACAATAAGAGCCCTGGCAGTGACGGTTTAACAGCCGAGTTCTATCAATTTTTGGGGGCTGATATTGCTCATTTGGTTACGAATTCGTTAAACTTTGCTTACAACCATGGGTGTCTATCTCATGAACAATCCTGTAGTATCATTACCGTCTTGCCAAAGGCCGATAAAGATCTCTCCTTCGTTAAAAATTATCGGCCCATAAGTCTTTTAAATATAGATTATAAAATTTGTTCCAAAGCCCTGGCCTCCAGGGTAAAGCGTTTTATTAACAAACTTATTGACCCTAATCAGACTGGGTTTATCAAAGGTCGATTTATCGGGGAAAATATCCGTTGTATTTTAGATATGATAAATTATACCGATGCAATGTCTATTCCAGGTTTTATGGTCTTTGTTGACTTTGAAAAGGCCTTTGATAAAGTAGAGTGGGGTTTCATATTCAAGGTTCTTACTTTTTTCAACTTCAATGAAAATTTCATACGTTGGGTGCGAATTTTATATGTCAGTTCAACTGCTTGTGTGAGTAATAATGGCTTTACTTCTCAATATTTTACAATTAGAAGGGGGGTTAGACAGGGTTGCCCGTTAAGTCCTTCCATCTTTATTTTATGTGCTGAGGTATTTGCCTTAAAAATTAGAAATAGTAATGTAATACGACGCATTCGAATAGGTGGTTACGAAATGCGTTTGGTTCAGTATGCTGATGATACTACTCTCTTTTTGGATGAAAGTGAGAATAACTTAACCGAAATCAGTAACATTTTTTATCTTCTGCAAAGTAGTTCAGGTTTAACAGTAAATTATGACAAAACCAATGTATTCCCACTAGGACCATTACAAGGTAGTAAACTACGCTATTTTGATAATTTTAACTTTAACTGGACCACTGGTCCAATCACCGTGTTGGGTATCACTATCAAAAGGGGTGATGATAACCTCTTTCGACTCAATTTTATGCCGAAGCTATCCCGCCTAAAATCAATCCTTCATTTGTGCTCCCAGCGCGACCTTACTCCAATAGGTAAAATCACTTTGATAAAAACCTTTGCCCTATCTCAATTGGTATTTTTATTTCAAGTTCTTCCAAACCCCCCTTTAAACTTTATTAAGAATTTGGAGTCGACTTTATACAAGTTTATTTGGGGCGGTAAGCCGGACAAAGTTCGGCGCAATACAATGGTTAATCCTATCAGGGAAGGAGGTTTAAATGTCACCCATTTGAATAGCTTTATTCTTGGTTTAAAGTGTACTTGGGTTAAACGGTATGGGGAAAGAATTGACGCTCATTGGGTTAATTTTTTTGATTATTATTTGAAAATGTACGGTGGTATTTTCCTATTTAATTGTAATTTTAAGCAATCAGATGTGAACACTGGCAATGACTTTATCAATGACATCTGTCATGCATGGGCTGTTTGTAACTATAAGATTCCATCGTGTGACTTTGAGCGGCAAATTCTTTGGAATAATTCCAATGTAAAAGTAAATAATAAGATAGTTCTGTACAAACAATGGTACGACAATGGTGTTACTTATGTAAAGGATATACTTGATGGCGATAAAAATTTTTTGTCTTTTGCCCAGTTTCAAAACCAATTTAATATACGCTGCTCTTTTTTGATGTTCTTCGGAATTATTCATGCCATCCCTAGTGCTTGGAAAAGAGGTTTTAATATAGATAGACAACCACCTGAAACTGATTCTTTACTTTTAAGACTACAGCGTTCACCTTACCCTTCTCGTTTTATCTATACTCTTTTAAGACAACAACATTCTTTGCCTCCTAAAGCAATTACAAAATGGCAAAACGTCTTTCAGTTATCGGAGGAGCAATGGAATAATGTTTTTCTTATCCCTAATAAGTCAATTAGTGACAGTAAGATACTGTACTTTCAGTTTCGGTTTATTCATAGGATTCTAGGTACAAATTATTATTTATCTAAGGTTAACAGGGAGGAAAACCCAAGGTGTACTTTCTGTGGGGAAAATGACGAAACGACAGACCACTTGTTCTGGGGGTGCAAATATATTTCAAATTTTATTTTAGATACTGAGCAAGCTGTGATCGGTAAACAATTTTGTTTTACGAAACAAGATTTCTTTTTTGGGTATAAATTAATTCTTAGCCATCCATACAATTTTTTGATTTTCCATGTAAAGTACTTTATCTTCCAAAAACGATTATTAGGTGAGATTCCCACTGTTAATGAATTTATTTATAAATTTAAGTTTGCTTTACAAGTAGAACAGTATTTGTATAAATGCAAGTCCCGTCAGAAAATTTCTTTTGAGCTATTAAGGAACGCATGTGGGAATAACAAATTCTTATGTGAGTAAAAATTTTTATGAGAGTCCCCCAACACTTCCCTGTTAATTTTATGTTGATTACTGAGTCAAAACTGTTAAATGTTTCGTACACAAATTCATTTTACAGTATGTTAACATAGTCATTATATACAGCCATGGCACAAAAGTTAAACGTATATAAATATGAAGTCTGAAAGTTGCATTTATGTAGCCTTGAAAGTTTAAGTTTGTACGCACAGCATATTGCCATGGTTATGATAATGGTTATTATTTGTAATTATATATGTGAATCAACTAAGTAAACTTTAACATTTAAGACATATCTATATATAGATATGATAAGTATTGACCTGTGCTATTTATTGAGCTGTGTTATTCCATTATGTTATGCTATCTCATTATGTTAGAAGCCAACTTTTAAATCATTTAGTATAACGACAATATGACTTAATGCAATTTCAAAATATGTGCCATGTAAATTTGTATATATAATATGATCAATCAGAATAAAGAAGATGGTAAAAAAAAAAAAAAAAACTTAAATTCGTTTAATTACTTTTGAAAACATTATTTTGCGACATTCAGTTATTGGGGGGCAATGCCCCCCCCAAAATCTCATAACAAAGTTATAGGGGCCAGCCCCCCCCCCCTGGCCCCCGCTTCCGCCGCCTATGTTGTGTCTGAGAGAAACCTTCACCACTGCCGTTAGCAGGAATTCAGATTGGGATGGCGAACTGAAGAAGCCCGTGATCCCCATCCAGGGAAAGGGTCATATTGGGGAAGAGTCTATGTGCAGTGGCTCGGGATGTGGGCAATATTTGAATATTTAAGCACCCTAAGATGTAAAGTTGTGCAACATTCAGCTCCATTTAAAGTCATTCTCCCTGTCCGGTTACAAAATATTTTTCTCATAATTCCACTGCTCTTGCCTCCCTTCGTCAAAGCCTTTCTTGACAGCTAAAACATCGCTCCAAAACTGGTCACAATTTCAAAATTTCACCACAGCTATAACTATCCATTTGTGCATGTAGAAAACGTCCACTAAATTTTCCTACAGTTGGTCATAATCTTCATCAATTGCCATCAATTAGTCAATATTTTATACCCACCTAGAAAATAAACACCGTTTACCTCGTTTACAGCAAGGGGGTTTTGGGACAGACTTATGGCCTAATTTTAATCAAAATAAACTTTTAATAAGAACAGATTTTATATCGCAAGCAATTCATTAAATTGCGTTTAATTTAAAATATGTACGGCGCGGCAGGGAGAATGACCCCATTCAGTCGGTAGATCTGAATTTCGTCAACTTGTTGGGTGTCTAGAAAAATTTGAGCAACCATTTGAGTCTTTAAAAAAATCTGGCATGTTGTAAGTTACCGAGTAACTCCTAAGGGAAGGGGACCAGAATTCTTTTAAACAATTTTGAAAAGTAAAAAAGCACCACTGATGATAGTAACGGAAATCTTTCAGGAAAGATGTTCCAACAGCTTATTTAAGAAACAATTCTAACTCAGTCTATTCATATTCTTGCACAAAACTTTGACCGAAATGGCCCTATATTTTATTTCTTTCAAAACTTCAAGTAAAAACATCATAATCAAAGTAATTTATTCATAAACAACAAAAACATTTTAAACTAATTTTTCCTTATAGCCTCACTTCAACGTCTTGAGCAAAACATTGCCAAAATGGTAAAATATTCGGACGAAATTTTCAAAATTGGTTATGTTTACAATAACTGCTAGATTACAAGAGCAGTCAGAACGGTAGAAAGGTGTATAGAATGCCCGATATTTTGCCCCAATATACAAAACACAATCAAAGGACATCTGGGAATGTACCATAATTACTAAAATGAAACAACTACCAATAGTAACCAGAAATTTGAAAGTCGGGATATGTTACGTCAGTTCGTGTTTCAACCTTAATGGACCATACCCATAGATTCTGAGAAACCGATATTTCAAACTTTTCTGTACGCTCCGCGCCAACCGATCATGATGATTACATATCTTCCGATACCAGTTTGTTCCCCTCTGTTAAAATTCTGGCCACATTACTCATATCAATTTGGCATCCTGTTAGAAATTCTGGTTACGCTACTCATTTCAATTTGGCATCCTGTTAGAAATTCTGGCCACATTACTCATATAAATTCGGCATCCTGTTAGAAATTCTGGCTACTCTACTCATATCAATTTGGCATCCTGTTGAAAATTCTGGCTACCCTACTACACGTCAAGAAAGATACACGAGAGAAAGAGAGAGAGAGAGAGAATTTAAAGTTCCTACTTCTCTGAGCAAACCTCACTCCCAAGCGAGGCGGAAAAGCAGCTTCTTCATATCGTCCTGATTGCGCCCCTGATCAGCTCACGTGTAGAAGGCTTCCTACGTCTTTGCCAATATAAGAGGAGAAACTGTCCAACACGATGAAAAATTTTCACTCGTATGTACACAAGGGAAAACGATTTCGTTAAGCTGTCTATGGTGGTATTAGATTAGTTCTTCTGCTCCTTGAACTTTCATTAGCTTTTTACTATTGGCGTCAAACATGATTTTCTTTGTCCCCTTTTTGTGAAGTTGACCCCATGTCAGGCTCACCTGCTTCAGGCCTGATGTGATCTATATTGATCAATATTAAGAATTTAAATGCCCGTATTGATTACTTTTTACGCTATATTTATCACATCCAGGGAAAATGACAACAAATCGAGCACAACCAATGGAGACAGTTGAACCAACTGACGCAGAACGATTCTCCTCGATGTGCTCAACGGACAGGAAATTGGGTGAAGTGGCAAATGCTTCTGTTACACTGTTGGCTATCACGAGCTTCATTATATTGATGTCAATAGCCGGCTCGAATGAGTAAGTCATTTTTTTTATTATTAGTATTTTCTTTACACTCACAAGAAGCTTGGATGCTTTCAATCCTTCATGTTCCTCAATTCCCGCGAAATTGTCCCGGAATTGCCGACTACCATAGTTAGTCCCATGAAATTGGACCCATGTTTTTTCCTCGGGATAGGTCACTGAAATTTTTGAAATACGATTTTTTACATAGACGTCGATTAAAAGGGCCGAGGTGTAATGTAGTTTGTAGTTTCATGGTATATTTCTGAAATCTTTCTCAAATAAACAAAAGTTTTGTGTTCTCTGTGAACTTTAGTCTTCAGTGAAGTGTTGTTTTGCTCTTTAGTACCGTCTCAAACGCTCTCATTTGTTGAGGTATGGGGATTTTATAACACTTAAAATGCAACGCTCCGTACTCCTGGCTTGTAATTAGCGCTACTTTTAATGCCTCAGTGACACCTTCATGGCGAATGAAGTGAACATTATTCCCCTCATCATTTTTCGACTTTCCCTCAAAGGAACTTTTAGCAGTTAAATATTAATATATGTAGGATAAAACGTCTTGTTATTATACCAACTTCAGGCTTCATTTTATCTATTGCTCCTTGTTAATGGTTTTATCACGAATGGTTCCAAATTTTCGGAACTTTCGGCAATAATTCTTAATCACCAAACTTTTCCAGCGTCTTGCCGTGTTCCCGCCATCTGTTGAGCATATCTGACACAGTTAACATCCACTGTAGTCACGCAGAATAATAATCTGCGTAACCTAAATTTTCGAAACCATAGTATTATTTTCGCAGCGACCAGAAAAATGTAGCTTCGAATTTTTGCAAAATAATTCTCAAATATTGATATATTTCGCAGCATTTTTCATCTAAGCCCCTTCCTCTTAGAGACCTCATCAGAATAAAAACATTGTAATTTCAAAGGGAAACAAAGAAGGTAAAAACGTCACAAATAATTGCGGAAAGGAAATATTTAATATAGCTCATGAGTGGAACAAGTTATGACAATGCGAGTTGAATTAATGCGTTCTACTTTGCAATCTCTGAAATTTATATTTTTAAAATCGAAGACTTAAGGTACAATTTGAATCCTCCATCCTTACGGAAATTGTTGTTTGATCTCAATAACCTCAAATAAGCTTTGATCCCACCAACCTACAGAAAAAAATGTTTATGCCCATCTACATACCTGAATACGGTTAACAAGCAAACCGTCACATACACAAAAGAAGACCTACTCACTTACGCTGACACGATGGCACCATAAAAAAAACTTTTTGTCTTCAACTGTTTGGCTTGGAAACAGAGAGTCAAACCAGAACAGGTTGTTGCTTTAGTCTGGTTTTTCCTTTAGATTTTCTGTAAAAAAAGAAACTCCGATCGCACCTTTTAAAGAAGGGTTTAACTTTTAAGGTCACAACAAGATTTAATATATTCGAGGGATACTTTGCATCCCCCACTGCAGGAAGGTCCTGTTCCCATAAATTTCAAGGTCAACACAACACTGATAACAAAATATTCCTTGCCAATATGAGGAAGTGATATAATCTCTGCTGCCCTTAAACTCACTTTGAAACACAAATCTAGTGACTTCATGTACTGATATCTCGTGAAATACAAGTCCGATTTGGATGGAACTTTCACCACATGTGTAGAGTTGGTTCCTTTTCACATATAAAAATTAAATTTTTGCTTAAACTTCCCTCCTTAAGAGATCGTCCACACCAGGCTACGGCAAAAGTTGCTTGTGAACAAAACCAGGAAAGTCCTCACATCCTAGAATACTGCAAAAAACGCCACCACTCAATTTCAAACCAACCTTCATGCATCCCACAAATTAACTTACAAGACACTTACAGCAAGCTTTGGTAATTTTCACTGGAATCTTATTTCCGGTGACCAGCAAATATTCCGTCTGTTTTTTGAAGTCTACCTGAAATACGCACAAGCTCAGTTTACTAGTTAAAAAACGTTTACTTTTGACGAAGACACTGAAGACACAAAGGGAATGCACGAAAATATTTCATTAGATGCATTTAACTCCTAAGCCAAATTCCGCCAGTGTGTAAGCAACCGCATTTACGTTTAGTTGTATATTTAGCGGGAGCTTTACCGAACTGTTTCCAAGCAATAGGTTCAATTCCAGCTAGCCGGCCACGGTCTTTTTTCTAGATGTGACTCACTAGCTTATTTTTCGTACTCCACTGTTTAAGCTGACACCAAGCACAATGACGGACGATTTCCATGTTTTAAGTCTTCGGTATGACTCGACCAGTGTTCGAACTCTCGACTGCAAGTCGGACGCTCTAACCACTTGACCATACAGGTGGTCTGAGGTGTAGAACAAATACAGAAAACGGTTCCGTTTGGTTTTCAACATGAAACGTTTAATATCAACTTTAGAACGAAACTCATTCCTGATTAAAAGTACACTATTTGCAGCTTTAAATAGGTTCTCGTATGAAGGAAGTAACAATCACACCCACGTGTGGATCAAAGCTTTTTTTCCGGAGGGGGGGGGGGACCAAAATGTCATTGTCAGCCAAGGGGAGGGGTATGGGGATAATTCTTAAAAGTCTTTGCAGGCCCTGAAATGAAATTTGGTATCCTCTAACATGCTGGGGAAATACAGAATTTTCTGCATTGAAAACTGATGTGAAATGAAAAAAAGAAAAAAAATTGCCGTAAAACACAAAAAAGTCTTTTCTCACCTCAGTATATGGGGACTAAACGATACTTCCGCGCCAAAATTTTATGATTGATCTCATTTTTGAACTTTTGTTTTAAGGGAAAATGTACTGAAGTATTGAAGAAATAATGTTTTACAAACTGGGCTCTTCAAAACAGTCTTATCCCGAAGCGCTCAAAAATATTTTCCATATATCACCTGACGCTGTCTGTACAACTCCTTAAAGCAAATTAAGTTCCTACTTATATGGGAGCATATTATATATACCCCTACTATGATGCTATTAACGACCTATGAGGAGAGAATTTAACATACGCTCCGAGAGCAGACTTCCCCGAGTCTCAAGCTCGGCCTATGTTCTAAGATCATTTGTAGTATCTGTTCTTTTCATCCAGTCTAAAATGTAGACATTCATGATAGACCAGTGGTGTAAATGCATGATCTGAGGGTCGTGAGGTTGACCAAAAGTTGTCCTTCAGTGGACATATAACTTCTCTGGGAAGCAGATTATAGTTTGGTTTCGTCAACGGCCCTTTGCAAGAGGGTCGGGAGGACTTTAGAAAAAGTAATTCCCCGAGTCTCCCACGTTCGGACCGTTCGTCATCTTCAATTGCTCTATCTTAACGATTTCATTGAATGTTACTAAGTGACAGAAAAGACACTCGCCTGGTTTACTGGAAAATTTTAAGGAAATGAGGTGATAAAATTGCCTTAGTAAAAAGAGGATGATCTTGCCCTCACACTTGCAGGGTTAGAATGATACATTGTGCATGGTACAAAGAGTAAAACAGTGATTTGTCCAATAATTAGTGCATGGCTTCATGGTTGTCATTCCCCAGCCCAAACTTTAGAAGATGTAAAGGGTGCTTCTCTTTTAAAGTTTAGAAGGATTGAACAAATTTGCCATCTGCTGTGTACTTGAGATTTTGAAACAAATGATTTTTGAAACGAAAGCCTCATTTCACTCTAAAAAATATTTAAACGATTTTGTTTAAAAATTAGGATACTCACGAAAATGAGTATTTCTACTCGAAATAAGTGAGTACTTCAACTCAATTTGTGTAAAATTTTGCACAAATTCAGCAATTTGTGTAAAATTTTGCACAAATTCAGTTGAAGTACTCACTTATTTCGAGTAGAAATACTCATTTTCGTGAGTATCCTAATTTTTAAACAAAATCGTTTAAATATTTTTTAGAGTGTTGTGTTGCTCCTACGTCTAAAGATGTTCAAAAGTGGCAAAGAATGATGCTATATTTTAGAGTAAAGAAAACAGAAACTGTAGGTGAAGTTGGTTTTAGGGGATAGCGGAATGGGTTTTTGTCATCTTAATTTATTCCTCATTTGCATTTTCCTCATTTGCATTTTTAATAAATACCACTGGTCCGTGGTAGATTGAAAACCAGGGAAGATAGTAAAAGTTAGTTCGAAGAGAAAAAGCTTTATGGAGCAGTCTCGTTCCCAAACAGTTCAGTGAAAGGAGATCAAAAAGCTTGTGGGGTACCAAACATTAAATGTTGTTATAGGTATGGTTTACATTGACGTGATGTACTGAAGAATGATGCAATATAATTTAATATCTAAGGACTTACACAGTGAAAGAGTTTATCGTTACATTGACCAACAGAATGATTTTGGGTACAAAACATTCTAAAATGCGCTAAGGAATGTTACTGTTTTTTTTTTTTTTTTAAGATAGGGTACCCCCACATCATTCTTATCTAATATATGGAGAAATAAGGAAAAGCGAACATCTTAGTTAATTCTACATTTGGTGTATAAATATAAGTGGTTTTATACATGTTCAATGACCGTCACGTTTCATTTTGTTAGCTTGTTTACTTTTCAACAGTTAATGTATGTCACTTTGTAGATAATGCTACCCTAGTCGCTATTAAGGATGTTGCATGGTTCTGTATGGTTAATATACGTTGCCCTTGTTGTTCAATATAACGATAAACTCTTTCATTGTGTATTTGTCGGTAGATTTTATAATATACAACATCATTCTACAATACATCACATTGATTCAAGCCATACCTATAACAACATTTAGCAAATGAAAACAACCACTTTCGATATCGTATGCATCGTCAACTTCTACCTTAAATTATTCATGAAGATCACCTCTATATAAGCCTTTGTTATTTCCATTTTGTAATATATTTTAATTCTTTCTACCCCTTTTTGTTTGTAACTAATAGGTACATGGAAGTGGAGTAACGGTGCAGTCTCGGAATACAGAAACTGGGATGAAGGAGGACCCATCTAGATACACCTGTGCGGCCATCCGTGGACGTAACGGTAAATGGTTTAGAGCGTATGCACCAATAAATCTAGCACCATCTGTGAAAGAAACAATTCTTTTAAATGAAGGAATATTAAGATTATTCGGAAAATACTTCTTACATCTGATTAAAAGGTAATTGTATAAGAAAGTGAGCCTGACACAGAGTCAGTCTTCAAAATGTATACATAAATGATGCACTTACACAAATTAGGTCATAGTGAATTATTGTAGTTCACATACAATCTTTTTACTAATAAAACCTTATCAATGAAGTTACATTGAATGGAACTGCGTCTTGTAGATAAAGGCATCTTTGTCTATACAGCAAGGAAGATAATGAAAGATGGTATTGCTGAGCATGTAATTTTGTACGCCACTCCTCGTAGGGCAAAGGCAGAGTCAAGTTTCACATGTACGCAGTATATTTCGGTCACTTCCAAAGTAACATTCGTGCAAACTGAAAGATGAAAATCACAATAAACTTATATTTTACATCGTAACGAATGCACACTATACCTAATTATTTTCCTAAAAGAAAAACTTGCAACCTAAAAATAAAATCACTAGTCAGAAAAGTTTACTCCATGCTTATATTTACTTCCAAAAGAGTGGATTCATTCTTAAAACAAATTCCACTCTTGATTGAGTGCCTACATAGACCACTCAAAAAAAGGTGGATTCCAGCAGATAGACCCTTGTTAAACAGTGATTAAAAGAATAAGAAAACAAAACACTTAACATTCAGTTAAGCCAGAAGCAACTGACAAAAGGCATTCATCCATTGGCTAGCGTATTCTATTTGATGAATTTGTCCTTCAAAATATTTGGGATAGTGACGTTTTCCTCATTGACAATTCATGTATACATCTTAGGCAGATTTAGGGCAGAGGTTGTCGTTGAGTGAGTGATTTCTAAAAATTGCTTTCTCCACCAATTCTTTTTTGGTTCCTTGTGTAACAAAGGAACCTATGCAGTCACCTTGGCGTATGTATGTGTGTGTGTGTGTGTATGTGTGTGTGTGTGTATGTGACGGATTGGAATGCGAGGTATGTGGTGCGATAACTCAATAACCGAGTGATCAATTTTTTTCAAACTTGGTATGTATGTAGATGTTGTGGAGTAGATGTGCCCTATCGTTTTTGGTGGAGGTCAAAGGTCACTGGTGATCACCAGAGGCCAAAAACTGAATTTCTGTTAGTAGCTGTAACTCAGTATCTGTTGTTCAAGCAGTGGCATCATTTTAGGATAAGTTAGATTGGTAGGAGGTGAAAATGTTGGTACATTAACCAAAATAATTGGAAAGGGTCAAAAGGTCAAAAAGTAATGTTTTATTGATATCTTGCCACTGAAACATTTTAGAGGGGTGGTGTAATGGAGATTTGTGTTCGTCTAAGTGAAATGCACGTGATGACCCCCCTTGACCTCACTTGACCTCATTTGACCTTTTGACCTTTGTGACTTTTTTGTGACTTTTTTGTGCCATCAAGATTTGTCTTGATCAGACGAACCAAAAAGGCTATTACACTACCCTCCTACAATGTTCGTTACTTGAGTTACTGACATTTAAATGACAGGCTAGTGTGTACATGTAGGTCATATGTAGGCCTATTGCAATGCCAGGTATGCGGTGCAATTACTCAATAACCAAGTAACATAGTGGAAATAATGGAAAGTTGTGTTCGTCTAAGTAAAGTGCACGTGAAGACTCTTTGGGTCTTTGTTCAATTGGTTTAAAAGTCCAGCTGAAGTTTAATGCCTTTAGACAAATGCAATGTATTAAAGAAAAGAAGAATTATAACCCCCTCTCAGTCTAAAAGCAGTTTAGTTAACAATCAGGACAGTAATGCAATTATTAAAAACAACCTTTTCCTCACATACAGTATTGAATAAAGTTATTCACAGTGCAAGCTAAGATTCCAATTTCAATAGTAAAATATGAAAGCAGTTTCTCTTCTTTACCTCTGCTTTTACCCTAGGGACTACAATGCTGTTTCTAACACCCTCTTTAGGTTAAAAGGTCAAGTTGAAAGTCATTTATTAGATTCTACAGAGCTATGTTTGTTTCTTGGTCTTCTAGCCAAATTGTGAAGAAGAAATTGGTGGTAATAAATCACTATCGGGCTGCCTTTAGTAGCAGAATTGTGGGCTTTTCCTTATTTTTGCTTTTCAGGCAAACACATTGGGTAGTCTAAAGGACAACCATGACATAATTTCTAGTCATCCATCATAAATTTTGGTGGTCAGGAATGACCAGATGACTGTTAAATTTCTTTGGTGCAGAAGAGACTGTGTTTATTTAAAATCAGTTTTGATCTACTTTGACTGTATTTGACCTTTGTGACTTCTTTTTTTAAGGTCTGGATTTGAATTGTTGAGATTGACCAAAAAGGCAATTAACTAACCTCCTATACTACCCCAAACTCAAGTAAATGACATTTTAGTGAAAGGTGATGAATGTATTTGTCGCATGGAAGTGGGCAGTGTGCAGTGTGATAATTTGAAAAGTTTAGTGTTCCATTTCTCTCAAACGGCAAGTGCTTGTATGATTTTGAAATTTAATGTGCCCCTATGTTTTTGGGTGATGGCCAAAAGTCATTGGGGTTAAAGGTGCAAATTATGCCTTACCTTGGGACTACCTTAATACAATATCATCTTTAATGCAAGGAACCATAGTGCCCTTGGGCTCTTGTTTACGGTATCCATTTGTCGCCGTTCAATGTGACTGTTAACTTTTTGACGTACTTTAGTATGGTAAACTCTATTTGTAAGGTGGCACGCAAATTTACCTATCCCTTTAGTTAGTTGCTAGCACAAACTCCTTAAGTTTACTATTTATCATTTTGTGTCCTATAAGGTATATTTTTTTTCTCTTGAACCAGAATGCAAATCCTTATATGAATTTCTGGCAAAAGAAAACTCCTATGTCAGCTACACAAGTATGCGGGGGAATGGCAAATAAAATGTATAACACCAGTCAGACCTCTTGTGAGAATATGCATTCGGGGCCTTTTATTCCAATGAAGGATACAAAATTGCAGTGAGTGCAACACAGGATTACAAATTATATTCTCAGTTCTCAGTTAGGGAAATTGCTTTATGTTCATTTTGTAAAGTGTATGGTGAAAACATTCAGCATTTAAATTTTTATTGCCCTGTTGCCTTAAATTTTAGGAGGAATTGAGAATAATTCATTGAGTCTAAAATAAATTTGACTTTTGAACTGATTGATGGAACCATTTTGTTTGGTATAGACTTTTAAAAAGTATTAAATTGCTTTATTCTATCATTAAATGTAGTTTCCTTCATATGAGTATATGCTTATTCAACAATTGTGACAGTTATTTCCTTTGTTTATTGTTTTCAGTGGTATGGTTACAATGATCGTTTGGATTCTTTCAAAACAATGGAACTTTCAATTTACCTATGATAGTTTTTGTTAGATGTTGACAAGTGAAAACAAATAAATATTAAAAAACGCAAAATTCAGCATCTGCTACGCTCTTAATTAAATACAAAAATGCCAAGGAAAAAGAACAAGTATATAATGATCAGACCAGGGATCTGTCCCTTATAAGGCTGAGAGTAGGTCAGGAAAGCGTTCCTTAGGTATGCAATTTACATTACCCGTTAACCAGCTGGGAGTTTTCGAATATGAAAATGTCGTTCGGGGGTCATTGGTTTCGGGGTCAAAGGGCTAGTAAGTTTAATGTCCTAGAGGCTTTTCACAATGGAAATTACGACTGTAACAATCTGTTTGTGAAAAGGTCATGTGCATGGAATCATCCTTCGACACTCTGGTTTCTCTTTGCTGTCATACATTAACCAGGGAGTTGTAACAACACCCTCATGAATCACAGAAAATGAGCCTTCATCTATCGGTGCCATAAGGCCAGTGGCGTAGCTACTGGGTGGGCGGGGGGGGGGGGCAAGTTGCCCCCCGGAAAATAATTTGGGGAAATTTGATGAATTTTCTTATTCTTACAAAAATTTCTTAAATTTTTTGTTAGAATAAGAAACTGTGATATATTTCTCATACATAATTCGTATTTTCATGCAACAAATTAACCCATATTTCGTCAGTGTCGCATGAACCGGCCCTACTCGCTTTCCACAGAAATGTCCTCGCCGCGTAGCAGATTGAATGTTCTCTTGTATACGCGCGGGTGTTATGATCAGTGCATTTCAGTGCACAGGAAGCTGTTATTCAGGAATTTAACAACAGCTGATACAGTATAACTAACACTGAAAGGCTGTAAACCCGAACTTATCCCCTTGTACACAGTCTCTTCGTTGTACACTTTGGGAATTCAGTAAAAGGATGTGAAAACTGACAAGTCACTAACGTAGACCTCCGTGGTTATTGTCCTACAAGCTAGCAGTAGCTATACCAATTTCACTCTGTGTACATAACGATGGATAGGGCTGAAACAATCCAGGCCATGGCCAACGATAAACTTAAAGTTAGTCTAGAAATTAGAATGAACGGGATCCATTGGCATACTTAGATTTTGTTACTTAGCCTAGTCCTTGGAGGCTTACAGGCTAGTTCGGGAAAATAGCTTTCTGCTCACTTGGGGTGTAACAATAAACGGGTCTATCGGTTCCTTGTAGTCTTCTACACTTAACAGACTGCTGTTCTAACAGGATATCCTGTGTGATCGAGCCACTATTAGGCTTCCTTCCGAAGGGGGAGGGGGACCATTGGGCCATGCCCCCCTCACAGATGCCATTTTTTCTTTGTTCTTAAAAATACGTTAGTAACACAGATTTTACTTCAAAAGATAGCATATGTGGCACCAGATTGCATATAAGGACACCCAATTTTTCAAAAATTTTCAAAGAGGAAGTATTGTCTCTGCAAGGCCCGTCAGTGATCCCAATTTTTTTAATTCCTACAAACAGGCAAATTCTGTCAAATTCCAATTTTACTTAAAGGTCAAGAGCAGTCCCCCAAACTTATTTTGAAGCATCAGCTAAATATCACAATTTTCATCTTATTTCTCTTCACAGTATTTTTAATCATATTTTATAACTTTAATATTGCATATTTAAGGTAAATCAAGGAGTTATTTTTAGTACATTTCACATTTAAAGAGAAAAATTGTTGTCACATGACTCTCAACAACCAATCATGAAACAGGACAGTCTGCTACACTACTTCAAGTTGGGGTGAATGCCCTTGCCCTTTAAAAAGGTAGACTCTGTATCCCACTGGTGGCATCGATAAAAATAAAGACTACATGTTTAGATTCTCTTTATAAGCATGAATGTGCTATTTTTGACCATCTGAGGGGTCTGATTTTTCGAAATTTTCTTTACGCTCCGCGCCAACCAATGGTAGCGCTTCGCTCAGTCTTTTGGGCAAAATTACATTTTTGGGGTCAAATTAGCTCTTAACTCTCTGATCACTTTGCAGTTTGCGAACATATTTTAAAGGGAGCATTTTATTGCAAACGACAAAAGAAGATAGCGACTGGTTAGATTCTTCGTATAAGTCTTGAAAATTCTATTTCCGGCCATCTGAGGGGTCTGATTTTTCGAAATTTTCTCTACGCTCTGCGCCAATCAATGGTGGTGCTCCTCTTAGATAATCTTTATGACATAATAACGTTTTGTGGCCAAGAAAAACCACAAATCCTATACCGATCAAGGCTCTTTTATTTTGACTCCAAAAAGTGTGCCAATTTAATGACGTTTTACTTCGTAAGGTAGCATTATTGGCATAAGAATGCATGTAAAGACACAAAAGTTTCAGTTTAATCCTCATGAGCCACCACGATTCAACTTTCATACACTGTTCCTGTCAAAGTCGAAAATCTTGCACCATTTTGCATCTGGGCTCCTTGAAAACGTCAAAAAATGTCCGGACACCCCTTCCCTTAGACCTACTGCATGCCCCCCCCCCCTTCAGAGAAATCCTGCGTATGCCACTGCGTTATTACATACAAATAAACCAGATATTGTTGACCAAAATAATATACTGAGAGTTGTTATTTCCAGTTGCTCTATGTTATACTTTAAGATTAAAATGCAGGTAATATTACATAAAGACATGGTAATGTTGTTATACTTGTAAATTTGCATATTTTTATATATATTTTTTATATTTTATCTTTGTATCTACGGGCTTGTTAAGTCGGCAGCCCTTTTAATATCTTAAACATACTATAATCATAGATTCCACACAGCATGATCGATAAAGTGTGTGGTATAGTCACTAGAGTAGTCAACTCTCCCTCGACGGTCCGGGGTTCGATTCCAGACCGGATCATACCACAGACTTCAAAAAGGAACCTAATGCCGGTGTGCGTGATGCTTTGCATAGCAATCTGGCAAAAAGGATGGTGTAAGGAAAACTAGGCCGAAGAATACGTAATATGTCAAAGCATAATGAATCTGAAGGTGTTGAACCCTCCCTAGCTCTACCCGTGGAGCAAACACGGAGTTAGCTCCATGCTCTATCTCACATCATTTCACTAATTACGCATGTAGTGGGGACCAAAAAGTTATACTTGCCTGCATGGTTCGCATGCTTGAAGAAGAGGGTCACCTTAAGGGCAGCGGAGAGCTTTTTCGGGAATATTATCACATGAGATGGTTTTTCTTTGAAATTTCCGAGGAGGGGGGGGGGTTCCCTGACCCCTAAGGAAGGAGCAACCCCCTAGTGCCACTGGCACATACCGCCATTGAGCAATTTGTGTCCACGGTTTCTACAACCTTGCTTATATTGGTAGCTTTATACCGACGGAAATAAATCTTTCACCTTTTTTGTATTTCTTGTCAAGGAATGTGTGTCTTGTTTTGTTTGTTTGTTTTTTCGTTGGAAGAGGTTTTCCCTGAAATCTGAAGAAATACCTGTAAACTTGTAAAATACTTTGGTTACCTTTGGTTCCATTTACATAAAACTTGATGTATTAGATCTGTGTAGGTTTTAAAAATAACTTGCTAAATGTAATGATCACAATTATAGACGTTTCTTTTTTGGGTCAATAACATATTTTGAAAGAACAACATTTTCTTACAATAATATTTAGCCTGGATAACTTCAAAAACCAACATTATCCAAATTAAGCAATTTGTTGCGATGGTTTCCTTCAAATTTTAAAGGGAACTGGCTAGAGCTCTCATAACCTGAATGCATATTTATTGCCTGAAATTGTGTCAAATGCAAAGGTGAAGCAGTAAGATCAAAGGGTTAACAGAAAAAGGAGGAGCGTCAGGGAGAGACATGCGCACTTGTTTATGCACGTACGTTCTCTAAATATCCATATTTATTATCTCATTTTTGACAAATCATCTGTTTGCATTGGTTGTTGTTGGTTAGTTTTATCTCTTACGGAGATCTTACTACTGGCAATGTGACGGACATCGTATGCATAAGTTCATTTCTGCGTAGATGTTATGCAGTAATAATAAGGATGATTTTACTTTGCATTTTAATTGCTTCGTAACTATAGTACGGTAATCATTATTGTAATAACACGTTAGAAGGCTTCACCGTGGTTTAATTTGTTATCTGCACAAACAATATCGTTTTACTTACGACTGAGTTCGCTGAAACATGTTAGACTGATTGTTGAATTAACATAGGTTTGTTAAGAGATATGTTTACATTTATGATGTGAGTACAATAAAAGTCAGCAGTAGTATGAGGAGGTGATCTCCCCTACTTATTGATATTAAGTATTTACGGGTCAAGTATTCATTACTATGTTGAGCATACTTTCAAATTTAAGCAATATGAAACAATCCTCTACATCAGGGGTGGGCAACCTATGGCCCGCGGGTCGCATGCGGCCCGCAGTGATATTTTGCGGCCCGCGAGATTTCTCAGGGAAAAGAAAAATATCAGTCTATTTTACATCATAACAAACCAGCTATAGATTTGCTTTCAATTTCCCAATTATGTGTATCATCACTATCCACTTGTGACATGGAGTAACCGCCTCGGAGTGCTTAACCCCATGCTTATGATCAGCTGCTCACAACCGATTTTGCACATTGGTGCAGGCTGTACCACCATGATTGATGTGACCTTCTTTGACGCAACGTTAATGCACAACTTCGATTTTGATTTGACATCGACATTTAGGCCTAAACGCGGTTAGCATAGCTAGTAAAGTTCGTTTGTCAGTGTAACCATGTCAAGGAACGAGCGGTCTAATTCCCTCTTTTTGCGATACGCATATCATAGTGACGAGCTTTACCTCTGACAATATTATCATGGGGTGGTGATATCCCCTTCTTTGGCAAAACTCGTGGTGGTGATAGAAATTATTACCATGGCACCAGGGTTGCCGTGAAATTAATTGATATGATTTGTGTTTTTGATGGGTCTCTACTATTAATTAATAAACATATTTGGCTTTGAAATTCCAAATTTTCCAGTGAATTTACTTGAACATAGCAGTAGAGCCTGATCGCAAACTGAAAGCGTAGGCGTACGAGGCGGGGCAGGGGAAGACTCCCCCAAAAATTTCTGAGGTCGAAAATTCGGGTAGGAAAGGACAACAAAACGGGCACGGAATAGGAATCTTCTCGGCAGAGAAGAAATATAAGTGAAAACATTGCCCGAATTTTCTACAAAGTTCCGGATTTTTTTTTTATAACATTCTCGAAAAATGTGAAAAACTTTTCGCGCGCTGCCGGCGTCAGTGGTTTGGGGGTCTATTTTATGCACCTGAACTGCCAACAAAGTTTGGGCAAAAATGGTCTGTCTCCAAACTGAAAGAGTTCTATACGCCTATGATTGACATTTCAAATTAGTAGGCCTACTATAGCAGCTACCATTAAATGTGGCTTTGTTACTGCGATGCTAAAATTGAACACTACAATTTCAGTAAGCACTCCTTGTTGATCTTGAAATGACCACATCTTAATCCAAGATCAACATTACTTTACATCATTACTGTTTTGAAATTTTATTTTTTGTGGCTAAAGATTTATATTGCTTCAAAGTCCTAATAATTCAAGGTTTGAAGTCAACAGCATGTCGTTGGTTAAGTGGGGCCCGATCAATTTTTCATTCCTCAAACCTGGCCCGTTCAACCAAAAAAGTTGCCCATCCCTACTCTACGTCTATGCATAGTTCGAGGCCTATAGGTCTAAATGTTGCAAACTGTGTAAAACTTCTTCGTTTTCGGAATAGTGCGTGTTTCAAAAATGTTAGAAAAAAAGAAAAATAAAGAGAAGCAAATGCAAATAGGCTATTCAGAGTACTATAAGGGTTTTATGTCCAATTAATAGACAAATTGTACTAGAGAAGCCCCGAATGAAGATGGCAACAGCTCACTTTGTTACATTTTTAGAGGAAAATGTCTCAATCTAGCATTCATCTTGTGTTATCTTAGCTTGACCGATATGTACGAAGCAAGATTTATTTGAAATATCTCTCCGAATCACTGACAATATTCTTTGATGGTTTTTCTTTTAATGTGAACACATAATTTCTTTGAATATGTTTCAAATCACTCCCATGGGCATACATAACGGTTGGGTGACCGACCCAGGGTAACATTCTTTAACCCATGGGATATGAAACTTGTGGTTGGAATTTTTCTGCTGTTTTAAAAGTGCACATATAGATTACATTCGCAATTGGAGGATTAACCGAACGAATGTTTGTGAGAATTAAGTAATAAGTTTGAATTACCGGAATAATATTTTAATGGAACTTCTATTGAGTAACACCTCCTGCATGATACCGTATGGTACATTGTCTTTGATCAAAGGCAATATACGTCATGCTCTATACCATGCCTTCTAAAACATATTAAAGGTCTGCAGTGACATGCAAATTTGTGTATTCAATGCGAAAAGTATTGAAATCCTAAAAATAGCCCCACATCCCATCACAATATATTAAAAACTGCTACTTTACGTGTACCGTACTCTCTAATTTGCAATTAATCATTCATAAACATAAGGTAAATATGTAAATCTTGTGATGTCGAGGGGTGAACAGGCTATATATATGGCTATAATTTTCCATTGATTTTTGCCATATCTTCAATTTAAGGAAGTTGTAATACTATTTCTTTACTTGGTTTAAGGTTCATGTGTCTTGAAATCATCAGTATCCCTTACGAAACATTAAACTATCTAATGAGTGATTAAAGGAGTAGTGCAGCCGCAAAATCAAAATAAATTCTCGGACTCCCCCCTCCAACTGACTTCTTTATAGCACATCCGGTTATGTATGTTGGTTTATCGGTTCGACCCGATACCGATACTTGTCAAAGCCATGCATGCAGTGTGTCTGGTGTAACGGTATTGCATACTTGTTACTGTCGTTAAGAGTACTAACGTTAGTCTAACTAAGGCTAACGTTGGGGCCTAGCCTAGGTGTACCACGAGGAACGCAAAATCAACAATGTTGTTCAAGAACCTCCTGCAGATCTTGCCACTAGTATCACACGAAAACGTACAACGCTGATAAACTATATACGTACGTACTGTGGTGTGATTTTTTGTGTGTACTACTGTCTGTGGGTAGATGCATCGATCAGAACCGATACAAAATGAAACGTCGATTCAAAATTTGCGGTGCCAGTAGGAAAAGAAACGAAGAAGAAATTCGAAAAAAGACAAACAAATTGTAACATATCTTGCAAGTTTTATATCAAATATTCCAAGAAATAATATATGGACATTATTTCAAAATTGCTTTGCAAAATTATTTCAAGTGAGAATAACGCATTACGACTAATGGTTTCAAAGGGCGCAGCTGAGGGTGATCATCTCGTTTGTATGAAGTATTTATTTTGAAAGTACACCTCTATCCTGCTCCTTTAAGAGGTAGTTGATATTAGGTTACCAAAAATTTTCAATACTATTCAAATCTTCACAGAATAATAGTAATTGGAGTAATTAGTTACTCCAGAAACAAACTTTGATTTTTCTTGTAAAATCTTACTTTTTTATTGTCAAGTCATGGCATTTTGCGGGAATTTCACATGATATTTAATTAATATTAAATTTGTCGTTAATATGTTCACGGAACCAAAGTTGGATGTGATAAATGGCTGAATGAAGACTTGGATGTTAAAAATCAGAAAATGAATGTTTCACTTGGGAAGGAGTTTTGAATGTGATTCGCTTTCACGCCGTAAAATGAAATTAACAAAAAAGATACGTACCAAAACACAATCCCTTACTCCTTTATCTATTGAAACTTAAAAATCACTCCATTGTAATGCATTGTGGAAAAAGGGTTGAACTTTCTACATAATGACATTGACAAAAAAGATACGTACCAAAACACACTCCACTCTCCTTATCCCTTAAAACTTAGAAATCACTCCATTACAATGAGTACAATCACTCCATTACAATACGTACAAAAACACAATCTAGTACTTCTTTATCTTTTAAAAGTTAAAAATCACTCCATTGCAATGCATTGTGGGAATTATACGTGCCCAAACTCTATTACTCAGGGTGGGTCTTTTCCTCTTAAAACTAGAGTTATAAATCACTCTAAACCTTTGAATTTAGGGACAAATAAAATTTTGAATGGTAAATTTAATTTTAACAAGAGTCAGTACCACACTTTAAGAGTGAATAGACTGTCTTAAGTTTAAATTCGTCCTTAATTTTAATCTTTGGTATTGAGGGAATTTGTTATAACCAATTTAAAATAGTTTTACGTTTGAGAAATGTAGTTTCTCGGTAGCAAGACTTGATTTTGACACGAGAGTTAGAAAATGGTTTTAAAACTATTGCAAAACGTCATGAAAATCAAACATGACATTTATGTCTTAAAGGTCAAGAGGAGTCTCCCGAACTTATTTTAAAACAACAGCTACATTTCACAATTTCCTTCTTATCGCTGTTCGAAGTATCCTCCGTTACATTTAATGACTTCAATATTGCATATCCAAGGTAAACCGAACAGTTACTTCACGTAAATTTTACATTTGAGGAGAGAAAATGTTGTCCACGACTCTCACCAGCCAATCATGAAACAGGACAGTCTACTACACTTCTTCACTGGCGAGTTGGGCTGACTGCTTTTGCACTTTTAGTTTTCATTGTACTAAACCACTAAACATAGGCGTCGGAAGGTGGGCGGCTGGGGGCGACAGCCCCCAGCGAAAAATGAGGGGCGGAAGTATGCTTCCGCCCCACTTCACGGGTGTGAAAACCCCCTTTTTATTATTCATTTGAAATCTCAAAAAGAGCAAAATTTCCGGTGCTCTTCGCGCGCCTCAAAATGCAGTATATATTGCTCGTAAATCAGTTTGATAAATTTTTCCGAGCTCTAGAAATGACAAAATCGGATTTGTACCATATGTGATATCTCATCATCAAGCGACACCGGCAGCTATATTGCTAATTTGTAAACTGTCTTTACTAGAATTACAAATTTTCCTTTATGAGAGCTCTTGATTTTGAAACACTTTTTTTTCTAAAAAGGATAACAAAGTTTGAGAAACGTTTGAAATGTCATCGGAGAGTGTCAGTTCGTAGGCCTTAGATAACATCATGTAGCAACAACGATTCAGTCATCGTGCAATCACCCTCAGATTTGCCACCAATATATGAAGGAAGTACCGTTACGTAAACCCCCAACTCTTTAAATTTCGTTACATGAAACCCAGAATCCAAAGCTTTCTGCAGTAAAAGCTTCATATCTACATGTATTTGTTTAAAAGTGGCAAAATTTTCGGCGTTCGCCGCAATACGTCCCTGACACAGTGGTGTTCACACTTGAAGGAAAAATCGGAAAACTTAGCTACTACTTACAAGCCCGAAACATGCAATTTCCGGCTGTCTGAGGGGTCGAGTTTTTCCAAATTTGCTGTACGTTCCGCATCAACTGAAGATGCTCCTTCGAGCAAGACTTCATATTTCAGGCAGGGAACCATTGCCCTACCGTACTCAAATGCCATCATAGTCACCTATCATCAGATACCTTTCAATCCTGTCAGTTGCGTACCGTAGTCTGTGTAGATGGATTTTTTACTTATTGAAGTGACAAAATGTCATTAACGTTCAAAGTCAAAAAGCAGTGAAGTTGCTTCAAGAGGCAGGGGGGTTGTCCCGTGGCTCGAAAACGTGAAAAATTATGAAATTTGCCGTTTGAGACACCAGTCAAATACAGTTCGGTTTTCAACATTTTCCGCCATAAAATTCCGAATTCTTTCTAATAAAAGCTCCATTTTTGTAATTATAAGTTTTAAAAAAGGCAAAATTTTCCGCGCGCTTCGCGCGCCCTTAATGTAACCCTCAGTGCAGTGAGTGGTCACTCGGCATAAAGCGGTCAGTGGTAAACTTTCCCAGCCGCTACACTGCCGTTTCCCTAAAAGTTTCTTCCATGTAGGCTTTAATTTTTATCTATTATATTTAATATTTTGTCTAAAAATGACAAAAAAAAGTTTCGGGAGCTCTTTGAATGTTGCCGAGAAGAGTCAATCCGCACTCCTTCCTTAGATAACATAATGTAACAACAACGATCTTCAGTCGACATGCTATCTTAGATATATGTTAATAGGAAACGCAGACTCTTCGATAGTCCCCCAAAATATTCAAATTTACTCATAGGAAACCCTGAATCTAAACTCTTTTTGCAATACAAGCTCGATATTTACAAAAGTGTAAAAGGACCCAAACTTCCGGCGCGCTCGGCGCGCAGCAAATTACGTTCCTAATACAGTAGTGTTCACACTTGTCTTAGGAATTTAGCATAAAAAATGTACTTTTTGGTCAATAGGGTAGGGTGAGGTGCATTGTCCAAAATTGTTCCAGCCCCCCCCCCCCAACTTTCATTTTGCTTCCTACGCCACTGCCACTAAAATAAATATATGGTGTGATATAGCTCTAAGTATCACCGTATAACTCATGTAGCTGGTGACATCTCCACTACTCCAACCTCACTCGCCAACTTGGAGAAGCTCTGGAGAGTTTAAAAAACTAGGTCCAAGGTCTATGTGAAATAAAATGCACAAAAACTGAATACAAACTAATGGTTTGAGCATTTTTTTAATTTGTGTTGTAGCTTTTTGTTAGCATTGACCTAACTTTACAGTACAACAAATCGGGTTTCAAATTGTTAGTTTTAAGTTTTTATTGTGAAAGTTCGTTGTTCTAAAACAAGAGAAATTCTTAAGATTAATTTTGATATTGTTTCACTTGAGTACTTCGAATCTACCTATATAGTAAAGTATAGGGCTACCCGTCAGCCTCTGGTTCTGCATTACCTTAAACATATCCAAATTGGCAAAATCATCTCTTGAAAATCTCTTTCATTTCTGCTGAAAAACTTTTTATCTTTGTTTTTCCTATTTTTTTCTACGGATGCTTTGAAATGTCTAAAAACATCTGTTACCAGACCACGTCTCCGGTTTATGCACCTTCTGTCACTAGAAAGAAGTGACTGTCCCACAACCCCAGTTTATGCCCCTTTCATTGGGAAAAAGTATGATGCATGCTGAACATATTAATACTCGATCATCTTGGAACAGTTATTGCAAGTCAATTATCACACAAGGTATACACTCTAAAAAATAACTGGGTTAATTTTCCCCATGGTTGGATCAGCATGCTCTATGCACCACCTAAATTGTAGAGCAAAAAACTACCCAAGTTGGTTGCAAAGTCTATAAACGGAACCTACTGCCGTTGTGCGTGATGCTCCGCATAAGCAATGGAGTAGGAAAAACAAGCGAGTGGGCCACAACTGGGGAGAAGAAGGCCCTGGCGGGCTTGACTTGAACTAATAGGTTGGAAACTGGGCCGTAAAACTCTATCTAACCAACTAACTTAGTTGTTGCAGAGTCACCTTTTCGTCGGGAAATTTCACCCAGTGTGGATACCTTGTAACCAACGATGGGAAATTTTCAACCCAAAACTTTAGGTGGTGGCAAATAGACCCAACCATCGGTGTCAAAAAACCAGAATGTCAAAATTGGTGGAGGAGGGGGGAGGGGTGGGGCCTGCAAACGAAGAGCAAAGGATAATGTTAGAAGGACAAAAACTTGTGGTAGCTGCGCAAAACCAAACCCAACGCCCCCTTTGGGGTGAGGGTCCAGGTGTCAAAGCCCCGGAAGCTCTGAGGTTTTAGAGCTTGAGGTTGTATTATTTATTTTTTGGGTTAACTCAACTCCTGACTAACGTTACCTGGGGGATAAGTGGGGCGCAAAGATAAAATCTGGGGGAAGTTCCCCCCCCCTCACGGAACGCCGTCACTGGTTGCGTGGAAACAAATCCCATGGGGAGAAAATGCTCATAACATTTTTCTCACTCCATCACCATGGTTGTTTTAATGGGTAGGTGAAGAAAGTGACGTGTCTTTGAGAGACCGCACAGGACGGGAGAGGAGGGAGATGGAAGTTATGAAGAACAGCTCATTGCTTTGCTTTGGATACGCAGTATTTTTACAGAAACTTATGGAGAAATATGAAATCACAGTTTTTTTAAAATAAGTTTGAGGCGACTCCTCTTTGAGCTTTGCATATCAATAATCTCAGAATTCTTTTTTCGGACTTCCGAGATGGTTCATCATAGTCCCTAGATTTTCTAGAATTTTGAGTGAATCAGATTTCTGGTATGCTATCTGTCCGAAATATTTTGAGTCACAATTCTGAAATATTTTCTCGGAATTCTTAGATACTATCTTATAATTTTGAGATAATAATTCAGAATTCTGAGATTTTGTACATTTTTGAGATGTCCCCTTTTCGGATGGTCAGTCTCTCTCCGTCTCGTTCACAGTGATTGGGTGAATCTTGGTTTCAGATGTAAAATAAAAAGAAACGCAAAAATATGACAAAGATACAAATTTTGTGTAACTGTTACTGATTTCTTAATGAAGCGTTTCATAAAGACCTGTAAATCGATGACGAAAAATACCACATAATTGTCTGGATCTTTCGAGCGATTCATTTTAATGGGTGTGATTAAGGGAAATTAAAATTAAACATCTCTTTCTAAGGCAAATACAGGACAATATTGAAATGAGCTTATACGATCATGTTGAACGGTACTTCGAGCTCCATGGCAGAAGCGTGCGCAACGAGGAGCATCTGAAAGTAGTGCGGGGATAAGCTAGTCGGGGAACTCATCTGGAAGTAGTCAGTTAACTGAGTTTTACTGGCCGTCATACGTGTTTAAATTTGCTTCAACTTACTTCAAAAAATAAACCTTGGCATTTTAGCTATCTTAAAAACGCAGACTGAAGTTTTTTAAAGGTCAAGGGGACCCCTCTCACGACACCTAACCTTGTCAAACCTCTGTTAAAACCTCTTCTACACTTTTCTTCCCAATTGGTAAACACCAAACAACCCCCCCCCCCCCACCCATATTTTCATTGTTGGGGCAAATTCCCCAGGATCGACCCCCCTGCTGTAAAGCTTTAATGTAATCCCCCTTTTCTCTTGTTGCTAAGTCATGCATCGTTGCATTTAATCCCTAAGACATTCGAATTCACTGGGATGGAATTCTGTTCAATGGTAAGCGTTGCGCTTGGATGTACAAGCTTTGAATTGTGAGCTATGCATGGGATGTGAATTGGACTTCAACGAGGTTAACAACTAGCACTGCATGCACACATGCCAATCTTTCGTTGGAATAACGCAGTGCGAAAATTCGGTGTCACGACTTGGACTCATGTTAACACTAAGCTTTGCAAAGAGCGTCGAAGTAAAAGTTTAGCTTTTTGTTAGTTTTAAACTTCAAATTTTATCTTACGAAATACCCAAGACCTTATCAGCCATCCTCTTGAACCAGTAACGGAAATTAGATTACAATTGAACAGTACTAAAGGATGTTCTGTAAAGGGCCAGCTCATGACACCGGTATACAGGTACTATGATGCAACGTACAACTTCGTAAGTATGGCCAATGACAACATTTTTAGATAACTATTTCTACAAACCTACTTAAAAATGAATGGAAGAAAATATTTGAATATTAATAGGCAACATACAGCACTGCATAATACGTGTAGGGCATCAAAACGTTGAGTGGAATTTCCTTTTTGGAAAGTCCCTCGACGTTAAATGCAGTGGAATCTCTGTTAGTACTAAGTCCCTAAAGGGCACAGTTCAATTGAAGTAATTGCAGAGACCCCGCCACTCAAGCTATATCGCTTGAAATTTAAGGACTGAATGCCATGATCCACCTACGAGCAGGAGGTGTCAGGAGTGCAGACGGGGTTGGGAGTAATTTGAAACATTTATCATACGCCATTTTGTTTGTACTCGAGTCGTCAAGTGGATCAGACTCGGCATTGCAGGACCTTCTTTTTTTTTTTTTTGGGGGGGGGGGGGGGAACTCATACCAAATTTACAGTTTATACCTTCCTTTGGGGAAAAAAGTTGTAGGCTAAGTAAATCTTTAAATGTCCGTCGGGAACCATATTAAATTATGATTGCTTGATTTAGAGAACTTCAAGTGTTTTAAAAAGACTAAACGGTAAAATTAGATTGTATTTTTCGTTTCTTTTCATTTTATTTATTTGCACAGTAACATAGAAAAAACGCTATAACCTAAACCTGATCAACTGCTATGCCTGACCTAGTCGAAAAACCCCGTACCCCAGTACAAAACCAGGCCCCCACCCCAACTTCAGGTATTCTAACACCTACTCCAAACCCGCTTACTCTTCCTTGAACCCGGCCAGTGGCGTAGCAAGACCTGACAGTCCGGGAAGGGGGGGGGGGCAATAGCATAGAGGTTTCCCGATTTTGTGAACACTACTGTATAAGGTACGTACCGAAAATTTAAGTCCGTTTACACATTTGTTAATGTGGAGCTTGTATTGCAGAAAATAGATTAGATTCAAGGTTCCCTGTAAGGAAATTTGCATATTTGGGGGACTATCGAAGAATCTGCGTTTCCTTTTAGCATATCTAAGATAGCATGTCGACTGAAGATCGTGTTATCTAAGGAGTGCGGATTGAGGCTTCTCGGCGACATTAACAAAATTCTCGAAACTTTGTTGCCTTTTTTAAGACAAAAATTAGTTATCCACTTACTGATTTATGAGCGATCACTTATAGCTTTAAGGCTTGCAATTTAAGGCGCGAGAAGCGAGGAAAATTTTGCCTTTTTAAAGCTAGTAATTTCAAGTATGGATCTTTTATTAGGAAGAATTCGGAATTTATGAAGGAAAACATGAAAAACCGCACTGTATTTGACTGGTGTCTCAAATGGCGAATTTTCGAATTTTTCACTCTTTCGAGCAAGGACGCAATCGCCTCCTGTAGCTACGTCACTGCTCTGCAACATTGAACATTGATAAAAATTGACACTTCAATAACTAAAGAATCCACCTTCAAAGACTACACAACTGACAGGGTTGAAAGGTATCTGATGACAGGTGTGTATGAGAGCATTTGAGTACGGTATGCCAATGGTTCCCCTGCCAAGAATATGAAGTCTTGCTAGAAAGACTATCTTTAGTTGGCTTGGAGCGTACAGAAAATTTTGAAAAATCGTGACCCCTCAGACAGCCGGAATAGCATGTCTCGGGCTTGTTATTAGTAGCCACGTTTTCCGACTTTTCTTGCAAATGTGAACACCACTGTATTAGGGATGTATTGCGGCGCGCAAAGCGCTCCGAAATTTCTGCCCTTTTAAAAAAAAAGAATTTGTTGATATGGAGCTTATATTGCAGAAAGCCTCGAATTCTGGGTTTCCTGTGAGGAAGTTTAAAGAGTTGAGGGGATTACTTAAGAAGGTGCACTTCCTTCAAATACTGGTGGCGAATCTGCGAATGATTGCTTTTCTAAAGTCCTCCCGACTGTCTGGCAAAGAGCAAGAGAAGAAAGTCTTTTCTCCGATAAAGTGGACTTCAGATATTATTTTGTTAATTTAAGGCGACTAAATGAATGTTCATATATTTTTCCAAATAATTTTGATATATTGACCAAAACAGTGTTCCATGAATGCAGATCAATCTTGCTTTTGATGTTATAGTTGGCTCACTTTCTTTCTTTTTATCATTTTTCTCATTTTTTTTCCTTTCCCCTTCCTTTCCTTTTCCCATCTTTTCCTTTTCCTTCTTTCTCTTTTTCTTCCCCTCCTTTTCTCTTTTTTCTTTTTCTCTTTTTCCCTCTCTTTTCTCTTTTTCCTTTCTTTCCTTCCCTTCCTTCCCTTCCGATTTTTTCTTCCCTTCCAGTTTTTTTGTGTCGGGGGGCAGTTTCCCCCCTTCCCCCTCTGGTTACGCCACTGAACCCGGCTAATAGAAGTGTGGGTATTTACGGGGGGGGGGGGAAGACATCATGGCCGAAATTAATACAAATTTAAGAACTACCTTTGAAGATTTTTTTTCTGAAGGATGGTAACGAAGGCTTGCATGGCCTTTGGTACGGGAGGCAGGGGCTGCAGCTCCCTAATCCTTGCAGCTCCCAAAACCTTGCTGAATCGCCGGGCAGGCATCGGTGCCTAAGTCGGACAGATATCATAGACGTACGACGGAGGCGAGAATGGGGTAGGGGCAGACTGCCCACCGGAATTTCCTACAAAATTGAGATTCGGGCAGGAAAATTTGAGGTCAGAAAATTCCTAAGTGTGCTCGAATCTTAGAAGGATATCATGCCTGAAAAAAAGAACGGAACGTCATTGTCGAGGTATAATTTTTATGAAAAATCAACAAGATTCCAAAAATTCGCTACACATTCCGGCAGCGCAAAAAACTATTATTCGTGAGTTTTACTACACAGTCTTCCAACACAATGCCCGAAATGGTCGAATTTCCAAATTTTTCCAAACATTTGCCAGAAAAATAAAATAGTATCATTGTCAGGGTAACATATTTATGAAATATCAAAGACCAGACAAATCGCGACACATTTGGTAATCCTGTTGCTTGAAAGAATGGATCTTTATTCAGCCTGTTTTTAAATCTTGTGCAACGTAATGCCCGAAATTAGACGATTATTTCAATACTTTTAAATCTTTGCCCCCAAAACAAAAAAGGGTAGGCCTATGTATATTCAAAGTTAAATTTTCATGGAAAATGAAATTCCTGAGCGAGTCCGAAATATTGAAAATATGCCCTTAAACTGGGAAGAAAAAGCACCATCGACACGGTCAAGTTTTCTTCAAATATCAAGAAGAGTTCGAAAATTCGCTTCACATTCGGGTAGCTTAAAATTATTATTCATGAACTTTATACAATGCCCGAAAAGTGTGAAAATGTGTTCCAGTTTGTCTGCCTGAAAATTCATTTCAACCAGCCTTGTGGCATTCGATTTGCGACGTGACATATTTTCAAAAGACTTAAGACGTAAAATTGTTCACAGTCGAGAGTACGGACAGTAACACCAGCTCAGCAGGGCTTGCATTTGAATTCCGCCAAAAGTCGCAAATTAAGTCAGAAACATTATCGTTTTTTCATCTCCGTTGTGTAGTTTCCCAAGAAAGAACCTTTTTATCTATTGGTAGTGGTACATTTTATCTGTAAATTTTCTGATGACTTATGGAATGAATGTTGCAGAGTTTATTTGGATTGATTTTATTGCAAACGACAACAAAATAGTAATTGCTTGAATTACATATACAAGCCTGGAAAATGAATTTGCCAGCCATCTCAGGGTTCGCAATTTTTCAAAATTTTCTGCACGCTCAACGCCAATCGATTTAGGGGCTTCCCGTAAAAGAAGGGTTTAAGGTCACATCAAGTTTTGATATGTTAGAGGGGTACGTATCTAGGCATTTCAGTGAAATTTGCATTGAAATCCTATGTGTGGTTCTCAAGATATGAGCAGGTAAAGTTGTCACATCTTCAACAAAGAGTGAACTTGAAGCAAACACATATAACACCATATCCCCACATTAATGATTAGTCTCTTTGTTTTTCTTCAAAATTTACAACCAATTTTCTCCTCAACTATCCAAAATTATCACAATATGATTGCATAAAGTGGCATGGGATTTTTACAAACTTAGCATTACACACAGGGAAATCTTATTCAAGGTCTTCACAGCCGCAGTCTGAAAAAAACAAAGGGAAACAAACGTTCCTTGTCAATGTGAGGAAGTGATATAACCTCTGCTGCCCTTAAGTTCACTTTGCAACACAAATCTAGTTACTATATTTACTGATATCTCTTAAAAATACATGTCTTAATTTAGATGGGAGTATCACCACATTGTGTAGATTTGATTTATCTTTCATATAAGAAAATTAAATTTTGTTTAAACTTCGCCTTTAAGTAATATATAGGTAGGGCAGGATTACATTTTCAGGCCAAAAGTCCTCTGTCCCCAGATTGAAATGTTTGCGTACGCTTATGAAAATAATATAGTGTGTTCATACCACGGACTTCCTACACATGTGCAGAGCATACTGCACTGTTGATTGTCGCTACCCTACGCGTGAGAAAAAAAAGCGCACCAAAATGGTTGCTTGCCATGATTTTGTGTAAAAGTTTGGACTCGCTCAAGTAAATTCCCAGACCTTGCAAGAAAGTTGAAATATATTTGAAATATGGCATGATAAGCTCAAAATCACTTCACGTATTGCAGGAATATCGTATCGTTTATAGCTACATGGCGGCCATCTTGGTGCACCTTAGGTTTGTTCCAATCGGTGGCGACGACCTACGGATAGGACGTACACGTATATAGGAAGTCCGTGGTCTAAAAGTATCCCTGATTTCCATTCATTCATGTTAATGTTATGTATGTAAAATGATTTCAATTGCATTGCAACTGTTTTAACGTTTTCAGATCATGAGTGCATCCGGTAGCAGTCAAACAACTGACATTCTTACCAACTTTAGATATTGAGCATTTTTTTTTTCTGTGCCTCTTTGCTCCGAGTTACGCTTTATTGATAGATAACAGAATCAGATGGACCGAAATTTCCATAAAGGTTGATCAAAAACATAACAGATAGACAGACACAAAGACATATGCCCTGGCAGACGGTAAGACAGACGAGGTTGACTTGCATTAAACACGCTGACTGAATTTTAAGTCTCTTTTCGGAAATTTGGAAAAAACAACATGTAGTAAGTTTTACCTTTATATCAGCAGTTGACACAATAATTATTCTAGAGTCGGTGGTGGTGTTGTGCAGTATACGTACAGCAAACCATGTTGACCAGTTGATTGAAGGTTGTCCACTGGATAAGGGTGGCGCCAGTTGGGGGACCGGGATGCCATGCTCCCCCCCCCCCTTCGGCGAAAGCTGGTCCCCTTGACGGGGAGAAGATCCAATTTTGTCGGAGGGCCTCCATCCATACGACGAAGAATTTACTTCGGATTAACTACAGTCTCCCCGAAGACCTTTTTTGACTTTGCTTACGGCAAGACCATATTCTTCAAGGAAACTCAAAATTCACAATTTTCTTGCAAAAATCGATTTTTTTTCAAGATAAGAGCGAGACTTTCAAGTATTCTGAAAATAATATCAAAAGTTACTTCCAATTTTACCGTACGAAAAAAAAACCGTTCCCCAACCCACTTTGCATCTTGATTTAGGTCTAAAAGTTTGGGTAGATTGATCTTCAATAAAGGCTCCAATTTTACACTTCGCTTCTACAAATTAAACCAATAAATTCCTTCAGTAGATTAGCTCCAGATTTTCATAAATATGGTTATAAGAGGAAGCCAAACTTTTTCCTGGAATTTCCCAACATCGTCGGAGGAGCTTTGTTTGCATGATTAAATTCAGTAACCCCTACAAACTACAAGTCGCCACCGCGACTTACTTGATTGTTTTCATATACGGTCGAGCTTCAAGGAAAATCCAAATAAATTATAATTTTCTCAGAATATTAGCTTTAGGTTTTCAAATATTTGTTAAAAATGGCAAAAAAATGTTCCCAAAATTTCCAATTTCCCCAAGCTAACTTTAGTCACCCCGATATACTACTTAATTTGCGTGCTATTAAAAGGCAAATCACCTAATAAAAACCTCAAATTTTTCAGTTTCACTTTACCAAAAGGCCAAATTTCCTTTCATTACATTCCAATTTTTTTCCAATAAATGCTCTTAATTTTCACATCTTTGTTCAAAAAAGGTAAAAAGTTTTCGGGTAAAATTTTTCATCTGGGAGCTTAAGTACGTAGGCTTGCAATAAATGCATAACCCAAATGAATTTCAGCCGCCCATACAACAGTATAACTTTTATTTTGCTCATATGAAGGGCAGATTTCACAATAATTACCCCGATATTCAAATGGTACTCACAAAAGCCAAATTTCGTCAAAAAAATTAAATTTTCTCCATAACAAGCTCAAGATTTTTGAATATTTTTGGGAAAAGAAAACCCCCAATTTCGGCTCTCTACGAAACTCATTGCTAATTGCTTCCGAAGTCCTACCCCTTGTAGAGGAGCTTGATCCTTTGTCGGGCAAATCCTGGTGCCATCCCTGCCGCTGGAATGAATTTAAGCATTTTTCAGAACTTTCGAGAGAAGAATATGTGGAGTAAATTCCATCTCTGTCATGACCGTACGGGACCGGGCTGCAGACCTTCACTTGTCCAAAGTCTTGCTGAGATGGGCAGACTTCGGTGCCTTAGTCGGGCAGACATTATGCCCTGGTTGGGAGGGGGAAAAGGGTTCTTCCCCCATGAGAGTAAGAGTCTGGTGCCACCATGATCTCTATTAAGATAGAAATGACTATTGTATCTTCACAAGAAGTTTCAAAAATAATTCTTACTCTTTGGTGGTGTTTACAGTAGGCTGCTAGAGTTACAGATATCTTGATAACTGGGGTAGGGGGAAATCTAAACTGGATCTTTGTATAATTTTGAGAGAACAATGTGAAGCAACATTCAATGTCGTGTCCACTGGCGCAGAGGGGGAGGGGGGTTCAAAGTTTTTAAAGGGGTGTCATAAAAGTTTGTCACAATTTTTTCGACGTACTATGTGAGGTTAATTGGTTCTGAAATATACAGCTCAATGGAAGTTTGCTAACCCTGCTGTACTAGCATGGTTACTTCGCCCTGATGCAGAAGACTATCAGTTCTCTCGGATTTACCTTAAGATTCACCCATTTTTATATAATCTCAAGTTTTTAGGATGGAGCATCGAGTTTTCACACAATGTTTCCATCTAGAAAAAACGCCCACCTGTAACGCAAACGATAAGTCTTGCAGAGGTGAATATCTTGGTTATAGACATGTGATAATTCCGGTCTCTACCTATACGTGATGTAATACACCCAATCATTTCTTGGATACAATTTCAACACCAATCTAATAAAACTCGGATGCAATGCAATCTACCAATGCTGAGCTTTCATATGGTTCCTCATACCTTTGTTGCAGACTGGTTCAATGAGAGTATCACACACATCTTTTTAAAAGTCACTTTAAAAATTTGTTAAATTACTAATAAATAGCTATATAACCATAAATTTCCTTCATTTACATTTCTAATAAAGTTTATTCCCTTCCATTTTTGGGATACATTTCTGTTTCACTTTTAGGCGGTCGTCAATACTGAATGAATACATACATGGATGGCTATAAATGTTACCTTGAATTTTCCAGGAACAGTGGTATGCTTTCATTACCAGCATATAGAGGCATTTCTGACTCAAGAGTTCTCCTGGTGGGGCGCTCCGCGCGAACCTATGGTCGCACTCCGCGTAAGTTGTCTCCAAGCGAACCTCAGTCTTCAAACTGTCAACAGTCAAAGAGAAGTCTGATCTTGGTTTTAATTTATGACACGACGAGGGGTGGTGCCAGGATATGCCCGACGCGGAAGGGGGCGATGGAGCTCTTCCATTGGGGAGCCCCGAAAGAGGCGATTGGTTGACGGTCTGGCGGTGGAAGGTTACAGGCAGAATTTGTGGCGTTCCTCAAATTTTAGGCATTTTTAAGGTATATTTTAAAATCCCAGCTTGTTTCGAATTAAATTTGAAATTTGTGGAGGGAATCTGGCTTTTTGTAAGAAACATTAAAAAATCGGGTGCTTGTGGAAGAATGTGCCTTACATATGAGCAAAATAAAAAAAGTTAGTAAGCGACTGAAATTCAATTGGGGTTACACATTTTATTGTAGGCCTACGTACCAAGACTCAAGTCAAAACTGGAAAAGATGGACAGATTTTTGAAAAAACCCTATTCAGCCTACAAACCCACTTTTCAGATCCACCTGTTTTAAGATTTTTTTCTTTTCTTTTTTTTCAAAGACGTTCCCAAACCCTCACACTTCAACTTATATATCAATAGAAAGGAAAGAGTAAAGGTTTCTCTTTCCCGTGACAACTTTTTTTTTTTGAAATTGCAACAATTTTGAAACCGTAAATGTCACCCAATAATCCAGACAGTAAATCCATGCGGGCTACAGCCTACACCTATATAAATTACTGAAAGAATTTTTTTTTTTTCGTTTTGTGAAATTCACAAAAAGTGGGGCCTTCATTAAATGATCTTCCTTTCAAGAACAAAATTAAGTGGAACGTCGTGGTGAATAAAGATGGCTTGGGTTTTATATAGTGCGGAGTATCCATCGAAATCGGGGAAGTGCCCAATTTTTCCACATTTTACAATCATTTGAAAACTTGAAGCTTATTTATTGAGTAAAATCATAACGGTATGAAAAATTATGGGGCTTCTACTGAAGAATCTGACCTTCTTATCAGAAAAGTCCAGTTAGTCGCAATGGCGGAGCCATGATTTGCTAGAATGGGTTCATTTTGTTGCAGATTGGAAAAAAATATGAGGGGTGATTGTTAGCAGGACTATCTGTGCTGAGAGCCACCATCATTGACGTCTAGCGAACAAGAAAATTTGGGGCTTTACAGATCTTCCAAATGGCCGGAAATGACACTTTGCGAATGGAGAAACATGAGAGATTAGGTTATTTATACGTGTAATAACTAAATAAAGAGTCCCCTTTTGGAACTAGCACTTACAATTGTCACTAAGCTTAGAAGGAAAGTGCAATTGATTTCGAACATATATTTATGTCTCAGGAATCAATATTCAGAGTTATGACACTAGTTTTAATTTTGTGTACGCTCTGGGTATAGATTGGAATACTAGGCGCATAGAAGCATTTCAGCTTGGGTGACGGAGGATTCTCTGTCTAATAAATTCAATCCAGCCCGAAAAAATATCTAAGCGGAGTGTCACCATCTGTTAGCGCGGAGCGTACAGAAAATTTTGAAAATCGCGATCCCTCAGACAGCCGGAATCGATCGTTATTTTGTTGGGTACTTCTGCCCTAAAGACTATGCAAATGGAGAGCCATCATCAGTTTGCGCGAAGCGTACAAAAAATTAGGAAAACTCGCAACCGTACATCAGCCGGAAATGACATTGCCCGAAAGACTATCTAAGCGAAATGCCATCGTTGGTTAGTGCGGAGTCTTCAGAAATTTTGGAAATTGCAATTCCTTAGAACAGCTAGAAATGCCATTCAGGCTTGCTGACAGAATTTAAACAGTCGTTATTTTCAGCTGTCCCTCTGCAATGAAATGAAATTAACAAACAAATGAAAGAGTTCAAAATGATCAAAATTTTGACTAAAATGTTGCAGGTCAGCCATATTTGTTGTGAAGAAGGGAAAACCGAGAAATACAAACAGTGGGGTGTCATGAGGACAGATGCATCTCATCAGTCCATTTAAGTTGGAATAGGGCCTTATCATTGTTTTATGAAGTGGAAAAGCTCAACCCTGTGGGAATGGGCCATGGATCGTTTGCTGGGGCGACTAGTGTAGTGTATGGAGTTACCTGGTTAAACTGATTACATGATTACTGGATATCATTATTCAGATTGTACCGACGATATTGGAAAAATTATCCAAAAGTTTGGCCTCCCCTTAAAATATATTTGAAACCTGTAGGTTGTACATTACAGGAATTGATGGCAGAAAATTTGTAGAAGGGCACTGAAAATCAGTCTGTCCAAGTTTATATGGACAACATCAATTGGTTGAAGTTTCGTAATTTTATTTGTCGTACGGAATGGTAGCGGTACTGTTCATCTTGCAGCTTATCTTCTGATCTTTTTTTTATTGAAGTGAAAATTTAAATACCAAATAAACTAAGGCTTCTGTAATTCCTCTCACAAGCTTGGAAATGCCATCTTCGGTTGTCTGTGGGGGTCACAAATTTTCAAACTTTTCTTTACGGTCCTCATCAATTGATGGTGGGGATCAGCCAAGATCTTAGTCTTTTTGGCGGTCTCCACTTTCCAAGTCTCCCCCCCCCCCCACTTCCTCCAAAAATCTCGATGTCCATGCCAGCAAGTGTTCTACGAAAGTATTCCATTTTTTAGTGGTTCATAGTGAAATGCTATGATTGAAATATCGTTTGATATTGTTGTGTACTGTAGGACTGGGAGTACATGTACAGCGTTACACTGCTTCAGATGACATTTCAGAAACTGAGGTTTTGCTCAGATTCTGGAAGTTTGGGGAAAATTCTTGCCCATTGAAAGATTTTTTACTCAGATATTCAATATGTTCACTGGTATTAATTGGATAAGTTTACTGACAGGGGTTTCAGATGTTTCCAGAAAAGATGACTGCATTGGAGGATGGAATCGAAGAATGTATACGAACACTCAATCATGCCATATACGTGCTGTGGACTTCTGTATAAAAGTTACTGAGGAAGTTACTCAAGTGGTTTATATTGGCAGATTTTGTAAGAAATTGTTTTCGAAATGATCAAATTTAATTAAGATCAAATTTAACAAAAAGATTAAAGGAATGTGATTTTAGTTGCCGCTCACGTTTGAATTTTGTCTGAAATGTAAAAAACTCATCAAATTACTCCATGCAAAAAAGCTCTATGATGGCCATCTTGCTAATCCTTAATTTGGTTGAAAAGAAGTGACGGATTTGTTACCATGACCCTCTGTCCGTACACGTAGGAGGTCTGTGATTCAGATTTAGAGCAAGGTCATTTGGCCAGGAAACTCAAGGAAACTCTAACTTTCCGTTATTCCCCTTCCTTACACCCATCTCTCCCACCCAACCAAACCCAACCTCATTCCAACAATTGCCTCAAAAAGATAGTACAAAATGTCACAAAACAAATTTAATAATCTTCTGCAAAAAAAACATGCTCTGCTCTGCTTTTTCAACCTTCATCAATATTTTTGTTTTTTTTCAACTATGGGCAGCTTTAACACATAGTTATGAACACTTAAACCTTGAAAGTAAGCATGGCTCCTACGATTAAAACACGTGTAGGCAGTTTACTGTTCTTAGTGTTTGTGGTTCAAACCCTCGTGGAAGGGTTTTTGATTTTTCAGGTTTTACCTCTGATCTTAGCTATAAAATAAAAGTAGCATCTTAGTAATCTGGGGATCCAGACGCAGTATAGTGGATAGGAGGTATGACTGGGGAACCGGAGGTCTGTGGTTCGAGACGAGGAAGTGGGAGAATCTGGCAGAGAGGGATGGCAGGACTGGAGTCAATGGGGAAAGGTGGAGAAGAAAGCAAGCTAGGAGGATAAGACAATCGGGGCTAGGAGACTAGCTACAACCCCGGGAGAGACTTTTTTGGTGGACCGGGGATTATTTGCGGATAACTTTACATTTTACCTCAGGCCGAAGTTACATATACATAGCTTCCCCTATTGGAGAGTAATAGGTTTGTCTGCCTTAAATACCTACACTGTAAAAAATGTCTGTAATGTTACAGAATTTTTGTAACATTACAGAAGATACAGAAGAAAAAATAAAGAAATACAAAAAGGATACATAAAAAGTGTTGTCAATGAGTTGACGGCACTTTTTATGTATTCTTTTGTTTTTCTTTATTTTCTGTAATTGTACAGACATTTTTTACAGTGTATGACAATTCTAGCATCTCCCAGCTTGGCCCTTACAAAATTATTCTATAAACCTATTGCTATATAAGTTCATAGAACAGATTTTGTCAGGTCAAGCTGGGAGATGCTGGGTATAAAACGCAGACAAATCTGTTATAAAACGAACATTTTAAGAAAAGAAGAGAAAAACAAATTTTTAAATTTGGTTTGCATAAATATATTTAATCATCCATATAAATAAATGTTCTTCAACATATCCCCTTAAAATATATGTGATTTCATGATGTACCAGCTTAAAATATATTTCATGAAATGAAAAAAAACACCGAGTTTAATCCAGCCATAGCTTGATAAAGACCCATCCCGGTTTCCATATTAAATTTCTTATCATCAAGTCACATTATATCTCGAAAAATGTTCATGCCATACAGGCAAATTCAAACTTATATGACAACAAGGCTGGCAGGCTCAACTATTTCTTCTCCTTGTTTCATCCACCATCACTTGGTTCAATAAACCCCATCTTCTCTTAAAGAGAATACCAAGTCCAGTTGCCTTCTAGACTCCATGAGAGCAGGGAGATGTTATTTGGAAGGTAATTAAACGGAAATTCAAATTAATGCTTATGTTCTGAGGCTCCAGGTGATTACATATTCGTTCGAGTTTTCCTTTTTCTGTTCGTTGTCTGTCATTTGATACCAAAACCCCCAGAAAAATCATTCATTTAATTAATTGAAGCAGACTACAAATCAATTAAGTCTTGTGAAAATGTTAAAGGGAGAACTATTTACTTTATCGGTGCAAACCAAAATTTAAAGAGAGTAATTCCCTTCCAATCAACAGCTCCTTGCTAACTGTTGCTTTTCGGTATTTAAGATGGCACCCCAAAAATATTACTGCCATCCAACTGGATTACTGTACCATTACTGCCTTACCTGGTTATGCCTGACAATGCCAGAATTCGGTGAATGCATCCTCACCAAGACTATTTTACGTCAGTCCCCTCCCAAAATGTAATGAAATATTTATTGCAAAAGTTACTCTAAAAAATTGTTTGAAAAATGTTGATGTGAAAGGACCAGATACTAAAAACAACTCACCGGTACTTAGCCTCGTCCAAATCATTGAGGGGGGGGGGGGGGATATAAGGATACCTTTTGGGATGAAAAATGTTTCTTTCAGAGAGGTGGGATATACTGAAAATTTACTTGTAAACAATTTTCACAGGGTGTCATTCCAAAAGGCAAGGCGTAAGGGCTTGTCTATGGGCCTACCTTAGGAAAATTACAGCATTACAGCCGTAATCAGTCGTAACTATAACTTTTGAAACCCACCATTTATAACCAGCACTTGAATGCAATGGTTGCGCCAGCGCGGAACATACCCCCGTCGCAGAGCCTTCGTCCATACGATAAAAGATGTTTGTCTGAAAGATCTTCGCTTACCGTGACGAGAATACCATACTCTTCTAGCAAACTCATAATTTCCTCATTTTCTTTAAAAAAAAATATTTCTTTCTCAATATAAAGATCAAGACTTTCAAACATTCTGAATAGAAAGCGAAAACTTTTTCCATTTTCACCGTGAACCTGAACAACCTTCAGTCTTGATTTTGCCCATATTTGAAATTGAGCTACTTGATCTTCCATTAAGACTCCCTTTTTTAAATAACCTCCTTCAAATGAAACCCCCTTTCTGCAATTTTCTGCCATAAAGTTCCTTCATCAAGCTCCAGAATTTCACATTTATGTTTAGAGGAAGCCAAACTTTTTCGAGAAATGTCTGTCAAGGCATGAAGATATTCAGTGACCCCAACCGGCTACAATTCGCACCGGCGACCTACTTGAATCTTTCCCGAAAAAAGGTCCAATTTTTCGATAAAACACCAAAATCTGTCACAGAATCACAGTTTTTTCTCCAGATGCTTCATATTTTGAAAAAGGTGTTAGAAGCAGCAAAGGATTTTCGGAACAGCCTTGATGGATACTCCTCCGTACAATAAAAACCTCAAGGAAAAGTTGAAAACACGCGAGTGAGCCACGACTGGAAAAAGTTCGGGGCCCGACTTCACCCATTTGGTTGTAAATTAAGCCATAAAACTCTGTACAACTAATCTAACTTCAATTACCCCAACACTTCTACATGGCAGATTTCTTAATACAGTAATAAAAATATCCAATTTCACCATACCAAAACATTTTTGCTTCATTTTATTCAAAAATTTCTCCAGTATTAGTAAACTTAAATTCTGCCAGTCACGTCCCACTGAAAAGTCACCCGTCTTTGTTGGGAGTTCGAAAAACTTGCCTTCCTGTCTGGGAGCTTGGCCCCCTTGTCAAGGAAATGCTGGCGCCACCCCTGCTTTGAAGATAGCATTGCATTGATGTCACAGTGAGCCAAAGCACTGCCAATCCCAATCGGCCATAAATTACACGAAAGGAGGCTTCTTACACCACCCCCATTCAAAGAGTGGCATTGTAGTCACGTAGTCATTGTAGTCGGCATCCTCGCATAAAGCCAAAGTCAAGCCTGAAACTTCTTATCTCACTGCCATCTACCGTACTTGCTACAAATACCAAACTGCATAAAATGACTGATAGGGAGCCAGATTCGTCCTTACCAACATCTCCATAGTACATGAATGAAATTTTCCAACTGGAAGTGGCCGGTAGACTGTGTAATTTTAGAACAAGTAAAGGTAGTCCTATTTGCGTTTGATATTCGTCTGTTATGCTGAGATGATAAACAAGTTAACAGTAGGACGGTGCTTTGTACAAAGGGCGCCCTCTGTCCTGCGGCCCAGAAAGAAGTTCTAGAAAGAAAGGAAAAAGAAAGAAAATTTTGCCCAATTGGAAATGCAATCACACCTTTTGTTCTGCCGCTTATCATAATATATATATATATAAACATGACGGAGAAACTGTAAAACAACGGTACTACCGAATTGAAAGGCTGGATCTCCGAGGAGATACAAATAGCGGAAGGCTAGAATTTAGATAAGTAAAACAGCCAAATGGTTTGAAGTAGAGCTTTCGAGGAATACTACCTCTTTATCAATACTAGATCAAAGAATGACAAGGAGTGAGAAATTTTGGAAGCTTTTAAAGGTGTAGACAATGGTCTCACCTGTATTGACCGGGAGGGTCTGATCGGATTACTCGGGTGTAGCCCATCAACACCAGGAAAATCCTCTTCAAGGCAGTTAGAGCATTGATGGTTTTCCGACAATTTCCAATTTGTACTTCCATCAGTCTGAGAGACGTTTTTTGAGTATACCTTTCCAGTTGGCGTAGCTTCCACTGTCGGAGAGTGGCAAGCCGGTAGGGACTTTAATTTGAAGCCCTTTCGGTACCGTATTGTTTGCTCGGTATGTTTTATAGTTGGAAAGGTGATGTCGATACCTGACACGTTTTCCGCACAGGCGTCGAAGTAATTTGAAAGTTTCCAAAGTGCTTTCCATACGTGTAGCGAGGCTGGATCAAACTTGATGCAAACAGTGAAAGAAATATAAAAACATGACGGAGAAACTGTAAAACAACGGTGCTACAGAATTGAAAGGCTGGATCTCCGAGGAGATACAAATAGCGAAAGGCTAGAATTTAGATAAATCAAACAGCCAAATGGTTTGAAGTAGAGCTATCGAAGAATACTACCTCTTTATCAATACTAGGTCAAAGAATGACAAGGAGTGAGAAATTTTGGAAGCTTTTAAAGGTGTAGACAATGGTCTCTTATCTATATTGACCGAGAGGGTCTGATCGGATTACTCGGGTGTAACCCATTCAAAGAGTGGCTTTGTACACATGGTAGTCGGCATCCTCGCATAAAGCCAAAGTCAAGCCTGAGACTTCTTATCTCACTGCCATCTACCGTACTTGCTACAAAGACCAAACTGCATAAAACGACTGATAGGGAGCCAGATTCGTCCTTATATATATATATATTGTATGTATATATATATATATATATATATATATATATATATATATATATATATATTGTATGTATATATATATATACATATATAAATATATTGTATGTATATATATATATATATAAATATATTGTATGTATATATATATATATATATAAATATATTGTATGTATATATATATATTAATGGTATATTAATGGTTTTTCTCAAATTCACAGCCAGAAGTGTAACTAGAACATATATGCTGTTCAAGAGACCTTTACGTATTCAAAAGGAGAGTGGGTCATTTCTGCACTTTATCCCATGACGACTGATGTCTGAAATATTCCGTTTTTCTTTCATTTCTTCAAGACTTCAAAATAGATATATGTATAACTTGGTTTAGTTAAATTGGTCACATTATCAAGGCGTTGTGACAGAAAGTGTTCTGATACATAGAGATCTGAACAAATCTTTTTCCAAGCCTGAATTAACTTCCTGTCACTACAAAATAATGAATTTTACATTACGTGAACTTCAAAACGCGTGAAATTCCACAGTGAGATATTTGGGAACAGGAAGAAAAGTTGGTGCCCTTTGTTTTAATTGGATATACCTTTCAGATGTCAATAAGCTAGTTCGGTAACTTTTAGCATGGAATTGCAGTGCACAGCGCGGGATAAACAAACCAAGATTAGCACATAGTGTACGGGCTTTCCCTTTTTTCATCAGTTAGTCAACTTGAACGAAAATATAAATTTTACGGCAGATTAAAATGCAAATTTTTACACCAGAAAGACCATTTTAACACAAACTTCTGCACAAAACCACACCATGATACTTCCCCTTTTGGACGGGTTAAAAGAGAATGATTGTACGAAATGTATTTTTAAACTCAAATTTTGGAATACGTGTTGAAGGCCAGGATTGGTTTATGTATCTCGACGATTTGGAGCAGGTGCGCATGTGCACAACCATCAAAACGAATTACCGAAATCGCTCATTGACCACCCCTTTAACAGGCCAACCTTAATACTTGACTATCTGAAACAGATCTGTCCAGTCTTGGCGAAATGAAGTGTTTTTATCATCTTTGTGATTTGGATGTATAGCGTCCTGACTTTTCTATTTATGAAGGGGAGTGGTTCTTTGGTGCAGAGGTTGACCAATTGTGAATAAGTAAGTTAATAGTAAGATGGAGTTTTATGGCTCAATTGGTTCAAGCTGAGCCCTCCACGGCCTTTTTCCAGTTTTGGTTCTTTGGCTTGTTTCCCCGACTCCATTGCTAATGCTAAGCACCAAGCACAATGGCAGTAGGTTCCGTTTTTAAAGTCTTCGGTAAGACCCGGGCAGGACTCGAACACCCAACTTCCTCTCAAGTGTGAATGAGATGGATGAACTAGCTTTCTGGAGAATTTCAAAACATTGTTATACTGTTATTGGCTAGAAATATATTCCACACGAAATATTCATGTATAAAAACTAACTTGGTGCAAATACTTCTCCCATCCACGAGGCGAGCAGTACATGAACACGCGCGACCACCACCAGATGCGACGCTTTCTCCGACATTAATTTAACAAAGTGCTATGTTAAAGTTACCTAACGCAGACAGAAAAATATTTTAAATCAAGTTGAACCTTTTGTTTCCTCTCTGTTTGTTAGATTGTTAGAAAGAGTTTTACGGCCCAGTTTCCAACCTATTGGCTCAAGTCGCGCCGGCAGTGGCCTTTTTTCCAGGTTTGGCTCACTGGCTTGACGCCAAAAGTAAGTCGAATAAGTAATTAAATATTATTAAAACAGTGCATGAAATTTTGGTGATTATTTTATATTTCGTTGGGAAGAAAGGACATTTCATGAGAAACCCATACGAAAAACAGGAAATTGTACATTGCCTGCCAGCAATGTAGGGCAAATTTACCTCCCAATTTGTTGTCACTCTCCCAAGTCGCGAAACCGAGGGAGAAACAGGAGTTGTGAGGGCGCAGTCCATGGGACCGTCGGAGGTCCCCTGGTGGGTTCCAGAGGAGTGGGAGCCCAAGAGGCGATTTGTGATTTTTGCGTATCTTTGGATGGAAAATTGAGTCTCACGACAGCTAAACCTTGCTTTAAATAGCAGATTGGGTCCAGGCAGGGCCATAAGGTTCTTTATTGGATTCATTCTATGGCTGGAAAATCTTCTTGGGGTCCAGAGGACCAAGCTTTTATATCTTAGAATATCTGTAAGTGGAGAATAAATCTAGGATACGTATATATATTTGTTTCAGGCAAAGGCTCTGACTCGGGGAGGATAACGTTGCATGAAAACAAAAACAATCTGACGTAACTTTGATTTCAAAGTATACCTGATATATGAAAATTGATGTCAGTCTTAACTTTATGAAACATAGCCGTTACATCATCTTTGAAAGAAAGTTGTATGACAAAAGCAGTTTAAATATATACTGTCACCAAAAATGGTTCCATTTCTCCCAACTTACTCATGTCCATCCCCTCCCAAAACCTTTAACTTCCTTGTGTGGACTAAATTCTATTGCGAGAGGGTCAAATGCCCAAACGTTTAGTTCATTACATGAAGGTTTACGGCTCAGTTTCTAACCAATTAGTTTAAGTCAAGCCGGCCACGCCCTTTTTCCAGATGTGGCTTCCTGGTTTGTTTTCCCTACGCAATGGCTTGTTCTGAGCATCAAGCACAACGGCAGTGTGTTCCATTTAGTCTTCAGTAAGACCCAGCCAGGAGTCGAACTCCAGACTTCCCGGATGCTTTACCCATTTGACCATGCAGAGGGTCAAAATGTGTAATTCAGAACACACTCGGTGCAGGCTGTGTGATAAACACGTACGCTACTCTGAATGTTTGATGTCAGCCAAAGAGTAGACACGATTGAGAATTTTACTACCCCAGGGAAAACATGTAGCTTGTGGTTAATTGTACATTGTCCTTAATTTGTTAAATTTCTTCTGAAAAAAATGACCGGTTTTTCACTACGTACCTATTTGACAGGACAAGTTGTCACTTGGAATTCACGTTTCAGAACTCTGGTCCGGTGTATCTAGGCTGAGACCTCCTAAAAAGGAATGAATATTGATTACTTTCCTAAAGATGAATAACAAGGTGAATTTACGTTGATAATGTGTTCAAAAAGAATGAAATATTCACCATTTTCCTTTGAAAAAATGGTTGAAGAGTTTTTTTTTCAACCGAAACTGCATTTAAATCGGCTCATTGAGTTGGTTTATGAATATTCAACATTTCTTTCAGAATGTGCTGAATTTACTTCACAAATCAATGACATATGGTCAAACCTAGACAACCTACGTACAAATAACCGTTTCATGAATGATTACTTTAATAACGGCTAAATTTGGTTTTCAAAAATTTTGGGACCAAACACTTCAAATTATGCACAAGACACCAGGACACCACAAAATTCAAAATTTTTACTTTTACCTTAACTATTGGATATGAAACTTGAATAATTATAAGCATTAGTACCCTTAAACATTTAAATTATCGATATCAACTTCCGTAGACTAAACTTATTTTCAATAAACTGAATGGAAACCGTCATATCAGAAGGAAAAAAATTGACGCGAATTTTATGGGGGGAGGAGTTCAAAGGCAAAATGCCTTTCATGGTTACCAACGCCATGAACATTGGGGTGGGATATACAGTCTTCTAATGCATGATGCCGTCGAAACATATTGCAGGTAAAAAGGAAGGGAAGGGATAAAATTTTTCCTAGAAGGTTTGAACGTTTCCAGACAAACAACCTGAAATATTTAAATTTGGTGATAAAAGGCATTGCACATAAAGTTATTCCCTCAGATGATAACCGATGTGGAATATCAACAGTTTGTCACGTTTAGGCTACACTACTCGATGATAGATTTTATGAATCAGCACATAAAAACGTCAATGGTGGCAAATTGTATCATACCGAGGGATTTTATGAGTGTGTGCAAGACTTAAGACCGATGAGGAAGAAATATTAACCAAATGTTTTCCTTTATTTGAACACAATCATGACATGAATTTCTGCTCTGAAAGTGCGGTATTTGCTGTCTGAATAGAATTTGTTGAATTTGAATTTTTCCTAATGGACTCTTAACCCCATACCACATGGCTATTTCAGCATGAATCAAGTTTATTTACGGAAAATAACTTTAAGCGTTACCCTAGACTAGCTTTAACTAGAAACGTTTGTCCTAAAAAGTATACAGTTGGTTTAACCTCGACTGCGAGTCCTATATACAAATAGCCTGCGTAGCTCCTCGGTGACTGCAGCCCCCTTTAGGCTGCCGCCCCTCAGATTTTTCAATATACAAACCGACATGCGAAGAATGCCAAAAATGTTGCCAAGAAATATGCCTGCCGCATAGTAAAATCCAGCTGGCATCATTAGCGGCTCACCACAGGGGCACTTGCCCCCCCCCCCAAACGTTTCCAATTTGCATAGTCTTCAATTTTCCAAAACAACGTTATTTGATATACCGTGAGTAAAAAGTAGCCTTTATCTTAATCTGGGCAAACCTTCCAAGCCTTTTATCTCATACAAATGTCATATATTATTTATAAAGTATAAACTAATGCGTAATTGTATCTAAACTTTAGCCCAGTACCGGCCGCACAGAAGCGTTCATAGCGCTACCAGAACCAATTGCAGTACTAAATCAGTACTGGTAGCGCTATCAACGCTTCTGTGCGACCGGTTCAGGTTTACAGGCTCATTCGACCACCGGTCACATGAATTAATATGATTCGAAAAGCCAAAATTTCAATTTATTTTTAGGCGGCTGTGCAGCTCTTTGAAACAAAAAAGTCCAGAACCAATTTTATGTTTGATATTTTGAGGAGGGCATATTCCAGGCAGCTTCCTGGTGAAATTTTTACTCATTTCGCATGTTTGGTCTTTAACATATTTAACAAAAATTTGGTTCTCGCCTATTCTTTTTAATGGAGATTCTACTTTGCGACAAAGAAAATGATAAAATGGCACATCGTCCTGTAAAGGAGCCAGTGCATTTTATCTGTAATTTCCTGATCTTTTTGCAATATAATCAATTTCGTCTTATTTAAATGAAGATTTTATTGCAAAGGAAAGCTCACGACTGCTTAAATTCTACTTACAAGCCTGACAAATGCAATTTCCGGCTATCTGAGAGGTCGCGATTTTTCAAAATTGTCTGTACGCTCCGCGCCAACTGATGGTAGCGCTCCGCTTAGATACGGTAGTCTTTCGGGCAGTCAGCCACTTTTTCTCATGCCCCACCCCCAAAAAATATTTTTGCACGTCATCCCCTGATGCTATGTGAGACGACATGGTCGCAAGTTGAGTTGGCCCCCTCAAACAAATTTCCTTTTTTCCGCCCTTGGTTGGTATACTCGCCAAGGGGGCAAAAAATGATGTTTACGAAGGGAGAGGGGCAGCCGCTGTTACAACAGATAATGAAAAATTTAACCGAAAATGTGAAAAAGACCGATAATTTAAAAAAATACCAATAATGTATACAAATTCTTTGAACCGATAATGTAAAAAAAATTAAGATGACGTAAAATTTCTTTGAAACGGATAATTAAAAAAATATAGACCGGCAGCCCAGGGCCTTGGGGTAGATGAACTAGGTACCAACAACGAAGTATATCAGCATGAAGCGAGTCACCTGGGATGTTCAGATATGTTAGTCTGCCGTGCACCATCCGTTGCTAGTAGGTCTGGCGGCCATTTTTCAAAATGGCGGCCATGTTTTAGTAGGCATCATTATGTTTGATTATAAAACTTTGATAGAACCTCCTATCAAAACGTGTAAGGTGTCATATGAAAGACAACTAAATTTCCTATCACGTGATACCATATATGACTGGTATTGTGCTGAATTATATTACATTTGGGGGCAAACAGTGTAATTTTTAGCAAATTTTTCCCGAAATTTGAATTACATTAATTTACATATTTCTTTATAATTTTTACAAATCTTAAGACAATACATTGAAATTTTCCTAAAAATGTTTCTTATACGTAGGTACTATTGTGTCAAAACAACAAGGTCATTGATTTTTAGAAACGAAAGTTACAGTCTTTCAAAGTTAACAATTTGAAATTTCAGAAAATATAATTTTGTACCTAAAATAGTATTTCGCACTGTTCTCAGTTCGCATCAGCTCAATTGGTACAACTGATTAGGCCCAAATAAAACCAATATTGTACACTTTGGGTTTTAAACATAACATTCAGGACTGTGATTACAAGATACATGCTTGTGTTGATTTTCAGACATCTTGTGTCAAATCGAAGATGGCCGCCATGGGTCAATGCACTTTTGTTCCATTTTTCTTGAATTCCAGCATTTAATGTTCATTTTCGATTAGAACAACGGCGATATTTGTGTCAAATGGCACCAGCACCAGCATAACTAGCTACACCAATTTCATTGCTCACTTTGACGGCTTTCAGATATATTCTTAGTGTTTGGACAAAATATGGGCAATTACAGCATAAATCCGACATGAATAGGATACAGTGTTAATTAATTCCACTATCTACTTATATATGTTGTTTCTGTGCCAAGATGGCGGCTAGGGGTCATTGTACTATTTTCTCTTCATATCTATCTTTGATTCAGAATTTTCGATCAAGAAAGAAATGACCACTCGTATTTTGTGCACTAGGATGCGATCTTCAGCAGGCCTTAACTTCGTTAAGTACATTTTGGATCTTTTCTAAGGTGGTACTTAACGGTCAATCGATTAGGGCATTCCTCCCACCATTCCACCGACCTGCCCCTTACCTCGACAGTTAGCCTACATGTCATTTCTAGCTTAACCAATTTAATATTCCATTGCTATGATTTTCAGAAACTTTCAATGTATTAACATGGGATATATTTCACATAAGCAGGGTTACCTTTACGAATACTAGGGATACATCCTAAAGTGCAGTCACTTTTTCATTGTATACATGGCGTCTGTTCCAAGATGGCTGTCTGGGGTCAATGAACTCATTTGAGGAGTGGAGCATGCCACCAGAGTACAAATTTGACGACTGTAGAATTAATTCCTCTCCGAAAGACTGTTTTATTTAACTTTATCTAGTTTGGTGTGATGATCTTGAAATAGTCTGGTTTCACTTACTGTACTCTATCACGTGAAGTCGTCATTTTGAATTTCAAAAGGACACACTTTTTTACATTTTCTTAACAGTAATACATGTTGCAATGTTATTTTCAATCTTTTTATCACTGATTTTGACCAATTTGAAAAGGAGGGTTCCATAATTAATTATCATTATGATAATTACTTATTATAATTGTGATTTCGCAAAATATTATTTCTGCAATAGACAGAGGTCCACATATGGGAATGCGCTACCTAACGCAATTTAGAAAATCCAAATAATCCGCCAATAGAATTTCAACCTGATGGTATATTTTACAGTTATACCGTTAGGTTTAGGTTAATACCGCTAAATATATTATGGGTAGATGGATACATGTTCCCAAACAGTTCTATGAGCTCTTTTAATGGCTTTCAAATTTGGAATGTCTTGCTAGCCGTTTTGGTGATCAGGTGTTACCATAACTAGTATAGATTTAATTTGTCTTAATTTTGACTTTGAATGCAAATGTGATTCTTGAAATTTCCATCCTTACCTTTTACCTAGAAATTACAGATATTGTGGTATTCATGGTGTTTAAAATCATTATTTTATGACAAAATTCCTCACCAAAAGAGCTATAACACTAATTTTTGAATAGAATATACAGTATGCTGACTTAACATTTTATTTTGTGACATTTAATGTCAACTGTGAAATATTCACGTTATTACGGGGTTTTTTTACATTCTTATTTCAATATTTTGTATCCACTATCAAATTTTAACGCCATTATCCAGGCTTGAAATTAGAAAAGAGACTTTTTCATGCCTTGAATTTCAGATTCCATTTTATAATACATAGAAAAATTCTACATTAACCTCATTTTACTTTCTTTTAAATGTTTTATTTACTGCGACTGTAGTGGTAAACTTTGGGGTTTAAATTTAACTTATTTCACTTTATTTTATATATGATTTAAGTACTTAGTCAAAATTTGATTTTCCAGATTTTGATATTAAAAGTCATTGTTTTGAAGTTTAAGTTCTTATTAAGACCTGAAAATCACAAATATGGCTTATGCGTAAAATTTGTGACCTACTATTAGTTCACATTTACTTGAAAGGTTAACATTGTAATCTAGTTACTATTCCTAAGATTTCATTTTTCACTTTAAGTGCTACAAATTCGACTTTTTACCTTTACTCTTTACTTATAAAAATTAAATAGTATTCTGAAGGTTCATTACTTTAACTTTAGGCCTCTTCTTTTTGGGTTATTGTAGCAATTACAGTATGTTGTATCCCTTGTGTGACTTTGGACCTGAAGTGGCATAATCTTAAGATTACATTTCACAATATCGACAAAAAGGTCAAGCTATCATATTTGTTTGTAACACTTCAACTTTGAAAATCAGTAATTTGGATTTTAAGGTTGTTAATATGTAACTAACAACTTCTAAGTGTGCTTCAAAAAGCCAAAATGATACGCAAAGTAGGGCCCTGACTTTCGTTGTAAAACTTCACTTGAGAGTTAGGAGAATCAAATTAATATAGGCAAATATATAATACAGTTATAACGTTGACATTCACATTTTGAACTTAGTACCCCAAAACTAAAGATGAAAATGTGACATTCATGTAAAATAAAGGTATCACAACTAGAAATCATGAGACATGAAGCAAACCATTACCTTTCCAAGTTATTGTAATGGCGTGGAAGTCGTACTTTATACATCACTTGTTCCATTTTAATGAGTTTAATATCTTGGCGGTCAAATAAAGGGCGGTCAAATAAATGACTTCAATGTTAATGGAGCAAGTTGGATTACTTAAAACTGCCACTCAAAATGTGTAAATCTTTTTCTTGATTTTTGTTCTTTGTAAAGCGCCATTGAGTGTGTTTCATCACAGTAATGTGCGCTATATCAAGTTTTGCAACCTTAACCTTAAATTATAGGACATAAAGTAAAATAAACGTGTTATTTAAAGCCCAACTTTCCCTAAATCACAATAAAAATTTATTCTCTAATTGAATCAAAAATACAATCTTACGTTAAAAGAAACATTTCATTAAAGCAAGGAGTTGTTATTACCACCTCCCTAACTAAAGGTCCATAATATATGAACGTGTGAAGATATTGACAGTCAAATTCAAATTACAACCTATAAAGTTAAAGTGATGAGATAAAAATACTATTTTGAAAGGATTTTCTACCGATAACGTACGAAGTCACAGGAACAAGCTTTTTTAAGTCATCATATTATCAAGGTTACTTAAAAGTGATTATCATAACTAAGACAGTAATTTTTTTGTGTGAAAATAATAAGTGCTAAAACACCAATAATGACATAACAATCACCCTGAATCTATATTTACCATATAAAGGGTAAGGAATCATGCAAAAGTCAAGTAATAAAATGTTAGAAACCACACTTGCTGTAAAGTCAAAATTACGAAAAAGTAGGTCTCCAACGTAGTTTTGATGACTCCTCATGGATGGCAAATACTTTGCTGGGTTCACATGGCATTCATCAAGCCCACTGGATGTTTCTTGCCTAATATAGTGAAAGTAACGACAAATTAGGCCTCTAATATAGTTACGGTGACACGGAAATGGCTAACGAGACATTTTTAGACTCAAAAGGCGTGTAATGAGCTGTAGGGATTGTGTTAGAACATGTTTTGATCTGTCAATAATATTTTTAGTGGTCTTAAGACACCTACCATCAGGATTTCATTGTTTTTTGCGTGTGATTTGGATTTTCCCAATTGAGTTAACTTGCTCATTTCCATATTTGAACCTATGCTTATTGTAGAAATATACTTTGCGGAAAAATTAAAACTATTGACAGAACTCTTCTTTTCAGTATTATCTATAGTTCTTCGGAAGTTTTCACTCCTGTGTATTCATCTCTAGCCCATATAACAGTCCAAGATTATTTGAAAATCTTCAGTCTTCTATAAAAACTAATCTACCTCAAAATTGGACAAATTAGGTGATAAAAAGATTGAAAATAACATTGCAACATGTATCACTGTTAAGAAAATCTAAGTCTATCATTTTGAAATTCAAAACGGCGACTTCCCATGATAGAATACAGTAATTAATTAAACCCGACTATTTCAAATTCATCACACCAAACTAGACAAAGTTAAATAAAACAAAATCGTTTGCAGAAGATTAATTTTACAGTCTGTCAAATTTGTACTCTGGTGGCCTGTTCTACTCCTTGAATGAGTACATTGACAACAAACCGCCATCTTGGAACAAAAACCATGAGTACAATGGAGAAGTGACTGCACTTTAGGATGTATCCCTAGTATTGGTAATGGTTACTCTGCTAATGTAACATATCTCCCATGGTACATACATTGAAAGTTTCTGAAAACCACAGCAATGGAATATTAACTTGGTTAGGCTGGCACTGCCCCAAATTATGAGCTAATTCCATAAGAACAGGGTTAAAGTTAATTGACCTATGACCACCATCTTAAAATCGATATAATTCGCTCCTGCAACAAAGTTTAGACATCTTATGGAATGCATTCGTTGCACTATATGGCAGGTTATTATTGCTTTCTTGGTAGGGAATTTCCACACAAGTATAGAAATGAGGAGGAATCGTAAGAAGTGCATTGACCCCTAGCCACCATCTAGGCACAGAAACAACATATATAAATAGATAGTGGAATTAATTAACACTGTATCTATTCATGTCGGATTTATGCTGTAATTGCCCATATTTTGTCCAAACACTAAGAATATATCTGAAAGCCGTCGAAGTGAGCAATGAAATTAGTGTAGCTAGTTATGCCCCCATAGGGTAAGTGTCGAGGAAAGGTGTGGGGTGGTGGAGTGATGGGAGTGCCTAAATTAATTGACCGTTATGTACCACCATAGAATAGATCCAAAATATACTTAACGAAGTTTAGGACTGCTGAAAATTGCACCCCAGTGTACAAACAAACGCGTGGTGATTTCTTTCTTGATCGAAAGTTCTGAATCAAAGATAGATATAAGGAGAAAATAGTACATTGACCCCTAGCCGCCATCTTGGTTTACAAGCTTTGTGTATAAAAGAGTGCCCTTGTCCTGGGTTGTATCTTCTGGTGCCATTTGACACAAATATCGCCGTTGTTCTAATCGAAAATGAACATTAAATGCTGGAATTCAAGAAAAATGGGCCAAAAGTGCATTGACCGATGGCGGCCATCTTGGATTTGATACAAGATGTCTGAAAATCAACACAAGCATGTATCTTGTAATCACAGTCCTGAATGTTATGTTTAAAACCCAAAGTGTACAATATTGGTTTTATTTGGGCCTAATCAGTTGTACCAATTGAGCTGATGCGAACTGAGAACAGGGCGAAATACTATTTTAGGTACAAAATTATATTTTCTGAAATTTCAAATTGTTAACTTTGAAAGACTGTAACTTTCGTTTCTAAAAAGCAATAACCTTGTTGTTTTGACACAATAGTACCTACGTATAAGAAACATTTTTAGGAAAGTTTCAATGTATTGTCTTAAGATTTGTAAAAATTATAAAGAAATATGTAAATTAATGTAATTCAAATTTCGGGAAAAATTTGCTAAAAATTACACTGTTTGCCCCAAAATGTAATATAATTCAGCACAATACCAGTCATATATGGTATCACGTGATAGGAAATTTAATTGTCTTTCATATGAAACCTTACACGTTTTGATATAAGGTTGTATCAAAGTTCTATAATCAAACATAATGATGCCTACTAAAACATGGCCGCCATTTTGAAAAATAGCCACCAGACCTACTAGCAACGGATGGTGCACGGCAGACTCACATATCTGAACATCTCAGGTGACTCACTTCATGGTGATATACTTCGTTATTGGTACCTAGTTCATCTACCCCCAAGGCACTGGGCTGCCGGTCTAATGGATACGAAGGGAGAGGGGCAGCCGCTGTTACAACAGATAATGAAAAAAAATAACCGATAATGTGAAAAAGACCGATTATTTAAAAAAAAATACCAATAATGTATACAAATTCTTTGAACAGATGATGTAAAAAAAATTACGATGAGGTAAAATTTCTTTGAAACCCATAATTAAAAAAATACCAATAATGTAAAAACTGTTCTAACGAGGGTTTCATGTGGTCCTACCTACAGGCGCGCATGTGTGCGAGTTTATGCAGGTAAGCTGACAGGCGGCAGGCGGGCAGGGTTGGAAAGCAAACAGGTGCGTGCGTACATGCGTATGTGTTCATGTACCCTGTGTAAATTTAGTGGTGTATAGAATTGACTTTGTTGTGTCTTAGTGTAGCCTTCATTACGGGAGTAGCCAGGACTTTTTATTGGGAGGGGGTGGCCAACTACAGGGCCTGATTGCCGTCCAGGGGAATTTTTTCAATAATAAAGTACCCTGAGATGTAGGCTAATCTGTTGCTAAAATCATTTGCATCATTAGCATCATTTGATGTAATTCTTTCTGTACCATTACAAAATATATTTTAGGATTCGATTGGGGTAACAGCCCTATCCTGTTAAGGATCCAGCAGACCAAAACTGCACCAAAGGTTAAAGTTTTTCGAAAAAATGTGAGTTTGGATATGCAAAACTTCGTCGAAAAATTTGGTATTTCGCACAAGATATACTGAAAAAGATTTGATTTCTGTGAAGGAACTTTAACATTCCCAGTGCTATTTTCTCCAACAAATTCCTAGCCCTCCCAAAACGAGATTGAGCTGTTCTCTGTGCAGTTGCAAACCCTATTGTTCAAAACATCGTTATGAGGCTCATGCAAGTACACAATATCAATGAACTCTCTGCGCATGTTCAATAATGTCACTGTCAGCTACCTTGCCCCTTTTGCAGTGTCGTAGCTAGATATTTTTCCAGGGGGAAAGCACCCAAAACATCCGATTATTTTTGAAGAGTGAACACCATTTTTCTGGGTGCCGAAATTTAAGCCCCTTTTGAGCAACGTTTTGAAAAATGGAGCTTGTAGTGAAGAATATTCTGGATTCTGGGTTTTATGATGTTACCATTACAACTGATATTGAAGAAATCCCCCTCCTCGATTACCGCCAGTGGCGGACGTCGTACAATTGGATTGCATTACTGAAATTAAATGGCACACAACGATTCTACTGTTTAGGGGCTTAGCAGACTCACTACATACAGACCTAACTACCAGAGGCGGCACTAGGGTGTTTTAAAGGGGGTGAATTATTACTCGATTGAGTGCTCCTTTTCTTCTTTTGCCTTTCTTTTCCTTCTCTTTTCACATTTTCTTGCGAATATTAAGGGGCGGTTGCGCCCTTGCCACTCCCCTGACTCTGCCTCTGCTTACTACACACAGACCACTACTGCACTTAAAGGGGTAATGCAGTCCCGCTAGCCTGAAGTAATGTAGTAGACTGTCCTGTTTCATGATTGGCTAAAGATTGAGAGTCATGTTACAATATTTTCTGGCCTCAAATGTGAAGTTTAATAGAGGTACTAAGTTTACTTTGATTTTTTAATACTGAAGTCTAAAATATCATCATAAAATTAAGATACTTTGAAAAGAAATAATTAGGAAAATTGTGAGATTAGTAGCTGCATGTTGCTTCAAAATAAGTTTTGGGAGACTAGTCTTGCCCTTTAAGGTCGAGAGGGAAAGAGGATACTGTCCTAAGCCTAGTTTATAGCATGTTGCCTACTGTTACTACTAACATTCGTATTCAAATTTGGAGTATTTTTTCTCAATCACTTTCAAGATTTTGAAGAAGTAAAAACATTTCAGTGGTCACACTTACGAAGTTGAGCACCGCATATAGTCATCTGTGTCATGAGCTGGAGATGTATCATACTGACACAGTATCTTCATAGTCCCATTTTCATCCCTAATCAAAGATGCTGGCTGTAAAGGTTTAGGGGTGTACGATAAAATCAAGTTAAAACCAAAACAGAGTATACTTTTACTTCGACGCTCTTTGAAAAGATAAGTTTTAATTAGTACAACAACAGTTATACAACATCTCTGAATTTAGCACTGCGCCATTCCAACGAGAGGTCGGCCTGTACTTTTTACGTGAAGCCTGTTACGTTCGAAGTTTCTATTGTAGAGGTATTGTACTGAAATAAATGCATTCCCGCTTGCACAATTCTGTATCCAAGGCTTAAACTTGAAATCTCAGAATTCCTTCTTGGTGAATTCAAAAGATTTAGGGACTTCATTGCACCGATGCAATGGCTCCTAATCCTTATCACTACACAACTCATTGAAAAGCAAGAGAAAAGAGAATTTGAACCTTTAGAGTGGTTCTATTGTCATGTTAATGAAGTATTTTTGTACACATTGTAAGCGATGATACTTTAATTGCCGGTTGAGAATGGTCTCAAACCGTGATCTAATTGTTACTGAGTGGATTTGGTTCTTCTTACCCTGTATATTGAGAGCATAGCCCGGCGCACGCGAACATTGCAGTTTGACCGCAAGACTATCTAAGCGGAGAGCAAGCATCAGTCGGCGCGGAGCGTCAAGAAATTTTTGAAAAATCATACCCTCAGACAGCCTTCAATGACATTCCTGATGCTTAAAAGAAGGATCCAAGCAATCATTATTTTTGAATAGTTTTCTTTTGCAACAAATGTTCACTGCAAACTAAATATCTGCCAAGAACTCTCTCTGCCCGGGGCGCCAACATCAGTTGGCGCGAAGCGAGCAGAACATTTTGATAAAAAGGCATCTCTCAGAAGGCCCGAAATAGTATTTCCCAGACTTGTAGTGGAATTTAAGCATTGGCTGTTTTAAGTTTTCGTTTAGCAAAAATTGCTCACTTAAAACTATAGCAAACTGCAAAGGGATCAGAATTAATTGTTCATTTTTTGGCGCAGATAATGAAATTCTGTCCTGAAGACTATCTAGGCGGGGCGCCACCATTAGTTGGCGCGGAGCGAAAAGAAAATTTTGAAAAAACACTGCCCTTTATATGGCCTGGATTTTCCCAGGCCTGTAAGTAAAATCTGAGCAGTCGTTAATAATAATTTTGAGTATTCGTTTGAAATATTAGAAATAAATCAACAACTTGCTAAGTGATCAGAAAATCAGAAAAGTGAACTAGTCTATTCCATTGGATGATATTGTGGTACCTCTTCAGGGCAAAACTTTAAAACAGAACTGACAACACGCTAATGTTCATTACTCTATTGCGAGCTTGGCTCAATTTAACATCTACTGAATTGATGAAATTGTTTATGTGAGTACCTAAACTCCCGACTATTATGATTTTACTTCAGTTTTGAAAATGTTCCGTTTCGAGGTGGGATTAGATAAATTTTCAGGCAGACTTATAAGAAGACATTCTCACACTTATTATTATGGTATTGAAAAACAAATTACCACCCGATTTTCATTACCGAATTCGAATAGGGGCAGGATGGATCGCAAAGTATTGGGCACTGTACCTGGACACCCCCGCCTGCCCGTGACAACCTCCCAGCACTTTTACAACCCTCGCCCGAATATTTCACCGTTTGGGGCAAAGTTTTTTTTCTTTTGTAAGAATTTAGTCTGACAGTATGAAGTGGGGCTGAGGGAAAAAAAAATCTCATAAGCTGTCCGAACTGTTGCAAATCTTCGGTTATCATTTTTGTTTCCATGAAAATTTTGCATGAATATAGCGTTTTCCGTTTCCGGGCAAATGTTTTAAAGTATTCAAATAATCGGCCATATGTTGCACGAGATTTGAAACGGGCTGAAGAATTATCATTTCTTTTAAGCTATAGGCTTTCCAGATGTGTTGAGATTTTTTATCTCTTTATTCTTCGGGCTTATCCTATTAAGATTTCGGGAGTGCTTAATAGTTTTCTGAAAACCATGCCATGCCAATTTATAAATTTCAAGTGGCTTCCCGAATTTTTTCCCAATTCCTGCCCGAATTTTAGATCTTGCGGATTTTTTGTCGCGGGAGAACTCTGCCCGGACAAAAATTCCCCCCGCCCCGTAGGCCTATGTCTGCGAGGAAAGATTTGTTTGGGCAGCCTATTCAAGTCTGTTAAATTGAGTGGTTTTAATGATTCAAAAGATTTGGTGCTATTTTGCTGTTTCATAGGTCGTCATAAAATGTTTTCGTTGAAAGTGTTGACTTTTTCATCAGTTCTTTATTAGGGTTTATATCGCCACAGTTTCTGACTCGTTTCCTTACACATCATGACGTCAATGGCCCCAAACCTCACAATTGATGTACACGTCATTTATTGACCAGGGTCGCTGTGAAAAAATAAATTTCTGGGGCCACGTGAGAAGTGGTGCTTGTCCCCGAGACTATCTTAGCGGAGCGCCACCACCAGTTGACGCGGACCGAACAAAAATTTTGAAAAATCGTGACCCCAGAAAGCCGGAAATGACATTTCCAGGCAATTAGAATAGAAGCGTTCGCTATTTTAAGTTATAGCAAGCAATAAAATTTTCACTTAAAAATGCACAAATTGCAAAATGATCAGAAAAACTAGGTCTACAAGATAAACCGCCACTATTACATGAAATTGCAAGGTATAGAGTTTAGCTAATCAGTTCTCATTTGTTGGCAGTGAATTGGATGGGGGCGGCCCCATGGGTATCCTGATAAAGTGACATAAGGGGGAGGGGGTGAGTCGCCCTGGTGAGAGGTCGAAGAGATCCTTCCAGTCTCAAGGTAAATTAAGCCATCGTTGTTAAAAAGTTTCGGCCAACTTACTGTTTGTGAATTTTGTTCTGATTGCCGACGATTACATATCAAAAGGGGACAAATTGTTGTCCCGATAAATATTGTTTGAGTTAGCCACCCTGTTGAGGAAGAAGTTTTAACCTGCAGTCAATAGCTAGTGCAACATTTAATGAACATATAACATGCTACCTGTAGTGCAATACTTGTAATGTAAATACAGGGGCTTCGCAATTACGTCACGGATCCACCATGAAGGAGGGCAATCATGTCAAATACACGTGGCTTTGTGCTGAACGAACTGCCCTGTGTGCACTGTGGTATGCGCATGCGCGGTGTGTACATATTCACAGAGCAAGCGCGTCGAGTTTGGTCTACTACGTGGGTACATCTACTCCAACATGGCCGCCGGATTATGACGTCATGTGAAAAGCCTCTATAGGGGACTGCTTGGTTTATGGGACTGTACGGTCTTGCCCGAAAAAATAGCCGATTTTTTTGTTGTTGCGTGCCTCGTTGTTATAGGAAGCCTTCATGATACATGGTTAAATCTAAAACGTTTTGAACTGTATTTTTAATAATGGCAAGGTAAACAAACCGCAAACCAAGAAGAATGCGTGCCAAACGCGCTGAAATTATTCATGAAGTACCCTTTACATGACAAACAAGACCTGCATCGATACAGTTTCAATTCCCTAACATGCAATTTACAAGACGAGTATTCGACCTGCTGATTTGTACAAAGCTTTCAACTTTTGCTAACGTGCTTCTTAGGAAGCTGCTTTCAGAATGTATGCCTTATCACAAGGATAACATTGATGTAAGGTCTGGCGCGCCGGGAGCGCACAAAATTGTGACACAATGTGGTTAAAATAGATCCAAGACTATCGAAAACACAAGTACACTAACCCTATAAAGAAATATGGCGTAAGTAAATCTGGAGAAGATAAAAAATCTATGGAGGTTCGGACTGTCAATACCCCGACCCCGTCGGAGTTACTAATGGCACTGGCGTAGTGGAGGTTTTTGTTAGGATGTTAAGCGTAAAGGATGAGCGTGCGGAAATGTGTGTGAGAGGTGTAGTGCAAACAACTCGATTTGCGAAATAAAAACTGAACCGTTCATAAACCAGAATGACTAGGCCTAGCTTATGTTAAATAGGTCATGGTTTTTTTTCGGAGGGAGGAGGGACTAAATCTGCCACTAAAATTTATCATGACGAAAAGTACAAAAATTCCGATTCAGCCTTCTCATGTGAGATACAAACCTCTTGAAAATCAAAACCTTTTTGAGAAATTTACAGGGTTGATCATGTATTGTTAACTTTTAGGTGCCCAGGGGCCCATTCCACAAGGAGTTACGCACAATCTTAAGTTTGATTCCCCATACTTAAGTCAACAGTAAATCATACTTAAGATTGTGCGTAACTCTTTGTGGAACGGGCCCCTGCTAGAAAGTATCCCATTTTGATATTCAAGCTGCAATTACAAAAAAAAGAAAAAAAAAATTCTAAACGCTGTCCCCTTACCAGCATACATATACTTGCCATCATTATTTAAGGAGCTGTGGACATTTTATCTAATCTTTAATATATCGGGGTTAATGCACTTTCTGCGGAATCAATTTTCATGACTTTTCCAGGGCCAAATGAAGAATTTCCAGTTTTCTTCTTAACATTTTATGTCAATTTGAGTCAAAGACGGTTACCAATAAATGTAGAAATTACAAGTGAGAACACTCTTCAGTAACAAATGGGTACAAAACATCGTCACTTCATGAAAATTTCTGCCACTTTTCCATGACTTCACACCATTTCCATGAATATCAAGATTTTTCCAGACCTTTAAATAATTTTCCAATTTCCATGATTTCCTGGTTTTCCAGTACTGCTGTAAGCTTGCTTTGAATTATTTGCTTTTATACCATTCTATTATTACATCTCTTAACATTCCCATTGGTGTGTTTTGCTACATTTTTGAACACTGCAATATAGGAATATTCACAAAAAATTACACAAAAGAGACTTGTAGAAACATTTTTGTATTCAATGAATGAACAGATATATATATACATTGATAACAAATTATGCAAGTAATTATGCAAATAAATACAATTTGAATTTATTTTATATTTCTCCTTGGAAAGATAAACCTTAAGAACACATACCTGTCAACATTTGTAAATCCAACAAAGAAACATGTGGTGGTATACTAATCGCCGGGCTGGGGGAGGGGATCTAAGCCGAGGGGCGTCCTCCTTTCCTCTTGAAAATTTTAGGTTATTCTACGGGGCTTAGATGCAAAGTGGTGATATATCAAACCAAAATTTGATCAAGGTATAAGTTTCACTTATTTAGAAAAAGACTTGAAGGCTACAGCAGTGTAGGATCGGAACACCTGGAACAGCTCTAAGCACAATTATTCCATTTTTCATACAAATTAGGGGTAAACACCAAAGTCCGAAAGTGTCAGTATGCTCAAGTTACACATCCTACCGATGTCATTTCTAATGAGCAAGAGTATTTGTAGGCCTACACAGGCCTTTCACCAGGATTTTGTTTTGGGGGAGTCTCAGTTGCCAACAATTAAAAATTTTATGATTAACATCATATCAAGAGGACCAAGCCCTAAAGGTGTGTTTTCCAGGGGGCAATTTACAACATACAGGCTCCTGCTGGTGGCCAAATTCCATTGGAAATCCTAAGCCCTCTGCATGTGATTTGAGAACTTTTATATTTTGAACGATAGATTTTGAGCTGTCACTTTATTATTACCCGTCCCTCAAGCCTCTACTATCAATTGGGATGTCTATATTTAGACAGCTGCCCATTTATTGGGTGTAAAACTCGACTAGTTAACAATAAGCAACAATAAGCATTGTCATATGGTTTACCCTTGAACACAAAATCTCAATATCAGTTCGATATGTCCCTTTAGAAGGAAATTCATAGCATATGCAGAGAATATTAAGCCTCTAATATTTACTATAAAAATCATGTCCGCCTAGTCAAGCTGGCTTTAAAATTTTATAAAAGGGGTAAATCAAGAGTTTGACAGAGAAAAGTTAACATTTTTCTGCAGCGCATAACTTCTGAACTGATTGCTTACCACAATATGAAAACTTTGGACAGCTCTTTAGGTCAGACGAAACATAAAACTTGAATTTTGTGTAATAACTGCTAAATGAAAATTTCTGAATATTTGTCTGATTGTAAAAGTCTACTCTGATGCAAGGGTTTGACAGCCTCAACTAGGCCAAAACCAATCATGACTTTAGACTGTCATCATGGATCATTTTTTGTTTGTTGTTAAAGGGAAAGTTTAAGCAAAATTTTAATTTTTACATGTGAATGAGGAACAAAATCTACACAGTGTGGTGAAAGTTCCATTCAAATCGGACATGTATTTCTTGAGATATCAGTAAATGAAGCCAGAAGATTTGTGTTCAAAAGTGAGTTTGAGGGCAGCAGAGCTTTTATCACATCCTCACCTTGACAAGGAATGCTTTGTTTCCCTTTGTTTTATCAGACTGTTGTGTTGACCTTGAAGTTAAGAGGAGTATGACCTCCCTGTGGGGGATGCAAAGTTTGTAAAATTCTCATGCCACTTATGCAATCACATTTTAATAATATGGAATTGTTGAGGAGAAAATCCAGTATAAAGTTTAAAGAAAAACAAAAGACTGCCCATAAATGTGGGGATGTGATGTCATATGTGCTTGCTTCAAGTTCACTTTTTGTTGAAAATGTGAAAACTTTATGTGTTCATATCTTGAGAACCACACCCATCGGATTTCAATGCAAATTTCACCAAAATGCTCAGAATAAGTACCCCTCTAACATACCTAACCCTGTTGTGACATTAAACCCTTCTTTTGAGTCAATGTACAAATGTAGTGTAGAATTGAAGTGAAAATATTGTAAAAACAAACATAATTTTACAGGGTTATTAATGTTTCTAACAAGTTGCCATTCATACCACACTAAACAAACAGAACAAATTCACCACACATATACATTGCGAAAGACTTCTTTCAAAAACCCATACTATTACCCTTGTACAAGCAAACTATGGAATTCACAATTTTACATCAAATGGTCAAATAATAAATTACTGTTCAGGGGGACCGATTCATTTATTAAGAGTTAAAAGTGGTCTTAACCCTATTCACTAGCAGTCCCCCCAATGATATTTATGGGAGATTTAATAACTTGAGTTAGAAGAATATTTTGTGTAGCAAGTTAGGTATTGTAAAGATAAAACGTGAGGGAATTTGAAAGACGTCTTTTTTTTTTCAATTTTCTCACCTAATTATGAATGCAAATATGCAAATGAGGTCATCAGATACCCATTGTTCCAGTTCCATGGAAATCCAAAATATGGAATGCTTGTGTTTTGTATTTTATGGTGCAGGACCATTTTGGCCATATTTTTTCCTTTTGTTTGCTACCAAATTTATCAAAATACATGGAAAAATGCTCAAAATATGACCATTATAGTGAAGGCATGCAATAGCCTAGGCCTAATGTTTACAACCATTGGTATGGCTCCACTGGAACCATACTTTATATATCAAATGAGACCCCTTATCAAATGGCCCTAGAAGAAACAATCCATTTAACTTTCTCATTTAATGTAGATTGTTAACAATATCAACACATATCTAAAAATAAGACAAATTACCTTTAACAGACACAGGTCAGCACAAATGTAAAACACAATCCATTAAAGCTTTTAAATGAATACATCAAAGTGGCATACAAAATTCCAAGGTGAAATGTTAAGCACAAACCTTGCACTAGTCATGTACAAGCTTTAAAACAGTTTTTCAACTAAAAAATTCCAAGGTGCAATGATAAGTACATTTGAAAACCTTGCACTAGTTACTCAAACTTTAAAATAGTTGTTCAACTTACAAAATTTCAAGGTGAAATGCTAAGGTAAAAATACCTTTTCAATTTCTATCGTCAAACCATCAAGATGATAATTGCACTTTCAAGACAAAGTTTGACTACTATGTACATATTAAAGACTCCCAGCTGTATAGTGATTACCTTTACAACTAGGCTAGAATACCATTTAAGCAAATTCATACTTTAGTTCAGCAGTATAAAGCTATGAAATATTAACATTGTTTTTTGTGATTTTCACATTTCCATCAACAAGCAAAGCGAACTCTTTGAAAACAAATGGGTTTTTCCCAAAGGGTACCTTTTGGGTTCACATTAGGCTTCTACCCTGCAGGGTTTCAAAGAGCATTTTCAATTGAGAGAGGAGGAAGGGGACTATATTTCAGATTTCCCCCACAGGGTTCCAAAGGGAAGAGGAAAAGGGCTATATTTGAAGTTGACACAATTTGAAGCATATTTAAACAGGCTACATGGCCAATAGAAAGGGCACACACGTGTTGTGTCCCACTATATAATTTTTGTGGCATGTCAAGTTGATTACAAGTCAAGTACAGTTATATAAACGACTCACGTCAAGTAACGACACAAGACACTGCATTATATCAACGAGGAAATTGGCTAGAATTTTTCAGGTTAGGCAATTTTGTAAGTTGTGACTACAGTCATGACTTGATTACAATTCTGGGGTCTGCTACTGCAGGAGGACGGCGAAGACAAAGGCCATGGTTAACTGCCACTGGACTGTATACAGACACATTTTTTCAAATACAGTGAATGGTTCTTACATTGCATTTCAAAGTAACAATATGTATTAATGGAAACTACCTACAGCCCCGAATATAGTAACCTGACAGGGAGTCCAAGTCAAGGACAGCAACTCCCTATGGCCTGAGACATTGCCACCTGATAGAGACTGCAAGCCAAAGACAGCAACTCCCTACAGCCTCAGACATCATCACCTGAAAGAGACTGCAAGCCAAATACAGCAACTCCCTACAGTCTCAGACATTGTCGCCTGCCTGATAGAGACTGCAAGCCAAAAACAGCAACTCCCAACAGTCTAAGATATTTTCACCTGAATAGAGAATCCAAGCTGAGGACAGAAACTCCCTATACCCTCAGACATTGTCACCTGATGGAGAATCCAAGCCAGGGTTTGGTGATGATGAGATATCCTGTTGTAAATATAACTGTAAGCAGTGTAACTGCTAATGAATATGCATAATCATCTCCTTGGAATGACTCAGAAAATGGATAAAATAATTCTCCCAAACAAGTATCCTGTTTACATAAAGTAGGATTGTAGTCTTTGTAATATCTGCAAGAAGAATGAAAAAGTGAATAAGACATTTCTTTGTCACAATAGATATACATACTGAACTAAGGTCTTAAGTGAAACTATAATATAGTTAATATAACTTAACATTTTGGAAGTTAATGTGGCAACTTTATAGGCTCAGATTGGAGTTGGCTTGGGAAATTCCTTTAAGTTTTCCAAACCTGTTAAGTTTTTTTTCACAATTTAATGGCAACCAACCTGAACATAATTCATGAAAGTAACAAATATATATCAATTTGTTTTTTAAATATTCATGACAGGACACGTTTTCAAGATATGCACAAAACTGCTGAAAGCCAGGATACAAATGAAAAAATTTCAACTTTTTTTTTTTTAAATTTTGATGTAACTTGACTATAAATCATGTTAATATTAAGCACTGTCATGAAATAGTAACTTCCAAAACCCTTGTTTATTTATCCATATTTACTCAATATGTTCCTTTAAATCACCTGTTATGAACTTACTGTTAATGCAGGTGGATACTCCAGATTATCTAATTCATATTTTAAGATATATGACATTCCTCCAAACCGAGCTGTTGCTAGGATGTTTACTCAATATGTTCCTTTAAATCACCTTTTATGAACTTACTGTTGATGCAGGTGTATACTCCAGATTATCTAATTCATATTTTAAGATATATGACATTCCTCCAAACCGAGCTGTTGCTAGGAACTCTTTGCTGATACATATTTGAGCATAGCCCTAGAATTCTAAGCACATACACAATATTTCAGTCACTAAGTTATAAACATATATGCAATATTTCAGTCGTAAAGTTATAAACACATATGCAATATTTCAGTCACTAAGTTATAAACACATATGCAATATTTCAGTCACTTAGTTATAAACAAATATGCAATATTTCAGTCCCTAAATGGTACTTGGAAGTGGTACTAGAAGATATTAGTGAGAATAATTTCTTATTTCAGAAAAGGTTGGAGAGGAAATTGCTCTTGCCCTATAAAAACAATGGTGACCCAGTTAATTACAGAAAGCAGTATTATTTCGAATTTTAGAGTGAAATGAACCAGAGGCTAGGTCCTCTTTGACAACTGTCCTGCGAAACGGTACCAGTTAATTGGACCCAACAGATGTTACCTGGCACCTTACCTAAAGGAGTGCATGCATTGGTCATTCTTTAAAAATATGACTCAAAAGTGGAACAAATTTGAAAAATTATCAGTCTCCTGGTCAACACTAAGTGTATCCTGGTTTAAACCGCAGGGAAGAAATGTTCGAAAGAAAGTGTTGTCTGGCTCAGTTGATCTTAATTTCGACCTTGGCAACTGTCCATTAAAGAAATGATTCTACAGCATGTGGATTCAACTGGAACAGGCCCACATCCTAATGCACAAAGGCTACCCCTCCCCATTGCACACCCTTGTTTGTTCCTTGTATTAATAGTTGATGACACTGCTGAAAGCTATACTGCAGCTATCATGATTGTAAGACCTCATCCGGGCTACTCAAATTATGACAGTTAGTTTTGCACCAAAAAATGCTTTAGAATTTTGAAGGATTGTTACTAACACAAGAGAGGAAGGAAGTATAAAGAAATGGTTCTGGCTTTACAACTCGCTTCCCCCTCCTCCCCCCACCCCCCTGAAAAGATATCATGAAAAAAGCTCTCCATTCAGTGTTCACCAAACTCTTATTCCAGCAAGATATGCAATCAATCCCAACAGACACAAAGCTACAACTTACAAAATGACTGGTTCTGGTGGAACTGCTGGTACTTTGGTAAAGGTTATAGAAGAAGTCACCATAAATGATTGGACATACTCCTCCTGGGAACCAGTGACATTACTGGTCTGACACCTGACAGCATTAGCACCGGCACAGTTCATCTGGATGACAGAGGTAGTGTAACTGATGAAATTAAAGAGAAAACAAAATTTGTATCAAAATCATTGATACCTCCCTGGTTATTTGAATAAAAAAAAAAAAATTTTAAATATTTAAAAAATATCCACCAGCAATAACCACTTTAATATTTGAGATCGACATCCAGGGATGATTCCAGTTAGATAAAAAATCAAAAATTACCTTCTTTCTCTCAAATAACTGCACACAAATTTGCATAAAGAGTTATCATGTTTATATTAAGTAAAAAATTTGGAAGTAACAAATATCTCATACATATGATTTATGAGGGATTAATTTGCTCATTGCTCTTGTTAAAATAGGGTTTGGATTTAAAGATGGTCTTAATATGTAGGAGGGTTACTCAGTAGAAGAGATATGGTAAAATTTATAATGAGCTACTTTGTCGTTCTTGAGGCATTAACAGAGAAAGTTACACTTTAAAGGGGCAGTAGGTTTCATATGGTAAAATTTATGATCAGCTTCTTTGTGGTCCTAGAGATATTAGTAAAAAAAACTTTTTACACTTTAAAAGGGCAGTAGTTTCCATATGAAAAAATTTATAATCAGTACCTTTGTGGTTCTTGAGAAAGTTATGACCAATTTAAGGGGCAGTACGCTCCATATGATAAAATTCATAATGAGTTACTTTGTGGTTCTGGAGAAATTAATAACAGAGTTGAAATCAAACTAAATTTAACTGGACAAATACAGCATGACAAGCTCATATTAATGAACCATGTTTTTTTAATTTTACAACCAGTTTCCTTCCTATAACCTTATGCTTCTACGTATATACAAACTTGCAATGATGGATGAAAAGTATGAAGTTTAAAACAGTAAAATCTTGATGGAAAGCAGTTTTATATTTATTTTTAAGGTCAAACAGCAGATTGCAAAGATAGAAACACTGTACTTTCCATCAATCTAACGGGGTGATATTGTTCCTGCATGCTCACATTCCACTTAAGGTCAGAAACGAAGTGTTTAATTAGTAATATTTTTAGAACTACACATCAGTCTTAAGGAAAATTTACCACAATGTAAATTTATTTATTTTTTTCACATATATTAATAAATTTTTGACAAACCATTCTTGGCTCAAGGAGCTTTGAAGCCTCCTTATGCCTCCAAGATCTGTATCTTACCTTATTCTTGCAGAAACTATCTCCTGAATTACAAATCCATTAAACTCCCCTGCATCAGCAATGATGATGTCCACATTGACACCAGTAGGTACATCAAAGCATATGCCACTGAGCTGATCCAATATCTGTGGGGGTGTAGGATCTTGTATGTATGTTTGGTTTGGATATTCTGTGCTCATTGGAGGTTCAGATGTAACTGGTTCAGCAGTAGAAGTAATATTTTCTGGCTCTAGATTTAAAAAATCCTCAGGTCTGAAAAACAAGTAACCATAAGAAACAGACACTCATTTATTTTAGAGGTAAACACTTATCATTTCTTCTATGACTATCTACACACACGGATCCTTTAGATTTTCAGCAACTGTCAGCTACTCCAAGAAATTTCATACAAACACTGTACATAAGAATATAAATTTTGCAGTTTTGAATTACAAGAGCAAAATTAATAGGATGAGTGTACCTCCCTCAAAACTAAACTGTTTGGAATTTAAACCTATCATCCCAGTTTGCATGACAGATGGGTAGGCCCCTTCCAGTCTGTGCTAACATCCCTCATGGTTGAGCTATGAATGCACCTGCCTCAGTTGATTGCTTGCTGGGCATGTCAATTTTTTACCTAGGGTGCATGTCAATGTATGTATGACAGACTGATACAGACTTACTGATAAACTAACTGTTTGACTGACAGGCAGACTGACTGATTGAATGACTGACAGACTGATTAAAAGACTGACTGTCTGACTGAATGACTGTCTGACAGACTGACTGTCTGACTGACTGACTGACTGTCTGACTGATTGAATGGCTGAAGACTGATTAAATGACTGTCTGACTGAATGACTGACTGTCATACTGACAGACTCACTGTCTAACTGACTGAAGACAAACAGATTTATTGTCTACACAAAGTCTTACTTACTTAAATACTTTAGCCCAATCACTTTCTTGTAATACATCTGGGTCTCCTGTCTTCCCAATCAGGTCTGCTGGTACGTACACCTGCAGCTGTGACATCATGTAACTCCTTAACTCAGTACAGTTTGCAAGATCTGACAGCGACAATCTCAGCAAGCAACCAGAGAGAACGTCCTCACCAAAATAAATGTCACTTACTGATGATTCTGAACAAAGACCACTGACACCTGAGAATCAAGTGAAAAATAAAAATACATGACGTAGATCATCCCATACTTAAGACTGAAAATTGCTCAAAATTCAACTACAAAGTATAAACATGTAACAAGTCTGTTTTAAAATTAGAAACACAGAACCAGCATCTATTTTTGCACAGAGCAGTTGTTTTGACTTTTATTCCAAATATTTTATTGTAGGTGTGGGTCATTTCCTTGACTTCAAATGACTTCGAGTTGACCAATTGATACTATGCAGTTCACATAAAAAAGTGGCAACTGTAAGTGCCAGACAAAATACTAAAATACCCCTTCTGAATCTATGCTTCAGGGTTATTTCCCTACAAATGTCTGATTTAGGTTAGATAAGGTTTTACTTCTCAAGTTATAACCTTCTGGTTTTATCTAGCAGCGCTCACAAATTTTTATCCAGTTGTGGGGCACTGGCATGTTATCCCTACTCCATTGCTTGTGTGGAGTATCATGCTCAGTGGCAGTAGGTTCCATTTTTGAAGTCTTTGGTATCAGCTCCCCCCCGCCCCCGGGAATCCAACCGAAGAACAAGTATCTTTAAACAGTTAGATTGGCATATAGTCATGTCAAAGTTTCTTCACCTGACCAGGTAGTGGCTCAATGATGTAACTTATCAGTGTTTACCCTGGTACTACTTCTGTGAGGTGTCCACCTCATATACTGACCACAACCTCACAGAACTATACTGACTAGGTAGCAGCTCCATGATTTAATTTACCAAGGTTTGGTGTGGCATTATTACTGTGAAGTACTGTAACCACCTCACAGTCTGACCACCACCCCACAGACCAGGTGGTAGCTCCATTATGTGATTTACCAGGGTTTACCCTGGCTTTACTTCTGTGAGGTGACTACCTCACAGACTGACCATCGAACAGAAAATTGCTCTTATTGCAGAAGAAGTGGGAGTTCTTCCTCCCCACTGGTGCAAAAGCTGGTAACATTTTTCACCCTATGGACAAGCACCACCTAACAACTTCTAAACCAAGGGGAAACTCTACCTAGCCACATAAATTGAGATTTGCAAAAGGAAAATCAGGAAAATCTGATCAGGGTTAGAAACAGGACAATTTATGAATGTTAATATATATTTTACTTATTGCATTCTTCCCTTTCTTCCTCCCCTAACATTAGAAAAATATTTTATGTCCCCTACCTGGATAAATTATTTGAAGCCTGCTGCCATCTGTTGTTCTAACTTGTGTAAAGATTGTGTTATTTGAAATGGTCTCTGTCTCATTACAGGAAGGGTCCAACGGATTATCACTGCAATTGACTGGTGTAGGACCAGTGGTAGGTACACTAACGGGTTCATGGACTGCTACACCTGATAAAACTGCACCACCGATGATGTAACCAGGATTTCCTGATCTTTGATACTGCTGAGGGGGAGGAGTCTCATAAATTCCTGCATCTGGGTTAAGTGTCTCTTCAGGCATATGTGTAAAGGTCACACGAAACAGCTGAGTGATGTTCAGAGCATCTGTTTGAACCATGCCACTGTCTGGTGTTGTCTCTGATTCATTTGTAGGTGATGGAAAAGTGGTGGCATTTACTAGTGGTAGTACCGTACCATTCATGGTGACATTTTCTAACAGGTTAGTCATTGTTGTTTCAGGTGCCACAGTGGGGTTGAGGGTAAAGGGTGTTTCTAATACTGGACTAGTGCTCAGAGGCTGAGTGGTTGGTTGCACACTGGTTGCATTCTGAAGTTTAAAAGCTGGTATGGGGTTGGTGGGAGTGTTTGACTCTTGTTCCTCTGGGGAAATAAATGTGCCAGGGGGAGGAGTTGTATCAGTACCTGTTAAAAATCCATTAAGATCTGTTTCAAAATCTGTCACAAATTCAGTCACTGTGACTATAGCATCTGTCTCAATTGTTTCTATATTTATCATGGTGCTCATTTCAGGAGTTGGGGGTGGTGAAACAAAGTTGTCCTCATCATCATCGATTGGCGGGACATCCCCAGAAACTGGTACAGACCCAAGCAGGATTGTAACCTCTACCTCTGGTACCTCCCCACCTTGCCAGAACAGTTGGTAGTGAACATCTAGCACAACATTATCACAAGATTTTGTGTCATTGTTATAGGTAGGGACAAGAGGGACAGAGAAGCCATCATCCCACTCGCATCTGGTCATATTTGTTTCAACCTCATTAGTTTCATCTTCTCCAAATAACTCTGTCTTTGTCGCATTCAGCTCAGAATCTGACATGGATTTCAAATACAGGTCAATGTTTTCAATACAGAAATAAGACACACTGGTAGATGTTGTGGAAGACTGACCGTAACTGCTGACCACCTGGGGTACAGGGGGACATGGTGGGTATGACGTGGTAGAAGGCTGTAGGTACATTCTGGCACTGAATTGAGTGTAATCTGCACACTGAGAGACATCAAGAGTGTTGGTGCAATGGGTGGAAGTACTCTGCTGGAATCTGACTGGTGAAGAATAAAAGCACTCGCCACCAAATACCACCTCTGGTATGGTGAGGAAACCACGTACATTGGATTCATACAGGAGCTCTATTGGGTATCCATAGCTGTACCCTGAAGTTCCATCAAAGTCCAGATCCCTGGAAGAAGTGTCTTCAAAACTAGTGGTAGTAGATGAAATGCTCTGTGATTTGAGAGAATTGAAGGATGAGATGTCCTCAAGACCTACCAGGGAGGAGTAATAAAGACCAAGATAAGGACTGTTGGAAACTTGAACACACAGAAGAGGAGTGAAGTCTGGATGGTATAGGGAATTGGTTCCACATAGGTAATCTGGAAGGTCACTAAAGTCTCCTCCGGGAATTCCTTCAGTACAGGTAAACACTTCAAGATCAGTTTGAGAACAATCCTGAAGAGGGAAAAAGTTCAAAAATATCTGAAGTACAAGAGGCACCTTTATACCTGATGTAGAGAACCTGATCATTGATTCAGGAGTATCTGATTATTAAATCTCCAAACATTAAGAAGATACACCTTGTCCAAGAGCAGGTACACTGCTTTTGATAATCTTAAATCAATAATCAGGTACTCGAATTAATGATCAGGTACTCTTGAATCAATTATCATTAATCAGGCCTCGTAATGAGATTTGCTAGACAGTTGGCAGACTACTTGTAACTAGCTGCATAGTACTCCCTTTATGACTACAAATTATAACTTCAGTTAACTTGATCAGCCAGTTTGAAGTTTATACCAATAGTGACCATTAGTGAGCTTTTTGTTTACGTCAACAGGTAACAAAACATTTGGACGCTGTGCCAGCCATGCAAAGCATACTGTTAAACTTGTGTTTACATCACAAAATCAGTTGTAAACATACATACCCTATGTTACCCCATGACCTTTGACCTACTGAGGAATACTGCTCCTTAAAGAAACTTTGACCTGGTCTATTGTAAGATGCACCCCTGTATCTGGGCCTGGTCAGTCAATGTTTGTTAGGAGTGTGAAATATTTGTGTACATTGACACAGTACACTGTTAATACTGTTACCCAACCTTTGGAAATCTGACACACTCTTGCATCACATTTCAGATGAACATGATGCATGTTTGATTCACCATTGCCAGGGTCAGACTATACTTGTGTTTACATCACAAAATCAGTTGTAAACATACATACCCTATGTTACCCCATGACCTTTGACCTACTGAGGAATACTGCTCTAATAATATTGGATAACTTTGACATACTCTTGTATCACATTTCAGATGAACGTGATGCATATTGGCTCACCACTGCCCAGGGGTCATAGGGTGCATCTTCTTACAATTGGATAACTTTGAAACACTTAAGCATCACATTTCAATTGAACATAATGCATACTTGACTCACCATTGCCAGGGTCAGACAGTGCATCTTACAATTGGATAACTTTGAAACACTCTTGCACCACATTTCAGATGAACGTGATGCATATTTGACTCACCACTGCCCAGGGGTCATAGGGTGCTCTTACAATTGGATAACTTTGATACACTCAAGCATCACATTGTAAATGAACAAAATGCATTTATTTGAATCACCATTGCAAGGGTCAGATGGTATGTCTTACAACTGATAAGTGCATTGGAAAGAAGGGTTTAAGTTTGTATCACGTTTTGATATGTTTGACAGGTATTCCTTTTCCATTTTGGTGACATTTGCAATGAAATCTAATATAAGGTTCTCAAGAAAAGAAAAAGTAAAGTTACCACTTTTTTATCAAAAAGTGAACTTGAAGCAAGCACATTATAACATCAAATCCCTACATTAATGAACACTCTTTTGTTTTCTACAGCCTATGTTCTTCTCAACAACCCCATCTTTAATATCAGAATGTGATTGAATATTAAGTGGCATCAGAACTTTACAAACTTTGCATTCCCAACAGGGAGTTTCTATTCCTATTAACTTCAAGGTCAATACAACAGTGTGAGAAAACAAAGGGAAACAAAGCATTTTTTGTCAAATATGAAGAAGTGATTTAACCTTTGCTGCCCTCAAGTTCACTTTGAAACCCAAATCTAGCAACTTCATTTATTGACATCTCCAGAAAGATGTGTCTGATTTGAACAGAAATTTCATCACACTGTGTAGATTTGAGATCTATTTTACATATGAAAATTATATTTTTGCTTAAACTTCCCCTTTAATAAGAAGTGTTTTACAATATTTATTACATGATAACTTACTGTATCACAGCAGCAATCTATGTCACAGTCATTTTGTAGCAAGTCACATGGGCAGGGAGAAACTTCAACATATGCTGGGTTTGGTATCTCGGACTCCTTTGTTCCAATACTTTGTACTGATAAAAAAAAAAAATTATTAACACACTTTTAACTACAATTCTACGAAAGCGTTGTATGTATCATGGAGCTGTTAAGGATGGAGTTTAAGCACTCACCTGGTCCAATGTGATTTTATCAGATTATACATATTGTGAGTGTTATAACCCTTTGTGAGAAGATATTTTGCTTATCAGGTCTTTGAATTAGTTTGACTTAGCTTTCAGAAGTTTTTACTTTGATACTATCATGATTCTCAAACAAAGAGGCGATAGTCACAATGCTTTGTGATCAAGTTTGCCCACAATTTTTGTCAGTCTTAATGTCAATGCATTTTAAAGTGATGAAAGTCCTTCGTTATTTTTATTTCTATAATTCGGAGCATTATTTTAAGAAGTTAGAGAAGGTGTAACTTTTGCATATGAACTTTGAAACAATTCCGCATTGCTTCCAAAACAGTGAAAAATGCAGCCCATTTTGGGTAACTTAATTGATGCTATGTGAAACTCTTAAAAAACTGTAAAATCATCGCATAAAACAATAGAAATATCTTTCCTTTGAAGACACTGGCAATGTAATGGCAATGGCTGGAATCTTGCCAAGAACTGTTTGAGATCTAACAGATGACAAGAACAATCGTCACTCCTTAATCCCATTTTTGTGGCCTAAAATTTTCAAGAGCTTGACAATCGGGAGCTTGTAGCCGGCAAACATGATAGTTACAAATGAAAGATGCTTCAGTTCCATCCCTAATAGTTGATGCAACCCAAACAAAAGCAGTGTCATTAAATGGAAGTAACAGCAGAGATGTATCCAAGATATTTCAATAAAGGGGGGAGGCAAGCTTTCAAGTAGATTGCAGTCAAGTCAGTTTTACTGCCCAATTTCTAATCACTTGGTTTGAGTTTGGGTGGCCACAGCCTTTTTTCTGCAGTTGTGGCCCACTGGCTTGTTTTCCCTACTGCATTGCTTATGCTGGGCACCAAGCACAATCGCAGAAGGTTCAGTTTTTTAAGTCTTTGGTGTGACCCGGCCAGGATTCGAACTTCAGACCTCCCGACTGCAAGTCAGACGCTTTAACCACTTGATCATTCAGTCGATAGACTGCTGCCAAGAAGAAGGCAAAGTTTACATTTGACACATTTTGAAGTATATTTGAGCATACACAAGGTCAATGAGCTGAATGCACCACTTAACAGCAACATTCCTCAGGGTTAATTCATTGTGTCAACACTTTTGTAAAAGTGTACAAAATGTATTTTTCATCCCCATCCTCTCAAAGCATATGTTTACTTAACTCTTTCACAGCCACTTACATAATATTATATGTCCCATAAAGTTTCAATTCATGGCCACATAAGTACTATTACGTAAAATTGCTACAGAGTTTTCAATCTCTAAGCTGAAAAGGGTCTTGTTACAGTAATTGACACTGAATGTGAAAGGGTTAAGTTTAAAAAAAGTTGATTTTGATATTATACCAGTTTTTCTCCAACTACTCCCTTCCCTCCCTCTTGCCCCACTTGATCCCCCTCACTCCTTCCTCCTCTCTCTCATCCCCCATTATCCCCCACCTGCTTCCATCCCTCCCCCTGGCCCACACCTGATCCCCCTCACCTGGTACAGATGATACATTAACACTGACAGTTGGTTTCACATCAGATAGCAATATCAGAGCAGCTGAAGCATTTGTATATTTTGGGCTGGAGTTAACATCATAAGCAGCGCAACACGAAAGCACAAGAGCGCCCTCATATGATCCTTCAGGTGTATTCAGTGATGCTTGAATTTCCTTAAACAAGTCCCCTTCCTAAAAAAAGAAATGAACAAGTCACTGAGGTCTATAAAGTGGGTTTATCGGCTAAAAAAAGAGCACTGCAATTTCACATCATAGCACCAACACTGTCACTTGTGCTATAGAGACTTCACCGATAGCAAGACTCACTCTCTGAAGAGTTATACCTCAAACATAGATCCTATTTATTGTTCATTACAACCTTTAGTAACTTTTTTCTGATCAGATTATGAAAAAACATGATTATTTGAGCTTTTTTGATATGTTAACAGTGGTAAAAAATGCACTTTCTATATACTACACATGAAATTAAACAATACACAATTCCATGAATTCTGTCATTTTCATTCAATTTCACTGAATTTACTAAGATTTCTAGACAAAAGGAAACTTGCTTAAAAGGCAAAGCTTTCTTACTTGGTACACTGTTACAAAACTGACTTTTCATTTATTTTGTGAGTTGGTGATGCTTTAGTAAAAAAAAAAGAACAGTGGCTCAAATTATAAAAATATCGAAGGGAAACTGACAGCTTACTGACAGAATACTCCCTGTCACAGTTGCCAGACTGTCCTTAAATTTTTCAGCATTTAAGAAGACATCTTCATCTAACATAACAATAAAGAATTAGTTTAGAATTGAAAGGGTTAGAGATATAGCCGTATAATGCTAAATTCTCAAAAAAGGACAGTAGCCTCTAACTTTGTTGGAAAAAACTCCCCAGTGTACCTCAAAACTCACAGAGTGACAGACTGTAAAATTCCCCTACTGAAGTCTCTTCTTCCTCCCCCTTTATTATAAAAACAATGGGCCAGTAGCCCCCTCCATTTGTGGAAAAACTCTCCAGTGAACCTCCCTCACAGAGAGACAGTGGTCTGTACTGAATTATTAATTAAGCACACTATTATTCATAAGCACACCACTTAGCAACATAACTAACCAATTAAAGTCAAGTCATCGTTTGAATCAATTTCAATCAAACCAAATTCAATGGAATTCATGGAATCATGCTCCTCATTCAGTACTAAATCTAACTTGCTAAGGCCCTCCGGGACTGATCGGCAATTCTTGTGTTGAAAAACATAGGGCTAGAAAATACACACAAGATTATACTTTTCTTTCTTTCTTTTTTTTTTTTCTTTCTTTCTTGCAGTTTTGATGAAATCCATGTTAGTCATGCGATGTTTGTTAGTTAAAAAAGCAATGTTTTCAACAAATAAATGCAATGCCAGAGTTCCATTTCCACTGTCTGTGTTCATTGACTTGGAACTGGATTTCTGGCTTTACATGCACTTGTATGTGAGCTTGTATGTAATACAAAGAAGAGAGGAAACTGAGCAGGTAGTATTAGTCAGGGAAGTTAGCCTCTATTCACAAGATGTTGACCAGCCATTGACTGTGGGATCTTTTTGTGTTGAGATTACCTCTCTTGGGCCGGCTATTGTTAGGCTTCTTTTGTGTTCGAGGGGCTTTACTGCTGCTCTTCCTGCCTGTGTTTATAACTGTTCACTGCCTCACAGTGCACTGGGAGATGTGTGCACTGAAGCGAAGCACATTAACTGGTAGGTTGCATTAACTGGTAGGTTGCTATATCATTACAATGGGTAACAACCACTCAGGCGGCGATGATCGTCGATAGAATATGTGTGGGATCCCTTACTGCTAACAGGGCTATGGGAATAATATAGTGTTTGAGATGGTGTAATAGCCCCTTTAAATGCAAAAGGTAAAACCGTTCTTACAGCTTACAGGGCTGCTACTACATAACTGTTAACTTACCTCAAACACAAATTCTGAGGTTAAAAGTGACCATGCTAGTGACATGTTAGGGGATGGTGTTGTCACTGGACTAGCCGAGGAAGTAGGACATGTTGAATTGCCATCCGCAGGACATTGGGCTATAACACAAATATAAAAATCAGTTTTACGTACAATAAAACTTGAAATGGATGGCAAGATGCAGCGCATGCTCCAACATAATACATAAAGGGTCTCTGCAATTTTGTATGGTAATACATTAACCATGAATCACATTTGAATGGAGGGTGGGGTGGGGGAGATGTCAAACTTTCATGTAACAGGAAGCTCTGATTATACCTTAAAGCATTGGGAAAAAATATTGTTCCTTAATTTTATACACTACCCTTGAGTGAAGTGCTCTCTCCCACGCCACGTCTAGTGCTACTTTTGCATTGTATTATAACTGAGTGTAGTGCTTTCCCTTATTACACTTTCACTGAATTTGCACCCCCTTTCTCATTACACTATGATGGAGTCCAGAGCCTCTCCCTTATAACACTACCAGCGAATTAAGAGCCCCTTAATATACTATCACATAGTTAAGTTTTCATTCACTTTCACTGAGTTTACTGTCCCCTCCCTCATAACACTATTCATAAGTTAAGAACACCACCCCTCTTTAAAATATCACTAAGTTTAGCATCCCTCCCCACTTCCATTGAGTTCGATACTACCAATTATTTCATAAATCAGACACTTACTTCCCATTGGTGGTGATACAGTACTGCCAGGCTGAACTGGTTGAGTAAAGACACAGTTTGGATTTTCTATAGTTTCTCTAGCAAATTCTGTTGTGTTAACAGGTACCAAGTTACATATGAATGTGATTTCACCTTCATTAGCCCGTAACGTATCAGACAGAACCAAGAATGCTGAGAATGTAGAGGTATGGACATTGGAAACAGAGGGTATCAACTGGACTGATCCAGAATCTAGAATAAAAGGTACTTTGGAACCTGTAAAATGTGGAAGAAAAATTGTTGAAAGAATGATGACAATATTTTCAAGTTGTAACTATTCTCCAAATCTTCCCCCCCCCTCCCCCCCCCCCAAAAAAAAAATATAGATTTTTTTTAAAGAGAAAATTCAATACAGTTTCACACAAACAATAAACTAATAATCTTTAAGTAGCTAGTTTTTTGTCCCAAAATGCAGAGAATTTAAAATTCATCAAGTTTCTGAACAACTTTCATACACTAGAGAGTGTTAATGTAGAAAAACATGCCACATTGTACAGATATCTTCATAACATCAGACCCAACCTATGAACCCCCTGACCTGCCGCTGACCACTGAATTGAAAAGAGGAAATCCTCCATCATACTGCAAATCCTCTTCCTATGTCAACATCAAAATTATACATAAGCTGGATGCAATGCTAAATGAATAAGCCACAATGACCTCACCGAATTTCCATAATGAAACAAATATTACGAAAATTTGTATTACTTTGAAAATATTGAGATTTAGTTTTCACCTCCTTATATAGAAAATTTTTCTGCATATTTTGAAGGCTAGAAATTTGGTCTCTGGAAAACCCCTTTTAGATGCTATCACAGTATGGATGTATCAACTTTTCCAAGACTATTACATTTGTGTATTTTACAGGCGACCATTACAAGGGGAAATCACATTTAACTTTAACAGAATGCTAATGTTATCAAAGTATGGATTCATCATCTCTTTCAAGAATACTACATTTGTGTGTTTTAAAGATAAACATTAAAAGAGGAACACAGAGTTGAATAAACTTTACAGAATGCTGATGCCATCACAGTATGAATGTATCAACTTTTCCAAGATTATTTCATTACATGTTTAAAAACAAATATTTAAAGAAAATATTTATATAAAATTTTTTTCTCACATGTAATCAAAACAAAATAAAAGTCCCTCTTGAAAGAACTCTACAATGTATCCAAATTCCTCATGAATAATCAGTTCAGAGAAGGAAAATGATGTACTGGAAACAATGGTTTACATTCTTTGTCAAGCCCCTTTAACATTGGTCATAATATAAACTATAACATCACACCAGCTTGACTGACTCTCAACATTTGTTAAAAAATCCCCAAAACTTACCTGGTTTGATATCTATAAACCCTACTTACCTTATCTCTTGCACAATAGATGGAGCTGTTCATATGAGTAAGAGATGAGGTAAGTAGGAGTGAAATAGATTGGCACTTTCACAGACTTCCTGTACATGGAAAGAGCATACAACACAGTAGATTGTCGCTACCACACATGTGAGAAAAAGCTCACCAAGATGGCTGTCTGCTACAGTTTTGTGTCAAAGTTCGGACTTGCTCAAGTAAGTAAACAGATTTTGCAAGAAAGTTGAAATATTTTTGAAATAATACAAAGTAAGGTTAAAGTTACTATAGGTATTGCAAGAATATGATATTGTTAGCCATTCAAATTTTTACTTTATTTAAAATATAACAGAGTCGTTGTTAAATCATACAAATTATAGCATCATGGCAGCCATCTTTGTGCGCTTTTTTGTCCCAGTCAGTGTATGTGTACATGTTACATGGTCTGTCCATGTATATAGGAAGTCTGTGGGCACTTTTTAAAGAAAGGCCAAGAAAAATTTAATCAATCGAAGCCACAGCTTCGATTGTAGGAATTGCTCGTTCAGTCACTTGGTTTCGTGCCTTCGTAAGCGGTCAGTGCGGATGAATATTACATGCGTTCCCTTTGGATTCATATTGCAATCGCACGCTGTTTGTTTGTACAGTGAAACAGCTGGGCAGTTATGTTAAGTTGTTCCGTAGGAGGATTTTCAACAAAGTTTAACTATTTCTTTATAAGGGGATTTGCCCAAACAACTTCTGTATAGTAAGGTGGTAACGTGCAAATAAAGAAGTAGTTCCACATTCCAAGTTATTGTTCTGCATTGAAGGCCTCCTCTCTGGTTGAAAAAAGGTGTAAATATCGTTTGCAAACAATTTATACCTCTCAGGGATTTCAAAATAAATTTGAAAGGTTGCATTTTCAAACATATGCCACTTTGTTTTGTCGGAACTGTTTCATCAAGCAACTTCGTCGACCGTACTCAATTCAATGTAAGCAAGTCGCCTAACTTATGTTTATGCAAATACATGCAGCTAGCTATAGTTAGTGTACGTACGTACTGTACTGTGTGTCGTGATTGCGACAGTAACCAAGGCCAGGGAACGATCTACCAATTTCAAGGTATTAAATTTGTCGTTGATTTCATTACCCTGTATGGGCAATTTTTGTTGTAGTTTATCAACTACCGGTACCTGTAAAACAAAGGAAAAGACAGTCTACCCACGGTTGTCGTAGTTCTCAGTAAAGGACTAACGTTATGTATCGACGGTCGCGTAGTTGCTCCCTTTACATTTGTATAGGGAGCAATTACACGACTGTCCATACGTACTGTTGTCCTTCAGGCTTTACTGAGGACAAAAGTTGTCGTAGTCTTGCCCAAACACCGTTACGAAGGCCTAAAGCCTAATGTTACAGAACAAAACAAGTCTAACATTAAAATTTAGTCGTGTCCTAGTTAAAAAGGTGCGCCCAGTGTAGGCCTAGACACTGCAGCTACAATCTTGGACAAAACTTGTTGGGACACTCTGCTCCCCCTTCCATTCCAATGTTGACCACTGTTATGCTGTTCATGGTAAAGAGCCATTCATCTTGACACAACATTGGGAGGGGAAAAGGGGGTTTCATGTTCGGCTAATTCAGGGGGTTTCATGTTAGCCTACTTCAACTAAAATTTACGAATAATATGTAAAGTGTCCCAACAGTTTTGTCCAAGATTGTAGTTTACTGCTTGTTACGAAAGTGAAGTTAATCTAGGGTCGATACTTTTGCACAGAGTTAGGCCTGTGTCATCACCAATAGTGTATCACACAGTCTGAGGTAAAGTTTAAAGAGGTACAAAGATTTTGGGGCAACGCTACATCCAGGTTGGGCAACTGATTAAAAATAATAGCTTATCAATACTGTTACATCCATGTAAGTACTTTCATTTAAACACCAATGCTCAGTAGAATACATAATGTTACTGCTTTTTCTCACATAGACCTTCCCAAACAAATTACAAGAAACAATGCCTCCCCCCCTGCATGTATGGGAAATATTCCACTTTTGTCCAGGAACCAGTTCCAACAATATGCTTCATTTTGTTTATAAGAAAGTCCCAAGTGTGCACATTTTCAAGGCTTCAATTAGTACTTGCCATGCAAGTACAATTGTCTAGTTTATTAAAGGGGCTGTCAGAGTTTGACTGAGAATATCATTTCCTGCATATGACTAAATTCAGCTGCCTTTGAAATCCTTCAAAATAAAATTTTTTTCAACAGCTTACAATATCTAAAACTGGATGGAAATGATTTTAAAATTTTTTTAACAACTTACTGGATGAAGTGGATGTGAGAAACTGGTTTCCTTCCAGAGACTGAGCTGTACATGCTACAAGGACAACAGAACCATGTCTTTGAATTGTGTACTGCATCTGTAAAGAAAATATCACAAGTTACGCAAAGGTAAAGACCAATTTCTTTTTCTTAGTGGTTTAAATGTTATCAAGTAACTTCTTTTTTAAGTCATTTTCTGATGATACTGTTTAAGAACTTCCTACTGAAAGGTTTCACTGGCAATATCCCCAGACCACAATCCTGCAGCTTGCCAGCCCTTTGCAGACAATCTACTTCATTTGGAAATGTTATTACATTGACTCTTTTCAGCTGCACCTTTCATATCTAGGGTAGTCAAGTGTCTGGCACTAAACTGGATGGTAAAACTTTGAAGCTTTTTGTATAAATTTACAAAGGGGAAGAGTTGTACAGATTCAAACCAGTATTAAGGGAGTTACTTAGTCCTTAACTTTGACAGAACTGTTAAGCAGACAGGTGGCCAAGTGCTGTTTTCTCGATTTACACTTACAAGGCCATCTATAACTGGGTGGTGGGTGGACAGACTTGTATTTATACCAGAATAGTTACTAAGTCCTCTACTAAGCCAGAACTGTATGCAGACTGGTGGTCAAGTTGCATTTTCTAGATCTGAATTCACAAGTCCACCTAAAACCAGGTAGGGGGGAGGGTCAGTGGGGAGCTGCTAGACTTATATGTATTTATAGGGAATTTACAAAGTCCTTTACTTTGCTAGAACACATGCAGATAAATGGTCAAGTTGCCTTATCTGGATTTGAACTTGTAGGACCATCTAAATTTAGGCTGTGGTGGTTGTGGTGGGGGGGTAGACCTGCAGAATCTTTAGTTTGAATTTTGTTTTAACTGTGCCTGAGAATGAGCACCAACAACAAATACACTACCACAATGTTGGCTCTATTGGCTCTCAGACTCTAATTACAGAAATTTACCTACAGCCCAGATCAATCTCTATGGATATGGTTAGTTAGTAAGATGGGAGTTTTACGGCCCAGTTTCCTACCTATTGGTTCAAGTCGAGCTGGCCAAGGCCTTTTTTCCAGCTGCAGCTCACTGGCTTGTTTTCCCTACTCCACTGCTTATGCAGAGCATCACACACAAAGGCAGTTGGTTCCATTTTTAGAGACTTCGGTCTGACTCGACATGGGAATCGAACACAGGCCTTCCGTGTGAGAGGTGGATGCTCTTACGGTTAGACCAAACATGCAGTAATAATAAAATACTTAAGAATATAAAAACTAACTCCTTAGACAGCCTTTCAGCTAAAATGAACTGATAAACAAAGTGAAATAACTTACATTCACACTGTCCATGCCTGGTGTGATCACACCATCACGAAAGATGAGTGAGAGGGAATTATTTACTGTTGATAAAATATGAAAATTACATTTCAAACATAGAATTTACACACCAAGTCTGTTCTGCACTGAGCAAGGATACATGGCCCAACATTATGTTTAACCTCTGATATATACACATATTCTTATTTTAGTCTTTTTGTTTTAATGTGGAAATTTTTTTTTCAATCATCATGTATTTTGAACTCTTTTATGGCAATTCTGATATTATATACAATGTTCAATTTTTACAAGTAGTGTCAATTTCTTACTTTATTTCTACAGGCACAATTTGATAATTCTGTAACCGTTTAGGAGTTGGATAGCAAAAACAACAGTTAATTTCTCATAATCGTCTGAACGGTAAAACTGAAAAAATGCAATTAACAGAAACAGAAGCATACAGCTAAGTGACAAAATATATCCATTTGACATCAAAGGGACCTGGACCATGAGAGAAGGAGAGTTTGACACAAATACAACCTTTTGTTAAGGCTCATCATTTTTCCCTTTTTGCCGGTTTGCTATACCGGAGGAGGTCTTTCAAGTGAGAAGAAGAGTTATTTCTGTGTTGACTACTTTGGAATTCTTCAGGTAACACAGAATTGCACACAAATGAAAGTTTAAATTATTAACAAGAGCCCAATGGGCACTGTGGTTCCTTGCTGAATATTATAAGAGAACTGTACAGGCAGTCTCCGAAATAGAGCTAAGCAAATGCTCATATTGAATGTTTGTAACATCTTCACCAGGGGTATTTTAGTACTAATATTACATGAAATCAATGATTAAATTTTTGCGGCCTTACTTACATTCAACTTTTATAATGCTTGGTGATCCTTCAAAAACACTACCTCATTTCCATATGTATTTATGCTTGTAATCAAACTTGATACTATCACCAATAAACAATACACAATGTGGTCAGAGAGAGAAAAACACCCCTTGTATTTCTCTGGTAAGTAGGTCTGCTCTCAAATAAAACTTGCTATTACTTTAAAACAATCTACCATTTATCCTGTCTGCTATCTCTACACAGACAACAGGGTTTATTCAGCAGTCAAGCAGAAAGCAAGTGATTAATGGGGTGTGGTAATAGAATGAGGATTAGGTTACCCCACAGGGCACAGCACTGTTAAAGAGACATACTGTATAATTGACGCATTGCTTCCACTGGCAGAGAGACCAGTTTAATGCAGAGTGACCTGTGCTTAGTGAAATCTACAGATTTCAGTTATTGCCCTCTTAAAACTTTAAATGATCCAAGATATGTGTACAACCTGAAGGAATCATTACTGAATGAACATAAAGGCAAAATTTCTAAGGTGTTTGGGTGTGTGAGCATGCAAAACCAGGTGAGATAAAAAATCTATGGAACCTATCTTTATCTAGCTTACAAGATTTTCTAAATAACATTTCCAGAGGTTGACCTCCAGTGACCTTGATGACCTTTGACCTTAACCAAAGACAGACTGATTTGAAATCTGTCCTTTCTACCTTAAAATACTGTGTTAAAACGTTTTTCAGTGTTTGACCCCTGGTGACCCCAGATGACCTATTGACCTTCACTAAACATATCCAATTTCATCATTACACCACAACACATCCACACACCAAGTATGACATCTATCCAAGTTTCCTACCAAGAGATATTGTGTTGAGAAGGTTTTTAGTTTTTGACCTCTGGTGACCCCAAATGACCGTTGACCTCCACCAAAAACGATAGGGCACACCTTCTTCTTATGACGAATCTTTGTACTAAATCCAAGTTCCATCCAACCTTCCCTTATTGAGTTAGAGCGTACCGAAGCAAGTGTCACATACACACACACACACACACACACGCCAACCTGACTACATAGGTTCCTTTGCTACTGCAAGGAACCAAACAAGAGCCCAATGGGCACTGTGGTTCCTTGCTGGATGTTATAAGAACTGTACAGCCAGCTAAGCAAAAGTTCATACTCAATGTTTGTAACATCTTCACAAGGGGTATTTTAGTACTAATTTTACATGAAATCAAAGATTAAATTTCTGTGGCCTTACTGACATTCAACTTTTGTGATGCTTGGTGATCCTTCAAAAACTCTACCTAATTTCCATATGTATTTATGCTTGTAATCAAATTTGATATCATCACCAATAAATGATACACAATGTGGTCAGAGAGCTAAAAACACCCCTTGTATTTCTCTCACAAGTTATTTTTACCTGCTCTCAAATAAAACTTGCTGTTACTTTAAAACAATCTACCACTTGTCCAGTTTGCTACTCTACACAGAAAACAGGGTTTATTCAGCAGTCAAGCAGAAAGCAAGTGATTAATGAAGTGTGATAATAGAATGAGGATAAGGTTACCCCACAGAGCACAGCAGTGTTAAAGAGACATATTGTAGAATCCATGCATTGCTTCCAATGGCAGAGAGACCAGTTTAATGCAGAGTGACCTGTGCTCAGTGAAATGTACAGATTTCAGTTATTGCCCTCTTAAAACTTTGAATGATCCAAAATATGTGTACAACCCGAAGGAATCATTACTGAACGAACATAAAGGACAAATTTCTAAGGTGTTTGGGTGCGTAAACATGCAAAACCAGGTGAGGTAAAGAATCTATTGAAACTATCTTTATCTAGCTTACAAGATTTTCTAAATAACATTTCCAGCAGTTGACCTCCAGTGACCTTGATGACCTTTGACCTTAACCAAACACAGATTGATTTGAAATCTGTCCTTTCTACCTTAAAATACTGTGTTAAAACATTTTCCAGTGTTTGACCCCTGGTGACCTCAGATGACCCCTTGACCTTCACCGAACATATCCAATTTCATCCTTACACCATAACACATCCACACACCAAGTATGACATCTATCCAAGTTTCCTAACTAGAAATATCCTGTTGAGGTTTTTAGTTTTTGACCTCTGGTGACCCCAAATGACCTTTGACCTCCACCAAAAAAAAATAGGGCACACCTTCTCCTTATGACGAATCTATGTACCAAATCCAACTTCCATCCGACCTTCCCTTGTTGAGTTAGAGCGTACCGAAGCAAGTGTCACACACACACACACACACACACACACACACACACACACATACACCCACACACACACGCCAACCTGACTACATAGGTTCCTTTGCTACCGCAAGGAACCAAAAAAATGATCTGTCAACATGATCTGACTTTGGATTAGTCACCATATGGATAAGGTCGTCTAGCCTTTTAATGTGGAAATGTCAACCCATTGTTTCTACCTTTGATTTCAAACTTACGCTACAGATGGAATCAGACAAACAAGCAGCTTTAACATGAATGCAGACTAACAACAAACTGTAAGATGGAGAGAGGTGAGGAACTGTTTAAAGTAGAAACAACCTCCACCTGGCTTTCCATAACCCTATCCCTATCATTATTTAAATGCCAGTTGAACTCAGCTGACCAATTCAACTGAGTTCAACTGGTTCCTGTTGGTCCTGTCCAAATTACATATTCAACCCCCTGGGTTGTACTGCCTTACCACACAGCTTTCAACTGGAATTTCAAATAAGGTACCCCTCCCTTTAAAGCAAAAGAATGATCATTACCATCTAGCACTCCAACAATCTCACAGGACACAGTAACATCATGTAATAAGACTGGTTCACTGCAAAGAGATTAAATACAGCTAATGAAATTCTGGTTCACTGCAAAGAGATTAAAGATGGCTGATGAAATTCTTGATCTGCTTTTTCTATGTAAAACATCCAAGGAGCATAATAATGTTTCTAGGGCATCAATTAAAGGGGAAGTGTTCAAATATTTCATTTTCACATGCTAGGGAGGAATCAAATCTACACAGTGTGGTGAAATTTTCATTCAAATCGGACATGCATTTTTCAAGATATCAGTAAATGAAGTTAATAGACTTGAGTTCAAAAGTGAGCTTGAGGGCAGAAGCTGCTATATCACTTCCTCACATTGACAAGGAATGCTTTGTTTTCTTCGTTTTTTTCCACTTGTTTGATGACCTTGAAGTTAATAAGAATGTATGTTTGAAAAAAAAAGACTGTCCATTTATGTGAAGATGTGATGTTTGTTGAAAATGTGACAAGAAATACTAGCTCATATCTTGAGGACCACACATCGGATTTCAATGCAAACTTTACCAAACTGCTTGAAAAAGTACCCCTCTAACATGTAAAAGCTTAATATGACCTTAAATCGTTCTCTTGAATCTCATTTTTTGGTTTTACAAACTACAGTAGGACTACTGCACCAAGTAATGGTTAAACAATGATGCAAAGGTGAAAGCGCAATTCTTCCTTTTAGTTACCTCTTATGACAGTCAGGAAAATATCCTTAGCATGTTCTATTACCCCCAGTCTACAGGGGGTCCAATGGGGAGCAGTATTCAACAGTATTCAATTTATAACTGATTATCTATGGATTGCATGTACCTTAATATCCCTTCCCCAATCTTAAAACGTTATGACCCTAAAACTAGTTACAGTTCCATAACTAAACCACTTCCTATGGTATATTTACCACAAATGCATGCCCTCTCCACAAAATTGAATGGCATTTTATACAGTACCTGAGTTTTAGAGTCACTGTGCCTGATGAAATTTGATTTGCAAAAGGAACTTGAACAACAGGATCACAGAAACTTACAATGGGACTTTTCTTGACCACAATGAACCTGTATATGGAAGAAATAATATTAACCTTACTTAAGTTTCATTCTGAAAGTGCCAATGGCTACGACCAAATTATTTCTCTAGAAGGGCAACCCCTCACCTCACCATCCCTTAATAGGAAAATATGTAACTAATCACTTCTTTGGACCTCACTGCAAATGTACATCATACTGTAAGAACATGAACCTGTAGATCCTACATTTTAGACCAGCAAAAAATATGAGAGCTGCACAAATAAGTGACATTAACCTTCCACTGTCAATGGAACAGGGACAGGCCTGACAGCCGGAATGTCTTAATTGGGTTAAAGTGCCACCTTCTTAAGACACTCTTTGTTAACATTCTGTGGTAGATGGGACAGCTCATTTGTGAAACAGGTAAGGAAGCTAGTGGCCAAATAGGTTCTCCATTGCAGACCAGCTAAAAAGAATTGGATTACATCAAATACCAGTCTTGCCTGTAGGGTGGCCATTAACCCTTATCATGCTTAAGCAAGGGTCATCTCTACTTTTGCCCAAACAAAGACCTGTAATTGCAGTTTACATTCTCCTACTGAAAGAAATCACTATGAATCTAGTTGGACAACTAGATGACAGTGCCCTAAATATACAATGTGAGCTTAGGAACTTAAAGGGCCAAACCTCTCATCCCAAACTACAATTTCGGTACGGGGGTACCAAAATTCTCAATTGGCTCAGCTCTTTGATTGACAGCTAAAATCAAACATTGCAGAGTACCAAAGCTTGTGTTACACAGCATGAACGGTAATGAGAGTGTTTTGATTTATAAATTGGGTTTTTCTATACTCACCTTGAAGCAATAAACTGAGATTATATCTGGATGAGGATGAATTTCAGATAATTGTGGGAGGGGCTTCAGTATGTTAGGAGAATTGGTACTGTTTGGGGTGAGAGAACTGAGCCTTTAAGGAAGCCAACTGGAGGCACTCTACTGGTATACATGTATATAGCAGTTTAAATATTTCTATTTTGAAACACTGTCACTGTGAAATATTGTTGTCTGAAGTACAGTATGATATGGGTTCCCTGAAGTACACATCCCCTCAGGTATGGGTTACCAATATATTACACTTTTAAGTGCCTCTCCCTACCGCAACCCCAACCCTAAAGAAAAATCCACTACACACGATCTTTCTGAGCATTCATCTGAATTGTTTGTGGACTGCTCTTGGGTCAGTATGTCAAACAAGGTACTGCAGGATTTTTGCTGACCTAGGTTCCCTCGTCTGAGACACATGTTAAATCCCACTTGACACTTTAAAAAAAAAAAATTAGGCATCAGCCAGATACACCAGCTCTGGCTGTTTGTGCATTTATACATTGCTTAAAATCCTTTGAAACCTCTTGGACAAATGCAAAGTTGGCTAGGAGCAAAACTAACCAGGCACCAGATGCTTTATTGCCCTCATTTCCTGCCAAAAGTTACCAATTTGACTTGGCTTAATGTGAATTGCTGTAATGAATATAACTAAAGCTACAGCATATAGGCAAAATACTTGGGAATCTTGAAAAAATTGTGAGACCTTTCAATTTTCCTCAGACTCTTGAAATATATCTGGGGTCCAAGAACTCTTGGCTTTTGAGCCCTATAATGAAAACAGTGCACTGTAGTCTAAAACATTACCCAGTTGGTCCAGCTGATGTCCTTGAATCAAACAGGTTGGTGGTACCATCAGACTGACCCTGACCAAAACACTGCACCTCCACACCACGACCTTGCTGTGTGACACTGAAATTAACAAAACCAAGAAGTTTTTTGTAGGAGAAATCATGAACACTTGAAAGGAATACTGTGCTTACACTTTTCCACTGACCAATACATTTTTATGGCAACTTGCACTGTGCCTGCATTTTAAGGCTACGAAGCTACATACAAGGGATGCCAGCTAGTTTCCCTCTGTGGTTAAATACTGAACAGCTTCATGTCAGGCAGCAACAGTTTACATTTATCTTGGTATCTCTTGAAGAGCCAGTCAACTGGGGAAAACCAAAGACTGCTCTTGGCTGGAAAACCCACCTAACCTTGACCTGGCCAGGAACTGGCCATGCCCCTCTCCTCACTACCCCACCTGCCCATGGCTATGCTTCACTGCTTCAAATGCCACTGCTTTTGTTCACATGACCTTATGTGATTCAGAAGATCAATGCTTCATGCAGCACAATTAAGACTTGATATAAAAGGTCAGGTGTACAGTGAGTGAGTATACAAAGTGTGAAGGATGCGGAGAGGTACATTAGTTGTGTATTGCACCATTCTTCAGGAAGTGAAATGGCTAATTGTCTCTGGTCCGTTCTGCAGTACACTGCCATCATCTCATCAACTGAGTAGGAAAAACAAGCCAGTGAGCCACAACTGGAACAACAATTGGCTAGAAACTGGGCTGTAAAACTCCGTCTACAGACACTAAATCATCATCAGTATTGCACACATGATATCTACAGTCTCATTTATTTGGTGGGATGACAGCTAAATTGTTACTGTATCATATACACAAACAAAATGCTTAAAATTTTACAATTTTAATTTTACCGCAACTTACTTGAAGAATACATCTGCCTCCATGTCACCCCTAGGGATCAAACTGTCTACAAATTCTACAACAGTATCACCAGCACTGTAAGGGGTTATTATCAAACATGACACAAGAACCTGAAAAGAAAGTGGAAACAAAAATAACTTTAATGATAATAATAATGAGAAATTATGTTCCTTTTGAAACCTTAAAGGGTATGCAAATTCCTGAAACACTTATGACACCACAAAACAAGAATGTATACACCTGTAACTGTAGCTTGCGAACTAAATCAACAGTACATCATGTACACCCACAGACTTTACTGTATACATGGACAGAGCATGTAACATGTACGTCCTATCCGTATCTGGTCGCCACCAACTGGAACAGAAAAGGCGCACCAATATGGGCACCGTGAAGGTATACATCGTCTGATTTGACGACGACTCTGTAACATTTTAAGCCAAGGGAAGTGAAGGGATTTTTACGTTACCTTGTATTATTTCAAAAATATTTAAACTTTCTTGCAAAATATGGTAATATACTTGAGCAAGTCCACACATTCACACATAGCAGACAGCCATCTTAGTGCCCTTTTTCTCACACATACTGTAGCGACAATGTACCGTACAGTATGCTCTGTCCATGTATAGGAAGTCCATGTGTATACAGCATGAGTTACAGTATGTTGTGAGATGCCATCGCATACAGTAGATATGCAGTACAGTATACAGCTTCATATATTGTGTGCTATCACTGCAGAGATCCACAGTCACTACAGTACAGTATTTCCCTCACTAATTTCATGCAGTACTACTACAAATATTTCACAACAAACTTACACTTTCATCTATAGCTATCTCAGGTTGATATTCAAGTCCATTAGAGGATTCATTGACGGCCACCAAGAATACACTGATGTTACCACCTTCATCATTACTGGTAACAGTGAACACTGGTGCAACAAAGTCTGTGATGTTCTGGATACTGACAACACCATAAATATCTAGAACATTAAAAACAATTCAAAAAAGTGTGATTCACTTTAAAATTATTATGTAAATTACACTTTGTGGTACAATCACATTTGTGATTTTTTGTTTCAAACCTGCAGAAGTGGTAAATATTTGCCACACAAGGTTTATATCAGCAAACATTTTAACTGTCTGTTACAGTAACTACAGTACTGTATCATGTCATGCATACTGTATCTATGATTAAATCTCCAATCTAGTCCAGCTGATGGCTTTAAATGTCTGTTTACTATCATGTCATGTGCATATTTACAGTATGACTTACTATAATCTAGCCCAGCTGGGAGATGTAACGAATTCATGTTAAGCTAATACAAGGGCAGCATGTCAAAAACCTATCTTGAATTTGAAGGACAACAAGGAATGAAAAGAATACTGTGTTTGTTTGCCTTCTTGCAGTCAAGCCATTGGATTTCAAAAATCATGGGAACCCATTTGTGGGTTCCATCATTTTTCACCATGGTAACCCATGGGAACCCACTTTTGGGTTCTGTTACAAAATGCATGGGTGGTAACTGATTGGTGGTTACAACCAGTTTTGGGGTTCCATGATTTAATCATCACAGGACCACCACACAATGGGGAACAATCTTTCCCGTGAAATCTGACGGCCTGTATAGTCTGAAGATATGAGAGGCTCAAAAGTTTAAACTCTATTATGAGGACCTACAGGTAATGGGTATGCAAGCCAAAGAAAACAAACCAATACACCACACAGTTCTAAAAACTCACAGTAGCAACTGATCCACTTATTGGTAACATATGGGGATGGAACTTTTAATGAACCAGAATGCAAAAATGCATTGAGGTTTCGATGATACATATATGTACAGTACTGTTACAAATTTGCCATCATGAATCATTACCTTCTCACTCAAATGTTATACTAACATGTTAAAAAATAATTTTGTTATTCCAGATGACCTTTTGACCTCCATAAAAGCCATACATAGATGGACATCGTGATATATCGTGTTAACAAGATTTTCAGACTTTGACCTGCAGTGACCCAAAATTACCTTTGACCTCCTTCGAAAACAATATGGACCATCTCCTGACCATAACGCATCCACATATCAAGTATAAAATCTAAGTTTCCTATCTTGAGATATTGTGTTAACGAGATTTCTCAGACTTTGACCCTGGTGACCCCAGATGACATTTGACCTCCGCCAAAACAATAAGGACCATCTCCTGACCACAACGCATCTACATACCAAATATGAAATCTATCCAAGTTTCCTATCTTGAGATATCGTATTAACAAGCTTTTCAGACTTTGACCCCAGATGACCTTTGACCTCCACCAAAAACAATAGGGTTCTCCATCTCAATATGGAACATCTATGTATTAAGTTTGGAAACTGTCAGACATTCCTACCTTGAGATATTGTGTTAACAAGCTTTTCAGACTTTGACCCCCGGTGACCCCAGATGACCTTTGACCTCTGCCTAAAACAATAGGGATCATCTTCTGACTATAACACATCAACATACCAAAAATAAAATCCATCCAACTTTCCTACCTGGAGATATTGTGTTAACAAGGTTTTCAGACTTTGACCCCTAGTGACCCCAGATGACCTTTGACCTCCACCAAAAACAATAGGGTTCTTCCTCTCAATATGGCACATCTATGTACCAAGTTTGAAAACTGTCAGACATTCCTATCTTGAGATATCTTGTTAACGAGCAAAGTGTCACAAACACACACACATACACACACACGCACGCACACACACATACATACACACATACACACGCACGCCATCATGAATGCATTGGTTTCTCTTATCATCGAAACCAAAAATTGAATGCCCACACTTGTTCAGGGATTAGAGTAAGTGAGAACTAGGCCTACAGCAGCTACAGTGCTTTATATTAAATGGTGCTGGGCTAGAAGCCATATTTCCCAAAGAGAATCAAGCAAACACTCTCAATGTATCCAAATCTAATTTAATTTTCCTTCCAAAGTCCACACTCCAGTTAGGCACTCATTACAGAATGTGAGACCATATGAAATTGACACCAGAATATTGATTTGCAGAAATACTGTATGTGTCTGTGGGAATATTGGGCCGAAATTTACTGTATGTACAGCAAATCTCAAGTGTAAGAATATCCCACTTTCCAGTTTGCAATAGCAGGTAGTAGTGGTTGGTTGAATAACAGAAGTTTAGCAATCATATTATTTACCACTTGTGGGATAATCAGTGCATGCCCCTATCCACTTCCTCAAATGTTTTTATGCTGTTTTCCTTTAAAGTGATACTTTGTGTTTGACAAAAGGAAAATACATTAAATTATTCGGACCAAACTTTTCAAAAGGACATTTTTCATTTGAACAATGAGGAAGAATAAACAATCAAATATTCTGCCATATTTTGTTCAATATCCATAAAAATAAAAGGGCAAAAGACGTGAAAATCAACACTGATTGGTTGCAAAGTTTAGTCAATTTCATCCCACCCTGAATGCCCCAGCAAACACAAGATGGCACTTATGAATATTCAATACACCAATACAGTTCAACATGAAAATGCAACAAATGAGCACTCTATCAATGATGATAAGTGTATTGCTACAGTAATGCTGCATTATCATACCAACCACTGTGCTACGAATTGGCTCCTATAAGAAAACATAATAAAAGACATTCCAAGTGAAAAACAATATTTTTCAAACCTTACCCTAAAAATCAACAGGACTGCCTCATAGACCACTCTAGATCAGCATACTGTACTGCCCATCGTTCTAACCATAATGCCAGTATTCTCTATAGGGTGATTCAAATTCCTGATGGTCATACTGTACCTCACAAGAAACTGTTTGAGTTATGAAATGTGAAACCTATTTGTTTCAAAAGTGTTGTTACTGCACGCTTTGGTTCTTGTTTCCCATTAATTGACCATACAGTAGCAGGATTAAATACGAAAGCTAAACATACTGTGTGAAACCACTGAGAGAGTAAGCGAAACCATCATTTATCAGCCAAGGAAGAACAATTAAAATGAGTAAATTTTCTTTTTACTTAGTTACTAACTGCCAGACCATGGTCCTACTCGATTTATAGTATTCCCCCATCTGGGAATTTAGTTAGTTAATAGTTACTTACAGAAGATGGGAGTTTTACAGCCCAGTTTCCAACCTATTGGTTCAAGTTGAGCCAGCCACTGCCTTTTTTCCAGTTGTGACTCACTGGATGGCTTGTTTTCCCTACAACATTGCTTATGCAAAGCATCACACACAACAGCACTACTGTTGGTTCCTTTTTTAGAATCTTAAACATACTGTAACATAACATATAGAAACAGGTTAAAGGGCAAAGGAGGGCTATAAAGACCCCATAAGATGCCCTCTAATCCAAATCCCCCAGAAAACAAAAAGCAAACCACAAATGCCTAATGATCCCAAAAAGATTAGATTCTACCGCAGTCATGAAAATCTTGTCAATGTTCACCTTAAAGTGGTGTTCTGATGTGGAGTTAACAACCCACTCAGGCAGGCTTTGAGATGACTTGACCTGGGAATCCAACCTAGGCCTTCCACCTGAGAAGCAGATGCTCTAGCATTAGACCAAACACACGTTGCCCTACTGTATCTGGGAAGGTCCGCATGAACAATGAAATTACTACCTACTGTAGGGCTAGGCAGTACAGTATAGGCTACTTCAAATTAGCCTGCTGTAAGCAGGCTATTGCGTTTGCATTTCAACTATGCATCGAACATACGGCCTGGTACACATTTTCCACCTACAAAAGCTAATTAGGTTGTTCCCCGTTTGTTGTATCAGTTGTATGTACCAAAATACACTATTCATACTTGTTTTGTGCACCACGTGACCATCTCATGTTTACTAATTTGTCCCTCAAAATGCGGGATTCCTGTAAATGGAAACTGGATGAAGGTTTGCAGACTCTGCATATTATACTGTATAGAGAGGTGTATTATGATTTTGAGAGAGCGCCATCTTTTAGCTACTACAGAGTCTGCTCCGCAGGCTAACTTCAAATTCACTTTTCATGCACGTGCTTACTGTACACTAAAGCCGTAGTATACTGCACCCTGCTTCAGAATCAGAGGCAGGAAACAGCTTGTGACACTTTGAATAAATACCAAAGTAGGCAAAGTGGTTTCAGCAGCTAAATCAGGTGAAAAGAGTTTGCAAACTTTTCAGTATTTTGCATTTTTTTCCTCTTAATGCCATGGTTATATACATAAAATAAAACATAAAGAACAAAAATTTATATGCTTTGCTTTTCTCTTTTATGAAACACAATGAATCAGTTTACTGGTACTGTAGGCCTAGGATGAAGTGTGTTAACGACTGAGTCATGACAGGTTTATTTTAATCATGTTCTATCACAAATTCTCAAACTATTAAAATTTTGCTGCCTTGCATGCTTCACACTTTGCCTCAATGTTGTCTTTTCTACCATCTGCTAGTAGGCCCTGACAACTTTCAAAGAAGCACAGCAGCAATACTGTAGCTATGAGCAAATCCTCTTGTGATTTGCAGATAGGCTATTGAAACTATTTCTACACTGTATGCATGCTTTCAATGCACATTTGCTGGAATGATATTAAGGTACAGTATGTTAAGTTTTTGCTCCCTTTGCAAGCATTTATCATAGTTTCTACTATCTAACTTATGGTTCAACATAGGCATGTACTGTAGCCAGCATTGCATCATGGGGATGGGGGAAGGAGGGTTTGGTGTCAGTTGGGGGGGGGATTGGGGGCACAAAATAAAGAAAAAGTCTAAGGATACTAGGATAGAGAGAAAAAAACGCTACATGTTTTTCGCATTGCAAAGGTTGGGTCATGGGGGGTTCTGACCCCCAAATCCCCTCTTCCCCGTGGCTACAGTACGCCACTGGTTCAACCCATTAGTTTCCTTCCCTAGAAGTGTTAGTTTCCTCCCCTATGCTAATAAAATTTCAATGAGGAAAATTTGGTTAAAGTCCAGTAGTTGTTGAAAGTAAAAAAAGGCAAAATAGACATGCTACGCTAATCAGTAAGTTCTTGTTAAGTTGTGTTTTGTGTGCACGCTTCAAATGACAAATTTAGGGCCTGGTCCAACATTAGACAGGAAAGGCCACATGATTGCAAATGCTGGACCTCTTAAATTGTACACTGACAAACTTTCTAAAAAATATGAATAAAAATTCTCAAATTAATGTTACCAAAGAGAAATAATGTTATTAAAGGTAAATCACATCATTCCCATTTGAAAAGGTGTAGGGAGGAAACTAACATTTTTAGGGGAGGAAACTAACGTTTCTCCGGAAGGAAACTAACATTTCACAGGGGAGGCAACTAACGGGTCCGGAAACTAATGGTAACCCCCCCCCCCCCACTCCTTTGCAACACAAAACTACAATATAAATCATATTAAAGCATGTCATGTATTCCCTGAGAATATATGGAAGAAATGACACACTGTGACATGGTTTAACAAGAGCCCAATGGGCACTGTGGTTCCTTGCTGGATGTTATAAGAACTGTACAGCCAGCTAAGCAAAAGTTCATACTCAATGTTTGTAACATCTTCACAAGGGGTATTTTAGTACTAATATTACATGAAATCAAAGATTAAATTTCTGTGGCCTTACTACAGTAACATTCAACTTTTGTGATGCTTGGTGATCCTTCAAAAACACTACCTCATTTCCATATGTATTCATGCTTGTAATCAAATTTGATATTATCACCAATAAATGATACACAATGTGGTCAGAGAGCGAAAAACACCCCTTGTATTTCTCTCACAAGTTATTTTTACCTGCTCTCAAATAAAACTTGCTGTTACTTTAAAACAATCTACCACTTGTCCAGTTTGCTACTCTACACAGAAAACAGGGTTTATTCAGCAGTCAAGCAGAAAGCAAGTGATTAATGAAGTGTGATAATAGAATGAGGATAAGGTTACCCCACAGAGCACAGCAGTGTTAAAGAGACATATTGTAGAATCCATGCATTGCTTCCACTGGCAGAGAGACCAGTTTAATGCAGAGTGACCTGTGCTCAGTGAAATGTACAGATTTCAGTTATTGCCCTCTTAAAACTTTGAATGATCCAAAATATGTGTACAACCCGAAGGAATCATTACTGAACGAACATAAAGGACAAATTTCTAAGGTGTTTGGGTGCGTAAACATGCAAAACCAGGTGAGATAAAGAATCTATTGAAACTATCTTTATCTAGCTTACAAGATTTTCTACATAATATTTCCAGCAGTTGACCTCCAGTGACCTCGATGACCTTTGACCTTAACCAAACACAGATTGATTTGAAATCTGTCCTTTCTACCTTAAAATACTGTGTTAAAACGTTTTTCAGTGTTTGACCCCTGGTGACCTCAGATGACCCCTTGACCTTCACCGAACATATCCAATTCCATCCTTACACCATAACACATCCACACACCAAGTATGACATCTATCCAAGTTTCCTAACTAGAAATATCCTGTTGAGAAGGTTTTTAGTTTTTGACCTCTGGTGACCCCAAATGACCTTTGACCTCCACCAAAAACAATAGGGCACACCTTCTCCCTATGACAAATCTATGTACCAAATCCAACTTCCATCCAACCTTCCCTTGTTGAGTTAGAGCGTACCGAAGCAAGTGTCACACACACACACACACACACACGCCAACCTGACTACATAGGTTCCTTTGCTACCGCAAGGAACCAAAAACGGGTTGGTACTATTGGGTTTCCATATCCGGAAGTGGACATAAGCTGCCGAGGGCACTGAAACTTTAAGTTTTAGAAAAAATTTTTTTTAAAGTAAAAAACCCCTCTTTTTTCCTCACTTGGCAAAACAGCAATATATGTATGTACTGCTGAGTTGGTTAGCGCATTGGAAGAAAGAAAAGCATTCTTATTACCAGGGCCTGAACCCTCAACCCTAGCGGTATAGAATAAAGACCAGCACGTTTGCCTACAGTACTTCACTACAAGTGCCACTGCCAGTGGATGGGTTAAAAATAATATGTGTCTAACACTACATGTTACAGCTGTAGCTACAGTATGCATATACATGTGTTTCTCCGATAAACTTGGTTTTTCGACCGATAACCTTGGTTTTTTGACCGATAAACTTGGTTTTTCGACCGATAAACTTGGTTTTTCGACCGATAAACTTGGTTTTTCGACCGATTAACTCAGTTTTTCGACTGATAATCTTGGTTTTTCTAATTATTGAACAAACAACATGTAATATCGGCCGAAAAACTTGGTTTTTCGAATCACTGTACAAACTGTATCGAAAAACCAAGTTTATTGTTCGAAAAACCAAGTTTATCGATCAAAAAACCAAGTTTATCGGTCAAAAAACCAAGATTATCGGTCGAAAAACCAAGATTATCGGTCGAAAAACCAAGTTTATCGGTCGAAAAACCAAGATTATCGGTCGAAAAACCAAGTTTATTGATTATTTCGAAAAACTTGGTTTTTCGATTACCATGGTGATTTGCCGGTACTACTTTTTGCGACCATGACATGCTAGATGGCGGCTCCTTCAAAATGATTGATACATATCATATTGCATAGCTTAGGTCCGTAACTTCTAAAAAGAACATCATCAAGAAACAAAAATGGAATTCAGGTTGGCCAAAATCAGTGGCGTAACCAGACCTGACTGTCTGAGTGGGGGGGGGGGGGGCAATAGCATAGAGGTTTCCCGATTTTGTACTAGTTGAGCTGTTGAGATGATGTACACTGTTTTAGTTTGTGGGTGTCTTAGGGCCTCAAGGGAAGTGTTGTGTTAAGTGGCGTCGGAGGCAATATTGAAGTGGGGGGGGGGGAGAGTACAATTTTGGACCATGCAACTCATTATACCCCATTGATCAAAAGGTACATTTTTATACTAAATTTTTTGCCTTTTCTACGAGCAAGAACAACTCTTTTTAAGTAATTCTGATATTTTTCTTTGGTGTGAACACTACTATATTAGGTACATACCGAAAATTTGGGTCCTTAAACACATTTGTAAATATGGAGCTTGTATTGCAGAAAGCTTTCTGGGTTTCCCATGAGGAAGTTTAAAGAATTGGGGGATTACTGACGAATCTGTACCTCCTTCAAATATTGGTGGCACATCTGAGAATGATTGCATTCTAATGTCCTCCCAACTGTCTGGCAAAAAGCCATTCGGCGAAACCAAAGTATAAACTGCTTCCAGAAGAAGCTAGATTGCACGATTACTCAGTCGTTGATGCTACCTAATGTTATCTAAGGCCTACGAACTGGCACTTTACGACTACATTTCAAAAGTTTCTCGAACTATTTAGACAAAATATTTCAAATCAAGAGCTTTCAATCAAGAGCTTTCAGTGAAGAAAATTTGGAATTCTATGAAAGACAGTGTACAAAAATGGCAATATAGCTGCGGTGTCTCTTGATAATGTAGTGTCACATGTGCTAAATATCCGATTTTGTCATTTGTCGGAAAAGTTTGCCAAACTGATTTATGTGCGACAACAAATGCACCTCACATTGCAGTTTAGTTGCAGCTCCTTTTGAGATTTGGAACAATGAAAAAAAGGGGATTTATTACCCGGGAGGGGCGGAAGCATGGTTCCGCTGCTTCATTTTTCACAGGGGGGGTTGTCACCGCCCCCAATCCCCGCTTTCTACGCCTATGGTGGGGTTGTGGACCGCTCCCCTCCTCAAACACCACCATCTGAATATAATTTTGATTACTTTTCACCTCAAGGCCCTTTGACAGAGAGTCAGGATGACTTTAAAAAAAGATTACTTTTCACATCCCAAATGCGAGCAAATTTTATGCAATATGGCCAACACTTACATGACTTGGTGTCTTCAGGTAAAACGAAAAATATACACGAACTCAAGTTTATCAATTCATATGTCAACATGAAAATATATCTGATATACAGTATTACATCCAAAATAAACATTTTTTAAACGTTAAAGGAAAAAACGCTTTATGTTCTTGGTCTTCTTGCATGAACGGTCTTTAAATGTGGGCTGTATTGTCTTATAGTTAAGTTCCATTCGTCAGATGGTCATATACTGAATGTATTGATGACTGGATCAAAGTCAATACTCGCAGAAATGTCGCTTTCTGTATAATGAGGAGAGCACGATAGGAAAGTCTTTCCTCCGATTAAGTGGACCTCAGATATTATTATTATATTAACTTTAGGCGACTAAATGAATGTTCATATATTTTTCTAAATGAATGTTCATATATTGACCAAAACAGTGTTCCACGGATGCAGATCATCCTTGCTTTTGATGTTATAGTTGGTCCACTTTCTTTCTTTTCTCAATTTTCTCTTTTTTTCCTTTCCCATTTCTTTCCTTCCCCCTCTTTTTCCATTTTCCTTTTTTCTTCTGCCTTTCTTTCCTTTCCTTCCCCTCCTTTTCCTCTTTTTCCTTTTTTTTTTCTTCCATTCCTTTCATTTCTGTTTTTATGTGTCGGGGTGGGGGCAGGCTACTCACCGTTGAAATGAGCGAAGATTTGGCAGTCGACTAAGGAATGAAGCAACTTTAGGTTCTGACGATCTTTCTTGTCTGTTAGGTACAGATGCGCCAAGAATGAATGTAAAAAACCGACCGGAGCGCTAGATACCAACCGCCGAATACCCACAGTATACCGCGCTTTGACCGACGAGATTCCCTAAAATTTGCGACCTAGTGGTTTTCGGCGGTTTCAAAAGAAATAATCCCATAATCTAATGAATAGCTTTCACAAAGGGTTTCTACCCACGGAACCTCTTGCCGCGAGGAGTGGGACTGAACAAGTTTATTTACACGCTTGACTGAACTTCCTGTGTGATCGATTTAATGTGTTAATCACTGGCGCGGCAGAGCTCATTTATATGTGGGCTAAATTGTCCGTGTACGTAGTATATATATCCACGGAGATATTCTTTACAATAATATTTCTGATTTAGACGTCTACCGCTGGCTGGGAATTAACGCAAATACTGATCAGTTCCAATCCTTGATTTCCCCACATGTCGTGCCGAATATGGACTGGACGAGCGAGCATCTTATCAGTGCTGCAGCTCTAAGCAAAAGAGTACTGCCTTGGTTGGCCTAGAACACACGTACTGTAACGATGGTATAAATTGTACACAAATATTTGAGGTCTAACGTTACACGTTATAAATTTTGGGTTATTAAACAGCAATGCCATTGTTCCAAAATACAACACGACCTGTGTACAAAACTAAAACGAATGTTCTTTTGTATTGTAGGCCTAGCCTAGGCTAGTTTTTTTTTTTTCAATTTATGCAATTGCATGTTGTTTACAAATTACAAAAATAAAATATCGACAACGTTTATTACGACGAATTTCCGGTTTTGCCGTTGCCAGATTTAGCCTATTATTGCACAATTTCTGCTTGTGGTTTACAGAAGCAAAATACCGGTAACGTTCAGTAAGACAATTTCCGATTTTGCCGTTGCCAGTTTTAGCCTATGATCGCACAAGCAGTAGCCTAGCAGGATTAAAATTTAAAGGTGTTCCATGATACATAGTAAATTTTATACTTTTGTGAATTCCGGGGGGTATTTCCCCATCAGTTTAGAAGCCAATGGAAACTTACAACTAAATGAGTAGCCCCGACCTACACCTGAAATCCGGGATGGACGAGATAACCTAACTAAATGTCTAAATACATGAAGTTCTGCCCCGGTTCAACAGCTCCATATATCGACACCTCCATATCCCGACAACCCAATGGTCCTTCACCCCTGCAGGCTTTCTGTATTCTGACACCCCTTCATTACAACAAAATAGAATCCATTCTGTTTCAACACCCCTTGTTCCGACAACGCGATCGATTGATACTTTCTTTTTTAAAACGTACTTAGAAACGGGCACGTTGTAACAAATAGACAACCCAAACCGGCCGGACAAAAACACAAACTCTAACCATTAACCATCTAGACACAAAACAGGTAACCAAAAGGTCTGTAACAAACGAAAACGACGCTCCAACCCCGCCCCAACTCATCCACAACCACCTACAACATCAACCCCACACCAACCCCCAAGACAACCAAAAACAAAATCATCAAACCCCACCCCTTATGGCCACCCCACCGCCCAAAAGGCAACAGCACGCCCGAAGGCAACAGCACTGAAAAAGCACAGGGCAAATATACATGTACTCCTTGCCCAAGGGTGCCCCGGAGGCCAATCGATTGATAGTGTAAATACATAGGGGTGTCGGATTTCTGGAGTGTCGTAAAATAGGGCAGTCAAATCAGTTAGCACGGGTAGGCTACTGCTAAAAATTTTAATCTTACCCGTTAGCGTCGTGTGGAAAAGGACGTCTAGTCCAAAGAAAATAGTAGTAATATTCCATTTAATTCCATGCGAATTGAGTACATGTTTCAGAAGTACGAACTGGAGAGGAAAGCATCAATGTACACCGCTTACTGAGTCCGCCAATCACTGTCAAAACTTTCACCCCCCCCCACCCCTCCAATCTTATCTGCTATAGTGGGACTGGAGCAGCGTTTATTTTCCGGCAAGAAAGTCTTTAGCTACACCCTTCCCCAGCTTGATGCAGGGGAGACGCACTGACACCCCGCCCTAATTGCTCACGCGGCCCTCGAGCATTCTTTATGAAAACAACTACCTGTAGGCTTTGTTAACACGTTGACACAGCGTGTCACTAAAGAAGCGATTTAACTTCAAATTCAGCTAGTCCCAGTTTGTGCCTAAAAGGGAAGAGAGACAGACCATTGAAACTCGCGCCTGTTACGTTTAGCGATGTACCTATCTAGCCCACACTGTACTGTATAGTGATGTTTGCATGTTTCAACATGTTGTGGGTCGAACACTCACGGGCCTGTGCACTGTGTACAGCTCAAGAAAAGTAGAGCATTCCCTTCACCTTTATCCCTCCAATGACCGTGGTCCCCAATGTCATGTGCTAATCGTGATGCTCCTACAGCGAATCAAAATAGCGGATTTTGGGGTGTGGTAGGACGATACAGTAGATCTTGATCATACTGCAGTTTGCACGTACAGTATGCAATACTGCTTGCATGGAATATTTTAGCGAAGTCGCTCACACTTACTTGCAATGCACAATTGTACTTCATCCCATGACACTTATAAACCAATCAGTGAACACGATTCATCGTTGCTGGGGGTATCGGCACGGCAGCTGTATCTTGCAAATATATTGAACGTTGTGCCATGCACAGTAAAACTTGCTATGTACGGTACGTTTTCGGTTGTGATGGAATGTTGCATTCAAAACTTTTTCTAAACACTTTTCAATTTACGATTAACAGCTATCCATACAAGACACAAAGACCTAAATACCATGGTTGGAAAGATTAATGTGTCATCTCCTGAAAAATATTTGTTTTGCGTACGATGTAGTCTCTGAACTGCTTTTGTCCCGATTTTAAAATCAGGGCAAAAATAGTTTCAGTTTAAATTTGTCAAGACCGTAAAACCGGCGAAGTGCAATTGACTCCTTTTTCTGCAATCCGTTAAGTCGGACATTTTGTGGTTGATCAACATGCGTGATTGTGTGTGTGTTGGTGGAGGAGGGCGGGGGAGGGGGTTCACTGTGATATCTTCCGAGTCCCGACCGTGTACCGTATCGAATGCAGCCTCTAACCCAGGGTTCGCGCCAGGATTTCCCCAACGGGGGGGGGGGGGAGAGGCAGGCAGCACTTAAAGGCCTCGACCCGCGGAAAAATTTTGGCTTCACATATATATATAGGTTTTGAAAAATGTCGCCCGGGAATGAAGTGTATCAGACCCGGCATCTCTTTTCATTTTTTGTGGGCATGTAGTTGAAGACTCTCCGACATTAAAATAGCGTTACAAAAAGAAAAAAAAAAATAGTTCATAAAAGGGGGAAAAAAAATCCATGATCGTCAATCCACCTCTGCTCTTACCCCTTCTTGACTATGCATTGGGTGGCATGGGCGTCGATTAGGTGGGAAGGGGACATGTCATCCCACTATTTTTGAAACCGTTACTTTTTCACAGCTACCATAAATTTTAGCTCCGAAAGAGCCCTAGAACGTTGGAAACATTAATTGAGAACACTTCTCGGTCTCCTCTAACATTTCGGTCTCTCTCCAAACGCACACACACTTTCAAAATCAAATCCATGCCTATTAGGAAATTTTGTGAGTAGACAACCGTAGCTAGGCCACCGTGCTTGGAACAAAACCTATTGTTCGTCCTCATTCCTATAAAGCGCCCATTGTATGTCTGCCTTTCAATCCTTACCCCAGTGTCCCGAGCGGTTTTAAACATAGCCGCGGCTACACCGGCAAAAGCTTTATCATTTTCAAAATATGAAATCACAAGCTGGCACTCTCGGTGCAATTTTCGCCCTATGCATTTTTTTTAATTTCTCCGAATTCTGTAATCCATATTAGGGTGGACATTTGTGGGCCGCGTCTACACTAGAAGCGGCCTGAAGAAGATTCATGAAGTGCGTGGGGGTAATTTTAACAATGCACAAACACAAAAACTGAGTAAGATGTTCAGGGCCTGCGAAACCGGGCCTGGGGGAGACTTTAGCCCCCACCCTCCATTTTTTTTCTGCAGTAGGCATTTTGGGTCACCTTCATTGTTATTACATTGTTGAAGATGTTCGCCTGCTTTGGTGCTTCCCACTTCACTCATTCCGCGGCCCCTGATGTTACGACCAGGTGTTCCGGTGTTGGGGCGATGGGCACTGCTTTACAAGAATTTCCTAACTGGCTAACGATAGCCGTAATTCCACCCGGGGTTAATCAAATTTGAAAAAAGTCACTCTCCAGTCAAGGGGAACCGCGGAGAGCGGCTTGTCCGGCCCGTGGTCACAGTTCATACATGCCACACAAAAATTGAAGTTCTATTGGGACAAGGGGCAAAAGCTACGGTACCGATTGAGGAAAAAGCTTGAAAATGTAGGACTTGTTCTAGTCAGGTCACAAGGCGCCGAAGTGGCGGGAAGATTCTAAACTTTGCTGCACAATGCGACAACGGGTCTGAGAGCGGTAAACATGAAAGGTACGCAGCGCGTGTGAAAGAAGAGTCAGTGACCAGCTGTGTGAAGTGTACGTATGATTGACAGACAAATTCTAGGGCATTTCTGAACCCTGGGAGATCGGTCCTGCTTTCATGTTTTGTTGTAAACAGATGACAACATTTTCACCACAGACGCACTACATATTTTGTGTTTGCATTAAATCAGAGCAAGTTTGTGGCAGTACCTGCAACTCTCCTGACCAGTGCACGGCGCTGCTTGCCGTGAGATCGTCCAAGTACCACAATGTAGGCTTGGCCCTAGGCTTTCAGAATTATGTGTCCGCCCTTGTTGACGAGATTAACGTTAGTTGGATTCAATCGGATTTAATTTGGATTGTATGTAACCTGCTTTTGTGTGGAATTTATAAACTTTATCAGTGGTAAGACACTTTCATGTATAGTTTGAAATCTTCAGCTTTAGTTTATTGGTTTCCAAGGAAGAAAACAGCCTGTTCTTGCTTGATTAGCAGTAAGTGTTGTTAAAGACTCCAGCTGAAAATGGGCTCTTGTCTCCAGCGCATGTAATGGGTAGATAAAAAAACGACACCTACCCCCTCCCAAGGTCGTCCCGGCTATTTTCTCGGTTTCTGATGCTGGACGATGTTTGCTGCTCCGCCTTTGAAACTAGCAAACCTGCTTGTAAGTTATAGCTAGGGACGATATTCGGGCCGAGCGCCAAGGGCACTCAGTTACTTAGTAACAAGTCTAACGTTTGGAAACCTTCCAAAAATTGCAAAATTGGCATGCATCGCGGCTGTTTTATGTTCGGTAGTGCCAGGGCCGTAGCTTGTGTGGAGGGTGGGAGGAAGCTGCCCCTTAAATATTCAAATCATGTACATGGCTAAAAAAGCAAAGCGTGTTAAATGTCGGAAGATATGTGGATGTCGGCAGGTAAGGTTGAGGGTTATTGAATATATAGGGCGGTGGTCGTCTAGTAGGCCTATATAGCCTGTGGCGAATTTTTTATACTTTATGTATCGAACATTTTAATAATTTTCATCCTTCAATTTGCAAAGAAGGACATTTGAAAAAATGCTGTGAAAGTGCTGAAAATGATCGCGGGAAGTCGTATTAAAATTCCTGGGAAAGGCGACAGCAAGTGATGGAAATAGAGGCTACGTATTGACCTTAAAAAGTTTCAAATAAAAAATCATGAAGGGATAATTTACATATTGACGGTGCTCATCAAGGGATTGATAAAAAAATTAACAGCGTAGGCCTACCCTTTGTCGAGGAAGCAATGGGCAGAAGAAGCAGGGTGAAACAGACAGGGAAAATCATCCTGAACATCGCAGATGGCTATTTATAAACTAAATATGGCCAAATATAACAGTAACTTTCCAATCCGAACTTGAGAGAATTGGTCCCAGTTCCCAAACCCAAGGATGCGTAAAACTAACTTTCATTGTATGAAAAATAAGGAGAGCAAACTCAAATTGCAGATTTTGTTAACGCATTCAGATGTGGGGTGGGTTTATGTCGCTGTTCCCAAGGTTCGCTGTTCCCAAATTTTGGAACATACGCATTTCTGGGAACATTGAACCCTGGGAATAGCGAACCTGGCAATCATATTCAAATCACCGAAATACACAAAATCGGGGAACTTTGGGCACATTGAACCCTAAGAACATCGGGTAGACCCAGCTGGGTTACATGTCCCTTAATATGCGTATTTATAATCACTTACATAACACTATGATAACAGAAATATTGACAAGCTTTCTTATGATCGTGCATGAACAGAACCGTTCACATTGCTTGAATATCGGCAAATTTACGGAACTTCAAATTGTTTCTTCGTGACTAAGTAAAAATGAGCTAATAACTCAGGAGCGAGTACATTCAGACATCGGGACTCGAGGAGAATTAAAATTTATGCCAATACTGCACCGGTAGGCTTTTGTAAGACCTGTTAACAATCTTAAACATATTGAACCTGCATAAGAATTTTTTTAACTTTTCCCGATGATGGCTAGTTTGAAAGTTTTAACTTCAATTCATTCCAGGTCACATTCACGCAGTACGGTAGTCTACCACTTTTTTCCGATATAGGCTACTGCTATTATTTAGTGACGGCCATTTCCGTGGTATAGGTATGAAAGAAAAATCGATTATTGACTTTTCACACAAGACAACTTAGGCAAGGTTTGCTATCACAGAAGCAACCTGCGGACACAAAGGGACTTCCCTCCTCAAACACAAAGCCACCTCGGTATACCGGGCAGCAGATAATCCCCATTGAAGGAGCGCGGTATTCAAAGGTTCTTTTGTACTCTGAATACACCGCGACGCGACCGGAGCGAACATGCACATTCATTCCTGGCGTATCTGTAATGGTGCTGAAACAGTGTTGATAATCACAAACAAGAATATTATTTTGGCCAACCTAAATTCCATTTTTGTTTCTTGACGATGTCCTCTTTAGAAGTTACCAACGTTAGCTATGCAATATGATATGTACTGTACGTACGTAGTGAGCTGCATGTATGTTGTTACATAGCCCATCAATTTGAAGGAGACGCATGTCTTGGTCACAGAAAGTAGAACCTGCAAATCACCATGGTCATGTATGTTGTTACATAGCCCATCAATTTGAAGGAGACGCATGTCGTGGTCACAGAAAGTAGAACCTGCAAATCACCATGGTAATCGAAAAACCGGGTTTTTCGAAAGCATCGAAAAACTTGGTTTTTCTACCGATGAACCTGGTTTTCCTAATTATTGGACGTTTAGCATTGACAAACTTGGTTTTTCAACCGATAATCTTGGTTTTTCCACCGATAAACTTGGTTTTTTGATTGAAAAACTTGGTTTTTCTAATTATTGGACATTCGGCTTCGAAAAACCAAGTTTATCTTTCAATATACCAGACAGATCGAAAAACTTGGATTTGCGACTGAAAATCCAAGTTTTTCGACCGATAAGCCCAAGATATGGTGATAATCTTGGTTTTTCGACCTATAAACTCGGTTTTTCGATCGAAAAACTTGGTTTTTCTAATTATTGGACATTTCGCTGGCCATATACGTACAACTATGACACAAGTTCCAATTGAGGAAACTCAATAAGAGCCAATGGGTTTATGCCTAGGCTAGGCCTATGTACAATGTATAATGTGTCATTCCCGGGCACTGATTTTTAATTACTACCGTAGCTATCCTATAATGAATGTTAGTCCTCGATGAAGTACTACACATACATGTACGAACAGTCGCATATCCGTGTGTGTAGGCCTAACTTAGTACAGGGAAGGACCACAGTCCTTTACTGAGGAATTGAATAGTGAAGGCCAGGCCATAGGCTACTGTGTAACGCTATGACAACCTGTGGTAAGGGCTAGCTAACTGAATCAAGTTCGTGAGGTTAAAAAAACTTACCTTGACATACACTATCTTGAACCAACAGTATAACAAGGAAAATGCAAGTACATGAAAAAGAGAACATCTCAATCTCGCCCGTAGGTATAGAACGTGCAATTTTGACGACGCAGCCGAGCAAAAGGCACCTTGTTTTCCCTGATGTCTACCGCGCCGGCCGTTACGCTGTGTGTACGTGTGTATGTGCACAGCGGCTTACGTACTTTGTAGTTATCCCTTCCACATTTCAATTCGAAGTATCATAAAAATAAATGTATTCTTGTCATAGAGCGTAATCTACCATCTGGATCTGGAAGAATACTGCACAACACTCCTGGTGAAGTCAAACGTGCATCTCTGTTTTTCACATATTTAAGCGTAAGCATTGTAAAATATTTCTTGTTCGTATTAGTGTTACTTAAATATTTTCGAGAGTATCTGACATGAAAAATAAAGATTATTTTTAATGAACTATGAAAATATTAAGCTTGAAAATACATCTCATTCGTCTATAAGTTTTCAACGAACCCGGCAGCAAAATTTGGCAGGCACTTCGCCGTGGGGATCGGAAACTTCGCCTTCAGCAATTAGCAATGAGGCCGCTTGTTGCTAATATACAGTAGTTGCTCCCTCTTTTTCTGATGAGTGACCCTGTCTTTTGTCCACATAGCCTACTGCAGAGTGAAACGGTCATATTTTCAGCTCCCCGTTTTTCTTTTCGAAATGTTTGCTGGACTTAAATTTGCACACGGAAGGATCAAGTATCTTGCACATTGTGTTCGAAAACATAATGACATGAGTGTGAGGCAAAGCCCCATGTGTAGATTTGTCATTATGATATCACACATGCTCTAGAGTTGATCTTCGCTTTCGATAGATTCACCAATCTTCAAAAATGTAACTTTTTGTAAAATGCAACATTTTAGGAAATCCGAAGCCGAATTTACCAAATATAAATTTTTAAATTTAGAACATGAAAATCAATCGCAAACGGTCTTCAAATGTGGAAGTAGTAATGTCAATGTATGTTTATAAATTTCTAATACACAAATTGTTATAGCAGGCAATCAGCATTGGGGATACTTCGTCTAACAATCGTGTTACTCCATGCAAAAGGAACTTGCGTGGGTTCTACCCCTAGTTCCCCATGCGCCACCCTGCTTTTTGTGTGATGTATGCAACCTACTAACTAACCGTTCGCCATGATCTTAAATTTTGTTAAATGCGTACAGACCAGCGGTGGGTCGGGGCAGTTTCGTCAGGGAACCCTAAAAATAATAACACTAATGAAAAAACCTTCAAGGGCTGAAATCACTGGATAGGTGATCATTAAAACTATTTTTGTTTCTTTGCAACGCTATTCTCTGCTATAACTAATCGGATGTATCTTGTCTCATCGTCATTCCGTGCACGCAAGGTCATCCGTAAACAAGACTTGTGTTGCAGACCAGGACCTGGAAGTTCCACACACAGACGAAACAAAGGGTGGCAAAGGGGGGGGGGGGGTTCAGGGACCATCATGCCCCCGCCGGGGAAGGCTGCCCTGCCAATTTTGTTTGGGAGCCTTTATCTATAGGCCCACGATAAAAGACGTTAGCCCGATAAACTTCAGTCCCTAGACGGTTTGCTTACTAGAAGACCATATTCTTCAAGGAAACTCTCACAATTCTCAATTTTCCTTAAGAAAACGGACGAGAGGTTGTTCAGACGCATGCAGTGCCCAATGGTTGCCATATGTCTTGGTCCGACAGCCACATTCTATCATGCGGTAATGAAAAACGGCCAGACTGTTTCCAGTTACACGTAATGATAAACAGTCAGTGTAAAATGTCCCCCCATAAGTCTGACTGAAAATTCATTCGAAACCACCTGGTAAAGTGACATATTTTCAAACTCATTGAAAGTGAATCATTTATAGCCGACAGTTCGGGTAGTCACATAGAAATTTCATCAATTTAGCAAACCTTGCAATTAAATATTACATTAGTATAATTTCAATTCGGTTGCACAGTCCCCCCCCCCCCCAAAAAAAAAAGGGAGACAAGACCATTTCATAGCGGTACCTTTTAGATGGTAGTTTTGTGATCATGCACATAGCAAGTTGGTTTTTTCGCATACTCCGCGCCAACTGATGGTGGCGTTCCTCTTTGATAGTGTTTTGGTCAAATAGATAACTTAACAACAGAACAATGCATGCTTGCAAATTATTCTTCGTTCGGGGCAATATTATGAAGTGAAAATATTATTGCGAAAGAAAGCTGAAAAATAACGACTGCTTTGTTTCTGGTTACGAGCCTGGGAAATTCCATTTCCGGTTGTCTAGGGGTTCTCAATTTTTTAAAACTTTTTGCGCGCCTTTAGTTAGTCTTTGGCGCCGGCCACTTGGGCAGGATGACATTTTTCGAACAAGAAAGTCAATTCTGCCCCTCCCAGGCGCGTAGCCAGGAATATATCATGGGGAGGGTTTTGGTGTCATGAGAGGGAGGGGGTTGGGGCACGATATGAGGAAAAAGTCTAAGGATAGAGAGAAAATTCACTGTATTAGGTGTTTTTTGCATTGCAAGGTTGGGTCACGGGGGGGGGGGGTCTAACCCGCCAAACCCTCCCCGTAGCTATGCCACTGTTCCAAACTGAAACGCATCCGTATGCTAGTGTCAATATACAAAATATAAAACTTCAAATATATGGGAAGCCAATTTTTTTCCGCGAGGAAATTTTCCAATTGGCTCGAGGGCATTAACCTGCATGATGATATTAAGTTACCTCACCAAAACTACATATCATCCCTAGTTCTTGATTTTTTCATAAGAATGTCAAATTCTTCCATAAAACCCGAAAAATATGTCATAAAATTACGATTCTCTCCAACTTAAACGTTTCATATACACCACCAGGCCGGTGTTCGGTAGGTTGGTGGTTGGGGATTGTAGGGCCGGGCAGGTATTTTTTATCTTTTGTTTAATCTTGCGGCTGGTCTCTCTGGGAGTGCTTTCGTTTCTCAAGCCCAGAAGCTTTGGTTTTTAAGAGTACTTCCATTCACTAAAATCGTTTTTGTAATCATCCTTATTTGTACTTGTCTGCCATCATCATGTTCATTTACTGTCGTGACAAAACAAATTAATGAAATGAAATCTACAATTGGCATTTCAGAAATTTGGAAAATAAAGTGGTTACAAAATTTATCTTAAAGCATTACATAATCAATCATTCAAATTTTGATCCAAGCATGCATGACGTAACCTTGCGAATTTTATTTTTTTTTTACAAACAGATGTGAATCTATAATTTTATTTGAGGTGTGCTTACCCACATTATCATGTCGTAATAATTCAGAAGAAAATTTTATATAAAGGCAGATTTACGTTACCAGGAACCTTCAGTGTTAAAATGTATGATAGTGTCAAACTATAAAGCATTTGTGTGACTTGAATTTGTTTTTGTTATGGTGCACGTTTAATTCAGTCCTTGGAACTTTGTGTACACTCAGCCTTAAACGCTTTAAATGCTTTTCTGATACTGCAATAATTCTGTCATTATGATAGCCAATCAGTCTATCCAAAAGGGTGTACTTAATATCCTTAGCCTCAAATAATTTTTATCAGAAAACCTGTGTATAAGTTAGCCTAGTAAGAGTAACGTATATGTTACATAGAGCGGATTAAGAGAGTGGGGAATACCATTTCCGGCTGTGATTTTTCCGACGCAGTGTTCTCTACGCTCCGGGCCAACTGATCGTGGCGCTTCACTTAGATAGTCTTTTGGGCAAGGTGCATGTTTGGGCAGATCACCTTCTGCCATCTCCCCCAAACTGAAATGCTCCCGCCCTACGACTATGCCTTTAATGGCGACATGCACAAAAATAAAACTAGCGACAAACTTCTGAGTAAGTGACGTTTGCAAGTGCTAGTCTCAAAATGTGACTTATTGATCTAGTCATTTCATGTACCAAACAAAAGTAATAACACCATTTTCATACTTTTTTCTTTTAAGAAGTGCAGTTTACGACCGTCTGGATCGTTTGTACAACCATTTTTTTTGTACACTCCGCGGCCACTACTGGTGGCGATCCGCTTAAATAGTCCTGCTGGCACTCAAGGCATCCCCATGTTTTTTTTTTTTTTTTTCACTCTGCCACTGCCTGGTCCGGTCCACCATATATGTGAAATCCTGGATCCGCGCCAATGATTTGTGTGTGTATACGTGTGCACTTGCGTTCGTGTGGGTGGATTGTTGATAGCCGAGTTCGGTCAAGATTCAGGATTTTTGCCCCCAATCCACTTTCCAGATCGACACCCTGGAACCCAGCATTGATCTTCAATCCCAAATGAAACTTTTTCGTGGAACAATCTCGGCGCGATCAGGGGAAAGGGAGGTATGTCCCGCAACATTTTTGAGGGGACTTCATATCAATGTCCGCCCCCCGCCCCCCCAATATTTGAGGCAAGAAGAAAAAAATTGTACAGCAGATTTACTTCATTGTTGTAACCAGTGGGCTAGTTAATATATTTTGCGTGATGTGACATGTAGTAATAATTTCTGAAGTATTTAGTTCTTAGATAGCAAAAATTTTTCTCCACCGTTGTATTCAAACTGTTTAACTCGAGTTTCAGATAAGTCGAATAAGTCTGGTTTTGGCAAACAGTCCGTATGGGCGTTATTCTGTCAAAAAAGCCGTAAGTTATATCTTTACTTCTGTTAGGAAGGTTCTTTATTCAGACACAGACTCAACATCATATTATATAGAAAACATTTGGTGTCTCTATGATAAGTTTAGGGTGGTGGAAGGATATTATCCCCCGAAATCAGATGCCTTAGGTTTTACCCCAAGTATAACTTTAGGAGAAAGCAAAGTTCATAATTGCTAAATGAGTTTTGATTATCATCAAAGTCAAAATGGTGCTGGATAACTGACAATTTTTTTTAAATTGCAGAGAGATTTCGTTGATAACAACATTGATTTGCATTTCCTCCAGGATAATTTCGTGAACAATGTAATAAAGTTTGCATTTGCACAAGGAAGAGCTCAAGACAGTTTGTGGAATAAAGGAATAAGTTAGTTGGGAAAATTGGAATTTTCTGGTATGAGAGCTGGGAACGTTCTTTTGTTTCATTATCAAGGGAAATTTTCAATATTTGTTGAGAAAACCCTTCAAATTTTCAACGCGCGTCCTAAAGGTTTCGAAAAACCGTCACTTCTGGAGCATTTTCGGTTGTCGAATCCTTAACGGGATGGAGCTGTCTCCGTCGTGTATATCCTTCATGGCCCCTTTGTCTACACGGCAAATTAATTACTTGCAAAATGTTGGCTTTCTATGTGCGTAGAACTCACAGTTGAACCAACTACAAACTTAAATAGCATAAACCTTTAGCAGTAAACTTTTTCCATTCAAAGCTATGGAAACGCTCAAACCTAGTACTCTATAGCATCACCACTTGGGGTCTCATGTGGTTGCGGGCCCGGTGGCGTAGCCACGGAGGGTTAGGGGTTGGGGGTCAGACCCCCCATGACCGGATCTTGAAATGCAAAATTACCTAAAATAGCAGTTTTTTCTTTCTATCCTTAGACTTTTCCCTCATTTCGTGCCCCAACCCCCCTGCTTAATAATATTACTTGGATACTTGATTTTGAATTCATACACACGGTAACACAAATTTATTTCAAAATTTATCTTTTTTTAACATGAAAAAAATCGTTCAAAGTAAAAACACAGTGATAACCATCTGTACTGAAGACTGACTGAGACACCCAATATCCTGCTCAAAGCTGCATGGCTACTTCCATAAAAAGAAAAGGGGGGGGGGGGGCAATTTATGACATTTTGGAAAAAAATTGCATTAAAAAGGAAATGCAGGAGTAATATGCCAACTGACTCGAAAGGTAACATCACGCCTCAGTAAATACACTGAAATTAAAGCTTTCTTGCATCACAAAAATAAACGTTATTGAATTATAATGGCATTTTGTGTTTAGCGTGTAAACCGTACACCAAAACCAATTTTTAGAATGTTATGTCGAATTGAACGCAGCTTATACATGTGTCCTTTTGAGCTTAGCTTGTATTTTGTTCATTACCATTGCTACGCTTAAATCAGGTGCAAAACGTATGTGCATTTTGGTTATTGCAATTCTTTTGGTCTTACGGAACACCATTTTCGTGTCCCAGGTAAAATATTTACACGGTGAACCTAAAACTGTCCTAAAATTATACATGTTTAATTGATAATAAAAATTCATTTGTTTCCAAACCAGACGCAAAACAGACTGTAACAAGATTATACGCAGCAATGGTTACCGGGCGGCAGCAATACAGAATTGTTTGCCACACATTTTCCAGTTTTTCGTAAGCACACAACATGGGTCACGTTTAAACGATAAAGTGGGGCACCAAAATTTTGTTTTTTTCGTTTACACATGAAACCCATGAACTCTACTTTCAATGTACTTGCTCAGCTAAGCATTTTAAGGGGAACCCTTTTTCAAGAAAACGGTACAATCTACCTACATTGTAGTAATGCAGAACATTGAATCAAGCATATTACAGCTTTCCATTCACTTCAAAACAAAAACACAGTGAAACACAGTGCCAGCTCCTTCTTTCATGTCGAAGCTTTTGTTTCCCATTTACACGTGCCACGTAACATAAAATCCAAATGTTTTGTTGTGTCTTGTTTGAAAGGTACCAACAGATAGATTGTTGGACGATTAAATGCAAATCTTCATACAAAATCTGTTGTTAGAAATGGTCACAATATAAATGGGACACCAAAAACAACTGACACCAAAAACCGTTTGCATCCTTATTTATGAAATGACCCACATGCTGTATCGCAAAAGAAGGTGGAAATTCTCACAGGAAAGGAAAATTTTCGCGCTCTTCGCGCGAATGCATGCATGTACACCACGAGGCATATCGACACCGCTAGGCTATCCATGGCAGGCTTGAGATATCATGTTATTCTCGCATGAAAGTGGTCACGGTTTCCACATTGTGGCACTACTGACTACAAATATTACCCTTCGCCGGCGACCGGAGTTCTTGGTTACCCGTCAGCCATTGGTGAGAATGTCCCCTCCTCTCAGTGGCGTAGTCAGGATTGCGTCATGGGTGTGAGGGTGGGGTCATGGGGGTTGGGCACGACATGAGGGAAAGTCTGAGGACAGAGAGAAAAAACTGCTGTTTAAGGTGTTTTGCATTGCAAGGCTGGGTCATGGGGGTTCTATCCCCCACCCCGTGGTTACGTCACTGCTTCCTCTCAATATCTAATACAGATCGCCGCAGATCTCGCAAAATCTATCCGTTGCTTCATCTTGTTATCATACCAATTAGATGCCCATTCAAGTATTTGACGATAGCCCTGAAAGTTTACGCTTCATGAAACTGAAAAAGGGATCAAAGCTTTCAATGCACCATGAATAATTTGATCCTATTTTTTCCAGCATTTTTTTGGTCAGCACTTATTGGAAACCCTTACTGTTGGGCTTCTGTTAAACAAGAATGGTAATCAAAGCTGATGTTCTTTGAAGCAGTTAATTAGCAAAATGAACCAGTGGTCAGGTACTATAATTGGGAACCGTAGTTTTCCCCCAAAGCTGAATCAGCCATGACAGATAACCGTAAATATTAATATTTTGCCATACACGGCTGCCTTTGGAAACAATTAATTTTAGCGATGGCCAAAACTCCGGGTTGGTTTGGGGGTTGAAACCCGCCCCAAGACCCAACTTTGAAATGCAAAAAACACCCAAAATTGTGGTTTTTCTCTCCCCTAGACTTTTCTCTCATGTCGTGATCCAATTGAACCCCCAGTGACACAATCCTGGCTACGCCACAACTACCATAACGCTATCCCATCTTCCTCGCACTTTACCACATCATCGTCAGCGTCATCAGAATCGTTTTCGTTGTGGTCGTCGTCATCTTCGTGGTCATCGTGGTCGTCGTCAATTAAAGGGGAAGTTTGAGGCAAAAAATTAATTTTCACATGTACAAGAGGAACCAAATCTACATTGTGTGGTGAAGTTTCCATTCAAAGCGGACATACATTTCTCGAGATATCATCAAATGAAATTACTAGATTTGTGTTCAAAAGTGATTCTCAGGGCAGCAGAAGTTATATCACATCATCACATTAAAAATGAATGTTTTTTTCCCTTTGTTTTGTCACACTGTTGTGCTGACCTTAAAGTTAATAGGTATAGAACTCTCTTAGGAAAATGCGAAGCTTGTTAAGTTCTCATGCCAATTATGCAATCTGATTCTTAAAATATGGGATTGTTTAGGAGAAAATAAGCTGTAAAGTGTAAAGAAAAACAAAAGACTGTCCATTAATGTGGGGATATGACATGTCACATGTGCTTGCTTCAAGTTCACTTCTTGTTGAAAAATGTGACAACTTTACATGCTCATGTCTTGAGAACCACAGGTCGAATTTCAATGCAAATTTCACCAAAATGCTTAGAATAAGTACCCCTCTAACATATCAACACTTGGTAAAACCTTCAACCCTTCTTTTAACATATACCAGAATGGTTAATCTAGTAAAACAACAGAACATAGTAACACGGCATAACAAGCAAGAAGCAAAGTAATACAGAAATTGTCGACAACTAAAAATGCGAGGCTTTTATTTGCATAAAAATATCTGTTTACATCTTTTACAACAAAGATAAACAAATATATAACACCTACATGTACAGTTACAGTGCACTTGTTGGTCGTTGAATGGAACCTCAGATTTCAATACCCACTTACAAAGATCTGCTTTGCCATTTCCGCAATGGTGTTCTGTAGTACAATTTGAAAGCTAGTACGTACTGGCACTTTGACAAAGTCACGCCATTCTGTGACTTCACAAGTATTACGTTACAACACCACGACGCTTTGAAGCTAACAGTTTTCTTTTTTCTATGGAAAACGGAAAAGTGGGAGTGATTTAAACGGTAAGAAATAGGTATATTTAAGTATATATAAAAGGATTATGTTGAAACAAGATTGCCCTCCTTCGGTTGGTACTATGACTCACAAGAGCATTTCACAGTGACAAAAACTAATACCTATATACAAATACCTCAACAAATCTGCTATCTGCAAAGGCAATGTCATCATAGTTTTTCATTACCATTGGCTCAGTCTAAATTTTATATGACCATTGGCTCGGTCTCTACTTTGCCCCCCTTCCCCCCGCTCTAGTTCATGATTAAAGCTTCCGGAGACAAAATTCATAACTCCAAACAATGTAGCAAATATTCTCTTGAAGGAGGTGAAAACGGCACCCCATTCTTTGCGTTCAGTTATACAGAAAAACAAAGGGAATCCAATGTACATCACTTTCTGTGACTGTTAAACAGTGGCGTAGCCAACGGGGAGGGGTGGGGCAGGGGGAAAGTTACCCCACTTGGAAAATATTTTGGGGAAATTTCAAGTTGACGAAATAATACTTCCTTTTCCTATTTCTTTAAAATTAACTAACTATAATTAGGGAATAAAGTCAATGGTGCCCATGTCTCTACATCAGATTCGAACAGGCTATGACGTCACGCATATGGGCTGAGAGACCCGAGGCGAAGCCGAGGGTCTCTGCCTATATGCGTGACGTCATAGCCTGTTCGAATATGATGTAGAGACATGGGCACCATGACTTTATTCCCATTCATAAATACTTTAATCTTGGGAAGTTTAGAAGGGAAAAAGCTTTCTTTTTATAAATTTTCCATTGATCATCAATTATTCTCCTTAACTGACTACGTTACAATGACATTGACATTGACATTGAATAGCGTAGCGAAGAGCTGTATTACTGCAATGCACAGTACCTAGCTGTCTGCACGCTACCTTCGTCGCTTGTTGTACGTATGTAACTTACACAGCCATGACGTACAGTCATAGGCCTACGGCCTACATTGTGCCGTCTATTTAACAAATAGGTTACATTTTGGAAGTCTTGAACGATGTCATATTTGGAACGATTTTTCTTTTGGATTTGGGACTATAGTCGTGAATAGTTCCCCTAAAATTATATACTAGCTTGAGGATCTGTGGTTTAATTGGGTTATATTGCTCGCTGTGACGTTTGCCTTTGACATACTAATGTCCTGCTATAAAACGTTGTTGAAAACAGACTAAAACTAATGTTAGGCTAACAACGTCAGGGCTAACATTGGCCTTTCAAATTAGCGTTACGTTGTTTTCGAAACGTGGCTGAGTCAGTAAATTAGCTTGACCTTTTTGAGCGGAACTTTATGGAACCACACATGTTTGCCTTTACTAACGGTGATTGTCGCAATCCCTGAAGCTTTCATTGCAGAGAGAATCTATCACAATCTTGATGACATTTGTCGATGCAGTATGCAGGCTACTTGGGCCGGCGAAGGCTCTTCTTAATTATCACATCTGCAATTCCCTCGGCGATTCTGGTGCTAAATTTCCTTACATAGCTTATGGTGCACAGAATACTTGACCAAGCCTAATGTATGGAATATGCGAGATGAGCTTTTATGGTTAGTGAGTAACGTTATACTCGAGCACTTATTTCAAAATTGTTTTTTCTTTTCATCGGAACAGATAGGCTAGAGATTTCCAGTCTAACTGAGATAGGCTAGGAAGTCATGTAGTCATATTTACATTTCTTTTTCTCATCACCAGTGTACCATATCAATTACACAATCGGGGCCTAAGCCTAACTAGGCCTATGTGAACTTTGAAACACGTTACAAGATCTCCACTTAATATTTTCTGAATTAGGTCTGAAATCTGAATCTGATTAGGCCTTGGACTTAATTTATTTGTTTCAATATACACGCAACATTGTGGTCAACCAAATATATTTACATTTTAAGTTGGACAGTTATGGGGGAAATTACAGTCGTATGCCTTACTTGCTTAAAACGTCAGGCACCATTTTGAAGTATTTAGGCCAGCATGTGTACTATAAACTGTTGTTCAATGTATGAAGCCTAAAACTATATACATAGTCAAGCCTTCATAAATACCGTGTCAGCAAAGCTGTGTTTATAGTCATGTTGATCAAAAAGTTGCTCTCCATACACCCTATGTCTCTACACTGGATTAGAACATGGGTAACTGACCAATCACAAGCCAGCATTCTCAAAAAGTATTTATGAATGTTAATTAAAGTTTAATTAAAGTTTAATTAATTAAAGTATAATTAACTATAAGTAATCGTGAAACATTTCCATGCAACGTATTTCCCCAGATCTTATCTGTGTCACTGCAGCATGAAGCGCGCTTGACCCGCGTTTCGCAGAAATGCCCTCTCTGCATTAGCGTGAATGTTCTCTGGTACACCTGCATGATATTTTGATCAATTCAGCGTTTACTGCTCAACACTGACAGGCTATACGACCGGAGCAGGATACCATCATCGAGCTATTTCCCTACGTATTGTTGAGCTAATAATATGTTTATCAACTTGATGCGCTATTGGATAATACATTGCTAAAAAACAGTAACATAATCATAGTCTCTTGAACGAAATATTCCCTCATTTTATAATCACAATTTCCGTTTGTTTTCTCTCCACAACCATTATATTTCTATTCGATTTAAGGCTGTCAGTAATACATACCGGTAGGCTTCAGAGTTTCCTATTTTTCCTTTTTATATATATTGTAAACAAATTGTCTCCTCGAAAGTTTCCAGGTCAAGAAAAATATAACCTTCTACAGTAAGCATGCAGTAATGGGGCACAGGGAGTGTCATTTCCTGCAATCTAGGGGTGTTTTTAGCGAAATTTCGGCCCTGGCTGGCGGGACGCGCCGCGCTTCGCGTATCACTCTCACTCGTCACTAAAAGTTGACAACGCCCTGAGTTAGGTTAGGTTAGGCGAGGTTTAACAGCCCAGTTTCAAACCTATTGGTTAGCAGCGCCCTGGGTTAAGTTTCAGCATTTAATGGCTCTCATCCTACAGGCTAGTACCGGGCAGGTTATAGACTAATCTTACTCGGTGTTTAACCATGGAATGAATGGGCTCGAGCTAAAAACAATGGCTTACCGTTGTCTGGACATACTAGTAATAACCCTGCAAACCTGGACAAACGTATGATGTTTACCTTATTTTCAAAGGACTAGTTCGGAAAATTAAGCTATTTAATCTGTTTGGAAATTAATTAATCACTGGGCATGGGGGTGAAAACGGGCCCTTGATGATATTGTCTCAATCCTATGTATGTAGCCTAGTAGGCAGCTTTAGGATCTTGCTGGCCATGTATTAATTTAAGTAACATTTCATGACGTCATGATAATCTTGTTATTATCATAAATTTACTATTTTGTATGTAGTACATGCACCTTGACCTCAAAAATATACTGAAACTGAAACTGAAAAGTTTTGGGGAAATTTTCGACCCCCCCCCCCTAGAAAATATGCTAGCTACGCCACTGCTGTTGAAGAGTGGTAGTATTTTAAAACAAATACACATATATACATACTGTTATATAACGCTCATTCCATGTGGTCAATGCGCTTATGAAAACAAGAAAAAAAATTAGCAACGAAAAACATTCAATTAAATAGGAAAGTCTTCAGCCGTTTTGTCAAAAGTAGAACAGATTCCGAATAGGCCTACCTAATGTGATAAGAAAGAGAGCTCCACAGCACCACAGTCCCACAGCTCCACTGGACCAGCAATTGAAACGGCACCCCACACACTCTCATTTTGGAAGGAAGTGCAGAGTAGGGTCCCATCCATTGCAGAACAAGACCAGATAAAGGCGAGGTTTTAATGTGAAGCATGTTAGAGAGATAAGCCGCAAAGTGTGATACCTTGAGTTAGGGAAAGGTTATTGCAACAGAACATGGAAGACATGGTGTGAAATAGTTCATCTTTCAAACGAGAACAAAGAAATTAAAAAAGAAAAAACACCAAAGTATACCGGCATTGTGAAGAAATTCCGCAAGTCTGCTGCAATGAGTTCAATCTAAGCAAATAACCAAGATGTCCTTTTCGCTCTTGTCGCCGTGTCAGGACATTCAGAGCAATGTAGTATTAAATTCTTACATTGTAGTCGTCGAACTGACGGTGTAGATGAACGTTGTCTTGAAAAGAGTCGTATTTTCGGAAACTGGCTTTTTGTTTCATTAAATAGAGTGTTATGAGAGTCAGTGGTGTCAGGTAGGCTTTTAGCATGGTGTTAAAGGGGAACTACGAGATCTCTAACAACTCCAAACGGCAAAGAAAAAGCTTTGTTTCATGTTCTTTACGCAAAAAATAACGAGGAGTAAGCTTTCTGGCGGAAAAGAACTATTAATTGGGCATAGAACAAAAACAATTAAAAACAGTTCCAGTTACTCAAACGACTATAGAATATACAGTTCGTTTTCTGTGTAGGCATTCATTGGCACTTTATGAATATTCATGTATCAGCTGCTTTTGAGATCGCATCGACCACACCGTCAAGATGCAGCCAGTGCATGCTGATACTGTAGGTGCGCAATAGCGTACCATGTGTTTTATTACACTTATCACAACGAATGTTAGGCTAGGATGTACTCGCTGTACGAAAAATGTAGCTATAGGGCCTTACTGTACATTGCCATACCTATGCTGCCTTGTGTGTCAGGCAACTTTCTCCCCCGCTTCTGGTTAAGATTTAAGGTGAGATTTCCACCTTTTTCATATTATTGTACAACAATTACGAATGCGTGGTTAACGTTTATTACTTCAGTTATTGGCATGGCCTAACGTTGCACTAACCTGAGTATAGTGCTAGATTGTTTGTGTAAAGGCCATCTGTCGAAGATACAAACGAATCCTATGCACTGTGTACGTACGTGAACTCATTTAACTTTCAGTTGGGCATGTACGCAACTACTCTGTTGTTTATTTTTGAATAATCATAAACAAACATACTTTCATTGGTTCATTTCATTGGTTCTAACTGATGGGTTTATTACAGCGGAAAGAACTTGAATTTCATTTGGCAAACCGAATTCAACAATTGCACTTCGGACAAATATTACTCCCAAGAGAAGCTAAAGCTGTCCTCCTAAGTATGTTAGAACCTGTTAAACACTTTCTAGCTTCAGCTATCTGGCTCTTGTGCCATCACGAATTTGGAGGTTTAAGTATTTCTTTATAACAATCTCGTAGTTCGGCTTTAGAAGTTCAGTTGGGGAGCTACAGGAGCCTCCTTTCCAGGAAATCTAAGCATCTGGTGGGAAATTTCGGAAAATTTCCCTCTTCTCTACATGGAAATAAAAGGGAGGATTGTTGGTTATTTAACCTACTTCCTGGGAAATGAACACTTTTTCCGGGCTTGATTTTTAGTATCATGCCCTGAGTCGTAGATCATTTTATGACATGACATATTAAGGTAGCATGGGGATAAATTTTCCTTCCATTGATCAAGATAAAGTCGAAACTGTACATCCTTAATGTCCTCCGAAATGCCTTTGGTGTGTTAGGATTATAAACCTATTTCAGCTAAAAGGTACCGACGTTGGCGATGTGTTAAATAGGTTAGATACTCTTCAAAGCGCTATTGTCTGTAATATCGTAGAACTTCTGCGTGGGTTCCGAGGCATTTAGGAGACTAAACCGCCTTTGGGGGTAGTTTGGGTTTTTGAACAATTGTTGGTATGCGTGGATGTTCACCAGATATACAGTTTGTTTCGTTACGGTTAGATGAATTTCGACAAAGGTAGTTTCAGAATAAAGGTTATATATATTTGGTCTCATTTTGAGGGTTGTTCAAGCAGGTTGGTTTCTTTATCATTGATGCAGATAGGTCGGAGCTTTGAAATAATATCCTTTTTGAAAGTTAGAAATGAATGCAAAAGACGTACCACATGCAATGACAAGGCAAATTGACTTTAAGTTGTTATTTGTTACTTATTTTCAAAAACTGTATAACGTATTCCGCACTTAAGTTCGTTGCACTCGCGTCGGGTTCCTCTTCCACTTACCTTACTGGAAATGACTTGTGAAGTATAGTCAACAATTTCAAACTAAGGTTAAAGGCAAAAATTACTATGATAGTTGGCTCTTCCAATAATGGTATAAGTGGAGGATCCAAATCGATATCTGACTTCAACGTGAATATAAATATAGTTTGATAAAATAATAGCCAGATTAAATTAAAGAAAAAATTGATATAACAATATCAAGCCATCCATAAGATCAGAAATACCATTTCATTCATACTAGATTATAATCCTCAACTCCTATTGGTCCATTGTGGTCAGGTGACCGTGTGCTATCCTCCGGATAAAACCCGAATGACCGTTCTCTATCTTCTAAAGCACTGTACAAATCACCGGCGTATGAATACAACACAAACGTGGCTTGAATTGACTAATCACGTTAGTCAACAATATTTGACCAAGTTAAATGAACTTCTCACAAATAGTAATCCGCTTTGACTATTTTTTCTGATTTTGTTTAGTCCATTACTACGAAATTAGTCAGGTATCATCACCAATCAGTAAAATATGAGTGACTAACGCCTGAACGTGGTTAGTAAAGTCAGACTCTACTTGACTAATTTTTGTTTACAGTGAAAATATACACCAAACTACACAAACATCACGTCAGATATTCATATCAAGTTTAGTATTGCCATATCAAGCCATATATAGTTTTATGGAAAGCCATACACAAACACAGTCTAAGTTCCGTAAGTCCATATTAAATCATGTATCTCTTGATGACAATGTACTGGATATACATATCATATTCAATTCTTCATTCTCATATGAAGTTCCATTCGGAGGGAAAATGCAGTCATCCGAATTTTTGAGAAATTGAAAGAGTGTCATCTCTCTTATGTTTTTATGACAATATGAAATAAAATATCATTCGGTAAACTGATAAAAGGATGCGTCAAATATACGACACACTGCATAATATGGCCGTATCATGTCACATATAACTCGAAAAAGATTCATGTCAGATATATCTATTAAGTTTTTTTATAACCAAGTCAGATATCGTTCAGTAAACTGATAAAAGAATGCTCCAAGTATAGGGTACGCTTCATAATATGGTCATGTCATGTCACATTAACTCCAAAAGGGGGTCATGTCAGGTATTGAGGTGACGTTTCAAAGGACTTTATAAAATCATTTATACAGATAAAGTTTGGCTATATTAAGTAAGATATACATGAAAACTTGAAACTCTTAGTTTTTATAGGGCTTTGTTAACATTGTTTGTTTAAAGACAAAACCACCTTCGGAAGAATGGGTCAAGGGTTCCTAAATCATGAAATCTAATAACACAGACCTTCGCAATTAACAACTGCTAATGATCTGCTCACACAGTTACAAGCATATAAGTGAGGATTCATGCTTTTGTTTACGTATCCATTACATTGTTAGCTTGTGTTGAAGTTGGCCTCTTACTTTTTCGTACTACTCACTGCATTTTCTTATTTTGCATGTTGTATGCAGCACATTCCTAAACCAAGAATCATTATACTATGCATAAAAACCGCCTGTTTTTTATAAATATGATTTTTTTCTACTAAATCCAACCACGGTTTGGAAAGATTCGATGAAGATGGGCCATAATAATAATAATTTTTGAGAGAGCTAGAGAAGTAAAAATATCAGGATTTCACAGTTGAAAATGTGTAGGAGCCCTTGTGTGGTGTAATGTGTGTGTAACCATGAAACCTTTGGGTTTCACTTCTGTTATCAATACAGGTTAAACCAGGTACCAGGTTTTTACATTTAATGGTATTCCTCATAATATAGTTTTCTAGATTTAGCGCAAATTTAGATTCCTTCGTGAGGCCCTAAATTAAAGGCTGAATTTTTGGTCAGATTTTGATCAGCTAGTGCAGGCCTACTCTAAAACATCCTGGTCGAATTACTAACTAGGATGTGGTAACCAATTTCTTGTATATTGGTCAGTTTTACCAAGAAATGAAAGGTCAACCTTCTGTCATACATTTATTGGTCAAAATGACTAGGATATTCTCGTCATTTTAACCAGTAAATGTAATACTAGTTAATGATTTGACCAGGAACTATTAAGGGTGTGTACACTAAATGCGATAATACTCTGTCAATTAAAATTTTTCAGATAATGGAGGTGAGGAAAGGAATAAAAGGACGCCGTGCATGCGGCACCTTACAGGCTGTGTTTGGATGCTTCCTCTTTGTAATTGCTATCATCACCGCAGTCAATGGTTTGACCAACCTACCGGGCTTTTTGGGTGGAGCGGTAAGTAATCAGCGGCGATAAACTAAAAAGGATAGAAGAAAATAAAACACCATCCTGCTTTAGATTATAAAGCA